>JASDDO010000008.1:5701025-10701025 GCA_030015575.1 Agapanthus africanus | reverse complement strand
GATCAAAGCCCTCGCCAAGTGGCAACCGAGCAGCTGCCTTGCTCGGTCCATCCATGGCTGGTAGTTTACTATCCACCGACGCTAAGGATCAAAGTCCTCGCCAAGAGGCCACCGAGCAGCCTCCCTGCTCAGTCCATCCTTAGTAGGTAACTCCCTACCCATCTTTGCTAAGGGTTAGAAGTCCTCAGCCTCGGCGACGCCGACCAACCTTAAGAGCAGTGGTCACCGGTCCAACTCGATGTATCTTCAAAGAGCGATCAACACCTCGACTTCGGGGACAAAAGGATGCCGATCTTATACCGGCCTTTGAACACTTCAAATAATTGGATTTAACTCGATGCGCAATCGCCAACTAAAGGGCCTGCCGCCGACCTAGCGTTCTTCAGGCAAGCAAAATGAAGACATTACCACGAAATGAAAACATTACGCAAAGATTTCTACAAAATGACTTTATTCACAAAGCTCGGAAGTCTTTATAGAGGTATTATGGGTTCCTCAGCCTTACAAAATCGCCCGAAGGCTTACAAAATTCCAAAACAAAAAATAAGAAAAGAATAAAAAATGAGGCAGGGAGATTCAGGCCTCGGGGCTGGGGAGGACCTCAACATGCACTGGGGCAGCACCGGAAGCCGGGGTGGCGGCTTGAGGGTCGGCGCCCACTGCAGGGGCTTCGACACTGGGAGCCGGGGTGACCGCCTTCTCTCCAATGCCCCCACCAGGGGCCTTCTCCCTCGGTGATGCTTCTGGCGGCATCCCCCTGCACCTCGCCCTCGAGGGGGTACTCGAACCGGAGCTTACCGTCGGGAAACTCCGGCATCAGCGCCTTGACTGCTTCGAGGGCATCATGCCAGACGAGGGCCGAGGCTTCCGTGAGGTCGAGGTAGAATTGATCCGACGTCTTGTAGCTCTCCACTGCCTTCGCAGCCCGGAGGTCGGCGCGCCTCATCGCTTCCTTCATCGCCTCGTTTTCTCTCTTGAGAGTGTTCCGCGTCTTCTTCAGAGTGGCGGCGAGCATCCTGGCATCCTCCAACTTGGCCTCAACGGCCTTATTGGACTCCATCATAACTCGGATGGTCTCCCGGCAGTTGGCGTTCACCCGATCCTCGGCTGCCACCCGGTCTTCGAGGGCGGCGATCCTCACCTTCGCCTCACGCAGCTCCCGGCTCAAGCCTTCCTCCCGCGAGGAAGACTCGCCAGCGATCCGCATCGCCGGGGCAATTTCCTCGTGCTCCATGTTGACAACGAGAGCGCAGTGCTGGAGGACCTGAGGAAAACAAAAGGAGGGGTTAAAAAGGCATCCGATCCTACGAATAAAAAGTACTTAATAAAAAACCGAGCGAGAGGCGAACACTGACCTGCACGGCCTCCTAGGCTATGGCCGCCATTTGGGCCTTGAGGGTCCCCCGGAGGATTTTGCCCCCAACCGAACTTTCCATCTCTGAGAGCAGGCTATCGACGACAGAAAGTCCCGAGGGCACCTTAAAACGAATATCCCCTTCATCCATGAAGATCGGGGAAGACGGGGAACGGGGAACCGTCCTATGGTGCCTCTTGAGGAGGGGCACGGGAGGATCGGCCTCGCCTCCCACCTCCAAAACCCGGGGTTCCTGCTCCTGGCGTGCTGGAGCGCCTGGCCGGAGCGGACGCCGACAAAGCCGGGCGCGCAGCGAGGCTTGACGGGCCGGTGCCTTCAGCCTTCCTGCCTTTCTTCTTGGCCATCGCAGCCCGGAATTTAGATTGGTCCATCGGCTTTGCAAAAAAAAAAAAGAGCGAAACTACAAAGAGGGGGTTAGCAATGCCAGAAAGAATAGAAGAATACACAAGTCTAAACAGGTCACCCGAGCTCCTGACTTACCCGCAAACTGAACGGGACTAAGCCCGGCCCAACTAAGGGCCTGCTCCCACGCCGACACTGCCATCGCATCGGGATCGGAAGACCGCCTCATCCGTGGGCAGTTGGCCCTGTGCCACTGGACAGGCCCAAGCCAATCCTCACCCTCGGGTGGCCCGAAAAACAAGAACTTCTCTTTCCATTCATGAATGGAAGAAGGTACTGCTACGATCCCTGACCCAGCCGCCCCTCCTCTATGTTTTCTAAAAGAAACGTACACCCAGCTAGGCTCGTCCTTACGAGTGACGGGGTGATTTTTTTAGCAGAGAGAAGAAAGGAGAAGGTTCAGGCTGAAAGGGATCTCCTGCAGTCTCAACCGGACCAGGAACCCGAAGAGAATTCTCCACGAGTTCGGCACTAGCTGGCCCGGGGCTAATTGAAAGCAATGCAACACCGCACTCACCTCGGGAGAGAAGGGCAGACGCATTCCGGCCCAAAATGCTTCCAAGTACAAGGAAATCACTTTGTCTCGTATCTGGTCTACCCTCTCTTCCTCCCCGGCCAAGAGAAGCGAACAGCCCAGGGGGAATGTGGAAGGGAGCCCGGATTGTGGTGAGCTCGTCCACATGCCTCAAGAGGGAAGGCGCGTCACGGACACTCTTGACACGCGCTTTGGGGACCGTCCCCACCGTGCAACCCCGGGTGGCATGACTAACCCTAACACTCTGGGAGGATTCCGATTCGAACGAGGAAGAGGAAGAAGCAAAAGAGGAAGTTGCAGAAGACTCCCTAGACTCTACCCGAACTATATCCACAGACTCCTAAGAGAAAGACATCTAACTTGAGCAAAAGAATGAGTCCTCCGAGGAAAGAACGCAAGAAATCCGATCTAAAGGGAAGAGCTCCGAGCTAACACACGAAGGGCTGAGGAAATTATAGCGAAGTGTGGACCATGGGGGGGTCCCACCTCTACTTATAGCAGTCGGCGAACACATCCTACGACGCCGATCGTTTCCCGCCAAAACGACACTTCTCATTCAACAGCCGTCAACGTTCCACCTGTCGCACACGCATTGGGCGCGTCCCGTCGAGCGCGAAGGACACCGGCGGCCCGTCACGTCAGCCAACCAGCGCCGGACACGTGGCCTGGCGTTTCGACGAACGTACGCCCGAATCGACGCTTCCTCTTTAATGCTAGATCTCTTCTCTGATCCGCTGACGTCATCAAGAAAATACAACTAATTGTCCGGGAATCCGCGCCGACGATGTCTTCAAATAAGAACTTGGCCCTGGTGACCGATCAAACCACTCTCGACCCGACCCATGAATAGGTCGATCCGAGAGTGGGGGGCTAATGATGATGCTCGGTACTGGGAACTCCCTAGATCATGACACGTGGCAGATGACGTATCCCAAAGTTTACGAGAAAGAAGCAAGAACGGTATATTGGAAGTATACCCCGGGCCTTCGACCCGAGGATGTTCCCGACCTTCGGTGGCCTTCCCGACCACTCCTATGTCTGTCTTACAAACAACCATTGGCTCGCCTTCGAGCCCTCCCGCACGCTGAGTTTCCTTAGCCCTCCTAGCTCGCTTCCGAGCTATCACAGAACCAAGCTCTCTCGGCCTCCCGCTCGTCCCCGAGCCTCCCGCCGAGCTTAGCTTTCTCGGTATCACCAACCGACCCATAACACAGATCACAGGCGTCTCCGCTACGGCTCCGCGAATCTCGCCAGACGCGAGATATCCGTCGTTCACGATCCCGCGTTCCCCCATTAACGAGCGTATCTCGTCATTAATGGGGAATCCCGCCTTTCACGCAGGCGTAATGCCTGGAGGCGTAACGGCCGGCGTGAATCTTGCGCCCGCCAGCCCATGGCTGTCACTATATAAACCCCCATCTCAGACGACCCAGCTAAGACAATTTGACCCCAATAGGCCGTTACTCTGCCCAAATATCTCGACTAACTTGATCGTCGGAGGGTCCACGGTGGTACAACCATCCCGAGACTTCTTTGCAAGTAGCTCGGCTTCATTCCAACTCAAGCCCATTGAGATCCACACGCATCAAGAGGCAACCCTCAGATCCAATCTCAGCCACTCATCAACACTCGCAACAGATCAACGGAAGACGGCATCTGAAGAATATCCTAAGCTCTATCACTGTGAATGTCGAGTGATGGTCCAAGCTAACCGACTGTTTTGTGCTCAAACAGATCTACTTAGCATGCATCTCTCCATCCATCAAAGCGGCAAAGATTAAATACCGAGGACCAAAAAAAAAAAAAACCATTGAAAAGGTGGCACTAAATTAAACATCCATTTGCAAGTGAGGAGTCTCTCTTCACCCTCTTCCTTCCTTCCAACAACAAAATAAGGTTAAAAAAGAAAGAAATTAAAATATAAAAAAATCCTTAGGATCCAAAGCAATACAATCCTGCAGTCTCCACTCATTACTGATTGCTTCCTTTGCTTAGAAAACAGAGCAAGGGATGCTTCCAGGAGCAAGAAGAAGAGCAAGAAACAATGGCGTTGCTGCCTCTGGCTCAATTTGGGAGACTAGAATGAAGATGGATCAAGTCAAGGGCGGCATCAAAGTCTTCAATGGAGACAACAAAAGCAAACCAGATGAAGATGGAGTCATTAAAATGAATCAAAAACTCAGAAGGAATCAGAGTGATGGCGGCAATGTAGAGAAGAGGAAGAGGAGGAGTTGGAAGCCACCTGAGGCTGGGGTTGTTGACAAGAACCCTATTCAATTGAGGAAGGTCAAATCTGAGATCTCAAGCTGCTCTCCAAGGATTTGCAATGGTGATCTTAAGAATGAGGAAGAAGAAGAAGAAGAAGAAGAAGAGGATGATGATGCGATTGAGATTGATGATAAAGAGATTGACATTCCTGTTGAGAAACCAAAGGATCTTGAAGAAGATGACAAGATTCATCAAATTTGTGAGGTGCCCATTTTGCAAAACTCATTCATGGATCTCATGAACAAGGAGCCAGATCTTGTTGAGCCAATTCCAAGTAAGATTTCAATTGGGTTTTGTTTCGTGAACTTTTGATTGGTATGATTGTTTTTTTCTTCCCTTTCTATTTCTACAGTTGAAGTTGAAGAGGAGATGCTTGAGATAGAATCAGAGACCCCAAACAGAATGCAGAACATTGGTTGAAGTCCTAAAACTTGTTTATTTTTTCTTTAATTTGATTGCATTTGACTAATTTGTCCTCAAATTTGATTACATTGTGGGGGTTTCCAGTTGATTTGGTAATGTGGAGAGACATCTCAAGGTCCGCTTTCGTGTTTGGATTCGGCACATTCCTTCTCCTTTCTTCCTCATACACCAAAGATATCGATTTCAGGTACCAAATAATTTTATTTTTTAAAATTAATTAGCAAATGTATTGATTTTGTTTCAAAAATTCGATTTGGGCAGCATCCTTTCAGCAATCTCCTACCTGGGTCTTGTTTATCTGGCCTTAATTTTCCTCTTGAAATCCATTCTTAATAGGTAATTAATCACTTATCATCATAAATGCTACTAATTAAGATGATAATCTTTATTTCCCCTGCTTGTAATCCTCTGTTTTGAAACAGGGGAGCTTTAGAAGTTGAAGAGAGAGAAGGGAGATGCATAATTGGAGAAGATGAGGCCATTTGGGTCCTGAGATTTCTTCTTCCTTACATCAATGAAGTACTCATAAAGCTCAAGGCATTATTCTCTGGGGATCCTGCAACCACCATGAAAGTAAGCAGTCTATTTTATTAAAAAAATTACAAAATGTGAAATCGTGTATCTTCCGATCCTATCAAAACTCCAAAATATATCCACACAGGTCAAAGGCCCTGAGTTTTTTGCACAGAGCTATTTTTTAATGTGAATTAATCCGTATTGAGAATCGAATCTGGGTTGAACTGATACCATATTTTATATTATGATAGAAATTATTAAAATTAGACAAATAATGAAAAGAGACTGTAAAAACTGCAGATGGCAGTGGTGTTGTTTGTTATGGCCAGATGTGGAACCTCCATTACTGTTTGGACACTGGCAAAACTTGGTGAGGGTTCTCACTTCACTGCATTAGGAGTAGAATTTCTAATTATTTTATAAGTATTTTTACTGAAATTAAAGAGGTTGGTAATTGTTTGATTGTTTGCCATTTGTTTTTGTGCATGTGATTGCTGCTGCAGTGTTTTTTGGAATCTTCACCATCCCAAAAGTCTTATCCTCCTATTCTCTTCATCTGGCTCTTTATGGTAATTATAAGGGGAATCAATTTCTACTTTGAGTAATTAATCTATGGATTAATTAATTTAAATTTTTTGGGGCTGTCACGTAAGCCTAACCCAAGCACACATCGCACATACACATTCAGGAATCCCATGGATTTGCACCGAACATGCTAAATTGTGAGCACTTCCTGTCCTGAGGATTGATCCCCGCATACTCCCAAGAGAGTAAATGCTGTGACCAACCACGCTGTGATTGTGGTCTATAGTAAATTAGTTTGTTAGCTTTATTTTTATCTCTTTTAATCACTTTAGGCTAAGTATCCAATGAGGCTTTTCTCCTTTATTCCACATGCATTAATGGGGTCATGTTGGTCCTTGGATGTCATTTAGGGTATCTTAGACTGTCCACTCACTTGATTATAATGGGTGAAAAAACAAATCCATCAATGTCCTATAATCTTTATTTTTGTTTTCCAACAAAGTTAGCAATGAATTAATGAAGAAAAAAATTTATGAAAATTTGATAACTTAACAAGATCACAATGGATTGGTCATCGATCATCATAATTGGTTGAATCATAATGCAACACATAATGTAGCAAGAGAAAGACCTGTCATAACCCTGTCATAACCCTACGTACATTGAAAATAGAAATTAAATCTTACGATTGTGAATTGCAAATTTGCTGAAGGTAAATTCTGGATGGAAAGGATGAGAGATGGATGGGAGTCATGCACCCAAAAGAAACCTTTTGCTGCTGCCGTCTTCATCCTTATATGGAACATTTCCTCCGCAATTGCTCGAATTTGGGCTGGTAATAAAATATCTTCCTTTTATATTATAACTTTCCCCCCATCAAAATATTTGTCAATGTGGTTTAAATTATCAAAGATTTTTCCTCGCAAAACCCTGATGTCTAAAGTTCTAGCTTCTTTTTTCTGCTGCATAGGAAATGCGCGCAGCAGTTGTTGTATGCAGATCTAGTTGAAGTCAGATAAATTGGGAACTATTTTGTTGATTCGTGAGAACTTATTCATAAATCCGTGACGTTGGCTATAACTTTTTATTTTAAGCGAAAGCAATATTTTTTAAAAGGGAAAACATTCATGTCACAAACATTTGTTGTTGCCGATCGATCTATTGTTTTCCATATAATTAAATCTCGTAACAAAATGCATCAATAGCATTATTAATATTTGAACATGCTGAATTGTGTATTTTTGGGCATGCAGTGTTCATGTTGGTGGTGGCAGTGAAGTTATATCAACAATACGCAGCTGAGTACTTGATCAATAATAATGATGAAGATGATGATGAAGAAAAAGAAGTAATTGTGGAGGAGATAGAGAGACAAGAAGATTCCAATGCTGCAGCAGCAGCAGCAGCAGAAGAACAATTAAGGAGTCCAGTAAATAATAAGAGAAGTGGAGACATTGTAGTAAAAGCAAAGCAAGTAAGCAGCAAAGAGGTGGAAAAAAAGATATCAAGGGAAATTATAAAGAAAGACAAATAATTGATGATAAGAGATTATTGATACCTCGAATTAATGCAATCATGCATGCATGGGGACCAAACTTTGTGTGCAGAAAAGAAAAGAAAGAAAGAAAGAAAGAAAAAATGGGGGCTACAAAATGTACTGCAGGTTCATGAGATCTATGCAGAGTGCAAAAATGGCGCGCACACAGAGAGAGAGAGAGAGTCTTGGTGTTGTTTTTTTTTAACTTTCTACTGTATATATATCTCGGCATGTGACACATCTAATCCTTCTATTTGTGCAGTTGTTGTTGCGCACGCTCTCTCTCTCTCTCTCTGTCGGTTGCTTCTATTTTAATTCATTAGTTAGAGAGAGAAAGACCCAAATTATTCCGTGTGTTGGATATATATGTCCGGACATTAAAGAGAAAGAAATAAGAGCACAATCCTTACCAAGTTATGTGAATGGTGCATGAAATTATCCATCTCGTATTACACCCGTCACAGATCGAATAATTTCTCCACGCAAAGTTAGATCGAGGCTTCTCTTATACTATTTATATTTGCTAAGCTTTTCTCTAACAAAAACCTTGATACTATAGACCATGAGTTCAGTTTTCGTGTCGATTATGTGATAAAAGCTTATTCTAACACCGGCTTTAGTCCACTCCGTTTTAAAAGTTCTCTGCGTAAAAAAATGCCTCGCACACCATAGCGACGTGAAAATGATTACAATAGCAAACATTACTAATTTTAGAGTAGGAAAAACAATTATCATATCCCGTGTCACTAAAACTTACTTGGAAAGACTCTTGTAGTTGAGCAAGAGTTATACGATTCGAACCCAGCTTTTGCTCTGGTCTATTACTCGTTTTTTTTCTGTGCGCTTTTTCTTCTTCCCTTTTTTTCTCTCTTGGGGTTCCGTGTGTTGGGGTGGGGTATAAAAGGTTCTTTTAGACCCATTGATAATGGGCTTAAGTTGTCCGCCCACAATTTGTTTTAATGGACTATGGGCTTGTTTGTGTTGTTCCTCATTCTCATACCTTGTTTATTTTTTGTAACAAGCTATTCTGGTGGGCTGAAAAGGCCGGTCCATTTACTGGGCCCGGTAGTTGTCAGGAAATTTTCTGGATTTTGTCGGCTTGTAGGAATTCTCAAGGAATTCGGTCCATTTAGGCAACTCGGAAAACCTAAATTCCACCACCAGTTACAGCGTTGACCAGAACCCCCACGTGTTTGGCTTCGTTGAAACTTAAACGAGTTTAAGCGCCGGCATTAAGTCTAAATTCCTTTCTTTTTTTTGCCTTTTTGTGTGGAACTCTATTACGATCCAATGAGCTAAGATCAAGGTTTGAACTTAGTGTAGCAGTTTGTTTGGCCTAGAAAAAGTTGATGTTGAAATTCAAGTGGTGGTGGACGAAAGCGTTTTTTTGAGAAACATACCATATGCTCTATAGATCATGTTAACAAACAGTAATTCTGTGTGTGTATGCTAGGTATACCTTTAGCCTTTTCTGTTAGCTAGAGTTTTGCCCGTGTCTGTATAAGATATATCAGTGGAGAATTGATATGCGTTTATTTCTAATATTTCATCCTATCATCTTCTTATTATCCTTCCTTCCGTGTTTAAACATTTAAATTGCTGGGTCTCATCGAACTTTTGTTACATAAAACTTTAGATGGCATGAACCGCCGCTTAAGGGGATGAAGAAATTTTCTCATTTGATAAATAAGAGAAAAAATAAAACACACACATGGAACCTCTTTTGTCCTACTTTGTTAGAGATTTACTGCCATAAATTGTTCTCACCCCCAATTTTTTCATTTTTATGCATCTGATTATGTCATACCATACATCTATGCCCAAAGTTAATTTATTTAGAAAAATTAAAATAATGATAGTATATATGAAATTTATGAAATCGTATGCCGTCCGTCCGTCCATCTATCTATATTATATGGGTTTGGTTTGGTCCCAGGTATAACGTTGCATAAAAAAAAAATTATCCAACAAATTAAGTCCATTCAAAATTAACCGCTTCTTAAAGAAGCGGTTTAAGAAGCGGTTTAAATCTAACGACAGTCATTTAACAGCTGTTTAAAATAGCGATGAACATGAATGTTGGATAAAAAAATTATACAGCAAATCATAACCGTTTATGGTTAAATGCTACTTTAAGTAGCGGTTAAATCTCACGGTTTTTATTTAATCTATACTTAAATTAGCAGTTAAAATCAAAAGTTAATTTATCCAACAAATCAGAACAGTTCAAACTTAACCACCGCTTAGATAACGGTTAAATCTAACGGTTGTTATTTAACATTTACTTAAAGTAACTGTTAAAATCAAAAGTTGACTGCTGTTTAAGTAATTTTTTTTTCAAGCAGTTGCGAAATGTATCGTCTCTCGACTTTCGAACCCTATATTCCGCCATAGGACGTCTACGTCGCTCAACGGGATTTTTAGAAATGGTTATGGTGTGTTTTTTTATTTCTACGTCTACATACGCTATCATGTCTTTTAATTTAGCCTATGGGTGGACTATCCTAGAATTAGAAGAAGAAGAAGAAATAGTAGTAGAAACAGAAGAAAATACAATAGAACTAATAAATTTATGTCATAAAATTGATCCAACAAACAATAGAATACAGAGCAACGATAGTGATTCAAATCACATTGAAGAAACACTCGATTCACATCAGGAAACCTAAACAAAAAACCCTAAACAATCAATTCACATCTGGAAAACTAAACAAAAAATCCTAAATAAATAAACAAAAGCCATAGTAATTAAATTAATTAATTCACCATATTAAATCGATTCAAGAGAATACCCACCAAGAATCGCAGTTCAGATTATAGCAAAAGTTGTCCAATTTCAATCTCAAAATCCTAAACCGCTGAAATTGTTGGGTCGGTTTTATCTTTTATATAACATGAACCGCTACTTTAAGCAAAAGTTAAATATTTTAATCTATTTTTTAAGTAACGGTTAAGCCTGAACTGTTTATTTTAACTGTTACCTAAAAATAACGGTTAAAATAAACGGTTCAGATTTATTGAATAAATTAATTTATCCAACGATGTTCCGTTCCCATATTATATATCGATACAAAAGCTATAAGGGAGAATGTTCCCTAGGATATTCCAGCTTGCTGCTTGGCATCATGTCCCAGCAATTTAAAAGCGGTCCCTAAATTTATTTACATTTCTCAACCTACCCATTCTTTACCATTTGAAAACAGAGTTTGGGTTGAAAAATTGGGCCCATTTTCAGTTACAATGGGCCCATTTCTATACCCGTTGTACATCTCGGCAAGTCGCTGGACTAACATGGGAATGAGTTGGAAAATTAGTTTCGGCTCCTTCCCTCTAAATTCATTGACTATTAAAACCTTGTCTTCGATTTGCCAAAAGACCATGACCATTACCCGTAATTTCTTGCTCGAAATCATCAGCCCCTTCCTCGATATGCAACATCAGCATACACGCAAATAAACCTTGGAGAATTACATTCAGATCCAATTCCATATATTTGGTCTCATGATCATTGGAAATTCTAAAATTTCGATTGCTTTGTTATAGATGGTTGTTTTCTATTCATATACGGCCAATATATTTAGCCCTATGATCGTTGTGTTGCTGTTGATCCTCAACTAGGGGTTTATTATGTCGTATCGATATTCTTGGTAATTTGAACTAATTTTTCAGATATCAAATATCGACGGATATGCAATTATATACAATAGTTGCTTTTATATTATATGTTGTCAGTATACTTGCCCATAATATGAATATCAATCGATATAATTGGCAAAGCTATATGATTTTTATGGTATCGAATAAGAGGGCCCTAATATAATTTGGAACAATTGGGGCCTAATATAATTTGGAACAATTTTTCGGATATCGGATACGGACGGATATGCAATTATATCGAATATGTATTTTTATATTACGTGTGGTCAATATATGGGTCGATATTCTGGAAATCGGTCGATATACTCGCAAAGCTATATCAATTTTATGGTATCAGCCCATGATCATACTGTTGTTGATCTTCGGCTGGGGTTTATTGTGTCATATTGACCTTTTTAATAATTTGGGCCATTTTTTCATGCTACAGATATCAGATATGGACGTATATGCAATTATATTGAATACGCGGATTTATATTACATGAGATCAATATATTAGCCGATAATTTAAATATCGGTCGATATTTACAAATTTCTATCGGTATTACGGTATCTTTGAGTCAAATTTTCAAATATGAGATATCAGATATCGAGGAATATGCAATTGTATCCGATAGGTGTTTCTATTTAACATGCGGCCGGTTGATATATGTGCCAACAGTTTAAATATCGATCATATATATATCCAATAGGTGTTTCTATTTTACATGCGGTTGATATATGTGCCAACAGTTTAAATATGGTCAATATATACGTCGATCGGTGGATATATTAGCAAAGCTATATCAATTTTAAGGTATCATGAGCGCGCCTTAATCCAGTTTATTTAGCCCCATGATCATTCTGTTGTTGATCTTCGGCTGGGGTTTTATTGTGTCGTATTGACCTTTTTAAAAATTTAGGCCAATTTTTCTTTTTACAAATATCATATATATATATATATATATATATATATATATATATATATATATATATATATATATCGGTCGATATTCACAAATTTTAATCGGTATTATGGTATCTTTGAGTCAATTTTTCAAATATGAAATATTAGATATCGAGGAATATGCAATTGTATCGAATATGTGTTTCTATTTTACATTCTGCTGATAAATTTGCCAATAGTTTAAATATCGATCGATATATTGGCAAAGCGAAATCTTTTCTTATGGTCATGATTCGATATATCAACCAATATGTTCGGTATTTGAAAAATAATGATTTAGACAGGCAAGCTAGGTTGATTTTTTTGAGATAAAAACAGGACAACACATCTTTCTGAATAAACTATATTTATAAGTAAAATATGTATATAGTAAATAAACAATTCAACACGAGAACGTTACCGAACTAACTTACAAAATACTGAGATGAAGTTTATCATGTCTCTGTATATTCCGAATAGGCTAAATTTTATGATAAAAGTAGGTCTGTTCTGGGACAACTTCTCATCATGAAAGTAAGTCTGCTTGCAATTAAGCGCAGGTAACTTAGTATATCTTGAAAAATGCTCCAAAATTAAATCCATGAGTATTCTTCGTGTATCATGCATGGAAATATTAATCCTGGCAGGCTTGTGGGCCCCACGATGTCTGATGAATTCAGAAAGTCAAGCAAGTTCATCAACCCACGGAAGTAGGAATTCCACCGCTTTCAACGAAAAAAACTTCCCAAGAAGGGCTTGCATGCTGCAAGCCCTTGCAGGGAAGTTTTTCCCGCTTTCAACACCGTTGATCACGAGACTTAAGAACCCGCACGTGCTTGACATTCGAGCTTGAATTTAAAATTTTGAAGGCTATGGATACACTGAGTGCATATATGGGTGGCAGTTTGGAAAATGATTATGAGGTTTCCATTTTGGATAAATAAATCTTTTAGAACTCACATGCATTCTATTAAATGAAATTCCTAAGGATACTTTTAATCTGTAGATGTTTGAATAGTTTGAGATAAGAATATGCATTTAATACTTACTTTTTCTTTTCATGTATGGTTGGGATAAAATATTCCATTCTTAAAAGAAAGAAAAGGAGAGCAACACGGTTTTCAGAAAGATGAAGAGAGTGAAAAAGCTAGGGAAAAAAATAATTAGGTCTTAGCTAATTTTTTTAATACCGTGGGATGGACGTCTATTTGGGATATTTTATCCCTTCGGGTTTACCTACGTAAATGCCATCCAAATATACCTTTTTAAAGAATAGATGATGAAGCTTCGGATCTCCTTCAGATGCTGTCCTCCATCGATCCTGCGATGGTGATCTTGGACGGCTGAGATTTGGTTTTGAAGTTATTGGGTGTGGATCTCAATGGGTTGGTGTTGGACGCCGAGCTACCTGCAAAGAAGTTCTGGTATAGGTGACCACAGTAGGACCCTCCGACGATCAAGTTAGAGCCGAGAAATAGAAGCATAGTAGCGGCGTATTGAGATAATTCGAGTTATTTGAGCTGAGAGAAGGGGTTTTATAGTGGTCGCATGGAGCGAGCAGGTGCGAGATCTTCACCGTCAGTTTCGCCCTTGACGTTACGCCTGCGTGAATGATGAGATCCCTCTATTAATGACGGGATACGTTTATTAATGTGGGGTGCGCCAGCATGGGACGCGGGATGTGGGTCGCCGGATATCTTGCCCTGGCGATATACGCGGAGTTGTTGCGGGGCGCATGGGATCTGCGCTCATGGTGGGTCGGGGGAGGCCGAGGAATCTCGGCACGTCGGAGGCTCGGAGATGAGCCGGGAGGCCGAGGAAGCTCGGCACGCCAGACGGCCCGGAGATGAGCCGGGAGTCTGAGATAGCTCGGAGACGAGCTGTTGGTAATTTCCTGGGTGAAGATGATATTTAGGGAGGCCCCCTAGAAGGTCGGTAACGTTCCTCGAGACGAAGTCCCGAGGAATTCTCATAGTGCGACTCATTTATTCCACCCCCGTAGCCGTCGGGACACGTCATCTGCCACATGTCATAATCTTGAGGAGATACCACTCGTGAGCATCATCATTAGCCCCCCATTCTCGTTCCGACCTATCTAAGGGTCGGGGCGAGAGTGGTCTGCTCGGTTTTTCTTCTGTTCAATTTGGCGCCAAGGATCATAATGTGGAACGCCTAAGAACGACACGGCGTTTGGTGGTCGCGTCATTACGATCTTTTGGGCCCACGTGTCGCCTCGTCGTGCGCCTGAATCTTCGCGCGTATCCCCGATGGCGTCAGCGGATCAAATGAAATGATCATGCTTTAAAGAGGGGGCGCCGTTTCAGTCGGTCGCCAGTTGGGATACGGGTCACGTGCCGGACGTCGGTTAGCGGACGCGACAGCCTGTCGCTGTCACCTGCAACCGAAGGGACGTTCCTAATGGTCGATCGCCACGTGGAGCTCTGACGGCTGGCAGGCGCGACGTTTCGTTTTGGCGGGAATCGATCTGGGCCATCGGATACTTTTTTTGGAGTGTATAAATAGGAGGGGACCCTTCTAGGGTCAACAATTCTATCATAATTCACTCTCGTTGTCAAAGATTGCCTGTCGCTCCTTTCCTTTAGATCGGATCATCCATGATTTTTCCTTGGCGAGCCCCTTCCCTTGAATCAGGTTAGATGTTTTCATCTGTGGAGTTTGTAAAGGTAGTTAGGGTAGATCCAGACGATGAGGCTCCAGTTGTTGAAGCCGAGTCTGGTGGGTCTTCCTCCCCTCTGGCTTCAGATAGCTAAAAGGGTTCTTCTGCTGCGTCATCTGTGTCGGGCTCGCCCTAGAGCTAGGGATGCCAGTATCGTTCACCGTCGGCCAGCGACAAGGGCCCCTAAGGTGCGCATCGGGAACGCCCGTGATGCGCCCTCCGTCATGACGAATATAGACGAGCTTACCGAGATTCGGGCTCGATTCCATATTCCCTCCAACTATTCGCTTTGTTTAGCTAGAGAGGGTGAGCGGGCGGACCAGGTGCAGGGGAAGGAGATTGCCCTGTATTTGGAAGCATTCTCGGCCGGAATGCGTCTGCCCTTTTCAACCGAGGTATGTGGGATGCTTCGTTGCTTCCATCTTGCCTCGGGCCAGCTAGCGCCGAACTCGTGGAGAATCCTCCTCGGGTTTCTGGTCCGGTTGAAACTTGAAAACATCCTCTTCAGTTTGACCCTCCTCGTTTCCTTCCTCTGTTATAAGAATCATCCTGGCACCAGCAAGGATGAGCCGAGCTGGGTGTATTTTTCCTTCAAAAAACGTAAAGGCAGGATGGCCGGGTCGGGTGTGCTAGTCGTCCCTTCTTCCATCCATGAATGGGAGGAGAAGTTCGTATTTGTCGAGCCACCCGAGGGTGAACATTAGCCTGTGCCTACACAGTGGCACAGGGCGGACTGCTCGAGAACGAAACCGTCATCCTCACCCGAGGCGAGGGTGGTGTCTATGTGGGAGCCGATGCAGCGAACCGACATCCTGCTTTCTGAGCAGGCTCTGAGCTGGGTTAGGCTCAACCCTGCGCGCTTTCTGGGTAAGCTAGGGCAGTTGACGATCTATTTAGACTTTGATGAATTTTCTTTTGCCCTTTTCAGCGTCACTAACTCTCTTTTGTGTACTCTCCTTTTTGCGAGTGAATGGATCGATCCAAGTTCTTAGCTGCCATGGCAGCGAAGGCCCAGAAGAAAACTGGGGGTGGAAGTTCGTCCCGACCCGATTCGAGTTCGGTCCCGAGACCAACTCCGTCGAGCAGGCCTTTCGCTGCGCCCCGAGCCTCGGAAGACAGCCATGGGGGGAGCCAGGAGCATGCATGGGACCCGGCGCCCCGGGCGAGGGAGGAGGAGGAGGAGGAACCCACCGTCGTTCCCCTCAAAAGGACAAAAGAACGGTCTCTCGAGTGCCCTCCACCGGAATTTCAGTACAGGAGGGGGACTTCTACTTCGGGATGCCCTCGGGGCTCTCCGTCGCCGACAGCGTGCTTTCCGACATGGAGTAAGCAGCTGGGGCAAGATTCCCCGGGGGACCCTGAAGGCCCAGGTGGCAGCCATTGCTCAGGAGGCTGTTCAGGTCGGTATCTGTTTTCCTTTAAGAATTTTCTTAAGTATCAACTTTTTTTTAGTTTGAACTTTTCTAACTCCTTTTGTTGCCTTCCTCAGGTCCTCCACCACTGCGCCCTCATTGTCAATATGGAATCCGAGAAGATTGCACCGGCCATGAAGAAGGCGTGCGAATCGTCCTCGCAGGAGGAGGATCTATGCCTTCGGCTGCAATAAGTGGCGGAGAAGATAGCCGTCCTCGAAACCCGGGTGGTCGCCGAGAGCTGACGAACTCCAAGTACAAAGAATCTCACCGACTTCTGAGTGGATCCAACCGGGCTATCTAGGCCAAGTTGGAGGAGGTTGGTAACTTTTATAACGCAATGAAGAAGTCGAAGGACGTCAGCAGGAAGGATGCCCGGGTGGTGCTCGAGGCCGTGAAGCTCGCCGAGGTCCGAGCGGTGAAGCCCATGGAGAGATATAAGGCATCGGACCAGTTCTACGCCGACCTCGCTGAAGCCTCGGCCATCGTTTGGCACGAAGCTCTCGACGCCGTCAAGGTGTCAATGCCAGAGTTTGCCGACGGTGAGCTTCGCGCTAAGTACCCGCTTTCTGAGGATGTGCCACAGGGGGCGGGCGCCGAAGTGGCCGCAGGGGGCGAAGCCGTCCAAGAGACCAAAGCTCCGGCCCCTGAGGGCGGTGTCGAGCATGGCGAGATCCCGGCGGAGCCCACGGCCTGAACTTTCTTCCTTTAGGAGCTTTTGTTTTTCTTTTCAAAATCTTGTAAGCCTCCGGACATTTTTTGTAAGGCTGAGGAGCCCAGAATACCATGTAAAATTTTGGAATATAAATAAAGTTATGCTCATTTTTCTCTGCATGACTGTCGGCTTTCTGCGTGAGTACTTTAGCTCGTCAGTCTTCTTCTTGTTTGAATTTTCATTCTGCTGCAAGTGTCAGGTCGTAGGCCGTTGCCTGGCTTTTTAGATGACGATCGCGCGTCGAGTGTAAGTCGAATAATAGCCAAGTGTAGGAAGGTCGTTACCCCCCCGCTCCCCGGAGTCGAGGTGGCGATCGTTCATTTACGATGAATCAAAAGGTATCCCAAGGCTAGGAAGGTCGGTATCAGTCCATACCTTAGAGTCGAGGTGATGACCACATGTTTTAGCATGAGTAGAAAATCAGCCAAGTTAGAATAGGTCGTCCATAACTGATTCTTCCTCAATGTGGGTCCTTGATCCATGTCTTCGTAGGGTAGGAATCTACCCCTCGGAGTTTAGCCGAGCAGGAATCTGCACGGTGGCCTCTGTAGGAGGGCTTTAGATCCTTAGCGTTGATGGGTAAGAAACTACCCGCTAGGGATGGACCGGGCAGATAAGCTGCACGGTGGCCTCTATAGGAGGTCTTTAGATCCTTAGCGTTGATGGGTAGGAAGCTACCCGCTAGGGATGGACCAGGCAGGGGAGCTACCTTGTCGCCTTGCGAGGAGGGCTTTGGATCCATAGCGTTGTTGGGCAGGAGGCTACCCGCCGGTGGATGACCGAGCATGAAGCTACTTGGTCGCCTCGTGAGGAGGGTTTTGGATCCACAGCGTTGTTGGGCAGGAGGCTACTCGCTGGTGGATGACCGAGCAGGAAGCTACTCGGTCGCCTCGTGAGGAGGGCTTTAGATCCTTAGCGTAGTTGGGTAGGAAGCTACCCGCTAGGTATGGGCCAGCAGGAAATTGCTCGGCGGTCTCTTGATGAGGGCTTTAGATCCTTAGCGTAATTGGGTAGGAAGCTACCCGCTAGTGATGGGCCAGTTGGAAATTGCTCGGCGGCCTCTTGATGAGAGTTTTAGATCCTTAGCGTTGATGGGTAGGAAGCTACCCGCTAGAGATGGACTGGGCAGGGGAGCAACTCGGTCGCCTGGCGAGGAGGGCTTTGGATCCACAACATTGTTGGGCAGGAGGCTACCCGCTGGTGGATGACCGAGCAGGAAGCTACTTGGTCGCTTCGTGAGGAGGGATTTAGATTCTTAGCGTAGTTGGGTTACCCGCTAGGGATGGGCCAGCAGGAAATTGCTCAGCGGTCTCTTGATGAGGGCTTTAGATCCTTAGCATACCTGCTAGGGATGGACCGGGTAGGAAGCTGCTCGGTCTTATTTTAAAGAGCAGGCGGGTCCGCTCGGTGGACCTTTTGCTCGAGGGTGTCCAGCAAAGACTGGTCATTGCATCAACTCGGTGGATGAGGAACCTGGGGAGTCCGTGGCGTCTAGGGTTCTTGAGTACCGCCGAAAGGAACGGATCAATGCTGCATCGGATCGGTTGGAGGGGATTTCCTCGGTATACCATCGACAAAGCGACCTTGATCTCCGGCCCCCTTTGTTGTAATTTTTGTAAGGCAGAGGAGCTCATAATACCTTCTTAATGAATAAGGTTCTTCTAGTTGATGTGTATTGTCTCTTTTTATCCCCTCGGTATATTTTACACAATTTTTAAAACAAACCTAGGGGTCTCGGAACCGAGAAAAGAAACAAAAGTTGTGCAAAAAGTCTTCTTTATGAGAGGACCTAGTTTAGGAGATTTAATTCAATGTCAATAAGAATTACATTGTTTCAAAAGAAGAAAGCGTGCTTATTTGTACAATTTGAGTTTTTCATCATTGTAGGGCCGAAGAAACTTATGCCCCCGGCGTCTTGTAAGCGATACGCTCCATCGGGCAATGCTTCTGCTACGAGGAATGGTCCATCCCATTTCGTGAAGAATTTATGTAGCCTTGCTTGGTCCACAAACTCGTTCATTTGTAGGACCAGATCTCCCGTCTTGAAGGCCCGATGTTTAACTCGGGCGTTGTAGTAGCGAGCGGTTTGCTGTTGATAGGCGACTGCTCTGATCTGCGCTCGATCCCGCTTTTCCAATAATACATCCAAGTTGGTCCGGAGTGCCGAGATGTTCGCTTCATTGTCTAAGTGTTCGACTCTATAACTGGGTAGTCCGATCTCAGCCGGGACCATCGTTTCGGTACCGTAGCAGAGGCTGAACGAGGTTTCTCCCATGGGTATTTTCTTCGAGGTCCGCAATGCCCATAGCACTCACGGCAATTCCCCGACCCAGCTGTCCTGTCTTCCTTCTAAGCAAGCCCTGAGTCTGCCTATGACTCCTCGGTTTGCTACTTTGGCTTGTCTGTTGCATCGCGGATGCGCAACAGCGGCTAACTTCATTAATATGTGGTAGTCGCTGCAAAATTCTTTGACTTTGTCATTTTTAAGTTGGTCCCGTGGTCGGTAACGATGCACCTCGGGATTTTAAATCGAGTGATGATGTTGTTTTGCAGGAACTTTATAGTAGAGGCGGCGTCTGGTTTTCTGATGGGCAAGGCCTCTATCCACTTCGTGAAGTAGTCTACCGCGACAAGGATGTATTTGTGTCCGCCCATGCCGGTGGGGAGTTGGCCCACCATATCCATCCCCCATTGTGCAAACGGCCAAGAGGAACTGAGGGGCATTAGCTCGGTAGCGGGGAGACAGGGTATGCTGCGGTGGAGTTTGCAGTTCTTGCATCTTCAAAATCATTGCCCGGCTCTCCGGCGGGTGACGCAGTGGCAAGACAGATCTTAGCGATTTTCTGGTTCCCGTAGGACCGGCCTATACCCCCTTGATCCAAAGGAAATTTGATCGCGAGGTGGTAAGTCGAGATTTGAGCCTGGAGGGCATTTAATGTTGGTTGACCCAGGAGGATATTGTAGGACGAAGGGACCTTGGCGACGATGAATTTCATTGGCATGGTCCTCGTACGGCCTGCTTCTCTAATGTTGAGGAGGAGGGTGACCACTCCTTCGGCCGGGATGGAATAGTTGGTAAACCCAGAGAGAGTGTGGGTGGTCGGCTGTAGGTCGGATGGTTCTAACCCCGCTGGAAACAGTCATAGAAGAGGATGTCTGCCGAGCTCCCGGAGTCGACCAATATTCTTTGTACCTCGTAACGATGGACCCGGGCCATTATCACGAGAGGGTCGTCTGTCATGCCCCGCTTCCCAGTGTACGGTAAGGAGACGTGACACGGCCCGCGAGGTATTTACTTAGAAGTAAACACGCTAAACGTAAATAAGCAATACAATATATACACACACAAGAGAGACATGAGATGTAAATGAACAACAACCTTTTATTTATTAAACATTCTTTACAATGCAACTGAAAAGTAAATACAAGAATGGAAAAGAAATGCCTAAACAATGGCATGAGCTGAAAAAATAAAACCATATACAAGTGACTAAAGCTCGGGGTCTTTTGCGAACTGCTCCTGGTCGTCTGAGCTGGGCTCGACCTCCAGAGAGTTGGGTCCTCCTGACAACATTCCAAAGAAAGAATAAAAATGAAATGACATCAGCGAACAATTGCTCGGTAAGTCCCAAAGAGAGATAGAAATAGACTAAACAGGTAAAGAGAATATATCTGGTATAATATTTGATAGTTATGTTAACGCAGTTGTTTGTAACTTGGTACAGAATATGCCAGTGTATACGAGAAGAGTCCAGCTTACCCCGTGGACTATGGTATATGGAGTACAAGGCCCCATCAAAACCCACGGGACAACAACAACGGATATTCAGGTTAGGTGTATTAAAGTGACCGTCTCGTGCCACTTTTAACACATTCCGTATTAATCTACCCCTTAAAACCCCGTAATGCGTATTGTATTATTTTGTCGTGATTTGTAAATATAAGACTTGCCGAAACCATGATATCAATTATTCATATAAACGGATAATGATATATAACTAATAGTTATGTAGACAAGTCAATGTATATCCATGGTTCGGTCAAATCAAATCTTGTTGATATAGATTGTATTCTGGTATTCATGTTTCAAGTTCCGGTATATAGATTCAAGTTGTATTGGAGTTATATTTGAATTGTTTTCAAGTATGGATTGATTTCAGATTAGACTAAGACTCTGACTAAGTCAAACACTTAACAGAATTGAAGTCTTGAATTAGTTTTGGGGTTATCGGTAACTGCTGCACATGGACGACATGATTTGTGTCTTTTTTCAAGACAATTACCGTATTGTTAACCCCATTTTTAGTTGTCTACTTTAAATAGGCAAGCACCCACTTTCTCCGGCTCCCTGAGACTCAAAAGAATTGGTCCCGCTTAAACCTAAATTTATTAGGATCCTTATTGTAAATTAATATAACTTGAGGGGGTTTTATGAAAAATAGTTTTGATATATTTTCAAAATAAATATCAAGTATTTATTTATCGTATTTATGGTTTTCATAGATATAATTTTTATAAGATGAGATATTCTAGTGGATATAAATCTAAATTGAATAGTATATGGTATTTTTATGTAAATTGACTTTTATTGATTTCTTGATGGTATTTTCATGAACTTTTATGGTTCTTTTCTTTTGATTTAGAAAACATGGAATATATTATATATTTAAAATAGATATTTTGATAATATTTACATATATATATTTATTAAAAATAGAATTTATTTATTAATAGAAACCACGTTTTCTTAAAAATTGTAATAATAAAAATTCCATCGAGATCGTATGCTCTGTGAGAAGGTCTGTATCTCGCCCTACCAGTCCGATGGATGTGCGATAACTCGCACCAACCAAATCGAATTCCCCAAAATGGGTTGTAAGGACATAATCGTATAAAATTTGATTAAAACAATTAAAAGAAATGCGGTTTTGATAGTTTATGGTATTTAACTGTAAATTCGTCTTAGCCACAAAAATATTATTTTCAAACTATCGTGCTATGTCATGATGACTGTTGTGATGAGGTAGGTCATTACCTCGTGAGTTTTCTAAAGGTAATATGAGCAATATGATAAAATAATGTCGTAGGTAAACTTTGTGGTATTTAAACGAAAAAGTATAATACAAGTTGTATAGTATTTTATTTTGAATTGAAACTTGTTCTAAATGTTGTTTTATGGTTGCTAAACAAGATATAAAGAAATGGTTGATTTGTTATTAATAAAAGTTGGGTTTTTAATGAAATTAGAATTGGAAGTCGGAATAACTCCGCTTCCGATGAGTTTTAATAAAAGATCGTTTTAGAATAGAGAGAGAGGAGAGGAGAAGGAACTTACTGGTTGAGAAGAGAGAGAAGAGGTGGAGGAAGGTTTTGAAAGCGTCGTTGAGTCACGGTGTCACCGGATTTGTCCCGAATCGTTGCCGGAAGATGACCTTGGGCTAACTCCACCTGTACACCTTATTTGACTTGGAAAATTTTGAGAGTTTTGATGCTAGATTTCAGAATGGAGAATGCTAGGTATGATGTGGTGTTTATAGGAGAAATTAGGGTTTTGAGGATTGAAGAAATGAATTAAAAATGCATTAAAATTTTAGATTAATGCTCATTTTTAATTCTCTGTTAATATGCAGGAAAAACAAACAGAAGAGGAGTAGTAGGGGGAGGCCAAGGGATGTTAGGGCAAAAATTTGGAGCATTTCCTAGGGGGGCGGTATCGTCCATAAGCCCATCTTTGCCGGTCGTTCTAGGATGGTGGGGTCTCGGATTGGGGCCACGTGTCCTAGGCTGTTCATATATTATTCAGCACATGTTTGATTTTAATGACTTTTCATTTTTACGTGTATTACACGTGTAAACTTTTGGGCTTCCAAAAAGTTTAAAAGAAAAATCAGCAAAAATAATATATGGCTGAGAGGATTTGAACACAGGGGCTACGTTACAGCAGTGTAAGGATTTACCAATGAGCTACAAGTGTTTTCTTACTGTTCTAAAACAAATGAAATATTTATAGCATACTCAAGGTTGCAAATACTCCATTTAGTATTTTAACTTTAAAAAAATTTTGTACATTATAAATAGAGTCGTCAGATCGTCTTTCCTGCACTTCTTCTGGGGTGGATTGCCTACACCCTCAACCGAGAGGAGGCGGTGGTTTCCACCAGCTTCCCGAGCAGGATCCGAGGTAACGACTATGATTTCCCGATCGTTAACTCTCCGGGAGGGGGCTGGTTCTCTTGCTCCCGCTCTGCCTGCCGCTTGTCCCGCAAGTACTTCGCCAGGTGGCCGGAGTAGATCAACTCCTCGATGTAGTCACGGAATTATTTGCAGTTTTCGTTCGGGTGGCCCTGTGACCTGTGGAAGGCGCAGTACGGGCCTCGGAGACGCTTTCCCGCCCTTTGGGTCACTGTTCATCACTGAAAACTGCATTTTAATACCGCTCATTCGTTATCTATTTTATGATATATCGGTGCTTTTTACCAGTGTCTGCTCAGTAATTACAGATTACAGGTGTTCGTGACAAAATACTGGAAACACATCTAGAATCATGGATATAGGGTTTAGGAGCCGACACTGCAAACAGAACATGAAACCGACCAATATCCAAAAAGTTTTTTTGGAAAATAAAAGTGTGCACATAATTTTTGGTCCAACACAATACATGTGTGACACTTGCTCTTTGGCACTAGACCATGATGGGGCTGCCATGATGCAAAGCACAAGTGGGCATGGATGTGATGTGCATTAAATAAGCATTGAATGCTAAAAGTTTTGATTTGATATATGGCATCTTGTTCCCTCCAAATCTCTGCATGCAAACCAGGCCAAAACAGCTAAAACTAGCAGCACCAGAGTGATGTTGGGAAGCACACAAGACCACACACCTAGCACGAGCCCAAGACTCTCCCATAGGACCAGCCACATCCTCATTCTAGCCGAGCAGGCCGGCCCCTTTGTGCCAATCAACCCCAATTTTCTACAGAGCCTCCCTTGCTGCCATGTCACTTCATTCTTATTGTTTGTTTAATCATTTTTGGTGCCTATATAAAGCAGACCAGTGAAGCAAAGGGAGCTCTCTCTCATTCTCATATATTCTCATAGTTGTTCTTAGTTTCTTTGTTTTTGGTTTAGCTTGGGTGTTGAGTGGGTTTCAATTAGTTTCTTCTTCTTCCTCCCTCTTGAAGCTTTTTTTGGAGAGCTTCATTAAAGAGGTTGAATAAGTTACTAAAAATCTCGTATCTCTTCTCTCAAGTGTTAATATATTGCATTATTGTTTCTTTTCGTTACTTGCTTTATTTTTCTTTTATTCATCATGCTTAACTAATCTTTTCTTTGGTTGTGGTATTGCTGAGGAAGTGAGATGAAAGGCTTTTATCTCCTCCACCTCTTGTTTATGTTTAAATGTGCTTAACTAGATGATTCTAACTTAAAGATTGCTTATGTTTAGATGTGATATGGTATTTTGACACATGGTTACTTTGTAACCTCCTCATATACCATATTCACTCCCTTTCCCCATTTCAATGTTTAAGTTAAAATCAATTTAGTGTTAAGGTTACTAGGTTTGGATATCGTATTTTGTGATCAAGTGCTTGACAATTTCTTGGTTTCATATACGATATACCATCACAAACACCTAGAAAACTCAACACTAAAATCATTTGCTCTCACTCACTACTTTGTGTTTTTATTGTTGTGGTATGCTTCCTAACCCTTGTGTTTAATGTTGATACCCCAAGTTTGGACATACAACGGTAAGTGAACAAAACGGACCAGTTTCGTGATTACGGAGAATATCGGAATTTGACGACTTGTGCCTCGCAACCACTTTGACAAGTCGTGCTTCATGCTGGGATCAACGTGAGAATGGACAACTTACGATCAAAGGAGCGTCGAGCGAATCGTCGCGATTCAACCTTCCGAACCAAATCCACGGCCAATTTCTTTCTTACCCTATTTGCTTGTTTTCCTTGTTTTCGTATTCTTTTATTTTTGTGACAAAACCTAATTCATTATTTGTTGAAGCTTAAATCACGATCCTAATACACAGTTCCCTGCGGATCGACCCGTACTTGCCGGATTGCTACAACGCGCCGTGCACTTGCAGTTTATAAATAGTAAAATGAGACCGATCTCGCGTGCGCATTTCTTTTCATTAAATCATATCCGTTCCATAACATACGCGTTTGCGCACGCGGGTGAATTCACAACAAGTTTTTGGCGCCGTTGCCGGGGAGTTGGTTATTAGGAATTGTTATTTCTGGTTCGTACTAACTCACTAATTTTTAACTCAATTTTTTTCAAAACTAACAATACGTCATTCTTCTCACTCATGTTCTCTGTCCTTTAGTCTGCTATCACTCTGTAAACCAACTTAAAAATCAAGTTAGACCATTGGAATACTCATATTGCCTAGAGAACCCACACAAAATTCCAGCACAAACCAGCTTGATTTGGCCGGCGACATCAAGGAAATTTTCGAGCTCGCCGGCTCAATGATGGTGGTTTGATTTTTTGTTTTTCTGTGATCTCCAGTGCAGTGTTGGTAATCTAGTGGTATTGCTTGATTTTATAATTTTCAGTGTGCAGGAATTGGGGCACATATATCGTTTTTTGACACTAAATATCGTATTTTCCGACATTTCAGGTTTTTAAGGAATTACGACCAGTGATCGTGCGGAGCGAGGCTCAAATGCAATTGCAAGACGTTAGCAAAGTATAGTGCCAATGATTCGGGTAGTTTGACCCGCGCAAGCGAACAATCAAAGGCTCGGATCACTTTCAAAGGGTTTTTCTTAAACCAAATCACATCGGTACGTATTTCCTCACACATTCTTCTCGAATCCGACGCATTCCAACATTCCTATCTTATGCAGGATTCTTCGCACAAATATGCCGCCAATTGAACAGAGAACTGACCGTATTTGTTGCAGCGCTTAAAACTTAAATGAAAAAGAATTTCTTAAATTGGGTGATTTCTTAAAATTCTTTTATTGATTGCGCGTTTGCATCTTAATACGGATTTAAGGGCAAAAAGACCAAACAAGATACGGTAAAGAAGTCCATCACCTTTTTTTCCGTAGCCCACAAATCACAAAACTGCATTCTTACATACCCATTGTTCTCTGCCGAAAGATCGGGAAGACAAACGTCTTGCCTGAATTTGGGGGTGGATGCTATTTGGTTTTATCTGTCCACCTCTCCGAGGATGCCAAGTTTATTTATGGCACCGTGTATCGGAGGTTTAGACGGATGCGGCCGATGTAGCAGATTTCGTCAGATTCCCCCTCGTTTGAGGGGTTTTTGATTGTGGGACGCTCTTCCCTACAGGCGCAAGCCCCTGCAGTTAATTACGCTACCGCATCGCGGTAACAACTTTCTCCTTCTCTAGATGGTTATTTCGTGTCGTGTGTGTTTATTTTGTTTTTGGTTGCCCGTGGATTGTATACGGAGACTAATTTATATTGTCGTCCATAGGGCGTGGATCAGTCCAAATCCGTATTTTCTTAGATTTGGGTTTGGGGTTGGGTTTAAGGATGCGTTAGTCTCATTTGAGACTAAGATCAACTTAAACGTTTGTTAAGGATACGTTAGTCTAATTTTAAACTAAAATCAACTTAACGGGATCGTTTAGATCCAACAATAGAGCATTTGGGCTCAATTGTTTTATTTTAGGGACTTTGCGGTCCAGTTTAAAGATATCATAGTCTGTAAAGTTTAAAGACATCATAGTCTATGAGTTTAAGGACCTCACAGTCCATGGTAGTTTAGAGACATCATAGACTATAAACTTTAAGGACATCATAGTCCATGAGTTTAAGGACCCCATAGTCCATAAAGTTTAAGAACATCATAGTCCATGAGTTTAAGGACCTCACAGTCCGTGGAATGTCTGGTTGTCGGGACCCGTCACCTCTCTGAAGACGTTGAAGGATTACAACGACAAATATCAGAGAAGTGAAGAGATGTACCCTTGAACCAATATTGGTTGGGATATCTGTAGTCTAATTTGGGACTAAGATCAAAGATTTGTGAGCACACGAGCTCAATTGATCTGAAGTAGGGTTCTGTGGCCACTTTGGGCTCGGCCCGTTTAGTAAAAATGTTAAACATTTAACAATGCCTTGGTTTGGGTTTGGACAGCCTTTTTGCCTTTTATTGAGTGCTGAGCACTTATCATAGCTCCGGGGCTTTATTATTTAAAGAACAATTTATGTTCTCTCAGCGCACATGTGAGGAGCACGTAGTGCACTTGGCGTTGTGCGCCAGACAATGAGCGCAGAGCGCTTCTGGTAAAGGTAGAGCACACGTGAGGAGCACGTGGCGCGCTTGGCGCTGAGCGCCAGTCAATGAGCGCAGAGCGCTTCTGTTAAAGTAGCGCACACGTGAGGAGCACGTGGTGCGCTTGGCGCTGAGCGCCAGATCATGAGCGCAGAGCGCTTCAGTTAAAATAGCGCACACGTGAGGAGCATGTGGTGTGCTTGGCGCTGAGCGCCAGATCATGAGCGCAGAGCGCTTCTTGTGAAATTTGGAACGCTAAGGCTCTGCAGCGCTGTGCGCAAGATTTGGAGCGCTGTGCGCTAGACTTGGAGCGCTAAGGCTCTGCAGCGCTGTGCGCTAGACTTGGAGTGCTAAGGCTCTAGATTTGGAGCGCTAATGCTCTTTTTAGGCAGTTCTGCGCTCTGAGAATTAAATTCTCATTTATAAGAGACTTTGTCTCATGGATCTAAGAACAAAGTTCTTATTTTATAGGAGATATTTCAATCTCTTATGTTTTTAATGAAAGGCTTTGCCTTTATGAATCTGTGATCCTAAGAGAATTGAATCATTCTCCTCCTTTTTATAATGAGACGTTATGATCTGTTTTGTGAAAGACAATTTGTCTTAAAGATCTATGATCTAGCATAAGAACTAAGTTCTTATTCTGATGAGTTGTTTTTTCATCTCTCTGTTTTTACCTTGAAGAAAAGTTCTTATTCGCAGAGCTTGATCTTCTCTCTGAAATTTCTCAAAGTTTGTGTGGGTGGGTGGGGGTTCCTTTATGCAAGACTTGAAGTTTTAGGGCCTTTATATAGGGTAGGCTGATTTATTGAATCAGTTGAAGAGATCTTTTCTCTAATTGATTTGGGGATGTTTCCCCCGTTGGATTTTTGATCCAAGGGCTTCTGATTTACAGAAGGCAATCTTCTTGTTTTTAACAAGATTTGAAAATCTTCTCCCATACAGAATTTATTCTGTATCATTGTGATTTTTAATCACCATTGGATCATTGATCCGACGGTGCTCAGATTTACAGAGCAAAATCTTTTTGTTTGGAAAGATTCTGAAGAATGTTTTCTTAACAGAATTTTATTCTGGTAACTTGATGATTTATCATCTTCGTTGGATCTTTGATCCAATGGTGGGGAACATTTAGTTCTAGCGCTAGTGCACCCGTGCTCTGCACATGAGCGCTGCTTCAGAGCGCTGGCGCTCTTAGCGCGAGCGCACCTGTGCTCTGCACGTGAGCGCTGCTTCAGAGCGCTTTTATGAAGCGCTGCTTCATTTCAAATTTTGAAATTTTGAACAGAGCTTTGCTCTGATTGGGGGAAACAAATGCCCCCCCACCGTTGCGCTCACATGGCTTACACGTGAGTGCAGCGGCGGCGGCATCAGCGCCCTTAGTTGAACTTAGAAGTTGAAACGGCTCTCAGTGCCTTTAAATAGGGCCTCTGGCCCTTGAGATGATCCCTGTTCATCTTCTTTTTTGTTTTCTGAGAATTATTTCTCTTTCAGAGCATAGCTTTTCGTTTTAAGAATTTTCTTAGAGACAGAACTCTGTCAAAAATTTAGGTAAAGATTAAACCTTTGAAGGGATTAGTTAATAATCTTGGGTTTCACCCATTAACAGAGCCCTGCTCTTTTCAGATCATAGATCTAAGAAAACTTTTTAGGGTTTTCTTAGCAGAGCTTTGCTCTCATAGATCTAAAGATCTCTCTCTTAGGGTCTCTTAACTCATTTTTAAAGAAGAACTATTAGAGTTCATCTTGCAGATCTTAAAGATCTCAGAGTTTTTTTTAACTCAATAAAGCTTTGCTTTTTAAAGTTTTGATGGATTATTCCATCTTCTTCGCAGAGCATTGCTCTTAGGGGAATTTTTAATTCCTTCATCATTAATTATGACAGATGTCATATCTGTTGAAGAGCACTGCTCTCAAGGGAGATTTTACTCCTTGGCCCGAGGGATCCTTATTAAATGAGAATCTTTTGAGGATTTCCTCATTTAATGACAGTCTCATCAAATGATGAGACTGTTTTATTAATGATGAGTTATCATTTAGATTATGTGGGTCCCCCCGGGTCCCTTTCCACTGCATTGCAGTGCGGTACGAATTTAAAATACTTAGTGCCAGAACTTGACTTGTAGCATTGACGGCTAACTTTGTTCTATTTCGCGCAAGTATCATGTCTTTCGATACTTCGTTTCCCTTTGTCTGTTTAGAAAGCGGGTTCCCTGCAGCGCCTGTAGATCGAGAAGTTTTCGCACTGATCAAGGATCACGACCTAGAGCGGAAGAATCTCCATTTATGAGGAACATGGTACAACCGGATCATCATGGGTCGGCGCAGCTTCTCTTGCGCAACACCTTCAGAGCCCATTTCGGCGATTTATTATGCTGACGTACCCCCGGTGAACTATGCCGTGGAGGTGGTTAATTGGACTCAGAGGGTTGCCTTCAGCCCTCTATGGCTGCAATACCTGTACAACCGCCGATGGCTTTGGATATTCTAAGGCGGCGTATATGCCAGAGTGAGTCGCGCCCTTGGGGATAGCCATACAACATAGGCTTGACTCTCCGTCACTCAGCTGGATATCTGCAGTGGGCCCGATACATCTTATTGGCAAAGAAGTCAGAGCTGCTGAGGCTCGGGTTGTATCCCGCGATCTATGCTTCTTTGTTCAAGTATTCCACACCTCCAGCATGGTGGGTCAAAGCCTTTTTGGAACAATGGAACGTTCCAACTCACACCTTCCTTATGCTAGATCGGGAAGTTTCCATCTTTTTGGAGGAGTTTGCGGATATCTCCGGCTTGCCTGTCAGAGGGGAGCATTATGAGGAGATCTTTCCCCCTGACGAATATATTTTCGCTACCCGACTAGTGATGACGGGTCTAACCCCATAGAATGCCATTTAGCACCGATTCCCCATCTTGATCAAGGTGATAAACATTTACGAGGGCCTATTTCTTGAATCTGGATGCCATGGGGTTAGCTTTGCGGACTTCATCGCCCGATTTCTCCACCCAGAAGCTTTATCGCAACAAGGTGAAAGGTTTGCCAAACTTGATGATCCTTTCGGTTTTTGCTTGGATAGCCGGCTGATAACGAAAGCCGATCAAAAGAGTTTCTTCCTTCCAAATGTCGCGGTCATCCCCTTTTTAGAAATCGCCGCTCAGGACATCGATGAAGAAGCATTCTTTCTAGAGTTCCTTGGTTTGTGGTTAAGCTGGTTCGCGCTTCCCATGCACCCTCTCTACATGAGGTCGTCTGTCTTCTACCCAGCTCATCGGATGGTTGAAGGGAGACAGGTCGCTGTTGGGATTGTCGGGATGGCTTATTTGTATCACGGCCTTGGCTTGGTGGCCGACACTACTCAACCGGGGGTGCAGCCCGTGAACTTCCCGATACATTATTTTACTTCATGGCTCAAGTTGCATGTGCTCGGTGCTTTTGGAATGCACAAGCGGCCCTATTTCTATGAAACTTGCAATTTTTCACGGATCATGCGGCTGGTCGATACTTCCACTGTGGAGCCAAGTCAGCGAGATGCTCGGGGTGTGATTCTTCGCCCGCGTACTGTCGGGGACGGCATGACCATTGTTGATAAGGTCATGACCATCGGTAAGGAATCCGCTAAGATGGTGCAACCGCTGCGGGACACCTTTAAGGACGGAGCTTCTACCTTGAAAGCTCGGGAGATTCTCCATTTGTATTCTATCAGGTCGGGCTACTTGGTGTTAAGGCAGAACGACTCGGCTTTGTTCATGAGATATAACACCCACCGTTTTTCCCAGCAATCAAGTTATAATCAGGACGTCGCGCTCGAGGCATTTTTGGCAGAACCAGTTAATACCGAAGAGAGCATCCGGAGCGCTTTGCACCACTTCATGCGCCTAAACACAGGGTCCAATTTCTTCATCAGTAAGCCGAGTTGTGTTTCGAAATCCCTGAACGTATACATGACATGGTATCAACATGCGATGGGTGCTGTTATCAAGGAGGAGAAGCGACTGTTGCTTGATCGCAAGGGTGCAGCCCCAGCTAGTAATCCGATCGTTCCCCTAAAGCTGCGGACCATCGTTCATCATCCCTTGAGAGAGGCTGTTGCGATTGTGGTCCTGCGTGCTATATCTGAGCTTCCCCTTCCTCATGCTCCCGTGAAAGCGGTAGTAGTGGCGTCTCCCGATTCCGGCTTGGGTGCAGAGATCGGGACTCGTCGCCCCAAATTGCCCACCAAGCGTAAACTTGTGCTAGCGGCTATCGGCACTTGCTCGCAGAAGAGAAATAAGTCAATACTCTCTGCAGATGTTGTATTCAGCCAAGAGCCTCATGCTCCTTACAGCGAGGGCATAAGTGAATACGGGACCAACGAAGGCTTATTCATGGCGCCGGATGATATTGATCTAGAGGCTGCTATTGCAGCTTCCGAGCGATTAGCTAGCCACAAAGCAGGACTGTTCACCCTTGCACAGTCAGGTAGACTTCAGTCGTATCTTTTCTCTGTTATATTTTTATTATCATGCTTTGACTGACACTTCTTCTTCAACATGCATCTCCACTGAAGAAGCTCTCGCAGCTTCTCTCAAGACTTTTGAAGAGGAGGAAAGGCTTCGTGCTTCCTTGGGCATTGGTACATTTCGGCTCACTGTGCCTTCATTCCCATTTTTATGGGTAAACTAATTCTTCTTTTCCATATTATTGCAGGGACTACCTTGACTCAGATTATCGCAAGTGCAGTGCCAATCCCTCAGGGCGGCATTGCAACGCTCCCAGGGCCGACTGCCGAAGTCCCGGTTCCCTCAGTATCGCCGAAAGAAGCTTCGCTTAAACAGCCGATGACGAACGCCGTAGAGGTTCCAGAGGCAGAACTTAGTTCGGACGATGACGTCTCCTTGACTGAGGTCTTGAGGAGGTCAGCTCTGATGGCTCGGGCTGAAAGGAAGCGCAAGAAGCGTGCAGCGAAAGAACGTGATGCCGCTTTGGCTATAGGTGCAGGCTTAAGCGCTATTCCATCCGTCATAATTTCCTCCGAAGATGCTCCAGCCGCCTTGTCTACCGTTCGTAGACAGGTTTTGCGTTCGGCTCGGGAGGCAATCAAAAAGCCGTCTCAAGGTAACGTAACACTGGGTCCTTTTATTAGAGTTTGATCTTCAGATTCTCATATATCGTTTCCTGCAGGGCTAAGTCTTGGGGATGAGGCAGCAGGTGAGATAACGGCAACCGCTGAGCCTGAAATAGCTACTCTCTCCCAGGAGTCTGGGACTGCTCCAATTTCCGCTGTTTCCACCTGCGGTTCCCTGCCATCGCCTGGCATTGCGAGTGTCACGGCGGCTCTCGTAGAATCGAGGGATGAATCCATTGGTGCCGAAACCCTTCCAATGGAGGAGAGCGAAGGAGTCGCTGCGCCTAATGATGCTCTTGTCGCAGTTTTGATTGGCGACTCATCTGGTAGATTTTGAGTCATTGTTTTCCTATTTTATTCCGCAATCCCTTTCAATCCCTTCCGACGGAATTTCTTTCATTTCTAATGCAGGTGTGGTGAGCATTGAGGTCGTGCCACCCGAAGAAGCGTCGCCGGTTACTACTCGGGCGGTCACCGACCCTTCGCCTTCTCTTGCATCCTCTAAAATGCTGGAAGGTATGTGTTTGTGATTTAATTCAAATCGTGGATAGCGTCTTTCATGTACTGACCATGTATCATCATAACCTTACAGGAGTTCTCTTTGATCATTTGTATCAAGTGCTGATCTCGCACTTCTCCTTCCAGTCGGAAATTAGTCTGTCTGCTGGTGCCGGTGAGTATCTTTTCTAACCGACGTCTTTTCTTTTCTTTAATGGATGACCCTGCTGTTGCTAACTGTAAAATGATTACAACACTACAAATTGAAGAAGGGGACGAAAGAATTGTCGCTCCACCAGCACTCCCAGCTCTGCCACCTGTCGTAGCCGGTATAGTAGCTTTCACCGCTCTTGCATCTTCTTTGTCTCTTAAACCGATGTCTGACTATGATTTGTTTTGCAGCAAGCATACCGACTCCAGCTCCCTTCGAGTCTCAGATTCCCATGCCGGCAGGGCCTTTTACTAAACGCCCTTCTTCCAGGGGTGCTGTGATTAGCCTGGGGATGTTAAGCGAGTTCGTCGAGGACCTTGACGCCGAGGCCTTTGCATCTGCTGCAGATTTTGCTGCTGAAGTTAATCTCATATTGGCGATGCTCGTGAACTTCCATAGCGAGGGCGTTGTCGAGTCTTGGGTAAACTACTGCAGGAAGATCGAGGCCTGTCTGCATAAGATTGAGCTCAGGCGTCCCGTTCCAGAAATGTTGGCTTCGAATTCTCAACGGGCTGCATGGGTTGAGCAGAGCGTTCCTTTCTTCCGCTATTTCGAACAAGAAGCGACCTTGAGGCGAAAGGAATGCGAGGAGGCTTCAAGTGAACCCGCCCGGCTGTGTGCCCAAGTTGAAGCAAACGCTGCGTAATTGAGGGTTGTCTTTGACAATTTGCGACAATGCATTTCGGACGGATTAGCACTAAGGCAAAAGCTCGACCTTCTGGAGCGGGTTACGCGGAATCGCGAAATTGCTCAATGGGAAATCGATGAGAAACTTTCGTCTGTCTTGGAGCAACGGGCTCAAGTCGAAGCGGAGCTGGCCGTAGCGGCTGACCATGAAAAGGAGCTGAGAGGAGCGCGCGAGCAACTGGCTGACTTATTGAAAATGCCCCCTTCTCAGTAACTGCCTTTGTATTAATTAAACATTTGTAATGTTTGAATGTATCCATTTTTTATTCTTTTATATGATTCTTCGTGTACTCAATTGAATTCATGAATAAAAGATACACATTTTTTCTTCTTCTCTTACTGTTGCTTTCTTCTCTTTGCTGTGTTGTTGCCATATGATTATAGCAAGTGTGGTCTGTAGATAGTATGTAGCTATCCATCTTGGACTCTTTGCAGGATGGTGATGGCTTAGGAGACAGGGTTAGGATCTGCCACCTAAGAGTTTTCAACTTTATGAGCCGTGAGGGTCTCACAAAGACTTTTCTCCTTACGAGTCGAGAGGATCTTGTAGGTGTATTTTCTCCTTAGGAATCGTGAGAATTCCTAAGTGTGCTTTTCTCTTGAGAGTCGTAAGGATCTCACAAGGGAATTTTCTTCCTTACAAGTCGAGAGGACTCGTAAGTGATTGATGAGTTGACCTGATCCCGAGTCAAAGCACTGCTTCAACGGGGAGGTCAAGGGTTGACTTTGGCCGTGTTTCACGGGGTCAGGATTAACTTTGGCCGTGTTTCATGGGGTCAGGATTTACTTTAACCATACGGGGTCAGGATTGACTTTAGCCATACGGGGCCAGGATTGACTTTAGCCATACGGGGTCAGGATTGACTCTCGGTTGTCTGTGCACCGCCGAGCCATGGAACTGGGAACTTTGCCGCGGCTCCGAAGTAGTCTCTAGGCTTTCTGTGAACCTTTGAGATTTGGAACTAGGGACTTATCCATGGCTCCGCTGATTGATTGTCGCGTCCGAATCCTGCTGGAATGAGGAGGAACGCTGTTGTGGGTCTCCAGGCTGTAGATGTGGCCGTCAAGACGTGAAACTAGGGACTCTACCATGGCTCCGAGATAGTCTCTAGGCTGTCTGTGACCCTTCGAGATTTGGAACGAGGGGACTTTGCCATGGCTCCGTTTGTTGACGTCATATCTGCTTCTGATTGGAACGAGAAGGAACGCCGTTGTTGATCTCTAAGTTGTAGATGTTGCCATTGAGACTTGGCTCTCTTTCTGATGGAGCCTGGTGGGATGATATGATTCTCACTTTGTTTGTGCCCCTAGATTGTATACAGGGATCGATGTGATCTCACCTATAGGGCAAAAGTTTCATTTCATATGTATTATATTACTTTTTTTCTTTCTGCGATACTCTATCATTTCAGCTTTTTGTATCGCGAAAGTCGCGATTGCCCAATCATTTCGGCTATTTTTCGTGGTGCCCAATCATTTCGGCTATTTTTTTCTTTTTACTCGCTGCTTTTTATTGCGAGTTGCCCGATCATTTCGGCTATTTTGTATGCATATATTTTACTTGCTGATTTTGTTGCAAGTTGCCCCATCATTTCGGCTATTTCATATGCATTTTTGGCTCGCTGATTTTTATCGCGAGTGTGGAACTTGAAATCTGGTGCCAATTTCACCATCAGCATCGCTACGACTGGAATATTGCCAGGAGCGAATCATCATTTGCCGTGAAAGGGCTTGGAATTTGATACCGATTTAGGCATCAGCATCGCTACCACCGGGACATTGCCATGAGCGAATCATCATTTGCCTTTGTCTATTTAAACAAAGATGGTTTAGCAAAAAGGGTTAGGATCCTGTCGACTAAGGCTTTTCACTTCATGAGCCGTAAGGGTCTCATAAAGGTGTTTCTCCCTACGAGTCGTGAGGATCTTGTAAGTGCGTTTTCTCCTTAAAAATCGTGAGGATTCTTAAGTGTATGTTCTCTTATAAGTCGTAAGGATCTTACAAGAGTGTTTTCTCCTTATAAGTCGAGAGGACTTACAAGAGTATGTTCACCGTGCGAGCATATCCCTAGTCGCTGATGGGACTCTGTTAGGGAAATGTTTGTTCGTGCCCGTGGATTGTATATAAGGGTCAATATTGAAACGCTTGTAAGGCAAAATCAGGGTGTATGACGGCTTAAGAACGGGTTCAGATCCCTGTAGCTTCAGGCTTTTGAATCCTATGAGCCGTGAGGGTCTCAAAGGGGAATTCTCCTTACGAGTCGTGAGGATCTCGTAAGTGTGTTTTCTCCTTAGGAATCGTGGGGATTCCTAAGTGTGTTGCTCTCTTGTGAGTCGTAAGGATCTCACGCAGGTATTTTCTCCTTACAAGGTCGAGAGGACCTTGCAAGTGTTTTTTAACGAGATTGTGCCCTTTCGGGTTTTCACAAACTCGCCGGTAGCCCTGCTGTTTTTACTCACGGAGCCCTTTCGGGTTTTCATCCGTGCCCATCTAGCTTATGGACATACCGTTTTTTCCTTTTTTTTTTGCGTCAGCCTTGGGATGCTGTGGTCCGTAATAGTTTATAGACGTCTTGGTCAATTGTAAGTTTTAGGACATTGCGGTCCATCGTTAGTTTAGGGATATTTCGGTCCTGCGCACGTTTTCGAGGTGAGATTTCGTCAGATACTACTTATAGAGTTCAGGCTTGGGAAGATAGCGAGCGGACATAGGCGTCGTCATCTATCGTTGACCTAGGCCGTGACTCGTCAGGCGTAGTATTATTTTAAGAATCGGCCGTTTATTGGCCTAAAGGGTCTTTCGCCATGCATATCCATGAGCAAATAAGCCCCACCCCGGTAGACTTTGTCTACGATGTACGGGCCTTCATAGTTCGGCTCGAATTTCCCCCGTTTGGAACGATTGGGGATCATAGGTCTCTTGACCACTAGCACGAGTTCGCATTGGTGGAATGTTCTCAGCCTAATCAATCTTTCGTATGAGTGTGTCATTTTTGCTTTGTAAGCTTCTAAGTTTTGCTGCGCCATGAGACGGGTTTCGTTGAGGGCATCAAGTTCCGCAAGCCGAAAATGAGCATTCTCTTCGTCTGTTAGCTCGTAATGAACTGCCACTCGTAAGGAGGGTAGCTCTATCTCCAAGGGGAGTACTGTTTCAGCGCCGAATACCAATGCATACGACGTTGTGTTTGTGGCCGTTTTGAACGTGGTTCGATACGCCCACAGAGCTTCATGCAGTCTCTCGTGCCAGTCCTTTTTTTTTGACACGGTGTCTTTTTCACGATCTTCATCAAGGACTTGTTGAAAGCCTCAGCCAGACCGTTATCTCGGGGATTATAGACCGAAGAGTATCTCCAGTCTATATTATGTTGCTGCATGAAGCGGCTGATTTTGTGGCTTCTGTAGGCCGGTCCGTTATCGGAAACAATCCATCATGGAGTGCCGAACCGATAGATGATGCGTGTCTTGAAGAAATGGAGGATATTCTACGTCTTCACTTCTCTTAGTGGTACTGCTTTTGCCCACTAGGAGAAGTAATCAGTTGTCGCCAGTATGAACCGATGTCCTCTAGACGATACTGGTTCAATAGGCCCGATTATGTTAGTTCCCCACATTTCGAATGGCCAGCTAGCTATTGTTGGGTGTAGCAGGTTTGGATGCTGGTGGATAAAGTCCCCGTGAATCTGGCATGAGTGGCATTGCTTCGCGAATTCGAGGCAATCTTGAATCATTATAGGCCAATAGTAGCCTATCCTTTTGATCTTCAATTTCATCTTCGGTCTGGCTTGGTGAGAACCGCAGAGTCCGTCATGAGTCTCTTGGACGACTCTCCTCGCTTCTTTCGGTCCCAGGCATCTTAGCCATAGAGAATCAAATGATCTCTTATATAGAGTGTCATTGACGAAGGCGAAGAATAGAGCCCGTTTCATGAGCTGATGTCTTGAGGACGCATCTTCAGATGTTCGACGGGATTTGAAGTAGTCTATAAAGACTTCTCTCCAATCCTTAACCTTTTCCTGGTCTTCTATCGGTAGGGCCGTTTGCTCGGTCGCTCCCTTTTCTTCGGAAGACTCCGGAGATATTTCTGCCGGTGCAAGAACTCGACGGCTTGGCACAACGTTCCTTACGTCATCAAGGTTCTCGTCGGCCAGTTCTTTAGCGAGCTTGGCTAATGCATCCGCCTTACTATTTTCTGCGCGCGGTATGCTTTCCAGGGCGTAGGAAGGGATTCGAGTCAGCAGTTGTTGCACTCTCTCACCGTACTTTACCAACTCTGGTTTGCACGTTTGATAGTCGCCATTTACTTGACTAACGACCAACTGGGAGTCTCCGTATATGAGGAGGTTTTCAATTCCCATGTCGACAACGATCTTAAGACCTGATATCAAAGCTTCATATTCGGCTTCATTATTTTTCCTCGGCTCTGTTAGGTAAAAGGAAAAGCGCATTATCCCTCCTTATGGAGTCACGAAGATGAGGCCTACCCCAGATTTGATTATAGGGGTGCTGTGCTTTTGCTTTTTCATAGAAGATGCTCCGTCGAAGTAGAGTTCCCATCGGGTAGCACTCCCTCCTTTCTCCCCGTCGATTGTGTCAAACGCGTGAGTGTCTGGCAATTCACAGTTCAAGGGAGAGTCGACAGGTATAGGATGCTCGGCAAGGGCTTGGCCTTTCACTGCCTTGAGAGGTCGATAAGTTATCGAGAATTCCATTAAGAGTAGGGCATATTTAGCGAGCTGCTCTGTTAGTATGGCTCTTGACATCAAATATTTGAGAGGATCCACCTTTGATATGAGATGGACCTCATGCACCAACGCATAGTGCTTGAGCTTCGTTATCGCGAAGATCAACGCCAGGCGGTGTTTTTCAATGGGGGAGTAATTGTTTTCTGCCCCCAGAAGAACTCGACTCAAATAGTAGAGGGCTCTCTCCTTCCCTTGGTCGTTTTTTTATGTCCATAATGCGCCTAGAGAACCCTCAAGGGCGGTTGTATACAGAATGAGAGGCTTTCCCTTGACCGGAGCGGTTAGCACCGGAGGATTCTGTAGGTATTGCTTGATTTCGTTCAGTGCGCTCTGGCATTTGCGATTCCAGACGAACGGGGTTCCCTTCTTCATTAAATGACTGTAGGGGCGACACTTGCCGGAGAGATTGGCTATGAACCGTCGGATATATGCGAGCTTTCCTTGGAGAGACCGTAGTTGCTTGAGAGTTCTTGGCGGGGGGATTTCCATGATCGCCTTGATCTTCGACGGGTCTATTTCGATACCTCGATGTCGTGCGATGAATCCTAGGAATTTGCCTAAGGAAACTCCGAACGCGCATTTCAGAGGGTTCATCTTGAGGTTGTATTCTCAAAGACGTTGGAACACTATCTTCAGATGCTCCTAATGTTCCTCATGCGATTTGCTTTTCACCACGAGGTCATCAATATAGCACTCGACGATTTCATGTATGAGGTCATCGAAAATCTTCGTCATGGCCCATCTGATAGGTGGCGCCAGCGTTCTTCAAGCCGAAAGGCATCACTTTGTAATAGAATATGCCCAACGGGGTTCGGAAGACGGTATGCTTCTGGTCTTCGGGATGCATCTTTATTTGATCGTACCCTGATGAGCCGTCCATGAAGGAGAAGACTTCGTGAGTGGACGTGTTGTTTATCATCAGCTCGGTGACCGGTACGGGAAAGTCATCCTTCGGACATACTTTGTTGAGGTCCCGAAAGTCTACGCAGATGCGTACCATCCCATTTTTCTTCATCACTGGGACGATATTGGCGATCCAGTCAGGATACTAAACCTCTTGGATGAAACCGGAGTCAATTAGCTTCTTGACCTCAGCATTGATGCTCATTTCAAGTTCGAGTCGCATTCTTCTCGGTGCTTGTTTGACTGGCTTGACGTCCAGAGATATCGCCAATTTGTGCACCGCTATTTTCGGATCTAGCCCCGGCATCTCGGAGTAGTTCCATACGAAGCAGTCTTTATACTGCATGAGCACGTCTTTGAGCATAGCCACCTTTTCCTCAGACTACAGCTCACTGACGAACGTAGGCCTCGGGTCGTTTGCCGTCCCCAAGTCGATTTTCCTTAGGTTGTCCGCAGTAGTGTGTATCCAATCTTCTAGTTCTTTTGGTGCCGGTAGAAACTCTGAGATCACTTCATCATCATCATTTTCCAAGCACCAGGAGAGGTCATCCATATTCTTGGGCACTCCTTCTCCTGTCAGCGTTATTACGTGACAGGTACGAGATCGCTTCCAAGACCGATGTTGGTCCGGCTCTACTCTCGCTGCATACGTGGCTTTTGGCACATGCCTTTGCAGTGGGGCCACCCTCCAACTGTTGGATAGAACGAATTTGCCGAGTTGGTATTGGTATTCAACCCAGTTTTTGAATGTGAAGCAGTCTTCTAGAGGATGTCCTTGTTCCCCCAATCAAAGCAAGGCTCTGTTTGAATTTTGAAAATTCAAATTTTGAAGCAACGCTTCGGTTCCCGTGCGCTGCGCGCAATGCGCCACGTGTCAGAAGTTGACACGGCAGCACAACGCCCAAAGGCGGTACGTCCGATCAGAGCAAGGCTCTTTAAAAACATAAGTAATACTTAACTGCGTAAGCGCACGGCGGCGCGACACGTGTCTGCGTAATTGCGCAAGCACAACTGCGCAAGCGCACGGCGGCGCGACACGTGTCTGCGCAGTTGCGCAAGCACAACTGCGCAAGCGCTTCACTGCACGACACGTGTCTGCGCAGTTGCGCAATCGCTGTTGCGCAAGCACCTTACTGCACGACACGTGTCACGCGCTGGTGAGTTGCGCAACAACAGAATGAAGATTTAAGGAAATCTTTTCTGTTCTTGTTAAAACAAGAAGATTTCTTCTGTAAAACAGGGGCCTTTGGATCAAAGATCCAACGGTGGGGAAAATTCCCCAAATCACTCAGAAAAGATCTTTTTAACAAATTTAACTGATCTTTGAGCACTATAAAAAGGACCCCAGACCCCATTTCAAAGATATAGACAATTGGATAAAAAAAAAAGAAGAGAGGAGAACTCTTGGGAATTTCTGAAGAACACAAAAAAGAAGGTAAAAACCTTTGAGATAAGAGAAAATTCTCTAAAAGAATAGATCATTGATCTAGAAAACAAGATCAGTGATCTTCAATAAATAGATAAATAAATAAATAAATAAATAAATAAAAATAATAAAAATAATGCCTTGCACTTGTTATGAACCTCTGGTTCTCTGGAACAGAAAGAAGGAAAAGATTTCTTTCTTTTCTTTGATCTAAATTTAGATCAAGAAATTAAAAAGTACTCTGCACTTCTTTTCCTGAATCTAAAGATTCTTGGTGCTTTGCACAAATGCAATGCATTATTTGAAGGGCTAGGCCCAAATTAAAAAGACCTAGCAGGCCAAAATAAATTGCAAAGCAATAAAAGGGCTGGGCCCAAATAAAATTGATGCTCTGCATCCCTTTTGGGCAAAGCCCAAATAAAAGCAAAAGAAATGCAAAAGCAATGGACTTAGCCCAATCGTGGCCGTAAGTCCTTAAATTAAATTGACTGAGCAAAATGGCTCTCCTAAATCAATCTACGTCCGGTTCGAGGGTACATCTCCGAACTCCTTTGACATCCATCGTTGTAATTCCTCAACGACGTCAAAGAGGTGACAGGTCCCAACGACCACATATCAATATCGGACCGAAACGTCCCTAAACTAATATCGGACCGAAACGTCCCTAAACTAATATCGGACCGAAACGTCCCTAAACTGGAAAATGGACCACCACGTCCTTAAACTGGAATAACAGAGCTTCCAAATGCTCTTTTGCCAGGATCTAAACGGTCCCGTTTAAGTTGATCTTAGCCCCAAACACGGTTAACGTATCCTTAAACATTCAAATGGATTATAAAACTCCCAATCAACTCTGGTACGAGGGTATATCTCCGAGCTCCTCTGATACATGTCGTTGTAATCCTTCAACGACGTCAGAGAGGTGACGAGTCCCGATGGCCATACATTAAATTAATCACTACGTTAAGTTGATCTTAGTCTAAAACATGACTCACGTATCCTTAACGAACGTTTAAGTTGATCTTAGCCGCAACGCGACTAATGCATCCTTAAACTGAAAACACCAAACCCAAATCTAAGCAAACACGGATTTGGACTAATCCACGTTCTACGGGCGACGGCATTACTCAGTCTCCGTATACAATCCACGGGCAACCACAAACAAAACAAACACACACGACACGAAATGAAATTCTGGAGAAGGAGAAAGTTGTTACCGCGATGCGGTAGCGTAATTAACTGCAGGGGCTTGCGCCTGCAGGGAAGAGCGTCCCCACAATCAAAAACCCCTCACCCTGAGGGGGAATCTGACGAAGTTTGCTACATCGGCAGCATCCGTCTAAACCTCCGATACTCGGTGCCATAAATCAACTTGGCATCTTCGGAAAGATAAACGGATAAAACCAAATAGCATCTGCCCCGAACCTCAGGCACGGACGCGAAGTCCAGGCCGCCGTTCGGAGGGGAACAGATTCTGGCACGCCCGGTGGGACCTTTTTCTCTTTCCACTCCACACTTCGTGTGTCGTCTTCGCGAACCAATCGCGGTTTGTTAAATGGTTGCCTACGGATTTCAAGTTGCTAAGATTTGGTCTTTTGTCTGGCACAGAACTCAAGCATCCATGGATTCTAACTGCACCAACTGCGCGAAGTACCACTGCAACGGACGCTCCACCTCACCTGGAGGTGTAACATATGGGCCCCAAGCGGCCTCTTTCCTCGCTCTGCCGGTAGAACAGGTGACCCAGGCCACCACCGGCCTATTTTTCGGGACCATGGTCCCACCTACAAGCTTCTCTATGCCGATACCCGCACCGGAAGCGAACAAGAAGTCGGTGTTCGACCGGCTCACTGCTACCACGACCCCTGTCAACGGGTCGTCCGCTACCAAACCGACAACCTCTGTCTTCACCAGGCTGAATCGGAACTCTAAATTGGCTGTCCCAAAGAGGGCAACGGCCGCTGTTCCGGAAGTCGTTAAGGCAGCTCCTCCCGCCAAAGAGTCAGTCTTTTCCAGACTGATGATTCCTGCTCCTACCCCTGCACGAAGATCTGTTTTTGACAGATTGGATATTACTCCGCAAAGAACAACCTCAGTCTTTAAGAGGTTAACACCGGCGGCGCCTCATTCAGACGGGGGGCAAAGAGAAGTTATCTATATCGCTGAGCCGATCCCAACGGCTCGTCGTGCTCGACGTCGACATTAGCGACGAGTGAGGAAGGCAGGGGGCAACTCCCCCTCAGGGCTAACTCCACCTGCTCCAGTGGCGGAGGTCAACGCTGCTGTTCCGACTGGGAACAGCTTTGAATTGCTGAGGAAGGTGAGAAAGAACTCTCCAACCGCTACATTGAAAAGATCTCCTCCGCCTATGGAGAAAACTCCGGAGACAAAGCAGGAACAGCCCCCTCAACGGCTGTCGTCAAAAATTTATAAAGTTTGGCGGAGGGTTCAAAATTCCGTGATTGACCCAGACCACTTTCGTCGCCAGAAAAAGACAAAGGTGGAAAAGGACAAAAACCGCCCCATTAAACAGCAGGGGGCAACAATTGCTAGGATGCCCACTTCAACGGCTCCTTCAACCTCAATGGTCCACAAAAGAAAAAGGCCAGAAAAAGCTCCGTGACACTGGCAAAGTTTAAAAGCGGTGAACCTAAACGCCCCAAGTTAGGGGGCATAACAGTTCATACGGTTTATATGGCTTCTGGAAAGGAGGAAAGCCGCACTTCTACGGGTCACCGACCGCTTACCCGATCAGTGACCAAGGCTCAGGAGCAGCAACAAAAGCTCCAGGAGATGATGACTACAATGGCTGCACTCACGGAACCAAAAGAGAACCCTGAGACGTCCTTAGATGAACGCCAAGAGGAAGAAACCGACGCCGAGTTCCTCCGCCGAGTACTGGAGAAGAGAGACAAAGAGGCTGCTGAACAAGCGGCCAACATACAGCGGATGGGCCTCCTCTTCCAGGATATGATAGGGATGATGATACAATAAGATCCCCCGACTGAAGAACCCCCGATCGTCCTTGGAGATGATAGGGGAGAGACATCAAACCCTCAGCCCGTTCTATCAACAGCTAAAGAGGATACAATCTCTAAGACTGATCTGGACGAATACATAGCCCAGCAAATAAGGGTTCATCATGCGGCCGAGGCAGCCGGCCATGTCGTAAAAACGGGGCGGCCATATCCGGGCTGGTATGACCAAATCAAGTACCCGCCGGGTTACACAATTCCCAAGTTCCACGTCTACAAGGGGACCGGCAATCCCCATCAGCATGTTGCCCAGTTCAGGGCGCTTTGCGGTAACACCGGCGGTGATGACAAGCTCTTGCTCCGCCAGTTCGTTGGAAGTCTATCAGATACGGCGTTCGAGTAGTACTCTGAACTCCCTAATGATTCTATTAAAACCTTCGCGGAAATGGAGCTGCTGTTTACCCAACGTTTTGCAAGTGCCAGTGAACGTACCCCGATGACGGCACTGATTAACGCTAGGGTAAAATCCGGCGAGACATGGGTTCAGTACGCTATACGGTGGCGTAATCTATGGTCGAAGTGTGAGCAGCGCATAGAAGAAGCCCCTGCGGTGGGAATGTTTGTTGGAACCCTTGATCCACAAGCAACCATTTCACAGTTTATGATGTTCTTCAAGCCGACTTCCTTCCAGGCTTTGATTAACAAACTAGCGCAGATGGATCAGATGGGCCATAAACCCCCTCTCCCAAAGCCAGACTCCCGAAATGACAAAGGAAAGGGAAAAGCGATCGTTGTCGCTAATGCTCAACAACAACCGAGCGACTCGAAGCCGATTGCTCGTCCAAACAATACACGCCCATACGTACCCCTTGAGGACAGGATGGGACGTGCTTACTCCTTCCCCCGTGATAAAACGAGGAGGCTATTCGAGCTGGCGTTGCGCAACAGACTCATAAATCTGCCAGATCCAAAACGTCCGTTACAACCGAACGACGTCAACGAGCCCAATTACTGCCCTTACCATCGAGTACTGGGCCATCCCAACGAGGACTGCTACGTTTTCAAGAATTGGATTGAAAACCAGTATAGACAGGGCAAGTTTGCGTTATCTGACAAATGGAAGGTGAATCCACCGCAGCCCCACACCTCTAAGGGGACGAACACGCCGGGGGCAACATGCTCCGTCATTGAGGAAGCTCCTTGGGAGGTCGTATTATCAGCCAAGACAAAGAGGATGCTAAATGATCTTCGGACGTGTCCAGCGATCAAGTGGAAGAACCCCTTGGAACCACGGGTTATTGAGGGGATGTTGAAGCCACGTCCGACTCCGAAGACCGATGGTGGTAGTTCAAGCGTTCATAGCCAGCCGTCAAAATCTTCGAAAAAGAAGAAGAAGAAATCTAAGAAGCTCGTGAAGCGTGGCGACAAGCGCACGGACTTACAAAAGCAAATCGACGCGCTGGATGAATACAACCAAAAGGCGCGGACTCCCATTACGCTTCAAGAGTTCCTCAATCACGTCTTTCAAGAAGAAGGTGAGGGAGAAAGTTCATCGGATGAATCCGGGGAATATGTAGCGAGCTGTCATATGATCTCCCATTCGGTCACGAACGATGAAGAGACTTCTGGCACTGAAACGCTGGGGGCAAATGCCGAATCAAGAGCCCCAGGGTTATCTGTTGAAATGATTGGCGCGTTTCTTAATGAAGCTCGATTGAAAAGTAAAGCTGATCGAGAACGCGAGACGGCTATATTCGAAAGGGCCAAGCGCCAGCGACTTAAGGAAAGAGCTGAGATGATCCCGCTGGAGCAAAACGCCTTCACCGCTGGCAAAAGCCAATTCAAGATAAAAAGGAGGTTTGCTAAGGCCATATCAATGGGCATGAAGCTACCATCCTCTGAAGGAAAAATGACTGGTGTGGTAGAAATGCACCCCTCTTATTGCTTATATCATCAGAAGGTCTCGCATCCCACTCAAGAGTGCAAGGCTTTCGATAGATGGTGGCAAGGATACGTCGCTAATCAACAACGCTTTAAATGGGAAAAGCGTAAAATTCGTCGGGAGCAAAGAAACACGACCAAAGAGCTTGAAAGAACTGCCGGCAATTGTCACATGGTTAACACTGCCGGGTCACAAGTGCCTACATTTGGGAGCGACTCTGATGAGGAGCTAGAACTTGCCCCTCTCTTTAAAGAGTCAACTTCGGGAAAAGAAGAAAAGCCAGTGGTTTGCGAAAATATTCGGCTGCGAAATCGGACGCTGCCTGAAAAGAATCTCGGACCCTCGAATAGAAAAGATAAAGGGAAAGAAAAGGTCTCTGAAGACATCGTTTTAGATGATCAAGTTCTGGAAGAGCTAAACGCCGAAAACCCGCCGAAGAGAAATAAGGTGGATTACAACGTTCTAGCACATCTGAGGAAACTACCCTCTCAACTCAGCGTCCTTGATGCCTTATTACTATCAAAGGAGGCGAGAGATTCTTTGATTAAGGCGCTACAAGATCCAGACCAGTTCCAAGCCTTCCTAGCCGAAGAAAAGATGAAAGACGAATTAGAAGAAGTGCACACAGCCGACATTGCTTTTGGTGATGAAGACCTTCTCCTCGGGACATGCGACCACAATCGTTCCCTTTATGTCTCAGGATACTGCCATGACATAAAGATAGGTAAAATCCTGGTCGATAACGGATCGTCTGTTAATTTGCTCAATGTGCGAGTGTTAAAGGAAATTTGCATGAGCGTCCAACACCTCGCCCGAGACAAAATCACCATCTCCGGATTCGACTCTCAATCATCAAAATCTCTTGGATCTGTGATATTGACGCTACGCTTCGGGTTGCTCGTCACAGACATCAAATTCCATGTTATAGACGCCAAGACGTGCTACAATGCTCTGCTCGGCCGACCATGGCTACACGAGTATAATATCATCCCTTCTACACAGCATCAGTGCATGAAGTATTGTAAGGATGGCCTCGAGTACACCGTGGCCGGAGAATTGAATCCGTTTTCCGTGAATGAAGTTCGCAAGTATGAAGATGCCAAATACTTCTTGCCGAATTTCGAAGACACGGAAAGGTGTCACAAGCCGGAGAGCAAAACTAACGCAACCATCCCTGTCTTCGGAGTGACACCGAGGAGGAGGAGGATATAATTTATTCAGGTCCATCCCAATCCACCAGGCCAGGACCATCCGTTCCTTCATTGATCTTCGGCAGTGATTCAGAGGATGAAGTTCATGCTGTATTCCCTGCTCGGCCTTCAATACGGGTTTCCGCTGATGAAAAGCGAAGTCTGCAGATAACCATGGTGCCGCTTGAACATTACAAAGAACTGGATGCACTCGACACCAACAGCATAGAAGAATTGCAGACATTCTATATCCCTCCCGGACGAAAAGGCGAGAAGGCAATCCTATTTTACCGTTCTGAAGAAAACAAGGTGGAAAAAGAAATTTGGCATGGTGCGGATCCAACGCTGGACAGACTCCAGCCCATCCGTCTACCCCGATACTATATGGAAGGCTTGAGGAGACTGCTGAAGCGCCAGGGAATACCTTTCGAACAAACCGTTAGAAAGGCCAAATTCTATGACAGGGTTTGGAACGTCCCCGGAACTCAGCACAAGCTACCTAATGGGAGGCTGGAGATGATCGGGCTCGGATACATTCGCTCCAGGAAACGAGAGCTGCTCCGCGGCTGTTACGTCGTGCACAATTCTGAGGAAGAAGCAGATGCTCAAGAGGAAAACGCTAATCCTAAGCCAGCAAAAGTTCCTGATACAAAACCGCCCAGTCCATCATTTGAAGACCAGATGGGCAAACTTATAAGGGATGCGGGTCAAAAAGCCCGGGATGATCACAATCGTGAAATGGCAATCTATGAGAAAGCCAAGACACAGCGCCTCCTTCAACATGCAGTAAAGAACAAAGATGCTGCCCCTTGTCAACTTGCTACAAAAAAGGTTCGATGCGAAAGCAAAAACAAGTCGAAAAGCAAAAAAGGCGCTCAACAACCACAAAGCAGAGCTAAGAAACCACGTATCCGAGAGTCGAGCGTTATTGACTTAGCCCTCATGAAGAAAATGGGTCGAGCATACTCGTTTCCTCGAGACAAGACGAAAAAGATACTTGAGCTTGCTCTGAAACATCAAATGCTTACATTGCCGGAGTCCAAGCACCCAGAACAGGCAGGTGAAGTCTCTGACCCAAATTATTGCTCTTACCACCGAGTGATAGGGCATCCTCTTGAAGATTGCTTCACCTTTAAGAATTGGGTCGAAGATCAGTACCAGCTCGGCAAGTTTGCTCTGTCTGACTACTGGAGGGTAACGCCACCACAAAAGCACGAGCCAAAGGCCACGAAAGAAAAAACAGTTCCACATTGGGACTGGAAGCAAATTCGCACTTGTCATGTGATCACAATATTAAAAGAGTCCGAAGACATGAACAACCTTCCTCAGTGATTTGAAAACAGCAGCGATGAGGTAATCTCAGAATTTCCCCCAGCTCCAAAAGAACTGGAGGATGGAATACATACTACTGCAGATAACCTCAGGAAAATCGAGTTGGGGACAGTAAATGATCCGCGACCGACATTCGTCAGCGAGCTGTTGTCTGAAGAGAGGGTGGCTGCGTTAAAAGATGTCCTTGTGCAGCATAAAGATTGTTTCGCATGGAACTATTCCGAGATGCCTGGACTAGACCCAGAAGTCGCCGTACATAGACTAGCAATATCCCCTAACGTCAAACCAGTCAAACAGGCGCCGAGAAGAATGCGACTCGAGCTTGAGATGAGCATAAATACCGAAGTCAAAAAGTTAATCGACTCCGGCTTCATCCAGGAAGTTCAGTACCCTGAATGGATCGCCAACATCGTCCCAGTGATGAAGAAAAATGGGACAGTGCGCATATGCGTAGACTTCCGGGATCTTAATAAAGCTTGCCCGAAGGATGATTTCCCAGTACCAGTCACTGAACTGATGATAGACAATACATCCACTCATGAGGTTTTCTCCTTCATGGACGGCTCATCGGGGTATAACCAGATAAAAATGCATCCAGAAGACCAGAAGCACACAGCCTTCCGGACTCCTTTAGGGATATTCTGTTATAAGGTGATGCCCTTCGGTTTAAAGAACGCCGGTGCCACCTACCAGAGGGCCATGACAAAGATCTTCGACGACCTTATACACGAAATCGTCGAATGCTATATCGACGATCTTGTAGTTAAAAGCAAGTCATACGAAGAACATCTCGAGCATTTGAAGACCGTATTTCAACGCCTTCGGCGATACAATTTGAAGATGAATCCTTTAAAATGTGCGTTCGGGGTTTCCTCGGGCAAATTCCTAGGGTTTATCGTTCGACACCGAGGTATTGAAATAGATCCGTCTAAGATTAAGGCGATCATGGAAATGCCTCCGCCAAGAACTCTTAAACAGTTGCGATCTCTCCAAGGAAAGCTTGCATACATTCGACGGTTTATCGCTAATCTTTCAGGAAAGTGCCGTCCTTACAGTCACCTGATGAAGAAGGGAACCCCATTCGTTTGGGATCATAAATGCCAAGGTGCATTGGATGAGATCAAGCAGTATCTGCAAAACCCTCCGGTGTTAGCTGCTCCAGTTAAGGGAAAGCCTCTCATTCTTTACACGACCGCCCTTGAGGGTTCTTTAGACGCATTATGGGCACAAGAGAATGACCAGGGGAAAGAAAGAGCACTGTACTACTTAAGTCGGGTTCTGCTGGGGGCAGAAAGCAATTACCCCCCCATCGAAAAACACTGTCTGGCGTTGATCTTCGCAATAACAAAGCTTAGACATTACGCATTAGCACATGAGGTCCATCTCATTTCAAAGGTGGACCCTCTCAAATATTTAATGTCAAAGGCCATCTTGACGGGACAACTCGCTAAATGGGCTCTGCTCTTAATGGGGTTCTCGATAACATATCGACCCCTCAAGGCAGTGAAAGGTCAGGCCATAGCCGACTTCCTTGCTGAGCACCCGATACCTGCCGATTCTCCTCTGAATTGCGATTTGCCAGACAAACATGCGTTTGACGCAATCGACAGTGGTGATACCCGTTGGGAACTTTATTTCGATGGAGCATCTTCCATGAAAAAGTACAAACAAAGTACGCCAATGATCAAATCGGGGGTAGGACTCATCTTTGTGACCCCACAAGGAGGAATAATGCGCTTCGCCTTCTCCTTAACAGAGCCGAGAACGAATAATGAAGCTGAATATGAGGCTTTGATAGCAGGCCTCGAGATCGCCATTGACATGGGAATTGAAGACCTCCTCATATATGGGGACTCCCAGCTAGTCGTCAGTCAAGTGAACGGCGATTACCAAACATGCAAACCGGAATTGGTAAAATACGGTGAAAAAGTGCAACAACTGCTGACCCAAATTCCCTCCTATACTTTGGAAAGCATACCGCGCGCGGAAAACAGCAAAGCGGACGCACTAGCCAAACTCGCTAAAGAACCGGCTGACGAGAACCTCGATGACGTTAGAATCATGGTACAAAGCCGTCGAGTGCTTGCCCCAGCAGAAGTATCTCCGAAATCATCCGAAGAAAAAGGAGCGAACGAGGAGACAACCCTGCAAATAAAAGATTGGGAAAATACAGAGGACTGGAGAGAAGCCTTCATAGATTACTTCAAGTTCCACCGAATGCCTGAAGAAGCATCCATAAGACATCAACTCGTGAAACGAGCTCTGTCTTTCGCCTTCGTCAATGATACTCTATACAAGAGGTCATTCGATTCTCTGTGGCTAAGATGCTTAGGACCTGACGAAGCGAGAAGGGTCGTCCAAGAAGTTCACGACGGACTCTGCGGTTCCCACCAAGCAGGCCCTAAGATGAAATTGAAGATAAAAAGGATGGGCTACTACTGGCCCACAATGATACAGGATTGCCTGGAATACGCGAAGCAATGTCACTCATGCCAAATTCATGGGACTTCATCCATCAGCATCCCAATCCACTGCACCCAACAGTGGCTAGCTGGCCATTCGAAATGTGGGGAACTGACATAATCGGCCCCATCGAACCAGCATCGTCCAAGGGACATCGTTTCATCCTAGCGACGACTGACTACTTCTCTAAGTGGGCAGAAGCGATACCGTTAAGAGAAGTGAAGACAGAAAATATCCTCCACTTCTTCAAAACGCACGTCATATATCGGTTTGGAACTCCGCGACGGATCATCTCCGACAACGGGCCAGCCTACCGAAGTCATAAAATTAGCCGCTTCACACAACAGCACAATATAGACTGGAGATATTCCTCAGTTTATAATCCGCGAGCTAACGGTCTAGCTGAGGCCTTCAACAAGACCCTGACAAAAATCATAAAGAAAACAGTGTCACGAAACAAGAGAGATTGGCACGAAAGATTGCAAGAGGCTCTTTGGGCGTATCGAACTACATTTAAAACGGCCACAAACGCAACACCGTACGCGTTGGTATTTGGGACGGAAGCAGTACTCCCTCTCGAGATAGAATTACCCTCTCTACGAGTGGCAGTCTACTACGAGCTGACAGACGAAGAAAATGCTCACCTTCGGATTGAGGAGCTTGACGCACTTGATGAAATCCGGCTCGTAGCACAGCAAAATCTGGAAGCTTATAAAGCAAAGATGACACGCTCATACAAAAGATTGACCCGACCAAGGACATTCCGTCAAGGCGAACTTGTGCTTGTGGTCAAAAGGCCTATGATTCCCAATCGCGCCAAGCGAGGAAAATTCGAGCCAAACTATGAAGGCCCATACATCATAGATAAGGTCTACCAGGGTGGGGCCTATCTACTCATGGACATGCACGGTGAAAGGCCTTTCAGGCCGATAAACGGACGCTTCCTAAAGAAATACTATGCTCAGTGAGCCACAGCCTAGGTCAACGGTAGATGACGACGACTATGTCCTCTCGCTATCTTCCTAAGCTCAAACTCTATCAGCAGTAGCCAGCCTTCTCAAGCGACGGACCGAAATGTCCTTAAACTAATAGCGGACTGAAAAGTCCTTAAACTACTACCGCAGCATCCTTAGGCTGACGAGATAAAAAAAAATAATAAAAAAAAAGAAGGAAAAAATATATAATAAATAAAAACGGTATGTCCATAAGCAAAAAAAGGGCACGGATGAAAACCTGAAAGGGCTCCGTGAGTAAAAACAGCAGGACTACCGTCGAGAGTTTGTGAAAACCCGAAAGGGCGCAACCTCGTTAAAAGACACTTATAGGGTCCTCTCGACCTTATAAGGAGAAACCACCCGCGTGAGATCCTTACGACTTACAAGGGAGCAACACACTTAGGAATCCCCACGATTCCTAAGGAGAAAATACACTTGCGAGATCCTCACGACTCGTAAGGAGAACTCTCTTATGGGACCCTCACGGCTCATAAGATTTGAAAGTCTTAAGTTACAGGGGCCTAAACCTGTGCTTAAGCAACCCCCACAACTTCCGATATTGCCCTACAAGTGGTCCAATATTGGCCCTTGTATACAATCCACGGGCGCGAATAAACATTTCCCTAACCAAGGTCCATCCGTGACTGGGGATATGTTCGCATAACCCTTGTAAGTCCTCTCGATTTACAAATGTAGGATCCTTACGACTTACAGAGGAAACAAACACTTAGGAATCCTCACGATTCCTAAGAAGAAAATACACCTATAAGATCCTCACGACTTGTAGGGAGAAATAACTTCGTGAGACCCTTACGGCTCATGAAGTCAAAAGCCTTAGTCGACAGGACCCTAACCCTGGTCGCTAAGCCTCCTTTGTTCGACAACGACAGAGGCAAATGATGATTCGCTCCTGGTAATATCCCAGTTGCAGCGGTGCTGATGCCGAAATCGGTGTCCAATTTCAGGTTTACGGCGAAAGCCAGTAGGCCGCTCATGCATACGAAATAGCCGAAATGATAGGGCAACTTGCAATAAAAAAGCAGCAAGTAAAATATATCCATGCAAAATAGCCGAAATGATTGGGCAACTCGTAATAAAAAGCAACGAGTAAAAATAAAAAAAATAGCCGAAATGATTGGGCACTGCGAAAAATAGCCGAAATGATCGGGCAATCGTGACCTTCGCGATATAAAAGCTGAAATGATAGAGCATCGCGGAAATAAAATAAAATAAAAAGAAGAAATGATAAAACTTTGGCCCTACAGTTAAGATCACATCGATCCCTGTATACAATCCAAGGGTGTAAACAAAGAATGGACCATACTTTCCCAGCGGATTCCGTCAGAAGACGAACCCCAAATCTCACCGGTTCATTTCAACGGAAGAAGCCAGTGACTTCAGCAAAATTCCTTGACTCACGGATACAAACACTCCTTGACGAGAGCCTTCTGATCCGCGTCGACCCGCAGAGCCACCAGTGCCTCCGTAGGAACCCTCGACTCGTTTCAAACCCCAAGGAAACAAATAATCCTTAGCGCTTGGGAAACAAATAATCCCAGCAAACTCCTCGACTCACGGATACAAACACTCCTTGACGAGAGCCTTCTAATCCGCGTCGACCTGCAGAGCCACCAGAGCCTCTATGGGAACCTTCGACTCGTTTCAAACCCCAAGGAAACAAATAATCCTTGGCGCTTGGGAAACAAATAATCCCAGCAAATTCCTCGACTCACGGATACAAACACTCCTTGACGAGAGCCTTCTGATCCGCGTCGACCTGCAGAGCCACCAGTGCCTCCGTAGGAACCCTCGATTCGTTTCAAACCCCAAGGAAACAAATAATCCTTGGCGCTTGGGAAACAAATAATCCCAGCAAACTCCTCGACTCACGGATACAAACACTCCTTGACGAGAGCCTTCTGATCCGCGTCGACCTGCAGAGCCACCAGAGCCTCTATGGGAACCTTCGACTCGTTTCAAACCCTAAGGAAACAAATACTCCTTGGCGCTTGGGAAACAAATAATCCCTAGCAAACTCCTCGACTCACGGATACAAACACTCCGTGACGAGAGTTTCTTAACTCATGTCAACTGTTCCGCTACAACCGAAGACAGATCCCCGATTCGTCTCGATTTGTAAGAAGAAGTCTCAGACAGCAAGGATTGAAAAGCTTGCCTTTTGAGCAATGGGGCCCTGCAAGTCAATCCAAACTGGTCTCTTGCATACTATTCACGGGTCTCACTCTCCAAAGTCGGATTTCGACGAGGGGGAAACAACCACTTACGAATCCTCTCGACTCGTAAGAGGGAAAATTCCCTTATAAGATCCTTACGACTTATAAGAGAAAACCACACTTAGGAATCCTCACGATTCCTAAGGAGAAAATCCACCTATGAGATCCTCTCGATCCGTAGGGAGAAAAGTCTCTATGAGACCCTCATGGCTCATAGAGTTGAAAAGTCTTAGGCAGTAGATCTGAACCTACGGCCCAAGCCATCACTATTTCTTAAGAAGGTCAGGGATACTCGTCCTAATCATCCGTCAATCATGGTTACTAAGGTGGCATACTGATAATGAAAGAAAGAAAAGACGGAGAAATGACACAAGACATTACAAAAATGTGCATCTTTTATTCATAAATATTGATCGAGTACAGGATACATTGTGCTAAAGAGTAAAAAAATATATACATATACTTTACAAAGACAAATGATACAAGGAGAACTATTGGGAAGGAAGCGTCTTGCATAGATGTAGCAATTGCTCGCATATGTCCTTCCATGCCTTCTCTTGATCGGCTACCACCGCCAGCTCCGCCTCCACTTGGGCTCGTTGCTGCAAGACCGACGCAAGCTGCTCCCTGACGACCTGATAGGCAGCTTCCCGACTTAGGATATTGCGCTCAGCTACGTCAAGCTTCCGCTTCAAGTTTAGCCCATAGGAGATGCGCTCCAAGAGACCCTCAAAGATAGTCTTCACTTGGGCAGCATTTGCCTCAACTTCAGCGTGCAGATGGGCCGTTTCGTTCGAGGTCTTTTGGCATTCCCTTAGTCTTAAAGCTGCTTCTTGCTCCAAGTGGCGGGAGTGCGAAGTGCTTTGCTCGAGCCAAGTTGTGCGTTGGGTGCTCAGGGCTAAAACTTTGGGAGAAGGGCGCGTCGACTCCAGCCGGTATAGACAGGCCTCGATCTCCCTGCAGTGATTAACCAAGATCCGACGACGCCTTCGTTATGAAAATTTACGAGCGCCGCCAACATTGGATTAACCTCCACAGCGAAATCTACGGCAGAAGGGAGAGCGTCCATGTTGAGCTCTTCGATGTACCCGCTCAGCATGCCTAAACTCATCACAGCACCCTTTGAAGACGGGCGTTTCAAGAAAGGGCCTGCTGGTGGAAGGACGCGAGACTCAAAAGGGACCGGAGCCGGAACAATAGCTGCAAAATAAAACATGGTCAAACGATGGTTCGAGAGATGTTGAAGGGTTACCAAAAAGGAAATTTACTATACCAGCTGCAACGGACGGCAAAGCCGGAAGGGCCGGTAGCGCGGCAGGTCTTACATCCCCTCCTTTGATTTGTGGCACTGCAATAAGGAAAAGAAAAAAATCTGGAATCATCCCGTTACTAAAAAAAGGGGGGGTAAATAAAGACTTTGTAGTGAACGTACACTCACCAGCGCCACTAGAGGGAGAAGCAAGTTCGGATGGGAAGGAGAAGTGTGGGAGCAACACTTGATATAGATGATCAAAGAGCACTCCTGAAAAGATGCGGTGGTATGGCGTTAGTCCATGAACTACACGTTTAAAAGATTAACTTGTGAGTCGCAAATCCATACCTTCCAACATCCGCGATGGCACGAGGGAAGACGGGGAAGTGACCACCGCCAAAGCAGTAGTTGACGGTGCTCCTTCAATCAATGGAGCGTCGGCACTGGCCGCACCTGCAAAGACAAGCTTGTTAGAAGAGATCGCAAGATATATAAAAAAGGAGGGAAACGATAGTAACCCGAAACTTACCCGACGAACTGCCAGCCGAGACTGAGGCAATTCCTTCCTCCATTGACATCAGGCCACCACCCGTAGCCTCGTCACCCGACTCGATGGGAACTGTTGTTGTGCTCGCAAGCCCTGGAGACGGCAAGGAACCATACACGGGGAGGGCTATGATTGGAGCATTGCCAGATTCCAGAGAAGGAGCGGCTGGCTCGTCCTCAGGAACCGTGGCCACCTCACCCGCTACTCCTTCGGGTCCTGCGGTCACAGTTGTCTCGTCCACCGTCGCCGCGAGGTCTCCAGCCTCAAGCGCCTCCCCCTCTACCGCCTTCGGCTCGGTTAACACAATCATCTCATCTGCCGCCACTTCAGGTGCGGCATCAATGACCTTCTCGGCGGCGGACCCTTCAACTTCTGTTTCAGGTACCATAGCCCTGACGACGGTGCTCATTGTCGGCTCGGATTCGGCAAGTGCCGTTTCCTCCATTCCCCTGGGTTCGACGGTCTCCGCCTCCCCCTCAGTCGGACTAGGCCCTGCCAAAGGAAACGCATATGAGCCAATGGCTGGATAATTCTTACAACAAGGTTCTGAAAGAGATGTTACCTGAAGAGGACTTGTCGTTTGCACTCCGAGCCGCGCGCGCCATTTGCCTATGAGCAGTAGACAGAGCGGCAGGGGCCTCTTCGGAAGGAGTGTCAGCGTGAGGAATAGTGCTAGGGCCCGCTCCCGTGGCCAAAGCAGCTCTGCTCGTCTCTGCTTCGGAAGGAGTGTCGGCACAAGGAATAGTGCTAGGGCCCGCTCCCGCAGCCAAAGCAGCTCTGCGCGTCCTTGCTTCGCGTCTCAACCGCTTCCGCTCCTCTCGAGCCGTTGAGACGGATGCCACTAGAGCTTCCCTAATTGAGGTGTCCTCGTCGTGAATAGGGAGGCCTCTAGGTTTTTCAGGGCATCCCTCGTCGTTTTGTCAAGCCGAGGCTCTTGCGGCAACTTCGACGAAGCTGGGACTTCGGTAACAGGCTCAGGAAGGATCCCCGCGTCAACTGATATAACCTCTGCAAAGAAACAAAAGAAGGTTAGGTTGACCATCAGAGAAGATGACAAACTTTCATTATGAAAGGGAAAAGGGTAGGACATACCAACGCCTGCTGGGACACGCTTCTTCTCCTCCTCCTGGAAGGTCTTCAAAGAGGCAGCAATGGCCTCTTCAGTAGAAATGCCTGTTGAGAACGAAGCAAATATTAGCTAAAGATAATAATAAAAATGCAGTAAAATGACAAATAAAGCGTCTGATGATTACCAGACTCAGCGAGTTTGCTTAACATCGCCTCAAGCCTCGCCGATTGCTCCGAAGCTGCAATGGCAGCAGCTAAATTGGTGTCCTCAGGGTCCACCACAAAGCCCTCATTGCTGCCATACTCAAATATGGCCTCGGCAGGAGAAGCCGCAGGCTTTGAGCTGAGGATCGCATCGAGGGAAAGGGCGGACTTCTTCTTTTTCTGCTGTCCACCAGCTTTAGATCCACCCGGAGCGGATTTGCGCTTGGCAGCCACTTTAGGGCGGCGAGTCCCGATCTCTGCCCCTCCGCCAGACCCTGGTGATACCACATTAACCGTCTTCATGAGAGCACGGGGCGCCGGCGGCGCATCCACCATAGTGGGCAATGGCAATCCACGCGGGGGGCTCAACACGCGCGGTCGGTCAGCTCTGGCATCTTTTATCGGGAGGGTGACCTGGATCCTTGGCTGCAAGGGAGCCTTGCGATCACCGCCAGGAGGCGCAGCCCTACGGTCGACCAGCAGGCGTTTCTCCATTAAGATGATTGGGCCCATAGCATGCGCATACCAGGCTACATATGGATGGATTATTTTAGGGACACAGCTAGGTTCACTGATAAAAAAATAGGAGCCTGTATTGAGCCGGGTGAAATGATGCATCGCATTCCTTACCCCCTCTGGGCCGACTGCGGGTGTTTCCAGAAAGGCTTCCAACGGGATCCCTTGATTATAGCTCGATTGTCGGGCAAATCGATGCGGGTTATATCTCATAAAGAGAGCCGTCTTATTCTGCCTAAATACTAGGTAACCCAGCCGAATGGAGTAAAGATGGAGGATTTCCCGAGCCTTCAGTACAGAAGCCCCGCCTTTAAAGTCATCACGCAGAGGCACCACTGATTTGGTGGTCTCTGAGCCTATGGTTATGACCTTATCTACAAAGGAAACCTTCGCTCCGACCAGATGTGGGCGAAGGAGCAACCCTCTAGACTCCCGCGGGGCTGGAACCACAATTGAAGCCCCAACCAACCGCATGACTCTCGGGAGTCTGTATTTCTTGAAGAGCGGAGGAGTCTTGTGGGCACCAAACACTCCTCGCACGTGCATCTCCATCCAAGAAATAAAATAGTGCATCGGGAAGTTGGCAGGCTGTACCCCAGGCTCACTAGCGTCCGCCGCTACGCTAAGTCCATTGTAAAGGTAAGCCAATCCGTCAATCCCTACCGATAACTGCAAACCGGCCACCATTCGATGCGCCGGGTAAAAGACGGAGGACCGCATGAGGCGTGGGTGCATGGGAAGCGCGAAGCTGCATAGCCATAGATCCAAGAACCCTATGAAAAAAGTCTCCTCGTCCATGCCAGGAACGGCGATCTCTGAGAAAGGGACACTGGCAGTGCCGGGGAGATAAAAATCCCGCTGCTCATTTTCCGATGAAGGTCGGCGGTCCAAGCCGAAACCAAAGGGGTCAGCAAGCTGAGCAAACTTCTCGCCCTGCTCTGATAGGAACTCTGGGTGGATAAAACGAGCAATGAAATCCGCGAAACTGACGTCCCGGTCGCCCGATTCCAAATGGAGTTCCTCATAAATCTCCAACACCTTCACCAAGCCCGGGTGCTGATGCTGAATGGCATTTTCCGGAGTTAAGTCAAATACAACCTGCTTGGTGGCAAAGACGTACTCATCAGGAGGAAGCAGCTCTTCGTAGTGCTCCCCCCTCACTGGTAGACCTGAAATCTCAACAAATTCTTCCAAAGAGATGGAGACTTCCCTATCCGCTGTCAAGAAGGTGTGGGTGGGGATATTCCATTGTTCAATAAAGGCCTTTATCCACCACGTTGGAGGAAAGGGATACTCGAAAAGCGAAACGTAAACGGCCGAGTATAAACCAATCTTCGTCAGATGAGTCCTTTTCGCCGCTAAGATGTAACGGGCCCAGGGCAAATATCCAGCAAGCGGTCGCGCGATCAGTCCAATGTTATAAGCCTGTCCCCAAGGGCGTGCTTCACCCTGACAGATTCGCCTCCCCAAAATATCTATAGCCGGCGGCGGCTGCACCGGAATGGCGCCAATGGCAGGCTGGAGGAGATCGTCAGAATTCCAATTTTTAACCTCCACGGCATACTCCACCGGGGGCTTGTCCGCATAAGGGATCGTAACTGTAGGCTCAGAGGGCGAAGCGGAGCTGAAGCTGCGGCGGCCTTGGATGATTTGGCTGTACCACCTTCCCCACAGGTGAAGTCTCTTGCACTCAGGATCGTGATCTCTAATCAAGGCGAACACCACCCGGTCCACTGGTGCATGTGGGAACCCTCCTTCTGAGCGAACAAAAGGGAAAGACAAATCTTCAGACATGTTTCCTGTAGACAAAAAAAAAACATAACCATTAGTGTTCCAATGCTTCACATTTCAAAGGCCTACATCACACTACAATGCAGTGGGTAGGAGACCAAAGGGGGACCCACAAAATCAAGATGACGGTGTATCATTTGATAAGTCAGTCCCATCATTGGATGAGTCTGTCAGTCAACTAAAAAGACCCCCAAGAGAATATCCTCATTGGGGGGGAATCCCTAGAGACAAGGAGAAAATCTCCTCTTTTTAGAGCAAAGCTCTGTCACAGAGTGACATTTGTCAAACTCTGGTCTCAAAGGAATAAAACTTCTTTAAAAAGAGCCTAGCTCTGTAGTAGTAATGAAAAATTATAACTCCTAAGAATTAAAATTTTTGGGATCTTAAAGATCCATGAAAACTTTTAAAAGTTTTCTAGTTGATCTATGAGCAGGGCTCTGTTCATGGGTTAAAACCCAGGAACAAGATCTCTGTAAATTTTTGAGAGCAAGACTCTGTGGATGAAACCCCAAAGGGGTTTTTCCTTAGATCAAAGATCTATGAGAGCAAGGCTCTGTTGAAGAAACCCCAAAGGGGTTTTTCTTAGATCAAAGATCTATGAGAGCAAGGCTCTGTTGAAGAAACCCCAAAGGGGTTTTTCTTAGATCAAAGATCTGTAAGAGCAAGGCTCTGTTAATTTAATTTAATTTAATTTAATTTAATTTTTACCTAGAATGATTCTAAGTTCCGAACTTTAAAGTTCTTGGGAAGAAGCAAGAGCAAGGCTCTGTGAGTTTTTAAGCAAGAGCAAGGCTCTGAAGTAAAAGTTCTTGAAACGGTAAAAAATTTTAAGGACCAAGGGTCCCATTTATAGACGCCTGCGTCTCTCCACCTGACCTCTATGATCCAATGGTCGGGATCTTGCCACCGCTGCACTCACGTGCGCGCCACGTGAGCGCAACGGTGGGGGGCATTTGTTCCCCCAATCAGAGCAAGGCTCTGTTTGAATTTTGAAAATTCAAATTTTGAAGCAACGCTTCGGTTCCCGTGCGCTGCGCGCAATGCGCCACGTGTCAGAAGTTGACACGGAAGCACAACGCCCAAAGGCGGTACGTCCGATCAGAGCAAGGCTCTTTAAAAACATAAGTAACACTTAATTGCGCAAGCGCACCGCAGCGTGACACGTGTCTGCGCAGTTGCGCAAGCACAACTGCGCAAGCGCACGGCGGCGCGACACGTGTCTGCGCTGTTGCGCAAGCGCTGTTGCGCAAGCGCTTCACTGCACGACACGTGTCTGCGCAGTTGCGCAATCGCTGTTGCGCAAGCGCCTTACTGCGCGACACGTGTCACGCGCTGGTGAGTTGCGCAACAACAGAATGAAGATTTAAGGAAATCTTTTCTGTTCTTGTTAAAACAAGAAGATTTCTTCTGTAAAACAGGGGCCTTTGGATCAAAGATCCAACGGTGGGGAAAATTCCCCAAATCACTCAGAAAAGATCTTTTTAACAAATTTAACTGATCTTTGAGCATTATAAAAAGGACCCCAGACCCCATTTCAAAGATATAGACAATTGGATAAAAAAAAAAAGAAGGGAGGAGAACTCTTGGGAATTTCTGAAGAACACAAAAAAGAAGGTAAAAACGTTTGAGATAAGAGAAAATTCTCTAAAAGAATAGATCATTGATCTAGAAAACAAGATCAGTGATCTTCAATAAATAGATAGATAAATAAATAAAAATAATAAAAATAGTGCCTTGCACTTGTTATGAACCTCTGGTTCTCTGGAACAGAAAGAAGGAAACGATTTCTTTCTTTTCTTTGATCTAAATTTAGATCAAGAAATTAAAAAGTGCTCTGCACTTCTTTTCCTGAATCTAAAGATTCTTGGTGCTTTGCACAAATGCAATGCATTATTTGAAGGGCTAGGCCCAAATTAAAAAGACCTAGCAGGCCAAAATAAATTGCAAAGCAATAAAAGGGCTGGGCCCAAATAAAATTGATGCTCTGCATCCCTTTTGGGCAAAGCCCAAATAAAAGCAAAAGAAATGCAAAAGCAATGGACTTAGCCCAATCGTGGCCGTAAGTCCTTAAATTAAATTGACTGAGCAAAATGGCTCTCCTAAATCAATCTACGTCTGGTTCGAGGGTACATCTCCGAACTCCTTTGACATCCATCGTTGTAATTCCTCAACGACGTCAAAGAGGTGACGGGTCCCAACGACCACATATCAATATCGGACCGAAACATCCCTAAACTAATATCGGACCGAAACGTCCCTAAACTAATATCGGACCGAAACGTCCCTAAACTAATATTGGACCACTACGTCCCTAAACTGGCGATGGACCACCACGTCCCTAAACTGGAAAATGGACCACCACGTCCTTAAACTGGAATAACAGAGCTTCCAAATGCTCTTTTGCCAGGATCTAAACGGTCCCGTTTAAGTTGATCTTAGCCCCAAACACGGTTAACGTATCCTTAAACATTCAAATGGATTATAAAACTCCCAATCAACTCTGGTACGAGGGTACATCTCCGAGCTCCTCTGATACATGTCGTTGTAATCCTTCAATGACGTCAGAGAGGTGACGAGTCCCGATGGCCATACATTAAATTAATCACTACGTTAAGTTGATCTTAGTCTAAAACAGGACTCACGTATCCTTAACGAACGTTTAAGTTGATCTTAGCCGCAACGCGACTAATGCATCCTTAAACTGAAAACACCAAACCCAAATCTAAGCAAACACAGATTTGGACTAATCCACGTCGTACGGGCGACGGCATTACTCAGTCTCCGTATACAATCCACGGGCAACCACAAACAAAACAAACACACACGGCACGAAATGAAATTCTGGAGAAGGAGAAAGTTGTTACCGCAATGCGGTAGAGTAATTAACTGCAGGGGCTTGCGCCTGCAGGGAAGAGCGTCCCCACAATCAAAAACCCCTCACCCTGAGGGGGAATCTGACGAAGTTTGCTACATCGGCCGCATCCGTCTAAACCTCCGATACTCGGTGCCATAAATCAACTTGGCATCTTCGGAGAGATAAACGGATAAAACCAAATAGCATCTGCCCCGAACCTCAGGCACGGACGCGAAGTCCAGGCCGCCGTTCGGAGGGGAACAGTCCTATCGCTCGGTGATAGGAGCAATAATCCGGGTGAGAGACCTCGTCTGCTTGCTTGGGGTGCTTGGATTCCGGGAGTGTCATCATCTGATGTTTTATGATAAGATCGAATATCTTCTTTATCTTATCTTGGGGAAAAGAGTATGCTCGACCCATCTTCTTTATTAGAGATGGATCCCGGGTGCTCAATTTTTGATCGCGAGGCTTCTTGGATCCACTTTGCTGCTGTCGAACATTTTTTCCGTTCATCAGTTTATTTTTGCCTCCGCGTCGAGTCTTCCGTATGACGGGCTAGAGACGAGAGGCATCGTCATTCTTCGTAGCCTGCTGAAGGAGGCCCTGCGTTCTGGATTTTTCATAGATGGCCATTTCGCGGCTATGATCATCCCGGACCTTTTGACCCGCTTCCCTTATTAGCTTATCCATCTGTTCTTCGAATGACGGAGTTGGCACTTTCATGGCGGGATCTCATTTTGGTTCAGGGTTAGCGTCTTCTAACAGAGCATCTACTTCTTCATCAAAGTCATGTATAACGTAGCAGCCATGGAATTGTTCCCGTTTCTTGGATTGAACATATCCAATCCCGATCATTTCCATTCTCCCGTTGGGCAATTTTTGCTGAGTTCCAGGGACGTCCTAGATCATGTTGTAGAACTGAGCTCGTAGAGCAGTCTGCTTCAAGGGTATGCCTTGGCGCCTCAATAGCCTTTTTAATCCTTCTATGTAGTATCTGGGCAGACGGATGGGTTGGAGCCTGTCAAGCGTAGAATCGACACCATGCCAGATCTCTTTCTCCACCTTGGTTTCCGTAGATCGATAAAAGAGGATCGCCTTTTCATCTTTTCGCCAGGGAGGGACGTAGAACGTCTGCAGTTCTTGCACACTATAGGTATCAAGTGTGTCGAGCTCCTTGTGGTGCTGCCGGGGAACCATAGCGATTTGTAAATTTCGTTTATCTCCAATGAAGGCTTGCACTGATGGACGAGCCGAGAATACTGCGTTGACCCCGTCTTCAGAGTCACTGCCGAAGACCAACATAGGGGTAGACGGTTCGGGCTTGTTGTATTGGAGAGGCCCCGAATAGACTATCTCTTCCTCCTCCTCGGTATCGCTCCCGAAGACCAGAATGGTGGTGATAGCTTTTTGCTTATTCTCCGGCTTATGGCACCTTTCCGTGTCTTCAAAGTCTGGCAGAAAGTACTTTGCGTCCTCGTATTTGCGGACTTCATTCACGGAGAATGGGTTCAGCTCCCCTATCATGGTATACTCAAGACCATCCTTGAAATACTTCATACACTGATGTTGTGCAGAAGGGATAATGTTGTACTCGTGTAACCAAGGCCTGCCGAGCAAAGCGTTGTAGCAAGTCTTGGCGTTAATGACGTGAAACTTGATGTCAGTGACGAGCAGCCCAAAGCGTAACGTCAATATCACAGACCCGAGCGTCCGTGATGACTGAGAGCCGAACCCGGAGATAGTGATTTTATCCCGAGCGGGGTGTTGAATACTCATGCAAATTTCCTTCAACACTCTTACATTGAGAAGGTTGACGGAGGACCCATTGTCGACCAGGATTTTACCTGTCTTGATGTCATGACAGTATCCGGTGACATACAAGGGACGGTTGTGCTCGCATGTTTCGAGGAGGAGATCTTCATCGTCGAAAGTGACGTCAGCTGTGTGAATTTCTTCTAGCCCGTCTTTCATCTTTTCTTCGGCGAGGAAAGCTTGAAACTGCTCGGGTTCTCGTAGTGACTTGATCAACGAATCTCTCGCCTGTTTAGATAGCAGAAGGGCGTCGAGAATGCTTAGCTGCGAGGGTATCTTCCTCAGGTGTGCCAGAACGTTGTAATCCACCTTGTTTTCTTGGGCGGGTCCCTGGCTGCCAGCTCTTCGCCGACTCGGTCATCTAGGGCGATGTCCTCAGGGGCCTTTTCTTTTCCCTTTTCCTTTTTGTTCGATCCCTTATTTGCGGTTCCAAGATTCTTTTCAGGTAGCCTGCGATTGCGTAGCTGAATGTTCTCGCGGGTCTTCATATCTTCTGTTTCAGAGATGGATTTCTTGAAGAGAGAGCCGAGGGCTATTTCTTCATCAGAATCACTCCCGAAGGTAAGAACTTACGATCCCTTACTATCAACCATGTGACAATTACCGGCAATTCTTTTGTGCTCATCTGTCGTGCTTTTCTGCTCTCGACGTGTCTTGCGCTTCATCCGCTTGAAATGCTACCGGTGGGCAACATATCCCTGCCACCAATTTTTAAAGGTCTTCAGTAGGGTGTGTGGTCCTCCGATGGTACAAACAGTAGTTTGGATGTGCATCCTCTTCGTTAAGGTGTATCTTGTCAGGAGTGTTTCCTTCGGAGGGTGGTAGCTTCATTCCCATCGATATGGCTTTGGCGAACATTTTCCTAGTCTTGAATCTTCTTTTATTTACGGCGGATGTGCTTTGATATGGTGGGAGTGTTTTAACCCTTTCTTCCAGTTGCCGGCGTTTGGTTTTTTCAAATATGGCCATTTCACGCTCTCGATTAGCTTTGCTTTTCTGACGGGCTTCATCCAGAAATACGTCAATCATCTCGTCAAATGGTTATAGGAGTTCAGGCTCGGGATCTGCCCCCAGTTTCTTTGCATCCGGAGCTTTTTCACCATTTATTAATGAGTGAGAGATCACGTGGCAGCTTGCCACATAATCCTCAGGTTCATCTGATGAGTCTTCTCCCTCATCTTCGTCGCCATCTCCATCTTTAAGGATGTGGTTGAGAAACTCTTGAAGCGTGACCGTGGTTCACGCCTTCTGGTTATATTCTTTCAACACGTCAATATGTTTTTGCAGGTACGTGCGCTTGTCACGATGCTTCACGGGCTTTTTGGTCTTCTTCTTCTTCTTCAAAGATCTTGACGGTTGGGCCTGAGCGTTTTGAATATCGCTACCAATTCTTAGAGTTAGGCGCGGCTTCAGCATTCCCTCAATGACCTCGGGTTCCAGCGGATTTTTCCACCTGATCGCCAGGCATGTTTGGAAATCCTTCAGCATTCTTTTCGTCTTGGCTGAAAGAGCGACCTCCCATGGAGCTTCTTCTATAAAAGAGCATGATGCCCCCAGTGTGTCCCTTTTTTTAAGAGCGTGCGGCTGAGGCGGGATTACTTTCCAGTTCTCGGATAGTGCGAATTTTCTCTGTTGGTACTGGTCCTCAATTTAGCCTTTGAAGACGAAGCAATCTTCGATCGGATGGCCCACCACTTGGTGATAGGGGCAATAATTGGGATTATTGGCCTCACCGGGTTGCAATGGGCGTTTTGGATCCGGCAAGGTGATGAACCTGTTGCGCACCGCCAGCTCGAATAGTCTCCTCATTTTATCCCGGGGAAACAAATAAAGACGCTTTAGTTTCTCATTGAAGAGTCGCCGTTTATCATCTTGGCGATCAGTTGGTTTTGGACCACTGAGCTGCTGCTGAGCATTGGCGACGATGGTCGCTTTCCCTTTCCCTTTTTCGTTTCGAGATTCCTACTTCGAAGAAGATGGTCTATGACCCATCTGATCCATTTGGGCCAGTTTGTCAATCAAGGGCTGGAAGGTAGTTGGCTTGAAGAACATCATGAATTGTGAAATGGACGCCTGAGGGTCGAGGGTCCCTACGAACATGCCTACCACAAGCGCTTCTTCGATGCGCTGCTCGCACTTTGACCATAGATTCCGCCACCGTATTGCATACTGCACCCATGTTTCGCCTGGTTTCACTCTGGCGTTAATTAACGCGGTGATCGGGGTGCGCTCGCTAGCGCTGGCGAAATGTTGGGTGAACAGCAATTCCATCTCCGTAAAAGTTTTGAAAGAGTCGTTGGGAAGCTCTGAGTACAATTCGAACACCGTCTCCGCCAAGCTGCCGACGAATTGGTAAAGCAGTAGCTTATCATCCCTCCAGTGTTGGCGCAGAGAGCCCAGAACTGAGCGACATGTTGATGGGGATTTCCTGTCCCCTTGTACACATGGAATTTAGGAATTGTGTATCCTGGCGGGTACTTTATCTGATCGTACCATCTTGGATATAGTCGCCCAGTTCTGACGACTTAGCCGATTGCTTCATTCGCTTGATGAGCTCGTATTTGCTGAGCTGTATAATCATCGAGCATGGCTTTGGAGATGGTCTCCTCCTTGGCTGCTGACAGAGCCGACAGAGGATTTGATGTCTCTCCTCTATCATTTTCAATTATTACTGGAGGATCTACGGCTGGAGGGTCCGGCTGGATCATCAGGCCTACCATATCTTGGAATAAAAAGGCCATTTGTTTTATATTGGCCGCTTGTTCCGTAACTTCTTTGTCCTTCTTCTCAAGCATTCTCCGAAGGAATTCGACATCCGTTTCCTGCTCACAATGCTGCTCCGAAGATGTCTCCGGGCCTGCTTTTGGTCCAGTGAGTGCAGCTATGGCTGTCAACATTTCTTGGAGTTTTTGTTGTTGTTGCTCCTGAGCCTTAGTCACAGACCGTGTAAGTGGTCGGTGACCCGTAGAGATACGACTATCCTCTTTTTCGGAAGCCATATAAACATTATGCACCACCATACCCCCGGACTTAGGGCGTTTAGATTCAGTGTCCTTGCGATTTGCCAAAGACGTAGGGATCTTCTCCGGCCCCGTTGCAGCGGGCACCCAAAAAGATGACACTTTCTGTGGCTTGACAGGGTGATCCCATTCTTGTCGAACTTTCATCTTTTTCTGTCGGCTGGGGTAGTCTTGATCAATCACGGAGTCTTGGACCTGTCGCCAGACCTTGTGAATTTTGGAGGACAGCCGCTGAGGGGGCTGCTCCGGCTTCACCTTTGTGATCTTTTCAACAGTCCCAGGAGACTTTTTTAGCACGGCAGTTGGCGAATTCCTGCGCACCCTGTTAAGTAGTTCAAAGCTGTTCCCAGTAGGAACAGCAGCATCAATTTCCACCATCGGAGCTGGCGGAGTCAGTCCAGAAGGAGAGCTGCCCCCAGCCTTCCTCACTCGGCGCTAGTGGCGACTTCGAGCATAGCGAGCGGCCGGGACCACCTCCATTGTTGAATCAGCTTTTCCATGCCCCCTGTTCTGATGAGAGTCTGTTGTTGGCGCCAGCCTGTCAAAGACAGACGTCCGCTGAGAGGGAATGGTCAACCTGTCGAAAGCCGACCTTCGAGTAGGGAGAGCAGCTTGGACGACCTCAACTGTAGCAGGAGTTGGAGTGTCCTTCTCTGGTATTGCGAGCCTCTTTGCAGGCTCACTTGAGCTTGACCCAGCCTGTCGAAGACTGAGGCATTGGAGTTGGACGACCCGCTGAGAGGGGTCGTGGTGGTTGTAAGCCGATCAAAGACCGACTTCTTCGCAACTTCCTATGATGGCATCTGAACGTTAAAGCTTGTTGGTGGGATCATAGTCTCGAAGAATAGCCCAGTGGTGGCTTGAGTTACTTGTTCCAGCGAGGACGGAGTGGGAGTTGTTGTAGTTAGTGCAGTTTGAAGCCATTGATCTTCTGTTTTCTATACGGAGCAAGACACCAAATCTTAGTACCTTGAATCCAGGGGCAACCATAGCAAACTGCGATTCGTTCGCAAAACACAACACACGATGTGTGGAGTGGAAAGAGGAAAAGGTCCCACCGGGCGTGCCAGAATCTGTTCTCCGCCGAAAGACCAGGAAGACAAACGTTTTGCCTGAATTTGGGGGCAGATGCTATTTGGTTTTATCCGTCCACCTCTCCGAAGATGCCAAGTTGATTTATGGCACCGTGTATCGGAGGTTTAGACGGATGCGGCCGATGTAGCAGATTTCGTCAGATTCCCCCTCGTTTGAGGGGTTTTTGATTATGGGGACGCTCTTCCCTGCAAACGTAAGCCTGCAGTTAATTACGCTACCGTATCGCGGTAACAATTTTCTCCTTCTCCAGATGGTAATTTCGTGTCGTGTGTGTTTATTTTGTTTTTGGTTGCCCGTAGATTGTATACGGAGACTAATTTATGTTGTCGCCCGTAGGGCGTGGATTAGTCCAAATCCGTATTTTCTTAGATTTGGGTTTGGGGTTGGGTTTAAGGATACGTTAGTCTCATTTAAGAAAAAGATCAACTTAAACGTTTGTTAAGGATACGTTAGTCTAATTTTAAACTAAGATCAACTTAACGGGATCGTTTAGATCCAACAATAGAGCATTTGGGCTCTATTGTTTTAGTTTAGGGGCTTTGCGGTCCAGTTTAAAAACATCATAGTCTGTAAAGTTTAAAGACATCATAGTCTATGAGTTTAAGGACCTCACAGTTCATGGTAGTTTAGAGACATCATAGTCTGTAAAGTTTAAGGACATCATAGTCCATGAGTTTAAGGATCCCACAGTCCGTAAAGTTTAAGGACATCATAGTCCATGAGTTTAAGGACCCCACAGTCCGTGGAATGTCTGGTTGTTGGGACCCGTCACCTCTCTGAAGACGTTGAAGGATTACAACGACAAATATCAGTGGAGTGAAGAGATATACCCTTGAACCAATATTGGTTGGGAGATCTGTAATCCAATTTGGGACTAAGATCAAAGATTTGTGAGCATATAGGCTCAATTGATCTGAAGTAGGGTTCTGTGGCCACTTTGGGCTCGGCCCGTTTAGTAAAAATGTTAAACATTTAACAATGCTGAGTATTGGTTTGGGTTCTGACAGCCTTTTTGTCTTTTATTGAGTGCTGAGCACTTATCATAGCTCCGGGGCTTTATTATTTAAAGAAAAATTTATGTTCTCTTAGCGCACACGTGAGGAGCACGTGGTGCACTTGGCGTTGTGCGCCAGACAATGAGCGCAGAGCTCTTCTGGTAAAGATAGCGCACACGTGAGGAGCACGTGACGCGCTTGGCGCTGAGCGCCAGTTAATGAGCGCAGAGCGCTTCTGTTAAAGTAGCGCACACGTGAGGAGCAAGTGGTGCGCTTGGCGCTGAGCGCCAGATCATGAGCGTAGAACGCTTCTGTTAAAGTAGCGCAAACGTGAGGAGCATGTGGTGCGCTTGGCGCTGAGCTCCAGATCATGAGCGCAGAGCGCTTCTTGTGAAATTTGGAGCATTAAGGCTCTGCAGCGCTGTGTGCTAGATTTGGAGCACTGTGCGCTAGACTTGGAGCGCTAAGGCTCTGCAGCGCTGTGCGCTAGACTTGGAGCGCTGTGTGCTTGACTTGGAGCGCTAAGGCTCTTTTGAGACAGTTCTGCGCTCTGAGAATTAAATTCTCATTTATAAGAGACTTTGTCTCATGGATCTAAGAACAAAGTTCTTATTTTATAGGAGATATTTCAATCTCTTATATTTTTGATGAAATGCTTTGCTTTTATGGATCTGTAATCCTAAGAGAATTGAATCATTTTCCCCCCTTTTTATAATGAGACGTTATGATCTCTTTTGTGAAAGACAATTTGTCTTAAAGATCTATGATCTAGTATAAGAACTAAGTTCTTTTTCTGATGAGATGTTTTTTCATCTCTCTGTTTTTACCTTGAAGAAAAGTTCTTCTTCGCAGAGCTTGATCTTCTCTCTGAAATTTCTCAAAGTTTGGGGGGGGGGGTTCCTCTATGCAAGACTTGAAGTCTTGGGGACTTTATATAGGGTAGGTTGATTTGTTGAATCAGTTGAAGAGATTTTTTCTCTAATTGATTTGGGGATGTTTCCCCCGTTGGATCTTTGATCCAAGAGCTTCTGATTTACAGAAAGCAATCTTCTTGTTTTTAACAAGATTGGGAAATCTTCTCCCATACAGAATTTATTCTGTATCATTGTGATTTTTAATCACCATTGGATCATTGATCCGACGGTGCCCTGATTTACAGAGAAAAATCTTTTGTTTGGAAAGATTATGAAGAATGTTTTCTTAACAGAATTTTATTCTGGTAACTTGATGATTTATCGTTTTCGTTGGATCTTTGATCCAACGGTGGGGAACATTTAGTTCTAGCGCCAGTGCGCTCGTGCTTTGCACGTGATCGCTGCTTCAGAGCGCCGGCGCTCTTAGAGCTAGCGCGTTCGTGCTATGCACGTGAGCGCTGCTTCAGAGCGCTGGCGCTCTTAGCGTGAGCACACCCGTGCTTTGCACGTGAGCGCTGCTTGCTGGCGCTTTTATGAAGCGCTGCTTCATTTCAATTTTTGAAATTTTGAACAGAGCTTTGCTCTGATTGGGGGAAACACCCACAGTAATTTAAAATCAACTAGAATTTTGATTTTAAGGACTTCGCGCTCATTAGGAGAAGTTAACTGTGTTTAGAACTCCGCTTAACGGTATATCGTTCACGGGGTGTCTGGACAAGTGTTCAAGAGAAAGGGTTATCTAATTAAGGAACTTCGCGAAAGTGTTGGAAAACCCCCCTTCTCTCTTGCACTTACCTGGTTTTGTGATCCGTATATCTTGAGCCCGTTTCTCGACACAGTTTTATTTTGACAATCAGGTTCTTGAGCAGGTCTAGTTGACTAGTATATCGTAGACTGCTAGGGGTGTAATATTCTTTGTATTTGTGATATTTGTGAATTCCTCTTAATATGGGTGAGACACAATTTGCTTCAATTTCTCACGATTCTTATTCTTTTATTTATACTCATTCCCAATTCTTTTGTTCAAATCACCACAATTCTTCCCACATTCATGAAAACTGTCCTTTTTTAGGGGGTGACCAACCGTCCTAGATTTTTGATAACGGTTACCCACCTAACACTCTTGAACCCAGTCCCCCTTCAATTAGAGATCTAATGATTGATAATTTAAAGAAAGAGGTCGACAGATTGACTGCTTTAGTATCACCACCATCACAACTCCTCCAACCTGAAATAATTGAACCATCATTAGGGAATGATAGTGAGATGGATGCTAGGTTGACCACTTTAGAGAAGGGTATTGAAGCAATGACAGTGGTCGCGAATCAATCAGCTTCTACACTAGCCCTGTTCATACTGCAGTCTGAGCAATTGTTTCTTGCTCAAGCTCAATCATTAGTTAGAATAGAAGAACACGCGAAACATTTAGCTGTGAGGATTCTAGGGAGCGAGCACAGTCAATCGGAACCCAATAACGTTAGTATCTGTCATATAGGAAGTCACCCGAGTGAGATAAATGATCAAACAAATTTTGATGATTTCATAGACGATGATACGATTGAATTGACTGAGTGTTACCAGGACACATAAGAAAGTCCACCGACTGATCTTTGCATTCTAATTTTAGTGGAGAAAGCTTGTGATTTTGACGGGTATGGTTTGGATGGATTGTCAGAAGAGATCAATGATCAGGAACCCGCAATTTTTGTATCACCTAGTGATATTGTTTCGGAAGAAATGTTAGTATGGGAACCTACTTTTTTGAATGACATATACCTACCCATTTGTGAATGTGATGAGGGAGAAATTGTATTGGAAGAGTTTGTGAGCTATAGTGATAAGAATAGAATTGTGAAAAATCATAGGGAGAAAGACAGCTTTGAAAAATATTCTTTCATATCGAGTTTTGAGGAAATTTTTGCGGATGAACTTGATTTAGGTGCATTTGAGTCAGGATCAATTTGGGAACATGCTAAGAACCTTTCTTTTGCCGAACTTTTTACGGATGAACTCCAGTTTTTACACGAACCTGACTTCGAAACTCAACATGCGCTTCTTGAACATTCAATTCATTCAGAATACAATTTTTTGACCTCTTCAAAACTTCATATTCATCTTTAGCGTTTTCTGATCCCTAATTTTACACGCCCATACCCTTCACTAACATCTAACTTATACCTTTTCTTTTTCTTTTTCTTCTGTATATACATATTCTTTTACCAGCCACTATACTATATCGACAAAAATATTTTTTGGCTGGTATTAACTTCTGAACTAATCATGTCGTTAAGCTTGTGAATATTTTAATCTTTGTTTTTTCTAGTTTTTTTTGTAAATAATAAGATCTCACCCGATAGGGGTGGGTGCTGATTTTTGGGGACAAGACCGATTTCATTTTTTTTTGTTTTGTTTGAGTAGGATTGTAAATATATAGGGTTTTATTGTTGTGGGTTTTTTTTTTTTGTAAAATATCTTTATAAATCAAGTAGCCCCCAACCCGAGCCCTCATTCCTCATTCTCAAACAGATCTAAAACTCTTCTTCTCTGTCCCCGCACCCTCCTCCCAAAACCTACCCCCCCATCGGATTCTGACCGGCGAAGGCATCCCAAATTCCGGGGACGCCGACCATTTCTCCTCTATTCTTCGTTTGGCTTTCTCCTTACTGTAAGCTTCTCTCTTCCCCCTCTCCTGTACTATTTATTTTTCTGAAATTCCTAAGCCCACAGAAAAATGGCCCCCTTCGAATGAGAACGAAATTTTGTCGCTATTTTTTCCCATGAAGTGTTCGGAAGCTATTTTTTTGATGTGATCCGACAGTTAGGGTGGGAATTCCTGTTGTATGGGAAAGAGGGTTTATGAGCTTGCGAGCACTTGGTTGATGAGTTTTATGATGCGCTCAGAAATGGAGAGATACTCCAAGATCGGATTAGATTTCATTTTCACGGTAGACGTAGGGTATTTTCAGCCGATACCCTATCCAACATCACCAATATCCCGATCCGATCTGGTTTTCAAAAACCATTAGAACTGGTACAGTATAGGACAGTTTTGGGTGATAGGTGTGAGCTATGAGATGCTGGGCTAAATGCCCAGCAGATTTATAGGAACGCCTATACGGCATGCCGTTGGGTGTATCGCAAAGTCAGGGGGATCGCTCGCATCTCATCTTTATCGGCGATTGTAGGGCACATGGTTCATTACTTGATGACCAGAGATTACCAGTTTTGCATGGCGAGCATGCTATTCGCCACAGTCAAGGAAAGTGTTGCCAAGCGCAAATCTTTGCTTCCCGTCCTCATTACCCAGATTCGCCGATATTATATGGAGGACGACGATTTCACGGCATGCCTCACGATGTATGACACAGTCCCGGTGGAGATAGGGAGGATCTCACCAGGGTACACAAACCCCAGGAGTGAGCAGCAGATTTGGTCCCCCACCGACCCCAGCGAGCACGCGGCCCCGCAGACTTCCTCGGAGATCTACTTGGGAGAGGACATTCCGACTGATCCCTACGAATTACAAAGGATGGAAGTCTGCGGCATCAAGACTTTGATCCGGCAAAACAAGGAAATCAAAGAACAGCTTAGCCAGATCTTAGCCAACCAGGAAGAAGCGAGCGGAAGCGGCCGAGGCAAGGGAAAAGCCAAGCGACGATTAGGACATCGTCAGACCAAGTTTGGGGGTGGAGCTTTTTGGTGGTATTTTGTATCTGCATATAGTTTGCATCTGCATATTTCCTGTATTTCAGCACTTACATATTGTATTTTTCTTTTCTTTTGCATGTAGTTGTATTTCATATCTTCTTTTGTATTGCATTGTATTGAAAAAAAATTGAAAAATTATAAAAAATGAAAAATTCCTTGAAATATATAAAAACTTTGTCATGTTGGTTAGCGGGGGAGCTTAGATTCAATGTCTGATGGTTCGGTTGATAAGCTGAAATAACTAAAACCTTTTTATGAAACCGACAACCCGAGAAATAACCCTCCTTTGTGTTTAACCATAGATGATATACGTCTTTTATATCACTTACATGTGCTGTATGTTTTTGAGAATTTGATGAAAGTCACAAATGTCTATAAACTTTTAAAAATTAATAAATATCTTTAGGATCAAACAGATTTGTTCTAAGTTAAGCAAAATATCAAGAATAGTTCATACAGTAAAGTAGATATGAAGGATTTTATAGAGGTTTTAACAAGCTATAAGTCTGAAAAATAACCCATCTGAAACCTTGTTGGAGTGATTACACATATTATCCACTTGTAACGTCTTCGAATTTAAAAAGAAAAAGCTGGCTATATCTCCGTTTTCACTGAGTGCAGAATTATTTAAATTAAAATGAATCTTTTGTTTTATGGTATTGGTAACTTGGGTAATTAAGTTCTTAGGGGTGTCTCCACACCTAATGCTCCCAAACCATCTGGTTTGGGAGTCATTGACCAAAAACTCGCTAAGTTTCCAATCGCTAGATAAAACAAGTTAAGCAAGTGTTCTCTCCGAGTTAAAAGTCCTAACGGTTCTTTGTGGGAGAATAATCTTGGCGGAGACGAATTTTCTATTAAAACAGTTTTTTCGCGGAGATATGAAGGTTTGTATTTATTAAGACGTTTTGCACGATAAATTTGGTGTGTATATACAAACACAGGTAAAAGGGTGGAGTGAAGTATACGACTTAGGTTCTCTGTTAAAATTGATATATATTCCAACTTAAAATCTAACTGGAGAATAAAACTTGAGAAAATTTTAACTCCTTTAAACTCGTGTGATCCTTTGGAAATTTATCCTGGTTCATATTTATGACATGATGACCCTAATCATAATTCTTAAAGCCTTATGGACACTATCCGTACAAACACGAAAATACACGTATGAGCTTATGTTAAAAAAATTGTGAGGAGTGAAAAATAGGGTTTAACGTTTCTGACTTGGGTAATAGAACTTCTAACTTTGATTTCTAACCTTAAAATTAGAATCAACAGTTTTTCCGCAACGGTAACTTGACTGGATTTTGTGAGTGTAATCCGCTGAAAACCCTCAGGAGACAACACTCCTCCTATTAGGGACACCTAGAAGTTTAACGGCTTGTTGCACATGCTCAGTGCAATCGCATTCCCTGCGAAAGTGAGACTAGGATTTTTTTTGTATTGCTCGGGACGAGCAATAGATAAGTTTGGGGGTATTTGTTCATCACTGAAAACTGCATTTTAATACCGCTCATTCATTATCTATTTGATGATATATCGGTGCTTTTTACCAGAGTCTGCTCAGTAATTACAGATTACAGGTGTTCGTGAAAAAATAATGGAAACACATCTAGAATCACGGATATAGAGTTCGGGAGCCAACACTGCAAACAGAACAAGAAACCGACCGATAACCAAAGATTTCTTTTGGAAAATAAAAGTGTGCACATAATTTTTGGTCCAACACAATACATGTGCGACACTAGCTCTTTGGCACTAGACCATGATGGGGCTGCCATGATGCAAGGCACAAGTGGGCATGGGTGTGATGTGCATTAAATAAGCATTGAATGCTAAAAGTTTTGATTTGATATATGGCATCTTGTTCCCTCCAAATCTCTGCATGCAAACCAGGCCAAAACAGCTAAAACTACCAGCACCAGAGTGATGTTGGGAAGCACACAAGACCACACACCTAGCACGAGCCTAAGACTCTCCCATAGGACTGGCTACATCCTCATTCTAGCCGAGCAGTCCGGCCCCCTTGTGCCAATCAACCCTAGTTTTCTACAGAGCCTCCCTTGCTGCCATGTCACCTCATTCTTATTGTTTGTTTAATCATTTTTGGTGCCTATATAAAGCAGACCAGTGAAGCAAGGGGAGCTCTCTCTCATTCTTATATATTCTCATAGTTGTTCTTAGTTTCTTTGTTTTTGATTTAGCTTGAGTGTTGAGTGGGCTTCAATTAGTTTCTTCTTCTTCTTCCTGCTTGAAACTTTCTTTGGAGAGTTTCATTAAGGAGGTTGAATAAGTTACCAAAAATCTTGTATCTCTTCTCTCAAGTGTTAATATATTGCATTATCGTTTCTTTTCTTTACTTGCTTTGTTTTTCTTTTATTCATCATGCTTAACTAATCTTTTCTTTGGTTGTGGTATTGGTGAGGAAGTGGGATGAAAGGCTTTTGCCGCCTCCACCTCTTGTTTAAGTTTAAATGTGCTTAACTAGATGATTCTAACTTAAAGATTGCTTATGTTTAGATGTGATATGGTATTTTGACACATAGTTACTTTGTAACCTCCTCATATACCATATTCACTCCCTGTCCCCATTTCAATGTTTAAGTTAAAATCAATTTAGTGTTAAGATTGCTAGGTTTGGATATCGTATTTTGTGATCAAGTGCTTGACAATCTCTTGGTTTCATATTTGATATACCATCACAAACACCTAACAAACTCAACACTAAAATCATTTGCTCTCATCACTACTTTGTGTTTTTATTTTGTGGTATCCTTGCTAACCCTTGTGTTTAGTGTTGATACCCCAAGTTTGGACATACAACGGTAAGTAAACAAAACGGACTAGTTTCGTGATTACGGAGAATATCGGAATTTGACGACTAGTGCCTCGCAATCGTTTCGACAAGTCGTGCTTCATACCGGGATCAACGTGAGAACGGACAACTCATGATCAAAGGAGCGTCGAGCGAATCGTCGCGATTAAACCATCCGAACCAAACCCACGGCCAATTTCTTTCTTACCCCATTTGCTTGTTTTCCTTATTTTCGTATTCTTTTATTTTTGTGACAAAATCCAATTCATTAGTTGTTGAAGCTTAAATCACGATACCTAACACACAATTCCCTGCGGATCGACCCGTACTTGCCGGATTGCTACAACGCGCCGTGCACTTGCGGTTTATAAATAGTAAAACGAGAACGATCTCGCATGCGCATTCCTTTTCATTAAATCATATCCGTTCCATAACATACGCGTTTGTGCACAGATGAATTCACAACAGTCACCGGCGGGGGTTTGAAGAACTTCTCGCCCTTTGCCTTCTCTAGCAGCTCGGTCTGGGAGATGTTAAGAAGAGTGTACTCCTGGAACTTCGGGAAGTAAGGTTTTGGTCGGTCAACTCTCTTTTTCTCTTCTCTGCCCTGCTTCTTTTGGTCGGTTTGGTCGTCTCTGGGCAGATTTGAGTTCATCTCGGACTCGAGTTGGATCTCCCGCTCGGTCCAGGCTTTTACCTCGGCCATTGTCTTAGGTTACGCTAATGCAAAAGAGCGGAGCCACTCTTTGTGCCTAAGACCCGACCTCAGCGCGGTGATGATTGTTTCATCGCGGTGCTCGGGAACCTCGAGGAGCGTGTTGTAAAAGCGGGTGACATATCCTTTGAAGGATTCTTTGTTTACGCTCTTGATGGTGAACAGATAGCCGACCGTCCTCTTCTGCCGTCGATTCCCGACGAATTGACCGAGGAATTAGGAGGCCAGCTCGTCGAAGGTCGAGATGGAGCATGGCGTAAGTCCTCGGAACCAGTCCCGTCCAGCCTGGATGAAGGTGGTGGGGAAGGCTCGACATTAGGCCGCGTCGGAGTTATTCTGGAAGCTCATGTCCGCCAGAAATGCATCTAGATGGTCATTCGGGTCGGATTTCCTGTCGAAGAGGGGCACTTTGGGCGGTTTGTTCTTAGACGAGACGTGCTCGGCCAGCAGTTCTTCCGTAAAGGGTTTCGACAGCGAATCGGCGGAGTATCGGGCTACTTCGCCGGACGCTTGGCCATCCCGGCGTATGCCCTTGATTTTCTTCTTGAGGGCCTCGAGTCGGTGGTGGTAACTCGAGGATTCTGCACAGTCGGAGTGGTGGCTATCCCCGCTCCGGGTCTGCTCAAGGGTGCGGCTTCGATTCCGCTCTATCAGGTGTCTCGGATTCTCGGGCGAGGCCCTTCTCTAGTGGTCCCTGCGCTCGTCGTTCACGCGATCCCGGCGAGAGTGGGGGCATCGGTCATGCCTGTAAGCAGACGAGCTGATCGACGCCTCCTCAGGATGAGAGAACGCGTGACGGGCTTTGGGGCGACGGCCCAGCCTTTCCTGGGACCGTGGCATGGAGCCGTCCGGCGCACAGCGGGTTATGGAATCAATCGCCGCGTGTGGGTTAAGGTGGCCGGAGTCGGCCTGCCAGCGCTCAATGGCGCTGTGATGAAGGTGAGGTAGACCGAGGGCTTGAGTATGTCCGTCCGTCCTTCGGTGGAAGTCGTTATCCCGGGAAGGGGGTGCCGCACTCTGGTGGATAGGGCCTGCCGCTTGAATACGGACGAGGGCATCTACCAGCGTCATAAGCCGGTCTATCCAGATGGACAAGGCGTGGATGGCATTAGGAGGGGGAGGCGAGCCGCTCCCGCCTCCGTTATGGCGACTCGTATTTGGACCGTTGCGGTCGTCGCTCGCGATTGGATCGAGGGCGGAAGATCAAAGTTTTTTGGTGGAACAAAATAAGTCTTTCGTTTCTACAGACGGCGCCAACTGATGGAGCTTCGGATCTCCTTCAAATGCCGTCCTCCGTCGATCCTGCGATGGTGATCTTGGACGACTGAGATTTGGTTTTGGAGTTGTTGGGTGTGGATCTCAATGGGTTGGTGTTGGACACCGAGCTACCTATAAAGAAGTCCCGGGGTGTGTGACCACCGTAGGATCCTCCAACGATCAAGTTAGAGCCGAGGAATAGGAGCAGAGTAGCGGCGTATTGAGATAATTCGAATTACCCGAGTCGTCTGAGAGAGGGGTTTTTATTGTGGTTGCATAGATCGAGCAGATGTGAGATTTTCGCCGTCAGTTTTGCTCCTGATATTATGCCTGCGTGAATGATAGGATCCCTCCATTAATGATGGGATACGCTCATTAATGGTGGAATGCACCAGCGTGGGACGCGGAATGTGGGACGACGGATATCTCACCCTGGCGATATACACGGTGCTGTTGCGGGGCACATAGGATCTGCGCTCCTGGTGGATCGGGGAGGCTGAGGAAGCTCAGCACGTCGGAGGCTTGGAGACGAGCCGGGAGACCGAGGAAGTTCGGCGCGCCCGACGGCTCGGAGACGAGTCAGGGGTCTGAGATGGCTCGGTGACGAGTCGGGATTCTGAGATAGCTCGGAGACGAGCTGTTGGTAGTTTCCTGGGTGAATGTGGAATGTATTTAGGGAGGCCCCTGGAAGGTTGGACACGTTCGTCGAGACGAAGTCCCAAGAAATTACTCATTTAATCCACCCCGTAGCCTTCGGGACACGTCATCTGCCACGTGTCATAATCTTGAGGAGATACCACTCGTGAGCATCATCAATAGAGTTGATCCGGGAGAAAATGGAATCTAGCATTTTTATCTTATGGATTGTGTGTATCCAAACATGTCCTAATAGTTCATTAAGGGTGGACATGCATGGGATTTTCTCTCTAAAATCATTTGACCCTTAATTGATTAATCTCCCACGTTTTTTTGACTATATTTAGCAACTCCATTGATTCAATGAGCTTAATGTCGAGGCTTTTATTGTTAATTAATTTAGCACATTAATGGGGTCCATATATGAAAATTAGAGGTTGAATTTGACGAATGATAATTTGTGGGCATTCAATCTTGAAATTTACTCCATGGAGACTTTTGGCTCGCTACTAATCTCCATTTGAAGTCATAGAGAATTGACTATGCCCTATGCATGTTATAATAAGTTTCTATTACCTTCAAGATAAATTAGTCAAGAGTACTGTTACCAACCGATTGTGGTTTTTCAAATTAGGTTCGTATGTTTTATTCCGCATCACGGCTTTTCTCTATACATAACTTTGAAAGGTTTACTCACGACGGGTAAGAAAATGAGAAAAGCTATTATATTATATTTCGAATTTACCCGCTAAGAGATTAGAAAACACTAACCTAAATTTTAACGGATGCATGACACATTTCAAATTAATAATGATTTTCTAGTTCTTTTTGTATAACTCAATGATGATCATATCGTTGCTAGCTAACTTTACTAAAGAGTCTGATGCATGCTTCGACCGTGGTTGTTATTTATATATAAGAGGAACAAGGAAAAATCTAAGGCGACTACATCAACAAGAAAATAGACTAATTAACTTTAAAAAATATTGATTATAAACAGATGTAATAATTCAGAAACAAGAGAGTTGCAAAATGCTGATCTTGATCAGCTCCATCCATTATTTATGATCCGGAGAGCGCTGAAGAAACCTTCCAGAAAGGGCACTAGCTATTGCCGCGGTAAAGCTCGGGTCTTTCGTCAAAGATGAAGCCATCTGCTCAGCTAATCTTCTTCGGAATTCAGGTGACTCCGTTTCGAGGCAACTTCTCCGATCAGAATGTGATCTCTTTGGCTGAGGCCGTGTCAAGTCAAGCGTTACAGTTGGGGCCGAAGGCTGCACGACCGAGACCGGAGTTGGGTTCAAGCTAATGCTGTTTGCTGTTTCAGATGAAGACCGGGGATGAGTGTGTTCGCCCTCATAAGTAGCTACCAGAATTGATTTGTCTTCAATACTTCTTTGAACCTGAAGAAATATGTCGATGTTAAGTATAATTTATCATCGACTTAGTGTATATATATATGTATATATATGATAGGATTGCATAAACAAGATCAATTAGTCGAAAATTTTATCATTTCATCTATTCGTTTGTTATCGAAACAGATTAACTTAGAAAACTCAAGTGGAATCGAAAATTATATTTATAAAATGGAGACACTACTACAATAGGGGATTGCCCCTACGGATAGTGAAATCCGTAGGGACAGATTTATTTTGGCCCTACGGATTAATCCGTAGGGCTATAGGGTTGCCCCTACGGTCCTTACATATTTATATAAAAATTATTAAATCTTAAATTTTTGTTTGCCCCTACGGAGCCGCAAACCAAGAACCTACGGACTTATCCATAGGGGCATCTAAACAGGGATTTAAATTAAAAGCTCAGATCGATCCCTACGCTCATTATTCCCAATTTATCTCGCGCGAACAAAAAATTCCCAAACTCTCGTTCCCGCCGATCAATCGTCGTTCTCGTCATCGCCGGCGCCGCCGAATCATCGTGGCCACCGCCTGCTTTCGTCGTAGCCACCACTTGCTTTCGTCGTCGCCGGCGCCGGCTCATCGGAGTTCTCGTCGTCGCCTCTGCACAGGTAAGGAATTCTTCAATTTATCAAATTTTTTATTGGGGGTGCGGCTGGGGCTGCAGGCTGGGGCTGCGGGCTGGGCTGGGGCTAGGGCTGGGGTTGGGGCTCGGGCTCGGGCTGCGGCTAGGGCTGTGGTTGGGATTGGGGCTCGGGCTCGGGCTGCGGCTAGGGCTGGGGTTGGGGTACTGGCCGGGGCTCGGGTTGGGGTTAGGGTTAGGGTTGGGATTGGGATGAGAATTTTTCTAGGTTTCTTTTAAAGCTTGTGAAGGAAATTTTGAGCCCCGAAAAAATGAACATTTCTAATGATTTTGATAAGAGATAAGGGAGCAATAAAGTTTTGTTTTCTATTTGTCTAGATTTAAATGTCTATATATATATATATATATATATATATATATATATATACAATCTCAATATTCGTGGCATGTTGGTTATAAATTTCTCTCTCTGTTGAGATATATAGCCTACTTCAGCACATAGCTAGGTATGTGATAAAATTATTTTTGATAAAACAATGCATGATATAATATGGAAATATATTTGTTTCTTTGCTTCAATCATACAAACGTGTTCCAAATTAACGTAATTCAAATAGCAATTCCTTGGAATTTTTTAGTCCAGAGAATCTTGATCGAGTCTCAGGATCATATTGACTCAACAAAACGCATCCACTTGCAATGGTACTTAATTCACCATTTACTAGTTATGTTACCTGCATTGAATTAGCATGTCATGGTTATCATATTTGACTTGTATTGTTGCACTTTGTGCAGTTAAGGCTGAATCAGAACAGACTTACCATCAGATAATCTTACAAATCCTTGACCAGCTTGAAACTGAGGTAATCAAACAAACCACTTTTCTGTTTAGCCCAAAACTAAGGCTGCTTTTTGCAGGCATTAGAAATAAATGCAAGTTAAGTTCTGCCGAGTAATTTGCCAACAATTTTTGCACGTCTCTATGTTTGATAAACAAATGGCATCAGAGCGGCCAAGAATTGAAGCATGTCCAAGCCCAGTTCTGTAGGTTGTACATTCATATCAGGCTGAGTCAGATGTGGAGCTTAACTTGTCTCTTATAGACTATGCCGTAGTTAGAAAGGTACTACTTGTTTTTATTTTGTACTTCTAGCTTACAAATCCTAAGCCCAATGTTTTAGTTCACTGTGTTAGATAGTAAAAGATCACTCTGCACATTTCCGTAGGAATTTGTCTTTTAGATGTTTTTCTGAGTGTCACATCGTTCTCACCCAAGTTTGTAAGCCATGTTCATTATTTTTTCAATTCTTTTAACTTGAATATGCCAGTTATTGTTCCGTTTACTATAAAGTTGCAACAAAGAGTCTCTGTTAGCACTTCCATGCACCCTTTACATGTTTTTATCATATCCACTCCTATCTATCCAGAAAGTCAACATCTTCTGGTATTTGTTTTCAAAAAGAAAAGATAAGAGAGGAAAAGATATTTGTCCGTCTCATATTTGAGCCATACTTTTGATTTTCTTGCAGATTCTGGGTTGATTTTCTGTGATAATTCATAAACATAGTAATATTTGTAATGTTTCTTCTTGTTAGTCTAGCTTTCCTCTTATGAATGCCAACACTGTTTTTGCCCTCCTTTTCTTCGGGGCACATGATATCTTACACCTCTCCTCTCGAAAACTTATTTCTCTTTTATTTTCTATATCTTTATTTTATTTTATCTTATTTGCTACGCTTTGTTTTGTTTTATTATATTTTTCCTCTGCTAATTATATTCTTCTAGATCATGTTTGCCTAATCTATCTGAGGCTTAGCATAATCTAGTTGCGATAAACAATTCCATCTTCTGCTACTATGGTGGCACTGAGAAACTTCCATTTAGAAATGACAGCACGTATTTTGTGGAAGTACTGTACATAAGTAAAACCACAACGGGCATGACAAATTTGTTGACCAGGTTCCGATTACTGTGTGAAAGTTGTTCGGATGAAATTCTAATTCTGGTGGAATTGAAACCGATAACCGGTTCATATGGTGATTTATGCTACTTCAGTGATATTTGTGCCTACATTGATGCCTCAAGCAACGAATCAATGATGTGGATCACAAACTAATTAAATAAATTTTTAATACCAATCTGGACTGGGATTTGTGATTGGGGAGAAGTTTGTGTGCTCATGGGCATAACACAAGTCGGGAAAAGTACAACTTACAACGATCGTGTTCCAAATTAACGTAATTCAAATAGCAATTCCTTGGAATTTTTTAGTCCAGAGAATCTTGATCGAGTCTCAGTTCCATATTATTGCTAGTGGATGCGTTTTGTTCAAAGAGTCTTTTCCTTTTAGTAATTTTCCTCTTTAGGGAGTTTTCGACATTGAAATCTCACTAGTTGATAATATTAAATGAGTTCTAGTCCTAGTTTGCTACATTTTTTTATATATAGTAGATGGTGATACTTCTTTAAGTAAAAACAACCCTACACTTAAACGAAATCATAAATCGAAACACACATATATAGAATACAACTCATACATGGGTATCCTCAAATCTAACTTTAATTATCGATAATTTATTTTTTTCAACGACAAACGCACACACAAAGCATATACACGGATTTTCTCCTTTGTCAGTAACCATCCCGTTTTTAGATTTCTCAATATAGTCATCATAACCTACAATTTATATGATACAGTCTAACATGGCCCATGAGTACGTCAGGGTTATGGACTGGATGTATGTGAATTGGCAACAACGTATGCAACCTAAGTTTGTCACTGGAGTTTCTGCTTTCATTGAATTTGCACGCGCACTTAAAATAACAACCTTTATACTAAAAAAATTATGTATGCAATTACTTAGTAGTTTATGGTTTTTAGACGCAAAAGCCATTTGAGAAATACTTTTCCTACCCACTATTAATCCATATTCTCAATATAGTCATTGAATTTGCACGCGCACATAATAAGAAGGAGAAGACAGTAATGTGGCAGAAGAAGAAGGAGAAGACAGTAATGTGGCAGAAGAAGAAAAAAATGACATTCCTTGTTCTCTGTTTTAGCATCAATCTTCTGATATGAACTAATGATGGCTTTCACATTGGCTTTTCGTTTTAGAGACTTCTTAGTGTCCAATAGAAAGTATACATCAGATTTGTGCAGGTCAGGTTCTTCTATGACTTTCAAGAGTCTCAACTGATTCTGTAAATTACACCCTAGTTGGGTGATACTTTTACCATTTCTCACTGCAGGTGCGCTCTCTAATATCCATTTTGAATGTAATATTATAGATATTCAAAATGGATATTAGAGAGCGCACCTGCAGTGAGAAGTGATAAAAGTATCACCCAACTAGGGTGTAATTTACAGAATCAGTTGAGACTCTTGAAAGTCATAGAAGGACCTGACCTACACAAATCTGATGTATGCTTTCCATTGGACACTAAGAAGTCTCTAAAGGGAAAAGCCTATGTGAAAGCCATCATTAGTTCATATCAGAAGATTGATGCTGAAACAGAGAACAATGAATGCATATCATGGAGAAGATAGTAATGTGGCAGAAGAAAAAGAAAATGGCATTCATTGTTCTCTGTTTCAGCATCAATCTTCTGATATGAACTAATGATGGCTTTCACATAGGCTTTTCCCTTTAGAGACTTCTTAGTGTCCAATGGAAAGGATACATCAGATTTGTGCAGGTCAGGTTCTTCTATGACTTTCAAGAGTCTCAACTGATTCTGTAAATTACACCCTTGTTGGGTGATACTTTTATCACTTCTCACTGCAGGTGCGCTCTCTAATATCCATTTTGAATGTAATATTATAGATATCCATGCCTGTTTATGTCAAAATTACTTATATTGTCAATGTTTGATTGTCTAGTTGTTGGTGATGCGTCCATATCAGGGACAGAGGCCACTCTCGTTCCTCCAGGTATGTTTATATATCATATAGGGCATGTATATTGATTTAGAATGCTATATCATAAATATACACACATTCCTTTTGCTCTTAGTAATTTTTATTATTGTCTAGCTGTAGGTGGTGACAGTAGTTGACAATAAAATTTGTCATCCTAGAAACTATGATTTTTATATGTGCTCGCATGCGGGAATGATTGTAAGTCATGGACCTTATTTAGTCGTCCAACTCATTATCATGGGCTGCTTGATGAGATTAGATTTGCGCCTGATGATCTACAAGAGCTTGTTCACTCCCTGTCATATGTGTAAGCAGCGCTATATGCGAGTTTACCTTGTTAATATGTATGTACTGAAATTAATTAATATTATTCAAATTTTGATACATGCAGATACCAGAGGAGCACATCTTCTATCTCTGTAGATAAGGCTTTGAATTTGTTGATTTTGATATTTCTTGTCAATTTTATAGACCAGTATGTGCTAAATATAATGTTCTGACAGTTGCTAGGAGGAAGGCAGCATTCGAGGCTGCTGACCCCAGTCCTGGACGCCGCACACGGACGGCACCACGGAGGTTGGGAGAGAGGCCGAGGACTGGGCTCTAGCAGGGCCCATATGAGGTTGGACTCTACCCCGGTGGTTACTTCCTCCGTCTCCAGTGAGCGACGTATCCAGCAGGAACTGGAGAGCTTGAAGGCCACCGTTCAGGAGTTGAAGGAGATGCTGGTATGTATACTACTTAATAGTAAAATATCATGTCATATTATAGATATCAACATATCCAATATCAGTACGTAGCCTGAGCTTATTTGGTTGTAGACTTAGGTTTTATTAATCATACATGTACATATCTAATTAAAATAAACTACAGTTTTCCAAACTAGATATCCGAATGGGGTTTCGAAATAACTCGATAATGATAAGAATTCGAATAAAACAGAGTTCTTACACGCTTATTGCACACGTTAGGTCCAGACGCGACGGGGTAGGCGCAAGATTCTAGCGTTTATCAGAGGTGGAGCTGGACCGAGCTAGACAAACATTTTGATTCTTATTTTTTGAAACATGTATTTATTTATATGATACATATTGTACTACATTTTGAAACATTTTGGGCGATATTGATTTTGGTTTATATTTATATCATATTCAGTTTTTTGGTTTCTTTTGTATATTATATGCGTGAGATGTGAATATGAATACTGCGATATATGTTGTGTGATGATTAATTTTATATTTGATTGATATATATATTATTGTGCACAGGGCGGGAAAAAATCTAGCAGCCCATTTTTAAAAAAAAAATACAGATATTGTGTACCTACGGATTAATCCGTAGGTACACATGTTGCCCCTACGGCTAAGCCCGTAGAGGCACAATAACAGCAGTAACTGATATTTTCCCCCTGATCGCAGTACCAGGGGTTGGGAGTGTCCCTACGGACACAACCGTAGGGCCAACAGCCTAGCCCCTACAGCGTTATCCGTAGGGGCCAAATATCAGGAATCCTGATATATGGCCCCTACGGATAGGTACCTACGTCTATATCCGTAGGCGTTAGATCATGTCCCTACGGTTATGTCCGTATGTACAGTCAATATATTAAAAAAATCATAAATAATATAACTTTTTTTTACCCTACGCATTACTCCGTAGGGGCAACAGGACCTACACAGATATCCGTAGGGGCAAGAATTTGCCCGTAGGGGCAAGTTCAGGACTTCAACTTGCACCTGCGGCCTTTGCACCTACGGGGTATTTTTTAGCCCCTACGCATATGCCCGTAGGGGCAACCCTTATTTGTAGTAGTGAGAGGTAGTGGGACGATTATGGATCAGATTGGATGTCAGCTCAGATAAGATATATGAGCCGAGTTTTTATAGAATTCCGATTTGAAGCAAAAAAGCAGCTAACGAATATATACAATACATATGGGTGTGCATTTTGTTAAGGAATATATATATATATATATATATATACACACACACACACACACATACACGCGTGCACGCCGTTGCGTACCTTCTTCTTGACAGGGCAAGCAGGGGCAAATGAGCATCTGAAGTAGGCTCTTGGGCATGGGTTATCTCTTGTCACCTTTTGCCCATATTTCCTCCATTGGTATCCATCCTTCACCACCTAAAAATCAAAACATAATTAACAATTATTAATCTTAATTCATGATCTTCGATACAACTTAATTAATCCTTTTGAAATAATTAACATTGTCTCACCAAGCCTGCATCCAATGGATTGGTCCGAACGTAAAGCTTTGAAATCTTCGGTCGGATCTCTTCTCTTATCCTCTTACACGAATCGTCGTCGCTCGACGTGCTTCCTCCATTAATGGTTTCATTGAAATGATCATGAGTACTGTTCTTCCTTTTCTTCGTCGGCGAAGAAGGCTCGATTGCATCAGAGGAATTTGCTGCGGCAGCAGCAGCAGCAGTCATCATGTAATTTAAAAGCTTACTTTTTAGTAAATCAGTGTTTGCTTGCATTGCGGCAAGCTGCTCATTCAATCTCTTGTTCTCTTCACCCATTCTGCTCAACTCCGCTTCGAGTGCCATAGCCTATAAATAAATTTATTAATTTCTGGTTAGCTTCATCTTCACCTGTATCTCATCCAGCACTTAAACGTACCAAAATCGAAATTATTTGTACTAACCTCTTCGATATTTCCCGGACATTTTTTTGAATCCATCTCCTCTTTGATCAACGAGCTCTTTCTCGACCCTAGAGAAGCCGAAGTGCCGCTAAGGGAGCCGATATTGAGATCGAGATTGATCGTCGATTGATCGAACCATGTCGAGCCCATAACTATAAGTAGAATATGTGTATGTTGGTTGTGAGAGAGTTTGAAGACTTAAAAATCATGAGCAAATGAGAATGGAAAGTGAAGAGATGTATATATATATATATATATATATATATATAGAGAGAGAGAGAGAGAGAGAGAGAGGGAGGGAGTTTTTAATGTGTTTTTGGATAAGGGGAGGAATTTATTTATTTATTTAAGGGGAAAAGATTAGGAAAATAGTTTTCAAGGGAAGTTGAGTTACATGCACGTGGCCACTAACTGCATCATCGAGGAAACGTCACAAATTTGGCGTCACGTTCATATTTTATTATTTAAAAATGTTTAAATTGTTACTATTAAATAAGTTTTGTAGGAAGAATGAAGGAGGGTTGGTTTTTGGGTTTTGGGAGATGAGAGGAAAGAGAGTCTAGAAATTTGTGGGGCCCAGCGTTCAAGTCAAGCTCAAAAATTATTAATAACAAAATAGGTTGCATGTGTTGGAGGGAAGTCATATTGACTCAGCATCATTTGGTGTACGTTTATTTCTATTTTAATTTTGTTTTTGTTTTTGTCTTTGTTTTGATAGCAAGAGGGTCATGAATCTCGTGTTCTCCTTCGTGTTGCTATAAATATATTTTTTATTTGACTATGGGCTTAAAATCTATATTTTCTGAGGACATAAGAGTGATGTATGCTTTGAATATGATTGAATCATTTTTAAAATCCACCGTAGACATTGAAATTTAAGTCTGAACACGCGAAATATGGATCATTCGAATTGAGAGAAAATTATTCCCCAAGACTACAAAATCTTAGGCAAGTATCATGTATATGTTTGTTATTGATGACGAGTAACATCAAAATATAAGTTATAATATGACGAAGAGGGAGAAAGATTAAATAACCGGCCTATTATATATTTATAAAACATTGTACTTTTATGATCATATCAAATAAGAGCAAATTGATTTGAGACCGCCAGCCCTTTCTTTCTTTTGCTGAGCTTGAATCAATCCACTTTCTAAATAAAATTATTTGAACTTGAATATTAGACTCAAGGATGTCCTAATAATCAAAAGCTACTTTTGATTCAACTACAATACAATTAGATATGCATATTTAAACTAGAGTCGGGATAAGACTAATTACTAGTTCTTGCGTTTGCAAAAATAAAGAATAAGACTTTGTCTCATCCAATTCTATTTCATGTAACAAAATAACAAATGAGTGACAATGCAAAAACAAATAAAAGATTGCATGAAATTAACAAAAATAAAAAGATGCCTTTTTATAAGTCCAAAGCTGCATGTGCATGTTTCACATGCATGTTAAATTGTTTTTGTGTTAAATTTATAAAGATTCTTAGATACATATTGCTAGGAAATCATAAAGGTTTTTGCTGATGATTACGTACGCTGTTGAGATATGTGAATTAAAATAGTCTTACATTAAAAAAACCATGAGAGATGCATAGGAATAAAATATAAGATAAGTCAAACCTCAACAAGACTTGAGTCTTATTGTTGGAACCCACTTATATCAAAAACATATGTACACTCATAAATAAAATATTAAATTGCCCTCCCTCGGTCTTGAATATATATATATATATATATATATATATATATATATATATATATATATATATATATATATATATATAACAAAGGTAGGTCGAACATTTGTGCGGATTTGTACTTAGAGCACCATTGAGAGAGAGCGGTCTACATGCGTTTGAGAGACCGGCCTCTAATACAAGTATCATTACATCTCTGAGAGAGAGCCGTCTACATACATCACTACTACAATAAGGGGTTACCCCTACGGATATAGTTATCCATGGGGGCAACAAAAGTTTGCCCCTACGGATTAATCCGTAAGTCCCCATGGTTGTCCCTACGGTGCCAGACGAATTAATTTAAAAATATTAAAACGTAATTTGTTATTTGACCCTACGGAACCGCAAAAGAAGGACCTACGGTTAAATCCGTAGGGGAATGTATATGGATTATTAATAAGAAAATAAACATAGAAAAGTCCTCGATCCTAAAAAAAATACTCTCTCTCATGACTCGATCTCCCGCACGTGCCTCTCGTCGCCACCGCCCGCGCCTTGTCGCCACCGCCCTCCCGCGCGCGGCTCGTCTTCCCCGACATCACCGTCGACTTCCTCGTCGCCACCGCCAGCGACTCGTCACCGATTGAGTCGTCGACCGTCTCCGGTCGCCTCCATCGCCGGCCTAGCTACAGGTTAGTAAATTTCATAGTTTTACTTTTAATTATACTTTTATTTCTGTTTTTTTTTATTATTGGGTTGCTACTTAGGCTAGGATTAGGGTTTAGGGTTCGGTTAGGGGGAGGGTTAGGGTTCAGTTGAGATTAGGGTTCAGTTGAGGGTTCAGTTGAGGATAGGGTTGGTTAGGGTTCAGTTGAGGGTAGGGTTACGGTTAGAGTTAGGGTTCGGTTCAGTTAGGGTTAAGGTTAGGGTTAGGGTTAATTAGTTGGGGTTAGGGTAAGACTTAGGCTAGGGTTAGGGTTCACTGTATGGTTAGGGTTAGGTTCAGGTTTAGGGTTAGAGGCTAGGGTTAATTTGGGTTAATTATTGATAATTTGAAAGGGTTAGGGTGTTGATTAGGGTTAATAGGTTAATTTGAGTAAATTGGGTTAAGTTTGGGTTGATTAGGGTTAATTAGGTTAATTTGGGCAAATTGGGTTAAGTTTGGGTTAATTAGAGATAATTTGTGTTAGACTAACGATTATGGTTAACTGTGGTTAATTGGGTTAATTTGGATTATTTAGGGTTAGGGTTTAGGGTGCACTAGTTTATTCAGTAGGATACTCGATGATAACGTAAACGTACAATTTTACCGTAAACGCAAGAAAAATTTCCCCTAAACTAAAAACTTCGAACCCTTAATAACGAAACGCAAACGTAAAATCTATTCAAGTTAAATATTTAAGTTAAAACCAATATATGATACTCGATGATAATATGAAACTTTCATATTCTCATTGATACTGATATATGAAAATCAAAGCGCGACTTAGTCCCCGTCTATCGGTTAACATACGTTCGATGTTCGTCGTGACAGAGAACTATACGAAGGTTGTTAAATATCGGACGGTATAGTTCGGTACTAATAACCGTCGTATAGTCTATGTGACGAGAAGATTCAATCGTATGATAACCGATAGATTTATCCAGTGTGGACAAGTTAGGAATGTATAAAGCAAACACCTGCATTCACTTGTGTATTCATCCGTTTCGAGTTATATCGTCGGTACTGTTTCCCCAAATCAGAGCAAAGCTCTGTTTGAATTTCAAAATTCAAAAATTGAAGCAACGCTTCAGATTCCTTGCGCTGCGCGCCACGTGTCAAAAGCAGACACGCCAGCGCCAGGAGCCCTGCGCCCAAGGCAACGCATCCCCAATCAGAGCAAAACTCTGTTTCAAAATTCAAATTTTAAAATGAAGCAACGCTTCAGATCCCTTGCTCTCTGCGCTGCGCGCCACATGTCAAACACGTGTCAAACACAGGCGCGCTAGCGCAGTTGCGCTACGCTCTGCGCTGCGCGCCACGTGTCAAACGCAGGTGCGCTAGCGCCAATTGCGCCAGCACTGGAATTTAAATAATAAATTATTAATTAATCAGAATTAAAATTCTGTTCTAGAAAGATCTTTCCAATCTTATTATAATAAGAAAATTATCTTCTGTAAAACAGAGGCCTTAGGATCAAAGATCCAACGGTGGGAAATATCCCCAGATCAATCAGAGAAACATCTCTGTAACTAACTTAACAAATCAATTGGCCCTATATAAAGGCCCCAAGACTTCAAGTCTCATATAGAGAGAACCCTCTGCAAATTTTGAGAAAAAACTCAAAAAGAGAAAGAAAGGCAAGCCTTTGAAGAAAGAAGATCATCTTCTTTATCTTTAAAGGTAAAGAATCATATTCTTGAAGGGCAGAGATGAAATCATCTCATTAAAAAAGAAGAACCATCTTCTAAAAAGATAAAAAATCTAAGAACAAGATCAAGATCTTCAATAAAAAAGAAAAAAAGATCAAAGAAAGATCTAATCATAAAAGATTTAAAGAAGTAATTTACTTCATTCATAAATCTTTTGATCTATAGAGGCACAGCCTTTTAATGAGAACAAGAAACTTAGTTTTTGGATCTTGAGGCAATGCCTCCCTTGAAGAACAAAAAAACTTGTTCTTTGATCTGAATTTGATCAAAATGCGCTCTGCGCTATTGGACAGTGCCTTGCACTCTTGAATTGCGTCTTTGCGCTTATTGGACTGGCACACTGCGCCAGAACGCGCCACGTATCAACCACAGAACAGTTTGCGCTTTGCGCTTCTAAAAACAGCGCACTGCGCTCTTGGACTGGCGCACTGCGCTAGAGCGCGCCACGTGTCACTCACTGGCACACTCACTCACTGGCGCAGCACACTCATAAAGCGCAGTGCGCTAACAGACTTGCGCTCAGCGCTAGGCGACACGTGTCACTCTTATGTGTGCTAGCGCAGTGCGCTCTTTAATTGGCGCAAAGCGCCTGATGCGCCACATGGCGCACTGTCAGAACACCACTTTGTTCCTAATAAATGCTATGCATTATTAAAAGGGCAGAGCCCAAATAAGGGCATAACAGGCCAAACATGAATAATATGTTAAACATTTTTAACTGGACTTAGCCGCCATAAGTCCTCAATATAAATTAAACTGAGCACAACTGCTCTTCCAATCAATTTACACTCGGTTCGAGAGTACATCTCTTTACTCCTCTGACATCCGTCGTAATTCTTCAATATCGTCAGAGAGGTGACGGGTCCCGACGACCACACATTGCTACGGACTGTGAAGTCCTTAAACTCATGGACTATGACGTCCTTAACCTCGACCGTGATGTCTTAAAACTAATATCGGACTGTGGAGTCCTTAAATCCATGGACTATGATGTCCTTAACCTCGACCGTGATGTCTTAAAACTAATACCGGACTGTGGGGTCCTTAAACTCATGGACTATGACGTCCTTAACCTCGACCGCGATGTCTTAAAACTAACACCGGACTGTGAGGTCCTTAAGCTCATGGACTATGAGGTCCTTAACCTTGACCGCGATATCTTAAAACTAACAACGGACCGCAATGTCCTTAAACTAATTACCGACCGCAATGTCATTAAACTAAACAATAGAGCCCAATTGCTCTTTTGTCGGATCTAAACGATTCCGTTAAGTTGATCTTAATCTAAAATTATACTAACGTATTCTTAACAACGTTTAAGTTGATCTTAGCCTCAAATAAGGTTAACGTATCCTTAAACACAACCCTCCCAAACCCAAATCTAAGAAAGATACGGATGTGGACTAGTCCACGCCCTACGGGCGGCAACACAACTTAGTTTCCGTATACAATCCACGGGCAACCAAACACAATACAAACACCCACGACACGAAGTGACCATATGGAGAAGAAGAAAGTTGTTACCGTGATGCGGTAGCGTAATTAACTGCAGAGGCTTGCGCCTGTAGGGAAGAGCGTCCCCACAATCAAAAACCCCTCAGACGAGGGGGAATCTGACGAAGTCTGCTATATCGGCCGCATCCGTTTAAACCTTCGATACATGATGCCATAAATCAACTTAGCATCTTCAGAGAGGTGGACGGATAGCACCAATTAGCATCTGCCCCGAAATTCAGGCTAGACGTACATCGCGTCTCCGACGCGTCTTTCGGAGGGAAACAGATTCTGGCACACCCGGTGGGACCTTTTCCTCTTTCCACTCCACACTTCGTGTGTCGTATCCGTGAACGAATCGCGGTTTGCTAATGGTTGCCATTGGGTTCGAGATACTGAGATTTTGCGTTTTGCTTGGTGCAGAAAGCAAAGATCAATGGCGGTCACCTGCTCGAAGTGTTCCACATGCAACTGCAACCCATGTTCTGCCTCAACTGGGGGCATAGCTTACGGGCCCCAGACGGCTTCCCTGTCCACGATGCCGGTGGAACAGGTCACCCAAGCCACCACAGGATTGTTTTTCGAGACCATGCTCCCGCCAACGAGCTTCAGCGCTCCTATGCCAGCACCGGAAGCTCCCAAAAAGTCGGTCTTCGATCGGCTTGCTACTACCACGGCCCCTTTCAACGGGTCGTCCAGCTCCAACTCCTCGGTCTTCGCCAGACTGAACCTGAACTCCAATGGGCCTGCCAAGAAGCCCATGACACCTGAAGTGGCCATCCCAAAGAAAATAGCCATCTCTGCTCCTGAAGTCGTCAAGGTGGCTTCTCCTGCCAAAGAGTCGGTCTTTACAAGACTGACTATTCCGGCTCCCGTTCCTGCTCGAAGGTCTGTCTTTGACAAATTGGATACCGCTACTCAAAAGATATCAGTCTTCAAGAGGCTGTCACCAGCGGCCCCTCACCTGAACAGAGGGCAAGACAAGGCCATCCCCATCACCGAGCCAACTCCATCAGCTCGACATGCTCGACGTCGCCACTGGCGCCGGGTAAGGAAGGCCGGGGGCAACTCCCCCTCTGGGCTGACTCCACCAGCCCCGACGGCAGAAATTAGTGCTGCTGTTCCAACCGGGAACAGTTTCGAGCTGCTGAATAAGGTGCGTAGGAATTCTCCTACCGCCATATTGAAAAGATCTCCTCCTCCGGTGAAGAATGTTGCGGAAGTAAAGCCAGAACAGTCCCCTCAACGGCTGTCCTCCAAGATCTACAAAGTCTGGCGGTAGGTCCGGAACTCGGTGGTGGATCAAAACTATCCCCGCCAGCAGAAAAAGCTGAAGGTCCGACAGGAAGAAAGCCATCTTGCCAAACCACGAAAAGCTACCTGGGTGCTCGCCGCAACGGCCCCCTCAACGTCTGGCACTCAGAAAAGAAGGAGGCCAGAAAAAGTCCCTATGAATACGGCAGAACGCCAAGACGCCGAGACCAAACGCCCTAAGTCTGGGGGCATAGTGGTACATACTGTTTACATGGCATCCGGGAAGGAGGATAGCCGCGCTTCTACAGGCCACTGACCACTCACTCGATCCATCACAAGAGCTCAGGAACAGCAATAGCAGAAGCTTCAGGAGATGCTGACTGCCATGGCCGTACTCACCGGACCAAAAGAAACCCCGGAGGCGTTATTGGAACAGCGTCGCGAATACGAGACTGATGCTGAATTCCTTCGGAGAATGCTCGAAAAGAAGGACAAGGAGGCTGCGGAACAAGCGGCCAATATAAAGCAAATGGCTCTTCTGTTCCAGGACATGGTGGGCATGATGATACAGCCGGATCCTCCAGCTGAAGATCCTCCGATTATCCTCGAGGACGACAGAGGAGAAACGTCAAATCCACCTCCGGCTCTTTCAACAGCCAAAGAAGAAACAATCTCTAAAGCTTCCCTGGATGACTATATTGCTCAGCAAATAAGAGTTCACCAGGCAAATGAGGCAGCCGGCCAAGTTGTCAAAACTGGGCGACCATATCCGAGCTGGTATGATCAGATAAAATACCCGCCGGGCTACAAGATCCCGAAATTCCATATGTACAAGGGGACGGGCAATCCCCATCAACATGTCGCCCAGTTCAGGGCTCTTTGTGGCAACACCGGGGGCAATGATAAGCTTTTGCTGCGCCAATTCGTCGGCAGCTTATCGGAGACGGCGTTTGAGTGGTACTCCGAACTTCCAAACGACTCCGTCAAAACTTTCGCAGAGATGGAATTGCTATTCACCCAGCGATTCGTGAGTGCCAGCGAACGCACCCCGATAACGGCGTTGATCAATGCAAGGGTGAAGTCGGGTGAAACTTGGGTTCAATATGCAATCCGGTGGAGAAATCTGTGGTCAAAGTGCGAACAGCTCATCGAAGAAGCACCAGCGGTGGGCATGTTCGTGGGCATTCTGGACCCTCATGCAACTATTTCACAGTTCTTGATTTTCTTCAAACCAACCATGTTCCAAGCTTTAATCGATAAGCTAGCCCAGATGGATCAAATGGGTCACAGACTGTCTCCCCCGAAGCCGGAACCTCGGAACGACAAGGTTAAAGGGAAGGCGACCTTCGTTGCGAACACCTAACAGCAGCCCAGTGCTCCAAAGCTAGCGGATCAACTGGAAGAAAGACGGCGCTATTACAATGAGAAAATGAAGCGTCCTTACTCATTCCCACGGGACAAAACGAAGAGGCTGTTTGAGGTGGCTATGCACGATCAATTTACCGAATCCAAGGCTACCACCGCAACCCAATGAAGTGAATAATCCCAATTATTGCCCTTACCACCAAACGGTAAGTCATCCGATCGAGGATTATTTCGTCTTTAAGGGATGGATCGAAGATCAGTACCTACAAGGCAAGTTTGCGCTGTCTGAGAAATGGAAAGTAAACCCACCACAACCGCACACTCCTAAGAAGACAGACACCCCGGGGGCAACGTATTCTGTTGTTGAAGAAGCTCCATGGGAGGTCGTGCTTTCAGCCAAAACCAAAAGGATGCTGAATGATCTTCAGACATGCCCGGCGATCAGGTGGAAGAACCCGCTAGAACCCCAGATCATCGAAGGGATGCTGAAGCCGCGCCCAACTCCAAAGATTGGTGGTGATGGCCAAAGCACTCACGCCCAGCCGTCAAAATCTTCAAAGAAAAAGAAGAAGAAATCCAAGAAGCCCGTGAAGCCTGGCGACAAGCGCATGGACTTACAGAAGCAGATTGACGTGCTGGAAGAGTATAATCAGAAGGCGCAGACTCCAATCACGCTCCAAGAGTTCCTCAGCCACGTCCTTAAGGACGAAGATGATGAAGAAGACTCGTCGGACGGATCTGAGGAGTATGTGGCAAGTTGTCATGTGATCTCTCACTCGTCGATAGATGATGAAGAAACTCCTTGCACTGAGAAGCTGGGGGCAAATCCTAAGCCGGAACTTCCGGGCCAATCAGATGAGATAATTGATACATTCATGAACGCAGCTCTTTTGAAAAGTAAAGCTCATCGGGAGCGCGAGACGGCCATATTTGAAAGTGCCAAACGTCGGCAACTAGATGAAAGAGTCAAGACACTCCCGTCGAATCAAGGAACATCCGTCACGGATAAAAACAAGTTCAAGACGAGGAAAAGGATTGCTAAAGCCATATCAATGGGAATGAAGCTACCACCCTCCGAAAGAAACACTCCCGGTGAAGCAGAGATGCATCCTAGATACTGCTCATATCATCGAAAGATTTCGCACCCCACCGAGCAATGCGACGCTTTTAAAAGATGGTGGCAAGGGTACGTTGCTCACCGGCAACATTTTAAGCGGATGAAACGCAAAGCTCGTCGGGAGCAAAGAAGTGCGACCGAGGAACATAAAAGAAATACCGGTGACTGTCGCATGGTCAACACCGGGGGATCGCAAATTCTCACTTTCGGAAGCGACTCTGACGAAGAAATAACTCTTGGCCCTCTCTTTAAAGAACCCACCTTGGGGAAAGAGGAAGAACCGAAGGCCTGTGAAAACATTCAGCTGCGCAATCGCACGCTTCCAGAAAAGAATCTCGGACCCAATAGTAGAAAAGATAAGGGAAAAGAAAAGGTCTCTGAGGATATCGTCCTGGATGACCAAGTCATGAAAGAGCTGACCGCCAAGGACCCGCCAAAGAAAAGTAACGTAGACTATAACGTTCTGGCGCACTTGAGGAAGTTACCTTCGCAGATCAGCATTCTCGATGCCCTTTTACTATCCAAAGAAGTGAGGGAGTCATTGATCAAGGCGCTACAAGAGCCAGAGCAATTCCAAGCTTTTCTCGCCGAAGAAAAGATGAAGGACGAATTGGAGGAAGTACACACGGCCGATATCACCTTCGGCGACGAAGACCTCCTCCTTGGGACGTGCGAGCACAACCGTCCCCTCTATGTCTCAGGATACTGCCACGATATAAAGATTAGTAAAATCCTGGTCGACAATGGGTCTTCCGTTAATCTCCTTAACGTGCGGGTGTTAAAAGAAATCTGCATGAGTGTCCAGCATCTCGCTCGTGATAAAATCACCATTTCTGGTTTTGACTCCCAGTCATCGCGGACTCTCGGGTCTGTGATATTGACATTACGATTCGGGTTACTTGTCACGGATATTAAATTTCATGTCATTGACGCAAAGACATGCTATAACGTGTTGCTCGGCCGGCCTTGGTTACACGAGTACAATATCATCCCTTCTACACAACATCAGTGTATGAAATACTTTAAGGATGGTCTCGAGTATACTGTAACGGGAGAACTGAACCCATTCTCCATGAACGAAGTCCGTAAATATGAAGATGCAAAATATTTCTTGCCAGATTTCGAGGACACAGAGAGATGTCACAAACCGGAGAACAAAGCTATCACCACCATTCCGGTCTTCGGGAGTGATACTGAGGAAGAGGAAGAGGTAGTTTATTCAGGTCCACCCCAGTACAACAAGCCGGGACCGTCCGCCCCTATGTTGATCTTTGGCAGCGACTCGGAAGATGAGGTCCATACTATATTCTCCACTCGGCCTTCAATACAAACATTCGCTGATGAAGAGCAAAGTTTGCAAGTTGCTATGGTTCCGCCCAAACATCATAAAGAACTAGACGCGCTTGATACCTACAGTGTGGAAGAGCTGCAGACATTCTATGTCCCTTCCAGGCGAGAAGGAGAAAAGGTAATCCTATTCTACCACTCCGGGGAAACCAAAGTGGAGAAAGAAATCTGGCACGGCGCGGATTCTATACTTGATAGGCTCCAGCCTATCCGTCTGCCTAGATATTATACAAAAGGCTTGAAAAGGCTGTTGAAGCGCCAAGGGATACCCTTCAAACAGACTGCTCAAAAAGCTAAGTTCTATGACAGGATCTGGAACATTCCCGGAACTCAGCGCAAGTTGCCCAACGGGAGAATGGAAGCGATCGGGCTTGGATATGTTCGGTCCAAGAAACAGGAGCTACTCCGTGACTGCTATGTCGTTGTTCCCCTCCGAAGGACGGCGCACAAGACTGCGAGGTCCTGACGCTGAGATTCGGGGAAGATGTTATATGGTTTTATCCGTCCACCTCTCCGAAGATACCAAGTTGATTTATGGCACCATGTATCGGAGGTTCAGACGGATGCGGCCGATGTAGCAGACTTCGTTAGATTCCCCCTCACTTGAGGGGTTTTTGATTGTGGGGACGCTCTTCCCTGCAGACGCAAGCCCCTGCAGTTAATTACGCTACCGCATCACGGTAACAACTTTCTCCTTCTCCAGAATTTCACTTCGTGTCGTGGGTGTTTGTTTTGTTTGTGGTTGCCCGTAGATTGTATACGGAGACTGAGTAATGCCGTCGCCCGTAGGACGTGGATTAGTCCAAATCCGTATTTACTTAGATTTGGGTTTGGTGTTTTTAGTTTAAGAATACGTTAGCCGTATCGAGGGTAAGATCAACTTAAACATTAGTTTAAGATACGTTAGTCCTGTTTTGAGACTAAGATCAACTTAACGTGGTGATCCATTTAATTATATGGCCGTCAGGACTCATCACCTCTCTGACGTCGTTGAAGGATTACAACGATAGATGTCAGAGGAGTTCAGAGATGTACCCTTGAACCAAAGTTGATTTGGAGTTTTATAGTCCATTTGAATGTTTAAGGATACGTTAGCCATATTTGGGGCTAAGATCAACTTAAACGGGACCGTTTAGATCCGGCAAAAGAGCGTTTGGAGGCTCTATTGTTCCAGTTTAGGGACGTGGTGGTCCGCTATTAGTAAGAACGTTTCGGTCCAACATTAGTTTAAGGACGTTTCGGTCCACGAGTTTAAGGACCCCGCAGTCCATATCGATGTGTGGTCGTCGGGACCCGTCGCCTCTCTGACGTCGTTGAAGGATTACAACGAGAAGTGTCAGAGGAGTTCGGAGATGTACCCTCGAACCGGAGGTAAATTGATTTGAGAGAGCATTTGTGCTCAGTTCAATTTAATTTAAGGACTTACGGCCAGAATTGGGCTAAGTCCAGTTGAAAATGTTCAACATTTTATTTGCATTTGGCCTGTTAGGTCTTTATTGGGGCTCTGCTCCTGTTTAATAATGCATGGCATTTTTTTTGGGTCTATTAGACCTTTATTTGGGCTCTGCCCTTTTATAAATGATGCACAACATCTGTTTTTATTTGGGCTCTGCCCTTTTTTAAGGTAATGCATTGCATTTAATTTGGCCTGTTAGGCTTTTTTTAATTGGGCTTGGCCCTTCTGTAAATAATGCAGTGCATTAATTATCGAATAGTGGCTTGTCAGGCGCTTTGCGCCAATTATTGAGCGCAAGCGCATATGGAGGTAACACGCGTCACGTTCTGATGAGCGCAAACGCAGTTGGCGCAGTGCGCTGCCCCAGTGCGCTACGCTGTTGTGCCGCTGACACATGGCGCGCTCTGGTGAGTTGCGCCAAATTCAGAGAGCAATGCTCTATCTTTAAAGCGCATAGCGCAAGTGGTTATGGGGCTGACACGTGGCGCTCTCTGGTGGCTTGCGCCAATCCAGAAGCGCAATAGTGCAGATCTGCAAGTGCAAAGCACTGTTTTAATTTCTTGATCCAATTTGGATTTAAGAAAAGAATCTTTAAGATTCCAGAACCAATGGTTCATAAAAGTGTAAAGCACTATTTTTTTATTTTTGTTTTCTCTTGTTTAAAGAACCAGTGGTTCATGAGAAGTGTAAAGCACTGTTCTTTTTTATATGAAGATCATTGATCTGGTTTTTAGATCAATGATCAATTAGAAGAAATTTCTTCTCTTTTGTGAAGGTTTTTACCTTTTTCTTGGAATTTTTCTCAGAGTTCTCTCTGTTTGAACCTTCTTGATTTTTTCCAAAATGTTGATCCCTTTAAATTGAGGCCTAGGGTCCTTTTTATAGTGCCCTTAAATTAGTTAAATTTATTAAAGAGATCTTTCTCTGAGTGATTTGGGGAATTTTCCCCATCGTTGGATCTTTGATCCAAGGGCTTCTGTTTTACAGAAAAAATCTTCTTGTTTTAACAAGAACAGAAAGATTTCTTTAAAATCTTAATTTTGTTTGGTGCAAATACCCCAGCGCGTGACACGTGTCGCGCAGCGCGCAGAGTAGCGCAACTGCGCTAGCGCATCTGCGCTGACACGTGTCGCGCAGAGCGCAGCGCTGCGCATCTGCGCTGACACGTGTCGCGCAGCACAGTGTTTGCGCAACTGAAGCGTTGCTTCCTTTATTAAAGTTTAAATTTTCAAAGCAGAGCTTTGCTCTGATTGGGAGAAGATGAAGCGTTGCTTCATCTCCCGCTTCGGAATTTGAACAGAGCTTTGCTCTGATTAGGGTAAACAAATGCCCCCCCACCGTTGCGCTTACGTGGCCCCAAACGTGAGCGCAACGGTGGCGGAATTCCAACCGCCATGGCAACTTTTTGAAGTTGAAGAGTCACTTGATGCCTATAAATAGGACTTTTGGTCCCCCACAGATGCTTATCATCCTTAAGACTTTTACTTTCAAAACTCCAGAGCTTTGCTCTTGCCTTTAGGAACTCTCAGAGTTAAATTTTCCTCAAAAGAACTTTATAGGTAAAAATTAGCCTTGAATTAAATTAATTTCAATTAATAGAGCTTTGCTCTCATAGATTTTTGATCTAAAGAAAACCCTTCTGGGGTTTCACCAATAGAGCCTTGCTCTCAAGAATCTGTTTCAGGGTTTCTTGCCCCATGAACAGAACCTTGCATCTTTGTCAAGACATAGATCTCGTTGATCTAAAATTGAGATGAACTCTTAAGAGTTTGAGTATGGATAATGAAAATTAAAAATGGAGTTTTGTATTTAAAGGATTATATCATCTTTTAATAATAATGATCTCAGAGTTCTTGGGAGACTTCTTCAAATTTCCATTATTATGGCATCTGATAGGCGTCAACCCTATTCGTAGAGTATTGCTCTCGAGGAGTTTAACTCTTTGTGCTCATTTTTTAACAAGAATTCGCCTAATCAGTCGGTCTGCTAATTTTGCTGATCTTCTTCCACAGGAACAATGGACGCCCATATGTATGCTCTTAACGAGATCATCTCTTACGGGGACATACGCCGACTTGGCCGCGCTCAAAATCGAGAGTTCACTAACGCGGAGTGTGCTGAAATCATGAGCCGCTTCGACGCGTACAACGGTCCTCTGCTTCCTCGGCGTTCCTCCCTTCTTAAGCTTATCGTGGGAGCCATCTGGGAAGCGCTTCCCCTGTTCTGTTCCGGTGTGCCGCTTAGGGCGCTGGATGCCGCTGAGGATAAGGTGCACTCGGTGTACCTGTTGAACTTTATCTCAAAAAGACGGCGAGATAGTCTTATTGATCTCTTGCACGAGGTCTTTCAACGGTCTGCCATACTCGCTGCTTATCGGAGGGTGGAAGATATTAGGGGGGACCCTGACGCTTGTGCTCGCGAAAGAAAGCACGCTAGGATGGTCCGCGAGGCTTGGAAAGTCATAGATAGGGTCGCTTTTGAATTCCTCAATCCATGCCCTGGATATGAGGTTATTCCATTGTAACTTTCGTTTATTATTTTTTATGACTGTAAGAACTTCGGGCAATATTAATGGAAATTTTTTTTTATCCCAGCTTGTCTTTATTATATATCTTTTGTCCTGAGTCTTTTTGCCCATGCATGAATGAATGTGTCTTGAACGCTTGATCAAATGTAAATTGGATGCTCTTTTTGTTACTTTTCTTCTTTCTCAGCATGTCGTCACAATTAGCAGGTAATAGAGTAAGCTTCTTGATTTCTTCACGAGATAGCGAGGGCTTAGGCCGCAGGTTCAGATCTGCCGCCTAAGACTTTTTAACTCTATGAGCCGTGAGGGTCTCATAGAGACTTTTCTCCCTACGGATCGAGAGGATCTCGTAGGTGTTTTTTTTTCTCTCCTTAGGAATCGTGAGGATTCCTAAGTGTGGTTTTCTCTTATAAGTCGTAAGGATGCTATAAGAGAACTTTCCCTCTTACGAGTCGAGAGGACCTGTAAGCGGTTGTTTCCCTCCTTCTCGAAATTCGACGTTGGAGAGTGAGACCCGTGGATGGTATGCAAGAGACCGTTTTGGGCCAGCTTGCGGGGTTCCAGTGCTTAGGAAACAGGCTTCTTTTATGCCTACTGCCTAAGGCTTTATCTCACGAGTCGAGCCGCCTCAACAATTTCTTCACAAGTTGAGACGAATCGAGCGTTTCTCGCAAGAACATCTTAACGTCGCATTTAACCTCTGCTCTTTACGACAGAAGCCCGTTAAGGTTGGTGGTACTTAGGGTTTTGGCCATCGTACCATCGCATAAGCTGATATAGTCCTCGATAGGCAATCGTGCTGTTCGAGTAGCCCTGCGACTGCCGTGTCTCTGATCCCTTCGGGGGCTGGACAAGACGTCTTCAAGCAATCTTCCTAGACAGTTTGACCGTCGGAAGAGCAAGCGTTAGGGATTTGCCATGCCGCTTTTTACTTGAGGTTAGGCTCATTTTGGCGAGCCCCGATGAGTCATAACCACTCCGCGCTGGTGTGGGATGATCTCCGATAGCCTTTCAGGTTTTATGTGAGTTGCCGTCAAGACCCTGAAGCTAGGAATTTGGCCTTTACTTCGTTTTGCTGGCATCGCGACGAATGTCACGGTGGGAACTAGGGATTTTGCCGTGGCTCCATTTGTTTGATTGTCGCGTCTGCACCCTGCTGGAGGAAGAACGCTGGAGTAACATCTCGTCTGCTGTATCGAGACGAATGTCGTAGTTGTCTCTAGGTTGCTGGTGAACCGTCGAGATTTGGAACTAGGGATTTTGCCGTGGTTCCATTTGTTTGATGATGTTGCGTCTGCTGTGTCGAGACGAACGTTGGGATGACATCTCGTCTGCTGTATCGAGATGAACGTCGAGGTGGTGACCACTCTGTGCTGGTGCGAGATGATCTCCGATTGTCTTTCCGGTTTTATATGAGTTGCCGTCAAGACGTTGAAGCTAGGAATGTGGTCTTCGCTTCGTTTGCTTTGGTGCGTTCAAATCCTGTTGGAGGAAGAGCGCTGGGGTTGACATTGCATCTACTGTATCGAGACAAACGTCAAAATGAAGCTGGGATTTTGCCGTCGCTTCGCATTGTTTCGACCGCAAGGTCTTTTGTTGGTGTTGTATCTGCATCTTGATGGACTGCGAAGGAACGCCTTTATTGACATCTCATCTGCTGTAACGAGACGAATGCTTTGATGGTCTCTAGGTTGTCTGTGAACCGTCGAGATTTGGCTTCGCTTTTTTATGGAGCCTGTCGGAAAGGTATGGTTCCCTCTTTGTTTGTGCCCCTGGATTGTGTACAGGGATTGTTGTGCTATCGTCTGCAGGGCATGTTACATACATATATATATATATATATATATATATATATATATATTATTTCTTTCCGCGATGCTCTATCATTTCAGCTTTTATATCACGAAGGTCGCGATTGCCCAATCATTTCGGCTATTTTTCGCGGTGCCCAATCATTTCGGCTGTTTACTTTATTTTTACTCGCTTCTTTTTATTGCGAGCTGCCCAATCATTTCGGCTGTTCTGCATGCACACCTTTTACTTGCTGCTTTTTACTGCAAGTTGCCCCATCATTTCGGCTATTTCGTATGCATGTGCGGCCTACTGGCTTTCCGCCGTAAACCTGGAATTAGACACCGATTTCGGTATCAGCACCGCTACGACTGGGATGTTGCCAGGAGCGAATCATCATTTGCCTCCGTCGATGTCGAACAAAGGTGGCTTAGCGACCAAGGTTAGGGTCCTGTCGGCTAAGGCTTTTGACTTCATGAGCCGTAAGGGTCTCACAAAGGTATTTCTTCCTACAAGTCGTGAGGATCTTGTAGGTGTGTTTTCTCCTTGGGAATCGTAAGGATTCCTAAGTGCATGTCCTCTTGCAAGTCGTAAGGATCTTACAAAAGGGTCTTCTCCTCATAAGTCGAGAGGACTTACAAGGGTTGCTCACCATATGGACATATCCCTAGTCACGGATGAAACTTGGTTGGGGGAATGTTTATTCGCACCCGTGGATTATATACAAGGGTCGGTATTGAGCCACTTGTAGGGCAATATCGGAAGTCGTGGGAGTTGCTTAAGCACAGGTTTAGGTCTCTGTAACTTAAGACTTTCAACTCCTATGAGCCGTGAGGGTCCCATAAGAGAGTTCTCCTTACGAGTCATGAGGATCTCGCAAGTGTATTTTCTCCTTAGGAATCGTGGGGATCCCTAAGTGTGTTGCTCCCTTGTGAGTCGTAAGGATCTCACGCGGGTGGTTTCTCCTTACAAGGTCGAGAGGACCCTATAAGTGTCTTTTAACGAGGTTGTGCCCTTTCGGGTTTTCACAAACACTCGCGGTAGCCCTGCTGTTTTTACTCACGGAACCCTTTCGGGTTTTCATCCGTGCCCATTTTGCTTAAGGACATACCGTTTTTCTTTTTTATTCTTTTTATTTTCTTCTTTTCTTCTTTTCTTCTTTTCTTTTTTTTAACGAGGTCGTGCCCTTTCGGGTTTTCACGAACACTCGCCGGTAGTCCTGCTGTTTTTACTCACGGAGCCCTTTCGGGTTTTCATCCGTGCCCATTTTGCTTATGGACATACCGTTTTTTTTATTCCTTTTTTTTACCACGTCAGCCTAGGGACACCGCGGGTTGGTAGTAGTTTAACGACGTTTCGGTCATTATCCAGTTTTAGGATATAGTGGTCCATCGTTAGTTTAACGACGTTTCGGTCCAGTGTCGCCTTATTTGAGGCGAATATCTAGTTTATTGACTTTTCGGTCTATAGGTCCTTCCCCATGAATGAGCATGATGCCCCCGGCGTATCCATCTTTCTCGGAGCGTGCGGTTGTGGCGGACTCACCTTCCAGTTTTCAGACAGCGCAAACTCGCCCTGTTGGTATTGGTCTTCAACCCAGTTTTTGAAGACATAGTAATCCTCGATCATGTGACCTACTGTTTGGTGGTAAGGGCAATAATTAGGATTATTAGCATCGCCTGGCCGCAACGGACGTTTTGGACCCGGCAAATTGAGGAGTCTGTCGCACACTGCCAGCTCGAACAGTTCCCTCGTTTTATCTTGCGGAAACGAGTAAGGTCGTTTCAACTTTTCCTGGAGAGGTTGCCGCTTGTTGCTTTGGCGAGCAACCGGTCTAGGGTCACCTGATTGTTGTTGAGCGCTGGCGACGAGGGCCGTTTTTCCTTTTCCTTTATCCTTTTTGTTCGATCCTTTGTTTACGGGGCCGAGATTTTTCCCGAGTAGCGTGCGATTGCACGGCTGAACGTTCTCGCAGCTCCTTAATCCCTTCATTCTTGAAATAGATTCCCCGAGGGAAGAGTTGGGGGTAGCTTCTTTGTCAGAGTCGCTTCCAAAGGTGTTAATTTGCGATCCCTTGAAGTCGGCTATATGATAGTCGTCGGCGGTTCTTTTGCGCTCATATATCGCATTTTTCCGATGTCCACAAGCTTCACACTTTGTCCTGTCGAAGTGTTGCTTTTGAGTGACATACCCTTGCCACCAACAGTTGAAGGATTCACAGTCTTCGGTAGAATGTATCATCTTCTGATGATATAAACAGAAGTTAGGGTGCATCTCTAGGGGGTGGTAGCTTCATTCCTACTGATAGAGCTTTGGCGAACCTTTTTCTCGTTTTGAAGTTGCTTTTATCTGCATTGGCTGGCTTTTGACTTGACGGGAATGCCTTGGATCTTTCCAGTATGGCCATCTCACGCTCTTGGTTGGCTTTTGCTTTCAGACGAATTTCATTTAGGAAGATATCGATCAACTCGTCTGATGGCTGTAGAATTTCCGGTTCGGGGTTCGCCATTGGTTTCTCGGCGCAAGAAGCCTCTTCATCATCTGCCAGTGAGTGAGAAATCACATGACAAGTCGCTACGTAGTCTTCGGATTCATCTGATGAGTTTTCTCCATCGTTTTCATCCTTGACTAAAGAACAAGCTGCCTCCGGCGTGTCCGTCTTCTTTGGAGAGTGCGGCTGTGGTGGGTTTACCTTCCAGTTTTCTGACAGCGCGAACTTGCCTTGTAGGTACTGATCCTCGATCCATCCCTTAAAGACGAAACAATCCTCAATCGGGTGACTTACCATTTGGTGGTAAGGGCAATAATTAGGATTATTAAGATCGCCTGGCTGCGATAGACGCTTTGGACTTGGCAGATTAATGAGTCTGTTGCGCACTGTCAGCTCGAACAGTCTTCTCGTTTTATTCTGAGGAAACGAGTAAGAACGTCTTAGCCTCTCTTCGAGGGATGAGCGTGGACGCACGTTGTTTTGGCGAACGACCGGCTTTGAGTTGTTCGACTGTTGTTGAGCATTGGCGACGACGATCGCTTTCCCTTTTTCTTTCTCATTTCGGGAATCTGGTTTTGGAGGAAACGGTCCATGGCCCATCTGGTCCATTTGGGCTAATTTGTCGATCAAGGCCTGGAAGGTGGTCGGCCTGAAGAACATCATGAATTGCGAGATGGTCGCCTGCGGATCGAGAGTGCCCACAAACATGCCTACCGCAGGTGCCTCTTCCATGCGTTGTTCGCATTTCGACCATAGGTTTCGCCATCGTGTTGCGTATTGGACCCACGTTTCGCCTGGCCTTATTCTAGCATTTATTGGTGCTGTTATCAGGATGCGTTCACTAGCACTCGCGAATCTTTGTGTAAACAGCAGCTCCATCTCTGCAAATGTTTTGACAGAGTCGTTAGGTAGCTCCGAATACCATTCAAAGGCTGTTTCTGCTAAGCTGCCGACGAATTGACATAGCAACAATTTGTCATCGCCTCCAGTATTGCCGCATAAGGCCCTGAATTGAGCGACATGCTGATGCGGATTCCCTGTCCCTTTATATACATGGAATTTAGGGATCGTATATCCCGGCGGGTAACTGATTTGGTCGTACCAGCTCGGATACGGTCGTCCGGTTCTAACAATTTGCCCAGCTGCTTCATTCGCCTTATGAACCCGGATCTGCTGAGCTATATAATCGTCTAGCGCGGCCTTGAAAATGGTTTCATCTTTGGCTGCTGAAAGAGCCGGCGGAGGATTAGATGTCTCCCCTCCGTCATCTTCAACAATGATTGGAGGGTCTTCGGCTGGAGGGTCTGGCTGTAACATCATCCCTACCATATCTTGGAAGAGGAGGGCCATTTTCTTTATGCTGGCCGCTTGTTCTGCAGCCTCTTTATCCTTCTTTTCCAATATCCGGCGAAGAAACTCAGCGTCAGTTTCTTGTTCTTGACGCTCATCCGAGGACGTTTCAGAGCTTTCTTTTGGCCCAGTGAGTGCAGCCATTGCAGTCATCATTTCCTGAAGCTTTTGTTGTTGCTCTTGGGCTTTCGTCATGGATCGTGTGTGCGGTCGGTGGCCCGTAGAAGTGCGGCTTTCCTCCTTTCCAGAAGCCATATAAACAGTGTGCACCACCATGCCCCCAGATTTGGGGCGTTTGTGTTCAGCGCTTTTATGCTTCGCCATGTTCACATGGGCTTTTTGCGGCCTCCTTCTCTTTTGAGTGATTGGAGTTAAGGGGGCCGTTGTAATGGGCACCCGAGTAGCTATTGGTTTTTGTGGCTTGACGGAGTAACCTTTCTCCTGCCGCACCTTCATCTTTTCTTGTCGGCGGAGATAGTTTTTATCAATTACCGACTCTTGGACCTGTCGCCAGACCTTGTAAATTTTAGAGGACAGCCGTTGAGGGGGCTGCTCTAGCTTTTTCTCTGGAGTATTCTCCACAGGTGAAGGAGCTCGTTTCAACATCACAGTGGGAGAGTTTCTGCGCACCGTATTCAGCAATTCGAAGCTGTTCCTGGTTGGAACAGCAGCATCGATCCCCACCATCGGAGCTGGCGGCGTAAATCCAGAGGGGGAGTTGCCCCCATTCTTTCTTACTCGACGCCAGTGGCGACGTCGAGCGTGTCTTGCGGATGGAGTCACCTCCGTTGTTGGATAAGCTTCTTCATACCCCCTGCTCTGGGTAGGGAAAGCAGCTTTGAGGACCTCGCCTGGAGCAGTAACTGGAATGGCCAGCCTCGTAAAAACTGACTTCTCAGAAGAAGGAACCTTTCCAATGATTTCGTCCGTTTGCGTCGGGATGGCTATCCGCTTTGGGATGGCAGCTTCGGGTATCGCAGGTTTGCGGACGTTCTGGCCCAGTCTGTTGAAAACTGAGGTATTGAAACTGGGCGACCTGTTGAGAGGGGTCGCGGCAGTGGTAAGTCAATCAAAGACCGGCTTCTTTGGAGCTTCTTGCGATGTCATTGGGACATTGAAGCTCATCGGTGGGAGCATGGTCCCGAAGAATAGTCCAGTGGTGGCTTGAGTTACTTGCTCCACTGGCATTTTGAAAAGGGAGGCCGTTTGGGGCCCATAAGTCACTCCTCCAGCAGGGACGGAGCGAGAGTTGCAGTTGCAGGTAGTGCAGCTTGAAGCCATTGATCTTCTGTTTCCTGCACGGAGAAAGATACCAAATCTAAGTACCTTGAATCCACAGGCAACCACAGCAAACCGCGATTTGCTCGCGAACACGACACACGAAGTGTGGAGTGGAAAGAGAAAAAGGTCCCACCGGGCGTGCCAGAATCTGTTCCCCTCCGAAGGACAGCGCACAAGACTGCGAGGTCCTGACGCTGAGATTCGGGGCAGATGCTATATGGTTTTATCCGTCCACCTCTCCGAAGATGCCAAGTTGATTTATGGCACCATGTATCGGAGGTTCAGACAGATGCGGCCGATGTAGCAGACTTCGTCAGATTCCCCCTCACTTGAGGGGTTTTTGATTGTGGGGGCGCTCTTCCCTGCAGGCGCAAGCCCCTGCAGTTAATTACGCTACCGCATCGCGGTAACAACTTTCTCCTTCTCCAGAATTTCACTTCGTGTCGTGGGTGTTTGTTTTGTTTGTGGTTGCCCGTGGACTGTATACGGAGACTGAGTAATGTCGTCGCCCGTAGGACGTGGATTAGTCCAAATCCGTATTTACTTAGATTTGGGTTTGGTGTTTTTAGTTTAAGGATACATTAGCCGTATTGAGGCTAAGATCAACTTAAACATTCGTTAAGGATACGTTAGTCCTGTTTTGAGACTAAGATCAACTTAACGTGGTGATCCATTTAATTATATGGCCGTCAGGACTCATCACCTCTCTGACGTCGTTGAAGGATTACAACGATAGATGTCAGAGGAGTTCAGAGATGTACCCTTGAACCAAAGTTGATTTGGAGTTTTATAGTCCATTTGAATGTTTAAGGATACGTTAGCCGTATTTGGGCTAAGATCAACTTAAACAGGACCGTTTAGATCCGGCAAAAGAGCGTTTGGAGGCTCTATTGTTCCAGTTTAGGGACGTGGTGGTCCATGTTCCAGTTTAGGGACGTGGTGGTCCATCGCCAGTTTAGGGACGTAGTGGTCCGCATTTCAGTTTAGGGACGTGGTGGTCTATATTCCAGTTTAGGGACGTGGTGGTCCGCTATTAGTTTAAGGACGTTTCGGTCCAACATTAGTTTAAGGACGTTTCGGTCCACGAGTTTAAGGACCCCGCAGTCCATATCGATGTGTGGTCGTCGGGACCTGTCGCCTCTCTAACGTCGTTGAAGGATTACAACGAGAAGTGTCAGAGGAGTTCGGAGATGTACCCTCGAACCGGAGGTAAATTGATTTGAGAGAGCATTTGTGCTCAGTTCAATTTAATTTAAGGACTTACGGCCAGAATTGGGCTAAGTCCAGTTGAAAATGTTCAACATTTTATTTGCATTTGGCCTGTTAGGCCTTTACTGGGGCTCTGCTCCTGTTTAATAATGCATGGCATTTTTTTGGGTCTATTAGACCTTTATTTGGGCTCTACCCTTTTATAAATGATGCACAATATCTATTTTTATTTGGGCTCTGCCCTTTTTTAAGGTAATGCATTGCATTTAATTTGGCCTGTTAGGCCTTTTTTAATTGGGCTTGGCCCTTCTGTAAATAATGCAGTGCATTAATTATCTAATAGTGTCTTGTCAGGCGCTTTGCGCCAATTATTGAGCTCAAGCGCATGTGGAGGTGACACGCGTCACGTTCTGGTGAGCGCAAACGCAGTTGGCGCAGTGCGCTGCCCCAGTGCGCTGCGCTGTTGCGCCGCTTACACGTGGCGCGCTCTGGTGAGTTGCGCCAAATTCAGAGAGCAATGCTCTATCTTTAAAGCGCATAGCGCAAGTGGTTATGGGGCTGACACGTGGCGCTCTCTGGTGGCTTGCGCCAATCCAGAAGCGCAATAGTGCAGATCTGCAAGTGCAAGGCACTGTTTTAATTTCTTGATCCAATTTGGATTTAAGAAAAGAATCTTTAAGATTCCAGAACCAATGGTTCATAAAAGTGCAAAGCACTATTTATTTATTTTTGTTTTCTCTTGTTTAAAGAACCAGTGGTTCATGAAAAGTGCAAAGCACTGTTCTTTTTTATATGAAGATCATTGATCTGGTTTTTAGATTAATGATCTATTAGAAGAAATTTCTTCTCTTTTGTGAAGGTTTTTACCTTTTTCTTGGAATTTTTCTCAGAGTTCTCTCTGTTTGAAGCTTCTTGATTTTTTTCCAAAATGTTGATCCCTTTGAATTGAGGCCTAAGGTCCTTTTTATAGTGCCCATAAATTAGTTAAATTTGTTAAAGAGATATTTCTCTGAGTGATTTGGGGAATTTTCCCCACCGTTGGATTTTTGATCCAAAGGCTTCTGTTTTACAGAAGAAAATCTTCTTGTTTTAAAAAGAACAGAAAGATTTCTTTAAAATCTTAATTTTGTTTGGCGCAAATGCCCCAGCGCGTGACACGTGTCACGCAGCACGCAGAGCAGCGCAACTGCGCTAGCGCATCTGCGCTGACACGTGTCGCGCAGCGCAGTGCTTGCGCAACTGAAGCGTTGCTTCTTTTATTAAAGTTTAAATTTTCAAAGCAGAACTTTGCTCTGATTGGGGGAAGATGAAGCGTTGCTTCATCTCCCGCCTCGGAATTTGAACAGAGCTTTGCTCTGATTGGGGTAAACAGTCGTATATGAGTTTGATGAAGAAGGAGATGCTCAATGGAAGAGTGCTAATCCTGAACCAGAAAAATTCCCCGACGTAAAAATGCCCAGTCCGTCGTTCGAAGAACAAATGGACAAGCTTATAAGGGAAGCTGGTCAAAAAGTTCGAGACGACCATAATCGCGAAATTGCCACCTATGAGAAAGCCAGGACGCAACGCCTTCTTCAATAGGCTGCGAAAAATGAAAATGCCCCTCCCTGCCAACCTGTTGTACAAAAGACTCGACGCAGAGGCCGAAACAAGTCAAAGAGCGAAAAAGGCATTCCGCAACGACAAAGCGGGACCAAGAAGTCACGCGAGCGGGAATCGAGCGGTCCGGATTTGTCCCTTATGAAGAAGATGAGTCGAGCATACTCTCTTCCTCAAGACAAGACAAAGAAGATACTTGAGCTTGCCATAAGACATCAAATGATTATCCTCCCGGAGTCCAAGCACCCCGAGCAAACACGCGAAGTCTCTCACCCGAACTATTGCTCCTATCATAGGGCAATAGGACATCCTCTCGAAGACTGCTTCACCTTCAAGAACTGGGTCGAAGACCAATATCAGCTCAGCAAGTTCGCTCTATCCGACAGTTGGAGGATAACTCCGCCGCAGAAGCACGAACCAAAAGCCGTGCATACAGCGAGAGTAGAACTAGATCAACATCGGTCTTGGAAGCGAGCTCGTACCTGTCATATAATAACGCTATCAGAAGGAGAGCCCGAGAGTATGGACGACCTCCCCTGGTGCTTCAAAAACAATGATGACGAGGTGATCTCAGAGTTTCCACCGGCACCGAAAGAGCTGGAAGATGGAATACATACTACTGCAGATAACCTCAAGAAAATTGATTTGGGGATGGCAAGTGACCTGCGACTGACATTCGTCAGTGAGCTGCTATCTGAAGAAAGGGTGGCTGCGCTAAAAGACGTACTTATGCAGCATAGAGATTGCTTCGCATGGAACTATTCCGAGATGCCAGGACTAGATCCAGAGATTACTGTCCATAAACTGGAAATACCCCGGACGTCAAGTCAATCAAACAAGCGCCGAGAAGAATGCGGCTCGAGCTTGAGATGAGCATTAACGCCGAGGTCAAGAAGCTGATCGACTCTGGCTTCATCCAAGAAGTTCAGTATCATGACTGGATCGCCAACATCGTCCCGGTGATGAAGAAAAATGGGACAGTGCGCATATGTGTAGACTTTCAGGATCTCAATAAAGCCTGCCCGAAGGACGACTTCCCAGTACCGGTCACCGAGCTGATGATAGACAATACGTCCACTCACGAAGTCTTCTCCTTCATGGAAGGCTTATCAGGATATAATCAGATAAAAATGCATCCCGAAGACCAGAAGCACACCGCTTTTCGGACCCCTTTGGGTATATTCTGCTATAAGGTGATGCCCTTCGGTCTAAAGAACGCCGGTGCCACCTATCAGAGGGCCATGACAAAGATTTTCGATGACCTTATACACGAAATCGTCGAATGCTATATCGACGACCTCGTGGTGAAAAGCAAATCATACGAGGAACATCTCGAGCATCTGAAGATCGTGTTTCAACGCCTTCGGCAACACAATTTGAAGATGAACCCTCTCAAGTGCGCGTTCGGGGTCTCCTCGGGCAAATTCCTAGGATTCATCGTCCGACACCGAGGTATCGAGATAGATCCGTCAAAGATCAAGGCGATTATGGAAATGCCTCCGCCGAAGACTCTCAAGCAACTGCGGTCTCTCCAAGGAAAGATCGCGTATATCCGACGATTCATAGCCAATCTCTCTGGTAAGTGCCGTCCTTATAGTCACCTGATGATGAAGGGAACCCCGTTCGTCTGGGATCACAAATGCCAAGGCGTACTGGACGAAATCAAGTAGTATCTGCAGAACCCGCCAGTGCTGGCTGCTCCGGTCAAGGGAAAACCTCTCATTCTATATACAACTGCCCTTGAAGGTTCCTTAGGCGCATTGTGGGCACAAGAGAACGACCAAGTGAAGGAAAGAGCCCTCTACTATTTGAGTCGAGTTCTACTGGGGGCAGAAAGCAATTATTCTCCCATCGAAAAACACTGCCTGGCGTTGATCTTCGCGATAACGAAACTCCGGCACTATGCATTGGCGCATGAAGTCCGCCTCATATCGAAGGTGGACCCTCTCAAATACTTGATGTCGAAGGCCATATTGACAGGGCGACTCGCTAAATGGGCCTTGCTCTTGATGGAGTTCTCAATAACTTATCAGCCTCTTAAGGTAATAAAAGGCCAGGCCATCGCCGACTTCCTCGCAGAACATCCGATACCGGCCGACTCTCCTTTGAATTGCGAACTGCCAGACGAACATGCGTTTGACACGGTCGACGGAAGTGGTATCCGGTGGGAACTTAATTTTGATGGAGCATCCTCCATGAAGAAGCGCAAACAAAACACGCCCATGATCAAATCAGGGGTAGGCCTTATCTTCGTGACCCCACAAGGAGGGATTATGCACTTTGCTTTCTCCTTAACAGAGCCGAGGACAAACAATGAAGTCGAGTATGAAGCTTTGATAGCAGGCCTCGAGATCGCCATCGACATGGGAATTGAAAATCTCCTCATATATGGAGACTCCCAACTGGTCGTCAGTCAAGTAAATGGCGACTACCAAACGTGCAAACCAGAGTTGGTGAAGTACGGCGAGAAAGTACAGCAGCTGCTGACCCAAATACCTTCCTACATCTTGGAAAGCATACCGCGTGCAGAAAATAGCAAAGCGGATGCACTAGCTAAGCTCGCTAAAGAACTGGCCGATGAGAACCTCGATGACGTAAGAATCGTGGTACAAAGCCGTCGGGTTCTTGCACCCGCGAAGATATCTCCGGAATCATCCAAGGAAAAGGAAGAGACCGAGCGAATGACTCTGCAAATAAATGACCAGGAAAATGTTGCGGATTGGAGAGAAGTCTTTATAGATTATTTCAAATCCCATCGAACACCTGAGGATGCGTCCTCAAGACATCAGCTTATGAAACGAGCTCTGTCTTTTGCTTTCGTCAATAACACTTTATATAAGAGATCATTTGATTCTCTGTGGTTAAGATGCCTGGGGCCTGAAGAGGCAAAGAGAGTCGTCCAAGAAACTCACGACGGACTTTGCGGTTCTCACCAAGCCGGGCTGAAGATGAAGCTGAAGATCAAACGGATGGGTTATTATTGGCCCACGATGATCCAAGACTGCCTCGAATACGCGAAGCAGTGCCACTCGTGCCAAATTCATGGGGATTTTATCCATCAACATCCAAATCCACTACACCCGACAGTGGCTAGCTGGCCGTTCGAGATGTGGGGAACTGATATAATCGGCCCCATCGAACCGGCATCGTCCAAAGGACATCGATTCATTTTGGCGAAAACTGACTACTTCTCCAAATGGGCAGAAGCGATACCGCTGAGGGAAGTGAAGACGGAGAATATCCTCCATTTCTTCAAGACGCACGTCATTTATCGGTTTGGAACTCCGAGACGGATCATCTCCGATAATGGGCCAGCCCACAGAAGCCACAAGATCAGCCGCTTCGCACAATAGCACAACATAGACTAGAGATACTCCTCAGTTTTTAATCCCCGAGCCAACGGTCTAGCTGAAGCTTTTAACAAGACCCTGACAAAAATCGTGAAGAAGACGGTGTCCCGAAATAAAAAGGGCTGGCATGAGAGACTGCAAGAAGCTCTCTGCGCGTATCGAACTACGTTCAAGACGGCCACGAACACAACGCCGTACGTGTTGGTATTCGGTACAGAAGCGGTACTCCCCCTCGAGATAGAGTTACCCTCTCTACGAGTGGCGGTCCATTATGAGCTAACGGACGAAGAGAATGCTCACCTTCAACTCGAGGAGCTCGATGCCCTTGATGAAACCCGGTTCATAGCGCAACAAAATCTGGAGGCTTATAAAGCAAAGATGACTCGCTCATATGAAAGATTGACCAGGCCGAGGACATTCCGCCAAGGCGAACTCGTGCTACTGGTCAAAAGACCTATGATCCCCAATTACGCCAAGCGGGGAAAATTCAAGCCGGATTATGAAGGCCCATACATTATAGACAAGGTCTACCAGGGTGGAGCCTATCTACTCATGGACATGCATGGTGAAAGGCCTTTCAGGCCAATAAACGGTCGCTTCCTGAAGAAGTATTACGCTTGACGAGTCACGGCCTAGGTCAATGATAGATGACGACGACTATGTCCGCTCGCTATCTTCCTAAGCCCAAACTCTATAAGTAGTAACCGGCTTTATTTTCACGGACCGAAATGTCCTAAAACTAACAACGGACTGAAACGTTCTTAAACTAACGACGGACCGAAACGTCCTTAAACTATCAACGGACCACTACGTCCTAAAACTAGCCGTTGACCGAGATGTCGATAAACTACGGTGGGATGCAGCATCCCAAAGATGATAAAAAAAAGGAATAAAAAGAAAAAGAAACGGTATGTCCATAAGCAAAAGGGGCACGGATGAAAACCCGAAAGGGCTCCGTGAGTAAAAACAGCAGGGCTACCGGCGAGTGTTTGTGAAAACCGGAAAGGGTGCAGCCTCGTTAAAAGACACTTGCAAGGTCCTCTCGACCTTATAAGGAGAAACCACCTGCGTGAGATCCTTACGACTCACAAGAGAGCAACACACTTAGGGATCCCCACAATTCCTAAGGAGAAATTGCACTTGCGAGATCCTCACGACTCATAAGGAGAACTCTCTTATGGGACCCTCACGGCTCATAAGATTTGAAAGTCTTAAGTTACAGAGACCTGAACCTATTCTTAAGCAACCTCCACAACCTCCAATACTGCCCTACAAGCGGTTCAACATTGACCCTTGTATACAATCCACGGGCACGAATAAACATTTCCCTAACCAAGTCCCATCCGTGACTAGGGATATGTTCGCACGGAGAATAACCCTTGTGAGTCCTCTCGACTTATGAGGAGAAAGCTCTCTTGTAAGATACTTACGACTTATAAGAGAACATACACTTAGGAGTCCTCACGATTCCTAAGGAGAAAACACACCTACGAGATCCTCACGACTCGCAGGGAGAAATACCTTTATGAGACCCTTACGGCTCATGAAGTCAAAAGCCTTAGTTGACAGGACCCTAACCCTATTTGCTAAGCCACCTTTTTTCGATATCGACAGAGGCAAATGATGATTCGCTCCTGGCAATATCCCAGTTGTAGCGGTGCTGATGCCGAAATCGGTGTCTAATCCCAAGCTTGCAACAGAAAGCCAGCAGGCCACACATGCATACGAAATAGCCGAAATGATGGGGCAATTTGCGACAAAATCAGCAAGTAAAAATGTATGCATGCGAAATAGCCGAAATGATTGGGCAACTCGCAATAAAAAGCAGCGAGTAAAAATAAAAAAAATAGCCGAAATGATTGGGCGCCATGAAAAATAGCCAAAATGATTGGGCAATCGCGACCGTCGTGATATAAAAGCTGAAATGATAGAGTATCGCGGAAAGAAATAAAAAAAATGAATGAAATTTATGCGCTACAGGTAATATCACATCAATCCCTGTATACAATCAAGTGGCGCAAACGAAGAGGGAGTCACACTCCTCCTCCCCAGGTTTTATCAGAAGAAGAAGCCAAATCTCGACGGCTCACAGATAGCCTGGAGAGCATATCAACATTCGTCTCATTGCAGCAGATGCAACATCAAGCAAAGCGGAACAGCGGCAACTCCCAGTTCCATGACTCGGCGGTGTACAGATGACCGAGAGTCAAATCCCAACTCCGTGAAATGCGGATATAATCAACAAATTCCTGGTTACGTGGAACACGGATAACGTCACTTCTGACCCCGTGGAAAACGTCCAGAGCGGATCCTGGTCCTCGCAGAGCACGGCAGTGAACCCGTGTGAAGCATCCAGAGCGAAGCCTAGTCCTCGCCGAACACGGCAGTGAACCCGTGGGAAGCATCTAAAGCAAAATTTCTGGCTACGTGGAACGCGGATAACGTCACTTCTGACCTCGTGGAAAGCATCCATAGCGGAGCCTAGCCCTCGCCGAACACGGCAGTGAACCCGTGGGAAGTATCTAGAGCAAAATCCCTGGTTACGTGGAACACGGATAACGTCACTTCTGACCCCGTGGAAAACGTCCAGAGCGGATCCTGGTCCTCGCAGAGCACGGCAGTGAACCCGTGTGAAGCATCCAGAGCGGTGCCTAGTCCTCGCCGAACACGGCAGTGAACCCGTGGGAAGCATCTAGAGCAAAGTCCTGGTTACATGGAACACGGATAACGTCACTTCTGACCCCGTGGAAAACGTCCAGAGCGGATCCTGGTCCTCGCAGAGCACGACAGTGAACCCGTGTGAAGCATCTAGAGCGGAGCCTGGTCCTCGCCAAACACGGCAGTGAACCCGTGGGAAGCATCTAGAGCAAAATTTCCTGGTTACGTGGAACATGGATAACGTCACTTCTGACCCCGTGGAAAACGTCCAGAGTGGATCCTGGTCCTCGCAGAGCACGGCAGTGAACCCGTGTGAAGCATCCAGAGCGGAGCCTAGTCCTCGCCGAACACGGTAGTGAACCCCTGGGAAGCATCTAGAGCAAAATTCCTGGTTACGTGGAACACGGATAACGTCACTTCTGACCCCGTGGAAAACGTCCAGAGCGGATCCTGGTCCTCGCAGAGCACGGCAGTGAACCCGTGTGAAGCATCCAGAGCGGAGCCTAGTCCTCGCCGAACACGGCAGTGAACCCGTGGGAAGCATTTAGAGCAAAATTCCTGGTTACGTGGAACACGGATAACGTCACTTCTGACCCCGTGGAAAACGTCCAGAGCGGATACTGGTCCTCGCAGAGCACGGCAGTGAACCCGTGTGAAGCATCCAAAGCGGAGCCTAGTCCTCGCCGAACACGGCAGTGAACCCGTGGGAAGCATCTAGAGAAAAATTTCCTGGTTACGTGGAACACGGATAACGTCACTTCTGACCCCGTGGAAAACGTCCAGAGCGGATCCTGGTCCTCGCAGAGCACGGCAGTGAACCCATGTGAAGCATCCAGAGCGGAGCCTGGTCCTCGCCAAACACGGCAGTGAACCCGTGGGAAGCATCCAGAGCAAACATCGGAGTATGAGGTCCTTAAACTCACGGATTATGATGTCCTTAATCTCGACCGTGATGTCTTAAAACTAACAATCAACCGCAATAATTTTAAACTAATTTTACCTCGGTTCAAGGGTACATCTCTTCACTCCTTTGACATTTGTCGTTGTAATTCCTCAACGTCTTCAAAGAGGTGACGGGTCCCAACAACCACACATTTCACGGACTGTGGAGTCCTTAAATCCACGGACTATGATGTCCTTAATCTCGACCGTGATGTCTTAAAACTAACGTCGGACTATGGAGTCCTTAAACCCACCGACTATGATGTCCTTAACATCGACCGTGATGTCTTAAAACTAACATTGGACTGTGGAGCCCTTAAATCCATGGACTATGATGTCCTTAATCTCGACCGTGATGTCTTAAAACTAATATTGGACTGTGAGGTCCTTAAACTCACGGACTATGATATCCTTAACCTCGACCGTGATGTCTTAAAACTAACATTGGACTGTGAGGTCCTTAAACTCATGGACTATGATGTCCTTAACCTCGACCGTTATGTCTTAAAACTGACATTGGACTGTGAGGTCCTTAAACTCACGGACTATGATGTCCTTAACCTCGACCGCGATGTCTTTAAACTACGGTATCCTAGAAAACGTCCAGAGCGGAGCTTGGTCTTCGCCAAACACGACAGTAAACCCATGGGAAGCATCCAGAGCATGATTCCGTGAAATGTGGATAAGGGAAACTTCACCCGTCACTTGCGGGTCCTCACGACTCGTAAGGGAGTAAATTCTCTTGTGAGATCCTTACGACTCTCAAGAGAAAACACACTTAGGAATCCTCACGATTCTTAAGGAGAAAATTACACCCACGGGATCCTCTCGACCCGTAGGGAGAAAATTCTTTATGAGACCCTCACGGCTTATAAAGTTGAAAAGTCTTAGGGGACAGATCCTAAACCTATTTTCTAAGCCTTCACTACCTTACAAAGAATCCAAGATTAACAGCTATATACTATCTACAGACCGCACTTGCTAAAATCACATGGCAAACAATACAGCAAGAAAGAAGAAAGTAGAGAAATGACACAAGATATTATGAAGAACGTGTATCTTTTATTCATGAATTCAATTGAGTACAAAATACATCGTATTAAAGAATAAAAGAAACAAATAAATTTTATTCACAATTACAAATTCTACAAAATTTTCATTAAGAAGGAAGCGTTTTCAACAAATCCGCAAGCTGCTCTCGCACTTCTTTCAGTGCCTTCTCATGATCAGCCGCCGCGGCTAGCCCCGCTTCGATTCGAGTCCTTTGCTGCACGCATGATGAAATCTTCTCATCAATTTCCCGTTGCGCAACTTCGCGACTTTGCGTAACCCGCTCAATAGAATCGAGCTTCCATCTCAATACAAGCCCGTCCGAGATACATCGCTGTAAGGTATCAAAGGCGGCTCTCAATTGTGCGACGTTCGCTTCGACCTGGGCACACAACTGGATAGACTCAGCGGAAGCCTCATCGCATTCCTTCCGCCTCAAGGTCGCTTCTTGTTCGAAATGGTGTAGGAAGGACGCACTCTGCTCGACCCATGCGGCCCGCTGGAAGTTCAAAGCTTGAGTCTCAGGGGCAGGATGCATAAGTTCAAGCTGAAGCAGACAGGTCTCAATCTTCCTGCAGTGATCAATCCAAGACTCGACAACGCCTTCATTATGGAAATTTACAAGCGTAGCCAGTATCGGATTGACCTCGGCAGCAAAATCTGCAGCAGATGTAGGAGCCTCCGCGTCAAGCTCCTCGACGCATTCGCTCAACATACGTAGACTTGTTACAGCACCCTTTGAGGATGGACGTCTAGAGAAGGGGCCTGCCGGCATCATAATGCGAGACTCGAAAGAAACCGGAGTCGAAGCAAAAGCTGCAAAACAAATCACAATCAGATGACGGATCTAGAAATATAAGAGATTCATGAATAATTGAATTTACTATACCAGCTGCAGCAGGTGGCAAAGCCGGGAGGACCGGTGGCGCAACTGATCTCACATCTCCTCCTTCAATCTGGAGCACTGCAATCAGGGCAAAGAAGAATCAGAAATAATTTCATTATCGGTAAAAGAAAAAGCATTAATTGAAAGCTATATTCACCAGCGCCACTGGATGAAGCAAGCTCCGATGGGAAGGAGAAGTGGGGATGCAGCACCTGGTACAGGTGGTCAAGAAGAACTCCTGCAAAAACACGATGACTCGACGTCAGTACATGAATTATACACCCGAGGGATAAGAATAATGGGTTACAAATCCATACCTTCCAGCATTTGCGTCGGTGCGAGAGAAGGCAGAGGGGTGGTCACCGTCAGGGCGATAACTGGCGGCGCTGTCTCGAGCAACTCGATTTCAGCACTAGCCACACCTGCATTAGAAACAAGATAAACTTTATTAGGAAAGATTACAGAATAAAAGAAGGGCGGTGACCCAAGATTTGCCTGAAGAGTCGCCGGCCAGAGCCCTAACGAGGACGTTACTTGATGCAACGGTGGCGTCTTCCTCCTCCATTGGGACGGTCTCACCTCCCGTCGCCTCATCGCCCGACTCTACAGGAGCCGTCATCACGCTCGCGACGCCGGAAGACGACAAGGAACCGTAAGCAGGGGGAGCGATGATCGGAGCGATGCCCGACTCTTGAGAAAGAGCGGCCATCTCTTGCTCAGCGACCATTGCAGCCGCCTCACCCGCTACCACCTCGGGCTCGGCGGTCGCAGCCGTCTCGCCCATCGCTGCCATAGGCTCGTCCGTAGCAGCCATTTCATCCACTGCCGCCTCAGGCTCGGCCGTACTAGCCGTCTCACCCGCCGCCCCCTTGGGCTCAGCATTGGCAGCCATCTCAGGCATAGCAGTCGTGACTATCTCGTCAGCCACTATCTCGGACCTGGCAACCCCGGCTACATCGCCTACCGTCGCCTCAGGTTCAGCCGCTACCTCCTCCACCGTCCCCTCAGGCTCGACGGTCGCCGCCACTCCTTCAGTAAGACTTGGCCCTCCAGGACAAGATATATAAGAACTAATAGTTTAAAACTTTGACAACAAAACCTCAAAAACACATTATCTGAGGTGGATTTACCGTTGGCTCCCCGAGCTGCACGGGCCGCCCGTCTATGAGCAGTAGACAAGGCGACCGGGAGCTCCTCTGAAGGAGTAGCAGCGGGAGTAACGGCGCTTGAACCTGCTCCCGCAGCCAAAGCAGCGCTACGCTCCCTTGCCGCGCGCCTCAGGCTTTTCCTTTCCTCCCGGGCCGTCGCGAGTGACCTTTTGGAAGGCTCCTTCAGCAAGGCGTCGTCGGCCGCATTCAGGGTTGCCTCCAAAGCCGTCAAGGCTTCCATCATCGGCTTTTTAAGGAGGGCCTCTTGCGGCAATCCCGAAGAGGCCGGGACTTCGGTAGCTGCCCCAGGGAGAATTCCCGCATCGGCTTGCGAGGTAGGTCTTGAGGTCCCTGCAATGAGATAAGGAAAAGGTTAGATTGGTCATAAAAAGGAGAATGAAGACTCAATGAGCTGAGATGTACCAATGCCCAATAGAGCACGATTCCCCTCTTCCTCCTCAAAAGTCCTGAGGGAAGCCGCCAGAACCTCCTCAGTAGTGAAGCCTGTTACAAAAAGAAGAATGTCAGTCAAGACATGACAATAAAATATAACGCAATGACAAGAGTATGACTAATATTTACTTGATTGCGCGAGGGAGGCTATTTTCGCTTGGTGGCTCGCAAGTTGTGCAGAAGCAACAATAGCGGCGTCGAGGTCGGTGTCTTCTGGCGCTATGAAGAAACTCTCATTGGTTCCATATTCACTTAAGCCTTCGGTAAGAGGAGCCTGAGGCTCTAGGCCGAGTACGGCATTAAGGGAAAGGACCGATTTCTTCTTCCTCTTTTGTGCGCGAACCCCGGTCGCACCCAAAATTAGCTTGCGCTTCGTGGGCACCTTGGGACGGCGGGTCCCGATGTCCGAGCCCATACCGGATTCGGGCGAAACCACGTTTACCGTCACCACGGGAGCACGGGGCACTGAGGGCACATCCACAGGATCACGGGGCAATCCACGCGTGGGGCTTAGCATACGTGGAGGCTCATCTCCAGCATCTCCTCTTAGTGGAAGAGGGACAGGGGTCCTTCATTTTAGAGGGACGTTGCGATCGCTGGCGGGGGGCGCACCCTTGCGATCAAGCAGCAGCCGCTTCTCTTCCCTGATGACAGCGCCCATCGCGTGCTGATACCAGGCCCCGTATACGTTGAGGGCCCTTGGAATGCAAGTCGGCTCGCTAATAAAGAAGTGGGAGCCCGTATTTAGCCGCAAAAAATGATGTAGTGCACTCCGTATTCCCTCCTTGGTGGCTACAGGCTCTTCCAAAAACGCCTCCAGTGGGACCCCCTGCTTATAGCTTAATTGTTGGGCGAACCGATGGGGGTTGTACCACATAAAAAGCGCCGCCTCGTTCTGCCTGAACACGAGGAAGCCCGGCCGGATGGAGTATAGATGTAGAATCTCCTGGGCTTTCAATACGGAGGCCCCGTCCTTGAAGTTATCGCGCAACGCCAACACCGCATTGGAGGTCTCCGGGCCGATTGTCAGGACCTTGTCCGTGAAAGAAATACCCGCTCCGACCGTGCATGGACGAAGAAGCAACCCCCTAGCCTCCCGCAGAGGCGGATTCACGATAGAAGCACCGATCAGCCGCATAACTCTCGGGAATCTGTACTTCTCGTAAAACGAGGGTCTTTTATGAATGCCAAATACCCTGAGCACGTGTATTTCCATCCAAGAAATAAAGTAGTGCATCGGGAAATTAGCAGGTTACACCCCCGGTTCAGTTGCGTCAGCCGCCACGCTGAGACCATGGTACAGGTGGGCCAACCCGGCAATTCCAATGGATAATTGTATGCCAGCCACCATCCGATGTGCTGGGTAGAATACGGACGGCCTCATGTAGAGAGGGTGCATGGGGAGCGCGAACCAGCACAGCCATAGCCCCAGAAACCCGAGAAAGAAAGTCTCCTCGTCGATGCCCGGAGCAGCGATTTCCTGACAAGGGGATGATTGCGGCATCGGGGAGGTAAAAACCTTCTTGATCGGCTTCCAGTGTTGGTCGACGATCTAAGCCAAGGCCGAAGGGGTTGTCATGCTTGGCAAATTTTTCGCCCCGTTACAATATAATCTCCGGTCGAAGAAAGCGGGCGATGAAGTCTGCAAAACTAACTCCCCGGCCTCCCGATTCCAGATAAAGACTTTCATGCATATTCAGCACCTTTACCAGACTCGGAAACTGGTGCTGAATAGCGTTCTCCGGCGTCAAGCCCATCACTAACGGCTTGGTGGCAAAAACATATTCATCAGGAGGAAGCAGCTCCTCATAGTGCTCCCCCCTCATCGGCAAACCGGAAATCTCAGCAAATTCTTCTAGAGGGATGGAAACTTCCCTGTCCATTAAAAGAAAGGTATGGGTGGGGATATTCCATTGCTCCACGAACGCCTTAGTCCACCATGTCGGAGGAGCAGAGTACTTGAACAGCGAGGCGTAAACTGCAGGGTATAGACCGATCTTCAGCAGGTGCGTCTTCTTCGCTGACAAAATATATCTGGCCCACTGCAAATACCCTGCCGAGTGTCGAGGGGTCAACCCGATGTTGTAGGGTTGTCCCCAAGGGCGCGATTTGCCCTGGCATATGCGCCGTCCCAAAATATCCACGGCTGCCGGCAGCTGCATGGGTATAGCAGCAATCGAGGGTTGAAGAAGACCCTCCGAAGTCCAGTTAACAACCCCCACGGCATAGTTCACCGGGGGTATATCTGCATACGAAATCGACGAGATCGGATCCGACGGCATCGCACAAGAGAAGCTTCGGCGACCTTTTATAATTTCGTTGTACCACCTACCCCACAGGTGAAGGTTTTTGTACTCCGGGTCGTAATCTTTAATGAGCGCAAAAACCTCCCGGTCCACTGGTGCTTCAGGGAATCCTCCCTCTGAACGGAAAAACGGGAACGAGAGATCAGAAGACATGTTGCCTGCAAGAAAAAGCGAAATTCAATTATCAGTATCATAATTTAATTTTAAAATCCCGACGCTTGGTACTTTAAAATTTGTACCACACTGCAGTGGAGAGGGGACCAAAGGGGGACCTACAAAATCCAGATGACAATACATCAGTTAATAAGACAGCCTCATCATTGGATGAGACTGTCAATTAATGAGGAAATCCTCAAAGAATATTCTCATTAAATGAGAAATCCCTCGAGACAAGGAGAAAATCTCGCTTTCAGAGCAAAGCTCTGTGACAGAGTGACACTTGTCAAATTCTGGTCACGAGGCAATAAAATTCCTTAAAGAGCCTAGCTCTGTAATAATAATGGAAAAATCCATCAAAAATTAATGAAAATTAATTCCTAAGAATTAAAATTCTTGGATCTTGAAGATCCATAAAAGAAAAAACTCTTAAGAGTTCTTCATCAAAAGATCAAAAGATCTATACATTGTCAAAAGAGTAGAGCTCTGACCCATGGGCTAAGAAACCCTAAGGAAAGATCTATTTAGATCTATGGGTTCTTGAGAGCAAAGCTCTGTTTATGAAACCCCAAAGGGGTTTTCTTTAGATCAAAAGATCTATGAGAGCAATGCTCTGTTAATTAAAATTAATTTAATCTAATTTAATTTTTACCTAAAATTTTCTAGAGTTTTAACTCTTGAAGTTCTTGGAAATGAGAGCAAGGCTCTGAGATAAAAATTCTTGAAGATGACAATCATCTGAAGACCAAGGATCCTATTTATAGGCGTTGAAGCGCCTCCTCAACTTCTGAGTTGATCCAATGGCTCAGATATTGCCACCGCTGCACTCACATGTGCGCCACGTGAGCGCAACGGTGGGGGGGCATTTGTTTCCCCCAATCATAGCAAAGCTCTGTTTGAATTTCAAAATTCAAAAATTAAAGCAACGCTTCAGATTTCTTGCGCTGCGCGCTGTGCGCCACGTGTCAAAAGCAGACACGCCAGCGCCAGGAGCGCTGCGCCCAAGGCAGCGCACCCCCAATCAGAGCAAAGCTCCGTTTCAAAATTCAAATTTTAAAATGAAGCAACGCTTCAGATCCCTTGCGCTCTGCACTGCGCGCCACGTGTCAAACACAGGCGCGCTAGCACAGTTGCGCTGCGCTCTGCGCCACGTGTCAAACACAGGCGCGCTAGCGCCAATTGCGCCAGCACTGAAGTTAAATAATAAATTATTAATTAATCAGAATTAAAATTCTGTTTTAGAAAGATCTTTCCAATCTTATTAAAATAAAAAGATTATCTTCTGTAAAACAGAGGCCTTAGGATCAAAGATCCAACGGTAGGGAAATATCCCCAGATCAATCAGAGAAAGATCTCTGTAACTAACTTAACAGTCAATTGGCCCTATATAAAGGCCCCAAGACTTCAAGTCTCATATAGAGAGAACCCTCTGCAAACTTTGAGAAAAAACTCAAAAAGAGAAAGAAAGGCAAGCCTTTGAAGAAAGAAGATCATCTTCTTCATCTTTAAAGGTAAAGAATCATATTCTTGAAGAACAGAGATGAAATTATCTCATTAAAAAAGAAGAATCATCTTCTAAAAAGATCAAAGATCTAAGAACAAGATCAAGATCTTCAATAAAAAAGAAAAAAGATCATAGAAAGATCTAATCATAAAAGATTTAAAGAAGTAATTTACTTCATTCATAAATCTTTTGATCTATAAAGGCAAAGCCTTTTGATGAGAACAAGAAACTCAGTTCTTGGATCTTGAGACAATGCCTCCCTTGAAGAACAAAAAAACTTGTTCTTTGATCTGAATTTGATCAAAATGCACTCTGCGCTATTGGACAGTACCTTACACTCTTGAATTGCGCCTTTGCGCTTATTGGACTGGCGCACTGTGCCAGAACGCGCCACGTGTCAACCACAGAACAGTTTGCGCTTTGCGCTTCTAAAAATAGCGCACTGCGCCAGAGCGCGCCACGTGTCACTCACTGGCGCACTCACTCACTGGCGCAGCGCACTCATAAAGCGCAGTGCGCTAACAGACTTGCGCTCGGCGCTAGGCGACACGTGTCACTCTTATGTGCGCTAGCGCAGTGCGCACTTTAATTGGCGCAAAGCGCCTGATGCGCCACGTGGCACACTGTCAGAACACTACTTTGTTCCTAATAAATGCTTGCATTATTAAAAGGGCAGAGCCCAAATAAAGGCCTAACAGGCCAAACATGAATAAAATGTTAAACATTTTTAACTGGATATAGCCCAATTCTGGCCATAAGTCCTCAATATAAATTAAACCGAGCACAACTGCTCTTCCAATCAATTTACACCCGGTTCGAGGGTACATCTCTTTACTCCTCTGACATCCGTCGTTGTAATTCTTCAACGTCGTCAGAGAGGTGGCGCGTCCCGACGACCACACATTGCTACGGACTGTGGAGTCCTTAAACTCATGGACTATGACGTCCTTAACCTCGACCGTGATGTCTTAAAACTAATATCGGACTGTGGAGTCCTTAAATCCACGGACTATGATGTCCTTAACCTCGACCGTTATGTCTTAAAACTAATACCGGACTGTGGGGTCCTTAAACTCATGGACTATGACGTCCTTAACCTCGACCGCGATATCTTAAAACTAACACCGGACCGTGAGGTCCTTAAGCTCACGGACTATGAGGTCCTTAAGCTTGACCGCGATGTCTTAAAACTAACAACGGACCACAATGTCCTTAAACTAATTACCGACTGCAATGTCATTAAACTAAACAATAGAGCCCAATTGCTCTTTTGTCGGATCTAAACGATTCCGTTAAGTTGATCTTAGTCTAAAATTAGACTAACGTATCCTTAACAACGTTTAAGTTGATCTTAGCCTCAAATAAGGTTAACGTATCTTTAAACACAACCCCCCAAACCCAAATCTAAGAAAGATACAGATTTGGACTAGTCCACGCCCTACGGGCGACAACACAACTTAGTCTCCGTATACAATCCATAGGCAACCAAACACAATACAAACACCCACGACACGAAGTGACCATATGGAGAAGGAGAAAGTTGTTACCGCGATGCGGTAGCGTAATTAACTGCAGGGGCTTGCGCCTGCAGGGAAGAGCATCCCCACAATCAAAAACCCCTCAAACGAGGGGAAATCTGACGAAGTCTGCTACATCGGCCGCATCCGTTTAAACCTTCGATACATGATGCTATAAATCAACTTGGCATCTTCGGAGAGGTAGACGGATAGCACCAATTAGCATCTGCCCCGAAATTCAGGCTAGACGTATATTGCGTCTCTGCCGCGTCTTTCGAAGGGAAACAGGTACTTTTCCGCTGGTTCTCCATGTACAAAGATAGATTAGTTGTTCATTTCAGCGTTATTTCACAGCTTTGAAATGATTATCTATTCTATTACAGTGTACTCAGAGAACGGCGGGGAGGTGCTGCCGAAATTTACTCGACACGGTTGAAAGCACAAGCGAATGGGTGTCTGTTCTATACATTCTTAATGGGATAGAAGTTTTACCCCCGACAGCCGAAATACACACATACAACACGAATACACAACAAACGCACACACAGCACATACACACTAACAACCCTACACTTAAGAAAATCATAAATTGAAACACGCATATAGAGAATACTACTCATACATTGGTATCCTCAAATCTAACTTTGATTATCGATAATTTATTCTTTTCAACGACAAACGCACATACAAAGCATATATACGGATTTTCTCCTTTGTTAGTAACCATCTCGTTCTTAGATTTCTCAATATAGTCATCATAACCTACAATTTATACGTTATACAGTCTAACATGGCCCATAAGTACATCAGAGTTAAGGACTGGATTATGTGGATTGGCAAAAACGTATGCAACCTAAGTTTGTCGTAGGAGTTGCTGCTTTTATTGAATTTGCACGCGCACATAATAAGATCGTGATAGAGAAGATTCTCTGCCCGTGCGATAGATGTGGGAATAAGTACTGGCAGAAGGTAGAATTTGCAGAGCTTCATATCGTTAAACATGGTTTTACTAGACTTTATACAACTTGGCAATATCATGGGGAAGAAGAAGAAGACATTAATGCGGCAGAAGAAGAAGGAGAATACGGTAATGCGGCAGAAGAAGAAGGAGATGCCGATAATGCGGCAGAAGAAGAAGACGGTAATTTCTTTCCAGGAGAAGAAATGAAGGATATAGTAGAGGCTGCCCTAGGTGAATCTATTCGTACCGAAGATGACATTCCTTCCGGTCAAGGACCGCGTGCGGATAAGTATGAAAATTTCATGAATGATGCTAGAAAACCAATTTATGAGAATGCAAAGTATTCCACCCTCTCATGGTTCGTCCAACTTTTCCAGATTAAGTGCCTAAATGGATGGAGCAACAAGTCACTGATAATATTTCTTTCGTTCTTGAAAGATTTTATGCCCCCGGGAAATAACGTGCCCGACAGCTGGTACGGAGCCAAGAAGATGATGTCTGATTTGGGTCTGAAGTGTGAGAAGATTCAAGCATGTCCTAAAAATTGCGTGTTGTACCGGAAAGAGAATTCAGATTTGAAAGAGTATCCAACATGCGGAGTGGCCAGGTATAAGCCGAAAGATTCTGATAAGAAGCCCGATATACGATAGCACGATACTTTCCCATAACACAGAGGCTGCAGAGGCTATTCAGGTGCAATAAAACAGCCGAGGCAATGATTTGGCATCACCGTGCTCCTTTAAGTGAAGATGAAAATATGAGTCATCTAAGAGATTCACCGGCATGGAAGGATTTCGATAGGAGGCACGATATATTCAGTGGCGATCCTCGGAATGTCAGGTTCGGACTCGCTAGTTATGGTTTCTGCCCATTCAATTATATGGCTAGAAGCCACAGCACATGGCTCGTTGTAATGATAGTTTACAATATGTCGCCTTGGTTGGTTGTGGACCAATCATACTTTATGATGTCTCTTCTTATCGATGGACCAAACCCACCGGAAAACAATATCGACGTCGATCTCCGACCTCTGATCGAGAAGTTAAAATCTTTATTCATTGATGGTGTAGAGACTTACGATGCAAACACAAATACAACCTTCATACTGTGTGCGGCTTTAATGTGGACAATTAATGACTTTCCTGCGTATAGAATGCTATCAAGTTGGTCCGTACATGGTCACAAAGTATGTCCTTATTGCCATCAACATACAGTATCAAAATTCTTGAATTTTAGCAGGAAGGTTTGTTATTGCGGCCATCGACGTTTCCTGCCTTTAGACCATCCCTACAGGTTAGACGATGTTCACTTTGATGGTCATCAGGCGCTTCTTGGACCTCCAGCCCCATTGTCCGGAGAGGACGTGACTGCTCAGTGGGATGGTTACAATAATGTGACCTTCGGGATGGATCCGACAAAACAGGTTAAACCACCATTCTGGAACAAGTTAAGCCTTTTCTTCGAGCTTCCGTACTGGTCAACAAATTTAGTACGTCATTTTCTGGACATAATGCATATAGAGAATGGAGTATCCGAGCACATACTTAACTTTCTTCTTTGTAAAGACGGGAAATCGAAAGACAACCTCAATGTTCGGATGGATCTACATGACTGGGAAATTAGACGTGAATTGCATCCTAAACAGATAGCGGGTAAACCAGGCAAGTTTGTACTTCCCAATTTCGCGTATCATATGTCACAACCGGAGAAGAAAAGATTCCTGCAGGTGTTACATGATTTGAAAGTTCCCACAGGTTTCTCAGGATCATTCAGCAAGAAGATAAAAATTGTGAAAGGCAAGATCGATGGGCTGAAAAGTCATGATCACCATGTTATTATGGAGCACCTTCTCCCATTAGCCCTCAGGACTTCCCTTCCCGAATCGGTTGGTCTAGTAATCAATGACCTACGTGTTAGTTATATGTATGCCGTAGAGGTATTATTGTACATATGATGTATATTATAGTGGATGTTTGGACATATATAGAGAGGACTTTCTTGCTCGACATAATAGTACGCTATCTGGTTGTTCTTTGTCTTAACATGTAGACTTGTATTGTGATACTATCTTGCTCTCACATGTTGATAAAGCCCTTAGGATATGTACTTGACTACCAGGACTATGATGGAGATCATACTAGTGGGGCCAGGGTAGTTCACAAGTACATCTTTTAATTGTTCCTAGTCGAGGGAATATCGAGACAGGGCATCGATATTCCAGAGCAGACTAGCGTATACGCTTTTTGACCCATATGATGGGCGATGGATAATCCCACATCCATTGGTGTTTGACATCAAAGATGGTATACGGGTGCTCAGTGGAGACTGGGTACACTGAACAGGACTCGCCGAGGACTCCTATGTGGTAGTATACCCTTCGTCAGATAGTTGTCCTCTAGTGACACTGGTACAGGTTAATCTGTAGATCCGAGATCGTCATAGAGTCTTGTGCGGCTCCCACTGTGCTTTGATTTCCTCCCTACCACGCTCAAAGGAGACGTGCAAACATGTGGATTTTGGGTACAGTCCCGAGTCGCATGGAGGCAATGAGCGATAGGAGGGGTTTCGTCTCTCCTGGTATTGGGGGTTGATGTTGCGCTATGCTCGATTGGCTATAACTGGAAGTCCCTGGCCAGGGCTGCTGCCGAGATTTACTGATAAGTGTTATCAGTAGTTTCTCGAACTGTTATAGGCCAGATATCGGCATAACTTATCACGTTACTGGGGTTTGACGATTTCTATCCCTAGACGAAGAGACCGGACTGTACGGTAGTGTTACTGATAGGCTTCATGGAGACTGTGAACAGGTTTGCTTGTTGATCTTCATATCGCTCAATACCCGGGTAGCCGTTACGTCCAGCTAGTACCGCTGACGGCTTGTAGGTGACTGATGTGATCATCACCTACTGCTGGCGTATTGACGAGTCTTTAGAGTCCCACATAGAAGTTCCCTGGTTCAAGCAAAACGAAGTAGGACACATATGTGATATGTGTGTGGGCCTGATTAAATCGAGTATGTGATACCGTATTGTAATCTGGCAGTCATCTATTATCGGTTCGGTTATATGTGATATAACCAGATTGTCGAATCAAGTGTTGATTCGATAATGTAATATACAGAAAAATGATATTAGTCGGTCATATGTGTTATAACCGGATTATTAGATCAAGTGTTGATTTAATAATGTGATATATATTATATGTGATTTAATTATATCTTAACTAATATTATTAGCTCACTAATTATTCTTCATTATGTATATATTAATATATATGATATATATATATATATATATATATATATATATATAATAATGAAGCATGGCATTTAAATTTCTATTTGGTGAAAATAGAAATGAGGTGGAAAGTGAAAGCTTGGTTGCAAGCATGGGATTTACTTTTGTTTATTCATCTTGATTCACTATTCAAGCATGGTTGCAATTTTATATTGCATAATTCCATGCTTGAATGAGTGAGGGGTCAAGAGTTGGCATTCATTCTAGCTCATTCTCAACACTTAGCCAATTTTTTTGAGTTGCTCCCGTGGTTACTCTCTAGCATCTTCCTCCTCCTCATGTCATGGTTCAAATTTCAACCCTCACATGTGATGTGAATCATGAAACTTGAACACAAACTTGTGAGCTCTTAACATCCCTTGCTTCACCATCCTACACTTGACTAGCGATCAAGTGTAGTGTGTTTCATACGCTAAAGAGTTTAATGTAAATATAGCTTGAGTTGGAGGGACTTCGCGTGGATCATATTTGGCACGAAGGTCATCGGAGGAAGCTCGTTCAAAATCTCAAGAGAAGCCTAGTGGAGTCGCGGGGCTACTACACGGAGCAAGTGAAGAGAAGGACCGGTCTACAAAGGTTGTATTCTTGTTCTCTAGATGTAAAGTAGTTTACATTTGGTATTGTCTAAATCTCTAGTTAAAGATTTTAGGATTATGGTTGTTTAGCATGACAATTTTTTGAAAATGGCATGGGCGATACCTTCCAAAACCTTGCTGTCGTGCTAGAGAACCCTACAGTGGTATCAGAGCCAAGCTAGAGAATTAGACAATGTTTGTTAGATTAAGAAACCGAAACTGCTCCGAAACTTGAAAATGGCATGGACGATACCTCCCGAAACCTTGCTGTCGTGCTAGGGAAACCTACACTATATTGTTTTTTCAGAGAATTATGCGCTAAAACACTGGATGTTATGACGGTGGAGAAACTAGAAAATTCTATTTCGTTGATACTTTGCAAGTTTGAGCGTATTTTCCCACCGTCATTCTTCGATATCATAATACACCTAACGGTTCATCTTGCAACTGAGGCTAAGTTAGCCGGACCGGTACAATATCGATGGATGTATCCCGTCGAGAGGTACGTGGAATTTTTCGTTTCACGCAATTTGTAAAATTATTGTTGTCATGTATGCCTGTATATATTTATTTAACATATTTTTATTTAGGTACATCTACACTCTAAAAAAGTATATACGCAACAAAAATCGACCAGAGGGTTCTATAATGCAAGGTTATCTTCTACATGAAGCAACCGCATTTTGTTCCCGCTATCTGGACGAGAACATTGAAACGAGACTTAACCAGCCTCGAAGAATTCAGGACGGGCCATATCGTAAAGCCGATTATAAGATGGTAGACACTATATTTATCAACAAGATATACCGGTTTATCCTCATCAATAGCACATGTCTTGAAAAAATTAGAGTGTAAGTTTTTTTGGATTAATTGTTATATTTGTGTTTGTGTGTATATGAAATGATATAATATTAATGTCATAATTTATTATCGAGAACAGAATTCATTTTAACGAGATACGTAAGGGGCATCCTGATTAGAACGTTAAACGATTGGAAAAATATCATCAGGATAATTTTTGCGATTGGGTTGCAGATCATGTAAGTTATTCTAATAACATGTTATTGCTATCAGTTTAAATCTAAACTTATATCGTTATGTACTTGTCATAAAATTTGTTTTATTAGATGTTCTCTGCCGAAAGACGTGACCGGGACGTTGGGACGTCCGGCCTCAATTTTGGGGGCAGATACTATTTGGTTTTATTCGTCCACCTCTCCGAAGATGCCAAGTTGATTTATGGCACCATATATCAAAGGTTTAAATGGATGTGGCCGATGCAGCAGACTTCGTCAGATTCTCCCTCATTTGAGGGGTTTTTGATTGTGGGGACGCTCTTCCCTGCAGGTGCAAGCCCCTGCAGTTAATTACGCTACCGCATCGCGGTAACCACTTTCTCCTTCTCCAGATGTTCACTTCGTGTCGTGTGTGTTTGTTTTGTTTCTGATTGCCCGTGGATTGTATACGGAGACTAATTTATGTTGTCGCCCGTAGGGCGTGGATTAGTCCAAATCCGTATCTTCTTAGATTTGGGTTTGGGGTTGGGTTTAAGGATACGTTAGTCTCATTTGAAACTAAGATCAATTTAAACGTTTGTTAAGGATACGTTAGTCTAATTTTATACTAAGATCAACTTAACGGGATCATTTAGATCCAACAAAAGAGCATTTGGGCTCTATTGTTTAGTTTAGGGACATTGCGATCCATTAGTTTAAGGACATTACGGTCCAAGGTTAAGGACATCATAGTCCATGGGCTTAAAGGACCCCACAGTCCGAGGTTAAGGACATCATAGTCCATGGGCTTAAGGACCCCACAGTCCAAGGTTAAGGACATCATAGTCCATATAAAATCTGGTTGTCGGGACCCGTCACCTCTCTGAAGACGTTGAAGGATTACAACGACAATATCAGAGGAGTGAAGAGATGTACCCTTGAACCAATATTAGTTAGAGGATCTATAATTGGATTGATTTAAGGATCGTTAATCTCGTTTAAGATTAAGATCAACTTAAATGTTTGTTAAGGATACGTTAATCTAATTTTTAGACTAAGATCTACTTAACAGGATCATTTAGATCCAACAAACGAGCATTTGGGCCCTATTGTTTAGTTTAGGGACATTGCGGTCCAGTTTAAAGACATCATAGTCTGTAAAGTTTAAAGACATCATAGTCTATGAGTTTAAGGACCTCACAGTCCATGGTAGTTTAGAGACATCATAGTCTGTAAAGTTTAAGGACATCATAGTCCATGAGTTTAAGGATCTCATAGTCCATAAAGTTTAAGGACGTCATAGTCTATGAGTTTAAGGACCCCACAGTCCGTGGAATGTCTGGTTGTCGGGACCCGTCACCTCTCTGAAGACGTTGAAGGATTACACCGACAAATATCAGAGGAATGAAGAGATGTACCCTTGAACCAATATCCCGATTTGGGAAATGGGATGAACATCAGTTTAGATGTCATATGTTAGGAGAACACTAGTCATCTTTGGGACTAGGATTAGTTTGGGGAGACCTGAACATGGGGGCTCGGTTGATTGGTGACAAAAAGGGTCTTGGTTTCGAAAGACTTGGCTAATTTGAGCTAAGATTGACCTATCATAGTGTTAAACACTAGCCTATGTTCGGCGCTCACGTGCTCCCACGTGAGGTCTTAAAGTGTTGTCTAAGCACTAAATATTTGAAGCGCTCACGTGAGGTCACGTGAGGCGTTTTGAAGTAGTGTTAAACACTAAAGATATGAAGCGCTCACGTGGGGTCACGTGAGGTGTTTGAAATAGTGTTAAACACTAAAGATATGAAGCGCTCACGTGAGGTCACGTAAAGCGTTTGAAGTGGTGTTAAACACTGAAAGTTTGAAGCGCTCACGTGGGATCACGTGAGGTGTTTGAAATAGTGTTAAACACTGAAAGTTTGAATCGCTCACGTGGGGTCACGTGAGGTGCTTAGAGATTTGGCACAGCTTCTTTGAATTTGTTCCATTTTTCTTTTCTGAGTGCTGAGCACCATTGGGTCACGTGGGATCACGTGAGGCCTCCCCAAAAACTGAAAGCTGCCTCTGTTTTATTCTCTTTTGAAAAGTGCTAAGCACTATTAAGGAGTCGCGTGATGTCACGGGTGACGCCCTTAAAATATAAACTGCCTTGGATTTATTCTCCCTTTTTCTTCTGAAGGGGTTTGTTCAGGGGTCACGTGGGAGCACGTGACCTGATCTCAAAAATAGGGTTTATTCCCTTTTTCTCTTTTGTAAGTGCTGAGCACTTCTCAGGGGTCACGTGAGGTGCTCCAAAATAGGGTTTATTCCCTTTTCTCTTTTATAAGTGTTGAGCACTTCTCAAGGGTCACGTGGGGTCACGTGACTAGATCTCAGTCTTTCCCTTTTTTTTGTTCCTCAAAGGTATTCATGTGAGGATACGTGAGCTTTTATTGTGTAACATTGAACACTAATATGGATCACCAGGCTATTCTTCTATGGTTCTGAGGAATCAAGTTCTCCTTTGTTCTTTGCAGGGATTAAATTCTTTTTAAAGGGTTAAACCCTAGTTCCAGAGGAATTAAATTCCTATATGTTTTGTAAGAGTTAAACTCTTTTGGATTGAGTTCTTTCCCCTAAGTTTTGAATCTGCATGACAGAATCTTCCCGGTGAGAATTAAATTCTCAACTTGTGGAGAGATCTTCTTCTGCAGATCTTAACTAGAGGAAGAACTAAGTTCTTTGAGAAGAGTTAAACTCTTGGTTTGAGAATTAAATTCTCTTTTTGTGGGAGATTTTGAGAGGGGTTCCTCTTCTTTAGAGAATTAAATTCTCTCTCTATTTTTCTTCCCCTCTACCTCTGTCTGTGTATGTGTCTCCCCACTTTTTGAACTTGGAATTTATCAGGATCCCTTTGTTATTTGGAAAGAGAGATCATTGGTCGTTGGGACCCACCACCGCTCCGACGACGCTGAGGGATTACAGCGCCATATATCGAAGGTGTGGAGGAATGTACCCTTTGAACCATGAGGAAGAATATGTTGAAGCTTAAACTCCTAACTGCTGAAAAAGGCCTCTTTGCGTTCGCGCACGTGCGTCGGACGTGGCGGGCGCACGTGCGTCGCACGTGGCGCTTGCACATCATGGGGGGCAGCTAAGGCCATAACTTGGAGAACTAAGCTCCTATGGAGAACTAAGCTCCTTTGAGAATTAAATTCTCCCACGTGCGTTGCACATGTTTGGCTCACGTGCGTTGCACGTGGCGCGCATGTGGCGGACGCACGTGCATTGCGCTTGCGCATATGCGCATTATGGGGGAGGGGCAGCTAAGACCCTAACATGGAGAACTAAGCTCCTTAGAGAATTAAATTCTCCCACGTGCGTTGCACATGTTTGGCTCACGTGCTTTGCACTTGGCGCGCATATGGCGGGCGCACGTGCATTGCACGTGGCGCACATGGTGCTTGTGCATATGCGCATTATGGGGGGCAACTATGGCTCTAACTTGGAGAACTAAGCTCCTTTGAGAATTAAATTCTCTATCTTTTCTAAGAGCTATCCCCTTTTATTTATATGGGAGTGGTAGAGAAGGGATCTATCTTTTTCCCGATTTGGGACTAAAAATGCACCCCCCATATAGTAGAGCATTACTTTAGATTACACGTGCGTAGCACATTTGCTCATAAGTTTTGATCCCGGATGAAATATGAGGCTCATAATATATCAAATCGAAGGATTTTTCGAGACGCTTTCGATACCATCAGAATTTAGCTATTTCTAATTTTGTAGTTTATCAAAATACAGCCCGGAAAATACTGGTTCGCATTTTCTTTCTTAGATTAGACGTGCGTAGCACATTTGCTCATAATTTTTGATCCCGGATGAATTATGAGGCCCATAATATATCAAATCGAAGGTATTTTTGAGACGCTTTGGATACCATCAGAATTTAGCTATTTCTCATTCATGTGTTTGTCAAAATACAGCCCGGAAAATATTGGTTCGCATTTTCTTAAGCGTATCGCTGCTATTTGATACCTTGGGCTCTTTTGCGCAGAAATTTTTGGCAGGAACATTAGATCCACGATCCAAACTTGTCTGCATCATTAGAGAGTGATTCAAGATATTTAGCTCAGTTTTCTAGTATGTAGGTTGCATATTATAAAGCATTCGGTGTCCTCGGATACAAATTTGAAGTTAAAAACATAGAAATATCTAGAACCACTCAGAATAGTGGGATTGCAACGGTAGGATCGGATGGTGTGATTTATTATGGATACTTAAATTATATACTTGGTATCCAATATCCCGGACGATCAAAACCGTTTTATATATTTCAGTGTACTTGGTACGATACACGAACCGATACGAATAAGTGGAGAAGCGATCTCGGGACTTGGAAAGATGAATATGGATTGACCAGTATGAACACACTTCGATTTTACGGTCAGGACGATCCGTTTATCTTTCCGAACCAAGCGTTCCAAGTATACTACAAATGTATGCCTTTAGAAACCCAGGGATGTTTACGATGTCCCAGAATTCGAGGACAGCGATGAGGATGAAGAAGAGAGAATACTTAGAGTGCTCCGACCGTCTGTTTCGAAAGACGGGTTGTCTTCGGCTGATCATGAAGTTAAGTGGGTTAGAAATGATATCGATGATGAAATCCAAGTAGATATGTCTAATGCGTTCACGAAACGAAAAAGATTATTAGTAATGTTATATTATTACTCACATTTTATGATCTATACATATATAGCATGCATATGTAATGATTGTCTAATGCGTCCACGAACCGTTTTATCTAGATTTGATGACGATGACGGGAGTAGTGAGGGGCGGCAGGAGCTTCAGCCGCGGCACCGGCAGAGGCAGAGGCTGAGCAGTTCTGCCACCCGGAGAGCTGTGTAGGGAGCTTCAAAGGGCCGGCCTTGCACCCCGATCGGAGACCCCTTCGGATGCCTCCTTCCGTGTGTACTTTGCCACATCTCCAGGTATATTGCACGAATATTCATTTTGAATGTAATATTATAGATATACATGCATATTCATGCCAAAATTACTTACATAGTCAATGTTTGATTGTCTAGCCGTTGGTGATGCGTTCACATCAGGGACAGATACCACTCCCGCACCTCCAGGTATGTTTATATATCATATAGTGCATGTATATTGATTTAGAATGTTATATCATAAATATACATACATTATTTTTGCTCTTACGTACTTACATCTCGGGCTGTAGGTGGTGCTTCCATATCTCGAGAAGAGGCCACCACCGTACCTGCGGGTATGTTTATATATCCTATAGTGTATACATGTTAATTTAGAATATTATATTATTGATATACATATTTTTATAATTACTTATATAGTCAATGTTTGATTGTCTAATTATAGGTGGTGCGTCCACGTCTTGTGCAGGGGTCACTCCCGTCACTTCCATACCCTCCGCTCAGTCTGCAGGTTTGTATGAATAAATATAAAATATTTATTCATTTTACATATCCTTTAAGAATAAACATGAACTTCATGTAATTTTATCGATATTTATTTTCTAGTTGTAGATGCGTACACGTCCGGGTCACCGGAGGAACTATCGTCCCGCTCGTGCTACTGCCCGGGCCCAGGCTCGTGCTGCTGCCCGGGCCCAGGCTCATGCTTCTGTCGCTGGAGGTATATATCACACTTCAATTTTCGTTAAACCTTGATTTCTTAATACCCCTTTGTCTTAATATTGATTGTCTTAATATTTCTTGTAGAAGCAGGGCAACCCCATCCCGAGAGGGGGACTAGAGGCCAGAATCAGTCCCACAGGCTGAGGCCCGACAGAGCTGGGGAGAGGCAGCACTCCCCCTCTTCTTTACCCCTGATTATCGCTATACCGACGATTATGATGAGAGGTTCGGCCGGTATATGGATGATGAGAGCCGCCTCGTGAAGAAGTATTCACTTCACGTTGAGTGGGGCGACCAGCACCGGCGCTCATTTGCCCTTTTCTGGGATCAGGCTCGGATATTAATATATAGTTTCATTTGAATTACCCAATATATTTATTATTATTTAACACTTGCAATTTAATAACATTGTTTTTTTGTATTTGCAGTTGGATTACGACTTTCAGCCTGTACCTGACCCTGATCACCCTGAGAGAGCGCTCGATCTTCACGCTCTGTACCATGGCCTGATGAAGAACATGCAATCAAAGGTCCGATACAATAGGAACGAGCTGAAGATCGACTGCTATTCACTGTGGATGGCGACCTCCGAAGCAGAGAGAGCGGCTCTCCTACATTCTCCGGCCTTTGCGAGAGTCGACATAGATACATGGCCTCTCTTGTGCCAATATTTCAACTCTCAGTTCAAACAGGTTTGTATTTTAAATGTAATTCATTGTTTAACATATAATTTATTTTTTTGTGTTGCTTAATTAGAAAACTAAATCTGAATGTGTTGTGCAGAAACAGGCCGGTCAAAATAAAGAGAATAGAAAGTCGGCGAAGAGGGGCCGCCCCACTTATACAGGTGGCTCGAGAAATATTACTCGTGCCATGGAGTTATCGGTAAATTACAATAGACCTGCTGTGATATAATGTAATATTAAGAGTTATTTTATAATATATGTAAATTTTTCGCGAATTGCAGAGAGCTCAGACCCTAGCGCAAGGTGGTACACCGAGCGTGCTGTCCACGTATCTTGCTGTCCACGGCACCTCGACAGATCCTTCTACGGGCGAGCTTCGATTCCTCGACACCGCTACCCAGGAGTATTGCGTAAGTGTTAATATTTATTCTAACAGGTTTGAAATTTTTGTTTTGAAAAGTTCAAATTTAAATGATATACTTATATTTTAATGGTTAATATGGGTGTAGAAGCGGGTGGTGGAGCAGGCGGAGGCATCGGGGATCGATTTTACTGGACAGAACGATCCGATGCTTCTGACCCCAGTTCTAGACGCCGCATATGGAGGGCACCACGGAGGTTGGGAGAGAGGCCGTGTAACATTTCAGAAAATATAAAATATTTTTTTGGAATTTAATATTAAAATAATATATTTCCCGAAAACTGCCGATTTGCGAAATTAGGGTTTTCGAAAAAGGGTATAAATATATCCCAATAATTGTGAAATAATTGAAGATTAAATTGATTTATTCATTTAAAAATATATTTATCAGATTTGGCATTTTTAAAATTTATTATATACAGTTTAAATAAAAACCTGATTAGTGCACTGCTAATCGCGATTATGCCAAATCCGTATTTCTACAGTTTTCCATGGCTAGTGCACCATGGCATGTTGCATTTTGGTTACATGTTGTTTTATTGTGTTGTTTTGGGGTATTATATGGTTTGGTTTTAAAAGAAAAGAGAAAAGGTTAAAGAAAGAATGATTGGAGAGAGAGAGAGAGTGTGAGATATGAGTGTGAGGGTGAGAATAAGAGAAGGGGAGAGAGAGAGGGCAGCCCCATTTTTCTCATCCCTTTTGTTTTTTCATCTTCTTCCACCTCATCTCCTTCCACATAAATCCCCAAATATCATCTCCAAATATTCATCCAAACCCTAAACCCCTTTCATTAAAAATGATCCCCTCTTCATCCTCTACAAAATGGACCAAACAAAGTTGGATTTTGATGACTTTGGGAAGGTAGGGTTTTTCTTGAGTTGCCCAAATGAGGTATAATTCCTTCACATGGTTTAGTTTCAAGTTTTCCTAGCATTCTAGTTTAGTTTAGAATTTATCTACGAATGGGTTTGTAAACTTAGAAATTCAAGAGAAGGGTTTGAGTGTTTGTTTGGAATTGGTGATGTGTAGTGGCTGCCTACAGACCTTAGTGTGGATTTGTATGGCCTAGAACAGAGAACACGAACATAGAACTTTCCGACATTGGTAAATTTGACAGTTTGTGAGTGTAATTAGGAATCTGGGATGACCCGAGAGACCCACAAATTAAGTTCCCTTGACAGTGAAACGTGCAGGCAACCATGAAGCAACCCTAGAAACCTGAGCCCCAAATAAGAATTCCTGGCCGCAGATTTATTGTGTTTGGCCGCAATTTGCGGCCAAGTGGTGGGTGATTCGTGTGATTTTTGGTCAGTAGTCTTGTTTTCAGATATTTAGAGCAACCCAATATGCAAAATGTTCTAGTTTGGCCTAGGGTGAAATCTGGGAGTGGTTTTCCTAGGTTGCTATTTTCGTATTTTTGCGATTCTGAATTCTTGGGTTTTTAGTATTTGATTTGAATTCCGTCGTGTGGCGTTTGAACGTCAACGACCAGGGTTATTTGGCTGTGTTTTGCATGTGAGGCTATATGTTTTAACATATGAGCAAACCGTATGCCGTATCGGTTTTCCGGATTCGATTTTAATAGCGATTGCGATTGTGTGTTATTGTAGGTACCTTCGCGTGGATTCCGAGACGACGGAGCGTGGCGTCATCGACTTCGGCAAGCAAGGAGCAAGGTGAGTAGATCTATATCTACGGGAGAAGTCGGGTGGATGGCATATAGCACCCCCGCAAGTTTTTGATGGAAACCGATTCATGGAACATGGTTAAGGAAACCTAGATTAGAAATCTATGGATAGGGTTAAAAGGATAGTTAGAGATGGTGTGAATGATCGAATATGTATATCGAGATTTGAGATGAAAGCTTTAGGGATATGAAAAGTGAATGTGAATCACGACTTATAGATATATAGTTGCACTAAAATAAATATGAGTTTTAGAGTAACATGACATTGATGTATAGGGTATAATGTATATGTAGAATTGACTTGATATGAGATATAAATGCGATGAAAGAATACGACGGGATATGATGACTTGATTGATATGTCGGTATACAGATGCGAATCGATATGATGATTGATACCTTGCCGGTCCCCTGATATGAGATGGTTATGGATGTGACCTGGGATATAGGCATATAGGTATGTATTATGTTGTGAATCGTGAGTGATATACTGTACGAGACATTAGGTCCGTACCTTAGAGTCGTATAGGTTGATAGGATCCCATATCGTTTAATGCCGTCGAACGATGATTTTCCGTACGTGATGCGTTTGACTTGATGATTGATCCATACCCTTGGCTAGACGATACCGTACGATGGATTATACCGTACGTGATGTTGTGAGGCTGGATGCTGATTGATTGATTCACCGACTCGGTCATGTTAGATACGTATACCTGTCAGCATTCGCATACGATTTACTTTATGATACGTTCATGTCACTCTCATTGCATTTCATGTACCTGTGCTAGTACACATACACCATTATCGATGATGCGTATGTTACACTTACACAGATTGGCCGGCTCACACACTTCATCATCGATAATTGCTATGTCACTCAAACAGTAGAATTGCTACATCATGCTATTGTATTGCTATGCTCACATTATGATGATATGCCCATGCTCACATTACTGTTCCATGTTGCATGATATACGTTTTTGCTTACATTCTGTTATATGTCGCATACATCATGCTTTTCGATTATACGCATTGAGATATGTTGTTTTCATGAGATTTCTGCATTTGAGAACCGTGGTTATTTCAAAAGAAAGTATGTATTGTTTTAAAAATCCGGTTTCTCTTGATATGTTATTTCAGTGCGTCCACCATGCGTTTTCTCGGTGCTGAGACGTGTGATAGTAATACCCGATTCAAGGAGCTGGATGAGGCCGTTTGCGGGTACATGGTGGATCCGGTATGGAACCCCGGGGTGAGAACGGATTTGTTGTGCAGTAGATGGTGAGCCTGGCAGAGGGACTACTACCTACCGGTGATTGGTTGGACCTTGCGGTTATCCGGAGGATACCGACCGGAGTCGAGAGATGGATAGGGGCCGACCCGTTCTGCCGGAGCCCGCGGGCAGATCCCGCAGACGGAGCCCGAGGGCCGATCCGGATGACGGAGCCCGAGATATATGAGGATTTACATGTCGATATTGGACACGGGTTTCATGATGTTTCGAGTGTCGATACTGGACACTCAGGTTTCATGATTTTGATGTGTCGCGAGGGACACAAGTTGTTTTATATCCTCATATTTTCATGCATATGCTTTTTATGATATTTACATGCATGATGTTGTTGTGTCATCGGTTGACACGTGGACGAGATCCATATGCATACGGGCATTTATTATACTGTTGGATGTTATCCACATGCTCATAGGCATTGATTACATTGTTGGCACATATGCCGTTACAGTCATCCTAGATATTATAGTATTACCTTTATGATATAGTTGACCTAGCAGTCGTTGTTTATTTGATTTCTACTTATTGATGTTTTTCTACTCACGAGTTGGCAACTCACCCCCGTTGTGCCACAGTTCTTGCAGGTTGACCGTATGGATCAGTAGCGGCATCGCTGGCACACAGCTACTTTTGAGTGATTTGCTTGGTAGGTGGGACATTTGTATCGTACCCATTATTGTATTTATATTTCCTGTTGTATCTAGTAAACTCCATCAATCACACTAGTATTTGTATAAGTAACGAGGCTTAGTGAGATTTGTGGTTGCGAGACTTAGAGCGAGGGGTATTCCGCTACTTGTAGTTTTGATGTCTTGCTTATTTCTTTATCTTTTGTGGTGAACTTCGCCATTGGGCGTCGTATACTTATATTTATGTTTTGCGTGGTTGTGGATCCGCCGATTGGCGAAGAGCTAGCTCCCACTTGGGGATTACTTTATATTATCATGTATTGTGGTTTTGGATCAAAAAATACAAAGTAGGTGCTGCCCAAAATTTTAAAATGTCGAAACATGTTTTCAACTAGTAATACTCACTTGCATTTTTATGTTCCGTTGTTTATGTATTTAGGAAAACTTTTGATTTCATTATACCTTATTTTCAAAACTTCACCTCCTTTATTTTCTTAAAAAGATTTAGATTTCTGAGTTTCGGCTTACTTGAATTACGTTACGCCTTTGGACGTGGTGTGATTTAAGTGCCGGTCACGAGCTAATAGTTCGGGTCGTGACAGGCCGAGGACTCTATCCTAGTAGAGCCCATATGAGATTGGACTCTGCTCCGGCGGTTACTTCCCTTACCCCCCGTGAGCGACGTCTAGAGCAAGATGTTGCCACCTTGAAGACCACCGTCCAGGAGTTGAAGGAGATGATGATATATATACCACTTAATAATAAAATATTATATCATATTATAGATAGTAACATATCCAATATTAATAGCCTGAGCTTATTTGGTTGTAGAGTTAACTTTGATTAATCTTAGATTGGGGTTTCACAATAACCTGATAATGAAACTAATTCGACTAATACACAGTTCTTACTCGTTTATTACACACAAAATTGAACAGATGCGATAGGGTACTTCGGCTGTGGATCCACATGCATTTCCTTCGGTTGCGGCTCCGCAAGCCACTACCTCGGCTGCGGTTGCGCAGACCACTCCTGCAGCTCCACAGCCCACTCAGACTCCTGCACAGTCCACTCCTTCATTGGTCGAGTTTTTGACGACTCAGGGCTGCACCGAGGAGCAGATGCGCCAGATTACGTCGATTATCAGAGGTAGAGGAGCTGGACCGTGCTAAGGTAGTTTTATTTATATTTTTGAGAATGTATATACTTATCTGATACATATTGTATAAATTTTGGACGATAATGGTTGGCGGTTGTTTATGAACGATGATTTATCCTGATATCGTATTCTGTGTGTCTATTTCTATTATATATTATGCGTGACATGGTTGATTATGAATATTTCTGTATTATGTCTATTTCTATTATATTTATCCTGATATCGTATGATGTATATATTATTGTGCACAGGGCGGGTTAAAAACAGAAAGCCTTTTTTTTTTAAAAACCCTGATATTATGTCCCTACGGATTAAGCCGTAGGGCCATCAGTTGCACCTACGGATTAATCCGTAGGTCCAATGTTTGCCTCTACATATTTATCCGTAGGGACAAAATATCAGGATAACTGACATTTTGCCCCTATGGATCCAGTAACAGGAGTTACACGTGCCCCTACGGATACACCCGTAGGGGTTTATATGTAGACCTACGGCTAACTCCGTATGGGCTGGATAACTGACATTTTGCATTTGTTAGAATCAGTAACAGGAGTTACACGTGCTTTTACGGATCAACCCGTAGGGGCTTATATGTAGACCTACGGCTAAATCCGTAAGGACAAGTATTTTATTTTATAAACTACTAAATTAAATAAATATTTTGTCCCTATGGAATACACCGTAGGTACATAGTCCCCTACGCATGAAACCGTAGGGCAATTTTTATTTCGTGGGGGCATGTGCAGGGAGAAGACTTGCACCTGCGGCGATTACACCTACGGAGAATTTTCTAACCCCTATGAAGATATCCGTAGGGGCAGTGCTTTGCCCCTACGGATAAAGCCGTAGGGGCAACCCCTTATTGTAGTAGTGCATGTCTCGGAGAGACTGGCCTCTACAAGTATCATTAAATCTCTTAGAGAGAGTCGTCTACATGCTTCTAAGAGATCTCTGCATGTGGGTGTAAAATAAGATGGGTCAAATCTCAACAAGGTTTGAGTTTTGTTGGATGAAACTCATCTTTGTTAAAACCCCGAGCACATTCATATAAATATAAATATAAATATATAATCACCTTCTGGTTCGTTAATATATTTAAATTTAATGTATAATAAGCAACCAACATGATCATCTTAATCTTTTGAGAGAGATGATCAAACAATATCTTCGATTTGCAAGCTTGCATTATATGTTCTAAAGATCCTTGGCTATATAATAGTTTGAAACTTGGTTGTTGAGTATGTGTGTAAAACATATGTAATTTACATCTAATGCATACATGGCAAAAAAAGTTTAAACAAATATATTTATAGATCGAAGTTATAATTGCTTTTTAGTAGAGGTACGACATGGAAAACACTGAATAATAAGAAAGCGATTTAGGATGAACATTCTAAAATCTTAGAATATACAATATGTAAATTTAGATAAATAATATAAAAAAAATTCACAATGACTAATGATGCTCACAAGTGGTATTTTCTCAGATTACGACACGTGGCAGATGACGGGTCCCGAAGGCTACGGAGGTGGAATAAATGAGATGCATTAGGGGTGTTCATGAGGACCTCGTCTTCGAATACGCATCCGACCTTTCGGAGACCTCCCTGAATACTTTCCACCTTCATCTAGCAAATAGCCAACAGTTCGCCTCCGAGCAGTCCAGTGAGATTCCTGGACCTCCTTGCTCGTCTCTGAGCCATCTGGCAGGCCGAGCTTCCTCAGCCTCTCTGCTCATCTCCGAGCCTCCTGACATGCCGAGCTTCCTCGGCTTCCCGAACAACCGAGAGCACGGAACCCAAGCGCCCCCGCAACGGCTCCGCGTATCTCGTCATAGCGAGATATCCGCATCCCCACGTTCCGCGTCCCAGGCTAGCGCGTTCCTCCATTAATGGGCGTATCCCGCCATTAATGCGAGTATAACGCAGGGGCGTAACTGACGGCGATGATCTCGTGCCTGCTCGCTCCACGCGACCGCTATATAAACCCCTCTCTCAGACGACTCAGGTAACTCAAACTAAACCCAATAAGTCGCTACGCTGCTCTTATTCCCCGGCACTAATTTGATCGTCGGAGGGTCCTACGGTGGTTTCTCATCCCGGGGCTTCCCTTGCAGGTAGCTCGGCCTCAGCAACTTCCAACAACCCATTGAGATCCACACGCACAACAACCCCCAAAATAAATCTCAGCCGTAAAAACCGCTTGCTATCAGATCGATGGAGGACAACATCTGAGGGAGATCACAGCCTCCATCAGTTGGCACCGTCTGTGGGAATCTAAAGACATTTCCATCCACAAAGTTGATATTCAGCCCTCGACCTGATGGCGAGCGACAACCGCGACGATCCAAATAAGAGCCGCCGCCACCCACAACGGAGGCAGGAGCGGCTCGTCTCCCCTTCCTAACGTCAGCAACGTCTTATCCGCTTGCATAGACAGGCTCACATCGCCGGTGGATGCCCTCATCTGCTTTCAAGTGGCGGGCCTTACCCACCAGGCCGTAGTTCCCCCTCACAGAGATAACGACGTCCGCAGAAAGACGGATGGGCACGCTCAAGCTTTCGATCTCGCTTTCGCTCATCTCAACATCACCAAGCGCCGGCATGCTGACTCCGGCCACTGTGACCAGCATGCGGCGAATGATTCCATGACCCGCTGGACGCCGGACAACTCCACACCCCGATTACAGGGAAGACTAGGCCGTCACTCCGATGCCCGTCGCGCGCTCTCACCCCTTGAGGAGGTGTCGGTCAGTTTGCCTGCTTCCAGGCATGACCGACTCCCCCACTCCCGCCGGGGCCGCGCTAACTGCGAACGTCGTGACTTCTCGAGAAGGGCCTCGCCAGAAAACTTAAGAAATTTGATAGAGCGGAATTGTAGATGCACCATTGCGCGGGGTAGCCACCACTCCGACTGTACAGAATCCTCAGGATACCACCACTGGCTTGAAGCCCTCGAAAAGAAAATCGAAGGCATACGACGAGACGACCATATATCCGGCGAAGGGGCCCGATATTCCGCCGATTCACTCACAAAACCCTTCACAGAGGAGCTGCTGGCCGAGCACGTGTCTTCCACGAACAATCCGTCCAAAGTGGCCCTCTTGGACGGCGGAATTTTTTTTATAATGGAGTTAAACTCTAAAAGAATTTTTATTGTGGAGTTGACCTACAAAGACAAAACCCCCTATTTTTATTTTTAAAAGGAAGCTCCCACTCTGTGGGAGCTTCTCTCATTCACGTGAGAGGGATAAAGAAGAGCTCCCAAGATGGGAGCCTCCCCCTCACTTGAGAGGGAGAAAGGGGCTCCCAAAATGGGAGCCTCCCACTCACATGAGAGGGAGCAACCCAAAATGGGAGCCTCCTCCTCACATGAGAGGAATAAAGAGGCTTCCAAAATAGGAGCCTCCCACTCACATGAGAGGGAGCAACCCACAATGGGAGCCTCCCCCTCACATGAGAGGAAGAAAGGGACTCCCAAAATAGGAGTCTCCCCCTCACATAAGAGGAAATAAAAGGGTTTCCTAAAGAATTTTTTATTTTATTTTATTTTAATTTTTTTAGAGAGTTAGACTCCAAAATCATTTGTATGGAGTTAAACTCTAAAAAAAATTTTATCTGTGGAGTTAAACTCCAAATGAATTTAAATGGAGTTGAACTCCGAAAGAATTTTTATTATGGAGTTAACTCCGAAAGAATTTTTATTATGTAGTTGAACTTCAAAAGAATTTTAAATAGAGTTCCACTCCTAAAAATATTTAATATGGAGTTAAACTCCCCAAAAAGAATTTTATTGTGGAGTTAAACTCCAAAAGAATTTTTGTTGTGGAGTTAAACTCTAAAAGAATTTTAAATGGAGTCCAACTCCAAAAAATATTTTTATTGTGGAGTTAAACTCCAAAAGAATTTTAAATCGAGTTAAACTCCTAAAAAGATTTAATGTGTAGTTAAACTCCCCTAAAAGATTTTTATTGCGGAGTTAAACTCCAAAAGAATTTTTGTTGTGGAGTTAAACTCCAAAAGAATTTTAAATTGAGTTCAACTCCAAAAAGATTTTTATTTGGTGTGGAGTTAAACTCCACTAAATAGGGAGCCTTCCCCTCACGTGAGAGGGAGAAAGCTCCCACTTGGTGGGAGTTCCCTCTTCCACACGTGAGAGGGAGAAGGGGCTCCCACTTTGTGGGAGCCTTCCCCTCACGTGAGAAAGAGGGAGAGCTCGGGAGCTCCACTCTCCGTCACGTGAGAAGGAGCAGGAGCTCCAAAAAGATTTTTTTTCTTTTTTTTTTTGTGTGATGGAGTTAAACTCCAAAAAAATTTATTCGGGATTAAACTTTCAAAATAATTTTATTCGGAGTTAAACTCCAAAAAAAGGTTTTTATTATAGAGTTAAACTTCAAAAGAATTTTATTTGTGCAGTTAAACTCCAAAAGATTTACTCCTTTCTCTTTTGAGAAAAAACCCAAAATGGGTTCTCTTGAAACTCCAAGATTTAGATCTTGGGTGATAAAAAAAGAGACCATTTTTCTTCTCTTGATAGAGTTTTGGGAGGTGGGTTTCCCTTCTTCTCCTTCTCTCAAATTGGATCTTGAGGAGGGAGAAGAAGGTTGCGAAAATCTAACCCCTTTTTTCTTCGATCGGATGTGAGAGTTAAACTCTCCTTCTGTGGGTTTATGGTAAAACTTTATTTAGTTTAAAAAAAAAAAGAGCTAAGCTCTTGATATAATTGGAAAATGAAAATGAAGAGGAAGAACTTGAGAGAGTGAGGATGGAGACACAAACCCTAGAGATTTGATGGGGAATGAAATTCTGTCTCGTTCATTTCATCATCATGTTGCCTTTTATAGGCTTACAAGATTACACATAGCCCCTTGGGCTTTACAAAATGGAATTTTGTTCATCCCATACCTCATGTGCTCATTTCTTTTGCACATAAGCTATGGGTTTTACAAAAATTTGGTTTTATGGCTATTTTTCTCATATTTATGCATAAACAATTACATCAAAATTATTTATTACAAATTTTTTATTTTGGCATGGGGGAAGCCGGCCGCTTCATGTTCGAGCTCGACCCAGGCAAGAGCCCACTTGACCTGGGTTTGGGCCCACTTGGCTTGGGGTTGACTTTGACTTTAACTTGTTCAACCGGAGTGTAATTTTTGACCCTGACAATAGTTAGATTTTATTTACTGTTCTTGATATCTGATTAACAGCCGTGATCTGACTATGGAAGGGTTTTTCCTCACCATAGGTAACATGGTTGGCTTTGTCACGTTCTGTATTTACGTATTTTGAGAAGTGTGGCGTGACAATTATAATCAATGCAATAGTTATTTGAATAAAATAATGCGGTCGATGATTATTTAAAACTCGTAATATATACCTCTACTCTCAGGATCAGGCTGTGTCGAGAAGGAAATATCTTGATCTCTTTTCTTTGAAAAAAATGCTTTGGCTAATTTTCCGAATATGCATTTTCCTCCCATTTGTTTCATGCACGAGTAATGACGATACAAAATATATAATATGCATAAATCATTAAACTAACAAATCAATACATTACAAGTGATTAGAACTACAAAGTTTTTCATATATCATTTACATGCAAGTGATTATAGGTTTTTACAAATGCAAAGTTTATAATATATATCAATTGATTACAGTTGCTTACAACTATAAAGTTTTTTATATATCAACCGGATCTGTTTCATCAAGGTCGACCTTGTCGGTAGAACTATCGAATAAGGATTTAGGAGGTGCCAGCAATGCAATTCAAGTTTCTTCACGATTAGGATCTTTGATATAAAAACACTGCTCAGGTTATGAAACTAACGTAAACTTATCATCTTGATAAATTTCTTTATTGAGATTGACAGGCTAAAAACCATACTCATCTAACTGGATGCAAGCACACCAAAAAACTTTGAACATAACAAATTTTTCTTGCTCTTTACTCCCGTAAAATAGCTCTATTATATTCTCCAACTGACCGTAGTATTCTTTTTTTCCTTCATGCTGTCTTTGATCACAGGAACTTGAGAAGCACGTTTGTTCAAACAGACAATAAATCCCATTATTTTGGGTAGTCAATTTCTAGGTTGTAAGAAATTTTAGCTTATTAATACAATATGAACCGTATCAATTCACTTTACACTAGGACTTTTAGATAGTCGCACGATTACATCCGAGAACTGTATTCCTTTTGTTATATCATCTTCAATCTATAAGGCATTTACGCGTAAAATGCATAAGCTATATGTGATATATGCATGTGAAACGTGAAATATACAAAACATACGTACGTGTTTACGGAACCACCATAGAAATTATTTCTTATATTCTTGATTAATCTTCCAATTAGCATCCTTTTCGGAAATCGCATTTGTAAGTTCTTCAATATATCGGCTAAAAAAATAACATTATTAATTATTTTGACATATATAGATATAAACACTCAAAATATTGACGGGATTAAAAGTTTTAACTTATATACCTTCTGTGATCGACGGTAATTTCAAGATTATTAAGTATATACGAATACGCTTGATCGAGTCACTCCTTCCGGTAGAATCGATCCTCCCCTTGTGGATGGGATACCTGATCATCGTTAATTCGAGAAGGACGGTTTAATTTTATTTCAACTCCGCATAAATAATGACAAGTGAAGTTGAGGCATTCGTTGGCGCAATAACTCACGGCTATTGACCCTTCCAGTCGAGCTAGATTGCGCACTTGCCGTTTCAAGAATCCCAAATATCTAAAACGTTAACGAATACTTTAAACAAATACGAATATTATAATGAATTAAATAACACAATTGACTGAAAAAATATATTAATTTTCTACTGGATACATCCACCTATATAGGACAGGTCCAGCATTCATTGTTTCTGTAGTTAGATGCATAGAAAGATGAACCATGATGGTGAAAAAAGATGGTGGAAATATCATCTCCAACTTATATGGGGTTTCAAAAATACTTTTTTGCAACTCCTCAAATTTGGCCACATCTATCACTTTAAAACAAAGTTTATTGAAAAAGTCACAATACTCTATCAAACTTTTGGCAACATTGGATGGCAAATTATGTCAAAGTGCCACCGAAAATAATTGATGCAGAAAGATATGCCAATCGTGAGTTTTAAGATTCAAGAGCTTTGATGGCTCGACCTGCACATTCATTGCTATGTTGAAGGAGTACCCATCTGGGGTTTTGATACTCTTTACCACCTCACAAAATCTTTTCATAGCCAATTTCGACATTGTGTGGCTCGAAACTGATAATTCATAGACACCATCATCATGAAGTACCGAATGCAATTCCTGTCGAATTCCAAACTCCTCCAAGCACTCATGAACATTCAACTTATCCTTGGACATAGAATCGTCCTGTAGATGCCAGCAATATTATCAAACACAATCTTCTATACATGCATGACATCAATATTGTGTCGAATCAGCAGAAGTTTCCAGTAAGGAAGATTCCAAAATATACTTTTTTTCTTCCACACACAACAATTCGTTATCTTCGGATCGCTTCCGTTTTTTGTTTATTGTAAGAATCGTATAAGTTAAAATGATTAGAACATTGTTGAAATTGACACGATGAATTCTGCTCAAAAATTTCTATCCTGACAATTGTTTTGGTGCTTCACCTTTTCCAATATTTCATCAAACTTATTTGCCATCTTTCTGTACGGATGATTCGCCGATAGCCATCTACAATGAAACCAGTAGCAAAACTTCGAACGTGTCTTCAGCTGTAGGGCACTGTAATCAAGACCACATGATGGACATGCATGTTTCACGGAGGTAGACCATCCAGATAACATGCCGTATACTGGAAAATCATTGATTGTCCAAATAATAGTCGCACTCATACTAAACTTCTCATCGGCGTACGCATCATATATCTCTACTCCATGTTCCAAGAGTTCTATCAGCACTTCAATTAAAGGTTCCATATAGAAGTCGATGTTCTTGCCAGGTGAATATTTTTCAGGAATTAATAAGGAAAGAATCATATACGGTTGCTTCATACACATCCAGGAAGGCAGATTGTAAGGCATAAGCAATATTGGCCACATGGACTAACTAGAGCTCATAAATCCATAAGGCATGAAACTGTCTGTTGCTAAATCTAGACGTACATTTCTCGGCTCATCCCCAAAATGATCAACACTGCCTGATTGCTTCCATGCTTCTGCATCAGCCGGATGCCTCAGCTTCCCGTCTTTGATCCGACGATCGGAATGCCATCACATGCTTTTCGCCATGTCCTTGAATTATATAAATTTTGTAACCTCTAAGTTATGGGGAAATAACGAAGGACTTTGGCTGAATTTTCCATACTCTTTTTGCTGACATCGGACATTTCTGCGTTTGAATTTCGCTTAATATTTTTCCACCTAGACAAGTTGCAAGTGAGACACTCATTGAGAGACGCGTAATCGTTGCGATACAGCACACAGTCATTGGGACATGCATCGATTTTCTCATACGAGAAACCAAGTGTCTTAATAATCTTTTTTGCATGGTAATGATTCTCTGGAATGCTTTCCTTTCCTTCAGAAATTATCTTGCGTAAGAGATCAAGAAGCACGTCAAAGTGCTCGTTAGCCATCCCGCTGATCATCTTCAGATGGTGGAGCTTTATTACAAATGACAGCCTGCTAAATTCTGTACAGCATTCATACGGATCTTATTCGTTTTTCTTCAGAAATTTCTATAATTATTCTAATTCACTGGTGCCTTCAGACGGTTCAATATCATTCATTTCCTCTCCAGCAAATAAATCTTTCAATACGTGCCATCTATCCTGTCATCCATCGGCAATTCAGCTTGCGAAACTGCGGACTCATTATCCATCTTCATTTTCTCGTCACGTATTCCCTCGCCATGGTAATTCCAATGTATGTAGTTCAGTTCAAAACCCTATACAAACACATGTTTTTCTATCACTTCACGTCGAAAACGGGCTCTATTCTTACATTTCTTATAAGGACAAAGCAAGAGTCCGTCTCGGCTGCGCTTTGGGTTCTTACCTGTGTAATCTAAAAAGCCTTTAAGCCCATCTTTAAATCTGGCGTCTCTCAAACTATACCTATCTTTTTTCCTCATGTGCATAAATGATTTATCCGGAAGAATTCTCATCTGTTATCACACAGATAATAATATGAGTTTAACATATCTTATGAGTTTATTACAAGCTCGTCATTAAATAAATTTTTAAGTTTTAAATAAAATTTTATGATGTGGACGCATCAAAGCATCTAAACTCATTTAAAATTGGCGTAAGTACTCAGGGCAAAAGGTCGGGACGAATATATAGTTTCACGGCTGTTAAGCTAAAAGCTCCTAATTCCCATTACAAATACAACACTCGTATCTCACATCCTTCTGTTTTTCGTACATTTCGAGAAAATTTCGGCAGCACTATTCTCTTGTTCCCCGTATTTGTACATAAATCTGTACACGGAGAACAAATAGAAAGCACCGTCGAAATTTCTCGAAATGGACGAAAATACATGACTGTGAGATGTGAGTTTTGTCGCATTCGTATTATGTCTAAACTGGACAAATCCGACAATTACTGTATGTCAAATCTCATCATCGAATACTACACATATGTTCGAAAAAATTGAGCAGGAAGCTCAACTCTCACAAACATTTGTGATTCTATTCGACTGAAAAAAGATTTAATATACACTAATTGTAAGATGGGAAACTATTGGTCGGTCCTAGACAAGTTTAAAACCTTTCGATGTTAAACTTACTAATTAAATGATAAAATAAGACCCTACTTAAGTTTCTAATCAAGATTTTAGGGTTTTCTTTAAAAAAAATTATTTAATCGTTTTTTAATTAGGGCCTCGGTTCACTAATATCTGGTCTTAATTAAGGTTTCTTAATTAGTGTAATTAATGTTATATCTTAATTAGTGTTAGCATTGGAGTTTCTTATAGTTAGGTTTTTCCGGTCTCTAATTACGGTTTTAATATTTTTAACTTAAGATTATCTTAATTTTTTAATTAGGGTTTATAAGCCGTAATTAGGGTTTTTTAAGGTTTATAGATTTTTCAATACCTTTATTTGTAATTAGGTTTTTTTAGAGTTTATATATTCTTCAAATCCTACAACCCAACTTCAAACAAATTCTTTGATTCCTTTTCCTAAAATCCAACATCTAACTTATCTTCAATTCCCCACTTTCCATATTATCTCAAAACCAACAAAATTTTCTCTTCCATATTTAATTTTTCTTAAGATTTTGCAATCAAAATAAAATAAATTTAAGACCCTAACACTCACATTTAATTCAAAAAATTCATAACCTAACATCCACATCACAATTTCATAATCTAACATCACAATTACATAATCCACATTACAAATAATAACCTAATTCAAAAAATAATAATTTTAGAAGGGAAAAAACTAACATTTTCGTCGGATTTTGAACAACCAAGACAATGTCGATCACCTGCAACAACAGGAGCAATACATAAAAAAAAATTAGGCAATAAAATTGAAATTTGTTTGGAGAAATTGGGGAAGAAGGAAGAGAAAATCACCTTGCAAAGCGGGGAGCTCGCTGGTTGGGGAAAAAATTTGGGGATGGATGGGGAGAGAGAAAGCTCTTCGCGGGCTAAATGTGCAGAGATCTTTAGCGACCATTTAATACCGTCGCTATTAAAAACTAAACGGTCGCTGATATATCGTCCCTAATACTTACGTTTTCTAGTAGTGAAATTGAATGAGAAGTTGCTGAAATAAAATAACCAGAAGATCAAGATTATTTTGTTGCACGTAATGTTGGACGATTAAGAATCGGTTTATCTGGTCTAAGCATAGTTCGGTGAAGCATCAATGCCGGATTGCTACTCAAAAGATTAAAACAAAATTTTAAAAAATACTCCACAAAAATTATTGCAAGACGGTGGACATGAAAAGTGTGCTTGAAACATAAAGTAGCAAGTTGAAGCATCAACTACAAGTCAAGGTCTCGTTAAGTCAAGGGTCCTTTTTGTCTTTTCCTACTTTCATTTCACCCTCATGCCACGTCGGCTCTGGCGTCACAGATAAACATCACAGATTAATTAATTAATTTATTTCTCATTAATATTCAAAATATATTGGTTGCCGTCATGCATGACGCATGCAGTTGAGGTGTGATTGTGACGTCAGCAAGGATTGAGTCGTTTGTTGAAGACGACGTTACAGCTAGGCTGAGGACTTGACCAATGGCTGCAAGTAGCTCCCCATGCGTTTGTTTGAATTGGGTCGGATTTGAGTCGACATTCGATCTCGTCCACAACAAATTGGTAGCAACTTTTCATCTTGTTTGTTAGTTACGTGGGCGCAATATGGGACTATCTCTTTTCTTTTCTTCTCTTTTCTTTTTTGTACGAGAGGAGCTCGAGCTCTTTCAACCCCAATTCTAAAATGACCTTTGTGCTTGTTTTGTGTTGAAAAGTTTACATAAAAGTTGACTCGTGCAACAACAAATAGGTATGCCAACAGGTCGGGTCTTTGTGATAAAAATCCAATTCAAGTATAAATGTGTCTAAACCCTGACTCGAACATAACAAGACCAATTTATAGGATTGATCAATAGGTTGAGTCTAAGTCCCTATAGTTCAGACATCCACATTTGATGCACGTGATTAAATTAATGGAAGAATATATAAAATGTTAAAAAGATTTGTTATGCATATTGCATATGAATATCATACGTGTGTGTTGCGCGTGTGCATGCCTTATTATACTTTAATTTGCTATTGCTTTAATAGTCTAAATGTTTTTGGAAAATTCGAAAAAAATGGATACGGTTTTTATAAATAGCTTTTTAATCAAAATTAGGTGGTTTTATTCTTTCACGTGATCAATATAGGATCAAATTGATAATTTATTTTGAAGACTCCCGTCCATTGACAATAAAATAGTAGAGATTTATAAGTTATCTTAATAGCTCTTGTTATTATTTTAGATGACGTAGACTATAGGTTTCAAGCAAATTTTGAGAAATAAACTTATCTATGGTTCCAATTGCCTTGTTTATTTTAATGTGTCGGCTTTACGATTAATCTTTCAAGCTATAACAATGCGCTTATCAAAGGAAACTACCATTTCAAATGGGTTCAGGTAAAAGGGTCTAACTCAATCGCTGATGACTTGAGTTGACTGCATCCATCCGTATAGAGCTTTTGGGTGAAATGGGTGGGGACAGCGTCCCTAAATAAAAAGCAGGTCTAGGTTTGGGACATGTTATACCTGACTTAACATGTCACAGGCATGCCAACAAGCCAATTCATCTAAAATCAAAAAGCATTCTCTTGTTTGAAAGCTAAATGATACTCAACTCATACGAACACCACCGGGGTATACATATTTTACTATATGGTTATAACTTAGGCAGATCGTCGGTCGTCCCTATAGAAAAATTCTCTAAATTGAACCAACACTTCTTTGTGGAATTAATTGGTATATTGACAGTTGCAATACATCCGAGCATGAGAAAAAGTTGAAGAGATGGATACATTGAGCAGGCTTCGGGCAGGTTTGTGTGGCCCTAGTGAATATTTTCTCCCCTGTCATGTTATGCCTATCATTATATAGCTAATAGGCCTTGGCCCAGCTTGTCTTGCTATTTATACCTGATTCTATGGAAAATAAACCAAATTTAGGCACACATAACTTCTTCTTGATAGTTTGTTTATGACATTTTTCTTACAAAAGCTTGTTTTCCAATTAATAAAGGATATATCATGTATCTATTATAAGGGAATAAATTTATCTTGAATTAATATTTATCACAATATTGAATTCAAGCAAATCAGAATCTACGCTATCGGTGATTTTTTGACAGAAAATCCGCATTCCGTAACACTTTTTACCTGCGTTAGCAAATCAGATAACCCTAATTACCACAGAAGCTTTTAATTTGATCATTAGTAGCATATGATATACCAAGTGTCTACATATATTGTGTTGTTTTTTTCTGATTTTTCATGGATCTTGCAATAAACCATGCAAGCATTATGCCGGAGTATTGGGCCTACATTTAGGCCCACTAGGAAATGATTGCGTTGCATTGCTTCAATATTTGGTGAAGAACAACTATAAATAAATAAATAAATACATGAACTTAACGATAGCTATGCTGATAAGTAATTTGGCCGTTCGACACTTTTCCTTTTTTCCCCTCAGCATGCTGTGAAATGCAAATGAGACCCGGATTGCTGCTATCCCCGGAAAAACACACTTTCTTTATGCAAGGGATGAAGTTGTAGCAAACGCCGAAAACCTCGGTGTTGTTTTTCCACTTTACAGACTTTATAATAATTATAGTTATTGGCAACTTGCGAAACCTTAAATGTTTTTTATTAAAAAGTGTGACTTTTATTTCTGGAAGCAAGGAAATGTTGCTATTTTAACAACCATACATTCTATGAGCAGGCAAAGTTATGCCACAATCTTGTCGTTGATTGACAGGATACAAAATAGATTGGATAGTTGGAAGGGTCGGTGTCTTTCCATAAATGGGAGGGTGACTTTGCTTAATTCGGTGTTGTCAACTATGCCGCAATATTACATGTCCTTTTATTTCCTTCCGGAATGGATGGTTAAAAGGATCGATCAGAGCCGACGGAATTTTTTGTGAAGAGGAGCATTGTTGGAGAAAAGAAAATTTCATTTACTTAGATGGGGGAAGGTTTGTAGACCAAAAGAAGGAGGAGGTTTGGACATAAAAAAAATTTAAGGATGTGAATAAGGCCCAACAGAGAATGTGGTGGTACAGGTGGATGGTTTGTAATGGAAAGGGATGGATGGCTAGCATTAAAACAGCCTATGTTAATAAGTTTGGTGTGGTAAACGTTGCAAATAAGAAAATGGCTACGGCTTTTGATTTCTTGAAGGGTATTATGTCGGTAAAGGAGCATGTTTTAAAGGTTTCTTTTATACGATAGGGGGTGGAAGCTCGATAATTAATTTCTGGCAAGATTATTGGTGCGAAAAAAATCACTTTGCAGAAGATTCCCTTTGCTTTTTGAGCTAGAAAAGTATAAGGAGATAACGGTTTTAAGTTAATGGAAAGGCATCAAGTGGTAGCTAAGATTTCAAAGAGCACTAGCCGTGAGTGAGAGGAGGCAATAACGTATGATGATTGATTACCTTGATGGTCGGAAACTAATGGAGAGAGAAAACTTAGATGCCGCAAAATGGAGATGGTCTTCTAGTGGTGGCTAAGATTTCAAAGGACGCTAGCCGTGAGTGAGAGAAGGCAATAACGTATGTTGATTGATTACCTTGAGGGTTGGAAACTAATAGAGAAAGAAAACTTAGATGACGGGGCTTCTCGGTTAAATCGTTTTATACTATTCTGAACGGCGGAGGGGCTGTGTCGATAAACGATAGGAAGATCTAGAAGTTTCCTGTGTCGTTAAAAGTTCGCGTCTTTTTACGGTTGGCTTCCAATAACGCAATTTTGACGAGAGATAACTTAGGCAAGCAGAAGTGGGTAAGGCCGACATGTTGCTGTGTTTGTGAGGCACAACCGGAATCAGTGAATCATTTATTTTTCTCGTGTCTGATAGTTAGAAGTATTTGGGATAAATTCTGGAGATTTCTTGGGTCTTCATCTCTACCGGACATCTTTGGTGATCTATAGACTCATGGAGGTATTGGGTTGGATAGAGGGCATTTGGGGGTTGGGAAATTATGGTTTCTGCTATATGTTGGAATATTTGGCTAGAGAGAAAAAATAGGATTTAAAAAATTCTAAATAATCCGTTTTGGCTATTCTTAACATGACCGAAGCAATTATTAAATTCTGGACAGGCGGTGCGAGAAAAATGATCAAGAAAAAGGCAAGGACCGAGGCATAGGACGATAGATCAGCAGCTAGTTTGGAGACTTCCGCTTCCCACATGTATGAGGACGCGGCAGCGTGAATCGGAGGAGGACAACGTTGATCGGTGATGGCTCCGAAGGACGGTTTATGTGGGAGATGGCGACTTTTTAATTTTCGGCGAGAATAAAAATCGTGTTTTGTTTTTGTAGGGGATGCATGTGTTATCTTCTATTTTTCTTTTCTTTTTTTTTTTTTTTTTTCCGGACGTACTTTGATTTAGTTTTGTTAAATCGTGGTTTAATAAACCGCGGGGTCACTTTGCCTTCGTTTTTTTGATCAAACAAAAGGTTATGCCACAATTTGTATACTTTATTAATGACTTAAGAAACAATGTAGGCGAAATATATGGCGCCGCTAGAATGCATGCCACCACCACAACACGTTATTGATTGATTTATGTTTCTTTGGTTATCCTTTAATCTTATCTTTGATATTCTCCTCTTTTCAAAATAAGCCCTACACATGAATTAATGGACCAATAGTGTGTTGTCATGTATCTAACACTGTATGCTAACCTGTATTATTATGAGAAACAAGAATGTTTGTGTGCTATTGACCCACCATATGATCCAATCACAGGAGGAGTGCTGGTAGCAATGGTCAATTATTGGTGTTTTAAATAACTTATCCTCAAAGATCATTGCCCCCCCTCCCCCCCCCGCCCGCGCCCATGTCAATGTCTTTTTAAACCACATGCAGGAGCAGTACTCTCTCATTGCCACAATGGAATCATTTCTTGTCCTATTCAAACCAAACAATGACAAGCCAAGCTAGCCAGCTCAACGAAGAGGGCAGGCAAACACTACTTATCTCATTCTTTATATCCCTAGAGCTGCAGTAATTATTCGGTACGGTACCGGATGTAATGCATCCAGGCTTCATTGGAGAAAGAAATGGGAAATCCCCATCACCTTTCGAACAATTTTGATGGCTCCTAAGCCCGTCTCTTTCTCTATCACGGTTATGCACATGTGTGTGTGTATATATACCCGTTCATAAGCTGGACTGTAGTTTTCGTTATTGTTTTCACTACAACTTGAATCTAAACACGACACGTGAAAATAATTTTTTTTCCTGATAATTTATATTAAAAAAAAATAGGTTTTGATTATAATTTGTAATTGTTTGGATCTAAAAAAAATCATAATAATTGTAACCATTATATTGGATTGAGATACATTATATCCTACGACCTACCGACTTAAGTTTTTGAGTAAACTGGTTCTTGATATTGTATCGGAGCACATAAGGTTCAAGATCCGTTGCGTTCAAACCTGGTTATAATCAAATTTAAATTATATTTTCTTGCCTTGTTGTTCCACATGTCTGTAGTAGCGAGAAGTTTTGTTGATGGGTTTTATTTCCACGCGGCATGAAATTAAAAGACCCGTGTGAGGGATGGTGCTAAAAGTATTATGCTGCATTGATATATGTATAAAACAAGCCAACGGCTTAAGATTCTGGGCAACACATAACCTAATTCTTTAAGAAACTAGATCTAAATTCTTAAATGCTTCAATACTTTGATATTATAAGTACATTTGGATCTCCATCACATAACTTGTGTTTATTGGCTTGTCTTAAATCTAAAATACAAAGAGCAGGAGCTGATTGCTCCTGGACAGGAAAAATTGCCGACAAAACCTTATATTATTTTCTATTCTCTTATTTTTTTTGTCGTTGTTAAGTTGAATTATTATGCCAGCTTACATATAATAATAATAATTTTGGTTGGTAATTTGAACAAAGACACTTGTAGTGAAGAAGACTGGCCCTTGAATGCATTGACAGGAAAATGATTGGAGTGGACCCCAGCAGCCAAAAAGAATCGTAAGATTCTGTTTCAGATTCCTTGTTGTCTTTGCTTGCTCAACCTGCGCTGGCTTTACCATTTGAAGAAATTTACAGGGCACATGACGATGAAGAGTTGGGTTTTGGCGCGGTTTGGCAATAAGCAAACCCCGGTTTTCTTTTCTTTCGGTGGTAACGAAACCGTGGTTTGCATACATGCATGCAAACTGCAGTTTTATATAAATTAAGATTTGACATGTCAAGGAGAACCTCTTGTATTCGTAATATAGACCGATCTTTTTGGGATATTTGGGCATCGGTGTCTTTATTCGACGATTTGAAAAGAACGAAATGATGGAATTTTTTATAACATGTATAAAACTATTATTGGGATTGGTAATTGGGTCGACAAGATAACTTTATTCTGATCGGGGACAGCTCCGAAGGCCATGCATAAGAGGGCGATAGTGCGCATCCAGGATAGAATGGAGGACTGCGTTGTAGATGGGCTTGATTTTTGCTTGTTGAGCTCTTTTATATTGAGCGATTAGATATTGTTTTTCTTTCTTTGTAATTCTTCTTGTTTCTTTTACTGCTGTGTGCATTCATGTATGCATAAAAGGTTTGTGATTTTTATAATAAATTTCATGAGAATTTAGATCTAGTTTACTTTGTAGATAAAATAAACAGTTTAAACAATTACGAAAGACGGGGACCAGATTTCTGAGGAGAAAATGAGAAATAAAAGGCATACGGGTCTTTTGTGTTTTCGTTATAACATCATAGATTCAAATAAACCTAAAGTTTGAAAATCCAAACCTATAGATATGTATAGTTTGAAGTAAAGTGCATGCATATATATGTAGCTATATTGGTGCAGACATGATTTTATATGGATAATAACGGGACGGCAAAGAACTATTAATAATTGCAATAATGGACTAAAATGTGTTTTGGGTCCCCCCTTAAAATCCAACCATACACACACAGAGGAAAATGAAGGTTATTTCGACACGTATATCATGTCGAAATAACCTTATTTCGATGGGACATCAGATAGCGACGAAAGACCGTCGTCGCGACAAATCGTCGATGTATATTATTTCGACGCATGAGACGCATGGAAATAAACGACTCTGTATCGACACAAATAGTTTATTTCGACCGCTAAACCCGTCGAAATAAGCTTTATTTTAAACGCATAAAGTATTATACAAAAATTTAAAATTTATTTTTTTACTATATTTCGACGCTACTGACACGTCAAAATAAACATTATTAACAGAAGAAAAAATATTCGAAAACAAAAAATCTGGAATTCCGTTTACATTCCAATTTCGATTCAATCATCGAATACAATCCAATTTCGTTTCAAATATAGATTACAATAAAAAATCAAATCCAGTCCAATCTAATATCCGTTCCACTCAAATATAAATTATCATCCAAATATCAATTACAATCGAACATCCATTCTAGTACTATCCTAAAATCATATATTTACAAAAATAGTGAATGAAATCATGAGGGGGGACGATCATAGGGAAGGAGAGTCGATCACAAGGGCGGCGCACCTGGATCTCCGGGATAAAGCCCATACGATTAAAATTTTAAAATACATAATTTAGTAAATACGCTATTTATACATTTATATATTGTTAAGTTAAGGTTATCGAATTTACCGTTCGACATACATGTTGATAAGATTAAAACTCTGCCCGACTGTCCAGCCAGCAAATTGATCTACGGTGGGAGGGAAAGCGGGCGTGAGGGCCGATCGGCATAAAGAACCGCCGTATTCCAGCGTCTGATCCTGGGGAGATCGATGAAACACAGGGGTCCTGGTATTAACGGTCCTGGTCGGACGCGACGTCTCCGATACCACATCATCTGCCCGATGATACTTAGGAGGTGGATGCCCATACGGCTGAAAAGGAGCGTTATACTGGCGATGAGAGATTTTAGAGGACACACACTGGACTCTCCCGTGATGATCCGGTCGATACACCGTGAAATCCCTATCTATTGCAAATAATCTCTGCACGTCATCAACCGAGTGTCCCTGCTCCGTCTCCATCTTCTCGATCAACCAATTTCGCTCAGCAGCCATCGCTATATGTTTGGAGAAGAAACGTACCGCGCTCCAACGGCTATACTCATATCTAGATTCTCCCAAGTAATATATCCCATCATATGAAATCCGGATGACGTCGAACTTTTCGATCGATTCGTCAAAATCCCATAATTCCCCGAGAGCTCAACTTTTGAGTACAGTTTAATAATATCTAGTACATGCCACAGTACCTATGGACCAACCGTAGAAGGGCAAACCCAAGCCTCATTAATGGCACCGCGGAACTGCCGCAATCCCTTAGGTTCCAAAGCGTTCACATGGTCATTATATCGAGTTAGGGTTTCATTCTTCTAGAGGGTCCACAGAATTACTTGCATGTTTTTCTGAATATCTTAAACTTGGAAAAATGGGTTTCTGACATTCGATCGTCTTCTATCGGCTCTCAACGTATCTGCGTGAAGTCTTCTCAAGCTGGTGTAATACACAGTTCATTTGTACTCCACTATCCGTATTCTAATAATAATTTTTCCTATATTATTTTATTTAATTTATTCTATCCCAATATTTTTCCCAATATTCCTCTCTAGGAAAATTTTAATACACTAACAACTGCCTAAAGCCCATGCCCACTCATTTTTCCTTCCCCTCTATATTTTTTCCAAGTCCAAGACCCGGCCCACATTTTTTCCCAAGCCCAAACAATTATCCCTTCACAATTCTTTTTGAATTCCCATAAATCCAAACCCAAATCTCCACCATAAATTCTCATTAATCACAGTGAATCCCATCTTAATATCCTATAGATTCTAATTAATATTTCACGTTACCTCTCTCTCTCTTCTTTAAAAATTTCATTAAACCAAAATTACACGTTCTCTCTCTTTCTCTCTCTCTCCTTCTCACCCCCCTCTCTCCCTCTCACACACACTCTCGATCACCCCCCCTCTCTCTCTCCTCTCGATCACCCTCTCTCTCTCCTCTCGATACCATATTCTCACCTCCCTCCTCAATATTCTCACCTCCCTCCTCATTCTTAATTTTTCCTTCCCGTCTTCACGAGCTCGTACCCATGCCTTCACCTTCGCCCGCGCCCGCGCTCGCCATCGTCGCCCATCCCTCTCCTTCCTTCCCCGAGCTCAAGCCTTCCTCCCCCGAGCGCACCTCCACCTTCACCTCGCTGACCCCCGACCTCACTGCATCCCTGTCGCCACCTCCTTCTTCCTCACCACCCCTCCTCACTGTTGCGCCACGGCAGCGCCCCGGCCGTCTTACTCGAGGCCAAAATGCGGAATCAAAATTTTTTCCTTACTCGGAAACCGGCGCTACCGCGGACAAAGAAAACCCGGATCGTAAACCATTAACCTAATGCTAGCTAACTAGAGAGGGGGTGAGAAGTATACCGAGTGATCCGAGTCCTCCGGTCTTCTCGTCATCGTCCCGATCTCCCGCGGAAAGTGTTGCCTCCACATCGTCGCCTCCTCACCGGAAAGGGCACCACATCGCCTTCTTCTTTTACGGGCTCCCGCCTCAATACCGAGGCAACTCGCGCATGAAGCCGGCAACTCGACATGCTCAAGATGTGCTGTAGAATGTGTAGTAGATTGTCTCACTTGGATTTGTTGCCATTTGTGGATGATGGAGGAAATGAGATTAGAAAAATGGTGCTTGCATTTTTCTAGCATGAATGAATTCAAGAAATGAAACTCAAGCTCTCTTCTTCTTCTTCTTCTCTCTTTCTTTTTTCTCTCTTGAAAAAACTTATCATCTAGTAAGCATAAGAATGGTGGAGGTAGAGAAGAAAAGAATATCAAAACCATCACCTTAGAAGGAAGGTGAGTGTAGGAAAAGGTGGAGGGTAACCACAAGCAAAACATAATCATCATCAAACTTACATCAACCTCAAATCCAATCTTTTCACAATAAATCATGAAAAGATGATAGAAAAGAATGGAATAAAAAAGATGCTATCATAATTAATCATTATGCAAAGAAGTCCTCCACAAAGTGTTATTTGCAAAACTGCAAATAACCCCCTCCATCTGAAAAGTCCGGCCGGGAAAGAACAAAGGAAAACCGGCCGGAACGGAATGCAAACTGGCAACTCCAGAAAACTGGTCCCGTAATAAATTACAGGAAAACCCCAATACTGTGCATACACACCCGCATCTGTATTCCGTCCGGATACAAATGCAATGAGACAAAATCTACACTGTACTAGACTAGGACCGGCTTAAGCCAAAGCCGGCTAGTAAAATCCGTTCGATCCTGATCCGTGCAATACCGCACGTATCTGATCGAACCCTGCCATATAACTATACGGCCACTAGTACAAAACTGTCCGATCCTGATCCGTGCAATACCGCACGTATCTGATCGGACCCTGCCATATCTCCATACGGCCTCTACAGCGTTTCGCCCGAAAGCTTGAGTAACTGTAAGTGTGGTGGACTCTAAAGACTCGTCAATACTATGGCTGTGGATTTAACCACTAGCACGTCAGAGGTATCAGCCAATACGTGACGGGCCACCAGCTATTGACTAAAAGGGACGTCGATGAGCGAACTCATCCTGACACCCTACTGAGCCTGTCAGTGACAATATCCGTACAGTCCGGTTCGTTCGTCTATGAGCATCGCATGGCGGGCCTAGGGGGTTGGTAAAAGTCAGAACCCCAAAAGCGGTACAAGTCGTGTCGGAGTGTAGCCCAGAACGCCCTGAGATACTACTGGAATACCTACCAGTAAATCTCCTGCCTCGGCCGAGGGCTTTGCGTAATGGCTCTCCTAGACACAGCGCGACCTCACCCCCAATACCGGGAGAGACGAACCCCTGAAGATCCGCTCACTGCCTCCATGTGGCTCGGGACTGTACCCAACTAAAACCTGTTTGCACGACTCCTTTGAGCCGTGGTAGGGTAGTAATCAAAGCACAGTGGGAACTCACACGAGACAAATGACGATCCTCAGGTCGATGAACTAACCTGTACACATGTCACCTGGGAACTGCTATCTGACGTCAGGTATAAGCCCAACTAGCAGGTTCCCGGCGAGTCCTGTCCGGTGTACTCATAACCCAATGAGCACCTGTATACATCTCAGGTGAACCAACTGACACCAGTGGCTTGTGAGACCGGCCACCGCCCCTCGTCGGGGTCTCGACTGTATACACTAGTCTACTAATGGAGTATCGATGCCCAGTCTCGAAACTCCCACGACTAGGGACCTTTTAAGGATGTGCTTATAGACCCCAGCTCCCACGTATATGATCGCCATCATACTGCTGGTCGTCAAGCAAGAATCCTAAGGGCTCTATCAACGTGTAATAGCGACATGTCAGGTCACCTAAAGCAGTACACGATGATAAAGATAAACCAGATAGCATACTATCATCTCGAGTAAGACTGTCCCACCGGGATAGGTCCTCCCTCAATCATTGCAATCACGTGCCTGTGATCCAATAATTGACTCTGAGGGCACTATCTCCAACAATCTCCCACTTGCACTCAAGGCTAATTATTGCGATGTCGCATACTCACAGCCCGTGTGATACCGAACACCCAACTCCTCTACTAGTCAGTCTCACAAAGCTCGTTTGCGAAACTATTGCGTTCGAGGAATAGCCTCAGTGAGTGGATCCGCAGTGATGTTTCTTTCTATGTCTCTCTATATCTCAAGTTCGCGGAGAAAGCCATCTCCCGAAATGAGCAATACCTGTCTTAGAATGTCTGGATGTCTGATGGGACCTAGCTCATAAATGAACTCCAAATCCAAACTTCTTAGACTGTATCGTCAACCGAACTTAATCAGTATCCTGCGCCAAGCCTCCCTCAGTATTGCCTTGGACCACCTGTCCAAAATACTGCCCCTCCTCAGAAGGAAAACTATAACTCTGACAACCTCCTTGTCGTCCATGTCACCTTGGAAGCCTGGAGTAATAACCGTCTCCTAAAGGAGGCAGCCGTTATCATATCCCTAGAACATTCACTTATGTTCTAAAACTGCTTCCGACTGTTTCTCCAGGATTGGATCGATATCAACTTATTGCATCTAGTGCAAGAACAACATCTGGTGTGGTACTTGACATCTCATGATTGACTCAATTGCCTAAGCAAGTGATCTGCCAGTCATGAGTATCCCTCTCCCCTTTAGTCTATAAGACACCTTTAGAGAGGGTGATTCCTTCAACTGCAGGTGCACTACCGTGCCAGGAGTCGTCCATTCTAAATACTCATAGAATGCTGTCAAGGTACCCAGATTGGGAAACCACCCAAATCTAGATCTAAAACCATAGATCTAGTAACCAGTATGTCTGATATAATATCCAAGTCCTATGTGGAGAAAACACTGTGTGACGACCAAAATATAACCGATCGTAGTATAGGAATATCACTTCCTACTACCTGCTCAACAGATCCATCCCCTATTCTGATGACGTCAAACCCATGACTGTCACATCAGAAACAGATGATCTAACTCCGCTATATCTGCTTTAGTCTATAAATAGACATAAGCCTGATGTCCACCAATGCTTCCGCTGCTCCCACTGACTACGACAACCCTCTGGCAGAGTCATATAGACGTGCACTTCTAAAGCTAGTTTAGAACGACGCTATACTCATCCTCCCACCGGGTCTCGCAGCCTGGAACAACAACAATGGCAAGTGTGGGTAAACAAGAACTTCCCTGTCACCGTCCTTGAGGCTACCGGAGTACCTCTCGGGTGCCTGAAGTTACCCACCGTATCTGCGGAGTGGCCAATGGAATGTCAAATCAGATTGAATCTTTAGGTTCCTTATTAAATCTTCAGTAATCGTTTGCGGTTCTGGAATTACTTCCAGTTCTACCATACTCCCACTGCTGTTTTTGAAAAAATCCATTTTTAATAAAACTGTGGCGAGTTTAGAACAATATTTCTATTGATCTGCCAGATGGTAGAAAGTCAACCCTCGTCATAGCCTGGGTCAACCCACAAACAGCCATTACAGAAACGTGCCTTGAGTTATCCGGAGTCTGGTTTTAAGCATAAGCCGGACAACTCCCCGTACCTTAACATCGTTAAGATATGAACTGTTCTATATCCAATATAGAACCAGAGGCACTGATTTAATTGAACCAGATTCAAATCATGCAGCTGTCTCCAGTGCATGTCAACTAAATGGAGAGAGGCCGATCAGCGTTACTCAACTTAGGAATGCTTCCAATTATGAGTAACCTGAAAGAGAAGCAAGTTCTCTTAATCATTACTATCAACTGAATACCATACACAAGTATCTACATCTTCGATCTCTTTGAAGAATCCCGATACTTGCTACAGCTGGTTCTCTACTCTATTCAAATACCTATAACTCCTCAAAACTTAGACCCTGTGTTTCTACGAAACACATGTCTAAGAACTAGAGAAGTCATAAGTAAACCGAATATAGTACGAGGACCTACCCCTCTGTCCTGATGGACCCTGGACAACATACAATACTCTGTATAAGTCCGCCGAGTCTAACAACTCTTTCACTGTGCGTCGCAGGTTGAAAACTGTACTTATGGTTAAGAAGAATTACACCGCTGTTTAATGCTCCTTACCTAACCATCCACTGATATAGGTAAATGTCATCGACATAATATCAAAAGGTATATCTCACTCTATGAAAATAGACGTACAGATATATCAATTTGAAATTGGTGCATAACCGCGGATATTCAAAACCAAATAACTGCCGACCGGCAAACAACCCAGGTGACTTCCTCAAATATCACCGATTACAACGAATCCCGATATAATGAGGATGATCACCCAATTCCCAATAACTTACTCCCACTCCTCATCTGTAAAACCATACAGATGTGAGAATCATACCTGGTAAATACATACCCTGGAGTAAGTGTCTAATCGGGAAATCAGTTTTTCTGTTAACAGTACACAGTGAAACTGAAACATTGAAATGTTTCGTCGGGGTATCCTGGTATTCTTAGTAATGCCTCTTCCATTTTCCAGATTCACAACTGTAACCGTATAATTCTTTGCCATCTTTCTAAATCCCTTTCTGTGTCTTTAGTCATTACCTTCTGTACACCCCTTTAGGCCAAATGGTTTTCTTCCTTCCCTACCGTTCGGCACCAGCCTATGGTTTGGAAGAAGACTATCCAATAAGCATAATGGGTGTACTGTCCTAGTCCTAGGAGCACTCGCAACGCGAGAGAAGGTGAAGATAAAAGACACCTGAATGTACTTTATTCCTATTTCTCCTGAACCATAATCCATCCCCGAACTGGAACAAGTTCCTTTCGAGTTCGTATATAACCATACGATGGAGTATCCAATAAAATGGGATCTTCGTAGTGATACGGAGTGTCCTGGAGAAATACAAAGGTGATTTAGGGTTGGCGAAGAAATACTTGGTTTGGTCGTGAATATCAGTCGCAATTTACTTTGCCCTCTTACTAATCCCTTGCTTTGTCTAAACTTAATACCTTCTGTACACCATCGTTATGCTAATTGGTTTCCTTCATTCCCTACCGGTCGGCACCAGCCTAAGGTTTGGAAGAAGACTATCCAATTTGCGTAATAGGTGTACTACTCCTAAACCAAGGAATACTCGCAACCTGAGAGAAGGTGAAAAGAAAAGACAACTGAATAATCCTATCCGTTTTCTCCAGAACCAGAAACCATCCTCGAAGTCCTTCGAGTTCGTATCTAACCATACGATGGTTTTGTCCAATGGAAGTGGACGTTCGTAGTAATACGGGGTGTCCTGGAGAAAAGGGTAAAAGTAGGAGTGGCAATGAGGTCTGCAACTCTGACAATCCAAAAAGCCAGTGTTAAGAAGGTTCGGTCAACTTGGTCACTGAGTCATAGTCCAGGGTCGGGTCAATGGTCGCTGCCAAAGAGAGAGAGAAAAGAAACACTCAGCGTGCACTCTAACCTAGATCAGAATGGTTATCACTTTATCTAATCTGGAAACCTCCCACTGTACCTCAAATTCTCCTCCAAACCTGAAAGAAGAATTAGTCGGGGTCACCCGAGGAGTAAACCAACTCATCAGTGGGAATCGGGATCCAACTATCATCGCATGATAACGTGACGGAATCCACTCACGTCACCACACTCCAGAAGGTATGCGCATACCTGGCAAGTTTCAGTTCTTTTGAAACTCCCGATGTGATTTTTACCCCTAGGACCCAAGTGACCTTGACTGAGCCAACATATCAAAGGATCCTAGTCAAGTTCAACCCGTCATTATCTTGATTGCATTAGACCCACCCGCACGAGTCCTTGACTGAGCCAAAATGACCGTACGACTGTCCTAACCAATCACATATCCATGCAACAGAAAAGCACTACATAGCTACCGAACACTACGCCTCGGCTGAGCACGACATACGCAGCACGAATACTAAGTAATACTAATCTGAAATGACGGAGGGCTACGACTGGTTTTTGGCGAAAAACCTTTAACGTAATGAACTTGATATCGTTGAAGGAACTGCATAACCTTTTAGAAAATATAGCGACGAAAACCTTTACTAAAGAGGTCACTCCCGGTGAAGGGATCTCGGCTCTTTCCCCGTAGAATGAGGTGCAGGATATTCCAACTGAATACCACGATGCAAAGCAAAAGTAATCGGCTATAGTGAAGTTAATGCCCTGACGCAAACTTCTGTCCAAGGGGTCACTCCCGGTGAAGGGATCTCGGCCCTTGCCTCGTCGACTGAGGAGCAGGATATTCCAAATGAATACCACGATGCAAAACAAAAGTGAACGTCCTTGCAATAACAGCTTTTTGAAAAATGTTCCAACAACATCAGATTAGGTTTGTTTATCTTGCATTGATCCGAATCAATGCAGTCCCATCAATTGATCACACCATAAAGAACGAAAATATACTGACGTACGTATATGCCATCCGCATTCGCCACTGGGTCCCGTCATCACCCGTTAGGTTAGCTAACTAACGGCAGAGCGGGGACTGGACTAGCGCGGATGTAAAACATATACAACATCTACTAATATATATACCAATATATAGTATTTCGCTCAAGGCGTGAATAAAAAGCAACATCACAGAAATGTACAGCATCACAGAACAATACAGATATCTGGAAGCCCCGGGTTTCACAGAGCCACTGCTGAAACCCGACGTTCCCCTGGTCGTGTGGATAGCCTGTGCAATGAAATCCTAGACCCCTACGGGCGCGGCAAGTCACCCGCCAAAACCTGAAGCGAGGCAGCCCCCTTCAGTACCGTGAATGGACCACCCAGCACTTCACGGAATCCGGTAACTTGGGCACCCCTCCTGGGTCAACCTGTACCCCCTACGAGTGCGGCGGATAGCCCGCCAATCCTGGACTGAAGCCCCCTCCGTCTCAATGCCCTGAGATGCGGGCCCGTTGCCCTCCAGAACCCGGCTATCCGTGCACCCCACCGCGGGGCAAACCTAGTACAGAAAATAAAATATACATACACCGGGTACATCGACCGCAACCAGGTCGTGCCCCAAAAGAATAATACAAACAGGCAGTGACGGCAGTCCACATGTCGGACGCTCGCCCCGCAATAACAAATGTACATAAAACAACAAAGCTGTACTAGCATTGCATCCAGGCTATCCCCCACGACCGATCCGCAACATCACAGCATAAACATAGAACATCAACGTGAAAGTCACGTTCGCAAATCCGTCTAACCGGGCTATAGCAGTTAGACCGGATTTACCGATCGAGTGACATTCACGGTCGCAGATATAATGTAAATACTGTGAAATAATGTGTTTAAAATTTTCCGATTGACCAAAAATTAATAAGTGGGCCCCCAAACAAAACTGTAGCACTCACAGAAAACCTAGGCCCAATTTTAATATTCCAAAACCCCTAATTTCAGCCCATAAAACAACTGAAGAAAAACGACAAAGTGGGCCCACCACGTTGCGGCGGAAGGGCGGCATAAAGTGGGTTCGTGCCGCGCTTCCGCGCTCAAGGTAAGGGTTCACTGTATCGTTTTTTTTTCAGTGTTCTTAGAACACCCTGCTCATCTTTCTGAGATCACCTGAAAAATTTTTAGACTTCAAAAAATTTCAACAGAAACTGATGTGAAGGAAAAATACGGTTTTTGGAAATTTTGGTCGATCGGAAACGCAAACACATCAAACGAAGCTAGGTAAGGTTAATGGCATGGCTCTGATACCATGTTGCGCCACGGCAGCGCCCCGGCCGTCTTACTCGAGGCCAAAATGCGGAATCAAAATTTTTTCCTTACTCGGAAACCGGCGCTACCGCGGACAAAGAAAACCCGGATCGTAAACCATTAACCTAATGCTAGCTAACTAGAGAGGGGGTGAGAAGTATACCGAGTGATCCGAGTCCTCCGGTCTTCTCGTCATCGTCCCGATCTCCCGCGGAAAGTGTTGCCTCCACATCGTCGCCTCCTCACCGGAAAGGGCACCACATCGCCTTCTTCTTTTACGGGCTCCCGCCTCAATACCGAGGCAACTCGCGCATGAAGCCGGCAACTCGACATGCTTAAGATGTGCTGTAGAATGTGTAGTAGATTGTCTCACTTGGGTTTGTTGCCATTTGTGGATGATGGAGGAAATGAGATTAGAAAAATGGTGCTTGCATTTTTCTAGCATGAATGAATTCAAGAAATGAAACTCAAGCTCTCTTCTTCTTCTTCTTCTCTCTTTCTTTTTTCTCTCTTGAAAAAACTTATCATCTAGTAAGCATAAGAATGGTGGAGGTAGAGAAGAAAAGAATATCAAAACCATCACCTTAGAAGGAAGGTGAGTGTAGGAAAAGGTGGAGGGTAACCACAAGCAAAACATAATCATCATCAAACTTACATCAACCTCAAATCCAATCTTTTCACAATAAATCATGAAAAGATGATAGAAAAGAATGGAATAAAAAAGATGCTATCATAATTAATCATTATGCAAAGAAGTCCTCCACAAAGTGTTATTTGCAAAACTGCAAATAACCCCCTCCATCTGAAAAGTCCGGCCGGGAAAGAACAAAGGAAAACCGGCCGGAACGGAATGCAAACTGGCAACTCCAGAAAACTGGTCCCGTAATAAATTACAGGAAAACCCCAATACTGTACATACACACCCGCATCTGTATTCCGTCCGGATACAAATGCAATGAGACAAAATCTACACTGTACTAGACTAGGACCGGCTTAAGCCAAAGCCGGCTAGTAAAATCCGTTCGATCCTGATCCGTGCAATACCGCACGTATCTGATCGAACCCTGCCATATAACTATACGGCCACTAGTACAAAACTGTCCGATCCTGATCCGTGCAATACCGCACGTATCTGATCGGACCCTGCCATATCTCCATACGGCCTCTACAGCGTTTCGCCCGAAAGCTTGAGTAACTGTAAGTGTGGTGGACTCTAAAGACTCGTCAATACTATGGCTGTGGATTTAACCACTAGCACGTCAGAGGTATCAGCCAATACGTGACGGGCCACCAGCAATTGACTAAAAGGGACGTCGATGAGCGAACTCATCCTGACACCCTACTGAGCCTGTCAGTGACAATATCCGTACAGTCCGGTTCGTTCGTCTATGAGCATCGCATGGCGGGCCTAGGGGGTTGGTAAAAGTCAGACCCCCAAAAGCGGTACAAGTCGTGTCGGAGTGTAGCCCAGAACGCCCTGAGATACTACTGGAATACCTACCAGTAAATCTCTTGCCTCGGCCGAGGGCTTTGCGTAATGGCTCTCCTAGACACAGCGTGACCTCACCCCCAATACCGGGAGAGACGAACCCCTGAAGATCCGCTCACTGCCTCCATGTGGCTCGGGACTGTACCCAACTAAAACCTGTTTGCACGACTCCTTTGAGCCGTGGTAGGGTAGTAATCAAAGCACAGTGGGAACTCACACGAGACAAATGACGATCCTCAGGTCGATGAACTAACCTGTACACATGTCACCTGGGAACTGCTATCTGACGTCAGGTATAAGCCCAACTAGCAGGTTCCCGGCGAGTCCTGTCCGGTGTACTCATAACCCAATGAGCACCTGTATACATCTCAGGTGAACCAACTGACACCAGTGGCTTGTGAGACCGGCCACCGCCCCTCGTCGGGGTCTCGACTGTATACACTAGTCTACTAATGGAGTATCGATGCCCAGTCTCGAAACTCCCACGACTAGGGACCTTTTAAGGATGTGCTTATAGACCCCAGCTCCCACGTATATGATCGCCATCATACTGCTGGTCGTCAAGCAAGAATCCTAAGGGCTCTATCAACGTGTAATAGCGACATGTCAGGTCACCTAAAGCAGTACACGATGATAAAGATAAACCAGATAGCATACTATCATCTCGAGTAAGACTGTCCCACCGGGATAGGTCCTCCCTCAATCATTGCAATCACGTGCCTGTGATCCAATAATTGACTCTGAGGGCACTATCTCCAACACTCACAACACCACAACCACCACCGCGTCTCCAACCCGCACGCCCGCAACCATCGCCCCCCTCCTTGTCGTCATCGATCATCCCTCGATCACCTCTTCTCTCCTCCCGTTCTTTCCACGACTGCACAATCCACGCTCCCGAGCACCCCTGCGTGAACCCATCACCAGAACTCCATCGCCTCCATTTCCCCGACCACACGCCGCCAACCTCGACCGCTCCCGTCGCCGACACCACAACCACCTCCTCCTCAACCTCACCTCCTCCATCTCTGCAACCCATCTTCCCCGCAACCAACCCAAGAAAACCCATCACCATCGCCTCCCCCGAGCTCCTGCTCCATCCTCACCAGCCACCACCCTGAGCCGCTTCCTCCGCAGTCAAGGCTACCCCAGCATCTCCGACCTCCCTTCAGCATTCTACTCGATCACCCCCATCTCCACAACACCACCAGTTCACCTCCTGCCACCCTAAACCCTTGCACCACCGCCTGAGCCATCGCCGGAGCTCCAATCCACCGCCATAGGGACCACCGCAGATGAGTCATCGAGCCCAAGCCCCTCTTTGCAGACCCGACCCACTCCTTGGCTGAGCCCCAAGCTTCAAGCCTGTCACGCCCCGCTTCCCATAATACGGAATGCGAGGGGTTGACAAGGCCAGCCATGCTCCTACGGTCAAGGAAAAATCTTGCCGTAGTCACATTTCGGCTTCTAGTTTTACGTGGTAATCAATAATCAATGCACAGGTAATGAGAAATGCAGTCACTAAATCAAATCAAATACAAAGAACTAACCAGGTAGAGATCAAGGAAGTATAGCTCTGAGTCGGTAGTCCAGATATCCGCAATATCCTCGAGGTAGTCAGGTCCTGGTCCGAGCTAAATCCACTTCTCACTCTGAGCATGCATACTTAGGTCGTCAGAGCGACACAATAGAAATAAATAGAAATGCAAGCATAACCAGTGTAATAATGATCAATATGAAACAGTAAAGTATGAAGTGACGATATGAGCATGAAGGTTCCCGTATAGGTAAACAGTAAAGCATGTATATTGTATCAGTAAACAATGCATATCAATGTAACTAACCCTATCGGTCTCTAAGTCTCACTGTACAAGTCGCTAAACCTATCGTCAGTCCAAGTGTGAGAGTCAACCACTCGTGAGTATCCCCCACCCAAGGGTAGGACCCAAGGACAAGGGAACACGGGCCCGAGTCGCTCGCTAATAATCAGTAATATCCCCATATATCTCCAGAATCGCTGTATGTGCCGGCAATGGGACTCCCGAGATTCTGTTGAACTCACACTCAGACTACCCCACACCCTGTGGTCTACATCAAACGCCAACCATAAACTCAAATACCGGTCGGTCCATGACAAGTCTACGCGAGAACTGGAGACCGGATCTCCATCAAACATGTCTTGACTGATACCCAAGACAAATGGACAATGTTTGGTGCATTACCTATGACACCCATATAAGTGCTTCCATAATCGTCTCATACCAATTATAGTCACACTTATACACGTTCCATGGACGTCGACAATGCAATAAATCAATAGGGTCCACTGATTGTGTACAAGTACGTGTCACTTTCACTTATCCATTCATGCTTAAACACTAACGTACTTGCAACAATCAAACACTAATACCTAACACTGGGTAATGCACACGATCACTATGTTACCAATGCAATGACATCTACACGATATGATGAGAATACAATAATTACGATATGAATAGAATACCATCAGTCAGTGTCCTACCACTTGCATAATTTACTATAAGTCATGCATGCAGAATTAAGCGAAACAATGTAAAACGGGTAAATAGTATATTGAATTATCTATTCACCAAAATTGGTTTCGCGCCAATCGGGTTTCAGGTTTGCTAGATATGGCCATTTCAATTTAAGAGTTCACTGCTGGAAATCCGATTTCAGAATAGGAAGTCCGTTTCGTAACACATTTTAATACCAGTTGGGATCATAATTAGACGACGCTACAGTGGAACAATATTTAGAGTTATCAGTTAGGTTTCTAACGCCATTAGAGGATCAGTAATATCCTACCTCAACAGGGAGTTATGATCAGGTTAAGGTTGACGTGTAAAATCTGTCACTGCAGAATTCATCTAGACACGTCGACATTATAAAATGTGTTAAAAATATCAAACTGAACAGGAATCCAGTGAAACTAGTGGAGTAAGAAAGCTAACTCAATTTTCTACCTAACGATATAGGGTTCCGCACGTTTCCGCATTTGAGAAAGGAAAAACAGTGAATTAAAAGCAGGGGTTATCTAGAGTCACCGCTCTGGACTGCAGTCCAGAATCGTGATTCACCGCATTTTTCTTTATCGTAACTAGTTCAAATTTAGACATCAACCATAGGGTACTGTAGTTTATTCTGTTAGCTTCGATCCAAGCCATGGAACTCCAAATTCCGATTCATAAAAAATTTAATGTGAATTTAAAGGTCTAGCATGTTCAGGAAATTCAGGTCTCGTAAGGATTATTGAGATTAACATTTCATAGGTGAAACGACCGTGGTTTTCAACCAAATTCCTACGGCACATCGGTAAACAATAGACGGGTCCAAGGATCACATGTTCCGCCGTTTAAAGTTATGTTCTCGCCTAAAGTTCCAAACCAAACACTTGTATCGTATAGACTCGCACTAAATATATATCTACGATATTAATTCTAAACTGAATTAACTACGAACTAATAGCATGAAGCAAGTAGTATACTTGCCTGAAGACGTGTCGACGACGGTACGGCAGCGGCAACGACACGATCGCGTCACGAACACGACATAGGTTTAGCCTTGTCGGATCTTGATTCTTGGACTTGATGGCTCGGTGAGTGCGACGGGCATGCGCTGGCGTTGCGATGGATAGCGTGTTGATGACGATAACGGCTTAAGGGATCGAGTCCACAGATTTGATGGCGACAACGGAGACCAGAATAACGGCTTAAGGGATCGAGGCCACAGATTTGATGGCGACGACGGTGACCAGAATAGTGGCAATAGCAATCGATGTAAGTGTTCGACGAAATGTCGGGGGCTCGATTGTGAAATAGGGATCGAGAGAAGTGACAAGGAGGATGCTCGGTAATGATGGTGATGCTGAAGGAATGACGAGATGACCGGCGGCGAGAGGGGACGGCGACGAGGGCGGAGGTGGTGGCTGGCGTCGGGTTCCGGTGTGCAGGCGATGGGTAGGGGAGCTAGGCGAGTGGAGGAGGAGGTCGCAGCGTGAGGGAGACGAGGGCGAAGTCGGCGGTGAGGGGATGGGGTGGAGCCCCGGAGGAAGGAGGATGCTGGGCGAGGTGCTCGGGAGAGGAAGCGGTCGAGCTCGGGGAGAAGGAGAGGGTGGCCGCCGGTGAGCTTGTAGGTTGGGGAAGCATGGGGAGGGAGATGAGGGGAGAGTTTGAGAAGGGGTGACGCTGGGGAGGGGGTTGCGGCTGGAGGAAGGGGGTGGCAGTGGCGAGAGGGTGATGGTGACGAGGGAGAGAGGGGAGGTAGTGAGTGAGGGGGTTGAGAGATGTGAGAATAGAGAGAGAAACGTAGGGGGAGAGGGGCGAGGGAGGCGGTGCGCGCGCGGTCGTGGGCGCGAGAGAGGCGGGGGAGGGGACGTGGGCGCGATGACGTGGGCAGAGGAGAAAAGGGCGGGAAAAGGGAGATGGGGTGGAAGAAACGGGTCGGGTAGTGGAGATGGGCCAGGCTCGGGCTAGAAAAAGAAAAGAAATATGGAGGCTTGGGCCGAGGCTGGGTTAAGGGATGGAAATAAAAGAGAAATTAGAAATAGGGTTAGGGTTTGGGGTTTGGGTTATGAATTAGGAAAAAGGAAAAGGGAAAAAGGGAAGTTGGGCCTTGGAAAGAATTTAAAAGAGAGGGGGAAAAGAATGGGCTGGGCCGGGAAAAGGGGAAGAGGAAAATAGAAAGGGAAATATACAATAGAGTTTGGTGTGGGGCTTTTAAATAGATAAAATAATTATGAATATAAATAAATCAATTTCGTAAGTAACACTTTATAAAATACAGATATTGGTGTACAAAAGAACTGGGTATTACAAAGCCAAGTCCGAGCTTCCATCTCACACTCGATCTCATCACTGTTGCTGCCCTCACCGTCGCTGCCCGTGCCTTCATCGTCATCGCTGTCATCATCACCGACCACTGTGCCCACCACGGCTCCGGCCACCGTCTCCATCATTCACCGACCCTGAGACTCTTGCTACCGTACCCAACGGCCCCATTTCCATCAACCGAGCTCCACCATCACCGCACCGAGCTCGATCCGAGGCCAAACTCTTCGTGTTGCCGTGTCGTGCCTAGTCCGTGCTTGCGTCGTGATCGCGCCGTTGCCACTGCCATAGCCGTAGTTCACCACTGTGCCGCATCGCTACCGTATCGTCATCTATACGTCGTTAAGCAAGTTTTACATACTTGCTTCATACTATTATACAATCATTACGATTGCGATTCAATATTATTATAAGTATTCGATGCAAACCATATTTTGAAAACCCCCTTAAAATGATGGAAAGTAAACATAACAGATGGCCCGAGTAATAATGAATATCCTTTAAGATTTTGGTTACAAAACAATGTCGTTTGCTCACGTAAAATGGTGTCACGATTTCTGTCGTAAAATCTGAAATTTTTCATACATGCTAACTCGTAAAATTTATAACAAATTATATATAGATCAGATTGTGACGTTTCAGGACTCATATCAAAGCTAACGTCATAACCTACTGTAATATAAATTTTTCCATTAAATTTTAATGAGTTATGATAGAGAAAACTGAGGAGAATTACGATTCTGAACTGCAGTCCAGAGCAGTAATCCCAGTTAACCCTATTTTTAAATCACTGTATATCCTTGTTCAAATGCGAAAATGTGCGGAACTCAATATCGTTACGTAGAAAATTGAGTTATATTTCTTACTCCACTAGTTTCACTGGATTCCTTTTCTGTATGATATTTTTAACACATTTTATAATGTCGATGTGTCCAGCTGAATTCTACAGTGACAGATTTTACATGTCGAACTAAAACCGACCATAAATCCCTGTTGATATAAGATATTACTGATCCTCCAATTGAATTAGAAACCTAACTGATAACCCTAAATATTGTTCAACTATAGCGCCGCCTAATTTTGATCCCAACGGGGTGAAAACTATGTTACAAAATAGATTTTCAGTTCAGAAACTGAATTTCCAGCAGCAAACACTTAAAGTGAAACGAATGTAATTTGCAAACCCGAAACCCAATTGACTTGAAACCAATTTCGTTGAATTACCGACTGAGTTATCTTGCTATCATTATTATATTATTTTACTAAATTCTGAACGTATTATTTAATGCGATTTTTGTAAGATCATAAGACGCATTATAACTTGCATTGCACATGATTGTTTAGCGGCATAAATGTATATATTATACCCGACCGTAATACCTCTAGCGATAGTGTGCGTTATTATTAAGTTTCAGTGTGCAATGCATTGTCGAGCGTGAATGGTATCGGTTTAGGAGTGGCAAGTACGCCAGAGAAAAGTGAGTGATTCGTGATAGTGACAATATAGTGAATAGCGAATAATACCGTGTTATTGATGCGTACTTGTACACAACTAGCCCATACTCATAAATAGTGAAACCTGGAGAAAAAGGAGGAAATCGAGGTGGAAAGAAAATTGTATTTAGCGAGGTCAGTGATTTTAGAGGATGATCATTCGAACAACGACTCTTATATATTAGGTTGGACCTAGCGGTCCGGCTGACAAGGTTATGTCCCGGGCATCATGGGCCGTAGTCCCAGGTACGTACGAGACACTCGTTAAACATGATCACTCCTTTCCGCATCTCGATTTCAAAAGTGACTAGAGACCGATAGGGACACAGATCATACATTGCATCAGTTAGTTATTGACATATTGATTGCCTGCATTTATCATCTCCACCGTTATTACTTTTATTTTTCTTGTCTTTAATGATTATTATAATATTGCTATTGAGTCGCCCTGTCGACCTGAGTATGCATGCTCAGTGATAGAGGTGGATTCTTCTGACCTTGAGAAGACCGTGAAGATCTAGACCAGTGAACTAGTTACATTTCTCCATTGATATTCCTGATTAGTTGCCTTTTTGCTTACTTCCATTGAGCTCAGATTTCTTTATATCCGATAGTTTTAGTGACTACATTCTCTTTACTCGTATTGTATATTATTGATTACCATATAATGCTAGAAGCCGAAACGCGACTACGATTTTCCTTGATCGTAGGAGCATGGCTAGCCTTGTCATCCTTATATTCCGTATTTTGGGAAGCGGGGCATGACATAGTTTTGATGGTATCAGAGCCCTGGGTTTAGAATAAGATTGCAGTTCAATATAGGTGTCCCTTGAATCATACTTTGTTTCCTTGCTTTCACTTCCATATACTACTTGTGCATCACCACTCAAGTTCATGTTTTAAATCTTATCTACTTTATCTTTTCCTCGTGTTCCGCATGATCAATCGTTATTGTCTTTCGTGTTCCACTATCTGATCATGACCCTTACTTTTCAGGCCATTGCCAACCCTGGGGCAGCACCGCTTCTCGATGAGAACACTTGGTCCTGCGTTTCTTTCGACTGTATATTAGTGAGTTCAGATAACGAGGTCGATGGCCCACAGGTCATTTTCGACGACAGCGAATTCGAGGACGAGGGAGTCGATGTCGCAGTTCTAGAGATCAATATGATTAATGATTCGGACGATGAAGAGGAGGACCCAGAAGAGGACCCTGAAGAAGAGGATCCCGAAGAAGACCCGATAGAAGAGGATCCACAGGAAAATGTAGTAGAGGAGGATTCGGATGAGTATCCTGAAGAGGAGAATACTGAGGAAGACTTTATGGAAGAGGATCCAGAAGAGGACCCGAAAGAGGCAGAACATATGGTAGAGGATTCCGATGAGGAAGCTCCCGCCGAAGAGAAAGAGTCAGAAGAAGAAAACCCTATAGGGGAGGAATCTGAAGACGGGGCTCCAACCGAGGAGGAATCGGAGGATGAAACGTCGAATGAAGAGGAACTCGAGACTGAAGAACCTCAAGCAAATATCCAGGCAAGGCACTATGGGAATGGACGCCCCTATCTTAGCGCAAAGGCTTATCGCAACTTGCTAAACTTCCACAATCGCGAATGACGCGACTTCATTCCCTTTCATCTGACCAATAAAAGCCATGTATAGTTTAGGGCTACTTTTATCTTTCAAGTGTATAATAAAGTTTTGGTTCGATCAAATTTTCCCAGAGTATTGTACCTTTAAAATCCATTTGATGCATTAATTGATCCTTCTTACAAATTCATTTCCCTTCTTGCAAAGACATTACTTTTATCCCATCTTTGAACCTTGTAATCACCTGACCCCCAATTTGGCTGACGTGGAAGGAAGAGCCTTACGTATGGACAGAGGAATGTACTCAGGCTTTTGAGATACTGAAACAGAAATTGACCATGACACCTATTCTTATAGTGCCAGACGATTCAGATGGTTTAGTGATACACAGCGATGATTCAGGGAAAGGTTTAAGCTGCGTTCTGATGCAACACGGTCGGATAGTTACTTATGCCTCACAGCAGCTGAAGAATCATGAGGGGAACTACCCAACACACGACTCGGAGTTAGCCGCAGTGGTTTTCACATTGAAAATCTGGAGACATTACTACTGGGCGAAAAGTTGGAAGTGTATATGGATCACAAGAGTCTGAAATACATGTTCACTCAGAGAGAATTGAATATGAGACAACGCCAATGGCTATAACAAAGGGTGGACGACGACTTGGAATTTCAGTACCATCCGGGAAAAGTAAATGTTGTACCCGACGCCCTCGGTCGCAAACCAGCGGTCATGATGTTGACCAGGCAAAGGAGCATCATCGAGGATTCTCGGAAGCTCGAACTAGAGGTTGTTACACCGAGTGCAATCAGACGGTTTTGGCAGTTACAGGTGCAGTCTTCGCTTGTAGATCGCATTAAGGTTGTACAAGCTAATAATCCCCGATTACAAAAGTTCAGAGAGCAGGTGGAAGCCAGACTAAGGACAAACTTAATCATACATCAAGACGGTTCTTTGAGATTCAGTAGCAAACTCTGCGTTCCCGAAGGGGATGTTCGAGAAGAAGTACTAGCTGAGGCTCATAGTTCAGCTTATTCTGTGCATCCGGGAGGCGCGAAAATGTATCGAGATCTGAGACAACACTATTGGTGGAACGGAATGAAAAGAGAGATTGCACGGTTGGTATCCAAGTGCTTAGTATGTCAGCAAGTAAAAGCTTATCACCGGAGAACAGCTGGACGGTTGCAACCGCTTTCGATACCGATTGGAAATGGGGGCACATCACTACTGACCTTGAAACTGCCTTACCATGGAGCCCAAGAGGCAACAACGCTATTTGGGTTATCGTCGACCGTCTTACGAAAGCAGTACACTTTATACCCTTCCGGGTGAGACAATCGACCGAGTCGCTTACGGAGAAATACATGCAAGAGGTAGTGCGACTTCACGGAGTTCTGGTAAGTATAGTAACAGATCGGGACACTAGATTCATTTCGCACTTTTGGGAAGAGCCTACAGGAGAGTCTGGGTACACGCCTCAAGTTGACGGTAAACAAGTTCCAGATGATCAGACAGTACATTAAGACAACCCAGGACAGACAGAAGAGTTGGGCGGCTGTTCACCTGGGGAATCTACCTAGAAACGGGAGGACGATATACGTTCTCGGTTCCCACATCTTTTCGGGTAGCTATTTGTATCGCCGTTTTTATTCTTCTCTCTCTTTTTGTTCTTTTAATTTCGAGGACGAAATTTTTGTAAGGGGGATATGATGTAATACCCAGTTCATTTGTACTCCACTATCCGTATTCTAATAATAATTTTTCTTATATTATTCTATTTAATTTATTCCATCCAAATATTTTTCCCAATATTCCTCTCTAGGAAAATTTTAATTCCCTAACAACTGCCTAAAGCCCATGCCCACTCATTTTTCCTTCCCCTCTATATTTTTCCGAAGTCCAAGGCCCGGCCCACATCTTTTCCCAAACCCAAACAGGTATCACTTATCATTTTTTTTTGAATTCACACAAATCCAAACCCAAATCTCCACCATAAATTCCCATTAATCACAGTGAATCCCATCTTAATATCCTATAAATTCTAATTAATATTTTTCCCGTTACCTCTCTCTCTCTTTAAATTTCATTAAACAAAAATCACGCATTTTCTCCCTCTCTCTCTCTCCCCCCCTCTCACACGTCTCTCTCTTTCACACACATACACACGGTCACTCTCCCTCTCTCTCTTCTCTTGATCACCCTCTCACTCTCCTCTCGACACCATATTCTCACCTCCCTCCTCATACTTAATTTTTCCTTCCCGCCTTCACGAGCCCGTACCCATGCCTTCGCCTTTGCCCGCGCCCACGCTCGCCATCGTCGCCCATCCCTCTCCTTCCTTCCCCGAGCTCGAGCCTTTCTCCCCCGAGCGGACCTCCACCTTCACCTCGCCGACCCCCGACCTCACCGCATCCCCGTCGCCACCTCCTTCTTCCTCATCACCCCTCCTCACAGCACCACAACCACCACAGTGACTCCAACCCACACGCCCGCAACCATCGCCCCCCTCATCGTCATCATCGATCATCCCTCGATCACCTCTTCTCTCCTCCCCTTCTTTCCACGACTGTACAACCCACACTCCCGAGCACCCCTGTGCGAACCCATCGCCAGAACTCCATCGCCTCCATTTCCCTGACCTCACGCCGCCAACCTCGACCACCCTCGTCGCCGACACCACAACCACCACCTCCTCAACCTCACCTCCTCCACTCTACAACCCAACTTCTCCACAACTAACCCAAGAAAACCCATCACCACCACCTCCCTCGAGCTCCTGCTCCATCCTCACCATCCACCACCCTGAGCCGCTTCCTCCGCATTCAAGGCTACCCCAGCGTCTCCGACCTCCCTTCAGCATTCTACTCGACCACCCCCATCTCCACAACACTACCAGTTCACCTCCTGCCACCCTAAACCCTTGCACCACTGCCTGAGCCATCGCCGGAGCTCCAATCCACCGCCATAGGGACCACCGCAGATGAGTCATCGAGCCCAAGCCCCTCTCTGCAGACCCGACCCACTCCTTGGCTGAGCCCTAAGCTCCAAGCCAAGTCCGAGCTTTCATCTCACACTCGATCTCATCACTGTTACTGCCCTCACCGCCGCTGCCCGTGCCTTCATCACCATCGCTGTCATCATCACCGACCACTGTGCCCACCACGGTTCCGGCCACCGTCTCCATCATTCAACGACCCTGAGACTCTTGCTACCGTACCCAACGGCCCCGTTTCCATCAACCGAGCTCCACCATCGCCGCACCGAGCTCGATCCGAGGCCAAACTCTTCGTGTTGTCGTGTCGTGCCTAGTCCGTGCTTGCGTCGTGATTGCGCCATTGCCACTACCATAGCCGTAGTTCACCACTGTGCTGCGTCGCTACCATATCTTCATCGATACGTCGTCAGGCAAGTTTTACATACTTGCTTCATGCTATTATACAATCATTTCGATTGCGATTCAATATTATTATAAGTGTTCGATGCAAACCATATTTTGAAAACCCCCTTAAAATGAAGGAAAGTAAACATAACAGATGGCCCGAGTAATAATGAATATCTTTTAAGATTTTGGTTACAAAACAATAACGTTTGCTCACGCAAAATGGTGTCCCGATTTCCGTCGTAAAATTTGAAAATTTTCATACATGTTAACTCGTAAAATTTATAACAAATTATGTATAGATCGAATTGTGACGTTTTAGGACTCATATCAAAGATAACGTCATAACCTACTGTAATATAAATTTTTCCGTTAAATTTTAATGAGTTATGATAGAGAAAACTGAGGAAAATTACGATTCTGGACTGCAGTCCAGAGCAGTAATCTCAGTTAACCCTATTTTTAAATCACTGTATATCCTTCCTCAAATGCGAAAATGTGCGGAACTCGATATCGTTACATAGAAAATTGAGTTATCTTTCTTACTCCTCTAGTTTCACTGGATTCCTTTTCTGTATGATATTTTTAACACATTTTATAATGTCGATGTGTCCAGCTGAATTCTGCAGTGACAGATTTTACACGTCGAACTAAACCTGACCATAACTCCCTGTTGATATAAGATATTACTGATCCGCCAATTGAGTTAGAAACCTAACTGATAACCCTAAATATTGTTCAACTATAGAGTCGCCTAATTTTGATCCGAACAGGGTGAAAACTGTGTTACGAAATAAATTTTCAGTTCAGAAACTGAATTTCCAGCAGCGAACACTTAAAGTGAAACGACTGTAATTTGCAAATTCGATAGCCGATTGACTTGAAACAAATTTCGTTGAACTACCGACTGAGTTCTTTTTCTATAGTTTTTATATCATTTTACTAAATTCTGAATGTATGATTTAATGCGATTTTTGTAAGATCATAAGACACATAATAACTTGCATTGCACATGATTGTTTAGCGGCATAAATGTATATATTATACCCGACTGTAATACCTCTAGCGATAGTGCGCGTTATTATTAAGTTTCAGTGTGAAATGCATTGTCGAGCGTGAATGGTATCGGTTTAGGAGTGGCAAGTACGCCAGAGAAAAGTGAGTGATTCGTGATAGTGACAATACAGTGAATAGCGAATAATACCGTGTTATTGATGCGTACTTGTACACAACTAGCCCATACTCATAAATAGTGAAACCTGGGGAAAAAGGAGGAAATTGAAGTGGAAAGAAAATTGTATTTAGCGAGGTCAGTGATTTTAGAGGATGATCATTCGAACAACGACTCTTATATATTAGGTTGGACCTAGCGGTCCGGCTGACAAGGTTATGTCCCGGGCATCATGGGACGTAGTCTCGGGTAGGTACGAGACCTTCGTTAAACATGATCACTCATTTCCGCATCTCGATTTCAAAAGTGACTAGATGCCGATAGGGACACAGATCATACATTGCATCAGTTATTGACATATTGATTGCCTGCATTTAACATCTCCACCGTTATTACTTTTATTTTTCTTGTCTTTCATGATTATTATAATATTGCTATTGTGTCGCCCTGACGACCTGAGTATGCATGCTCAGTGATAGAGGTGGATTCGTCTGACCTCGAGAACATACATGAAGATCCAGACCAGTGAACTAGTTACATTTCTCCATTGATATTCCTGGTTAGTTGCCATTTTGCTTACTTCCATTGAGCTCAGATTTCTTTATATCCGATAGTTTTAGTGACTGCATTCTCTTTACCCGTATTGTATTTTATTGATTTCCATATAATGCTAGAAGCCGAAATGCGACTACGACAGGATTTTTCCTTGATCGTAGGAGCATGGCTGGCCTTGTCACCCTTGTATTCCGTATTTTGGAAAGCGGGGAGTGGCAGCTAGAATCAATCAATCTGATGATCTCACATCAGGGTATGCAACGAATAGCATGTCATAGTCGTTCCTCCTTGGGTGACTAGCGATCTTCTATCATATCTCTAAATACAACTCGTGCTGCGTTAGCTTCAAACATCTGGGGCGATATCTTGTCAGTCGCAGCAACAACTGAATCATTCATCCGCACGCTGAACAGTGCCTCAATCATCAAGAATAACGGTGCATTGACGGTCATCACATTCTGGCTGGCTTCTAGCTGTGGCCCAATCCTCTAGTGTTGATCTGCACGTTCGAGAAATTTTGTAAAAGCAATCCATTAAACGCTCATGGAGCGAAAACACAATAAAATAACACATCTATGCAATCGTGTGTCGCCGGAATTATGCCCTGGTCAGTCCTCGTCCGTGACGAGCTCGTGCTGACCGCAACTCTAGCCGCAGTTCTCTCTGCCCGTGTAATCGTGGCAGCAAAAACCATAAACTGATATCGATGAGGATAGATCATAAGAATGAATATAATACTGTGCAAGGAAATATACATCCTAAGGTTTCTTAAGCGGAGTAGCGTATCGTAAGTATGCCGTGGAACATACACACGGTACGTTACTCTACTTAAATCACCTACTCCATCAACCAAGGTTAACCTATGCTACGAAAGTTTGGGTCTAATACCCTCTCGACCAAGTCTAAGTTCCGTAAGGTCAAGCCTAGGTTCTGAATATAAATATACGCCCTAGACTCCACATAGTCAAATATAGACTCGAACCAAGGTTAACCTAGCGCTCTGATACCAACTTTGTCACAACTCGAAATGGCATGTGACTGGCACTTGAATCATATGAAGTCTATAGGACCCCATCTAATCCAAGTAAGACAAAAATCCCAGAAATCTAAACCATTTGAAAGAAGGAAGTGAAGGAAAACTTGTTTTAAAGTTTGCATATAAATCACTTTGAAAAGTCGTAGTAAACCATTTTAAAATATCAAGTCTTTTCCGAAAATTTCGGCAGAGTCTCCTTTGTAAATACTGGCCCCAAACGGGTATAAACATAAATAATATGCATAATGAATAAAGGCATCCCCAAACGGGAGCTAGCTCTTCGTCAATTGGCGGTCACAACCACGCAAGCAATATAATATTCAACGCCGAAGGGCGAGGATCAAAACTCAAAAGGAAAACCAATACATCAAGAAAACCATAATAATACAAGTGCGACTCTAAGGTCGAAAGAATATACACTGGTCTTCTAAGTCTATAAATTAATACATGTCTGGTTGATGGAGTTACTAGATACAACTAAAATAAATAAATGTACAATGATGGTCACGATACAAGTGAATCCACCTACCAAAGCAATCACCCGGAAAGTAGCAGTGTGCCAGCAAAGCCGTCAGGGAAACCTGTAAGGCAAAACCTGCAAGAAACTGTGGCACAACGGGGGTGAGTTGCCAGCTCGTGAGTAGAAAACATCACCAAGCAGAAATCGCATGTATGACTCAATCCTAGGTCATACGGTAATATATCCTCAATATAATAAAGCCTGAAGCATATAATAATGGTAAGGGTAAACATCTATATATAAGTATAATACCAAGTGCTCATGTCAATGTCTCAGGTAGCAACATAATACATACATGATGTATGGATGCAATAAAATGAAAACAGAATACATCATGAATGAGAAAATTGTTTTCTTAATTTAGTGAGATTTCTGTATATATAAATCGAGATATCATCAATGAAATCAACAGAAAATCAGTGTCCAGCATCGACACAAAATATATATCTCGCTATCTCAATATCTCAGGCTCCGGCAATCCGGACTGGCCCGTAACATCAAATCTTAATACCTCAGGCTCCAGCAATCCAGACTGGCCTATACTCCGATCGGTATCCTCCGAATATCCGTTGGGTCACAATAAAATCACCAGTCGGTAGTGCTTCCCTGCCAGGCTCAACGCCATCTTGCCCCGGGGTACCGCACCGGGTCCACCATGCACCTACAGACGGTTCCTCCTCCTCCTCTTCGAATCGGGTGTATGATGTCGCTCAAGAGCCGAGAAAACTTATGGTGGACTCCTCTCAAATCATATCATGAGAAAACCGTAATTTTCTATCTTTAAAATGATAATAGGTTTATAAAATCCTTGTGGTTTCTCCAAATCCAGAAATCTCATGGAAGTCCGAAATCCCAATCTTAAGAGTAAATAACAATGAACTACTAGCAATAAGCTCCATAATATTGCATGACAAATGAATATATGAATGTATCAAATATCAAGCAAAGAATGTAATAATTAAACTAGCATATATAACAGCAAGCGCACTAGTACTATATCAAAACTATCAGCTAGCAATTTATACAATGAAATAGTGTTTTCTAATATGTACGTGACATGGCAATTACTGATAATAATATGTGTGAGCCGGCAAGCAGGTGTACGTGGAGCATACGCATCATCGGTAATGGTGCTGGTGTCCTGACAGCATGATTTTAATAATAACTAACGAAAACACAAATAAATATGCAATGCGATGCGAACAGTAAGAATATGCGGAACATGAATAATAACGCAACATATAAGAATGTACATTTATATATGAGTCATACAGTTTTGACATTTGAAATAACACGAATCGTGTATTTAGAAAATAGGGGTTACGGTGTTTTTAAGAAAAGGTACGCCCTTTGAAATATCCGTAGTATCCCTTGGCCTGTCTTTAAAATACTCACGATTCGTTAGTTTTGGAAATAGGTATGACTCGAGCCTAAACTAACATCTACTAAGTAAACTACAGGACTAAACTAACAGACTAATCGAAAGGGTAAGGAAAACCACCTAAGTCTGAGTCGATATCCATATCTAGTAGTCGGTGATCCCGCCTCAATAGTATCACGTACGATACAATATATCATATGACATCCTCGAGTCAAGAGTGCGGATCTATCATCATAATTATATCTCGTACGGTAAATCCATCGTACGGCATCCCAAATCTGGGTACGGATCGAATATCACATTTATCTCATTATTCATCTGGTATCCTTATCATCATGTCCTGAATTAGGGGTACTGATCTAAAGTATAGTACATTCCGATACCATCAACATATATATATGCGTGTGTATGAAAACACGTGGCCTAAAGATCCTCTATAATATCATGTCGTATCTCATAATACGAACCAAGTCGCATCACCGATCTCGTGGCATCATGCCCAATCACATCGACTGATCTCCAAGTACCATATACTATCATCATTATCCATGTATATATATATATATATATATATATATACTCGCATACATGTATGTATGTGTGTGTGTGTGTCCCCCCATATACGCACAAGTAAATCAAATGTATGCGTGTGTGCGTGCGTGTATGAAAAGCTTATTCTAGGGTTCGCGACTAAGAAACTAACTAACGACACTATCATCCAATTATACTAGAATTAACCCATGATCTTCTAAGATCAAACTTGCTAACTAACCAAGTTCACATAACACATATTCATATATAACTATAATATATCATAGGCTACACTACGAACTGCGGGGGTGCTATACGCTATCCACCCGACTTCCCCCGTAGATATATATCTACCCACCTTGATCTTTTCTTGCCGTAATCGATGTCGTCACGCTCTTGCTTGTCGTCCCGAAGTTCACGCGGAGATACCTACATATCATAACATATCGTGCCGCATTAAAATACAATTCAAAATCAAAACGACACACGAATCGTACATAGGTTAAAACCTATGATCTACGCACGCAAAAGAACCAAACAACCCCCGTCGCTGACGTACAAACATCAGACGACGGAACACAATATCAAATACCAAATCCCAATTCATTAAAAGCCGCAATACGAAATCAGAAACTTAAGAAAACCTCTCCAGATTTTTCCTAAGGTGAAATTAGCCAATTTTGCATATGGGGAGGGTCTAGTTTACTGCAAATAGAGCCATAGAACAAACAAGAATGCATTCAACCCCACCCTGGCCGCAATTTGCGGCTAGGAAGATTAAAATTGCGGCCATGTGAGGGAGATGGGGTCTCGGGTCTCGGGGTTAGCTTCCTAGGTGCCTGCTAGTATCACTAGGTTTGCAAAATAATTTATAAGGTCCCCGGGTTATAGCAGTTCTCCAAAACACATCACCAAAGTCCACAAAATCCGATATCGGGGTTTCTAAGTTTGGGGTTTGGGGTTCTAGTCTCTGTTTGATCCAGTATTCTAGCACTATGGCGGTTTGTAGTCACTACTAATTCTTAATTGCACCTTCCCATATCATAAAAACTTCTAACCCTCATTTAGGAATTTTCCATCATCACAAAACCTCAATTTATCAACTCTAAACTACTATGGGAGTTTAAGGAATTCAAATACTAAACTAATGGTGTAGATATTATCTCATTTGGTAACTCAAGAAAATTCTTGAGTTGCCCCAAGTGTTCAAAATCCTTGCTTTCTTGGTCCAAAATGCTTGTAGTGAGCATGTGCACATTTTTAATGAAGGTATCATGGTGTTTTGGTGTGGAATTTGGGTTGTGTGAGGAAGTGGAGATGGTGGAGGGAAGAGAGTAGCCAAGGTTGAGGGAGGAGAAGGGAAAAAGATGAAGAGGGAATGATTAACAAAGAGCCATGATCAATGAAGACCCCTCACCTCTCTCTCTCTCTCTCTCTCTCTCTCTCTCTCGCCCATACCTCAATTCTTTAACCTTTACCCTTTTATTTTCTTTTCTTTCCTTTTCCTTTTCTTTTCATTTTAAAAAAAATCCAAGCTTGAAAAAGAAAAGCCATGGTAGAAAAATGTAACAATATGTAATATGACATGGTCCATATCATGTACGCAAATCAAGTTTAATACACGATTAGTTATATTTAATCGCGATTACCATTAAAATGGAATATAATTAATCATAAAGAATTTAAAATTTGTTTAAATCATATAAAACACCCTCATTTCAGTAATTCCTATAATTTTCCAAATATTTCCCAATTTATCGGTATTTAATTATACCGTATCATAAAATATTCATAATATTTATTCTTTAATTATATAAATTCCCAAAAATAATATTTTATTTTTCTAAAATGTTACACATACGATTGAATTTTCTCGTCACATAGACTACACGACGGTTGTTAGTACCGAACTATACTATCCGATATTTAACAATATTTGTATAGTTCAATATCACGATGAACATCGAACGTATGTTAACCGATAGACGGGGACTAAGTCGCTCTTTGATTTTCACATATGAGTATCGATGAGAATATGAAAGTTTCATATTATCATCGAGTATCATATATTGGTTTTAAGTTGAACATTTAACTTGAATAGGTTTGTAGGGTGTTTTTCATCACCCCATTGAGATGGGAATACGCGCGTGCTTATCAGGCGCATTACAGATTCCCCCTGCCTAGGGTAGGCTGGGGTTTATTGATTGTGGGGATCCGAATCTCCGACAACCGCGGACTAAGCTGCCGTTAATTACCTCTCGCATTTGGAGCAAGAGAACCTCCAATTGACGGGTTAAACTGGTCATGCAAACTCAATGCGCAGTGTTGTGTTTTGAAAAGGTTTGGGATATATCGGGGGCCCCGCAAAGTTTTTACGGGGGTCCCGATACCCGGATAGCGGGCTGGGGGTCAAGGGGGCTAGCAGCCCCCTTGCGGGTGCGGAGCAGCGCCCCGCTAGAAATTTTTTTCTAATAGGGACGGTGTTGTGGAGTGTGTGTGTATCAATGTATATATACATATATATAAAAAGGGGAAAAGCGTCCAAAGGACGCGTGGGGCCAGCGCCTCACGTGCCTAACACGAGAGTGCTGGACGCTCGAGCACTGTGCGCTTAGGCGCTAGCGTACCACGTGTCCGACACGTGGGCGCTGGGCGCTTGAGAGCAAGGTGCTCGAGCGCTAGCGCACCATGTGTCCGGCACGTAGGCGCTGGGCGCTTGAGCGCTGTGCGCTTAGGCGCGAGTGCACCACGGGTCCGGCACGTGGGCGCTGGGCGCTCGAGCGCTTGGGGAGCTAAGCGCTCGGGCGCTTGGGCGCCGGCGAGGAAAAGGGGCTTTTAGCCCCAGAAATGAGATTTAAACTCCCGAAAGAGAATTTAGAGTGGAGTTAAACTCCTAAGATGTTTTTGGATATGCTGAAACGGGCTTCTCCCTTGAGCTCTGGATCTTCCCAAAGTGGGATTTTTAGGAGATGGGTCTCCTTCTTTCTCCTCTTTTGGCTGGATCTTGAAGAACAAAAAGTATGAGATTTTAAAAATCTCTTATTTTGAAGATCTGATGGGAGATCTGAGTTCCCCTTTGTGGGTTTCGTGGTAAAAAACTATTTAGTTTTGGAAAAGGAAGAGTAAAACTCTTGATTTAATTCAAAAAGAAAAGAAGGTTTTTAGAACCTTGAGGAAGGAGAAGATCACAGATCTTGATTCTTTTTGGAAAGAGAAAAAGGGTTGAGTTATTTTCATTATCCTTGCCTTTATAGGCTATACACTTTACATTTTGCCCATCCCATAGCTCATATGCCATTTCTTTTTGCACATAAGCCATGGGCTTTACAAAAATTCAGTTTTATGCCCATTTTTCTTACATTCATTCATAAAATAGAATAAAAGTAATGCACCAAAATTATTTATTACAAATTTTTTTATCTTGGCATGGGGGGAGGCCGGCCATTCCATGTACGGGCTCGACCCGGGCATTGGCCCATTTGACCTGGGTTTGGGCCCACTTGGTTTGAGGTTGAATTTGATTTTGACTTGGTCAACCGGGATGTAAATTTCGACCCCAACAAATTGCCCCCCATCAATAAATGCACACCACATATGTGGGTTGTGTGCACGAAATTGATGGATCTTCTTTCGCGTGGAGATCAACTTGATCTAGTTCCCGTTTTAACGACGTGGAGGTCGATACTGCCATTTTAGCGACTTGGACGGTCGGTGCTGCCCATTTGCGACGTGGACGGTCGGTTCTGCCCTTTTTGTGACTTGGACGGTCGGTTCTGCTCTTTTTGAGACTTGGACGGTCGGTGCTGCCCTTTTTACGACTTGGACGGTCGGTGCTGCCCTTTTTGCGACTTGGGCGGTCGGTGCTGCCCTTTTAGCGACGTGGACGGTCGGTGCTGCCCTTTTTGCGACTTGGATGGTCGGTGCTGCCCTTTTAGCGACGTGGACAGTCGGCGCTGCCCTTTTTGCGACTTGGACGGTCGGTTCTGCTCTTTTAGCGACATGGACGGTCGGTTCTGCCCTTTTTGCGACTTGGACGGTCGGTGCTGCCCTTTTAGCGACGTGGACGGTCGGTTCTGCCATTTTTGCGACTTGGACGGTTGGTTCTGCCCTTTTAGCGACATGGACAGTCGGTTCTGCCCTTTTTGCGACTTGGACGGTTGGTGCTGCCCTTTTAGCGACGTGGACGGTCGGTGCTGCCCTTTTAGCGATGTGGACGGTCGGTTCTGCCCTTTTTGCGACTAGGACGTTCGGTGCTGCCATTTTTGCGACGTGGACGGTCGGTTCTGCCCTTTTTGCGACTTGGACGGTCGGTGCCGCCCTTTTAGCGACGTGGACGTTCGGTGCTGCCCTTTTAGCGACGTGGACGGTCGGTGTTGCCCTTTTAGAGACGTGGACGGTCGGTTCTGCCCTTTTTCCGACTTGGACGGTGCTTGATTTGACTTGCTCCGCTTCTTGCGGTGTCAGGGTTGAAGTTGACTTGCTGATTCGATGTGATTTGGGTTGACATCAGCACCGCTGCACTGGAATATGGTACCAGGAGCGAATCATCATTTGTCATGAGGCGATTTCCCTCATTCCCAGTTTAACGACTTAGGGGTCATCTGTTCCCAGTTTAACAACTTAGAGGTCATCTGTTCCCAGTTTAAAGACTTAGGGGTCTATTGGATTGGAGTTTTGAGATTTTGGGGTTAGGGTAGGTATTAGCGTTGTTAACACTGAAGCACACATGTCAGGAGCAATTCATCATTAGCCTTTTCCTGTTGGGGAGCGATGGCTTAGGAGACAGGTTCAGATCCCTATCACCTAAGGCTTTTCAATTTTGTGAGCCGTAAGGGTCTCATAAAAGCATTTTCTCCCTACGAGTCGAAAGGATCTCGTAGGTGCACTTTCTCCTTAGGAGTCGTGGGGACTCCTAAGTGTGTTTTTCCTTTGTGAGTCGTAAGGATCCCACGAAGGTTTGTTCTCCTCATGTATCGTGAAGACACATGAGTAGTTCTTCCCAGATGGAGCATAATTCCGAGGGCAGAGACCAGCCGCGTAACTGGTGATTGCGGTGGGGCATGGGTATGCTGATAATTATTTGAGCCCGTGGATTGCATACGGCAGTCAATTTGGGGACAAACCGTAGGGCTGGGAGAATTTTGAGAAATTGGATTTGGTTGGCGTCTGCATCGCTACACTGGAATATGGTACCAGGAGCGACTCATCATTCGCCGTTTGGGGACTTGGAATTTGGATCTTATTTGGCATCAGCATTGCTGCACTGGAACAATGCCAGGAGCAACACATCATTTTCCTCGGAAGAACTTGGGATTTGGGGTTTTGGTCGGCATCAGCACCGCTAACACTGAAGCGAAATGCCAGGAGCGACTCATCATTTGCCGTTTCTCGTTGGAGAGCGATGGCTTAAGAGACAGGTTTAGGTCCCTGTCACCTAAGACTTTTCAATTTTATGAGCCGTAAGTGTCTCATAAAAGCATTTTCTCCCAACGAGTCGAGAGGATCTCGCAGGTGTATGTTCTTCTTAGGAATCGTGAGGATTCTTAAGTGTGTTTCTCCTTTGTGAGTCGTAAAGATCTCACGCAGGGATTTTCTCCTCACAAGGTTGAGAGGACTTTGCGAGTGTATTTCATCCCTATGGTTAGTCCTCAAATTGACTGCCGTATACAATCCACGGGCTCAAATAATTCTCAGCATACCCATGCCCTACCGCAACCACCAGTTACGCTGCTGGTCTCCGCCTTTGGAATTATACTTCATTGGAAAGACCCACTCATGTGTCCTCACGATGCATGAGGAGAACAAACCTTCGTGAGATCCTTACGACTCACCAAGGAAAAACACACTTAGGAGTCCTCGCGACTCTTAAGGATGCAGTCGCCAACAAAGTCCCAAAAAATTTCTCGAAAGAGAAATCAGAGAGGAGTTGGATTTCTGAGTGTGTTTTCTTTTTTTTTCTTGGGTTTAGTGAAAGGGGTTCTTCTTCCTCCTCCTCTGTTAGCTAGATCTTGAAGATCAAGAGATGTGAGATCTCAAAATCTCTCCTTTTTGGGATTTAAAGACATATCCAAGTTCCCCTTTGTGGGTTTGATGGTGTAAAACTATTTTGTGTCTGAAAAGGAAGAGTAAGACTCTTGATTTAATTCAGAAGAAAGAAGAAGGTTTGAGACCTTTAGAAAAGGGAAAGAAATACAAACCCTAGGTTTTTGAGAGAATGAAAGTATATCCTTTTTTTATTCATCATGTTGCCTTTTATAGGCTTACATATTTGCATATAGCCCCTTGGGCTTCACAAAAATGGTATTTTGCCTATCCCATGGCTCATGTGCCATTTCATTTTTGCACATAAGCCATGGGCTTACAAAATATTGGCTTTATGCCCATTTTGCATACATTCATGTATAAAAAATTACATAAAAATTATTTATTACATGATTTTTTTGTTGGCATGGGAAGGCTGGCCGCGGGCTCGACTTGGGCATGGGCCCGCTTGACCTGGGCTTGGGCCCACCTAGCTTGGGGGTTGACCCTGACTTTGACTCGGTCAACCGGGGTGCAAATTTTTACCCCAACACTTGACATGGACGAAATTCTGATCACAGTCAGGAGCCGGCAAATTCTACTCCAAGTCTCTCTACGAGAAGAGAAAAGCGCAGAACAGAAGGGCAGTCCTGCCGAAGAAGCTTCGATCATCCAAGACGAGCCCGATTGGAGAGAACCCTTCATAGAGTACCTCCGATACGACAAGCTGCCCGAAGGAAAATCTGCAAGGATTCAGTTGAAGAAGAGAGCTCTCTGATACGTGTTTGTAAATGACACGCTATACCGCATGTCATATGACCAACTCTGGCTCAGGTGTCTGTCATTGGCCGAAGCCCAAAAGGTCATGAAAGAAGTTCACTCGGGCGTTTGCGGTGCTCACCAATCTGGCCCCAAGATGCGACTTCAAATTAAACGGCTTGGGTATTACTAGCCCACCATGATACGGGATTGTGGAGAGCATGCAAAGAAATGTTATATCTGCCAGATTCACGGCGATTTCATTCACAAGCATCCCAATCCGTTGCATCCTACGGTGGCGTCGTGGCCCTTCGAAGTCTGGACACCGACATTGTTGGCCCAATTGATCCTTCGTCATCCAGAGGCCATCGGTTCATATTGGCCGCAACAGACTACTTCTCCAGATGGGCTGAAGCTGTCCCACTAAAAGAAGTCAAGACAGAAGATATTCCGACATTCTTCCAGCATAATATTCTAAATCCCAAAAAGGAGAGATTTTGAGATCTCACATCTCTTGATCTTCAAGATCCAGCTAACAGAGGAGGAAGAAGAAGAACCCCTTTCACTAAACCCAAGAAAAAAAAGAAAACACACTCAGAAATCCAACTCCTCTCTGATTTCTCTTTCGAGAAATTTTTTGGGACTTTGTTGGCGACTGCATCGTAAGGATCCTAGGTTTTTTCGCCAATAAAGTCCCAAGGAAAAACACACTTTCACAGCGATGCAGTCGCCAACAAAGAGATGAAATGCACTCACAAAGTCCTCTCGACTTTGTGAGGAGAAAATTCCCGCGTGAGATCCTTACGACTCACAAAGGAGCAACACACTTGGGAGTCCCCACGACTCCCAAGGAGAAAATACACTTACAGGATCCTTACGACCCGTAAGGAGAAAATGCTTTGTGAGACCCTTACGGCTCACAAAATTGAAAAGTCTTAGGTGATAGGGATCTAAACCTGTCTCCTAAGCCATCGTTTCTGTAGGGTTCCTAGGCACTCTTGTGAGGGTTCATAAGGCATCAAACATGCCCGAATAAAATTTTAGACGTGCCGAACAACCCAAAGCCGGGATCTTTGCTAGATTATTAGGGTTTAACATGCAAGTAAACATCTTTACTACTAAGTGTGAGGGATTACAACCTTTGTAGTCCGCTCCTTCGCTTCACAAGCTCCGAGTAGAAGTCCCTTTGCCGCGATCCACGATCTCCCGGACTTAAGAGAGGCTCCACGACTCGAACGATCCATGCTAGCTTGTAGTGTTCCGCTTCTCCGATGATCTACGTCGAAGTTGCTATAACTCAAGCTCTCTCACTCTAATGAGGTGAACACCCTAATCTAATGGGCTAGATTCGATGAGGATGATGGAGTAGTATTTGTGCTTTCTTTTTATATCATTTTCTCACAAGAACTCATCACAAAAGAAATCACTAGTGAGCTCTTTCAAAAACTCAAGAGAGAAGAAGATGAAGAATAATGAGATAATTACTTTTGTGATGAATAGTAGATAAGAATATATGATTGGTTATAGAACCATAATCAAGGATGAGAGGCTTAACCTTTGTAGAGAATAAACTAGAGCTAGGGTTTGGTTAGGTCAAGAATGAGTCATGGATAAGTATCAACCATAATATCTTAACCAAGACAAAAGGAAATCCTTCTAGAATGAGCAAGAAGGAACTAACCCTAATCAAACCCTAATCTCTTTTTATCATCCCTAAACATGTTTCATAATAAATCATATGATGTCACAATAATATATATCATATATATATTATATATTTGCAACAAAAGAAAATAATACAATTAACATATATCGCATATATATCAATGTATTAATCCGGTGAGAAAATGAAATAATAAAGCGAGCCAATATTAGATAATGTAATACAATATATCATATATATATCATTATACATTAAATCATCGAATCAACACTTGATCCGATGATCCGGCTATATCGAATATAACCGACTAATATATCATGTACCGATTCATCGAATCAACACTTGATCCGATGTCCCGGTTCATAACTAAATATCGCGAGAATATAATACGGTATCTCATATCGCATTATCCTCGGTCCTGCACATATCACATATGTGCCTCTACTCCGTTTTGCCTGAGCTAAGAAACCTCTGTGTAGGACTCTAAAGAATCGTTAATACGCCGGTAGCAGGTGATGATCATATCAAGCACCCACAAGCTGCAAGCGGTCAGCTAAACGTAACAGCCACCCAGGTATTGAGCGATCAGAAGATCAACAAGCTAGCCTATCCGTTCTCCTGTGAATCCAATCAGTAACACTCCCGTACAGTCCGGTCTGTTCGTCTGATATATCGCATATCAAGTCTAGGGGTGGTATACGTCAGACCCCAGTAACCGATAAGTCGTGTTGATGTGAGGCTCATAACAGGTCGAGAAACTACTAGTAACACTTACCAGTAAATCTCGATATCAGCCATGGCCAGTGACTTCCAGTTATAGCCAATCGAACACAGCACAACATCAACTCCCTATACCGGGAGAGACGAATCCCCTCCTATCGCTCATTGCCTCCATATGATTCGGGACTGTACCCAAAAGCCACCGTTTTGCATGCCCTCTTGGACGTGGTAAGATGGAAATCAAAGCACAGTGGGAATCACACAAGACTCTATGACGATCTCGGGTCTACAGACTACCCTGTACCAGTGTCACCGGAGAACTGCCATCTGACGTGTGGTATATCACCATCTGGGAGTTCTCGGCGAGTCCTTCCAGTGTACCCAATCTCCACTGAGCACCCGTACACCATCCTTGATGTCAAACACCGATGGATATGGGATCATCCATCGCCCATCATATGGGTCAAGATGCGTATACGCTAGTCTACTCTGGTGTATCGATGCCCCGTCTCGATATACCCTCGACTAGGAACATTTATAGGATGTACTCATCGACTACCGTGGCCCCACTAGTATGATCTCATCATAATACCAGTAGTCGAGTACAGATCCTAAGGGCTTTATCAACATGTAAGAGAAAGACAGTAAACCAATACAAGTCAACATGTTAAGATAAAGTGAAACCAAATAGCATACTATCATGACGAGCAAGAAAGTCCTCTCTGTATATATCTAAGCATCCATCATAATATACATCATATGTACAACAATGGCCTCTAGGGCATATACATAACTAACAATCTCCCACTTGCACTAAGGCCAGCTGCTGTAGTATCTCATACCTAGCATCCTGAATAATCTCTCAAACTGTATCTGGGGAATGGCCTTCGTGAGTGGATCCGCAGTGTTATCCTTCGTATCTATTCTCCTGACCTCGATCTCCCGGCGATCAACTATCTCCCTGATCAGGTGATACCGCCTCAGAATATGTCTGGATTTCTGATGGGACCTGGGTTCCTTGGCCAAAGCCACAGCTCTATTGTTATCGCAATACAGAGGTATTGGATACTCAATGGATGGAACCACACCAAGTTCACTAATGAACTTCTTCATCCAAACAGCCTCTTTGGCAGCATCGTTGGCAGCGATGTATTCAGCTTCCATCGTCGAGTCTGCAACGGTATCCTGTTTGGAACTCTTCCAACATACCGCCCCTCCATTGAGGGTAAAGACAAATCCCGTGTGCGACTTAGAGTGGTTCTTATCACTTTGGAAGCTGGAATCGGCAAAGGACTCCACCCGGAGTTCTCCGTTACCATACACCAAGAACATGTCTCTAGTCCTTCGCAAGTACTTGAGAATGTTCTTCACAGCTGTCCAGTGACTCTCTCCAGGATCTGCTTGATACCGACTCACTACACTTAGTGAGTATGCTATATCGGGTCTGGTACATAGCATCGCATACATGATAGAGCCTACTGCTGAAGCATAGGGTATCCCTTGCATGCGAGCTCTCTCCAAATCAGTCTTGGGAGACATCTCTTTGGAGAGAGTGAGTCCAGAAATCGTGGGTTGGTTCCCACGCTTGGATTCTTCCATACTAAACCTCTTTAGTAAGGTGCCAATGTACCTGGATTGGGACAATTCCAGTATCCTTTTGGATCTATCTCTATAGATCCTAATCCCCAATATGCAGGAGGCATCACCTAGATCTTTCATTGAGAATCTTTGTGATAAGAAGAGCTTGACTGATTGCAGCATAGGAATATCATTTCCTATCAAGAGTATGTCATCCACGTACAAAACGAGGAAGACAACCTTACTCTCTGCTACCTTCTTATAGATACAAGGTTCATCTATATTTTTGATAAAGTCAAACTCTTTGACTACAACATCAAAACAGATGTTCCAACTCCGCGATACTTGCTTTAACCCATAAATGGATTTAAGCAGCTTGCACACCTTTCCGCTGCTCCCACTATCTATGAAGCCCTCTGGCTGAGTCATGTACACGCACTCTTCTAAATCACCATTTAGAAAGGCGGTCTTAACATCCATTTGCCAGATTTCGTAGTCATGGTATGCAGCAATGGCAAGTAAGATCCGGATGGACTTAAGCATATCCACTGGAGAAAAGGTTTCGTCATAATCCACACCTGGTCGTTGACGAAAACCCTTTACTACAAGTCTAGCTTTGAAAGTCTCAACTTTTCCATCTATACCAAATTTCTTTTTAAAAATCCACTTGCTCCCAATGGGTTTTACCCCTTCAGGAGCATTTTCCAAAGTCCATACTTTATTGGTGTACATGGATTCCATCTCAGATCGCATTGCATCCAGCCATTTCATAGAGTCACCACTCATGATGGCCTGCTCGAAACTAGTTGGGTCATCATCTTCCATGATGCAATCCTCGCTTCCACCATCAATGAGAAAACCGTAGTATCTCTCAGGCGGATAAGAAACCCTGCTAGATAGGCGGAGAGGCTGGGGTTCGTCGGGTACTACTGAATCCTCTGGTTCTACCAAGTCTTCTGTTATAGTTTGTGTCGCTGGAACCTCTTCCAATTCTACCTCAATGCCACTAATCTGTTTCATAAGAAAACATTTTTCTAAGAAAGTGGCATGTCGAGAAACAAACACCTTTTGTTCCTCGGGATGGTAGAAGATATACCCTCGCGAATGTTTGGGATATCCAATAAACTTACATAATACAGATCTTGCCTCGAGCTTGTCCGGATTTTGTCTTTTGACATAGGCTGGACAACCCCATATCTTAACATACATAAGAGATGGTCTCTTCCCTTTCCATATCTCATATGGAGTGGTAGGCACTGATTTGGTAGGAACCATATTCAATAGGTGTATGGCTGTCTCAAGCGCATACCCCCAGAAGGAAATAGGCAACTCAGCTTCACTCATCATGGAGCGCACCATATCTAATAGGGTGCGATTCCTCCGCTCCGATACACCGTTGTGCTGTGGTGTATAAGGAGGAGTAAGCTGAGAGAGAATCCCATTCTCTTTTAGATAATCTAGAAACTCATTGCTTAAGTATTCACCTCCTCGATCAGATCGAAGAATCTTAATACTTTTGCCCGTTTGATTCTCTACTTCGTGCTTATATTCTCTGAATTTCTCAAAAGCTTCAGACTTGTGTTTCATCAGGAACACATGTCCGTATCTAGAGAGATCGTCAGTGAATGTAATGAACTAGGAAGAACCGTTCCTGACATGCGTAGACATAAGACCGCATACATCACTATGTACCAGTCCTAAGAGTTTGGTAACTCTTTCTCCGTGTCCACTAAACGGAGCTTTGGTCATTTTTCCTTTGAGACATGAATGGCAAGTATCATAATATGATAATTCGAACGGATTCAAATATCCATCTTTATATAACTTAGCCAGTCGTGTCGCATTGATATAACCAAGTCTACAATGCCACAAGAAGGATTCGTTCATTTCTGAACTCTTCCTCTTGTGTGTGTTTTGTATATTGAGGACTGTATTTTGATTTAGAATGAATATGCCATTATGTAACGAGCCTGATGCAATCAACTTTTGATCTAGGAATATGTTCATAACATTATCCTGTACTACAAAATTATATCCTTCTTTACTTAATAAAGAAACTGATATAATGTTGCACATCATGTTCGGTATATAATAGCACTCATTCAGAATCAGTGTATCACCACTTGGTAATACTAGGTGATATTCGCCAACTGCTTTGGCTGCAATACTTGCACCGTTTCCTACTTGAACGGAATGATCACATTTTCCCAGTTCTCTACCTTTTCGTAGCCCATGTAACAATTTACATATGTGGGATCCTGACCTGGTATCTAATACCCAGGACGTAGGGTGAACTGAGAAACAGTTCTCAATAACTAACACACCTGAAGAAGATGCATCAACATGCATGTTCTTTTGGGCGGCTTGAGATTCTAGATATTCTCCTATTCCCTGTTCAGTCTTATAACTCTTATAAGAAAGAACGTGTCCAACTTTCCCCTGCTCAGTATAATAAGCGGGTTCTGTCAATACATCCATATTATTATCTTGATTATGGCCTGACATGGTCGCTACCTGGAGAGAGAGAGAAGAAAACACTTTAGCGTATGCTCTTGCAAGATTAGATTGGTTATTATCTTATCTAATCAGGATGTCTCCCACTGTTTTTATCAAATCTTCCTTCAAACTCTAAAAGGTAAGATTAGCCGGGATTAATTACACCCTACAATTTCGTCAATCTTTCAGCCAGATCAGTGTCGGTACTTGAGGGAGGTTCCCCGTGCTTTCGCACGGACCTAATTAAAGAAAACCTCGTTTTCCCAAAGGCGTAACCCCGTTAACACTTTTCTAGACACCTACTTGATCGGCTAATTGTCCTGTGTAAAACTCTCCCAGGAGTAACTCTTACTCGCAGTGGGTATCGGGATCCAACTATCTCATAGGAGGTATGCAATCTCATTGCAAATTTCAACACTTGAAATTCCCGATAATACTTTTACCCCTAGCGTCCCATGACTTTGACGAAAGCCAAACTACCCATAGGGCGCTAGTCAAGTTCAACCCGTTCATTTCTTGATTGAATTAAACCCACCCGTACGACCCTTGACGAAGGCCAAACTACGCCGTACGAATACCCTAATCCAATCGCATCGTATGCAAGCAGATAAGCACTAGTTAGCTACCGTACACTACGCCTTGACGAAGGTCAAACTACCGCAGCACGAATACTAAATATTACTTATCTGAAATGACGGAGGGCTACGCAGGTTTTTCAGAAAACCCTGAGCGTAATGAACTTGATATCGTCGTAGAATCATGTGGTTTTTGAAAAAGGAGTGTTTTTTTAGGCTTTTCTAGTTTCGCTAAAGAGGTCACTCCCGGTGAAGAGATCTCGGCTCTTTCCCCATCGAATAAGGTGCAGGATATATCATATATATCACTGTGCAAAGCAAAACTCTAAAAGCAATCTAAAGACAAACCGTGTTTTGTAGCATCTGCCAGTTTCGCTAAAGAGGTCACTCCCGGTGAAGGGATCTCGGCTCTTTCCTCATCGAATAAGGTGCAGGATATATCATATATACCGCTATGCAAAGCAAAACTGTAGCTGCCCTTTTTTATAAAGTTTTGGCTCTACAACATCTTTTAGGTTTCTTTTCCTTTTATTAATCTCATTAATCAAATCCCATCAGTTTATGCTTCCTAAGCATCACAGAAGAAACGAAAACAGTAATATTTATATATCAGCATATATATATATATATATATATATATATATATATATATATAGTATAAGCATTCGTCTCAGGCAGTAATATGATCTCATACACAGAACATTGCAGCAGAAGAACATATATGAAATATTGGATATACTAGGACGTCCGTGTTTTCAATACGAGCCTGTATAAAACACGGATTCCACGGTCGCGATGAATAGCCAAACCCACATCCCTAGACCCCTACGAGAGCGGCAAGTAACACTGCCAATTCTAGGGTTAGGAGACCCGGTCTCGACTCCTCGAGATGGCCTCCCACTGGACCCTGGAACCCGGTTACTTGTGCTCCCCTCCTTGGGTCTACCTAATGCGGAAAAGTAAATAATATATAAGGGTGACATCAACCTCAACCCGGAAGTGCCCCAAATAAAAGAATATTACATTACATATGAATTATACATGAATAAAAATAAAACTCTCATCTCATATAAAACCCCCGGCTATTCAGAACACGACGATCCAATATAACATATCACAGCAACACATAATATCACATATCATCAACGTAAGTAAGTATGCATACACCGATCGTCGTTGATGTATAGCAACGAAAACCGGCAATACAACTACATACTACACTTACGGTCACAGAAAAGAAATTGTAAAACTACAATATTTGGAATCCACAATCACTTTAGACATCGTAAATCCGAAATATCACATACTTCGCATTTCATGCCTAACTATATGAATTCCACATATTGTATCACATTCCAGATAAATAGACAGTATTAAACTTTCCGATCGAATTATCAAATACCCAAGATTTCCTAAATAGCTCAACACTTGAGCGGAGTTCAAAAGTTCCAGAATACGTCATAGTAGCAACGGTCCAGCCGTAGAAGGGTCAAGCCAACGCCTCACATGTGGCACGCTGTACTGCCCCAACCCTGAAGGTTCAAAAGGCAGTTCAAGATGGTCACATAATCGAGTTAAGGTTTGTTGTCTTCTAGAGGGTCCATCGCGTCACATGCACGTCTTTCCGAAAGATTCAAACACGAGAAAAATTCAACACTTGAATGTTTTTCGTGCCGGGAAAAATTGAGTTAATGATATCCGTTCGAACATTTTAACAGTTTCTAAATATCCGGAAATAATAACGAATTTAAATATTCCGATCGAATCTACGATTACAAAATAAACCTCAGAATAATCAACACTTGAGTCAGAATAAAAATACCCTGAAAGTATAAAAGCAGTAAAAGGAATTACTGTGAAAAAATAACTGTCCAATCAAATAGTAGTGCCGCGGATCCGCGACCCAAGCAAGGTATGGCCGCGGTTCCGCGGCTCTCTGTACGGATGACGTCATCGTGTTTCACCATAATTCTTGAATTTACCTGCTGATTTTTTTATGTATTTTTAATTCAGAAAAAATCGCATTTTTGAAAAATATCCAGAGAGGGGTTCATTTTCGTCGTATCGGGTTCGATCGGAGTTTTAACTTCGTATACACGTCGCCTAATGGTCTAGCTAGGCTCTGATACCACTGTAGGGTTTCTAGGCACTCTTGTGAGGGTTCATAAGGCATCAAACATGCCCGAATAAAATTTTAGACGTGCCGAACAACCCAAAGCCGGGATCTTTGCTAGATTATTAGGGTTTAACATGCAAGTAAACATCTTTACTACTAAGTGTGAGGGATTACAACCTTTGTAGTCCGCTCCTTCGCTTCACAAGCTCCGAGTAGAAGTCCCTTTGCCGCGATCCACGATCTCCCGGACACAAGAGAGGCTCCACGACTCGAACGATCCATGCTAGCTTGTAGTGTTCCGCTTCTCCGATGATCTACATCGAAGTTGCTATAACTCAAGCTCTCACACTCTAATGAGGTGAACACCCTAATCTAATGGGCTAGATTAGATGAAGATGATGGAGTAGTATTTGTGCTTTCTTTTTATATCATTTTCTCACAAGAACTCATCACAAAAGAAATCACTAGTGAGCTCTTTCAAAAACTCAAGAGAGAAGAAGATGAAGAATAATGAGATAATTCCTTTTGTGATGAATAGTAGATAAGAATATATGATTGATTATAGAACCATGGTCAAGGATGAAAGGCTTAACCTTTGTAGAGAATAAACTAGAGCTAGGTTTTGGTTAGGTCAAGAATGAGTCATGGATAAGTATCAACCATAATATCTTAACCAAGACAAAAGGAAATCCTTCTAGAATGAGCAAGAAGGAACTAATCCTAATCAAACCCTAATCTCTTTTTATCATCCCTAAAAATGTTTCATAATAAATCATATGATGTCACAATAATATATATCACATATATATTATATATTTGCAACAAAAGAAAATAATACAATTAACATATATCGCATATATATCAATGTATTAATCCGGTGAGAAAATGAAATAATAAAGCGAGCCAATATTAGATAATGTAATACAATATATCATATATATATCATTATACATTAAATCATCGAATCAACACTTGATCCGACGATCCGGCTATATCGAATATAACCGACTAATATATCATGTACCGATTCATCGAATCAACACTTGATCCAATGTCCCGGTTCATAACTAAATATCTCGAGAATATAATACGGTATCTCATATCGCATTATCCTCGGTCCTGCACATATCACATATGTGCATCTACTCCGTTTTGCCTGAGCTAAGAAACCTCTGTGTAGGACTCTAAAGAATCGTCAATACGCTGGTAGCAGGTGATGATCATATCAAACACCCACAAGCTGCAAGCAGTCAGCAAAACGTAACAGCCATCCAGGTATTGAGCGATCAGAAGATCAACAAGCTAGCATGTCCGTTCTCCTGTGAATCCAATCAGTAACACTCCCGTACAGTCCGGTCTGTTCGTCTGATATGTCGCATATCAAGTCTAGGGGTGGTATACGTCAGACCCCAGTAACCGATAAGTCGTGTCGATGTGAGGCTCATAACAGGTCGAGAAACTACTAGTAACACTTACCAGTAAATCTCTATATCAGCCCTGGCCAGGGACTTCCAGTTATAACCAATCGAACACAGCACAACATCAACTCCCTATACCGGAAAAGACGAATCCCCTCCTATCGCTCATTGCCTCCATGTGATTCGGGACTGTACCCAAAAGCCACCATTTTGCACGCCCTCTTGGACGTGGTAAGGTGGAAATCAAAGCACAGTAGGAATCACATAAGACTCTATGACGATCTCGTATCTACAGACTACCCTGTACCAGTGTCACCGGAGAACTGCCATCTGACGTGTGGTATATCACCATCTGGGAGTTCTCGGTGAGTCCGTCCAGTGTACCCAGTCTCCACTGAGCACCCGTACACCATCCTTGATGTCAAACACCGATGGATATGGGATCATCTATCGCCCATCATACGGGTCAAGATACGTATACGCTAGTCTACTCTGGTGTATCGATGCCCTGTCTTGATATACCCTCGACTAGGAACATTTATAGGATGTACTCATCGACTACCGTGGCCCCACTAGTATGATCTCATCATAATACCAGTAGTCGAGTACAGATCCTAAGGGCTTTAACAACATGTGAGAGAAAGACAGTAAACCAATACAAGTCAACATGTTAAGATAAAGTGAAACCAAATAGCATACTATCATGACGAGCAAGAAAGTCCTCTCTGTATATATCCAAGCATCCATCATAATATACATCATATGTACAACAATGGCCTCTAGGGCATATACATAACTAACAGTTTCCTAATAAGCAAACGCAAATGATGATTCGCTCCTGGTACCATATTCCAGTGTAGCGATGCTGATGCCAAACAAAAAAAACAATTCCCAAATCCTGTCATGACAAATGATGATTCGCTCCTAGTACCATATTCCAGTGTAGCGAAGCTGATGTCAACCCAAATCAAATCAAACCAACAACCTCTACGGAGGAATCATGCTTCTTCCCAGAATTTACCCCGTGTCGAAATCATGCTTCGCCTCGGGATATCTACCTTCCCTGCCGGAATTATGCTCCGCCTGGGAATCAAATCAACCAACCAGCTCTGCGTCGGAACCATACCTCGTCTCAGAGTGTACCCCGCGTCGAAATCATGCTTCGTCTCGGTTTATCTGCCTTCCCTGTCAAAATTATGCTTCGTCTCGGAATCAAATCAAACCAACAACCTCTGCGGCAGAATCATGCTCCGTCCCAGAATTTACCCCGTGTCGAAATCATGCTTCGCCTCGGGATATCTACCTTCCCTGCCGGAATTATGCTCCGCCTCGGAATCAAATCAACCAACCAGCTCTGCGTCGGAATCAAGCTTCGTCTCAGAATATGCACCCCGTGTCGAAATGATGCTTCGCCTCGGTGTACCTTCCTTCCCTGTCAAAATTATGCTTTGCCTCGGAATCAAGTCAACCAACAAGCTCTGCGCCGGAATCATGCTCCGTCTCAGAATGTACCCCGTGTCGAAATCATGCTTCGCCTCGGAGTATTTGCCTTCTCTGTCGGAATAATGCTTCGCCTGGGAATCAACCTCCGCATCGAAATTATGCTTCGGTTAGAATGTCTGTCGCCCTTCGGAATGATGCTCTGATCTTGGAATTATGCTCCGCGCTTCGGAATGATGCTCCGATCCTTGGAATCATGCTCCGCAAATTGGAATGATGCTCCGATCCTTAGAATCATGCTCCGCAAATTGGAATGATGCTCCGATCCCTGGAATCATGCTCCGCTCATCGGAATGATGCTCTGATCTTTGGAATCATGCTCCGCTCATTGGAATGATGCTCCGATCTCTGGAATTATGCTCCACGAATCAGAATGATGCTCGATCCCCGGGAATCATGCTCCCCGGGATGATGCTCCACCCTTGGAATGATGTTCCACCTCAAAGTCCAGCTTCAAGATCCATCAATTTCATGCACACAACTCAAATGTGCGGTGTGCATTTATTGATATGGGGCAATTTGTTGGGGTAAAAATTTGCATCCCGATTGACCGAGTCAAAGTCAGGGTCAGCCCCCAAGCTAGGTAGGCCCAAGCCCAGGTCAAGCGGGCCCATGCCCAAGTCGAGCCCGCGGCCAGCCTTCCCATGCCAACAAAAAAATCATGTAATAAATAATTTTTATGTAATTTTTTATACATGAATGTATGCAAAATGGGCATAAAGCCAATATTCTGTAAGCCCATGGCTTATGTGCAAAAATGAAATGGCACATGAGCCATGGGATAGGCAAAATACCATTTTTGTGAAGCCCAAGGGGCTATATGCAAATATGTAAGCCTATAAAAGGCAACATGATGAATAAAAAAAGGATATACTTTCATTCTCTCAAAAACCTAGGGTTTGTATTTCTTTCCCTTTTCTGAAGGTCCCAAACCTTCTTCTTTCTTCTGAATTAAATCAAGAGTCTTACTATTCCTTTTCAAAAACAAAATAGTTTCACACCATCAAACCCACAAAGGGGAACTTGGATCTGTCTTTAGATCCCAAAATGGAGAGATTTTGAGATCTCACATCTCTTGATCTTCAAGATCCAGCTAACAGAGGAGGAAGAAGAAGAAGAACCACTTTCACTAAACCCAAGAAAAAAAAAAGAAAACACACTCAGGAGTCCAACTCCTCTCTGATTTTTCTTCCGAGAAATTTTTTTCAGGCTAAAAGCCTCTTTTTCTCGCCGGCGCTTAAGCGCAGAGCGCCCGCATGCCGACACGTGGCGCGCTTGCGCTCAAGCGCTCAACGTTCGAGCGCAAGTCGCCCATATGCCGACACGTGGCGTGCTTGCGCTCGAGCGCAAGTCGTCCCGGTGCCGACACGTGCCGCGCTTGCGCTCAAGCGCAAGCGCTCAGGCCCAAGTCACCCCGGTGCCGACACGTGGCGCGCTTGCGCTCAGGCGCAAGTCGCCCCCGTGCCGACACGTGGCGCGCTTGCGCTCAAGAGCCCAGTGCTCAAGCACAAGTCGCCCCCGTGCCGACACGTGGCGCACTTGCGCTCGAGCGTCGGGCGCTGAAGCGCAAAGCACCCACGCGCCGACACGTGGCACACTTGCGCTCAAGCGCTCAGCGCTTAAGCGCAGAGCACCCACGTGCCGACACGTGGCACTCTAGCGCCTGAGCACACAGCACCTGGACGCACAGCGCCCATGGTGCTGCCCCCACGCATCCCTTGGATGCCTTTTCTTCCCTTTTTTCCTTATATATATACATATATATATACATATGTATACATATGTATACACACACACATACTCCACGACACTGTCGCTGTTAGAAAAAAATTTCTAATGGGGCGCTGCCCCGCACCCCGCAAGGGGGCTGCTAGCCCCCTTGACCCCAGCCCGCTATCCGGGTAGCGGGACCCCCGTAAAAACTCTGCGTGGCTCCCGATATATCCAAACCCCCCTTCCAAATCAACACACACGTACACTATACATTGAGTTCGCATGACCAGTTTAACCCGTTAATCGGAGGTTCTCTCGCCCCAAAGGCGAGGGGTAATTAACGGAAGCTTAGTCCGCGGCTGCCGGAGATTCGGATCCCCACAATCAATAAACCCCAGCCTACCCTAGGCAGGGGGAATCTATAGTGCGCTTGACAAGCGCGCGCGTATTCCCATCTCAATGGGGTGACGAAAAACACACTACATCAAGATCAGCCAGCTCCTTAGCTATGCGAGCGAGTACGTCAGCCTTTCCATTCAACGCTCTAGGGACTCTCATTAGTTCAATGTGAGTGAACCGTTTCATGAGTTCCACCACTCGGCCTCTGTACCGAGCTAACTCGGGTTTGTATATCTTATAGTCGCCGCTTACTTGGTTGACGACAAGCTGGGAGTCACCGTAAACCCGTAGCCGAAGGATTTCCATTTCTATGGCGATCTCCAGACCAGCTATCAGAGCTTCATACTCAGCCTCGTTGTTTGTGCGAGGCTCGGTGAGAGCAAAAGAACGCCGTAGTGTCACGACCCAAAGTTCGGCCCGTGACCGGCACTTAACCACGTAACGTCTACAGGCGTAACACGACTAAGTAAGCCGAACCCAGAAATCAAAACCATTTGAAGTAGTGAGTGAAAGGAAACACTAGTTAAAACATTTAGAAAACCTTAAGTAGTTTTTAGTAAAATCCTTTAAAGTTCAAGTTATTATCCTAAAAATTTTGGCAGCATTTCCTTTGTAAAAACTAGCCCCAAAATCGGGTATAAGGCAATATATGAGTAAAATGATATACAATAAGAATAAAGCATCCCAAACGGGAGCAATCACGCCCAACGGCGGAAACAATCACCACAATGATAATATATGACGCCGAAGCGAAGAAATGAGCAGCATAAGTGAAAACAAATATCATGAAAGATAAAGCTGCATAATAAAGTCGGCTCACAACGAACTCGACACCAGAGTACAAAATAATATACATCGTCCTCACAACTGGTCTCTAAGTCAATATATGAAAAGTAGATGGAGAGTACTAGATACAACAGTGTATACAACTGGAAAATAAACAGATACCACACAAAAACCCACCTATCAGCAAAAGCTCACACGCCAACAGTAGTGGTATCTGTATCAAAAGATGCAAGAAAGCAGCCTGCCGCGACTACTCCGAGGGGCAACCTGCAAGCACTGTGGCATAACGGGGGTGAGTTGCCAACTCGTGAATAGTAGATAACATATAAAGGTAATCGCGAGTATGCACGTGCTGTGATACTCTAACCTATGCCAACAGATAACATCTATATGATGAACTAGATGAGCAATAATCATGCAACAAATACGATCTAATAACATCTCTATATGATGAGTAGGGTATGCAATAATCGTGTATTGCATGTGCAATATAATAACATCTATATAGGATGAGCAGGGTATGCAATAATCGTGCATAGCAAGTGTACTCTATCAGGTACTATAGATACAGGATGAGATGTATAACATCGAATGCTGAGCATGGGAATAAATAACATCTACACGGAATGTCAACGTGGAAAAATAACCGGTGTCCATCAATACACTCAAATCCCAGTAAAACTCAGGCGCCGTCACTCCAATTGGCCCTCAAATTCTGTAAATCTCATAGAATCGTGAGTGCCCAATATCGGCACTCGAAATATCATAAAATAATCATGTCTAGTATCGACACGCAAATCCTCAAATATTGGGCTCCGTCAGTCCGGATCGGCCCACGGACTCCGTCTGCGGAATCGGCCCTCGGCCCCGGCAGTACGCGTCGTCCCGTATCCATCTCTCAACTCTGGTCAGTATCCTCCGGATAACCGCCAGGTCCAACCAATCACCGGTAGGTAGTAGTCCCTCCGCAGGGCTCACCTTCTAACAATACGAGTCTTCTTGCCCCGGGGTACCATACCGGGTCCACCATGTACCCGTAATCGGTGCCTACCACTCCTCGAATCGGGTATACTCACACAAGCTCTCTGGAACCAAGAAAACTCATGGTGGACGCACTGAAATATCATATCAAGAGAAACCGGGTTTTTAAAACAGTGCGTATTTTCTTAAAATAATACCACGGTTCTCAAATCCAGAAATCCCATAAATCCAACTCAATGCGTAAATCCATGCAATGTGTCGTATAACACTAAGAGTGAAAAGGGAAAACCGCTCTTTTAAAAGAATCCAGTTTTGAAAATATCTCATGCGGTCCCTATTTTCATGAAATCAAATCAATATCATCCATGTATGTGACATATGTATGTATATAGGTATGGATGTGCAAATGGATATATACGCGAATATGAGTGTAGCACTAGTATGAATATACAGTGTGCATGTGCGCAAGTATGAAGATATCAATATATGTGTGCACTGGTATGAATATACAGTGTGCATGTGTGCAGGAATGAAGATATCAATATATGTGTGCACTGGTATGAATATACAGTATGCATGTGCGTAAGTATGAAGATATCAATATATGGATGCACTGGTATGAATATAGAGTGTGCATGTGCGCAAGTATGAAGATATCAATATATGTGTGCACTGGTATGAATATACAGTGTGCATGTGCGCAAATATGAAGATATCAATATATGTGTGCACTGGTATGAATATACAGTGTGCATGTGCGCAGGTATGAAAATATCAATATATGTGTGCACTGGTATGAATATACGGTGTGCATGTGCGCAAGTACGAAGATATCAATATATGTGTGCACTGGTATGAATATACAGTGTGCATGTGCGCAAATAGTGATATATCAATGAAGGTATGCACTAATATGAATGTCTATAAACATCTACGACTAAACATCCTATTACGCATTGACGCTTAACGCCATACGGGCGATTTCCCCGTAGATGTTAAATCTACTCACCTGGTCGCGTGCTAAGCGTAGCCGATCACTTGCTTCCCTTTCTTTGCGGCGTCCGACGTACCCGCCTGTGAACCTAGAATTTACACAAGAAATCCATATAAGCAAAATCCTACAAAAACGCGATATCGAAATCAAACGAGAAACTCGCGTCGCGAACTAAACGCGCGTGTGTCCGATACGCTGAAACGTGTGTATACGCGTCTAAAATTACCCCGACACGACGTGATACGCTGGAACACAGAACCCACTCACGTATCACACGTGTCGCGCAAACAAAACGTATTAGAAAAACGATATATGGTCCCAGATTTTTACCCAGGTGAAAACTTACAAAATTGCACATACCACAGACCCTAAAAATATAGCTGACTCATCTAGCCAAAACCCTAACACCTAAGTCCCCTGTCCGGCCGCAAATTGCGGCCAGAACGAATAAACTGGAGGCCTGGGTTGGGAATCTGGGGTTCGTGCTCTGGTGGTGTGATCAAGGTCTATCAAGTAGGCTACAGTTAACTCAGATTTTATCTGAAATACTCGGTGTTCCCCTCCGAATGGCGGCCGAGACGTTAGGGCGTCTGTGCCTGAGATTCGGGGCAGATGCTATTTGGTTTTATCCGTGCACCTCTCCGAAGATGCCAAGTTGATTTATGGCACCGTGTATCGAAGGTTTAGACGGATGCGGCCGATGTAGCAGACTTTGTCAGATTCCCCCTCGCTTGAGGGGATTTTGATTGTGGGGACGCTCTTCCCTGCAGGCGCAAGCCCCTGCAGTTAATTACGCTACCGCATCGCGGTAACAACTTTCTCCTTCTCCAGAATTTCACTTCGTGTCGTGTGTGTTTGTTTTGTTTGTGGTTGCCCGTGGATTGTATACGGAGACTGAGTAATGCCGTCGCCCGTAGGACGTGGATTAGTCCAAATCCGTATTTACTTAGATTTGGGTTTGGTGTTTTTTAGTTTAAGGATGCATTAGTCGCGTTGCGGCTAAAATCAACTTAAACATTCGTTAAGGATACGATAGTCCTGTTTGAGACTAAGATCAACTTAACGGGATCGTTTAGATCCGACAAAAGAGCATTTGGGCTTTATTGTTCCAGTTTAGGGACGTAGTGGTCCATTGCATGTATGGTCGTCGGGACCCGTCACCTCTCTGACGACGTTGAAGGATTACAACGACAAATGTCAGAGGAGTTCAAAGATGTACCCTTGAGCCAAAGTTGATTGGGGGAATTTATAGTCCAATTTGGGACTAAAGTCTGTTTGAAGGTTTAAGGATGCGTTAGCCATATTTGAGGCTAAGATCAACTTAAACGGTTGTTAAGGATACGTTAGTCCAGTTTGGGACTAAGATCGACTTAACGGGATCGTTTAGATCCGACAAAAGAGCATTTGGGCTCTATTGTGCCAGTTTAGGGACATGGTGGTCCAATACCAGTTTAAGGACATAGTGGTCCACCGTTAGTTTAAGGATGTTTCGGTCCGATATTAGTTTAAGGACGTTTCGGTCCGATATTAGTTTAAGGACGTTTCGGTCCACGAGTTTAAGGACCCCGCAGTCCGTATTAATATGTGGTTGTCAGGACCCGTCACCTCTCTGACGACGTTGAAGGATTACAACGACAAATATCAGAGGAGTTCAGAGATGTACCCTTGAACCAAAGTTGGTTGAGAGATCTATAGTCCAATTTGGGACTAAAGTTTGTTTGAAGGTTTGATTTAAGGACACGTTAGCCATATTTGAGGCTAAGATCAACTTAAACGGTTGTTAAGGATACGTTAGTCCAGTTTGGGACTAAGATCGACTTAACGGAATCGTTTAGATCCGACAAAAGAGCATTTGGGCTCTATTGTGCCAGTTTAGGGACATGGTGGTCCAATACCAGTTTAAGGACATGGTGGTCCACCGTTAGTTTAAGGACGTTTCGGTCCGATATTAGTTTAAGGACGTTCCGGTCCATATTGATGTGTGGTCGTCAGGACCCGTCACCTCTCTGACGTCGTTGAAGGATTACACCGATAAGTGTCAGAGGAGTTCAGAGATGTACCCTCGGACCGGTAGTAAATTGATTTAAGAAAACAATCTTGCTCAGTCAATTTAATTTAAGGACTTATGGCCAAAATTGGGCTAAGTCCAGTTGAAATGTTCAACATTTTATTTGCTTCTGCATTGCATTTCTTTTTTTTATTTTTATTTGGGCTTTGCCCATAAGGATGCAGAGCATCAATTTGTTTTGGGCTCTGCCCTTTATAAATGATGCAGAGCATCAATTTGTTTTGGGCTCTCCCCTTTATAAATGATGCAGAGTATCAATTTTATTTGGGCTCTGCCCTTTTATTGCTTTGCAATTTATTTTGGCCCGCTTGGTCTTTTTGATTTGGGCCTGACCCTTTTAGGAAATGCATTGCATTTATCAGGCGCTTTGCGCCAATCAAAGAGCGCAAGCGCCCAAGAGCGCAACAGTGCAGATTTATAAGTGCAAAACACTATTAATTTGAGAATCTTTTAGATTCAAGAAAAGAAGTGCAAAGCACTGTTAGATTTCTTGATCTAATTTAGATCAAAGGAAAAGATAAGTTTTTTCTTATCTTAAAGAACCAAAGGTTCATGAAAAAGTGCAAAGCACTATTTTTATTTTTATTTATTCATTTTATTTAGTTATGTTTAAAGATCAATGATCTTGTTTTTAGATCACTGATCTGTTCATAAGAGAATTTTCTCTTCTTTAAAAGGTTTTTACCTTTTTTGTTCTTGAGGAGTTCATCAGAGTCCTTTTTCTCTCTTTTTTTTTTTAGAAAATGTTCATGCCTTTGAATTGAGGTCTAGGGTCCTTTTTATAGTGCCCATAAATTAGTTAAACTTTGTTAAAGAGATCATTCTCTGAGTGATTTGGGGAATTTTCCCCACCGTTGGATCTTTGATCCGAAAGCCTCTGTTTTACAGAAGAGAATCTTCTTGTTTTAACAAGAACAGAAAAGATTTCTCAGAATTTTAATTCTGCTTGGCGCAAATACTCCAGAGCGTGACACGTGTCGCGCAGCTTTTTTTTTTCTTCGTTGCGCACAGTTGCGCTGCGCTGACACATGTCGCGCAGCGCAGCAGCGCTTGCGCAAGATTTTTTTTTTTTGGCGCTGCGCACAGTTGCGCTGCGCTGACACGTATCGCGCAGCGCAGCAGCGCTTGCGTAAATTTTTTTTTTTTGGCGCTGCGTACAGATGCGCTGCGCGGACACGTGTCGCGCAGCGCACAGTTGCGCTGCGCTGACACGTGTCGAGCAGCGCACAGTTGCGCTGCGCTGACACGTGTCGCGCAGCGCACAAACGCTTCATTTTTTTTTGGCGCTGCGCACAGTTGCGCTGCGGGGACACGTGTCGCGCAGCGCATAGTTGCGCTGCGCTGACATGTGTCGCGCAGCGCAGCAGCGCTTGCACAGATTCTTTTTTTTTTTTTGCAGAGCTTTGCTCTTATGGAGTACGCTATTTTGGGCGCTTCGCTCTCTGCGCTAACGTGTCTGATTTTGACACATGGCGCTCTGCGTGCAGCGCAGGAGATCTGAAGCGTTATTTTATTTATTTTAACTTTAATTTTCTCTTTAATTTTCAAGACAGAGTTTTGCTCTGATTGGAGAAAAAAACAGAAGTATTGCTTCTTTTCCCACCTTGGAATTTGAACAGAGCTTTGCTCTGATTGAGGTAAACACTCGGGTCTATAGCAGATCATAGAAAGCTAAAAATTCACTTTAAAACATTAAATTTTGCACAAAATGAAACCCTATGGTGTTTTGGTGAAACCTGGGGTTTAACTAGGTTTAAGTGGCCCTAATAACACTTAACTAGGCTAGGCTAACCATCGAAAACATCTCTTAGCCAAAAGTCCGCACTAAACACCATTTCTAGCACTAAAATGCATAACTAACACTAACCGAAGCTATTTAACACACAAGCTTAGCAAAAAGATGTTGGGTTTAAGAAATATACCCCAAAAGATCTTAGGAAGCAGGAGAAGGAGTAGAAGAAGAAGATTTGGTGCTGCTGTTGCTGCTGGAGCTGCTGCTGATGCTGCTGGAGCTGTTGCTGTTGCTGTTGCTGAAGCTGGTGCTGCTGCTATGCTGATGCTGTTGGTGTTGCTGCTGTGGCTGCTGCTACTGCTAAGGAATGAGTGTGTGTGTGTGTATGAGTGAGAGTGAGAGAGTGATGAGAAAAGAACAATGAAATGAGAGCACAAAGTGTCAACCCCCCCCCTCTCTCTTCATTTAATGAAGACATGGCTCATGCTATGATGCCATTCTCTCTCTCTCTCTCTCTCTCTTTCTCTCTCTCTCACCAAGTTAACACAAAAAAAATTCAAATCCTTTTTTTCCATTTTAAAAAAAAACAACCTTTAATTAAAAAGAACCAATTAAACTTAATTCAAATGGGTTAACCCACCATGGTTGCTAAACATGGTTTAACCCATCCCTTAACCCTAGTTTACATGCACAAGTGTGTGCAAGCCTAGGAAAAATCTAATGAATTATTTATTAAATTTGATAAAATATTTGAAAATCAATTTGGTAAACTTTTTATTAAAAACCATTTATTTAAATATAATTAGCCACTAAACACATCCTAAGGTGTTACACGTAGGGTTCCCATCGATGGCGTGATGAACACCAATCCTATCCCTGCTTTTATCTCCGGGATGCTTGATTTACTGGAGGTCCTTATCGATGAGGCCCTATCGAAGTAGAGCTCCCAACATGGCTCGTCATTCTCGAGATGCAGCACTTGTTCGTCGGGTAACTCGCAATTGAGCGGTGATCCCTCTGGTATGGGATGAGCAGCGAGAAAGTCCGCAAGAGCTTGCCCTTTTACCGCTTTCTGAGGAGTATAAACTATATCAAACTCAAGTAGCATGACAGCCCATCTTGCCATTCTTCCGGCTAGGCTTGCTTTGGTCATCAAGTGTTTGAGCGGGTCGACCTTGGAGATCAGCATAACACGATGAGCGAGCAGATAGTGCCTCAGCTTCTTCACAGCAAATATCAGAGCCAGGCATTGCTTTTCGATTGGGGAATAGTTGTGTTCCGCCCCGACTAGAGTTCGACTGAGGTAGTAGAGGGCAATTTCTTTTCCCTCCTCATTGTTCTGGGCAAGGAGCGCACCGAGTGACTCATCTAGCGCGGCAGTATAGAGAATCAGCAGTTTATTTGAAACGGGAGCGGCCGGCACTGGAGGGTGTAACAAGTACTGTTTGATACTTTCGAACACTTCTTGACATTCGGCATCCCAGACAAAAGGAACTCCTTTCTTCATGAGCTTTGAGAAGGGCCTACATCTTCCCGATAAATTTGAGATAGACCTCTGTATATAAGCAAGCTTGCCTTGAAAAGATCTTAGCTGCGTCAGACTCTTCAGAGGGGGCATATCCATGATGGCCTTTATCTTGGATGGGTCAACTTCAATCCTTCGATGTCGGACTATGAAGCCCAGGAATTTTCCCGATGACACGCCAAAAGCGCACTTCAGAGGATTCATTATCAGATCGTACTCCCTCAGTCTTGTAGGGTTCCTAGGCACACTAAGGAGGTCTCACAAGGTATCAATCATGCCAATTTCAAATTTTACAAGTGCCGAGAAACCCTAATACGGATCGTTGACTAGAGTTTAAGCGAAACATGCAACTAGTTAACAACTTAACTAAGAGTGAACGGAAATACAACCTTTGTAGATCCGATCCTCCACCTCCATAGCTCCGTGATGAAGTCCCCTCGCTGCGATCATCGGATCCCGGGCTCTAGCGTCGGCTTCATCGGAGAAATAGACGGGCTAGGTCGTCGACTTCGATGCCGAAGATGATCTACGTCGAGGAAACACAAGATCAAGCTCCAACTTCACCAAGCCATGAAACTTGTGAAGAAAACACCCTATACTACTTGGCAAGTGGTAGAGGATGAAGAAATAGGAAGTGGGTTCACTTTAGAATTGGATTTCTCACTCTTTTTCTCAAGTTGCCATTGATGGAAGCAAGGTTTTCTTCTTTGTTCAAGAAGAAGAAGAAGAAGAAAGAATATGATAAGTATTACCAAAATAGAAAATAAAAATGATACTTATCATATAGCAACCATAGTTAGGTGTAGAGAATGAACCAAGGTTAGGTGAATGGTTAGGGTTAGGGAAAGAAACAAAATGGTCAACCATTTCAAAGCTTCATGAAGCTTCAAAGATAATCCAAAGTTAGCCACTATTTTATTTCTTTCTAAAATCAATAAATAAATAAATGAATAAGTAAATGAAGCAAAAGAAACCCTAACCATTGACCAACCATGGTTTAAACCAAACACACAAACTATCATGTATCATCAAACATGATACAATCAAATGCACAAAAGTATATCACATATACAATGTGCACATCAAGTGAGAAAATCCTTTTTAAGTGAACCAATAGTAGTTAATGCAAAGTAATATATCAAATATATAATTATGCATTAAATCATTAAATCAACGCTTGATTTAACGATCCGGTCATATCGCATATGACCGACTAATATCCAATGTATCGACTTATCGAGTCAATCCTTGATTCGATAACTAGGTTATATCGCATACAACCAATCGATACATTCATCGCGAGAATAGAATACTGTATCACATACACGCATTATTCTCGGTCCCGCACATATCTCATATGTGCTCCTATTTCGTTTCGCTTGAGCCAGGAAACCTCTGTGTAGGACTCTAAAGACTCGTCAATACGCCGGCAGCAGGTGATGATCATATCAAGCACCCACAAGCCGCAAGCGGTCTGCTAAACGTAACGGCCACCCGGGTATTGAGCGATCAGAAGATCGACGAGCAAGCCCACTCAAACTCCTGTGAATCCAACCAGTAACACTTACCGTACAGTCCGGTCTCGTCGTCTGATATGTCGCATATCTCGCCTAGGGGTGGTAAACGTCAGACCCCAATAGTTCGATAAGTCATGTCGATATGAGGTCTATAACAATTCGAGAAACTACTGGTAACACTTAACAGTAAATCTCAGCAACCCTGGCCAGGGATTTCCGGTTATAGCCAATCGAACACAGCGCAACATCAACTCCCTATACCGGGAGAGACGAATCCCCTCCTATCGCTCATTGCCTCCATGTGATTCGGGACTGTACCCAAAAACCACCGTTTTGCACGCCCTCTTGGACGTGGTAAGGTGGAAATCAAAGCACAGTGGGAATCACACAAGACTCTATGACGATCTCGAGTCTACAGACTAACCTGTACCAGTGTCACCAGAGAACTGCCATCTGACGTAAGGTATAATACCATCTGGGAGTTCTCGGCGAGTCCGTCCAGTGTACCCAGTCTCCACTGAGCACCCGTATATCATCTCTGATGTCAAACACCAATGGATATGGGATCATCCATCGCCCATCTGTATGGGTCGAGAAAGTATACGCTAGTCTACTCTAGTATATCGATGCCCCGTCTCGATACACCCACGACTAGGGACCTTGAAGGATGTACTTATGGACTACCATGTCCCCACTAGTATGATCCGCATCATAGTCCAGGTAGTCAAGCACACATCCTAAGGGCTTTACCAACATGTAACAGAGAGACAATCAGTGTACACGTTAAGGTAAAGAGTAACCAGATAGCATACTATCATGTCGAGCAAGAAAGTTCTCCCTATATATGTCTAAGTATCCACTACAATATACATCCTATGTATAGTAATGGCCTCTAGGGCATACATATAACTAACAATCTCCCACTTGCACTAGGGCCATCTGGTAGCAGTGGTTGTAGTATCTCATACTCAACCATCCCATAAAAGTCTCTCTCTGGGAAAAGGCCTTTATGAGTGGATCCGCCGTGTTGTCCTCTGAGTCTGCTCTCCTAACCTTGATCTCCTTGGAGATCAACCATCTCCATGATCAGGTGATACTGCCTTAGAATATGTCTGGATCACTGACGGGGCGGACGTTCCTTGGCATAAGCCACAACTCCATTGTCACACAATTGGAGGAACTAAGTTCATCTCATGAACCAATATACACCCAAACAGCCTCTTTGGTAGCATCTTAAGTAGCGATGTATCCAGCCTTTATCGTCTAGTATGCCATGGTATCTAGCTCGGAACTCTTCCAACATACCGTCCCTTTACTGAGGGTAAAGACAATGCCTGTGACTGACATTCAGTCGTCTTTATCACCCTAGAACCTTTCCAGTGATTTTTCCCAGGATCGATTGATACCATCTCACTACAACTAGTGAGTATCCTAACATCCAATTAGATCTATCTCATAGATCCAAAACTTAGGATTTAGTAGGTATCACTTTGATCCTATATGGAGAATCCTTGTGATAAGCGGAGATTGACCGAGCGTAGCATAGGAAACTCCTTCCCTATCAAGAGTATGTCATCCACGTACTCTACGAGGATCACCACCATACTCCCTACTACCTTTTTGTTTATACAAGGTTCATCTACCATTTTGATGATGTCAAACTCTTTGACTAATCCATCAAAACAGATGTTCCAACTCCGCGATGCCTGCTTTATCACATAAAACATCTTGCACACGTCTCCGCTGCTCCCACTGTCTACGAGGCCCTCTGGCTGTGCACTTATAAACGTTCTCTTCTAAAACATCATTTAGAAAAGCTGTCATGACACCCAACCGCCAGAGATCGTAGTCATAGTATGTAGCCGTGGCAAGTAGGATCCGGATGGACTTAAGCATAGCCATTGGAAAAGGTTTCATCATTATCCACGCCTGGTCGATGACGAAAAACTTTAACAAGTCTAGCTTTGAAAGTCTCAACTTTTCCATCTACACCAAGTAATCTTCTCAAGATATACTTGCTCCTGATGGGGATTTAACCCTTCAGATATAGCAATCAAAGTCCATACTTTGTTGGTGTACATGGATTCCATCTCAGATCGCTAAGCATCCAGCCATTCTTACAGAGTCCCTACTCTCGATGGCCTGCTCGAAACTAGTTGGGTCAACATCTCATGATGCAATCTTCGCTCCCACTGTCATCGAGAAACCGAAGTATCTCTCAGGTGGGTGAGGAACCCTACTAGATCGGCGGAGAGGCTGAGGTTCGTTGGTCTCTACTGAATCCTTTGGTTCTACCAAATCATCTGCTGTAGTTTGTATAGCTGGAACCTTTCCAGTTCTATATTACAGACCTTACCTCGAGCTTGTCCGGATTTTGCTTTTAGACATAGGCCGGACAACCCCAAATCTTAACTAACTTAAGATATGGGCTCTTCCCTTTCCATATCACATATGAAGTGGTAGGCAACTGATTTGATTTGAACCCTATTAAATAGGTATGCAGCTTCTCAAGTGCATAACTCCCAAAAGGAAATAAGTAACTCAGTAGTACTCATCATAGAGCACACCTTATCACATACGGTGTTATTGCTCTGCCCCGATATACCATCGTGCTATGGTGTATACGGAGGAGTAATGCTAAGAGAGAATCTCATTCTCCTTTAGAAAAGTCCAAGAATTTCGTGCTCAAGTATTCTCCTCCTTGATCACATCAAAGGACATAATACTTATACCCGTTTTGGTTCTCTACTTTTAACTTATATTCTATGAATATCTCAAAAGGTTCGGACTTGTGTTTCAACAGGAACATATGTCTGAATCTTGAGAGATCATCAGAGAATGTAATGAAGTACAAAGAACCGATCTTGGTATGTGTAGACAGGGGACCTACATACATCAACATGTGTCATCCCAAGAGTTTACTAACTCTTTCTCTGTTTCCAGTAAACGGAGCTATGGTCATCTTATCTTTGTGACATGACTGGCAAGTTTCACAAGATGTAAATTCAAACTGATTTAAATATGCATCTATATGTAACTTCAGCTAGTCGGGTCGCATTGATATGATCTAGTTTACAATACCTCAAGAAGGATTCGTTCATTTCTGAACTCTTCCTCTTGTGTGTGTTCCGTATACTAAGAACTGTAGTTTGATATAGAACATCAATGTTTTTAGATAACGTGCCTGAACCGATCAACTTTTGATATAGGAAATGTTCAAAACATTATCCAACAATACAAAATTTTATCATTTCTTTACTAATAAAAAGACTGATATGATTTTGTATATCAGGTTCGGTATCTAATAACATTTGTTCAGAATCAATGTATTGGTAATACAGGGTGACAGTGACCAACAGACTTGGTTGCAACACTTGCCCCGTTTTCTGTCTCATGAAACTTATCACCCGTTCTCAGTTCTCTACCTATCTGTATCCCTATGTAACAGATTACATATCTGGGATCCTGATCCGGTATCAAATACCCAGGACGTAGAGGATACTGAGAAACAGTTCTTTGTAATGAACACACCCGAAGATGATGCATCAGCATGCACTCTCTTCGTTTGGGCGGCACGGGAATTCTGGTATTCCCCTATTTCCTGCTCTGTCTTATAACATTTATAAGTTGGAGCGGGACCAACGTTCCCTAGCTCAGTATAACAAGCTGATTTGGTCAATACATCCGTATTATTATCTTGATTAAGGCGTGATATAGTCTCTACCAGGAGAGAGAGAGAAGAAAACACTCAGCGTGCGCTCTTGCAAGATCAGATTGGTTATTTATTTTATCTAATCAGGATGGCTCCCACTGTTTTTATCAAATCTTCCTTCAAACCCTAAAAGGAAAGACTAGCCGGGATTAATTACACACTACAAGTTCGCCAATCTTTCAGCCAGGCCAGTGTCGGTACTTTGAGGGAGGTCCCCCGTGCTTTCGCACGAACCTAATTAATGTAAACCTCGTTTTCCCAGAGGCATAACCTCGTTAACACCTTTCTAGACACCTACTTGATCGGCTAATTGTAATGTGTAAAACTCTCGCAGGAGTAATAATTACTCGCAGTGGGTATCGGGATCCAACTATCTCATAGAAGGTATGCAATCTCATTGCAAATTTCAACACTTGAAATTCCCGATAATTTTGCCCCTAACGTGCTATGACCTTGACGAAAGCCAACAAACCATAGCCCGCTAGTCAAGTTCAACCTGTCATTTCTTGATTGAATTAAACCCACCCGCACGACCCTTGACGAAAGCCAACAAAGCCGCACGACTACCCTAATCCAATCGCATCGTATGCAGCAGATAAGCAGCATATAGCTACCGCACACTGCACCTTGACGAAAGCCAACAAATGCAGCACGAATACTATATACAACTTATCTGAAATGACGGAGGGCTACGACAGGTTTTTCTAAAAACCTATTGCGTAATGAACTTGATATCGTTGTAGAATCAAATGATTTTAAAATGGAGTGTTTTCGAGGCTTTTCTAGTTTTGCTAAAGGAGTCACTCCCGGTGAAGGGATCGTCGGTCCTTTCCTCGTCGAATGAGGTGCGGGATATATCATATATATCACTGTGCAAACCAGAAACTATAGAAGCTATCAAAAGACAAACCGAGTGTGTAGCATCTGCCAGTTATTGCTAAAGGGGTCACTCCCGGTAAAGGGATCATCGACCCTTTCCTCATCGAATAAGGTGCAGGATATATCATATATACCGCTGTGCAAAGCCAGAACTGTAGCTACCTATTTTATTTTTGAAATTCGATTCTACAACATCTTAGGTTTCTTTTACTTCATTAATTTCATTAATGAAGTCCCATCATTTAAGTTACCTAAACATCACAGATAAATACGACGTACACTTATGCCATCCGCATTCGCCTCGATGTCCCCTCATGCACCGTTAGGTTAGGTAACTAACGGCAGAGCAGGGCAGGGCTAGCGCGGGTGTAAAACATAAGTAACGCCTATATAATATATCATATATACTATATACATTATTTATCACAGAACATCACATGATCACATCACAGATATCGCAGCAGAAGAAACATATGAAATATTGGATATACTAGGACGTCCGTGTTTTCAATACGAGCCAGTATAAAACACGGATTCCACGGTCGCGATGAATAGCCAAACCCACACCCCTAGACCCCTACGAGAGCGGCAAGCAAACCTACCAATTCTAGAGTTAGGAGACCCGGACTCGACTCCTCGAGTTGGTCTCCCACTGGACTCCAGAACCCGGTTACTTGTGCCCTCCTCCTTGGGTCTATCCTAGTGCGGAAAAGTAAATAATATACAAACGGTGACAGCTTCCGTAACCAGGAAGTGCCCCAATAAAAGAATATTACATACAAGTTTTTACATGAATGAAAATGAAAAACACTCATCTCACATAAAAAAAACCCGGCTATTCAAACACGACGATCCAATATAACATATCCAGCAACACATAACATCACATGTCATCAACATAAGTAAACATGCGTATCCCAATTGTCGTTGACATATAGCAACGAAACCGACGATATCACATATTACACTTACGGTCGCAGAAAAGAAAATGTAAAACTACAACAGTTGGAATCCGCAACCTTTTTAGATATCGCATGCCTAATCAAATGAATTTCTTAGACATCATATGCCTAACAATTATAAACCCCGCATTTTAGTCTCAAAATCGAAAACACTTTTCAATACCAAGTCGGGCAATTCAACAAGATTCCCGACATCCTGATCGAATGCTCGTCGCAAACTTCAATAGACGGCCGCACCCCCGATACCGTCGACGAAGTACACCAAGGCGGAACACCGCTGCCGCGAGCACCCGAACGGATGCTTTCGGCGACGGGGTTCTCCTACAGTCACTTGGTCGGGGCTATGGGGTGTAGCTGTCTATTAAGTTTACCCGGCGAGTATCCACGTACGCTACGTGATTGCGACGGACTTTTGATCACATCAAAATTCCGTGGCAACCGATCAAGTGAGACTAAAGTGCTATGTTTATAACATTCAAATCAGTTATCTCATAACTCCTTGTGGATTCCAAATATTGTATCACATTCCAGATAAACAGAAAATGTTAAACTTTCCGATCGACCAGTCAAACACCCAAGTTTTCCCGAAACAGCTCAACACATGAAACAAGTTTAAATACATTCACTTCATGCCTCAGTACCAACGGTCCAGCCGTAGAAGGGTCAATCCAACGCCTCACATGTGGCACGCCGTACTGCCCCAAACCCTAAGGTTCAAAGGGTAGTTCAAGACGGTCACATAATCGAGTTAAGGTTTATTGTCTTCTAGAGGGACCATCGCGTTACTTGCACTACTTAGAACGTCGTTAAACTACGGAAAAATCCAACAATTGGAAATTTCCCGGCAGGGGGAAAAATTGGGTATTTATATCCTGCCGAACTTTTTAACATATTCTAAAATTACCCGGAAAAACACATAGACAAAGTTTGATAATCCGATCGAATCTACGAACTCCCAATACAACCCAGAAAACTCAACTCTTGAGTAAGATTTAAAAATTCCCAGAAAATACAGCACCAAAATATAGGAATTACTGTGCAAAAATAAATGTAAGAAGAGACAAAATTGCCGCGGAACCGCCGCATTAGCCATGCTAATGCCGCAGTTCCGCCGCACTTTGATCGAATTAGAAGCACGTGCTTCACAGTAATTCTTAGAAATTCCTGCTGATTTTTCTGCATATTTTTAATTCTCAAAAATCCGCGATTTCAAAAAATGTACAGAGAGCAAATTTGTATTAGGGTTTCGGTTCGATCGGACTTGTAACTCCGTCTACACATCGCCTAAGGCTCTAGCTAGGCTCTGATACCACTGTAGGGTTCCTAGGCACATTAAGGAGGTCTCACAAGGCATCAACCATGCCAATTTCAAATTTGACAAGTGCCGAGAAACCCTAATACGGATCGTTGACTAGAGTTTAAGCGAAACATGCAACTAGTTAACAACTTAACTAAGAGTGAACGGAAATACAACCTTTGTAGATCCGATCCTCCACCTCCATAGCTCCGTGATGAAGTCCCCTCGCTGCGATCATCGGATCCCGGGCTCTAGCATCGGCTTCATCGGAGAAATGGGCGCGCTAGGTCGTCGACTTCGATGCCGAAGATGATCTACGTCGAGGAAACACAAGATCAAGCTCCAACTTCACCAAGCCATGAAACTTGTGAAGAAAACACCCTATACTACTTGGAAAGAGGTAGAGGATGAAGAAATAGGAAATGGGTTCACTTTAGAATTGGATTTCTCACTCTTTTTCTCAAGTTGCCATTGATGGAAGCAAGGTTTTCTTCTTTGTTCAAGAAGAAGAAGAAGAAGAAAGAATATGATAAGTATTACCAAAATAGAAAATAAAAATGATACTTATCATATAGCAACCATAGTTAGGTGTAGAGAATGAACCAAGGTTAGGTGAATGGTTAGGGTTAGGAAAAGAAACAAAATGGTCAACCATTTCAAAGCTTCATGAAGCTTCAAAGATAATCCAAAGTTAGCCACCATTTTATTTCTTTCTAAAATCAATAAATAAATAAATGAATAAGTAAATGAAGCAAAAGAAACCCTAACCATTGACCAACCATGGTTTAAACCAAACACACAAACTATCATGTATCATCAAACATGATACAATCAAATGCACAAAAGTATATCACATATACAATGTGCACATCAAGTGAGAAAATCCTTTTTAAGTGAACCAATAGTAGTTAATGCAAAGTAATATATCAAATATATAATTATGCATTAAATCATTAAATCAACGCTTGATTTAATGATCCGGTCATATCGCATATGACCGACTAATATCCAATGTATCGACTTATCGAGTCAATCCTTGATTCGATAACTAGGTTATATCGCATACAACCAATCGATACATTCATCGCGAGAATAGAATACGGTATCACATACACGCATTATTCTCGGTTCCGCACATATCTCATATGTGCTCCTATTTCGTTTCGCTTGAGCCAGGAAACCTCTGTGTAGGACTCTAAAGACTCGTCAATACGCCGGCAGCAGGTGATGATCATATCAAGCACCCACAAGCCGCAAGCGGTCTGCTAAACGTAACGGCCACCCGGGTATTGAGCGATCAGAAGATCGACGAGCAAGCCCGCTCACACTCCTGTGAATCCAACCAGTAACATTTACCGTACAGTCCGGTCTCGTCGTCTGATATGTCGCATATCTCGTCTAGGGGTGGTAAACGTCAGACCCCAATAGCTCGATAAGTCGTGTCGATATGAGGTCTATAACAATTCGAGAAACGACTGGTAACACTTACCAGTAAATCTCAGCAACCCTGGCCAGGGATTTCCGATTATAGCCAATCGAACACAGCGCAACATCAACTCCCTATACCGGGAGAGACGAATCCCCTCCTATCGCTCATTGCCTCCATGTGATTCGGGACTGTACCCAAAAACCACCGTTTTGCACGCCCTCTTGGACGTGGTAAGGTGGAAATCAAAGCACGGTGGGAATCACACAAGACTCTATGACGATCTCGGGTCTACAGACTAACCTGTACCAGTGTCACCAGAGAACTGCCATCTGACGTAAGGTATAATACCATCTGGGAGTTCTCGGCGAGTCCGTCCAGTGTACCCAGTTTCTACTGAGCACCCGTATATCATCTCTGATGTCAAACACCAATGGATATGGGATCATCCATCGCCCATCTGTATGGGTCGAGAAGGTATACGCTAGTCTACTCTGGTATATCGATGCCCCGTCTCGATACACCCACGACTAGGGACCTTGAAGGATATACTTATGGAATACCATGTCCCCACTAGTATGATCCGCATCATAGTCTAGGTAGTCAAGCACACATCCTAAAGGCTTTACCAACATGTAACAGAGAGACAATCAGTGTACACGTTAAGGTAAAGAGTAACCAGATAGCATACTATCATGTCGAGCAAGAAAGTCCTCCCTATATATGTCCAAGCATCCACTACAATATACATCCTATGTATAGTAATGGCCTCTAGGGCATACATATAACTAACAAGGCTGGTGAGAACGGTCTTAAGATCTTGGATGTGATCGGCCTTGGCTTTAGTCTTGATGACTAGATCATCAACATAACATTCGACGACCTTATGAATTAGGTCATCAAAGATATTGGTCATTTCCCTTTGGTATTTAGCACCTGCGTTCTTCAGTCCGAATGGCATCACTTTGTAGCAGTATATTCCGATCGGGGTTCGAAATGCTGTGTGTTTCTCATCCTAAGGAGACATCTTGATCTGATTATATCCAGACGAGCCATCCATAAAGGTGAACATATCGTAATTTGAGGTGTCATCGACCATCATTTCCATGACCGGTAGTGGGAAGTCATCTTTAGGACAAGGCTTGTTGAGGTCCCTGAAATCGACACAAACTCGGATCTGCCCATTTTTCTTCTTCACTGGGACTATGCATGCGATCCAGTCCGCATATTTCTCTTCCCTGATGAATCCGGCATCGATGAGCTTCTTAGTTTTCTCGATGACCTTTTCTTCTAGCTCCCTTCTCATTCTTCGAGAAGCTTGTTTGACTGGCTTAGCATCAGGAGATATAGCCAGTTTATGCACGACCACTTCAGGGGAAAAGCCAGGCATTTCTTTATACGTCCACGCGAAACAGTCGACGAACTCGTGCAGCAGGGCGATTATCCGCTCTTTCAACTCCTCTGATAAGAGTGAGCTGATGTAGGTCGGCCTTGGATTATCGGGCGTTCCTAAGTCAATCTCGGTTAGCTCGTCAAAGGTTGCTTGTCCGCCATCTTCGAGCTCTTGAGGAGCTTCTTCTGGCTCGGCTAGCTCGTCTTCATCATTTGACTCTCCGCTGGCTTCCCTAATATGGATCATGTAGCATGCCTTAGAATCAGGTTGAATGAAGCCTATGCCCCGTCTATCTGGAATTCGTCCATCGATGAGTGCTCGGACCTGGGGCGGATGCCATAGCCCTTCATAAAACTTTGCTTCGGACTCCATTTGATATAACCGGCATCTGCACTTTTTGAAATATTCCCGTATCTCGGGTGCATAGTATCTGGGATTGAGGACGGCTCTTATGCCTCTCTCATAGGGAAGGCACGCGGCAGACAAATCGTCCGGGTGCACAACAGGATTTGACCTATAAAACAGGATTCCCTTCTGTCCATTTTTCCTTCCGAGAACGTAGAAAGTTTTCAGCTGGTCCACCGTGGAGACTGAAAATGCATCGAGCTCTTTGCACATCTGCTCCGGCACCTTTGTGACAGCTAGGGGCCCTTCTGCAATTTTGAAGGTCTCTCGTAGTTTTGTTTGTTGCATAGGGGTCCAATATGCACAGCTGTTGCACGGCAAGTCCTCTTCCTCCGACTCTCCAGTGTCGCTGCCAAGATGAGGGCTGACTTTGCTGCTAGATGGGGCTTCAGTAACAGATTCATCTGTATCGCTACCGAAACGAGGGCGAGTTTTACGGAAGGATGGACTTCCAGTATCGGACTCATCAGTGTCGCTACCGAAACGCGGGCGCACTTGGGCGTTTTTGCTTTTGAAAGTAACAGCCGGCTCAGATTTGCTTTTGAGTCTTGGGGCCGCTCTATTCTCAGTTAGTTGTGGCTTAGCATTTTGGTGGTTCATAAAGTACCGAGAATTTTCATATCGGACTTCATGCACACCGAACGACTGGATGTCTCCGTCAATGCGTTTTTCTTCGCCATTTTTAGTATACTTCATGCATTGATGGAGAGTTGACGAAACGATACCGTAATCGTGGAGCCACGGCCATCCCAAGAGAATCTTATAAGACGTGTCGGCGTCGATCACGTATATCTTAGCTTCAGTTTGCAGATCCCCGAATTTGATTGGCAAAGCTATAGACCCCAGAACTTGCTGGCAGTTTTGATTGAAGCCTTGAATGACAATCCTTTCTCTTGACAGGTGTCGGACGTCCATTGACAAACTCTTCAGTGTCCGCAAGTTCATGATGTTCACTGAGGACCCCGGATCAATCAATATGCGATTAATCCGATCTCCGTCTCTGTACCCGGTCACGTAAAGCGGTCGATTATGCTCAGCCGTTCCCAGTAGCAAGTCTTCATCCTTAAACGTGACTGTGGCGGCTTGCAAAGTGTACTGAGCTTCTTTCATATTAATTTCCAAAAAGCGAGCCTGATACCGCTCAGGGTTTTGTAGAGCATGAATGAGAACATCTCTAAGATCTTGAGATAGAACCAAGGCATCATAGATGCTAAGGAGAAACGGAAGCTTTCGGAGGTGAGCCAAGACATTATAGTCTACTGGGGAAGAAATCGAATCTTCATGAGCAAGTTCTCTGCCATCTTCTTCATTAGCGACTTGTTTTTCCTTCCCTTCTGGGGCGTTGCCATGATTTGGCGGTAGAGCCCTGTCGCTTCTAAGCTAGATTTGGTTGGCCTTTGTGGCGAGCTCCTCGTCCTCTTCGGAAAAACAGAGCTCCTCCTCAGAGTCGCTGCCAAGATGGATGGCGTAGCAAGTTACTACTGGGATCTCTTCATTGGAGTCTTCTTCTAACACCTCCAGAATTTCAGCCGCTCATACAAGGAGGAACTCCTTCAATTGAATCAGAGTTCTTTCTTTCTGTTCATATTCTTTGAGGGAATCGATATATTTTTGAATAGTCGATCTCCCTGCAGACTCCTTTTCGCGTCGAGCTGCACTTTTCTTCTTCTTGAGCTTTTTGGATTTTGAGCCTGATGGAGCCGCATTGGCGGCTGGAAAGGTAGGCTTCTTCTGCCCTTCCTATTCCGTCCTGGGATCTTTCCGAAGTAGCTTTATCATCTTCTTCGTCTTATTAGATATGTGCGTACTCCACGGAGGCCGCGGTGAGTCCGTTTCATTTCTCAGGGCAGCGGGTTCGGCTGTCTGCTCCCAGAAGGCTTCAGCTTCTGTCTGTATAAAGTTGGTGGTTGCAACTTGATTGTTCACCAACACACTTTTGGACAGCTCGATCTCTCCAGCCTTGTACTGCTTCTCGACCCATTCCTTGAAGATATAGCAATCCTCGATCGCATGGCTCACTACTCGGTGGTACGGGAAATACAGGGGATTGTCGGTCATTTTTGCTTCTTGAGGTCTTTTCGACTCCGGCAATTGTAGACCGTTGTTCAAGGCATCTTTAAATATCTTGCGGACATTGTCCCTTCTAAAAGTGTAAACCTTGTTCTTTTTCTCCTCTAGAGAAGGCCCATCTCCTCCCAGCAATGGCTTTCGAGACCGGTTGGTTTTGGATTCCCTCGCCCTTCGGTTTTCTTCATTGTCGGACGCATTGAAGACATTGGTACTGCTGCAACTCCCGCTTCTACGGTTGTCGTCCCGCTTGCTTTTACAAGTCTTGTCTCTCTGAGGGTCCGGGGTGGACCCTTGCTTCGAGCGTTCCGGCATTTGGACTTTCTTGGTTAGCTCTTGAAACGTCTTGAGGCCTGCTGTACACAAGAATGGGACCATTCAATTGCTGAGGTTCCCAAGGAGAAGGCTGACGGACTGGTCCTGCTCCAGCGGCGGTTCGCACTTGACCGTGAGATTACGCCATCGGGCGATAAAGTCGGTGTTGCTTTCATCCTTCCCCGGCTTGGTCCTCACAAGGTCAGCAATGGAGATTTTATCACTAACACTCATGAACCTTTGCCGAAACAGAGACTCCATTTGGGCAAAGGTAATAACGGACCCGTCTGGTATACTCGCGTACCAGTCGAAAGCGACACCGGTCAGGATGTTGACAAACTGACGAAGAAGGAGCGCATCATTACCCCCTGTATTTTCGCACGACACTTTAAAGTGGGCGACGTACTGATTTTCATTTCCCGTTCCGTCAAATCTTCCAAACTTAGGAATGACGTAGCCGCTCGGGAACTCGATCAGATCGTACTGTGCGGGATATGGCCGCCCACTACTGCCAACTTCTTTCTGAGCTTCAGTTTCGGCCGCCAATGTTTTAACCTTGCTGGTGAACAAATCCATTATCCGATCTTATGTTAGCGGGATAGTGTTGTCTGGGGCCAAGGCGTCCCCAGAAGCGGAATGTGGCCGGCTTTCATGCGGCTCAACCAACCTTGGACCCAAAGGGACAGGCATCGACCGCTTCGGATTATCATCATCCGGCTCATGAGTAGCGACTTGTGCTTGATTGGGAGGCGCTCGAGCAATTTGAGCCGTAAGCTGCATCACAACGTTTGTTAGGTCGTCAATTTTCGAATAGAGCTTGGCCATCTATTTATCTTTGCCCCTGAGATGTTTTCGAATCTCTTGAAACAACTCTTGCTCTGCGGTCCTGGGGCGGAAAGTTGGCTCTTCCTCGCTGTCCGAGCTAGACTCTGTCTGGACCGAAGGGTCCTTCTGCCTATCGTCCTCATCGAGAGGGTTTTCATCATCCTGCGGAGACGGCTGTTCTTGGAATGCGGCAACCACATTCAAGCCAGACTGGACTTGGGATGTGGTGGCCCCCTCCTTGCTTCTGCTGCGAAGGTTGTCGCTGTAGCACCCGCCCGCCATATAGACCGTATGGATAATATATCCAGCCGTCTTTTTATTATCGGCGGCTGATTTCACGGATCGCTGTCTTGACCCCCCTGTTTCGGTAACGGGCAGTTGATTGAAGGCGGATGGCCTGGCTGGATTCTTGGATGGTGCTGGCGCTTCTTTTCTAGATTTGCCCCGCTGCTTTCGCGCGGCACAGAGCGCTTGATAGACTCTTGAAGAGACAGTGTCATACTTTTTCTGTTGGGGCCGGGACACGTCTCTTTGTAGCGACGTTTGGACCGCTGTCTTCTTGATTTTGGCAGTCATAGTATTATTATGAACCCACTTCAGAGGTTCGAAGGAATTGCTGATTTTTACGGCCGACCCAACCGTCGTCACGGAGTAACCCTGCTCTTGGAACCTCACAAAATTCCACTTGGCCGAAGTCCTGGCCCTCTTGTTGGCTCGATACCTGAGCCGCTTCTGCCTTAACTTTTCTGTTTTAAGCACTTGGCAGACTTCGGGTCTTCAGGAAGACGTCGTAGACCGAGTGATAGAGAGGCCAGAGAAGACGCATGATTGTGTATTTGTTGGAGTCATCGCCTGAGCTCGTCCGCAACGTTTGATGTTGCCCTTTGTACCGGAAGTCTTGCCCCAAGCTGGAGCACCAGAGAGTCGTTCAGACACCGTCTAAAGTTTCGGTTGTGGTGCCTTAGCGATCACAACATTCGGCCTCTTGCCCCTTGAGGCTGGCTTGGCCAACTGTTTTGCTGGTTCTTCTGCCAGATGTTCGCTTCCGGCAGAGTAGATGACGACGGAACCAAACTGGCAGAGCAGTTCCTCCCACTGTCGATTGAGGCTTGCGGGGAGAACCACACGAGCATTGATCTTGACCACGTACGATATCGGGGTCGCGTAGGAGGCTGAATTCATCTTGGGAGCCATTGGCGTTGAAAGTTGATTGTTGCACGAAAAAAAAACATTATTTCAGTACAAACATCGGCATATATGTCAAATGAGTTCTCATGAACGCTTGACCCGAGATATGGGAGGAGAGAAAGGTCCCACCGGGCGTGCCAGAATCGGTAGGGTGTTTTTCGTCACCCCATTAAGATGGGAATACGCGCGTGCTTGTCAGGCGCATTACAGATTCCCCCTACGTAGGGTAGGCTGGAGTTTATTGATTGTGGGGATCCGAATCTCCGACAGCCGCGGACTAAGCTTGTCACGCCCCGATTCCCATTCTACGGCGAAGGGGACACGACTGGCCCGCTACGTATTTACTCAGAAGCAAATACGCTAAGCGTAACTAAGCAATATAAAATAAAATACACAAGAGGCAAGGTATAATAAAAACAACAACTTTTATTTATTAATATTCTTTTGTACAATGCATGAAAAGGAAATACAACTGAAATAAAAATGATGCCTAAACAATGGCATGACAGGAAATGAAAAGTACTGAATGGAAAATGTACAATGAAACTAGAGCTCTGGTTCTTTAGCAAGCTGATCCAAGTCTTCTGCAGATGGCTCTATCTCTGTCAGGTCCAAACCACCTGACGACATTCAAAGAAGAAAGAAATAGAATGTCGTCAGCGAACGGATCGCTCGGTAAGTCCCAAAGATAAGGGAGAAGTAGAAAAGAAGAAAGAGAGAGAGTGGCTTTTAATGTTGTATTATATTGTTATAATATTGTATTAACGCTGTTGTTTGTAGCTTGGTACAGAAGAATGCCAGTGTATACGAGAGGGGTCTCAGTATGCTAGAGACCAGGGCAAATGGAAGTACAAGGCTCCGTTATACAACCCGGAACAACGGCAATTGGATTCATATTAGGTGTCTTAATCTTACCGTCTCGTGCCACTTTTAACACCTTCCGTACCAATCTACCCCTTAAACCCCGTAGTGTTTTATTTGTATTGTATTGTACTGTAAATTGTATTGAATGTATATTTCAAAGACTGACCGAAACCATGATATCAGTAGATGGATGTAACCGTAGAATCATGTAAATGGAATAACTGGAGAACCATGTAAATGGAATGTTTATCCATGGTTCGGTTCAATCAAGTTGTATAGATTGATAATTGGATTCATGTTGAATTGTAATATTGAAGATTGTAGATTGTACTTCAATCATATTCAAGTCAAATATAATCAGACTCAAACCCGAGTCAGACAATTAGAAATGTAGATCGAAGTCTTGATTAATTCTTACCTATAATTTGCTAGGGTCCTTAGGGAAATTTATAAAACTTGAGTGGGTTTTATGTAAAAATACTTTTATATACTTTTCAAAATACACCTCAAGTATTCATTATTCATCTTTAGAGTTGTAATGAAGGTGGATTTTATATTGTGATATTTCTAGTGAAAATATCCTAATTTCATAAATAAAGGTATTTATTTGTAAAGTTGATTTATGTGGAATTTATGGCATTTTAATGTAAAATTGATTCTTGTGATATTTAGAAAAAAGTGGAATATTTATATCTTAACAAAATAGATATTTTAATGATAAATATACATATATATATACAAAAATAATTTTAATAAATATTTTATATTCTAGAAATCTCATTTTCTTAAGATGTCGTATTTTAAATCTTTCGAGACCGAATGCTCCTTGCGGAGGTCTGAATCTCGCACTACTAAGCCCGAGGATGTGCGATAAACAGCACCATTCCGAACGGGTTCCCCAAAGTGGGTTGTAGCGACGCTTTGCAAAGATTGTAAATACTAAATCCTTTAGAAAACGGTTTTATGAAGTAAATGGTATTTATTTGTAAAGGTGTATATTTTCCGTATTGTATGTTCTAGATTCTCCTAAGTCAACTAGTCCATTCCTAACTGGTCCAGACGACAAGTTGTGAGATGCCTCAAATCGCCTCTTCACCGCCAATTGTGGCCAGGTAAGTACAAGTGAAGAAAGGAGGGATCCGCTCACGAATCACCATGAGTCGGGCCTTTTAAAGTTACCTTTCTCACTTGCCTAGCCTAGACACCACAAAGTCAGGTTTAGATAAACGACCGATATCCACAACTTATCGTATTTTCATAATAAGATATATTTATTTATAAGCGTATCAACTCTAACCCTTTTAGAAATAGTTTTATTAAGTGTATGGTATTTAAATGTAAATTCTTATTTTCTCGTATTTTAAGGTTTCAAGGGTATCATGTTAGGTTATATGTAAGTGTGTGAGGAGGTAGGTCATTACCTCGTGATCTACTTTAAATGTATGGCAAGTTTGATGGGTTAAATGAAGGATTTAAACAATGTGGCATTTAAGTGAAAAAATACGATAATTTGATAAAACTATCATTTCATATGATAAAACTTGTTCAAATTGTTTAATTAGTGTTTAATAATCAACATGAGGAAGTTTAAGAATGATTGTATTAGTGAGAAGTGGAATCTTATAGAAAACCGAATCGGAAATCGGATTTGTTCCGATTCCGTCGGGTTTTGTAATTTCGTATTTTTTTGAATAGAAAAGAGGGAAGAAAATGGGACTTACGGGTTTTAGATTGAACAAGGGAGTGAGAGGGAACTAGAGGGATCGTCGGTGTGTTGCATCGTCGCCGATAGTTCCTAAGATGATCGCCGGAATTTCGTCGGAGCTTCGCTTTGAGCTTGTTTTCAAAGTACACGATCTTTGGAAAAATTTTGAGGGAGTGGGCTCAGAATTTTGGGGTGAAAGGATAGTGTGTAGGGTTGGTATTTATAGGATTAGGCTAGGGTTAGGGTAGATGAAAAGTTTAAAATAAAAATGTGATAAAATGTAATAAAAATGTATTAAAAGTAGAGTAATTGGGGTTTTTTAAAGAGCTCTGGAAATGGTCTGAGGCTGAAATTTTGCAGGTGCATAGGGAATATGAAAAGACATAACTTTCATGTTGGGGTCGTCGCCGGAATCGGCCAACCCGGCCGTGACTCGGTCTGAGGACCGAGTCAGACCGAGTCAAGGCCGATTTGGCCGATTCCCGGCCGAGTCAGGCGGCCGGGATCCCCCCTAACGGTTCATCTAACTCCTGGAAATGTTACATCTTTGGGTGTAGTGGGGTTTTTGTGAGATATGCACGTGTAAACTCTTGGTATTCTAAAGGTTTTTAAAAAAATCAATATTAAAAATAATGTGGGGTATGGGATTTGAACTCTGGTGGCTAGGTTCAGCAGTGCAAGGTATTACCAATGAGCTACAAGCTCCTTCTTGTAATTATGGAACAAATTAATTACTTAAAGTAATAACAGTAAATGTAAATACCCCAAGTATACATTAATTTTAAAGCAAATTTTTGTACACTAAAAATAGAGTTGTTACGTTCTTTTAACTTGTAATTAAAAAGCAAAATAATTACTTATAACTTGTGCTTAGGCTAAAATACCCCTTTATGGATTTTTTGAATTTTTTTGTAAAAACTTGTATTGGAAATTTGGGGTTGTTACAAAGCTGCCGTTAATTACCCCTCGCATTTGGAGCGAGAGAACCTCCGATTGACTGGTTAAACTAGTCATGCGAACTCAATATGCAGTGTTGTGTTTTGAAGGGGTTTGAGATATATCGGGGGCCCCGCAGAGTTTTTACGGAGGGCCCGCTACCCGGATAGCGGGCTGGGGGTCAAGGGGGCTAGCAGCCCCCTTGCGGGGTGCGGTGCAACGCTCCGCTAGAAATTTTTTTCTAATAGGGACGGTGTTGTGAAGTGTGTGTGTGTATCTATGTATATATACATGTAATACCCGGTTCTTTTATATACGCCTATATCCGTATATCTCCTTAACCTATAATTTTTATTTATAATTATTTATTATTTTAAAAACTCCATTAAACCCTAAAACCCCTAACCCTAAATCTTCACATTTTCTATTTCCATAATTCCCTCAGCCCAACACCATCTTTCCCTTTTATTAATAAATTCACTCAGCCCATTCACTTTTAAATAAACTAAATTTTCTTATTATTTTAAAAGCCTGGCCCTTCTTTTCCCTCATTTCTAATAAAATTCCATGCGGCCCACTCCCCCATTTCTCACCAAATTTCCTTAATTCTCCCTGGCCCAACATCCAAGCCCACGCCCGCTTCAACTCGAACCCGACCCGCCTTCTACACCCCCATCTCCCCCAACGGCTATTTTCCTATTTCCCCCGCTCGCGACCCGTTCCTTCGCCGTAACCCACGCAGCCGCCTCCGCCCACGCTCGCGCTCTTGTCCGCCACGCTCGTGCGCCGTTACCCTCGCAATCACCTCCTCATCCCTCCAACTCTCATCACTTCTCCTTCCTCCTCTCCATCGCTCCTAAACCCACAGTCATCCCTTACCTCACCGTCCCCAAATCTGTGCCTCGTCGCCGTCGAGCTCACCTCCTGCACGAGCTACCACCGGCAAGCACCTCCTCTCCCACTCAAACCCAAGCTCCCTCACTGCCTCACCAACCACGACCGAGTCCCCTACACTCCCAACCATTGCGCCCGAGCTCAACCACCACCGACGCCCCTCTTCTTCCCGACGACCACCATCGTCGGCCGCAGCATCATCATCATCATCGTCGTCGTCGTCGTCGCCATCACTTCTCTCAACCTCCGTTTCTCTCTCGATCTCTCTCTTCCCCTCTCCCTACCTCTCTCTGCTTTCTCTCACATCTCTGTTCTCACCCTCTCTCTCTCTCTCTCTTGATCCCTCTATCTCTCTCTGTCTCTATCTCTCTCTCTTGAACTCTCTCTCTCTGTTTCTCTCTAACCTCTCTCAATTTCTCTGCCTTCTCCCTCTCTCTCTTTCTCACTCTCCGTTCTCTCTGTCTCTCTCTCCCAGCACTCTCTCTCTCTCTCTAATCCCTACTCTCTCACTCTAAATCTCACTCTCCCTCTCTCCGCAACGTCTCTCTACAACTCCATAACCAACCATCGACGGAGCCATAACATCGCCGAGCTCGCAGCCGTCTCGGGTACAAGTCGTTGTACTAGTCGTTGCCGTGTCGCAAGTGTGTCGTTCCCGCTGCCGTGTACCCCAAAAACGTTTCCAGGCAAGTATTCTTACTTGCTTCTTGCTAATCTATTTATGTTACAAACTCAAATCGTATAAATTGCAATGTTACTATTCGTGATAACTTATACTATTTACCTGTTCGATGTATGATCTCAATGGAAATTCTCATTTAATTTGACGGAACTCAATGGTATAGTTTGGCCCGTATGGATGTGAATCTAGTGTGTGAATTTCATTGGAAAATACGACTATTAGTGACTAAAATAAATACCCCCAAATATACCGATAAAACTAGAAATTTCCCGCATCTGAAAATGATAAAAATCACTGTAAATTATGTACATACTGGAATGATGCGTTCAAGGGTTTAAATCGAATCTGACTCGACGAACTATAACCCTATGTAAGGTTCTCATGGTTTCTGTACTTAAACTGTAACCATATTTGGATCGGAGTGCGACTCTGGACTGCAGTCCAGAGCGACTCTGTTTACTGTGTGTTGTCCCGTAATGAGTACCACCCTGTTTCCTTAACTCGTAGGTTGCGGAACTCCGCAGTTATTAAAGGTGAATCTGTTAGCTAGATAACACAAGTGGGTTCATCCTGTTTCGTCATCGTTTGCTATTTAATCTGTAATTTAAAAGAGCTGGACGTATAACTGTCCAGAACAGATTCAGAAGTGACATACTAGCGTTAAACAGTGTATAACTCCTGACGTACAGACGCGATTGAGAATCCTTCTATTGCTTTGAAAACCTTACTGAAAACCCTAGATTTCATTCAACTGTAGCATCGCTAAATTCTGATCCCAACTGGGATTAAAATGTGTTGCGAAACGGACTTCCGATTCTGAAACCGGATTTCCAGCCGTGAACGTTTAAAATGAAATGGCTATAATTAGTGATCCTAGAACCCGATTGGCGTGAAACCAAATTCGCTGGATAGATAACTGAACATACTATTTAATCCCTATTCATTGTTTCGCTAAACTGTAAACATATGATTTATGATAAATTGTGCAAGTGGTAGATTACTGATTTATGACATCCTAATCATGCCTTACGTACTGTTTACGCATCATATCATACATATGTCACTGCATTGATAACCTAATGATGATGTGCATTACCCAGTGTTAGGTATTAGTGATGATTGTGGCAAGTACGTTAGTGTTCATGCATAAGTGAATAAGTGAAAGTGACACGTACTTGTACACAATCAGTGAACCTTATTATTCTATTGCATTGTCGACGTCTGTGGGACGCGTGTACGTGTGACTATAAGTGGTATGGGACACTTATGGAAGCTCTTGCATGGGTGTCACAGATAAGGCACCAGACACTGCCATTTATCTTGAGTGTTAGTCGGGACGTGCTTGATGGAGATCCTGTCTCCTGTTCTCGTGCAGACTTGTCACCGACCGACTGGGATTTGAGGTTATGGTTAGCGTTTAATGTAGACCACGGGGTGTGGGGTAGTTTGAGTGTGAGTTCAACAGAATCTCGGGAGTCCCATGCCGGCTTATATATATGGAGATATATGGAGATTTACAGGGTACATGATTATTACCGTGAGGTACATGTTGGGCCCGTGGTCCCTTGCCCTTGGGTCCTACCCTTGGGTGGAGGACACTCGCGAGTGGTTGACTCTCACACTTGGACTGACGATAGGCTTAGTGACCTGTACAGTGAGACTTAGAGACTGATAGGGATGATAGCATCGATATACATACTTACTGTGTTGACATACTTGGCATATTATTTTACTGCTTTTACTGTTCCACTGCATTGATTACTGCATGTTCATGCATATACCGTCATTGAGTTACTGTTATATATATTTATTATCACTATTAGAGTTATTACTTGGATTTATATATTATATTGTCATTGTGTCGCTCTGACGACCTGAGTATGCACGCTCAGTGTGAGGAGAGGATTTAGCCTGGACCGGGACTAGACGTACATCACGGACATCTTGATTTACCATCCAGAGTTATACCCTTTTGTTTCCCAACATGTCAGTTCTTATTATTGTTTTGTTTCAGTTACTGTATTTCTCATTACCTGCGCATTATTTACTGTTTACCACGTAAAGCTAGAAGCCGAAGTGTGACTACGGCAGGACATTTCCTTGACCGTAGGAGCATGGCTGGCCTTGTCAACCCCTCGTATTTCGTATTTTAGAAAGCGGGGCGTGACAATACATATATATAAAAAAGGGAAAAGCGCCCAAAGGACGCGTGGGGCCAGCGCCTCACGTGCCTAACACGCGAGCGCTGGGGGCTGGAGCGGTGGACGCTAGCGCACCACGTGTCCGGCACGTGGACGCTAGCGCACCACGTGTCCGGCACGTGGGCGCTTAGGCGCTGGAGCGCTGTGCGCTTAGACGCTAGCGCACTACGTGTCCGGCACGTGGGCGCTGGGCGCTTGAGCGCTCGGCGCTCGAGCGCTAGCGCACCACGTGCCCGGCACATGGGCGATGGGCGCTTGAGCGCTTAGGGCGCTGAGCGCTCAGGGCGCTGGGCGCTGAGCGCTCAGGGCGCTGAGCGCTCGGACGCTTGGGCGTCGGCGAGGAAAATGGGCTTTTAGCCCCAGAAATGGGATTTAGACTCCCGAAAGAGAATTTAGAGTGGAGTTAAACTTCTAAAATGTTTTTGGAGATGCTGAAACGAGCATCTCCCTTGAGCTCTGGATCTTCCCAAAGTGGGATTTTTAGGGGATGTGTCTCCTTCTTCCTCCTCTTTTGGCTGGATCGTGAAGAACATGAAGTATGAAATTTTAAAAATCGCTTATTTTTAAGATCTGATGGGAGATCTGAGTTTCCCTTTGTGGGTTTCGTGGTAAAAAACTATTTAGTTTTGGAAAAGGAAGAATAAAACTCTTGATTTAATTCAAAAAGAGAAGAAGGTTTTTAGAACCTTGAGGAATGAGAAGATCACAGATCTTGATTCTTTTTGGAGAGAGAAAAAGTTGTTGGGATATTTTCATTATCCTTACCTTTATAGGTTATACACTTTACATATAGCCCCTTGGGCTCTACAAAAATGACATTTTGCTCATCCCATGGTTCATGTGCCATTTCTTTTTGCACATAAGCCATGGGCTTTACAAAAATTCGGCTTTATGCCCATTTTTCTTACATTCATTCATAAAATAGAATAAAAGTAATACACCAAAATTATTTATTACAAAAAATTTTATCTTGGCAAGGGGGGAGGCCGACCGCTCCATGTTCGTGCTCGACCCGGGCATTGGCCCACTTGACCTGGGCTTGGGCCCACTTGGTTTGGGGTTGAATTTGATTTTGACTTGGTTAACCGGGGTGTAAATTTCGACCCCAACAAGGTTTTACGTTTACGTTTCGTTATTAAGCGTTCGAAGGTTTTTTGTTCAGGGTAAATTTTTATTGCGTTTATGGTAAAGTTGTGTGTTTACGTTATCATCGAGTGTCATCGTGAAGGAACTCGTGCACCCTAAACCCTAACCCTAATTAATCCAAATTAACCCTAATCATCACCCTAACTCAAATTATCCCTAATTATCCCAAAATTAACCAAATTAACCATAATCAACACCCTAACTCAAATTATCCATAATTAACCAAAAATTAACCCTAATCAACACCCTAACACAAATACATTCTATTTTACTTAATTAACCCTAGCCTAAACCCTAACCCAAATTAACCTAACCCTAATCATCACCCAAACCCCAATCCAAATTAACTCAAGCCCAAACCTAAATTAACCCTAATTAATCTAATTAACCCTAACCCTAATCATCACCAACCCTATTTTACCTAATTAACCCAAAATAATCCTAACCCTAGCCCAAACCCTAGACCGAACCCTAACCCTACCTAATTAATTCTAACCCTAACCCTAGTTAACCCGGCAGTATACTAGTAACCGTAACCCTATCCCTAAAATTAACAATAACACAAAAATAAGCATAATTATAGGTTCAAAATTCAAATTAACTCACCTCGGTAGTAGTTTTGCCAGCGGCAAATAGCCCGACGAGGTGCGGGAGGCCGGGGATTCTGCTGTCAACGACGAGCTCACGGGTCTCTGTGGTGCGGCCAACGACGACGAGGAAGTCGACGATGGGTGTACCGACGACGAGGAAGCGCGCGCGGGTGTGGTGGCGAGGAGGCGCGCGCGGGAGATCGATCGCGGGGGAGTTGGGAAATTTTGGGAACGATGAGAAAATTTCTGGGCTTTATTTTTTTTTATAAATAACCCTTTTTTGCCCTTACAGATTAATCCGTAGGTCCTTTTGCAGCTCCGTAGGGGCAAATAAAAGATTACGTTTTAATATTTTTTAATTAATCCGTAGGGCACCGTAAAGACAAATCGCAGGACCTACGGATTAATCCGTAGCGACAATAAAAAATTGTCCTAACAGATTTCTATATCCGTGTGGACAACCTGTCTTATTGTAGCAGTGATGCTAATAGTGAGGGAAAAAGAATGAGGCTGAGGACAAAGTGGAAGCAATTAATTCTTGTGACTGGATACACATGGGGGTTGTACAGTTTCATATGGCTTTGGCGAATGGCATGCCTTCGCGTGCGGTTCAAATATTTTGTTTTTTTGTCACAAATTATGTTGGTTGTCGACATGAAGTTTTCATTAAATATTTTTGTTGGATTGTGTTTCTCAAAATACGTGTTAAGATTCGAAACAGAAGCTTGATTCAATCATCACGGACGAGGTTGCAGTGAATTGTGAACAGCAAGCAGTGCCTCTAATTTAGTACTCTTAATGGCAAAATCTTTTTTTGTAGTTGAGCAGGACATTTATGATTCAAATTGTGTCTGCATAATTACAACCATAGTCACATAATTCGTGAATTATTCGTCAAATTCATGAATAATTCATGAATTTTTTATCAGCCGATTTAATTGCCGAATTAATCGGCGGGCCGAATAATTCACGAATTATTCCCAAATTATGTGATAAAACAACGAATAAATCAAAAAACAGTAAATAATTCACAAAATCAAAACCTAGCGTCTCATATATTAATTTCTTGCTCGAAATCCTTCACGAACATTTCCCGAACACTTACCGAATCTTTTTCGAATACCTGCCGATTTTTTTCGAATAGTTCTCCGAATCCGAATTTTCGACCTCACCGTATTATACCCGAAAACGAATTTGTGACTATAATTACAACCCGTTGCAGAAAAGAAAAAGAGATTAGAGAGTGTCCAATTGTTATCATAACTGTGTGTTCGGGACAACCATCCGGATAGTATTTTACTTTATAAAGTCATTGGGAATGTTCACATATATATAAGGTCGGTCAGATTATTGCACCAGTCGTTAGGATTTCTTATAAGATTAGAGATATAAAATTGTGTAGGTTGTTTATTGAAGCATACTTGATGATGCTCGATATCGGTGATCTCCCAAATCATGACACGTGGCAGAGGGCGTGTCCCAAAGCTCACAAGAAAATACCTACAGTGGCCGACCAGAACACTCATGTGCCCGTCCCACAAACAAGCGCTGGCTCACCTCCGAACCCCAGCACAATTGGCCTCCTCGGCCTCACAGCTCGTCTCCGGGCTACCACGGAACCAAGATATCTCGGCTCTCCCGCTCGTCCGCGAGCTCTCTCGCCGAGGTCATCTTCCTCGGTCTCATCGACGGACCAACGACACCGCTCATAGACGTAACCGCCGTCCCGCGAATCTCGCCATGCGCGAGATATCCGCCGGCCACATCACATGTTCCACGCCATCACGATCCCCTATTAACAAGCATGTCTCGCCATTAATGGGAGATCCCGCTCATCACGCGGGCGTGACGTCGGGAGCGCAACGGCCGGCATGATTCTCGCATCTGCCCTGCCTGCTGCCACCGCTATATAAACCCCTTCTTCAGACGGTCCAAGTAAGTCATTTTTACTCCACTAAGCCGTTACTCTGCCCGGATTTCCTCTCTAACTTGACCGTCGGAGGGTCCTCGGTGGTACAACCATCCCAGGACCTCCTTGCAGGTAGCTCGGCGCAAATAACCTCAAACCTATTGAGATCCACACGCTTTAGGAGCCAGCCTCCAGATCCAATTTCAGCCGTCCATCGCCGTCATCAGCAGACCAACGGAAGGTAACATCTTGACGCGCGGATCCCGCCCCGCTTCAGCTGGCGCCGTCTGTGGGAAACCTTGATTCCACAAAAACAAAAGTTCATCTTCCAATCTTAATCTAATGGCGAGCGATCATCACGACGATCCCAGCACCAGCCACCACCTCCCCCTCAACGGAGATGCGGAAGAACCTCCTCCGCCGAGTACCATCAACGCCCTTGCCGGCCGGATAGACCGACCCGCGTTTGTCGTGGAGGCGCTCATCCGCGTCCAAACGGCAAGGAAAGATCCCCAGGTCGCCGGTCCCCCGCCTCGGGACCAAAACCCCTACCGAGGAAGAGAAGGCTCCGCTCGTGCAGGCACGACCGATCGTCGCCTCACCGTTTCCAACAGCCGCAGGCTCCCCGGGCTGACGAGTTCAATAACCCGTGGGGCACCGCTTCATTTTGCCCCGAGGTCTTATGCCAGAAAGTTTCACCCCGAGTCTCGTCGCACCCCTGTCCCTCCCGAGGTAGCGACGGTCAGCTCGCCTGTTCGCAGGCATGACCTGCACCCGCTCCCTCGATGAGGTCGCGCACGCGAGACTCTCCCCGGCAGCTCAAAAACAACCCCACCGGGGGGCGTGAGGAACCTCACCGAAAAGAACCGAGACTCGTCAAAAATCATGGTCATGGCGGCGGGGGATACGTCAAGTACCTACGAGACTCAGCACCCCACGCCAGCCCCGGAGGTCGACAACCGTCCGAGGAAGAAGGCCAGGGAGACCGAGCCGATCACTTTCGACGACGGGGACTTTCACAGCATATCCCTGCCCAACAAAGACCCCCTGGTGATTATGGACCGGGTCCATCAATACGAGGTTCACAGGATCATGGTCGACTCTGGAAGCTCGGCAGACATTCTCTTCTACGACTGCTTCCTGCGCATGGGGCTCACTGCGGCAGACCTGAGACCGACCTCTCACGTCCTTTAAGGATTCACCAACCACTCCATCCCGGCGGAAGGGGTAATCACTCTACAGTTCAACGTCGGGTAGGCCGGCCGTACGCGGACATTGCCGGTGGAATTCATCGTAGCGAGAATTCCATCGGCCTACAACATCCTCCTAGGCCGCCCCACGCTGAACTCCCTCCGGACCCAGATATCAACCTACCACCTGGCGATGAAGTTCCCTCTCGACCAGGGAGGGATAGGTCGGGTCTATGGAGACCAGCGAATTGCAAAGGTTTGCTTCACCGCAACGTCTTCATCGGAGAGGACGACCGACGATGTCGAAGGCGAGGGTGACATCAGGGGTTCTCTAGACACTCGAGATGAGCAAAAAGAGGTCCGAGGAACCCCGGTGGAGCCTCTGACAGAGGTCCCCTTGTAGAAGGGGACGACGAAAAACTCGTTCAGATCGGGTCGCTTCTGACAGGAACTCAGCGAGATGACCTGGTTCATTTCCTCAGGAACAACTCCGACGTGTTTGCCTGGGCGCCTGCTGACATGCCTGGAATCGACCCCACAGTTATATCTCACAAACTCAGGGTAGATTCTACGGCCCGACCCATCAGACAGAAAAAGAGAAGCTTCACCCAGGTCAAACAGAAGGCTATCGAGGACGAGGTAGATAGGCTCCTCGCCGCCAACTTCATTCGGAATGAGCCCTATTCGGAGTGGCTAGCGAATGTGGTCCTAGTCAAGAAGTCAAGCGGGAAGTGGTGCATGTGCGTCGACTTCACCGACCTCAACAAGGCCTGCCCCAAAGACAACTATCCCCTTCCCCGGATAGATCAGCTCGTCGACATCTCGGCAGGCCACGAGCTATTGAGCTTCATGGACGCCTTCTCCAGCTACAATCAGATCCGTATGAATCCGGCAGATGAAGATCTCACCGCATTCACAACGGACCGGGGGGTATGCTGCTATAAGGTGATGCCATTCGGCCTCAAGAACGCCGGGACTACGTACCAACGGTTGGTCAACCGCATGTTCAAGCCACAGATCGGCAGGAACATGGAAGTTTACGTCGACGACATGCTCGTCAAGTCAGTCTCGTTGACCGACCATGCCAAGGACCTGGACAAGGCCTTCGAGGTACTCCGCAAGTTCAAGATGAAGCTGAACCCCGCCAAGCACGCATTCAGGTCACCGGGGGAAAGTTCTTCGGTTTCATGGTCACCCACCATGGGATCGAGGCTAACCCAGAAAAAATCGACGCTATCCTCAACATGACCGTGCCCAAGACCAACGTCGAGATCACGCGACTGACAGGGCAGGTAGCCGCTCTATCATGTTTCATGTCGAGGTCTGGGGAAAAGTGCCTCACATTCTTCAAAGCTCTCACGAAAATTCCAAGGTTCGAGTGTTCAGAAGAGTGCCAGACCGCCTTTGACCAGTTAAAAAGGCACCTTGCGACACCAACGCTGCTCACCCGACTAGTTGAAGGAAACGAGCTATCGCTATATCTGGCGGTATCCGACCAAGCAGCGGGCTCAGTGCTCGTACGAAAGGTCGACGGAGTGTAGAAGCCGGTATACTACGTGAGCAACGTCTTCAAAGACGCAGAAACGAGGTACCCAGCTATAGAGAAGATCGTTTTAGCACTCATTGTGGTCTTAAGGAAGCTACGGCACTACTTCCAGGTGCACATTATCCTCGTTCTCACCGAGCGCCCACTGGGGGCTATCCTCGCGTCATCCGAATCCTCGGGCCGCTTAGAGAAGTGGAGGTAGGAGCTGTCCCAGTTTGACATAAAATACCGCCCGAGGTAGGCCATCAAAGCACAAGCCCTGGTCGATTTCATCGTCGAATGCACCATCCCCAGCAAGGAACCGGAATCCTCGCCGACCCTCGCGGCTCAGCACCCGATCGAAGGGAAACCCGACTCGGTCCCGGAGTGGGTCATTTACGTCGATGGGTCTTCAACCGAGGAAGGCTGTGGCGCCGGCCTCATCATCCGGGACCCGAACGAGGCAGAAATGGAGTACTCTCTAAAGCTCGGATTCAAGGCCTCAAACAACGCAGCGGAGTACGAAGCCTTGCTGGCTGGATTGCGCATGGCCTCCGGGCTGGGGCTGAAGACAATTCGAATCCGTAGTGACTCAGCCTTAGTCGTCAGCCAAGTGACCGGCCACTTCGAGGCTCGGGAACCTCTAATGATGAAGCATCTAGCCGAAGTAAGAAAACTTCAGAAGAACATCGACGAAGTCCAGGTAGAGCAAATACCCAGGCAGCTCAATGCCCAAGCCGACGCCCTGAGCAAGCTGGCTTCATCCTACTTGGCTAACAATAAGCGATCTATCCTCTTTGAGACCTTGCCACGGCCCAGCGTAGAAGACAGGGCAACAATACTTCATGTATATACGGCGCAGGAAGATGACCAAGACTGGAGGAAGCCCCTCATGGAATTCCTAAGGAATGGTACGCTCCCAGAAGATCGGAGAGCAGCCCGCCGTCTCCGGGCCAAAGCCCTTCACTTCATCTGGAGCAATGGGAACCTTTACAAGAAATCCTTCACTCAGCCCCTGCTCCGGTGCGTCGACCCCCACGAAGCCGCCTACGTCCTCCGTGAAATCCATGAAGGGGTCGGCGGCGCACATCAAGGGGCCCGAACCTTAATCCAGAAGGCATTGCTCCAAGGGTACTACTGGCCAACTATTCACGAAGACGCCCAGAAACTCGTCAGGAGATGCAAAAGTTGCCAGCTCCACGGAAGCATACCTCGCCTCCTCGCTACCGAGCTGACTGCATTAACCTCCCCGTGGCCGTTCGCTCAGTGGGGATTGGACATGATAGGTCAGTTCCCCACCGGTGCGGGCGGGCATAAATATGTCTCGTCGCAGTAGATTACTTCACGAAGTGGATCGAAGCCGTCCCCATCAGGAAACCGGATGCCGCCACGACCATCAAGTTCCTACAGAACAACCTGATACTCCGGTTCGGTACCCCGAGGTGTATCATCACCGACCACGGGACGAACTTCGAAAATGAGAAAGTGAAGGATTTCTGCAATGAATATTATATCCTCATGAAGTTTGTAAGACCCGGTTCTTTTTATACGGCTAAAATCCATATTTTCTTTCTTTAAACCAAATTTTGTTATTTTGATAAAACCCACTCCCTATATTTATTCCCATTAATCCTAACCCAAGCCATTCAATATTTTTTTACCATAAATTAAACCCCATTTTAATTACTGGCCCATTCTTTCTTTCTCTTAAATTTTCCATGTATATATTCCTCAGCCCACCCTCTGTTCTCTTCAAATTTCCTTTTGATTTCTCTAATTATTTCCAAGCCCGGCCCAGCCATTTATCCCAATTCCTAAATCCTTTATATTTTGCTGCAGCCTTCACCCCCAGCCCACTTCATCTTTTTTCCACTGATTTTTCTATTAATCCTCGGCCCGGCCTACAACCCACATTCCCTTTTTCACAAGTTTTATTTTCTTTTCCCTTCTTCTCTGGCCCAGCTCACGGCCCACGCCCGCCCCCTACTGTGCTTCTTCCCCACAACGGCTCTTTTTCCCCTCCCGCGCGCGCGATCCACGATCTCCGCCGCACCTCGCGCCACACTCACGCGCACTCCTGCCGTTACGCCCTCGACGCGCGCCTCTCTCTCCCCTCTCATAACTTCCTCCCATATCTCTTCCTCTGCCTAGAACTTTCTCCTCCTCGAGCCAAAACAGTTCACCCCGATTCCCGACGCCATCGTCTCCTTCCATCACCAAGCACCTCATAACTCCTCCGCCTCTTTCCCCATTGCTCCCTCCTCAAACTTCCCTGCAAACTTTTCTCCCACCGTCGACGACGAGAGCGACCACCACTACCTCGTCGACTCCCTCACTCTCCTCTCCCCGTCAACGAAGCCCTCTCCCCAACCTCTCCAGTCACCCATCACCCAAGCCACGAGCTCCCTCTTCTTTCTCCTTCACTGCACCCAAGCTCGAGCCGAGCCCCTGCACCAACCTCGGCCAACCCACTCGTTCCCTCGTCGTCACCACCACCTCCGATCACTTCTTTCCCCCTCTCTCTAATTCTCTTCCCTCTCCCTATGTTCTCCTACTCCCTCTCTATGTCTCTCCCCTCTCTCTAGCTCCCTGCAATGCTCCCTCTCTCTTTTCACTCTCTGCATCTCTCTCTCAATTCTCTCTCTCTATATATCTCGTTCTCTCTCCTGCTCTCTCTCTCTCTCTCGATCCTCTCTCTCTATTCTCCTCTGCATCTCTCTAACTCTCTCCCTGTAACCCACTCCCTCCCCCTCTGTCCCCCTGCTTTCTCTATCTCTCTCTGTCTTTCTCTCTCTCGCTCCATTTCTTTCTCTATCTAATCCTCTCTCCCCCTGCTTTCTCTCTCTCTCTCTCTCTACATTCCTCTCTCCATTTTCTCTCTCTAACTCTTCCTCTCTGTTAATTGCCTCCCTCTTCAAAACTAACAAAAACCCGCGCATACAACCACGGTAACGAGCCGTCAAGCACAGAGCTCAATCCGAGACCGAGCCAAGATCGAGCCGAGGCCAATCCTTGCCGTGATCGCGTCGGGCCATCACAAAGGACCGCGTCGCTGCCGTGCATCCCCGAGTCGCTCCCAGGCAAGTTTTTACTTGCTTACATGCTATTTACTCATGATACAAATGTTAATTTCATAAATGTTAACGTTGCAAGATTAGTTAAAATTTTGTGTCGAAACTGTTCGACGCTCGTTCCCTTAGGAAAATACTATCAGATTTGACGGAACTCGATGGTGTAGGTTGGCCCGTAGGGCTGTGAGCATAGTGTATGAATTTCGTTGGATAATTTGATAATTTACGACTAAAACAACTGCCCCCAAGTTTAACCGTAAAACTGTAATTCTGTTGCATCTGAAAACCGTTAAATTCACCATAAATCATACACACAATAGAATGGTGCGCTCGAGGGCTCAAATCGAAGCCAACTCGACGAACTTTAACCCTATGCTAGTTTCCAGACTTTTCTGTAACTAAACTGTGATGATATTCGGGTCGGAGTGCGACTCTGGACTGCAGTCCAGAGCGACCCCAGTTATTGGTTGCTGTTCCATAATGTGTACCACAAGACTTGCTTAACAATTAGGTTGCGGATCTCCGCTGTTTATTGTAGATAAATCTGTTAGCTAGACAACACAATTAGTTTCATCCTGTTTCGTTATCATTTACTATTTAATCTGTAATTTAGAAGGTCGGGACACATAACAGTCCCAGCAGAATCAGAATTAACATGTTGATATTAAACAGATTATAACTCCTAACATACAGACGCGATTGAAGATCCGTTTGTTGCGTTGAAAACTTTACTGAAAACCCTAGAATTCTTTCCACTGTAGCGTCGCTAAATTATGATCCCAACTGGGGTTAAAATGCGTTGCGAAATGGATTCCTGATTCTGAAATTGGATTTCCAGCCGCGAGCGCTTAAAATGAAATGGTTATAACTTTTGATCCTGGAACCCGATTGGCTTGAAACAAAATTAGATGGATAGATAACTGAACATATTGATTACTACCTTTTTATCATTTCGCCAAATTATATACATATGTTTCATGATAAATCGTGCAAGTGAAAGAATGCGGTTTCATAATATCCTCACATGTTTATATACTTGTTCATGCATCATATCATACCCATGTCATTGTATTGATAACCTAGTGACATCGTGCATTTACCCAGTGTTAGATTTTAGTGTTGATTGTGGCAAGTACGTCAGTGTTCGTGTATTCGTGATTAAGTGAAAGTGATACGTACTTGTGCACAATCAGTGTCCCTTTTATTCTATTGCATTGTCGACGTCTGTGGGATGCGTGTACGTGTGACTATAAGTGGTATGGGACACTTATGGAAGCGCTTGCACGGATGTCACAGATAAGGCATCCGACACTGCCATTTATCTTAGGTATTAGTCGGGACGTGCTTGATGGAGGTCCTGCCTCCAGTTCTCGCGCAGACTTGTCACGGATCGATTAGTATTTAGGGTTGTGGTTAGCGTTTGATGCAGACCTCGGGGTGTGGGGTAGTTCAAGTGTGAATTCAACAGAATCTCGGGAGTCCCATGCCGGCTTATATATTTAGGGAGTTATATGGAGATTTACAGGGTATGTGCTATATCACCGTGATACACTCGTTACATGTTGGGCCCGTGGTCCCTTGCCCTTGGGTTCTACCCTTGGGTGGAGGACACTCGCGAGTGGTTGACTCTCACACTTGGACTGACGATAGGCTTATTGACCTGTGCAGTGAGACTTAGAGACTGATAGGGTTACTGTCATTTACATTCCTTATATTACTGTGTTGACATACATGACACATCGTTATACTGTTTTACTGCTCCGCTGCATTTATCTCTGCTCATTTATATTCATGCTGTTATTAATTTACTGTTATTCATATCCTTCACCATTGTTAGAACTGTTACTTGATTATATGCATTATATTGCTATTGTGTCGCTCTGACGACCTGAGTATGCATGCTCAGTTGAGGAGAAGCTTTAGCCTGGATTAGAACTAGACGTGCATCACATATTTCTTGACTTGCCGTTCTGAGTACATTTGTTTGTTCCACTTCAGGTCAGTCTTTATATTATTTCCTTCAGTTACTGCATTTCCCATTACCTGCGCATCGTTTACTGTTTACCATGAAAAGCTAGAAGCCGAAGTGTGACTACGGCAGGACTTTTCCTTGACCGTAGGAGCATGGCTGGCCTTGTCTACCCCTCGTATTCCGTATTTTGGGAAGCGGGGCGTGACAAAGTTCGCCGCGGTCGCGCATCCCCAATGCAACGGATAGAAGAAGTGGCTAACCGGGACGTCCTCCGAGGTCTCCGGACCCGTCTAGAGGGACGCCAAGGCAGTTGGGTCGAGGAACTGCCCCGGGTCTTATAGGACCTGTGCACGTCAAAGAAGACCCCCACCGTGGAAACCCCTTCCAGGCTCTGCTACGGGATCGAGGCAATGGTCCTAGCGGAGATTGGGCTACCCAGCCATCAGGTCGAACACTTCGACGACGAAGCGAACGCCACGGCACTACGGACCAATCTGGACATCTTGTTGGAGAAACGAGACCAGGCTCAGATCAGGGCTGCCGCCTATCAGCAGCAAACTGCCCGATACTACAACTCGCGGGTCAAGCGTCGCTCCTTCAGGACCAGTGATCTAGTCCTACGGCGAAACGAGTTCGTCGATCAAGGCAGGCTGCACAAGTTTTCCCCAAGATGGGACGGTCCTTTCCTCGTCTCCGAGGTACTTCCCGGCGGAGCCTACCGCTTACAGGACGCAGACGGGCGCAAGTTTCCGCGGCCTTACAACACCGAGAAGCTCAAGCCGTACCAGTGAAATCAATACCTACGAGTGTGCACCTCTCCTTTCACAAAGACAATGTAAATTTTTCTAAAAAGTCCTTTCCATTCAAATAAAAAGAAGGGAACGTTAGAACATTGCAAAAATAGGAGTTCTGTCTTTGTGATCAAAGCCCTCGCCAAGAGGCAATTGAGCAGCTTCACTGCTCGGTCAATCCTTAGCAGGCCTCCCATGGCCACCCCAGCGCTAAGGATCTAAGCCCTCACTAAGAGGCAGTCGAGCGGCTACCTGCTCGGCTGTCCCTGGCTAGTAGCTTCCCTACTCCACAACGCCGGGGATCGACGCCCTCACCGAAAGGCAGCCGAGCAGCTACCCTGTTCGGCTATCCCTGGCTGGTAGCTCCCCACCCCACAACGCCAGGGTTCAAAGCACTCGCCAAGAGGCAACGGAGCAGCTTCACTACTCGGTCCATCCTTAGCAGGCTTCCCACGGCCCCTCCAGCACTAAGGATCGCAGCCCTCACTAAGAGGCAGCCGAGCGGCTACCCCACTCGGCTATCCCTGGCTGGTAGCTCCCCTGCCCCACAACGCCAGGGATTGAAGCCCTCACTAAGAGGCAGCCGAGCGGCGTGGCTGGCAGCTTCTCTACCCCACAACGCCAGGGATCAAAGCCCTCGCCAAGAGGCACCGGGCAGCAACCCTGCTCGGCCATCCTTAAGGATCAAAGCCCTCGCCAAGAGGCACCGGGCAGCAACCCTGCTCGACCATCCTTAGTAGGCCACTCACGGCCCCTCCCGCGCTAAGGATAAAAAGTCATCGCAAGAGGCAACCAGGCCCGCCCTTGCTCGGTTATCCCTGGCCGGTAGCTCCTTACCCTAACACACCAGGGATCAAAACCCTCGCCAAGAGGCACCGGGCAGCAACCCTACCCGGCCCATCCTTAAGGATCAAAGCCCTCGCCAATAGGCACCGGGCAGTAACCCTGCACGGCCCATCCTTAGTAGGCCGCTTATGGCCCCTCCCGCGCTAAGGATCCAAAGCCCTCGAAAGAGGCCGCCCTTGCTCGGTTATCCTTGGCTGGTAGCTCGCTACCCCAACACACCAGGGATCAAATCCCCCACCAAGAGGCACCGGGAAGCTATCCTGCTCGGCTCATCCTTAGTAAGCCACTTACGGCTCCTCCCGTGCTAAGGATCCAAAGCCCTCGAAAGAGGCAACCGGGCCTACCCTTGCTCGGTTATCCCTGGCTGGTAGCTCCCTACCCCAACACACTAGGGATCAAACCCTCACCATGAGGCACCGGGCAGCTACCCTGCTCGGCCCATCCTTGGTAGGCCACTTATGGCCCCTCCCGCTCTGAGGATCAAAGCCCTTACCAAGAGGCACCGAGCAGCTACCCTGCTCGGCCCCGTCCTTAACTTGCCTCTCTGGGCCTCCCACACTAAGGAACATAACCTCACCACGAGGCATCCGGTCTGTCTACGTCTGAGCAATCTCCACCTCGACTTCGGGGCCATGGAGATACCGTCTTTGTACACTGGGCAAATGAATATATTCAACTCGACGCGTAATCGCTAGACGAAAAACCGACATAACACAAAGGCAGTACTATGCAACCACAAGTGTTTACCGACAAAGGAAAATACGAGCACAAACACTACAAAAAGATTTTATTCACAAAACCAAAAGTCTTCACAAGGGTATTGTAGGCTCCCCATCCTTATCAAATTACCCGGAGGCTTACAAAAGAGAGAGAGGAAGAAAAGCCAAAAGTTCAAGTTGCAAGCCCCGCCTAGACCTCGCCTCCCTCATCACCGTCGGCCGGAGGCATGACCACCGAAAGTGGGACTCGAGCACGGAGCTCACCATCGGCAAACCCTGGAAACTGCTCCTTGACAGCATCAAGAGCTTTGTTACATGCAATGGCGGAGGCCTCGCCGAGGTCGACATAAAACTGGTCCGACCCCTTGTAATCGGTCACCGCCTTCCTAGCCAGAATTTTGGCAACATCCGCCGCCTGAAGCGCCGCATCGGCATCCCGCCTGCTGGCATCCCTCGCCCTCTTCAAGGCTGCAAAGCGATCGGCCAGTTCCATCAAGTTTGCATCGACGACTCGATGGGACTCACTTAGGCGGTGATTGGACTCCCGACACCTTGAGACGGCGAGTTCTGCGGCGGCCGATCGGGCTTCCAAGACAGCCGTCCTCTCCCTCTCCAGACGCAGCTCAAGTCGCAGGTCCTCAGCCTCCGAAGAAGACTTTCCCGCCGGCCTCGTAGCGTGGATAGCCCCCTCGGCCTCCATGCGAGTGACAAGGGCGCAGCACTGAAAGACCTGACGGGAAACAGCAGAGAGACTTAGAGACACTCGGACTAAAGAAAGGGCGCTCAAAACGACACATGAGGGAGTACGTATCTGCACCGCCTCCTTAGCTATAGCCGCCATTTGGGCCCTCAGGGTCCCCAGCGGAATCTTGCACCCGGCCGAATCTTCCATACCAGCAAGCAGGCCGGCAGCAACGGAAAGCCCAGACGGGACAACGAAATGGACGTCCCCCTCCTGCACAGGAATCCCTCCCGGATTCTCCGACGGTGGCGCACAAGAGACCGTCCTCTTCCTCTTAAGAGGAACCCTATCTTCGCCCTCTCCTGCATCCCTCGTCTGGGGCTCGGGAACCCGTAGACGCCTTTGGCCGCCGCCGGGACAATCATCGGGAGCTCGTGATGAGGCAGATGACCCTGCCATCGGCGGCACATTTGGTGCTGGGCTCGGGTTAGCCGGAGGCACGGCCGCACCGCCGGCCCCCATCCGGGACTGAGCGCCGAGAGCACCAAGAGTCCTAAATCGATCCATTTGCCCTGCCAAAGGGAGAGGTAGACTCGACTCAGAAGGAGAAGAAGGAGAAGAAAGAAAAGGAAGACATTTAACCTGATGAAGAGAAGTCCTCGGGAACGCAGGGATCTGGCCTAAAAAGGAGAGCGCCGAACTAATAAGACCAAAGACGAGGAGATTATGAAGAGGAATGGACCCTCACGTGGACCCAACCTCTACTTATTGCCACCGGCGTTCTCATCCAACGGCGACAGTCATCTCCCGCCGAAGCGGTTCAGTACACTCGACGGCCTCGATCGCTCCACCTGTCGAATGCACATTGGCATGTCCCCTCAGACGCCAGAGGTCTGTGGCCCGTTGCGTCAGCCAACCAGCGCCCGACACGTGGACTGTCGCTTCAGTAAACGTACATACGATCCGGCGCACCCTCTTTAATGCAGAGATCTTTCCCCTGATCCGCTGGCGTCATCCAGAAAATACAACAGATTGCGCGGGAACACGCCCCGACGATATCTTCGAAAGGAGCTCACCTCGGGTGACCCGGCAGACCACTCTCGACCCGACTCGTCAGCTGGTCGGGACGAGAGTGGGGGGTTAATGATGATGCTCGATATCGGTGATCTCCCAGATCATGACACGTGGCAGAGGGCGTGTCCCAAAGCTCATAAGAAAGGACCTACAGTGGTCGACCAGACCACTCCTGTGCCCGTCTCACAAACAAGCGCTGGCTCACCTCCGAGCCCCAGCACAATTGGCCTCTTCGGCCTCGCAGCTCGTCTTTGGGCTACCACGGAACCAATATATCTCGGCTCTCCCGCTCGTCCGCGAGCTCTCCCGCCGAGGTCATCTTCCTCAGTCTCATCGACCGACCGACGGCACCGCTCACAGGCGCAACCGCCGTCCCGCGAATCGCACCATGCGCGAGATATCCGCCGGCCACATCCCACGTTCCACGCCATCACGATCCCCCATTAACGAGCCTGTCTCGCCATTAATGGGAGATCCCGCTCATCACGCGGGAGTGACGTCGGGAGCATAACGGCCGGCATGATTCTCGCGCCTGTCCTACCTGCTGCCACCACTATATAAACCCCTTCTTCAGACAGTCCAAGTAAGCAATTTTTACTCCACTAAGCCGTTACTCTGCTCGGTTTTCCTCTCTAACTTGACCGTCGGAGGATCCTCGGTGGTACAACCACCCCGGGACTTCCATGCAGGTAGCTCGGCGCAAACAACCTCAAACCCATTGAGATCCAGACGCTTTAGGAGCCAGCCTTCAGATCCAATCTCAACTGTCCATCGCCGTCATCAGCAGACCAACGGAAAGTAACATCTTGACGCGCGGATCCCGCCCCGCGTCAATAGTCAAGCACACTGTTGTTTTCTATAGAAATATGCATATTGATTGATTAGTGTGAACGTATCGGCTTATGACACTTAATTGAAGGTAAAATCGTTAGCGGATGACCCAATTTCTTAACTTGATTTATTTTAAAAGATATCAATCGTGGAAAAAGCCAAAAGTAACCAACTGTATACATATTTATGTGTATATTTGCCTATAATTTCCTTTAATGTTAGAATATAAAATATACTCTTTCAACGCTTATCGTAGCTTCAGAGTTGTGGTGCAGTGGAAGGGACGTTTCACATGGTAACAGAGCAACCCAGGTTCGATTCCCACTAGACACGTATTAAATGTAATTTTATTAAAATTAAAAATATCGATGCCCATAAGCCTAGGTTTTGGCCCAAAAGGCGACCTGCGGGTTGTGGTACAGTGGTAGGGACATTTCACATTTAACACATCATACAATATGTGTTATGATTTGATAAATAAAGCTATAAATTGTGTTATGATTGGATAAAGAATGGTCTTGTTTGATAATCGGTGTCATGATAATTAATATTATAATTGAATCAATATAGTTAGTGAAATTAGAATAAGAATAGTTTAAGAAAGGAAATAATGTTATGATTGGATAAACAAGGTTATACTTTATAATTAGTGTTATGATAAATAATATTATAATTGAATCAATAAAGTTTCCTATTTTCATAGTATTGTTCTTTTAACAATTTTGAAAATACGTGGGTGTAGACTTTAAAATATATCAATCATCAAAACATTTCAGTCCAAAGGGCCTTCGACCTACGGGTCGTGGTGCAGTGGAATGGGCATTTCACATTTAACACATCATAAAATATGTGTTATGATTTGACAAATAAAGCTATAAATACTGTTATGATTAGATAAACAATGTTCAGTGTTTGGAATAAATAATATTATAATTGAATCAATAAAGTTACTAAAATTAGAATAATAATAGTTTAAGAAAGGGTAGGCAGATGGTTTTGAAACAATAATTAGAAATATCTTCTTATTTTCATAGTATTGTTTATTTTAACAATTTTGAAAATATCGTTGCTATAGACTTTAAAATATACCAATCATCAAAATTGGATCCATAAACAATTTTCCCATAATTGTATGGAGAAAATAACCCAAAACATAGCATATTATATTATGTTGAAGTCCCTTCAGGAAAACAATATTATTATGAGACAACGGAGGCTGCAGGAATTGCTTGCTGATAAGTAGGATCCATAGGTCTAACTGCAAAATAGTCAGTGGGTCTTACTGATCCATGTGAGAGGCCGTTGCAGTTTGGTCCTGCATGATATGCAGGCCCGTTTACTCTATTATTATTATTATTATTATTATTATTTTACTCAATGAAAAGGACACTTAATGTTTAATAATTGCTTTGGCTATGACACATTAAATATTAAAATGACCCACCACCAATAATGCATGGATGGTATGTATGTATGTTGCATGCTTTTGATCAGGTGTCATGCAGCAACTTCAATCTGGGGGTCTTATACTTGCGTCGCACCATTATATGCTTAAACCATGCCCTACACAAAAAATGTTTCTAGTTTTTTGTCAACTTGTTGAAGTTAATTTTAACACCTATTTGTTACACTTTTAACATACATATAATTAGCAAACAAGTGTACGTGCTGTGAATAACGTGGGCTTTGTATCCATCTACCGGCAAACAATCGAACACAGAGAATAAAAGGGCATATCGGATTTACACTGTTCGACCACTTTGGTCCACATCCATGAAACAACCATTATGAATTGGTTTTTACTGATATGAGAAAAAAAATACATACATGCATGAGCCTTCGTGCTCTCATATCATACCCTCTTACTGGTTCTCTCCAGATGAGCTGAGAGGGAGGTCTCACAAACCCAAAAAACACCATAAATTGGCGTTTAAACCACTACATTCCTCATACAAGAATAAATACTGTCACAAAGTAATGTAAAAAATTGGCGGTTGAATCCAGCTGGATTGCAGATATATACGATAAATTTTTTCAATATATCAAAAAAATTTAATACATAAAAAAAAATTAAGGGAAATTTGTCATTGATTTAATATCATAGACTACCATTTTCTTCATGGATTACAAATTTGACGCTCGTATCTGTCTCTTCTGGTGCATCATATTTCCGAAGTTTAAATGAATGTGATGTTTTTTTAAACTCTAATATTTCTCAGTCCACATGTGGAAGGTCTTTTGGGTTGAGGACTTGTCTTTAATTTACGTAGCGACGGTGTTTTTTTTTAAATTAATCCGTTTTTAAATTCTCTTCCGATGGCTGGAACATGGATGGCGCTTGATACCATCTTAAATGTTAGAAATTATTATTAACAAATACGGGATTTAATCCTATATGAAAGCAGATAATTAAATTAGGAAAAGAAAGATTGGACCGTTAGTGGATTTGGAGGCACGTTGAAGACGTTTTCCGTAAAGTAGATTGAGCCTCTGCCGTACAAAGGTATTGCGCCCTCCTATTTTCAAGATACAATCTGACCCACTTCTTCGATCTTGCAGTACGAGCCAAAATGGAACTTTCCAATCTGTGTAGCTTTTTAATCGCCAATATCTTATTATATTTTAAGGAAATAGAAAATAGTCTGAGAGAAGAAAGTCCATGTATAAGAGTTTTACATAGAGAAAACTCTTAGACAAAAACTTGAAAGATTAGATTACGTTCTCTTCTTGCAAATCCCATATATATAAGGATACAATACTAACGTTAAAAAAACTGTTTAAATTTGAATTTCAAAAACAAAGAAACCGTTAAAACACTAAAACAAAAGTATGCGACTTCTCAAAATGGTTGGCAACTACCAACATAACAGTTTTTATTTTTAGGTTTTATGACCCAATAGATATATAGTACAATCTAAATATATCTATCTATTATAACTAATAGAAAATGTATAAGATAAAACTAAAACTATATATTTTTTAAAAATTCCTAACAATCCTCAACAATTTTTAAATATAAATAAATATAATGAGATTATTAGGCGACGTTTATCATGTAATGGATATTGGTACATTCCGGATTTGATCCAATACTTAGTGTAAACTAATTTCCATTTGATAGAAAATATGGTGAACTGTGTCTTGAACCGTTTTCCTTTTATTTTAAATTTTAAATAGTAACACACACGATATAAAAACTTGCTGTGATTCGACTCAACGACAGCGCGTTAAAGGCCATGCGCCTGCATCTCGTTTTCATGAGTATTTTAAGGATTTGGCCAAATTGTTTTCCTTTGGCAGCGGTCTGCATACCGATATAGGTGAGTTCTTAAGAAATACACTACAATTCAATACTTCGCAAAGAATATACCTTTGAACTCATTAAAATAAAATTTAGCCTCATATTCTATTGCAGTTGAATGCAAAATTAATTAAGGAATGGTTTGGAGAATTACTCCATATTTGTACTTCTACCAGTCATTCTATTTGCTCGTTTTTACTCATTGAACCTTCTGTTATGGTATTTCCAATTGGAACATTGGGTGTCCACTAACGATGACTATTTTATGGGTATAAGCCTCATCTCTAAAGAGAACTTATATACTTTATTTTTCGATAATCTTTTTGTTAAAGGATCTGCAATATTATCATCCAATCTCACATAATCAAAAGTAATTGTTCCTGCTTTATAAGATTGATATAAAGAATCATGTCTAATTCTTATATGTCACTTTTTATCATTACGAGCAGAACTCTTTGCTTTTGCAATAGATGCCTCGTTATCACAATGAAGCAATATAGCAGGAATCAGTTTAATTATTTAAGGCTAGATAATAAATATCTCAGTCAATCGGCCTCCGTAGCCGTAAGGTCTAAAGCAATAAATTATGCTTCCATTGTTAACATCGAAATTAGAGATTGTCTCGTGGATTTCCATAAAACCGCATCACCGCATAAAATGAAGATATATCCGCTAGTGGCTTTAGATTAGCTTGTATCGGCGATCCAACTAGCATCACAATATGCTTCAAGTACTGTCGGATATCCCGTATAATTCAACCCATAATTAATGGTCTTTACCCTCAAATACTTAAATAATCTATCAAGTGTTTTCCAATGGTCTTTACCCGGATTACTTATTTATATACTAAGTTTTCCCATTATTTAAGATATATCTGGCTTAGTATAATTTGATAGATACATAAAACAACTAATAAGTTGTGAGTATTTTAATTGGTTTACGCTATCTCCTTCATTTTTATCCAAATAAAAATTAGAATCAAAAAGTATACTTACGGTGTCACGCCCCGCTTCTCAGTGTACGGGGAAAGAGACGCGGCGATGCCCGCTATGTATTTACTCAGAAGTAAACACGCTAAACGTAACTAAGCAATATAATGTAAAATATACACAAAAGACATGAATGTAAATAAACAACAACTTTTATTTATTAAACATTTCTTTACAATACAACTGAAAATGTAAATACAAGGATGGAAAGCAATGCCTAAACAATGGCATGAACTGAAAGAAAAGTATGTACACGTGACTACAGCTCGGGGTCCTCAATGAACTGCTCCAAGTCTTCTGATCTGGGCTCGATCTCAAATGAGTCGGATCCTCCTGACAACATTCCAAATAAAGAAGAGAAATAGGAATGTCGTCAGCGAACAACCGCTCGGTAAGTCCCAAAGAAAGAAAGAAGTAGAATAGACAGGTGGGAGAATATAATTGTATAATGTTTTGATTGTTATGTTAATGCCGTTGTTTGTAGCTTGGTACAGAATATGCCAGTGTATATGAGAGGAGTCCAAGTTACACCGTGGACTTTGGTAATCCGGAATACAAGGCTCCGTCGATAAAGCCGCGGAACAACGGCATGGATGTATAGCTACGTCTTTTAATGACCACCTCGTGTCACCTTTAATACATTCCGTACCAGTCTACCCCTTTAAAACCCTATAATGTCTTATTGTATTGATGTAATGTAATGAATGGTTGTATACGACTTGCCGAAACCATGATATCATGTAAACAGAATGGATATAAATTGATAGTCATGTAAACAGAGTATATCCATGGTTCGGTTTGGTCGATTCATGTTCATATTGTTATAGATTGTATTATGGTATTCATGGATTCATGCAGTATTGGAGTTATACTTGAATTGAATTCAAGTTATATTGTATTCAGATTTAACCGTGACTCAAACTGAGTCAGACACTTAAACAAAATTGAAATCCTGATTATGTTTTCTAGAGTTATCGGTAACTGCTGCATATGGACGACAGGATTTGTGTCTTTTTTCAAGACAATTACCGTATGATAACCATGTTTTTAGTTGTCTACCTTAAATAGGAAAGCACCCACTTTCTCCGGCTCCCTAAGGCTCAAGAGAATTGGTCTCACTTAAACCTATATTTACTAGAGTCCTTATTGTAAATTAATATAACTTGAGAGGGTTTTATGTAAAAATACTTTTGGTATATTTTCAAAATAGATCTCAAGTATTTATTTATCGTCTTTAGGGTTTTCATGGAAGTAATTTTTAAATGTGAAGTATTTCCTAGTTGATATAAACCTAGCAATAATTGTATATGGTATTTTAATGTAATATTGGAATTGTATTTATTTGTAATGGTAGTTTCATAAAATTTTGTGATTCATTTCTTTGATTTAGAAGGCATGGAATATATTATATATTAAAATAGATATTTTGATAATATTTACATATAATTATTTATAAAAATAGAATTTATTTATTAATAGAGATCACGTTTTTCTTAAAAATTGTAATAAAAATTCCATCTGGATTCGAATGCTCCATGAAGAGGTCTGAATCCCGCCCTACTAATCTCGAGGATGTGTGATAACCCACACCATCCCAATCGGGTTCCCAAAAAATGGGTTGTACGGACGTAATTGTATGGAATTAATTAATACACTTTTAAAGAAAACGGTTTTTGTAGTTTATGGTATTTAAATATAATGTCGTATTTTGTCCTAAAAGAATGTTTTACAAGACATTATGTTATGTCAAGAATGTGTGTTGTGATGAGGTAGGTCATTACCCCGTGAGTTTTCTAAAGGTAATACGGGTAAAATGAATAAGCAATGTCGTATGTAAACGTGATAGTATTTTACCGTAAAAATGAAATAGAAGTTGCAATACATATTATTTTGAATTGAAACTTGTTGTGAATATTGTTTTACGTTTGTTAAAAAATATAAGAAGAGATGGTAATTTGTTGTTTAAGAAAAATTTGAGTTTTTAAAGAAGAGAGAATCGGAAGTCGGAATAACTCCGCTTCCAACGAGTTTTGAAAAGTGGAAGTTTTAGACTAGAGATTGAGAAGGGGAGAAGGGACTTAGTGATTGAAAATAAAGAGGGGAGATGGAGGAAGCTTTTAGAATCGTCAGGGAGTCGTTTCGTCGCCAGATTTGTCCCGAAACGTCGCCGGAATTTGACCTTGGCTAAGTCCACTTGTACAACTTTTTGGACTTAGAATTTTTAGAGAGTTTTGGCATGGGATTTCTGAATGAGAAGGGAAAAAATACAGCATTGTATTCATAGGAAAAATTAGGGTTTAGGGTAATGAATTGAGAATTAAAAATGTACATTAAAATGGATTAAATAGGTGATTTTTAATTCTCTGGATAATTACAGGGAAAACAAACAGTCTGGAGTTAATTGGGTAGGCCAACAAGTGTTAGGGTTAAAAAATTGTAGTATTTCCTTCCTACCAAACCGGCGGCGCCAACCAAACTTCTCATCTTGCCAGTCCAATCCGGTGGGTTAGGGTTGGGGTTGGGGTTGGGATTGATGCCACGTGTCCATATCTGTCTAAATATCAAAGTTTTGAGCTTCTAAAATTTTAAAAGAAAAATAAAAAAAGATAATATGGCTGGAATGATTCGATCACAGAGGTTACGACACAGCAGTGCAAGGTTTTACCAATAAGCTACAAGTGATTTCTTGCTATTCAAAAGAAATTTAAATTTATAACTTGTGCTCAGGCTTAGATATTCCTTTCTGTATTTTGAAAATTTTGTACAAAAAATTTAGGGTTGTTACATACAGGATGACTGTTATAATAATTAAATTTCTTAAGAAGTTTTTTCAAAATAATGAGACTGAGTTAGGATCATGTCATCTTGAGTTTTAATTAATTTTATGTCCAAGATGACATTAGGCTCTCCTCTCTTAAGTCCTTCATGTCTAAATTATTCAAAAAAAATTATTTAGTTTCAAGTTAAACATTTAAAGTTGTGCCAAAAATTAAAATATCGTTTACATAAAGACAAAGAATGACACAATCATTACTATCAACTTTTATGTATACACATTTATCGGAATCATTTATTTAAAAACCATACAATAAAATTACTTTATCGAATATTTCATGCCATTGCTTTGGTGCTTGTTTAAGACCATACAATAATTTCACTAATCTATATACTTTATTTTCTTGACCATATGTGATAAACCCTTCGAGTTGGTCCATGTAGATTTCTTCCTCTAAATCACCGTTTAAAAATGCGGTATTTACATCCATTTGATGCACCACCTGTTTCAAAATGGAAGAGAATAAATAAGCATCTATGGTTTTAGGCCATAATTTTCTCTTTTTGTTTAATGATATGGAAACTTTAGCCAAATACCCCTACACTCTGAAATATTTTAAATTTGGCTTTCTATTTTTCCAAATTTCATATGGACTTTTATCGGAACTTTTATAAGGAATTATATTTAATATGTAGCAAGAGGCCATTAAAGTTTCCCCCCCACATATTATTGGATAATCCGGAACTAATCAACATAGAGTTTACCATATCTATAAGCATTCCATTTTTATGCTCCGCTATTCTATTAGATTGTGGTGAGTACAGTTGTGTGACTTCATGAATAATACCATTATCTTCACAATATCAATTAAATTCAAATGAAGTATACTCATCCCCACGATCGGATCGTAAAATTTTAATTCTTTTATAAAATTGATTTTCTACTTCTAACTTATATATTTTGAACATATCAAAAGATTCATTTTTAGTATGAAATAAATAAACATAGCAAAATCTATAACAATCATTGATGAAGGTAATAAAGTAAAGTTTTCCCCTACGTGTCAAAATTCCATTCATATCACATTCATCATTATGAATTAATTATAAAATACTAGATTCTATACAAGGCACAAAATTAAATGGCTTTCTAGTTTGTTTTGTTTGCGAACAAATTTCGCATTTAACATCACATTTAAAATTTAATTTTGGTAATAAACCCATAGCTGATATCCTTTTAATTGTTTGAAAATTTGCATGTCCCAATCGGCCATGGCATATAGATGATGATTCCAATAAAAGAGTAGTTGGAGAAAATGAATTTATTTTACTAATACATGATGGAATTATATTTAATTTAAATAAGTCATCACATAGTTATTCTTTTCCAACAAAACAACCATTTTTACTTAATACAACTTTATTTGATTAGAAAAACAACACGATAACCACATTGCACCGGTAGCGATCCACTAATTAAATTTCTCCTCACATCGGGTACATACAGCACATCAGATAATGTTAGGATGTTTCCATATGTTAATTTCAAATTTATACGTCCTTCTCCGAGTATGATGGCTGCAGAGTTATTGCCCATGTACATGCTCCCTCCAGAGATAGCCTGATATAAAGAGAAATATGAACGGCCATAACAAACATGCACGTTAGCCCCCGTATCAATCCACCAATCAGTGGAAAGACAAAAATAATTAATTTTGGAAATCATACGAACATACCGTTCATAAGTAAGAGAGAATGTATTAGCGGTCAATATGTTGACAAGTAGACGATGCTTTTCTTTTTCTTGGACCTTTTCATGATTGTAAGATTGTTTGTCTTTTCGATAAAAGTAGTCTTTGGCAAGATGATTCTCCGTCCCACAAATCGGACATACTTTTCCATTTTTAATTATTTTGCCATTTGGTTTAAAACTATGATTCTTTTTATTTTTGAAAAATTGTTTGGCTTTCTTTCTCATTATAATTTTATTTTCCACCAAATGCATATTCTATTGACTTTCAAATTTAGAATTTGGTTTGTCTTTATTTCTTTGTTTTTCTTCAATTCCAAGTGAGACAATCAAATCATCCAAAGAAATCTTTTTCCTTTCATGCCTAAGATGCAATGCAAACTGACTCCACGAAGGTGGCAATTTTCCAATAATGGATGCAACAATATCAGTTTTGGTCATGTCAAAACCATGTTCATTCAAGTCATGCAATATGTCTTGAATTTAATGAACTTTATTCATAACCGATCGAGAATCATACATTTTGAAATCATTAAAAGAGTCAACCGTATATTTTTCCAAACCCACATCATCATTTCCATATTTAGTTTCAAGAACATGGCATAATTCAAAAGAAGTTGATGTAGAGCAATAAATGTCATATAAACAATCAGAAAGAACACTAAGAATGCGACCATGACAAAGGAATTCAATTTCTTGAGGTGTTCTAACGCTTAATTTTGGATTAAAGAATGATAATAGGAGTTCCATCACTTGTTGCTTTAGAATCCTTTTCTAGAGTGGAATCACTCGATTTATGATCTTTATCTTTTTCAGAGATATCAATTTTAGAATTGATGATTGTTGATATAAGTCCTAAACAAATTAACCAATATCGTGTTTTACGTTGCCATCTATGAAAATTAGATCCTCCGAATTTATTGGGCTTAACATCATCATGCCAAGGTGGAATTTTTTTTATTTTAAAAATGCTAAATTAAGATTAAATCAAGCAATTCAATCTACTTAAGAATGTTAGAAATTATTATTAACAAATGCAAGATTAATTAAATCCTATATGAAAGTAAATAATTAAATTAGGAAAAGAAAGATTGGACAGCTGTTCGAGCCCCCTGCCGTACAAAGGCACCGCGCTCCCCTATTTTCGAGATATAATATGGCTTACTTCTTCGATCTTGTTGTACGAGCCAAGATAGAACTTCGAATCTGTGTTGCTTTTTAATCGTCAATGTCTTATTATATTTTAAGGAAACAGAATATAGTTTGAGAGAAGAAAGTCTCTGTATAAAAGTTTTACAGAGAGAAAACTCTAATTAGACAGAAACTTGAAAAATTAGATTACGTTCACTTCTCCCAAATCCTATATATATAGGGATACAATACTAACATTAAAATAATTGTTTAAATTTGAATTACAAAAATAAAGAAACTGTTAAAACACCAAAACGAAAGTACGCGGCGCGACTTCTCAAAGCGATTGGCAACTGCCAACATAACAGTTTTTATTTTTTAGTTTTATGACCCAATAGAATATATAGTACAATTGTAACGATTCTGAAATCACAGTACAAAATTTTTTCTTTTTAATGTGCAGAAGAGAGTATCACAGCATGTGTACGAGTTATAAATTACTTTTGCTAAATAAAAACAAGAAACAACTTGAAGTTTACTGGTAAAGACCCTGCACTGCTGTGATATAACCTCTGTGTTCGATTCCTATCAGCCATAATTATTTTTTTCTGGCTTTTCATTTTAATTTTTGGAAACCCAAAAATTTACGCGTGCAATACACAGAAAAATGAAAAGTCAGAAAAATCAAACATGTGGAAAATGGAGTAAACACTGAGATATACACGTGACACGAATCTCGAGACCCAACTCCTCAAAACGACCGGCGAATATACCCCCACGGCCGCCGCCGACGGTTGGATGGTGCCCAAATGTCCCCAGGCTTTGTACACACAACTCTTCACCTACCCCTAACTCGTCTGCACTGTTTAATATCTCCGCAATCAAACATAGACCCTTCATTTCACAATTAAACCCTATTTTAATGCTTTTTAATCCACATTTTCAATTCCAAAACCTTAATTCTCCATTATAAATACTATCACATGCCATAGCCCATCACCATTCTGAAAATTCTAGCCAAAACTCTCAAAAATTTCATAAGTACAAGTAGAGTAAAGATGAGTTAGCAAATAAGCAACTTCCGGTGAAGATCAAATCTAATTCCGGCGCTCCCGCCACACCCCAAAACTTTCCTACTCTTCCTCCCCCACTTCTTAGCATAATCAAATGGTAAGTCCCTCCCAAACACCCATCCTCTTCATTGAAAATTCTTTTTAATCAAAATCGGAAAAAATATAGATATACCGATATCATCTTTTATAAAAACCATAACTCCAATTCCTTTTATATTTTGGTCAAACAAACTTTACTTATTCACATGTAATTTTGATACCAATATTTAGAATCAAGAATTAACCTAGAATCTCATATAAAATAACCATATTTGAATTTTTTTCCATTAAAATACCTTGAACTTTAATATCATCTCATTTAGTTTTGTTAAAACTATACATTTAGGAAAAACTTTACGGGGTAACGATCTACCTCTCACGTATACGCTTGTTTTATAGCATGATGCCTTTTTGTATGAATTTTTGTACGAAGTAAATATTACAATAAAATACCACTTAATTTAAAAACCGGTTTTCTTTTAAAATAGTATCTCGATTCCTTTGCGATTATGCCTCTACAACCCTCTTTAGGGGACCTGCTAATGGATGATGTGGATTATCGCACATCCTAGGGCTAGTGGAGCGAGATGCAAACCTCCTCATGGAGCATTCGGTCTCGAAAGGTTTTAAATACTTTTTTTTAGAAAAAATGAATTTTCTAAATAAATAAATAAATTTAATTTTTAATTATTATATAAAAAAATTACAAATCCTTATTTTCAAAATATAATAAACTTATTTTCTAAAAAATGAAAAATTAACAAGTTTCAATAAAATACTATCAAGTTACTGTTCCCCTCCGAAAGGCGGCGCACAGGACTGCGAAATCCTGACGCTGAGATTCGGGGCAGATGCTAATTGGTTTTATCCGTCCATCTCTCCGAAGATGCCAAGTTGATTTATGGCACCGTGTATCGAAGGTTTAGACGGATGCGGCCGATATAGCAGACTTTGTCAGATTCCCCCTCGCTTGAGGGGTTTTTGATTGTGGGGACGCTCTTCCCTGCAGGCGCAAGCCCCTGCAGTTAATTACGCTACCGCATCGCGGTAGCCACTTTCTCCTTCTCCAGAATTTCACTTCGTGTCGTGTGTGTTTGTTTTGTTTGTGATTGCCCGTGGATTGTATACGGAGACTGAGTAATGCCGTCGCCGGTAGGACGTGGATTAGTCCGAATCCGTATTTATTTAGATTTGGGTTTGGTGTTTTTAGTTTAAGGATGCATTAGTCACGTTGCGGCTAAGATCAACTTAAACTTTCGTCAATGATACGTTAGTCCTGTTTTGGACTAAGATCGACTTGAACGGGATCGTTTAGATCCGAAAGAAGAGCAATTGGCTCTATTGTTCCAGTTTAGAGACGTGGTGGTTCATGTTCCAGTTTAGGGACGTGGTGGTCCGTCATTAGTTTAGGGACATTTCGGTCCGATATTAGTTTAGGGACGTTTCGGTCCATCAATAGTTTAAGGACGTCTCGGTCCGACATTAGTTTAAGGACATCTCGGTCCACGAGTTTAAGGACCCCGCAGTCCATATGGGTGTGTGGTCGTTGGGACCCGTCACCTCTTTGACGTCGTTAAGGAATTACAACGATGGATATCAAAGGGGTTCGGAGATGTACCTTTGAACCGGATGTGGATTGGTTTAGGAGAGCCGTTTTGCTCAGTTAATTTAGTTTAAGGACTTATGGCCACGATTGGGTTAAGTCCAGTTAAAAATGTCTAATATTTTATTTGCATTTGTTTTTATTTTTATTTGGGCTTTGCCCAGAAAAGATGCAGAGCATCAATTTGTTTTGGGCTCTGCCCTTTATAAATGATGCAGAGCATCAATTTCATTTGGGCTCTCCCTTTTATTGCTCTGCAATTTATTTTGGCCTGTTAGGTCTTTTTGATTTGGGCCTGGCCCTTCAAGCAGTGCATTGCATTTATGCAAAGCATTGAGAATCTTCAAGAAACAGAAGTGCAGAGCACTTTTTAATCCTTTGATCTAAAGAAAAACAAGTTTTTTCTTCTTTTCTTGTTTTTTCTTATTTCAGAGAATCAAGGGTTCATAACAAGTGCAAGGCACTACCTTTTTTTATTTTATTTACTTATTTATTTATTTATTGAAGATCCATGATCTTGTTCTTAGATCAATGATCTGTTCCCAAGAGAATTTTCTCTTTTAAAGGTTTTACCTTCTTTTTTGTGTTCTTCAAGAATTCTCAGGAGTTCTCTTTTTTCCCTTTTTTTTTGGCCAGACGATCCTTATTTTGAAATGAGGTCTGGGGTCCTTTTTATAGTGCTCATAAATTAGTTAAATTTGTTAAAGAGATCTTTTTCTGAGTGATTTGGGGAATTTTCCCCACCGTTGGATCTTTGATCCAAGGCCCCTGTTTTACAGAAGAAGATTTTCTTGTTTTACTCAAGAACAGAAAGCATTTCTTTAAATCTTTATTCTGTTTTTTGCGCAACTCCCCAGTGTGTGACACGTATCGCGCAACGCAGCGCTTGCGCATCTGTGCTTGCGCAGTTGCGCAGACACGTGTCGCGCAGCGCCGCGCTTGCGCAGCACCGTTTACGCAACTGCGCAGACACGTGTCTCGGTGTGCGGCACTTGCACAATTGTACTTGCTCAACTGCGCAGACACGTGTCGCGCAGCGTAGCGCTTGCGCAGCAACGTTTGCGCAACTGCGCAGACACGTGTCGCGCAGCGCAGCGCTTGCGCAGCAACGTTTGCGCAACTGCGCAGACACGTGTCGCGCAATGCAGCGCTTGCGCAATCTGAACGTTGCATACTTTTTATTTTTTAAGAGAGCCTTGCTCTGATTGGACACACTGCCTCGGGCGTTGCGTTGACGTATCAACTTCTGACACGCAGCGCGTTGCGCGCAATGCTCGGAATTTGAAGCGTTGCTTCCAAAATTTGAATTTTCAAAATTCAAACAGAGCCTTGCTCTGATTGGGGGAACAGTTACCAAAAGACAACTCTTTTCAATAAAATACTATAAACTTCCAAAATTAATTGTTTATCACTAAAATAAGTCAAATCCTTAAAACTCATGCTCATGAAAACCCTAATAATATAAATAACCCCTCGAGCTTTATTTTTAACTATATTAAAATATTTTTCATAAAACCCCCTCGAGATATATATAAAACAAAATTAAGGACTTTAGTAAATATAGGTTTAAGCAGGATCAATTCTCTTGAGCCCTAGGGAGCCAGAGAAATTGAGTGCTTGTCTATTTAAGTTTAACAACATAACGGAGTTATCAATGGTAATTATCTTGGAAAAAAACATAAATCATGCCGTCCATGTGCAGCAGTTACCGATAATTCCCGAAGCTAAGATTTCCAAAGTTAAATCAGTATAAGTGTCTGACTCGGTCTGAGTTTAATTTAAACCTGAATCCAATTCAAAAATGAATCTAAAGTTAAACACGAATACTTGATTATGAACATGAATATTTGAATTCACACATCAAAATCAAACATGAATATTTGACTTGACTTGACCAAACCCTGGTTATAATTGGACATGAACTTAACATAAGTACAAGAACACAATGGTTGCTATTTAAACTGACTTGACTCGAACCATGAATACAACTTGACATGAATACAAGAATACTTGCCACGAATACATGATATTGACATGAACTCAATCTTACAACTTGATGTATTCATGAATTGGAGCAAGGCTGGTAATATTAACTGTAACATAGAATACACGGGGTGTTGGGGCAGTTCTTGTGTGAGTCCAACGAAATCTCAGGAGTCCCCCTAGATCATGAATCCATGTTACTAACACAAGTAAGCCATCATGAGAGCCCGTGTTTCCTTACTCTTGGATTACAGCCTGTTGAATTTGGAATACTTCAATACTTGGTTGAAGTCCTGTTAATAACACTTGATTCGGGCCCGTGGTTTCTTACCCCTGAATTACAGCTTATTGGGTTCGAGAATACTCTTGAGATTGATTGACATTCACCCTTGAACTTACGTTAAATTAGTATATCCAAGTAGAGACCTGTTAAGACACTTACATTCACTTCATGTTCACTATACCTACACTACACGGCCATGTTATACTCTGCTCATGTTAGTTACCATGATATATAAAACTGCATGCTAAATAAACTTGCCATGTTTACATTAAACGGCATGCTGACAGTCCATACTTCATAATCAATTGTTCATAATATACATTTTTCTTTATCATTACACTTTATATTTCACTTCTTTTCTTGGGTATTTACCGAGCGAAAGTTCGTTGACAGGCATTCCACCCTTCTTTGTTTTCTTGGAATGTTCGTCAGATATCGTGGAGACTGAAGAGGTGGACACTACCGAGAAAGAGCACGAACAGATTGTGACCCAGGCCTAGATTAGTTATCTTTTTCTCAGTTTATGTATGCCACATATTTAGGCATTTCCATTCTTGTATTTTCTTTCAGTTGAAATCACTATAAATGAATCAAGTTGAATGTAAATAAAATTGTTGAATTTTAAATCTCATGTTAATTTTCTTGACATTTTTATATTGCTTCTTTTACGCTTAGCGTATTTATTCCGGGAAAAGACCTTCTCGAAATAAATACGTCGCGGGTCTCGTCACGTGTCGTTTCCGTCTACCCGAAAGCGGGGCGTGACAGGTTTTGTTAGTGGCCCATGCAGGTCCGTTCTGCGTGAAGTCATAAGTAATATATAACAAGAAATATGAGATTTAACAACTTTACATTTCTTGCAATTCAATTTCCGTTGAATCGATCATAATCTTTGTTCTCTATCTAAGGTGATGGATTCTCCCAGCAAGCCTAGCACCAATGATGGAAGTACACCACCGCAACCTATCTTTACCGTTCTACCACCTCCACCTACCATAGCCACTCCACTCACAGAATAGACGATGCTTCTGCAGGCTATCAAAAGCCTACTTGAAGGTCAGCAAGCTCAAAGCATGATTTTGCAGGAGTAGACCGCTCTCCTTCAACAGAGTTTCATCCGCTCTGAAGCAGAAGCGCCGGGAGTGAAACAATTTCGAGCGTTACACCCGAAGAACTTCTCAGGGAAAGAGAAACCGCTTGAGGCCGAGAAATTGGCTCAGAGTATAGAAGATGACCTAGCCGCAGTCCAAGTTCCAGAAGTGGCTTGGGTCAGAATAGAAAAACACCAGCTTATTGATATTACCAGAGTTTGGTGGAAGGCCGAGAAGAGCCGTCTTGAGCAACCGATCAAGTGGAAGACTTTTCGTGATCGCTGTGACGCCAAATATTTTCCGGAAACCGCACACTTCGAGATGGAACAGAAGTTCATTCACCTGCAACAAGGATCCGTGTGGGATAAGTCAGTGGATGAGTATGATGCAGAATTCACCATGCTCGGCAGATTTGTCGCCCATCTAATTTCTACTGCCTAAATCAGAGTCAGTCGCTTCCAGCAAAGATTAGACCCTAAGATCCAGATTGCCCTAGCAACGGGAGAATACCTAACACATGAACCAGGTTTGAAGTCAGCACGTCTCTATGAAGCTGTCATTAAGAAGAAGGGAAGGCGTCGGTCGATATGAAACGTCCCGCCAATCAGATTACTGGAGGAGCCTCTTCTAGGCCAACTCTTCCAATGCCAGCTAGGAGGCTAGGAGGATCATTTTCGTAGACTGAACCCAATTTCCATATTTATTGTAAGAGGATCGGACACCAAGTCAAGAATTGCCGTCGAGCGAATGGTCTTTGTCTGATATGTGGATCATCTTCACACACTATAAAAAATTGCCCACACAACCGAACTGTCTCAATCCCCGCCGCTAGACCGGCTATTCAAGTTCCACCTACTCGGTTAGCTCTTCCTGCACCACCTCCACGCGGAACATCTTTACCTCGTCAGCCATCGATGTACGAGCATGCACAGAGAAATGTGCAGAGACGTTAGGCTTTCACTTTGGCGGCCGTAGAAGCCGAAGCTATAGGTCAAGATATCACTGGTAAATCCCTCCCATCTTTTTCAGCCTTTTCAAATTCTTTCATCTACCTAAACATTTTCATACACTTTCGGTACAATATCAATTTTCCTTCACCACTGCTTTAACCAAACTTTCTTGAATCTGTTACAACACCTTTGTATAAATTTCGAGGACGAAATTTTTATAAGGAGGGTAGATTGTAATGACTCTGAAATCACTGTATAATTTTTTTTTAATATATAGAAGAGAGCATCGCAGCCTGTGTACGAGTTATAAGTCACTTTTGCTAAATAAAAGCATGAAACAAATTATAGCTTACTGGTAAAGCCCCTGCACTGCTGTGATGTAGCCTCTGTGTTCGATTCCCATCAGTCACAATTATTTTTTTCGACTTCTCATTTTAATTTTTGGAAACCCAAAAGTTTACACGTGCAATACATATAAAAACGATAAGTCAAAAAAATCAAACATGTGGAAAATGGAGTAAACACTGAGATATACACGTGGTGTAACGACTCTGATTTTACTGTACGAAATTTTTTAACTTAAAGTACAGAATGAAGTTTGCAGCTTGAGTACACTTTAAAAGTTGTTTTTGTTTAAGAACAGTAAGAAAGCACTTATACCTGATTGGTAAAGCTTTGCACTGCTGTGATATAGCCCCTGTGTTCGAATCCCATCAGCCACATATTATTTTTTCTGAATTTTTCTTTTAAACTTTCTAGAAGCCCAAAAGTTTACATGTGCAATGAACATAAGAAATGAAAAGACAGAATATCAAACATGTGCAAATTAGAGTTAACATGGACATGGACATGTGGTTTCAATCCAACGGCACCCCCTCACCAGGTGGCCGGCGAGATTGCCCTTTGGGCCGGCGGCGACGGGTAGCCCATAGGAAATAGTGCCCGGGCTTTGCAAACAAAACCCTTTGGCCTACCCCATTGCCCCTGCACTATTTGTTTTCTCTGCAATTTAACAGAGAATTCAATTTCACCTTTAATCCAATTTTAAATGCATTTTAATTCATTTTTTCAATTCCAAAACCCTAATTCCACACTATAAATACAACCTCATACTCTAGCCTCTCCTTATTCTGAAATCCCTAGCCAAAACTATCAAATTTTTCTAAGTACAGGTGAAGTAGAAGTGGAGTTAGCTTAAGGTCAACTTCCGGCGAGAATTCGAGACAGTTCAGCGATCCCTTAATACCACGAGAACCTTAACCTCTTCCTCTTTCTATTCTTAACCCAAGTCACTAATAAGTCACACCCCCCTTCTTCTCTTTCTACATAAAAAGTCTCTTTTTATAAAATATGTCGGTATGTGGAGTTATGCCGACATTTGATTCTAAAATATTTGAAACTACAATTTTTCTTAAGAATTGCTCATTCATATTCTAATACATTGCTTGTTAATCATAAAACTAAAGTTTAGAACAACTTTCACCCTAAATCATCATGCTAAACAACTTTAAATTGAGTTTTACCTTTAAATAGAATGAATTTTATATACGTCATCTTTTAAACATTTTGCTTAGCATACCTTTAGAAAACTTCACGGAGTAATGACCTATCCCTCACATACACACATATTGACATAGCACGATTATCTTTGAAATGTATTTTCGTGGCAAATACAATATTTCATTTAGATACCATGAACTATAAAAACCGATTTTTTTTTGAATTGTATTATCAAACTCTTTGCAATTATGCCTCTACAATCCATTTTGGGGAACCCGGTATTGGATGGTGTGGATTATCGTACATCCTCGGTCTAGTAGAGCGAGATGCAGACCTCCTCACGGAGCATTCGGTCTTGAAAGAATTTTAATACGATTTTTTAAGAAAAACGAGATTTTCTAATTAATAATAAAAATTAATTTTTTATATATAAAAATATTATTAAAACACATATTTTCAAGATATAATAAAATTTCATGTTTTCTAAAAATTAAACGAATAACAAGTTTCACCAAAATACTATCAAGTATCAATACAAGATAAGTATTTCACTTAAATACCATGAACTATTCAAGCTAAGTTAATATTCACTAAAACACCTTAAATCTTAAAAGTTACATCCATGAAACCCTAAATACGATAAATAAATACTCGAGATTTATTTTGAAAGTATATAAAATATTTTTCATAAAACCCCCTCGAGTTATATAAATTACATTAAGGACCATAGTAAATATAGGTTTAAGAGGGATCAATTCTCTTGAGCCTCAGGAAGCCGTAGAAAGTGAGTGCTTGCCTATTTAAGGTAAAAAACTAAAACGGAGTTATCAATGGTTATTGTCTTGGAAAAAGACACAAATCCTGCCGTCCATGTGCAGCAGTTACCAATAAATTCTAAACATAATTCAGGATCCAAATTCTGTTCTAAGTGTCTGATTCAAGTCTGAGTCCAAGTCAATCTAAATCCAATTAAACATGAATTCAATATATCCAACATGTATACTTGAACCTGAATCTGAATACCAGAACAATATCAATATGCAAACATGACTTGACTTGACCGAACCATGGCTATGACTTGACTTGACTGTATGACTACTTGATACATCCTAAAACCGTTTGCATAAACAACTTATATCCATGGTCTCGGCAAGTCTGATAACTACAATCTATACAATATACATTACAGGGTTTAAAGGGGTAGACTGGTACGGAATGTGTTAAAAGTGGCACGATGATGGACACTAAAAGACACCTGCATGAACATCATGTGCCATTATCCCGTGGGTTTTGACGGGGCCTTATACTTACATGTTACCATAGTCCACGGGATAGTTGGACTCCTTTCGTATACACTGATACATTCTGTACCAAACTACAAACAACTACATTAGTATAACAAACAAATACCTGTTTATATTACCAGTACTCTTCTCTTTACTTGTTCTATTCCATACTTATCTTTGGGACTTATCGAGCGCTAGTTCACTGACGATATTCATGTTTCTTTCTTTTTTTAGAATGTTCATCAGAAGGACCCAACTCTCAGGAGACCGAGCCCAGCCAGGAGGACTTGGATCAGTTCACCGAGGAGCCAGACATTTAGTTTTTTCCTTGTACTTATTTCCTTTTCATTTGTTTGACATTGTTTAGGCATTGTTTTTATCATTGCACATTTCCTTTTCAAATCAATTGTAATGTAAAGAAAGAATGTTAATAAAAGTTGTTGTTACTATTACATCCCTTGTCATTCTTGTGTATTCATTTATATTACTTATTTACGCTTAATGTGTTTACTTCTGAGTAAATACGTCACGGCCCGTCACGTCTACTGGGAAGCGGAGCGTAACATGTGGCACGAATCTCGAGACCCAACTCCTCAAAACGACCGGCGGATATACCCCCACGGCCGGCGCCGACGGTTGGATGGTGCCCAAATGTCCACGTGCTTTGGACACACACCCCTTCACCTACCCCCAACTCCTTTGCACTGTTAGATTTCTCTGCAATCAAACATAGACCCTTTATTTCATAATTAAACTACATTTTAATGATTTTTAATCCACATTTTCAATTCCAAAACCCAAATTTTCCACTATAAATACTACCACATGCCCTCGCCCTTCACCATTCTGAAAATTCTAGCCAAAACTCTCAAAATTTTTCTAAGTACATGTCACGCCCCGCTTCCCGGCATACGAGGAAGGAGACATGTGCACGCGACGTATTTACTCAGAAGTAAACACATTAAGCGTAAATAAGCAATATATAAATAAAAGCACAAGAATAACAAGAGATGCAATATAAACAACAACTTTTATTAACATTCATTCTTTACATTACAACTGATTTGAAAATGATAGTATAAGGATGTAAGCAATGCCTAAACTGTGGGATATGAACTGAAAAGTAAATAAGTACAAGTAAGATAGTAGTCGTGTTGCTCGGGTATCTGCTCCAAGTACTCCTGACTGGGCTTGGTCTCCTGAGGGTCGGGTCCTCCTGACGAACATTTCAAAGAAAGAAAAGACAGGAATGTTGTCAGCGAACTAGCGCTCGGTAAGTCCCAAAAGAAAGAATGGAATAGACAAGTAAAGAGAATAGAACTGGTAATTAGTACAAATATATGTTTGTTATACTAACGTAGTTGTTTGTTGCTTGGTTCAGAATGTATCAGTGTATACGAGAGGAGTCCAACTATCCCGTGGACTATGGGAACAGGAAAGTACAAGGTCCCGTCGAAACCCACGGGACAACGGCAATGGTTGTTAATCTAGTGTCTTTTAGTGTCTATCATTATGCCACTTTTAATACATTCCTTACCAATCTACCCTGTTAAAACCCCGTAATGTATATTGTATTGATTTGTAGTTATCAGTGTCACGCCCCGCTTCCCAGTATACGGGCAGAGGACACGACTGGCCGCTACGTATTTACTCCAAAGTAAATACGTTAAGCGTATCTAAGCAATATAAATAAAAATACACAAGAGACAAAAGACAGTAGGTATAACTGAACATCAACTTTATTTATTAACATTCTTTTGTACGATACATGGAAAAGTAAATATATCTGAAAGCAATGCCTAAACAGTGGCATAACAGAAATGAAAAGTACCGAAATAAAAATGTGTACAATGAAGCTAGAGCTCTGGGTCGTAGGCAAGCTGATCCAAGTCCTCGCTAGTAGGCTCGATCTCCTGGGTGTCCAGATCACCTGACAACATTCCAAAGAAGAAAGAGAAGGAATGCTATCAGCGAACAATCGCTCGGTAAGTCCCAAAGGTAAGGGAGAAATAGAATAGACAGAGAGAGAAAGTAGCTTTTAAAGCTGTATTATATTGTATTAGTGTTAACGCTGTTGTTTGTAGCTTGGTACAGAAGGATGCCAGTGTATACGAGAGGAGTCTCTATATGCCAGAGACTAGAGGCACGTGTAGTACAAGGAACCGTTTATGCCATGGTACAACAGCAACGGAAATACAAGTTAGGTGTCTTAAATCTTACAGTCTCGTGCCACTTCTAACACATTCCGTACCAATCTACCCCTTAAACCCCGCGATGTCTTATTTGTATTGTAACTTGTAATTGAATTGTAATATATAGATTGTATAATTGGATGACTTGCTGAAACCATAATATCGGTAAATGGATGTAACTGGAGAATCATGGATGTAACTGGAGAATCATGTAAATGGAAATATATCCATGGTTCGGTTCGGTCAATATATATTGAATATATTGAATATATGGATTCATGGATTCATATTGAATTATAGTATTGTAGATTGTACTTGAATCATATTCAAGTCAAATTATTTATAATGAGACTCAGTCTGAGTCAGAACAATTAGAAAAGAAATTGAAGTCCTGAATTAGGTTTTGATGTTATCGGTAACCGTAGTACATGGGCGGCAGGATTTGTGTCTTTTTCAAAAACGATTACCGTGTTGATAACATCGTTGTTAAGTTGTCTACCTTAAATAGGTAAGCACCCACTTCTTCGGCTCCCTGAGGCTCAAGAGATTGGTCCCGCTTAAATCTATATTTACTAGGGTCCTTAGGGTAATTTATAGAACTTGAGGGAGTTTTATATAAAAATACTTTTGTATAATTTTCAAAATACACACCAAAAATTTAATTATCGTCTTTAGAGTTGTCATAGATGTATATTTTATATTTGTGATATTTCTAATGAAAATAACCTAATTTCATAATATAGGGTATTTAATTGTAATATTGAACTTGTATGGAATTCATGGTATTTTAATGTAAAGTTATTCTTTTGATTTAGAAAGGTTGGAATATTTATATCATATCAAAAATAGGTATTTTGATAATACATATATATATTTTATATAAAATAATTTTAATATATTATTTTCTAGAAATCTCATTTTCTTAAGATATTCGTATTTTAAATCTCTCGAGACCGAATGCTCCTTGCGGAGGTCTGCATCTCGCACTACTAAGCCCGAGGATGTGCGATAATACGTACCATCCCGATCAGGTTCCCCAAAATGGGTTGTAGCGGTGCTTTGCAAAGATTTATAAAAAATACGTAATTTTGTAGAAAACGGTTTTAATAGTTAGTGGTAATTATATGTAAAGTTTCGTTTTCCCGTATTCTATGTTCCCGAAAGGTATTGTACTATGTTGCATATGAGTGTTGTGAGGAGGTAGGTCATTACCTTGTGATCTAATTAAAGGTATAGCAAATTTAATGATGTTTTAAAGTAGAAAGTAAACTACATGGTATTTTAGTGAAAAAGAGCGGTAAAAGTTACAAAATGAAATATATTGCCATAAAACTTGCTCAACATATTTGTTAATGATTAATAGTCAACATATAAGGGTTTGGTATGTTTGTATTTAAGAAAATATTGGATTTTTAGGAAGAACCGAATCGGAAATCGGATTAACTCCGATTCCGTCGGGTTTTAGAAATACGTGTTTTTAGAATAGCAAGGTGAAGAGGGAGAAGGTACTTACTTACTGTTAGGTTAGAGAAGAGGGAGAGGAGGAAGTAGGATTTGCCAGTGCGTCGTTTCGTCGCCGGAAGCTCCTAGGGTCGTCGTTGGAGCTTCGCCCTTTGCTAACTCCAAATGCACACTAAATTTCTATAGAGTTTTCTTGAGAGTTTTGGACAGAGTTTGTGAGTGAGGGGGTGTGTTTAGGGTTGATATTTATAGGGTAAATTTAGGGTTAGGGTAGGTGAAAGGCTGTATTGAAATTTGTATTAAAAATGCATTAAAAATGGTATACTGGAGTTTTTAAGAGTTCTGGAACCGATCCAAGAAATTAAAGTATGCAGGAGTGATGGGGAGTTGAAGAGGCACAACATTCATGTTGGACGACTCCGCATCGGAGCCAACTCGGACGCCGCCGCCGGCCCGATCCGGCCGGGTCGGGGGTCCCCCGAGTCCGTCGTCGGTTGGTCTACTCCCTGGGACAGTTTGTTTTTAGTGCGAAGTGGGATTTTTAAGAGTTATGCACGTATAGAACTTGGACTTCTAAAAATTAAAAAGAAAACAATATTAAAAATAATGTAGGGGATGGGATTTGAACTCCGGTGCTTTGGTTCAGCAGTACAAGATCTTACCAATGAGCTACAAGCTCCTTCTTGCTATTAAAAAGCAAAACAATTACTTATAGTACTCACAGTAAATGTAAATACCCCAAGTATACATTAACTTTTAAACAAATTTTTGTACACTAAAATTGGAGTTGTTACAATCAGATTTGCCGAGACCATGTATACAAGTTGTTCATGTAAACAGGTTCAGGATGTAAACAAGTAGTGAGGTAATCAAGTCAAGATATATCCATGGTTCGGTCAAGTCAAGTTATGTTTGCATGTTAGTATTGTTCTGATATTCAGGTTCAAGTTCAAGTATACATGTTATAGTTTGGAGTCATATTGAATTTATTTCATGTTTGGATTGGATTCATATTTGGATTGGATTTTGGTTGGATTGGATTGATTTAGACTCAGACTTGAATCAGACACTTTAAACAGATTTGGATTCTGAATTAAATTCGGGAGTTATCGTAACTGCTGCACATGGACGGCCGGATTTATATCTTTTTCCAAGACAATTACCATTGATAACACCATTAAGTTTTTCTACCACAAATAGGCAAGCACTCAATTTCTCCGGCTCCCTGAGGCTCAAGAGAATTGATCCCGCTTAAAGCTATATTTACTAAAATCTTTAAATATAATTTTATATCACTCGAGGGGGTTTTATGAAAAATATTTTATATAAAAAAAACCCTCGAGTATTTATTTATATTATTTAGGATTTCCATAATGTGTGTTTTAAGGATGTGAGGTATATTAGTGAATATTTACATAGCTTGAATAATTCAAGATATTTTAGTATAAGACTTGTCTTGTATTGTTACTTGATGGTATTTTAGTGAAACTTGTCATTCTTTTTATTTTTAGAAAATATGAAATTTTATTATATTTTGAAAATATGTGGTTTGATAATATTTATATAATTATAAAAATTAATTTTATTATTAATTAGAAAATCTCGTTTTTCTTAAAAATCGGATTAAAAATGTTCGAGACCGAATGCTCCGCGAGGAGGTCTGCTTCTCGCTCTACTAGCCCTAAGATGTGCGATAATTCGCACCATCCAATAGTGGGTTCCCCAAAATGGGTTGTAAAGGTATAATCGCAAAGAATTTTGATAATATCATTCAAAAAAACCGAGTTTTTATAGTTTATAGTATTTTGATGAAATGTTGTAATCGCCACTGTTTCCTGATTTAAAATCAGGAAAGCTTACGGAAAAGGCTTCAGAAAAGGGTCACGCGCTTACACGTGACCGGCAGTCACGTGTTGGCACGTGACATCTAAAAGCATCAGCAAGGCAAATTCAGCTTCCCGACTGCATCAAAGAAAAGGGCTTCAGAAAGGGTCACGTGCTCCCACGTGACCTGGGTCACGTGTCGGCACGTGACATTTAAAAGCAGCGGCAAAGACACAACGGTTCCCTGATCAAATCAAGAAAAAGGCTTCAGAAGAGGTCACATGCTCCCACGTGACCAGGGTCACGTGTTGGCACGTGACACTCAAAACATCAGACTCATTCTCCGGTTAAATCGAGAAGAAGGCTCCATGCCAGGGTCACGTGCTCACACGTGACCAGTTGTCACGTGGTGGCACGTGACAGCTAAACAGAGAACAGAAAGCAAAGCGCAGAAAGAAAGAAAAAAGCTCGTTCCAAGGGGGTCACGTGCCCACACGTGACCAAGGGTCACGTGGCCATACGTGACCGACTTCAAAGCCCATTTGTTAACAGAATTGAATTCTGAGAAAAGAACTCTCAAATCTTTCCAAAAGCAACCGACTGAATTAAAGATTTAGAGGTGATTAAATATCATCTATCTATAGGAATATCTCGAAATTTGGAAAGATTTCCCCTTTAAATCTAACAGAAATAACAAAGGAGAATCCCTGGATTTGAAATCCAATGGTGAATAAAATTCACCTAATAATCCAAAGGTCCAAAACGAATGATGGATGCAAATCAAATCTCTCAATGAAAATTCGTCAAAAAACTAATTGACTCGGCTGCTTCTCCTATAAATAGGAGCCAAGAGACACAAAAAGAGGGGGGCAGAAGGAAGAAAAAGGAGAGAGCCTTGATACTTTGAGGAATTTAGATCTTCTGCAAAAGAAAACCCTAGGTAAAAAAGGGAAGGCTTCTTGAAAGAAAAGAGAATTTAATTCTCAACAGAGTTTAACTCTGATATAAAACAGAAGAACATATTTCTTCTCTCTTTGATAGAGGATCTGTAAAGTGCACATCTCCCCTTGAAGTTGAGAATTTAATTCTCAATGGGTTGAGATCCTGCCATGCAGATCCAAAGCATAGAGAGGGAATGGAAGCACGAGAATTTAATTCTCACAGAACTATAGGAATTTAATTCCTTTAAAATAAAATTAGGGCTTGACCCTGTGTTAGGGGAGTTTAATTCCTTCAGAACAAAAGGAAACAGGGTTTAACCCTGATTAAGAACTTAGTTCTGTTGAAACAACGGGAGTTTAATTCCCTTAATAATAATTCTTTAACAGAGAATGGGAGTTTAGTTCCTTAAAGCCTTTATTAGGGTTTAACCCTATTCGGTTCTTCATGTATATGAGGAATTTTATTCCTACAGAAAATTCAGAGTTCAACTCTATTCCAGAATATAAATCTTCAAAAAGAAGTTGTAACACCTTAGGATAATGGTTAGTGAATAGTTATATTTAAATAATGGTTTTTAACAAAAAGTTTACCAAATTGTGTTTTAAATATTTTTCCTAATTTAATGAATATTTTTCCAAAATTATCCTAGGCTTGCATACACATGTGCATGTAAACTAGGGTTTTTAAAATGAGTTATTACCATAATTATTAACCATGGTGGGTTAATGATAGGATTAAGTCTTTTGGGTTTTTAAGTAGGGTTTAATTAGCTAATTAAAAGTTACTTTAATTTGAATTGTTGTAGGTGTTGACTTGTGAGAGAGAGAGGGGGGGCATCATGGCTCAAGCCATGCTTGCATTAAATGAAGAGAGAGAGAGGAGGGTTGACACTTGAGTGATGGTTGTTTTTCCCCTCATTTCTTTGTTTCTCTCTTAACTCTCTCACACACACACACACACACACAAACACTTACCTCTCCAACCTCAGCAGAACCCCCAGCAGCAGCAGCAACAGCAGCAAGCACAGCAGCAGCACCAAGCACAGCAGCAGTGGCAGCAAGAAGCAGTAGCAGCAGCAGCAAAGTTCAGCAGCAGCAGCAGTGAGCACCAACAGCAACAACAGCAAGTGCAGCCCCTTCCCTTCACTTCTTCATCTTCTTGCAGCTCCCTAGGGTTAAGTGTGAGGTATATTTCCTAAGTTGCTTCCCTAGTTTGCTTGGTTGGCGTAGATTTGCATCGGTTAATGGTTTTTAGTGCGTTTTAGTGTGATATGGAGTGTTTAGTGGGAACCTTGTGCTAATGAGGTGTAAATTGGTTTCAGTAGGATAATTGAGCTTTGTTGAGACCCTATTAGCTTAGCTTAACCCCTATTACACTAAAATACCACCAGTTTCCCTATTTGATGCAAATTGTCGTTTTTAAGCAAATTTGAGGTTTTCTGGATCTGCTTTTGACCCGATGAGATCTGAGTGAAATTGGGAAGACTGCAGTGTAGTGGAGATGTGCTGATGCCATAGCTTGAACCCGACCCCCTAATTGCTACAGTAGGCCGCCGATTTTCTCTTTCTGGCCGCAAATTGCGGCCAGATGGGTAGGGTTTGGGGTGGTGTTTGGTCCTGTAGGTGTCTGCTAGTGTGTAGGGTGTTGTTATATATATAGTTTTGTAAATCTAGTTCTGTATAGAAATCTGGGACCAAATACCTATTTTGCCGTTTTTCTAAACCTTCGCGACACGCGTGATACGTGAGTAGGTTTGGGGTTTTTGCGTATCGCGACGCGTCGGGGTAGTTTCAGGCGCGTGATCACACGTTTTAGCGTATCGCGCATACGCGCGATTGGTTTGCGACACGGGTTTCTAGTTGGACCGTAATGTCGCGTTTCTGTGAAATTGAGCTTATGTGTGATATATGTTATGTGATTCTAGGTTCGCAGGCCAGTGAGACGGACGCTACGAAGAAGGGCAAGCAAGTGGTTGGATACACTTAGCGCGAGACACGGTGAGTAGATTTCACATCTACGGGGATATCGCCCGCATGGCGTTATGCGTCAGGGCTGATAGGACTTTATTATTATATGTTGCATGTACCCCATAGACTGTCATCGCATATTGCATTCCCTGCCACATATATATATATATATATATATATATATATATGCTTAGAACTGATAGAACACCCCACTATTACTAACGGTCTATGTTGCACGGGCACTATTTGCATGCTACACACACACCGTTAGTAATTGCCATGCCACACCCACTGTAGAACTGCCATGATTATATTGATGTAGTTTATCTTACATATGATTGGTGGTGATTTCCTGGAAATTGGGAGCCGCATGACATCTTTAAAAACGGAAACTATTTTAAAAAGCGGTTTTTCCCCTTATACCCATACCATGGATTGATTTACATTGTATCACTCATTGGATTTACTTAGTGATGGATTTTCATGTGATTTCTGGTTTTGAGGACCGTGGAATTATTTAAAGAAAAGATGCACCATTTTGAAAAACCCAGCACTTCGTGATATGATATTTTGGTGCGTCCACCACGCGTTTTCTCGGTGCTGAGACGTGTGCTTGAAACCCGATTCGAGGAGTGGATGATCCGTCTGCGGGTTCGTGGTGGGCCCGGTATGGTTCCCCTCGGCGAGATGATCGATGGGTTTTGCCGATTGAGCCTAGAGGCGGGCGAGTACCTACCGGTGATTGGTTCGACCTGGCAGTTGTCCGGAGGATACTGACCAGAGTCGAGAGATGGATGCAGGATGATCCGTACTGCCGGGGCCGAGGGCCGATACCGTAGACAAACCCCGTGGGCCGATCCGGACTGACGGAGCCCGATATAAGAGGATTTGCGTGTCGATGCTAGACACGAGTATTTTATGATATTTTGGGTGCCGATGTTGGGCACTCGTGATTCCTCTGAGATATACAGGATTTGAGGGCCGATGGGTGTGCCGGCGCCTGAGTGTATTTGGGATTGGGTGCAGTCTGAGGCATCGCTTATTGTTTTCCATGTTGACATAGTCCATGTAGATGTTATTTATCCCATACTCAGTATTGACTACTATATATCTCATCCTGTAGCATTTACCTGATAGAGTACTTGCATTACTATTGCATCCACTGTGTGGCATGCATTGACATCATCTGCTGGCATTAGTAGAGCCACGCTATATGTGCATGCTCGCGATCACCTTTATATGTTATCTCTATTCACGAGTTGGCAACTCACCCCCGTTGTGCCACAGTATTTGCAGGTTGCCCTTGGGAGTAGTCACGGCTGGCTGTTTACCGCATCTTTTGGCACAGATACCCTTTTGAGGCGAGATAGCCTTTTGCTGATAGGTGGGTTTTGTACGGTATCTGTTATCTTTCAGTTGTATATTGATGTATCTAGTATTCTCCATCTACCTTTCTGTATTGACTTAGAGACAGTTGTGAGGACGATATGTATGATTTTATATTCTGGTGTCGAGCTCGCATGTGAGCCAACTTTATGTTATGCAGTCTTACCATTTGTGATATTGTCCTTGCTTTACTGTGTACTCTTCGCTACGGCGTCGTACATTATATTGTGATGCTTATTCATTTCACTTATTATTTCTGCTACACCTTGCTTTTACCCGACTTGCGGGACAAATGTTAAGAATGGAAATGTTGCCAAAATTATAAAAGTTATAACTCTTGAACTTAAAAGGATTTCTACTAAATAAATGGAAGCTTTTCAGACATGTATGACTGTTTTTACAAAAATGTTTTAATCACTCTTTATTTATTGGTTTTGATTTCTGGGCTCGGCTTACTTAGCTGCGTTACGCCTGTAGACGTTGCGTGGTTAAGTGCCGGTCACGAGTCGAAACTCTCGGGTCGTGACAGAAGTAGGAATTTAATTCCTCTGGAATTTAAAGCTTTTATTAGGGTTGAACCCTACGAGGAATTTAATTAACAGATCTTCTAAACAACATACATAGAGGCAGGGTCACGTGCCACCACGTGACCCTCCCCCCCCCCAAAAGATCTACAGAAAGCCCTCTGGAGGCAGTGCCTCACGTGACTCACGTGACCCTTGACAGAAGCTTTAACACACAAGCGCTTGAATCCCCGTCACGTGATGGCACGTGATGCTCTAAAAGATGCATAGTCTCAGAAGAACAAGTGAAGGGAGGGCGCTCTCACGTGTTGCCACGTGACCCCTCTTGCCTTAGTGTTTAACACTAAAACGGAACCCCTGAATTCAGTGATAAAACATTGTTTGGCCTTAGTGTAACGCTAAGCACAGAACTATATTTGCAGTGTTCAACACTGATTACCGTAGTGTTCAACACTAGTTTGGGACTTCTGTTGACAGTGTTTAACACTGGTCTCTTTTAGTGTTGAAACACTAACTTATCAATCTTATTCCCAGTGTTCAACACTGATTCGTCTTTAGTGTTTAACACTAGACACTGGCCCAATTGGCCGAATGGATAGAGGCAAAGCCTCTCCTTCAAGGGACCAACAGGAAGCCAATATTCCAGACATGAGTGGACTTAGCCCAAGATGGCCATAAGTCCTCAATTCGTAATTGAATGGGCTAATGGGCTCATAACATAATTAATTGGTCTTGATCCCAAATTGGGCCAAAGACTATTTAATCCACTCCGGTTCCAGGGTACATCTCTTCACTCCTTTGATACTTGGTGTTGTAATCCCTCAACGTCTTCAAAGAGGTGACGGGTCCCGGTGACCACGCATTGATGTGGACTGTGGGGTCCTTAAACCCATGGACTACGACGTCCTTAACCTCGACCGAGATGTCTTAAAACTAACAATGGACGGTGGGGTCCTTAAACCCATGGACTACGACGTTCTTAACCTCGACCGAGATGTCTTAAAACTAACAATGGACGGTGGGGTCCTTAAACCCATGGACTACGACGTCCTTAATCTCGACCGAGATGTCTTAAAACTAACAATGGACTGTGGGGTCCTTAAACCCATGGACTACGACGTCCTTAACCTCGACCGAGATGTCTTAAAACTAACAATGGACCCCAATGTCCTTAAACTACCCATGGACCGCAATGCCCTTAAACTAGCAGTGGACCACCACGTCCCTAAACTGGGACAATAGAGCCCCGCATGCTCTTTTGTCGGATCTAAACGATCCCGTTTAAGTTGATCTTAGCTTCAAAGATGGCTAACGTATCCTTAAACCTTCAAACAGACTGGACTATGAATCTCCCCAAATTAACCCTGGTTCGAGGGTACATCTCTGAACTCGTCTGACATCTGTCGTTGTAATCCTTCAACGTCGTCAGAGAGGTGACGGGTCCCGACGGCCATACATACGATGGACCACTATGTCCCTAAACTGGAACAATAGAGCCCGAACGCTCTTTTGTCGGATCTAAACGATCCCGTTAAGTTGATCTTAGTCTCAAACAAGACTAACGTATCCTTAACAAACGTTTGAGTTGATCTTGGCCTCAAATATGGCTAACGTATCCTCAAACCAAACCCCAAAACCCAAATCTAAGATAATACGGATTTGGAATAGTCCACGCCCTACGGGCGACGACATAACTCGGTCTCCGTAAACAATCCACGGGCAACAGAACACAAAACAAACACCCACGACACGAAGTGACCATCTGGAGAAGGAGAAAGTTGTTACCGCAATGCTGTAGCGTAATTAACTGCAGGGGCTTGCGCCTGCAGGGAAGAGCGTCCCCACAATCAAAAACCCCTCAAACGAGGGGGAATCTGACGAAGTCTGCTACATCGGACGCATCCGTCTAAACCTTCGATAGATGGTGCCATAAATCAACTTGGCATTTTCGGAGAGGTGGACGGATAGCACCAATTAGCATTTGCCCCGAACCTCAGGCATAGACGTCCCCGCGTCTCGGCCGCCGTTCGGAGGGGAACAGATTCTGGCACGCCCGGTGGGACCTTTTCCTCTTTCCACTCTACACTTCGTGTGTCGTGATTCGCGAACCAATCGCGGTTCGCTAATGGTTCCCCTTGGGTTTCAAGATACTAAGAATTCGCGTCTTGCTTATTGCAGAAAGTAAAGGATCGATGGCTTCTACTTCCGTGAAATTCTCCAACTGCTCAGACTGCAATTGCGACCAACGCTTTGCCTCGCCAGGAGGTATAGCCTACGGACCCCAAGCTGCTTCGTTATTCACAATGCCGGTGGACCAGGTGACTCAGGCCACTACCGGATTGTTCTTCGGGACTATACTCCCACCAACAAGCTTCACGGCGCCGGTGCTGACAAAGAAAGCTCTCAAGAAGTCGGTCTTTGATCGTCTTACCCCTGCTGCGGCTCCTCTCAATAGGTCGCCCAACATCAGCGCCTCGGTCTTCTCTAGATTGGGCCAGAAATCCGGTGGACCCATCATGGGGCCTACAATCCCAGAGAAGGCTGCTTCTAAGAAAGTGGCCGCTCCTGCTCCCGAAATCGCCAAGGCGGCTTCTCCGACCAAAAAGTCGATCTTTACAAGATTGACAGCTTTAGCTCCCGCTCCTGCTACCCAAAGGACGTCGGTCTTTGACAGGCTAACACCAACAGGGACCCCCCACCTACACAGGGGGCAAGACGAAAGCATTCTTACCGCTGAACCAACGCCGTCCGCTCGACATGCTCGACGTCGCCATTGGCGCCGAGTAAGGAAGGCTGGGGGCAACTCCCCCTCTGTGTTAACTCCATCAGCCCCGATGGCAGAAGTTAATGCTGCTGTTCCAACTGGGAACAGCTTCGAGATGCTAAATAAGGTGCGAAGGAATTCTCCTACTGCAGTGCTAAAGAGGTCCCCTCCCCCATTAAAAAAGGTTGTGGAAATAAAATCAGAACAGCCCCGATCCCCTAAATGGCTGTCTTCCAAAATCTATAAGGTTTGGCGGCAGGCCCGAGATTCGATCATCGATCCAAACTTCTCCCGCCAGCACAAGAAGCTGAAAATCCAACCGGAAGCTGGTCACCAGGCTAAACCCCGAATGGCTGTCTGGACGCCCACCTCAATGGCCCCTTCAACCTCCATGGCTCATAAAAGGAGGAAGCCAGAGAAGATCCCCCAGCCTGCAACGACAGCTAATAGCACTGAGCCCAGACGCCCTAAGTCTGGGGGCATGATGGTCCACACCGTATACATGGCGTCAGGAAAAGAACACAGCCGTGCGTCCACGGGTCATAGACCGCTTACACGGTCTGTGACCAAAGTTCAGGAGCAACAGCAAAAGCTCCAAGAAATGATGAATGCTATGGCCGCACTTACCGGGCCAAAAGAAAACCCAGAAACGTCCTCAGACGCACGCCAGGAGGAAGAAACCGACGCTGAATTCCTTCGCCGGATACTGGAGAAAAAGGACAAAGAGGCTGCTGAACAAGAAACCAACATACAGCGTATGGGCCTTCTCTTCCAAGATATGATAGGAATGATGATCCAGCAGGACCTACCCGCCGAGAATCCCCCAATCGTTCTTGAAGACGACCGAGGAGAAACGTCAAATCCACCACCGGCCCTCTCAACGGCCAAGGAGGAGGTAATCTCTAAGGCTGATTTGGTTGACTATATAGCCCAGCAAATCCGGGTTCATCATGCGGCTGAGGCAGCTGGTCAAGTCGTAAAGACGGGCCGGCCGTATCCAAGCTGGTACGACCAAATCAAATACCCGCCGGGCTATACGATACCAAAATTCCACGTGTATAAAGGGACCGGCAATCCCCATCAACATGTTGCCCAGTTCCGGGCCCTCTGCGGTAACACCGGCGGTGATGATAAACTGTTGCTTCGCCAGTTCGTGGGCAGCTTATCAGAAACAGCGTTCAAATGGTATTCGGAACTCCCGAACGATTCTATCAAGACGTTCGCTGAAATGGAGTTGTTATTCACTCAGCGATTCGCAAGTGCCAGCGAACGCACTCCAATAACAGCACTGATTAACGCCAGGGTAAAACCAGGCGAAACCTGGGTCCAGTATGCTATACGCTGGCGGAATTTGTGGTCGAGATGCGAACAACGCATTGAGGAGGCACCCGCAGTGGGCATGTTCGTGGGAACCCTAGACCCCCACGCAACTATCTCCCAGTTTATGATGTTCTTTAAGCCAACCACATTCCAGGCTTTAATCGACAAGTTGGCTTAGATGGACCAGATGGGTCATAGACCACCTCCCCCGAAGTCGGAACCTCGGAATGACAAGGGTAAAGGAAGGGCAACCTTCGTCGCGAATGCCCAACAGCAACCTAACGCCCCGAAACCGGCAGATCAACTGGAAGAAAGACGCCGGTATTATAACGAGAAGATGAAGCGTCCCTACTCGTTCCCACGAGACAAGACGAAACGGTTATTCGAGCTGGCAGTACGCAACAGACTTATAAACCTACCAAATCCAAGACGACCGCCGCAACCCACCGAGGTGAATAACCCTAATTATTGCCCTTACCATCAAACGGTAAGTCATCCGATCGAAGATTGCTTCGTCTTCAAAGGATGGATTGAAGATCAGTACCTCCAGGGGAAGTTTATACTGCCCGAAAAGTGGAAGGTGAACCCACCACAGCCACATACTCCTAAGAAAGCAGATACACCGGGGGCAACATGTTCCTTTATTGAAGAAGCTCCATGGGAGGTCGTGCTATCAACTAAAATCAAAAGAATGCTGAGAGACCTTCATGCGTGCCCTGCGATCGAATGGAAGGACCCTCTTGAACCTCAAATTATCGAAGGGATGTTGAAGCCCCGCCCAACTACGAAGACTCGCGATAATGGCCCAAATACTCACGCCAAACCGTCAAAATCTTCAAAGAAAAAGAAGAAGAAATCCAAGAAGCCCGTGAAGCTTGGAGACGAGCACACGAACTTGCAGAAGCAAATCGACGCACTGGAAGAGTACAATCAAAAGGCGCGAACTCCTGTCACACTGCAAGAGTTCCTCAACCACATCTTTCAAGAGGGAGATGACGGAGAGAGCTCGTCGGATGAATCCGAAGGATATGTGGCGAGTTGTAACGTAATCTCCCACTCGTTTACCGATGATGGGAAAACTCCTGGCACTAAGAAGCTGGAGACGGAGCCTAAACCAGAGCGTGCATGGCCAACAAATGAAATGATCAATGCCTTTCTAGACAAGATTCGTCTAAAGAGTTAAGCGGATCAGGAGCGTGAGATGGCAGCGTCAGAAGGAACCAAATGCGGGCGACTGAACGAAAGAGTTGAACTACCCCTGCCAGAGCGAAAGGCATCCGAAGTAGACAAGAAGATATTCAAGACGAGGAAAAGGTTTGCCAAAGCCATGTCAATGGGAATGAAGCTACCACCGTCGGAAGGAAACACACACGATGGGGTGGAGAGGCACCATGATTATTGCGCATATCATCAGAAAATTTCACACCCCACGGAGGAGTGCGACGCCTTTAAGATATGGTGGCAAGGATATGTTGCTCGTCGGCAACATTTTAAGAGCATGAAATGCAAGATCCATCGGGAACGAAGAAGTACTGTCGATGGGCACAACAGAACTACTGGCAACTGTTACATGGTTAACGCCGGGGGGTCACAAGTTCTCACCTTTGGGAGTGACTCTGATGAAGAAATGGCTCTGGGCCCTCTCTTTAAAGAATCCGTTTTAGGGAAAGAGGAGAGATTAGAGGCCTGCGAGAACATTCAGCTGCGCAATCGCACACTCCCAGAAAAGAATCTCGGGCCTGCGAGTAGAAAAGATAAGGGAAAGGAAAAGGTCACTGAGGATATCACTTTAGATGACCAGGTCATGAAAGAACTGACTACAAAAGACCCTCCCAGGAAAGGTAAGGTGGACTACAACATCCTAGCGCACCTAAGAAAGCTACCTTCTCAGCTTAGCATTCTCGATGCCTTCCTATTATCAAAAGAAGCGCGAGACTCACTAATTAAGGCGTTACAGGAACCTGAGCAATTCCAAGCCTTCCTCGCCACTCAAAAGATGAAGGATGAACTGGAGGAAGTGCATACGGTCGACATCACTTTCGGTGACGAAGACCTCCTTCTCGGGACGTGCGACCACAACCGTCCCCTATATGTCTCTGGAAACTGCCATGATATCAAGATAGGCAAGATCCTGGTGGATAATGGATCCTCCGTTAATCTCCTTAATGTTCGGGTGTTGAAGGAAGTCTGCATGAGTGTGCAACACCTCGCTCGTGACAAAATTACTATCTCCGGTTTCGATTCACAATCGTCACGGACTCTCGGATCTGTGATACTAACATTACGCTTTGGACTTCTCGTCACAGACATCAAATTCCATATCATTGACGCCAAGACCTGCTACAACGCCTTGCTCGGCCGTCCTTGGGTACACGAGTACAATATCATCCCTTCTACGCAACATCAGTGTATGAAGAATTTTAAGGATGGTTTCGAGTATACCGTAACAGGTGAGTTGAACCCATTTTCCGTGAACGAAGTCCGCAAATACGAAGATGCGAAGTACTTTTTGCCAAATTGCGAGGATACAGAAAGGTGTCGCAACCCAGAGAACAAAACCGCCGCCACCATCCCTGTTTTCGGGAGCGATACCGAAGAAGAGGAAGAGATAGTTTATGCTGGGCCATCTCAACGCAACAACCTGGGGACGTCCACCCCCATGTTGGTCTTCGGAAGTGATTCAGAAGATGAAGTTAATGCCGTGTTCTCCAATCGGCTGTCAATACAAGCACCCCCTGGCGATGATTATAGTTTGCAAATCGCCATGGTACCGTGAGAACACTACAAGGATCTCGACACACTTCAAGCTCACAATGTGCAGGACCTGCGAACATTTTACGTCCCTCCCAGGCAAAGGGGTGAGAAGGTGATCCTATTCTACCGATCCTCAGAGTCGAAAGTAGAGAAAGAGATCTGGCATGGCGCGGATGCTACACTCGACAGGCTCCAACCCATCCGTCTGCCCAGTTACTATACAAATAGATTAAAGAAGCTATTGAAGCGCCAAGGAGTACCCTTAAAACAGACTGTTCGGCAGGCTCGGTTCTACAACAAGATTTGGGATATCCCTGGGACTCAACGCAAATTGCCCAACGGAAAAATGGAAACACTTGGGCTTGGATACGCGGGAACCGGAAAACGGGGACAGGACCACAGTAATTACGCCATATATACCTTTGATGAAGAAGAGGACGCCCTGTCAGGAAGTGCCAACCCCTCATCAAAACTAGACCCCACGACTGAAGTGCCGAGTCCGTCGTTTGAACAACGAGTGGACAAGCCTATCTGGAAAGTGGGTCAGAAAGCTCGGGAAGACCACAACCACGAGATGGCCATCTACGAGAAGGCCAGGACGCAACGTCTATTTCAACAGGCTACAAAAGACAAAGATGTTCGTCTTTGTCAACCCGTTGTACGAAAGGCCCGACGCAGAGACAGAAATAAATCAAGAAGCGGAAAAAGGAGCCGACAACAACGACGCAGGATTAGAGAGTTGCGTGATCGGGTATTGCACGGCTCAGATTTGTCCCTCATGAAGAAGATGAGTCGAGCGTACTCCTTCCCCCGAGACAAGACGGAGAGATTACTCAAGCTCGCTTTAAAACATCAAATGATTGCGCTTCCAGAGCCTAAGCACCCTGAGTAAGCTAACAAGGCTTCTCATCCGAGTTATTGCTCTTATCACCGAGCCATAGGACACCCTATCGAAGACTGCTTCACCTTCAAGAACTGGGTTGAGGACCAGTACCAACAGGGCAGATTTGCTTTATCCAACGGCTGGAGGGTAATGCCGCCACAAAAGCACGAACCCAAGGCCGCAAGAGCAGAACCGGATCCACCTCAGTCCTGGGAGTGGATTCGCCCCTGTTATACGATTACAATATTAAAAGAAGAGCCCGAGAACATGGATGACCTTCCCCGGTGCTTTGAGAACAGCGATGATGAGGTGATCTCAGAATTTCCGCCTGCTCCGAAAGAACTGGAAGATGGTATACATACTACTGCAGATAACCTCAAGAAGATTGAGTTGGGATCGGCAGATGACCCGTGACCGACATTTGTCAGCGAGCTGCTATCTGAAAAAAGGGTGGCTGCGTTAAAAAACGTGCTTCTACGACATAAAGACAGCTTCGCGTGGAACTATTCCGAGATGCCGGGATTAGATCCGGAGATTGCTGTGCATAAATTAGCAATATCCCCGGATATCAAGCCGGTCAAGCAGGCGCCAAGAAGGATGCGGCTCGAGCTTGAGATGAGCATCAACGCCGAAGTCAAGAAGCTGATCGATTCTGGATTTATCCAAGAAGTCCAATATCCCGACTGGATCGCCAACATCGTCCCGGTAATGAAGAAGAATGGGACGGTACGCATATGCGTGGATTTCAGGGATCTCAATAAAGCCTGTCCAAAGGACGATTTCCCGGTACCGGTAACCGAGCTAATGATAGATAACGCGTCCACTCACGAGGTTTTCTCTTTTATGGACGGTTCATCAGGATACAATCAGATAAAGATGCATCCCGAAGACCAGAAGCGCACCGCTTTCCGGACCCCTTTGGATATATTCTGCTACAGGGTTATGCCCTTTGGTCTAAAGAACGCCGGCGCTACCTATCAAAGGGCCATGACAAAGATCTTCGACGATCTCATACATGATATCGTCGAGTGCTATATCGATGACCTTGTAGTGAAGAGCGTGTTATACGAAGAGCATTTAAAGCATCTGGAGACTGTATTTCAACGCCTTCGGCAATATAATTTGAAAATGAATCCCCTCAAATGCGCGTTTGGAGTCTCCTCGGGAAAATTCCTGGGATTCATCGTTCGACACCGAGGTATTGAAATAGATCCGTCAAAGATTAAAGCGATCATGGAAATGCCTCCGCCAAGAACCCTCAAACAGTTGCGGTCTCTCCAAGGGAAACTCGCATACATCCGGCGGTTTATCGCTAATCTTTCAGGCAAATGCCGTCCCTACAGCCACCTGATGAAAAAGGGAACTCCATTCGTTTGGGATCACAAATGCCAAGGTGCACTAGACGAGATCAAGCAGTACCTGCAGAACCCTCCGGTGTTAGCTGCGCCGGTCAAGGGAAAACCCCTCATTCTTTATACAACCGCCCTCGAAGGTTCCTTAGGCGCATTATGGGCACAAGAGAACGATCAAGGGAAAGAGAGAGCACTCTACTACTTAAGTCGAGTTCTACTGGGGGCAGAAAGCAACTACTCTCCCATTGAAAAACATTGCTTGGCGTTAATCTTCGCGATAACAAAGCTCAGGCACTATGCGTTGGCACACGAAGTCCGTCTCATCTCGAAGGTGGACCCCCTTAAATACTTGATTTCAAAAGCCATATTGACGGGACGACTCGCTAAATGGGCCCTGCTCTTGATGGAGTTCTCGATAACGTATCAACCTCTCAAGGCAGTGAAAGGCCAGGCCATTGCCGATTTCCTCGCTGAGCACCCGATACCGGCCGATTCTCCTCTGAACTGCGATTTGCCGGACGAGCATGCATTTGATGCGATTGGCGGCGGTAGTACCCGATGGGAACTCTATTTCGATGGAGCGTCCTCCATAAAGAAACGGAAACAAGGTATCCCAATGATCAAATCGGGGGTAGGCCTCATCTTCGTAACTCCACAAGGAGGGATAATGCGCTTCGCCTTCTCCTTAACAGAGCCGAGGACGAACAATGAAGCTGAATACGAAGCTCTGATAGCAGGCCTCGAGATCGCCATCGACATGGGAATTGAAGACCTCCTTATATACGGGGATTCTCAATTGGTCATTAGTCAAGTAAATGGTGACTACCAAACGTGCAAACCGGAGTTGGTGAAGTACGGCGAAAAGGTGCAACGACTATTGACCCAAATTCCCTCCTATACTTTGGAGAACATACCGCGCACGGAAAACAGCAAAGCAGACGCGTTGGCCAAACTTGCTAAAGAGCTGGCTGACGAAAACCTCGATGATGTAAGAATTGTGGTACAAAGCCGTCGGGTGCTCGCCCCAACGGAAATACCTCCGGAATCATATGAGGAGAAGGGAGCGACTGAGCAGGTGACTCTACAAATAAAAGACCATGAGGAGGCCGAGGACTGGAGGGAAGTCTTCATAGACTACTTTAAGTCCCGCCGAATGCCCGAAGAAGCATCCTCAAGACATCAGCTCATGAAACGAGCTCTATCTTTCACTTTCGTCAATGATACCCTATACAAGAGATCGTTTGATTCTCTATGGCTGAGATGCTTAGGACTTGACGAGGCAGAAAGAGTCGTTCAGGAAGTTCACGACGAACTTTGCGGTTCTCACCAAGCAGGCCCAAAGATGAAGTTAAAAATTAAACGGATGGGTTACTATTGGCCCACGATGACCCAGGACTGCCTCGAGTATGCGAGGCAATGCCACTCGTGCCAGATTCATGGAGACTTTATCCACCAACATCCGAATCCACTACACCCAACGGTGGCTAGTTGGCCATTCGAAATGTGGGGGACTGACATAGTCGGCCCCATCGAGCCAGCATCGTCCAGGGGACATCGTTTCATCCTAGCGACAACTGATTACTTCTCCAAATGGACAGAAGCAGTACCGCTGAGGGAAGTGAAGACGGAGAACACCCTCCACTTCTTCAAGATGCACGTCATCTATCGGTTTGGAACCCCACGGCGGATTATCTCCGATAACGGGCCAGCCTACAGAAGCCATAAGATTAGCCGCTTCGCGCAGCAGCACAATATAGACTGGAGATATTCTTCAGTTTACAACCCACGAGCTAACGGTCTGGCCGAGGCCTTCAATAAGACCTTGACAAAGATCATAAAAAAGACCGTTTCCCGGAATAAGAAAGACTGGCACGAGAGGCTGCAAGAGGCCCTTTGGGCCTATCGAACTACATTCAAGACGGCCACAAACACAACGCCGTACGCGTTGGTATTTGGGACGGAAGCAGTGCTCCCCCTCGAGATAGAGTTACCCTCTCTACGAGTGGCAGTCCACTACGAGCTGACGGACGAAGAAAATGCTCACCTTCGGCTTGAGGAGCTTGATGCCCTCGATGAAACCCGGCTCATAGCGCAACAACATCTAGAAGCCTACAAAGCAAAGATGACGCGCTCGTATGAAATATTGACCTGGCCGAGGACATTTCGCCAAGGCGAACTCGTACTAGTGGTCAAAAGACCTATGATCCCCAATCGTGCCAAGCGGGGAAAATTTGAGCCAAACTATGAAGGCCCGTACATCATAGACAAGGTCTACCAGGGTGGAGCCTATCTACTCATGGACATGCACGGTGAAAGGCCTTTCAGGCCAATAAACGGCCGCTTCTTAAAGAAGTACTATGCTTAATGAGCCACAGCCTGGGTCAATGATAGATGACGACGACTATGTCCGCTCGCTATCTTTCTAAGCTCAGACTTTACAAGCAGTAGCCGGCCCTCCCTTGAACAACGGACCGAAATGTTCTTAAACTAACGATGGACCGAAACGTCCTTAAACTAACGATGGACCGAAACGTCCTTAAACTAACGATGGACCGAAGCGTACTTAAACTATCGACGGACCGAAACGTCCTTAAACTATCGACGGACCGATACGTCCTTAAACTAACGATGGACCGAACCGTCCTTAAACTAACGACGGATCGAAATGTCCTTAAACTAACGACGGACCGAAACGTTCCTAAACTACTACCGCAGCATCCTTAGGCTGACGAGATAAAAAAAAGGAGAAAAAGAAAAATATATAAAAAAAATGATAAAAAAACGGTATGTCTATGAGCAAAATGGGCACGGATGAAAACCCAAAAGGGCTCCGTGAGTAAAAACAGCAGGGCTACCGGCGAGTGTTCGTGAAAACCCGAAAGGGCGCGACCTTGTAAAAAAAAAGAGAAAAAGAATAAAAATCGGTATGTCCATGAGCAAAATGGGCACGGATGAAAACCCAAGAGGGCTCCGTGAGTAAAAACAGCAGGACTACCGGCGAGTGTTTGTGAAAACCCGAAAGAGCGCAACCTCGTTAAAAGACACTTATAGGGTCCTCTCGACCTTGTAAGGAGAAACCACCTGCGTGAGATCCTTATGACTCACAAAGGAGCAACACACTTAGGGATCCTCATGATTCCTAAGGAGAAAATACACTTACGAGATCCTCACGACTCGCAAGGAGAACTCTCTTATGGGACCCTCACGGCTCATAAGATTTGAAAGTCTTAAGTTACAGAGACCTAAACCTGTGCTTAAGCAATCCTCTACAACCTTCGATATTGCCCTACAGGCAACTCAATACTGGCCCTTGTATACAATCCACGGACGCGAATAAACATTTCCCCAGCAAAGTCCAACCCTTGTAGGTCCTCTCGACCCATAAGGAAAAAGCCCTCTTGTAGGATCCTTACGACTTACAGAGGAACACACACTTAGGAATCCTCACGATCCCTAAGGAGAAAATACACCTGCAAGATCCTCACGACTTGTAGGGAGAAATACTTTTGTGAGACCCTTACGGCTCATGAAGTCAAAAGCCTTGGTCGACAAGACCCTTAACCCTGTTCGCCGAGCCACCTTTGTTCAACATCGACAGAGGCAAATGATGATTCACTCCTGGCAACATTCCAGTTGTAGCGGTGCTGATGTCGAAATCGATGCCTAAAATCCAAGCTTGCGGTGAAAAAGCTAGCAAGCCACGCATGCCGAAAAATAGCCGAAATGATGGGGCAACTTGCAATAAAAAGCGAGAAGTAAAAATGAAGGCGTGAGAAATAGCCGAAATGATGGGGCAACTTGCAATAAAAAGTAACAAGTAAAAATGTATGCATAAAAAATAGCCGAAATGATGGGGCAACTCGCAATAAAAAAGCAGCGAGCAGAGAATAAATAAATAGCCGAAATGATTGGGCACCGCGAAAAATAGACGAAATGATGGGGCAATCGCGACCTCCGCGATATAAAAGCTGAAATGATAGAGCATCGCGGAAAATGAAATAAAATATAAAAAAAAGTTTCAATTTATGCCCTACAGGTGATGTTCCATCACACCCTGTACACAATCTAAGGACGTAAACAAAAAGGGAACATACCTCCCCCCCAGGTTTCACCAAAGAAAGAAGCTAAATCTCGACGGGCCACGAGCGACCTAGAGATCATCCCAACATTCGTCCCGTAACGACGGACACAACTTCAAGCTAAGCGGAATAGCGGCAACTCCCAGTTCCATGGCTCAGTGGTATACATATCGCCAACAGTCAAACCTCCATCCCGTGAAATGCGGATACAATCAGCAAAATTCCTGGTTACGTGGAACGCGGATAACGTCACTCTTTGACCCCATGGAAAATGTCCAGAGCGGATCCTGGTCCTCGCAGAGCACGGCAGCGAACCTGTGTGAAGTATCCAGAGCGGAGCCTAGTCCTCGCCGAGCACGGCAGTGAACCCGTGTGAAGCATCTAGTGCAAAATTCCTGGTTACGTGGAACGCGGATAACGTCACTCTTTGACCCCGTGGAAAACGTCCAGAGCGGATACTGGTCCTCGCTGAACACGGCAGTGAACCCGTGTGAAGCATCCAGAGCGGAGCCTAGTCCTCGCCGAGCACGGCAGTGAACCCGTATGAAGCATCTAGTGCAAAATTCCTGGTTACGTGGAACGCGGATAACGTCACTCTTTGACCCCGTGGAAAACGTCCAGAGCGGATCCTGGTCCTCGCAGAGCACGGCAGTGAACCCGTGTGAAGCACCCAGAGCGGAGCCTAGTCCTCGCCGAGCACGGCAGTGAACCCGTGTGAAGCATCTAGTGCAAAATTCCTGGTTACGTAGAACGCGGATAACGTCACTCTTTGACCCCGTGGAAAACGTCCAGAGCGGATCCTGGTCCTCGCAGAGCACGGCAGCGAACCCGTATGAAGCATCCAGAGCGGACCCTAGTCCTCGCCGAGCACGGCAGTGAACTCGTGTGAAGCATCTAGTGCAAAATTCCTGGTTACGTGGAACGCGGATAACGTCACTCCTTGAACCCGCGGAATATGCCCAGAGCGGAGCCTGGTCCTCGCCAAGCACGGCAGTGAACCCGTGTGAAGCATCCAGAGCAAATATCGGACTGTGGAGTCCTTAAAATCCACGGACTATGATGTCCTTAACCTCGACCGTGATGTCTTAAAACTAACGATCAACCACCCCGATTCCCTACGGATTCTGCCTTGTTTAAGGGTGCATCTCTTCACTCCTTTGATACCTGGTGTTGTAATTCCTCAACATCTTCAAAGAGGTGACGGGTCCCTGCAACCAAACATCGGACTGTGGAGTCCCTAAATCCACAGACTATGAGGTCCTTAACCTTGACCGTGATGTCTTAAAACTAACATCGGACTGTGGAGTCCCTAAATCCACGGACTATGAGGTCCTTAACCTTGACCGTGATGTCTTAAAACTAACATCGGACTGTGGAGTCCTTAAATCCACGGACTATGAGGTCCTTAACCTTGACCGCGACGTCTTTAAACTACAATACCTGGAGAAACCCCTGACTCCGTAAAACACGGACAAGGGTGACCGCATCCAACACTTACATGTCCTTACGACCTGTTAGGAAGAAAAACTCTCTTGTGGGATACTTACGACTCTCAAGAGAAAACCCTTTTAAGAATCCTCATGATTCTTAAGAAGAACTTACACCTATGGGATCCTCTCGACCTGTAGGGAGAAAAACTCTTTATGAGACCCTCGTGGCTCATAAAATGCAAAAGCCTTAGGAAGCAGATCCTAACCCTGAATCCTAAGCCATCGCTTTCCTGCAAGGAGATCAAGATAGAATATCCGCAGAATACATTCAATAAAAAGGGGACACACCATTAAAAAAAATGTATCTTTTATTCATAAGCCAAAATGGATACAAAGTACAATTCATGAAAGAAACAAAAGAAAGATACTCTTATCCATGAGTATGTACAAAAAAAAAGGAGAAAAGATACAAGTCCTCAAGCCGGCAGGCGATGCAATAATTTTACCAGCTCATCGTTTTGATTGTTGAGCCACGGCTTCATGACGCAAGATCTCCAGAAGACGAGCCTCCGCCTGAGCTTGCTGAGCCTGATACGAAGCAAGCCGAGCCTCGAGCTCTTTCTCGGTGGCTTTATGAGCCTCGACTCTTTCACGAGTAAACGCGGCAGCTTTGTCGAGAGCCACCACCTCTTTGAGGGACTCCTGAAGCAACCACCAGAGTTCATACGCTTTGTTGGCCTTGGCGATAAGAGTGGCGCGAAGCTCGCTCAGCGCCTTGGAAGCTGGCTCCCTCTCCGAAAATTTACGGCCGGGCCCTTTTCTCGCACAACAATATGTTCGCTACGTGTCGCTCTATCAGGCTACGTGAGCTCGCTTTCGTGACCGCAGCCTTGGAAACAAGACATTTACAAGACCGTATAAATGAGCTTTCGGTCGACAAGAATAATCGATCTAAAACGCGCTCACATCACCTGACGTGAAAGGCAACAAGAAAGACATCCGACACATTTCAAGCATGCATTCGCAATCATATGAGTATTCAAAAAATAATAATAGCATGTGCAATCGTATGAACATTTAAAAAGTCTGATACGCAGGAAAGTGGCTTCTGAGTTATGATAGCATTTGCAATTAAAGAAAGTTCTCATGAGAAGAATACAAAGTTTATTTATGCAAGCGGAAACATACGTACTAGTACCAAGCCTACATGGAAGTTCGGCATAAAACGTAAAAAAAGAGGGACTAATTTAAAAATGTTCTATGCTGACGGGAAAATGTCACCAAACACGGGATCAACGGCACAGGGGTTAATGAAGCAGAGGACAAAATTCTCCATCTCTCTCTCTGCTTTCTCAAGCACATCAAAGCGACGGTTCTCACGAGGAGTCGCTCCCCATCGATTGGCGCCGTGTTCGTCCGCGAAAGCATACATAATAGCTCGCCGGGCCTTTATCTGGCTTAGCAGATGAATTGAGCAATCCTTCAAAGCCTGAGTAATCAGGCACGCTTCATGAAAGCCCTCGAGCTTTTCTTCCTCCGCGTCGAGCATCGCCAGGGTCATCTCTGCCGGGTGAGGAGGGATGTCGGCAAGCACGGCCGTGAGAATCATCCGGAGCCAGAGGAAACCCATCGGGAGGGGGGACCCCCTACGGATCGAGAGTTCATACATGGCTGAGTCGCATTCTTTATCGGTAAGGAGGGGATCCACCAACCGAGCAGCAAAGCGGGGGATCATCTCCTCAATAGGAACTTCCCATGGCTGTCGACGAGCATGAGGGCGATTGCAGGCCATGGCGCTCGTTTGTTTCTCAAGACAAGTTACACCAAGATAAAAAAAATAATAATATAAATCTCTTTGTGAAGGGAAAAGAAAGCTATGGCCTCATATATAAAGAAGTGCATTAAGCGCTGTGCGCGGAAAATCTTGCATGGTGAAGCTATTTCCAAGGCCCAAAAAAGGAAATGCATCGAAAATCAAGAAGAGGGAACTATTTCCAAGGCCCTTTTTCTGCATCTGATATTGTGCACTGAAAATATGGCATGGGAAGATTTTGTGAACAGCCCCATCAAGGGACCCCACGTGCAGAACACGTGAGGCCCAAACCCGATGTACACAAAAAAAATGGAGTAGCACCCTGCATATTAAAAGCACCAACAACAACAGTAGCAAAATAATAAAATCCCAGGGAGAGGCATGCAAACATGGAAAGACATAATAAAACTTGTCACTGAATCTTTCAAGAAGTTCATACAAACTAAAGAGGGCACGTTTACAATGGTAAGACTTCAGACGCGGGGCATGGGTTGAGAAACTCAAGCTTGACCTTGTCCAAGATCCTCCAAGCATTTCGAACCGCCCGAGTATGTTTTCTCTCGCGATCGCAAGCGTCTGGGTCCTCGCGGATGTCCTCCACCCTCCGGTAGGCAGCAAGTATGGCCGACTGCTGAAACGCCTGGTGCGAAAGATCAATGAGGTTGTCACGCCTTCTCTTCGAGATCAGACTCATCAGATACACCGAATGTATCTTATCCTCGGCAACGTCCAATGCCCTGAGTGGCACACCGGCGCAGAAGAGAGGAAGCGCCTCCCAAATTGCCAGCACGATGAGCCTCAGAAGAGAAGAGCGACGGGGGAGTAGCCGATGGTCGTACTCGTCAAAGCGGCTCATAATCTCAGCACACTGAGCATTGGTGAACTCCTGATTCTGACTACGGCCCAGGGCACGAATTTTCCCGTAGGAAATGATTTCGTTGAGATCATACAAATGAGCGTCCATGATACCTGAAATAAAAATAAGGCACTACTGCAAATAAGGAACCCACTGCCCCTACGGATATATGCGTAGGGGCGAAAAAATACCCCGTAGTTGCAAAGGCCGCAGGTGCAAGTTGAGGCCCTGAACTTGCCCCTACGGGCAAATTCTTGCCCCTACGGATTTCTGTGTAGGTCCTGTTGCCCCTACGGAGTAATCCGTAGGGTATAAAATTTTATATTATTTACGATTTTTTTTTAATATATTACATGTACCTACGGACATAACCGTAGGGCCATGTACTACCCCCTACGGATATCTACGTAGGTACATATCCGTAGGGGCAAAATATTAGGAATCCTGATATGTTGCCCCTACGGATAACTCCGTAGGGGAGAGGCAGTGGCCCCTACGGATATGTCCGTAGGGGCACTCCCAACCCCCTGGTACTGAGATCAGGGGGGAAATATCAGTTACTGCTGATATTGTGCCCCTACGGATACAACCGTAGGGGCAACATGTGTACCTACGGATTAATCCGTAGGTTCATATTATCTGTATTTTTTTTTTTAAAATGGGTTGCTTGATTTTTTTCCCGCCATGTGCACAATAATATATACATCAATCAAATATAAAATTAATTATCACACAACATATATTGCAGTATTCATAATCACATCTCACGCATATATATAATATACAAAAGAAACCCAAAAACTGAATATGATATAAATATAAACCAATATCAATATAGTTTCAAAATGTAGTACAATGTGTATGATATAAATAAATACATGTTTCAAAAAATAAGAACCAAAAATCTACCCTAGTTCGGTCCAGCTCCACTTCTGAATAACGATAGAATAACGCGCGCCTGCTCCTCGGTCAATAAACTCTGCAATTCGTCGCGAGCGGGAGTCTGAGCAGCATGTGGAGCTGGCGATGTGGTCTGCGCAGCCGCCGTCGAGGTAGTCGCTTACGGAGCCGCGGCTACGGGAGTTTGAGTGGGCGGTGGAGCTACAGGAGCTGTCTGCGGAACCGCAGCCGATGTAGTGGCTTGCGGAGCCGCAGCCGAAGGAAATGCATGTGGAGGCTCAGCCGATGTACCCTGTCGCGTCTGGACCTAACGTGTGTAATAAGCGTGTAAGAACTGTGTATTATTCGAATTCGTATCATTATTAAGTTATTTCGAAACCCCGTTTGGATATCTAGTTTGTTGTTTATTTTAATTACATCTGTATGTATGATTAATCAAACTTAAGTCTAAAACCAAATAAGCTCAAGCTACGTACTAATTATGAATATGTTGATATCTATATAATATGACATGATATTTTACTATAAAACAGTATACATACCAGCATCTCCTTCAACTCCTGAACGGTGGCCCTCAAGCTCTCCAGTTCCTGATGGACACGTCGGTCACTGGAGACGGAGGAAGTAACCGCCGGGATGGAGTCCAACCTCATATGGGCCCTGCTAGGGCCCAGTCCCCGGCCTCTCTCCCAACCTCCGTGGTGCCCTCCGTGTGCGGCGTCCAGAACTGGGGTCAGCAGCCTCGGATCGCTCTGTCCGGTAAAATCGATCCCCGAGGCCTGAGCCTGCTCAACCACCCACTCCTACACCCACATTAAGCAGTAAAGTATAAGTATAAAATTTAAACTTGAACCTTCCAAAACCAAAATTTCAAATTTGGGTAGAAAAAATATTAACACTTACGCAATACTCCTGGGTAGCGACGTCGGGATATCGAAGCTCGCCCGTGGCGGGATTTGTCGAGGTGCCGTGGACGGCAAGATATGCGGACAGCACGCTCGGTGTACCACCTGACGCCACGGTCCGAGATATCTGCAATATTAGAAAGTAACTCTTAATATTAGAAATATTAGAAAATAGCTCTTAATATTGCAGAATATCACAAATGTCGGTCTATTGTAATTTACCGATAACTCCATGGCTCGAGTAATGTTCCTCGAGCCACCTGTGTAAGTGGGGCGACCCCTCTTCGCCGACTTCCTGTTCTCTGTATTCTGAGCGGCGTGTTTCTGCACAACGCATTAACATTTAGTTTTCTAATTAAGAAACACAAAGAAATAAATTATATCATAAATAATGAATTGCATTTAAAATACATACCTGTTTGCGTTGGGAGTCGAAATAAGCGCACAATAGAGGCCATGTCTCTACGTCGACTCTCGCAAACGCCGGAGTAGATAGGAGGGCCGCTCTCTCTGCCTCGGGGGTCGCCATCCACAGGGAGTAGCAGTCGGCCTTTAGCTCATTCCTGTTGTATCGGATCTTGGCCTGCATGTTATTCATCAGGCCATTGTACAGAGCATGAAGGTCGAGCACCCTCCCCGGGTGATCAGGGTCGGCTACAGGCTGAAAATCGTAATCCAACTGAAAATACAAAAAAACATTGTTATTAGATTGCAAGTGTTAATAATAAATATATTGGATAGATCAAATGAAAATATATATTAATACATACCCGAGCCTGATCAAAGAAGAGGGCGAATGAGCGCTGATGCTGCTCGCCCCACTCAACGTGAAGTGGATAGTTCTTCACGAGCCGGCTCTCGTCCCCCAAATACCGGCCGAACCTCTCGGCATGAGGACCAATATAGCGATAGTCAAGGGTAAAAAAAAAGGGAATGCTGCCTCCCCCCTAGCTCTGTCAGGCCTCAGCCTATGGGACTGATTCGGGCCTCAAGTCCCCCTCTGGGGATGGGGAGATCCTGCGTCTGCACGAAATATCAAGACAATCAATAATAAGACATAGTTGTATTAAGAAATCAAGGTTAAACGAAAATTCAAGTGTGATATATACCTCCGGTGACTATCGCACGAGCCTGGGCCCGGGCAGCAGCACGAGCGGGACGATAGTTCCTCCGGTGAGGAACAACCGGGGTCCTGGATGCGGACGCATCCCCTCCAACTAGAAAATAAACATCGACGCTAAATTTCCATGAAGTTCATATTTATTCTATAGAGCATATGTAAAATGAATAAATATTTTAAATTTATTCATACTAACCTGCAGACGATGCGGGGGGTATGGAAGCGGCAGGAGTGGCCCCTGCGGAAGATGTGGACGCACCACCTATAATTAGATAATTAAAAATAGATTATATAAGTAATTGCAAAAAGAATGTGTAGATCAATAATATAACGTTCTAAATCAATATGCATGCACTATAGGACATATAAATATACCTGCAGGTGCGGTGGTGTCACCACCTACAGCTAGACAATAATAAAAATTGCTAAGTAAGAGCAAAATGAATGTGTGTATTTATGATATAGCCTTCTAAATCAATATACATACACTATATGATATATAAACATACCTGGAGGAGCGGGGGTGGCCTCTGTCCCAGATGTGGACGCATCACCAACAACTAGACAATCAAACATTGACAATATAAGTAATTTTGACATAAACAGGCATGAATATCTGTAATATTACATTCAAAATGGATATGCGTGCAGTATACCTGGAGGTGTGGCAAAATCCACACGGAAAGAGGCATCCGAAGGGTCTCCGATCTAGGTGCAAGACCGGCCCTCTGAAGCTCCCTACGGAGCTCTCCGGGCGGCAGAACCGCTCTGCCTCTGCCTCTGCCGCGGCTGGAGCTCCTGCCGCCCCTCGCTGCTCCCGACATCGTCATCAAATCTAGATAAACGGTTCGTAGACGCATTAGACAATCATTAAAAGTATTGACTATATATGTATAGAGCGTAAAATGTGAAGTAATAATATAACATTACTGATAACCTTTTTTGTTTCGTGGGCACATCATACATATCTACTTGGATTTCATCGTCAATGTCATTTCTAACCCACGTAATTTCATGATCGGTCGAAGACAACCCGTCCTTCAAAACAGACGGTCGGAGCACTTTAAGCCTTCTCTCTTCTTCGTCCTCATCGCTGTCCTCGTATTCTGGGACATCGTAGACATCTCTGGGTTTCCATCGGCATACAACACTCCATCCCGGATGCTTCAAACACTGTGAGTAGTATACTTGGAACGCTTGGTTCGGAAAGATAAACGGATCGTCCTGACCGTAAAATCGAAGTGTGTTCACACTGGTCAATCCATATTCATCTTTCCAAGTCCCAAGACTGCTTCTCCACCTGTCCGTATCGATTCGCGGATCGTACCAAGTACACTGGAATATATAAAAGGGTTCTGATCATCCGGGATAGTGGATGCCGAGTATACAATTTAAGTACCCATAGTAAATCACACCGTCCGATCCTACCGTCGCAATCCCATTATTCTGAGTGGTTCTAGATGTTTCTATGTCCTTAACTTCGAATTTGTATCCAAGGACACCAAATCCTTTGTAATATGCAACCTTCATACTAGGAAATTTGAGCTAAATATCTTGAATCACTCTCAAATGATGCAGACAAGTTCGGATCGTGGATCTAAAAAAACAAATTTTATGACAAATACATAACGATACAAGTTTAGATTAAAACTGATAGCAATAAAATGTTATTCGAATAACTTACATGATCTGTGACACAATCATAAAAATTATCCTGATGGTATTTTTCCAAACGTTCTTCGTTCCAATCAGGATGCCCCTCACGTACCTCGTTAAAATGAGTTCTGTTTTCGATAAATAATTGTGACATTAATATTATGTCATTTCATACACACACAAACACAGATATAACAATTAATCCAAAAGAACTTACTCTCTAATTTGTTCAAGACATACGCAATTAAGCAAGATAAACCGGTATATCTTGTTGATAAATATAGTGTCTACCCTCTTATACTCGGCTTTACCATATGGCCCGTCTTGAATTCTTCGTGGTCGGTTAAGCCTTGTCTCAATGTTCTCGTCCAGATAGCGGGAACAAAATGTGGTTGCTTCATCAAGAAGATAACCTTGCATGATAGAACCCTCTGGTCGATTTTTATTGTGTATATACTTCTTAAGGGTGTAGAGGTACCTAATAAGAATATGTTGAATAAATAAATACGGGCATATAGGACAACAATAAATTTATAAATTGCGCGAAACGAAAAATTACACGTACCTCTCGACGGGATACATCCATCGATATTGTACCGGTCCGGCTAACTTCGCCTCAGTTGCAAGATGAACCGTCAAGTGTATTATGATATCGAAGAATGACGGTAGGAAAATACGCTCAAACTTGCAAAGTATCAACGCAATAGAATTTTCTAGTTTATCCAGCGTCGCAACCTCCAGTGTTTTAGCACACAATTCCCTGAAAAAACAACATGGGTCGTTGATTACTAGACCAACCGGGTCGGGGAGAGAAGTCCTGAGAGCTAATGGAAGAAGGTGCTCTGATCATGAATTTTCAGCCCATCGATCTTGCCCTTCACAATTTTTATTTTCTTGCTGAATGATCCTGAGAAACCTGTGGGGACTTTCAAATCATGCAACACCTGCAAGAATCTTTTCTTCTCCGGTTGTGACATATGATAAGCGGCATTGGGAAGTACAAACTTGCCCGGTTTACCCGCTACCGGTCTAGAGTGCAATTCATTTCTTATTCCCCACTCTTGTAGATCCATCTGAGCATTCATGTTGTCTTTCGATTTCCCGTCTTTACACAGAAGCAAGTTAAGTATGTGCTCTGATACTCCCTTCTCTATATGCATGACGTCCAGACAATGACGCACTAAATTTGTAGACCGGTACGGAAGCTCGAAGAAAATGCTTAACTTGTTCCAATATTGTGGTTTGACCTGTTTCGTCGGATCCATCCCGAAGGTCACGTTATTGTAACCATCCCATTTAGTAGTCACGTCCTCTCCGGACAATGGGGATGGAGGTCCAAGAAGTTCCTGATGACCATCAAAGTGAACCGTATCTAACCTATAGGGGTGGTCTGGAGGCAGAAAACGTCGATGGCCGCAATAACAAACCTTCCTGCTAAAATTCAAAAATTTTGATGTTGTGTGTTCATGGCAATGAAGACATGCTTTGTGACCATGTACGGACCAACCTGATAGCATTCCATACGCAGGAAAGTCATTAATTGTCCACATTAAAGCCGCACGCAGTATGAAGGTTGTATTTGTGTTTGAATCATATGTCTCTACACCATCAATGAACAAAGTTTTCAGCTCCTCGATCAAAGGTCGGAGATAGACGTCGATATTGTTCCCCGGTGAGTTTGGTCCGTCGATAAAAAGAGGCATCATAAAGTATGATTGGTCCATAGCCAACCAAGGCGACAGATTATAAATTATCATTACAACGGGCCATGTATTGTGACTTCCAGCCATATAGTTGAATGGGCAGAAGCCATCGGTAGCCAGTCCGAGCCGGACATTGCGAGGATCACTACTGAATATTGCGTGCCTCCTATCGAAATCCTTCCATGCCGGTGAATCTCTTGGATAGCTGATTTTTCCATTTTCGCTTGGAGGAGCACGGTGATGCCAAATCATTGCCTCGGCTGTTTTCTTGCACCTGAATAATCTCTGTAGCCTCTGTGTTATGGGAAAGTATCGTGCTATCTTCACAGGTATATCAGGCTTCTTATCAGAATCTTTTGGCTTATACCTGGTCTCTCCGCATGTTGGACACTCTTTCAAATCTGAATTCTCTTTCCGGTACAACACGTAATTTTTAGGACATGCTTGAATCTTCTCGCACTTTAGACCCAAATCAGACATCATCTTCTAGGCTTCGTACCAGCTTTCGGGCACATTATTTTCCGGAGGCATAGAATCTTTCAAGAACGAAAGAAGCATTGTGAATGACTTGTTACTCCATCCATTTAGGCACTTAATCTGGAAAAGTTGGACGAACCATGAGAGGGTGGAATACTTCGCATTCTCATATATTGGTTTCCTAGTATCATTCATGAAATTTTCATATTTATCCGCACGCGGTCCTTGACCGGAAGGAATGTCATCTTCGGTACAAATAGATTCACCTAGGGCAGCCTCTACCATATCCTCCATTTCTTCTGATGGAAATAAATTTCCGTCTCCTGCCGCATTACCGAATTCTTCTTCTTCTCCTGCCGCATTATCGTGTTCTCCTTCTTCTTCTACCGCAGTACTGCATTCTTCTCCTTCCCCGTGATATTTCCAAGTTGTATAAAGTCTAGTAAACCCATGTTTTACAATATGAAGTTCTGCCAATTCTACCTTCTGCCAGTACTTATTGCCACATCTATCGCACGGACAGAGAATCTTCTCTATTATGATCTTATTATGTGCGCGTGCAAATTCAAGGAAAGCAGCAACTCCTGTGACAAACTTAGGTTGCATACGTTGTTTCCAATCCACATACATCCAGTCCTTAACTCTGACGTACTCATGGGCCATGTTAGACTGTATAACATATAAATTGTAGGTTATGCTGACTATATTGAGAAATATAAGAACGGGATAGTTACTGACAAAGGAGAAAATCCGTGTATATGCTTTGTGTGTGCGTTTGTCGTTGAAAAGAATAAATTATCGCACGTATGTTAACCGATAGACGGAGACTACGTGGCGCTTTTAGTTTCATATATGAGTATCAATGGAAATATGAAGGTTTCATATTATCATATATTGGTTTTAACCCGAACATCTCGAATCGCTCTCTAATTATGCGTTTGTTGTGTATTCTTGTTGTATGTGTGTGTTCCGGCTGTCGGGGGTAGGCTTCTATCCCATTAAGAATGTATAGAGCGAATGCCCATCACTTGTGCTTTCAACCGTTTCGAGTAAATTTCGGCAGCACCTCCCCGCTGTTCTCCGAGTACACTGTAATAGAATAGATAATCATTTCAAAGCTGTGAAACAACGTTGAAATGAATATCTAATCTATCTTTATACACGGAGAACCAGCGAAAAGGTACCGACGAAATATCTCGAAACGGATGAAAACACAAGTGAATGAAGGCGTTTGCTTTATACATTCTTAACTTGGGACAAATCTATGGGTTACCATACGATTGAATTTTCTCGTCGCATAGACTATACGACGGTTGTTAGTATCGAGCTATACTGTCCGATATTTAACAACCTTCGTATAGTTCTAGGTCACGACGAGCATCGCACGTATGTTAACCGATAGACAGGGACTAAGTGGCGCTTTTAGTTTCATATATGAGTATCGATGGGAATATGAAGGTTTCATATTATCATCGAGTATCATATATTGGTTTTAACCCGAACATCTCGAATCGCTCTCTAATTATGCGTTTGTTGTGTATTCTTGTTGTATGTGTGTGTTCCGGCTATCGGGGGTAGGCTTCTATCCCATTAAGAATGTATAGAGCAAACGCCCATCACTTGTGCTTTCAACCGTTTCGAGTAAATTTCGACAGCACCTCCCAGCTGTTCTCCGAGTACACTGTAATAGAATAGATAATCATTTCAAAACTGTGAAACAACGTTGAAATGAACATCTAATCTATCTTTGTACACGGAGAACCAGCGGAAAGGTACCGACGAAATATCTCGAAACGGATGAAAACACAAGTGAATGAAGGCGTTTGCTTTATACATTCTTAACTTGTCCACACGGGAAAAATCTATGGGTTACCATACGATTGAATTTTCTCGTCGCATAGACTATACGACGGTTGTTAGTATCGAGCTATACTGTCCGATATTTAACAACTTTCGTATAGTTCTAGGTCACGACGAGTATCGCACGTATGTTAACCGATAGACGGGGACTAAGTGGCGCTTTTAGTTTCATATATGAGTATCGATGGGAATATGAAGGTTTCATATTATCATCGAGTATCATATATTGATTTTAACCTGAATATCTCGAATCGCTCTCTAATTATGCGTTTTTTTTGCATTCGTGTTGTATGTGTAACATGATTTTAAACCATTGAGATCAAGATTGATAGAACTGATCATCCTACATTGCAATAGCATTCATCAACCAAAAACTATTATTGCAATGGTATTCATCTATAGCAATCAACAATTAAAACTACAAATATAGGATACTGATATCATAAAGCGTTATACGTAACATTGATCGATATTCATCATTTTCTTCGTTATCATCTAAGATGTGGATACATCAAATTTCATGTGATTCTATAACTTTTTCATGGTTGATTTAGCAATGTAAAAAAATTTATTGCCCTTAATTTTGAACCCACTAAATCAACGGTGAAAAGTTGTAGAATCACATGAAATTTGTTGTACCCACATCTTAGATGATAACGAAGAATATGATGTATGTCGATCGTCGGAAAAAATAAGGAAGGACGTATTTTTTCGACGCCATAAGGGAAAATTCTCTACTTCATTATATATATATATATATATATATATATATATATATATAATTTTCCAACAAGGGATTAGGATATCATCAAGTCATGTGACAACACTAGATAAATTAATCTTAATGGAGTTTTTGTCTAATCAAATTCAACTCCAACCATCATTTTAAAAGAACGAACCAACATCATTAAAACAATGTAAATACCAACTCCAAATTCCCAAAAAAGTAACGAGTAGGATGAAAATAAAGCCTATCCGTGCTTTTTGTTCTCTTTGTAAGCAGCATTATAAATGGCCGAGTTACAAAATATGTTGTTAGGCATGAGTTAAGCCGATAAACAAATTCAGATCATTTAATCATATTTATCTTCCTAAAAACCCGTCATTGATTAAAAGTTGATAGCAATGATCAAGCAACACGGGAATTTAACCAACACTGTTCACGTATAATCAATCTTGCACAACTAATCATTCCTACGACAACCGTTAGTCGACAATCAGATGGATCTCTCTCTAAATCATACCCTGCTGTCAAACGTTTTTCTCCCATCAAATCAATTATACTAGTATAGGTCGCGATGAGTACAACCGTCAAAACCAATCACACCGCCCACACACGAAAACTAGCCATGCTCATAACATTTACATATCCTTAACTAATCCATTAAAACTCTCTCCAAGTTGGATATTAGTTGACCAACCACCATTAAACCGCCCACACACGAAAACTAGCCATGCCCACCCTAGCCCCAGCCCTAACCCCAACCTAACCCTAGCCTCAGCCCCAGCCCCAGCCCAGCCCAGTCCCAACCTAACCCTAACCCCAGCGCGGCCAGCTAAACCCCAACTCCAACCCTAAGCCAAACCCTAACCCCAGCCCCAGCCCCAGCCGCAGCCGAACCCAACCCTAACCCTAACCCCAACCCCGCCCCGACCGCGACCCCTGCCGAACCCCAACTCGCGCGCGCAACCCCAGACCCAGCCATGAACCCTAGCCCTAAATAATCAAAAAATTCTTTAATTTACATGAAGATTTACTCACCTGAACGGCGGTAGCGACGACCTGAACGGCGGTGGCGACGACGAGAACGGCGGTGGCGATGACGAGAACGGCGATGGCGATTTGGGGATTTTCTTTCGCGCGCGTTCGAGAGAGGAAGAAAGTGAGTGTAGGCGATCGATCTGTGCCTTTATTAAATCGATATTTAGTTGCCCCTACGGATTTGTCCGTAGGTCCTTGGTTTGCGTCTCCGTAGGGGCAAACTCCAAATTAAGAATTAATATTTTTATTCTTGGACGTCTGGGCCCGTAGGGGCAACCTTTTAGCCCTACGGATTAATCCGTTGGGCCTACTTAAATCTGCCCTATGGATTTCAATATCCGTAGGGGCAACCCCCTATTTCACTAGTGAGGGTTGTATTTATAGTGTGGAATTATGGTTTTTGAATTCAAAGAATGAATTATAATGCATTAAAAATTGGATTTAAAGATGAAATTGAAGTCTCTATTTAAATTCAGAGAAATCAAACAGTGCATGGGTAATGGGGGTAGGCCAAGGGTTTTGTGTGTAAGACACGGGTATTTTTTCCCTACGGATGACCGTCAACGTCGTCCCCTTGTTGAATCTCGCCGGTCCAATGGTGAGGGGGTGCCGTTGGATTTTTGCACGTGTCCATGTCACTGTTTTCAATATTTTGCACATATTTGTTTTCTTCAGACTTTTTATTTTACGTGCATTGCATGTATAAATTTTTGGGCTTCCAAAAAGTTTAGAAGAAGAATCAGAAAAAATATATGCCTGAGGGGATTCGAACACAAGGTCTATGTCTCAGCAGTGCAAGATTTTACCAATGAGCTACAAGCTATTTCTTGTCGTTCTTAAACAAAAATAACTTTTAAATTGTGCTCAGGCTTGCAAACTCTTTTCTGTACTTTAAGAAGAAATTTTTTTGTTGCCACGAATACATGATATTGATATGAACTCAATTTTGCAACTTGATATATTCATGGATTCGAGCAAGGCTGGTAATCTTAACTGTAACATAGAATACACGGGGTGTTGGGGGTGGTTCCTGTGTGAATCCAACGGAATCTCAGGAGTCCCCCTAGATTATGAATTCATGTCTACTAACATAAGTAAGCTATCATGAGGGCCCGTGTTTTCTTGCTCCTGAATTACAGTCTGATGAGTTTGGAATATTTCAACACTAGATTGAAATCCCGTTAATAACACTTGATTCGAGCCCGTAGTTCCTTACCCTTGAATTACAGCCTGTTGGGTTCGAGAACACTCTTGAGATTGGTTGACATTCACTCTTGAATTTACGTTAAATTAGTAACCCAAGTAGAGCCATGTTAAGACACTTACATTCACTTCATGTTCACTATACCTACACCACACGACCGTGTTATACTCTGCTCATGTTAGTTACCATGATATATAGAACTGCATGGTAAATAAACTTGTCATGTTTATATTAAATGACATGCTGACACTCCATACTTCATAATCAATTGTTCATGATAAATATTTTTCTTTATCATCACACTTTATATTTCATTTCTTTTCTTGGAGACTTACCGAGCGAAAGTTCGCTGACGGACATTCCACCCTTCTTTGTTTTTTTGGAATATTCGTCAGATACCGTGGAGACTAAGGAGGTGGACACTACCGAGGAAGAGCACGAATAGATCGCGACTCAGGCCTAGATTAGTTTTCTTTTTCTCAGTTTATGTATGCCACCTGTTTAGGCATTTCCATTCTTGTATTTTCTTTCAGTTGAAATCATGTATTGTAAATGAATAAAGTTGAATGTAAATAAAGTTGTTGAATTTTAAATCTCATGTTAATTTTCTTGACATTTTTATATTGCTACTTTTACGCTTAGCGTATTTATTCCGGGAAATGATCTTCTCGAAATAAATACGTCGCGGGTCTCATCACGTGCCGTTTCCATCTACCGAGAAGCGGGAAGTGACAACAATCTAAATATACCTATCTATTATAACTAAAAGAAAATATTTCTGATAAAACTAAAACTATATATTTTTTAAAAAAAATCCTAACATTAAATGCCTACCTTACTGCATTACATTACGGTGCCAAAGTTACGATAAATGCTGAGTGCGCTGTTATATTTATGCCATGACAAGACACTCCTCCAACTGATGTTTTCATTTCTTAACTTGATCCTCGATCGATCTCACTAGCATTGAGCAGCTGAATCGTTTTAATTCATCCTTTTCATCCCTTAATGTATAGTTTCAAGACATGTATCTAGGATGTGCATGTGCGGATCTATTTGTGCAACTTACACTTTGGACCCTACAAAAATTTAACCCTCGGTACGTAGCATAAAAGACAGGTCACATTATTGTTGTTGTCTAATAAAGACATGGGTGCATCCTTATCGATAGCTAAGCCTTACAGCACATCCACTTGAACAATGAGTGAGTATGAGATTGTGATGGCTAATATTATTCTTGGTCCAAGTCTAGAGATCTGGCCAACGCACATGCATGACTTAGTCTAGAGAGCTGCCCAACCCACATGCATGACTAATGCTGTGGTCCATCAAATTAAACCTACACATATATACATGTATGATCGTGAGTTCTTACGTAGCTAGTGGCTCATGATGCCCCTGTGCTGCATGTTCGACACGTAATCAACAACAAATGATTAAAAATTGATATATTTACACAACTCACACAATTAATTAAAAAACCACAACCCTATTTAATTCAGAACATGCAACCTGCAAAAGAGAAAAATGAAAGTAAACAGATTTTATGGCATCAAGGAAGGCGAACATAGCTCCGGTCTCTTTCGCAAAAGCTAGCCAGCTAGACGGTCTAAACCTCGAAATCGTTTTCGTTGAAATTCCTGAAGACAGAAACCAAATAGCTAAGAAGCGCGCAACTTGACCTAACTTGTTGGAGCAAATGCTACTGATTTAAGAGAGAGTAACCTTGATCAATTTATTATGGAACCGATCATCTGAACTTAAAGATAAACTGATAGATTCCCAAAACATTAAATCAGAACTAAACATATCTAAACAACTTCAATATCTGATACAACCGTTGAGATACGTAGGTACGTATAAGATATAAATATGGCACTCCACCAATTAGGCTTACGTCTATTTGGATAGACCTTTTCTATATTGAAAGTCCATATAGATGAGGTCCGTCTAACTAGACTTAAACCTTATCGGTAGAGTGCCTCACGATCTATATCTTATATCCATCCACATTACTTGGATTTTCCAATGTCGGCCTTTGATTAATCCCACATACATCTCAACATGTCTAAAGGAGAGGCTTTAAAATATGTCTGGTATAAAGTACTTTTTCCTAGTTTAATAAATAGTTTCAAATTAAGTAAACTTTTTTGATGCTCAAGTCAGCTCAAGCCGCTAAAGGAAAAATAAATTCTCATATCGAAAAAAGGACGGGAAACCATAGCAAGTTATACGTACCATTGCAATTTGCACGTTACCCTATTTATCGACAATTTACAAAGTTTGCGACGCTTATTTGGAAAATGCTGAAAAACAGTGGTGTTTAAAGAAAATTGTATCAAAAAATAACACTTGTTCGTAAATATAAATTAGCGCAGGGCGTTGAATGACAGAAACCGCCCTATGATTTTTGTCGTGTAGCCGTGCTGCAACAGTAATCGCCTCCCCCAAGTCGAGCCTGCGGTCAACGAAAAGCACCCAAAAGTGCACACGTCACGCTGTGGGACCCGCTAGTTAACTGCCGTTGCGTTTCCCGATTGGCCGAACGATGGAACGGCCGTCGAAGTTAACGACCGTTAATGGGGGAAGACGTCGGGCCCAATGGAGTTGCCTCCTCGTCCAAGTGGAGAGACCGTGGGTCCCACTTTCGGTTGACCGTTGATTCTGAATCGAACAGGCTTTAAACTTTTGTCCTTGCTGGACGGATCTGCCCCTGAAGTCGGTTGTTCTTGAGCGAGGGGGGATATTCACATAGGCCGATCCTGTGACTTCTGTCATGTGGGCGGAAATTTGCATAAGAGATGTAAACGTCTTGACAATACAATACATGTGTGATACACATGATTATGTTAAAATATATTTTAAAAATAAATGGATTTGTTAATTTTACAAATTAACTATATCTATGATGCATTATCTTAATTTGTTATTAATGCAGTAGCGCTAGTCGATGATGAATTTGATTAAAGATTTAATTAAATTTGTTATAACTGTTGAACCATTTTGTTAATATAATAATCTTTTCAAATATTCTCAAAGCTTTTTATTGCTATTAATTCTATATGATATTCTTAATAAAAAAAAAAGGAATTGATGGCGTAGACCGCCTTAGGGTTCGGGATTTTCTAGTTTTTCTAGTATTTTAATTCAAATAAATACGAGGGTGCCACACACCCTGCTTTTCCGGTTATAATAGTAGAAGATGGTAAAATCTAAAAAGATATATGGAAATATTTTATCATAAGAAAATTTTAATCCAAATAATTACTTTAATGTTTTTCATTTCTAAATTTTTGATATTTGGTAAACTTTTAACTTATAACATGTTTGGTATGAAGAAGTTTGACGAAAGAGAGAGCGTGCAAGAAAATGAATTATATCAATAAAAACATTAACAAAAACGACTGATAACACAATACCTCTAACCTGGACCAAACCCCGGCAAACCAATAGGGCTTTCAATGCACCGACCAAATAGCTATTACATTAATCATTGTAGTATTTTTATTATTTTTATCTAAATCCTTGATCATGTATGCTACGCCTTCTACGATAGATCTAGACGAGACGGATGCCTAACCTCACCTATATAAGGATCCGTCCATGGATATTGATATAATAGTCGTACGAGCATATGTTCAAAGTTTATTTCGTTTTTCATTATTTCCAAAGAGTATGATTAATGGAGCTAAGCAAAGGATGGATGATATTCAAAAGAATTATATAATTGGAGGCCATTTTAAGTCAAATGAAAGCAATTGATAAGAAAGAAATATTTAATTGCAATGGCAAAATTGAATAATACTCCACGTTTTAAAAGAATATATATATATATATATATATATATATATATATATATTTATTGAGGATGAATATGATGCATCATAATTCATGATATTAAATCGTCTTTTCATATATATAAATGGATAAGGTCGTTGAATAAAGATATATATCTACAGACCACTATTTTTGTAAGTGACGCACGACCTGTATTCAGTGAATTGCTTGAAATTTGTCAATGAAATTTTAGAAAGTTCAAGGCTTTTCGATAAACTTTTGAAAAGTTTTATAATTCATCAAAATATTTTACTGATGATGCTCACAAGTGGTGTCCCTCCAGATTACGACACGTGGCAGATAACGTGTCCCGGATTTTACGGGGGTGGAATAAGTGAGCCACATTGAGGACATTCCTCGGGGCCCCTTCTCGGGGGAGTTCCCCGACTTTTCGGGAGACCCCCGTGAGAGACATTCTACCTTCGTCTAAGAGACTACCAACAGCTCGTCTCCGAGCTTCCTTAATCTCCTTGCCTCTGAGCCTTCTCTCATGCCGAGCTTTTTTGGACTCCCGCTGGGCTCCAAGCACGCCAAGCTTCCTCGACCTCCCGCTCGTCTCCGAGCCCCTGATGTGCCGAACTTCCTCGGCCTCTTCAGATCAACCGAGATTGCGGAGCCCTAGCACTTCAATCCGGATGGTCACTGAGGAGTTGACGAACTCTAAGTGTAAGGAGTCCATCTGACTTCCGAGTGAATCTAACAAGGCCATCCAGGCTATGTTGGAGGAGGCTAGCAAGCTCAATGCCACGATGAAGAAGTCGCGGGATGCCTGCAAGAGAGACATCCGGGCGGCGCTTGATGCGGTGAAGCTTGCCGATATTCGGGCTTCGAAGTCCGTGGAGAGGTATAAAGCGTCGGACCAGTTCTACGCCTACCTTGCCGATGCCTCGGACATTGTTTGGCACCAGGATCCCGACGTTGTCAAGCCGTTGATGCCTGGGTTTGCTGACGGCGAGCTTCGGCTCCAGTACCCCCTCTCCGAGGATGCGCCGCAGGAGGAAACTGCCAGGAATGCCGCCGGGGGAGAGGCTGCCGGTAGAAATGCCGGGGGTAAGGCTGCCGGTGGAAGAACCGACCTAGAGATCGCCATTTTGGTTCCCGACGCTGGCGTTTAGCAGGGCGAGATCCTCCCTGGTCCCGCGGCCTGAGCTTTCTTGCCTTTTCCTTTTTTAAGTTTTGTAAGCCTACGTGCGTTTTGTAAAGCTGAGGAGCCCAGAATACCTTGTAAAAATTTCTGGAATATAAATAAAGCTGAGCTTATTTTCCTTTGCATGACCATGTGATTTTTAGATGCCCGACGTTTTAGATGACGATCACGCGTCTAGAGTGAGCCAACTGAAGAAAAATACTTGACAAAATCCTTAAAGAAAAACGGATACCAATCTGGACCGCCTCCTGAGCGATGGCGGCCACTTGGGCCTTTAGGGTTCTCCGAGGAATTTTGCTCCAGGCCGATCGCTCCATGTCCGAGAGCACGCTATCGGTAATGGAAAGCACCGAAGGCACCTCAAAACAGACGTCCCCTTCTTGCACGGGGATCCCGGAAAGTGGAGAGCGAGAGATCGTCCTTTTGTACCTCTTGAGGGGGACCTCCGTGAGGTCGGCTTCATCCTCCACCCCCGTCGCCCGGGGCTCCGGTTCCCGTGCATGCTTCTGACTTTCCCCGCGGCTGACTTCCGGGGCTCGGGACGCAACAGAAGGCTTCGCCGGTGTGGTTGGTTTCTGGGCCGAGCTCGAACCAGGACGAGACGAGCTACCGCCCCCGGTCTTCTTTCCTGCCTTCGCGGCCATGGCAGCTAAGAATTTGGATCGGTACATTTGCTCTGCAGAAATGAAAATACACAAAAAGAGTTAGTGACGCTGAAAAGGGCAAAGAAAATTCATCAAAGTCTAAATATATTGTCTACGACGGCCCTAACTTACTCAGAAAGCGCACAGGGATGAGCCTAGCCCAGCTTAGGGCCTGCTCAGAAAGCATAACGCCGGCCCGCTGGATTGGCTCCCACATGGATACCGCCCTCGCCTCAGGTGAGGATGACTGCCTCGCCCTTGGGCAGTCGGCTCATGTGCCACTGAGTAGGCACGGGCCAATCCTCACCCTCGGGTAGCCTGACAAATATGAACTTCTCCTTCCGGTCGTGAATGGAAGAAGGGACGACCACTACCCCTGACCTGGCTACCCCACCCTTGCGTTTTTTGAAAGAAAAATACACCCAGCCGGGCCCATCCTTGCTAGTTCCGGGATGATTCTTATAACAAAGAAAGGAGACTATGAAAGGGATATTTTCAAGTTTCAACTGGACAAGAGACCCGAGGAGGATTCTCCACGAGTTCGGCGCTAACTGGCCCGGGGCAAGATGGAAGCAACGAAGCACCCCATATACCTCGGTTGGGAAGGGCAGACGCATTCCCGTCTGGAATGCTTCCAAATACAGGGCAATCTTCTTGTCCTGCACCTGGTCCGCCCGCTCATCCTCTCTGGCTAAACGAAGAGAATAGTTAGAGGGGGTATGGAACCGAGCCCAGATCTCGGCAAGCTCGTCCACATTCCTCAAGACGGAGGGCGCATCGCGGGCGTTCCCGACGCGCAACTTGGGATCCGTTGTTGCCGCCCGACGGCGGATGACAGGGGCGGCCCCGACTCTCGGATGCGACCACGACACAGAGGACGAAGAAGAAGAAGACGAACCCTCTTGGCTATCTGAAGCCAAAGAGGAGGAAGACCCTCCGGACTCAACTGCAACAACTGGAATCTCATCGCTCGACTCTACTCTAACTATCTCTACAGACTCTTCAAATGAAAACATCTAACCAGACTTAAAGGAAAGGGCTGGCCGAGGAAAAAGCACGTGCAATCCGATCTAAAAGAAAGGAGCGCTGGGCAATCTCTGACAACAAGGTAAATTATGGTGGAAGTATCAGCCCTAGAGGGGTCCCCTCCTATTTATATACCCCCAAAGAAGAACATCCAACATCCTAGACTGATTCCCACCAAAATGAAACGTCGCGCCTAATGATCGACGGGGCGCCACATGGCGGCCAACCATTGGGGACGCCTTTTCGGTTGCAGGTGACAGCGACATCCTGTCGCTTCCGCTAACCCACGTCGGACACGTGGCCTGCAGCCCAACAGACGTACGACGCTCGCGGCGCACCCCCTCTAAAAGTGCAATCATTTCACCGATCTGTTGACGTCTTCGGGGATACGCGCGAAGGTTCAGGCGAACGACGAGGCGACACGTGGGCCAAAAGATCGAAACGACGTAGCCGCCAAACGTCGTGCCATTCCCGGACGATCCGCATTACGATTTCATAACGCCAAATTGAGCAGAAGAAAGACCGAGCAGACTACTCTTGACCCGACCCTTCGATAGGTTGGACCGAGAGTGGGGGGCTAATGATGATGCTCACAAATGGTGTCCCTCCAGATTATGACACGTGGCAGATGACGTGTCCCGGCTTCCACGGGGGGTGGAATAAGTGAGCCGCATCGGGGACATTCCCCGAGGGCCCTTCTCGGGGGAGTTCCCCGACCTTTCGAAAGACCCCCTTGGGAGACATTCCACCTTCGTCTAAGAGACTACCAACAGCTCGTCTCCGAGCTTCCTCAGTCTCCTCACCTTCGAGCCTTCTCTCATGCCGAGTCCCGCTTCCCGGGCTCTAAGCACGCCGAGCTTCCTTGGCCTCCCACTCGTCTCCGAGCTCCAAGCACGCCGAGCTTTCACGGCCTCCCTCCCATCTCCGAGCCCCCTGATGTGCCGAGCTTCCTCGGTCTCTCTCGATCAACCAAGATTGGGGAGCCCTAGCGCCCCCGCAACGGCTCCGCGTATCTTGCCAAAGCGAGATAACCGCCGCCCCATATCCCGCGTCCCACGCTGGCACGTCCCCTCCATTGATGAGTGTATCCCGTCATTAATGGATGGATCCCGTCGTTCACACACGCGTAACGTCAGGAGCATAACCGAAGGCGAAGATCTCGCGCCTGCTCGCTCCATGCGACCACTATAAAACCCCTCTCCCAGACGACTCAGGTAAGGCAATTTTGAATCCAATAAGCCACCACTTTGCCCATTTTCCTCGGCTAACTTGATCGTCGGAGGGTCCTACAGTGGTCACCCATCCTGGGACTTCTTTGCAGGTAGCTCGACTTCCACCTCAAAAACAACCCATTGAGATCCACACGCTCAAGGAGACAACAAACATCCAACGAAGCATGCGCATCTCCGCTACGTGCATCTTCTGTGTATGATGCTTCTTAGGAGCCCAGCATTCTGTACCATATAATATGGCAGGCCGAATAGCGCTCTGATAAAACTTCCCTTTCAATTTTAACGGAAAGTTACGATCACACAAAATCTCTGTTGCACTCCTCCATTTCAATCAACCAGCTTGGATCCTTTGATTAACATCACTATCGATCTCACCATTCTTTTGGATGATGGAACCTAGATATCTAAACTGGTCGCTCGGTAATATCTCTTGCCCTTCCAATGTTATACCAATATGGTTTTGACTTCTCTGGTTACTAAATTTGCTATGCATATATGCTGTCTTGGACCTGCTCAATCTGAATCCCCAAGATTCCAATGTTTGCCTCCATAATTCCAATTTGGCATTAACCTCTGCTTTCGTCTCATTTACTAGAACAATATCATCAGCGAATAGCATACACCAAGGTACCTCATCTTGGATAGTTCTAGTAAGCTCATCCATCACGATGGTAAACAGGAATGGACTTAATGCAGATCCTTGATGTAAACCAATAGTAATCGGAAAATCACTCGTTAAGCTGCCGCAAGTTCTGACATTTGCCACTACTCCACCGTACATATCTTTGATTATGTCAATATACTTGACGGGGACCCCCTTCTTCATCATTGTCCCCCATAATACCTCTCTAGGTACCTTGTCGTACGCTTTTTCTAAATCAATAAATATCATATGCAAATTTCTCCTCTCTCGAAAACGCTCGACAAGTTGACGAAGCAAATGAATAGCTTCTGTCGTCGATCGTCCAGGCATGAACCCAAACTGGTTCTCTGTTATCTTAATATCCTTCCTCAGCCTGTGTTCAATCACGCTCTCCCAAAGTTTCATGGTGTGACACATAAGTTTTATTCCACGGTAGTTTGAGCAACTTTGAATGTCACCCTTGTTCTTGTAGATAGGTACAACGATACTTTTCCTCCATTCATTTGGCATCATTTTTGTCTGCCAAATCTTATTAAACAAATCTGTCAGCTATTTAACGCCTATTTCTTCTAAGCATCTCCAAATCTCGATAGGAATCTCGTCAGGAACAACCGCTTTTCTTAAACTCATTCTGTTCAAAACTTCTTTAACCTCAGGTAGTCTTATTTTACGCATGAAATCACGGTTTATATCTTGAGATTGAATGACAAGTCCATCCAAATTCTTAGTAAAACTCTCATTGAACAATTTGTTAAAATACTCTCTTCATCTTCCTTGATATCCTCATCTCGAACTAAAACCTTTTGATTTTCATTTTTGACACATTTCACCGCACATAAGTCTCTAGTCTTCCTTTCCCGCATCCGAGCAATCCGGTATATATCATTTTCAGCCTCTTTAGTGTCTAATTTCTCGTACACCTCCTTGTAGACCTTAGATTTAGCTTCCCGAATAACTTTCTTAACTTCCTTTTTAGCCATTTTGTACTTCTCAAATCCCTCCACATCTCTACTTTTCTTCAAATCTTTATAAGAATCCCTTTTAATTTTAATAGCAGCCTTTACATCTTCATTCCACCATGATATGTTCTTAGATGGTGGAGCACCACCTCTCGACTCACCAAGTAGATCTCGAGCTATCTTCTTGATACAACTAGCCATTTTGTTCCATATTTTGTCTAGATCATCTTCCGACTGCCAATCTGCTTCTTGGACTACACGATCTATAAAAGCCTTTTGGTTACCTTCTTTCAATCGCCACCATTTAATTCTAGGCTTTACCTTACGTCTAATCTTCCTAGATTCTCTTCTAAATCGAAAATCTAGAACTAAAAGTCTATGTTGAGTGGTTACACTCTTACCCGGCACTACCTTACAGTCGATACAACAACCTTTATCTATTCTTCTCGTCAGAAAAAAGTCTATTTGATTAGCACTTGATCCGCTCCTAAAAGTGATAAGGTGGGACTCTCTTTTCCTAAACCAGGTGTTTGCTAAGATCAAGTCATAAGATAAGGCAAAATCTAGAATCGAGTCACCTACTTCATTCCTTTGTCCAAAACCAAAACCTCCACGGATAGTATCAAACCCACTACGACTAGTACCTACATGTCCGTTAAAATCACCACCAATAAATAACTTCTCTCCACTAGGTATACTTTGCACCACCTCGTCTGAATCCTCCCCGAATAGACGCTTACTAGCGTCATCAAGACCTATCTGTGGTGCATAAGCACTAATAACATTAAGGATCTCTCCACCTAGAATAAGCTTAACCAGTAAAATTCTATCACCTTTTCTCCTAATCTCAACTACATCTTCAAGCAACCGTCTATCTATGATTATGCCTACCCCATTACGATTTTTATCTCTACCTGTATACCAAAGCTTATAACCCCAAGGCTCTATAACTCTACTCTTTTCACCTACCCACTTCGTTTCTTGCAAACACATAATACCAACTCTCCTCCTAATCATCACCTCCACTAATTCTATTAGTCTACCCGTAAGGGAACCTATGTTCCAGGAAGCTAGACGGATCTTATGAAACCCTTACTTATTTGTCACTACACCCCGGGTCCGATGCAGCGCGTCGTTTCGGGACGACGACCCTTGCTTATTTGTCACTACATCCGGAGTCCGATGTAGTGCGCTGTTTCTGGACGACGACCCTTGCTTATTTGTCACTACACCCGGGGTCCGATACAGCGCGCCGTTTCTGGACGACGACCCTTACTTATTTGTCACTACACCCGGGGTCCGATGTAGCGCGCCGCATCTGGACGACGACCTAGAAGGCCTTGCATACTTAACACTACACCCGGGATCCGATGTAGCGCGTCGCTGAGTAGGGGACGCCTCAACGATATTCTTATTATGATTCATGTCATAGAATGTGACAAAGTTTTACGTTGGCTGTCACAAGCCTACCACAACTCTTACTCTTTCTCATCCGGACTTGGGACCGGCAACGTTGGGTTTACGCTCATGGAGACAACCTCCAAGTCAAATCTCAACCGTTCAACCGCGCTCGCTACAGATCGACGGAGGACGGCATCTGAAGGAGATCCGACCCCATCACTTACATAGCTAAAGACCGATAATGGTTGTTAGTGAAAGCAAGAACATGCAACTATGAATCCAAGCAAAAGGAGAACAGTTATAATATGCTTCTATATTTAAGCGGCCTGACACATATATATCATTTGGTAAAAAGATTTCTTTACGCTACACATCCCGCTCTTGGGGATGATCCCAGCACCAACCACAAAAATGGTGATTTATACGATATGGCTACGTCGATGGTAACTAATTAGATGCAGTCGAGCACAATTACAATCAAACAAGCCTTACACAAGCACACAACAACATGCACCCAAGAGATCCATGAATTTGCTTCGAAAACGTTAATTTATGAATTTTCCTTCTTGGAGTTCGTACCCCACACTCTCTCCAATGGGGAATTTTTCTATGTACCGGCCGTATACATTCGGACATAAGAAAGAAAGAAATAGGAATGTAGACCCCACCAAGCTGCCTGAATGGTGTCCGGAATTATTCATCTCTTTTTCTTTCCTGTCCGGATGTATACGGCCGGCACATGGAAAATTTTTCCCTATCCAAGAGAAGGGATAGTCTCATACCAACCGAGCCATTTGCTCATTTGTAATAATGGTTGATAATGAAAGCAAGAACATGCAACTATGAAATGAAGCAAACTGTTATACTAAAAAGTTTCTGTACAACCGCTTTCTGTACAACCGCCTGATTTGATTCTTGAAAGGCTTACTTCCAAAAATTCTTTATTTAAGTAGAAAAAATTGAAAATGAAAATTAGTTGCAACCCGGACTTGGAATGGTCCCGGCCCCAATCCATACAACTCCTGATTTACACCGTATGCATGTGTTCGATCGTAATTAATTAGCCACGGTTGAGCACAGTTATAACCAATCAATTCAAGTAAAAATATAATTTCAATATTAGATGAGAATTCACTGCATGAAAAAAATTTAAAAGATAAAAAAACTGCCACCTGCCATGACTTATAGCACGTATGGTCTCACTTGCGAAATTTTTTTACGCATGCAATCTGAAAATTAGGAGCCGTCGAGTGTTTCTCGGAACCCCACCCCACAAAGAAACCTCTCATGATAGGCATATACAAGTTTCCAACCCAAAAAAAAACCCCACTAAAAGGAAATGGAGGAGACGTTTTGAAATTGCATGCTGAAAATTCCAGGAAGAGATGTACTTCTGTACAGCCAATTAAAAATTCAATGCACACATTATTATTACTCTCCACAAGGATAAGGGGCCAGAATGGTAATTACAACGAAGGGTACAATCGTCACTTGACCTCTAATTCCTTCTATATAAGCATCCAGCCAAGAAGAGAGCCGGCTCAGATCCCTACCCAATTCCCCTCAAATAATTCTCTCTCTCTCTGCTCCGCCTTCCTCATCATTTTTTCTCTCTCCTCAACATAAACGCTCTCTCTCTCTCTCTCTAGGGAATGCCGCAAGATGAGAAGATCGAATCCTGATCTCGGCGGCAAGCGGCGGAAGAAGCCCGCGTGCCGCACGTGCCACCGCAAGCACGTCGAGGACGGGTAGTTGTTTCACTCTCCTCCCCCTTTCTCTCTCCTCCTACTCCTCCGCCCTGTCTCTCTCTCTCTCTCTAGATTTAGTGTTTTTTTTGGCACAAAACCCCCCCGAAAGAAAAAAATGGAAGAGATCTCGCCCACATCCCCCACCAAGTCCCTCCTCCACGGCCGCTACGAGCTCGGCCGCCTCCTCGGCCAAGGCAGCTTCGCCAAGGTGTACCTCGCCCGCAACCTCAAATCCAACCAGAACGTCGCCATCAAAGTGGTCGACAAGGAGAAGGTGATCAGGGTAGGGATGATGGAGCAGGTGAAGCGGGAGATCTCGGTGATGAAGATGGTATCGCATCCCAACATCGTCGAGCTTCACGAGGTGATGGCCACCAAATCCAAGATCTATTTCGCGCTGGAGCTCGTGAGGGGCGGCGAGCTCTTCTCGAGGATCGCCAAGCACGGGAGGCTGAAAGAGGACTGCGCGCGGCATTACTTCAGGCAGCTGATCTCGGCGGTCGATTTCTGCCATAGCCGCGGCGTCTACCATCGGGATCTGAAGCCGGAGAATCTGCTGCTCGACGAACAAGGCGAGTGTCGGATACCTGACAATTTTAATTTAATATACACACATATATGATAGTGAATTTCGCATTAAAAATTGTTTTGTATTCCCCTCCCTCCACAGGAAACTTGAAGATTGCAGATTTCGGACTGAGCTCTTTCGCCGGTCCTGATGGTTTGTTACACACGACATGTGGGACTCCGGCATATGTTGCTCCTGAGGTCATTGCGAAGAAGGGTTATGACGGAGCGAAGTCGGATCTATGGTCTTGTGGAGTGATCTTGTATGTGCTTCTTGCTGGTTTCCTACCATTTCAGGTATGCTATAATCCACTACTTGTTCTTGTGAGATTTACATTTTTGCCTTTAGCCTATTTGAATATTTTGCAATAGAAGTCAGGTTCATTTTCTTCTGAAATATCCAAAGTAATTTTTATTTGATGAAAATAGTAACCAAAGTAATTCAGGCCTGTTTGGGAATGGGGTTAAAGTTTTCTAAACTGGAGTTTCATAGTGGTTAGCAAAACTTGATCCCAAAATGCCAAGTCTTTGTTTCGGAATGGGATTTAGACGACCATGGTTTATTTTTAAGAGTAGGTAGAGAGATGCGAACTGCGTTTTGCCAGGCTCAAACGCAAAAAACGGACTAATCCAAACTTTAATCGGATTGGAGTTTAGATTACTTTAGTTTTCTCACATATGAGACAACTATAGTTATCTCAACTCCAAAATGAGCCCCAAACATAGGCAAAGTTAGGATTTTAGAGTTGAGTCTTTCCAACTTTATGAAACCACGGTTTAGAAAACTCTAACTCCATTCCCAAACAGGGCCTTAACTTTGTGTGTTTTGGCGTTCATTTTTGGAGTTGAGATAACTGCAGCTGTCTCAACTTCAAAATTGAGTTAACTCTAATTATACAAACTTAAATCTCATCTAAGTTTTCTAAACTCCATTTTTCCGAGCACATATCTTGTATAATTATCATAGTTTATTTTTAAATGGATTTTAAGGCTTGCAACTATGATTTGCATACCCTCTGCCTTCATTTAAATAAACTAATGTCATCTTCACATGCACTATATCCAAACAGGGCATGATTTGTAAGCTAGGATATGAAAATCAAGTTCTTTTGACCCTGTTCTCAGATATTTTCTGATATATTAATAGAATATGTACAGCTTGTGATGCATGGTAGTTGTCTGTGCTGGCTGTATTTGTTTTGGAGCCGAATATGATAGTATTCTTTTATTTTTAAAAACTATAGTTTATATAAGTATAAAGGAGATCAAGTAAGATTTTTGTTCTATGACAAGTCTGTGCATGTCATTCAACCTTGATGCGGGAAAGAAGGACAAGGCAGTTCATACTTGTTTACTGATGAGGAAGTGTCCAAATTAGAACCAAGAATGCAAGGGCTGGTCACAAATTGACAACTAATGATAATAAATTGTCAAACCATTTATTTTCTTTTAAAATTGGGAACAATTTCACACATGACATAAAATCACCTTTCTTTCATTTTAGAATCCAGTTTGGATAATTGGTTCTAGGTTATAGGAGAATGTTGAGAATAATTACTAGGTTTTTTAACAATCATGTAACATATTATTCCAATCATAAATTCTGCAAAATCAAATGAACCGACGCCAGCTTGACCGTAGATTGTAGGGTTTTATCGTGTCTTGTAGTAAATGAAATGGCACGTTTGAATCTGAACTTGGTAAGTTGGATTGCAGGACGACAACATAATGGCCATGTATCGCAAGATCCACAAAGGCGACTTCAAATGCCCTCCATGGTTCTCCTCGGACGCCCGCCGCCTCGTCACCAGACTCCTTGATCCGAACCCTAGCACCCGAATCTCCGTCTCTAAAATCATTGACTGTTCATGGTTCAAAAAGCCAACAACCCAAAACCCCTGTCCGCCGCCGCCACAAACAGTCCCAAAGAAAATCGAAGGCGAAGAACCAGAAAAATTAAATGCGTTTCATTTAATCTCTCTCTCTCAAGGCTTCAATCTCTCGCCTCTGTTCGAAGACGGCATAAAAAGAGAAGAGGACATAAGATTCGCTACCAAAGAACCCGCGAGCGGAGTAATATCGAGACTGGAAGGAATGGTGGCTAGGGCAGAAGGAAGGATTAAAGTAACAAAGAGCTCGGTGAATGGAGTTAGGCTTGAGGGTAAGGAGAGTACGGGCAGGAAGGGAAAATTGGCGGTGGCCGCTGATATTTTCACGGTGGCGCCGTCTGTTTTGGTGGTGGAGGTGAGAAAGGAGCGTGGGGACACGATGGAATTCAGGAGTTTCTGCTGCAATGAGCTCCGACCGGCTCTAAAGGACATTGTATGGACCGCCTCTGATGGCCATACGACATTAGCTGCATGAAGTTGCGTCTAGTTTTATCCATCTGCATTTTATCTCGTCTAGTTTTATCCATCTGCATTTTATCCCCGTGTTGAGAATCATGATGCGGATAGGATGTAAAATGGAAAGAAAAAAGTAGTGATTTTGATCATCCTCTTGATGTGAAATGGAATAATTGGGAGAGATGTCTTTTTCAATTTGATGCGTTCAATTATTTTGTTTGCGGAGGGAATTGGGTTGGTGGAGGATTGGGTGTTTGGTTATTATTGTTGTACTCTTAAAGCTTTTTGTGTACCGTTTTATTTGTGTGGATGGATTCAAATGGATCAATTTTCAGAGATTTGTACATCTTTACAGCTATATGCAGTGCCTTTCTATTTAATGGTTTGGTGTTGTATAAATCTATTATGAGAAAAAGGGTTCTGGGCCATGTGAATCCGAATCGGGTACAGACAGATGGCTCTTCTTTACCAAAACAATCGCACGTTAGCAAAAGTATTCAAGCAATTCATGTGCAAGGATCAAGAGGAAAATCAAAATTTAGGCCGAAGTCATCTTTATCAACAACAATTGCTTTTTGAAGATTGAAAACTAGATCATATACCTATGCCCTCATAAATCTATATTTTGCATATAAACTTCATAAAGATTAGCACTTCCCTGATTTGTAAATTAATACACATTCCACTAACAGTTAATTTCTAATATGTGAATAAATGCCATTTCAATGCGTTAGTGATTAACATTTTAATTTGCTATTAATTAGTTTTCTCTGATAATAAATTTGATACTAGAGATTTTTATAAAAAAAGATTAAGATTTTTCTTTAAAAAAATTCTGTGTGTTATGAGAACTATTTCAGGCACGTATTATCTCAATCATCAAATATGCAGTTTCAGTTTGAAGACACCCCCTCACCCACTCACCCCGCAATAAAATAATTAAGAAAAATACGGTTTAGTGTCTTCTAGAATTTCTTTTTAAACATCAAAGAAATATCTCAGTGTAAAAGATGGACAGTTTCATATAATTTCTTCTCTGTATATAAGCATTTTCGCTGGGGGACCCACTCACTCCTTGTCCCCAAGCTAGATCAGCCATTTTTGGGGGAGAAATATTTGGAGCTCGTGTGTTAGGGTTTCAGCGATGGGGCTCGCTCTTCAAGAGGAGCAAGATCGCATCTTTTCTTCCTCTTGTTCTTCGTTGCCTGATCCAACGAGGTGAATCCCCTTTCATTTTTCCTTTCACATTTGGAGGTTATACATTAAAGCCATGTTTGGATATGGAGATAGTAAAACCGTGGTTTATTTTTAAGCTGAGGTGGAGAGGAGCAAATTATGGATTGTAAGCCTTAAGCTTCAAAAATGGAGTTTGCAAGACTTTGATCAGATTGGAGTTAAGATAAGTGCAGTTATCTCATGTTTTGGACTGAGATAGTTATCTCAGCTCGAAAATGGTTGCCAAAGTTGGCATTTTGGAGGCAAGGTTTGCTAACTTAATGAAACTACAGTTTAGAAAACAGAACTCCATTCTCAAACAGGGCCTAAACAGCTTCATGCTGCAATTTTCATCCATCGAAAATTTTCGGGTCTGGTCATCATGGTAGTCTGTGAAGCTGAGTATCTTGTGACAGGTTTGCGGACATTGGTTCTACATATTTGCTTTAGTTTTTTTATTTCAAATTTCCTTTTGCCCCATTTTGACCTCTACCGATTCTACCTTAAAGCTTGGTGGTTAGTTTCTTGACGGTTGCCTCTTGATGCGTGTGGATCTCAGTGGGCTTGATTTAGAATGAAGCCGTGCTACCTGCAAGAAAGTCCCGGGATGGTTGTACTACCGTCGACCCTCCGACAATCAAGTTAGTCGAGATATTTGGGCAGAGTAGCGGCCTATTGGATAATAATTGCCTTACCTGAGTCGTCTGAGAGGGGGTTTATATAGTGGCAGCCATGGGCTGGCGGGCGAAAGATTTACGCCGGCCGTTACGCCCTTGGAGTTGCGTCCGCGCGAATGGCGGGATACAACCGTTAACGGGGGACCGCGATGGCGTGGGACGCGGGATCGTGGGGCGGCGGATATCTCGCGTATGGCGAGATTCGTGGAGCCATGTCTGGGACGCTTGCGGCTTGCGATCTGCGCTATGGGTCGGTCGATGAGATCGAGGAAGCTGAGCTCGGCGGGAGGCTCGGAGATGAGCTTGAGGCCGAGCGAGCTTGGTTATGTGATAGCTCAGAGGCAAACTGGGGGGCTGAGGATGCCCAGCGTGCAGGAGGGCTCGGAGGTGAGCCAATGGTTGTTTGTGGGACGAGCACAGGAGTGTTCTGGGAGGTCATCGAAGGTCGAGAACATCCTCGGGTCGAAGGCCCGAGATATGCCTCCAATGTACCGTTCTTGCTCCTTTCCCGTAAGCCCGACACGTCATCTGCCACGTGTCTTGATCTGGAGAGTTTTCAGTACCGAGCATCATCACATTCCTCATTCAAATCAATTGCATTTATACAGACATAACCTCGTCATTTGCATCAATTTGGATGTTTACTCTTTCAAATTGTACTCTGTTATGAAGGAGATTCAAAATATTTGATATTTTTGCATACCCAAATGTATTAAAGTTGTCTAAACATATATATTCAACATTTCTATTTTTCAACATCCTTTGCTATCTAAATGTCGGACACGTCCAATATGAACGGACACGACGCAAGTGTGTTGAACACGTGCCGGGCGGAGTGCCCGATACGTATTGGACATGGACACGACAAGCATATATAATTTTCTGTGCTTCCTAGTTTATCATGTTTCTATGTTGCTGAAACCATGTGTTCGAATTTTAGGCATTCTTTTCCGGACAGTTAAAGAATTGAACTTTATTTCCGATAAGTTATAATCAGCATCCAACCATGAAGTCATATCATCAACCCTTGTCCCGATTTTTTTTGTTGTTTTCCGCACGGGGGGTTGATTGTTCATTACGGCACGACCAAACAACGGAGTGAGCGCTGCGGTAGACCAAGCAACAAGTTCATTATGTCACATTGATTATGGATTTGCGTTCCCCCACTATATATCTTCTTCTGAAACTTCATTATTATGTCTTTAGCTATGATGTGGACATTGCCTATGAATATTTAAGTATTTAACTATAGTTCTAACCATGATATCACTTGCAGGAATTTAGTTTTACATGTTTAAGCGAGACATGCTTTTTGGCATCTGTTACGATCACTTCAGCATATACTTTACTTCTTTTGTTGGCTTGGTATGTCCAATCACTCCACATTTGTAATAAATGCATATTTATCGCACATGAAGTGAGGGTAGTGGGAATATGGCATGCATACGCTTTCACACCCTTTATTTCGCTGTTGCTGTCGTCATAATGTTTATAATGGGTGTTGAAAGATGAATTTTATTCCAGTCACTGAAGTTTGGTTGATGATTTTGAATTTTGGCAAATGAAACAACAGTATAGTTAATTTATAGTTTTTATTTTTTCTTGCAAAAATTGTTGCTAATTGTTTTGACTTGAGGGTAAATTAGAACAACCTGTTCGGTGGTTTGTGTTATATTTACACTTAAACTTGTCTTTTCAGGCCCAGTGAAGTAGAGCAATCTGTTTTAGGGGATCTGAGGAACCGTGTGCAATTGAGTTGCTTAGCCTTGCCATCTCTCAGTTTCTATATGTTTATCAACACACATAATGGGTAATAATCTTCGAATTGTAGATATTGTTGTTGAATTTAGAGGTTGATGCTTCCCTTGAACTATTTATTTGCTCTTTTAAACTACTTATTTGACTTCTCTCCGAGCTGCGCCAGATTAAATTGTTCTTCCATCTCTCATGGTGGGTCGCCGGTCACTGGTGGATTTTCAGTTTCATACCTAAAGGTCATTTTTCCATGTTGCTGGAAACGGCTTCTCCATTACTTTTGGTTTGCTAGTTATTTACTTTGCATTGTATTGCAGGCTTAGGATGACGTCTAAAGATTGTTCAGCCGGCTAAAAGCGATAAGTATCGCCGACATTTCTTTAATTTACTGGATGAAGAAGCCTTATATTACTTCTTTGATGACTGATAGCATAACCCTAGCTAACATCACTCAGATGCCATGCAACACTGATTGTTTTAAACCTTTTTTTTGGGTTGGGAGGGGGGGGGCAGCGGGGGAGGGGGTTTATTGTTTTGAACTTGTCATGGTTGATCATACAAGTGTTTTGACCTATGTAGCACGGGTTCGGATACGGGATACGGATACGATACGGATTCGTGATTTCCCAAAAACCTAGGATACATGTTATATTTTTATATCGATTTTAAACTAAATAAATATGAATATATATTAAGGTATACATACCGGTATATAATAATATAAAGAGCTAATGACATTAAATTAGATATTCAATGCACTTTCAAGCTTTTGAGTGCCTTAATTTTCAAGAGAAAGAGAAGATACATCGATTTGAGAAAGGTCGGTAAAACATTTACAAGTCCGAGCGAATCCGTAAGAATCTGAGAGTTTCGGACACCGATACGCGATAGGGGACGATTCGTGAGGCATATACAAGTATCCGTGCTTCATAGGTTGACAACAAACTCACAAGAAAAGATCAAAATCAAAAGATAAGATTTTGTGGTGAAATGTTAATCTAGGAATTGCTGTAATGTTAAACAAGATGCTATCCTTGCATAATGTGGTTGTTGTTTAACTGCATAGGTAGATCGATACCGATATCGTGACCATTTAACTGAAAAAGGAGATAATAGCTTAGCCTAAAGAAAATTTTAGTGGATTGAAACTCATGGTATCAAATTGAAGTTATATGTTATTTATGTTTTCTTGTGCCCTGATTTTTTTTACCCAAATGTTCTAGGTTGTATAATAGTCTTACAACAAAATATCACTGTTTGATATTGCAGATCATGATAGAGGATTGAATTACTTGGATCCCATCACTGCATGTTTTGCTACATTTCGAGGCTTCAGCTTCATCATTGGCATCAATGGTTTTTTCCCCTTAGTATTGATGATTTAGGATGTCAGGTACAGTATGAAGCAAGACCTAAATAGTGATAAATTAAGTCTAGTTTTACAAAAGAGAAAAAAGGAAAGAAAAATATCAGCTTAACTTATAATCTGGCCTTGTCGTGACCTTATATGCTAAACTGCCATCAATTAAAAATAACAAAAAAGGGTGGAATTTTGGCTTATGTGGAGCATGCTTCAAAACATATCATGGGTTTCTCTTTCACAGTTGTTATGCTGCCATTCCATCCCTGATCCTAGGACCGAGCTGGTAGTGCAAGCAAGATAACATAAATTCATAATTTATATAAAAATAACTAGGACTTGAATCCATAATCATGTCAATTGAAGAGCTTTTAAGTCATAATTCAGGAGGCCTAATATTTGTTCCAGAAATAACTTTTAACCATGGTCATAATAGTACAATAACCAAGGTAGAACAAAAAAATACAGGTCATTAACTTTTAAACTAAATCTCTGGACATGACAAGAACTAACATAGATTAAAACAAGTACTTTGTTTGATGAAACACAAGAAATTGAGTTTAATCCTTGTTAGGACCTCAACAGCTACCCACTTCTTATTGCCCAACGGGCCATGTTGGATTTAACCTTACTTGAATGGGGCGAATAATGCTCACCGGCAGAAGGGATTTCCGTATGTATTTATTAGAGAAAGCTCAATTCTCACAAGCCACAACCATCTACTTCTTTACCATCGAACTTGGGATTGGCTACTAACTAGGCCTCTTAAAAAAATATTAAATTTTTAATTATTTTTTGACATAAAACGGTGTGTATAGAAAATCCCACATGTTCCATTATACAAGGTTAACGAAATGATATATAAAAGAGACATATAAATATAAAAACAAATAAGAAAAGTGAAAATAAAGAAAAAAAATAAAAGAAAACAGCATGAGTGCAAGAGCTCGCCAAACCCGTCCTTAATGAAGTCCCTATAGAAAATGCAGTAAACAGTCTAAACCATTCCTCCGCGGTATCATTTTATAGTCTAAATCTAACATACAAAGTTTCCATGGGTATACAACAAAGCAATGGTCTATTATCAGGTATATAAACAACAAGTAGCTTAATAGAATAAAGCAAACGATGTATTATAAAATGTATCCCAACTCTAAAACCAAATAAAATCAGCAACATATTGAAATAACATTTCAGCCAAAGAGAAGCTTTTTTAACTTTTATTTGATGATAAAAGATTGAAACTATGATTTTTTATACCTCTAAAGTATTTAAAATCAATTGTTATATTGCATTTTACTTAGGTATGTAGATTGAAATGATAAGGACTCATTTGTTGCAAACCATATATAAAGACCTTCAAAATTCTGAGATTACATGGTACGTGTACAACGATTTTCAAATTTTAAGACCAGCAATAAAGTTGGTCTTGATTCCTTTCAAAAGAAATGTTTGGAATGGAAGATCAAAAGGCTGGCCAAGGAACAAGAAAGAAAGATGCACACATTAGTAAGTTCCAATAAGAGATCAATGAAAATCTAAAGTACTCTTCTAAATGAAAATGAAATAAGCAAACGAGTTTTGGTAGTCCTCTTTGTTATTCTCACTCTATTCTTTTGTTGTATTCGAACTTATATGGGACATGCAATCTAATTCTGTGAGCAGTATATTTTAATAAAATATACGTATGAAGATTGCAAATTGAACCTAGAAAAGACCCTTGATGAAGATGAGTGAATAAAATTTCTTATAGGCAGAACCTAACAATTGAAGTGAAAAATCTTCTGAAGCAAAACTTTGTTGATATGATCAAAACTTCTGTTACCATAGAAATTTTTCACAACTCCTACAGTCAATAGCTATATAGAACTCTTGTAAATGGTATAGGTGTTTATGGGTCCAGTTGGGTGGGTTTTTATGTGTGTTTGCATCCGAACCCGAACTTGTTGACGGGTTTTCCATCATACAAAAACCCACCCGATACAATAAATCTTAAAACCCACACCCGCACTCGCCGGGTTTGAGCGCATTTTGAGCTCTGGTCGGGTTATGATAGATAGGACGGGGTCATATGGATAATGGTAGACAGTGGGTTAAGTTATTGTCAAAATTAAAACCTATATATATATATATATATATATATAAAAGAAAAACACCTTTGAATTTCAAGTTGAAATTAAGTAATAAAATATTTGTAAGTAGTATACAAACAAATGCAAATATAAAGGTTCAAAATCGTGAGCCCAGATTTCATGTGTTTGGATGGGTATGGGATATATATATAAAAGAAAATCACCATTGAATTTCAAGTTGAAATTAAGTAATAAAATATTTCTACGCAGTATACAAACACATGCATAGATTAAGGTTCAAAACCATGAGCCGAGATTTAATGTGTTTGGATGGGGATGTGATTAGATTTGATAGTTGGGTATGAGTCCGGGGGTTTTCATTTTTCTAAAACCCCTCCAATATAGAGCCATCGGATTTTGAGGAGGATTTTTACCCGCAAAATGCAGGTTGGGTGTAGGTGGTTTTGGGTCCAAACCGATTCAGTGCATGCCTCTACTTAATGATTATATTTGTTACGTTTCAAGGCGCAAACAATATCAAATCACGATGATAAGCCATTCATAATCGATCAAGTGTTCTAAGAATAAGCTCTTGTGTTTACACACCCTGTGCTTTAAAATGCAGTCATAATTCAACTACAATTCAAAATTAATTTTGGCTCAAATTAATGACCGTGTCGACGCTTAATGTGCATGACACCTAGACGCTGGCAAAGGTCATGAATACAAAACTATAGCTGAAGGACCGTATGAGCCATTACTTATATTTGCGATTAATAGATAAATTAAGCCAATCTTAAATGATAAATGTTATCTCAAACGGCCAAGACTTTGCTAAAATTCCAAAAATAAAATCCTAACTAGAAGTAAGACCCTTTTGATCATATCTATCAATAAAAACATATTTCTTCTTGGATTCCCACTTATTGAAATCATATGGCAACTTAATAACGTTTCAAAAGGACCTTTCAAACAAGCGCTCAAACGCCCAGTAAATCCCATAAAAGGCTCAAAATTACCGAGAAGTAGCTATTACTCTTGATATTGTTTTGCTTTCATATAAGCACGCTAAACCAACAACAATTACAATTTTATTAACATTATGTTATATCTATATAAAAAAAGGGCTTGATTTCCAAAACTTGCTGCCGCTGCCTGCGGGGATTGCATAAATTGCATAAATTTAATGGTGTGGGGTTTGCATAAATTGCTATTTTAAAAAAAAAGGGATTGATTTCCAAAACTTGCCAAAAACTCATATGGCTGTGACAAGTAATTAACTAATTATTTAAAAATTATATCAAACTGCCAAAGCTTTCGAACATAGACTTTCCTAAACTTGTTTGGTAGCTTGTTAAAAATTTAACAAACAAGTTTGGTGGTTTATTGAACAGTTAATAAACAAGTTTGGTGGTTCTGGGACATGACATCTCATCGTCTTGAGTTTACATGTTCCTGTATACTGATACTCTTTTGTGTATGTGTTTGTTTGTCTGATACAGGGTTTGATCCCCCGATTTTGAACTTGGCTTGTACGATGATTGTTCCCCGATCTTGTATTTTGGTTTGCCTTTGTACCTGTATGTTTTTGCTGCTGTTTCGTTAAAATATCTTTTAATGAAACACGGGGGCTTTCGAGTTTTCGTTTGACTCAAAAAAAGATGGTTTATTAAACATTTACTAAACAAAATTGGTGATTTATTACTTATTAATTTTACAGGTTTTCATACATTTGGTAGTTTTATATGATTTTCAAAGAATTTGATAATTATTTACCATAACCCAAAGTTTTTGGGAATTAAACCTACAATTCAGCTATAGTTTTGTATTCATGACCTTTGCCAGTGTCTAGGTGTCATGCACATTAGTGTCGACACGGTCATTAATTTGAGCCAAAATTAATTTTGAATTGTAGTTGAATTACGTTCCAGCGTTTAAAAAATCAGGCATAGATAAGTTTACATAAACATTACCAATGGCCTTTATGTTATGGGCAAAAGAGATTCAGAGGATTGTCGTAAATAACAGGAAAGAAAAAATAGCTCTAGATTTAAATGGATTTTGATTATTTAAAGGGGGGTTGTAGGGAATAAGAAAGAAAAACCGCATCTAGATTTAAATGGATTTTTTTATTGTTTGAGGGGGTATCTCTATTATATTAATGCCAGAGATGGGAGCGTACAGAGCATGAGCAAAAGAAACCCTCCCAATTTTACCACATTCCACCGATGCTAATGTGTCGAAAATTGAAAATTTTGTTGTGAATCAAATTTGAAATAAAAAATAAAATATGAAAATTTCGGGTGGTTGTTACTATTCACCCATAACAAACTCTCCATAACTGAAAGATTTTAGGTTCTCATTATCTCTATAACTCCCATCATTTCTAGATTTCCATCTCTCCAACTAATTCTTTAAAAATCTTTTCAGATCTTTGTGATGTTAAAATATACAAAATGCATGCGCAACATACTAGCCTGATATTAACGAGATATTATTTAATATTTAATTCTAAAATCGCCCGCCCAAGAAAATTTAATTATGAATATAGACCTTAAACTCGCGGCATAGTTTTATGTATGCTTTATTTAGATATCATAGCTTCCTGTAGTCTTATGTCTGCTTTATTTACAGCTCCTCGCGGACTTCCGTGACAAAATACTACTCATGCGCAGCTGGAATCACCTGAACATTCAAGTTCGAAGCGATAAAGATCCCTGTAACTTGGAATAGAAGCACTGAGAATGATCCAAATAAATATGAACATTATATTAATTTGTTAAGGTATGTGTTATGTAAGGATACGATCTTATGAAGACACACTAAGCAAGTAAGCATGTGTAAGTTTTCTTCGGTGGCTTAATTATATAGACTCGAGCTCGCTGTAGCAGAACACTGGTTGTTATATGAAGCTTGATTCCATTGTTTTTTCTACATTTCATATGGTGCAGCTGATCGGCTTTAAAATTAAACAGACGATTAGAATATCCATGTGGACTTTTGGTAAATGCATCAAGCCCAACATTAAAGACTTCGTATATGTGTATTGTTTTTATTGAAAAAACTGTAGGCTCATTGAACTGATACAGCTCACAAATCGATGCAGTGCCAAAAAATACACTCACAAATGGATACGGCCTAGCATGATCATATAAGAGAGAATATAGATGTTATGGTTTGCTTGTTCAACAATTAAACAGGGTTTTCGTAGATTATCACCATGATTTATTATTTTTATTTGCTGGGTACTGTTCACGATAAATTATGTGTAATCCGAACTTTAAGGAATTAATAGATATATATTCACTAAATAGTTATACCATTATTTTTTTGACATTTCATATGCAGCTAATCCGCTGAAAAATTAAACAGGCTACTAGAATATACATGCCCAGCATTAAAGACTTCCCATGTGTGTGTTGTTTTTATTGAAAAAATTACAGGTGCTTTGAACTAATACAACTCACAAATCTATGCAGTGCCAAAAAAATCACAAACCGATACGATGTAACATGATCATATAGGAGAGAATATAGATATTATGATTTACCCAAGCCTAAATTATCAAGATGTTAAATCATGTTATTTTTATTTGCTGGATATTGTTCACAATAAATTCTCCGTGTGATCCGAATTTTATGGAATTAATAGATATTCACTAAATAGTTATAGGTGATCATATATGTAATTACCAGCTCCTTTGTAAATTTTTTTCATGTTTATAAATAAATGTTTCCCATTTTTTATTTTCTTTTTTGAATATTTTCTATAAATAATTTCCTATATTTTTCTAATTCTTAAACCCTAAACTCAACCCCTAACCCCCTTTTTATTCTCCTAACCCCAAGCCTGGCCCGGCCCATGAACCCCAAGCCTGGCCCGACCCCCACTTCTTCTTCTTCTTCTCCTTCTCTTTTCTTTTCCCCCATTTTTCCCCGTCTCCTTCTTTCTAGCGCTCGCGCCTGCGACGACCGCGCCCACCATGCCAACAACTTCCCCGAGATCCTCTCCCCTAAATACTCACCCGCTCCCCTCGACGTCGCCCACCTCTCGCGAGATCCCCTCGTCTCAACGACCATCCCCGAGATCCCCTCGAGCTCCTTAACAACTCTATTATCTTACTCTCCTCAACGCCCTCCGCGATCCCCTCGCCCGCCCTTTCTCCCTCTCAACAACCGACCCTCCTCTCTCTTCATCCCTCTCAACCTCCATCACCCTTCGTCTCCTCTCTTCCCCTCTCATCTCCCTCCTCCTCCGACCGCGAGGACCCTCATCTCGACCTCGTGACCACCTTCGCTCGTCTTGACCCCTTTTTCTCCCGCCGACAAGTTCCTCTTGTTAGATATAGTGCCATCTAAGTCAATTATTGGATCGCAGGTACGTGATTGCAGTGATTGAGGGAGGACCTATACCGATATGAAAGTCTTGCTCGAGACGATAGTATACTATCTGGTTTGTTTTTATCATCGTATACATACTTTAGTTCACTATTGCATGTTAATAGAACGCATAGGATTCTTGCTTGACTGCCGGCAGTATGATGGCGATCATATACGTGAGAGCTGGGGTCTATAAGCACATCCTTAAAGTGTCTCTAGTCGTGGGAGTTTCGAGATAGGGCATCGATACTCCAGTATAGACTAGTGTATACAGTCGAGACCCCGACGAGGGGCGGTGGCCGGTCTCACAAGCCATTGGTGTCGGTTGGTTCACCTAAGATGTATACTAGTGCTCATTGAGTTATGAGTACACCGGATTGGACTCGCCGGGAACATGCTAAGTTGGTATTATACATATCGTCAGATAGCAGTTCCCAGGTGACATGTGTACAGGTTAGTTCATCGACCTGAGGTCGTCATTTGTCTCGTGTGAGTTCCCACTGTGCTTTAATTTCTACCCTACCACGGGTCAAAGGAGTCGTGCAAACATGTATTTTTTGGGTACAGTCCCGAGCCACATGAAGGCAGTGAGCAGATCATCGGGGATTCGTCTCTCCCGGTATTGGGGGTGAGATCGTGCTGTATTTAGGAGAGCCATTACACAAAATCCCTGGCCAGGGTAATCGAGATTTACTGGTAGGTATTCCAGTAGTATCTCAGGGTGTTCTGGGCTGCTCTCTGACACGACTTATACAGCTATTGGGGGTCTGACGTTTACCGGCCCCCTAGGCCCTATATGCGATACTCATAGACGAATGGACCGGACTGTACGGATATTGTCACTGTCAGGCTCAGTAGAGTTTCTGGATGAGTTCGCTCGTCAGCTTCCCTTTCAATCGATACATAGGCGATCGTTACGTACAGCTTGTACCTCTGACGTGCTAGTGGTTATACCCAGTGTCAGTGTATTGATGAGTCATTAGAGTCCCCCACAGACAGTTTCCCAAGTTCGGGCGAAACGTTGTAGATGCCGTATAGTTTTATGGCAGGGTTTGGAAAATGCACGTGCGTTTACGCACGTGTCATATTTCGGGCAGATAATACTGGTGGGCTTTGGTTTAAGCCGGATCCAAGTATTATACTGTGTAGATATAATATTTTTATCTCAGTTGCATTTGTATTCGGTCGTAATACAAATGCGGGTATATTTATACTGTTACGGGGTTATCCTGAAATTCGTTTCAGGATCGCTTTTAGAAGTTGCCAGTTTCTAGTTTTCTATCGGCCGTATTAAACATTCGGTTTAAATGCGGATTTATCTTTTTTTCATGAGTGTGGAAAGTTCTAGATGTTTCTAGAGGGTGACTATGATGGTGAGGTGGTTTAGTGCATTAATGGAGCTTTTAATGAATGGATGACTAAGTGTTTTGGTTCAATGTATGCAATTAATGTTATGCAAGGTGTGTTTTATGACTCATGAGTTCATCAATGCTTATAATCACCCTCTCCTCTCTCCTACACTCACCTCCCTCATATAAGTATGTGGCCGGCCATTCCTTGGAGGAGAATGAGGTTGCTTGTAAAAAGATTATGATAGTTTAGTTCATGGAAATTTCATATAGCTCAATTTCCATTTACCCGATTCCAAATGGCAACTTCATTAACCGTTCGTCCATAGTTTTGGACGTAACGAGACAGAGTGTTCTACTCGTTCTCTACATCAATCTTGATCATCTCTTTTAGCAAACTTGATGATCGAGTTGCCTCGGTTCAGAGGCGGGAGCCCGTTTAAAGATCCGTCGACGTGGTGCCACCTGGACGAGAAGACTGGAGATTCAGGAGATCGGAGCAGCCGCAACAAAGCGTGGGATGATGGTTGAAGACCGAAAGACTCGGATCGTTTGGTATAACATTTCTACCCACTTTGTATTTTGTTAGTTTAGTTTTAATGGCAGATCCGGGTTAAAGTACGCGATAGCGCCGGTAGTAAAAGTTTTGTTCCGCATTTTGGCGTCTGTTAGACGGCCGGGGCGCTACCGTGGACTAACAGCTCTCGCCGCCAACTCCTGCTCACCAAGTCCCAGCTCACCACCGCATCGTCTGAGCTCCTCTCCACTGCGCCCATAGCAGCCCACTGCACTCTCGACGATCGCTTATACCTCACTGCCGACGACCACCTCCTCCCTCGTCCTTCACGCCGCCACCAAGCTCCCTCCCCGAGCCTCCCTTTCTGTCGCACCCCCATCTCCATTTTCCCATACCCCCTAGCTCCTCCCGAGCACCTTCACCACCCACCGACACCTTAGCCGAGACCCATCGGAACCCACGGCTCTAGCCCTATCGCCTTCACCGCCTCCAACCCGAGCTCCTTGCCGCTATCTTCACCTCCCCCGACCTCTTCATCTCCTCGCCTAGCCCCAGCCAACGAGCCCGAGCACCACGACGACCACCCACCAGAGCCCCGACGAGTTAACGCCACCACCAGCATCTACTCCACCTCCGGCCACTTCGACGTTGCCTCTACGCTCCGAGCCCAGCCCTTTCGCTCTAAGTTGAGCCCAAGCCGGTCCCCTTGCCTCCGCTGCTCCGGCGACGATCCAGCGCCGCCGCTGATCACTGTTGACGCCTTGTTGTTGCCACAGCGACCCCCGTCTCCATATCCAAGCCAAGCTCCGCAGTGAGCAGCTGAGGCCAAGCTTGAACCCCGTAGTCGAGCCCAAGCTTGTTGTCGTCGTGCCGTGATCGTGCCCGTGCTGCGCCCGTCGTCGTTGTCGTGCCATTGCCGTCTTCAGGCAAGTGGACCCCACTTGCTTTACATGCAATAGTAATAATAGATCGATGCGTATAGATATATGAGTGTGGGGTGGGTGTGTATCTAGCTATATATTGCAAAGTGCCGCGGCAGTTTTAATAATAAACCACGGTAAGTTAGCGGCTGTGATTGGAATCCGTATAGTGATTGTTATTTTCATTTTTTATAATATTTAGAAATTGAACTGATAAAACTCATGTCGACTAATCGAAATAGATATCCGAACGAAACCGATATGCATAATCGAGATCGATCAATGTGAAACCCTAGATCAAAACATATCTTAAAATGGCGAAACTTGTTATAGATAGATCCGTTTATTGATAATGAACATCATGCAAGAATTTAGGTTGAAAATGGTGAAGTTTACATTATGTAACGCCGCCCCCAAAAGGCGACGTTGAATCTGGAATTCACCGCGCATGCCACGTTCTAAAATCTATATCAAACTGAATGCAACCTGTAACCTAATGTTCTAGGGCTCGTATCGAAGACAACATATAAACCTACAATATCCCATGGTTAATCTCTGAATTTTAATAAGTTATAATGACAGAAACTGAGATGATTCATGGCTCTAGACCGTGGTCTAGAGCAAGAATCTCCGTCCTTGCTTGTTTTAGAACGCATACATCTCACCGTTTAAATGTATAAGTGCGCGGAATCATACATAGAAGTGTATATAATTGAATGAGATTTCTAACGGTACTGGTCTAATTGCATTCCAGTATCGTTTGATATTTATAACACTTTTTAAACTGTCAATGTGTGCTGCAGTTTCGTGCAGAACCGGAATGTATACTTTAACCTTAGACAGTGTATATCTCACTGCGTACAACGGATATTATTGATCCGTATGATGCGTTGTAAGAATAACAGATAAATCTAAACATTATCTAGCTGCAGCGTTGCCTAGTTATGATCCCAATAAGGAGTAAAACGTGTTACAAAACGGGCTTCTAGTTCAGAAACTGGATTTCCAGCAGTGAACGCTTAAAATGAAATGACCGTAACTCGCAAACCTGTAACCTGATTGACTTGAAACCAATCTTAATGCTTAGATAATCAAGTATACTTCATATGACTTTTATATTGTTTCGCCAAATTATGCACGTGTGGTTTTATATGATTTTTCTAATCCAACCGACACCGGTTGCTCATGTGTATTCAGCAGTGCATTTGCTATATCCCATCATGCTGCATAACCGTTATACCCTTATAAATAGCGTTCATTTGTATCGATATCCTAGTGACAGTGTTACATTACCAAGTGTTACAAATTTTAGTGATTGGATTGCGGCAAGCACGTTAGTGTAAAAGCGTGATTAAGTAATGGAAGCGACGTACTTATACACAATCAGCGGAACCAGTTAGTTATTGCATTGTCGACGCCTATGAGGCATATATAAGTGTAACTATAACTGGTATGGGACGAGTATGGAAGCACTTGTATTAGCGTCATGGGTAAGACATCGAGCGCTGTCCATTTATCTTGGATACCGGTCGAGACATGCTTAATGGAAACCCTGACTCCGGTTCTCGCGTAGATTTGTCACGGAGCGACTAGTATTTAGATTCATGGTCGGTGTTTGATATAGACCGCGGGGTGTGGGATAGTTTGAGCGTGAGTTCGATCAATGGAATCTCAGGAGTTCCACGCCGGTATATGTAGTGATTTTGGGATTTGTACCGATAGTATTTCTGATTCTTACTGATCGTGATTCGGGCCCGTGTTCCCTTACCCATGGGGCTTACCCTTGGGTTGGGGATATTTCCGCGGTGGTTGACGCTCACACTTGGACCGACGATAAGTTTAGTGATTTGGATATTGAGACTCAGAGACTGACAGCTTTAGTGATATGGACACTGCATTGATTACTGATTCGATACGCATGCTTTACTGTTGACCTGTACCGGTCATTTCATGCTCACGTCATTACTCTATATTACTGCTTCATATTTATCATCATTGTACATATTACATATTTATATATATTGCTATTATGTCGTTCTGACGACCTGACTATGCATGCTCAGAGTGAGAAGTGGACTTAGCTCAGATCAGGATCTGTCTCATCTCGAGGATACCGCGGACACCTTGATTAGCGACGTCGGTGCTACCCTTTCCTTTGACTCTATCCGGTTAGTTTTACATCTGTTTGATAGAATCAGTAACTGCATTTCTCATTACCTGTGCTATGAATACTGATTACCACGTAATGCTAGAAGCCGAAGTGTGACTACGACATGATATTTCCTTGACCGTAGGAGTATGGCTGGCCTTGTCATCCATCGTTTACCGTATTTTGGAAAGCGGGGCGCGACAATATAACCAAGGTCCTTTTTTACGTGATAGGTGATTGTTTTTTCTTTGTTATTTGCTTTGAGCACTTCGTATTTTTTTGTGCTTAGTTTCAATGCGGATGTGTAATCTTCTTTTTTATCAACCGATATATTTTCGCTTGTGTTTTCAATGATATATTTTCCTGCTACATTGCATAGGATTATGTTGGCCCCTAAATAAATATATATATATATATATATATATATATATATATAAAGAAACCACATAGAAGTATTCTATTCTCTCACTTCTCTAAGATCCCCTAAATGGTTTTATAATCACTCTCACTCATACATATACACCATAAAATGGAAAGTGGCCAGAAATGGGCAAACTCGTATGGCATTTTAGTACAGTTTAAATGTACATGGTTTTTTTAAGTAAATACGAAATATGGAAGGGCTTTTAGTAATCAGCGAATTATGTTTTTTTTGTAAAGAGCCCTAAGGAAATCTATCATGATTTTTTAATAATTACATGCAACGCACGTGTTAAAAACGCTAGTCTAAAATAAGTCACATATTGTGCACAAGGACAGAGACATAGATTACATATAATAACTAAATATAGCAGCAACTATATATAGAGATTTCCTGGGAAGAGGTTTTTTGATAGCTGCAAAATTTTCCTGAAGTCCAGGGGTTTTTTGCTCAGCGGGAAAAAAAATGCTTTTTTTTTTTGACAATTACCCTAAAAAACTTTTGGTAACGCTCCTCTCGTTGTCCCCTTCTCTAAAATCGAAAGACAAAACCCTAGCGAGATCGAGAGAGCCAATTTGGGGGCAATTTTGGAGCTTGTGAATTTGGGTTTCTCAACGATGGAGGACGAGGACATCGAGAAGACGGTGATGGCTTACTTGAAGAGGAAGGGCTTCAAGCAGGCGGAGCTCGCTCTTCAAGAGGAGCAGAATCGCATCTCTTCTTCCTCTTCTTCTTCGTTGCCTGATCCAACAAGGTGAATCCTCTTCTTTCATTTTCCTTAGATTTTACCTAGTTTCGTACTCTTTTTGATCAATTAAATATTATTCCGTGAAAAATATATTATGGCGATAGAACTGCAAATGCTCCTTCAAAGTTGCTTTTTGTCGAAATTTGTCAGCGAAATATTAAAACTTCGATCATTACATACACAAATCCTCACACACTCACACATGAACATTTCACGACGGTTCTTATTATTTAGGTCAATGTATGCAGTAATAGTTCAACCTCTTTGTTATCGCTGCATGTTATGAAATATTGCTATGCAGATTAAACAGCGGTGCAGCCAGATATCATGATGGTTATAGCAAGCTAAGGTCGTGGGCATATGGGTCGCTGGATTTATATAAGGTAGCAATCGTTATTTTCCTGATCAATCGCATTATAATCATGAGATGCTCGCACGATGTATACATGCTCCAACTTTTTGGTACATATTGTTCTTTGGTCTGACATGCTAAATGTGTTCGCTATCACGTCTTGAAATATGATGCAGACAAGCTCATTGATAAACTCATGGAAAACTTCATGAATCAAACCTAGACCAATTTTATATTTTCACACCAATAGTTTCAATTATATCATAACACGGACTTGGCTTTTCATGTGTACAGAGTCCACATTTTCCCTCCTTTTATAAAAAAAATATTGGTTTGCATCAGTTAAATAAACATGACCTTTAGTGTTCGAGCTCTATTTTGGTTGTTCTTGTCGAGTCTTTGAAGAGGCTGAAGAAGGTGGTGATCTGATCCCAAGGTTAGGTTGGACCACTATGTTGAGTTGCCAATGAGCTATTGAAATCCTATTTTAACACCGAAGAGATTTAATCAAGGATCAGCTGTTAAGAGTATAATCAATGCTTTTTATTGAAATTACTGCTTTGCAGCTAATTTTTATGATTACTTTCTTCATTCATATTTAGACTCAGATGTGGTCTTGTTAACCTATTGCATTGCCTAAAGAAGAAGCATAACTTTGTAGAAGCGTTTCAATCATTACAGTGCATTGCTCAAATGGATGTCTCTTTGATATTATAGTTCCAAATATTAATCACACTGGTTAGGTATTTTTCTTCCTTTGTACTCCAATTAAATGTACTGGGTCAAGCTTCTGAAATTTTAACTAAACAAGTAAACATGATGTTTGCATACTCATGTTGTTGTATATCGTGACAATATGGGCATGCACGAAACTTTTACTGGTTGTTCTATATTAAAACACAGTGATGATTATGCTGATATTGAAATTTACTATTTTTCATTTTGAAATTGGCATAGCATGAGCTGCTTCGTGTGCTGTATCCAGTTTTTATACATTGTTTTATGGATCTTGTGGCAGAAGGGCATGTGCAAGAAGGTAAACTTCATCCTTAATTGGTTGGATTGTCAATTCATCTTGTCCTCTGGACAAACTTGATATAATGTAATTTTTTCTGCTATCTGATCAATGTATAGCTAGGACATTTTTCAACACCTTCCATGAAGACCATGAATTGATGCACTTGAGAGATCTACAGAAACTAGAAGGCGTCCTTTCTCCTTTACATTTGGAGGTTATACATTAATCTGCTTCATGCTACATTTTCATCCATAGCAAGTTATTAAGTAAACCACAGAAGACACTCAGCCACTCAGTATTAATTGGTGAATGTGATTGACGTAATCTCTGCAGGAGACGGAACTGGCCCATACATTGAGGCAGAGCAAAGTTAGCATCAAATTATGTGAGGTACACTCTTTCTCAGTTTTCAAATTGTTTGAGTCTGTTCATCATGCTAATTAGTGAAGTCGAGTATTTTTTGATGGGTTTGCTGACATTGGTTCTGCATATTTGCTTTAATTTTCAGTTTCATATTTCTTTTTGCCCCAGTCTGACCTCAACCGACTCTCCCTTAAAGTTTGGTAGCTAGTTTCTCGGGCTGGTGGATCATCTAGCTTTTCCAACATTCTTGAATCCATTTACCCTTCAATGAATTATACACTAGTGTTTTATTTATGATTTTTTTTACTTATTATTACAAAGACATTCCTCATTCACATCAATTGCATTTAAACAGACATGTATATAATACTAAAATTCTACAAATGTTGTTATGCCACCTAAGTTTTGCAGAGGATAAGTTAATTTTAATACTTTTGGATATTGCACAATGCAAATAATTAACTCTTGCTTTGATCCCAGTATTCCTACGATCTTCTTCTGCAATATCTCCAAAAGGCGCAGGCACTTACCATGGTTGGAATAATCAACGAGCATATACATTTTGAAGGTATGACTATATTGCCGTTGATAGTTGTAGACATGTGTGTGTGTGTGTGTGTGTGTGAACAGATTTCAGTTATTTTTCCTTTGTTTGAACTCCTCCCATTTCTAATTGTTAAAAATGTTAAAAATGTCAGTTTCCTCTGGTCGGCCCATCTCCATAACCGATGATGCAGATGTTGTAGCACTAGTTGGAAGTAGCCAGGATTTAGCTAAGCAGATAAATCAGAAGGAAGTACAGTGGGGGGTAAGTGGCAGTACGGTGTGGTTTTCGTCTTTATTGTTATGGAGATTTATGCATTATATTCTGCGATTTTTTTCCCTCTTTCTTGACATAGATTAGTGTTAATACAGTTGATCGAAGATACTGTTGAAGAGCGTTTGGAGAGAGCATTTTCAGATTCTGACAAGGTTGAGGGGGAAAACAAAGATACCGATCTAGATGATAACAAAGTAAGCAGCTGTCATGAAGACATTGCCTGCTAACTAGAAAGTTTGCTAGCTTTTTTATTTTTATTTTATTGTGTGCAGAAATTTTTTTTCTAAATTTTGTGCAAACATGAATTGATTGCATATGCTGGATTTACCTGACAACTGGGATCTTGGCATTAATAATAGAATATTAAATTACTAGCCAAAGATAATGTCATTGTCATCATTATCATTTTGATGAGATTGAAGAGGACATCATTCAGAGTAGGATAGATAAATCAGAGATGTGTGGTTTGGAGTTGTGTGAAATGTGGTTTGCAAAATTTTACCCTATAAATTTGAATGTGTGCATGCGCACACACATACACAAGACATTTGAATGTGTGCGTGCGCACACACATACACAAGACACTCGGAGGAGTGGATCGATTATTTGAAAGAGGGTCAGTAGTTTGTGTATAATTGCCTTGTTTATGCAGAATTAACTTGGATTTTAACCTGGATAGAAAGTTTAGCCTCTATTCTAGATCTCAGCCAAACCTGATGTCAAACATGGTCTGAGCTGGCTCAATCATCTCCGTGCATAGAGTTTATCACTTTATTGTTTAGATGTTTACTGCTATCTAAATCATGATGTTAGTGGAAACGAAAGAAACCATCAAACTTGTCTATACTCTTTCAACAATATTATTTATATGTTTCTGTATACCAGTCTACTTCAATTTCATTTTTGAATGTTGTCATATTTGCTAACCTGTACCGAGTTGGTTATCACAATCTCTTTTACAGCCAAATTTAACAATTCAAATAATTATGATGATGTTTTTTTCAATTCCTTGCCAAACTTCCAGGGGAAGTTGCCATACTAGTTAGACATTTCTATATACTACTTTCGCAGTGTCTGAATCGTTAGGTCATAAATTATTATTAGCGATGTTACTGCATCCAAGTCAATAGTTTTGACATTTTTTATACTCAGAATCATCTGGATGACAGAGTATTAAAATTTTAGTGTTTTATATCACTCTTTTGATACAGAAGTATGTATGTTGGGGCTGCTCATGCTCTATTCGGTCTCGTTCTGGCAAGGTTGTAGAAAGTACTAGACATTTCTGGGCTGTAGATATACTGCCCAGCTGCAGGGCCTGTTTGTTACGTAGGAGTTTGGAAAATCAGGAGTTCCAACTCTTGATTTTAGCCCAGACTTAAGACTTTTGTGTTTGTTTTGTCAGTAAAATCCATGACTTCAAAGTCCTAATTTTCTACGTGGTTTGTATGAAATTGGGAGGTTCGAAGTCGGAGGTTCTTTTGGTGGAGTTGTGTTGGAGTTTGTCACATCGAGTACTTTTTACATTTTTTAATACTTATCTTTAAACTCCTTATTTCCCTCCATTTTCATGAACTCATAATTTTTAAAAATACCCTACCAAACACAAACTTTAAACTCCTAATTTTAAGAACAAGTAACTCCTCCCAAACAAACACTAGAATTCCAACTCTTCACTCGTTTTTATGCTAGAGTTCCAACTCCTTAAAAAATACTCCAACAAAACATACAGCCCCTGAATAGACCCCGCAAAAGTGGGTTTGCCTTTTTTTAATTATATCGTGAGTGTGAGTGTGGGTCTGTGGGTGTAGCTGTGTGTAAAATGGCAAAGAAATGTCGACATATCTATGTAGAAATGCAAAATATTGAAAAAACGAGAAATGTTATTAAAAATAATAAACATACATGTAATAATGTAAAAACTACGCAATATAAACGGCGATTGATGTGATGAAATTAAGACCAATCAAACGAACAACGATGTGAAAACATCTATTTGCTGTTTAATTCCTATCTAAGCCAACTTAATTCCCATTTAGACGGGTCAACGTGCTTGGAAATTGGGCGTGGCACTTTAACTGCGAAATTAGAGCGTCCAGACGAAGGCCATTTCTGCCTAGGCAGCCATCGACCGCCTTCAAATTTTTGCATGTTCTGGAATTACTGATAGAAAGAAATTACTCTATTATTGGCATTTACTTTCTACAATTATGTGATCAAAATATATAATTATTTGTATATTTTCCTTATATCCTGCATTTTTGTAATAAATTCTTTTTCCTACTAATTTATAAACTGTCTTTATCAGAAGAGATCTGCAGATGGAGGAAAACAAAGTGCTCCTCCAAAAAAGTTAAAAAAGGACAAGCTTGTTGGTGTTATGGGTAAAAATGTCCGCTCAGAAACAACTACAATTTCTCTGGCACTGAGAGTGAAACCGGAACTTGCTTTGCCCGTAATGTATTGAACATATATTTCTACTTTGTTTCTTCTGGCTTATTTAAAGTTCCTCGTATTCTTATATGTACTTGTATGAGTGCTTAGAATCTGAAAACTTCTAGTTCGCGATGTTTTAAAATTCTGTCCATCATCTTGAACGACAAAAAGCATGAGACAATCTGGCGTAACTGCATGAACCGTGCCAAATCTTTTTTATTTAAGCTTGGATATATCTTTCCCTCTAAGCCGAATATGTTATCTTTGAATTTTAGTCTGAGCTTTCATATTTTATATGTCAACGCTCTTGTATTTATTGCCGAATTAAGAAATTTGAGGAAGAGGCTTTATTTTCATAGGCACCATCATTTACATGTAAGAACAAACCCCTTCCATTTTACTGGTTTTTTGGGTTTTACTACGTGATTGAAGTGAATAAGAACATGCGTCATGTTTCCATGTTGCTGCAACTATGTGTGCTCGAAATTTGCATATTCCTTTCTGGATGGTTATATAATAGAAATTCAATGGAGGCTTTATTTCTGATAAGTTATAATCAGCATCCAACCATCAAGGCATATCATCAACCCTAACCCTGACCCTTTTTTGTGTTTTTTTACAGAGGGGGCGGGGGGGTGGTGGTGGTGGTGGTGGTGGTGCACAAATATATCATATTGATTATGGATTTTTTTCCTTCCAAAAGTCTACTGTTGAAACTTATTATGTCTTTAGCTATGGAGTGGACATTGCCAATTTGGAACATTTAAATTTTGTTTATGTCTCGCATACCTATAAGAATTGTTATTGGATTTAGGGCGTGACCGTTTTAATCTTGATGCCACTTTGTAGGATTTAGTTTTATACGTTTACGGGAGCATGCTTTTTGGCTTTTGTTATGATCACTTCATTGTATGCTTTAGTTCTTTTGTTGATATGGTACCCTCAATGGTCCAACCACTCCACATATGCTTTAGTTCTTTTGTAGATATCATTCATCCAATCACTCCACATTTATGCTTTTATATGAATGCGTATTTTGTCACACAAGAAGTGAAGGTAGTGGGCATATAGCATGCAGTGAGTAGGCAGCTGCTACAACTAAAAACTGTTAAACCCAGCTCTTCCACTAGACAGGCGGATATACTGCTGTTTCTTTCTTTAGAAAGTAGTTTATTTCACTAGATCCATTGTAAGTTAGAAGTTGGTTTCGCTCCCACGTCAGCTTCACTGTTGCAGCTGCCTACAGCCAGCCCCTATTTTCCGATGCGCACACTTTCACTTTCACTTTATCTCACTCTATTGTCGATGTTGTCGCTGTCATCATAATGCTTTATAATGGGTGTGGGAAAATGAGGTTTATACTAACCAAGGGTGAATTTGAATTTTGTAAATAAAACATCTGTTTAGGTTAAGAGGAATATGTAGATGCGGTCGACTGCAGCTAATTAGCTGTGGTTAACCCCTTAAAATGGGGTTTAATGGGCGGAATCCCCCCTTGAAGTTTAAGTGGCAGGGCCCACCCCCATGTGGCTGTGAGTGTCGGCCGCAGCCAATTGTCTATGGCCAACCCAAGCCACATTAAACATTTGGGTTAATTTATAGTTTTTATTTTTTTCTTGTGAAATTGTTGCTAATTGTTTAATGTGTAAATTAGAACAAACCTGTTTCATTGGTTTATGTTGTATTTACATTTAAACTTGTCTTTTCAGGCCCATTGAAGCAGAGCAATCTGTTCTCAAGGATCTGAGGAACCGTGTGCAATTGAGTAGCTTAGCCTTGCCATCTGTCAGTTTCTATACGTTTATTAACACACATAATGGGTAATAATCTTCAAATTGTAGATATTGTTATTGAATGTAGACGCCGATGCTTCTCTTGTACTATTATTTGCTTTTTCTTAACTACTTATCTGACTTCACTTTGCGTTTGCGCCAGATTAAATTGTTCTACTATCTCTCATGATGGGTCACTAATCGCTGGTGGATTTTCAGATTCATCTCTAAAGGCCAGTTTTTCTTGTTGCTGGAAATGGCTTTGCCGTTACTTTTGATTTGCTAGTTATTCACTTTGCATCGTTTTGCAGGTTTGGGATATGTCTAGGATTGGTCAGCCAGCTAAAACCGGTAAACAGCACTTCTTAATTTACTATGTGAAGAAGCCTTTGAGTATCTATAATACTTCTTTGATGACTGATAGCAAAACCTGCTCAATCGATAAGGCTATTTTTTAAAGCATGCATCACATTGATGTCGAGCAATGCTGATTTTTTAATTTGAGCAATGCTGATTGTTTTTAATTTAACTTGTCATGGTCGACCATGTGAGGTTCCAACAGGTAAATGGTTGGCCTGAGCCTAACATGTTTGGTGATAAGGATTTTGACAATAAACTCACAAGAAAAATTCAAAATAAAAAGATAAGAGACAATGGATAAAACCAATTTCTTCTCTTCATGAAGAAGTTCACAAGTTCTCTTCCATACCTCGCTCCCACATAAAACAAACCCAAAACAACACACACCACATCTCTAAACCCTAGATGTGTATTTTATGCCCCTCTAACTCTAACCAAACCACACTTACTATCCATACCAAAACTACCTATATATCATATTGATCTGAACAATACAAAATCTAACTCAAACTGATACAACCCCAGAAAAGTGCAGAAAACAAGACATAGACCCAATAGTTGGTAGATTATATTATGCTTGCCACACTATTTTCTGTTTTGGCCTTGATTGCAGTCTAATCCCGAGAGCATTGCAAGCCAAGCCATGTCTTTCATATAACATATCAAACCTAAGGAAATCTGAGTTAGCGAGTAAGCACTAGGCTTTACCTTTCTTAGGATTGTATTCATCCATAATAACCTTGAAAATGGACAAAAAACATACCTGTTCTTTCTTGCATCGACGTTTCTACATTTGAACTGATGTTTTTAGAACTATGAGTTTCTATAAGATGACATTAGAATGCCAGTATAAAACAATAGTCATTTCCTTAAACATCACATCCGTTTTTCCGGTTGCAGTGTAGTTTAGAACGTTATCCAACTTCTCTCCAAGATCCTCTTTTTAAAAAAATTTAAAACCTTTTTTACCGTGCTTCCAAAAAGCTGCATGAGGCTCGTTACATTCAGAAGCTGCATACCATATTGCTTGTTTGTGTGCCTTTGACAGTTTCGCCACTTGAGGGAATGTTTACTCACAAAAAATCCAGTAGTCCGTTGTTGTGCAATACGTAAGCCAATAGCCGCAGTCTGCAAATGTGTGAAGGCAGCAGCAGCAGCAGCAACTGCCATGGAAAGGGAAAGAAAGAGGAATGTGAGGAAGAAAAGTTGAAATGGATACTCTAGGTTTGGTTAAAAAAGAGTGACATTTAAAAGATAACTTGTGGAGGTGGTGTTATCTCCTATCATAGGTGTCCCGCTCTACTGGAGATCTAGGTAGAGTTTTTGATAGTTGGAAGGACAAGAAAAAGGGTGGAAGGGAAATACAACGAATGTTGAGCCTTGAATTCACTAGTGATAGAGGGGAACAGATTTTTAATTTTCTGGGCATGTGTGTTGTTTTCAGTGAAAGGAGAGCGGGGAGAAGGTATCTTGGAATCTGGGTTGGAACCACTGATTTTTACATGTGGGCATATGCCGACCTAATGAAGGTCAAGCATATATATTACTTGGATGTAGATGCTTTGCACTTGGCATTTCAGATGGTGTTACCTCAACTTAATTTTAAGCAGTATGATTAAACAGTTAAATATATGTATCAAGGTCTGAGATTTGAGTTGGATTCAGTTATGCTTGAGCCATAATTTAACAATTAAAGCGCTTAAAGTCATTGCAAGGTTGTGGAAAGTGGTAGGGTGGGATTATGCTCCAGGGGACTTTTAGCAGGAAAAAGCGTCAAGTAGTAAAATTAACAAGGATTTCCTCTAGCTAGAATATATCCATGCTAATTGTTAGGGTTTCCCGATATGTATTGCTGGCCTGGCCATATAGCTCAAGGTTTTTGGCGAAGTTGTTACCCACATGATAATGCATCCTCAGATTTCATCAGGACCTATGTTGCATTATCATATTTTGCAAATTGCAATTTTAACGTGTTGATTACCCTGATAGTCTTTCTTCCAATCATATCATCTTTACGTCGAATTTTTCCATATGGCCGGAAGGACCAAATAAGGCAGATCCTAAGGGTTAAGATTTCTCGATGTACATTGTTGGTACACAACTTATTAGCTTAAGCTTTTTGGTGAAGTAGATGAACAGTCTTCAGTTATCTACTTCTTTAATAAGTCTCTTTTTATTTCTCATGAAGATTACCTTAAAATCATGCAGGCCAACTAATGTTCTTTTGGGCATTCTTTGATTTCATTTTCTTTTCATGCAGATCACAGGAAAATAATGTAAGCCAAATAATGTAGATCAACAGTTATTATTATTTCTTTTTTTTTTGTGTGGAAAAAACATAAGATTTATTTTATCCTGTCTGGTACTTTAAGTTTCATCTTTGCATTTAGATTTAATCTCTAATTTGCTCTTTTGACTTGATGGTTCCATGTACCACGCAACAAACTTCAGCCAATTTGCAGGGGGAGAATGAATCTGCACCGAGTGAGCATTTGCTTGGATCGGATGATGGAAGAGGATCATGCACATTGTTCCGAGGTCATGCTGGACCTATTTATTCAGCTACATTTAGTCCTCTTGGCGATTTTCTCTTATCATCATCCTCCGACTCAACAAGTAAAAGCTTGATTTACTCTTCTTACATGGTTACTGGTTACCTGAAAACTTTTAATCATCAGATTCTATGGTTTGTTTGCTTCAGTCAGATTGTGGAGCACCAAGCTGAACGCAAATCTTGTCAGCTACAAAGGCCACAATTATCCTGTCTGGGATGTTCAAGTAAGAAATCTATCGTTGGAGTTTTATTGTTGAAGTAATTGTAGTAGTGAAGAATGACACCATGAGATTTTCTAAAAGATTGATCTTCCCATGGTTCAAACTATATCTAATTTCTTATATGTTTTTACTTTATATCTCACTGTATACGCTTGGTTTTGCACCCGGCAGTTTAGTCCTATGGGACACTATTTTGCCAGTGCTTCACATGATCGCACTGCTAGGCTGTGGTCAGTGGAAAGAACCCAACCATTGCGAATACTGGCTGGCCATCTATCAGATGTTGATGTAAGTCTAATTGATCTCATCTTGGAATGCTTATTTTAAAGTGAATTGTTTGACTTGCTAGTTCTTATTTTGGATAGCTCACTAAAACAAATTAGTATGTTCACTATTTAATACTTTCTGTTTCTTGAACACATGTTTCTCTGCATATATTTAGTCCAGTTGCCCTAGCCTAGGAGAAGTTGGAAAACATCATCTGGTCATCTAGAACTTCGACAATCCCTTGGACCAGATAATTGGTACAAATCAAGTGCGAGTTGATGTTAGGGCCAGCCGTAGAACTGCCACATCTCTTATAGAGCCTTGCTTAATAGCCAATCCATTTTTGTGGGGAATGGCTTAAATGATGATATATTTAGTTTAGTCCTTTGGATAGGTGAAAGGAAAATATTATACCAGACCTCTATATGGGCAATCAATAAACAGCCTTAAAAAATGGTTCTTACAAAATTGTTAGTTTTAGCTGGATGAGCAACACCTTGATAAGCAGAGATGTTTAAGCAACAATTGTTTACCGTAAAGAGTGTATAGTATCAGTTAATTATCGAGCGACTAGAGGAGATACAATGTTTCTGATGGTTTGGATTAGTGCAATAGAAATTTGATAAGCACACTGGTTAATAGGGAAAAAAATATTATATTAGTTGAAGAAACCCATAGGGTCCTAGAATAGCGGCATGCCTCTGCAAACATGGATTGTGGCAATGGTAGATGAGATAACTGTAAAAGGTGTAATAGGGTCGAGTGTAGATAAAAGGACTAATCCATGCCAGCCCAAAAATTTGGGTAGGATCGAACTTATGACATGCTCAGCGATCCCAAATCCGAAGCTTCAACTTTTTTAAACAGAATCTTTTGTTTCATTCTATTGAAGTTTTTCATCGAAGTTAACGGAACATTTTATCATCTCAGCATGCATGGTTTCTGGATATGGAACAAGTGTTCCTAGTGGCAGTCCTTGTGTAAAGGAGTTGGCACAAAACATAAATTTGTGGTAATCCGTGTATTATCCAGACCATTTATTTTGGATTTGATTGGTCTCTTATGTACTCATGCATAATGCTTGGAGGCATATTTCCATCCATCAATGATAGCAAAGGGATTGGTTTCTCAATAGCAAAAGAAATTGAACACTTGATGCATGGCTGGGGATGCCAAAGCCTATCATGTTGTGGATATCACAATGAGACAGTACATGAGATGACACACATTGTAATTTTGTGCAGACATCGTAAGTTTAGGATTATCTCTTTGAACATTACCCCCCTTGTATTCATTATGCTTTATCGTAATGTGTAGTAGAAACCAAGGTTTAGAATCTCGATATCGGGACCAGAGCATCACTTTTGAGATCAAAATTGGCAATCACGGCCATCTTGGGTCCGGAATATCGGATTTCATATCGCTTGAGAGTAAAATTTTGAAAAACAGGGATGTTTTTTATAAAATAAGCAGATAAAGTAACTATAACAATTTGGCAATTTTTTTGTAATTAATGATGTGTAAAGTCGTATTAATGGTGTCAAATTAACCCTAACAACCCAATAACCTATAATAAACCCATTAAACCATTAACATTAATGGGCCCCCATTAGCCCATCTACAAACTTACTAACCATTGATAACCGTAACATCAAAACCCCACAAATGAAATGGTAAATGCAATATTACTGGGTATCAGATGGTAATGGTATTGATCTTGGAACTTGGACAGTCATTTTTGGGATCGCTATCGGTCATCTAGGATTGGGATCGCTGAGATTTCTAACCATGGTAGAAACCATGACACCTCTTACTAAATATGACTAGCAAGCTAGTCGATAACTTAGGATGATGTTCCATTAATTGGATAGTGCATTTGGAAGACTATGCAAGTAGTGCTATTGGAGGGATAAAATGAGCGAGAATTGGCATATGATTTGGACATGTGCAATGGAGCGAAGCAAGTGTGCCATGATGAGGTTGCAGTTATTGGGGTAATGAGAGCTTGAGGTAGACGGAAACAGACATGGAGAGAGGCGGACGTGAAAGATGCGTGACTGTGAGTTGCCAATTTAATAGAAGACCCTTAAAAGGGTAAAATGTAAGATAAGGATTCATGTAGCCGGCCCTTAAAGTGCTTCTTGGTGCTGCTGTAAATTCATCTATAACAAGTGTGCGGACTGTGCAATGTATATATGGGCCTAGGCACAACATTGTTGGGTCATTCTTCCATACAGGGTGCCATTTTTGAGGTTGTTGAAGAAGCATGGATATAGTCGAGCTGCTAAGGTGCATAGCTTGATTATCCTGTGATTCTACAAACAATGAAACCGACATCAGTCCCTGTAAATTGCTGTATAGGTAAATTCTTAAAGCAACTGAGTCATATTCCGATTAAAGTTGTGAAACAGATTGGTATGCACTGGTCTCTATGTTTATAAGTTTATTTAACTCAAAATATATACTTTTTTGTAATTACATTATTTCTCAAATATATTTATCTTTGTGCATTGCCTAGTTAATTTGCAGTAACGCAATATCCTATTTTTAAGTTGTGAAACGATATCTCAGTAATATAAAATATCTTTATGGAGTAATATTTCCAGTTAATTTTTCATATACATTCAATTATACTGCATGTTATACATATTACTTTATTGGTATTCATTTCTATTCATCCCTCAACTTCTTCCAGAATAATTATAGCCTAAAAATGTGTAAAAACATGATGTTTTTCAGTGTGTACAATGGCATGTGAACTGCAACTACATCGCAACAGGATCCAGCGATAAAACAGTAAGATTATGGGATGTGCATAGTGGGGAGTGTGTGCGTATTTTCATTGGCCATAGAAGTATGGTGCTATCATTAGCAATGTCTCCGGATGGGCGATACATGGCTTCTGGCGATGAAGATGGAACCATCATGATGTGGGACTTATCCACTGGACGCTGTGTTTCACCATTAACAGGGCATAGCTCTTGTGTGTGGACACTTGATTTCAGGTTGGTTGTTATTTCTCTACCCTCTTTTTCTTGTGCATTATATAATTAAATGAATTTTAATTTCTGAGTTTAAGCAATAAACTAGTGAGGGCTTGTGAGTTAATACTCTGACAAATAAATTGTCTTGGAAACAATTTAAGATAAGTTACACGTCAAGGGATAGGCTAAATCCCCCCTCCCCTCCCCCCCCCCCCCCCGCCAAAAAAAAATCTTATTATCCCAGAAGGTAACCAAAGGCTTTTATAGATCATGTAGTTCAAGAAGCGGATTGCCTGTCGGAAGATGATTCAAACAGAACATGGAACAAAATAACTAGTTGTATTAAGAGGGTAGCTAGAGATCTACTTAGTGAGTCGAGAGGTGGTGCTCTACCATTTAAGGACACATCATGGTGGAATGAAGAAGTAAAGGCTGTTATTAAAATTAAAAGAGATTCTTATAAAGATTTGAAGAAAAGTAGAGATGTCGAGAGATTTGAGAAGTATAAAATGACTAAAAAGGAAGTTAAGAAAGCTGTTCGGGAAGCTAAATCTAAGGTCGACAAGGAGGTGTATGAGAAATTAGACACTAAAGAGGCTGAAGATGATATACACTGGATTGCTCGGATGCGGGAAAGGAAGACCAGAGACTTATGTGCGGTGAAGTGTGTCAAAAATGAAGATCAGAAGGTTTTAGTTCGAGATGAGGATATCAAGAAAAGACGGAGAGATTATTTTGACAAATTGTTCAATGAGAGCTTTATTAAGAATTTGGATGGACTTGTCATTCAATCTCAAGATATAAACCGTAATTTCATGTGTAAAGTAAGACTACTTGAGGTTAAAGAAGCTTTGAACAGAATGAGTTTAAGAAAAGCAGTCGGTCCTGACGGGATTCCTATCGAGATTTGGAGATGCTTAGGAGAAATAGGCGTTAAATGGTTGACAGATCTGTTTAATAAGATTTTGCAGACAAAAAAGATACCAAATGAATGGAGGAAAAGTATCTTGTATCTATCTACAAGAACAAGAGTAACATTCAAAGTTGCTCAAACTACCGTGGAATATAACTTTTGCGTCACACCATGAAACTTTGGGAGAGAGATTGAACACAGGCTAAGCAAGGATATTAAGATAACAGAGAACCAGTTTGGGTTCATGCCTGGACGATCGACGACAGAGGCTATTCATTTGTTTCGTCAACTTGTCGAGCGTTTTCGAGAGAGAAGAGATTTGCATATGATATTTATTGATTTAGAGAAAGCGTACGACAAGGTACCTAGAGAGGTATTATGGGGGACAATGATGAAGAAGGGGGTCCCCATCAAGTATATTGACATAATCAAGGATATATACGATGGCGTAATGGCAAATGTCAGAACTTGCAGCAGCCTAATGAGTGATTTTCCGATTACAATTGGTTTACATCAAGGATCTGCATTAAGTCCATTCCTGTTTACCATCGTGATGGATGGGCTTACTAGAACTATCCAAGATGAGGTACCTTGGTGTATGCTATTCGCTGATGATATTGTTCTAGTAAATGAGACGAAAGCAGGGGTTAATGCAAATTGGAATTATGGAGGCAAACGTTGGAATCTCGGGGGTTCAGATTGAGCAGGTCCAAAACAGCATATATGCATTGCAAATTTAGTAAACAGAGAAGTTAAAACCATATTGGTATAACATTGGAAGGGCAAGAAATATCACCGAGCGATCAGTTTAGATATTTAGGTTCCATCATCCAAAAGGATGTGGAGACCGATAGTGAAGTTAATCAAAGGATCCGAGCTGGTTGGTTGAAATGGAGGAGTGCAACATGTATTTTGTGTGATCGTAACTTTCCGTTAAAATTGAGAGGGAAGTTTTATCGGAGCGCTATTCTGCCTGCCTTATTAAATGGTACAGAATGCTGGGCTCCTACGAAGTATCATACATAGAAGATGCACGCAGCAGAGATGCACATGCTTCGTTGGATGTGCGGTTACACTAGAAAAGATAAGGTGCGAAATGAGAATATTCATGCAAAAGTTGGTGTAGCACCTGTGGAGGAGAAGATGCGGGAAAACCGGCTAAGATGGTTTGGTCATGTGCGACGCAGACCTATGGAAGCACCGGTTCGACGATTAGATACTCTCGATATGGGCAATGTCAAAAGGGCAAAAGGGAGACCGAAGAAAACATGGATGGAGGTGATACGAAACGATATGGTTGCCAAAGGCCTCAATGAAAGTATATCGTTCGATAGGAGTGAGTGGAGGTGGAGGATTCATGTGCTGGACCTGGCGTGATTCTCATGTTGGTTCCTGTAGCCTACCCCATATGCTTGGGATAAAAGGCTCAATTGTTGTTGTATTATCCCAGTATGTCATTGTAATTCCCAATCGTTAATTCTTCCATAGTAATTAAATTTATTGGTTCACATAAATCACAACGGTGTGCTAGTTATTCTTAAATCTGGTTGCTTCTCAAGATGATGGCCGTGAGACGAGAATTTTTTTCTTCATGGGTGGGGGGGGGATCAATTATTTAATATGTATGGAAAGCATGAAGATGTAATCCTGGCAAGGCTTAGCAAAGGATAACCTGGTACTAGTTTATCTTTTATTTGAAGTGATGGCATGCTGAACGACCCAATTATCCCCTTACATTTGTTGTGATGAAATACATGGTTTCATGTACATTGCAGAAGTGTGTTAGTTTTTCATTTATTCTATAGCTTCTCAAGTTGGTCTGCTTACCACGATGGTACTTTATTCTCCTCCAATGGAATATTATGACATAAGCTATAATCTGGCATGGTGTAGCAAAGGAGAACCTGATACACACCTGACGCTACTCTGATTTTGAGACCAAGCATTTGAGGACACTGCAAGGACAGTAGGTTCAGATACGTATCTGAATATTTTTAACCAAGATCTCGTGCACCAGGCTTATGCCAGAAGCGGGCATTTGTTCTCGCCTATTGGTTTACTATTGGTGCTTGGCCTATTATTTGATTCAGGATGAAATTGTTATGACCTGGAAAGAATGCTCCCTAGAACAAGCTCAGAAACTATCTGATGGAATGGAGCCCTTGATGCATTCTTTGTTAAAAGTTATGACATGGCGGCCCAGTAAGATATATAATCAAGGGATACTACTACATTCCTTTCGATTTTACTACTTAAAATGGGAGTTCACTTCAAACATATCACTGCTATGACCTAGTCAAAATATTATCTGAGACTCTTAAATATTGTATAGCCATTTCTAGCAGAACAAGGCTTCTGTGATGTGGTTAAAAGAGCTTTTAGGAGGTTGGGATCAAGGACAACTGTGATTTACGTAGGGAACTGTTTCTAATTATTCACCTTGGTCTCTCTCTCTCTCTCTCTCTCTATATATATATATATATATATATATATATATATATATATATATATATATTATTTACGAAGGAATGATTTGCCAAAAATTCTTGAGAATATAATTTCCTTCCATGATGCTCCACTGCATTAGAATCTTGCTCATGTTTGTTTTCTTTGGATGTAGTTTCTCCAGCTATCAATTTGTTGCTTTTAAATGATTCGAGTATTTGTCGTCCTAAATACCTGTATCTCAGTTGTGAAGGAACACTGCTTGCATCTGGGTCTGCTGACCGCACTGTAAAGCTATGGGACGTCACCTCCAGCACGAAGGCGACAAAAGTGGATGAAAGGTAAGTTGATAAAAAGAACCCTAACCCAGAAGCATATGCTTCATTTTTAGTAGTATACACTGGCTAAACTAACAGGAATATAATCTCCATTTTTTTATCAGCAAAGGAAGCAGTGCTAACAGACTCAGGTTACTAAAAGCTCTTCCAACTAAATCCACTCCAGTCTACAACTTACGGGTAATTAACTCACTCGCGACCTTAAGCATTTTATTTCTCGTGTTACTTTCTTAAGATCTGTGTGAAAAGTTAATATCTTAATCGTCTCTCTTTCTGCAGTTTTCTCGTAGGAATCTTTTATTTGCGGCTGGTGCACTTTCAAAAGGCTAGGGATGAGTTGTCTTCTCTTTTATGCGGTATCCATGTGGACTCAAGATCACACATACGCCTCGCCTGGCATCAATAGTTCTTGATTTCTATACAGTTAACCTTGTGTGCTACTTGTTAGCATGTTAGCACCATGTAACCTTATTTGGAGGGAGAACGATAGGTTGCTCCTGCAATATTTTTGTGTACCTGCTAGTGTCAACTGTTTCAGTTATTGTGTACTGTGCTATAATATTTGAATCGATTCGATTTGTTTAATGAAAATCATAGGTGCCTGATGATTTTGGGTTAGTCGTTTAGACTAAGTTTGCTGTTGTTGCTTGACATGAAGTGGGTATAACATTTATTCATCTCTAATAAGTTTTCCCATCCGATTGATCTAGCCAAACTTGTTCCAAGTTATTTTCTGCATGTGGTGTTAATAGTGTTGAATGCAATGTACTCATTGTAAAATAATTATCAGCTTCTTTTGTTTGTTATATAAATTGTAATCTGTCAAGGTTTTTATCTGGTTGCAAACTGCTTACCCAGTAAGGCCATATTACACAGCAGTTTGCTGTCATTTGAGGATCGTTTTGGATTTCCCCCCTAAAATAACCCTATTTAATTAATTAGATCCAAATTAATTCTGAGAATTATTCTGGTATAGACAGCGTGGATTGGGTTTGGTCACGTCAGATAAAAACGCTATTTGAGATAGCTTTTTCCTTGTCTGAAAAACAGAACGTTTTATTTGGGACATAGAGCAAAGCCTCTTGCTTCGACATAGTTTGAAACAAAAACGCTACTCGAGATATCGTTTTCTCTTTGAAGAAAACACTATCTTTAGAAGTGTTTTCTTTAGAAGTGTTTTTTGTTAGGCATCAGTTCACTGCAAATTCCAATGAACTGATGCTTTTATTTAGTAATGAGCCGCGGTTTTTTTTCTTGACCAGATTATTTAGATTCAAAGTTTTTTGTTTTCTCTTTAAGTAACTGTTAGACACGGCCAGTTTATGGTGTATTTTAATAATTGATAAATTCTAAAATACAACGGACATCATTTCCTTTGTAAATATTGATTTATTTTCATAAATACATAATAATCTCCACTCAAGAGTAGTACAAGCCACGCCCGGCCCTAAAAAAAATCTCACCTCGAAGGGTGGATATATACAACAGAAAATATATCACATACAATATAAGCACACAACCGCACAAACTAGAGACTAAGAAAATATATTGTGGATACTACAAAGTTCATAAATAATACATCATACAATTTCAAATAAAATTGTAGTATCTCCTCTTCGCCTTCTTCTTCTCCCGTGGGGGTTACTGTGATGATCCTACTACGTTACTCCGAGTCATCTGAGTCAACCGCGACACAGGGTCGATATCATGACCGTGCTCCGCCTTCGCCGCCTCATCCTCCTCCGCCTCATCTGCTGTATACGTATACTCGCGTTTTCGGTAGAGAACACTGGGACCTGCCTGATGATCTGATAAATATGTCTAACTCGGCTGGTCATTGATGGGACCTGCTATCATCGCTTCAAATCTGAGACCCCCACCCGCCTCATGCATCACGCCTCAGCAACGTCCAATCGTAGCATGCACGAATTGTTTCAATGCATCCGCCGCATCACTCTGTATAGTCTTCATTTCCATACGTACAAGCCTCCACATATGACCTACCTGAAAAAAAATGAACATTTTAATATAAACATTTATAAATCGTACAGGATGACAATACAACATAAATCAAATAACTAAAATAACATACCATCTTAATTTTCAAGAGAGCTGTTGACTGAAATAAAATGATATCTCCTCCAATAACATACCGCTACCTGGGTGTGACAATGTACAATCGAGTTCTCGGGAGATACCAACTCATGTACCCGACACGGCGTGTATGATCATACATAGGGATATCTCCTCCAATGGCGAGTGCAAACCTGTCGAAATGCCACTTGTGTACGTGTGGCATATGCTTGTGTCTCCAGTCCTCTTTGGACTTGCCTCGCGCATCTATCATATGCAACCCGACGTCAAAAACTCGATCTGATGGGATGCTCTGGTGCAAACCGAACTGACGCGGTACTCTATTTGGATAGTAGTACTCGACCACCATGAAGTGGATGAGTGGCGCCGTTGTCAACCATAACAAGTGGTGAGGATGGGACATGCACAGAAGTAATAGAAGCGCGGCACGCTCATTTGGGTAAGGCCACCACTTCACAAACTTGTCCCGTAGCATGTTCAGTTCATTCCTATATAAGTCAAGGTACTCTTGAGGGTTACTCCTCCATGTTAGCCGACCTGTTCACTGAACACCTAGAGGAGACCTCATTACCTCAGGACCATCGACAATCTACCTATCTGAGAGCTGCGTAACCTCAGGACGTCCAACTTGTAGTCTCTCCCATGCCCATATCTGTAGGAACACATAACATCCGATTATCTGCATCATGCCATGCTATGCATGACACAAGCCATGGTATAGGCATGCCAAGATCACGCTGCCCCAGCTATATGATCTCGATGCGTCTCTGGTCAGACCGGCAATAAATGGTAGATACCATAGCGGCACCATATCTCTGGATGGATTCGGGAATAGGAGACCCCCGAACAAAGCCAAAATGTACGCACGAGCGTAACACTCTATCTGGTATGGATCGAAATCCTTGGTGATGGTGTCTAGAAATTGATCACGTAACTACGTCAGCTATAGACGTGAACCCCGGAGTTGACTCGCTGGCGACACGATTCCTAAAAGGTGATTGCATAACACCGACCAATCATGAACCGTTGTACCACTGGAACTCCCAATAGTACACCGACGTCTTGTAGTGTTGGTGCCATCCTACCAACCAGAAAATGAAATGTATTTGTCTCGGGCCTCCAACGCTCTATTAATGTTTTGAGTAGAGCGTAATCCAACTGAATATTGCCAATGACTCCGAATCCATACAATCCACACTCAATAAGTATATCACCTATCTATGGTATCATCGGCAAGTAATCGTGATTGCAGAACTCTATGTCGGATGTCGTCTCTCCATTCCACACGGCCTCCGATCTATGCCCTGTCTGTAAGATCAGGAGTGTCGGTATCTGAGGACCTGGATATGTAGTATTATAATCTCATGGGACAATGGGCTCGTCCTGATCATCACAACGACCTCAGACTCCACGAAATCGGCCACCACGAAATCCACCACCACGTCCTCGTACCATCGTACAAACATGTAAAGTATAAAATAATAAGATATTAGAATATGACAGGCGATAAGAGATCTAACAAAAAAGTAAAGTAAAAGCAATGCTACAATATCCAATATAACAAAAAAGTAAAGCAATGCTACAATATCCACAGTAATTTACAACACAATCTCCAAACTCATCCCTATTATTAAAAGTTTCATACAAATTTTCATTCCACCTCAATATTCATAATAATTTATATCAACACAAACTCCACAATATAGAGCTCCACGACCATGCATTAGCACGACGAACCTGCTTCATCGCGTAGTGGACACCTACGACTGTTGTGTCCTTCCTGATGACATTTCTTGCACCGGTATTGACTGGATGTTTTATCCTGCCTAACATCCATGTCATTGCGAATGCGTGTCGATGGAGGTCGACCTTTCTTACATCTTCGCAAAGACTCATCAGGAACAATATGTGCACCGGTATATGTGCACCAATACTCTTTATCAGGGATTGAAAAAAATTGAGTGCCCAAATGGAGGCCAAGCAAGTTATGGAATAGTGTAGGTCGATAAAGGTGCGGTAGTCAACCTCCCGAGACGCGCAAGCAGCCATAACATGCGAGTAAGGGAGGTGATAGGCCTGCATTTTCCCACAAGAACATCTTAGAGAGTCATGCAGGTTAATTATTTGTGTCCTGCCACCTCTAAGCCGACTGCCTGCAAGACGTGTACCGGTGTCACGCCCCGCTTCCCAATAGACGGAAACGGTGACGTGGCAAGCCCACAACGTATTTATTATGAGAAGGCCGTTTCCCTTAATAAATAGATTAAGCGTAAATAAACAATATAACAAAGTGCAAGAATAACAAGAGTAATAAAATCCAATATCGATATATTACATTCAAAATTTTATAATTTTCAACTGATACAATATGTCTGAACAATAAACATAAGATGAAGGTAAAGAGCCTAAACATGTGGTATACTAAAACGAAAGCTGTAATAACCATGAAGATGAACAAAACTATTTGTCCATTTGAGATGTGAGATGAAAATACTTCTCGTTGACTGTTTCTATATCCTCTGTCTCAAATTCACCTAACGAACATTCCAAGAAACAAAGAGATGAGTGGAATACCCGTCAGCGAACTAGCGCTCGGTAAGTCTAAAAAAAAACATGTGTGAAATATAAAGGTATAATGACAAGTTGGAAAAGGATATCATGAAGCAATGGACTAAGTGTGATATGGTGATTATACAGATCATTTAATATAAACATGGCAAATCTATGTAACATAGTAATTCTATATAACATGGTAAATAAATGCAACTATGTAAGCATGCCAATGGATATTGAACATAATAAACAAGTATAGCAATGACTATATAGTATAGGTGTAGTGAATATGAAGTGAATGTCAATGTGTAAATATGGTTATTCTAACGTGATTGTTTGTAGTTTGATAAAGAAGGTATTCATGTATACGTGAGGAGTCCATTTTACCCCGTGGACTATGGTAACATGTAGTACAAGGTCCCGTCATAACCCATGGGACAACAGCACATGAATTCATGCAGGTATCTTTTAAAGTGACCTTTCGTGTCACGATATACGTTCCGTACCAATCTACTCCTTATCCCCGCGTATTGTATTGTATAGTTCAAGTTTACATGTCTTGGCCGAATCAATGAATATAAAAAATGGAAAAGTTCATATTCAAGTTGTAATCATGTATTCATGTATTCATGTCAAGTTATATTCATGGTCCGGTCAAATTAAGTCAAGTGTTCAAGTTCAAGTTTGGATATTCGAGTATTAAGTTCAAGTGTTCAGGTTCAAAATCAAGTCAAGTATATCATGTAATAAGTTCAAGTCAAATATATAATATCTAATTATATATTCATGTACATACAACAATTCAGAGATCAGAAAAAAAACAAGGTATACATATTCGAATAGTATGAAATGAGGCAAGTATATTATTCAAGTAACGACCATAAACAATGTTGTAAAGAAGTGTTTTGTATGAGTAATTAATCAACTCAAATGAAAGCGGAATATAATAAAAAATATAGCTCTGAGTTCCAGTTGCACCTAAATACGACTGCTGGTTTGGGAAATATACCCGTTTTCGTATCGTCGTGCAAAACAGATCAAAATCCAATCAGCACCGTCACACATTTTTAAAATATAGTTTGGATCAATTTCCATCAGGTTTCAGTTTACGAAGATTATTAGAAAATTGTAGGTTTTTCGATATAGTTATCCAAAACACTAAGATTCGCGTGATTTGGAGTTCTGAAGCTCTAATTATGATCATTTTAATATTAACGTTTAAAACAGAAATTCAGATTTCTAGACAGCAACTATATGTTATATTGCAAATCCTATATTGGGTTGTTTCATGCATTTCTAAGTAATCTAATATACGGGAAATTATAGCTCTATCAATTGTGCATCTACATATCTCAATTTTATCATGAAAGGATATCGGAAGTTCGAGTTATGTCCTATTTAAAAACAATGTGCAAATCAGGACAAATTCTATCCAGATCCGTCACTAAAAATTGTAACGTAGTTTTCTATATTTTATGTCGGTTTTCAGTAAAAACTTAAAACTAAGAAAATTTAGATATTTTGATGTATATGTACAAAACACCTGAGTTTGCTCAATTTGGATATCGGTAGACCAAGTTATGTGTCCTAAAAGTTGACCGATAAATGCAGTTTTCTGTTTTACGAACAGTGAATAAAAACGATGTAATTCCTAAGCCGTTATGCGGTTAGATCTAAGATTTTTACTGTAGATTTGTAATTCTATATATTATTTATCCTAATATTCCAAGAATTTCCAGAAGTGAAAATTAATTTATAAAAATTATTTTAAATATAAAGGTTTTGTAAGATCGTATTTGAAAATGATAAATCTATGATATTTATTTTAAATTTTGTTTTCTTGTATGAAAAAGTAAATATAAATAATTAAAATTTCAGCGATAAATAATAAGAATTAACATATGTGAATCAAACATATGATCCGGTCATGATTAACCGTCTAAAACAACAATATATGCACCAGATTAACGCTACAGAGTTATAATATGCAATTACAGAAACCAAAGCACATTCTAAGCAATAAAGTCCCATTTGCAATAACTTAATTCAAGATAAATTATATTCCATACATGAATTAACGGTGCTTATTAATAAATATGATAAAAAATTATGTTACGAAAAACAATTTCATAGGGAATTTTACGATATCGCAAGTTGACATGGTGAGATATGATAGGAGGTCAAGATTCAAATAGTGAGATTGAGGAGAGGGGAAAGGATGAGACCACTTTTTCATCCTCACCTCCTCATCACCACCACCGGCCACACCCCCTCCTCCTCTTCCTTCCTCGAAGGCTCATCCGAGCCGACCCCGACGTCGAGAACCCATCTCCTTTCCCATCATCGACCTCGCCACCTGACCCAACCACCACCCGCACCATCCATCGCCTTCCTCTTCTCGTCAACATCACCAGAGCACCCACACTACCACCGCAACTTCTTCTTCTTCTCCTTCTGGTTTCCCCGATCACCATCTAACACCTCACCGCTCATGACACCTCGCCGTTGACCTCGGTCCCGATCACCTCGTCGCTGACCATATCCCTCTTCTTCCTTGTCTTCGCTAAATCCAGAGAACCCCAACAACCCCATCTCTTCTTCTTCTTCTTCTTTTCTTTTCCGACTTCGCCGGAGTTGGTTACCGCCGACGAGCACGATCCAGACGATCCCAGTCACCGTCATCGTCTAATCCAGTTACCACGTCACGCAGTTGCTCAGTTCAGGTCAAGTCCTACGTACGTTGGGTTTTGCATCGTGTAGTTATTCAGCATTCGGAACGTGATGTCTGTATATTCGTCGTGAGATTTCGATCAGGTAAGTTCTAAACTTGCAACATGCTACTTTGTTTATATCAATATTTATATGATTAATTATAGTACATGTATTTTAATGTTCAACAAATATTTTCAATTTATAGTTTTATAGTATCAGTCTGTATCCGTACCAATAATGGTTTTATCTAGTTGCATGCCGGTTCATTACAACATTATTATAATTTTATATCAGTTAAGTAATTTTTATCTAGATTGCCATATACCTGGCAGCAGAAGTAAAACGGTTGTTACAGATAGATACATATACATCCTGTACATTAGTTATGTTTACTATATTTAGGTATTGGTTACAGTTTTTCATCTGGTATCTATTTTGGTTAATATATATTGCCTGACTTGTACACAAGACATTACTAGACCTGTTACATGGATTATTACTAATGCCGACAATCCTGACTTGTTGTCCTGACGGACGTGACTTGTTGTCTACATAGACAAGACCTGTACCTGCTTGATCCTGTGTTAGCATTAGATTGATATCATCAATACCTGACTTGAACACAAAACCTGGGGTTAAGGGGAAATCAATAATGAAACTTGACCTATAACTCAACAGTTCGATACTTTCTAGAGACTGATCAGTCGATACGGGCTTCGGGCCCCGGAATGATGATATTGACATCATTCGTCTATACACGATATCCTGTTTTTACTGCTTAGCGGCACGTCTCAGATTCAGCTCCAAGTGTCTTGACCGTGGTCCCGGGTACGCACGGGATACTATTGAGTTATATCGACGATTCCATTTAATTGATTTCAAAGACTTGTAGAATAGATAATGTAGAAGCACAGAGTTTAGGATACACATGACATATCTACAGCTCACCGTTTTACACCTATGTTTATTATTTACACTCATGTTTAATCATAGCATCCTATCCTGGTTATTACTATTATTTTGATTTTTATGATGCACTGACGTCTGGGCTTTGTATGGCCCAGTTCCTTTGACTTTGTCGCAGAAAGATCAGGAGTATTTTAGCAAGCAAGCCGAGCAATGAGGAGCTAGATGTTTAGTTTTAGAGATGCTTAGTTTATTTTATTTCCGTAGTTTTATTTTATCGATGTGATCCCATAAGGGATGTGATTCAGATATTATTCTTTATTGGATCTTTATTCGTTTCCGCTATATGCACTTCTTGACTTTTATTTATTGTGGCAGATGGACATGTGTTAGTTAGATTTTATTTACCGTTCTTGATATCTGATTGACAGCCATAATGTGAGAGATTTTTCCTAGCTATAGGTAGCATGGTTGGCTCTGTTACGTGCCGTATTTACGTATTTTGGGAAGCGAGGCATGACAGGGTTTGTTTGGTATCAGAGTCATAGGATTTCGGGTTAGTCGGGTTTGGTTCTTTTGTAGTTGGGTATTGAACCCAACACACTAACCAAAAAACCCGGAATTAGGAACATGTCCTGCCACATTACTACCTTACCAGTCTTGAATCTATAACTATCAATATCTTGTTTATTGAATCATATTTACCGTTACTAATCTCTTTCAGTGTCTTGGCTTCAGAATCATGGCAGATAGAGATTTGCGGTCATACCAGAGGCGTGTAGATAACTCCGTATTCCTTGGAGTTGTACGTGGTATGTTAGAAAACCAGAAGCGTCAAACTGAGCTGAATCAGCGACATGCCGAGACTTTTCAAGAGGGTCTGAGGACGGTCCAACAGTCTGTTGTTACAGCAAATGAGAGGGCAGCGACTCCCAGGCCAACACAGCGGGAGGGCACCATGGCAGAGTTTAGAAAGCTCGGTCCGTCCATATTTACAGGATTATAGGAGCTATTGCCAGCGGAGCAATGGCTAGTTGATACAGAGAACCTGCTCGTTGCCACGCAGATTCCAGATGAGAAAAGGGTGGATGTTGTACGCATCCAATTAGTAAATTACGCTCGCGAGTGGTGGCTTGTAGAGGAGACCCGTCTGACCAAGCCGATCAGTTGGGCAACTTTTTCGCGAAGTTTCTTAGAGAAATTCTTTCCACACTCAGCTTGGGAGGAAATGGAAGAGAAGTTCATTAGCTTAAAACAGAATGGCGGATCCGTTGATACACATGCGGCTGAGTGGATCCGGCTCAGTCGATTTGCGGGCCCTTGGTTGCCAATAAGGCAGATAGGGCGAGGCGCTTTATGCGTAGCTTGGATGTGGAGATTCAGTGACACATCATATCTTTGGGATTGACCACCTTCTCTCAAGTTCTAAAGGCAGTTAGAGAACAACAGAGTTTATAGGTGAAAGTTAAGGTTAACCTACCGCAAGAAGTTTTAGTGCGGAAGACGACGTTTACGCCAAACAAAGCTCCTGTACGTAGAGGCATTCCGGTAAACAAACAAGGGACCGTACCTATGAAGAATCCTTTTGTATCAGATTAGAAAAATGGTGCGATTTGTGATTTCTGCCATCTACCAGGACACACGCAGAAAGAGTGTCGAAAAAGATTCAGACTTTGTTTAGTTTGTGGATCAGCTGACCATACCATTAGTGCATGCTCTTCGAAGCTACGATCGAGAGACAATATTCAGAAACCACCGCAGAAGCAGATTTTTGGGCATAAGCTGATCACTCAGAGGCCTAATCAAGCACGAGCCTTCACCTTGACGTCCGAGGAGGCCAAGGCGTCAGACAATATTGTTTTAGGTATCCTGCTTGTTTATAATTTTCCCGCATTGGTATTATTCGATTCAGGTGTATCCCATTATGTTCCCTGATTTAAAATCAGGAAAAAGCTTCAGAGGAAGTATCACGTGCTAGCACGTGACCAGCGGTCACGTGTTGGCACGTGACGTTTAAAGCAGCGGCACAGAGCACATTCACCCCCTGATTAAAAATCAAGAAAAAGCTTCAGAAGAGGCATCACGTGCTCACACGTGACCAGCGGTCACGTGTTGGCACGTGATGGCTAAGCAGCGGCCAGAGAACAGAGCGCAGAAAGAAAGAAGCCCATTCCAAGGGTCACGTGCTTACACGAGACCAGGGGTCACGTGCTCACACGTGACCAACGGTCACGTGGCCACACGTGACCGGCTTTAAAAGCCTTATTCTTTGACAAGAATTAAATTCTGAGGAAAGATCTTTCAAATCTTTCCAAAATGAAAAAGAATTATCTGAAACCGTTGGATTAAAAATCTAAAGGTGATTAAATATCACCAATTTATGGAAAAACCTTGGGCTTGGAAAGATTTCCCCCTAAATCTAACCGAAATAACAAAGAGATATCTTTGGATTTAAAATCCAATGGTGAATAAAATTCACCTGATAATCTAAAGGCCCAGATTAATGATGAAGATAAATCAAATCCCTCAATAAACAAATCAAATCTTTCAATGAAAGATTCACTAAAACAGATTGATTCTTTTCCTTCTCCTATAAATAAGAGCCAAAGGAGAGAATTTAAAAAAAAAAAGAAAGGGAGAGAGTGATAAAGCCTTGGAATCTGGAAAATTCAGAAGGAAGAATTTGATTCTCTACAAAAAGAAAAACCCTAGGTAAGAAAAGAGAGGCTTCAAAAGAGAATTTAATTCTCTAAAGAGTTTAACTCCTAATATAAAGAAAAGAACTTAGTTCTTTCTCTGGTGGAGGATCTGCAAAGTGCACATCTCCCCATGAATTGAGAATTTAATTTTCATTGGGTTGAGATTCTGCCATGCAGATCTAAAATATAGAGGAGGAATTGAGTTTTGAGAATTTAATTCTCACAGAATCACAGGAATTTAATTCCTTTGAGATAAAATTAGGGTTTAACCCTATATTATAGGAATTTAATTCCTTAAAAATGGACAGATCCAGAGTTTAACCCTAATTGAGAACTTAATTCTCTAAAACTCACAGGAATTTAATTCTCTTAAAAAAGAAATTAGGGTTTCACCCTATGCCAGAATTTAATTCTTTACATATATGGGGAATTTAATTCCTACAGAAAAGAAATTAGGGTTTAACCCTATCTAAGAATATAATTCTTCAGAAGAAAACAGGAATTTAATTTCTCTAAAGTTTATTGCTAGGGTTTAACCCTATGAAGAATTTAATTCTTAAAAGATGAACAGATCTTTAAAGCATACAAAGAACCAGAATCGTGCTACCACGTGACCTCTGTAAAGATTCACAAAAAAGAGCTTTGAGGCAACGCCTCACGTGCCCCACGTGACCCCTGGGACACACAGAGAAAAAGGCAAAAGAAACAGAAAAGAGCTCTAGGGCGCTCTCACGTGCTACCACGTGACCCCTTGGCTGAAGCTCTAACAGACAAACACCTAAATTCCCATCACGTGACAGCACGTGATACTTCAAAGTATTCAATACTTTTGACAGAACAAAATAAAGGGAAGCAGGGCGCTCTCACGTGCTACCACGTGACCCCTCTTGCCTTAGTGTTTAACACTAAATTAAAATCTCTGTATCCAGTGTTAACACTGATTTGCTCTAGTGTTCAAACACTAATTTAAAATCTCTGTTCCCATTGATTAACACTGATTTGCCTTAGTGTTAAACACTAATTTGAAATCTCTATTGCCAGTGTTTAACACTGATTTGTTTTAGTGTTTAACACTAATTTGGAAGCCTTGTTGCTAGTGTTTAACACTGACTATCTTTTAGTGTTAAACACTAACTTGCTAATCTTGATCTCAGTGTTCAACATTGTTGGTCTTTAGTGTTTAACACTATCTTTAGCCCAATTGGCTAAGTTTCTAGAGGCAAAACCTCTCTTTCAAAGAACTAACAGAAGGCCAATATTCCAAACATGATTGGACTTATCCCAAGCTGGCCACAAGTCCTCAATTCAAACTTAACTGGGCTAATGGGCTCATAATATAATTAATCGGTCTTGGTTCCAAATTGGGCCAAACATCATTTAATCTACCTTGGTTTAAGGGTACATCTCATCACTCCTTTGATACTTGGCGTTGTAATCCCTCAACGTCTTCAAAGAGGTGACGGGTCCCGATGACCACACATTGATATGGACCGTGGGGTCCTTAAACTCATGGACTATGATGTCCTTAACCTTGACCGGAATGTCTTAAAACTAACAACGGACTATGATGTCCTTAACCTTGACCGTGATGTCTTCAAACTAACGCCGGACTGTGGAGTCCTTAAACCCATGGACTATGATGTCCTTAACCTTGACCGCAATATCTTAAAACTAACATTGGACCGCAATGTACTTAAACTACCTATGGACCGCAATGTTCTTAAACTACCTATTGACCGCAATGTCACTAAACTAAACAACAGGGCCCCCCTTTAATTGCTCTCTTATTGGATCTAAACGATCCCGTTAAGTTGATCTTAGTATAAAAACTAGACCAACGTATCCTTAACTAACGTTTAAGTTGATCTTAGTCTCAAATGAGGCTAACGTATCCTTAAACCCAAACCCCCAAACCCAAATCTAAGATAATACGGATTTGGACTAGTCCACGTCCTACGGGCGACAACACAACTCAGTCTCCGTATACAATCCACGGGCAACCAGACACAAAACAAACACCCACGACACGAAGTGATCATCTGGAGAAGGAGAAAGTTGTTACCGCGATGCGGTAGCGTAATTAACTGCAGGGGCTTGCGTCTGCAGGGAAGAGTGTCCCCACAATAAAAAAACCCCTCAAGCGAGGGGAAATCTGACGAAGTCTGTTACATCGGACGCATCCGTTTAAACCTTTGATACACGGTGCCATAAATCAACTTGACATCTTCGGAGAGGTGGACGGATAGCACCTATTAGCATCTGCCCCGAATCTCAGGCGAGACGTCCGTCGTGCCGTCTTTCGGAGGGGAACAGATTCTGGCACGCCCGGTGGGACCTTTTCCTCTTTCCACTCCACACTTCGTGTGTCGTCTTCGCGAACGAATCGCGGTTTGTTAATGGTTGACTTTGGGTTTCAAGTTACTAAGATTTGGACTTTTGCCTGGCGCAGAAATCAAGCATCAATGGCATCCAATTGCTCGAGCTGCTCAAAATGCAAGTGCAACAGACGCTCCGCCTCATCTGGAGGTGTAGCCTATGGGCCTCAAGCGGCCTCCATCCTTACCATGCCAGTGGAACAGGTGACTCAGGCCACCACCGGTCTGTTCTTCAGGACCATGCTCCCGCCTGCAAGCTTCACCATTCCAGTGCCCGCACCGGAAGCGCAAAAGAAGTCGGTCTTCGACCGGCTCACTGCTATAACGGCCCCTCTCAACGGGTCGTCCAATGTCAAGCCGTCAGCCTCGGTTTTTACCAGGATGAACCTGAACCCTGATGGGCCTGCCAAGAAGCTCATGACTCCTGACATGGCCATCTCGAAGAAGACAACCATCTCCATTCCTGAAGTCGTCAAGACGGCTTCCCCTGCTAAAGAGTCGGTCTTTTCAAGGCTGATTATTCCGGCTCCCGTTCCTGCTCGAGGGTCTGTCTTTGACAGATTGGACACCGCCACTCAAAAGATGCCGGTCTTCAAGAGGCTGGCACCAGCGGCGTCTCATACAGACAGGGGGCAAAACGAAACCATCCCCATCACCGGACCAGCTCCAACGGCTCGATACGCTCGACGTCGCCACTGGCGTCGAGTAAGGAAGGCCGGGGGCAACTCCCCCTCAGGACTAACTCCACCGGCTCCAATGGTGGAAGTTAATACTGCTGTTCCAACTGAGAACAACTTTGAACCACTGAGGAGGGTACGCAAGAACTCTCCGACTGCCACATTGAAAAGATCTCCTCCACCTGCGGAGAGTGTTACAGAAGCAAAGTCGGAGCAGCCCCCTCAACGGCTGTCCTCCAAAATTTACAAGGTCTGGTGACGGGTTCAGGACTCGGTAATCATTCAAGATCACTCTCACCGGCAGAAGAAGGTGAAAGTTCAGGAAGAGAAGAATTGTCCTGTCAAACAACAAAGGACGACAACCACTTGGGTGCCCGCTGCAACGGCTCCCTCAACGTCGATTACTCAAAAGAGAGGAAGGCCGGAGAAGGTCCCTACGCCTACAGCTAATGTCAAAGACAGTAAACCTAAATGCCCTAAGTCTGGGGGCATAGTGATGCATACCGTTTACATGGCATCTGGGAAGGAGGACAGCCGTACATCTACAGGTCATCGACCGCTCACGCGATCGGTGACTAAAGCTCAGGAGTAGCAGCAGAAGCTCCAAGAAATGATGATTGCGATGGCCGCACTCACTGGGCCAAAAGAAAGCCCCGAAGCATCTTCGGATCAACGCCAGGAGCAGGAAACTGACGCTGAATTCCTTCGCAGGATACTGGAAAAGAAGGATAGAGAGGCTGCGGAACAAGCAGCCAACGTACAACAAATGGCCCTTCTGTTCCAGGACATGGTGGGTATGATGATCCAACAAGACCCTCCTGCTGAAGATCCCCCGATCGTCCTTGAAGATGATAAGGGAGAAACGTCAAATCCTCCACCGGCTCTGTCAACAGCCAAGGAGGAGACAATTTCCAAAACTGACTTGGACGAATATATAGCTCAGCAGATACGGGTTCACCAGGCGACTGAGGCAACCAGTCAAATTGTCAGAACAGGATGGCCGTATCCGAGCTGGTACAATTAGATCAAATACCCGCCGGGCTACACCATCCCAAAGTTCCACGTTTGCAAGGGGACTGGCAACCCCCATCAACATGTGGCCCAGTTCAGGACGCTTTGTGGTAACACCGGCGGCGATGATAAGTTCCTGCTCCGCCAGTTCGTCAGCAGCTTGTTGGAGACGGCGTTCGAATGGTACTCCGAGCTTCCGAACGACTCCGTTAAGACATTTGCCGAAATGGAGTTATTGTTTACCCAACGTTTCGCAAGCGCCAGCGAACGCCCCGATAACGGCTTTGATTAATGCCAGGGTGAAACCAGGCGAGATGTGGGTCCAGTACGCTATACGCTGGCGAAACTTGTGGTCGAAATGCGAGCAGCGCATCGAAGAAGCACCGGCGGTGGGCATGTTCGTGGGTACCCTAGATCCTCATGCAACTATCTCACAGTTCATGATGGTCTTTAAATCGACCACGTTCCAGGCATTAATTGATAAGCTAGCCCAGATGAACCGGATGGGTCACAGACCGTCTCCCCCGAAGCCGGAACCTCGGAATGACAAAGGTAAAGGGAAGGCAACCTTCGTTGCGAACGCTCAACAGCAACCCAGCGCCCCAAAGCTAGCGGATCAATTGGAAGAGAGACGGCGATATTATAATGAGAAAATGAAGCGCCCCTACTCATTCCCGCGGGATAAGATGAAGAGGCTATTCGAGCTGGCGGTACGCAACAGGCTTATCAATTTGCCAAACCCAAGACGACTGCCGCAACCCAGTGAGGTGAATAACCCCAATTATTGCCCTTTCCATCAAACGGTAAGTCACCCGATCGAGGATTGCTTCGTCTTTAAGGGATGGATCGAGGATCAATACCTACAAGGCAAGTTTGCGTTGTCCGAGAAGTGGAAGGTGAACCCGCCACAACCGCACACTCCTAAGAAGACGGACGCACCGGGGGCAACTTGATCTTTCATTGAAGAAGCTCCGTGGGAAATCGTGCTTTCAGCAAAAACCAAAAGAATGCTGAATGAACTCCAGACATGCCCGGCGATCAGGTGGGAGAACCCGCTGGAACCCCAGATCATTGAAGGGATGCTGAAGCCGCGCCCAACTCCAAAGATCGGTGGTGGTGGCCCGAGCACTCACAACCAGCCGTCAAAATCTTCAAAGAAAAAGAAGAAGAAATCCAAGAAGCCCGTGAAGCCTGGAGACAAGCGCACGGACTTGCAGAAACAGATTGACGCACTGGAAGAGTACAATCAAAAGGCGTGGACTCCCATCACACTCCAAGAGTTTCTCAACCACGACTTTCAGGAGGAAGATAATGGAGGAAGCTCGTCGGATGAATCCGAGGGATATGCGGCGAGTTGTCATGTGATCTCCCACTCGTTTACGGACGATGAAAAAACTCCTGGGACTGAGAAACTGGGGGCACAGCCTGAACCAGAACTTGTGTGGCCGACAGACGAAATGATCGACGCCTTTCTAGACGAGATTCGTTTGAAAAGTAAAGCTGATCGGGAGCGTGAGATGGACGCATCAGAAGGAGCCAAACGCAGGCGACTAAACGAAAGAGTCGAAGCACTCCCGCCGGATCAAAAGACATCCGATGCGGATAAAAACATATTCAAGACGAGGAAAAGGTTTGCCAAAGCCATATCAATGGGAATGGAGCTACCACCCTCGAAGAAAACACGCTCGGCGGAGCAGAAATGCATCCTGATTACTGCTCATATCATCGGAAGATTTCACACCCTACTGAGGAGTGCGACGCTTTTAAGAGATGGTGGCAGGGATATGTTGCTCACCGGCAACATTTTAAGCGGATGAAACTCAGAACTCGTCGGGAGCAGAGAAGTACAACCGAAGGGCACAAAAGAACTACCAGTAACTGTTACACGGTCAACGTCGGAGGATCACAAGTTCTCACCTTTGGGACGACTCTGATGAGGAAATGGCTCTGGGCCCTCTCTTTAAAGAATCCATCTTAGGGAAAGAGGAAGAACAAGAGGCCTGTGAAAACATTCAGCTGTGCAATCGCACGCTCCTGGAAAAGAATCTCGGACCCGCAACTAGAAAAGATAAAGGAAAGGAAAAGGTCGCTGAGGATATCGCCTTAGACGACCAAGTCATGAAGGAGCTAACTGCCAAGGACCCGCCCAAGAGGAGTAAGATGGACTATAACATCCTAGCGCACCTGAGGAAGCTACCCTCGCAGCTCAGCATTCTTGACGCCCTCTTATTATCAAAAGAAGCGAGAGATTCATTAATCAAGGCGCTACAAGAGCCCGAACAATTCCAAGCCTTCCTCGCCGAAGAAAGGATGAAGGATGAACTGGAAGAAGTGCACACAGCCGATATCACGTTTGGTGATGAAGACCTTCTTCTTGGTACGTGCGACCACAACCGTCCCCTATACGTCTCTGGATACTGCCAAGATATCAAGATAGGCAAAATTCTGGTTGATAATGGATCCTCTGTCAATCTCCTTAATGTTCGGGTGTTGAAGGAAATTTGCATAAGCGTTCAGCACCTCGCTCGTGATAAAATTACCATCTCCGGTTTTGACTCCCAGTCGTCACGAACTCTCAGATCTGTAATACTAACATTACGCTTCGGACTACTCGTCACGGACATTAAGTTTCACGTCATTGACGCCAAGACTTGCTACAATACTTTGCTCGGTCGTCCCTGGTTACATGAGTACAACATCATCCCCTCTACGCAACATCAGTGTATGAAGTATTTCAAGGATGGTCTCGAGTACACCGTAACAGGAGAGCTGAACCCATTCTCCGTGAACGAAGTCCGCAAATACGAAGATGCAAAGTACTTTTTGCCAGATTTCGAGGACACGGAGAGGTGTCGCAAACCGGAGAACAAAACCGCCGCCACCATTCCTGTCTTCGGGAGTGATACCGAAGAAGAAGAAGAGATAGTTTACGCTGGGCCGTCTCGACGCAACAAACCGGGACCGTCCGCCCCCATATTGATCTTCGGAAGTGACTCGGAAGATGAGGTTAATGCTGTGTTCTCCAGTCGGCCTTCAATACAAGCGTCCCCTGGCGATAATCAGAGTCTGCAAATTACCATGATTCCGCGGGAGCACTACAAAGATCTTGACGCACTTGAAGCTTACAATGTGCAAGACCTGCAGACATTTTACGTCCCTCCCAAACGAAAAGGTGAAAAGGCGATCCTATTCTACCGATCCACGGAAACAAGAGCGGAGAAAGAAATCTGGCACGGCGCGGATTCTACACTTGACAGGCTCCAACCCATCCGTTTGCCCAGATATTATACGAATGGACTAAAAAGGCTATTGAAGCGCCAAGGGGTACCCTTAAAACAGACTGTTCGATAAGCTCGGTTCTACAACAGGATTTGGGATGTCCATGGGACTCAGCGCAAGCTGCCCAATGGGAGAATGGAAACGCTCGGGCTTGGATAGGTGAAATCTGGGAAACGGGAACGAGTCCATGCTAGCTACGTCATATATGACTCCGATGAAGAAGGGGACGCCCTGTCAGAAAACGCTGACCCCGAACCAAAACAAAATCCTGCAATCAAAATGCCGAGCCTGTCATTTGAAGAGCAAATGGACAAGCTTATCAGAGAAGCGGGTCAAAAGGTTCGAGACGACCATAATCGCGAAATGACCATCTATGAGAAAGCTAGGACGCAACGCCTCCTTCAACAGGCTGCAAAAGATGAAAATGCTCCTCCCTGTCAACCTGTGGTGCAAAAGGCCCGACGCAGAGGCAGAAACAAGTCAAAGAGCAGAAAAGGCGTTTGACAGCGATAGAGTGGGACCAAGAAGTCACTTGATCGGAAATCGAGCGGTCCGAATTTGTCCCTTATGAAGAAGATGAGTCAGGCGTACTCTTTTCCTCAGAATAAAACACGGAAGATACTTGACCTCGCTATAAAACATCAAATGATTACACTTCCGGAGTCCAAGCACCCCGAGCAAGCCAACGAGGTCTCTCATCCAGACTATTGCTCTTATCACCGAGCAATAGGACACCCTCTTGAAAACTGCTTCACCTTCAAGAACTGGGTCGAAGACCAATATCAGCTCGGCAAGTTCGCTCTATCCAGCAGTTGGAGGGTAACACCGCCGCAGAAGTATGAACCCAAAGCCACGAAAGCAGAACGAAACCCACATCGGTCTTCGAAGCGAGCTCGTACTTGTCACATGATAACAATATCAAAAGAAGAGCCCGAGAATATGGATGACCTTCCCTGGTGCTTCGAAAACAACAACGACGAGGTCATCTCAGAATTTCCACCAGCACCGAAAGAGCTGGAGGATGGAATACATACTACTGCAGATAACCTTAAGAAAATTGAGTTGGGGACGGCAAATGACCCACGACTGACATTCGTCAGCGAGTTGCTATCTGAAGAAAGGGTGTCTGCGTTAAAAGACGTGCTTATGCAGTATAGAGATTGCTTCGCATGGAACTATTCCGAAATACCAGGACTAGACCCAGAAATCGCTGTGCATAAATTGGTAATATTCCCGGACATCAAGCCAGTTAAACAAGTGCCGAGAAGAATGCGACTCGAGCTTGAGATGAGCATTAATGCCGAAGTTAAGAAGCTGATCGACTCTGGGTTTATCCAGGAAGTTCAGTATCCTGATTGGATCGCCAACATCGTTCCGGTGATGAAGAAAAATGGGACTGTGCGCATATGTGTAGACTTTCGGGATCTCAATAAAGCCTGCCCGAAGGATGATTTCCCAGTACCGGTCATCGAGTTGATGATAGACAACACGTCCACTCACGAGGTGTTCTCTTTCATGGACGGTTCATCAGGATACAATCAGATAAAGATGCATCCCGAAGACCAGAAGCACACCGCTTTCCGGACTCCTCTGGGTATATTTTGCTACAAAGTTATGCCCTTCGGTTTAAAGAAAGCCGGTGCCACCTATCAGAGGGCCATGACGAAGATCTTCGATGACCTCATACATGAAATCGTCGAATGTTATATCGACGATCTCGTGGTGAAAAGCAAATCGTACGAGGAGCATTTAGAGCATCTGAAGACCGTATTTCAACGCCTTCGGCAATACAACTTGAAGATGAACCCCCTCAAATGCGCGTTCGGGGTATCCTCAGGCAAGTTCCTAGGGTTCATTGTCCGGCACCGAGGTATCGAGATAGATCCATCAAAGATCAAGGCGATCATGGAAATGCCACCGCCAAGGACTCTCAAACAATTGCGGTCTCTCCAAGGGAAGCTCGCGTACATCCGGCGATTCATAGCCAACCTTTCAGGCAAGTGCCGCCCTTACAGTCACCTGATGAAGAAGGGAACCCCGTTCGTCTGGGATCACAAATGCCAAGGCGCACTGGACGAGATCAAGCAATACCTGCAGAACCCGCCGGTGTTAGCTGCTCCAGTCAAGGGAAAGCCTCTTATTCTTTATACCACAGCCCTCGAAGGTTCCTTAGGCGTATTATGGGCATAAGAGAATGACCAAGGGAAAGAAAGAGCACTCTACTATTTGAGTCGAGTTTTGCTGGGGGCAGAAAGCAACTATTCCCCCATCGAAAAACACTGCCTGGCGTTGATCTTCGCAATAACAAAGCTCAGGCACTATGCGTTGGCGCATGAGGTCCGTCTCATTTCGAAGGTGGACCCCCTTAAATATTTAATGTCGAAGGCCATATTGACAGGTCGGCTCGCTAAATGGGCCCTACTCTTGATGGAGTTCTCGATAACTTATCAACCTCTTAAAGCAGTCAAAGGCCAGGCCATCGCCGACTTCCTCGCTGAACATCCGATACCGGCCGATTCCCCTTTGAATTGCGAACTGCCAGACGAACACGCGTTTGATGCGATCGACGGTGGTAGTAACCGGTGGGAACTTTATTTTGATGGAGCGTCTTCCGTGAAAAAGCGCAAACAAAGCACCCCTATAATCAAATCAGAGGTAGGCCTTATCTTCGTAACCCCACAAGGAGGGATAATGCGATTCGCCTTCTCCTTAACAGAGCCGAGGACGAACAATAAAGCCGAGTATGAAGCTTTGATAGCAGGTCTCGAGATCGCCATCGACATGGGGATTGAGAACCTCCTCATATACGGAGACTCCCAACTGGTCGTTAGTCAAGTAAACGGTGACTATCAAACGTGCAAACCAGAACTGGTGAAGTATGGAGAGAGAGAGTACAGCAACTGCTGACTCAAATTCCCTCCTACATGCTGGGAAGCATACCGCGTGCAGAAAATAGCAAGGCGGACGCGCTAGCTAAGCTCGCTAAAGAACTGGCTGATGAGAACCTCGATGACGTCAGAATCGTGGTATAAAGCCGTCGGGTCCTCGCACTGGCAGAAATATCTCCGGAATCATCCGAAGAAAAGGGAGAGACTGAGCAGACGACCCTGCAAATAAAAGACCGGGAAAAGGCTGAGGATTAGAGAGAAGTCTTTATAGACTACTTCAAATACCGTCGAACGCCTGAAGATGCATCCTCAAGACATCAGCTTATAAAACGAGCTCTGTCTTTTTCCTTTGTCAATGATACTCTGTACAAGAGGTCGTTTGATTCTCTGTGGTTGAGATGCCTGGGACCCGACGAAGCGAAAAGAGTCATTCAGGAAGTTCACGACGGACTCTGCGGTTCTCACCAAGCAGGCCCGAAGATGAAGTTGAAGATTAAACGGATGGGCTACTACTGGCCCACGATGATTCAGGACTGCCTCGAATATGCGAAGCAATGCCACTCATGCCAAATCCATGGGGACTTCATCCACCAGCATCCAAATCCACTACATCCGACAGTGGCTAGCTGGCCGTTCGAAATGTGGGGAACTGTCATAGTCGGCCCTATCGAACCAACATCGTCCAGGGGACATCGTTTCATCCTGGCGACGACTGATTACTTCTCCAAATGGGCAGAAGTAGTACCGTTGAGGGAAGTGAAGACTCTCAATATCCTCCATTTCTTCAAGACGCACGTCATTTATCGGTTTGGAACGCCACGACGGATCATCTTCGATAACGGGCCAGCCTACAGGAGCCACAAGATCAGCCGCTTCGCACAACAACATAACATATACTGGAGATATTCCTCAGTTTATAATCCGCGAGCTAACGGTCTAGCTGAGGCTTTCAACAAGACCTTGACGAAGATCGTAAAGAAGACGGTATCCCGAAATAAGAAGGACTGGCATGAGAGATTGCAAGAAGCTCTTTGGGCGTATCGAACTACGTTCAAGACGGCCACGAACACAACGCCGTATGCGTTGGTATTCGGTATAGAAGTAGTACTCCCCCTCGAGATAGAGCTACCTTCTCTACGAGTGGCAGTCCACTACGAGCTGACGGACGAAGAAAATGCTTACCTTCGGCTTGAGGAGCTTGATGCCCTTGATGAAACACGGCTCATAGCGCAACAAAATCTGGAGGCTTACAAAGCAAAGATGACGCGCTCATACGAAAGATTGACCAGGCCGAGGACATTCCACCAAGGCGAACTCGTGCTAGTGGTCAAAAGACCTATGATCCCCAATCGCGCCAAACGGGGAAAATTCGAGCCGAACTATGAAGTCCCGTACATCATAGACAAGGTCTACCAGGGTGGAGCGTATCTACTCATGCATATGCACGGTGAAAGACCTTTCAGGCCAATAAACGGTCGCTTCCTGAAGAAATACTACGCTTAATGGGTCAAGGCCTAGGTCAATGATAGATGACGACGACTATGTCCGCTCGCTATCTTCCTAAGCCCGAACCCTATAAGTAGTAACCGACCTTCTTCAACAACGGACCGAAACGTCCTTAAACTAACAACGGACCGAAATGTCCTTAAACTAACGACGGACCGAAACGTCCTTAAACTAACAACGGACCACTATGTTCTAAAACTAGCCGTTGACCGAGATGTCGATAAACTGCGGTGGATTGCAGCGTCTCAAAACCGATACAAAAAAAATAATATAAAAAAATATAATAAAATAAAAACGGTATGTCCATAAGCGAAATGGGCACGGATGAAAACCCGAAAGGGCTCCGTGAGTAAAAACAGCAGGGCTACCGGCGAGTGTTTGTGAAAACCCAAAAGGGCGCAACCTCGTTAATTGACACTTGCAGGGTCCTCACGACCTTGTAAGGAGAGACCACCCGCGTGAGATCCTTACGACTCACAAGGGAGCAACACACTTAGGAATCCTCACGATTCCTAAGGAGAAATTACACTTGCGAGATCCTCACGACTCGTAAGGAGAACTCTCTTATGGGACCCTCACGGCTCATAAGATTTGAAAGTCTTAAGTTACAGAGACCTAAACCTGTGCTTAAGCAAACCCCCCTCAACCTTGGATATTGCCCTATAAGTGGCTCAATGCTAACCCTTGTATACAATCCACGGGCGCGAATAAACATTTTCCTAACCAAGTCCCATCCGTGACTAGGGATATGTTCATATGGCGAACAACCCTTGTAAGTCCTCTCGACTTATAAGGAGAAAACCTTTTTGTAAGATCCTTACAACTTACAAGAGAACAAGCACTTAGGAATCCTCACGATTCCTAAGGAGAAAACACACCTATAAGATCCTCACGACTTGTAGGGAGAAATACCTTTGTGAGACCCTTACGGCTCATGAAGTCAAAAGCCTTAGTCGACAGGACACTTAACCCTGTTTACTAAGCCACCTTTATTCAACATCGACAAAGGCAAATGATGATTCGCTCCTGGCAATATCCCAGTCGTAGCGGTGCTGATGCCAAAATCGGTGTATAAATCCAAGCTTGTAGCGAAAAGCCAACAAGCCACACATGCATACAAAATAGCCGAAATGATGGGGCAACTTGCGACAAAATCAGCAAGTAAAAGTCTATGCATGAAAAATAGCCAAAATGATTGGGCAACTCGCAATAAAAAGCAGTGAGTGAAAAATAAAATAAATAGGCGAAATGATTGGGCACCGCGAAAAATAGCCGAAATGATGGGGCAATCGCGACCTTCGTGATATAAAAGCTGAAATGATAGAGCATCGCGGAAAAAGAGATAAAATAAAAATTAAATTTATGCCCTACAGGTGATGTTACATCAATCCCTGTATACAATCCAGGGGCGCAAATAAAGAAGGGATCATACTCCTTCCCCCCCCAGGTTTCATCAGAAGAAGAAGCCAAATCTCGACGGGCCACAAATAACCTAAAGATCGTCTCAACATTTGTCTCGTTGTGGCAAATACGACCTTGAGCAAAGCGGAACAGCGATGACTCCCAGTTCCATGACTCGGCGGTGTACAGATCACCGGAAGTCAAATCCCAACTCCGTGGAATGCAGATATAATCAGCAAAATTCCTGGTCACGTGGAACGCGGATAACGTCACTCTTTGACCCCGTGGAAAACGTCCAGAGCGGAGCCTGGTCCTCGCAGAACACGGCAGTGAACCCGTGGGAAGTATCCAGAGCAAAATTCCTGGTCATGTGGAACGCGGATAACGTCACTCTTTGACCTCGTGGAAAACATCCAGAGCGGAGCCTAGTCCTCGCCAAACACGGCAGTGAATCCGTGTGAAGCATCTAGTGCAAAATTCCTGGTCACGTGGAACGCGGATAACGTCATTCTTTGACCCCGCGGAAAACGCCCAGAGCGGATCCTGGTCCTCGCCGAACACGGCAGTGAACCCGTGTGAAGCATCCAGAGCAAACATCGGACTGTGGAGTCCTTAAAATCCACGGACTATGATGTCCTTAACCTCGACCGTAATGTCTTAAAACTAACGATCAACCATGATGATTCTAGACTGATTTTACCTTGGTTAAAGGGTACATCTCTTCACTCCTTTGATATTTGGCGTTGTAATTCCTCAACGTCTTCAAAGAGGTGACGGGTCCCAGTAACCACACGTTTCGTGGACTGTGGAGTCCTTAAATCCACGGACTATGAGGTCTTTAACCTTGACCGTAATGTCTTAAAACTAACATCGGACTGTGGAGTCCTTAAATCTACGGACTATGACGTCCTTAACCTTGACCGTGATGTCTTAAAACTAACATCGGACTGTGGGGTCCTTAAATCCACGAACTATGACGTCCTTAACCTTGACCGTAATGTCTTAAAACTAATATCGGACTGTGGAGTCCTTAAATCCACGGACTATGACGTCCTTAACCTTGACCGTGATGTCTTAAAACTAACATCGGACTGTGGAGTCCTTAAATCCACGGACTATGAGGTCCTTAACCTTGATCGTGATGTCTTAAAACTAACATTGGACTGTGGAGTCCTTAAATCCACGGACTATGAGGTCCTTAACCTTGACCGTGATGTCTTAAAACTAACGTTGGACTGTGGAGTCCTTAAACCCATGGACTATGATGTCCTTAACCTTGACTGCGATGTCTTTAAACTACGGTACCTTGAAAAACATCCCAAAGCAACCCCTGACCCCGTGAAATATGGATAAGGGCGACCGCACCCAGCACTTGCGGGTCCTCATGACCTGTAGGGAAGAAAACTCTCTTGTGAGATCCTTACGACTCCCAAGGGAAAACCCGCTCAAGAATCCTCATGATTCTTAAGGAGAACTTACACCTACGGGATCCTCTCGACCTGTAGGGAGAAAAACTCTTTATGAGACCCTCACGGCTCATAAAGCTCAAAAGTCTTAGGAAGCAGATCTTAACCCTGAATCCTAAGCCATCACTACCCTGCAAGGAGACCAAGATGAATTATCCGCAGAACACATTCAATAAAAAGAGACACAACATTGAGAAGAAAAAAATATGTCTTTATTCATAAACCAAAATGGATACAGAGTACAATTCATGAAAAAACAAGAAGAATATACTCTCATTCGGGAGTATGTACAAAAAAAAGGAAAAGATACAAGTCTTCAAGCCGGCGGGCGATTTAGCAATGTTACTAGCTCATCCTTCTTTTGCTGGGCCACAGCTTCATGATTCAGGATCGCTAGAAGACGGGCCTCCGCCTAAGCCTGCTGAGCCTGATACGAGGCGAGCCGGCCTTCGAGCTCTTTCTCAGTAGCCTTGTGAGCCTCGACCCTTTCGCGAGTGAACACGACAGCCTTATCAAGAGCCACCACCTCTTTGATAGACTCTTGAAGTACCCGCCAGAGTTCATATGCTTTATTGGCTTTGGCTGTAAGGCTGGCTTGAAGCTCGCTCAATGCCTTAGAGGCCAGCTCCCTTTCCGAGAATTTGCGGCCGAGCCTCTTCTCGCATGATGCCATGTTTGCCGCGCACCGCGCTATCAGCCCCCGCAAGTCTGCCTTTGCAGCCACGGCCTCCGAGGAAAGGCGGGAACACTCAAGGGCGTGCAAGCAAGCCTCCACCTGCCGACAGAACTCCACACAGACTCGCACCACCTCTTCACTATGGTAGGTGGCAAGAAAAGGAAGAGAACCGTTAGCTTCGGTGGCAAATGCTTCAGCTGTGGTTGCGCTGCCAGCACGAAGCTCCTCGATCAAAGACGACAAGGAGACAAGGCTTAACTGTGCCAAGCGTTCTGAGGCTCGCAAAGCATAGAGGCCGGGCGGCATAGCGATACGCGATTCCAGCGCTATGGGGGCTGGCAGGGCTGTTCGGATTTGAAAAATGTCAGTAAAACTCTTAAGCGAAAGAACAAGTGGGACTACATTGAAATGTCACTTACCTACGGTCATGCAAATAGGAGCTGAAGTTTCCCCTGGCCCTTCAACGACCTCGACCTCGTCATCGGCCTCGAAAACTGTAAGAGACATCAATGTCATTTCGCAAAATAGCAACAATGCTATAATAAAAAATGGCGAACGACGCTAACCTTGCCCAGAGGAAAGGACGATGCGCTGAGGGGAGATCGCCTGCAGAGCCGCCATCTCCAATAGATGCTGAAACGATTGCCGAGGAGACAAATCAGCGATAGAGGCCACCAGCCCGCGCAATTCTAGGAAAGCAAAAGAGTTTAGACAATAGAAAGATTGCTAGTTTAAAATGTAGAAGGTTACCTTCAACACTCCTCCTATTCTGAGTCGGGGGGATGGCGGCTTCAATGGCCTCCGCCGTGATCTCCGGCTCCAGCAAAGGGAGGGTAGTCCCCACTACCTCTCCTCCAGCCTCTGGGCCGCCCGCAGGAAGAGTCGTTGGGACGGCAACACCCAAAGAAGGCTCTTCCAAAAGAGTAAGCGCTCCGTGATCAGGAACCGCCACTGGAGGCTCTATGGCAAGAGGAACAGCCTCGTCAGCCCCTTCTACATCGAGCAAGGCTGCATCGGGAACATCAACGGGCTTTAGCTTCAACAAGCCCGTAGGGACTTCCCCCATCACCGAGGACTCTGCACAATCCACACAAGAATCAGAATACATATATACGAGCATAAACAATCCGAAAAATTGCAAAGAAGTATAAAAAAAAACATACCAATGCACAGGGAAGCCTTCAATATGGCTTCTTCAAGCCGATTCTCCTTCTCAAGGAGGCATGCTCGCCGGGGTTCGAGGGTGGACTCGTGACTTCCAGTCCATAAAGAAAGTGCGTCCGCAGCATCCTTCGAAGCGGCCTGCTTCAGCGCCCTTTCACCCCACTCCGCCAAAGGGCCGATAAACCGTCGCCGGATCCATGAGGGGTCTTCGTAGAAGATCACGGCGGGGTAAGCTTTCTTGGGAACCCTTGCGTTCTGAGACTCATCTTTAGAACGCCGTAAGGCCTCAGCCAACTGTGCGGCTTCCTCGGCGGCCGAACTCGGTAAAAGTAGTCCAGCATCTGATTCCTGCAGGGCCAACGGTTCATCCTCAAGAATAGGCTCAGACTCTATTAAAGAGTCGAGCAAGTTAGTAGCAACCTTCCTTCGACGCTTGGATCCAGAGCCGGTCGCCGAGGACGACCGCTTCTTTCCCCGCGAAGCCTTAGTGCGGCGACGGCCCACATTGCCCTCAACCCTCAACAACCTCATCTCTGTCACCCTCACCCGGTGCCACAACCGAGGATGACACCGCCATTGTCAATGCCACGGGGGGCGGTGCTGCCTCGGGTGGTGACACTGTTACCGGAGCCCGTTTACCCCGCGACCGAGTACCCAGGGGCATACCAGCTGTTGGGGTAAGATCCACTCCCGACTCTCCTGGAATAAGCGCGGTGCCGGTATCCCTCAGAGGAAAGCGGACCGGGGCGCGCGGTCGCAGCGTAACTCCCGTGGCCAGAACCTGAGTAGGGGCACCGTGGCCAAGAAGTACCCTTCTTTCCTCAATGATAATCGGGTTGACCCGATGGAGATACCAGCCCGTGAATGACCCCATGCACCGGGGGATATAATCAGCATCGGGGATCATGAACTGGGAACCGGTGTTCAGCCTCACAAAATGATGGGCGGTATCTCGAACGGCCTCGAGCGAAGGAACCGGCGCGACTATGAAAGCCTCAAATGGGACGCCCTGATCGTAGCCAAGCTGCCGGGCAAAGCGATGCGGATTGTACCACATGAAAAGGGCTGCGCTGTCCTGACGGAATACCAGGTAGCCCGGTCTGATTGCGTATAAGTGCGCGGCCTCCCGGGGCTTCAAAGAGGGCATGTTATCTTTTGACCGGTCCTAAATTGGCTGAGTTGAACCCGAGGAAGAAGATAAGACCCGATCAGTGAATACCAACCCGCCAGCAGTAGCATAAGGAGAAATCAACGCCCGAATAGCCCTGAATTGAGTCGGGTCAGCGGCAGAAGCATCCACCAATCGCATAAGCCGCGGGAAGGTATAGGCGTCGTAGAATGCGGGCCTCTGATGCATAGCGAAAGCACCCAAGATGTGCATTTCGATCCAAGACGTAAAGTAGTGAAGCGAAAAATTTACTACATCTACGCCAGGGGTGGAAGTATTAGCTGCAGCGCCCAACCCGTGATAGAGATGCGCCAATGCCGGGATGCCAACGGCCAGCCGCGTTCCCTCATCTATACGGTGAGCCGGATAGATGACCGAAACTCTCATAAAGCGGCAATGCATAGGGATGACAAACCAGCTGAGCCAGACACTGATAAACCCAACGAAGAATGTCTCCTCATCCATGCCGGGAGTTGCAATGGATTCGAAAGACATCGGCGACATTATGGGGATGTAGTACTGCGGTAAATCCGATTCATTGGTCGGCAGCTTCTTTGGACCAAACCCAAAGGGGTCTTTAATATTTGCGAACTTCGGAGCTGTCTTCGACAAGACGCCCTCGCGAAGGAAACAGGCAATGAAGCTCTTAAAAGTAACGCCCTGCTCCTCAGATTCGGTGAACAATCGATCAAAGATACCTAGCATCTTGATCAAGCTGGGACGCTTGTGGCGGACGGCGTTCTCAGCAGACAAGCCGTCAAGCGGTGCGGGCTCGGGTTCAAAGACGTATTCATCAGAAGGCAGCAACTCCTCATAAAGTGTCCCTCGAATTGGCAGCCCCGAGATCTCATAAAATTCCCCCAAAGAGATCGAAACCTCTCTGTCCCCCAGAAGAAAAGTGTTGGTGGGGAGATTCCATTGTTTTAAGAACGCCTTAACCCACCAGACATGCGGGGATTGATAATGGAAGAGCGACGCATATATTGCCTGGTAAAGCCCAACCTTCTGCAGCCGCGCACGATGGGTAGCGAGGATATAGCGAGCCCAGAGGAGGTAACCCGTAGGGTGTCGAGGAGTTAGCCCTATCTTATAAATTTGTCCCCATGGGTGGGCCTCACCCTGGTAAGTACGTCGTCCCAGGATATCTATAGCTGGGATCGGATGGTTCGGGATACCGGTTGTCGAAGGCTCAAGCCGTCCCGTTGGAGTCCAATTTGGCATCTCCACAGTGAAAACCGTCCTCGGAGGGTCCATCGGCAAAAACGAGAAAGTGGGCTCTGTCGGCACTTCGCAGAGGAAACTCCGGCGACCCCGGATAATATGGCTGTACCAAGTTCCCCATAAAAGTAAGTTAGTGCAGTTCGGGTCATGAGCCCGGATCATCGCCATCGCTTCCTCATTAGATGGTGACTGAGGAAAAGTGGCCTCCAAGAGAATGAAGGGAAAGCACGGAACAGAAGCCATCGCACCTGAAACAAAGTAAAGGAAAACTGTCAAAAGTGGAGCCAGAAATATATATATATATATAGTGAGAGAGACACACACATACACACATACATACATACATACATATGAGCATAAATATATGAAGACAGTTGAAGAAAGCGACAGAGGACTTGTTTGGTAGGACCATTAGTTACAAAACATGTGGGTCCCACGAATTCAAGATGACGGTTGGCTAATGATGAGGCACAACAATTATAATGAGACAAAGGGAGTATTCTAATCAAATAGGCAGCGGGTTTCAAGTGACCCTACACATTCCCCTAAAAGGCAAATCCATCTGGGACTCTGTGACAAATCAAACAGAATCAAGGGAATTAAATTCCCAGAAAGCAACACTGTAAACTTCTTCCTCTTGGTTGCGCAGAAGACAACTCAGGGCAGAAAGACCCCAAGAAATCTCCTGGGAAGAATTGAGTTCTTTATAGGAATTAAATTCCTTGTTAAAAAAAGGGGGGGGATTAAATTCTCAGAGACATTTTTTTCAGAGCCGAAGCTTTTGAGATGGAATTAAATTCCATGGAAAACAACCGACGTCATCATCTCCCTAAAGGATCAGATGAACTCTAAAGAGATTTACTGGTGAAGATTAAATGGTTTCATATTTCGGTTGAAAAACTTAAAGAAAAAATGGGTTCTTGTTAAAAAGGGTAAAAAAACCCTTGCTGTGGATTTAAAATCCAGAGGGACATGAAAGTTCATCGTTCGTTCAAGAGCATTACCTGAAGAAAAGGGTCTTTTTTGAACAGAGTTAAACTCTGAAAATTTTTCAAGACAGAGAACTAAGTTCTGGAAAAAGAGAATTAAATTCTCAAAAGAAGGAAGTTCTCAAAGGAGGAAGATGAGCAAAGTGGAGGCTCTTCTGAAAGGACATGGGCATTTATAGGATGGGATGGAAAACGTTTCATCTACCCTACTCCCAAAGCAGATCCGACGGTCACAAAAGTGACAGCGTTGCACTCACGTGCAGACACGTGAGAACAACACTGTGGGGGCATTTGTTCCCTAATTTAAAATCAGGAAAAGCTTCAGAGGAAGCATCACGTGCTAGCACGTGACCAGCGGTCACGTGACGTTTAAAGCAGCGGCACAGAGCACATTCATCCCCTGATTAAAAATCAAGAAAAAGATTCAGAAGAGGCATCACGTGCTCACACGTGACCAGTGGTCACGTGTTGGCACGTGATGGCTAAGCAGCGGCCAGAGAACAGAGCGCGGAAGGAAAGAAGCCCATTCCAAGGGTCACGTGCTTACACGTGACCAGGGGTCACGTGCTCACACATGACCAACGGTCACATGGCCACACGTGACCGGCTTTAAAAGCCTTATTCTTTAACAAGAATTAAATTCTGAGGAAAGATCTTTCAAATCTTTCCAAAATGAAAAAGAATTATCTGAAACCGTTGGATTAAAAATCTAAAGGTGATTAAATATCACCAATTTATGGAAAAACCTTGGGCTTGGAAAGATTTCCCCCTAAATCTAACCGAAATAATAAAGAGATCTTTGGATTTAAAATCCAATGGTGAATAAAATTCACCTGATAATCTAAAGGCCCAGATTAATGATGAAGATAAATCAAATTTCTCAATAAACAAATCAAATTTTTCAATGAAAAATTCACTAAAACAGATTGATTCTTTTCCTTCTCCTATAAATAAGAGCCAAAGGAGAGAATTTAAAAAAAAAGAGAGGGAGAGAGTGATAGAGCCTTGGAATCTGGAAAATTCAGAAGGAAGAATTTGATTCTCTACAAAAAGAAAAACCCTAGGTAAGAAAAGAGAGGCTTCAAAAGAGAATTTAATTCTCAAAAGAGTTTAACTCCTAATATAAAAAAAAGAACTTAGTTCTTTCTCTGGTGGAGGATCTGCAAAGTGCACATCTCCCCATGAATTGAGAATTTAATTCTCATTGGGTTGAGATCCTGCCATACAGATCTAAAATATAGAGGAGGAATTGAGTTTTGAGAATTTAATTCTCACAGAATCACAGGAATTCAATTCCTTTGAGATAAAATTAGGGTTTAACCCTATATTATAGGAATTTAATTCCTTAAAAATGGACAGATCCAGAGTTTAACCCTAATTGAGAACTTAATTCTCTAAAACTCACAGGAATTTAATTCCCTTAAAAAAGAAATTAGGGTTTCACCCTATGCCAGAATTTAATTCTTTACATATATGGGGAATTTAATTCCTACAGAAAAGAAATTAGGGTTTAACCCTATCTAAGAATATAATTTTTCAGAAGAAAACAGGAATTTAATTCCTCTAAAGTTTATTGCTAGGGTTTAACCCTATGAAGAATTTAATTCTTAAAAGATGAACAGATCTTTAAAGCATACAAAGAACCAGAATCACATGCTACCACGTGACCTCTGTAAAGATCCACAGAAAAGAGCTTTGAGGCAGCGCCTCACGTGCCCCACGTAACCCCTGGGGCACACGGAGAAAAAGGCAAAAGAAACAGAAAAGAGCTCTAGGGCGCTCTCACGTGCTACCACGTGACCCCTTGGCTGAAGCTCTAACAGACAAACACCCAAATTTCCATCACGTGACAGCACGTGATACTTCAAAGTATTCAATACTTTTGACAGAACAAAATAAAAGGAAGCAGGGCGCTCTCACGTGCTACCACGTGACCCCTCTTGCCTTAGTGTTTAACACTAAATTAAAATCTCTGTATCCAGTGTAAACACTGATTTGCTCTAGTGTTCAAACACTAATTTAAAAAAAAAAAACTTTATTTGCAGTGTTTAACACTGAATTTTATTTAGTGTTTAACACTAATTTAAAATCTCTGTTCCCATTGATTAACACTGATTTGCCTTAGTGTTAAACACTAATTTGAAATCTCTATTGCCAGTGTTTAACACTGATTTGCTTTAGTGTTTAACAATAATTTGGAAGCCTTGTTGCTAGTGTTTAACACTGACTATCTTTTAGTGTTAAACACTAACTTGCTAATCTTGATCTCAGTGTTCAACATTGTTAGTCTTTAGTGTTTAACACTATCTTTCGCCCAATTGGCTAAGTTTCTAGAGGCAAAGCCTCTCCTTCAATGAACTAACAGAAGGCCAATATTCTAAACATGATTGGACTTATCCCAAGCTGGCCATAAGTCCTCAATTCAAACTTAACTGGGCTAATGGGCTCATAATATAGTTAATCGGTCTTGGTTCCAAATTGGGCCAAAGATCATTTAATCTACCTTGGTTTAAGGGTACATCTCTTCACTCCTTTGATACTTGGCGTTGTAATCCCTCAACGTCTTCAAAGAGGTGACGGGTCCCGATGACCACATATTGATACGGACTGTGGGGTCCTTAAACTCATGGACTATGATGTCCTTAACCTTGACCGGAATGTTTTAAAACTAACAACGGACTATGATGTCCTTAACCTTGACCGTGATGTCTTAAAACTAACGTCGGACTGTGGAGTCCTTAAACCCATGGACTATGATGTCCTTAACCTTGACCGTAATGTCTTAAAACTAACATTGGACCGCAATGTCCTTTAACTACCTATGGACCGCAATGTCCTTAAACTACCTATTGACCGCAATGTCACTAAACTAAACAACAGGGCCCCCCTTGATTGCTCTCTTGTTGGATCTAAACGATCCTGTTAAGTTGATCTTAGTCTAAAAACTAGACTAACGTATCCTTAACTAACGTTTAAGTTGATCTTAGTCTCAAATAAGGCTAACGTATCCTTAAACCCAAACCCCCAAACCCAAATCTAAGATAATACGGATTTAGACTAGTCCACGTCCTACGGGCGATGACACAACTCAGTCTCCGTATACAATCCACGGGCAACCAGACACAAAACAAACACCCATGACACGAAGTGATCATCTGGAGAAGGAGAAAGTTGTTACCGCGATGCGGTAGCGTAATTAACTGCAGGGGCTTGCGCCTGCAGGGAAGAGCATCCCCACAATCAAAAATCCCTCAAGCGAGGGGGAATCTGACGAAGTCTGCTACATCGGACGCATCCATTTAAACGTTCGATACACGGTGCCATAAATCAACTTGGCATCTTCGGAGAGGTGGACGGATAGCACCTATTAGCATCTGCCCCGAATCTCAGGCGAGACGTCCGTCGCGCCGTCTTTCGGAGGGGAACACATTGCTTTATGTCGTCCAAGTTTATTAGTGCACACTTTATTCCACACACGACCCTGTCTAGTTGCTGGGACATACACACAGGGAATGAGAGAATTATATCTAGCGGTGAGTGCAAGGGTTACTCGATTGTCATTTGCGGACGGAAGTTATTTGCGGATTTCTTGGTGATTGATACTGGCAGATATGATGTTGTCTTAGGAATGGGTTTTCTTGGCATTTTCCATGCTCAAATTGATTGTAGGGCTAAGAAAGTGATTTTACAGATTCTCGGACATCCGAAGTTCATATTTTTGGGAGGTAGCAGATCTGTCGGACCAGTCGAATTTAGGGCTAGGCCGACTAGTGCCGTTCTTTCATCAATGGAAGTAAATAAGGAAGAAGCACCAGCAGTAGTTCAGGATTTTATGGATGTGTTTGAGGACATCTCGAGTTTACCTCCAAAACGAAATGTGGAGTTCGCGATTGATCTTATTCGTGGAGCAGCGCCGATTTCAAAGGCTTATTATCCAATGGCGCCGGTGGAACTGGAAGACCTAAAAAAAAGTTACCGAATTACTGGAGAAGGGTTAGATTCATAGCAGCGGTTCACCATAGGGAGCTCCAGTTCTTCTAGTCAAGAAGAAGGATGGCACACGACGGATGTGCATCGACTATCGAGAATTAAATTCGGTGACTATTAAGAATAAGTACCCAATCCCTCGCATAGACAAACTATTCGATCAACTCAGTGGCGCGAGGGTATTCTCGAAATTGGATTTGCGATCCGGATATCATCAAGTTCGGATGAAAGCAGAAGACATTTGTAAGATGGCGTTCCGAACACTATATGGACATTATGAGTACTTAGTGATGCCATTTGGAGTTACTAACACACCGACAATATTTATGGACTTAAGTACATAATAACACACCGACAATAACAGTTTTCAGGCGACTATACAGATGGCTCTATTTGAAGCATTATACGGTCGTAAGTGTCTCTCGCCTGTCTGTTAGGACGATGTTGGAGAAAGAAGCCTATTGGGATCGAATATTATTATGCAAACGGTGGAGAAAGTTAGCGTAATCCGAAATCATATGAAGGTGGCATAGGATCGACAGAAAAGTTGGGCTGATACTGGATGAAAACTTTTGGAGTTCGTGGTTAGTGATCTTGTATTCTTGAAGATATCATCAACTAGAGAAGTAATCTGATTTGGTAGTCGATACAAGCTTAGTTCTCGATTCATAGGGCCTTTCGATATCATCGAGCGTGTTGGAGAGGTAGCTTATCGATTGGCTTTACTACCATCCTTGGTGGGTGTTCATGACGTGTTTCATGTATCTCAAGTATGTTCAAGATGAGATGCACGTCCTAGATCATTCGGAACTGACAGTAAGAGAAGATTTAACGTATGAAGAGCGACCAATGGTTATTGTGGATTGACGAGAAAATGTCCTCAAGAATAAAGTAATTCCACCAGTACTTGTTTCGTGGGGGAATCGTTTGCTTGGGGAATCTACTTGGGAACGTGAAGACGAGATTCGACAGAAGTTTCCACACCTCTTTTCTTAGATCCGTATCTTTTTGTCTTTTCTTTGTTCCGTGAATTTCGAGGACGAAATTCTTTTGTAGTTGGGTATAATGTAACACCCTAGTACATTTATGCTATATATTTTGGTATTTCAAATCTTGCGGTAAAATTCTTTACTATTGTTGCTATTAGGTTGCGAATGATGCAATTAGTAGCTGTGGTCATTATCTGACCCAATCCGCATGTATGAAACCCGATATGGCGCGATGTTATAACAAATATTTGCTAGTACAGTGTATCTATGCGAATCGAGAATATATATATATAAATTATATATATTTTAACCTTCACACATCTCTTTATAATACAAGATATAAAAAAATGATATCCTTTTTCTATCTAGCCTTGAATGGCAAATTACCCAATATCAGATTGTTGCGCCTATATATCATATTCATATCCTCAGTTATAGACAGACAAATAATTTAAAATTCTCATGAATATTTACATAGATTTTAGTGGGGGTATGGGTATTTAATTATAGATATTTGCATTATGATTAAAATTCTTACATATGCTCTTTATATTTAAAAACTATATTTTTGAATGGATACGGGTAATATTTGGAGTGATCTGGTATTACCTGTAAAATCCTACAAAACATACATAATATATTACTTAATATATTCTTAAACCTATAACTGTTATATATATATATATATATATATTATAAACACACACACACACACACACTCTCTCTCCCCGTCTGCATCTCTCTCCTCTCACTTTCTCTCTCTCACGGCCGAACCCTAACCCACGCCGAACCCCATCTCGTCGCCGTCCCCACCTCATCGCTGACACCACTTCTTCATCCTCACCTCCTCATCACCACCACCGGCCACACCCTCTCCTCCTCCTTCCCCGAAGTCTCATCTGAGCCGACTCCGACGTCGAGAACCCATATCCTTTCCCCTCGTCGACCTCGCCGCCTGACCCAACCACCACTCGCACCCTCCATTGCCTTCCTCTTCTCGTCAACATCACCAGAGCACCCACATTATCACCGCACCTTCTTCTTCTTCTCCTTCTTGTTTCCTCGATCACCATCCAACACCTCACCGCCCATGACACTTCACCGTCGACCTCGGTCCCTATTACCTAGTCGCCGACCATCTCCCTCTTCTTTCTTGCCTTCGCTAAATCCAGAGAACCCCAACAACCCCATCTCTTCTTCTTCTTTCTTCTTCTTCTTTTCTTTTTCGACTTCGCCGAAGTTGGTTATCGCCGACGAGCATAATCCAGACGACCCCAGTAACCGTCGTCGTCTAATCCAGTTACCACGTCACGCAGTTGCTCAGTTCAGGTCAAGTCCTACGTACGTTGGGTTTTGCATCGTGTAGTTATTCGGCGTTCGGAACATGATATCCGTATATTCGTTGTGAGATTTCAATCAGGTAAGTTCTAAACTTGCAACATGCTTCTTTGTTTATATCAATATTTATATGATTAATTATAGTACATATATTTTAATGTTCAACAAATATTATCAATTTACAGTTTTATAGGATCTGTATCCGTATCAATAATGGTTTTATCTAGTTGCATGTCAGTTCACCACAGCATTATTATAATTTTATATCAGTTAAGTAATTTTTATCTAGATTGCCATATACATGGCAGCAGAAGTAAAACGGTTGTTACAGATAGATACATATACATCCTGGACGTTAGTCATGTTTACCATATTTAGGTATTGGTTACGGTTTTCCATCTGGTATCTATTTTGGTTAATATATATTGCCTGACTTGTAGACAAGACATTACTAGACATGCTATTTGGATTATTAATAATACCGACAATCCTGACTTGTTGTCCTAACGGACGTGACTTGTTGTCTACATAGACAAGACCTGTACCTGCTTGATCCTGTGTTGGTATTAGATTGATATCATCAATACCTGACTTGAACAAAAAACCTGGGGATAAAGGGAAATCCATAATGATACCTGACTTGTAACTCAACAGTTCGATACTTTCTAAAGACTGATCAGTCGATACGGGCTTCGGGCCCCGGAATGATGATACTGACATCATTCGTCTGTACATGATATCCTGTTTTTACTGCTTAGCGGCATGTCTCGGATTCAGCCCCGAGGGTCTTAACCGTGGTCCCGAGCACGCACGTGATACTATTGAGTTATATCGACGATTCCATTTAATTGATTTCAAAAACTTGTAGAATAGATAACTTAGAAGCACAGACTTTAGGATACACATGACATATCTATAGCTCACTGTTTTATACCTATATTTATTGTTTACACTCATGTTTAATCATACCATCCTATCCTGGTTTTTACTATTATGTTGATATTTATGACGCACCGACGTCTGTGTTTTGCATGACCCGGTTCCTTTGACTTTGTCGCAGGAAGATCATGAGTATTTTAGCAAGCAAGCCAAGCAATGAGGAGCTAGATGTTTAGTTTTAGAGATACTTAGTTTATTTTATTTTCGTAGTTTTATTTTATCGATGTGATCCCATAAGGGACGCGATTCAGATATTATTCTTTATTAGATCTTTATTCGTTTTCGCTATATACACTTCTTGACTTTTATTTATTGTGGCAGATGGACATGTATTAGTTAGATTTTATTTACTGTTCTTGATATCTGATTAACAGCCGTAATGTAACTATGGAGAGATTTTTCCTAGCCATAGGTAGCATGGTTGGCTCTGTCACGTGCGTATTTACGTATTTTGGGAAGCGGGGCGTGACACATACTTGATCATTGATCGTAGTGAATTATCATATATACTGCTCACAAGCTTGAAGTGTGATCTTGCTCCCCTGCCAACATCATATCGTGCATGAATTGTCACATGATATCTTGTCATGTCCACTCTTAATTTCTCATAAACCACAATTAGAAATTCATCCATCGATATTTGACGACGGATTCAAATTTGTTCGCATATGGTATGACCCTCATACTCAACCCCATGAGAATCGGTGTACACAACCCGTCCACCAAAATACAACCAACATGAAACATACGAGCCCATCGTCTAACCTAAAATATAACAAAACGTCTTCAGACATCAAGTAAAGTTTTTTTTAATACAATTCATGTCAATAGTTTTGTTACTAAAACCTGTATAAATTGTACTACAATCCCCTTAATTATCATTATTTTTCCAGTAAAACAAATTCCTAAAATTTCACTGAAATACCCTAAACTATCACCGTCTTTCACTAAAATACCATAAACTTTCACTTGTCTCACCAATCCACCATAAAATTTCACTTCAATAAAATAACTTAAACTATCATGGATTTTAAAAAATCAAATGTAGAATAAAAAAAACGTAATAGCCCATTTAAGATCAAATGTAACAACAAAAGAGTCAAATTTAAGATTTTACCTTCAAGAGAACTTAGTTGGAACTTGGCGAGAGAGATATAAGTTCCAAATTAATGATTTTCGATTTTTTTTGAATATCTGTGAAGGGAAGGAGGAGAGCGGCGGATTTTTGAAGAACTTAGGGTTTTCAGTCGCTGGATCGAGTGAACAGAGAGACCGATCGAGTGAGGAGAGAAACTGAAGCTGAGCGTTTAAGTAGTGGGCCAAGATGGGTCCCGAGATAAAACTCTAGCAGTATTTTCTTCAAAGAGAAAATGCTATCTAGAGTAGCGTTTTTGCTTCAAACTAAGTCGAAGCAAAAACGCTATCTCAGATAGCATTTTTGCTTGAAAGGCTTTGCTCTCTGTCCCGAACAAAAACGCTATCTGACAGAAAAGGAAAACGCTATCTCAGATATCGTTTTTGTCTGACGTGGCCGTGTCCAATCCACGCCGTCTATCTCAGAGTCATTCTCAGAATTAATTTGGATCTGGGCTATTTTTGGATTTAATTAATTAAATAGGGTTATTTAAGGGCAAGAACCATCGTTTTGACGGTGTACTGGTTTAGTTGCTGATTTAATTAATAAAGAATTCTATGCAATGATGTTTTGTATCTTAAAGAGCTTTTCTTCAATCGATTATCCATGAGCTCTTCATGACGCAAAAAGAAAAAGAAACCATCAATGAGAATTTGGTTGCGATGGTAATCTTATCTTACCTTTTATAAAGCAAACGCTGAGAACGTAGATCGTTTGCGGTGTGAACAAACGATGATCACTTTTTCTTGAACAAAATAATTCAATAAACGAGAAAATTCTCTTAATTGATTCTCTTTTTCCCAGGTTACCTATGTGTGTGGTAACTATTTTAAATTAAAAATTTTCAAATACCCTCTTCCTCCCGCACCAATACCTAAGTTATTCCTTTCTATTTTAGAGCTATCTCTAAAATTTCATTTTACAAAATTTATTATACATGGCAAAACTAATGATTCTAATAAAACAAACAGCCTGCAATTTGCCCCAAACCTAGGTCAGATTAAGTACCCAATCCCTCGCATAGATAAACTATTCGATCAACTCAGTGGCACGAGGGTATTCTCGAAATTGGATTTGCGATCCGGATATCATCAAGTTCGGGTGAAAGCAGAAGACATTTGTAAGACGGTGTTCCGAACATGATATGGGCATTACGAGTACTTAGTGATCCATTTGGAGTTACCAACGCACCGGCAATATTTATGGACTTAATGAACCAAATCTTTTCACCATATCTAGACCTGTTCGTAGTGGTGTTTATTGATGATATTCTGGTTTATTCTAGGAGCAAAGAGGAGCATGAAAAACACTTGAGGATCGCACTGCAAATATTGAGACAAGAAAAATTATAAGCTAAGATGAGCAAGTGAGAGTTTTGGCTCGAAGAAGTGAAGTTCTTGGGTCATGTTGTATCCGGAGATGGAATTGTTGTTGACCCTGAAAAGATTGCAGTTGTTTATGATTGGCCAATTCCAAAGAATATGGGGGAGATCATAACTTTTCTTGGGCTTGCTGGATACTATAGAAGGTTTGTGGAGAACTTCGCTCGAATAGCAGAACCATTGACCAAGCTAACACGAAATGAGGTACCGTTCGTATGGACTGAGAAGTATGTGTCAACTTTTGAAGCGCTGAAGTAAAGATTGACCACCGCTTCGATTCTGACAGTGCCAGATGGTTCCGGAAGGCTAGTTATTCACAGCGACGCATCTGGGAAAGGCTTGGTATGTGTCTTATTGCAGCGTAGGAAGGTTATAACATATGCGTCGAGACAATTGGAAACTCATGAGAAGAACTACCCAACTCATGATTTAGAGCCAGCAGTAGTGATTTTTTCTCTAATGATTTGGAGACACTACTTACTGGGCGAAAGGGTAGAAGTATTTACCGATCACAAGAGCTTAAAGTATGTGTTCACACATAAAGAGCTCAACATGAGGCAGCGTAGATGGTTAGAGCTGATGGCTGACTATGATCTTGATCTAAAATACCATCCGGGGAATGTTAATATAGTGTCGGATGCTCTAAGTCGGGTGCCGGCGATACAGATGTTAACTGCACAGAAGAAGATTATAGTTGATCTTCAGAGGTTCGAGTTGGAGATCGTACTACCAAATTCTTCGGGACAATTGATGCAGTTGCAAGTACAGTCATTGTCACGCCCCGCTTCCCAAAATACGGAATGCGAGGGGTTGACAAGGCCAGCCATGCTCCTACGGTCAAGGAAATATCCCGCCGTAGTCACACTTCGGCTTCTTGTTTTACGTGGTAATCAGTAAACAAAACACAGGTAATGAGAAATGCGGTAACTGAAACAAAACAGATACAAGGAACTAACCTGATGGAGATCAAAAGAGTATAGCTCTGGATAGCTGATCAAGATGTCCGTGATGTACATCTGGTCCTGGTCTCGACTAGATCCACTCCTCACTCTGAGCATGCATACTCAGGTTGTCAGAGCGACACGATAGCAATATAAACATAGGTGCAAGTGGTAACTCGAACAGTGATAATAAATATATAACAGTAAATCAAGACAGTAAATATGTGAACATGGAGTAACCAATGCAGTGTCTAATAGATCAGGTGAATAGTGAAGCAGCAAAACAGTATGTCAGGTGTGTCAATACAGTAAGTAATGCATATCAATGTCACTATCCCTATCAGTCTCTAAATCTCGCTGTACAGGTCACTAAGCCTATCGTCAGTCCAAGTGTGAGAGTCAACCACTCGTGAGCGTCCTCCACCCAAGGGTAGGACCCAAGGGCAGGGGCGCTGTGCGAGAGAGAGAGATTTATAGGGACAGAGAGACTTAGAGACATAGAGAGATTTAGAGAGAGAGAGAGAGACTTAGAGAGAGGGAGAGAGAGAGAAACAGAGGGAGGGAGAGAGAATCAGGGAGATAGAGAGACAGAGAGAGAGGGAGAGAGAGATTTAGAGAGAGAGAGAGAGAAACAGAGAGAGAGAGAGAAACTTACCGAGTGCCGGCGTGGGGTACTCAAGGCGGCCGGCGGTGAGCTCGGGGTGAGTCGGGGTCTGTTCTCGGAGCAGCGAAGAGGTGGAGTCGTCGGGGCAGGGTGTCGTGGAGGAGGTCGAAGTTGGTTTTCGTCGTCGTTGTCGGGGAGTGGAAGAGGATAGTGATAGGGACTGAGAATCGAGAGTGAGGAGGGAGTGAGTTGTAGAGACGAGGAGAGGTGAGCTTCTCATGCGTGGGGTCAACGATGGTCGGCGGGCGTTGTTGAGGAGCTCGCCGGAAGCGGTAGCGAAGGGGTTTGGAGGTTGGTGGCTACGGTGTTTACAAGGATGATGATGGAGGTTGGTGGTGGCGCCATGGTTGCGGCGACAGGGCGGAGCTGGTGGCTCGTTGGCGTTGAGAGGGTGCCCGAGGTGTTCGCCAGAGGTGGGTCGGTGGTTGGTGGTGATGGCGGTATGGGGGAGCTCGGGTGCGGGGATTTTGGTGTTTGAGAGAGAGAAGAGGTTTGAGAGTTGGAGAGGGAGAAAGGAGTTGGAGACGAGAAGAGGTTGGGGACTCGAGGGAGTCGTGGTCGAGGTCGCGGGGGCGTGGGCAACGGTGCGGCGACGTGGGCGCGTGGGTCGGCGACGTGGGCAAGAAGCAAAAATCGAGCGGGAAATTTTCTTTACGAGTGGGGAAGAAGAGTTGGGGAGCGGGTCGGGTCTGGGGTTGCGGGCGCGGGAGTAAGGGTTTGGGCTTTGGGAGCTTGGGCTTTAGTTTAAAAAGGGGAAGCTGATTTATTTTTTGGGGAAAAGAATGGGGTGGGCCGGCAGGGATTAATTGCTTTAGGCTGGGTTGGATGCTTGGGCCGGCGGGGAAAGGGCCGGGGGAATTAAATTAAAATGAGGAAACGGGCTGGGCTGAGGGATTTTATAAGTATATTTTGTTTTGGTTTTAAATTTATTTTGGTAAAAAGGAACAATGAAAAAGGCTGGGCTTGGAGGTTAATTAATTTGTGGTTTTCAGGGCCGACGAACTTATTTGATTGGCTTTGGTATGGTTTTAATCCTATGGCGGGATTTTCTTGGGCTTGGCTTTAGGGGAAAAGGGAAATAGAAAAATACAGAGAAATGGAGAGAGTGGGCTGAGACACAACAATAGAGGGGATCGGGATGAGGTTAAGAGCAAAAAGGGAACGGGCTTGGAAAATGGGAAGTAAAATAAGATGAAATAGAGTTTAAAGGAAATAAAAATGATTATAAATAAAATAAATAAATTTTGTAAATCATATATTATGAAAAATACGGATAGTGGTGTACAAAAGAACTGGGTATTACATCATACTACCCTTACAAAAATTTCGTCCTCGAAATTTAAAATCAGCGATAAGCTATGACATGCGAAAAGCTATAAGGTAGAGTCACTATTAGGGCAAACTATTTGTACAAAGGAAGGAAAATAGCAGTAACAAACAATAACATTTAAGGCATGCTAGATAGAAAAATCGAAATCCTAAATATACGTATATCGAAATAGCGCAGCTAAAATAATAAGTGCAAGGCATAACCATAATGAAATAGTGAAGGATATATCGGTAGGTTAAAACATTTTAGAATAACGAATCAATCAAACAATTTTAACATAACTTAGAAAACCACATGGTGAAAATAAGAAACATAGCACCAAAATAATATGTGTAATATATGGTTGCGCTACCGTAAAATGGGAAGAATAGTAGTGTACTTAAAATGCATAAAACGGAAATAGTTAATAACTTGCACTTTTCGATGAACACAAAATAATGAAAACTAAATTTTCGAATAACGATGTCCCTAAATAAAGTTAGGGTAATAGGAAAATAGCACAAAAATGTATAGAGCTAGCTAGGGTAGGGGTTACAATGGAGTGTGGCTCACTCAAAGGTCGGAATGTGACGGTTTTAGGCTGAAAGTCGAAGAGATTGGGGTCGGGTCAGCACAGGAAGTAAGGGTGAGCAGCAAGGACCACAGGGGGAAAGGGATGTATGGGAAGGAGAACGGTCGATACATCATGTGAATCAAAAATTCGAAGGGTCAGCTAACTCGGAAATTTCACTATCAATTTCCCTTCCAGAAGGATCTCAAACGAGGCACATACGAAGGATGAAAGGTGGCCCACTCAAAAGATCGGGGTGCGGTACCTTTGAATCTAAGCGAGGGTCAAAACGGTACAAGGTGCAGGGGTGGACAGTCAGGGATCTCAGGAGGGAAAATAGGTGTGTAGGGGAATCAGTCAAGTATCATATGAACCAAAAGATGAAAGTTTAGTGAACTCAGCAAATTTATTTCATTCCAGAAAGATCCGAACAAGGCATCCCCGACGAATAAAAGATAGTCCTAAACTATACATAGATCTTATTTGGCCAGAGGAGACGAAAGCTCAATCACGTCCATCGCGGTTGTGGAGGTTCAGCAGGTTACGGTAGGCTCGCGCGCTCAGATAAGGGCGTCCATTTCTATATCGCCTCGCAGGGACCGGTTCTTCTGCCGCGGGGTCTTGTTCTTCTGGTTCTTCTGTCTCGACTAGAGCTTCTTCATCGAGGTCTGTTTCCATGTGATTCTCTTCTTCTGGATTTTCTTCTATCGGGTCCCCCTCAGAATCTTCCTCTAATGGGTCTTCTCCGAAGTCCTCCTCTTCGTCGTCCGAGTCGTTGATCCAGTTAACTTCTGGGGCTGCGAATCCCTCACCCTCGGAATCGCTGTTCCTGAAAATAACCTGTGGACCGTTGATCTCGTCATCTGAACTCACCAGCATGCAGTCCAAGGAAACGCACGACCGCGTGTCCTCATCTAGGGGCGGCGCTTCTCAAAAGTGGGCCATGACCTGAAAAGAGAGAGTCGTGATTAGACACTGGGGCACGTTAAGAAGATATTCAAGGATACAATGGCACAGGGAGGATATGCTGGAGGCAAGGACGGAAAGAAAAAAAATGTAAAGATGCTGATGCAAGGAATAGTATAGAATAAAGTGAGAAGCAAGAGGACGGTGCATACATCACAACTCAGAATTTTGTTGCATTCAGCTAAAAGTTCGACGGATACAAGATTTCAAACGAAAAGAAGTATTTACAAAAGAGTGATAACGTCTTTATTGAAAGTAGAAAACGTGATAATTCTTCTTTGATTTCTGGACTGCCACATTCCTGTCTCGCGAGTTGAATCCTGTGCGGGGTCCGCACTAACCTCGAAGGTCGAACTACGAAATAACCATCACTTAGCCGAAGTTGAGGGTGTGGACGAACTACCTCCTTGTAGCTCCTTCCTTTCAGGGAAACTATTGATAAAGTGTTCGCTGGATCCGCAAATCAGGCATTTCCTTTTGGCGCGGCGATACTCCCTCTGATGGTGTCCTGACTTCTTGCGGTACCCACAACATTGGGTCTTCTACTGCTTCGGTCGTGGGGAAACAAGTGGGCTCTTCATCTTCACCTCTTTTCCTCGTCTAACAGGGGCCCTTTTACGATTTGAGGCTTCCGCTGGTGCCTGAGTCATCTGCCTTCTTAGTCCTTCAGCTAACAGGTCGTTTGTTCGCTCCTGGGCTTCTTTCAAACTTTGCAGTGCATTCAGAATCTCTACGGTCTGATTCTGGGGAGTGGAGGTAGAGGAAGCGTCGTTGGAAGACATGGTCCTGAAACAACCATTTTAGGACGGCATAAGATACAGGAAAAATCAGAACAAGATATAAAATTGACAATGAAACAAGAATATCGGGTGAGATGAAACTCATTCAAACGGATAGCAAACGTAGAGCTCCAAGTTACCCAATAGAGTACGGTATTGTAGCTATGCTATAGTTCATAATTACAACCATGTAACTCTACTAAGTCACCCAAAACTCTAACGGATGGAGTCAAAATATGGCATGACGAATAATAAAGATTCAAGTCAAGGATAACAGTTCACAATCTGGACCGAAAGAGCGACTTAGATTGTCAAACTCTGCATCGGAAACTGCAATTCCAATCATAGCAAAACCTGGCTCTGATACCAACAAAACCATGTCACGCCCCGCTTCCCAAAATACGGAATGCGAGGGGTTGACAAGGCCAGCCATGCTCCTACGGTCAAGAAAATATCCCGCCGTAGTCACACTTCGGCTTCTTATTTTACGTGGTAATCAGTAAACAACGCACAGGTAATGAGAAATGCGGTAACTGAAACAAAACAGATACAAGGAACTAACCTGATGGAGATCAAAAGAGTATAGCTCTGGATAGCTGATCAAGATGTCCGTGATGTACGTCTGGTCCTGGTCCAGGCTAGATCCACTCCTCACTCTGAGCATGCATACTCAGGTCGTCAGAGCGACACGATAGCAATATAAACATAGGTGCAAGTGGTAACTCGAACAGTGATAATAAATATATAACAGTAAATCAAGACAGTAAATATGTGAACATGGAGTAACCAATGCAGTGTCTAATAGATCAGGTGAATAGTGAAGCAGCAAAACAGTATGTCAGGTGTGTCAATACAGTAAGTAATGCATGTCAATGTCACTATCTCTATCTGTCTCTAAATCTCGCTGTACAGGTCACTAAGCCTATCATCAGTCCAAGTGTGAGAGTCAACCACTCGTGAGTGTCCTCCACCCAAGGGTAGGACCCAAGGGCAAGGGACCACGGGCCCAAATAAAACGCACGGTAATAATCATGTAATATCCCTGTAAATCTCCATATATCTCCATATATATGCCAGCATGGGACTCCCGAGATTCTGTTGAACTCACACTTAAACTACCCCACACCCCGTGGTCTACATCAAACGCCCACCATAGACTCAAATACCAGCCGGTCCATGACGAGTTTACACGAGAACTGAAAACGGGGTCTCCATCAAGCATGTCTCGACTGATACCCAAGATCAATGGACAGTGTTTGGTGCCTTACCCATGACACCCATACCAGTGCTTCCATAAGTGTCCCATACCACTTATAGTCACACTTATACGCGTCCCACAGGCGTCGACAATGCAGTAAATCGATAGGGTCCACTGATTGTGTACAAGTACGTATCACTTTCACTTATCCATTCATGCACGAACACTAACGTACTTGCCACAATCACCACTAATACCTAACACTGGGTAATGCACATGATCACTAGATTACCAATGCAATGACATATATATATATGATGTGATGAGAAAACAGTATGTAAGGCATGATTAAGATGTCATATGTCGGTATCCTACCGCTTGCATAATTTATCATAAATCGTACATGCCAAATTTGGCGAAACAATGAACAGGGGATAAGTAGTATATTTGATTATCTATCCAGAAAATTTGGTTTCACGTCAATCGGGTTTCAGGATCACTAGATATGGCCATTTCATTTTAAGCGTTCACTGCTGGAAATTCGGTTTCAGAATTGGAAGTCCGTTTCGCAACGCATTTTAATCCCAGTTGGGACCAGAATTTAGCGACGCTATAGTTGAATGAAATCTAGGGTTTTCAATAGGGTTTTCAACGCAGTAGACGTATTCTCAATCGTGTCTGTACATCAGGAGTTATCCACTATTCAACACTAGGGTATCAGTTCTGGTTCTGTTTGGGACTGCTATACGTCCCGATCTATTAAATTGCATTTTAAATAGTAAACGATGATGAAACAGGGTTAAACCACTTGCATTATTTATTTAACAGATTCAACTTCGATAAGGTGTAGGGTTCCGCAACATACGAGTTCAGACAGCAAAGTAGTAAACATTACGGGACAGAAAACAATAACCAGAGTTGCTCTGGACTGCAGTCCAGAGCCGCTCTCCGAGCCGATTCTCGTCATAATATTAGTACTGAAAGAATTAAGAACTTATACAAGGTTACAGATCGTCGAGTCGGCTTCGATTTGAGACCTCGAACGTATCATTCTAATATGTATACAATTAATGGCGATTTAAGCAAGTTTCAGGTGCAGGAAATTCCCAGTTTTTACGGGTGTATTTGGGGGTGTTCGTTTAAGTCGTTAACAGTCATATTTTTCAGTGAAACTTCTACAAAAGGTTCATTATCACTCGGGCCACAATACGCAATCAAATTCTGTCAAATTAATTGAAGGTTTTCATTGGGATCTTGCATCGAACAGTTAAGTCATATAAGGTTTTCACGAAATGTAAACGTGGAATTTATAGTATTAAGAAATGTAACGGATATAATATAGCATGCAGCAAGTGGGGTAATTTCCTGGAGACGTGTCGACAATAATACTGCAGTGTCAACTGCACGATCGCGTCACGAACGCAGCACCGGTTCCGCCTTTGGAATCAGGTAGTGTAGTCAAACCCAGGTAACTACTGTGCACTCGTTTTCATCAGTTCCAAGCTTTAGACATACCTCGATTTGATGTGAGGGAGACAGGGGCGCTGTGCGAGAGAGAGAGAGAGATTTAGAGGGACAGAGAGACTTAGAGACAGAGAGAGATTTAGAGAGAGAGAGAGAGACTTAGAGACAGAGAGAGATTTAGAGAGAGAGAGAGAGACTTAGTGTAAGTGCACGGCAGCGCTCCGGCAGTCAATCCGACGCCGGAATGCGGAAACGAAACTTTTACAAAATTTATAAACTGGCACCACCGCGCACTATAAATCCCGGATCGGGCCATTAACCTAACTCTAACAAACTAGAAAAAAGGGAAGGAAGCTATACCGAACGATCCGTGTCCTTCGGTCTTCGGCCTCCACTCCGATCTCCTCGCAGAATCTCCAGTCTTCATCTCCTCGTCGGAATGGGCACCACATCGCCGGGTTCTTTTACGGGCTCCCACCTCTGGACCGAAGCAACTCGGGTATGAAGTTGGCGAGTCGACGTGTCCAAGAATACTGTAGGCTAGTGTAGAATCACTTGTCTCAAGCGGGTAGTGAAGTTGCCTTTGAAGGAGGGAAGAAGAAAATAATCTTTTGAGATGGCTATGGATTTTTTTGGCAAAGCATAATATGAGATGAACAAACTTTCCCCACACCCCAAAAAATGAAATCCCCTTCCCTCTTTGAAGTGGCCGGCCTAAGAAAAAGAGAGAGAGAGCATGAAGGGAGGTAAGTGTAGTAAAAGCAAAGGGGTGATCATAAACAAAAGCAAACCTCACTTCAAAACATCACCCTTACATCCTTATCAAATCCCATCTCAATTAATGCAAACCATGATGAAAGAAAAAAGCAAAGATGCTTGTATTATCATAAAGCCACATATCACTAATAACACCTCCAGAATTGCTAATTTGCATATTTGCAAATTAGCCCCTCCCATCACAAAAATCCGGCCGTGAAGGAACAAAGGAAAACTGACCGAAACGGAATGCAAACTGGCAACTTCAGAAAACTGATCCCGTAATAAATTACAGGAAAACCCCGCGACCGTATATACATACCCGCATTTGTATTCCGACCGAATACAAATGCAATGAGACAAAATCTACACTGTACAATACTAGGATCCGGATTAAACCAAAGCCCGCTAGTATTATCCGTCCGATCATGATCCGTGCAATACCGCACGTATATGATCGAACCTTGCCATATCTCCATACGGCCTTTACAGCGTTTCGCCCGAAACTTGAGAAACTGTTTGTGGGGGACTCTAAAGACTCGTTAATACTTTGGCTGTAGATTTAATCACTAGCATGTCAGAGATATTAGCCATACGTAACGGGCTACCAGGTATTGACCAAAAGGGACGTCGATGAGCGAACTCATCCTGACACCCTACTGAGCCTGTCAGTGACAATATCCGTACAGTCCGGTCCGTTCGTCTATGAGCATCGCATGGCGGGCCTAGGGGGTTGGTAAAAGTCAGACCCCAAAAAGCGGTACAAGTCGTGTCGGAGTGTAGCCCAGAACACCCTGAGATACTACTGGAATACCTACCAGTAAATCTCCTGCCTTGGCCAAGGACTTCGTGTAATGGCTCTCCTAGACACAGCGCGACCTCACCCCCAATACCGGGAGAGACGAACCCCTACAGATCCGCTCACTGCCTCCATGTGGCTCGGGACTGCACCCAACTAAAACCTGTTTGCACGACTTCTTTGAGCCGTTGTAGGGTAGTAATCAAAGTACAGTGGGAACTCACACGAGACAAATGACGATCTCAGGTCGATGAACTAACCTGTACACATGTCACCAGGGAACTGCTATCTGACGTCAGGTATAAGACCAACTAGCATGTTCCCGGCGAGTCCTGTCCGGTGTACTCATAACCCAATGAGCACCTGTATACATCTTAGGTGAACCAACTGACACCAGTGGCTTGTGAGACCGGCCACCACCCCTCGTCGGGGTCTCGACTGTATACACTAGTCTACTCTGGAGAATCGATGCCTTGTCTCGAAACTCCCACGACTAGGGACCTTTTAAGGATGTGCTTATAGACCCCAGCTCCCACGTATATGATCGCCATCATACTGCTGGCCGTCAAGCAAGAATCCTAAGGGCTTTATCAACGCGCAATAGTGACCTGTAAGGTCACCTAAAGCAGTATACGATGATAAAGATAAACCAGATAGCATACTATTATCTTGAGTAAGACTGCCCTATCGGCATAGGTCCTCTCTCAATCATTGCAATCACGTGCCTGTGATCCAATAATTGACTCTGAGGGCACTATCTCCAATAATCTCCCACTTGCACTCAAGGCTAATTATTGCGATGTCGCATACTCACAGCCTGTGTGATACCGAACACCCAACTCCTCTACTAATCAGTTTCACAAAACCCGTTTGCGAAACTAATGCGTTCGAGGAATAGGCTCAGTGAGTGGATCCGCTCTAATATTTCTTTCTATGTCTCTCTTTATCTCATGTTCACGGAGAAAGCCATCTCCCGAAATGAGCAATACCTGTCTTAGAGTATGTCTGGATATCTGATGGGACCTATTTCATAAGTGAACTCCAAATCCAAACTTCTTAAACTGTATCGTCAACTGAACTTAATCAGTATCCTGCGCCATGCCTCCCTCAGTATCCGCCTGGACCACCTGTCCAAAATACTGCCCCTCGTCAGAGGGAAAACTATAACTCTGACAGTCACTCTGTCATCCAGGTCACTTTGGAAGCCTGGAGTGATAACCGTCTCCTAAAGGAGGCTGCCGTTATCAAATCCCTAGAACATCCACTTATGTTCTAAAACTGCTCCCAAATGTTTCTCCAGGATTGGATCAATATCAACTTATTGCATCTACTGCAAGAACAACATCTGGTGTGGTACTTGACATCTCATGATCAACTCAATTGCCTAAGCAAGTGATCTGCCAATCACGCACATCCCTCTCCCTTTTAGTCTGTAAGTCACCTTTAGAGAGGGTGACTCCATCACCTGCAGGTACACTACCATGCCTGGAGTCGTCCATTCTAAAACACCTTTAGAATGCTGTCAAAGTACCCAGATTAGGAAACTACCCAAATCTAGACCATAAATCTAGTAACCAGAATGTCTGATATAATATACAAGTCCCATGTGGAGAAACCACTGTGTGACAACCAAAGTATAACCGATCGTAGTATAGGAACTTCACTTCCTACTCTGTGTATGTCATCCAAATACTAGGACATCACACCCTACTACCTTCCTAACAGATCCATCCCCTATTCTGATGAAGTCAAACCTATGAATGTCACATCAGAAATAGATGATCAATCTCCGCTATATCTGCTTAAGTCTTATGAATAGACATAAGCCACTTGTCCACTATGCTTCCGCTGCTCCCACTGACTACGACAACCCTCTGGCAGAGTCATATACACGTGCACTTCTAAAGCTAGTTCAGAACGACGCTATACCCATCCTCCTGCCTGGTCTCACAGTCTGGAACAACAGCAATGGTAAGTCTGGGTAAGCAAGAACCTCCCTGTCACCGTCCTTGAGGCTACCGGAGTACCTCTCGGGTGCCTGAGGTTACTCACCATATCTGCGGAGTGGCCAATGGAATGTCAAACCAGATTGAATCTTTAGGTTCTTATCAAATTTTTAGTAATCGTCTGCGGTTCTGGAATCACTTCCGGTTGTACCATACTCCCACTACTGTTTTCTGAAAAAATCCATATTTATTAAAACCGTGGCGAGTCTAGAACAATATCACTATTGATTTTACAGATGGTAAAAAGTCAACCCTCGTCATAGCTCGGGTCAACCCACAAACAGTCATTACAGAAACGTGCCTTGAGTTGTCCAGAGTCTGGTTTTAAGCATAAGCTGGACAACTCCCTGTATCTTAACAATGTCAAGATATGAACTGTTCTATATCCAATACAGAAACAGAGGCACTGATTTAATTGAACCAGATTCAAATCATGCAGCTGTCTCCAGTGCATGTCAAGTAAATGGAGAGAGGCCGATCAGCGTTACTTAACTTAGGAGTGCTTCCAATTATGAGTAACCTGAAAGAGACGCAAGTTCTCTTAATCATTACTATCAACTGAATACCATACACAAGTATCTACATCATCTATCACCTTAAAGAATCCCGACACTTGCAATACCTGGTTCTCTACTTTACTCTTATACCTATAACTTCTCAAAACTTGGACCTTGTGTCTCTATGAAACACATGTCTAAGAACTAGAGAAGTCACAAGTAAACAGAATATAGTACGAGTACCAACCCCTCTGTCCTAATGGACACTGGACAACATACAATACTTTGTATAAGTCCCTTGAGTTTAATAACTCATTCCCTGTGTGTCGTAGGTTGAAAACTGTACTATGGTTATGAAGAATTACATCGCTGTTTAATACTCATTATCTAACCATCCACTGATATAGGTAAATGTCATAGACATAATTTCAAAAAGGTATATCTCACTCTATAAAAATAGACGTATAGATATATCAATTTGAAATTGGTGCACAACGACGGATATTCAAAACCAAATATTTGCCGTCCAGCAAACAACCCAGGCGATTTCCTCAAATATCACCAATTACAACGAATTCCGATATAATGAGGATGATCACCTAATTCCCAATAACTTACTCCCACTCATCATCAGTAAAACCATACAGAAGTGAGAATCATAGCTGGTAAATACATACCCTGAAGCAAGTGTCTAATTAGGAAATCAGTTTTCTTTTAACAGTACACAGTGAAACCGAAACATTGAAATGTTTCAATGGGGTATCCGGGTATTTCTAGTAATGCCACTTCCATTATCCAGATTCACAACTGTAACCGTATATTTCTTTGCCATCTCTCCAGATCCCTTTATATGTCTTTAGTCGTTACCTTCTGTACACCCCTTTAGGCCAAATGGTTTTCTTCCTTCCCTACCGTTCGGCACCAGCCTATGGTTTGGAAGAAGACTATCCAATAAGCATAATGGGTGTACTGTCCTAATCCTAGGAGCACTCGCAATGCGAGAGAAGGTGAAGATAAAAGACAACCGAATAAACCTTATTCTTATTTCTCCTGAACCAGAATCCATCCCCGAACTGGAACAAGTTCCTTTCGAGTTCGTATATAACCATACGATGGAGTATCCAAATAACTGTGGATTTTCGTAGTGATACGGAGTGTCCTGGAGAAATACAAAGGTGAAGTGGGAGTGGTAGTGAAATACTTAGTTTGGTCATGAATAGCAGTTGCAGTTTACTTTGCCCTCTTACTAATCCCTTTATTTGTCTTAACTTAATACTTTCTGTACACCGTTTAGGGTAATTGTGTAAGTCGATGTACAACACCCCACGACTTGCGGGGATGCGGAATAATGAAAAACGATCTTGTTCTTTGCTTAAATATCGACTAACCGCATGAATCGAAGCTAAACGATAACTAACAACTATCATAGAAGTTCTAAACTACTATGTGAAGTGATTATACCTAAAGATCCGAGTCCTTCGTCTTGTCATTCTCTACGTCCTCTCCGGCCTTCTCTAAGTAGTAGAAGATCCACCCGAGAGCTAAACTACAAGCTTCACCTCAAACTAGAGGTAACTAGGTTTTTTAAATCGCTAATCTAAGCAACCTAGGTGATATAGAGAATGGTTAAGGATTAAGTAGTCTAATCTAATCCTTGTACTTAACACATGAGAGGGGAGGATTAGGGTTTGAAGAGGGAGAGCTTGAGGAGAGAGAAAGTGAACATAAGAATGAGATGAGATAATGAGCTATTATAATATATATCAAGCATAATATTTTATCCAACAAAAGAAAATGAAGGATGAATAGTCATGCTTCATAAATATCTAATGGGTGATTCATCTCCATAAGTCATTAAGCATTTATGATGCATTAATGACATGGATGAATCACTTATATGACTCACTAATCCCATTTAATGCATATGCCACCTTAACCCCCAAGTCACCATCTTCTAGAAGCTTCTCGCGCAATTACGAGAACGCCCCTCCTATCCGTGAAAACACGGAAAAACTTTAGACTGTATAAATCCAACAACCGGATACTAGAAACTGGCTTAAACCAAAGCCGACTAGTAAAAACTGTCCGGATGTCGTACGTGCGTAAACACACGTATGCGTCCGAACCCTTGTCGTAAAACCATACGACCTCTATATCGTTTCGCCTGGAGTAGGGAAACTCTCTGTGTGGGACTCTAGAGACTCGACTACTACGCTGGCAGTGGGTTTAACCACAGACCGCAAGCGGCACTAGCTGTACGTAACGGTCCCCAGGTAGATGTCGATAAGAAGGCCGATGAGGAAACCCATCCGAACTCCTACCGAGTCTGATGTGACAATCTCCGTACAGTCCGGTCCGTTCTTACTAAGACTATCGCATATCGGGCCTAGGGGGCGGCAAGCGTCAGTCCCCTAATAGCGGTATAAGTCGTGTCGGAGTGAAGCCCATTACACCCTGAGAAACTACTGGAACCTACCAGCAAATCTCGCTTGCCCTGGCCAGGGACTTTGCGTAATGGCTCTCTGACACAGCGCGATATCAACCCCCAATACCGGGAGAGACGAATCTTGTCTTACCGCCACTGCCTCCAAGTGCTCGGGACTGCACCCAACTGCTACGTGTTTGCACGACTCCTTTGAGCCGTGGTAGGGTAGCAATCTAAGAACAGTGGGACACACTCGAGGCGAAGTAGCAGTGTCAAGTCTGCGGACTATGCTGTACTCATGTCACCTGGAAACTGTTAACTGACGACTGGTATAAAACAAACCAACAGTTCCCTGTGAGTCCTGTCCGGTGTACCCGTAACCCAACGAGCACCTGTATACTATCTCCAGTACAACGTACTGACGGCTATGGGACAGACCATCTCCCCAACTGGGATGAGAAGCGTACACACTAGTCTACTCCGGAGTATCGATACCCTGTCTCGATAATCCTACGACTAGGGACCTGAATAAGGATGTGCTTGTAGACTACCCAGCCCCCACTAGTGTGACTGCCATCACAACGCTGGTAGTCAAGCAAGATCCTAAGAGCTCTATCAATATGTATACTCACATATTAAGATAGGAAAACCAAGTAGCATACTACCATATTTAGCAAGACTGTTATATACATGTGAATATCCCAAGCTTCCATTAAGTAATATACAAACTAGTATGATACAATAATGGCCCCTAGGGCATGTACACTAACAATCTCCCACTTGCACTAGGGCCATGTACTGGCGTATCGAAGACCGATGATCTCGAGTAGCCTCTCGAACTGAATCTGAGGTAGGGCCTTCGTGAATGGATCAGCAATGTTATCCTCTGATTTTACTCCCTTTACCTCGATCTCCTGGCGATCTACGATCTCCCTGATCAGGTGATACCGCCTTAAGATGTGTCTGGACTTCTGATGGGACCTGGGTTCCTTCGCTAAAACTATAGCGCCGTTGTTGTCACAATACAGAGGTATTGGACCAACACTGGTAGGAACCACCTGAAGTTCTGTGAGGAACTTCTTTATCCAGACAGCTTCTTTTGCGGCATCGGAAGCAGCTATGTACTCCGCTTCCATCGTTGAGTCAGCAACGGTCTCCTGCTTGGAACTCTTCCAACAGACCGCCCCTCCATTGAGGGTAAAGACATAACCCGACATGGACTTGGAGTCATCCTTGTCACTCTGGAAGCCGGAGTCAGCAAAGGCCTCGATCCGGAGGTCTTTTCCGCAATACACCAAGAACATCTCCTTAGTCCTCCTCAGGTACTTGAGAATGTTCTTTACTGCTATCCAGTGATTCTCCCCTGGGTTTGCCTGATACCGGCTTACAACGCTCAATGCGTATGCTACATCTGGTCTGGTACATAACATCGCATACATTATAGAGCTTACCGCAGAAGCGTAGGGTATAATCGACATGCGATCCCTTTCCAAATCAGTCTTGGGAGACATCTCTTTAGAGAGGGTGATTCCGTGACAAGCCGGTAGGTTACCGCGCTTAGAATCTTCCATACTGAATCTTTTCAATATGGTGTCTATGTACCTGGACTGTGAAAGTCCCAACATCCTCTTTGATCTATCACGATAGATCTGGATCCCCAGAATGTAGGTGGCATCACCCAGGTCCTTCATGGAGAATTTCTGTGACAAGAATCCTTTGACTGACTGTAGCATAGGAATATCATTTCCTATTAGGAGAATGTCATCCACGTACAAGAAGAGGAATACAACAACTCTCCCTACAATCTTACTGTATATGCATGGTTCATCTGGATTCTTGATAAAGTCGAATTCTTTGACAGTATCATCAAAACAGATGTTCCAACTCCGCGATACTTGCTTTAGTCCATAAATGGACTTAAGCAACTTGCACACTTTACCGCTGCTCCCACTCTGAATGAATCCCTCTGGCTAATCTATATAGATGCACTCTTCCAAATTTCCATTTAGAAAGGCCGTCTTTACGTCTATCTGCCAGATCTCATAATCGTGGAAGGCAGCAATGGCAAGAAGGACCTGAATGGATTTGAGCATAGCCACTGGAGAAAAGGTTTCGTCATAGTCCAAACCAGGTCTTTGACGGAAACCCTTTGCAACAAGTCTAGCCTTATAGGTTTCAACCTGTCCATCTACACCAATCTTCTTTCTGAAGATCCACTTGCATCCTACGGATTTTACCCCATCTGGAGCAATGTCCAAAGTCCATACTTTGTTAGTGTACATGGACTCCATTTCGGTCCGCATTGCATCCAGCCGTTTTACCGAGTCGCCGCTCTGATGGCTTGCTGGAAGCTAGTAGGGTCATCATTATCAATGATGCAATCTTCTCGATCCCCGTCTATGAGAAAACTGTAGTATCTCTCGGGCGGATGAGACTGCCTACTACTTCTGCGGATAGGCGCTGGTACGTCCCTTTCTTCTGAAACTTCTGGTTCTATCAAACTTTCAGTAACAGCTTGTGGTTCTGGAATTTCTTCCAGTTCTACTGCGCTCCCACTCTTCTGATTTTCTAAAAATTCAGCTTCTAAGAAGTGGGCATGACGAGAAACAAAAACCTTTTGTTCCTCTGCGTAATAGAAATAATATCTCTTGGAGTTCTTTGGATATCCCACAAATTTACACTGTACTGAGCGTGCCTCGAGCTTGTCCGGATGCTACTTTTTTACAAAAGTTGGACATCCCCATGTCTTCAGGTACTAAAGATAGGGTTTCTTCCCACTCCACATCTGATATGGTGTAGTAGGCACAGTTTTGGTTGGAACCTTGTTCAAAATATATGCAGCTGATTCCAGTGCATAACCCCAGAAAGATCGTGGTAACTCAGCCTTACTCATCATGGAACGAACCATATCCAATGGGGTTCGATTCCTCCTTTCCGATACACCGTTGTGTTGTGGTGTGTATGAAGGAGTAAGCTGAGAGAGAATTCCATTCACTTTTAAGTAACCCAGGAACTCGACACTTAAGTATTCACCACCTCGATTAGATCTCAGTGTCTTGATACTTTTGCCTTTTTGGTTTTCCACTTCATTCTTGTATTCCTGGAATTTCTCAAAGGCCTCGGATTTATGCTTCATCAAGAAGATATGTCCATAGCTAGAGAAATCATCCGTAAAAGTAATGAAGTAGGAATAACCACCTCGCGCATGTGTAGACATTGGACCGCACACGTCACTGTGTACGAGTCCCAAGAGCTCGCTCGCTCTTACTCCGTGTCCAGTAAACGGAGTCTTTGTCATCTTTCCCATGAGACAAGATTCACAAGTAGCATAAGATTGATATTCGAACGGATTCAAATATCCTTCTCTATGTAACTTAGTTAATCGTGTTTCATTGATGTGACCTAGTCTACAATGCCATAAGAAAGCCTGATTTATTTCTGGAGACTTTCTTTCAAGTGTGTTCTGGACATTGAAAACCTGAGCTTGACTCAATACGTATATACCGTTATCTAATGTACCGGACCCAATCAGAACTTGATTTAGGTGGATGTGCACTACATCGCTTACGAATGTAAAATCATATCCCTCCTTCGAAAGTAAGGACACTGATATGATATTACAAGTCAAACTAGGTACATACAAACAGTTACGTAGAATCAATATCTGCCCACTTGTCAAACCTAGGCGATATTCTCCCACGGATTCAGCGTCCACGCTCATTCCGTTTGCAACTCTGAGAGACAAATCACCTACCCTTATAACTCTACGGTTTCTCAAAGAATGTAATGAATTACAGATATGAGATCCTGTTCCGGTATCTAGTACCCAGGAAGTAGAGTTAATTGACAAACAGTTCTAAATAACAAACACACTTGAGGCCGAAGCCACAACATGCTTCGTATCCTGGCTTCTGGCTTCCAAAGCCCTGCAATCCTTCTGCCAATGCCCGTTCCCATAACAATAGGAACATCCCTCTTTACCAAGTCCCGAAACTTTTGCTCTTCCCTTTCCTCCTACTTTACTGACACAGTATATCGGCTTTATAGAGGTCTTCTTCTTTTCACCCTTTGCTTTCGCCCTGGATGTAGAAGAAGAAGGTCCCCCATTAAGCAGAGCTTGTGTCTCCCTGGTTTCTTTCAGGGTGTAAGTAGAGCGTAGGGACTGTGGAAATAAGTCAGCGTATGACCTATTTCCCAACGTGATCTCCAGGTCCTTGGCTTATCAATATAGCTAGTCATTGTAAGGACGTCGTCCCCTACAGATGACCCGACAGCCAACCTCGCTTGAATTAATTCGTTCGAGGTTTCATATCTTGCGATATGAGATTGCTCTCCATATAAATCTTTGTTATGGAGAAAGATGGAAACTGAGTCTATCTTCTCGTGCTGCTTCTGGTATACACCATCATCTGAAGCCAACACGAGGCACTTGGCTTTCGCTTTATCCTTTTCCCTTGTCTGACGGATATCCATATCCATGACGGTGGAAACTGGACCTGGGACGGCGGGATCTTGAGTAGTAATAGGGTGGTCCAGCTTGTCATAGGCAATGGACATCTGGACAGACCTTTGCCAGTCATATAAGTTAGATTCAGTCAACTTGTTATCTAGATGTAACCTAGTCATGGTCACAAGGTCGCTGCAATGAGAGAGAGAGAAGAAAACACTTTAGCATGACGCTCTTGTAAGTTTAGAGTGGTTTTTAGTTTATCTAAACTGGATGGCTCCCACTGTTTCTCGAATCCTTTCTCAAACCATAAAAGAAGAATTAGCCAGGGCTATTCTCACCGTACAATACTTGCTTAACCGTTCAGCCAGGCCAGTGTCGATACTTCGAGGGAGGTTTTCCAACGCTTTCGCGAAGTTCCTTAATTAAGTAACCTCTTTTCTCTAGGGGCGTAGCCCCGCTGACACCTTTCTAAGCACCTACTTGTTTTATAGCATTGATCGTTAAGTGATGAATCTCTTGATAAGCAGCATATACTCACAGCAGGATCGGGATCCAAATATCATCGTATGATAATGTTGAAGGAATCCTACCAACATTCATCAAACTCCAAATGGTATGCAACACTAGCAAGTTTCAGTTTCTTTAGAAACTCCCGATGTGGATTTTTGCCCCATGTTCTTATGACCTTGACGAAGGCCAACAAATCATAAGTCACATGTCAAGTTCTGCCCATCATTATCTTGTTAATTTGAACCCACCCGTACATACCCTTGATGAAGGCCAACAAGGTAATATGACTGTCCCAAACCAACTCATCTATCTATGCAACAAATGAATACCCCAGCAGCTACCAAACACTATGCCTTGACGAAGGCCAACAAACATAGCTTGAATACTACTGACCATCCATAAGAAATGACGGAGGGCTACGACTGGTTTTGGCGAAACCGTGAACGTAGTGAACTTGATATAATCGAAGGAACCTGATAGCTTTTAAAAGGAGTGGTTAAAGCTCCGCAACTAAAATATCTTCTGTTTTTAAAAATAACCGAGTGGTTTCTTTTAAATTGTTCCAACGATTAAACTTTGGTTTATTTTCTTTGCATTAATAATAATGCGTCCCATCTTTAACCTATCATTGCAGAAAACAAGGAAAATACAACGTCCTCTTATGCCATCCGCATTCGCCACTGGGTCCCGTCATCACCCGTTAGGTTACTTAACTAACGACAGAGCGGGGGCTGGGCTAGCGCTTGTGTAAAACATAAGTGACGTCTAAATAGCTATCATATATAGATAGTGTACATTCGTCAGACGCAATAATAGGCATTCCAGATCTCAGATGAACATTATCGGATATACAAGCAATCCGCGTTTGTTTTGAGCCTGCAACAAAAGACGGATTACACAGTTGTGATGAATAGCCATTACCCCACCCTAGACCCCTACGGGTACGGCAAACTACCCGTCAAGTACCCAAAGTGAAGCGATCTCCCTCAACAAAGTGAGTAGGCCACTAAACACTTCAAAGTACCCGGTAGTTTGTGTACCCCACCTTGGGTCTATCCTAGGAGCAAAAAACAGTAAAATGAAATAATACAACGATGGCTACAACCGCAACCTGGATGTGCCCCGCAAAATAATATTACAACAAATTACATTTACATTGAATGAATTAATACAATAACCCATCACAAAACCCCGGCTAATCATCACAACAATCCAATACAGTTCATAATCACAAACAGTAAAATCCATTACAGAAATGTGCAACCCCCTGCCAACCGACATACTAGCAGTTAGGGGAGGTTTACGAACACATTATACAAACACAGATATAATCAAATTAGCAAACATCGTAAAATTTCGATCGAGCAAAACACTTTAGATTCTACTGCAAAACTTCTCTGTGCACCTGAGATCTTAGCAGAAAATAAAATATCCAGAAATATCACTGTTAACACCAGAAGGTTACTGAAGAAATTTGGGCCGACTCGGCCGCGGATCCACGGCGGATCGCATGGATTCGCCGCGGTTCCACGGCAAGTTAGCCGACTTACGCGACCAAATTTCTGCAGTACCCCTATTATTTCCTTCTTGTTATTCTGCAGGTCCCTGAAAAAATTTTAGGGCCTGTTTTAATTTTGACAGAAGCTGTGTAAAACGATGATCTTTCCGGTTCTTTTTGCGTTCGAAATACTTACGACTTTGCTAATGAGTTAATTATTGTTTAGCGAGGCTCTGATACCACTGTAAGTCGATGTACAACACCCCACGACTTGCGGGGAGGCGGAATAATGAAAAACGATGTTGTTCTTTGCTTAAACATCGACTAACCGCATGAATCGAAGCTAAACGATAACTAACAACTATCATAGAAGTTCTAAACTACTATGTGAAATGATTATACCTAAACATCTGATTCCTTCGTCTTGTCGTTCTCCACGTCCTCTCCGGCCTTCTCTAAGTAGTAGAAGATCCACCCGAGAGTTTTACTACAAGCTTCACCTCAAACTAGAGGTAACTAGGTTTCTTAAATCGCTAATCTAAGCAACCTAGGTGATATAGAGAATGGTTAAGGATTAAGTAGTCTAATCTAATCCTTGTACTCAACACATGAGAGGGGAGGATTAGGGTTTGAAGAGAGAGAGCTTGAGGAGAGAGAAAGTGAACATGAGAATGAGATGAGATAATGAGCTATCATAATATATATCAAGCATAATATTTTATCCAACAAAAGAAAATGAAGGATGAATAATCATGCTTCATAAATATCTAATGGGTGATTTATCTCCATGAGTCATTAAGCATTTATGATGCATTAATGACATGGATGAATCACTTATATGACTCACTAATCCCATTTAATGCATATGCCACCTTAACCCCCAAGTCACCATCTTCTAGAAGCTTCTCGCGCAATTACGAGAACGCCCCTCCTATCCGTGAAAACACGGAAAAACTTTAGACTGTATAAATCCAACAACCGGATACTAGAAACTGGCTTAAACCAAAGCCGACTAGTAAAAACTGTCCGGATGTCGTACGTGCGTAAACACACGTATGCGTCCGAACCCTTGTCGTAAAACCATACGACCTCTATATCGTTTCGCCTGGAGTAGGGAAACTCTCTGTGTGGGACTCTAGAGACTCGACTACTACGCTGGCAGTGGGTTTAACCACAGACCGCAAGCGGCACTAGCTGTACGTAACGGTCCCCAGGTAGATGTCGATAAGAAGGCCGATGAGGAAACCCATCCGAACTCCTACCGAGTCTGATGTGACAATCTCCGTACAGTCCGGTCCGTTCGTCTAAGACTATCGCATATCGGGCCTAGGGGGCGGCAAGCGTCAGTCCCCTAATAGCGGTATAAGTCATGTCGGAGTGAAGCCCATTACACCCTGAGAAACTACTGGAACCTACCAGCAAATCTCGCTTGCCCTGGCCAGGGACTTTGCGTAATGGCTCTCTGACACAGCGCGATATCAACCCCCAATACCGGGAGAGACGAATCTTGTCTTACCGCCACTGCCTCCAAGTGCTCGGGACTGCACCCAACTGCTACGTGTTTGCACGACTCCTTTGAGCCGTGGTAGGGTAGCAATCTAAGAACAGTGGGACACACTCGAGGCGAAGTAGCAGTGTCAAGTCTGCGGACTATGCTGTACTCATGTCACCTGGGAACTGTTAACTGACGACTGGTATAAAACCAACCAACAGTTCCCTGTGAGTCCTGTCCGGTGTACCCGTAACCTAACAAGCACCTGTATACTATCTCCAGTACGACGTACTGACGGCTGTGGGACAGACCATCTCCCCAACTGGGATGAGAAGCGTACACACTAGTCTACTCCGGAGTATCGATGCCCTGTCTCGATAATCCTACGACTAGGGACCTGAATAAGGATGTGCTTGTAGATTACCCAGCCCCCACTAGTGTGACTGCCATCACAACGCTGGTAGTCAAGCAAGATCCTAAGAGCTCTATCAATACGTATACTCACATATTAAGATAGAAAAACCAAGTAGCATACTACCATGTTTAGCAAGACTGTTATATACATGTGAATATCCCAAGCTTCCATTAAGTAATATACAAACTAGTATGATACAATAATGGCCCCTACGGAATACACACTAACAAATTGGTTTTCTTCATTCCCCACCGTTCGGCACCAGCCTAAGGTTTGGAAGAAGACTATCCAATTTGCGTAATAGGTGTACTATCTCCTAAACCAAGGAGTACACGCAACCTGAGATAAGGTAAAAAGGAAAAGACAACTGAATAGTCCTATTCGATTTCTCCAGAACCAGAAACCATCCTCGAATAAATTCCTTCGAGTTCGTATATAACCATACGATGGTTTTGTCCAATAGAAGTGGACGTTGGTAGTAATACGGGGTGTCCTGGAGAAATGGGTAAAAGTAGGAGTGGCAATGAGGTCTGCAACTCTGACAATCCAAAAGCCAGTCTTATAAGAAGGTTCGGTTAATCTTGGTCACTGAGTCACAGTCAAGGATTGGTTCATGGTCGCTGCCAAAGAGAGAGAGAAAAAAGAAACACTCAGCGTGCACTCTAATCTAGATCAGAATAGTTATCACTTTATCTAATCAGGAAACCTCCCACTGTAACGTCAAATTCTTCTCCAAACCTGAAAGAAGAATTAGTCGGGATCACCCGAGGAGTAAACCAACTCATCAGTGGGAATCGGGATCCAACTATCATCGTATGATAACGTGACGGAATCCGCTCACGTTATTACACTCCAGAAGGTATGCGCATATCTGGCAAGTTTCAGTTTCTTTCGAAACTCCCGATATGATTTTTACCCCATGCTCTTATGACCTTGACTTTGGCCAACAAATCATAAGTCACATGTCAAGTTCTACCCGTCATTGTCCAGGTTAATTTGAACCCACCCGTACATACCTTTGATGTAGGCTAAAATAGTAGTACGACTGTCCCAAACTAACGCATCTATCTATGCAACAGATAAATATCCGGTAGCTACCAATCACTATGCCTTGGCGTAGGTCAAAATACATAGCTTGAATACTACGGAACATTTAACTAAAACGACGGAGGGCTACGAATGGTTTTTGGCGAAAAACCTTTAACGTAATGAACTTGATATCGTTGAAGGAACCGGATAGCTTTTATAAAAATATAGTGACGAAAACCTTTGCTAAAGAGGTCACTCCCGGTGAAGGGATCTCGGCTCTTTCCCCGTAGAATGAGGTGCAGGATATTCCAATTGAATACCATGATGCAAAGCAAAAGTAATCGACTATAGTGAAGTTATTGCCCTGACGCAAACTTCTGTCCAAGGGGTCACTCCCGGTGAAGGGATCTCGGCCCTTGCCTCGTCGACTGAGGTGCTGGATATTCATAACCGAATACCACTGTGCAAAACTAAAGAGAACGCCCTTGCAATAACAGCTTTTTGAAAAATTGTTCGAACAACATCAAAATAGGTTTGTTTAGCTTGCATTGATCCGAATCAATGCAGTCCCATCAATTGATCACACCAATAAAGAACGAAAATAATGATGTATGTATATGCCATCCGCATTCGCCACTGGGTCCCGTCATCACCCGTTAGGTTACTTAACTAACGCCAGAGCGGGGACTGGACTAGCGCGGATGCAAAACATATACAACATCTACTAGTATATATATATCAATATATAATATTCGCTCAAGGCGTGATAAAATGCAACATCACAGAAATGTAATAAGTATCACAGAATAATACAGATATCTAGGATCCCCGGGTTTCATAGAGCCGCTACTGAAACCCGACGTTCCCCTGGTCGTGTGGATAGCCTGTGCAATGAAATCCTAGACCCCTACGGGCGCGGCAAGTTACCCGCCAAAACCTGAAGCGAGGCATCCCCCTTCAACAACGTGAATGGACCACCCATCACTTTACGGAATCAGGTAACTTGGGCACCCCTCCTTGGGTCAACCTATACCCCCTACGAGTGCGGCGAATTGCCCGCCAATTCTAAAGTGAAGCCCCCTCCGTCTCAACGCCATGAGATGCGGGCCCGTTGCCCTCTAGAACCCGGCTATCCGTGCACCCCTCCTTGGGGTAATCCTAGTACAGAAAGTAAAATATACATACAACGGGTACATCGACCTCAGCCCGATCGTGCCCCAAAAGAATAATATACAAACAGGCAGTGACGGCAGTCCACATGTCGGACGCTCGCCCCGCAATATCAAATGTACATATAAAATGAAACTGTACTACCATTGCATCCAGGTTATCCACCATGACAGATCCGCAACATCACAACACAACACAGAATATCAACGTGAATGTCACGTTCGCAAATCCGTCTAAAAGGGCTATAGCAGTTAGACAGGATTTACCGATCAAATGACATTCACGGTTGCAGATATAATGTAAATACTGTGAACTAACATGTTTAAAATTTTCGATCGATCAAATTTACCGAAATGGGCCCCAAGCACTACCGTAGCACTCAAAGAAAATCTGGGCCCAAAAAGAATATTCCAAAAACCCCATTTTAAAGTCAGAGAACCACTGCAGAAATCTGGTGCATTGATGACACTGTTCCGCGGCGGAACCGCGGCCAAAAGGGGGTTAAGGCCGCGGTTCCGCGACGCTACAGTGGCATCACGTGACCATTTTTCTACAGTGTTCACAAAAAACCCTGCACGTATTTTTACAGTATACCAAATAATTTTTCGAGCACAAAAAAATTTTGACAGAGAACTAAACCAGAAAATGCGGGTTTTGACTTGTAAACACGTTAGAGCAAGCTAGACTAGGTTAATGGCGTGGCTCTGATACCAGTGTAAGTGCACGGCAGCGCCCCGGCCGTCAATCCGACGCCGGAATACGGAAACGAAACTTTTACAAAACTTGTAAACCGGCACCACCGCGCACTATAAAACCCGGATCGGGCCATTAACCTAACTCTAGCAAACTAGAAAAAGGGAAGGAAGCTATACAGAGCGATCCGTGTCCTTCGGTCTTCGGCCTCCACTCCGATCTTCTCGCGGAATCTCCAGTCTTCATCTCCTCGTCGGAACGGGCACCACATCGCCGGGTTCTTTTACGGGCTCCCACCTCTGGACCGAGGCAACTCGGGCACGAAGTTGGCGAGTCGACGTGTCCAAGAATACTGTAGGCTAGTGTAGAATCACTTGTGTCAAGCGGGTAGTGAAGTTGCCTTTGAAGGAGGGAAGAAGAAAATGAGCTTTTGAGATGGCTATGGATTTTTGTGGCAAAGCATAATATGAGATGAACAAACTTTCCCCACACCCAAAAAAATGAAATCCCCTTCCCTCTTTGAAGTGGCCGGCCTAAGAAAAAGAGAGAGAGAGCATGAAGGGAGGTAAGTGTAGTAAAAGCAAAGGGGTGATCATAAACAAAAGTAAACCTCACTTCAAAACATCACCCTCACATCCTCATCAAATCCCATCTCAATTAATGCAAACCATGATGAAAGAAAAAAGCAAAGATGCTTGTATTATCATAAAGCCACATATCACTAATAACCCCTCCACAATTGCTAATTTGCATATTTACAAATTAGCCCCTCCCATCACAAAAATCCGGCCGTGAAGGAACAAAGGAAAACTGGCCGAAACGGAATGCAAACTGGCAACTTCAGAAAACTGATCTCGTAATAAATTACAGGAAAACCCCGCGACCGTATATACATACCCGCATTTATATTCCGACCGAATACAAATGCAATGAGACAAAATCTACACTGTACAATACTAGGATCTGGCTTAAACCAAAGCCCGCTAGTATTATCCGTCCGATCATGATCCGTGCAATACCGCACGTATATGATCGAACCCTGCCATATCTCCATACAGCCTCTACAGCGTTTCGCCCGAAACTTGAGAAACTGTCTGTGGGGGACTCTAAAGACTCGTCAATATTTTGGCTGTAGATTTAACCACTAGCACGTCAGAGGTATTAGCCATACGTAACGGGCTACCAGGTATTGACCAAAAGGGACGTCGATGAGCGAACTCATCCTGATACCCTACTGAGCCTGTCAGTGACAATATCCGTACAGTTCGGTCCGTTCGTCTATGAGTATCGCATGGCGGGCCTAGGGGGTTGGTAAAAGCCAGACCCCTAAAAGCGGTACAAGTCGTGTCGGAGTGTAGCCCAGAACACCCTGAGATACTACTCGAATACCTTCCAGTAAATCTCCTGCCTTGGCCAAGAACTTCGTGTAATGGCTCTCCTAGACACAGCGCGACCTCACCCCCAATACCGGGAGAGACGAACCCCTGCAGATCCGCTCACTGCCTCCATGCACCCAACTAAAACCTGTTTGCACGACTCCTTTGAGCCATGGTAGGGTAGTAATCAAAGTACAGTGGGAACTCACACGAGACAAATGACGATCTCAGGTCGATGAACTAATCTGTACACATGTCACCAGAGAACTGCTATCTGACGTCAGGTATAAGACTAACTAGCATGTTCCCGGCGAGTCCTGTCCGGTGTACTCATAACCTAATGAGCACCTGTATACATCTTAGGTGAACCAACTAACACCAGTGGCTTGTGAGACCGGCCACCGTCCCTCGTCGGGGTCTCGACTGTATACACTAGTCTACTCTGGAGAATCGATGCCTTGTCTCGAAACTCCCACGACTAGGGACCTTTTAAGGATGTGCTTATAGAACCCAGCTCCCACGTATATGATCGCCATCATACTGCTGGCCGTCAAGCAAGAATCCTAAGGGCTTTATCAACGCGCAATAGTGATCTGTAAGGTCACCTAAAGCAGTACACGATAATAAAGATAAACCAGATAGCATACTATCATCTTGAGTAAGACTGCCCTATCGGCATAGGTCCTCTCTCAATCATTGCAATCACGTGCCTGTGATCCAATAATTGACTCTGAGGGCACTATCTCCAACACTTAGAGAGAGGGGGAGAGAGAGAAACAGAGGGAGGGAGAGAGAATCAGGGAGATAGAGAGACAGAGAGAGAGAAATAGAGAGAGAGAGAAACTCACCGAGTGCCGGCGTGGGGTATTCAAGGCGGCCGGCGGTGAGCTCGAAGTGAGCCGGGGTCTGTTCTTGGAGCAGCGAAGAGGTGGAGTCGTCGGGGCAGGGTGTCGTGGAGGAGGTCAGAGTTGGTTTTCGTCGTCGTTGTCGGGGAGTGGAAGAGGATAGTGATGGGGACAGAGAATCGAGAGTGAGGAGGGAGTGAGTTGTAGAGACGAGGAGAGGTGAGCTTCTCGTGCGTGGGGTCAACGATGGTCGGCGGGCGTTGTTGAGGAGCTCGCCGAAAGCGGTAGCGAAGGGGTTTGGAGGTTGGTGGCTGCGGTGTTTACAAGGATGATGATGGAGGTTAGTGGTGGCGCCATAGTTGCGGCGACGGGGCGGAGCTGGTGGCTCGTCGGCGTTGAGAGGGTGCCCGAGGTGTTCGCCAGAGGTGGGTCGGTGGTTGGTGGTGATGGCGGTATGGGGGAGCTCGGGTGCGGGGATTTTTGTGTTTGAGAGAGAGAAGAGGTTTGAGAGTTGGAGAGGGAGAAAGGAGTTGGAGACGAGAAGAGGTTGGGGACTCGAGGGAGTCGTGGTCGAGGTCGCGGGGGCGTGGGCAACGGCGCGGCGACGTGGGCGTGTGGGTCGGCGACGTGGGCAATAAGCAAAAATTGAGCGGGAAATTTTCTTTATGAGTGGGGAAGAAGAGTTGGGGAGCGGGTCGGGTCTGGGGCTGCGGGCGCGGGATTAAGGGTTTGGGATTTGGGAGCTTGGGCTTTAGTTTAAAAAGGGGAAGCTGATTTATTTTGTGGGGAAAAGAATGGGGTGGGCCAGCAGGGATTAATTGCTTTGGGCTGGGTTGGATGCTTGGGCCGGCGGGGAAAGGCCGGGGGAATTAAATTAAAATGGGGAAAAGGGCTGGGCTGAGAGATTTTATAAGTATATTTTGTTTTGGTTTTAAATTTATTTTGGTAAAAAGGAACAATGAAAAAGGCTGGGCTTGGAGGTTAATTAATTTATGGTTTTCAGGGCCGACGAACTTATTTGATTGGCTTTGGTATGGTTTTAATCCTATGGCGAGATTTTCTTAGGCTTGGCTTTAGGGGGAAAAGGAAATAGAAAAAAACAGAGAGATGGAGAGAGTGGGCTGAGACACAACAATAGAGGGGATCGGGATGAGGTTAGGAGCAAAAAGGGAACGGGCTTGGAAAATGGGAAGTAAAATAAGATGAAATAGAGTTTAAAGGAAATAAAAATGATTATAAATAAAATAAATAAATTTTGTAAATTATATATTATGAAAAATACGGATAATGGTGTACAAAAGAACTGGGTATTACAGTCATCCTTAATCGATAACATTAAAGTAGCACAGTCGCACGATCTAAGATTGCAAAAATTTCGAGAACAAGTAGAAGCGGAATTTCAAACAAATTTGCTGATTCATGAAGATGGTTCGTTATGTTTTGGAAGTCGTTTGTGCGTGCCTAAAGGAGATGTTTTTGAGGAAGTCATGAAGAATGCTCATAGTTCCGTGTATTCATTACATCCGGGGGGCACAAAGATGTATAGAGATCTGCGACAACATTTCTGGTGGGAAAGCATGAAAAGGGAGATTGCTCGCTACGTATCGAAGTGTTTGGTGTGTCAGCGGGTCAAGGTTGAACATCAAAGGGTAGCTGGTTTGTTGCAACCACTTCGATTCCTCAATGGAAGTGGGAACATATAACCATGGATTTCGTGATAGCTTTACTACGGAGTCCGAAGGGCAATAACGCAGTTTGGGTGATTGTCGATCGATTGACTAAGACAGCTCATTTCATACCATTTCGTGTTAGTTAGTCAACGGAGGCTTTGGTAGAGCGGTACATGTAGAAGATTGTGAGATTGTATGGGGCACCCGTGAGTATCGTTTCCGATCGTGATACTCGATTTTTATCACACTTTTGGAGTTGTCTACAGGAGAGTTTAGAAACTTGCTTGAAGTTTAGCACGGCCTATCATCCTCAAACAAATGTCCAGTCTGAAAGAACGATCCAAACTCTTGAAGATATGTTGAGAGCATGCATGTTAGATTTCAAGGGTTCATGGGAGCATCATTTGCACTTAGTGGAGTTTTCTTACAATAACAGTTTTCAGGCGACTATACATATGGCTCCATTCGAAGCATTATACGATCGTAAGTGTCGCTCGCCTGTCTGTTGGGACGATATTGGAGAAAGAAGCCTATTGGGACCGAATATTATTATGCAAATGGTGGAGAAAGTTAGCGTAATCCGAAATCATATGAAGGTGGCACAGGATCGACAGAAAAGTTAGGCTGATATTGGAAGAAGGCTTTTGGAGTTCGCGGTTGGTGATCTTGTGTTCTTGAAGATATCATCAACTAGAGGAGTAATCTGATTTCGTAGTCGAGACAAGCTTAGTCCTCGATTCGTGGGGCCTTTCGATATCATCGAGCGTGTTGGAGAGGTAGCTTATCGATTGGCTTTACCACCATCCTTGGTGGGTGTTCATGACGTGTTTCGTGTATCTCAACTCCGCAAGTATGTTCGAGATGAGACGCATGTCCTAGATCACTCGGAACTGAAAGTAAGAAAAGATTTAACGTATGAAAAGCGACCAATGGCTATTGTGGATCGACGAGAAAAAGGTCCTCAAGAATAAAGTAATTCCACCAGTACTCGTTTCGTGGGGGAATCGTTTGCTTGGGGAATCTACTTGGGAACGTGAAGACGAGATTTGACAGAAGTTTCCACACCTCTTTTCTTAGATCCGTATCTTTTTTTCTTTTCCCTATTCCGTGAATTTCGAGGACGAAATTCTTTTGTAGTTGAGTATAATATAACCCCCTAGTACATTTATACTATATATTTTGGTATTTCAAATCTTGCGGTAAAATTCTTTACTGTTGTTGCTATCGGGTTGCGAATGATACAATTAGTAGCTGTGGTCATTATCCGACCCGACCCACATGTATGAAACCCGATATGGAGCGAGATTATAACAAATATTTGCTAGTACAGTGTATCTATGCGAATCGAGAATATATATATATATAATATTTTAATTTTCACATATCTCTTTTTAATACAAGACATAAACAAATGATATCCTTTTTCTATCTAGCCTTGCATGACAAATTACCCAATATCATATTGTTGCGCCTATATATCATGTTCATATCCTCAGTTATAGACAGAAAAATAATTTAAAATTCTCACGAATATTTACATAGATTTTAGTTGGGGTATGGGTATTTAATTATAGATATTTACATTATTATTAAAATTCTTACATATACTCTTTATGTTTAAAAACTATATTTTTCAATGGATACGGTAATATTTGGAGTGATCTGGTATTACCTGTAAAATCCTATAAAATATACATAATATATTACTTAATGTATTCTTATACCTATAACTGTTATATATATATATATATATATATATATATATATATATATATATATATATATATTATAAACACTCTTTCTCTCTCTCGCCGTCTCCATCTCTCTCCTCTCACTTTCTCTCTCTTACGGCCGAACCCTAACCCGCGCCGAACCCTATCCCGTCGCCGTCCCCACCTCATCGCCGACACCACTTCTTCATCCTCACCTCCTCATCACCACCACCGGCCACACCCCCTCATCCTCCTTCCCCAAAGGCTCATCTGAGCCGACCCCGACGCCGAGAACCCACCTCCTTTCCCCTCGTCGACCTCGCCGCCTGACCCGACCACCACCCACACCCTCTATCGCTTTCCTCTTCTCGTCAACATCACCAGAGAACCCACATTACCACCGCACCTTCTTCTCCTTCTCCTTCTTGTTTCCTCGATCACCATCCAACACCTCACCGCCCATGACACCCCACCATCGACCTCGGTCCCCATCACCTCGTCGACGACCATCTCCCTCTCCTTTCTTGTCTTCGCTAAATCCAGAGAACCCCAACAACCCCATCTCTTCTTCTTCTTCTTTTCTTTTCCGACTTCGCCAAAGTTGGTTATCGCCGACAAGCACAATCCAGACGACCCCAGTCACCGTCATCGTCTAATCCAGTTACCACGTCACGCAGTTGCTCAGTTCAGGTCAAGTCCTACGTACGTTGGGTTTTGCATTGTGTAGTTATTCAGCGTTCGGAACGTGATATCCGTATATTCGTTGTGAGATTTCAATCAGGTAAGTTCTAAACTTGCAACATGCTACTTTGTTTATATCAATATTTATATGATTAATTATAGTACATATATTTTAATGTTCAACAAATATTATCAATTTACAGTTTTATAGTATCAGTCTGTATCTGCACCAATAATGGATTTATCTAGTTACATGCCGGTTCACCACAACATTATTATAATTTAATATCAGTTCAGTAATTTTTATCTAGATTGCCATATACATGGCAACAGAAGTAAAACGGTTGTTACAGATAGATACATATACATTCTGGACGTTAGTCATGTTTACCATATTTAGGTATTGGTTACGGTTTTCCATCTGGTATCTATTTTGGTTAATATATATTGCCTGACTTGTATACAAGACATTACTAGACCTGTTATTTGGATTATTACTAATACCGACAATCCTGACTTGTTGTCCTGACGGATATGACTTATTGTCTACATAGACAAGACCTGTATGTACTTGATCCTGTGTTGGCATTAGATTGATATCATCAATACCTGACTTGAACACAAAATCTGGGGATAAGGGGAAATCAATAATGAAACCCGACTTGTAACTCAACAGTTCGATACTTTCCAGAGACTGATCAGTCGATACGGGCTTTGGGCCCCGGAATGATGATACTGACATCATTCGTCTGTACATAATATCCTATTTTTACTGCTTAGCGGCACGTCTCGGATTCAGCCCCAAGGGTCTTAACCTTGGTCCCGAGCACGCATGAGATACTATTGAGTTACATCGACGATTCCATTTAATTGATTTCAAAGACTTGTAGAATAGATAACTTAGAAGCACAGACTTTAGGATACACATGACATATCTATAGCTCACTGTTTTATACCTATGTTTATTATTTACAGTCATGTTTAATCATAACATCCTATCCTGGTTTTTACTATTATCTTGATATTTATGACGCACTGACGTCTGGGTTTTGCATGGCCGAGTTCCTTTGACTTTGTCGTAGAAAGATCAGGAGTATTTTAGAAAGTAAGCCAAGCAATGAGGAGCTAGATGTTTAGTTTTAGAGATACTTAGTTTATTTTATTTCCGTAGTTTTATTTTATCGATGTGATTCCATAAGGGACGTGATTCAGATATTATTCTTTATTGGATCTTTATTCGTTTCCGTTATATACACTTCTTAACTTTTATTTATTGTGGCAGATGGACATGTATTAGTTAGATTTTATTTACTGTTCTTGATATCTGATTAACAGCCGTAATGTAACTATGGAGAGATTTTTTCTAGCCATAGGTAGCATGGTTGGCTCTGTCATGTGCGTATTTACGTATTTTGGGAAGCGGGACGTGACACATACTTTATCATTGATCGTAATGAATTATCATATATACTGCTCACAAGCTTGAAGTGTGATCTTGCTCTCCTGCCAATATCATATCGTGCATGAATTGTGACATGATATCTTGTCATGTCCACTCTTAATTTCTCATAAACCACCATTAGAAATTCATCCATCGATATTTGACGACGGATTCAAATTTGTTCGTATATGGTATGACCCTCATACTCAACTCCATGAGAATCGGTGTTCACAACCCGTCCACCAAAATACAACCAACATGAAACATACGAGCCCATCGTCTAACCTAAAATATAACAAAACGTCTTCAGACATCAAGTAAATGTTTTTTTTAATACAATTCATGTCAATAGTTTTGTTACTAAAACCTGTATAAATTGTACCACAATCCCCTTAATTATCATTATTTTTCCAGTAAAACAAATTCCTAAAATTTCACTGAAATGCCCTAAACTATTATTGTCTTTCACTAAAATACCATAAGCTTTCACTTATCTCACCAATCCACCGTAAAATTTCACTTCAATAAAATACCTTAAACGATCATGGTTTTTAAAAAATCAAATGTAGAATAAAAAAAACCGTAATAGCCCATTTAAGATCAAATGTAAAACAACAAAAAAGTCAAATTTAAGATTTTACCTTCAATAGAACTTAGTTGGAACTTGGCTCGGGAGATATAAGTTCCAAATTAGTGATTTTCAAATTTTTTTTGAATATTTGTGAAGGGAAGGAGGAGAGCGGCGGATTTTTGAAGAACTAAGGGTTTTTTGTCGCTGGATCGAGTGAACGGAGAGACTGATCGAGTGAGGAGAGAAACTGAAGCTGAGCGTTTAAGTAGTGGGCCAAGTTGGGCCCCGAGATAAAACTCCAATAGCATTTTTTTCAAAGAGAAAATGCTATCTAGAGTAGCGTTTTTGCTTCAAACTATGTCGAAGCAAAAACACTATCTCAGATGGCGTTTTTGCTTGAGAGGCTTTGCTCTCTGTCCCGAACAAAAACACTATCTGACAGAAGAGGAAAACTCTATCTCAGATATCGTTTTTGTCTAACTTGGCTATGTCCAATCCACACCGTCTATCTCAGAGTTATCTCAAAATTAATTTGGATCTGGATTATTTTTGGATTTAATTAATTAAATAGGGTTATTTAAGGGCAACAATCATCATTTTGACGGTATACTGGTTTAGTTGCTGATCTAATTAATAAAGAATTCTATGCAATGATGTTTTGTCTCTTAAAGAGCTTTTCTTCAATCGATTATCCATGAGCTCTTCATGACGCGAAAAGAAAAAGAAACCATCAATGAGAATTTGGTTGCGATGGTAATCTTATCTTATCTCTTATAAAGCAAACGCATATAGATCGTTTGAGGTGTGATCAAACAATGATCACTTTTTCTTGAACAAAATAATTCAATAACCGAGAAAATTCTCTCAATTGATTCTCTTTTTCCCAGGTTACCTATACGTGTGGTAACTATTTTAAATTAAAAAATTTCAAATACCCTCTTCCTCCGGCACCAATACCTAAGTTATTCCTTTCTAATTTAGAGCTATCTCTAAAATTTCATTCTACAAAATCTATTATACATGGCAAAACTAATGATTCTAATAAAACAAACAGCCTGGAATTTGCCCCAAACCTAGGCCAGATTAATGAAAATTTATCGTGTAAGCTTTTAACCCAATATCAAACTGGCTCCCTCTTTTTATCTTTTATATTTTTTCGTCTCTCCTAATGCAAAAAGAGCCCACGAGCCCATGACCAGCCCACCCTTTGCCCCATCTGCTTCGGTCTATACACAAAAACCCTAAACCCTAAATTTCTCCCAGTTTCCTCCTCCTCACCATCATCATCAATGGCGGCTGACACCTCGAAACCCTTCTTCCCCATCGAATCCAAGTGCCACCCTCGCCATTCCCAAACCCTAACCCCCGAATCGAGGTTCTGGCGCTCGTTCAAGACCTCGCCTTTGCCGACGAACCTCGTGCTCCCCGTGACGTCCCTCGAGTTCTCGCCGTCGCCTCGTCACGATCTCGCCTTCGCCGTCTCCGCGTCTGTTCATTTGTACGATGGAGCTTCTCTCTCGCCGAAACCCTTTTCCCCTTTCACTTCCTTCTCCGATGTCGCCTACTCGCCGTCGTTTCGCTGCGATGGCCAGCTCCTCGCTGCTGGTGGAGAATCTGGACTCGTTCAGGTTAGAATTTTTTTAAACTTCTGCCATAAGTTTTGCAAAAATTTCTGCCATAGGTTTGTAGTTTTTTGTCTGAAAGAAAGGAAATTTAAATGATTCATGTAAGAGGTTAATCATATCGAGTAATTTTACGAATTCAGCTTCTTGTTATCAATAACCTCGCGTTGGTTATTGCTAACTTGATTGACATGGCAGTTCTTAATGTGGGTAGCTGCAGAATTATTAGTTTAAGAAGCGAAAAGAATTCGATTCTCACATTTGCTTATTTTCATGTGTATACATCGTAAAGATTGCTTTTTGCTCCTTATGTTCTTATGTTATATTCTAACTTTGCAACCCCCCACCCCCCAAAAAAAAATTTGGGAAAATCAACTCAGGTTGATTGCGTATAACACCTCTCGTCTATACTGCCAACAATTATCACTCCTATAGCTTGTTTATTTGCCCATGACACCCTTGAGTTAGTCCACAATTTTGTCAAATTTTCTCTTCAAAGTCATGTCGGCACTGCCCCTGGTGATAAGTTTTGAATGAGATATAGATAAAGGAATTAACTATATTGTTTACTAGCTTGCAAAGTTTTCTTTTTCTTGCTAAATCACTCATGTACATGTAATTTGTGATTGTACGCAGGTGTTTAGGCTCGATAAGGCTGGACATGCCATCCGTCGCCTGCATGCTCATTCTCGCCCTGTACATGTTGTCCGCTACCCTCGAATTCTCGACAAGCTACACCTCTTTTCTGCTGGTGACGATGCGCTCTTAACCTATTGGGACATAGCTTCAGAGTCCCAACTTTTAACAATCCCTGGGGCCCACAAGGATTACATCCGAGCTGGCGCAACATCCTCAATCAGCTCTGAAGTTATAGCTACAGGTTCTTATGATCATTCCGTCAAAGTATGGGATGTTAGGGTTTCAAACAGTTTTAGTCCTGTGCTAAATTTCGAGCATGGTGATCCTGTAGAGAGTGTTCTCTTCTTACCCTCGGGTGGTCTTATTGCAACCGCAGGTGGTAACTGTGTCAAGATTTGGGATGTTATTGGTGGTGGAAGATTGATTCATTCAATGGACAATCATAATAAGACAGTTACATCTCTGTGTCTTGGTAGAATTGGGGATGAGAATGGTGAAGAAAAATCAAGAATTTTGAGCGTATCGATCGATGGGTATTTGAAAAGTTTCGATTTTGCTAATTTCAAAGTAACTCATTCAATGAGGTATCCAGCTCAGTTATTGTCTGTGGGGTTTTCGCCTTCAGGTTTAGCTCGGGTTGTGGGGACTTCAAATGGGACTATTTATGTTGGAAAGAAGAAGAAGAAGGACATTGAGGACACAGAAGTTGTTAGCGAGTTTGGTGGGTTTCTTCCAAAGCCTCAGGAGAAGGTTCTGAGGCCTACAAGTTTTAGATATTTTCGACGTGGGCAAAATGAGAAGCCGATTGTGAGTGATTTTGTAGTGAAGAGACCCAAAAAAGTGAAATTGGCTGAGCACGACAAGCTTCTCAAGAAGTTTAGGCATAAAGATGCTCTTGTTTCTGCTTTGATAGGAAAGAGCCCTAGTAGCATTGTGGCGGTTATGGAAGAATTGGTAGCGAGGAAGAAGCTTATCAAGTGCGTGGGAAACTTGGATGTGGCTGAGCTTGGGCTGCTCCTAGGGTTTCTCCATAGGTATTCTACAATGCCGAGATATGCAAGGTTTTTGATGGGGTTGGCGAAAAAAGTTGTTGAGCTGCGACCTGAGGATGTGCAATCTTCAGAAGAGTTGAGGATTCATGCTAGGAATCTTAAGCGTGTGGTTGCAGAGGAGATAAAGATACAACATTCGCTGCAAGAAATTCAAGGGATGATTTCGCCGTTGCTTGCGATTACTGGGAGATGAGGTATTTGCTATTGCTACCCATTGTTTTTAGAGCAACAATTCACATGTTGACATATTATTTACATAGCTAGTTTTGATCTTCCCTTCCATTGATGAGCTTTGTATCGGGTATTTGGAGTTAGATTGCAGCTGGATTTTGTATTTGTGTAATTTTAAAATATTAAATCTGTCATTGGTAATTTGCTTTTTAATTCAGAATGGTATTTACTATTTAGAAGGATTGTTTGTTAAGTCTTATTTTCTCTCTTAGATTTTAATTGCCGTGAGTCTTCAGAGGCAGTCTTTTATGTTAGCACACAAGGACATTAGCTCTTACTGTTGAATTGCGATAATTTAGAAAATATATATGCCTCTTCTAACTAATAAAATCAATAATAATAGCAAATATAAACTCAAACCTGAAGAGAGCATACCTTGGTATGAACTGCTCATTGTTTTAGTTTGAATCAATCCATTTTAAAGGTGTTTATTTTTGTTTTGGGTGGGGGTGGGGTTTGTGTGTGTGTGTTGGGGGTGGGGCAGTTAAACATCTATTAATTTTACCGGAGTCATGATGTCAAGCATTAAGAAAGTTTGGTGCATAGTATTATTATTGTCTCAGCTCTCATAGTCTCGTTGCTAGCAGTGTTTATTCTATATTGTTCTCTCTTTAGATATATTGGCATTATGGGTCTATTTGGTAAGCTGCTACTCAGTAGTCGCAGGATCCATTGTGGCAGAAAGCACTTCATTATCTTTAGCTTAAAGCTGCCTTTCATTGTAGATGTTGTGGGGAATTTTCAAATTGAAATGCCAAAGGAGATTATTGCAAGCTTATCTTTGCAGAGATTTTGGCTCACTTTCATTGAAGCTGATAGTGGTTTGTTAACAACTGTATATGATAGCAGTATCAATTTAGAAGTACTAGACACTAATTCTTCTTTGGCCGTTCTTTGTTTCTCCCCTCATGTGAGTTTTCTTTCATGTTTGGTAATTGGAACAGAAAATTTAAATAGAAAAATAGCGATAAATAGTCACTTTATATTTTTGGAGTTCAAATTGAGAATAGGAGCCGTACTTTCCTTGTCATACTTCCTAACATGTATTTTACCATTTGAATGAGAAAGGGAGACAAAATTCTTGTAACTTAGGCTTTTCTTTATTGCTTTTGCTATCTCATTTATGTCTGAGCATGAAAAATTATACGTTGTCGCATTTCGTGTCGTTATTATATTCTCTTTCTGTTACGACATATGTTTCAATTCAGCTATCTTTCTATCACTTTTTCTCTACTTGTTTGTTTTTATTAAACTTAGTTTCATTGCTAAAACAGGTCTTTTATAGAAATTTCTTGTCAGTACTGTAGGATGCAATTCTCTTCGTGAATTTTTGTGTGTAATTTCATGTGCACTGTATAATGTCAATACCGTAATAAGAAACGAAATTTCTCTGGAACTTTTTTTCAATTTATCAACGAAAATTGTAGTGTTTGTGTGATTATCTTCTGAACGCTGCTGGCATCATCCATGGTGCCACACTTCGAGCCTTCTTGCTCACAGCATCGCTTACATAGTTTACAAAAAGTATTCCTTTAGGATAAAGGAATTCTCTTTACACACCAAATTCAAATGAAAATCCAGTGCATGAGAATATGATGCCATATGATAATATTGCAGCCTTTCGAATCTCTCCGCTGATTTTTTAAGAGAAGAGGTTCACAGATATGATTCTGACCATTCATCATTCATCAATTTGATGCGTACAATCCCATTAAAAGGCCCTTTCCTCGAGGGATTGGGAGTGCATGCTATTATCACCCTTCTATTATTAGGAACTATTAGATCCAAGGTGAAAAATGGGTGGAAAGTGTGTTTCTAATCCGCGATGTGTGGTCAGGAGCAGGGAAAATAACAAGAGAGCAATGGGAACCCTAATTCAACAACACTTTACACAAACCGTCAAATAGTTGACATAAATAGCAAGAGTGGAACACATGTATTATTAATGGCTCCTTTATTTTTACTGAAGGCGTTTTTATTTGATTTGAATACTCCCTGCAATCTTTGTTCCAGGGTTCAACACCATGACCCCACAACTTTTGGCAACTCTAATAAAATTAGAACTGAACACCCCTTTGACTTGGAAAACAACAAAAAATTCGTCCAAATCGAGCAAAAATTTCTCATTCAAGACACCAACCCTACCCAATAAAAACTTCAACCGTCAAAATCTCTCTGGTGAAAAATTCAACCCCCCCCCCCCCTCAATTTACTTAACACCCACCACCTCTGTTACAAAAAGATGAAGTAAAGAGTCAGACTTCTATCAAAATGGGTTTTGGGTTATTTGCATCCTTTCTCATACTATCACTTGTGTTTACAACTTCATTTTCTCAAGAACCCAACACTGATGAATTCTATGTCTCTGCTTTCTTCACCAGAATGGGGAAGGAGCTTCATCTCCTCACCAATGGCTTCCCTTCTCCCATCTGTTCATGGTCATGGGTCTCCTGTGATACTCAAATGAATAATGTCATCAGTTTATTTGCTTCTGGCCTCAACCTATCTGGCCCAATCCCAGACAATACCATTGGCAAGCTCACCAAGCTTCAAGCTTTGGATCTAAGCAACAATGGCATCACCGGCTTTTCTTCCGATTTTTGGGGTTTGGGTGGTTCTCTCATTAGCCTCAACCTTTCAAGAAACATGATTGATGGGTTGCTTTCTAATAACATCGGCAACTTTGGGAGATTGGAAAGTCTTGACCTTTCGTATAATAATTTCTCTGGTGAAATCCCAGTTGCTGTTGGTTCTTTGTTAAGCTTGAAGCTTCTCAATCTCAGTGGCAATGCCTTTGAGGGAAAATTCCCATATGGAATCTCGGCGTGCAAATCTTTTACTTATATCGATGTTTCGATGAATAAGCTTCATGGGACTATTAATCCTGATGGATTTGGAGCCGGTTTCGATGATCTGAGAGGTTTGAATCTCTCGTTTAATTTCTTTCAGGGGTCGATTGCTGGAGTGTTTCATGGGCCTTTGGAGATTGTAGATTTGAGCAATAACCAGTTTCAGGGTTACATTTCGAAGGTAAATTTTAGTTCTAGCTTCAATTGGTCTTCTTTGATTTACCTTGATTTGTCCAGTAACCAATTTAGTGGAGAGTTTTTCACTGATTTGAGCAGAGCCCTGTCGCTAAAACACCTCAATCTAGCTTTCAATAGATTCTCTCATCAAAACTTCTCTAACATTGCGAACCTCTCTCATTTAGAATACCTCAACTTGTCTAGCACCAACCTTGTAGGCCGAATTCCAATTGAGATTTCGAATCTTTCTGATTTGTCGACGCTGGACCTTTCATATAACAATTTATATGGCCTGGTTCCTGAATTGGATGCAAGAAACATTCGAATTCTAGATCTCTCATCAAACAATCTATCGGGCGAAATCCCTATTCCCCTCCAACAACAACTGCCCGATTTGCTAAGATTCAATTTTTCTTACAATAATAACCTCACCTTTTGCCCAAACCAATTACCACCAAAAGCTCTAAACTCGTTGTTCATCGGATCACGGATCAATTGCCCAATAGCAGCAGAACCAGATCATATCATAACCAACGGGATCAAACACAAGGGCCTAAAGCTAGCATTGGCGATAGCTCTAACTGCCTTCTTCTTGATAACTGCATTGATTTGCCTAGCATTCGTTTTTTTCCGAACTCCAAGAACAAGATCATGGAAAGCTAAGCGACTCTCTTTCAAAGATCAAGAGCAAAACTTTTCGGGCCCCTTAACTTCGGTCCCCGTCATAATATTTGAGAAGCCTTTGCTCAACTTCACTTTCGCCGATCTTTTGAATGCAACTTCAAATTTCGATAGGGAAACTTTATTATCCAAAGGGAGATATGGGCCGGTCTATGGAGGATTTCTTCCTGAAGGAATTCGAGTAGCGGTTAAAGTGTTAGTTCATAGCTCTACCCTAAATAACGAAGAAGTTTCGAGAGAGCTCGAGAGGCTTGGAAGAATAAAACATCCCAATTTAGTCTCTTTAATGGGATATTGTTTAGCCGGAGATCAAAGAATCGCAATATACGAGTACATGGAGAATGGAAATCTTGAAAATCTCCTTCATGACTTGCCCTTGGGAGTTCATACTACCGATCTATGGGAGGAAGAAGAAGAAGAAGAAGAAGATCAAAGAATTAATACTTGGAGATTTAGGCATAAGTTCGCATTGGGCATAGCAAGAGCTTTAGCATTTCTTCATCATGGGTGTTTTCCTCAAATAGTGCATAGAGACGTGAAGGCTAGTAGTGTTTATCTTGATTCGAATTTCGAGCCAAGATTATCCGATTTCGGATTGGAGAAAGTTGTCTGTACTGATTTTGATGATGATGTTCTCAAAGGATCATCAGGCTACATTGCTCCCGAGTTTTTTGAATCTGGAGTCGAATCTCTAACATCGAAATCCGATGTTTATGGATTCGGTGCGATTCTCTTCGAGTTAGTTACGGGGAAAAAAGCGATATGGGATCGGTACCCAGACGAGAAAGAGAAGAGTTTGGTTGGTTGGGGGAGGGCTTTGGTGAAGAGAAATCAAGGGCTAACAGCAATTGATCCTAAGATTAGGAGGTCAGGATCAGAGAAGCAAATGGAGGAAGCATTGAGGATTGCTTATCTTTGCACTGCTGACTTGCCATTGAAGAGACCTTCAATGCAGCAGATTGTTGGGCTTTTGAAAGATCTTGAGCCAATTGTTGCTGAATCAAGAGATTGAATTCTCCATTGTCTTCTCTCTTATGTCATCTGTCTTCATTGTTTTTCTTGTGTTAGTCCAATCTCTCACTGGAGTTGGTCTCATATGCTTGAGGCTCCAAAATTTAGTCATAGGGTATCATCATTTTGATGACCCTGAGAGGAAAATGCTGTTTTCATACTATGTGTTAATCTTATTCATTGACAAGTATCATTGATCTCTCCTTTATTGTTGGTGTAGATGCAATTAAACGCCTTCAAGTTTCAGCCATATTCAGGTTAATAGGCCTGAACCAAAATTTTATTGTTGCAGGTTTTGCCAGAATTTCTTCCAGTTTTAATCTTCATCACAGCAATGCCTATAATTCATGTCAAGGCAGATGAAGAGTCTGGTCTTCATTTAAGATCGAGATTGTATTAAAACATTAAAAATAGGAGATTAATGAAGAAAAGAGGACTTATGAGGCTTTTTCGTCATGTGGCGTTAAAAAACTACCCTTCACCATTTTATTCGACGATCGGCATCCATTATCTCTATATTCATCATTTAAGATGTGGATACGCCGAATGAATATTCGATTTTACCAATTTTTCACCGTATGTAAAAAGTTATATTGTCAATAAACCGTTAATTTTGCATCCACTAAATCACTAAATCAATGGTGAAAAAGTGATGGAATCACATTAAATTTGGTGTATCAACATCTTAGATGATAAAAACAGAGATGACGGATGCCGATCGTGGAAAAAAAAATCTTGAAGGTTGTATTTTTTGACGTCACAAAGATAAATTCCCTTCTTTGTCATCATTACGCTGTTATCCTGCTTAAATTATATTGCTTCATTGTAATCAAGCTAGGAGTATCCTTGATCATCATGTTCTACAGCTCCTTAATTTTGAAAATTGTGAAAAATGCAGAATAATGTAGCTTCACATGTAAGCATTGATTATTTGGTAAAGACATTCATGATAAAGTGTGATTATATGTTTTCATTCTCATCAGTGATTTGGTTATCTTTCATGTTTGTGTGTTGGTTTCAATGTCAAGCTAGGGGAAACATTGATGATGGTATTAATGATGCTTGAAAAGTGCGGAGTTGCCTGCTCCATTGGTCCATTTGTCATGATATGATTTCTCTTACAGGTATTTCTAACACAAAACTCAAGCATGCACCAGGGGCCCACCAAATTGGAAAGGCTCACGTTCACATGCTTATGACAAATGCAAAAGTGCTTTATTATAGCATGACCACCAACATTGACTATAAGTTTTGAACAATTATTTAGAATCACGCATGTTCTATGATTTTAATGATGCATGTACTGGCATAAATATATGATCCTATCCATTAGAGTGTAGTGTCATATATGAACCCTCAATAAATGCATGAGAATTTTTTATTCACTTCCTAGCTATGTATAAAATTTTACTCAACCAAAAATCCAATTCAAAAGTTGATTTGATCGTCAAAATATATCCTCCATCTTCTTCTTAATTATATGCTCGCAATCTAGTAAAGCAAAGAAACCCAAATATCCAATTCAAAAGACCTCCAAAAAAGAAATCATGATGGAATGCATATTCTTCCATCGCAAATGTCTTTGATTCTCTGAATTATATATGTGAATAAAGCAAATAGATGGAAATGTACGAGGATTCATGCTAGTTTTGATAATTCCTTTGCATGCTTGTGGCAGCTATATCTTCAACATGATTAGCATATATTCCTCTCTTGGCAATATTTATTTTTAACATCCACTGAATATAGTTTTAGCATAGACTTAACTTGGTTCTGTCTGTAAATTCTGAAGCTAAATCTTATGGTTTGCAAAAGAAAAACAATACTAATTAACAAGTCAGTGCTAAATCCAGGGGCCAAGGCCTAATCTTAATTAATTCGTTAAAGCTCATGGACTCTAAGCTCAGCAATCATAACAAATCCAACCTATATCTGATAACGCAAAATCTTTTCATTTCTTCCATTCAACAATTCATTTATTTACCTTCACAATTACACATGAAAAATCATAAGAACAAATCAACACATATCACCAATCCATCACCTATTCTCCATTCTGAATCAAATTGAAGAGCGACCCGTTTCCATTGATCCGCAAGAATAAAAAGAAGAAGAAGAGAAGCTCAATGCCGACGCTAAGCGACTTTGCTTGCTGAAAGATGACCAACGATATACGAAGCAAAACCCCAAACAGTAAGTATCAACGACAAAATCTTAAAACCGCTCATTGGATCATGCAGAATGATAACTGCTGCTATGCTTGTAATAAGAACCCTTACTGCATGCGTTCAGAACACCAGCAAGAACGGTCGAAGCGAGGAAAAGAACAGCTGTCCCCCCTAGGACTCCGAGTCGAAAAGTTATTGCAGACCATACCAACACCATGATGTAAGAAATCTCGCCGTTCTTGAAATTTCTAGCTTGCTTCGGAGCTCATCCATTTGAAGTCTCCACTCACCACTGTGCCAATGGTGGTGAAAACACACGCAAAGAATGACACCATAACCTATTAGAATTTCATAAATGGTAAATAAATATTGACTTTCATAATCAGAATGAGTTATTAAGTTCTGTGTTGTTGTAATTCATTTAAAGATTACAGAATTTTAATATATGGTGATGGTTAATATGTGAAGATGACATAAAAGAATGTAAGAATTACCCACTGCTCCAGCACGACATGAAACGATCTCCTCCCCAACGGCTTCACAAAAACAAGTTCAGAAAGCGCAAACGAGCCCAAAATGTCCCATACGAATCCCCAAGCATACTGTGCCTCGCTAATCCCCGGATATCTGTCAGTGAATCAAGCCCGATAATAACCGTAGCCGCCGTGATAATCGCAATAGCATTGATAGAAGATAGATTCAAATCGTTCTTCATGATAAAATACCCGAAAAGAGATGAAAATGGCAATGAAGATGCTGCCAGTAGAGAAACAGTAAATGCATGAAGATAGGCATAAGCCCAAGCATACATTAAGTAGTCGGCGGCGCTAAGAAATCCCAAGGCAATGTACCAAAGAGATAATTTTAAAGTGAGAGGAGTGGGAGAGACATAAAGAAAGAAATAGAGAGGAATCAAGAAGAGTAAAGTTAGAGGTCATCCTGCCACTGCCATTAAAGAAATTAACCATTTGCTGTTGCCGCCATAGGAGTAGTAAACTCGAGAGAGGATGCTCGAAGCCGGGAAAGCTATGAGCATAGCGGCGCTGCTGAGAGCTAGTAGGATCCATGAAGAGAGAGGACGCGTTTTGTATGTCTCTCGGGTCAATGCTGTGAGCTTTGCTATCCTTGTTGGCATTGACAGAGAAAATTGTGATGCTTCAGGTATTGTTCCTAAATTTGCGAAAAAAGATAGAAAAAAAAGGTTCGGTTATGTGATTATTAAAGACAAGTGATGCTAGAGCATCGATGAAATATTCTTTTCAAATAGATATATGGTTTTTTTATTAATAAGACTCATCTAGATATATTGGAACATTCAAATGGTTGTTCTTTCTTGCAATCTTCATCGTAAAATTCCTAATGCATGTAAATTAGTTAGAACCATTAAATCCACTTAATATGGGTAGAAAAATCATAGCATTGCTAACATAAGCTTGGATTGAAACAGAGTATATCACATGTTATGTACTACATGTTTGCTATCTAATTTCATACATACATACATGTGTGTGCGCGCGCGCTCTCGCGTGTGTGTCTGTATAGTTGTGCGTGCAGAGTGAGTGAGCAGCTTTAATAGTTCGGGCTACATGCATTTTTCTATCTATTCCATTTTGATCTACATGCTCTAGATGGCTCGTAAACAAAAAAATCGTGCGCTTCAAGAGATTCCTACATTGACATCAAGCGGTTTCAAAACCAACTGTTTTTCCCAATGATTATGAGTATAAAAGAAATCCGCCGATCCACATCTTAAGAACTCTTCAAAACAAGCAATTCTTTTGACCTTTGTATATACAGCGCACACAGAACATGAATCAGGATTCCTCTTTAATCGTGTGTGTGTATGTATGTATGTATGTGTGTGTAGTCCCCGTCACTGCACCACAACGCTGAAGTGGTCGACATAACTTCTATAACAATCAAATTAGAGAAGAACTGGAACTAATTACCTCACTTATCATCTAATCCCCTTTTCTTTCATCTAATATTCGCATCGAATAGGGTTTAGTTTAATTTAAGCACTACTTAAGGTTTAAGAAAAGGCCTTTAAGGCATTAACGTATATTTGCACTGCCCTTATCAGCAAATTCTAAACAATGGAGACCACATTAAACAATCCACCAATTTATCTCTCACACATTAAAAAAAGCATTTTTGTTGTGTTTAAGTCATCAAAAATTAAACAACAAGAGGAAAAAATTCAAATCAAATGCAAACCTGGGGATGGGTCTTGGTGTTGTGAGGGATCCATGTCCATAACAAGCAGCAATTCCCCTTTGCTGTTGCTGCCGCTTTTGATTTCAGAGAGATTCATTCTCTTTTGTGGGCATAAATAAGAGAGAGGATTAGGTCAATAAATATTCCAAATTTGGTATTGTGTACCAATAAATATTTAAACTTTTCATCCCGTTCAAATATTGGATCAAAGTTATTCATGGATATTGAAGATATAGTTCAGGTATAAGGCTTAATTCCTAAAAACCACCAAATTCTTTGTCAAGGGTTACTAAAAACTACCAGATTCTCTCAAATTTACGAGAAACTGCTGAAAGAAAAAGAGAGAAGGGATTTCGAATTGGGAATTTTGGGGCCTCAGCGAAGAAGTTGAGATTTTTGTGATACCTAAAGGAGATGAATTCCTCTCAATATACAGGCCACCACCAATACTCTACGCCACCAAACAGCCTCTGAGATGTCTATCCATCTGATCGATCGATCTTCACGATCTCCGTGATCTTTTGCGCTTGTCACATCCCGTTTTCTAAAGATACCGAAACAGTGGCATGGCGAGTTCCGCAGGCTAACTGTGTCGAGAGTGGACTTTCTCGAGACAGTTACCTTAAGCATATAAATAAATCATACAGATAGTGTACCAAAACTAATAATAAAAACAGAAGTATTTATTTCCATTAACTAAAATTATTGCATCCCAAAATACTAAAAGTGACTGAATAGTTTGATTACATTAATAAAAAGAAAGCAAACCCTAAATAGATGGGCAAAAGAAGAGCTATCCTAATATTCTTGTGTCTATAGGATGTTTTTCGTCACCCTATTGAGATGCGAATGTGCGTTTGGAATGCATGTACAGATTCCTCCTGTCTAGAGCATACCAGAGTTTATTGATTGTGAGAATCCGAATCTCCGACAGCCGCGGACTAAGCTGTCATTAATTACCCCTCGCTTTTGAAGCGAGAGAATCTCCGATTGACGGGTCAAACTGGTCATGCGAACTCAATATGCCGTGTTCGTGTGTTGTGTTTTGAAGGGTATTTGGACGTATCAGGGGCCTTGCAGAATTTACGGGGGTTCGGCTATCCGGATAGCGGGCTAGGGGTTAAGAGGGCTAGCTGCCCCTTGCGGGGTGCAAGGTAGTGCCTCATTAGAAATTTTTTCTAACGAGAGTTATTTTTAATGAGAAATGTATGGGGAAAAAAGGAGTGAGTAGCGTCCTAAGGACGCGTGGGTGCTGGACACCCGCGGGCCACGTGCAAGGCGCATGGGTGCCCACGAGCCACGTGCAAGACGCATGGGTGCTGGCCGCCTACAGAAAAAAGGGTTTAGCCTCGGGATCTGTAGTTAAACTTCCAAAAGGATTTTTATTATTTTTTTTATTGTGGAGTTCAACTCCGAAAGAAATTTTATTATGGAATTAAACTCCTAAAGATTTTAAATGGCGTTAAACTCTTAAAAGGATTTTATTTGTGGAGTTAGACTCCAAAATATTTTGAATGAAGTTCAACTCCGAAAGACTTCAAAAGATTTTGACAAATGAAGTTGAACTCCTAAAAATCTTCGGAAATAATCGAAAGGGATCCCTTTCTTTTCTCCTTTAGCCCTGGATCTTCCCAAAATGGGATTTTTGGAGACGGGTCTCCTTCTTTCTCCTTTTTGTTGGTCGGATCTTGGAGAAAAAAGGAGTGAGACTTAAAAATCTCTCCTTTTGGAGATTTAATGGAAGATCCGAGTTCCCCTTCAAGGGTTTTATGATGAAAAACTATTTCTTTTTGGAAAAGAAAGGGTTAAATTCTTGATTTAATTCAAAAAAGAGAAGAAATTTTAGAATCTTCAGGAAGGAGAAGAAGTCACAGAATCTTAATTTTTGGAGAGAATGAAAAGTTTTTGTTGATTTTTCGTCACGTTTGTCTTTATAGGCTACACACTTTACATATAGCCTCTTGGGCTTTGCCAAATGGCATTTGTGCCACCCAATGCCTTATGTGTTTATTTTTTTTGCGCATAAGCTATAGGGTTTACAAAATTTTGGGTTTCTGCCCATTTTTCATACATTTATTTCTACAAAAATTGTATTGAACTAATTTATTGCTTCATTCTTGGCATCGAGCCGGCCCCTTCCATTCTTGGTCTTGACTTGGGGTTATGCCCACTTGGCATAAGCTTGGCCCGCTTGGCTAGGGGTTGACTGACTTTCACTTGGTCAATCGGGGTGTAATTTTTGACCCCAACAGTGTCAACTCCACATAGTCTTCATTAAAGGGCTACATTCCATTGTCTCCTTCTTTATCAACCTTGTCCTCTTTCCTCTAAATATTAAAAACGAATTTTAATCATTTTTTAGAGCGGGAGTGAATCTGGACCATTGGATCTGGAAACCAACGGCCCAGATCCAACTGACAGTTTTTATAAATGAAATGATGCCACTCCTACAATAAAGAGGTGTCTTTTAAGTGAACCGGAACTACATGAGCTTGAGAACTCCATAGTTAAGCGTGCTCAAACAAAGGAAGTTCTGGGATCGGTGACTTCCTGAGAAGTGGCCCCTGGGTCGGGTCCGGTTCACTCCGAAGGACAAAACCGTACGGTTTCTGCCAGAGCGGACAATACCGTCTGTGTTGGGGTGGATCGTGTGATTGATAGAAGATTTTGCATGTGCGTTTTTAAATTTAAGATTAAGAATATACCTCAATCAATAACGGTGTCGTTTGGTAGCTAGCCAGTTGAGTACGGGTCGGTTCACAGGGAAAACGTGTTCTTTCTTTAAGTTCTTACTAGTTAAGTCCTATTTTTTGGCAGGTTTTGATTTAAAAATCTAAGATTGAATTTAATTTGATTTAAAGCCTTACTAGGGTTAGGATTAGATTAGTTTGGAAAAATAACTCTACTCCCTGCTTCCTTTGCCCTAATTAAGAACATAGCTGTTAGGGTAATAGTCAACAAAGGGGATTAGCATGACTAGGAAGAAACTTCGTTTCTTCTTTTTGATCCTTGTCCGTCCTTTCTTAACTCTTAGCCCTAATCTCTATGTAAATCAACCATAACTGGTCTAATTAGGGAATCACCGCTATCTCGTAGGACAGGGTGCCGTAGTGAGCGGTGTGTATTTGATTCAAATAGAGTCCTAATTAAAATGTTATATGGGAAAGAAAGGAATGAGAGATTTCCATCTCTCAAACCTACCCAATCCTAACCCTAACAAGTGAGGAATTACTCACTCATTAGGAAAGTTGCGATAAAATTCATTTTTATAGCTTTTTAATTTAATTACCTAATTTGCTGATAATAAAAGACAGATAATAAAATTGTAGAAATTAAATTCAAATGGAAAATTGCAAGATAGAAAAAAAACTTACTTTATTGACACCTCTTCAACGATTACAATGAAATAAAATTTAATCTGGAAAAATAAAAAGAGGCATGCCTAATTAGGCTTTCGGGTTTCCTATTTATAGATAGGAGAAACCCTAGGTTTTACATTTGATCCATCTTTGAAATTACAAGACTACCCTAAAAAAGCCGGGTCAAAGCACCGACACCCACCGACACGTGCACTGCACGGCCGTGGATCCGCGACAGAATGCCCTATTTGGCCGCGGATCCGCATCCAATTGGTGGGATCTCTGGCTCAGTTCTTCAGGGTTGCTTCATGTTGCCTTTTCCTTCTGTTTTCTTCACTTGGTTCCTCAGAATATCTTCTATTTTCTTCCAGATTTCCACAGTGCAGAATGTTGTGGACTTTTTGCCGTGAACTTCGCGTTGAAGTCTTTAATCCTGTGCTGCCCGTGTACTCTGTTTGCTGAACTGTTCACTGGTCTTCGTTTGTTCCTTAAACTGGTAGGCGGCATCGTACAGTTTCATCTATTTGTTGGTCGTAGTCTCACATTTGTAGCGTCTTTTCATGAATTTCACTGTATTGTTCTGAGAACCTGTAACCTGCAACTATCTAGCAGACATGGATCAAAAGCACCTATTTATTTGTAATATGATTAAGAATGAGGAATATAATAATGCAAAATTCTGATATGAACAAATACCCCCAAACTTATCTTTTGCTCGTCCCGAACAAAACCGATTTTTATTCTCGAAAAAACCTAACCTCACTTTCGCAGGGAAACGCGATTGCACTGAGCTCGTGCAATAAGCCGTTAAACCTCTAGGTGTCCCTAGTAGGAGGAGTGTTGTCTCCTGAGGGTTTTCAGCGGATACTACCCATAAAATCCGATCAATTTGACCTGTTGACTTTCATTCTTCAATTCGGTATTCTAGCAAGAAGTTTTATTATCTTCAACTTAGAAATCATCAACCTGTATTTTTCACACTCACTTATCATTTAACTTAAGATCGTATATGTTCTGTAAATTTATTAAGCTTTCAGCATCTTTTGAATTTTCCTTCTAAGGTTCCATCTCAATTTAGGATTTTTTATCATTTTCTATTGAAGGTATAAGCCCTATCTTTTATTCCTATCTCTCATCCAAACCCCAATCATATATCCCTATGTGTGTGCATGTATCACCCCCACACTTGGAAATTCAATTCAAGCTATCATACTCTTGTCCATCGTCCAAAATACTTTTAGTTGGTGAATTTTAGATGAAGTTGCTGACACATCCTTCATGCGACCGTTAATACTTCTTGAGGTACTAACGACCGATTACAAAATGTGTTCACGCATTAAGACGTAATTTCTCGTCTTGTAATACCTAAAGCTTAGTAGTGACTCCCAAACCAGTTGATCTAAGGCACTAGGTGATAAAGCACCCTCGCTATATATATATATATATTTATTTTATGCAGCCTTAAGTAATTACAAAATCAGTGTTCAATTTTTTTTTATTCACACTTATACTTTTATTTTATTTTCCTTCATACTAAGGATTTTAGACAAGAGCATTTCAAGGTATCCTCTACTATTCCATGTTTCAAGGTGTGTGTTTGTGCAAGTTGTAGAGTATATAATTTCAAAATTTAGACTTAAGATTCGGAATTATTTTTCAGACTTACACTTCAAATAAAAATTTCAATACTCTTCCCTTATTTTGACTTAGCCCAAGAACTGAACTCAAAATTTGCCTTTTTCTAAATAACCTACAAGGACATATATTTTCTATAATTAAACTTTAAGAAAGGTTATTTTTAGGGTTTTTAATTTACTAAGTTTAGAATCTAGTTTTTCCCTACTATTTAACCATCATGTTGAACTTAAGTCAAATATGACCAAAATTGAATTTTTCAATTTTTATAATTTTTAAAAATTTTCAATTTTTTTATTTGATTTTATTTTTCCCTTTTTTTATTTTTATTTTTCAGTTTTTATATATTTTTTTTATAAAGATGCAATGCGGAATTAAATATGCAAAGAAAGAAAAAACGAATATGTACCAAAAAAATTAAAAATATGCAATGCAATGATAACTATTTACAAACCACCTCTACCCCCAAACTTATCGAAAGCAGTGCCCTCACTGCTCATGGCCTCGTCGTCCCCTTGAACGTGAACGGGAACGTTCCTCTCTCGCCAGCAGTGTGGACACGCCGTGCTCAAAATCTCTGTCACATGGTGATCCAAGTTGGTCACCATCCCTACCAATCTGTCTATCCCCCTAATGGCTTTCCTAAGTAGACGTGCATGTTCTGCGGGGGTATGCTCTTCCTCGCTCGCGGTCGAGCTGGAGCTGAATGTTCTGGCAGGTACATGCTCGGCCAGTTCAGTGCGCAACCATACATCATTTAGGCGGGTATAGGACGTGGATACGCTCTCAATAAGAGGCCTGATGGGGATACCTCCATGTATGTAAAACTCAAATTCCTCCACAGGGAGGAAATAGCGACACAGTTGTGTCACTAACATAGGGCATGGGTAATTGGCAGCCCTTTTACTAGCACCAATTGAATTAAGCAATACCGTGCATGTTTACCCCAATCAGAGCAAAACTCTGTTCAAATTCCAAGGCGGAAGATGAAGCAACGCTTCATCTTCCCCCAATCAGAGCCAAGCTCTACTTCGCAAATTTAAACTTTAGTAAATGAAGCAACGCTTCAGTTGCGCTGTGCGCTGCGCGACACGTGTCAGCGCAGATGCGCTAGCGCAGTTGCGCTGCGCTGTGCGCTGCACGACACGTGTCACGCGCTGGGGCATTTACGCCAAACAGAATTAAGATTTTAAAGGAATCTTTCTGTTCTTGTTAAAACAAGAAGATTTTCTTCTGTAAAACAGAAGCCCTTGGATCAAAGATCCAACGGTGGGGAAAATTCCCCAAATCACTCAGAGAAAGATCTCTTTAACAAATTTAACTAATTTATGGGCACTATAAAAAGGACCCTAGAGCTCAATTCAAAGGCATCAACATTTTGTGAGAAATTAAACAGAGAGAGCTCTGAAGAATTGGAAAGAAATCCTCAAGAACAAAAAAGGTAAAAAGCCTTTAGAAAAAGAGAAAATTCTCTTATGAACAGATCATGGATCTAAAAAACAAGATCAATGATTTTCAATAAAAAACAAATAAAAACAGTGCTTTGCACTTTTTATGAACCTTTGGTTCTCTGAGATAAGAAAAACAAGAGAAACTTTTTTTCTTTGATCTAAATTAGATCAAGAAAGCAAACAGTGCTTTGCACTTCTGTTATGAACCTTTGGTTCTTGAATCTAAAAGATTCTCAAATTTAGAGTGCCTTGCACTTGCAAACTGCGCTGTTGCGCTCTTGGGAGAGCACCATGTGTCAGCGTCTGAACCATTTGCGCTATGCGCTTTTGAAATAGAGCTTTGCTCTCTGAAATTGGCGCAACTCACCAGAGCGCCCCACGTGTCAGCAGCGCAAGCGCAGCGCACTAGCGCAGCGCACTGCGCTTGCATGATACGTGTCGTCACCACAAGCGCTTGCGCTCTTTGATTGGCGCAAAGCGCCTGAAATGCAATGCATTATTTAAAAAATGGGCCAAGCCCAAGTCAAAAAGACCTAACATGCCAAATTAAATTGCAAAACAATAAAGGGCAGAGCCCAAGTAAAATTGATGCTACGCATCATTTAAAAATGGGCAGAGCCCAAAACAAATTGATGCTCTGCATCCTTCATGGGTAGAGCCCAAATAAAAATAAAAAGAAATGCAATGCAAAAGCAGATAAAATGCTGAACATCTTCAATTGGACTTAGCCCAATCGTGGCCGTAAGTCCTCAAATTAAATTGACTGAGCACGGCTGCTCCCTAAATCAATTTACGACCGGTTCTAGGGTACATCTCCGAACTCCTCTGACACCCATCGTTGTAATCCTTCAACGACGTCAGAGAGGTGACGGGTCCCGACGACCACATATGAATACGGACTGCGGGGTCCTTAAACTTATGGACCGAAACGTCCTTAAACTAATTTTTGACCGAAACGTCCTTAAACTAATATTCATCCCAAAATGGGAATGTTGGACCGAAATGTCCTTAAACTAATGATGGACCGAAACGTCCTTAAACTAATGATGGACCACCATGTCCCTAAACTGGCGATGGACCGAAACGTCCTTAAACTAATATTGGACCGAAACGTCCTTAAACTAATAATGGACCGCCACGTCCCTAAACTGGAACATGGACCACCACGTCCCTAAACTGGAGCGATAGAGCCGCCAAATGCTCTTTTGCCGGATCTAAACGATCCCGTTTAAGTTGATCTTAGCCCCAAATACGGCTAACGTATCCTTAAACATTTAAATGGATTATAAAACTCCAAATCAACTTTGGTTCAAGGGTACATCTCCGAACTCCTCTGACACATGTCGTTGTAATCCTTCAACGTCGTCAGAGAGGTGACAGGTCCCGACGGCCATATATTAAATGGACCACTACGTCCTTAAACTGGAAATGGATCTAGACGATCCCGTTAAGTTGATCTTAGTCTCAAATCAGACTAACGTATCCTTAACGAACGTTTAAGTTGATCTTAGTCTCAAATGCGGCTAACGTATCCTTAAACTAAAAACACCAAACCCAAGTCTAAGTAAATACGGATTTGGGCTAATCCACGTCATACGGGCGACGGCATTACTCATTCTCCGTATAGAATCCACGGGCAATCACCAACAAAACAAACACACACGACACGAAGTGAAATTCTGGAGAAGGAGAAAGTGGCTACCGCGATGCGGTAGCGTAATTAACTGCAGGGGCTTACGCCTGCAGGGAAGAGCGTCCCCACAATCAAAAACCCCTCTAGCGAGGGGGAATCTGACGAAGTCTGCTACATCGGCCGCATCCGTCTAAACCTCCGATACACGGTGTCATAAATCAACCTGGCATCTTCGGAGAGGTAGACGGATAAAACCATATAACATCTGCCCCGAATCTCAGGCAAGACGTCCTCGCGTCGTCTCCGCCGCCGTTCGGAAGGGAACAGTGCACATATCATGTTTGGGGTTCCTAGTCATTAAGGTGTGCACGATATGAAGAGATGGTGTGAAAAAGGTAGTATTGTGTGAACTACCAAAAATGTTATTTTGTGCCCAACGACACACAGTCAGGACGTTTGCAAAGTGGGTTCTAGCTTGGATGCCCTTATGTGGCTCTCTCGAACAATCAGTACCCATCAAGGGTAAATAATTCTCGAATTGGAGGGGTTGGTCATAGGTAGGTAGTCTAGGTATTAGGGTGACTTCATGGATGAAGTCCCTATCGATAATGATTTCCCTATCACCCCAAATAAGCCTTATATATCCATGTTGTGAAAGGCATCCGTCTTCCATGCATTCATAAAATCGTGTGACGAGATCTGGAAGAGCGAAGGAGTTTGGATGATTAAAAAGTAAGAAATTCCACCCTCGCCTCCGGATCTCTTCACCGAAATAGCTACCGTAAATTGTGTGTGCAAATATTTATGAGAAATCTCTCTCAAATTGTAGGGTTGGTGCCATTACAGAGATTGAATTAGAAAAATTTAATTTTAACAGAGGGGAAAGAGAACTGCAAACCTCCTCTGAAGATTTCATAGGGAGACGACACAGAAGCGCGGCGGATCAGCGGCAGGAAGCAGGGTATGGCGGCGGTTGCGCGGCGGCGTGGGGCGATCTCTTTCTTCTGGCTGCTGCGGCGGTTAGGGTTTTCTGAGAGGAATTCTTTTAGGGTTTGATAAAAACAGAGAGGGGTCGGGTTCCATTTATAGGGGGAATGTTTTGGTTATTTGCAAAAAGCCCCTCTTAAAAAGAGGGATTTATTTGTAAATAAATTTTTTTTATTTTTTTATTATTACTGAAAATTTACAAAAATATCCAATTTTTTTAAAAATTTTTTAAATTTTTTTTTAAATTTTGTTTTTATATAATTACAAGTGATATATACCCCCAAACTTATTTGAAACAGTGTTTTGGCTGGATAATCGAAATTTAGGGGTAGATGGAGGAAGATCAGTCAATATAAATCGGTTCCTGCAAAAACAGGAGCTCCCCCGAAGGGTCCGCGGTGAGAAACGGTTTAAGTCTATATCCGTTCACTTTAAATAGTGAACCGTCCTCCGGATTTTCTAAGTCGACCGCACCGTGCGGATATACAGTGCGTACCAAAAATGGCCTTTTCCATCGAGATTTGAGCTTGCCGGGATGGAAATATAGCCGGGTGTCGTAAAGTAAAACCTGTTGACCAGGTTTGAAAGTTTTGCGCATAAGGTGTTTATCGTGAAACACCTTCGTTCGGTTTTTGACGACAACCGCATTGTCGTAAGTTTCATCCCGAAGCTCGTTTAATTCATTCAATTGCAGCTTTCTATGGCTGCCCGCATCTCCGAGAGATAGATTCAACTCTTTTATTGCCCAAAATGCTCTATACTCAATTTCAACTGGAAGGTGGCAAGCCTTTCCATAAACAAGCCTATACGGAGACATGCCAAGATCGGTCTTATAGGCAGTTCTAAATGCTCAAAGGGCATCAATAAGTTTTGACCACCAATCTTTACGGTTTTTGGAAACCGTTTTCTTCAATATTTGTTTAATTTTTCGATTTAAAATCTTGGCTTTGTTTCCTGATTTAAAATCAGGAAAAACCTACGGAAGAGGCATCACGTGCTAGCACGTGACTAGCGGTCACGTGTTGACACGTGACATGTAAAAGCGGCGGCACAAGGCACATTCGTTCCCTGAGTAAATCAAGAAAAAAGCTCCAGAAAAGGCATCACGTGTGCACACGTGACCAGTGGTCACGTGTTGGCACGTGATGACCAAGCAGCGGTAAAGAACAGAGCGCAGAAGGAAGGGAAGCCCATTCCAGGTGAGGTCACGTGCCTACACGTGACCAGGGGTCACGTGCGCACACGTGACCAACGGTCACGTGGCCACACGTGACCAGCTTTAAGAGCCTTATTTTTATGACAGAGTTAAATTCTGTGAAAAGATCTCTCAAGTCTTTCCAAAGTGGAAAACAATTATTTGGAACCGTTGGATTAAAAATCTAAAGGTGATTAAATATCACCTATTTATGGAAAAATCTTGAACTTGGAAAGATTTTCCCTTAAAATCTAACCGAAATAACAAAGGAATATCTTTGGATTTGAAATCCAATGGTGAATAAAATTCACCTAATAATCCAAAGGTCCAGATGAATGATGAATGTAAATCAAATCTCTCAATGAAACATTCACTAAAACTAATTGATTCTGCTCCTTCTCCTATAAATAGGAGCCAAGAGATATACAAAAAAGAGGATAGATATATAGAGAGACAGAGATATACAGAGAGAGAGAGAGAGAGAGAGAGAAAATAGAGCCTTGAGACTTTAGAGGAATTTGATCTTCTGCAAAAGAAAACCTTAGGTAAGAAAGGAGAGGCTTTTAAAAAGAGAATTTAATTCTCAAAAGAATTTAACTCTTATATTAAAAAGAACAACTTAGTTCTCTCTTTAGTAGAGGATCTGTAGAGTGCACATCTCCCCATGAATTGAAAATTTAATTCTCATTGGGTTGAAATCCTGCCATGCAGACCCAAAGCATAGAGAGGGAATGGAAGTTTGAGAATTTAATTCTCACAGAATTATAGGAATTTAATTCCTTTGAAATAAAATTAGGGTTTAATCCTATATTATAGGAATTTAATTCCTTCAAAATGAACAAAACCAGGGTTTAACCCTAATTAAGAACTTAATTCGGTCAAAATAACAGGAATTTAATTCCCTCAAGAAAGAAGAAATTAGGGTTTAACCCAAGGATAGAATTCAGTTCTTCACATACATCAGGAATTTAATTCTTACAGAAGAAAAGCCGGGGTTTGACTCCATCTAAGAATATAATTCTTCAGAAAAGAAAGTGAGAATCTAATAGCTAGGGTTTAACCCTATGAAGGATTTAATTCCTAAAAGATAAACAAACATGCAAAGAAGCATGGCCACGTGCTACCACGTGACCCCTGAAAAGTTCCACAGAGAAGGGCTTTGAGGCAATGCCTCACGTGCCCCACGTGACCCCTTGGCAGAAGCTCTAACAGACAAACATTTAAATGCCCATCACGTGACAGCACGTGATGCTCCAAAGTATTCAATACTTTTGGCAGAATAAAATGAATTGAGGGCGCTCTCACGTGCTACCACATGACCCCTCTTGCCTTAGTGTTTAACACTAAAGTTGAAACCTCTATATCCAGTGTTCAACACTGATTTTTTTAGTGTTTAAACACTAATTTGGAAAACTCTATTTACAGTGTTTAACACTGACTTTCTTAGTGTTGAACACCAACTTGGAAGACCCTGTTTCCAATGTTTAACACTGATCTGCCTTAGTGTTAAACACTAATTTGAAATCTCCATTGCCAGTGCTTAACACTGATTTGGTTTAGTGTATAAGCACTAATTTGAAAGCCCTGTTGCTAGTATTTAACACTAACTATCTTTTAGTGTTAAACACTAAGTTGTCAATCTCACTCCCAGTGTTCAACACTGTTGGTCTTTAGTGTTTAACACTAACTTTAGCCCAATTGGCTAAGTGTCTAGAGGCAAAGCCTCTCCTCTAATGGACCAACAGAAAGTCAATATTCTAAGCATGATTGGACTTAGCCCAAGCTGGCCATAAGTCCTCAATTCAAACTTAACTAGGCTAATGGGCTCATAACATAATTAATTGGTCTTGGTCCCAAATTGTGCCGAAGACTATTTAATCTACCTTGGTTCAAGGGTACATCTCTTCACTCCTTTGATACTTGGCGTTGTAATTCCTCAACGTCTTCAAAGAGGTGGCGGGTCCCGATGACCATACATTGATACGGACTGTGGGGTCCTTAAACTCATGGACTATGAGGTCCTTAACCTTGACCGAGATGTCTTAAAACTAATGCCGGACTGTGGAGTCCTTAAATCCTCGGACTATGATGTCCTTAACCTTGACCGGAATGTCTTAAAACTAACAACGGACTATGACATCCTTAACCTTGACCGTGATGTCTTAAAACTAACATCGGACTGTGGAGTCCTTAAATCCTCGGACTATGATGTCCTTAACCTTGACCGGAATGTCTTAAAACTAACAACGGACTATGACGTCCTTAACCTTGACCGTGATGTCTTAAAACTAACGCCGGACTGTGGAGTCCTTAAATCCACGGACTATGATGTCCTTAACCTTGACCGCAACGTCTTAAAACTAATATTGGACCGCAATGTCCTTAAACTACCTATTGACCGCAATGCCACTAAACTAAACAACATGGGTCCCTTAATTGCCCTATTGTTGGATCTAAACGATCTCGTTAAGTCGATCTTAGTCTAAAAACTAGGCTAACGTATCCTTAACAAACGTTTAAGTTGATCTTAGTCTCAAAACGAGGCTAACGTATTCTTAAACCCAAACCCCCAAACCCAAATCTAAGATAATACGAATTTGGACTAGTCCACGCCCTACGGGCGACGACATAACTCAGTCTCCGTATACAATCCACGGGCAACTAAACACAAAATAAACACACACGACACGAAGTGACCATCTGGAGAAGGAGAAAGTGGTTACCGCGATGCGGTAGCGTAATTAACTGCAGGGGCTTGCGCCTGCAGGGAAGAGCGTCCCCACAATCAAAACCCCCTCAAGCGAGGGGGAATCTGACGAAGTCTGCTACATCGGACGCATCCGTTTAAACCTTCGATACACGGTGCCATAAATCAAATTGGCATCTTCGGAGAGGTGGACGGATAGCACCAATTAGCATCTGCCCCGAATCTCAGGCAAGACGTCCGTCGCGCCGTCATTCGGAGGGAAACAGATTATGGCACGCCCGGTGGGACCTTTTCCTCTTTCCACTCCACACTTCGTGTGTCGTGTTCGCGAACCAAACACGGCTCGCTAATGGTTGCCCTTGGGTTTCACGGTACTAAGGTTTGGCGTTTTGCTTATTGCAGAAAGCAAAGAGTCAATGGCTTCCACTTGTGCGAAATGCTCCAACTGCAACTGCAACCGGCGCTCCGCCTCGCCAGGAGGTATAGCCTACGGGCCCCAAGCTGCTTCGCTGTTCACAATGCCTGTGGAACAGGTCACTCAATCCACCACAGGATTGTTTTTCGGGACCATGCTCCCGCCAATGAGCTTCACCGCTCCAGTGCCAACACCGGAAGCTCCTAAGAAGTCGGTCTTCGATCGGCTTACAGCTAATGCGGCCCCTCTCAACGGGCCGTCCAACTCCAGCTCCTCGGTCTTCGCCAGACTGGGCCAAAATTCCTGTGGGCCCACAATGAAGCTTGCAATCCCAGAGAAGGTTATTCTGAAGAAGATAACCATCCCTGCTCCTGAAGTCGTCAAGGCGGCTTCTCCTACCAAAGGGTCAGTCTTTACAAGATTAACGGTTCTAGCTCTCGCTACGGTTCCTGTCCCTGCTCAGAAGACTGTTTTCAACCGATTGGATACTGCTTCTCAAAGGACATCAGTATTCAACAGGCTAACACCAGCAACGATCCCCCACCTACACAGGGGGCAAGGCAAGGCTATCGCTCTCACCGAACCGATTCCATCAGCACGACACGCTCGACGTCGCTACTGGCGCCGAGTGAGGAAGGCCGGAGGCAACTCCCCTTCTAGGCTAACTACTCCAGCCCCGACGACAGAAGTTAATGCTGCTGTTCCAACTAAGAACAGCTTTGAGATGCTGAATAAGGTGCGTAGGAATTCTCCTGCCACGGTGCTAAAGAGGTCTCCCCCTCCGCTGAAAAAGGCCGCGGAAATAAAGCCAGAACAGCCCCAATCTCCTTAACGTCTGTCTTCTAAAATCTATAAAGTCTGGCGGCAGACCCGAGACTCGGTGATCGATCCAAATTTCTCCCGCCAGCACAAGAAGCTGAAAATCCAACAGGAAGTCAGTCATCACGCTAAGCCACGAAAAGCTGTCTGGGTGCCCACCCCAACGGCCCCCTCAACTTCCACTGCTCATAAAAAGAGAAGGCCGGAGAAGATCCCCAGGCCTGCGACGAAAGCTAAAGGCGCTGAGCCCAGACGCCCTAAGTCTGGGGGCATGATGGTCCATACTGTATACATGGCGTCGGGAAAGGAAGATAGCCGCGCGTCTACATGGCATAGACCGCTTACACGGTCGGTGACCAAAGCTCAGGAGCAATAGCAGAAGCTCCAGGAAATGATGATCGCAATGGCCGCACTTACTGGGCCGAAAGAAAGCCCCGAAGCGTCCTCAGATCAGCGACAGGAACAGGAAACCGACGCTGAGTTCCTTCGGAGGATATTGGAAAAGAAAGATAAAGAGGCTGCGGAACAAGCGGCCAATATAAAGCAAATAGCCCACTTATTTCAAGACATGGTTGGGATGATGATTCAACAAGATCCTCCCGCTGAAGATCCCCCGACTGTCCTCGAAGATGATAGAGGAGAAACGTCGAATCCACCACCGGTTCTTTCAACGGCCAAGGAGGAGACAATTTCCAAGGCTGACTTGGACGACTATATAGCCCAGCAGATCCGGGTTCATCAGGCGACTGAGGCAGCTGGTCAAGTCGTAAAAACGGGGCGACCGTATCCAAGCTGGTACGACCAAATCAAATATCCGCCGGGTTATACAATACCGAAATTCCATGTGTATAAGGGGACAGGCAATCCCCACCAACATGTTGCTCAGTTCAGGGCCCTTTGCGGTAACACCGGCGGTGATGATAAACTGTTGCTTCGCCAGTTCGTGGGCAGGTTATTAGAAACGGCGTTCGAATGGTATTCAGAACTCCCGAACGATTCCATCAAGACGTTCGCTGAAATGGAATTGCTATTCACTCAGCGATTCGCAAGCGCCAATGAATGCACTCCGATAACAGCATTAATTAATGCCAGAGTGAAACCAGGCGAAACATGGGTCTAGTACGCTATACGCTGGCGAAATTTGTGGTCAAAATGCGAACAACGCATTGAGGAAGCGCCCGCGGTGGGCATGTTCTTGGGAACCCTAGACCCTCATGCAACTATCTCCCAGTTCATGATGTTCTTTAAGCCAACCACGTTCCAGGCTTTAATCGACAAGTTGGCCCAAATGGACCAGATGGGTCATAGACCGTCTCCCCCGAAGCCGGAGCCTCGGAGTGACAAGGGTAAAGGGAAGGCAACCTTCGTTGCGAATGCTCAGCAGCAACCCAGTGCCCTAAAGCTGGCGAATCAACTGGAAGAAAGACGCCGGTATTATAATGAGAAGATGAAGCGCCCCTACTCGTTCCCACGGGATAAGACAAAACGGTTATTCGAGCTGGCCGTACGCAACAGGCTTATCAATTTGCCAAACCCAAGGCGACCGCCACAACCCACTGAGGTGAATAACCCCAATTATTGCCCTTACCATCAAACGGTTAGCCATCCGATTGAGGATTGCTTCGTCTTCAAAGGATGGATTGAGGATCAATACCTCCAGGGAAAGTTTGCGCTGTCCGAAAAGTGGAAGGTGAAATCGTGCTTTCAGCAAAAACCAAAAGAATGCTGAATGAGCTCTAGACATGCCCGGCGATCAGGTGGAAGAACCCGCTGGAACCCCAGATCATTGAAGGGATGCTGAAGCCGTGCCCAACTACAAAGAGCGGTGGTGATGGCCCAAGTACTCACGCCCAACCGTCAAAATCTTCGAAGAAAAAGAAGAAGAAATCCAAGAAGCCCGTGAAGCCTGGAGACAAGCGCACGGATTTGCAGAAACAGATTGACGCGCTGGAGGAGTACAATCAAAAGGCGCGGACTCCCGTCACACTGCAAGAGTTCCTCGACCACGTCTTTCAAGAGGAAGATGCTGGAGAAAGCTCGTCGGATGAGTCCGAGGGATATGTAGCGAGTTGTCATGTGATTTCCCACTCGCCTACGGACGATGAGAAAATTCCTGGCACTGAGAAACTGGGGGCACAGCCTGAGCCAGGACTTGTATGGCCAACAGATGAAATGATCGACGCCTTTCTAGACGAGATTCGTTTGAAAAGTAAAGCCGATCAAGAGCGTGAGATGGCTGCATTGGAAGGAGCGAAACGCAAGCGGCTAAACGAAAGAGTCAAAGCACTCCCGCCAGATCAAAAGACACCCGATGTGGATAAAAATATATTCAAGACGAGGAAAAGGTTTGCCAAAGCCATGTCGATGGGAATGAAGCTGCCACCCTCGAAAGAAAACACGTTCGATGGGGCGGAGAGACACCCTAATTATTGCGCATATCATCGGAAGATTTCGCACCCCACTGAAGAGTGCGACGCTTTTAAGATGTGGTGGCAGGGATATGTTGCTCACCGACAACATTTTAAGCGCATGAAACGCAAAACTCGCCGAGAACAAAGAAGTACTACCGACAGGCACAAAAGAACTACCGGCAACTGTTACATGGTCGACGCCGGAGGATCGCAAGTTCTCACCTTTGGGAGCAACTCTGACGAAGAAATGGCTCTAGGCCCTCTCTTTAAAGAATCCTTTTTAGGGAAAGAGGAAGAACCAGAGGCCTGCGAAAATATTCAGCTGCGCAATCGCACGCTCCCAGAAAAGAACCTCGGGCCCGCGAATAGAAAAGATAAGGGTAAGGAAAAGGTCACTGAGGATATCGACTTAGATGACCAAGTCATGAAAGAGCTGACTGCCAAGGACCCTCCCAGGAAGGGTAAGGTGGACTACAACATCCTAGCGCACCTAAGAAAGCTACCTTCTCTGCTCAGCATTCTCGATACCCTCCTATTATCAAAAGAAGCGCGAGATTCATTAATCAAGGAGTTACAAGAACCCGAGCAGTTCCAAGCTTTCCTGGCTGAAGAAAAGATGAAGGATGAATTGGAGGAAGTACACACGGTCGATGTCACTTTCGGTGACGAAGACCTTCTCCTCGAGACGTGCGACCACAACCGTCCCCTATACGTCTCCGGATATTGCCACGATATCAAGATAGGCAAGATCCTCATGGATAATGGATCCTCCGTCAATCTCCTTAATGTTCGGGTGTTGAAGGAAATCTGCATGAGCGTGCAGCACCTCGCTCGTGACAAAATTACCATCTCTGGTTTCGACTCCCAGTCATTACGGACTCTCGGATCTGTGATATTAACACTACGCTTCGGGCTGCTTGTCACGGACATCAAGTTTCACGTCATTGACGCCAAGACCTGCTACAACGCCTTGCTCGGTCGCCCTTGGTTACACGAGTACAAAATCATCCCTTCTACACAGCATCAGTGTATGAAGTACTTTAAGGATGGTTTCGAGTATACCGTAACATGTGAGCTGAACCCATTTTCCATGAACGAAGTCCGCAAGTACGAAGATGCAAAATACTTTTTGCCAGATTTCGAGGATACAGAAAGGTGTCGCAAGCCGGAGGACAAAGCCGCCGCCACCATCCCTGTTTTCGGGAGCGATACCGAAGAAGAAGAAGAGATAGTTTACGCTGGTCCGTCCCGACACAACAACCCGGGACTGTCCACCCCTATGTTGATCTTCGGAAGTGACTCGGAAGATGAGATTAATGCCGTGTTCTCCAGTCGGCCGTCAATACAAGCATCCCCTGGCGATGATCAGAGTTTGCAAATCACCATGGTGCCGCGGGAACACTATAAGGATCTCGACACACTTCAAGCTTACAATGTGCAGGACCTGCAGACGTTTTACTTCCCTCCTAGGCGAAAGGGTGAGAAGGTGATCCTATTCTATCGATCCTCGGAAACGAGAGTAGAGAAAGAGATCTGGCATGGCGCGGATTCTACACTCGACAGGCTCCAACCCATCCGTTTGCCCAGATATTACACAAACGGACTAAAGAGGCTATTGAAGCGCTAAGGGGTACCCTTAAAACAGACTGTTCGACAAGCTCGATTCGACAACAGGATTTGGGATGTCCCTGAAACTCAGCGCAAATTGCCCAACGGGAGAATGGAAATGCTCGGGCTTGGATATGTGAGATCCGGGGAACGGGGACGAGTCCACGGTAGCTACGTCATATATAACTTCGATGAGGAGGAAAACGCCCTGTCGAGCGATGCTAACCCCTCGTCAAAACTGGATCCCGCGAGCGAAGTGCCGAGTCCGTCGTTTGAAGAACGAATGGACAAGCTTATCAGGAAAGCGGGTCAGAAAGCTCGGGAAGACCATAATCGCGAGATGGCCATCTACGGGAAGGCCAGGATGCAATGTCTGTTTCAACAGACTGCAAAAGACGAAGATGCTCCTCCATGTCAACCCGTTGTGCAAAAGGCCCGACGCAGAGGCAGAAGTAAGTCAAGAAGCGGAAAAAGAAGTCGAAAACAACGACGCAGGATTAGAGAGTCATGTGATCGGGCATTGCACGGTCCGGATTTGTCCCTCATGAAGAAGATGAGTCGAGCGTATTCCTTCCCTCGAGACAAGACGAAGAAGTTACTCGAGCTCGCTATAAAACATCAAATGATCGCACTTCCGGAGTCTAAGCACCCTGACCAAGCTAACAAAGTTTCTTATCCGGACTATTGCTCTTATCACCGAGCCATAGGACATCCCCTCGAAGACTGTTTTACCTTCAAGAACTGGGTCGAAGACCAATACCAGCGGGGCAGATTTGCTTTATCCAGCAGTTGGAGGGTAACGCCGACACAAAAGCACGAACCCAAAGCCACAAGAGCAGAACCTGATCCACATAGGTCTTGGAAGCGAATTCGCACTTGTCACATGATAACAATATTAAAAGAAGAGCCCGAGAACATGGATGACCTTCCCTGGTGCTTTGAGAACAGCAATGACGAGGTGATCTCAGAATTTCCACCAGCTCCGAAAGAACTAGAAGATGGCATACATACTACTGCAGATAACCTCAAGAAGATTGAGTTGGGGACGACAGATGATCCGTGACCGACATTCGTCAGCGAGCTGCTGTCTGAAGAAAGGGTGGCTGCGTTAAAGGACATGCTTCTACAGCACAGAGACTGCTTCGCATGGAACTATTCCGAAATGCCGAGATTAGATCTAGAGATTGCTGTGCATAAATTAGCAATATCCCCGGATATCAAGCCAGTCAAGCAGGCGCCGAGAAGGATGCGGCTTGAGCTTGAGATGAGCATTAACGCCGAAGTCAAGAAGCTGATCGATTCTGGGTTTATTCAGGAAGTACAGTATCCTGACTGGGTCGCCAACATCGTCCCGGTCATGAAGAAAAATGGGACAGTGCGCATATGTGTGGACTTCCGAGATCTCAATAAAGCCTGCCCGAAGGACGATTTCCCAGTGCCGGTCACCGAGCTGAAGATAGATATCCACTCATGAGGTTTTCTCCTTTATGGACGGTTCATCAGGGTACAATCAGATAAAGATGCATCCCGACGACCAGAAGCACACCACTTTCCGGACTCCTTTGGGTATATTCTGCTACAAAGTTATGCTCTTCGGTTTAAAGAACGCCGGTGCTACCTATCAAAGGGCCATGACAAAGATCTTCGATGATCTCATACATGAAATCGTCGAGTGCTATATCGACGACCTCGTAGTGAAGAGCATGTTATATGAAGAGCATTTAGAGTATCTGAAGACCGTATTTCAACGCCTTCGGCAATATAATTTGAAGATGAATCCCCTCAAATGAGCGTTCGGAGTCTCCTTGGGTAAATTCCTGGGATTCATCATCCGACACCGAGGTATCGAAATAGATCCATCTAAGATTAAGGCGATCATGGAAATGCCTCCGCCGAGAACTCTCAAACAGTTGCGGTCTCTCCAAGGGAAGCTCGTGTACATCCGGCGGTTTATCGCCAACCTGTCAGGCAAGTGCCGTCCTTACAGCCAGCTGATGAAGAAGGGAACCCCGTTCGTCTGGGACCAAAAATGCTAGAGCGCGCTAGATGAGATCAAGCAGTACCTGCAGAACCCGCCGGTGTTAGCTGCTCCAGTCAAGGGAAAGCCCCTTATTGTTTATACAACAACTCTTGATGATTCTTTAGACGCATTATGGGCACAGGAAAACGACCAAGGGAAGGAGAGAGCGCTTTACTATTTAAGCCGAGTTCTTCTGGGGGCAGAAAGCAATTACTCCCCTATCGAAAAACATTGCCTGGCGTTAATCTTTGCGATAACAAAACTCCGGCACTATGCATTGGCACATGAAGTCCGTCTTATATCAAAGGTGGACCCCCTAAAATATCTAATGTCAAAGGCCATATTGACAGGGAGACTTGCTAAATGGGCCCTGCTCTTGATGGAGTTTTCAATAACCTATCAGCCTCTTAAGGCAGTGAAAGGCCAAGCCATCGCCGACTTCCTTGCTGAGCATCCAGTACCTGCCGGTTCTCCTCTAAATTGCGATTTGCCAGACGAACATGCGTTTGACGCGATCGACGGTGGTGATACCCGATGGGAACTTTATTTCGATGGAGCGTCCTCCGTAAAGAAGCGCAAACAAAGTACCCCAATGATCAAATCGGGGGTAGGCCTCATCTTCGTAACTCCACAGGGAGGGATAATGCGCTTCGCTTTCTCCTTAACGGAGTCGAGGATGAATAACGAAGCTGAATACGAAGCTTTGATAGCAGGCTTCGAGATCGCCATTGACATGGGAATTGAAAACCTCCTCATATACGGGGATTCTCAACTGGTCGTTAGTCAAGTAAATGGTGACTACCAAACGTACAAACCGGAGTTGGTGAAGTACGGTGAAAAGGTGCAACAACTGTTGACCCAAATTCCCTCCTACACTTTAGAAAGCATACCACGCGCGGAAAATAGCAAAGCGGACGCATTAGCTAAGCTCGCTAAAGAACTGGCTGACGAAAACCTCGATGACGTCAGAATCGTGGTACAAAGCCGTCGAGTGCTCGCCCCAGCAGAAATATCTCCGGAATAATCCGAAGAAAAGGGGGCGACTGAGCAGACGGCCCTACAAATAAAAGACCATGAGAAGGCCGAGGACTGGAGGGAAGTCTTCATAGACTACTTTAAGTCCCACCGAATGACCGAAGAAGCGTCCTCAAGACATCAGCTCATGAAACGAGCTCTATCTTTCGCTTTCGTCAACGATACTCTATACAAGAGATCCTTTGATTCTCTATGGCTGAGATGCTTAGGACCTGATGAAGCAGAAAGAGTCGTTCGGGAAGTTCATGACGGAATCCGTGGTTCTCATCAAGCAGGCCCGAAGATGAAGTTAAAAATTAAATGGATGGGTTACTACTGGCCCACGATGATCCAGGACTGCCTCGAATATGCGAAGCAATGCCACTCATGCTAAATCCATGGGGATTTCATCCATCAGCATCCGAATCCACTACATCCAACGGTGGCTAGCTGGCCATTCGAAATGTGGGGAACTGACATAGTCGGCCCCATCGAACCGGCATCGTCCAGGGGACATCATTTCATCTTGGCGATGACTGATTACTTCTCCAAATGGGTAGAAGCAGTACCACTGAGGGAAGTGAAGACGGAGAATATCCTCCACTTTTTCAAGACGCACGTCATTTATCGGTTTGGAACTCCGCGACGGATCATTTCCGATAACGGGCCGGCTTACAGAAGCCATAAGATCAGCCGCTTCGCGCAACAGTATAATATAGACTGGAGATATTCCTCAGCTTATAATCCACGAGCTAACGGTCTAGCTGAAGCCTTCAACAAGACCTTGAAAAAGATCATGAAGAAGACGGTGTCCCGAAATAAGAAGGATTAGCATGAGAGACTGCAAGAAGCTCTCTGGGCATATCGAACTACGTTCAAGACGGCCATGAACACGACGCCATATGCATTGGTATTCGGTACGGAAGCAGTACTCCCCCTCGAGATAGAGCTACCTTCTTTACGAGTGGCAGTCCACTGCGAGTTGACGAGCGAAGAAAATGCTCACCTTCGGCTAGAAGAGCTTGATGCCCTTGATGAAACACGGCTCGTAGCACAACAAAACTTGGAAGCTTACAAAGCAAAAATGACACGCTCGTATGAAAGATTGACCAGGCCGAGGACATTCCGCCAAGGTGAACTCGTGCTAGTGGTCAAAAGGCCTATGATCCCCAATCGCGCCAAGCGGGGAAAATTCGAGCCGAACTATGAAGGCCCGTACATCATAGACGAGGTCTACCAGTGTGGAGCCTATCTACTCATGGACATGCACGGTGAAAGGCCTTTTAGGCCAATAAACGGCCGCTTCCTCAAGAAATACTACGCTTAATGGGCCACAGCCTAGGTCAATGGTAGATGATGACGACTATGTCCGCTCGCTATCTTCCCGGGCTAAAGCTCTATAAGTAGTAGCCGGCCCTCTCTCAGTGACGGACCGAAACGTCCTTAAACTAATGACGGACCGAAACGTCCTTAAACTAACGATGGACCGAAACGTCCTTAAACTAATGACGGACCGAAACGTCCTTAAAACTACTACCGCAGCATCCTTAGGCTGATGAGATAAATATAAAAAATAAATAAAATAAATAATAATAAAAAAAAGGTATGTCCATAAGCAAAATGGGCACGGATGAAAACCCGAAAGGGCTCCGTGAGTAAAAACAGCAGGGCTACCGGCGAGTGTTCGTGAAAACCCGAATGGGCGCGACCTCGTAAAAAAAAATTAAAAAAAATAAAAAATAATAAATGTATGTCCATAAGCAAAATAAGCACGGATGAAAACCCGAAAGGGCTCCGTGAGTAAAAACAGCAGGACTACCGGCGAGTGTTTGTGAAAACCCGAAAGGGCGCAACCTCGTTAAAGGACACTTGCAGGGTCCTCACGACCTTGTAAGGAGAAACCACCCGCGTGAGATCCTTACGACTTACAAGGGAGCAATACACTTAGGGATCCTCATGACTCCTAAGGAGAAAATACACTTGCGAGATCCTCATGACTCGCAAGGAGAACTCTCTTATGGGACCCTCACGGCTCATAAGACTTGAAAGTCTTAAGTTAAAGAGACCTAAAGCTGTGCTTAAGCAATATCCCCCATAACCTTCGACAATGCCCTACAAGCAGCTCATACTGATCCTTGTATACAATCCACGGGCGCGAATAAACATTTCCCCAGCAAAGTCCCACCTGTGACTAGGGGTATGTCCATATGGTGAACAACCCTTATAAGTCCTCTCGACTTATAAGGAGAAAGCCCTCTTGTAAGATCCTTACGAATTACAGAGGAATATACACTTAGAGATCCTTACGATTCCTAGGGAGAAAATACACCTACGAGATCCTCAAGACTAGGGAGAAATACCTTCGTGAGACCCTTACGGCTCATGAAGTCAAAAGCCTTAGTCGACAAGACCCTAACCCTGTTGCTAAGCCAACTTTGTTCAACATCGACAGAGGCAGATGATGATTCACTCTTGGCAATATCCCAGTTGTAGCGATACTGATGCCGAAATCGGCGTCTAATTCCAGGTTTATGGCGAAAGGCCAGTAGGCCGCACGTGCATACGAGATAGCCGAAATGATGGGGCAACTTGCAATAAAAAGCAGCAAGTAAAAATGTATGCACGCAAAATAGCCGAAATGATGGGGCAACTCGCAATAAAAAGCAGCGAGTAAAAATGAAATAAATAACCGAAATGATTGGGCACCGCGAAAAATAGCCGAAATGATAGGGCAATCGCGACCTCCGCGATATAGAAGCTGAAATGATAGAGCATCGCGGAAAAAGAAATAAAATAAAAAAAGGGGTTTTAATTTATGCCCTACAGGTGATGTTACATCACACCCTGTATACAATCCAAGGGCGTAAACAAAGAAGTGATCATACTTCCCCCCAGGTTTCATCAAAGAAAGAAGCTAAGTCTCGACGGGCCGCAAGCGACCTAGAGAACATCCCAACACTCGTCTCGTAACAACGGACACAACTTCAGACAAAGCGGAGCAGCGGCAACCCCTAGTTCCATGGCTCGGCGATATACATGTCACCAACAGCCAAACCTCCATTCCGTGAAATGCGGATACAATCAACAAAATTCATGGTTACGTGGAACGCGGATAACGTCACTCTTTGACCCCGTGGAAAACGTCCAGATCGGATCCTGGTCCCCGCAGAGCACGGCAGTGAACCCGTGTGAAGCATCCAGAGCGGAGCCTAGTCCTCGCCAAACACGGCAGTGAACCCATGTGAAGCATCTAGTGCAAAATTCCTGGTTACGTGGAACGCGGATAACGTCACTCTTTGACCCCGTGGAAAACGTCCAGAGCAGATCCTGGTCCTCGCAGAGCACGGCAGTGAACCCGTGTGAAGCATCCAGAGCGGAGCCCAGTTCTCGCCGAACACGGCAGTGAACCCGTGTGAAGCATCTAGTGCAAAATTCCTGGTTACGTGGAACGCGGATAACGTCACTCTTTGACCCCGTGGAAAGCGTCCAGAGCGGATCCTGGTCCTCGCAGAGCACGGCAATGAACCCGTGTGAAGTATCCAGAGCGGAGCCTAGTCCTCGCCGAACACGGCAGTGAACCCGTGTGAAGTATCTAGTGCAAAATTCCTGGTCACGTGGAACCCGGATAATGTCACTCTTTGACCCCGCGGAAAACGCCCAGAGCGGAGCTTGGTCCTCGCCAAGCACGGCAGTGAACCCGTGTGAAGCATCCAGAGCAAACACCGGACTGTGGAGTCATTAAAATCCACGGACTATGATGTCCTTAACCTCGACCGTAATGTCTTAAAACTAACAATCACCCACCCTGATTCTGTATTGATTCCACTTTGGTGTAGGGGTACATCTCTTCACTCCTTTGATATCTGGCGCTGTAATTCCTCAACGTCTTCAAAGAGGCGACGGGTCCCCGCAACCACACATCGGACTGTGGAGTCCTTAAATCTACGGACTATGAGGTCCTTAACCTTGACCGTGATGTCTTAAAACTAATATCGGACTGTGGAGTCCTTAAATCCACGGACTATGAGGTTTTTAACCTTGACCGTGATGTCTTAAAACTAACATCGGACTGTGGAGTCCTTAAATCCACGGACTATGAGGTCCTTAACCTTGACCGCGACGTCTTTAAACTACGATACTTTGAGCAACCCCTGACCCCGTGAAACACGGATAAAGGCGACCAAATCCAGCACTTGCAGGTCCTCACGACCTGTAAGGAAATTGTGAGATCCTTACGACTCTCAAGGGAAAACCCGCTTAAGAATCCTCACGATTCTTAAAAAGAACTTACACCTATGGGATCCTCTCGACCTGTAGGGAGAAAAACTCTTTATGAGACCCTCGTGGCTCATAAAGCGCAAAAGTCTTAGGAAGCAGACCTTAACCCTGAATCCTAAGCCATCGCTGCCCTGCAAGGAGATCAAGATAAATTGTCCGCAAAACACATTCAATGAAAAGAGACACACCATTGAGAAGAAAAATGTATCTTTTATTCATAAACCAAAATGGATACAAAGTACAATTCATGAAAGAACAAAAAGAAGATACTCTCACTCATGAGTATGCACAAAAACAGAAAATAAAGGAAAAGATACAATTCTTCAAGCCGGCGGGCGATGTAGCAATTTTACCAGCTCATCTTTCTGTTGCTGAGTCACGGCTTCATGATTCAAGATCTCCAGAAGACGAGCCTCCGCCTGACCCTGCTGGGCCTGATACGAAGCAAGCCGACTTTCAAGCTCTTTCTCAGTGGCCTTGTGAGCCTCGACCCTTTCGCGAGTGAATACGGCAGCTTTATCGAGAGCCACCACCTCTTTGATAGATCCTTGAAGCACCTTCCAGAGTTCATACGCTTTGTTGGCTTTGGCTGTGAGGCTGGCCTGAAGCTCGTTCAACGCCTTAGAGGCCAGCTCCCTCTCTGAGAATTTGCGACCGAGCCTCTTCTTGCATGATACCATGTTTGCCGCGCACTGCTTTATCAGCCTCCGCAAGTCCGCCTTTGCAGCCATGGCCACCGAGGAAAGGCGGGAACACTCTAGGGCGTGCAAGCAAGCCTCCACCTGCCGACAGAACTCCACCCAAACTCGCACCACCTCTTCGCCGTGGTAGGTGGCAAGAAAAGGAAGAGAACCGTTAGCTTCGGCGGCAAATGCTTCAGCTGTGGTTGCGCTGCCAGCACGAAGCTCCTCAATTAAAGATGAAAAGGAGACAAGGCTCAATTGGGCCAAGCGTTCTGAAGCTCGCAGAGCATAAGGACCGGGCGGCATGGCGATACGCGATTCCAACGCTATGGGGGCTGGTAAGGCTGTTCAGATTTGAAAAATGTCAGTAAAACTCTTAAGCAAAGGAACAAGTCAGACTATACCGAAATGTCACTCACCTACGGTCATGCAAGTAGGAGCTGAAGGTTCCCCTGGCCCTTCGAGGACCTCAACCTCATCATCGGCCTCCAAAACTGTAGAAAACATCAATGTCAATATGCAAAATAACAACGATGCTATGAGAAATGATGGACGACACCAACCTTGTCCGGATGAGAGGACGATGCGTTGGGGAGATATCGCCTGCGGAGCTGCCATCTCCAGCAGACGCTGAAAGGATTGCCGGGGAGACAGATCGGCAATAGAGGCCGCCAGCTCGTGTAATTCTGAGAAAACAAAAGAGTTCAGACAACGGAAAGGTTGCTAATTTAAAATTCAGAAGGTTACCTTCAACACTCCTCCCGTTCTGAGTCGAGGGGATAGTGGCTTCGACGGCCTCTGCCATGACCTCGGGCTCCAACAAAGGAAGGGTAGTCCCAACTACCTCCATCTCATCCTCTGGGCCGCCTTCGGGAAAAGTCAGTGGGGCGGTGACCACCAAAGGAGTCTCCCCCAAAGGAGCGGGCGCTCCCTGATCAAGAACTACCACTGGAAGCTCTATTGTAAGAGGAGCAGCCTCATTAGCCCCCTCCACATCGAGCAACGCTTCATCAGAAATTTCGACAGGCTTTAGCTTCAATGAGCCCGTAGGGAGCTCCCCCAGCGTCGAAGATTCTGCATAATTCACACAAGAATAAGGATACATATATACAGGCATAAATAATCTGAAAAAACTACAAAAAAGAACAACAACGTACCGATGCGCAAAGAAGCCTTCAATATGGCTTCTTCAAGCCGCTGCTCCTTCTCAAGGAGGCGTGCTCGCCGGGGTTCAAGGGTAGACTCATGACCGCCGGTCCACAAAGAAAGTGCGTCCGCTGCGTCTTCTGAAGCGGCCTGCTTCAGGGCCTGTTCCCCCCATTCCTCCAAAGGACCGATAAACCGCCGCCAAATCCACGAGAGGTCTTCGTAAAAGATTACAGCGGAATAGGGCTTCTTCGGAACCCTGGCATTATGAGACGCATCTTTGGAACACCGTATGGCCTCGGCCAACTGTGCGCCTTCCTCATCGGCCGAACTCGGAAAACGAAGTCCAGCGTCTGACTCTTGCAAGGCCAATGGTTCATCTTTAAGAATGGGCTCAGACTCTATTAAAGAGTCGAGCAAGTTAGTAGCAACCTTCCTTCGACGCTTGGACCCAGATCCGGTCGCCGAGGACGACCGCTTCTTTCCCCGCGAAGCCTTAGTACGGCGACGACCCACATCGCCCTCAACACCCTCAACAACCTCAGCCCTGCCACTCTCACTCGGCGCCACAACTGGAGATGACATTGCCATCGTCGACGCCACGGAGAGTGGTGCTGCCTCGGGTGGTGGTACTATTACCGGAGCCCGTCTACCTCGCGATCGAGTACCTAGGGGCATACCAGCTATTGGAGTAAGATCTACTCCCGACTCTCCAGGAATAAGCGCAGCGCCGGTATCCCTCAGGGGAAAGCGGACCGGGGCATGCGGTCGCAGCGCAGCTCCCACGGCCGGAACCTGAATAGGGGCACCGTGGCCAAGAAGCACCCTTCTCTCCTCAATAATAATCGGGTTCACCCGATGGAGATACCAGCCCGTGAATGACCCCACGCATCGGGAATATAATCACCGTCGGGGATCATGAACTGAGAACCGGTGTTCAACCTCACAAAGTGGTGGGAGGCATCTCGGACGGCCTCGAGCGAAGGAACCGGCACGACTATGAAAGCTTCAAACGGGACGCCCTGATCATAGCCAAACTGCCGGGCAAAGCGATGCGGATTGTACCGCATGAAGAGAGCCGCACTGTCCTGACGGAACACCAAGTAACCCGGTCTGATTGCGTATAAGCGTGCGGATTCCCTAGGCTTCAAAGAGGGCGCGTTGTCTATCGACCGATCCCAAAGCGGCTGGGCTGAACCCGCGGAAGAAGATAACACCCGATCATTAAATACCAACCCGCCAGCAGTAGCGTAAGGAGAAATCAACGTCCGAATAGCCCCGAATTGAGTCGGGTCAGCAGCAGATGCATCCACCAATCGCATAAGCCGCGGGAAGGTATAGACATCGTAAAATGTGGGCCTCTGATGCATAGCGAAAGCCCCCAATACGTGCATTTCGATCCAAGATGTGAAGTAATGAAGCGAAAAATTCACCACGTCTACGCCAGGGCTGGAAGTGTTAGCCGTAGCACCCAACCCGTGGTAAAGATGCGCCAGCGCCGGGATGCCGATAGCCAACCATGTCCCCTCAGTGATACAATGAGTTGGGTAGATAACCGAGGCTCTCATGAAGCGGCGATGCATGGGAATAACAAACCAACTAAGCCATACACTGATAAACCCCACAAAGAATGTTTCCTCATCCATGCCGGCAGCTACAATGGATTCAAAAGACATCGGCGACATAATGGGGATGTAATACTGTGGAAGATCCGATTCAGTGGTCGGCAGCTTCTTCGGACCAAACCTAAAGGGGTCCTTGATATTGGCGAACTTCGGAGCTGTCTTCGATACGACGTCCTCGCGAAGGAAGCAGGCAATGAAGCTCTTGAAAGTAACACCCTGCTCTTCAGATTCGGTGAACAAACGATCAAAGATACCCAGCACCTTGATTAAGCTGGGACGCTTGTGGCGGACGGCGTTCTCAGCAGACAAGCCGTCAACCGGTGCAGGCTCGGGCTCAAAGACGTATTCATCAGAGGGCAGCAACTCCTCATAAAGCGTCCCTCGGATTGGCAGTCCCGAGATCTCATAGAACTCTCCCAAAGAGATCGAGACTTCTCTGTCCCCCAGAAGAAAAGTGTTGGTGGGGAGATTCCATTGATTCAAGAACGTCTTAACCCACCAGACATGCGGGGATTGATAATGGAAGAGTGACGCATATATCGCTTGGTAAAGCCCGACCTTCTGCAGCCGCGCACGATGGGTAGCAAGGATATAGCAAGCCCAGAGGAGGTAGCCCGTAGGGTGCCGAGGAGTGAGCCCTATCTTATAAATTTGTCCCTATGGGTGGGCCTCACCCTGGCAAATGCGTCGTCCCAGGATATCTATAGCGGGGATTGGATGGGTCGGGATACCGGTCGTCGAAGGCTCAAGCCGTCCCGTCGAAGTCCAATTTAGCATCTCCACAGCGAAAACCGTCCTCGGAGGATCCATCGGCGAAAATGGGAAAGTGGGCTCTGTCGGCACTTCACAGAGGAAACTCCGGCGACCCCAGATAATATGGTTGTACCAAGTTCCCCATAGAAGTAAATTGGTGCAGTTTGGGTCATGAGCCCGGATCATCGCCATCGCTTCCTCATCAGATGGTGACTGAGGAAAAGCAGCCTCCGAGCGAGTGAAGGGAAAGCACGGAACAGAAGCCATCGCACCTGAAACAAAGTAAAGGAAAACTGTTAGAAGTGGAGCCAGCAATATGTATATATATGTGTATATATATACATATATATATATATATATATATATATATATATATATATATATATCCACACACACATATGAGCATAGATATATGAAGACAGTTGAAGAAAGCGACAAAGGACTTGTTTGGTAGGACCATTAGCTACAAAACATGGGGGTCCCACGAAATCAAGATGACGGCTGGTTGATGATGAGACGGATCAATTATAATGAGACAAGGGGGATATTCTAATTAAATAAACAGTGGATCTTAAATGACCCTACACATTCTCCTAATAAAAATCCACCTTGGACTCTGCAACAAATCACACAGGATCAAGAGAATTAAATTCCCAGACAAGACATCATTGCAAGCGTCTTCTCCGTTGAGTACAGAAGGACAACCTAGGGCAAGGAAACCCTAAGAAGCCTCCATGTGAAGAAACTGAGTTCTTCATAGGAATTAAATTCCTTATTAAGAGAAGGGAATTAAATTCCCAGAAACATTTTCTTCAAACGGAATTAAATTCCTTAAAAAGAGGCAACGGATCTCATCATCTCCCTAAAAGCATCAAGTGAACCCTAGGAGATCCATTGTTCGAAGATTAAATGGTTCTCTATTTTCGTTGATAAATTCGAAAAAAATGGGTTCATATTAAAAGAGGTAAAACCCCTAATGTGGATTTAAAATCCAGAGAGTTCTTTTAAAATGAAGGTGCTTCGAACGTTCAACATCATTACCTGAGGAAAAAGGATCCTTCAACAGAGTTAAACTATGGAAAATGTTTGAGACAGAGAACTAAGCTCTGGAAACGAGAATTAAATTCTCAAGGGAAAAAGTTCTCAAAGGAAGAAGATGAGCAAAGTGAAGGCTCTTCTGAAAAGGACATGGGCATTTATAGGATGTGATGGAAATGCTTCATCTCCCTGATTCCCTAGATGGATCCAACGGTCACAAAAGTGACAGCGTTGCACTCACGTGCTGACATGTGAGAACAACGCTGTGGGGGCATTTGTTTCCTGATTTAAAATCAGGAAAAACCTACGGAGGAGGCATCACGTGCTAGCACGTGACCAGCGGTCACATGTTGACACGTGACATGTAAAAGCGGCGGCACAAGGCACATTCGTTCCCTGAGTAAATCAAGAAAAAAGCTCCAGAAAAGGCATCACGTGTGCACACGTGACCAGTGGTCACGTGTTGGCACGTGATGACCAAGCGGCGGCAAAGAACAGAGCACAGAAGGAAGGGAAGCCCATTCCAAGGGGGGTCACGTGCCTACACGTGACCAGTGGTCACGTGCGCACACATGACCAATGGTCACGTGGCCACACGTGACCAGCTTCAAGAGCCTTATTTTTATGACAGAGTTAAATTCTGTGAAAAGATCTCTCAAGTCTTTCCAAAGTGGAAAAGAATTATTTGGAACCGTTGGATTAAAAATCTAAAGGTGATTAAATATCACCTATTTATGGAAAAATCTTGAACTTAGAAAGATTTCCCCTTAAAATCTAACCGAAATAACAAAGGAATATGTTTGGATTTGAAATCCAATGGTGAATAAAATTCACCTAATAATCAAAAGGTCCAGATGAATGATGAATGCAAATCAAATCACTCAATGAAAGATTCACTAAAACTAATTGATTCTGCTCCTCCTATAAATAGGAGCCAAGAGATATACAAAAAAGAGGAGAGATATATAGAGAGACAGAGATATACAGAGAGAGAGAGAAAAAATAGAGCCTTAAGACTTTAGAGGAATTTGATCTTCTGCAAAAGAAAACCTTAGGTAAGAAAGGAGAGACTTTTAAAAAGAGAATTTAATTCTCAAAAGAGTTTAACTTTTATATTAAAAAGAAGAACTTAGTTCTCTCTTTAGTAGAGGATCTGCAGAGTGCACATCTCCCCATGAAATGAGAATTTAATTCTCATTGGGTTGAGATCCTGCCATGCAGACCTAAAGCATAGAGAGAGAATGGAAGTTTGAGAATTTAATTCTCACAGAATTATAGGAATTTAATTCGTTTGAAATAAAATTAGGGTTTAACCCTATGTTATAGGAATTTAATTCCTTCAAAATGAACAGAACCAGGGTTTAACCCTAATTAAGAACTTAATTCGGTCAAAATAACAGGAATTTAATTCCCTCAAGAAAGAAGAAATTAAGGTTTAACTCTAGGATAGAATTCAGTTCTTCACATACATCAGGAATTTAATTCCTACAGAAGAAAAGCCGGGGTTTGATTCCATCTAAGAATATAATTCTTCAAAAAAGAAAGTGGGAATCTAATAGCTAGGGTTTAACCCTATGAAGGATTTAATTCCTAAAAGATAAACAAACATGCAAAGAAGCAGGGTCACGTGCTACCACGTGACCCCTGAAAAGTTCCACAGAGAAGGGCTTTGAGGCAATGCCTCACGTGCCCCACGTGACCCCTTGGCAGAAGCTCTAACAGACAAACATTTAAATGTCCATCACGTGACAGCACGTGATGCTCCAAAGTATTCAATACTTTTGGCAGAATAAAATGAATTGAGGGCGCTCTCACGTGCTACCACGTGACCCCTCTTGCCTTAGTGTTTAACACTAAAGTTGAAACCTCTATATCCAGTGTTCAACACTGATTTTTTTAGTGTTTAAACACTAATTTGGAAAACTCTATTTACAGTATTTAACACTGACTTTCTTAGTGTTGAACACCAACTTGGAAGACCCTGTTTCCAGTGTTTAACACTGATCTGCCTTAGTGTTAAACACTAATTTGAAATCTCCATTGCCAGTGTTTAACACTGATTTGCTTTAGTGTATAAGCACTAATTTGAAAGCCCTGTTGCTAGTATTTAACACTAACTATTTTTTAGTGTTAAACACTAAGTTGTCAATCTCACTCCCAGTGTTCAACACTGTTGGTCTTTAGTGTTTAACACTAACTTTAGCCCAATTGGCTAAGTGTCTAGAGGCAAAACCTCTCCTCTAATGGACCAATAGAAAGTCAATATTCTAAGCATGATTGGACTTAGCCCAAGCTGGCCATAAGTCCTCAATTCAAACTTAACTGGGCTAATGGGCTCATAATATAATTAATTGGTCTTGGTCCCAAATTGGGCCGAAGACTATTTAATCTACCTTGGCTCAAGGGTACTTCTCTTCACTCCTTTGATACTTGGCGTTGTAATTCCTCAACGTCTTCAAAGAGGTGGCGGGTCCCGATGACCATACATTGATACAGACTGTGGGGTCCTTAAACTCATGGACTATGAGGTCCTTAACCTTGACCGAGATGTCTTAAAACTAACGCCGGACTGTGGAGTCCTTAAATCCTCGGACTATGATGTCCTTAACCTTGACCGGAATGTCTTAAAACTAACAACGGACTATGACGTCCTTAACCTTGACCGTGATGTTTTAAAACTAATATCGGACTGTGGGGTCCTTAAATCCTCGGACTATGATGTCCTTAACCTTGACCGGAATGTCTTAAAACTAACAACGGACTATGACGTCCTTAACCTTGACCGTGATGTCTTAAAACTAACGCCGGACTGTGGAGTCCTTAAATCCACGGACTATGATGTCCTTAACCTTGACCGCAACGTCTTAAAACTAACATTGGACCGTAATGTCCTTAAACTACCTATTGACCACAATGTCACTAAACTAAACAACAGGGCTTCCTTAATTGCCCTATTGTTGGATCTAAACGATCCCGTTAAGTCGATCTTAGTCTAAAAACTAGGCTAACGTATCCTTAACAAACGTTTAAGTTGATCTTAGTCTCAAAACGAGGCTAACGTATCCTTAAACCCAAACCCCCAAACCCAAATCTAAGATAATACGGATTTGGACTAGTCCACGCCCTACGGGCGACGACATAACTCAGTCTCCGTATACAATCCACGGGCAACTAAACACAAAATAAACACAGGCGACATGAAGTGATCATCTGGAGAAGGAGAAAGTGGTTACCGCGATGCGGTAGCGTAATTAACTGCAGGGGCTTGCGCCTGCAGGGAAGAGCGTCCCCACAATCAAAAACCCCTCAAACGAGGGGGAATCTGACGAAGTCTGCTACATCGGACGCATCCGTTTAAACCTTCGATACACGGTGCCATAAATCAACTTGGCGTCTTCGGAGAGGTGGACGGATAGCACCAATTAGCATATGCCCCGAATCTCAGGCAAGACGTCCATCGCGCCATCATTCGGATAGGAACAGGCTTGCCCACAAGTTTGGGGATGATAGGGTGTTGACAGTTTGTGAGTAATGGAATATTTCCGCATTAAGGACTCGAAAGTCCTATTACAAAAATGAGATCCATTATCGCTGATAATTGCGCGGGGATGCCTAAATCGAGAAAAAATGTTTTCTTTGAGAAATCTAACAACAACCTTGTTGTCATTAGTTCGGCTGGGCACAGCCTCGACCCATTTAGAAACATAGTCAACAGCGAGGAGAATATACACGTTCCCAAAAGAATTGGGAAACGGTCCCATAAAATCTATCCCCCAAATATCAAAAATTTCAACAACCAATATTGGTTGGAGCGGCATTTCGTTTCTTCTAGATATCCAGTCCAAGTGTTGGCACCGGGAGCATGTCTTGCAGTAATCATGTGCGTCTTTAAAATGTTGTGGCCAGTAGAAGCCACACTGCAAGATCTTTTCTGCTGTCTTTTTAGGGCCAAAATGCCCGCCACACGCTTGATCGTGGCAGAATGACAACACGCTCTTAAACTCATTGTTGGGGACACACCGACGAATAATTTGGTCGGGACGGTATTTGAATAGATAAGGTTCATCCCAGTAAAAATGTTTTACCTGGGATAGGAATCGGAGTCTGTCCTGATTCAACCATTCATTTGGTATAAGTACGGTGGCCAAATAATTCACAATATCTGCAAACCAAGATTCGCATGACACAGTCAAGAGCTGCTCGTCTGGGAAAATGTCTTTTATAGGAATTTGAAGCGTCGGCGAAGAAAGGAGGCGTGAAAGATAGTCGGCGACTACATTTTCGCATCCTCTCTTGTCTCTGATGACAAGGTCAAACTCTTGCAGTAAGAGAATCCAACGTATCAGCCGAGATTTAGCGTCCTTCAACAGGGATGAGTTGCTAACTCGTGAGTAGAAGATATCTGCGAAAAGAAATCGAATGCACGACGCTGTCCTAGGTCATAATAATATACTAATATACTACTAGTCATCAAGTAAAGACAGGATAATAAGCTACGTGTAAGTGCAAATGCTCTGTGCTCGTATCAGTGCCTCATATAGAACTATGTCATGTGAATGAGTATGCATGCACCATGAATGTGAAATAACCAATCCTGAAATTTAGATATATCGGTATAAGAAATCTTTAACTTTTATCATGGTAAAATGTGTATAGAAATCTGAAATATCAACGATGAAATCCATGGAAATCCGTGTCAAGTATTGACATAAAACATGTAAATCTCAAGTCTCAATACCTCATAATCTCAATGTCTCATAGTCTCAATATCTCGGGCTCCGTCAGTCCGGATCGGCCCATATCATCAAATCTCACGACAACGGTCGGTATCCTCCGGATATCCGCCGCGCCAGACATCACCGGTAGGTAGTCCTCCCCTGCCAGGCTTATCGTCTACAACTCGATCTTCTTGCCCCGGGGTACTATACCGGGCCCACCATGTACCCGAGACGGTTCATCCACTCCTCGAATCGGGTCTCGAAATCCAACAGAAAACATGAAATCTCTTGGTGGACGACACATACATCACGAGAAAACCGCATCTTATGTTTTAGAAAGAGAGGAGGAGAGAGAGGGAAGTTTTTATATATTCTTGCGGTTTCCCCCCAAAATCCAGAAATCTCATAGAAATCCAAAATCCAAAAATCATGAGTAAGTATATGATAAGTGTCGGCATATTCCCCATAATACTGCATGATAACATGAAAATGCGAATGCATGAAATACCATGTCTATACTAACACCAGAGAGTAATCACAATATTATATCGATCTAGCTGTTAGCTGATTGTATCAATAAAAGATAATATGATCTAAAGTGTACGTGACATAGCAATTACCGATGATGATGTGTGTGAGCCGGCAAATAAGTGTGCGTGGAATATGTGCATCATCGGTAATGGTGCTGGTGTCCTAACAGGCAAAGTTTTATTCTGATTATAGAAACATATGAATGAACATGCTCCATTATGATTACGGTATGAATGTAAAGACGGATGTGTAATAACCGCTCATCTGTGATATACAAGTATAACTACAACTATATGACTCGAGCCTAAACTAGTGTTCATCTAACCTCCTAAGGAGCTAAAGCTAAGAAACTAGTCAATAAGAAATAAGAGTCCACCTAAGGTCTGAATCCATATCTCTAATAGTCGGCGATCCAGCCTCAATAGCATCACGTACGTAGTACGGCTTCCTCGAATCAAGAGTGCGGATCAATCATCATATCTATATCTCGCACGGTAAAATCCATCGTACGGCATCCAAATATCGGGGTACGGGTCAAGTATCACCTACGTGTCTCATCATTCGTATAATATCATCATCAACACATGTCAAGATCAAGGTGATATACTGTAATCGCATACATCAATCATATATCATTGTCAGCATAAATATACATCGTTAATTTATTCTCAGAAATATCATGTCATATGTATCATATTGTGATTAAGTCACACTTAGATCATATCGTAATCAAGTCACACCTATATGATATCGTAATCAAGTCACACATATATGATATCGAAATCAAGTCACACCTATATGATGTCGTAATCAAGTCACACCTATATGATATCATATCAGAATTTCAGGTACAGGTTAAGGTCCGGGTTCTATTTTAGAGTCTCATATACTTCAATATCATCACCACCTTTATTATTTATGTATACCTATGTTTCCTGATTTAAAATCAGAAAAGCTTATGGAAAAAGCTTCAGAAGAGGGTCACGTGCTTACACGTGACCAGCAGTCACGTGTTGGCACGTGACACCTAAAAGCATCGGCAAGGCAAATTCAGTTTCCCAAATACATCAAAGAAAAGGGGCTTCAGAAAGGGTCACGTGCTCCCACGTGACCCACGTCATGTGTTGGCACGTGACAATCAAAAGCGGCTTCAAAACCCAACAGCTCCCTGAGCAAATCAAGAAAAAGGCTTCAGAAGAGGTCACGTGCTTCCACGTGACCAGGGTCACGTATTGGCACGTGACACTCAAAACATCAGACTCATTCTCCGGTTAAATCGAGAAGAAGGCTCCATGTCAGGGTCACGTGCTCACACGTGACCAGTTGTCACGTGGTGGCACGTGATAGCTAAGCAGCAACTAGAAAACAGAGCGTAAAAAGAAGGAGGAAGGCTCGTTCTAAGGGGGTCACGTGCCCACACGTGACCAGGGGTCACGTGGCCACACGTGACCAACTTCAAAGCCCATTTGTCAACAGAATTAAATTCTGAGAAAAGACCTCTCAAATCTTTCCAAAAGCAATCGATTAAATTAAAGATTTAGAGGTGATTAAATATCATCTATCTATGGGAAAATCTCGAATTTGGAAAGATTTCCCCTTTAAATCTAACAGAAATAACAAAGGAGAATCCCTGGATTTGAAATCCAATGGTGAATAAAATTCACCTAATAATCCAAAGGTCCAAAACGAATGATGGATGCAAATCAAATCTCTCAATGAAGATTCGTCAAAAAACTAATTGACTCGGCTGCTTCTCCTATAAATAGGAGCCAAGAGACACGCAAAAAATATACACGCAGAGGGAAGAAAAGAGAGAGAGCCTTGATACTTGAGAGGAATTTGGATCTTCTGCAAAAGAAAACCCTAGGTAAGAAAGGGAAGGTTTCATTGAAAGAAAGAGAATTTAATTCTCAACAGAGTTTAACTCTGATGTAAAACAGAAGGACATATTTCTTCTCTCTTTGGTGAAGGATCTGTAAAGTGCACATCTCCCCTTGAGTTGAGAATTTAATTCTCAATGGGTTGAGATCCTGCCATGCAGATTCAAAGCATAGAGAGGGCATGGAAGCACGAGAATTTAATTCTCACAGAACTATAGGAATTTAATTCCTTCAAAATAAAATTAGGGTTTGACCCTGTGTTATGGGAATTTAATTCCTTCAGAACAAAAAGAATCAGGGTTTAACCCTAGTTAAGAACTTAGTTCTGTTAAAACAACAAGAATTTAATTCCCTTAATCTTATTCCCCAGAATAATTCTCTAACAGAGAGTGTGGGTTTAATTCCTTAAAGCTTTTGTTAGGGTTCAACCCTATTCGATTCTGCACATATATGAGGAATTTAATTCCTACAGGAAATTCAGAGTTCAACTCTTCAAAAGGAACTAGGAATTTAATTCCTCTGAAATTATTGTCAGGGTTCAACCCTACGAGGAATTTAATTCCTGAAAGGGATTAACAGATCTTCTAAACAACTACATAAAAGCGGGGTCACGTGTCACCACGTGACCCCCCCAAAAGATCTACATAAAACCCTTTGAGGCAGTGCCTCACGTGATCCACGTGACCTCTGAAGCACAAGGAATAGAAAAGAGCTCCAGGGCGCCCTCACGTGTCACCACGTGACCCCTAGTGAGCATTATAACGCACAGAGCATGGGCTTTCATCACGTGCTCGCACGTGATGGCCACCAGAACTAAAGAGTTAAACATCGATCTACAGAATAAAATAAGGGGAATCAGGGCGCTCTCACGTGTCCACATGTGACCCCTCTCTCCTTAGTGTTTAACACTAATCTGAAGACTTTGTTCTCAGTGTTTAACACTGATTTTCTCAGTGTTTAACACTAATTTGGAAAACTCTATTGGCAGTGTTTAACACTGATTTGCTTAGTGTTTAACACTAATTTGAAAACTCTGTTCCCAGTGTTTAACACTGATTATCTTTTAGTGTTTAACACTAACTTGTTAATCTTATTCCCAGTGTTCAACACTGTTGACCTTTAGTGTTTAACACTAGCTTTAGCCCAATTGGCTAAGTTTCTAGAGGCAAAGCCTCTCCTTCAATGGACCAACAGAGAGCCAATATTTCAAACACAATTGGACTTAGCCCAAATTGGCCATAAGTCCTCAAATCATCTTGAACTGAGCACATCTGCTCTTTCAACCAACTCATTGGTTCAAGGGTACATCTCGGAACTCCTCTGATATTTGTCGTTGTAATCCTTCAACGTCTTCAGAGAGGTAACGGGTCCCGACAACCACACATTAATACGGACTGTGGGGTCCTTAAACTCATGGACTAATGCGTCCTTAAATCAAGATATGGACTGTGGGGTCCTTAAACCCATGGACTACGACGTCCTTAACCTTGACCGAGATGTCTTAAAACTAACAATGGACTGTGGGGTCCTTAAACCCATGGACTACGACGTCCTTAACCTTGACCGAGATGTCTTAAAACTAACAATGGACCGCAATGTCCTTAAACTACCCATGGACCGCAATGTCCTTAAACTACCTACGGACCGCAATGTCCTTAAACTAGCAATGGACCACTATGTCCTTAAACTGGAACAATAGAGCCCAAACGCTCTTTTGTCGGATCTAAACGATCCCGTTTAAGTTGATCTTAGCCTCAAATATGGCTAACGTATCCTTAAACCTTCAAACAGACTGGACTGTGAATCCCCCCAATCAACTTCGGTTCAAGGGTACATCTCTGAACTCCTCTGATATTTGTCGTTGTAATCCTTCAACGTCGTCAGAGAGGTGACGGGTCCCGACGGCCATACATACAATGGACCACTATATCCCTAAACTGGAACAATAGAGCCCCAAATGCTCTTTTGTCGGATCTAAACGATCCCGTTAAGTTGATCTTAGTCTCGAGTTAGACTAACGTATCATTAACAAACGTTTGAGTTGATCTTAGCCTCAAATATGGCTAACGTATCCTCAAACCAAACCCCCAAACCCAAATCTAAGATAAATACGGATTTGGACTAGTCCACGCCCTACGGGCGACGACATAACTAGGTCTCCGTAAACAATCCACGGGCAACAAAACATAAAACAAACACACACGACGCGAAGTGACCATCTGGAGAAGGAGAAAGTTGTTACCGCGATGCGGTAGTGTAATTAACTGCAGGGGCTTGCGCCTGCAGGGAAGAGCGTCCCCACAATCAAAAACCCCTCAAACGAGGGGGAATCTGACGAAGTCTGCTATATCGGCCGCATCCGTGAAAACCTTCGATACATGGTGCCATGAATCAACTAGGCATCTTCGGGGAGGTAGACGGATAGCACCAATTAGCATCTGCCCCGAATTTCAGGCATGAGACGCCATGTCGCGCCGTCTTTCGGAGGGAAACAGATTCTGGCACGCCCGGTGGGACCTTTTCCTCTTTCCACTCCACACTTCGTGTGTCGTGATTCGCGAACCAATAGCGGTTCGCTAATGGTGGCCCTTGGGTTTCAAGATACTAAGAATTGGCGTCTCGCTTATTGCAGAAAGCAAAGGATCGATGGCTTCTACTTCCGTGAAATTCTCCAACTGCTCAGACTGCAATTGCGAGCAACGCTTTGGCTCGCCAGGAGGTATAGCCTACGGACCCCAAGCTGCTTCGTTATTCACAATGCCGGTGGACCAGGTGACTCAGGCTACTACCAGATTGTTCTTCGGGACTATACTCCCACCAACAAGCTTCACGGCGCCGGTGCTGACAAAGGAAGCTCCCAAGAAGTCGGTCTTTGATCGTCTTACCCCTGCCGCGGCTCATCTCAACGGGTCGCCCAACATCAGCGCCTCGGTCTTCTCTAGATTAGGCCAGAAATCCGGTAGACCCATCATGAGGTCTACAATCCCAGAGAAGGCTGCTTCTAAGAAGGTGGCTGCTACTGCTCCCGAAATCGCCAGGGCGGCTTCTCTGGCCAAAAAGTCGGTCTTTACAAGATTGACGGCTTCAGCTCCCGCCCCTGCTATCCAAAAGACCTCGGTCTTTGACAGGCTAACACCAACAGCAACCCCCCACCTACACAAGGGGCAAGACGAAACCATTCTTACCGCTGAGCCAACGCCGTCCGCTCGACATGCTCGACGTCGCCATTGTCGCCGAGTAAGGAAGACTGGGGGCAACTCCCCCTCCGGGTTAACTCCATCAGCCCCGATGGCAGAGGTTAATGCTGCTGTTCCAACTGGGAACAGCTTCGAGATGCTAAATAAGGTGTGAAGGAATTCTCCTACTGCAGTGCTAAAGAGGTCTCTTCCCCCATTAAGAAAGGTTGTGGAAATAAAATCAGAACAGCCCCGATCCCCTCAACGGCTGTCTTCCAAAATCTATAAGGTTTGGCGGCAGGCCCGAGACTCGATCATCGATCCAAACTTCTCCCGCCAGCATAAGAAGCTGAAAATCCAACCGGAAGCTGGTCACCAGGCTAAACCCCGAAAGGCTGTCTGGACGCCCACCTCAACGGCCCCCTCAACCTCCATGGCTCATAAAAGGAGGAAGCCAGAGAAGATCCCCCAGCCTGCAACGACAGCTAATAGCACTAAGCCCAGACGCCCTAAGTCTGGGGGCAAGATGGTCCACACCATATACATGGCGTCAGGAAAAGAAGACAGCCGCGCGTCCACGGGTCATAGACCGCTTACACGGTCGGTGACCAAAGCTCAGGAGCAGCAGCAAAAGCTCCAAGAAATGATGAATGCTATGGCCGCACTTACCGGGCCAAAAGAAAGCCCAGAAACGTCCTCAGACGCACGCCAGGAGGAAGAAACCGACGCTGAATTCCTTCGCCGGATACTGGAGAAAAAGGACAAAGAGGCTGCTGAACAAGCAGCCAATATACAGCGTATGGGCCTTCTCTTCCAAGATATGATAGGAATGATGATCCAGCAGGACCTACCCGCCGAGGATCCCCCAATCGTTCTTGAAGACGACCGAGGAGAAACGTCAAATCCACCGCCAGCCCCCTCAACGGCCAAGGAGGAGACGATCTCTAAAGCTGACTTGGTTGACTATATAGCCCAGCAAATCCGGGTTCATCATGTGACTGAGGCAGCTGGTCAAGTCGTAAAAACGGGGCGGCCGTATCCAAGCTGGTACGACCAAATCAAATACCCGCCAGGCTATACGATACCGAAATTCCACGTGTATAAGGGGACCGGCAATCCTCATCAACATGTTGCCCAGTTCCGGGCCCTCTGCAGTAACACCGGCGGTGATGATAAACTGTTGCTTCGCCAGTTCGTGGGCAGCTTATCGGAAACAGCGTTCGAATGGTATTCGGAACTCCCGAACGATTCTATCAAGACGTTCGCTGAAATGGAGTTGTTATTCACTCAGCGATTCGCAAGTGCCAGCGAACGCACTCCAATAACAGCATTGATTAACACCAGGGTAAAACCAGGCGAAACCTGGGTCCAGTATGCTATACGCTGGCGGAATTTGTGGTCGAGATGCGAACAACGCATTGAGGAGGCACCCGCAGTGGGCATGTTCGTGGGAACCCTAGACCCCCACGCAACTATCTCCCAGTTTATGATGTTCTTTAAGCCAACCACATTCCAGGCTTTAATCGACAAGTTGGCTCAGATGGACCAAATGGGTCATAGACCACCCCCCCCCGAAGTCGGAACCTCGGAATGACAAGGGTAAAGGAAGGGCAACCTTTGTCGCGAATGCCCAACAGCAACCTAACGCCCTGAAACCGGCAGATCAACTGGAAGAAAGACGCCGGTATTATAATGAAAAGATGAAACGTCCTTACTCGTTCCCACGAGACAATACGAAACGGTTATTCGAGCTGGCAATACGCAATAGACTTATAAACCTACCAAATCCAAGGCGACCGCCGCAACCCACGGAGGTGAATAACCCTAATTATTGCCCTTACCATCAAACGGTAAGTCATCCGATCGAAGATTGCTTCGTCTTCAAAGGATGGATTGAAGATCAGTACCTCCAGGGGAAGTTTATACTGTCCGAAAAGTGGAAGGTGAACCCACCACAGCCACATACTCCTAAGAAAGCAGATACACCGGGGGCAACCTGTTCCTTTATTGAAGAAGCTCCATGAGAGGTCGTGCTATCAACTAAAACCAAAAGAATGCTGAGAGACCTTCATGCGTGCCCTGCGATCGAATGGAAGGACCCTCTTGAACCTCAAATTATCGAAGGAATGTTGAAGCCCCGCCCAACTACGAAGTCTCGCGATAAGGGCCCAAATACTCATGCCCAACCGTCAAAATCTTCGAAGAAAAAGAAGAAGAAATCCAAGAAGTCCGTGAAGCTTGGAAACGAACACACGAACTTGCAGAAGCAAATCGACGCGCTGGAAGAATACAATCAAAAGGCGCGAACTCCTGTCACACTGCAAGAGTTCCTCAACCACATCTTTCAAGAGGAAGATGATGGAGAGAGCTCGTCGGATGAATCCGAAAGATATGTGGCGAGTTGTAACGTAATCTCCCACTCGTTTACCGACGATGAAAAAACTCCTGGCGCTAGGAAACTGGGGACAAAGCCTGAACCAGAGCTTGTGTGGCCAACAGATGAAATGATCGACGCTTTTCTAGAGGAGATTCGTCTAAAAAGTAAAGCGGATCAGGAGCGTGAGATGGCCGCTTCAGAAGGAGCCAAATGCAGGCGACTGAACGAAAGAGTTGAACTACCCTTGCCAGAGCGAAAGGCATTCGAAGTAGACAAGAAGATATTCAAGACGAGGAAAAGGTTTGCCAAAGCCATGTCAATGGGAATGAAGCTACCACCCTCGGAAGGAAACACACACGATAGGGTGGAGAGGCACCCTGATTATTGCGCATATCATCGGAAAATTTCACACCCCACGGAGGAGTGCGACGCCTTTAGCATATGGTGACAAGGATATGTTGCTCATCGGCAACATTTTAAGCGCATGAAACGCAAGATCCGTCGGGAGCGAAGAAGTACTGTCGATGTGCACAACAGAACTACTGGCAACTGTTACATGGTTAACGCCAGAGGGTCACAAGTTCTCACCTTTGGGAGCGACTCTGATGAAGAAATGGCTCTGGGCCCTCTCTTTAAAGAATCTGTTTTAGGGAAAGAGGAGAAATCGGAGGCCTGCGAGAACATTAAGCTGCGCAATCGCACACTCCCAGAAAAGAATCTCGGGCCCGCGAGTAGAAAAGATAAGGGAAAGGAAAAGGTCACTGAAGATATCACTTTAGATGACCAAGTCATGAGAGAGCTGGCTGCCAAAGACCCTCCTAGAAAGGGTAAGGTGGACTATAACATCCTAGCGCACCTAAGGAAGCTACCTTCTCAGCTTAGCATTCTCGATGCCCTCCTATTATCAAAAGAAGCGCGAGACTCACTAATTAAGGCGTTACAAGAACCTGAGCAATTTCAAGCCTTCCTCGCCACTGAAAGGATGAAGGATGAACTGGAGGAAGTGCATACGGCCGACATCACTTTCGGTGACGAAGACCTCCTTCTCGGGACGTGCGACCACAACCGTCCCCTATATGTCTCTGGATACTGCCATGATATCAAGATAGGCAAGATCCTGGTGGATAATGGATCCTCCGTCAATCTCCTTAATGTTCGGGTGTTGAAGGAAATCTGCATGAGTGTGCAGCACCTCGCTCGTAACAAAATCACTATCTCCGGTTTTGATTCACAATCGTCACGGACTCTCGGATCTGTGATACTAACATTACGCTTCGGACTTCTCGTCATAGACGTCAAATTCTATGTCATTGACGCCAAGACCTGCTACAACGCCTTACTCGGCCGTCCTTAGCTACACGAGTACAACATCATCCCTTCTACGCAACATCAGTGTATTAAGTACTTTAAGGATGGTTTCGAGTATACCGTAACAGGTGAGTTGAACCCATTTTCCGTGAACGAAGTCCGCAAATACGAAGATGCGAAGTACTTTTTGCCAGATTTCGAGGATGCAGAAAGGTATCGCAACCCGGAAAACAAAACCGCCGCCACCATCCCTGTTTTCGGGAGCGATACCGAAGAAGAGGAAGAGATAGTTTATGCAGGGCCATCTCAACGCAACAACCTGGGAACGCCCGCCCCCATGTTGGTCTTCGGAAGAGATTCAGAAGATGAAGTTAATGCCGTGTTCTCCAATCGGCTGTCAATACAAGCACCCCCTGGCGATGACCATAGTTTGCAAATCACCATGGTACCGTGAGAACACTACAAGGATCTCGACACACTTCAAGCTCACAATGTGCAGGACCTGCGAACATTTTACGTCCCTCCCAGGCAAAGGGGTGAGAAGGTGATCCCATTCTACCGATCCTCAGAGTCGAAAGTAGAGAAAGAGATCTGGCATGGCGCGAATGCTACACTCGACAGGCTCCAACCCATCCGTCTGCCCAGATACTATACAAATGGATTAAAGAAGCTATTGAAGCGCCAGGGCGTACCCTTAAAACAGACTGTTCGGCAGGCTCGGTTCTACAACCAGATTTGGGATGTCCCTGGGACTCAACGCAAATTGCCCAACGGGAAAATGGAAACACTTGGGCTTGGATACGTGAGAACCGGAAAACGGGGACGGGCCCACAGCAGCTATGCTATATACACCTTTGATGAAGAAGAGGACGCCCTGTCAGGAGATGCCAACCCCTCATCAAAACTAGATCCCGCGATTGAAATGCCGAGTCCGTCGTTTGAAGAACGAATGGGCAACCCTATCAGGAAAGTGGGTCAGAAAGCTCGGGAAGACCACAACCGCGAGATGGCCATCCACGAGAAGGCCAGGACGCGACGTCTATTTCAACAGGCTACAAAAGACAAAGATGTTCGTCTTTGTCAACCCGTTGTACGAAAGGCCCGACGCAGAGACAGAAATAAATCAAGAAGCGGAAAAAGGAGCCGACAACAACGACGCAGGATTACAGAGTTACGTGATCGGGTATTGCGCGGCTCGGATTTGTCCCTCATGAAGAAGATGAGTCGAGCGTACTCCTTCCCCCGAGATAAGACGGAGAGGTTACTCAAGCTCGCTTTAAAACATCAAATGATCGCGCTTCCAGGGTCTAAACACCCTGAGCAAGCTGACAAGGCTTCTCATTTGAGCTATTGCTCTTATCACCAAGCCTTAGGACATCCTACCGAAGACTGCTTCACCTTCAAGAACTGGGTCGAGGACCAGTACCAACAGGGCAGATTCGCCTTATCCGACGGCTGGAGGGTAACGCCGCCACAAAAGCACGAACCCAAAGCCGCAAAAGCAAAACCAGATCCACCTTAGTCCTGGAAGCGGATTCGCACCTGTTACACGATTACGATATTAAAAGAAGAGCCCGAGAATATGGATGACCTTCCCTGGTGCTTTGAGAACAGCGATGATGAGGTGGTCTCAGAATTTCCGCCAGCTCCAAAAGAACTGGAAGACGGTATACATACTACTGCAGATAACATCAAGAAGATTGAGTTGGGATCGGCAGATGACCCGCGACCGACATTTGTCAGCGAGCTGCTATCTGAAGAAAGGGTGGCTGCTTTAAAGAACGTGCTTCTACGACATAAAGACTGCTTCGCGTGGAACTACTCCGAGATGCCAGGATTAGATCCGGAGATTGCTGTGCATAAGTTAGCAATATCCCCGGATATCAAGCCAGTCAAGCAGGCGCCAAGAAGGATGCGACTCGAGCTTGAAATGAGCATCAACGCCGAAGTCAAGAAGCTGATCGATTCTGGATTTATCCGAGAAGTCCAATATCCCGACTGGATCGCCAATATCGTCCCGGTAATGAAGAAAAATGGGACGGTACGCATATGCGTGGATTTCAGGGATCTCAATAAAGCCTGTCCAAAGGACGATTTCCCAGTACCAGTAACCGAGCTAATGATAGATAACACGTCCACTCATGAGGTTTTCTCCTTTATGGACGGTTCATCAGGATACAATCAGATAAAGATGCATCCCGAAGACCAGAAGCACACCGCTTTCCGGACCCCTTTGGGTATATTCTGCTACAGGGTTATGCCCTTTGGTCTAAAGAACGCCGGTGCTACCTATCAAAGGGCCATGACAAAGATCTTCGATGATCTCATACATGACATCGTCGAGTGCTATATCGATGACCTTGTAGTGAAGAGCATGTCATACGAAGAGCATTTAAAGCATCTGGAGACTGTCTTTCAACGCCTTCGTCAATATAATTTGAAGATGAATCCCCTCAAATGCGCGTTTGGAGTCTCCTCGGGTAAATTTTTGGGATTCATCATCCGACATCGAGGTATCGAAATAGATCCATCTAAGATCAAGGTGATCATGGAAATGCCTCCGCCAAGAACCCTCAAACAGTTGCGGTCTCTCCAAGGGAAGCTCGCATACATCCGGCGGTTTATCGCTAATCTTTCAGGCAAATGCCGTCCTTACAGTCACCTGATGAAGAAGGGAACCCCATTCGTCTGGGATCAAAAATGCCAAAGCACGCTAGACGAGATCAAGCAATTCCTGCAGAACCCGCCGGTGTTGGCTGCTCCGGTTAAGGAAAAACCTCTCAGTCTTTATACAACCGCCCTCGAAGGTTCTTTAGGCGCATTATGGGCACAAGAGGACGACCAAGGGAAAGAAAGAGTACTCTACTACTTAAGTCGAGTTCTGCTGGGGGCAGAAAGCAACTACTCTCCCATTGAAAAACATTGCTTGGCGTTAATCTTCGCGATAACAAAGCTCAGGCACTATGCGTTGGCACATGAAGTCCGTCTAATCTCGAAGGTGGACCCTCTTAAATATCTGATGTCAAAGGCTATATTGACGGGTCGACTCGCTAAATGGGCTCTACTCCTGATGGAGTTCTCAATAACGTATCGACCTCTTAAGGCAGTGAAAGGCCAGGCCATTGCCGACTTCCTCGCTGAGCATCCAGTACCTGCTGGTTCTCCTCTGAACTGCGAGTTGCCAGACGAGCAGGCATTTGATGCGATTGGCGGCGGTAGTACCTGATGGGAACTCTATTTCGATGGAGCATCCTCCGTAAAGAAACAGAAACAGGGTATCCCAATGATCAAATCGGGGATAGGCCTCATCTTCGCAACTCCACAAGGAGGGATAATGCGCTTCGCCTTCTCCTTAACAGAGCCGACGATAAACAATGAAGCTGAATACGAAGCTCTGATAGCAGGCCTCGAGATCGCCATCGACATGGGAATCGAAAATCTCCTTATATACGGGGATTCCCAATTGGTCGTTAGTCAAGTAAATGGTGACTACCAAACGTGCAAACCAGAATTGGAGAAGTACGGCGAAAAGGTGCAACAACTATTGACCCAAATTCCCTCCTATACTTTGGAGAACATACCGCGTGCGGAAAATAGCAAAGCAGACGCGTTGGCCAAACTTGCTAAAGAACTGGCTGACGAGAACCTTGATGACGTCAGAATCGTGGTACAAAGCCGTCGAGTGCTCGCCCCGGCAAAAATACCTCCGGAATTATATAAAGAGAAGGGGGCGACTGAGCAGACGACCCTACAAATAAAAGACCGCGAGAAGGCTGAGGACTGGAGGGAAGTCTTCATAGACTACTTTAAGTCCCACCGAATGCCCGAAGAAGCGTCTTCAAGACATCAGCTCATCAAACGAGCTCTATTTTTTGCTTTTGTTAATGACACTCTATACAAAAGATCGTTTGATTCTCTATGGCTGAGATGCCTAGGACCTGACGAAGCAGAAAGAGTCGTTCAGGAAGTTCACGACGGACTCTGCGGTTCTCACAAAGCAGGCCCAAAGATGAAGTTAAAAATTAAACGGATGGGTTACTATTGGCCCACGATGACCCAGGACTGCCTCGAGTATGCGAAGCAATGCCACTCGTGCCAGATTCATGGAGACTTTATCCACCAACATCCGAACCCACTACACCCAACGGTGGCTAGCTGGCCATTCGAAATGTGGGGGACTGACATAGTAAGCCCCATCGAGCCAGCATCGTCCCGGGGACATCGTTTCATCCTGGCGACAACTGATTACTTCTCCAAATGGGCAGAAGCAATACCGCTGAGGGAAGTGAAGACAGAGAATATCCTCGACTTCTTCAAGACGCACGTCATCTATCGGTTTGGAACCCCACGGCGGATTATATCCGATAATGGGCCAGCCTACAGAAGCCATAAGATTAGCCGCTTCGCGCAGCAGCACAATATAGACTGGAGATATTCTTCAGTTTACAACCCACGAGCTAACGGTCTGGCCGAGGCCTTCAATAAGACCTTGACGAAGATCATAAAAAAGACCGTTTCCTGGAATAAGAGAGACTGGCACGAGAAGCTGCAAGAAGCCCTTTGGGCTTATCGAACTACATGCAAGACGGCCACAAACACAACGCCGTACGCGTTGGTATTTGGGACGGAAGCAGTGCTCCCCCTCGAGATAGAGTTACCCTCTCTACGAGTGGCAGTCCACTACGAGCTGACGGACGAAGAAAATGCTCACCTTCGGCTTGAGGAGCTTGATGCCCTCGATGAAACCCGGCTCATAGCGCAACAACATCTAGAAGCCAACAAAGCAAAGATGACGCGCTCGTATGAAAGATTGACCAGGCCGAGGACATTCCGCCAAGGCGAACTCGTACTAGTGGTCAAAAGACCTATGATCCCCAATCGTGCCAAGCGGGGAAAATTTGAGCCAAACTATGAAGGCCCATACATCATAGACAAGGTCTACCAGGGTGGAGCCTATCTACTCATGGACATGCACGGTGAAAGGCCTTTCAGGCCAATAAACGGCCGCTTCTTAAAGAAGTACTATGCTTAATGAGCCACAGCCTGGGTCAATGATAGATGACGACGACTATGTCCGCTCGCTATCTTCCTAAGCTCAGACTTTACAAGCAGTAGCCGGCCCTCCCCTGAACAACGGACCGAAATGTCCTTAAACTAACAACGGACCGATACGTCCTTAAACTAACGATGGACCGAAACGTCCTTAAACTAACAACGGACCGAAATGTCCTTAAACTAACAATGGACCAAAACGTCCTTAAACTAACGACGGACCGAAACGTCCTTAAACTATCGACGGACCGATACATCCTTAAACTAACGACGGACCGAAACGTCCTTAAACTAACGACGGACCGATACGTCCTTAAACTAACGACGGACCGAAACGTCTCTAAACTACTACCGCAGCATCCTTAGGCTGACGAAGTAAAAAAAAAAGGAGAAAAAGAAAAATATAAAAAAAAATGATGAAAAAACGGTATGTCCATAAGCAAAAAAGGGCACGGATGAAAACCCGAAAGGGCTCCGTGAGTAAAAACAGCAGGGCTACCGGCAAGTATTCGTGAAAACCCGAAAGGGCGTGACCTTAAAAAAAAAAAGAGAAAAAGAATAAAAAAAACGGTATGTCCATGAGCAAAATGGGCACGGATGAAAACCCAAAAGGGCTCCGTGAGTAAAAACAGCAGGACTACCGGCGAGTGTTTGTGAAAACCCGAAAGGGCGCAACCTCATTAAAAGACACTTATAGGGTCCTCTCGACCTTGTAAAGAGAAACCACCTGCGTGAGATCCTTACGACTCACAAAGGAGCAACACACTTAGGGATCCTCACGATTCCTAAGGAAAAAATACACTTACGAGATCCTCACGACTCGCAAGGAGAACTCTCTTATGGGACCCTCACGGCTCGTAAGATTTGAAAGTCTTAAGTTACAGAGACCTAAACCTGTGCTTAAGCAATCCCCCACAACCTTCGATAATGCCCTACAAGTAGTCCAATATTGACCCTTGTATACAATCCACGGGAGCGAATAAACATTTCCCTAACTAAGTCCCATCCAAGACTAGGGATATGTTTGCATGGTAAACAACCCTTGTAAATCCTCTCAACTTACAAGGAGAAAACCCTCCTGTAGGATCCTTACGACTTACAGAGGAACAATACACTTAGGAACCCTCACGATTCCTAAGGAGAAAATACACCTATAAGATCCTCACGACTTGTAGGGAGAAATACCTTTGTGAGACCCTTACGGCTCGTGAAGTCAAAATCCTTAGTCGACAGGACCTTAACCCTGTTTGCTAAGCCACCTTTGTTCAACATCGACAGAGGCAAATGATGATTCGCTCCTGGCAATATTCCAGTTGCAGCGATGCTGATGCCTAAACCGGTATCAAATCCTAAGTTCTTTCATGGCAAATGATGATTCGCTCCTGATAATATTCCAGTCGCAACGATGCTGATGCTAAGATTGGTATCAGATCCCAAGTTCCACACTCGCGATATATAAAAAATCAGCGAGCCAAAAATGCATATGAAATAGCCGAAATGATGGGGCAGCTTGCAATAAAAAAAAACAGCAAGTAAAAATGTATGCATGAAAAATAGCCGAAATGATGGGGCAACTCGCAATAAAAAGCAGTGAGTAAAAATGAAATAAATAGCCGAAATGATTGGGCACCGCGAAAACATAGCCGAAATGATAGGGCAATCGCGACCTTCGCGAAATAAAAGCTGAAATGATAGAGCATCGCGGACAAAGAAATAAAATAAGAATAAAATTTATGCCCTACAGGTGATGTTACATCAACCCCTGTATACAATCCAGGGGCACGAACAAAAAAAAGAAAGAAAGGGAACATACTTCCCCCCAGGTTTCATCATAAGAAGAAGCAAAATCTCGACGGGCCGCAAGCGACTTAGAGATCATCCCAGCACTCGTTTCGTAACGACGGACACAACTTCAAGCTAAACGAAACAGCGGCAACTCCTAGTTCCATGGCTCGGCGGTATACATATCGCCAACAGTCAAACCTCCATCCCGTGAAATGCGGATACAATCGACAAAATTCCTGGTTACGTGGAACGCGGATAATGTCACTCTTTGACCCCGTGGAAAACGTCCAGAGCGGATCCTGGTCCTCGCAGAGCACGGCAGTGAACCCGTGTGAAGCATCCAGAGTGGAGCCTAGTCCTCGCCGAGCGCGGCAGTGAACCCGTGTGAAGCATCTAGTGCAAAATTCCTGGTTACGTGGAACGCGGATAATGTCACTCTTTGACCCCGTGTGAAGCATCCAGAGCGGAGCCTAGTCCTCGCCGAGCACGGCAGTGAACCCGTGTGAAGCATCTAGTGCAAAATTCCTGGTTACGTGGAACGCGGATAATGTCACTCTTTGACCCCGTGTGAAGCATCCAGAGCGGAGCCTAGTCCTCGCCGAGCACGGCAGTGAACCCGTGTGAAGCATCTAGTGTAAAATTCTTGGTTACGTGGAACGCGGATAATGTCACTCTTTGACCCCGTGTGAAGCATCCAGAGCGGAGCCTAGTCCTCGCCGAGCACGGCAGTGAACCCGTGTGAAGCATCTAGTGCAAAATTCCTGGTTACGTGGAACGCGGATAACGTCACTCTTTGACCCCGTGGAAAACGTCCAGAGCGGATCCTGGTCCTCGCAGAGCACGGCAGTGAACCCATGTGAAGCATCCAGAGCGGAGCCTAGTCCTCGCCGAGCGCGGCAGTGAACCCGTGTGAAGCATCTAGTGCAAAATTCCTGGTTACGTGGAACGCGGAAATGTCACTCTTTGACCCCGTGTGAAGCATCCAGAGCGGAGCCTAGTCCTCGCCGAACACGGCAGTGAACCCGTGTAAAGCATCTAGTGCAAAATTCCTGGTTACGTGGAACGCGGATAATGTCACTCTTTGACCCCATGGAAAACGTCCAGAGCGGATCCTGGTCCTCGCAGAGCACGGCAGTGAACCCGTGTGAAGCATCCAGAGCGGAGCCTAGTCCTCGCCGAGCGCGGCAGTGAACCCGTGTGAAGCATCTAGTGCAAAATTCCTGGTTACGTGGAACGCGGATAATGTCACTCCTTGACCCCGTGGAAAACGTCCAGAGCGGATCCTGGTCCTCGCAGAGCACGGCAGTGAACCCGTGTGAAGCACCCAGAGTAGAGCCTAGTCCTCGCCGAACACGGCAGTGAACCCGTGTGAAGCATCTAGTGCAAAATTCCTGGTTACGTGGAACGCGGATAACGTCACTCTTTGACCCCGCGGAAAACGCCCAGAGCGGAGCCTGGTCCTCGCCGAGCACGGCAGTGAACCCGTGTGAAGCATCCAGAGCAAATACCGGAATGTGGAGTCCTTAAAATCCACAGACTATGACGTCCTTAACCTCGACCGCAATGTCTTAAAACTAACGATCAACCACCCCGATTCCCTACGGATTCTCCCTTGGTTAAAGGGTACATCTCTTCACTCCTTTGATACTCGGCGTTGTAATTCCTCAACGTCTTCAAAGAGGTGACGGGTCCCTGCGACCAAACATCGGACTGTGGAGTCCCTAAATCCATGGACTATGAGGTCCTTAACCTTGACCGTGATGTCTTAAAACTAACATCGGGCTGTGGAGTCCTTAAATCCACGGACTATGAGGTCCTTAACCTTGACCGTAACGTCTTTAAATTACGATACCTGGAAAAACCCTGACTCCGTAAAACACGAACAAGGGTGACCACATCCAGCACTTACAAGTCCTCACGACCTGTAAGGAAGAAAAGCTCTCTTGTGAGATCCCTACGACTCTCAAGGGAAAACCCGCTTAAGGATCCTCACGATTCTTAAGAAGGACTTACACCTATGGGATCCTCTCGACCTGTAGGGAGAAAAGCCCTTTATGAGACCCTTGTGGCTCTTAAAATGCAAAAGTCTTAGGAAGCAGATCTTAACCCTGAGTCTTAAGCTATCGCTGCCCTACGAGGAGATCAAGATAAATTGTCCACAAACGCATTCAATGAAAGGGGACACGCCATTGAGAGGAAAAATGTATCTTTTATTCATAAACCAAAATAGATACAAAGTACAACTTATGAAAGAAACGAAAAAAGGAGATACTCTCATTCATGAGTATGTACAAAAAAGGGAGAAAAGATACAAGTCCTCAAGCCGGCGGGCGGTGCGGTAATTTTACCAGTTCATCGTTCTGTTGCTGAGGCCACGGCTTCATGACGCAAGATCTCCAGAAGACGAGCCTCCGCCTGAGCTTGCTGAGCCTGATACGAAGCAAGCCGAGCTTCGAGCTTATTCTCGGTGGCTTTATGAGCCTCGACCCTCTCACGAGTGAACGTGGCAGCTTTATCGAGAGCCACTACCTCTTTTATGGACTCCCGAAGCACCCGCCAGAGTTCGTATGCTTTGTTGGCTTTGGCTGTGAGGCTGGCATGAAGCTCGCTCAGCGCCTTAGCAGCTAGCTCTCTCTCCGAAAATTTACGGCCGAACCCTTTTCTCGCACAACAATATGTTCGCTACGTGTTGCTCTATCAGGCCATGTAAGCTCGCTTTCGTGACCACAGCCTTGGAAACAAGACATTTACAAGACCGTATAAATAGGCTTCCAGTCGACGGGAATAATCGATCTAAAACGCGCTCACATCACCTGACGTGAAAGGCAACAAGAAAGATTTCCGACATATTTCAAGCATGCGTTCGCAATCATATGAGTATTCAAAAAGAAAATAATAATAATAATAGCATTTGCAATCGCATGAACGTTCATAATACCCAAAAGGGTCTGATGCGCAGGAAAGTAATGATAGCATTTGCAACTAAAGAAAATTCTCATGAAAAGAATATGAAGTTTATTTATGCAAGCGGAAACATACATACTAGTACCAAGCCTACATGGAAGTTCGGCATAAAGCGTAAAAAAAAAAGGAGGGACTAATTTAAAAATGTTCTACGCTAACGGAAAAGGTCACCAAACATGGGATCAACGGCACAGGGGTTAACGAAGCAGAGGACAAAATTCTCCATCTCTCTCTCTGCTTTCTCCAGCACATCAAAGCGACGGTTCTCACGAGGAGTCGCTCCCTATCGATTGGCGCCGTGTTCGTCCGCGAAAGCAGAAATAATAGCTCGCCGGGCCTTGATCTGGCTCAGCAGATGAATTGAGCGATCCTTCAAAGCCTAAGTAATCAGGCATGCTTCATGAAAGCCCTCGAGCTTTTCTTCCGCCGCGTCGAGCATCGCCAGGGTCATCTCCGCCGGGTGAGGAAGGATGTCGGCAAGCACGGCCGTGAGAATCATCCGGAGCCAGAGGGAACCCATCGGAAGGGGGGACCCCCTACGGATCGAGAGTTCATGCATGGCTAAGTCGCATTCGTCGTCGGTAAGAAGTGGATCCACTAACCGAGCAGCAAAGCGGGGGATCATCTCCTCGATAGGCACTTCCCATGGCTGTCGACAAGCGTGTGGACGGTTGCAGGCCATGGCACTCAGATACTCCTCAAATTAAATCACGTCAATATGGGAATGAATTTCTCTGTGAGAAGAAAATAGGCTATGGCCTCAAGAATATAAAGAAGTACATTAAGTGCTGTGCGCGGAAAATCTTGCATGGTGAAGCTATCTCCAAGGCCCAAAAAAGGAAAGGTATCGAAAATCAAGGAGATGGAACTATTTCCAAGGCCCTTTTTTCTGCGTCTGATATTGTGCACTGAAAATAGGGCATGGGAGGATTTTGTGAACAGCCCCGTCAAGGGACCCCACGTGTAGAATACGTGAGGCCTAAACCTGATGTACACTAAAACAAAAGAAAATGGAGTAGCACCCTGCATATTGAAAGCACCAACAACAACAGTAGCAAAATGATAAAATCCCAGAGAAAGGCATGCAAACATGGAAAAACATAATAAAACTTGTCACTGAATCTTTCAAGAAGTTCATACAAAATAAAGAGGACACGTTTACAATGGTAAGACTTTAGACGCGGGGCATGGGTTGAGAAACTCAAGATTAACTTTGTCCAAGATTCTCCAAGCATTTCGAACCTCCCGAGTGTGCTTTCTCTCGCGGTCGCAAGCGTCGGGATCCTCACGAATGTCCTCCACCCTCCGATAGGCGGCAAGTATGGCTGACTGCTGAAAGACTTGGTGCAAGAGATCGATGAGGTGATCTCGCCTCCTCTTTGAGATCAAACCCATCAAGTACACCGAATGCACCTTATCCTCAGCAGTGTCCAAGGCCCCGAGCGGTATGCCGGTGCAAAAGAGAGGAAGTGCCTCCCGGATCGCCAGCACGATCAGCCTCAGAAGAGAAGAGCGACGGGGGAGTAGCCGATGGTTGTACTCGTCAAAGCGGCTCATGATCTCGGCACACTGAGCATCGGTGAACTCCTGGTTCTGACTGCGGCCCAGTGCACGAATATTCCCATAGGAAATGATCTCGTCAAGACCATACAGATGGGCATCCATGATACCTGAAATAAAGGTCATGAGAATCATTAGAAAGTTCCTATTTCATTAATTGCAGGAGAACAACCTCGGGCCAAGAGACCCCAAGAAGCCTCCGTGTGAAGAAATCGAGTCCTTCATTGGAATTAAATTCCTTATTAAGAAAAGGGAATTAAATTCCCAGAAAGCATTTTTGGGATGGAATTAAATTCCATGGAGTTGAATCGCCATCATCATCTCCCCAAGGATCATCCGACCCTAAGAGATCTACTGATGGAGGTTAAAGAAATTAAAAAAAAATGGGTTCTTTGTGAAATCCTTAATGTGGATTTAAAATCCAGAGAGTTCTTTTAACGAAGGTGCTTCAGCCGTTCAACATTATTACCTGAGGAAAAGGGATCCTTCAACAGAGTTAAACTCTGGAAAATGTCTGAGACAGAGAACTAAGCTCTGGAAACGAGAATTAAATTCTCAAAGGAAAAAGCTCTCGAGGGAAGAAGATGAGCAAAGTGAAGGCTCTTCTGAAGAGACATGGGTATTTATAGAAGGCGATGGAAACGATTCATCTCCCCAAATCCCTAAAGGAATCCAACGGTCACAAAAGGTGACAGCGTTGCACTCACGTGCGGACACGTGAGAACAATGTTGTGGGGGTATTTGTTTCCTGATTTAAAATCAGAAAAGCTTATGGAAAAAGCTTCAGAAGAGGGTCACGTGCTTACACGTGACCAGCAGTCACGTGTTGGCACGTGACACCTAAAAGCATCGGCAAGGCAAATTCAGTTTCCTAAATACATCAAAGAAAAGGGGCTTCAGAAAGGGTCACGTGCTCCCACGTGACCTGGGTCACGTGTTGGCACGTGACAATCAAAAGCGGCTTCAAAACCCAACAGCTCCCTGAGCAAATCAAGAAAAAGGCTTCAGAAGAGGTCACGTGCTTCCACGTGACCAGGGTCACATGTTGGCACGTGACACTCAAAACACTAGACTCATTCTCCGGTTAAATCGAGAAGAAGGCTCCATGTCAGGGTCACGTGCTCACATGTGACCAGTTGTCACGTGGTGGCACGTGATAGCTAAGCAGCAACTAGAAAACAGAGCGCAGAAAGAAGGAGGAAGGCTCGTTCCAAGGGGGTCACGTGCCCACACGTGACCAAGGATCACGTGGCCACACGTGACCAACTTCAAAGCCCATTTGTCAACAAAATTAAATTCTGAGAAAAGACCTCTCAAATCTTTTCAAAAGTAATCGATTAAATTAAAGATTTAGAGGTGATTAAATATCATCTATCTATGGGAAAATCTCGAATTTGGAAAGATTTCCCCTTTAAATCTAACAGAAATAACAAAGGAGAATCCCTGGATTAGAAATCCAATGGTGAATAAAATTCACCTAATAATCCAAAGGTCCAAAACGAATGATGGATGCAAATCAAATCTCTCAATGAAGATTCGTCAAAAAACTAATTGACTCGGCTGCTTCTCCTATAAATAGGAGCCAAGAGACACGCAAAAAATATACACGCAGAGGGAAGAAAAGAGAGAGAGCCTTGATACTTGAAAGGAATTTGGATCTTCTGCAAAAGAAAACCCTAGGTAAGAAAGGGAAGGTTTCATTGAAAGAAAGAGAATTTAATTCTCAACAGAGTTTAACTCTGATGTAAAACAGAAGGACATATTTCTTCTCTCTTTGGTGAAGGATCTGTAAAGTGCACATCTCCCCTTGAGTTGAGAATTTAATTCTCAATGAATTGAGATCCTGCCATACAGATTCAAAGCATAGAGAGGGCATGGAAGCACGAGAATTTAATTCTCACAGAACTATAGGAATTTAATTCCTTCAAAATAAAATTAGGGTTTGACCCTGTGTTATGGGAATTTAATTCCTTCAGAACAAAAAGAATCAGGGTTTAACCCTAGTTAAGAACTTAATTCTGTTAAAACAACAAGAATTTAATTCCCTTAATCTTATTCCCCAGAATAATTCTCTAACAGAGAGTGTGGGTTTAATTCCTTAAAGCTTTTGTTAGGGTTCAACCCTATTCGATTCTGCACATATATGAGGAATTTAATTCCTACAGGAAATTCAGAGTTCAACTCTTCAAAAGGAACTAGGAATTTAATTCCTCTGAAATTATTGTCAGGGTTCAACCCTACGAGAAATTTAATTCCTGAAAGGGATTAACAGATCTTCTAAACAACTACATAAAAGCGGGTCACGTGTCACCACGTGACCCCCCCAAAGATCTACATAAAGCCCTTTGAGGCAGTGCCTCACGTGATCCACGTGACCTCTGAAGCACAAGGAATAGAAAAGAGCTCTAGGGCGCCCTCACGTGTCACCACGTGACCCCTAGTGAGCATTATAACGCACAGAGCATGGGCTTTCATCACGTGCTCGCACGTAATGGCCACCAGAACTAAAGAGTTAAACATCGATCTACAGAATAAAATAAGGGGAATCAGGGCGCTCTCACGTGTCCACATGTGACCCCTCTCTCCTTAGTGTTTAACACTAATCTGAAGACTTTGTCCTCAGTGTTTAACACTGATTTTCTTAGTGTTTAACACTAATTTGGAAAACTCTATTGGCAGTGTTTAACACTGATTTGCTTAGTGTTTAACACTAATTTGAAAACTCTGTTCCCAGTGTTTAACACTGATTATCTTTTAGTGTTTAACACTAACTTGTTAATCTTATTCCCAGTGTTCAACACTGTTGACCTTTAGTGTTTAACACTAGTTTTAGCCCAATTGGTTAAGTTTCTAGAGGCAAAGCCTCTCCTTCAATGGACCAGCAGAGAGCCAATATTTCAAACACAATTGGACTTAGCCCAAATTGGCCATAAGTCCTCAAATTATCTTGAACTGAGCACATTTGCTCTTTCAACCAACTCATTGGTTCAAGGGTACATCTCGGAACTCCTCTGATATTTGTCGTTGTAATCCTTCAACGTCTTCAGAGAGGTAACGGGTCCCGACAACCACACATTAATACGGACTGTGGGGTCCTTAAACTCATGGACTAATGCGTCCTTAAATCAAGATATGGACTGTGGGGTCCTTAAACCCATGGACTACGACGTCCTTAACCTTGACCGAGATGTCTTAAAACTAACAATGGACTGTGGGGTCCTTAAACCCATGGACTACGACGTCCTTAACCTTGACCGAGATGTCTTAAAACTAACAATGGACCGCAATGTCCTTAAACTACCCATGGACCGCAATGTCCTTAAACTACCTACGGACCGCAATGTCCTTAAACTAGCAATGGACCACTATGTCCTTAAACTGGAACAATAGAGCCTAAACGCTCTTTTGTCGAATCTAAACGATCCCGTTTAAGTTGATCTTAGCCTCAAATATGGCTAACGTATCCTTAAACCTTCAAACAGACTGGACTATGAATCCCCCCAATCAACTTCGGTTCAAGGGTACATCTCTGAACTCCTCTGATATTTGTCGGTGTAATCCTTCAACGTCATCAGAGAGGTGACGGGTCCCGACGGCCATACATACAATGGACCACTATATCCTTAAACTGGAACATTAGAGCCCCAAATGCTCTTTTGTCGGATCTAAACGATCCCGTTAAGTTGATCTTAGTCTCAAGTTAGACTAACGTATCCTTAACAAACGTTTGAGTTGATCTTAGCCTCAAATATGGCTAACGTATCCTCAAACCAAACCCCCAAACCCAAATCTAAGATAAATACGGATTTGGACTAGTCCACGCCCTACGGGAGACGACATAACTAGGTCTCCGTAAACAATCCACGGGCAACAAAACATAAAACAAACAAACACGACGCGAAGTGACCATCTGGAGAAGGAGAAAGTTGTTACCGCGATGCGGTAGCGTAATTAACTGCAGGGGCTTGCGCCTGCAGGGAAGAGCGTCCCCACAATCAAAAACCCCTCAAACGAGGGGGAATCTGACGAAGTCTGCTACATCGGCCGCATCCGTGTAAACCTTCGATACATGGTGCCATGAATCAACTTGGCATCTTCGGAGAGGTGGACGGATAGCACCAATTAGCATCTGCCCCGAATTTCAGGCAAGAGACGCCATGTCGCGCCGTCTTTCGGATGGGAATAACCTATTCATTATCTCATTTCCTAATGATCCGCTAACATCATAACACGACCGTAAAGCCAAGAATCACGGCATCAAGCCCAGTTATATTGTTTCATCCCCGTGTATCATATCGCATCCTTGTATCACATATACGTATTATGTATATATATATATACCTACACCTAGTCCTATATATATACACATACACGTATACACCACGTCGAGTCTCAGTGTGTGCATGTGTGTATCTACCTGAAACTTACGAATCTCCTCCAAGATATTCATCCTCAGGTAAGGTCTTTCTAAATCAATCTAGTCCAATCTAAGGTCACTACTAAGGTCCTACTCACCGAAATTCTAAGGTCTCGTCTGGCTTCCTAATGACAATAAGTACTATCCCTATTCTACATTTGCGGGGGTGCTAAACGCCATCCACCCGACTTCCCCCCGTAGATATACATCTACTCACCTGGTCCTTGTCTGCCGAAAACGGTGTCGCCATCCTCTTCTTCATCGCCCGCAGTCCACGTGAGGGGTACCTATACGCAAACACATATAATATCGTAAACTGAATCACGGACAATATCAAAACGACGCACGAAACGCGCATAGGTTAAAACATATGTCCCGCTCATGCAAAAGAACCAAATATCGCTCGATATTGGCGTACAAACGCCGATTGATCGAGATAAGCATAAAAAAATAACTCATAGTTATAAAACTCATTACTTATAATATAAAACACGATTTAATTCATCGAAACCCTAAAAATCGATCAAATCGTCCGATTCCGTAAAACCTGAAAACACCGATTTACCGTTTTACTTCAAAACTTGATGTTTAAAAGAAACTAATGGTCATAGTATTCATTAATTAGCATAACTAGACTATATAAACCATCACTATATTTTTAACACCCTAATTTATATTAGTTTGAAAATTCTAGTTTGCAAACTTACCCGATTTCAATACTTTTTAAGGAAAATTTCATAATATCACATCTAAACTGGATTTTGCATGAATTAATGCATTAAACTACAATTCATGATGATAATAATATAATGAAATCATAATTTAGATTTTAAACCTTATTTATTTAAGAATTTCCAAAATCAAGTTAGCAAAAATAGCATTTTTATTAGTATTTTTCAATTATCAATAGAAACTAGTAACCAATTTAAGTTTTTCATTCCACTAACAAGTTAATATCCTCATTAAAATCACAATCTAGTGTTATAAACATTAATTGGAATTTTATCTCACCAATATATACAATATAGAAATCTAGTTTGCAAAATGGATTAATTTAAACAATTTTGGATAAACAATTTACAATATATCATCCATACAAGATTTTCCACTTCTAAAAATGTTAAACTAGTTATTATAACCCTACTTAATTAATAAAAACCATAACTTAATTTTATAAACCCTAACTTGAATTTTAAAACCTGTAGATAGAAATTATTTATTAAATCTAATTATGCTTAAATGAAACATCTAATAATAATAAATCAAAAGAAGAAGATTTATACCTCCACAACATGAAATCCAAACATGAAAATAAGCCTCCAAAATGAATGCTTTCCATCTCCAAAATCCATGTAAAGATGAGCAAAGAATAGAGGGTAAGAATTAATTAGGATTTTGTGGGTTTTTTATTGAATTTTTGATGAATTTTGATGATTTTTAATACAAAAATAATGGGGGGAAAATTTTGGGGCTGCCCATGGTGGTGAGGCCAGCCATAAGGTGAGGAAAAGAGAGGAGAGTGAGAAAAGGTGAAGAAAAGTGTAGAAGGTTTCACAAAAATTCACACAATTAAGTCTTTTCATGAATTTATTTAAAAATTCTTTATTTTCTTCACTCCATTTGACCTAGAATGGTCTAGAACCATTGTAAAATTTTGAAAATAAATTTTGCATGAAACACACTTGATTCTAATATGTAATGGTTCACTTTTGCTAATTAAACCCATTCAAATTTGTAATTTACACTAACTTAGTGTAAAAATAAAGCTTATGTTAATATTTAAAATAATTAATTTAAGAAAAATATTTAATTAAACTAAAAATTTATAAGTGGTTAAATAAACACCATTTACTAGTAATAACATAATTAATATAGGTATTTTTAAATTTATAGTGAAAAATAATTACGGTTTAGTTTTATGAAAACTAAGTTTTACTTTACCGAAAACTATAAAATTCACTTAAACGATTTTATTTATTTAATTAATTATTTAATTATTTTTAAAATGTTACAAACGTCAACAAAAGAGTCAGGGGTCTAGCTATCTTGCTAAAATCCTTGATGAACCGTCTATAGATACCGGCATGGACAAGGAAGGCTCGAATGTCTCGGACGCATTTGGGAGGAGGAAGATTGGAAATGACTTCAATCTTAGCTTTATCTACCTCTATGCCATTTTGCGAGATGATATGTCCTAAGACAATACCTTCTCGTACCATAAAATGTCACTTTTCCAAATTTAAGGTAAGGTTCTTATCCTTACATCGGGTAAGGACTGCGTCTAAATGTAGCAGACACTCATCAAAGGAGTCGCCGAAAATGGATAAATTATCCATGAAGATCTCCAAAATTTTTTCCACTATGTCTGAAAAAATACCTATTATACACCGCTGGAAATTAGCGGGTGCATTGCATAACCCAAAGGGCATGCGACGGTAAGCGAACGTACCGAAAGGACAAGTGAATGTGGTCTTGTCTTGATCCTTTTCGGCGATGGGAATTTGATTATGGCCGGAGTAGCCATCCAAAGAGCAATAGTACTCGTGCCCAGCCAATCGTTCTAGCATTTGGTCAATAAAAGGTAATGGAAAGTGGTCTTTCCGTATCGCGGCGTTGATTAATGTAGGATTTTAACGATCAAAAATATTTACCGCAATCAAGAACGGCGTCGCATGAAGCTAGCCGGTGAATACGGGTCGGTCTACAGGGATGTGTAATTTTCCTAAGTGTTCTTACGAGCTGATTCCAATGGTTGTTTTGTTTTTTAATTGAATCTAAAAACTAAGTTGTACAATGATCAAGAAACTTGCTAGGATTAGGTCTAAGGTGAGTTTGAAAAGATTAATATTCACATCTCTTTCAATGCCCTCAATTAAATTTTTTTAGAAGTTATAACAATTATTAGTAAAGGGGATTAGGATGATTGGGAAGAAACGAAGTTTCTTCCTCTAGATCCTTATCCGTCATTTCCTACTAATTGCTCTAATCTTCATGGAAGTCATGCATGTCCGGTCCTTTATACCACGGTTTCACCGTTACCTCATGGGTAGGGTGCCGTAGGGAGCGTATCAGGCATGCGTGCATGAAGTTCTAGTTATTACAAATTATTGGGTTTGAAAGAGATGAGAGATATTCATCTCTCAATCCCTCCCTTATTCCTAACCCCTAACAAGCGAGGAAATTACTCGCTCGTTAAGGGAATTGTTAAAAACATCATTTTTATTGTATGTATTTTATTTGATCTAATAACTTAGTTACCTACTGCAGGTTAAAAGATTTTACACTAGATTACTAGGGCAAAGGAATGATTTATCTAAGGCAAGAATTAAATTAGAAAGCTAGGGCAAAGAATGAATTATAAACTAGGGCAGAAAATAAAATGAACTTACAAGAAATGATGCTCTTCAATCTTCAAAGAATTTGAATTTTTATTTATTGAAAAGAGGCATCCCAATACAATCTTTTGATTACATATTTATAAGGAAATAGGAAAATTAGGGTTACAAATTCTTGCGTATGTGCTATTACAGATATACCCCCTAAAAATCCCAACAAAAGCACCGACGCACCGCCACCAGAATTCTGCGCCGACACGTGCCATAGACGGCCGCGGAACCGCGGCATATGTGGGGGTAGGGCCGCGGTTCCGCGGCCCTTTGGTGAGGTTGTCTGATCAAATTTTGTGGGCTTTTTCTTTATGCTTTGGGCTTTCTATTTCTATAGTTCTTTTCTTCATTTGGCTTCTGGATTTTCTCCAGATCTTTCAGTGAAACTTGTAATGGTCTTTTAACTGTTTCCTTTGACATTTCGGACCATGCGTTGCCTTGTATAATTGTGAATTGTTTTTCGTTCAGGCTTGACTAAGATCCTTCTACTTGTTTGTCAAAAGTCCTTCTTTGTATCATCTTTTGTCTTTTTCACTGTTTTCGCCCCAAAAACCTGTATCCTGTAATATGTAGCAGACATGCGTCAAAAGCACCTGTTTATTTATAAAACGAATAAGAATGGAGAATATAATAATACAATATTATGGTGTGAACAAATACCCCCAAACTTATCTTTTGCTCGTCCTTGAGCAAACTTATTATTTTATTCTCGATAAAACCTAACCGCACTTTCGCAGGGAAACGCGATTGCACTGAGCTCGTGCAACAAGCCGTTAAACCTCTGGGTGTCCCTAGTAGGAGGAGTGTTGTCTCCTGAGGGTTTTTAGCGGATACTACCCACAAAATCCTATCAATTAGACCCATTTAATTCTCTAATTAGGTTTTCTAACAAGGAATTCTATTATCGTCGACTCGTAAATTATCCATCCATATTCTTCACACTTCCTCATCATTTAACTTAAGATTATATATGTTCTATAGAATCACTCAGCTTTCGGCATTTCTTAAGTTTTCCTTCTAAGGTTCCATCTCCACTTAGGAACTTTTCTATCAACTCTATTAAAGATACAAGTTCTATTCTTCATTTTTTTCTCTTATCTCAACTCTAATCATATATCCCCACGTGTATGTATAAATCACCCCTACACTTGGAAATTCAAACCAAGCAATCATACTCTTGTCCTTTTGTCCAAAGCACCTATGAATTCTGCTTACACATCCTTCATGCGACCGTTAATACTTCTTGAGGTACCAACAACCAATTACAAGATATGTTTGCACTTTAAAGCGTAATTCCTAGTCTTGCAACCCCCAAGGCTTTTAGCAGTGACTCCCAAACCAGTTGGTCTAAGGCACTAGGTGATGAAGCACCCTCGCTAAATATTTTTTTCTATTTTTTTTGCAGCCTTAAGTAATCACAAAGACCAGTGTTCATTTTTTTTCTTTATTCACATTTTTTTTATTATCTTCGTACTAAGGACTTTAGACAAGAGTATTTCAAGGTCTCTTCTACTATTCCAAGTTTCAAGGTGCGTGATTGTGCAATTTGTAGAGTATACATTTTCAGAATTTAGACTTAAGCTAGGAATTATTTTTCAAACTTATACTCTAATAAGAATATCAATATTTTTCCTTTATTTCAACTTAGCCCAAAAAGTGAACTTAAAATTTGCCTAGTTCTAAATAAACTACAAAGACATATACTTTCTACCGTTAATCTTTAAAGAAGGTTATTTTTAGGGTTTTTAATTTACTAAGTCTAAGATCTAGTTGTTCCTAGCCAGTTGACCTATTTGTCAAACTCAAGTTAAATATGGTCAAAATTGAATACAATAATTTTTATAATTTTTCAATTTTTTATGGGTTTTTCAATTTTTATGGGTTTTAAAATAATTATGCAAATGCACAAATATGTACAAATGAATGCGAAGGAAGAAAACGTACCGAGCATACCCCCAAACTTAAACTGGACAGTGTCCTCACTGTCATGCTGCACCAAGAGGGTCGATAATGTCGGCACTCCCCTGTTTATTTATTTATTTATTTTATTGTTAAAACAAAAAATATATACAGAAAGCCCCCCCAGACTTCATTTAAACAATGTTAGACATTACTGTCAAACTTTGCATAGACCAAAAATCAATACCAACCAGTTGAAAAATTTATCTGTAAAGAGTATCGGTTGGTGGAAGAATATGTTGTACCAATCCAAAAAGAATTGGGGAAGATAGAAGAGGTGGTATGGAAAGTGTGGAAGTGAATAGACAGGAGGTGGTGATGAATCAAAACGAGAATGCGAATGATCAGCAATCAGTGGAGTATTGGCATTTTCGTAACTTATTAAAAGAAATGGGGGTGGTTCAACTTCCAAAGGAGAAGGTTGACTAACCACACTATCCCCAAGATATTTCTATGGATCCTTCATCGACTTGACATCATCCATCATATGAATATGATATTCAATTATGAGGGAACTAATCTCCTCGATGTCCGCCATATTCCAGCCGAGAGTTTGCCGCTTATCTTGTAAGACCTTTAAAATAGCGTTATCTTGCTCGAAGGCTAGAAAGGCTGATATTATAATGGGAAAGGTCTCATTCTCACCTATGTAAGCATATTTAAGGTGAGACGGCAAGGGCGTGAGTTCGAGTTTCAGAGGCGAAAGAATCATTGGGGAATCTACCTCGAACTCAAAGGACTCCAACACAGGTTCGAAATCACCGCAAACAACCGATTCGGATGGTTCAACTAACTCATCCAAAAATTCAAACGATTCATATTCGGGCTGCGAGTCGTCATCATCCGAAAAAGTGAAATATTCATAATCAATATCGGTCGTGTCAACTGTGGTAGGCTCAAAGAGGGACGCACTAGTGGCGTCAAAGCTGTTCTCATCAAACAAAAATCTTTCAAACTCGCAGTCCTCCTGCGTGATTTCGTGAATAGAGCAAACTTCTCGTGTACTAGTTTTAGGCACGGGGGGGGGGGGCAGACTTCCTAACTTGTAAATATTGAACTCACTAGACGTCTTCCCGAAGGATAGAGTCATGGAGCCATTGCGACAGTTTATTACGGCATTGGAAGTGGCCAAAAATGGTCGACCAAGGATCACCGGAATTTGGTTCCGTGAGTTAGCAACAGGTTGTGTGTCCATAACAATAAAATCAACGGGGAATATGAAATCCCCAAATTTGATCAACACATCCTCTAGCTCACCCCTTGGATGGGTGATTGATCGATCAGCCATTTGGAGAGTACAGTGAGTGGGCTTAAGCTCTCCAATGCCTAATTGCTCGTACACAGAATAAGGTAGCAAATTGACACTAGCACCAAGATCTAATAGTGCTCTATTGATGTTCTTGTCCCCAATTGTTATCGAAATAGTAGGACAACCGGGGTCCTTGTGCTTTTGGGGTAAAGATTGGACAAGAGCATCGCTAACAGCACTAGCCACGAAAACTTTCTTTGGTACTTGTGACTTCCTCTTTTTGGTGCATAAGTCCTTTAAGATTTTTGCATATGAAGGAACTTGTTGGATTGCATCCAAAAGAGGGATATTTATGCTCACCTGTTTGAACAACTCGACAATCTTCTCTATTTGTGGAGTTGGTTTATTGGATCTCAACCGGTTTGGAAAAGAAGCATTTTGAAATGTTGTTGAGTCCAATTTTTGCGGATCAGATTGTTGAGTTGGAACGGAACCCCGTGTAGATGTGTTCGTGTTGTGAGAAGGGGTCCGTTCGAGCTAGAAGGAGTAGAGCCTTGTGAATGATGGAGAACAGGCTCTAACGAAGAAGAAGAAGGTGAAGAAGAACCACCGGCAGGGGTGTTATTGTGAATACCCACATTGTTTTGCAACATTTTCCCCGATCTCAACGTGGTCACAGCGTTTACGTTATGAGTTTGCTGTTGATATGCAGCATGTGCGTGACCGGGATTGGGTAGTGGTTGAGATGGAAGCTTTCCTTTTTCTCGCTCGCTCAATGCTGCATTGAGTTGTGCAATTTGTGCCTCAATAGATTTGATGCTTTGATCGTGTGAGGTACTGTTTTGCACCAAAGATTGAATAGAAGTCTCTAATCTTGCTGTAGATTGTGTGGATTGCTTAAGGAATGCATCTAGACTTCTTTCGAGCAAGCTAACCTTGTCATTATTAGGTTGAACAAAATTGTTTGGCGCGTAAGAATTGTTAGGCACAAAATTGTTCACTTGATTAGGGTAAGGTTGCTGTTGGAAAGGTTGTTGAAATTGAGTTTGTGGGGGTGCTTGTTGTTGTTGCGGAGGCCCTTGAAAATTGTTATTTCCTTGGAATTGTTGATTTTGGTTCCAAGCGAAATTTGGGTGACTCCTCCAACCCGGATTATATGTAGAAGAGTATGGATCGTTCTTTTGTCGTTGCTGAAAGGCAGCATTGATTTGATCATGTCCTTGAGTAGATGCATTGTAAGGACACTCTTCGATTAAGGTGATGGAGCCGAACAACAAGCACACACAGTTCGTGGAGGCATAACAGGGGCAGGAGAAGGCGACGAGATTTTGGTCTCAATCGCTTCTAGCTTTTTCGTAAGAGCGGTCATCTCGGCCTTCATAGCTATTGACATCTCTACTTGATGTATACCTGCCCTAGATTGACCACTAGAAGAAGATGATGTGGTCTTGGAGCTCTCCCACTGAATTGTTTGTTCACTAAGATCCTTAAGAAACTGCCGCGCTTCCTCACTAGATTTGGAGAGAAAGTGACCTTGACAGATGGTTTCTAGCAACTGCTTCGTTGCCGAGTTCAATCCCTCGTATAATGTTTGGCAAAGTTGCCAACTTTCGATCCCATGATGAGGGCATTGAACGAGTAGTTCTTTAAATCTCTCAAAACACTTCCAAAATGGTTCGGAAGGAAGCTGTGAAAATTGTATAATTTCATTGCGGATTCTAGCAGTTTTGTAATGAGGATAGAAATTTTTAAGAAAAGTTTTCACAAACTCGTCCCAATTTCTAATGGAATGTGATGCGGTGCTGTATAGCCACTTCTCGGCTAAGTCACATAAGGTGAAAGGAATGTCCCTTAGCCTTATAGCGTCATCACTTAATTGGGTCGTTTTCATCATAACGCAAACATTTTGGAATTTATTGATAAAAATATACGCATCTTCTGATTCCAAATCGTGAAATTTTGGTAGCATATTGATGAAATGTGGTTTTATTTCAAAATTGTCCCCATTTGCCGGTGGGGGTGAAAGACAGGTAGGTAAAGAAGTGCGGACGGGGTAGAAGAGATCCTGGAGCGCAACTCGTGCGGGCGCTTCAACAGGCGGTTGATTCAGGTTATTCACACCTAATGGAGGTGAAATCATTCCCGTCGGTAAGGTATTGTTGGGGTTGAATCCCGACATGCCTTCGGAGGAAGAATTTGAAGGTGGAGGTAAGAAAGTGGACGGAATATCGACTTCGGTGTCGAAGGGTTTGTCGGTCGGTACCAACGAAACACGGACTAATCGGGCGTTAGTGTCCCTAGTCCTAAGTGACATACACTAAAGGGGTAGTGTAGTCAGAAAAAAAATGAAAGACAGAATGTGGAGGTAAGACAATGTCAATGAAAGGAAGTGGTGTAAGTGAGGTGCAAGATTTCTTTAGCGACAAGTTGCAAGTTTTGAAAAGATTTTTTTTTCTCTTTTTTTTTTATGTGCGATTTTTGCAAAAAGATTTTTGAAAAGAGACTTTTGACACAAATGCACTCAACCACACATGCACAATCAGGTTTAGATCTAGGGTCACCTAGGTCAGCTAGACAGCTCCTAACTGTTCCAAAGGGCTAGATAGGACCTCAAACCGCATCTTCACCGCCAATTGCGGCCAGGTAAGTGCCAGGTAAGTGGGAAGGAACCACAGTAGTGGGCCTAATTAAAAACCACTAGCCTTTGACACACTTGCCTAGGCACCGCAAAGTCAGATTAGGATAAACGGCTGATGCCCATACTAGTCCTCTGTCCTAGTGAGCGCAACGTCCTTAGGGCTGAGTCTAATATTTTTTTTAATTTAAGAGTGGTCAATGCAAATGCTTTAAAGTGATTTCTGGGGTCCTGGGAAGTGTAATGAAATCCCCACCCAATCCGAGTTTGGCTAATAGCCCCTTAAAATCCGATTAATGTATGCAAAGCAGTAAATTCACTTGCAATCAATTATTTTTAGCGCGGCGCAAAGAAACCTGCAGAAAATATGTTATTTAGAAAGGGGGAAGAAGATTTTTGGCGCAAAGAAATCCTGCAGAAAATTTCGCAAAAGGATATATGGAGGTTGGCAGAGGGGGTTGAATGAAACAAACTGACAAAATTTGAAGCGCTGACGTGGCAGGATCACCGCGGTTCCGCGGTTGGCTAGAGGGATCAGGGCTCAGTAAAAATTCTGCTGTTCTGTACTTGCAATCCCTCTCTGTTATGATGTACCAATTTCTGTTTTACCCTCTCTAAATTTCCAGATCCGAGATTCTTCGCTGTTCCTGCAAGATTCAAACAATAAAACCCTTCAAACAGATAAAAATTGATAAAATGTTTTTGTACTTTTTCTATTTTCAGATTTTTATGATTTATAAGATTTATATCAACCCGAAATTACAAAAAGGAAATTTTTACGCCATCCCCGGCAACGTTGCCATTTGATTAATGTAGGATTTTAACGATAAAAAATATTTACCGCAATCAAGAACGGCGTCGCATGAAGCTAGCCGGTGAATACGGGCCGGTCCACAGGGATGTGTAATTTTCCTAAGTGTTCTTACGAGCTAATTCCAATGGTTGTTTTGTTTTTTAATTGAATCTAAAAACTAAGTTGTACGATGATCAAGAAACTTGCTAGGATTAGGTCTAAGGTGAGTTTGAAAAGATTAATATTCACATCTCTTTCAATGCCCTCAATTAAATCTTTTTAGAAGTTATAATAATTATTAGTAAAGGGGATTAGGATGATTGGGAAGAAATGAAGTTTCTTCCTCTAGATCCTTGTCCGTCCTTTCCTACTAATTGCTCTAACCTTCATGGAAGTCATGCATGTCCGGTCCTTTATACTTCGGTTTCACCGTTACCTCGTGGGTAGGGTGCTGTAGGGAGCGGATCAGGCATGCGTGCATGAAGTTCTAGTGATTACAAATTATTGGGCTTGAAAGAGATGAGAGATATTCATCTCTCAATCCTTCCCTTATTCCTAACCCTAACAAGCGAGGAAATTACTCGCTCATTAAAGGAATTGTTAAAAACATCATTTTTATTGTATGTATTTTATTTGATCTAATAACTTAGTTACCTACTGCAGGTTAAAAGATTTTACACTAGATTACTAGGGCAAAGGAATGATTTATCTAAGGCAAGAATTAAATTAGAAAGCTAGGGCAAACAATGAATTGTAAATTAGGGCAAAAAATAAAATGAACTTACAAGAAATGATGCTCTTCAATCTTCAAAGAATCTGAATTTTTATTTATTGAAAAGAGGCATCCCAATACAATCTTTTGATTACATATTTATAAGGAAACAGGAAAATTATGGTTACAAATTCTCGCATATGTGCTATTATAGATATACCCTCTAAAAATCCCAACAAAAGCACCGACGCACCGCCACCAGAATTTTGTGCCGACACGTGCCATAGACGGCCGCGGAACCGCGGCATATGTGGGGGTAGGGCCGCGGTTCCGCGGCCCTTTGGTGAGGTTGTCTGATCAAATTTTGTGGGCTTATTCTTTATTGTCACGCCCCGCTTCCCAGTGTACGGCGAAGGAGACGCGACGAGGTCTGCTGCGTATATACTCAGAAGTACATACGCTAAGCGTATCTAAGCAATATAAAATAAATACACAAGAGACAAGAAATAAAAAGAACAGCAACTTTTATTTATTAACATTCTTTGTACAATACATGAAAGGAAATACAACTGAAATAAAAAGATGCATAAACAGTGGCATAACAGGAAATGAAAAGTACAGAAAGGAAAAGTGTACAATGAAACTAAAGTGCTGGATTTTCGGCAAACTGCTCCAAGTCTTCTGCAGATGGCTCGATCTCTGCCGGGTCCGAATCACCTGACGACATTCAAAGAAGAAAGAAATATAATGTCGTCAGCGAACAGGTCGCTCGGTAAATCTCAAAGGTAAGAGGAGAAATAGAATAGACAGAGAGTAAGAGATAGAGGGAGAGGGGTCTCAGTATGCTATATTATTTAGAATAAGAGAGGGGTCTCAGTAAGAAATAGAATTAACTTTTATTTATTAACATTCTTTGTATTATATTGTTATATTATTGTAGTATGGTGTTAACGTTGTTGTTGTAGTTTGGTACAGAAGAATACCAGTGTATACGAGAGGGGTCTCAGTATGCTAGAGACCAGGGCAAATGGAAGTACAAGGCTCCGTTATACAACCCGGAACAACGGCAATTGGATTCATGTTAGGTGTCTTAATCTTACCGTCTCGTGCCACCTTTAACACCTTCCGTACCAATCTACCCCCTAAACCCCGCGATGTCTTATTTGTATTGTTATCTTGTAAATTGTGTTGGTTGTATGATTGATTGACTGACTGACCGAAACCATGATATCAGGAAACGGTTATAACCGTAGAGTCATGTAAATGGAATACTGTGAATCATGTAAAAGAAATATATCCATGGTTCGGTTCAGTCAAGTTGTATAAATTGATAATTGTATTCATGGATTCATGTGTTCATATTGAATTGGAAACTTGTAGATTATGGATTGACTTGAATCATATTCAAGTCAGATTAATCAGACTCAAACCCGAGTCAGACAATCAGAAATGTGAAACGAAGTCTTATAACTGCTAGGGTCCTTAGGGTAATTTATAAACTTGAGGGGGTTTTAGGTAAAAATACTTTTATATACTTTTCAAAATACACCTCAAGTATTTATTGCTCGTCTTTAGAGTTGTAATGAGGGTGGATTTTATGTTATGACATTTCTAGTGAAAATATCCTAGTTTTATAAATATTGATTATTTGAAGTTCATGGTATTTTAGTGTAAAATTTATTCTTGTGATTTTTAGAAAAAGGTGGAATATTTATATTATAATAAAATAGATATTTAAATGTTAAATATATATATATATACAAAAATAGTTTTAATAAATATTTTATATTCCAAAAATTTTATTTTCTTAAGATGTCGTATTTTAAACCTTTCGAGACCGAATGCTCCTTGCGGAGGTCTGAATCTCACACTACTAGCCCGAGGGTGAGCGATAAACCGCACGATCCCGAACGGGTTCCCCAAAGATGGGTTGTAGCGGCGCTTTGCAAAGATTGTAAAATACTAATCCTTTAGAAAACGGTTTTATAAAGTAAAAGGTATTTATTTGAAAAGTATAATTTTCCGTATTTTAGATTTTAGGGTTTCCTAAGCCAACTAGCCTATTTCTAAAAGGTCTAAACGACAAGTCGTTAGAAGCCTCAAATCGCCTCTTCACCGCCAATTGTGGCCAGGTAAGTACAAGTGAGGAGGGAGGGATCCGCTCACGAATCGTGAGGCGGGCCTTTTAAAGTTACCCAAGCTCACTTGTCTAGCCTAGACACCACAAAGTCAGGTTTAGATAAACGATCGATGTCCACAACTTATCGTATTTTCCTAGTAAGAAGTATTTACTTAAAAGTGTAACAAATCTAAGCCTTTAAGAATGGTTTTATTAATATTATGGTATTTTAATGTAAAGTCTTGTTTTATCGTATTAGGAGTTTTCAAGATAGCGTATTATGGTTTCATGTGTGTGTGTGAGGAGGTAGGTCATTGCCTCATGATCTATTTTAAGGTATAGCAATGTTAAAGGGTTAAATGCGAGATTGAAAAATGATGGTATTAAAGTGAAAGAATACGGTAAGTTGAAAAGGTTATCATTTCATATGTGAAAACTTATTCAAATTGATTTTTACAAGTTTAATAATCAAGATAGAGATGTTTAGGAATGTTTGAATTGATTAGAAGAAGAAAAATAAACATTATGGTATTAAAGTGAAAAAGAATACGATATTGCAAAATTTATCATTTCATGTGAGAAACTTTGTCCAAATTAGTTGTTATGTGATTAATAGTCAATATGGATAAGTTTAGGTATTATGGAATTGGTGACAAGTGAGATTTTTGTCACGCCCCGCTTCCCAAAGTACGCTAAAGTGGGCACGTGACATAACCAACTATGCTACCTGTGGATAGGAAAAATCCTTCTATAGTCACATTACGGCTGTGGAGATATCAAGAACATGAAAGTAAACTAACTACCTAGTACATGTCCATAAGCCAGAGTAAAAGAGTAAAGAGATAACAATATGCGGAAGCCAAAAGATACAATAAATGAAACACCTGGAGTGAAATTACGTACCGACAGGAACCTCACCGTCCGTCTAACAGCGGCAAAACTCCTAATCAGTCTGCAGCAAGTTAGAAGAATCCGGGCCATGCAAAACCCAGACGTCAGCGCGTCAAGTCATCAAGTAAAACATAATAAACAGGGTAACAGGCAATGTGAATATAAACATGAATAAAGCAATAGTAACAATCATATAAATCAGAGCAGTGCAGGGTAGTGTGCAGTGGGTAAACTAAACTGTTCTATCAGGTTCTCTGTTCTAAAGTCTTTGAAACCAAATTGATGAATCATCGATGTAACTCAATAGTATCCCGTATATACCCGGGACCACGGCCACAATATTCTCGGCTGAAACCAAGACATGCCGCTAGGCACAAAACAGGAAGGTGTACACCCAGAACAGGTAGTGAATTGTCGAGTTACAAGTCAGGTTTCACCTTTGATTTCCCCATACCCCCAAGTTATATGTATATGTCAGGTCAGGTATCCCAAAATCAAGAAACTAATGCCAACATAGGATCAGGTAAACAGGTTTGTCTGGATAGACAGCGGGAACGGTCTATGAGGACTACATGTCAGGTTTGTTGGCATTAGACACAAGATCAGGTAACGGATCAGGTCATGGTACATCATGTCAAGTCAAGCAGTATACGGTACCATGTCGGGTCAATCAATATGTAGGTAGCAAGACAGGTCAGGAAGCAAGCGATATCATAGGTGTACTCACAATCAGTTATATAATCAAGCATGGGTATCAACAACATGATATAAGTAATGAATTAAGCAATAGGCAGATTCATTCAATTACCAATACAGTTATCAATTGTGTCACAGAGATGATTTCAACCATACAAGAATGCAGTAAGACAATTATAGCCATTTAATCATGTTACCAATTAAGACTTCATGAATGCAATGATATAAATATATATATATATATATATATATATATATATATATATGGGTTCCACGGATGAAATCACAGTTTAAACAGGTTAAAATGTACACGAGTGTCCGATTGTATTAAAACGATAGATAGGGTGCCATAGGCTACGTCATTAGTAAAAGTGAAATTAAAACATGAAAATGTGGTTATTAGGTTCACTACAGTAATTGCAACAGGTAGGTTCCAGGTTTGAAAGATAAATGATATATAATAATCTTAAACACGAAAAATGGAAAAATTATAATACCAAAGTTAAATTGCAGGTTTTAGGGTGTCATTAATTATAAGTAAATATTGTTTAGCATGTAGCAAGTGGTACTTGCCTCGACGGGTCACGAATCGGGAAAACGGAACGTTAAACGTCGGTGGGGAAAACTCACGATGGGCGCACGGTTCACGGAATGAACCCAAACGACGAACAGTGGAACCACACGGGTCGTGGTACCTCGCTGGAACGTCGGGACATGTCGCCGGCACGGACAGATTCCGGCGAGATGCAAAACAGCAACGATCAAGAATTGCAACAAGAAAAGAAAAAGAAACAAAGAAGAAGGGAAGGAGGCGGGAGAAGGGAAGGCTTACAAAGGTCTGTAGAGGGGTCGTGAGGATTGACGGCGTCGACGAAACTCCGGCGGACCACCTGCAGGGGACATTGCGATCAAGACTGGAACCGACGCAAGAAAAGAAAAGAAAAGGAAGGAAGGAGAAGAAGTGGGTCTTACTGGTAGGGTGTTCTGAGAATTTAGGGGAGGCGGCACGGGGTGACGACGATGAGGGTTGCCGGCGTGGTGAAATTCCGGCGAAAGGCAGTGGGTTACGGTGTGCATTCGTGGCCGTGGAGTCTGTAGAGGGAGGTGGCAGCGGTTTGAAAGGCCGGGACGTGGAGAGGGATGCGAGGAGGAGACGAGGGCGATGACGGCAAGTCACCGACGAGGTTGGGCTCGCGGAGGTTTGCACTGGTGGCCTCGTCGGGGTGTGCAGGCGCTCGGGATCGTGGGGAAAATGGAGGAAGGAGGTGGGTGTGGCTACGATGAGGGCGAGGAGGCTGGTGATCGTGGTGTCGGCGTTGGTGTTGCAGCGGCGAGGGAGACGGTGGCTAGGGTTTGCGCGAGGTGGGTGCTGGGTTAACATGGGATTGCTGCGCGAAGAAGAAAAGAATATAAGAGTGGGAGAGAAAGAGAGAGATATGGGGAAGAGAGAGAGAGATACGGGAGATAGAGAGAGGAAAGAGATAGAGAGAGACGGAGAGAGAGAGAGAGGTGTGAGGTGTGGGGTCCACGGGAGTTAAGAGAGAGCTGATTGGTTGAGGGGGAATGATTTGTAGGTTTAGGAAAATTAATAAAGATTTAAAAGATACGAAAAATATTAGATGGTTAAAATATAAATATACGGTGGTTTTTAAAATATTAAAATTTGGGATTTTGGCGCAAAGTAAAACATTTCCAAATCGCGCCGGGGTCGGGACCAAAAATTCGAAATTGAAATAATAGAATTTTAAGCGGGATCCAAAAGTGAAAATGAAGTATTTTACAATCAAAAAGCATACCCCCAAAATGGACACACGTACGTACACGTAGCCGTCCAAACTCGCCCGTTTCACTGAACGGGACGAGAACACGACGCACGGACGCTACAACGGGGTTAGGGGTGTCAAGCAGGCCAAGATGAATATATTTAATTTTATTTTAGATGCCATAAATTGTTATATGCAGAATTGAATTAACGGGGTAAAATTATAATAAGTAACAATCAAGCAAGATAAATGAAATAAGTGCTATACTACGTTCAAACGGTAACTGAAATTAGTAGCATTGGGCTCGGGTGTTACATTATACCCAACAACAAAAGAATTTCGTCCTCGAAATTCCAAGAATGCAAAGACAAAGTAACTACAAGAAAAGATGAGGAAACTTCTGCCGGATTTCATCTTCTCGTTCCCAAGTGGACTCTCCATTTGAGCGATTACCCCAAGAAACAAGCACAAGAGGGATCACCTTGTTCTTAAGAACCTTTTCCCTTCGATCCACGATTTCAATCGGTCGTTCCTCAAAACTCAAGTCTTCTCATACTGTTAACTCCGAATGATCCAATATGTGCGTTTCATCTCGAACATACCTTCGTAGTTGAGATACGTGAAACACATCGTGCACATTCGTCAAGGACTGCGGTAACGCCAAACGATACGCTACCTCACCAACACGCTCCAAGATCTCAAAGGGTCCAACGAATCGAGGACTAAGCTTTCCTCGACTTCCAAAACGAATCACCCCTCTAGTCGGTGATATCTTCAAGAATACCAAATCACCCACGGCGAACTCTAGAGGTCTTCTTGACGTGTCTGCCCAGCTCTTCTGTCGGTCCTGAGCTGCCTTCATAAGATTTCTGATAGTGTTAACCTTCTCAACTGTCTGCACAACCAAATATGGTTCCAATAATCTTCGTTCACCGACGTCGTCCCAACATCTGGTGAACGGCATTTACGACCATATAATGCTTCAAATGGAGCCATCTGGATAGTTGCCTGAAAACTGTTGTTGTAAGAAAACTCCACCAACTGTAGATGATCTTCCCATAAACCCTTGAAGTCCAACATGCATGCTCTCAACATATCCTCAAGAGTTTAGATCGTTCTCTCTGACTGACCATCAGTTTGAGGATGATAAGCCGTGCTAAACTTCAATCGAGTCCCCAAACTTTCCTGTAAACTCCGCCAAAAGTGTGATAAGAACCGAGTGTCCCGATCGGACACTGTTTCCTGATTTAAAATCAGGAAAGCTTCTGGGAAAAGCTTCAGAAAAGGGTCACGTGTTGGCATGTGACACCTAAAAAGCATCATCAAGTCAAGTTCAGTTTCCTGACTACGCTGAAGAAAATGGGCTTCAGAAAGAGTCACGTGCTCCCACGTGACCAGGGTCACGTGGCGACACGTGACATTTAAATGCAAGCGTCAAAGGAACACCAGTTCCCTGATCGAGTCAAGAAAAAGGCTTCAGAAGAGGTCACGTGCTTCCACGTGACCAGGGTCACGTGTTGGCACGTGATGTTCAAGACAGCAGACTCGTTCTCCAGATGAACCAAGGAAAGAGAGTTCAAACAAGGGTCACGTGCTCACACGTGACCAGAAGTCACGTGGTGGCACGTGACGTTTAAGCAGCAATGAGAAGACAGAACGCAAAAGAAAGGAAAAGGCTCATTCCAAAGGGGGTCACGTGCCCACACGTGACCATGAGTCACGTGGTCACACGTGACCGGCTTTCAAAGCCCATTGTGTTAACAGAATTAAATTCTGAAAGAAATTCAAATCTTTCCAAAGGAAAGCGGCTATCTGGAACCAATCAAATTAAAGATTCAGAGGTGATGAAATATCATCTATCTATGGGAAAATCTCGGGTTTGGAAAGATTTCCCCTTAAAATCTAACCAAAATAACAAAGGAGAATCTCTGGATTTAAAATCCAATGGTGGATAAAATTTACCTAATAATCCAAAAGTCCAAAACGAATAATGGATGCAAATCAAATATCTCAAGGAAGATTCGTCAAAAACTGATTGATTCGGCTGCTTCTCCTATAAATAGGAGCCAAGATACAGAGATATAGAAGGACGCAGAGAAAAAGGAAAAAAAAGAAGAAGGAGAGAGCTTCGATACTTGGAGAAACTTGGATCTTCTGCAAAAACCCTAGGTAAGAAAGGGAGAAGCTCCTTGAAAGAAAAAGAGAATTTAATTCTCAACGGAGTTTAACTCTGATAATGTAAAAACAGAAGAACATATTTCTTCTCTCTTTGATAGAGGATCTGCAAAGTGCACATCTCCCCTTAAGGTTGAGAATTTAATTCTCAATGGGTTGAGATCCTGCCATGCAGATCCAAAACATAGAGAAGGAATGTAAGCACGAGAATTTAATTCTCACAGAACTATAGGAATTTAATTCCTTTAAAATAAAATTATGGCTTGCCCCTGTATCATGGGAATTTAATTCCTTCAGAATAAAAAGAAACAGGGTTTAACCCTAATTAAGAACCTAGTTCTGTGGCAGCAGTGGGAATTTAATTCCCTTAATCGTAATTTAACAGAGGATGGAAGTTTAAACTCCTTAAAAAAGCTTTGTTAGGGTTTAACCCTATTTGGTTCTTCACATATATGAGGAATTTAATTCCTACAGAAAATTCAGAGTTAAACTCTATCCCAGAATATAAGTCTTCGAAAGGAAGTAGGAATTTAATTCCTCTGAAATTTACAGCTCGAGGAATTTAATTCCTGAAAAAAGATTAACAAAGCCTCTAAACAAAATACATGGAGGCAGGGTCACGTGTCATCACGTGACCCCCCCAAGAGATCTACAGAAAGCCCCTTTGAGGCAGCACCCCACGTGACCCACGTGACCCTCGGCAGAAGCTTTAATACATAGGCATTTGAATGCCCATCACGTGATGGCACGTGACGCTCTGAAAGACACGATAATCTCAGAATAAATGAAGGGAGGGCGCTCTCACGTGCTGCCACGTGACCCCTCTTGCCTTAGTGTTTAACACTAAATTGAAACTCTCGAACCCGGTGTTAAAATATTGTTGGGCCTTAGTGTTCAACACTAATTAAAAAGCTTTATCTGCAGTGTTCAACACTGATTACCTTAGTGTTTAACACTAATCTGAGATCTTCATTTGCAGTGTTCAACACTGATCTGTTTTAGTGTTTAACACTAATTTGAAAAGCCTTGTTGCTGGTGTTTAACACCAATTATCTTTTAGTGTTAAACACTAACCTGTCAACCTCATTCCCAGTGTTCAACACTGACTGCTCTGTAGTATTTAACACTAGGCTTTGGCCCAATTGGCTTAAATGGATGGAGGCAAAGCCTCTCCTGATTGGACTTAGCCCAAGATGGCCATAAGTCCTCAATTTGTGATTAACTGGGCCAATGGACTCATAACATAATTAATTCGTCTTGATCCCAAATTGGGCCAAGGACTATTTAATCCACTCCGGTTCTAGGGTACATCTCTTCACTCCTTTGATACTTGGCATTGTAATCCCTCAATGTCTTCAAAGAGGTGACGGGTCCCGACGACCACACATTGATACGGACTGCGGGGTCCTTAAACCCGTGTTTAATGCAAAATTCCTGGTTACGTGGAACGCGGATAATGTCACTCTTTGACCCCGTGGAAAACGTCCAGAGCGGAGCCTGGTCCTCGCAGAGCACGGCAGTGAACCCGTGTGAAGCATCCAGAGCACATACCGGACTGTGGGGTCCTTAAACCCATGGACTACGACGTCCTTAACCTTGACCGAGATGTCTTAAAACTAACAATGGACTGTGGGGTCCTTAAACCCATGGACTACGACGTCCTTAACCTCGACCGAGATGTCTTAAAACTAACAGTGGACCGCGATGTCCTTAAACTACCCATGGACCGCAATGTCCTTAAACTAAAACAATAGAGCCCCGCATGCTCTTTTATCGGATCTAAACGGTCCCGTTTAAGTTGATCTTAGCCTCAAAGATGGCTAACGTATCCTTAAACCTTCAAACATAGTGGACTATAAATTCCCCCAATTAACTCTGGATCAAGGGTACATCTCTGAACTCCTCTGACATCCGTCGTTGTAATTCTTCAACGTCGTCAGAGAGGTGACGGGTCCTGACGGCCATACATACGTTGGACCTCTAGGTCCCTAAACTGGAACAATGGAGTCCAAACACTCCTTCATCGGATCTAAACGATCCCGTTAAGTTGATCTTAGTCACAAAGTTAGACTAACGTATCCTTAACAAACGTTTGAGTTGATCTTAGCCTCGAGTATGGCTGACGTATCCTCAAACCAAACCCCCAAACCCAAATTTAAGATAATACGGATTTGGACTAGTCCACGCCCTACGGGCGACGACATAACTCAGTCTCCGTAAACAATCCACGGGCAACAAAACACAAAACAAACACCCACGACACGAAGTGACCAGCTGGAGAAGGAGAAAGTTGTTACCGTAATACGGTAGCGTAATTAACTGCAGGGGCTTGCGCCTGCAGGGAAGAGCGTCCCCACAATCAAAAACCCCTCAAGCGAGGGGGAATCTGACGAAGTCTGCTACATCGGACGCATCCGTTTAAACCTTCGATACATGGTGCCATAAATCAACTTGGCATCTTCGGAGAGGTGAACGGATAGCACCAATTAGCATCTGCCCCGAATCTCAGTGCCAAGACACCGCAGTCTCGTGCGCCATCTTTCGGAGGGGAACAGATTCTGGCACGCCCGGTGGGACCTTTTCCTCTTTCCACTCCACACTTCGTGTGTCGTGACTCGCGAACCAATCGCGGTTCGCCAATGGTTGCCCTTGGGTTTCAAGATACTAAGAATTGGCGTCTCGCTTATTGCAGAAAGCAAAGGATCGATGGCTTCTACTTCCATGAAATTCTCCAACTGCTCAGACTGCAATTGCAACCAACGCTCTGCCTCGCCAAGAGGTATAGCCTACGGACCCCAAGCTGCTTCGCTATTCACAATGCCCGTGGAACAGGTCACTCGCGCCACCACAGGATTGTTCTTTGGGACCATGCTCCCGCCGACAAACTTCACCGCTCCAGCGCTGACAATGGAAGCTCTCAAGAAGTCGGTCTTTGATCGTCTTACCCCTGCCGCAGCTCCTCTCAACGAGTCGCCCAACGTCAACGCCTCGGTCTTCTCTAGATTGGGCCAGAAATCCTTCGAACCCATCATGGGACCTACAATCTCAGAGAAGGCTGCTTCTAAGAAGGTGCACGCTCCTGCCCCCGAAGTCGTCAAGGCAGCTTCTTCGGCCAAAAGGTCGGTCTTTACAAGATTAACGGCTTCAGCTCCCGCTCCTACTGCCCAAAGGACATCGGTCTTTGACAGGCTAATACCAACTGCGACCCCTTACCCAGACAGGGGGCAAGACGAAACCATTCTTACCGCTGACCCTACACCGTCCGCTCGACGTCGCCATTGACGCCGAGTAAGGAAGGCTGGGGGCAACTCCCCCTCCGGGTTGACTCCATCGGCCCCGATGGCAGAGGTTAATGCTGCTGTTCCAACTGGGAACAGCTTTGAAATGCTAAATAAGGTGCGAAGGAATTCTCCTACGGCAGTGCTGAAGAGGTCTCCTCCCTCATTAAAAAAGGTTGTCGAAATAAAACCCGAACAACCCCGATCTCCTCAACGGCTGTCTTCCAAAATCTATAAGGTTTGGCGGCAAGCACGGGACTCGATCATCGATCCAAACTTCTCTCGCCAACACAAGAAACTGAAAATCCAACCGGAAGCTGGTTACCAGGCTAAACCCCAAAAGGCTGTCTGGACGCCCACCTCAACGGCCCCCTCAACCTCCATGGCTCATAAAAGGAGGAGGCCACAGAAAACCCCACAGCATGCAACGACGGCTAAAAGCACTGAGCCCAGATACCCTAAGTCTGGGAGCATGGTGTTCCACACTGTTTACATGGCCTCTGGAAAAGAGGAAAGCCGCATGTCTACGGGCCACCGACCGCTAACCCGATCCGTGACGAAGGCTCAAGAGCAGCAACAAAAGCTTCAAGAAATGATGAATGCTATGGCCGCGCTCATCGGGCCAAAAGAAAACCCAGAAACATCCTCAGGCGCACGCCGGGAGGAAGAAATCGATGCTGAATTCCTTCGCCGGACACTGGAGAAAAGGGATAAAGAGGCTGCTGAACAAGCGGCTAATATACAACGGATGGGCCTCCTCTTCCAAGATGTGATAGGAATGATGATCCAGCAGGACTTACCCGCCGAGGATCCCCCAATCGTTCTTGAAGACGACCGAGGAGAAACGTCAAATCCACCACCAGCCCTCTCAACGGCCAAGGAGGAGGCAATCTCTAAGGCTGACTTGGCTGACTACATAGCCCAGCAAATCCGGGTTCATCAAGCGACTGAGGCAGCTGGTCAAGTCGTGAAAACGGGGCGGCCGTATCCGAGCTGGTACGACCAAATCAAATACCCTCAAGGCTATACGATACCAAAATTCCACGTGTATAAGAGGACCGGCAATCCCCATCAGCATGTCGCCCAGTTCCGGGCCCTCTGCGGTAACACCGGCGGTGATGATAAACTGTTGCTCCGCCAGTTCGTGGGCAGCTTATCAGAAACTGCGTTCGAATGGTATTCGGAACTCCCGAACGATTCTATCAAAACGTTCGCTGAAATGGAGCTGTTGTTCACTCAGCGATTCGCAAGTGCCAGCGAACGCACTCCAATAACTGCACTTATTAACGCCAGGGTAAAACCGGGCGAAATCTGGGTCCAGTACGCTATACGCTGGCGGAACTTGTGGTCGAGATGTGAGCAACGCATCGAGGAAGCACCTGCGGTGGGCATGTTCGTAGGAACTCTAGACCCTCACGCAACTATCTCCCAGTTTATGATGTTCTTTAAGCCAACCACATTCCAGGCTTTGATCGACAAGTTGGCTCAGATGGACCAGATGGGTCATAGACCACCTCCCCCGAAGTCGGAACCTCGGAATGACAAGGGTAAAGGAAGGGCAACCTTTGTTGCAAATGCCCAACAGCAACCTAACGCCCCGAAACTGGCAGATCAACTGGAGGAAAGACGTCGGTATTATAATGAGAAGATGAAGCGTCCCTACTCGTTCCCACGGGACAAGACGAAAAGGTTATTCGAGCTGGCAATACGCAACAGACTTATAAACCTGCCAAATCCAAGGCGACCGCCGCAACCCGCCGAAGTGAATAACCCTAACTATTGCCCTTACCATCAAACGGTAAGTCATCCGATCGAAGATTGCTTCGTCTTCAAAGGATGGATTGAAGATCAGTACCTCCAGGGGAAGTTCGTACTGTCCGAAAAGTGGAAGGTAAACCCACCACAGCCGCATGCTCCTAGGAAAGCGGATACACCGGGGGCAACATGTTCTTTTATTGAAGAAGCTCCATGGGAGGTCGTGCTATCAACTAAAACCAGAAGAATGCTGAGAGACCTTCATGCGTGCCCTGCGATCGAATGGAAGGACCCTCTTGAACCTCAAATTATCAAAGGGATGTTGAAGCCCCGCCCAACTACGAAGACTCGCGATAACGGCCCAAATACTCACGCCCAACCGTCGAAATCCTCGAAGAAAAAGAAGAAGAAATCCAAGAAGCCCGTGAAGCTTGAAAACGAACACACGAACTTGCAGAAGCAAATCGACGCGTTGGAAGAGTACAATCAAAAGGCGCGAACCCCTGTCACACTGCAAGAGTTCCTCAACCACATCTTTCAAGAAGAAGATGATGGAGAAAGCTCGTCGGATGAATCCGAAGGATATGTGGCGAGTTGTAACGTAATCTCCCATTCGTTTACCGATGATGGGAAAACTCCTGGCATTGAAAAGCTGGAGACAGAGCCTGTACCAGAGCATGCATGGCCAACAGATGAAATGATCGACGCTTTTCTAGACGAGATTCGTCTAAAATGTAAAGCGGACCAGGAGCGTGAGATGGCCGCATCTGAAGGAGCCAAATGCGGGAAGCTGAACGAAAGAGTTGAACTACCAGAGCGAAAGGCATCCGAAGTAAACAAGAAGATATTCAAGACGAGAAAAAGGTTTGCCAAAGCCATGTCACTGGGGATGAAGCTACCGCCCTCGGAAGGAAACACACACGATGGGGTGGAGAGGCACCCTGATTATTGCGCATATCACCGGAAAATCTCACACCCCACGGAGGAGTGCGACGCCTTTAAGATATGGTGGCAAGGATATGTCGCTCGTCGGCAACATGTTAAGCGCATGAAACGCAAGATCCGTCGGGAGCGAAGAAGTACTGTCGATGGGCACAACAGAACGACTGGCAACTGTTACATGGTTAACGCCAAGGGGTCACAAGTTCTCACCTTTGGGAGCGACTCTGATGAAGAAATCGCTCTGGGCTCTCTCTTCAAAGAATCCGTGTTGGGGAAAGAGGAGGAATCGGATATCCGCGAGAACATTCAGCTGCGTAATCGCACACTCCCAGAAAAGAATCTCGGGCCCGGGAATAGAAAGGATAAGGGAAAGGAAAAGGTCACTGAAGATATCACTTTAGATGACCAAGTCATGAGAGAGCTGGCTGCCAAAGACCCTCCTAGGAAGGGTAAGGTGGACTATAACATCCTCGCGCACCTAAGGAAGCTGCCTTCTCAGCTTAGCATTCTCGATGCTCTCCTATTATCAAAAGAAGCGCGAGACTCACTAATTAAGGCGTTGCAAGAACCTGAGCAATTCCAAGCCTTCCTCGCCGCTGAAAAGATGAAGGATGAACTGGAGGAAGTGCATACGGCCGACGTCACGTTCGGTGATGAAGACCTCCTTCTCAGGACATGCGATCACAACCGCCCCCTATACGTCTCCGGATACTGCCATGATATCAAGATAGGAAAGATCCTGGTGGATAATGGATCCTCCGTCAATCTCCTTAATGTTCGGGTGTTGAAGGAAATCTGCATGAGCGTGCAACACCTCGCTCGTGACAAGATTACTATCTCCGGTTTCGATTCACAATCGTCACGGACTCTCGGATCTGTGATACTAACATTACGCTTTGGGCTTCTCGTCACAGACATCAAATTCCATGTCATTGACGCCAAGACCTGCTACAACGCCTTGCTCGGTCGTCCTTGGTTACACGAGTACAATATCATCCCTTCTACACAACATCAGTGTATGAAGTACTTTAAGGATGGTCTCGAGTATACCGTAACAAGTGAGTTAATCCCATTTTCCGTGAACGAAGTCCGCAAATACGAAGATGCGAAGTACTTTTTGCCAGATTTCGAGGATACAGAAAGGAGTCGCAATCCAGGGAACAAAACCGCCGCCACCATCCCGATTTTCGGGAGCGATACCGAAGAAGAGGAAGAGATAGTTTATGCAGGGCCATCTCAACGCAACAACCTGGGGACGCCCGCCCCTGTATTGGTCTTCGGAAGTGATTCAGAAGATGAAGTTAATGCTGTGTTCTCCAATCGGTTGTCAATACAAGCACCCCCTGGCGATGACCATAGTTTGCAAATCACCATGGTACCGCGAGAACACTACAAGGATCTCGACGCGCTTCAGGCTCACAATGTACAGGACCTGCAAACATTTTACGTCCCTCCCAGGCGAAGGGGCGAGAAGGTGATCCTATTCTACTAATCCTCAGAGTCGAAAATAGAGAAAGAGATCTGGCATGGCGCGGATGCTACACTTGACAGGCTCCAACCCATCCGTCTGCCTAGATACTATACAAATGGATTAAAGAAGCTATTAAAGCGCCAAGGAGTACCTTTAGAACAGACCGTTCGGCAGGCGCGGTTCTACAACAGGATTTGGGATGTCCCCGGGACTCAACGCAAATTGCCCAACGGGAAGATGGAAACACTCGGGCTTGGATATGCAAGAGCCGGAAAACGGGAACGGGCCCACAGTAGCTACGCCATATATACCTTTGATGAAGAGGAGGACGCCCTGTCAGGAGATGCCAACCACCCATTAAAACTAGACCCCGCAATTAAAGCGCCGAGTCCGTCGTTTGAAGAGCGAGTGGGCAAGCCTATCAGGAAAGTGGGTCAGAAAGCTCGGGAAGACCACAACCGCGAAATGGCCATCTACGAGAAGGCCAGGACGCAACGTCTATCTCAACGTGCTGCAAAAGACAAAGACGCTTATCCTCGTCAATCCGTTGTACGAAAGGCCCGACGCAGAGACGGAAATAAATCAAGAAGCAGCTCGGGTTTGTCCCTCATGAAGAAGATGAGTCGATCGTACTCCTTCCCCCGAGACAAAACGGGGAGGTTACTTAACCTCGCCATAAAACATCAAATGATCACGCTTCCAGAGCCTAGACATCCTGAGCAAGCTAGCAAGGCCTCTCATCCGAGTTATTGCTCTTATCACCGAGCCATAGGACATCCTACCGAAAACTGCTTCACCTTCAAGAACTGGGTTGAGGACCAGTACCGACGGGGCAGATTCGCTTTATCCGACGGCTGGAATGTGACGCCACCGCAAAAGCATGAGCCCAAGGCCGCAAGAGCAGAACCGGGTCCACCTCAGTCCAGGGAGCGGGTTCGCACTTGTTATACGATTACGATATTAGGAGAAGAGCCCGAGAACGTAGATGACCTTCCCCGGTGCTTTGAGAATAGCGATGATGGGGTGATCTCAGAATTTCCGCCAGCTCCAAAAGAACTGGAAGACGGCATACATACTACTGCAGATAACCTCAAAAAGATTGAGTTGGGATCGGCAGATGACCCGCGACCGACGTTTGTCAGCGAGCTGTTATCCGAAGAAAAGGTGGCTGCGTTAAAGAACGTGCTTCTACGGCATAAAGATTGCTTCGCGTGGAACTACTCCGAGATGCCAGGATTGGACCCGGAGATTGCTGTGCATAGATTAGCAATATCCCCAGATATCAAGCCAGTCAAGCAGGCGCCAAGGAGGATGCGACTCGAGCTTGAAATGAGCATCAACGCCGAAGTCAAGAAGTTGATCGATTCTGGGTTTATCCAAGAAGTCCAATACCCCGACTGGATCGCCAATATCGTCCCGGTAATGAAGAAGAATGGGACAGTACGCATATGCGTGGATTTCAGGGATCTCAATAAAGCCTGTCCAAAGGACGATTTCCCGGTGCCGGTAACCGAGCTAATGATAGATAACACGTCCACTCACGAGGTTTTCTCTTTTATGGACGGTTCATCAGGATATAATCAGATAAAAATGCATCCCGAAGACCAGAAGCACACCGCTTTCCGGACCCCTTTGGGTATATTTTGCTACAGGGTTATGCCCTTTGGTCTTAAGAACGCTGGCGCTACCTATCAAAGGGCCATGACAAAGATCTTTGATGACCTCATACACGAGTCGTCGAGTGCTATATCGACGACCTCGTAGTAAAGAGCATGTCATACGAAGATCATTTAAAGCATCTGGAGACTGTATTTCGACGCCTTCGGCAATATATTTTGAAAATGAATCCCCTCAAATGCGCGTTTGGAGTCTCCTCGGGCAAATTTCTGGGATTCATCGTTCGACACCGAGGTATTGAAATAGATCCGTCAAAGATTAAGGCGATCATAGAAATGCCTCCGCCAAGAACCCTCAAGCAGTTGCGGTCTCTCCAAGGGAAGCTCGCATACATCCGGCGGTTTATCGCTAATCTTTCGGGCAAATGCCGTCCTTACAGCCACCTGATGAAAAAGGGAACTCCATTCGTTTGGGATCACAAATGTCAAGGTGCACTAGACGAGATCAAGCAGTACCTGCAGAACCCTCCAGTGTTGGCTGCTCCAGTGAAGGGAAAGCCTCTCATTCTTTACACGGCCGCCCTCGAAGGTTCTTTGGGCGCGTTATGGGCACAAGAGAACGATCAGGGGAAAGAAAGAGCACTTTACTACTTAAGTCGAGTGCTGCTGGGGGCAGAAAGCAACTATTCCCCCATTGAAAAGCACTGCCTGGCGTTGATCTTCGCGATAACAAAGCTCAGGCACTATGCGTTGGCACACGAAGTCCGTCTCATCTCGAAGGTGGACCCCCTCAAATACTTGATGTCAAAAGCCATATTGACGGGACGACTCGCTAGATGGGCCCTGCTCTTGATGGAGTTCTCGATAACGTATCAACCTCTCAAGGCGGTAAAAGGCCAGGCCATTGCCGATTTCCTCGCTGAACACCCGATACCGGCCGATTCTCCTCTGAACTGCGATTTGCCGGACGAGCATGCATTTGATGCGATTGGCGGCAATAGTATCCGATGGGAACTCTATTTCGATGGAGCGTCCTCCATAAAGAAGCAGAAACAAGGTATCCCAATGATCAAATCAGGGATAGGCCTCATCTTTACAACTCCACAAGGAGGGATAATGCGCTTCGCCTTCTCCTTAACAGAGCCGAGGACAAACAATGAAGCTGAATACGAAGCTCTGATCGCAGGACTCGAGATTGCCATCGACATGGGAATTGAAGACCTCCTTATATACGGGGATTCTCAGCTGGTCGTTAGTCAAGTAAATGGTGACTACCAAACGTGCAAGCCGGAGTTGGTGAAGTACGGCGAAAGGGTGCAACAACTATTGACCCAAATTCCCTCCTATACTTTGAAGAACATACCGTGCGCGGAAAACAGCAAAGCAGACACGTTGGCTAAACTTGCTAAAGAACTGGCTGACGAGAACCTCGATGACGTCAGAATCGTGGTACAAAGCCGTCGAGTGCTCGCCCCGGCAGAAATATCTCCGGAATCATGCGAAGAAAAGGGAACGACTGAGCAGACGACCCTACAAATAAAAGACCATGAGAAGGCCGAAGACTGGAGGGAAGTCTTCATAGACTACTTTAAGTCCCACCGAATGCCCAAAGAAGCGTCCTCAAGACATCAGCTCATGAAACGAGCTCTATCCTTCGCTTTCGTCAACGATATTCTATACAAGAGATCGTTTGATTCCCTATGGCTGAGATGCTTAGGACCTGACGAAGCGGAAAGAGTCATTCAGGAAGTTCATGACGGACTTTGCGGTTCTCACCAAGCAGGCCCAAAGATGAAGTTAAAAATCAAACGGATGGGTTACTATTGGCCCACGATGATCCACGACTGCCTCGAGTATGCGAAGCAATGCCACTCATGCCAGATTCACGGAGACTTCATCCACCAACATCTGAATCCACTGCACCCAACGGTAGCTAGCTGGCCATTCGAAATGTGGGGGACTGACATAGTCGGCCCCATTGAGCCAGCATCATCCCGGGGACACCGTTTTATCCTGGCGACGACTGATTACTTCTCCAAATGGGCAGAAGCAGTACCACTGAGGGAAGTGAAGACAGAGAATATCCTTCATTTCTTCAAGACGCACGTCATCTATCGGTTCGGAACTCCATGGCGGATCATCTCCGATAATGGGCCGGCCTACCGGAGCCATAAGATTAGCCGCTTCGCACAGCAGCACAATATAGACTGGAGATATTCGTCGGTTTACAATCCACGAGCTAACGGTCTAGCCGAGGCCTTTAATAAGACCTTGACGAAGATCATAAAAAAGACCGTTTCCAGGAATAAGAAAGACTGGCACGAAAGGCTACAAGAAGCCCTTTGGGCTTATCGAACTACGTTCAAGACGGCCACGAACACAACGCCGTACGCGTTGGTATTTGGGACGAAAGCAGTGCTCCCCCTCGAGATAGAGTTACCCTCTCTATGAGTAGCAGTCCACCACGAGCTGACGAACGAAGAAAATTCTCACCTTCGGCTTGAGGAGCTTGATGCTCTCGACGAAACCCGGCTCATAGCGCAACAACATCTAGAGGCCTACAAAGCAAAGATGACACGCTCATACGAAAGATTGACCAGGCCGAGGACATTCCGCCAAGGCGAACTCGTACTAGTGGTCAAAAGACCTATGATCCCCAATCGTGCCAAGCGAGGAAAATTTGAGCCGAACTATGAAAGCCCATACATCATAGACAAGGTCTACCAGGGTGGAGCCTACCTACTCATGGACATGCACGGTGAAAGGCCTTTCAGGCCAATAAACGGCCGCTTCCTGAAGAAATACTACGCTTAATAAGCAGCAGCCTGGGTCAATGATAGATGACGACGACTATGTCCGCTCACTATCTTCCTAGGCTCAGACTTTACAAGCAGCAGCCGGCCTTCCCATAACAACGGACCGAAACGTCCTTAAACTAACGGCGGACCGAAACGTCCTTAAACTATCGGCGGACCGAAACGTCCTTAAACTAACGGCGGACCGAAACGTCCTTAAACTATCGACGGACCGAAACGTCCTTAAACTAACGGCGGACCGAAACGTCCCTAAACTATCGACGGACCGAAACGTCCCTAAACTAACGGCGGACCGAAACGTCCTTAAACTATCGACGGACCGAAACGTCCTTAAACTAACGACGGACCGAAACGTCCCTAAAACTACTACCGCAACATCCTCAGGTTGACGAGATGGATAAAAAAAAAAAAGAAGATAAAAAAACAAAAAAAAAACGGTATGTCCATAAGCAAAGTGGGCACGGATGAAAACCCGAAAGGGCTCCATGAGTAAAAACAGCAGGGCTGCCGGCAAGCGTTCGTGAAAACCCGAAAGGGTGCGACCTTGTAAAAAAAAAGGTGAAAAAGAAAAAAAAAGGGAGGGGTATGTCCGTAAGCAAAATGGGCACGGATGAAAACCCGAAAGGGCTCCGTGAGTAAAAACAGCAGGACTACCGGCGAGCGTTTGTGAAAACCCGAAAGGGCGCAACCTCGTTAAAAGACACTTGTAGGGTCCTCTCGACCTTGTAAGGAGAAACCACCTGCGTGAGATCCTTACGACTCACAAAGGAGCAACACACTTAGGGATCCTCACGATTCCTAAGGAGAAAATACACTTACGAGATCCTCACGACTCGTAGGGAGAATTCTCTTATGGGACCCTTACGGCTCATGAGATTTGAAAGTCTTAAGATACAGAAACCTGAACCTGTTCTTAAGCAAATCCTCCACAACCTTCGATATTGCCCTACAAGAGGCTCAATACTGACCCTTGTATACAATCCACGGGCGCGAATAAACATTTCCCCAGCAAAGTCCAACCCTTGTAGGTCCCCTCGACCCATAAGGAGAAAGCCCTCTTGTAGGATCCTTACGACTTACAGAGGAACATACACTTAGGAATCCTCACGATCCCTAAGGAGAAAATACACCTGCAAGATCCTCACGACTTGCAGGGAGAAATACCTTTGTGAAACTCTTACGGCTTATGAAGTCAAAAGCCTTAGTCGACAGGACCTTAACCCTGTTTGCTAAGCCACCTTTGTTCAACATCGACAAAGGCAAATGATGATTCGCTCCTGGCAATATTCCAGTTGCAGCGATGCTGACGCCTAAACCGGTATCAAATCCCAAGTTCTTTCATGGCAAATGATGATTCGCTCCTGGCAACATACCAGTTGCAGCGATGCTGACGCCGAAATCGATGTCCGAAATCCGAGCTTGCGGCGAAAAAGCTAGCAGGCCATACATGCCTACGAAATAGCCGAAATGATGGGGCAACTTGCAATAAAAAGCAGCAAGTAAAAATGTATGCATGAAAAATAGCCGAAATGATGGGGCAACTCGCAATAAAAGCAGCGAGTAAAAATAAAACAAATAGCCGAAATGATTGGGCACCGCAAAAAATAGCCGAAATGATTAGGCAATCGCGACCTTCGCGATATAAAAAGCTGAAATGATAGAGCATCGCGGAAAGAATAAAAGAAATGATGGAAAAATGAAAACTTTTTGCCCTACAGGTGATGCTACATCAATCCCTGTATACAGTCCAGGGGCGCAAACAAAGAAGGAGTCGTACTCCTCCCCCAGGTTTCATCATGAGAGGAAGCCAAATCTCGACGGGCCACAGGCGACCTAGAGATCATCCCAACACTCGTCTCGTAACAACGGACACAACTTCAAGCTAAACGGAACAGCGGCAACCCCCAGTTCCATGGCTCGGCGATATACATATCACCAAGAGTCAAACCTCCATTCCGTGAAATGCGGATATATTCAGCAAAATTCCTGGTTACGTGGAACGCGGATAACGTCACTCTTTGACCCCGTGGAAAATGTCCAGAGCGGATCCTGGTCCTCGCAGAGCACGGCAGTGAACCCGTGTGAAGCATCCAGAGCGGAGCCTAGTCCTCGCCTAACGCGGTAGTGAACCCGTGTGAAGCATCTAGTGCAAAATTCCTGGTTACGTGGAACGCGGATAACGTCACTCTTAGACCCCGTGGAAAAAGTCCAGAGCGGATCCTGGTCCTCGCAGAGCACGGCAGTGAACCCGTGCGAAGCATCCAGAGCGGAGCCTAGTCCTCGCCTAATGCGGTAATGAACCCGTGTGAAGCATCTAGTGCAAAATTCCTGGTCACGTGGAACACGGATAATGTCACTCTTTGACCCCGTGGAAAACGTCCAGAGCGGAGCCTAGTCCTCGCCTAACGCGGCAGTGAACCCGTGTGAAGCATCTAGTGCAAAATTCCTGGTCACGTGGAACGCGGATAATGTCACTCTTTGACCCCGTGGAAAACGTCCAGAGCGAATCCTGGTTCTCGCAGAGCATGGCGGTGAACCCGTGCGAAGCATCCAGAGTGGAGCCTAGTCCTCGCCTAACGCGGCAGTGAACCCGTGTGAAGCATCTAGTGCAAAATTCCTGGTTACGTGGAACGCGGATAATGTCACTCTTTGACCCCGTAGAAAACGTCCAGAGCGGATCCTGGTCCTCGCAGAGCATGGCAGTGAACCCATGCGAAGCATCCAGAGCGGAGCCTAGTCCTCGCCTAACGCGGCAGTGAACCCGTGTGAAGTATCTAGTGCAAAATTCCTGGTTACGTGGAACGCGGATAATGTCACTCTTTGACCCCGTGGAAAACGTCCAGAGCGGAGCCTGGTCCTCGCCAAGCGCGGCAGTGAACCCGTGTGAAGCATCCAGAGCAAATACCGGACTGTGGAGTCCTTAAAATCCACGGACTATGACGTCCTTAACCTTGACCATGATGTCTTAAAACTAACGATCAACCACCCCGATTCCCTACAGACTTTGCCTTGGTTTAAGGGTACATCTCTTCACTCCTTTGATGCCCGGCGTTGTAATTCCTCAACGTCTTCAAAGAGGTGACGGGTCCCTGCAACCAAACACCGGACTGTGGAGCCCCTAAATCCACGGACTATGAGGTCCTTAACCTTGACCGTGATGTCTTAAAACTAGCATCGGACTGTGGAGTCCCTAAATCCACGGACTATGAGGTCCTTAACCTTGACCGTGACGTCTTTAAACTACGATACCTTGAGAAACCCCTAACTTCGTGAAACACGGACAAGGGTGATCACATCCGACACTTGCAGGCCCTCACGACCTGTAAAGAAGAAAAAACTCTCTTGCGAGATCCTTACAACTCTCAAGGGAAGACCCACTTAAGGATCCTCACGGTCTTTAAGAAGAACTCACACCTATAGGATCCTCTCGACCTGTAGGGAGAAAAACTCTTTATGAGACCCTCATGGCTCGTAAAATGCAACAGTCTTAGGAAGCAGATCTTAACCCTGAATCCCAAGCCATCGCTGTCCTACAAGAAGATCAAGATAGAATATCCGCAGAATACGTTCGATGAAAAGGAGACGCATCATTGAGAAGAAAAATGTATCTTTATTCATAAACCAAAATGGGTACAAAGTACAATTCATGAAAGAAACAAAAAGAAAATACTCTCATCCATGAGTATGTACAAAAAGGAAGAAAAAGATACAAATGTTTCAGGCCGGCGGGCGATTCAGCAACTTGGTCAGCTCATCCTGCTTTTGCTGAGCCACGTCTTCATGACGCAAGATCTCCAGAAGACGAGCCTCCGCTTGAGCTTGCTGAGCCTGATACGAAGCGAGCCGGGCTTCAAGCTCTTTCTCTGTGGCCTTATGAGCCTCAACCCTCTCACGAGTGAACATGGCAACTTTATCGAGAGCCACAACCCTATGTCCGCTACGTGTCGCCCTATCAGGCCATGAAAGCTCACTTTGCGACCACAACCTTAGAAATAGGACATACACGCTCGAGACCATATAAATGGGCTTCCGATCGACAGCAATAATCGATCCAAAACGCGCTCACACAACCCGGTATGAAAAGCAACGAAAAAATTTTCCGACGATTATCCTATCAAGCATGTGCTCGCAATCATGTGAACATCCGGAAAAAAAAAATTCGAAGCTTTAATGTGCACGCGACATGACAACAGTATTGATAATTGAAGAAAATTTTCATAAAAGGAACACAAAATTTATTCATGCAAGCGGAAACGTACATACGAGTACCGAGCCTACATGGAAGTTCAACATAAAGCATACAAAAAGGAGGGACTAATTTAAAGAGGGTCTACACTAACGGAAAAGGTCACCAAACACAGGATCAACGGCACAGGGGTTGATGAAGCAAAGGACAAAATTCTCCATCTCTCTCTCCGCTCTCTCTAGCACATCGAAGCGACAATTCTCGCGAGAAGTCGCTCCCCATCGGTTGGCGCCATGTTCGTCCGCGAATGCAAACATAATAGCTCGCCGGGCCTTTATCTCGCTCAGCAGACGAATTGAGCAGTCCTTCAGAGCCTGAGTAATCAGGCATGCTTCATGAAAGCCCTCGAGCTTTTCTTCCGCCGCATCAAGCATTGCCAGGGTCATCTCTGCCGGGTGAGGAGGAATGTCAGCAAGCACGGCCATGAGGATCATCCGGAGCCAGAGAGAACCCATCGGGAGGGGAGACCCCCTACGGATCGAGAGTTCATGCATGGTTGAGTCGCATTCGTTGTCGGTAAGGAGGGGATCCACCAACCGAGCAGCAAAGCGGGGGACCATCTCTTCAATAGGAACTTCCCATGGCTGTCGGCGAGCATGAGAATGATTGCAGGCCATGGCGCTCGTTTGTTTTTCAAGACAAGTTACTCCAAGATAAAAAGAATAATAATATAAAGCTCTTTGTGAAAGGAAAAAGAAGCTATAGCCTCATATATAAAGAAGTGCATTAAGTGCTGTGCGTGGAAAATCTTGCATGGTAAGGCTATTTCTAAGGCCCAAAAAAGGAAGGGCGTCTAAAATCAAGGAAATGAAACTATTTCCAATGCCCTTTCTCTGCATCCAATATTGTGCACTGAAAATACGGCATGAGAAAGTTTTGTGAAACGCCCCATCAAGGGACCCACGTGCAGAACACGTGAGGCTTAAACCTGATGCGCGCTTAAAAGGAAATACATGGAGTAGTACCCTGCATATTAAAAGCACAAACAACAACAGTAGCAAAAATGATAAAATCCCAGAGAAAAGACATGCAAACATAGAAAGACATAATAACAATTGTCACTCATACTTCAAGGGGTTCATACAAAACACAGAGGACGCATTTACAACGGTAAAACTTCAGATGCGGGACATGGGTTGAGAAACTCAAAATTAACTTTATCCAAGATTTTCCAAGCATTTCGAACCTCCCGAGTATGTTTCCTCTCACGATCACAAGCATCGGGGTCCTCACGAATGTCCTCCACCCTCCGATAGGCGGCAAGTATGGCCGACTGCTGGAACATCTGATGCAGGAGATCAATGAGATTATCCCGCCTTCTCTTTGAGATCAAGTGCATCAGATACACCGAGTGTACTTTATCCTCGGCGGCGTCCAATGCCCCAAGCGGCACACCAGCACAGAATAGAGGGAGAGCCTCCCTGATCGCCAGCACGATCAGCCTCAGAAGAGAAGAGCGACGGGGGAGTAGCCGATGGTTGTACTCATCAAAGCGGCTCATAATCTCGGCACATTGAGCATCGGTGAACTCTTGGTTCTGACTGCGGCCCAGTGCACGAATATTCCCATAGGAAATGATCTCGTCAAGATCATACAGATGGGCATCCATGATACCTGAAATAAAGGTCGTGAGATTCATTACAAAACCCCCATCGCATTAATTGCAGAAGAACAACCTCGGGCCAAGAGATCCCAGGAAGCCTCTGTGTGAAGAAATTGAGTTCTTCGTTGGAATTAAATTCCTTATTGAGAAAAGGGAATTAAATTCCCAGAAGTATTTTGGATGGAATTAAATTCCATGGATTTGAACCGCCATCATCATCTCCCCAAAGATCATCTAAACCCTAAGAGATCTACAGTTGAAAGATTAAACAGTTTCATGTTCTTATGGAAAATATGAAGAAAAAAGGGTAAAAACCCTTGTTTTGGATTTAAAATCCAGAGAAATGTGAAGGTCCATCGTTGTCCAAGAACATTACCTGAGGAAAAAGGATTCCTTTCGAACAGAGTTAAACTCTGAAGATTGTTTCAAGACAGAGAACTAAGCTCTGAAAGCGAGAATTAAATTCTCAAAGAAGAAGTTCTCAGAAGAAGAAGATGAACAAAGTGAAGGCTCCTATGAAGAGACAGAGGTATTTATAGAAGACAATGAAAATGTTTCATCTCCCCAGATCCCTAGAGGAATCCAACGGTTACAAGAGGTGACAGCGTTGCACTCACGTGCAGACACGTGAGAACAACGCTGTGGGGGCATTTGTTTCCTGATTTAAAATCAGGAAAGCTTCTGGGAAAAGCTTCAGAAAAGGGTCACGTGTTGGCACGTGACACCTAAAAAGCATCATCAAGTCAAGTTCAGTTTCCTGACTACGCTGAAGAAAATGGGCTTCAGAAAGAGTCACGTACTCCCACGTGACCAGGGTCACGTGGCGACACGTGACATTTAAATGCAAGCGTCAAAGGAACACCAGTTCCCTGATCGAGTCAAGAAAAAGGCTTCAGAAGAGGTCACGTGCTTCCACGTGACCAGGGTCACGTGTTGGCACGTGATGTTCAAGACAGCAGACTCGTTCTCCAGATGAACCAAGGAAAGAGAGTTCAAACAAGGGTCACATGCTCACACGTGACCAGGAGTCACGTGGTGGCACGTGACGTTTAAGCAGCAATGAGAAGACAGAACGCAAAAGAAAGGAAAAGGCTCATTCCAAAGGGGGTCACGTGCCCACACGTGACCATGAGTCACGTGGTCACACGTGACCGGCTTTCAAAGCCCATTGTGTTAACAGAATTAAATTCTGAAAGAAATTCAAATCTTTCCAAAGGAAAGCGGCTATCTGGAACCAATCAAATTAAAGATTCAGAGGTGATGAAATATCATCTATCTATGGGAAAATCTCGGGTTTGGAAAGATTTCCCCTTAAAATCTAACCAAAATAACAAAGGAGAATCTCTGGATTTAAAATCCAATGGTGGATAAAATTCACCTAATAATCCAAAGGTCCAAAACGAATAATGGATGCAAATCAAATATCTCAAGGAAGATTCGTCAAAAACTGATTGATTCGGCTGCTTCTCCTATAAATAGGAGCCAAGATACAGAGATATAGAAGGACGCAGAGAAAAAGAAAAAAAAGAAGAAGGAGAGAGGTTCGATACTTGGAGAAACTTGGATCTTCTGCAAAAACCCTAGGTAAGAAAGGGAGAAGCTCCTTGAAAGAAAAAGAGAATTTAATTCTCAACGGAGTTTAACTCTGATAATGTAAAAACAGAAGAACATATTTCTTCTCTCTTTGATAGAGAATCTGCAAAGTGCACATCTCCCCTTAAGGTTGAGAATTTAATTCTCAATGGGTTGAGATCCTGCCATGCAGATCCAAAACATAGAGAAGGAATGTAAGCACGAGAATTTAATTCTCACAGAACTATAGGAATTTAATTCCTTTAAAATAAAATTAGGGCTTGCCCCTGTATCATGGGAATTTAATTCCTTCAGAATAAAAAGAAACAGGGTTTAACCCTAATTAAGAACCTAGTTCTGTGGCAGCAGTGGGAATTTAATTCCCTTAATCGTAATTTAACAGAGGATGGAAGTTTAAACTCCTTAAAAAAGCTTTGTTAGGGTTTAACCCTATTTGGTTCTTCACATATATGAGGAATTTAATTCCTACAGAAAATTCAGAGTTAAACTCTATCCCAGAATATAAGTCTTCGAAAGGAAGTAGGAATTTAATTCCTCTGAAATTTACAGCTCGAGGAATTTAATTCCTGAAAAAAGATTAACAAAGCCTCTAAACAAAATACATGGAGGCAGGGTCACGTGTCATCACGTGACCCCCCTAAGAGATCTACAGAAAGCCCCTTTGAGGCAGCACCCCACGTGACCCACGTGACCCTCGGCAGAAGCTTTAATACATAGGCATTTGAATGCCCATCACGTGATGGCACGTGACGCTCTGAAAGACACGATAATCTCAGAATAAATGAAGGGAGGGCGCTCTCATGTGCTGCCACGTGACCCCTCTTGCTTTAGTATTTAACACTAAATTGAAACTCTCGAACCCGGTGTTAAAATATTGTTGGGCCTTAGTGTTCAACACTAATTAAAAAGCTTTATCTGCAGTGTTCAACACTGATTACCTTAGTGTTTAACACTAATCTGAGATCTTCATTTGCAGTGTTCAACACTGATCTGTTTTAGTGTTTAACACTAATTTGAAAAGCCTTGTTGCTGGTGTTTAACACCAATTATCTCTTAGTGTTAAACACTAACCTGTCAACCTCATTCCCAGTGTTCAACACTGACTGCTCTGTAGTGTTTAACACTAGGCTTTGGCCCAATTGGCTTAAATGGATGGAGGCAAAGCCTCTCCTAATTGGACTTAGCCCAAGATGGCCATAAGTCCTCAATTTGTGATTAACTGGGCCAATGGACTCATAACATAATTAATTCGTCTTGATCCCAAATTGGGCCAAGGACTATTTAATCCACTCCGGTTCTAGGGTACATCTCTTCACTCCTTTGATACTTGGCATTGTAATCCCTCAATGTCTTCAAAGAGGTGACGGGTCCCGACGACCATACATTGATACGGACTGCGGGGTCCTTAAACCTGTGTTTAATGCAAAATTCCTGGTTACGTGGAACGCGGATAATGTCACTCTTTGACCCCGTGGAAAACGTCCAGAGCGGAGCCTGGTCCTCGCAGAGCACGGCAGTGAACCCGTGTGAAGCATCCAGAGCACATACCGGACTGTGGGGTCCTTAAACCCATGGACTACGACGTCCTTAACCTTGATCGAGATGTCTTAAAACTAACAATGGACTGTGGGGTCCTTAAACCCATGGACTACGACGTCCTTAACCTCGACCGAGATGTCTTAAAACTAACAGTGGACCGCGATGTCCTTAAACTACCCATGGACCGCAATGTCCTTAAACTAAAACAATAGAGCCCCGCATGCTCTTTTGTCGGATCTAAACGGTCCCGTTTAAGTTGATCTTAGCCTCAAAGATGGCTAACGTATCCTTAAACCTTCAAACAGAGTGGACTATAAATTCCCCCAATTAACTCTGGCTCAAGGGTACATCTCTGAACTCCTCTGACATCCGTCGTTGTAATTCTTCAACGTCGTCAGAGAGGTGACGGGTCCTGACGGCCATACATACGTTGGACCTCTAGGTCCCTAAACTGGAACAATGGAGTCCAAACACTCCTTCATCGGATCTAAACGATCCCGTTAAGTTGACCTTAGTCACAAAGTTAGACTAACGTATCCTTAACAAACGTTTGAGTTGATCTTAGCCTCGAGTATGGCTGACGTATCCTCAAACCAAACCCCCAAACCCAAATCTAAGATAATACGGATTTGGACTAGTCCACGCCCTACGGGCGACGACATAACTCAGTCTCCGTAAACAATCCACGGGCAACAAAACACAAAACAAACACCCATGACACGAAGTGACCAGCTGGAGAAGGAGAAAGTTGTTACCGCAATGCGGTAGCGTAATTAACTGCAGGGGCTTGCGTCTTCAGGGAAGAGCGTCCCCACAATCAAAAACCCCTCAAGCGAGGGGGAATCTGACGAAGTCTGCTACATCGGACGCATCCGTTTAAACCTTCAATACATGGTGCCATAAATCAACTTGGCATCTTCGGAGAGGTGAACGGATAGCACCAATTAGCATCTGCCCCGAATCTCAGTGCCAAGACACCGCAGTCTCGTGCGCCGTCTTTCGGAGGGGAACAGACACGATGCTCACCGGTACTCCATGCAATCTTACAATCTCTTGCATGTACCGCTCTGCCAAAGTCTCTGTTGAATGACCAACCCGGAAAGGAATGAAGTGAGCTGCCTTGGTCAAACGATCAACAATCACCCATACAGCATTGTTGCTTTTTGGATTTCGCGGTAAAGCCGTCACGAAATCCATGGTTATTTGTTCCCACTTCCACTGAGGAATCGGAAGTGGTTGCAATAAACCAGCAACCCTTTGATGTTCAGCCTTAACTTGCTGACACACCAAGCACTTCGCCACAAAGCGAGCAATCTCCCGTTTCATGCCTTCCCACCAGAAATGCTGTCGAATATCTCGGTACATCTTTGTGCCTCCTGGATGTACAGAATAAGCTGAATTGTGTGCCTTCTTCATAAGCTCCTCACGAATATCTCCCTTTGGCACACATAAACGGTTGCCATACCTCAACGAACCATCTTCGTGGATTAACAAATCTGTTCGTAGTCCGGCTTCAACCTGTTCTCGAAACTTTTGCAGTCTAGGATCCTGCGATTGTGCTGCTTTAACATTCTCGATCAACGATGAATGTACTTGCAGCTGCATCAACTGCCCCGAAGAATGCGGTAGTACAACCTCCAAGTTAAATCTTCGAAAATCTTCAACGATCTCCTTCTGCGTAGTTAACACATGAATTGCTGGTAACTGACTAAGCGCATCCGGCACGACGTTAACCTTCCCCGGATGGTACTTAAGATCAAGATCGTAGTCAGCCATCAGCTCCAACCATCTACGCTGCCTCATACTAAGCTCCTTCTGCGAGAACACATACTTCAAGCTCTTATGATCAGTGAAAACTTCGACCCTTTCGTCCAAAGGTAGTGTCTCCAAATCTTCAAAGCGAAAATCACAGCCGCAAGTTCCAAGTCATGAGTTGGGTAATTCTTCTCAGGGGTCTCACTGTCTCGATGCGTACGGTACAACCTTCTCATGCTGCATCAAAACACATCCCAATCCTTTCCCCAGATGCGTCGCTGTGAATCATCAATCCTCCGGAATTTTCTGGCACGGTCAAAATAGGGGCGGTTATCAACTTCTGCTTCAACGTCTCAAAAGCTAACGCACATTTGTTCGTCCATACAAAAGGTACCTCCTTGCGCGTAAGCTTGGTTAACGGCTCCGCTAGACGAGCAAAGTTCTCCATGAATCTTCTGTAATACCCGGCGAGTACAAGAAAACTTCTTATCTCCGCAACATTCTTTGGAATCGGCCAATCACGAACTGCTGCAATCTTTTCTGGATCGACGGCAATTCCATCGCCAGACACAACATGCCCCAAAAACTTTACTTCCTCCAGCCAAAACTCGCACTTGCTCATCTTCGCATACAACTTCTCGTGTCTCAATGTTTGCAGTGCGATCTTCAAATGCTCAGCATGTTCTTCAAAACTCTTCGAGTAAATCAGAATATCGTCAATGAACATCACAATAAACTGATCCAAGAATGGTGAAAAGATTCGGTTCATCAAGTCCATTAATACTGCTGGCGCATTCGTTACTCCGAAGGGCATCATTAAGTGTTCGTAATGTCCATACCGAGTTCGGAACGCTGTCTTGCAAATATCTTCTGTTTTCACTCAGACCTGATGATATCCGGATCGCAAATCCAGCTTCGAGAATACCCTCGCGCTACTAAGCTGCTCGAAAAGTTCGCCAATGCGAGGGATCGGGCACTTGTTCTTAATAGTCATCCGGTTTAATTCTCGATAGTCGATGCACATCCTTCTTGTGCCATCCTTCTTCTTTACTAGAAGAACTGGAGCTCCCCAAGGCGAGTTACTGCTTCGATTCCACCCTTTTTCAAGCAATTCAGCAACCTGTTTCTTAACTTCTTCCAACTCTACTGGTGCCATTGGATAATATGCTTTGGATACTGGCGCTGCACCAGGAATAAGATCGATTGCGAACTCCACGTCTCGCTTCGGCAGTAATCCCGATATATCTTCAAACACGTCCACGAAATCACGAACAACAGCCGGCTCTTCACTTTCATCACTTCCATTGATGCAAGAATATTGTTCGTCGGCCTAGCCCTAAACTTGACTGGCCCGACAGAACTGCTTCCTTACCGTAACTGCTGTCTGCTGCAAACTCCCCTTCAACCCAGATAAACTCTGCTGCTCTCGGGCTGCCGCAAGTACTTGTGAGAAAGTGGTCAAACCCAGGGAGACAATCTGCCTCTGGATGTCCACGTCCAAGCTGCGCATGAACCTCCGTGCCCTGTCTGCATCATTGGCCACTAAAGGTCCAACGAATCTACCGAGTCTCGTCCATTCTGCTGCATGCACATCTACGGGTGCTCCATTCTGCTCTAGCCTGAGGAACTTCTCTTCCATTTCCTCCCGTGTAGTCCGCGGGAAGAACTTCTCTAGGAGACTCTTTGAAAAATCCGCCCACTTGTTCGGCTTGGGCAAGCGGTCCTCTTCCACAAGCCACCATTCTCGGGCGTAGTCCACTAACTGAATGCGTACCACATCAACTCTTTTCTCATCTGGAATCTGTGCCGCAACAAGCAAATTCTCTATGTCAACTAGCCACTGCTCCGCTGGCAACGGCTCTTCCAAACCAGTAATTGTAGACGGACCCAAACGTCTGAAATCTGCTACGGTCCTTACTCGGTCAACTGGTTTAGCTCCAACATTGTTCACAGACCGTTGAACGATCTGCAAACCTTCCTGAAACGATTCCGCTTGCTGCTGTATCAGCTCGATCTGTTTCTTTTGATTCTCCGGCATTCCCCTTGTTACTCCAAGCATGGCGGCTTCGTCCACATGCCTTTGGTACGTCTTCAAATTCTTACCGACCATATCAAACACCCAATATTTGCATGATTATAGATTCGAAATATAGATCAAGGCTAGAACTCCAAGATACTTAAATAGAGTGCCGCATTGTAACTATGCCGCAGTATCATAGCCACAATTACATAACTCCACCCAAGTCGCCTAAGTCCTAGAGATAACAAGGAATCAGGTTTCGAGTCGATATGCAAAGGAAGTTTGCACATCGTAAAAGATATAATCAGTAAGAATGTGGTTCAAGAATGGTGAAACGGTAAGGTGGCAGGACATGTTTCCTAGACACGGGTATTCTGATTCGTGTATTGGGTACAATACCCAACTACAAAAGAATCAATCCGACTAACCTATGGCTCTGATACCAAAAGAACTATGTCACGCCTCGCTTCCCAAAGTACGCTAAAGTGGGCACGTGACATAGCCAACCATGCTACCTGTGGAGGAAAAATCCTTCCACAGTCACATTACGGCTGTGGAGATATCAAGAACAGGAAAGTAAACTAACTACCTAGTACATGTCCATAAGCCAGAGTAAAAGAGTCAAGAGATAACAATATGCGGAAGCCAAAAGATACAATAAATGAAACACCTGGAGTGAAACTACGTACCGACAGGAACCTCACCGCCCATCTAACAGCGGCAAAACTCCTAATCAGTCTGCAGCAAGGTAAATTTGGGCCATGCAAAACCCAGACGTCAACGCGTCAAGTCATCAAGTAAAACATAATAAACAGGGTAACAGGCAATGCGAATATAAACATGAATAAAGCAATAGTAACAATCATATAAATCAGAGCAGTGCAGGGTAATGTGCAGTGGGTAAACTAAACTGTTCTATCAGGTTCTCTGTTCTAAAGCCTTTGAAACCAAATTGATGAATTATCGATGTAACTCAATAGTATCCCGTACATACCTGGGACCACGGCCACAATATTCTCGGCTGAAACCGAGACATGCCGCTAGGCACAAAACAGGAAGGTGTACACTCAATAGTATCCCGTACATACCCGGGACCACGGCCACAATATTCTCGGCTGAAACCGAGACATGCCGCTAGGCACAAAACAGGAATGTGTACACCCCGAACAGGTAGTAAACTGTCGAGTTACAAGTCAGGTTTCACCTTTGATTTCCCCATAACCCCAAGTTATATGTGTATGTCAGGTCAGGTATCCCAAAATCAAGAAACTAATGCCAACACAGGATCGGGTAAACAGGTTTGTCTGGATAGACAACGGGAACGATCCATGATGACTACATGTCAGGTTTGTTGGCATTAGACATAAGATCAGGTAACGGATCAGGTCATGGTACATCATGTCAAGTCAAGCAGTATACGGTACCATATCGGGTCAATCAATATGTAGGTAGCAAGACAGGTCAGGAAGCAAGCGATATCATAGGTGTACTCACAATCAGTTATATAATCAAGCATGAGTATCAACAACATGATATAAGTAATGAATTAAGCAATAGGCAGATTCATTCAATTAGCAATACAATTATCAATTTTGTCACAGAGATGATTTCAACCATACAAGAATGCAGTAAGACAATTATAGCCATTTAATCATGTTACCAATTAAGACTTCATGAATGCAATGATATAAATATATATATATATATATATATATATATATATATATATATATATATATATATATATGGGTTCCACGGATGAAATCACAGTTTAAACAGGTTAAAATGTACATGAGTGTCCGATTGTATTAAAACGATAGATAGGGTGCCATAGGCTACGTCATTAGTGAAAGTGAAATTAAAACATGAAAATGTGGTTATTAGGTTCACTACAGTAATTGCAACAGGTAGGTTCCAGATTTGAAAGATAAATGATATATAACAATCTTGAACACGAAAAATGGGAAAATTATAATACCAAAGTTAAATTGCAGGTTTTAGGGTGTCATTAATTATAAGTAAATATTGTTTAGCATGTAGCAAGTGGTACTTGCCTCGACGGGTCGCGAATCGGGAAAACGGAATGTTAAACGTCGGCGGGGAAAACTCGCGACGGGCGCACGGTTCACGGAATGAACCCAAACGACGAACAGTGGAACCACACGGGTCGTGGTACCTCGCTGGAACGTCAGGACATGTCGCCGGCACGGCCAGATTCTGGCGAGATGCAAAACAGCGACGATCAAGAATTGCAACAAGAAAAGAAAAGGAAACACAGAAGAAGGGAAGGAGGAGGGAGAAGTGAAGGCTTACAAAGGTCTGTAGAGGGGTCGTGAGGATCGACGGCGTCGACGAAACTCCGGCGGACCACCTGCAGGGGATATTGCGATCAAGACTGGAACCGACGCAAGAAAAGAAAAGAAAAGGAAGGAAGGAGAAGAAGTGGGTCTTACTGGTAGGGTGTTCTGAGAATTCAGGGGAGGCGGCATGGGGCGACGACGATGAGGGTTGCCGGCGTGGTGAAATTCCGGCGAAGGGCAGTGGGTTACGGTGTGCAGTCGTGGCCGTAGGGTCTGTAGAGGGAGGTGGCATCGGTTTGAAAGGCCAGGACGTGGAGAGGGATGCGAGGAGGAGACGAGGGCGATGACGGCGAGTCACCGGCGAGGTTGGGCTCGCGGGGGTTTGCACTGGTGGCCTCGTCGGGATGTGCAGGCGCTCGGGAACGTGGGGAAAATGGAGGAAGGAGGTGGGTGTGGCTGCGATGAGGGCGAGGAGGCCGGTGATCGTGGTGTCGGCGTTGGTGTTGCAGCGGCGAGGGAGACGGTGGCTAGGGTTTGCGCGAGGTGGGTGCTGGGTTAACGTGGGGTTGCTGCGCGAAGAAGAAAAGAATATAAGAGTGGGAGAGAGAGAGAGAGATATGGGGAAGAGAGAGAGAGAGACGGAGAGAGAGAGGTGTGAGGTGTGGGGCCCACGGGAGTTAAGAGAGAGCTGATTGGTTGAGGGGAAATGATTTGTAGGTTTAGGAAAATTAATAAAGATTTAAAAGATACGAAAAATATTAGATGGTTAAAATATAAATATACAGTGGTTTTTAAAATATTAAAATTTGGGATTTTGGCGCAAAGTAAAATATTTTCAAATCGCGCCCGTGTCGGGTCCAAAAATTCGAAATTGAAATAATAGAATTTTAAGCGGGATCCAAAAGTGAAAATGAAGTATTTTACAATCAAAAAGCATACTCTCAAAACGGACACACGTACGTGCACGTAGCCGTCCAAACTCGCCCGTTTCACTGAACGGGACGAGAACACGACGCACGGACGCTACAACGGGGTTAGGGGTGTCAAGCAGGCCAAGATGAATATTTTTAATTTTATTTTAGATGCCGTAAATTGTTATATGCAGAATTGAATTAACGGGGTAAAATTATAATAAGTAACAATCAAGCAAGATAAATGAAATAAGTGCCACACTACGTTCAAACGGTAACTGAAATTAGTAGTATTGGGCTCGGGTATTACAATTTTATAGAAAAACCGAATCGGAAATCGGTTTGTTCCGATTTCCGTCAGGTTTCGTAATTCCGTATTTTTGAGAAGTAGAAAGAAAAAAAGAACGGGACTTACGGGTTTCGATCTATACTAAGGAGTGAGGGGGAGTAAAGGGGTTGCCGATGCATTGCGTCGTTGCCGGTAGTTCCTAAAAACGTCGCTGGAATTTCGTCGGAGCTTCGCCGCGAGCTTGTTTTCAAAGTACACAACTCTTGAAAAATTTTGAGAGAGTGAGCTTAGGATTTTTGGGATGAGAGGGTAGAGGGGAGGGTGTGTATTTATAGGGTAGGCTAGGGGTAGCGTAGGTGAAGGGTTTTTAAATAAAAAATGTAAAAATATATAAAATCATTAAAAGTTGGAGTAAATAGGGTATATGAAAGGTTTTAATGTAAAAATGTATAAAATCATTAAAAATTGGAGTAAATAGGGTATATGAAAGGTTTTAATGTAAAAATGTATTAAAAATCATTAAAATGGAGTAAATGGGGATTTCAAAGGTCTCTGAAACCGATCTAGGAATTTGAAGTGTACATGGGGGTTTAGAAGATGAAGAGACACAATATTGAAGAAGAATTTAAAACAAAATAAATATTAAAAATAATGTGGGGCATAGGATTTGAACTTTGGTGGCTTGGTTCAGCAATGCAATGTATTACCAATGAGCTGCAAGCTCCTTCTTGTAATTAAATTGTTAATTAATTACTTAAATCTTGTGCTCAGGCAATAAATACCCTTTATGGATTTTTGAAAAAATATTTGAAAAAATTTTTATAGGAAAAAGTGTATCAGAAAATTAGGGTTGTTATATTCTACCCTCCTTATAAAAATTTCGTCCTCGAAATTTTTAAAAGAAAAGTGTAACAGTTTCAAGAAAAGTTTGGTGCTGGTGTACTGAAAGTATGCGAAAAATAACAAGGTGGTGCAAGGGTTTTAGAAATGTGAAGAATGTGTGAAGGAATGAAAGGATGCGAAGGTTTTGGTAAAATTGTAAAAGAGGTGAGTGAATTTTGGGTTAGGACAGATTCATGATATATGATTCAAAGAAAGAATAAAAAATGATGGGATTCAAGGAACATGATTGTAAAGAATGTTTTATTTGTTGGTTCTTGTGTTTTATATTGCTTAGGGTTCCATACAGCTCTGACCTGCATGGGCCGCCATAAAAACCTGTCACGCCCCGCTTCCCAGTGTACGGCGAAGGAGACGCGACGAGGTCCGCTACGTATATACTCAGAAGTACATACGCTAAGCGTATCTAAGCAATATAAAATAAATACACAAGAGACAAGAAATAAAAAGAACAACAACTTTTATTTATTAACATTCTTTGTACAATACATGAAAGGAAATACAACTGAAATAAAAAGATGCATAAACAGTGGCATAACAGGAAATGAAAAGTACAGAAAGGAAAAGTGTACAATGAAACTAAAGTGCTGGATTTTCGGCAAACTGCTCCAAGTCTTCTGCAGATGGCTCGATCTCTGCCGGGTCCGAATCACCTGACGACATTCAAAGAAGAAAGAAATAGAATGTCGTCAGCGAACAGGTCGCTCGGTAAGTCTCAAAGGTAAGAGGAGAAATAGAATAGACAGAGAGTAAGAGAGAAAGGGAGATGGTGGGTTTTACAGTTGTATTATATTGTTATATTATTGTAGTATGGTGTTAACGTTGTTGTTGTAGCTTGGTACAGAAAGATGCCAGTGTATACGAGAGGGGTCTCAGTATGCTAAAGACCAGGGCAAATGGAAGTACAAGACTCCGTTATACAACCCGGAACAACGGCAATTGGATTCATGTTAGGTGTCTTAATCTTACCGTCTCGTGCCACCTTTAACACCTTCCGTACCAATCTACCCCCTAAACTCCGCGATGTCTTATTTGTATTGTTATCTTGTAAATTGTGTTAGTTGTATAATTGATTGACTGACTGACCGAAACCATGATATCAGGAAACGGTTATCACCGTAGAGTCATGTAAATGGAATACTGTGAATCATGTAAAAGGAATATATCCATGGTTCGGTTCAGTCAAGCTGTATAAATTGATAATTGTATTCATGGATTCATGTGTTCATATTGAATTAGAAACTTGTAGATTATGGATTGACTTGAATCATATTCAAGTCAGATTAATCAGACTCAAACCCGAGTCAGACAATCAGAAATGTGAAACGAAGTCTTATAACTGCTAGGGTCTTTAGGGTAATTTATAAACTTGAGGGGGTTTTAGGTAAAAATACTTTTATATACTTTTCAAAATACACCTCAAGTATTTATTGTTCGTCTTTAGAGTTGTAATGAGGGTGGATTTTATGTTATGACATTTCTAGTGAAAATATCCTAGTTTTATAAATATTGATTATTTGAAGTTCATGGTATTTTAGTGTAAAATTTATTCTTGTGATTTTTAGAAAAAGGTGGAATATTTATATTATAATAAAATAGATATTTAAATGATAAATATACATATATTTATACAAAAATAGTTTTAATAAATATTTTATATTCCAAAAATTTCATTTTCTTAAGATGTCGTATTTTAAATCTTTCGAGACCGAATGCTCCTTGCGGAGGTCTGAATCTCGCACTACTAGCCCGAGGGTGCGCGATAAACCGCACGATCCCGAACGGGTTCCCCAAAGATGGGTTGTAGCGGCGCTTTGCAAAGATTGTAAAATACTAATCCTTTAGAAAACGGTTTTATAAAGTAAAAGGTATTTATTTGAAAAGTATAATTTTCCGTATTTTAGATTCTAGGGTTTCCTAAGCCAACTAGCCTATTTCTAAAAGGTCTAAACGATAAGTCGTTAGAAGCCTCAAATCTCCTCTTCACCGCCAATTGTGGCCATGTAAGTACAAGTGAGGAGGGAGGGATCTGCTCACGAATCGTGAGGCGGGCCTTTTAAAGTTACCCAAGCTCACTTGCCTAGCCTAGACACCACAAAGTCAGGTTTAGATAAACGATCGATGTCCACAACTTATCGTATTTTCCTAGTAAGAAGTATTTACTTAAAAGTGTAACAAATCTAAACCTTTAAGAATGGTTTTATTAAGATTATGGTATTTTAATGTAAAGTCTTGTTTTATCGTATTAGGAGTTTTCAAGATAGCGTATTATGGTTTCATGTGTGTGTGTGAGGAGGTAGGTCATTACCTCATGATCTATTTTAAGGTATAGCAATGTTAAAGGGTTAAATGCGAGATTGAAAAATGATGGTATTAAAGTGAAAGAATACGGTAAGTTGAAAAGGTTATAATTTCATGTGTGAAAACTTATTCAAATTGATTTTTACAAGTTTAATAATCAAGATAGAGATGTTTAGGAATGTTTGAATTGATTAGAAGAAGAAAAATAAACATTATGGAATTAAAGTGAAAAAGAATACGATATTGCAAAAGTTATCATTTCATGTGAGAAACTTTATCCAAATTAGTTGTTATGTGATTAATAGTCAACATGGATAAGTTTAGGTATTATAGAATTGGTGGCAAGTGAGATTTTATAGAAAAACCGAATCGGAAATCGGTTTGTTCCGATTTCCGTCGGGTTTCGTAATTCCGTATTTTTGAGAAGTAGAAAGAAGAAAAGAACGAGACTTACGGGTTTCGATCTATACTAAGGAGTGAGGGGGACTAAAGGGGTTGTCGATGCGTTGCGTCGTTGCCGGTAGTTCCTAAAAACGTCGCCGGAATTTTCGCCAGAATTTCGTCGGAGCTTCGCCGCGAGCTTGTTTTCAAAGTACACAACTCTTGGAAAATTTTGAGAGAGTGAGCTTAGGATTTTTGGGATGAGAGGGTAGAGGGGAGGGGGATGTATTTATAGGGTAGGCTAGGGGTAGGGTAGGTGAAGGGTTTTTAAATAAAAAATGTAAAAATATGTAAAATCATTAAAAATTGGAGTAAATAGGGTATATGAAAGGTTTTAATGTAAAAATGTATAAAATCATTAAAAATTGGAGTAAATAGGGTATATGAAAGGTTCTAATATAAAAATGTATTAAAAATCATTAAAATGGAGTAAATGGGGATTTCAAAGGTCTCTGAAACCGATCTAAGAATTTGAAGTGTACATGGAGGTTTAGAAGATGAAGAGACACAATATTGAAGAAGAATTTAAAACAAAATAAATATTAAAAATAATGTGGGGCATGGGATTTGAACTTTGGTGGCTTGGTTCAGCAATGCAAGGTATTACCAATGAGCTACAAGCTCTTTCTTATAATTAAATTGTTAATTAATTATTTAAATCTTCTGCTCAGGCAATAAATACCCTTTATGGATTTTTGAAAAAAATTTTGAAAAATTTTTTATAGGAAAAAGTGTATCAGAAAATTAGGGTTGTTACATTTATGCTTTGGGCTTTCTATTTCTATAGTTCTTTTCTTCATTTGGCTTCTGGATTTTCTCCAGATCTTTCAGTGAAACTTGTAGTGGTCTTTTAACTGTTTCCTTTGACATTTCGGACCATGCGTTGCCTTGTACAATTATGAATTGTTCTTCGTCCAGGCTTGACTAGGATTCTTCTACTTGTTGGTCAAATGTCCTTCTTTGTATCATCTTTTGTCTTTTTCACTGTTTTCGCCCCAAGAACCTGTATCCTGTAATATGTAGCAGACATGCGTCAAAAGCACCTGTTTATTTATAAAACGAATAAGAACGGGGAATATAATAATACAATATTATTGTATGAACAAGCGTTGAGTTTTCTATAATCGATACATACCCGCCACCCAGTTTAGGTGCGAGTAGGTATTAACTCATTCGCCTCATTGGTTATGACCGTTATGCCCGATTTCTTGGAGACAATATGAATGGGGCTAACCCACTGGTTATCAGAGATAGCGTAAATGATACCACTATCAAGACATTTTACAATCTTCTTTTTAACAGCCTCCTTCATTACTGGGTTGAGTCGTCTCTGTGGATCCCTTGCTGGCTTGGCATCATCCATCATATGTATATGATATTCAACAATTAGGGGACTTATCCCCTTGATGTCCGCCATAGTCCAGCCAAAAGCTTGCCGATTACTTTGTAAGACCGTTAAAAGGGCTTTCTCTTGCTCTGGGGCTAGAGAAGCTGAGATGATAACAGGAAATGTTTCATTCTTACCTAAGTAAGCGTATTTAAGGTGAGACGACAATAGCTTGAGTTCGAGTGTTGGAGGCGAAACAATTGAAGGTAAAATCGGTGAAATTGTCTCAAACTCGAAAGATTCCAACAAAGGTTCAAAACGAGTGTAAGCAGCTGAGTCGGATGGTTCAGCTATCTCATCCGAAAATTCAAAGGATTCAAACTCGGGAGGTGAATCGTCAAGATCGTTCGTGAAAGTGAAACACTCGTAATCATTATCGGGTGTGAAAACAGTGTCAGTTTCGAGGAGGAACGCACTAGTGGCGTCAAAATTGCTGTGATCGAACAAAATTTTTTTGAGCTCACAGTCCTCCTAAGTGATCTCTTGGATTGAGCAAACATCAAGTATATTAGCATTAGGTTAGGAGGGCTGATTCCCTAACTTAAAAATGTTGAGTTCAATTGTCATGTTTCCAAAAGATAGGTTCATTGAACCATTTCGACAATTGATCACCGCATTAGAAGTTGCAAGAAATGGTCGACCGAGTATCACCGGAATTTGACTCCGGGGGTTAGCTACAGTCTGTGTGTCCATAACAATGAAATCAACGGGGAAAATGAAGTCCCCTACTTTAATCAACACATCCTTTAACTCACCCCTAGGATGGGTGATTGATCGATCGGCCATTTGGAGAGTACAATGTGTGGGTTTCAGCTCTCCAACGCCTAATTGCTCATATACTGAATAAGAAAGCAGGTTAACACTGGCACCAAGATCTAAAAGTGCGCGGTTGATGTTCTTTTCCCCAATAGTTATTGAAATTGTAGGACGGCCAGGGTCCTTTCGTTTTTTAGGTAAAGGTTGGGTAAGAGCATCACTTACTGCACTAGCCAAGAAAATTTTCTTAGGTACCTGTGATTTCCTCTTCTTGGTGCATAAGTTCTTTAAGATTTTAGCGTAAGAAAGGACTTGTTGGATTGCATCCAAGAGGGGAATGTTAATGTTAACCTGTTTAAATAATTCCACAATCTTCTCCATTTGTGGAGTTTGTTTATTGGATCTCAACCTGTTTGGAAATGGAATATTTTGAAAATTGGTTGAGTCCAATATTTGTGGAGTAGATTGCGGAGTTAGAACGGATCCCAGTGTTGGTGTTTTCGTGGAGTGAGATGTGGGTCCGTTCGGATTAGTAGAAGAAATACAGCCTTGTGAAGAATGAAGAACAGGCTCTGAAGATGAAGAAGATGAAGAAGAAGAAGAAGCGGCGGCCGGGGGGTCATTATTAATGCCAACGTTGTTGTGCAATACCTTTCCAGATCTCAATGTAGTCATGGCACTCACATTATGATTTTGTTGTTCATGAGCAACATATGCATTTTGTGTGTGACCAGGATTTGGCAGTGGTTGAGATGGAAGCTTCCCCTTCTCTCGCTCGCTTAGAGCAGCATTCAGTTGTGCAATTTGGGCTTCAATGGTTTTGATGCTTTACTCATGTGATGCAGTGTGTTGCACCAAAGACCGAATGAAAGACTGGATGTTGGCTGAGGATTGCGTAGATTGTTTTAAAAACACATCCAGACTTCGTTCTAGCGAGGACGCCTTATCGTTATTTGGCGGAACAAAATTGTTTTGAGGAAAAGAGTTGTTTGGTGCAAAATTTATGTATGTGGCATGAATTAAATTTATGCATCAAGAATTGTATATTCACCACAGAAGTGGTGTCATATTTTTCCTTAATTGCATGCCATATTTTTTGCAGTATTATAGTTTTCAAATGGTGGTCTCCAGGCGATGGCAGCGAGGCAGCGGAAGGGTAGAGGAGTCCGGCCGATGGCAGCGAGGCAGTGGAAAGCAGCGGAAGGGCGGAGGAATCCCAGCGATGGTCGAGGGATCACTGGAGTTGACGGTGGCATGACCGGTGAGCGAAGCGTCGATGGCTTGATCTCACGGAGAGTAGCGTGATGCGATCACTGATGGAGGAACTTGGTTTTGATACCAGTGAAAGAAAAAGAGAGAAGGGATTTTGAATTGGGATTTTTGGGGCACCAGTGAAGAGGATGAGATTTTTGTGATACCTAAAGGAGATGAATTCCTCTCAATATATAGGCCACCTCCAATGCCCTATGCCTCCAAAATGCCTTCGAGATTTCTATCCGTGCGATCGATCGATACTCACGATCTCCGCGATCTTTGAGCTTGACGCGGTCGTGCAATAGAAATCCAAATGAACGTTGTGCGTTTCTCTCTACCGGGCTGGGTTCAAAGTATTGTGCCATAGCGCCACAACAACTTACAACTACCATACTTTGGTGAATTGAACCGGCAACTTCTCGTTTTTGGGATAAAAGTTTTGCCGCAAAGAGTTATGGTTCTTTAGTGAGATTGGACCATCTCAGCCAATTAAAACGAACAATCTTAAGATATTTTTTTACTTCCTTGCTTTTCGTTCTAAAACATGACGTGCTATGAAATTGTCATTAGCAGTCAACTGTTAATTGAACAATATCGGTAAAAATAGCAAAGATTGTTTCAATCGCATGTTAAAGTTAAAATTTAAGAGACATCTAACCAAGTCTATATCAAGCACCAACAATGCTCTTTTTTGTTCCAATGTATAACAATCATGCAAAAGCAAGACCAATGCGAGCCACATATTTTTCAATAGTTTTGTGTCGTCATATGAAATGTTTCTTTCCCTTCATATGATTGATTTTCCATATGTCGAATAGTAACAATAAAAAAAAAGATCAGTGCATTATATATATTATCATGCCCATGATAATACAAATCATACCATAAACGCGAACCAAGATATCCATAAATGTAACCGGTTTCTTCTGAACAATTATTATAAAGATAATACTATAATTGATCTGACATACGATTTTGTGTTTCATCAAACATACATTTTTGGCTTGTGGATCAAAAATAATATGAAGATAGTATGATCATTTATCCCCAAAATTTTTCATGACATATGAAGTTGATAAATACCAAACATACCTTGTTTTATTACTTGGAGAGCGATGATTTTGAACCTAGAACTTCATCATACAAATAAATAGCACAGTCAGTCCAAAATCACTTCTTAATAAAATCGTAACATTAAAACACTAAAACAAAGAAGAGAGAGAAGCTTCAAGCTTCCATCTTTCTAACACGAAGAAAGGATATACCCTTCACCTTCGACCTTCAACCGAATGCGAAACAAAGCATCAACTCACCAAACTAATCCCTAACCCTGACCCTGACCCTGACCCTAGAAAATTTCCCCCCAATTGCAATCCCCAAACCCTAGATCAAAAATCCCATGGCCATGGTCGTCCCCCTCCTCCTCCTCCTCTTGATCGCGATCTCGTCCTCCGCCGCCGGCGACCGCTGCGGCAAGAACACCACCCTCGTCGGGTTCGAATCAGATCTTTTCATGGTCCAACACCAACTCAGGGGCGTCGTCAACGTGAGCGACGGCTGCTCCTTCACGGTCCGCAAATTCGACATGCTACCCGGATCCGATAACGTCCGGTGGTGGGGCGCCGCCGGCGTCGACTTCCGTAACCTCACCGGTGGCTTCCCCATCTCGTCCCTAGCCCTAAATCTCAGCTCCCCTTACCGCAACGAAACCCTAATCGTCCGTCTGCTGCCTAACCTCACGTTTGATCAGATCCAGGTCCTTGGCGTTTGGGATCACTCGACTGCTTCAGATTTCGGCCATGTCATCCTCCGAGACCTAACCCTAGAAAGCTCCGATCTTGATCCTGATCTGTCGCCTGCGCCCTCGCCAAGCGCAAACCATGTAAGTCCCCAATCGAAGAAGAGGCCGATCCATAAAGCTCCAACAATGATGGACAATTGCCGCACGATCTCGCCGAATTACCGTCTCAGATGGACTTTGGATGCTGATTCGATCTCTATCGGGCTTGAAGGTGCGGTCGAGTCGCAAAATTACATGGCTTTCGGATGGGCTGATCCTAAACTGTTGTCGGTTTCGATGATTGGGGCTGATGTTACTGTTGCTGGGTTCACTGAAGAGGCTACTCCTTTTGCGGAAGATTACTACATTACCAATTACGGTGAGTGTCTCTTGAATAAAAATGGGAGAGTTGAAGGGGTCTGTCCCGATACAATCTATGAAGGATCTGATCCAGATGGACTCGTGAACAACACGAAATTGGTGTATGGGCATCGGAGAGATGGTGTTTCGTTCATTAGATTCGATCGCCCGCTCGATTCAATGGATAATAAGTACGACATTCCTATAAAGAAGGACGAGAACATGACGGTTATTTGGGCGGTGGGAATGATTCGACCTCCCGATGCATTGAGGCCTTATTACTTGCCTCAGAACCATGGAGGACCGAGATTTAGTGCTTTTGGGTACTTTCAGTTCAATGTGTCGCAAGAGTTTGATGATTGTCTTGGCCCGTTAGATGCTGAAGACAAGGAAGATCAAGATATTATCATCAGCGATGCGAAGACGCCAGTAGTTGTGACTTCAGGCCCGGCTTTGCACTATCCAGACCCACCAAATCCATCAAAGGTACTTTATATCAACAAAAAGGAGGCACCTTTGCTTAGAGTCGAGAGGGGAGTTCCAGTGACTTTCTCAATCCAAGCCGGGCATGATGTGGCATTTTATATTACATCAGATCCCATTGGAGGAAATGCAACTTCACGTAATGCATCAGAGGTGGTTTATGCCGGCGGGCCCCATGCTGAGGGGGTTTTGGCAAGCCCGATGGAGTTGGTGTGGTCGCCGGATCGGAATACTCCTGATCAAGTTTACTACCAGTCGGTCTTCGAGCAGAAGATGGGTTGGAAAGTTCAGGTTGTCGATGGCGGCCTCTCCGATATGTATAACAACAGTGTTTATTTGGATGATCAACAGGTGTACCTTTTTTGGACTTTATCTCAAGATTCAAATTCTATTTCGATTGCAGCTAGAGGTGAGAAGAAGAGTGGATATGTTGCGATTGGGTTTGGGGGTGGAATGATCAATAGTTTTGCTTATGTGGGTTGGGTGGATGGCAGTGGAAAAGGCAGGGTGAGTACTTATTGGATCGATGGAAAGGATGCTATGAATGTGCACCCAACTAAAGAAAATTTAACTTATGTGAGATGCAAGTCTGAAAATGGGATTATTACGTTTGAGTTCACTCGCCCTCTGGACCCTTCTTGTGATGGAAGAGTTGAGTGTAAGAATATCATTGACCCCACAACTCCTCTGAAAGTTGTTTGGGCAATGGGTGCAAAATGGTCCGAGGATGATTTAAGCGAAAGAAATATGCACTCTATCACTAGCAGTAAGCCTGTTCGGGTTCTTTGGCTCCGAGGATCTGCAGAGGCGGAGCAAGATCTAAGGCCAGTTCTCGCAGTTCATGGGTTTATGATGTTTGTGGCTTGGGGGATCCTCCTACCTGGTGGAATCATGGCAGCGAGGTATCTAAAACATGTGAAAGGTGATGGTTGGTACCAAATTCATACATACTTGCAGTATTCTGGAATCTCTATAGTCTTTCTTGGTGTTCTCTTTGCAGCTGCTGAGCTCAGAGGGTTTTATGTTACTTCTGTTCATGTTAAGTTTGGTTTGGCTGCTATTATATTGGCTTGTGCACAACCAGTGAATGCATACTTCAGGCCTCAAAAGCCATCTAATGGGGAGATTGCTTCCACGAAGCGGATCCTTTGGGAGTATTTTCATGTTATTACAGGGCGCTGTGCTATTGTTGTAGGAATTGTAGCACTTTTTACTGGAATGAAACACTTGGGACATAGATATGGTGGTGAAAATGTGGAAGGTCTTACTTGGGCTTTAATATTATGGGTTTTGGTTGGTGCGCTTTTGGCACTGTACTTGGAGTACTTGGAAGTGAAGCAAAGGAATAAAGATAGAAACTCATTTAGAGGCAACTGGGTGTTGGGGAACGATGAGGATGATTCCGTAGATCTGTTGCATCCAAACAGAACAGTTAGTGAATTGGAATCACAGCCAACTGGAAGGATGGAAATTCAACTTGAGCCTTTGAACAGATGAGAAACTTTACGGTTGATATTATACATCTTGTTACCGTCCCATGATGGTGATTTCTTTTTTTGGGGGTTTATAGAGGGAATTTTGGAGCCGTGGTTCTCTTGTTGGACGAGCACAGATTTCTTGTGCGAGGACATATTTATACTCGACACTTGACGCAGTATAGGAAATGATTTGCAAATCATCAGGTACATTATTGTTAGTATATGCACCTGATATATTGTTTGTATACATACACAATTTTGGCATACTGAGGATATCAACATGCATCTGTTACAAGTGCACTACTTTGCTTGGTTCTTAAGCAGCGGATCTCTATATTTGGGCAGTATAGGTTTTTGCATATCATAATTTTTTCCATCAGGAATGAAAGGCAATTTTTTTGGTCATTTGTATCTATTATATTAAATTGAAAAAGATGTTTGTTATTATTTTCTTACCACAAATTTCTCAATCAATTTCTTCGAAGTTTCATGCATATTTTGATTGAATATCGATGCCTTTTCTTGTAAAGCATACTTCCTTCTGCTTAGGATATCTTGTTAATCCAAAAGGTTGCATTTGAATTTGCATCTTCCGTAGATAAATTTCTTGGCAATCTAGTAAGTTTTTATTTCAAGTCACCACACACACACACCACACACACACACACAAAAACTAGTTTGGGCCCACATATGGATGCACATGAGCTGATAATATAGTGGGACTCCATCCAAAAGACTCAAGCCGTATGGAGGTTTATTCCCTTTTATATCTTATGCTCATATGCATCCCACAATTCTCCCGATGTGGAACTATTTTAACCACATTCTCAACACTCCCCCTCACGTGCAACGCTCGTGGAAAAAAAGGACATCACGTGTAATGAGGGCTCAAACCTCATGTGCAACGTAGACAAAAAAACACCCGAGCTCCGATACCATATTAAGAAACACGAGTATTAGTGGAGCGTAAAATATTAATGAAGAGACTACCTTGTGGAAAAGAGAAGAGAAACAATTATTTGATGAAAGAGAATACTACAATGATATGGTATCAGAGTAACCCAGTTTCGATTCCCACCGGGCACATATTAAATGCGGATTTATTTAAATTAGAATACCGCTGTGTAAAAGCCCAAGTCTCGGCCCAAAGGGTCTTCGACTTGCAGGGGGCGTGTTAGAATATAAAACATATTCCCTCAATCCTTATAATAACTTTAGAGTTTTGGTGCAATGGAAGGGTCATTTCACAGTTGCTAATCACCATAAACTTCCTTTTACCTTGTCATGTAGTATTGGCGCTTTCACTTGATTAGCTAACCCATAGCCATTTTTCGACTTCCTGGATTTTAATAAGCACAAGACCTTTGCCCATTTCCAGCACTTTAAAACTTGTATAAAAGACATCCTCTTGTTCATTATTATCTGATGAGTGATAACTGAATTTGAATTCACTCCACTGACAAGCCATTTACATCCTCTTTACATTCTGATGACATCTTCCATTAGTTCTCTTATCCTTCCACAGCTCAGAAAAATGCTCCTGCTCCTCTTCATCTTCAGATTGAGAATTCTATATTGTTGCTGATTAAACACCTCCCCATTCCTTGGTTCCTTTTTCCTTTGTTTCATCGTAAATACCCCATTAATACTATCTAATCTTCTACAGGGCGACTGCTTTTCGAGTGTTTGCATGTTTCTCTATTCTTCATAATATGTTTTAAAGAATAAAAATGTAGCTGGCAGCATTGCTTAGAGTTAGAAGGGGAAGAGGGAGCAAAATCATTCTTTGATGTTTGATTTTATGATGGAGGGAATGTGCACACGCAACAGAAAAATAGAGGCATAATGAGAGGCAGATTTCCTTAGGCTGAGGGTCATCCTGATTTGGAGGCACAATCTACCGTAAAACAAGATTTAGGAGATGTCAAGAGACTCTACTGTTAAATTAAGATGTAAATTTGCTATCAGAAATATCGAATTGGAGACTTGGATTAAGATTCGCAAGTGAGAAGGAAAAGAGGAACAATTGATTTTTTACATTGTTTGAGATTTCGTTGGAAATTATTTGTTTCCGAAGGAAATTTAGCACTTTCTTAGCAAATATATTTTTTATAAGATTTGTGCAGATGCTCTTAAAGTTGTCTTGGCTAAGGTCTAAGCACATTAGTTGCACCTGAAATTGCAGGCATATGAACAAATCTAGATGCAAATTAAAAGGTTAAATACTTATTCTATCTTTTAAAAATTGAAGTGAGTAGTCAAGCTGCATTAGATTTCGAATTTCAGTGGAAAGCATTCACCATTTTACTTTTAGAACCATGAAAGGTTATTTGCCAAAGATGTTGGTGGTGGTGCCTATCCGTGATTCACATAAACACTCTTTATTTTCAGTTACATACTATTTTAATTGCGAATTTGATTGAATTTGCATTAACTGGATCCATTGAAATTTATTTGTGATTAGCTCAACAAGATTGAAGATCCGTGTTAGCATTTTAACCATGATATATGTGTTGTTATCAGTCTCCAGAAATATATGTTGCTTTGCTAGAGTATCTGATATGCAGGTGCAACACAGTTACTTCAGAAGAGTTGGCTGCTCATTCAAACCTGAGGTTAGCGAACTGATTGCTGCGACCTGCCACTTTCATATCTTCCTCTCTTAGAAGCTTGTAGAGCACTTTGTACTTTCTTTGTTCTTTGACTTCTTTAATTGCATTTCTTTATCGTATGACAGTATGTTTTATGCTACTTCAGTTCACCTGCTAGGCTGCTATATTTGGTTGATTAATGCGACATGCATGTAGTGGTATTTTCGAAGAAACACTATTTTTTAGGATCCACAGTGTACACATTTGTTTGGATACCAAGTATGTATTTAAGGGCTTAGGCTTGCTGTTCATTAGCACCTAAATTATAGAGCTTCAAACACAAAATTATAAAAATACATAGCGCTCCTTAATGCGATGCATCTCTTAAGTTATGGTTCCATGCCTTATAATTTAGCCTTTAATTAATGTCCTAAGAGCAAGCGTCTCTCATTTTTCACACCTATTGTAGGCGCATTTCATACAATCTATGAAGCACGGACACAAACACGGGTATGGACACGGACACGGACACGGGACACACCAAATTTATAAAAAGGTGGACACGGGGACACGGCTGTATAATTTTTTAATATATTAAATTATATATATTAGACAAAATATAATGCACTACGAGAGTAAACATGCACTAGTTTGTCATTAAAAACATAATAAAAATAAAATCAATGTTATAATTTTCATTCGAAACCATGAGTTCTTTTAAGCAAAAACAAATACATATATAAAACTAAAAGCAAAACATGTAAAAATATAATCCATAAGTGTCTGACACGTTCAATATGGGTTGGACATGGCCCAAGTGTGTCGGACATGTGTCAAGCGGAGTGTCCGAGGGTTCGATACGTATCGGACACGGACACAACAAGTAAGTAGAAGTGTCCGTGCTTCATAGCATACAATAAATTGTCACGTACATAAGGGAAATTTTGTTTTACATCATTCTACTTAACTAGAATCTGTAGTGTAGACCTATCTATTGATGTTCTTTACTTCACTCATGGTTAAATATTTGAAGATTTCTGAGAAAAACTAATGTATTTGCTAGGAAAATTTTAAACTTCATTATGCATACTTCATCTGTTGAGGATATGTTTTTTCAAGTATATTTTACCTCTGAAACATGTAGGATCATATTTTTTTCTTTGTTTTCCAATTGAAATGATTGAAGAATTGCGAGGAGCTCATAAAGAGCAGGCTTCCGTATTTTTTCCTCTGAAGGATGTGAGGGAAAAGAAAGATTTGATTGTGGGAAATGGTAGTATCCCTTGAGGTAACTTTAAATTTGATTGCAGCTATAGCATTGATTTATATTGTGATTGAGAGCTATGCAAGGATATATATTTATGTTTGGCATAGAATGAAAAACAGTTCATAACTGTTTTGAAATGAAATATATGATTACATGGAGTTAGTTTAATGCTGGTTGTCTGCTATCTAATGCAGCTGTAATCTTGACTTTGGTAAAAGAATATGAAGGGATATGATTTTTAACAGAACTGGTGAGAATGATTCGTGTAGCAATTCTGAACGGTTGTTGACCATTTCGTAGTTGATCATGGATCATACACAAAATGTTACATTCTGAAAGGTTTGAATTCGGATACACGTCTTGAAAAACATTCTTCAGAGTTTCGATGTCTGCCTAAGTTTCAGATGGGGCCTAAATCTTTTTATTTGACAAGGACCGGCATCAGACCTGAGCAGAGAAATTCAATTAGAGATCTATGCACTTATAAATCATTGTCATTATTATATGCAGTGGTCTCCTTGTGAAGATCGTACATGATGCAATCACTTTTGGCAAAGTAGTACTACCTAGGATGTGATGTGGCACCTTATAATAATATTAAGATGTTGGATCCAATTTCTTTGTGATAGTTTTTGGTGGGGGTATTTGAGACCTGGACTCGATGTAATCAAGTCTATATAGGGGTTTAATCTAACCATTACTTGTTCTTTTCTCAGCTAATCTATGGGTTTTCTTAGATTAGGTGAGCAACCTCAAGTGCTGCAATAAAAATTGGTTGTCTGTAGCTATTCCTTCAGCTTCTTATAGGTAATATTTGTTGCAATTTTGCACGAAAATTATCGGTTGTGAAATATGGATAGAAACTTCATCGCAGACGGTGGGTGGATGGTTGTTTTTTCTTAAAAAAACAGGTGATGAAGTTATTGTGACGATGCGGACATTCTAACGGGGAACGATTTTTCTGCAAGTTGATATTGGATTTACTACAATACTCTCTTGTGTTCTGGTTATAATCATATAGATTTTTCGCTAAATTAAACCTACAGCAACATAATATACCACATCATCAATTATGGTTTATGAAGTTCATATCTTGCAGATATTGCATGCAAATATAGAGATGCCTTAATCTAATTCACTAATTACGATTAGCCACAAACAGAGATTTGTTAGTGCTGATTCATGGTTCCTCAGTTGGATTGGATAATTAATTAAGCAATTCCCTTTTCTTACAGAATTTCTATATTCAAGTGATTGGTTGTTATCAAATGTAGGATAGCTTAACACTTCAATTAAATAGTGTAGCTTTAAGCAACCAAATTGTATCTCCTCCTATTTCTTTCTTGTTTTCCATGCCTAACTCCTTTATTTGAGAACCGAATGTTTTGTACTTCCAATTATATGTCACACAACTTGCGTGAGCTCTAAAGTTTGGTTTCATGTGCAATTGAGTTATCTCATTCTTTTTCCCCCTCAAAATTCACCTAACTTTATTGTCCAATTTCTTCTTTTTCTTTTTCCCTTCTCACTAAATTTCCCCAACACCCATTCTACGAATTCTCTCTCTCCTTTACCCGACTCCCAAGCAAACATTCTCCAAACTTTTGTTCTTTCGAGTATTTTACCAAAATGCCCTTGACTTTCCAATTTCTCGCGAATCACACAAATAATCTTCCGACCCGACAAAAATCTGACCCACTACGACTCCTCCTATTCTGAGGTCAAACGACACAACACTCCACACAAACGGTAACCGCCACCTGCCGTTTCTACAGTCCCTGTCTCCCCTCTCTCCTCATCTAACGTTCATCTAACGCCGTCAGCTCATCTCTCTCTTCTCTCTAGTTACCCCAATATCTGGTCAATTTCAGTCAAAAGAAAAGACCAAAACCCACAATTCTCTCGATCCGAGACCCGAAAAAGGATCCGAGACCCGCAACTGATGTCGACGGAGGATCCGGAACCGATTCCGATGAAAGAGGAGGCTGCTTCTGCTCCTGCTCCGCCGCCGGTGAGCTCACCGCCTTCGAGCCAGGGTTCCGTTACTCCGCATGAAACCCTAGCAACGCCGAATTCGGCGGCGGCGGCGGACAATAGGACGTTCTCGCAGCTGCTGGCGGGGGCGATGGTGTCGCCGGTGGGGAGTCCGCGTGGCGCGCCGATGGTGGCTTTGCCGGTGCCGATGGTGGCGGTCCCGTGCTTCCTGGCGCCGGCGACGATCTTGGACTCGCCGGGGTTTGCGGTTCGTGAAATCGTCTTTGATTGTTTGGGTTCCCTTTTTGTCTTTTTGTGGGTGATTTCTTAGGGTTTACCGATTACTTTGGGAGAGATAATTTCCCCCCGTTTGATTAGATATATGTTGGTTATTTGTTGTTTTTGATGTTTAATTGTCTGTTTTTTGCTGATTATTTATGAAATTGCTTACTGTAAATTTGTGCTTGGTAGAAAAATTGCTTCATCTTTATTTGAGGGAATATGATACTGCGCTATTCCTTTAGCTCTGCTTGGTCATTAGTTACTATGATGGTGATATCGGTTAGGATTAATGTTAATTAAGATAAAAGGTTTGAGGGAGCTCATTGAGGTTCTAGATTTTGCCTTATACGAGCATTGTTGACAAACGAGGATTCATGAGGCACCCAAATAGCCGCGACAAGAAATGATGGGCTCATGATTATACAAGTGATTCATTAATTCTATTTATTGATCCTGCATATGCAAATATGATTTTTGTTATATTAGAAAAAAAGAATCTTGGCCTACCCAAAAACTAATCTCACATATCAAAGAAACCAGAAACCGGTTTCTGCGGGAGAAGAGAAAACCATTTTAGATAATTCGTCAGAAAAGATTGACAACATTATCTAAAAGCTCCATTGGCTATCTCTCTGCATTTGACCATCTAAAGGAATGACAACACCACAACCAACAATAACACTACGAACGTTTAATTCTTTTTGTCCTTCCCTTCAACTTTATTAAGGGTCATTTCATTTGATAAATCAACAACTATCCCTATTAACTGCCTCCATCAATATTTGTTTAAGCCTCCCTCTTGGCCTTTTTGCTCTTTCAATTACAATTCTCTAGCTCCTCACAACTATTACTTAGTTCACCCTGTTTTCCTTTTAGCATCCATCACAATATTTACAGTTTAGTTACACTTATTTCGGCATTTTATTTCTTAATTGTGCAACATTTTGGAAGCACCTACAAAACCTTTTGTTCTTATAGCCATTTTATAGAATTTCTTTTAATTTCAATCGTTTAAATGGTCACTTGTAATTTTGTGATACTTAATCATTTCTAAAAGTACATATACTTTCTTTTAGGGGCAGTTTGCAATGACCCATCAAGCAGTTTTGGCTACAGTTACAGCTCAGGCGCAGATGCAGCTTCAAGCAGCATATCCTTCTTCATCAGAAGCATCGGCAAATTCCTTTTCGCAGCCTGTACCCATCAGCCCTGCGCCATTGCAACAAAGGCCTTCACCATTATCAGAGGGCAGCGTCTCAACACCCATGTCAACTGAACCTGCTCCATCTGAACCAAAGTCTCAATCTACTCAAATTGTTGTGAAGACAAGCTCTGATGATGGATATAACTGGCGCAAGTATGGTCAGAAGCAGGTTAAGAGTAGCGATAGATCACGAAGCTACTACAGATGCACAAATGTAAATTGTTTTGCTAAGAAGAAGGTGGAGCGATGCCCAGATGGTAGAGAGACTGAAATAATTTTCAGAGGTCAGCACAACCATGAACCGCCTCAAAGGACTAAATACCAGAAAGAAAAAGTGGTTCGTACCCCAACTGCAGACAATGAAATCCTTGATCTTCCAAGAAATGAAGTTAATGAGTCAGATCTTTTAACATCAAACCCAGAACACAATTCCGGTAATGAGCCTGAACAACAATTGTACTGCTCTAGTGATTGCGAAGGTGATGCTGCGGTTAAGACTGAGGAGGAGCATGGCGATGAACCGGATCTAAAGAGAAGGCAAGCAATTGTATCATTCTGGTTTTGAGAGTTTTTACCCCTTGTGTTACGGGGTTACACTAAATGATATCTATTTTATGTGAGACAGGCTTACTGAAAGCTCCACTCCTTACTCAGCGCCAGTCCTTAAAACGATTAAGGAACCCAAGATCGTTGTGCAGAGTGCATGTGAGACGACAAGTATAAGTGATGGCTACAAGTGGCGCAAGTACGGACAGAAACTTGTGAAAGGAAATCCTAATCCAAGGTCTATTTCTTCTCTATGAAAATTTGGTCCCTTTGTATTTCATTCTTAACGAGTAGCAAACCAGATATTTCATGGCGGTCTTCATATCATGCCTAGAAATTAAGTTACTGATATAAGCTATAGTCTGCACTAATTAAATTACATTTTGCTAATCATAACTGCAGTATCTTCCAAGTGTACTCTGAATTTAATTGGCTTTTGTTTCCTCAAAGATTAAACTGTTGGTGACAATTTTTTTATATTTTCAATTACTGTGCTTTGTTAATTCACAAAAGTTATTTTGGAAAATGTGGGTTTTCCGTTGTAAACTATTACTTCCTTTTGCATGATAGAACTAGTGTCGCGCATGCTACTTGTAGTATGTAAATTCCATTGCTTTTTTGTTAATTGAGCTAGCATATGTTTAGTTTTGATATGTATCATAGCTACTACAGCATGTATCTGTTGACATTTTTAGAAGTCCACTAGTCACCTAGGGCAATGTATGGTTATCGAAGCTTCTTCTGTTTGGTAATGGAGATTATATGATGAATGGAAGGAACTTTAATTTGATGGGTGCCACCTCTCTTGCTGGTTGATTTCAATAACTAGGTTTTGTATTCCTTTCAAAGTCCTTGGTCTGCAAGTTAGTGGTTTGTAAAGCTAGTAATACGATACATGGAGGTTTTTAATGCAAAGGTCATATTTCATTTATTGAACTTGAGCTTTATTGATACAAAAGGAATCTTTCATTGAAGGCCTTGGTTTTTTCTTGGGGATCTGTTATATTAAGAGGTATTCAATGTAGAGGCATATTTTGTTTATTGGCCTCTAAGAGCTGTGTTTATGTTGATCTTCTCTATTTTACTGAAGATATGCGGATACTGGATCAAAGAATATTCCTTAATTACATGTCATAGAAGCTATTTCTTGGAGCACTCAGTCATGTTTTATGTAGTGATGTTTGATGAAGATGTGCTAGAATATGTGAGATTGCCCCTATGATGCATCTATGTGAAGGAGAGGTCTTTCCAAATTATGTGAACTTGCCCTGGAGTTCAAGAAAACTTTGTTCATGGTTCACAATATAACCGGTTTTTCCTCCGAGTTGGTCTTGCACAAAGTTGCTTGAGTTCTCCATCAAACCAAGTAACTGTGGCAAACATCACAGAAGTAGAGTCATGTTTAATGCTTCACAACCATAGAGATTACATCATTGTAGTCGATACACTCCTAATTGTGAACATGCACTTGGCACTCTCAACACTTGGCCCCTTGGGATCATTTTTTACTTCGAAGACCCACTTACATCCAACTATCATCTTGCCTGATATACCTTAATTAAAAGCTCTGGTTTCCCCCCTGCTATTAGAACATTGCATGCTTCACAACCGGATAAATTACCTCATTGTAGTCAATGCACTCCTGCTTGTACTTGTTAATTTACAGACTCATAATAACTGACTATCCAGCAGACTCATTACAAATTACTTCACCATATGAGGAAAACCATAATTTTTTAACCAACTTTGCCACACAATGGCTGCCTATCCATGTTGTTTACGTGGTTGAGTTTCTTCCTTGGTGTGTCAAAGATGCATTGCTTTGTTGGTTTGTGGGTGTTCATTTTCTGATCTAGAACTGATGCTCCACCTGGAGGTCCACTCTTACCTTCTTGATTTGCTAGCATCTTAAGAGTCTGAACTACCTGCACCCAAGATTTCTTCACTCATTATCCACAACATGGAGTCTTCGTTGAAGTAAATATCTCGGTTAATCACAAACTTGGATGACTTGGGAGTTGGAATCACATGTTGTGTTTCCCTCAAGGTTCGAGAACTTGGTTTCGGTTTCTCATAATTTTATTAGTTTCGCCGGGTTTCGGCTAGTATCGCTAATCTCGGTTCGGATTTCGGTTTCGACGGTAATACAACATACATAAGTATAGATATATTAAATACTTAAATTTATGCTTATATATTACAAAATAATGATCCTAGTATTAAAAAATCCAGCCATGATGTAAAATATATTGAAAAGTGTACTTAGATAAGTATTAATATAGGGGTTAGGTTCACTTTTTTTGCGATTTTCTTGCAACGAAAGCCTACGATGATCACAATAACAATAAAAATGGTATAAAAAATAAGTTCTTAAAGGTTTTAGCCGAAACGATATTGTATGGTTGGTTTCGTATCAGTCTCGGTTGGTTTCGTATTGGTCTCCCTCAAAACCGATACGAAAGCACCACGTATACGTATTGGTAGTTTCGGACGAAATCTCGAACCTTGGTTTCCCTTTACACTTTAAGTATCCCAATCAAGATACCCTAATTTCCCTTAAACTTTTTATTAATAAACATCAAAAGAAGCAACACAATTAGATACTGAAACATACCGATCGATAGGAGTACCAAACGATACCTCTTCCAGATTAAAAAAATTATGGCGGTGACGAAGATGTTTCTCTTTTAGTCCATTCTTGTTACCATAGTGATGGATGAGCTTATTAGAACTATCCAGGATGAGTTACATTGGTGTATGCTATTAGCTGATTATATTATTCTGGTAAATGAGACGAAAACAGAGGTTACTGTTAAATTGGAGTTATGGAGGTTAACATTGGAATCTCGGGGATTTAGATTGAGCAGGTTCAAGTCAACATATATGCAATGCAAAGTTAGTAATCAAAGAAGTCGATATCATAGTGGTATAACACTGGATGAGCAAGAGATATCACCAAGTGAGCAGTATAAATATTTAGGTTCCATCATCCAAAATGATGGGGAGATCGATAGCGATGTCAATCAGATGATACAACCTGATTGGTTGAAATGGAGGAGGCAACATGGATTTTGTGAGATCATGACCTTCTGTTAAAGTTGAAAGGGAAGTTTTATCGAAGCGCTATTCGGCCTGTCTTATTATATGGTACGGATTGTGGGCTTCTGAGAAACATCATGCACAGAAAATGCATGCAGCGAAGATGCGCATGCTTCGTTGGATGTATGATAACACTAGAAAAGATAAGATGCGAAATGAGGATATTCGTGCAAAGGTTGGTGTAGCACCTGTGAAGGAGAAGATGTGAGAAAACCGTCTAAAATAGTTTGGTCATGTGCGATGCAGATCGACGGAAGCCCCAGTTCGATGAATGGATATTCTCGATTTAGGCTAAGTCAAAAGGGCGAAAGGGAGATCGAAGAAAACGTGGATGAAGTTGCATAATGATATGGATGCCAAAGACCTTAATGAAAGTATATTGTTCGGTAGGAGTGAGTGGAGGTGGAGGATTCATGTGCTCGACCTGGCGTGATTCTCATGTTGGTTCATGTAGCCTACCCCATACGCTTGGGATAAAAGGCTCAATTGTTGTTGTTGTTGACAAAGATGTTTCTCTTTAGTCCAAAAAATCTTTGAGAATTCAACATCGAGAGTATAAATTGTGCTCTCTCAATAAAAACAAAACATGTTCATGCATTTACAACCTCATTATGTTGTGAGGCCTCATCGTATAACGGTGAAAGATCCCTTCTTTCGTACTCAACCCATTGGATTCCTTCGTATAAAACCCAAGTCATTAGTCTAGGGATGATTATTGCTTAATTTTCTGACTGATATAACTTTTCATTACTTGACTGTAACAAACGGTTGGTTTTTCCTTTTCCACCATGTACACCCAGATCTCCCTGAAAAAAATTATCAATGCGAGGGAACATACCAAGAATCACTCATAGTCGGAACGTTAGGATATCTAAGAATCCTAAATAACCCGGCATACCCTTGATCTTCCTACAACCTTTTTGAATCTAAACTTCCACTCCTTGCCAAAGATGCAATGCTCATAAGACATCATGTAGGATCCAAACTTCCAACCTTATTAACCAAATTCTTGTTCATGTGTCTTTGCACCCACCAAAGAGTATCCTGGTCATTTTGTAGGGAGCAGTTTTCAAATCCAGGCTCATCATGGACCTTAGCAACAAAATTGAATATAGGTATGTCAAAAAGTGTTTGGGAGTCGGAAAAGACTTGTAAGAATCAGGTTTCGTCATAGCTGTGCTACTGTCCTGCTGTTTAATCATCAATCATGTTCCCAATCTTTGGAATCATTGACCGTTCTACTGCCAAGCTTCAAGTACTTCATGTTTTCTTATGCCTGCTGCTAGAGGTTAGATATTAATTCTAATGCATCTTGAATGACGTCGTTTTATTGCATCTAGTGGCAGCGATAATGATAAGCATTTTCAGTAATCACTAGGCACATTACATGTATTATTAAGGCAAAAAAAAAAGAGTTCTTCCATGACACAACTACTAAGATTACTTTGTAGTGATGACCAAGTCCCCAGCTTACCTATGCTAAACAATATTTATTGTCTGGTTGGAGCTTTTTAATTTTCTCCCAATATATGCTATAGAAGGAACCTAGTTGATTTATTGGGCTGTCTATAGGCAGGTTGAAGGTTAAGGGAGTTGCAGGTCCTGCTGCTGTGCCAATCAAATACCTGCTTAGGAATCTGAAAGTAACTGTAAGCTATAGATTGTCACCTTGTTCAAACCTTTGACCATTAATCTTTTTTTACTATTGAAGGAGACTCCCCTACATATATAGCTAGCACCTTTTTTCTTTCTGAAACTGAGATTTCTGACTACCCCCCCCCCCTCGCGTAGCTCTTGAAAACCGCTACAATTGATTGCAGAACATTGTAATTTATATAACAGATTGCTTAATTTTACATTATGTGGTTGATCCTACGTTGCAATATTTTCAGGAGCTACTACAGGTGCACTCACAATGGATGCCCTGTCCGCAAGCATGTTGAGAGAGCTTCGGATGATGCCAAATCCGTTCTTATCACTTACGAGGGAAAGCACAACCACGAGCAGCCTTCTCCCAAAAACAGAACTGATCCGCCATCCACAACACTTCTTTTAACTGCTGCTCCTGCTACAGAAACATCCAAGGATGTGCAACTACAAACCTCCGAGTCTTCAGTCGATAAGAAAACATCAACTGATGGAGAATTAGTTCGTGATAAAGCATCACTCGAATCAGCAGAAACACTTCTGAGCATGGGATTCAACTCGTCTTCTGGTGAAGAAACCACTGGAGCCAGCTCTGATGGGATAAAGCGTCCTCAATTTAGTGAAAATCGTGCTGCAGTTCCTGTCCAAAACTCTTAAATTAGCAGGTTCGATCAGATTTAGAAGACAATCATCAGCTATTGCTGCTGTATCTGCTCATGTATAGCGTTTGACCTGACCTGCCTCATTTTAAGTAACAAACATTAAACTTTGTATCATGAAAAATTGATAAGGTTGTTATATTCGAGGATACCGAAGAATCAAGGCTCTGATAATGGCGAGTTCGTGTTCGATTGGTATGACTCCGCATTATTGCAAGTAAATGCATTGCTAAAAATGCAATTGGAAGCAAATGATGTTGGAGATCCATCAAGATGTTGTTCCTCTTGGCAGTTAATTGCAGCTGAAAGTGTGCTGGATTTGATTTTTCTAGCCTCGACTGTTTGGTTTTAGTGCCTCCTAGAAAATCTTTATGGGTTGTCATGGCTCCATGTGTAATTTTGTCATGACTCCGCAGTTTAATACCTAATGTTTTATCAAAACAACATTTAAATACCGAAAAGTTTAAAATTTGGCAATTTATTGCCTAAATTTTACTTTTTGGCGTTTTACTACCAACTTTGAAATTCAGAAATGTTTATATTTCCTCTCAGACTCTTAGTAGCGATAAAAAGTATAAAAGTTTCACATGAGAGGGATATGAAAACATGAAGGGAATTTACACAATTCTGGATATCAATTCTGGATATCGGCATGGTAATGAGAGTGCCGAAAATTATAACTATAGATATTAGATATTGAAGTGCCAGATTTTAAACTTTATGCGTCTAAGAAGTATGTTATATTGGTGAAACATTTAGGTAATTAGGAGCCATTTAAGTTTAGCCTAGTATTAGAGTAGAGGAGAATCAGTAGATAAGGCGTTCCCTGGTTCTCCTTTGTATTAATCTCCGGCAGCGCTCGCCAACGCTTTCGAAACTCGAAAATTCTATAAAAAAGATCAAAGAGATCGATCCCCGCAACAATGGCCTCAACTGCCACTACTGCATCAGCAGCTTTCTTCGCTTGCTCTCGTCTCTGCCGCCATTCTCGTCACTCTTCTTCTCTTTGCATCGCGAGGTTTCAACAACAGCAGCAACGCTTGCTTTTTTCTTGTCCCGCTCGCCTCTATCGAACTAGGATTTTTACGGCGAAGAGCATCACCACTCGCGCAACGCTTGGCTTGACGAAGCCCTCCATTGTGGAAATCCCCCAGGTTTCTATTCATTCATTTGTTGTTTCTACATTTAGATATCTGGGTTTTTTTGAGAATGAAGGTTACGTGTTCGATTAAATGCTCGACAGAGAGTATAATGTAATCTTTGCCCATCAGTTGATTAGTTATGATATTGGATATTGCTCGCCGCCTGTTTGAAGAAATTTCTGAGCGAGATTTTCCCTGGGTTATTTCATGCTTCCCATGTAGATTGCGTTCTCGGCAAAGGACATCGATGTCACAGAATGGAAGGGAGACATACTTGCAATCGCCATCGCAGAAAAAGATCTTTCAAAGGACTCGGATTCCAAGTTTGAGAACCCGATCTTGAGAAAGCTAGACGAGCAACTCGGCGGTCTCTTGGCCGAAGCTTCCGCTGAGGAGGATTTCACTGGAAAAGCAGGTCAATCAACAGTGTTGAGGTTACCGGGTTTGGGTTTCAAAAGGCTGGGTTTAGTTGGGCTTGGGCCGTCATCGGCAGTCTCGGCATATAGAGGAATCGGTGAGGCTGTTGCTGCAGCTGCAAAGGCTGCCCAAGCTAGTAATGCCGCCGTAGTTCTCGCAAATGGAATCTCAGAGGAGTTTAAGTTTAATGCTGCTTCAGCAATTGCATCAGGTATTCATACGGTTCTGATTTGCTCTGCAGCATTGTGATTTGAGTATAGGAAACGATGAGTACTACTCTAATTGGTTGTTAATATTTATCTGCATTCTTATACGCAACTAGGTAATTATTTTTGAGTCATTGACATGATGCACAAAACCATAACTCCAAAGGTTTTTAATTTGATCACATCTCAGGGGGGACATTTTGTCTTTACAATTAGAATACTTATCAATATAGATAGTTTAAAATAGTATTATGATTTCCTTTACAAGCATTTGCAGAAAATAGTTGCTAATGATTCCGTACATTATAATTGATATGTTCTTTCCCTAGCTGTTCTTTTCTTTATTTAAATCTTTATTACTCTAGTGATTTTTCCATAATAGCCTTGTGCTGATCTCAATCAATTGATGTTTAGTTTCTCGACTATTTGAAGAGAAATTCTCTCCATTGGGTTGAGAAAAAATCAAGAGGTTCCTCAAATAAAGAAGCAGCTTAAGGGGCTAAAAGCCAATTTGGAAGTTCAAAGTTTGCGTGAACAGTATATATATATATATATATATATATATATATATATATATAGAGAGAGAGAGAGAGAGAGAGAGAGAGAGAGAGAGAGAGAGAGAATAATGGAGGAAAGAGGCCATAGGAGAGAATTTCCTCCTATGGCGTCGAAAAAGTACGCCCTCTGTCGTATCTTCCGACGATCGGAATCCATCATCTTCATCGTTATCATCTAAGATGTGGGTACGCCAAATTTCGTGTGATTCTACAACTTTTTCACCGTTGATTTAGCAATGTAAAAAGTTCTATTGTCGGTAAACCGTTAATTTTGAACCCACTAATTCAACGGTGAAAAAGTTGTAGAATACACGAAATTTGGCATACCCACATCTTAGATGATAACGATGATGAAGATGGATTCCGATCGTGGGAAGATACGACGGAGGGCGTACTTTTTCGACGCCATAGGAGAAAATTCCCTCCTATGTGGCATCTTTCCTCCATTATTCTCAAATATATATATATATATATATATATATATATATATATATATATATATAGGGTGAGACATCATGAATCAAGGCATCAACAAGCCTAGGCTGCCACTCTATCAATAACTCATTCTCTTTTCACTTGTCACAATTCTGAACCTTGTAGGAACTGTGCTTGGGTTGTTCGAAGACAGCAGGTTCAAGACAGAATCGAAAAAGGCATCTCTCAAGTCTGTGGATATTATCGGTTTTGGTTCCGGACCAGAGTTGGACCAAAAACTCAAGTATGCAAGTGATGTTTGCTCTGGAGTGATTTTTGGGAAAGAGCTAGTCAATGCACCAGCCAACGTACTTACACCTGGTAATTAAGATGAACAATATTTAGTTTTACCTTTCTATTTCTATTTCTGGTAGAAGAAACGGGTCTTGTTTTTTTCGATCTTTTCATTTTAATGATAATTTTATTTGTTGTTTACAAATGATTCTCAGGTGCATTGGCAGAAGAGGCTTCCAAAATTGCCTCAACATATAGCGATGTTTTTACTGCAAAAATATTAGATGCAGAGCAGTGCAAAGAGTTAAAGATGGGTTCGTACCTAGCTGTTGCTGCTGCATCTTCAAATCCTCCCCATTTCATCCATTTGTGCTATAAACCTCCAAATGGTGATGTTAAAAGGAAGTTGGCTATAGTTGGCAAGGGAGTAACTTTTGACAGGTATTTTTCATCTTATGAAGGCCAGTTACTTTGTTATTCAATCCTTGTTTTGAAATTCAGAAAAGATAAACCCGAATCCTTTTCAGACATCATGCCTTCTTTTTTGTGAATTCTTACAGTCCCTTTTCTTACATTGTAGGTGTTATCCATGCTCACCTTATATGTTTATTTTGTAAATACTGCACCTTTTTTTAATGAAATGACTAGACTGTACTTGTAATCTTCTGAATCTAGTCACATAAGGACCATGGTAGTGCAATTTCTAGCCTACTTAACATGCATTGGTTCCATAGTATGCAGACCAAAAAATGTTAAATCCATTAACAAAAAGATTAATCAGGTTATAGAATTTGGTTTCATGCCTTTCTGTTTCTTGTTTGTAATAGTGGTGGTTACAATATTAAGGCTGGGGCAGGCTCGATGATCGAGCTTATGAAATTTGATATGGGAGGCTCTGCAGCGACATTAGGTGCAGCAAAAGCAATTGGACAAATAAAGCCTTCAGGAGTGGAGGCAAGAGTTCTTTTTTCGTTGCACCGGTGTCAAAATTTTGTCAATGAAATCAGTTTTTTCTCTTAGGCACGTCGAGTAATTGGTGCACTAAAATATTTGGAATAATTTTCCATTCTAGGTTCATTTTGTTGTTGCTGCTTGTGAAAATATGATAAGCGGCACAGGGATGAGACCGGGTGACATAGTCACGGCTTCTAATGGGAAAACAATTGAGGTAATTTTCTGGTTTGTTTCCTGTGTATATAGTTAAAACAGTTGAAACTCAATACCTTCGTTGACTTGCATTTGATTCTTCTCAATTTGTTTGGCCACTATTACTATAGAGAAAGATATCTGGTCAGGGAAAGTGATCAAACTTAGATGTTTCCTCCTCTTTGATTCATTTTGGTATGGCATGTGTAGAATATCAATAACAAGCATTCGTATTTAATTTATATGCCAGGGCCGCTCATATTAATTTCATCCAATCTTTTGTTGATTAACGAATCAAATTCGTTGTTTTGAAGTATCGATTCTTTAATTGTGAGTTGTGTATGCTTTGTGCTTTATTATCAGTTTAGATGACTTTCATTGTGAAGTGTCAATTCTTTAATTGTGAGTTGTATATGCTTTGTGCTTTATTGTCAGTTTCGATGACTTTTGTCACTTGTTGACTGGTAACACACACGCCAAAATTGTAGTAGGCTAAGTTTCAGGTTCACACTTATTTACAATTTTGAGTAATGAAGCTAATTCTACTTGTTACATGTGCATCCAAAATTTAATACTGTGCAGTGTGCACTTACAAGTGATTCAGTGCGGTGTTGATATTTATCTATCTATTTATTTTAAACCTTCTGATGTTGAGTGCCGTGTTGATATTAATAGACTTTTTTCCCGCTTGTTAACCCCTAAAGATCTCTTATTGGCATTGCATACTAACCTAAACACGCTTTGTTATTATTCCCTACAAAGTACAAACTATTGCCTGCATGCAAAATTTTACTTGTTGCATATGTTTCCATTTGATTACTGCTATTACTAACATACACAGAAGCATGCACATGAACAAAAGCTTGCGCGCGCACACAACCCACCCCCACTGCAGACTGGCCCAATCTAGCTATGCAACCTATTCTTTGTTTCTTATGTAATAACTTTGTGAACTCCTGACATGTTGATGTTAACTTGGCCCTTCAAATGCAGGTGAATAATACTGATGCAGAAGGGAGGCTTACTCTTGCAGATGCTTTGGTGTATACCTGTAACCAAGGCGTCGAAAAGGTATCCTCTCTCTCATACTTAAGTCTACGGTGATCTATTTTTCAACAATGATTGATTCATAATAATCATATGCTATGCTGCTTAGTTACCTGCCAAGTGTTCTATTAATATAAGCCATTGGTTCATTTCTGGACATCTCAATAAGGTCAAACATGACATAGAACAATGGACCATTCACTTTCATGGCTTTGATCCGAAGAACTACAAACCATTAATCTTCTCTGGAGAAAAAAAGTATGTTGAAGAAATAATTTGGTTATAGGGGAAGGAATTGTCACACTTTCAACAATCGACATATCTATCCTGCAAACACATATCTTGTTGAAGTGATCTTAGATGATGAAACACGAATGGTGTGCTTCTTAGTATAGTGCATGTTCTCTTCTGTACTTTCTTTTCACAACTTAACAAATCGATATTCTGCATCACCTTTTGATGGCTGCATTATTTCTTAAAGGTTTGCCCCAGATATGTGCCCCTTATTATTACTGGCAACTTCTTTGTCGATCCTGTTTTTAAAAATCTATTAAAAATTGTTTGATTCTTTGTTTACATTCTTCTCTTAAACCGTGGCAGGTAATTGATCTGGCTACATTAACTGGAGCTTGCGTTGTTGCTCTTGGGTCCAATATTGCTGGTAATATAATTATTGACCTCACCTTTTCTGCTCCTTGAATAGTTGTATATAATTCGTTTAAAATTACACAGATTACACAGTTTGTTCTAGAATTATATTGGTCCGATCCAGTTCCAATTATAAACAAGGCTAAAGTTCATTAAACCCCAAATACGTTTGGCCATATCCCAGAAAACCTCCAAAAATTTTGATTGGCGCAGAAAACCCCAAGTAACGGTGACTCGTCATCACCGTTAGTGCCACATCACCATCACGTCAGCTAACTGACACATCAGCAAAAAAAAAAGTACAAAATTTTCCAAACTACCCTCATCTTCCTCTCCACTCTAACCCCGACTAATTTAGCAAAAACCCTAACCCTAGCCCGCCCCTGCCTCCTTCGCCGCCGCTGTCGCTGCCTTCGCCTATCCTCCCCACCGCCGCCCCTCCCCTCTCTCCTCCCCACCGCCTCACGCCCCCTCCCCTCAGCTCCACACCAAACCCACCTCATTCGATCTCAACACCAACACCAAACCCACCTCGGCCACCTCCTCCGACCACCCTCCCGCCCATCCTCGCCGCCGCCTCCCTTCCTTGTATCCTCTGACCACCCTCCCCTCTTCCCAAGCCTGAGCAATTTTTTTTGATATTAATTAATAATTTAATAATAAAATTAATATTGTTAATTATTAATTTAATTAACTATGTTTATTTAAAAGGGCAAAATAGTCATTTTAATGCTTATTTAACAACGTTAGCTAGTCAGCGTTATTCATGGGGGTTTTCCGTGCCAATCAAACTTTTTTGGTGTTTCCTGGGATATGGCCAAACTCTTTTTTTTTGGGGTTGGGTTTTCAAGTGAACTCTAGCCTAAAAACAATCAAAGAACCCAACATAATTAAAAGATAAAGCAAGTCGTGATGTGATGTGCCTATTTCCTCACAGGTATTTTCACGCCAAGCGATGAGCTGGCAATGGAGATTGGCGCTGCCTCAGAGATTACAGGAGAAAAGTTTTGGAGGATGCCACTGGAGGAGAGCTATTGGGAAACGATGAAGTCTGGTGTAGCTGATATGGTTAACACTGGAGGCCGTCAAGGTGGAGCTATCACGGCTGCGCTTTTCTTGAAACAGGTTTAGGAACCGTTTCCTTTCTTTTTATTATTCTAACTTTTCGTCAATATTTGGTGTGCAAATTGCTTTCTGCTAACGACGGATTCTAGTATCAAATGATAATCTGGATTCTATTCTTTTCTTACAGTTTGTGGATGAAAAGGTTCAATGGATGCATATCGACATGGCAGGACCCGTTTGGAACGAAAAGAAACGGTGTGCAACGGGATTTGGGGTCTCAACCTTGGTAGAATGGGTCTTGAACAACTCTTCTTAGCTCTTCCGCCGATATGCTCCTTGTTCCATGATGCTATGGGCTTCCAATGCTTCGTCCATTGTAAGCGAGCTAGAATCAGTTCAAATCCAACCCAAAATCTGGAATGCTCAGCAGATACTGGCTTGGATTACGACTGGTTTTCATTTCATTGGGGTTTGCATTGTGAAATCCAACCCAATGTTTGTTTTCGGTATAAAACAATATTTCAGTTGAAAAGTAAGGAATTCACAATGTTTGTACATTCAATACAATTTTGCAGTTCAAATCTCATGTTATCTTAACTAGAATTCATGCACGTGAAAGATAAAAGCAAATATAATAATGATAGTAAATATGTATGAATTAATAATCCATAAGAGGCTATCTATAACTTTTTGTTTCAAGTTCCAAGATGCATGAGTAGAGAAAGAGAGAGATAGCGAGTGATGTGGATGCTTTAAAATTTAAAGAAAAATTATACTCTCTCCGTCCCTTTATGTTTGTCATTTTGGAAAGAAAAAAGTGTTCTTTACTTGACGTTTTTGTAATAATGAGGAAATCATTAATAATAAAGATATCAATAAATGATAAAATATCAAAAATAGCTTAGAAAACTAATTGCTGATATTAAAAAAGTAATAATACTTTTCTTAATAGTCGAGAACAAAAATAGAATGATTTTTTAGCGGTGACAAGGCAGCAGATTAATTGCAGATATGAAGAAAGTGAATACTTTCTCTAATCCGTGTGCAATTCTTTAAAATGACAAGTAAAAAAGGATGGATGGAGTAGAAATTTCAACAATTTTTTGAATTTATATTTAAAAAATAAGAAGAAGCCATATGACAACTCATGGGTTTTGAGTTTTAGTTATAAATAGTAAAGATTTTTGCAATAACTGTTTATTAGATTAATTGAAAGTTGCACTAAACTACCCTTACTCATTGCTTTTTCCACTGAAAGATTTTTATTACAACAAAATACCTTATAACTGTGGTTTTTTATGAGGTTAATTGAGGAAAGAGGCCATAGGATGGAATTTCCTCCTATGGCGTTAAAAAAAAACACTCTTCCTTATTTTTTCCGATGATCCGCATCCACCATGTTCATCGTTAGTATCTAAGATGTGGGTATACCAAATTTCATGTGATTCTACAACTTTTTCACCGTTGATTTAGTGGGTTCAAAATTAACGGTTTACCGACAATAGATTCTTTTTACATTGCTAAATCAACGGTGAAAATGTTGTAGAATTACATGAAATTTGGTGTACCCACATCTTAGATCATAACGATGAAGATGGTGGGTGCCGATCGGCGGAAAAAAATAGAAGGTGTATTTTTTCGACGCCATAGGAGGAAATTTCCTCCCATGGCATCTTCCCTCCATTATTCTCTTTTTTTATACTTGAACAAAAACCGATGGGCATCTTAGCATAACTATTTTCTAGAAAATCCAAATAACAAAAGACAATCAATCAAAAATATTAAACTGAAAATAAATATTTGAAGTTTAATATATTTAGAATTAAAGAGATAGCAGCCAAGCAAAGCCACAAAGTGCAACCCGCTGGGTTAGGCCTAGGCCTCATTGATCATCCAAAAGGAACCCGTTCAGGTAAATATAAATCTAAGTTGGCCCACCCCTATATTTGAGAGTCTCTCTCCTATATTATATTTTGCCAAAAATTCTACTTTCCATAACTGTGTTTTTGATGGTCAGTATTGTTCATCCTGATCAACATATTCTAAAGTATGACACAAAAATAAATTATGTAATTTCGATATTTCTTGCACTTGTAATGGAGGATTGCAAATTTAATGGTTTTGTTGATAATAGAACATTAGAACATTTTCCATAACCGAATCAACGGGGAAAACATATCAAAATCACATGGAAAATTGGCGTACATATACCTTAGGCGTGAAGATCCAGATAGACAATAACGATTACCCCCAAAAAAAAAATTTGTGGAAAGTTGATTTTTTTTATTAATCGTAGGAGAGAAATTCTTTCCTATGGCAAGGATACCTACAATTCTCTTATACTATTAGCTTTCATTCCGTTTTCTTTTTCATTTCTAAAGTATGACACAAAAATAAATTAATCGAGATTACCTTCTCTGTAATGCGTTCATTTTCTCCTCTGCAAAGCGAGGCACTTCGAGAATTTTCTACTAGGATTGGACTTTGAGGCTCAAGCAGTCTTTCCTGCATACATCTATATTCCACCCTTGATAACATGGAGGTACCTTACAGTTCAACAACAGATATTTTCATTCTTATAGGCAACCCAATCATCATATTTGGAAACATTAAGGAATATTCTTTAAAAAATTGCGTGATTAATAATTAATCTCCATAATATGTAAATTCCTAGCATCTGCACTAGGAATCTATGAAGCACGGATACTTTTATATGCCTCACGAATAGTCATCGATCACGTATCGGAGCCCGAAACTTTCGGAAACTCACGGATTCTTTCAAACTCGTTCGGATTTCTAAATGTCTCGCCAACCCTCTCAATTCAACACCTCCTCCTTCTCTCGAAACTTAAGGCTCTCAAAAGCTTGATAGTGCATTGAGTATCTAACATAATATTATTATTTATATATATTACTATATATTGGTATGTATACCATAATATATATTCATATTTATTTAATTTAAAGTCGATATAAAAGTGTATCCCGTATCTTAGATTTTTGGAAAATTTCGAATCCGCGAATCCATATCATATCCTGTATCCGAACCCATGCTACATAGCTTGGAATGCATGCACTCTTCGCTAGCCTGCATGAACTTAAGATTTATTAATAGTTATTCCTGTGGTGATCATGCACTTAGTTTCGAGGGAAACATTCATATTTCAAGTGCATGTACGCATAGAATATAGAGATTATTCATGCTCTTTGCTCAAATGCGTGTTCAAAAATTATTTATTTGACATTATTTGATTTCTCTCTTCTTTAAATGATGACATGCATAAATTTAAAACGTTAAGAGAAAAAGAAACTGTGAATGTACCAGTATACATGAATAGTTTTGGCCAAAAAATTTTCAAGCCGAATTCTTAGAAATTCTTACCCAGCTCTAGCCTTGATGTAGCAAAGAATGTTTGGTTATTAGCCCGCTAATGTTTACTATTAAATTAGCCTAAGATACTAAGATATTTATAATTATTTTGTGGTATTGGATTTTGTTTTGCAGGGTTGGGGTGCAATCCAGAATGGAAAAAGCCGTGTTGAAAGGAACAAACCAATGAACTGTTTCTTGGCGCGTATATATGACTTGTATTCCATTGTGCTTGCAGGTAACAAATGTTCTTTATTTACATTATTGTGCAACTCTTGGCATCATGAACAGTAGATCATTCTGCTACATTATTAGCTGTGTATAACTAACACTGATGTGGAACCCGAAATAATATGTGGACGTTTTCTTCTCCAAAATTATGCCAACCAAGATTGATAAGCTTTATATCTATGAATATTTTGTTAGATAAATCTCAATAAATTCAATTATGCAAGTTTTTCTTGGATTTGAATTTCCTCCAATTAACTGGATCTTATGATGGAGTTTCCAGAATTCAGTATTACTGCTTTGCGTTGCTATATGAGATGCATATACTTGGTTTCATAATGGAAATTTCATTTGATTTGTGGAAAAAAACAACTCGCCCTAGATTTCCAACGGCCCAACATATCTCGAACTCAACTTTTCCTTCTTCCCAACCCTCATCACTCCCTTCGATGGTGATTGTAATACCCAGCCTCTTTTATACCAAATTTGTATTTTGTATCTTAGAATTCTATTTATTTTAATTATAATTTCATCTACGTTATTTAAGAATTTAAATTCTTCAAAACCCTATTTTTCTTTACCCATAAAACCCAAACTTATATTTCTTCAGCCTATTTTTCCATTAATGAGCCCCGGGCCCTCTCCATTATTAACTCTTCTGTTCATTAAGATTTAATTCCCCCAGCCCACTATTATTATTTTGAATTTGAGCTGGCCCGTCTCCCAAACAACCCACACACAAAATTATTAACAAATTCCTAATTCTTCTAACTATTTTTCCCAAGCCCATTCTTTATAATTCTTTGTTTTCCTCTGAGCCCACCTAGCCGGCCTACTTTTCCTACCATTTTATTTCCAAGCCCCAGGCCGCCTCTCTATCTTAATTAATCATTTTCAATTAAATTTCCTTGGCCTGCACATTCTCAGTTGAGCCCATCCCCTCATTTAGAATTCATTTTATTTTTCTGGCCCACGCCCCCTACAATCCAAGCTGTTTCAGTTAAAAGATTAATTGATTTTTAAACTCAGCCCAACTCCTTTCCTCAGCCTAAATTATGTTTTATTTTTAAAGGGAAAACCCTAACAATCCTTCAGCCAGCCCGGCCTGCTTCTTTCCCCATCGAAATTCCCTTGTTTTTTTTAAAAAGGCCTGGCCCACTCCCTCCAGCCCGCCTCCTCATGCCCGACCCGACCCGCTGCGCCACTGTGCACCTCCTTCTTCAAATCCCCAACGGCTACCTCCACAGTTTGCGCGCGCGTTTCCTGCCGTTACGCCCACGTCGCCGCCCGACACGCGCCGCGCCTCGCTCACCGTTACCCCCACGACGCGCACTCCGTCCCCTCAATCTCCTTCTCTTCCCCTTCTACACCCATCACCATCGCCTCCCCCTGCTCCCGTTCTCTCTTTCTCGAACCCATCCCCGCGAGCCAACTCCGGTCACTGCGACAACCCCTCGACCTCCTCCACGTCACCAACAACCCTGCACCCACGAGCTCCCTCCTTCACAGCATCCAAGCTCGCCTGCACCATTTCCCGAGCTGCACCCCTCGACGGCGGCCTACTGCTCCTCGTCGGCCCATCGTCATCATCCACATCATCGTCGACGCCTTCACCCTCACTCCCCTCACTCACCCGAGCCCTCATCCTCACCTCCCTCCAATACCCGACGACCCCTGCACCCGAGATCGAACCCCAGCAACCCATCTCCTCACCTGCACCATCATCGACCCATCATCATCGTCGACGTCGTCGTCAAAATCTCTGCCCCTCTCTCGAACTCAGCTCTCTATCTCTCCCTCTCTCACCACCCTGCATCCCCCACTCACCATTTCTCTCTCTCACTGTCTCTCTCTCTAACCCTCTTTCTCCCACTGTCTCTCTCTCTCTCTAAACCTCTCTCTCATCCTCTCTCTCACACTCTCAATTCTCTCTCTCTCTATATCTCATTCTCTTCTCTCTCTCAGTCTCTACACCACTCTCTCTCTCTCTCTAGCTCTCTCTCTCTTTCTCACTCCCTGCTCTCTCCAATTCTCTCTCTCCCTGCACACTCTCGCTCTCTAAATCTCACTCTCCCTCTATCTGCAACGCCTCTCTTTACAACTCCGTAACCACCCCACGACGGAGCCATAACTTTGCCGAGGACTCGAGCTCGAGCCCAGTCGAGCTGCCGTGCCACGGTCGTGTCGCGATCGCGCTGTGGACGTACCGTCGTCAATACGTCGCCAGGCAAGTATTCTATTTGCTTACATGCTATTTCCCTAAGTTACAATTGTTAAATACATGAATTATAAGGTTACAAGTTTAAAACTATTATGTGCCGCAACTGTTCGATACTTGTTCCCTTAGGAAAACATTATCAAATTTGACGGAACTCAATGGTGTAGTTTGGCCCATAGGGCTGTGAACATAGTGTGTGAATCTTGTTGGATGATGTAATCGATAACGACTAAAACAACTGCCCACAAGTTTAATCGTAAAACCGTAATCCTGTTGTATCTGAAAATCGTTAAATTCACCATAAATCATACAAATATTGGAATGGTGCGTTCGAGGGCTCAAATCGAAGCCAACTCGACGAACTTTAACCCTATGCTAGTTTCCAGACATTTCTGTATTTAAACTGTGATGATATTCGGATCGGAGTGCGACTCTGGACTGCAGTCCAGAGCAACTCCAGTCATTGCTTGCTGTTCCGTATTGGATACCATAGGTGTTCCTTAACTCGTAGGTTGCGGAACTCCACTGCTTATTGTAGGTAACTCTGTTAGCTAGAAAACACGATTGGTCTCATTCTGTTTCGTTACCGTTTGATACTTAAACTGTAATTTAGAACATCGGGACACATAACAGTCCCAGCAGATTCAGAATTGACATGTTAATATTAAACAGAGTATAACTCCTAACGTACAGATGCGATTGAAGATCCGTCTGTTGCGTTGAAAACCTTACTGAAAACCCTAGAATTCATCCAACTGTAGCGTCGCTAAATTATGATCCCAACTGGGGTTAAAATGCGTTGCGAAAGGGACTTCTGATTCTGAAATTGGATTTCCAGCCGCGTGCGCTTAAAATGAAATGGTTATAACTATTGATCCTGGAAACCGATTGGCTTGAAACAAAATTCTATGGATGGATAACTGAACATATTAATTACTACCTGTTTATCATTTCGCTAAATTATATACATATGTTTCATGATAAATCGTGCAAGTGCTAGACTGTTGTTTTTATGATACCTTAGTGGGCTTTTTATACTGTTCATGCATCATATCATACCTATATCATCGTATTGATAACCTAGTGGCATCGTGCATTTACCCAGTGTTAGATTTTAGTGGTGATTGTGGCAAGTACGTCAGTGTTCGTGTACCCGTGATTAAGTGAAAGTGATACGTACCTGTACACAATCAGTGACCCTACTATTCTATTGCATTGTTGACGTCTGTGGGATGCGTGTACGTGTGACTATAAGTGGTATGAGACACTTATGGAAGCGCTTGCACGGGTGTCACAGATAAGGCATCCGATACTGCCATTTATCTTAGGTATTAGTCGGGACGTGCTTGATGGAGGTCCTGCCTCCAGTTCTCGCGTAGACTTGTCACGGATCGATTAGTATTTAGGGTTGTGGTTAGCGTTTGATGTAGACCACGGGGTGTGGGGTAGTTTAAGTGTGAGTTCAACAGAATCTCGGGAGTCCCATGCCGGCTTATATATTTAGGGAGTTATATGGAGATTTACAGGGTACGTGATATATACACCGTGATATTCTTATTACTTGTTGGGCCCGTGGTCCCTTGCCCTTGGGTGGAGGACACTCACGAGTGGTTGACTCTCACACTTGGACTGACGATAGGCTTAGTGACCTGTACAGTGAGACTTAGAGACTGATAGGGATACTGGCATGTTATTCCTTATATACTGTGTGTTATACGTGATATATCGTGATACTGATTTACTGTTTCCGCTGCATTGATTACTGCACACCCATATTCATACTGTCATTGATTTACCGTTATTCATTTTCCATTATCACCGTTAGAACTATCACTTGGTTTTATATATATATTGTTGCTATTGTGTCGCTCTGACGACCTGAGTGTGCATGCTCAGTGTGAAGAGGAGATTTAGCCTGGACCAGAACTAGACGTGCATCACAGACTTCTTGACTTGCCATTCCGAGTTACATTCGTTTGTTCCACTTCAGGTCAGTCTTCATATTGTTCCTTTCATTTACTGCATTTCTCATTACCTGAGCATCATTTACTGTTTACCATGATAAACTAGAAGCCGAAGTGTGACTACGGCAGGACTTTTCCTTGACCGTAGGAGCATGGCTGGCCTTGTCTACCCCTCGTATTCCGTATTTTGGGAAGCGGGGCGTGACAGTGATACTTTTAGGAAGATGAAGTCTCCGATCTGGAATTCTAATTGTCTTCTTCGTTTGTCTGCATAGTTTTTTCTGTCTGCTTTGCGCTGTCAACAGCCGCTCTTGAATTAATCTGATCTTCTCGGTGGTTTGTTGTACAATCTTAGGGCCAAGTGGTTTTCTTTCTCCAACCTTAGGCCCCTTATCCTATATACCACTGTCCTTGATGGTTCTCTAAGCACGCTATGGACACAGGAGAATGATCAAGGAAAGAAAAGGGTCTTGTACTATCGAAGTCGAGTCCTGCTGGGAGCAGAATGCAACTACTCCTCTATCGAGAAGTATTGCCTGACGCTGATCTTTGCGATAACGAAGCTCAGACACTACGTCTTGACCCATGAAGTGCACCTTATATCAAAAGTGGATCCTCTCAAATATCTTATGATGAAAGCCATACTGACGGGAAGGCTCGCCAAATGGGCCCTACCGTTGATGAAGTTCACGATTATATATCGCTCCCTCAAAACAGTAAAAGGACATGCTATCGTTGATTTCATTGCCGAATACCCAATCTATTCCGACTCTCCACTGAACTGTGAGCTGCCGGATGAATATGCATTCAACGCGGTCGAAGAGATAGAAGAAACAAAGAAGCCTCATTGGGAATTATACTTCGATGGAGCTTCCTCAATAAAAACGCGAAAAAGAAGTATCCTGATAATCAGAGCTGGGATAAGCCTTATTTTCGTGACCTTGCAAGGCGGAATAATCCGCTATGCCATCTCGTTGACGAAGCTTCGAACCAACAATGATGCCGAATATGAAGCGCTTATAGCTGGTCTTGAGATTGCGATCGATATGGGAATCGAGGATCTCCGCATATACGGGGACTCTCAGTTGATCGTCATGCAAGTCAATAGAGATTACAAAATATGCAAACCAGAACTGATAAGATATGGCGAAAGGGTGCAGCAGCTGCTGACACAGCTTCTTTCGTATACGCTGGAAAATGTGCCACGGGTGGAAAACAGCAAAGCGGATGAATGCTAAACTGGCCAAAGAATTGGCCGACGAAAACCTTGACGACATAAGGATCATCGTCCAAAGTCGCAAGATTTTGGCCCCGACAGAGATCTTCAGAACCTTCGATCGAACCGTAAATGAAGATGTCCTTCAAGCGGAAGAAGCTAAAGTAGAAAAAGATGACCGGCGAGAAGTATTTATAGACTACTTCAAGTCTCAACGGATGCCTGAAGATGCGTCATAAAGGTATCAACTTATGAGACGAGCTTTGTCGTTTGCCTTAATCGACGGAACCATATATAAAAGGTCCTTCGACCATATATGGTTAAGATGCCTAAGACCGAAATAAGCCAAAAAGGTCGTCCAAGAAATTCACGACGGACTCTGCGGATCCCATCAAGCCGGTCCAAAGATGAAGTTGAAAATCAAGAAGATAGGTTACTATTGGCCTATGATAATCTAAGATTGCATCAATTATGCGAGGCGATGCCATTCATGCTAGATAGATGGGGACTTCATTTATCAACACCCCAACCCACTGCATCCGACCGTAGCCAGTTGGCCGTTCGAAATGTGGGAGACCGATATAATAGGGCCTATCAAGCCGATGTCATCCCGAGGACGTCGTTTCATCTTGGCGAGGACCGATTACTTCTCCAAATGAACAGAGGCAATACCGCTGAGAGAAGTAAAGATGGAGAATATCCTCCATTTCTTCAAAACCTATATCATATACCGGTTCGGAGTTCCACGGCAGATAGTCTCAGACAACAGACCAGTATATAGAAGCCATAAGATAAGTCGCTTCGCCAAACAACACGATAGATTGGAGATATTCCTCCGTCTATAATTCCCGAGCCAACGGTCTAGCTGAAACATTCAACAAGTCCTTGACCAAGCTTATAAAGAAGATGGTGTCCAAAAATAAAAGGAGTTGGCATGAAAGACTGCATGCTCTTTGGACGTACCGAACGACATTCAAGACAACCATGAAGATAACACCTTATGCGTTGGTGTTCGGAGCCGAAGCCGTGCTCCCTCTGGAGATAGAACTACCATCACTGCGGATGGCGGTTCAATATGAACTTACAGACGAAGAGAATACTCATCTCCGTCTCGAAGAACTTGATGCTCTCGACGAGACACGCCTTATAGCACAACAAAATCTGGAAGTTTATAGGGTAAGGATGACACAATCATATGATATGCTAACCAGACCGAGGACATTTCGCCAAGGCGAACTCGTACTGGTTATCAAAAGACCGATTATCCATAATCGCGCGAAACATGGGAAGTTCGAGCCGAACCATGAAGGCCCGTATGTTGTAGATAAGGTCTACCAAGGTGGAGCTTACCTACTCATGGATATGCATGGAGAAAGACCGTTTCGGTCAATAAACGACCGATTTCTCAAGAAATACTATGTTTGAAGAGTCGCGACTTGAGTCAATGGTAGATGGCCACGTCTATGTTCGTTCACCGCTCCCACCGAATAATATGCACCCCGTTATGATGATGTTGGACCGAAATGTACCTAAACTAACATGTTACCCTATATATTCTTCATGATATACATGATGCTGGACCGCAATGTCCCTAAACTAATATTAGACCGCGATGTCCTTAAACTAATATGCTCCTTGAGATCCATGTTGCACCCGTAGTCATACTGGCGGAGATTGCAAACTCGAATCCTACCTGCGAAGCTACACCTGAAGGCTTACCGGCTATGAAGCTCCGCTGATGATGTAGTCCTCCAAAAGATGTTATGCCATACGGCTGATCTCCATATTGATCACCGTAGACAATCCACAAGCATGAACGATCTATATCTCTCCTAAGTCTTACCGGCAAACGATATTAGGGCACCCGCAACGAAGCTGTGTCTGAGAGACTTCAATCGCAAAAAAAGGTATATCTACAAGCAAAATGGGCATGGATGAAAACCCGAAAGAGCTCCGTGAGTAAAAACAGCAGGACTACTGATGAGTTTTTGAAAACTCGAAAGGGCGCAAACCCGTTATAAAATGATATGATACACTTGCAAAGTCCTCTCGACTTTGTAAGGAAAAAATACATGCGTGGGATCCTTACGACTCACAAACGAGCAGCACACTTAGGAATCCATACGATTTTTAAGGAGAAGATACACTTACGAGACCTTCTCGATTAGTAAGGAGAATATACCCCCTATGAGACTCTCACGGCTCATAGAATTCAAAAGCCTTCGGTTACGGGGATCTAAACATGTTCCTAAGCCATCATACCTCTATGAGATTTATGCCCTACAAGTGATTCAATATCAACTCTTATATACAATCCGCGGGTGTAAACAAAATAGTTTCAACCAAGTTCCACCGAAGCTGAGTGATATTTCCAATATGGTGAACGGTACTTGCAAGTCCTCTTGACTTGCAATGAGAAAATACTCTTGTAAGATCCTTATGACTTGCAAGAGAAAATACCATTTAGCAATCCCCACGATTCCTATGGAGAAAATACACCTACGAGATCCTCTCGACTCGTAAGGAGAAATATCTTTATGAGACCCTTACAGTTCATAAGGTCAAAAAGTCTTAGTTGGTGTTCAGTCGAAAATATTGTGCATTTGATATGACATTTTCCTTACTATTTCTATATAATAAAATGTGTTTATTATAAATATGACACATATGAGAGTTTATCTGTAAAAATACCATTTTCATGTGTTTATATATTATAATTAACATTATTAAGGAAAATGTAAGCATATAATAACTATATAATATTTAGTCCATTTAAATATGCTTACCTTATCAAATATCTTTAACCAATTTTCTAAAACTATAATATCATGTCAAATGGTTAAGATAATATCTTAATAAAAACAAATTCTACTAAAATTATTTATTGAGTTATTGTGCAGAAATTATATCAGGACCGAAATCAAGGAAATTCGAGTTGGCGAGATCAAATCTGCCGAAATATTCAAGTAAATCGAAGAAAGATATTCTGGCAGAGACTACGAGATGATTTCAAAATTCCAGATATCAAAATAGTCTACATATGTCACCAGAAGAGGCCAACAGAAATATAAAATCAAGACCTTCCAAATCCACCGCGGATCCGCGGCCAAACCCACCAAATGGCCGCAGTTCCACCGTATGTCTGAAGATCTAGGGCTTGGGATTTTCAAGTTGGGATCCTAACAACTAGTTACCATATTAGAAAACTAAGGTTTTGGCTCTGTGACTATAAATAAAGACCGGGAGCCTCTTGGAAAAGGGATCAAACCGACGCGATCACGAAGTTCACGACGGCTCAAGAATCCTGGTTGATCATCGACAGTTCATCTACCTCCTTAAGAAGAGATCGAGAAGCAAACTAGAGTTTTGTAATCATTTTCTAAAGGAACAAAGTGTACTTGATCTTGTTGATTAATAAAGGTAGTTTTATTCTATTGAATTTTATTTTCTTCATGATTTCTATCTTTTCTTTTCCCAACATACGCGAGTAATTCTCCGCTTGTTAGGGTTCGTCGGATTAGGATAGATTAATGGATGATGAAAATCTTTAAACTCTTTTTACGTCTTATAAAGTTTATAAACTTTACCAAAAGAATCATTAACATCCTAATCGGGCGCGCTACCAATTCATTAGGAGTCACGACCGTGATTAGAGATTAGATTAACGATTGTTTTGGTAAAGGTCAGACATGAACGGAGATCCATGTCAAGATAGAGGTTAAGAGTGGGAACTCTTTTCCCTCCAGAAACTCTAATCTACATGCATCACTGTTGATCTAGTTTTAAATCTATTAAAAGATAAGAAGAGTAATTTCTAATTAATCATCCATGACTATTAAATCTTAACGAACCCTACAAGCCCCCTTCTAATATAAAACCTACATTTGTAGTTAATCTAGATCTATATCTTGCATCCGTATTTGACGTGGATCTAGAATCTACAACCATTCTTCACCATTCTTTATTCTTCCCCTTTTTCAACACGTCTAAAGTAAGATTAAAAGATTAAACATTTCCCTGAGGACGACTTTTACTCATCTCGGTCTAGCTACAGGCGACACCGTTATTGATTGCGGTTACAACACAACTCTAAAAACATCATCAATCAAATGACGCCGTTGCCGGGGATACGTGCGTAATTTTTTATTCTTACTATTTGTGTTGAATTTTTATTCGATTAATATCATAAATAAAACAAAACTGCAAATTGTATATTTAACGATTATTGTGTGAATTTTGCAAGGGGATCTGGAGTCACAGACTTGAGGAAACAGAGAGTCAGAGACATTCATCAAGATCCAGAGGAGCAAAGGGAGGCCACGTAGCAAAAATCTTCACGAGACCCCTCCTTTCGGCGACGAAACCGCGGCAGTAAGGCTAAATAGCGGCGGAAATGCAGCGCATTTAGGGAATTAGGGTTTCAAACTTCTCTAGTATATTCTCAACTCCTTCTCTCCTCTGAAATCCAATAAAATATCTTTTCTGCAGGATTCTTTGCAAAATATCGCTGCGCAAAAATCTTTTTGCAAGTTTTGTTTTGCAGTTTGTTTTTGCATATTTTAATACAGACATTAAGGGACAAATACCAAATTCAGATTAGGTAGGGATTTCATCACCCTTCCTAGGCCCCACAAATCACAAAATGAGCATCCGCATCAACCCTACATTAATTTAAAAAAAATATCTAGACAAGACTCTAAGGACTGTCGCGCTCAATAGGACAGAGGAAGGTCGTGGGTAATCTATCGCTTATCCGCATTACTTTTGTGGTGTCTAGGCAAGTGTGTCTAGGTAAGTGGTTACTTAATTAGACCCGCTATTTTCGATGATTCGTATAGCGGATACCTCTCACTTACCTGGCGCTTACCTGGCCACAAGAGTAGTAAAGAGGTGGTAGAGGATTGATCCTGCGGCTTGTCCTTTGGAAGTTTAGGAGCGGTCTAGAGACTTGACCTAGGTAACCTTATTTCTAGAGTTGTTTGTGCATTTTTGTGTGATTTGTCTTGAGTCCCACATTTTCAAAAACAAACCAATTTTAAATCATACACACGCTGCCACTTGCGCTAAAACCGTTTAGTGTATGCTCGGCTGGACACGGGATTCTAGTACCCGTCTTGTCCGCGTTTCGGCTATCGACTCCGAAGTCGGTACTTCTTCATTTTCTTTTTCCCCACCACCCACTACATCGACCGAGATGGACGGTACTCCATCAGATTATAACACCACCCTGCCACCGCCCGTAGGTGCGCAGAATCCACCGCGTATTTCTCTCCAAGAAAGATGCTATCCTATACGCGGTCCACTTCCTACCTGTTTATCCATTCTACCAGCCAACGGGGATAATTTTGAAATTAAACCCCACTACATCAATCTGTTGCCCAAATTTCTCGGGCTCGAGTCTGAAGACGCATACATTTTTATCACCAAATTCGAAAACGTATGCGTAATGATGGGTACTTCACAACTGTCCGTGGATGCTATGCGCTTGCGTCTTCTCCCGTTCATTTTGTGCGACTTGGCAGAAAAATGGCTTTATAATACTGCCGCACACTCTATTACCAATTGGGATGAATTCGTAATAGCATTCCTTATAAAAATTTACCCCAATCATAAGACCGCCCGTGTTAGGAGCGAAATCAACCAGTTTACCCAGCTTCCCAATGAACCATTTTGGAAGTGTTTTGAACGGTTCAAGGATTTGCTTGTCCAATGTCCTCATCATGGAATACATAGATAGGATCTGTGCCGAATTATATATGAGGGTATTAATCCAGCGACAAAGAAGATGCTTGAAACCATGTGTCAATGCAATTTCATGTTCAGAGACGATGGTGAAGCCTGGAAATATCTGGAAGATCTCGCTGAATATACTCTGCAGTGGGAAATCGTTAAACCACCTTCTAGGGGAGGTATCCATCAGCTCGAGGTTGTCATAGCCGTAAAAGCCGAAATGACAGCAATACAAAAGAAACTCGAGGCTATGGAGAACAAATTCTCATCAATCTCCCTAAACCAGGTTACGCTTCCTAAGACTGTATGTGGTTGCTGTTCCGATCCATCACATCTGACGGAAGAATGTCCTTCAAATGCACCGTTTCAAGGTCAAGAACACACTAATGCTACTTTTTAGCAGCGACCTAGAAACGATCCTTATTGTTCCACATACAATCAGGGGTGGAGGAATCATCCTAACTTTGCTTGGAACCAAAACCAAAACCAAAATCAAAACCAGTTCCAAAGCAATTATCAAAGACCTCCTCCACAGCAATATCAACCACCACCACAGAGTCAGCACCCCTTTCAATCGCAACCTTCTCAAAATCCGGCCAATAATTCTTTCCAAATGGCCAGGAATGAAAACTCATCTGCACTCGAACGAAGCATGGATATGTTTATTAAACATTCCATGCAACCGACGGACGAAATAAAGTCTTCTATCCGATCTTTAACACAGACCACCAATTCCCACGGTGAGAGTATAAAATCGATAGAAGTACAACTTGCAAAAATAAATACCGCGATGAGTGCGAGAGAAAAAGGGAAACTTCTATCTCAACCCTTACCGAATACTGGCCACTCACAAAATCATAATGTGAGTGCCGTCACCACGTTAAGATCGGGAAGAGTGCTAGATAACCAAGTGGGTGAACATGTTGATGAACACGTCGGTGATATTAATGATATCCCGGATTCTACTTTTTGCCCTACTTCATCTAGTTTCCCACCTTCTTCAGAGCCTATTCTCCGTTTTCCCCAAGGCTCGAACACCCCGCTCTCTTCCTCGAATCTATCTAAAACGATCCCCATTCCAATTCTGGGATCGAGTCCATCCCCACAAACTTCTCCAAATATGTTAGACCCAACACTTATTAATAAAGCTCCTTTTCCAAACAGGTTGAGGGCCAATAAACCTAATGCACAAATGGAGAATGTTGTGGAAATGTTTAAGCAAATTAATATAAATATCCTTCTTCTAGATGCTATTCAACAAGTTTCGTCTTATGCGGAAATCCTTAAGGACTTGCGCACTAGGAAAAGAAAAACTCAAGTGCCGAAAAAGGTATTCATGACAAGTAACGTGAGCACAGCTTTTACCCAACAATTGCCTAAGAAACATAAGGATCCCGTTTGTCCTACAATATCTATAACTATTGGGGGTAAAAACATCAATCGTGCTCTACTTGACCTCGGCGCTAGTGTTAACTTGCTTCCATATTCCGTCTATGAGCAGCTAGGTATAGGAGAGTTGAAACCTGCCCACTACACTCTCCAGATGGCAGATCGATCTATCGTCCAACCTAGGGGTGAACTAGAGGATGTGTTAATCAAAATCGGGGAATTCATATTCGCTGTGGACTTTATTGTTTTAGATACACAGCCTGTGGCGAACCCACGCAACCAAATCCCGGTGATACTCAGTCGACCTTTCCTAGCAACTTCCAACGCTGTCATTAATTGTCGTAACGGTTCTATGAATTTATCTTTCGGAAAGATGACAATTGAGCTTAATATTTACAAGTTAGGAAGTCAACCATCTGAACCTTTTGCTCATTTAATCGATGTCTGTTCCATCAATGAGATAGCTTCCGACAGCTGCGAAGCTGAAGTACTTTGCTATGATGATCTCGACAACACTAGTGCGTCATTGTTTGATCTGGAAAATCATTATAGTGAGGATACTTTTGACAAGTCCACCCCCGAGTTCGAATCTTTTGACCCGCCGCAAAAGTCAGTAGCGCTTTCCGAGTCAATATCCTATGCAAGTTATGAACCTCTTGGGGGGTCTGAATATCATTCCCTTACCCATCCTTCTATCGTCTCTCCGCCGACTCTAAATCTCAAACCGCTACCTTCTCATCTGAAATATGCTTATTTAGGTGAGAATGAGTCTTTACCCGTGATAATATCCGCTTCTCTAGCTTTAGAGCAAGAGAACGATCTTTTGACGGTATTGAGATCGAATCGGCAAGCATTTGGTTGGACAATGGCTGACATCAAAGGAATTAGTCCCTTAATTGTTGAACATCATATACATTTGATGGATGAAGCCAAACCAACCCGAGACCCACAAAGACGGTTAAACCCCGTCATGAAGGAGGCGGTAAAGAAAGAAATCGTCAAGTGCTTAGATAGTGGTATAATTTACCCAATATCTGATAGCCAATGGGTAAGTCCTATTCATGTAGTCCTTAAAAAGTCCGGCATCACGGTCATAACCAATGAGGCTAATAAGTTAATCCAAATACGCATCCAAACTGGGTGGCGTGTATGTATTGATTATAAGAAACTCAATGCCGCAACGAGAAAAGATCACTTTTCTCTACCTTTCATTGACCAGATGTTAGAACGATTAGCTGGACATGAATACTATTGTTTCTTGGACGGATACTCTGGCTATAACCAGGTCCCCATCGCCGAAAAGGATCAAGATAAAACCACATTTACTTGTCATTTCGGTACTTTTTCTTATAGACGCATGCCCTTTGGGTTATGCAACGCTCCCGCTACATTTCAGCGGTGTATGATGGGGATATTCTCAGACATGGTTGAGAATTTCCTGGAGATATTTATGGACGATTTCTCCATATCCGGGGACTCCTTTGAGGTCTGTCTTTGTCATCTTGACGCAGTTCTTACCCGCTGTAAGGATAATAACTTAACTTTGAATTGGGGAAAATGTCATTTCATGGTCCAAGAAGGTATTGTCCTTGGACATATAATTTCACGAAAAGGCATTGAGGTAGACAAAGCTAAAATAAATGTCATCCATAATCTCCCTCGTCCAAAATGCGTCAAAGATATACGATCCTTCCTTGACCATGCGGGATTTTATAGGAGATTCATTAAGGGCTTTAGCAAAATTGCTAGACCCTTAACTCTTCTTTTGGCCAAGGATACTACATTTCACTTTGATTCGGATTGTGAGGCTGCTTTTGAATCGCTTAAAAGATCTCTCACTACAACCTCCGTTCTATCATCTCCGGATTAGAATTACTCGTTCGAGCTTATGCGTGATGCGTCAGATTTTGCTATTGGTGCAGTCTTAGGGCAACACATTGATAAGATGCCACATGTAATTTACTATGCAAGTAGGACCTTAAACGATGCATAAATTAATTACACAAATACCGAGAAAGAACTCTTGGCAGTTGTATTTGCATTAGAAAAATTCAGGCCCCACTTGATTGGTTCGCCAATAGTGGTTTTCACTGATCACTCCGCCCTACGACACCTTTTATCAAAGAAGGATGTTAAGGACAGGCTCATACGTTGGATCCTGTTGTTACAAGAATTTGATCTTATCATCCGAGACAAGAGTGGATGTGAAAATGTAGTAGCTGACCATCTTTCACGCATCTCTTCGTCACCAACGTTGACCGTGCCGATAAATGACTCATTTCCTGACGAACAACTCTTGACCGTATCCCGCAAACCTTAGTTCGTGGATATTGTGAATTATCTAGCAACGGGACTTATTCCTAGCAATTGGTCGAAACAAGACAAACATCGATTTCTATCCCAAGTAAAACACTTTTACTGGGATGAACCTTATTTGTTTAAGTATTGTTCTGATCAAATCATTCGCAGATGTGTCCCTAACGATGAACTCAAGAGTGTGTTATCATTTTGTCATGATCAGGCATGCGGCGGTCACTTTGGTCCTCGAAAAACGGCGGAGAAAGTTTTGCAATGTGGCTTTTATTGGCCAACATTATTTAAAAATGCATATGTTCATTGCAAAACTTGCCCGCGGTGTCAACACTTGGGTCGGATTTCACGTAGAAATGAGATGCCACTCCAACCTATCTTGGTTGTGCACATATTCGACGTTTGGAGTATTGATTTTATGGGCTCTTTTCCTAACTCTTTTAGGAATTTATATATTTTGTTAGCGGTTGATTATGTCTCAAAATGGGTGAAAGCAATACCGTGTCACACTAATGACAACAATGTTGTTATTAAGTTTCTTAAAGAAAATATATTTTCGCGGTTCGGACACCCTCGCGCTATAATTAGCGATAAAGGGACGCATTTCTGTAATCGGTCTTTCGAGGTTTTGATGCGGAAATATGCAATTAACCACAAACTTTCTACGTCCTATCATCCCCAAACAAGTAGGCAAGCTGAGATCTTAAATAGGCAGATTAAGCAAATTTTGGAGAAGACGGTTTCCAAAAACCGTAAAGATTGGTCAACCAAATTGACGGATACTTTTTGGACATTTCGTATCGCTTATAAAACCGATCTTGGTATGTCTCCATACCGCCTTGTGCTTGGGAAGGCATGCCACCTTCTTGTCGAGATCAAACATAAAGCAATGTGGGCTATCAAAGAGCTAAACTTCGATTTTGATCAAGCCAGCAGCTATCGAAAGCTGCAATTGAATGAGCTAAGCGAACTCCGCGATGAAGCTTATGATAATGCGGTGATAGTAAAGAACCGGAATAAAGTGTTTCATGATAAAAACCTTTTTAGGAAAACTTTCACACCGGGACAACAAGTCAGTCTTTACGATTCCCGTCTCCATTTTCATCCGGGTAAGCTTAAATCTCGTTGGAAAGGACTTTTTGTGGTGCAGTATGTATACCCACACGGGACAGTAGAACTTGAAAATATAAAAACAGGTTCAATTTTTAAAGTAAACGGGCATAGATTAAAACCATATTTTTCTGCTGCTCCAGCGAAAGAGCTCCTGTTTTTAAAGGAGCCACTTTATCATAACTAAATTTCCTCCGGCTTACCTCCATGTTTCGGTAACATTGTCTCATTTTAAGAATAGAGGTGAGTGATAAAAGACTTCACTGAATATCTGTGCGTGCCAAAGTACAAATTTGGGGGTAGTTTTCATTTAACTATTATTTTACCTTTCTTAATTTCTCACCCTAAGTCTACAGGTCGATACATTCAAAAAAAGACATCAGTGAGGACACTGCTGAAAACAGGTTTGGGGGGAAGCTTTGTATTCACTAAACTATCTTTTGGCACTTGGCACTATACAATTTTTTTTTATATAATAAAAGAGTAGAAAGTGAAAAATTACATATGCAAGATAGGAAAATTTTAAAAAAAGCAAGAAAGTTAGATGTTTTCTTAAATGAAACTAGTAATAAGTAGTTATGAGCCGTTGTCCCAAGGGTTAGTAAGATGAAGGAAATTACTAATCTGAGGATAAAATTAAGTCTGAAAAATAGTTCTTATTCTTGACGCCAAACATTTGAACGTTGATACCCTACTATACGCACTTACACACATCTTGAAACTTGGGATAGTAGAGGATACCTTGAAATACTCTTGTCTAAAAGCCTTAGTATGAAAAAAAGTATAAATGGTAAAAAAAATGAACACTGGTTTGTAATTACCAAGGCAGCATAAAAAAATATAGCGAGGGTGTTTTATCACCTAGTTCCATAGACCAACTGGTTTGGGAGCCACTGCTAAGCCTTAGGTGTTGCGAAACGAGAAATTGCGCCTAAATACGCAAGCATATTTTGTAATCGGAAAGTTAGTACCTCAAGAAGTATTAATGGTCGCATGAAAGATGTGTGAGCAATTTCATCAAAATATTCACCAACTATAAAGTACTTTGGAAAATGGATAAGAGTATGATAGCTTGAATTGAATTCTCTAAGTGTAGAGATGTATTTTACATACATGTAGGGTTATATGATCAATATTTGGAAGAAAGATAGGGAGGGAGACTAAAGGCGATATTTTATTGAGAGATGATGTGATTTCTAATATTTTTTCATGACTATTAAGATAGGGCTCATGACAACCGAAAAACTGGTGTAGTTGGAAACTCTTATTTTGAAGTTCTTTTTTTTACAGTTCTTATGTTTATATGTAACTTTCACCATCTTTATTTTATTATAGGATTTTGTGGGTGTAATCCGCTGAAAACCCTCAGGAGATAACACTCTTCCTACTAGGGACACCTAGAGGTTTAACGGCTTGTTGCACGTGCTCAGTGCAATTGTGTTGCCTACAAAAATATGCTACTTAGGTTTTTCTTTTTCTCCTTATCTTGAATAACTAGTTTGCTCGGGACGATCAAAGTTTTGGGGGTATTTGTTCAGTCGAAAATATTGTGCATTTGATATGACATTTTCCTTACTATTTCAATATAATAAAAGATGTTTATTATAAATATGACACATATGAGGGTTTATCTGTAAAAATACTATTTTCATGTGTTTATATATTATGACTAACATTATGAAGGAAAATATAAGCATATAATATCTATATAATATTTAGTCCATTTAAATATGCCTACCTTATCAAATATCTTTAACCAATTTTCTAAAATTATAATATCATGTCAAATGGTTAAGTTAATATCTCAATAAAAACAAATTCTACTAACATTATTTATTGAGTTATTGTGCAGAAATTATATCAGGACTGAAATCAAGAAAATTCGAGTTGGCAAGATCAAATCTGCCGAAATATTCAAGTAAATCGAAGAAAGATATTCTGGCAGAGACTACGAAATGATTTCAAGATTCCAGATATCAAAACAGTCTACATATGTCACCAGAAGAAACCAACAAAAATATAAAATCAAGACCCTCCTAATCCACCGCGGATCCACGGCCAAACCCACTAAATGGCCGCGGTTCCGCCGCACGTCTGAAGATCTAGGGCTTGGGATTTTCGGGTTGGGATCTGTAACACCCTAGTTCATTTATACCAGTTCTGTTTTTGGGTATTTCTTTATTTATGGCTATTTCTTGATTTATTGTTGTTTGGGTGTGAATAGTGTAATTGGTGGCTGTATTTGCATCCGACCCGACCCGCATGCTGAAAACCCGTCTTGATTCCTGTTTATGATTTATCCCGGCTAGTTACGAGGATCCGTGCACTTTCATATTTTTTTTATATACTGCATACTGGCATTATATCTGACATCTGCATTTTTTTAATAAAACAAATAAGCTCAAATAAAATATTTTAAAAATGTCTAACATGGCCTGCATCATATCCCTGACCCTGTGGTAGCATCCGTGTATCTTGTTCTCGTTCCGTTCAGTGAAACGGACTCGTTTGGCATGCTACGTGCATGCTACGTGCACGCTACGTGCATCCGTTCTTGGGGGTATGCATTTTCGTTACCCGGATATCCTATTTGGTTTTGGTTTACACGTATATTAACTATATTTTCAAACCATAATTTTAGACCCGACCCGGACGTGTTTTGGTCTATTTTTGTATTAGCCAAAATCTCTAATATAATCAATATTATATTCTAATTTATACATAACTGTTTATATAAGATTTTAAACCAAAAATATATTTTTATATATTTACAAATCTTCTGCTCTCTCTCTCTGTGCACACCTATATATATATTTTATTAACATTAAAACCTAAAATCCTAACCTCTCAATCTCACAACTGTCTCTCTATCTCTCTTCTATATATATTTAAACCCCCCACGAGAGCGAATCACCGCCCTCCTCACTATTCCTACCGCCTCTCTCTTCTTCTTCCTCGTCTCGCGACCACGAGAAAACCCAAACCCATGCCTCGCCTCGCGCGACGCCGCCTCCAGCCTCGACCCCGCCTAACCCTCGACCTCACCTCACAACTCTCTCCTCCTCTCCCCTGCAAACCCCGGCAACCCACGAGCACCACCAACCCACTGCAACCCAACCCAAGAACCCCCGACTGCACGACCCGACCTCATCGACGCCCTCGTCGTCGTCGAACATCCCCTTATCATCACCTCCTCCTTCTCCTCTCCACTTCTTTTCTCTTCTCCAACCCTCACTTACAAACCCTAGAACCCTTGCACGTACGACCCCATGAACACTGTAACCCTCTCTGCACCCTTACGTCACCGGAGCTCCGACCCCGCCGACCTCACGCCCTCATCACCACGACCTACTCCCTCTTCCTCTCCCTCCAACCCGACACCCCTGCAAGCCCGACCCCAAGAAGCCAAGAAACCCCCACCGCCTTGCCGTAAACCTCGCCGTCGATGGCTCATCGTCGACGTCACCCCCTCGCCTTCTCCTATAACCCAGAGCCGAAGCCATAGAACCCTCTAGCCTTCTTCTCCTTTCTTCTTCTTCTTCTTTTCTTCTCTTTACTTTCTTGGATTCTTGTTTTCCGGTGATCGCCGGAGCCGTACCGCTACCGACGATCCGGGAAACCCAGTTGAAGTCCACATCCAGCGTGGTCGTGTTCTTGCTTTGCTTAGTTCAGTTTTGTACGACGTGTGTGCATTGCGACGTTTACCTGACGTCGGACGCAGGGTATGCACCCCGTCGTGAGATCCGTTCAGGCAAGTTTATCTTGCTACATGCTATGTTATGATATTTGCATCCATATTAATAATAATATTACATGTTCATTGTGCATCCTTGCTACCGTTTTACTGTTTTACGATACCAATTTACATCCGTATCATTTATTACATATCTAATCGCATGCAAGTTTACCTTGCTACATGCTATGATGCTTATTTTGTATCCATACGAATAAAAATATCACATGTTGACTGCATTGTACATCCATATTATTGTTTTACTGTTTTCGGATATCCGTACGCAATCCATATCATTAATTACATATCTGATTGCATGCAAGTAGCTTGATACATGCTATATTATTATTCCGCATCTATATTAATAAGAATATTGCGTGTTTATGGTATTGTGCATCCATGTTACAGTTTACCGTTTTCCGATATCCGTTCGCATCCGTATTATTTATTATATATCTAGTTGCATGTCAGATCACATTATTTCATGTTACTGTTATATTAACACCTCATGCTTGATAATGTGCATCATGCGTAGTCATGGAGTTGTAGATGTAATCCCTGATAGATATTTGTGCATCTGTGTTTTACTGTGCATCCGTACTTTTATCGTGCACCCGTACTTGCTACAGTTTTATTATGAGCATCCGTTTGATACCTGTGCACTATCTGTCATGACCTGATATACCACTACTGACATATTACCTGATCCTGTTTCTAATGCCGACAATCCTGACATGTTGTCCTGACGGACGTATCCTGTTGTTTGCATAGACAAATCTGTACCTGCTTGATCCTGCGTTGGCATTAGCTCCAGATTTATCAATACCTGACTTGAATACATAACTTGGGGGTAAGGGGAAATCAATGATGAAACCTGATTTGTAACTCAACAGTTCGACACTTATACTGATCAGTTATACGGGCTAGGCCAGCCCCGGAATGCTGCTGTTGCCATCATTCATCTGTACATGTCTCGGATTTCAGCCCGAGAATCTGGACCGTGGTCCCGGACATGAACGGGATACTATTGAGTTACATCGACGATTCATTAGATTGATTTCAAAGACTTGAGAGTAATTAACCCAGTAGCATAGATTACTCACCGCATGCACATACACTTCATTGTTCCATATTCATATTACTGTTATACACTCATTACTGTTCATGCTCATGCCTGCATATCTTGTTACATTCTGATTATATTTTATTGTTTGATATTATGACGCACCGACGTCTGGGTTTTGCATGGCCCAGATCCTTTATCTCTTTCGTAGGCCGACCAGGAGTACTTCAGTCGACAGGCCGAGCAGTGAGGAGCAATTTGGTATTTAGTTTAGTTTTGTTTTCTTTCAGTATTTTCATTTCCTGATGTGAGCCCATATTTAGGACGTACTTTCCAGATGTTTTGCTTATTGGATTTATTGCTTCCGCACATTTATTATTTCTTAACTCGTTTATTCTGGCATATGGACATGTACTAGATAGTTTATTTTTATTTCTACCGTTCTTGATATCTTATAGACAGTCGTAATGTGACTGTGGAGGGATGTTTCCTAGCCACAGGTAGCATGGTTGGCTCTGTCATGTGCCAATCTTAGCGCACTCTGGGAAGCAGGGCGTGACAGGGTTTGTTTGGTTTCGGAGCATACAATTTAGGTTAATCGGGTTTGATTCTTTTGTAGTTGGGTATTGGACCCAATACACGAATCAGAAAACCTGTAATTAGGAACATGTCTTACTACATTGTTATCGTGATCCTTAAATCTTATCTTTCTCTTGACCCTTGTCTTGACGATATGCAAATGACTTTGTATCTCGGCTTGAAATCCTTTTGGTTCCTTATTATTTCTCCCTTCCTATTCCTTCGATTCTGATACTAGGATTTAGGCGACTGGAACGGAGTTATGTGATTGTAACTATGAACTGCAGGATAGTTACAATGCGGTACTCTATTTAAGTAACTTGGAGTCCTAGTCTTGATTCACTTCCTTATTTTATGGTCATTATATTACCTTGCTTCTCTCGGTTTCATTACTTACCAGTTAATGTTTTCTCGCAAGCTTGAATCCTGTTTACCATGCTTATCTTTTTCAGTGTTTGGCTTCAAATGAAGTCATTTCTGGTATCCTACTTGTTTATGGTTTTTCCGCATTAACATTATTCGATTTTGGTGCATCCCATTATTTTATGTCATCCAAGTTTATTGCTACACACTTGATTGCTTGCACGGCCCTGTCTTGTTGTTGGGACATACACACTGGGAATGGGAAGATCATATCTAGTAGCGAGTGCAAGGATTGTTCAGTTGTTATCTGCGGATGAGAGTTGGTTGCGGATTTCTTGGTGATCGATACCGGCAGTTATGATGTTGTCTTGGGAATGGACTTTCTCGGCACTTTCCACGCTCACATTGATTGTAGGGCAAAAAAAGTGATTTTCCAGATTCCTGGACATCCAGAGTTTGTTTTTGCTGGAGGTAGCAGTTCTGTCGGGCCAGTCGAGTTTAGGGCTAGGCCGACAAACAGTATTCTTTCGTTGATGGAAGTTGATAAGAAGGAAGCGCCAGCTGTAGTTCGAGAGTTCATGGATGTGTTCGAGGACATCTCGGGTTTACCGCCAAAACGAGATGTGAAGTTCGCGATCGATCTTGTTCCTGGTGCAGCGCCAATTTCAAGGGCGTACTATCCGATTGCACCAGTGGAGTTGAAAGGAATAAGGAAGCAGGTTACCGAATTGCTAGAGAAGAGTTGGATTCGCAGCAGCAATTCACCCTGGAGAGCTCCAGTTCTTTTAGTCAAGAAGAAAGATGACACAAGAAGGATGCACATCGATTATCGAGAATTAAACCGGGTGACTATTAAGAACAAGTACCCGATCCTTTGCATTGGCGAATTATTCGAGCAACTTAGTGGCGCGAGGGTATTCTCGAAGCTGGGTTTGCGATCCGGATATCATCAAGTTCGAGTTAAATTAGAGGATATTTGCAGGACCGTGTTCCGAACTCGATATGGACATCATGAGTATTTAGTGAAGCCATTCGGAGTCACGAATGCACCGGCGATATTTATGGACTTAATGAACCGAGTCTTTTCACCGTTCTTGGACCATTTTATAGTGATGTTCATCGCTAATATTCTGGTCTACTCGAGGAGCCTAGAAGAGCATGCTGGACACTTGATGATCGCACTGCAGACATTGAGGCATGAAAGATTGTATGAGAAGTTGAGCAAGTGTGAGTTTTGGCTTGAAGAAGTGAAGTTTTTGGGGCACGTCGTATCTGGAGATGGAATCGCCGTTGATCCCGAGAAGATTGCGGCAGTTCAAGATTGGCCGATTCCGAAGAACGTAGCTGAGATCAGAAGTTTTCTTGGACTTGCCGGATATTACAGAAGGTTCGTGGAGAATTTTGCTCGTTTAGCTGAGCCGTTGACCAAGCTTATGCGAAAGGAGGTACCGTTCGTATGGACGGATAGATGTGCGCCAGCTTTTGAGGCGTTGAAGCAAATGTTGATAACCGCTTCTATTTTGACCATACCAGACGGTTCCGGAGGATTGGTGATTCACAGCGACGCATCTAGGAAAAATTTGGGATGTGTTTTGATGCAGCATGGGAAGGTTATAGCCTACGCATCGAGACAGTTGAAGACCCATGAGAAGAATTACCCAACTCATGATTTGGAGCTTGCAGCCGTGATTTTCGCTTTGAAGATTTGGAGACACTACTTACTGGACGAAAAGGTCGAAGTATTCACCGATCACAAAAGCCTAAAGTATGTGTTCACGCAGAAAGAGCTTAATATGAGGCAGCGTAGATGGTTGGAGCTGATGACTGACTATGATCTTAATCTCAAGTACCATTCGGGGAAAGTTAATGTAGTGCCGGATGCGCTTAGTCGGTTGCCAACAATTCTGATGTTGACTGTACAGAGGGAGCTTATCGATGATTTTCGGAGATTCGATTTAGAGATCGTATTACCACATTCTTCAGGACAGTTGATGCAGCTGCAAGTACAGTCGTCATTGATCGATAATATTAAAGCAGCGCAGTCGCACGATCCAAGATTGCAGAAGTTTCGAGAACAGGTTGAAGCGGGACTTCAAACAGACTTGTTGATTCATGAAGATGGTTCGTTGCGATATGGTAGCCGTTTGTGTGTGCTGAAAAGAGACATTCGTGAAGAAGTTATGAAGGAGGCGCACAGTTCCGCATATTCTGTACATCCAGGAGGCACAAAGATGTACCATGATCTACGACAGCATTTTTGGTGGAAAGGCATAAAAAGGGAGATTGCTCGCTTTGTAGCGAAGTGCTTGGTGTGTCAGCAAGTTAAGGCTGAACATCAAAGGGTAGCTGGTTTATTGCAACCACTTTCGATTCCTCAGTGGAAGTGGGAACATATAACCATGGATTTCGTGACAGCTTTACTGCGGAGTCCAAAGGGCAATAATGCAGTTTGGGTGATTGTTGATCGATTGACCAAGGCAGCTCATTTCATACCATTTCGAGTTGGTCAGTCGACGAAAGCGTTAGCAGAACAGTACATGCAGGAGATTGTGAGATTGCATGGAGTACCTGTGAGCATCGTCTCCGACCATGATACCCGATTCTTATCGCACTTCTGGAGGAGTTTACAGGAAAGTTTGGGAACGCGATTGAAGTTTAGTACCGCTTATCATCCTCAGACAGATGGCCAGTCAGAGAGAACGATCCAAACTCTTGAAGATATGTTGAGAGCTTGCATGTTAGACTTCAAGGGTTCATGGGAGGATCATCTACACCTGGTGGAGTTTTCTTACAATAACAGCTTTCAGGCGACTATTCAGATGGCTCCATTCGAAGCATTGTATGGTCGCAAGTGTCGCTCACACCGTTTGTTGGGACGATGTTAGAGAACGAAGATTGTTGGGACCAGATTTGATCGTGTAAACCGTGGAGAAAGTTAATACCATCCGGAATCACATTAAGGCAGCACAAGATCGGCAGAAGAGTTGGGCTGATACATCGAGAAGACCTCTAGAGTTCGCTGTTGGTGATATGATATTCTTGAAGATATCACCAACTAGAGGAGTGATTCGTTTTGGGAGTCGATGCAAGCTTAGTCCTCGATTTGTGGGGCCTTTCGAGATTATGGAGCGTGTTGGAGAAGTGGCTTATCGATTGGCTTTACCACCATCTTTGGCGAGTGTTCATGACGTGTTTCATGTATCTCAACTCCGTAAGTATGTTCGAGATGAGACGCACGTGCTGGATCATTCGGAGCTGACTGTAAGGGAGGATTTGACCTTTGAAGAACGACCGATGTCGATTGTTGATCAAAGAGAAAATGTCCTCAAGAACAAGGTTATCCCTCTCGTAGTTGTTTCTTGGGGAAATCGCTCGCATGGAGAATCAACTTGGGAACGAGAAGACGAGATTCGACAGAAATTTCCACACTTCTTTTCTTAGATTCATGTTTGTTTTCCTTTACTTGTTCCGGGAATTTCGAGGACGAAATTCTTTTGTAGTTGGGTATAATGTAACACCCTAGTTCATTTATACCGGTTCTATTTTTGGCTATTTCTTGATTTATGGCTATTTCTTGATTTATTGTTGTATGGGTGTGAATAGTGTAATTGGTGGCTGTATTTGCATCCAACCCGACCCGCATGCTGGAAACTCGTCTTGATTCCTGTTTATAATTTATCCCGGCTAGTTATGAGGATCCGTGCACTTTCATATTTTTTTATATACTGCATACTAACATTATATCTGACATCTGCATTTTTTAATAAAACAAATAAGGTCAAATAAAATATTTTAAAAATGTCTAGCATGGCCTGCATCATACCCCTGACCCTGTGGTAGCATCCGTGTATCTTGTTCTCGTTCCGTTCAGTGAAACAGACTCGTTTGGATCGCTACGTACACGCTACGTGCATCCGTTCTTGGGGATATGCATTTTCGTTACCCGGATATCCTATTTGGTTTTGGTTTACACGTATATTAACCGTATTTTAAAACCATAATTTTAGACCCGACCCGGACGTGTTTTGGACTATTTTTGTATTAGCCAAAATCTCTAATATAATCAATATTATATTCTAATTTATATATAACTATTTATATAAGATTTTAAACCAAAAATATATTTTTACATATTTACAAATCTTCTGCTCTCTCTCTCTGCACACTTATATATATATTTTATTTATATTAAAACCTAAAATCCTAACCTCTCAATCTCACAACTGTCTCTCTATCTCTCTTCTATATATATTTAAACCCCCATGAGATCGAATCACCGCCCTCCTCACTATTCCTACCGCCTCTCTCTTCTTCTTCCTCGTCTCGCGACCACGAGAAAACCCATGCCTCGCCTCGCGCGCCGCCGCCTCCAGCCTCGACCCCGCCTAACCCTCGACCTCACCTCACATCTCTCTCCTCCTCTCCCCTGCAAACCCCGGCAACCCACAAGCACCACCAATCCATTGCAACCCAACCCAAGAACCCCCGACTGCACGACCCGACCTCGCCGACGCCCTCGTCGTCGTCGAACATCCCCTTATCATCACCTCCTCCTTCTCCTCTCCACTTCTTTTCTCTTCTCCAACCCTCGCCCGCAAACCCTAGAACCCCTGCACGTACGACCCTATGAACACTGTAACCCTCTCTGCACCCTCACGTCACCGGAGCTCCGACCCTGCCGACCTCACGCCCTCATCACTACGACCTACTCCCTCTTCCTCTCCCTCCAACCCGACACCCCTGCAAGCTCGATCCCAAGAAGCCAAGAAACCCCCACTGCCTTACCGTAAACCTCGCCGTCGACGGCTCATCGTCGACGTCACCCCCTCGCCTTCTCCTATAACCCAGAGCCGAAACCATAGAACCCTCCAGCCTTCTTCTCCTTTCTTCTTCCTTCTTTTCTTCTCTTTACTTTCTTGGATTCTTGTTTTCCGGTGATCGTCGGAGCCGTGCCGCCACCGACGATCCGGGCAACCCAGTTGAAGTCCACATCCAGCGTGGTCGTGTTCTTGCTTTGCTTAGTTCAGTTTTGTACGCCGTGTGTGCATTGCGACGTTTACCCGACGTCGGACGCAGGGTACGCACCCCGTCGTAAGATTCGTTTAGGCAAGTTTATCTTGTTACATGCTATGTTATGATATTTGCATCCATATTAATAATAATATTACATGTTCATTGCATTGTGCATCCTTGCTACCGTTTTACTGTTTTACGATACCAGTTTACATCCGTATCATTTATTACATATCTAGTCGCATGCAAGTTTACCTTGCTACATGCTATGATGCTTATTTTGCATCCATACGAATAAAAATATCACATGTTGATTGCATTGTACATCCATATTATTGTTTTACTGTTTTCGGATATCCGTACGCATCCATATCATTAATTACATATCTGGTTGCATGCAAGTAGCTTGATACGTGCTATATTATTATTCCGCATCTATATTAATAAGAATATTGCATGCTTAAAGTATTATGCATCCATGTTACAGTTTACCGTTTTCCGATATCCGTTTGCATCCGTATCATTTATTATATATCTAGTTGCATGTCAGATCACATTATTTCATGTTACTGTTATATTAACACCCCATTCTTGATAATGTGCATCATGCGTAGTCATGGAGTTGTAGATGTAATCCCTGATAGATATTTGTGCATCCGTGTTTTACTGTGCATCCGTACTTTTATCGTGCACCCGTACTTGCTACAGTTTTATTATGAGCATCTGTTTGATACCTGTGCACTACCTGTCATGATCTGATATACCACTACTTGACATATTACCTGATCCTGTTTCTAATGCCGACAATCTTCACATGTTGTCCTGACGGACGTATCCTGTTGTTTGCATAGACAAATCTGTACCTGCTTGATCCTGTGTTGGCATTAGCTCCAGATTTATCAATACCTGACTTAAACACATAACTTGAGGGTAAGAGGAAATCAATGATGAAACCTGACTTGTAACTCAACAGTTCGACGCTTATACTGATCAGTTATACAGGTTAGGCCAGTCCCGGGATGTTGCTGCTGACATCATTCATCTGTACATGTTTCCTGTTTAATGCCTAGCGGCATGTCTCGGATTTCAGCCCGAGAATCTGGACCGTGGTCCCCGGCACGCACGGGATACTATTGAGTTACATCGACGATTCATTAAATTGATTTCAAAGACTTGAGAGTAATTAACCCAGTAGCATAGATTACTTACCGCATGCACATACACTTCACAGTTCCATATTCATGTTACTGTTCATGCTCATGCCTGCATATCTTGTTACATCCTGATTATTTTTTATTGTTTGATATTATGACGCACTGACGTCTGGGTTTTGCATGGCTCAGATCCTTTATCTCTTTTACAGGCCGAGCAGGAGTACTTCAGTCGATAAGCCGAGCAGTGAGGAGCAATTTGGTATTTAGTTTAGTTTAGTTTTCTTTCAGCATTTTCATTTCCTGATGTGAGCCCATATTTGGGACGTACTTTCCAGATGTTTTGCTTATTGGATTTATTGCTTCCGCACATTTATTATTTCTTGACTCATTTATTCTGGCATATGGACATGTACTAGATAGTTTATTTTTATTTCTACTGTTCTTGATATCTTATAGACAGCCGTAATGTGATTGTGGAGAGATGTTTCCTAGCCACAGGTAGCATGGTTGGCTCTGTCACGTGCCAATCTTAGCGCACTCTGAGAAGCGGGGTGTGACTGGATCCTAACAACAAGTTACCATATTAGGAAACTGTCACGTCTCGAAAGTACGGAACATGACCGGCACTTAAACTACGAAACGTCTCGAGGAGTACGTAATCTAAGTAAGCCGAAAACCCAGAAATCCAAACCGAGAAAAGTAGTAGAGTGAAGGAAAACAAATTTAAAATCAAGTAGTTTTAATAGCATAAGCCGAATTATGCGGTTTTAAAAACATCAAATATTTCCTAAAATTTTTGGCAGAGTCTCCTTTGTAAATACTGGCTCCCAAACGAGATACAACATGAATAGTATACGAAATCAATAAAAGGCATCCCCAAACGGGAGCTAGCTCTTCATCAATCGACGGTTACAACCATACAAGCAATATAATATACAACGCCAAGGGCGAGGATCAAAACTCAAAATGAAACTCAAAATAACAAGAAATCCACAGAAATACAACGCGCGACTCTAAGGTCGAAAGAATAACATCACTGGTCTCTATCTCAAAAATAAATACATGTTTGGTTGATGGAATTTACTAGATACAACTGAATAATATTATACAAGGTAATATGATGGGTACGATACCAATAAACCCACCTACTAGCAAGTCGCCCGAACGAAACTGTGCCCGCAAAGCCGTAATGAAACCTGTACGACAAACCTGCAAGAAACTAGGGCACAACGGGGGTGAGTTGCCAACTCGTGAATAGAAAAACATCTACGAATAGAAATCGCATGTATGACGCAATCCTAGATCATACGATCATAATATATAATCCTCAAATATATAACCAGCAACCCATAACCATGGTTAGGGCAAATATCTAACCCAAGTGTAATCCTATATGCCCGTGTCAGTGCCTCAGGTAGCAATGTATCATATGGATGATGTATGAATGCATGAAACAGAATGCATGTACTGAAGAAAACTGCTTTCATAAATCAGTGAGATTTCTGTATTTTAAAAATGAGGTACCATAAATGAAATCAGTATAAAACAGTGCCCAGCATCGACACAAAACAAGTGTCCAAATATCTCGATATCTCTGTATCACAATCTCTGTACCTCAATATCTCAAAATCTCAATGTCTCAATCACAATATCTAGGGCGCCGTCAGTCCAGACCGGCCCCTACCATCCATCTCAAGACCACGACGGTATCCTCCGGATATCCGACGCGTCGGGTAAAATCACCGGTCGGTCGTGCTCCCCTGCACAGGCTCAACGTCAACAACACGATCTTCTTGCCCCGGGGTACCGCACCGGGCCCACCATGTACCCGAAACGGTTCATCCATCTCCTCGAATCGGGTCTCGAAATCCATCAGCAAACTCATGGTGGACGACTCATACATCATGGGAAAACCGCACTTTTTATTTAAAAGAGAGGAAAGAAGCTTATACAAGTTTTGCGGTTTCCCCCAAATCCAGAAAATCTCATGGAAATCCGAATCCAAATCATCAATAGCATGTAAAACCATGAATATAGGCATGAGAATCGATGAATACGGCATAACAATGAATAACAGTATGCATGAAGTGACAAGTAATAACTACAATATCTACACTGGCATATAAGGTAAGTACACTAATATCATGTTAAACTACTAGCTATCAAGCTAAGTTAAGCAATAATATTTTTTAAGGTGTACGCGACATGGCAATTACCGATGAAGATGCGTGTGAACCGGCAAGTAAGTGTACGTGTTACATACGCATCATCGGTAATGGTGCCGGTGTCCTAACAGTATAATATCAACAATGCAATATGAAATAACAATGTAAGTATGCGATGCGGAGCGAGCAACCATAATGAGAGGGAGCTAAATATTAAACAATGGTGCCATTTGAAATAACACGAATCGTGGGGTTTTGAAAATAAGGGCTACGGTGGTTTTAAGAAAGGATACGTCTTTTGAAATATCCGTAGATCCCTTGACCTGTCTTTTAAAATACCCACGATCCACTAGTTTTGAAATAGGTAGGAGTCTAATCTAATCTAACAACTACACTAAACTATACGGCTGACCTAACAAGATGAACTACAGGTAAGGAAACCGCCTATCATCTGAGTCGATACATATACATACCTGTATATGTATAGTCGGTGATCCCGCCTCAATAATATCATATCCGATACCATATCTATAATCAGACATCCCAAGTCAAGAGTGCGGATCAATCATCAATATATAGCTCGTACGTAAATCCGTCGTACGGCATCCCAAATCTGGGTACGGGTCAATATCACATTCATCATACTATTCATCTGGTATTCTCTTTATCAAATATCATGATCGGGGTACTGATCTACGTCTACTACAATACTGGTACCGCCTAAGTATGCATGCACGTGTGTGAAACACTACGTCAAGGATCCGCTACAACGTCATGTCGTATCTCAAATACGAACCCTGCCATATCACCGATCTCACGGCCGCAAATCAAATCTCATCGACTCATCTCAAATCCCAAGTACTATCCTCATCATCCATTCGTGTGTATATGAATGTATATATGCATAGTCCCATACCCACGCGTATATACATATATACACATCCCCATCTACGCACAAGAAAGTAATGTATGCAAGTCTGTGTGTGTGTATGTGGGTATAACAACTACTCTAGGGTTTCGCAACTAACCCAAAGCTAATCCATGAACACATAATCATATCATGAATAAACATTCTCGTATCATAAAACACATATATAAACATATATATATGAACTATACTACGGACTGCGGGGGTGCTATACGCCATCGACCCGACTTCTCCCCGTAGATATAAATCTACTCACCTGGTCCTCGCTCGCCGGTGCTGACGTCGCCACGCGCTTGCTTATCGTCTCGAAGTCCACATGGGGTACCTACATATCATAACGCACCGTATCGTATTAAAACCAAATTCGAAATCGAAACGTCATACGAAAATCAAATTGGCACGCGTATCACACATAGGTCAAAACCTATCGCCTACGCATGCAAGAATAGCCAAACCAACCCTCGATGTCGATGTACAAACGTCAAACCATCGAGAAAACCCAAACACATTCATTTGCGCATCCACGAATACTAACTATAATATAAAATAGGTTAAAATTCACAAAAACCCCAAATTCACCTTAAAAGCCATTTTTCCGAAAATCTAGCAAGCAAAAATTATCCGTTTTAGTACAAAATTCGACGTTTAAACAAATCTAGTGGCCATAATACTTATTAAATATCTTAAATAAGTCATAAAAACAATTTCCATAATTTAATCCCAATAAATTTCATTAACCCCAAAATTCTAGTTTACAATATACCCAAATTTTAACAATTTATAGCAAAAATGCACAAACAACAATTTAGCTTGGATTTTCATGAACTAAAAGCATTAAACCATTCAATATAATATTTATAATGACAGGAAAACTTAATTATATTTTAATCTAAGCATTTGATAATTTTTCAAAAACTCTAGTTAGCAAAATAGCTTAATTAGGGCATTTATAAGAAATGGTTGTAATTAACAACTAGATTAGCTTTCAACAAGGCTTAAGATGTTAATCCATATCATATATCCATGCACAATTGATCACAACCCAATTCCACAACAAAACCCTAACTCAATCAAAATCCTCACTAGAAATTTCCAACCTCTCAAATAAACCCACAATTAAACACCTAACAACTTTAATTAAGCAACTAATCCACAACCAAACCATGGGACAAAGAGTTATACCTCAAAGATCATGAGATCCCACATGCAACATGTCTCCAAAATGCTAACTTTTCACCAAGATCCATGCTAAAGAAGATGAGGGAAAATGGGTAGGAATCGGATTTGGATTTTTGCTTGATTTTTGATGGAATTTGGACATTTTTTTTTGAGGGGAAAAGAGGTGGGGTTTTGGGGAAATTTCTGGATAGCAGTGAGGGAAGGCTCGGCTGCAGGAAAAAGAAAAGGAGGAGAGAGAGGGAGGTGGAGAAAATGATATGTGTAGTCAAAGTCCACTTTTTGTATCAACATTTCCTTTTCTTTTCTTTGCTTTATTGTGTGAAATAGGAGGCCCAAGAATGTTGGGCTGATCAAGGGGGCCGGCTAGAGCATTTTGGGGGAATGGGTGTGGGTTTTGTTTGGGTGAGAAAAAGAGATAAGTGTAGTAACCCACTTCCATTACACTAATTTTACCGAAAAAAGCATTTTTCTTCGATATTTTCTAACACCGCTTAGCAACTTCATTTAAATTCAAAAACCACATGTTAAAATTTTGCTTAATGTAATATGATGCACAAAATTTGTTTCAACCCATTCCAGTTTGTAATTTTCCCTAATTAAATGTATTAGTGACGGCTTAAAATAATATTAAAATAATTAATTTCGGAAAAATTTTCAGAAAATTTGAAATTTCACCAGTGGCTCAATAAACACCAAATACTAGCAATTTCATAGCTAGAATATATATATATATTTAATATTATAATAAAGATATTTGTATTTTGACTTTTTACAGAAAACCCCTTTATTTTACCGATTTTTCCGAAATTTCACCTAAACGATTTTCAAAACGTTACAGAAACTAGGGTTCTGGCTCTATGATTATAAATAAGGACTGAGAGCCTCTTGGAAAAGGGATCAAACCGACGCGATCACGAAGTCCACGACGGCTCAAGAATACTGATTGATCATCGATAGTTCATCTACCTCCTTAAGAAGAGATCGAGAAGCAAACTAGGGTTTTGTAATCATTTTCTAAAGGAACAAAGTATACTTGATCTTGTTGATTAATAAAGGTAGTTTTATTCTATTGCATTTTATTTTCTTCATGATTTCTATCTTTTCTTTTCCTAACATGCGCGAGTAATTCTCCGCTTGTTAGGGTTCGTAGGATTATGGTAGATTAATGGATGATGAAGATCCTTAAACTCTTTTTACGTCCTATAAAGTTTATAAACTTTACTAAAAGAATCATTAACATCCTAATCGGCCGCGCTGCCAATTCATTGGAAGCCACGACCGCGATTAGAGATTAGATTAACGATTGTTTTGGTAAAGGCCAGACATGAACGGAGATCCATGTCAAGGTAGGGGTTAAGAGCGGGAACCCTTTTCCCTCCAGAAACCCTAATCTACATGCATCACTGTCGATCTAGTTTTAAATCTATTAAAGAATTAGAGAAGTAATCTTTAATTAATCATCCATGACTACTAAATCTTAACGAACCCTACAAGCCACCTTCTAATATAAAACATACATTCGTAGTTAATCTAGATCTATATCCCGCTTCCGTGTTTGTCGTGGATCTAGAATCTACAACCATTCTTCATCATTCTTTATTCTTCCCTTTTTTCAACACGTCTAAAGTAAGATTAAAAGATTAAACGTTTCCCTGAGGACGACCCGTACTCATCTTGGTCTAGCTACACGCGATACCGTTATTTATTGCGGTTACAACACAACTCTAAAAACATCATCAATCAAATGACCCGGGTAAGCTGAGATCTCAAATAAGCAGATCAAGAAAATTTGATTGATGAGTATTCCCGTCTGTCACGCGGGTGACCCGGGTTCGATCCCCGGCAACGGCGCCATTTGGTTGATGATGTTTTTAGAGTTGTGTTGTAACCGCAATCAATAACGGTGTCGCGTGTAGCTAGACCGAGATGAGTACGGGTCGTCCTCAGGGAAACGTTTAATCTTTTAATCTTACTTTAGACATGTTGAAAAAGGGGAAGAATAAAGAATGGTGAAGAATAGTTGTAAATTCTAGATCCACGTCAAACACGGATGCAGGATATAGATCTAGATTAACTACGGATGTAGGTTTTATATTAGAAGGGGGCTTGTAGGGTTCGTTAAGATTTAGTAGTCATGGATGATTAATTAAAGATTACTTCTCTTATTGTTTAATAGATTTAAAACTAGATCGACAGTGATGCATATAGATTAGGGTTTCTGGAGGGAAAATGGTTCCCACTCTTAACTCCTACCTTGACATGGATCTCCTTTCATGTCTAGCCTTTACCAAAACAATCGTTAATCTAATCTCTAATCGTGGTCGTGTCTCCCAATGAATTGATAGCGCGCCCGATTAGGATGTTAATGATTCTTTTGGTAAAGTTTATAAACTTTATAGGATGTAAAAAGAGTTTAAGGATCTTCATCATCCATTAATCTACCCTAATCCTACGAACCCTAACAAGCGGAGAATTACTCGCGCATGTTGGGAAAAGAAAAGATAGAAATCATGAAGAAAATAAAATGCAATAGAATAAAACTATCTTTATTAATCAACCAGATCAAGTACACTTTGTTCCTTTAGAAAATGATTACAAAACCTTAGTTTGCTTCTCGATCTCTTTTTAAGGAGGTAATGAACCGTCGATGACCAACCAAGATTCTTGAGCCGTCGTGGACTTCGTGATCGCGTCGGTTAGGAGGTCCCACCGAGATTTGAACTCGGGTTACTGGATTCAGAGGCTTTGATGCGGAAATATGCAATTAATCATAAACTTTCTATGTCCTATCATCCCCAAACAAGCGGGCAAGCTGAGATCTCAAATATGCAGATCAAGCAAATTTTGGAGAAGACGGTTTCTAAAAACCGTAAAGGTTGGTCAACCAAATTGACGGATACTCTTTGGGCATTTCGTACCGCTTATAAGACCGATCTTGGTATATCTCCATACCGTCTTGTGTTTGGGAAGGCATGCCACCTTCCTGTCGAGATCGAACATAAAGCAATGCGGGCTATCAAAGAGCTAAACTTCGATTTTGATCAAGCCAGCAGCTATCGGAAGCTGCAATTGAATGAGCTAAGTGAACTCCACGATGAAACTTACGATAATGCGGTGATAGTAAAGAACCGGACTAAAGTGTTTCACGATAAAAACCTTTTTAGAAAAACTTTCACATCGAGATAACAAGTCCTTCTTTACGATTCCTGTCTCCATCTTTATCCGGGTAAGCTTAAATCTCGTTGGAAAAGACCTTTTGTGGTGCGGTATGTATACCCGCACGGACAGTAGAACTTGAAAATATAAAAAACGGTTCAATTTTTAAAGTAAATGGGCATAAATTAAAACTGTATTTTTCTGCTGACCCAGCGGAGGAGCTCCTATTTTTAAATGAGCCACTTTATCATAACTAAATTTCTTCCGCTCCACCTCCAAGTTTCGGTAACATTGTCTCATTTTAAGAATGGAGATGAGTGATAAAAGACTTCACTGAATATCTGTGCGTGCAAAAGTACAAATTTGGGGGTAGTTTTCATTTGACTATTATTTTTCCCCTCTTAATTTCTCTCCCTAAGTCTACAGGTCAATGCATTCAAAAAAAGACATCAGTGAGGACACTGCTGAAAACAGGTTTGGGGGGAAGCTTTGTATTCACTAAACTATCTTTTGGCACTTGACACTATACAAATTTTTTTTATATAATAAAAGAGTAGAAAGTGAAAAATTATATATGAAAGATAGGAAAAATTTAAGAAAAGCAAGAAAGTTAGATGTTTAAATGAAACTAGTAATAAGTAGTTATGAGCCGTTGTCCCAAGGGTTAGTAAGATGAAGGAAATTACTAATCTGAGGATAAAATTAAGTCTGAAAAATATTACTTATTCTTGACACCAAACATTTGAACGTTGATACCCTACTATACGCACTTACACACATCTTGAAACTTGGGATAGTAGAGAATACCTTGAAATGCTCTTGTCTAAAAGCCTTAGTATGAAAAAAGTATAAATGGTGGGAAAAAAATGAACACTGGTTTTGTAATAATTAAGGCATCATAAAAAAAATATAGCGAGGGTGCTTTATCACCTAATACCTTAGACTAACTGGTTTGGGAGCCACTGCTAAGCCTTAGGTGTTGCGAAACGAGGAATTACACCTAAATGCGCAAGCATATTTTGTAATCGGTCGGTTAGTACCTCAAGAAGTATTAACAGCCGCATGAAGGATGTGTGAGCAATTTTATCAAAATATTTACCAACTATAAAGTACTTTGGAAAATGGACAAGAGTATGATAGCTTGAATTGAATTCTCTAAGTGTAGGGATGTCTTTTACACGCACGTAGGGGTATATGATCAATGTTTGGAAGAAAGATAGGGAGGAAGACTAAAGGCGATATTTTATTGAGGGATGATGTGATTTCTAACATTTTTTCATGACCATTAAGATAGAGCTCATGACAACCGAAAAACTGGTGTAGTTGGAAACTCTTATTTTCAAGTTCTTTCTTTTATAGTTCTTATGTTTATATGTAATTTTCACGATCTTTATTTTATTATAGGATTTTGTGGGTGTAATCCGCTGAAAACCCTCAGGAGACAACACTCCTCCTACTAGGGTCACCTAGAGGTTTAACGGCTTATTGCACGTGTTCAGTGCAATCGTGTTGCCTACAAAAGTATGCTACTTAGATTTTTCTTTTTCTTTTTCTCCTTATCTTGAATAACTAGTTTGCTCGGGACGATCAAAGTTAAGTTTGGGGGTATTTGTTCAGTCGAAAATATTGTGCATTTGATATGAAATTTTCCTTACTATTTCTATATAATAAAAGATGTTTATTATAAATATGATACATATGAGGGTTTATCTGTAAAAATACTATTTTCATGTGTTTATATATTATGACTAACATTATGAAGGAAAATGTATACATATAATATCTATATAATATTTAGTCCATTTAAATATGCTTACCTTATCAAATATCTTTAACTAATTTTCTAAAACTATAATATCATGTCAAATGGTTAAGATAATATCTCAATAAAAATAAATTCTACCAATATTATTTATTGAGTTATTGTGCAGAAATTATATCAGGACCGAAATCAAGGAAATTCGAGTTGGTGAGATCAAATCTGCCGAAATCTTTCGTCAGATTCCCCCTCGTTTGAGGGGGTTTTGATTGTGGGGACGCTCTTCCCTGCAGGCGTAAGCCCCTGCAGTTAATTACGCTACCGCATCGCGGTAACAACTTTCTCCTTCTTCAGATGGTCACTTCGTGTCATGGGTGTTTGTTTTGTTTTTGGTTGCCCGTGGATTGTATACGGAGACTAATTTATATTGTCGCTCGTAGGGCGTGGATTAGCCCAAATCCGTATCTTCTTAGATTTGGGTTTGGGGGCTGGTTTTAAGAATACGTTAGTCTCATTTAAGACTAAGATCGACTTAAACGTTTGTTAAGGATACGTTAGTCTGATTTTTAGACTAAGATCAACTTAACGGGATCGTTTAGATCCAACAAAAGAGCATTCGAGCTTTATTGTTTAGTTTAGGGACATTGCGGTCGATTAGTTTATTTTATGATGAGATCTTTTGATCTCTTTTATGAAAGGCTTTTTGTCTTGAAGATATATGATTTGTGAAAGAAGTAAGTACTTCTTTGATTTTATGATGAGATCTTTTGATCTTTTTATAAAAGACCTTGGTCTTTGTAGATCTATGATCTTTTAAGAAGATAATTCTTCTTTTTAATTATGAGATGATTCATCTCTTTGTTTTTCACCATTCCTTTTACCTTGAAGAAAAAATCTTCTTTTGCTGAGAGCTATGCTTCTCTTTGTTTGAATTTTTCAAAGTTTATGGGGGGGGGGAGGTTTCTCTATATGAGACTTGAAGTCTCGAGGCCTTTATATAGGGCAAGATGGTTTGTTCAATCAGTTAAGGAGATCTTTTCTTCAATTGATTTGGGGAATTTTCCCACCGTCAGATCCTTGATCCAAGGGCTTCTGGTTTACATAAGACAATCTTCTTGTTTTAACAAGATTGAGAAATCTTTTCCCTTTACAGAATTTGTTCTGTATTTTAGTGATTTTCAATCACCATTGGATCATTGATCCAACGGTGTTCCAAATCCAGGGCACAATCTTTTCTGTTTGGAAAGATTCAACAAAATTTTATTCTTGTTAATTGATGATTTAATCATATCCGTTGGATATTTGATCCAACGGTGAGGAACATTTAGTTCCAGCGCTAGCGCTTATGCGCTCTACTTATGGTGCGCTACTTGGAGTGCAGTGCTCTTAGCGCTAGCGCACACGTGTTTTGCACGTGGTGCGCTACTTGGAGCGCAGCGCATCTAGCGCTAGCGCCTATGCGCTTTGCACGAGGTGCGCTAGTTGTAGTGCGGCGTTTTTATAAAAGCGCAGCTTTAATTCAAAGTTTGAATTCTGAACAGAGTTTTGCTCTAATTGGGGAAATAAATGCCCCCCACCGTTGCGCTCACGGGGCCCACACGTGGGTGCATCGGTGGCAACATCTTGACTCTTGGATCAACCGAGGAATTGAAACGGCGCTTAGTGCTTATAAATAGGACCCTTGGCCCTTGAGATGACTCCTGTTCATCTTCACTCCTTCTTGGGAAATTATTTTCTTCTTCAGAGCGCAGCTCTTCTTCTTAAGAATTTTTAAGGACAGAACTCTGTCAGATTAGGTAAAAGATTAGATCTTTTTGAAACATCTTTTAGGGTTTCACCCATTAACAGAGCTTTACTCTTCATAGATTTTTGATCTAAAGAAAATCCTTTTTAGGGTTTTATTAACAGAGCTTTGCTCTCTAAAAGGATCTTGCTTATGATTTCTTAATCCATTAATGGAGCTTTGCTCCTTTCAGATCATATAGAAGAACTCTTAAGAGTTTGTTCATGGATCTTGAAGATCAAAATATAAAATTTTATTTTTGATGGATTATTCCATCATCTTCTTAGAGCAAGGCTCTTCTTGAGGAATTTTATTCCTTCATCATTAGGCTTTGACAGATGTCTGTCTAGTGAAGAGCGCTGCTCTCAATGGGAGTTTTACTCCTCTGCCCGAGGAATTTCTCATTTAATGAGAATCTCTTGAGGATTTCCTCATTTAATGACAGCCTCATCCAATGATGAGGCCGTTTTATTAATGATGATCTGTCATCTAGATTTTGTGGGTCCCCTTTGGTCCCTTTTGACTGCATTGCAGTGCGGTACGGATTTTAAAGTACTAAGTGTCGGAATTTTAAATTATAGTACTGGCGGCTGACAATTTGTTCTTTTCCTATGCAGGTACTATGTCTTTTGACACCTCTTTCCCGTTCATTCGCTCAGAAGGCGGATTCCCTGAAGCGCCCGTAGACTGAGAGGTTTTCGCGCTGATCAAAGACCATGACCCGGAGCATAAGAGTCTTCATCTATGGGGTAAATGGTACGATCAAATTATCATGGGCCGACGGAGCTTTTCCTGTGCGACACCTTCGGAACCTATTTCGGCGATTGCTTATGTAGATGCACCTCCAATAAATTACACTGTGGAGGAGGTCAACTGGACTTCAGAAGGTCTCCTTCGGCCTTCCATTGCCGCAGTACCCGTGCAGCTGCCGGTGGCTTTGGACATCCTAGGGCGGCGCATATGTCAGGGTGAGTCGTGCCTTTGGGGACAGCCATACAATGTAGGACTAACTCCCCGTCACCCAGCCGGGTATTTCTAGTGGGCTCGGTATATTTTATCGGCGAAGAAATCACAGTTGATGAAGCTCGGATTGTATCCTGCCGTCTATGCTTCTTTGTTTCAATATTCCACACCTCCTACATGGTGGGTCAGGGCATTTTTGGAGCAGTGGAACATTCCGACCCACACCTTCCTCCTATCAGATCGAGAAGTCTCTATTTCTTTGGAGGAATTTGTAGAGATCTCGGGTTTACCCATTAGGGGAGAACATTATGAGGAGTTGCTTTCCCCGGATGAGTATATTTTCGCCACCAAATCAGTGGTAATGGATCTTACTCCCGAGAACGCTATTCAACACCGATTTCCGAGTTTGATAAAGGTGTTGAATATCTATGAGAACCTCTTTCTTGCATCCGAAGGTCGTGGAGTTAATTTTACGGCTTTTATCGCTGATTTTCTTCGCCCAGAAGTATTGAAGGAAGAAGTCGAGAAATTCGCCAGTCTTGACGACCCCTTCGGCTTAGGTTTGGGCAACCTGCCGGCGGCGGAGGCGGATCAGAAGAGCTTCTTTCTACCCGATACCCTGGTCATCCCTTTTGCAGAGCCGGCGGCTCCTGGGATTGACGAAGAAACGTTCTTTTTAGGATTTCTTGGGTTATGGCTGAGTTGGTTTGCGCTTCCCATGCACCCTCGCCGTATGAGGCCGTCCGTCTTCTATCCTGCGCATCGGATGGTTGCTGGGATACAAGTGGCTGTAGGGATCGCTGGGTTAGCCCATGTGTATCACGACCTTAGCTTGGCAGCGGATACCACTGAGCCAGGGGTGCAGTCGGTAAATTTCCCGATGCATTATTTCACGTCATGGCTCGAGTTGCATGTGCTAGGCATCTTCGGCATCCACAAGAGGCCGAGTTTTTATGACAGGTGCAGGTTCCCTTGGATCATGCGACTGGTCGGCGCCTCTATTGTGACTCCAACTCAAGGGAAGCTAGAGGCTTGCTTCTTCGCCCGCGCACGGTTGGAGCTGGCATGTCCTTTACTGATAAAATCTTGACCGTCGGCCAGGAATCGGGGAAGACGGTGCTGCCCTTGCAGGACATATTTAAGGATGGGGTCTCCATCTTAAAAGCTCGTGAGATTCTTTATCTGTACTCTATCCGGCCGAGCTTTCTTGTATTCAAGATGAATGACTCGACTTTATTTATGAGGTATAACCCGCATCGCTTTGCCCAGCAGTTAAGCTACAATCAGGACGTCCCACTCGAGGCTTTCTTGGCAGAACCGGCTGCCACTGAAGAGGGTACTCGGAGCGCACTACATCATTTTATGCGCTTGAACACAGGGTTGTTTACCCTAATCAGAGCAAAACTCTGTTCAAATTCCAAGGCGGGAGATGAAGCAACGCTTCATCTTCCCCCAATCAGAAACAAAGGTTTGCTTTGAAAATTTAAATGAAGCAACGCTTCAGATTATTTGCGCTGCGCAACACGCCACGTGTCAGGCGCAGATGCATCAGCGCAGCGCCCAAGGCAGCGCACCCAATCAGAGCAAAACTCTATTTTTATGAAGCAACGCTTCAGCTGCGCAAGCACTGCGCTGCACGACACGTGTCAGCGCAGATGCGCTAGCGCGGTTGCGCTGCGCGACACGTGTCAGCGCAGATGCGCTAGCGCGGTTGCGCTGCGCTCTGCGCTGCGCGACACGTGTCACGCGCTGGGGCATCTGCGCCAAACAGAATTAAATTTCCAAGAAATCTTTTCTGTTCTTGTTAAAACAAGAAGATTTTCTTCTGCAAAGCAGAAGCCCTTGGAATAAAGATCCAACGGTGGGGAAAATTCCCCAAATCACTCAGAGAAAGATCTCTTTAACAAATTTAACTAATTTATGGGCAATATAAAAAGGACCCTAGGTCTCAATTAAAAAGGATCAACATCTTTCTAAAAAAAAAGAAGGAGAGAAAAGAACTCTGAGAAACTCCTCAAGAATAAAAAAGGTAAAAACCTTTAGAAAAAAGAGAAAGTTCTCTTATGAATAGATCATAGATCTAAAAACAAGATCAATGATCTTTAATAAAAATAAAATAAAACAAAAATAGTGCTTTGCACTTTTCATGAACCTTTGGTTCTCTGAGATAAGAAAAACAAGAAAAAACTTATTTTTCTTTGATCTAAATTAGATCAAGAAATCAAATAGTGCTTTGCACTTCTGTTCTTGAATCTAAAAGATTCTTGGTGCTTTGCACTTGCAAACTGCGCTGTTGCGCTCTTGGGAGAGCGCCACGTGTCAGCATCTAAACCACTTGCGCTATGCGCTCTTGAAATAAGAGCTTTGCTCTCTGGAGTTGGCGCAACTCACCAGAGCGCGCCACGTGTCAGCAGCGCAACAGCGCAGTGCACTAGTGCAGCGCACTGCACTGTTGCGCTTGCGCTCACCAGAGCGCGCCACGTGTCAGCAGCGCAACAGCGCAGCGCACTAGCGCAGCGCACTGCACTGTTGCGCTTGCGCTCACCAGAGCATGACACATGTCTTCACCACAAGCGCTTGCGCTCAGTGAGTGGCGCAAAGCGCCTAACAAATGCAAGGCATTTCTTAAAGGGCCAGGCCCAAATAAAAAAGACCTAGCAGGCCAAAATAATTGCAAAGCAATAAAAAGGGGGGCAGAGCCCAAGTGAAATTGATGCTCTGCATCTTTTATGGGCAGAGCCCAAACAAAGAAAATAGAAGTAATGCAATGCATTATTTAAGTGTGGGCAAAGCCCTAGCACAGGTCTAATAGACCAAAAATAAATAAGGGTGTTGAACATTTTCAACTGGACTTAGCCCAATTTTGGCCGTAAGTCCTCAAATTAAATTGACTGAGCACAGCTGTTCTCTTAAATTAATTTATATCCGGTTCGAGGGTACATCTCCGAACTCCTCTGACACCCATCGTTGTAATCCTTCAACGACGTCAGAGAGGTGACGGGTCCCAACGACCATACATCAATATGGACTGCGGGGTCCTTAAACTCGTGGACCGAAACGTCCTTAAACTAATATCGGACCGAAACGTCCTTAAACTAATATCGGACCGAAACGTCCCTAAACTAATGATGGACCGCAACGTCCTTAAACTACCTATGGACCATTACGTCCCTAAACTGGAACAATAGAGCCTCCAAATGCTCTTTTGCCGGATCTAAACGGTCCCATTTAAGTTGATCTTAGCCCCAAATACGGCTAACGTATCCTTAAACATTTAAACGGATTATAAAACCCTAAATCGACTTTGGTTCAAGGGTACATCTCTGAACTCCTCTGACATCTGCCGTTGTAATCCTTCAACGACGTTAGAGAGGCGACGAGTCCCGATGGCCAGATATTAAATGGATTATCACGTTAAGTTGATCTTAGTCTCAAACAGGACTATTGTATCCTTAACGAACGTTTAAGTTGATCTTAGCCGCAACGCGACTAATGCATCCTTAAACTAAAAACACCAAACCCAAATCTAAGTAAACACGGATTTGGACTAGTCTACGTCCTACGGGCGACGGCATTATTCAGTCTCCGTATACAATCCATGGGCAACCACAAACAAAACAAACACACACGACACGAAGTGAAATTCTGGAGAAGGAGAAAGTGGCTACCGCGATGCGGTAGCGTAATTAACTGCAGGGGCTTGCGCCTGCAGGGAAGAGCGTCCCCACAATCAAAAACCCCTCAAGCGAGGGGGAATCTGACAAAGTCTGCTACATCGGCCGCATCCGTCTAAACCTTCGATACTCGGTGCCATAAATCAACTTGGCATCTTCGGAGAGGTAGACGGATAAAACCAAATAGCGTCTGCCCTGAATCTCAGGCACGGACGCCCTAACGTCTCGGCCGCCATTCGGAGGGGAACAGATTCTGGCACGCCCGGTGGGACCTTTTCCTCTTTCCACTCCACGCTTCGTGTGTCGTCTTCGCGAACCATTCGCGGTTTGTTAATGGTTCCCTTCGGATTTCAAGTTACTAAGATTTGGTCTTTTGCCTGGCGCAGAACTCAAGATTCAATGGCCTCTAACTGCATCAACTGCTCGAAGTGCCACTGCAACGGACGCTCCACCTCACCGGGAGGTGTAGCATATGGGCCCCAAGCAGCTTCCTTCCTCGTTCTGCCGGTAGACCAGGTGACCCAAGCCACCACCGGTCTGTTCTTCGGGACCATGATCCCACCTACAAGCTTCTCTGCGCCAATACTTGCATCGGAAGTGAACAAGAAGTCGGTCTTCGACCGGCTCACTGCTACGACGGCCCCTGTCAACGGGTCGCTCACTACCAAACCGACAGCCTCTGTTTTCACCAGGCTAAATCAGAACTCTAAATTGGCTGTCCCGAGGGAGGCAATAACTGCTGCCCCAGAAGTCGTCAAGGCAGCTTCCCCTGTCAAAGAGTCAGTCTTTTCAAGACTGACGATTCCTGCTCCTGCCCCTGCTCAAGGATCCGTCTTCGGCAGGTTGAATATCACCTCTCAAAAGACAACCTCAGTCTTTGAAAGGTTAACACCAGCGATGCCTCACTCAGGCAGGGGGCAAAAAGAAGCTGTCTCTATCTCCGAGCCAGTCCCAATGGCTCGTCATGCTCGACGTCGCCATTGGCAACGAGTGAGAAAGGCAGGGGGCAATTCCCCCTCAGGGCTAACTCCGCCGGCTCCAGTGGTGGAAGTCAATGCTGCTGTTCCAACTGGGAACAGCTTTGAACTGCTGAGGAGGATACGGAAGAATGCTCCAACCGCTACACTGAAAAGATCTCCTCAGCCTGCGAGGAGAGTTCCAGAAACGAAGTAAGAACAGCCCCCTCAACGGCTGTCCTCAAGAATTTATAAAGTTTGGCGGAGGGTTCAAGACTCCGTGATTGACCCAGGTCACTCTCGTCACCAGAAAAAGGCGAAGGTGGAAAAAGACAAGGACCGTCCCATTAAACAACGGGGGACAGCAGCTGCTAGGATGCCCACTTCAACGGTTCCTTCAACCTCAACGGCCCACAAAAGAAGGAGGCCAGAGAAAACTCCCGCGGCAGTGGCAAAAGTTAAAAATGGCGAACCCAAAAGCCCTAAGTCAAGGGGCATGATAGTTCATACAGTTTATGTGGCATCGAGAAAAGGGGATAGCCGCATATCAACGGGCCACCGACCGCTCACCCGATCCGTGACGAAAGCCCAGGAGCAACAACAAAAGCTTCAGGAAATGATGACTACAATGGCTGCACTCACTGAGCCAAAAGAAAGCTCTGAAACGTCTTCGGATGAGTGTCAAGAACAAGAAACCGATGCTGACTTTTTACGCAGAGTCCTCGAAAAGAGGGACAAAGAAGCTGCAGAGCAAGCGGCTAACATAAAACAGATGGCGCTCCTCTTCCAAGATATGGTAGGGATGATGTTACAGCCGGACCCTCCTGCTGAAGATCCTCCGATCGTCCTTGAAGACGACAGGGGAGAAACGTCAAATCCTCCACCGGCTCTGTCAACAGCCAAGGAGGAGGCAATCTCCAAAGCTGACTTGGACGAATATATAGCTCAGCAGATCCGGGTTCATCAGGTGAATGAAGCGGCTGGGCAAACTGTTAGAACGGGACGACTCTATCCAAGCTGCTATGACCAAATCAGTTACCTGCCGGGATACACAATCCCTAAATTCCACGTATATAAGGGGACAGGAAATCCACATCAACATGTCGCTCAATTCAGGGCCTTATGCGGAAACACTGGAGGCAATGACAAACTGTTGCTTCGCCAATTCGTCGGCAGCTTAGCAGAAACAGCATTTGAATGGTATTCGGAGCTACCTAACGACTCTGTCAAAACATTTGCGGAGATGGAGTTGCTGTTTACACAAAGATTCGCGAGTGCTAGTGAACGCACCCCGATAACAGCACTGATAAATGCCAGGATAAGGCCAAGCGAAACGTGGGTCCAATACACAACACGATGGCGGAACCTATGGTCGAAATGCGAACAACGCATAGAAGAGGCACCTGCGGTAGGCATGTTTGTGGGCACTCTCGATCCGAAGGCGACCATCTCACAATTCATGATGTTCTTCAGGCCGACCACCTTCCAGGCCTTGATTGACAAATTAGCGCAAATGGACCAGATGGGCCATAGACCGTCTCCTCCAAAATCAGATTCCCGAGATGAGAAAGGAAAAGGGAAAGCGATCGTCGTCGCCAATGCTCAACAACAGTCGAGCAACTCAAAGCCGGTCGTTCGCCAAAACAACGTGCGTCCACGCCCATCCCTCGAAGAGAGCTAGGACGTCCTTACTCGTTTCCTCAGAATAAAACGAGAAGACTGTTTGAGCTGGCAGTGCGTAACAGACTCATCAATCTGCCGAGTCCAAAGCGTCTGTCGCAGCCAGGCGATCTTAATAATCCCAATTATTGCCCTTACCACCAAACGGTAAGTCACCCGATTGAGGATTTTTTCGTCTTTAAGGGATGGATCGAGGATCAATACCTACAAGGCAAGTTCGCGCTGTCTGAAAGCTGGAAGGTAAACCCACCACAGCCGCACTCTCCAAAGAAGACAGACATGCCGGGGGTAGCTTGTTCTTTAGTCAAGGATGAAAACAATAGAGAAAACTCATCGGATGAATCCGAAGACTACGTAGCGACTTGTCATGTGATTTCTCATTCACTGACGGATGATGAGGAGGCTCCTTGTGCTGAGAAATCAATGGCGAACCCTGAGCCAGAGATTCTACAGCCATCAGATGAGTTGATCGATGTCTTCCTAAATGAAATTCGTTTGAAAGCAAAAGCCAATCAAGAGCGTGAAATGGCCATACTGGAAAAAGCCAAGGCATTCCCGTCAAATCAAAAGCCATCCACTGCGGATAAAAACAAATTCAAGACGAGGAAAAGGTTCGCCAAAGCTCTGTCAGTAGGAATGAAGCTACCGCCCTCTGAAGAAAATACTCTCGCTGAGGCAGAGATGCACCCTAACTTCTGTTTATATCATCAGAAGATCATACATCCTACCGAAGACTGCGAATCCTTTCACTGTTGGTGGCAAGGGTATGTCGCTCAAAAGCAACACTTCGACGGGACAAAGTGTGAAGCTTGTGGACATCGGAAAAATGCGATATATGAGCGCAAAAGAGTCGCCGACGATTGCCATATAGCCGACTCTAAGGCATCGCAAATTATCACCTTTGGAAGCAACTCTGACGAAGAAGCTATCCCCAACTCTTCCCTCGGGGAATCTATTTCAAAAATAAAGGAATTGAGAAGCTGCGAGAACATTCAGCCATGCAATCGCATGCTACTCGGAAAAAATCCCGACCCCGCAAACAACGGAGCGAACAAAAAGGATAAAAGAAAAGGAAAAAAGGCCCTCGTCGCCAGCGCTCAACAACAATCAGGTGACCCTAGACCGGTTGCTTGCCAAAGCAACAAGCGGCAACCCCTCCAGGAAAAGTTGAAACGTCCTTACTCGTTTCCGCAAGATAAAACAAGAGGACTGTTCGAGCTGGCAGTGTGCGACAGACTCATCAATCTGCCGGGTCCAAAACGTCCGTTGCGGCCAGGCGATGTTAATAATCCTAATTATTGCCCTTACCACCAAACAGTAGGTCACCTGATCGAAGACTGCTACGTCTTCAAAAACTGGGTTGAAGACCAATACCAACAGGGCAAGTTTGCGCTGTCTGAGAACTGGAAGGTGAGTCCGCCACAACTGCACGCTCCGAAGAAGATGGATACGCCGGGGCCATCATGTTCATTCATGGAGAAGGACTCATAGACCAAAAAGTTAATAAACCAGATATTCGCCTCAAATACGGCGACAATGGACCGAAATGTCCTTAAACTAATAGCGGACCGAGACGTCCTTAAACTAATAGCAGACCGAAACGTCTTTAAACTAATACCGCAGCATCCTTAGGCTGACGAGATAAAAAAAAATATAAAATAAAAAAAAAGGTATGTCCATAAGCAAAAAGGGCACGGATGAAAACCCGAAAGGGCTCCGTGAGTAAAAACAGCAGGACTACCGGCGAGTGTTCGTGAAAACCCGAAAGGGCGCGACCTCGTAAAAAAAAAGAGAAGAAGAAGAAAATAAAAAGAATAAAAAAAACGGTATGTCCATAAGCAAAACGGACACGGATGAAAACCCGAGAGGGCTCCGTGAGTAAAAACAGCAGGACTACCGGCGAGTGTTTGTGAAAACCCGAAAGGGCGCAACCTCGTTAAGAAACACTTATAGGGGCCTCTCGACCTTATAAGGAGAAACCACCCGCGTGATATCCTTACGACTCATAAGGGAACAACACACTTAGGAATCCCCACGATTCCTAAGGAGAAAATATACTTGCGAGATCCTCACGACTCGTGAGGAGAAGGCTCTTATGGGACCCTCACGGCTCGTAAGATTTGAAAGTCTTAAGTTACAGAGGCCTAAACCTGTGCTTAAGCAACCCCCACAACTTTCGACATTGCCCTACAAGTGGTCCTATATTGGCCCTTGTATACAATCCACGGGCGTGAATAAACATTTCCCTAACAAAGTCTCATCCGTGACTAGGGATATGCCCGTACAGCAAACAACACTTGTAAGTCCTCTCGATTTACAGGAAGAAAACCCTCTTGTAGGATCCTTACGACTTACCAAGGAATATACACTTAGGAATCCTTACGACTCCTAAGGAGAAAATACACCTACAAGATCCTCACGACTTGTAGGGAGAAATACCTTTGTGAAACCCTTACGGCTCATGAAGTCAAAAGCCTTAGTCAACAGGACCTTAACCCTGTTCGCTAAGCCACCTTTGTTCGACATCGACGGAGGCAGATGATGATTCGCTCCTGGCAATATCCCAGTTGTAGCGATACTGATGCCTAAATCGGTATCAAATTCCAAGTCCATTCATGGCAGATGATGATTCGCTCCTCGCAATATTCCGGTTGTAGCGATGCTGATGCTGAGATTGGCACCAGATTCCAAGTTCTACGCTCGCGATAAAAATCAGTGAGCTGAAAATGCATATTAAAAAGCCGAAATGATTGGGCAACTCGCAATAAAAAACAACGAGTAAAAAAAAATATATATATAGCCGAAATGATTGGGCAACTCGCAATAAAAAAACAGCGAGTAAAAATAAAATAAACAGCCGAAATGATTGGGCAACTCGCAATAAAAAGCAGCGAGTAAAAACAAAATAAACAGCCGAAACGATTGGGCACCGCGAAAAATAGCCGAAACGATTGGGCAATCGCGACCTTCGCGATATAAAAGCTGAAATGATAGAGCATCGCGGAAAGAATAAAAAAAAATGAAAGAATGAAACTTTTTGCCCTACAGGTGAAATCACATCGATCCCCTGTATACAATCCAGGGGCACAGATAAGGAGGGAACCATACCTTCCCAACAGGCTTCATCAGAAAGCGAAGCCAAATCTCGACGGTTCATAGACAACCTAGAGACCATCTCGACATTTGTCGCAATATTATAGACACGATGTCAACAAATGAAGCAAACGAAGATCCCGAGCTTCAGGGTCTCAACGTCAACATCGACAACTTAGAGATCACCAATGGCGTTTCTCCTCACTCCAACTAGATGCAGACATGACGTCAACAAAAGATCTCACGGTCCAAACAAAGCGGAGTAATGGCAAAATCCCAACTCCACCTTAGCATTCGTCTCATTACAGCAGACGCAATGTCAACAACGGCGTTCCTTCGCAGTCCAGTAGCGTGTACATGCAAAGTTAACAAAAGACCCCATGGTCGAAACAAAGCGGAGTGACGGCAAAATCCCAGCTCCACCTCAGCATTCGTCTCAATACACCAGGCGCAGTGTGAGCAAATGAAGCGAAGGCCAAATTCCTAGCTTCAAGGTTTTAACGGCAAGTCATATAAGGCCTGAAAGGCCACCGGAGATCATCTCACATGGAGTGGTCACCTCCTCGACGTTCGTTTCGATACAGCAGACGAGTTGTCACCCCAGCGTTCTTCCGCCAGCAGGGATTCAGACTGGACAAAGCAAACGAAGCGAAAGCCACATTCCTAGCTTCAACGTCTTTACGGCAACTCACATAAAACCGGAAAGACAATCGGAGATCAGCTCGCACCAGCACAGAGTGGTCACCACCTTGACGTTCGTCTCGATACAGCAGACGAAATGTCAACCCCAGCATTCTTCCTCCAACAGGGATTCGGACGTGACAAAGCAAACGAAGCGAAGGCCATATTCCTAGCTTCAACGTCTTTACGGTAACTCACATAAAACCGGAAAGACAATCGGAGATCATCTCGCACCAGCACAGAGTGGTCACCACCTTGACGTTCGTCTCGATACAGCAGACGAAATGTCAACCCCAGCGTTCTTCCTCCAACAGGATTTGGACACACCAAAGCAAACGAAGCGAAGGCCACATTCCTAGCTTCGACGTCTTGACGGTAACTCATATAAAACCGAAAAGACAATCGGAGATCATCTCGCACCAGCACAGAATGGTCACCACCTCGACGTCCGTCTCAATACAGCAGACGAGATGTCACCCCAATGTTCGTTTCGACACAGCATACGCAACGTCATTAAACGAATGGAGCCACGGCAAAATATCTAGTTCTAAACCTCGACGGTTCACCAGCAACCTAGAGACAACCTCGACGTCCGTCTCGATACAGTAGACGAGATGTCACCCCAATGTTCGTCTCGACACAGCAGACGCAACGTCATTAAACGAATGGAGGCACGGCAAAATCCCGAGTTCCAAACCTCGGCGGTTCACCAGCAACCTAGAGACAAGCTCGACATCCGTCTCGATACAGCAGACGAGATGTCACCCCAACGTTCGTCTCGACACAGCAGACGCAACGTCATCAAACAAACGGAGCCACGGCAAAATCCCTAGTTCCCACCGCAACATTCGTCTCGATACAGCAGACGCAATGCCAGCAAACGAAGCAAAAGCCAAATTCCTAGCTTCAGGGTCTTGACGGCAACTCATATAAAACCCGAAAGACTATCGGAGATCATCCCCACACCAGCGCGGAGTGGTTATGACTCATCGGGGCTCACCAAAATAAGCCTAACCTCAAGTAAAAAGCGACATGGAAAATTCCTAACGCTTGCTCTTCCGACGGTCAAACTGCCAAGGAGGATTGCTTGAAGACGTCTTGTCCAGCCCCCGAAAGGATCAGAGACACGGCAGTCGCAGGGCTACTCGAATAGCACGATTGCCTATCGAAGACTATATCAGCTTATGCGACGATACGATGGCCAAAACCATAAGTACCACCAACCTTAACGGGCTTCTGTCGTAAAGAGCAGAGGTTAAATTCGACGTTAAGATGTTCTTGCGAGAAACGATCGATTCGTCTCGACTTGCGAAAAAAATTGTTGAGGCGGCTCGACTCGTGAGATAAAGCCTTAGGCAGTGGGCATAAAAGAAGCCTGTTTCCTAAGCACTGGGACCCTGCAAGTTGGCTCAAAACGGTCTCTTGCATACCATCCACGGGTTTCACTCTCCAACATCGAAATTCGACAAGGAGGGAAACAACCGCTTACAAGTCCTCTCGACTCGTAAGAGGGAAAAATTCTCTTGTAGGATCCTTACGACTTATAAGAGAAAACCACACTTAATATTCCTCACGATTCCTAAGGAGAAAAACCCACCTACGAGATCCTCTCGATCCGTAGGGAGAAAAGTCTCTATGAGACCCTCACGGCTCATAGAGTTGAAAAGTCTTAAGCAGCAGATCTGAACCTGCGGCCTAAGCCCTCGCTATCTTGTGAAGAAATCAAGAAGCTTACTCTATTACCTGCTAATTGTGACGACATGCTGAGAAAGAGGAAAATCTACAGAAGGAGCGTCCGATTTACGTTTGATCAAGCGTTTGAGACGCACTCATTTATGCATGGGCAGAAGATTCAGGACGAGAAATAAGACAAGCTAAAAAAAAGGGGGGGTTTCCATTCATATTGCTAAAAATGCTTACAATCATAAGAGCAATAAATAAGAAACGTTATTCAAATTATTACAACGGTATAACCTCAGATCCGGGGCACGGATTAAGGAATTCAAAAGTAAGGCCATCCAGAGTTCTTCTGGCCTTTCTGATTATTCTTATGCGCAGCCTCTCACGCTCCTCTGTGTCGAGATCCTCGGCAAGCCCTCCCGGCCTTCGATAAGCAGCAACTATCGTCGTCTGCTGGAAGATTTGATGTAGGATGTCAATGAGGCTGTCCCGCCGTTTCTTCGAGATCAGCCCCGTCAGGTACACTGAATGCACCTTGTCTTCGGCATCATCCAGCGCATTGAGCGGTAGGGCCTCGTGAAGACCCGGAAGTGCTCTCCATATTGCTCCCAGCACGACTTTCAAAAGAGCCGAATGACGAGGTAGCAGCCAACCACCGCTTGCGTTCAGGCGACCCATGACCTCTGCACATTGGGCGTCTGTAAACTCTTGGTTTTGTTGATGGCCCTGTGCACGAATATCCTCGTAGGTAATGAACTCGTGCAGACTGTATAGATGCACCGCCATAATGCCTGAAGGAAGCAACATTGGAAGATTAGCAATGAGGAAAAGGTATAGGGAGTTAAAACTCCTCGAGAGCAATGCTCTATAGACAGGAGTGACACCTGTCAAAAACCAGTTATGAGGAGAATTTAAGGAAAATTCCCTAAGAACATTGAGAGCTTTGCTCTGAGAAAAAATGATATAATAATAATAATAGTATCAAATGCCATGAAGAACTCTTAAGAGTTCTTCTATATGATTTGGAAGGAGCAAAGCTCCATTAATTAAGAAAATCCAAGGGGAACCTTTTGGAGAGCAGAGCTTTATTAATGGAACCCTAATAAGGTTCCCTTTAGTTCTCTTTAGACCCCTTTAGAGCAAAGCTCTGCTAAGTGAAACCCTAAATGGGTCTTCTTTAGATCAGGGATCTATTAAGAGCATAGCTCTTAAAGCTGATTTAATTTAATCAAAATTAATATTTTTACCTAAAATTCTCTAAAGTTTGAACTTTTAAAAAGTGTCTAAGCAAGAGAGCAAGGCTCTGAGTTCAGAAAGTAAAAATCTGAAAGATGATAAGCATCTGTGGAGGACCAAAGGTCTTATTTATAGGCATCGAGTGCCTCTTCAACTTCCAAAAGGTGCCGCGACGATTGGGATTCTGCCACCGTTGCGCTTGCGTTTGGAGGCCACGTAAGCGCAGCGGTGGGGGGCATTTGTTTACCCTAATCAGAGCAAAACTCTGTTCAAATTCCAAGGCGGGAGATGAAGCAACGCTTCATCTTCCCCCAATCAGAAACAAAGCTTTGCTTTGAAAATTTAAATGAAGCAACGCTTCAGATTATTTGCGCTGCGCAACACGCCACGTGTCAGCGCAGATGCATCAGCGCAGCGCCCAAGGCAGCGCACCCAATCAGAGCAAAGCTCTATTTTTATGAAGCAACGCTTCAGCTGCGCAAGCACTACGCTGCGCGACACGTGTCAGCGCAGATGCGCTAGCGCGGTTGCGCTGCGCTCAGCGTAGATGCGCTAGCGCGGTTGCGCTGCTCTCTGCGCTGCGCGACACGTGTCACACGCTGGGGCATCTGCGCCAAACAGAATTAAATTTCCAAGAAATCTTTTCTGTTCTTTTTAAAATAAGAAGATTTTTTTCTGCAAAGCAGAAGCCCTTGGATCAAAGATCCAACGGTGGGGAAAATTCCCCAAATCACTCAGAGAAAGATCTCTTTAACAAATTTAACTAATTTATGGGCAATATAAAAAGGACCCTAGGCCTCAATTAAAAAGGATCAACATCTTTCTAAAAAAAAAGAAGGAGAGAAAAGAACTCTGAGAAACTCCTCAAGAATAAAAAAGGTAAAAACCTTTAGAAAAAAGAGAAAGTTCTCTTATGAATAGATCATAGATCTAAAAACAAGATCACTGATCTTTAATAAAAATAAAACAAAACAAAAATAGTGCTTTGCACTTTTCATGAACCTTTGGTTCTCTGAGATAAGAAAAACAAGAAAAAACTTATTTTTCTTTGATCTAAATTAGATCAAGAAATCAAATAGTGCTTTGCACTTCTGTTCTTAAATCTTGGTGCTTTGCACTTGCAAACTGCGCTGTTGCGCTCTTGGGAGAGCGCCACGTGTCAGCATCTAAACCACTTGCGCTATGCGCTCTTGAAATAAGAGCTTTGCTCTCTGGAGTTGGCGTAACTCACCAGAGCGCGCTACGTGTCAGCAGCGCAACAGCGCAGCGCACTAGCGCAGCGCACTGCACTGTTGCGCTTGCGCTCACCAGAGCGCGCCACGTGTCAGCAGCGCAACAGCGCAGCGCACTAGCGCAGCGCACTGCACTGTTGCGCTTGCGCTCACCAGAGCATGACACGTGTCTTCACCACAAGCGCTTGCGCTCAGTGAGTGGCGCAAAGCGCCTAACAAATGCAAGGCATTTCTTAAAGGGCCAGGCCCAAATAAAAAAGACCTAGCAGGCCAAAATAAATTGCAAAGCAATAAAAAGGGAGGCAGAGCCCAAGTGAAATTGATGCTCTGCATCTTTTATGGGCAGAGCCCAAACAAAGAAAATAGAAGTAATGCAATGCATTATTTAAGTGTGGGCAAAGCCCTAGCACAGGTCTAATAGACCAAAAATAAATAAGGGTGTTGAACATTTTCAACTGGACTTAGCCCAATTTTGGCCGTAAGTCCTCATATTAAATTGACTGAGCACAGCTGTTCTCTTAAATTAATTTATATCCGGTTCGAGGGTACATCTCCGAACTCCTCTGACACCCATCGTTGTAATCCTTCAACGACGTCAGAGAGGTGACGGGTCCCAACGACCATACATCAATATGGACTGCGGGGTCCTTAAACTCGTGGACCGAAACGTCCTTAAACTAATATTGGACCGAAACGTCCTTAAACTGATATCGGACCGAAACGTCCTTAAACTGATATCGGACCGAAACGTCCCTAAACTAATATCGAACCGAAACGTCCCTAAACTAATGATGGACCGCAACGTCCTTAAACTACCTATGGACCATTACGTCCCTAAACTGGAACAATAGAGCCTCCAAATGCTCTTTTGCCGGATCTAAACGGTCCCGTTTAAGTTGATCTTAGCCCCAAATACGGCTAACGTATCCTTAAACATTTAAACGGATTATAAAACCCTAAATCGACTTTGTTTCAAGGGTACATCTCTGAACTCCTCTGACATCTGCCGTTGTAATCCTTCAACGACGTTAGAGAGGTGACGAGTCCCGATGGCCAGATATTAAATGGATTATCACGTTAAGTTGATCTTAGTCTCAAACAGGACTATTGTATCCTTAACGAACGTTTAAGTTGATCTTAGCCGCAACGCGACTAATGCATCCTTAAACTAAAAACACCAAACCCAAATCTAAGTAAACACGGATTTGGACTAGTCCACATCCTACGGGCGACGGCATTATTCAGTCTCCGTATACAATCCACGGGCAACCACAAACAAAACAAACACACATGACACGAAGTGAAATTCTGGAGAAGGAGAAAGTGGCTACCGCGATGCGGTAGCGTAATTAACTGCAGGGGCTTGCGCCTGCAGGGAAGAGCGTCCCCATAATCAAAAACCCCTCAAGCGAGGGGGAATCTGACAAAGTCTGCTACATCGGCCGCATCCGTCTAAACCTTCGATACACGGTGCCATAAATCAACTTGGTATCTTCGGAGAGGTAGACGGATAAAACCAAATAGCATCTTCCCCGAATCTCAGGCACGGACGCCCTAACGTCTCGGCCGCCATTCGGAGGGGAACAAGGGTCTAACTTCTTCATCAGCGAACCGAGTTGTGTTCCGCAGGCCCTGAATATGTATATGGCGTGGTACTAGCATTCGGTGGGTGCCGTCATTAGGGAGGAAAAGCGATTGCTGCTTGATCGCAAGGGCACAGTGCCGGCTGGTGATCGAAATGTTCCCTTGAAGCGACGGAATATTGTTCATCCTCCCTTGAGAGGGGTTACTGCAGTTGATCCCCCACACGTGCTAAGCCTTACGCACGGCTTGCCCCCATCCAGCGTGCCTGAAAAAGAGGTGGCTGCCGCGTCCCCCGAGTCGGATGTAGGAAAAGAAATTGTGACTCGTCGTCCAAAGGTGCCTACTAAACGCAAACTCGTGTTATCGGCCACCGGCGCTCGTCCTCAGAAGAAAAAGAAACAAGTACTTTCTTTAGACACCATATTCGGCTCGACGCTCCTTGCTCCGTCTAGCGAAGGCTTTAGCGAGTATGGGACAAATGAGGGTTTATTCGGGACGCTTGATGATACCGATTTGGAGGCTGCCATCGAATCTTCCAAACAGTCAGCTATCCTCGAAAAAGGACTGGCCGCCCTTGCGCAGTCAGGTATACTTTACCCTTATCTCTCCGCTATTCAATTTTTATCATGCTTTGACTAACGCCTGCTGTTTTAACAGGTGCCTCTACAGAAGAAGCCATTGCTGCTTCGCTTAAAACCTTCGTAGAGAAGGAAAGGTTTCGCGTCTCATTGCCAACAGAGGCTTCACTTAAACGACCGATGATAGATACCGTAACAGTTCCGGAGGTAAAACCTAGCTCGGATGATAATATCCCCTTGGCGGAGGTCCTGAAGAAGTCTTCCCTCTCTGACAAAACCAAGAAGCAGCTTAGAAAGCGGGCGGCGAGGGGAAAGAAGCGAGCTTCTACAGTCACTGGCTCTGGGCTAAAGCGGGGGAAGAAGACTGCTACTAATCCGCCAGAATACAGTCTTCTTTTTCTTGGTTCATCTGCCGAGGAAGCCGCACAATTGGCTGAGGCTATAAGACGTTCGCAAGATGAATCCGAGAACGTAAGGATCCCGAAGAGGCCTTATCCTGCCGTCATTTTTTACGAAGACCCTCCATCGATACGGCGGCTATTCATAGGCCCTTTGGAAGAATGGGGTGAGAGGGCCCTTAAGCAGGCTGTTTCAGCTGACGCTGAAGATGCACTCTCGTTGTGGACCGGTGGCCACGAGTCTACCCTCGAACCCCGGCGGGCATACCTCCTCAGGAAGGAGCGTCGGCTTGAACAAGCCATACGAGAAGCTCCTTTACGCATTGGTATACTTATATAGTCTTTTATAGTTTTTTTTTGCACTGCTTATATATATATATACATATCCTTATCCTCGTGCAAACTTTGCAGGGACTTCGCTGATGGCAGAGGATCCGAGTCTAAGTCGCGCCCTGACTATGGACTCTGCAAATATCCCCGATGAGGCACTAATCAGTGCGGAGGGGGTCGATGCAATGGAGCTTCCCTCGTTGATTCCTGCTCCCCGGGTGCTTGCTTCTCCAGAAGAGGCATCTTCATCGGCCGTGCATTCAATGGATCTCTCTGGGGTCGGCCCGGAGACTGCGGGACAGGTAGTCGAGGCCACCGTCCCTTCATTGGAGCCTGTAGCGATGATCACTGCTCCTCCACCGGAAGTTATGATACCGGCCCACATTCCTGATGACGTGCTTGGGGGCACAGAGGAGGCCGCCGAAGCTGCCATCCCTCCAACCCAGAGTGGGAGGAGCATCGAAGGTATTATTGTTTCTTTTTACTTCAACGATCTCTTCATTATCTGAACTTTCCTGTCTTTTCAGAGCTACGGGGATTGGCGGCGTCCATCGCTGGCCTGTCTTCCAGGAAGTCTTTCCAGCGTCTGTTGGAACTGGCTACTCCACAGGCGATATCCCCTCAGTGCATCATTCTATCCTCCGGGCAAGGTTAGCATTGTTCGCTCCTTTCTCAATATCGTTACTTCTTCATGTAACAATGTTCATGTCTTCTTTAGTTCTGGAAGCCGATGATGAGGTTGAGGTCCTCGATGGGCCTGGGGATCTTCCAGACTCTTCTTGTATAAACGTGGGTAAGTAAAGTTTCAACGCCGCTCAAAAATCTGATTTTTCTGCAAGATTCTTTGCAAAAAGCGCCGCTCAAAAATCTTTTTGCGTGTTTTGATATTGGTTTATTTGTGCGTATCTTAACCGGACTTTAAGGGGGCAATAAACCCAAATTCTGATTAGGTGAGGATTTCATCATCCTTCCTAGGCCCCACAAATCACAAAACAAGCATACTTTCACCCTAAATTAATTTAAAAATATCTAGAACAAGTCTCTAAGGATTGTCATGCTCAATTAGGACAAAGGAGGGTCATGAGTAATCTATCGCTTATCCGCATTTCTCTTGTGGTGTCTAGGCAAGCGTGACTAAGGAAAATGGTTACTTAATTAGGTCTGCTATTTTCGGTGATTCGTATAGCGGATACCTCCCACTTACTTGGCACTTACCTGGCCACAAGAGTGATAAAGAGGTGGTAGAGGATTGATCCTGCGACCTTTCCTTTAGAAGTCTAGGAGCGCTCTAGTGACTTGACCTAGGTGACCCTAGTTCTAGAGATTGATTGTGCATTTTTATGATTTGTTGAGTCAAGCCTCACGTCTGACACTTTTTTAAAACAAACATTTCTTAAATTCGTTCTCATACATGCTGCCACGTGCGCTAAACCCGCTTAGTGTATGATCGGCTGGACACGGAATTCTTGTGCTCGTCTTGTCCACGTTTCTGCTATCGACTTCGAAGTTGGTACTTCTTGATCTTCTACTTCTCCTCCACCCACCACATCGACCGAGATGGATGGTTCTCCATCTGATTTTCACAACAACACCCTGCCACCACCCGTAGGTGCACAGAATTCGCCGCGCATCTCTCTTCAAGAAAGATGCTACCTCGTACGCGGCCCCATCCCACTTGTCTGTTTTTTCCACCGGCCAATGAGGATAATTTCGAAATTAAACCCCACTTCATCAACTTGTTGCCCAAATTTCACGGGCTTGAATCTGAAGACGCATATGTTTTCATAACCAAATTCGAGAACGTATGTGCAATGATGGGCACTACACAACTTTCTGTGGATGCTATGCGATTACGTCTTCTCCTATTTGGTTAAGAAAGAGTTTTGTTCGGGAGGAACGCTCATCCATTCAGCCCGCCCGTCCAGACGCGGTGCTCTTTTTATTTTGTGTGACCTAGTAGAAAAATGGTTTTATAGTACTGCCCACATTCTATCACCAAATGGGATCAATTCGTTATAGCATTCTTTAAGAAATTTTATCCCAATCATAAAACCGCCCGCGTTTGAAGCGAGATTAACCGGTTTACCTAACTTCCCAACAAACCATTCTGGAAATGTTTTGAGCGGTTTAAGGATCTTCTTCTACAATGCCCCCATTACGGAATTTATAGATGACAACTTTGCCGAATTATATATGAAGGTGTTAATCCTGCCATGAAACAAATTCTTGAAACCATTTGTCAATGCCATTTCATGTCTAAAGACGATGGTGAAGCTTGGCAATTTCTGGAAGATCTCGCCGAACAAACCTTACAGTGGAAAAGCGTTAAACCAACATCATCTTCATCTAGGGCAGGCATCCATCAGCTCGATATTTCCATCGCAGTAAAAGCCGAAATGGCCGCGATGCAAAAGAAACTCGACGCTATCGAAAACAAATTCTCGTCTGCCTCCCTAAACCAAGTGACGCTCCCTAAAACCGTGTGTCATTGCAGGTCTGACCCATCACATTTAACGAAAGAATGTCCGTTAAATCCTCCGTTTCAAGATCAAGAACAAACTAATGCTGCTTTTCAGCAACGATCTAGAAACGATAATTATTCTTCCACATACAATCAGGAATGAAGGAATCATCCTAATTTTGCCTAGAACCAAAACCAAACTCAAAATCAAAACCAGTTCCCAAGCAACTATCAAAGGCCTCCCCCACAACAACAACAACTACCACAACAAAATCATCACCCCTTTCAACCGCAATCTTTTCAAAACCCGGCCAACAATTTTGATCCTTATAATAATATTTCAATGGACGATACTGATAAAACCTCTGCGCTCGAACGTAACTTAGAAACGTTCATTAAACAATCCACGCAAACGAAGGCCAATTTAACGCCTTCTATCCACACATCAGTGCAACACACTGCTTCCCACAGTGAAAGCATAAAATTGATAGAAGCACAACTTGCATAGTTAAATGCCGCAATGAGCGAGAGAGAGAAAGGGAGACTTCCATCTCAATCTCTACCAAATCCTGGCCACTCACAAAACGCGAATATCATCCTTCAAAATCATAATGTGAGTGTCGTAACCACGTTGAGATTGGAAAGAGTGCTGAACAACAATGTTGGTAAACAAGTTGATGAGGTTGAATCGGATGAAACCCTGGCTACTACTTCTAATCCTACTTCGTCTACTCCACCATCTTCTTCCGAGCCTATTCTCCGTTTCCCATTAGGCTCGAACCCTCATCCCACTCCCTTGAAGAAATTACTATCTACAACCATCCCAAATCCAATTTTGAGATCCATTCCATCCTCAAAAACTTCTCCTTAAAAGTTGGACCCAATCCTTATTGGCAAAGCTCCTTTTCCACATAGGTTGAGGGCCAATAGACAAGTCCCCAAATGGAGAAGATTGTGAACATTTTAAAGAAAGTTAATATAAATATTCCTTTCCTATATGCTATTAAACAAGTTCCGTTCTATGTGAAAATTTAAAAGGACTTGTGCACTCAAGTACCTAAAAGGTTTTCTTAGCGAGTAATATGAGCAATTCTCTTACCCAATTGGTGCCCACGAAATGTAAGGACCTCGGTTGTCCTACTATATCTATAACTATTGGGGGTAAAAGTATCAATCGTGCTATACTTGACTTAGGTGCTAGTGTTAACTTGCTTCCATATTCTGTTTATGAGCAATTAGGGATAGGAGAGTTGAAACCTACGCATTGCACTTTCAAGATGGCCGATCGATCTATCACCCACCCTAGAGGTTAGCTAGAGGACGCGTTAATCAAAGTCGAGAAATTTATATTCCCTGTAGACTTTATAGTTATAGATACACAACCTGTAGCGAACCCACGAAACCAAATTCCGGTGATCCTAGGTCGACCTTTCCTAGCAACGTCAAACATGATAATCAATTGTCATAACGGTTCTATGAATCTATCCTTCGGGAAGATGACAATTGAGCTTAACATCTACAAGTTAGGAAGTCAACCATCAGAACCCTATGCTTATATATGTTCTGTCGAAAAGATAGTTTCCTACAGTTGTGAATTTAAGGAGCTTCATAATTCTGATCTCGACGCCACTAGTGCGTTAGGTTTTGATCCTACCGTTTATTATACACGTGAAGACCCTTCTGTCGACAAGTCCACACCTAATTCCGAACCCTTTGACTTGTCGAATGATTTAGTCGAGCTATCCGAGTCTCATAACTTCCTTTCTGATGAGATCATCATTTGGAATCTTGATGAAAATTTTGAAGATATTTTTGCTGAAGAACTTGTATTCCTAAAAGGCATGGGAGTTGTGATGAATCAACCCCTACCCAAAGAAGTCGAAACGCCACCCCTTCTTCTTATCAAGAACAAGAATGCGAGCAATGCACCATCATCGTTTCGTCTCTACCAACCGAGACGTAAACCCGATCGATTCCGCCTCCTATCTCCCCATTTCTTCACATTTATAATTTTCCACCAACCATTGTGTTACATTGATAAAATATTCGAATGGTTGGTGTTGACTTTTGGTCTTTATAAAGCTTTGCAAAGACCAATAATTTTACCCCCTCTTATAATTTTAAATGCTTAATATTGTTTTACTCAAGTTTGGGGGGGGGAGAAAATATTTTGGCTCTTGAAAGAAAATAAATTTTTACAAAATTATGAGGCAAAAATAAGTTTGGGGGAGGATTTCACTGTCATTAATTCTTGTCCCCGTTACTAACTTTTCCTCCCAAGTCTACAGGTTTTAATCTTAACAGATGACAGCAGTGAGGACACTGCTGCAAATAGATTTGGGGGAGATTTGTGCTTATTCACGCATCATTTTTTGCATTATACTATATAAAAGCACAAATTTTTTTTGAAAGTGAAAAATACATATGATAAGATAGGAAAAATTTAAGAAAAGTAAGAAAATTGGATGTTTTATAACGAAGCTAGTAATAGATAGTCTTGAGCTGTTGTTCCAAGGGTTAGTAAGATGAAGGGAATCACTAATCTGAGGATAGAATCGAGTCTGAAAAATATTCTCTATTCTTGAGTCCAAACATATGAACGTTGATATCCTATTATACGCACTTGCACACATCTTGAAACTTGGGATAATAGAGGATACCTTGAAATGCTCTTGTCTAAAAGGCTTAGTATGAAGGAAAATAAATATTTAAACAAAAAATAAATAAATGAAAAAAATGGTGAAGAAAAATGAATACTGGTTTTGTAATTACTTAAGGCAGCATAAAAAAAATATAGTGAGAGTGCTTTATCACCTAGTGTCTTAGACCAACTGGTTTGGGAGCCACTGCTAAGCCTTAGGTGTTGCAAGACAAGAATATTGCTAATTACGCCTTAATAAGTGAGCACATTTGATAATCGGTCGGTTAATAGCTCAAGAAGTATTAACGGCCGCATGAAAAATATGTAAGCAATTCCATCTGAAAATATTCACCGACTAAAAAGTACTAAGGAAGATGGACAAGAGTATGATAGCTTGAATTGAATTCTCTAAGTGTAGGGACGTCGTTTACATAAATGTAGGGGTATATGATCGATATTTGGAAGAAAGACAGGGAGGAAGACTAAAGATGATGTTTTATTGAAGGATGATGTGATTGCTGACATCTTTTCACGACCATTAAGATAAGGCTCATGGCAACTGAAAAGCTAATGTAGTTTGAAACTTTTATTTTCAAGTTCTTTTTTTATATGTTCTTTATCTTTATATGTAACTTTCATGATCTTTCTTTTATTTTGGGATTTTGTGGGTGTAATCCGCTGAAAACCCCTAGGAGACAACACTCCTCCTATTAGGGACACTTAGAGGTTTAAAGGCTTGTTGCACATACTAAGTGCAATCGTGTTGCCTATAAAAGTGTGCTGGATTTTTCTTTTCCTTTTTTCTCCCTCTCTTGAATAACTAGTTTGCTCGGGACGATCAAAGTTAAGTTTGAGGGTACTTGTTCGGTCGAAAATCTTGCATATTTGATGGAACATTTTCCTTACTTTTGTTAAATTCTTAAAGGTGTTTATTGTAATTATGGAATATATGTGGGTTTATCTGCAAAATACTCTTTATCATATATTTATATATTATAATTAACATTATGAAGGAAAATATATGCATATAATATTTATATGATATTTTGATAATTAAAATATGCATATCATATCAAATATTGCTAATCAATATTCTTAAAATATTGTATCATACAAATGATTATGATAATATCTCAAAATAATAACAAATATTACTAATACTATGAATTGAGATATTGTGCAGATATGAGCTCAGATGTAGAGATCAGGAGATCCAAGATGTCGGGGACCAAATCTGCCGATAAAGTTGAATCAAATCGTAAAATCATGAATGGCAGAGATTTAGAGAAAAATTTGAAGAATCAAGACATTGAATTAATCTCCACGTGTCAACATCAGGCATCACAAAAATTTTCAAACCCTGATTCCACCATGACGCCGTCCAACCGCGGCCAATAATATTGATTCGCGGCGGATCCGCGGCCATATTGTGGCCGTAGGATTTAGGATTTTTCTAGTGTGATCACAACAGCAAATAATCACACATAGAATCTAGGGTTTCTACTTCTAGGGCTATTTAAAAAACCGAGAGGTTCATATGAAAAATCATCACCTTTTACATCACCAAAATCACTGACAAGATCAAGAGATCCAAGATAGGTTCACGAATCGACGTGATAAATTGACGTGATCAATCGACTGAACATCTATTTCTTACGAGATAAAGATCGAGAGCAACACGAGAGTTCTTTGTATTCTAATTTCAAAGGATTTGTACATGTTAAAGTTGATTAATAAAGATAGATCTTTAGTTTAGTTCTTTGCATTTTACTTTCTGCATTTAATTTCTGTATTACTTTCTGCATTTACATTATGATCTCCTTCTCTATCCTTTCTTCTTCTTCTCAAAACATGCGTGAGTAATTCTACGCTTGCTAGGGTTCGTAGGATTATGGTAGATCAATGGATGATAAATTCTCTTAACTTCTTTTACATCTTTTAAAGTTTATAAACTTTAGCAAAATAATTGTTAACATCCTTATCGGGCGCGCTACCAATTTATTTATAGTCTCGACCGTGATTTGAGATTAGATTAACAATTGTTTTGGTAAAGGATAGACATGAATAGAGATCGATGAAAAGATAAGGGTTAAGAGTGAGAACCATATTTCCTCCAAAAACCGTAATCTTAATTCACCACTATCAATCTAGTTTTAAATCTATTAAAAAAATAAAAGGAATCATCTTTAATTAATCATCCATTACTACCAAATTCTATGAACCCTATAAGCATCTTCTTCATAAAATCTACATCCGTATATCGTAGATCTAGAACAAACCATCCATATTTCAATCAACTCGTCTAAGGCAAGATAAAAGTTCGACGTTTCCCTGAGGATGACCCGTACTCATCTCGGATAGCTATTAGCGACACATTGATTGCGGTTACTTTACAAAACACTTTTCAAATTAGATCAATCACCAGCCGGTCGTAATCTCCAAGCTCCTGCGAGACTGGAAGACCCAATTCTCACATTCTGTTAAATTAAATTTTCCAGATACATCAAATTTGCTCTTCTAAAATATCAATTTAAAATTATCATATTTATAAGGTTTTACATCAAAGTTATACAATAAGTTTTAAAATGTTGTATTTACATACTTACGGTCTACAAAAGTGTACTTTATTCATCAACTTAACTAGTACTATACTGCTCACTCAAGGTTTTGGCTTGTTGAAGTCCAAAATGTACTTAGCAAGTTATTCACTACTGGCTCCAAATTTTATATATTTGCCGCTACGCGCCTTTTGTACTCGGTAAAATGGATTATTATTCAACTGCTTGAACAACAGAATGAATTCTTGCTTGCTGGTTGTACTGCTTCCTTTAGCTGCTCCGGTATCGGCATCGGCAGCTGAGCTTGCAGCCTAGTCTGTAACAAGAACCATGGCATTCGATGCTTCCTGTCTAGCAAAGAGCCAAAGATCGTAGTGTGTCTACTATTGCTATTGATTCAACCTCCTCGGGCATTAACGTTGTCACTTCCTTTATTTGAAAAAAGGGATCTGTGTCACTGTCACTATGCTGAACACATGAATTTCTGATTTACAGCCACATAAAAAGTGGGTGAGTTATGACGCTTAGCAAGTAAATATATCATAAAGCGTATATGAATGAAATGATATAACAATAAAAAGAGAATATTGCTAATAAACCTGAGGGAACCAAGATATTTAATATGAGTATATACGATGAAGGAAAGAAAATTTAAGCAGTTATATAACGTATAGGCTCCCACTTATGCACCAATGGGTGGGTTCGACCTACAGAGGCAATAAATATCATAAAATCCTTGGGGCCTACAGCGGCATATCCACGGGGCGCTGGCACGGCTAACACCCGCCCACAACGTTATATGCTACTTAAATTTCTAAGTGTACACCTCTATCGAACAGATAATCAAATCATTGGATAGTGGTTCATAATCAAATACAAGGCCACAAAGACAATATTCCGATAATAATATGAGCATGGGTAATCATAGATATACGATGAATATAGCAACAAATCATGAACAATAAGTTATCAAAGGGTATCTAATCACTTCAAATAATGTCATAACTAAATGGTACCGAAAAAGAGAATTATAAGTTTCAAGAGGTGATAAGTAGAAAGGTTGGCAGGAGTTACAGAAGAGAGAAGGAGATGCAACTGGCCCTACTCAGCACTGGATAAAAGTAGCCGGCCTACAGAAAAGGAAGGTCGGTTAGTAGCAACTGGCGTGGATGTCTGGCACGCTATAGGACATCCACGGGGACCACGACTACGAGCAATAATAGGGAACGACCATGCGACGTCCCACGGCCATCAGACCAAATCAGAATCCATGATAAACGACGCAGAAGTAGATCACGAGAGAGCAAGAATAAGGTCGTCTAACACACGATCGAGTAAAAGAGTAGCAAGATGATCAAATTGATCATCGTCAGTAACTGAGAGGAGCGGAGACGATTGTTGTCATGCGGCTGTTGGCGAGGGCTATGACTAGGGTTCGAGAGAGCTGCGATTGGTATAGAGGAGGAGACATCATTGGAGGAGGCAGTCTATAAGCAGAGGGCAGCGGCCATGGAGGGCATCAGTGCTGGTGGTGCGGGAGCAGGGTGCTGGTGGTGTGGGATCAGGTCCAAATTAGATCAGAAGAGGCATGGTGCTGGTGCAGAGGAGGCGTGGTGCTAGTGCAGAAGAGGCATGGTGCGTTGGTGGTGCAGGCGTGGTGCAGGCAGAGAAGGCATGGTGCCGGTGTTGCAGTGGGGGGAAGAGGAGAGCGGAGGAGGCAAGGCTGCGGCAAGAGGAGAGGGGAGGCGGTGGCTAGGGCTAGGGCTAGAGAACTAGTGTTAGGGTTTGGGGAAGAGGAAATTAGGGCTTTCTCTCAATTCTTTTTAAAACTCTGATACCATGTCAAAATTTAAAGTTTATTTAAAGTTGAGCGGGTGATGGGCTTTTTATAGGTACACATGGGCCTTGATATAAATGGGTTCCAACAATAAGACTCAAGGCTCGTTGAGATTTGACCCACCTTATGTTTTATACTCATGCACTTCTCATAGTTTTTCCAATGTGAGACTATTTTAATTCATATATCTCAACAATTGGTATTTGTTCTGTACCATAGTTGGACCAAAATTCAAACAATGACAAGAAATTTCATCACCATAGGATTAGGCAACAATTAAGTGGGAGATGGGAACAGTTATGACGTTGACCGCTGGTCTTAAATTTCATATGATTTCCTACCGAGCCTTGTCAATTTTTGACATCGTTTCAATATAAAAAGCCTTGGATGTGAATGATGTCAAAGAACATTGTAGAAGGTTGAAAAGGAATGATGGTTTCTCAATTATATTTTTTGAACTGACTTGTAAGCCCAACTCATGCATACATCACATCCACGCACACATCCACGCACAACAAACAAAAGCACACTATACACACGCACTCAGGGGACCCACAAATTTACCCCGAAAGCGTTAAATTGTGGCCGCTTCCCCTCCTGGGGATCGAACTTCGCACTCTTCCCAGTAGGGGAAGTGCTATACCAACTAAGCTATTGCTCATTGGTTTCTCAGTTATATGTAATTATTGATTTTTTCTTCACAGGTACAAGTTAAGCAGTTTCCAAGGAAATGGAGGGAATTTACTGTAAACATGAAGGAAATGGAAACAACTGATTGTCATTAGCTGTATTACTGTATATAACATTGCTGTAATTAGGCTAAATCATCCATTTATTGCTGCTGTTTATTGTTGTAAATACTTGTTATTTATTTCTCTTTTTAGCTGATTGTACATGATAAATATGGGAGATATTCCCTAAGAGATGAGTAAAAGATACTTGAGCATTTTTTCTCTTCTTCACCATTGTTTTCTTCTATGTTCATATGGTATCAGATCTTGGTGCCATTGCTTTCATCCCCATCCAAGCCTAAAAATCATTTTCCACCATTTTTTTCCCATTCCGGTTATACTCTCCTGCATTTGTACCTCATGTTCATTCGGATTCTGTTTCGATTGCAACTCTAATTTCCATCAAAACTGGTTCCGTTCCAGTCTTTTTCAGATTTCATTGTCGTAATAATCACTGACCAAATCCAGTGATTCAGAACTAAATCCAGTGATTCAGAACATTTGCGATGGAATCACAACACTGGTTAGCTATCAAGTTAGATGAGAAAAATTATTTCTTGTGGGCTTCTTACATAAGAAGCTTCCTAGAGGGGCAGGATCTTTAGGGCTAAGTCGACAGAAGTATCAAGATACCTTCAGATGGAACATCTACTTCTAAGTGGGCGATTAATAATGAAAAAATTAAGACTTGGATCATGGAGTCGGTTGAAAATTCCATTGCTGTGAACCTGAGCCCTCTAACTACTGCAAAAGAAACGTGGGAATACCTTAAAAGGATCTATAAACAGAGCAATGAGGCGTGATTGTATCAACTAGAGCAAGAGATAAGTATCTTATCCAAATATTCTCGTAGTATTCAAGAATTTTATTATGCAATGATGATTTGGAATGAAATGGATATGATAGTTGCTAATATTTCTAAAGAAGAACTTGAAACAGTTACTAAATTACGACAACAATCCCGTTTTAGACGGTTTCTGATGAAATCGCGATGTGAATTTGAACATGTCCGTGCCCTTATTCTTCATCATCCCTCAAAGATATGACCCTTCTTGCAAATACACACAAAGCAAAATTTCGTGACATGAGCAAGGTTGAGTGCTATAATTGTCGAGAAATGGGGCATTTTTCGCATCAATGTAAGAAGAAGAAAGGGAATGAAACTGTCACGATATTCTGTAGATATTGCAAGGAGCAAGGTCATCTAATTGAAGATTGCAAGAAACAACCTCCAAAGCACGAAAATACAAGAGCCTATGCCGCAGTTGGTACATCTACTTCATCTCCTACTCCTCATGTTGCTGCCTTAACATCTCAGGTTGATACATCTTCCACAATTTCTGGACAGACTTCAGTCCTCCCTCCAGAATTACTTCAACAAGTGATACATGCCCTTCATGCTTCTGTTTTTCGTAAGTTCTCTTCTCATAATTTTTAGGTTTTAGATTCTGGAGCAACCATCATATGATAGGAAATTTAAACGCTTTTCGTTATACTACTCCATATGATAAAAATGAACATGTCATTATTGCTAATGGACAAACTCTTTTTGTTGAAAAAATTGGCTCATTGAATATTGTATCTTCAAGTTCACTATCTTTATCTCTTTCTAACGCCTTATATGTTCCCAACTTATCGGCCAATTTAATTTCGGTTGGTCAACTTGTAAAGCAAAACTGCCTCGTCTCATTTTCCTCTTTTGGTTGTTTATACTAGATATGCAGATGGGGAAAGTGATTGGGAGAGGCCATAGAAAGGGGAACTCTTCGTCTTGGATTTTGGAACATCTTCAAACTCTCCTTGTTTTCTTACATCTACTAATAATGTTATAAATCCTGCAAATAAATTATGGAGGCTCTGGCATTGTCGTCTAGGCTATTCTCATGCTTCGAATTTCAATTCCTTGTTTTCTTCTGGTGTCTTGTTAGAAAAACTTGATCACAAATCTGAAATCAATAAAATTTATGAAAATTGTGCTCTTGTCAATACTTTACCTTTTAATCGAAATGTTAATCATGCTACCTCTGCCTTTGATCTTGTCCATTCTAATGTATAGGGACCAATCGGTGTTGGTTCATTAACAGGAAAATTTTATTATGTTCTTTTTGTTGATGATTGGTTGCATTTCTTGTGGGTGTATTTCTTGCGACAAAAAATCTGAAGTCATGTAGGTGTTTCAGTATTCCAATGCTATGGTGTGCACACAATTTGGCACTAAGATCAAGATTTTGCGTAGTGACTCGGGGGAGAGTACATGTCTAAGCAATTTGTAATGTATCTTGCCCCAATAGGAATCATCCATCAAATAAGTTTCTCCTACCAACCTCAACAGAGTGGAGTAGCCGAAATGAAGCACATGCACATTATGGAAACAACTCGACCATTATGGCTCCATGCAAAACTACCAGAAATTTTGGGCTGAGAGTGTACTGGCAGCAGTATATTTGATAAATCGACTCTCTGCTCCAGTAACTTTTCTCCTCTAAAGAAACAATTTGGGTATTCGCCCAAGTATGAATTGCTTAAGATTTTTGGATGCACATGTTATGTGCTCCTTCCAAGTTTAGAACGCTCAAAACTTTATGCCAAATCAGTGCGCTGTGTATTTCTTAGATATTCTGACACTCAAAAGGGTTATCGTTGTTATGATTGAGAAGCCAAGCGGATGAGAATTTCTAGAAATGTTATATTTTTAGTGGATGCCCCATGCTTTGTTAATTCTTCTCCCTCTTCCCAATCTCCATCTATTGATTCTACTTTTTCTTAATCTTTATTTCCTAACACCTTGCAGGATATTATCACCTATACCTCAACCTTCATCGAACACGGAATCAGGTAATAATCTCTTTTCCCAGACTCCATACTCCATTAGTAACAACTCATGCACCTTCCCCCCACACCTCACTTGTTCCCCTTCGTCGCTCATCTCGCATAACTAAACCACCTGACTGACTTTCATTATTTTCAACACTTGCTCCATTATCAATTCCTCGATTTTACAAGCAAGCTGCAGAAAGTGCAGAATGGTGTCATGCTATGCAAGAGGAGCTGAATGCTTTAGAGCGTACTAAAACTCGAGAAATGGTGGCTGCACCTTCAGACCAACCAGTAGTGGGATGTAAGTGGGTTTACTCAATTATGTTGAACTCTGATGGTTCTTTAGATCGTTACAAAGCATGTCCCGTCGCTTAAAGGTTCAAGCAAAGATATGGTGTTGACTACGATGAAACCTTCGCTCCAGTCGCTAAAATGACAACTGTTCGAACTCTGATTGCTGTGGCTGCAATTCGAAGATGGGACATCAATCAAATGGATGTCAAGAATGCTTTTTTAAATGGCGACCTATTAGAAAATGTCTATATGAGGCCCCCTCCCGGATAGTCTTCTCTTCACATGATATGTAAATTGCGCAAAGCATTATGTAGATTGAAGCAAGCACCTCGCGCATGGTTTGCAAAGCTAAAAGGTGTGCTTCAATATGCAGGATATAAACAAAGTCACAATGACCACTCATTATTCATTTCTTCCACAACTCGAGGAAGTATCTTTGTCCTAGTCTATGTCCATGACATCTTGATTACGGGTGATGACCATGAGGGTATTCAAGGACTTAAAACCATTCTTCAACAATCTTTCTAGATGAAAGATCACGGTCTTGCTTCTTATTTCCTCGGATTAGATATTTCAAAGCACCCTTGTGGGTATTTTCTTAGTCAACAAAAATATGCTCGAGACCTTATCGAGTTGGGTGGAATCACCGATGATAAAATGGTGGACGCTCCTCTGGAACTAAATGTTAAATACAGTTGAACCGATGGAGATCCTATTCCTGATCCAACTCTTTACCGACAGCTTGTAGGAAGTCTGGTCTACCTTACCGGCACACGTCCTGATATTGCCAGTTCAGTACATATTGTAAGTCAATTCGTTTCAGATCCTCGTAGTCTACACTTAACAGCTGTTCACCACATCATATGCTATCTTCTTTCTACTCCTACATTAGGATTATCTTACCTTGCTTCCTCTCCTTTGGTATTGGAGGCTTTCTCTAATGCTAACCACGCTGATTGTAAAGACACACGTCGATCCACGATTGGCTATTGTGTTTTCCTAGGTGCCTCTCTACTTTCATGGGAATCCAAGAAACAACCAACTGTATCAAAGACTTCAATTGAAGCGGAGTATCGGGTAATGTCATCTACATGTAGTGAAATCACATGGCTCTAACGCCTTTTGTCTGTCTTTCGCATTCAGTCCTTGTCTCACTCCATTGTTTTGCGACAATGAAAGTGCAGCCAAGATAGCAAGCAATCCAGTTTTTCAGGAACGTACAAAACATATCGAAGTTGATTGTCATTTTGTTCGTGAGATATAAATATACATGTTATTTATTTCTCTTTTTAGCTGATTGTACATGATAAATATAGGAGATTATTTGTTAAGGTTGCGCTTGGTACATGGAATAGAAGATTACCGAGAATTCTCGTATTCCCGGAAATCCCGGAAATGGGATCACCGGGTATCTAATTCCAAGAAATTTTACATTAACGTGTTTGGTATATTTTAATCATTCCTGGTAATATATATATATGTGTGTGCGCGCACGACTGGCAGTGAGGCTGGAGGAGGGTCGGTGGATGACGACGAGACCCGCCGACGACCAACATCTGATTGGCGGCAGGCCGACCAGTGGACGATCAGTGATGGCCGGTATCTGCTAGTGGCGAACATCCGATCGATGACGGGCTGGCCGGTGAAAGATCAGCGGACGGCCGGCGGACGGTCGGCAGACGAACGACGATGGACGGCAGGGCCGACAAGCGGGCGGGTGGTGAGGAAGGCCGGCAGTGGATGGTCATGGCTCATTCATGTAAGGCGGGAATATTTCGTGGTAATATAGGATAGACATGTTTTGGGGACAAGTTGATTACCATGGTAATCCTATATTCTCGGGAATGTTACCCCTAAACAAGCATTGTAATATTTCATGGTAATATAGGATTACCATCTAGATTGCATTTTACCAAGCGCACCCTAAGAGATGAGTGGAAAATACTTGAACATTTTTGCTTAACTTCACCATTGTTTTCTTCTCTGTTCATATTTACCTATTGTGATTTTTGCTTCACAGCTACAAGGAAATTGAGCGAATTGACCACCTATTGTATGCTTATTCGGATAATTAAGTTTTATGGCATGATAGAGTGAGTTCCGATACACTTATTTATATAATTTCTATATGTTCGTCTCAAGCAGGAATTCTTCTTGCATAAGTTATATTTATTTTGCTTATTGCTGTCATTAGTTGGATAATTTTTAGGATGCACCACCTTTTCTTTTCACAGTATTCCTCTCTATTTAGGACAACCGACTGTCAGCTATATGTTCTAGTAAAGCTCAGTGTTGTGTGGATCGATATCTCCGTGCAAATTATAGTGAACATCAGTTGGCACTGCTAAAAGCTCAAGCATGGTATTTAATACTTCAGTCTGAGAAACAATTGGTATAAGGTCAAATGGAGATATCAATGTTACAGTCCAAAATTTTTGAATATCAAAAAGTAGCTTGAAAGAATTGGTACAGTATGTCTATAAACACAATAAAATAAAAGGTTTTAACTAAATTCTGACTCCAATTTACGCAAATGGATTCTGATTTATTATTAATGTAATCATGTTGCTCGTCACCGTTTAGTTGTGCTGAATTTTAAGCCAACAGTCGAACTGGCCTGTTACTATCAGCTCCATGCGGTCTTTGATTGCTGCTATTTGATAGAATTTTATAAAATTTTAGGCCTATATATGCAGTATGCACAAAGTTTGACTTATGGAAATTTGTACCTCACTAAGCTTACTTTGCCTTTCTATTTAGGCTACTATGCTAAATATTTGAGATGATTATTATATGATATATGGGAACCACTGAACCAACACATTTCACATTTGCAAATGCAAAAAAGACGAAAAAAGACAGAGCAAGTGTACAAAATTCAGACAATAGATTTGCGTGCTCACTCACATGTTATATATGTCCGTGGTTAATTACACACTTTATTATTAAAGTAAGATATTACAAATGCTAAGATGGTATTGCCCAGAACCACCAACCAAAGGAAGAGGAAAGCAAGGCCACAATTTGTGAAGCTAACTTGAAGTCATAGCATGCCAACAATGAAACAAGAGGGCTCGTAGAGTATTGCGTAGTATAATTCTAGCTTTCGAGGAACTTGTATGATATATAAATTCACCCCTAGAGAAAAATAATAATTTGCTGGTCTTCGCCCGTGTCATCTTCTACCCTTTTCCCTGTTTATATAGCGAACCGTAGCTGGTGTAATGCTTGCCATCTCTTTGATTTTGAAGAAGAGAAAGGTGTTCTTGAAAAGCTTATAATTTTGGAAACGCCCGATAGCTAACTCTGATCATCACTCAGGGCTAGTGGCTATCTATTTGCCTACAGCATTGAGGATCGTTTATCCTTGATAATGCACCTTGGCCTTGAAAATTTCCATAGAAGCACTATTTTAGTTTGGAATTTGTTAAAGGGCTACAGACCCTTACAAAAAGATAGATATGAATAATAAAAATATTAAACAGAACCTTAAGAAAGGGCCTATGAAATTTCATACCTTCCATATCAGAATCTAAAAATCATCTCTACCAGGGGCAAAGTTAAGGAGCACAAGTCTCCTACAGCAAGCCATCGAATCCAGTTGATATTTGGATTCGGATAGGAGATTTGGATTTGTAGTTGAAGTTGTTTTAGGAAAAAAATTCATTTTTTTATCCCTGCGATTCAAAATTTGAGCTTATCAAGAGTAGTTTGATTGGAATCATAATTTTGTGAAACAATTAAATATATGCCTATGATCAATTAAAGGTATCTACCTAAGACAAAAGTAAGTCTTAGCTCGGGGTGGTGGTGGTGGTGGTGGTGACGTATCGTGATAAGTAGCCTGACAAAGGAGTAAAAGAAGTAGTTTGATACTAAAACTGTGTTTTAAAGGAGATAGGGATCAAATAGTTACAGTTAAAATTGATTTTAAATTGAGGTATGGAGGGAGTGAGAGCGATAGGATTAAATAGTTTGACATGATGATAGTGCGATAATGGATAAAAATATATAGGTAAAAATAAAAGTTGACTTAAATATTATACGGCATCTCTCCAATTTCAACTTTACATATTTATTTGTTAATGAGGTAGAGACATGTATTCATGCTATAATGGATTGATGCTGCAGGGTGATATGAATGCCTTAGGGTTTCATTTATGCAAGATAAAAACTTAGCCGTTGAACACGAATGATGCTTTCATGTATTCATGTTATAATGGATTTTCTTAGATGACAATTTAGCATTCAGTATTGACACTGTTTTCATATTTTATTGTATACAATCTCACTTTCCAGTTAAACATGTTCAACAAGAAAATTTTTTGATCTGTAGACTACTTTACCTAGAATACACTTTATTTTTTCCGTAACTTAAATGACTTTTATGTCAGGAACATCTGTCTCGCCATTGGATAACTGTAACCTTTTGATAGCTGTAATATGCATAGTTAAACAACACTAGAGTTTACAAGCTAGCAATCTTCTTTACCTCCAAACTAATATATCAAGTTAATGCTCAAAATCAAATTAATCAATTATACTGACTATAGTAAAATCTGAGATGGCAAATAAAAGTTGCAATATGGCTTACCTTGCCTGTTTACTTTCCTGGTACAGAATAATTTTGCTGGTTGTGGAGCAATTCTCCATGTATATAATGGTTCCTGCAGTTGAAAGGGGAATTGTTGTGGAAGGGCTCACCATAGCTGGAATTCTCCCTGTATTGAATTCATAATATACATGTATCTTTTATAGGCCAACCAAATCTCTTAATAAATACATGCATGCAAATATCTACTGTTAATTAAGTATTTTTTTTTTCAAATCTCCATATTTAATCGCCATCAATAGTGTTACTGTATTGAATTCATAATATACATGTATCTTTTGGATTGCATTCTTGCACTTGCTGAATTCATGAATTTAATTAATTGGTTTGCACGTGAAGCTAGATTTGTATATATTTTATATTTTTGAAGGATCTAATCTTAATTTAATATGGGTTCATGCGTTTGAAGCTTCTAGTGACTCATCATCTTTACTACTTTCCTTTGGTTACAAATTTCTTCGTTCTCTCTTGCCTTCACATTTCATTTAAAGGTCATCCAAATCTTTTGTGTATACATATTCATGCATATCTCAATTGATATTAATTTTAAGTAACAATCTTCTTCAATTTTCATATCAATGGTTTCACAAAATATTAATCATAGTGTGCATGCACTCTTGGATTACATTAGTTCATGAATTTAAATGATATGCTTGCGCTTCCAGCTAGGTTTATATATATATATATATTTGATTTCTCAAAGGATTTGATCTCATTCAGATATGGTTCATACACTTGATGCTTCCAGTGGCTTTAGAATGCTTGCACTTGCAGCCAGAGGTGGATCTAGACCCGGCTAATGAAGCGAATCGACGGCGAATCGTTTCGCTTCGCCTCGTCACGAAGCGAATAAAATTCGCTTCGTGATGACATGGGTGAATTTGGCGAATCGATTTTCCTCGCCGGGCACGAATTAGCGAAGCGAGCGGGTTCCCAACTTTTCCGGCGGTGCTTCGTCGTAGTTCGCCTCGCCTAACTCGCCAAATCGCCTCGCGTCGCCTCAGGAATCGCCACGAATCGGCAAGACCCACCGATTCGCCTTGCCTCGCTGCGCTTCGTTGAACGATTCGCCACGAATTCGTCTCGAACTCACCGCCCAACGGTCATAAACAGCCGCCTGATCGACGAATCATTTCGCCTTGCCTTGGAATTCCCATCCAACGGCTACTAACGGTCGGATCGAGGCGAAGCGAGCGAATTTCGATTTTCCTTGCCTCGTAACGATTATAAACGGGCAAAAAAATTCAAAACCCTCCAAAAACCTATAAATACTCCCCAAACCCCATTTTTTTCTCATTCCAAACTCTTTTCTCTTCCAAAAAAAAATATTCCCATCTCTCTGATCTCCATTACTATTGTGGCAATTTCCATACCTCTAAAGATATGTTTTCGACTTTTGTCATCTTTGTTGCTAATATACCAAAGGCTTATCTGTAATATATCATGAATTGCTTTCCTTTGATTTCTTGACAACTCAGTTGTGCAAGTTTTGCTAATGCTTGTGACTGTAGATTACCTTTTCTTTCTTTTTTTTTTTTTACGAAAATTGCTCAGTAGTGGGTAGTACACCCGTCTCATGAATTTGATAAATTATTCAAAAGGTAAAGGGGAAAAAAACCTTAAAACAAAGATGGAGCAACATAATCCTACCAAGAAAAATGCTCATAAAGGTTTAGCAGAAAAGAAAATGAAAAAGAAAATGAAAAAATAAGGAATTCCATGGTTTAAAGACATCAGATGAATAGAAGTGATTGACCAAATTGGTTATGACAAGTTTTCACTTCTCAATGATCCTTAGATGTTATTTAAATATCTTGGGAAACCTATCATTGAATATATCATTGTATTCTAATATTTCCTGATGGGGTATTGATCATATATATCACCTGCTAGAAAATTCCGTACTGTGCGATGCTTGTTCGCCTCAGAATATATCCTACAGTGACAGTTAAAGGTAATGGCCTAAGTAACTATTTAACGCATAAAATTTGCTTTTGTGATACATTTTTTTTCATGGAGTAATGTTTAACATTTGTTTTTGTTAATGGTTGTATTAATCTATTGTTTCTCTGATAATTGCAGCAAGCTATATAGCAAAGATCTTAGGTGTCATGCTTTATGTTTCTGAGCCATTTTTTGGGTGGATCTGTTGCAATTTAACTGTTCTTTGAACACTAATTCTTATTCTTTTGCTTGGTGTAGTTTACTCAACCACTTAATATAATAACCAGCGACCCCCTAATATATTTCATTGATCTTTACACTGTTATTGCTTAATTTCTCTTCATATGTTCTTCATGCATCATTTTTCTACCGGAACATCATTTTGCGATTTTCAGGTACTATAGCATGAAAAACATTTAAAATTTGAAGAAAACAGGGAAGAATTTTTTTTAAGAAATCGTGATTTTCGTGTATATGCAAAATATTGAAAATTTGAAGAAAATAGAAATTTTTTAGATTTTTGAAGATATTTCTATTCTCATTTTTTATAGCAAGCAAAATATTGAAAAACAATAAAGCATAGAAAATTTTGAATTTTTAAAAATTTCACAATTTTAGTGTAATATACCATGAAAAATATTGAAAATCGGAAGAAAACTAATTTTTTTTTGAGATTTTTAAAAATTTCACGATTTTCTTGTGCTGCATGCAAGTTATTTGAAGAAAAAACAGAAAACTTTTGAATATTTTAAAAATCATGATTTTAGTGTGTTATACAAAATATTGATATTTTGAAAAAAAAAACAGAAATTTTGGGATTCTTGAATATACCGCGATTTTCGTATGCTATAGCAAGTAAAATATTGAAAAATCGATGATTTCAAGAAATTTTAAAGTTTTTGAAAATTTCACGATTTTTCATATACATGTAAAATATTGAAAATTCAAAGAAAACTAAAAGATTTTGAGGTTTTTTAAAATATCACGATTTTCGTAGGTTATATAGCATGCAAAGTACTGATAATTTGAAGACAACTTAAAAATTTAGAAGTTTATAAAAAATTACGATTTTCATGTACGCATGCAAAATATTGAAAATTTGAATGAAACAAAAAATTTTGGGATTCTTGAAAATATCGCAATTTAGTGAGGTATAACAAGAAAAATATTGAAAAAACCGAAGAGCGCAAAAGGTTTAAAAATTTTTAGTTTCACGATTTTTGTATCCTATAGCATGCAAAATATTGAAAATCCGAAGTAAACTAAATGTTTTTTTTTTGAAAGTTTCATGATTTTTGCATGTAAGCCTGGCTAATGAAGCGAATCGATTCGCTTCGCTTCGTGGTGACGTGGACGAATTTGGTGAGGCGATTCGCCTCGCCCGCTACGAATTGGCGAATCGAGCGGGTTCCCAACTTTTCCGGCGATACTTCGTCGTAGTTCGCCCAGCCTAACTCGTCTCGGGAATCACCACGATTCACCATGAATTGGTAAGACTCGCTGATTCGCCTCACCTCGTTGATCGATTCGCCACGAATTCGACTCGAACTCACCGCCCAACGGTCATAAACGACCGCCTGATCGACGAAACGCTTCGCCTCGCCTTAGAATTCTCATCCAACGGCTACTAATGGTCAGATCAAGGCGAAATTTGATTCTCCTAGCCTCGTAATGACTATAAACGGGAAAAAAATTCAAAACCCCCTCAAAAACCTATAAATACCCCCCAAACCCTATTTCTTCTCATTCCAAACTCTTTTCTCTTCCAAAAAAAAAATTCCCATCTCTCTAAATAAAATTTAATCTTAATCTTCATTACTATTGTGGCAATTTCCATATCTCTAAAGAATAGAAGCTCCGATCCGATCCTCTGACAGTCTGATTCTGAGTTTTCGAAGCTCTGAGCCCCCGATCGACTCATTCTTCTCTCTTTCTTATTTCTTGTTTTTAATTTATTATTTCATATTTTTTACCCAAACACTTTTTTTTAACATTTAGTTAAAATATTGATATGGAGGGTTTATCCGATACGTATCAAACCCAAATTCCTCATTTCGAACAACAAGCGGAAAGATCCATCCATACATCAAGAGAAGCTAAAAAAACGTGCGACTACTAGTGATGTTTGGGATCGCTATAAAATTGAATTTAGGCACGGTGTTAGATACGATGTTTGCAAATATTGTGGTAATGCATATAAACACATGGGTAGTGCCGGAATCAATAGTTTGAATAAACATGCAAAAAAACACTTAGAAGCCCCGTCCGGTTCTTCCATTACACAAACACAAATTGGTTTCGCCGGTCAAGGTCTTTTTCAATATAATCATGATTTAAATGTTTCAGAAATGGCAAGATATGTTATGGTAGATGAACGGATTCTCGGATTCGGAGAAAGCATGGCTTTTGAGCGGTACGTTCAAACGGCGTTGCAACCGACATTCAAAAGGGTTCCAGACTACGCTTAAAAGTCGTTGTTTTAGCCTCTACAACGACGGTAAACAAATATTAATTGCTACTCTTGTTTCTTTAGATACCGGTATTTCATTAACTTCTGATGTTTGGACGGATAGAAGGGAATTTCCCTGGATCTGTGTTACTGCACATTGGATAGATTCTGACTGGTTTTTGCAAAAAAGATTATTGTTTTTAGATAATTTTCATACCCGCACAGTGCTTTTCATATAACTTCTGAAATTAGATCTATTTTAGAAGAATATCATTGTGTAAATAAATTTTTTTCTATTTCTTTCGATATTGCTAGCAACAATAATTCTGCTATTGCTGAACTTATTAGGCTATGCAAACCAATTTGCAGTGGTCGTTTTTTTCATATTCGTTGTGCATGTCATATACTTAATCTTGTTGTACAGGATGCATATACCGTATGTAATACAAATATTCAAACAATTAAAAATGCATGTAGGTTTATTAAAAGTTCGGGAAAAAGAAAAGCTAAATACAAAACTAGATCCCTAGCTGCAGGTGTAAGGCCGTCTCTTAAAAAAGATGTGGCCACTAGGTGGAATAGTACATATAACATACTTCGTGCTATATTAAAGACTGCCGAAATTATTAGTAACATGTGGAATGAACAAATGCATGTTGAAAACCACTTAACATCCGATCATTGGGCGGTTGAGATCTTTTTAAAGATTTTCTTATGACTTTTAAAAAAGCAACCGAACGATTTTCTGCTACTTATACCCCCACTTCTCATATTCTTGTCTCGGAATTGTATAATATAGCTAATTGTTTTGCTTGTCACGTCGAAAATCCAGTATTTCACCATCCGATACTTGCTATGCTAGCTAAGATTTCTAAATATTTCTCTGATGTTCCTATTTACTGTATATGTTCAGTAATGGACCCTAAAATTAAATTAGAAGGTTTGGAGGCTCTTTTAACCGGGTTCCACACGGCTATGGGACATGGTGTAGATATTGATGTCTATGTTAGTATCGTTAGAAGTAATTTAGATGAAATGTTTGATTTGTATGTTGCACGATCTTCTTCTGGTAGAACTAGTAGACCACTGCCCTTAATTAGTTCGCGTGTTTCGACTCCAGCTTTAGCACTTATTCAACAGAAGAAAAGGGTAAAAGGCCCGGTAGCTTCATCATCGTCATCTTTAAATGAGTTATCCATATTTTTACAAACTGAGTCAGCTGTAGATTTAATTATAGATGCTTTTGATATTTTAGCCTGGTGGAAAAGCCATGGACATTTGTATCCGGTGAATTATACTATGGGCCCTGATTTACTAACCGTTCCAGTTTACACAGTAGCGTCAGAAAGTGCTTTTAGTACAGGTGACAGGATATTAAGCGAAAAGAGATGCAGCTTGGCAAATGACACAATGGAGTGCGTGATTTACTCGCAAGATTGGGAAGCAGCCGTCAGGAAACAAAATGCAATCATTTTGAATTCGAATTATCTATCTGAGGACCTTATAGGATCGGACGCGACCAACACCGAAGGAGGAGGAACCACAACCGGCGCCGACGAGTAGTGAGTAAGATTTGTAATAGTAGAAAAAGAACTACGTAAACCTTATTCTCTCTTATTGAGATCAATGTTTAGGAGGGATATATAAGCAGCCCGAGTGAGTTCGGTATTTAATGTAAAAAAAACAACAAATTGTATTATGAAATTGTAATTTGATAAAGATTTTTTAAATTTAAAAACTTGTTTAAATTTCAAATTTTTAAGCCAAATTTTAATTTTTAATTTTTAAAAAAAAAATAGCATTGAGCGAGGCGAAAAATTCGCCTGGCTCGGCGAATTTACCTTGCCTCACCTCGCGAACCGGCGAGGCCAAGCAAGCGGGTTCTGGCTTCGTTATTGTTGCCCTCGCCTCGCCTATCCGTAGGTGAAACAAACGAATTCCGAAACGAGTTGCTTTGGCTCGCTTCATTAGCCATGCCTAGACGGATAGGGTGGGTCGAGCTTAGGCAAGTGACCCATCTGAATTAGGGAGCATGTGATATGCGATATGGAAGTTTGTAGTAAACATAGAAAAACTTGACCATTTTTGCTCAACCTCGAAATGTAATGAAGTCGGTAGAGCATGAGCCATCCATCAACCTCAAAAACTTGACCATTAGTACCATTTTTTACTCTTTTGTTTTCTTTTTACACATGGGGCCCACAGGTTACGTTAAAGAGATCTTTGTCAGCTCTAATGAATTCGTTAATTTTCGAGAAAGGCCCTTAAATATTTTGCTTTAAGGTTCAGGATTAATTAGTTATGTATAAAAATTATTATTCATATGCTCCCTTTAAAACAATTATATATTCAAATATTATTCAATCATTTCAAATTCAAAAATCTTATGAGTAAAATCCTAAAATTATGTTAATGAACTTTTGTTTGTCTAAAAAATTTATCAATGTATCATTATTTACTTTGTTGTATAACTATATATCAAATGTAAAGCTAACACTTTTGTCAAATAGGAACTTTTCAGGTATGAAATAGTTAGTAGAAAATTGTTTCGAATGGTTATTTGCTTTAGAAGAAAAGGAAGATACATTCTCTTATTTATTAGATTGCATAATCGAAACCCTTGCACATACGTATACGTCAAGAAACTAGTTTATTATATTAAATGCTTTGAAAAGCATTCTACAAACTAGTTAACATTTTAAATTAAAAAAACTGATGAACTTTGAAGAGTAAGTTAATGTTCGAATTGATTTAAAAAATGAAACTCATTTCAAATATAGGTTTTTGATACACATTTTGTACTAAACAAAAAACAAATTGCCTAAACTGCAGAATATTCCTTGTTTTTTTGGTGATTAGCATGATGCCCTCTTGATTTACCCACTCGAACAAAAAGTGACTAGGGTTTCTTGCAATTTAACCTTTAAATCCTTGCCCTACCTGACATTGAGTCCTGGCTCCGCCACTGCTTGCGGCAAGGTCCTGAATGGCTTCAAATTTCAATTTTTATAGTCAGTGGTATAGTGATTGAACCATTACAATCTGCTAAAAAAACTTGCATACTGATAGACAAAGGCGGAGCAAGGATTATACTTTTAAGGGGCCTACTATTTTCACAGCATGTCTTATATCTTAAGCTAATACTAAAAAAACCTAAGTGCTATAATAATGTTTGGCTAATAAATAGTATATATGGAAAATCCAAATAATTGAATATGGTATTATTATAAAGTTATTCACCAAGAATATTAAAAAGAAAAAAGAAAAAAACTATCAGTTAAATTAGAAATATGTAACCTATAGAATGTGCAATCGTTACATGTTAGACCTAAATCCATTATCATAGTAGCATTTGCGTTATCACTGGGTTCTTGGCTACCATCTTCATTACCATAGGATACACGACGACGATGAAGTTTCAAGTTGGTGGATATTATTGGTGTCAAAGTTTAAAGTTTATTTAAAGTTGAGAGAGTGGTGAGCTTTTTATAGGTACACATGGGTCTGTGATATAAGTGAGTTCCAACAATAAGACTCAAGTCTTACTGAAATTTGGCTCACCTTATGTTTTATACCCTACTTTTTCTAACGTGGGACTATTTTAATTCACACATCTCAACAATCCCCCTCATGTGCAATGTGGTTGTCATGTGAATCATATAAAGCACGAAGGCTCAAAGTTCGGTACGAAGGCTCGGATCACACACAAGAGAGCACGAAGGCTCAAGAGATGGCACAAGGTTAAGAAAGCAAGAAGGCTTGAAGGAGGGCTTGAAAGCCGAGAGCACGAAGGCTTGAAAAGGTGGGTGTTAAAGTACAAATCCACGAATGTTATCAACCTAGCTTTGATAGCTTATTAGATTTAATTATACACGAATGACAGGGCGATTATACATTTTATTTATATGAGTGTACACAAGCTTTTAACATAGACGGGCTCCATCACGAGACATGTGATGTGAGACGCCGGAGTCAGTGACCCATGAATTAGAATGAGAAAGGAACGATATACCTAACGGAGTAAAAAGGTTTGCAAGAGCTACAGAAGAGAAGAGATGATGCAACTGGCCCCGCTCCGCACTGGATAAAAGTATCTGGCCGGCAGAAGAGGAAGATCGGTTAGTAGCAACTGGTGTGGATGTCTGGCGCGCTGTAGGACGTCCATAGGGACCATGATCACAAGTAATAATAGGGGAACAACCATGCGACGCCCCACAGCCATCAAAGACCAAATCAGAATCCATGATGAATGGTGAGAAGTAGATCACGAGATGGAGAATAAGGTCGTCTAACAAACGAGCGAGTACAAGAGTAGCAAGACGATCAAATTGATTATCGTCAGTAACCGAGAGGAGCGGAGACGATTGTTGCTATGCGGCTGTTGATGAGGGCTAGGACTAGGGTTCAAGAGAGCTGTGATTGGCATGGAGGAGGTGGCATCATTGGAGGAGGCAATCTATAATTAGAGGGAAGCAGCTATGGAGGGCATGGGTGCTGGTTGTGCGGGAGTAGGGTGCTGGTGGCGCAGGATCAGGTCCAGATCAGATCAGGGGGATGGTACTGGTGCATAGGAGGCATGGTGCAGAGGAGGCATGGTGCTGGTGCAGAGGAAGTGTGGTGCGCTAGTGGTGTAGGCATGGTGCGGGAAGAGGAGGATCATGGTGCAGGCAAAAGAGGTATGGTGCGGGTGATGCGGTGGGGGGAGGGGAGGAGAGGAGGCGGCTAGGGCTAAGGCTAGAGAATTAGGATCAGGGTTTGGGAAAGAGGAAATTAGGGTTTCCTCTCAATTCTTTTCAAAGCTCGGATACCATGCCAAAGTTTAAAGTTTATTTAAATTTGAGAGAGTGATGGGCTTTTTTATAGATACATATGGGCCTTTGATATAAGTGAGTTCTAACAATAAGACTCAAACTTTGTTGAGCTTTGGCCCATCTTATGTTTTATCCCCATGCACTTCTCATACTTTTTCCTATGTGAGACTATTTTAATCCACATCTCAACAATTGGTATTGGTTCTGTACCATAGTCGGACCAAAATTCAAACGACGACAAGAAGTTTCATTTCCATAGGATTGAGCAACAATTTAGTAGGATATGGGAAGGGTTATGACGTTGACCGCCGGTCTTAAATTTCAAATAATTTCCGATCGAGCCTTGTCAATTTTCGACCCCATTTCAATATAAAGAGTCTTGGATGTGATGATGTCAAAGCACATTGTAGAAGGTTGAAAAGGAATCATGGTTTCTCAGTTATATTTTATTTTATTTTTTGAACTGGCTTGTAAGCCTAACTCACCCACACATCATATCCTCACACAACAAACAAAAGCACACTATACACATATGCACTCAGAGGACTTACGAATTTGTCCTGAAAGCGTTAAATTGTGGCCACTTCCTCTCCTGGGGATCGAACCCCACACTTTTCCCATGAGGAAAAGTGCCATACCAACTGAGCTATTGCTAATTGGTTTCTCGGTTATATATAATTATTGATTTTTTCTTCACATGTACAAGTAAAGCAGTTTCCAAGGAAATGGAGGGAATTTAATGTAAACATGAAGGAAATGGAAACGGCTGATTGTTATTAGCTGTATTACTATATATAACATTGCTGTAATTAGGCTAAATCAGCCATTTATGGCTGATATTTATTGCTGTAAATACCTGTTATTTATTTCTTTATTTAGCCGATTATACATGATAAATATAGGAGATTATTCCTTAAGAGATGAGTGGAAAATACTTGAGCATTTATGCTCTTCTTCACCATTGTTTTCTTCTTTGTTCATATGGTATCAGATCCTGGTGCTATAGCTTTCATCCCCATCCAAGCCTAAACATCATTCTCCACCATTTTTTCCTATTCCAGTTATACTCTCATGCATTTGGACCTCACATTCATTCGGATTCTGTTCTGATTGCAACTCTGATTTCCATCAAAACTAGTTCCGTTGCAGTCTCTTTCAGGAATCATTGTCGTAATAATCACGGACCAAATCCATTGTTTCGGAACATTTGCGATGGAATCACATCACAGGTTAGCTATTGTCATGCCCTGCTTACCAAAATACCGGAGCGGATATGCTAAGAAGCTCGGAACGTAACTATACTGAGAAGTAGACCCTCCCCGATACAGTTACGCTAAGCATGTAGTAATACAGGAGTACTCAAAAGCAAGATAAATAAAGAAACTTTTATTTCATTAACTAACATTTATTACAAAGTGATCAATAAGGTTTATTACATCATTAAAGCAAGATAGGAAAGTAAAGCAAACCCTAAACCGGTAGGCGTATAAGAAAAGGAAAGTAAACTAATTCTAATATCTGGTCGACAGCTCCGTGCAGTCATCTTCAGTGGATTCCACTTTTGCATCTCCAACGCGTGCTTCGTCCTCATCTAATGGACGTTCTAGAAAAGATAAGAGGAAAGGAAGTCCGTCAGCAAGTTAAACTCTGTAGGGTGTTTTTCGTCACCCCATTGAGATGGGAATGCGCGCGCGCTTGTCAGGCGCATTACAGATTCCCCTTGCCTAGGGTAGGTGGGGGTTTATTGATTGCGGGGATCCGAATCTCCGGCAGCCGCAGACTAAGCTGGCGTTAATTACCCTTCGCATTTGGAGCGAGAGAACCTCCGATTGACGGGTTAAACTGGTCATACGAACTCAATGTGCAGTATACGTGTGTTGTGTTTTGAAAGGGATTTTGGATATATCGAGAGGGCCGCAGAGTTTTTACGGGGGTCCCGCTACCCGGATAGCGGGCTGAGGGTCAAGGGGGCTAGCAGCCCCCTTGCGGGGTAGCGTCCCGTTAGAAATTTTTTCTAACGGGGGAGATATTTTTAGTGTGGAGTGTGTGTAAAATGGGGGGAAAATGGCGTCCAAAGGATGCGTGGGTGCCAGCACTTCGCGTGCTTGGCACGCAGGCGCTGGGCGCCAAAGCGCCGGCGCCCCACGTACTGGGCACACGGGCGTTGTGCGCCAGAGCGCCGGCGCCCCACGTGCTGGGCACGCGGGTGCCGGGCGCCTGAGCGCCGGCGCCCTACGTGCTTGGCACGCTGGCGCCGGGCGCCTGAGCGTCGGCGCCCCACGTGCTTGGCACGCGGGCGCTAGATGTCAGCTGCAAAAGGGACTTAGTCCCTGCACGGGGAGCTGTGCTCCCAAAAGAAAATATTTATTATTTTGTTTATATATATATACATATATATATATACATACATACATATATATATATATATTTGAGGAGTTGGACTCCTAAGATATTTTGGAGCTGATGAAAGGGGCTTCTCCCTTTAGCCCTGGATCTTCCCCAAAGTGGGGTTCTTGGAGGTGGGTCTCCTTCCTCCTCCTCTGTTGGCAGGATCTTGAAGAACAAGAAGTATGAGATTTTAAAAATCTCTCCTTTTTGAGATCTGATGGGAGATCAGAGTTCCCCTTTGTGGGTTTTGTGGTGAAAAACTATTTAGTTTTGGAAAAGGAAGAATAAAACTCTTGATTTAATTCAAAAAAAAGAAGAAGGTTTAGAACCTTGAGGAAGGAGAAGGAGACACAAAAACCCTAATCTTTTTGTGAGGAATGAAAACTCTATTTTATTCATCATCATGTTGCCTTATATAGGCTTACACATTTACACTTAGCCCCTTGGGTTTTACAAAATGGCATTTTGCCCATCCCATATCTCATATGCTATTTCTTTTTGTACATAAACTATGGGCTTACAAAAATTTGGCTTTATGCCCATTTTGCTTACATTCATGCATAAAAAATTACATAAAAATTATTTATTACATGGTTTTTATTTCGGCATGGGGGAGGCCGGCCGCGGGCTCGACTTGGGCATGGGCTCACTTGATCTGGGCTTGGGCCTGCTTACTTGGGGTTGACCTTGACTTTGACCCGGTCAACTGGGGTGCAAATTTTGACCCCAACAAAGTGCCCCCCATCAATGAATGCACACCACGTATATGAGTTGTGTGCATGAAATTGATGGATCTTGAAGCTGGGCTTCGAGGTGGAACATCATCCCGGGGGCGGAGCATCCATCGGAGAGCATGATTCCCGAGGATCGGAGCATCATTCCGATTTGCGGAGCATAATTCCAGGGTCGGAGTATCATTCCAAAGAGTCGGAGCATTATTCCGAGGATCGGAGCATAATTCCGAGGATCGGGGCATAATTCCGAAGAGACGGAGTATAATTCCGAGGATCAGAGCATAATTCCGAAAAGTAGAGGCGTGATTCCAGGGATCGGAGCATGATTCCGATGAGCATAATTTCAGGGATCGGAGTATAATTTCGAGGATCGGAGCATCATTCTGAAGAGCGGAGCATGATTCCAGGGATCGGAGCATAATTCCGAAGAGCGGAGCATGATTCCAGGGATCGGAGCATGATTCCGATGAGCATAATTCCAGGCATCGGAGCATAATTCCGAGGATCGGAGCATCATTCCGAAGAGCGGAGCATGATTCCAGGGATCAGAGCATAATTCTGAAGAGCGGAGCATGATTCCAGGGATCGGAGCATCATTCCGAAGAGCGGAGCATGATTCCGGGACCGGAGCATCATTCCGAAGAGCGGAGCATGATTCCGGGATCGGAGCATCATTCCTGAAGAGCGGAGCATGATTCCAGTGATCGAAGCATCATTCCGAAGAGCGGAGCATGATTCTAGGGGTCGGAGCATAATTCCGACGGGCGGTAGACATTCTGACCGAAGCATAATTTCGATGCAGAGGTTGATTCCCAGGCGAAGCATGATTCCGATAGGGAAAGCAGATACTCCGAGGCGAAGCTTGATTTCAACACGGGGTACATTCTGAGACAAAGCATGATTTCGACGCAGAGCTTGCTGGTTGACTTGATTCCGAGGCGGAGCTTAATTCCGACGAGGAGGTCGCTGGTTGATTCCGAGCCGAAGCATAATTCTGACAGGGAAGACAGATACACCGAGGCGAAACTTGATTTCGATGCGGGGTATACTCTGAGACGAAGCGTGATTCCAACGCAGAGGTTGCTAGTTGACTTGATTCCGAGGCGGAGCTTAATTCCGACGAGGAGGTCGCTGGTTGATTCCGAACCGAAGCATAATTCCGACAGGGAAGGCAGATACACTGATGCGAAGCTTGATTCCGACGCGGGGTACACTCTGAGACGAAGCATGATTCCGGCGCAGAGCTTGTTGGTCGACTTGATTCCGAGGCGGAGCTTAATTCCGACGAGGAGGTCGCTGGTTGATTCCGAGCCGAAGCATAATTCTGACAGGGAAGGCAGATACACCGAGGCGAAGCTTGATTTCGACGCGGGGTACACTTTGAGACGAAGCATGATTCCGGCGCAGAGCTTGTTGGTTTGATTTGATTTAAGTTGACATCGGCATCGCTACACTGGAATATGGTACCAGAAGCGAATCATCATTTTCCATGAATGGATTTGGGGATTTTGGTTTTTGTTTGGCATCTGCATTGCTGCACTGGAATAATGCCAGGAGCAACTCATCATTTGCCCCCAGAGGATTTGGAAATTGATGGCTTAGGAGGCAGGTTTAGATCCCTATCACCTAAGGATTTTCAATTTTATGGACCGTAAGGGTCCCATAAAAGCATTTTCTCCCTACGAGTCGAAAGGATCTCGTAGGTGTATTTTCTCCTTAGGAGTCGTAGGGACTCCTAAGTGTGTTGCTCCTTTGTGAGTCGTAAGAATCTCATGCGGGAATTTTCTCCTTACAAAGTCGAGAGGACTTTGCGAGTGCATTTCATCTCTTTTTTATGAGTTTGCGCCCTTTCGGGTTTTCACAAACTCGCCGGCAGTCCTGCTGTTTTTACTCACGAAGCCCTTTCGGGTTTTCATCCGTGCCCATTTTGCTTGTGGACATACCACTTTATTTATTTTATTTATTTTTTATTTTTGGTGGGACTTTGAATGTGGTCTCACCGGTACGACTTGGGAGAGATTGGGATCGTTTTACGCCCGTGGATTGTATACGGTTTTGCAGGATGTATGATCCAGACCGTAGGGCCAGAAAAATTTCGGGACTTTGTTGGCGTCTGCATCGCTGCACTGGAATATTGTACCAGGAGCGACTCATCATTCGCCGTTGGGGTATGGGATTTGGAATTTGGTTGGCGTCTGCATCGCTGCACTGGAATATGGTACCAGGAGCGACTAATCATTCGCCACTTGGGGATTTGGATTTTGGTTAGCGTCTGCCTCGCTGCAGTGGAATATGGTACCAGGAGCGACTCATCATTCGCCACTTGGGGATTTGGATTTTGGTTGGCGTCTGCATCGCTGCACTGGAATATGGTACCAGGAGCGACCCATCATTTGCCACTTGGGGATTTGGATTCTGGTCGGCGTCTGCATCGCTGCACTGGAATATGGTACCAGGAGCGACTCATCATTCGCCATTGCCTATTGGGAAGCGATGGCTTAGGAGACAGGTTTAGATCCCCATCACCTAAGGCTTTTCAATTTTATGGGCCGTAAGGGTCCCATAAAAGCATTTTCTCCCTACGAGTCGTAAGGATCTCGTAGGTGTACTTTCTCCTTAGAAGTCGTAGGTACTCCCAAGTGTGTTTTTCCTTTGTGAGTCGTAAGGATCCCACGAAGGTGTTTTCTTACGAGTCGTGAGGATCCCGCAAGTTTTGTTCTCATCATGCATCGTGAGGACACATGAGTGGGCATTCCCAAATGGAGCATAATTCCGAGGGCAGAGACCGGCCGCTGGACTGGTGATTGCAGTGGTATATGGGTATGATGAGAATTATTTTAGCCCGTGGATTGTATACGGTAGTCAGTTCGGGGACCAACCGTAGGTCTGGGTGAATTTTGGGAAATTGGATTTTGGTTGGCGTCTGCATCGCTGCACTTGAATATGGTACCAGGAGCGACTCATCATTCGCCGTTGTTTTTTTTTTTTTACCACGATTGCTCTATCATTTCAGCTTTTCTTATCGCGAAGGTCGCGATTGCCCTATCATTTTGGCTTTTTTTCGCGGTTGCCCTATCATTTCGGCTTTTTTTTCATCTTTATTTTACTCGCTAATTTTTATTGCAAGTTGCCCCATCATTTCGGCTTTTCTTTTTATTTATTTATTTACACATTCCTTTTTTTTTATTTACACACATTTTTTTACAACCCCAATTTAACGACTTAGTGGTCGATTATTCCCAGTTTAATGACATGGTGGTCAACTGTTCCCACTTTAATGACGTGGTGGTCGATTGTTTTCAGAGAAAGGCAGATGTCTGAGAGAATCAGTTTCACAAAGAACTTCGGTCTCCGTTTGTATGAAATTGGCGGTCGCAGCTAGACTGTTTGTTAACACGCCTTTAGACAGTTCTATCTCTCCTGCCTTGTATTGCTTTTCGACCCAATCTTTGAAGACGAAGCAGTCCTCAATGCCATGACCTATCACTCTGTGATAGGGGCAGTATTTGGGTTCGTCGGTCATATTCGCTTCCTGCGGTCTTTTTGACTCTGGCAGTTGTAGACCGTTCCTCATGGCGTCTTTAAATATTTTACGGATTTTGTCCCTTCTGAAGGAATAGACCTTATCTAGGTTCTCTTTCAGTGGAGATTGTTTCCTGATTTAAAATCAGGAAAACCCACGGAAGAGGCATCACGTGCTAGCACGTGACCAGCGGTCACGTGTTGACACGTGATGACTAAGCAGCGGCAAAGAACAAAGCATAGAAGGAGGAGAAGCCCATTCCAGGGGGGGTCACGTGCCTACACGTGACCAGGGGTCACGTGCGTACACGTGACCAGCGGTTACGTGGCCATACGTGACCAGCTTCAAGAGCCTTATTTTTACGACAGAATTAAATTCTGAGAAAAGATCTCTCAAGTCTTTCCAAAGTGGAAAAGAATTATTTGGAACCATTGGATTAAAAATCTAAAGGTGGTCAAATATCACCAATTTATGGAAAAATATCAGACTTGGAAAGATTTCCCCTTAAATCTAACCGAAATAACAAAAATATATCGTTGGATTTAAAATCCAATGGTGAATAAAAATTACCTAATAATCTAATGGCCCAGGTTAATGATAAACATAAATCAAATCTCTTAATAAACAAATCAAATATTTCAATGAAAGATTCACTAAAACTGATTGATTCTCTTCCTTCTCCTATAAATAGGAGCCAAATGAGAGAGTTTAAAAGAGACAGAGACATACAGAGAGAGAGAGAGAGATAGAGCCCTGAGATTTTGAAAGAAATTGATTTTCTGCAAAAGAAAACCCTAGGTAAGAAAGGAGAGGCTTAAAAAGAGAATTTAATTCTCAAAAGAGTTTAACTCTTATATAAAGAAAAGAACTTAGTTCTTTCTCTGATGGAGGATCTGCAAAATGCACATCTCCCCATGAATTGAGAATTTAATTCTCATTGGGTTGAGATCCTGCCATGCAGATCCAAAACTCAGAGGAAGAATTAAGTTGTGAGAATTTAATTCTCACAAAATTATAGGAATTTAATTCCTTTGAGATAAAATTAGAGTTTAACCCTATGTTAATAGGAATTTAATTCCCTCAAAAATGGACAGAACTAGGGTTTAACCCTAATTGAGAACTTAATTCCCTCAAACTCACAGGAATTTAATTCTTATGCCAGAACTTAATGGGAATTTAACTCCTGCAGAAAAGAAATTAGGGTTTAACCCTATCTAAGAATAATTCTTTGAAGGAAGGTGGGAATTTAATTCCTAGAAAGTTATTATTAGGGTTTAACCCTATGAACAGAACTTTAAAAACATGCAGAGTCACATGCTACCACGTGACCCCTGCAAAGATCCACAGAATAGAACTCTGAAGCAGACACCTCATGTGTTACCACGTGATTCCTGCGAAGATATATAAAAGAGAACTTTGAGGCAATGCCTCACGTGCCCCACGTGATCCCTGAAGCACATAAAGAAACAGCGAAATAAACAGAGACTCTGGGGCGCCATCACGTGACCCCTAATGAGTATTCTAATAAACCAGAGCATGAGCCCCCATCACGTGCCCGCACGTGATGGCTTTCAGAGCTAAAGGTGTTAAACACTTATCTGTAGAACAAAACAAAGAGAAGAAGGGCGCTCTCACCTGCTACCACGTGACCCCTCCTGCTTTGGTGTTTAACACTAAATTGAAACCTCTGTATCCAGTGTTTAACACTGATTTGCTTTAGTGTTTAACACTAATTGAAAAACTCTATTTGCAGTGTTTAACACTGAATTTCTTAGTGTTTAACACTAAATTAAATCTCTGTTAGCAGTGTTTAACACTAAATTAAAATTTCTGTTACCAGTGTTTAACACTGATTAACATTAATTTGGAGTCTCTATTTCCAGTGTTTAACACTGATTTGCTTTAGTGTTTAACACTATTTTGAAAGCCTTGTTGCTAGTATGTAACACTGATTAACTTTTGGCGTTTAACACCAGTTTGTCAATCTCATTCCCAGTGTTCAACACTGTTGGTCTCTAGTGTTCAACACTAGCTTTAGCCCAATTGGCTAAGTTTCTAGAGGCAAAGCCTCTTCTTCAATGAGCCAACAGAAAGCCAATATTCTAAAACATGATTGGACTTAGCCCAAGATGGCCATAAGTCCTCAATTCAAGCTTAACTGGGCTAATGGGCTCATAACATAATTAATTGGTCTTGGTTCCAAACTGGGCCAAAGACTGTTTAATCTATCTTGGTTCAAGGGTACATCTCTTCACTCCTTTGATACTTGGCGTTGTAATTCCTCAACGTCTTCAAAGAGGTGACGGGTCCCGACGACCGCACATTGATACGGACTGTGGGATCCTTAAACTCATGGACTATGATGTCTTTAACCTTTACCGGGATGTCTTAAAACTAACAGCGGACTATGATGTCCTTAACCTTGACCGGGATGTCTTAAAACTAACAACGGACTATGATGTCCTTAACTTTGACCGGGATGTCTTAAAACTAACGTCGGACTGTGGAGTCCTTAACCTTGACCGGGTTGTCTTAAAACTAACGTCGGACTATGGAGTCCTTAAATCCTCGGACTATGATGTCCTTAACCTTGACCGCAATGTCTTAAAACTAACATTGGACCGCAATGTCCTTAAACTACCTATTGACCGCAATGTCACTAAACTAAACAACAGGCCCCCCTTAATTACTCTCTTGTTGGATCTAAACGATCTCGTTAAGTTGATCTTAGTCTAAAACTAGACTAACGTATCCTTAACAAACGTTTAAGTCGATCTTAGTCTCAAACGAGACTAACGTATCCTTAAACCGAAACCCCCAAATCCAAATCTAAGATAATACGGATTTGGACTAGTCCACGCCCTACGGGCGACGACATAACTCAGTCTCCGTATACAATCCACGGGCAACCAAACACAAAATAAACACACACGACACGAAGTGATCGTCTGGAGAAGGAGAAAGTTGTTACCGCAATGCGGTAGCATAATTAACTGCAAGGGCTTGCGCCTGCAGGGAAGAGCGTCCCCACAATCAAGCGAGGGGGAATCTGACGAAGTCTGCTACATTGGACGCATCCGTTTAAACCTTCGATACATGGTGCCATAAATCAACTTGGCATCTTCGGAGAGATAGACGGATAGCACCAATTAGCATCTACCCCGAATCTCAGGCAAGACGTCCAGTCAAGTCGTCTTTCGGAGGGGAACAGATTCTGGCACGCCCGGTAGGACCTTTTCCTCTTTCCACTCCACACTTCGTGTGTCGTGATTCGCGAACCAATCGCGGTTCGCTAATGGTTGCCCTTGGGTTTCGAAGTACTAAGATTTGGCATTTCGTTTGCCGCAGAAAGCAAAAGGACCAATGGCTGACAACTGCTTGAACTGCGCCAACTGCAAATGCAACCGACGCTCCGCCTCATCTGGAGGTGTAGCATACGGACCCTAGGCTGCTTCGCTATTCACTATGCCTATGGAGCAAGCGACTCAAGCTACCACCGGTTTATTCTTTGGGACCATGCTCCCGCCGGTAAACGTTAACATCCCAATGCCCGTACCGGAAGCGTCAAAGAAGTCGGTCTTTGATCGACTTGCTACTCCTACGGCCCCTCTCAATGGGTCGTCCAACTCATCGGTCTTCACCAGACTAAGCCTGAACTCCAAAGGGCCCGCCGAGAAGCCCCTAATACTTGTGCTGGCCATCCCAAGGAAGACAGCTTCTCCCGAAGTCGTCAAGGCGGCTTCTTCTCCCAGAGGGTCAGTCTTCTCGAGACTAACTACCCCCGTTCCCGCTCAGAAAACTGTAGCTTCTCAACGAACGTCAGTCTTCAAGAGGCTGACACCGGCAACAGCCCTTCCCCAGAACAGGGGGCAAGACGCAGCCATCACTGAATCAATCCCAACAACCCGGCATGCCCGAAGTCGCCACTGGCGCCGGATAAGGAAGACTGGGGGCAATTCCCCCTCCGGGCTAACTCCACCAGCTCCAACGGTGGAAATTGAGGCTACTGTTCCAACTGGGAACAGCTTTGAGCTGCTAAACAGGGTACGCAGAAATTCGCCGACCGCGGTTCTCAAAATATCTCCTCCACCTGCGAAAAATGTTATAGAAACAAAGCCGGAGCAGCCCCCTCAACGGCTGTCCTCCAAAATTTATAAGGTCTGGCGACGGGTTCAGGACTCGGTAATCATTCAAGATCACTCCCGCCAGCAGAAGAGGGTGAAGGTTCAGGAAGAAAAGAACCGCCATGTCAAACAACAGAAGACGCCAGCCACTTGGGTGCCCACGACAACGGCTCCCTCCACGTCGACTACTCAGAAGAGAAAGAAGCCGGATAGAGTCCCCACTCCTGCAGAAGATGTCAAGAACGATACGCCGAAACGTCCTAAGTCTTGGGGCATGATGGTGCATACGGTATACATGGCGCTTGAAAAAGAGGACAGCCATGCATCCACGGGTCATAGGCCACTTACACGGTCAGTGACCAAGGCTCAGGAGCAACAACAGAAGCTCCAAGAAATGATGAACGCGATGGCCGCACTCACTGGACCGAAAGAAAACCCCGAAGCGTCATCTGATCAATGCCAGGAACAAGAAACTGACGCTGAGTTCCTTCATAGGATACTGGAGAAGAAGGATAAAGAGGCTACTGAACAAGCAGCCAATATACAACGAATGGCCCTTTTGTTCCAGGACATGGTAGGTCTGATGATCCAGCAAGAGCCTCCTGCTGAAGATCCTCCAATCGTTCTTGAAGACGACAGGGGAGAAACGTCAAATCCTCCGCCTGCTCTGTCCACAGCCAAGGAGGAGATAATCTCCAAGGCTGACCTGGACGAATACATAGCTCAACAGATACGCGTTCACCAGGCGACTGAGGCAGCTGGTCAAGTTGTCAGGACGGGAAGACCATATCCAAGACGGTATGACCAGATCAAATACCCGTCGGGCTACACAATCCCAAATTCCATGTATACAAGGGGACAAGCAATCCCTATCAACATGTCGCTCAGTTTAGGGCTCTTTGTGGCAACACCGGCGGCGATGATAAGCTCTTGCTTCGCCAATTCGTCGGCAGTTTATCAGAGACGACGTTTGAGTGGTACTCTGAGCTTCCGAACGACTCCGTCAAAACTTTCGCTGAAATGGAGTTGCTGTTTACCCAGCGTTTCGCAAGCGCCAGCGAACGCACCCCGATAACAGCTTTGATTAATGCAAGGGTGAAGCCGGGTGAAACTTGGGTCCAATACGCGATCCGATGGCGGAACTTATGGTCAAAATGTGAACAGCGCATTGAAGAAGCGCCCGCGGTGGGCATATTCGTTTGTACCCTAGATCCTCATGCAACTATCTCACAGTTCATGATGTTCTTTAAGCCAACCACGTTCCAGGCTTTGATCGACAAGTTGGCCCAGATGGACCAGATGGGTCACAGACCGCCTCCCCCGAAGCTAGAACCTCGGAATGAAAAGGGTAAAGGGAAGGCAACCTTCGTCGCTAACACTCAGCAGCAACCCAGTGCCCCAAAGCTGGCGGATCAACTGGAAGAAAGACGGCGGTATTATAATGAAAAGATGAAGCGTCCCTACTCGTTCCCGCGGGACAAGACGAAACGGTTATTCGAGCTGGCAGTACGCAACAGGTTTATCAACTTGCCAAATTCGAGGCGACCGCCACAACCCACTGAGGTGAATAACCCCAATTACTGCCCTTACCATCAAACGATAAGCCATCCGATTGAGGATTGCTTCGTCTTCAAAGGATGGATTGAAGATCAATACCTCCAGGGAAAGTTTGCGCTGTCCGAAAAGTGGCACAGAGGTTTCTTGGCTCAGGTAAAATGGAGTAGGAGCACATATGTGATATGTGCGGGACCGAGAATATGCGATATGAGATACCGTATTCTATTCTCGCGATATTTGATATCAGCCGGGTCATCGGATCAAGTGTTGATTCGATGAATCGGTACGGATAAATATTAGTCGGTTATATGTGTTATAGCCGGATTGTCGGATCAAGTGTTGATTTGATAATTTAATGTATAATAATATATATGATATATTAAATTGCATTAACTAATATTTGCTCACTAAAAGATTCTTTTTCTCACTCGGGTAATACATTGATATATATGCGATATATGTTAAATGTATTATTTTATTTTGTTACAATAAATATTGTATATGTGATATATAATATTGTAACATATTATAATTATTAATGCAACATGTTTAGAGGAGTTTAAACATGATTAGGGTTTGGATTAGGGTTAAACCTTCTAGTTGATTCTAGAAGCTTTACTTTGTCTTTGTTAAGATATTATGATAGATATTTGTAAGTGACTCACCCTTTGACCTAACCCAAACCCTAACCCTAGTAAACTCTCTACAATGGTTACTACAACCATGGTTGCATAAATAATTATGATAACTTTTATTATTCATCACAAATAATATTGTTCATCTTCTTCCTTCATCTTTCTTCATGAAAAAGCTTGCTAGTTTTTCTAAAGTGATGAATAAATATGAGAAAAAGATAAATAAAGAGAGCAAAAAATCCTACTTCATCATCCTCATCTTCCCTTGCCATTTAGATGAGGGTGTTCACATCATTTCATGAGTGTTAGCTTGTGTTAAAGAAACTTCAAGGTAGATCATCTTAGTATCGAAGATCGGAAGCAAAGGTTGCATCTTTCTCTTCGTGGAACCTCTCGAGAGTCCGGATCCCGATGATCGCAGCGAAGGGACCACAACACGGAGCATATGAAGTGAAGGACCGGATCTACAAAGGTTGTAATCCCTCTCACTTAGTGTTAAAGTTGTTAACATGCTAGTTTTCGCCTAATCTCTAGTTTAAAGATCCGTATTCGGGTTGTTCGGCACGGCTAAATTTTAAATCGGGCATGGTTGATGCCTCATAGACCCTTGTGCGCGTGCATAGCAACCCTACAGTGGTATCAGAGCCAAGCTAGAGCTTTAGGCGAAGTCTAGACGAAGTTTAAAGTCCGATCGAACCCGAAACCCCGACTCCAAAATGCTCTCTGGAAATTTTCTGAAAATTTGGATTTTTGTCAATTAAAAATTTCTAAAAAATTCAGCAGGGTCTTATTAGAATTACTGTGAAATTCGAGGGGCTAATTCGTCAAAAGTGCGGCGGAACCGCGGCAGAAGCCTGGCTTCTGCGGCGGTTCCGCGGCCATTTGATGACGTCACCCCTCCTATTTTGCACAGTAATTCCTATTACATAGTGCTGAGTTCTCTGGGAATTTTTAATTTTTATTCTACAGTTGAGTTTTCTGGGGTTGTTTTGGGGATTCGATGTTTCGATCGGAGTATTAGATTTTGTCTATGTGGCTTTCCGGATAAATTTAAGAAACTGTTAAAAAGTTCGAACGGATATCAATAACTCACTTTTTCCCCTGTCGGAAAATTTTTCAAAAGTTGGATTTTTTCTCGTGTTTAAGAACGTTCTAAGTCGTGCAAGTAACGCGGTGGACCCTCTAGAAGACAACAAACCTTAACTCGATTATGTGACCGTCTTGAACTGCCTTTTGAACCTTAGGGTTTGGGGCAGTACGGCGTGCCACATGTGAGGCGTTGGCTTGACCCTTCTACGGCTGGACCATTGGTATTGTGGCATGTGATGGATGTTTTTAAACTGATTTCAAGTGTTGAGATATATTGGGGAAATCTTGGGTGCTTGATGATTCGATCGGAAAGTTTAACTTTTTCTATTTATCTGGAATGTGATACAATATTTGGAATCCACAGGTAGTTATGAGATAACTAATTTGAATATTATAAACATAGCAGTTTAGTCTCAGATGATCGGTTGCCACGGAATTTTGATGTGATCAAAAGTCCGTCGCAATCACGTAGAGTACGCGGATACTCGCCGGGTAAACTTAATAGACAGCTACGCCCCATAGCCCCGACCAAGTGACTGTAGGAGAACCCCGTCGCCGAAAGCATCCGTTCGGGTGCTCGCGGCAGCGGTGTTCCGCCTTAGTGCACTTCGTCGACGGCATCTGGGGTGCGACCGTCTACTAAAGTTTGCGACGAGCATTCGATCAGGACGTCGGGAGTCTTGTTGAATTTCCCGACTTGATATTGAAAAGAGTTTTCGATAATGAGACTAAAATGCGGGGTTTATAATTGTTAGGCATGCGATGTCTAAGAAATTCATTTGGTTAGGCATGCAATGTCTAAAGAGGTTGCGGATTCCAACTGTTGTAGTTTTACACTTTCTTTTCTGTGACCGTAAGCGTAGTATGTGGTGTATCGCCGGCTTCGTTGCTATACATCAACGACAATCGGGATACGCATACTTGCTTACGTTGATGATATGAGATATTATGTGTTGCTGTGATATGTTGTATTGGATCGTCGCGTTTGAATAGCCGGGGTTTTTATGTGAGATGAGAGTTTTTCTTTTTCATTCATGTAAAATTCATTTGTATGTAATATTCTTTTATTGGGGCACTTCCAGGTTGCGGAAGATGTCAACGTTGTATATTATTTACTTTTCCGCATTAGGTAGACCCAAGGAGGGGAGCACAAGTAACCGGGTTTTAGGGTCCAGTGGAAGACCATCTCGAGGAGTTGAGACCGGGTCTCCTAACCCTAGAATTGGCAGTGTTACTTGCCGCTCTCGTAGGGGTCTAGGGATGTGGGTTTGGCTATTCATCGCGACCGTGGAATCCGTGTTTTATACAGGCTCGTATTAAAAACACGGACGTCCTAGTATATCCAATATTTCATATATGTTCTTCTGCTGCAATGTTCTGTGATGAGATCATATTACTGCCTGAGACGAATGTTTATATTATATATATGAGATATATGTTATATTGCAGATTTCGTTTTCAAAAGAGATGCTTGTGAAGCATAATAAAATGGGACTTCATTAATGAGATTAATGAAATCAAAGAAACCTAAGATGTTGTAGAAACTTGTTTAATAAAAAAAAAAAACTGATAGCTCTAGTTCTTGCTTTGCATAGCGGTGTTCCTTGTAGAACATCCAGCACCTTATTCGATAAGGAAAGGACCGAGATCCCTTCACCGGGAGTGACTCCTTTAGCGATAACTGGCAGATGCTACAAACTCGGTTTGTCTTTTGATTGCTTCTATAGTCCTTGCTTTGCATAGTGGTATTTGTGAAATATCCTGCACCTTATTCGATGAGGAAAGGGCCGACGATCCCTTCACCGGGAGTGACCCCTTTAGCAAAACTAGAAAGGCCTCAAAAACACTCCATTTAAAATCACTCGATTCTACAACGACATCAAGTTCATTACGCAAAGGGTTTTCTTAAAAACCTGTTGTAGCCCTCCGTCATTTCAGATAAGTACTACTTAGTATTCGTGCTACGGTAGTTTGGCATGCGTCAAGGCGTAGTGTACGGTAGCTAACTAGTGCTTATCTGCTAGCATACGATGCGATTGGATTAGGGTATTCGTACGGCGTTGTTTGGCATGCATCAAGGGTCGTGCGGGTGGGTTTAATTCAATCAAGAAATGTACGGGTTGAACTTGACTAGCGGACTATGGGTTGTTTGGCATGCGTCAAGGTCATAGCACGCTAGGGGCAAAATATTATTGGGAATTTCAAGTGTTGAAATTTGCAATGAGATTGCATACCTTCTATGAGATAGTTGGATCCCGATACCCGCTGCGAGTAAGGGTTACTCCTGGGAGAGTTTTGCACATTACAATTAGTCGATCAAGTAGGTGTCTAGAAAGGTGTTAACGGGGTTACGCCTCTGGGAAAACGAGGTTTATTTTAATTAGGTTCGTGCGAAAGCACGGGGGACCTCCCTCAAAGTACCGACACTGGCCTGGCTGAAAGATTGGCGAACTTGTAGCGTGTAATTAATCCCGGCTAGTCTTTCCTTTTAGGGTTTGAAGGAAGATTTGATTAAAACAGTGGGAGACATCCTGATTAGATATATTAGATAACCAATATAATCTTGCAAGAGCATACGCTGAGTGTTTTTTTCTCTCTCTCTCCAGGTAGCGACCATATCACGCCTTAATCAAGATAATAATACGGATTATTGACCGAACCCGCTTGTTATACTGAGCTGGGGAACGTTGGTCCCGCTCCAACTTATAATTGTTATAAGAAAGAGCAGGAAATTGGGGAATACCAGATTTCCCGTGCCGCCCAAACGAAGAAAGTGCATGTTGATGCATCATCTTCGGGTGTGTTCATTACACAGAACTGTTTCTCAGTATCCTTTACGTCCTGGGTATGTGATACCGGATCAGGATCCCGTATATGTAATCTGTTACATGGGCTACAGATAGGTAGAGAACTGAGAACGGGTGATAAGTTTCATGAGATAGAAAACGGTGCAAGTGTTGCAGCCAAGTCTGTTGGTCACTGTCACCCTGTATTACCAGAATACATTGATTCTGAACAAATGTTATTAGATACCGAACCTGATATACAAAATCATATCAGTCTCTTTATTAGTAAAGAAAGGATATAATTTTGTATTGTTGGATAATGTTTTGAACATTTCCTATATCAAGAGTTGATCGGTTCAGGCACATTATCTAAAAGCATTGTCGTTCTAAATCAAACTACAATTCTTAGTATACGGAACACACACAAGAGGAAGAGTTCAGAAATGAACGAATCCTTCTTGAGGTATTGTAGACTAGGTCATATCAATGCGACCCGACTGGCTGAAGTTACATTTAGATGCATATTTAAATAAGTTTGAATTTACATCTTGTGAAACTTGCCGGTCATGTCACAAAGATAAGATGATCACAGTTCTGTTTATTGGAAACAGATAAAAGAGTTAGTGAACTCTTGGGATTGATACATGCTGATGTATGAAAGTCCCCTGTCTACACATACCAAGATCGGTTCTTTGTACTTCATTAAATTCTCTGATAATCTCTCAAGATTCAGACATATGTTCCTGTTGAAACACAAGTCCGAACCTTTTGAGATATTCACAGAATATAAGTTAGAAGTAGAGAACCAAATACGGGTATAAGTATTATGTCCTTTGATGAGATCAAGGAGGAGAATACTTGAGCACGGAATTCCTGGACTATTCTAAAGGAGAATGAGATTCACTCTCAGCATTACTCCTCCGAATACACCATAGTACGATGGTATATCGGAGCGGAGCAATAACACCCTATGAGATATGGTGTGCTCTATGATAAATACTACTGAGTTTCCAATTTCCTTTTGGGAGTTATGCACTTGAGAAGCTGCATACCTATTGAATAAGGATTCAATAGTTTCCAACGAACCTCAGCCTCTCTGCCGATCTAGTAGGGTTCCTCACCCACCTGAGAGATACTTCGGTTTCTCTATGACAGTAGGAGCGAGGATTGCATCATGAGATAATGACCCAACTAGTTTCGAGCTGGCCATCAGGAGTGGGACTCTGTAAGAATGGCTGGATGCTTATCGATCTGAGATGGAATCCTTATACACCAACAAAGTATGGACTTTGGTTGCCTTATCTGAAGGGTTAAATCCCCATCAGGAGCAAGTATATCTTGAGAAGATTACTTGGTGTACATGGAAAAGTTGAGACTTTCAAAGCTAGACTTGTTAAAGGTTTGCATCATAGACCAGGTAAGGATTATGTTGAAACCTTTTCTAAGGATCTATGCTTAAGTCCATCCAGATCCTACTTGCCACGGCTACATACCATGACTACGATATCTGGTGGTTGGGTGTCATGACTGCTTTTCTAAATGATGATTTAGAAGATAGCGTCTATAAGTACATAGCCAGAGGGCTTCGTAGACAGTGGGAGCAGCGGAAACGTGTGCAAGATGTTTTATATGATAAAACAGGCATCGCGGAGTTGGAACATTTATTTTGATGTGGTAGTCAAAGAGTTTGACTTCATCAAAATGGTAGATGAACCTTGTATATACAAAAAGGTAGTAGAGAGTATGGTGGTGATCCTCGTAGAGTACGTGGATGACATACTCTTGATAGGGAAGGAGTTTCCTATGCTACGATCGGTCAATCTCCGCTTATCACAAGGATTCTCCATATAGGATCAAAGCGATACCTCCTAAATCCGGGGTTTTGGATCTATGAGATAGATCTAATTGGATGTTAGGATACTCACTAGTTGTAGTGAGATGGTATCAATCAATCCTGAGGAAAATCACTGGAAAGGTTTCAGAGTGATAAGGACGACTGAATGTCAGTTGCAGGCATTGTCTATACCCTCAGTGGAGGGACGGTATGTTGGAAGAGTTCCAAGCTAGATACCGTGACATACTAGACGATTAAAGGCAAGATACATCGTTACCAAGGATGCTACCAAAGAGGCAGTCTGGATATATATAAGTTCATGAGATGAACTTCGTTCCTACCATTGTGTGACAATGGAGTTGTGGCTTTAGCCAAGGGACTACCGTCCCATCAGAAATCCAGATATAATTCTTAGGCAGTATCACCTGATCATAGAGATGGTTGATCTCCAGGGAGATCGAGGTTAGGAGAGCAGACACAGAGGACGACAGCGCGGATCCATTCACAAAGGCCTTTTTCCCAGTAGGGACTTTTATGGGATGGTTGAGTATGAGATACTTCAACCGCAGCTAATTGTTGGGTATGCGATACCATAACAGATGGCCCTAGTGCAAGTGGGAGATTGTTAGTTATATGTATGCCCTAGAGGCCATTACTGTACATACGATGTATATTGTAGTGGATGCTAGGACATATATAGGGAGGACTTTCTTGCTCGACATGATAGTATGCTATCTGGTTGTACTTTATCTTAACATGTACTCTGATTGTCTCTATATTACATGTTGATAAAGCCCTTAGGATATGTACTCGACTACTGGGATTATGATGAGATCATACTAGTGGGGCCACGGTAGTCGACGAGTACATCCTATAATTGTTCCTAGTCGTGGGTGTATCGAGACAGGGCATCGATGCACCAGAGTAGACTAGCGTATACGCATCTTGACCCATATGATGGGCGATGGATGATCCCATATCCATCGGTGTTTGACATCAAGGATGGTGTACGGGTGCTTAGTGGAGACTGGGTACACTGGACGGACTCGCCGAGAACTCCCAGATGGTATTATACCATACGTCAGATGGCAGTTCTCCGGTGACATTGGTACAGAGTAGTCTGTTGACCCGAGATCGTCATAGAGTCTTGTGTGATTCCCACTGTGCTTTGATTTCCATCATACCACGTCCAAGAGGGCGTGCAAAAAGGTGGCTTTTGGGTACAGTCCCGAATCACATGGAGGCAATGAGCGATAGGAGGGGATTCGTCTCTCCCGGTATAGGGAGTTGATGTTGTGCTGTGTTCGATTGGCTATAACCGGAAATCCCTGGCCAGGGTTGCTGAGATTTACTGGTAAGTGTTATCAGTAGTTTCTCGAACTGTTATAGACCTCATATCGACACGACTTATCAAGCTACTGGGGTCTGACGTTTACCACCCCTAGGCGAGATATGCGACATATCAGACGACGAGACCGGACTGTACGGGAGTGTTACTGTTTGGATTCACAGGAGAATGTACAGGCTTGCTTGTTGATCTTCTGAGCGCTCAATACCTGGGTAGCTGTTACGTTTAGCTGACCGCTTGCAGCTTGTGGGTGTTTGATATGATCATCACCTACTGCCGGCGTATTGACGATTCTTTAGAGTCCTACACAGAGGTTTCTTGGCTCAGGCAAAACGGAGTAGGAGCACATATGTGATATGTGCGGGACCGAGAATATGCGATATGAGATACCGTATTCTATTCTCGCGATATTTGATATCAGCCGGGTCATCGGATCAAGTGTTGATTCGATGAATCGGTACGGATAAATATTAGTCGGTTATATGTGTTATAGCCGGATTGTCGGATCAAGTGTTGATTCAATAATTTAATGTATAATAATATATATGATATATTAAATTGCATTAACTAATATTTGCTCACTAAAAGATTCTTTTTCTCACTCGGGTAATACATTGATATATATGCGATATATGTTAAATGTATTATTTTATTTTGTTACAATAAATATTGTATATGTGATATATAATATTGTAACATATTATAATTATTAATGCAACATGTTTAGAGGAGTTTAAACATGATTAGGGTTTGGATTAGGGTTAAACCTTCTAGTTGATTCTAGAAGCTTTACTTTGTCTTTGTTAAGATATTATGATAGATATTTGTAAGTGACTCACCCTTTGACCTAACCCAAACCCTAACCCTAGTAAACTCTCTACAATGGTTACTACAACCATGGTTGCATAAATAATTATGATAACTTTTATTATTCATCACAAATAATATTGTTCATCTTCTTCCTTCATCTTTCTTCATGAAAAAGCTTGCTAGTTTTTCTAAAGTGATGAATAAATATGAGAAAAAGATAAATAAAGAGAGCAAAAAATCCTACTTCATCATCCTCATCTTCCCTTGCCATTTAGATGAGGGTGTTCACATCATTTCATGAGTGTTAGCTTGTGTTAAAGAAACTTCAAGGTAGATCATCTTAGTATCGAAGATCGGAAGCAAAGGTTGCATCTTTCTCTTCGTGGAACCTCTCGAGAGTCCGGATCCCGATGATCGCAGCGAAGGGACCACAACACGGAGCATATGAAGTGAAGGACCGGATCTACAAAGGTTGTAATCCCTCTCACTTAGTGTTAAAGTTGTTAACATGCTAGTTTTCGCCTAATCTCTAGTTTAAAGATCCGTATTCGGGTTGTTCGGCACGGCTAAATTTTAAATCGGGCATGGTTGATGCCTCATAGACCCTTGTGCGCGTGCATAGCAACCCTACACTTTGATCGACAAGTTGGCCCAGATGGACCAGATGGGTCACAGACCGCCTCCCCCGAAGCTAGAACCTCGGAATGACAAGGGTAAAGGGAAGGCAACCTTCGTCGCGAACACTCAGCAGCAACCCAGTGCCCCAAAGCTGGCGGATCAACTGGAAGAAAGACGGCGGTATTATAATGAAAAGATGAAGCGTCCCTACTCGTTCCCGTGGGACAAGACGAAACGGTTATTCGAGCTGGCAGTACGCAACAGGTTTATCAACTTGCCAAATTCGAGGCGACCGCCACAACCCACCGAGGTGAATAACCCCAATTACTGCCCTTACCATCAAACGGTAAGCCATCCGATTGAGGATTGCTTCGTCTTCAAAGGATGGATTGAAGATCAATACCTCCAGGGAAAGTTTGCGCTGTCCGAAAAGTGGAAGGTGAACCCGCCGCAGCCGCATACTCCTAAGAAGGCGGATACACCGGGGGCAACCTGTTCTTTCATTGAAGAAGCGCCATGGGAGGTCGTGCTATCAGCTAAAACCAAAAAGATGCTGAGTGATCTTCATGCATGCCCGACGGTCGAATGGAAGAACCCGCTCGAGCTTCAAATCATCGAAGGGATGTTGAAGCCGCGCCCAACTATAAAGATCGGCGGTGACGGCCCAAGTACTCACACCCAACCGTCAAAATCTTCGAAGAAAAAGAAGAAGAAATCCAAAAAGCCAGGGAAGTCTAGAGACAAACGCACGGACTTGCAGAAGCAGATTGACGCGCTGGAAGAGTACAATCAAAAGGCGCGGGCTCCCATCACGCTCCAAGAATTCCTCAACCATGTCTTTCGGGAGGAAGATAATGGAGAAAGCTCGTTAGATGAATCCGATGGGTATGTGGCGAGTTGTCATGTGATCTCCAACTCATTTACGGACGATGGAAAAACTCCTGGCACTGAGAAACTGGGGGCACATCCTGAGCCAGAACTTGTATGGCCGACAGATGAAATGATCGACGCCTTTCTAGACGAGATTCGTTTGAAAAGTAAAGCCGATCGGGAGCGTGAGATGGCTGCATCGGAAGGAGCCAAACGCAAGCGACTAAACGAAAGAGTCGAAGCACTCCCGCCAAATCAAAAGACATCCGATGCGGATAAAAACATATTCAAGACGAGGAAAAGGTTTGCCAAAGCCATGTCAATGGGAATGAAGCTACCACCCTCGGAAGAAAACACGCTCAATGGGGCGGAGAGGCACCCTAATTATTGCTCATATCATCGGAAGATTTCACACCCTACGGAGGAGTGCGATGCTTTTAAGATATGGTGGCAAGGATATGTTGCTCACCGACAACATTTTAAGCGCATGAAACGCAGAACTCGTCAGGAGCAGGGAAGAACTACCGACGGGCACAAAAGAACTACCGGCAACTGTCGCACGGTTAACGCCGGAGGATCACAGGTTCTCACCTTTGGGAGCAACTCTGATGAGGAAATGGCTCTGGGCCCTCTCTTTAAAGAGTCCGTCTTAGGGAGAGAGGAAGAACCGGAGGCCTGCGAAAACATTCAGCTGCGCAATCGCACACTCCCGGAAAAGAATCTCGGACCCGCAACTAGAAAAGATAAGGGAAAGGAAAAGGTCGCTGAGGATATCGCCTTAGATGACCAAGTCATGAAAGAGCTGACTGCCAAGGACCCTCCCAGGAAGGGTAAGGTGGACTACAACATCCTGGCACACCTAAGGAAGCTACCTTCACAGCTCAGCATTCTCGACGCTCTCTTATTATCAAAAGAAGTGAGAGATTCATTAATCAAGGCATTACAAGAACCCGAGCGATTCCAAGCCTTCCTCGCCGCAGAAAGGATGAAGGATGAGCTGGAAGAAGTGCACACGGCCGATATCACTTTCGGTGACGAAGACCTGCTCCTCGGGACGTGCGACCACAACCGTCCCCTATATGTCTCTGGATATTGCCATGATATCAGGATATGCAAAATTCTGGTTGATAATGGATCCTCCGTCAATCTCCTTAATGTTCGGGTGTTGAAGGAAATCTGCATGAGCGTGCAGCACCTCGTTCGTGACAAAATTACCATCTCTGGTTTCGACTCCCAGTCATCACGGACCCTCAGATCTGTAATACTAACATTGCGCTTCGGACTGCTCGTCACGGACATTAAGTTTCACGTCATTGACGCCAAGACCTGCTACAACGCCTTACTCGGCCGACCATGGTTACACGAGTACAACATCATCCCTTCTATACAGCATCAGTGTATGAAGTATTTTAAGGATGGTCTTGAGTATACCGTAACAGGTGAGCTGAACCCATTCTTCGTGAACGAAGTCCGCAAGTACGAAGATGCAAAGTACTTTTTGCCAGACTTCGAGGATACAGAAAGGTGTCGCAAACCGGAAAACAAAGCCGCCGCCACCATCCCTGTTTTCGGGAGCGATACCGAAGAAGAAGAAGAGATAGTTTACGCAGGGCCGTCTCGACGCAACAACCCGGGACCGTCCACCCCCATATTGATCTTCGGGAGTGACTCGGAAGATGAGGTTAATTCCGTGTTCTCCAGTCGGCCGTCAATACAAGCATCCCCTGGCGATGATCAGAGTTTGCAAATCACCATGGTACCGCGGGAACACTATAAAGACCTGGATGCACTTGAAGCTCATAGCGTGCAAGAGCTGCGGACATTTTACGTCCCTCCCAGGCGAAAAGGCGAAAAGGCGATCCTATTCTATCGATCCGCAGAAACAAGGGTGGAGAAAGAGATATGGCATGGCGCGGATGCTACACTTGACAGGCTCCAACCCATCCGTTTGCCCAGATACTACACAGACGGGTTGAAAAGGCTATTGAAGCGCCAAGGGGTACCCTTAAAGCAGACTATTCGGCAAGCTCGATTCTACAACAGGGTTTGGGATGTCCCTGGGACTCAGCGCAAACTGCCCAACTGAAGAATGGAAACGCTTGGGCTTGGATATGTGAGATCTGGGAAACGAGAACGAGTCCATGGTAGCTACGCCATATATAATTTCGATGAAGAAGAGGACGCCCTGTCGGGAAATGCCAACCCTGTTCCCGCCAAAAATTTCTGCGCAAAAGAGTCCAAGGTATCAAATGGCAGCGATACGCTTAAGGAAATACGAACCAGTATCTTCCGGGCTATTTTTTGACAAACTCCCGATGGAGAAACGAATAAATTCTGATTGTATTGAAAGCGTCTCGAAAAACCCTTCGATTTGATATATTATGGGCTTCATAATTCATCCGGGATCAAAAGTTATGAGGCATTATGTGTTCACACGTGATGGGCTTTTAAGAATCCGCTGGAGGAGTTAGAAGATATAATAAAAACTTAGAAAAGACCCCAACGGGGCATCACGTGCTCACACGTGACCATGGGCCACGTGCAGACACGTGATGGGCTCTTAAGGCCTCTAAAATAATGAATAGAATTAAATTCTAAAATCTGTTCCCTGATTAAAAATCAGAAGTTATCTCAATGAAATATCACGTGCTCACACGTGACCAATGGTCACGTGTTGACACGTGATGGTTAAAACAACAATATGAATAAGCGACTGTTAAAGGAACCAATTTCGGGGTTACGTGCTCACACGTGACCAAGGGTCACGTGCCAGCACGTGACAGGCTTTGAAAACCTTACAGATTAGTAGAATTAAAATTCTAAATTTCTCTAAAAATCTTTCGAAATAGAATTAAAATTCTAAAAGCTTCTAAATCTTTCCAAATGGAAAAGGATTATGGGAACCGTTGGATTAAAGATCCAAAGATGATTAAAAATCATCAATTTATGGAAAAATCTTGGATAAGGAAAGATTTTCCTGAAAATCTCACCAGAATAACAAATAGAATATCTTTTGGATTTAAAATCCACGGTGAATAAAATTCACTGAATGATCCAAAGGCCCAGATTAATGATAAATATAAATCAAATCTCTCAACGATCAAATCAAATCTTTCAATGAGAGATTTGCTAAACAAATTGATTCTTTTCCTTCTCCTATAAATAGGAGTCAAGAAGAGAAGAGAAGGGATCAACATTTCTTGAAAAAAAAAATCAAGAGCTTCAAACAGAGAGAACTCTGAGAAAAATTTCAAGAAGAAGGTAAAAACCTTCACGAGAGAAAAGAAATCTCTTTTGATAAATCATTGATCAATGATCTTCACATAATAAATAGTGCTTTGCACTCGTATGAACCACTGGTTCTTTAAAACAAAGAAGAAAATAAAAATAAATAAAAATAGTGCTTTGCACTCGTATGAACCACTGGTTCTTTAAAACAAAAAATAAAATAAAATAAAAAAATAGTGCTTTGCACTTTTATGAACCTCTGGTTCTTGAAATAAAGAGAAAAACTCATTTTTCTTTGATCCTAATTAGATCAAAGAAAACAAATAGTGCTTTGCACTTCTGTTCTGGAATCTAAAAAGATTCTTAGTGCTTTGCACTTCCAAACTGCGCTGTTGCGCTCCTGAGAGAACGCCACGTGTTAGCCGCAGAACAACTTGCGCTACGCGCCTTGAAATAGAGCTTTGCTCTCTGGAACTGGCGCAACTCACCAGAGCGCGCCACGTGTCAGCTGCAGAACAACTTGCGCTACGCGCCTTGAAATAGAGCTTCGCTCTCTGGAACGGGCGCAACTCACCAGAGCGCGCCACGTGTCAGCTGTAGAACAACTTGCGCTACGCGCCTTGAAATAGAGCTTCGCTCTCTGGAACGGGCGCAACTCACCAGAGCGCGCCACGTGTCAGCTGTAGAACAACTTGCGCTACGCGCCTTGAAATAGAGCTTTGCTCTCTGGAACTGGCGCAACTCACCAGAGCGCGCCACGTGTCAGCTGCAGAACAACTTGCGCTACGCGCCTTGAAATAGAGCTTCGCTCTCTGGAACGGGCGCAACTCACCAGAGCGCGCCACGTGTCAGCAGCGCAACAGCACAGCGCACTAGCGCAGCGCACTGCGCTGTTGCGCTTGCGCTCACCAGAGCATGACACGTGTCCTCACCACAAGCGCTTGCGCTCAGTGATTGGCGCAAAGCGCCTGACAAATGCAATGCATTTTACTGAAGGGCCAGGCCCAAATCAGAAGGGCCTAGTAGGCCAAATTAAATTGCAATACAATAAAAAGGGGCAGAGCCCAAAACAAATTGATGCTTTGCATCCTTTCTGGGCAAAGCCCAAATAAAAATAAAAAGAAATGCAATGCAAAAGCAAATAAAATGTTGGACATTTTCAACTAGACTTAGCCCAATCGTGGCCATAAGTCCTTAAATTAAATTGACTGAGCAAAATGGCTCTCCTAAATCAATCTACATCCGGTTCGAGGGTACATCTCCGAACTCCTTTGACATCCATCGTTGTAATTCCTCAACGACGTCAAAGAGGTGACGGGTCCCAACGACCACACATCGCTATGGACTGCGGGGTCCTTAAATTCGTGGACCGAGACGTCCTTAAACTAATATCGGACCGAGACGTCCTTAAACTAATATTGGACCGAGACGTCCTTAAACTAATGATGGACCACTACGTCCCTAAACTGGCATCGGACCGAAATGTCCCTAAACTAATGATGGACCACCACGTCCCTAAACTGGCGATGGACCGAAATGTCCTTAAACTAATAATGGACCACTACGTCCCTAAACTGGCATCGGACCGAAACGTCCCTAAACTAATAATGGACCACTACGTCCCTAAACTGGCATCGGACCGAAATGTCCCTAAACTAATGATGGACCACCACGTCCCTAAACTGGCGACGAACCGAAACGTCCTTAAACTAATGATAGACCACTACGTCCCTAAACTGGAACATGGACCGAAACGTCCTTAAACTAATAATGGACCGAAACGTCCATAAACTAATGTTGGACCGAAACGTCCCTAAACTAATAATGGACCGAAACGTCCCTAAACTAATGTCGGACCGAAACGTCCCTAAACTAATATTGGACCACCACGTCCCTAAACTGGAATATGGACCACCACGTCCCTAAACTGGCACAATAGAGCCCAAATGCTCTTTTGTCGGATCTAAATGGTCCCGTTAAGTTGATCTTAGTCTCAAACTGGACTAACGTATCCTTAACAAATGTTTGAGTCGATCTTAGCCTCAAAAATGGCTAACGTATTCTCCAAACAGACTTTAGTCTCAAATTGGACTATGAATCTCCCAAACTGGAACAATAGGGCCCAAACGCTCTTTTGCCGGATCTAAACGGTCCCGTCTAAGTTGATCTTAGCCCCAAATACGGTTAATGTGTCCTTAGATATTTAAATAAACAATAAAACTCCAAATCAACTTTGGTTCAAGGGTACATCTCTGAGCTCCTCTGACACCTATCGTTGTAATCCTTCAACGATGTTAGAGAGGTGATGAGTCCCGATGGCCATAAATTAAATGAATCACCACGTCAGGTTGATCTTAGTCCAAAACAGGACTAACGTATCCTTGACGAATGTTTAAGTTGATCTTAGTCGCAACGCGACTAATGTATCCTTAAACTAAAAACACCAAACCCAAATCTAAGTAAATACGGATTTGGACTAATCCACGTCCTACGGGCGACGGCATTATTCAGTCTCCGTATACAATCCACGGGCAACCACAAACAAAACAAACACACACGACACGAAGTGAAATTCTAGAGAAGGAGAAAGTTGTTACCGCGATGCGGTAGCGTAATTAACTGCAGGGGCTTGCGCCTGTAGGGAAGAGTGTCCCCACAATCAAAAACCCCTCAAGCGAGGGGGAATCTGACAAAGTCTGCTACATCGGCCGCATCCGTCTAAACCTCCGATACACGGTGCCATAAATCAACTTGGTATCTTCGGAGAGGTGGACGGATAAAACCAAATAGCATCTGCCCCGAACCCCAGCGTCAGGACTTCGCGGTCTTGTGCGCCGTCTTTCGGAGGGGAACAGATTCTGGCACGCCCGGTGGGACCTCTTCCTCTTTCCACTCCACATTTCGTGTGTCGTGTTCACGAACAAATCGCGGTTTGCTGTGGTTGCTTGTGGATTCAAAGTACTTAGATTTGGTGTCTTTCTCCATGCAGAAAACAGAAGATCGATGGCTTCGAACTGCACCGCCTGCAGCTGCAACTCTCGCTCCGTCATTGCTGGAGGAGTGACTTATGGGCCCCAAGCGGCCTCCCTTTTCAAGATGCCAGTGGAGCAAGTAACTCAGGCCAAAGCTGGATTATTCTTCGGGACTATGCTCCCATTGATAAGCTTCAATGCCCCAATAACATCGCAAGAAGCTCCAAAGAAGCCGGTCTTTGATCGACTCGCCACTGCCGCGACCCCTCTCAACGGGTCACCCAACTTCAATACCTCAGTTTCCAACAGACTGGGCCAGAACGTCTACAAGCCCGTGATACCCGAAGCTGCCATCCCAAAGCGGATAGCTATCCCGGCTCAAGCGGAAGAAATCATTGGAAAGGCTCCTCCTTCCAAAAAGTCAGTTTTTATAAGGCTGGCCATTCCAGTTGCTGCTCCAGGCGAGGTCCTCAAAGCTGCTTCCCCTGCCCAGAGGTCTGTCTTTGACAGATTAGACATTACTTCTCAACGGGTGTCAGCCTTCGATAGGCTAGCACCAATAACAGTCTCTCCTCAAAACAGGAGACACGACGAAGTCACCCTTATAGCTGAAATAACTCCATCCGCAAGACACGCTCGACGTCGCCACTGGCGCCGAGTGAGGAAGGCTGGGGGCAACTCCCCCTCTGGGATAATTCCGCCAGCTCCAACGGTGGGGATCGATGCTGCTGTTCCAACCGGGAACAGTTTTGAATTGCTAAACAAGGTGTGCAGAAACTCTCCTACTGCAGTGCTGAAGAGAACTCCTTCACCTGTGGAGAATACTCAAGAGAAGAAGCTGGAGCAGCCTCCTCAACGGCTGTCCTCTAAAATTTACAAGGTCTGGCGACAGGTCCAGGAGTCGGTGATTGATCAAGACTATCCCCGCCGACAGAAAAAGATGAAAGTTCGGCAGGAGAAGGACTACTCTGTCAAGCCACAAAGAATGACGGCTACTTGGGTGCCCGCCACAACGGCTCCCTTAACTCCAACCACTCAAAAAAGGAGGCCGCAAAAAGCCCCTATGTCTTCGGCAAATCGCAAAGACACCGAACACAAACGCCCCAAGTCTGGGGGCATGGTGGTGCACACTGTTTATATGGCTTCTGGAAAGGAGGAAAGCCGCACTTCTACGGGCCACCGACCGCTCACCCGATCCGTGACGAAAGCCCAGGAGCAACAACAAAAGCTTCAGGAAATGATGACTACAATGGCTGCACTCACTGAGCCAAAAGAAAGCTCCGAAACGTCTTCGGATGAGCGTCAAGAACAAGAAACCGACGCTGACTTTTTACGCAGAGTCCTCGAAAAGAGGGACAAAGAAGCTGCAGAGCAAGCGGCTAATATAAAACAGATGGCGCTCCTCTTCCAAGATATGGTAGGCATGATGTTACAGCCGGAACCTCCTGCTGAAGATCCTCCGATCGTCCTTGAAGACGACAGGGGAGAAACGTCAAATCCTCCGCCGGCTCTGTCAACAGCCAAGGAGGAGGCAATCTCCAAAGTTGACCTAGACGAATATATAGCTCAGCAGATCCGGGTTCATCAGGCGAATGAAGCGGCTGGGCAAATTGTTAGAACCGGACGACCGTATCCGAGCTGGTATGACCAAATCAGTTACCCGCCAGGATATACGATCCCTAAATTCCACGTATATAAAGGGACAGGGAATCCGCATCAGCATGTCGCTCAATTCAGGGCCTTATGCGGCAATACTGGAGGCGATGGCAAATTGTTGCTACGTCAATTCGTCGGCAGCTTAGCAGAAACAGCCTTTGAATGGTATTCGGAGCTGCCTAACGACTCTGTCAAAACATTTGCAGAGATGGAACTGCTGTTTACGCAAAGATTCGCGAGTGCTAGTGAACTCACCCCGATAACAGCACTAATAAATGCCAGGATAAGGCCAAGCGAAACGTGGGTTCAATACGCAACACGATGGCGGAACCTATGGTCGAAATGCGAACAACGCATAGAAGAGGCACCTGCGGTAGGCATGTTTGTGGGCACTCTCGATCCGCAGGCGACCATCTCACAATTCATGATGTTCTTCAGGCCGACCACCTTCCAGGCCTTGATTGACAAATTAGCCCAAATGGACCAGATGGACCATAGACCGTCTCCTCCAAAATTAGATTCCCGAGATGAGAAAGGAAAAGGGAAAGCGATCGTCGTCGCCAATGCTCAACAACAGTCGAGCAACTCAAAGCCGGTCGTTCGCCAAAACAACGCGCGTCCACGCCCATCCCTCGAAGAGAGGCTAGGACGTTCTTACTCGTTTCCTCAGAATAAAACGAGAAGACTGTTTGAGCTGGCAGTGCGTAACAGACTCATCAATCTGCCGAGTCCAAAGCGTCTGTCGCAGCCAGGCGATCTTAATAATCCCAATTATTGCCCTTACCACCAAACGGTAAGTCACCCGATTGAGGATTGTTTCGTCTTTAAGGGATGGATCGAGGATCAATACCTACAAGGTAAGTTCGCGTTGTCTGAAAGCTGGAAGGTGAACCCACCACAGCCGCATACTCCAAAGAAGACAAACACGCCGGGGCCAACTTGTCATGTGATCTCTCACTCATTGGCAGATAATAAAGAGGCTCCTTGCGCCGAGAAAACGAGGGCGGACCCTGAAACAGAAATTCCGCAGCCGTCAGACGAGTTGATCGATGCCTTCCTAAATGAAATTCGTCTGAAAGCAAAAGCCAATCAAGAGCATGAAATGGCCATACTGGAAAGAGCCAAGGCATTCCCGTCAAATCAAAAGCCATACACTGCGGGTAAAAACAAATTCAAGACGAGGAAAAGGTTCGCCAAAGCTCTGTCAGTAGGAATGAAGCTACCGCCCTCTGAAGAAAATACTCTCGCTGAGGCAAAGATGCACCCTAACTTCTGTTTATATCATCAGAAGATCATACATCCTACCGAAGACTGCGAATCCTTTAACTGTTGGTGGCAAGGGTATGTCGCTCAAAAGCAACACTTCGACGGGACAAAGTGTGAAGCTTGTGGACATCGGAAAAATGCGATATATGAGCGCAAAAGAGTCGCCGACGATTGCCATATAGCCGACTCTAAGGTATCGCAAATTATCACCTTTAGTAGAGACTCTGACGAAGAAGCTATCCCCAACTCTTCCCTCGGGGAATCTATTTCAAAAATAAAGGAATTGAGAAGCTACGAGAACGTTCAGCCATGCAATCGCATGCTACTCGGAAAAAGTCCCGGCCCCGCAAACAACGGAGCGAACAAAAAAGATAAAAGAAAAGGAAAAAAGGCCCTCGTCACCAGCGCTCAACAACAATCAGGTGACCCTAGACCGGTTGCTTGCCAAAGCAATAAGCAGCAACCCCTCCAGGAAAAGTTGAGACGTCCTTACTCGTTTCCGCAAGATAAAACAAGGGGACTGTTCGAGCTGGCAGTGTGCGACAGACTCATCAATCTGCCGGGTCCAAAACGTCCGTTGCAGCCAGGCGATATTAATAATCCCAATTATTGCCCTTACCACCAAACAGTAGGTCACCTGATCGAGGACTGCTACGTCTTTAAAAATTGGGTTGAAGACCAATACCAACATGGCAAGTTTGCGCTGTCTGAAAACTGGAAGGTGAGTCCGCCGCAACCGCACGCTCCGAAAAAGACGGATACGCCGGGGGCATCATGCTCAATCATGGGGAAGGACCCACAGACCGAAAAGTCAGTAAACTAGAAATCCTCCTCAAATACGGAGACGCCAGACCGAAAAGTCAGTAAACTAGAAATCCTCCTCAAATACGGAGACGCCAGACCGAAAAGTCAGTAAACTAGAAATGCTCCTCAAATACGGAGACGCCAGACCGAAAAGTCAGTAAACTAGAAATGCTCCTCAAATACGGAGACGCTAGACCGAAAAGTCAATAAACTAGATGTTCGCCTCAAATACGGCGACGGCGGACCGAAACGTCCTTAAACTAACAACGGACCGAGATGTCCTTAAACTAATGATGGACCGCAATATCCTAAAACTTGCAATGGACCGAAATGTCCTTAAACTAATAGCGGACCGAAACGTCCTTAAACTAACAACGGACCGAGATGTCCTTAAACTAATGATGGACCGCAATGTCCTAAAACTTGCAAATAACCGAGATGTTTTTAAACTACTACCGCAGCATTCTCAGGCTGACGAGAATAAAAAAAAAAAAACAAAAAAAAACGGTATGTCCATAAGCAAAATGGGCACGGATGAAAACCCGAAAGGGCTCCGTGAGTAAAAACAGCAGGACTACCGGCGAGTGTTCGTGAAAACCCGAAAGGGCGCGACCTCGTTTAAAAAAAAAAAAGAAAAAAAAAGAAAAAAAAAGAAAAAAAAAACAACAAAAGAAAAACGGTATGTCCATAAGCAAAACGGGCATGGAGGAAAACCCGAAAGGGCTCCGTGAGTAAAAACAGCAGGGCTACCGGCGAGTGTTCGTGAAAACCCGAAAGGGCGCGACCTCGTAAAAAAAAAAAAAAAAAAAAGAATATAAAAAAAACGGTATGTCCATAAGCAAAATGGGCACGGATGAAAACCCGAAAGGGCTCCGTGAGTAAAAACAGCAGGGCTACCGGCGAGTGTTTGTGAAAACCTGAAAGGGCGCAACCTCGTTAAGAAACACTTATAGGGTTCTCTCGACCCTGTAAGGAGAAACCACCTGCGTGAGATCCTTACGACTCACAAAGGAACAACACACTTAGGGATCCCCACGATTCCGAAGGAGAAAATACACTTGCGAGATCCTCACGACTCGTAAGGAGAACGCTCTTATGGGACCCTTACGGCTCATAAGATTTGAAAGTCTTAAGTTGCAGAAACCTTAACCTGTTCTTAAGCAACCCCCACAATTTTCGACATTGCCCTACAAGCAGCTCATAATGACCCTTGTATACAATCCACGGGCACGAATAAATATTTCCCTAACAAAGTCCCATCCGTGACTAGGGATATGCTTCTACAGCAAACAACACTTGTAAGTCCTCTCGACTTATAAGGAGAAAACCCTTTTGTAAGATCCTTACGACTTACAAGAGAACATGCACTTAGGAATCCTCACGATTCCCAAGGAGAAAACACACCTACAAGATCCTCACGACTTGTAGGGAGAAATACCTTTGTGAGACCCTTACGGCTCATGAAGTCAAAAGCCTTAGCCGACAGGACCCTTAATCCTGTTTACTAAGCCACCTTTGTTCGGGATCGACAGAGGCAAATGATGATTCGCTCCTGGCAATATTCCAGTTGTAGCGATACTGATGCCTAAATCAGTATCAAATTCCAAGTCCTTTCATGGCCGATGATGATTCGCTCCTGGCAATATCCCAGTTGCAGCGATGCTGATGCCTAGACTGGTATCAAATTCCAAGTCCTTTTACGGCAAATGATGATTCGCTCCTGGCAATATTCCAGTCGCAGCGATGCTGATGCCAAGATTGGTATAAGATCCCAAATCCCCTACTCGCAAAAAAAATATATATATATATATATACACACATATATATATATATATATATGCATACGAAATAGCCGAAATGATGGGGCAGCTTGCAAACAAAATCAGCAAGTAAAAATGTATGCATGCAAAATAGCCGAAATGGTTGGGCAACTCGCAATAAAAAACAGCGAGTAAAAAGAAAAATAGCCGAAATGATTGGGCACCGCGAAAAATAGCCGAAATGATTGGGCAATCGCGATTTTCGCGATATAAAAAGCTGAAATGATAGAGCATCGTGGAAAGAATAAAAAAAATGAAAAAATGAAACTTTTTGCCCTACAGGTGAAATCACATCGATCCCTGTATATAATCCAGGGGCACAGATAAAAAGGGAACAATACCTTCCCAACAGGCTCCACCAGAAAGCGAAGCCAAATCTCGACGGTTCATAGATAACCTAGAGACCATCTCGACATTTGTCGCAATATTACAGACACGATGTCAACAAATGAAGCAAAGGAAGGTCCCTAACTTCAGGGTCTCGACGTCAATATCGACAACTTAAAGATCACCAACGGCGTTTCTCCTCACTCCAACTAGATGCAGACATGACGTCAACAACTGACCTCAGAATCGCAACGAAACGGAACCATGACAAAGTCCCTAGTTCCAAATCTCAATGGCCACGTCTAAAGCCTGGAGACCAACAACGGTGTGCCTCCTCATTCCAACAGGACACAGATGTTACACCATCAGGCGGAGCGATGGCAGAATCCCAGCTTCACCTCAGCATTCGTCTCGATACAGTAGACGCAATGTCAACAACAGCGTTCCTCCGCAGTCCAGCTGGAGGCAGATGCAACGTCAACAAAAGACCTCACGGTCGAAACAAAGCGGAGTAACGGCAAAATCCCAACTCCACCTTAGCATTCGTCTCGTTACAACAGACGCAATGTCAACAACGGCGTTCCTTCGCAGCCCAGCGGGGTGTACATGCAAAGTTAACAAAAGACCCCATGGTCGAAACAAAGCGGAGTGATGGCAAAATCCCAGCTCCACCTCAGCATTCGTCTCAATACACCAGACGCAGTGTAAGCAAACGAAGCGAAGGCCACATTCCTAGCTTCAACGTCTTTACGGTAACTCACATAAAACCGGAAAGACAATCGGAGACCATCTCACATAAAGTGGTCACCTCCTTGACGTTCGTCTCGATACAGTAGACGAAATATCAACCCCAGCGTTCTTCCTCCAACAGGATTTGGACACACCAAAGCAAACGAAGCGAAGGCCACATTCCTAACTTCGACGTCTTAACGGTAACTCACATAAAACCGGAAAGACAATCGGAGACCATCTCACATGAAGTGGTCACCTCCATGACGTTCGTCTCGATACAGTAGACGAAATGTCAACCTCAGCGTCCTTCCTCCAGCAGGGATTCAGACATGACAAAGCAAATGAAGCGAAGGCCACATTCCTAGTTTCGACGTCTTTACGGTAACTCACATAAAACCGGAAAGACAATCGGAGATCATCTCGCATCAGCACAGAGTGGTCACCACCTTGATGTTCGTCTCGACACAGCAGGCGCAACGTCATCAAACGAATGGAGCCACGGCAAAATCCCTAGTTCCAAACCTCGGCGGTTCACCAGCAACCTAGAGACAACCTCGACGTCCGTCTCGATACAGCAGACGAGATGTCACCCCAACGTTCGTCTCGACACAGCAGACGCAACGTCATCAAACAAACGGAGCCACGGCAAAATCCCTAGTTCCAAACCTCGGCGGTTCACCAGTAACCTAGAGACAACCACGACATTCGTCTCGATACAGCAGACGCAATGCCAGCAAACGAAGCAAAGGCCAAATTCCTAGCTTCAGGGTCTTAACGGCAACTCATATAAAGCCCGAAAGACTATCGGAGATCATCCCCACACCAGCGCGGAGTGGTTATGACTCATCGGGGCTCTCCAAAATGAGCCTAACCTCAAGTAAAAAGCGGCATGGCAAATTCCTAGCGCTTGCTCTTCTGACGGTCAAACTGCCAAGGAGGATTGCTTGAAGACGTCTTGTCCAGCCCCCGAAGGGATCAGAGACACGGCAGTCGCAGGGCTACTCGAACAGCACGATTGCCTATCGAGGACTATATCAGCTTATGCGACGGTACGATGGCCAAAACCCTAAGTACCACCAACCTTAACGGGCTTCTGTCGTAAAGAGCAGAGGTTAAATGCGACGTTAAGATGTTCTTGCGAGATCTGCTCGATCCGTTTCGACTCGTGAGGAAATTGATGTCTTTGCGAGATTTTCTCGATGCGTCTCGACTCGTGAGATAAAGCCTTAGGCAGTAGAGATTAAAAAACCTGTTTCCTAAGCACTGGGACCCTGCAAGTCGGCCCAAAACGGTCTCTTGCATACTATCCACGGGTCACACTCTCCAAAGTCGAATCTCGATAAGGAAGGAAACAACCGCTTACGGGTCCTCTCCACTCGTAAGAGGGAAAACTCTCTTATAGGATCCTTACGACTTATAAGAGAAAACACACTTAGGAATCCTCACGATTCCCAAGGAGAAAATACACCTACGAGATCCTCACGACTCGTAGGGAGAAAAGTCTTTATGAGACCCTCACGGCTCGTAAAGTTGAAAAGCCTTAGGTGGCAGATCCTACCCCTGTCTCCTAAGCCATCACTTCCCTGCAAAGAAGTCAAGATGGGCCGACCATCTATGGGCCATACTTGCCAAAGCTACATGCCACTGAAATGGAGAACTTACTCATAAGCGTATGAACTACTCCACGCCAGAGTGAGACAAAAAAAAAAGAAATAGAAGGATGCGGCTCATGGAGTTAAGGGTTGGAACTATATCCCTTAAGAGTTGAGATTTGAGTCAATGATAAATGACGACGCTTGTGTCCGCTCGTTATCTTCTCAGATCAAGATTCTGAAAGTGATACATCAACCCAAAACTGGTCATACGCCATGCATAACTCTGCATAACTCTGCACTACTTCACCCACGTACATACTTACGTGGGCAAAGTAGTGGGGGGCATTTGTTCCCGCCAAAAATTTCTGCGCAAAAGAGTCCAAGGTATCAAATGGCAGCGATACGCTTAAGGAAATACGAACCAGTATCTTCCGGGCTGTTTTTTGACAAACTCCCGATGGAGAAACGAATAAATTCTGATTGTATTGAAAGCGTCTCGAAAAACCCTTCGATTTGATATATTATGGGCTTCATAATTCATCCGGGATCAAAAGTTATGAGGCATTATGTGTTCACACGTGATGGGCTTTTAAGAATCCGCTGGAGGAGTTAGAAGATATAATAAAAACTTAGAAAAGACCCCAACGGGGCATCACGTGCTCACACGTGACCATGGGCCACGTGCAGACACGTAATGGGCTCTTAAGGCCTCTAAAATAATGAATAGAATTAAATTCTAAAATCTGTTCCCTGATTAAAAATCAGAAGTTATCTCAATGAAATATCACGTGCTCACACGTGACCAATGGTCACGTGTTGACACGTGATGGTTAAAACAACAATATGAACAAGCGACTGTTAAAGGAACCAATTTCGGGGTTACGTGCTCACACATGACCAAGGGTCACGTGCCAGCACGTGACAGGCTTTGAAAACCTTACAGATTAGTAGAATTAAAATTCTAAATTTCTCTAAAAATCTTTCGAAATAGAATTAAAATTCTAAAAGCTTCTAAATCTTTCCAAATGGAAAAGGATTATGGGAACCGTTGGATTAAAGATCCAAAGATGATTAAAAATCATCAATTTATGGAAAAATCTTGGACAAGGAAAGATTTCCCTGAAAATCTCACCAGAATAACAAATAGAATATCTTTTGGATTTAAAATCCACGGTGAATAAAATTCACTGAATGATCCAAAGGCCCAGATTAATGATAAATATAAATCAAATCTCTCAACGATCAAATCAAATCTTTCAATGAGAGATTTGCTAAACAAATTGATTCTTTTCCTTCTCCTATAAATAGGAGCCAAGAAGAGAAGAGAAGGGATCAACATTTCTTGAAAAAAAAAATCAAGAGCTTCAAACAGAGAGAACTCTGAGAAAAATTTCAAGAAGAAGGTAAAAACCTTCACGAGAGAAAAGAAATCTCTTTTGATAAATCATTGATCAATGATCTTCACATAATAAATAGTGCTTTGCACTCGTATGAACCACTGGTTCTTTAAAACAAAGAAGAAAATAAAAATAAATAAAAATAGTGCTTTGTACTCGTATGAACCACTGGTTCTTTAAAACAAAAAAAAATAAAATAAAAAATAGTGCTTTGCACTTTTATGAACCTCTGGTTCTTGAAATAAAGAGAAAAACTCATTTTTCTTTGATCCTAATTAGATCAAAGAAAAAAAATAGTGCTTTGCACTTCTGTTCTGGAATCTAAAAAGATTCTTAGTGCTTTGCACTTCCAAACTGCGCTGTTGCGCTCCTGAGAGAACGCCACGTGTTAGCCGCAGAACAACTTGCGCTACGCGCCTTGAAATAGAGCTTTGCTCTCTGGAACTGGCGCAACTCACCAGAGCGCGCCACGTGTCAGCTGCAGAACAACTTGCGCTACGCGCCTTGAAATAGAGCTTCGCTCTCTGGAACGGGCGCAACTCACCAGAGCGCGCCACGTGTCAGCTGTAGAACAACTTGCGCTACGCGCCTTGAAATAGAGCTTCGCTCTCTGGAACGGGCGCAACTCACCAGAGCGCGCCACGTGTCAGCTGTAGAACAACTTGCGCTACGCGCCTTGAAATAGAGCTTCGCTCTCTGGAACTGGCGCAACTCACCAGAGCGCGCCACGTGTCAGCTGCAGAACAACTTGCGCTACGCGCCTTGAAATAGAGCTTCGCTCTCTGGAACGGGCGCAACTCACCAGAGCGCGCCACGTGTCAGCAGCGCAACAGCACAGCGCACTAGCGCAGCGCACTGCGCTGTTGCGCTTGCGCTCACCAGAGCATGACACGTGTCCTCACCACAAGCGCTTGCGCTCAGTGATTGGCGCAAAGCGCCTGACAAATGCAATGCATTTTACTGAAGGGCCAGGTCCAAATCAGAGGGGCCTAGTAGGCCAAATTAAATTGCAATACAATAAAAAGGGGCAGAGCCCAAAACAAATTGATGCTTTGCATCCTTTCTGGGCAAAGCCCAAATAAAAATAAAAAGAAATGCAATGCAAAAGCAAATAAAATGTTGGACATTTTCAACTAGACTTAGCCCAATCGTGGCCATAAGTCCTTAAATTAAATTGACTGAGCAAAATGGCTCTCCTAAATCAATCTACATCCGGTTTGAGGGTACATCTCCGAACTCCTTTGACATCCATCGTTGTAATTCCTCAACGACGTCAAAGAGGTGACGGGTCCCAACGACCACACATCGCTATGGACTGCGGGGTCCTTAAACTCGTGGACCGAGACGTCCTTAAACTAATATCGGACCGAGACGTCCTTAAACTAATGATGGACCACTACGTCCCTAAACTGGCATCGGACCGAAATGTCCCTAAACTAATGATGGACCACCACGTCCCAAAACTGGCGATGGACCGAAATGTCCTTAAACTAATAATGGACCACTACGTCCCTAAACTGGCATCGGACCGAAACGTCCCTAAACTAATAATGGACCACTACGTCCCTAAACTGGCATCGGACCGAAATGTCCCTAAACTAATGATGGACCACCACGTCCCTAAACTGGCGACGAACCGAAACGTCCTTAAACTAATGATAGACCACCACGTCCCTAAACTGGAACATGGACCGAAACGTCCTTAAACTAATAATGGACCGAAACGTCCATAAACTAATGTCGGACCGAAACGTCCCTAAACTAATAATGGACCGAAACGTCCCTAAACTAATGTCGGACCGAAACGTCCCTAAACTAATATTGGACCACCACGTCCCTAAACTGGAATATGGACCACCACGTCCCTAAACTGGCACAATAGAGCCCAAATGCTCTTTTGTCGGATCTAAATGGTCCCGTTAAGTTGATCTTAGTCTCAAACTGGACTAACGTATCCTTAACAAATGTTTGAGTCGATCTTAGCCTCAAAAATGGCTAACGTATTCTCCAAACAGACTTTAGTCTCAAATTGGACTATGAATCTCCCAAACTGGAACAATAGGGCCCAAACGCTCTTTTGCCGGATCTAAACGGTCCCGTCTAAGTTGATCTTAGCCCCAAATACGGTTAATGTGTCCTTAGATATTTAAATAAACAATAAAACTCCAAATCAACTTTGGTTCAAGGGTACATCTCTGAGCTCCTCTGACACCTATCGTTGTAATCCTTCAACGATGTTAGAGAGGTGATGAGTCCCGATGGCCATAAATTAAATGAATCACCACGTCAGGTTGATCTTAGTCCAAAACAGGACTAACGTATCCTTGACGAATGTTTAAGTTGATCTTAGTCGCAACGCGACTAATGTATCCTTAAACTAAAAACACCAAACCCAAATCTAAGTAAATACGGATTTGGACTAATCCACGTCCTACGGGCGACGGCATTATTCAGTCTCCGTATACAATCCACGGGCAACCACAAACAAAACAAACACACACGACACGAAGTGAAATTCTGGAGAAGGAGAAAGTTGTTACCGCGATGCGGTAGCGTAATTAACTGCAGGGGCTTGCGCCTGCAGGGAAGAGTGTCCCCACAATCAAAAACCCCTCAAGCGAGGGGGAATCTGACAAAGTCTGCTACATCGGCCGCATCCGTCTAAACCTCCGATACACGGTGCCATAAATCAACTTGGTATCTTCGGAGAGGTGGACGGATAAAACCAAATAGCATCTGCCCCGAACCCCAGCGTCAGGACTTCGCGGTCTTGTGCGCCGTCTTTCGGAGGGGAACAGATTCTGGCACGCCCGGTGGGACCTCTTCCTCTTTCCACTCCACACTTCGTGTGTCGTGTTCGCGAACAAATCGCGGTTTGCTGTGGTTGCTTGTGGATTCAAAGTACTTAGATTTGGTGTCTTTCTCCATGCAGAAAACAGAAGATCGATGGCTTCGAACTGCACCGCCTGCAGCTGCAACTCTCGCTCCGTCATTGCTGGAGGAGTGACTTATGGGCCCCAAGCGGCCTCCCTTTTCAAGATGCCAGTGGAGCAAGTAACTCAGGCCAAAGCTGGATTATTCTTCGGGACTATGCTCCCATTGATAAGCTTCAATGCCCCAATAACATCGCAAGAAGCTCCAAAGAAGCCGGTCTTTGATCGACTCGCCACTGCCGCGACCCCTCTCAACGGGTCACCCAACTTCAATACCTCAGTTTCCAACAGACTGGGCCAGAACGTCTACAAGCCCGTGATACCCGAAGCTGCCATCCCAAAGCGGATAGCTATCCCGGCTCAAGCGGAAGAAATCATTGGAAAGGCTCCTCCTTCCAAAACGTCAGTTTTTATAAGGCTGGCCATTCCAGTTGCTGCTCCAGGCGAGGTCCTCAAAGCTGCTTCCCCTGCCCAGAGGTCTGTCTTTGACAGATTAGACATTACTTCTCAACGGGTGTCAGCCTTCGATAGGCTAGCACCAATAACAGTCTCTCCTCAAAACAGGAGACACGACGAAGTCACCCTTATAGCTGAAATAACTCCATCCGCAAGACACGCTCGACGTCGCCACTGGCGCCGAGTGAGGAAGGCTGGGGGCAACTCCCCCTCTGGGATAATTCCGCCAGCTCCAACGGTGGGGATCGATGCTGCTGTTCCAACCGGGAACAGTTTTGAATTGCTAAACAAGGTGTGCAGAAACTCTCCTACTGCAGTGCTGAAGAGAACTCCTTCACCTGTGGAGAATACTCAAGAGAAGAAGCTGGAGCAGCCTCCTCAACGGCTGTCCTCTAAAATTTACAAGGTCTGGCGACAGGTCCAGGAGTCGGTGATTGATCAAGACTATCCCCGCCGACAGAAAAAGATGAAAGTTCGGCAGGAGAAGGACTACTCTGTCAAGCCACAAAGAATGACGGCTACTTGGGTGCCCGCCACAACGGCTCCCTTAACTCCAACCACTCAAAAAAGGAGGCCGCAAAAAGCCCCTATGTCTTCGGCAAATCGCAAAGACACCGAACACAAACGCCCCAAGTCTGGGGGCATGGTGGTGCACACTGTTTATATGGCTTCTGGAAAGGAGGAAAGCCGCACTTCTACGGGCCACCGACCGCTCACCCGATCCGTGACGAAAGCCCAGGAGCAACAACAAAAGCTTCAGGAAATGATGACTACAATGGCTGCACTCACTGAGCCAAAAGAAAGCTCCGAAACGTCTTCGGATGAGCGTCAAGAACAAGAAACCGACGCTGACTTTTTACGCAGAGTCCTCGAAAAGAGGGACAAAGAAGCTGCAGAGCAAGCGGCTAATATAAAACAGATGGCGCTCCTCTTCCAAGATATGGTAGGCATGATGTTACAGCCGGAACCTCCTGCTGAAGATCCTCCGATCGTCCTTGAAGACGACAGGGGAGAAACGTCAAATCCTCCGCCGGCTCTGTCAACAGCCAAGGAGGAGGCAATCTCCAAAGTTGACCTAGACGAATATATAGCTCAGCAGATCCGGGTTCATCAGGCGAATGAAGCGGCTGGGCAAATTGTTAGAACCGGACGACCGTATCCGAGCTGGTATGACCAAATCAGTTACCCGCCAGGATATACGATCCCTAAATTCCACGTATATAAAGGGACAGGGAATCCGCATCAGCATGTCGCTCAATTCAGGGCCTTATGCGGCAATACTGGAGGCGATGGCAAATTGTTGCTACGTCAATTCGTCGGCAGCTTAGCAGAAACAGCCTTTGAATGGTATTCGGAGCTGCCTAACGACTCTGTCAAAACATTTGCAGAGATGGAACTGCTGTTTACGCAAAGATTCGCGAGTGCTAGTGAACTCACCCCGATAACAGCACTAATAAATGCCAGGATAAGGCCAAGCGAAACGTGGGTTCAATACGCAACACGATGGCGGAACCTATGGTCGAAATGCGAACAACGCATAGAAGAGGCACCTGCGGTAGGCATGTTTGTGGGCACTCTCGATCCGCAGGCGACCATCTCACAATTCATGATGTTCTTCAGGCCGACCACCTTCCAGGCCTTGATTGACAAATTAGCCCAAATGGACCAGATGGACCATAGACCGTCTCCTCCAAAATTAGATTCCCGAGATGAGAAAGGAAAAGGGAAAGCGATCGTCGTCGCCAATGCTCAACAACAGTCGAGCAACTCAAAGCCGGTCGTTCGCCAAAACAACGCGCGTCCACGCCCATCCCTCGAAGAGAGGCTAGGACGTTCTTACTCGTTTCCTCAGAATAAAACGAGAAGACTGTTTGAGCTGGCAGTGCGTAACAGACTCATCAATCTGCCGAGTCCAAAGCGTCTGTCGCAGCCAGGCGATCTTAATAATCCCAATTATTGCCCTTACCACCAAACGGTAAGTCACCCGATTGAGGATTGTTTCGTCTTTAAGGGATGGATCGAGGATCAATACCTACAAGGTAAGTTCGCGTTGTCTGAAAGCTGGAAGGTGAACCCACCACAGCCGCATACTCCAAAGAAGACAAACACGCCGGGGCCAACTTGTCATGTGATCTCTCACTCATTGGCAGATAATAAAGAGGCTCCTTGCGCCGAGAAAACGAGGGCGGACCCTGAAACAGAAATTCCGCAGCCGTCAGACGAGTTGATCGATGCCTTCCTAAATGAAATTCGTCTGAAAGCAAAAGCCAATCAAGAGCATGAAATGGCCATACTGGAAAGAGCCAAGGCATTCCCGTCAAATCAAAAGCCATACACTGCGGGTAAAAACAAATTCAAGACGAGGAAAAGGTTCGCCAAAGCTCTGTCAGTAGGAATGAAGCTACCGCCCTCTGAAGAAAATACTCTCGCTGAGGCAAAGATGCACCCTAACTTCTGTTTATATCATCAGAAGATCATACATCCTACCGAAGACTGCGAATCCTTTAACTGTTGGTGGCAAGGGTATGTCGCTCAAAAGCAACACTTCGACGGGACAAAGTGTGAAGCTTGTGGACATCGGAAAAATGCGATATATGAGCGCAAAAGAGTCGCCGACGATTGCCATATAGCCGACTCTAAGGTATCGCAAATTATCACCTTTAGTAGAGACTCTGACGAAGAAGCTATCCCCAACTCTTCCCTCGGGGAATCTATTTCAAAAATAAAGGAATTGAGAAGCTACGAGAACGTTCAGCCATGCAATCGCATGCTACTCGGAAAAAGTCCCGGCCCCGCAAACAACGGAGCGAACAAAAAAGATAAAAGAAAAGGAAAAAAGGCCCTCGTCACCAGCGCTCAACAACAATCAGGTGACCCTAGACCGGTTGCTTGCCAAAGCAATAAGCAGCAACCCCTCCAGGAAAAGTTGAGACGTCCTTACTCGTTTCCGCAAGATAAAACAAGGGGACTGTTCGAGCTGGCAGTGTGCGACAGACTCATCAATCTGCCGGGTCCAAAACGTCCGTTGCAGCCAGGCGATATTAATAATCCCAATTATTGCCCTTACCACCAAACAGTAGGTCACCTGATCGAGGACTGCTACGTCTTTAAAAATTGGGTTGAAGACCAATACCAACATGGCAAGTTTGCGCTGTCTGAAAACTGGAAGGTGAGTCCGCCGCAACCGCACGCTCCGAAAAAGACGGATACGCCGGGGGCATCATGCTCAATCATGGGGAAGGACCCACAGACCGAAAAGTCAGTAAACTAGAAATCCTCCTCAAATACGGAGACGCCAGACCGAAAAGTCAGTAAACTAGAAATCCTCCTCAAATACGGAGACGCCAGACCGAAAAGTCAGTAAACTAGAAATGCTCCTCAAATACGGAGACGCCAGACCGAAAAGTCAGTAAACTAGAAATGCTCCTCAAATACGGAGACGCTAGACCGAAAAGTCAATAAACTAGATGTTCGCCTCAAATACGGCGACGGCGGACCGAAACGTCCTTAAACTAACAACGGACCGAGATGTCCTTAAACTAATGATGGACCGCAATATCCTAAAACTTGCAATGGACCGAAATGTCCTTAAACTAATAGCGGACCGAAACGTCCTTAAACTAACAACGGACCGAGATGTCCTTAAACTAATGATGGACCGCAATGTCCTAAAACTTGCAAATAACCGAGATGTTTTTAAACTACTACCGCAGCATTCTCAGGCTGACGAGAATAAAAAAAAAAAACAAAAAAAAACGGTATGTCCATAAGCAAAATGGGCACGGATGAAAACCCGAAAGGGCTCCGTGAGTAAAAACAGCAGGACTACCGGCGAGTGTTCGTGAAAACCCGAAAGGGCGCGACCTCGTTTAAAAAAAAAAAAGAAAAAAAAAGAAAAAAAAAGAAAAAAAAAACAACAAAAGAAAAACGGTATGTCCATAAGCAAAACGGGCATGGAGGAAAACCCGAAAGGGCTCCGTGAGTAAAAACAGCAGGGCTACCGGCGAGTGTTCGTGAAAACCCGAAAGGGCGCGACCTCGTAAAAAAAAAAAAAAAAAAAAAGAATATAAAAAAAACGGTATGTCCATAAGCAAAATGGGCACGGATGAAAACCCGAAAGGGCTCCGTGAGTAAAAACAGCAGGGCTACCGGCGAGTGTTTGTGAAAACCTGAAAGGGCGCAACCTCGTTAAGAAACACTTATAGGGTTCTCTCGACCCTGTAAGGAGAAACCACCTGCGTGAGATCCTTACGACTCACAAAGGAACAACACACTTAGGGATCCCCACGATTCCGAAGGAGAAAATACACTTGCGAGATCCTCACGACTCGTAAGGAGAACGCTCTTATGGGACCCTTACGGCTCATAAGATTTGAAAGTCTTAAGTTGCAGAAACCTTAACCTGTTCTTAAGCAACCCCCACAATTTTCGACATTGCCCTACAAGCAGCTCATAATGACCCTTGTATACAATCCACGGGCACGAATAAATATTTCCCTAACAAAGTCCCATCCGTGACTAGGGATATGCTTCTACAGCAAACAACACTTGTAAGTCCTCTCGACTTATAAGGAGAAAACCCTTTTGTAAGATCCTTACGACTTACAAGAGAACATGCACTTAGGAATCCTCACGATTCCCAAGGAGAAAACACACCTACAAGATCCTCACGACTTGTAGGGAGAAATACCTTTGTGAGACCCTTACGGCTCATGAAGTCAAAAGCCTTAGCCGACAGGACCCTTAATCCTGTTTACTAAGCCACCTTTGTTCGGGATCGACAGAGGCAAATGATGATTCGCTCCTGGCAATATTCCAGTTGTAGCGATACTGATGCCTAAATCAGTATCAAATTCCAAGTCCTTTCATGGCCGATGATGATTCGCTCCTGGCAATATCCCAGTTGCAGCGATGCTGATGCCTAGACTGGTATCAAATTCCAAGTCCTTTTACGGCAAATGATGATTCGCTCCTGGCAATATTCCAGTCGCAGCGATGCTGATGCCAAGATTGGTATAAGATCCCAAATCCCCTACTCGCAAAAAAAATATATATATATATATATACACACATATATATATATATATATATATATATATGCATACGAAATAGCCGAAATGATGGGGCAGCTTGCAAACAAAATCAGCAAGTAAAAATGTATGCATGCAAAATAGCCGAAATGGTTGGGCAACTCGCAATAAAAAACAGCGAGTAAAAAGAAAAATAGCCGAAATGATTGGGCACCGCGAAAAATAGCCGAAATGATTGGGCAATCGCGATTTTCGCGATATAAAAAGCTGAAATGATAGAGCATCGTGGAAAGAATAAAAAAAATGAAAAAATGAAACTTTTTGCCCTACAGGTGAAATCACATCGATCCCTGTATATAATCCAGGGGCACAGATAAAAAGGGAACAATACCTTCCCAACAGGCTCCACCAGAAAGCGAAGCCAAATCTCGACGGTTCATAGATAACCTAGAGACCATCTCGACATTTGTCGCAATATTACAGACACGATGTCAACAAATGAAGCAAAGGAAGGTCCCTAACTTCAGGGTCTCGACGTCAATATCGACAACTTAAAGATCACCAACGGCGTTTCTCCTCACTCCAACTAGATGCAGACATGACGTCAACAACTGACCTCAGAATCGCAACGAAACGGAACCATGACAAAGTCCCTAGTTCCAAATCTCAATGGCCACGTCTAAAGCCTGGAGACCAACAACGGTGTGCCTCCTCATTCCAACAGGACACAGATGTTACACCATCAGGCGGAGCGATGGCAGAATCCCAGCTTCACCTCAGCATTCGTCTCGATACAGTAGACGCAATGTCAACAACAGCGTTCCTCCGCAGTCCAGCTGGAGGCAGATGCAACGTCAACAAAAGACCTCACGGTCGAAACAAAGCGGAGTAACGGCAAAATCCCAACTCCACCTTAGCATTCGTCTCGTTACAACAGACGCAATGTCAACAACGGCGTTCCTTCGCAGCCCAGCGGGGTGTACATGCAAAGTTAACAAAAGACCCCATGGTCGAAACAAAGCGGAGTGATGGCAAAATCCCAGCTCCACCTCAGCATTCGTCTCAATACACCAGACGCAGTGTAAGCAAACGAAGCGAAGGCCACATTCCTAGCTTCAACGTCTTTACGGTAACTCACATAAAACCGGAAAGACAATCGGAGACCATCTCACATAAAGTGGTCACCTCCTTGACGTTCGTCTCGATACAGTAGACGAAATATCAACCCCAGCGTTCTTCCTCCAACAGGATTTGGACACACCAAAGCAAACGAAGCGAAGGCCACATTCCTAACTTCGACGTCTTAACGGTAACTCACATAAAACCGGAAAGACAATCGGAGACCATCTCACATGAAGTGGTCACCTCCATGACGTTCGTCTCGATACAGTAGACGAAATGTCAACCTCAGCGTCCTTCCTCCAGCAGGGATTCAGACATGACAAAGCAAATGAAGCGAAGGCCACATTCCTAGTTTCGACGTCTTTACGGTAACTCACATAAAACCGGAAAGACAATCGGAGATCATCTCGCATCAGCACAGAGTGGTCACCACCTTGATGTTCGTCTCGACACAGCAGGCGCAACGTCATCAAACGAATAGAGCCACGGCAAAATCCCTAGTTCCAAACCTCGGCGGTTCACCAGCAACCTAGAGACAACCTCGACGTCCGTCTCGATACAGCAGACGAGATGTCACCCCAACGTTCGTCTCGACACAGCAGACGCAACGTCATCAAACAAACGGAGCCACGGCAAAATCCCTAGTTCCAAACCTCGGCGGTTCACCAGTAACCTAGAGACAACCACGACATTCGTCTCGATACAGCAGACGCAATGCCAGCAAACGAAGCAAAGGCTAAATTCCTAGCTTCAGGGTCTTAACGGCAACTCATATAAAGCCCGAAAGACTATCGGAGATCATCCCCACACCAGCGCGGAGTGGTTATGACTCATCGGGGCTCTCCAAAATGAGCCTAACCTCAAGTAAAAAGCGGCATGGCAAATTCCTAGCGCTTGCTCTTCTGACGGTCAAACTGCCAAGGAGGATTGCTTGAAGACGTCTTGTCCAGCCCCCGAAGGGATCAGAGACACGGCAGTCGCAGGGCTACTCGAACAGCACGATTGCCTATCGAGGACTATATCAGCTTATGCGACGGTACGATGGCCAAAACCCTAAGTACCACCAACCTTAACGGGCTTCTGTCGTAAAGAGCAGAGGTTAAATGCGACGTTAAGATGTTCTTGCGAGATCTGCTCGATCCGTTTCGACTCGTGAGGAAATTGATGTCTTTGCGAGATTTTCTCGATGCGTCTCGACTCGTGAGATAAAGCCTTAGGCAGTAGAGATTAAAAAACCTGTTTCCTAAGCACTGGGACCCTGCAAGTCGGCCCAAAACGGTCTCTTGCATACTATCCACGGGTCACACTCTCCAAAGTCGAATCTCGATAAGGAGGGAAACAACCGCTTACGGGTCCTCTCCACTCGTAAGAGGGAAAACTCTCTTATAGGATCCTTACGACTTATAAGAGAAAACACACTTAGGAATCCTCACGATTCCCAAGGAGAAAATACACCTACGAGATCCTCACGACTCGTAGGGAGAAAAGTCTTTATGAGACCCTCACGGCTCGTAAAGTTGAAAAGCCTTAGGTGGCAGATCCTACCCCTGTCTCCTAAGCCATCACTGCCCTGCAAAGAAGTCAAGATGGGCCGACCATCTATGGGCCATACTTGCCAAAGCTACATGCCACTGAAATGGAGAACTTACTCATAAGCGTATGAACTACTCCACGCCAGAGTGAGACAAAAAAAAAAGAAATAGAAGGATGCGGCTCATGGAGTTAAGGGTTGGAACTATATCCCTTAAGAGTTGAGATTTGAGTCAATGATAAATGACGACGCTTATGTCCGCTCGTTATCTTCTCAGATCAAGATTCTGAAAGTGATACATCAACCCAAAACTGGTCATACGCCATGCATAACTCTGCATAACTCTGCACTACTTCACCCACGTACATACTTACGTGGGCAAAGTAGTGGGGGGCATTTGTTCCCGCCAAAAATTTCTGCGCAAAAGAGTCCAAGGTATCAAATGGCAGCGATACGCTTAAGGAAATACGAACCAGTATCTTCCGGGCTGTTTTTTGACAAACTCCCGATGGAGAAACGAATAAATTTTGATTGTATTGAAAGCGTCTCGAAAAACCCTTCGATTTGATATATTATGGGCTTCATAATTCATCCGGGATCAAAAGTTATGAGGCATTATGTGTTCACACGTGATGGGCTTTTAAGAATCCGCTGGAGGAGTTAGAAGATATAATAAAAACTTAGAAAAGACCCCAACGGGGCATCACGTGCTCACACGTGACCATGGGCCACGTGCAGACACGTGATGGGCTCTTAAGGCCTCTAAAATAATGAATAGAATTAAATTCTAAAATCTGTTCCCAGATTAAAAATCAGAAGTTATCTCAATGAAATATCACGTGCTCACACGTGACCAATGGTCACGTGTTGACACGTGATGGTTAAAACAACAATATGAACAAGCGACTGTTAAAGGAACCAATTTCGGGGTTACGTGCTCACACGTGACCAAGGGTCACGTGCCAGCACGTGACAGGCTTTGAAAACCTTACAGATTAGTAGAATTAAAATTCTAAATTTCTCTAAAAATCTTTCGAAATAGAATTAAAATTCTAAAAGCTTCTAAATCTTTCCAAATGGAAAAGGATTATGGGAACCGTTGGATTAAAGATCCAAAGATGATTAAAAATCATCAATTTATGGAAAAATCTTGGACAAGGAAAGATTTCCCTGAAAATCTCACCAGAATAACAAATAGAATATCTTTTGGATTTAAAATCCACGGTGAATAAAATTCACTGAATGATCCAAAGGCCTAGATTAATGATAAATATAAATCAAATCTCTCAACGATCAAATCAAATCTTTCAATGAGAGATTTGCTAAACAAATTGATTCTTTTCCTTCTCCTATAAATAGGAGCCAAGAAGAGAAGAGAAGGGATCAACATTTCTTGAAAAAAAAAATCAAGAGCTTCAAACAGAGAGAACTCTGAGAAAAATTTCAAGAAGAAGGTAAAAACCTTCACGAGAAAAAAGAAATCTCTTTTGATAAATCATTGATCAATGATCTTCACATAATAAATAGTGCTTTGCACTCGTATGAACCACTGGTTCTTTAAAACAAAGAAGAAAATAAAAATAAATAAAAATAGTGCTTTGCACTCGTATGAACCACTGGTTCTTTAAAACAAAAAAAAATAAAATAAAAAAATAGTGCTTTGCACTTTTATGAACCTCTGGTTCTTGAAATAAAGAGAAAAACTCATTTTTCTTTGATCCTAATTAGATCAAAGAAAACAAATAGTGCTTTGCACTTCTGTTCTGGAATCTAAAAAGATTCTTAGTGCTTTGCACTTCCAAACTGCGCTGTTGCGCTCCTGAGAGAACGCCACGTGTTAGCCGCAGAACAACTTGCGCTACGCGCCTTGAAATAGAGCTTTGCTCTCTGGAACTGGCGCAACTCACCAGAGCGCGCCACGTGTCAGCTGCAGAACAACTTGCGCTACGCGCCTTGAAATAGAGCTTCGCTCTCTGGAACGGGCGCAACTCACCAGAGCGCGCCACGTGTCAGCTGTAGAACAACTTGCGCTACGCGCCTTGAAATAGAGCTTCGCTCTCTGGAACGGGCGCAACTCACCAGAGCGCGCCACGTGTCAGCTGTAGAACAACTTGCGCTACGCGCCTTGAAATAGAGCTTTGCTCTCTGGAACTGGCGCAACTCACCAGAGCGCGCCACGTGTCAGCTGCAGAACAACTTGCGCTACGCGCCTTGAAATAGAGCTTCGCTCTCTGGAACGGGCGCAACTCACCAGAGCGCGCCACGTGTCAGCAGCGCAACAGCACAGCGCACTAGCGCAGCGCACTGCACTGTTGCGCTTGCGCTCACCAGAGCATGACACGTGTCCTCACCACAAGCGCTTGCGCTCAGTGATTGGCGCAAAGCGCCTGACAAATGCAATGCATTTTACTGAAGGGCCAGGCCCAAATCAGAGGGGCCTAGTAGGCCAAATTAAATTGCAATACAATAAAAAGGGGCAGAGCCCAAAACAAATTGATGCTTTGCATCCTTTCTGGGCAAAGCCCAAATAAAAATAAAAAGAAATGCAATGCAAAAGCAAATAAAATGTTGGACATTTTCAACTAGACTTAGCCCAATCGTGGCCATAAGTCCTTAAATTAAATTGACTGAGCAAAATGGCTCTCCTAAATCAATCTACATCCGGTTCGAGGGTACATCTCCGAACTCCTTTGACATCCATCGTTGTAATTCCTCAATGACGTCAAAGAGGTGACGGGTCCCAACGACCACACATCGCTATGGACTGCGGGGTCCTTAAACTCGTGGACCGAGACGTCCTTAAACTAATATCGGACCGAGACGTCCTTAAACTAATATTAGACCGAGACGTCCTTAAACTAATGATGGACCACTACGTCCCTAAACTGGCATCGGACCGAAATGTCCCTAAACTAATGATGGACCACCACGTCCCTAAACTGGCGATGGACCGAAATGTCCTTAAACTAATAATGGACCACTACGTCCCTAAACTGGCATCGGACCGAAACGTCCCTAAACTAATAATGGACCACTACGTCCCTAAACTGGCATCGGACCGAAATGTCCCTAAACTAATGATGGACCACCACGTCCCTAAACTGGCGACGGACCGAAACGTCCTTAAACTAATGATAGACCACCACGTCCCTAAACTGGAACATGGACCGAAACGTCCTTAAACTAATAATGGACCGAAACGTCCATAAACTAATGTTGGACCGAAACGTCCCTAAACTAATAATGGACCGAAACGTCCCTAAACTAATGTCGGACCGAAACGTCCCTAAACTAATATTGGACCACCACGTCCCTAAACTGGAATATGGACCACCACGTCCCTAAACTGGCACAATAGAGCCCAAATGCTCTTTTGTCGGACCTAAATGGTCCCGTTAAGTTGATCTTAGTCTCAAACTGGACTAACGTATCCTTAACAAATGTTTGAGTCGATCTTAGCCTCAAAAATGGCTAACGTATTCTCCAAACAGACTTTAGTCTCAAATTGGACTATGAATCTCCCAAACTGGAACAATAGGGCCCAAACGCTCTTTTGCCGGATCTAAACGGTCCCGTCTAAGTTGATCTTAGCCCCAAATACGGTTAATGTGTCCTTAGATATTTAAATAAACAATAAAACTCCAAATCAACTTTGGTTCAAGGGTACATCTCTGAGCTCCTCTGACACCTATCGTTGTAATCCTTCAACGATGTTAGAGAGGTGATGAGTCCCGATGGCCATAAATTAAATGAATCACCACGTCAGGTTGATCTTAGTCCAAAACAGGACTACCGTATCCTTGACGAATGTTTAAGTTGATCTTAGTCGCAACGCGACTAATGTATCCTTAAACTAAAAACACCAAACCCAAATCTAAGTAAATACGGATTTGGACTAATCCACGTCCTACGGGCGACGGCATTATTCAGTCTCCGTATACAATCCACGGGCAACCACAAACAAAACAAACACACACGACACGAAGTGAAATTCTGGAGAAGGAGAAAGTTGTTACCGCGATGCGGTAGCGTAATTAACTGCAGGGGCTTGCGCCTGCTGGGAAGAGTGTCCCCACAATCAAAAACCCCTCAAGCGAGGGGGAATCTGACAAAGTCTGCTACATCGGCCGCATCCGTCTAAACCTCCGATACACGGTGCCATAAATCAACTTGGTATCTTCGGAGAGGTGGACGGATAAAACCAAATAGCATCTGCCCCGAACCCCAGCGTCAGGACTTCGCGGTCTTGTGCGCCGTCTTTCGGAGGGGAACAAACCCCTCATCAAAACTAGATCCTGCGATCGAAGTGCCGAGTCCATCATTTGAAGAACGAATGGACAAGCTTATCAGGAAAGCGGGTCAAAAAGCTCGGGGCGACCATAATCGCGAGATGGCCATCTACGAGAAAGCCAGGACACAACGTCTGTTTCAACAGGCTGCAAAAGACGACGATGCTCCTCCCTGTCGACCCATTGCGCAAAAGGCCCGACGTAGAGGTAGAAGTAAGTCAAAAAGCGGAAAAAGGAGTCGACAGCAACAACACAGGGTTAAAGAGTCATGTGATCGGATATTGCGCGGTCCGGATTTGTCTCTCGTGAAGAAGATGGGTCGAGCGTATTCCTTCCCTCAAGAAAAGACGAAGAAGATACTCGATCTCGCTATGAAGCATCGAATGATTACACTTCCGGAATCTAAACATCCTGAGCAGACTAATGAAGTTTCTTATCCGGACTATTGCTCTTATCACCGAGCCATAGGACACCCTATCGAAGACTGCTTCACCTTTAAAAACTGGGTCGAAGACCAATACCAACGGGGCAGGTTTGCTCTATCCAGCAGCTGGACGGTAGCGCCGCCACAAAAGCACGAACCCAAAGCCACAAGAGCAAAATCAGATCTACAACGGTCTTGGAAGCGAGCTCGTACCTGTCATATGATAACGATATCAAAAGAAGGGCCCGAGAACATGGATGACCTCCCTTGGTGCTTCGAAAACAATGACAATGAGGTAATCTTAGAATTTCCACCAGCTCTGAAAGAACTAGAGGATGGCATACATACTACTGCAGATAACCTCAAGAAGATTGAGTTGGGGTCGGCAGATGATCCGCGACCGACATTCGTCAGCGAGTTGCTCTCTGAAGAAAAGGTGGCTGCGTTAAAAGATGTGCTTATGCAGCACAGAGATTGCTTCGCATGGAACTATTCCGAGATGCCAGGATTAGATCCAGAGATTGCTGTGCTTAAATTAGCAATATCCCTGGATATCAAGCCTGTCAAGCAGGCGCCGAGAAGGATGCGGCTCGAGCTTGAGATGAGCATTAACGCCGAAGTCAAGAAGCTGATCGATTCTGGGTTTATCCAGGAAGTACAGTATCCTGACTGGGTCGCCAACATCGTCCCGGTAATGAAGAAAAATGGGACAATACGCATATGTGTGGACTTCCGAGATCTCAATAAAGCCTGCCCGAAAGATGATTTCCCAGTGCCGGTCACCGAACCGATGATAGAAAATACGTCCACTCATGAGGTTTTCTCCTTTATGGACGGCTCATCAGGGTATAATCAGATAAAGTTGCATCCCGAAGACCAGAAGCACACCGCTTTCCGGACTCCTTTGGGTATATTCTGCTACAAAGTTATGCCTTTCGGTTTAAAAAATGCCGGTGCCACCTATCAGAGGGCCATGACAAAGATCTTCGATGATCTCATACATGAAATCGTCGAATGCTATATCGATGACCTTGTAGTGAAGAGCATGTCATATGAAGAGCATTTAGAGCATCTGAAGGCCGTATTTCAACGCCTTTGGCAATACAATTTGAAGATGAACCCCCTCAAATGCGCATTCGGAGTTTCCTTGGGTAAATTCCTGGGATTCATCATCCGACACCGAGGCATCGAGATAGATCCGTCGAAGATCAAGGCGATCATGGAAATGCCACCACCGAGAACTCTCAAACAATTGCGGTCTCTCCAAGGGAAGCTCGCATACATCCGGCGATTTATAGCCAACCTGTCAGGCAAGTACCGTCCTTATAGCCACCTGATGAAGAAGGGAACCCCGTTCGTCTAGGACCAAAAATGCCAGAGCGCGCTAGATGAGATCAAGCAGTACCTGCAGAACCCGCCGGTGTTAGCTGCTCCAGTCAAGGGAAAGCCCCTTATTCTTTATACAACAGCCCTTGAGGGTTCCTTAGGCGCATTATGGGCATAAGAGAATGACCAAGGGAAGGAGAGAGCACTCTACTATTTAAGCCGAGTTCTTCTGGGGGCAGAAAGCAATTACTCCCCTATCGAAAAACATTGCCTGGCGTTAATCTTTGCGATAACAAAACTCCGGCACTATGCATTGGCGCATGAAGTCCGTCTTATATCAAAGGTGGATCCCCTCAAATATCTAATGTCAAAGGCCATATTGACAGGGAGACTCGCTAAATGGGCCCTGCTCTTGATGGAGTTCTCGATAACCTATCAGCCTCTCAAGGCAGTGAAAGGCCAAGCTATCGCCGACTTCCTTGCTGAGCATCCAGTATCTGCCGGTTCTCCTCTGAATTGCGATCTTCCAGACGAACATGCGTTTGACGGGATCGACGGTGGTGATACCCGATGGGAGCTTTATTTCGATGGAGCGTCCTCCATAAAGAAGCGCAAACAAAGTACCCCTATAATCAAGTTGGGGGTAGGTCTTATCTTCGTGACTCCACAAGGAGGGATAATGCGCTTTGCTTTCGCCTTAACAGAGTCGAGGACAAATAATGAAGCCGAGTATGAAGCTTTGATAGCAGGCCTCGAGATCTCCATCGACATGGGAATTGAGAACCTCCTCATATACGGAGATTCCCAACTGGTCGTTAGTCAAGTAAATGGCAACTACCAAATGTGCAAACCAGATTTGGTGAAGTATGGCGAAAGAATACAAAAACTGCTGACTCAAATTCCCTCCTATGTGCTGGAAAGCATACCGCGTGCGGAAAATAGCAAAGCAGATGCACTAGCTAAGCTCGCTAAAGAATTGGCCGACGATAACCTCGATGACTTAAGAATCGTGGTACAAAGCCGTCGGGTACTTGCCCCGGCAGAAATATCTCCGGAATCATCCGAAGAAAAGGAAGCGACTGAGCAGAAGACCCTACAAGTAAAAGACCGGGAAAAGGCTGAGGATTGGAGAGAAGTCTTTATAGACTACTTCAAATACCATCGGGCACCTGAAGATACGTCTTCAAAACATCAGCTTATAAAACGAGCTCTGTCTTTTGCCTTTGTCAATGATACTGTGTACAAGCGGTCATTTGACTCTCTGTGGTTGAGATGCCTGGGACCCGACGAAGCGAAAAGAGTCGTTCAGGAAGTTCACGATGGACTCTGCAGTTCTCATCAAGCAGGCCCGAAGATGAAGTTAAAGATTAAATGGATGGGTTACTACTGGCCCACGATGATCCAGGACTGCCTCAAGTATGCGAAGCAATGCCACCCATGCCAAATCCATGGGGATTTCATTTACCAGCATCCGAATCCACTACATCCAACGGTGGCTAGCTGGCCGTTCTAGATGTGGGGAACTGACATAGTCGGCCCCATCGAACCAGCATCGTCTAGAGGACATCGTTTCATCCTAGAGACCACTGATTACTTCTCCAAATGGGCGAAAGCAGTACCGTTGAGGGAAGTGAAGACGGAGAATATCCTCCATTTCTTTAAGACGCACGTCATATATCGGTTTGGAACGCTGAGACGGATCATCTCCGATAACGGTCCAGCCTACAGAAGCCATAAGATCAGCCGCTTCGCGCAACAACACAACATAGACTGGAGATATTCCTCATTTTATAATCCCCGAGCTAACGGTCTAGCTGAGGCTTTCAACAAGACCTTGACGAAGATCGTGAAAAAGACGGTGTCCCGAAACAAAAAGGACTGGCATGAGAGACTGCATGAAGATCTTTGGGCGTATCGAACTACGTTCAAAACGGCCACGAACACGATGCCATACGCATTGGTGTTTGGTACAGAAGCAGTACTCCCCCTCGAGATAGAGTTACCCTCTCTACGAGTGGCGGTCCATTACGAGCTGACGGACGAAGAGAATGCTCACCTTCGGCTTGAGGAGCTTGATGCCCTTGATGAAACCCGGCTCATAGCGCAACAAAATCTGGAGGCTTACAAAGCAAAGATGATGCGCTCATATGAATGATTGACCAGGCCGAGGACATTCCGCCAAGGCGAACTCGTGCTAGTGGTCAAAAGGCCTATGATCCCCAATCGCGCCAAGCGGGGAAAATTCGAGCCGAACTATGAAGGCCTGTACATCATAGACAAGGTCTACCAGGGTGGAGCCTATTTACTCATGGATATGCACGGTGAAAGGCCTTTCAGGCCAATAAATGGTCACTTCCTGAAGAAATACTACGCCTGACGAGTTAAGGCTTAGGTAAATGATAGATGACGACGACTATGTCCGCTCGCTATCTTCCTAAGCCCGAACTCTATAAGTAGTAACCGGCCTTCTTTGCCATGGATCGGAATGTCTTTAAACTAACAACGGACCGAAACGTCCTTAAACTAACAATGGACCACTATGTCCTAAAACTAGCTGTTGATCGAGATGTCGATAAACTACGGTGGATTGCAGCATCCCAAAACTGATGCTAAAATAAAAAAGAAAAGAAAACGGTATGTCCATAAGCAAAATGGGCACGGATGAAAACCCGAAAGGGCTCCGTGAGTAAAAACAACAGGGCTACCGGCGAGTCTTGTGAAAACCCGAAAGGGCGCAACCTCGTTAGAAAATAAAAAGAATAAAAAAAAAGAAAAGAAAAGAAAACGGTATGTCCATAAGCAAAATGGGCACGGATGAAAACCCGAAAGGGCTCCGTGAGTAAAAACAGCAGGGCTACCGGCGAGTGCTTGTGAAAACCCGAAAGGGCGCAACCTCGTTAAAGAACACTTGCAGGATCCTCACGACCCTGTAAAGGAGAAACCACCTGCGTGAGATCCTTACGACTCACAAGGGAGCAACACACTTAGGAGTCCTCACGATTCCTAAGGAGAAATTACACTTGCGAGATCCTCACGACTCGTAAGGAGAACTCTCTTATAGGACCCTCACGGCTCATAAGATTTGAAAGTCTTAAGTCACAGAGACCTAAACCTGTGCTTAAGCAACCCCCACAACCTTCAATTTTGGCCCTACAAGTGGCTCAATACTGACCCTTGTATACAATCCATGGGTGCGAATAGACATTTCCCTAACCAAGTCCCATCCGTGAATAGGGATATGTTCACATGGCAAACAACCCTTGTAAGTCCTCTCGACTTATAAGGAGAAGACCCTTTTATAAGATCCTTACGACTTGCAAGAGGACATGCACTTAGGAATCCCCACGATTCCCAAGGAGAGAACACACCTACAAGATCCTCACGACTTGTAGGGAGAAATACCTTTGTGAGACCCTTACGGCTCATGAAGTCAAAAGCCTTAGTCGACAGGACCCTTAACCCTGTTTACTAAGCCACCTTTGTTCAACGTCGACAGAGGCAAATGATGATTCGCTCCTGGCAATATCCCAGTTGCAGCGGTGCTGATGCCGAAATCGGTGTCTAAAATCCAAGCCTGCAGCGAAAAGGGCTAGCAAGTCACACATGCATACGAAATAGCCGAAATGATGGGCAAATTGCAATAAAAAGCAGCAAGTAAAAAAAAATGTATGCATGAAAGATAGCCGAAATGATTGGGCAACTCGCAATAAAAAGCAGCGAGTAAAAATGAAATAAATAGCCGAAATAATTGGGCACCGCAATAAATAGCCGAAATGATAGGGCAATCGCGACCTTCGCGATACAAAAAGCTGAAATGATAGAGCATTGCGGAAAAAGAAATAAGATAAAAATGAAAACTCTTGCCCTACAGGTGATGTTATATCAACCCCTGTATACAATACAAGGGCACAAACAAAGAAGGGATCATACCCCTTTCCCCCCCAGGTTTCATCAAAGGAAAAAGCCAAATCTCGATGGGCCGCAAGTGACCTAGAGATCATCTCAACACTCATCTCGTCACAACGGACACAACATCAAGCGAAACGGAACAGTGGCAACCCCCAGTTCCATGGCTCGGCGATATATATATCACCAAGAGTCAAACCTCCATTCCGTGAAGTGCGGATATAATCAGCAAAATTCCTGGTCACGTGGAACGCGGATAATGTCACTCTTTGACCCCGTGGAAAATGTCCAGAGCGGATCCTGGTCCTCGCAGAGCACGGCAGTGAACCCGTGTGAAGCATCCAGAGCGGAGGGCCTAGTCCTCGCCGAACACGGCAGTGAACCCGTGTGAAGCATCTAGTGCAAAATTCCTGGTCACGTGGAACGCGGATAATGTCACTCTTTGACCCCGTGGAAAACGTCCAGAGTGGATCCTGGTCCTCGTAGAGCACGGCAGTGAACCCGTGTGAAGCATCCAGAGCGGAGCCTAGTCCTCGCCGAACACGGCAGTGAACCCGTGTGAAGCATCTAGTGCAAAATTCCTGGTCACGTGGAACGCGGATAATGTCACTCTTTGACCCTGTGGAAAACGTCCAGAGCGGATTCTGGTCCTCGCAGAGCACGGCAGTGAACCCGTGTGAAGTATCCAGAGCGGAGCCTAGTCCTCGCAGAACACGGCAGTGAACCCGTGTGAAGCATCTAGTGCAAAATTCCTGGTCACGTGGAACGCAGATAATGTCACTCTTTGACCCCATGGAAAACGTCCAGAGCGGATCCTGGTCCTCCCAGAGCACGGCAGTGAACCCGTGTGAAGCATCCAGAGCGGAGCCTAGTCCTCGCCGAACGCGGCAGTGAACCCATGTGAAGCATCTACTGCAAAATTCCTGGTTACGTGGAACGCGGATAATGTCACTCTTTGACCCCGTGGAAAACGTCCAGAGCGGATCCTGGTCCTCGCAGAGCACGACAGTGAACCCGTGCGAAGCATCCAGAGCGGAGCCTAGTCCTCGCCGAACGCGGCAGTGAACCCGTGTGAAGCATCTAGTGCAAAATTCCTGATCACGTGGAACGCGGATAATGTCACTCTTTGACCCAGTGGAAAACGTCCAGAGCGGATCCTGTTCCTCGCAGAGCACGGCAGTGAACCCGTGTGAAGCATCCAGTGCGGAGCCTAGTCCTCGCCGAATGCGGCAGTGAACCCGTGTGAAGCATCTAGTGCAAAATTCCTGGTTATGTGGAACGCGGATAATATCACTCTTTGACCCCGTGGAAAACGTCCAGAGCGGATCCTGGTCCTCGCAGAGCACGGTAGTGAACCCGTGCGAAGCATCCAGAGCGGAGCCTAGTCCTCGCCGAACGCGGCAGTGAACCCGTGTGAAGCATCTAGTGCAAAATTCCTGGTTACGTGGAACGTGGATAATGTCACTCTTTGACCCCGCGGAAAACGCCCAGAGCGGAGCCTGGTCCTCGCCAAACACGGCAGTGAACCCGTATGAAGCATCCAGAGCAAACATCGGACCGTGGAGTCCTTAAAATCCACGGACTATGATGTCCTTAACCTCGACCGTAATGTCTTAAAACTAAACGATCAACCATGATGATTCTAGACTGATTTTACCTTGGTTAAAGGGTACATCTCTTCACTCATTTGATATTTATCGTTGTAATTCCTCAACGTTTTCAAAGAGATGACGGGTCCCGGCAACTAAACATCGGACTATGGAGTCCTTAAATCCACGGACTATGAAGTCCTTAACCTTGACCGTAATGTCTTAAAACTAACATCGGACTGTGGAGTCCTTAAATCCACGGACTATGAGGTCCTTAACCTTGACCGAGATGTCTTAAAACTAACGTTGGACTGTGGAGTCCTTAAATCCACGGACTATGACGTCTTTAACCTTGACCGAGATGTCTTAAAATTAACGTTGGACTGTGGAGTCCTTAAATCCACGGACTATGATGTCTTTAACCTTGACCGTGATGTCTTAAAACTAACATTGGACTGTGGAGTCCTTAAATCAACGGACTATGATGTCCTTAACCTTGACCGTAATGTCTTAAAACTAACCTTAGACTGTAGAGTCTTTAAACCAACAGACTATGAGGTCCTTAACCTTGACCGCGATATCTTTAAACTACGATATCTTGAAAAATATCCCAAAGCAACCCCTGACCCCGTGAAATACGGATAAGGGCGACCGCACCCAGCACTTGCGGGTCCTTACGACCTGTAAGGAAGAAAACTCTCTTGTGAGATCCTTACGACTCCCAAGGAAAAACCCGCTTAAGAATCCTCACGATTCTTAAGAAGAACTTACACCTACGGGATCCTCTCGACCTGTAGAGAGAAAAACTCTTTATGAGACCCTCACGGCTCATAAAGCTCAAAAGCCTTAGGAGGCAGATCTTAACCCCGAATCCTAAGCCGTCACTGCCCTGCGAAGAGACCAAGATAAATTGTCCGCAGAGCACATTCAATAAAAAGAAGACACATCGTTGAAAAAAAATAATATGTCTTTTATTCATAACCAAAATGGATACAAAGTACAATTCATAAAAGAACAAAGAAAATACTCTCATTCAGGAGTATGGACAAAAAAAAAGGGAAAAGATACAAGTTTTTCAAGCCGGCGGGCGATTTAACAATTTTGCTAGCTCATCCTGCTTTTGCTGGGCCGTGGCTTCATGACCTAGGATCACTAGAAGACGAGCCTCCGCCTGAGCCTGCTGGGCCTGATACGAAGCGAGCCGGCCTTCGAGCTCTTTCTCAGTGACTTTACGAGCCTCGACCCTTTCGCGAGTGAACACGACAGCTTTATCAAGAGCCACCACCTCTCTGATAGACTCTTGAAGTACTCGCCAGAGTTCATACGCTTTGTTGGTTTTGGCTGCGAGGCTGGCCTGAAGCTTTCCAAAAATTTGCGGCCAGCTCCCTTTCCAAAAATTTGCGGCCGAGCCTCTTCTCGCATGATACCATGTTTACCGCGCACCGTGCTATTAGCCCCCGCAACTCTGCCTTTGCAGCCACGACCTCCGAGAAAAGGTGGGAACACTCAAGGGCGTGCAAGCAAGCCTCCACCTGCCGACAGAACTCCACCCAGACTCGCACCACCTCTTCGCTATGGTAGGTGGCAAGAAAAGAAAGAGACCCGTTAGCCTCGGCGGCAAATGCTTCAGTTGTAGTCGCGCTGCAAGCACGGAGCTCCTCAATCAAAGATGTTAAGGAGACAAGGCTTAATTGGGCCAAGCGTTCTAAAGCCCGCAGAGCATAAGGGCCGGGCGGCATAACGATGCGCGATTCCAATGCTATGGAGGCTGGCATGGCTGTTCAGATTTGAAAGATGTCAATAAAACTCTTGGGCAAAAGAACAAGTGGGACTATGATGAAATGTCACTTACCTACGGTCATGCAAGCAGGAGCTGAAAGTTCCCCTGGCCCTTCAACGACCTTGACCTCGTCGTCGGCTTCCAAAACTGTAAGAGACATCAACGTCATTTCGCAAAATGGCAACAATGCTATAATACAAATGGCGAACGACGCTAACCTTTCCCAGAGGAAAGGACAATGCGCTGAGGGGAGATCGCCTGCGGAGCTGCCATTTCCAATAAGCGCTGAAACGATTGCCGAGGCGACAAATCAGCGATAGAGGCCGCCAGCCCGCGCAATTCTGGGGAAAGACAAAAGAGTTCAGACCACGGAGAGATTGCTAATTTAAAACGCAGAAGATTACCTTCAACGCTCCTCCCGTTCTGAGCTGGGGGGATAGAGGCTTCGACGGCCTCTGCCGTGACCTCGGAAACAAAGGGAGGGCAATCCCGACTACCTCCATCCCAGCCTCTGGGCCGCCTTTGGGAAGAGTCGTTGGAGCGGTAACCTCCAAAGGAGCCTACCCCAAAGGAACAAGCGCTCCGTGATCAAGCACTGCCACTAGAGGCTCTATCGTAAGAGGAGCAGCCTCATCAGCACCCTCCACATCGAGCAATGCTTCGTCGGGAATGTCGACAGGCTTTAGCTTCAATAAGCCCATAGGGACCTCCCCCATCGTCGAAGATTCTGCACAATTCACGCAAGAATAAGGATATATACATACAGGCGAAAACAATCTGAAAAGCAACAAAGAAGAGCAAAAACATACCGATGCGCAGGGAAGCCTTCAATATGGCTTCTTCAAGCCGATGCTCCTTCTCAAGGAGGCGTGCTCGCCGGGGTTCGAGGGTAGACTTGTGGTCGCCGGTCCATAAAAAAAGCGCGTCCGCTGCGTCCTTTGAAGCGGCCTGCTTCAGCACCCTCTCACCCCACTCCTCCAAAGGGCCAATGAACCGCCGCCGGATCCATGAGTGGTCTTCATAGAAGATCACGGCAGGATAGGGCTTCTTCAAAACCCTTGCGTTCTGAGACTCGTCTTTAGAACGTCTTATGGCCTCAGCCAGTTGCGTGGCTTCCTCGGCAGCCGAGCCCGGGAAGAGAAGACCAGCGTCCGATTCTTGCACGACCAACGGCTCATCTGGAAGTACGGGCTCAGACTCCGTTAAAGAATCAAGCAAGTTGGTGGCCACCCTCCTCCGCCTCTTAGATCCAGAACCGGCCGCCGAAGACGACCGTTTCTTTCCCCGTGGAGCCTTGGTGCGGCGGTGACCCATGTCGCCCTCAACACCCTTGACAACCTCGTCCTTGTCACCCCCACCCGGTACCACAACTGAGGATGACACCTCCATTGTCGATGCCACAGGGGGCGGTACTGCCTCGGGTGGTGGCGCTGTTGCCGGAGCCCGTCTACCCCGTGATCGAGTACCCAGAGGCATACCAGCTGTTGGAGTAACATCCACCCCCGACTCCTCCGGAATAAGCGCGGTGCCGGTATCCCTCAGAGGAAAGTGGACCGGGGCGCGCAGTCGCAGCATAGCTCCCGTGGCCGGAACCTGAGCAGGGGCACCATGACCAAGAAGCACCCTTCTTTCCTCAAGAATAATTGGGTTGACTCGATGGAGATACCAACCCGTGAACGATCCCATGCATCGGGGCATATACTCAGCTTCAGGGACCATGAAGTGGGAGCCGATCTTCAACCTCACGAAATGATGAGCGGCATCGCGAACGACATCAAGTGAAGGGACCGGCGCAGCCATGAAAGCCTCGAAGGGAACGCCCTGGTCGTATCCAAGCTGTCGGGCGAAGCGATGCGGGTTGTACCGCATGAAAAGAGCTGCACTGTCCTGGCGAAATACCAAATAGCCTGGTCTAATTGCATACAAGTGCGCGTCTTCCCGAGGCCTCAAAGAAGGTATGTTGTCTTTTGACCGGTCCCAGAGTTGTTGAACTGGACCTGAGGGAGAAGATAAGACCCGATCATTAAAAACCAGCCCGCCAGCAGTAGCATAAGGAGAAATCAACGCCTGAATAGCCCCGAATTGAGTCGGGTCAGTGGCAGAAGCATCCACCAATCGCATAAGTCATGGGAAGGGATAGGCATCGTAAAATGCATGCCTCTGATGCATAGCGAAGCCCCCAACACGTGCATTTCGATCCAAGACGTGAAGTAATGAAGCGAAAAGTTTACTACATCCATGCCAGGAGTAGAGGTATTAGCTGCAGTGCCCAACCCGTGATAAAGATGCGCCAACGCCGGGATGCCGATGGCCAACCGCGTCCCCTCAGCGATACAATGAGCCGGGTAGATAACCGAGGCTCTCATAAAGCGGGGATGCATGGGGATGAAAAACCAACTGAGCCAGACACTGACAAACCCCATGAAGAACGTCTCCTCATCCATGCCGGCAGATGCAATGGATTCAAAAGACATCGGCGACATAATGGGGATGTAATACTGTAGTAGATCCGATTCAGTGGACGGCAGCATCTTTGGACCAAACCCAAAGGGGTCCTTGATGTTTGCGAACTTCGGAGCCGTCTTCGACAGGACGTCCTCGCGAAGGAAGCAGGCAATGAAGCTCTTAAAAGTAACGCCCTGCTCCTCAGACTCGGTGAACAATCGGTCGAAGATACCTAACGCCTTGATCAAGCTGGGACGCTTGTGGCGGACGGCATTCTCAGCAGACAAGCCATCAACCGGTGCAGGCTCGGGCTCAAAGACGTACTCGTCAGGAGGAAGCAACTCCTCATACAGTGTACCCCTGATTGGCAAGCCCGAGATTTCATAAAACTCTGCCAACGAGATCGAAACCTCTCTGTCCCCCAGGAGAAAAGTGTTGGTGGGGAGATTCCATTGATTCAAGAACGCCTTAACCCACTAGACATGTGGGGACTGATAATGGAAGAGCGACGCATATATCGCCTGGTAGAGTCCGACCTTCTGCAGCCGCGCACGATGGGTGGCAAGGATATAGCGAGCCCAGAGGAGGTAGCCCGTGGAGTGTCGAGGAGTGAGCCCTATCTTATAAATCTGTCCCCATGGGTGGGCCTCACCTTGACAAATGCGTCGTCCCAGGATATCTATAGCAGGGATCGGGTGGTTCGGGATACCGGTTGTTGAAGGCTCGAGCCGTCCCGTTGGAGTCCAATTTGGCATTTCCACAGCGAAAACCGTCCTCGGAGGGTCCATCGGCAAGAACGGGAAAGTAGGCTCTGTCGGCACTTCGCAGAGGAAACTCCGGCGACCTCGGATGATATGACTGTACCAAGTTCCCCATAGAAGTAAGCTGGTGCAGTTCGGGTCATGAGCCCGGATCATCGCCATCGCCTCCTCGTCGGATGGTGATTGAGGAAAAGCGGCCTTCAAACGAGTGAAGGGAAAGCACGGAACAAAAGCCATTGCACCTGAAATAAAGTAAAAGAAAACTGTCAAAAGCGAAGCCAACAATATATATGCATGCATGAACATGAAGACAGTTGAAGAAAGCGACAGCAGACTCTTTTTATGGGACTATTGGCTACAAAACACATGGGCCCCACATAATCAGGTTGACGGCTCGTTAATAATGAGACCAAGCAATTGTAATAAGACAAAGGGGATATCCTCATTAAATAGGCAGTGGGTTTCAAATGGCCCTACACATTCCCCTAGAAGACAAATCTATCTTGGACTCTACGACAAATCAAATAGGATCAAGGGAATTAAATTCCCACAGAAGACATCATTGCAAGCTTCTTCTTCATTGATTACAGAAGGACAACCTAGGGCAAGAAAACCTTAAGAAGCCTTCAAGGGAAGAACTGAGTTCTTCATGGGAATTAAATTCCTTATTAAGAGAAGGGAATTAAATTCCCAGAAACATTTTCTTTAAAGGAATTAAATTCCTCGGAAAGAGCAGCCAACATCATCATATCCCTGAAAGATCAGATGAACCCTAAAGAGATTTACTGCTGAAGATTAAATGGTTTCATATTTCGGTTGAAAAACTTAAAGGAAAAATGGGTTCATATTAAAAGGGGTGAAACCCTTGATGTGGATTTAAAATCCAGAAAGTTTGTTTTAATGAAGGTTCTTCGATCATCATTACCTGAAAGGAAGAGTCTTTCTTGAACAGAGTTAAACTCTGAAAATTTCTCAAGGCAGAGAACTAAGCTCTGGAGAAAGAGAATTAAATTCTCAAAAGAAGGAAGTTCTCAAAGGAGGAAGATGAGCAAAGTGGAGGCTCTTCTGAAGAGACATGGGCATTTATAGGACAGGATTGAAGACGTTTCATCTATCCTACTCTCAAGGCAGATCCAACGGTCACAAAAGTGACAGCGTTGCACTCACGTGCAGACACGTGAGAACAACGCTGTGGGGGCATTTGTTTCCTGATTTAAAATCAGGAAAACCCACGGAAGAGGCATCATGTGCTAGCACGTGACCAGCGGTCACGTGTTGACACGTGATGACCAAGCAGCGGCAAAGAACAAAGCGCAGAAGGAAGAGAAGCCCATTCCAGGGGGGTCACGTGCCTATACGTGACCAGGGGTCACGTGCGTACACGTGACCAGCGGTCACGTGGCCACACGTGACCAGCTTCAAGAGCCTTATTTTTACGACAGAATTAAATTCTGAGAAAAGATCTCTCAAGTCTTTCCAAAGTGGAAAAGAATTATTTGGAACCGTTGGATTAAAAATCTAAAGGTGGTTAAATATCACCAGTTTATGGAAAAATATCAGACTTGGAAAGATTTCCCCTTAAATCTAACCGAAATAACAAAGATATATCGTTGGATTTAAAATCCAATGGTGAATAAAAATTACCTAATAATCTAATGGCCCAGGTTAATGATAAACATAAATCAAATCTCTTAATAAACAAATCAAATCTTTCAATGAAAAATTCACTAAAACTGATTGATTCTCTTCCTTCTCCTATAAATAGGAGCCAAAGGAGAGAGTTTAAAAGAGACAGAGACATACAGAGAGAGAGAGATAGAGCCCTGAGATTTTGAAAGAAATTGATCTTCTGCAAAAGAAAACCCTAGGTAAGAAAGAAGAGGCTTAAAAAAGGAATTTAATTCTCAAAAGAGTTTAACTCTTATATAAAGAAAAGAACTTAGTTCTTTCTCTGATGGAGGATCTGCAAAGTGCACATCTCCCTATGAATCGAGAATTTAATTCTCATTGGGTTGAGATCCTGCCATGCAGATCCAAAACTCAGAGGAAGAATTAAGTTGTAAGAATTTAATTCTCACCAAATTATAGGAATTTAATTCCTTTGAGATAAAATTAGGGTTTAACCCTATGGTAATAGGAATTTAATTCCCTCAAAAATGGACAGAACTAGGGTTTAACCCTAATTGAGAACTTAATTCCCTCAAACTCACAGGAATTTAATTCTTATGCCAGAACTTAATGGGAATTTAACTCCTGCAGAAAAGAAATTAGGGTTTAACTCTATCTAAGAATAATTCTTTGAAGGAAGGTGGGAATTTAATTCCTAGAAAGTTATTATTAGGGTTTAACCCTATGAACAGAACTTTAAAAACATGCAGAGTCACGTGCTACCATGTGACCCCTGCAAAGACCCACAGAATAGAACTCTGAAGCAGACACCTCACGTGTTACCACGTGATTCCTGCGAAGATATATAAAAGAGAACTTTGAGGCAATGCCTCACGTGCCCCATGTGATCCCTGAAGCACATAAAGAAACAGCGAAATAAACAGAGACTCTGGGGCGCCATCACGTGACCCCTAATGAGTATTCTAATAAACCAGAGAATGAGCCCCCATCACGTGCCCACACGTGATGGCTTTCAGAGCTAAAGGTGTTAAACACTTATCTGTAGAACAAAACAAAGAGAAGAAGGGCGCTCTCACCTGCTACCACGTGACCCCTCCTGCCTTGGTGTTTAACACTAAATTGAAACCTCTGTATCCAGTGTTTAACACTGATTTGCTTTAGTGTTTAACACTAATTGAAAAACTCTATTTGCAGTGTTTAACACTAAATTTCTTAGTGTTTAACACTAAATTAAATCTCTGTTAGCAGTGTTTAACACTAAATTAAAATTTCTGTTACCAGTGTTTAACACTGATTAACATTAATTTGGAGTCTCTATTTCCAGTGTTTAACACTGATTTGCTTTAGTGTTTAACACTATTTTGAAATCCTTGTTGCTAGTATGTAACACTGATTATCTTTTGGCGTTTAACACCAGTTTGTCAATCTCATTCCCAGTGTTCAACACTGTTGGTCTCTAGTGTTCAACACTAGCTTTAGCCCAATTGGCTAAGTTTCTAGAGGCAAAGCCTCTTCTTCAATGAGCCAACAGAAAGCCAATATTCTAAAACATGATTGGACTTAGCCCAAGATGGCCATAAGTCCTCAATTCAAGCATAACTAGGTTAATGGGCTCATAACATAATTAATTGGTCTTGGTTCCAAACTGGTCTAAGGACTGTTTAATTTATCTTGGTTCAAAGGTACATCTCTTCACTCCTTTGATACTTGGCGTTGTAATTCCTCAACGTCTTCAAAGAGGTGACGGGTCCCAACGACTGCACATTGATACGGACTGTGGGGTCCTTAAACTCATGGACTATGATGTCCTTAACCTTGACCGGGATGTCTTAAAACTAACAACGGACTATGATGTCCTTAACCTTGACCGGGATGTCTTAAAACTAACAACGGACTATGATGTTCTTAACCTTGACCGGGATGTCTTAAAATTAACGTCAGACTGTGGAGTCCTTAAATCCTCGGACTATGATGTCCTTAACCTTGACCGCAATGTCTTAAAACTAACATTAGACCGCAATGTCCTTAAACTACCTATTGACCGCAATGTCACTAAACTAAACAACAGGGCCCCCCTTAATTGCTCTCTTGTTGGATCTAAACGATCCCGTTAAGTTGATCTTAGTCTAAAACTAGACTAATGTATCCTTAAAAAACGTTTAAGTCGATCTTAGTCTCAAACGAGACTAACATATCCTTAAATCTAAACCCCCAAACCCAAATCTAAGATAATACGGATTTGGACTAGTCCACGCCCTACGGGCGACGACATAACTCAGTCTCCGTATACAACCACGGGCAACCAAACACAAAATAAACACACACGACACGAAGTGATCATCTGGAGAAGGAAAAAGTTGTTACCGCAATGCGGTAGCGTAATTAACTGCAGGGGCTTGCGCCTGCAGGGAAGAGCGTCCCCACAATCAAAACCCCCTCAAGCGAGGGGGAATCTGACGAAGTCTGCTACATCGGACGCATCCGTTTAAACCTTCGATACATGGTGCCATAAATCAACTTGGCATCTTCGGAGAGGTAGACGGATAGCACCAATTAGCATCTGCCCCGAATCTCAGGCAAGATGTCCAGTTGCGCCGTCTTTCGGAGGGGAACAGAGATTCTCCTCCCTCCCCGAACATTGGCTTCCGAGGCCGGTTGGCATTAGGCCCGCTCATCCCTTGCTTATTTCGGTTAGCCGAAGTGTTAAAAGATTCAGAATCGTCGGAATTTCCGCCTTTGCGATTATCGTCCTTTCGGTTTCTCCAGGACCTATTGTTATTTTGGGAATTCGATGAGGACTCCTGCTTTGAGCGCTCCAGCATCTGAACTTTCCTGGTCAGCTCTTGGAATATTTTGAGACCCGCGGTGCATAGAAATGGGGCCATCCAATTGTTGAGATTTCCGACAAGGAGACTGACAAATTGGTCCTGCTCTATCGGCGGTTCACATTTGACGGAGAGATTGCGCCATCGGATTATAAAATCCGTGCTGCTTTCGTTGTTCTTTGGCTTGGTCTTTACGAGATCGGCAATGGTGATCTTATCGCTGACGCTCATGAACCTCTGCCACAACAGAGACTCCATTTGGACAAAAGTTGTGACGGAGCTATCCGGTATGCTCGCGTACCAGTCGAAAGCAACATCGACTAGGCTATTAACGAACTGGCGGAGGAGAAGCGCATCATTTCCCCTAGTATTACCGCATGAGGCTTTAAAATGGGCGATGCGCTGATTCGCATTTCCCGTCCCATCAAATCTTCCGAATTTGGGGATGACATAGCCGCTAGGAAATTCTACCAGATCATACTGAGCAGGATATGGTCTCCCACTGCTGCTGATATCTTTTTGTGCTTCGGCTTCGGCTACCAATGTTTTTACTTTGTTGGCAACCAAATCCATGATTTGATCTTGAGTTATCGGGCTAGTGTCAACGGTAGCCAAGACATTTCCCGAGATAAGATGCGACTGACTTTCATGCGGTCCGCTCACCTTTGGATTTGAGGGAATAGACGTCGGCTGCCTTGGGACACCGTTTCCCGGTTCATGAGCAGAGCCCTGCGCTTGATTGGGCAGCTGAGAGGCAAGTCGGGCCATGAGTTGCATCACGACATTCGTCAAGTCGTCAATTTTGGAGTAGAGTTTGGCCATCTCTTTGTCTTTACTCCTGAGCTGTTTTCGGAGCTCTTGGAGAAGTTGTTGTTCTGCGTTTTTGGGACGGAAGATTGGCTCCTCTTCGCTCTCCGAGCCCGACTCCTCATGAACCGAGAGATCTCTCTACTTATCAGCCTCACCGGAAGGATTTTCATCACCCTCCGGAGGATGCTGGTCTTGGGAAGTGACAACTATATTCGCACTAGATTGGATTTGAGATGTGGTGGCCCCATCCTTGCTTTTGCTGCGAAGGTTGTCACTGAAACGCGTGCCCACCATCTAGACGGTGTGGATAACACATTCAGCCATCCTTTCATCACTGACAGCTGGTTTCGCAGAGCGGTCTGGGCTTTGGAAATTCATAAATTTTAACATGGCTAGAGCCCTAACCCTTTTGTTGGCTCTGTATCTGAGCCGCTTCTGCCTCAGCTTCTCTGCCTTGAGCGCTTGGCAGGCTTCCGCTCTTCGGGAAGCCGCCATAGGCTGAGTGATGGGGAGGCTTGAGAAGACATCCGCCCGCGTGTCCGTCGAAGGTATCGCCTGGGCTTTCCCGCGACGTCTGGCAACTTCCTTTGTTCTGACGGCTTTGCCCCCAGCTAGGGCCATGGAGAGCCGTTTGAACACCGACTCGCGTTTAGGTTGGGGCGCCCTCGAGATCACCACATTTGGCCTCTTGCCTTTCGAGGCCGGTTTTTCGGTTACCGGGACTTGAGGAGCAGAGATGGTGTTAGCTGGCATGAACAGAATAGAGCCGAATGGTAGCGGCGGGTCCTCCCACTGTCGCCCGAGACTGGTCGGGAGGACCGTCCTGGCGTCCATCTTCATCGTGTAGGAGATGGGAGCTGTGTTGAGAGCTGAGCTTGTCCTTGGAGACATTTTTTGTCACGCCCCACTTCTCAAAATACGGAAAACGAGAGATGACTAGGCCAGACATGCTCCTACGGTCAAGGAATAATCCCGCCGTAGTCACACTTCGGCTTCTAGTATTACATGGTAATCAGTAAACAAAGCACAGAAGTAAAGGAAATACATCATTAAATTATTACATCAACTTTCATTGTTCACAATTTACAATAAAACAAGGAAAAGAACTACTAACCAAGTTCGAATACAAGGTCTCTTTAGGGAAAGCAGTAAAAGTGAAGGAGGTACTCCCGACTAAATCTCCGCAAGCTCGAAGGGCAAGTCCGACTCCTACACCGGTTCTTCCTCGAGGTCTGAGCATGCATACTCAGGTCATCAGAGCGACGTAATAACAATATTATAATAGTGACAAGAATCAGGCAAAGAAGGTAATAACAGTGGAAGTAACATGCAGGTAATCAATATGTCACTAACTGATGCAAAGTATGATCTGTGTCCCTGTCAGTCTCTAAGTCATCTTTGAAATCGAGTTGTGGAAAGGAGGATCATGTTTAACGAGGGTCTCGTACATACCCAAGACTACGGCCCGCTATTGCCCGGGACATAACCTTGTCAGCCGGACCGCTAGGTCTAACCTAATATATATAAGAGTCACTGTTCGAATGATCATCCTCTAAATCACTGTCCTCGCTAAATACGATTCTCTTTCCACTTCGATTTCCCCTTTTTCCCCAGGTTTACACTTTTTATGAGTATGGTCTAGTCGTGTACAAGTATGCACCAATAACACGATTTTGTCACTGTTCACTGTATTATTCACTGTCACGAATCATTCACTTTTTCATTGGCATACTTGACACTCCTAAACCAATACCATTCGCGCACGACAATGCATTGTACACTGAACAATAACGCGCACTATCACTATGTGTATGGCAATCGGGTAAGATATGTGCATTTATGCAGTTAACAAGTCATGTGTAATATGAACTATTATGCACCTTATGAGCTTATAAAAATTGCAGTAAATCATACGTTCAAAATTCAGTAAAATGATACAAAGGCGGTAGCAATTAAACTCAGTCGGAAGTCAAGCAAAATTTATTTCAGTGGAATCGGATTTCGGGTTTGCAAGTTACAGCCGTTTCATTTTAAATGTTCGCTGCAGGAAATTCAGTTTCTGAACTGAACGTCCATTTCGCGACACAATTTTCACCCTGTTGGGATCAGAATTTAGCGACACTATAGTTGAACGAAGTTTATATATTTCAATAGGGTTTCCAACGCACCATACGGATTCTCAATCGCACCTCTATGTCAGAAGTTATGCACTGTTCAACAATAGGGTATCAGTTCTGTTTCTGTTTGGGACTGCTATACGTCCTGTTCATTTAAATTACAGTTCAAATAGTAAACGATGGTAAAAAGGGGTGAAATCACTTTCGTTATTTATCTAACTGTTTCATATTCACTATGGTGTAGGGTTCCGCAATACAACATGTTCGAGCAGTAGAGGGTAAGCATTACAAGAAGGAAATCAACAGCCAGAGCTGCTCTGGACTGCAGTCCAGAGTCGCTCTCCGAACCAGTTTCCGTCGTCTTTTCAGTATAGAAACAATTTAAAACTTTTGTGGGGTTCCAGGTTGTCGAGTCGGCTTCTATTTGAGCCCTCGAACGCATCATTCCAATTTGTAAACAATTAATTATGATTTTTACAAGTTTCAGACGCGGGAAATTTTCAGTTTTAACGGGTGTAATTGGGGATGATCGTTCAAGTCAGTAACGATTATATTTTTCGGCCAAATTTTAACACAATGTTCGTTACCACACGGGCCAGCTTATATGATTAATTTCCCTCAGTTAAATGGAAGTTTTTCATTCATGTTCTGTGTCGAACACATACACTATATTAAATCACACGAAGCGTTTACGCGGAATTTAACGGTATTCCTAATTTTAATAGTACAATTAGCATGAAGTAAGTAGGTAACTTGCCTCGAGATGACGATAGCACGGTAGTGGTCTATGAATGATGGAAAAGGATCGACGCACACGCGGCTAGGCACGACACGGCGACGGCTTGTGCTCGGCTACGCTCGACGGCGGCTCGTGATCACTAGAGGCGGAGTGGGGTGCTGTGAAGCTCCTGGGGTGTGCTGGGGTCGGTGATGGTCGGCAGAGGTAGCTCCGGCGATGGGTGTGTTTTCCTCAATCAGAGCAAAACTCTGTTTGAATTTTAAAATTCAAAAATTGAAGCAACGCTTCAGATTCCTTGCGCTGCGCGCCGCGTGTCAAAAGCAGACACGCCAGCGCCAGGAGCGCTGTGCCCAAGGCAGCGCACCCCCAATCAGAGCAAAACTCTGTTTCAAAATTCAAATTTTAAAGATGAAGCAATGCTTCAGATCCCTTGCGCTCTGCGCTGCGCGCCACGTATCAAACGCAGGTGCGCTAGCGCAATTGCGCTGCGCGCCACGTGTCAAACGCAGGTGCGCTAGCGGAGTTGCGCCAGCACTGGAATTTAAATAATAAATTATTAATTAATAAGAATTAAAATTCTGTTCTAGAAACATCTTTCCAATCTTATTAAAATAAGAAGATTATCTTCTGTAAAACAGAGGCCTTAGGATCAAAGATCCAACGGTGGGGAAATATCCCCAGATCAATCAGAGAAAGATCTCTGTAACTAACTTAACAAATCAATTGACCCTATATAAAGGCCTTAAGACTTCAAGTCTCATAGAGAGAGAACCCTCTGCAAACTTTGAGAAAAACCTCAAAGAGAAAAAAAGGCAAGCCTTTGAAGAAAGAAAATCATTTTCTTCATCTTTAAAGGTAAAGAATCATATTCTTGAAGAACAGAGATGAAAATATCTCACAAAAGAAGAATCCTCTCCTCAAAAGATCAAAGATCTAAGAACAAGATCAAGATCTTCAATAAAAAAGAAAAAGATCAAAAAGATCTAATTATAAAAGATTAAAAAGAAGTAATTTACTTCATTCATAGATCTTTTGATCTATAAAGGCACAGCCTTTTGATGAGAATAAGAACCTTGGTTCTTGGATCTTGAGGCAATGCCTCTTTTGAAGAACAGAACAAAAAACTTGTTCTTTGATCTTAATTTGATCAAAATGCGCTCTGCGCTATTGGACAGTGCCTTGCACTCTTGAATTGCGCTTTTGCGCTTATTGGACTGGCGCACTGCGCCAAAACGCGCCACGTGTCAACAAAATAACAATTTGCATTTTGCGCTTCTAAAAATAGCGCATTGCGCTCTTGGACTGGCACATAGCGCCAGAGCGCGCTACGTATCATTCACTGGCGCAGCGCACTCAGAAAGCGCAGTGTGCTAACATACTTGCACTTAGCGCAGAGCGTGACACGTGTCACCTTCGCATGCGCTAGTTTGATTGGCGCAAAGCGCCTGACAAGCCACGTGGCGCACTATCAGACCACTATTTTTGCCCCCTGATAAATGCTATGCATTATTAAAAGGGCAGAGCCCAATGCTATGCATTATTAAAAGGGCAGAGCCCAAACAAAGGCCTAATAGACAAAATATAAATGAAAATGTTAAATATTTTCAATTGGACTTAGCCCAATTCTGGCCATAAGTCTTTAATATAAATTGAGCTGAGTACAATTGCTCTCCCAATCAATTTACACCCGGTTCGAGGGTACATCTCTTTACTCCTCTGACATCCGTCGTTGTAATCCTTCAACGTCGTTAGAGAGGTGACGGGTCCCGACGACCACACATCGCTACGGATTATGGGGTCCTTAAACTCATGGACTATGATGTCCTTAACCTCGACCGTAATGTCTTAAAACTAATACCGGACTGTGAGGTCCTTAAGCTTACGGACTATGATGTCCTTAACCTCGACCGTGATGTATTAAAACTAACGTCGGACTGTGGAGTCCTTAAATCCACGGACTATGATGTCCTTAACCTCGACCGTGATGTCTTAAAACTAACACCGGACTGTGAGGTCCTTAAACTCACGAACTATGATGTCCTTAACCTTGACCGCAATGTCTTAAAACTAACATTGGACCGTAATATCCTTAAACTACTTATCGACCGCAATGTCGCTAAACTAAACAATAGAGCCCAATTGCTCTCTTGTCGGATCTAAACGATCCCGTTAAGTCGATCTTAGTCTAAAATTAGACTAACGTGTCCTTAACGAACGTTTAAGTTGATCTTAGCCTTAAATAAGGCTAACGTATCCTTAAACACAACCCCCCAAACCCAAATCTAAGAAAGATACGGATTTGGACTAATCCACGTCCTACGGGCGACAACATAACTTAGTCTCCGTATACAATCCACGGGCAACCGAACACAAAACAAACACCCACGACACGAAGTGACCATATAGAGAAGGAGAAAGTTGTTACCGCGATGCGGTAGCGTAATTAACTGCAGGGGCTTGCGCCTGCAGGGAAGAGCGTCCCCACAATCAAAAACCCCTCAAACGAGGGGGAATCTGACGAAGTCTGCTACATCGGCCGCATCCGTTTAAACCTTCGATACATGGTGCCATTAATCAACTTGGCATCTTCGGAGAGGTGGACAGATAGCACCAATTAGCATTTGCCCCGAATTTCAGGAAAGATGGACCCGCGCGGTCGCGTCCCCGTTGTTCGGAGGGGAATAGATTCTGGCACGCCCGGTGGGACCTCTTCCTCTTTCCACTCCACACTTCGTGTGTCGTGTTCGCGAACGAATCGCGGTTTGTTAATGGTTGCCCTTGGGTTTCAAGTTACTAAGATTTGGTCTCTTGCTTGGCTCAGAAAGCAAAACAGCAATGGCATTCACCTGCTCGAAGTGCTCTAACTGCAGCTGCAGCTCGCGTCCTGCCTCAACTGGGGGCATAACCTACGGGCCCCAAGCGGCTTCTTTGTTCACGATGCCTGTGGAGCAGATTACTCAAGCCACTACAGGGCTGTTTTTCGGGACCATGCTCCCGCCAACGAGCTTCACCGCTCCTGTGCTAACACCAGAAGCTCCCAAGAAGTCGGTCTTTGATCGTCTTACAGCTGCTGCGTCCCTTCTCAACGGGTCGTCCAGCACCGGCGCCTCGGTCTTCTCCAGATTGGGCCAAAATTCCTGTGGAACCACAATGAAGCCTGCACCTCAAGAAAAGGTTATTCCGAAGAGAGTAAGCAACTCTGCTCCTGAAGTCATCAAGGCAACTTCTCCTGCCAAGGGGTCGGTCTTTACAAGACTGACTGCCCCAACTTCCACTCCGGCGCCTGCTACTCAAAGGACATCAGTCTTCAACAGGCTGACACCAGCAACAACCCCTCACCTGAACAGGGAGCAAGACAGGGCCATCCCCGTCACCGAGCCAACTCTATAAGCTCGACATGCTCGACGTCGCCATTGGCGCCGAGTGAGGAAGTCAGGAGGCAACTCCCCTTCTGGGCTAACTCCACCAGCCCCAACGGCGGAAATTAATGCTGCTGTTCCAACTGGGAATAGCTTTGAGCTGTTAAATAAGGTGCGTAGGAATTCTCCTAACGCCGTACTGAAAAGGTCTCCTCCTCCGGTGGAGAATATTGCGGAAGCAAAGCCAGAGCAGTCCCCTCAGCGGCTGTCCTCCAAGATCTACAAGGTCTGGCGGCAGGTCCGGAACTCGGTGGTGGATCAAGAATATTCTCGCCGGCAGAAAAAGCCAAAAGTCCGACCGGAGGAAAGCCATCCTGCCAAGCCACGGAAAGCTATTTAGGTGCCCACCACGACGGCCCCCTCAACTTCGACCGCTCATAAGAAGAGAAAGTCGGAGAAGACCCCCATGCCTGCAACAAATGTTAAAGGCACTGAGCCCAAATGCCCTAAGTCTGGGGGCATAACGGTCCATACCGTTTACATGGCATCCGGGAAGGAGGATAGTCGCGCTTATACGGGGCACCGACCACTCACCCGATCCATCTCAAGAGCCCAGGAACAACAGCAGCATAAGCTCCAGGAGATGCTGACTGCAATGGCCGCACTCACCGGGCTAAAAGAAAGCCCGGAGGCGTCATCGGAACAACGTCATGAACAATGAGACTGACGCTGAATTCCTTCGGAGAATGCTCGAAAAGAAGGACAAGTAGGCTGCGGAACAAGTGGCCAATATAAAGAAAATGGCTCTCCTGTTCCAAGACATGGTGGGTATGAGATCCAGCAGGACCCTCCAGCCGAAGATCCTCCGATTATCCTCGAAGACGATAGAGGAGAAACGTTAAATCCACATCCGGCTCTTTCAACAGCCAAAGAGGAAACAATCTCTAAGGCCGCCCTGGATGATTATATTGCCCAACAAATACGAGTTCATCAGGCAAATGAAGCGGCTAGCCAGGTCGTCAAAACGGGACGACCATATCCGAGCTGGTATGATCAGATAAAGTACCCGCCGGGCTACACAATCCCGAAATTCCATGTCTACAAGGGGACAGGCAATCCCCATCAACTTGTCGCCCAGTTCAGGGCTCTTTGTGGCAACACCGGTGGCGATGATAAGCTCTTGCTTTGCCAATTCGTCGGCAGCTTATCGGAGACGGCGTTTGAGTGGTACTCCGAGCTTCCAAACGACTCCGTTAAAACTTTCGCAGAGATGGAGTTGCTGTTCACCCAGCGATTCGCGAGTGCCAGCGAACGCACCCCAATAACGGCATTGATTAATGCAAGGGTGAAGCCGGGCGAAACTTGGGTTCAATATGCAATCCGATGGCGAAACCTGTGGTCGAAGTGCGAACAGCGCATCGAAAAAGCACCAGCGGTGGGCATGTTCGTGGGCACCCTAGACCCTCATGCAACTATTTCACAGTTCATGATGTTCTTTAAACCGACCACGTTCCAGGTTTTAATCGATAAGCTAGCCCAGATGGATTAAATGGGTCACAGACCGTCTCCCCCGAAGCCGGAACCGCGGAACGAAAAGGGTAAAGGGAAGGCAACCTTCGTTGCGAACACCCAACAGCAGCCCAGTGCCCCAAAGCTAGCGGATCAACTTGACGAGAGACGGCGCTATTACAATGAGAAAATGAAGCGTCCATACTCATTCCCACGGGACAAAACGAAGAGGCTGTTTGAGCTGGCTATGCGCAAAAGGCTTATCAATTTACCGAATCCAAGGCGACCACCGCAGCCCAGCGAAGTGAACAATCCCAATTATTGCCCTTACCACCAAACGGCAAGCCATCCAATCGAGGATTGCTTCGTCTTTAAGGGATGGATCGAGGATCAATACCTACAAGGCAAGTTTGAGCTGTCCGAGAAGTGGAAAGTAAACCCACCACAACTGCACGCTCCTAAGAAGGCGGACACACCGGGGGCAACATGCTCTTTTGTTGAAGAAGCTCCGTGGGAGGTCGTGCTGTCAGCCAAAACCAAAAGAATGCTGAATGATCTTCATACATGCCCGGCGATCAGGTGGAAGAACCCGCTAGAACCCCAGATAATCGAAGGGATGCTGATGTCGCGCCCAACTCCAAAGATTGGTGCTGATGGCCCAAGCATCCACACCCAGCCGTTAAAATCTTCAAAGAAGAAGAAGAAGAGATCCAAAAAGCCCGTGAAGCCTGGCGACAAGCGCACGGACCTACAAAAACAAATTGACACGCTGGAAGAATATAACCAGAAGGCGCGGACTCCAATCACACTCCAAGAATTCCTCAGCCACGTTCTTGAGGACGAAGATGATGGAGAAAACTCATCAGATGGATCTGTGGATTACGTAGCAAGTTATCATGTGATCTCCCACTCGTCTATAGACGATGAAGAAGATCCTTACACAGAGAGACTGGGGGCAGGTCCCGAGACGGAACTTCCAGGGCCATCAGATGAAATGATCAACGCATTCCTAAACGAAGCTCTTCTGAAGAGTAAAGCTGATCGGGAGCGCGAGACGGCCATATTTGAAAGAGCCAAACTCCGGCGACTAGATGAAAGAGTCGAGACACTCCCGCCGAATCAAGGAACATCCGTCACGAATAAAAACAAGTTCAAGACGAGAAAAAGGTTTGCTAAAGCCATATCAATGGGAATGAAGCTACCACCCTCTGAAGGGAACACTCCCGGTGAAGCAGAGATGCATCCTGACTACTGCTCATATCATCGAAAGATTTCGCACCCTACTGAAGAGTGCGACGCTTTTAAAAGATGGTGGCAGGGATATGTTGCTCACCGGCAATATTTTAAGCGGATGAAACGCAAAACTCGTCGGGAGCAAAGAAGTGCGACTGAGGAGCATAAAAGAAATACCGATAACTGTCGCATGGTCAACACCGGGGGATCGCAGATTCTCACTTTCGGAAGCGACTCTGACGAAGAGATGGCTCTTGGCCCTCTCTTTAAAGAATCCACATTGGGGAAGGAGGAAGAACCGAAGGCTTATGAAAACATTCAGCTGCGCAATCGCACACTTCCAGAAAAGAATCTTGGACCCACGAGTAGAAAAGATAAGGGAAAAGAAAAGGTCTCTGAGGATATCGCCCTAGATGACCAAGTCATGAAAGAGCTGACCGGTAAGGACCCGCCAAAGAAAAGTAAGGTAGACTACAACGTTCTGGCGCACTTGAGGAGGTTACCCTCGCAGCTCAGCATTCTCGACGCCCTTTTACTATCAAAAGAAGCAAGATATTCATTGATCAAGGCGCTACAAGAACCAGAGCAATTCCATGCTTTTCTCACCGAAGAAAAGATGAAGGACGAGCTGGAGGAAGTACACACAGCTGATATCACCTTCGGCGACGAAGACCTCCTCTTTAGGACGTGCGAGCACAACCGTCCCCTCTATGTCTCAGGATACTGCCACGATATAAAGATAGAAAAAATCCTGGTCGACAATGGGTCTTCCTTCAATCTCCTTAACGTGCGAGTGCTAAAGAAAATCTGCATGAGCGTTCAACACCTCGCTCGTGATAAAATCACCATCTTTGGTTTTGACTCCCAGTCATCATGGACTCTCGGGTCTGTGATATTGACATTACGATTCGGGTTACTTGTCACGGATATTAAATTTCATGTCATTGACGCCAAGACATGCTACAACGCTTTACTCGGCCGGCCTTGGTTACACGAGTACAACATCATTCCTTCTACACAACATCAGTGTATGAAATAATTTAAGGATGGTCTTGAGTATACCGTAACAGGAGAGCTGAATCCATTCTCCGTGAATGAAGTCCGCAAGTATGAAGATGCAAAATATTTCTTGCCGGATTTCAAAGACACAGAGAGATATCGCAAATCGGAGAACAAAGCTATCACCACCATTCCCGTCTTCGGGAGTGATACTGAAGAAGAGGAAGAGATGGTTTATTCAGGCCCACCCCAGTACAACAAGCCAGGACCGTCCGCTCCTATGTTGATCTTTGGCAGCGACTCAGAAGATGAGGTCCATGCTATATTCTCCGCTCGGCCTTCAATACAAACATTCGCTGATGAAGAGCAAAGTTTGCAAGTTGCTATGGTTCTGCCCAAACATCATAAAGAACTAGACGCGCTTGATACCTACAGTGTGGAAGAGCTGCAGACGTTCTATGTCCCTCTCAGGCGAGAAGGCGAAAAGGCAGTCCTATTCTACCACTCTGGGGAAACCAAAGTGGAAAAAGAAATCTGGCACGGCGCGGATTCTATACTTGACAGGCTCCAGCCCATCCGTCTGCCTAGATATTACATAGAAAGCTTGAAAAGGCTATTGAAGCGCCAAGGGATACCTCTCAAACAAACTGCTCGACAAGCACGGTTCTATAACAGGATCTGGAACGTTCCCGGAACTCAGCGCAAGTTGCCCAATGGGAGAATGGAAGCAATCGGGCTTGGATATGTTCGGTCTAAAAAACGGGAGCTACTCCGCGACTGCTATGTCGTACATGACTTCAACGAAGAAGGAGTGCTCAATGGGAGAATGCTGACCCTGAACCAGAAAGAGCTCCCGACGTGAAAATGCCCAGTCCGTCATTCGAAGAACAAATGGACAAACTTATAAGGGAAGCAGGTCAAAAGGTTCGAGACGACCATAATCGCGAAATGGCCATCTACAAGAAAGCCAGGACGCAACGCCTTCTTCAACAGGCTGCGAAAGATGAAAATGCTCCTCCCTGTTAACCTGTTATGCAAAAGGCCCGACGCAGAGGCAGAAACAAGTCGAAGAGCGGAAAAGGCGTTCGACAGCGACAAAGCGGGACCATGAAGTCACGCAATCATGAATCGAGCGGTCCAGATTTTTCCCTTATAAAGAAGATGAGTCGAGCATACTCTTTTCCTCAAGATAAGACAAAGAAGATACTTGATCTTGCCATAAGACATCAAATGCTTACACTTCCGGAGTCCAAACACCCTGAGCAAGCCAACGAGGTCTCTCACCCAGACTATTGTTCTTATCACCAAGCGATAGGACATCCTCTCGAAGACTGCTTCACTTTCAAGAACTGGGTTGAAGACCAATATCAGCTCGGCAAGTTTGCTCTATCCATCAGTTGGAGGATAACTCCGCCGCAGAGGCACGAACCAAAAGCCACGCATACAGCGAGAGTAGAACCAGATCAACATCGGTCGTGGAAGCGAGCTCATACTTGTCATATGATAACACTATCAAAGGAAGGGCCTGAGGACAGGGGTGACCTCCCCTGGTGCTTCGAAAACAATGATGACGAAGTGATCTCAGAGTTTCCACCAGCCCCAAAAGAGCTGGAAGATGGAATACATACTACTGCAGATAACCTCAAGAAGATTGATTTGGGGACGGCAAGTGACCCGCGACCGACATTCGTCAGTGAGCTGCTATCTGAAGGAAGGGTGGCTGCGCTAAAAGACGTGCTTATGCAGCATAAAGATTGCTTCGCATGGAACTATTCCGAGATGCCAGGATTAGATCCAGAGATTGCTGTTCACAAGTTGGCAATATCCCCGGACGTCAAGCCGATCAAACAGGCACCGAGAAGAATGCGGCTCGAGCTTGAGATGAGCATCAACGCCGAGGTCAAGAAGCTGATTGACTCTGGCTTCATCTAAGAGGTTCAGTACCCTGATTGGATCGCCAACATCGTCCCGGTGATGAAGAAAAATGGGACGGTGCGCATCTGTGTGGACTTTCGGGATCTCAATAAAGCTTGCCCGAAGGATGATTTCCCAGTACCGGTCACCGAGCTGATGATAGACAATACGTCCACTCACGAAGTCTTCTCCTTCATGGATGGATCATCAGGATACAATCAGATAAAAATGCATCCCGAGGACCAGAAGCACATTGCTTTCCGAACCCCTTTAGATATATTCTGCTATAAGGTGATGCCCTTCGGTCTGAAGAACGCCGGCGCCACCTATCAGAGGGCCATAACGAAGATCTTCGATGACCTCATACATGAAATCGTCGAATGCTATATCGACGACCTCGTGGTGAAAAGTAAATCATACAAGGAACATCTCGAACATCTGAAGATCGTATTTCAACGCCTTCGGCAATATAACTTGAAGATGAACCCTCTCAAATGCGCATTCGGGGTGTCCTCAGGAAAATTCCTAGGATTCATCGTCAGGCACTGAGGTATCGAGATAGATCCGTCAAAGATTAAAGCAATTATGGAGATACCCCCGCCAAGGACTCTCAAGCAATTGCGGTCCCTCTAAGGGAAGCTCGCGTATATCCGGCGATTTATAGCCAATTTCTCTGGCAAGTGCCGTCCTTATAGTCACCTGATGAAGAAGGGAACCCCGTTCGTCTGGGATCACAAATGCCAAGGTGCACTGGACGAAATCAAGCGGTATCTGCAGAACCCGCCAGTGCTAGCCGCTCCGGTCAAGGGAAAGCCCCTCATTCTTTATACAACCGCCCTCGAAGGTTCCTTAGGCTCATTATTGGCACAAGAGAACGACCAAGGGAAAGAAAGAGCTCTCTATTACTTGAGTTGAGTTCTCCTGGGGGCAGAAAGCAATTATTGTCCTATCGAAAAACACTGCCTGGCGTTGATCTTCATGATAACGAAACTCCAGCACTATGCGTTGGCGCATGAAGTTCGTCTCATATCGAAGATGGACCCTCTCAAATACTTGATGTCGAAGGCCATATTGATAGGGCGACTCGCTAAATGGGCCTTGCTCTTGATGGAGTTCTCAATAACCTATCAGCCTCTTAAAGCAGTAAAAGGCCAAGCCATCACCGACTTCCTCGCTGAGCATCCAATACCTGCCGATTCTCCTTTGAACTGCGAGCTGCCAGACGAACATGCGTTTGATGCGATCGACGGTAGTGATGCCCGATGGGAACTTTATTTTGATGGAGCGTCCTCCATGAAGAAGCGAAAACAGAACACCCCTATAATCAAATCAGGGGTAGGTCTTATCTTCGTGACCCCACAAGAAGGGATAATGCGCTTCGCCTTCTCCTTGACAGAGCCGAGGAAGAACAATGAAGCCGAATACGAAGCTTTGATAGCAGGACTCGAGATCGCCATCGACATGGGAATTGAAAACCTCCTTATATACGGAGACTCACAACTGGTCATTAGTCAAGTAAACGGCGACTACCAGACGTGCAAGCCAGAGCTGGTGAAGTATGGCGAGAGAGTACAGCAACTGCTGACTCAAATTCCCTCCTACATGCTGGAAAACATACCGCGTGTGGAAAATAGCAAAGCGGATGCATTAGCCAAGCTCGCTAAAGAATTGGCCGATGAGAACCTCGATGACATAAGAATCGTGGTACAAAGCCGTCGTGTCCTCGCACCGGCAGAAATATCTCCGGAATCATCCGAGGAAAAGGAAGTGACCGAGAAGACGGCCCTACAAATAAAAGACCAAGAAACGGTTGAGGATTGGAGAGAAGTCTTTATAGACTACTTCAAATCCCGTCGAACGCCTGAAAATGTGTCCTCAAAACATCAGCCCATGAAGCGAGCCCTATCTTTTGCCTTCGTCAATGACACTTTGTACAAGAGGTCATTTGATTCTCTGTGGTTGAGATGTCTGGGACCTGAAGAAGCAAAAAGAGTCGTCCAAGAAGTTCACGATGGACTCTGCGGTTCTTACCAAGCGGGCCCGAAGATGAAGTTGAAGATTAAACGGATGGGCTACTACTGGCCCACGATGATTCAGGACTGCCTCGAATATGCGAAGCAATGCCACTCATGCCAGATCCATGGGGACTTCATCCACCAGCATCCAAATCCACTGCACCCGACAGTGGCTAGCTGGCCGTTCGAAATGTGGGGAACTGACATAATCGGCCCCATCGAACCGGCATCGTCCAGAGGACACCGATTCATTTTGGCGACAACTGATTACTTCTCCAAATGAGCAGAAGCAGTACCGCTGAGGGAAGTGAAGACGGATAATATCCTCCATTTCTTCAAGATGCACGTTATTTATCGGTTTGGAACTCCGCGACGGATCATCTTCGATAATGGGCCAGCCTACAGAAGCCATAAGATCAGCCACTTCGCACAATAATACAACATAGACTGGAGATACTCATCGGTCTATAATCCCCGAGCTAACGGTCTAGCTGAGGCTTTCAACAAAACCTTGACAAAGATCGTGAAAAAGACGGTGTCCCGAAATAAAAAAGACTGGCATGAGAGACTGCAAGAAGCTCTCTGGGTATATCGAACTACGTTCAAGACGGCCACGAACACAACGCCGTACGCATTGGTATTCGGAACAGAAGCAGTACTCCCTCTCGAGATAGAGTTACCTTCTCTACGAGTGGCAGTCCATTACGAGCTGACGGACGAAGAGAACGCTCACCTTCGGCTTGAGGAACTTGATGCCCTGGATGAAACCCGGCTCCTGGCACAGCAAAATCTGGAAGATTATAAAGCAAAGATGACGCGCTCATATGAAAGATTGACCAGGCCAAGGACATTCCGCCAAGGCAAACTCGTGCTAGTGGTCAAAAGACTTATGATCCCCAATCACGCCAAGTGGGGAAAATTCGAGCCGAATTATGAAGGCCCGTACATTATAGACAAGGTCTACCAGTGTGGAGCCTATCTACTCATGGACATGCACGGTGAAAGACCTTTCAGGCCAATAAACGGTCGCTTCCTGAAAAAGTACTACGCTTGACGAGTCACGGCCTAGGTCAATGATAGATGACGACGACTATGTCCGCTCGCTATCTTCCTAAGCCCAAACTCTACAAGTAGTAACTGGCTTACTTTACAATGGACCGAGACGTCCTTAAACTAACAGCGGACCGAAACGTCCTTAAACTAACAGCGGGCCGAAACGACCTTAAACTAACGATGGACCACTACGTCCTAAAACTGGCTGTTGACCGAGAAGTCAAGAAACTATGGTGGATTGCAGTATCCCAAAAGCTGATACAAAAAAAAAAAGAAAAAAAAAGAAAACGGTATGTCCATGAGCAAAATGGGCATGGATGAAAACCCGAAAGGGCTCCATGAGTAAAAACAGCAGGGCTACCGGCGAGTTTTGTGAAAACCCGAAAGGGCACAATCTCGTTAGAATAAAAAAAAGAAAAAAAAGAAAACGGTATGTCCATAAGCAAAATGGGCACGGATGAAAACCCGAAAGGGCTCCATGAGTAAAAATAGCAGGGCTACCAGCGAGTATTTGTGAAAAACCCGAAAGGGCGCAACCTCGTTAAAAGACACTTGCAAAGTCCTCTCGACTTTGTAAGGAGAAACCACCTGCGTGAGATCCTTACGACTCACAAGGGAGCAACACACTTAGGGATCCCCACGATTCCTAAGGAGAAATTACACTTGCGAGATCCTCACGACTCGTAAGAAGAATCCTCTTATGAGACCCTCACGGCTCATAAGATTTGAAAGTCTTAAGCTACAGAGACCTGAACCTGTTCTTAAGCAACCCCCACAACCTCCGATATTTCCCTACAAGCGGCTCAATACTGACCCTTGTATACAATCCACGGGCGTGAATAAACATTTCCCTAACCAAGTCCCACCCGTGACTAGGGATATGTCCATATGGTGAACAACCCTTGTAAGTCCTCTCAACTTATAAGGAGAAAACCCTTTTGTAAGATCCTTACGACTTACATGGGAATATGCACTTAGGAATCCTCACGATTCCTAAAGAGAAAACGCACCTACGAGATCCTCATGACTTGTAGGGAGAAATACCTTTGTGAGACCCTTACGGCTCATGAAGTCAAAAGCCTTAGTCGACAGAATCCTAACCCTGTTTACTAGGCCACCTTTGTTCGACATCGACAGAGGCAAATGATGATTTGCTCCTGGCAACATCCCAGTTATAGCGGTGCTGATGCCGAAATCGGTGTCTAATCCCAAACTTGCGGCGAAAAGCCAGCAAGCCACACATGCATACGAAATAGCCGAAATGATGGGGCAACTTGCAAATAAAAATCAGCAAGTAAAAAAAAAGTATGCATGCAGAATAGCCGAAATGATTGGACAACTCGCAATAAAAAGCAGCGAGTAAAAATAAAATAAATAGCCGAAATGATTGGGCACCGCGAGAAATAGCCGAAATGATGGGGCAATCGCGACCTTTGCGATATAAAAGCTGAAATGATAGAGCATTGCGGATAGAAATAAAATAAAAATAAAAATGAAATTTATGCCCTACAGGTGATATCATGTCAATCCTTATATACAATCCAGGGGCGCAAACAGAGAAGGAATCACACTCCTCCTCCCCAGCAGACACAACATTAAACAAAATGGAACAACGGCAACTCCCAGTTCCATGACTCGACGGTATACAGATAACCGAAAGTTAAATCCCAACTCCGTGAAACGCGGATATAATCCGCAAAATTCTTGGTCACATGGAACACGGATAACGTCACTTTTGACCCCGTGGAAAACGTCCAGAGCGGATCCTGGTCCTCGCTGAGCACGGCAGTGAACCCGTGTGAAGCATCCAGAGCGGAGCCTAGTCCTCGCCGAACACGGCAGTGAACCCGTGGGAAGCATCTAGTGCAAATTCCTGGTCACGTGGAACGCGGATAACGTCACTTCTGACCCCGTGGAAAACGTCCAGAGCGGATCCTGGTCCTCGCAGAGCACGGCAGTGAACCCGTGTGAAGCATCAAGAGCGGAGCCTAGTCCTTGCCGAACACGGTAGTGAACCCGTGGGAAGCATCTAGTGTAAATTCCTGGTCACGTGGAACGTGGATAACGTCACTTCTGACCCTGTGGAAAACATCCAGAGCGGATCCTGGTCTTCGCAGAGCACGGCAGTGAACCCGTGTGAAGCATCCAGAGCGGAGCCTAGTCCTCGCCGAACACGGCAGTGAACCCGTGGGAAGCATCTAGTGCAAATTCCTGGTCACGTGGAATCGCCGCTGAGCACTTAAGGATCGCACTGCAAACGCTGAGACAGGAGAAATTATTCGCGAAGATGAGTAAGTGCGAATTCTGGCTGGAAGAAGTGAAGTTTCTGGGGCATGTCGTGTCGGGCGATGGAATCGCCGTTGATCCCGAGAAGATTGCAGCAGTTCGAGATTGGCCGGTTCCAAGGAATGTTGCAGAGATAAGAAGTTTTCTTGGACTCGCCGGTTACTACAGAAGATTTGTGGAGAACTTCGCTCGTTTAGCTGAGCCGTTAACCAAGCTTACGCGTAAGGAGGTACCGTTTGTTTGGACAGATGGATGTGCATTGGCCTTCGAGACGTTGAAGCAGAAGTTGATAACCGCCCCTATCCTGACCGTACCGGATAATTCAGGAGGACTGGTGATTCACAGCGACGCATCTGGAAAGGGATTGGGATGTGTTTTAATGCAGAACGGGAAAGTCGTCGCTTACGCATCGAGACAGCTGAAGACTCATGAGAAGAACTATCCGACTCATGACTTAGAACTTGCAGCCGTGATCTTCGCCCTGAAGATTTGGAGACACTACCTATTTGGCGAGAGAGTCGAAGTCTTTACAGATCACAAGAGTTTGAAGTATGTGTTCACTCAGAAGGAGTTGAACATGAGACAACGCAGGTGGTTGGAGCTAATGGCCGACTACGACCTTGATCTTAAGTACCATCCGGGAAAAGTTAACGTCGTGCCGGATGCGCTAAGTCGGTTGCCAGCCATTCAGGTATTGACCGCACAAAGGGAGATCATTGCGGATTTTCAGAGATTTGACTTGGAAGCTGTGCTACCACATGCTACAGGACAGTTGATGCAACTGCAAGTACAGTCGTCTTTAGTCGAGAGGATTAAAGCAGCACAATCGCAGGATGCTCGACTACAAAAGTTTCGAGAGCAGGTTGAAGCCGGACTACGAACCAATTTACTGATCCATGAAGACGGTTCTTTGAGATATGGTAGCCGTGTATGTGTGCCAAAAGGAGAAGTGCGTGAAGAGCTTATGAAGGAGGCACACAGTTCAGTTTACTCTGTACATCCAGGAGGGACTAAGATGTACCGAGATATTCGACAGCACTTCTGGTGGGAAGGTATGAAACGGGAAATTGCTCGCTTCGTGGCTAAGTGCTTGGTATGTCAGCAAGTCAAGGCTGAACACCAAAGGGTTGCTGGTTTGTTGCAACCACTTCCGATTCCTCAATGGAAGTGGGAACATATAACCATGGATTTCGTGACGGCTTTACCGCGGAGTCCAAAGGGCAACAATGCTGTATGGGTGATTGTCGATCGGTTGACCAAGGCAGCTCACTTTATTCCTTTTCGGGTTGGTCAATCAATAGAGACTTTGGCAGAGCGGTACATGCAGGAGATCATAAGATTGCATGGAGTACCGGTGAGCATCGTGTCCGATCGGGACACTCGGTTCTTGTCACACTTCTGGAGGAGTTTACAGGAAAGTTTGGGGACTCGATTGACGTTTAGCACAGCTTATCATCCTCAAACTGATGGTCAGTCGGAGAGAACGATCCAAACTCTTGAGGATACATTGAGAACATGCAGGTTGGACTTCAAGGGGTCTTGGGAGGATCATCTACTTTTGGTGGAGTTGTCTTACAACAACAGTTTTCAGGCAACTATTCAGATGGCTCCATTTGAAGCTTTGTATGGTCGTAAATGCCGTTCACCTGTTTGTTGGGACGATGTCGGTGAACGAAGATTATTGGGACCAGATTTGGTTGTGCAGACAGTTGAGAAGTTTAACCCTATCAGAAATCATATGAAGGCAGCACAGGACCGACAGAAGAGTTGGGCAGATATGTCAAGAAGACCTCTGGAGTTCACCGTGGGTGATTTGGTATTCTTGAAGATATCACCGACTAGAGGGGTGATTCGCTTTGGGAGTCGGGGAAAGCTTGGTTCTCGATTCGTTGGACCCTTCGAGATTTTGGAGCGTGTTGGAGAGGTAGCGTACCGTTTGGCGTTACCACAGTCCTTGGCAGGTGTGCACGATGTGGTTCGTGTATCTCAACTACGGAGGTATGTTCGAGATGAAACCCACGTATTGGATCATTCGGAGTTGACCGTACGGGAGGACCTAACTTTTGAAGAGCGACCAGTTGAAATCAAGGATCGAAGAGAAAAGGTTCTTAAGAACAAGGTTACCCCTCTTGTGCTAGTTTCTTGGGGTAATCGATCGCATGGAGAATCCACTTGGGAACGAGAAGATGAAATCCGGCAGAAGTTTCCTCACCTTTTCTTGTAGTTATCTATCTTTGTATTCTTGGAATTTCGAGGACGAAATTCTTTTGTAGTTGGGTATAATGTAACACCCGAGCCCAATGCTACTAATTTCTGTTATTGGTTGAGCATTAGATATTACTCATTTCATTTATCTTGCTTATTTGGGTCTTACTGTAAAATTTTATCTGGCTAAGTCTTTCTGCATATAACAAATTTTAGCACCTAAAATAAAATTAAAAATATTCATCTTGGCCTACTTGACACCCTTAGCCTCGTGGTAGCGTCCGTGCATTGTGTTCTCGTCCCATTCAGTGAAACGGGCGAGTTTGGGTGGCTACGTGCACGTGCGTGTGTCCGTTTTGGGAATATGCTTTTTAATCATAAAACATTTCATTTTAAAATTTGGAACCCGCCTAAAATCCTATTATTTGAATTTCGAATTTTTGGACCCAACCCGGGCGCAATTTGGAAATGTTTCATTTGGCGACAAAATCCTAAATTTTAATATTATTAAAACCTTCGCATATATTTTTCTAACTAACCTGATATCTTACTGTTCATTACCTATCTTTTAAATCTTTAAGTTAACCATATAATATTTTTACAATCTTTTATATCCTTCTTAATTTATTCTCTCAGCCAATCGCAACCTCCCCTTTAACCCCGTGGGCCCCACTTTCTCTCTCTCTCTCCACTTTTTCCTCTCTCTCCCTCTCCCTCATATATTCTCTCGTACTTCTCTTTATCATTTTTCTCTTCTTGCTTCATGTCTCGTTTCTCATTTCTTTTAACTGTTCTTTTGTTGCCGGAATTCCGTCGTGCCGGTGACGTTTCTCGACGTTCCAGCGAGATACCCCGACCCGTGTGGTTCCTTTGTTCGTCGTTTGGGTTCATTCCGTGAACCGTGCGCCGTCGCGAGTTTTCCCCGCCGACGGTTAACGTTCCGTTTTCCCGATTCGCGACCCATCGAGGCAAGTTAATCTTGCTACATGCTATATACTTTTATAATCTTCATTTTATAATATTATACATTTGAAAATCTTATAGTTTACATATGAAATGTCGTTGAAAAATCGGATATGACAAATCTGAAATTTACTGTACACCTTATCTTATAAAATTCATTATAAATCATAGAAAAATCATTAGGATACGTTCTTTAGTTCGTTACGAAGCTAATTCAGAATACTATAACTCTATGAAATATTTACTTGCAAAATAAATTGTTTAATTAACGTAAAATGCAAATGAACACGTCTCTAAACTGCTGTCCAGGGAAATTCCAGCAGCAAACTTTCAACTTTGAATATTCATAACTTTTTGTAGGGATAACCTGAGATGCTTATACTTATAAAACTGAAAACCTTATTGAATTATCTTTGTTTTGGTATAAGATACGTCTCTTTTGGAGAACATTTGTTATTTTTAAGCTATTTTACAAATTAGGGTGACGCTAAATTTCTGAACGGAACCTTCTTGTGCATGGTTAATCAATACATCTTTTATAGTTACTAATCGCTTTGAATATGCTATCCATATTAATATTATTATATCACATATTGTTTAGTTTTACATCCCACATTACCATTTTATAGTTTTATAACTTTTCGGATACCCGTTTGCATCCATCGCATTTAAGATACATATAATTGCATCCATAGATCACATCACTACATAATAATGTGATATTAACACTCCATGTTTAATAAATTGCATCCTAATTAATATTGGAACTATAAATGTAACCCTAATCGATAACTGTGCATCCATATCCTTGAAATTATATCTATTGGCATATCATATTACATGTTCCAGTTATTGTTCTGATAGTACTCATGCTTGTTTATTTATACACATGTTTATGTTAGTTTGATTATGAGCACCCACATGACATCTTGTGCTTCCTGACATGACCTGTTACACTTCCTACTTAACATGACATGGTACCGTACACTCTTGACATGACATGACACCTTTATACATTACCTGGTTGACCTGATGTACCATGGCTTTACCTGTTACCTGATCTCATGCCTAATGCCAACAAACCTGACCATTCCTGCTGTCTATCCAGACAGACCTACTCTTACCGGGTGTTGGCATTAGTCCTTGACTACTGAATACCTGACCTGACATACATAGCTTGGGGGTATGGGGAAATCAAAGATGAACCTGACTTGTAACTCGACAGTTCACTACCGTTCGAGTGTACACATTCCTATTCTGTGCCTAACGGCATGTCTCGGTTTCAGCCGAGAATATTGTGGCCGTGATCCCGGGTATGTACGGGGTAATACCGAGTGTACACTTTCCCATTCTGTGCCTAACGGCATGTCTCGGCTGCCGCCGAGAATATTGTGGACGTGGTCCCGGGTATGTACGGGATACTAACACCTTCCTATTCTGTGCCTAACGGCATGTCTCGGCTGCCGCCGAGAATATTGTGGCCGTGGTCCCGGGTATGTACGGGATACTAACACCTTCCTATTCTGTGCCTAACGGCATGTCTCGGCTGCCGCCGAGAATATTGTGGCCGTGGTCCCGGGTATGTACGGGATACTATTGGGTTACATCGACGATTCATCAATTGATTTAAAAGACTATAGAGTAGAAACCTGATAGGACAGTTTAGTTACCACTGCACATTACCCTGCACTGTTATTTCTTAGTACTGCTTTATTCATGTTCATACCTGCATTGCTTATTACCATGTTCATATTATATTGTTGGTTGACATGACGCGCTGACGTCTGGGTTTTGCATGGCCCAGATTCTTTACCACTGTCGACGACTGAGCAGGAGTACTTCAGCCAACAGGCTGATTTGTGAGTTCTGTAGTGGTTAGTTCATTTATTGCATTTTATTTCCAGGTGTGATCCCGCATTACGGGATGTACCTTTCTATTATTGCATTGGATCATTTGCTTCCGCACTTATTTATCATTGACTCTGGTTATTATGGATTTGGACATGTGTTAGATAGTTTATTTATCTTGTTCTTGATATCTCTACAGCCGTAATGTGACTGTGGATGGATACTTCCTACCCACAGGTAGCATGGTTGGCTATGTCACGTGCTCAATCTTGCGTACTCTGGGAAGCGGGGCGTGACAGCAGTGAACCCGTGTGAAGCATCCAGAGCGGAGCCTAGTCCTTGCCGAACACGGCAGTAAACCCATGGGAAGCATCTAGTGCAAATTCCTGGTCACGTGGAACGCGGATAACGTCACTTCTGACCCCGTGAAAAACGTCCAGAGCGGATCCTGGTCCTCGCAGAGCACGGCAGTGAACCCGTGTGAAGCATCCAGAGCGGAGCCTAGTCCTCGCCGAACACGGCAGTGAACCCGTGGGAAGCATCTAGTGCAAATTCCTGGTCACGTGGAACGCGGATAACGTCACTTCTGACCCCGTGGAAAACGTCCAGAGCGGATCCTGGTCCTCGCAGAGCACGGCAGTGAACCCGTGTGAAGCATCCAGAGCGGAGCCTGGTCCTCGCCAAACACGGCAGTGAACCTGTAGGAAGCATCCAGAGCAAATATCGGACTGTGAGGTCCTTAAACTCACGGACTATGATGTCCTTAACCTCGACCGTGATGTCTTAAAACTAACAATCAACCAAAATGATTTTAAACTGATTTTACCTTAGTTCAAGGGTACATCTCTTCACTCCTTTGATATTTGTCGTTGTAATTCCTCAACGTCTTCAAAGAGGTGACGGGTCCCAATAACCACACATTTCGCGGACTGTGAGGTCCTTAAACTCACGGATTATGATGTTCTTAACCTCGATCGTGATGTCTTAAAACTAACATTGGACTGTGAGGTCCTTAAGCTCACGGACTATGATGTCCTTAACCTCGACCGTGATGTCTTAAAACTAACATTGGACTGTGAGGTCCTTAAACTCATGGACTATGATGTCCTTAACCTCGACCGTAATGTCTTAAAACTAATATTGGACCGTGAGGTCCTTAAACTCACGGACTATGATGTCCTTAACCTCGACCGCAATGTCTTTAAACTACGGTATCCTGGAAAACGTCCAGAGCGGATCCTGGTCTTCGCAGAGCACGACAGTGAAACCGTAGGAAGCATCTAGAGCAACCCCTGCCTCCGTGAAATGCAGATAAGGGCAACTTCACCCATCACTTGCGGGTCCTCACGACTCGTAAGGGAGTAAATTCTCTTGTGAGATCCTTACGACTCTCAAGAGAAAACACACTTAGGAATCCTCACGATTCTTAAGGAGAAAATTACACCTACGGGATCCTCTCGACCGGTAGAGAGAAAATTCTTTATGAGACCCTCACGGCTCATAAAGTTAAAATGTCTTAGGTGACAGATCCTAACCCCCTTTTTTCTAAGCCATCACTACCTTACAAAGAGCACAAAATTGACAGTTATATACTATCTATAGACCGCACTTGCTAAAATCACATGACAAACAACACAGCAGGAAGGAAGAAAGCGGAGAAATGACACAAGACATTATGAAGAACGTGTATCTTTTATTCATGAATTCGATTGAGTACAAAATACATCGTGTTAAAGAATAAAAGAACAAATACATTTTATTCACAATTACAAATGATACAAAATTTTTATTGAGAGGAAAGCGCTTTCAGTAGTCCGACCAGCCGCTCGTGCACTTCCCTCGGCCCCTCTTCCTGATCGGCTGCCGCGGCCAACTCTGCTTCGACCTGGGCTCGCTGCTGCAAGTAAGATGTGAGTTGTTCCTCGACGGCTCGCTGAGCTGCTTCACGAGCTTGTGCGTCACGCTCAATAACATCGAGCTTCTGCTTCAATGTTAGCCCATTAGAGATACATTGCAGAAGGCCCTCGAAGATAACCTTCACCTGGACAGCGTTCGCGTCGACCTCAGCACGCAGTCGAGCAGACTCACTTGAAGTTTCTTTGCATTCTCTTTGCTTTAAAGCCACTTCTTGTTAGAGATGGCGGAAGTAAGAAGCGCTCTACTCGATCCATGCCGCCCGTTGAGTGCTCGTGGCCAGAATCTCAGCTGCCGGACGCTTAAGCTCAAGCTCATGCAAGCAAGCCTCGACCTCCCAGCAGCGATTAACCCAAAACTCAACGACGCCCTCACCGTGAAAGTTCATGAGCGTCGCCCGCATAGGGTTAATCTCTGCGGCAAAATCCACGGCAGACGTGGGAGCCTCTGCGTCGAACTCCTCGATATACTCGCCTAGCATGCGTAGGCTGGTCGTAGCACCTTTGGATGATGGACGCCTTAAAAAGGGCCCGGCCAGCATTATAATACGAGACTCGAACGGGGTTGGAGTCGATGTGATTGCTGCAAAATAGATCATAATCAAGTGTCGGCTCAAGAAATAAAGAAAACAAGCAATAAGTAGAGTCTACTATACCGGCTGCAACAGGTGGCAAAGCCGGGAGGACCGGTGGCGCAACTGATCTTACATCTCCTCCTTCAATCTGTAGCACTGCAATCAGGGCAAAGAAGAATCAGAAATAAGTTCATTGTCGGTAAAAGAAAGAGCATTAATTGGAAGCTATATTCACCAGCGCCGCTAGATGAAGCCATCTCCGACGGGAAGGAGAAGTGGGGATGCAGCACCTGGTACAAGTGGTCAAAAAGGACTCCTGCAAAGACGCAATAGTACAACGTCAGTATATAAATTATGCAACCAAGATAAGACTGGTGGGTCACAAATCCATACCTTCCAGCATTTGTGATGGTGCGAGAGAAGGAAGAGAAGTGGTCACCATCAGAGCGGTAACTGACGACGCTCCCTCGGGTAACGCGGCACCAGCACTAGCCGCACCTGCATTAGAAACAAGATAAACCTTGTCAGGAACGATTGCAGAATAAAAAAAGAAGGACGGTAACCCAAAATTTACCTGAAGAGTCACCGGCTGGAGCCCTAATTAGGGCGTCACTTGATGCAACGGTGGCGTCTCCTTCCTCCATTGGGATGGTCTCACCTCCCGTTGCCTCATCGCCTGACTCTACAGGGGCCGTCGTCACGCTCGCGACGCTGGGAGACGACAAGGAACCGTAAGCAGGGAGAGCGATGATCGGAGCGGTGCCCGACTCTTGAGAAAGAGTGGCCATCTCATGCTCAGCGACCATAGCAGCCGTCTCACCCGCTACCACCTCGGGCTCAGTGGTCGCAGCCGTCTCGTCCATCACTACTGTAGGCTCGCCCATAGCAGTCGTTTCATCCACTGCTGCCTCAGGCCCGGCCATAGCAGCCGTCTCATCCGCCGCCCCCTCGGGCTCGGCATCGGCAGCCTTCTCGGGCATAGCAGTTGTGACTGTCTCGTCAGCCACTATCTCGGGCCTGGCAGCTATGGTTACATCGCCTGCCATCGCCTCGGGTTCAGCCGCTGCCTCCTCTACCGTACCCTCAGGCTCGACGGTCGCCGCCGCTCCTCTAGTAAGACTCGGCCCTGTAGGACAAGATATATAAGAACCGATAGTTTAAAACTTTGACAACAAAGCCTTAAAAACACATTACCTGAGGCGGATTTACCGTTGGCTTCCCGAGCTGCACGTGCTGCCCGTCTATGAGCAGTAGACAAGGCGAACGGGAGATCCTCTGAAGGAGTAGCGGCGGGAGTAACGGCGCTTGAGCCTACTCCTATGGCCAAAGCAGCGCTACGCTCTCTTGCTGCGGGCCTTAGGCGTTTCCTTTCCTCCCGAGCCGTTTCTACAGACCTTTTTGAAGCCACCTTTAGTAAGGCATCGTCGTCCGCGTTCAGGGTTGCCTCCAGAGCCGTCAAGGCTTCCATCATCGTCTTTTTAAGAGGGGCCCCTTGCGGCAATCCCGAAGAGGCCGGGACTCCGGTAGCTGGCCCGGGGAGAATTCCCGCATCAGCTTGCGAGGTAGGTCTTGTGGTCCCTGCAATGAGATAAGCAAAGGTTTAGATTGGCCATAAAAAAAAGGAAAATGAAGACTCAATAAGCCAAGACGTACCAATGCCCAATAGAGCTCGATTTCTCTCTTCCTCATCGAAAGTCCTGAGGGAAGCCGCCAGAACCTCCTCAGTAGTGAAGCCTGTTACAAAAAGAAGAATGTCAATCAAGACATGACAATGAAGATATAACGCAATGACAAAAGTGCGACTAATGTTTACCTGATTGCATGAGGGCGGTTATTTTCGCTTGGTGGCTCGCAAGTTGCGCAGAAGCGGCAATAGCAGCGTCAAGATCAGTGTCTTCTGGCGCTACGAAGAAACCCTCGTTGGTTCCATACTCACTTAGGCCTTCGGTAAGAGGGGCCTGAGGCTCTAAGCCGAGTACGGCATCAAGGGAAAGGACCGACTTCTTCTTCTTCTTCTGCGCGTGAACCCCGGTCACACCCAAAATCAGCTTACGCTTCGTGGGCACCTTGGGACGGCGGGTCCCGATGTCCGAGCGCACGCCGGATTCAGGCGAAACCACGTTTACCGTCTCTACGGGAGCACGGGGCGCTGAGGGCACGTCCACAGAATCACGGGGCAATCCACGCGGGGGGCTTAGCACGCATGGAGGCTCAACTCCAGCATCTCCTCTTAGTGGAGGAAGGACAGGGATCCTTCGCCTTAGGGGGACGTTGCGATCGCTAGCGGGGGGCGTACCCTTGCAATCAAGCAGCAGCCGTTTCTCTTCCTTGATGACGGCGCCCATCGCGTGCTGATACCAAGCCTCGTATACGTTGAGGGCCCGTGGAATGCAACTCGGCTTGCTAATAAAGAAATGGGAGCTCGTATTTAGTCGCATAAAGGGGTGAAGTGCACTCCGTATCCCCTCTCTGGTGGCCGCAGGCTCTTCCAAAAACGCCTCCAGTGGAACCCCCTGATTATAACTTAGTTGTAGGGCGAAATGATGGGGGTTGTACCTCATAAAAAGCGCCGCCTCGTTCTGCCTGAACACGAGGAAGCCCGGCCGGATGGAGTATAGATGTAGAATCTTCCGGGCTTTCAATACGGAGGCCCCGTCCTTGAAATTATCGCGCAACGCCAACACCTCCTTGGAGGTCTCCGGGCCGATTGTCAGGACCTTGTCTGTGAAAGAAATACCCGCTCCGACCGTGTGCGGACGAAGAAGCAGCCCCCTAGCCTCCCACGGAGGCGGATTCACGATAGAAGCACCGATCAGCCGCATAACTCTCGGGAGTCTGCACTTCTCATAAAACGAGGGTCTTTTATGAATACCAAATACCCCGAACACGTGCATTTCCATCCATGAAGTAAAGTAGTGCATCGGGAAATTGGCAGGTTGCACCCCCGGTTCAGTTGCGTCCACCGCCACGCTAAGACCATGGTACAGATAGGCCAACCCGGCAATCCCGATGGCCAATTGTATGCCAGCCACCATTCGATGTGCTGGGTAGAAGACGGATGGCCTCATATAATGAGGGTGCATGGGGAGCGCGAACCAGCACAACCATAACCCCAGAAACCCGAGAAAGAAAATCTCCTCGTCGATACCCGGAGCGGCGATTTCCGATAAGGGGATTATTGCAGCATCGGGGAGGTAAAAACCCTTTTGATCGTCTTCCAGTGCTGGTCGACGATATAAGCCAAGGCCGAAGGGGTCGTCAAGCTTGGCAAATTTTTCGCCCCGTTACGATAGAATCTCCGGTCGAAGAAAGCGGGCGATGAAGTCTGCGAAACTAACTCCCCGGCCTCCTGATTCCCAGTAAAGACTTTCATATATATTCAGCACCTTTACCAGACTCGGAAACTGGTGCTTGTTGGGGTAAAAATTTACACCCCGGTTGACCGAGTCAAAGTCAAGGTCAACCCCAAGCCAGGTGGGCCCAAGCCCAGGTCAAGTGGGCCCATGCCCAGGTCGAGTCCGAAACATGAAGCGGCCGACCCTCCCCATGCCAAAAATGAAATCATGTAATAAATAATTTTTATGTAATTTTTTTCATACATGAATGTATGCAAAATGGGCATAAAACCAATATTTTGTAAGCCCATGGTTTATGTGCAAAAAGAAATGGCACATGAACCATGGGATGAGCTAAAATGCCATTTTTGCAAAGCCCAAGGGGCTATATATAAATGTGTAAGCCTATAAAAGGCAACATGATGATGAATAAAAATATATACCTTTCATTCTCTCCACAAAAATTAGAGCTGAGCTCTTTCTCCTTCTTCAAGGTTCCAAAACCTTCTTCTTTCTCTTGAATTAAATCAAGAGTTTTACTCTTCCTTTTTCAAAACTAAATAGTTTTCCACCACAAAACCCACAAAGGGGAACTTGGATCTGCCATCAGATCTTAAAAAGGAGAGATTTTGAGATTTTACATCTCTTGATCTTCAAGATCCAGCAAGCAACAGGAGGAAGAAGAAGAACCCTTCCATTAACCCAACAAAAAAAAAACACACTCAGGAGTCTAACTCCTCTTTGATTTCTTTTCAGAGAAATCTTTTTAGGCTAAAAACCTGTTGTGTGCGCAAGTCGCCCGCGTGCCGACACGTGGCGCGCGCGCTTGCGCAACTGCGCAAGTGCGCAAGTCGCCCGCGTGCCGACACGTGGCGCGCGCTTGCGCAACTGCGCAAGTGCGCAAGGCGCCCGCGTGCCGACACGTGGCGCGCGCGCTTGCGCAACTGCGCAGTTGCGCAAGGCGCCCGCGTGCCGACACGTGGCGCGCGCGCTTGCGCAACTGCGCAAGTGCGCAAGTCGCCCGCGTGCCGACACGTGGCGCGCGCGCTTGCGCACCTGCGCATCCCTTGGATGTCTTTTCCCCCTCTTTTGTGTATATATATACACATATACATATGTATACAAATTTATACATACACGTACTCCACGACACTGTCCCTGTTAGAAAAAATTTCTAACGGGGCGCTGCCCCGCACCCCGCAAGGGGGCTGCTAGCCCCCTTGACCCCCAGCCCGCTATCCGGGTAGCGGGACCCCCGTAAAAACTCTGCGTGGCTCCCGATATATCCAAACCCCCCTTTCAGAACTGAACACACGCACACTGCACATTGAGTTCGCATGACCAGTTTAACCCGTTAATCGGAGGTTCCCTCGCCCCAAAGGCGATGGGTAATTAACGGCAGCTTAGTCCGCGGCTGCCGGAGATTCGGATCCCCACAATCATTAAACCCCGGCCTACCCTAGGCAGGGGGAATCTGTAGTACGCCTGATAAGCGCGCGCGTATTCCCATCTCAATGGGGTGACGAAAAACACCCTACAGATTCTGGCACGCCCGGTGGGACCAATCTCTCCTCCCATATTTCGGGTTAAGCGTTCATGCGAACTCAATCAATGTACATATCTGTATTTATACTAAAATAATGCTCTTTCATGCAGGTCTTCAAGCAGTCACCTTTCAACAATGTCTCCAGTGATGAACTCATCTCTCAGCACGGCTCCCGTCTCTTACACGATGAAGATAGACTCCAGGACGGTCCTCCCGGCCAGTCTTGCGCGACAATGGGAGGAGCCGCTGCTACCATTCGGCTCTATCATGTTCATGCCAGTTGGCGCCATCCCAGCTCCTCAAGCCCCGGTGGCAGACAAACCGGTCTCGAAAGGCAGGAAACCAAATGTGGTGATCTCAAGGGCGCCCCAACCCAAACGCAAGTCGGTGTCTGAACGAATTTCCTTGGCCCCAGCTGGGGGCAAGGCCATCAACACCAACAAAGCTACAACGGTGCCCCTAACCACTGCTCGATCGGGTGTCTTCTCTAAGCTCCCCTCTGATCAACTCACAATGGCTTCCCGGGTAGCGGATGCCCGCCAAGCCTCCAAAATCGAGAAGCTGAGGGAGAAAAGGCTCAGATATAGAGCCAACAAAAGGGCTAGGGCTACTGCCAGGCTAAACCTCATGAGGTTCGAAGAACAGGGTTACCCCGCCAAAGATGAGGGGATGGCTGAATGTGTTATCCACACTGTCTACGTGGTGGGCACGCGCAGCAAGAGCAAGGACGGGGCCACCACATCTCAAATCCAATCTGGCTTGAATGTGGTTGCCACTTCCCAAGAACAGCCGCCTCCGCTGGATGATGAAAACCCTCTCGATGAGGCTGATAGGCAGAGAGAGCCCTCAATTCATGAGGAGTCAGGCTCGGAAAGCGAAGATGAGCCAACTTTCCGTCCTAAGACCGCAGAGCAGCAATTTCTCCAAGAGCTCCGAAAACAGCTTAGAAGCAAAGATAAGGAGATGGCCAAGCTCTACTCAAAGATCGACGACTTGACAAATGTCGTCTTACGGCTTACGGCCCAACTTGCCTCTCAGCCGCCCAATCAAGCACAGGGCTCAGCTCATGAACCGGGAAACGGTGTCCCGAGACAGCCGACGCCCGTTCCCTCAAATCCAAAAGTGGGCGGACCGCATGAAGATCAGTCGCGTCCTATCTCAGCAAATGTCTTGGGTACCGATGACAGTAGCCCGCTAACTCAAGATCAAATCATGGATTTGGTTGCCAGCAAAGTCAAAACATTGGTGGCCGAAGCCGAAGCGCAAAAAGATGTTAGCAGTAGTGGGAGACCATATCCTGCTCAGTATGATCTGGTAGAATTTCCTGGCGGCTATGTCATCCCCAAATTCGGGAGATTCGATGGGACGGGAAATGCGAATCAGCACATCGCCCACTTCAAAGCCTCATGCGGGAATACTGGGGGCAACGATGCGCTTCTCCTCCGCCAGTTCGTTAATAGCTTGACCGATGTTGCTTTCGACTGGTACGCGAGCATACCGGATGGCTCCGTTACTACTTTCATCCAAATGGAATCTTTGTTTCGACAAAGGTTCATGAGCGTCAGCGATAAGATCACCATTGCCGAGCTCGTAAGGACCAAGCCCAAGAACAATGAAAGCAGCACGGATTTTATAACCCGATGGCGCAATCTCTCCGTCAAATGCGAACCACCGATAGAGCAGGACCAATCTGTCAGTCTCCTTGTCGGAAATCTCAACAATTGGATGGCCCCGTTTCTATGCACCGCGGGTCTCAAAACATTCCAAGAACTGACCAGAAAAGTTCAAATGCTGGAGCGCTCAAAGCAGGAGTCCTCCTCGGATTCCCAAAATAACAATAGGTCCTGGAGAAACCGAAAGGAAGAAAATCGCAAAGGCGGAGATCCCGACGATTCTGAATCTTTCAATGCTTCGGCTAACCGAAATAAGCAAGGGATGAGCGGGCCTAGCGCCAACCAGCCTCGGAAGCCAATGTTCGGAGAGGGAGGAGAATCTCCACTGAAAGAGAAGCTGGATAAGGTCTATTCCTTCAGAAGGGACAAAATCCGTAAAATATTCAAAGATGCCCTGAAGAACGGTCTACAACTGCCAGAGTCAAAAAGACCACAGGAAGCGAATAGGACCGACGACCCTAAATACTGCCCCTATCACAGAGTGATAGGTCACGCCATTGAAGACTGCTTCGTCTTCAAAGATTGGGTCGAAAAGCAATACAAGGCAGGAGAGATAGAACTGTCCAAAGGCGTGTTAGTAAACAGTCAAGGTGCGACCGCCAATTTCATACAAACGGAGACCGAAGTTCTTCGTGAAACCGATTCTCTCAGACATCTGCCTTTCTCTGAGAACAATCGACCACCACGTCATTAAACTGGGAATAATCGACCACCACGTCATTAAACTGGGAATAATCGACCTCTAAGTCGTTAAACTGGAAATGTAAAAAAAAAATGTAAATAAAAAAAAATGTGTAAATAAAAGAAAAAATAAAGAAAAGCCGAAATGATGGGGCAACTCGCAATAAAAATCAGCGAGTAAAAATAAAAATGAAAATAAAGCCGAAATGATGGGGCAACCGCGAATAAATAGCCGAAATGATAGGGCAATCGCGACCTTCGCGATAAGAAAAGCCGAAATGATAGAGCAATCGCGGTAAAATAAAAAAAAAAAAACAAAAAAAAAACAAAAAAAACAAAGGCGGATGATGAGTTGCTCCTGGCATTATTCCAGTGCAGCAATGCAAACGCCAAACCAAAATCCAATTCTTCAAAATTCTCTCAGCCCTACGGCCAGTCCCCAAATTGACTACCGTATACAATCCACGGGCTCAAATGATTCTCAGCATACCCATGCCCCACCGCAACCACCAGTTACGCGGCTGGTCTCCGCCTTTGGAATTACGCTTCATTGGAAAGACCCACTCATGTGTCCTCACGATGCATGAGGAGAACAAACCTTCGTGAGATCCTTACGACTCACCAAGGAAAAACACACTTAGGAGTCCTCACGACTCTTAAGGAGAAAACACACCTGCAGGATCCTTACGACTCGCAGGGAGAAAATACCTTTATGGGACCCTCACGGCCCATAAAATTGAAAAGTCTTAGGTGATAGGGATCCAAACCTGTCTCCTAAGCCATCGCTCCCCAATCCCCAACGGCGAATGATGAGTCGCTCCTGGTACCATATTCCAGTGCAGCGATGCAGACGCCAACCAAATTCCAAATCCCATACCCCAAAACGGCGAATGATGGGTCGCTCCTGGTACCATATTCCAGTATAGCGATGCAGACGCCAACCAAATTCCAAATCTCATACCAACGGCGAATGATGAGTCGCTCCTGGTACCATATTCCAGTGTAGCGATGCAGACGCCAACAATGTCCCAAAATTTTTCCGGCCCTACGGTCTGGATCATACATCCTGCAAAACCGTATACAATCCATGGGCGTAAAACAATCCTAATTTCTCCAAAATCCTCTCGGGGCAAATGATGAGTTGCTCCTGGCATTATTCCAGTGCAGCAATGCAGATGCCAAACAAAAACCAAAATCCCAAAACCCTCTCATGACAAATGATGATTCGCTCCTGGTATCATATTCCAGTGTAGCGATGCTGATGTCAACCCAAATCAAATCAAACCAACAACCTCTACGGCGGAATCATGCTCCGTCCCAGAATTTACCCCGTGTCGAAATCATGCTTCGCCTCGGGATATCTACTCTTCCTGCCGGAATTATGCTCCGCCTCGGAATCAAATCAACCAACAAGCTCTGCGTCGGAATCATGCTTCGTCTCAGAATATGCACCCCATGTCGAAATGATGCTTCGCCTCGGTGTATCTGCCTTCCCTGTCGGAATTATGCTTCGGCTCGGAATCAACCAACGACCTCCTCGTCGGAATTATGCTCCACCTCGGAATCAAGTCAACCAGCAAGCTCTGCGTCGGAATTATGCTTCGTCTCAGAATGCACCCCGTGTCGAAATGATGCTTCACCTCGGTGTACCTGCCTTCCCTGTCGGAATTATGCTTCGGCTCGGAATCAACCAACGACCTCCTCGTCGGAATTATGCTCCACCTCGGAATCAAGTCAACCAGCAAGCTCTGCGTCGGAATTATGCTTCGTCTCAGAATGCACCCCGTGTCGAAATGATGCTTCGCCTCGGTGTATCTGCCTTCCCTGTCGGAATTATGCTTCGGCTCGGAATCAACCAACGACCTCCTCGTCGGAATTATGCTCCACCTCGGAATCAAGTCAACCAGCAAGCTCTGCGTCGGAATTATGCTTCGTCTCAGAATGCACCCCGTGTCGAAATGATGCTTCGCCTCGGTGTACCTGCCTTCCCTGTCGGAATTATGCTTCGGCTCGGAATCAACCAACGACCTCCTCGTCGGAATTATGCTCCACCTCGGAATCAAGTCAACCAGCAAGCTCTGCGTCGGAATTATGCTTCGTCTCAGAATGCACCCCGTGTCGAAATGATGCTTCGCCTCGGTGTACCTGCCTTCCCTGTCGAAATTATGTTTCCTCTCGAAATCAAGTCAGCCAACAAGCTCTGCGCCGGAATCATGCTCCGTCTCAGAATGTATCCCATGTCGAAATCAATGCTTCGCCTCGGAATATCTGCCTTCCTTATCGAAATTACGCTTCGCCTGGGAATCAACCTCTGCATCGAAATTATGCTTCGGTCAAAATGTCTGCCGCTCTTCGGAATTATGCTCCGCCCATCGGAATGATGCTCCGAATCCTGGAATCATGCTCCGCTCATTGGAATGATGCTCCGATCCTTGGAATCATGCTCCGCTCATCGGAATGATGCTCCGATCCTTGGAATCATGCTCCGCCCTTCGGAAAGATGCTCCGATCCTGGAATTATGCTCCGCTCTTCGGAATGATGCTCCGATATCTCTGGAACTATGCTCCGCTCTTCGGAAAGATGCTCCGAACTCTGGAATCATGCTCCGATCCCTGGAATCATGCTCCGCCCTTCGGAATGATGCTCCGATCCTGGAATTATGCTCCGCTCTTCGGAATGATGCTCCGATATCTCTGGAACTATGCTCCGCTCTTCGGAAAGATGCTCCGAACTCTGGAATCATGCTCCGATCCCTGGAATCATGCTCCTCCCTTCGGAATGATGCTCCGAATCCTGGAATTATGCTCCGCTCTTCGGAACGACGCTCCGAACCCTGGAATAATGCTCCGCCCATCGGAACGATGCTCCGATCTCTGGAATTATGCTCCGCTCTTCGGAAAGATGCTCCGGTCTCTGGAATTATGCTCTGCCTTTCGGAATGATGCTCCGAAGCCTGAAATCATGCTCCGCTCATCGAAATGAGGCTCCGATTCTCGGGAATCATGCTCCCCGGGATGATGCTTCGCCTCTGGAATGATGTTCCACCTCGAAGTTCAGCTTCAAGATCCATCAATTTCATGCACACAACTCAAATGTGCGGTGTGCATTTATTGATGGGGGGCACTTTGTTGGGGTAAAAATTTACACCCCGGTTGACCGAGTCAAAGTCAAGGTCAACCCCAAGCCAGGTGGGCCCAAGCCCAGGTCAAGTGGGCCCATGCCCAGGTCGAGTCCGAAACATGAAGCGACCGACCCTCCCCATGCCAAAAATGAAATCATGTAATAAATAATTTTTATGTAATTTTTTTCATACATGAATGTATGCAAAATGGGCATAAAACCAATATTTTGTAAGCCCATGGTTTATGTGCAAAAAGAAATGGCACATGAACCATGGGATGAGCTAAAATGCCATTTTTGCAAAGCCCAAGTGGCTATATATAAATGTGTAAGCCTATAAAAGGCAACATGATGATGAATAAAAATATATACCTTTCATTCTCTCCACAAAAATTAGAGCTGAGCTCTTTCTCCTTCTTCAAGGTTCCAAAACCTTCTTCTTTCTCTTGAATTAAATCAAGAGTTTTACTCTTCCTTTTTCAAAACTAAATAGTTTTCCACCACAAAACCCACAAAGGGGAACTTGGATCTGCCATCAGATCTTAAAAAGGAGAGATTTTGAGATTTTACATCTCTTGATCTTCAAGATCCAGCAAGCAACAGGAGGAAGAAGAAGAACCCTTCCATTAACCCAACAAAAAAAAAACACACTCAGGAGTCTAACTCCTCTTTGATTTCTTTTCAGAGAAATCTTTTTAGGCTAAAAGCCTGTTGTGTGCACAAGTCGCCCGCGTGCCGACACGTGGCGCGCGCGCTTGCGCAACTGCGCAAGTGCGCAAGTCGCCCGCGTGCCGACACGTGGCGCGCGCGCTTGCGCAACTGCGCAGTTGCGCAAGGCGCCCGCGTGCCGACACGTGGCGCGCGCGCTTGCGCAACTGCGCAGTTGCGCAAGGCGCCCGCGTGCCGACACGTGGCGCGCGCGCTTGCGCACCTGCGCATCCCTTGGATGTCTTTTCCCCCTCTTTTGTGTACATATATACACATATACATATGTATACAAATTTATACATACACGTACTCCACGACACTGTCCCTGTTAGAAAAAATTTCTAACGGGGCGCTGCCCCGCACCCCGCAAGGGGGCTGCTAGCCCCCTTGACCCCCAGCCCGCTATCCGGGTAGCGGGACCCCCGTAAAAACTCTGCGTGGCTCCCGATATATCCAAACCCCCCTTTCAGAACTGAACACACGCACACTGCACATTGAGTTCGCATGACCAGTTTAACCCGTTAATCGGAGGTTCCCTCGCCCCAAAGGCGATGGGTAATTAACGGCAGCTTAGTCCGCGGCTGCCGGAGATTCGGATCCCCACAATCATTAAACCCCGGCCTACCCTAGGCAGGGGGAATCTGTAGTACGCCTGACAAGCGCGCGCGTATTCCCATCTCAATGGGGTGACGAAAAACACCCTACAGTGCTGAATAGCGTTCTCCGGCGTTAAGTTCATCACCAACGGCTTGGTGGCAAAAACATATTCGTCAGGAGGAAGCAGCTCCTCATAGTGCTCTCCCCTCATCGGCAGACCGGAAATCTCAGCAAATTCTTCTAGAGTGATGGAAACTTCCTTGTCCATTAGAAGAAATGTATGGGTAGGGATGTTCCATTGCTCCACGAACGCCTTAATCCATCACGTCGGAGGAGCAGAGTACTCGAACAGCGAAGCGTAAACTGCGGGGTATAGACCGATCTTCAGCAGGTGCGTTTTCTTCGTTGACAAAATATACCTGGCCCACTGCAAATACCTTGCCGAGTGTCGAGGGGTCAATCAGATATTGTAGGATTGTCCCTAAGGGCGCGACTCGCCCTGGCATATGCGCCGTCCTAAAATATCCACGGCTGCCGGCAGCTGTATGGGTATGGCAGCAATCGAAGGTTGAAGAAGACCCTCCGAATTCCAATTTACAACCTCCATGGCATAGTTCACCGGGGGTACATCTGCATATGAGATCGATGAGATCGGATTTGACGGCGTCGCACAAGAGAAGCTTCGGCGACCTCTAATAATTTCATTGTACCACCTACCCCACAGGTGAAGGTTCTTGTACTCCGGGTCGTAGTCCTTAATGAGAGCAAGAACCTCCCGGTCTACCGGTGCCTCAGGGAATCCTCCCTCCGAACGGAAAAATGGGAACGAAAGATCAGAAGATATGTTGCCTGCAAGAAAAAGCGAAATTCAATTATCAGTGTCATAATTTAATTTTAAAATCCCGACGCTTGGTACTTTAAAATTTGTACCACACTGCAATGCAATGGAAATGGGACCAAAGGGGGACCCACAAAATCCAGATGACAATGTATCAGTTAATAAGACAGCCTCATCATTGGATGAGACTGTCAATTAATGAGGAAACCCTCAAAGAATATTCTCATTAAATGAGAAATCCCTCGAGACAAGGAGAAAATCTCCCTTTCAGAGCAAAGCTCTGTCACAGAGTGACACTTGTCAAACTCTGGTCACGAGGGAATAAAATTCCTTAAAGAGCCTAGCTCTGTAATGGTGATGGAAAATCCATCAAAAGTTAATGAAAATTAATTCTTAAGAATTAAAATTCTGGGATCTTAAAGATCCATGAAAAAACTCTTAAGAGTTCTTCATCAAAAGATCAAAAGATCTATACATTGTCAAAAGAGCAGAGTTCTGACCCATGGGCTAAGAAACCCTAAGGAAAGATCTATTTAGATCTATGGGTTCTTGAGAGCAAAACTCTGTTTATGAAACCCTAAAGGGGTTTTCTTTAGATCAAAAGATCTATGAGAGCAAGGCTCTGTTAATTAAAATTAATTTAATTTAATTTAATTTTTACCTAAAATTTTCTAGAGTTTTAACTCTTGAAGTTCTTGGAAATGAGAGCAAGGCTCTGAGATAAAAGTTCTTGAAGTTGATAATCATCTGAGGACCAAGGGTCCTATTTATAGGCGCTGAAGCACTTCCTTAACTTCTGAGTTGATCCAAAGGCTCAGATGTTGCCACCGCTGCACTCACGTGTGCGCCACGTGAGTGCAACGACGGGGGGCATTTGTTTCCCCCAATCAGAGCAAAGCTCTGTTTGAATTTCAAAATTCAAAAATTGAAGCAACACTTCAGATTCCTTGCGCTGCGCGCTGCGAGCCATGTGTCAAAAGCAGACACGCCAGCGCCAGGAGCGCTGCGCCTAAGGCAGTGCACCCCCAATTAGAGCAAAGCTCTGTTTCAGAATTCAAATTTTAAAAATGAAGCAACGCTTCAGATCCCTTGCGCTCTGCGCTGCGCGCCACGTGTCAAACATAGGCGTGCTAGCGCAGTTGCGCTACGCGCCATGTGTCAAATGCAGGTGCGCTAACACAGTTGCGCTGCGCTCTGCGCAGCGCGCCACGTGTCAAACGCAGGTATGCTAGTGCCAATTGCGCCTGTTCCCCTCCGAAAGACGGCGCAACAGACGTCTTGCTTGAAATTCGGGGCAGATGCTAATTGGTGCTATCCGTCCACCTCTCCGAAAATGCCAAGTTGATTTATGGCACCATGTATCGAAGGTTTAAACGGATGCGTCCGATATAGCAGACTTCGTCAGATTCCCCCTCGCTTGAGGGGGTTTTGATTGTGGGGACGCTCTTCCCTGCAGGCGCAAGCCCCTGCAGTTAATTACGCTACTGAATCGCGGTAACAACTTTCTCCTTCTCCAGATGATCACTTCGTGCCGTGGGTGTTTGTTTTGTGTTTGGTTGCCCGTGGATTGTATACGGAGACTAAGTTATGTTGTCGCCCGTAGGGCGTGGACTAGTCCAAATCCGTATCTTTCTTAGATTTGGGTTTGGGGGTTGGGTTTAAGGATACGTTAGCCTCATTTGAGACTAAGATCAATTTAAACGTTTGTTAAGAATACGTCAGTCTAATTTTAGACTAAGATCAACTTAACGGGATCATTTAGATCCAACAAGAGAGCAATTGGGAGGGGCTCTGTTGTTTAGTTTAATGACATTGCGGTCGATAGGTAGTTTAAGGACATTTCGGTCCAATGTTAGTTTTAAGACGTTGCGGTCAAGGTTAAGGACATCATAGTCCGTGGATTTAAGGACTCCACAGTCCGGCGTTAGTTTTAAGACATCACGGTCAAGGTTAAGGACGTCATAGTCCGTTGTTAGTTTTAAGACATCCCGGTCAAGGTTAAGGACATCATAGTCCATGAGTTTAAGGACCCCACAGTCCGTTGTTAGTTTTAAGACATCCCGGTCAAGGTTAAGGACATCATAGTCCATGAGTTTAAGGACCCCATAGTCCGTATCAATGTGTGGTTGTCGGGACTCGTCACCTCTTTGAAGACGTTGAGGAATTACAACGACAAGTATCAAAGGAGTGAAGAGATGTACCCTTGAACCAAAGTAGATTCAGTGATCTGTAGTCCAATTTGGAACCAAGACCAATTAATTATATTATGATCCCATTAGCTCAGTTAAGTCTGAATTGAGGACTTATGTCCAACTTGGGCTAAGTCCAACTAAGTTTGACCCTTCATTGAACAATCTGACATTTGTCTGGTTTTAGTCCACATTGTTTTCATCTTTGAATTCCTCAATTTTGAGATTCAATTGAAGGAGAGGCCTTGCCTCTAGAAAAATTAGCCAATTGGGCTAAAGTTAGTGTTAAACACTAAAGACCAACATTGTTGAACACTGGAGATAAGATTATCAGATTAGTGTTAAACACTAGAAATTGTGATTCTCGAATTAGTGTTAAACACTAATAAATAACAGTGTTAAACACCGGCAACCAAATTATCAGTTTGGTGTTAAACATTAACAGAGAGGAGATCACGTGGGAGCACATGATGGCATCAAAAAGGTGGGGCCAGTTCCCTTTCATTTTGTTCTACAGATAAGTGTTTAACACTCTTTATTCTGACAGCCATGACGTGTGGGCACGTGATGGGGGCTCATGCTCTGGTCTATTAGAATGCTCATTAGGGGTCACGTGGTGATACGTGAGGGCGCCCCAGAACTTCTTTTCTTTTGCTTTTTCTTTGTGTGCTTCAGGGGTCACATGGGGCACGTGAGGCGTTGCCTCAAAGTTCTTTTCTGTGGATCTTTGCAGGGGTCACGTGGTAGCACGTCTGGTTCTTTGCTTTTTTAAAGATTTGTTCATCGTTTAAGAATTAAATTCTTCATAGGGTTAAACCCTAGCAATAACTTTAAAGGAATTAAGTTCCTACTTTCTTTTGAAGAATTATTTTCTTAGATAGGGTTAAACCCTGATTTACATTCTGTAGGAATTAAATTCTCATATATGTGAAGAATTAAGTTCTGGCATAGGGTGAAACCCTAATCTCCTTTTAAGGGAATTAAATTCCTGTGAGTTTGAGAGAATTAAGTTCTCAATTAGGGTTAAACCCTAGTTCTGTCCATTTTGAAGGAATTAAATTCCTAATTTTAGAGAATTGAATTCTCATATAGGGTTAAACCCTAATTTTATCTCAAAGGAATTAAATTCCTATAATTTTATGAGAATTAAATTCTCAAAACTCAATTCCTTCTCTATGTTTTAGATCTGCATGGCAGGATCTCAACCCAATAAGAATTAAATTCTTAATTTATGGGGAGATGTGCACTTTGCAGATCTTCAACCAGAGAAAGAACTAAGTTTTTTCTTTATACAAGAGTTAAACTCTTGTGAGAATTAAATTCTCTTTTTGAAGCCCCTCTTTTCTTACCTAAGGTTTTTCTTTGCAGAGAATCAAATTCTTCTTTCTGAATTTTCAAGATTCCAAGGCTCTATATCTCTCTGTGTGTCTCTTCTTTTTTTTGAACTCTTTCCCTTGGCACCTATTTATAGGAGAAGAAAAAGAATCACTCTGTTTAGTGAATTTTTCATTGAAAGATTTGATTTGTTTATTGAGAGATTTGATTTATTTTCATCATTGATCCGGGCCTTTAAATTATTAGGTGAATTTTATTCACCGTTGGATTTTAAATCCAAAGATATTCTTTTGTTATTTCGGTTAGATTTAGGGGGAAATCTTTCCATGTCCAAGATTTTTCCATAAATTGGTGATATTTAATCACCCTCGGATTTTTAATCCACCGGTTTCACATAATTCTTCTCTATTTTAGAAAGATTTAAATGACCTTATTCAGAATTTAATTCTGTTGAACAACAAGGCTTTTAAAGCCAGTCACATGTGGCCACGTGACCTTTGGTGACGTGTGAGCACGTGACCCATGGTCACGTGTGAGCATGCGACCCCCGGTCACGTGTGAGCATGCGACCCCCGGTCACGTGTGAGCACGTGACCCCCTGAACTTTTTCCTCCTCTTCTTTGCTCTGTTCTCTGCTGCTTGCTTAACCATCACGTGCCAACACGTGACCACCGGTCACGTGTAAGCACGTGACCCCCTGAACTTTTTCCTCCTCTTCTTTACACTGTTCTCTGCCGCTTGCTTAACCATCACATGCCAACACGTGACCACTAGTCACGTGTGAGCACGTGATGCCTCTTCTGAAGCTTTTCCTGATTTTTTAATCAGGGAACAAATGCCCCTACAACGTTTCTCTCACGTGTCTGCATGTGAGTGCAACGCTGTCATTTTTGTGACCGTTGGATCTGCCTTGGGAGTAGGGTAGATGAAACGTTTTCCATCCCATCCTATAAATACCCTTGTCTTTTCAGAAGCGCCTCCACTCCTCATCTTCTTCTATTGATAAATTTTCTCTTGAGAATTTAATTCTCTTTTTCCAGAGCTTAGATCTCTGCTTCAAACTTTTTCCAGAGTTTAACTCTGTTCCACTAAGACCCTTTTTTCAGGTAAATGATCTTTGAACGATCGGAGAACTTTCCCAGCAATCACCACGGGATTTTAAATCCAGATCATGGGTTTTTTCCTTTGATAAGAACACACATTTCTTTTTATTTTAAGTTTTTCCACAAGAACAGAAAACCATTCAATCCTCAAACTGTAGACTTCCTAGGGTTTCTTTAACCCTCAGGGAAATGATGATGTTGGCTGTTTTCCCTGGAATTTAATTCCATCTCCAAGGAGCTCTGGCTCTGGAACCATATTTTCTGGGAATTTAATTCCCTTTTTCAAAAAGGAATTTAATTCCCATGAAGAACTAAGTTCTTCCTAGAGACTTTCATGGGTTTTCTTTCCCTAAGTCATCTTCTTCACAATTCAGAAGAAGTTTGCACTGTTGGTCTTTGGGAATTTAATTCCCTTGATTCTGTTTGATTCATCACAGAGCTCCAGATGGATTTGTCTTTTAGGGGAATGTGTAGGGTCACTTGAAACACACTGCCTATTTGATTAGAATATTCCTTTTGTCTCATTATAATTGCTGTGCCTCATCATTTTCCAGCCGTCCTCTTGATTTCGTGGGACCCACATGTTTTGTAACTAATGGTCCTACCAAACAAGTCCTCTGTCGCTTTCTTCAACTGTCTTCATATATATATATATATATTGCTGGCTTCACTTTTGACAGTTTTCCTTTACTTTGTTTCAGGTGCGATGGCTTCTTTTCCGTGCTTTTCCTTCACTCGCTCGGAGGCCGCTTTTCCTCAGTCACCATCTGATGAGGAAGTGATGGCGATGATCCGGGCTCATGTCCTGAACTGCACTAGCTTACTTCTATGGGGAACTTGGTACAGCCATATTATCCGGGGTCGCCGGAGTTTCCTCTGCGAAGTGCCGACAGAGTCCACTTTCCCGTTCTTGCCGATGGACCCTCCGAGGATGGTTTTCGCTGTGGAGATGCCAAATTGGACTCCAATAGGATGGCTCGAGCCTTCGACAACCGGTATCCCGAACCATCCGATCCCAGCTATAGATATCCTGGGACGACGTATTTGCCAGGGTGAGGCCCACCCATGGGGACAGATTTATAAGATAGGGCTCACTCCTCGACACCCCACGGGCTACCTCCTCTGGGCTCTCTATATTCTTTCTGCCCATCGTGCACGGCTGCAAAAGGTCGGGCTTTACCAGGCAATATATGTGTCGCTCTTCCATTATCAATCCCCGCATGTCTGGTGGGTTAAGGCGTTCTTGAATCAATGGAATCTCCCCACCAACACCTTTCTTCTCGGGGACAGAGAGGTTTCGATCTCTTTGGGGGAATTTTATGAGATCTCGGGGCTGCCAACTCGAGGGGCACTTTATGAGGAGTTGCTGCCTTCTGATGAATACGTCTTTGAACCCGAGCCCGTACCGCTTGACGGCTTGTCTGCTGAGAACGCCGTCCGCTACAAGCGTCCCAGCTTGATCAAGGTGCTAGGTATCTTTGACCGATTGTTCACCGAATCTGAGGAGCAGGGCGTTACTTTTAAGAGCTTCATTGCCTGTTTCCTTCGCGAGGGCGTCTTGTCGAAGACAGCTCCGAAGTTCGCAAATATCAAAGACCCCTTTGGGTTTGGTCTGAAGAAGCTGCTGACCAATGAATCGGATCTACCACAGTACTACATCCCCATAATGTCGCCGATGTCTTTCGAATCCATTGCAGCTCCCGGCATGGATGAGGAGACGTTCTTTGTGGGGTTTATCAGTGTCTGGCTCAGCTGGTTTGTCATCCCTATGCATCGCCGTTTTATGAGAGTTTCGGTCATCTATCCGGCTCACCGTATAGCTGAGGGGACGCGGCTGGCCATTGGCATCCCGGCATTGGCGCATCTCTATCACGGGTTGGGCGCTGCAGCTAATACTTCCACCCCTGGCATAGATGTGGTAAACTTTTCGCTTCACTACTTCACGTCTTGGATCGAAATGCACATCTTGGGTGCTTTCGCTATGCATCAAAGGCCCACATTCTACGACGCCTATACCTTCTCACGGCTTATGCGATTGGTGGATGCTTCTGCCGCTGACCCGACTCAATTCGGGGCTATTCGGGCGTTGATTTCTCCTTATGCTGCTGCTGGCGGGTTAGCATTCACTGATCGGGTCTTATCTTCTCCCTCGTGTTCAGCTCAGGCGCTTTAGGACCGGTCGAAAGATAACGTGCCCTCTTTGAGGCCCCGGGAGGCCGCGCACCTATACGCAATCAGACCGGGCTACCTAGTATTTTGTCAGGATAGCGCGGCCCTTTTCATGCGGTACAATCCGTATCGCTTTGCCCGGCAGCTTGGCTATGATCAGGGTGTCCCTTTTAAGGTTTTCATAGTCGCGCCGGTCCCTTCGCCCGAAGCCGTTCGAGATGCCGCCCATCATTTTGTGAGGTTGAACACCGGCTCCCATTTCATGATCCCCGATGCTGATTACATGCCCCGATGCGTGGGGGCGTTTACGGGATGGTATCTCCATCGGGTCAACCCGATTATTCTTGAGGAAAGAAGGGTACTCCTGGGCCATGGTGCTCCTACTCAGGTTCTGGTCACAGGAGTTACGCTGCGACCGCGCGCGCCGGTCCATTTTCCTTTGAGGGATACCGGTGTTGCGCTCATTCCGGGAGAGTCGGGGGTGGATCTTACCCCAACAGCTGGTATGCCATTGGGCACCCGGTCACGGGGTAAACGGGCTCCGGTAGCAGCACCACCACCCGCGGCAGCACCGCCTCACGTGGCATCTACAATGGCGGTGTCATCCTCGGTTGTGGTACCGGGTGAGGGCGACAGGGGTGAGGGCGTTGAAGGCGAGGTGGGCCAACGTCGCGCTAAGGCGGCACGGGGAAAGAAACGGTCATCTTCGGCGGCCGGTTCTGGATCTAAGAGGCGGAGGAGGGTGGCTACCAACTTACTTGATTCTCTAACGGAGTCCGAGCCCATACTTCCAAATGAACCGTTGGTTGTGCAAGAGTCGGACGCTAGTCTTCTCTTCCCGGGTTCGGCCGCCGAGGAAGCCGCACAGTTGGCTGAGGCTATAAGACGTTCCAAAGATGCGTCTCAGAACGTCAGGGTTCCGAAGAAGCCCTATCCTGCCTTAATCTTTTATGAAGACCCCTCATGGATCAGGCGGCGGTTTATCGGCCCTTTGGAGGAATGGGGAGAAAGGGCCCTGAAGCAGGCTGCTTCGGAGGATGCGGCGGACGCGCTTTCTTTGTGGACCGGCGGCCACGAGTCCACCCTCGAACCCCGGCGGGCACGTCTCCTTGAAAAGGAGCATCGGCTTGAAGAAGCCATATTGAAGGCTTCCCTGCGCATTGGTATGTCTTTATACTTCTTTGTAGTTTTTCGAATTGTTTACGCCTGTATATATGTATTCTTATCCTTGTGTGAATTGTGCAGAGTCTTCGGCGGTGGGGGAGGTCCCTACGGGCTTGTTGAAGCTAAAGCCTGTTGGCATTCCCGATGAAGCCTTGCTTGATGTGGAGGGGGCTGACGAGGCTGTTCCTCTTGCCATAGAGCCTCCAGTGGCGGTTCTTGATCACGGAGCACTTGCTCCTTTGGTAGAGGCTCCTTTGGGGGTTGCCGCCCCAATGACTCTTCCTGAGGGCGGCCCAGAGGCCAGGAAGGAGGTAGTCGGGACTACCCTCCCTTTGCTGGAGCCGGAGATCGCGGCGGAGGCCGTTGAATCTGCCATCCCCCCAGCTCAGAATGGGAGGAGTATTGAAGGTAACCTACATTTTAAATTAGCAATCTTTCTGTTGTCTGAATTCTTTTGTTTTCTCAGAATTGTACGGGCTGGCGGCCTTTATTGCTGATCTGTCTCCCCAGCAATCGTTTCAGCGCCTGCTGGAGATGGCAGCTCCGCAGGCGATATCCCCTCAACTCATCGTCCTCTTATCTGGACAAGGTTAGTGTCGTTCACCATTTCTTATAGCATCGTTATTATTTTGCGTATTGAAATTGATGTCCTCTACAGTTTTGGAGGCCAATGACGAGGTTGAGGTCCTCGAAGGGCCAGGGGAACCTTCAGCTCCTACTTGCATGACTGTAGGTAAGTGACATCTCAATATGGCCCCACTTGTTCCTTTGCTTAAGAGTTTTACTGACATTTTTCAAATCCGAACAGCCTTGCCAGCCCCCATAGCGCTGGAATCGCGTATCGCCATGCCGCCCGGCCCCTACGCTTTGCGAGCCTCAGAGCGCCTGGCCCAGTTAAGCCTTATCTCCATGTCATCTTTGATCGAGGAGCTTCGTGCTGGCAGTGCAACCACAGCTGAAGCATTTGCTGTCGAGGCTAACGGTTCTCTTCCTTTTCTTGCCACCTACCATAGCGAAGAGGTGGTGCGAGTTTGGGTGGAGTTCTGTCGGCAGGTGGAGGCTTGCTTGCACGCACTTGAGTGTTCCCGCCTTTCCTCGGAGGCCGTGGCTGCAAAGGCAGACTTACGGGGGCTGATAGCGTGGTGCGCGGCAAATATGGTATCATGCGAGAGGAGGCTCGGCCGCAAATTCTCGGAAAGGGAGTTGGCCTCTAAGGCATTGAGCGAGCTTCAAACCAGCCTTACAGCCAAAGCCAATAAAGCGTATGAACTCTGCCGAGTACTTCAAGAGTCTATCAAAGAGGTGGTGGCTCTTGATAAAGCTACCGTGTTCACTCGCGAAAGGGTTGAGGCTCACAAGGCTACTAAGAAAGAGCTCGAAGGCCGGCTCGCCTCGTATCAGGCCCAGCAGGCTCAGGCGGAGGCCCGTCTCCTGGTGATCCTGAATCATGAAGCTGTGGCCCAGCAAAAGAAGGATGAGCTAGTAAAATTGCTAAATCGCCCACCGGCTTGAAGCCTTGTATCTTTTCTTTTCTTTTTGTACATACTCCAGAATGAGAGTATATTCTTTTTGCTTTTTCATGAATTGTACTTTGTATCCATTTTGGTTCATGAATAAAAGACATATTTTTTTTAATGGTGTGTCACTTTTTATTGAATGTGTTCTGCGGACAGTTTATCTTGGTCTCCTTGCAGGGTAGTGATGGCTTAGGATTCAGGGTTAAGATCTGCCTCCTAAGACTTTTGAGCTTTATGAGCCGTGAGGGTCTCATAAAGAGTTTTTCTCTCTACAGGTCGAGAGGATCCCGTAGGTGTAAGTTCTTCTTAAGAATCATGAGGATTCTTAAGCGGGTTTTCCTTTGGGAGTCGTAAGGATCTCACAAGAGAGTTTTTCTTCCTTACAGGTCGTGAGGACCCGCAAGTGCTGGGTGCGGTCGCCCTTATCCGTATTTCACGGGATCAGGGGTTGCTTTGGGATGTTTTCCAGGGTACCGTAGTTTAAAGACATCGCGGTCAAGGTTAAGGACCTCATAGTCCGTGGGTTTAAGGACTCCACAGTCCGATGTTAGTTTTAAGACATCACGGTCAAGGTTAAGGACATCATAGTCCGTGGATTTAAGGACTCCACAGTCCAATGTTAGTTTTAAGACATTACGATCAAGGTTAAGGACATCATAGTCTGTGGATTTAAGGACTCCACAGTCCGATGTGTGGTTACCGGGACCCGTCACCTCTTTGAAGACGTTGAAGAATTACAACGACAAATATCAAAGGAGTGAAGAGATGTACCCTTTAACCAAGGTAAAATCAGTCTAGAATCATCATGGTTGATCGTTAGTTTTAAGACATTACGGTCGAGGTTAAGGACATCATAGTCCGTGGATTTTAAGGACTCCACAGTCCAATGTTTGCTCTGGATGCTTCACACGGGTTCACTGCCGTGCTCTGCGAGGACCAGGCTTCGCTCTGGACGTTTTCCGCGGGGTCAAAGAGTGATGTTATCCGCGTTCTACGTGACCAGGAATTTTTCTCTGGATGCTTCCCACGGGTTCACTGCCGTGTTTGGCGAGAACCAGGCTCCGCTCTGGATGCTTCACACAGGTTCACTGCCGTGCTCTGCGAGGACCAGGATTCGCTCTGGACGTTTTCCACGGGGTCAAAGAGTGACGTTATCCGCGTTCCACATGACCAGGAATTTTGCACTAGATGCTTCACACGGGTTCACTGCCATTTTCGGCGAGGACTAGGCTTCGCTCTGGATGCTTCACACGGGTTCACTGCCGTGCTCTGCGAGGACCAGGATCCGCTCTGGACGTTTTCCACGGGGTCAAAGAGTGATGTTATCCGCGTTCCACATGACCAGGAATTTTGCACCAGATGCTTCACACGGGTTCACTGCCGCGTTAGGCGAGGACTAGGCTCCGCTCTGGACGTTTTCCACGGGGTCAAAGAATGACGTTATCCGCGTTCTACGTGACCAGGAATTTTGCTCTGGATGCTTCCCACGGGTTCACTGCCGTGTTCGGCGAGGACCAGGCTCCGCTCTGGACGTTTTCCACGGGGTCAAAGAGTGACGTTATCTGCGTTCCTTGTGACTAGGAATTTTGCTCTGGATGCTTCCCACGGGTTCACTGCCGTTTTTGGCGAGGACCAGGCTCCGCTCTGGACGTTTTCCACGAGGTCAAAGAGTGACGTTATCCGCGTTCCACGTGACTAGGAATTTTGCTGATTATATCCGCATTTCACGGAGTTGGGATTTGACTCTCGGTGGGAGTACATCGTCGAGTCATGGAACTGGGAGTTGCCGCTGTTCCGCTTTGCTTGATGTTATGTCTGCTGAAATGAGACGAGTGTTGAGAGGATCTCTAGGCTGTTTATGAACCATCGAGATTTGGCTTCTTCTTCTGATGAAACCTGGGGAGGAGGAGTGTGATTCCTTCTTCATTTGCGCCCCTGGATTGTATACAGGGATTGATGTAGCATCACCTGTAGGGCAAAAATTTCATTTTTATTTTATTTCTTTTTCCGCGATGCTCTATAATTTCAGCTTTTATATCGCGAAGGTCGCGATTGCCCCATCATTTCGGCTATTTTTCGCGGTGCCCAATCATTTCGGCTATTTATTCTATTTTTACTCGCTGTTTTTTATTACGAGTTGCCCAATCATTTCGGCTATTTTTAATGCATACATTTTTACTTGCTGCTTTTTATTGCAAGTTGCCTCATCATTTCGGCTATTTCGTATGCATGTGTGGCTCGCTGGCTTTTCGCTGCAAGCTTGGATTTAGACACCGATTTTGGCATCAGCACCGCTACAACTGGGATATTGCCAGGAGCGAATCATTATATGCCTCCGTCGATGTTGAACAAAGGTGGCTTAGTAAACAGGGTTAAGCGTCCTGTCGACTAAGGCTTTTGACTTCATGAGCCGTAAAGGTCTCACAAAGGTATTTCTCCCTACAAGTCGTGAGGATCTTGTAGGTGTGTTTTCTCCTTGGGAATCGTGAGGATTCCTAAGTGCATGTTTTCTTGTAAGTCGTAAGGATCTTACAAAAGGGTTTTCTCCTTATAAGTCGAGAGGACCCAAAAGGGTTGTTCACCATATGAACATATCCCTAGTCACGGATGGGACTCGGTTAGGGAAATGTTTATTCGCACCCGTGGATTGTATACAAGGGTCAGTATTGAGCCGCTTGTAGGGCAATATCGAAGATTTTGGGGGTTGCTTAAGAACAGGTTCAGGTTTCTGTAACTTAAGACTTTCAAATCTTATGAGCCGTGAGGGTCCCATAAGAGAATTCTCCTTACAAGTCGTGAAGATCTCGCGAGTGTAATTTCTCCTTAGGAATCGTGAGGACTCCTAAGTGTGTTGCTCTCTTGTGAGTCGTAAGGATCTCACGCGGGTGGTTTCTCCTTACAAGGTCGTGAGGACCCTGCAAGTGTCCTTTAACGAGGTTGCACCCTTTCGGGTTTTCACAAACACTCGCCGGTAACCCTGCTGTTTTTACTCACGGAGCCCTTTCGGGTTTTCATCCGTGCCCATTTCACTTATGGACATACCGTTTCTATTTTTATTATTATTATTTTTTATTTTTTATTTTTTTATTTTTTTTTGTATCGGCTTTGAGATACTGCAATCCACCGTAGTTTATCGACATCTCGGTCAACAGCTAGTTTTAGGACATAGTGGTCCATTGTTAGTTTAAGGACGTTTTGGTCCGTCGTTAGTTTAAAGACTTTTCGGTCCGCTGTTAGTGTAAGGACATTTCGGTCCGCTGTTGAAGAAGGCCGGTTACTACTTATAGAGTTTGGGCATAGGAAGATAGCGAGCGGACATAGTCGTCGTCATCTATCATTGACCTAGTCCTTGACCCGTTAAGCATAGTATTTCTTTAGGAAGCGACCGTTTATTGGCCTGAAAGGTCTTTCACCGTGCATATCCATGAGTAGATACACTCCACCCTGGTAAACCTTGTCTATGATGTACGGGCCTTCATAGTTCGGCTCGAATTTTCCCCATTTGGTGCGATTTGGGATCATAGGTCTTTTGACCACTAGCACGAGTTCGCCTTGGTTGAATGTCCTAGGCCTAGTCAATCTTTCGTACGAGTGCGTCATCTTTTCTTTGTAAGCCTCCAGATTTTGTTGCGCTATGAGCTGGGTTTCATCAAGGGCATCAAGCTCCTCAAGCCGAAGGTGAGCATTTTCTTCGTCCGTCAGCTCGTAGTGGACTGCCACTCGTAGAGAGGGTAACTTTATCTCGAGGGGGAGTACTGCTTCTGTACCGAATACCAATGCGTACGGCGTCGTGTTTGTGGCCGTTTTGAATGTAGTTCGATATGCCCAGAGAGCTTCTTGTAGTCTCTCGTGCCAGTCCTTCTTATTTCGGGACACCGTCTTCTTCACAATCTTCGTCAAGTTTTTGTTGAAAGCCTCGGCTAGACCGTTAGCTCGGGGATTATACACTGAGGAATATCTCCAGTCTATGTTGTGTTGTTGCGTGAAGCGGCTGATCTTGTGGCTTCTGTTGCTGACCCATTATCGGAGATGATCCGTCTTGGCGTCCCAAACCGATAAATGACATGCGTCTTGAAGAAATGGAGGATATTCTTCGTCTTCACTTTCCTCAACGGTACTGCTTCTGCCCATTTGGAGAAGTAATCAGTGGTCGCTAGGATGAAACGATGTCCCCTGGATGATGCTGGTTCGATAGGGCCGACTATGTCAGTTCCCCACATCTCGAATGGCCAGCTAGCCACCGTCGGATATAGAGGATTTGGGTGCTGATGGATAAAGTCTCCATGAATCTGGCATGAATGGCATTGCTTCACATATTCGAGACAGTCCTGAATCATCGTGGGCCAATAGTAGCCCATTCGTTTGATCTTCAACTTCATCTTCGGGCCTGCTTGGTGAGAACCGCAGAGTCCGTCGTGAACTTCCTGAACGAGTCTTTTCGCTTTGTCAGGTCCCAGGCATCTCAACCATAGAGAATCAAATGACCTCTTGTACAGAGTATTATTGACGAAGGCAAAAGACAGAGCTCGTTTCATAAGCTGATGTCTTGAGGACACATCTTCAGGCGTTCGACGGGATCTGAAGTAGTCTATGAAGACTTCTCTCCAATCTTCAACCTTCTCTTGGTCCTTTATTTGCATAGCCATTTGCTCGGTTGCTTCCTTTTCCTCAGATGATTCCAGAGATATTTCTGCCGGTGTGAGGACCCGACGGCTTTGTACCACGATTCTGACATCATCGAGGTTTTCATCAACCAGTTCTTTAGCGAGCTTGGCTAACGCGTCCGCCTTGCTATTTTCCGCACGCGGTATGCTTTCCAGCATGTAGTAGGGAATTTGAGTCAGCAATCGCTGTACTCTGTCGCCATACTTCACCAGCTCTGGCTTGCACGTCTGGTAGTCGCCGTTTACTTGGCTAACGACCAGTTGGGAGTCTCCGTATATGAGGAGGTTTTCAATTCCCATGTCGATGGCGATCTCGAGGCCTGCTATCAAAGCTTCGTACTCGGCTTCATTGTTCGTCCTCGGCTCTGTCAAGGAGAAAGCAAAGCGCATTATCCCTCCTTGTGGGGTTACGAAGATGAGGCCTACCCCCGATTTGATTATAGGCGTGTTTTGTTTGCACTTCTTCATGGAAGATGCTCCATCGAAGAAAAGTTCCTACCGGGTACCACTTCCGTCGATCGCGTCAAATGCATGTTCATCTGGAAGTTTGCAATTCAAGGGAGAATCGACCGGTATTGGATGCTCAGCGAGGAAGTCGGCGATGGCCTGGCCTTTCACCGCCTTAACAGGCTGATAGGTTATCAAAAACTCCATTAAGAGCAAGGCCCATTTGGAGAGTCGTCCCGTCAATATGGCTTTTGACATCAAATATTTGAGAGGGTCCACCTTCGAAATGAGATGGACTTCGTGCGCCACCGCATAGTGCCTGAGCTTTGTTATCGCGAAGATCAACGCCAGGCAGTGTTTTTCGATGGGAGAGTAGTTGCTTTCTGCCCCCAGCAAAACTCAACTCAAATAATAGAGTGCTCTTTCTTTCCCTTGGTCGTTCTCTTGCGCCCATAATTGGCCTAAGGAACCTTCGAGGGTTGTGGTATAAAGAATAAGAGGCTTTCCCCTGACTGGAGCAGCTAACACCGGCGGGTTCTACAGGTATTGCTTGATCTCGTCCAGTGCGCCTTGGCATTTGTGATCCCAGACGAACAGGGTTCCCTTCTTCATCAGGTGACTGTAAGGGCGTCGCTTGCCTGAGAGATTGGCTATAAATCACCGTATGTACGCGAGCTTCCCTTGGAGAGACCGCAATTGCTTGAGAGTCCTTGGCGGAGGCATTTCCATGATCGCCTTGATCTTCGACGGATCTATCTCGATACCTCGGTGTCGAACGATGAATCCTAGGAATTTTCCCGAGGAGACTCCGAATGCGCACTTGAGAGGATTCATCTTCAAGTTGTATTGTCGAAGGCGTTGAAATACGATCTTTAGATGCTCGAGATGTTCCTCGTATGATTTGCTTTTAACCACGAGGTCGTCGATATAGCATTCGACGATTTCATGTATATGGTCATCGAAGATCTTTGTCATGGCCCTTTGATAGGTGGCACCGGCGTTCTTTAAACCGAAGGGCATAACCTTGTAGCAAAATATACCCAAAGGGGTCCGGAAAGCGGTATGCTTCTGGTCTTTGGGATGCATCTTTATTTGATTATATCCTGATGAGCCGTCCATGAAGGAGAAAACCTCGTGAGTGGACGTGTTATCTATCATCAGCTCGGTGACTGGTACTGGGAAATCGTCCTTCGGGCAGGCTTTATTGAGATCCCGAAAGTCCACACATATGCGCACTGTCCCATTCTTCTTCATCACTGGGACGATGTTGGCAATTCAATCGGGGTACTGAACCTCTTGAATGAAACCAGAGTCGATCAGCTTTTTGACCTCGGCGTTAATGCTCATCTCAAGCTCAAGCCGCATTCTTCTCGGCGCCTGTTTGACTGGCTTGACGTCCGGGGATATGGCCAGTTTGTGCACAGCAATCTCTAGATCTAATCCTGGCATTTTGGAATAATTCCATGCGAAGCAGTCTCTATGCTGCATAAGCACGTCTTTTAGTGCAGCCACCTTTTCTTCAGACAGCAGCTCGCTGACGAATGTCGGCCGCGGGTCGCTTGTAGTCCACAGCTCAATTTTCTTGAGCTCATCTGCAGTGGTATGTATTCCATCTTCCAGCTCTTTCGGCGCTGGTGGAAATTCTGAGGTTACCTCGTCGTCATTGTTTTCAAAGCACCAAGGAAGGTCATCCATATTCTCGGGCTCTCTTTTTGATATTGTTACCATATGACAAGTACGAACTCGCTTCCAAGACCGATGTGGATCTGGTTCTGTTCTTGTGGCTTTGGGTTCGTATTTTTGTGGCGGCGTTACCCTCCAGCTGCTGGATAGAGCAAACCTGCCTTGCTGGTACTGGTCTTCGACCCAATTCTTGAAGGTGAAGCAGTCTTCGATAGGGTGTCCTATGGCTCGGTGATAAGAGCAATAACTCGAATGAGAGACCTCGTTAGCTTGCTCAGGGTGCTTAGACTCCGGAAGTGTAATCATTCGATGTTTTAAAGCGAGATCAAGTATCTTCTTCGTCTTGTCTTGAGGGAAAGAATACGCTCGACTCATATTCTTCATGAGGGACAAATCCGGACCGCGCAATTCCCGATCACATGACTCTTTGATCCCACGTTGTCGTTGTCGAATCCCTTTTCCGCTCTTTGACTTATTTCTGCCTCTGCTTCGGGCCTTTTGCACAACAGGTTGACAAGGAGGAGCATTTTCATCTTTCGCAGCCTGTTGAAGAAGGCGTTGCGTCCTGGCTTTCTCGTAGATGGCCATTTCGCGATTATGGTCGTCCCGAGCTTTTTGACCCGCTTTCCTGATAAGCTTGTCCATTCGTTCTTCAAATGACGGACTCGGCATTTTGATGGCAGGATCTAGTTTTGGTATGGGGTCGGTGTTTTCTGACAGGGCGTCCTCTTCTTCATCAAAGTTATATATGGCGTAGCTACCATGGACTCGTTCCCGTTTCCCGGATCTCACATATCCAAGCCCAAGCATTTCCATTCTCCTGTTGGGCAACTTGCGCTGAGTCCCAGGGACATCCCAAATCCTGTTGTAGAACCGAGCTTATCAAATAGTCTATTTTAAAGGTACCCCTTGGCGTTTCAATAGCCTTTTTAGTTTATTCGTGTAATATCTGGGCAAACGGATGGGTTGGAGCCTGTCAAGTGTAGAATCCGCGCCGTGCCAGATTTCTTTCTCCACTCTTGTTTCCGTGGACCGGTAGAACAGGATCGCCTTTTCACCCTTTCGCCTGGGAGGGACGTAAAATGTCTGCAGATCTTGCACATTATGAGCTTCAAGTGCGTCAAGATCTTTGCAGTGCCCCCGAGGAATTATGGTAATTTGCAAACTCTGATTATCACCAGAGAATGCTTGTACTGACGGCCGACTGAAGAACACAGCATTCACCTCATCTTCCGAGTGACTTCCGAAGATCAACATGGGGGCGGACGGTCCTGGGTTGTTGCGTCGAGACGGCCCAGCGTAGACTGTCTCTTCTTCTTCTTCGGTATCACTCCCAAAAACAGGAATGGTGGTGGCGGCTTTGTTCTCTGGTGCGCGACACCTCTCCGTGTCCTCGAAATCTGGCAAAAAGTATTTCTCATCTTCATACTTTCGGACTTCGTTCACGGAGAATGGGTTCAGCTCCCCTGTTACGGTATACTCGAGATCGTCCTTGAAATACTTCATGCACTGATGTTGCGTAGAAGGGATGATGTTGTACTCGTGTAACCAAGGACGACCGAGCAAGGCATTGTAGCAGGTCTTGGCGTCAATGATATGAAACTTAATATCCGTGATGAGTAGTTCGAAGCGTAATGTTAGTATTACAGATCCGAGAGTCCGTGATGACCGAGAATCGAAACCGAAGATGGTAATTTTATCACGGGCGAGGTGCTGAACGCTTATGTAGATTTCTTTCAACACCCGAACAATAAGGAGATTGACGGATGATCCATTATCAACCAGGATTTTGCCTATCTTGATATCGTGGCAGTATCCAGAGACATATAAGGGACGGTTGTGGTCGCACGTTCCAAGGAGAAGGTCTTCATCACCGAACGTGACATCGGCTGTGTGCACTTCTTCTAGTTCATCCTTCATCCTTTCTTCGGCGAGGAAGGCTTGGAATTGCTCGGGCTCTTGTAGCGCCTTGATTAATGAATCTCTCACTTCTTTTGATAATAAGAGGGCGTCGAGAATGCTGAGTTGCGAAGGTAGCTTCCTTAGGTGCGCTAGGATGTTGTAGTCCACCTTACTCTTCTTGGGCGGGTCCTTGGCAGTCAGCTCTTTCATGACTTGGTCATCTAAGGCGATATCCTCAGCGACCTTTTCCTTTCCCTTATCTTTTGTAGTTGCGGGTCCAAGATTCTTTTCCGGGAGCGTGCGATTGCACAGCTGAATGTTTTCGCAAGCCTCTGGTTCTTCCTCTTTCCCTAAGACAGATTCTTTAAAGAGAGGGCCCAGAGCCATTTCCTCATCAGAGTCGCTCCCAAAGGTGAGAACTTGTGATCCTCCGGCGTTGACCGTGTAACAGTTACCGGTAGTTCTTTTGTGACCTTCGGTCGTACTTCTCTGCTCCCGACGAGTTTTGCGTTTCATTCGCTTAAAATTCTGCCGGTGAGCAACGTATCCCTTCCACCATCTTTTAAAAGCGTCGCACTCCTCAGTGGGGTGTGAAATCTTCTGATGATATGAGCAGTAATTAGGGTGCATTTCTGCTCCACCGAGAGTGTTTTCTTCCGAGGGTGGTAGCTTCATTCCCATTGATATGGCTTTAGCAAACCTTTTCCTCGTCTTGAATATGTTTTTATCCACATCGGATGTCTTTTGATTTGGCGGGAGTGCCTCGACTCTTTCATCTAATCGCCGGCGTTTGGCTCCTTCCAATATGGCCATCTCACGCTCCCGATCGGCTTTACTTTTCAGACGAATCTCATCCAGAAAAGCGTCGATCATTTCGTCTGACGACCACACAAGTTCCAGCTCAGGCTCTGCCCCTAGTTTCTCAGTGCCAGAAGTTTTTTTCATCGTCCGTAAATGAGTGGGAGATCACATGACAACTTGCCACGTATCCCTCGGATTCATCCGACGAGCTCCCTCCATTATCTTCCTCCTGAAAGACGTGGTCGAGGAACTCTTGTAGTGTGATGGGAGTCCGCGCCTTTTGATTGTACTCCTCCAGCGGGTCAATCTGTTTCTGCAAGTCTGTGCGCTTGTCGCCAGGCTTCACGGGACTTTTGGATCTCTTCTTCTTCTTCTTTGAAGATTTTGACGGCTGGTTGTGAGTGCTTGGGCCACCACCATCGATCTTTGGAGTTGGGCGCGGCTTCAACATCCCTTCAATGATCTGAGGTTCCAACGGGTTCTTCCACCTGATCGCTGGGCATGTTTAAAGATCGTTCAGCATCCTCTTTGTTTTGGCTGATAGCACAACCTCCCATGGAGCTTCTTCAATGAAAGAACAAGTTGCCCCCGGTGTGTCCGTCTTCTTAGGAGTGTGCGGTTGGGGCGGGTTCACCTTCCACTTCTCGGACAGCGCAAACTTGCCCTATAGGTATTGATCTTCAATCCATCCTTTGAAGACAAAGCAATCCTCAATCGAATGGCTTACCGTTTGATGGTAAGGGCAATAATTGGGGTTATTCACCTCACTTGGTTGCGGCGGTCGCCTTGGATTCGGCAGGTTGATAAGCCTGTTACGTACCGCCAGCTCGAATAGCCTTTTCGTCTTATCCCGCGGGAATGAGTAGGGGCGCTTCATTTTCTCATTATAATATCGCCGTCTTTCTTCCAGTTGATCCGCTAGCTTTGGGGTGCTGGGTTGCTGCTGAGCGTTCACAACGAAGGTTGCCTTCCCTTTACCCTTGTCATTCCAAGGTTCCGGCTTCGGGGGAGACGGTCTGTGACCCATCTGGTCCATCTGGGCCAGCTTATCAATTAACGCCTAGAACGTGGTCGGTTTAAAGAACATCATGAACTGTGAGATAGTAGCATGAGGATCTAGGGTACCCACGAACATGCCCACCGCCGGTGCTTCTTCGATGCGCTGCTCGCATTTCGACCACAAGTTTCGCCATCGGATTGCATATTGGACCCAAGTTTCACCCGGCTTCACTCTTGCATTGATCAGAGCCGTTATTGGAGTACGCTCGCTGGCGCTTGCGAAACGTTGGGTAAACAATAACTCCATTTCGGCAAATGTCTTGACGGAGTCGTTCGGAAGCTCGGAGTACCATTCGAACGCCGTCTCCGACAAGCTGCCGACGAACTGGCGGAGCAGGAGCTTATCATCGCCGCCGGTGTTACCACAAAGAGCCCTGAACTGGGCAACATGTTGATGGGGATTGCCAGTCCCCTTGTAGACGTGAAATTTCGGTATTGTATAGCCCAGTGGGTACTTGATCTGATCATACCGGCTCGGATATGGTCGCTCTATTCTGACAACTTGATTGGCTGCCTCAGTCGCCTGGTGAACCTGTATCTGCTGAGCTATATATTCATCCAAGTCAGCTTTGGAGATTGTCTCCTCCTTGGCTGTTGACAGAGCTGGTGGAGGATTTGAAGTTTCTTTCCTGTCATCTTCAAGGACGATCGGAGGATCTTCAGCAGGAGGATCTTGTTGGATCATCATACCCACCATGTCCTGGAACAGAAGGGCCATTCGCTTTATATTGGCTACTTGTTCCGCAGCCTCTTTATCCTTCTTTTCCAGTATCCTGCGAAGGAATTCAGCGTCAGTTTCCTGCTCCCGGCGTTGATCCGAGGATGCTTTGGGGCTTTCTTTTGGCCCAGTGAGTGCGGCCATCGCGGTCATCATTTATTGGAGCTTTTGCTGCTGCTCCTGAGCTTTAGTCACCGATCGCATGAGTGGTCTGTGACCCGTGGATGTACGGCTGTCCTCTTTCCCAGACGCCATGTAAACGGTATGCATCACCATGCCCCCAGACTTAGGGCGTTTAGGCTTACTGTCTTTGATATTTGCTGCAGGCGTGGGGACTTTCTCCGGCCTTCTTCTCTTTTGCGTAGTCGACGTGGAGGGAGCCGTTGCAGCGGGCACCCAAGTGGTTGTCGTCCTTTGTTGTTTGATAGGACGGTTCCTTTCTTCCTGAACCTCCACCCTTTTCTGCCGGCGAGAGTGATCTTGGTCGATTACTGAGTCCTGAACCCGTCGCCAGACCTTGTAAATTTTGGAGGACAGCCGTTGAGGAGGCTGCTCCGGCTTCGCTTCTGTAACACTCTCCCCAGGTGGAGGAGTTCTTTTCAACGTGGCAGTCGGAGAGTTCTTGCGTACCCTCCTTAGAGGTTCAAAGCTGTTCCCGGTTGGAACAGCAGCATTAACTTCCACCATCGGGGCCGGTGGAGTTAGCCCTGAGGGGGAGTTGCCCCCGGCCTTCCTTACTCAGCGCCAGTGGCGACGTCGAGCATGTCGAGCTATTGGGGTTGGTCCGATGATGGGGATGATTTTTTCTTGCCCCCTGTCTGGATGAGACGCCGTTGGTGCCAGCCTCTTGAAGACTGATGTCTTTTGAGTGGCGGTGTCCAATGTGTCAAAGACAGACTCTCGGGCAGGAACGGGAGCCGGAATAGTCAGCTTGAAAAGACCGACTCTTTAGCAGGAGAAACCGTCTTGACGACTTCAGGAATAGAGATGGCTGTCTTCCTCGCGATGGCCACGTCAGGGGTCATGGGCTTCTTGACAGGCCCATCAGAGTTCAGGTTCAGCCTGGTAAAGACCGAGGCTGCCGGCTTGACATTGGACGACCCGTTGAGAGGGGCTGCGGTAGTAGTGAGCCGATCAAAGACCGACTTCTTTTGCGCTTCCGGTACGGGCACTGGAATGGTGATGCTTGCTGGCGGGAGCATGGTCCCGAAGAACAGACCGGTAGTAGCTTGAGTCTTTTGTTCCACCGGCATATCAAGGATGGAGGCCGCTTGAGGCCCATAGGCTACACCTCTAGGTGAGGCGGAGCATCGGTTGCATTTGCATTTGGAGCAGCTCGAGCAGTTGGATGCCATTGATGCTTGGTTTCTGCGCCAGGCAAAAGACCAAATCTTAGTAACTTGAAACCCGAGGGCAACCACTAGCGAACCGCGATTGGTTCGCGAATCACGACACACGAAGTGTGGAGTGGAAAGAGCAAAAGGTCCCACCGGGCGTGCCAGAATCTGTTCCCCTCCGAAAGACGGCGTGACAGACTTCTTGCCTGAAATTCGGGGCAGATGCTAATTGGTGCTATCCGTCCACCTCTCCGAAAATGCCAAGTTGATTTATGGCACCATGTATCGAAGATTTAAACGAATGCGTCCGATGTAGCAGACTTCGTCAGATTCCCCCTCGCTTGAGAGGTTTTTGATTGTGGGGACGCTCTTCCCTGCAGGCGCAAGCCCCTGCAGTTAATTACGCTACTGAATCACGGTAACAACTTTCTCCTTCTCCAGATGATCACTTCGTGTCGTGGGTGTTTGTTTTGTGTTTGGTTGCCCGTGGATTGTATACGGAGACTAAGTTATGTTGTCGCCTGTAGGGCGTGGACTAGTCCAAATCCGTATTTTTCTTAGATTTAGGTTTGGGGGTTGGGTTTAAGGATACGTTAGCCTCATTTGAGACTAAGATCAATTTAAACATTTGTTAAGGATACGTCAGTCTAATTTTAGACTAAGATCAACTTAACGGGATCGTTTAGATCCAACAAGAGAGCAATTGGGGGGGCTCTGTTGTTTAGTTTAATGAAATTGCCGTCGATAGGTAGTTTAAGGACATTGCGGTCTAATGTTAGTTTTAAGACGTTGCGGTCAAGGTTAAGGACATCATAGTCCGTGGATTTAAGGACTCCACAGTCCGGCGTTAGTTTTAAGACATCACGGTCAAGGTTAAGGACGTCATAGTCCGTTGTTAGTTTTAAGACATCCCGGTCAAGGTTAAGGACATCATAGTCCATGAGTTTAAGGACCCCACAGTCCGTCGTTAGTTTTAAGACATCCCGGTCAAGGTTAAGGACATCATAGTCCGTTGTTAGTTTTAAGACATCCCGGTCAAGGTTAAGGACATCATAGTCCATGAGTTTAAGGACCCCACAGTCCGTATCAATGTGTGGTTGTCGGGACTCATCACCTCTTTGAAGACGTTGAGGAATTACAACGACAAGTATCAAAGGAGTGAAGAGATGCACCCTTGAACCAAAGTAGATTAAGTGATCTGTAGTCCAATTTGGAACCAAGACCAATTAATTATATTATGAGCCCATTAGCTCAGTTAAGTCTGAATTGAGGACTTATGGCCAACTTGAGCTAAGTCTAACTAAGTTTGACCCTTCATTGAACTATCTGACATTTGTCTGGTTTTAGTCCACATTGTTTTCATCTTTGAATTCTTCAATTTTGAGATTCAATTGAAGGAGAGGCCTTGCCTCTAGAAAAATTAGCCAATTGGGCTAAAGTTAGTGTTAAACACTAAAGACCAACAGTGTTGAACACTGGAGATAAGATTATCATATTAGTGTTAAACACTAGAAATTGTGATTCTCGAATTAGTGTTAAACACTAATAAATAACAGTGTTAAACACTGGCAACCAAATTATCAGTTTGGTGTTAAACATTAACAGAGAGGAGATCATGTGGGAGCACGTGATAGCATCAAAAAGGTGGGGCCAGATCCCCTTCATTTTGTTCTACAGATAAGTGTTTAACACTCTTTATTCTGACAGCTATCACGTGTGGGCACGTGATGGGGGCTCATGCTCTGGTCTATTAGAATGCTCATTAGGGGTCACGTGGTGACATGCGAGGGCGCCCCAGAACTTCTTTTCTTTTGCTTTTTCTTTGTGTGCTTCAGGGGTCACATGGGGCACGTGAGGCGTTGCCTCAAAGTTCTTTTCTGTGGATCTTTGCAGGGGTCACGTGGTAGCACGTGACTCTGGTTCTTTGCTTTTTTAAAGATCTGTTCATCTTTTAAGAATTAAATTCTTCATAGGGTTAAACCCTAGCAATAATTTTAAAGGAATTAAGTTCCTACTTTCTTTTGAAGAATTATATTCTTAGATAGGGTTAAACCCTGATTTACATTCTGTAGGAATTAAATTCTCATATATGTGAAGAATTAAGTTCTGGCATAGGGTGAAACCCTAATCTCCTTTTAAGGGAATTAAATTCCTGTGAGTTTGAAAGAATTAAGTTCTCAATTAGGGTTAAACCCTAGTTCTGTCCATTTTGAAGGAATTAAATTCCTAATTTTAGAGAATTGAATTCTCATATAGGGTTGAACCCTAATTTTATCTCAAAGGAATTAAATTCCTATAACTTTGTGAGAATTAAATTCTCAAAACTCAATTCCTCCTCTATGTTTTAGATCTGCATGGCAGGATCTCAACCCAATGAGAATTAAATTCTCAATTTATGGGGAGATGTGCACTTTGCAGATCTTCAACCAGAGAAAGAACTAAGTTCTTTTTTTATAGAAGAGTTAAACTCTTGTGAGAATTAAATTCTTTTTTTGAAGACCCTCTTTTCTTACCTAAGGTTTTTCTTTGCAGAGAATCAAATTCTTCTTTCTGAATTTTCAAGATTCCAAGGCTCTATATCTCTCTGCGTGTCTCTTCTTTTTTTTTTTTAACTCTCTCCCTTGGCACCTATTTATAGGAGAAGGAAAAGAATCACTCTGTTTAGTGAATTTTTTATTGAAAGATTTGATTTGTTTATTGAGAGATTTGATTTATTTTCATCATTGATCCGGGCCTTTAAATTATTAGGTGAATTTTATTCACCTTTGGATTTTAAATCCAAAGATATTCTTTTGTTATTTCGGTTAGATTTAGGGGGAAATCTTTCCATGTCCATGATTTTTCCATAAATTTGTGATATTTAATCACCCTCGGATTTTTAATCCACCGGTTTCACATAATTCTTCTCTATTTTAGAAAGATTTAAATGACCTTAATCAGAATTTAATTCTGTTGAACAACAAGGCTTTTAAAGCCAGTCACGTGTAGCCACGTGACCTTTGGTCACGAGTGAGCACGTGACCCATGGTCACGTGTAAGCATGCGACCCCCGGTCACGTATAAGCACGTGACCCCCTGAACTTTTTCCTCCTCTTCTTTGCTCTGTTCTCTGCCGCTTGCTTAACCATCACGTGCCAACACGTGACCACTGGTCACGTGTAAGCACGTGACCCCCTGAACTTTTTCCTCCTCTTCTTTACTCTGTTCTCTGCCGCTTGCTTAACCATCACGTGCCAACGTGACCACTGGTCACGTGTGAGCACGTGATGCCTTTTCTGAAGCTTTTCCTGATTTTTTAATCAGAGAACAGCACCAGCACTAGAATTTAAATAATAAATTATTAATTAATCAGAATTAAAATTCTGTTCTAGAAAGATCTTTCCAATCTTATTAAAATAAGAAGATTATCTTCTGTAAAACAGAGGCCTTAGGATCAAAGATCCAACGGTGGGGAAATATCCCCAGATCAATCAGAGAAAGATCTTTTTAAGTAACTTAACAAATCAATTGGCCCTATATAAAGGCCCCAAGACTTCAAGTCTCATAGAGAGAGAACTCTCTGCAAACTTTGAGAAAAACCTCAAAGAGAAAAAAAGGCAAGCTTTTGAAGAAAGAAGATCATTTTCTTCATTTTTAAAGGTAAAGAATCATATTATTGAAGAACAGAGATGAAAACATCTCACAAAAGAAGAATCCTTTCCTAAAAAGATCAAAGATCTAAGAACAAGATCAAGATCTTCAATAAAAAACAAAAAGATCAAAAAGATCTAATTATAAAAGATTAAAAAGAAATAATTTACTTCATTCATAGATCTTTTGATCTATAAAGGCACAGCCTTTTGATGAGAATAAGAACCTTGGTTCTTGGATCTTGAGGCAATGCTTCTTTTGAAGAACTAAACAAAAAACTTGTTCTTTGATCATAATTTGATCAAAATGCGCTCTGCGCTATTGGACAGTGCCTTGCACTCTTGAATTGCGCCTTTGCGCTTATTGGACTGGCGCACTGCGCCAAAACGCGCCACGTGTCAACAACAGAACAGTTTGCGCTTCTAAAAATAGCGCATTGTGCTCTTGGACTGGCTCATAGCGCTAGAGCACGCCACTTGTCATTCACTGGCGCAGCGCATTCAGAAAGCGCAGTTCGCTAATAGACTTGCGCTTAGCGCAGAGCGTGACACGTGTCACCTTCACATGCGCTAGCGCATTGCGCTCTTTGATTGGCGTAAAACGCCTAACAAGCCATGTGGCGCACTATCAGACCACTATTTTTGCCCCCTGATAAATGCTATGCATTATTAAAAGGGCAGAGCCCAATGCTATGCATTATTAAAAGGGCAGAGCCCAAACAAAGGCCTAATAGGCAAAATATAAATGAAAATGTTAAACATTTTTAACTGGACTTAGCCCAATTCTGGCCATAAGTCCTCAATATAAATTGAGCTGGGCACAATTGCTCTCCCAATCAATTTACACCCGGTTCGAGGGTACATCTCTTTACTCCTCTGACATCCGTCGTTGTAATCCTTCAACGTCGTCAGAGAGGTGACGGGTCCCGACGACCACACATCGCTACGGACTGTGGGGTTCTTAAACTCATGGACTATGATGTCCTTAACCTCGACCGTAATGTCTTAAAACTAATACCGGACTGTGAGGTCCTTAAGCTTACGGACTATGATGTCCTTAACCTCGACCGTGATATCTTAAAACTAATGTCGAACTGTGGAGTCCTTAAATCCACGGACTATGATGTCCTTAACCTCGACCGTGATGTCTTAAAACTAACACCGGACTGTGAGGTCCTTAAACTCACGGACTATGATGTCCTTAACCTTGACCGCAATGTCTTAAAACTAACATTGGACCGCAATTCCTTAAACTACTTATCGACTGTAATGTCGCTAAACTAAACAATAGAGCCCAATTGCTCTCTTGTCGGATCTAAACGATCCCGTTAAGTCGATCTTAGTCTAAAATTAGACTAACGTGTCCTTAATGAACATTTAAGTTGATCTTAACCTCAAATAAGTCTAACGTATCCTTAAACACAACCCCCCCAAACCCAAATCTAAGAAAGATACGGATTTGGACTAATCCATATTCTACGGGCGACAACATAACTTAGTCTCCGTATACAATCCACGGGCAACCGAACACAAAACAAACACCCACGACACGAAGTGACTATATGGAGAAGGAGAAAGTTGTTACCGCGATGCGGTAGCGTAATTAACTGCAGGGGCTTGCGCCTGCAGGGAAGAGCGTCTCCACAATCAAAAACCCCTCAAACGAGGGGGAATCTGACGAAGTCTGCTATATCGGCCGCATCCGTTTAAACCTTCGATACATGGTGCCATAAATCAACTTGGCATCTTCGGAGAGGTGGACGGATAGCACTAATTAGCATCTGCCCCGAATTTCAGGCAAGACGGACCCGTGCGGTCGCGTCCCTGTTGTTCGGAGGGGAACAGGGTGCAGTGAGGGGGTTCGAGGCTCGAAGCTTGGTGGCCGAGGAGAGAGGGAGGAAGCAGTGGGTGTGCTCAGGTTGGTAGGAGATGATGCTGATGATGCAGAGGGGTCGACGAGGTGGCCGGCGGCGCGATGGGAAAGGGTGATCGTCGGCGAGATGGTGTGCAGGGGGCTCGGCGGTGGGTTGAAGCGGTGGCGAGGAGAGGGGTCGGCTCGGCGTTTTGGAGAAAGGAGCGAGGGTTTAGTGGGAGGAGGTGACTGAGGTCATCGTCGTCGTCGTCGTGGTTCAGCGGGTGTAGGGGATGAAGCAGGATGTTTTTTTGGAGAGAGGAGAGGAGAAAGGGAGATCGAGAGTCAGAAGGGAGAGAGGAGAAAGGGGGAAGGAGGGTGAGCTTGAGGAGCTCGTGAGGGCGCGCGGTCGTGGTCGAGGTCGTGGGGCACGAAGAGGGGATGTTGGCGACGACGCGGGGGCATGGGGCGACGTGGAGCGCGTAGGGAGAAAGAGCGGGAAAAAGAAAGTGAGTGGAGGAAGAAGGGTAATAACGGGTCGGGTCGTGGGTAAGGGCGCGGGTAAGGGTAAGGAGTTGGGCTGGGATTTGTTAATCTGTTTAATTAATTTTGTGGAGGGAAAGGGGATAGGCAAGTGGGCCGGCTTTTGGGTTAGTTTAATTTATTTGTTTTTTTTTCTTTTATTTCTTTGGGCTGGGCTTGGTGTGTTAGGGGATTTATGTATATTTATTTAGCTTTGTTTTGGGCTGGGGTTTAAAGGTTCAGGGGAATTTAAATACTAAGAACCTAGCAGCCAATTTCATACAAAATAATACGAGGAAAAAAAATAGGAAGACATTCGGGGGATTAGGAAAATATAGAAAGATTTTATTGATGGGAACGGGGATTTACATCATACCATCCTTACAAAAATTTCGTTCTCGAAATTTAAAAGAGATACGAAACAACAGTACTAAACAAAGAGATGTGGAAAACGTGCACGGATATCTTCCTCATGCTCCCAGGTAGATTCTCCTGGGGAACGACCGCCCCAAGACACTCGGACTAACGGAATGACCTTATTCTTCAGCACTTTCTCTCTGCGGTCGAGGATGGTGGTGGGCTGCTCCTCGTAAGATAGGTCGGTACCCAAAGCTAACTCCGAATAGTCCAGAAGATGGCTCTCATCCCGAACATAACGCCGCAACTGAGATACGTGGAAGGTATTGTGCACACCAGCTAGCGATGGAGGCAAGGCAAGTCGATAGGCCACCTCTCCTACTCGCTCTAGCACCTCAAAAGGTCCGATGAAGCGGGGACTGAGTTTCCCGCGACCTCCAAACCTGATAACTCCACGGGTAGGGGAAATTTTCAGGAATACGTGATCTCCGACTTCAAATTCTAGTGCTCTCTTGCTGGTATCCGCCCAACTCTTCTGTCGATCCCGAGCCATCTTAATGTGCTGCCTGATCATCTGGGCCTTGTCGACTGTCTGAACAATGAGCTCGGGACCCAGTAACCTTCGTTCTCCCACATCATCCCAACAAACCGGGGATCGACACTTCCGCCCGTAAAGTGCTTTGAAAGGAGCCATCTGGATGCTAGCCTGGTAACTGTTGTTATAGGAAAACTCGACTAGATGTAGATGATCTTCCCAGGAACCCTGGAAGTCCAGCATGCATGCTCTCAGCATATCCTCGAGTTTCTGAATCGTACGCTCAGATTGTCCGTCCGTCTGCGGGTGATAAGCCGTGCTGAACTTGAGGCGGGTACCCAAACTCTCCTGTAAGCTCCTCCAAAAGTGCGAAACAAATCTGGTGTCTCGATCTGACACAATGCTGACCGGAACTCCGTGAAGTCGCACTATCTCCTGCATGTATCTCTCTGCAAGTGACTCTGTCGACTGTCCCACTCGGAATGGTAAGAAGTGTGCAGCTTTCGTGAGGCGGTCGACGATAACCCAAATGGCGTTGTTGCCCCTAGGGCTCCGTGGTAAGGCCATCACGAAATCCATAGTAATGTGCTCCCACTTCCATTCTGGTATCGGAAGCGGTTGTAACAATCCTGCTGTCCTCTGATGTTCCCCCTTCACCTGTTGGCATACCAAGCACCTGGATACGAACCGCGCAATTTCTCGCTTCATCCCGTTCCACCAAAAATGCTGCTTTAGTTCTCGATACATCTTCATACCTCCCGGATGCACGGAATAAGCTGAACTATGCGCCTCAGCCAGTACCTCTTCTCGAACATCCCCTTTAGGTACGCAGAGTCTGCCACCGAATCTCAGTGAATCGTCTTCATATACAAGTAAGTCCGTTCTCAGCCCGGCTTCTACTTGCGCTCTGAACTTTGCAATCGAGGATCATCCGCTTGTGCAGCCTTGATGCGATCCACAAGGGAAGACTGCACCTGTAGTTGCCAAAATTGCCTGATTGCGCTCGGTGTAACGACTTCAAGCTCGAGTCTCCGAAAATCCTCAATGATGCTCCTCTGACTGGTCAACATCATGACTACTGGCTTGCGACTGAGAGCATCTGGCACAACATTTACTTTTCCCGGGTGATACTGAAGGTCCAAGTCACAATCCGCCATTAGTTCTAGCCATCGGCGCTGTCTCATATTTAGTTCTTTCTGAGTGAAGACGTACTTCAGACTTTTGTGATCCGTGTACACCTCCACCTTCTCTCCCAACAGGTAGTGCCTCCAGATCTTCAATGCAAAAACCACTGCAGCTAACTCCAAGTCATGCGTAGGATAGTTCCTCTCGTGATTTCTCAGCTGTCAAGAGGCGTAAGCAACCACCCAACCGTGCTGTATCAGAACACAGCCTAAGCCCTTCCCTGAGGCATCACTATGTATCACCAAACCACCGGAATCATCTGGTACTGTAAGAATGGGCATCATGGTTAACTTCTGCTTCAGTGCCTCAAATGCCTGGGTACACTCCTCTGTCCACACAAACGGTACCTCCTTCCGTGTCAATCTCGTCAAAGGTTCAGAGATTCTTGAAAAGTCTTGGACGAACCGCCGATAATATCCTGCCAAACCAGAAAGTTTCTGATCTCGGCCACTGACTTCGGTGTTGGCCAATCTCTGACAGATTCTATCTTTGCCGGGTCCACTGAGATGCCTTCGCCCGAAACAATGTGTCCCAAGAACCGAACCTTGTCGAGCCAGAACTCATATTTGCTCAATTTTACATACAGCTTCTCTTCCCGAAGAATTTATGGAACTGTGCGCAGATGCTCAACATGCTCCTCCCGGGTCTTCGAGTAGACTAGTATATCGTCGATAAATACAACGACGAACGTGTCCAAGTACTTCGCAAACACCCTGTTCATCAAGTCCATGAATATCGCTGGAGCGTTGGTAACACCGAACGGCATCACAAGGAACTCATAATGTCCGTATCGGGTCCTGAAAGCCATCTTGCATATATCCTCGGTCGCTACTCTGATCTGATGATAGCCAGAACGGAGATCCAACTTCGAAAATACCTTGGCTCCACTTCACTGATCGAATAAGTCGTCGATGCGCGGAATTGGTTACTTGTTCTTTATTGTGACCTTGTTCAGCTCTCGATAGTCTATACACATCCGCAGCGATCCATCATTCTTCTTCACTAACAGAAGTGGTGCACCCCACGGTGAAACGCTTGGCCGGATAAATCCCTTCTCCAGGAGTTCTTCAATTTGCTTCTTCAATTCTGCCAACTCAACCGATGCCATTCTGTACGGGGCCTTGGAAACTGGTGCTGTACCTGGAGTCAAATCGATCGAGAATTCCAAGTCGCGTTGAGGTGGTAGACCTGGTAAATCTTCAGGAAACACGTCCAGAAAGTCCCGAACTTTCTCTGGGGCTGGGCTCTCATCAATCTCTATAGCTGTCAACTCTTTTAGCTTGGCTTTATACTTGGCTGGCTCCAAAGATTCGCTCCCGCCTTCGAAAATAAACTATGGGTGATTGGGAATGCGGAAGCTCACATTCCTTGCTCGGCAATCAATAACTGCATGAAAGATACTCATCCAATCCATCCCGAGAATTGCGTCATAGCTGCCTGTCCCGATCAAAAGGAAATTCGCATAGAATTCCCTGCCACACACTACAACCGGACATGATCTACATTCTCGACTAGATATTATAACACCATTACCCGTATGTATTTCGCAGCCCTTGGTTAGTGGTTCATGTGGTATGGAGTGTGTATCAACGAAATGCGCAGATATGAAACAGTGCGATGCTCCAGAATCAAATAGTACTCTAGCTGGCATAGAATGTACGAGTAGAATACCTGTGACAACTTCGCTTGAAGCCTCAGCCTGCTCGGCGGTCAAGGTGAAAGCCCGTCCATGACCGCGGCCTGTATAGAGTTGCCTCTACTCCTGTGATCTCTGCTGCTGCGGTCCAGACCCTCCCTGTAACTCTGTCCGCTCGGGACAACCACTAACTCTGTGCTGGCTGGATCCGCAAATCAAACACTGTCCCTTGGTGCGGTGACAGTCTTTCTGGGTGTGCCCATCTCTGTTGCAGTAGCCGCAAACTACGTTCTTGTTCTGGGGGCGATGCTAGGGCACGAATGGACGCTTCATCTGTGTCGTTCCTGGCCTATGAACTAGTATGACTCTTCGAGACGGTGCTGTTCCCGCCAAAAATTTCTGCGCAAAAGATCCTAAGGTATCAAATGGCAACGATACGCTTAAGAAAATGTGAACCAGTATTTTCCGGGCTGTTTTTTTTTGACAAACTCCCGAATGTGAAACAGCTAAATTCTGATGGTATTGAAAGCGTCTCGAAAAACCCTTCGATTTGATATATTTTGGGCCTCATAATTCATCCGGGATCAAAAGTTATGAGGCATCACGTGCCTACACGTGATCGGGGGTCACGTGCAGACACGTGATGGCTTCCTAAGCTCTTAATTAATAGAATTAAATTCTAATTAAATAATCAATCAGTGGAGTCACATGCCCATACGTGATGGGCCTTTTAAACCCACTAAAAAGAATTAAAAGTATAATAAAATAACAAAGAAAAAACCCCAATGAGGCATCACGTGCTCACACGTGACCAAGGGTCACGTGCTAACACGTGATAATTTCTGAGTGCTTTAAAAACAAAAGAATTAAATTCTGGCTAAAAGCTTAAACAGTGGGGTCACGTGCTCACACGTGATAGGCATCTAAACCTTCTGAACTAATAGAATTAAATTCTAAATTAAGGGAAATCAAAAACCATAATATTTATTTAGATCTTTCCAAACAGAAAAAGATTGTGCTCTGTAAAGTGGAGCACCGTTGGATAAAAAATCCAATGGTGATTAAAAATCACCAATTTATGGAAAGATTCTATACAAGAAAAGATTTCCCTGAAATTCACCAAAAATAACAAACAGAATATCTTTTGGATTAAAAATCCAATGGTGAATAAAATTCACTGAGTGATCTAAAAGATCATGTTGGTACAAAAACAACCAAAATCTTTCAATGAAAGATTCACTAAACAAATTGATTCTTTTCTTTCTCCTATAAATAGGAGCCAAGAAGAGAAGAAAAGGGGATCTACTTTTTTTGAGAGAAGAACGGAGAGAAAAAAGAGAGGAGAATTTAATTCTCAAGAGAGAAAAAAAAGGGGGAGAATTTAATTCTCAAAAGAGAAAAGAAAATTTTTTCAGAAGAGAAAAGAAACCCTAGGTGAGAAAGGGGAAAGATATCTAAGCTTCATAAAACAGAAGAGAATTTAATTCTCAATTTAAGAGTTTAACTCTTATGAATAAGAACTTAGTTCTTCCCTTGGTTGAAGGTCTGCAGAAGCAAATCTCTCCACAGGCTGAGAAATTAATTCTCATCGGGGAGATTCTGCCATACAGATCTAAAACTTAGAGAGAGAATTTAAGTTTAAGGAATTTAATTCCCTCAAATTCATAGGAATTTAATTCCTCAAAACAGAGCTAGGGTTTAACCCTACATGAGAATTTAATTCTCCCAAATTCATAGGAATTTAATTCCTCAAAACAGAGCTAGGGTTTAACCCTACATGAGAATTTAATTCTCCCAAACCCATAGGAATTTAATTCCTCAAAATAAAACTAGGGTTTAACCCTACATGAGAATTTAATTCTCCCAGATAAGAATTTAATTCTTCCATATACATAGAACTAGGGTTTTACCCTATATAAGAATTTAATTATTCCATATACAAAGGAATTTAATTTCTCAAAACAGAATTAGGGTTTAACCCTACCAAAGAATTTAATTCTCAAACAAAGGACTCAAATTATCCATGCATGAAAACGTGGTCACGTGGCAACACGTGACCCTTCCTTTAATGATCAGAAAAGAATGAATGAGACATGGTCACGTGCCCCCACATGACCTTCAAACAGATTCCTCAAAATGAGAAAGAAAAAGCTTGGAGGCAATGCCTCACGTGCTCACACGTGACCCTCAAAACAAAAGGGAACAAACCCAAAGGCTGAATCAATTTTGGGCGCCCTCATGTGTCCCCACGTGACCCCTAATAAACACTTTAATAAATCAGTGCATGGGTGCCCTCACGTGTCCCCACATGACCCCTAGCAAATCCTTTCAATAATCAGTGCATGGATGCCCATCACGTGCCCACACATGATGATTTCAAAGACTAAAAGTGTTTAACACTTATTTGAATATTCTGAGAATAAAATAAAAGAGGTTTGGCCCAATTCTCAGGCGCCTCACGTGACCCCACGTGACCACCCTATTTTTAGTGTTTAACACTATTTTGAACATTTTGTCCCCAGTGTTTAACACTGTTTTAAAGCGCATCACGCGGGAACACGTGATCGCCAAATATCTTCTAGTGTTTAACACTATTTTAAAACCAATCTATCCTAAATTGGCTAAGTCTTCCAGAGGCAAGACTTCCCTTTGAATGAGCCTCAAATATATCCTTGTCCTCCAATATTGATCATCACATATGGCATATGAGTGCTTAGCACTCAATAAAAGATAAAGACAATAATATTGTCAGAACCCAGACTCATGCTAAGCATTGCTAAATAAAGTGGGACTGAGCCCAGAACAAATGTTCAACATTTTAAACTTAAGTGGACTTAGCCCAAACTGGCCATAAGTCCTCAATTCAGATTTAATTGAGCCAATGTGCTCATAATCTAATTAATTGATCTTAGTCCTAAATTGGACTACAGATTTCCCAATCAACTTTGGTTCAAGGGTACATCTCTTCACTCCTTTGAGATTTGTCGTTGTAATCCTTCAACGTCTTCAAAGAGGTGACGGGTCCCGATAACCAATCATTCCATGAACTGTGGGGTCCTTAAACTCAAGGACTATGATGTCCTTAAACTTTATAGACTATGACGTCTTTAAACTGGACTGTGGGGTCCTTAAACCCATGGACTATGATGTCCTTAACCTCGGACTGTGGGGTCCCTTTAAACCCACGGACTATGATGTCCTTAACCTTGGACCGTAATGTCCTTAAACTAACGATGGACCGAGATGTCCTTAAACTAACATTGGACCAAGATGTCCTTAAACTAATATTGGACCTGTAGGGTTCCTAGGCACTCTTGTGAGGGTTCATAAAGCATCAACCATGCCCGAATAAAATTTTAGACGTGTCGAACAACCCAAAGCCGGGATCTTTGCTAGATTATTAGGGTTTAACATGCAAGTAAACATCTTTACTACTAAGTGTGAGGGATTACAACCTTTGTAGTCCGCTCCTTTGCTTCATAAGCTCCGAGTAGAAGTCCCTTCGCCGCAATCCACGATCTCCCGGACTCAAGAGAGGCTCCACGACTCGAACGATCCATGCTAGCTTGTAGTATTCCTTTTCTCCGATGATCTACGTCGAAATTGCTATAACTCAAGCTCTCTCACTCTAATGAGGTGAACACCCTAATCTAATGGGCTAGATTAGATGAGAATGATGGAGTAGTATTTATGCTTTCTTTTTATATCAAATTCTCACATGAAAACATCACAAAAAGAAAATCTTGTAAGCTTTCTCAAAGCTCAAGAGAGAAGAAGATGATCAATAATGAGTTAATCCTTTTGTGATGAATAATAGAAATCAATATATGAATAATAATGGAACCATGGTCAAGGGATGACAAGGATAACTCTTGTAGAGAATTAACTAGGGCTAGGGTTTGGTTAGGTTAAAGAATGAGTCATGGATAAATATCAACCATAATATCTTCTTCATGACAAAAGGAATTGCTTCTAGAAGGTGCATGAAGCAACTAACCCTAATCAAACCCTAACCTTGTTTAATCTCCACTAAACATGTTTCATTATTAATCATATCATGTTCCTATAATATATATCACATATATATTATATATTTGTAACAAAAGAAAATAATACAATCAATATATATCGCATATATATCAATGTATTATCCGGTGATAAAATGAAATAATAAAGCGAGCCAATATTAGATAATGTAATACAATATATCATATATATTATTATATATTAAATTATCGAATCAACACTTGATCCGACAATCCGGCTATATCTAATATAACCGACTAATATATCATGTACCGATTCATCGAATCAACACTTGATCCGATGACCCGGTTCATATATAAATACCGCGAGAATATAATACGGTATCTCATATCGCATTATCCTCGGTCCTGCACATATCACATATGTGTCTTTACTCCGTTTCGCCTGAGCCAAGAAACCTCTGTGTAGAACTCTAAAGAATCGTCAATACGCCGGTAGCAGGTGATGATCATATCAAACACCCACAAGCTGTAAGCGGTCAGCTAAACGTAAAAGCCACCCAGGTATTGAGCGATCAGAAGATCAACAAGCTAGCCTGTACGTTCTCCTGTGAATCCAATCATTATCACTCCCGTACAGTCCGGTCTCTTCGTCTGATATGTCGCATATCAAGTCTAGGGGTGGTATACGTCAGACCCCAGTAACCGATAAGTCGTGTCGATGTGAGGCTCATAACGGGGCGAGAAACTACTGGTAACACTTACCAGTAAATCTCTATATAAGCCATGGCCAGGGACTTCCAGTTATAGCCAATCGAACACAGCACAACATCAACTCCCTATACCGGGAGAGACGAATCCCCTCCTATCGCTCATTGCCTCCATGTGATTCGGGACTGCACCCAAAAGCCACCGTTTTGCACGCCCTCTTGGACGTGGTAAGGTGGAAATCAAAGCAAAATGGGAATCATACAAGACTCTATGACGATCTCGGGTCTACAGACTACCCTGTACCAGTGTCACCGGAGAACTGCCATCTGACGTGTGGTATATCACCATCTGGGAGTTCTCGGTGAGTCCGTCCAGTGTACCCAGTCTCCACTGAGCACCCGCACACCATCCTTGATGTCCAACACCGATGGATATAGGATCATCCATCGCCTATCATATGGGTCAAGATGCGTATACGCTAGTCTACTCTGTTGTATCGATGCCCTGTCTCGATATACCCTCGACTAGGAACAGTTATAGGATTTACTCATCGACTACCATGGCCCCACTAGTATGATCTCATCATAGTCCCAGTAGTCGAGTACAGATCCTAAGGGCTTTATCAACATGTGAGAGTAAGACAGTAAACCAGTACAAGTCAACATGTTAAGATAAAGTGAAACCAAATAGCATACTATCATGACGAGCAAGAAAGTCCTCTCTATATATATCCAAGCATCCATCATAATATATATCACATGTACAACAATGGCCTCTAGGGCATATACATAACTAATAATCTCCCACTTGCACTAAGGCCAGCTGCTGTAGTATCTCATACCTAGCATCCCGAATAATCTCTCAAACTGTATCTGGGGAATAGCCTTCGTGAGTGGATCCGCAGTGTTGTCCTTCGTATCTACTCTTCTGACCTCGATCTCCCGGCGATCAACTATCTCCCTGATCAGGTGATACCGCCTCTGAATATGTCTGGACTTTTGATGGGACCTGAGTTCCTTGGCCAAAGCCACAGCTCCATTGTTATCGCAATACAGAGGTATTGGATGCTCAATGGATGGAACCACACCAAGTTCACTAATGAACTTCTTTATCCAGACAGCCTCTTTGGCAGCATCGTTGGCAGCGATGTATTCAGCCTCCATCGTCGAGTCTGCAACGGTATCTTGTTTGGAACTCTTCCAACACACCGCCCCTCCATTGAGGGTAAAGACAAATCCCGAGTGCGACTTAGAGTCGTCCTTATCACTTTGGAAGCTCGAATCGGTAAAGGACTCCACCTGGAGTTCTCCGTTACCATACACCAAGAACATCTCCTTAGTCCTTCGCAAGTACTTGAGAATGTTCTTCACAACTGTCCAGTGATTCTCTCCACGATCTGCTTGATACCGACTCACTACACTTATTGAGTATGCTACATCGGGTCTGGTACATAGCATCGCATACATGATAGAGCCTACTGCCGAAGCATAGGTTATCCCTTGCATGCGAGCTCTCTCCAAATCAGTCTTGGGAGACATCTCTTTGGAGAGAGTGAGTCCAGAGATCGTGGGTTGGTTCCCATGCTTGGATTCTTCCATACTAAACCTCTTTAGTATGGTGTCAATGTACCTGGATTGGGACAATCCCAGTATCCATTTAGATCTATCTTTATAGATCATGATTCGCAATATGCAGGAGGCATCACCTAGATCTTTCATTGAGAATCTTTGTGATAAGAAGAGCTTGACTGATTGCAGCATAGGAATATCATTTTCTATCAAGAGTATGTCATCCATGTACAATACGAGGAAGACAACCTTACTCTCTGCTACCTTCTTATAGATACAAGGTTCATCTATATTTTTGATGAAGTCAAACTCTTTGACTACAACATCAAAACAGATGTTCCAACTCCGCGATGCTTGCTTTAACCCATAAATGGATTTAAGCAGCTTGCACACCTTTCCGCTGCTCCCACTATCTACGAAGCCCTCTGGCTGAGTCATGTACACGCACTCTTCTAAATCACCGTTTAGAAAGGCGGTCTTAACATCCATTTGCTAGATTTCATAGTCATGGTATGCAGCAATGGCAAGTAAGATCCGGATGGACTTAAGCATAGCCACTGGAGAAAAGGTTTCGTCATAATCCACACCTGGTCGTTGACGAAAACCCTTTGCTACAAGTCTAGCTTTGAATGTCTCAACTTTTCCATCTACACCAAATTTCTTTTTAAAGATCCACTTGCTCCCAATGGGTTTTACCCCTTCAGGAGCATTTTCCAAAGTCCATACTTTGTTGGTGTACATGGATTCCATCTCAGATCGCATTGCATCCAGCCATTTCACAGAGTCACCACTCGTGATGGCCTGCTCGAAACTAGTCGGGTCATCATCTACCATGATGCAATCCTCGCTTCCACCATCAATGAGAAAACCGTAGTATCTCTTAGGTGGATGAGAAACCCTGCTAGATCGGCGGAGAGGCTGGGGTTCGTCGGGTACTACTGAATCTCTGGTTCTAATAAATCATCAGTTGTAGTTTGTGGTGCTGGAACCTCTTCCAGCTCTACCTCTTTGCCACTAATTTCTCTTGCAAGAAATTCCTTTTCCAAAAAGGTGGCATATTGAGAAACAAACACTTTTTGTTCTTCAGCGTGGTAGAAAAAATATCCTTGGGAATTCTTAGGATAACCCACAAACTTGCAAAGAACTGATCGTGCCTTGAGTTTGTCCGGATTTTGCCTTTTGATATAGGCCGGACAACCCCATATCTTAACTCGTTTAAAATATGGTCTCTTCCCACTCCATATTTCATATGGTGTGGTAGGTACAGATTTAGACGGAACTTGATTCAATAGGTATGCTGCTGTCTCAAGCGCATAACCCCAGAAGGAAATAGGTAACTCAGCAGTGCTCATCATAGAGCTCACCATATCTAATAGGGTGCGATTCCTCCGCTCCGATACACCGTTGTGCTGTGGTGTATAAGGAGGAGTTGTTCCCCTCCGAATGGCGGCCGAGACATGGGCTGTCCTGCCTGAGATTCGGGGCAGATGCTATATGGTGCTATCCGTCTACCTCTCCGAAGATGCCAAGTTGATTTATGGCACCATGTATCGAAGGTTTAAACGGATGCGTCTGATGTAGCAGACTTCGTCAGATTCCCCCTCGCTCGAGGGGTTTTTTATTGTGGGGACGCTCTTCCCTGCAGGCGCAAGCACCTGCAGTTAATTACGCTACCGCATCGCGGTAACAACTTTCTCCTTCTCCAGTTGGTCACTTCGTGTCGTGGGTGTTTGTTTGTTTGTGGTTGCCCGTGGATTGTATACGGAGACTGAGTAATGCCGTCGCCCGTAGGACGTGGATTAGTCCAAATCCGTATTTACTTAGATTTGGGTTTGGTGTTTTTAGTTTAAGGATGCATTAGTCGCGTTGCGGCTAAGATCAACTTAAACGTTCGTTAAGGATACGATAGTTCTATTTGAGACTAAGATCAACTTAACGTGATAATCCATCTGGCCATCGGGACTCGTCACCTCTCTAACGTCGTTGAAGGATTACAACGGCAGATGTCAGAGGAGTTCAGAGATGTACCCTTTGAACCAAGGCTGATTTGGAGTTTTATAGTCCGTTTGAATGTTTAAGGATACGTTAGCCGTGTTTAGGGGCTAAGATCAACTTAAACGGGATCGTTTAGATCCGGCAAAAGAGCATTTGGAGGCTCTATTGTTCCAGTTTAGGGACATAGTGGTCCATCATTAGTTTAAGGAAGTTTCGGTCCATCGCCAGTTTAGGGACGTGGTGGTCCATCATTAGTTTAAGGACGTTTCGGTCCATCGCCAGTTTAGGGACGTGGTGGTCCATATTAGTTTAGGGACGTCTCGGTCCACCGTTAGTTTAAAGATGTTGCGGTCCGTATTCATGTGTGGTCGTCGGGACCCGTCACCTCTCTGACGTCGTTGAAGGATTACAACGATAAGTGTCAGAGGAGTTCGGAGATGTACCCTCGAACCGGATGTAAATTGATTTTTAAGAGAGCAGCTGTGCTCAGTCAATTTAATTTAAGGACTTATGGCCAGAATTGGGCTAAGTCCAGTTGAAAATGTTCAACATTTTATATGCATTTGGCCTGTTAGGCCTTTACTGGGGCTCTGCTCCTGTTTAATAATGCATGGCATTTTTGTTTGGTCTATTAGACCTTTATTTGGGCTCTGCCCTTTTATAAATGATGCGCAACGTCTGTTTTTTTATTTGGGCTCTGCCCTTTTTTAAAGTAATGCATTGCATTTAATTTGGCCTGTTAGGCCCTTTTTAATTGGGCTTGGCCCTTCTGTAAATAATGCGGTGCATTAATTATCTGATAGTGGATTGTCAGGCGCTTTGCGCCAATTATCGAGTGCAAGCGCATGTGGAGGTGACACGCGTCACGTTCTGGTGAGCGCAAGCGCAGTTGGCGCAGTGCGCTACCCCAGTGCGCTGCGCCGTTGCGCCGCTGACATGTGGCGCGCTCTGGTGAGTTGCGCCAAATTCAGAGAGCAAAGCTCTATTTCAAAAGCGCGTAGCGCAGGTTGTTCTGTAGCTGACACGTGGCGCTCTCCCAAGAGCGCAACAGCGCAGTTCGGAAGTGCAAAGCACTAAGATTCTTTTAGATTCAAGAACAGAAGTGCAAAGCACTATTTGATTTCTTGATCTAATTTAGATCAAAGAAAAGATAAGTTTTTCTTGTTTTTCTTATCTCAAAGAACCAAAGGTTCATAAAAGTGCAAAGCACTATTTTATTATTATTTTTTTTATTAAAAATCATTGATCTTGTTTTTAGATCTATGATCTGTTCATGAGAGAACTTTCTCTTTTTTCTAAAGGTTTTTACCCTTTTGTTCTTGAGGAATTCTTCAGAGTTCTCTTTCCCTTCTTCTTCTTTTTTTGAAAATGTTGATGCCTTTGAATTGAGGCCTAGGGTCCTTTTTATAGTGCCCATAAATTAGTTAAATTTGTTAAAGAGATCTTTCTCTGAATGATTTGGGGAATTTTCTCCACCGTTGAATCTTTGATTTAAGGGCTTCTGTTTTACAGAAGAAAATCTTCTTGTTTTAACAAGAACAGAAATGATTTCTTTAGAATTTTAATTCTGTTTGGCGCAGATGCCCCAGCGCGTGAGACACGTGTCGCGCATCGCACAGCGCAGCGCAACTGCGCTAGCGCATCTGCGCTGACACGTGTCGCGCAGCGCAGTGCTTGCGCAACTGAAGCGTTGCTTCCTTTAATTTTACTTAAAATAGAGCTTTGCTCTGATTGGGTGCGCTGCTTTGGGCGCTGTGCTAATGCATCTGCGCCAGACACGTGGCGCGTTGCGCGCAGCGCAAAGGATCTGAAGCGTTGCTTCATTTATTAAAGTTTAAATTTTCAAAGCAAAGTTTTGCTCTGATTGGAGGAAAGATGAAGTGTTGCTTCATCTCCCGCCTCGGAATTTGAACAGAGCTCTGCTCTGATTGGGGTAAACAAATGCCCCCCCACCGTTGCGCTTACGTGGCGCTAAACGTGAGCGCAACGGTGGCGGAATTTCAACCGTTGCGGCAACTTTGGAAGCTGAAAGGGCACTTGATGCCTATAAATAGGACCTTTGGTCTTTTAGATGATTTTCATCTTCAAAATTTTACTTTCAGAACTCAAAGCCCTGCTCTTTATTTTCAAGAACTCCAAGAGTTAAACTCTTTAAAACTTTTTAGGTGCAAATTTAAATTAGAATTAAATTAAATTAAATTAAATTAATTTTCATTGACAGAGCCTTGCTCTCCATAGATCCCTGATCTAAAGAAAACCTATTTAGGGTTTCACTTAGCAGAGCTTTGCTCTAAAAGGGGTCCAAAGAGAACTCAGGAGAACCCTGTTAAGGTTCCATTAATAGAGCTTTGCTCTATAAAAGATTTTTCTTGTGTTTTCTCATTTCATTAATGGAGCTTTGCTCCTTCCAAATCATACAAAAGAACTCTTAGGAGTTTTTCATTGATCTTGGAGTTTAAAGATGGCATTTTATTCCTCGGTACATTATATTGCTTTTCTTAATCAGTCTTTCTGACAATTTTGTTGATTCTCTTTCATAGAAACAATGGACGCCCATATGTATGCTCTTAATGAGATCATCTCTTACGGGGACATACGCCGACTTGGCCGCTCTTAAGATCGAGAGTTCACAAACGCGGAGTGTGCTGAAATCATGAACCGCTTCGACGCGTACAACGGTCCTCTGCTTCCCCGGCGTTTCTCCCTTCTTAAGCTTATCGTGGGAGCCATCTGGGAAGCGCTTCCCCCGTTCTGTTCCGGTGTGCCGCTTAGGGCGCTGGATGCCGCTGAGGATAAGGTGCACTCGGTGTACCTTTTGAACTTTATCTCAAAAAGACGGCGAAACAGTCTTATTGATCTCTTGCACGAGGTCTTTCAACAGTCTGCCATACTCGCTGCTTATCGGAGGGTGGAAGACATCAGGGGGGACCCTGACGCTTGTGCCCACGAAAGAAAGCACGCTAGGATGGTCCGCGAGGCTTGGAAAGTCATAGATAGGGTCGCTTTTGAATTGCTCAATCCATGCCCTGGATCTGAGGTTATTCCATTGTAACTTTCGTTTATTGTTTTTATGACTGTAAGAACTTCGGGCAATATTAATGAAATTTTTTTTTATCCCATCTTGTCTTTATTATATATCTTTTGTCCTGAGTCTTTTTGCCCATGCATGAATGAATGTGTCTTGAACGCTTGATCAAATATAAATCGGATGCTCTTTCTATTGCTTTTCTTCTTTCTCAGCATGTCGTCACAATTAGCAGGTAATAGAGTAAGATAGCGAGGGCTTAGGCCGCAGGTTCAGATCTGCCGCCTAAGAATTTTCAACTCTGTGAGCCGTAAGGGTCTCATAGAGACTTTTCTCCCTACGGATCGAAGGATCTCGTAGGTGGTTTTTCTCCTTAGGAATCGTGAGTATTCCTAAGTGTATTTTCTCTTATAAGTCGGAAGGATCTTATAAGAGAATTTTCCCCCTTACAAATCGAGAGAATCCGTAAGTGGTTGGTGAGTTGACTTGTTTCTAAGTCGAAGTATAGCTCCGCCGGGGAGGTCGTCGGTTGACTTGTTTCCGTGGCGGAGGTCTTTGATTGACTTGTTTCCGTGTCGGAGGTCGCTGTTGACTTGTTTCCGAGACGGAGGTATTTGATTGACTTGTTTCCGGGTCGGAGGTCGCTGTTGACTTGTTTCCGAGACGGAGGTCTTTGATTGACTTGTTTCCGGGTCGAAGGTCGCTGTTGACTTGTTTCCGAGACGGAGGTCTTTGATTGACTTGTTTCCGGGTCGGAGGTCGCTGTTGACTTGTTTCCGAGACAGAGGTCTTTGATTGACTTTAGGTTGTCTGTGAACCGTAGAGTCTTGGAACTGGGTACTTTGCCGTGGCTCCGATTGGTGATGTCACGTTCGTGTCCTGCTCGAATGAGGGGGAAAGCCGCTGTTAGTCTCCAGGCTGTTGGTGAATCGTCGAGATTTGGCTTAACTTTATGGCGGAGCCTGTTGGGAAGGTGTGGTTCCCTCTTTGTTTGTGCCCTTGGATTGTATACAGGGATCGATATGATCTTAACTGTAGGGCAAAAGGTTTCATATATTTCTTTTTATTGTTTTATTTCCGCGATGCTCTATCATTTCAGCTTTTATATCGCGAAGGTCGCGATTGCCCAATCATTTCGGCTATTTTTCGCGGTGCCCAATCATTTCGGCTGTTTATTTTTATTTTTATTTTTACTTGCTGCTTTTTATTGCAAGCTGCCCAATTTTTTCGGCTATTTATTTTTATTTTTACTCGCTGATTTTTATTGTGAGCTGCCTAATCATTTCGGCTGTTTATTTTTATTTTTACTCGCTGCTTTTTATTGCGAGCTGCCCAATCATTTCGGCCGTTTATTTTTATTTTTACTCGCTGCTTTTTATTGCGAGCTGCCCAATCATTTCGGCCGTTTATTTTTATTTTTACTCGCTGCTTTTTATTGCGAGCTGCCCAATCATTTCGGCCGTTTATTTTTATTTTTACTCGCTGCTTTTTATTGCGAGTTGCCCAATCATTTCGGCTATTTTGTGTGAATACGTTTTTACTTGCTGCTTTTTATTGCAAGTTGCCCCATCATTTCGGCTATTTTGTATGCATGTGCGGCCTACTGGCTTTTCGCTGTAAGCCTGGAATTAGACACCGATTTCGGCATCAGCACCACTACAATTGGAATATTGTCAGGAGCGAATCATCATCTGCCTCTGTCGATGTTGAACAAAGGTGGCTTAGCGACCAGGGTTAGGGTCCTGTCATCTAAGGATTTTAACTTCATGAGCCGTAAGGGTCTCACAAAGGTATTTCTCCCTACAAGTCGTGAGGATCTTGTAGGTGTATTTTCTCCTTAGGAATCGTGAGGATTCCTAAGTATATGTTCCTCTGTAAGTCATAAGGATCCTACAAGAGGGTTTTCTCCTTGTAAGTCGAGAGGACTTATAAGGGTTGTTCATCGTACGTACATATCCCCAGTCACGGATGGAACTTGGTTAGGGAAATGTTTATTCGCGCCCGTGGATTGTATACAAGGGTCAATATTGAGCCACTTGTAGGGCAATATCGATGTTTGTGGGGGTTGCTTAAGAACATGTTCAGGTCTCTGTAACTTAAGACTTTCAAGTCTTATGAGCCGTGAGGGTCCCATAAGAGAGTTCTCCATACGAGTCGTGAGGATCTCGCAAGTGTGTTTTCTCCTTAAGAATCGTGGGGATCCCTAAGTGTGTTGCTCCCTTGTGAGTCGTAAGGATCTCACGCGGGTGGCTTCTCCTTACAAGGTCGAGAGGATCTTGTAAGTGTTCTTTAACAAGGTTGCACCCTTTCGGGTTTTCACAAACGCTCGCCGGTAGTCTTGCTGTTTTTACTCACGGAGCCCTTTCGGGTTTTCATCCGTGCCCGTTTTGCTTATAGACATACCGTTTTTTTTATTTTAATTTTATTTTTTATTTTTTTTATTTTTTATTTTTTTACGAGGTCGCGCCCTTTCGGGTTTTCACGAACACTCGCCGGTAGCCCTGCTGTTTTTACTCACGGAGCCCTTTCGGGTTTTCATCCGTGCCCTTTTTGCTTATGGACATACCGTTTTTTATATATATATATATATATATATATATATATATTTTTTTTTGTCAGCCTGAGAATGTTGCTACAGTAGTTTAGAGACGTTTCGGTCGTTTGCAAGTTTTAGGACATTGTGGTCCACCGTTAGTTTAAAGACGTTGCGGTCCGCCGTTAGTTTAAGGACGTTGCGGTCCAACGTTAGTTTAAAGACGTTGCGGTCCGTGGTTGCCGTATTCGAGGCGAATCTCTAGTTTACTGACTTTTCGGTCCATGGGGCTTTCTCTATGACTGTACATGATGCACCCGGCATATCCATCTTTCTCGGAGCGTGCGGTTGTGGCGGGCTCACCTTCCAGTTTTCGGACAGCGCGAGTTTGCCCTGTCGGTACTGGTCTTCAATCCAATTTTTGAAAACGAAGCAGTCCTCGATCGGATGACTTACTGCTCGATGATAGGGGCAGTAATTAGGATCGTTGACATCTCCCGGCTGTAGCGGACGTTTCGGATTCGGCAGATTGACGAATCCGTTGCGTACTGTCAGTTCAAACAGTTTCCTCGTTTCATCTTGGGGAAACGAGTAAGGACGTCCCAGTCTTTCCTCGAGTGATGGGCGTGGGCGTATGTTGTTTTGGCGAACAACCGATTTTGAGTTGCTCGGCTGTTGTTGAGTATTGGCGACGAAGGTCATTTTTCCTTTTCCTTTATCCCTTTTGTTCGCTCCGTCGTTTGCGGGTCCGTGATTCTTTCCGGGTAGCACGCCCTTGCACGGATGAATGTTCTCATGACTCTTCAATTCTTCAGAGACGGATCCTTTGAAGAGAGGGTTGAAGGCTGTTTCTTCATCGGGGTCGTTCCTGCGGCAATTGCCGGCGACTCTTTTATGCTCATCTGTCGTATTTTCCCGCCGTCTACGAGCTTCCCGCTTTGTTTTGTTGATGTAATGCCTATGAGTGACATACCCTTGCCACCAACACTTAAAGGAGTCACAGTCTTCAGTAGCGTGTGCGATCTTCTGATGATATAGGCACCGAGAGTGTTTTCTTCAGAGGGTGTTTATTCACCGAGAGTGTTTTCTTCAGAGGGTGGTAGCTTCATTCCCAATGATAGGGCTTTGGCGAACCTTTTCCTCGTCTTGAATTTGTTTTTATCTGCAGCGGATGTCTTTTGATTTGATGGGAGTGCCTCGACTCTTTCGTCTAGTCGGCGGTGTTTGGCTCCTTCCAGTATGTCCATCTCACGCTCTTGATTGGATTTTACTTTCAGACGAATCTCATTCAAGAAAGCATCGATCATCTCATCTGACGGTCGCAGAATTTCTGGTTCAGGGTCCGTCCCTGGCTTCCCAGCGCAAGGAATTTCCTCGTCGTCTGTAAACAAATGGGAAATCGTATGACAGCTCGCCACGTATTCTTCAGATTCATCCGACGAGTTGTCTCCCTCATCTTCTTCTTGAAAGGCGTGGTTGAGGAACTCTTGGAGTGTAATGGGAGTCCGTGCTTTCTGGTTGTATTCCTCCAGCGCGTCAATTTATTTTTGTAAGTCCGTGCGCTCGTCGCCAGGCTTCACGGGCTTTTTGGATTTCTTCTTCTTCTTCTTCGAAGATTTTGACGGCTGGTTGTGAGTGCTTGGGCCACTACTATCGATCTTTTGAGTTGGACGCGGCTTCAACATTCCCTCAATGATCTGAGGTTCCAACGGGTTCTTCCACCTAATCGCTGGGTATGCTTGAAGATCGTTCAGCATCCTCTTTGTTTTAGGTGACAGCACAACCTCCCATGAGGTTTCTTCGACGAGAGAGCACGTTGCCCCCGGCATATTCATCCTCTTAGAGGCGTGAGGTTGTGGCGGATTCACCTTCCACCTATCGGATAGCGCGAACTTGCCCTGTTGGTACTGGTCTTCGAGCCAATTTTTGAAGACGTAGCAATCTTCGATCGGATGACCCAGTACTCGGTGATAGGGGCAGTAGTTGGGATCGTTGACATTATTTGGTTGCGACGGACGCTTTAGATCCGGCAGATTTATGAGTCGGTTGCGCAACGCCAGCTCGAATAATCTTCGCGCCTTATCTCGGGGAAACGAGTAAGGACGTCCTAGTCTCTCCCCAAGGGGTACCTGCGGACTCATATTATTCTGACGAACAACCGGCTTCGAGTTACTTGGCTGTTGTTGAGCATTAGCGACGACGATCGCCTTTCCCTTCCCCTTCTCGTTTCGAGAGTCCGGATTTGGAGGGGGTGGTCTATGACCCATCTGGTCCATTTGCGCTAGCTTGTCAATCAAGGCCTGGAAGGTAGTCGGCTTGAAGAACATCATAAATTGCGAGATGGTTGCTTGCGGATCAAGGGTTCCCACAAACATACCCACTGCAGGAGCTTCTTCAATGCGCTGCTCGCACTTTGACCATAAGTTCCGCCACCGCATAGCATATTGAACCCATGTCTCGCCTAGCCTTACCCTGGCATTAATCAGTGCCGTCATCGAGGTGCGTTCACTGGCGCTTGCAAAACGCTGGGTAAACAATAGCTCCATCTCCGCGAAGGTCTTGATAGAGTCATTCGGGAGCTCAGAGTACCACTCGAACGCTGTGTCTGATAAGCTTCCAACGAACCGGCGAAGCAACAGTTTATCATCGCCGCCAGTGTTGCCGCAGAGTGCCCTGAACTGGGCAACATGCTGGTGGGGATTGCCCGTCCCTTTATAGACATGGAACTTGGGAATGGTATAGCCCGGCGGGTACTTGATCTGGTCGTACCAGCTCGGATATGGTCGCCCCGTTTTTACGACCTGACCGGTTTCTTCAGTCGCCTGATGAACCCGGATCTGTTGAGCTATGTATTCGTCTAGTTCAGCTTTGGAGATTGCCTCCTCCTTGGCTGTTGACAGAGCCAGTGGAGGATTTAACGTTTCTCCCCTATCGTCTTCAAGGATGATCGGGGGATCTTCAGCGGGAGGGTCTTGCTGAATCATCATACCCACCATGTCTTGGAACAGGAGGGCCATTTTCTTTATGCTGGCTGCTTGTTCCGCAGCCTCTTTATCCTTCTTCTCCAATATCCGGCGAAGGAATTCAGCGTCAGTTTCCTGTTCCTGACGTTCATCCGAGGACGTTTCAGGGGTTTCTTTTGGCCCAGTGAGTGCGGCCATCACGGTCATCATCTCCTGGAGCTTTTGCTGTTTCTCCTAAGCCTTGGTCACTGACCGTGTGAGCGGTCTATGACCCGTTGATGTGCGGCTGTCCTCTTTACCGGAAGCCATATAAACAGTGTGCACCACCATGTCCCCAGACTTGGGGCGTTTGTGTCCATCGCTTTTACGTTTCGCCTTGTTCACAGGGGTTTTTTGCGGCCTCCTTTTCTTTTGAGTGATTGACGTTGAGGGTATCGTTGTAGTGGACACTCGAGTAACCATCGCTTCTTTCGTTCTGACAGAGTAGTCTTCCTCCTGCCGAACCTTCGTCTTTTTCTGTCGGCGGAGATAGTTTTCATCAATCACCGACTCTTGGACCTGTCGCCAGACTTTGTAAATTTTAGAGGACAGCCGATGAGAGGGCTGCTCTAGCTTCTTCTCTGGAGTGTTCTCCACAGGTGAAGGAGTTCGCTTCAGCACCGCAACAGGAGAGTTTCTGTGCACTGTGTTCAGCAATTCAAAGCTATTCCCGGTTGGAACAGCAGCATCGATCCCCACCATTGGAGCTGACAGAGTTATCCCAGAGGGGGAGTTGCCCCCAGCCTTCCTCACTCGGCGCCAGTGGCGACGTTGAGCATGACGAGACGTTGGGACTGGCTCGGAGATAGAGACAGCTTCTTTTTGCCCCCTGTCTGAATGAGGCGCCGCTGGTGTTAACCTCTTAAAGACTGAGGTTGTCCTTTGAGGGGTGATATTCAACCTGTCGAAGACAGATCCTCGAGCAGGTGCAGGAGCAGGAATAGTCAATCTTGAAAAGACTGACTCTTTGATAGGGGAAGCCGCCTTGACGACTTCTGGAGCAGCGGCTATTGCCTTCCTTGGTATAGCCATTTTAGAGTTCACGGGCTTCCTAGCGGGACCCTCAGAGCTTTGATCTAGCCTGTCGAAGACGGAGGCTGTTGGTTTGGTAGTGGACGACTCGTTGACAGGGGCCGTCGTAGCAGTGAGCCGGTCGAAGACCGACTTCTTGTTCACTTCCAGTGCAGGTATTGGCATAGAGAGGCTTGTAGGCGGGATCATGGTCCCGAAAAACAGGCCGGTGGTGGCCTGGGTCATCTGGTCTACTGGCAGAGTGAGGAAGGAGCCGCTTGGGGCCCATATGCTACACCTCCAGGTGAGGTGGAGCGTCCGTTGCAGTGGCACTTCGAGCAGCTGGTGCAGTCAGAGGCCATTGATGCTTGAGTTCTGCGCCAGGCAAAAGACCAAATCTTAGTAACTTGAAATCCAAAGGCAACCGTTAACAAACCGCGATTGGTTCGCGAAGACGACACACGAAGTGTGGAGTGGAAAGAGGAAAAGGTCCCACCGGGCGTACCAGAATCTGTTCCCCTCCAAATGGCGGCCGAGACATGGGCTGTCTTGCCTGAGATTCGGGGCAGATGCTATATGGTGCTATCCATCTACCTCTCCGAAGATGCCAAGTTGATATATGGCACCATGTATCGAAGGTTAAAATGGATGCGTCCGATATAGCAGACTTCGTCAGATTCCCCCTCGCTCGAGGGGTTTTTGATTGTGGGGACGCTCTTCCCTGCAGGCGCAAGCCCCTGCAGTTAATTACGCTACCGCATCGCGGTAACAACTTTCTCCTTCTCCAGCTGGTCACTTCGTGTCGTGGGTGTTTATTTGTTTGTGGTTGCCCGTGGATTGTATACGGAGACTGAGTAATGCCGTCGCCCGTAGGACATGGATTAGTCCAAATCCGTATTTACTTAGATTTGGGTTTGGTGTTTTTAGTTTAAGGATGCATTAGTCGCGTTGCGGCTAAGATCAACTTAAACGTTCGTTAAGGATACGATAGTCCTATTTGAGACTAAGATCAACTTAACGTGATAATCCATCTGGCCATCGGGACTCGTCACCTCTCTAACGTTGTTGAAGGATTACAACGGCAGATGTCAGAGGAGTTCAGAGATGTACCCTTTGAACCAAGGCTGATTTGAAGTTTTATAGTCCGTTAGAATGTTTAAGAATACGTTAGCCGTGTTTAGGGGCTAAGATCAACTTAAACGGGATCGTTTAGATCCGGCAAAAGAGCATTTGAAGGCTCTATTGTTCCAGTTTAGGGACATAGTGGTCCATCATTAGTTTAAGGACGTTTCGGTCCATCGCCAGTTTAGGGACGTGGTGGTCCATCATTAGTTTAAGGACGTTTCGGTCCATCGCCAGTTTAGGGACGTGGTGGTCCATATTAGTTTAGGGACGTCTCGGTCCACCGTTAGTTTAAAGACGTTGCGGTCCGTATTCATGTATGGTCGTCGGGACCCGTCACCTCTCTGACGTCGTTGAAGGATTACAACGATAAGTGTCAGAGGAGTTCGGAGATGTACCCTCGAACCGGATGTAAATTGATTTTTAAGAGAGCAGCTGTGCTCAGTCAATTTAATTTAAGGACTTACGGCCAGAATTGGGCTAAGTCCAGTTGAAAATGTTCAACATTTTATTTGCATTTGGCCTGTTAGGCCTTTACTGGGGCTCTGCTCCTGTTTAATAATGCATGGCATTTTTGTTTGGTCTATTAGACCTTTATTTGGGCTCTGCCCTTTTATAAATGATGCGCAACGTCTGTTTTTTTATTTGGGCTCTGCCCTTTTTTAAAGTAATGCATTGCATTTAATTTGGCCTGTTAGGCCCTTTTTAATTGGGCTTGGCCCTTCTGTAAATAATGCAGTGCATTAATTATCTGATAGTGGCTTGTCAGGCGCTTTGCGCCAATTATCGAGCGCAAGCGCATGTGGAGGTGACACGCGTCACGTTCTGGTGAGCGCAAGCGCAGTTGGCGCAGTGCGCTACCCCAGTGCGCTGCGCCGTTGCGCCGCTGACACGTGGCACGCTCTGGTGAGTTGCGCCAAATTCAAAGAGCAAAGCTCTATTTCAAAAGCGCGTAGCGCAGGTTGTTCTGTAGCTGACACGTGGCGCTCTCCCAAGAGCGCAACAGCGCAGTTCGGAAGTGCAAAGCACTAAGAATCTTTTAGATTCAAGAACAGAAGTGCAAAGCACTATTTGATTTCTTGATCTAATTTAGATCAAAGAAAAGATAAGTTTTTCTTGTTTTTCTTATCTCAAAGAACCAAAGGTTCATAAAAGTGCAAAGCACTATTTTATTATTATTTTTTTTATTAAAGATCATTGATCTTGTTTTTAGATCTATGATCTGTTCATGAGAGAACTTTCTCTTTTTTGTAAAGGTTTTTACCTTTTTGTTCTTGAGGAATTCTTCAGAGTTCTCTTTCCCTTCTTCTTCTTTTTTTGAAAATGTTGATGCCTTTGAATTAAGGCCTAGGGTCCTTTTTATAGTGCCCATAAATTAGTTAAATTTGTTAAAGAGATCTTTCTCTGAGTGATTTGGGGAATTTTCCCCACCGTTGGATCTTTGATCCAAGGGCTTCTGTTTTACAGAAGAAAATCTTCTTGTTTTAACAAGAACAGAAATGATTTCTTTAGAATTTTAATTCTGTTTGGCGCAGATGCCCCAGCGCGTGAGACACGTGTCGCACAGCGCACAGCGCAGCGCAACTGCGCTGACACGTGTTGCGCAGCGCAGTGCTTGCGCAACTGAAGCGCTGCTTCCTTTAATTTTGCTTAAAATAGAGCTTTGCTCTGATTGGGTGCGCTGCTTTGGGCGCTGTGCTAATGCATCTGCGCCAGACACGTGGCGCGTTGCGCGCAGCGTAAAGGATCTGAAGCGTTGCTTCATTTATTAAAGTTTAAATTTTCAAAGCAAAACTTTGCTCTGATTGGAGGAAAGATGAAGTGTTGCTTCATCTCCCGCCTCGGAATTTGAACAGAGCTCTGCTCTGATTGGGGTAAACAGGAGTAAGCTGAGAGAGAATCCTGTTCTCTTTTAGATAATCCAGAAAATCATTGCTCAAGTATTCTCCTCCTCGATCAGATCGAAGGATTTTAATACTTTTGCCCGTTTGGTTCTCTACTTCGTGCTTATATTCTCTGAATTTCTCAAAAGCTTCAGACTTGTGTTTCATCAGGAACACATATCCGAATCTTGAGAGATCGTCAGTGAATGTAATGAAGTAGGAAGAACCGTTCCTGGCATGCGTAGACATAGGACCGCATACATCACTATGTACCAGTCCTAAGAGTTCCGTAACTCTTTCTCCGTGTCCACTAAACGGAGCTTTGGTCATTTTGCCTTTGAGACATGAATGGCAAGTATCATAAGATGATAATTCGAACGGATTTAAATATCCATCCTTATGTAACTTAGCTAATCGTGTCGCATTGATATGACCTAGTCTACAATGCCACAAGAAGGATTCGTTCATTTCTGAACTCTTCCTCTTGTGTGTGTTTTGTATATTAAGGACTGTATTTTGATTGAGAATAAAAATGCCATTATGTAACGAGCCTGATCCAATCAACTTTTGATTCAGGAATATGTTCATAACATTATCCTGTACTACAAAATTATATCCTTCTTTACTTAATAAAGAAACTGATATAATGTTGCACATCATGTTCGGTATATAATAGCACTCATTCAGAATCAGTGTATTACTACTTGGTAATGCAAGGTGATATTCGCCAACTGCTTTGGTTGCAATATTTGCACCATTCCCTACTTGAACGGAATGATCACCTTTTCCCAGTTCTCTACCTTTCCGTAGCCCATGTAACAATTTACATATGTGGGATCCTGATCCGGTATCTAATACCCAGGACATAAGGTGAACTGAGAAACAGTTCTCAATAACTAACACACCCGAAGAAGGTGCATCAACATGCATGTTCTCCGTTTGGGCGGCGTGAGAATCAAGATATTCTACTATTCCCTGTTCAGTCTTATAACTCTTATAAGAAAGAACGGGACTAACGTTCCCCTACTCAGTATAATAAGCCGGTTCAGTCAATACATCCATATTATTATCTTGATTATGGCCTGACATGGTCTCTACCTAGAGAGAGAGAAGAAAACACTTCAGCGTATGCTCTTGCAAGATTAGATTGGTTATTATCTTATCTAATCAGGATGTCTCCCACTGTTTTTATCAAATCTTCCTTCAAATCCTAAAAGGTAAGATTAGCCGGGATTAATTACACCCTACAATTTCGTCAATCTTTCAGCCAGATCAGTGTCGGTACTTGAGGGAGGTTCCCCGTGCTTTCGTACGGACCTAATTAAAGTAAACCTCGTTTTCCCAGAGGCATAACCCCGTTAACACTTTTCTAGACACCTACTTGATCGGCTAATTTTCCTGTGTAAAACTCTTCCAGGAGTAACTCTTACTCGCAGTGGGTATCGGGATCCAACTATCTCATAGGAGGTATGCAATCTCATTGCAAATTTCAACACTTGAAATTCCCGATAATATTTTGCCCCTAGCAACTTATGACCTTAACATAGTCAACAAATCATAATTGCTAGCCAAGTTCAACTCGTCATTTCCCGATTGAATTAAACCCACCTGTACGACCCTTACCATAGTCAACAAAGTCGTACAACTACCCTAATCCAATCACATCTCATGTTCTAACAGATAAGTACTAATTAGCTACCGCACACTACGCCTTAACATAGTCAACAAACGTAGCACGAATACTAACTAGTCTTTATCTGAAATGACGGAGGGCTACGTCAGGTTTTTCTAAAAACCTATTGCGTAATGAACTTGATATCGTCGTAGAATCGAGTGATTTTTGAAAAAGGAGTGTTTTTTAGGCTTTTCTAGTTTCGCTAAAGAGATCACTCCCGGTGAAGGGATCTCGGCTCTTTCCCCATCAAATAAGGTGCAGGATATATCATATATACCGCTGTGCAAAGCAAGAACTATATAAGCAGTCAAAAACAAAACCGTGAGTTTGTAGCATCTGCCAGTTTCGCTAAAGAGGTCACTCTCGGTGAAGGGATCTCGGCTCTTTCCTCATCGAATAAGGTGCAGGGTATATCATATATACCGCTATGCAAAGCAAAACTGTAGCTACCCTTTTTATAAAGTTTTGATTCTACAACATCTTTTAGGTTTCTTTTTCTTTTTATTAATCTCATTAATAAATCCAATCAGCTTATGCTTCCTAAGCATCACAGAAGAAACGAGAGCAGTAATATTTATATATCAGCATATATATATATATAGTATAAGCATTCGTCTCAGGCAGTAATATGATCTCATCACAGAACATTGCAGCAGAAGAACATATATGAAATATTGGATATACTAGGATGTCCGTGTTTTTAATACGAGCCGGTATAAAACACGGATTCCATGGTCGCGATGAATAGCCAAACCCACATCCCTAGACCCCTACGAGAGCGGCAAGTAACACTGCCAATTCTAGGGTTAGGAGACCCGGTCTCGACTCCTCGAGATGGCCTCCCACTGGACCCTAGAACCCGGTTACTTGTGCTCCCCTCCTTGGGTCTACCTAATGTAGAAAAGTAAATAATATACATTGGTGACATCAACCTCATCCCGGAAGTGCCCCAATAAAAGAATATTACATACAAATGAATTTTACATGAATGAAAATAAAAACCCTCATCTCACATAAAACCCCCGGCTATTCAGAACACGACGATCCAATATAACATATCACAGCAACACATAATATCACATATCATCAACGTAAGTAAGTATGCATGCACCGATTGTCGTTGATGTATAGCAACAAAAACCGGCAATACAACTACATACTACACTTACGGTCACAGAAAAGAAATTGTAAAACTACAATATTTGGAATCCACAATCACTTTAGACATCGTAAATCCGAAATATCACATGCTTCGTATTTCATGCCTAACTTTATGAATTCCACATATTGTATCACATTCCAGATAAATAGACAGTATTAAACTTTCCGACCGGATAATCAAATACCCAAGATTTCCTAAATAGCTCAACACTTGAGCGGAGTTCAAATAATCCCAGAATATCTCACAGTACCGATGGTCCAGCCGTAGAAGGGTCAAGCCAACACCTCACATGCGGCACGTCGTACTGCCCCAAACCCTAAGGTTTTGAGGCAGTTCAAGACGGTCACATAATCGAGTTAAGGTTTGTGTTCTTCTAGAGGGTCCACCTCGTTACTTGCACAATTTTCTGAAAGATTTAAACCCAAGAAAAATTTAACACTTGAAAGTTTTTCGTGCTGGGAAAAAATGAGTTAATGATATCCGCTCGAACATTTTAACAGTTTCTAAATATCCGGAAAACATAACGAAATTAAATTTTCCAATCGAATCAACGATTACAAAATAAACCCCAGAACACTCAACACTTGAGTCAGATAAAAATACCCAGAAAATATAACTCACAGAAATATAGATTACTGTGCAAAAAGATAGGATAAATACCACTGTACGGCCGCGGATCCGCAGCCCAAGCAAGGATTGGCCGCGGTTCCGCGGCGGTCCGTACGGTTTAGCCTGTCGTTTTTCACAGTTTTTCTTAAAATTCCCTGCTGGTATTTTTAAGCATTTTTAATTCAGGAAAAATCACAGTTTTAAAATTTGTCCAGAGAGGGGTTCATTTTGGCGTTTCGGGGTTCGTTCGGAGTTTTAATTTCGTATACACGTCGCCTAATGCTCTAGCTAGGCTCTGATACCACTGTAGGGTTCTTAGGAACTCTTGTGAGGGTTCATAAGGCATCAACCATACCCGAATAAAATTTTAGACGTGCCGAACAACCCAAAACCGGGATCTTTGCTATATTATTAGGGTTTAACATGCAAGTAAACATCTTTACTACTAAGTGTGAGAGATTACAACCTTTGTAGTCCGCTCCTTTGCTTCATAAGCTCCGAGTAGAAGTCCCTTCTCCGCGATCCACGATCTCCTGGACTCAAGAGAGGCTCCACGACTCGAACGATCCATGCTAGCTTGTAGTATTCCTTTTCTCCGATGATCTACGTCGAAGTTGCTATAACTCAAGCTCTCTCACTCTAATGAGGTGAACACCCTAATCTAATGGGCTAGATTAGATGAGGATGATGGAGTAGTATTTATGCTTTCTTTTTATATCAAATTCTCACATGAAAACATCACAAAAGGAAAATCTAGTAAGCTTTCTCAAAGCTCAAGAGAGAAGAAGATGATCAATAATGAGTTAATCCTTTTGTGATGAATAATAGAAATCAATATATGAATAATAATAGAACCATGGTCAAGGGATGACAAGGATGTCCCTTGTAAAGAATTAACTAGGGCTAGGGTTTGGTTAGGTTAAAGAATGACTCATGGATAAATATCAACCATAATATCTTCTTCATGACAAAAGGAATTGCTTCTAGAAGGTGCATGAAGCAACTAACCCTAATCTCGTTTAATCTCCACTAAACATGTTTCATTATTAATCATATCATGTTACTATAATATATATCACATATATATTATATATTTGTAACAAAAGAAAATAATACAATTAATATATATCGCATATATATCAATGTATTATCCGGTGAGAAAATGAAATAATAAAGCGAGCCAATATTAGATAATGTAATACAATATATCATATATATTATTATACATTAAATCATCGAATTAACACTTGATCCGACAATCCGGCTATATCGAATATAACCGAATAATATATCATGTACCGATTCATCGAATCAACGCTTGATCCGATGACCCGGTTCATATCTAAATATCGCGAGAATATAATACGGTATCTCATATCGCATTATCCTCGGTCCTGCACATATCACATATGTGTCTCTACTCCGTTTCGCCTGAGCCAAGAAACCTCTGTGTAGGACTCTAAAGAATCGTCAATACGTCGGTAGCAGGTGATGATCATATCAAACACCCACAAGATGCAAGCGGTCAGCTAAACGTAATAGCTACCCAGGTATTGAGCGATCAGAAGATCAACAAGCTAGCCTGTACGTTCTCCTGTGAATCCAATCAGTAACACTCCCGTACAGTCCGGTCTCTTCGTCTCATATGTCGCATATCAAGTCTAGGGGTCGTATACGTCAGACCCCAGTAACCGATAAGTCGTGTCGATGTGAGGCTCATAATGGGTCGAGAAACTACTGGTAACACTTACCAGTAAATCTCTATATAAGCCCTGGCCAGGGACTTCCGGTTATAGCCAATCGAACACAGCACAACATCAACTCCCTATACCGGGAGAGACGAATCCCCTCCTATCGCTCATTGCCTCCATGTGATTCGGGACTGCACCCAAAAGCTACAGTTTTGCATGCCCTCTTGGACGTGGTAAGGTGGAAATCAAAGCACAGTGGGAATCACACAAGACTCTATGATGATCTCGGGTCTACAGACTACGCTGTACCAGTGTCACCGAAGAACTGCCATCTGACGTGTGGTATATCACCATCTGGGAGTTCTCGGCGAGTCCGTCCAGTGTACCCAGTCTCCACTGAGCACCCGCACACCATCCTTGATGTCCAACACCGATGGATATAGGATCATCCATCGCCTATCATATGGGTCAAGATGCGTATACGCTAGTCTACTCTGTTGTATCGATGCCCTGTTTCGATATACCCTCGACTAGGAACAGTTATAGGATGTACTCATCGACTACCATGGCCCCACTAGTATGATCTCATCATAGTCCCAGTAGTCGAGTACAGATCCTAAGGGCTTTATCAACATGTGAGAGTAAGACAGTAAACCAGTACAAGCCAACATGTTAAGATAAAGTGAAACCAAATAGCATACTATCATGACGAGCAAGAAAGTCCTCTCTATATATATCCAAGCATCCATCATAATATACATCACATGTACAACAATGGCCTCTAGGGCATATACATAACTAACAGGACCACTATGTCCTTAAACCGGTAATCGACCGCACTGTCCCTAAACTAAACAATTGAGTCCAAATGCTCTCTTATTGGATCTAAACAATCCCGTTAAGTTGATCTTAGTCTAAAATTTGACTAACGTATCCTTAACAAATGTTTAAGTTGATCTTAGTCTCAAATGAGACTAACGTATCCTTAAACCCAACCCCCAAACCCAAATCTAAGAAGATACGGATTTCGACTAATCCACGTCCTACGGGCGACAACATAAATTAGTCTCCGTATACAATCCACGGGCAACCAAAAACAAAAAAAACACCCACGACACGAAGTGACCATCTGGAGAAGGAGAAAGTTGTTATCGCGATGCGGTAGCGTAATTAACTGCAGGGGCTTGCGCCTGTAGGAAAGAGCGTCCCCACAATCAAAAACCCCTCAACAAGGGGGAATCTGACGAAGTCTGCTACATTGGCCGCATCCGTCTAAGCCTCCGAGACATGGTGCCATAAATCAACTTGGCATCTTCGGAGAGGTGGACGGATAGCACCAATTAGCATCTGCCCTCGGAATTCAGGCCCCGACGTCCCAACGTCCCGGTCGTGTCTTTCGGCGGGGAACAGATTCTGGCACGCCCGGTGGGACCTTTTCCTCTTTCCACTCCACACTTCATGTGTCGTGTTCGCGAACGAATCGCGGTTTGCTATGGTTGCCTGTGGATTCGAGATACTAAGATTTGGTGTCTTGCTCCGTGCAGAAAACAGAAGATTAATGGCTTCAAACTGCGCTAACTGCTACTGCAACTCTCGCTCCGTCCCGTCCGGAGGAGTGACTTACGGGCCCCAAGCGGCCTCCATCTTCGCTATGCCAGTGGAACAGGTGACTCAGGCCACCACTGGATTGTTCTTCGGGACCATGATCCCGCTAACAAGCTTCAACGCTCCTGTACCATCTCAAGAAGCTCCGAAGAAGTCGGTCTTTGATCGGCTTACCACTACTGCGGCCCCTCTTAACGGGTCGCCCAAACCAAGCGTCTCAGTTTTCAGCAGACTGGGCCAAAACTCCAACGGGCCCGTGAAGAAGCCCGCAATACCAGAAGGTGTTATCCCGAAGCGGATAGCTATTCCTACTCCCGAAGTCACCAAGGCGGCTTCTCCGGCTAAGGGGTTGGTCATCACAAGACTGACCGTTTCAGCTCCTACTCCGGGTGAAGTAACCAAGGCTGTTTTCCCTGCACGAAAATCGACCTTTTCAAGATTAGCCATTCCCTCTCAACGAGCATCTGTCTTTGACAGGCTAGCGCCAACAACAGACTCTCATCAGAACAGGGGGCATGGAAAAGCTGATCCAACAGCGGAGCTAATCCCGGCCGCACGACATGCTCGACGTCGCCATTGGCGCCGAGTAAGGAAAGCTGGGGGCAATTCCCCTTCTGGACTGACTCCGCCAGCTTCAACGGTGGAAGTTGATGCTGCTATTCCAACCGGGAACAGCTTTGAACTACTTAACAGGGTGCGCAGGAATTTGCCTACTGCTGTGCTGAAAAGATCTCCTCTACCAATGGAGAACGCTACAAATGCGAAGCTGGAGCAGCCCCCTCAGCGGCTGTCCTCTAAAATTTATGAAGTTTGGCGTCAAGTCCAGGACTCGGTTATTGATCAAGACCACCCCCGCCGAAAGGAAAAGATGAAGGTTCGGCAAGAAGAGGACCATCCTGGCAAGCCACAAAAGGCGACAACTACTTGGGTGCCCACTGCAGCAGCCCCTTCGACCACCCACAAGAGGAGAAGGACGGAGAAAATCCCTGCGTCTGCGATGAATCGCAAGACCACCGAACCCAAACGCTCCAAGGCTGGGGGCATGGTGGTGCATACCGTCTATATGGCATCCGGAAAAGAGGATAGCCGTATCTCCACAGGTCATCGACCGCTTACGCGATCAGTGACTAAGGCTCAGGAGCAACAACAACAAAAGCTCCAAAAAATGCTAACGGCTATGGCCGCACTTACGGGACCGAAAGCAAGCCCGGAGACATCCTCGGAGCAGCGCCGTGAGCAAGAAACTGATGCCGAATTCCTTCGGAGAATGCTTGAGAGGAAGGAAAAAGAGGCCGCGGAACAGGCGGCCAACATAAAACGAGTGGCTCTTTTGTTCCAAGACATGGTTGGGATGATGTTACAGCCGGAAGCTCTAGCTGAAGACCCCCCGATTACCATTGAAGATGACAGAGGAGAGACATCGAACCCTCCTCCGGCTCTTTCAGCAGCCAAAGAGGAGAACATCTCAAAAGCTTCCCTGGATGATTACATCGCTCAACAGATACGAGCTTACCAGGTGAATGAAGCGGCCGGCCAGGTTGTTAAGACTGGACGACCCTATCCGGGTTGGTACGACCAAATAAAGTACTCGCCGGGATACACGATCCCCAAATTCCACGTATATAAGGGGACGGGGAACCCGCACCAACATGTTTCTCAATTTAGAGCTTTGTGTGGTAATACTGGAGGTGATGATAAACTACTGCTCCGCCAGTTTGTTGGCAGTTTGTCAGAGACAGCATTTGAGTGGTATTCGGAACTTCCCAACGACTCCGTCAAAACTTTTGCAGAGATGGAGCTACTATTCACCCAACGTTTTGCGAGCGCTAGCGAACGCACCCCAATCACGGCGTTAATCAATGCCAGGGTGAAGCCAGGAGAGGCATGGGTGCAGTATGCAATCCGGTGGTGAAACCTATGGTCAAAGTATGAACAGCGCATAGAGGAAGCTCCAGCCGTAGGCATGTTCATGGGTACTCTTGACCCTCAAGCAACTATTTCCTAATTCATGATGTTTTTCAAGCCGACCACGTTCCAGGACTTGATTGACAAGCTGGCCCAAATGGATCAGATGGGTCATAGACCGTCTCTTTCAAAGACGGATCCTCGGAATAAAAAGGGGAAAGGAAAAGCAACTTTCGTTGCCAATACTCAACAACAGCCGAGCAACTTAAAGCCGGTTGTTCGCCAAAACAACGTGCGTCCACGCCCATCCCTCGAGGAGAGACTGGGACATCCTTACTCGTTTCCCCAGGATAAAACGAGGAGACTGTTCGAGCTGGCAGTGCGCAATAGGCTCATCAATCTGCCGGACCCTAAATGTCCGTTGCAGCCAGGCGATATCAACAATCCTAATTACTGCCCTTACCACCAAGCAGTAAGCCATCCAATCGAAGATTGCTTCATCTTCAAAGGCTGGATTGAGGACCAATACCAACAAGGCAAGTTCGCATTATCCGAAAATTGGAAGGTGAACCCACCACAACCTCACGCCTCTAAAAAGGTGGACATGCCGGGGGCATCATGCTCATTCATCGAGAAATTCCCTTGGACCGAAAAGTCCGTAAACTAGAAACTCGCCTCAAATGTGGCAACGATGGACCGAAAAGTCCGTAAACTAGAAACTCGCCTCAAATATGGTAACGGCGGACCAAAAAGTCATTAAACTAACAATGGACCACTATGTCCTAAAATTGGCTACGGACTGAAACGTCGTTAAACTAACAATGGACCGCAATGTCCTAAAACTTGCAACGGACCGAAACGTTGTTAAACTAACAATGGACCGCAATGTCCTAAAACTTGCAATTGACCGAGACGTCTATAAACTACTACGGACCGCAGCATCCTAAGGCTGACGAAAAAAACGGTACGTCCATAAGCAAGATGGGCACGGATGAAAACCTGAAAGGGCTCCGTGAGTAAAAACAGCAGGACTATCGACGATGTTTGTGAAAACCCGAAAGGGCGCAGACCAAAACAAAAAACAAAAAAAAACGGTACGTCCACAAGCAAGATGGGCACGGATGAAAACCCGAAAGGGCTCCGTGAGTAAAAACAGCAGGACTACCGGCGAGTTTTGTGAAAACCCGAAAGGGCGCAAACTCGTTAAAAGACACTTGCAAGGTCCTCTCGACCCTGTAAGGAGAAACCACCTGCGTGAGATCCTTACGACTCACAAGGGAGAAATACACTTAGGAATCCTCACGATTCCTAAGGAGAAATTACACTTATGAGATCCTCACGACTCGTAGGGAGAATTCCCCGTTTGAGACCCTCACGGCTCATAGGATTCAAAATTCTTAAGCTACAGGGATCTGAACCTGTTCTTAAGCGGTCACCACAACCTCCAATGCTGTCCTACAAGCGGCTCAATGCTGACCCTTGTATACAATCCACGGGCACGAATAAACATTTCCCTAACAAAGTCCCTCCAGCGACTAGGGATATGCTCACATGGTGAACGACCCTTGTAAGTCCTCTCGACTTATAAGGAGAAAACACTCTTGTAAGATCCTTACGACTTATAAGAGAACACACACTTAGGAATCCTCATGATTCCTAAGGAGAAAATGCACCTACGAGATCCTCACGACTCGTAGAGAGAAACACCTTTATGAGACCCTTACGGCTCATGAAGTCAAAAGCCTTAGTCGACGGGATCCTAACCCTGTTTGCTAAGCCACCTTTGTTCGACATCGACAGAGGCAAATGATGATTCGCTCCTGGCAATATCCCTGTTGTAGCGATGTTGATGCCTAAATCGGTATCAAATTCCAAGTCCTTTCATGGCAAATGATGATTCGCTCCTGGCTATATTCCAGTCGCAGCGATGCTGATACTGAGATTGGCACCAGATTCCAAGTTCCACACTCGCGATAAAAAATCAACGAGCCAAAAATGCATATGAAATAACCGAAATGATGGGGCAACTTGCAACGAAATCAGCAAGTAAAAATGTATGCATACAAAAACAGCCGAAATGATTGGGCAACTCGCAATAAAAAGCAGCGAGTAAATAAAACAAATAGCCGAAATGATTGGGCACCGCGAAAAACAGCCGAAATGATTGGCCAATCACGATTTTCGCGATGTAAAAAGCTGAAATGATAGTGCATCGTGGAAAGAATTAAAAAAAATGAAAGAATGAAACTTTTTGCCCGACAGGTGAGATCACATCGATCCCTGTATACAATCCAGGGGCACAAACAAAGAGGGAACCATACCTCCCCACCAGGCTCCATCAGAAAGCGAAGCCAAATCTCGACGGTTCATAGAGACTACCCCGAAACCATGGCAAAGTCCCCTAGTTCCAAATCTCGACGGTTCACAGACAACCTAGAGACCATCTCAGCATTCGTCTCAATACAGCAGACGCAATGTCAACAACGGCGTTCCTTCGCAGTCCGGCAGGATGCAGACGCAACGTCAACAAAAGACCTCATGGTCGAAACAAAGCGGAGTGATGGTAAAATCTCAGCTCCACCTCAACATTCGTCTCGTTACACCAGACGCAATGTCAACAACAGCGTCCCTTCGCAATCCAGCAGGATGCAGATACAACATCAACAAAAGACCTCATGGTCAAAACAAAGCGGAGTGACGGTAAAATCCCAGCTCCACCTCAGCATTCGTCTCGTTACAACAGACGCAATGTTAACAACGGCGTTCCTTCGCAGTCCAGCAGGATTCAAATGCAACGTCAACGAAAGACCCCATGGTCGAAACAAAGCGGAGTGACGGCAAAATCCCAGCTCCACCTCAGCATTCGTCTTGTTACACCAGACGCAATGTCAACAACGGCGTTCCTCGCAGTCCAGCAGGATACAGACGCAACGTCAACAAAAGACCTCACGGTCAAAACGAAGCGAAGGCCAAATTCCTAGCTTCAGAGTCTTGACGGTAACTCATATAAAACCTGAAAGACTACCGGAGATCATCCCATATGGAGTGGTCACCACCACGACGTTCGTCTCAATACAGCAGACGAGATGTCACTACAGCGTCCTTTCTCCAACAGGATTCAGACACGCCAAAGCAAACGAAGCGAAGGCCAAATTCCTAGCTTCAGGTCTTAACGGTAACTCATATAAAACCTGTAAGACAATCGGAGATCATCCCACACCAGCGCGGAGTGGTCACCACCTCGACGTTCGTCTCGATACAGCAGACGAGGTGTCACCACAGCATCCTTCCTCCGACAGGATTCGGACACGCCAAAGCAAACGAAGCGAAGGCCAAATTCCTAGCTTCAGGGTCTTGACGGTAACTCATATAAAACCTGAAAGACAATCGGAGATCATCCCACACCAGCGCGGAGTGGTCACCACCTCGACGTTTGTCTCGATACAGCAGACGAGATGTCACCACAGCGTCCTTCCTCCAACAGGATCCGGACATGCCAAAGCAAACGAAGCGAAGGCCAAATTCCTAGCTTCAGGGTCTTGACGGTAAATCATATAAAACCTGAAAGGTTACCGGAGATCATCCCATATGGAATGGTCACCACCACGACGTTCGTCTCGATACAGCAGACGAGATGTCACTACAGTGTCCTTCCTCCAACAGGATTCGGACACGCCAAAGCAAACGAAGCGAAGGCAAAATTCCTAGCTTCAGGGTCTTGACGGTAACTCATATAAAACCTGAAAGGTTACCGGAGATCATCCCACATGGAGTGGTCATCACCTCGACGTTCGTCTCGATACAGCAGATGAGATGTCACCACAGCGTTCTTCTTCCAGCAGGATTCAGACGCGACAATCAAACAACGGAGCCACGGCAAAATCCCTAGTTCTAAACCTCGATGGTTCATCAACAACCTAGAGACAACCGCGACATTCGTCTCGATACAGCAGACGCAATGTCAGCAAACGAAGCAAAGGCCAAATTCCTAGCTTCAGGGTCTTGACGGCAACTCATATAAAACCTGAAAGACTATCGGAGATCATCCCACACCAGCGCGGAGTGGTTATGACTCATCGGGGCTCCCCAAACTGAGCCTAATCTCAAGTAAAAAGCGGCATGGCAAAATTCCTAACGCTTGCTCTTTCGACAGTCAAACTGCCTAGGAAGATTGCTTGAAGATGTCTTGTCCAGCCCCCGAAGGGATCAGAGACACGACAATTGCAAGGCTACTCGAACAGCAAGATTGCCAATCGAGGAATACATCAGCCAACGCGACTGTACGACGGGCAAAACCCTAGTACCACAGACCCTAACGAACCTCTGTCATAAAGAGCAGAGGTTAACTGTGACGTTAGGACATTCTTGTGAGAACTTCTCGATTCGTCTCGACTCGTGAGGAAATTAGTGTCCTTGCGAGAACTTCTCGATTCTTTTCAACTCGTAGGAAAAAGCCTTAGGCAATGGGGATAAGGACCTGTTTCCTAAGCACGGGGGCCCTGCAAGTCAGTCCAAAATGGACTCTTGCATACTATTCACGGACCACACTCTCCAAAGTCGAATCTCGCCAAGGAAGGAAACAACCACTTACGAGTTCTCTCGACTTGTAAGGGGGAAAATTCTCTTGTGAGATCCTTATGACTCTCAAGAGAAAACGCACTTAGGAGTCCTCACGACTTCTAAGGAGAAAATACACCTATGGGATCCTCTCGACTTGTAGGGAGAAAATTCTTTATGAGACCCTCACGGCTCATAAAGTTGAAAAGTCTTAGGAGACAGATCCTAACCCTGTCTCCTAAGCCATAGCTGCCCTATAAAGAGTTCAAGAGGAACTATTATCTACCATCTATGAGCCACACTTGCCAAAGCTGCATGCCACTGAAATGGAGAAGTTACTCATGAGCATATAAACTACTTCACGTCAGAGTAAAACATAAAGAAATAGAAGGGTGCGGCTCATGGAGCTGAGGGTTTGGGACTATATCCCTTAAGTGTCGAGATTTGAGTCAATGATAAATGACGACGCTTGTGTCCGCTCGTTATCTTCTCAGATCAAGATTCTGAAAATTATATACCAACTCGAAACTGGTCATACACTATGAATTACTCTGCACTACTTCACCCACGTATATACTTACGTGGGCAAAGTAGTGGGGGCATTTGTTCCCGCCAAAAATTTCTGCGCAAAAGAGCCCAAGGTATCAAATGGCAGCAATACGCTTAAGAAAATGTGAACCAGTATTTTTCGGGCTGTTTTTTTGATAAAATCCCGAATGTGAAACAGCTAAATTCTGATGATATTGAAAGCGTCTCGAAAAACCCTTCGATTTGATATATTATGGGCCTCATAATTCATCCGGGATCAAAAGTTATGAGGCATCACGTGCCTACACGTGATCGGGGGTCACGTGCAGACACGTGATGGCTTCCTAAGCTCTTAATTAATAGAATTAAATTCTAATTAAATAATAAATCAGTGGAGTCACGTGCCCACACGTGATGGGACTTTTAAACCCACTAAAAAGAATTAAAAGTATAATAAAATAACAAAGAAAAACCCCAATGGGGCATCACGTGCTCACACGTGACCAAGGGTCACATGCTGACACGTGATAATTTCTGAGTGCTTTAAAAACAACAGAATTAAATTATGGCTAAAAACATAAACAGTGGGGTCATGTGCTCACACGTGATAGGCATCTAAACCTTCTGAACTAATAGAATTAAATTCTAAATTAAGGGAAATAAAAAACCCTAATATTTATTTAGATCTTTCCAAACAGAAAAAGATTGTGCTCTGTAAAGTGGAGCACCGTTGGATTAAAAATCCAATGGTGATTAAAAATCACCAATTTATGGAAAGATTCTATACAGGGAAAGATTTCCCTGAAATTCACCAAAAATAACAAACAGAATATCTTTTGGATTAAAAATCCAATGGTGAATAAAATTCACTGAGTGATCTAAAAGATCATATTGGTTAAAAAAAACAACCAAAATCTTTCAATGAAAGATTCACTAAGCAAATTGATTCTTTTCTTTCTCCTATAAATAGGAGCCAAGAAGAGAAGAAAAGGGGATCTACTTTTTTTGAGAGAAGAACGGAGAGAAAATAAAGATAGGAGAATTTAATTCCCAAGAGAGAAAAATAGAGAGGAGAATTTAATTCTCAAGAGAGAAAAGAAAATTTCTTCAGAAGAGAAAAGAAACCCTAGGTGAGAAAGGGGAAAAATATCTAAGCTTCATAAAACAAAAGAGAATTTAATTCTCAATTTAAGAGTTTAACTCTTCTGAATAAGAACTTAGTTCTTCCCTTGGTTGAAGGTCTGCAGAAGCAAATCTCTCCACAGGTTGAGAATTTAATTCCCATCGGGGAGAGTCTGCCATACAGATCTAAAACTTAGAGGGAGAATTTAAGTTTAAGAAATTTAATTCCCCCAAATTCATAGGAATTTAATTCCTCAAAACAGAGCTAGGGTTTAACCCTACATGAGAATTTAATTCTCCCAAATTCATAGGAATTTAATTCCTCAAAACAGAGCTAGGGTTTAACCCTACATGAGAATTTAGTTCTCCCAAACTCATAGGAATTTAATTCCTCAAAATAAAACTAGGGTTTAACCCTACATGAGAATTTAATTCTCCCAGATAAGAATTTAATTCTTCCACATACATAGAACTAGGGTTTAACCCTACATGAGAATTTAATTCTTCCATATACATAGGAATTTAATTCCTCAAAACAGAATTAGGGTTTTAACCCTACCAAAGAATTTAATTCTCAAACAAAGGACTCAAATTATCCATGCATGAAAACGTGGTCACGTGGCAACACGTGACCCTTCCTTTAATGATCAGAAAAGAATGAATGAGATATGGTCACGTGCCCCCACGTGACCCTCTAACAGATTCCTCAAAATGAGAAAGAAAAAGCTTGGAGGCAATGCCTCACGTGCTCACACGTGACCCTCAAAACAAAAGGGAACAAACCCAAAGGCTGAATCAATTTTGGGCGCCCTCACGTGTCCTCACGTGACCCCTAATAAACACTTTAATAAATCAGTGCATGGGCGCCTTCACGTGTCCCCACGTGACCCCTAGCAAATCCCTTCAATAATCAATGCATGGATGCCCATCACGTGCCCACACGTGATGATTTCAAAGACTAAACGTGTTTAACACTTATTTGAATATTCTGAGAATAAAATAAAGGAGGTTTGGCCTAATTCCCAGGCGCCTCACGTGACCCCACGTGACCACCCTATTTTTAGTGTTTAACATTATTTTGAACATTTTGTCCCTAGTGTTTAACACTGTTTTAAAGCGCATCACGCGGGAACACGTGATCGCCAAATATCTTCTAGTGTTTAACACTATTTTAAAACCAATCTATCCCAAATTGGCTAAGTCTTCCAGAGGCAAGACTTCCCTTTGAATGAACCTCAAATATATCCTTGTCCTCCAATATTGATCATCACATATGGCATATGAGTGCTTAGCACTCAATAAAAGATAAAGACAATAATATTGTCAGAACCCAGACTCATGCTTAGCATTGCTAAATAAAGTGGGACTGAGCCCAGAACAAATGTTCAACATTTTAAACTTAAGTGGACTTAGCCCAAGCTGGCCATAAGTCCTCAATTCAGATTTAATTGAGCCAATGTGCTCATAATCTAATTAATTGATCTTAGTCCTAAATTGGACTACAGATTTCCCAATCAACTTTGGTTCAAGGGTACATCTCTTCACTCCTTTGAGATTTATCGTTGTAATCCTTCAACGTCTTTAAAGAGGTGACGGGTCCCGATAACCAATCATTCCATGGACTGTGGGCTCCTTAAACTCATGGACTATGATATCCTTAAACTTTATAGACTATGACGTCTTTAAACTGGACTGTGGGGTCCTTAAACCTATGGACTATGATGTCCTTAACCTCGGACTGTGGGGTCCCTTTAAACCCACGGACTATGATGTCCTTAACCTTGGACCGTAATGTCCTTAAACCAACGATGGACCGAGATGTCCTTAAACTAACATTGGACCGTAATGTCCTTAAACTAATATTGGACCACTATGTCCTTAAACTGGTAATCGACCACAATATCCCTAAACTAAACAATTAAGTCCAAATGCTCTCTTGTTGGATCTAAACGATCCCGTTAAGTTGATCTTAGTTTAAAATTAGACTAACGTATTCTTAACAAACGTTTAAGTTGATCTTAGTCTCAAATGAGACTAACGTATCCTTAAACCCAACCCCCAAACCCAAATCTAAGAAGATACGGATTTGGACTAATCCACGTCCTACGGGCGACAACATAAATTAGTCTCCGTATACAATCCACGGGCAACCAAAAACAAAACAAACACCCACGGCACGAAGTGACCATCTGGAGAAGGAGAAAGTTGTTATCGCGATGCGGTAGCGTAATTAACTGCAGGGGCTTGCGCCTGCAGGGAAGAGCGTCCCCACAATCAAAAACCCCTCAACGAGGGGGAATCTGACGAAGTCTGCTATATCGGCCGCATCCGTCTAAGCCTCCGATACATGGTGCCATAAATCAACTTGGCATCTTCGGAGAGGTGGACGGATAGTACCAATTAGCATCTGCCCTCGGAATTCTGGCCCCGACGTCCCAACGTCCCGGTCGTGTCTTTCGGCGGGGAACAGGTGCGTGGGTGCGTGCTGGAACAACTGGGGGCTTCCTGAATTTGTTGACCAGTTTCTTCTGAATTCGCGCCGCGTTGAGTACCTGTGCAAAAGTCTGCAACTCGAGTGACGCGATCAACTGCTGTAGCTCGAAATTGAGTCCCTGTAAGAAGCGTCTGGCCCTGGTGGCCTCTGAAGCGACTATGTATGGAGCAAATCGGCTCAGACGGTTGAATTCTGCCGCGTATACGTCCACGGGATGGCCATTCTGCTTCAGTAGGATGAATCTTTCTTCCATCTCTACCTTGGCGGTGGAAGGGAAGTATTGGTCCAAGAAGCACTCCTTGAATTTGCTCCATTCGATTGGCCTTTCTAGTCTGCTTTATTCAACCGACCACCAAGTACGGGCTTCATCTTCCAACTGGATCTTTATCACATTCACTTTATCTTCATCTGGTACCCTGGCGGCCGTCAGTAGGTTCTCCATATTAACCAGCCATTGCTCGGCCTCGAGTGGTTCGGCTAGTCCTGTAAATGCAGCAGGATGTAACCTCCAGAAATCTGACACGGTGCCAGCCCTGGCAGAAAAAGCTGGTGGAGCAGTGCCCTCGGGGGCAGTAATGAGGGCGGAGGGTCCCCCTACAGCGGTAATAGCCCTGAGTCCCTCGGTGAGTAGGTCCGTCTTTCTCTCCTGAGCTTCTGCGAGAGACGTCAGTGCGCTAAATATCCTCTCCATGCGATCCTGAGAACTTGAGTTCGAGGAGTGGTCGTTCGGGGACGTCATATCGCTGGAAGATATTAAAAAGGATATGATTAGATACACGGATGAAAGTCAGGGATAGTGAAGCGAAAATAATGTAATAAAGTGTAGTTAATGTTATCCCTTACTACTAAACCTGGCTTTGATACCAACAAAACCATGTCACGCCCAGCTTCCCAAAATACGGAAAACGAGGGATGACTAGGCCAGCCATGCTCCTACGGTCAAGAAATAATCCCGCCGTAGTCACACTTCGGCTTCTAGGATTACATGGTAATCAGTAAAAAAAGCACAGAAGTAAAGGAAATACATCACTAAATTATTGCATCAACTTTCATTGTTCACAATTTACAATAAAACAAGAAAAAGAACTACTAACCAAATTCGAATACAAGGTCTCTTTAGGGAAAGCAGTAAAAGTGAAGGAGGTACTCCCGACTAAATCTCCGCAAGCTCGAAGGGTAAGTCCGACTCCTGCACTGGTTCTTCCTCGAGGTCTGAGCATGCATACTCAGGTCATCAGAGCTACGTAATAACAATATTATAATAGTGACAAGAATCAGGCAAAGAAGGTAGTAACAGTGGAAGTAACATGCAGGTAATCAATATGTCACTAACTGATGCAAAGTATGATCTGTGTCCCTGTCAGTCTCTAAGTTATCTTTGAAATCGAGTTGTGGAAAGGAGGATCATGTTTAACGAGGGTCTTGTACATACCTGAGACTACGGCCCGCTAACGCCCGGGACATAACCCTGTCAGCCGGACCGCTAGGCCCAACCTAATATATATAAGAGTCGCCGTTCGAATGATCATCCTCTAAATCACTGTCCTCGCTAAATACGATACTCTTCCACTTCGATTTCCCCTTTTTCCCCAGGTTTACACTTTTTATGAGTATGGTCTAGTCGTGTACAAGTATGCACCAATAACGCGATTTTGTCACTGTTCACTGTATTATTCACTGTCACGAATCATTCACTTTTTCATTGGCATACTTAACACTCCTAAACCGATACCATTCGCGCACGACAATGCATTGTACACTGAACAATAACGCGCACTGTCACTATGTGTATGGCAATCGGGTAAGATATGTGCATTTATGCAGTTAACAAGTCATTTGTAATATGAACTATTATGCACCTTATGAGCTTATAAAAATTGCAGTAAATCATACGTTCAAAATTCAGTAAAATGATGCAAAGGCGGTAGCAAGTAAACTCAGTTGGAAGTTCATCAAAATTTATTTCAGTGCAATTGGATTTCGCGTTTGCAAGTTACAACCGTTTCATTTTAAGTGTTCGCTGCAGGAAATTCAGTTTCTGAACTGAACGTCCATTTCGCGACACAATTTTAACCCTGTTGGGATCAGAATTTAGCGATGTTATAGTTGAACGAAGTTTAGATCTTTCAATAGTGTTTCCAACGCACCAGACGGATTCTCAATCGCACCTCTACGTCAGAAGTTATGAACTGTTCAACAATAGGGTATCAGTTCTGTTTCTGTTTGGGACTGCTATACGTCCTGTTCATTTAAATTACAGTTCAAATAGTAAACGACGGTAAAAAGGGGTGAAATTACTTTCGTTATTTAGCTAACTGTTTCATCTTCACTATGGTGTAGGGTTCCTCAATACAACATGTTCGAGCAGTAGAGGGTAAGCATTACAAGAAGGAAATCAACAGCCAGAGCTGCTCTGGACTGCAGTCCAGAGTCGCTATCTGAACCAGTTTCCGTCGTCTTTTCAGTATAGAAACAATTTAAAACTTTTATGGGGTTCTAGGTCGTCGAGTCAGCTTCTATTTGAACCCTCGAACGCATCATTTCAATTTGTAAACAATTAATTATGATTTTTACAAGTTTCAGACGTGGGAAATTTTCAGTTTTAACGGGTGTAATTGGGGATGATCGTTCAAGTCAGTAACGATTATATTTTTCGGCCAAATTTTAACACAATGTTCGTTACCACACGGGCCAGCTTATATGATCAATTTCCGTCAGTTAAATGGAAGTTTTTCATTCGGGTTCTGTGTCGAACACATACACTATATTAAGTCACACGAAGCGTTTACGCAGAATTTAACGGTATTCCTAATTTTAATAGTACAATTAGCATGAAGCAAGTAGGTAACTTGCCTGGAGATGACGATGGCATGGTAGCAGTCTATGAACGATGGCAAAGGATCGACGCACACGCGGCTAGGCACGACACGGCGACGGCTTGTGCTCGGCTACGCTCGACGGCGGCTCGTGATCACTGGAGGTGGAGTGGGGTGCTGTGAAGCTCCTGGGGTGTGCTGGGGTCGGCGGTGGTCGGCGGAGGTAGCTCCGGCGATGGGTGCAGCGAGGGGGTTCGAGGCTCGAAGCTTGGTGGCCGAGGAGAGAGGGAGAAAGCAGTGGGTGTGCTCGGGTTGGTAGGAGATGATGCTGATGATGCAAAGGGGTCGACGAGGTGGCCGGCGGCGCGATGGGAACGGGTGATCGTTGGCGAGATGGTGTGCAGGGGGCTCAGCGGTGGGTTGAAGCGGTGGCGAGGAAAGGGGTCGGCTCGGCGTTTTAGAGAGAGGAGCGAGGGTTTAGTGGGAGGAGGTGACTGAGGTCGTCATCGTTGTCGTGGTTCAGCGGGTGTAGGGGATGAAGCAGGATATTTTTTTGGAGAGAGGAGAGGAGAAAGGGAGATCGAGAGTCAGGAGGGAGAGAGGAGAAAGGGGGAACGAGGATGAGCTTGAGGAGCTCATGAGGGCGCGCGGTCGTGGTCGAGGTCGTGGGGCACGAAGACGGGGACGTTGGCGACGACGCGGGGGTGTGGGGCGACGTGGAGCGCGTAGGGAGAAAGAGCGGGAAAAAGAAAGTGAGTGGGGGAAGAAGGGTGATAACGGGTCGGGTCGTGGGTAAGGGCGCGGGTAAGGGTAAGGAGTTTGGCTGGGATTTGTTAATCTGTTTAATTAATTTTGTAGAGGGAAAGGGGATAAGCAAGTGGGCCGGCTTTTGGGTTAGTTTAATTTATTTGTTTTTTTTTCTTTTATTTCTTTGGGCTGGGCTTGGTGTGTTAGGGGATTTATGTATATTTATTTAGCTTTGTTTTCGGCTGGGGTTTAAAGGTTCAGGGGAATTTAAATACTAAGAACCTAGCAGCCAATTTCATACAAAATAATACGAGGAAAAAAATAGGAAAATATTCGGGGGATTAGGAAAATATAGAAAGATTTTATTGATGGGAACGGGGATTTACATTTTTGCTGCGTCCGGAGATTGCAATTTGAAATTTGTAACCTGCACAAAGAAGCATGATTTCAGTACATGCAATCGATATGTATATTGATTGAGTTCGCATGAGCGTTTAACCCGAAATATGGGAGGAGAGATTGGTCCCACCGGCGTGCCAGAATCTGTAGGGTGTTTTTCGTCACCCCATTGAGATGGAAATACGTGTGCGCTTGTCAGGCGTATTACAGATTCCCCCTGCTTAGGGTAGACGGGGATTTATTGATTGCGGGGATCCGAATCTCTGGAAGCCACGGACTAAGCTGCCGTTAATTACCCCTCGCATTTGGAGCGAGAGAACCTCCAATTGACGGGTTAAACTGGTCATGCGAACTCAATGTGCAGTATACGTGTGTTGTGTTTTGAAAGGGGTTTTGGATATATCGGGGGCCCCGTAGAGTTTTTAGGGGGGGCCGCTACCCGGATAGCAGGGTGGTGGTCAAGGGGGCTAGCAGCCCCTTGTGGGATGCGGGGCAGCGCCCCGCTAGAAATTTTTTCTAACGGGAAAGGTATTTTTAGTGCGGAGTGTGTGTAAAATAGGGGGAAAATGGCGTCCAAAGGACGCGTGGGTGCCAGCGCCTCGTGTGCTTGGCATGCAGGCGCTGGGCACTGGCGCCTCACATGCTTGGCACGTGGGCGCTGTGCGCTTGAGCGCCAGTGCCCTACGTGCTTGGCACGCGGGCGCTAGGCGTCAGCTGCAAAAGGGACTTAGTCCCTGCACGGAGAGTTGTGCTCCCAAAAGAAAATATTTATTATTTTGTTTATATATATATATTTTTGAGGAGTTGGACTCCTAAGATATTTTGGAGCTGATGAAAGGGGCTTCTCCCTTGAGCCCTGGATCTTCCCCAAAGTGGGGTTCTTGGAGGTGGGTCTCCTTTTTCCTCCTCTGTTGGCAGGATCTTGAAGGACAAGAAGTATGAGATTTTAAAAATCTCTCCTTTTTGAGATCTGATGGAAGATCTGTGTTCCCCTTTGTGGGTTTTGTGGTGAAAAACTATTTAGTTTTGGAAAAGGAAGAATAAAACTCTTGATTTAATTCAAAAAAAAAAAGAAGGTTTAGAACCTTGAGGAAGGAGAAGGAGGCACAAAAACCCTAACTATTTTGTGAGGAATGAAAAATCTATTTTATTCATCATCATGTTGCCTTATATAGGCTTACACATTTACACATAACCCCTTGCGCTTTACAAAATGGCATTTTTCCCATCCCATATCTCACGTGTTATTTCTTTTTGCACATAAGCCATGGGCTTACAAAAATTTGGCTTTATATCCATTTTGCTTACATTCATGCATAAAAAATTACATAAAAATTATTTATTACATGGTTTTTATTTCGGCATGGGGGAGGCTGGCCGCGGGCTCGACTTGGGCATGGGCCCACTTGATCTGGGCTTGGGCCCGCTTACTTGAGGTTGACCTTGACTTTGACCCGGTCAACTGGGGTGCAAATTTTGACCCCAACAAACTCCAGTAGGATTCTCAAGGGGATTAAAAGGTAAAAAGATGAAAGCAAAGTATAATGTAGGGTCATGCCACAAGTGTATATGTGAAAGTGTCTTTCAGTTTTTAATAACAGTAGTTTAGCTTGTTTAGTTTGGCTTTATAAGGGTACACGTATTTCGGGTAACAATAAGTTATGATAAACGGTGTAGCGTTATGGCATGCGAGTTTATCCAAGTGTATTATGTCATGTGAGCGAACTTCAATAGGTATCTACTAAGTTTGATAATTGTTTCAGTTTGATTAAATACGGGTACCCGGTTGGAATGATCATTTCGTTGTATTACAGATTAATGTTAGCGCGTAGTTCATCTAGACATGGAATTTCAACAGTTGTACAGGTCAACCGTAATAACGAGATCTTCTAAATCAGGTCATCCGAAATATCGGGATCTTCTCACAATCAGGTCACCCGTATATCGGGATTTTTAAAATAGGTCACCCGTAATAATGGTATCTTCTTTAAGTATTTCATACCTAGGCTCACGCATCTAATCCAATCCGTACTCGATATCATAAGTTTTGTTCAGTATATTATCGTTAACTGATTAGACTTTTATCATAAACTATGGTAATTTAACGTAAATATTTTTTATTAAAGTTCATGGTATTTTATTGTATTTTATTTTAGGAAAACACATTTGTGTTGTTTTTATTGTCACATGAGGAACCATGATGTTTTATTTAAGATTACATAATTTTCATAACAGTTATCCTAGATTATAGAGATCAAAGGTTACTTAGAGTTCTTTGTTAATCGGTTTTCCCGTGAGGGCGTCACTATCAATCCCGCTATGTTCATGGTGTGCCATAATCCACACCATCCCAATAGGAGCCCTCATAGAGAGTTGCTGGAGATGTAATATCTAAAAGAACTTAGTACCAATTTAGATCGAGAGGGTTTAATGTTAAAAGTTCTCTTTCCGAAATTAGGGGCAGTTTAGTATAATGGTTGTTTAGGAAAGTTCATGGTATTTATTTGAAATTAATATTTTAGAAAATATTTTCATGTTGGCAACCACTGCATATGAGCGGTCAGCATTTGTATCCTTTTTTAAGACGGTTGCCTCATAACCATGGAGCGTTTTACGTAAAATATTCAAGTGGGGTATTGCTATTAAACCTAGATTTTGATAAGTTCAAGGTATTTTAGTGATGTCTTATCTCCGTCTCCCCGAGGCTCGAGAGATAACGGGTTTCCGAAACTTCAGGGTATTTATCTGGAAATACGGGATTTGGAAACTGTAGGGTATTAATATGAAATTACATTATTTAGAAACTTTAGGGTATCAATTTGAAATTCGAGTTTTTCGAAACTATAGGGTATTTTTATTGTAACAATGTAATTTAGAATATATATCGTGAATTAAATTAGTTTAAAGTTCATTTTCAATTCGGGCAGCGTTTCAGCTTGTAAAACGGTGTTTTCTGGGTTTTAGAATTGGGCAACATATCTACATATGTCTAATTATGAATTAACAATAAATAAGTGGATAGGTCGTTACCCCGTATCTAGAGTGTACCAAATGTGTATTTAGGTAAGTGAGAGGGTAATTCAAGCAAGTTGTTGTATGTACCGATTAAAAACTAATTAGTATAACTACCATAACCGTGTAAATTGTTTAGAGAACAAGTTGACATTTTAGAATGGATTCAAAAGATGTACAGAAGAGGCGACAAGATCAAAGGGAGAGACAGAATCCTACCTGAAGACGATTAATGAAAAGGATGTCCGTACGTCGTCTCGTACGGAAACACGAATAGCGTCGTGCTCGGATTTTTTCCGGATGATCGGGCAGCACCATAGTGATGGCGTCGTCGAAACGAAGAACCGCATATTTTTTTCGTATTTTTGTGATGAGACATGAGTGAGAAAAGGTGTGGAAAAGACGGGGTATTTATAAGGTTAAAAAAATTGAATAGACCCGGAAATGGAGCCGACCGGAGCCATGAATCGCGTGCTGTTGCCCCCTTCGCCCATCCTGGCCATTCAATCACGAGATCGAACAGTTTGCTTTTCCCCACGTGGGCGTGAGCCGCCCACATGGGTGCGAGCCGCCCACATGGGCATGACGTCCGAGCACGCGCAGGCGCACGCCTGCGTGTGGGGCCTAGGCATGGGCAGGCTAGGTCTGGCCTTAGGCTTTCGGGACTGGGCCTGGGCCAGGCTCGGTTTAAAAAAATGTTTTGGGTTTAGGTTTGGGGTTTTAAAAAAGTTTTGCTATTTTATTTTATTTTTAAAAAAACTGTTTTATAAATTGTTTTTCTTGAAAAATTATGGAAATTTTATAGATAAATTCTAAATCAATTTTTACTACTTTTCCAACCATTTTCACCTCAAAATAATTCTTTTTCTAAAATCCACTTACTAAAATAAATCTTCGAAAATATTAAAAATCATATTTAAATTCTTTTCTTCTTCCAAAAATTATATTAATTATATGTAAACTCAAAATTAACCTTTTTCCAAAATTTTCCATTAAAAGAAACACAGATACGAACGAAAGCCTTTATTAAAGTATAGATAAAACACGAACGTTACAGCTATCAAGTTAGATGAGAAAAATTATTTCTTGTGGGCTTCTTACATCAGAAACTTCCTAGTGGGTCAGGATCTTTGGGACTATGTCGACGGAAGTATCAAGATACCTTCAGATGGAACATCTACTTCAAAGTGGGCGATTAATAATGCAAAAATTAAGACTGGGATCATGGAGTCTGTTGAAAACTCCATTGCTATGAACCTGAGCCCTCTAATTACTGCAAAAGAAATGTTGGAATACCTTAAAATGATCTATAAACAGAGCAAATAAGGCTCGATTGTATCAACTAGAGCAAGAGATAAGTATCTTATCCCAAGATTCTCGTAGTATTCAAGAATTTTATTGTGCAATAACGATGATTTGGAATGAAATGGATATGATAGATGCTAATATTTCTAAAGAAGCACTTGAAACAGTTATTAAATTACGACAACAATCCCGTTGTAGATAGTTTCTTATGAAATTGCGATCTGAATTTGAACATGTCTGTGCCCTTATTCTTAATCGTGGAGGCCGCCTTAATCTTGATAAGATTCTAAGTGATCTTCTTGCAAAAGAGACTCGTCTAAAATCTGTCTCTTATTCTTCATCATCCATCCAAGATATGGCCCTTCTTGCAAATACACACAAAGCAAAAATTCATGACATGAGCAAGGTTGAGTGCTATAATTGTCATGAAATGGGACATTTTTCGCATCAATGCAAGAAGAAAGGGAATGAAACTGTCATGATATTCTGTAGAAATTGCAAGGAGCAAGGCCATCTAATTGAAGATTACAAGAAACGACATCCAAAGCGCGGAAATACAAGAGCCTATGCGACAGTTGGTACATCTACATCATCTCCTACTCCTCATGTTGCTGCCTTAACATCTCAGGTTGAAACGTCTTCCACAATTTCTGAACAGACATCAGTCCTCTCTCCAGAATTACTTCAACAAGTGATACATGCCCTTCATGCTTCTGGTTTTCGTAAGATCTCTTCACATTATTCTTGGGTTTTAGATTCTGGAGCAACCCATCATATGATAGGAAATTTAAATGCTTTTCGTTATAATACTCTATATGGTAAAAATGAACATGTCATTATTGCTAATGGACAAACTCTTTCTGTTTAAAATATTGGCTCATTGAATATTACATCTTCAAGTTCAACACCTTTATCTCTTTCTAATACCTTATATGTTCCCAACTTATCTGTCAATTTAATTTCTGTTGATAAACTTGTAAAGCAAAATTGCCTCATCTCATTTTCCTCTTCTGGTTGTCTTATACAGGACCTGCGGACAGGAAAAGTGATTGGAAGAGGCCATAGAAAGGGGAAACTCTTCATCTTGGATTTTGGAACATCTTCAAACCCTTCTTGTTTTCTTACATCTACTAATAATGCTATAAATTTTGCAAATAAATTATGGAGGCTCTGACATCGTCGTCTTGGCCATCCTCATGCTTCAAATTTCAATTCTTTGTTTTCCTCTAGTGTCTTGTTAGATAAACTTGATCACAAATCTGAAATCAATAAAATTTGTGAAGATTGTGCTCTTGCCAAAGCTCATACTTTACCTTTTAATCGAAATGTTAATCATGATACCTCTGCCTTTGATCTTGCCCATTCTGATGTATGGGGACCAACTCGTGTTGGTTCATTAATAGGAAAATTTTATTATGTTCTTTTTGTTGATGATTGGTTGCGTTTCTCCTGGGTGTATTTCTTGCGACAAAAAATCTGAAGCCATGCAGGTGTTTCAGTATTTCAATGATATGGTGTGCACACAATTTGGCACTAAGATCACGATTTTGCGTAGTGACTCAGGGGGAGAGTACATGTGCAAGCAATTTGTAATGTATCTTGTCTCAGAAGGAATCATCCATCAAAGAAGTTGTCCCCACCAATCTCAACAGAATGGAGTAGCTGAAATGATGCACATGCACATTATGGAAACAACTCGAGCTTTACGGCTCCATGAAAAACTACCAGAAATATTTTGGGCTGAGAGTGTACTGACAGCAGTATACTTGATAATGGATGCATATGTTATGTTCTCCTTCCAAGTTCAGAACGCTCAAAACTTGATGCCAAATGTGTGTGCTGTGTATTTCTTGGATATTCTGATACTCAAAAGGGTTATCGTTGTTATGATTGGGAAGCCAAGCGGATGAGAATTTCTAGAAATATTATATACTTAGAGGATGCCCCATACTTTGTTAATTCTTCTCCCTCATCCCAATCTCCATCTACTAATTCTACTTTTTCTTTATTTCCCAACACCTTGCGGGATATTATCAATTATACAAGACGAACGAGAATCCTCTCGCCTGTACCTCAACCTTCATCGAACCCGGAATCAGGTAATAATCTCTTCCCAGACTCCATTAGTAACAACTCATGCACCTTCCCCCACACATGTTTCGCCTATTTCCTTTCGTCGCTCATCTCGCATAACTAAACCATCTGACCGACTTTCATTATTTTCAACACTTGCTTCATTATCAATTCCTCGATTTTACAAGCAAGCCGCAGAAAGTGCAGAATGGTGTCATGCTATGCAAGAGGAGCTGAATGCTTTAGAGCGTAATAAAACTTGGGAAATGGTGGCTGCACCTTCAGACCAATCAGTGGTGGGATGTAAGTGGATGTACTCAATTAAGTTGAACTCTAATGGTTCTTTAGATCGTTACAAAGTACGTCTCGTCGCTCAAAGGTTCAAGCAAAGATAAGGTGTTGACTACGATGAAACCTTCGCTCCAGTCGCCAAAATAACAACTGTTCGAACTCTGATTGTTGTGGCTGCAATTCGAAGATGGGACATCAATCAAATGGATGTCAAGAATGCTTTTTTAAATGACGACCTATTAGAAAATGTCTATATAAGGCCCCCTACCGGATAGTCTTCTCCTCACATGATATGTAAATTGCGCAAAATATTATATGGATTGAAGCAAGCACCTCGCGCGTGGTTTGCAAAGCTAAAAGGTGTGCTTCAATATGCAGGATATAAACAAAGTCACAATGACCACCCATTATTCATTTCTTCCACAGCTCGAGGAAGTATCTTTGTCCATGACATCTAGATTACGGGTGATGACCATGAGGGTATTCAAGGACTTAAAACCATTCTTCAACAATCTTTTCAGATGAAAGATCTCGTTCTTGCTTCTTATTTCCTCGGATTAGATATTTCAAAGCACCCTTGTGGGTATTTTCTTAGTCAACAAAAGTATGCTCGAGACCTTATCGAGTTGGGTGGAATCACCAATGATAAAATGGTGGACGCTCCTTTGGAACTAAATGTTAAATACAGTTGAACCGATGGAGATCCTATTCCTGGTCCAACAACTCTTTATCGACAGCTCGTAGGAAGTCTGGTCTACCTTACTGTCACACGTCCTGATATTGCCAATGCAATACACATTGTAAGTCAATTCGTTTTAGATCCTCATAGACTACACTTAACAGTTGTTCACCGCATCATATGCTAACTTCGCTCTACTCCTACATTGGGATTATCTTACCTTGCTTCCTCTCCTCCAGTATTAGAGGCATTCTCTGATGCTAACCACGCCGGTTGTAAAGACACACGTTGATCCACGACTAGCTATTGTGTTTTCATTGGTACCTCTCTACTTTTATGGAAATCCAAGAAACAACCAACGGTATCAAAGTCCTCAACTGAAGCAGAGTATCGGGCAATGTCATCTGCATGTAGTGAAATCACATGGCTCTAACGACTTTTGTCTGACTTTGGCATTTAGTCCTTGTCTCCCACTCCATTGGTTTGCGACAATGAAAGTGCAGCCAAGATAGCAAGTAATCCAGTTTTTCACGAATGTACAAAACATATCGAAGTAGACTGTCATTTTGTTCATGAGAAATTTGAGCAAGGCCTCATTTCACCTCCTCATGTTTCTTTGCCGGAGCAACTTGTTGATATATTTACAAAGTCCCCATCAAAGAAGTGTCATGAATACTTTCTTAGCAAATTGATGATGACACGACATCGGTTTGAGGGGGAGTGTAAACAGGAAGGAAATGGAAACAACTGATTGTCATTAGCTGTATTACAATATATAACATTGCTGTAATTAGGCTAAATCAGCCATTTATGGCTGCTGCTTATTGCTGTAAATACTGCTCTTCTCTCTTTGAATAACATATGATCATAATTGTCCGTCATTGCTAAATTTTGTATGTTCAGGTTTTTATTTTTCTGAAGGCATGTGTAATGAGAGCTACAGGGTAACAAGTTTTTGATCTGGATCAGTGTTTTGTGATGAATTGTCTTCGGAATGAGATGGAGGCGAAGATGAATCTGTCATCAAAGAACTAGAGAGGTGGAATGAGATTTTTCCATCAACATTTGGGTTTACAGGTTTTTTTTTCTAACGAATGAATTTATAATTTTTTTGGAACAAATATTTTCTTTTATATTTTTTTATCTTTAAATAATGCCTTGTAATCAGGAAATTGATATTGTACTACATTAAGACATTCAGTTTACATCATGGCATTGCTAAGAATATTGTGATGACTATGGATCAAATGTTTGTTGGGTCTTTCTTATTTTCTCTTTAGCTAGATAAAATTGTGATTTTGTTTTGGCTTGCAATTAGATTGGAATTGGAGTTTTAGGGGGTGTATTTAAAAATATGAAGATTTAGGGGATGTATTACAAAATAGCAATATTTAAGGGGGCCTATATAAAAAAACCCAAAAAATTGTTTTGTGTTTATAAACTTTGTATAAATTAACACCTTGACATCGTGTAATTTTTAGTAAGCTCAAAATTTTCTATTTTCATTGGTTTTTCAATATTCTGCTTTCCATAGCACATGAAAATTGCAAAATTTTGAGAAAACAAAACTTTTCTGTTTTTTGTGGCTTTCCGATAAATTGCATGACACACGAAAATCGCGAATCATTCAAAAATCTCATTTTTCCTATTCTCTTCCATCAATGTTTTGCATGATATAGCTCTCGGAAATCCAGAAATTTTCAAAAATCTTGAAATTTGTCGTTTTCGATGGTTTTTCAATATTTTGCTTATTTTAGCACACAAAAAATGTGCTATATTTTAAAATCCCCCCCCCCCCAAATTTGTTTTCTTAAAATTTTATTATTTTGCATGTTGTATATATGAAAATCGCAAAATGTACGAAAATGTTTAAAAAAATTGTGTTTCATTGTTTGCTATAACAAATGAAAATAATGAAATTTTTGAAACTCCGAAAAAATTATTTAGATTTTTCATTATTTTGCATGCTATATAACACACAAAAGCCTTGCAATTATAGAAAATCTCAAACTATTTTGTTTACTTATGTTTTTTAATATTTTGCTTGATATATCAAATGAAAATTGCAAAATTTAATAAAATCCCTATTTCTTTGGTTTTTCAATAATATGATTGCTGTAGCACATGAATCGTGAAATTTTTCTCAAATCCCATATTTTGTTATATTTGATTTTTAACAATTTAATTTTTATTATAGCATAAGAAATTCGTAATGTTTTCAAAATTTCCTTTTTTCTGTTTTTCAATATTTTGCGTGATATATCACATAAAAATAGCGAAATTTTCCACAATTCAAATTTCTTTTATTCTCACTACTACAATATGGGGTTGCCCCTACGGACTCTGGAATCCGTAGGGGGCACATCGTTGTCCCTACGGTGCCTTATGTTCTAATTTTTTGTTTGGCCCTACGGAGCCGCAAACGATGGACCTACGGTTATATCCGTAGGGGCATATAAATAGGTTATTAATAAAAAAAAAAGCACAGAAAAGTTATTTCATCGTTCCCAAAATTTCTCTCTCACTCCCGCGCCTCTCATCGCCTGTTCCCGCGCCTTGTCGCCACCGCGCTCCGCGCCTTGTCGCCACCTTCGTCGGTCGTTCCCACACCTTCGTCGACTTTCCGCGCCTCGTCGCCACCTTCGCCGATCGTCGTCGACCACCGATTTCTGTCGTCTTCTCCACTGCACGCCCGGTTAGTAATTAAATCTCAAATTATTTTTAATTTTGATGATGTTAGGTCTAGGGTTCAAGCCAGGTTCGGGTAGGGGTGAGGGTTTGGCATCGGTATCGGCATCGGCATCGGGTTCGGTTAGGGTTAGGGTTAGGGTTCGGTTCTGGGGTTCGGTTGGGGTTGGGGTTGGGGCTGGGGCTGGGGCTGGGGCTAGGCTGGGGCTGGGGCTAGGGTTCGGTTGGGGTAGGGCTGGGGCTGGGGCTAGGGTTCGGTTGGGGTTAGGGCTGGGGGATCGCAGCCGCGGTAGATGGTGGAGGAGCCGGGGCCGATCTTATGCAGGTCCTCAATGTAGTCTCTGACGATATTGCCCCAATTTCCATGGAGACATGAGAAAACATGGGAAGTATTCGTGTCTTTCGTGTTGTAGTTTTGGTGTCTTTAACCAAAAATAAATAATGATAATCAGAAACTACTGCTCAACAATTATTACATACAGATATTATCTTCAGACCGCAGAGCTATTGTATTAATTATGAAAATTGTATTGCAATGTAGGATGCTGTAATAACTCTTTTGTATCCCTCATGCATGAAGTCAGCAAGTTGACACATTGAGTCACAATTATCTCTTCTCATAAATTCAGCACAAATTTTAGTTGTACAATAAAAAATAGCTCAATATAATTCCTTATATCTCTTTGTAGATAAGTTGCTGCAACTATAGTGCCATCAATCAACAGGAGTAACTATCTTCTAGTAATTGAATTCTCAATTGAATCTATAAATTCTAAATTTTTGCAATAATTTAACTCGAAATCTCAACCCTAACTCAAACCAAATCGAAACCTGTAGGAATTGTCAAATTTGAAAACAATGAAACGAAATTCGAAAAAATTTCTTAGAAAGCCGATAGGTTTTCGTGAACATTGAAAGTGTAAGGACGTTATTTACCTTCGATAGGGTTCGGTTGGGGTGGGGCTGGGGCTAGCTAGGGCTTGGGCTTCATCACCTGATATAGCGAAATACAAAGCGTACTTCAGTACACCCGACCTCATTGAGTTTCCTATTGAAGTTCCCGGTCAAACGACATATGCATATTTTTATTCGCCATGAAATCCCAATTATCAAGCTACCGAGGACGAAAAGCCACCTTTGTTAGTCGAGAGTCATGGTAATAGACTTGTTATTATAGATCATAGTCAATTGTTTTTCCTATCATTTTCTTGATCCAGATGCTAATCAACTTGTTAATTAGTTACTGTTTTTATGACGTATTTGTCTATATTTGTTGACAGTGGCCTTTCTTTTGGATGACCATGTTTTTTTGATGCATGTTTCAGTCATGTGAATTCATATGTTGCGTATAACGCTTTATGATATCAGTATCCTACATTTGTAGTTTTAATTGTTGATTGTTATAGATGAATGCCATTGCAATAATAGTTTTTGGTTGATATATTAATTTTTCAAATATTTGCATGTATCCATGCCTGCCTGCATATATATATATGAGGATAATGGGTATATTATTAGGTTGCCGCAGGAGAAAATTTTCCTTCATATGGCTGTCAAAAGTCAATCCTTAATCTCTTTGTGGATGATCAGTTCTATCAATCTTGATATCAATGGTTTAAAATCATGTTACACATACAACACGAATGCACAGCAAACGCATCATTAGAGAGTGATTCAAGATGTTCAAGTTAAAACCAATATATGATACTCGATGATAATATGAAACCTTCATATTCTCATCGATACTCATATATGAAACTAAAAGCGCCACTTAGTCCCCGTCTATCGGTTAACATACGTGCGATGTTCGTCGTGACATAGAACTATACGAAAGTTGTTAAATATCGGACGGTATAGCTCGATACTAACAACCGTCGTATAGTCTATGCGACGAGAAGATTCAATCGTATGGTAACCGATAGATTTGTCCCGTGTGGACAAGTTAGGAATGTATAAAGCAAACACCTTCATTCACTTGTGTTTTCATCTGTTTCGAGATATTTCGTCGGTACCTTTTCGCTGGTTCTCCATGTACAAAGATAGATTAGATGTTCATTTCAACGTTGTTTCACAGCTTTGAAATGATTATCTATTCTATTACACTATACTCGGAGAACAGCAGGGAGGTGCTGCCGAAATTTACTCGAAACGATTGAAAGCACGAGTGATGGGTGTTCGCTCTATACATTCTTAATGGGATAGAAGCCTTACCTCCGACGGCCGGAACACACACATACAACAAGAATACACAACAAACGCATCATTAGAGAGTGATTCAAGATGTTCAAGTTAAAACCAATATATGATACTCGATGATAATATGAAACCTTCATATTCTCATCGATACTCATATATGAAACTAAAAGCGCCACTTAGTCCCCATCTATCGGTTAACATACGTGCGATGTTCGTCGTGACATAGAACTATACGAAGGTTGTTAAATATCGGACGGTATAGCTCGATACTAACAACCGTCGTATAGTCTATGCGGCGAGAAGATTCAATCGTATGGTAACCGATAGATTTGTCCCGTGTGGACAAGTTAGGAATGTATAAAGCAAACACCTTCATTCACTTGTGTTTTCATCCGTTTTGAGATATTTCGTCGGTACCTTTCCACTGGTTCTCCGTGTACAAAGATAGATTAGATGTTCATTTCAACGTTGTTTCACAGCTTTGAAATGATTATCAATTCTATTACAGTGTACTCGGAGAACAGCGGGGAGGTGCTGTCGAAATTTACTCGAAACGGTTGAAAGCACAAGTGATGGGTGTTCGCTCTATACATTCTTAATGGGATAGAAGCCTTACTCCCGACAGTCGAAACACACACATACAACAAGAATACACAACAAACGCATCATTAGAGAGTGATTCAAGATGTTCAAGTTAAAACCAATATATGATACTCGATGATAATATGAAACCTTCATATTCTCATCGATACTCATATATGAAACTAAAAGCGCCACTTAGTCCCCGTCTATCGGTTAACATACGTGCGATGTTCGTCGTGATATAGAACTATATGAAGGTTGTTAAATATCGGACGATATAGCTCGATACTAACAACCGTCGTATAGTTTATGCGACGAGAAGATTCAATCGTATGGTAACCGATAGATTTGTCCCGTGTGGACAAGTTAGGAATGTATAAAGCAAACACCTTCATTCACTTGTGTTTTCATCCGTTTCGAGATATTTCGTCGGTACCTTTCCACTGGTTCTCCATGTACAAAGATAGATTAGATGTTTATTTCAACGTTGTTTCACATCTTTGAAATGATTATCTATTCTATTACAGTTTACTCGGAGAACAGCGGGGAGGTGCTGCCGAAATTTACTCGAAACGATTGAAAACACAAGCGAATGGGTGTTCGCTCTATACATTCTTAATGGGATAGAAGCCTTACCCCCGACAGCCGGAACACACACATACATAAGAATACACAACAAACGCATAATTAGAGAGTGATTCGAGATGTTCAAGTTAAAACCAATATATGACACTCGATGTTAATATGAAACCTTCAAAATCTCATCGATACTCATATATGAAACTAAAAGCGCCACTTAGTCCCCGTCTATCGGTTAACATATGTTCGATAATTTATTCTTTTCAATGACAAACGCACACACAAAGCATATACACGGATTTTCTCCTTTGTCAGTAACTATCCCGTTCTTATATTTCTCAATATAGTCACCATAACCTACAATTTATATGTTATACAGTCTAACATGGCCCATGAGTATGTCAGAGTTAAGGACTGGATGTATGTGGATTGGAAACAACGTATGCAACCTAAGTTTGTCGCAGGAGTTGCTTCTTTCATTGAATTTGCACGCGCACATAATAAGATTATAATAGAGAAGATTCTCTGTCCGTGCGATAGATGTGGCAATAAGTATTGGCAGAAGGTAGAATTGGCAGAGCTTCATATTGTAAAATATGGGTTTACTAGACTTTATACAACTTGGAAATATCACGGGAAAGGAGAAGAATGCAGTAATGCAGCAGAAGAAGAAGGAGAACACGATAATGCGGCAGGAGAAGAAGGAGAATTCGGTAATGCGGCAGAAGGAGAAGACGGTAATTTATGTTCATCAGAAGAAATGGAGGATATGGTAGAGGCTGCCCTAGGTGAATCTATTCGTACCGAAAATGACATTCCTTCCGGTCAAGGACCGCGTGCGGATAAATATGAAAATTTCATGAATGATGCTAGAAAACAAATTTATGAGAATGCGAAGTATTCCACCCTCTCATGGTTCGTCCAACATTTCCAGATTAAGTGCCTAAATGGATGGAGCAACAAGTCATTCACAATGCTTCTTTCATTCTTGAAAGATTCTATGCCCCCGGAAAATAACGTGCCCGACAGCTGGTACGGAGCCCAGAAGATGATGTCTGATTTGGGTCTAAAATGTGAGAAGATTCAAGCATGTCCTAAAAATTGCGTGTTGTACCGGAAAGAGAATTCAGATTTGAAAGAGTGTCCAACATGCGGAGAGGCCAGGTATAAGCCGAAAGATTCTGATAAGAAGCCTGATATACCTGTCAAGATAGCACGATACTTTCCCATAACACAGAGGCTACAGAGGCTATTCAGGTGCAAGAAAACAGCCGAGGCAATGATTTGGCATCACCGTGCTCCTCCAAGTGAAGATGGAAAAATAAGCCATCCAAGAGATTCACCGGCATGGAAGGATTTCGATAAGAGGCACGCAATATTCAGTAGCGATCCTCGCAATGTCCGGCTCGGACTGGCTACTGATGGCTTCTGCCCATTCAACTATATGGCTGGAAGTCACAGCACATGGCCCGTTGTAATGATAATTTATAATCTGTCGCCTTGGTTGGCTATGGACCAATCATACTTTATGATGCCTCTTCTTATCGACGGACCAAACTCACCGGGAAACAATATCGACGTCTATCTCCAACCTCTGATCGAGGAGTTGAAATCTTTGTTCATTGATGGTGTAGAGACATGCGATGCAAATACAAATACAACCTTCATACTGCGTGCGGCTTTAATGTGGACAATTAATGACTTTCCTGCGTATGGAATGCTATCAGGTTGGTCCGTATATGGTCACAAAGCATGTCCTCATTGCCATGAATACACAACATCGAAATTCTTGAATTTTAGCAGGAAGGTTTGTTATTGCGGCCATCGACATTTTCTGCCTCCAGACCACCCCTATAGGTTAGACACGGTTCACTTTGATGGTCATCAGGAGCTTCTTGGACCTCCATCCCCATTGTCCGGAGAGGACGTGACTGCTCAATGGGATGGTTACAATAATGTGACATTCGGGATGGATCCGACGAAACAGGTCAAACCACCATTTTGGAACAAGTTCAGCATTTTCTTCGAGCTTTCGTACTGGTCAACAAATTTAGTGCGTCATTGTCTGGACGTCATGCATATAGAGAAGGGAGTATTAGAGCACATACTCAACTTGCTTCTTTGTAAAGACGGGAAATCAAAAGACAACCTGAATTCTCGGATGGATGTACAGGAGTGGGGAGTATGAAGTGAATTGCACCCTAGACCGGTAGCGGGTAAACCGAGCAAGTTTGTACTTCCCAATGCCGCTTATCATATGTCACAACCGGAGAAGAAAAGATTCCTGCAGGTGTTGCATGATTTGAAAGTTCCCACAGGTTTCTCAGGATCATTCAGCAAGAAAATAAAAATTGTCAAAGGCAAGATCGATGGGCTGAAAAGTTATGATCACCATGTTATCGTGGAGCACCTTCTTCCATTAGCCTTCAGGACTTCTCTCCCCGAATCGGTTGGTCTAGTAATCAACGACCTATGTTGTTTTTTCAGAGAGTTGTGTGCTAAAATACTGGAGGTTGTGACGCTGGATAAATTAGAAAATTCTATTGCGTTGATACTTTGCAAGTTTGAGCGTATTTTCCCACCGTCATTCTTCGATATCATAATACACTTGACGGTTTATCTTGCAACTGAGGCTAAGTTAGCCGGACCGGTACAATATCGATGGATGTATCCCGTCGAGAGGTACATGTAATTTTTCGTTTTGCGCAATTTATAAATTTATTGTTGTCCTGTATGTCCGTATTTATTTATTCAACATATTTTCATTAGGTACCTCTACACTCTTAAAAAATATATACGCAATAAAAATCGACCAGAGGGTTCTATCATGCAAGGTTATCTTCTTGATGAAGCAACCACATTTTGTTCCCGCTATCTGGACGAGAACATTGAGACAAGACTTAACCGGCCTCGAAGAATTCAAGACGGGTCATATGGTAAAGCCGAGTATAAGAGGGTAGACACTATGTTTATCAACAAGATATACCGGTTTATCTTGCTTAATTGCGCATGTTTTGAACAAATTAGAGAGTAAGTTTTTTTTGGATTAATTGTTATATTTGTGTTTGTGTGTGTATGAAATGATATAATATTAATGTCACCATTATTTGTCGAAAACAGAATTCATTTTAACGAGGTACGTGAGGGGCATCCTGATTGGAACGAAGAACGATTGGAAAAATATCATCAGGATAATTTTTTTGATTGGGTCACAGATCATGTAAGTTATTCGAATAACATTTTATTGCTATCAGTTTTAATCTAAACTTGTATCGTTATGTATTTTTCGTAAAATTTGTTTTGTTAGATCCACGATCCGAACTTTTCTGCATCATTTGAGAGTGATTCAAGATATTTAGCTCAATTTTCTAATATGGAGGTTGCATATTACAAAGGATTTGGTATCCTTGGATACAAATTCTAAGTTAAGGACATAGAAACATCTAGAACCACTCAGAATAGTGGAATTGCGACGGTAGGATCGGACGGTGTGTTTATTATGGGTACTTAAATTGTATACTCGGCATCCACTATCCCGGACGATCAGAACCCTTTTATATATTCCAGTGTACTTAGTACGATACGCGAACCGATACGGATAATTGGAGAAGCAATCTTGGGATTTGGAAAGATGAATATGGATTGACCAGTGTGAACACACTTCGATTTTACGGTCAGGAAGATCCGTTTATCTTTCCGAACCAAGCGTTCCAAGTATACTACTCACAGTGTTTGAAGCATCCGGGATGGAGTGTTGTATGCCGATGGAAACCCAGAGATGTCTACGATGTCCCAGAATTCGAGGACAGCGACGAGGATGAAGAAGAGAGAAGGCTCAGAGTGCTCCGACCGTCTGTTTCGAAGGACGGGTTGTCTTCGGCCGATTATGAAGTTACGTGGGTTAGAAATGACATCGACGATGAAATCCAAGTAGATATGTATAATGTGCCCACGAAACGAAAAAGGTTATCAGTAATGTTATATTATCACTTCACATTTTATGATCTATACATATATAGTCAATACTTTTAATGATTGTCTTATCTAGATTTGATGACGACGACGGGAGCAGCGAGGGGCGGCAGGAGCTCCAGTCGCGGCACCGGAAGAGGCAGAGGCAGAGCGGTTCTGCCGTCCAGAGAGCTGCGTAGGGAGCTTCAGAGGGCCGGTCTTGCACCCAGATTGGAGACCCCTTCGGATGCCTCCTTCCGTGTAGATTTTGCCACACCTCTAGGTATATTGCACGCATATCCATTTTGAATGTAATATTATAGATATTCATGCCTGTTTATGTCAAAATTACTTATATTGTCAATGTTTGATTGTCTAGTTGTTGGTGATGCGTCCACATCAGGGACAGAGGACACTCCCGCTCCTCCAGGTATGTTTATATATCATATAATGCATGTATATTGATTTAGAATGCTATATCATAAATATACACACATTCCTTTTGCTCTTACTTAGATAGTAATTTTTATTATTGTCTAGCTGTAGGTGGTGACACCACCGCACCTGCGGGTATGTTTATATATCCTATCGTGCATGCATATTGATTTAGAACGTTATATTATTGATCTACACATTCTTTTTGCAATTACTTATATAATCTATTTTTAATTGTCTAATTATAGGTGGTGCGTCCACATCTGACGCAGGGGCCACTCCTGCCACTTCCGTACCCTCCGCATCGTCTGTAGGTTAGTATGAATAAATATAAAATATTTATTCATTTTACATATGCTCTATAGAATAAATATGAACTTCATGGAAATTGTAACAACCGAGTTCTGTTATACCAATTGCCATTGCCGTATGTGTGGTTTGTGGTGTTTAATTCATTTACCTTGTTTAGTTGCGAATGGTAGTTATTTTATATTCGACCCGCTTGCTTGAGCTTGTTGTTTTTTTATTGTAGAGTACCCTAACATCACATATTCTTGCATATAACAATTTAAGTTACTTAAAATAATTTAAAATACTTGACATGGCCTGCTTGATACCCCTAACCTTGTGGTAGCGTCCTTGCATCGTGTTCTCGTCCTGTTCAGTGAAACGGACGTGTTTGGACGGCTACGCACACGTACGTGCGTCCGTTCTTGGGGCTATGCCTTTTTGTTACAAAATCCTTCATTTTGATTTTTGGAACTTGCTAATAATTTTCATATTTCAAATTCAAAATTTTGGACCCGACCCGGGCGAAATTCTGAAACATTTTGTATCCCGCCAAATCCTATTTATTTTTAAATTTCGTTAAATCAGCTTAAAATATTTTACAGCCTACTATATTTTTTTTTCTAAGCCAAAAGTATATCTGTTTAAACCAATAAATCTTTATTAAATTTTCAAAACAAATTTCCCTTTTCCCCAACCAATCGCAATCCTCCTTTTTTCACCCGACCCCACAAATCTCTCTCTCTCTCTTTCTCTTCGCTGTCTCTCTCTCTCATCTTTCTCTTTCTCTCTCTCCTCTCTATTCTCTCTTTATCTCTCTGCGCTAGCGTCCAAGATTCTCTCTCCCTCCTGTTCATTCCTCTCTCTCTCACTCATCTCGATCTCACTTCTCTCTCCTCTCACGCGTCTCTCTCTCTCTCTCTTTCTCCCCCCTCTCTATATCTTCCTCTTCATTATTCTTTTCTTCACGTAACCCATCGCCTGTTAAACCCTAGCCGCCGTCTCCCCTCTCGCCGTTGCTCTAGCACCGACGACGCCTTTGCAGACCTCGTCGCCTCCTCACCCTCATCACCTCCGCCACCACTCTCTTCTTCCCCAATCACCCTGCACTTTTGCACAGCCGGAACTGATCGCCGCCGGTGACCTCGTCCTCGTGCCCCAGATCACCTGACATCCCAGTAAGCCTTGCACCTTTACTTCCTCCTCTTCCTTTCCCTCTTCCTTTCTTTTCTGTTCTTTTCAGTTTTTCTCACCGCCGCTGTCCTTTGCAGTTGTTCGCCGGAGTTTCGTCGACGCCATCGACAACTTCGCAGTTGTTTGAGGATCCACAGTGAGTCTCCTCCCTCCTCTCCATCCTCCTTCCCCTCTTCTCTTCTTCTTCCTTTTTGCATTTTCTTTAGTTGCTTACCGTTTCTTGGTTCGCCAGATTCCGGCCGCGACGTCGACAACCCCGACGACTCAGCGAGGATATCTAACCCGTGTGATCCCTTTGTGCGTGGTTTGAGTTCATTCCGTGTACCGTGCGCGTGTCGCGACCTTTCCAGCCGACGCGAGACGTTCCGTTTTACCGTTTCTTGAATCCGTCGAGGCAAGTAAAACTTGCTACATGCTACTTAATTTACTATATACACATTCGATTGCACATTAAATCTGCAGTTCAAATTTAATACCATGATTTCCATTTTACAGTTCGATGTCACGATATATCCTTTTTAGTTTCAAAACATGAAACCTACCCGTTGCATTTACTTTATTAAACCTAGTAACCACATTTATATTTTAATCACCTAATAAATAATTACCTAGTTTATGATACCCTTTTTATAGTTTTACTCTTTCGGACATCCGTGTGCATCTTTAATCGGTTTTAGTTATAATTGCATCCATTGAACATATTATACATATCATTGCATCCCTAGATTACTTAATACTTATTAACATGATTTTAACATCCATATTTGTCATACGGTATTTATGTAATGTTGAAACTATCTCTTAAACACAAACTGACAACCGTACAACTAAGTAGTTTAATCTGCACCTATTGCTTAGCATGTTACATGTGCCGGTTTATTGTTCTGATAGTACCCATGCTTGTTTATTCATAACCATGATTATGCTAGTTGATTATGAGCACCCACATAATATCTTATACACCCTGACATGACTTGCTACACATATTACTTGACCCTACATGGTACCGTACAGCTCTTGACATAACGTGACACCTTTATATATTACCTGGCTTGACCTGATGTACCATGGTCTTACCTGTTACCTGATCTTGTGTCTAATGCCAACAAACCTGACCTGTTGTCCTTACGGACCGTTCCTGTTGTCTATCCAGACAAACCTGTACCTGCCTGATCCTGTGTTGGCATTAGCTCTAGATTATTTAATACATGACTTGACCACATATAACTTAGGGGTATGGGGAAATCAATGATGAAACCTGACTTGTAACTCGACAGCTGCTTGCTTTTACTGATCAGTTTTAGAGGCTAGGCCAGCCTCGGGATGATGCTGCTGACATCGTTCATCATTACATATTTCCTGTTTTAGTGCCTAACGGCATGTTTCGGTTTCAGCCCGAGAGTCTTAGACCGTGGTCCCGGGCATGCACGGGATACTATTGAGTTATATCGATGATTCATTAAATTGATTTCAAAGACTTAAGACTATTCAACCCAATAGACTAGTTTAGATTACTCACGGTACACTGCCTTTCACTGCCTTGATTTATATTGCTGTTACACCTGCTTTACAATTTATGATTATATTTGCATGTCTTGCTATATTATTATTGCTTGATGTTATGACGCGCTGACGTCTGGGTTTTGCATGGCCCAGATTCCGTACCTTTGCTGCAGTCCGAGCAGGAGTACTTCAGCCAGCAGGCTGAGCAGTGAGGACTCAGTTGTAGTTAGTTCTTTTACTTTTCAGCATTTATTCCTGATGTGAGCCCGCATTATGGGACATACATTCCAGTTATTCTTGTATTGGATCTTTTGCTTCCGCATTATTTGTTCTTGACTCATTATATTTTGGCTTATGGACATGCGCTAGATAGTTTTATTTTTGTTCTTGATATCTCTACAGCCGTAATGTGACTATGGAAGAATAATTCCTATCCACAGGTAGCATGGTTGGCTATGTCATGTGCTTACCTTAGCGTACTCTGGCAAGCGGAGCGTGACAGAAATTTAGCGTCAATGTTTATTTTCTAGTTGGAAGGGATGCGTCCGCATCCGGGACACCGGCTGTTCCTCACCGGAGGAACTATCGTCCCACTCGTGCTGCTGCCCGGGCCCAGGTTCGTGCTTTAGTCCCCGGAGGTATATATCACACTTCAATTTTCGTTTAACCTTGATATCTTGATTGTCTTGATATTTCTTGCAGAGGCAGGGCCTCCCCATCCCCAGAGGGGGACTCGAGGCCCGAATCAGTCCCATAGGCTGAGGCCTGACAGAGCTAGGGGGAGACAGCATTCCCCATCTTTTTTACCCTTGACTATCGCTATACCGGTCCTCATGCCGAGAGGTTCGGCCGGTATATGGGGGATGAGAGCCGGCTCGTGAAGAACTATCCACTTCACGTTGAGTGGGGCGAGCAGCACCGGCACTCATTCGCCATCTTCTTTGATCAGGCTCAGGTATTAATATATATTTTCATTTGATTTATCCAATATATTTATTATTAACACTTGCAATCTAATAACAATGTTTTTTTTATTTTCAGTTGGATTATGATTTCAGCCTGTACCCGACCCTGATCACCCTGGGAGGGTGCTCAACCTTCATGCTCTGTATAATGGCCTGATGAAGAACATGCAGACCAAGGTCCGATACAACAGGAATGAGCTGAAAGCCGACTGCTACTCCCTGTGGATGGCGACCCCCGAGGCAGAGAGAGCGGCCCTTCTATCTACTCCGGCCTTTGCGAGAGTCGACGTAGAGACATGGCCTCTATTGTGCAAATATTTCGACTCTCAACGCAAACAGGTATGTATTTTAAATGTAATTCATTGTTTAGGATATAATTTATTTTTTTGTGTTCCTTAATTAGAAAACTAAATGTGAATGCGTTGTGCAGAAACAGGCCGCTCGAAATATAGAGAATAGGAAGTCGGCGAAGAGGGGTCGCCCCACTTACACAGGTGGCTCGAGGAATATTACTCGAGCCATGGAGTTATCGGTAAATTACAATAGACCGGCCTTTGTGATATAATGCAATATTAAGAGTTATTTTCTAATATATCTAATATTAAGAGTTATTTTCTAATATTGCAGACAGCTCAGACCCTGGCGCAAGGTGGTACACCGAGCGTGCTGTCCGCATATCTTGCCGTCCACGGCACCTCGATAGATCCCGCCACGGGCGAGCTTCGATATCCCGACGTCGCTACCCAGGAGTATTGCGTAAGTGTTAATATTTATTCAACCCATATTTGAAATTTTAGTTTTGGAAGGTTCAAATTTAAATTTTATACTTATACTTTACTGCTTAATGTGGGTGTAGGAGCGGGTGGTTGAGCAGGCCGAGGCATCGGGGATCGATTTTACCGGACAGAGAGATCCGAGGATGCTGACCCCAGTCCTGAACGCCGCACACGGAGGGCACCATGGAGGTTGGGAGAGAGGCCGGGGACTGGGCCCTAGCAGGGCCCATATGAGGTTGGACTCCACCCCGGCGGTTACTTCCTCCGTCTCCAGTGAGCGACGTGTCCAGCAGAAACTGGAGAGCTTCAAGGCCACCGTTCAGGAGTTGAAGGAGATGCTGGTATGTATACTACTTAATAGTAAAATATCATGTCATATTATAGATATCAACATATCCAATATTAGTACGTAGCCTGAGCTTATTTGGTTGTAGACTTAGCTTTGATTAATCATACATACATATCTAATTAAACTAAACTACGGTTTTCGAAACTAGATATCCAAATGGGGTTTCGAAATAACTTGATAATGATACGAATTCGAATAATACACAGTTCTTACATGCTTATTACACACGTTAGGTCCAGACGCGACAGGGTACATCGGCCGAGCCTCCACATGCATCTCCTTCGGTTGCGGCTCCGCAAGCCACTACATCGGCTGCGGTTCCGCAGACAGCTCCTATAGCTCCACCGCCCGCTCAGACTCCCGCAGCCGCGGCTTCGCAAGCCACTACCTCGACGGCGGCTGCGCAAACCACATCGCCAGCTCCACAGCCCGCTCAGACTCTCGCACGCTCCGAATTGCATGATTTATTGACCGAGGAGCAGGCGCGCCAGATTCTAGCGTTTATCAGAGGTGGAGCTGGACCAAGCTAGGGTAGCTTTTTGATTCTTATTTTTTGAAACATGTATTTATTTATATGATACATATTGTACTACATTTTGGACGGTATTGATATTGGTGGTCCTACGGTGTTTATATTTATATCATATTCTGTTTTTTTGGTTTCTTTTGTATATTATATGCGTGAGATGTGATTATGAATACTGCGATATATGTTGTGTGATGATTAATTTTATATTTGATTGATGTATATATTATTGTGCACAGGGCGAGAAAAAAATAGGCAGCCCTTTTTATAAAAAAAAATGATAATATGTACCTACGGATTAATCCGTAGGTACACACTTTGCCCCTACGGATAAAACCGTAGGGGCAAAATATCAGAATAACTGATATTTTCCCCTATGATCTCAGTATCAGGGGGTTGAGCTTGTCCCTACAGATATATCCGTAGGGGCAAACAAATGCCCCTACCCAGTTATCCGTAGGGGCAAAATATCAGGATTCCTGATATTTTGCCCCTACGGATACGTACCTACGCATGTATCCGTAGGGGCTATTACTTGGCCCTACGGATTCATCCGTAGGTACAAGTAATCTATTTAAAAAAATCGTAAATAAAATAAATTTTTTGCCCCTACGGCTTATTCCGTAGGGCAAACAGGACCTACACAGAACTCCGTATGGGCAAATTTTTGTCCGTAGGGGCAAGTTCAGGGCTTCAACTTGCACCTACGGCGTTTGTACCTACAGGGTATTTTCTTGTCCCTACGGATTTATCTGTAGGGGCAACCCTTATTTGTAGTAGTGTCTATTCAAAATTTTAATATGTAGCATAGTGCACGAAAATTGCAAATTTTTTATGAATATCCAAAATTCTATTTACTTCGTTTTTCAACAATTTGCTTGCTATATGCACAAGAAAATCAAGAATTTCAAAAATATTAATTTTTTTTCTTTGGTCATTCATTATTTTGCTTATTATAGCATACGAAATAACGAAAATTTGAAACTTTTAAAAAAAATCTATTTTTTTCCGGTTTTTTTAATATTTTGCTTGTTATAGCATACGAAAATCCTGAAACTTTTTAAAAATATCAAAGTTTTTATGTTTTCTTCTGTTTTTCATTATTTTGCATGTTATAGCACACTGAAATCATAAATTTTATAAAAATCAAAAAAATTGTTGTTTTTTGTATTCCAATATTTTACATGATATGGGACATGAATTTGCAAAATTTTAAAATATTTTGTATGTTCGCAGCACACAAAAATTGCAAAAAAATCTTAGAATTTTTTTAAATCCCATTTTTGGTGATGTTTTATATGAAAGATATGCAGTTGTTTTATTCTTCTTGCAAGTATACTATATTTAAAATTTTACAAGTTATGATGTTATATTTGAATGATATGTTTTTGACTTTTGTCTTCTTTGTTGCTAATATACCAAACGTTTATCTGTAATATATCACGATGAATTGCTTTCCATTGATTTCTTGACAACTTAGTTGTGCAAGTTTTGCTAATGCTTGTGACTGCAGAGTACCTTTTCTTTTTCTTTTTTACGAAAACAACTCGGTAATGGGTAGTACACTCGTCTCATGAATTTGATAAATTATTTAAAAGGTAAAGGCAAAAAAAACCTTAAAACAAAGTTGGAGCAACAGAATCCTACCAAGAAAAATGCTCTTAATTAACAGTTGAGCAAAAAAGAAAATGAAAATGAAAAAAGGGAATTCCTTGGTTTAAAGACATTAGATAAACATATAGAAGTGATTGACCAAATTGATTATGACAATTTTCCCTTCTAGATCCATAGATGTTATTTAAATATCTTAGGGAAACCTATCATTGTATTCTAATATATATTTCCTGGTGGGTTATTGATTATATCACCTGCTAGCAAATTTAGCGATTTTCGTGTACTATATAGCATGTAAAATATTGAAAATTCGAAAAAAAACTAATAGTTTTTGAGATTTGTGAAAATATAGCAATTTTGAATTTTAAAAACAAATCGTAATTTTTGTGTGCTATAAGCATGCAAAATATTGAAATTTGAATTAAACAGAAAATATTGGAATTCTTGAAGATATCGTAATTTCGTGAGAGCAAGCAAAATGCTGAAATACCGAGAAGCATAGAAAGTTATGAATTTTTAAAATTTTACAATTTTCATGTATTGTAGCAAGCAAAATATTGAAAATCTGAAGCAAACATATTTTTATAGAGGTTTTTGAAAATTTCACGATTTTCGTGTGCTGCATACAAAGTATTTGCAGAAAAACATAAAACTTTTGAATTTTTAAAAAAATCACGATTTAATGTGTGCATGCCAAATATTGATAATTTGAAGGAAAAAAAACAGAAGATTTTGGTATTCCTGAAGATAACGTGATTTTCATATGTTATAGCAAACAAAATATTGAAAAACCGAAAAGCACATTCAAAATATTGAAAAATCGAAGAAAACTAGCAGATTTTAGATTTTTGAAAATATCACGATTTTCGTATGCCATATAGCATACAAAGTATTGATAATTTGAAAAATACGAAAAAAGATTGAAATTTTAAAAAATCGAGATTTTCGTATACTAAATTGCATGAAAAATATTGAAAATTTAAATGAAATAAATTTTTTTGGGATTGTTAAAAAAGATACTACGATATTGAAAAAACCAAAGAGCGCAGAAAATTTTGAATATTTTAAAATTTCATTATTTTTGTGTACTATATCATGCAAAATACTGAAAATCCGAAGAAAACTAATTTTTTTCTAGCTTTTTGAAAATTTCACGATTTTCATGTTCTGCATGCAAAGTATTTGAAGAAAAACATAAAAACATTTGGATTTTAAAAAACTTACGATTTTAGTGTGCCATATATTGATAATATGAAAAAAACAAAAAAAATTGGGATTCCTGAGGATATCATGAATTTCGTATGTTATGGCACGAAAAATATTTAAAAACCGAAGAGTACAGTAAATTTTGATGTTTTTGAAAAGTTCATGATTTTCGTATACTTTATGAAGTAAAATATAGAAAATTCAAAGAAAACTAAAAGTTTTTTTATATTTTTGAAAATGTCGCGATTTTCGTATGTTACATAGAAAACAAAGTATTAATAATTTGAAGAATAAATAAAAATTTTGAATTTTTAAAAAATCGTGATTTTCGTGCACTATATTGCATGCTAATTAAATATTTAAAATTTGAATGAAATAGAAAATTTTGAAATTCTTAAAGATAACGCAATTTCGTGAGTTATAGCAAAAAAAATATTGAAAAACCAAGGGCAGAAAAGCTTGAATTTTTTAAACTTTCACGTTCTTCATGTAATATAACAAGCAAAATATTGAAAATCAGAAGAAAACTACTTTTTTTTTAGCTTTTTAAAATTTTGCGAATTTTGTGTGCTTCTTGCAAAGTATTTGAAGTAAACAGAAAACTTTAGAATTGTTAAAAAAAATCATGATTGCAGTGTGCTATTACATGCAATATATTGATAATTAGAAGAAAAAAGGAAATTTTGGGATTCCTAAGAATATCACAATTTTCGTATGCTGTAATAAACAAAATATTGAAAAAACAAAATAGCACAGGAAATTTTGAAGTTTTTGAAAATTTCATGATTTTAATGTGCTATGCATGCAAAGTATTGATAATATGAAGAAAACAGATTTTTTTTTGAATTTTTAAAAAAATCATGATTTTCTTGAACTGATATTGAAAATTTGAATTAAACAGAAAATTTTGGGATTCTTGAAGATATCGCAATTTCGTGAGCTATAACAAGCAAAATATTGAAAAACCGAACAACACAAAAAGTTTTTATTTTTTGAAAATTTCACGATTTTCGTGTGCTGCATGCCAAAGTAAACAGATAAACTTTTAAATTTTTAAACAAATCACGATTTTAGTGTGCATGCAAAATATTTATAATTTGGAAAAAAAGTTGAGATTCCTGAGGATATCGCGATTTTCGTATGGTATATAGCAAGCAAAATATTGAAAAAACCAAATAGCACAAAATTTTTTGAAGTTTTGAAAATTTCATGATTTTCGTGTGCTATGCATGCAGAGTAGATAATTTGAAGAAAACAGAAATTTTTTGAATTTTAAAAAATACATGTTTTTTTGAACTGATATTGAAAATTTGAATGAAACAGAAAAACTTGGGATTCTTGTAGATATCGCGATTTCATGACCTAAAGCAAGCAAAATATTGAAAAACCGAACAACACAGAAAGTTTTTAATTTTTGAAATTTTCATGATTTTTGTCTGCTGCATGCAATGTATATGAAGAAAATAGAAAACTTTTGAATTTTTAAATAATGATTTTAGTGTGTATAGGATGCATAATATTGATAATTCGAAAAGAAAATAGAAAAATTTTGGGATTCCTTAGAATATTGCGATTTTCGTATGCTATTGGGAGCAAAATATTGAAAAACCGCAGAGAACAGAAAATTTTGAAGTTCTTGAAAATTTCACGATTTTCAAGAACTATGGCATGTAGAATATTGAAAATTCGAAGAATTTTTTTTTGTTGAGATTTTTGAAAATATAAAGATTTTCATGTGCTATAGAATTCTAGTATTGATAATTTAAAGAAAACATAAAAAAAGTGATTTTGTAAAAAGACGCGATTTTTGAGTGCTATAAAATGTGAAATATTGAAAATTTGAAAGAAACAGAAAATTTTGGGATTCTTGAAGATATTGCGATTCCATTAGCCATAGCATGCAAAATACTGAAAAACCGAAAGGTACAGAAATTTTATAAATTTTTGAAAATTTCACGATTTTCTTGTATTATGGCATGCAAAGTATTAAAAATTAGAAGAAAACTAATTTTTTTTGAGATTTTTGAAATTCGCTATTTTCGTGTACTCTCTGCAAAGTATTTGAAGAAAACAAAATATTTTTGAATTTTTTTAAAAAGTCATTATTTTCGTGTATAAATTGTGAAAATCCATCGTTTATGGCCCCGAAATCGCGGTCAAAGATTTGGTACGAACATTGACTTTCGATTTAGAAATGAAATCAACGCCCGGATCAGTTGGGATTTGACATGCAGTATCGGGAATCAATTCTGAACGCAATCAAATAATTTGTTTCGATTTTTAGCAACTTTCTAATTTTAACAATTATCTATTTTAAGCACTTTTTGTTTTGTTGGTAAATTAGTTGCTATTTTAAACAGTTTTTATTTTGTTGGTAAATTGGTTGTGATTTTTGATATTGTATGGGTCTATGTAATAGACTGCTTTTGATTAATAAAACCCTAGTTTCTTTGGCGGAATTGCCATTGTTATTTTCTATTTCTTTCGCCCTCTTCTCAAATCAGCCTAAAAGCGCAACACCCAAATCAGGGCTGCAACGGTTACAATTGTCTTCATCCCCCCCCCCCCCCGGTCACATTTCTTTTAAAGGCCATCTAAATCTTGTGTATGCATTCATGCATATCTCAATTGATGAATTGAGTAACTATCTTATTCAATTATCATATCAATGGTTTCACAAAATATTATTCATAGTATGCATGAACTCTTGGATTACATTCATTATTGTGTTCATGAATTTAAATGATGCTTGCACTTCAAGCTAGGTTTGTATATATATTTGATTTCTTAAATGATCTAATCTCATTCAGATATGTTTCATGCACTTGATGCTTCTAGTGGCTTTAGAATGATTCACTACTACAAAGACTCCTATGGTTAGGACCGTAGTGGCAATTTACTGACAATCCGTAGGTTTAGAAAGCGTAGGGGCAAATTTTTGCCCCTACGGATGAAAAGCTTTCCTAAGGTTATAACAGTAGGGAAAACTGCTCCTACGGTTTCGTACATAGGGATGGTTATTTTTTTTAATTTACGTTAAAAAAATATATAGAAATTTTTTGCCTTTACGGTTGAGACCGTCGGGCCAAATTAAAATTATCCGTAGAGGCAAATTTTCATTTTAATAAAATATTTTTTAAAAAAAATTGGTAATTTATTCCCCTACAGTTAAAACCGTAGGGGCGGAACTTTGGCCCTACAGATTACACCGTAGGGCTATACTTTCATTTTAATAAACCACTGCTCTCAACCAGTTCACATGGTTCGACTTCAGTTTTAGCACTAATTTAACAGAAGAAAATGGCAAAAAACCCGATAGCCTCATCATCGTTATCTTTAAATGAGTTATCAATATTTTTACAAATTGAGTAAGATGTAGATTTAACTATAGATGATTTTGATGTTTTAGCCTGGTGGAAAAGCCACAGACATTTGTATTCGGTGCTTTCTACTATGGCTTGTAATTTACTAACTGTTCCAGTGTACACAGTAGTATCCGAAAGTGTTTTTAGTACAGGTGGCAGGATATTAGGTGAGAAGAGATGCAGCTTGGCGCACGATACAATGGAGTGCATGATTTGCTCGCAAGATTGGGAAGCAGCAGCCATCAAGAAACAAAATACAATCACTTTGGATTCGAATTATCTACCTAAGGAGCTTACAGAATCAGACGGGACCAACACCGAAGAAGGAAGAACCACAACTGGCACCGACGAGTAGTGAGTAAGATTTGTGATTGTAGAAAAAGAGCAACGTAGACCTGATTCCCTCTCATTGAGATCAATATTTGAGAGGGATACATAGGCAACCTAAGTGGGTTCGGCCTTTAAAGTAAAAAAAAAATCTAGTTGTATTATGAAATTGTAATTTGATTAAGATTTTTTTAATATAAAAACTTGTTTAAATTTCAAATTTTAAGCCTAATTTTAATTTTAATTTTTTTTTAAAGTAGCAACCGAGCAAGGCGAAATTCGCCTGGCTCGGCGAATTTTCCTCGCCTCTCCTAGGGAACCAGCGATTCGAAGCGAGCGGGTTCTGTCTTCGTTACTGTTGCCCTCGCCTCGCCTAACCGGCAAAGCGAGGAAAATTCACTTCACCGGCTAGGCGAAGCAAACGAATTCCGAAGCGAGTTGCTTCGGCTCGCTTCATTAGCCACACCTAATTGCATGCAAAGTATTTGAAGTAAACAGAAATCTTTTTAATTTTTGGAAAAAATCACGATTTTATTTTGCTAGCTTGCAAAATATTGATAATTTAAATGAAAAAAATAAAATTTTGGGCTTCCTGAGGATATTGCGATTTTTGTATGCTATAGCAAACAAAACATTTAAAAACCCAAAGAGCACAGCAAATTTTGAAGTTTTTGAAAACTTAGCGATTTTCGCGTTTTATATAGCATGTAGAATATTGAAAATTCGAAGAAAACTTAAAGTTTTTGAGATTTTTGAAAATATCGCAATTTTGAATTTTAAAAACAAATCGTGATTTTTGTGTACTATAAGCATGCAAAATATTGAAAATTTGAATTAAACAGAAAATATTGGAATTCTTGAAGATATCACAATTTCGTGAGCCAAGCAAACTACCGAAATACCGAGAAGCATAGAAAGTTATGAATTTTTAAAATTTTACGATTTTTGTGTATTCTAGAAAGCAAACTATTGAAAATCCGAAGCAAACATTTTTTTAGAAATTTTTGAAAATTTCATGATTTCTTGTTCTGCATGCAAAGTATATGCAGAAAAACATAAAACCATTGAATTTTTAAAAAAAATCACGATTTTAGTGTGTGCAAGCCATATATTGATAATTTGAAGGGAAAAATAGAAGATTTTTGGATTCCTGAGTATAACGCGATTTTCATATGTTATAACAAACAAAATATTGAAAAATCAAAGAGCACATTCAAAATATTGAAAATTTGAAGAAAACAAAAAGATTTTAGATTTTTGAAAAAATATCACGATTTTTGTATGCTATATAGCATGCAAAGTATTGACAATTTGAAGAATACAAAAATTGAAATTTTAAAAAATCAAGATTTTCGTATACTATATTGCATGAAAAATTAAATGAAATTGAAAATTTTGGGATTGTTAAAGATATCGCGGTATTGAAAAAACCAAAGAGTGTAGAAAGTTTCGAATATTTTAAAATTTCACGATTTTTGTGTACTCTATCATCCAAAATTTTGAAAATCCGAAGAAAACTAAATTTCTTTTTTAGTCTTCTGAAAATTTCATGATTTTTGTGTGCTGCATACAAAGTATTTGAAGAAAAACATAAAACCTTTGAATTTTCAAAAAATTACGATTTTAGTGTGCCATATATTGATAATAAGGAAAAATACAAAAAATTTGGGATTCCTGAGGATATCGCAAATTTCGTATGTTATGGAAGGAAAAAAATTTAAAATCAAAGAGTACGGTAAATTTTGAAGTTTTTAAAAATTTCGTGATTTTCGTGTACTTTAGCATGCAAAATATTGAAAATTCAAAGAAAACTAAAAGTTTTTTTAGATTTTTGAAAATATCGCGATTTTTATATGTTATATAACAAGCAAAGTATTAATAATTTAAAGAATACAGAAAAAATTGAATTTTTAAAAAAATCGTGATTTTTGTGAACTATATTGCATGCTAAATATTGAAAATTTAGAAATTCTTGAAGATATCGTGATTTCGTGAGTTATAGCAATAAAAATATTGAAAAACCGAAGAATGCAGAAAACTTTGAATTTTTTAAAATTCAAAGTTCTTTGTGTAATATAACAAGCAAAATATTGAAAATCCGAAGAAAACTAATTTTTTTTAGATTTTTGAAAATTTGGCGAATTTTGTGTGCTGCATGCAAAGTATTTGAAGTAAACAGAAAACTTCTAAATTATTAAAAAAATCATGATTTTAGTGTTCTATAGCACACAATATATTGATAATTAGGAGGGAAAAAAGAAAATTTGGGAATTTTTTAGAATATCACGATTTTTGTCTGCTGTAGCAAGCAAAATATTGAAAGAAAAAAAGAAATTTTTTTTGAAGTTTTTTAAAATTTTGCGATTTTTATGTACAATGCATGCAAAGTATTGATAATTTGAAGAAAACAGAAAACTTTTGAATTTTTTAAAAAATAACTATTTTGGTGAACTGATATTGAAAATTTGAATTAAACAGTAAATTTTGGGATTCTTGAAAATATCGCAATTTCGTGAGCTATAACAAGCAAAATATTGAAAAATCGAAGAGCACAAGAAGTTTTTAATTTTTGGAAATTTTATGATTTTCGTGTGCTGCATGCAAACTATTTGAAGAAAGCCGAAAAACTTTTGAATTTTTAAACAAATCACGATTTTAGTGTGCATGCAAAATATTTATAATTTGAAAAAAAATTGGGATTCCTGAGGATATCGCGATTTTCGTATGGTATATAGCAAGCAAAATATTGGAAAAACCAGACAACACAAAATTTTGAAGTTTTGAAAATTTCGTGATTTTCGTGTGCAATGCATACAAAGTATTGATAATTTGAAGAAAACAGAAAAATTTTGAATTTAAAAAAACACTGATTTTTGTGAACCGATATTGAAAATTTGAATGAAACAGAAAAATTTGGGATTCTTGAAGATATCGCGATTTCGTGAGCTAAAGCAAGCAAATATTGAAAAACCGAACAACATAGAAAGTTTTTAATTTTTGAAATTTTCACTATTTTCGTATTTGAAAAACCGAACAACATAGAAAGTTTTTAATTTTTGAAATTTTCACTATTTTCGTGTGCTGCATGCAAAATATTTGAAGTAAATAGAAAACTTTTGAATTTTTAAATAACGATTTTAGTGTGTATAGCATGCAATATATTGATAATTCGAAAAGAAAAAACGAAAATTTTGGGATTCTTGTTAATAATGCAATTTGCGTATACTATAGCGAGAAAAATATTGAAAAACCAAAGTAAACAGAAAATTTTGAAGTTCTTGAAAATTTAGCGACTTGCGTGTACTATAGCAAGAAAAATATTGAAAATTCGAAGAAAATTTTTTTTATAAAGATTTTTTAAAATATAATGATTTTCATATGCTATACCTTTCTAGTATTGATAATTTAAAGAAAACAGAAAAAATTGATTTTTGTCAAAAATCACAATTTTTTAGTACTATAAAATGCGAAATATTGAAAATTTGAATGAAACAGAAAATTTTGGAATTCTTGAAGATATCGCGATTCCACGAGCTATAGAAGGCAAAATAATGAAAAACCGAAAAGCACAGAAATATGGTATTATGATATAGTTATTACAATTAACAAAAGGATATTAAAATCTATTCACCAAAGATCATATAAGTAACTCAGCTTATGCTTAGAAAAAAAGTAAGAAAGCTATTGGTTAAATTGAAAAAAAAAATTGTAAGGTGCAGAAACCACAATGGTCACATGTTAGACCTTACTCCATTATCATGGTATCATTCGTTACCATTGGGTTCTTGGCTAATATCTTCATTACCATTGGATTCTCAACGACGATAACGGCAACAACTACAACAAGAAGTCTTTATCCAAAAATTTAATTCTTGGATATATGAATTTTTTCCCTTCATTCATAATTCTCAACCCTGTAGGACCTGCACTTTTTTCGTGTGTTCAGGGTGTGGTGTTTTTTTATGTGGGTGGGGAGTGGGGGGGGGGTTCAAAGATATTGGTATTGGTATCGTGGTGCAGCCCTGATTTTGGTGCTACACTTTTAGGCTGATTGAGAGGACAGTGAAAGGAATAGAAAATAACAATGGCAATTTCGCCAAAGAAACTAAGGTTTTATTAATCAAAAGCTAAATCTTACAATTTCCATCGAGCCTTTTAATAGACCCATGATCAAAATCACAATTAATTGCTAACGAAAATAAAAACCGCTAAAAATAGGAACTGCTAAAAATAGAAAGTTGCTAAAATTCGAAACTAATTATTTGATTGCGTCAGTAATTGATTCCCGATATTGCCTATAAAATCATAACTGATCCGGGTGTTAATTTCATTCGTCAAAGTTTCGAAGCAAATCATGGACCGCGATTTCAGGGCCCTAAATTATAGATTTTCGCGATTCTGTGAGACGTCAATGGCGCTTGCAGCATTGACCAGACGATTTTGCAAGATCTTCGATTTGGCTGGGAGAACGCGTGAATGAGACAAGATTTGGCAATTCGGGTTTCTCGGTTGAACTAGACATGGTGTGTTTAGGAACGGTCAAGCCGTTCCATATTGGCTTTGGCTGCATCATATCGGCGCTGCACCAGAGTTGGACCAAACCAGGGAAAGAGCTAGTAAATGCACCAGCCAATTACTCACACCTGGTATTTAAGATGAACAGCATTCATCTGTAGCATGCTATTTATATGTTTTGAAATTTTTACTCTAGTGGTTTATACCTTTTCGTTTTGATGTTACTTTTAATTGTAGTTTACAATGATTTTTAGTTGCTATGGCAGAAAAGGCTTCCAAAATTAAAAATAGAGCAGTGCAAAGAATTAGAAATAGGTTCTTACCTAGCTGTTGCTGCTGCATCTTCTTATCCTCCCCATCTTCCCAAGCAACCAGAAGAACAATTTCGACGAATATTGGGGCGATAATATCAGACCGAATAACCACAAAAAAGCGTACCGCTCGGCAGAAATAGACTGCCTAGGTATACTTTTTTTTCTAAGACACTGATCTTCTCTCTTTGAAAAACATATGATCATAATTGTCCGTCATTGCTAATTTTTGTATGTTCATGTTTTTATTTTTCTGAAGGCATGTGTAATGAGAGCTACAGGGTTAACTAGTTTTTGATCTGGAGTGTTTTGTGATGAATTGTCTTCGGACTGAGATGGAGGCGAAGATGAATTTGTCCATCAACATTTGGGTTTACAGGTATTTCTTTTAACGAATGAATTTATAAATTTTTTGGAACAAATATTTTCTTTTATATTTTTTAACTTTAAATAATGCTTTGTAATCTGGAAATTGATATTGTACTACATTAGGACATTCAGTTTACATCATGGCATTGCTAAGAATACAGTGATGACTATGGATCAGCATCTTTAAATGTTTGTTGGATCTTTCTTATTTTCTCTTTAGATATTCAGATTACATCATGGCATTGATAAAGTTGTGATTTTGTTTTGGCTTGCAATTAGATTGGATTTTCAGCTAGGAATTACTTATGATTTTGTTTGATACTCTCTCTCTCTCTCTCTCTCTCTCTCTCTCTCTCTCTCTCTCGGCTACTGTTGATCTAAGCTATTGAGAAAAGTATTTGGTTGTATGATCTCTGATAGTTCATAAGTGGCATTTAATTTCTCAATCAGATTTGGGTATTAGTTCAACTCCTTCACCATAAACACGGAAAACAAAATTAAGAAATACTTATTGCAAATTACAATTTCTGCTCACCAACTTACGGAATTATTAATACATCAATAATTAAAAAACCATCTCCATAAAATAACTTGAAAGTTGAAACCTTTGTGTAATAAGGATCTCAACTATACTGCGAGATAATACAGCTTCATGAAGCAGATTTATACCAACTATTCTGAGATGTCCGTTTGAGCTCCAGAATCAGAGAAGCCAAACTCAGGCATCCAATGGATACGGTTCCGGTTCCCATAGAACTTCCTCAATAGTGCTGGTACCCTGAAAATCTGCACGCTATACATAAAGACTTGGTAAGAATTCTAAGTCTACAATAATGCTTCATATCAAACAAAATAATTGAGATTACCTTATCCGTAATGCGTTGATTCTCTTCTCCAAGAAGAGAGGCATTACGAGAACATTCCATAGGATTGGACTCTGAGGCTCAACCAGTCTTTCTTGCATATATCTATATTCCACCCTAGGCAACATTGCGGGACCTTACAGATCAACAACATATATTTTCATTCTTATATGTAGGGATGATCATACTTGGAAACATTAAGGAATATTCTTTAAATAAAATTGTGTGATTAATAATTTATCTCCATAATATGTATATTCATAACATATGCACTTGGAATGCATGCACTCTTAGCTAGCATACATGAACTTATGATTTACTAATTGTTATGCTTGTGAAGATCATGCATTTGGTTTTGAGGGAAGCATTCATATTTTTAAGTGCATGTACGCACAGAATATAGAGATTATTCTTGTTGTTTTGTTCAAATGCATGTTCAAAAATTATTTATTTGACATTAAGTGATTTCTCTTTTTTTAGATTGAAAAACAATAGAGCATAGAAAATTTCACAATTTTCTTGTAATATACCATGCAAAATATTGAAAATCGGAAGAAAACTAATTTTTATTTAGATTTTAAAAAAATTCACGATTTTCTTGTGCTGCATGCAAAGTATTAGAAGAAAAAACAGAAAACCTTTGAATTTTTTTAAAAATCATGATTTAGAGTGCTATAGCATACAAAATATTGATAATTTAAAAAAACAGAAAAATTTGGGACTCTCGAAGATCCCGCGATTTTCATATGTTATAACAAGTAAAATATTGAAAAATCAAAGATTTTAAGAAATTTTGAAGTTTTTGAAAATTTCGCGATTTTTCATTTACACGTAAAATATAGAAAATTCAAAGAAAACTAATTTTTTTTGAGGTTTTTGAAAATATCACGATTTTCGTAGGCATGCAAAGTACTGATAATTTGAAGACAACAGAAAAATTTAGAATTTTAAAAAAATCACGATTTTCATGTACGCATGCAAATTAATGAAAATTTGAATGAAACAAAAAAATTTGGGATTCTTGAAAATATCGTGATTTAGTGAGGTATAACAAGCAAAATATTGAAAAACTGAAGAGCACAAAAGGTTTTAAATTTTTTAGTTTCACGATTTTCGCATTCTATAAAATGCAAAATATTGAAAATCCGAAGAAACCTAAATGTTTTTTTTGAGATTTTTGAAAGTTTCATGATTTTCGTATATTGCATGCAAAGTATTTGAAGAAAATAGAAAACTTTTTAATTTTTGGAAAAATCACGATTTTAGTGTGCTAGCTTGCGAAATATTGATAATTTGAAGCGAAAAAAAGAAAATTTGGGCTTCCTAAGGAAATTTCGATTTTCGTATGCTGTAGTAAACAAAACATTGAAAAAACCAAAGAGCACAGCAAATATTGAAGTTTTGAAAATTTAGCGATTTTCCTATACTATATAGCATGTAAAATATTGAAAATCGAAGAAAACTAAAAGATTTTGAGATTTTTGAAAATATCGCAATTTTGAATTTTAAAAACAAATCATGATTTTTGTGTATTGTAAGCTTGCAAAATATTGAAAATCTGAATGAAACAGAAAATATTGGAATTCTTGAAGATATCACAATTTCGTGAGAGCAAGCAAAATACTGAAATACCGAGAAGCATAGAAATTAATGAATTTTTAAAATTTTACGACTTTCGTGTATTCTAGCGAGCAAAATATTGAAAATCCGAAGCAAACATTTCTTTAGAGATTTTTGAAAATTTCACGATTTTCGTATTGTCACGCTCCGCTTCCCAAAATACGGAATACGAGGGGTCGACAAGGCCAGCCATGCTTCTACGGTCAAGGAAATATCCTGTCGTAGTCACACATCGGTTTCTAGCTTTACGTGGTACTCAGCAATCAATGCACAGGTAATGAGAAATGCAGTCACTAAATCAAAACCAATACAAAAGACTTACCAGATGGAGATCAAGAGAGTATAGCTCTGGTCACTGATCAAGATGTCCGTGATATCCTCGAAGTACGTCAGGTCCTGGTCCAAGCTAGATCCACTTCTCACTCTGAGCATGCATACTCAGGTCGTCAGAGCGACACGATAGCAATATATGTATATATATATATATATATATATATATATATATGCAAATGGTAACTCGTGCGATAATAATGAATATGTAACAGTAATCAAAAGACTAAAGACGTGAACATGAAGTAGCCAATGCAGGTATCTAATAGAGCAGGTAAACAGTAAAGCAGTAAACGGTATGGCAGGTATGTTGAATCAGTAAGCAATGCATGTCAATATCACTAACCCTATCAGTCTCTAAGTCTCACTATACAGGTCGCTAAGCCTATCGTCAGTCCAAGTGTAAGAGTCAACCACTCGTGAGTATCCCCCACCTAAGGGTAGGACCCAAGGGCAAGGGAATACGGGCTCGAAACACGCATGATAATAATCAGTAATATCCCCATATATCTCCATATGTGCCGGCATGGGACTCCCGAGATTCTGTTGAACTCACACTCAAACTACCCCACATCCCGTGGTCTACATAAAACGCCAACCATAAACTCAAATACCAGTCGGTCCATGACAAGTATACACGAGAACTGAAGACGGGATCTCCATCAAGCATGTCTCGACTGATACCCAAGATGAATGGACAGTGTTTGGTGCCTTACCTGTGACACCCATACAAGTGCTTCCATAATCGTCCCATACCAATTATAGTCACACTTATACACGTCCCACAGACGTCGACAATGCAATAAATCAATAGGGTCCACTGATCGTGTACAAGTACAAGTCACTTTCACTTATCCATTCATGCTTAAACACTCACGTACTTGCCACAATCAAACACTAATACCTAACACTGGGTAATGCACATGATCACTAGGTTACCAATGCAATGACACATATGTAATGTGATGAGAATACAGTAATTAAGGCATGATTAAGATATCATCAGTCGGTGTCCTACCACTTGCATAATTTATCATGAATCATACATGCAAGATTTAGCAAAACAATAAAAAGGGGTAAGTAGTATGTTTGATTATCTATCCATAAAAATTAGTTTCATGTTAATCGGGTTTCAGGATCCCTAGATGTGGCCATTTCATTTCAAGCGTTCGCTGCAGGAATTTCAGTTTCTGAACTGAACGTCCGTTTCGCGACACAATTATCACCCTGTTGGGATCAGAATTTAGCGACGTTACAGTTGAATGAAATTTATATTTTTCAATAAGGTTTCCAACGTACTAGACGGATTCTCAATCGCGTCTCTACGTCAGAAGTTATGCACTGTTCCATGATAGGGTATCAGTTCTGTTTCTATTTGGGACTGCCATACGTCCTGTCCGTTTAAATTACAGTTTAAATAGTAAACGACGGTAAAAAAAGGTGAAATCACTTGCGTTATTTAGCTAACAGTTTCATCTTCAATAAAGTATAGGGTTCCGCAATGTACAAGTTCAAACAGCAAAGGGGTAAGCCTTACGAGATAGAAATCAACAGCCAGAGCTGCGCTGGACTGCAGTCCAGAGCCACTCTCCGAACCAGTTCTCGTCATATTTTCAGTATAGAAACAATTAAGAACTTTTATAGGATTCTAGGTCGTCGAGTCGGCTTCGATTTGAGCCCTCGAATGCATCATTTCAATGTGTATACGATTAATTATGATTTTAAAAAGTTTCAGACGCGGAAAATATTCAGTTTTAACGGGTGTAATTGGGGGTGATCGTTCAAGCCAGTAACGATTATATTTTCCAGTCAAATTTCACCACAATATTCATTGCCACACGGGCCAGCATATATAATCAAGTTCCGTCAGTTTAATGGAAGGTTTTCGTTTGGGTTTTGCATCAAGCACTTATGTCATATAAGTTTTCACGAATTATAAACATGGAATTAATAGTATTTTGAATTGTAACGGAAATAATCTAGCATGTAGCAAGTAGGGTACTTGCCTGGAGACGCTTTGGGGATGTACGGCAGCGGCAACGGCACGAAAGCGCAACGAACGGTATGGTTTGGGTTCACGGCCTCGGCTCGAGTTCGGGTTCGTCGTCGGAGTTGCCCGGGGATGGCTCGCGATCACTGGAAGCGGAGTGTGGTGCTGTGGATCTCCTGGGGCGTGCTGAGGTCGGCGATGGTCGGCGGTGGTCGCTCCGGCGATGGTGCAACAGTGGCGAGTTTGCAGCGAGGGGATGAGGCAGTGTAAGGGCTCGGGTTTGGTGGTGATGGTGATGATGCTGATGACGTAGAGGGTTCTGGGCAGTGGGGAGCTTGCCGGCAAGGAGGTTGCAGGGTTCGAAGCTTGACGGTGGGCTGGGTATGCAAGGGGCTCGAGCTCGGCGGTTGAAGAGGGTGTGCAGGCGAGGGGGTGAAGAGGAGAGAGATGTGAGGGAGGACGAAGAGGAGATTTGGGTGGTCGTCGTCGTCGTTGGGGGTGTAGTGGGGTGAAACTGCGAGTTTTGGAGAGAGGAGAGGAGAAGTTTGAGAGAGATTGAGAGTGTGAGGGGAAGGGAGTTAGAGGGACGAGGAGAGGGTGAAGCGCGCGCGCGGTTGTAGCCTTGAGGAGTGGGGGCATTGGCGACGTGGGCGGCGACGTAGGGGCGACGTGGGGATGCGCATGGAATCGAGCGGGAAAAGATTTTTCGTGGGGAAGAAGGAGAGATACGGGTCGGGTCGGGTTGTGTTGTGGGCGCGGGTTAGGAGTAAGGAGGAAGGGAATTGGGCCGAGGATTTAATTAATTCATAAGGGAAAGAAAAGGAGTGGGCCGGAGGTGCATGGGCTGGGGAATTTTAGGGTTTAATTAATTTGTGTATGTTAAAAATTGGTTTGGGCTTTATATATATAGTTTTGGTTTTTTATTTTAACGGTTTAGAAAGATTTAAATATGACAAATCTAGCAACCAATTTCCTACAAAATTTTGATGAAAAGAAAAAGGGAAATATTCGGGGAAATAGGGAAAAATGTAGAAAGATTTTATTGATGGGAACGGGGATTTACATCATACCCCCCTTACGAAAAATTTCGTCCTCGAAATTTAAAAAGAGACAATGAAACAACAGTACTAAATAAAGAGATGTGGAAAACGTGTACGGATATCGTCCTCACGCTCCCAGGTAGATTCTCCTGGGGAACGACCGTCCTATGACACTCGGACTAACGGAATGACCTTATTCTTCAGCACTTTCTCCCTGCGGTCGAGGATGGTGGTGGGCTGTTCCTTGTAAGATAGATCGGTACCCAAAGCTAACTCCGAATAGTCCAGAACATGGCTCTCATCCCGAACATAACGCCGCAACTGACACACGTGGAAGGTATTGTTTTGGGTAAAAGGGAAAATAATGAAAGGAAAAAGGAGGTATGGTTAGGGTTACAAAAGGAACCAAGATACAATGAAGGGATTAGGGTTTTATTTTAAAATACTTAAACTAATTATAAATATCAATAAGTAAATTCTGTAAATGACCCATATACACATACGGAAAATTTGTAGTAAATTTTTGGGGGAAATACCTGTAGACTTATTTATTAAAATACGCTAATTATATATAGGGACTGGGTATTATATCATACCACCCTTACAAAAAAATTTCGTCCCCGAAATTTAAAACAAGCGATAAGCTATATAAAATAACATGCGAAAAGTTATGACCTCGAACACTCACATACAGTGGTTCACTTAAAGCAGTTAAAAAGAAAGAAAAATCGAAGGTCTAAGTTAAGGCAGAATCAACTATAAGGGCAAACTATTTGTACAAGAGAATAAAAATAGCAATAACGAACAATAACATTCGAGGCATGCTAGATAAAATTGAAATCCTAAATATATGCATACATACGTATATCAGAATAGCGCAGCTAAAATAATGGAATCAGGCATAACCATTTATAATAGCAAACTATAAGCATAATACCCGGAAAAAATAAAGTAACAATAATAAAATAGTGGAGGATTTGTCGATAGGCCCAAATATTTTAGAATAACTGTATCGATCAAACGATTTTAAAATAACTTAGAAACCTACGTGGTGAAACTAAGAGACATAGAGCAAGTAAAATGCGCAATATATGGTTGCGCTATTGAAAATATGAGGAATAGTAGAGCATCTAAATTGGGTAAAACGGAAGTAGTCAATAACACACAATTTATCGATAAATACGAAATAATGAGAACTAATTTTTTTCGAATGATGATGTCCCTAAATGTAATAAAAGGAAGCACTACTGATGTATAAGGGCTAGTCAGGATAGGGGTTACAATAGAGTAAGGCCCTTTCAAAAGATCGGGGTGCGGCACTTTTTAATCTAAGCGAGAGTCAAAACAACACAAGGTGCAGGAGTGAAGGACAGTAATGAATCTCAGGAGGAAAAGAAATGTATAGGGGAAACAGTCAATGCATCATGTGAACCAACAATCAAAAGATTAGCGAACTCAGAAATTTTATTTCATTCCAGAAAATTCTAAACAAGGCATTCTCGAAAAGTAAAACATGGCCTTAAACTATACATAGATTTATTTGGCCAGAGGAGACAAAAACTGGATCACGTCAGTCGCGGTTATATGAGTTCAGCAGGTTACGGTAGGCTCGCGCGCTCAAATAGATGCGTCCATTTCCATAGCGCCTCGCAGGGATCGCCACTGGGGGTTCTTCCGCCGCGGGGTCTTCTTCTTCTGGTCCTTCTGCCTCGACTGGAGCTTCTTCATCATGGTACGCTTCCTCATGATTCGCCTCTTCTTCCACGGGATTTCCTTCCACTGGGTTCTCCTCAAGGTTTTCCTCTCCGGGATTTTCTTCCATCGGATTCTCTTCGGGATCTTCCTCTATCGGGTTTTCTTCGGGGTCCTCTTCTTCGTCGTCCGAGTCGCTGGCCATGTCGACATCTGGGGCTGCGAATCCCTCGCCCTCGGAATCGATGTTTCCGAAAATAACCCGTGAGCCGTTGATCTCGTCATCTGAACTCACCAGCATGCAGTCCAAGGAAACGCAAGACCGTGTGTCCTCATCTAGGGGCGGCGCTGCTCCTGGGTGGGCCATGGCCTGAAAAGAAAGAGTCATGATTAGACAGTGGGGCACATTGAGAAGATAACCAAAGATACGGTAGCACACGGAGGATATGATGTAGGCAAGGACTGGAAAAATCAAAATTTAGAATACTGATGCAATGAATAGTATAAGTAAAGTGAGTGGGAAGGGGACGATACATACATCACAACTCAGAATTTTATTACATTCAACTAAAAGTGCAGCGGATACAAGATCTCAAACGAAAAGAAAATATTTACAAAGGTGTGACAACATTTTTATTGAAAGCAGAAAACACGATAACTCTTCTTGGATTTCTAGACCGCTGCATTCTCGTCACGCGAGTTGAATTCTGCGCTGGGTCCGTACTATTTCTCGAAGCTCGAACTACGAAATAACCATCACTTACCAGGAGTGGAGAGTGTGGACGAATCTCTTCCTTGTAGCTCCTTCCTTTTAGGGCAACCATTGACAAGGTGTTCGCTGGATCCGCAAATCAGGCACTGCCATTTGGCGCTGCGACAATCTCTCTGAAGGTGTCCTGGTTTCTTACAGTACCCACAACGTTGGGTCTTCCGCTGCTTCCGTTGCTGGGGAATAAGTGGGCGCTTCATCTTCACCTCTTTTCCTCGTCTAACAGGGATCTCTTTACGATTGGAGACTTCCGCTGGTGCCTGAGTCACCCGCCTTCTTAATCCTTCAGCTAACAGGTCGTTTGTTCGCTCCTGGGCTTCCTTCAGACTTTGCAGTGCATTCAGAATCTCCACAGTCTGATTCTGGAGAGTGGAGATAGAAGAAGAGTCGTTGGAAGACATGGTCCTGAAACAACAATTTTGAGGACGATATAAGGAACAAGCTATAAGAATTAAAATACACTATGGATTAGGCAAGGAATCAAGAATATCGGGTGGGGTGAAATTCAAACGAGTGGAAATCAACCGTAGAACTCCAAGTCACTCAAAAAGAGTACAGTATTGTAACCATGCTGCAGTTCATAATTACAACCACGTAACTCTACTAAGTCACCCAAAACTCTAGCGAATAGATCAATATGTATAGCAGCATACACCAAGTGAATCGATATCAAGAATAACAAATTTACAATCTAGACCGAAGGATGTCTTAAATTGCCAAGCACTACACGGAAACTGCAATCCCGATCGAAGCAAAACCTGGCTCTGATACCAACAAAATCATGTCATGCCCCGCTTCCCAAAATACGGAATACGAGGGGTCGACAAGGCCAGCTATGCTCCTACGGTCAAGAAAATATCCTGTCGTAGTCACACTTTGGCTTCTAGCTTTACGTGGTACTCAGTAATCAATGCACAGGTAATGAGAAATGCAGTCACTAAATCAAAACCAATACAAAAGACTAAACAGATGGAGATCAAGAGAGTATAGCTCTGGTCACTGATCAAGATGTCCGTGATATCCTCGAAGTACGTCAGGTCCTGGTCAAAGCTAGATCCACCTCTCACTCTGAGCAACATACTCAGGTCGTCAGAGAGACACGATAGCAATATATATATAGATGCAAATGGTAACTCGTGCGATAATAATGAATATGTAACAGTAATTAAAAGAGTAAAGACGTGAACATGAAGTAGCCAATGCAGGTATCTAATAGAGCAGGTAAACAATAAAGCAGTAAACAGTATGGCAGGTATGTTGAATCAGTAAGCAATGCATGTCAATATCACTAACCCTATCAGTCTCTTGTAAGTCCATGCTACCTCTCCCGGTACTTTCGGGCATGCGGAATTTGGTGAAAAACAATTTTCTAGAGGTGGTAACATGGACTTAAAACCCGGATCTTTGTTAAACATCTAACTAACAACCTAACTAGGAGTTGTTAACTACTCGGTTAGGGGGTTTATACCTTTCTCATCTCGAACTCCTTCGTCTTCAAGCCTCGATGGTTGTCCGAATCGGCTTCTCCCCGTCGTCTCCTTGCGCCGAAGATAGATCCACCTGAAAGCTTCTACCTTTGGCTCCTTCTTCGAACTTTGAAGAAACTAGTTCACTCGGTTTGCTAAACCTTGTGAACTAGAGTGAGTAGAGAAGAATTTGTTTGGGATTTTATCTATGGTTCTTAGTTCTCAACTCATGAGACAAGTGAACCATAGACTCAAGAGAGGGAGAGCAAGAGGAGGAAGATGAGAGCTCAAGAACAAGATAGAGAATGAGAATGATAGAATAAGAGAAGACTTTTCTCATTTGGCTCTCATAATCCATAACCATCATAACACATCATAGCAATCAAGTATTATGTGATGGTTTAAGCAGCAATAGCCATATCATTTCATGCACTCATTTTGCACAAGAGAGCAAGCAAGCAAAAGTCTTTGCCATGAAATGATAGCTATTGTTATCATGATGGTCAACTAGTCAAGTCTAGTCAACCGGTCAACAAAGTCAACAAGTCAACAAAGTCAACAAGTCAACAAAGTCAACCCCTCAACAACCATGTCACCATAATACTTAATTAATATAATTGTTAATCATATCATATTCTCATTAGGGTTAAGCAAAAAATCAAAAGTCAACGGTCAATGGTCAACAACCCTAATGAGAATCCTCTGCCTCTGTCTCTCCGTCAACTGTGCATACACACAACCGCATTCGCGTTCCAAGGAACACGAATACATACTGGATAAAACCAATCCCAAAACGTACACTAGGATCTGGCTTAAAGTAAAGCCCGCTAGTGTTAACTGTCCGGACACTGTACGTGCACAAGTGCACGGATGTGACCGGACCCTGTCACAAAACCATGCGACCTGTCGCAAAACCATGCGACCTCTACTCTTTTGTCTAAAGGCGAATAGCTTTCTGTGTGGGACTCTAAAGACTCGACACTACGCTGGCAGTGGGTTTAACCACAGACCGCAAGCGGCACTAGCTGTGCGTAACGGTCCCCAGGTAGATGCCGACAAGAAGACTGACGAGGTGAAACCCATCTGAACTCCTACTGAGCCTGAATGTGACAATCTCCGTACAGTCCGGTCTGTTCGTCTGATACATCGCATGGCGGGCCTAGGGGGCGGTAAAACGTCAGTCCCCTAATAGCGGTACAAGTCGTGTCGGAGTGAAGCCCAATACACCCTGAGATAACACTGGAAGCCTACCAGTATATCCCGCTTGCCCTGGCCAGGGACTACTCGTGTAATGGCTCTCCTAGACACAGCGCGATGTCAACCCCTAATACCGGGAGAGACGAATCCTGTCTAACCGTCACTGCCTCCAAGTGCTTCGGGACTGCACCTAACTACTACCTGTTTGCACGACTCCTTTGAGCCGTGGTAGGGTAGTAATCAAAGTACAGTGGGAACACACTCGAGGCGAAGTGATAGTGTCAAGTCAGCGGACTAAGCTGTACTCATGTCACCTGGGAACTGATAACTGACGATAGGTATAATACCAACCGGTTAGTTCCCGACGAGTCCTGTCCAGTGTACTCATAACCCAACGAGCACCCGCATACTATCTCCAGTACGACGTACTGATGGCTGTGGGACAGACCATCTCCCACTCTGGGATGAGAAGCGCATGCGCTAGTCTACTCCGGAGTATCGATGCCCTGTCTCGATAGTCCTGCGACTAGGGACCTGCATAAGGATGTGCTTATAGATTACCCAGCCCCACTAGTGTGACTGCCATCACAACGCTGGTAATCAAGCAAAGATCCTAAGGGCTCCACTAATGGGTATAGGTGATAAAATAAACACATGTACACATTGAAGTAGAAACAAACTAAGTAGCATACTACTATTTTGAGCAAGATTGTATATATAAGGTGAATATCCCAAGCTTCCATTAAGTAATATACGAACTAGTATGATACAGTAATGGCCTCTAGGGCATATACACTTACAATCTCCCACTTGCACTAAGGACATGTACTGGCGTATCGAAGACCTATCATCTCGATCAGCCGCTCGAACTGAGTCTGGGGCAAGGCCTTGGTGAATGGATCTGCAGTGTTATCTTCTGAACCAACCCTCCGAACCTCGATCTCCTGGCGATCCACGATCTCCCTGATCAGGTGATACCGCCTCAAGATGTGTCTGGATCTCTGATGGGACCTGGGTTCCTTCGCTAAAGCTATAGCCCCGTTGTTGTCGCAATACAGAGGTATTGGATCAACAATGGACAGAACCACCTGAAGCTCTTTCAAGAACTTCCTCATCCAGACAGCTTCTTTTACGGCATCAGATGCAGCGATATATTCCGCTTCCATCGTCGAGTCTGCAACGGTTTCCTGTTTGGAACTCTTCCAACACACCGCCCCTCCATTGAGGGTAAAGACAAAACCCGACATGGACTTGGAATCATCCTTGTCACTCTGGAAGCTGGAGTCAGCAAAGGCCTCGATCTGGAGGTCTTTGCCGCCATACACCAAAAACATCTCTTTAGTCCTTCTCAGGTACTTGAGAATGTTCTTTACTGCTATCCAGTGTTTCTTCCCAGGGTTTGACTGATACCGGCTTACCATACTCAGTGCATAAGCTACATCCGGTCTGGTACACAACATCGCATACATTATAGAGCCTACCGCATAAGCGTAGGGTATAATAGACATGCGATCCCTCTCCAAATCAGTCTTGGGAGACATCTCTTTAGAGAGGGTGATCCCGTGACAAGCCGGTAGGTTACCGCACTTGGAATCTTCCATACTGAATCTCTTCAGTATGGTGTCGATGTACCTGGACTGTGAAAGTCCTAATATCCTCTTGGATCTATCACGATGGATCCGGATCCCCAGGATGTATGAGGCATCACCCAGGTCTTTCATGGAGAACCTATGTGACAAGAACCCCTTGACAGATTGTAGCATAGGAATGTCATTTCCTATTAAGAGAATGTCATCCACGTATAAAACGAGGAATACTACAGTTCTCGCTACAAATCTACTATAGATGCATGGTTCATCTGGATTTTTGATAAAGCCAAATTCCTTGACCGTCTCATCAAAACAGATGTTCCAACTCCGCGATGCCTGCTTTAGTCCATAGATGGACTTAAGCAACTTGCACACCTTTCCGCTGCTCCCACTCTGAATGAAACCCTCTGGTTGGTCCATATAGACACACTCATCTAAATTTCCATTTAGAAAAGCGGTCTTTACGTCCATTTGCCAGATCTCATAATCGTGGAAGGCAGCAATGGCAAGAAGGATCCGAATGGATTTCAGCATAGCCACTGGAGAAAAGGTTTTGTCATAGTCCAAGCCAGGTCTTTGACGGAAACCCTTTGTAACAAGTCTAGCTTTATAGGTCTCAACCTGTCCATCTACACCAATCTTCCTTTTGAAGATCCACTTGCATCCTACGGGTTTTACCCCGTCTGGAGCAATGTCCAACGTCCATACTTTGTTGGTGTACATGGACTCCATTTCGGTCCGCATTGCATCCAGCCATTTTACCGAGTCAACGCTCTGAACGGCCTGCTGGAAGCTAGTAGGCTCATCATAATCTATGATGCAATCCTCTCTATCCCCGTCTATGAGAAAACCGTAGTATCTCTCGGGCGGATGAGACTGCCTACTACTCCTGCGGAGCGGCGTAGGAATGTCCTGTTCTTTTGAACCCTCTGGTTCCACTAAGCTTTCAGTAATAGTTCGTGGTTCTGGAATTTCTTCCAGTTCTACTGTGCTCCCACTTATCTGGTTTTCCAAAAACTCAGTTTCCAAGAAGTAGGCATGACGAGAAACAAAAACCTTTTGTTCCACTTCGCAGTAGAAGAAATATCCCTTGGAGTTCTTTGGATATCCCACGAACTTGCACTGTACTGAGCGTGCCTCGAGCTTGTCCGCATGCTGCTTTTTGACAAAAGCTGGACTTCCCCATATCTTAATGTGATTAAGATAGGGTCTCTTCCCACACCACATCTCATATGGTGTAGTAGGCACAGTCTTAGTGGGAACTCGGTTCAAAAGGTATGCGGCTGATTCTAGCGCATACCCCCAGAATGATCGCGGTAACTCAGCGTTACTCATCATGGACCGTACCATATCTAATAGGGTTCGGTTCCGTCTCTCCGATACACCGTTATGTTGCGGAGTGTATGGAGGAGTAAGCTGAGAGAGAATTCCGTTCTCTTTTAAATAGTCCAGGAACTCGGCACTTAAGTATTCACCACCTCGATCCGATCTTAGGATCTTGATACTTTTGCCGGTTTGTTTTTCTACTTCATTCTTATATTCCTGGAATTTTCCAAAGGCTTCGGACTTATGTTTCATTAAGAAGACATAACCGTACCTTGAAAAGTCATCCGTAAAAGTAATGAAGTAAGAATAACCGCTTCGCGCATGTGTAGACATTGGACCGCACACGTCGCTGTGTACGAGTCCCAAGAGCTCGCTCGCCCTTACTCCGTGTCCAGTAAACGGAGTCTTTGTCATCTTTCCTTTGAGACAGGATTGACAAGTGGCATACGATTGATATTCGAACGGATTCAAATATCCTTCTGTATGTAACTTCGTCAACCTTCTCTCATTGATGTGACCCAGTCTACAATGCCACAAGAAAGTCTGATTTATTTCCGGAGACTTTCTTTTGTGTGTATTCTGGACATTGAAAATCTGTGGTTGGTTTAACACGTATATACCATTGCTTAATGTACCTGACCCAATCAGAACTTGATTAAGGTGAATGTTTACAACATTGCTTACAAACGCAAATTCATAACCTTCTTTAGAAACCAAAGATACAGAAATGATATTACAAGTTGCGTTGGGTACAAAAAAGCAATTTCGCAAAACCAAAACATGTCCATCTGACATTCCCAGGTGATAGTCCCCCACGGCCTTAGCATCCATGCTAGCTCCGTTTGCAACTTTGAGGGTCATGTCACCTGCCTTCAAAACCCTACGGTTTCTCAACGCCTGCAAAGAATTACAGATATGAGATCCTGATCCGGTATCCAATACCCAGGAAGTAGAGTTTATTGAAAGACAGTTTTCAATAACATACACACCTGAAGTTGAAGCCGCAACCTGCTTCAGATCCTGTGTTCTGGCTTTCCAAGCCCTGCAATCATTCTTCCAGTGTCCCTTCTTATGACAATAGAAGCATTCTTCCTTATCCACAAGCTTTCCCACTTTTTTTGTCGCTTTTGTCTTTCCCTTCGTATCCACTTTACTAACACCGCCTCTTGGTTTGGCGGGGGCTTTCTTCTTCTTTCCCTTGGCTTTTGCCTTGGACCTAGAAGAAGAAGATCCTCCTACAAACAAAGTGGATGTTTCCTTACCTTTCTGTAGGGTGCCCTCTGCGCTCCTCAGCATGTTGAGGAGTTCTGAAAGTTCAACTTCCTTTTCTTGTAAGTTGAAGTTCAGTATGAACTGGGCGTAAGTGGAAGGAAGGGACTGGAGAATCAAGTCCGTATAGAGCTCATTCTCCAATGTGGTCCCAAGGTCCGCGAGCTCCTCAATGTAGCCAATCATCTTAAGCACGTGTTCCGCTACCGATGATCCGACGGCCAATCTTGCCGAAAATAACTTCTTCGACACTTCGTATCTTGCGATACGAGATTGCTCTCCATACAGTTCTTTTGTATGAAGAAATATGGATTCCAGGTCCATATTCTCGTGCCTCCTCTGATGTTCATTGTCCATAGAGGCAAGCACGAGGCACTTGGCCTTCGCGCAGTCTAGTTCCCAGGTCTTACGGATTTCCTTATCCGCGACGCTGGTTTTGGGACCTGGGACAGAGGGAGCTTTGGTGGTAAGAAGATACCCCAGCTTGTCGTAAGTGATTGCCATCTTGACATTCCTGAGCCAATCTTTGTAGTTTGGCCCTGTCAGTATGTTTTTATCTAGAAGTAACTTAAGTCCAGTCATGTCGATTGGTCGCTGCAATTAGGAGAGAGAAGAAACACTCAGCATGATGCTCTTGCAAGTTTAGAATGGTTTTTAGTTTGTCTAAACAGGATGGCTCCCACTGTTTCTCGAATCCCTCCTCAAACCAAAAAGGAAGAATTAGTCAGGATCAATCTCACCGTACAATACTTGCTTAACCGTTCAGCCAGGCCAGTGTTGGTACTTCGAGGGAGGTTTTCCAACGCTTTCGCGAAGTTCCTTAATTAAATAACCTCTTTTCCCTGGGGGCGTAGCCCCGCTAACACCTTTCTAGACACCTACTTGGTTTATAGCATTGATCGTTAAGTGAGAAATTTTCCGAGGAGTAGCATATACTCACAGTAAGATCGAGATCCAAATATCATCGTGTGATGAAACTGAAGGAATCCTACCAGAATCATCACACTCCAAATGGTATGCAACACTAGCAAGTTTCAGTTCTTTTGAAACTCCCGATGTGGATTTTTGCCCCATGCTCTTATGACCTTGACTTTGGCCAACAAATCATAAGTCACATGTTAAGTTCTACCCGTCGTTCTCCAGGTTAATTTGAATCCACCCGCACCTACCCTTGACTTTGGCCAACAAGGCAGTACGACTGTTCCAAACTAACGCATCTATCTATGCTGCACATGAATACCCAATAGCTACCAATCACTATGCCTTGACTTTGGCCAACAAACATAGCTTGAATACTATTGACCATCCATATGAAACGACGGAGGGCTACGAATGGTTTTGGCTAAACCGTGAACGTAGTGAACTTGATATAATCGATGGAACGAGATAGCTTTTAAAAGGAGTGGCTCAAGCTCCGCGTTTAAAAGTTCGTTTTGAAAAGAACCGAGTGGTTTTTTCGAAAGTGTTCCAACGATTTTTACTTGGTTTATTTTCTTGCATTAGTTCTTTTAATGCGTGATATTCTTGCATTAGTTCTTTTAATGCGTCCCATCATTTAATCCTACCATTGCAGAAAACAACCAAAATATGACGTACGCTTATGCCATTCGCATTCGCCACGGGGCCCCGTCATTACCCGTTAGGTTACTTAACTAACGACAGAGCGGGGGCTGGGCTAGCGCGTCTGTAAAACATAAGCAACGCCTAAATAATATCATATATAAATATACTGCAATGATAGCCATTTCAGATCACAGATGAACACATTGGATATACTAGGAATCCGCAATTCGTACGAGCCTGTAACGAAAAGCAGATTACACGGTCGCGGTGAATAGCCAATACCCATCCAAGACCCCTACGGGTGCGGCAAACTACCCGCCAAGTACCCGAAGCGAAGCAACCTCCCTCAACTCCGTGAGTAGGCCACTCGGCACTTCGGCATACCCGGTAGTTTGTGCACCCCCTCCATGGGTCTATCCTAGGAGCAAAAACAGTAAAAAGAAATTATACAATGACGGCTACAACCCCGACCCGGTTGTGCGGCCATACAAATAATTATTACATCAATTTACAAATTTACATGAATTGAAAGAAAAGAAAACTCTCGTCTCACAACCCCCGGCTATTCACCCGCGACAATCCAATGAATTCATATACACATTACAGATCACAGATTTGTATAACCCCCACTAATCGACATATAGCGATTAGCAGACGTTCAATACGAATATCACATCGCAGAAAAACCCGTCAGCTTAAGTATTTTAGAAGTTCGATCAAAAATACGGATTTTCAGGCCCCAAACACAAAATTTTCGTTCTGGAAAATCTGGGCAGAAAATACATATTCCAAAAATCCCAAAATACCCCTATGAACATACTGTAGCAAAGAAGACCCAGAAAGGAGCCAAGACGGCTGCGGAACCGCGGCAATAGCAAGCTATTGCCGCGTTTCCGCGGCGCTTTGATGAGATCAAGGGACCATTTTTCTACAGTATACTCTAAAAACCCTGAGTCGATTTTTGGTGTATCTCAAATAATTTTTGCAGCACTTTGAAAATCGACAGAAAGTTTGAAAACGGGGTTCATTTCGGGACTTTTTCTTTGATCGATCTTCTAGCTACTTTGCTAACATGTTAGATAGAGTTTAACTAGGCTCTGATACCACTGTAAGTCCATGCTACCTCTCCCGGTACTTTCGGGCATGCGGAATTTGGTGAAAAACAATTTTCTAGAGGTGGTAACATGGACTTAAAACCCGGATCTTTGTTAAACATCTAACTAACAACCTAACTAGGAGTTGTTAACTACTCGGTTAGGGGGTTTATACCTTTCTTATCTCGAACTCCTTCGTCTTCAAGCCTCGATGGTTGTCCGAATCGGCTTCTCCCCGTCGTCTCCTTGTGTCGAAGATAGATCCACCTGAAAGCTTCTACCTTTGGCTCCTTCTTCGAACTTTGAAGAAACTAGTTCACTCGGTTTGCTAAACCTTGTGAACTAGAGTGAGTAGAGAAGAATTTGTTTGGGATTTTATCTATGGTTCTTGGTTCTCAACTCATGAGACAAGTGAACCATAGACTCAAGAGAGGGAGAGCAAGAGGAGGAAGATGAGAGCTCAAGAACAAGAGAGAGAATGAGAATGATAGAATGAGAGAAGACTTTTCTCATTTGGCTCTCACAATCCATAACCATCATAACACATCATAGCAATCAAGTATTATGTGATGGTTTAAGCAACAATAGCCATATCATTTCATACACTCATTTTGCACAAGAGAGAAAGCAAGCAAAAGTCTTTGCCATGAAATGATAGCTATTGTTATCATGATGGTCAACTAGTCAAGCCTAGTCAACCGGTCAACAAAGTCAATAAAGTCAACAAGTCAACAAAGTCAACCCCTCAACAACCATGTCAACATAATACTTAATTAATATAATTGTTAATCATATCATATTCTCATTAGGGTTGGGCAAAAAATCAACAGTCAACGGTCAATGGTCAACAACCCTAATAAGAATCCTCTGCCTCTGTCTCTCCGTCAACTGTGCATACACACCCGCATTCGCGTTCCAAGGAATACGAATACATACTGGATAAAACCAATCCCAAAACGTACACTAGGATCTGGCTTAAACTAAAGCCCGCTAGTGTTAACTGTCCGGACACTGTACGTGCACAAGTGTACGGATGTGACCGGACCCTGTCGCAAAACCATGCGACCTCTACTCTTTTGCCTAAAGGCGAATAGCTTTCTGTGTGGGACTCTAAAGACTCGACACTACGCTGGCAGTGGGTTTAACCACAGACCGCAAGCGACACTAGCTGTGCGTAACGGTCCCCAGGTAGATGCCGACAAGAAGACTGACGAGGTGAAACCCATCTGAACTCCTACTGAGCCTGAATGTGACAATCTCCGTACAGTCCGGTCTGTTCGTCTGATACATCGCATGGCGGGCCTAGGGGGGCGGTAAAACGTCAGTCCCCTAATAGCGGTACAAGTCGTGTCGGAGTGAAGCCCAATACACCCTGAGATAACACTGGAAGCCTACCAGTATATCCCGCTTTCCCTAGCCAGGGACTACTCATGTAATGGCTCTCCTAGACACAGCGCGATGTCAACCCCCAATACCGGGAGAGACGAATCCTGTCTAACCGTCACTGCCTCCAAGTGCTTCGGGACTGCACCCAACTACTACCGTTTGCACGACTCCTTTGAGCCATGGTAGGGTAGTAATCAAAGTACAGTGGGAACACACTCGAGGCGAAGTGATAGTGTCAAGTCAGCGGACTAAGCTGTACTCATGTCACCTGGGAACTGATAACTGACGATAGGTATAATACCAACCGGTCAGTTCCCGACGAGTCCTGTCCAGTGTACTCGTAACCCAACGAGCACCCGCATACTATCTCCAGTACGACGTACTGATGGCTGTGGGACAGACCATCTCCCACTCTGGGATGAGATACGCATGCGCTAGTCTACTCCGGAGTATCGATGCCCTGTCTCGATAGTCCTGCGACTAGGGACCTGCATAAGGATGTGCTTATAGATTACCCAGCCCCACTAGTGTGACTGCCATCACAACGCTGGTAATCAAGCAAAGATCCTAAGGGCTCCACTAATGCGTATAGGTGATAAAATAAACACATGTACACATTGAAGTAGAAACAAACCGAGTAGCATACTACTATTTTGAGCAAGATTGTATATACAAGGTGAATATCCCAAGCTTCCATTAAGTAATATACAAACTAGTATGATACAGTAATGGCCTCTAGGGCATATACACTAACATCTCTAAGTCTCACTATTCGGGTTGCTAAGCCTATCTTCAGTCCAAGTGTGAGAGTCAACCACTCATCAGTATCCCCCACCCAAGGGTAGGACTCAAGGGTAAGGGAACACGGGCCCGAAACACGCACGATAATAATCAGTAATATCCCCATATATCTCCATATGTGCCGGCATGGGACTCCCGAGATTCTGTTGAACTCACACTCAAACTACCCCACACCCCGTGGTCTACATCAAACGCCAACCATAAACTCAAATACCAGTCGGTCCATGACAAGTCTACGCGAGAACTGAAGACAGGGTCTCCATCAAGCATGTCTCGACTGATACCCAAGATGAATGGACAGTGTTTGGTGCCTTACCTGTGACACCCATACAAGTGCTTCCATAATCGTCCCATACCAATTATAGTCACACTTATACACGTCCCACAGACGTCGACAATGCAATAAATCAATAGGGTCCATTGATCGTGTACAAGTACAAGTCACTTTCACTTATCCATTCATGCTTAAACACTCACGTACTTGCCACAATCAAACACTAATACCTAACACTGGGTAATGCACATGATCACTAGGTTACCAATGCAATGACACATATGTAATGTGATGAGAATACAGTAATTAAGGCATGATTAAGATATCATCAGTCGGTGTCCTGCCACTTGCATAATTTATCATGAATCATACATGCAAGATTTAGCGAAACAATAAAAAGGGGGTAAGTATTATGTTTGATTATATATCCATCAAAATTGGTTTCACGTTAATTGGGTTTCAGGATCCCTAGATATGGCCATTTCATTTCAAGCGTTCGCTGCAAGAATTTCAGTTTCTGAACTGAACGTCCGTTTCGCGACACAATTATCACCCTGTTGGGATCAGAATTTAGCGACGCTACAGTTGAATGAAATTTAGGTTTTTCAATAAGGTTTCCAACATCCCAGACGGATTCTCAATCGCATCTTTACGTCCGAAGTTATGCACTGTTCCATGATAGGGTATCAGTTCTGTTTCTATTTGGGACTGCTATACGTCCTGTCCGTTTAAATTACAGTTTAAATAGTAAACGACGGTAAAAAGGGGTGAAATCACTTGCGTTATTTAGCTAACAGTTTCATCTTCAATAAAGTATAGGGTTCCGCAATGTACAAGTTCAAACAGCAAAGGGGTAAGCCTTACGAGATAGAAATCAACAGCCAGAGCTGCGCTGAACTGCAGTCCAGAGCCGCTCTCCGAACCAGTTCTCGTCATATTTTCAGTACAGAAACAATTAATAACTTTTATAAGGTTCTAGGTCGTCGAGTCGGATTCAATTTGAGCCCTCGAACGCATCATTTCAATGTGTACACGATTAATTATGATTTTATCAAGTTTCAGACGCGGGAAATATTCAGTTTTAACGGGTGTAATTGGGGGTGATCGTTCAAGCCAGTAACGATTATATTTTCCAGTCAAATTTCACCACAATGTTCATTGCCACATGGGCCAGCATATATAATCAAGTTCCGTCAGTTTAATGGAAGGTTTTCGTTCGGGTTTTGCATCAAGCACTTATGTCATATAAGTTTTCACGAATTATAAACATGGAATTAATAGTATTTTGAATTGTAACGGAAATAATCTAGCATGTAGCAAGTAGGGTACTTGCCTGGAGACGCTTTGGTGATGCACGGCAGCGGCAACGGCACGAACGCGTAACGAACGGTACGGTTTGGGTTTACGGCCTCGGCTCGAGTTCGGGTTTGTCGTCGGAGTTGCCCGGGGATGGCTCGCGATCACTGGAAGCGGAGTGTGGTGCTGTGGATCTCCTGGGGCGTGCTGGGGTCGGCGGTGGTCGCTCCGGCAATGGTGCAACAGTGGCGAGTTTGCAGCGAGGGGGCGAGGCAGTGTAGGGGCTCGGGTTTGGTGGTGATGGTGATGATGCTGATGACGCAGAGGGTTCAGGGCAGTGGGGAGCTCGCCGGCGAGGAGGTTGCAGGGTTCGAAGCTCGATGGTGGGTTGGGTGTGCAGGGGGCTCGAGCTCGGCGGTTGAAGAGGGTGTGCAGGCGAGGGGGTGAAAAGGAGAGAGATGTGAGGGAGGACGACGAGGAGATTTGGGTGGTCGCCATCGTCGTCGGGGTGTAGTGGGGTGAAACTGGGAGTTTTGGAGAGAGGAGAGGATAAGTTTGAGAGAGATCGAGAGTGTGAGGGGAAGGGAGTTAAAGGGACGAGGAGAGGGTGAAGCGCGCGCGCGGTCGTGGCCTTAAGGAGCGGGGGCGTTGGCGACGTGGGCGGCGACGTAGGGGCGACGCGGGGATGCGCATGGAATCGAGCGGGAAAAGATTTTTCGTGCGGAAGAAGGAGAGATACGGGTCGGGTCGGGTTGTGTTGTGGGCGCGGGTTAGGAGTAAGGAGGAAGGGAATTGGGCCAGGGATTTAATTAATTCATAAGGGAAAGAAAAGGAGTGGGTCGGAGGTGCATGGGCTGGGGAATTTTAGGGTTTAATTAATTTGTGTATGTTCAAAATTGGTTTGGGCTTTATATATATAGTTTTGGTTTTTGATTTTAAAAGTTTAGAAAGATTTAAATACGACAAATCTAGCAACCAATTTCCTACAAAATTTCGAGGAAAAGAAAAAGGGAAATATTCGGGGAAATATGGAAAAATGTAGAAAGATTTTATTGATGGGAACGGGGATTTACATCATACCCCCCTTACGAAAAATTTCATTCTCGAAATTTAAAAAGAGACAACGAAACAACAGTACTAAACAAAGAGATGTAGAAAACGTGCACGGATATCGTCTTCACGCTCCCAAGTAGATTCTCCTGGGGAACGACCGCCCCAAGACACTCAGACTAACGGAATGACCTTATTCTTCAGGACTTTCTCCCTGCGGTCGAGGATGATGGTGGGCTGTTCCTTGTAAGATAGATCGGTACCCAAAACTAACTCCGAATAGTCCAGAACATGGCTCTCATCCCGAACATAACGCCGCAACTGAGACACGTGGAAGGTATTGTTTTGGGTAAAAGGGAAAATAATGAAAGGAAAAAGGGGGTATGGTTAGGGTTACAAAAGGAACCAAGATACAATGAAGGGATTAGGGTTTTATTTTAAAATACTTAAACTAATTATAAATATCAATAAGTAAATTCTGTAAGTGACCCTTATACACATACGGAAAATTTGTAGTAAATTTTTGAGGGAAATACCTGGAGACTTATTTATTAAAATACGCTAATTACATATAGGGACTGGGTATTACATGTGTGCTACATGGGAAGTATTTGCAGAAAAAGATAGAACCTTTGAATTTTAAACTAAAATCATGATTTTAGTGTGTGCATGCCAAATATTGATAATTTGAAGGGGAAAAACTGAAGATTTTGGGATTTCTGAGGATAACGTGATTTTCAATGTTATACCAAACAAAATATTGAAAAACTGAAAAGCACATTCAAAATATTGAATATTAGAAGAAAACTAGAAAATTCTAGATTTTTGAAAATACCACAATTTTCGTATGCTATATAGCATGCAAAGTGTTGATAATTTGAAGAATGCAAAAAAAGTTGAGATTTTAAAAAATCGAGATGTTTGTATACTATATTCCATGAAAAATGTTGAAAATTTAAATGAAATAGAAAATTTTGGGACTGTTATAGATCTTGAAAAAAGCAAAGAGTGGAGAAAGTTTTGAATATTTTAAAATTTCATGATTTTTTGCACTATATCACGCAAAATATTGAAAATCCGAAGAAAACTAAATTTTTTTAGCTTTTGGAAAAATTCATGATTTTCATGTGCCACATACAAAGTATTTGAAGAAAAACATAAAACCTTTGAATTTTTAAAAAATTGCGATTTTAGTGTGCCATATATTGATAATATGGAAAAAAACAAAAAAATTTGGGATTCCTGAAGATATCGTGAATTTCGTATGTTATGGCAAGAAAAATATTTAAAACCCGAAGAGGACGGTAAATTTTGAAGGTTTTGAAAATTTCGTTATTTTCCTGTAGTTTAGCATGCAAAATATAGTAAATTCAAAAAAAGCTAAAAGTTTTTTTTAGATTTTTGAAAATATAGCGATTTTTGTATGTTATATAGCAAGCAAAGTATTAATAATTTTAAAAATTCTGAATTTTTTTGAATTTTTAAAAAATTGTGGTTTTCGTATACTGTATTGCATGCTAAATATTGAAAATTTGAATGAAATAGAAAATTTTAAAATTCTTAAGGATATTTCGTGAGTTATAGCAAGAAAAATATTGACAAACCGAAGAGGGCAGAAAGTCTTGAATTTTTTAAAATTCCACGTTCTTCGTGTAATATAACAAGCGATGTCTTTAAAATCTGAAGAAAACCAATTTTTTTTAGATTTTTGAAAATTTTGCGAATTTTGTGTACTGCATGCAAAGTATTTGAAGTAAACAAAAAACCTTTGAATTATTAAAAAAATCATGATTTCAGTGTGCTATAGCATGCAATATATTGATAATTAGGAGAAAAAAGAAAATTTTGGGATTCCTAAGAATGTCGCGATTTTCATATTCTGTAGCAAACAAAATATTGAGAAAACAAAATAGCACAGAAAATTTTGAAGTTTTTGAAAATTTCGCGATTTTCACGTTCTATGCATGCAAAGTATTGATAATTTGAAGAAAACAGAAATAAAAGTTTTGAATTTTTAAATTTTTAAACTGATATTGAAAATTTGAATTAAACAGAAAATTTTGGGATTCTTGAAGATATCGCAATTTCGTGAGCTATAACAAGCAAAATATTGAAAAACCAAACAGCACAAAAGTATTTAATTTTTGAAAATCTCACGATATTCGTGTGCTGCATGCAAAGTATTTAAAGAAAACAGAAAAACTTTCAAATTTATAAACAAATCACGATTTTAGTGTGCATGCAAAATATTTATAATTTGAAAAAAAAATTGGGATTCCTAAGGATATCGCGATTTTTGTATGTTATAAAGGAAGCAAAATATTGAAAAACCCAAATAGCAAAGAAAATTTTGAAGTTTTGAAAATTTCGCGATTTTCATGTGCTATGCTTGCAAAATATTGATAATTTGAAGAAAACAGTACAATTTTGAATTATAAAAAAAACACAATATTTTTAAACTGATATTGAAAATTTGAATGAAACAGAAAAACTTGGGATTCCTAAAGATATCAATATTTCATGAGCTAAAGTAAGTAAAATATTGAAAAACCGAACGGCACAGAAAGTTTAAATGAAATAGAAAATTTTGGGATTGTTAAAGATATCGCGATATTGAAAAAATCTAAGAGGCAGAAAGTTTTAAATATTTTAAAATTTCACGATTTTTGTGTACTATATCATGCAAAGTATTGAAATCCGAAGAAAACTAAATTTCTTTTTTAGCTTTTTGAAAATTTCACGATTTTCGTGTGCTGCAAGCAAAGTATTTGAAGAAAAACATAAAACCATTGAATTTTTTTAAAATTCAAATTTTAGTGTGCCATATATTGATAATATGGAAAAAAACAAAAAAAAATGGGATTCCTGAGGATATCACGAATTTCGTATGTTATGGCAAGAAAAATATTTAAAAACCGAAGAGCATAGTAAATTTTGAAGTTTTTGAAAAAAATAAAAATATTTTAAAACCGAAGTGCACAGTAATTTTGAAGTTTTTGAAAATTTCATTATTTTCATGTGCTTTTGCATACAAAATATAGAAAATTGAAAGAAAATTCAATATTTTTTAGATTTTTGAAAATATCACTATTTTCATATGTTATATAGCAAGCAAAGTATTAATAATTTGAAGAATACAAAAAAATTTGAATTTTTAAAAATCGTGATTTTCGTGTACTATATCGCATGCTAAATATTGAAAATTTGAATGAAATAGAAAATTTTGAAATTCTTGAAGATATCACGATTTCGTGAGTTATATCAAGAAAAATATTGAAAAGCCAAAGAGCGCAGAAAGTCTTGAATTTTTTAAAATTCCACGTTCTTCGTGTAATATAACATGCAAAATATTGGAAATACGAAGAAAACTAAAAATTTTTAGCTTTTTGAAAATTTTGCGAATTTTTTGTGTTGCATGCAAAGTATTTGAAGTAAACTGAAAACTTTTCAATTATTTAAAAAAATCATGATTTTAGTGTGCTATAGCATGAAATATATTGATAATTAAAAGATAGAAAAAGAAAATTTTGGGATTCCTAAGAATATCGCGATTTTCGTATGCTGTTGCAGGCAAAATATTGAAAAAACAAAACAACACGGAAAATTTTGAAGTTGTTGAAAATTTCGCGATTCATGCAAAATATTGATAATTTGAAGAAAACGGTATTTTTAAAAAAAATCACGATTTTTGTGAACTGATATTGAAAATTTGAATTAAACAGAAAATTTTGGGATTCTTGAAGATATTGCAATTTCGTGAGCTATAACAAGCAAAATATTGAAAAGTAGAACAACACAAAAAGTTTTTAATATTTTAAAATTTCACGATTTTCATGTTCTGCATGTAAAGTATTTGAAGAAAATAGAAAAACTTTTGAATTTTTAAACAAATCATGATTTTAGTGTGCTTGAAAAATATTTTTAATTTGAAGAAGAGAAAATTGGGATTCCTGAGGATCTCACCATTTTCGTATGGTTTATAACAAGCAAAATATTGAAAAAACCAAATAACACAGAAAATTTCGAAGTTTTGAAAATTTCGCGATTTTCGTATGCTGTACATGCAAAGTATTGATAATTTAAAGAAATAGAAAAATTTTGAATTTTAAAAAAAAAACACGATTTTCATGAACTGATATTGAAAATTTGAATGAAACAGAAAAATTTGGGATTCGTGAAAATATCGCGATTCGTGAGCTAAAGCAAGCAAAATATTGAAAAACCGAACAACACAGAAAGTTTTTAATTTCTGAAATTTTCACGATTTTCGTGTATTGCTTGCAAAGTATTTGAAAAAATAGAAAACATTTGAATTTTTAAATAACGATTTTATTCTTGGATATATGAATTTTTAAATAACTTTTGAATTTTTATATAACAAAATTAAGAAATATTCTTCAAATAAAATTGCGGGACCTTACATATATTTGTATTCCACCCTTGGCGACATTGCGGGACCTTACAGATCAACAACATATATTTTCATTCTTATATATAGAGATAATCATACTTGGAAACATTAAGGAATATTCTTCAAATAAAATTGTGTGATTAATAATTTATCTCCATAATATGTATATTCATAACATATGCACTTGGAATGTTTGCACTCTTCGCTAGCATACATGAACTAATGATTTACTAATTGTTATGCTTGTGAAGATCATGCATTTGGTTTTGAGGGAAACATTCATATTTTGAAGTGCATGTACGTAAAGAATATAGAGATTATTCATGTTGTTTTGTTCAAATGCATGTTCAAAAATTATTTATTTGACATTACGTGATTTCTTTTTTTCTAATGATGACATGCGTAAATTTAAAATGTTAAGAGATAGATAATGTGATTAATGTACCAGTATACATGAATAGTTTTGGCCAGAAAAATATTCAAGCCGAATTCTTAGAAATTCTTATCCAGCTCTAGCCTTGATTAGGGGTGAAACTGGGCCGGGTTGGGCGTGTTTTAAATAAATTTTATACTCAACCAGAAAATTAAAAGCTAAACCCAAAACTTGTCCGAACCCGACGGGTTTGCAATGCGTTAAACCCGAACCCGTAACTTCGGGTTTTGGGTTAAGACAGGCAGATCGTTTTTTGTGGATTTTTCGGGCCTTGCCCATTATAAAATACCAAAAAAATAAAATCACAATATTTAAGGTAAATTCTACTAATATGTATGCACAAAATTTATATTTTGACAAAACCATATATGATATAAATCATAGATTTATAGATTACACATAACAATTGCACTAACTTGACATCATACAATAAATTAAAACATGCACATTATAAATTTAAAACTAAATTTTTATGTAATATATCGAGTTGCATCCGTTATATAAGACGGGTTCGGTTCTGGCCGGGTTTAGGGTTTGGACGGACGGGTTTAATACAATACCCATACCCAACCCGAAATATTTTTTTTATCTAATCTTCAAACCGTCCGATCGGGCTCGGGCGGGTATTCGATATCTAAAAAACACGAGAAAATCGGGTTGGCTCGGATCGGGTTCGAGTAAACCCAACCTGACTTTCACCCCTAGCCTTGATGTACCAAAGCATGTTTAGTTACACATAAAATATTGAAAATTCAAAGAAAACTAAAAGTTTTTGAGGTTTTTGAAAATATCGTGATTTTCGTAAAGTACTATATAGTATGCAAGTACTAATAATTTGAAGAAAACATAAAAATTTAGAATTTTAAAAAAAAATCACGATTTTCATGTACGTATGCAAAATATTGAAAATTTGAATGAAACAGAAAATTTTAGGATTCTTGAAAATATCGCGATTTAGTGAGGTATAGCAAGTAAAATATTGAAAAACTAAAGAGCACAAAAGGTTTTAAATTTTTTAGTTTCACAATTTTCGTATCCTATAGCATGCAAAATATTGAAAATTCGAAGAAAACTAAATGTTTTTTATATATTTTTGAAAGTTTCTTGATTTTCGTGTATTGCATGCAAAGTATTTGAAGAAAACAGAAAACTTTTTAATTTTTTGAAAACATCACGATTGTAGCATGCTAGCTTGCAAAATATTGATAATTTGTAGGAAAAAAAATAAAATTTTGGGCTACCTGAGAATATTGCGATTTTTGTATGCTATAGCAAACAAAACAATGAAAAAACCAAAGATCACAACAAATTTTGAAGTTTTTGAAAATTTAGCAATTTTCGTGTTTTATATGGCATGTTAAATATTGAAAATTCGAAGAAAACTAAAAGTTTTTGAGATTTTTGAAAATATCACAATTTTGAATTTTAAAAACAAATCGTGATTTTTGTGTACTTTAAGCATGCAAAATATTGAAAATTTGAATGAAACAGAAAATATTGGAATTTTTGAAGATATCACAATTTCATGAGCCAAGCAAAATACAGAAATACCGAGAAGTATAGAAAGTTATGAATTTTTAAAATTTTACGATTTTCGTGTATTCTAACAAGCAAAATATTGAAAATCCGAAACAGACATTTTTTATTGAAATTTTTGAAAAATTCACGATTTTCGTGTGCTGCATGCAAAGTATATGCAGAAAAACATAAATTCTTTGAATTAAAAAATAATTACAATTTTAATGTGTGCACGCCAAATATTTGATAATTTGAAGGGGAAAAAATAGGAAATTTTGGGACTCGTTAGTATAACGCGATTTTCATATATTATAGCAAAAAAATAATGAAGAACCAAAAAGCACATTCAAAATATTAAAAATTCGAAGAAAACTAAAAGATTTTATGTTTTTGAAAATATCACAATTTTCGTATGCTATATAGCATGCTAAGTATTGATAATTTGAAGAATACAAAAAAAATTGAAATTTTAAAAAATCGAAATTTTCGTATACTTTATTGCATGAAACATATTGAAAATTTAAATGAAATAGAAAATTTTGGGAATGTTAAAGATATCGCGATATTGAAAAAACCAAAGAGCGTAGGAAGTTTTGAATATTTTGAAATTTCATGATTTTTGTAAACTATATCATGCAAAATATTGAAAATACGAAGAAAACTGAATTTGTTTTTTAGCTTTTTGAAAATTTCATGATTTTCGTGTGATGCATGCGAAGGATTTGAAGAAAAACATAAAACCTTTGAATTTCTAAAAAATTACGATTTGAGTGTGCCATATATTGATAATATGAAAAACAAACCAAAAAAATTTTCCTGAGGATATCACGAATTTCGTATATTAAGGCAAGATAAATATTTAAAATCCAAAGAGGCCGGTAAATATTGAAGTTTTTGAAATTTCATGATTTTTGTGTACTTTAGCATGCAAAATATAGAAATTTTCAAGGGAAATTAAAAGTTTTTTAGATTTTTGAAAATATCACGATTTTCGTAAGTTATAGAGCAAACAAGGTATTAATAATTTGAAGAATACATAAAAATTTTGAATTTTTAAAAATTCGTGATTTTTGTGTACCATATTGAATGATAAATATTGAAATTTTGAATAAAATAGAAAATTTTGAACTGTTAAAGATATCGCGATTTCGAGAGTTATTACAAGAAAAATATTGAAAATCTGAAGAGTGCAGAAAGCCTTGAATTTTTTTAAAATTCCACGTTCTTCGTGTAATATAACAAGCAAAATATTGAATATCCGAAGAAAACTAATTTTTTGAAAATTTTGCGAATTTTTTATGCTGCATGCAATTATTTGAAGTAAAGAGAAAACTTTTGAATTATTACAAAAAATCATGATTTTAGTGTGCTATAGCATGCGATATACTGATCATTAAGAGAAAAAAAGGAAATTTTGGGATTTATAAGAATATCGCGATTTTTCGTATGTTGTAACAAGCAAAATATTGAAAAAAATAAAATAGAATAGAAAATTTTGAAGTTTTTTAAAATTTCGCGATTTTCATATACAATGCATGCAAAGTATTGATAATTTGAAGAAAATAGAAAATTTTTGTATTTTTAAAAAAATCACGATTTTCGTGAACTGATATTGAAATTTGAATTAAAACATAAATTTTTGGGATTCTTGAAGATATCGCAATTTCGTGAGCTATATAACAAGCAAAATATTGAAAAACCAAACATCGAAAAAGTTTTAAATTTTTGTAAATTTCACGATTTTCGTTTGCTGCAGACAAAGTATTTGAAGAAAACGGAAAAAACTTTTGAATTTTTAAACAAATCACGATTTTAGTGTGAATGCAAAATATTATAATTTGAAAAAAAAATTGGGATTCCTGAGGATATCGCGATTTCGTATGTTATATAGCAAGAAAAATATTGAAAAAACCAAAAAGCACGGAAAATTTTAAAGTTTTGAAAATTACACGATTTTCGTGTGTTATGCAAAGTATTGATAATTTGAAAGAAATACAGAAAAATTTTGAATTTAAAAAAGACACGATTTTTGTAAACTGATATTGAAAATTTGAATGAAACAGAAAAATTTGGGATTCTTGAAGATATAGCTATTTCGTGAGCTAAAGCAAGCAAAATATTGAAAAACCGAACAACACAGAAACTTTTTAAATAATTTGAAATTTTCACGATTTTCGTGTGCTACGTGCAAAGTAATTGAAGAAAACAGAATTTTTGAATTTTTAAATAACGGTTTTAGTGTGTATAGCATGCAATATATTGATAATTTGAAAAGAAAAATAGAAAATTTTGAGATTCCCTGAGAATATTGAAAATTCGAAGAAAAATAATTCTTTTTAGATCTTTGAAAATATAATGAATTTCATGTGCAATAGCATTCTAGTATTACTCATTAAAGAAAACAGGAAAAAAAAATTGATTTTTGTAAAAAGTTGTGATTTTTGAGTACTATAAAATGTGAAATACTGAAAAATTTGAAAAGAAACGAATATTTTGGGATTCTTGAAGATATTGCGATTCCATATGCTATAGCAAGCAAAATACTGAAAAAACCGAAAAGCATGGAAATTTTATAAATTTTTGAAAATTTCATGATTTTCGTGTATTATGGCATGCAAAGTAATAAAAATCAGAAGAAAACTATTTTTTTTTTGAGATTTTTGAAATTCGCTATTTTCGTGTATTCTATGCAAAGTATTTGAAGAAAACACAATATTTTTGAATTTTTAAAAAAAATCTTGATTTTAGTTTATTAGTTGTGAAAATCCATCGCTTATGGCCCCAAAATCGCGGTCAAAGATTTGTTACGAACTTTGATTCCGATTTAGGAATGAAATAAACATCCGGATCAGTTGGGATTTGACAGACATCATCGGGAATCAATTATGAACGCGATCAAATAATTAGTTTCTATTTTTAGTAACTTTCTAATTTAAGTAGTTATCTATTTTATGCAGTTTTTATTTTGTTAATAATTTAGTTGTGATTTTTGATTTTGTATGAGTCTATTTAAGAGACTCCTTTGCAATTGTAATAGGCAGCTTTTGATTAATAAAACCCTAGTTTCTTTGGCGAAATTGCCATTGTTATTTTCTGTTCCTTTCACTCTCATCTCAAATCAGCCTAAAAGTGCAGCACCCATATCAAGGCGGCACCAGTTACAAATGTCTTCATTCCCCCTCACCTTCACATTTCTTCTAAAGGCCATCTAAATCTTGTGCATGCATTCATGCATATCTCAATTGATGAATTAAGTAACAATGTTCTTCAATCTTCATATCAATTGTTTCACAAAATATTATTCATAGTATGCATGTACTGTTGGATTACATTCATTATTTAGTTCATGAATTTAAATGATGCTTACACTTCAAGCTAGGTTTGTATATATATTTGATTTCTTAAATGATCTAATCTCATTCAGATATGTTGCATGCACTTGATGCTTCCAATGGATTTAGAATGCCTACTCCTGAATGGTTTCAAATTTCAAATTTTCCATAATTATATTCATTGGTATAGCGACTAAACCATTACAATCTGCTTAAAACTTATGTGCTGCTAGAGAAAGACGAAGCAAGAATTATAGTTTAGGGGGCCTACCATTTTCACAATATGTATTAAATCTGCAGATAATACTTGATGATGCTCACGAGTGGCATCTCCTCAAGATTACGACACGTGGTCGATGACGTGTCCCGAAGGCTACGAGGGTGGAATAAATGAGTCACACTATAGGGATTCCTCGGGACTTCGTCTCGAGGAGCATGACCTTTCAGGGGGCCCTCCTTAAATACATTCCACCTTCATCCAGGAAACTACCAACAGCTCATCTCCGAGCTATCTCCATGCCTCCGACGTTGTCTCACACTATGATTTTGTTTGATACTCTCTCTCTCTCTCTCTAGGCTACTGTTGATCTAAGCTATTGAGAAAAGTAATTGGTTATATGATTTCTGTAGTTCATAAGTGGCATTTAATTTCTTAATCAGATTTTGGTATTAGTTCAACTCCTTCACCATAAACAAGAAAAACAAAATTAAGAAATACTTATTACAGTTGCAAGTTACAACTTACGGAATTATTTATACATCAATAATTAAAAAACCATCCTTTCATAAAACAAAATCTTAACTTGAAGTTTGAAACCTTGGTGTAATAAGGATCTCAACTGCACTGCGGTATAATACAGCTTCATGAAGCAGATTTATATTTTAACCATCCTGAGATGTCTGTTTGAGCTCCAGAATCAGAGAAGCCAAACTCAGACGGCCAATGGATATGGTTCCAGTCCCCATAGAATTTCCTCAATAGTGCCGGTATCCTGAAATTAAATCTGCACGCTATACATAAAGAATTGGTCAGAACTTGCATAACTCTTAGTCAACAATAATGCTTTATATCAAACAAAATAATTGAGATTACCTTATCCCTAATGCGTTGATTCTCTTCTCTAAGAAGAGAGGCATTATGAGATTTACTGCTAGGATTGGACTCTGAGGCTCAAGCAGTCTTTCTTGCATATATTTGTATTCCACCCTTGGCAACATTGCAGGACCTTACAGATCAACAACATATATTTTCATTCTTATATATAGGGATGATCATACTTGGAAACATTAAGGATTATTCTTTAAATAAAATTGTGTGATTAATAATTTATCTCCATAATATGTATATTCATAACATATGCACTTGGAATGCATGCACTCTTCGCTAGCATACATGAACTTATGATTTACTAATTGTTATGATTGTGAAGATCATGCATTTGGTTTTGAGGGAAACATTCATATTTTTAAGTGCATGTACGGACAGAATATAGAGATTATTCATGCAGTTTTGTTCAAATGCATGTTCAAAAATATTTATTTGACACTAGGATGATTTCTCTCTTTCTTTTTTAATGATGACATGCATAAATTTAAAACGTTAAGAGATAGAAAATGTGATTAATGTACCAGTATACATGAATAGCTTTGGCCATAAAAATATTCAAGCCGAATTCCTAGAAATTCTTATCCAGCTCTAGTCTTGATTTGGGGTGAAACTAGGCCGGGTTGGACGGGTTTTGAATAAATTTTATACCCAACCCGAATGTTCAAATGCATGTTCAATTTTTTTTCTTTGGTCATTCATTATTTTGCTTATTATAGCATATGAAATAACGAAAAATTGAAACTTTCACAAAAAAAATCTATTTTCTTTGTTTTTTAATATTTTGCTTAGCATACGAAAACTTTGAAATTTTTAAAAAATCTCAAAGTTTTTCTGTTTTCTTCTGTTTTTCATTATTTTGCATGTTATAGCACACTAAAATTATGAAATTTTATAAATATCAAAAAAAAAATTGTTGGCTTTTGTATTCCAATATTTTCCATGATACGGGACATGAATTTGCAAAATTTTTAAATATTTCGTATGTTCAAAGCATACAAAAATCTCAAAAAATCTCATAATTTTTTTAAAATCTCATTTTTGGTGATGTTTTATTTGAAAGATTTGCAGTTGTTTTATTCTTCTTGCAAATATACTAAATTTAAAATTTTACAAGTCATGATATATTTGAAAAATATGTTTTCGACTTTTGTCTTCTTTGTTACGAATATACCAAATGCTTATCTGTAATATATCACGATGAATTGCTTTCCTTTGATTTCTTGACAACTCAATTTTTGCTAATGCTTGCAACTGTAGATTACCTTTTCTTTTCTTCTTTTTTTTTACGAAAATTGCTCGGTAGTGGGTAGTACACTCATCTCATGAATTTGATAAATTATTCAAAGGGTAAAGGGGAAAAAACCTTAAAACAAAGTTGGAGCAACAGAATCCTACCAAGAAAAATGCTCTTAATAGTTGAGCAAAAAAGAAAATGAAAAAGAAAAAAAAAAAGGGAATTCCATGGTTTAAAGACATCAGATGAATAGAAGTGATTGACCAAATTGGTTATGACAAGTTTTCACTTCTCAATGATCCTTAGATGTTATTTAAATATCTTGGGGAAACCTATCATTGAATATATCATTGTATTCTAATATTTCCTGATGGGGTATTGATCATATATATCACCTGCTAGCAAATTCCGTACTGTGCGATGCTTGTTCGCCTCAGAATATATCCTACAGCGACAGTTAAAGGTAATGGCCTAAGTAACTATTTAACGCATAAAATTTGCTTTTGTGATACATTTTTTTTCATGGAGTAATGTTTAACATTTGTTTTTGTTAATGGTTGTATTAATCTATTGTTTCTCTGATAATTGCAGCAAGCTATATAGCAAAGATCTTAGGCGTCATGCTTTATGTTTCTGAGACCATTTTTTGGGTGGATCTGTTGCAATTTAACTGTTCTTTGAACACTAATTCTTATTCTTTTGCTTGGTGTAGTTTACTCAACCACTTAATATAATAACCAGCGACCCCCTAATATATTTCATTGATCTTTACACTGTTATTGCTTAATTTCTCTTCATATGTTATTCATGCATCATTTTTCTACCGGAACATCATTTTGCGATTTTCAGGTACTATAGCATGAAAAACATTTAAAATTTGAAGAAAACAGGGAAGAATTTTTTTTTAAGAAATCGTGATTTTCGTGTATATGCAAAATATTGAAAATTTGAAGAAAATAGAAATTTTTTAGATTTTTGAAGATATTTCTATTCTCATTTTTTTATAGCAAGCAAAATATTGAAAAACAATAAAGCATAGAAAATTTTGAATTTTTAAAAATTTCACAATTTTAGTGTAATATACCATGCAAAATATTGAAAATCGGAAGAAAACTAATTTTTTTTTGAGATTTTTAAAAAATTCACGATTTTCTTGTGCTGCATGCAAGTTATTTGAAGAAAAAACAGAAAACTTTTGAATATTTTAAAAATCATGATTTTAGTGTGTTATACAAAATATTGATATTTTGAAAAAAAAAACAGAAAATTTTGGGATTCTTGAATATACCGCGATTTTCGTATGCTATAGCAAGTAAAATATTGAAAAATCGATGATTTCAAGAAATTTTAAAGTTTTTGAAAATTTCACGATTTTTCATGTACATGTAAAATATTGAAAATTCAAAGAAAACTAAAAGATTTTGAGGTTTTTTAAAATATCACGATTTTCGTAGGTTATATAGCATGCCAAGTACTGATAATTTGAAGACAACTTAAAAATTTAGAAGTTTATAAAAAATTACGATTTTCATGTACGCATGCAAAATATTGAAAATTTGAATGAAACAAAAAATTTTGGGATTCTTGAAAATATCGCAATTTAGTGAGGTATAACAAGCAAAATATTGAAAAAACCGAAGAGCGCAAAAGGTTTTAAAATTTTTAGTTTCACGATTTTTGTATCCTATAGCATGCAAAATATTGAAAATCCGAAGTAAACTAAATGTTTTTTTTTTGAAAGTTTCATGATTTTTGCATGTAAGCCTGGCTAATGAAGCGAATCGATTCGCTTCGCTTCGTGGTGACGTGGACGAATTTGGTGAGGCGATTCGCCTCGCCCGCTACGAATTGGCAAATCGAGCGGGTTCCCAACTTTTCCGGTGATACTTCGTCGTAGTTCGCCTAGCCTAACTCGCCTCGGGAATCACCACGATTCACCATGAATTGGTAAGACTCGCTGATTCGCCTCACCTCGTTGATCGATTCGCCACGAATTCGACTTGAACTCACCGCCCAACGGTCATAAACGACCGGCTGATCGACGAAACGCTTCGCCTCGCCTTAGAATTCTCATCCAACGGCTACTAATGGTCAGATCAAGGCGAAATTTGATTCTCCTAGCCTCATAATGACTATAAACGGGAAAAAAATTCAAAACCCCCTCAAAAACCTATAAATACCCTTCAAACCCTATTTCTTCTCATTCCAAACTCTTTTCTCTTCCAAAAAAAAAATTCCCATCTCTCTAAAAAAAATTTAATCTTAATCTTCATTACTATTGTGGCAATTTCCATATCTCTAAAGAATAGAAGCTCCGATCCGATCCTCTAACAGTCCGATTCTGAGTTTTCGAAGCTCTGAGCCCCCGATCGACTCATTCTTCTCTCTTTCTTATTTCTTGTTTTTAATTTATTATTTCATATTTTTTACCCAAACACTTTTTTTAAAACATTTAGTTAAAATATTGATATGGAGGGTTTATCCGATACGTATCAAACCCAAATTCCTCATTCCGAACAACAAGCGGAAAGATCCATCCATACATCAAGAGAAGCTAAAAAAAACGTGCGACTACTAGTGATGTTTGGGATCACTATAAAATTGAATTTAGGCACGGTGTTAGATACGATGTTTGCAAATATTGTGGTAATGCATATAAACACATGGGTAGTGCCAGAATCAATAGTTTGAATAAACATGCAAAAAAACACTTAGAAGCCCCGTCCGGTTCTTCCATTACACAAACACAAATTGGTTTCGCCGGTCAAGGTCTTTTTCAATATAATCATGATTTAAATGTTTCAGAAATGGCAAGATATGTTATGGTAGATGAACGGATTCTCGGATTCGGAGAAAGCACGGCTTTTGAGCGGTACGTTCAAACGGCGTTGCAACCGACATTCAAAAGGGTTTCGGACTACGCTTAAAAGTCGTTGTTTTAGCCTCTACAACGACGGTAAACAAATATTAATTGCTACTCTTGTTTCTTTAGATACCGGTATTTCATTAACTTCTGATGTTTGGACGGATAGAAGGGAATTTTCCTGGATCTGTGTTACTGCACATTGGATAGATTCTGACTGGTTTTTGCAAAAAAGATTATTGTTTTTAGATAATTTTCATACCCGCACAGTGCTTTTCATATAACTTCTGAAATTAGATCTATTTTAGAAGAATATCATTGTGTAAATAAATTTTTTTTCTATTTCTTTCGATATTGCTAGCAACAATAATTCTGCTATTGCTGAACTTATTAGGCTATGCAAACCAATTTGCAGTGGTCGTTTTTTTCATATTCGTTGTGCATGTCATATACTTAATCTTGTTGTACAGGATGCATATACCGTATGTAATACAAATATTCAAACAATTAAAAATGCACGTAGGTTTATTAAAAGTTCGGGAAAAAGAAAAGCTAAATACAAAACTAGATGCCTAGCTGCAGGTGTAAGGCCGTCTCTTAAAAAAGATGTGGCCACTAGGTGGAATAGTACATATAACATACTTCGTGCTATATTAAAGACTGCCGAAATTATTAGTAACATGTGGAATGAACAAATGCATGTTGAAAACCACTTAACATCCGATCATTGGGCGGTTGAGATCTTTTTAAAGATTTTCTTATGACTTTTAAAAAAGCAACCGAACGATTTTCTGCTACTTATACCCCCACTTCTCATATTCTTGTCTCGGAATTGTATAATATAGCTAATTGTTTTGCTTGTCACGTCGAAAATCCAGTATTTCACCATCCGATACTTGCTATACTAGCTAAGATTTCTAAATATTTCTCTGATGTTCCTATTTACTGTTTATGTTCAGTAATGGACCCTAAAATTAAATTAGAAGGTTTGGAGGCTCTTTTAACCGGGTTCCACACGGCTATGGGACATGGTGTAGATATTGATGTCTATGTTAGTATCGTTAGAAGTAATTTAGATGAAATGTTTGATTTGTATGTTGCACGATCTTTTTCTGGTAGAACTAGTAGACCACTGCTCTTAACTAGTTCGCGTGTTTCGACTCCAGCTTTAGCACTTATTCAACAGAAGAAAAGGGTAAAAGGCCCGGTAGTTTCATCATCGTCATCTTTAAATGAGTTATCAATATTTTTACAAACTGAGTCAGATGTAGATTTAATTATAGATGCTTTTGATATTTTAGCCTGGTGGAAAAGCCATGGACATTTGTATCCGGTGAATTATACTATGGGCCCTGATTTACTAACCGTTCCAGTTTACACAGTAGCGTCAGAAAGTGCTTTTAGTACAGGTGGCAGGATATTAAGCGAAAAGAGATGCAGCTTGGCAAATGACACAATGGAGTGCGTGATTTACTCGCAAGATTGGGAAGCAGCCGTCAGGAAACAAAATGCAATCATTTTGAATTCGAATTATCTATCTGAGGACCTTATAGGATTGGACGCGACCAACACCGAAGGAGGAGGAACCACAACCGGCGCCGACGAGTAGTGAGTAAGATTTGTAATAGTAGAAAAAGAACTACGTAAACCTTATTCTCTCTTATTGAGATCAATGTTTAGGAGGGATATATAAGCAGCCCGAGTGAGTTCGGTATTTAATGTAAAAAAAACAACAAATTGTATTATGAAATTGTAATTTGATAAAGATTTTTTAAATTTAAAAACTTGTTTAAATTTCAAATTTTTAAGCCAAATTTTAATTTTTAATTTAAAAAAAAAAATAACAACGAGCTTACACGCCTTAAGCTATCACATGCGCAGCTACTTCTGGCTTGACTTCCAGCAGCTAAACGACATATACCGCTACAAAACAGAAGAATACTCTCACACAGCTGTCAACAAATTCAATGTGATCCCCATTCGATCCCAGATTGGGTATTTGATTTCATGCCTATGCGTGGAGGTACTTCATTGGAAATGTGAGTCCTGCAAAAATGGATTTTCGGTGGTTTGCTCTTGGAAATTGTATTGCGATATTGTCGTCTCTTGCTACACCAGAGCAGTCTTCAGCTATAATGGATCTTATTGAGTCACGTTGGGAAGAGCTTGTAGGGGAAATGCCCTTAAAAATAGCTTATCCAGCGATTGAGAGCCATGAATGGCGGATTGTAACCGGTTGCGACCCAAAAAATACAAGATGGAGTTATCATAATGCAGGTTCCTGGCCAGGTTAGTTCACTATATAACTAGTTAGTGTCTTAGATTAAATTTTTTTTTAGAATCTATATTTTGATTGCTCCTATAAAAATGATAGAACATGATTTCATTTGCTCATATAAGTACCCTGCAAAATGGGTTAAAGAGAGATAACGGGATAGGAAAAGAAAAAGGTTAATACATTTTTTTTCATGGAGTAATGTTTAACATTTGTTTTTGTTAATGGTTGTATTAATCTATTGTTTCTCTGATAATTGCAGCAAGCTATAGCAATGATCTTAGGCGTCATGCTTTATGTTTCTGAGACCATTTTTTGGGGTGGATCTGTTGCAATTTAACTGTTCTTTGAACACTAATTCTTATTCTTTTGCTTGGTGTAGTTAATACTCAACCACTTAATATAATAACCAGCGACCCCCTAATATATTTCATTGATCTTTACACTGTTATTGCTTAATTTCTCTTCATATGTTATTCATGCATCATTTTTCTACCGGAACATCATTTTGCGTTTTTCAGGTACTATAGCATGAAAAACATTTAAAATTTGAAGAAAACAGGGAAGATTTTTTTTTTAAGAAATCGTGATTTTCGTGTATATGCAAAATATTGAAAATTTGAAGAAAATAGAAATTTTTTAGATTTTTGAAGATATTTCTATTCTCATTTTTTATAGCAAGCAAAATATTGAAAAACAATAAAGCATAGAAAATTTTGAATTTTTAAAAATTTCACAATTTTAGTGTAATATACCATGCAAAATATTGAAAATCGGAAGAAAACTAATTTTTTTTTGAGATTTTTAAAAATTTCACGATTTTCTTGTGCTGCATGCAAGGTATTTGAAGAAAAAACAGAAAACTTTTGAATTTTTTAAAAATCATGATTTTAGTGTGTTATACAAAATATTGATATTTTGAAAAAAAACAGAAAATTTTGGGATTCTTGAATATACCGCGATTTTCGTATGCTATAGCAAGTAAAATATTGAAAAATCGATGATTTCAAGAAATTTTAAAGTTTTTGAAAATTTCACGATTTTTCATGTACATGTAAAATATTGAAAATTCAAAGAAAACTAAAAGTTTTTGAGGTTTTTGAAAATATCGCGGTTTTCGTAGGTTATATAGCATGCAAAGTACTGATAATTTGAAGACAACTTAAAAATTTAGAAGTTTATAAAAAATTACGATTTTCATGTACGCATGCAAAATATTGAAAATTTGAATGAAACAGAAAATTTTGTGATTCTTGAAAATATCACAATTTAGTGAGGTATAACAAGCAAAATATTGAAAAAACCGAAGAGCGCAAAAGGTTTTAAAATTTTTAGTTTCACGATTTTTGTATCCTATAGCATGCAAAATATTGAAAATCCGAAGAAAACTATTTTTTTTTTTGAAAGTTTCATGATTTTTGCATGCAAGCCTGGCTAATGAAGCGAATCGATTCGCTTTGCTTCGCTTCGTGGTGACATGGACGAATTTGGTGAGGCGATTCGCCTCGCCCGCTACGAATTGGCGAATCGAGCGGGTTCCCAACTTTTCCGGCGATACTTCGTTGTAGTTCGCCTCGCCTAACTCGCCTCGGGAATCGCCACGATTCACCATGAATTGGTATGACTCGCTGATTCGCCTCACCTCGTTGATCGATTCGCTACGAATTCGACTCGAACTCACAGTCCAACGGTCATAAACGACCGTCTGATTGACGAATCGCCACGATTCACCATGAATCAAGTGTAGTTTGATTGGAATCATAATTTTGTGAAACAATTATATATATGCCTATGATCAATTAAAGGTATCTACCTAAGACAAAAGTAAGTCTTAGCTCGGGTTTCCATTTGTCGTTTCCTTCGTTTTTGTGGTCTATATTTTACTTGGCATTCATATACATACCTATCATTTATACTTCCGTTTATATAGATGTCTCTGTCATGCCAGTCAGAACGCATCCTTTCTTTCTTAGTCACGCTCAAAATTAAAATTTAAGAAGATGTTTTAGGGGGAGGGGAAGGGGGGGGGGGGGGGGAGTGACGTATCGTGATAAGTAGCCTGACAAAGGAGTAAAAGAAGTAGTTTGATACTAAAACTGTGTTTTAAAGGAGATAGGGATCAAATAGTTACAGTTAAAATTGATTTTAAATTGAGGTATGCAGGGAGTGAGAGGGATAGGATTAAATAGTTTGACATGATGATAGTGCGATAATGGATAAAAATATATAGGTAAAAATAAAAGCTGACTTAAATATTATACGACATCTCTCCAATTTCAACTTTACATATTTATTTGTTAATGAGTTTGAGACATATATTCATGCTATAATGGATTGATGCTGCAGGGAGAGAGGAATTCCTTAGGGTTTCATTTATGCAAGATAAAAACTTAGCCGTTGAACATGAATGGTGCTTTCATGTATTCATGTTATAATGGATTTTCTTAGATGACAATTTAGCATTCAGTATTGACACTGTTTTCATATTTTATTGTATAAAATCTCACTTTCCAGTTAAACATGTTCAACAAGAAAATTTGTTGATCTGTAGACTACTTTACCTAGAATACACTTTATTTTTTCCGTAACTTAAATGACTTTTATGTCAGGAACATCTGTCTCGCCATTGGATAACTGTAACCTTTTGATAGCTGTAATATGCATAGTTAAACAACACTAGAGTTTACAATCTAGCAATCTTCTTTACCTCCAAACTAATATACCAAGTTAATGCTCAAAATCAAATTAATCAATTATACTGACTATAGTAAAATCTGAGATGGCAAATAAAAGTTGCAATATGGCTTACCTTGCCTGTTTACTTTCCTGGTACAGAATAATTTTACTGGTTGTGGAGGAATTCTCCATGTATATAATGGTTCCTGCAGGGAATTGTTGTGGAAGGGCTCACCATAGCTGGAATTCTCCCTGTATTGGATTCATAATATACATGTATCTTTTATAGGCCAACCAAATCTCTTAATAAATACATGCATTCAAATCTCCTTATTTAATCGCCATCAATAGTATTACTGTATTGAATTCAATAGTATTACTGTATTGAATTCATGAATTTAATTAATTGGTTTGCACGTGAAGCTAGATTTGTATATATTTTATATTTTTGAAGGATGTAATCTTAATTTAATATGGGTTCATGCACTTGAAGCTTCTAGTGACTCATCATCTTTACTACTTTCCTTTGGTTACAAATTTCTTCATTCTCTCTCGCCTTCACATTTCATTTAAAGGTCATCCAAATCTTTTGTGTATACATATTCATGCATATCTCAATTGATATTAATTTTAAGTAACAATCTTCTTCAATTTTCATATCAATGGTTTCACAAAATATTAATCATAGTGTGCATGCACTCTTGGATTACATTAGTTCATGAATTTAAATGATATGCTTTCGCTTCCAGCTAGTTTTATATATATATATATATATATATATATATATATATATATATATATATATATATATATATATATATATATATATATATTTGATTTCTCAAAGGATCTGATCTCATTCAGATATGGTTCATACACTTGATGTTTCCAGTGGCTTTAGAATGCTTGCACTTGCAGCCAGATCAGGTGGATCTAGGCCCGGCAAATGAAGCGAATCGACGGCGAATCGATTCGCTTTGCCTCGTAACGGAGTGAATAAAATTCGCTTCGTGTTGACATGGGTGAATTCGGCGGATCGATTTTCCTCGCCGGCCACGAAGCGAGCGGGTTCCCAACTTTTCCAGCCGTGCTTCATCGTAGTTTGCCTCGCCTAACTCGCCAAATCGTCTCGCCTCGCCTCAGGAATCGCCATGAATTGGCAAGGCCCACCGATTCGCCTTGCCTCGCTTTGCTTCGTTGAATAATGCGCCACGAATTCGTCTCGAACTCACCGTCCAACGGTCATAAACAGCCGCCTGATCGACGAATCGCTTCACCTTGCCTTGGAATTCCCATCCAACGGCTACTAACGGTCGGATCGAGGCGAAGCGAGCGAATTTCGATTCGCCTTGCCTCATAACGATTATAAACGGGCAAAAAAATTCAAAACCCCCCAAAAACCTATAAATACCCCTCCCCCCCCCCCCCAAATTAGAAATGTAACGACTCTAAAATCTTGTATGAAAATTTTACTGTTACTATAAAGAAATGAGTTTTACAGTATGAGTTTGAGTTATAAGTCAATTTTGTGAAATAACAATAAGAAGTCACTTGTAGGTTACTGGTAAAGCCTTTGCACTGCTGTGATATAGCCTCTGTGTTCGATTGCCATCAGACACAATTAATTTTTTCTGAATTTTTTTTAACTTTTTGGAAGCCCAAAAGATTTCACGTGCAATACACGGGGAAATGAAAAGTTCAGAAAAATCAAACACATGGAAAATAGAGTAAACTTTGAATAATCCACGTGGCACGAATCTTGAGACCCAAAGCCCTAGATCCACCGGCGGAAAGGAGGATTTGGCCGGCACCGACGGTCGGATGGAGCCCGTGCTCTGCACACTTGTCTCTTCACCTATCCCTAACTCCCCTCCACTGTTTGATTTCCCTGCAATTAAACAGAGACCTTTCAATTCACAATTTATCACAATTTTAATACCTTTTAATCCACAATTTTAATTCCAAAACCCTAATTCCCCACTATAAATACCACCCTACACTTTGGCTCAGCACCATTCTGAAAATTCTAGTCAAAACTCTCCAAAAAGTTCCTAGTGCAAGTGAAATAAAGTGGAGTTAGCGAGTAAGTTGGTTCCAGCGAATATCGAAGCCAATTCCGGAGCTCCCGCGACGCCACGACGACACCCTTTCCTTCCTAACCCTTTATTTGAGATTTCTAAACAGTAAGTCTCTCCCAAACTCCCTTTCTCTTCCTTGAATTTCTTTATAAACAAAATCGGTAAAAGTGGAATTATTACCGATATCATCTTTTCTAAAACCAAAAACTCCATTCTCTTTTATCATTTGGACAATCTAATCTTACCACTTCACTTGTAATCTTAATACCAATGTTTAGAATAAACTTTACCCAAGAATCTCATGTAAAACAACCATATTTAAACTTTTACAATAAAATACCTTGAACATTGTTATCGCATCTTTCGACAAACTTTCTTAACAATACTTTTAGAAAAAATTCACGGGACAACGACCTACCCCACACGCTCACTTTGATCCATAGCACGATACCTCTTTTGTATGAATATTTGTTACGAAGAAAAATTTACATTAAAATACCACATAATTCTAAAACCGGATTTTTTTAAAGCATATTTCATTTTCTTTCCGATTATGCATCTACAACCCTGTTTAGGAGACCCGCTAACAGATGGTGCAGATTATCGCACATCCTTGGGCTAGTATAGTGAGATGCAGATCTACTCACAAAGCATTCGATCTCGAAAGGATTTAAATACGTTTTTAAGAAATACGAATTTTCTAAATAAAATAAAATTATTTTTAAAATTAAAATTATATAAAATTATAAATCCATATTTTCAAAATATAATAAATCTATATTTTTTAAAAAAATGAAAAGATTAACAAATGTCAATAAAATACCATCAAGATACCAAAAAGACAAGTTTTACAATAAAATATCATGAACTTTTCAAGCTAAGTAATTATCACTAAAATACCACAATACTTAAAATCCATGCTCATGAAAACCATAATTAATCTAATCACCCTCGAGGTTACATTTGTTAACTATATTAAAAATATCTTTTTCATAAAACCCCGTCGAGTTATATAAAAACAATATTTTAAGGACTTTAGTAAATATAGGTTTAAGAGGGATTAATTCTCTTGAGCCCTAGGGAGCCGGAGAAAGTGAGTTCTTGCCTATTTAAGGTAGACAACTTAACAGAGTTATCAATGGTAATTATCTTGGAAAAAAACACAAATCCTGTCGTCCATTTGCAGCAGTTACCAATAACTCCCGAACTTAATTCAAGAGCTAAATCTGTTTACAAGTGTCTGACTCAGTCTGAGTCTAATTCAAACCTGATTCTAAAATCAAACATGAATACTTGATCATGAACATGAATCTCGAATCCAAACACCAATATCAAACATGTATACTTGACCTGACTTTACCGAACCATAGTTAGAACTTGACATGACTATTTGAATACTTGACTACATCCTGAACATGAATACCTAAACATTTGTATCCATGGTTTCGGCAAGTCTGATAATTATAATCTATACAATACATTAAGCAGGGATAAAGGGGTAGATTGGTACGGAACGTATATCGTGGCACGAGAGGTCACTTAAAAGACACCTACATGAATTCATGTGTCGTTGTCCCGTGGGTTATGACGGGGCCTTATACTACATGTTACCATAGTCTACGGGGTAAGATGGACTCCTCTCGTATACATGAATACCTTCTTCATCAAGCTACAAACAACCACGTTAGAATAACAATCATATATCTGTACAATTTACCAGTTCTTTTCCCATTACTTGTTATATTCTCTTTCTTTTTTAGGGACTTACCGAGCGCTAGTTCGCTGGCGACATTTCTTTCTATTTCTTTCTTTGGAATGTTCGTCAGGAGGACCAGACTCTCAGGAGATCGAGCCGAACCAGGAGGACTTGGACCAGCTTGTGGCACAGCCTGACTTCTAGTTCCTTGTACTTACTTTCCTGTATCCCATTGTTTAGACACTGCTTTATATCATTGTATCTTTTTATTTTCAAACAGTTGTATGTAAAAATGAATGTAAATAAAGTTGCTGTTTTATTTTAATACTCTTGTTCATTTTATATATTGCTTAATTACGCTTAACGTATTTATTTCTTCGTAAATACGTTGCGGTTTGCCACGTCACTATTTCCATTTACTGGGAAGCGGGGTGTGACAGGTTTTGTTGGCGGACCCATGCATTTCAGTTCTGCATGAAGTCTTAAGCAATATATCACAAGTTATAAGAACCAGAAACGATACATTCCTTACATTTCAAATTTCTTGAATCTATCCTAACCATTCCTTTACTATCAAGGTCATGGATTCTCCCAACAACACCAGTACCAATGTCAATGGTAACACTCCACCGCCTACTCTACCATCACCATCTATCGTTTTAGCTCCTATCAATGAGCAAACGGTACTACTTGAGGCTATCAAGAGCCTGCTGGAGGGTCAGTAGCAGTAGACTTCTATCCTCATGCACCGCCCTAAAGCCGAGGCATCTGGAGTCAAACAATTTCGGGCACTGCATCCAAAACACTTCTCGGGAAAAGAGAGCCCACTGGAGGCAAAAGAATGAGCTCAATCGATAGAAGATGATCTGGCAGCAGCTTAAATGCCAGATATTGCATAGGTAAGAGTTGCTAAGTTTCAACTAACCGACAATACCAGAGTCTAGTGGAAGGCTGAGGAAAGCCGTCTCACCCAACCGATAGAGTGGAAGACGTTTCACGATCTGTTCGATGAGAAGTACTTTCCTGAGACCGCCCGTTTTGATATGGAACAGCAGTTCATCTATCTACAATAAGGCTCGATGTGGATCAATTCTGTGGATGAATACGAAACTGAGTTTACCATGCTTAGCAGGTAAGATATTGTCTCAATATTCAAATTCCTGAACTCACTCACTACACTGCTAACACAAGGCCGTAACAGATTTGCTGCACACCTAACTCCTACTGCTGAGATCTGGGCACGACGATTTCAGCAAGGGTTGGACCTAGAAATCCAAGCTGTACTCGCTAAAGGGGATTTCCCAACCCATGAACTTGTTTTGAAGGCTTTCCGACGCCATGAGGCAGTTGTCAAGAAGAAGTGCAGACCGCAGACTGTCAGTGTGAAACGCCCTGCCACATAGATGACAGTAGGAGCCTCTTCTAGGCCAACTTTTTCAACCAAGAGACCGGGAGGATTATTTAACCGGTCCAGTTCAGACTTTTGTTTCTATTGCAAGAGGACGGGACACTTGGCGAAGGACTACAGGCGTGCAAATGGCCTGTGTTCGGTTTATGGCGCATCCACTCATGCCATAGGATCATGTCCATATCGAATCAACAAAGCACCAGCACCCAGACCCGCAATCACAACCCCGCAGTGGCCAGCCATTCAGGCTCCTGCACCCCGTTTAGCTCCCCTGCACTAGCTCCACATGGACCTCCTGCACAGCCTCAACGTCAGTTCCATCAGGCACAGAGAAACGTGCCTCAAGGGCAGAGAACCATGCCCCAAGAACAAAGGAATGTGCCTCCAGTAAGGAGGAATGTACCACGATGTCAGGCTTTCACAATGACGGTCGAGAAGGCCGAAGCCACAGGCCAAGTCATCACTGGTAATTCCCAATCCTTTCAAACATTTTCAATCCTTGTATATCACTATACTTTTCCTATATATAAACCCCAAACTTACACAACTTAGGTACAATCTTAGTAGCCTCCCTACATGCTCAGCACTCTTCGACACTAGAGCATCACATTGCTTTATGTCGCAACGGTTCATCCGAACTCATGCGATTCCAGTTAAACCGTTTGTATCCAACTGGAATGTCAGTTTAGGGAATGACATTCTAAAAGCAACTTTGGGATACGATCTGTGTCTAGTGGTCGTCTGCAGTAGAGAATTTTATGCAGACTTCAAGGTGCTGGACATACCGAACTTCGATGTAGTCTTGGGAATGGACTGGCTGGAAACTTTCTTCGCTACCATCAACTGTCGTCAAAGAAGGGTAGTGTTCGAAATAACAGATCATCCAGTATTCTATTTCAAGAGTGGAGATCGTACCTTGGAACCTAGCGTCTACAAGGCAAAACCAAAGAAGGCAGTGGTTGCAGCATTACATGTGGAAGAATCGAAGCTAGAGGTAGTTTAAGAGTTCGAGGATGTATTCTCGGAAGATATATCAGGATTGTCTCCTAATCGAGCTCTTGAATTCAACATCAATTTACAATCTGGTGCACAACCGATAATCAAAGCTCCGTACCAACTAAGTCCAAAAGGATTGAAGGAGATCCGCATTCAGTTGGACGAACTCCTGAATAAAGGTTGGATTCGTCCCAGTACTTCAAGCTGGGGATCTCCGGTATTACCGGTGAAGAAGAAAGAAGATTCATACAGGATGTGTGTGGATTATCAAGCTCTGAATGAAGTGACGATTAAGAACAAGTATTCACTACTGTGCATCGATGACCTTTTCGATCAGCTAAGTGGGTCTTATGTATTTTCAAAGCTAGGTCTTCGTTCGAGTTATCATCAGATGAAGGTCAAAGAGTCCGAAATTCCGAAGACGACGTTTAAGACTCGATATGTTCATTATGAATATCTCATAATGCCATTTGGAGTGACCAATACACCTGCCATCTTTATGAATCTGATGAACCAAGTTTTCCGAGAGTACTTAGACAGGTTCATTGTCATCTTCATCGATGATATCCTGGTGTATTCAAAGAATTGGAAGGAACACCTGAGTATTTACGGATTGTCCTGGAGATATTGAAACAGCATCAGCTCTATGCCAAGTACAGCAAGTGTGAATTTTGGCTAGATCAAGTCGGATTTCTCGAACATATCGTTTCAGGCGAAGGAATCTTAATAGATCCAGCTAAGCTGTCAGCTGTCAGCGAATGGCCGACACCAAAGACGGTGAAAGATATACGAAGTTTCTTGGGATTAGCAGGATACTACCGACGATTCATTGAAGGCTTCTCAAAGATTGCAATACCCCTAACCAAGCTCACACGTAAAGATGAAGCATTCATGTGGTCAGAAGTATGTGAAAAAGTTTTTGTAGAACTCAAGTGAAGGCTAACTTCTGCACCTATTCTTGTAATACCGGATCAATCTGGAGGATTCGTTGTGCATTGTGATGTGTCTGGTAAAGGATTAGAATGTTCTACACCAGCATGGAAAAGTTGCGGCTTTTGCATCAAGACAGCTAAAGGTTCATGGGCGCAACTATCCAACACATGATTTGGAGTTTGTAGTTGTCATATTCGCACTTAAGATTTGACGCCACTACCTGTTGGAAGAACGAGTGGATATATACACTGACCACAAGAGTCTGAAGTATGTATTTACTCAGAAGCAATTAAACATGCGGCAGAGAAGATGGATATAACTCATGGCGGACTTTGACATCAACCTACAGTATCATCCTGGGAAGGTGAACGTAGTTCCTGATGCACTTAGCCGCCAGCCATTAGTAATGAATATCACCGCTTAGTGGAAGCTACAGCAAGAATCACATGGAATGGAGATCGAAATAGTTATGCCAGGTAACGCTTCATATTTGATGAACTTACAAGTCAAGTCTACTCTTGTCAATCAGATCAAGTCAGCTCAAGCAAATGATGCCAAGCTATAAAATATCCGAGAACAAGTGGAAAGTGGACTTCGAACTGACTTCATCATCCACGAAGATGGATCCTTGAGATATGGAAGTCGATTATGTGTACCAAACGGCCCAGTTCGAGAAGAGTTGATGAAAGAAGCTCACAGCTCTCCTTATTCTGTATATCCCGGTGGTACAAAGATGTATAAGGATCTACTGCAACACTACTGGTGGTATAGAATGAAGCACGAAGTAGGAAGGAGCGTAGCCAAGTGTTAGGTGTGTTAGCAAGTGAAGGCTGAATATCACAGAAATGCTGGTCTACTTTAGCCGTTACCAATCCCGGAATGGAAATGGCAGCACATTACCATGGACTTCGTGCCTGCCCTTCCTCACAGCATGAAGGGCAACGACATAGTATGGGTTATTGTGGATCGACTCACCAAGTCGGCTCAATTTATTCCATTTTGAATTGGCTAATCAACCGAGACGTTAGCAAAGAAGTACATGGAGGTAAGCATAAATCTAAAGTAAGATTTAAACCTTCAAAGTGTACTATATTTGATATCCAAGAACTCATGCAGGAGATCGTGAGATTATATGGAGTATCTGTTTGCATCGTCTCCGATTGTGATACAAGATTTCGATCACAGTTTTGGCAGAGTCTGTAAGCTAGCCTGGGAATGAATCTGAATTTCAGCACGGCTTATCATCCACAAACGGATGGACAGTCCGAGCGAAAAATTCAGATTCTGAAGGACATGCTAAGAGCTTATATGTTAGACTTCGGAGGTTCATGGGAAGATTACTTACACCTTATGGAGTTTTCATACAACAACAGCTATCAGGCAAGCATTGGAATGTCACCATTCGCAGCACTCTACGGACGGAAGTGTCGTTCACCACTAAGTTGGGACGACGTCGGAGATCGTGAACTCCTTGGACCAGAGATGATCATGGCAACTGTGGACATAGTTCGCATGATCAGGAAAAGAATGCGCATAGCTTAAGACAGATAGAAGTATTGGGCAGATGCAAAGCAGCGACATTTGGAGTTCCAACTTGGAGACCATGTTTTTCTAAAGATCTCTCCAAATAGAGGAGTGATCCATTTTGGCAAAAGGGGTAAGCTAAGTTCGAGATATATAGGACCGTTCGACATACTCGAACGTGTTGGAGAAATGGCATACTGTTTAGCACTACCACCCTCATTGGAAGGAGTGCACAACGTGTTCCACATATCCCAACAATAACGATATGTGAGCGACCCCAGTCATATACTGGATTACTCAGAGCTCACTGTACAGACTGACCTAACCTGTGAGCAATCACCGGTTGAGATCCTAGACCGAAAGGTGAAAACACTGCGGAATAAGGAAGTAAACTTGGTTCAAGTGATGTGGAGAAAGGATTCGCCAGGAGAATCAACATGGGAACGAGAAGAAGACATGCGTGCAAGATACCTTTACCTCTTTGAAAATTAGTCCATATGTAATTGTAAATTTCGAAGACGAAATTTTTATAAGGAGCGTAGAATGTAACGACTCTAAAGTCTTGTACGGAAATTTTACAGTTAATATACAAGAAATGAGTTTTACAGTCTGAGTTTGAGTTATAAGTCAATTTTGTGAAATAACAGCAAGAACCCACTTGTAGCTCACTGGTAAAGCCTTTACACTGCTGTGATGTAGCCCCTGTGTTCGATTCCCATCAGACACGATTATTTTTTCTGATCTTTTTTAACTTTTTGGAAGCCCAAAAGATTTCACGTGCAATACACGGGAAAATTAAAAGTTCAGAAAAATCAAACATGTAGAAAATGGAGTAAACTTTGAATAATCCACGTGGCACTGTTCCCGCCAAAAATTTCTGCGCAAAAGAGCCCAAGGTATCAAATGGCGGCGATACGCCTAAGAAAATGGGAACCAGTATCTTCCGGGCTGTTTTTTGACAAACTCTCGAATGAGAAACAGATAAATTCTGATAGTATCGAAAGCGTCTCGAAAAACCCTTCGATTTGATATATTATGGGCTTCATAATTCATTCGGGATCAAAAGTTATGAGGCATCACGTGTCCACACGTGATGGGCCTTTAAGAACCCGCTGGAGAAGTCAAAAGATATAATAAAAACTCAGAAAAGATCCCAATAGGGCATCACGTGCTCACACGTGACCATGGGTCACGTGCAGACACGTGATGGGCTTTTAAAGCCTCTAAAATAATGAATGGAATTTAATTCTAAAAGTCAGAAAATACCTCAACGAGGTATCACGTGCTTACACGTGACTAATGGTCACGTGTTGACACCTGATGGTTAAAACTGAAACATAAATAAGCGGCTGAAAAAGAAACCCAATTGGGAGCCACGTGCCAGCACATGATTGGCTTTAAAAGCCTTATAATTTAATAGAATTGAATTCTAAAAGTTTCTGAATCTTTCCAAATGGAAAAGGGTCATGGGGAACCGTTGGATTAAAAATCCAAGGGTGATTAAAAATCACCAATTTATGGAAGAATCCCAAATAAGGAAAGATTCCCTCTAAATCTAACCGAGATAACAAATAGAATATCTTTTGGATTTAAAATCCACGGTGAATAAAATTCACTGAATGATCTAAAGGCCCAGAATTAATGATAAATATAAATCAAATCTCTCAACAATCAAATCAAATCTTTCAATGAGAGATTTGCTAAACAAATTGATTCTTTTCCTTCTCCTATAAATAGGAGCCAAGAAGAGAAGAGAGGGGATATACTTTTTTCGGGAGAGAAGAAACAGAGGGAGGAGAATTTAATTCTAAAATAAAAAAGAAAAGAGAGGAGAATTTAATTCTCTGCAAAAGAAAAACCCTAGGTAAGAAAAGAGAGGCTTAAAAAGAGAATTTAATTCTCAAAAGAGTTTAACTCTTATATAAAGAAAAGAACTTAGTTCTTTCTCTGGTTGAGGATCTGCAAAGTGCACATCTCCCCATGAATTGAGAATTTAATTCTCATTGGTTTGAGATCCTGCCATGCAGATCTAAAACACAGAGGAGGAATTGAGTTTTGAGAATTTAATTCTCCTAAACTCACAGGAATTTAATTCCTCCTAAAATGAAACTAGAGTTTAACCCTAATCAAGAATTTAATTCTTTTACATATCTGGGAATTTAATTCCTTTAAAAAGAAATCAGGGTTTTATCCTAAATAAGAATTTAATTCTTAAAGATAAGGAGAATTCAATTCTTAAAAGATCTCTGAAAAGAACTAGGGTCACGTGCCCCACGTGACCCCTGAACAGATCCCCCAAAATGAGAAGAGGAAAGTTTTGAGGCAATACCTCACGTGCTCCCACGTGACCCTCATTATATATGGAACAAAAGCAAAGGCAGAAACAATTCTGGGCGCTCTCACGTGTTACCACGTGACCCCTAATAAATGTTCTAATAAATCAGGGCATGATTATACATCACGTGCCCACACGTGATGGCTATGAAAATTAAAAATGTTTAACACTTGTTTGCAGAACAAAATAAAGGGGATCTGGCCCCACTTTTTGATGCCATCACGTGCTCCACGTGACCCCCGAAATACAGAAAGAAAAAGCAAAGGAAATGAAAGCTTTGGGCGCTTTCACGTGTTATCACGTGACCCCTCAGCAAATGCTTTAACAATCAGCGCACCAATCCTCCTCACGTGGCAGCACGTGATGCTCCAAAGAAAACATAAAAAGTGTTTAACGCTTACTTGCAGAACGAAGAAAAGGAGATCTGGCTCCACATTTAGGGCGCCCTCACGTGTCACCACGTGACCCCTAATGAGCATTCTAACAGACCAGAGCAGGGGCCTCCATCACGTGAGAGCAGGGGCCTCCATCACGTGCTCACACGTGATGGCCGTCAGAATTAAAAGAGTTAAACACTGATCTACAGAATAAAATAAGGGAAATCAGGGCGCTCTCACGTGTCCACACGTGACCCCTCTCTCCTTAGTATTTAACACTAATCTGAAGACTTTGTTCCCAGTGTTTAACACTGATTTGCTTTAGTGTTAAACACTAATTTGAAATCTCTGATTACCAGTGTTTAACACTGATTTGATTTAGTGTTTAACACTAATTTGAAAGCCCTGTTGCTAGTGTTTAACACTGATTATCTTTTAGTGTTTAACACTAACTTGTTAATCTTATTCCCAGTGTTCAACACTGTTCACCTTTAGTGTTTAACACTAGCTTTAGCCCAATTGGCTAAGTTTCTAGAGGCAAAGCCTCTCCTTCAATGGACCAGCAGAGAGCCAATATTTCAAACACAATTGGACTTAGCCCAAATTGGCCATAAGTCCTCAAATCATCTTGAACTGAGCACATTTGCTCTTTCAACCAACTCATTGGTTCAAGGGTACATCTCTGAACTCCTCTGATATTTGTCGTTGTAATCCTTCAACGTCTTCAGAGAGGTGACGGGTCCCGACAACCACACATCAACACGGACTGTGGGGTCCTTAAACTCATGGACTTATGCGTCCCTAAACCGAGATACGGACTGTGGGGTCCTTAAACCCGCGGACTTATGCGTCCTTAAACTAACGGACTAATGCGTCCTTAAACACACTCATATGGACTGTGGGGTCCTTAAACCCATGGACTTATGCGTTCTTAAACTACCAATGGACCATCATGTCCCTAAACTGGCAATGGACCACTACGTCCCTAAACTGGAAATGGACCACCATGTCCCTAAACTGGAGATGGACCACCATGTCCCTAAACTGGCAATGGACCACCATGTCCCTAAACTGGAACAATGGACCCCAAATGCTCTTTTGTCGAATCTAAACGATCCCGTTTAAGTTGATCTTAGCCTCAAATATGGCTAACGTGTCCTTAAACCTTCAAATAGAGTTTAGTCCCAAATTGGACTCTAGATCCCCCAATCAACTTTGGCTCAAGGGTACATCTCTGAACTCCTCTGACATCTGTCGTTGTAATCCTTCAACGTCGTCAGAGAGGTGATGGGTCCCGACGGCCATACATGTAATGGACCCCTATGTCCCTAAACTGGAACATTAGAGCCAATTGCTCTTTTGTCGGATCTAAACGATCCCGTTAAGTTGATCTTAGTCTCAAGTTAGATTAACGTATCCTTAACAAACGTTTGAGTTGATCTTAGCCTCAAATATGGCTAACGTATCCTCAAACCAAACCCCCAAACCCAAATGTAAGATAATACGGATTTGGACTAGTCCACGCCCTACGGGCGACAACATAAATTAGTCTCCGTATACAATCCACGGGCAACCACAAATAAAACAAATACCCACGACACGAAGTGACCAGCTGGAGAAGGAGAAAGTTGTTACCGCGATGCGGTAGCGTAATTAACTGCAGGGGCTTGCGCCTGCAGGGAAGAGCGTCCCCATAATCAAAAACCCCTCGAACGAGGGGGAATCTGACGAAGTCTGCTACATCGGCCGCATCCGTCTAAACCTTCGATACACGGTGCCATAAATCAACTTGGCATCTTCGGAGAGGTGGACGGATAAAACCAATTAGCATCTGCCCCGAACCTCAGGTGAGACGACCGTGTCTCGGCCGCCGTTCGGAGGGGAACAGATTCTGGCACTCCCGGTGGGACCTTTTCCTCTTTCCACTCCACACTTCGTGTGTCGTCTTCGCGAACGAATCGCGGTTTGCTGTGGTTGCCTGTGGATTCGAGGTATTAAGATTTGGTGTCTTGCTCCTTGCAGAAAACAGAAGATCAATGGTTTCAAACTGCACTGCCTGCAACTGCAACTCTTACTCCGTCCTTGCTGGAGGAGTGACTTATGGGCCCCAAGCGGCCTCCCTTTTCAAAATGCCAGTGGAGCAGGTAACTCAAGCCACCGCTGGACTATTCTTCGGGACCCTGCTCCCACCAATGAGCTTCAATGCCCTAATGACATCGCAAGAAGCTCCAGAGAAGTCGGTCTTTGATCGGCTTGCTACTTCCGCGGCCCCTCTCAACGGGTTGCCCAACTTCAATACCTCAGTTTTCAACAGACTGGGTCAGAATGTCTATAAGCCCGTGATACCCGAAGCTGCCATCCTAAAGCGGATAGCCATCCCGGCTCAAGCGGACGAAATTATTGGAAAGGCTCCTCCTTCCAAGAAGTCAGTTTTCACAAGGCTGGCCATTCCGGTTTCTGCTCCAGGCGAGGTCCTCAAAGCTGCTTCCCCTGCCCAGAGATCTGTCTTTGACAGGGGGCAAGATGAAGTCACCCTTATAGCTGAGACAACTCCATCCGCACGACACGCTCGACGTCGCCACTGGCACCGAGTAAGGAAGGCTGGGGGCAACTCCCCCTCTGGGATGACTCCGCCAGCTCCGACGGTGGAGATCGAGGCCGTTGTTCTAACTGAGAATAGCTTTGAACTGCTCAACAAAGTGCGCAGAAACTCTCCTACTGCATTACTGAAGAAAACTCCTTCACCTGTGGAGAATACTCCAGAGAAGAAGCTAGAGCAGCCCCCTCAACGGCTGTCCTCTAAAATTTACAAGGTCTGGCGTCAAGTCCAAGACTCCGTAATAGATCAAGACTATCTCCGCCGACAGAAAAAGATGAAGGTTCGGCAGGAGAAGAATTACTCTGTCAAGCCGAAAAAAGCAACAGCTGGATGGGTGCCCACTGTAACGGCTCCCTCAACGTCAATCACTCAAAAGAAAAGGAGGCCGCAAAAAGCCCCTGTGAACATGGCGAACCGTAAAAACGCTGAATCTAAACGCCCCAAGTCTGGGGGCATGGTGGTGCACACTGTTTATATGGCTGCCGGAAAGGAGGAAAGCCGTGCTTCGACGGGTTACCGACCGCTCACCCGATCCCTGACAAAAGCCCAGGAGGAACAGCAGAAGTTTCAAGAGATGATGACTGCGATGGCCGCACTCACCGGGCCAAAAGAAAGCCCGGAAATATCATCAGAACAGCGTTACGAACAGGAAACTGACGCTGACTTCCTACGCAGAGTCCTCGAAAAGAAGGACAGAGAGGTAGCAGAACAAGCTGCCAACATAAAACAAATGGCGCTTCTCTTCCAAGATATGGTGGGAATGATGTTACAGCCGGACCCTCCAGCTGAAGACCCTCCGATCATTATTGAAGACGATGAAGAGGAGACATCTAATCCTCCTCCGGCTCATTCAACAGCCAAGGAGGAAACCATTTCCAAAGCTGCACTAGATGACTATATAGCTCAGCAAATACGAGCTCATCAGGCGAATGAAGCGGCCAGCCAAGTCGTCAAAACTGGGCGACCATACCCGAGCTGGTATGACCAAATCAGTTACCCGCCGGGATATACGATCCCTAAGTTCCATGTATACAAGGGGACGGGAAATCCGCATCAGCACGTCGCTCAATTCAGAGCCTTATGCGGCAACACTGGCGGCGATGATAAGCTCTTGCTCCGCCAATTCGTCGGCAGCTTATCGGAGACGGCGTTCGAGTGGTACTCTGAACTCCCAAATGACTCTGTAAGACATTCGCAGAGATGGAGTTGCTATTCACCCAGCGTTTTGCAAGTGCTAGCGAACGCACCCCAATCACGGCATTGATCAATGCCAGGGCGAAGCCTGCAGAAACTTGGGTCCAGTATGCGATACGGTGGCGTAATCTATGGTCAAAGTGCGAGCAGCGCATCGAAGAAGCTCCTGCCGTGGGCATGTTCGTGGGTACTCTCGACCCTCAAGCGACCATCTCCCAATTCATGATGTTTTTTAAGCCGACCACCTTCCAGGCCTTGATTGACAAGCTGGCCCAAATGGACCAGGTGGGCCATGAACCATCTCCTTCAAAGACAGAGCCTTGGAATGAAAAGGGCAAAGGGAAAGCAACCTTTGTTGCCAATACTCAACAACGGTCGAGCAACTTAAAGCCAGTTGTCCGTCAAAACAATATGCGTCCACGCCCATCCCTCGAGGAGAGACTGGGACGTCCTTACTCGTTTCCTCAGGATAAAACGAGAAAACTGTTCGAGCTGGCAGTGCGCAACAGACTCATCAATCTGCCGAGTCCAAAGCGTCCGTTGCAGCCGGGCGATGTCAACGATCCCAATTATTGCCCTTACCACCAAACGGTAAGTCACCCGATCGAGGATTGCTTCGTCTTTAAGGGATGGATCGAGGATCAGTACCTACAAGGAAAGTTAGCGCTGTCTGAAAAGTGGAAAGTAAACCCACCACAACCGCACACTCCAAAGAAGATGGACGCACCGGGGGCAACTTGCCACGTGATCTCCCACTCATTTACGGACGATGGAAAAACTCCTTGCACTGAGAAACTGGGGGCAAAGCCTGAGCCGGAATTCGTGTGGCCGTCAGACGAAATGATCGACGCCTTTCTGGACGAGATTCGTCTAAAAAGTAAAGCTGATCGGGAGCACGAGATGGCCATATTTGAAAAGGCCAAACGCCGGCGACTGGACAAAAGGGTCGAAACACTCCCACCAGATCAAAGTACATCCACCGCAAATGAACGCAGGATCAAGACAAGGAAATGATTCGCCAAAGCCATATCAATGGGGATGAGGCCGCCCTCTTTCAGAGAAAATTCTCCTGGTGGTATACATTTTGATGAAACGGACGTACACCCCAACTTCTGCTTATATCATCAGAGGATCGCACATCCTACTGAAGACTGCAACTCCTTTAAGTGTTGGTGGCAAGGATATGTCGCTCATAGACAACACGTCAATAGAATAAAGCGGGAAGCTCGTAGACAGCAAAAGAATACGACAGATGAGCATAAAAGAGTTGCCGGCAATTGTCATAGGGACGAGCCCGGGGGATCACGAGTTCTCACCTTTGGAAGCGATTCTGACGAAGAAGCCGCCCTCAACCCCTCTTCAAGGAATTCATTTCTGAAACAAAAGAATTGGAGAGTTGCGAGAACGTTCAGCCGTACAATCTCACGCTACCTGGAAAGAATCTCGGACCCGCAAACGACGGAGCAAACGAAATGAGAAAGGAAAAGGAAAAAACGGCATTTGTTGCCAACACTCAACAACAGCCGAGTAACCCGAGACCGTTTTGTCGTCAAAACAACAAGCCGCGATACCTCAATGAGAAGTTGAAACGTCCTTACGCGTTTCCCAAAGATAAAACAAAGAGATTGTTTGAGCTAGCAGTGCGCAGCGGGCTCATCACTCTGCCAGATCCAAAACGTCCATTGCAACCAGGTGACGTTAACAATCCTAACTATTGTCCCTACCACAGAGTAATGGGTCACCCACTCGAAAATTGCTACGTCTTCAAAAACTGGGTTGAAGACCAATACCAACAGGGCAAGTTCGCGCTGCCCGAAAAGTGGAAAGTAAACCCGCCACAACAACATGCTCCGAAAAAGGTGGATATGCCGGGGGCATCATGCTCATTCATAGGGAAAGCCCCATAGACCGAAAAGTCAGTAAACTAGAGATGCGTCTCAAATACAGCGACGGTGGACCGAAACGTCCTTAAACTAACGATGGACCGCAATGTCCTAAAACTTGCAAATGACCGAAACGTCGTTAAACTACTCCCAACCCGCAGCATCTTCAGGCTGACGTGGTAAAAAAAAACGGTACGTCCACAAGCGAGATGGGCACGGATGAAAACCCGAAAGGGCGCCGTGAGTAAAAATAGCAGGACTACCGGCGAGTGTTCGTGAAAACCCGAAAGGGCTCGACCTCGTTTAAAAAAAAAAGAATAAAAAAAATGGTATGTCCATAAGCAAAGTGGGCACGGATGAAAACCTGAAAGGGCTCCGTGAGTAAAAACAGCAGGGCTACCGGCGGGTGTTTGTGAAAACCCGAAAGGGCGCAACCTCGTTAAAAAACACTTACAGGGTCCTCACGACCTTGTGAGGAGAAACCACCTGCGTGAGATCCTTACGACTCATAAGGGAGCAACACACTTAGGGATCCTCACGATTCCTAAGGAGAAATTACACTTGCGAGATTCTCACGACTCGTAAGGAGAACTCTCTTATGGGACCCTCACGGTTCATAAGATTTGAAAGTCTTAAGTTACAGAGAACTGAACCTGTTCTTAAGCAACCCCCATAACCTTTTGGCCCTACAAGCGGCTCAATACTTACCCTTGTATACAATCCACGGGCACGGATAAACATTTCCCTAACCAAGTCCCACCCGTGACTGGGGATATGTCCATACGGTGAACAACCCTTGTAAGTCCTCTCGACTTATAAGGAGAAAACCCTTTTGTAAGATCTTACGACTTACAGGGGAACATACACTTAGGAATCCCCACGATTCCTAAGGAGAAAACACACCTACGAGATCCTCACGACTTGTAGGGAGAAATACCTTTGTGAGACCCTTACAGCTCATGAAGTCAAAAGCCTTAGTCGACGGGATCCTAACCCTGTTCGCTAAGCCACCTTTGTCCGACATCGACAGAGGCAAATGATGATTCTTTCCTGGCAATATTCCAGTTGTAGCGATGCTGATGCCTAAACCGGTATCAAATTCCAAGTCCTTTCATGGAAAATGATGATTCGCTCCTGGCAATATCCCAGTTGTAGCGATGCTGATGCCTAAACCAGTATCAAATTCCAAGTCCTGTTACGGCAAATGATGATTCGCTCCTGGCAATATTCCAGTCGTAGCGATGCTGATGCCTAAACCGATATCAGATTCCAAGTCCTTTTACGGCAAATGATGATTCGCTCCTGGCAATATTCCAGTCGCAGCGATGTTGATGCCAAGATTGGTATTAGATCCCAAATCCCCTACTCGCGAAAAAAATAAATCAGCGAGCCAAAAAAAAATGCATATGAAAACAGCCGAAATGATGGGGCAACTTGCAACAAAATCAGCAAGTAAAAATGTATGCATACAAAAACAGCCGAAATGATTGGGCAACTCGCAATAAAAAGCAGCGAGTAAAAAGAAAAATAGCCGAAATGATTGGGCACCGCGAAAAATAGCCGAAATGATTGGGCAATCACGACCTCCGCGATATAAAAGCTGAAAGGATAGAGCATCGCGAAAATAAAAAAAAATAAAAAAAAATGAATGATGAAAGAATGAAACTTTTTGCCCTACAGGTGAGATCACATCGATCCCTGTATACAATCCAGGGGCACAAACAAAGAGGGAACCATACCTTCCTAACAGGTTCCACCAGAAAGCGAAGCCAAATATCGACGGTTAATAGACAACCCAGAGACAATCTCGACATCTGTCGCAATATTGCAGACACAATGCCAACAAACGAAGTAAAGGAAAATCCCTAGCTTTAGGGTCTCGACGTCAACATCGACAACTTAGAGATCACCAATTGTGTTTCTCCTCACTCCAACTAGATGCAGACATGACGTCAACAACCGACCTCAGAATCGCAACGAAACGGAACCATGGCAAAGTTCCTAGTCCCAAATCTCAACGGCCATATCTGTAGCCTGGAGACCAACAACGGTGTGCCTCCTCATTCCAGCAGAACAAAGATGTTACACCATCAAGCGGAGCGATGGCAAAATCCCAACTCCGCCTTAGCATTCGTCTCGTTACAGCAGACGCAATGTTAACAATGGCGTTCCTTCGCAGTCCAACAGGATGTACATGCAAAGTTAATAAAAGACCCCATGGTCAGCAAAGCGGAGTGATGGCAAAATCCCAGCTCCACCTCAGCACTCGTCTCGTCACAGCGGACACATCATCAAGCAAAGCGGAACAGCAGCAACTCCCAGTTCCATGACTCGACGATGTACTCCCACAGAGAGTCAAATCCCAATTCCGTGAAATGCGGATATAATCAGCAAAATTCCTGGTCACGTGGAACGCGGATAATGTCACTCTTTGACCCCGTAGAAAACATCCAGAGCGGATCCTGGTCCTCGCCGAGCACGGCAGTGAACCCGTGTGAAGCATCTAGTGCAAAATTCCTGGTCACGTGGAACACGGATAACGTCACTCTTCAACCCCGTGGAAAACGTCCAGAGCGGATCCTGGTCCTCGCAGAGCACGGCAGTGAACCCATGTGAAGCATCCAGAGCGGAGCCTAGTCCTCGCCTAACGCGGCAGTGAACCCGTGTGAAGCATCTAGAGCAAAATTCCTGGTCACGTGGAACACGGATAACGTCACTCTTCGACCCTGTGGAAAACGTCCAGAGCGGATCCTGGTCCTCGCAGAACATGGTAGTGAAACCGTGCGAAGCATCCAGAGCGGAGCCTAGTCCTTGCCTAACGCGGCAGTGAACCCGTGTGAAGCATCTAGTGCAAAATTCCTGGTCGCGTGGAACGCGGATAACGTCACTCTTTGACCCCGTGGGAAACGTCCAGAGCGGATCTTGGTCCTCACACCAACATGGAGTGATTACCATCATGACATTCGTCTCGATACAGAGGACGCGATACCAGCAAACGAAGCGAAGGCCAAATTCCTAGCTTCAGGGTCTTGACGGCAAGTCATATAAAGCCTGAAAGACAATCGAAGATCATCCCACACCAGCGCGGAGTGGTCACCACCTCGACGTTCGTCTCGATACAGCAGATGAAATGTCACCCCAGCGTTCTTCCCCCAACAGGATTCGGAAGCGACAAGGCAAACAAAGCGAAGGCCAAATTCCTAGCTTCAATGTCTTGACGGTAAGTCATATAAAACCGGAAAGACAAAAAGAGATCATCCCACATGGAGTGGTCACTACCACGACATTCGTCTCGATACAGCAGAAGAAATGTCACTACAGCGTCCTTCCTCCAACAGGATCCGGACACATCAAAGAAAACGAAGCGAAGGCCAAATTCCTAGCTTCAACGTCTTGACGGTAAGTCATATAAAACCTGAAAGACCACCATAGATCATCTCACCCCAGCGTGGAGTGGTCACCACCTCGACGTTCGTCTCGATACAGCAGACGAGATGTCACCCCGGCGTTCTTCCTCCAACAGGATTCGGACGTGACAAAGCAAACGAAGGAAAGGCCAAATTCCTAGCTTCAGGGTTTTGACGGCAAGTCATATAAAACCGGAAAGACAATCGGAGATCATCTCGCACCAGTGTGGAGTGGTCACCACCTCGACGTTCGTCTCGATACAGCAGACGCAACATCACCAAAAGGAGCCACGGCAAAATCCCTAGTTCCAAATCTCGACGGTTCATCAGCAACCCAGAGACAATCGCGACATTCGTCTCGATACACCAGACGCAATGCCAGCAAACGAAGTGAAGGCCAAATTCCTAGCTTCAGGGTCTTAATGGCAAGTCATATAAAACCGGAAAGACAATCAGAGATCATCTCACACCAACATGGAGTGATCACCACCTCGACGTTCGTCTCGACACAGCAGACGCAACATCACCGAAAGGAGTCACGGAAAAATCCCTGGTTCCAGACCTCGATGGTTCACCAGCAACCTAGAGACAACCGCGACATTCGTCTCGATACAGAGGACGCAATGCCAGCAAACGAAGCGAAGGACAAATTCCTAGCTTCAACGTCTTAACGGCAAGTCATATAAAGCCTGAAAGACCACCGGAGATCATCCCACATGGAGTGGTCACCACCTCGACGTTCGTCTCGATACAGCAGACGCAACATCACTAAAAGGAGCCACGGCAAAATCCCTAGTTCCAAACCTCGACGGTTCATCAGCAACCTAAAGACAACCATGACATTCGTCTCGATACAGAGGACGCAATGCCAGCAAACGAAGCAAAGACCAAATTCCTAGCTTCAGGGTCTTAACGGCAAGTCATATAAAGCGTGAAAGACTATCGGAGATCATCCCACACCAGTGCGGAGTGGTTATGACTCATCGGGGCTCTCCAAAAATAGCCTAACCTCAAGTAAAAAGCGGCATGGCAAATTCCTAACGCTTGCTCTTCCGACGGTCAAACTGCCAAGGAGGATTGCTTGAAGACGTCTTGTCCAGCCCCCGAAGGGATCAGAGACACGGCAGTCGCAGGGCTACTCGAACAACACGATTGCCTATCGAGGAATATATCAGCTCATGCGACGGTACGACGGCCAAAACCTTAAGTACCACAGACCCTAACGGACTTCTGTCGTAAAGAGTAGAGGTTAACTGTGACGTTAGGATATTCTTGCGAGATCTGCTCGATCCGTTTCGACTCGTGAGGAAATTGATGTCTTTGCGAGAACTTCTCGATTCGTCTCGACTCGTGAGATAAAGCCTTAGGCAGTAGGGATTAAAAAACATGTTTCCTAAGCACTGGGACCCTGCAAGTCGGCCTAAAACGGTCTCTTGCATACCATCCACGGGTCTCACTCTCCAAAGTCGAATCTCGACAAGAAGGGAAACAACCGCTTACGGGTCCTCTCGACTCGTAAGAGGGAAAATTCTCTTATAGAATCCTTACGACTTATGAGAGAAAACACACTTAGGAGTCCTCACGACCCCTAAGGAGAAATTACACCTACGAGATCCTCTCGATCCGTAGGGAGAAAAGTCTTTATGAGACCCTCACGGCTCATAAAGTTGAAAAGTCTTAGGTGGCAGATCCTAACCCTGTCTCCTAAGCCATCACCGCCCTGCAAAGAGGTCAAGATTGACCATCTATGAGCCAGACTCGCCAAAGCTACATGCCACTGAAACGGAAAAGCTACTCATGAGCATATAAACTACTTCACGCCAGAGTAAGATATGAAGAGATAGAGGGGTGCGGCTCATGGAGTTAAGGGTTTGGAACTATATCTCTTAAGAGTCGAGATCTGAGTCAATGTTAAATGACGACGCTTGTGTCCGCTCGTTATCTTCTTAGATCAAGATTCTGAAAGTAATATACCAACCCGAAACTGGTTATACGCTATGCATTACTTTGCACTACTTCACCCACGTAAATACTTACGTGGGCAAAGTAGTGGGGGGCATTTGTTCCCGCCAAAAATTTCCGCGCAAAAGAGCCCAAGGTATCAAATGGCGGCGATACGCCTAAGAAAATGGGAACCAGTATCTTCCGGGCTGTTTTTTGACAAACTCCCGAATGAGAAACAGATAAATTCTGATGGTATCGAAAGCGTCTCGAAAAACCCTTCGATTTGATATATTATGGGCTTCATAATTCATTCGGGATCAAAAGTTATGAGGCATCACGTGTCTACACGTGATGGGCCTTTAAGAACCCGCTGGAGGAGTCAAAAGATATAATAAAAACTCAGAAAAGACCCCAATGGGGCATCACGTGCTCACACGTGACCATGGGTCACGTGCAGACACGTGATGGACTTTTAAAGCCTCTAAAATAATGAATGGAATTTAATTCTAAAAGTCAGAAAATACCTCAACGAGGTATCACGTGCTTACACGTGACCAATGGTCACGTGTTGACACGTGATGGTTAAAACTGAAACATAAATAAACGGCTGAGAAAGGAACCCAATTGGGGGTCATGTGCTCACACGTGACCAAAGGTCACGTGCCAGCACGTGACTGGCTTTAAAAGCCTTATAATTTAATAGAATTGAATTCTAAAAGTTTCTGAATCTTTCCAAATGGAAAAGGGTCATGGGGAACCGTTGGATTAAAAATCCAAGGGTGATTAAAAATCACCAATTTATGGAAGAATCCCAAATAAGGAAAGATTCCCCCTAAATCTAACCGAGATAACAAATAGAATATCTTTTGGATTTAAAATCCACGGTGAATAAAATTCTCTGAATGATCTAAAGGCCCAGAATTAATGATAAATATAAATCAAATCTCTCAACAATCAAATCAAATCTTTCAATGAGAGATTTGCTAAACAAATTGATTCTTTTCCTTCTCCTATAAATAGGAGCCAAGAAGAGAAGAGAGGGGATCGACTTTTTTTGGGAGAGAAGAAACAGAGGGAGGAGAATTTAATTCTCAAGAAAAAGAAAAGAAAAGATAGGAGAATTTAATTCTCTGCAAAAGAAAAACCCTAGGTAAGAAAAGAGAGGCTTAAAAAGAGAATTTAATTCTCAAAAGAGTTTAACTCTTATATAAAGAAAAGAACTTAGTTCTTTCTCTGGTTGAGGATCTGCAAAGTGCACATCTCCCCATGAATTGAGAATTTAATTCTCATTGGGTTGAGATCCTGCCATGCAGATCTAAAACACAGAGGAGGAATTGAGTTTTGAGAATTTAATTCTCCAAAAATCACAGGAATTTAATTCCTCCTAAAATGAAACCAGGGTTTAACCCTAATCAAGAATTTAATTCTTTTACATATCTGGGAATTTAATTCCTTTAAAAAGAAATCAGGGTTTTATCCTAAATAAGAATTTAATTCTTAAAGATAAGGAGGATTCAATTCTTAAAAGATTTCTGAAAAGAACTAGGGTCACGTGCCCCACGTGACCCCTGAACAGATCCCCCAAAATGAGAAGAGGAAAGTTTTGAGGCAATGCCTCACGTGCTCCCACGTGACTCTCATTATATATGGAACAAAAGCAAAGGCAGAAACAATTCTGGGCGCTCTCACGTGTTACCACGTGACCCCTAATAAATGTTCTAATAAATCAGGTTCTAATAAATCAGGGCATGATTATACATCACGTGCCCACACGTGATGGCTATGAAAATTAAAAGTGTTTAACACTTGTTTGCAGAACAAAATAAAGGGGATCTGGCCCCACTTTTTGATGCCATCACGTGCTCCACGTGACCCCCGAAACACAGAAAGAAAAAGCAAAGGAAATGAAAGCTTTGGGCGCTTTCACGTGTTATCACGTGACCCCTCAGCAAATGCTTTAACAATCAGCGCACTAATCCTCCTCACGTGGCAGCACGTGATGCTCCAAAGAAAACATAAAAAGTGTTTAACGCTTACTTGCACAACGAAGAAAAGGAGATCTGGCTCCACATTTAGGGCGCCCTCACGTGTCACCACGTGACCCCTAATGAGCATTCTAACAGACCAGAGCAGGGGCCTCCATCACGTGCTCACACGTGATGGCCGTCAGAATTAAAAGAGTTAAACACTGATCTACAGAATAAAATAAGGGAAATCAGGGCGCTCTCACGTGTCCACACGTGACCCCTCTCTCCTTAGTATTTAACACTAATCTGAAGACTTTGTTCCCAGTGTTTAACACTGATTTGCTTTAGTGTTAAACACTAATTTGAAATCTCTGATTACCAGTGTTTAACACTGATTTGCTTTAGTGTTTAACACTAATTTGAAAGCCCTGTTGCTAATGTTTAACACTGATTATCTTTTAGTGTTTAACACTAACTTGTTAATCTTATTCCCAGTGTTCAACACTGTTGACCTTTAGTGTTTAACACTAGCTTTAGCCCAATTGGCTAAGTTTCTAGAGGCAAAGCCTCTCCTTCAATGGACCGGCAGAGAGCCAATATTTCAAACACAATTGGACTTAGCCCAAATTGGCCATAAGTCCTCAAATCATCTTGAACTGAGCACATTTGCTCTTTCAACCAACTCATTGGTTCAAGGGTACATCTCTGAACTCCTCTGATATTTGTCGTTGTAATCCTTCAACGTCTTCAGAGAGGTGACGGGTCCCGACAACCACACATCAACACGGACTGTGGGGTCCTTAAACTCATGGACTTATGCGTCCCTAAACCGAGATACGGACTGTGGGGTCCTTAAACCCGCGGACTTATGCGTCCTTAAACTAACGGACTAATGCGTCCTTAAACACACCCATATGGACTGTGGGGTCCTTAAACCCATGGACTTATGCGTCCTTAAACTACCAATGGACCATCATGTCCCTAAACTGGCAATGGACCACTACGTCCCTAAACTGGAAATGGACCACTATGTCCCTAAACTGGAGATGGACCACCACGTCCCTAAACTGGCAATGGACCACCATGTCCCTAAACTGGAACAATAGAGCCCAAATGCTCTTTTGTCGGATCTAAACGATCCCGTTTAAGTTGATCTTAGCCTCAAATATGGCTAACGTGTCCTTAAACCTTCAAACAGACTTTAGTCCCAAATTGGACTCTAGATCCCCCAATCAACTTTGGCTCAAGGGTACATCTCTGAACTCCTCTGACATCTGTCGTTGTAATCCTTCAACGTCGTCAGAGAGGTGATGGGTCCCGACGGCCATACATGTAATGGACCCCTATGTCCCTAAACTGGAACATTAGAGCCAATTGCTCTTTTATCGGATCTAAACGATCCCGTTAAGTTGATCTTAGTCTCAAGTTAGACTAACGTATCCTTAACAAACGTTTGAGTTGATCTTAGCCTCAAATATGGCTAACATATCCTCAAACCAAACCCCCAAACCCAAATCTAAGATAATACGGATTTGGACTAGTTCACGCCCTACGGGCGACAACATAAATTAGTCTCCGTATACAATCCGCGGGCAACCACAAATAAAACAAACACCCACGACACGAAGTGACCAGCTGGAGAAGGAGAAAGTTGTTACCGCGATGCGGTAGCGTAATTAACTGCAGGGGCTTGCGCCTGCAGGGAAGAGCGTCCCCACAATCAAAAACCCCTCTAACGAGGGGGAATCTGACGAAGTCTGCTATATCGGCCGCATCCGTCTAAACCTTCGATACACGGTGCCATAAATCAACTTGGCATCTTCGGAGAGGTGGACGGATAAAACCAATTAGCATCTGCCCCGAACCTCAGGTGAGACAACCGTGTCTCGGCCGCCGTTCGGCGGGGAACAAGCACGAATCTCGAGACCCAAAGCCCTAGATCGACCAGCGGAAAGGAGGATTTGTCCGGCACCGACGGTTGGATGGAGCCCAATGAACCCCGTGCTCTGCACACTTGTCTCTTCACCTACCCTTAACTCCCCTGCACTGTTTGATTTTCCTAGAATCAAACAGAGATCTTTCAATTCACAATTTATCACAATTTTAATACTTTTTAATCCACAATTTTAATTCCAAAACCCTAATTCTCCACTATAAATACCACCCCACATTTTGGCTCAGCACCATTCTGAAAATTCTAGCCAAAACTCTCCAAAAAGTTCCTAGTGCAAGTGAAGTAAAGTGGAGTTAGCGAGCAAGTTGGCTCCGGCGAAGATCGAAGCCAATTCCTAAGCTCCCGTGACGTCACGACGACACCCTTTTCTTCCTAACCCTTTCTTTGAGCTTTCTAAACAGTAAGTCCCTCCCAAACTCCCTTTCTCTTCCTTGAATTTCTTTTTAAATAAAATCGGTAAAAGTGGAGTTGTTACCGATATCACCTTTTTTAAAACCAAAAACTCCATTCTCCTTTATCATTTGGAAAATTTAATTTTACCACTTCACCTGTAATCTTAATACCAATGTTTAGAATAAACTTTACCCAAGAATCTTATGTAAAACAACCATATTTGAACTTTTACATTAAAATACCTTGAACTTTGTTATCGCATTTTTTCGACAAACTTGCTTAACAATATCTTTAGGAAAACTTCACGGGGTAACGACCTACCCTACATGCACAGTTGGATTCATAGAAAGATATCTGTTTTGTATGAATATTTGTTACGAAGAAAAATTTACATTAAAAAACCACATAATTCTAAAACCGGATTTCTTTTAAAGCGATAGTTCATTTTCTTTGCGATTATGCATCTACAACCCTCTTTAAAGGACCTGCTAACGGATGGTGCGGATTATCGCACATTCTTGGGCTAGTAGAGCGATATGCAGTGCTCCTCATGGAGCATTCGATCTCGAAAGGATTTAAATACGTTTTTAAGAAATACGAATTTTTTAAAATAAAATAAAATTATTTTTAAAATTAAAATTATATAAAATTATAAATCCATATTTTCAAAATATAATAAATCTATATTTTTAAAAAATGAAAAGGTTAACAAATGTCAATAAAATACAATCAAGATACCAAAAAGGCAAGTTTTACAATAAAATACCATGAACTTTTCAAGCTAAGTAATTATCACTAAAATACCACAATACTTAAAATCCGTGCTCATGAAAACCATAAGTAATACTAATCACCCTCGAGGTTACTTTTGTTAACTATATTAAAAATATTTTTTTTATAAAACCCCCTCAAGTTATATAAAAACAATATTTTAAGGACTTTAATAAATATAGGTTTAAGCGGGATCAATTCTCTTGAGCCCCAGGGAGTCAGAAAAAGTGAGTGCTTGCTTATTTAAGGTTGACAACTTAACGGAATTATCAATGGTAATTGTTTTGGAAAAAACACAAATCCTGCCGAATATTTGCAGCAGTTACCGATAACTCCCGAACCTAATTCAAAAGCTAAATCTGTTTACAAGTGTCTAACTCAGTCTGAGTCTAATTCAAACCTAATTCTAAAATCAAACATGAATACTTGATCATGAACATGAATACTCGAATCCAAACATCAATATCAAACATGTATACTTGACCTGACTTGACCGGACCATGGTTATAACTTGACATGACTACTTGAATACTTGACTACATCCTGAACATGAATACCTGAACATTTGTATCCATGGTTTCGGCAAGTCTGATAATTATAATCTATACAATACATTACGCGGGGATAAAGGGGTAGATTGGTACGGAACATATATCGTGGCACGAGAGGTCACTTAAAAGACACCTACATGAATTCACATATCGTTGTTCCGTGGGTTATGACGGGGTCTTATACTACATGTTACCATAGTCCACGGGGTAAGATGGACTGTTCTCGTATACATGAATATCTTCTTTATCAAGCTACAAACAACCACGTTAGAATAACAATCATATACCTGTACAATTTACTAGTTCTTTTCACATTACTTGTTATATTCTCTTTCTTCTTTTAGGACTTACCGAGCGCTAGTTCGCTGTATACATTCCTTTCTATTTTTTTCTTTGGAATATTCGTCAGGAGGACCGCACTTTTAGGAGATCAAGCCGAGTCAGGAGGACTTGACCAGCTTGCGGCATAGCCTAACTTCTAGTTCCTTTTACTTACTTTTCTGTATGCCATTGTTTAGGCACTGCTTTATATCATTGTATCTTTTCATTTTAAAACTGTTGTATGTAAAGATGAATGTAAATAAAGTAGCTGATTTATTTTAATACTTTTGTTCGTTTTATATATTGCTTAATTACGCTTAACATATTTATTTCTCAGTAAATACGTTGCGGCCTGCCACGTCACTGTTTCCGTCTACTGGGAAGCGGGGCGTGATAAGAAATATATTGAAAATCCGAAGAAAACTAATTTTTTTTAGATTTTAGAAAATTTTGTGAATTTTGTTTACTGCATGCAAAGTATTTGAAGTGAACAGAAAACATTTGAATTATTAAAAAAATCATGATTTTAGTGTGCTATTGCATGCAATATATTGATAATTCGGAGAAAAAAGAAAATTTTGGGATTCCTAAGAATATCGTAATTTTCGTACAGTAAGCAAAATATTGAAAAAACAAAATAGCACAGAAAGTTTTGAAGCTGTAAATTTCGTGATTTTCATGTGCTATGCATGCAAAGTATTAATAATTTGAAGAAAAAAGAAAAGTTTTGAATTTTTTTAAAAAATCATTATTTTCGTGAACTGATATTGAAAATTTGAATTAAACCGAAAATTTTGGGATTCTTGGAGATGTTACAATTTTGTGAGTTATAACAAGCAAAATATTGAAAAACCAAACAGCACAAAAGTTTTTAATTTTTGAAAATTTCACATTTCGTGTGCTGTATGCAAAGTATTTAAAGAAAACAGAAAAACTTTTGAATTTTTAAACAAATCACGATTTTAGTGTGCATGCAAAATATTTATAATTTGAAAAAAAAATTGGGATTCTTATCACGATTTTCGTATGTTATATAGCAAGCAAAATATTGAAAAAACTAGATAGCATAGAAAATTTTTAAGTTCTGAAAATTTCGCGATTTTCATGTGCTATGCATGCAAAGTATTGATACTTTGAAGAAAATAGAAAAAAATTTGAATTTTAAAAAAAACACGATTTTTTTAAACTGATATTGAAAATTTGAGTTAAACAGAAAAACTTTGGATTCTTGAAGATATTGTGATTTCGTGAGCTAAAGCAAGCTAAATATTGAAAAACCGATCACTGAAAGTTTAAATGAAATAGAAAATTTTGGGATTATTAAAGATATCGCGATATTGAAATAACCAAAGAGCACAGAAAGTTTTGAATATTTTAAAATTTCACTATTTTTATGTACTATATCATGTAAAATATTTAAAATCAGAAGAAAACTAAATTTCATTTTTACCTTTTTGATAATTTCACGATTTTCGTATGCTGCAATCAAAGTATTTGAAGAAAACATAAAACCTTCAAATTTTTAAAAAAATATGATTTTAGTGTGCCATATATTGATAATATGAAAAAAAAACAATAAGTTTTGGGATTCCTGAGGATATCGCAAATTTCATATGTTATGGAAAGAAAATTATTTAAAAACCGAAGAGCACAGTAAATTTTGAAGTTTCTGAAAATTTTGTGATTTTCGTGTAATTTAGCATCAAAATATAGAAAATCTAAAGAAAACTAAAGGTTTTCTTTAGATTTTTGAAAATATCGTGATTTTCGTATGTTATATAGCAGGTAAATTATAAATAATATGAAGAATACAGAAAAATTTGAATTTTTATAAAATCATGATTTTCGTGTACTATATTGCATCCTAGATATGGAAAATTTGAATGAAACGGAAAATTTTGAAATTCTTGAAAATATCGCGATTTTTTGAGTTATAGCAAGAAAAAATATTAAAATACTGAAGAGCGCAGAAAGTCATGAATTTTTTAAAATTCTATATTTTTCATGTAATATAACAAGAAAAATATTTAAAATCCGAGAAAACTAATTTTTTTTAGCATGCAAAGTATTTGAAGTAAATAGAAAACTTTTGAATTATTAAAAAAATCATGATTTTGGTGTGCAATATATTGATAATTAGGAGAGAAAAAGAAACTTTTGAGATTCCTTAGAATATCGCGATTTTAGTATGTTGTAGCAAGTAAAATATCGAAAAAACAAAATAACACAGAAAATTTTGAAGTTTTTGTAAAGTTCGCGATTTTTATGTGTTATGCATGCAAAGTATTGATAATTTGAAGAAAACAGAAAAATTTTGAATTTTAAAAAAAAAATCAAAAGACTTTCGTGAACTGATATTGAAAATTTGAATTAAACAAAAAAAATTGGGATTCTTGAAGATATCTCAATTTCGTGAGCTATAACAAGAAAAATATTGAAAAACCAAACAATACAAAAAGTTTTTAATTTTTGAAAATTTCATGATTTTCGTGTGCTGCATGCAAAGTATTTAAAGAAAATAGAAAAAGTTTTGAATTTTTAAACAAACCACTATTTTAGTGTGCATGCAAAATATTTATAATTTGAAAGAAAATTTTGGGATTCCTGAGGATATCTCCATTTTCGTATGGTATATAACAAGCAAAATATTGAAAAATTCAAATCGCAGAGAAAATTTTGAAGTTTTGAAAATTTCACGATTTTCGTATGTCATACATGCAAAGTATTGATAATTTGAAGAAAAACAGAAAAAAATTAAATTTTTAAAAAAAACACGATTTTTGTGAACTGATATTGAAAATTTGAATGAAATAGAAAAATTTTGGATCCGTAAAGATATCGCGATTTCGTGAGCTAAAACAAGCAAAATGTTGAAAAACTGAACAACACAAAAAGTTTTGAATTTTGAAATTTTTGTAATTTTCGTGTGCTACATGCAAAGTATTTGAAGAAAATAGAAATCTTTTGAATTTTTAAATAACGGTTTTAGTGTGTATAACATGCAAAATATTGATAATTCGAAAAGAAAACAAGAAAATTTTTGGATTCCTGAGAATATTACGATTTTCATGTAGTATAGTGAGCAAAATATTGAAAAACTGAAGAGAACAAAATTTTTTGAAGTTCTTGAAAATTTCGCGATTTTCGCGTATTATGGCATGCAAAATATTGAAAATTTGAACAAAATTAATTTTTTTTTTGAGATTTTTGAAAACATAACGATTTTCCAGTGCTATAGCATTCTAGTATTGATAATTTAAAGAAAACAGAAAAAAATTTGATTTTTGCAAAAAGATTCAATTTTTTAGTACTATAAAATGCGAAATATTGAAGATTTGTAAGAAACGGAAAATTTTGGGACTCTTGAAAATATCGCGATTTCTTGAGCTATAGCAAGTAAAATACTGAAAACCGAAAGCATAGAAATTTTATAAAAATTTCATGGTTTTCATGTGCTATGCCTGCAAAGTAATAAAAAATTAAAAGAAAACTAAATTTTTTTTGTCATTTTGTACTGTATGCAAAGTATTTGAAGAAAACATAATATTTTTGAATTTTTTAAAAAAGTCATGATTTTAGTGTATTAGTTGTGAAAATCGATCGTTTAGGTCCCGAAATCGCAAACAAAGATTTGCTACGAACTTTGATTTTTGATTTAGGAATGAAATCAACGTTCGGATCTGTTGGGATTTGACAGGCAGCATCGCGAATTAATTCTGAACGCAATCAAATAATTAGTTTCGATTTTTAGTAACTTTCTAATTTTAGCGGATATCTATTTTAGGCAATTTTTATTTTGTTGGTAAATTATTTGTGTTTTTTGATTTTGAATGGGTTTATTTAAGAGACTGCTTTGCAATTGTAATAAGTAGCTTTTGATTAATAAAACCCTAATTTCTGTGGCCAAATTGTTATTTTTATTTTCTATTCCTTTCACCCTCCTCTTAAATCATTCTAAAAGTGCAACATCCAAATCAAGGCTACACCAGTTACAAATGTCTTCATTCCCCCTCACCTTCACATTTCTTTTAAAGGCCATCTAAATCTTGTGTATACATTCATGCATATCTCAATTGATGAATTAAGTACCAATCTTCAATTTTCATATCAATGGTTTCACAGAATATTATTCATAGTATGCATGTACTCTTGGATTACATTCATTATTGAGTTCATGAATTTAAATGACACTTCAAGCTAGGGTTGTATATATATTTGATTTCTTAAATGGTCTAATCTCATTCAGATATGTTTCATGCACTTGATGCTTCCAGTGGCTTTAGAATGTTTGCACCTGTAGCTAGGTCCTGAATGGTTTCAAATTTCAAATTTTCCATAATTAATATTCATTGGTATAGTGATTACACCATTACAATCTGCTCAAAACTTACGTGCTGCTAGACAAAGACGGAGCAAGAATTATAGTTTAGGGGGCCTACCATTTTTACAATATGCATTAAATCTGAAGATAATACTCAAAAAACCTAAGCGCTATAATGATGTTTGGCTAATTGAATAGGTGTTATGATATAGTTATTACAATTAACAAAAGGATATTAAAATCTATTCACCAAAGATCAAATAAGTAACTCAGCTTATGTTTAGAAAAAAAGTAAGAAAGCTATTAATTAAATTGAAAAAAAATTGTAAGCTGTAGAAACCACAACGGTCACATGTTAGAACTTATTCTATTATCATAGTATCATTCGGTTACCCCTGGGTTCTTGGCTAATATCTTCATTACCATTGGATTCTCAACGACGATGACAGCAACGACTACAACAAGAAGTCCTTATCCCAAAATTTTATTCTTGGATATATGAATTTTGATCTGGAGTGTTTTGTGATGAAGGCATGTGTAATAAGAGCTACGGGGTCATCAAGTTTTTGATCTGGAGTGTTTTGTGATGAATTGTTTCTGAATGAGATGGAGGCGATGATGAATTTGTCATCAAAGAACTTGAGAGGTGGAATGGGATTTTTCCATCAACATTTGGGTTTACAGGTATTTTTTTAACAAATGAATTTATAATTTTTTTGGAACAAATATTTTCTTTTATATTCTTTATCTTTAAATAATGCTTTGTAATCAGGAAATTGATGTTGTACCACATCAAGACATTCAGTTTACATCATGGCATTGCTAAGAATATAGTGATGACTGCTATGGATCAGAATCTTTAAATGTTTGTTGGATCTTTCTTATTCTCTCTTTAGCTGTATCAAATTGTGATTTTGTTTTGGCTTGCAATTAGATTGGAATTTGAGCTAGGAATTACTTATGATTTTGTTTGATACTCTCTCTCTCTCTCTCTCTCTCTCTCTCTAGGTTGATCTAAGCTATATATTGAGAAAAGTATTAATTTGGTTGTATGATCTCTGTAGTTCATATGTGGCATTTAATTTCTTAATCATATTTGGGTATTAGTTCAACTCCTTCACCATAAACATGGAAAACAAAATTATGAAATACTTATTACAGTTGCAAGTTACAATTTCAGCTCACTAACTTACGGAATTATTTATACATCAATAATTAAAAAACCATCCTTCCATAAAACAAAATCTTAACTTGAAATTTGAAACCTTGGTGTAATAAGGATCTAAACTGCACTGCGGGATAATACAGCTTCATGATGCAGATTTATATTTTAACTATCCTGAGATGTCAGTTTGAGCTCCAGAATAAGAGAAGCCAAATTCAGACGGCCAATGGATACGGTTCCAGTTCCCATAGAATTTCCTCAATAGTGCTGGTACCATCAAAATCTGCACGCTATACATAAAGATTTGGTCAGAACTTGCACAACTCTAAGTCAACAATAATGCTTTATATCAAACAAAATAATTGAGATTACCTTATCCGTAATGCGTTGATTCTCTTCTCTAAGAAGAGAGGCATTACATGAATTTTCCATAGGATTGGACTCTGAGGCTCAAGCAGTCTTTCTTGCATATATCTATATTCCACCCTTGGCAACATCCTTGGCAACATTGCGGGGCCTTACAGATCAACAACATATATTTTCATTCTTATATATAGGGATGATCATACTTGGAAACATTAAGGAATATTCTTTAAATAAAATTGTGTGATTAATAATTTATCTCCATAATATGTATATTCATAACATATGCACTTGGAATGCATGCATTCTTCGCTTGCATACATGAACTTATGATTTACTAATTGTTATGCTTGTGAAGATCATGCATTTGGTTTTGAGGGAAACATTCATATTTTTAAGTGCATGTACGCACAGAATATAGAGATTATTCATGCTGTTTTGTTCAAATGCATGTTCAAAAATTATTTATTTGACATTACGTGATTTCTTTTCTTTTTTTAATGGTGACATGCATAAATTTAAAACGTTAAGAGATACAAAATGTGATTAATGTACCAGTATACATGAATAGCTTTGGCCAGAAAAATATTCAAGCCGAATTCTTAGAAATTCTTATCCTACTTGATTATGGATGAAACTGGGCCGGGTTGGGCGTGTTTTAAATAAATTTTATACTCAACCAGAAAATTAAAACCTAAACCCACAATCCGTCCGAACCCGACGGGTTTGCAATGCGTTAAATCCGAACCTGCAACTTCGGGTTTCGGGTTAAGGCGGATGGATCGGTTTTTGTGGATTTTTTGGGATTTGTCCATTATAAATTACCAAAATTATAAAGTTACAATACTTAAGGTAAGTTCTACTAATATGTATGCACAAAATTTATATTTTGACAAAACCATATATGTTATATATCATAGATTTATAGATTACACATAACAATTGCACAAACTTGACATCATACAATAAATTAAAACATGCACGTTATAAATTTAAAACTAAATGTTTATGTAATATATCGAGTTGCATCTGTTGTATGAGACGGGTTTGGTTCTGGCCGGGTTAAGAGTTCAGACGGATAGGTTTAATTCAATACCCATACCCAACCCGAAATATTTTTATCTAATTTTCGAACCGCCTGAACGGGCTCGGGCGGGTATTCGATGTCTAAAAAAATCCGGTAAAATCGGGTTGGGTCAGATCGGGTTCGGGTAAACCCAACCTGACTTTCACCCCTAGCCTTGATATACCAAAGCATGTTTGGTTATTTAGCGCCCCCCCCCCCAACAATGTTTACTATTAAATAAACCTAGATATTTATAATTATTTTGTGGTATTGGATTTTGTTTGGCAGGGTTAGGTTGCCATCCAGAATGGAAAAGGCCGTGTTGAAAGGAACAAACCGACGACCTGTTTCTTGGGGCATATGACTTGTATTCCATTGTGCTTGCATGTAGGTAAAAAATGTTCTTTATTTACATTATTGTGCAACTCTTGGCGTCATGAACAATAGATCATTCTGCTACATTATAGTTTGTGTATTACTAGCACTGATGTGGAATCGGAAATAATCTGTTGACGTTTTCTTTTCCAAAATTATGCCAAACAAAATTGATAAGTTTTATATCTATGAATATTTTATGAGTTTATCTCATTAATTATATTCAATTATGCAATTTTTCTTCGATTTGAATTTCCTTCAATTAAAATGGGTCTTCTGATGGAGTTTCCAGAATTCAGTATTGCTTCTTTGCATTGCTATATGAGAAATGTATATGCCTATTTTCTTAATGGAAATTTCACCTGATTTTTATAAAAAAATTAAGAGTTTTGGAGTGTGTATTTAAAAATATGAAGATTTAGGAGATGTATTACAAAATAGAAATGTTTTAGGGGGCCTATGTAAAAAACCCTAAAAAATGATTTTAGTGTTTATAAACTTCGTATAAATTAACACCTTGACATCGTGTAATTTTTAGTGAGCTCAAAATTTTTTTTTCATTGGTTTTTCAATATTTTGCTTTCCATAACATATGAAAATTGCAAAATTTTAAAAAGACAAAACTTTTCTATTTTTTGTGGCTATTCAATAAATTGCATGCTATAACACACGAAATCGTGAATCATTAAAAAATCTCATTTTCCCTATTCTCTTCCATTATTCAATATTTTGCATGACATAGAACTCGGAAATCGAGAAATTTTAAAAAATCTTGAAATTTGTTGTTTTATACGGTTTTTCAATATTTTGTTTATTTTAGCACACAAAAATGTGATATTTTTAAAAATCCCCCCCAAAAAATTGTTGTCTTAAAATTTTAATATTTTGCATGTTGTATATATGAAAACCGCAAAATGTACGAAAACGTTAAAAAAATTGTGTTTTGTTGTTTGCTATAACAAATGAAAATAGTGAAAATTTTGAAACTCTAAAAAAATTATTTTTGAATTTTCATTATTTTGCATGCTACATATTGCACAAAAAAGTCTTGAAATTATAGAAAATATAAAACTATTATGTTTACTTCGGTTTTTTAATATTTTGCTTGCTAAACGGAAATTGCAAAATTTAATAAAATCACTATTTCTTTGGTTTTTCAATAATATGATTGGTGTAGTCCATGAATCGTGAATTTTTTCTAAAATCCCATTTTTTTAAATATTTGATTTTCAACAATTTACTTTTTATTATAGCATAGGAAATTCGCAATATTTTCAAAATTCTCAAAAATTTCTTTTTCATTTTTTCAAAAATCTCAATATATCGCATCAAAATAGTGAAATTTTCCAAAATCCAAAAATTTTCTATTCTATTCAAATTTTTAATATGTCGCATAGTGCACGAAAATTGCTAAATTTTTAAGAATATCAAAAATTCTTTTTACTCCGTTTTTCAATATTTGTCATGTCCCGTTTCCCAAAAACGAGAAGCGAGAACTACAAGCCCGCGACGTATTCATATCGAGAAGCATTTCTTCTCAACATGATAACGCCAGCGTCTATATAAGCAGTTTAGGAAATTATAGTACAAGAATTTTAAGCTTATAAAATATTCAACAATATTTATAACAGTCCTAAAAATAATAACTGAACACAAATTTGAAATTAAGAAACTAGTAGAAGATAGCCTTGAACAAAAGAACGCATACTTACTGAAAAGAAAACCAGAGCTCGACCTGATTTGAAAGATATTGGCTGTCCTCCTCGATTGGTACCATCTCGTACCTAGCCTCATCGCTTGCCCCAATATCGTCCGACGACAATCTCAAGAAAAGAAAACAAGAAAACAAGAATGCCGTCAGCGAATTAAAGTTCGGTAAATCCATATTTTATTAAAAAAACAATATATGAAATGAAACATAATATACAATATAATCAAACAAGTATATAATATTTCAATATTGATACGTAAAATATGTTCTGAACATCAATTTTATGATCTAGGTATTCTATTTTATTTAACATCAAATGTTATGCAATTTATACATTTATATAAATATTCTAATTAAAGATTAGTGCTATTAATTATTTTAATATGCATTATCGGATTTTGTTATTCAAGGTACTAATCATATAATAGATTGATTACTAAATTGATTACCCCATATGTAGTATATATCAGTGTTATCGGTACAAGACATGCGAATAACTGTGCAAAGTTAAAGGTAGTGTGTAAGTCAATAAGCATATGTTAATTAGTGCAACGTAACTAGAGTATCGCGATATTTGATATTTCAGTGCTACCAACTATAAGTATTAGCTCGATTGTGGGAGTTTTATTATGTAACCAGGATATTCCATATTGCCACAGAACAACATCAACAAGAGATTCAAGATATATATAATGCAATGTACCGTTTTTCTTCGGTACTACAAGGAATAAGACATGATCCATTACACATAATTGCTCCCATTTTTGAGCTACCCTACCCCCATAATACACACACACACACACACACACACACATATACATATACATATATATACATATATATACATACATATATACATATATATACATACATATAAACATATATATATACATACATATATACATATATATATATATATATATATATATATCCAATAAATAGTGTACATGTCATGTCCACGAGATTTAAGATATTCATTAGATTCGTGATATTCACGATCTTCAAGATATTCAAGTGGTTCATATTAGGTTCAAGTCAAGATAGTATAGCTTAACACAGAAGTATTCACAAACCCAAGACTGTCATCCAGAGGTAAGGAAATACGGGCCCGCTCATGTAATGGGACTCCAACCACAGTAGGAGTATTCACGGACCCAAGACAGTCATCCAAAGATAAGGAGACACGAGCTCATTCATGAGTTAGTAATGGGACTCCTGAGTTGCCGTTGAATGTGAGTGTCAACTATCGAAGTATTCACAGACCCAAGGCTATCATCCAGGAATAAGGAAACACGAGTCCACTCATGAATAATGGGACTCCAATCACCGCCAAAGTATTCACAGACTCAAGGCTATCATTCAGGGGCCAGGAAACACGGGCTCATTCATGAGTTAGTCATGGGACTCCTGAGATGTCATGTCAAGTCCCAGATATAATATTAGTTATATATACACACGTAGCATAGCCAAGTTTAAGGCCGGAAATCAAGCATAAGTTCGCTTGCAGAAAACAGCAGTCTATATTTTAAATGTTATGTGTTGCTTATTTGTACTGACACATGTTGGCATGCAATTAGTCATAACTGTTAGTTAGAAGTATAATCCTGTTGTCTGTAGATAATTTAGTCACAATTGGTATAATTCAACATCCGATTAGTGTTTATTCATATTTGGACGGTAACAAATTTAAGTGAATTATTAGGTGCCATAAAAGTTGCAGTAGAACAGTATACCACAAAATAAATGTTTGTAAGGTTATAGTGGAACATAAGGATGGTGCAATAGCAAAATAAACAAATGTCTAATGACAGTAGTTTTAGTAGTATATAATTTGCAGTATGATGGTTAGAAGATAATTAGTAGTGTTGTATATAATAGCTCAGTCTGGTGCGACAGTGAGTGTGTTTTAGTATATATGTGCATTTGTGAGGGTAGAATGATCTGTAGTTAGCAATCACTACCAGGGATATAGGCTTACAGGTTCAGCCTTCCTATCCACTAGAAATGACTAAAAGAGACGATTACAAGTACGACAATCCAAGCCAAATCATAATCCATGTTAAACTCATCAACATCCACCCAAAACTAATGATTCTAATGTGACAAATAAATCTGCTATAACTGTTTCAAATGGTAATGCGGCCCACAGGTTAATAGCTTGACAAACTAATCTCAAGCATCTCATGTCTAATATGGCAAATAAATCTGTTATTGTATTCTAACAATGTTCAGGTTTTAAACCAGCTTGAAATGTCATAAATTTGCAAAAAATTAAATATCTTTATAAATATAAAAAAAATTATGAAATTTTATAAATATCAAAAAAAATTGTTGTCTTTTGTATTCCAATATCTTACATGATATGAGACATGAATTTGCAAAGAATTAAATATTTCGTATGTTCATAGCACACAAAAATCGCAAAAAATCTCATTTTTTTTAAAATCCCATTTTTGGTGATGTTTTATTTGAAAGATATGCAGTTGTTTTATTCTTCTTGCAAATATACTATATTTAAAATTTTACAAGTTATGATGTTATATTTGAAAGATATGTTTTCGACTTTTGTCTTCTTTGTTGCTAATATACCAAACACTTACCTGTAATATATCATGATTAATTGCATTCCTTTGATTTCTTGACAACTCAATTGTGCAAGTTTTGCTAATGCTTGCAACTGTAGAATTACCTTTTCTTTTTCTTTTTTTTTAATGAAAAGAGCTCGGTAGTGGGTAGTACACTCATCTCATGAATTTGATAAATTATTCAAAAGGTAAAGGAAAAAAAACCTTAACACAAAGTTGGAGCAACAGAATCCTATCAACAAAAATGCACTTAACAGTTGAGCGAAAAAGAAAAAGAAAATGAAACAAAAGGGAATTCCATGGTTTAAAGACATCAGATGAATAGAAGTGATTGACCAAATTGGTTATGAACACTGATTAATTCTTATTTTTTGCTTGGTGTAATTAACACTCAACCACTTAATATAATAACCAGCGACCCCCTAATATATGTATGTCATTGATCTTTACACTGTTATTGCTTTCTTTGCGTATGTTATTCATGCTTCATTTTTCTACTGGAACATCAATTTGCTATTTTCATGTAACATAGAATGAAAATATTTAAAATTTGAAGGAAACAAAAAAATATTAATTTTTTAAAAATTGTGATTTTTGTTTGTTATGCAAAATATTGAAATTTTGAAGAAAATAGAAATTTTTTGGATTCTTGAAGATATCTCTATTCTCATCTTTTATAGCAAGTAAAATATTGAAAAACAATAGAATATAGAAAATTATGAATTTTTGAAAATTTCACAATTTTCGTGTAATATACCATGCAAAATATTGAAAATCGGAAGAAAACTAATTTTTTTTGAGATTTTTAAAGATTTCACGATTTTCTTATGCTGCATGCAAAGTATTTGAAGAAAAAATAGAAAACTTTTGAATTTTTTAAAACTCATGATTTTAGTGTGCTATAGCATACAATATATTGATAATTTGAAGAAAAAAACTGAAAATTTTGGGATTCTCCAACATACCGCGATTTTCGTATGCTATATACCAAGTAAAATATTGAAAATTCGAAGATTTCAAGAAATTTTGAAGTTTTTGAAAATTTCATGATTTTTCATTTACACGTAAAATATTGAAAAGTCAAAGAAAACTAAAAGTTTTTGAGGTTTTTGAAAATATCATGATTTTCATAGGCTATATAGCATGCAAGTACTAATAATTTGAAGACAACAAAAAAATTTAGAATTTTAAAAAAATCACGATTTTATTTTCAAGTACGCATGCAAAATATTGAAAATTTGAATGAAACAAAAAAATTTGGGATTCTTAAAAATATCGCGATTTAGGGAGGTATAACGAGCAAAATATTGAAAAACTAAAGAGCACAAAAGGTTTTAAAAATTTTAGTTTCACAATTTTCGTATCCTATAGCATGCAAAATATTGAAATTCCAAAGAAAACTAAATGTCTTTTTAGATTTTTGAAAGTTTCTTAATTTTCGTGTATTGCATTCAAAGTATTTGAAGAAAACAGAAAACTTTTTAATTTTTTGAAAACATCACGATTTTAGGGTGCTAGCTTGCAAAATATTGATAATTTGTACGAAAAAAAATAAAATTTTGAGCTTCCTGAAGATATTGCGATTTTTGTATTCTATAGCAAACAAAACATTGAAAAAACTAAAGAGCACAGCAAATTTTGAAGTTTTTGAGAATTTAGCGATTTTCGTATTTTATATAGCATATAAAATATTGAAAATTCGAAGAAAACTTAAAGTTTTTTAGATTTTTTAAAATATCGAAATTTTGAATTTTAAAAACAAATCGGGAATTTTGTGTACTGTAGCATGCAAAATATTGAAATTTTGAATGAAACAAAAAATATTGGAATTTTTGAAGATATCACAATTTCTTGAGCCAAGAAAAATACTGAAATACCGAGAAGTATAGAAAGATATGAATTTTTAAAATTTTACGATTTTCGTGTATTCTAGCAAGCAAAATATTGAAAATCTGAAACAAACATTTTTTTATTGAAATTTTTGAAAACTTCACGATTTTCGTGTGCTGTATGCAAAGTATATGCTGAAAAAAATAAAACCTTTGAAATTTTAAAAAATTACGATTTTAGTGTGTGCACGCCAAATATTGATAATTTGAAGGGAAAAAATAGGAAATTTTGGGACTCCTGAGTATAACGCGATTTTCAAATGTTATAGCAAACAAAATATTGAAAAACCGAAAAGCACACTCAAAATATTGAAATTCGAAGAAAACTAAAAGATTTTAGATTTTTGAAAATATCACGATTTTTCGCATGCTATATAGCATGCAAAATATTGATAATTTGAAGAATACAAAAAAAATTGAAATTTTAAAAAATTATGATTTTCGTTTACTATATTGCATGAAACATATTGAAAATTTAAATGAAATAGAAAATTTTGTGAATGTTAAAGATATCGCGATATTGAAAAAACCAAAGAGCGTAGAAAGTTTCAAGTATTTTAAAATTTTACGATTTTTGTGTACCATATCATGCAAAATATTGAAAATACAATGAAAACTAAATTTCTTTTTTAGCTTTTTGAAAATTTCACGATTTTCGTGTGATGCATGCGAAGTATTTGAATAAAAACATAAAACCTTTGAATATCTTAAAAATTACGATTTGAGTGTGCCATATATTGATAATATGGAAGAAAAAAAAATTGGGATTCCTGAGAATATCGCGAATTTCGTATGTTATGGCAAGAAAAATATTTAAAATCCGAAGAGGATGATAAATTTTGAAGTTTTTGAAAATCTCGTGATTTTTGTGTAGCAAGCAAAATATAGAAAATTATAAGTTTTTTAAGATTTTTGAAAATATCATAATTTTCGTAAGTTATATAGCGTGCAAAGTAATAATAATTTGAAGAATATAGAAAAAATTTGAATTTTTAAAAATTCATGATTTTTGTGTACTATATTGAATGCTAAATATTGAAAATTTGAATAAAATAGAAAATTTTGAATTCTTAAAGATATCGCGGTTTCATGAGTTATTGCAAGAAAAATATTGAAAAACCGAAGAGTGCAGAAAGCCTTGAATTTTTTAAAATTCCACGTTCCTCGTGAATTTAACAAAAAAAATATTGATAATCCGAATAAAAATAAATTTTTTTAGCTTTTTAAAATTTTTTTGAATTTTGTATGCTGCATGCAATGTATTTGAAGTAAACAGAAAACTTTTGAATTATTACAAAAAATCATGATTTTTGTGTGCAAATTTTGGGATTCCTAAGAATATTGCGATTTTCGTATGTTGTAGCAATCAAAATATTGAAAAAACAAAATAGAACAGAAAATTTTGAAGTTTTTTAAAATTTCGCAATTTTCATGCGCAATGCATGCAAAGTATTGATAATTTGAAGAAAATAGAAAAATTTTGAATTTTTAAAAAAATCACGATTTTCGTGAACTATCTAAAAATTTGAATTAAACATAAAATTTTGGGATTCTTGAAAATATCGCAATTTTGTGAGCTATAACATGCAAAATATTGAAAAACCAAACTGCAAAAAAAGTTTTAAATTTTTTAAAATTTCACGATTTTCATTTGCTGCATGCAAAGTATTTGAAGAAAACAGAAAAACTTTTGAATTTTTAAACAAATCACGATTTTAGCGTGCAAGCAAAATATTTATAATTTGAAAAAAAATTTGGGATTCTTGAGGATATCGCGATTTCGTATGTTATATAGTAAGCAAAATATTGAAAAAACCAAATAGCATGGAAAATTTTGAAGTTTTGAAAATTACACGATTTTCATGTGCTATGCAAGCAAAGTATTGATAATTTGAAGAAAACATAAAAAATTTGAATTTAAAAAAAACACTATTTTTGTAAACTGATATTGAAAATTTGAATGAAACAGAAAAAATTGGGATTCTTGAAGATATCGCAATTTCGTGAGCTTAAAGCAAGCAAAATATTGAAAAACCGAACAACACAGGAAGTTTTTAATTTTTGAAATTTTCACGATTTTCATGTGCTGCATGCAAAGTATTTGAAGCAAATAGAAAACTTTTGAATTTTTAAATAACGATTTTAGTGTATATGGCGTGCAATATATTGATAATTCGAAAAGAAAAAAAGAAAATTTTGAGATTTCTGAGAATATTTCGATTTTCGTATATTATAGCGAGCAAAATATTGAAAACCGAAGAGAACAAAAAATTTTAAAATTCTTAAAAATTTTGCGATTTTCGTGTACTATGACATTCAAAATATCGAAAATTCAAAGAAAAATAATTCTTTTTTAGATTTTTGAAAACATAATGATTTTCATGTGCTATAGCAATCTAGTATCGATAATTTAACGAAAACAGAAAAAAAAAAATTGATTTTTGTAAAATGTCACGATTTTTGAATACTATAAAATGTGAAATACTGAAAATTTGATAGAAACAGAATATTTTGGGATTCTTGAAGATATCACGATTCCATTAGCTATAGCAACCAAAATACTGAAAAATCGAAAAGCACATAAATTTTATAAATTTTTGAAAATTTCACGATTTTCATGTATTATGGCATGCAAAGTATTAAAAATTAGAAGAAATCCAATTTTTTTTTTTTGAGATTTTTGAAATTCGCTATTTTCGTGTATTCTATGCAAAGTATTTGAAGAAAACATAATATTTTTGAATTTTAAAAAAAATCATGATTTTAGTGAATTTGTTATGAAAATCCATCGTTTATGGTCCTGAAATCACATTCAAAGATTTGTTTCGAACTTTAACTTCCGATTTAGGAATGAAATAAATGTCCAGATCAGTTGGGATTTGACAGGCAGTATCGGGAATCAATTATTAACGCAATCAACTAATTAGTTTCTATTTTTAGCAACTTTCCAATTTTAGCAGTTATGTATTTTATACGGTTTTTATTTTGTTGATAAATTAGTTGTGATTTTTGATTTTGTAAGGATCTATTTAAGAGACTTCCAAAATTTTTACAATGATTTTTAGTTGCTCCGACAGAAAAGGCTTCCAAAATTTTTACAATGATTTTTAGTTTTTAGTTTTTTTAAATATATAGGTTAAAAAATTAAATATAATATATTTAATATATAAAGAGAGGAGAGAGACAGAGAGAGGGGGGTGAGGATTAGAAACTGTTAAGATAATATATTTATAAAAATATTTAGAATATATGTAATATATATATATATATATAAAGAATATTTTATTATATATTTGAGTTTTATAGCTAATACAAAAATACTCCGAAACATACCCGGGTTGTGTCTAAAAATATAGTTTGAAAATACGGATAATATACGTATCAACCAAAACCATAATAAGATGTCCGGTTAAAGAAAATGCATACCCCCAAAAACGGATACACGTAGTATGCACGTAGCAATCCAAACGAGTCCATTTCACTAAATGGGACGTGAACACGATATACGGATGCAACCACAGGGTATGGGGTATGATGCAGGTAATGCTAGGTATTTAAAATATATTATTGGACTATAATTTGTAGTATTTGAAAATACATGCAATACTAGATATAAGATACATGTATACAGGACATATGTGTGCACGGATCCTCTGTACTGGCAAGGATAAGTCGTAATCAAGAATCAAGAAGGGTTTCAAGCATACGGGTCGGGTCGGATACTAAATACATATACCAAACACTATCCGCACCCAAAAACAACTAAAACTAAGAAATAGCCACAAGATAAATAAACTAATCAAATATGTAACACCCGAGCCCAATGCTACTAATTTCTGTTACCGTTTGAACTTAGTGTGGCACCCGTTTCATTTATCTTGCTTGACTGTTGCTTATTGTAAATTTTAACCCGTCAATTCAATTTTGCATATAACAATTTTGGCATCTAAAATAAAATTAAAAATATCCATCTTGGCCTACTTGACACCCCTAACCCTGTTGTAGCGTCCATACACCGTGTTCTCGTCCCGTTCAGTGAAACGGGCGAGTTTGGACGGCTACGCGCACGTACGTGTGTCCGTTTTGGGGTATGATTTTTAATCATAAAACACTTCATTTTAAATTTTGGATCCCGCCTAAAATTTTAATATTTCAATTTCAAATTTTTGGACCCAACCCGGACGCGATTTGGAAATGTTTTATTTTACGCCAAAATCCCAAATTTTAATATTCTAAACGTCGCATATTTTTCCTTAACCTATAATATATTACGGTTCCACAAAATCATTTAAATCTTTTATACTTTACCCTTACAACTCTCAACCAATCAATTCCCTCTCTTTCACTCCCGTGGGCCCCCTTCTCTCTCCTCTCTCTCTCTCTTCCCCGTATTCCTCTCTCTCTCTCTCCCCGTATCTTCCTCTCTTTCTCATATATTTAAAAAACCTTCTCCCTCCTTTATTTTTCCAAACGTAAACCCATCACCTCGCAAACCCTAACCACCGTGCCCTCGCCGCCGCAGCCCCAACGCCGGCACCACCGTCGCCTGCACCCTCGCCTACTCAGCCTCATCGCACCCACATCCTCTTCCTCCTTTCCCCCACGTTCCCGTGCACCCCTGCACCTTCACCGCGGCCTGCGCGCACCCCCCTGCACATGTTCGATTGCCAGATCTGTCGCCGCCGACGGCCTCGCCTCCGTGCCCCGGCCTTCGTATGACCCCTGTAAGCCTTACCTACCCGTCTCCTTCCTCCTTCCTTCTGTTCTGTAATCTTTTGGTGATCTGCAGTTTCGCAGTCGCTGTTTGCCGACCGTCGGAGTTCGTCGACGAACGTCGACCGTCACCACCCGTCCCACCGACCAGTGTAAGCGCTTTCTCCATCTCATTCTTCCTTCCTTCTCTGTTTTCTCTTCTATTCTTGTTTGCATGTATTGATAGTTCACTGTTCATTCCTCGGCCAGAATCCGACGATGCCGACGACGTGACCCAACATTCCAGCGAGGTACCCCGACCCGCGTGGTTCCATTGTTCGTCGTTTGGGTTCATTCCGTGAACCGTGCGCCCGTCGCGAGTTTCCCCGCCGACATTTTACGTTCCGTTTTCCCGATTCGCGACCCGTCGAGGCAAGTACCCCTTGCTACATGCTATACAATATTTACATATATATTATGACACCCTAAATCTATAAATTTAGCTTTGGTACAAGCATTTCTCATTTTCATGTACAATATTGTATTATATCATTTTATCTTTAAACTTGGAACCTACAGTCTGCAATTGAACCTAACAACCACATTTACCTGTTTAATCACATTTTAATATTGACATAGCTTATGGTAACTATCTCTATAGTTTTGTTCCATTTGGACACCCGTGTGCATTTTAACCTGTAATAGCTGTATTGAACCTGTATATATAAATCATTGCACCTCTCAAGTTCTTAAACTTGTTAACATGATTAAAAGGCCATAATTATCATCCTGCATTCGCATAACATTGAAATCATCTCTGTGACACAACTGATAGCTGTACTGCAAATTGAGTAAATCTTCCTATTGCTTAATTCATTGCTTATATCATGTTGATGATAACCATGCTTGATTATATAACTAATTGTGAGCACACCTATGACATTGTTTACATCTTGACTTAACTTGCTACACGCATATTGATTGACCCGACATGGTACCGTACACTGCTTGACCTGACCTGATGTACCATAACCTGACCCGTTACTTGATCTTGTATCTAATGCCAACAAACCTGACATGTAGTCCTCATGGACCGTTCCTGTTGTCTATCCAGACAAACCTGCTTTTACCTGATCCTGTGTTGGCATTAGTTCTTGATTACTGAATACCTGACTTGACATACATAACTTGGAGGTATGGGAAAATCAAAGGTGAAACCTGACTTGTAACTCAACAGTTCGATACCTGTTCTGATCAGTCTTACGGGCTAGGCCAGCCCCGGAGTGATGATGCTGACATCATTCGCCTGTACCTGCTACCTTTTACTGCCTAGCGGCACGTCTCGATTTCAGCCCGAGAGTCTTAGACTGTGGTCCCGGGCATGCACGGGATACTATTGAATTACATCGATGATTCATCAATTGGTTTCAAAGACTTTAGAACAGAAAACCTGATAGAACAGTTTAGTTTACCACTGCACATTACCCTGCACTGCTCTGATTCATATTATTATTACCCTTGCTTTATTCATGTTTATACTCGCATTGCCTGTTTATTATGTTATTATTTGATGACTTGACGCGCTGACGTCTGGGTTCTGCATGGCCCAGATTCCGTACCGCTGTTGCAGTCCTAGCAGGAGTACTTCAGCCAGCAGGCTGAGCTGTGAGTCCTGTATTAGTTAGTTTTTTTCTTTCCTGCATTTTATTCCTGATGTGAGCCCGCATTATGGGACATACATTCCAGTTATTTGTATTGGATCTTTCGCTTCCGCATTTTATTATTCTTGACTCATGATTTATCTTGGATTATGGACATGTTTAGATAGTTTTATTTTGTTCTTGATATCTCTACAGCCGTAATGTGACTGTGGATGGATACTTCCTACCCACAGGTAGCATGGTTGGCTATGTCACGTGCCCATTTTAGCGTACTCTGGGAAGCGGGGCGTGACATGGTTCTTTTGGTATCAGAGCCATAGGTTAGTTGGGTTGATTCTTTTGTAGTTGGGTATTTTACCCAATACACGAATCAGAATACCCGTGTTTAGGAAACATGTCCTGCTACCTTGCCGTTTAACCATTCTTGAATCACATTCTTCCTGATTACATCTTTTACGATGTGCAAACTTCCTTTGCATATCGACTCGAAAACCTGATTCCTTGTTATCTCTAGGACTTAGGCGACTTGGGTGGAGTTATGTAATTGTGGCTATGATACCGCGGCATAGTTACAATACGGTACTCTTTTTAAGTATCTTGGAGTTCTAGCCTTGATCTATATTTAGAATCTATCATCATGCTAATGTTGGGTGTTTTGATTCCAGGAATATGGCCGGCAAGAATTTGAAGATGTACCAAAGACGTGCGGACAAAGCCGCCATGCGTAGAGTGATAAGGGGATTGCTGGAGAATCTAAAGAGACAGACCGAGCTGAAACCGGCGTCTGCGCTGAACCAAACGTCTGTACGTAGAAGTGTTCCGGTGAACAGACGCAGCGTAGCACCAATGAAGAAAACAATTGTGGGTGATCGGAAAAGGAGCGTGATTTGTAACTACTGCCATGTACCCGGACATGTGCGAAAGGATTGTCGTAGGAGGATGGGACTCTGTTTTGGTTGTGGAGCGGCAGATCACGTTGTTAGTGCTTGTCCGTCGAAGCTTCGTACAAGGGATGATATTCAGAAGCCTCCGCAGAGACCGTTCCAGGGACAGAAACAGCTGACTCAAGGACCTAATCAGGCTCGAGCTTTTACCTTGACAGCTGAAGAAGCTAAGGCGTCAGGAGAAGTTGTTTCAGGTACTTTACTCGTTCATGGTTTTCCCGCATTGGCATTATTTGATTCTGGTGCATCCAATTGTTTTATGTCATCCAAGTTTATAACTACACACTCGATTACTTGCACGACCCTGTCTAGTTTTTGGGACATACACACTGGGAATGGGAAAATCATATCTAGTAGGGAGTGTAAAGATTGTACAGTTGTTGTTTGCGGACGGGAGCTTTTTGCAGATTTCTTGGTAATTGATACGGGCAGCTACGAAGTCGTTTTTCTTGGCACTTTCCACGCTCACATTGATTGTAGGGCAAAGAAAGCAATTTTCTAGATTCCCGGACATCCCGAGTTTACCTCCACTGGAGGAAGCAGTTCTGTCGGGCCAGTCGAGTTTAGGGCTAGGCCGACAAACAATACTCTTGCAGCAATGGAAGTTGATAATAGTGAAGAGCCAGCTGTTGTTCGTGATTTTATGGACGTATTTAAAGATATATCGGGTTTACCGCCGAAGCGAGACGTGGAGTTCGCAATTGATCTTATTCCTGGTGCAGCGCCAGTATCCAAAGCGTATTACCCAATGGCACCAGTAGTGTTGGAAGAAGTCAAGAAACAGGTTGCTGAATTGCTCGAGAAAGGTTGGATTTGAAGCAGTAACTCGCCTTGGGGAGCTCCAGTTCTTCTAGTAAAGAAGAAGGATGGCACAAGAAGAATGTGCATCGACTATCGAGAATTAAACCGGGTGACTATTAAGAACAAGTACCCTATCCCTCGCATTGGAGAACTTTTCGAGCAGCTTAGTGGCGCGAGGGTATTCTCGAAGCTGGATTTGCGATCCGGATATCATCAGGTTCGAGGGAAAGCAGAAGATATTTGCAAGACGGCGTTTCGAACTTGGTACGGACATTACGAATACTTAGTGATGCCCTTCGGAGTAACGAATGCGCCGGCAGTATTCATGGACTTGATGAACCGAATCTTTTCACCTTTCTTGGACCAGTTTATTATGGTGTTCATTGACGATATTCTGGTTTACTCGAAGAGTTTCGAGGAGCATGCTGAGCATTTGAAGATCGCACTGCAGACGTTGAGACAGGAGAAGCTTTATGCAAAGATGAGTAAGTGCGAGTTTTGGCTGGAGGAAGTGAAGTTTTTGGGGCATGTTGTGTCGGGCGATGGAATTGCCGTCGACCCCGAAAAGATTGCAGCAGTTCATGATTGGCCAATTCCAAAGAATGTTGCTGAGTTAAGAAGTTTCCTTGGATTGGCCGGATACTACAGAAGATTTGTGGAGAACTTTGCTCGTCTGGCGGAGCCGTTGACCAAGCTTACGCGCAAGGAGGTACCTTTTGTATGGACGGATAAATGTGCGTTAGCTTTTGAGACGTTGAAGCAAAAGTTGATAACCGCCCCTATTCTGACCGTACCAGACAATTCCGGGGGATTGGTGATTCACAGCGACGCATCTGGGAAAGGATTGGGATGTGTTTTGATGCAGCAGGGGAAGGTTGTAGCGTACGCATCGAGACAGTTGAAGACCCACGAGAAGAATTATCCAACTCATGACTTGGAACTTGCGGCTGTGATTTTCGCTTTGAAGATTTGGAGACACTACCTTTTGCGCGAAAGGGTCGAAGTTTGTACTGATCATAAGAGCTTAAAGTATGTGTTCACACAGAAGGAGCTTAATATGAGACAGCGTAGATGGTTAGAGCTGATGGCTGACTACGATCTTGATCTTAAGTACCATCCGGGGAAGGTTAACGTCGTGCCGGATGCGCTTAGTCGGTTACCAGCAATTCAGGTGTTAACTACGCAGAAGGAGATCGTTGAAGATTTTCGAAGATTTGACTTGGAGGTTGTGCTACCGCATTCTACGGGACTGTTGATGCAGCTGCAAGTACATTCATCGTTGATCGAGAATATTAAAGCAGCACAATCGCAGGACCCTAGACTGCAAAAGTTTCGAGGACAGGTTGAAGCCGGACTACGAACAGATTTATTGATCCACGAAGATGGTTCGTTGAGGTATGGTAGCCGTTTGTGTGTTCCAAAGGGAGATATTCGTGAAGAGCTTATGAAGGAGGCACACAGTTCAGCTTATTCTGTACATCCAAGAGGTACAAAGATGTACCGAGATATTCGACAGCATTTCTGGTGGGAAGGCATGAAACGGGAGATTGCTCGCTTTGTAGCTAAGTGCTTGGTGTGTCAGCAAGTTAAGGCTGAACATCAAAGGGTTGCTGGTTTATTGCAACCACTTCCGATTCCTCAGTGGGAGTGGGAACATATAACCTGGATTTCGTGACGGCTTTACCGCGGAGTCCAAAGGGCAACAATGCTGTATGGGTGATTGTTGATCGGTTGACCAAGGCAGCTCACTTTATTCCTTTCCGGGTTGGTCAATCAACAGAGACTTTGGCTGAACGGTACATGCAAGAGATTGTAAGATTGCATGGAGTACCGGTGAGCATTGTGTCCGATCGGGACACTTGGTTCTTATCACACTTCTGGAGGAATTTATAGGAAAGTTTGGGGACTCGATTTAAGTTTAGCACGGCTTATCATCCTCAAACTGATGGTCAGTCGGAGAGAACAATCCAAACTCTTGAGGATATGTTGAGAGCATGCATGTTGGACTTCAAGGGTTCAGGGGAGGATCATCTACATTTGGTGGAGTTTTCTTACAACAACAGTTTTCAGGCAACTATCCAGATGGCTTCGTTTGAAGCTTTGAATGGTCGTAAATGCCGTTCACCTGTTTGTTGGGATGATGTCGGTGAACGAAGATTATTGGGACCAGATTTGGTTGTGCAAACAGTTGAGAAGGTTAACACTATCAGAAATCATATGAAGACAGCACAAGACCGACAGAAGAGTTGGGCAGACACGTCAAGAAGACCTCTAGAGTTCGCCGTGGGTGATTTAGTGTTCTTGAAGATATCACCGACTAGAGGGGTGTTTCGTTTTGGAAGTCGAGGAAAGCTTAGTCCTCGATTCGTTGGACCCTTTGAGATCCTGGAGTGTGTTGGTGAGGTAGCGTATCGTTTGGCGCTACCGCAGTCCTTGGCGAATGTGCACGATTTGTTTCACGTATCTCAACTCTGTAAGTATGTTTGTGATGAAACGCATGTGTTGGATCATTCGGAGCTAACAGTACGAGAAGACTTGACTTTTGAGGAACAACCAATTGAAATCGTGGATCGAAGGGAAAAGGTTCTTAAGAACAAGGTTATCCCCCTTGTGCTTGTTTCTTGGGGTAATCGCTCGCATGGAGAGTCCACTTGGGAACGAGAAGATGAAATCCGGCAGAAGTTTCCTCACCTTTTCTTGTAGTTTCTATCTTTGTATTCTTGGAATTTCGAGGACGAAATTCTTTTTGTAGTTGGGTATAATGTAACACCCGAGCCCAATGCTACTAATTTCTGTTACCGTTTGAACGTAGTGTGGCACCCGTTTCATTTATCTTGCTTGACTGTTGCTTATTGTAGATTTTACCCCGTCAATTTAATTTTGCATATAACAATTTTGGCATCTAAAATAAAATTAAAAATATCCATCTTGGCCTACTTGACACCCCTAACCCTGTTATAGCGTCCGTGCACCGTGTTCTCGTCCCGTTCAGTGAAACGGGCGAGTTTGGACGGCTACGCGCACGTACGTGTGTCCGTTTTGGGGGTATGCTTTTTAATCATAAAACACTTCATTTTAAATTTTGGATCCCGTCTAAAATTTTAATATTTCAATTTCAAATTTTTGGACCCAACCCAGGCGCGATTTGGAAATGTTTTATTTTGCGCCAAAATCCCAAATTTTAATATTCTAAACGTCGCATATTTTTCCTTAACCTATAATATATTACTATTCCACAAAATCATTTAAATCTTTTATACTTTACCCTTACAACTCTCAACCAATCAATTCCCTCTCTTTCACTCCCGTGGGGCCCCCTTCTCTCTCCTCTCTCTCTCTTCCCCGTATTCCTCTCTCTCTCTCCCCGTATCTTTCTCTCTCTCTCTCTCATATATTTAAAAAACCTTCTCCCTCCTCCTTTATTTTTCCAAATGTAAACCCGTCACCTCGCAAACCCTAACCACCGTGCCCTCGCCGCCGCAGCCCCAACGCCGGCACCACCGTCGCCTGCACCCTCGCCTACTCAGCCTCATCGCACCCACATCCTCTTCCTCCTTTCCCCCACGTTCCCGTGCACCCCTGCACCTTCACCGCGGCCTGGGCGCACCCCCTGCACGCGTTCGATCGCCAGATCTGTCGCCGCCGACGGCCTCGCCTCCGTGCCCCGGCCTTCGTACGACCCCTGTAAGCCTTACCTACCCGTCTCCTTCCTCCTTCCTTCTGTTCTGTAATCTTTTGGTGATCTGCAGTTTCGCAGTCGCTGTTTGCCGACCGCCGGAGTTCGTCGACGAACGTCGACCGTCACCACCCGTCCCACCGACCAGTGTAAGCGCTTTCTCCATCTCATTCTTCCTTCCTTCTCTGTTTTCTCTTCTATTCTTGTTTGCATGTATTGATAGTTCACTGTTCATTCCTCGGCCGGAATCCGACGATGCCGACGACGTGAACCGACGTTCCAGCAAGGTACCCCGACCCGCGTGGTTCCATTGTTCGTCGTTTGGGTTCATTCCGTGAACCGTGCACCCGTCGCGAGTTTCCCCGCCGACATTTTACGTTCCGTTTTCCCGATTCGCGACCCGTCGAGTCAAATACCCCTTGCTACATGTATACAATATTTACATATATATTGTGACACCCTAAATCTGTAAATTTATCTTTGGTACAATCATTTCTCATTTTCATATACAATATTGTATTATATCATTTTATCTTTAAACTTGGAACCTACAGTCTGCAATTGAACCTAACAACCACATTTACCTGTTTAATCACATTTTAATATTGACATAGCTTATGGCAACTATCTCTATAGTTTTGTTCCATTTGGACACCCGTGTGCATTTTAACCTGTAATCGCTGTATTGAACCTGTATATATAAATCATTGCACCTCTCAAGTTCTTAAACTTGTTAACATGATTAAAAGGCCATAATTGTCATCCTGCATTCGCATAACATTGAAATCATCTCTGTGACACAACTGATAGCTGTACTGCAAATTGAGTAAATCTGCCTATTGCTTAATTCATTGCTTATATCATGTTGATGATAACTATGCTTGATTATATAACTAATTGTGAGCACACCTATAACATTGTTTACATCTTGACTTGACTTGCTACACGCATATTGATTGACTCGACATGGTACCGTACACTGCTTGACCTCATGGACCGTTCCTGTTGTCTATCCAGACAAACCTGCTTTTACCTGATCCTGTGTTGGCATTAGTTCTTGATTACTGAATACCTGACTTGACATACATAACTTGGGGGTATGGGGAAATCAAAGGTGAAACCTGACTTGTAACTCAACAGTTCGATACCTGTTCTGATCAGTCTTACGGACTAGGCCAGCCCCGGAGTGATGATGCTGACATCACTCGCCTGTACCTGCTACCTTTTACTGCCTAGCGGCACGTCTCGGTTTCAGCCCGAGAGTCTTAGACCGTGGTCCCGGGCATGCACGGGATACTATTGAGTTACATCGATGATTCATCAATTGGTTTCAAAGACTTTAGAACAGAAAACCTGATAGAACAGTTTAGTTTACCCACTGCACATTACCCTGCACTGCTCTGATTCATATTATTGTTACCCTTGCTTTATTCATGTTTATACTCGCATTGCCTGTTTATTATGTTATTATTTGATGATTTGACGCGCTGACGTCTGGGTTCTGCATGGCCCAGATTCCGTACCGCTGTTGCAGTCCGAGCAGGAGTACTTCAGCCAGCAGGCTGAGCTGTGAGTCCTGTATTAGTTAGTTTTTTTCTTTCCTGCATTTTATTCCTGATGTGAGCCCACATTATGGGACATACATTCCAGTTATTTGTATTGGATCTTTCGCTTCCGCATTTTATTATTCTTGACTCATGATTTATCTTGGATTATGGACATGTTTAGATAGTTTTATTTTGTTCTTGATATCTCTACAGCCGTAATGTGACTGTGGATGGATACTTCCTACCCACAGGTAGCATGGTTGGCTATGTCACGTGCCCATTTTAGCGTACTCTGGGAAGCGGGGCGTGACAAAATATAAAATGGTATAAATGAACTAGGGTGTTACAGACCTTTGTGGGTATTTTCTTAGTCAACAAAAATATGTTCGAGACGTTATCGAGTTGGGTGGATTCACCGATGACAAAATGGTGGACACTTCTCTGGAACTAAATGTTAAATACAGCTGAACTGATGGAGATCCTATTCCTGGTCCAACTCTTTACCGTCAGCTCGTAGGAAGTCTGGTCTACCTTACTGTCACACGTCCTGATATTACCAATGCAGTACACATTGTAAGTCAATTCGTTTCAGATTCTTATAGTCTACACTTAACAGCTGTTCACCGCATCATATGCTAACTGTTTCCTGATTTAAAATCAGGAAAAACCAACGGAGAAGGCATCACGTGCTAGCACGTGACCAGCGGTCACGTGTTGACACGTGACATGTAAAAGCGGCGGCACAAGGCACATTCGTTCCCTGAGTAAATCAAGAAAAAAGCTCCAGAAAAGGTATCACGTGTGCACACGTGACCAGTGGTCATGTGTTGGCACATGATGACCAAGCAGCGGCAAAGAACATAGCGCAGAAGGAAGGGAAGCCCGTTCCAGGGGGGGTCACGTGCGCACACGTGACCAACGGTCACGTGGCCACACGTGACCAGCTTCAAGAGCCTTATTTTTATGACAGAATTAAATTCTGTGAAAAGATCTCTCAAATCTTTCCGAAGGAGAACGATTATTTGGAACCGATTGGATTACAGATTTAAAGGTGATTAAATATCACCTATCTATGGAAAAATCTTAAACTTGGAAAGATTTCCCCTTAAAATCTAACCGAAATAACAAAGGGAAATCTCTGGATTTAAAATCCGATGGTGAATAAAATTCACCTAATAATCTAAAGGACCAGATGAATGATGAATGCAAATCAGATCTCTGAATGAATGCAAATCAAATCTCTCAATGAAAGATTCACTAAGATTAATTGATTCTGCTCCTTCTCCTATAAATAGGAGCCAATAGATATACAGAGAGATAGAGAGGAAAAGAAATAGAGCCTTGAGACTTTGGAAGAATTTGATCTGCTGCAGAAGAAAACCTTAGGTAAGAAAGGGAAGGCTTTTAAAAAGAGAATTTAATTCTCAAAAGAGTTGAACTCTTATAAAAAAAAGAAGAACTTAGTTCTCTCTTTGGTGGAGGATCTGCAAAGTGTACATCTCCCCATGAATTGAGAATTTAATTCTCATTGGGTTGAGATCCTGCCATGCAGATCCAAAGCATAGGGAGGGAATGGAAGTTTGAGAATTTAATTCTCACAAAACTATAGGAATTTAATTCCTTTAAAATAAAATTAGGGTCTAACCCTATGTTATGGAAATTTAATTCCTTCAGAATGAACAGAATCAGGGTTTAACCCTAGTTGAGAACTTAGTTCTGTTAAAATAACAGGAATTTAATTCCCTTAATAAAGAAGAAATTAGGGTTTCACCCTATGACAGAATCTCATTCCTCAGAATAATTCTCTAAAAGAGAGTGGGAACTTAATTCCTTAAAGCTGTTATTAGGGTTTAACCCTATGATAGAATGCAGTTCTTCATATATATGAGGAATTTAATTCCTACAGAAAATTCAGAGTTCAACTCTATCCCAGAATATAAATCTTCAGAAGGAAATAGGAATTTAATTCCTCTAAAAATTATTGTTAGGGTTCAACCCTGCGAAGAATTTAATTCTTAAAGGGATTAACAGATCTTCCAAAAAACATACAAAGAGGCAGGGTCACGTGCTACCACGTGACCCCCGAAATAATCCACAGAAAAGGCCCTTTGAGGACATGACCCACGTGACCCTTGGCAGAAGCTTTAACATACAAGCACCAAGATGCCCATCAAGTGACAGCACGTGAGGCTCCAAAGTATTCAATGCTTTTAACAGAATAAAATAAAGGGAGGGTGCCCTCACGTGTTACCACGTGACCCCTCTTGCCTTAGTGTTTAACACTAAATTGGAACCCCTGAATCCAGTGTTAAGCACTGTTTTGCCTTAGTGTTCAACACTAATTAAAGAGCTTTCTTGCAGTGTTTAACACTAAATTTCTTAGTATTTAACACTAAATTAAATCTCTGTTAACAGAGTTTAACATTAATCTTCTTAGTGTTCGACACCAAATTAAAGTCTCTGTCACCAGTGTTTAACACTGATTATCTTAGTGTTTAACACTAATTTGAGATCTCTGTTGCTAGGGTCTCACACTGATTTTTTTTAGTGTTTAACACTAATTTGAACCCCCTGTTGCTAGTGTTTAACACTAACTTCAGCCCAATTGGCTAAGTATCCAGAGGCAAAGCCTCTCCTCTAATGGACCAACAGAGGGCTAATATCCTAAACATGATTGGACTTAGCCCAAGCTGGCCATAAGTCCTCAATTCAAATTCAACTGAGCCAATGGGCTCATAATATAATTAATTGGTCTTGGTTCCAAATTGGGCCAAAGATTATTTAATCTACCCCGGTTTTAAGGGTACATCTCTTCACTCCTTTGATACGTGTCGTTGTAATTCCTCAACGTCTTCAAAGAGGTGACGGGTCCCGATGACCATATATTGATACGGACTGTGGGGTCCTTAAACTCATGGACTATGAGGTCCTTAACCTTGACCGTGATGTCTTAAAACTAACATCGGACTGTGGGGTCCTTAAACCCATGGACTATGACGTCCTTAACCTTGACCGGAATATCTTAAAACTAACAATGGACTGTGGGGTCCTTAAACCCATGGACTATGACGTCCTTAACCTTGACCGAGATGTCTTAAAACTAACAATGGACTGTGGAGTCCTTAAATCCACGGACTATGAAGTCCTTAACCTTGACCGCAACGTCTTAAAACTAATATTGGACCGCAATGTCCTTAAACTACCTATTGACCGCAATGTCACTAAACTAAAAACAACAGGGCTCCCTTAATTGCTCTCTTATCGGATCTAAACGGTCCCAAACGGTCCCGTTAAGTCGATCTTAGTCTAAAAACTAGACTGACGTATCCTTAACAACCGTTTAAGTCGATCTTAGTCTCAAACGAGACTAACGCATCCTTAAACCCAAACCCCCAAACCCAAATCTAAGATAATACGGATTTGGACTAGTCCACGCCCTACGGGCGACGACATAACTCAGTCTCCGTATATAATCCACGGGCAACCAAACATAAAATAAACACACACGACACGAAGTGACCATCTGGAGAAGGAGAAAGTGGTTACCGCGATGCGGTAGCGTAATTAACTGCAGGGGCTTGCGCCTGTAGGGAAGAGTGTCCCCACAATCAAAAACCCCTCAAGCGAGGGGGAATCTGACGAAGTATGCTACATCGGACGCATCCGTTTAAACCTTCGATGTATGGCGCTATAAATCAACTTGGCATCTTTGGAGAGGTAGACGGATAGCACCAATTAGCATCTACCCCGAATCTCAGGCGAGACGCCCATGTCTCGGCCGCCATTCGGAGGGGAACAGATTCTGGCACGCCCGGTGGGACCTTTTCCTCTTTCCACTCCACACTTCGTGTGTCGTGTTCACGAACCAAACACGGTTTGCCAATAGTTGCCCCAGGGTTTCAAGGTATTAAGATTCGGCGTCTTGCTTATTGCAGAAAGCAAAGAATCAATGGCTTCCACTTGTGCGACATGCTCCAACTGCAATTGCAACCAACGCTCTTCCTCGCCAGGAGGTATAGCCTACGGACCCCAAGCTGCTTCGCTATTCACAATGCCTGTGGAACAGGTCACTCGAACCACTACAGGACTGTTTTTTGGGACCATGCTCCCGCCGACAAGCTTCACCGCTCCGGTGCTGACAACGGAAGCTCCCAAGAAGTCGTTCTTTGATCATCTTACCCCTGTTGCGGCCCCTCTCAACGGGTCGCCCAACAAAAGAGCCTCGGTCTTCTCCAGACTAGGCCAGAGCTCCTGTAAAACCGCAATGGGGCCTGCAATCCTAGAGAAGGCTGCTCCTGAGAAAATAACCAGTCTTGTTCCTGAAGTCGTCAAGGCGGCTTCCCCTGCCAAAAAGTCGGTCTTTACAAGATTGACTGTTCCAGCTCCCGCTCCTGCTACCCAAAGGACATCAGTTTTTAACAGGCTGACACCAGCAGTGACCCTCCACATACACAGGGGGCAAGACGAGGCTATCGCCATCACCAAGCCGATGCCATCAGCACGACACGCTCGACGTCGATACTGGCACCGAGTGAGAAAGGCCGGAGGCAACTCTCCTTCTGGGCTAACTCCTCCAGCCCCGATGACAGAAGTTAATGCTGCTGTTCCAACTGGGAACAGCTTTGAGATGCTAAATAAGGTGCGTAGGAATTTTCCTACCGCGGTGCTAAAGAGGTCTCCCCCTCTGCTGAAAAGGGCTATAGAAGTGAAGCCAGAACAGCCCCAATCTCCTCAACGGCTGTCCTCCCGAATCTATTAAGTCCGGCGGGAGACCCGAGACTCGATGATCGATCCAAATTTCTCCCGCCAGCACAAGAAGTTGAAAATCCAACAGGAAGTCAGTCGCCAGGCTAGGCCACGAAAACCTGTCTGGGTGCCCACCTCAACGGTCCGTTCAATTTCCACTACTCATAAAAAGAGGAAGCCAGAGAAGATCCCCCAGCCTGCAATGAGAGCTAAAGGCACTAAGCCCAGACGTCCTAAGTCTGGGGGCATGATGGTCCATACCGTATACATGGCGTCAGGAAAGAAAGACAGCCGTGCGTCTACGGGTCATAGACCGCTTACACGGTCAGTGACCAAGGCGCAGGAGCAGCAACAGAAGCTCCAAGAGATGATGAATGCTATGGCCGCACTTACCGGGCCAAAAGAAAACCCAGAAACGTTCTCGGATGAACGCCAGGAGGAAGAAACCGATGCCGAATTCCTTCGCTGAATATTGGAGAAGAAGGACAAAGAGGCTGCTGAACAAGCAACCAACATACAGCGTATGGGCCTTCTCTTCCAAGATATGATAGGGATGATGATACAACAAGATCCTCCGGCTGAAGAGCCCCCGATCGTCCTCGGAGACGATAGGGGAGAGACATCAAATCCCCCGCCGGCTTTGTCAACGGCTAAAGAGGATACAATCTCTAAAACTGATTTGGACGAGTACATAGCCCAGCAAATACGGGTTCATCATGCGACTGAAGCAGCCGGCCAGGTCGTAAAAAAGGGGCGGCCATATCCAAGCTGGTACGACCAAATCAAGTACCCGCCGGGTTACACAATTCCCAAGTTCCATGTTTACAAGGGAACGGGCAATCCTCACCAGCATGTTGCCCAGTTCAGGGCACTCTGCGGCAACACCGGCGGTGATGATAAGCTTTTGCTTCGCCAGTTTGTTGGAAGTCTAGCAGATACGGCGTTCGAGTGGTACTCTGAGCTCCCGAACGACTCTATCAAGACCTTCGCAGAGATGGAATTGTTGTTTACCCAACGCTTCGCGAGTGCCAGCGAGCGTACCCCGATAACGGCATTGATCAATGCCAGGGTAAAGCCGGGCGAAACATGGGTCCAATATGCTATACGGTGGCATAATTTATGGTCAAAATGCAAGCAGCGTATAGAAGAAGCTCCTGCAGTGGGAATGTTTGTGGGAACTTTAGACCCTCATGCAACTATCTCCCAGTTCATGATGTTCTTTAAGCCAACCACATTCCAGGATCTAATCGACAAGCTGGCCCAGATGGACCAGATGGGTCATAGACCGTCTCCCCCGAAGCCCGAGCCTCGGAGTGACAAGGGTAAAGGGAAGGCAACCTTCGTCGCGAATGCCCAGCAGCAACCCAATGCCCCGAAGCTGACGGATCAACTGGAAGAAAGACGCCGGTACTATAATGAGAAGATGAAGCGTCCCTACTCGTTCCCGCGGGATAAGACGAAACGGTTATTCGAGCTGGCAATACGCAACAGGCTTATAAACTTGCCAAATCCAAGGCGACCGCCACAACCCACTGAGGTGAATAACCCCAACTATTGCCCTTACCATCAAACGGTAAGCCATCCGATTGAGGATTGCTTCGTTTTCAAAGGATGGATTGAAGATCAATACCTCCAAGGAAAGTTTGCGCTGTCCGAAAAATGGAAGGTGAACCCGCCACAGCCGCATGCTCCTAAGAAAGCAGATACACCGGGGGCAACCTGTTCCTTTATTGAAGAAGCTCCATGGGAGATCGTGCTATCAACTAAAACCAAAAGAATGCTGAGGGACCTTCATGCGTGCTCGGTGGTCGAATGGAAGAACCCGCTGGGACCCCAGATCATTGAAGGAATGCTGAAGCCGCGCCCAACTACAAAAAGCGGTGGTGATGGCCCAAGTACTCACGCCCAACCGTCAAAGTCTTCGAAGAAAAAGAAAAAGAAATCTAAGAAGCCCGTGAAGCCTGGAGACAAGCGCACGAACTTGCAGAAGCAAATCGACGCGCTGGAAGAGTACAATCAAAAGGCGCGGACTCCCGTCACGCTGCAAGAGTTCCTCAACCACGTCTTTCAGGAGGAAGATGATGGAGGGAGCTCATCGGATGATTCCGAGGGATACGTGGCGAGTTGTCATGTGATTTCCTACTCGGAAGATGAGAAAACTCCTGGCACTGAGAAATTGGGGGCACAGCCTGAGTCAAAACTTGTATGGACAACAGATGAAATGATCGACGCCTTTCTAGACGAGATTCGTTTGAAGAGTAAAGCCGATCAGGAGCGTGAGATGGCTGCATCGGAAGGAGCCAAGCGCAGGCGACTAAACGAAAGAGTCGAAGCACTCCCGCCAGATCAAAAGACATCTGATACGAATAAAAAAAAGTACAAGACGAGCAAGAGGTTCGCCAAAGCCATGTCAGTAGGGATGAAGCTACCACCTTCGGAAGAGAACGTGTTCGATGGGGCGGAAAGGCACCCTAATTATTGCTCATATCATCGGAAAATTTCACACCCTACGGAGGAGTGTGACGCCTTTAGGATATGGTGGCAGGGATATGTTGCTCACCGGCAACATTTTAAGCGCATGAAACGCAGAACTCGTCGGGAGCAAAGAAGTACAACCGACAGGCACAGAAGAACTACCGACAGCTGTTATGTGGTCGACGCCGGAGGATCACAAATTCTCACCTTTGGGAGCGATTCTGATGAGGAAATGGTTCTGGGCCCTCTCTTTAAAGAATCCGTTTTAGGGAAAGAGGAAGAACCAGAGGCCTGCGAAAACATTCAGCTGCGTAATCGCACGCTTCCCGAAAAGAACCTCGGACCCGCAACTAGAAAAGATAAGGGAAAGGAAAAGGTCGCTGAGGATATCGCCTTAGATGACCAAGTCATGAAAGAGCTGGCTGCCAAGGACCCTCCCAGGAAAGGTAAGGTGGATTACAACATCCTGGCACACCTAAGGAAGCTACCTTCTCAGCTCAGTATTCTCGATGCCCTCCTATTATCAAAAGAAGCGCGAGATTCATTAATCAAGGCGTTACAAGAACCCGAGCAATTCCAAGCCTTCCTCGCCGAAGAAAGGATGAAGAATGAACTGGAAGAAGTGCATACGGCCGACATCACTTTCGGTGACGAAGACCTCCTCCTCGAGACGTGCGACCACAACCGTCCCCTATATGTCTCTGGATACTGCCATGATATCAAGATAGGCAAGATCCTGGTGGATAATAGATCCTCCGTCAATCTCCTTAATGTTCGGGTGTTGAAGGAAATCTGCATGAGCGTGCAGCACCTCGCTCGCGACAAAATTACCATCTCCGGTTTCGACTCCCAGTCATCACGGACTCTCGGATCTATAATACTAACGTTACGCTTCGGACTGCTCGTCACAGACATTAAGTTTCATGTCATCGACGCCAAGACCTGCTACAACGCCTTGCTCGGTCGTCCTTGGTTACACGAGTACAACATCATCCCTTCTACACAACATCAGTGTATGAAGTACTTTAAGGATGGTTTCGAGTATACCGTAACAGGTGAGCTGAACCCATTTTCCGTGAACGAAGTCCGCAAGTACGAAGATGCGAAGTACTTTTTTCCAGACTTCGAGGATACAGAAAAGTGTCGCAAGCCGGAGACTAAAGCCGTCGCCACCATCCCTGTTTTCGGGAGCGACACCGAAGAAGGAGAAGAGATAGTTTACGCTGGGCCGTCTCAACGCAACAACCCGGGAATGTCCGCCCCTATGTTGATCTTCGGAAGTGACTCGGAAGATGAGGTTAATGCCGTGTTCTCCAGTCGGCCGTCAATACAAGCATCCCCTAGCGATGATCAGAGTTTGCAAATCACTATGGTGCCGTGGAAACACTACAAGGATCTCGACGCACTTCAAGCCTACAATGTGCAGGACCTGCAGACGTTTTACGTCTCTCCCAGGCGAAAGGGTGAAAAGGTGATCCTGTTCTACCAATCCACAGAAACAAGAGTGGAGAGAGAAATCTGGCATGGCGCGGATTCTACACTCGACAGTTTCCAACCCATCCGTTTGCCCAGATATTACACAAATGGACTAAGGAGGCTATTGAAGCGACAAGGAGTACCCTTAAAGCAGACTGTTCGACAAGCTCAGTTTTACAACAGGATTTGGGATGTCCCTGGAACTCAGCGCAAATTGCCCAACGGGAAAATGGAAACGCTTGGGCTTGGATATGTGAGGTCTGGGAAACGGGAGCGAGTCCACGGCAGCTACGCCATATATAACTTCGATGAGGAGGAAGACACGCTGTCGGGGAATGCTGACCCCTCATCAAGACTGGATCCCGCGAGTGAAGTGCCGAGTCCGTCATTTGAAGAACAAGTGGACAAGCTTATCAGGAAAGCGGGTCAAACGGCTCGGGAAGATCACAACCGCGAGATGTCCATCTACGAGAAGGCCAGGACGCAACGTCCGTTTCAACAAGCTGCAAAAGACAAGGGTACTCCTCCCTGTCAACCCGTCGTGCAAAAGGCCCGACGCAGAGGCAGAAGTAAGTCAAGAGACGAAAAAAGGAGTCGACAACAACGATGCAGGATTAGAGAGTTATGTGATCAGGTATTGCGCGGCCCGGATTTGTCCCTCATGAAGAAGATGAGTCGAGCGTATTCCTTCCCCCGAGACAAGACGAAGAAGATACTTGACCTTGCTTTAAAACATCGAATGGTTACACTTCCGGAATCTAGGCATCCTGAGCAAGTTAACGAGGTCTCTCATCCGGGCTATTGCTCTTATCACCGAGCCATAGGACACCCTATCGAAGACTGCTTCACCTTCAAGAACTGGGTCGAAGACCAGTACCAGCAAGGCAGATTTGCTTTATCCAGCAGCTGGAAGGTAACGCCACCACAAAAGCACGAACCCAAAGCCGCAAGAGCAGAACCAGATCCACATCAATCTTAGAAGCGGATTCGCACCTGTTACATGACTACGATATTAAAAGAAGAGCCCGAGGACATAGATGAGCTCCCTTGGTGCTTCAAAAACAATGACAATGAGGTAATCTCAGAATTTCCGCCGGCTCCGAAAGAACTGGAAGATGACATACATACCACTGCAGATAACCTCAAGAAGATTGAGTTGGGATCGACAGATGATCCGCGACCGACATTCGTCGGCGAGCTGCTATCTAAAGAAAGGGTGGCTGCGTTAAAAGACGTGCTTCTACAGCATAAAGATTGCTTCGCGTGGAACTATTCCGAGATGCCGGGATTAGACCCGGAGATTGCTGTGCATAAATTAGCAATATCCCCGGATATCAAGCCAGTCAAACAGGCGCCGAGAAGGACGCGGCTCGAGCTTGAAATGAGCATCAACGCCGAAGTCAAGAAGCTGATCAATTCTGGATTTATCCAAGAAGTCCAATATCCTGATTGGGTCGCCAACATCGTCCCGGTGATGAAGAAGAATGTGACAGTACGCATATGTGTGGACTTCCGAGATCTCAATAAAGCCTGCCCGAAGGACGATTTCCCAGTGCCGGTCACCGAACTGATGATAGACAATACGTCCACTCATGAGGTTTTCTCCTTTATGGATGGTTCATCAGGGTACAATCAGATAAAGATGCATCCTGACGACCAGAGGCACACCGCTTTCCGGACTCCTTTGGGTATATTCTGCTATAAAGTTATGCCCTTCGGTCTAAAGAACGCCGGTGCTACCTATCAAAGGGCCATGACAAAGATCTTCGATGATCTCATACATGAAATCGTCGAGTGCTATATCGATGACCTCGTAGTGAAGAGCATGTCATACGAAGAGCATTTAGAGCATCTGAAGACCGTGTTTCAACGCCTTCGGCAATATAATTTGAAGATGAATCCCCTCAAATGCGCATTCGGAGTCTCCTCGGGTAAATTTCTGGGATTCATCATCCGACACCAAGGTATCGAAATAGATTCATCCAAGATCAAGGCGATCATGGAAATGCCACCCCCAAGGACTCTCAAACAGCTGTGGTCTCTCCAGGGGAAGCTCGCGTAAATCCGGCGGTTTATCGCCAACCTGTCAGGCAAGTGTCGTCCTTACAGTCACCTGATGAAGAAGGGAACCCCGTTCGTCTGGAACCAAAAGTGCCAGAGCGCGCTAGATGAAATCAAACAGTACCTGCAGAACCCGCCGGTGTTAGCTGCTCCAGTCAAGGGAAAGCCCCTTATTCTTTATACAACAGCCCTTGAGGATTCCTTGGGCGCATTATGGGCGCAAGAAAACGACCAAGGGAAGGAGAGAGCGCTCTACTATTTAAGCCGAGTTCTTCTGGGGGCAGAAAGCAATTACTCCCCGATCGAAAAACATTGCCTGGCGTTAATCTTTGCGATAACAAAACTCCGGCACTATGCATTGGCACATGAAGTCCGTCTTATATCAAAGGTGGACCCCCTAAAATATCTAATGTCAAAAGCCATATTGACGGGGAGACTCGCTAAATGGACCTTGCTCTTGATGGAGTTTTCAATAACCTATCAGCCTCTCAAGGCAGTGAAAGGCCAAGCCATCGCCGACTTCCTTGCTGAGCATCCAGTACCTGCCGGTTCACCTCTAAGCTGCGATTTGCCGGACGAACATGCATTTGACGCTGTCGACGGTGATGATACCCAATGGGAACTTTATTTCGATGGAGCGTCCTCCGTAAAGAAGCGCAAACAAAGTGCCCCGATGATCAAATCAGGGGTAGGCCTCATCTTTGTAACTCCACAAGGAGGGATAATGCACTTTGCTTTCTCCTTAACAGAACCGAGGACAAACAATGAAGTCGAATACGAAGCTTTGATAGCAGGCCTCGAGATCGCCATTGACATGGGAATTGAGAAACTCCTCATATATGGAGATTCTCAACTGGTCGTTAGTCAAGTAAACGGCGACTACCAAACGTGCAAACCGGAGTTGGTGAAGTACGGTGAAAAGGTGCAACAGCTGTTGACCCAAATTCCCTCCTATACTTTGGAAAGCATACCACGCGCGGAAAATAGCAAAGCGGACGCGTTAGCTAAGCTCGCTAAAGAATTGGCTGACGAGAACCTCGATGACGTTAAAATCATGGTACAAAGCCGTCGAGTGCTTACCCCAGCAGAAATATCCCTGGAATCATACGAAGAAAAGGGAGCGACTGAGCAGATGACCCTGCAAATAAAAGACCGTGAGAAGGCTGAGGACTGGAGGGAAGTCTTCATAGACTACTTCAAGTCCCACCGAATGCCCGAAGAAGCGTCCACAAGACATCAGCTCATGAAACGAGCTCTGTCTTTCGCCTTCGTCAATGATACTCTGTACAAAAGGTCATTCGATTCTCTGTGGCTGAGATGCTTGGGACCTGACGAAGCAGAAAGAGTCGTTCAGGAAGTTCATGACGGAATCTGTGGTTCTCACCAAGCAGGCCCGAAGATGAAGTTAAAAATTAAACGGATGGATTACTACTGGCCCACGATGATTCAGGATTGCCACGAATATGCGAAGCAATGTCACTCATGCCAAATCCACGGGGATTTCATCCACCAGCATCCGAATCCGCTACATCCAACGGTGGCTAGCTGGCCATTCGAAATGTGGGGGACTGACATAGTCGGCCCTATCGAACCAGCATCGTCCAGGGGACATCGTTTCATCCTGGCGACGACTGATTACTTCTCCAAATGGGCGGAAGCGGTACCGTTGAGGGAAGTGAAGACGAAGAACATCCTCCACTTTTTCAAAACGCACGTCATTTATCGGTTTGGAACTCCACGGCAGATTATCTCCGATAACGGGCTAGCCTACAGAAGCCATAAGATTAGCCGCTTCGCGCAACAGCATAATATAGACTGGAGATACTCCTCATTTTATAATTCACGAGCTAACGGTCTGGCCGAGGCCTTCAATAAGACCTTGACGAAGATCATAAAAAAGACGGTGTCCCGAAATAAGAAAGACTGGCACGAGAGGCTGCAAGAGGCCCTTTGGGCCTATCGAACTACGTTCAAGACGGCCACGAACGCAACGCCGTACGCGTTGGTATTCGGGACGGAAGCAGTACTCCCCCTCGAGATAGAGTTACCCTCTCTACGAGTGGCAGTCCACTACGAGCTGACGGACGAAGAAAATGCTCACCTTCGGTTTGAGGAGCTTGATGCCCTCGATGAAACCCGGCTCATAGCGCAACAAAATATGGAGGCCTACAAAGCGAAGATGACGTGCTCGTACGAAAGATTGACCAGGACGAGGACATTCCGCCAAGGCGAACTCGTACTAGTGGTCAAAAGACCTATGATCCCCAATCGCGCCAAGCGGGGAAAATTCGAGCCAAACTATGAAGGCCCGTACATCATAGATAAGGTCTACCAGGGTAGGGCCTATCTACTCATGGACATGCATGGTGAAAGGCCTTTCAGGCCAATAAACGGCCGCTTCCTAAAGAAATACTACGCTTAATGAGCCACAGCCTAGGTCAATGATAGATGACGACGACTATGTCCGCTCGCTACCTTCCTAAAGCTCAAAGCTCTATAAGTAGTAGCCGGCCCTCTCCTCAACGGACCGAAATGTCCTTAAACTAACAGCGGACCGAAACGTCCTTAAACTAACGACGGACCGAAACGTCCTTAAACTAACGACGGACCGAAATGTCCTTAAAACTACTACCGCAGTATCCTTAGGCTGACGAGATAAAAAAAAATTATAAAAAAATAAAAAAAGGGGGTAGGTCCATAAGCAAGAAGGGCACGGATGAAAACCCGAAAGGGCTCCGTGAGTAAAAACAGCAGGGCTACCGGCGAGTATTCGTGAAAACCCGAAAGGGCGCGACCTCGTAAAAAAAAATATATAAAAAAAATTTTAAAAAAAAATGGTATGTCCATAAGCAAGAAGGGCACGGATGAAAACCCGAAAGGGCTCCGTGAGTAAAAACAGCAGGACTACCGGCGAGTGTTTGTGAAAACCCGAAAGGGCGCAACCTCGTTAAAGGACACTTGCAGGGTCCTCACGACCTTGTAAGGAGAAACCACCCGCGTGAGATCCTTACGACTCACAAGGGATTAATACACTTAGGAATCCCCATGATTCCTAAGGAGAAAATACACTTGCGAGATCCTCACGACTCGTAAGGAGAACTCTCTTATGGGACCCTCACGGCTCATAAGACTTGAAAGTCTTAAGTCACAGAGACCTAAACCTGTGCTTAAGCAAAATCCCCCACAACCCTCGACAATGCCCTACAAGTGACTCAATACTAACCCTTGTACACAATCCACGGGCGCGAATAAACATTTCCCCAGCAAAGTCCCACCCGTGATTGGGGATATGTCCATATGGTGAACAACCCTTATAAGTCCTCTCGGCTTATAAGGAGAAAACCCTCTTGTAGGATCCTTACGACTTACAGAGAAACATACACTTAGGAATCCTCACGACTCATAGGGAGAAAATACACCTACAAGATCCTCACGACTTGTAGGGAGAAATACCTTTGTGAAACCCTTACGGCTCATGAAGTCAAAAGCCTTAGTCGACAGGACCCTAACCCTGTTTGCTAAGCCACCTTTGTTCAACATCGACAGAGGCAGATGATGATTCGCTCCTGGCCATATCCCAGTTGTAGCGGTGCTGATGCCGAAATCGGTGTCTAATTTCAAGTTTATGGCGAAAAGCCAGTAGGCCGCACGTGCATACGAAACAGCCGAAATGATAGGGCAGCTTGCAATAAAAAAAACAGCAAGTAAAAATGTATGGATGAAATAAATAGCCGAAATGATTGGGCACCGCGAAAAATAGCCGAAATGATAGGGCAATCGCGACCTTCGCAATATAAAAGCTGAAATGTTAGAGCATCGCGGAAAAAGAAATAAAAAAAAAGTTTTAATTTATGCCCTACAGGTGATGTTCCATCGCTCCCTGTATACAATCCAAGGGGCGTAAATAAAGAAGTGATCACATGTCCCCCAGGTTTCATCAAAGAAAGGAGTTAAATCTCGACGGGCCGCAAGCGACCTAGAGATCATCCCAACACTCGTCGCGTAACAGCGGACACAACCTCAAGCAAAGCGGAACAGCGGCAACCCCCCCAGTTCCATAGCTCGGCGATACACATATCACCAACAGTCAAACCTCCATTCCGTGAAATGCGGATACAATCAGCAAAATTCCTGATTACGTGGAACGCGGATAACGTCACTCTTTGACCCCATGGAAAAATTCCAGAGCGGATCCTGGTCCTCGCAGAGCACGGCAGTGAACCCGTGTGAAGCATCCAGAGCGGAGCCTAGTCCTCGCCGAACACGGCAGTGAACCCGTGTGAAGCATCTAGTGCAAAATTCCTGGTTACGTGGAACGCGGATAACGTCACTCTTTGACCCCATGGAAAACGTCCAGAGCGGATCCTGGTCCTCGCAGAGTACGGCAGTGAACCCGTGTGAAGCATCCAGAGCGGAGCCTAGTCCTCGCCGAACATGGCAGTGAACCCGTGTGAAGCATCTAGTGCAAAATTCCTGGTTACGTGGAACGCGGATAACGTCACTCTTTGACCCCGTGGAAAACGCCCAGAGCGGAGCCTGGTCCTCGCCAAGCACGACAGTGAACCCGTGTGAAGCATCCAGAGCAAACACCGGACTGTGGAGTCCTTAAAATCCACGGACTATGATGTCCTTAACCTTGACCGTGATGCCTTAAAACTAACAATCAACCAACCTGATTCTATATTGGTGCCACCTCGGTTTAGGGGTACATCTCTTCACTCCTTTGATACCTGGCGTTGTAATTCCTCAACGTCTTCAAAGAGGTGACGGGTCCCTGCAACCAAACATCGGACTGTGGAGTCCTTAAATCCACGGACTATGAGGTCCTTAACCTTGACCGTAATGTCTTAAAACTAACATCGGACTGTGGAGTCCTTAAATCCACGGACTATGAGGTCCTTAATCTTGACCGTGATATCTTAAAACTAACATCGGACTGTGGAGTCCTTAAATCCACGAACTATGAGGTCCTTAACCTTGACCGTGATGTCTTAAAACTAAAATCAGACTGTGGAGTCCTTAAATCCACGGACTATGAGGTCCTTAACCTTGACCGTGACGTCTTTAAACTATGATACCTTGAGCGACCCCTGACCCCGTGAAACACGGATAAGGGCGACCACATCCAACACTTGCAGGTCCTCACGACCTGCAAGGAAGAAAACTCTCTTGTGAAATCCTTACGACTCTCAAGGGAAAAACCCGCTTAGGAATCCTCACGATTCTTAAGAAGGACTTACACCTATGGGATCCTCTCGACCTGTAGGGAGAAAAACTCTTTATGAGACCCTCGTGGCTCATAAAGCGCAAAAGTCTTAGGAAGCAGATCTTAACCCTGAATCTTAAGCCATCGCTGCCCTGCAAGGAGATCAAGATAAATTGTCCGCAGAATACATTCAATAAAAGAGACACATCATTAAGAAGAAAAATGTATCTTTTATTCATAAACCAAAATGGATACAAAATGCAATTCATGAAAGAACAAAAGAAAATACTCTCATCTATGAATATATACAAGAAGGCAGGAAAAGATACAAATGTTTCAAGCCGGCGGGCGATTTAGCAGCTTGGTTAGCTCATCCTGCTTTTGTTGGGCCACGGCCTCATGATGCAAGATCTCCAGAAGACGGGCCTCCGCCTGAGCCTGCTGGGCATGATACGAAGCGAGCTGGCCTTCAAGCTCTTTCTCGGTGGCCTTATGAGCCTCGACCCTCTCACGAGTGAACGTAGCAGCTCTATCAAGAGTCACCACCTCCTTGATAGACTCTTGAAGCACCCGCCAGAGTTCATACGCTTTGTTGGCCTTGGCAGTAAGACTCGCCTGAAGCTCGCTCAGCGCTTTAGAAGCCAGCTCCCTCTCTGAGAATTTGCGACCGAGCCTCTTTTCGCATGATACCATATTTGCCGCGCACCGCTTTATCAGCCTCCGCAAGTCCGCCTTTGCAGCCATGGCCTCCGAGGAAAGGCAGGAACGCTCTAGGGCGTGCAAGCAAGCCTCCACCTGCCGACAGAACCCCACCCAAACTCGCACCACCTCTTCGCCATGGTAGGTGGCAAGAAAAGGAAGAGAACCGTTATCTTCGGTTGCGCTGCCAGCACGAAGCTCCTCAATTAAAGATGACAAGGAGACAAGGCTCAATTGGGCCAAGCGTTCTGAAGCTCGCAGAGCATAAGGACCGGGCGACATGACGATACGCGATTCCAACGATATGGAGGATGGCAAGGCTGTTCAGATTTGAAAAATGTCAGTAAAACTCTTAAGCAAAGGAACAAGTCAGACTATACCGAAATGTCACTCACCTGCGGTCATGCAAGTGGGAGCTGAAGGTTCCCCTGGCCCTTCGAGGACCTCAACCTCGTCATCGGCCTCCAAAACTGTAGAAAATATCAATGTCAATACGCAAAATAACGATGCTATGAGAAATGATGGACGACACCAACCTTGTCCGGATGAGAGGATGATGCGTTGGGGAGGTATCGCCTGTGGAGCTGCCATCTCCAGCAGACGCTGAAAGGATTGCCGGGGAGACAGATCGGCAATAGAGGCCGCCAGCTCGCGTAATTCTGAGAAAACAAAAAAGTTCAGACAACGGAAAGGTTGCTAATTTAAAACTCAGAAGGTTACCTTCAATACTCCTCCCATTCTGAGCCCGGGGGATTGCAGCTTCAACGGCCTCCGCCGTGACGTCGGGCTCCAACAAAGGGAGGGTAGTCCCGACTACCTCTCTCTCAGCCTCCTGGCCACCCCCAGGAAGAGTCATTAGGGCGGTAAGCACCAAAGGAGCCTCCCCCAAAGGAGCAAGCGCTTCGTGATCAGGAACTGCCACTGGAAGCTCTATTGCAAGAGGAGCAGCCTCATCAGCCCCCTCCACATCGAGCAACATTTCATCGGGAATTTCGACAGGCTTTAGCTTCAACGAGCCCGTAAGGAGCTCCCCCAGCGTCGAAGATTCTGCACAATTCACATAAGAATAAGGATACATATATACAGGCGTAAATAAAAAAAACTACAAAAAGAACAACAACGTACCGATGCCCAAAGAAGCTTTCAATATGGCTTCTTCAAGCCGCTGCTCCTTCTCAAGGAGGCGTGCTCGCCGGGGTTCAAGGGTAGACTCATGACCGCCGGTCCACAAAGAAAGTGCATCCGCTGCGTCTTCTGAAGCGACCTGCTTCAGGGCCCGTTCCCCCCATTCCTCCAAAGGACCGATAAACCGCCGCCGAATCTACGAGGGGTCTTCGTAAAAGATTACAGCGGGGTAGGGCTTCTTCGGAACCCTGGCGTTATGAGACGCGTCTTTGGAACGCCTTATAGCCTCAGCCAACTGTGCGGCTTCCTCAGCGGCCGAACCCGGGAAAAGTAGCCCAGCATCTGATTCCTGCAGGGCCAACGGTTCATCTTCAAGAATGGGCTCAGACTCTATTAAAGAGTCGAGCAAGTTAGTAGCAACCTTCCTTCGACGTTTGGACCCAGATCCGGTCACCGAGGACGACCGCTTCTTTCCCCGCGGAGCCTTAGTACGGCGACGACCAACATCGCCCTTAACACCCTCAACAACCTCAGCCCTGCCACCCTCACTCGGCGCCACAACTGGAGATGACATTGCCATCGTCGATGCCACGGGGAGTGGTGCTGCCTCGGGTGGTGGTACTATTACCGGAGCCCGTCTACCCCGCGATCGAGTACCCAGGGGCATACCAGCTATTGGAGTAAGATCTACTCCCGACTCTCCAGGAATAAGCGCAGCGCCGGTATCCCTCAGGGGAAAACGGACCGGGGCACACGGTCGCAGCGCAGCTCCCGTGGTCGGAACCTGAATAGGGGCACCGTGGCCAAGAAGCACCCTTCTCTCCTCAATAATAATCGGGTTCACCCGATGGAGATACCAGCCCGTGAACGACCCCACGCATCGGGGAATGTAATCACCATCGGGGATCATGAACTGAGAACCGGTGTTCAACCTCACAAAGTGGTGGGCGGCATCTCGGACGGCCTCGAGCAAAGGAACCGGCGCGACTATGAAAGCTTCAAACGGGACGCTCTGATCATAGCCAAACTGCCGGGCAAAGCGATGCGGACTGTACCGCATGAAGAGAGCCGCACTGTCCTGACGGAACACCAGGTAACCCGGTCTGATTGCATATAAGCGTGCGGCTTCCTGAGGCTTCAAAGAGAGCGCGTTGTCTATCGACCGATCCCAAAGCGGCTGGGCTGAACCCGCAGAAGAAGATAACACCCGATCATTAAATACCAACCCGCCAGCAGCAGCGTAAGGAGAAATCAACGTCCGAATAGCCCCGAATTGAGTCGGGTCAGCAGCAGATGCATCCACCAATCGCATAAGCCGCGGGAAGGTATGGGCGTCGTAGAATGCGGGCCTTTGATGCATGGCGAAAGCACCCAAGACGTGCATTTCGATCCAAGACATAAAGTAATGAAGCGAAAAATTTACCACATCTACGCCGGGGGTGGAAGTGTTAGCTGCTGCACCCAACCCATGGTAAAGATGCGCCAATGCCAGGATGCCAATGGCCAGCCGCTTTCCCTCAGCAATACAGTAAGCCGGATAAACGACCGAAACTCTCATAAAGCGGCGGTGCATAGGAATGACGAACCAGCTAAGCCAGACGCTGATAAACCCAACAAAGAACGTGTCCTCATCCATGCCGGGAGCTGCAATGGATTCGAAAGACGTCGGTGACATTACGGGGATGTAATATTGCGGTAGATCCGATTCATTAGTCGGCAGCTTCTTCGGACCAAACCCAAAGGGGTCTTTAATGTTTGCAAACTTCGGAGCTGACTTCGACAAGACGCCCTCGCGAAGGAAACAAGCAATGAAGCTCTTGAAAGTAACACCCTGCTCTTCAGATTCGGTGAACAAATGATCAAAGATACCCAGCACCTTGATTAAGCTGGGACGCTTGTGGCGGACGGCGTTCTCAGCAGACAAGCCGTCAAGCGGTGCGGGCTCGGGTTCAAAGACGTATTCATCAGAGGGCAGCAACTCCTCATAAAGCGCCCCTCGAATTGGCAGTCCCGAGATCTCATAGAACTCCCCCAAAGAAATCGAGACTTCCCTGTCCCCCAAAAGAAAAGTGTTGGTGGGGAGATTCCATTGATTCAAGAACGCCTTAACCCACCAGACATGCGGGGACTAATAATGGAAGAGTGACGCATATATTGCCCGGTAAAGCTCGACCTTCTGCAGCCGCGCACGATGAGTAGCAAGGATATAGCGAGCCCAGAGGAGGTAGCCCGTAGGGTGTCGAGGAGTGAGCCCTATCTTATAAATTTGCCCCCATGGGTGGGCCTCACCCTGGCAAATGCGTCGTCCCAAGATATCTATAGCGGGGATTGGATGGTTCGGGATACCAGTTGTCGAAGGCTCGAGCCGTCCTGTCGGGGTCCAATTTGGCATCTCCACAGCGAAAACCGTCCTCGGAGGATCCATCGGAAAAAATGGAAAAGTGGGCTCTGTCGGCACTTCACAGAGGAAACTCCGGCGACCCCGGATAATATGGCTGTACCAAGTTCCCCATAGAAGTAAGTTGGTGCAGTTCGGGTCATAAGCCCGGATCATCTCCATCGCTTCCTCATCAGATGGTGACTGAGGAAAAGCAGCCTCCGAGCGAGTGAAGGGAAAGCACGAAACAGAAGCCATCGCACCTGAAACAAAGTAAAGGAAAACTGTTAAAAGTGGAGCCAGCAATATGTATATATATATGTGTATATATACATATATATATATATATATATATATATATATATATGTATCCACACACACATATGAGCATAGATATATGAAGACAGTTAAGAAAGCGACAGAGGACTTGTTTGGTAGGACCATTAGTTACAAAACATGAGGGTCCCACGAAATCAAGATGACGGCTGATTGATGATGAGACACAACAATTATAATGAGACAAGGGGGATATTCTGATTAAATAAACTGTAACACCCGAGCCCAATAATACTATCTCTATTACTAGTTGAGGGTTATATATTGCTCATTTCTAATTATCCTGATTTTCTGGTGTTTATTGCTAAATTTTAACCGGTTAAGTCTTTTTGGCACATAACAAATTTTAACACCTAAAATGAAATTAAAATTATCCATGTTGGCCTACTCGTCGCCACGAGTCGCGTGGTAGCGTCCGCGGGTCGAGATTCCGTCCCGTTCGGCTAAACGGGCAGGTTAGGACGACTACGCACGCGTACAAGTGTCCGACTTGGGGGCATGCATTTTAATCATTAAACACCTCTTTTCAAAATTTGGAACTCGCTTAAAATCCTATAATTTGAATTTGGAACCTTTGGGCGCAACCCGGGCGCGATTTGGAAATGTTTCATTTAGCGCCAAAAAGGCCCATTTAATTAAATATCATAAAACTATATACATACGATTATATTTTTCCTTAACTGTTAAAATCCTTTAAATCCTTTCCAAATCTTCATTTTAAAAATTCCTTCTCCTCGCCAGCCAATCACGAGAGGCCTGAATCTCTCGTGGGCCCCCTCTCCCTCTCTCTCTCTCTCCGCCTCTCTCTGTCTCTCTCTTCATTCTTTTTCTCTCTCTCTCTCTAACCAATCTCTCTCTCTCTCTTCCTATATATATTTTCCTCCATGCAGCCGCCTCCCCTCTCCCTCTCGATCATGAGAAAACCCACGAGAACCCAAACCCTAGCCCCTCGTATTCGCGCCGCCGACCTCCCCGCGACCTCGCCGTCGCCGTCAGCACCTCCTCAACCTAGCCGCACCCTCTTCCTCCTTCCTCCGCTCTCTTCCGCGCCTGCACCCAACCCCGACGACGCCACCAACCACCGCAGGTCTCGTCGTCGACGCCGCCTCCAGTCACCGACGACGCCCGCGACTCCCTCTCTTCCTCCTCGTCCCTACCTCGTCGTCGCCTTCCTCCTCCCCTCGCCGGACCACCACCAGACCCGATCCCGACCATAGCACCAATCCCGGGTCGCCGGGAACCGCGCCGTCGACCCTCGTCGACGTCACCCGCGCCACCTCCTTTCCCCCTCAATCACCAGAGCCGACCACCACCCTCCTCTACTCGTCACACCCCCTCTCCAGCGAACCTGAGGCTGTTCAGGCCTTCACAGCCGCCGTCGCTGCCTCGCCGGCGTTCCAGCGCCGTCAAGCCCGCCGGGGTTACCCCTGGTGTCTCCCTGTAAGCACCCCTCACCTTTCCTTTTGTGCTAAATCCCCCCCGCTGATCTTATTACGTATATCTTGTTGCTAACTCGTTGCCGATGACTTTTGCCGAAATCCGACCGTGCCGTCTTTTGGACCCGACGCTCCAGCGAAGTACCCTGGTCCGTGTGATCCCGCTGTTCGCTGTTGGGACTCGATCCGTGGCCCGTACACCCGTCCCGTGTTTTCTGCCGACTTTGCATCCGTGCGTTCCGATTTGCGGAACCGTCGAGGAAAGTATCCGAATACTTGCTTTAACATGCTAATACACAATATCAAGTCTTGCTTTACTCTTGATTATCATATTATTTTATAACTTAAAACTGACGGTCACAATAATCCTTAACATTAAATCAGTATGGTAGTTCTTGTAATTAATCAGTCTGCTATCAATCCTCGCTTTAAACTAATTAAACCAATTAGAACGTCCTTGCTTAACTTGCTAGATCACCCTTGTGACTATTATCCATGCTGTAGTTTTAATAGCTTCATTGCTTCGTGTTATTAATATCGTTTACCTTGTGACTATTGCACCCCAAAGATGCGTGAACCTGTTAATAAGAGAATACAAAGCATCACTGTGTTTACATGGAGTAATATTGTTATTTACTGTTCCTGCTGTTGTTTCCTTAATCGTTACTATACCTGTTATCAGTATACATTTGATTGCATTACATATTGACCCGATTTTGATACACCTGACACATGTACTGATACACCGGACAAGACACCCTATACATACTGACCCAACCTATTGGACTACAACATGACTTGGGGTCCTTTTGGACCATTCCTGCTGTCTATCCAGACAGACCTACTTTGATCATGTGTTGGCATTGATCCTTGACTACTGAATACCTGACCTGACATATATAACTTGGGGGTATGGGGAAATCAAAGATGAACCTGACTTGTAACTCGACAGTTCACTACCGTTCGAGTGTACACATTCCTATTCTGTGCCCAGCGGCATGTCTCGGTTTCGGCCGAGAATATTGTGGCCGTGATCCCGGGTATGTACGGGGTAATACCGAGTGTACACATTCCTATTCTGTGCCTAACGGCATGTCTCGGCTGCAGCCGAGAATATTGTGGCCGTGGTCCCGGGTATGTACGGGATACTATTGAGATACATCGACGATTCATCAAATTGATTTCAAAGACTATAGAGTAGAAACCTGATAGGACAGTTTAGTCACCATTTCACATTACCCTGCTCTGTTATTCCTTAGTACTGCTTTATTCATGTTCATACTTGCATTGCTTATTACCATGTTTATATTATATACTTGATGTCATGACGCGCTGACGTCTGGGTTTTGCATGGCCCAGATTCCGTACCACTGTCGACGACCGAGCAGGAGTACTTCAGCCAGCAGGCTGAACTGTGAGTTCCTTAGGGTTTAGTTTATTTACTTCATTTCATTTCCAGATGTGAGCCCGCATTATGGGACGTACTGTTTATTCATTGTATTGGATCATTTGCTTCCGCACTTATTGTTTATTGATTCTTGTTATTATGGATTTGGACATGTATTAGATTAGTTTATTATTTGTTCTTGATATCTCCACAACCGTAATGTGACTGTGGATGGATAATTCCTACCCACAGGTAGCATGGTTGGCTATGTCACGTGCCCAATCCTGCGTACTCTGGGAAGCGGGGCGTGACATGGTTCTTTTGGTATCAGAGCCATAGGTTAATTGGGTTGATTCTTTGTAGTTGGGTATTGCACCCAATATACGAATCATAATACCCGTGATTAGGAAACATGTCCTGCCACCTTGACCGTTTTACCATCCTTGAATCATTCTTCCGGATCATGTCGACATGCAAACTTACTTTGCATTGTCAACTCGAAAACCTAATTTCTTGTTATCTCTAGGACTTAGGCGACTTGGGTGGAGTTAAGTAATTGCGGCTATGATACCGCGGCATAGCTACAATGCAGTACTCTATTTAAGTATCTTGGAGTTCTAGCCTTGATCTATACTCAGAATCTATCATCATGCTAATGTTGGGTACTTTGATTTCCAGGAATATGGCCGGTAAGAATTTGAAGATGGACCAAAGACGTGCGGTCATAGCCGCCAAGCTTAGAGTGATAAGGGGATTGCTGGAGAATCTAAAGGAATAGACCGAGCTGGAACCAGCATCTGCACTGGACCAAACGTCTGTACGTAGAAGTATTCCGGTGAACAGGCGCAGCGTAGCACCAATGAAGAAAACAATTGTGGGTGATCGGAAAGGGAGCGTGATTTGTAACTACTGCCATGTACCCGGACATGTGCGAAAGGAGTGTCGTAAGAGGCTGGGACTCTGTTTTAGATGTGGAGCGGCAGATCACACCGTTAATGCTTGTCCGTCGAAGCCTCGCACGAAGGATGATACACAGAAGCTTCCGCAGGGACCGTTTCAAGGGCAGAAACAGCTGACTCAAGGACCAAACCAAGCTCGAGCGTTCACGTTGGCAGCCGAGGAAGCTAAGGCATCAGGAGAAGTGGTTTCAGGTAATTCACTCGTTCATGGTTTTCCCGCATTGGTATTATTTAATTTCGGAGCATCCCACTGTTTTATGTCATCCAAATTTATAACTACACACTCGATTACCTGCACGGCCCTGTCTAGTTTTTGGGACATACACACTGGGAATGGGAAAATCATAGCTAGTAAGGAATGTAGAGATTGTTCAGTGGTTGTTTGCGGACGGGAGCTTTTTGCAGATTTCTTGGTGATAGATACGGGCAGTTATGAAGTAGTCTTGGGAATGGATTTTCTAGGCACTTTTCACGCACACATTTTTCTGTATGGCAAGGAAGGGAATTTTCCAGATTCCCGGACACCCTGAGTTTACTTTCACTGGAGGAAGCAGCTCTGTCGGGCCAGTCGAGTTTAGGGCTAGGCCGACAAACAGTGTTCTTGCGACAATGGAAGCGGATAGTAATGAAGAGCCGGCAGTTGTTCGCGACTTTATGGATGTATTTGACGATATCCTGGTGTACTCGAAGAGTCCGGAGGAGCACGCTGAGCATTTCAAGATCGCACTGCAGACGCTAAGACAGGAGAAATTGTTCGCGAAGTTGAGTAAGTGCGAATTCTGGCTGGGAGAAGTAAAATTTCTGGGACATGTCGTGTCGGGCGATGGAATCGCCGTTGATCCCGAGAAGATTACAGCAGTTCGAGATTGGCCTATTCCAAGAAATGTGGCTGAGATAAGAAGTTTCCTTGGTTTGGCCGGATACTACAGGAGATTTGTGGAGAACTTCGCTCGTTTGGCAGAGCCGTTAACCAAGCTTACGCGTAAAGAGGTACCGTTTGTTTGGACGGATGGATGTGCATTGGCCTTCGAGACGTCGAAGCAGAAGTTGATAACCGCCCCTATCCTAACCGTACCGGATGATTCGGGAGGACTGGTGGTTCATAGCGACGCATCCGGAAAGGGATTGGGATGTGTTTTGATGCAGAATGGGAAAGTCGTCGCTTACGCATCGAGACAACTGAAGACTCATGAGAAGAATTATCCGACTCATGATTTGGAGCTTGCAGCCGTGATCTTCGCCCTGAAGATTCGGAGACACTACCTTTTGGGCGAGAGAGTCGAAGTCTTTACAGATCACAAGAGTTTGAAGTATGTGTTCACTCAGAAGGAGTTGAACATGAGGCAACGCAGATGGTTGGAACCGATGGCCGACTACGACCTTGATCTTAAGTACCATCCGGGAAAAGTTAACGTCGTGCCAGATGCGCTAAGTCGGTTACCAGCAATTCAGGTATTGACCGCACCACGGGAGATCGTTGCGGATTTTCAGAGATTTGACTTGGAGGTTGTGCTACCACATGCTACGGGACAGTTGATGCAGTTGCAAGTACAGTCGTCCTTAGTTGAGAAGGTTAAGGCGGCACAATCGCAGGATCCTAGATTGCAAAAGTTTCGAGAGCAGGTTGGAGCCGGACTACGAACCGATTTACTGATCCATGAAGACGGTTCGTTGAGATATGGTAGCCGTGTGTGTGTGCCAAAAGGAGATGTGCGTGGAGAGCTTATGAGGGAGGCACACAGTTCAGCTTACTCTGTACATCCAGGAGGGACAAAGATGTACCGAGATATTCGACAGCATTTCTGGTGGGAAGGTATGAAACGGAAAATTGCTCGCTTCGTGGCTAAGTGCTTGGTGTGTCAGCAAGTCAAGGCTGAACACCAAAGGGTTGCTGGTTTGTTGCAACCACTTCCGATCCCTCAGTGGAAGTGGGAACATATAACCATGGATTTCGTGACGGCTTTACTGCGGAGTCCAAAGGGAAACAATGCCGTATGGGTGATTGTCGATCGTTTGACCAAGGCAGCTCACTTTATTCCTTTTCGGGTTGGTCAATCGACGGAGACTTTGGCAGAGCGATACATGCAGGAGATTGTCAGATCGCATGGAGTACCGGTAAGCATCGTGTCCGATCGGGACACTCGGTTCTTGTCGCACTTCTGGAGGAGTTTACAAGAAAGTTTGGGGACTCGATTGAAGTTTAGCACAGCTTATCATCCTCAAACTGATGGACAGTCGGAGAGAACGATCCAGACCCTTGAAGATATGTTGAGGGCTTGCATGTTAGACTTCAAAGGTTCTTGGGAGGATCATCTACACCTGGTGGAGTTTTCGTACAACAATAGCTTCCAAGCAACTATTCAGATGGCTCCGTTTGAAGCACTGTATGGTCGTAAGTGCCGTTCACCTGTTTGTTGGGATGATGTTGGTGAACGAAGGTTACTAGGACCAGATTTGGTGGTACAGACATTCGAGAAGGTGAATACAATCAGAAAGCATATGAAGGCAGCTCAAGACAGACAGAAGAGTTGGGCCGACACGTCAAGAAGACCTCTAGAGTTCGCCGTGGGTGATTTGGTATTCCTGAAGTTATCACCGACTAGAGGGGTGATTCACGTTGGAAGTCGGGGAAAGCTTAGTCCTCGATTCGTTGGACCCTTCGAGATATTGGAGCGTGTTGGAGCGGTAGCGTACCGTTTGGCGTTACCACAGTCATTGGCAGGAGTGCACGATGTGTCTCATGTGTCTCAACTACGGAGGTATGTTCGTGATGAGACTCATGTCTTGGATCTTTCGGAGTTGACTGTACGGGAGGACCTAACCTTTGAGGAGCGACCAGTTGAAATCAAGGATCGAAGAGAAAAGGTTCTTAAGAACAAGGTTATCCCTCTTGTGCTAGTTTCTTAGGGTAATCGATCGCATGGAGAATCCACTTGGGAGCGAGAAGACGAGATCCGGCAGAATTTCCCCCACCTTTTCCAGTAGTTAGCTATCTTGTATTCTTGGAATTTCGAGGACGAAATTCTTTTGTAGTTGGGTATGATGTAACACCCGAGCCCAATAATACTATCTCTATTACTAGTTGAGGGTTATATATTGCTCATTTCTAATTATCCTGATTTTCTGGTGTTTATTGCTAAATTTTAACCGGTTAAGTCTTTTTGGCACATAACAAATTTTAACACCTAAAATGAAATTAAAAGTATCCATGTTGGCCTACTCGTCGCCACGAGTCGCGTGGTAGCGTCCGCGGGTCGAGATTCCGTCCCGTTCGGCTAAACGGGCAGGTTAGGACGACTACGCACGCGTACAAGTGTCCGACTTGGGGGCATGCATTTTAATCATTAAACACCTCTTTTCAAAATTTGGAACTCGCTTAAAATCCTATAATTTGAATTTGGAACCTTTGAGCGCAACCCGGGCGCGATTTGGAAATGTTTCATTTAGCGCCAAAAAGGCCCATTTAATTAAATATCATAAAACTATATATATATGATTATATTTTTCCTTAACTGTTAAAATCCTTTAAATCCTTTCCAAATCTTCATTTTAAAAATTCCTTCTCCTCGCCAGCCAATCACGAGAGGCCTGAATCTCTCGTAGGCCCCCCTCTCCCTCTCTCTCTCTCTCCGCCTCTCTCTTCATTCTTTTTCTCTCTCTCTCTCTAACCAATCTCTCTCTCTCTCTTCCTATATATATTTTCCTCCATGCAGCCGCCTCCCCTCTCCCTCTCGATCAAGAGAAAACCCACGAGAACCCAAACCCTAGCCCCTCGTATTCGCGCCGCCGACCTCCCCGCGACCTCTCCGTCGCCGTCAGCACCTCCTCAACCAAGCCGCACCCTCTTCCTCCTTCCTCCGCTCTCTTCCGCGCCTGCACCCAACCCCGACGACGCCACCAACCACCGCAGGTCTCGTCGTCGACGCCGCCTCCAGTCACCGACGACGCCCGCGACTCCCTCTCTTCCTCCTCGTCCCTACCTCGTCGTCGCCTTCCTCCTCCCCTCGCCGGACCACCACCAGACCCGAGCCCGACCATAGCACCAATCCCGGGTCGCCGGGAACCGCGTCGTCGACCCTCGTCGACGTCACCCGCGCCACCTCCTTTCCCCCTCGATCACCAGAGCCGACCACCACCCCCCTCTACTCGTCACACCCCCTCTCCAGCGAACCCGAGGCTGTTCAGGCCTTCACAGCCGCCGTCGCTGCCTCGCCGGCGTTCCAGCGCCGTCGAGCCCGCCGGGGTTACCCCTGGTGTCTCCCTGTAAGCACCCCTCACCTTTCCTTTTGTGCTAAATCCCCCCCGCTGATCTTATTACGTATATCTTGTTGCTAACTCGTTGCCGATGACTTTTGCCGAAATCCGACCGTGCCGTCTTTTGGACCCGACGCTCCAGCGAAGTACCCTGGTCCGTGTGATCCCGCTGTTCGCTGTTGGGACTCGATCCGTGGCCCGTACACCCGTCCCGTGTTTTCTGCCGACTTTGCATCCGTGCGTTCCGATTTGCGGAATCGTCGAGGCAAGTATCCGAATACTTGCTTTAACATGCTAATACACAATATCAAGTCTTGCTTTACTCTTGATTATCATATTATTTTATAACTTAAAACTGACGGTCACAATAATCCTTAACATTAAATCAGTATGGTAGTTCTTGTAATTAATCAGTCTGCTATCAATCCTCGCTTTAAACTAATTAAACCAATTAGAACGTCCTTGCTTAACTTGCTAGATCACCCTTGTGACTATTATCCATGCTGTAGTTTTAATAGCTTCATTGCTTCGTGTTATTAATATCGTTTACCTTGTGACTATTGCACCCCAAAGGTGCGTGAACCTGTTAATAAGAGAATACAAAGCATCACTGTGTTTACATGGAGTAATATTGTTATTTACTGTTCCTGCTGTTGTTTCCTTAATCGTTACTATACCTGTTATCAGTATACATTTGATTGCATTACATATTGACCCGATTTTGATACACCTGACACATGTACTGATACACCGGACAAGACACCCTATACATACTGACCCAACCTATTGGACTACAACATGACTTGGGGTCCTTTTGGACCATTCCTGCTGTCTATCCAGACAGACCTACTTTGATCATGTGTTGGCATTGATCCTTGACTACTGAATACCTGACCTGACATATATAACTTGGGGGTATGGGGAAATCAAAGATGAACCTGACTTGTAACTCGACAGTTCACTACCGTTCGAGTGTACACATTCCTATTCTGTGCCCAGCGGCATGTCTCGGTTTCGGCCGAGAATATTGTGGCCGTGATCCCGGGTATGTACGGGGTAATACCGAGTGTACACATTCCTATTCTGTGCCTAACGGCATGTCTCGGCTGCAACCGAGAATATTGTGGCCGTGGTCCCGGGTATGTACGGGATACTATTGAGATACATCGACGATTCATCAAATTGATTTCAAAGACTATAGAGTAGAAACCTGATAGGACAGTTTAGTCACCATTTCACATTACCCTGCTCTGTTATTCCTTAGTACTGCTTTATTCATGTTCATACTTGCATTGCTTATTACCATGTTTATATTATATACTTGATGTCATGACGCGCTGACGTCTGGGTTTTGCATGGCCCAGATTCCGTACCACTGTCGACGACCGAGCAGGAGTACTTCAGCCAGCAGGCTGAACTGTGAGTTCCTTAGGGTTTAGTTTATTTACTTCATTTCATTTCCAGATATGAGCCCGCATTATGGGACGTACTGTTTATTCATTGTATTGGATCATTTGCTTCCGCACTTATTGTTTATTGATTCTTATTATTATGGATTTGGACATGTATTAGATTAGTTTATTATTTGTTCTTGATATCTCCACAACCGTAATGTGACTGTGGATGGATAATTCCTACCCACAGGTAGCATGGTTGGCTATGTCACGTGCCCAATCCTGCGTACTCTGGGAAGCGGGGCGTGACATAAACAGTGGACATTAAATGACCCTACACATTCTCCTAATAAAAAAATCCACCTTGGACTCTGCAACAAATCACACAGGATCAAGAGAATTAAATTCCCAGACAAGATATCATTGCAAGCATCTTCTCCGTTGAGTACAGAAGGACAACCTAGGGTAAGGAAACCCTAAGAAGCCTCCATGTGAAGAAACTGAGTTCTTCATAGGAATCAAATTCCTTATTAAGAGAAGGGAATTAAATTCCCAGAAACATTTTCTTCAAACGGAATTAAATTCCTTAAAAAGAGGCAACGGATCTCATCATCTCCCTAAACGCATCAAGTGAACCCTAGGAGATCCCTTGTTCGAAGATTAAATGGTTCTCTATTTTCGTTGATAAATTCGAAAAAATGGGTTCATATTAAAAGAGGTAAAACCCCTAATGTGGATTAAAAATCCAGAGAGTTCTTTTAAAATGAAGGTGCTTCGACCGTTCAACATCATTACCTGAGGAAAAAGGATCCTTCAACAGAGTTAAACTCTGGAAAATGTTTGAGACAGAGAACTAAGCTCTGGAAACGAGAATTAAATTCTCAAGGGAAAAAGTTCTCAAAGGAAGAAGATGAGCAAAGTGAAGACTCTTCTGAAAAGGACATGGGCATTTATAGGGTGTGATAGAAACGCTTCATCTCCCTGATTCCCTAGATGGATCCAACGGTCACAAAAGTGACAGCGTTGCACTCACGTGCTGACACGTGAGAACAACGCTGTGGGGGCATTTGTTTCCTGATTTAAAATCAGGAAAAACCAACGGAGAAGGCATCACGTGCTAGCACGTGACCAGCGGTCACGTGTTGACACGTGACATGTAAAAGCGGCGGCACAAGGCACATTCGTTCCCTGAGTAAATCAAGAAAAAAGCTCCAGAAAAGGCATCACGTGTGCACACGTGACCAGTGGTCACGTGTTGGCACATGATGACCAAGCAGCGACAAAGAACATAGCGCAGAAGGAAGGGAAGCCCGTTCCAGAGGGGTCACGTGCCTACACGTGACCAGGGGTCACGTGCGCACACGTGACTAACGGTCACGTGGCCACACGTGACCAGCTTCAAGAGCCTTATTTTTATGACAGAATTAAATTCTGTGAAAGGATCTCTCAAATCTTTCTGAAGGAGAACGATTATTTGGAACCGATTGGATTAAAGATTTAAAGGTGATTAAATATCACCTATCTATGGAAAAATATTGAACTTGGAAAGATTTCCCCTTAAAATCTAACCGAAATAACAAAGGGAAATCTCTGGATTTAAAATCCGATGGTGAATAAAATTCACCTAATAATCCAAAGGACCAGATGAATGATGAATGCAAATCAGATCTCTGAATGAATGCAAATCAAATCTCTCAATGAAAGATTCACTAAGATTAATTGATTCTGCTCCTTCTCCTATAAATAGGAGCCAACAGATATACAGAGAGATAGAGAGGAAAAGAAATAGTGCCTTGAGACTTTGGAAGAATTTGATCTGCTGCAGAAGAAAACCTTAGGTAAGAAAGGGAAGGCTTTTAAAAAGAGAATTTAATTCTCAAAAGAGTTGAACTCTTATAAAAAAAAAAAAAGAAGAACTTAGTTCTCTCTTTGGTGGAGGATCTACAAAGTGCACATCTCCCTATGAATTGAGAATTTAATTCTCATTGGGTTGAGATCCTACCATGCAGATCCAAAGCATAGGGAGGGAATGGAAGTTTGAGAATTTAATTCTCACAAAACTATAGGAATTTAATTCCTTTAAAATAAAATTAGGGTCTAACCCTATGTTATGGAAATTTAATTCCTTCAGAATGAACAGAATCAGGGTTTAACCCTAGTTGAGAACTTAGTTCTGTTAAAATAACAGGAATTTAATTCCCTTAAGAAAGAAGAAATTAGGGTTTCACCCTATGACAGAATCTCATTCCTCAGAATAATTCTCTAAAAGAGAGTGGGAACTTAATTCCTTAAAGCTGTTATTAGGGTTTAACCCTATGATAGAATGCAGTTCTTCACATATATGAGGAATTTAATTCCTACAGAAAATTCAGAGTTCAACTCTATCCCAGAATATAAATCTTCAGAAGGAAATAGGAATTTAATTCCTCTAAAAATTATTGTTAGGGTTCAACCCTGCGAAGAATTTAATTCTTAAAAGGATTAACAGATCTTCCAAAAAACATACAAAGAGGCAGGGTCACGTGCTACCACGTGACCCCCGAAAAGATCCACAGAAAAGGCCCTTTGAGGCAGTGCCTCACGTGACCCTTGGCAGAAGCTTTAACATACAAGCACCAAGATGCCCATCACGTGACAGCACGTGAGCCTCCAAAGTATTCAATGCTTTTAACAGAATAAAATAAAGGGAGGGTGCCCTCACGTGTTACCACGTGACCCCTCTTGCCTTAGTGTTTAACACTAAATTGGAACCCCTGAATCCAGTGTTAAACAATGTTTTGCCTTAGTGTTCAACACTAATTAAAGAGCTTTCTTGCAGTGTTTAACACTGAATTTCTTAGTATTTAACACTAAATTAAATCTCTGTTAACAGAGTTTAACATTAATCTTCTTAGTGTTCGACACCAAATTAAAGTCTCTGTCACCAGTGTTTAACACTGATTATCTTAGTGTTTAACACTGATTTGAGATCTCTGTTGCTAGGGTCTCACACTGATTTGTTTTAGTGTTTAACACTAATTTGAACCCCCTGTTGCTAGTGTTTAATACTAACTTCAGCCCAATTGGCTAAGTATCCATAGGCAAAGCCTCTCCTCTAATGGACCAACAGAGAGCTAATATCCTAAACATGATTGGACTTAGCCCAAGCTGGCCATAAGTCCTCAATTCAAATTCAACTGAGCCAATGGGCTCATAATATAATTAATTGGTCTTGGTTCCAAATTGGGCCAAAGATTATTTAATCTACCCCGGTTTTAAGGGTACATCTCTTCACTCCTTTGATACGTGGTGTTGCAATTCCTCAACGTCTTCAAAGAGGTGACGGGTCCCGATGACCACATATTGATACGGACTGTGGGGTCCTTAAACTCATGGACTATGAGGTCCTTAACCTTGACCGTGATGTCTTAAAACTAACATCGGACTGTGGGGTCCTTAAACCCATGGACTATGACGTCCTTAACCTTGACCGGAATGTCTTAAAATTAACAACGGACTGTGGGGTCCTTAAACCCATGGACTATGACGTCCTTAATCTTGACCGAGATGTCTTAAAACTAACAATGGACTGTGGAGTCCTTAAATCCACGGACTATGAGGTCCTTAACCTTGACCGCAACGTCTTAAAACTAATATTGGACCGCAATGTCCTTAAACTACCTATTGACCGCAATGTCACTAAACTAAAAACAACATGGCTCCTTTAATTGCTCTCTTGTCGGATCTAAACGATCCCGTTAAGTCGATCTTAGTCTAAAAACTAGACTTATGTATCCTTAACAACCGTTTAAGTCGATCTTAGTCTCAAACGAGACTAACGCATCCTTAAACCCAAACCCCCAAGCCCAAATCTAAGATAATACGGATTTGGACTAGTCCACGCCCTACGGGCGACGACATAACTCGGTCTCCGTATACAATCCACGGGCAACCAAACATAAAATAAACACACACGACACGAAGTGACCATCTGGAGAAGGAGAAAGTGGTTACCGCGATGCGGTAGCGTAATTAACTGCAGGGGCTTGCGCCTGCAGGGAAGAGCGTCCCCACAATCAAAAACCCCTCAAGCGAGGGGGAATCTGACGAAGTCTGCTACATCGGACGCATCCGTTTAAACTTTCGATGTATGGTGCCATAAATCAACTTGGCATCTTCGGAGAGGTAGACGGATAGCACCAATTAGCATTTGCCCCGAATCTCAGGCGAGACGCCCATGTCTCGGCCGCCATTCGGAGGGGAACACTAACTTCGCTCTACTCCTACATAGGGATTATATTACCTTGTTTCCTCTCCTCCAGTATTGGAGGCATTCTCTGATGCTAACCACGCTGGTTGTAAAGACACGCCGATCTACGACTAGCTATTGTGTTTTTCTAGGTATCTCTCTACTTTTATGGAAATCCAAAAAACAACCAACGGTATCAAAGTCCTCAACTGAAGCGGAGTATCGGGCAATGTCATCAGCATGTAGTGAAATCATATGGCTTTAACAACTTTTGTCTGACTTTGGCATTTAGTCCTTGTCTCCCACTCCATTGGTTTGCGACAATGAAAGTGTAGTCAAGATAGCAAGTAATCCAGTTTTTCACAAACGTACAAAACATATCGAAATAGACTGTCATTTTGTTCATGAGAAATTCGAGCAAGGCCTCATTTCACTTATGTTCTTCGCGGGAGCAACTTGCTGATATATTTACAGAGTCCCAATCAAAGAAGTGTCATGAATACTTTCTTAGCAAACTGATGATGACACAACATCAGTTTGAGGGGGAGTGTAAACAGGAAGGAAATGGAAACAACTGATTGTCATTAGCTGTATTACTATATATAACATTGCTGTAATTAGGCTAAATCCCCCATATATGGCTGCTGTTTATTGATGTAAATACCTGTTATTTATTTCTTTTTTTAGCTGATTGTACATGATAAATATGGGAGATTATTCCCTGAGGTTGTGCTTGGTACATGGAATAGAAGATTACCGGAAATCCTCACATTCCCAGGAATGAGATGACCAGGTATCTAATTCCAAGAAATATTGCATTAACGTGCTTGGTATATTTTAATCATTCCCGATAATATGTATGCGAGCGCGTGCAACCAGCGGTGATGCCGGAGGAGGGTCGGTGGATGACGGCGAGGCCGGCAATGAAGGATCGGCGGCAGGCCAGCGAGCGGCCGGCGACCAACGTTTGGTCGGCGGCTGGCCGACCGGTGAACAATCAGCAATGGTTGCTATCCGGCTGGTGGCTAATATCCGATCGACGACGGGCCGGCTGGTGAACGATCGGCGATGACCGACGGCGAACGTCTGATCGGCGATGGCTAGCCGGCCAGCGGGTGGCGAGTGAGGCCGGCAGCAGATGGTCATGGTTCTTTCATCTAAGGCAGGAATATTTCATGGTAATCTAGAATAGACATGTTTTGGGGGGAATAAGTTGATTACCACGGCAATTCTCTATTCCCGGGAATATCTTTTACACCTAAACAAGTATAGTAAAATTTCATGGTAATTTAGGATTACCATTTAGATTACCTCCCACCAAATGCACCCTAAAAGATGAGTGGAAAATACTTAAGCATTTTTGCTCTTTTTCACCATTGTTTTCTTCTTTCTTCGTATTTACCTATTGTGATTTTTGCTTCACAGCTACAAGTAAAGCGGTTTTCTAGGAAATTATTTATATAATTTCTATACGTTCGTCTCAAGCAGGAATTCTTGTTGCATAAGTTATATTATTTTGCATATTGTTGTCATTAGTTGGATAATTTTTAGGATGCACCACCTTTTCTTTTCACTGTATTTCTCTCTATTTAGGACAACCGACTGTCAGCTATATGCTCTAGTAAAGCTTAGTGTTGTGTGGATATCTCCGTGTACATTATAGTGAAGATCAGTTGGCACTGCTAAAAGCTCAAGCATGGTATTTAATACTTCAGTCTGAGAAACAATTGGTATGGTCAAATGTAGTTATCAGTGTTGCAATCCAAAATTTTTGAATATCAAAAAGTAGCTTGAAAGAATTGTTACAGTATGTCTATAAACACAATAAAACAAAAAGTTTTAACTAAATTCTGACTCCAATTTACGCAAATGGATTCTGATTTATTATTAATGTAATCATGTTGCTCGTGATCACCATTTAGTTGTGCTGAATTTTAAGCTAACAGTCGACCTGGCCTGTTACTATCAGCTCCATGTGGTCTTTGATTGCAGTTATTTGATACAATTTTATAAAATTTTAGGCCTATGCAGTATGCACAAAGTTTGGGGACTCAATGAAATTTGTACCTGACTAAGCTTACTTTGCCTTTCCATTTACGCTACTATGCCAAATATTTGAGATGATTATTATATGATATATGGGAACCGCGGAACCAACACATTTCACAACGGCAAATGCAAAAAAGATGAAAAAGGATAGAGCAAGTGTTCAAAATTCAGACAATAGATTTGCGTGCTTCACTCACTAGGCATATATGTCCTTGGTTAATTACCCAGCATACACTATTTTTGCTAAACTTAGATGACTGTTGTATCAAGAACATCTTTCTGATAGTTGTAATATCCGATTGGATAACTGTAACCGTTTGATAGTTGTAATATGCCTAGTTTTCCAACACTAAGGATTATATGCAAGCAATCTTTTTAACCTCCAAACTAATTAAGATATTAAGTTAATGCTCAAAATCAAATCAATCATTTATAATGAACTATAGCAATATCCGAGAAAGCAATTAAAAGGTGCAATATGGTTTACCTTGACCGTCTCCTTTTCTGCACTACTACAATAAAGGGTTGCCCTTACGGAGATAAGAATCCGTAGGGGCAATTTTTTATTTCCCCTACGGATTAATCCGTAGGGCCATCGGTTTGCCCCTACGGTGCCGTACGGATTAATTAAAAATATTAAAATGTAATCTTTTAGTTAGCCCTACGGAGCCGTAAAAGAAGACACTACGGATTAATCCATAGAGGCATCAAAGGGTTATTTATAAAAAAATAAAGCTCAGTAATTTCCCCACCGTCCCCAAAATATTTCCTCTCACCAACTCCCCATATGCGCAATCGCTCACCCGCGCCTCCTCCACCTCTCGTCAGCCGTCTCCTCCACCTCTCGTCGCCAAAATTTCCCGTCAGCCGCCGCCTCCACCTCTGTCTCGTCGCCAAAATCGCTCGTCGCCATCTGGTTCTCTTTCAGAGGATCTCGTCGAGCTCCAGGACCAGCCTCCTCCACCTTGTCGAGCTCCATCCGCCGGCAAAACTACTGTGAGTTAATTCCATTTTGAACTATTAATTATTCTTATTTTTTGTGTTATTGTTGATTTTAGTGTTAGAGTTAGGGTTAGTTCCGGGTTAATTAGGGGTTAGGGTTAATTAGGTAAGGTTAGGGTTAGGGTTCGGTTTAGGGTTAGGCTTAGTTAGGGTTAATTAGGTAAAATTGGGTTGGTGATGATTAGGGTTAGGGTTAATTAGATTAATTAGGGTTAATTTTGTTTTGGGCTAGAGTTAATTTGGGTTGGAGTTTGGGTTATGATCAGGGTTGGGTTAGGGTTAGGGTTAATTTGGGTTAAGGTTTGGGTTATGGTTAATTAGGTAAAATATAGTGTATTTGTGTTGGGGTGTTGATTAGGGTTTATTTGGGTTAATTTTGGGTTAATTAGGAACAAATTGAGTTAGGGTGATGATTATGGTTAATTTAGGTTTATTTGGGTTAATTTTGGGTTAATTAGAGATAATTTGAGTTAAGGTGATGATTAGGGTTAATTAGGTTAATTAGGTTTGGGTTTAGAGTGCACTAGTTCCTTTAGTAGGATACTCGATAATAACGTAAACGCACAACTTTACCATAAACGCAAGCAAAATTTACACTAAACTTAAAACTTCGAACCCTTAAAAATGAAACATAAACGTAAAACCCATTCAAGTTAAATGTTTAAGTTAAAACCAATATATGATACTCGATGATAATATGAAACTTTCATATTCTCATCGAGACGCATATGTGAAAATCAAAGCGCGACTTAGTCCCCGTCTGTCGGTTAACATACGTTCGATATTCGTCGTGACATAGAACTATACGAAGGTTGTTAAATATTGGACGGTATAGTTCGGTACTAACAACAGTCGTGTAGTCTATGTGACGAGAAGATTCAATCGTATGATAAACGATAGATTTGTCCACTGTGGACAACTTAGGAATGTATAAAGCAAACACCTGCATTCACCGGTCAATAAATTTAGTGCGTCATTGTCTGGACATCATGCACATAGAGAAGAGAGTATCCGAATACGTTCTCAACTTGCTTCTTTATAAAGACGGAAAATCAAAAGGCAACCTCCGTGCGAGGATAGATCTTCAGGACTAGGATATTAGAAGTGAATTGCATCCTAAATCGATAGCGGGTATAAAGAGAATAAAGAATTTAATAGGCCGATCGATCAAAATAAAGAGAATAGGAAGTCGGCGAAGAGGGGTCGCCCCTATTATACAGGAGGCTCGACGAACATTACTCGTGCTATGGAGGCATCGGTAAATTACAATAGATCTATTTTGATATAATGTAATATTAAGAGTTATTTTATAATATATGTAAATTTTTGGCGAATTGCAGACACTAGCAAAATAAGGGGTTGCCCCTACGGATAACAACATCCGTAGGAGCAAATAAAGTTTGGCCCTACAGATTAATCCGTAGGGCCAAACGGTTGCCTCTACGGTCCTTCCATATTTATTTAAAAATTATTAAATCTTAAAGTGTTGTTTGCCCCTACGGAGCCGCAAACCAAGCACCTACGGGTATATCCGTAGGGGCATCTAAATAGGGATTTAAGTGATCGATCCCTACGCTGATTTTTTCTTATTCCCTTTATCGTTGCGCGCAAACCCAAATCCCCAAACCCTCGACGTTCCCGCCGATCGCCGTTCTCGTCGTCGCCAGCGTCGGCCGAATCGTCGTCGCCACCGCCTGCATTGATCTCGTCGTCGCCACCGCCCTCCGTTCTCGTTGCCGCCACCGCCCTCGTCGTCACCGATTGCGTCTCCATCGTCTCCTCCACCGCCTAGCCTACAGGTTAGTTAAACATTATTTTACTGATGTTAGGGTAGCGATGAGGGTTAGGGTTAGGTATCGTTGGGGTTAGGGTTAGGATTAGGGTTAGGGTACGGGTTCGATCGGTTGGGGTTCAGCTGGTGTTGGGGTTAGGGTTAGGGTTAGGGTTCGGTTGGGGTTTGGTGTTGGGGTTGGGGTTCGGCTGGGGCTGGGTTGGGGTTCGGGTTAGGCCGGGTTAGGGTTTGGTGTTGGGTTGGGGTTCGGCTGGGGCTGGGTTCGGGTTAAAAAGGTGAAATTTTAGGGGATTGATCTGGAAAATAGTGAAAGTCGATACTGTTTATTTGTGAATAACACAGTCCATGGTTTTTATATGAGAAAAAGGTCCATGAAAGTCTATGGGATTTATCTAAAAAACGCTGAAAGTTCATGTATTTATTTGTAAACAACAAAGTTCATGATATTTATCTGGAAAACGTTGGAAGTCAATGGTATGTTTTTGTAAACAACAAAGTCTATGGAAATTATGTGAAAACGTTAAAACTTCATGGTATTTATTTGTAACAAACAAAGTCTATGGTATTTGTTTGAAAAATATTTAAAGACCATGACATTTATATGTAATGGGTCAAAGTCATTTGAGTTATGTCAATCTTATTGGCGATGCTTTCTTTTTGTGCATATATATCCAAAAACTTTGAAAGTTCTTGGTACCTATTAGAAAATATAAAGGGTTTTGTAGTGAAAGGAAATAATTGGATTTAGAAAAACCATATGTAACTTTTAGAAATTCTATACACCTAAGTATATAGAAAAGGGTTAATTGCGGATACAGCCTATATACTATGGGGGTCAAGCACTTATAACCTCTGAAGTATAATAATAAGCACTTTTGTTTATTTTTCATTAGTGATTAATTTTCAGTTTGCTATTTATTCTTTTTCAGTATGGATACTTGATAGAATTACAATTGCTTTACTATTGTTTGCCTTTTTCCTTTTGTGTAGAAAATATATCCATTGTGTCATATGGACACTATTAATTTCACATCGATTCAAGGGAAAAATTGAGGAAGATTGTGTTTGTTATATCAAAAACCTTTTTGTTGAACCCAACAGGTGAAACTTTAGAGTTGTTATAGATAGATCTTACATGTTTAATGCATGTACCATTGTTAAGAGAGTGCAAGGTAGAGAACAATAATTTGTTTCAATGGCACGTTTTTCAAGTTATAACCAATATATGATATTCGATGATAATATGAAACTTTCATATTCTCATCGATACTCATATATGAAACTCAAAGCGCCACTTAGTCCCCGTCTATCGGTTAACATACGTTCGGTATTCATCGTGACATAGAACTATATGAAGATTGTTAAATATCGGACGGTATAGCTCGACACTAACAACCGTCGTATAGTCTACGCGACGAGAAAATTCAATCGTATGGTAACCCATAGATTTGTCCCGTGTGGACAAGTTAAGAATGTATAAAGCAAGCGCCTTCATTCACTTGTGTTTTCATCCGTTTCGAGGTATTTCGTCGGTACCTTTCCGCTGGTTCTCCGTGTACAAAGATAGATTAGATGTTCATTTCAACGTTGTTTCACGGCTTTGAAATGATATCTATTCTATTACAGTGTACTCAGAGAACAGCGGGGAGGTGCTGCCGAAATTTACTCGAAACGGTTGAAAGCACAAGTGATGGGCGTTCGCTCTATACATTCTTAATGGGATAGAAGCCTACCCCCGACAGCCGGAACACACACATATAACAAGAATACACAACAAACGCATAATTAGAGAGCGATTCGAGATGTTCGGGTTAAAACCAATATATGATATTCGATGATAATATGAAACCTTCATATTCTCATCGATACTCATATATGAAACTAAAAGCGCCACTTAGTCCCCGTCTATTGGTTAACATACGTGCGATGCTCGTTGTGACCTAGAACTATACGAAGGTTGTTAAATATCGGACAGTATAGCTCGATACTAACAACCGTCGTATAGTCTACGCGACGAGAAAATTCAATCGTATGGTAACCCATAGATTTGTCCCGTGTGGACAAGTTAAGAATGTATAAAGCAAACGCCTTCATTCACTTGTGTTTTCATCCGTTTCGAGATATTTCGTCGGTACCTTTCCGCTGGTTCTCCGTGTACAAAGATAGATTAGATGTTCATTTCAACGTTGTTTCACGGCTTTGAAATGATTATCTATTCTATTACAGTGTACTCGGAGAACAGCGGGGAGGTGCTGCCGAAATTTACTCGAAACGGTTGAAAGCACAAGTGATGGGCGTTCGCTCTATACATTCTTAATGGGATAGAAGCCTACCCCCGACAGCCGGAACACACACATACAACAAGAATACACAACAAACGCATAATTAGAGAGCGATTCGAGATGTTCGGATTAAAACCAATATATGATATTCGATGATAATATGAAACCTTCATATTCTCATCGATACTCATATATGAAACTAAAAGCACCACTTAGTCCCCGTCTATCGGTTAACATACGTGCGATTCTCGTCGTGACCTAGAACTATACGATGGTTGTTAAATATCGGACAGTATAGCTCGATACTAACAACCGTCGTATAGTTTACACGACGAGAAAATTCAATCGTATGGTAACCCATAGATTTGTCCCGTGTGGACAAGTTAAGAATGTATAAAGCAAACGCCTTCATTCACTTGTGTTTTCATCCGTTTCGAGATATTTCATCGGTACCTTTCCGCTGGTTCTCCGTGTACAAAGATAGATTAGATGTTCATTTCAACGTTGTTTCACGGCTTTGAAATGATTATCTATTATATTACAGTGTACTCGGAGAACAGCGGGGAGGTGCTGCCGAAATTTACTTGAAACGGTTGAAAGCACAAGTGATGGGCGTTCGCTCTATACATTCTTAATGGGATAGAAGCCTACCCCCGACAGCCGGAACACACACATACAACAAGAATACACAATAAACGCATAATTAGAGAGCAATTCGAGATGTTCGGGTTAAAACCAATATATGATAATATGAAACCTTCATATTCCCATCGATACTCATATATGAAACTAAAAGCGCCACTTAGTCCCCGTCTATCGGTTAACATACGTGCGATAATTTATTTTTTTCAACGACAAACGCACACACAAAGCATATACACGGATTTTCTCCTTTGTCAGTAACTATCCCGTTCTTATATTTCTCAATATAGTCAGCATAACCTACAATTTATATGTTATACAGTCTAACATGGCCCATGAGTACGTCAGAGTTAAGGACTGGATGTATGTGGATTGGAAACAACGTATGCAACCTAAGTTTGTCGCAGAAGTTGCTGCTTTCCTTGAATTTGCACGCGCACATAATAAGATCATAATAGAGAAGATTCTCTATCCGTGCGATAGATGTGGCAATAAGTACTGGCAGAAGGTAGAATTGGCAGAGCTTCATATTGTAAAACATGGGTTTACTAGACTTTATACAACTTGGAAATATCACGGGGAAGGAGAAGAATGCAGTACTGCGGCAGAAGAAGAAGGAGAACACGATAATGCGGCAGGAGAAGAAGAAGAATTCGGTAATGCGGCAAGAGACGGAAATTTATTTCCATCAGAAGAAATGGAGGATATGGTAGAGGCTGCCCTAGGTGAATCTATTCGTACCGAAGATGACATTCCTTCCGGTCAAGGACCGCGTGCGGATAAATATGAAAATTTCATGAATGATGCTAGGAAACCAATTTATGAGAATGCGAAGTATTCCACCCTCTCATGGTTCGTCCAACTTTTCCAGATTAAGTGCCTAAATGGATGGAGTAACAAGTCATTCACAATACTTCTTTCGTTCTTGAAAGATTCTATGCCTCCGGGAAATAATGTGTCCGAAAGCTGGTACGAAGCTCAGAAGATGATGTCTGATTTGGGTCTAAAGTGCGAGAAGATTCAAGCATGTCCTAAAAATTGCGTGTTGTACCGGAAAGAGAATTTAGATTTGAAAGAGTGTCCAACATGCGGAGAGGCCAGGTATAAGCCGAAAGATTCTGATAAGAAGCCTGATATACCTGTGAAGATAGCACGATACTTTCCTATAACACAGAGGCTACAGAGGCTATTCAGGTGCAAGAAAACAGCTGAGGCAATGATTTGGCATCACCGTGCTCCTCCAAGCGAAAATGGAAAAATGAGCCATCCAAGAGATTCACCGGCATGGAAGGATTTCGATAGGAGGAACGCAATATTCAGTAGCGATCCTCGCAATGTCCGGCTCGGACTGGCTACTGATGGCTTCTGCCCATTCAACTATATGGCTGGAAGTCACAGCACATGGCCCGTTGTAATGATAATTTATAATCTGTCGCCTTGGTTGGCTATGGACCAATCATACTTTATGATGCCTCTTCTTATCGACGGACCAAACTCACCGGGGAACAATATCGACGTCTATCTCCGACCTCTGATCGAGGAGTTGAAATCTTTGTTCATTGATGGTGTAGAGACATATGATTCAAACACAAATACAACCTTCATACTGCGTGCGGCTTTAATGTGGACAATTAATGACTTTCCTGTGTATAGAATGCTATCAGGTTGGTCCGTACATGGTCACAAAGCATGTCCTCATTGCCATGAACACACAACATCAAAATTCTTGAATTTTAGCAGGAAGGTTTGTTATTGCGGCCATCGACGTTTTCTGCCTCCAGACCACCCCTATAGGTTAGATACGGTTCACTTTGATGGTCATCAGGAGCTTCTTGGACCTCCATCCCCATTGTCCGGAGAGGACGTGACTGTTAAATGGGATGGTTACAATAACATGACCTTCGGGATGGATCCGACGAAACAGGTCAAACCACAATATTGGAACAAGTTAAGTATTTTCTTCGAGCTTCCGTACTGGTCTACAAATTCAGTGCGTCATTGTCTGGACGTCATGCATATAGAGAAGGGAGTATCAGAGCACATACTTAACTTGCTTCTTTGTAAAGACGGAAAATCGAAAGACAACATGAATGCTCGGATGGATCTACAAGAGTGGAGAATAAGAAGTGAATTGCACCCTAGACCGGTAGCGGGTAAACCGGGCAAGTTTGTACTTCCCAATACCGCTTATCATAGGTGGTGCATCCACATCTTCCGCAGGGGCCACTCCTGCCGCTTCCATACCCTCCGCATCGTCTGCAGGTTAGTATGAATAAATTTAAAATATTTATTCATTTTACATATGCTCTATAGAATAAATATGAACTTCATGGAAATTTAGCGTCGATGTTTAAGAGTTATTTTCTAATATTTCTAATATTAAGAGTTACTTTCTAATATTGCAGACATCTCGGACCGTGGCGTCAGGTGGTACACCGAGCGTGTTGTTCGCATATCTTACCGTCCATGGCACCTCGACAGATCCCGCCACGGGCGAGCTTCGATATCCCGACGTCGCTACCCAGGATTATTGCGTAAGTGTTAATATTTTTTCTAACCAAATTTGAAATTTTAGTTTTGGAACGTTCAAGTTTAAATTTTATACTTATACTTTACTGCTTAATGTGGGTGTAAGAGCGGGTGGTTGAGCAGGCCCAGGCCTCGAGGATCGATTTTACCGGACAGAGCGATCCGAGGCTGCTGACCCCAGTTCTGGACGCCGCACACGGAGGGCACCATGGAGGTTGGGAGAGAGGCCGGGGACTGGGCCCTAGCAGGGCCCATATGAGGTTGGACTCCACCCCGGCGGTTACTTCCTCCGTCTCCAGTGACCGACGTGTCCATCAGGAACTGGAGAGCTTGAGGGCCACCGTTCAGGAGTTGAAGGAGATGCTGGTATGTATACTACTTTATAGTAAAATATCATGTCATATTATATAGATATCAACATATCCATAATTAGTACGTAGCTTGAGCTTATTTGGTTTTAGACTTAAATTTGATTAATCATACATACAGATATAATTAAAATAAACAACAAACTAGATATCCAAACGGGGTTTCGAAATAACTTAATAATGATGCGAATTCGAATAATACACAGTTCTTACACGCTTATTACACACGTTATGTCCAGACGCGACAGGGTACATCGGCCGAGCCTCCACATGCATCTCCTTCGGCTGCGGCTCCGTAAGCCACTACATCGGCTGCGGTTCCGCAGACAGCTCCTATAGCTCCACCACCCGCTCAGACTCCCGCAGCCGTGGCTCCGCAAGCGACTACCTCGATGGCGGCTGCGCAGACCACATCGCCAGCTCCACAGGCCGCTCAGACTCCCGCTCGCGCCGAATTGCAGAGTTTATTGACTGAGGAGCAGGCGCGCGTTATTCTATCGTTATTCAGAGGTGGAGCTGGACCGGACTAGGGTAGCTTTTTGGTTCTTATTTTTTGAAACATGTATTTATTTATATCATACACATTGTACTATATTTTGAAACGATATTGATATTGGTTTATATTTATATCATATTCAGTTTTTGGGTTTCTTTTGTATATTATATATATGCGTGAGATGTGATTATGAATACTGCGATATATGTTGTGTGATGATTAATTTTATATTTGATTGATGTATATAGTATTGTGCACAGGGCGGGAAAAAATCAAGCAGCCCATTTTAAAAAAAAAATACAGATAATATGTACCTACGGATTAATCCGTAGGTACACATGTTGTCCCTACGGTTATATCCGTAGGAGCAAAATATCAGCAGTAACTGATATTTCCCCCCTGATCTCAGTACCAGGGGGTTAGGAGTGCCCCTACGGACATATCCGTAGGGGCCACGGCCTCGCCCCTACGGCGTTATCCGTAGGGGCAAAATATCAGGATTCCTGATATTTTGCCCCTACGGATAAGTACCTACGTATATATCCGTAGGGGGTAGTACATGGCCCTACGGTTATGTCCGTAGGTACATTTAATATATTAAAAAAAACCGTAAATAATATAACCTTTTTTACCCTACGGCCTACTCCGTAGGTGCAACAGGACTTACACAGAAATCCGTAGGGGCAAGTTTTTGCCCGTAGGGGCAAGTTCAGGGCTTCAACTTGCACCTGCGGCCTTTGCACCTACGGGGTATTTTTTCGCCCCTACGCATATATCCGTAGGGGCAGTGGGTTGCCCCTACGGATAAATCCGTAGGGGAAACCCTTATTTCTAGTAGTGAGAGAGCTCAGACCCTGGCGCAGGGTGGTACACCGAGCGTGCTGACCACGTATCTTGCCGTCTACGACACCTCGACAGATCCCGCCATGGGTGAGCTTCGATTCCCCGACACCGCTGCCCAGGAGTACCGCATAAGTGTTAATATTTATTCTAACAGGTTTGAAATTTTTGTTTTGAAAAGTTCAAATTTAAATGATATACTTATATTTAAATGGTTAATATGGGTGTAGGAGCGGGTGTAGGAGCAGGCGGCGGCATCAGGGATTGATTTTACCAGACAGACCGATCCGATACTACTAACCTTAGTCCTAAATGCCGCATAAGGAGGGCACCACGGAGGTTGGGAGAGAGGCCGGGGACTGGGTCCTAGCAGGGCCCATATGAGGTTGGACTCCACTCTAGCGGTTACTTCCCCTACCCCCGTGAGCGACGTCCAGAGCATGATGTTGCCGTCTTGAAGGCCACCGTCGAGGAGTTGAAGGAGATGTTGGTACGTATACTACTTAATAGTAAAATATTATATCACATTATAGATAGTAACATATGCAATATTAGTAGATTGAGCTTATTTGGTTATAGATTTAGCTTTGATTAATCATACTTACATAAAACCATCTAATTAAAATAAACTACGGTTTTCCAAACTAGATACCCAAATGAGGCCTAAGTCCGTAAGTATTCTTAGATTAGGGTTTCACAATAATCTGATAATAATACGAATTCGACTAAAATCTAATACACCGTTCTTACTCGTTTATTACACAAAATTTAACAGATGCGACAGGCTGCTTCGGCTGCGGCTCCACATGCATCTCCTTCGGCTGCGGCTCCGCAAGCCACTATCTCAGCTGCGGTTGCGCAGACCACTCCTGCAGCTCCATAATCCGCTCAGACTTCCGCACAGTCTGCTCCGTCATTAGTCGACGACTCAGGGCTGCACCGAAGAGCAGATGCGCCAGATTACGGCGTTTAACAGAGGTGGGGGAGCTGGACCGAGCTAGAGTAGCTTTTTTTTAATATTTTTGAGGATGTATGTACTTACTTGATACATATTGTATATATTTTGGACAATTTTGGTGGTTGTTTGATTGTTCACGATGATTTAGATTGATATCGTATTCTGTTTGTTTATTTCTTTTATATATTATGCGTGAGATGTTGATTATGAATATTTATGTATTTGGTTATATGATGTATATATTATTGTGCACAGGGCGGGAAAAAACAGTAGCCCCTTTTTAAAAAAAACCGATATTTTGTCCCTACGGATTAATCCGTAGGGCCAGATCTTGCACCTACGGAGTAATCCGTAGGTGCAAGATTTGCCCCTACATAGTTAGCCGTAGGTACAAAATATCAGGATACCTGAAATTTTGTCCTTATAGACTCGGTAACAGGGGTTAAAATTGTCCCTATGAATTTATTCGTAGGGGCATTTATCTGGACCTACGAATAACTCCGTAGGGGTAATAATCAGGACCTACAGATAAATCCGTAGGGGAAAGTATTTTATTTTATAAACCAATAAATTAAATAAATATTTTGTCCCTACGGAGTAACCCGTAGGGATATGTGTCCCTACGGAGTAAGGCGTAGGGGCAATTATTACTCCGTAGGGGCATATTCAGGGCGAAGACTTGCACTTGCGGCCTTTGCCCCTACGGGGTAATTTTATGGCCCTACGGATATATCCGTAGAGGCAGTGGTTTGCTCCTACGGCTAAATCCGTAGGGGCAAGCGATTATTGTAGTAGTGCTGGTACCATGTAATCTTAATCGGATCAGACCTTGGTCCTCAAGCTGGTTGTGGAGCAATTCTCCATGCATATATTGGTTCTTATAGTTGAAAGGGGAATTGCTATGGAAGGGTTTCGATTGATCGTGTGCGAAAGAAGTGTTTTGTAAATAACCGCAATCAAGACGATGTCGCTAGTAGCTAGCCGCGATGTGTACGGATCGTCCGCAGGGAAACGTGAACTCTTTTCTTGTTTTAGACGAGTTGATGAAAGATGGGTGATTGTTTGTCGTTATATTTTAAAACGGATATAAAATTTATAATAAAAAGGCCTGTAGAGTTCATAGGACTTGGTAGTTAATGGATAAATATTAAAAATGACTCCTTTTATCTTTTAATAGTTTAAAACTAGAGCGACAGTGATGAATGTAGATTAGGGTTCATTGAGGGAATTAGGGTTTCCCACTCTAACCCTTGTCCTTTCATTGATCTCTATTCATGTCCAGCTCTTAACAAAACAAGGTTAAACTAATCTTAAATCGTGATCGAGCCTATCAATAAATTGATAAAGCGCCCGATAAGGAGGCTAACATTTATTTTGCTAAAATTTATAAATTTTAAAATGTATAAAAGAAGTTAAAAGGTTTTCTCATCCATTGTTCTACCCTATCCTATAAATCCTAGCAAACTAAAAATTACTCGCTCATCGCTAGTGATTTATAAGAAAGGTTGAAAAATGAAATCATAATGAAGATGCAGAAAATTAATGCGTAAAAGTAAGTGCATAAATTAAATGCGGAAAATAAATGCAAAAAGAATTAAAACTAAAAACTAGCTTTATTAATCAACTATTGCATTTAAAATTCTCCATAGAAACCCGATCACAAGAACCCTAGTTTACTCTAGATCTCTCTCTTGTTGGAGGTAGATGAATAGATGATGATCACTCGGATACGTGAATCTTTTGGATCTCTTGATCTTTTCGGTGATGATTTTGAATGTACAGCTCTCGGTCCTTTATATAGTATTTGAAACTAGAAATCCTAGATTCCATAAATGAGGATATACAGTTACGATCCAAGCCACAAAATCTCACATCCGACGGCTCTGATTGCGCCGCGGTTCTGCCGCATATTAGCATGTTTGGCCGCCCTTCCGCCATAACTTGGTGGAATCAGGATTTGATATTTCTTCCGGTCTCTTGTGTTGATATATGGAGATCCTTTTATGTCTAGATCCTGAAAATAATACTCCGAGTCTTTGCCGTTGCTAGATCTCTCGATTTGCTTCTAAATTTTGGCAGATTCTGTTCCGATATCCTGATTTGATTTGGATCTCTTACTTAGATTTCAGAATTGAGCTAATATCTGCACAATATCTCAAATCAAAGTGTTTAGTAGCATTTGATATTTTTGAGATATTATTCTAACCATTTATATGATATTAAATTTTAAGAATATTGATTAGAAATATTTGATATGATATGCATATTTTAATTATTAAGATTTCATTTAAATATTATATGCATATGTTTTCCCTCATTATATTAATTATAATATAGAAACATATGATAATAAACTTTTTACAAATAAACCCACATATGTTCTATATTTACAATAAACACCTTTTAGTACTTAACAATAATAGGGAAAATATTCATTCAAAAGTGCAATATGTTAGACTAGTCAGGTTCATCATAGCTAGAATTCTCTCCTAGCTACATATACGCCTATCTCCTTCCCCTTTTACCTTTTCTTTTATGGGCCAACCAAATCTTTTAATATATACATGCATGCATTTATCAATTGTTAATTAAGTAATAATTTTTTTTTCAAATCTCCATATTTAATTGCAATCTATAGTGTTACTGTATAGAATTCAGAATATACATGTATCTTTTGGATTGCATTCATGCACTTGCTGAATTCATGAATTTAATTGGTCTGCACATTGTTTCCTGATTTAAAATCAGGAAAGCTTATGGAAAAAGCTTCAGAAGAGGGTCACGTGCTTACACGTGACCAGCAGTCACGTGTTGGCACGTGACACCCAAAAGTACCGGCAAAGCAAGTGCAGTTTCCCAACTACATCAAAGAGAGGGGCTTCAGTAAGGGTCACGTGCTCCCACGTGACCTGGGTCACGTGTCGGCACGTGACATTTAAAAGCAGCAGCAAAGACCCAACGCTTCCTGATCAAAACAAGGAAAAAGCTTCAGAAGAGGTCACGTGCTCCCACGTGACCAGGGTCACGTGTTGGCACGTGATGATCAAAACATCAGAATTGTTCTCCAGTTAAATCAAGAAAAAGAGTCCAGACAAGGGTCACGTGACCAGGAGTCACGTGGCAGCACGTGACGTTTAAGCAGCAATCAGAAGACAGAGCGCAAAAGAAAGGAAAAGGCTCATTCCAAAGGGGGTCACGTGCCCACACGTGACCATGAGTCACGTGGTCACACGTGACCGGCTTTCAAAGCCCACTGTGTTAACAGAATTAAATTCTGAGAGAAATTCGAATCTTTCCAAAGGAAAGCAACTATCTGGAACCAATCGAATTAAAGATTCAGAGGTGATCTATCTATGGGAAAATCTCGGGTTTGGAAAGATTTCCCCTTTAAATCTAACCAAAATAACAAAGGAGAATCTCTGGATTTAAAATCCAATGGTGAATAAAATTCACCTAATAATCCAAAGGTCCAAAATGAATGATGGATGAAAATCAAATCTTTCACGAAGATTCGTCAAAAACTGATTGATTCGGCTGCTTCTCCTATAAATAGGAGCCAAGAGACATACATGCATATATAGACGCAGAGAAAAAAAAGAGAAAAGAAAGAGAGCTTCGATACTTGGAGAACTTGGATCTTCTGCAAAAAACCCTAGGTAAGAAAGGGAAAAACTCCTTGAAAGGAGAAGAGAATTTAATTCTCAACAGAGTTTAACTCTGATACATAAAAACAGAAGAATATATTTCTTCTCTCTTTGATAGAGGATCTGCAAAGTAAACATCTCCCCTTAAGGTTGAGAATTTAATTCTCAATGGGTCGAGATCCTGCCATGCAGATCCAAAACATAGAGAAGGAATGCAAGCATGAGAATTTAATTCTCACAGAACTATAGGAATTTAATTCTCATAGAACTATAGGAATTTAATTCCTTTAAAATAAAATTAGGGCTTGACCCTGTATCATGGGAATTTAATTCCTTCAGAATAAAAAGAAACAGGGTTTAACCCTAATTAAGAACCTAGTTCTGTTGCAGCAGCGGGAATTTAATTCCCTTAATCGTAATTTAACAGAGGATGGAAGTTTAAACTCCTTAAAAAAGCTTTGTTAGGGTTTAACCCTATTTGGTTCTTCACATATATGAGGAATGTAATTCCTACAAAAAATTCAGAGTTAAATTCTATTCCAGAATATAAGTCTTCGAAAGGAAGTAGGAATTTAATTCCTCCGAAATTCACAGCTCGAGGAATTTAATTCCTAAAAAAAGATTAACAAAGCCTCTAAACAAAATACATAGAGGCAGGGTCACGTGCCATCACGTGACCCCCCAAGAGATCTACAGAAAACCCCTTTGAGGCAGCACCCCACGTGACCCACGTGACCCTCGGCAGAAGCTTTAATACATAGGCATTTGAATGCCCATCACGTGATGGCACGTGACGCTCTGAAGGACACAATAATCTCAGAATAAATGAAGGGAGGGCGCTCTCACGTGCTGCCACGTGACCCCTCTTGTCTTAGTGTTTAACACTAAATTGAAACTCTCGAACCCAGTGTTAAAATACTGTTGGGCCTTAGTGTTCAACACTAATTAAAAAGCTTTATCTGCAGTGTTCAACACTGATTACCTTAGTGTTTAACACTAATCTGAGATCTTCATTTGCAGTGTTCAACACTGATCTGTTTTAGTGTTTAACACTAATTTGAAAAGCCTTATTGCTGGTGTTTAACACCAATCATCTCTTAGTGTTAAACACTAACTTGTCAACCTCATTCCCAGTGTTCGACACTGACTGCTCTGTAGTGTCTAACACTAGGCTTTGGCCCAATTGGCTTAAATGGATGGAGGCAAAGCCTCTCCTGATTGGACTTAGCCCAAGATGGCCATAAGTCCTCAATTTGTGATTAACTGGGCCAATGGACTCATAACATAATTAATTCGTCTTGATCCCAAATTGGGCCAAAGACTATTTAATCCACTCCGGTTCTAGGGTACATCTCTTCACTCCTTTGATACTTGGCATTGTAATCCCTCAATGTCTTCAAAGAGGTGACGGGTCCCGACGACCACACATTGATACGGACTGCGGGGTCCTTAAACCCGCGTTTAATGCAAATTCCTGGTTACGTGGAACGCGGATAATGTCACTCTTTGACCCCGTGGAAAACGTCCAGAGCGGAGCCTGGTCCTCGCAGAACACGGCAGTGAACCCGTGTGAAGCATCCAGAGCACATAACGGACTGTGGGGTCCTTAAACCCATGGACTACGACGTCCTTAACCTTGACCGGGATGTCTTAAAACTAACAACGGACTGTGGGGTCCTTAAACCCATGGACTACGACGTCCTTAATCTTGACCGAGATGTCTTAAAACTAACAGTGGACCGCAATGTCCTTAAACTACCCATGGACCGCAATGTCCTTAAACTAGAACAATAGAGCCCCGCATGCTCTTTTGTCGGATCTAAACGGTCCCGTTTAAGTTGATCTTAGCCTCAAAGATGGCTAACGTATCCTTAAACCTTCAAACAGAGTGGACTATAAATCCCCCCAATTGACTCTGGCTTGAGGGTACATCTTTGAACTCCTCTGACATCCGTCGTTGTAATTCTTCAACGTCGTCAGAGAGGTGACGGGTCCTGACGGCCATACATACGTTGGACCTCTAGGTCCCTAAACTGGAACAATGGAGTTCAAACACTCCTTTATCGGATCTAAACGATCCCGTTAAGTTGATCTTAGTCACAAAGTTAGACTAACGCATCCTTAACAAACGTTTGAGTTGATCTTAGCCTCAAGTATGGCTGACGTATCCTCAAACCAAACCCCCAAACCCAAATCTAAGATAATACGGATTTGGACTAGTCCACGCCCTACGGGCGACGACATAACTCAGTCTCCGTAAACAATCCACGGGCAACAAAACACAAAACAAACACCCACGACACGAAGTGACCATCTGGAGAAGGAGAAAGTTGTTACCGCAATGCGGTAGCGTAATTAACTGCAGGGGCTTGCGCCTGCAGGGAAGAGCGTCCCCACAATCAAAAACCCCTCAAACGAGGGGGAATCTGACGAAGTCTGCTACATCGGACGCATCCGTCTAAACCTTCGATATACGGTGCCATAAATCAACTTGGTATCTTCGGAGAGGTAGATGGATAGCACCAATTAGCATCTGCCCCGAATCTCAGTGCCAAGACACCGCAGTCTTGCGCGCCGTCTTTCGGAGGGGAACACACATGAAGCTAGGTTTGTATATATTTTGTATTTTTGAAGGATCTAATCTCAATTCAATATATGGGTTCATGCACTTGAAGCTTCTAGTGACTTGTCATCTTTACAACTTTCCTTTGGTTACAAATGTCTTCATCCCCCCTCACCTTCACATTTCTTTTAAAGGCCATCTAAATCTTGTGTATACATTCATGCATACGTCAATTGATAAATTAAGTAACAATCTTCTTCAATTTTCATATCAATGGTTTCACAAAATATTATTCATAGTATGCATGTACTCTTGGATTACATTCATTATTGAGGTCATGAATTTAAATGATGCTTGCACTTCAAGCTAGGTTTGTGTGTGTGTGTGTATTTGATTTCTTAAATGATCTAATCGCATTCAGATATGTTTCATGCACTTGATGCTTCCAGTGGCTTTAGAATGCTTGAACCTGTAGCTAGGTCCTGACTGGTTTCAAATTTCAAATTTTCCATAATTATATTCTTTGGTATGGTGATTAAACCATTACAATCTGCTCAAAACTTACGTGCTGCTAGACAAAGACGGAGCAAGAATTTATAGTTTAGGGGGCCTACCATTTTTACAATATGCATTAAATCTGAAGATAATACTCAAAAAACCTAAGCGCTATAATGATGTTTGGCTAATTGAATATGGTGTTATGATATAGTTATTACAATTAACAAAAGGATATTAAAATCTATTCACCAAAGATCAAATAAGTAACTCAGCTTATGTTTAGAAAAAAAGTAAGAAAGCTATTAGTTAAATTGAAAAAAAATTGTAAGCTGTAGAAACCACAACGGTCACATGTTAGAACTTATTCCATTATCATAGTATCATTCGGTTACCCCTGGATTCTTGGCTAATATCTTCATTACCATTGGATTCTCAATGACGATGACAGCAACGACTACAACAAGAAGTCCTTATCCCAAAATTTTATTCTTGGATATATGAATTTTGATCTGGAGTGTTTTGTGATGAAGGCATGTGTAATAAGAGCTACGGGGTCATCAAGTTTTTGATCTGGAGTGTTTTGTGATGAATTGTTTCGGAATGAGATGGAGGCGAAGATGAATTTGTCATCAAAGAACTTGAGAGCTGGAATGGGATTTTTCCATCAACATTTGGGTTTACAGGTATTTTTTTAACAAATGAATTTATAATTTTTTTGGAACAAATATTTTCTTTTATATTCTTTATCTTTAAATAATGCTTTGTAATCAGGAAATTGATATTGTACTACATTAAGACATTCAGTTTACATCATGGCATTGCTAAGAATACAGTGATGACTATGGATCAGCATCTTTAAATGTTTGTTGGATCTTTCTTATTTTCTCTTTAGCTGGATCAAATTGTGATTTTGTTTTGGCTTGCAATTAGATTGGGATTTGAGCTAGGAATTATTTATGATTTTGTTTGATACTCCCCCCCCCCCCCCTCTCGCTCTCTCTCTCTCTCGCTCTCGCTCGGTTGATCTAAGCTATATATTGAGAAAAGTATTAATTTGGTTATATGATCTCTGTAGTTCATAAGTGGCATTTAATTTCTTAATCATATTTGGGTATTAGTTCAACTCCTTCACCATAAACATGGAAAACAAAATTATGAAATGCTTATTACAGTTGCAAAATACAATTTCAGCTCACTAACTTACGGAATTATTTATACATCAATAATTAAAAAACCATCCTTCCATAAAACAAAATCTTAACTTGAAATTTGAAACCTTGGTGTAATAAGGATCTAAACTGCACTGCGGGATAATACAGCTTCATGATGCAGATTTATATTTTAACTATCCTGAGATGTCTGTTTGAGCTCCAGAATAAGAGAAGCCAAATTCAGACTGCCAATGGATACGGTTCTAGTTCCCATAGAATTTCCTCAATAGTGCTGGTACCCTCAAAATCTGCACGCTATACATAAAGATTTGGTCAGAACTTGCACAACTCTAAGTCAACAATAATGCTTTATATCAAACAAAATAATTGAGATTACCTTATCCGTAATGCGTTGATTCTCTTCTCTAAGAAGAGAGGCATTATTAGAAAACTCCATAGGATTTGCATATGATATTTATTGATTTAGGAAAAGCGTACGACAAGGTACCTAGAGAGGTATTATGGGGGACAATGATGAAAAAGGGGGTCCCCGTCAAGTATATTGACATAATCAAGGATATGTACGACGGAGTAGTGGCAAATGTCAGAACTTGCGGTGGCTTAACAAGTGATTTTCCGATTACTATTGGTTTACATCAAGGATCTGCATTAAGTCCTTTCCTGTTTACCATCGTGATGGATGAGCTTACTAGAACTATCCAAGATGAGGTCCCTTGGTGTATGCTATTCGCTGATGATATTGTTCTAGTAAATGAGACGAAAGCAGGGGTTAATGCAAAATTGGAATTATGGAGACAAACATTGGAATCTCGGGGATTCAGATTGAGCAGGTCCAAGACAGCATATATGCACTGCAAATTTAGTAGCCAGAGAAGTCAAAACCATATTGGTATAACATTGGAAGGGCAAGAGATATCACCGAGCGACCAGTTTAGATATCTAGGTTCCATCATCCAAAGGAATGGGGAGATCGATAGTGATGTTAATCAAAGGATCCAAGCTGGTTGGTTGAAATGGAGGAGTGCAACAGGGATTTTGTGTGATCGTAACTTTCCGTTAAAATTGAAAGGGAAGTTTTATCGGAGCGCTATTCGGCCTGCCTTATTATATGGTACAGAATGCTGGGCTCCTAAGAAGCATCATACACAGAAGATGCACGTAGCGGAGATGCGCATGCTTCGTTGGATGTGCGGTAACACTAGAAAAGACAAGGTGCGAAATCAGGATATTCGTGCAAAAGTTGGTGTAGCACCCGTGGAGGAGAAGATGCGGGAAAACCGGCTTAGATGGTTTGGTCATGTGCGACGCAGACCTATGGAAGCACCGGTTCGACGAATAGATACTCTCGATATGGGTAATGGCAAAAGGGCAAAAGGGAGACCGAAGAAAACATGGATGGAGGTGATACGAAACGATATGGTTGCCAAAGGACTCAATGAAAGTATATTGTTCGATAGAAGTGAGTGGAGACAGAGGATTCATGTGCTGGACCCGGCGTGATTCTCATGTTGGTTCATGTAGCCTACCCCATATGCTTGGGATAAAAGGCTCAGTTGTTGTTGTATAGGATTGGACTCTGAGGCTCAAGCAGTCTTTCTTGCATATATCTATATTCCACCCTTGGCAACATCCTTGGCAACATTGCAGGGCCTTACAGATCAACAACATATATTTTCATTCTTATATATAGGGATGATCATACTAGGAAACATTAAGGAATATTCTTTAAATAAAATTGTGTGATTAATAATTTATCTCCATAATATGTATATTCATAACATATGCACTTGGAATGCATGCACTCTTCGCTGGCATACATGAACTTATGATTTACTAATTGTTATGCTTGTGAAGATCATGCATTTGGTTTTGAGGGAAACATTCATATTTTTAAGTGCATGTACGCACAAAATATAGAGATTATTCATGCTGTTTTGTTCAAATGCATGTTCAAAAATTATTTATTTGACATTCACTACTAAAATAGGGGGTTGCCCCTACGGATAACGGCATCCATAGGGGCAGATTTAGTTTGGCCCTACGGATTAATCCGTAGGGCCAAACGGTTGTCCCTACGGTCCTTCACTACTACAAATAAGGGTTGCCCCTACGGATTTATCGGTAGGGGCAACCCACTGCCCCTACGGATATATACGTAGGGGCGAAAAAAGACCCCGTAGGTGCAAAGGCCGCAGGTGCAAGTTGAGGCCCTGAACGTGCCCCTACGGATAAATTTAAGCCCCTACGGATATATCAGTAGGTGTTATAGCCCCTACGGAGTACCCCGTAGGGGTAATAAAATCATAAATGTATTTTTTTTTTTTGAATATATTGTATATACCTACGGATATACCCGTAGGTCCCCTTTATATCCCTACGGATATATCCGTAGGGGATATACAGTAGTTCCTACGGTTATGTCCGTAGGGGCTTATCCCAACACCCTAGCCTGATATCAGGTGGGAAAATATCAGGAAACCTGATATTTTCCCCTACGGATAAATTCGTAGGGGATAACCACTGGCCCCTACGGACATATCCGTAGGGACAACCCCAACACCCTGCGCTGATATCAGGTGGGAAAATATCAGGTTTCCTGATAGTTTGTCCCTACGGATATATCCGTAGGGGCAACATATGTACCTGCGGCTTAATCCGTAGGTACATATTGTCTGTGTTTTTTTTTAAAAAATGGGCTGCCAGATTTTTTGCCGCCCTGTGCACAATACTATATACATCAATCAAATCATATATTGCAGTATTCATAATCACATCTCACGCATATATATAATATACAAAAGAAACCCAAAAACTGAATATGATATAAATACAAACCAATATCAATATCGTTTCAAAATGTAGTACAATGTGATATAAATAAATACATGTTTCAAAAAATAAGAACCAAAAAGCTACCCTAGTTCGGTCCAGCTCCACCTCCGAATAACGTTCGAATAACGCGCGCCTGCTCCTCGGTAAATACACTCTCCAATGCTGCATATAAGGGAGTTTGAGCGGCATGTGGAGCTGGCGATGTGGTCTGCGCAGCCGCCGTCGAGATAGTCGCTTGCGGAGCCGCGGCTGCGGGAGTCTGAGTGGGCGGTGGAGCTACAGGAGCTGTCTGCGGAACCGCAGCCGATGTAGTGGCTTGCGGAGCCGCAGCCGAAGGAGATGCATGTGGAGGCTCGGCCGATCTACCCTGTCGCGTCTGGACATAACGTGTGTAAGAAGCGTCTAAGAACTGTGTATTATTCGAATTCGTTTCATTATTAAGTTATTTCGAAACCCTGTTTGGATATCTAGTTTGGAAAAGCGTTGTTTATTTTAATTACATATGTATGTATGATTAATCAGACTTAAGTCTAAAACCAAATAAGCTCAACCTACGTACTAATTATGGATATGTTGATATGTATATAATATGAAATGATATTTTACTATAAAGTAGTATACATACCAGCATCTCCTTCAACTCCTGAACGGTGGCCCTCAAGCTATCCAGTTCCTGATGGACATGCCGGCCACTGGAGACGGAGGAAGTAACCGCCGGGGTGGAGTCCAACCTCATATGGGCCCTGCTAGGGCCCAATCCCCGGCCTCTCTCCCAACCTCCGTGGTGCCCTCCGTGTGCGGCGTCCAGAACTGGGGTCAGCAGCCTCGGATCGTTCTGTCCGGTAAAATCGATCCCCGAGGCCTGAGCCTGCTCAACCACCCGCTCCTACACCCACATTAAGCAGTAAAGTATAAGTATAAAATTTAAACTTGAACCTTCCAAAACTAAAATTTCAAATTTGGGTAGAAAAAATATTAACACTTACGCAGTACTCCTGGGTAGCGACGTCGGGACATCGAAGCTCGCCCGTGGCGGGATCTGTCGAGGTGCCGTGGACGGCAAGATATGCGGACAGCACGCTCGGTGTACCACCTGACGCCACGGTCCGAGATGTCTGCAATATTAGAAAGTAACTCTTAATATTAGAAATATTAGAGAATAACTCTTAATATTGCAGAATATTAGAGAATAACACTTAATTTACCGATAACTCCATGGCTCGAGTAATGTTCCTCGAGCCACCTGTGTAAGTGGGGCGACCCCTCTTCGCCGACTTCCTGTTCTCCGTATTCTGAGCGGCCTGTTTCTGCACAACGCATTAACATTTAGTTTTCTAATTAAGAAACACAAAGAAATAAATTATATCATAAATAATGAATTAAATTTAAAATACATACTTGTTTGCGTTCGGAGTCGAAATAAGCGCACAATAGAGGCCATGTCTCTACGTCGACTCTCGCAAACGCCGGAGTAGATAGGAGGGCCGCTCTCTCTGCCTCGGGGGTCGCTATCCACAGGGAGTAGCAGTCGGCCTTCAGCTCATTCCTGTTGTATCGGACCTTGGCCTGCATGTTCTTCATCAGGCCATTGTACAGAGCATGAAGGTCGAGCACCCTCCCCGAGTGATCAGGGTCGGCTACAGGCTGAAAATCGTAATCCAACTGAAAATACAAAAAAAAACATTGTTATTAGATTGCAAGTGTTAATAATAAATATATTGGATAGATCAAATGAAAATATATATTAATACATACCCGAGCCTGTTCAAAGAAGAGGGCGAATGAGCGCTGGTGCTGCTCGCCCCACTCAACGTGAAGTGGATAGTTCTTCACGATCCGGCTCTCGTCCCCCAAATACCGGCCGAACCTCTCGGCATGAGGACCGGTATAGCGATAGTCAAGGGTAAAAAATAGGGGGAATGCTGTCTCCCCCCTAGCTCTATTAGGCCTCAGCCTATGGGACTGATTCGGGCCTCGAGTCCCCCTCTGGGGATGGAGAGGCCCTGCGTCTGCATGAAATATCAAGACAATCAATAATAATACAAAGTTGTATTAAGAAATCAAGGTTAAACAAAAATTCAAGTGTGATATATACCTCCGGTGAATAACGCACGAGCCTGGGCCCGAGCAGCAGCACGAGCGGGACGATAGTTCCTCCGGTGAGGAACAACCGGGGTCCCGGACCCGGACGCATCCCCTCCAACTATAAAATAAACATCGACGCTAAATCTCCATGAAGTTCATATTTATTCTATAGAGCATATGTAAAATAAATAAATATTTTAAATTTATTCATACTAACCTGCAGACGATGCGGAGGGTACGGAAGCGGCAGGAGTGGCCCCTGTGGAAGGTGTGGACGCACCACCTATAATTAGACAATTAAAAATAGATTTTATAAGTAATTGCAAAAAGAATGTGTAGATCAATAATATAACGTTCTAAATCAATATGTATGAACTATAGGACATATAAACATACCCGCAGGTGCGGTGGTGTCACCACCTACAGCTAGACAATAATAAAAATTGCTAAGTAAGAGTAAAAGGAATGTGTATATTTATGATATAGCATTCTAAATCAATATACATACACTATATGATATATGAACATACCTGGAGGAGCGGGGGTGGCCTCTGTCCCAGATGTGGACGCAGGACCAACAACTAGACAATTAAAAATAGATTTGATAAGTAATTGCAAAAAGAATGTGTAGATCAATAATATAACGTTCTAAATCAATATGCATGCACTATAGGACATATAAACATACCCGCAGGTGCGGTGGTGTCACCACCTACAGCTAGACAATAATAAAAATTGCTAAGTAAGAGCAAAAGGAATGTGTATATTTATGATATAGCATTCTAAATCAATATACATACACTATATGATATATAAACATACCTGGAGGAGCGGGGGTGGCCTCTGTCCCAGATGTGGACGCAGGACCAACAACTAGACAATCAAACATTGACAATATAAGTAATTTTGACATAAACAGGCATGAATATCTGTAATATTAAATTGAAAATGGATATGCGTGCAGTATACCTGGAGGTGTGGCAAAATCCACACGGAAGGAGGCATCCGAAGGGGTCTCCGATCTGGGTGCAAGACCGGCCCTCTGAAGCTCCCTACGGAGCTCTCCGGGCGGCAGAACCGCTCTGCCTCTACCTCTGCCTCTGCCGCGGCTGGAGCTCCTGCCGCCCCTCGCTGCTCCCGACATCGTCATCCAATCTAGATAAACGGTTCGTGGACGCATTAGACAATCATTAAAAGTATTGACTATATATGATCTAGAGCGTAAAATGTGAAGTAATAATATAACATTACTGATAACCTTTTTCGTTTCGTGGGCGCATCATACATATCTACTTGGATTTCATCGTCGATGTCATTTCTAACCCACGTAACTTCATGATCGGTCGAAGACAACCCGTCCTTCGAAACAGACGGTCGGAGCACTTTAAGCCTTCTCTCTTCTTCGTCCTCATCGCTGTCCTCGTATTCTGGGACATCGTAGACATCTCTAGGTTTCCATCGGCATACAACACTCCACCCCGGATGCTTCAAACACTGTGAGTAGTATACTTGGAACGCTTGGTTCGGAAAGATAAACGGATCGTCTTGACCGTAAAATCGAAGTGTGTTCACACTGGTCAATCCATATTCATCTTTCCAAGTCCCAAGTCTGCTTCTCCACCTGTCTGTATCGGTTCGCGGATCGTACCAAGTACAGTGGAATATATAAAAGGGTTCTGATCGTCCGGGATAGTGGATGCCGAGTATACAATTTAAGTACCCATAGTAAATCACACCGTCCGATCCTACCGTCGCAATACCACTATTCTGAGTGATTCTAGATGTTTCTATGTCCTTAATTTCGAATTTGTATCCAAGGACACCAAATCCTTTGTAATGTGCAACCTCCATACTAGGAAATTGAGCTAAATATCTTGAATCACTCTCAAATGATGCAGACAAGTTCGGATCGTGGATCTAACAAAACATCCAGTCCAGTCCTTAACTCTGACGTACTCATGGGCCATGTTAGACTGAATAACATATAAATTGTAGGTTATGCTGACTATATTGAGAAATATAAGAACGGGATAGTTACTGACAAAGGAGAAAATCCATGTATATGCTTTGTGTGTGCGTTTGTCGTTGAAAAGAATAAATTATCGCACGTTATGTTGACCGATAGACGGGGACTAAGTGGCGCTTTTAATTAGTTTCATATATGGGTATCGATGGGAATATGAAGGTTTCATATTATCATATATTGGTTTTAACCCGAACATCTCGAGTCGCTCTCTGATTATGCGTTTGTATGTATGTGTTCCGGCTGTCGGGGGTAGGCTTCTATCCCATTAAGAATGTATAGAGCGAACGCCCATCACTTGTGCTTTCAACCGTTTCAAGTAAATTTCGGCAGCACCTCCCCGCTGTTCTCCGAGTACACTGTAATAGAATAGATAATCATTTCAAAGCTGTGAAACAACGTTGAAATGAACATCTAATCTATCTTTGTACACGGAGAACCAGCGGAAAGGTACCGACGAAATATCTCGAAACGGATGAAAACACAAGTGAATGAAGGCGTTTGCTTTATACATTCTTAATTTGTCCACACGGGACAAATTTATGGGTTACCATACGATTGAATTTTCTCGTCGCGCAGACTATACGACGGTTGTTAGTATCGAGCTATACTGTCCGATATTTAACAACCTTCGTATAGTTCTAGGTCACGACGAGCATCGCACGTATGTTAACCGATAGACGGGGACTAAGTGGCGCTTTTAGTTTCATATACGGGTATCGATGGGAATATGAAGGTTTCATATCATCATCGAGTATCATATATTGGTTTTAACCCGAACATCTCGAGTCGCTCTCTAATTATGCGTTTGTATGTATGTGTTCCGGCTGTCGAGGGTAGGCTTCTATCCCATTAAGAATGTATAGAGCGAACGCCCATCACTTGTGCTTTCAACCGTTTCGAGTAAATTTCGGCAGCACCTCCCCGCTGTTCTCCGAGTACACTGTAATAGAATAGATAATCATTTCAAAGCTGTGAAACAACGTTGAAATGAACATCTAATCTATCTTTGTACACGGAGAACCAGCGGAAAGGTACCGACGAAATATCTCGAAACGGATGAAAACACAAGTGAATGAAGGCGTTTGCTTTATACATTCTTAACTTGTCCACACGGGACAAATCTATGGGTTACCATACGATTGAATTTTCTCGTCGCGTAGACTATACGGCGGTTGTTAGTATCGAGCTATACTGTCCGATATTTAACAACTTTCGTATAATTCTAGGTCACGACGAGCATCGCACGTATGTTAACCGATAGACGGGGACTAAGTGGCGCTTTTAGTTTCATATATGGGTATCGATGGGAATATGAAGGTTTCGTATTATCATCGAGTATCATATATTGGTTTCATATTATTTATAGTTTACTTTATTTTATTTAATATATATAATTAAATATATTGATAAATAATATTTGCAACAGAGAATCAAATTACCGAAATGCCCCATTTCATCTCCAAAGCTATTTATTTCCCCCAAATTAAAACCCCTCCAAAATCCCAAAAGAACCTTATATGGATTGTATGTAAGCTGAAGTAGAGGGGAGCAACAGAGCATTCTCCATTTTATACTAACTTTCTTGATCTAGTCTTGTATGAGCCATAATCCTATATACCATCGGATCTTTTGAAATTAGATGCCTGGTGTGCGTATGCAAGCATGGACCTAGTCTGTTTTCTATTTGACATGAGGTATCCAATTCCCCCTAAATTTTAACTCGGAGAACTAATTATCTATCTATATCAAAAAATTGAAGCAGCAATTAAGCAGTGCCATTTCCTTCTCTTCTCCCAAAACCCAGCTCGCCTTCAATCTCTCCAACTCATCCTAACCCCAACCCAGCCCCAGCCGAACCCCAACCCAACACCAAACCCTAACCCGGCCTAACCCTAACTCCAACCCAGCCCCAGCCGAACCCCAACCCCAACACCAAACCCCAACCGAAACCCTAACCCTAACCCTAACCCCAACACCAGCCGTCGAACCCCAACCGCCGATCGAACCCGTACCCTAACCCTAATCCTAACCCTAACCACAACCGATACCTAATCCTAACCCTCATTGATCGCTACCCTAACATCATTATAATAATGTTTAAGTAATTACCTGTAGGCGACGACGGAGACGCAATCGGCGACGACAAGGGCGGTGGCGACAACGAGAACGGAGCACGGTGGCGACCACGAGATCACTGCGCAGGTGTGGCGACGACGATTCGGCTTGGATTCGGTGACGACGAGATCACTGTGGCGGCGGCGGCGGCGACGACGATCTCGATTTGGGAAATTTGGTTTCGCGCGAGAATAGGAAAGAGAAATAATCAGCGTAGGGATCGATCTATTAAATCCCTATTTATATACCCCTACGGATATACCCGTAGGTGCTTGGTTTGCGCCACCGTAGGGGCAAAAAACACTTTAAGATTTAATAAATTTTAAATAAATATTGAACGACCGTAGGGGCAACCACTTTGACCTACGGATTAATCCGTAGGGCCAAACTTTTATTGCCCCTACGGATGATATTATCCGTAGGGGCAACCCCTTATTTTACTAGTGCTTACATATTTATTTAAAAATTATTAAATCTTAAATTGTTGTTTGCCCCTACGGAGCCGCAAACCAAGAACCTACGGACTTATCCGTAGGGGCATCTAAATAGGGATTTAAGTTAAAAGCTCAGATCGATCCCTACGCTCATTATTCCTAATTCTCGCACGAACCCAAATTCCCAAACTCTCGTTCCCGCCGATCGATCGTCGTTCTCGTCGTCGCCAGCGCCGCCGATTCGTCGTAGCCACCGCCTGCTTTCGTAGTCGCTAGCGCCGGCTCATCTCCGTTCTCGTCGTCGACTCTGCACAGGTAAGGAAATCTTCAATTACTCAAATTTTTGATTGGGGCTGGGGCTGGGGCTCGGGCTCGGGCTAGGGCTGGGGTTGGGGCCGAGGCTCGGGCCGCGGCTAGGGCTGCGGTTGGGGTTGGGGCTCGGGCTCGGGCTGCTGTTAGCGTTAGGGTTGGGGCTGGGGCTCGGGCTGGGGGCTGGGGCTGGGGCTGGGGCTACGGTTGGGGTTGGGGTTCGGCAGGGGGTTGCGGTTGGGGTTGGGGTTGGGGTTTTGGATTTCAGGGTCTAAGTTAATTTCCATTCTAATTAGCATTAAGCTCGTTAATTGAAATTTTGATGATGATCATAAGAGGAAAATGTGTCTAGTTTGAGAAGGTGTTGGAAACTGGACTAATAATGTGGGTAAAGCCCAGTTTAATTAATAATTTTATTTGTCATTCTCAAATTTTCTTGGAAACGGAGACTGTTTTGTGGAACTTTTAGCCGTTGGGCATGTTGGGGTTTTGTTTTTGGAGTCATGGGACCTGGCATTTGGTAGGTATCCAAAGACCCCGTGTCTGATTTTGGATATTTTTGATTGGTTTAAACTGTGGGTCTGAGTTGTCCCTTAATTTGATCTGGTTGGGGTTTGAGTATGCAAAGGATTTGGAGTCTGGTGGAAATTTTGAGGGTGTTTTCGGTTGAATATGTTTGCTAATTGCATAAGATGCTCATAAGATTCTGGATTTTGAGGATGGGCCGTTGTAATTGGAAATGCTTAGAATTGTAGGATCTTCTTTGTTTTAGCTATATATAATTGCAAAAAAAAAAGACACATTTCTGATTTGAAGAAAAGGAAAGGCAAGATAGGGATTTAGTTATGGATTTTACTTGGGCGCCTCCTTTTTTAATACATGTCTATCTTTACAAGAATATCGTGTCACATATTCGGTTTTAGCATATGTACGCAACTGCTTTGATTATCATCGTGTTATTAACATCTTGAACTTCTAACCTTTTTCTAAAATGTTTCATAGTTAATATAATAATCCTTTGTCTATATTTGTTGACAGTGGCATTTCTTTTGGATGAACATGTTTTTTGATGCATGTTTCAGTCATGTGAATTCATATGTTGCGTATAACGTTTTATGATATCAGTTCCTACATTTGTAGCTTTAATTGTTGATTGTTGTAGATGAATGCCATTGCAATAATAGATTTTGGTAGATGAATGCCATTGCAATGTAGGATGATCAGTTCTATCAATCTTGATCTCAATGGTTTAAAATCATGTTACACAGACAACACGAATGCATAACAAACGCATCATTAGAGAGTGATTCGAGATGTTCAAGTTAAAACCAATATATGATACTCGATGATAATATGAAACCTTCATATTCTCATCGATACTCATATATGAAACTAAAAGTGCCACTTAGTCCCGTCTATCGGTTAACATACGTGCGATGTTCGTCGTGACATAGAACTATACGAAGGTTGTTAAATATCGGACGGTATAGCTCGATACTAACAACCGTCGTATAGTCTACGCGACGAGAAAATTCAATCGTATGGTAACCGATAGATTTGTCCCGTGTGGACAAGTTAAGAATGTATAAAGCAAACACCTTCATTCACTTATGTTTTCATCCGTTTCGAGATATTTCGTCGGTACCTTTCCGTTGGTTCTCCGTGTACAAAGATAGATTAGATGTTCATTTCAACGTTGTTTCACAGCTTTGAAATGATTATCTATTCTATTACAGTGTACTCGGAGAACAGCGGGGAGGTGCTGCCGAAATTTTCTCGAAACGGTTGAAAGCACAAGTGATGGGTGTTCGCTCTATACATTCTTAATTGGATAGAAGTCTTACCCCCCGACAGCCGGAACACACACATACAACAAGAATACACAACAAACGCATAATTAGAGAGTGATTCGAGATGTTCAAGTTAAAACCAATATATGATACTCGATGATAATATGAAACCTTCATATTCTCATCGATACTCATATATGAAACTAAAAGCGCCACTTAGTCCCTGTCTATCGGTTAACATACGTGCGATGTTCGTCGTGACATAGAACTATACGAAGGTTGTTAAATATCGGACAGTATAGCTCGATACTAACAACCGTCGTATAGTCTACCTGAATACTCGGATGGATCTACAGAAGTGGGAAATAAGAAGTGAATTATACCCTAGACCGGTAGCGGGTAAACTGGGCAAGTTTGTACTTCCCAATGCTGCTTATCATATGTCACAACCGGAGAAGAAAAGATTCCTGCAGGTGTTGCATGATTTGAAAGTTCCCACATTTTTCTTAATTATGATAGACAATTTAACGTGACTTTTCTAAGTTCCTAATACGCGTAATAACTTGTATTGCATATGATTTGTTTAGCGGCATATTTCACATATTTACCTGACTACGATACCTTAGGCGATAGTGAGTGTCCTTATTAATTCGCAGTGTATAATACATTGTCAAACGTGAATGGAATCGGTTTAGTTTTGTCGAGTAAGCCCGTAAAAAGGTGAACAATTCGTGATAGTAAACAGCACGGTTGATAGTGAATAAAGCAGTGTTATTGGTGCGTGCTTGTCCACAACTAGCCCATAATTATAGAGATTGAAACCTGGGAAAAAGGGGGAAATCGAAGTGGAAAGAAACTTGTATTTAGCGAGGTTAGCGATTTAGAAGATGATCGTTCGAACAGCGACTCTTATATATATTAGGTTTGGACTTAGCGGTCCGGCCAGCTGACAGGGTTATGTCCCGGACAATAGTGGGCCGTAGTCTCGGATACGCACGAGACCCTCGTTAAACATGATCACTCCTTTCCGCAAACTCGATTTCAAAATTGACTTAGAGACCAGTAGGAACGCAGGTCATACATTGCACTGATTATTGACATATCGATTACCTGCATTTATTGTCTCCACCGTTTTTAATTTTATTTCTTGCCTCATTATTATTATCATAATATTGCTGTTGCGTCGCCCTGACGACCTGAGTATGCATGCTCAGGACTTGAAAAGGACCCAGTTCAAGAGTCAGACCTACCCTTCGAGCTTACAGAGATCTAGACGGTCGTACCATCAGTACTTTTACCGTTTCCCATAAATCAATCTTGTATTCGCACTTGGTTAGTAGTTTTTTTTCTTTCGAACTATTGTAAACTGTGAACAATGAAATTTGATGTAATAAAGTAGTGATGTGTTTGCTTTACTTCTACGCTTTGTTTACTAATTTCCATGTAATGCTAAAAGCCGTAGTGTGACCACGGTGGGATTGTTTCCCTGATCGTAAGAGCATGGCTGGCCTAGTCTTCCTCCCGTATTCCGTATTTTGGAAAGCAGGGCATGACACAATCAAATAATTAGTTTATATTTTTAGCAACTTTTTAATTTTAGCAGTTAGCTACTTTAGGCATTATTTATTTTGTTGGTAAATTAGTTGTGATTTTCTATTTTGTATGGGTTTATTTAAGAGACTACTTTGCAATTGTAATAAGAAACTTTTGACTAATAAAACCCTTGTTTCTTTGGCGAAATTGCCATTTTTATTTTCTATTCCTTTCACCCTCCTCTCAAATTAGTCTAAAAGTGCAGCATCCAAATCGGGGCTGCACCATATTACAAATGTCTTCATTCCACCTCACCCTCACATTTCTTTTAAAAGCCATCTAAATCTTGTGTATACATTCATGCATATCTCAATTGATGAATTCAGTAACAATCTTCTCCAATTTTCATATCAATGGTTTCACAGAATATTATTCATAGTATGCATGTACTCTTGGATTACATTCATTATTGAGTTCATGAATTTAAATGACACTTCAAGCTAGGTTTGTATATATATTTGATTTCTTAAATGATCTAATTAATCTCATTCAGATATGTTTCATGCACTTGATGCTTCCAGTGGCTTTAGAATGCTTGCACCTGTAGCTAGGTCCAGAATGGTTTCAAATTTCAAATTTTCCATAATTAATATTCATTGGTATAGTGATTAAACCATTACAATCTGCTCAATACTTATGTACTGCTGCTAGACAAAGATGGAGCAAGAATTATAGTTTAGGGGGCCTACCATTTTCACAATATGTATTAAATCTGAAGATAATACTCAAAAAACCTAAGCGCTATAATGATGTATTGGCTAAGACAATAGTATATATGGAAAATCCAAATAATTGAATATATATATATATATATTACAATTAACAAAAGGATATTAAAATCTATTCACCAAAGATCATATAAGTAACTCTGCTTATGTTTAGAAAAAAAGTAAGAAAGCTATTAGTTAAATTGAAAAAAAAAATTGTAAGCTATAGGAACCACAATGGTCACATGTTAGACCTTATTCCATTATCATACTATCATTCGTTACCATTGGGTTCTTGGCTAATATCTTCATTACATTTGGATTCTCAACGACAATGACAGCGACGACCAAAACAAGAGAAGTCGTTATCCCAAAATTTTATTCTTGGATATACAAATTTTTTCCCCTTCATTCATAATTCTCAACCGTTCCATGTAGGCTAGGGCTGTATCATATCAGCTCTACACCAGAGTTGGACCAAACCAGGAAAAGAGCTAGTAAATGCACCAGCCAATTACTCACACCTGGTATTTAAGATGAACGGCATTCATCTGTAGCATGCTATTTATATGTTTTTTTACTCTAGTGGTTTATACCTTTTCATTTTGATGTTACTTTTAATTGTAGTTTACAATGATTTTTAGTTGCTCTGGCAGAAAAGTCTTCCAAAATTGCCTCAATATATTGTAGTGATGTTTCTACTGCAAATAGAGCAGTGCAAAGAATTAAAAATGGGTTCTTACCTCGCTAGCTGTTGCTGCTGCATCTTCGTATCCTCCCCATCTTCCTAAGCAACCACAAGAACAATTTCGGCGAATATTGGGGTGATAATATCAGACCGGATAACCGCCAAAAAGCGAACCGCTCTCGGCAGAAATAGACTGCCTAGGTATTCTTTTTCTAAAACACTGCTCCTCTCTCTTTGAAAAACATATGATCATAATTGTCCGTCATTTAATTTCAACGAATATTGGGGGTGATAATATCAGACCGAATAACCACCAAAAAACGTATAGCACGGCAGAAATAGACTGCCTATAGGTAGTCTATTTTCTAAGACACTGCTCTTCTCTCTTTGAAAAACATATGATCATAATTGTCCGTCATTGCTAATTTTTGTATGTTCATGTTTTTATTTTTCTGAAGGCATGAGTAATGAGAGCTACAGGGTTAACAAGTTTTTGATCTGGAGAGTTTTGTGATGAATTGTCTTCGGAATGAGATGGAGGCAGAGATGAATTTGTCATCAAAGAACTTGAGAGGTGGAATGAGATTTTTCCATCAACATTTGGGTTTACAGCCTTTTTTTTTAACGAATGAATTTATAATTATTTTGGAACAAATATTTTCTTTTATATTTTTTATCTTTAAATAATGCTTTGTAATCAGGAAATTGATAGTGTACTACATTAAGACATTCAGTTTACATCATGGCATTGCTAAGAATATAGTGATGACTATGGATCAGCATCTTTAAATGTTTGTTGGATATTTCTTATTTTCTCTTTAGCTGGACCAAATTATGATTTTGTTTTGGCTTGCTATTAGATTGGAATTGGAGTTTTAGTGGGTGTATTTAAAAATATAAAGATTTAGGGGATGTATTACAAAATAGCAACATTTTAGGGGGCTTATATAAAAACCCTAAAAATTGATTTTTGTGTTTATAAACTTTGTATAAATTAACACCTTGACATTGTGTAATTTCTAGTAAGCTCAAAATTTTCTATTTTCTTTGTTTTTTCAATATTCTGCTTTCCATCGCACATGAAAATTGCAAAATTTTCAGAAAACAAAACTTTTCTATTTTCTGTGGCTTTTCGATAAATTGCATGCTTACTAGAAAATAGAAAACTTTTCTGTTTTTGTATTTTTTATATTTTTAAAAATATTCTGCTTACTATTCTGAAAATTTTGCAATAACACACGAAAACTTTTAAAATTTTCAGAAAACAAAACTACTTTGTTTTTGTATTTTTTATATTTTTTAAAATAGAAAACTCAAAATATTCTGCTTACTATAACACACGAAAATCGTGAATCATTCAAAACTTTTCTGTTTTCTGTGGCTTTTATGTTTTTTGAATTTGAAGAATAAATAAAAACTTTGAATTTTTTGAAAATCGTGATTTTCATGTACTATATTGCATGCTAAATATTAAAAATTTGAATGAAATAGAAAATTTTGAAATTCTTGAAGATAACGCGTTTTCATGAGTTACAACAAGAAAAATATTGAAAAACCGAGCGCAGAAAAGCTTGAATTTTTTAAAATTTCACGTTCTTCGTGTAATATAACAAGCAAAATATTGAAAATCAGAAGAAAACTAAATTTTTTAACCTTTTTAAAAATTTTACGAATTTTGTGTGCTGCATTTAAACTATTTGAAGTAAACAGAAAACTTTTGAATTGTTAAAAAAAATCATGATTGTAGTGTGCTATTGCATGCAATATATTGATAATTAGATGGAAAAAAAAAGAAAATTTTGGGATTCCTAAGAATATCATAATTTTCGTATGCTGTAATAAGTAAAATATTGAAAAAACAAAATAGGATAGGAAATTTTGAAGTTTTTGAAAATTTCGTGATTTTAATGTGCTATGCATTCAAAGTATTGATAATCTGAAGAAGATAGAAAATTTTTGAATTTTTTTAAAAAAAATCACGATTTTCTTGAATTGATATTGAAATTTTGAATTAAACAGAAAATTTTGGGATTCTTGAAGATATCGCAATTTCGTGAGCTATAACAAGCAAAATATTGAAAAACCGAACATCAGAAAAAGTTTTAAATTTTTGAAAATTTCACGATTTTCGTGTGCTGCATGCAAAGTATTTGAAGTAAACTGAAAAACTTTTAAATTTTTAAATAAATCACGATTTTAGTGTGCATGCAAGGTATTTGTAATTTGAAAAAAATTGGGATTCCTGAGGATATCATGATTTTCGTATGGTATAACAAGCAAAATATTGATAAAACCAAATAACGCAGAAAAATTTTGATGTTTTGAAAATTTCACGATTTTCGTGTGCTATGCATGCAAAGTAGATAATTTGAAGAAAACAGGAAATTTTTGAATTTTTAAAAAATGCACGATTTTTTTGAACGGATATTGAAAATTTGAATGAAACAGAAAAACTTGGGATTCTTGTAGATATCGTGATTTCATGAGCTAAAGCAAGCAAAATATTGAAAAACCGAATAACACAGAAAGTTTTAAATTTTTGAAATTTTCATGATTTTTGTCTGCTACATGCAATGTATATGAAGAAAATATAAAACTTTTGAATTTTTAAATAACGATTTTAGTGTGTATAACATGCATAATATTGATAATTCGAAAAGAAAAAAGGAAAATTTTGGGATTCCTAAGAATATTGCGATTTTCGTATATACTATAGGGAGCAAAATATTGAATAACTGAAGAGAACAGAAAATTTTGAAGTTCTTGAAAATTTTGTGATTTTCTTGTATTATGGCATGCAAAATTTTGAAAATTCAATAAAAATAATTTTTTTGAGATTTTTGAAAATATAAAGATTTTCATGTGCTATAGAATTTTAGTATTGATAATTTAAAGAAAAATGAAAAAAAAATTGATTTTGTAAAAAGTCGCGATTTTTGAGAGCTATAAAATGCAAAATATTGAAAATTTTAAAGAAACAGAAAATTTTGGGATTCTTGAAGATATTGCGATACCATGAGCCATAGCTGCAAAATACTGAAAAACCGAAAGGCACAGAAATTTTATAAATTTTTGAAAATTTCACGATTTTCGTATATTTCGGCATGCAAAGTATTAAAAATTAGAAGAAAACTAATATATTTTGAGATTTTTGAAATTCGCTATTTTCATGTACTCTATGCGAAATATTTGAAGAAAACTATAATATTTTTGAATTTTTTAAAAAGTCATGATTTTAGTGTATAAGTTGTGAAAATCCATCATTTATGGCCCCGAAATCGTGGTCAAAGATTTGTTACGAACTTTGACTTTAGATTTAGAATTTAAATCAACGCTCAGATCAGTTGGGATTTGACATGCAGTATCGGGAATCAATTCTAAACGCAATCAAATAATTTGTTTCGATTTTTAGCAACTTTCTAATTTTAACAGTTATCTATTTTAAGCATTTTTTTTATTTTATTAGTAAATTAGTTGGGATTTGACATGCAGCATCGGGAATCAATTCTGAATGTAATCAAATAATTTGTTTCGGTTTTTAGCAACTTTCTAATTTTAACAGTTATCTATTTTAAATAGTTTTTATTTTGTTGGTAAATTAGTTGTGATTTTTGATATTATATGGGTCTATTTAAGAGAATCCTTTGCAATTGTAATAGAGTGGTTTTGATTAATAAAACCCTAGTTTCTTTGGCGGAATTGCCATTGTTATTTTCTATTTCTTTCGCCCTCCTCTCAAATCAACCTAAAAGCGCAACATCCAATTCAAGGCTGCACCAGTTACAAATGTCTTCATTCCCCCTCACCTTCACATTTCTTTTAAAGGCCATCTAAATCTTGTGTATGCATTCATGCATATCACAATTGATGAATTAAGTAACAATCTTCTTCAATTATCATATCAATGGTTTCACAAAATATTATTCATAGTATGCATGTACTCTTGGATTAGATTCATTATTGAGTTCATGAATTTAAATGATGCTTGCACTTCAAGCTAGGTTTGTATATATATTTGATTTCTTAAATGATCTAATCTCATTCAGATATGTTTCATGCACTTGATGCTTCCAGTGGCTTTAGAATGCTTCACTACTACAAAGACCCCTATGGTTAGGACCATAGTGGCAATTTACTGACAATCCATAGGTTTAGAAAGCGTAGGGGTAAATTTCTGCCCCTACGGATGAAAAGCTTGTCCTACGATTATAACAGTAGGGAAAACCGTCCCTACGGTTTCATACGTAGGGACGGTTATTTTTTTTAATTTACGTTAAAAAAAATAGAAATTTCTTGCCTTTACAGTTGAGACCGTTGGGCCAAATTAAAATTATCCGTAGAGACTGACTTTCATTTTAATAAAATATTTTTAAAAAAATTAGTAATTTATTCCCCGACGGTTAAAACCGTAGGGGCAGAACTTTGGCCCTACGAATTACACCGTAGGGCTATACTTTCATTTTAATAAACCACCGCTCTCAACCTGTTCGTGTGGTTCGACTCCAGTTTTAGAACTAATTTAACACAAGAAAATGGCAAAAGACCCGGTAGCCTCATCATCGTTATCTTTAAATGAGTTATCAATATTTTTACAAATTGAGTAAGATATAGATTTAACTATAGATGATTTTGATATTTTAGCCTGATGGAAAAGCCACCGACATTTGTATCTGGTTCTTTCTACTATGGCCTGTAATTTACTAACTGTTCCAGTGTCCACAGTAGTATTGGAAAGTGTTTTTAGTACAGGTGGCAGGATATTAAGTGAGAAGAGATGCAGCTTAGCGCAGGACACACTGGAGTGCATGATTTGCTCGCAAGATTGGTAAGCAACAGCCATCAAGAAACAAAATGCAATCATTTTGGACTCGAATTATCTACCTGAGGAGCTTATAGAATCGGACGAGACCAACATCGAAGAAGAAGGAACCACAACTGGCACCGACGAGTAGTGAGTAAGATTTGTAATTGTATAAAAAGAACTACGTAGACCTGATTCCCTCTCATTGAGATCAATATTTGAGAGGGATACGTAAGCAGCCCGAGTGGGTTCGGTCTTTTATGTAAAAAAAATAACAAGTTGTATTATGAAATTGTAATTTGATTAAGATTTTTTAAATATAAAAACTTGTTTAAATTTCAAAATTTTAAGCCTAATTTTAATTTTTTAATTTTTTTAAAAAAAGTAGCAACCGAGCCACGAGAAATTCGCCTGGCTCGGCGAATTTGCCTCGCCTCACATAGGAAACCGGCGAGGCGAAGAGAGCAGGTTCTGGCTTTGATACTGTTGGCCTCGCCTCGCCTAACCGGCGAAGCGAGAAAAATTCACTTCGCCGGCTAACCGAAGCAAACGAATTTCGAAGTGAGTTGCTTCGGCTTGCTTCATTAGCCACACCTAATTGCATGCAAAGTATTTGAAGTAAACAGAAAACTTTTTAATTTTCGGAAAAAATCACGATTTGATTGTGCTAGCTAGCAAAATATTAATAATTTGAAGGAAAAAATAAAATTTTGGGCTTCCTTAGGATATTGCGATTTTTGTATGCAATAGCAAACAAAACATTTTAAAAAAACAAAGAGCACATCAAATTTTGAAGTTCTTAAAAATTCAGCGATTTTCGTGTTTTATATAGCATGTAAAATATCGAAAATTCGAAGACAACTTAAAGTTTTTGAGATTTTTTAAAATATCGCAATTTTGAATTATAAAATCAAATCATGATTTTTGTGTACTATAAGTATACAAAATATTAAAATTTTGAATTAAACAGAAAATATTGGAATTCTTAAAGATATCACAATTTCGTGAGCCAAGCAAAATACTGAAATACCGAGAAGCATAGAAAGTTATGAATTTTTAAAATTTTATCATTTTTGTGCATTCTAGCAAGCAAACTATTGAAAATCCAAAGCAAACATTTTTTTAGAAATTTTTTAAAATTTCACGATTTTCGTGTGCTGCATTCAAAGTATATGCAGAAAAACATAAAACCATCGAATTTTAAAAAAATCACGATTTTAGTGTGTGCAAGCCAAATATTGATAGTTTGAAAGGAAAAAATAGAAGATTTTGGGATTCCTGAGTATAACGCGATTTTCATATGTTATAAGAAACAAAATATTGAAAAACTGAAAAGCACATTCAAAATATTGAAAATTCGAAGAAAACTAGAAGATTTTTTATTTTTGAAAATATCATGATTTTCGTATGCTATATAGCATGCAAAGTGTTGACAATTTGAAGAATACAAAAATATTGAAATTTTAAAAAATCGAGATTTTCGTATACTATATTGCTTGCAAAATTAAAGTAAATAGAAAATTTTGGGATTGTTAAAGATATCGCGGTATTGAAAAAACCAAAGAGTGTAGAAAGTTTCGAATATTTTAAAAATTCATGATTTTTGTGTACTATATCATGCAATATATTGAAAATTCGAAGAAAACAAAATTTCTTTTTAGCCTTCTGAAAATTTCACGATTTTCGTGTGCTGCATGCAAAGTATTTGAAGAAAAACATAAAACCTTTGAATTTTTAAAAAATTACGATTTTAGTGTGTCATATATTGATAATATGAAGAAAAAAATTGGGATTCCTGAGGATATCGCGAATTTCATATGTTATGTAAGGAAAAAATTTTAAAACCGAAGAGTACGGTAAATTTTGAAGTTTTTGAAAATTTCGTGATTTTCGTGTACTTTAGCATGCAAAATATTGAAAATTCAAAGAAAAAACTATAAGTTTTTTTTAGATTTTTGAAAATATCGCGATTTTCATATTTTATATATCAAGCGAAAAATTAATAATTTGAAGAATACAGAAAAAAAAATTGAATTTTTAAAAAATCTTGAATTTTTAAAAAATCTTGAATTTTTAAAAAATCGTGATTTTTGTGAAATATATTGTATGCTAAATATTGAAAATTTGAATGAAATAGAAAATTTAGAAATTCTTGAAGATATTGCGATTTCTTGGCTTATAGTAATAAAAATATTGAAAACTCGAAGAGTGCAGAAAGCCTTGAATTTTTTAAAATTCACGTTCTTCGTGTAATATAACAAGCAAAATATTGAAAATCCGAAGAAAACTGAATTTTTTTAGATTTTTGTAAATTTTGCGAATTTTGTGTGTTGCATGCAAAGTATTTGAAGCAAACAGAAAACTTCTAAATTATTTAAAAAAATTCATGATTTTAGTGTGCTATAGCACGCAATATATTGATAATTAGGAGGGGAAAAAAGAAAATTTTGGGATTTTTAAGAATATCGTGATTTTCGTCTGCTGTAGCAAGCAAAATATTGAAAAAACAAAAAAAGAACAGAAAATTTTGAAGTTTTTTAAAAATTCATGATTTTCATGTACAATGCATGCAAAGTATTGATAATTTGAAAAAAACAAAAAAAATTTGAATTTTTTAAAAAATCGTGATTTTCGTGAGCTGATATTGAAAATTTAAATTAAACAGTAAATTTTGGGATCCTTGAAAATATCGCAATTTCGTGAGCTATAACTAGCAAAATATTGAAAAAACGAACATCACATGAAGTTTTTAATTTTTGGAAATTTCACGATTTTCGTGTGCTGCATATAAAGTATTTGAAGAAAGCAGAATTTTTTTTGAATTTTTAAACAAATCACGATTTTATTGTGCATGCAAAATATTTATAATTTTAAAAAAAAATTGGGATTCCTGAGGATATCGCGATTTTCGTATAGTATATAGCAAGCAAAATATTGAAAAAACCTAGCAGCACAGAAAATTTTGTAGTTTTGAAATTCGTGATTTTCGTAGGCAATGCGTACAAAGTATTGATAATTTGAAGAAAATAGAAAAACTTTGAATTTTAAAAAAACACGATTTTTGTGAACTGATATTGAAAATTTGAATGAAACGGAAAAATTTGGGATTCTTGAAGATATCGCAATTTCGTGAACTAAAACAAGCAAAATATTGAAAAATCGAACCGCACAGAAAGTTTTTAATTTTTGAAACTTTCACGATTTTCGTGTGTTGCATGCAAAGCATATGAAGTAAATAGAAAACTTTTGAATTTTTAAATAACTATTTTAGTGTGTATAGCGTGCAATATATTGATAATTCGAAAAGAAAAAAAGAAAATTTTGGGATTCCTTTTAATAATGCAATTTTCGTATACTATAGCTATCAAAATATTAAAAAACTGAAGAGAACAGAAAATTTGGAAGTTCTTGAAAATTTAGCGACTTTCGTGTACTTTCTAGTATTGATGATTTAAAGAACACATGGAAAAATATTGATTTTTGTAAAAAGTCACGATTTTTTAGTACTATAAAATGCGAAATATTGAAAATTTGAAAGAAACGGAAAATTTTGGGATTCTTGAAGATATCGCAATTCCATGAGCTATAGCAAGCAATATAGTGAAAAACCGAAAAGGACAGAAATTTTATAAATTTTTGAAAATTTCACGATTTTCATGTAGTATGGCATGCAAAGTAGTATTAAAAATTAGAAGAAAAATAATTTTTTTGAGATTTTTTAAATTTGCTATTTTTGTGTACTCTATGCAAAGTATTTGAAGAAAACATACTATTTTTGAATTTTTAAAAAAATTATGATTTTAGTGTATTAGTTGTGAAAATCTATCTTTTATGGTCCCAAAATCACGGTCAATGATTTTAGTGTATTAGTTGTGCTTTTTTATTTTTATAGGTCAATTTAAGAGACTCATTTGCAATTGTAATAGGCAGATTTTGATTAGTAAAACCCTAATTTCTTTGGCGAAATTGCAATGGTTATTTTCTATTCCATTCAACCTCCTCTTAAATCAGCCTAAAAGTGCAGCATCCAAATCAGGGCCAGTTACAAATGTCTTCATTCCCCCTCACCTTCACATTTCTTTTGCAGGCCAATCTTGTGTATAAATTCATGCATATCTCAATTGATGAATTAAGTAACAATCTTCTTCAATTTTCATATCAAAGGTTTCACAAAATATTATTCATAGTATGCATGTACTCTTGGATTACATTCATTATTTTTGAGTTCATGAATTTAAATGATGCTTGCACTTCAAGCTAGGTTTGTATATATATTTGATTTCTTAAATGATCTAATCCCATTCAGATATGTTTCATGCACTTGATGCTTCCAGTGGCTTTAGAATGATTGCACCTGTGGCTAGGTCCTGAATGTTTTCAAATTTCAAATTTTCCATAATTATATTCATTGGTATAGTGATTAAACCATTACAATCTGCTGAAAGCTTACGTGCTGCTAGACAAAGACGGGGCAAGAATTATAGTCTGGGGGGCCTACCATTTTCACAATATGTATAAAATCTGAGGATAATACTCAAAAAACCCAAGCGCCCTATGATGATGTTTGGCTAATAATTGAATATGGTATTATGATATAGTTATTACAATTAACAAAAGGATATTAAAATCTATTCACCAAAGATCATATAAGTAACTCAGCTTATATATGTTTAGAAAAAAAAGTAAGAAAGCTATTAGTTAAATTGAAAAATTATTTGTAAGCTATAGACACCACAATGGTCACATGTTAGACCTTATTCCATTATTATTGTATCATTCGTTACCATTGGGTTCTTGGCTAATATCTTCATTACCATTGGATTCTCAAGGAGGATGACAGCGACGACTACAACAAGAAGTATGTCTTTATCCCAAAATCTTATTCTAGGATATATGAAATTTTTCCCTTCATTCATAATTCTCAATTAACCGTGTAGGACATGTGCTTTTTTCGTGTGTGTTTTTATGGGGGTTCAACTATCGGCTCTGCGTACCAGAGTTGGACCAAACCTGGAAAAAACCTAGTAAAAGCGCCAGCCAATTACTTACACCTGGTATTCATAAGCAATTTATATGTTTTAAATTTTTTACTCTAGTGGTTTATACCTTTTCGTTTTGATGTTACTTTTAATTATAGTTTACAATGATTTTTAGTTGCTCTGGCAGAAACGGCTTCCAAAATTTATAGGAAGCATTAAACCACACCAAAGCCCCTACTCCACAATTTATAACCTCCTCCATCTCCCAGCTACACCTTTGTAGTAGCTAAAGGGAAGGAAGGAAAATCAAAAGAGAGACCAGACCATATTTCTCCTCTTTGCTTGCATCTCCCCTACAACTCCCATGGATCCATACAAAAAACTACACATCTCCCCCAACCCCGAAGGCTCGCTAACCCGATATGCTGTCGTCGCCGCAGTCGGCACTGAGAATCCGCCCCCAGACTCCTCTGCTCTCTTTGAAGACATACCCCTCAACCCCGCCCTCAACACCTATCTTCGCCTCTTCCTCCCCATCAACATACCCCCAACATCAAAGCTCCCGATCATAATTTATTTCCATGGCGGCGGCTTCGTCCTGTACAGCACCGATGCTGCCATATTCCACAACTCATGCTCCCAAATGTCATCCATACTCCCTGCCGTAGTTTTATCTGTGGAGTACTGCCTCGCTCCCGAGCACAGGCTCCCCGCTGCGTACTCAGACGCCACGGACGCGCTCCTCTGGGTCCGAGACCAGGCTCGCTCAATCACCGAACCTTGGTTGAAGGCTCATGCCGACTTTTCGCGATGTTTCCTGATGGGCAGTAGCTCTGGTGGCAACATCGTGTACCAGTTGGCTCTGCGAGCGATAGAGCTCGATCTGACACCTATGAATTTGTCTGGTCTGATTCTGAACCAGCCGTTTTTTAAAAAAGTATTGGGTTTCCATCAACTTGAGAGTTCATAAGTGGCATTTAATTTCTTAATCAGATTTGGGTATCAGTTCAACTCCTTCACCATAAACATGGAAAACAAAATTAAGAAATACTTATTACGTACAGTTGCTTGTTACAATTTCAGCTCACTAACTTACGGAATTATTAATACATCAATAATTAAAAAACCATCCTTCCATAAAACAAAATCTTAACTTGAAAGTTGAAACCTTGGTGTAATAAGGATCGAAACTGCACTGCTAGATAATACGGCTTCATGAAGCAGATTTATACTTTAACTATCCTGAGAAGTCTGTTTGAGCTCCAGAATCAGAGAAGCCAAACTCAGACGGCAATGGACACGGTTCCAGTTCCCATAGAATTTCCTCAACAGTGCCGGTACCCTGAAAATCTGCACGCTATACATAAAGATTTGGTCAGAACTTGCGCTTTAAATCAAACAAAATAATTGAGATTACCTTATCCCTAATGCGTTGATTCTCTTCTCTAAGAAGAGAGGCATTATTAAAAACATTCCATAGGATTGGACTCTGAGGCTCAAGCAGTCTTTCTTGCATATATTTATATTCCAGCCTTGGCAACATTGCGGGACCTTACAGATCAACAACATATATTTTCATTCTTATATATAGGGATGATGATACTCGGAAACATTTAGGAATATTCTTTAAATAAAATTGCGTGATTAATAATTTATCTCCATAATATGTATATTCATAACATATGCACTTGGAATGCATGCACTCTTCGCTAGCATACATGAACTTATGATTTACTAATTGTTATGCTTGTGAAGATCATGCATTTGGTTTTGAGGGAAACATTCATATTTTTAAGTGCATGTACGCACAGAATATAGAGATTATTCATGCTGTTTTGTTCAAATGCATGTTCGAAATAATATGTTGACGTTTTCTTTTCCAAAATTATGCCAAAAAAAATTGATAAGTTTTATATCTATGAATATTTTGTTAGTTTATCTCATTAATTATATTCAATTATGCAATTTTTCTTCGATGTGAATTTCCTTCAATTAAAATGGATCTTGTGATGGAGTTTCCACAATTCAGTATTGCTTCTTTGCATTGCTAAATGAGAAATGCATATGCCTATTTTCTTAATGGAAATTTCATCTGATTTTTATAAAAAAAATTAAGAGTTTTGTAAGGCGTGTTTACAAATATGAAGATTTAGAAGATGTATTACAAAATAGCAATGTTTTAGGGGCCTATATAAAAAAACCCTAAAAAATTGATTTGAGTGTTTATAAACTTTGTATAAAAATTAACACCTCAACGATGTGTAATTTTTAGTAAGATCAAAATTTAATGTTTTCATTGCTTTTTCAATATTTTGCTTTCCATAGTACATGAAAATTGCAAAACTTTGAAAAACAAAACTTTTCTGTTTTCTGTGGCTATTCGATAAATTGCATGCTATAACACACGGAAATCACAAATAAGTCAAAAATCTCATTTATCATACTCTCTTCCATTATTCAATATTTTGCATGACATAGCTCTCGGAAATCGAGAAATTTTCAAAAAGCTTGAAATTTGTTGTTTTCTACGGTTTTTCAATATTTTGTTTATTTTAGAACACAAAAAATGTGCTATTTTTTAAAAACCCCAAAAAATTTGTTTACTTAAAATTTTAATATTTTGCATGTTGTATATATGAAAATCGCAAAATGTACGAAAATGTTAAAAAAAAATTGTGTTTTATTGTTTGCTATAACAAATGAAAATAGTGAAATTTTTGAAAATCCAAAAATAAATTATTTTTGAATTTTCATTATTTTGCATGCTATATAGCACACAAAAGTCTTGAACTTGTAGAAAATCTCAAACTATTATGTTTACTTCGGTTTTTTAATATTTTGCTTGCTATATCAAACGAAAATCGGAAAATTTAATAAAATCCCTATTTCTTTGGTGTTTCAATAATATGATCGCTGTAGCACATGAATCGTGAAATCTTTCTAAAATCCCATTTTTTGTTATATTTGATTTTCAACAATTTACATTTTATTATAGCATTGGAAATTTGCAATATTTTCAAAAATCTCAAAAAAAAAAATTCATCCGTTTTTCAATATTTTGCATGATATATCACATGAAAATAGCGAAATTTTCCACAATCCAAAATTTTTCTGTTCTATTCAAAATTTTAATGTCACATAGCGCATGAAAATTGCAAAATATTTAAGAATATCCAAAATTCTATTTACTTCGTTTTTAAACATTTTGCTTGCTATATGCACAGGAAAATCATGAATTTCATAAATATCAATTTTTTTCGTTGGTCATTCATTATTTTGCTTATTATAGCATACGAAAATAACAAAAATTTGAAACTTTTCACCAAAAAAAAAATATTTTCTTCGGTTTTTTAATATTTTGCTTACTATAGCATACGAAAATCCTGGAATTTTTAAAAAATCTCAAAGTTTTTCTGTTTTCTTCTGTTTTTCGTTATTTTGCATGTTATAGCACACTAAAATTATGAAATTTTATAAATATCAAAAAAAATTGTTGACTTTTGTATTCCAATATTTTACATGATACGGGACATGAATTTGCAAAAATTTTAAATATTTTGTATGTTCATAGCACACAAAAATCGCAAAAAATCTCATAATTTTTTTAAAATCCTATTTTTTGGTGATGTTTTATTTGAAAGATATGCAGTTGTTTTATTCTTCTTGCAAATATACTATATTTAAATTTTTACAAGTTATGATATATTTGAAAGATATGTTTTCGACTTTTGTCTTCTTTGTTGCTAATATACCGAAGGCTTATCCTAATATATCAAGATGAATTGCTTTCCTTTGATTTCTTGACAACTCAGTTGTGCAAGTTTTTCTAATGCTTGTGACTATAGACTACCTTTTTTTTTTACGAAAAGAGCTCGCTAGTGGGTAGTACACTCGTCTCATGAATTTGATAAATTATTCAAAAGGGAAAAGGGGAAAAAACCTTAAAACAAAGTTGTAACAACAGAGTCCTACCAAGAAAAATGCTCTTAAAAGTTGAGCAAAAAAGAAAATGAAAATGAAAAAAAAAGGGAATTCCATGGTTTAAAGACATCAGATGAATAGAAGTGATTGACCAAGTTGGTTATGACAAGTTTTCACTTCTCAATGATCCATAGATGTTATTTAAATATCTTGGGGAAACCTATCATTGTATTCTAATATTTCCTGGTGGGGTATTGATTTTATCACCGCCATGTGCAATGCTTGTTCGCCTCAGAATATATCCTACAGTGACAGTTAAAGGTAATGGCGTAAGTAACTATTTAACGCGTAAAATTTGCTTTTGTGATACATTTTTTCTTCATGGAGCAATGTTTAACATTTGTTTTTGTTAATGGTTGTATTAATCTATTGTTCCCCTGATAATTGCCGCAAGCTATAGCAAAGATTTTTGGGGTGGATCTGCTGCAATTTAACTGTACTTTGAACACTAATTTTTTTTTGGCTTGGTGTAATTAATACTCAACCACTTTAATATAATAACCAGCGAACCCCTAATAATTAAATGTCATTGATCTTTACACTGTTATTGCTTAATTTCTCTTCATATGTTATTCATGCATCATTTTTCTAATGGAACATCATTTTGTGGATTTTTAAACAGTTGTATTTATTGTTTTATTTCCGATACCTGAAAAAATTGGAGTACTTATTTTTGTTATATTTCATGCAAACAAAAATATTGCCATTTTTCATCATGTAATCTCCCTCCATGCATCCGTTCATGCTCCAACATTCTCTGTTGCTCTTTGTATATAATTTCTCCCAACTCCAAATTAGGTGGTATCGTGCATCGCATATGTAGAAAGCTAGTGTGTTGATGAATGTTTGTGCTTCAATAAAAATAATAGTGAATTAATATTTGAGAAAGGGATTCAGTTGGACAGGCCTCACCCCCGAAAGGCCGCGTCTTGTGACCTCAGCCACAGGGCTGCAGTCGAACCCATCCCCATTAATGTCATCCCTATAACATGACTCCTGCCCCCGGTAGTTTGAAAGGACTGCAATATGCGCAACATGTGTTGCCATAGGCCTATGAGTTGTAGCGACACATTTGAAGACTACCCGGAGCTATGGTGGCACAAACGAATGCCACTACAGGAAGGAGCTGTTGTGGGAGCAAAGAGTGTCGTTGTAGCATGATTAGTTATTAGTTATCATGGCACAAACGAATGCCGTTGTAGCCAGGTTAGCGGCATATGAAAGAATGCCGCTACAGCGAGGAGCTGTGCCAGCACTAATGAATGCCGTTAAACCCGAGAGGTGCTAGGGAACAAAAGCCATTCCTGTGAGCTCAACAGAATCTCTCCACATGGCAGTTTGGTAGAGCAGTGTCGGAGAATGATTAAATCAATGTTAAAAATAGTGATAGCATATAGCATAGCCATCCACCGCAGCATGGCGAAAAGTGCAAATAGCGCTGCGCATAGCATAAGCTAACACGAAGTATTAATTCATTATTAATGATTATTATTTATTTAAATTATTATAAAAATATAAATTAAATTAGCTTTAGAATATATTACCATTTTAAAGAAATTAGTAGATGTCATAACAGTAAGTAACACAACAATATTTCCTAAAATTTCAATCCTTAAGTTCATATATATGATTCACAATAGTAGAGACGTATTCAAAAGCAATCAAATAGTCTTTATTTGAGAAATATGTCTACTAAAAAGGGTTTCAAATTGAGAGGTGAGGACTTCAACTAGACTCCATTTTCATATAGTTTAGAATTAGATAATGAAATCTATAATAAAGAAGAAGAATCTAAATTGACGGTGTACATATGAGAGAATGCAACATGCATAATATTGAAAAAACAGTAGAAAACCGAAAATTTTGAGATTTTAAAAAAAGTTTTGATTTTCTTATTCTATAGCACGTTACATATAGAAAAACGGAAAAAATAGAAATATTCAAACTTTTGAAAATTTCGCGATTTTAGTATGAAAAACAGATTTTTTTTAAGATTTTAAGATTTTCGTATGCTATAATAAGCAAAATATTAAAGAACTAAAAAAACAGAAAATCTTAAGTTTTTTAAAAATTTCGTGATTTTCGTGTGGTACAGTGTGCAAAATATTAAAATTCTGAAGAAAAAAATGGGGCTTTTTAAAATTTTGTGATTTTTCATGGTGTTGCCTGGGTTCCCAGTCACCAAGAATCCCAATTCTTCGAACCGAATTTCTTTGTTACGTTGGATTCTCAGCAGCAATCAGCCATTTTTTGCTTCTTTTACTTCACATACATTTTTGTCTTCTTGATACCCAAAAGTTGTCTAAGAGTATCAACAATATTTGAAAAAAGAAGAAGAAAAACTAGAAAATTCTATGATTTTTGAAATTTCATGATTTTTTTGTGATATATAGGAAGCAGAATAATGGAAAAACGAAGAAAATAATTTTTTGAGGTTATTGAAAATTTTCCAATTTTCGTTTATCATTGCAAGCAAAATGTTGAAAAGCCAATAAAACATAAAATTTTGGTTTCTTCTATATAACAAGAAAGAAAATTAAAAAAACCAAAGAAAACAAAATATTTTGTAATTTCCGAACATTTCATGATTTTTGTGTGCTATGCATAAAACCGAAGAAAAAAAATAGTTAACAATTTTCATGTGATATAAGAAGCAAAATATTGAAAAAAGAAAAAATAGAAAATTTTGATTTTTTGGAAAGTTTTAGCGGTCTTTGTGTCTTATAGCAAGTAAAATATTTAAAATCGAATAAGAAAATATATAGATTTTATGAAATTTTGCGATTTTCGTGTACTACAGCATGAAAAATATTTATAATTTGAAGAAAATAGTAAAAAATTAATTTTTTAAAAATCTTGATTTTCTTGTGATAAGCAAAATATTGAAAATTTGAAAAATATAGAAAATTGTGGATTCTTGAAGATATCTCTATTCTCATCTTTTATAGCAAATAAAATATTGAAAAACAATTGAGCATAGAAAATTTTGAATTTTTGAAAATTTCACAATTTTCGTGTAATATACCATGAAAAATATTGAAAATCGGAAGAAAACTATTTTTTTTTTTTGAGATTTTAAAAAATTTCATGATTTTCTTGTGTTGCATGAAAAGATTTTCGTATACTATATTGCATGAAAAATGTTGAATATTTAAATGAAATAGAAAATTTTGAGGTTGTTAAAGATATTGAAGAAAGCAAAGAGCGCAGAAAATTTTGAATATTTTAAAATTTCACGATTTTTGTGTACTATATCATACAAAATATTGAAAATCTGAAGAAAACTAAACTTTTTTTTAGCTTTTTGAAAATTTCATGATTTTCGTGTGCTGCATACAAAGTATTTGAAGAAAAACTTAAAATCTTTGAATTTTTAAAAAATTACGATTTTAGTGTGCCATATATTGATAATATGAAAAAAAACAAAAACTTTTGGGATTCATGAGGATATCGCGAATTTCGTATGCTGTGATAAGAAAAATATTTTAAAACAGGAGAATACAGTTAATTTTGAAGTTTTTGAAAATTTCTTTATTTTCGTGTACTTTAGCGTGCAAAATATAGAAAATTCAAAGAAAGCTAAAAGTTTTTTTGCATTTTTGAAAATATCGTGATTTTCGTATGTTATATAGCAAGCAAAGTATTAATAATCTAAAGAATGCAGAAATTTTTGAATTTTTTAAAAATCGTGATTTTCGTGTACTATATTGCATTCTAAATATTGAAAATTTGAATGAAACATAAAATTTTGAAATTCTTGAAGATATCGCGATTTCGTGAGATATAGCAAGAAAAATATTGAAAAACCGAAGTGCGCAGAAAATCTTAAATTTTTTAAAATTCCACGTTCTTCGTGTAATCTAACAAGAAATGTAACGACTCTAAAGTCTTGTATGGAAATTTTACTGTTACTATAAAGAAATGAGTTTTACAGCATGAGTTTGAGTTATAAGTCAATTTTGTGAAATAACAACAAACAGTCACTGGTAGCTTACTGGTAAAGCCTTTGCACTACTGTGACGTAGTCTCTGTATTCAATTCCCATCATACACAATTAATTTTTTCTGAATTTTCTTAACTTTTTGGAAGCCCAAAAGATTTCACGTGCAATACACGGGGAAATGAAAAGTTCAGAAAAATCAAATATGTGGAAAATAGAGTAAACTCTGAATAATCCACGTGGCACGAATCTTGAGACCCAAAGCCCTAGATCCACCGGTAGAAAGGAGGATTTGGCCGGCACCGACAGTCGGATGGAGCCCGTGCTCTGCACACTTGTCTCTTTACCTACCCCTAACTCCCCTTCACTGTTTGATTTCCCTGCAATTAAACAGAGACCTTTCAATTCACAATTTATCACAATTTTAATACTTTTTAATCCACAATTTTAATTCCAAAACCCTAATTCTCCACTATAAATACCACCCTACACTTTGGCTCAGCACCATTCTGAAAATTCTAGCCAAAACTCTCCAAAAAGTTCCTAGTGCAAGTGAAATAAAGTGGAGTTAGCGAGAAAGTTGGTTCCAGCGAAGATCGAAGCCAATTCCGGAGATCCCGCGACGCCACGACGACACCCTTTCCTTCCTAACCCTTTCTTTGAGATTTCTAAACAGTAAGTCCCTCTCAAACACCCTTTCTCTTCCTTGAATCTCTTTATAAACAAAATCGGTAAAAGTGGAGTTATTATCGATATCACCTTTTCTAAAACGAAAAACTCCATCTCTTTTATCATTTGGACAATCTAATTTTACCACTTCACTTGTAATCTTAATATCAATGTTTAGAATAAACTTTACCTAATAATCTCATGTAAAACAACCATATTTAAACTTTTACATTAAAATATCTTGAACTTTGTTATCGCATCTTTTCGACAAACTTGCTTAACAATACTTTTAGGAAAACTTCACGGGGCAACGACCTACCCCACACGCACACTTGGATCCATAGCACGTTACCTCTTTTGTATGAATATTTGTTACGAAGAAAATTTTACATTAAAATACTACATAATTCTAAAACCGGATTTTTTTAAAGAGATATTTCATTTTTTTTCCGATTATGCATCTACAGCCCTCTTTAAGGGACCCGCTAACAGATGGTGCGGATTATCGCACATCCTTGGGCTAGTAGAGTGAGATGCAGATCTACTCACGGAACATTCGATCTCGAAAGGATTTAAATACGTTTTTAAGAAATACGAATTTTCTAAATAAAATAAAATTATTTTTAAAATTAAAATTATATAAAATTATAAATCCATATTTTCAAAATATAATAAATCTATATTTTTAAAAAATTTAAAAGATTAACAAATGTCAATAAAATACCATAAAGATACCAAAAAGGCAAGTTTTACAATAAAATACCATAAAGATACCAAAAAGGCAAGTTTTACAATAAAATACCATGAACTTTCCAAGTTAAGTAATTATCACTAAAATACCACAATACTTAAAATGCATGCTCATGAAAACCATAAGTAATACTAATCACCCTCGAGGTTACTTTTGTTAACTATATTAACAATATTTTTTTCATAAAAACCCCTCGAGTTATATAAAAACAATATTTTAAGGACTTTAGTAAATATATGTTTAAGCGGGATCAATTCTCTTGAGCCCCAGAGAGCCGGAGAAAGTGAGTGCTTGCCTATTTAAGGTAGACAACTTAACGGAGTTATCAATGGTAATTGTCTTGGAGAAAACACAAATCCTGCCGTCCATGTGCAGCAGTTAGCGATAACTCCCGAACCTAATTCAAGAGCTAAATCTGTTTACAAATGTCTGACTCAGTCCGAGTCTAATTCAAACCTGATTCTAAAATCAAACATGAATACTTGATCATGAACATGAATACTCAAATCCAAACATCAATAACAAACATGTATACTTGACCTGACTTGACCGAACCATAGTTATAACTTGACATGACTACTTGAATACTTGACTACATCCTGAACATGAATACCTGAACATTTGTATCCATGGTTTTGGCAAGTCTGATAATTATAATCTATACAATACATTACGCGGGGATAAAGGGGTAGATTGGTACGGAACGTATATCGTGGCACGAGAGCTCACTTAAAAGACACCTACATGAATTCACGTGCCGTTGTCCCGTGGGTTATGACGGGGCCTTATACTACATGTTTCCATAGTCCACGGGGTAAGATGGACTCCTCTCGTATACATGAATACCTTCTTTATCAAGCTACAAACAACCACGTTAGAATAACAATCATATATTTGTACAATTTACCAGTTCTTTTCACATTACTTGTTATATTCTCTTTCTTTTTTTGGGACTCACCAAGCACTAGTTCGCTGTCGAAATTTCTTTCTATTTCTTTCTTTGGAATGTTCGTCAGGAGGACCGGACTCTCAGGAGATCGAGCCGAGCCAGGAGGACTTAGACCAGCTTGCGGTACAACCTGACTTCTAGTTCCTTGTACTTACTTTCCTGTATGCCATTGTTTAGGAACTACTTTATATCATTATATCTTTTCATTTTCAAACAGTTGTATGTAAAGATGAATGTAAATAAAGTTGCAGTTTTATTTTAATACTTTTGTTCATTTTATATATTGCTTAATTACGCTTAACGTATTTATTTCTTAGTAAATACGTTGCGGCCTGCCACATCATTGTTTCCGTCTACTGGGAAGCGGGGCGTGACAGGTTTTGTTGGCGGACCCATGCAGGTCAGTTCTGCATGAAGTCTTAAGCAATATATCACAAGAATTATAAGAATCGGCAACGATACATTGCTTACATTTCAAATTTTCTTGAATCTATCCCAACCATTCCTTTATTATCAAGGTCATGGATTCTCCCAACAACACCAGTACCAATGTCAATGGCAACACTCCACCGCCTACTCTACCACCACTACCTACCGTTGCAACTCCCATCAACGAGCAAACGGTACTACTTGAGGCTATCAAGAGCCTACTGGAGGGTCAGTAGCAGTAGACTGCTATCCTCGTGCACCGCCCTAAAGCCGAGGTACCCGGAGTCAAACAATTTCGGGCACTGCATCCAAAACACTTCTCGGGAAAAGAGAGCCCACTGGAGGCAGAAGAATGGGCTCAATCGATAGAAAATGATCTGGCAGCAGCTTAAGTGCCAGATATTGCATAGGTAAGAGTTGCTAAGTTACAACTAACCGACAATGCCAGAGTCTGGTGGAAGGCTGAGAAAAGCCGTCTCACCCAACCGATAGAGTGGAAGACGTTTCGCAATCTGTTCGATACGAAATACTTCCCTGAGACTTCCCGTTTTGACATGGAGCAGCAGTTCATCCATCTACAACAAGGCTCGATGTGGATCAAGTCTGTGGATGAATACGATACTGAGTTTACAATACTTAGAAAGATATTGTCTCAATATTCACATTCCTGAACTCATTCACTACACTGCTAACACAAGGTCGTAACAGATTCGCTGCACACCTGATTCCTACCGCTGAGATCCGGGCACGACGATTTCAGCAAGGGCTGGACCTGGAAATCCAAGCTGCACTTGCTACAAGGGATTTCCCAACCCATGAACTTGTTTTGAAGGCATCCCGACGCCATGAGGCAATTGTGAAGAAAAAGGGCAGACCGCAGACTGCTGGTGTGAAACGCCCTACCACAGAGATGACAGGAGGAGCCTCTTCTAGGCCAACTTTTGCACCCAAGAGACCGAGAGGATCATTTAACCGGTCCAGTTCAGACTTTTGTTTCTATTGCAAGAGGATGGGACACTTGGCGAAGGACTGCAGGCGTGCAAATAGCCTGTGTTTGGTTTGTGGCGCATCCACTCATGCCATAGGATCATGTCTATATCGAATCAACACAGCACCAGCACCCAGACCCGCAATCACAGCCCCGCAACGACCAGCCATTCAGGCTCCTGCACCCCGTTTAGCTCTCCCTGCACTAGCTCCACGTGGACCTCCTGCACAGCCTCAATGTCAGTTCGATCAGGCGCAGAGAAACGTGCCTCAAGGGCAGAAAACCATGCCCCAAGGACAGAGGAATGTGCCTCCAGCAGTGAGGAATGTACCACGATGTCAAGCTTTCACAATGACGGTCGAGGAGGCCGAAGCCACAGGCCAAGTCATCACTGGTAATTCCCAATCCTTTCAAACCTTTTCAATCGTTGTATATTACTATACTTTTCCTATATCTAAACCCCAAACTCACACAACTTAGGTACAATCTTAGTAGCTTCCCTACCTGCTCTAGCACTCTTCGACACTAGAGCATCACATTTCTTTATATCGCAACGGTTCGTCCGAACTCATGCGATTCCGGTTAAACCGCTCGTATCCAGCTGGAATATCAGTTTAAGGAACGACGTTCTAAAAGCAACTTTGGGATACGATCTGTGTCTAGTGGTCGTCTGCAGTAGAGAATTTTATGCAGACTTCAAGGTGCTGGACATACCGAACTTCGATGTAGTCTTGGGAATGGACTGGCTGGGAACTTTCTTCGCTACCATCGACTGTCGTTAAAGGAAGGTAGTTTCGAAATACCAGATCATCCAGTGTTCTATTTCAAGAGTGGAGACCGTATCTTGGAACCTAGCGTCTACAAGGCAAAACCAAAGAAGGCAGTGGTTGCAGCATTACATGCGGAAGAATCAAAGCCAGAGGTAGTTCAAGAGTTCGAGGATGTATTCCTGGAAGATATATCAGATTTGCCTCCGATCGAGGTCTTGAATTCAGCATCAATTTACAATCTGGTGCACAACCGATAATCAAAGCTCCGTACCGACTAAGTCCAGAAGGATTGAAGGAGATCCGCATTTAGTTGGACGAACTCCTGAAGAAAGGTTGGATTCGCCCCAGTACTTCAAGCTGTGGATCTCTGGTATTACTGGTGAAGAAGAAAGAAGGTTCATACAGGATATGTATGGACTATTGAGCTCTGAATGAAGTGACGATTAAGAACAAGTATCCACTACCGCGCATCGATGACCTTTTCGATCAGCTAAGTGAATCTTGTGTATTTTCGAAGCTAGGTCTTCGTTCGGGTTATCATCAGATGAAGGTCAAAGAGTCCGACATTCTGAAGACGGAGTTTAGGACTCGATATGTTCATTATGAATATCTCATAATGCCGTTTGGAGTGACCAATACACCTTCCATCTTTATGAATCCGATGAACCAAGTTTTCCGAGAGTACTTAGACATGTTCGTTGTCATCTTCATCGACGACATGCTGGTGTATTCAAAGAATCGGATGGAACAAGCCGAGCATTTATTGATTTTCCTGGATACATTGAGACAACATCATCTCTACGCCAAGTACAGAAAGTGTGAATTTTGGCTAGATCAAGTTGGATTTCTTGGACATATCGTTTCAGGCGAAGAAATCTCAGTAGATCCAGCTAAGTTGTCAGCTGTCAGCGAATGGCCGACACCAAAGACGATGAAAGATATACGAAGTTTCTTGGGATTAGCAGGATACTACCGACGATTCATTAAAGGCTTCTCAAAGATTGCAGCACCCCTAACCAAGCTCACACGTAAAAATGAAGCATTCGTGTGGTCAGAAGTATGTGAAAAAGCTTTTGTAAAACTCAAGTCAAGGTTAACTTTTGCATCTATTCTTGTAATACCGGATCAATCTGGAGGATTCGTTGTGCATTGTGATGTGTCCGGTAAAGGATTAGGATGTTCTACACCAGCATGGAAAAGTTGTAGCTTTTGCATCAAGACAGCTAAAGGTTCATGAGCGCAACTATCCAACACATGATCTAGAGTTTGCAATCGTCATATTCGCACTTAAGATTTGGCGCCACTACCTGTTGGGAGAACAAGTGGATATATACACTGACCACAAGAGTCTGAAGTATGTATTTACTCAGAAGCAATTAAAATGCGGCAGAGAAGATGGCTAGAACTCATGGCGGACTTCGACATCAACCTATAATATCGTCCTGGGAAGGTGAATGTAGTTCCTGATACACTTAGCCGCCAACCATTAGTAATGAACCTCACCGCTCAGTGGAAGCTACAGCAAGAATTGCATGGAATGGAGATTTAAGTAGTTATTCCAGGTAACGCTTCGTATTTGATGAACTTACAAGTCCAGTCCACTCCTCTCAATCAGATTAAGGAAGCTCAAGCAAATGATACCAAGCTACAAAAAATCCGAGAACAAGTAGAAAGTGGACTTCGAACTGACTTCATCATCCACGAAGATGGATCTTTGAGATATAGAAGTCGATTATGTGTACCAAACGGCCCAGTTCGAGAAGAGTTGATGAAAGAAGCTTACAGCTCTTCTTATTCTGTACACCCCGGTGGTACAAAGATGTACAAGGTCTACGGAAACACTACTGATGGCATGGAATGAAGCGCGAAGTAGTAAGGAGCGTAGCCAAGTGTTTGGTGTGTTATCAAGTAAAGGCTGAACATCACAAACTGCTGGTCTACTTCAGCCGTTAACAATCCCAGAATGGAAATGGTGTAGGGTATTTTTCGTCACCCTATTGAGATGGGAATATGCGTGCGCTTGTCAAGCGCATTACAGATTCCTTCTGCTTAGGGTAGGCTGGGGTTTATTGATTGTGGGGATCTGAATCTCCGGCAGCCACGGACTAAGCTGCCGTTAATTACCCCTCGTCTTTGGAACAAGAGAACCTCCAATTAACGGGTCAAACAGGTCATGCGAACTCAATGTGCAGTGTTGTATTTTAAAGGGATTTTGGATATATCAGGAGCCCCGCAGAGTTTTTACGGGGGTCCCGCTACCCGGATAGTGGGTTGAGGGTCAAAGGGGCTAGCAGCCCCCTTGCACGGTGCGGGACAGCGTCTCGTTAGAATTTTTTTCTAACAGGGACAGTGTCGTGGAGTGTGTGTGTATATAAAAGAGAAAAATAGCATCCAAAGGACGCGTGGGTACCAGCGCCTCGTGTGCCTAACACGCAGGCGCTGGGTGCTGGTGCCTCAAGTACTTGGCACGTGGGCACGCGGGTGCTATACGCCGAGCGCCAGCGCCCCACGTGCTGGGCACACGGGCGCTGTGCGCCAGAGCACCAGCGCCCCATATTCTGGGTACGCGGGCGCTGTGCGCCAGAGCGCCAGCGCCCTACGTTCTGGGTACGCGGGCGCTGTGCGTCAGCAGCGAAATTGACTTAGTCCCTGCACTGGGAGCTGTGCCCCCGAAAGGAAATATTTATTACTATTATTATTATTATTATTATATATATATATATATATATTTGAGGAGTTGAACTCCTAAGATATTTTGGAGCTGATGAAAGGGGCTTCTCCCTTGAGTCCTGGATCTTCCGCAAAGTAGGGTTTTTGGAGGTGGGTCTCCTTCTTCCTCCTCTGTTGGCCGGATCTTGAAGAACAAGAAGTATGAGATTTTAAAAATCTCTCCTCTCTGAGATCTGATCGGAGATCTGAGTTCCCCTTTGTGGGTTTTGTGGTGAAAAACTATTTAGTTTTGGAAAATGAAGAGTTAAACTCTTGATTTAATTCAAAAAAAAAGAAGCTTTAGAACTTTGAGGAATGAGAAGGAGACACAAAAACCCTAACCTTTTTTAGAGAAATGAAAAGTTGTCGTAGATATTTTCATCATGTTGCCTCTTATAGACTTACACATTTACATATAGCTCCTTGGGCTTTACAAAATGGCATTTTGCTCATCGCATGTTTCATGTGCTATTTCTTTTTGCACATAAGCCATGGGCTTTACAAAAGTTTGGTTTTATGCCCATTCATACATAAAAAATTACATTAAAATTATTTATTACATGATTTTTATGTTGGCATGGGAAGGCTGGCCGCGGGCTCGACTTGGGCATGGGCCCACTTGGCTTAGGGTTGACTTTGAGTTTGACTTGGTCAACCGGGGTGCAAATTTTGACCCCAACAAAGTGCCCCCCATCAATAAATGCACACCGTGCATATGAGTTGTGTGCATAAAATTGATGGATCTTGAAGATGGACTTCGAGGTGGAACATCATTCCGGGGGCGTAGCATCCCTCGGGGAGCATGATTCCCGGGGATCGGAGCATCATTCCGTTTTGCGGAGCATAATTCCAGGGATCAGAGCATGATTCCGATGAGCGGAGCATGATTCCAAAGGGGGTCGGAGCATAATTCCGACGGGCGGCAGACATTCTGATCGAAGCATAATTTCGATGCAGAGGTTGATTCCCAGGAGAAGCATAATTCCGACAAGGAAAGCAGATACTCCGAGGCGAAGCATGATTTTGGCATGGGGTACATTCTGAGACGAAGCATGATTCCGACGCAGAGCTTGTTAGTCGACTTGATTCCGAGGCGGAGCATAATTCCGACGGGAAGGTCGTTTGTTAACTTGATTCCAGGGCGGAGCATAATTCCGACGAGGAGGTCGCTTGTTGACTTGATTCCAGGACGGAGCATAATTCTGACGAGGAGGTCGCTTTTTGACTTCATTCCAGGGCGGAGCATAATTCCGACCAGGAAGTCGTTGGTTGACTTGGTTCCAAGACGGAGCATAATTCTGACGAGGAGGTCGCTGGTTGATTCCGAGCCGAAGCATAATTCCGACAGGGAAGAGAGATACACCGAGGCGAAGCTTGATTTCGACGCGGGGTACACTCTGAGACGAAGCATGATTCCGACGCAGAGCTTGTTGGCTGACTTGATTCCGAGACGAAGCATAATTTCGACAGGGAGGTCGATGGTCGACTTGATTCCGAGGCGGAGCATAATTCCGGCAGGGAGGTCGCTTGTTGACTTGATTCCAGGGCGGAGCATAATTCCGACAAGGTGGTCACTGGTTGAATTGATTTCGGGATGGAGCTTAATTCCGACAAGGAGGTCGCTGGTTGATTCTGAGCCGAAGCGTAATTCCGACAGGAAAGGCAGATACACTGAGGCGAAGCTTGATTTCGATGCGGGGTACACTCAGAGACGAAGCATGATTCTGACTCAGATCTTGTTGGCTTACGTGATTCCGAGACAAAGCATAATTTCGACAGGGAGGTCGCTGGTCGACTTGATTCCGAGGCGGAGCATAATTCCGGTAGGGAGGGCAGATACACCGAGGTGAAGCTTGATTTTGACGCGGGGTACACTCTGAGACGAAGCATGATTCTGGGTCGTAAGCGACAACATGCCCAATCTGTCATAGCCAACTCGTTAGCTTCTACCAAGCCCACAAGCTTGAGTCTTCAACCAAGACTCGTTGTTCACTTGCCGCATCACCAACTGGTCAAGTGCTCAGCCCGTCAAGGTCTCTGCCAGAAGCGAGAGTTTCAACCGAAAATGGCTTATCAAACTCAGGCAACTTCAGCACCGGCTCAATCACCATCGCCATCTTCAAACCGTCCAAATTTGACAGCATTAATTTCTAGTTCTAACCCTTCTTCAGCTTATTTCTTTGTAGTTAAGTAATACCAAAGCCTTGCCTCTTTCCTCCTGCCGAATCATCAGAGACATGGAATCACATTACTATAATGAATGAAAAGGTTGGGTTGTCGAGTGATAGGGGTGATGAGTGGAGCTCCCAGACAGCGAGCAAAGAGCAGAGAGACAATGGTAGGTGCCTTAATTAAGCTTGTTCCTTTCTAAGGCAGTAAGTGAAGGAAGCAAGAGCAGCTCCGGAAGATCAGTGCGAGGTAGAGCGGAGGAGAGTGAAGCAACGAAAGAAGGCAGGCAGCGCGAGGTAGCACAGCGTAAGGGATAGAGGGAGGTTTGAGTAGTCACCATGAAACTGGCGGGCATCGCACCGGCGGGCATAGTCGATGCAATCCTTGATCATGGAGGGCCAGCAAGAAAAAGGTAAGACCAAACTTTGATTTCCTCTAAAGGAAGATCAATATTGTTGTTACCTTTTTATAACCCAGTTCAAGTTGTACAAGTGAGCCAAGGATTCTTCCAAGAGAGTACGCGAGCGGAACGAGCCACGTAGATGGAAGTGGGCGAGACGACGCAATATCGATCTTTTGTTATGTTAAGAATGTTTCCAAGTCCCTTTTTATGAAGACCCTTGTCGACTCTTTACAGATCTTTGTTTTGATTATCCACCGGCACTCGCAAAGAGGCAAAGGAAGGAACCGCTGTACTCGTCACAGCCGAAAGCTTGCTTGAAAGATGGAACCTGCGAAAAAGAGTTTAAAAACGACTACCGTTATAATCAAATAAATCAAGACTCCCTGTTTAGTCTTTCTGATCTCCTTCCCCGAAAGCTACATTAGCCTGTTCCTCGAGTGTGGGTATTCAGTATTCGGATCTGTCTCCTGGCTCTAGTTTAAGGTCCGACGCAAGCCCCTGGAGTACTTCTCGCTTTAAAGGAGAAGAGATAGATCGCTTAGATCTTTACTTACTTTCTTCACTTACGACTTTCAATATTCCTCCCTCCTCAAAATCATGCCTCTTAGTCCAAAACCCCTCTCACATACATCAGACACAGACGTCTGGATTCAAAAATGTAAGACTAGCTTGACTATCTCAGCATGGCAGCCTTATTGTCACAATTTTCTAGGCCAGAAAGAATTGCTCCATATCGCCACTTCTACAATTGAATTGCCTGAGCCACTCTCTTTCTCTTTGAAGTAAATGCAATCAACTCAAATTCCATTAAGGTCTGCAAGCCTGTCTCCTCGTTCAGAAATCACTCTTAACCCTAATGGTTAGGACCCAGCGACTTGGTTCAAAACCTTGAAAGCTAGAATCTGGTGCCCTCCCTTAGTCCATTTCTTTTGTCCTAGAATTAGGGGTAAGCCATGGCATGATTCGGAATCTAAAGGTGTTTACGAAGAAAGTAGGCTTTCGACGAATTGGGTTGGAAATAGAAGATCTGAATTAGATCCCTTCTCGATAGCTTTAGTCAGAGCTCATCCCTCGAAAAAAGGGAGTAGTGAGAAAAGGGTGACTATCATACGGAAATGAAAGACGTTCAGTAAGATCAGGGAATTCCACTATTGAAGTTATCCGTCTTAGGCTTCAAGCTATCAGTCAAGGGAGTCAGTCTAAGCCCTAAGCCGACGATCCGCTTTTTGCCAGTCAACTCTCTTTAGAGAAGTCTCAAGCACTTAACCACTTATTTTGGAAAAGAGAAAATCGGTGGCTTATTGGTATACAGAATAAAAAGAAAGCGTCGAAAGTGCAGTTAGAGTTCTCCGTTAGGGTGACTCGATAGCTAGATTAATAGCCTTTGGTAAATTCTTTTATTCAGAAAGTAGGCATTCAGCCTCTAAGTCAGCTTGCCTTTTGCCTTGTGGCTTGGATCGAAGGAGAAGGAAGAAAGAAGGGAGATAATTTCATGGATAGAGGGTTCATCAAGAAAGTTCAAGTTAAAGTAGGATTCTTTTTCATGCTTGCTATCGACGGAAGAAGAAGGCAATCTGAGCTCTCTCTTCAAGGAGATAGGTTCGGTTCATACATTCGATCCTTCCCTGCTATCTTGATTATATATATCAGAGGGGGTAGGTGAGAAAGCTAGATCCCAGGGTTGTAAAGAGAGAGCACACTTCCGCTATCTCGTCAGAAAGAAAGACGCACATAAGAAGAAGAAGCATACTATCTGAGAGAATTGGCATAATACAGATAGGTAAATGGGAGACTTGATGAATATCAAAAGAAAGAAAGTAGAGCGTAAGGTGCGAGTTTATGAGCGTTTAGAAAGTCTTCCCATATTCCTTTTTTTGTAAATCTCTCTTCCATTGCTTGTTAGCATTGGCTATCGGTCAATTCCGGTTCCTTTCCTTATAAAAAGAAAGGATCATCGAGGAAAGTCAGACTGTGGATAACAAGCCACCGGATGACCAAGGTCAGCTTCGAGGGAAAGACTGGCCGCTGAAGCCCCTCGCCGGGTTACCTTACCTGGAAGTGACGGGATAGAGTCCCCCATTTGACGAAGTCAATCGACGTATAGGCAATTTTCGAGCTTCTATGGCCCTTCTCATTCGATAATTCGTATTCCCCCTCAACTCGCCTTTCTCTTTACATACATTCATTTCATCCTATAGGCGCAGGGAGCCAAAAGCGCCTGGTGTGGTAGTTCGATGAGCTTGAACCATTCCATTCCCATTGCCGTCTCATATGCTGTCTACTCTTAGTGTAGTGCGCTAAGCTTTTTTCTCGCAGAGCTGTGCCCGGTGACCAACAAAGCATTATTGATAGAAGACAACAATCGTCAGGTGGAGTAGCCTTATAGTTAGTAGACTTCCCCCGTTACTCTCAACTAAGACAGGGCAGGGGAAGATCTCTGAAGCTACTACCGCACTTTTTTGTTGATATGGCCCAATATATTACACATACAGCTAACTCCTATTTACAACTTTGACAGCAAGAGTGATCCGCTGCATCCAACAACTCTCTCTGATTCTGTTCGATTGAACGATTGTACTAACTAGGCATAATGAAACCCTCAATTTCGGTTTATAAAGAATTCTTTGTTGTTCTTGCTGCGACTCTCACGGATGTTACTTCTGTTATAGATCAGTTAGTTTGCGAATGCCTTTGATTCCTCCTTTGCTTTGAGCAAATCCCCTTCTTGCAATTCTGCTTTTTTCTATCTTGGTTTGAATTGCCTGTGTTTTCCGGTCTTTCACATTGATCCTCTGCTAAGCAAGAAAAAACCTACTAATCCTGCTGTTTCCCTTGCCTCTTGCTTAATGCTAATTGGTTCTCGTCCCGTCTGAAATAGAAATACGTCTGATCGCTCTTTACTACGTGACACTCACTCTTTGTACTCATTCCTCCCATTCCCTCCCCAAATCCCTTCTTTCAATGGATCTTTTCCTGTGCTTAGGTTAGCTCTCTACTTCCATCTCTGCTTGCCCTCTTTCTATTTCCTCTTACTATAGATAGGCTAAGGTTATTACTTCTTATTCAATTCTTTCTATTTTCTTTTTTATAGCACAACCTTCCGAGCTGAGCGTTTTCTTTTGGGTGGAAGAAGGAGCAGAAAGGAGGCAGAGCTCCATTCTCCTTGAACACTTCCGCCGGTCAAGTCGAATTTCTATTCGCTTAGATCTATAAAGCGCCTTTCTTTCCGAAGAGATTCTTGCCAACACCATTGATCAAGAAAGGCATGGCAGTCAAAGGGAATTGCTTGGTTCCCGAAGGGAGGTTGAATAAGCTTTTACAGAAGAAGCTGCTTTTGCCGTTGAAGGAAAAAGCGATGCCATTGAATGGCTTGGAGGAATCACTTTAGTTGGAGGAGGGGCGGCTACTTTTGATTGAGAGATGGCCAGTCCAGGAGTTGCAGAGCTAAGCGTAGCAGTCGTAGACAGAACCAAAGATTGATTATAAGAATAATCTAATTATAATAGAGTCGTAGATGAATTACGAATCTTCCTATGTATGGGATTGCAAAGACAAATAAGAAGAAACTCTTATTCCCCTTGCCGACTCGGAAGGAATGCTTGAATCACTTTCTGTCATTAGGCCGAGAATAGCTCAAGTTGAATCAGCTACTCATGTTGTCGGAATGAGAGCAGCTATTGAATCCGCATCTGGTGGGGGAAGGGGGCGATCCCACTCCACTCCCGAGGGAATGAATTTTTGAAGTGAATGCCCGGCTCCAGGTAAATGAGTTAGCTCAGGGCGAAAGGCTTTCAAAAATGAATACCCTAGGCTTGCTTCGCATAGGCTAGACAAGCTAGGCTCAGCTCAAGGCTAAATTGAATAAGGCTATTGCTGCTCTGCTACCTGACTTCTCTCGGGGAAGTATAAAAAGCTTTTCTTGCTCTTGTCGACTCTGAACGAATGCTTGAATGTGAATCAGAATAAGAATGACTTTTCTTAAGTCCCGATCTCGAGCTCAGTAGTTCGAGAGCTCCTTGCCCTCGGTGCGCTGGGAGTAGTCAGCAAATCCTTCTCGCTTTTTCTCTCGGCGATTCCCCTTGGCTTTCGTCTTCTGCGGAGTAGGCATCTGAACGTGACCTTACCGTCATAAGCTCCTGGATTTCCTCGATCTAGAACTCACATAAATCAAACCACCGAAATTGCCTTGCAAAGCTTTATCTTGACTCAGGTATCGAAATGAGAACTTCCTTGCTATATATTATCTATTTGTATTAGATGGGTTCTCTTTTGGGGAGTTTCGAAAGGATGTCCCGGTCAGGTCTTGAGGTCATATGCCGGTGCCCCACTTTAGTGATCAAGCCCATAAAGATCTAAATCTAAGTGAAAGTCCCTAACTTGCTCCAGCTCCATTGGCTTAGATTATGGAAATCATGAAGTCAACCATTCTTCTTTGTTTATGGAAGGCTCGAGAAGACCCCCATCCACTTTGTCCGGGACGGATGTGAACATTTTTTCTTCCCAACCTCCACCGGAGCGTCTTACTGATGGTGGCTAACTTGGTAGAAATGATTAGGCAATTCAATTATTGAATTACGTTTAGATTATTTATTTATATATCTGTAGATAATGGACTGATGAATAGGCATGGGAAACAGCAAAGGCGGAGGGACAGAGCACCCTTAACCTTCAGTCCGTCTAACCAATCAAGAAGCATCCTTATTTGAGTTGTAGAACAGCAAGTTTTGGGCTTTATTCCAAGCCCTCTAATGCAACCGCTGCGCCCCTGCCTCACCTCATGTCATTGCTTATTACCATGCTTCTTCCTCAAGAAATCCAACGTATGCGTTAAGGCAAGAAAAGGGGATGAGAAGGCTACTCGGCACGCTGATCACTCTTATCAACTCGACTCTCTGTCCCTGGCTTATGCTCACAGGTCTTTCATCACTGCCTTGCCCTTATGTGAATTAAAAAACGGATGCCCGGCTATATGGAACTACTAAAAGCTAAGAAGGCGTTTCCAAGGACTCCTTGCCCAAGACCGACCTATGCGGGACGTACATATGACCCGAAAGAAAAGAGCTTTCCCCTTACACTTGAACTGGAACACGACCATAGCCCGTACTGGATAGGCCCAAGAGGAGGTGGAAATGAGTCTCTTCGAAACTCTGGTATCGGCAGAAGTACACCCATGAAGGTTAGCGCTTTTTTTGCAAATTACGATGCTTTAGTTGAAGTTCCCGTATACAGTCGAATTGATTCTCTACAGTATCATAGGCCTAGAATAGAATCCGGTCTAGTTGAAAGCGAACAAGTTTTGACGCCTAACAACCCTAACGCTAGCCAGCGCAAATGTCCACGTCCCGTAAGCCCGATAGAAAGAAAGAAAAATCCTGCTTTCCCGTTAATTAAGTGTGAATAGTTCCAATAACCAGTGCCAAAGAGCGTCCCCAAAAGCGAGTCTCCTTTGCGAGTGCCCCAGCGCAGCGCCAAGCCCCGAAGCCCATAAGTTTCGTTTTGGGCAGGATTCAGCGAGAGAAAAAGTGACATTCGAAAGCCAGTTTTTCGAGAGTAGCAAAGTATAGAGTAGAGACAGAAAGTGCTACTGTTGCCGAAAGAAAGTTCGAAAGCGCATAACGTGCGTACCCTTTTCAGTTCAAGTTCAAGTAACGGGAAAGGAAAAAGGTACATACCATCTCACTTGCCTTTCTATTGACTTAGTGGCATTGATTACTTGCTCCCTTCCCCTACTCTACGGACACCCCTTTGGAGTACGGGAGTGTCCTCGGATGGGAAGGACCTAAGAAAAACCTCAAGCCCGTATAGTGGTTTTTTTCAGTAAGTTGTATAGGTCAGCAGGAACTCATAAGGCTCCCCGGGCTCACCGGACAGGGGAGATGTTTTACTACTTCCGGACACAAAACCGTCGCTTCAGCTCCCGTCAGAGACGACTCTTCTCCCTTTAGGTAGTTGAAAACCTAGTTCATTCAACGAGATCGTTCCGCTCGTGGTTTGTCCACGAGGAACCACTCGCTCCACTCAATTGCTCTCAGTTGGTTTATGCCAACCCAAAAGGACTCGAACAAGGTAATAATACTCAGAGCAGCTTTGATAGTCTTTCTCTTTAGTCCCAACTTCCCGTTCCACTGGTTCATTAGCAACCCGAACTCCGACCCTCGATATTCGGAAACTCAAAAGGGCAACAACCACTTTTTCGACAACTCGAACCTTCATTGCGCCCTCAAGCGGCGGGGCAGGTCGGTTCCCTGAATCGCTTCGCTCACTGGCTTGACTCGAACTCAAAACCCTTGACATGACGATTTCAGAAAGTCAAAACCGCAACGATGCGATATCGGAAACTCGAGGACCTATTTTCAACAAAAACGAGAACTCAAAACACCTATTTTAGAACTCCCTCGGTAAAAAAGGGTCAGAAACTGCATTCGATTTTGGGCTCCACTACTTTTCCCTCATAGTACCGAAGGGTTGATAAAGTGTATCCTAATCTAGCAAGTATATAGATGATCGAAAGTAAAAATGGTATGCCGAGTTTGGTAGCAAGCCAGACATTTTGACGTCCTGGGGGGAGGCGGTCATGTGTTCCTTACCCTTACGAGCAGCCAAAGCCGGGGGGAGTGTCGTGCGGCACAATAACGGACCCTAAGGGCAGTTGTCTATGGTGTCCGAAAAGAAGAAAAGCCCGCGAACGCCGGGGAGTGTTTCACCGAAGTAGTATAAATCCCCGTAGTAGGTCTACCATACGTTACTTGGGATGGCTAATAGGGTTTCCAAAAAGCAACAACTCCTGCGGCATGCTTAGGACAGGTTTGAGCACAGCCAGTTTGGGCTCTCTCACTGTCCTGCGACCGACGTTGGCTCCATACTGTGTCAAAAAGCAGGGCTGCTTATCGTTCGTGGTCTGTGGGACCACTCTCTTGTTCAACTCCGAGGTCCGGACAAGATCTGTTTTCCCAACTTTTGCAGACGCTCCGCTAGGGTCGTTCAAAGGCAACAGATCGTTCAACTCGTGGTTCGTCCAGTAGGGGACCACTCGCTTCACTTGTTTCCGTTCCGTCAGAGACTCCCAAGTAGTCGAGTTGCTTGTTCCAGTTTTCCGTCTCGCACGTGCGTATATGCCGTTCGTGATGGCCAACTAGGCCATCACTCACTCTTAGAGCCCTGAAGGCTCCAAACCGTGTAGCTAATCGGTACACAGGTAACAATACAATTAAGAACCAATGACTCAAAAAGGAAATAAGAGACACATGGACGGGCCCTCCGTTGACACATCCCCGTCCCCCAGTCCTATTACTTTTGACTAACTGTGCCTACCTTGAATATGTGCAGTTTTATGCAAAGCTAGGCTACAGCTTATCCCCCAACCTAAGAAAACTACAGCATTGATAGAGATCTTATTAGTAACTTAGTTCAAAACCATCCATAGACACAGACTCCGCGAGTACAAGACAGACAACGATAGACGCCAGGTATAGTGCTAGTGCAGCTTTTCTCTCTCCGGATTTCAATGATAATGGATCAAAATCTTTCACCGGATAGAATTCTTTCACCACTCGGTTAATAGGTTCACCACAGTCACAGGGGCTGTAAACTTGTGGGTGTCCACAGCACACCTTATGTATAAATGTATCTTTCCAGAAGGAAACAATTTCTTTAAGGTTATCCGCCCAAAGAACTTCAGGGCTTCGGACTAATGGATCGGGCACATAAGACCACCATACAGAAAACCCTAATGTTAAGCAAACGCATATTACAAATCTAGTATCTCTCTAATAGGAGTATCTAATCGCATCCTCCAATCGCAAATCTTTGATGTGCGACTCTTTTTCTAGTTTTTCTAGACTGAGAATACCGGCAAGACCGACTTTGAGAGGCTGCTCACGCAACCATAGTGCTCTCAGCCCTCCTTCTGCTATGGGGGGTAGTAGCTCCCTAGCAGTGTGTGGTTTCCAAGGCTTATCAAAGGTATGCAAAATTCCCCAACCCCGAATGAAACCCTTCCGATATAATAATCTACCCCCTAATTGTAATTGACTTCGTACCCACCACAATTGATCCTGGTATTCCTCCTTATGAATGACCCTCATCATTTTCCAGCGATCATACCCATACCAGTAAGTCATCCGATAGGAGGAAGGGAGAGGTACTATTCTAACCCTAACGTTTTTATCTTTATCTCTAAAGTGAGGCTTAGCCGATGTCAATATATTAAATAGATTCATCATGATATAATTATGTCTCCCTCGTTGTTGATACGAATTGATGACCCACCTAAGAATGGAATAGGAGCTCCTCCTCTAACTGTGCGTTCTATGACAGGAGGATGTAAATTGAATTGCTTGAAAATCTTGTGAAAAGCAGATATTGTAGAATCTGAGATATCATTATTCATAATTGGAACAACGAAGAAATGCTGATATCGCAGATATTTCAGTTGAGGGTACCTTGCTTCAAATTCCCGATCGAGATCATCGAGAAAGATATTCAAGAAAATGTCAGATATTCCATCGAGAGGAGGAACTCCAGTCTTTAACGAGAGGTCCATTCCATTTTCATCAATAATCGATAAGTTGACAAAATCAGCGATTAACTTGACTAAAAACTGCTCATTATTACAAATAAATGTCATCTTCTCTAAAAGGCGGGACCTGGGGATCAACAGTTTGGACTGAAAGCTATTTATTACAATGAAAGATGTATAATTACGACACTCTTGAATGGCTTCGAAGTAGTATGTCTCATAATCATCTTCAATATTGGCATATGAGCTATAGCACGAAGGTAGAAAATAGGAAGGTTTATGAAACCTTAACTCTCGAATGAGAAGATTTTCAAGTGCTCCAATAACCACATTGTCATAGGGTGAGGATGTGATGATATCAAAAGGACGTGAGAGTGTATTCTGTGGACGATCTTGATATTTCTCAATTAAAAGAAGTGGACGAAAGCGGTAATTACCAGATAGAACTGCCTCTTTCATATCGTCCATATCATCATTCAACAATTCTTTTGTCATACACATCGCATTAAGGAAAGCTCGAATTGCTTCAAATTCATAAGGAAGATCATGAATCGAAATTAGATGATTAGCTCGACTTTCAGAAGAACTCTCAGAAGACGACCCATCAGAATAAGATCTTCTCACGTCACTGCGAACTTCAAATAAAGAATTGATAGCAGGAAATACAGAATTGATAGCAGGGTTTCTTACTGAGTTTATGTTTCGCATTTGTATGTCGGGTTTAAGGAACAGGAACAGGCACAGGAACATGAACATAATTCTCATTATCATTATCATTATTCTTTTTATTTTCACCGTTGTAACTTTTTCATATCATCTATTTGTTTCAACCCCTTCTAAGAAGATACGGACCATTTGAAGTCGTGTTCCTTTATGAACGAACTATCTACTAGAGGAGACCGGCTATGGGATTTCCGGGTAGGGTAGGTCCTACCGTTGCCTTACCCTGAAACTAAACAAATGCTCCGGGGCACCCCGACTAGTAGATGCTCCCTGTTTGATTTCCGAATCTATAGAATAGACTTATATTGACGGAATCAATTAGAAAGGTAAGACCACACTATTTATTCCTCTAAAGGGATAACAATAGTGTTGTTACCTTTCATCAAACTATGGTCTTCCTCATCATGGTATGGTCTTAATATCATCTATAGACCTATAGTGCTATAGACCACGGAAAGGCCAACCAGGTAAGACCAAACTATTATTTCCTCTAAAGGGAGAACTATATGCTATGTACCTTTTTTGCGGTTCCATCTTATCTCATATAGCTGGCATTTCTCATTTTCTCAATTTTCCTAGGAAAAGGAATGAGATTTGAAAGGCTCACAATACATGTTCTTTGAGCGTTTTCTTGCTCAAGTCAACTACCTTATTAGATTAGGCTTTCTAGTCCCCGGCCTGTTCCCTCAATCTGATCTGGAAATCGAAGACACACATAAGACAGCCCGAAAGAAGCATTCCTGGAATCTCCTTTGGCTATTGACCGTCTTTCCTTTCCCTGTTGGTCGAGCGGATGAGCTAGAAGCGGAAGAAGCTCCTGTCCGATCCTTCACTTCAGGAAAGAAGCTGCTCCGGTCATCGTAACATCAAGTCGGCGATTCCCTTCCTCTACCTACGCTACGGTTACCGGCTTTCATAAAGCTCTTTGGGGACTAGTTCCTAAAACCTCTATCTATCTTACTCCGGGCCAACACCGAAAGTTTAAAGCAAGAAAGCGTATGGAGGTGGTGAGTTCCCCTTCTCACCTCACTAAACCGCAACGTCTCTCGGACTTAAGGCATTGTAGGTAGTCCCTTGCTTGGTACTAGTTTCAAACAGAAAGAAGTCCCCGACTACCTGAAGTCGTGCCTGCATTTTTAGTATAGTTTACGGTTCCTTCGTGTAACTGTCCTTTCTGTCTTAGTTTCGGTCTTGAATCAGTTATTAGCTTACTTACGTTCAAGGGATCCTGATTACGCTTTCGAATGCTGGCTCTTTAGTTGAAAAGGCTTCCTACGCGGGATATAGTAGCCTACCGGTGACTGGCCTGTGCCCATAAATAAGGTGAAGGCACTTGGGGCGCTGCTTTCTCGAGCCGATCTCTGACTTTTTTTGATAGCCACTCTTATTATGACTTCTTTCTTCAAAAAAGTTAGATCTAGGCCATCGCCCAAAGGTGCTTACAGGCGCAGAAAGAATGTTTCCTGTAATCCCGGGGCTCGAAAAATCAAACTTACCTCCTTACCGCTCCGTGGGGGAAGTCAGTGCAGTTTGTCTTATAATAAGATAGTAGCAAGCAAGCAAGGAAGCTAGCTCACTCGGATCTTGTCACTTCTGAATTGCCCAGAATCGGATGTGTGAGTTCCAGAAGAGGTCAACTTCTTTTCTTTCTGAGAATCGAATGCCTATCTTTCAAGACAGATACTATTACCATTTCTCGGCCTAAGGACTGCTAATGAGAGTCTTCCTCGCCATGTGAAAAGATCTCTCTTTATGCTCGAAATCAATCGTCCGGTATGGACTTCGATTATCTAACAGATAGGATGATCGTCCGCTGAAGGCTAGAGATCAGACCCTTCGTCGCAAAGAACGTATTTGTCCACAACCCGGTAAGATCATTTCACTTTCGAACATCGACAACCTAAAAGGTGACATCTAGCTAGCGACTTCCTTGCCTGACTTCTCTGTTAATTCAATCTCTCTCTCGCCTTTAGCCTGAGCCTATTCTTCTTCACGTGAAAATGCCCCATCTCCTATTCTGTGTTCGTGGATATCTGAACTATTGGCATTTGCCCATCAAAGAGCTTAATCAAGAGGTTATATCTTAATAGCATCCGCAGAAGAAGCAGCAGAGCTTGGTTCGGGTAGAACAGAATTCCACTCTTTCTAAAAGAGAAGCAGCAGTAGAAAAGCAGTGCAGTTGTCGTCCGTGAGCTAGGGCAGTTGCTAGCTAATCTGATTTCGGGGAAGCGTAGCTATTCAATATAGTTTGATTCAGAAATGCTTGCTTGCTTTCAGCTTTACAAGTATAGGTTACAGGTCCGGCATATAGTATAGCTTGACAAAGATCTTTCTTCAAACTGTACCTACTCGCCTCTCTCTTTGGTATTCCTACGTGCAAGTGAACAACCTTTTCTTGGCTCGGGGACAGATCAGAGCAAGGTTCGGGTAAATAGAACCGATCTATCGCATCACATCAAGCTAACCTTTTCCATCTAAATGCACTTTGGCGGACTCGGATGGATTGGCTCACTCCAATTGGCTTTCTGACTCAGCTCACCTTTCTCAGAATCTGGATTCGGGTTCTTCAGGGACAGTGGAAAGGACCCTGTCAGAAGTGCTTTCAGTCTCCGTTCGCTAAGGCCGACTAATAAAGCCAAGGTGGTCTTTGCTTTGCAGCCTACCCCAATGTAGCACAGTTAATCACCCTACGCACTTTTGCACCCGATGTGGCATCAGAGAAAGTAGTTGCAGTTCGTAGTCAATCTCCGAGGATAGGTAAGTGGAATCAGGAATATGTCGTCATCTATCTGTCATCGGGCTATTGCTTTCCAGCCTTGATTCCGAGTAAGTGAGATCAGATCACATCAGAGAAGCCTTTCAGTAATTGAAAGAAGGCCTTGAAGTAATTACCCTATGCAATGTATCCATGCTTCTCCGCTTGAGAGCCCAGGATGGTCAAGATAGAAAGAGAAGAGCTCGGGTTGCTTAAGTCCGGAGTTCGTGATGGGTCAATCCCCTTGCGTCAGTCAAACTAAAGAGAATGAGGCGAACGAAGCACTTGACTCACTTGCTTCTTCGGGTTAGAGAGTGATTCGTTCTAGCTATACTAGTTAACCAGTTCTATCTCAAGCTAGGGTAGCCAGGATAAAGGTAGTTCTTCCTTCTTTAGTTCAGCCTTTGTCCGTCAACACAGAAGGGAGGAGGCATGCTTAACTCATTTAACGAGGACCGAAGGCTTACTCAATCTCGTACTTTAGTGAAAGACAGCCCATGCCCTATAAAGGAGGACTTACATACTCTGCATTACTAGACGAGCGCATCACTTTCAGATCTTTTTGAAATAGGATTATAAAGCACTTACTATCTCTTTCAATCTTTCTCTGTTAAAGCATGAATAGGACAGTTTCAGATAGCGAATGCTTTCTTAGGTTCAAAAATAAGGACAAGGGCCATCTGTTAGGGGCAAACCCTGCCTTCTCTCAATTCAAAGCCCATAATGCCTCTTTTTTGCCAATTCTAAGAAGAAGGTCCTACTCATATAACTGATCCAAGATCCAACCCCTCTGGCTGCATACTCAGGAGGATTCTCGCTCATCAAGCCAATTTCGTACAAAAGATTCTTTCTTTTCGACCTTAGCGAGTGGGTAGCTCAACACGAGGTGGTCCTTAATTTCCGGAAGTTCTCCTCCAATTCTTAGGAAGTAAGGTCCCTATTTCCTACTTTCATAAAGAAAGGGATGCCTTAGCTTAAGCTTCTTCCTCCTTCAACTACTTTCGAGAAGGGATATTAAATGCTTACACCTTACTAGAATCAAGTTTAGAGTGAGAGGGGGACAAAGGGGAAGGGAGCAGACATCTTAGCCTCATTGATTACTTGACTTGACCTTTCTTAGAAAGCAAAGCATGGCTATGAATTTGCAGAAGGTCTAGAATGAGAACCTGGACAAAAGATTCTTTCTCTCTGATTTCATTGAAGGTCTTAGCTCACTTGATTAGGCCAATCTTACGAATTGTGCGAGCAAGATCCTTCTTCAAGGAGGAAGTCCTCAAAGTTAGTGGTGGTGGAGGAAAGGGTTCATTTCTGAGCAATAAGCAGAGACTGGCTTCCTCCTTTCATAGAGAGTATTGCTTCAAAGACATAGCCTTGGGATGGAATTCAGACTTTCTTCTTCTTTCCCTTGTGACGCATTGGCACGCTGTAGGCCTAGTTGCATTGCTAAGATGGTTTGACTTGGAAAAGAGAGATAGAGAATATGGCATCTCACTAGTTGTCTTTAAGCTCACTGACCTAAAAGAATGGCATCCTGACTCGTGAAAGTCACTCGTTTTGCCCTCACTCTACGGTTCCCTTTTGTAGACCAGCCCAATAGCTTTCACGAAAGCAGGCAAATGATGTTGTTTTTCTGCTTCAAAGGACTTCAAAGACACTTCCAAGGAGGAAAAGACCACTCCACAACCATGGAGTCTCGGTGGGCAGGAACAAGAACCAAGAGAAAAAAGCTGCGCTACAGGGCGCCGACGACCTTTGTCAAGGAAAAGAAAAAGATGCATTGAAAGGCCTTTGGAATTCTTCTTCGATTCTATCGCGCATCTTGCTCGTGAGGGGAATTGACAAGAGTTGACAGCTCGACTTCGTCCCAGGAAGCGAAACATAGTCTTTCAAAGGCCGGAAGGTTGAGCAATGTGAATGAAGATGCTCGGAAGCCATGGTGCGAGACTATGAAAGCGTCCTTTTTCTTCACTTGGTTCGGTCAGATCTTTTTCCTCATTCTCTGTAGTTCCCAATTGGTATTTTTTTCCAGTCTAAGAGAGAATCTGAGCTGGGGTTTGCCCAGCTTTCGTGATGACCAGTTTCAGGGTGATCAAAGAAGCGATTCAGTGGATCAGCGAAGCTAGCAATCCATAGCCAGTTTCGGGTCCTCAAAGCGAGCAGTAGTAGATCCAATCCAAGAGTGGGATTGAGTGTGCCAAGCCAGGGTGGTCAAGCAAGAAAGTCTAATTGATCCTTTTTCGCAGATCGCTGGGTAAGCACCTACTATAGCGGCGGGGGAGTGCTTGTTGAGAAAGATGCTAATTAAGCCTGAAAGGGCTTAATGAACGGCTTTTTTCTTTCAATCGTCGTTGCGTTGTTCTTCCCTTCTCTATGAGGATTCACTAATGGCCATGTGGGGACTTCCCAGCCAAGCATTCCTCCCCGTGGAAGCCGAACCGTATCTGAATCCACAAAACAAGTTTTCTTCATGGACCTGTTGCACGCCGTCCTCTTTCCTTACTTGATGGGGAAAGAACAGCTGAACAAGGAGTGCTTGACTGAATAAGTCAAAGTGGAGGACCTCGCCCTATAGAAGACAACACTTTTGAGTCGGAGATTCCCGAGTTTGTTGTTGGATCAGTCGCAGTTGAGTTTTGTTCACAACCGTCTCCGACTAAGTCACCATTTTCCCTACCGACAATGACTTTCCCCGAAGTCTGCCTCGCTGAATACGAGACGAATCCCATCCGGGAGGTTGGTTCTTGCGATTGAAGGCGACGAAGAAAGATTCTAATATAGAGAGGGATGGTCAGACAAGACGTACGGATCAGCGAGTGCACGCACAAGAGGTTCTCACTATCAAAGCAAGGAATAAAACATATAAAAGTTACGCTTCGGATTCGAAAGCACTTTTTTTCTATGCAAGGAAGAGAACTGTCAGGCCGCTGTAGGAACGATACGAAGAAGGCTATGATAGATAGCTGACGGGTAATCATCCTTTTCATTCAATATTGAGATCATCCTCCTCACCAGAAGGGTCTTCATCTCATAGGGAGCGTCAGCTAGCTCGATCGTCGGTAGAGAGCAAGTCATGACTGATTCTTCATCCTTTGATGAGCGGCTTGCTGAAGAGTTTGCTAGTCGATCAGAAATGTCCCAGCGTCATCACATCCTAATGAAGGTCTCTCGCAAGTTCGATTGCGGACTCAGATGCAAGAAGGGGAGCCTCATACCTTTGCCGGGTAGCATCCTATAGTGAAAAAAGTACTCGTGACACTACTTCAGAAACATAGAGGGGCAGGGCTCCCACCGATCCTCCAGAGACCCTTTCTTCCGATTGGATTGCAAATCAAGGTTTCGAGAAGCTTTCACACTCGAATTCAAAAGATCAGGGCGAAAATCCTGATCAATATCAATGGAGTCGTCACTACTCATTAGTCAACTATTGAGAGTCTAGGTAGCTTGGACTATTGATCGGCCAAAGCCTGATTTGCTGTCCTCTTATTCTGCCGTGAGCCATCAGTCTTCTTTAGACTATTAAGGTCTTCAAGCTAGAAATCCCCCCTTAGTGGACCAATCCTCCCTTCCCACGGATATTGATGAGTCTCGTTTTTAGAGGGGCTAGCACCTTTCAGTCAGCTAGCTCTCCTCCTGTCCTTTATATTGTCAGGATCTTTTTTCCACCGATCAGATCAGCCGTTAACATTTTGCAATTTTTTAGGTTACTAAACATAGGGTATTCCCGTGACAAATCCGCTTGTAAAGGGGTCCCCAATAGCTCCTCTCCAATTGAGATCTCCTTCCTGTATTGAGGTTGATCGAATCAACAAAGATTTTTCGAATCCTACAGTTCCGGGAAGACCCTTACTGCTCTACTTATCCACCACAGAGACGTCCATGGGATGTGTGCTCGGTCAACATGACGACAGAGGCAGAAGAGAAGAGGCCATATACTATTTGAGCAAAAAATTGACCGACTGCGAGTCGAGATATTCACCATTAGAGAAGACCTGTCTCGCTTTGCTTTGGGCTACTCAACGCCTTAGACACTACCTATTGTCTTATCCGGTACTGCTTCTCGCGTGCATGGACCCGCTCAAGTATCTCTTCGAAAAATTCTCAGTGAGTTTCTCAAGATACTCGAAATAGGGAATGAGCTCGCGTCTTCCTTTGATTTGGCTTATGATGAGGACCAAATACTTGGAGTCGAGTAGTCCCGACGTTTTTAGTCCCAAGATGCAAGCTTCAGCCATGTTGTTAATCAAAGTGTACTGAGGCGATGGAATCCCTGCGGAGATTCTAGGTCCCGTGCTTGTTGACTCGTGAAAGTCAGCAAGTATTCACTACCTTAGGTTGTGCGCCGGATTTGACTCAGAACTTAACACCATGATCAGATACGCCCCGTTCACTGACTGAACTCAACGAGACACCACGAGGTATAACTCAAAAGCCCTCGCATTATAAGCACTCTCGAATGCGCCGTTCCGCTCGTGCCGGGGATTAACCCCTTCCCTCACTCCACTCGTTCCAGCAACTCTTTCTTTACTCAATCGAATGTCATCTTAACTCGTTCCCCGTTCCGCTCGCGAAGCTCCACTCAGTCTTAGTTGTTAAAGCTCGTGCCGGGGAATTCACCTCACTTCACTTTGTGGCCCTGTCAAAATCGCTTTAAGTACCGTTTCGCTCGCGGCCCTCCACTCTGTTGTTGACAACTCAAACTCAAACAACTGTTTCTTACTTGTATGTACCTTAGAGCAACCCCCTCATACGTCAGTCACCGGGGGCTTATTCCAACTGAAACAGAATTGATGAAACTACCGCGATCATTGGCTCTTGTCGATAAGCAAGGTTGTCTTTGTATGCTAGTGAAGACCTTCCCATAACGTTTTCTTGCTTCCCCTCGATGTTCTCTAAAGTAGGTCGAAATGGCTTAAACTTTCTCAAGGTTCAACGAACAAGTCAAAAGGTATCACGGAAAAAGTAGCATGAAAGCGGTCTAGTCGACTCGGCCAGAAATACGAAGTTAAGTAAAGCCGAGGTCACGAGCTGCATGGAAATACAACGTCCTATCTCGGAATGCGGGTGGCGCTGGTGGACGGTTCGCATCCGGTCCTTCTTTTCTTCATTCCGGGTATGCTCTATCAGTCTGTCCCGATTCCTCTAGTTATGGAGTTCCGGAGTTGCTTTCTTGAGTGCAGGACTCTGGCTCAATGGCCGATTTAGTCAAAAGGCATTCAAAAGCTATATCTTCCTATGGCATATACCTGTAAGATCGTTAATTGCCTGCATCTGCCTGGTAAAAAAATGCCTTTATTTTAAAATAGAGAGATTTTAAAAGTTCCCGACTTTGAATTCGCGATAGATCTAAGCTTCGTCTGGCTTAGCTCATGGAATAGTAGCTCTTCCGCTATAGTAGCTCTGGAGTGAAAGAAAAGCCCGGTTTTGTCCTCTTGCTTAGTAAGACCCTATTTCTGAGCCTTCCTTTTGAGTCATCTTGGATGAGAAGACAGAAACCTACTTCATCGACTTCCAATGTCCGTGTGGAATGCAACTTGCTCGCTGAAGTGGAGGCGCTTTCCGCTGGGGCAGACCATTTTTGTGAGAACGAGGGCTGATCCAATCCGGGGTCTCTCTTGAACCAGCCAACTCTCTAGGGAAGACGACTAGCTAGAAGGTCTTTGAGTCAGAATTCGAACTTGTTGACGCGGAGACAAAGGACAGTGGCTGATTTGTGAGCTGAGAACCCCGCGAAAGAGGATGGGATAGCGTGCTACGCCCTTTCCTTCCATCTTTTGGTCGGCTACCTAAGCGGTGATCCTTTATTCCAAGCGGATTCCCCTCTGTAGAATGTAGGATGTCCACTGGAAAGAAGAAGCTCCTTTCAAAGTTTCACATTGTCAATCCTTTAATCTCAATCTTTCTCAGAAGAGGCAGCGGCGACTCTGTTTGCTTGCATTCTCTGTTTCACTAGAAGCAGGTAGTCAACGAGAGTTTGATCTCGTTATCTACGTCAATGAATGAGACTATAGGCAGACTACTGTAACTACCTAATTGTCATTATAACATCACTATAGACCTTCAACAAGTAGGAATCTAACCTATAATGTCACCCTTTTTTTTTTGAAAGCCGAAATCGCCGTACTGTCGTCATTCGCAAAAGGTAGCATCATGATATCTTCTTTGACGATGCGGGCTTTTCATTGAGCAAACAGAGTGAGGTAGTCGGACCGGTAACTAACTGTTAGAAAGGAATAGACAGAAGAAAGTGTTAGAGAGGAATAAGCGAGTTTCAGAGTAGGCCATGAACCATCCCTTTCTTCATCATCACCTTCAGGCGATCATAGCTGGCGAGCATGCCAGAGGTCTGCTGTCTCATGGCGATGGGTCTTGTCGACATATGTTGTACCAGCGGAAAACACACACGTACTACATTTGAATTCTGATTCCTTCCATAAGTACCACGAATATGTGCATTCGCTAACACTTTGGGCCCAAAGAGAAGATAATGAATGCCCGGCCGCCGTCATTTGTGGAACCGAAACTCAATTCTTCTTCATTCCTGGAACATGAAAAACATCTTATAACAATCTGTAATTCCCTTTCATTGGTGAGATCGCGAGGTCATCCACGTGCTCCACGGCACGGGATAGACAGAGTTATATGCAGTCACAACCTTTTCAGACTTCCGTAACTTCATAAACTTACTCATATCACCGGTCAGGTGATGCGAGCATCCTTCATCAACTATCCAATCGGTTCTGTATCTGTAGTCGATTCTGTCCTTACTGCTCGAGGTAGACGCTGCACAACTGTGCCATCTTGACGATTTCGAAAATGGAAGTCAGTGTACGTAGTGGCGGAGGTCGAGCTGGTAAGCTAGCTCATAGGGCTGGCTGCCGGATGCGCTAAGGCTGCTTATTCTTTCGCGCGTTGAGCCCTTCTCCTAGGTTGTGAGACGATAGTGCCTGCTGTCGATAGGTAGCTCATCCCTTGCTTGGTAGTTCAAGGCGTAGGCGCTCTTGTCTTTCGTGAGTGTGGGTGTGAGGCAGGACTGTCTGCTGCAAGTTCCTGTCTGGCGGATGCAGAATTTTGCTTCGGTCGATAGGACCAAGCAACGGCTTTCTTAGTTTGCGCTCATCCCTTGCTTGTTGACTCGTGAAAGTAAGCAAGTATTCACTACCTTTCTTTCTCGGTCGTCTGTCTTAATTCATGTTGTAATGCGGTCGTTCTCTGCTGCAATTGGTGTTTTCACTCCCCACTCTCCACCATAACCCAATTTTTCTACCATATCTCAGGAGTAGTCAAAGGAAGTACGGCGGGCATTCTGGAATTCCCCTTTGGGGTTGGCACGCGAGGAAACCAGACAAGGAATTCTATCCCCTTCACCCGGTCTCAAACCTGCTACTGCTACCGGAAAGAGATATGATCTACAAGGCTTATAGAAAAACCGTACATGGTACGGTACGCTTCCCGCAACAAGAAGAGGAGTTTTGTCGCTTCGCTCTCTATAGGCCTCAACCGCTTACTTAAAGTATAGATTGCGGACTTTCGGAACAAAACTGAACGGATAGGATAGGATAGATTTCAACAAGCTTTACCGAACCGAACGGAAAGAAGAAAAGAGACCGGAAGGACACGGAAGGGAAGAGATCGGAAAGACAGACTTAAACCAGCTTGACCGTGCTAACCAGAGCGGGAGGAAGGAGAGAGCTACGCCCTGCTTTAGTAAAGGAAAGAAGAAAGGGTGTTCCAAAATAGACATAATTAATACATCCTGATCTCGACTTTCAACATGGGCGAAGCATTAAAGGAGACGGAAAGAACTTCTCGCTAGCTTGATTTGAAATCAAAGTTGGCATTGAAAGCATTATTTCTTTCCCCGAAGGCGAAGCAGGAGGAACCAACCCGATAACCCAACCGAGCATGCGAGCACTTCCACAAGTTCGAGCACACGAGTAGAGCCAACTCCTACAAATCGGGAAGACTACTACTACCTACTATTTTGTATTTCTGAAATAAGAAATTTCTGCTTCAATGCATTATCATATGGGTTGTGATATGCAGCGTGCATTCTTTCTTGCGGGCTGCTCGTCTGCTTTAGCGCTCTTTAGTCTATCCATACATGCAGCTGTACCTTCTCTGGATCTGCTCCTATTGTCTACACTAGCCTCGTATCTTTCCCTATGCTACTATACAGACCTTGTTGCTTTCGGCAATTGTTGACCAGTGCTATTTTCATAGAACTATTTCCCTCGTTATCGTCAACTATTCGTTTGCGTATCACATATGCATCCGAATCTGCAGCGACTTTCTTTGATCCGATTCTTCCACATATGCGTAGTGGTTTACTGAACTGTTGGTGGCCATCATCCTCTGCTTTGCATCCTCATATACTAGTAGCTATCTCTTTCGTTCGTCCATAGGGCTCGGGCAAGCAAGAATTGACCATCTTCCGTACATAAGGCAAGGCTTGGAAAGAAGCTACCTTGACCATCTTCCGAAGTGACTCATCGTCTCCTAGGTACCTCCTCCCTATTATTCATACTCTGTAACAGCTGCCTCGCTAGCGAAGGGTCTTCCTGGGTGGGGAGACCGATCGTAGGGCGCCTTCACCTCTCCCAGCAAGAAAACGGATTATATGCAGCAAGAAAACGGATGCGCTACCGCGCAACGGCTTTCGCGCGTTGGCGCTCACTCCGTTGCTTGGTCTTTGAAATATAGCACGCGTTATGAAAACCAATTGAGCGCTAGCGCAAGTTTCTAAGGTTTCTTGCTGGTCAAAATCCTGTCATCCCTACCCATTACTTCTCCTATGGGCAGTAACGAGGGCGTAGCTTGAGATCGATTCAAATTGGACAAAATTTCTCGTTTAATTAGACTATATGCATGCGGTAAAAAAATCATCCTTTTCTTTACTTCTCTCCTGTCGTAAGAAAGCGCTCTTAGTTCAGTTCGGTAGAACGTGGGTCTCCAAAACCCGATGTCGTAGGTTCAAATCCTACAGAGCGTGATTCTGTTCTTGTTATGTTATGTCGAATCACAATAAAATAACTTAACAAAGTGGAATTTCAACTTTCATTTTACCTCCTGCAGATCAAGGAGGTAAAGAAATCTATGCTATGTTTTTTTGGAGCCCCAAGTAAAAGGTATAAAATCTTTGAATACCTCCACAAAGTGGTGACGAAACATATAACTTTCGTTTTTTCCTCTAACTCGATCCGATCCCGTATAATAAGCGAGCTCTTTACTCGATCGCAGACATTTCTGCAACACCTCTAAGAGAGGAACAAATAGTCAATTTTGAAAGAACTTATTGTCAGCCTCTTTCAGATATGAATCTATCTGATTCAGAAGGGCATCAGTATCTCAGTTTCAATTCAAACATGGGTTTGATTCACACTCCATGTTCTGATAAATATTTACCATCCGGAAAGAGGAAAAAACGGAGTCTTTGTCTAAAGAAATACGTTGAGAAAGGGCAGATGTATGGAACCTTTCAACGAGATAGTGCTTTTTCAAATCTCTCAAAATGGAATCTGTTCCTAAAGTTGAAGTTGAACCGGGACTATGTTCGAAATCCAGTCTGAATCAGAGACTGTTCTGATGAAGTGTGCACAGATTAGTTAGTATCTTTCTTATTTGACTTTACCATTCTCATTATTAAATACCATGTTGCGGATGGAGTTTTTTGTCTTTTGTATCACGGACTTTACTCCTTCTAAGAGGATCAACCAGCGCAGGGTCCAACCATGGCATGTAGCTATAGGACTAGGCGAAAATGTCTATGTATGTCTTTCGAAATTCATTCTTTCTTGTTTTACTGGTGTGAATGACGCGCTTCTTTGAACGATTCTAGGTTCACAGTTCCGCCGTTGATGTCCACTTTTTCTTCCACCATAGCAGAGGTCCCTTGTTCATATCTTTCAAGAGCTTGGGACATCCCCCTGTGACCCTCCGGTTTGGAGGAAAATAGAGGAGGCCTACTTGGCGAAGTAGGCCCCTACGCCGTTTGCGAGTTGACTCGGAGAAAGACGTGGGCGAAGGTTCGTCAATGATTAGCATGTCCCCAGCCCAAGGTTAAGTATAAACAGACTGAGAGGCTTCCTCAGATCCTACCCTCGAAACAAAGTCCAATGGGATGGGACTCTATGGGATCTAATCGAACATCAGTGTGTTGGGTTTCAATCATGCGGATCTCTATGATCCCACTTGGTATAAAGTGGTAGGGCAGAGTCCGGTCTTTATTCAGAGTTGTATTGGCCTGGGTGCCCTTTCACCCTAGGCCCTTTTTCTGCTATGGGGTCTGACAAGTCTTGGCTCATCATTGCATCTTGCTGTCGTCCTAGGCACCAGGTTGAAAACCTTGTTGAAGCATGAGCAACCATCCCATAGAAGATGAGTACCCCTGGCTCCTTGGTTTCGACGTTCCTGACAGGTTTGCAATTGGCTATGGAGAGTCGCTGGTTGTGCCCCTGGGGTGAGGTCAAGCAGCGATACCTAGGACGAGCTGACAGGTACTCCTATAGTCATGGGTCAGAACTGGTATTCTAAAATCATTTTGTCCCATTTGTTGAAGGCAGAGTTTCGGAGTGTCATATCCCGTGTCTTCCTTCATGGAGTCAAACTTTTTCGACCTGTGGCAGAGTGAAATAGCCCCTGAATGAGTCGGTGCTGGTGGGTGGAAAAAATGATCCAGGTGATCTGGGCGAATCCAATGAAGATTTATGGATTGTGATTGGAGAGCAAAAGGTCTCTATCTATCTTGAATATACTCTATTGGTTCAAGCTCAGCTCTGTTCTCTTGGTTGAAGGTTCAGCAGGCTACGGATTCTCTATGAGGAGCGTTCCAGGACCTCTATTTGATCACGAGAGGCTTCTTCGACGGGCTTGGCTTCTTGTTCTCGTTCTGGTGCAATAGATCCCCCTGGTTCAAGGGCTTGATTGGCTGTTTAGGTCTTCTCCCTATCAATCAGTAGAAAGAGCTCAGCGAGCAGCCATACTTCTTATTCTGGATTCTCATTAAAGGTACGGGTCCGGGCAAGAACCTTGAGCCTCGAACTGGGACTTAGAACCAGGCCTTTCAGTAATAATCGTATGATCGAGCATCCCGGTCGAGCCCTTTAGCCCAAAAAGACCTAGAAACAAAGGCAGACTTTTCAGAGTCGGTTTAGCCCAGAAAGCCCCTTGGTCGACTTAGTAAGGGGCAAGGCAAGATGAATCAGGTGGGAAAGGGCGTTAAGGCCTATATGTGATCGCGGACTTCTTATAATATCTTGCTATGAAAGGCAAATCCAGTCCTTTCTGCAAAGGCAGGAACCCTACTTCCGATCATGGTCGACTAAGTTCACATCCTCTATAGCTCTTCCTCCCTCCTTCTCCGTGAGAACGAGCCTAACCAGAAGAGCACAAGCAAAGCTAAAGACCCTCTCCCTAAGGTCTAGCCAGCTACCGGATCATATCCTATCGACGAAGGCCCTCATTCTAACAAAGAAGCTAAGAACCGTTCAACAACTTTACTGTTGGTCGGTCGAGCTCATTCTAACGAAGGAATTTGAAAGAATCTTGATACCGATACTCCCCTCATTCTAACAAGTAACCTTGGCATCCTGGTCTACTGACTTTCATAGCAATCCATAAGAAGAAAGATGCCTTCACCTATGTCTTTTTCTACTGACTTGTTCGCGTAAGGTCTTCTATTATAGTAAGTTGCTCTTTAAGGTAAGCATAGAGACAAATGTAGTGAGAGGGATGAGATAGGGTTGCTTGATCAACGAGAAAGGATCGTACGAGAGAATGCACCAAGAGGCTCATTTGGTAGAACAAGGTATATCACCCCTTTTTCAAATACATCCCGCCCACATCACACTCAGCCCTTACTTGGTCGGCTAAACATTCATTTTTGAAATTCATAGACTTTTCCGATCAGGAGTGGGGGGTTCGGGTGCGCTTCTTCTTCCTGCTGGTTCAGGAGCTTAGGCCCAAGAGGTAGTAGTTTCCTAGTTGGAGTTGGCACACGTAGGCCTGGCACCTCCGATTGGTTGGCGCATTCGGTAAAGCATTCCGCTAGCTGGCGCGTAGCAAGCAAGAAAGCTAAAAAAAGCCAGCAGTCAGGTCCGGAGCAGGAGCATTAGGGTAGGCGATGGCCGCTGCATAGGTGATAGTGGCTTCGGGCAGGCATTCCTGCGCTAGGAGCAAGAAAGGAGTACTTGTGTAGTTGGCCTTGCTTGCTTAGTGCGGAAGTGCGTAAAGTAGGCTCAGCTTCTTTGGTTTATAAAGATCTTGTAGTAGCCGAAGGTAGTCCGCTTGTTAGATTGAATTTCATCTTATATAACCGGGGCCTTATTAAAAAAAAGACTTTCTCAATAGTATAAGTGGACCTCTCAAAGGGCGTAGCGTAGACATTAGTCTTGCTGGTTCGGTCTTTTTCTTTTATTGTTTATATGCCCACATTTCATACTTCAAAAGAAATTCCAGTTCATGGCTTCGTATGTACTGAGTGACTATAGGTCCATTCGGATGCTGCTCCAAGAGAGCTTTATTCGGCCTTTGTATGACCGTCTTCCCTTCCTGTCTATCTCCTTTGGTCAGGTAGTTCTGCTTCCGGTACCGGAGGAGCAGGGTGGGATAGAAGGGTAGTTTCAGAGTGCGAGATGTCTGAGCTTGGAGGTTCCGCTTCTCGTCTTTCTAAGAAAGCTGCCCAGACCTTGCTCCTTTGCTGGCTAGATGCGGAAGTGAAGGTTCACGCTTGGCCCTTGACGAGTACTTTTCCACTAAGTACAAGATATTCAAAACTTGGTATGTATCCCATGATATAGGCATTTGGAATGAAGTTCTTTTGGAATAAGGAAGTGGTGATAGATAGCAGGAGGTATTGCTTACTTACCTGATTCCTTTCTGATGCCGGTCCAAAGAGGAGCTAGCAGAACAATCGACACAAGAGAGAGGAGTCTCGAGAGCAAACTATCTCAAGGAGACGACCAAAGGAAGAGTCCCTGCCAGAAAAGCAAGAAGTGCAGAACTGGATTATCAAACTGATGCTTCTACGCCAAAGAAAGAGAGGGAACTCCATGAAAGTCTTGCATCTCACGTGGAAAGAAACGATGCTGCCATGCTGCAAATGAGGCAATTTTGTGAGTGCAAAGCTCGCTTTTTCGAAGGAGAAAGAAAAGAACCGCCGTTGTTACCGGAGCTGAGCTGCCAATGAAATGAGGAATCCATACTCTTTCGACCTCCAACCACCGTGATAATGCAGCTGCCACCTCTTTCTGGTGTGCCGAGCTACACGGATGAACATGCCAATCCCAGGAACTTCACAGTGGCAAAACTGCTGCACGCCCTTGAGTACCGGAGCTGCTGCAACTTGTCTGCGGAAGAGGAGGCTGCACACCGTCATCAGCATGACTGTGAAATGATGAGGATGTCCGCTCCCCTCTTCTCGCTACTGAGATCAAACCTTTCAGCCTTGAGAAGGAGCCTTTCATGGCTTGAGATGCCTTATAAACATGTATGCAAAGTGTGGCCAAGCCCATGAGAGTCTCCTCATGCTCTTGAATACCCATGCGAAGAGCACTGTTGGTTTGATATTGAACATGCAAGCCTTTGAAGTTCTCAGTCTCTCCTGTCGAATGACGAGAATTGCAACAGTTCCAGACCTCGTGCCGCTGCTCCTCTTCTCTTGGCTTTCATGAGGTTTCATCCGTGGAGAACACAACTTTTCGTCTGCGCGTTGCGGTAAACCGCCTTTCTTTGCTTAGGTTTTCCAAGCAACCTTGGGCTCGTTAAGGCTAATGCTCATGGTGGATTTTCCTATCAGATGCAACCGTAGCAGGGCTTATGGCAGGGACTGTTGCTGTTGTGTGATTGCAGCACCCGAGAAGCACCCACCACGGTCTGACATTTCACCACAAGGACCAATCTTTTGTCACTCATGCGGTCCATTTTCGATCATGATGGAGATGGGAGAGTCATTCTTTTAGTTTCATCTCTACTACTCTGCCATCCACTTTGGCTTCCGAAACATCACCAAGCCTGATACCGAACAAGGCTCCCATCACCCTCTTCCTGCAGCAAAGGTTCTTTGCTTGACAGCTTTGAAACGTCGTCCCCGACCCGCTTCCCTCGCGAGGTTTGGCTATGCTCTATAACGGGCTTCTCGGAGAAAGAATGTAGCCGGCTTTGAAGCCGTGACCGCACCCATGGCATGATGTTTTAAGATCGATCCTGGCATGGTTTGCTAAGCATGGTGTTAGCATGGCGTTCAAAGACCAAACCTGATGTGTTCTCTTCATATCATATAGTCAAAAAAGAATAAGAAAAAGCAAAAATGGGCCTTATGCATATGGGCGTGGCCCTCACAAAACGGGCCCGGTGCCAATGAAGTGTGCACGACCCGTGTAACATGGGCTTTAGACCTCTACTCTACTCCCCTTAACGAAATCTCCAGGCCTGCCAAAGACTGCTCACTTACGAAATAGGCCTAAGCCTATGCCAATGGACTCGTGACATCCATGAAATAGTCCATGTCGTCAAATGACGCACGTTAAGAAGGCCCAAGCTTATACGCATCGGCCCACAGGGTGCCCATCTTCAAGAAGGCCCGAATGAAACCTACATAACCATCAAAGAAAGTCCTACAAATGAAGACTTGGGCCTGTCAAGCCTGCTTTCCTCGATGAAAGCCCACAGAAGGGCCAAAGCACAACAAGCCTACCCATCATCAAAGCAAGCCCAAGTCCATGCAAGAAGGCCTGCTGGATCTATCTAAATTCAAAGCCCGTCAAAGGCCTCACATGAAATCATGCAGAGGATCCGAGCCCATCCAAATGATGTTCAGCGGTCTCTACCCAAGTAGCCTCAGATTCACCCAACAACGCCTGGCTATTCTCAGCCCGATAGCAAGCCTTTGTGGATTCGATGGCAGGTTTGATTCCCCTTGGGCTTATCCAGTGCCCCAGAGGTAAGATTAAAGCATCCTCCCGGACACCCAAGCCTCGGGACAAGGGCTGATGCCTGCAAGCTCATTCGTGTAAGCGACCCTAGGTTCCCGAATAGAGCTATTGGTCTTCTTTTAGCGAAGGATCAAATCAAGTCCCCAGCGGCGTTTTCAGAGGCCAACTAAAGAGAAATGCGAGTTGGGTTGCTGTTCACTGCGATGTACCTAAAACAGTGTAGTTCTTCACTGCGGAAGGCGTACGCAGGTGACCCGTCGCGTCGATCCTTCCAGTCCCGGTACCTCTGACTAGGAGAGGGTACCCTACCATCATCCCCGCCTTTCATAGAAAAAGCATTTCTCGCCGGGATCCGATCAGTTGGTCCAACTATACCTTACTTGGTTTTCTTTGTACCGACTTATTCCGTTGTGTAAACCGGTGTCAAAGTCAACCTTTTAGAGTATAGTTACACCAATCCAAGACAACGATCGGGTGATGTTAGTTGTCTCGGAGCTCAAGAGTAAGGCTCGGGACTTGATCAGCAGGTATGTCCCTTTTGCCTCGAGTATTCCTATTGAGCAAGGAATCTCGTGGGCACCAACCTGGAAGTCAGTACCCAACTCGTTTGTACCCTAAGTTCAGGTAGGGCGTGGTCACATGCGAGACAAGTCAGGTTTCATGGCCTTGACTTGGGAACTCTCAGCTTTAACGTCCTTTCTGAACAGGGAGCATGCGATGGGCGTGTGGTATTCTGCGGCTCATTTGTGGAGGCCTTGGATGGTCTTTGCAATGGATCCCCATTTGTCCCAAGGGTTTCTTGAGTGGTTTGAACGTTGGGTAGGCCCAGTGCTTTCCTCGCTCGAGGAACTTGATTACCCTGAGGGGTTGGGTTGTTTGGCATTGGGAATTACATCAAACAGCGGTTGTTAGCGCCTTATCACAAGTGGCTAATGACGATTTTGTCTAAATTGCCCTGTGATGGGACGTTTAATCAATTACGCCCACTTAAGCGTTTAGTTGGTTTCCGTTCAGCCCGGTGCTTCGATTTGAAGTCCGCGACTGACCGGTGGCCGCTTACTTTATTGTATGCCCTCATGCAAATGTTCTTTGGGCCGACACATGCGTCAGCGATAGTCCAAGGTTAGGGGCGAACGCCTTTACGGTCGATAGGACCCTCGGGGTTCGTCGTCTTAATGTCGTCTCCTTCCTCGCTGGGCAACCGTTGGGGTATCTCGGCTCTTGGCCACTCTTTGCCTTGTCCCACCATTTTGTTGTGTGGATGGCGGCAGAAAAGGCGATGGTGGCTTCTGATTTCGCAATTATGCAATTTTCGGTGATGATGTTGTAATCGGGGATAGGGACGTTGTCTTGGCCTATCGCGACATTCTGGATAAGTTGGGGGTGACAATATCCACCCAATAGTCTATTATATCTATACAGTTTGCAAATTTGCAAAGCGATTCTGTGTCAAACGGGGCCTAGATATCAATAAGATTTCTCTCCTGTCTCTATGAAATGTTGCATGATGACAAGTCACTTGTATGGGCTTCTCTCCGCTGGTAAAAAAAAGTATGGAGTGAAAAGATTTTCCACTTTAGTTAGACTACATGGGGGTGGTTCTCGAGTGTTAGCATCATTACAGAATATCTGTTTCAAACATTGGGAACGGGTTAGAAAGATGGCTGAGAAGCCGGTGAAAGGTAGCAATTTTGCTTTATAGTTTTGGATGAGTAGGGCCGATGGGTCCATACTTGAGAGGGATGTTGTACTCCTATATAAGGTTACATATTCAACAACATTTTAAGGAACTCAAGTAGATTCCCGATGAGTTTACCTTTTTTTTTGGAGAGGTAGGTAGAGTTCCTAGAGAGGACCATGGTAAGAAACTGGGTTTGGTTAAAATATATCTTATGGTATCATACAACCGCATGGAATGATGATGCGACCACCCTTGAAGAACTGTTCCAACCTCCCGTTGTAGAAGTACATCGGAAGGCCAGAGACGTGAATTCGCAAGAGTTTCGGACTTTTAGTCTTCTTTTGAAGACCTACTCTTTTTTTATAGGTAAGTTGGTGGAATTGGTCACCTCCGTGTTTAACGGAGTTTCGTGATCCTCCACCTGGAACATCTTGGATATTAGGGGCAGAGACTACTTGATCAAGCCTGAGTAGATTACACAACAAAGGGCGGGTAAGTGGGTCATCAAAGTACCACTTGCTAACGAAAGTAGTTTGTTTTGTCTACTAGCTCAAGTTCCGGTTTTCTCTATCTTCTGTTCTGCTCGGCTTGCAACAAAGAACTTTACTTTCAAGTAGTACTTTCCGGAACAAGAAAAGAAGTGGCTTTTCTTCGAGTGCCGAAACTGTATGCATCTCCCGACACTTCACTAACGGTTTTCTTTCTCTAAGCTAAGTCAAGTGACTTAAACAAAGACCTTCTTATCATTAGGGCTTTCCCGATTGCCTTCCTTCAGATTCAAAGTCTCTAAGTGGCGCTTCTTGCTCTTGCTTGTCCTCCCGGTAAACAGTGTAAAGCTTCTTTTCTTCTTACCGCTTCTGACTATTACCGACAGCCGACTGACAGGACAGTTCTCCGCATCCAACTGCTTTCTTTAGTCCTGCTTGCTATTACCGACTGCGGAAATCAATTCAAATGAAATGAAAAGAAGTACTTCTATAATGAGGACATACTTTTTTTCTTTTTAAACAGCTAACCGTTAAAGAGTTCAGTCGACGTCCTGCTCTGGCTATTACCTCACAGCCTTACCTCTTCCCGCTCCTCACTGGTTGCTAAGCGTACCACCTTACTGGAACGTAACGCGATCCTGACTACGATGATACCTGAAGAAAAAGTGAGACCTGATCGATCGACAAAAGCAAGCACCGCCGCCTTTAATAATGAACAAACAATAGGTAGGTTTCAAGTGATTTCCGGTCAGCCCAGCTCAATGAGTTTTCTTAGTGCACTCTCAACGGTAGACTGCACACCTTGTACATCTGGTTGAGTTCACTCGAGTAATTCACCAGGTCCAGCCATGGAATTCTTGGCTTCCTTCCTTATTCAGAACTGACTTACTTTATTGTAGACTCTATTGTTTGGTTGTCTGGTATGTGTCAGGGAATGGGGAATAGAATTGAAGGAAGTCCATAGTAAGCCAGAGATGAGAGCATATCAACGCCGATGGAGATTGATCTGGCAGAACGGAGAGAAGAAAACGACTTCCCTGACACGGAGGGCCTTTTTCACAGTTCGATATGCTATTGCTTTCTCGAACTTCATTTCTAAAACAGTGGTTTGATCCGGGCATGCTCCATTTTTTCCCCTCCTATGCCTCTTTGTTAGCTGAAAGACGTCAGTCATCTCTGGTACTCATCCTTCACACGCCCGTAGGAGACTGACGGACATAATTGCCTCGACAGTGACTCAGTCGTCAAGTTCAGTGCAAGGTTGATACACCCGCGAAGCAACTCAGAGGGTAGTCAGAGAAAGGAATTAGCATACAAGCCACCCTGACGTAGGTCCATTCTATAATCTTCCCCTAGGCCTGTGTAGCCTTTATGTTAGGCTATGTCTTAATGGCTTTTGCGCTAGGAGAGCCAATGGGTACCGGAACTGTGACAATAACAAGAGCTTCATCAGCGAAAGCTGTCGGTCTTGGAGCGAAGGCTACGGCCAGGTTTGCTTTTTGTAGCTCTTTACTTAAAGCAATGTAGTTCGTGCCTCCAAAAAGCTTATGGAGGCGACCCTACAACTGGCTTACTTCCTGTTCCAGTTGCGTTGACGCGGCAGGGATATCGAACGATCATTCCTTCCTTTCATAGACGTATGATTTATAGGAAGGATGACAAGGCTGATCAATTGGTACAACTGTCTCTTTCTTGGTTCAGCTTGGCTAAGCTAATTCAATTAGCCCCCCCGATTGAAAAGGGTACCTTTTCAAGTATAGTTTCGCCATTAGCACCTGATATACGCCCTGACGGGCTTATTGAAACCTTTAAGTCAGAGTTTCAGAAACTCGTTCACTTTTTTATCCCTTTCGTATCAACTATCCCTATAAGTCAGGGGTTAGTTTGGGAACCAACCTGGAAGGCCGTTCCTAATGTATCGCAAAAGGTCGTTGACAGGAAAACCTTGACTATGAAAGTGGTTAAGTATGGTTTCTGAGCTCTCAAACAAGAGTTAGGAGCCTTTCTTGTCATTCATACTTATATTGAAAAGTATGCAAAGGAAATCTTTCAATATAAGCCCAGCCTCGCATTATGGCCGGAGCGCACTATTTACGCTCTCGATCCCTCTAATGATGAGTTATCTAAGGTTGCTGAGGCTCGTACGAAGAATTACTATTGTGATCTTTCCGCAGCGGATGCCCCAGTAAAGACAGGCCGATTAGCCGCAACGCTGGAGGGTGCTGGGAAGAGAAGAGTGTTCGCTATTGGTAATTACATCAAACAAAGGTTGTTGGCTCCGTATCACCGGTGGTTTATGACGATACTTCGCCGGATACCTATGGACGGTACGTTCGATCAGTGTCGTCCGCTAGACTACTTAGTTGGGTCTAATGTGACTTACTGTTTTGATTTAAAGTCAGCGACCGATAGGTGGCCTTTGCCACTTCTTAATACCATGGCTCAGCTCCTGCTCGGTAACCTACGTGGGAAAACTTTAGTTGAGGTTTGTTTGGGTTCCAACGAGTTCTATGTTGGTCCTCCTCTCACTAAACGTGAGTTCGAACCTATTAGTTTTAAAGCTGGACAACCGTTAGGCTATCTAGCCTCCTGGCCTCTCTTTTCCTTGTGCCGTCACTTTTTTTTAGTATGGCTTGCCGCAAGGTTGGCTTATCCCAAGGCGGGACAACCATTCCGTGGCTATGCGATTCTTGGTTACGATATCGTTATCACTGACTCGTTAGTCGCGTCGGAGTATCGTCGGATACTTGATCAGTTAGGAGTTAATCATCTTTCTCCAATGAAATCAAGGATTTCTAAGACTGGGTCCTTAGAGTTTGCTAAGAGATTTAGGGTAGCAAGGGGCACTAAGGATTTTTCTCCTGTGTCCCTTCGCCTTGCCCTACTCACTCGTTTACCCTTTTGACTCGTTGCCTTCTGTAATAAGTATGGAGTCAAGAGATTTTCAACTCTTGCCCGCTTAGGGGGCGGGTGAAAGGCTCCATCGGTCGATATCTCGTCGATGGGATCGTATCCGTGTTATGTCCGAGAAGCCTGGGAAGGGCGGAATGCCTTTGGAGTTTTGGTTGTGCAGAGGTCTTGCGGAGCCTTATCTCAAAGGGGATCTATTCTTCTTTATCCGTCAACAACTCAAGCCCAAAGAGCGCAAAGTTCTTCCGTCTGACGCTTCTCCTTAGAGGGGTGGTTGACTTCCAACCCCTACGAGGAGTGACCGACGGTCCACCCTTCTTGAGCAAGAATAGATCCAGTGGAGATGGGTTTTTATTAGTATTAGGAGCGCCTATTTCTTAGGAACAGGCTTATGGATAGGCTTGATGGGAGTAGCCTTCTTGCTGTTGATGGTGCGCTGAGTAGTCTTCAGAACCGGAGTAGGCACGGATGTTGCGGCCGGAGCAGCAAAGAGGATTGACCGCTGAGAGACGGGCCTTGAATCAACAAGGACTTCCCCGAATTATACATACGGGGTGGCCATGAAGATCGTCGGCGCGGTCCCGAATTGGATGGGTGTGACAAGGAACCCAGTGGCTTTGAGCAAAGTAGTTGAAGCTCCAAGGATTGCCATTGCAAGTTTTCCTGCAAGCAAAACAAAGACCCTCCTCAATAACGAAAATGTAGTTCGAATGGATTCAAGTTGATTATTAGTCTTAGAGATGGGAGGAGAAGCTTGTCCCACCGGGCATGCTATAAAGCAGTCTTATTGGAAGCAGATAAGAGCTTCATCGGGATCGAAAGTCAACCCTCTAAACGAGGTCTTAAACAATCTCTCTCTTAGCCCCGATACTTGCTTACTAGCCTGGGAACTAAACTGCTAAAGAGAGTCTTATCTTCTTCGGGTGAATCTTCCGCTTCCGCAATAGAGTGAATTTCTCTCACACGGAAGTGAAAAGCCGATTGCACCACCAAAGACTCAAAGAGGGGAAGAGGAAAGTTAGTAAGAAAGTTTAGAGCGTATAATCTTTGAACCATCAATCACTGTTTTAGCTCCAGTTGATAACGAGGGTGGTGCAAACTAGTTTGCTTTATACGCTAGTAGTATACTTTAGCCGACTGGACTACCTGTAAGCTTCAAGTCGGCAAGGAAAAAAGAAAGCTTCACCAGTGAGAAAACATATGCGCTAACAAGCCTAGTCTAGCGAGGAAAGAGAATAGCTTACTAACTCTGTGGGGGGGCTTTCCTCGTTTTGAAAGCTCCAAGGGGTCTTGCGACACCCGTTCCGATGACGTTGACGCAGTACTTTTTTGCTTTAGGTATTACCACGGCATTGTCAGTAACGATGTATTTCCCGTCGGAGGGCCTCAACTCTACAGATTTGGTGAGCTCCTCTGTATACTCTGATTTAGTGTGCTAGAACTACTAGTACTTACTATACACTGACTGAGGCTGATCTGGACTGGCGGACTACTGATCCAGAGAACGACAAAGCCTCGCTCAATACGGAACTCCACATCATGTGGTTCTTCTTGAGTGACTGGGATCGTGCAGGGTTGAAACTGCCAGAACTGAATGGAGACCATATTCTATTGGCCTTCCTTTCCTCTTTCTCTAGAAAAGGGGCTCCTGACTGAACCATGTCTTGTATCAAATCCTTCAGGACGTCACATTCTTTAGTTGCGTGACCAACGATTCGATGACTCCTGAAAAAGGCTTCTTACTTTGAAAAAAAGGGCCGAAGACAAGTGAGTAGTTGAATATCTGACAGGCGGCTAGCCGACATAACCAAAAAAGGACTAAGCTTAAAGAGGACCATAGACCGAAGAATATATACTATACGCCAGCTCGAGTGCAAGCTACAGTTCCAGCTGTTCCGGCTATCGGCTACCTTTCTGACTACCGGAAGTGGAAGGGCATACTCTAATCCAGTGATCAAAGCGGACAAGATTAGTTGAATGACTAGCTGACTTGACATGGCGAATGCTTATTCATAAGGATACCACGAAGGTGTTTTCTTATGAGTCGTGAGGATCTCGTAAGTTTGTTCTCCTCATGTATCGTGAGGACACATGAGCGGGTCTTCCCAAATGGAGCATAATTCCAAGGGCGGAGACCAGCCGCGTAACTGGTGATTGCGGTGGGACATGGGTATGATGAGAATTATTTGAGTCAGTAGATTGTATACGGTAGTTAATTTGGGGACTGGCTGTAGGGCTGGGAGAATTTTGGGAAATTGGATTTTGGTCGGCGTCTGCATCGCTGCACTGGAATATGGTACCAGGAGCGACTCATCATTCGCCGTTGTGACACCAGGGATTTGAAAATTTGGTTGGCGTCTGTATCGCTGCACTGGAATATGGCACCAGGAGCGACTCATCATTCGCCGATTTTTTTTGTTTTTTGTTTTTGGTGTTTTTTTTGTTTTACCGTGATTGCTCTATCATTTCATCTTTTCTTATCGCGAAGGTCGCGATTGCCCTATCATTTCGGCTTTTTATTCGCGGTTGCCATATCATTTTGACTTTATTTTTCCTTTTTTTTATTTACACATTTTTTTTATTTACACACAATTTTTTTTACATTCCCAGTTTAACGACTTAGTGGTCGATTGTTTCCAGTTTAATGACGTGGTGGTCGTCTGTTCCAAGTTTAACGACGTGGTGGTCGTCTGTTCTAAGTTTAACGACGTGGTGGTCGTCTGTTTCCAGTTTAACGATGTGGTGGTCGTCTGTTTCCAGTTTAAAGACTCAGAGGTCATCTGTTTCCAGTTTAACGACTTAGAGGTCATATGTTTCCAGTTTAACGACTTAGATCTGTTTCCAGTTTAACGACGTAGTAGTCATCTGTTTCTAGTTTAAAGACTTAGAGGTCATCCGACGGGGAGCTTAGAGAAGATACCAGATTGAGCAGTTATCAGAGGCACCGCTGGAGGTTGCCCGAGATGCCTTATTACTTTGTCGGTATTGATGGCCTTGCCTCCAGCTGGGGCTAAGTAAAGTCGTTCAAATACCGACTTGCGTTCGAAGATGGCAATTGGAAATTGTTAACATGCACAAAGAAGCATGATTTCAGTACAGGCAATCAATGTATATGTTGATTGAGTTCGTATGAACTTTTAACCCGAAATATGGGAGGAAAGATAAGTCCCACCGGGCGTGCCAGAATCTGTAGGGTATTTTTCGTCACCCCATTGAGATGGGAATACGCGCGCACATGTCAGGAGCATTACAGATTCTACCTGCTTAGGGTAGGCTGGGGTTTATTAATTTTGGGGATCCAAATCTCCGGCAGTCGCGGACTAAGCTGCCGTTAATTACCCCTCGCCTTTGGAGCAAGAGAACCTCCGATTAATGGGTCAAATAGGTCATGCGAACTCAATGTACAGTGTTGTGTTTTGAAGGGGTTTTGGATATATCAGGGGCCCCACAGAGTTTTTACAGGGTTCCCGCTACCCGGATTGCGGGCTGAGGATCAAGGGCGCTAGCAACCCCATTTTGGGGTGCGGGACATCGCCCCATTAGAAATTTTTTTCTAACAGGGACAGTGTCGTGGAGTGTGTGTGTATAAAAAAGTGAAAAATAGTGTCCAAAGGATGCGTGGGTACCAGCGTCTCACGTGCCTAGCACGCAGGCGCTGGGCGCTGGCGCCTCACATGCTTGGCACGTGGGCGCCGGGCGCTATGCGCCGAGCGCCAGCGCGCCACGTGCTGGGCACGCGGGCGCTGTGCGCCAGAGAGCCAGCGCCCCACGTGCTTGGTACGCGGGCGCTGGGCGCCAGAGCGCCAGCGCCCCACGTGCTTGGCACGCGGGCGCTGGGCATCAGCAGCGAAAGGGACTTAGTCCCAGCACTGGGAGCTGTGCTCCCGAAAGGAAATATTTATTATTTTATATATATATATATATATATATATATATTTGAGGAGTTGAACTCCTAAGATATTTTGGAGCTGATGAAAGGGGCTTCTCCTTTGAGCCCTGGATCTTCCCCAAAGTGTGGTTCTTGGAGGTGGGTCTCCTTCTTCCTCCTCTGTTGGCCGGATCTTGAAGAACAAGAAATATGAGATTTTAAAAATCTCTCCTTTCTGAGATCTGATGGAAAATCTGAGTTTCCCTTTGTGGGTTTTGTGGTGAAAAACTATTTAGTTTTTGAAAAGGAAGAGTTAAACTCTTAATTTAATTCAAAAAAAGAAGAAGAAGGTTTAGAACCTTGAGGAAGGAGAAGGAGGCACAAAAACCCTAACCTTTTTGAGAGGAATGAAAAGTTGTCATAGATATTTTCATCATGTTGCCTCTTATAGGCATACACATTTACATATAGCCCCTTGGGCTTTACAAAATGGTATTTTGCCCATCCCATATCTCATGTGCTATTTCTTTTTGCACATAAACCATGGGCTTAATTTACAAAAATTTGGCTTTATGCCCATTCATGTATAAAAAATTACATTAAAATTATTTATTACATGATTTTTATGTTGGCATAAGGAGGCTGGCCGCGGGCTCGACTTGGGCATGGGCCCACTTGGCCTGGGGCTTGGGCCCACTTGGTTTAGGGTTGACTTTGACTTTGACTTGGTCAAGCGGGGTGCAAATTTTGAACCCAACAAATGGCAGCACATTATCATGGACTTCGTGACTGTCCTTTCTCGCAGCACGAAGGGTAACGACATGGTATGGGTTATTGTGGATCGACTCACAAAGTAGGCTCACTTTATTTCATTTCGAGTTGGCCAATCAACCGAGACGTTAGCAAAGAAGTACATGGAGGTAAGCATAAATCTAAAGTAAGATTTAAACCTTCAAAGTGTACTGTATTTGATACCCATGAACTTATGCAGGAGATCGTGAGATTACATGGAGTCTATGTTTGTATCGTCTCCGATCGTGACACAAGATTCCAATCACAGTTTTAGCAGAGTCTACAAACTAGCCTGGGAACGAATCTGAATTTCAGCACGGCTTATCATCCACAAACAGATGGACAGTCCAAGCGAACAATTCAGATTCTGGAGGACATACTAAGAGCTTGTATGTTAGACTTCGGAGGTTCATGGGAAGATCACCTACACCTTATGGAGTTTTCATACAACAACGGCTATCAGGCAAGTATTGGAATGGCACCATTCGCAGCACTCTACGAACGGAAGTGTCGTTCACCACTAAGTTGGGACGACGTCGGAGATCGTGAACTCCTTGGACCAGAGATGATCGTGGCAACTGTGGACGTAGTTCGCACGATCAGGGAAAGAATGCGTATAGCCTAAGACAGACAGAAGCATTAGGCAGATGCAAAGCAGTGACATTTGGAGTTCTAACCTGGAGACCATGATTTTCTAAAGATCTCTCCAAATAGATGAGTGATCCGTTTTGGCAAAAGGGGTAAGCTAAGTCCGAGATACATAGGACCGTTCGACATAATCGAACGAGTTGGAGAAATGGCATACCGTCTAGCACTACCACCCTCATTGGAAGGAGTGCACAACGTGTTCCACATATCCCAGCAACGACGATATGTGAGCGACCCCAGTCATATACTGGATCACTCAGAGCTCACTCTACAGACTGATCTAATCTGTGAGCAATCACCAGTTGAGATCTTAGACCGAAAGTTGAAAACACTGTGGAATAAGGAATTAAACTTGGTTCGAGTGATGTGGAGAAAGGATTCGCTAGGAGAATCAACATGGGAACGAGAAGAAGACATGCGTGCAAGATACCTTACCTCTTTGAAAATTAGTCCATATGTAATTGTAAATTTCGATGACGAAATTTTTATAAAGAGGGTAGAATGTAACGACTCTAAAGTCTTGTATGGAAATTTTACAGTTAATATACAAGAAATGAGTTTTATAGCCTGAGTTTGAGTTATAAGTCAATTTTGTGAAATAACAGCAAGAAGCCACTTATAGCTCACTGGTAAAGCCTTTGCACTGCTGTGACGTAGCCCCTGTATTCGATTCCCATCAGACACAATTATTTTTTTCTGATTTTTTTTAACTTTTTGGAAGCCCAAAAGATTTCACGTGCAATACACGGGGAAATGAAAAGTTTAGAAAAATAAAACATATGGAAAATGGAGTAAACTCTGAATAATCCACGTGGCATAAATCTCGAGACCCAAAGCCCTAGATCAACCGGCGGAAAGGAGGATTTGTCCGGCACCGACGGTCGGATGGAGCCCAATGAAGCCCGTACAATGCACACTTGTCTCTTCACCTACCCCTAACTCCCTTGCACTGTTTGATTTCGCTGCAATCAAACAGAGACCTTTCAATTCACAATTTATCATAATTTTAATGTTTTTTAATCCACAATTTTAAATCCAAAACCTTAATTCTCCAGTATAAATACCACTCCCATATTTTGGCTCAGCACCATTCTGAAAATTCTAGCCAAAACTCTTCAAAAATTCCTAGTGTAAGTGAAGTAAAGTGGAGTTAGCGAGCAAGTTAGTTCCGGCGAAAATCGAAGCCAATTCTGAAGCTCCCGCGACGCCACGACTACACCCTTTTGTTCCTAACCCTTTCTTTAAGCTTTCTAAACAGTAAGTCCCTCCCAAAACTCCCTTTCTCTTCCTTGAATTTCTTTTTAAACAAAATTGGTAAAAGTGGAGTTATTACCGATATTACCTTTTCTAAAACCAAAAACTCCATTCTCCTTTATCATTTGGACAATTTAATTTTACCACTTCACTTGTAATCTTAATACCAATGTTTAGAATAAACTTTACCCAAGAATCTCATGTAAACCAACCATATTTGAACTTTTACATTAAAATACCTTGAACTTTGTTATTGCATCTTTTCGACAAACTTGCTTAACAATACCTTTAGGAAAACTTCACGGGGTAACGACCTACCCCACATGCACAATTGGATCTATAGCACGATATCTGTTTTGTATGAATATTTGTTACGAATAAAAATTTACATTAAAAAACCACATAATTCTAAAACCAGATTTCTTTTAAAGCGATATTTCATTTCCTTTGCGATTATGCATCTACAACCCTCTTTAGGAGACCCGCTAACAGATGGTGGGGATTATCGCACATCCTTGGGCTAGTGGAGCGAGATGTAGAGTTTCTCATGGAGCATTCGATCTTGAAAAGATTTAAATACATTTTTAAGAAATACGAATTTTCTAAATAAAATAAAATTATTTTTAAAATTAAAATTATATAAAATTATAAATCCATATTTTCAAAATATAATAAATCAATATTTTTTAAAAATGAAAAGATTAACAAATGTTAATAAAATACCATTAAGATACCAAAAAGACAAGTTTTACAATAAAATACCGTGAACTTTCCAAGCTAAGTAATTATCACTAAAACACCACAATACTTAAAAATCCATACTCATGAAAACTATAAGTAATACTATTCACCATCGAGGTTACTTTTGTTAACTATATTAAAAATATTTTTTTCATAAAACCCCCTCGAGTTATATAAAAACAATATTTTAAGGATTTTAGTAAATATAGATTTAAGCGGGATCAATTCTATTGAGCCCCAAGGAGCCGGAGAAAGTGAGTGCTTACCTATTTAAGGTAGACAACTTAACGGAGTTATCAATGGTAATTGTCTTGAAAAAAAACATAAATCCTACCGTCCATGTGCATCAGTTACCGATAACTCCCGAAACTAATTCAAGAGCTAAATCTGTTTACAAGTGTCTAACTCAGTCTGAATCTAATTCAAACCTGATTCTAAATTCAAACATGAATACTTGATCATGAACATGAATACTCGAATCCAAACATCAATATCAAACATGTATGCTTGACCTAACTTAACCGAACCATGGTTATAACTTGATATGACTACTTGAATACTTGATTACATCTTGAACATGAATACCTGAATATTTATATCCAAGATTTCGGCAAGTCTGATAATTATAATTTATACAATACATTACGCGGGGATAAAGGGGTAGATTGGTACGGAACGTATATCGTGGCACGAGAGGTCACTTAAAAGACACCTACATGAATTCACGTGCAGTTTTCCTGTGGGTTATGACGGGGCCTTGTACTACATGTTACCATAGTCCACGGGGTAAGATGGACTCCTCTCGTATACATGAATATCTTCTTTATCAAGCTACAAACAACCACTTTAGAATAACAATCATATACCTGTACGATTTACCAGTTCTTTTCACATTACTGTTATATTCTCTTTTTTCTTTTGGGACTTACCGAGCGTTAGTTCGCTGACGAAATTCCTTTCTATTTTTTTCTTTGGAATATTCGTCAGAAGGACCGGACTCTTAGGAGATCATGCCAAGCCAGGAGGACTTGACCAGCTTGCGGCACAACCTAACTTCTAGTTTCTTGTACTTACTTTCCTGTATGGCATTTTTTAGGCACTACTTTATATCATTGTATTTTTTCATTTTCAAACAGTTGTATGCAAATATGAATGTAAATAAAGTAGCTGATTTATTTTAATACTCTTGTTCATTTTATATATTGCTTAATTACGCTTAACGTTTTTATTTCTCAGTAAATACGTTGCGGCCTGCCACGTCACTGTTTCCGTCTACTGGGAAGCAGGGCGTGACAAGAAATATATTGAAAATCCGAAGAAAACTAAATTTTTTTAGATTTTAGAAAATTTTGTGAATTTTGTTTACTGCATGCAAAGTATTTGAAGTAAACAGAAAACATTTGAGTTATTAAAAAAAATCATGATTTTAGTGTGCTATTGCATGCAATATATTGATAATTAGGAGAAAAAAGAAAATTTTGGGATTCCTAAGAATATCGCGATTTTCGTACAGTAAGCAAAATATTGAAAAAAAAATAGCACAGAAAATTTTGAATTTGAAAATTTCATGATTTTCATATGCTATGTATGCAAAGTATTAATAATTTGAAGATAACAAAAAAGTTTTGAATTTTTAAAAAAAAATCAAGATTTTCGTGAACTGATATTGAAAATTTGAATTAAACAGAAAATTTTGGGATTCTTGAAGATGTTACAATTTCGTGAGTTATATCAAGCAAAATATTGAAAAACCAAACAACACAAAAGTTTTTAATTTTTGAAAATTTCACGATTTTCGTGTGCCGTATGCAAAGTATTTAAAGAAAACAGAAAAACTTTTGAATTTTTAAACAAATCACAATTTTAGTGTGCATACAAAATATTTATAATTTGAAAAAAAAATTTGGGATTCTTATCGCGGTTTTCGTATGTTATATAGTAAGCAAAATATTGAAAAAACTAGATAGCGTAGAAAATTTTGAAGTTTTGAAAATTTCGCGATTTTCATGTGTTATGCATGCAAAGTATTTGATAATTTGAAGAAAACAGAAAATTTTTGAATTTTAGAAAAAAAACACGATTTTTTTAAATTGATATTGAAAATTTGAATTAAACAGAAAAACTTGGGATTCTTGCAGATATCGTGATTTCGTGAGCTAAAGCAAGCAAAATATTGAAAAACCGAACATCATTGAAAGTTTAAATGAAATAGAAAATTTTGGGATTATTAAAGATATCACGATATTGAAATAACCAAAGAGCGCAGAAAGTTTTGAATATTTTAAAATTTCATAATTTTTATGTACTATATCATGTAAAATATTTAAAATCCGAAGAAAACTAAATTTCTTTTTTAGCTTTTTGATAATTTCACGATTTTCGTATGCTGCAATGAAAGTATTTGAAGCAAAACATAAAACCTTTGAAATTTTAAAAAAATATGATTTTAGTGTGCCATATATTGATAATATGAAAAAAAATCAAAAAAAATTGGGATTTCTGAGGATATCGCAAATTTCATATGTTATGACAAGAAAATTATTTAAAAACCGAAGAGCACAGTAAAGTTTGAAGTTTTTGAATTTTTTTTATATTCGTGTAATTTAGCATGCGAAATATAGAACATTCAAAGAAAACTAAAGGTTTTCTTTAGTTTTTTAAAAATATCTCGATTTTCGTATGTTATATAACAGGTAAATTATAAATAATTTGAAGAATACAGAAAAGAATTTAGTTTTTATAAAATCGTGATTTTCGTGTACTATATTGCATGCTAGATATGGAAAATTTGAATGAAACAGAAAATTTTGAAATTCTTGAAAATATCGCGATTTTGTGAGTTATAGCAAGAAAAATATTAAAATACCGAAGAGCGCAGAAAGTCATGAATTTTTTCAAATTTTATGTTTTTTGTGTAATATAACAAGAAAAATATTTAAAATCCGAGAAAACTAAATTTTTTTAGCTTGCAAAGTATTTGAAGTAAATAGAAAACTTTTGAATTATTAAAAAAATCATGATTTTGGTGTGCAATATATTGATAATTAGGAGAGAAAAAGAAACTTTTGGAATTCCTTAGAATATCGCGATTTTCGTATGCTGTAACAAGTAAAATATTGAAAAAACAAAATAACACAGAAAATTTTGAAGTTTTTGTAAAGTTCGCGATTTTTATGTGTTATGCATGCAAAGTAATGATAATTTGAAGAAAACAGAAAAATTTTGAATTTTAAAAAAAAATCACGACTTTCGTGAACTGATATTGAAAATTTGAATTAAACAAAAAAATTTGGGATTCTTAAAGATATCTCAATTTCGGGAGCTATAACAAGAAAAACATTGAAAAACCAAATAATACAAAATGTTTTTAATTTATGAAAATTTCATGATTTTCGTGTACTTGATTCAAAGTATTTAAAGAAAATAGAAAAAGTTTTGAATTTTTAAACAAACCACTATTTTAGTGTGCATGCAAAATATTTATAATTTGAAAGAAAAAATTGGGATTCCTGAGGATATCTCCATTTTCGTATGGTATATAGCAAGCAAAATATTGAAAAAATCAAATCGCACAGAAAATTTTGAAGTTTTGAAAATTTTGCGATTTTCGTGTGTTATACATGCAAAGTATTGATAATTTGAAGAAAAACAGAAAAATTTTGAATTTTTAAAAAAAACACGATTTTTGTGAACTGATATTGAAAATTTGAATGAAACAGAAAATTTTGGGATCCTTAAAGATATCGATTTCGTGAGCTAAATCAAGCAAAATATTGAAAAACCGAAAAACACAAAAAGTTTTGAATTTTGAAATTTTCATTATTTTCGTGTGCTGCATGCAAAGTATTTGAAGAAAATAGAAATCTTTTGAATTTTTAAATAACAATTTTGGTGTGTACAGCATGCAAAATATTGATAATTCGAAAAGAAAAATATAAAATTTTGGGATTCCTGAGAATATTACGATTTCCATATATTATAGTGAGCAAAATATTGAAAAACTGAAGAGAACAAAAAATTTTGAAGTTCTTAAAAATTTCACGATTTTCGTGTATTATGGCATGCAAAATATTGAAAATTTGAAGAAAAATATTTTTTTTTTGAGATTTTCGAAAACATAACGATTTTCCAGTGCTATAGCATTCTAGTATTGATAATTTAAAGAAAACAGAAAAATTTGAATTTTGTAAATAGATGCAATTTTTGAGTACTATAAAATGCGAAATATTGAAAAATTTTAAGAAACGGAAACTTTTGGGACTCTTGAAGATATCGCGATTCCATGAGCTATAGCAAGCAAAATACTGAAAACCGAAAAGCACAGAAATTTTATAAAAATTTCGTGATTTTCATATGCTATGCATGCAAAGTAATAAAAAATTAAAAGAAAACTAATTTTTTTTGTGATTTTTGTACTGTATGCAAAGCATTTGAAGAAAACATAATATTTTTGAATTTTTACAAAAAATCATGATTTTAGTGTATTAGTTGTGAAAATCGATCGTTTAGGTCCCAAAATCGCGAACAAAGATTTGCTACGAACTTTGACTTTCGATTGACGAATGAAATCAACGCTAGGATCAAATGGGATTTGACAAGCAGCATCGGGAATTAATTCTGAACGCAATCAAATAATTAGTTTCGATTTTTAGCAACTTTCTAATTTTAGCGGTTATCTATTTTAGGCAATTTTTATTTTGTTGGTAAATTAGTTGTGTTTTTTGATTTGTATGAGTTTATTTAAGAGACTGCTTTGCAATTGTAATAAGTGATTAATAAAACCCTTATTTCTTTGGTGAAATTGTAATTTTTATTTTCTATTCCTTTCATCCTCCTCTTAAATCAGTATAAAAGTGCAGCATCCAAATCAGGGCTGCACCAGTTACAAATGTCTTCATTCCCCCTCACCTTTACAATTCTTTTAAAGACCGTCTAAATCTTGTGTATGCATTCATGCATATCTCAATTGATGAATTAAGTGCCAATCTTCTTCAATTTTCATATCAACGGTTTCACAGAATATTATTCATAGTTTGCATGTACTCTTGGATTACATTCATTATTGAGTTCATGAATTTAAATGACACTTCAAGCTAGGTTTGTATATATATTTGATTTCTTAAATGATCTAATCTTATTCAGATATGTTTCATGCACTTGATGTTTCCAGTGGCTTTAGAATGTTTGCACCTGTAGCTAGGTCCTGAATGGTTTCAAATTTCAAATTTTCCATAATTAATATTCATTGGTATAGTGATTAAACCATTACAATCTGCTCAAAACTTACGTGCTGCAAGACAAAGACGGAGCAAGAATTATAGTTTAGGGGGCCTACCATTTTCACAATATGCATTAAATCTGAAGATAATACTCAAAAAACCTAAGCGCTATAATGATGTTTGGCTAATTGAATATGGTGTTATGATATAGTTATTACAATTAACAAAAGGATATTAAAATCTATTCACCAAAGATCAGATAAGTAACTCAGCTTATGTTTAGAAAAAAAGTAAGAAAGCTATTAGTTAAATTGAAAAAAATTTGTAAGCTGTAGAAACCACAACGGTCACATGTTAGAACTTATTCCATTATCATAGTATCATTCGGTTACCCCAGGGTTCTTGGCTAATATCTTCATTACCATTGGATTCTCAACGACGATGACAGCAACGACTACAACAAGAAGTCCTTATCCCAAAATTTTATTCTTGGATATATGAATTTTGATCTGGAGTGTTTTGTGATGAAGGCATGTGTAATAAGAGCTACGGGGTCATCAAGTTTTTGATCTGGAGTGTTTTGTGATGAATTGTTTCTGAATGAGATGGAGGCGATGATGAATTTGTCATCAAAGAACTTGAGAGGTGGAATGGGATTTTTCCATCAACATTTGGGTTTACAGGTATTTTTTTAACAAATGAATTTATAATTTTTTTGGAACAAATATTTTCTTTTATATTCTTTATCTTTAAATAATGCTTTGTAATCAGGAAATTGATATTGTACCACATCAAGACATTCAGTTTACATCATGGCATTGCTAAGAATATAGTGATGACTGCTATGGATCAGAATCTTTAAATGTTTGTTGGATCTTTCTTATTCTCTCTTTAGCTGTATCAAATTGTGATTTTGTTTTGGCTTGCAATTAGATTGGAATTTGAGCTAGGAATTACTTATGATTTTGTTTGATACTCTCTCTCTCTCTCTCTCTCTCTCTCTCTCTCTGATCTCTAGGTTGATCTAAGCTATATATTGAGAAAAGTATTAATTTGGTTGTATGATCTCTGTAGTTCATATGTGGCATTTAATTTCTTAATCATATTTGGGTATTAATTAGTTCAACTCCTTCACCATAAACATGGAAAACAAAATTATGAAATACTTATTACAGTTGCAAGTTACAATTTCAGCTCACTAACTTACGGAATTATTTATACATCAATAATTAAAAAACCATCCTTCCATAAAACAAAATCTTAACTTGAAATTTGAAACCTTGGTGTAATAAGGATCTAAACTGCACTGCGGGATAATACAGCTTCATGATGCAGATTTATATTTTAACTATCCTGAGATGTCAGTTTGAGCTCCAGAATAAGAGAAGCCAAATTCAGACGGCCAATGGATACGGTTCCAGTTCCCATAGAATTTCCTCAATAGTGCTGGTACCCTCAAAATCTGCACGCTATACATAAAGATTTGGTCAGAAATTGCACAACTCTAAGTCAACAATAATGCTTTATATCAAACAAAATAATTGAGATTACCTTATCCCTAATGCGTTGATTCTCTTCTCTAAGAAGAGAGGCATTACTTGAATTTTCCATAGGATTGGACTCTGAGGCTCAAGCAGTCTTTCTTGCATATATCTATATTCCACCCTTGGCAACATCCTTGGCAACATTGCGGGGCCTTACAGATCAACAACATATATTTTCATTCTTATATATAGGGATGATCATACTTGGAAACATTAAGGAATATTCTTTAAATAAAATTGTGTGATTAATAATTTATCTCCACAATATGTATATTCATAACATATGCACTTGGAATGCATGCACTCTTCGCTAGCATATATGAACTTATGATTTACTAATTGTTATGCTTGTGAAGATCATGCATTTGGTTTTGAGGGAAACATTCATATTTTTAAGTGCATGTACGCACAGAATATAGAGATTATTCATGCTGTTTTGTTCAAATGCATGTTCAAAAATTATTTATTTGACATTACGTAATTTCTTTTCTTTTTTTAATGATGACATGCATAAATTTAAAACGTTAAGAGATAGAAAATGTGATTAATGTACCAGTATACATGAAAAGCTTTGGCCAGAAAAATATTCAAGCCGAATTCTTAGAAATTCTTATCCTACTTGATTATGGATGAAACTGGGTCAGGTTGGGTGTGTTTTAAATAAATTTTATACTCAACCAGAAAATTAAAACCTAAACCCACAATCCGTCCGAACCCGACGGGTTTGCAATGCGTTAAACCCGAACCTGCAACTTCGGGTTTCGGGTTAAGGCGGATGGATCGGTTTTTGTGGATTTTTTGGGATTTGTCCATTATAAATTACCAAAATTATAAAGTTACAATACTTAAGGTAAGTTCTACTAATATGTATGCACAAAATTTATATTTTGACAAAACCATATATGTTATATATCATAGATTTATAGATTACACATAACAATTGCACAAACTTGACATCATACAATAAATTAAAACATGCACGTTATAAATTTAAAACTAAATGTTTTTGTAATATATCGAGTTGCATCTGTTATATGAGACGGGTTTGGTTCTGGCCGGGTTAAGAGTTCAGACGGATTGGTTTAATTCAATACCCATACCCAACCCGAAATATTTTTATCTAATTTTCGAACCGCCTGAACGGGCTCGGGCGGGTATTCGATGTCAAAAATCCGGTAAAATCGGGTTGGGTCAGATCGGGTTCGGGTAAACCTAACCTGACTTTCACCCCTAGCCTTGATATACCAAAGCATGTTTGGTTATTTAGCGCCCCCCCCCACCCCCAACAACAATGTTTACTATTAAATAAACCTAGATTTTTATAATTATTTTGTGGTATTGGATTTTGTTTGGCAGGGTTATGCCATCCAGAATGGAAAAGGCCGTGTTGAAAGGAACAAACCGACGACCTGTTTCTTGGGGCATATGACTTGTATTCCATTGTGCTTGCATGCAGGTAAAAAATGTTCTTTATTTACATTATTGTGCAACTCTTGGCGTCATGAACAATAGATCATTCTGCTACATTATAGTTTGTGTATTACTAGCACTGATGTGGAATCGGAAATAATCTGTTGACGTTTTCTTTTCCAAAATTATGCCAAACAAAATTGATAAGTTTTATATCTATGAATATTTTATTAGTTTATCTCATTAATTATATTCAATTATGCAATTTTTCTTCGATTTGAATTTCCTTCAATTAAAATGGGTCTTCTGATGGAGTTTCCAGAATTCAGTATTGCTTCTTTGCATTGCTATATGAGAAATGTATATGCCTATTTTCTTAATGGAAATTTCACCTGATTTTTATAAAAAAATTAAGAGTTTTGGTGTGTGTATTTAAAAATATGAAGATTTAGGAGATGTATTACAAAATAGAAATGTTTTAGGGGGCCTATGTAAAAACCCCTAAAAAATGATTTTAGTGTTTATAAACTTCGTATAAATTAACACCTTGACATCGTGTAATTTTTAGTGAGCTCAAAATTTTTTGTTTTCATTGGTTTTTCAATATTTTGCTTTCCATAACATATGAAAATTGCAAAATTTTAAAAAGACAAAACTTTTCTGTTTTTTGTGGCTATTCGATAAATTGCATGCTATAACACACGAAATCGTGAATCATTAAAAAATCTCATTTTCCCTATTCTCTTCCATTATTCAATATTTTGCATGACATAGCTCTCAGAAATCGAGAAATTTTCAAAAATCCAGAAATTTGTTGTTTTCTTCGGTTTTACAATATTTTGTTTATTTTAGCACACAAAAAATGTGATATTTTTTTATATCCCCCCAAAAAAACTTTTTTCCTAAAATTTTAATATTTTGCATGTTGTATATATGAAAATCGCAAAATGTACGAAAATGTTTTAAAAATTGTGTTTTATTGTTTGCTATAACAAATGAAAACGGTGAAATTTTTGAAACTCTAAAAAAATTATTTTTGAATTTTCATTATTCTGCATGCTATATATAGCACAAAAAAGTCTTGAAATTGTAGAAAATCTCAAACTATTATGTTTATTTTGGTTTTTTAAAATTTTGCTTGCTATAGCAAACGAAAATCGCAAAATTTAATAAAATCTCTATTTCTTTGGTTTTTCAATAATATGATTGTTGTAGCACATGAATCGTGAAATTTTTCTAAAATCCCATTTTTTGTTATATTTGATTTTCAACAATTTACTTTTTATTATAGCATAGGAAGTTCGCAATATTTTCAAAAATCTCAAAATTTTCTTTTTTCTGTTTTTCAATATTTCTCGTGATATATCACATGAAAATAGCGAAATTTTCCAAAATCCAAAAATTTTCTATTCTGCTCAAATTTTTAATATGTCGCATAGCGCATGAAATTGCATATTTTTTAAGAATATCCAAAATTCTATTTACTTCATTTTTCAACATTTCAACATTTTACTTGCTAAGAATTTCAAAAATAGCATTTTTTTTCCTTTGGTCATTCATTATTTTGCTTATTATATCATACAAAATAACAAAAATTTGAAACTTTTCAAACAAAAAATCTATTTTCTTCTGTTTTTAAATATTTTGCTTGTTATATAGTATACGAAAATCCTAAAATTTTTTAAAAGTCACAAAGTTTTTCTGTTTTCTTCTATTTTTCATTATTTTTCATGTTATAGCACACTAAAATCATGAAATTATATAAATATCAAAAAAATTTGTTGTCTTTTGTATTCCAATATTTTACATGATATGGGACATGAATTTGCAAAAATTTAAATATTTCGTATGTTCATAGCACGCAAAAATCGCAAAAAAGCCCATAGTTTTTTGAAATCCCATTTTTGGTGATGTTTTATTTGAAAGATATGCAGTTTTATTCTTCTTGCAAATATACTATATTTAAATTTTTACAAGTTATGATGTTATATTTGAAAGATATGTTTTCGACTTTTGTCTTCTTTGTTGCTAATATACCAAACGCTTATCTTTAATATACCACGATGAATTGCTTTCCTCTAATTTCTTGACAACTCAATTGTGCAAGTTTTGCTAATGCTTGCGACTGTAGATTACCTTTTTTAACGAAAAGAGCTTGGTATTGGGTAATACACTCGTCTCATGAATTTGATAAATTATTCAAAAGGTAAAGGAAAAAAAACTTAAAACAAAGTTGGAGCAACAAAATCCTACCAAGAAAAATGCTCTTAACAGTTGAGCAAAAAAGAAAATAAAAATGAAAAAAAAAGGAATTCCATGGTTTAAAGATATCAGATGAATAGAAGTGAATGACCAAATTAGTTATGACAAGTTTTCACTTCTCGATGATCCATACATGTTATTTAAATATCTTGGGGAAACCTATCATTGAATATATCATTGTATTATTTCCTGGTGGGGTATTGATTATATCACCTGCTAGCAAATTCCGTACTGTGCGATGCTTGTTCGCCTCAGAATATATCCTACAGTGACAGTTAAAGGTAATGGCTTAAGTAACTATTTAACGCGTAAAATTCTCTTTTGTGATGCATTTTTTTTCATGAAGTAATGTTTAACATTTCTTTTTGTTAATGGTTGTATTAATCTATTGTTTCTCTGATAATTGCAACGAGTTATAGCAAAGAGATCTTTGGCGTCATGCTGTATGTTTCTGAGACCATTTTTGGGGTGGATCGATCTGTTGCAATTTAACTGTTTTTTTAACACTAATTCTTATTTTTTTGCTTGGTGTATGTCTTGATCTTTACACTGTTATTGCTTTCTCTTCATATGTTATTCATGTATCATTTTTCTACTGGAACATCATTTTGCGATTTTCGTGTACTATAACATAAAAAATATTTAAATATTGAAAAAAATTAATTTTTTAAAAATAGTGATTTTCGTCTAATATGCAAAATATTGAAAATTTGAAGAAAATAGAAATTTTTTGGATTCTTGAAGATATCTCTATTCTAATCTTTTATAGCAAGCAAAATATTGAATAACAATATAGCATAGATTTTTTTTTTAAATTTTTGAAAATTACACAATTTTCGCAAAATATTGAAAATCGGAAGAAAAATAATTTTTTTTGAGATTTTTAAAATTTTCATAATTTTCTTATGCTGTATGCAAAGTATATGAAGAAAAAATAGAAAACTTTTGATCTTTTAAAAATCATGATTTTAGTGTGCTACATAAAGAATATTGATAATTTGAAAAAAACAGAAAATTTTGGGATTCTCGATGATACCGCGATTTTCATATGCTATAGCAAGTAAAATATTAAAAAATTGAAAATTTCAATAAATTTTTAAGTTTTTTTAAAATTTCGCGATTTTCATTTAAACGTAAAATATTGAAAATTCAAAGAAAACTATAATTTTTTGAGGTTTTTGAAAATATCGCGATTTTCGTAGGTTATATAGCATGCAAATACTGATAATTTGAAGACAACAGAAAAATTTAGAATTTTCAATAAAATCACAATTTTTATTTACGCATGCAAAATATTGAAAATTTGTATGAAACGGAAAATTTTGGGATTCTTGAAAATATCGCAATTTAGTGAGATATAGAAAACAAAATATTCAAAAACCGATGAGCACAAAAGGTTTTCAATATTTTAGTTTCACGATTTTCGTATACTATAGCATGCAAAATATTGAAAATCCGAATAAAACTAAATGTTTTTTTTTGAGTTTTTTGAAAGTTTCATGAGCTTTTTTGAGATTTTTATAATTTGAAGGAAAAAAAAATAAATTTTGGGCTTTCTGAGGATATTGCGATTTTCATATGCTATACCAAATAAAATATTGAAAAAACCAAAGAGCAAAGCAAATTTTAAAGTTTTTGAAAATTTATCAATTTTCGTGTACTATATATAGCACGTAAAATATTAAAAATTCGAAGAAAACTAATAGTTTTTAGATTTTTCAAAATAAAGCAATTTTGAATTTTAAAAACAAATCATGATTTTTGTGTACTATAAGCATGCAAAATATTGAAATTTGAATTAAACAGAAAATATTGGAATTCTTGAAAATATCGCAATTTCGTTAGGTATAGCAAGCAAATTACTGAAATGCCGAGAAGCATAGAAAGTTATGGGTTTATAAACTTTTATGATTTTCGTGTATTTTAGCAAGCAAAATATTGAAAATCCGAAGCAAACATTTTTTTATAGAGACTTTTGAAAATTTCACGATTTTCATGTTCTGCGTGCAAAGTATTTGCAGAAAAACATAAAACCTTTGAATTTTTTTTAAAATTCACGATTTTAGTGTGTGCATGCCAAATATTGATAATTTGAAGGGGGAAAACAGAAGATTTTGGGATTCCTAAGGATAACGCGATTTTCATATGTTATAGCAAACAAATATTGAAAAACCGAAATATTCAAAATATTGAAAATTCGAAGAAAACTATAAGATTTTAGATTTTTGAAAATATCGCGATTTTTGTTATTGGGGTCAAAAATTACACCCCTGTTGACCAAGTTAAAGTCAACCGCAAGCCAGGTGGGCCCAAGCCCAGGTCAAGTGCGCCAATGCTCAAGTCGAGCCCCGCGGCCGATCTCCCCCATGCCAAAATGAAATTTATGTAATAAATAATTTTGATGTGATTTTTATGAATAAATATAAGAAAAATGGGCATAAAGCCTAATTTTTGTAATGCTCATGGCTCATGTGCAAAAGAAATGAGCACATGAGGCAAGAGATGGGCAAAATGCCATTTTGTAAAGCCCAAGGGGCTATATGTAAACTTGTAAAGCCTATATAAGGCAACATGATAATGAAAAAAGAAGAATAATTTATTTCCCTCAAAAACTAGGATTTATGTGTCTCCTTCCTTAAGGTTCTAAACCTTTCTCCCCGGGAAATTTTTAAGTCTCACCCCCTTTCCCTCCAAGATCCAGCCAACAGAGAGAAGGAATAAGGAGATTCATCTCCAAAAATCCCATTTTGGGAAAAATCCAAGGCTCAAGGGAAAGAAAAGGGTCCCCTTTGATCACCTCCGAAAATCTTCGAGGAGTTCAACTCCAAGATCCAAATCCTCAAAGGAGTTTAACTCCACACCCAGACCCTTTAGGAGTTTAACTTCAAATCCAAGTTTTTTTAGGAGTTTAACTCTAAATCCAAATCTTTTGAGAGTTTGACTCCAAATTTATACCTAATTCCTGTTTGGGAGTTCAACTCCAAAGCCCCTAAGGAATTTAACTCCCAGCTCAGGGGCTAAGCCCCTTTCTTTGCTGGTGTTTCCAGCGGTTGCAAGCCGCGCACGTGACCCGCTGGCTCACAGCGGTCATGTGCCACGAACGTGACCCGCTGGCGTCCAGCGGTCGCGTACAGGGCACGTGACCCACGGGCGCCCATGCACCATGCACGCGTCCTTAGGACGCTCCTCGTCCCTCTTTTCCTATGCACTCCACACTAAAAATACCTCTCCCGTTATAAAAAAATTTCTAACGGGACGCTGTCTCGCACCCCACAAGGGGACAGTTAGCCCCATTGACCCCCAGCGTGCTATCCGGGTAGCGGGACCTTCATAAACTCTGTGTGGCCCCCGATAAATCTAAGTCCCCTCCAAAACACAATACGTGCTCACTTTTAATTATTGAGGACAGACAGACTGTTGAGTTCGCATGACCAGTTTTACCCGTCAATCGGAGCTTCTCTCGCTTCAAAAGCGAGGGCTAATTAACGGTAGCTTAGTCTACGGCTGCTGGAGATTCGAATCCCTACAATTAATAAACCCCGGCCTATTTAGGCCGGAGGAATCTGTTTACGCCTGACAAGCGATGCGTATTTCCTATCTCAATGGGGTGACAAAAAACACCCTACATTTGTATGCTATATAGCATGCAAAGTATTGATAATTTGAAAAATACAAAAAAAATGAAATTTTAAAAAATCGAGATTTTCGTATACTATTGCATGAAAAATATTGAAAATTTAAATGAAATAGAAAATTTTGGAATTCTTAGAGATATCGTGATATTGAAAAAACCAAAAGCGCAAAAAGTTTTGAATACTTTAAAATTTCACAATTTTTGTGTACTATATCATGCAAAATATTGAAAATCCGAAGAAAACCAAATTTTCTTTTTTACCCTTTTGAAAATTTCACGATTTTCGTATACTGCATGCAAAGTATTCGAAGAAAAACATAAAACCTTTGGGTTTTAAAAAACATACGATTTTAGTGTGCCATATATTGATAATATGAAAAAACCAAAATTTTTGGGATTCCTGAGGATGTCTCGATTTTCGTATGTTATGGCAAGAAAAATATTTAAAAACCGAAGAGTAAAACAAATTTTGAAGTTTTTGAAAATTTCGTGGTTTTCGTGTACTAAATGTAAAATATAGAAAATTCAAAGAAAACTATTTTTTTTTGTTGAAAATATCGCGATTTTCGTATGTTATATAGCAAGCAAAGTATTAAAAATTTGAAGAATACAGAAAAAATTTGAATTTTAAAAAATCGTGATTTTCGTGTATTATAAGCATGCTAAATATTGAAAATTTGAATGAAACGGAAAATTTTGAAATTCTTGAAGATATCACGATTTCATGAATTATAGAAAGAAAAATATTGAAAAATCGAAGAGCGTAGAAAGTTTTGAATTTTTTAAAATTCCACGTTCTTCGTGTAATATAAAAGGCAAAATATTGAAAATCCGAAAAAAAAATTAAATTTTTTTAGCTTTTTAAAAATGTTTCGAATTTTGTGTGCTGCATGCAAAGTATTTGAAGTAAACAAAAAACTTTTGAATTATTAAAAAAATCATTATTTCAGTCATCTATAGCATGCGATATATTGATTATTAGGAGGAAAAAAAGAAAATTTTGGGATTCCTAAGAATATCGCGATTTTCGTATGTTGTACCAAGCAAAATATTGAAAAAAACAAAATAGCACAGAGAATTTTTAAGTTTTTGAAAATTTCACGATTTTCATGTGCTATGCATGCAAAGTATTGATACAACAACAACTGAGCCTTTTATCCCAAGCATATGGGGTAGGCTACATGAACCAACATGAGAATCACGCCGGTCCAGCACATGAATCCTCCGCCTCCACTCACTCCTATCGAACGATATACTTTCATCGAGTCCTTTGACAACCATATCGTTTCGTATCACCTCCATCCATGTTTTCGTATCACCTCCATGCATGCGCAAAGTATTGATAATTTGAAGAAAACAGAAAATTTTTGAATTTTAAAAAAAATCACAATTTTCGTGAACTAATATTGAAAATTTGAATTAAACAGAAAATTTTGGGATTTTTAAAGATATCGCAATTTCGTGAGCTAACAAGCAAAATATTGAAAAACCGAACAACACAAAAAGTTTTTAATTTTTGAAAATTTCACGATTTTCGTGTGCTGGATGTAAAGTATTTGAAGAAAACAGAAAAACTTTTGAATTTTTTAAAAAATCACGATTTTTGTGTGCATGCAAAATCTTTTTAATTTGAAAAAAAATGGGATTCCTGAGGATATCGCGATTTTCGTATGGTATATAATAAGCAAAATACTGAAAAAACCAAATAGCATAGAAAATTTTGAAGTTTTGAAAATTTCACGATTTTTGTGTTTTATTCATGCAAAGTATTGATAATTTGAAGAAAACGGACAATTTTTAAATTTTTTTAAAATAAACGTTTTTTGTGAACTGATATTGAAAATTTGAATGAAACAGAAAAACTTGGGATTCTTGAAGATATCGTGATTTCGTGAGCTAAAGAAAGAAAAATATTAAAAAACCGAATAAACACAGAAAGTTTTTAATTTTTGAAAATTTCACTATTTTCGTGTGCTGCATGCAAAGTATTTGAAGAAAATAGAAAACTTTGGAATTTTTAAATAACAATTTTAGTGTGTATAGCATGCAATATATTGATAATTCGAAAATAAAAAAAGAAAATTCTGGGATTCCTGAGAATATTGCGATTTTCGTATACTGTAGCGAGCAAAATATTGAAAAACCAAAGAGAACAGAAAATTTTGAAGTTCTTGAAAATTTCGCGATTTTCGTGTTCTATGGTATGCAAAATATTGAAAATTCAAAGAAAAATAATTTTTTTGAGATTTATGAAAATAATACGATTTTCATGTGCTATCATATTCTAGTATTGATAATTTAATGAAAACAGAAAAAATTGATTTTTGTAAAAAGTCGCGATTTTTTAGTACTATAAAATGCGAAATATTGAAAATTTGAAAGAAACAGAAAATTTTGGGATTCTTGAAAATATCGCAATTCCATGAGCTATAGCAAGCAAAATACTGAAAAACCAAAAAGCACAAAAAATTTATAATTTTTTGAAAATTTCACGATTTTCGTGTATTATGGCATGTGGTATTAAAAATTAGAAAAAAATTAAATTTTTTTGAGATTTTTTTAACTCGCTATTTTCGTGTACTCCATGCAAAGTATTGGAAGAAAACATAATATTTTTGAATTTTATAAAAAATCATGATTTTAGTGTATTAGTTGTGAAAATCCATCGTTTATGACCCCGAAATCGCGCTCAAAGATTTGTTACGAATTTTGACTTTCGATTTACGATGAAATCAACGTCCAGATCAGTTGGGATTTGACAGGCAGTATCGGGAATCAATTCTGAATGCAATTAAATAATTAGTTTTGATTTTTAGCAAATTTCTAATTTTAGCGGCCACTACTAAAATAGGGGGTTGCCCCTACGGATAACAACATCCGTAGGGGCAAATTTAGTTTGGCCCTACGGATTACTCCGTAGATCCAAACGGTTGCCCCTACGGTCCTTTCATATTTATTTAAAAATTATTAAATCTTAAAGTGTTGCTTGTCCCTACGGAGCCGCAAACCAAGCACCTACGGGCATATCCGTAGGGGCATCTAAATAGAGATTTATGTGATCGATCCCTACGCTGATTATTTCTTATTCTCTTAATCAGTTGCCCGCAAACCCAAATCCCCAAACCCTCGTTCCCGCTGATTGCCGTTCTCGTCGTCGCCGTTCTCGTCGTCGCCAGCGCCGGCCGAATCATTGTCGCCACCGCCTGCTTCTTCCTCATCTCCGTTCGTCGTCGCCATCGCCTGCTTCTTCAACCTACGGCCGATTCGTCATCGCCACCGATTCGTCGTCGCCACCGCCTGCACAGGTTAGGAAATCTTCAATTAAATAAATTTTTGATTGTTTTAGGTCTATGGTTCATGGTTTGGGTAGGCATCGGTTGGGGTTAGCGTTAGGGTTGGGTGAGGCTAGGGGCTACTGTTGCGGTTGGGGTTGGGGTTTGGCAGGGGGTAGCGGTTGGGGTTGGGGTTGTGTGTCCCTGAGCACTTCTTGATTGGGGTTGGGGCTGTGGGCTGGGGCTAGGGCTGGGGCTAGGGCTAGGGCTGGGGCTAGGGCTAGGGTTGGGGCTGGGGCTCGGGCTGCAGCTAGGGCTGTGGTTGGGGTTGGGGCTCGGGCTCGGGCTGCGGTTAGCGTTAGGGTTGGGGCTGGGGCTGGGGATGGGGCTCGGGCTGCGGTTGGGGTTGGGGTTCGACAAGGGGTTGCTGTTGGGGTTGGGGTTGGGGCTGGGGTTAGGGTTAGAGTTGGGGTTAGGGTTTTGGATTTCAGGGTCTAAGTTAATTTCCATTCTAATTAGCATTAAGCTCGTTAATTGAAATGTTGATGATGATCATAAAAGGAAAATGTGTCTAGTTTGAGAAGGTGTTGGAAACTGGACTAATAATGTGGGTAAAGCCCAGTTTAATTAATAATTTTATTTGTCATTCTCAAATTTTCTTGGAAACGGAGACTGTTTTGTTGAACTTTTAGCCGTTGGGCATGTTGGGTTGAATATGTTTGCTAATTGCATAAGATGCTCATAAGATTCTGGATTTTGGGGATGGGCCGTTGTAATTGGAAATGCTTAGAATTGTAAGAACTTCTTTGTTTTAGCTATATATAATTGCAAAAAAAAAGACACATTTCTGATTTGAAGAAAAGGAAGGGCATGATAGGGATTTAGTTATGGATTTTACTTGGGCGTCTCCTCTTTTAATACATGTCTATCTTTACAAGAATATCGTGTCACATATTCGGTTTTAGCATCTGTACGCAACTGCTTTGATTATCATCATGTTATTAACATCTTTAACTTCTATCATTTTTCTAATATGTTTCATAGTTAATATAATAATCCTTTGTCTATATTTGTTGACAGTGGCCTTTCTTTTGGATGAACATGTTTTTTGATGCATGTTTCAGTCATGTGAATTCATATGTTGCGTATAACGTTTTATGATATCAGTATCCTATATTTGTAGTTTTAATTGTTGATTGTTATAGATGAATACCATTGCAATAATAGTTTTTGGTAGATGAATGCCATTGCAATGTAGGATGATCAGTTCTATCAATCTTGATCTCAATGGTTTAAAATCATGTTACACATACAACACGAATGCACAACAAACGCATCATTAGAGAGTGATTCAAGATGTTCAACTTAAAACCAATATATGAAACTCGATGATAATATGAAACCTTCATATTCTCATCGATACTCATATATGAAACTAAAAGCGCCACTTAGTCCCCGTCTATCGGTTAACATACGTGCGATGCTCGTCGTGACATAGAACTATACGAAGGTTGTTAATTATTGGACAGTATAGCTCGATACTAACAACCGTCGTATAGTCTACGCGACGTGAAAATTCAATCGTATGGTAACCCATAGATTTGTCCCGTGTGGACAAGTTAAGAATGTATAAAGCAAACGCCTTTATTCACTTGTGTTTTCATCCGTTTCGAGATATTTCGTCGGTACCTTTCCGCTGGTTCTCCGTGTACAAAGATAGATTAGATGTTCATTTCAACGTTGTTTCACAGCTTTGAAATGAGTATCTATTCTATTACAGTGTTCTCGGAGAACAGCGGGGAGGTGCTGCCGAAATTTACTCGAAACGGTTGAAAGCACAGGTGATGGGTGTTTGCTCTATATATTCTTAATGGGATAGAAGCCTACCCCCGACAGCCGGAACACACGCATACATCAAGAATACACAACAAACGCATAATTAGAGAGTGATTCGAGATGTTCAAGTTAAAACCAATATATGAAACTCGATGATAATATGAAACCTTCGTATTCCAATCGATACTCATATATGAAACTAAAAGCGCCACTTAGTCCCCGTCTATCGGTTAACATACGTGTGATGCTCGTCGTGACATAGAACTATACGAAGGTTGTTAAATATCGGACGGTATAGCTCGATACTAACAACCGTCGTATAGTCTACGCAACGAGAAAATTCAATCGTATGGTAACCCATAGATTTGTCCCGTGTGGACAAGTTAAGAATGTATAAAGCAAACGCTTTCATTCACTTGTGTTTTCATCCGTTTCGAAATATTTCGTCGGTATCTTTCCGCTGGTTCTCCGTGTACAAAGATAGATTAGATGTTCATTTCAACGTTGTTTCACAGCTTTGAAATGATTATCTATTCTATTACAGTGTACTCGGAGAACAGCGGGGAGGTACTGCCGAAATTTACTCGAAATGGATGAAAGCACAAGTGATGGGTGTTCGCTCTATACATTCTTAATGGGATAGAAGCCTACCCCCGACAGCCGGAACACACACATACAACAAGAATACACAACAAACGCATAATTAGATAGCGATTCGAGATGTTCGGGTTAAAACCACTATATGATAATATGGAACCTTCATATTCTCATCGATACTCATATATGAAACTAAAAGCGCCACTTAGTCCCCGTCTATCGGTTAACATACGTGCGATGCTCGTCGTGACATAAAACTATACGAAGGTTGTTAAATATCGGACAGTATAGCTCGATACTAACAACCGTCGTATAGTCTACGCGACGAGAAAATTCAATCGTATGGTAACCCATAGATTTGTCCCGTGTGGACAAGTTAAGAATGTATAAAGCAAACGCCTTCATTCACTTGTGTTTTCATCCGTTTCGAGATATTTCATCGGTACCTTTCCGCTGGTTCTCCGTGTACAAAGATAGATTAGATGTTCATTTCAACGTTGTTTCATAGCTTTGAAATGATTATCTATTCTATTACAGTGTACTCGGAGAACAGCGGGGAGGTGCTGCCAAAATTTACTCGAAACGGTTGAAAGCACAAGTGATGGGTGTTCGCTCTATACATTCTTAATGGGATAGAAGCCTACCCCCGACAGCCGGAATACACACATACAACAAGAATACACAACAAACGCATAATTAGAGAGCGATTCGAGATGTTCGGGTTAAAACCACTATATGATAATATGAAACCTTCATATTCTCATCGATACTCATATATGAAACTAAAAGCGCCACTTAGTCCCCGTCTATCGGTTAACATACGTGCGATAATTTATTTTTTTCAACGACAAACGCACACACAAAACATATACACGGATTTTCTCCTTTGTCAGTAACTATCCCGTTCTTATATTTCTCAATATAGTCAGCATAACCTACAATTTATATGTTATACAGTCTAACATGGCCCATCAGTACGTCAGAGTTAAGGACTAGATGTATGTGGCTTGGAAACAACGTATGCAACCTAAGTTTGTCGCAGAAATTGCTGCTTTCCTTGAATTTGCACGCGCACACAATAAGATCATAATAGAGAAGATTCTCTATCCGTGCGATAGATGTGGCAATAAGTACTGGCAGAAGGTAGAATTGACAGAGCTTCATATTGTAAAACATGGGTTTACTAGACTTTTTACAACTTGGAAATATCACGGGGAAGGAGAAGAATGCAGTACTGCGGCAGAAGAAGTAGAACACGATAATGCGGCAGGAGAAGAAGAAGAATTCGGTAATGCGGCAGAAGAAGAAGGCGGTAATTTATTTCCATCAGAAGAAATGGAGGATATGGTAGAGGCTGCCCTAGGTGAATCTATTCGTACCGAAGATGACATTCCTTCCGGTCAAGGACCGCGTGCGGATAAATATGAAAATTTCATGAATGATGCTAGGAAACCAATTTATGAGAATGCGAAGTATTCCACCCTCTCATGGTTCGGCCAACTTTTCCAGATTAAGTGTCTAAATGGATGGAGCAACAAGTCATTCACAATACTTCTTTCGTTCTTGAAAGATTCTATGCCTCCGGGAAATAATGTGCCCGACAGCTGGTACGAAGCCCAGAAGATGATGTCTGATTTGGGTCTAAAGTGCGAGAAGATTCAAGCATGTTCTAAAAATTACGTGTTGTACCGAAAAGAGAATTCAGATTTGAAAGAGTGTCCAACATGCGGAGAGGCCAGGTATAAGCCGAAAGATTCTGATAAGAAGCCTGATATACCTGTGAAGATAGCACGATACTTTCCCATAACACAGAGGCTACAGAGGCTATTCAGGTATAAGAAAACAGCCGAGGCAATGATTTGGCATCACCGTGCTCCTCCAAGTGAAGATGGAAAAATGAGCCATCCAAGAGATTCACCGGCATGGAAGGATTTCGATAGGAGGCATGCAATATTCAGTAGCGATCCTCGCAATGTCCGGCTCGGACTGGCTACTGATGGCTTCTGCCCATTCAACTATATGGCTGGAAGTCACAGCACATGGCCCGTTGTAATAATAATTTATAATCTGTCGCCTTGGTTGGCTATGGACCAATCATACTTTATGATGCCTCTTCTTATCGACGGACCAAACTCACCGGGGAACAATATCGACGTCTATCTTCGACCTCTGATCGAGGAGTTGAAATCTTTGTTCATTTATGGTGTGTAGAGACATATGATGCAAACACAAATACAACCTTCATACTGCGTGCGGCTTTAATGTGAACAATTAATGACTTTCCTGCGTATGGAATGCTATCAGGTTGGTCCGTACATGGTCACAAAGCATGTCCCCATTGCCATGAACACACAACATCGAAATTCTTGAATTTTAGCAGGAAGGTTTGTTATTGCGGCCATCGACGTTTCCTGCCTTCAGACCACCCCTATAGGTTAGTCACGGTTCACTTTGATGGTCATCAGGAGCTTCTTAGACCTCCATCCCCATTGTCCGGAGAGGACGTGACTGCTAAATGGGATGGTTACAATAACGTAACCTTCGGGATGGATCTGACGAAACAGGTCAAACCACCATATTGGAACAAGTTAAGCATTTTCTTCGAGCTTCCGTACTGGTCTACAAATTCAGTGCGTCATTGTCTGGACGTCATGCATATAGAGAAGGGAGTATCAGAGCACATACTTAACTTGCTTCTTTGTAAAGACGGGAAATCTAAAGACAACATAAATGCTCGGATGGATCTACAAGAGTGGGGAATAAGAAGTGAATTGCACCCTAGACCGGTAGCGGGTAAACCGGGCAAGTTTGTACTTCCCAATGCCGCTTATCATATGTCACAACCGGAGAAGAAAAGATTCCTGCAGGTGTTGCATGATTTGAAAGTCCCCACAGGTTTCTCAGGATCATTCAGCAAGAAAATAAAAATTGTGAAGGGCAAGATCGATGGGCTGAAAAGTCATGATCACTATGTTATCTTGGAGCACATTCTTCCCTTAGCCCTCAGGACTTCTCTCCCCGACTCGGTTGGTCTAGTAATCAATGATCTATGTTGTTTTTTCAGGGAGTTGTGTGCTAAAACACTGGAGGTTGTGACGCTGGATAAACTAGAAAATTCTATTGCGTTGATACTTTGCAAGTTTGAGCATATTTTCCCACCGTCATTCTTCGATATCATAATACACTTGACGGTTCATCTTGCAACTGAGGCGAAATTAGCCGGACCGGTACAATATCGATGGATGTATTCCGTCGAGAGGTACGTGTAATTTTTCGTTTCGCGCAATTTATAAATTTATTGTTTTCCTGTATGCTCGTATTTATTTATTCAACATATTTTTATTAGGTACCTCTACACTCTTAAGAAGTATATACGCAATAAAAATCGACCAGAGGGTTCTATTATGCAAGGTTATCTTCTTGATGAAGCAACCACATTTTGTTCCCGCTATCTGGACGAGAACATTGTGACAAGGCTTAACCGACCACGAAGAATTCAAGACAGACCATATGGTAAAGCCGAGTATAAGAGGGTAGACACTATGTTTATCAACAAGATATACCGGTTTATCTTGCTTAATTGCGCATGTCTTGAACAAATTAGAGAGTAAGTTTTTTTGGATTAATTGTTATATCTGTGTTTGTGTGTGTATGAAATGATATAATATTAATGTCACCATTATTTGTTGAAAACAAAATTCATTTTAACGAGGTACGTGAGGAGCATCCTGATTGGAATGTAGAACAATTGGAAAAATATCATCAGGATAATTTTTGTGATTGGGTCACAGATCATGTAAGTTATTCGAATAACATTTTATTGCTAGCAGTTTTAATCTAAACTTGTATCGTTATGTATTTGTCATAAAATTTGTTTTGTTAGATCCACGATCCGAACTTGTCTGCATCATTTGAGAGTGATTCAAGATGTTTAGCTCAATTTCCTAGTACGGAGGTTGCATATTACAAAGGATTTGGTGTCCTTGGATACAAATTCGAAATTAAGGAATTAGAAACATCTAGAACCACTCAGAATAATAGGATTGCGACGGTAGGATCGGACGGTGTGATTTATTATGGGTACTTAAATTGTATACTCGGCATCCACTATCCCGGACGATCAGAACCCTTTTATATATTCCAGTGTACTTGGTACGATACGCGAACCGATACGGACAGGTGGAGAAGCAATCTTGGGACTTGGAAAGATGAATATGGATTGACTAGTGTGAACACACTTCGATTTTACGGTCAGGAAGATCCGTTTATCTTTCCGAACCAAGCGTTCCAAGTATACTACTCACAGTGTTTGAAGCATCCGGGGTGGAGTGTTGTATGCCGATGGAAACCCAGAGATGTCTACGATGTCCCAGAATACGAGGACAGCGATGAGGACGAAGAAGAGAGAAGGCTTAAAGTGCTCCGGCCGTCTGTTTCGAAGGACGGGTTGTCTTCGACCGATCATGAAGTTACGTGGGTTAGAAATGACATCGACGATGAAATCCAAGTAGATATGAATAATGCGCCCACGAAACGAAAAAGGTTATCAGTAATGTTATATTATTACTTCACATTTTACGCTCTATACATATATAGTCAATACTTTTAATGATTGTCTAATGCGTCCACGAACCGTTTATCTAGATTTGATGACGATGTCGGGAGCAGCGAGGGGCGGCAGGAGCTCCTGCCGCGGCAGAGGCAGAGGCAGGGGCAAAACGGTTCTGCCGTCCGTAGAGCTTCGTAGGGAGCTTCAGAGGGCCGGTCTTGCACCCAGATCGGAGACCCCTTCGGATGCCTCCTTCCGTGTGGATTTTGCCACACCTCCAGGTATACTGCACGCATATCAATTTTGAATGTAATATTACAGATATTCATGCCTGTTTATGTCAAAATTACTTATATTGTCAATGTTTGATTGTCTAGTTGTTGGTGATGCGTCAACATCTGGGACATAGGCCATTCCCGCTCCTCCAGGTATGTTGATATATCATATAGTACATGTATATTGATTTAGAATGCTATATCATAAATATACACACATTCCTTTTGCTCTTACTTAGCAATTTTTATTATTGTCTAGCTGTAGGTGGTGACACCACCGCACCTGCGGGTATGTTTATATATCCTATAGTGCATGCATATTGATTTAGAACGTTATATTATTGATCTACATATTCTTTTTGCAATTACTTATATAATCTATTTTTAATTGTCTAATTATAGGTGGTGCGTCCACATCTTCCGCAGGGGCCACTCCTGCCGCTTCCATACCATCCGCATCGTCTGCAGGTTAGTATGAATAAATATAAAATATTTATTCATTTTACATATGCTCTATAGAATAAATATGAACTTCATGGAAATTTAGCGTCAATGTTTATTTTCTAGTTGGAGGGGATGCGTCCGCATCCGGGACCCCGGTTGTTCCTTACCGGAGGAACTATCGTCCCGCTCGTGCTGCTGCCCGGGCCCAGGCTCGTGCGATAGTCACCGGAGGTATATATCACACTTCAATTTTCGTTTAAGCTTGATTTCTTAATACAACTTTGTCTTAATATTGATTGTCTTGATATTTCGTGCAGACGCAGGGCCTCCCCATCCCCAGAGGGGGACTCGAGGCCCGAATCAGTCCCATAGGCTGAGGCCTGACAGAGCTAGGGGGAGGCAGCATTCCCCTCTTTTTTACCCTTGACTATCGCTATACAGGTCCTCATGCCGAGAGGTTCGGCCGGTATATGGGGGATGAGAGCCGGCTCGTGAAGAACTATCCACTTCACGTTGAGTGAGGCGAGCAGCACCGGCGCTCATTCGCCCTCTTCTTTGATCAGGCTCGGGTACGTATTAATGGCCTATTTTCATTTGATTTATCCAATATATTTATTATTAACACTTGCAATCTAATAACAATGTTTTTTTTGTATTTTCAGTCGGATTACGATTTTCAGCCTGTACCCGACCCTGATCACCCTGGAAGGGTGCTCGACCTTCATGCTCTGTAAAATGGCCTGATGAAGAACATGCAGACCAAGGTCCGATACAACAGGAATGAGCTGAAGGCCGACTGCTACTCCCTGTGGATGGCGACCCCCGAAGTAGAGAGAGCGGCCCTCCTATCTACTCCGGCGTTTGCTAGAGTCGACGTAGAGACATGGCCTCTATTGTGCGATTATTTCGACTCCCAACGCAAACAGGTATGTATTTTAAATGTAATTCATTGTTTATGATATAATTTATTTCTTTGTGTTCCTTAATTAGAAAACTAAATGCTAATGCGTTGTGCAGAAACAGGCCGCTCAGAATACAGAGAACAGAAAGTCGGCGAAGTGGGGTCGCCCCACTTACACAGGTGGCTCGAGGAATATTACTCGAGCCATGGAGTTATCGGTAAATTACAATAGACCGACCTTTCTGATATTCTGCAATATTAAGAGTTATTTTCTAATATTTCTAATATTAAGAGTTATTTTCTAATATTGCAGACAGCTCAGACCGTGGCGCAAGGTGGTACACCGAGCGTGCTGTCCGCATATCTTGCTGTCCACGGCACCTCGACAGATCCCGCCACGGGCAAGCTTCGATATCCCGACGTCGCTACCCAGGAGTATTGCGTAAGTGTTAAATATTTATTCTATCCATATTTGAAATTTTAGTTTTGGAAGCTTCAAGTTTAAATTTTATACTTATACTTTACTGCTTAATGTGGGTGTAGGAGCGGGTGGTTGAGCAGGCTGAGGCCTCGGGGATCGATTTTACCGGACAGAGCGATCCGAGGCTGTTGACCCCAGTTCTGGATGCCGCACACGGAGGGCACCACGGAGGTTAGGAGAGAGGCCGGGGACTGGGCCCTAGCAGGGCCCATATGAGGTTGGACTCCACCCCGGCGATTACTTCCTCCGTCTCCAGTGAGCGACGTGTCCAGCAGAAACTGGAGAGCTTGAGGGCCACCGTTGAGGAGTTGAAGGAGATGCTGGTATGTATACTATACTTTATAGTAAAATATCATGTCATATTATAGATATCAACATATCCATAATTAGTGCGTAGCTTGAGCTTATTTGGTTTTAGACTTAGGTTTGATTAATCATACATACATATGTAATTAAAATAAACAATGGTTTTCCAAACTAGATATCCAAATGGGATTTCGAAATAACTTGATAATGATACGAATTCGAATAATACACAGTTCTTACACGCTTCTTACACACGTTTGGTCCAGACGCGACAAGGTACATGTCATGCATCTCCTTCGGCTGCGGCTCAGCAAGCCACTACATCGGCTGCGGTTCCGCAGACAGCTCCTATAGCTCCAGCGCCCGCTCAGACTCCCGCAGCCGCGGCTCCGCAAGCGACTCCCTCGACGGTGGCTGCGCAGACCACATCGCCAGCTCCACAGGACGCTCTGACTCCCGCTCGCGCCGAATTGCAAGGTTTATTGACCGAGGAGCAGGCACGCGTTATTCTATCGTTGTTCAGAGGTGGAGATGGACCGAGCTAGGGTAGCTTTTGGTTCTTATTTTTTGAAACATGTATTTATTTATATCATACATATTGTACTACATTTTAAAACGATATTGATATTGATATTGGTTATATTTATATCATATTCAATATTTGGGTTTCTTTTGTATATTATATGCGTGAGATGTGATTATGAATACTGCGATATATGTTGTGTGATAATTAATTTTATATTTTATTGATATATATATTATTGTGCACAGGGCGAGAAAAAATAAGACAGCCCTTTTTTTTAAAAAAAAAACAGATAATGTGTACCTACGGATTAATCCGTAGGTACAAATGTTGCCCCTACGGATTAAGCCGTAGGGGCAAAATATCAGCAGTAACCGATATTTCCCCCCTGATCTCAGTATCAGGGGGGTTGGTCTTGCCCCTACAGATTTATCTGTAGGGGCAAAAAAAGACCCCTACGGAAATATCCGTAGGGATACTACTTGGCCCTACGGATATATCCGTATGTACAGTTAATATAATTAAAATAACCATAAATAAAATAACTTTTTTTCCCCTACGCCCTAATCCGTAGGTGCAAATGTACCTACATAGAACTCCGTAAGTGCAAATGTACCTACATAGAACTTCGTAGAGGCAAGTTTTTGACCGCAGGGGCAAGTTCAGGGCTTCAACTTGCACCTACGGCGTTTGCACCTACAGATTAATTTTTTGCCCTTACGGATATATCCGTAGGGGCAGTGAGTTGCCCCTACGGGTAAATCCGTAGGGGCAACCCTTATTTCTAGTAGTGGGCTATCTATTTTAGGCAGTTTATATTTTTTTGGTAAATTAGTTATGATTTTTTGATTTTTTATGGGTTTATTTAAGAGACTCCTTTGCAATTGTAATAGACGGTTTTTGATTAATAAAACTCTAGTTTCTTTGGCGAAATTGCCATTGTTATTTTCTATTCCGTTCACCTTCCTCTCAACTCACCCTAAAAGTGCAACACCCAAATCAGGTTGCACCAGTTACAAATGTCTTCAACCACCCACCCACCCCCCCTCACATTTCTTCTAAAGGCCATCTAAATCTTGTGTATACATTGATGCATATCTCAATTGATGACAATCTTCTTCAATCTTCATATCAATCTTGTGTATACATTCATGCATATCTCAATTGATGAATTAAGTAACAATCTTCCTTCAATCTTCACATCAATGGTTTCACAAAATATTATTCATAGTATGCATGTACTCTTGGATTACATTTATTATTGAGTTCATGAATTTAAATGATGCTTGCACTTCAAGCTAGGTTTGTATATATATTTGATTTCTTAAATGATCTAATTTCATTCAGATATGTTTCATGCACTTGATGCTTCCAATGGCTTTAGAATGCTTCCACCTGTAGCTAGGTCCTGAATGTTTTCGAATTTCAAATTTTCCATAATTATATTCATCGGTAAAGTGATTAAACCATTACAATCTGCTCAAAACTTACGTGTTGCTAGACAAAGACGGAGCAAGAATTATAATTTAGGGGGCCTACCATTTTCACAATAGGTATTAAATCTGAAGAAATATATAACTCAAAAAACCTAAGCGCCATATAATGATGTTTGGCTAATCCAAATAATTGAATATGGCATTATGATATAGTTATTACAATTAACAAAAGGATATATATTAAAATCTATTCACCAAAGATCATCTAAGTAACTCAGCTTATGTTTAGAAAAAAAGTAAGAAAGCTATTGGTTAAACTGAAAAAAAATTGTAAGCTATAGAAACCACAATGGTCACATGTTAGACCTTATTCCATCATCATAGTATCATTGCGATACCGTTAGGTTCTTGGCTAATATCTTCATTACCATTGGATTCTCAACGACGATGACAGCATGCGACGACTACAACAAGAAGTACGTCTTTATCCCAAAATCTTATTCTTGGATATATGAATTTTTTCGTGTGTTCAGGGTGGGGTGTTTTTTTTGGGGGTTTGGGGTGGGTGGGTGTGTGTGTGGGGGGGGGGGGGTTCAAAGATATTGGTTGCTCTTGAGTCGCCGGTTTCTCTCGATAAGGTGCCTCAGGTCCCGGGATGGAATAGCTCTTGAGTCGCCGGGGTGGACCCCTTCTGTGCGTTCCCGCCGGCCATGTTGGGGTCGGCCACGTTCGTGGATAGGAGAGGTGACCGACATTTCCTCAGGAGGGTAAGGGTCGCGAGCTCGGGGCGAGGCTCCCTGGCGGCGGATCTCGGCGTGGAGCCCTGGGGCGCCCAGCGGGCCTCAGGGAGCACCGGTTCGAGGGACCGGTGGCGAGGGGATGCGGCCTGCTGGTGGTTGGCCGTCCAGACAGGGACAGAGTCTTCTGGAGGCGGCGGAGCAGCGATCTGGGGCTCGGGCGCGGTCGTTTGGACGCGGACGAGGGCCTCCACGAGGGATTACAGGTGATCTATCTGGCCTGCAAGGACGTTGATGACGGTCATGGGGGGAGGTTCATCCCCGCCTTCGGTGAGCGGAAGGCGGCGGCTGGTATTGGGATCCCCATGATGGTCGTCTACCATGAGAGAGGAGATAGGAAGGTCAACTTTGTATTTTGTGGAATTTAACATTCCCACAGACGGCGCCAACTGATGGAGCTCATTTTCGGGCCTCCGTCAGATGTTTTCTTCTGTTGATCTCGAGGTGAACAGGGTTGATTGTCCTTCGTTGCGTGTGGGTCTCAATGGGTTTTGAGAGGAGAAGGTGGGATGAGAAGGCTGCAGCCGTATACCTGCAAAGAAGTTCCGGGGTGGTTTGGTACCACCGAGGACCCTCCGACGCTTAAGTTAGTGACAAGATCCGAGCAGAGTAACGGTGTAAGTGTAAAGAATGGCTTACTTGACCCCTCTGTGATGGGGGTTTATATAGTGGTGGCGGCACGCAGCAGCATGCGCGAGAATCTCGCTGGCGGTTACGCTCCCGACGTCACGCCCGCGTAGAGAGCGGATCGCCCATTAATGGGGATCATGATGGCGTGGAACGTGGGATGTTGCTGGCGGGGAATCCGCGCATGGCGAGATACGCGGAGCGGCGGTTACGCCTGTGGGCGGTGGAGTTGGTCGGAGGGCCGAAGAAGACGGCCTCGGCAGGGAGCTCGGGATGACCGGGGAGCCCGAGGAGTCCTGGTCCTATGGTGGCTCGGGGCGAGCTGAATGGCCGAGGAGGCTGATTCGCAGGAGGCCTCGCGGAGGGTCAGCTTGTGCTTGCAGGTCGGGTGCGGGGCAGCCTGGTCGGCCTCTGCGGGCCCTTTCTTCTCAGTCTTGAGACACGTCATCTGCCACGTGTCCTGATCTCGGAGGTCCTCAATATTGAGTGTCATCAGAGGGGGAGGGGTGTTTGTGGTCCAAAGATACTGGTATTGGTATGGGCTCTGCATCAGCCAATTACCTACATCTGGTATTTAAGATGAACAGCATTCATCTGTAGCATGTTCTTTATATGTTTTAAACTTTTTACTCTAGTGGTTTATAACTTTTTGTTTTGATGTTACTTTTAATTGCAGTTTACAAATTGCCTCGATACATAGTGATGTTTCTGCCTAGCTGTTGCTACTGCATCTTCTTATCTTCCCCATCTTCTTAAGCAAGCACAAGAATAATTTCGACGAATATTGGGGTGATAATATCAGACCGAATAACCACCAAAAAGCATACCGTTCGGCGGAAATAGACTGCCTAGGTATTCTTTTTTCTAAGACACTGCTAATTTTTGTATGTTCATGTTTCATTTTTTCTGAAGGCATGTGTAATGAGAGCCACGGGGTCATCAAGTTTTTGATCTGGAGTGTTTTGTGATGAATTGTCTTCGGAATGGGTTTACATCAAAGAACTTGATAGGTGGAATGGGATTTTTCCATCAACATTTGGGTTTACAGGTATTTTTTTAAGGAATGAATTTATAATTTTTTTGGAACAAATATTTTCTTTTATATATTTTATCTTTATATAATGCTTTGTAATCAGGGAATTGATATTGTACTACAGATCAGCATCTTTAAATGTTTGTTGGATCTTTCTTATTTTATCTTTAGCTGGATCAAATTGTGATTTTGTTTTGGCTTGCTATTAGATTGGAATTTGAGCTAGGAATTACTTATGACTTTTTTTGATACTCTCTCTCTCTCTCTCTCTCTCTCTCTCTCTGTCTCTCTAGGCTACTGTTGAGAAAAGTAGTTGGTTTTATGATCTTTGTAGTTCATACGTGGCATTTAATTTCTTAATCACCATAAACATGGAAAACAAAATTAAGAAATACTTATTACAGTTGCAAGTTACAATTGCAGCGCACTAACTTACCGAATTATTTATACATCAATAATTAAAAAACCATCCTTCCATAAAACAAAATCTTAACTTGAAATTTGAAACCTTGGTGTAATAAGGATCTCAACTGCACTGCTGGATAATACAGCTTCATGATGTCTGTTTGATCGAGCTCCAGAATCAGAGAAGCCAAACCCAGAAAATCCGCATGCTATAAATAAAGAATTGGTAAGAACTTGCATAACTTTTAGTCAACAATAATGCTTTATATCAAACAAAATAATTGAGATTACCTTATCCCTAATGCGTTGATTCTCTTCTCTAAGAAGAGAGGCATTATTAAAAACATTCCATAGGATTGGACTCTGAGGCTCAAGCAGTCTTTCTTGCATATATTTATATTCCAGCCTTGGCAACATTGCGGGACCTTACAGATCAACAACATATATTTTCATTCTTATATATAGGGATGATCATACTTGGAAACATTTAGGAATATTCTTTAAATAAAATTGTGTGATTAATAATTTATCTCCATAATATGTATATTCATAACATATGCACTTGGAATGCATGCACTCTTCTAGCATACATGGACTTATGATTTACTAATTGTTATGCTTGTGAAACTGGGCCGGGTTGGACGAGTTTTGAATAAATTTTATACCCAACCCGAATATTAAAATCTAAACCCAAAACCCGTCCGAACCCGACGGGTTTACAATGCGTTAAATCCGAACCTGTAACTTCAATTTCGGGCGGGTTTCGGGTTAAGGCGGGCGGATCGGTTTTTGTGGATTTTTAGGGCTTTGCGCATTTATAAATTACCAAAAAAATAAAGTTATAATACTTAAGGTAAGTTCTACTAATAATATATATGCACAAAATGTATACCTTGACAAAACCATATATGTTATATATTATAGATTTATAGATTACACATAACAATTGCACTAACTTGACATCATACATTAAATTAAAACATGCACATTATTAATTTAAGAAATGTTTCTGTAATATATCGAGTTGCATCCGTTATATGAGACGGGTTTGGTTCGGGCCGGGTATAGGGTTCGGACGGACGGATTTAATACAATACCACCATACCCAACCCGGAATATTATTATCTAATCTTCAAACCCATCCGATCGGGTTCGGACGGGTATTTGATGACTTGGAAAATTCGGGTCGGACCGGATCGGGTTCGGGTAAACCCAGCCCGACTTTCACCCCTAGCCTTGATGTACCAAGGCATGTTTGGTTATGTTTACTATTAAATTAACCTAAGATACTAAGATATTTATAATTATTTTGTGGTATTGGATTTTGTTTGGCAGGGTTAGGGTTCAATCCAGAATGGAAAAGGCCGTGTTGAAAGGAACAAACCGATGAACTGTTTCTTGGTGGATATTTACATTATTGTGCAACTCTTGGCGTCATGAACAATAGATCATCCTGCTACATTATAATGTGTATATTACTTGCACTGATGTGGAATCCGAAATAATAACGTTTTCTTTTCCAAAATTATGCCAAACAAAATTGATAAGTTTTATATCTATGAATATTTTGTTAGTTTATCTCATTAATTATATTCAATTATGCAATTTTTCTTCGATTTGAATTTCCTTCAATTAAATTGGGTCTTGTGATGGAGTTTCCAGAATTCAATATTGCTTATTTTCATTGCTATATGATAAATGCATATGCCTATTTTCTTAATGGAAATTTGATCTGATTTTTATATAAAAAATTAAGAGTTTGGGGGTGGGAGTGTATTTAAAAATATGAAAATTTAGAAGATGTATTACAAAATAGCAATGTTTTAGGGGGCCTATATAAAAAACCCTAAAAAAATTGATTATAGTGTTTATAAAATTTGTATAAATTAACACCTTGACATCCTGTACTTTTTAGTAAGCTCAAAATTTTCCGTTTTCATTAATTTTTCAATATTTTGCTTTCCATAGCACATGAAAATTGCAAAATTTTGAAAAAACAAAACTTTTCTGTTTTCTACGGCTATTTGATAAATTGCATGCTATAATACACGAAAATCGCGAATCATTCAAAAATCTCATTTCTCCTATTCTCTTCCATTATTCAATATTTTGCATGACATAGCACACGGAAATCGAGAAATTTTCAAAAATCTTGAAATTTGTTGTTTTCTACTGTTTTTCAATATTTTGTTTATTTTAGCACACAAAAAATATGATATTTTTTAAATCCCCCCAAAAAATTATTATGTTTACTTCGATAGTGAAAATTTTGAAACCCTAAAAAAAATTATTTTTGAATTTTTATTATTTTGCATGCTATATATAACACAAAAAAGTCTTGAAATTGAAGAAAATCTCAAACTATTATGATTACTTCGGGTTTTAAATATTTTTTTGCTATAGCAAACGAATATCGCAAAATTTAATATAATTTCTATTTCTTTGGTATTTCAATAATATGATTGATGTAGCACACGAACCGTGAAATTTTTCTAAAATTCCATTTTTTGTTATATTTGATTTTCAACAATTTACTTTTTATTATAGCACAGGAAGTTCGCAATATTTTCAATAATCTCAAAATATTCTTTTTTCTGTTTTTCAATATTTTTCGTGATATATCACATGAAAATAGCGAAATTTTCCAAAATCAAAATTTTTTCTATTCTACTCAAATTTGTAATGTCACATAGCGCACGAAAATTGCAATTTTTTTAAGAATATCCAAAATTCTATTTAATTCGTTTTTCAACATTTTGCTTGCTATATGCACAGGAAAATCACGATTTCAAAAATATCATTTTTTTCCTTTGGTCATTCATTATTTTGCTTATTATAGCATACGAAACGACAAAAATTTGAAACTTTTAAAACAAAAAATATATTTTCTTCTATTTTTTAATATTTTGCTTACTATATAATACAAAAATTCTCATATTTTTAAAAAATCACAAAGTTTTTCTGTTTTCTTCTGTTTTTCATTATTTTGCATGTTATAACACATTATAATCATGAAATTTTATAAATATCAAAAAAAAATTGTTGTCTTTTGTATTCCAATATTTTACATTATATGGGTCATGAATTTGCAAAAAATTAAATATTTCGTATGTTTATAGCACACAAAAATCGCAAAAAATCTCATAATTTTTTTAAAACCCCATTTTTGGTGATGTTTTATTTGAAAGATATGCAGTTGTTTTATTCTTCTTGCAAATATACTATATTTAAATTTTTACAAGTGATGTTATATTTGAAGGATATGTTTTCGACATTTGTCTTCCTTGTCGCTAATATACCAGACGCTTATCTGTAATATATCACGATGAATTGCTTTCCTTTGATTTCTTAACAACTCAATTGTGCAAATTTTGCTAATGCTTGCGACTGTAGATTACCTTTTCTTTTTTTTACGAAAAGAGCTCGGTAGTGGGTAATACACTCGTCTCATGAATTTGATAAATTATTCAAAAGTTAAAGCGGAAAAAAACCTTAAAACAAAGTTGGAGCAACAGAATCCTACCAAGAAAAATGCTCTTAACAGTTGAGCAAAATGAAAATGGAAAAAAAAGGAATTCCATGGTTTAAAGACGTCAGATGAATAAAAGTGACTGACCAAATTGGTTATGACAAGTTTTCACTTCTCAATGATCCATAGATCTTATTTAAATATCTTGGGGAAAACTATCATTGAATATATCATTTTATTCTAATATTTCCTGGTGGGGTATTGATTATATCCCCTACTAGCAAATTCCGGACTGTGCGATGCTTGTTCGCCTCAGAATATATCCTACAATGATAGTTAAAGGTAATGGCTTAAGTAACTATTTAACGCGTAAAATTTGCTTTTGTGATGCATTTTTATTTTCATGGAGTAATGTTTAACATTTGTTTTTGTTAATGGTTGTATTAATCTATTGTTTCTCTGATAATTGCAACAAGCTATAGCAAAGAGATCTTTGGCGTCAAGCTTTATGTTTCTGAGACCATTTTTTGGGGTGGATCAGTTGCAATTTAACTGTTCTCTGAACACTAATTCTTATTTTTTTGCTTGGAGTATGTCATTGATCTTTACACTGTTATTGCTTTCTCTTCATATGTTATTCATGCATTATTTTTTTACCGGAACATCATTTTGCGATTTTCGTATACTATAGCATGAAAAATATTTAAATATTGAAGAAAACAAAAAAAAATCGTGATATTCGTGTAATATGCAAAATATTGAAAATTTGAAGAAAATAGAAATTTTTTGGTTTCTTGAAGATATCTCTATTCTTCTCATCTTTTATAACAAGCAAAATATTAAAAAACAATAAAGCATAGAAATTTTTGAATTTTTGAAAAATTCACAATTTTCGTGTAATATACCATGCAAAATATTAAAAATCGGAAGAAAAAACTAAATTTTTTTTGAGATTTTTAAAAAATTCATAATTTTCTTGTGCTGCATGCAAAGTATATGAAGAAAAAACAAAAAAAATCATGATTTTTTAAAAATCATGATTTTGTTATACAGAATATTGATAATTTGAAAAAAAACAGAAAATTTGGGGATTCTCGAAGATACCGCAATTTTCGTATGCTATGACAACTAAAATATTGAAAAATCGAAGATTTCAATACATTTTGAAGTATTTTAAAATTTCGCAATTTTTCATTTACACGTAAAATACTGAAAATTCAAAGAAAACTAATTTTTTTTTAGGTTTTTGAAGATATCACGATTTTCACAGGTTATATAGCATGCAAAGTACTGATAATTTGAAGACAACAGAAAAATTTGGAATTTTCAATAAAATCATGATTTTCATTTACGCATGCAAAATATTAAAAATTTGTTTGAAACAGAAAAATTTAGGATTCTTGAAAATATAGCGATTTAGTGAGGTATAGCAAGCAAAATATTGAAAAATAGAAGAGCACAAAAGGTTTTAAGGTTTTTAGTTTCACGATTTTCGTATACTATAGCATGCAAAATATTGAAAATCCGAATAAAACTAAATGTTTTTTTGAGATTTTTGAAAGTTTCATGAGGTTTTTTGAGATTTTGATAATTTGAAGGGGAAAAAATATAAATTATGGTCTTTTGAGGATATTGCGATTTTCGTATGCTATACCAAACAAAACATTGAAAAAACCAAAGTGCAGAGCAAATTTTAAAGTTTATAAAAATTTAGCGATTTTCGTGTACTCATGTAAAAATTGAAAAATCGAAGAAAACTAACAACTTTTGAGATTTTTGAAAATATAGCAATTTTGAATTTTATAAACAAATCGTGATTTTTGTGTACTATAAGCATGCAAAATATTGAAAATTGAATTAAACAGAAAATATTGGAATTCTTGAAAATATCGCAATTTCATGAGCTATAGCGAGCAAAATACTAAAATACCGAGAAGCATGGAAAGTTATGAATTTTTAAAATTTTACGATTTTCGTGTCTTCTAGCAAGCAAAATATTGAAAATCCGAAGCAAACATTTTTTTATAGAGATTTTTGAAAATTTCACGATTTTCATAAGCAGCGTGCAAAGTATTTGCAGAAAAACATAAAACCCATGATTTTTTTTTAAAATCACGATTTTAGTGTGTGCATGCCAAATATTGATAATTTGAAGTTAAAAAATAGAAGATTTTGGGATTTCTGAGGATAACGCGATTTCATACGTAGCAAACAAAATATTGAAAAACCAAAAAGTACATTCAAAGTATTGAAAATTCGAAGAAAACTATAAGATTTTAGATTTTTGAAAATATCATAATCTTCGTATGCAATATAGCATGCAAAGTATTGATAATTTTAAAAACAAAACAAAAATTGAAATTTTAAAAAATCGAGATTTTCGAATACTATATAGCATGAAAAATATTAAAAATTTAAATGAAATAGAAAATTTTGGGATTGTTAAAGATACCGTGACATTGAGAAAACCAAAAGCGCAGAAAGTTAATTTTGAATATTTTAAAATATCACGATTTTTTTCTACTATATCATGCAAAATATTGAAAATCCAAAGAAAACTAAATTTCTTTTTTTACTCTTTTGAAAATTTCACGATTTTCGTATACTGCATGCAAAGTATTTGAAGAAAAACATAAAACCTTTGGGTTTTAAAAAAATTACGATTTTAGTGTGCCATATATTGATAATATGAAAAAAAACCAAAAAAATTGGGATTCCTAAAGATGTCATGAATTTCTTATGTTATGGCAAGAAATATATTTAAAAACGAAAGAGTACAATAAATTTTGAAGTTTTTGAAAATTTCGTGGTTTTCGTGAAGCATGCAAAATATAGAAAATTCAAAGGAAACTAAAAGTTTTTTTAGATTTTTGAAAATATCGCGATTTTCGTATGTTATATAGCAAGCAAAGTATTAAAAATTTAAAGAATACAGAAAAAAAATTTGAATTTTTAAAAAACCGTGATTTTCATGTATTATATTGCATGCTAAATATTGAAAATTTGAATAAAACAGAAAATTTTGAAATTCTTGAAGATATTACGATTTCATGAATTATAGCAAGAAAAATATTGAAAAACCGAAGAGCGCAGAAAGTCTTGAATTTTTTAAAATACCACGTTTTTCTTGTAATATAACAAGCAAAATATTGAAAATTCGAACAAAACTAAATTTTTTTAGCTTTTTGAAAATTTTACGAATTTTGTGTGATGCATGCAAAGTATTTGAAGTAAACATAAAACTTTTGAATTTTTAAAAAAAAATCATTATTTTAGTATATGCTATAGCATGAAATATATTGATCATTAGGAGGAAAAAAAGAAAATTTTGGGATTCCTATGTATATCGCTATTTTCGTATGCTGTACCAAGCAAAATATTGGAAAAAAAAATAACATAGAAAATTTTGAAGATTTTGAAAATTTCACGATTTTTATGTGCTATGCATGCAAAGTATTGATAATTTAAAGAAAACAGAAAAAATTTGAATTTAAAAAAAACCACAATTTTCGTAAACTGATATTGAAAATTTAAATTAAACAGAAAATTTTGGGATTCTTGAAGATATCGCAATTTCGTGAGCTATAACAAGCAAAATATTGAAAAACCGAACAGCAAAAAAAGTTTTTAATTTTTGAAAATTTCACGATTTTCGTGTGCTGCATGTAAAATATTTGAAGAAAACAGAAAAACTTTTGAATTTTTTAACAAATCACGATTTTTGTGTGCATGCAAAATATTTATAATTTTTTTAAAAAAATTGGGATTCCTGAGGATATCGTGATTTTCGTATGGTATATAGTAAGCAAAATATTGAAAAAAACCAAATACCATAGAAAATTTTGATGTTTTGAAAATTTCACGATTTTCGTCTGCTATTCATGCAAAGTATTGATAATTTGAAGAAAACGAACAATTTTTGAATTTTTTTAAAAAACACGTTTTTTGTGAACTTTTATTGAAAATTTGAATGAAACAGAAAAACTTTGGATTCTTGAAGATATCGCGATTTCGTGAGCTAAAGAAAGAAAATTATTGAAAAACCGAAAAACACATAAAGTTTTTAATTTTTGAAATTTTCATGATTTTCGTGTGCTACACAAAGTATTTGAAGAAAATAGAAAACTTTTGAATTTTTAAATAACGATTTTAGTGTGTATAGCATGCAATATATTGATAATTCGAAAAGAAAAAAAGAAAATTTTGGGATTCCTGAGAATATTGTGATTTTCGTATACTATAGTGAGCAAAATAATGGAAAAACCAAACAGAACAGAAAATTTTGAAGTTCTTGAAAATTTCGCGATTTTTGTGTTTTATGACATGCAAAATATTGAAAATTTAAAGCAAAATAATTTTTTTGAGATTTTTGAAAATATTACGATTTTCATGTGCTGTCGCATTCTAGTATTGATAATTTAAAGAAAACAGAAAAAATTGATTTTTGTAAAAAAGTCGCGATTTTTTAGTACTATAAAATGCGAAATATTGAAAATTTGAAAGAAACAAAAAATTTTGAGATTCTTGAAGATATTACGATTCCATGAGTTAGAGCAAGAAAAATACTGAAAAACCGAAAAGCACAAATATTTTATAATTTTTTGAAAATTTCACGATTTTCGTGTATTATGGCATGCAAAGTATTAAAAATTAGAAGAAAATTAAAAATTTTTGAGATTTTTTTAATTCGCTATTTTCGTGTACTTTATGCAAAGTATTTGAAGAAAACATAATATTTTTGAATTTTAAAAAAAAATCATGGTTTTAGTGTATTAGTTGTGAAAATCCATCGTTTATGGCCACGAAATCGCGGTCAAAGACTTGCTACGAACTTTGACTTTCGATTTAGAAATGAAATCAATGCCCGTATCAGATAGAATTTGACAGGCAGTATCGGGAATAATTATGAATGCTATCAAATAATTAGTTTCGAATTTTAGCAACTTTCTAATTTTAGCGGTTATATATTTTAGGCAGTTTTTATTTTGTTGGTAAATTAGTTATGATTTTTTGATTTTGTATGGATTTATTTAAGAGACTCCTTTGCAATTGTAATAGGCGGCTTTTGATTAATAAAACCCTAGCTTTTTTGGCAAAATTGTCATTGTTATTTTCTATTCCTTTCATCCCCCAATCAAATTAGCCTAAAAGTGCAGCATCCAAATCAGGGTTGCACATGTTACAAATGTCTTCATCCCTCCGCACCTTCACATTTCTTCTAAAGGCCATCTAAATCTTGTGTATACATTCATGCATATCTCCATTGATGAATTAAGTAACAATCTTCTTCAATCTTCATATCAATGGTTTCACAAAATATTATTCATAGTATGCATGTACTCTTGGATTACGTACATTCATTAATTATTGAGTTCATGAATTTAAATGATGCTTGCATTTCAATCTAGGTTTGTATATATATTTGATTTCTTAAATGATCTAATCTCATTCAGATATGTTTCATGCACTTGATGCTTCCAATGGCTTTAGAATGCTTGCACCTGTAGCTAGGTCCTGAATGTTTTCGAATTTCAAATTTTCCATAATTATATTCATCGGTAAAGTGATTAAACCATTACAATCTGCTCAAAACTTACGTGCTGCTAGACAAAGACGGAGCAAGAATTATAATTTAGGGGCCTACCATTTTCACAACATGTATTAAATCTGAAGAAATAACTCAAAAAACCTAAGCGCGCTATAATGATGTTTGGCTGCATCATATCTGCTCTGCACCGGAGTTGGACCAAACCAGGAAAAGAGCTAGTAAATGCACCAGCCAATTACTTACACCTGGTATTTAAGATGAACAGCATTCATCTGTAGCATGCTATTTATATGTTTTAAAATATGAACTCTAGTGGTTTATACCTTATCGTTTTGATGTTACTTTTAATTGTAGTTTACAATGATTTTTAGTTGCTCTGGCAGAAAAGGCTTCCAAAATTGCCTCGATATATAGTAGTGATGTTTCTGCTGCAAATAGAGCAGTGCAAAGAATTAAAAATAGGTTCTTACCTAGCAAGCTGTTTGCTGCTGCATCTTCTTATCCTCCACATCTTCTTAAACAACCCCAAGAATAATTTCGACCAATATTGGGGTGATAATATCAGACTGAATAACCACAAAAAAGCATACCGCTCGGCAGAAATAGACTGCACGCCTAGGTATTCTTTTTTCTAAGACACCGTTCTTCTCTCTTTGAAAAACATATGATCATAATTGTCTGTCATTGCTGATTTTCGTATGTTCATGTTTCTATTTTTCTGAAGGCATGTGTAATGAGAGCTACGGGGTCAACAAGTTTTTGATCTGGAGTGTTTTGTGATGAATTATCTTCGGAATGAGATGGAGGTGAAGATGAATTTTTCATCAAAGAACTTGAGAGGTGAAATGGGATTTTTCCATCAACATTTGGGTTTACAGGTATTTTTTTAACGAATGAATTTATAATTTTTTTGGAACAAATATTTTCTTTTATATTTTTTTATCTTTAAATAATGATTTGTGATCAGGATATTGATATTGTACTACATAAACATGGAACAAATATTTTTTTATCCTTAAATAATGATTAGTTCAACTCCTTCACCATAAACATGGAAAACAAAATTAAGAAATACTTATAACAGTTGCAAATTACAATTTCTGCTCACCAACTTACGGAATTATCAATACATCAATAATTAAAAAGCCATCCTTCCATAAAACAAAATCTTAACTTGAAAGTTGAAACCATGGTGTAATAAGGATCTCAACTGCACTGAGATGTCTGTTTGAGCTCCAGAATTTCCTCAATGGTGCCGGTACCCTGAAAAACTGCACGCTATACATAAGGATTTGGTCAGAATAATGCTTTATATGAAACAAAATAATTGACATTACCTTATCCGTAATGCGTTGATTCTCTTCTCTGAGAAGCAAGGCATTACAAGAATTTTTACTAGGATTGGACTCTGAGGCTCAAGCAGTCTTTCTTGCATATATTTGTATTCCACCCTTGGCAACATTGCGGGACCTTAAAGATCAACAACATATATTTTCATTCTTATATATAGGGATGATCATACTTGGAAACATTAAGGAATATTCTTCAAATAAAATTGTGTGATTAATAATTTATCTCCATAATATGTATATTCATAACATATGAACTTGGAATGCATGCACTCTTCGCTAGCATACATGAACTTATGATTTACTAATTGTTATGCTTGTGAAGATCATGCATTTGGTTTTGAGGGAAACATTCATATTTTTAAGTGCATGTCCGCACAGAAAATAGAGATTAGTCATGCTGTTTTGTTCAAATGCATGTTCAAAAATTATTTATTTGACATTACCTGATGTCTTTTTCTTTTTTTTAATGATGACATGCATAAATTTCAAACGTTAAGAGATAGAAAATGTGATTAATGTACCAGTATACATGAATAACTTTGGCCAGAAAATTTTTCAAGCCGAATTCTTAGAAATTCTTATCCAGCTCTAGCCTTGATTAGGGGTGAAATTGGGCGGGTTTTGAATAAATTTGATACTAAACCAGAAAATTAAAACCTAAACCCAAAATCAGTCCAAACCCAAAGGGTTTACAATGCGTTAAACTCGAACCCGTAATTTCGGGTTTCAAGTTAATGCGGGCGGATCGGTTTTTGTGGATTTTTCGGGCTTTGCCCGTTATAAATTACCAAAAAAATAAAATTTTAAGGTAAGTTCTACTAATATGTATGCACAAAATTTATACTTTGACAAAACCATATAAGTTATATATCATAGATTTATAGATTACACATAACAATTGCACTAACTTGACATCATAAAATAAATTAAAACATGCACATTATAAATTTAAAACTAAATGCTTATCTAATATACAAAGTTGCATCCGTTATATGAGACGGGTTTGGTTATTACCGGGTTTAAGGTACGGACGGACGGGTTTAATACAATACACATATCCAACCCGAAATGTTTTTTTCTAATCTTCGAACCGCCCGATCGTGTTTGGGAGGGTCTTCGATGTCTAAATAACCCGGGAAAATCTGGTTGGGTCAGATCGGGTTCGGGTAAACCCAACCGGATTTTCACCCCTAGCCTTGATGTACCAAAGCATGTTTGGTTGTTAGCCCCCCCTCCCCCCCCCCCCAACCCCAACCCCAATGTTTACTATTAAATTAACCTAAGATACTAAGATATTTATAATTATTTTGTTGTATTGGATTTTGTTTGGCAGGTTAATTAGGGTGCAATCCAGAATGGAAAAGGCCGTGTTCATAGGTGTTAGGATCTTCACAACTTTATGTTCGGTCTACGATGTAGCCGAATGTGTTTGGAGGAGAGAATAGATAGAGAATGGAGAAAGTATCAATAAACTATTCTTATATTTTCCTTTCTCTTTAAAAACTTTACAAAACATCTCCTTATATAGGAGTTTACATGCCCCTTCATTATGACTTTTCATAATACCAATTGATTACAATAACCGTTACATATCCTTTCATTAAACCTATTTATGAATTGGTATCCCTTCCTTTTATAACCGATGTCTCTTTAATTCTTTGTAACCGAAAACAAGTTTAATTTCTAACATGCTCCCTTAAACTTGTTTTACCATGCCGATCTTTCCTCGCAATTTTGCGAACACTTCAAATTTTAGGGGCTTTGTAAAAATGTCGGCCAGTTGATCTTGTGATTTGACATGAACGAGTTCGACCTCTTTCTTCCTCACATGTTCTCTGATAGAGTGATACCGAGTATCAATGTGCTTGCTTCGTTCATGAAACACTGGATTCTTCGCCAGTGCTATAGCAGATTGGTTGTCCACATACATCTTCGTAGGTCCTTTCTGTTCAACCTTTAGATCTTTCAGCAGATTTCTTAGCCATATAGCATGGCAAACTCCAGCCGATATAGCAACGTATTCGGCTTCACAAGTTGATAGTGTCACTATCGCTTGCTTCTTGGAACACCAAGTAAATGCTGATTCACCGATGAAGAAAATGTACCCTGTCGTACTTTTCCGGTCATCTATATCTCCTCCCCAATCGCTATCAGTATATGCATATAATTCAAAATTGTTAGATTTCGAATAGAACAAACCGAAATTTGGTGTACCTTTGATATATCTCAATATCCTTTTCGCCGCTGATAAATGTGTCAATTTCGGTTCTTCCATGTATCGGCTGATCAAGCCGACTCCATATAGAATATCCGGTCTTGTGCATGTAAGATACCGAAGACTGCCTACCAAGCTTTTAAAATGCGTCGAGTCCACATTGCTCCCTTCATCGAACTTTGATAATTTTGTTCCGCAGTCTACTGGGGTATTGACCGAATTGCTTTGCTCCATATTGAACTTTCTCAAAATCGACCGAGCATATCCTTCTTGGGATAAGAAAATCCCATTCGGTCTTTGCTTTACCTCTATTCCCAAATAATATGCCATCTGACCGATGTCGGTCATTTCAAATTCTTTAACCATCGAGCTTTTGAAGTCATCGAACATACGTGGATTGTTTCCTGTGAAGATGAGATCATCCACATATAAACATACTATAAAAATATCACCTTTTTCGGACTTCTTTATGTATAATGCATGCTCATAAGGACACTTCATGAAACCGTGTGCTTGGAAGTATATGTCGATTCGACTATTCCATGCTCTCGGTGCCTGCTTCAGGCCATATAAAGCCTTCTTTAGCTTCAGTACTTTCGACTCATATCCTTTCTTCTCATAACCGAGTGGTTGCTCGATGTAGACTTCTTCTTCAAGATATCCATTGAGGAATGCCGATTTAACATCCAATTGATATATCTTCCAACTGAATTGAGCCGCCATAGCAATGATCAGTCGAATTGTCTCGAGTCGTGCTACTGGTGAGAAAACTTCATCATAATCAATGCCAGCTTGTTGTTTGTAGCCTTTGACTACTAACCTTGCCTTGTATCGCTCGATTTCTCCCTTAGCGTTCTTTTTCTCCTTGTACACCCATTTCACTCCCATGGGTTTCTTGCCTTTGGGAAGTTCGGTGATCTCCCAAGTTCCATTTCTCTCAATAGCACTGATTTCTTCGTCCATTGCTTCTTTCCACCTTCGGTCTTTGACCGCTTCTTCAAAATTCATTGGCTCGCATTCGGCAAACAAACAAAATAATGTTAGATTATTTTGCATTTCGGTTACCTCATATAACTCGGTCATAGTCCTCGTCCTTGGATTTCTTGGTGGAGTTGAACTTGACGACGCTTCGGTTTGTGGAGAACCGACTTGAGACGAATTGAACCGAGGTGTTGTTGCAGGCGATGGAACATCAACTTCGACTTCATTTCTTTTCTTTTCTTCTTGACCGAGTACTTCATTCGGTCTGCTGCTTTCGGCTTCATCGCTCCAACTCCATGAGCTTTCTTCATCAAATTCGACATCTCGGCTAACAATGACCTTCTTATTGACTGGATCAAACAGCTTGTAGCCTTTGGTTCTTAGATCATAACCGATAAAAATCAACCGAGAACTTCGGTCATCAAGTTTTACTCTCTTTTGTTCGGGGACATGAGCATATGCTATGCTCTCGAAAATTTTAAAGTGACTTACATTCGGCTTATAACCATGCCACATCTCCTGCGGTGTTACATTTTGTAGACTCTGGGTTGGGCATCGGTTTAGAATGTACACAGCACATGCAACCGCTTCTGCCCAAAATTCCTTCGGCATATTTTTACTACTCAACATACATCTCACCATGTCTAATATGGTTCTATTTTTTCGTTCGGCCACTCCATTTTGTTGTGGTGAATAGGAGGCCGTTAAGAAATGCCGAATCCCATTTTCTTTGCAAAAATTTTCAAACTCATTTGAAGTGAATTCTCCACCTCGGTCTGACCTGACCGATTTCAAATAAAACCCACTTTCTTTTTCCACATTCATTTTGAATCTTTTAAAATTTTCAAAAACTTCCGATTTATTTTTTAGAAAATATACCCATGTTTTCCTTGTGAAATCATCAATAAATGTTAGAATGTACCTTTTTCCACCAAATGAATTTGGAGTAATTGGTCCACATACATCGGTGTGGACAAGTTGTAATGGCTCCTTGGCTTTAAACACGGCTTCTTTTGGAAAACTTGCTCGGTGATGTTTACCAAGTAAACACCCTTCACATAACTCTTTCGGTTCATTCATAATCGGCAAACCTTTGACCATGTTCTTCCTCGCCAACAAGTTTAGTCCGCCGAAATTGAGATGTCCATACCTCATATGCCATAACCGAGCCGAATCTTTCACCGATGATTTTAGACACTTTGCTTCACCATATTTGATATCCAATAGAAATAGCCGATTCTTCGTCATCTGCACTTTTGCTATCAACTTCATTCGGTTATCTCTTAAGAAAAGAGTTCGATCCTTTAAATGAATATCGAAATTCTTTTCTAAGAGTTGTCCCAAACTCAAGATGTTGTTTTTCATAGTCGGCACTTAATACACATTTTCGATATATTTTTGTGATCCATCTTTCAGTCGAATTAAAATTTTACCTTTGCCTTTTACTGGTACCTTCAAACAGTCACCGAATGTGACTTGGCCACTCACCGATTCGTCCAAGTCTACGAACATGTTTCGCTTGCCACACATATGATTACTTGCACCAGTATCGAGATACCAAGTGTCGGCACTTTCTTCGTCACCTTTAAAAGCCAGCAGAAGTACATCGTCATTGTAATCTTCTTTCTCCACAAAGTTTGATTTTTCCTCGACTGTTTTTCCCCAACAGTCTGCTGCGTAGTGACCGAATTTCTTGCAATTATAGCATTGAACATTCGGTCTCCCTCTTCCACCAGTCGATCGTCCTCGGCCTCGACCTCGGCCGAAATTTTGGCTTTGGCTTCTATCGTCATTGTTTTGACCTCCTCGACCACCTTGTCCTCGACCGAATTGACCTCGGCCACGGCCTCTTCCTCGGCCGCTTGTATTTCCTCGATTTCGGTCATTTTGACCATTTTCAACCGAATCACCTTTCAAATTAACTTGTGTTTGTAGTAATTTTTCAATCGGTTCTTGCTTTTTCACGAACCGTTCTTCGTGGGCTTTTAGTGAACCCATCAACTCATCTATCGTCATTTCTTCAAGATTCTTTGACTCTTCAATTGAACACACAATGAAGTCAAACTTCGGTGGTAGTGACCGAAGAATTTTCTCTATCACCCTTACATCCTCCATTTTTTCTCCGTTCCTCTTCATTTGGTTGACCACCGTAAGCACTCGGGCATTATAGTCAGTCACCGATTAATTCTCCTCCATTTTTAACAATTCAAACTCCCTCCTTAGTGATTGTAAGCGTACCTTTTTAACCTTCTCGACTCCTTGGAAGGTTTTCTCAAGTATCTCCCACTGTTGCTTTGCATTAGTGGCAGCCGAAATCTTCTCGAAAGTCGAATCATCGACACCTTGCTCGATAAAGTATCTTGCGGTACAATCTTTCTCGAATAATTTTTCGTGGGTCGTTCTCTGAGCTGCCGTCAGTGCAGCTTCATCTTGAGGCCGATCATAGCCTCGGACCACCACATCCCAAGCGCCTACTGCTCCCAAAACAGTCTTCATTTTGATGCTCCAATTTTCATAGTTATCTTTGGTGAGGCGTGGGGCGTTGTACGAGAGTGTTGTCTTCGACATTTTCTTCGAACCTTGCTCTGATACCACTTTGTTAGGATCTTCACAACTTTATGTTCGGTCTACGATGTAGCCGAATGTGTTTGGAGGAGAGAATGGATAGAGAATGGAGAAAGTATCAATAAACTATTCTTATATTTTCCTTTCTCTTTAAAAACTTTACAAAACATCTCCTTATATAGGAGTTTACATGCCCCTTCATTATGACTCTTCATAATACCAATTGATTACAATAACCGTTACATATCCTTTCATTAAACATATTCATGAATTGGTATCCCTTCCTTTTATAACCGATGTCTCTTCAATTCTTTGTAACCGAAAACAAGTTTAATTTCTAACAATAGGAACAAACCGATGAACTGTTTCTTAGGGCATTTGACTTGTATTCCATTGTGCTTGCAGGTAACAAATGTTCTTTATTTACATTATTGTGCAACTCTTGGCGTCATGAACAATTAATAGATCATTCTGCTACATTATAGTTTGTGTTATACTAGCCCTGATGTGGAATCGGAAATAATATGTTGACGTTTTCTTCTCCAAAATTATGACAAACAATGATAATTTTTTATATCTATGAATATTTTGTTAGTTTATCACATTAATTATATTCAATTATGCAATTTTTCTTCGATTTGAATTTCCTTCAATTTAAATGGGTCTTGTGATGGAGTTTCCAGAACTCCAGTATTGCTTCTTTGCATTGCTATATGAGAAATGCATGTGTCTATTTTCTTAATGGAAATTTCATCTTATTTTTATAAAAAATTAAAAGTTTTGGGGGTGTATTTAAAAATATGAAGATTTAGAAGTTGTATTACAAAATAGCAATGTTTTAGGGGGCCTATATAAAAAAAACCCTAAAAATGATTTTAGTTTTTATAAACTTTTGTATAAATTAACACCTCAACATCCTCTAATTTTTAGTATGCTCAAAATTTAATGTTTTCATTGGTTTTTCAATATTTTTCTTTTCATAGTACATGAAAATTTTGAAAAACAAAACTTTTCTGTTTTCTATGGCTATTCGATAAATTGCATGCTATAACACAAGAAAATCGTGAATTAGTCAAAAATCTCATTTTTCATATTCTCTTCCATTATTCAATATTTTGCATGACATGGCTCTCGGAAATCGAGAAATTTTCAAAAATCTTGAAATTTGTTGTTTTCTATAGCTTTTCAATATTTTGTTTATTTTAGCACACAAAAAATGAGCTATTTTTTAAAAACCCAAAAATTTTGTTTTCTTAAAATTTTAACATTTTGCATGTTGTATATATGAAAATCGCAAAATGTACGAAAATGTTAAAAAAAAATTGTGTTTTATTGTTTGCAATAGCATGAAAATAGTAAAATTTTCAAAAATCTTTTAAAAATATATTTTTGAATTTTCATTATTTTGCATGCTATATAGCACACAAAAACCTTGAAATTGTAGAAAATCTCAAACTATTATGTTTACTTTGGTTTTTTAATATTTTGCTTGCTATATCAAATGAAAATCGCAAAAATTAAAAAAAAAAATCCCTATTTCTTTGGTTTTTCAATAATATGATTGCTGTAGCACAAGAATTGTGATTTTTTTTAAAATCCCATTTTTTGTTATATTTGATTCTCAACAATTTACTTTTTATTATAGCATAGGAAATCCGCAATATTTTTTAAAAATCTGAATAAAAAAATTCATCTGTTTTTTCAATATTTTGCATGATATATCACATGAAAATAGCGAAATTTTCCACAATCCAAATTTTTTCTGTTCTATTCAAATATTTAACATGTTAGATAGCGCATGAAAATTGCAATTTTTTTAAGAATATCCGAAATTCTATTTACTTTGTTTTTCAACATTTTACTTGCTATATGCATAGGAAAATCACGAATTTTAAAAATATCAATTTTTTTCTTTGGTCGTTCATTATTTTGCTTATTATAGCATACCAAATAACAAAAATTTGAAACTTTTCACAAAAAAAAATCTATTATTTTTTTTAATAATAATTTTTTCTTTGGTCATTCGAAAATCCTGAAATTTTTAAAAAATTTCAAAGTTTTTCTGTTTTCTTCTGTTTTTCATTATTTTGCATGTTATAACACACTAAAATCATGAAATTTTAGAAATATCAAAAAAAATTGTTGTTTTTTGTATTCCAATATTTTACATGATATGGGACATGAATTTGCAAAAATTTAAATATTTCGTATGTTCTTAGCACACAAAAATCGCAAAAAAATCTCATAATTTTTTTAAAATCCCATTTTTGGTGATGTTTTATTCTTCTTGCAAATATACTAAATTTAAAATCTTACAAGTTATGATGTTATATTTGAAAGATATGTTTTCGACTTTTGTCTTCTTTGTTGCTAATATACCAAACGCTTATCTGTAATATATCTCAATGAATTACTTTCCTTTGATTTCTTGACAACTCATTTGTGCAAGTTTTGCTAATGCTTGCGACTGTAGATTACCTTTTCTTTTTCATTTTTTTTTTACGAAAATTGCTCGGTAGTGGGTAGTACACTCGTCTCATGAATTTGATAAATTATTCAATAGGTAAAGGAAAAAAAAACTTAAAACAAAGTTGGAGCAACAGAATCCTACCAAGAAAAATGCTCTTAACAGTTGAGCGAAAATGAAAATGAAAATGAAAATGAAAAAAAGGGAATTACATGGTTTTAAAACATCAGATGTATAGAAGTGATTGACCAAATTGGTTATGACAAGTTTTCACTTCTCAATGATCCATAGATGTTATTTAAATATCTTAGGGAAACCTATCATTGAATATATCATTGTATTATTTCCTGGTGGAGTATTAATTATATCACCTGCTAGCAAGTTCCGTACTGTGCGATGCTTGCACAGTAGAGGCAAACCACTGCCCTTACGGATACCTCCGTAGGTGCGAAAAAATAACCTGTAGGTGCAAACGCCGTAGGTGCAAGTTGAAGCCCTGAACTTGCCCCTACGGGCAAAAACTTGTCCCTACTGAGTTCTATGTAGGGTCAATTTCACCTACGGAGTAGGCCGTAGGGGAAAAAAAGTTATTTTACTTACGGTTTTTTAAAATATATTAACTGTATCTACGGAGATATCCGTAGGGCCAAGTAGTATCCCCTACGGATATATGCGTAGATACTTATCCGTAAGGGCAAAATATCAGGATTTCTGATATTTTGCCCATACGGATAACTCCGTAGGGGCCTTTGTTTGCCCCTACGGATATATCTGTAGGGGCACTCCCAACCCCCTGGTACTGAGATCAGGAGGGAAATATTAGTTAATGCTGATATTTTGCCCCTACGGTTGAATCCGTAGGGGCAACATGTGTACCTACGGATTAATCCGTACGTACACATTATCTGTTTTTTTTATAAAAAGGGCTGCCTGATTTTTTCTCGTCCTGTGCACAATAATATATATATCAATAAAATATAAAATTAATCATCACACAACATATATCGCAGTATTCATAATCACATCTCACGCATATAATATACAAAAGAAACCCAAAAACTGAATATGATATAAATATAAACCAATATCAATATCAATATTATTTCAAAATGTAGTACGATATGTATGATATAAATAAATACATGTTTCAAAAAATAAGAATAAAAAAGCTACCCTAGCTCGGTCCAGCTCCACCTCTGATAAACGATAGAATCAAGCGTGCCTGCTCCTCGGTCAATAAACCATGCAATTCGGCACGTACGGGAGTCTGAGCGGCCTGTGGAGCTGGCGATGTTGTCTGCGCAGCCGCCGTCGAGGTAGTCGCTTGCGGAGCCGCGGCTGCTGGAGTCTGAGGGGGCGGTGGAGCTATAGGAGCTGTCTGCGGAACCGCAGCCGATGTAGTGGCTTACGGAGACGCAGCCAAAGGAGATGCATGTGGAGGCTCGGCCGATGTACCCTGTCGCGTCTGGACCTAACGTGTGTAAGAAGCGTGTAAGAACTGTGTATTATTCGAATTCGTATCATTATCAAGTTATTTCGAAATCCTATTTGGATATCTAGTTTGGAAAACCGTTGTTTATTATAATTACATATGTATGTATGATTAATCAAACCTAAGTCTAAAACCAAATAAGCTCAAGCTACGTACTAATTATGGATATGTTGATATCTATAATATGACATGATATTTTACTATAAAGTAGTATACATACCAGCATCTCCTTCAACTCCTGAACGGTGGCCCTCAAGCTCTTTAGTTCCTGCTGGACACGTCGCTCACTGGAGACGGAGGAAGTAACCGCCGGGGTGGAGTCCAACCTCATATGGGCCCTGTTAGGGCCCAGTCCCTGGCTTTTCTCCCAACCTCCGTGGTGCCCTCCGTGTGCGGCGTCTAGAACTGGGGTCAGCAGCCTTGGATCGCTCTGTCCGGTAAAATCGATCCCCGAGGCCTCGGCCTGCTCAACCACCCGCTCCTATACCCACATTAAGCAGTAAAGTATAAGTATAAAATTTAAACTTGAACCTTCCAAAACTAAAATTTCAAATATGGGTAGAATAAATATTAACACTTACGCAATACTCCTGGGTAGCGACGTCGGGATATCGAAGCTCGCCCGTGGCGGGATCTTTCGAGGTGCCGTGGATGGCAAGATATGCAGACAGCACGCTCGGTGTACCACCTTGCCCACGGTCTGAGCTGTCTGCAATATTAGAAAATAACTCTTAATATTAGAAATATTAGAAAATAACTCTTAATATTGCAGAATATCACAAAGGTCGGTCTATTGTAATTTACCAATAACTCCATGGCTCGAGTAATATTTCTTGAGCCACCTGTGTAAGTAGGGCGACCCCTCTTCGCCGACTTCCTGTTCTCTGTATTCTGAGCGGCATGTTTCTGCACAACGCATTAACATTTAGTTTTCTAATTAAGGAACACAAAAAAATTATATCCTAAACAATGAATTGCATTTAAAATACATACCTTTTTGCGTTGGGAGTCGAAATATTCGCACAATAGAAGCCATGTCTCTACGTCGACTCTCGCAAACGCTAGAGTCGAAATATTCGCACAATACCTGGCCTCTCCGCATGTTGAACACTCTTTCAAATCTGAATTCTCTTTCCGGTACAACACGCAATTTTTAGGACATGCTTGAATCTTCTCGCACTTTAGACCCAAATCAGACATCATCTTCTGGGCTCTGTACCAGCTGTCGGGCACGTTATTTCCCGGAGGCATAGAATCTTTCAAGAACGAAAGAAGCATTGTGAATGACTTGTTGCTCCATCCATTTAGGCACTTAATCTGGAAAAGTTGGACGAACCATGAGAGGGTGGAATACTTCGCATTCTCATAAATTGGTTTCCTAGCATCATTCATGAAATTTTCATATTTATCCGCACGCGGTCCTTGACCGGAAGGAATGTCATCTTCGGTACGAATAGATTCACCTAGGGCAGCCTCTACCATATCCTCCATTTCTTCTGATGGAAATAAATTACCGTCTTCTCCTTCTGCCGCATTACCGAATTCTTCTTCTTCTCCTGCCTCATTATCGTGTTCTCCTTCTACTTCTGCCACAGTACTGCATTCTTCTCCTTCCCCGTGATATTTCCAAGTTGTATAAAGTCTAATAAACCCATATTTTACAATATGAAGCTCTGCCAATTCTACCTTCTGCCGATATTTATTGCCACATCTATCGCACGGACAGAGAATCTTCTCTATTATGATCTTATTATGTGCGCGTGCAAATTCAAGGAAAGTAGCAACTCCTGAGACAAACTTAGGTTGCATACGTTGTTGCCAATCCACATACATCCAGTCCTTAACTCTGACGTACTCATAGGCCATGTTAGACTGTATAACATATAAATTGTAGGTTATGCTGACTATATTGAGAAATATAAGAACGGGATAGTTACTGAAAAAGACGAAAATTCGTGTATATGCTTTGTGTGTGCGTTTTTCGTTGAAAAGAATAAATTATCGCACGTATGTTAACCGATAGACGGGGACTAAGTGGCGCTTTTAGTTTCATATATGAGTATCGATGAGAATATGAAGGTTTCATATTATCATCGAGTATCATATATTGGTTTTAACTTGAACATCTCGAATCACTCTCTAATTATGCGTTTGTTGTGTATTCTAGTAGTAGGAGTGTGTTCCGGCTGTCGGGGGTAGGCTTCTATCCCGTTAAGAATGTATAGAGCGAACACCCATCACTTGTGCTTTCAACCGTTTCGAGTAAATTTCGGGAGCACCTCCCCGCTGTTCTCCGAGTACACTGTAATAGAATAGATAATCATTTCAAAGCTGTGAAACAACGTTGAAATGAACATCTAATCTATCTTTGTACATGGAGAACCAGCGGAAAGCTACCGACAAAATATCTCGAAACGGGTGAAAACACAAGTGAATGAAGGCGTTTGCTTTATACATTCTTAACTTGTCCACACGGGACAAATCTATGGGTTACTATACGATTGAATTTTCTCGTCACGTTGACTATACGACGGTTGTTAGTATCGAGCTATACCGTCCGATATTTAACAACCTTCGTATAGTTCTATGTCACGACGAACATCGCACGTATGTTAACCGATAGACGGGGACTAAGTGGCGCTTTTAGTTTCATATATGAGTATCGATGAGAATATGAAGGTTTCATATTATCATCGAGTATCATATATTGGTTTTAACTTGAACATCTCGAATCACTCTCTAATTATGCGTTTGTTGTGTATTCTAGTAGTATGTGTGTGTTCCGGCTGTCGGGGGTAGGCTTCTATCCCATTAAGAATGTATAGAGCGAACACCCATCACTTGTGCTTTCAACCGTTTCGAGTAAATTTCATCAGCACCTCCCCGCTGTTCTCCGAGTACACTGTAATAGAATAGATAATCATTTCAAAGCTGTGAAACAACGTTGAAATGAACATCTAATCTATCTTTGTACATGGAGAACCAGCGGAAAGGTACCGACGAAATATCTCGAAACGGGTGAAAACACAAGTGAAAGAAGGTGTTTGCTTTATACATTCTTAACTTGTCCACACGGGACAAATCTATGGGTTACCATACGATTGAATTTTCTCGTCGCGTAGACTATACGACGGTTGTTAGTATCGAGCTATAACGTCCGATATTTAACAACCTTCGTATAGTTCTAGGTCACGACGAACATCGCACGTATGTTAACCAATAGACGGGGACTAAGTGGCGCTTTTAGTTTCATATATGAGTATCGATGAGAATATGAAGGTTTCATATTATCATCGAATATCATATATTGGTTTTAACTTGAACATCTCGAATCACTCTCTAATTATGCATTTGTTGTGTATTCTTGTTGTATGTGTGTATTCCGGCTGTCGGGGGTAGGCTTCTATCCCATTAAGAATGTATAGAGCGAACAACCATCACTTGTGCTTTCAACCGTTTCGAGTAAATTTCGGGAGCACCTCCCCGCTGTTCTCCGAGTACACTGTAATAGAATAGATAATCATTTCAAAGCTGTGAAACAACGTTGAAATGAACATCTAATCTATCTTTGTACATGGAGAACCAGCGAAAAGGTACCGACGAAATATCTCGAAACGGGTGAAAACACAAGTGAATGAAGGCGTTTGCTTTATACTTTCTTAACTTGTCCACATGGGACAAATCTATGGGTTACCATACGATTGAATTTTCTCATCGTGTAGACTGTACGACGGTTGTTAGTATCGAGCTATACCGTCCGATATCTAACAACCTTCGTATAGTTCTATGTCACGACGAACATCGCACGTATGTTAACCGATAGACGGGGACTAAGTGGCGCTTTTGGTTTCATATATGAGTATCGATGAAAATATGAAGGTTTCATATTATCATCGAGTATTATATATTGGTTTTAACTTGAACATCTCGAATCACTCTCTAATTATGCGTTTGTTGTGTATTCTTGTTGTATGTGTGTGTTCCGGCTGTCGGGGGTAGGCTTCTATCCCATTAAGAATGTATAGAGCGAACACCCATCACTTGTGCTTTCAACCGTTTCGAGTAAATTTCGGCAGCACCTCCCCGCTATTCTCCGAGTACACTGTAATAGAATAGATAATCATTTCAAAGCTGTGAAACAACGTTGAAATGAACATCTAATCTATCTTTGTACACGGAGAACCAGCGGAAAGGTACCGACGAAATATCTCGAAACGGGTGATAACACAAGTGAATGAAGGCGTTTGCTTTATACATTCTTAACTTGTCCATATGGGACAAATCTATGGGTTACCATACAATTGAATTTTCTCGTCGCGTAGACTATACGACGGTTGTTAGTATCGAGCTATACCGTCCGATATTTAACAACCTTCGTATAGTTCTATGTCAGGACGAACATCGCACGTATGTTAACCGATAGACGGGGACTAAGTGGCGCTTTTAGTGTCATATATGAGTATCGATGAGAATTTAAAGGTTTCATATTATCATCGAGTATCATATATTGGTTTTAACTTGAACATCTCGAATCACTCTCTATGTATGTGTTTGTTGTGTATTCTTGTTGTATGTGTGTGTTCCGGCTGTCGGGGGTAGGCTTCTATCCCATTAAGAATGTATAGAGCGAACACCCATCACTTGTGCTTTTAACCGTTTCGAGTAAATTTCGGCAGCACCTCCCCGCTGTTCTCCGAGTACACTGTAATAGAATAGATAATCATTTCAAAGCTGTAAAACAACGTTGAAATGAACATCTAATCTATCTTTGTACACGGAGAACCAGCGGAAAGGTACCGACGAAATATCTCGAAACGGATGAAAACATAAGTGAATGAAGGTGTTTGCTTTATACATTCTTAACTTGTCCACACGGGACAAATCTATCGGTTACCATACGATTGAATTTTCTCGTCGCGGACTATACGACGGTTGTTAGTATCGAGCTATACCGTCCGATATTTAACAACCTTCGTATTGTTCTATGTCACGACGAATATCGCACGTATGTCAACCGATAGACGGGGACTATGTGGCGCTTTTAGTTTCATATATGAGTATCGATGAGAATGTGAAGGTTTCATATTATCATCGAGTATCATAATTGGTTTTAATTTGAACATCTTGAATCACTCTCTAATGATGCGTTTGTTGTACATTCGTGTTGTATGTATAACATGATTTTAAACTTATGAAATAATACTTGCTTAGTTACTTGCAAATTGCAACTTGAGAATAAGATATATGAAGAATTGAGTATTAAAGAAATAAGATGCATTAGACTTGGGATTGAGATGCATACCTTTAATATAGAAAAGAAATCAATAAACAAGATGAATATAATATAAATTCATAATTAATGCTAACATGACACGGGTCTCAGATCAAAATTAGTGTTGAAAGTTTGATTTCCAAAAGTATCTGGCATAAAAGCTAATATGTATGTGTGTGTGTGTTATACATGCATGAATGAGGGAACATATAATGAACCATTTAGGCAAATTTTGTGATACCCAATTCAAACATGACGGAGAAATATATAACTAGAGCCATTTACTGCTAAAAACAAATTATGCATGCCCCTAAACTAACAGATAGAAAAAGAAATTTGTGAATTTAGGCGGTCAACGGAAGTTTCACATGATGACATTGTCACACTAATGCCGCTCGGTTTCTCAAGTAGAGAGCTTTGGTCGATAAATTATCCAATCAATTATGGATAGAGATGTAAAGTGGAAAATCTATCCAAAATGTAGAAAGAAAGGCACAACTGCGTAATCTAACTTAGCTAATCGTTGGTAGGAAAAGGAAGATGCAATTTCATACTGCTTGGATGTGCCCATCAATAGAATAAGAAACAAACAAACCCAACAAACAAATAAGCTCATATCTACAATATATGCAAGCAAGCGAACAAAAGTGGGAATCAACATGCATAACATGGATAAGTACTCATTGCAAGCGCAGCGCAATAATCAGGGTTTATTGCACAAACCCCCTTTATAGTTTACCATGCAAGACAACAGTTATGTTCCCCCCCAGCCGAACCCCAACCCTAACCCCAACCCCAACCCCAACCCAACCGCAACCGCAGCACCAGCCCCAGCCCCAGCCCCATCCCCATCCCCAACCCTAACCCTAACTCCAACCCCAACCCAACCCCACCCAAACCGCAACCCCAACAGTTATGCGCCCCCCAGCCGAACCCCAACCCTAACCCTAACCCCAACCCCAACCCAACCGCATCCCCAGCACCAGCACCAGCCCCAGCCCTAACCCCAACCCCAACCCTAACCCTAACCCCAACCGCAACCCTAGCCAAACCCAACCCCGGCCACAACCCTAGCCAAACCCCAACCGCAACCCCAACCCCTAAAATAATCAAAAATCTCTTTAATTGAAGATTTAATTACTTACCTGTTCGGTAGATCGGCGACGAGGAAGAACGGCGTCGAGATCGGGAACGACAGAGAGAGAACGGCGACGAGATCGGTGAGATCGGCGAGGTCGGCGACGAGATCGGCGAGGTCGGGGACGAGATTGGCGAGGTCGGTGACGCGGCGACGAGAAAAAGCGATTTCGCACGCTCGATCGAGGAGGAGGCCAGATAATCAGCGCGTAGGGAAATTTTGTTTCTTTTCTATTAAATCCACACTAGTAAAATAAGGGGTTGCCCCTACGGATAATAACATCCGTAGGGGCAGTTAAAGTTTGGCCCTACGGATTAATCCGTAGGGCAAAACGGTTGCCCCTATGGTCCTTCAATATTTATTTAAAATTTATTAAATCTTAAAGTGTTTTTTGCCCCTATGGAGCCGCAAACTAAGCACCTACGGGTATATCCGTAGGGGCATATAAATAGGGATTTAAGAGATCGATCCCTACGCTGATTATTTCTTTTTCTTATTCTCACGCGAAACCAAATTTTCCCAAATCGAGATCTTCGTCGCCGCCGCGCTGCAGTGATCTCGTCGTCGCCGAATCCAAGCCGAATCGTCGTCGCCACGCCTGCGCAGTGATCTCGTGGTCGCCACCGTGCTCTGTTCTCGTTGTCGCCACCGCCCTCGTCGTCGCCGATTGCGTCTCCGTCGTCGCCTACAGGTAATTAGTTAAACATTATTATAATGATGTTAGGGTAGCGATCGATGAGGGTTAAGATTAGGTATCGGTTGTGGTTAGGGTTAGGGTACGGGTTCGATCGGCGGTTGGGGTTCGACGACTGGTGTTGGGGTTAGGGTTAGGGTTCGGTTGGGGTTTGGTGTTGGGGTTGGGGTTCGGCTGGGGCTGGGTTGGGGTTAGGGTTAGGCCGGGTTAGGGTTTGGTGTTGGGTTGGGGTTCGGCTGGGGCTGGGTTGGGGTTAGGATGAGTTGGAGAGATTGAATGCGAGCTGGGTTTTGGGAGAAGAGAAGGAAATGGCACTGCTTGCTGCTTCAATTTTTTGATATAGATAGATAAGGTTCTTTTGGGATTTTGGAGGGGTTTTGGGGGAAATAAATAGCTTTGGAGATGAAATGGGGCATTTCGGTAATTTGATTCTCTGTTGCAAATATTATTTATCAATATATTTAATTATAAATATTAAATAAAATAAAGTAAACTATAAATAATATGAAACCAATATATGATACTCGATGATAATATGAAACCTTCATATTCCCATCGATACTCATATATGAAACTAAAAGCGCCACTTAGTCCCCGTCTATCGGTTAACATACGTGCGATGCTCGTCGTGACCTAGAACTATACGAAGATTGTTAAATATCGGACGTTATAGCTCGATACTAACAACCGTCGTATAGTCTACGCGACGAGAAAATTCAATCGTATGGTAACCCATAGATTTGTCCCGTGTGGACAAGTTAAGAATGTATAAAGCAAACGCCTTCATTCACTTGTGTTTTCATCCGTTTCGAGATATTTCGTCGGTACCTTTCCGCTGGTTCTCCGTGTACAAAGATAGATTAGATGTTCATTTCAACGTTGTTTCACAGCTTTGAAATGATTGTCTATTCTATTACAGTGTACTCGGAGAACAGCGGGGAGGTGCTGCCGAAATTTACTCGAAACGGTTGAAAACACAAGTGATGGGCGTTCGCTCTATACATTCTTAATGGGATAGAAGCCTACCCCCGACAGCCGGAACACACACATACAACAAGAATACACAACAAACGCATAATTAGAGAGCGATTCGAGATGTTCGGGTTAAAACCAATATATGATACTCGATGATAATATGAAACCTTCATATTCCCATCGATACTCATATATGAAACTAAAAGTGCTACTTAGTTCCCGTCTATCGGTTAACATACGTGCGATGCTCGTCGTGACCTAGAACTATATGAAGGTTGTTAAATATCGGACAGTATAGCTCGATACTAACAACCGTCGTATAGTCTACGCGACGAGAAAATTCAATCGTATGGTAACCCATAGATTTGTCCCGTGTAGACAAGTTAAGAATGTATAAAGCAAACGCCTTCATTCACTTGTGTTTTCATCCGTTTCGAGATATTTCGTCGGTACCTTTCCGCTGGTTCTCCGTGTACAAAGATAGATTAGATGTTCATTTCAACGTTGTTTCACAGCTTTGAAATGATTATCTATTCTATTACAGTGTACTCGGAGAACAGCGGGGAGGTGCTGCCGAAATTTACTCGAAACGGTTGAAAGCACAAGTGATGGGCGTTCGCTCTATACATTCTTAATGGGATAGAAGCCTACCCCCGACAGCCGGAACATACACATACAACAAGAATACACAACAAACGCATAATTAGAAAGCGATTCGAGATGTTCGGGTTAAAACCAATATATGATACTCGATGATAATATAAAACCTTCATATTCCCATCGATACTCATATATGAAACTAAAAGCGCCACTTAGTCCCCGTCTATCGGTTAACATACGTGCGATACTCGTCGTGACCTAGAACTATACGAAGGTTGTTAAATATCGGACAGTATAGCTCGATACTAACAACTGTTGTATAGTCTACACGACGAGAAAATTCAATCGTATGGTAACCCATAGATTTGTCCCGTGTGGACAAGTTAAGAATGTATAAAGCAAACGCCTTCATTCACTTGTGTTTTCATCCGTTTCGAGATATTTCGTCGGTACCTTTCCGCTGGTTCTCCGTGTACAAAGATAGATTAGATGTTCATTTCAACATTGTTTCACAGCTTTGAAATGATTATCTATTCTATTACAGTGTACTCGGAGAACAGCGGGGAGGTGCTGCCGAAATTTACTCGAAACGGTCGAAAGCACAAGTGATGGGCGTTCGCTCTATACATTCTTAATGGGATAGAAGCCTACCCCCGACAGCCGAAACACACACATACAAACGCATAATTATAGAGCGATTCGAGATGTTCGGGTTAAAACCAATATATGATAATATGAAACCTTCATATTCCCATCGATACTCATATATGAAACTAAAAGCGCCACTTAGTCCCCGTCTATCGGTTAACATACGTGCGATAATTTATTCTTTTCGACGACAAACGCACACACAAAGCATATATACGGATTTTCTCCTTTGTCAGTAACTATCCCGTTCTTATATTTCTCGATATAGTCAGCATAACCTACAATTTATATGTTATTCAGTCTAACATGGCCCATGAGTACGTCAGAGTTAAGGACTGGATGTATGTGGATTGGAAACAACGTATGCAACCTAAGTTTGTCGCAGGAGTTACTGCTTTCCTTGAATTTGCACGCGCACATAATAAGATCATAATAGAGAAGATTCTCTGTCCGTGCGATAGATGTGGCAATAAGTACTGGCAGAAGGTAGAATTGGCAGAGCTTCATATTGTAAAACATGGGTGTACTAGACTTTATTCAACTTGGAAATATCACGGGGAAGGAGAAGAATGCAGTACTGCGGTAGAAGAAGAAGAAGAACACGATAATGTGGCAGGAGAAGAAGAAGAATTGGTAATATGGCAGGAGACGGAAATTTATTTCCATCAGAAGAAATGGAGGATATGGTAGAGGCTGCCCTAGGTGAATCTATTCGTACCGAAGATGACATTCCTTCCGGTCAAGGACCGCGTGCGGATAAATATGAAAATTTCATGAATGATGCTAGGAAACCAATTTATGAGAATGCGAAGTATTCCACCCTCTCATGGTTCGTCCAACTTTTCCAGATTAAGTGCCTAAATGGATGGAGCAACAAGTCATTCACAATGCTTCTTTCGTTCTTGAAAGATTTTATGCCTCCGGGAAATAATGTGCCCGAAAGCTGGTACGAAGCCCAGAAGATTATGTCTGATTTGGGTCTAAAGTGCGAGAAAATTCAAGCATGTCCTAAAAATTGCGTGTTGTACCGGAAAAAGAATTCAGATTTGAAAGAGTGTCCAACATGCGGAGAGGCCAGGTATATGCCGAAAGATTCTGATAAGAAGCCTGATATACCTGTGAAGATAGCACGATACTTTCCCATAACACAGAGGCTACAGAGGCTATTCAGGTGCAAGAAAACAGCCGAGGCAATGATTTGGCATCACCGTGCCCCTCCAAGCGAAAATGGAAAAATGAGCCATCCAAGAGATTCACCGGCATGGAAGGATTTCGATAGGAGGCACGCAATATTCAGTAGCGATCCTCGCAATGTCCGGCTCGGACTGGCTACCGATGGCTTCTGCCCATTCAACTATATGGCTGGAAATCACAGTACATGGCCCGTTGTAATGATAATTTATAATCTGTCGTCTTGGTTGGCTATGGACCAATCATACTTTTTGATGCCTCTTCTTATCGACGGACCAAACTCACCGGGGAACAATATCGACGTCTATCTCCGACCTCTGATCGAGGAGCTGAAAACTTTGTTCATTGATGGTGTAGAGACATATGATTCAAACACAAATACAACCTTCATATTGCATGCGGCTTTAATGTGGACAATTAATGACTTTCCTGCATATGGAATGCTATCAGGTTGGTCCGTACATGGTCACAAAGCATGTCCTCATTGCCATGAACACACAACATCAAAATTTTTGAATTTTAGCAGGAAGGTTTGTTATTGCAGCCATTGACGTTTTCTGCCTCCAGACCACCCTTATAGGTTAGACACGGTTCACTTTGATGGTCATCAGGAGCTTCTTGGACCTCCATCTCCATTGTCCGGAGAGGACGTGACTGCTAAATGGGATGGTTACAATAACATGACCTTCTGAATGGATCCGACGAAACAGGTCAAACCACAATATTGGAACAAGTTAAGCATTTTCTTCGAGCTTCCGTACTGGTCTACAAATTCAGTGCGTCATTGTCTGGACGTCATGCATATAGAGAAGGGAGTATCAGAGCACATACTTAACTTGCTTCTGTGTAAAGACGGGAAATCGAAAGACAACATGAATGCTCGGATGGATCTACAAGAGTGGGGAATAAGAAGTGAACTGCATCCTAAACCGGTAGTGGGTAAACCGGGCAAGTTTGTACTTCCCAATGCCGCTTATCATATGTCACAACCGGAGAAGAAAAGATTCCTGCAGGTGTTGCATGATTTGAAAGTCCCCACAGGTTTCTCAGGATCATTCAGTAAGAAAATAAAAATTGTGAAGGGCAAGATCGATGGGCTGAAAAGTCATGATCACCATGTTATCGTGGAGCACCTTCTTCCATTAGCCCTCAGGACTTCTCTCCCCGACTCGGTTGGTCTAATAACCAACGACTTATGTTGTTTTTTCAGGGACTTGTGTGCTAAAACACTGGAGGTTGCGACGCTGGATAAACTAGAAAATTCTATTGCGTTGATACTTTGCAAGTTTGAGCGTATTTTCACACCGTCATTCTTCGATATCATAATACACTTGACGGTTCATCTTGCAACTGAGGCGAAGCTAGCCGGACCGGTACAATATCGATGGATGTATCCCGTCGAGAGGTACGTGTAATTTTTCATTTCGCGCAATTTATAAATTTATTGTTGTCCCGTATGCCCGTATTTATTTATTCAACATATTCTCATTAGGTACCTTTACACTCTTAAGAAGTATATACGCAATAAAAATCGACCAGAGGGTTCTATCATGCAAGGTTATCTTCTTGATGAAGCAACCACATTTTGTTCCCGCTATCTGGACGAGAACATTGAGACAAGGCTTAACCGACCACGAAGAATTCAAGACGGGCCATATGGTAAAACCGAGTATAAGAGGGTAGACACTATGTTTATCAACAAGATATACCGGTTTATCTTGCTTAATTGCGCATGTCTTGAACAAATTAGAGAGTAAGTTCTTTTGGATTAATTGTTATATCTGTGTTTGTGTGTGTATGAAATGACATAATATTAATGTCACAATTATTTGTCGAAAACAGAACTCATTTTAACGAGATACGTGAGGGGCATCCTGATTGGAACGAAGAACGTTTGGAAAAATACCATCAGGATAATTTTTGTGATTGGGTCACAGAGCATGTAAGTTATTCGAATTACATTTTATTGTTATCAGTTTTAATCTAAACTTGTATCGTTATGTATTTGTCGTAAAATTTGTTTTGTTAGATCCACGATCCGAACTTGTCAGTATCATTTGAGAGTGATTCAAAATGTTTAGCTCAATTTCCTAGTATGGAGGTTGCATATTACAAAGGATTTGGTATCCTTGGATACAAATTCGAAGTTAATGACATAGAAACATCTAGAACCACTCAGAATAGTGGGATTGCGACGGTAGGATCGGACGGTGTGATTTACTATGGGTACTTAAATTGTATACTCGGCATCCACTATCCCGGACGATCAGAACCCTTTTATATATTCCAGTGTACTTGGTACGATCCGCGAACCGATACGGACAGGTGGATAAGCAGTCTTGGGACTTGGAAAGATGAATATGGATTGATCAGTGTGAACACACTTCGATTTTACGGTCAGGACGATCCGTTTATCTTTCCGAACCAAGCGTTCCAAGTATACTATTCACAGTGTTTGAAGCATCGGGGTGGAGTGTTGTATGCCGATGGAAACCCAGAGATGTCTACGATGTCCCAGAATACGAGGACAACGATGAGGACGAAGAAGAGAGAAGGCTTAAAGTGCTCCGACCGTCTGTTTCGAAGGACGGGTTGTCTTCGACCGATCATGAAGTTACGTGGGTTAGAAATGACATCGACGATGAAATCCAAGTAGATATGTATGATGCGCCCACGAAATGAAAAAGGTTATCAGTAATGTTATATTATTACTTCACATTTTACGCTCTATACATATATAGTCGATACTTTTAATGATTGTCTAATGAGTCCACGAACCGTTTATCTAGATTTGATGACGATGTCGGGAGCAGCGAGGGACGGCAGGAGCTCCAGCCGCGGCAGAGGCAGAGCAGTTCTGCCGCCCGGAGAGCTCCGTAGGGAGCTTCAGAGGGCCGGTCTTGAACCCAGATCAGAGACCCCTTCGGATGCCTCCTTCCGTGTGGATTTTGCCACATCTCCAGGTATACTGCACGCATATCCATTTTGAATGTAATATTACAGATATTCATGCCTGTTTATGTCAAAATTACTTATATTGTCAATGTTTGATTGTCTAGTTGTTGGTGATGCGTCCACATCTGGGACAGAGGCCACCCCCGCTCCTCCAGGTATGTTTATATATCATATAGTGTATGTATATTGATTTAGAATGCTATATCATAAATACACACATTCCTTTTGCTCTTACTTAGCAATTTTTATTATTGTCTAGCTGTAGGTGGTGACACCACCGCACCTGCGGGTATGTTTATATATCCTATAGTGCATGCATATTGATTTAGAACGTTGTATTATTGATATACACATTCTTTTTGCAATTACTTATATAATCTATTTTTAACTGTCTAATTATAGGTGGTGCGTCCATACCTTCCGCAGGGGCCATTCCTGCCGCTTCCATACCCTCCGCATCGTCTGTAGGTTAGTATGAATAAATTTAAAATATTTACTCATTTTACATATGCTCTATAGAATAAATATGAACTTCATGGAAATTTAGCGTCGATGTTTATTTTCTAGTTGGAGGGAATGCGTCCGCATCCGGGACCCCGGTTGTTCCTCACCGGAGGAACTATCGTCCCGCTCGTGCTGCTGTCCGGGCCCAGGCTCGTGCGATAGTCACCGGAGGTATATATCACACTTGAATTTTCGTTTAACCTTGATTTCTTAATACAACTTTGCCTTATTATTGATTGTCTTGATATTTCGTGCAGACGCAGGGCCTCCCCATCCCCAGAGGGGGACTCAGGGCCCGAATCAGTCCCATAGGCTGAGGCCTGACAGAGCTAGGGGGGAGGCAGCATTCCCCCTTTTTTTTACCCTTGACTATCGCTATACCGGTCCTCATGCCGAGAGGTTCGGCCGGTATTTGGGGGACGAGAGCCGGCTCGTGAAGAACTATCCACTTCACGTTGAGTGGGGTGAGCAGCACCAGCGCTCATTCGCCCTCTTCTTTGATCAGGCTCGGGTATGTATTAATATATATTTTCATTTGATCTATCCAATATATTTATTATTAACACTTGCAATCTAATAACAATGTTTTTTTGTATTTTCAGTTGGATTACGATTTTCAGCCTGTAGCCGACCCTGATCACCCGGGGAGGGTGCTCGACCTTCATTCTCTGTACAATGGCCTGATGAAGAACATGCAGGCCAAGATCCGATACAACAGGAATGAGATGAAGGCCGACTGCTACTCCCTGTGGATGGCGACCCCCGAGGCAGAGAGAGCGGCCCTCCTATCTACTCCGGCGTTTGCGAGAGTCGACGTAGAGACATGGCCTCTATTGTGCGCTTATTTCGACTCCCAACGCAAACAGGTATGTATTTTAAATGTAATTCATTATTTATGATATAATTTATTTCTTTGTGTTTCTTAATTAGAAAACTAAATGTTAATGCGTTGTGCAGAAACAGGCCGCTCAGAATACAGAGAACAGGAAGTCGGCGAAGAGGGGTCGCCCCACTTACACTGGTGGCTCGAGGAACATTACTCGAGCCATGGAGTTATTGGTAAATTACAATAGACCGACGTTTGTGATATTCTGCAATATTAAGAGTTATTTTCTAATATTTCTAATATTAAGAGTTACTTTCTAATATTGCAGACATCTCGGACCGTGGCGTCAGGTGGTACACCGAGCGTGCTGTCCGCATATCTTGCCGTCCACGGCACCTCGACAGATCCCGCCACGGGCGAGGTTCGATATCCCGACGTCGCTACCCAGGAGTACTGCGTAAGTGTTAATATTTTTTCTACCCAAATTTGAAATTTTAGTTTTGGAATGTTCAAGTTTAAATCTTATACTTATACTTTACTGCTTAATGTGGGTGTAGGAGCGGGTGGTTGAGCAGGCCCAGGCCTCGGGGATCGATTTTACCGGATAGAGCGATCCGAGGCTGCTAACCCCAGTTCTGGACGCCGCACACGGAGGGCACCACGGAGGTTGGGAGAGAGGCCGGGGACTGGGCCCTAGCAGGGCCCATATGAGGTTGGACTCCATCCCGGCGGTTACTTCCTCCGTCTCCGGTGACCGACGTGTCCATCAGGAACTGGAGAGCTTGAGGGCGACCGTTCAGGAGTTGAAGGAGATGCTGGTATGTATACTGCTTTATAGTAAAATATCATGTCATATTATATAGATATCAACATATCCATAATTAGTACGTAGCTTGAGCTTATTTGGTTTTAGACTTAAGTTTGATTAATCATACATACAGATGTAATTAAAATAAACAACAAACTAGATATCCAAACGGGGTTTCGAAATAACTTAATAATGATACGAATTCGAATAATACACAGTTCTTACACGCTTATTACACACGTTAGGTCCAGACGCGACAGGGTACATCGGCCGAGCCTCCACATGCACCTCCTTCGGCTGCGGCTCCGCAAGCCACTACATCGGCTGCGCTTCCGCAGACAGCTCCTGTAGCTCCACCGCCCACTCAGACTCCCGCAGCCGCGGCTCCGCAAGAGACTACCTCGACGGCGGCTGCGCAGACCACATCGCCGGCTCCACAGGCCGCTCAGACTCCCACTCGTGCCGAATTGCAGAGTTTATTGACCGAGGAGCAGGCGCGCGTTATTCTATCGTTATTCAGAAGTGGAGCTGGACCGAACTAGGGTAGCTTTTTGGTTCTTATTTTTTGAAACATGTATTTATTTATATCATACACATTGTACTACATTTTGAAACGATATCGATATTGGTTTATATTTATATCATATTCAGTTTTTGGATTTCTTTTGTATATTATATGCGTGAGATGTGATTATGAATACTGCGATATATGTTGTGTGATGATTATTTTTATATTTGATTGATGTATATATTATTGTGCACAGGGCGGGGAAAAATCAGGCAGCACTTTTTAAAAAAAAAATACAGACAATATGTACCCACGGATTAATCCGTAGGCACACATGTTGCCCCTACGGATATATCCGTAGGGGAAAAATGTCAGCAGTAACTGACATTTGCCCCTGATCTCTGTACCAGAGGTTGGAAGTGCCCCTACGGACATATCCGTAGGGGCTACAGCCTCTCCCCTACGAAGATATCCGTAGGGGCAAAATATCAGGAATCCTGATATTTTGCCCCTACGGATAGGTACCTACGCAGTTATCCGTAGGGTATATATTTTGGACCTACGGACATATCCGTAGGTACACTTAAAATATTAAAAAAAACCGTAAATAATATAAATTTTTTTACCCTACGGCTTCGTCCGTAGGGACGCTAGGACCTACACAGAAATCCGTAGGGGCAAGAATTTGCCAGTAGGGGCAAGTTCAGGGCCTCAACTTGCACCTGCGGCCTTTGCACCTACGGGGTATTTTTCGTCCTTGCGCATATATCCGTAGGGCAGTGGTTTGCCCCTACGGATAAATCCGTAGGGGCAACCCTTATTTGTAGTAGTGCCATATTTAGATGCCCCTACGGATTTGTCCGTATGTCCTTGATTTGCGGCACCGTAGGGGAAAATAACAAATTAAGATTTAATATTTTTACGTTGGTACGTCTTGGACCGTAGGGACAACCTTATGGCCCTATGGATTAGTCCGTAGGACCAAAATAAATATGCCCTTACGGATTTCAATATCCGTAGGGACAACCCCCTATTCTAGTAGTGTTGTTCGCCTCAGAATATATCCTACGGTGACAGTTAAAGGTAATGGCGTAAGTAATTATTTAATGCCTAAAATTTTCTTTTGTGATACATTTTTTTTCATGGAGTAATGTTTAACATTTGTTTTTTTTAATAGTTGTATTAATCTATTGTTTCTTTGATAATTAAAGCAAGCTATAGCAAAGATCTTTGCGTCATGCTTTATGTTTCTGAGACTATTTTTTGGGGTGGATCTGTTGCATTTTAACTGTTCTTTGAACACTAGTTCTTATTTTTTGGCTCGGTGTAATTAAAACTCAACCACTAAATATAATAACCAGCGACCCCTAATATATGTCATTGATCTTTACACTGTTATTGCTTTCTCTTCATATAATATTCTTGCATCATTTTTCTACTAGAACATCATTTTGCGATTTTCGTGTAATATAGAACAAAAATATTTAAAATTTGAAAAAACAGGAAAAAAATTTAATTTTTCAAAAATCATGATTTTCGTGTGGTATGAAAAATATTGAAATTTTGAAGAAAATAGAAATTTTATGGATTCTTGGATATCTCTATTCTTATCTTTTATAGCAAGCAAAATACTGAAAAACAATAGAGCATAGAAAATTTTGAATTTTTGAAAATTTCACAATTTTCGTGTAATATACCCTGCAAAATATTGAAAATCGGAAGAATTTTTTTTTTTTTGTTGAGATTTAAAAAAAATTCACGATTTTCTTGTGCAGCATTTAAAGTATTTGAAGAAAAAAAGGAAAACTTTTGAATTTTTTAAAAATCATGATTTTAGAGTGCTATAGCATACAAAATAATGATAGTTTGAAAAAAAAACAGAAAATTTTGAGATTCTCGAAGATACCGTGATTTTTGTATGCTATATAGCGAGTAAAATATTGAAAAATCGAAAATTTCAAGAAATTTTGAAGTTTTTGAAAATTTCAAGATTTTTCGTTTACACGTAAAAAATTGAAAATTCAAAGAAAATTAAAAGATTTTGAGGTTTTTTAAAATATCGCGATTTTAGAATGTTATATAGCATGCAAAGTACTGATAATTTGAAGACTACAACAGAAAAATTTAGAATTTTAACAAAAAAATCATGATTTTCATGTACGCATGCAGTTTAGTGAAAATTTGAATAAAACAGAAAATTTTGGGATTCTTGAAAATATTGCGATTTAGTAAGGTATAGCAAGCAAAATATTTAAGAAATCGAAGACCACAAAAGGTTTTAAATTTTTTAGTTTCACGATTTTCGTATTCTATAGCATGCAAAATATTGAAATTCCGAAGAAAACTAAATGTTCTTTTGAGATTTTTGAAAGTTTCATGATTTTCATGTATTGCATGCAATGTATTTGAAGAAAACAGAAAACTTTTTAATTTTTTGAGAAAAAACACGATTTTAGTGTGCTAGCTTGCAAAATATTAAAAATTTGAAGGGGGGAAAAATAAAATTTTGGACTTCCAGGGGATATTGCGATTTTTGTATGCTATAGCAAACAAAACATTAAAAATCCAAAGATCACAGCAAATTTTAAAGTTTTTGAAAATTTAGCGATTTTTGTGTACTATATAGCATGTAAAATATTGAAAATTCAAAAAAAAAACCTAAAAGTTTTTGAGATTTTTCAAAATATCACAATTTTGAATTTTAAAAATAAATCGTGATTTTTGTGTACTTATAGCATACAAATTATTGAAAATTTGAATGAAATGGAAATTATTGGAATTCCTAAAGATATCACAATTTCATGAGCTATATAGCAAGTAAAATATTGAAATACCGAGAAGCATAGAAAGTTGTGTATTTTTAAAATTTTACGATTTTCATGTATTCTAGCAAACAAAATACTGAAAATCCGAAGCAGAATTTTTTTTAAAGATTTTTGGAAATTTCACGATTTTTGTATGGTGCATGCAAAGTATATGCAGAAAAACAAAAAACCTATGAATTTTTAAGAAATCACGATTTTAGTGTGTGCATGCCAAATATTGATAATTTGAAGGGGGGAAAACAAAAGATTTTGGGATTTATGAGAATAACGTGATTTCATATATTATAGTAAACAAAATATTGAAAAACCGAAAAGTACATTCAAAATATTGAAAATTCGAAGAAAACTAGAAGATTTTAGATTTTTGAAGATATCACGATTTTCCTATGCTATATAGTATGCAAAGTATTGATAATTTGAAGGATACCAAAAAATTTGAAATTTTAAAAAATCGAGATTTTCATATACTATATTGCATGAAAAATATTAAAAATTTAAATGAAATAGAAAATTTTGGGCTTGTTAAACATATCGCGATATTGAAAAAACCAAAGAGCGTAGAAACTTTTGAATATTTTAAAATTTCACGATTTTTGTGTTCTGTATCATACAAAATATTGAAAATCCGAAGAAAACTAAATTTCCTTTTTAGCTTTTTGAAAATTTCACGATTTTCGTGTGCCGCATGCAAAGTATTTAAAGAAAAACATAAAACCTTTGCATTTTTAAGAAATTACGATTTTAGTGTGCCATATATTGATAATATGAAAAAAAACAAAAAAAATTTGGAATTCCTAAGGATATCGCAAATTTCGTATGTTATGGCAAGAAAAATATTTAAAAACCGAAGAGCGCAATAAATTTTGAAGTTTTTGAAAAAAGAAAAATATTTAAAAAACGAAGATCATAGTAACTTTTGAAATTTTTAAAAATTTCATGATTTTCTTGTACTTTAATTAGCATGCAAAATATAGAAAATTGAAAGAAAACTAAAAGTTTTTTAGATTTTTGAAAATATCGCGATTTTCGTATGTTATATAGCAAGAAAAGTATTAATAATTTGAAGAAAACAGAAAAAAAAAATTGGATTTTTAAAAATCGTGATTTTAGCATACTATATCGCAAGCTAAATATTGAAAATTTGAATGAAACAGAAAATTTTGGAATTCTTGAAGATATCGCGATTTCATGAGTTATGTAACACCCTAGTTCATTTATACCAGTTCCAGTGCATGTATTTCTTTATTTATGATATTTTCCCGATTTACTGTGTTTTGGGTGCGAATAGTATATTTGACATCTGTATTTGCATTCGACCTGATCCGCTTGCTTGAAACCTGTCTTAATTCATGTTTATGATTTATCCTGACTTGTTACGTAAACTTGTGCACTTTCATGAATACTGCATACTGGCATTTTATTTGGCATCTGCATTTTAAATATAACATTTAAAGTCACATAAAATATTTTAAAAATACATTGCATCGCCTGCTTGATACCCCTAACCCCGTGGTAGCATCTGTGCATCTTGTTCTCGTCACGTTCAGTGAAACAGACTTGTTTGGATGGCTACGCGCACGTACGTGCATCCGTTCTTGGGGGTATACATTTTCGTTACCCGGCCATTCATTTTTAATTTTAGTCGTCGCATATATTTTTCGTATTTTAAAAACGGATTTTTGACCCAACCCGGACGTGTTTTGGACTGAATTTGTATTTACCAGGAAAATCTAATTTTATTTAATATAATATTTTTATTAGAAAGTAATAACAGTTGAATTTTTTTTATAACTAACCAATCTTTTAAAATTAAAAATATTTTTCTTAACAACCCCACTCTCTCTTTCTCTTTCTTCTTGGCCCCCACCACTCGAGCCTCTCTCTTGCTGTCTCTCTCCTCTCTCCTCTTTCTTTCTCTCTCTCTTTCTCTCTCCCCCTCGCTGTCTCTCTCTCTCTTCTTTCTCTCTCCTCTCGCGCCTCTCTCTCTCCTCTCGCATTCACTGTTCACTCCTCGAGTGTGGTCAGCGCCGCGCGCTATCGTTACCTCCCTTCATTCTTTTCCTTCTTCTTCCTTATAAAACCTCGAGCACGAGAACCCACAGCCTCCACAAAAATCTAACCCTAACTCCATCGCCATCGCATCCACCTTCGCCTATCTCCCTGATTTCGTCCTCCTTCTCTCTCCTCCTCTCTTCCCTCCTCGACCACCACTTCCTTCATCTCTACCGACCAACCCACTGCAAACCACCACCGAGCAACCCTACACCCCCACGACGAGATCCCACCGAAACCCTAACCTTAACTCTAGCTTCGATCCATCGTCCTCGCAACCATCTCCCCAACTCCCTCTGACCTCGCCTTCACCACCTTACAACCTCTCTCTTCTTTCCCGACGCCTGCAAACCCTGTGCGAACCCATCGTCATCACGCCGACGACCCCTTTCCGTCGTCTCTCTCTCCTTTCTCCTATCTTCCTCTCCCTTGCACCAAGCCCAATCCAAGAAAACCTGAGCCCAAGATCCCTGCACACCAAGAACCCCACTGCGCACCCTTTGCCAAACTTCACTGCCGTTTACCTCGCCGGAAAACCCTCGTCGTCTACACCCCCTCGCCTTCTCTGAACCCTCGACGAAACCTCAGATCACCAAACCCCCATCCTTCTTCTTTCTCCTTATTCTTCTTCTTTCTTCTTTCTTCCTTATTTCTTCATCTTGTCTCTCTTCCCGGTTATCGCCGGAGCTCCGACTCCATCGGTCTCATCATCACCCCCTTACAGCCTCCTCTGACCCCAGAACACCATCACAACCCCAACCAGCGTGGTCGTGCTCTTTCCTTTCCTGGACCCGTCCCGTGCGCGCGTGTGGTTTTACGACGTTTACCCGATGTCAGACGTGCCGCACGCATCCGTCGCGTATTCTATCGAGGCAAGTTAATCTTGCTACATGCTATACTACTATATTCTATATTCATTTGAATAATAACATCGTATAATGATTAGTTATGCATCCCACATTATCATTTTTGCTTGTTTCACCGTTTTCGGATATCCGTGTGCATCCGTGCAAGTTATTTCATATCTAGTGCATGCAAATTTATCTTGTTACATACTATACTACAATATACTGCATCCAATTGAATATTTCCATTTCATATTATTTAGTTGTGCATCCCGCATTTACCAGTTTATCATTTTACGGTTATATGACATCCGTATGCATCCATATCAGTATTTACATATTTATTCGCATGCTAAATCATCTTGCCACATGCTGGGTATAATATTATGCATCCATATGAGTAAAATGTTACCCGTTCATCCCATTATACATCCATACTAAAGTTTTACCGTTTTCGGATACCCGTTTGCATTCATATCATTTAAAATACGTATAGCTGCATCTACAGATCCCATTATTACATATTATCGTTACATTAACACCCTATGTGCATATCATTTAGTATTGGAACTATAAATATAACCCTAGTCGATAATTGTGCATCCATACCATTGTTTCTATATCTATTTGCATACCATGTCACAATATTTCATTTTACTGTTACATTAGTATCCCATACTTGATCTTGTGCATCCTACATAGTCATGATGTAATCCCTGATAATTATTTGTGCATCCATGCTTTATTTATGCATCCGTACCTGTTACAGTTTTATTATGAGCATCCTCTTGATACCTGTGCATTACTTGACCTGACTTGATACATGTACACTACCTGGCATGACCCGATATATCACTACTTGATATGTTACCTGATCTTGTTTCTAATGCCGACAATCCTGACATGTTGTCCCGATTGACATATCATGTTGTCTGTATAGACAAATATGTTCCTGCTTGATCCTGTGTTGGCATTAGCTTCAGATTTATCAATACGACTTGAACACATAACTTGGGGGTATGGGGAAATCAAGAATGTAACCTAACGTAACTCAAAGGGCTACGATATTGTTTGCCATTTTTCCGGGCGTTACGGAATACCTATTGTTTGCCGTTTTTCCGGGCATTCCAGAATACCTATTGTTTGCCGTTTTTTCGGGCGTTACGGAATAATCACCGATGGGTTACTATGAGGATTACATTAATTGATTTCGAAGACTTTAGAATAGATAACCCAGTAGCACAGTTTAGATTACTCACTGCACATCACATGTGCTTATACCCTTCACTGTTCCTTATTCGTGATACTGTTATACTCTTATTACTGTTCATACTCATGCTTGCATGTCTTGTTACCTCTTGATTGTATTATTGTTGATATTATGACGCACTGACGTCTGGGTTTTGCATGGCCCAGATCCTCTACCCTTGCAGCTGATCGATCAGGAGTATTTCAGTGAACAGGTCGAGCAGCGAGGACCTGTTAATATTTCAGTTTAGTTTTCTTTCAGCATTTTTTTATTCCTGATGTGAGCCCGTATTTGGGACGTACATTCCAGATTACTATTGTTTATTGGATCTGTTGCTTCCTCATATTATTTCTTGACTCGTTTATTCTGGCTCATGGACATGTACTAGATAGTTTATTTTATTTCTACTGTTCTTGATATCTCTAGACAGCCGTAATGTGACTGTGGAGGGATGTTTCCTATCCACAGATAGCATGGTTGGCTCTGTCACGTGCCTATCTTAGCGCACTCTGGGAAGCGCGACGTGACAAGTTATATCATGAAAAATATTGAAAAGCCGAAGAACACAGAAAGTCTTGAATTTTTTAAAATTCCACGATCTTCGTGTAATATAACAAGAAAAATATTGGAAATCAGAAGAAAACTAAGTTTTTTTTAGCTTTTTGGAAATTTTTCGAATTTTTTGTGGTGCATGCAAAGTATTTGAAGTAAATAGAAAACTTTTTGATTATTTAAAAAAATCATGATTTTAATATGCAATAGAATGCAATATATTCATAATTAAAAGTGAGAATTTTTTTTTGGGATTCCTAATTAAGAATATCATGATTTTCGTATGCTAAGCAAAATATTGAAAAAAAAAATAACACAGAAAATTTCAAAGTTTTTGAAAATTTCATGATTTTCAAGTGCTATGCATGAAAAATATTGATAATTTGAAGAAAATGGAAAAATTTTGAATTTTTAAAAAAAATCACGATTTTTGTGAACTGATATTGAAAATTTGAATTAAATAGAAAATTTTGGGATTCTTGAAGATATCGCAATTTCGTGAGCTATATAACAAGCAAAATATTGAAAACCGAATAACACAAAAAGTTTCTAATTTTTGAAAATTTTACGATTTCCATGTGCTGCATACAAAGTATTTAAAGTAAACAGAAAAACTTTTGAATTTTTAAACAAATCACGATTTTAATGTGCATGAAAAATATTTATAATTTGAAGAAAAAAAATTGGGATTCCTGAATAAATCGCGATTTTCATATGGTATATAGCAAGCAAAATATTGAAAAAACCAAATATCATAGAAAATTTTGAAGTTTTGAAAATTTCGCGATTTTCATGTGTTATGCATGCAAAGTATTGATAATTTAAAGAAAACAGAAATTTTTGAATTTTAAAAAAAAAACACGATTTTGGTGAACTGCCTTTTTTCTGGGTAATTCTTCGGTGCTTCTGCTTTTTGTTAACATTACCGGTAGTACATGTACAGCAACCGGTCTCCGGTCAATTTTTCTCTCTTTTTCCATCCTCCTGTTGTTACTCTCTCTCTCATCTGTCATCGCTCCCCTCTTAATTTATCTCTTTATCAATACTTGGGGACTTGGAGCTTTATCGCCGGCGAGCTCCTCCGTCCATGAGTCCCTTCATCCAATGAGTCTTCATCTCTCCATTCTTGTTCCCTCCTACCTCTTTCCTCAGCAGCATGATTTGTTTTCCCCAACTTTAAAATCTCCGCCAACTCGATCCACCTCCAACTACTGCTCAGCCACCAACGACGATGCCAACAATCTCCAGCCACTCTTTCTATCACCCTCGGTTACTCCTAAGCGTGCAATCCGTTTTCTTAAACCCATCAACACAGACCTCTAACAATAATCTTTGAAAGATCACCGTTCTTATAGAAATTTATGAGAATTATCAAAATATAAGTAGCTAATCTTGGATTGAAGAAAAAAGAGGACCCAAGTAAACGAAATGTAAAATTAGTTGAGGCTTTCAATTACAAATAGATGAAAGATTATAAACCCTATATCAAATTGAGTTAAACATTCTTATTTCACCAATAAATTAACATCAACAGCCCACATAATTATCGTAAAAAAAGCTTCTTAACATTGAAGAAGATGACCCAACACCACCCAACAAATTATGTCAGCAAAAATTTAACAAAAGTAAACCGGCCTTCTTTAGGACAGGAAAAAAAAAACTCAAAATCCTCACCTGCTATAACAAACCAAGAGCATCAAAAGAAAAATCAAACAAAACAAGACCCATATATATCAATTTAATCAATGAAATACTCAATCACATTTCACAGATTTTCTTTACAGCACACATTCCATTAGGGGAAAAAACTAACACAATAGTTCATGCACATGAGATCGATCCGCGTCGGAGTTCGTCAGGTCGGTGGAGGGGCGAGTTCGTCGACTATCGGCGGTGGAAAAAGTGGAGTCGGTGAGGATGAGGAGGGGGTTGGTTTTTTGTTTTTTAATTCTTTTCCTTAATCAGGAAGATCTATAAAAGAGAAAGAAAGAAAGAGGGGGGGAGAGTCACAAGTATCAATTTGTTTCTCTTTTTACCTACACGGGGCATTCTCTGATTCGTCGAACCGGAAACACGATTTACGAAGGCCCTTACTGGAAGCACCGAAGAAATTCCCCATTTTTCTAAGACACTGCTCTTCTCTCTTTGAAAAACATATGATTAAAATTGTCCTTCATTGCTAATTTTTGTATGTTCATGTTCCATTTTTTCTGAAGGCATGTGTAATGAGAGCCACGTGGTCATCAAGTTTTTGATCTGGAGTGTTTTGTGACGAATTGTCTTCGGAATGAGATGGAGGCAAAGATGAATTTGTCATCAAAGAACTTGAGAGGTGGAATTGGATTTTTCCATCAACATTAATTTGTGTTTACAGGTAATTTTTTTAACGAATGAATTTATAATTTTTTTGGAACAAATATTTTCTTTTATATATTTTATCTTTAAATAATGCTTTGTAATCAGGGAATTGATATTGTACTACATTAAGACATCCAGTTTACATCATGGCATTGCTAAGAATATAGTGATGACTACATATCAGCATCTTTAACTGTTTGTTGGATCTTTCTTATTTTCTCTTTAGCTGGATCAAATTGTGATTTTGTTTTGGCTTGCTATTAGATTGGAATTTGAGCTAGGAATTACTTATGACTTTTTTTTGATACTCTCTCTCTCTCTCTCTCTCTCTCTCTCTCTCTCTCTGTCTGCTACTGTTGATCTAAGCTACTGAGATAAGTATTTGGTTTTATGATCTTTGTAGTTCATACGTGGCATTTAATTTCTTAATCAGATTTGGGTATTAGTTCAACTCCTTCACCATAAACTTGGAAAACAAAATTAAGAAATACTTATTACAGTTGAAAGTTGCAATTTCAGCTCACTAACTTACGGAATTATTAATACATCAATAATTAAAAAACCATCCTTCCATAAAACAAAATCTTAACTTGAAATTTGAAACCTTGGTGTAATAAGGATCTCAACTGCACTGCGGGATAATACAGCTTCATGAAGCAGATTTATATTTTAACTATCCTGAGATGTCTGTTTGAGCTCCAGAGAGAAGCCAAACCCAGAAAATCTGCATGCCATAAATAAAGAATTGGTCAGAACTTGCATAACTTTTAGTCAACAATAATGCTTTATATCAAACAAAATAATTGGGATTACCTTATCCCTAATGCGTTGATTCTCTTCTCTAAGAAGAGAGGCATTACGAGATTTACTGAAGGACACATGGCGAGAATCCAACGGCTCCATTCACACAATGGACCGGCGAGATGCTTTGAATAGCCGGCAGCGATGGGCCTCCATGGGTAAAAAGTCTCCGTGCTTTGCCCACATGACCCATGGCTACCCCCACTACCCCTGCACTGTTTGATTTCTCTGAAATGAAACAGAGACTTCAATTTCATCTTTAAATCAAATTTAAATGCATTTTAATTCATTCTTTCAATCCCAAAACCCTAATTCCACACTATAAAGATAACCCCATACCCTAGCCCTTCCTAATTCTGAAAATTCTAGCCAAAACCCTCAAATTTTCTAAGTACAAGAAGAGTTCAAGTGGAGTTAACCAAAGACCAAATTCCGGCGAAGAATCGAGCAAGTTCCGGCGACTCCGTGACGCCACGGCGACTACCCCCATCTTCTTCTACCTCCTCTTCACCCTTCTAACTCGTAAGTCCCTTCTAATCCTTCTCCTTCTCCTCTAAAACTTCTTTTTCATAAAATATATCGGATGTGGAGTTAACACCGGCATCTTTTTTTAAACCCATAATTACACTCTTTCTTACATTTTCTTCATGCATATTCTTACACAGTGTTTATAATTACATAACTAATGTTTAGAACAACTTTCACCCTAAAATATCATGAAACATAACCTTAAATTAACTTTTACGCTAAAATACCATGAACTTCATATATTCATCTTTTAGTTCTTTGGATAATTATACCTTTAGAAAACATCACGGGGTAATGACCTACCCCTCACATACACACATGTTTACATATCACGATGAACCTTGATCATACTTTTGTTACCATATTTCATCAAAAAAAACATGAACTATAAAAACCCGTTTTTTAAATTGTATTATAAAAACTCTTTGCGATTATGTCTCTACAACCCATTTGGGGAACCCACTATTGGATGGTACGGATTATCGCACATCCTAGGTCTAGTAGACCGAGATGCATACCTTCTCACGGAGCATTCGGTCTCGAAAGATTTTTAATACGATTTTTTAGAAAAACGAAAATTTCTTTTTAATAATAAAATTAGTTTTTATTAATTATATAAATATTATTAAACCACATATTTTCAAGATATAATAAAATTCCATATTTTCTAAAAAATAAAAGAATGAGAAATTTCATCAAAATACCTTCAAGTTATCCAAAAGTCAAGCTTTATAGTAAAATATCTTGAACTATCCAAATTAAATTATTATCACTAAAATACTTCACATTCTTGAAATTCACAATTATGGAAACCCTAAATAATATAAATAAATACTCGAGCTTTATTTTGAAAGTATATAAAATATTTTTCATAAAACCCTATCGAGTTATATATATATAATTACATTTAAGGACTTTAGTAAATATAGGTTTAAACGTGATCAATTCTCTTGAGCCTCAGGGAGCCGAAGAAAGTGAGTGCTTGCCTATTTAAGGTAGAAAAACTTAACGATGTTATCAATGGTAATTGTCCTGGAAAAAGACACAAATCCTGTCATCCATGTGCAGCAGTTACCGATAACACCCGAATCTAACTCACGATCCAAATCAGTTTAAAGTGTCTGACTCAAGTCTGAGTCTAACTCAAATCAGAATCCAATTCAACATTAACCCAAATTCTAACATGTATACTTGAACCTGAACCTGAATACCGGAACAATATTAACATGCAAATATGACTTGACTTGACTGAACCATGGCTATAACTTGACTTGATTACATGACTACTTGTTTACATCCTGAACCTGATTACATGAACAACTTGCATCCATGGTTTCGGCAAGCCTTGTAACTATAATCAATACAATATATATTACGGGGTTTAACAGGGTAGATTGATACGAAATATATTAAAAGTGGCACGATGGTGGTCACTAAAAGACACCTACATGAATTCTCGTGCCATTATCCCGTAGGTTTTGACAGGACCTTGTACTTACATGTTACCATAATCCACGGAGCAAGTTGGACTCCTCTCGTATACACTTATACATTCTGTACTAAGTTACAAACAACTACGTTAGAATAACAAACATATATATGTACAATTACAAGTTCTTTCTCTTTACTTGTCCTATTCTATTCTTTCTTTTAGGATTTACCGAGCGCTGGTTCGCTGACGACATTCCTTTCTCTTTTTTTCTTTAGAATGTTCGTCAGGAGGATCGAACTCTCACGAGATCGAGCCCAGCCAGAACGACTTGGACCAGTTCACAGAGCAGCCAAACTTCTAGATTTTACCTGTACTTACTTTTCATTTCATATGGCACTGTTTAGGCATTGCTTTTTATCCTTGTACTTTCCTTTTCAAAGCAATGTATTGTAAAGATGAATGTTAATAAAAGTTGCTGTTTATTTTACATCTCTTGTCATTCTTGTGCATTTTATATATATTGCTTATTTACGCTTAGCGTGTTTACTTCTGAGTAAATACGTCGCGTGCCAGTCACATCTTTTTCCCCGTAAACCGCGAAGCGGGACGTGACATTAACTTGACATAGTGTAATTTTTAGTAAGCTTAAAATGTTCTGTTTTCATTGGTTTTTCAATATTTTGCTTTCCATAGCACATGAAAATTATAAAATTTTGAAAAAAACAAAACTTTTTTGTTTCTATGGCTATTCGATAAATTGTATATATACTATAACACACGAAAATCGCGAATCATTCAAAGATCTCATTTTTCCTATTCCCTGTCGTTATTCAATATTTTGCATGACATAGCTCTCGGAAATCGAGAATTTTTCAAAAATCCTGAAATTTGTTGTTTTCTATTGTTTTCAATATTTTCTTTATTTTAACACAAAAAAATGTGACATTTTTTTAAATCCCCAAAAAACTTTGTTTTCTTAAATTTTAAATATTTTTCATGTTGTATATACGAAAATCGCAAAATGTACGAAAATGTTTTTAAAAAATGTGTTTTATTGCTTGCTATAATAAATGAAAATAGTGAAATTTTCGAAACTCTAAAAAAAATTATTTTTGAATTTTTATTATTTTACATGCTATATAGCACACAAAAGTCCTGAAATTTTTGAAAATCTCAAACTGTTATGTTGACTTCGATTTTTTAATATTTTGCTTGCTATATCAAACTATAATCGCAAAATTTAATAAAATCCCTATTTCTTTAGTTTTTCAATAATATGATTGCTGTAGCACATGAATCATGAAATTTTTCTAAATTCCTTTTTTTTGTTAAATTTGATTTTCAACAATTTACATTTTATTATAGCATAGGAAATTCGCAATATTTTAAGAAATCTCAAAATTAAATTCTGTTTTTCAATATTTTGCGTGTTATATCACATGAAAATAGCAAAATTTCCCACAAGCCAAAAAATTCTATTTTATTTAAATTTTTAATATGTCGCATGGCCCACGAGAATTGCAAAATTTTTAAAAATATAAAAAATTCTATATTTAATTCAGTTTTCAGCATTTTGTTTGCTGTATGCACAGGAAAATCATGAATTTCAAAAATATCAAATATTTTTCCTTTGGTCATTCATTATTTTGTTTATGATAGCATACGAAATAACGAAAATTTGAAACTTTTCAAAAAAAAAATCTATTTTCTTCGGGTTTTTTTTATTTTAATTGCTATACCATACGGAAATCCTGAAATTTTTTAAAAATCTCAAAAAAATTCTGTTTTCTTCCGTTTTTCTTTATTTTACATGTTATAGCACACTAAAATCATGAAATTTTATAAATACCAAAAAAAACTTCCTGTCTTTTGTATTCCAATATTTTACATGATACGGGACATGAATTTGCAAAAATTTTAAATATTTCGTATGTTCATTGCACACAAAAATCGCAAAAAATCCCATAAACTTTTTTAAATCCCATTTTTTGGTGATGTTTTATTTGAAAGATATGCAGTTGTTTTATTCTTCTGGCAAATATACTATATTTAAAATTTTGCAAGTTATGATGTTATATTTGAAAGATACAAGTTTTGCTAATGCTTGCGACTGTAGATTACCTTTTTTAACGAAAAGAGCTCGGTATTGGGTAATACACTCGTTTCATGAATTTGATAAATTATTCAAAAGGTAAAGGGAAAGAAAAATTTAAAACAAAGTTGGAGCAACAGAATCCTACCAAGAAAAATGCTCTTAACAGTTGAGCAAAAAAGAAAAGGAAAATGAAAAAAAAGGAATTCCATGGTTTAAAGACATCAGATGAATAGAAGTGATTGACCAAATTGGTTAAGACAAGTTTTCACTTCACAATGATCCATAGATGTTATTTAAATATCTTGGGGAAACCTATCATTGAATGTATCATTTTATTCTAATATTTCCTGGTGGGGTATTGATTATATCACCTGCTAGCAAATTCCGAACTATGCGATGCTTGTTCGCCTCAGAATATATCCTACAGTAAGGTTTAACATTTGTTTTTGTTAATGGTTGTATCAATCTATTGTTTCTATGATAATTGCAACAAGCTAGCTATAGCAAAGAGATCTTTGGCGTCATGCTTTATGTTTCTGAGACCATTTTTTGGGGTGGATCTGTTGCAATTTAATTATTCTTTGTCACGCCCTGCTTCCCAAAATACAGAATACTAGGGATGATACGGCCAGCCATACTCCTACGGTCAAGGAAATATCCTGCCGTAGTCACACTTCGGCTTCTAGCATTACGTGGTAATCAGTAATCATAGCCCAAGTAATGAGGAATGCAGTCACTAATTTTATCAAACAGATGTAAAACTAACGGATAGAGTCAATGGATAAGATAGCGCTGACGTCACTGATCTAAATATCCGCATTATCCTCGAGGTAAGGAAAGTCCTGATCCGAGCTAAGTCCACTTCTTACTCTGAGCGTGCATACTCAGGTCGTCAGAGCGACACAATAGCAATATGTATAAATATGTAATATATGCAATGATGATGAACGTGAAGCAGTAATCATAAGGTAATGACGTGAGCATGAAATAACCGGTACAGGTCAACAGTAAAGCATGTGTATCGAATCAGTAATTAATGCAATGTCCATGTCACTAAAGCAATCAGTCTCTAAGTCTTAATGTCCAAATCACTAGACCTATCGTCAGTCCAAGTGTGAGCGTCAACCACCGCAGAAGCATCCCCAACCTAAGGGTAAGCCCCGGGGGCAAGGGAACACGGGCCCGAATCACGATCAGCAAGAATCAGAAACACTATCAGTTCAAATCCCGAAATCATTACATACGCCGGCAGTGGGACTCCTGAGATTCCGTTGATCGAACTCACACTCAAACTACCCCACATCCCGCGGTCTACATCAAACACTGACCATGAATCTAAATACTGGTCACTCCATGATAAGTCTACGGGAGAATTGAAGACAAGGTCTGCATTAAGCATGTCTCGACTGGTATCCAAGATAAATGGACGGTGCTCGATGTCTTACCTATGACGCTAATATAAGTGCTTCCATACATGTCCCATATCAGTTATAGTTACACTTATATATACCCCATAGGCGTCGACAATGCAATAACTAACTGGTTCCACTAATTGTGTACAAGTACGTATCACTTCCATTATTCAATCACGCTTTTACACTAATGTACCTGCAACAATCCAATCACTAATATTTAGCACTCGGTAATGTAACACGGTCACTAAGATATCGATGCAAATGAACACTATTTACAAGGGTATAACAGTCATGCAACATGGTGGGGATATAGTAAATGCACTACTGAATACATATGAGCAACCGGTGTCGGTTGCAATAGATAAATCACATAAAATCACACGTGCATAATTTGGCAAAACAATATAAAAAGCGTAAACAGTGTATTAAATTATATGTACGGTAAAATTGGTTTCGAGTCAATCGGGTATCAAGTTTGCAAGTTATGGTCATTCTATTTTAAGTGTTCTCTGCTGGAAATCCAGTTTCAGAACTGGAAGTTCATTTCGTAGTACGTTTTACTCCCTTTTGGGGATAATTAGGCGACGCTGCTGTTCAACTAATTGTAGGGCTATGAGTTAACTTTACAGCACAGGAGACGGATCAATAGTAGTCATCTTGGATTAGGAGTTATGATCAGATTACTGATGAAGGGTGCAAGCTGAAATGACATAAATCTACTGTACATGTCATCCGTTTAAAATATGATTTAAATACCAAATGATACTAGAATGTAGTGAAACCAGTACCATTGGAAAGCTAAAACAATTTTCTACGCAGCGGTAATTGGCTCCACACACTATCACAATTAAACATTAAGATTTCAGGTGTATAAATGCATGTCAAGGTGTAAGTTTCTGCTCTGGACTGCAGTCCAAGGTCAGGTAAGTTCTTTGTTTCAATGTATAGAGGATATATCTAACAGTAAACCTATATGCCGTGTTAAAGATTTTGCAGTACCCTTCTCAACGAACCTAGGCATTCTGTGATTAAATTTTTATGGAATTAATTATGAATTTAACGATGTCAAGTGTTCGGTAAAACGCGAGTTTCGGTATGGGCGTCACTTTAGGTGCAAAACGATGTCAGTTTGCAGTCAATTTTCTACAGAGCGTGTGTTAATAGTATTAGGGTCTAAATATCGTGGACCCCGCCATTTTGATTATGTTTTCGCATATGGTTTGCATCGAGCACTTAGCACATCATTTCGAAACTATAGCGGATTTGGTTTATCTCACGGACATGAACGGGATTCAATCCCTGTGAACTATATACATCAACCATGGGATATTAGGCTCATTATTTGTTCAATTCGTTATTCAACGCACGAATACGGGTTGCCACATTTATCAGACTCCAAGAAATATAATTAAGTTTCGATTGTGTGTGTGTGTGTGTGTATATATAAGTATAGATAGCATGTAAAGCAAGTGTTTAGCTTTCCTGACGACGATAGCTTGACGATGGCGATGGATGGAACGACAGAGATAACGGTACGGTCACGGCGACAGCAACGGCAATCTCGGGCGTGCAAGGAGGTGGCGAAGGCTCGGGTCTGGCTCTGTGCAGCGGGGGGCTTGATGCGAGAGTAGTGGCGATGAAGGCGAGGGGCTGAGGCGACGGTCAAGAATGGTCGGAAACGATCCAAAGCAGCTCCGGCGAAGGGTGGTAGCGAGGCTCCGGTTTGATGTTGGGTTTGAGGAGGCACACAATGAAGGAAGCAATGATGCTGAAAGTGTAGGTGGGAGAGGGAAACTGGTGATGGTGTCAGGAGCTGGGGCTCATCGAAGGTGGATTCGTCGGTGGCGACTTAGTGGTGGAAGAAGACAGTGGTGGCTATGTGTGGAGGTTGGAGGAGTGTTGCAGGTGGCGAGAAGGTTTTGGTGGGGGAAGATGGTGAGCTCGGGTAAAGGGGTCGGTAGCTGAGCGCTGAGCTTGGAGAAGAGGCTGGAGGCTCGGAGGTGGTTACGTTCGACGGGGGGTTCATCGGTGATGTGGGGTTGCAGTGAGAGAGGAAGTGGGTGCTCGGGTGTGTGTTGGTGGAGGCGACGAGGTGGAGCGGTAGGGTGTAATGGCGGCTCAAGCTCGTTGGCTGGGGCTAGGTAAGGAGATGAGAGGGTCGGGGAGGTGAAGATGGTGGCAAGGCAGCGAGGGGCTCGGGTGGGTTGACGTCATGGTGGAGGCAAAGGGGGTCACGAGGTCTAGGATGCGAGCGGTTGAGAAGTTCGGGATAAGGCGTAGTGCTCGGGCTCGAAGATGGAGGAGGGCGGTGGGTGTGTTGGGGTAGCGGTAGGGGTCCTCGCGGTTGGAGGAGGAGAGAGGTGAGAGGAGAAGAGAGGAGACGAAGGCGATGGAGGTAGAGAGGGATGAAGTGAGGGGGTTGGTTGTTGAGAGGGAGGTGAAATAGGTGAAGGGATCGCAGAGCGGTTGCGGCGAATGCGGGGATTTCGGGGGTAGTTGGCGAGCGGGGGCGACATCGACGAGGGCTGGGTCGTGGGCGAGCGCGAGAGGAGAGGGAGTCTTTTGGTTGTGGCGGGAAACAGAGAAGGAGAAGAAGAAGGGGAAGTGGGAGTAGGGGAGCGGGTCGGGTCGAGTAGGCAAGGTCGGGTCGGGTAGGAAAAAGGTTAGGGTTTAGTTTTGGTTTTAATGAAGAAAGGAATTTAGAAAAAATAAGAAAGTTATTTTGAAAAATAATTAGGAAATTAATTAGGGATTAGGTTTGATTGTTTAGAAAAAATTTAGAATTAGGAATTAGGGTTTAGAAAATATAGGGAAAATATGTGGAAAAAATTTGGAATTAAATTAAATAGGAAAAGAAGCATACGAAATACGGATAATAGAGTACAAAATAAACTGGGTATTACATTTTTAAACACCAATTCTTATTTTTTTGCTTGGTGTATGTTATTGATCTTTACATTGTTATTGCTTTCTCTTCATATGTTATTCATGTATCATTTTTCAACTGGAACATCATTTTGCGATTTTCGTGTACTATAACATGAAAAATATTTAAATATTGAAGAAAACAGCAAAAAAAATTTAATTTTTTAAAAAACGTGATTTTCGTGTAATATGCAAAATATTGAAAATTTTAAGAAAATAGAAATTTTTTGGATTCTTGAAGATATCACTATTCTAATCTTTTATAGTAAACAAAATATTGAAAAATAATAGAGCATAGATATTTTTGAATTTTTTAAAATTTCACAATTTTCGTGTAATATACCATGCAAAATATTGAAAATCGGAAGAAAACTAAATTTTTTTTGAGATTTTTAAAATTTTCATAATTTTGTTATGCTGCATACAAAGTATATGAAGAAAAAATAGAAAACTTTTGATTTTTTAAAAATCATGATTTTAGTGTGCTATAACATACAGAATATTGATAATTTGAAAAAAAAAAACCATAAAATTTTGGGATTCTCGAAGATACCGCGATTTTCGTATGCTATAGGAAGTAAAATATTGAAAAATCGAAGATTTTAATAAATTTTGAAGTTTTTAAAATTTCGCGATTTTTCATTTACATGTAAAATATTGAAAATTCAAAGAAAACAAAATTTTTTTGAGGTTTTTGAAAATATCGCGATTTTCTTAGGTTATATAGCATGCAAAGTACTGATAATTTGAAGACAATAGAAAATTTTAGAATTTTCAATAAAATCACGATTTTTATTTACGCATGCAAAATATTGAAAATTTGTACGAAACAGAAAATTTTGGGATTCTTGAAAATATCGCAATTTAGTGAGGTATAGAAAGCAAAATATTGAAAAACCGAAGAGCACAAAAGATTTTTAATTTTTTAGTTTCATGATTTTCGTATATTATAGCATGCAAAATATTGAAAATCTGAATAAAACTAAATATTTTTTAGAGTTTTTTGAAAGTTTCATGAGCTTTTTTGAGATTTGATAATTTAAAGGAAAAAAATAAATTTTGGGCTTTCTGAGGATATTGCGATTTTCGTATGCTATACCAAATAAAATATTGATAAAACCAAAGAGCTAAGCAAATTTTAAAGTTTTTGAAAATTTGGCAATTTTCTTATGCTATATATAGCATGTAAAATATTGAAAATTCAAAGAAAACTAATAGTTTTTGAGATTTTTGAAAATAAAGCAATTTTAAATTTTAATAAAAAATCGTGATTTTTGTGTACTATAAAGCATGCAAAATATTGAAATTTGAATTAAACAGAAAATATTGGAATTCTTGAAAATATCGCAATTTCATGAACTATAGCAAGCAAAATACTGAAATACCGAGAAGCATAGAAAGTTATGGGTTTTTAAAATTTTATGATTTTCGTGTATTCGACCAAGCAAAATATTGAAAATCCGAAGCAAACATTTTTTTATAGAGACTTTTGAAAATTTCTCGATTTTCATGTGATGCATGCAAAGTATTTGTAGAAAAACATAAAACCTTTGAATTGTTTTTAAAAATCACGATTTTAGTGTGTGCATGCCAAATATTGATAATTTGAAGGGGAAAAACAGAAGATTTTGGGATTCCTGAGGATAAAGCTAGCGATTTTCATATGTTATAGCAAACAAATATTGAAAAAACGAAATGCACATTCAAAATATTGAAAATTCGAAGAAAACTATAAGATTTTATATTTTTAAAAATATCATGATTTTTGTTGTTGGGGTAAAAAATTACACCCCTGTTGACCAAGTCAAAGTCAAAATCAATCCCAAGCCAGGTGGGCCCAAGTCCAGGTCAAGTGGGCTCATGCTCAAGTCGAGCTTCGCGACCGACCTTCCCCATGCCAAAATAAAAATTATGTAAAAAGTAATTTTGATATAATTTTTATGAATAAATGTAAGAAAAATGGGCATAAAGCCAAATTTTTGTAAAGCCCAAGGCTAATGTGCAAAAGAAATGAGCACATGAGGCGTGTGATGGACAAAATTCCATTTTGTAAAGCCCAATGGGCTATGTGTAAACTTGTAAAACCTATATAAGGCAACATGATAATGAAAAAAAAAAGAATAATTCATTCCCCTAAAAAACTATGGTTTTTGTGCCTCCTTCTCCTTCCGTTCTAAACATTCCTCCCCCTTTTGAATTAAATCAGGAGTCTAACTCTTCTTTTTCCAAAAAGAAACAGTTTTCACCATAAAACCTGAAAGGGGGGTCGGATCTTCCATCAAATCCCAAAAAGGGGAGATTTTTAAGTCTCGCCCCTTTCCTCCAAGATCCAGCCAACAGAGAGAAGGAAGGAGACCCATCTCAAAAAATCCCACTTTGAGAAAAATCCAAGGCTCAAGAGAAGATCCAGGATTCAAAAGAGAAGAAAGGGGTCCCCTTTAATCACCTCCTAAGATCTTCGAGGAGTTCAACTCCAAGATCCAAATTCTCAATGGACCTTAACTCCACACCCAGACCCTTTAGGAGTTTAACTCCAAATCCAAGTCTTTTAGGAGTTTAACTCCAAATCCAAATCTTTTGGGAGTTTAACTCTAAATTTATACCTAATTTCTGTTTGGGAGTTCAACTCCAAAGCCCCTAAGGAATTCAACTCCCAGCTCTGGGCTAAGCCCCTTTCTCTGCTGGTGCTCCCAGCGGCCGCGTGCCATGCACATGACCCGCTGGCGTCCAGCGGTCATGCGCAGGGCACGTAATCTGCAGGTGCCCAACGCTCACGCACAGAGCACGTGACCCGCGGACGCTCAGCGCCCACGCGCCATGCACGCGTCCTTAGGACACTCCTAGCCCCTCTTTTCCCATGCACTCCACACTAAAAATACCTCCTCCGTTAGAAAAAATTTCTAATGGGGCGCTGCCCTGCACCTCGCAAGGGGGCTGCTAGCCCTCTTGACCCCCAGCCCGCTATCCGGGTAGCGGGACCCCCATAAACTTTGTGTGGCCCTCGATACATCCAAGTCCCCTCCAAAACACAATACGCGCACACTGCAAATTGAGTTTGTATGACCAGTTTTATCCGTCAATCGGCGATTCGCTCACTCCAAAACCGAGGGCTAATTAATGGCAGCTTAGTCCGCAGCTGCCGGAGATTCCGATCCCCACAATCAATAAACCTCGACCTACCCTAGGCAGGAGGAATCTGTATACGCCTGACAAGCAACGCGTATTTCCCATCTCAATGGGGTAACGAAAAACACCCTACATTTGTATGCTATATAGCATGCAAAGTATTGATAATTTGAAAATACAAAAAAAAATTTGAAATTTTAAAAAATCGAGATTTTCGTATACTATATTGCATGAAAAATATTAAAAATTTAAATGAAATAGAAAATTTTGAGATTGTTAAAGATATCGTGATATTGAAAAAACCAAAAGCGCAGAAAGTTTTGAATATTTTAAAATTTCACGATTTTTGTGTACTATATCATGCAAAATATTGAAAATCCGAAGAAAATCAAATTTCCTTTTTTACCCTTTTGAAAAGTTCACGATTTTCGTATACTGCATGCAAAGTATTTGAAGAAAAACATAAAACCTTTGGGTTTTAAAAAAATTACGATTTTAGTGTGCCATATATTGATAATATGAAAAAAAAACAAAAAAAATTGGGATTCCTGAGGATGTCGCGATTTTCGTATGTTATGGCAAGAAAAATATTTAAAAGTCGAAGAGTATAACAAATTTTGAAGTTTTTGAAAATTTCATGGGTTTCGTGTACTTTGGCATGAAAAATATAGAAAATTCAAAGAAAACTATTTTTTTTATATTTTTGAAAATATCGCGATTTTCGTATGTTATATATCAAGCAAAGTATTAAAAATTTGAAGAATACAGAAAAAAAAATTGAATTTTTAAAAAATCATGATTTTCGTGTATTATAATGCATTCTAAATATTGAAAATTTGAATGAAACAGAAAATTTTGAAATTCTTGAAGATATCGCGATTTCATGAATTATAGAAAGAAAAATATTGAAATAGCGAAATGCATAGAAAATTTTGAATTTTTTAAAATTCCACATTCTTCGTGTAATATAAAAGGAAAAATATTGAAAATCCGAAGAAAACTAAATTTTTTTGGCTTTTTAAAAATTTTACGAATTTTGTGTGCTGCATGCAAAGTATTTGAAGTAAACAAAAAACATTTGAATTATTAAAAAAATCATTATTTCAGTGTGCTATAGCATGCGATATATTGATTATTAGGAGGGAAAAAAGAAAATTTTGGATTCCTAAGAATATCGCGACTTTCATATACTGTACCAAGCAAAATATTGAAAAAACAAAATAGCACAGAAAATTTTGATGTTTTTGAAAATTTCACGATTTTCATGTGCTATGCATACAAAGTATTGATAATTTGAAGAAAACAGAAAAAAAATTGAATTTTAAAAAAGAATCACGATTTTCGTGAACTAATATTGAAAATTTGAATTAAACAGAAAATTTTGAGATTTTTGAAGATATCGCAATTTCATGAGTAAGCAAAACATTGAAAAACCGAACAACAGAAAAAGTTTTTAATTTTTGAAAATTTCATGATTTTCGTGTGCTGCATGTAAAGTAATTGAAGAAAACATAAAAACTTTTGAATTTTTTAACAAATCACGATTTTTGTGTGCATGCAAAATCTTTATAATCTGAAAAAAAAAATGGGATTCCTGAGGATATCGCAATTTTCGTATGGTATATAGTAAGCAAAATATTGAAAATACCAAATAGCATAGAAAATTTTCAAGTTTTGAAAATTTCACGATTTTTGTGTGCTATTTATGCAAAGTTTTGATAATTTGAAGAAAACAGACAATTTTTGAATTTTTTTTAAAAACACGTTTTTTGTGAACTGATATTCAAAATTTGAATGAAACAGAAAAACTAGGGTTTCTTGAAGATATCACGATTTCGTGAGCTAAAGAAAGAAAAATATTGAAAAACCGAACAACACAGAAAGTTTTTAATTTTTGAAATTTTCACGATTTTTGTGTGCTGCATGCAAAGTATTTGAAGAAAATAGAAAACTTTTGAATTTTTAAATAACGATTTCAGTGTGTATTGCATTGCAATATATTGATAATTCGAAAAGAAAAAAAGAAAATTTTGGGATTCCTGAGAATATTGCGATTTTCGTATACTATAGCGAGCAAAATATTGAAAAACCAAAGAGAACGGAAAATTTTGATGTTTTTGAAAATTTCGTGATTTTCGGGTACTATGGTATATGCAAAATATTGAAAATTCAAAGAAAAATATTTTTTTGAGATTTTTGAAAATATTACGATTTTCATGTTCTATCGCATTCTGGTATTGATAATTTAAAGAAAACAGAAAAAATTTGATTTTTGTAAAAAGTCGCGATTTTGTAATACTATAAAATGCGAAATATTGAAAATTTGAAAGAAACGGAAAATTTTGGGATTCTTGAAAATATCGTGATTCCATGAATTATAGCAAGCAAAATACTGCAAAACCAAAAAGCATATTTTTTTTTTGAAAATTTCACGATTTTCGTGTATTATGACATGCAGAGTATTAAAAATTAGAAGAAAATTAAATTTTTTTGAGATTTTTTAACTCACTATTTTCGTGTACTCCATGCAAAGTATTTGAAGAAAACATAATATTTTTGAATTTTAAAAAAAATCATGATTTTAGTGTATTAGTTGTGAAAATGCATCGTTTATAACCCCGAAATCGCGGTGAAAGATTTGTTACGAACTTTGACTTTCGATTTAGGAATGAAAATAACGTCCGGATTAGTTGGGATTTGACATGCAGTATCGGGCCGGGAATCAATTCTGAATGCAATTAAATAATTAGTTTCGATTTTTAGCAAATTTCTAATTTTAGCGGTTATCTATTTTAGGCGGTTTATATTTTTTTGGTAAATTAGTTATGATTTTTTTGATTTTGTATGCGTTTATTTAAGAGACTCCTTTGCAATTGTAATAGGCGGTTTTTGATTAATAAAACTCTAATTTCTTTGGCAAAATTGTCATTGTTATTTTCTATTCCTTTCACCCTCTTCTCAATTAACTCAGCCAGATCAGGGTTGCACCAGTTACAAATGTCTTCAACCCCCCCTCCCCTCACCTTCACATTTCTTCTGAAGGCCATCTAAATCTTGTGTATGCATCGATGCATATCTCAATTGATGAATTAAGTAACAATCTTCTTCAATCTTCATATCAATGGTTTCACAAAATATTATTCATAGTATGCATGTACTCTTGGATTACGTACATTCATTAATTATTGAGTTCATGGATTTGAATGATGCTTGCACTTCAATCGACGAGGGCTGGATTACGTACATTCATTAATTATTGAGTTCATTCAGATATGTTTCATGCACTTGATGCTTCCAATGGCTTTAGAATGCTTGCACCTGTAGCTAGGTCCTGAATGTTTTCAAATTTCAAATTTTCCATAATTATATTCATTGGTATATTGATTAAACCATTACAATCTGCTCAAAACTTACGTACTGCTGCTAGACAAAAACGGAGCAAGAATTATAGTTTAGGGGGCCTACCATTTTCACAATATGTATTAAATCTGAAGATAATACTCAGAAGACCTAAGCGCCCTATGATGATGTTTGGCTAATACAATAGTATATATGGAAAATCCAAATAATTGAATATGGCATTATGATATAGTTATTACAATTAACAGAAGGATATTAAAATCTATTCACCAAAGATCATATAAGTAACGCAGCTTATGTTTAGAAAAAAGTAAGAAAGCTATTGGTTAAACTGAAAAAAAATTGTAAGCTATAGCACTACTACAAAGAAGGGTTGCTCCTACGGATATATCCGTAGGGGCAACCCACTGCCCCTACGGATATATACGTAGGGGCGAAAAAATACCCCGTAGGTGCAAAGGCCATAGGTGCAAGTTGAGGCCCTGAACTTGCCCCTACGGTTAAATTATTGCCCCTACGGATATGTGTGTAGGTCTAGTTGCCCCTACGGATTAAGCCGTAGGGTATGAGATTTTATATTATTTACGGTTTATTTTAATAAATTACTTGGCCCTACGGGTATATCCGTAGGGGCCTCTACTACCCCCTACGGATATATGCGTAGGTACGTTTCCGTAGGGGCACAAATTCAGGATTCCTGATATTTTGCCCCTACGGATAACGCCGTAGGGGAGAGTTAGTGGCCCCTACGGATATATCCGTAGGGGCTTTCCCAACCCCCTGGCACTGAGATCTGGGGGAAATGTCAGTTACTGCTGATATTTTGCCCCTACGGATATATCCGTAGGGGTAACATGTGTGCCTACGGATTAATCCGTAGGTACATATTGTCTGTAATTTTTTTTTAAAAATGGGCTGCTTGATTTTTTCCCGCCCTGTGCACAATAATATATACATCAATCAAATCATATATTGCAGTATTCATAATCACATCTCACGCATATATATAATATACAAAAGAAACACAAAAACTGAATATGATATAAATACAAACCAATATCAATATCGTTTCAAAATGTAGTACAATGTGTATGATATAAATAAATACATGTTTCAAAAAAAAAGAACCAAAAATCTACCCTAGCTCGGTCCAGCTCCACCTCTGAATAACGATAGAATAACGCGCGCCTGCTCCTCGGTCAATAAACTCTGCAATTCGTCGCGAGCGGGAGTCTGAGTGGGCGGTGGAGCTACAGGAGCTGTCTGCGGAACCGCAGCCGATGTAGTGGCTTGCGGAGCCGCAGCCGAAGGAGATGCGTGTGGAGGCTCGGCCGATCTACCCTGTCGCGTCTGGATATAACGTGTGTAAGAAGCGTGTAAGAACTGTTTATTATTCGAATTCGTATCATTATTAAGTTATTTCGAAACCCTGTTTGGATATCTAGTTTGGAAAAGCGTTGTTTATTTCAATTACATATGTATGTATGATTAATCAAACTTAAGTCTAAAACCAAATAAGCTCAAGCTACGTACTAATTATGGATATGTTGATATGTATATAATATGAAATGATATTTTACTATAAAGTAGTATACATACCAGCATCTCCTTCAACTCCTGAACGCTGGCCCTCAAGCTATCCAGTTCATGATGGACATGCCGGTCACTGGAGACGGAGGAAGTAACCGCCGGGGTGGAGTCCAACCTCATATAGGCCCTGCTAGGGCCCAATCCCCGGCCTCTCCCAACCTCTGTGGTGCCCTCCGTGTGCGACGTCCAGAACTGGGGTCAGCAGCCTCGGATCGTTCTGTCCGGTAAAATCGTTCCCCAGGCCTGGGCCTGCTCAACCACCCGCTCCTACACCCACATTCGAATTCTTATCATTATCAAGTTATTTCGAAACCCCATTTGGATATCTAGTTTGGAAAACTGTAGTTTATTTTAATTAGATATGTACATGTATGATTAATAAAACATAAGTCTACAACCAAATAAGCTCAGGCTATGTACTGATATTGGATATATTGATATCTATAATATGACATTATATTTTACTATTAAGTAGTATACATACCAGCATCTCATTCAACTCCTGAACGGTGGCCTTCAAGCTCTCCTGTTCCTGCTGGATACGTCGCTCACTGGAGACGGAGGAAGTAACCACCGGGGTGGAGTCCAACCTCATATGGGCCCTGCTAGAGCCCAGTCCTCGGCCTCTCTCCCAACCTCCGTGGTGCCGTCCGTGTGCGGCGTCCAGGACTGGGGTCAGCAGCCTCGAATGTTGCCTTCCCCCTAGCAACTGTCAGAACATTATATTTAGCACATACTGGTCTATAAAATTGACAAGAAATACCAAAATCAACAAATTCAAAGCCTTACCTACAGAGATAGAAGATGTGCTCCTCTGGTATCTGCATGTATCAAAATTTGAATAATATTAATTAATTTCAGTACATACATACTAACAAGGTAAACTCGCATATAGCGCTGCTTACACATATGACAGGGAGTGAACAAGCACTTGTAGATCATCAGGCGCAAATCTAATCTCATCAAGCAGCGCATGATAATGAGTTGGACGACTAAGAGCAAAAGGAATGTGTGTATATTTATGATATAGCATTCTAAATCAATATACATGCCCTATATAATATATAAACATACCTGGAGGAACGGGAGTGGCCTCTGTCCCTGATATGGACGCATCACCAATAACTAGACAATCAAACATTGACAATATAAGTAATTTTGACATAAAGAGGCATGGATATCTATAATATTACATTCAAAATGAATATTAGAGAGCGCACCTGCAATGAGAAGTGATAAAAGTATCACCCAATAAGAGTGTAATTTACAGAATCAGTTGAGACTCTTAAAAGTCATAGAAGAACCCGACCTGCACAAATCTGATGTATGCTTTCCATTGGACACTAAGAAGTCTCTAAAGGGAAAAGCCTATGTGAAAGCCATCATTAGTTCATATCAGAAGATTGATGCTGAAACAGAGAACGAGGAATCTCATTTTTTTCTTCTTCCGTCACATTACTGTCTTCTCCTTCTGCCACATTACTGTCTTCTCCTTCTTATTATGTGTGCGTGCAAATTCAATGACTATATTGAGAATATGGATTAATAGTGGGTAGGAAAAGTATTTCTCAAATGGCTTTTGCGTCTTAAAACCATAAACTACTAAGTAATGGCATACATAATTTTTTTAGTATAAAGGTTGTTATTTTAAGTTTTCCCTTATAGAGATATGATCTAACTGCATCTATAAACTATAAGTGTGCAGAAAATTATGATAAGAAACCATAAGAAAGGGTCGTAGCCATGCATAACCTTGAATCTACATACCAAAACATGCAAAAGCATGCACTTATTGTCACCTTGCCTTGGAATATAAAATATCTTGGAAGACTATAAGCGAGCATTTAAATCTTGATAGCTTTTGACTTCAACATATATTTTTCTCAAGTACCATGAAATATACTTGCTCCGTATAAACTGTTTTCAGGAAGATGGATTAATAATGACAAATTATCCATTGTGGCTCACTAGGTTAGTATTTTCTCTTCTATTGACCATCTTTCTAATCTGCTTGGTAAATTTATTCGGAACCGGCTGCGAATCATTAAAAGACATGCATAAGAAAGAAAGCTAAAATACAGATATATAGCATACCGATACATCGAAACTTCATAGTTGCGATGGCAATCCAGAGATATTTATTTCTACACATGTGGTGCGCGTGCGAATGCGTCAGGCATCATGGACAAATATTTCAGAACATGGAAAGTATTATTCGTATAAAGTAATTAAAACTTTTAAACACCTTGGGTAGATATTTTCTTAGTTGATGCAATCATATCATGAGGACTAAATTTAAGCTATTATACATATGCATATGTATTTTTCTAACCTAATATATCACACACACACACACAGAGAGAGAGAGAGAGAACACCTGGTAGGTAGAGAAATCAGGTAGCAGAATCCTGAAGAAATGGAGTCCATAGCATTGCTCATCATCATCATCCATGATCCCTTTGATAATATTTTTTCAAAGGGATCACGGATGATGATGATGAGCAATGCTATGGACTCCATTTCTTCAGGATCCTGCTACCTGATTTCTCTATCTACCTGGTGTTCTCTCTCTCTCTCTCTCTCTCTCTGTGTGATATATTAGGTTAGAAAAATACATAAGCATATGTATAATAGCTTAAATTTAGTCCTCATGATATGATTGCATCAACTAAGAAAATATCTACCCAAGGTGTTTAAAAGTTTTAATTACTTTATACGAATAATACTTTCCATGTTCTGAAATATTTGTCCATGATGCCTGACGCATTCGCACGCGCACCACGTGTGTAGAAATAAATATCTCTGGATTGCCATCGCAACTATGAAGTTTCGATGTATCGGTATGCTATATATCTGTATTTTAGCTTTCTTTCTTATGCATGTCTTTTAATGATTCGCAGCCGGTTCCGAATAAATTTACCAAGCAGATTAGAAAGATGGTCAATAGAAGAGAAAATACTAACCTAGTGAGCCACAATGGATAATTTGTCATTATTAATCCATCTTCCTGAAAACGGTTTATACGGAGCAAGTATATTTCATGGTACTTGAGAAAAATATATGTTGAAGTCAAAAGCTATCAAGATTTAAATGCTCGCTTATAGTCTTCCAAGATATTTTATATTCCAAGGCAAGGTGACAATAAGTGCATGCTTTTGCATGATTTGGTATGTAGATTCAAGGTTATGCATGGCTACGACCCTTTCTTATGATTTCTTATCATAATATTCTGCACACTTATAGTTTATAGATGCAGTTAGATCATATCTCTATAAGGGAAAACTTAAAATAACAACCTTTATACTAAAAAAATTATGTATGCCATTACTTAGTAGTTTATGGTTTTAAGACGCAAAAGCCATTTGAGAAATACTTTTCCTACCCACTATTAATCCATATTCTCAATATAGTCATTGAATTTGCACGCGCACATAATAAGAAGGAGAAGACAGTAATGTGGCAGAAGGAGAAGACAGTAATGTGGCGGAAGAAGAAAAAAATGACATTCCTCGTTCTCTGTTTCAGCATCAATCTTCTGATATGAACTAATGATGGCTTTCACATAGGCTTTTCCCTTTAGAGACTTCTTAGTGTCCAATGGAAAGCATACATCAGATTTGTGCAGGTCGGGTTCTTCTATGACTTTTAAGAGTCTCAACTGATTCTGTAAATTACACCCTAGTTGGGTGATACTTTTACCACTTCTCACTGCAGGTGCATTATCTAATATCCATTTTGAATATCGATAATATTACATTCAAAATGGATATTAGAGAGCGCACCTGCAGTGAGAAGTGGTAAAAGTACCACCCAACTAGAGTGTAATTTACAGAATCAGTTGAGACTCTTGAAAGTCATAGAAGAACCCGACCTGCACAAATCTGATGTATGCTTTTCATTGGACACTAAGAAGTCTCTAAAGGGAAAAGCCTATGTGAAAGCCATCATTAGTTCATATCAGAAGATTGATGCTGAAACAGAGAACGAGGAATGTCATTAGTTTCTTCTCCTGCCACATTACTGTCTTCTCCTTCTTCTTCTGCCACATTATTGTCTTCTCCTTCTTATTATGTGCGCGTGCAAATTCAATGACTATATTGAGAATATGGATTAATAGTGGGTTGGAAAAGTATTTCTCAAATGGCTTTTGCGTCTAAAAACCATAAACTACTAAGTAATGGCATACATAATTTTTTAGTATAAAGGTTGTTATTTTAAGTGCGCGTGCAAATTCAATGAAAGTTAGATTTGAGGATACCCATGTATGAGTTGTATTCTATATATGTGTGTTTCGATTTATGATTTCGCTTAAGTGTAGGGTTGTTTTTACTTAAATTTCAAATGTATATACATGCATATTGTCTTCTCCTTCTTCTTCTGCCACATTACTGTCTTCTCCTTCTTCTTCTGCCACATTACTGTCTTCTCCTTCTTATTATGTACAGTACTTCCACAAAATACGTGTTGTCATTTCTAAATGGAAGTTTCTCAGTGCCACCATAGTAGCAGAAGATGGAATTGTTTATCGCCACTAGATTATGCTAAGCCTCGGATAGATTAGGCAAACATGATCTAGAAGAATATAATTAGCAGAGGAAATATGCAAATAAACATGCATGCAAGCTGACATTAAAAGATTAATATAACAGAGATGTCTACTGATGATTTGTAAGATGTTATCGCAGGTAGGACAACTGCCAATTCTATGGCTTGTGGCCACCAGCGACTGCTTTCTCACCACAGTAAAAATAATGAGGGACTATAACATATCATGAATTCGATATGCACCGTGATTTCATAGCATATGTCTATTAACCTATAATGTATAAGTTCTCGGCGTTGATTGCAGAGGTGCATACAGTCTGAACTAGTAAATATACGTAAGAAGGAAAAAGAAGAAACGATTCATAAATATGGTTGGGCCAGAAACAGACTTAGTCACTGAATGACATATAACTGATATTCCTTGATGTAGAAATCAATACACCTTTGATAACAAACTCATTCTTTTTTGGGAGATATATGAATAACCGACTCTGACCCTCAGCATTCCATTGAACACATGGAAATCCATCGTATCTCATATCCAGCCACCTCACTTCACCGATCCTATGATCGCCCTTTGGAGGACGCACAGCCCTAGCCGCAGCCCCAGCCCAAACCCTAGCCTTAGGTGGTGGTGATGAATGTGAATCCTCATGTGATTTTGCATATTATTGCAAGAGCGTTAATGGGTTTTCAAGATTTGTACGTAGTCAAGAGCAATTGTGAGCAAGGAAAGTAAAAATAGTTTTGGAATTTTATCAAACGGTTGGTGAGCAAACTAGCAAAACGTTTTGAATGAAAATATAATGTAAAATAATTTCGAGAATCAAAAGTGATAAGCTTTGTTAATGATATGGGAGAGAAGCTTGCTTTTTCTTTTTTGTGAGAAATATTTTAGGTTTTTTTTCCTTATTTCTGTTACATCCTGACCGAAGAACTTTCACAATTGTTAAAATTCAGCATTTTGGTCAGTCCTCTCCTTTATTGATATGCATGTGATGTGAGGGTTGGATTTAACACAGCAACCATTGTTCATCAATATATATTACCAAATAAAGCTCTTTATTGTTGGTTATGTTGGTTTCATCCTATTCTTGCCTCAATTTGGTATAATTTGAAATGGCCCACGATTCTAGGGTTTGATATGGGATGGCAATAGAAAAGAGAATTTGTTCTCAAGTTATGATCGAATACCATAATAAATTGGGAGTTGGTTAGGATTGTGAAATTGTGAAAGTAGTTGCATTTTTTCAAGTATGATCTTGTGAAAATCGGATGAAATATTTAACATCATTTTGTTGTTATTTAGGATTAGCACCCTCTAAAGGATTTTAAGTTAAGATAATGGATATGGATCTTTTGTCAGGATAAAGAAGATCTGCACATGCATAAATACTAGTATAAGATAATTCAAAATTTGGGACAACGGATACATACCGCTAAAAGATATAAATCGAAAACCCAAACAATATTTTGTGATAAACTTAAGTGTTCTTGCAAACTAATACAAATCTTGTTAAAAATTTGATAAATTGACCTTCCCCTTCCCCAGCCCTAGCCCCAGCCCGCAGCCCCAGCCGCACCCCCAATAAAAAATTTTATAAATTGACCCTTCCCCTTCCCCGACCCCGACCCTAACCCTACCCCGACCCCGACCCCGACCCCGCAGCCCAGCCCCTGCCCCAACCCTAACCCGACCCCGACTGCGACCGCGACCCCAGCCTAACCCCAACTCGCGCGCCATGAACCTTAAGCCCAAAATAATTCAATAAATTCTTTAACTTACCTCGAGATTTACTCACCAGAACGGCTGCTGGGGCAGGGGCGACGATCTGAACGGCGGTGGCGACGACCTTAACCGCGGTGGCGACGAGAACTCCAGTGGCGACGAAACCGGCGGTGGCGACGAGGAGAACAACCTTGGCGGCGACGGCATGGCGCATTGGGGGCTTATTTTCGCGCCCGATCGAGAGAGAGAGGGAAATGAGCGTAGACGATCGATCTGGGATTTTATTAAATCGATATTTACTTGCCTCTACGGATATATCCGTAGGTCCTTTGTTTGCGGCTCCGTAGGGGCAAACACCTAATTAAGAATTAATATTTTTATTCTTGGACGTCTTTGCCCGTAGGGGCAACCTTTTAGCCCTACGGATATATCCGTAGGGCCAAGTTATTTCTGCCCCTACGGATTAAACTATCCGTAGGGGCAACCCCCTATTTTACTAGTTGGTCACATGTTAGACCTTATTCCATCATCATAGTATCATTCGTTACCGTTAGGTTCTTGGCTAATATCTTCACTACCATTGGATTCTCAACGACGATGACAACATGCGACGACTACAACAAGAAGTGCGTCTTTATCCCAAAATCTTATTCTTGGATATATGATTTTTTTCGTGTGTTCAGGGTGGGGTGTTTTTTATGGGGGTTTGGGGGGGTGGGGTGTCAAAAAGATATTGGTATTGGTATGGGCTCTGCACCAGCCAATTATCTACATCTGGTATTTAAGATGAACAGCATTCATCTGTAGCATGTTATTAATTTATATGTTTTAAACTTTTTACTCTAGTGGTTTATAACTTTTTGTTTGATGTTACTTTTAATTGTAGTTTACAAATTGCCTCGATACATAGTGATGTTTCTACCTAGCTGTTGCTACTGCATCTTCTTATCCTCCCCATCTTCTTAAGCAACCACAAGAATAATTGCGACGAATATTGGGGTGATAATATCAGACCGAATAACCACCAAAAAGCTTACCGCCCGGCAGAAATAGACTGCCTAGGTAGTCTTTTTTCTAAGACACTGCTAATTTTTGAATGTTCAAGTTTCATTTTTTCTGAAGGCACTGCTAATTTTTGTATCTTCCATCAACATTTGGGTTTACAGGTATTTTTTTAAGGAATGAATTTATAATTTTTTTGGAACAAATATTTTCTTTTATATATTTTATCTTTAAATAATGCTTTATAATCAGGGAATTGATATTGTACTACAGATCAGCATCTTTAAATGTTTGTTGGATCTTTCTTATTTTCTCTTTGACTTGCTATTAGATTGGAATTTGAGCTAGGAATTACTATGACTCTTGTTTGATACTCTCTCTCTCTCTCTCTCTCTCTCTGTGTGTGTGTGTGTGTGTGTGTGTCTCTGTCTCTGTAGGCTATTGAGAAAAGTATTTGGTTTTATGATCTTTGTAGTTCATAAGTGGCATTTAATTTCTTAATCAGATTTGGGTATTAGTTCAACTTCTTCACCATAAACATGGAAAACAAAATTAAGAAATACTTATTACAGTTGCAAGTTACAATTTCAGCCCACTAACTTACCGAATTATTTATACATCAATAATTAAAAAACCATCCTTCCATAAAACAAAATCTTAACTTGAAATTTGAAACCTTGGTGTAATAAGGATCTCAACTGCACTGCGGGATAATACAGCTTCATGAAGCAGATTTATATTTTAACTATCCTGAGATGTCTGTTTGATCGAGCTCCAGAATCAGAGAAGCCAAACCCAGAAAATCTGCATGCTATAAATAAAGAATTGGTCAGAACTTCCATAACTTTTAGTCAACAATAATGCTTTATATCAAACAAAATAATTGAGATTACCTAATCCCTAATGCGTTGATTCTCTTCTCTAAGAAGAGAGGCATTATTAAAAAAATACTAGGATTGGACTCTGAGGCTCAAGCACTCTTTCTTGCATATATTTGTATTCCACCCTTGGCAACATTGCGGGACCTTACACATCAACAACATATATTTTCATTCTTATATATAGGGATGATCATACTTGGAAACAATAAGGAATATCCTTCAAATAAAATTGTGTGATTAATAATTTATCTCCATAATATGTATATTCATAACATATGCACTAGGAATGCATGCACTCTTCGCTAGCATACATGAACTTATGATTTACTAATTGTTATGCTTGTGAAGATCATGCATTTGGTTTTGAGGGAAACATTCATATTTTTAAGTGTCATGTACACACAGAATATAGAGATTATTCATGCTGTTTTGTTCAAATGCATTTTCAAAAATTATTTATTTGACATTAATAAGTGATTTTTTTTAATGATGACATGCATAAATTTAAAACGTTAAGAGATAGAAAATGTGATTAACGTACCAGTATACATGAATAGCGTTGGCCAGAAAAAATTTCAAGTTTCTTAGACATGCTTATCCAGCTCTAGCTTTAATTAGGGATGAAACTGGGCCGGGATGAACGGGTTTTGAATAAATTTTATACTAAACCCGAAAATTAATACCTAAACCAAAAACCCAATGCGTTAAACCCGAATCTGCAACTTCAGGTTTCAAGCGATTTTCGGGTTAAGGCGGGCGGATCAGTTTTTGTGGATTTTTCGGGCTTTGCCAATTATAAATTACCAAAAAAAATAAAGTTACAATATTTAAGGTAAGTTCTACTAACTTGTATGCACAAAATTGTTATATATTATAGATTACACATAACAATTGCACTAAGTTGACATCATACAATAAATTAAAACATGCACGTTATACATTTAAAACTAAATGTTTATGTAATATTTCGAGTTGCATCCGTTATATGAGACGAGTTCGGTTCGGGCCGGGTTTAGGGTTCGGACGGGTTTAATACAATACTCACACCCAACCAGAAATATTTTTATCTAATCTTCAACCCGCCCGATCGGGTTCAGACAGGTATTCGATATCTAAAAACCCCAGAAAAATCGGGACAAGTCGGATCGGGTTCGGGTAAACCCAAACCGACTTTCACCCCAAGCCTTGATGTACCAAAGCATGTTGGGTTATTAGCCCCCCCCTCCTAATGTTTACTATTAAATTAACCTAAGATACTAAGATATTTATAATTATTTTGTGGTATTGGATTTTGTTTGGCAGGGTTAGGGTGCAATCCAGAATGGAAAAGGCCCTGTTGAATGGAACAAACCGATGAACTGTTTCTTGGCGCATATATATGACTTGTATTCTTTTGTGCTTGAAGGTAACAAATGTTCTTTATTTACATTATTGTGCAACTCTTGGTGTCATGAACAATAGATCATTCTGCTACATTATAGTTTGTGTATTACTGGCACTGATGTGGAATCGGAAATAATATGTTGACGTTTTCTTCTCCAAAATTATGCCAAACAAAATTGATAAGATTTATATCTATGAATATTTTGTTAGTTTATCTCATTAATTATATTCAATTATGCATTTTTTCTTCTATTTTAATTTCCTTCAATTAAAATGGGTCTTGTGGTGGAGTTTCCAGAATTCAATATTGCTTCTTTGCATTGCTATATGATAAATGCATATGCCTATTTTCTTAATGGAAATTTCATTAAATTTTTATAAAAAAAATTAAGAGTTTTGGGGGTGTATTTAAAAATATGAATATTTAGGAGATGTATTACAAAATAGAAATGTTTTATGGGGCCCATATAAAAAACCCTAAAAAAATTGATTTTAGTGTTTATAAACTTTGTATAAATTAACACCTTGACATCGTGTAATATTTAGTGAGCTCAAAATTTTCATTTTTCATTGGTTTTTCAATATTTTGCATTCCATAACACATGAAAATTGCAAAATTTTGAAAAAATAAAACTTTTCTGTGGCTATTCGATAAATTGCATGCTATAACACACGAAAATCACGAATCATTCAAAAATCTCATTTTTCCTATTCTCTTCCATTATTCAATATTTTGCATGACATAGCTCTCGGAAATCGAGAAACTTTCAAAATTCTTGAAATAAGTTGTTTTCTATGGTTTTTCAATATTTTGTTTATTTTAGCACACAAAAATGTGATATTTTTTATAATCCCCCAAAAATATTGTTTTCTTAAAATTTTAATATTTTGCATGTTGTGTGTGTGTGTGTACATGTGTGTGTGTGTGTGTGTGTGTGTGAAAATCGCAAAATGTACGAAAATGTTAAAAAAAATTGTGTTTTATTGTTTGCTATAACAAATGAAAATAGTGAAAATTTTGAAACTCTAAAAAAATTATTTATGAATTTTCATTATTTTTCAAATTGTAGAAAATCTCAAACTATTATGTTTACTTCGGTTTTTTAATATTTTGCTTGCTATATATATCAAACAAAAATCACAAAATTAATAAAATCCCTATTTCTTTGGTTTTTCAATAATATGATTGCCGTAGTAGATGAATCGTGAAATTTTTCTAAAAGCCCATCTTTTTGTTATATTTGATTTTCAACAATTTACTTTTTATTATAGCATAGGAAATTCGCAATATTTTCAAAAATCTCAAAATTTTCTTTTTTCTATTTTTTCAATATTTTTCGTGATATATCACATCAAGATAGCAAAATTTTCCAAAATCCAAAATTTTCTATTCTATTCAAATTTTTAATATGTCGCATAGCACACGAAAATTGCAAAATTTTTAAGAATATCAAAAATTCTATTTACTCCGTTTTTCAACATTTGTCTCGCCCCGCTTCCCAAAAACGAGAAACGGGAGCGACAAACCGGCGACGTATTCATATCGAGAAGCACTTCTTTTTTACATAAATACGCTAATCGTCTATATAAGCAATTTAGAAAATTATAGTACAAGAATTTTAAGCTTATAAAATATTCAACATTATTTATAACAGTCCCAAAAACAATAACTGAACACAAATTTGAAATTAAGGAATTAGGAATGGAAGATAGCCTTGAACAAAAGAAGGCATACTTACTAAAAAAGAAAACTAAAGCTCGGCCTGATCTGAAAGATATTGATTGTCTTTCTCAGTTGGTGCCACCTCATACCTAGCCTCATCGCCTACCCCAATGTTGTTTGACGACAATTCCAAGAAAAGAAAACAAGAAAACAGAAATACCGTCAGTGAAACAAAGTTCGATAAGTCCCAATTTTATTAAAAAAAATATGAAATGAAATATAGTATACAGTATAATCAAATAAGCTATTTCAATATTGATACGTAAAGTATGTTCTGAACATCAATTTTATGATCTAGGTATTCTATTTTATTTAATATCAAATGTTATGCAATTTATACATTTATATAAATATTTTAATTAAAGGTTAGTGCTAATCATATAATATATTGATTACTAAATTGGTTATGCTATTAATTATTTTAATATGCATTATCGGATTATGTTATTTAAGGTACTAATCATATAATAGATTGATTACTAAATTGGTTACCCAATCGGTAGTATATATCAGTGTTATCGATACAAGATCTGCGAATAACTGTGCAAAGCAAAAGGTAGTGTGTAAGTCAAATAAACATGTGTTAATCAGTGCAACGTAACTAGAGTATCACGATATTCGATATTTCAGTGCTACCAACTATAAGTATAAGCTCGATTGTAGGAGTTTTATTATGTAACCAGGATATTCCATAATACCACAGAACAACAGCAACACGAGATTCCTGAGATTCAAGATATATATAATGTAATGTACCGTATTTCCCCAGTACTACGAGGAATAAGACATGATCCTTCATTACACATAAATACCCCCATTTTCGAGCTACCATATCCCCATTGTTTCCCCAATATTTAAACATATTAAAATAGCAAAGCTCTGTTGAAATTTAATGAGGCAACGCCCCACGAACTTCTCACAAGGGTGCCAGCGCCAATGTGCAAAATACAGAAGAGCTTCTGGGTAAGAACTAAATTCTTATACGGCACCGCACGTGCTCCTCACGCCGGCGCCAATGTGTAAAGCACATAAACACTTTCTGAGTAAGAATTAAGTTCTTATATGGCGCCGCATGTGCTCATCGCGCGAGCGCCAGTGTACAAAGCACATGAATACCCATCATAAGAATTAAATTCTTAAGTGGCGCCCACGTGCACAGCACGTGAGCACTGGCGCCCAACTAGAATTAAATTCTACGTTTGCTTAACAAAAAGTTGGAATACTCTCTGTTAAACAGAGCCGTTGGATCAAAAATCCAACGGAGATGATAAATCATCAAAATATAGAATCAAATTCTATTAGGAGAAAATATCTCTCAAATCTTTCTAAATAAGAAAGATACTCTCGGTTGGATCAAGAATCCAATAATAGAATAAAATTCTATTTTGGGAATATATTCCTTCAATCTTTCTAAACAAAAAAAGAAAGATTGCTTTCTGTAAAACAGAGAACCCTTGGATTAAAAATCCAATGGTGATTAAAAATCACCACTTGACAAAATAAATTCTGTATATGGGAAAATATTTCCCCAATGTTGTTAAAAACAAGAAAACACATTCTATAAAACAGAAGTTCTTGGATCAAAATTCCAACGGTGGGTAAAATCCCCCAAATAAATTTTGAGTCCAATTAAATCAATTGAAATCTCTCAACGAGAGATTTTCTCAAAACTAGTTAACAATTTGCCTTTATTATATAAAGGCCCCGAGACTTCAAGTCTCAAAGACTAGAGGGAGACGGGGAGACCAAAAAAGAAACCCCTATAAGCTTCTGCAAAAAGACATTGAGCTCTCAAAAAGAACAGAGAATTCAATTCTCAAAGAAGAAGATCTTTCTTCTCAAAACCCTAGGTAAAGAAAAGAGATTAAAACATCTCCTTTATATATCATATCACATCTAAGGGTTTAACACTTTTGAAAGAACCTAGTTCTTTCTCTGGATCTGAGATCCACAAGACAAGTCCCCCATAAGTTGAGAATTTAATTCTTATTGGGAAAATCTTGTTCTTGAGAATCAAACATTTAGGAAAGAACAAATTTAAAAAGAAAGAAGATGGATTCCATAATACTCCAAGAATTCAGTTCCTTCAAATCAAGAACTTAGTTCTATAAAAACTTAACCCGAGATCCTTAAAAAAATAGTGATTTTGGTGAGCGTTAATGGTCAAATCTGCGCTGTGCGACACGTGTCAGCGCAGTTGCGCTGCGCTGTGCGCTGTGCGACACGTGTCAGCACAGATGCGCTAGCGCAGATGCACCGTTTCATAAAAAAAAAGGGGCTAAGTGCCAAAGGCAATTTATCTTTGCAAAATTACATGCACTTAATAATAACAAATTAAAATCATACGATGCACAAGCACAACAGAGAACTAAAATAAAAGAACCCTTAACAGACAATGAAGTACTTGATTAAAAAGAAAAATACTTATTCATTATTATTGTTATTACATTTAAAAAAGATCACCGAATACGGGATCAGAGAGACAAGGGTTCAAAAAAAGAAAAAGAAGATTATTCAGCTCCCTCTCCGTCTTCTCCATCACGTCGAAGCGGCGATCCTCCCGAGGGGTAGCCATCCAACGGTCGACGCCGTACTCCTGGGAAAAAGTGGCGATGACAACCCGACGAGCCCGTATCTGGCTCAGCAAGTGGAAGGAGAAGTCCCTCAGGGCTTTGGTGATCAAGTGCGCTTCGAGAAAGAACTCAATCTTATCCTCGGCGGCATCCAGCATCGCCGAGGACATCTCTGCTGGAGGAGGGGGAATGTCGGCGAGCACCGAGGCAAGGATCATCCGAAGCCAAATGGAATTCGGAGGGAGAGGAGACCCCACACGAGTCAAAAGCTCGTGCATTGCGGCATCGTATTGCTCGTCCGAGAGAGAAGGGTCCACCAGGCGCGCAGCAAAACGGGGAACGATGTCCCGAATCGGCACCTCCCATGGTTGTCGGCGGGCATGAGGGCGGTTGCAAGCCATGATCGAAGAAGTTCTCTGAAAATGAAAGAAGAAAAGGCTCAGCCTCGAGTTATATATATATATACCCAAGCACAGAAGATTCTGTGCACAATGAAATCATTTCCAAGTTTGACTTGAAAAAAGGAGATGAAAAGATATCTCAGGTGAAGCGACGCTTCCGATTTGCCCAAAATCTAAGTTTTAATAAATGAAGCAACACTTCAGATCCTCCGCGCTGAGCGCAGGGCGCCACGTGTCTGGCGCAGACGCATCAGCGCAGCGTCCAAGACAGTGCGCCCAATCAGAGCAAAGCTCTATTTTCAAGTAAAATTAAAGGAAGCAACGCTTCAGTTGCGCAAGCACTGCGCTGCGCGACACGTGTCAGCGCGGATGCGCTAGCGCAGTTACGCTGCGCTGTGCACTGCGCGACACGTGTCAGCACAGATGCGCTAGCGCGGTTGCGCTGCGCTGCTGACACGTGTCGCGCTGCGCTATGCGCCGCGCGACACGTGTCAGCGCAGATGCGCTTGCGCGGTTGCGCTGCGCTATGCGCCGCGCGACACGTGTCAGCGCAGATGCGCTTGCGCGGTTGCGCTGCGCTATGCGCCGCGCGACACGTGTCAGCGCAAATGCGCTTGCGCAGTTGCGCTGCATGACACGTGTCACGCGCTGGGGCATCTGCGCCAAACAGAATTAAAATTTTAAAGAAATCTTTTCTGTTTTTGTTAAAACAAGAAGATTTTCTTCTGTAAAACAGAGGCCTTTGGATCAAACATCCAACGGTGGGAAAAATTTCCCAAATCACTCAGAGAAAGATCTCTTTAACAAATTTAACTAATTTATGGGCACTATAAAAATGACCCTAGACCTCAATTCAAAAGGATGAACATTTGGTGAGAAATCAAAAACTTCAAACAGAGAGAACTCTGAAGAAATTTCAAAAGAAAAAAAGGTAAAAACCTTTCAGATAGAAGAATTTCTTCTAATAAAACTAGATCAATGATCTCCAATAAAAAAAACAAATAATAATAGTGCTTTGCACTTGTGAACCATTGGTTCTCTGAGATCAAGAAAAAAACAAGAAATACTTATTTTTCTTTGATTCTAATTAGATCAGAGAAAAAAACAGTGCGTTGCACTTCTTATGAACCACTGGTTCTTTAAAACAAGAAAAACAAAATAAAGAACAGTGCTTTGCACTTTTTTATGAACCTTTGGTTCCTGAAATAAGAAAAAATTTGTTTTTTCTTTGACCTAAATTAGATCAAGAAAACGAATAGTGCTTTGCACTTCTTTTATGAACCATTGGTTCTTGAATCTAAAAGATTCTCAAATCATAGTGCCTTGCACTTGCAAACTGCGCTGTTACGCTTCTGGATTGGCGCAAGCCACCAGAGCGCGCCACGTGTCGGCAGCGCAGGCGCAGCGCACTGCGCTTGCACGACACGTGTCAACACTACGAGCGCTTGCGCTCTCTGATTGGCGCAAAGTGCCTGATAAATTCAATGCATTTCCTAAAGGGCCAGGCCCAAATCAAAAGACCTAGCAGGCCAAAATTAATTGCAAAGCAATAAAAGGGCAGAGCCTAAATAAAATTGATGCTCTGCATCATTTATAAAGGGCAGAGCCCAAGTAAAATTGATGCTCTGCATCATTTATAAATGGGCAGAGCCCAAAACAAATTGATGCTCTGCATCCTTTCTGGGCAGAGCCCAAATAAATATAGAAAGAAATGCAATGCAAAAGCAAATAAAATGTTGAACATTTTCAACTAGACTTAGCCCAATTTTGGCCGTAAGTCCTCAAATTAAATCGACTGAGCAAGATTACTCTCTTAAATCAATTTATATCCGGTTCGAGGGTACATCTCCGAACTCCTCTGATACATGTTGTTGTAATTATTCAACGTCGTCAGAGAGGTGACGGGTCCCGACGACCACACACGTATATAGACTGCGGGGTCCTTAAACTCGTGGACCGAAATGTCCTTAAACTAATATCGGACCGAAACGTCCTTAAACTAATAACGGACCACCACGTCTTTAAACTGGAATATAGACCACCACGTCTTCAAACTGGAATATAGACCACCACGTCCCTAAACTGGAATACGGACCATCATGTCCCTAAACTGGAACATGGACCACCACGTCCCTAAACTGGAACAATAGAGCCTCCAAATGCTCTCTTGCCGGATCTAAACGGTCCTGTTTAAGTTGATCTTAGCCCCAAACACGGCTAACGTATCCTTAAACACTCAAATGGACTATAAAATTCTAAATCAACTCGGGTTCGAAGGTACATCTCTGAACTCCTCTGACACCTATCGTTGTAATCCTTCAACGACGTCAGATAGGTGACGAGTCCTGACGGCCATATAATAAACGGATCACCACGTTAAGTTGATCTTAGTCTCAAACAGGACTAACGTATCCTTAACGAACGTTTAAGTTGATCTTAGCCCCAACACGGCTAACGTATCCTTAAACTAAAACACCAAACCCAAATCTAAGTAAATACGGATTTGGACTAATCCACGTCCTATGGACGACGACATAAATTAGTCTCCATATACAATCCACGGGCAACCACAAACAAAACAAACACCCACGACACGAAGTGAAATTCTGGAGAAGGAGAAAGTTGTTACCGCGATGCGGTAGCGTAATTAACTGCAAGGGCTTACGCCTGCAGGGAAGAGCGTCCCCACAATCAAAAACCCCTCAAACGAGGGGGAATCTGACGAAGTCTGCTACATCGGCCGCATCCATCTAAACCCCCGATACACGGTGCCATAAATCAACTTGGCATCTTCGGAGAGGTGGACGGATAAAACCAAATAGAATCTGCCCCGAATCCCAGTGTCAGGACATCGCGGTCTTGTGCGCCGCCGTCTTTCGGAGGGGAACAGATTCTGGCACGCCCGGTGGGACCTTTTCATCTTTCCACTCCACACTTCGTGTGTCGTCCTCGCGAACCAATCGCGGTTTGTTAAATGGTTGCCTTCGGATTTTAAGTTACTAAGATTTGGTCTTTTGCCTGGCGCAGAACTCAAGATTCAATGGCCTTCAACTGCACCAACTGCTCGAAATGCCACTGCAACGGACGCTCCACCTCACCGGGAGGTGTAGCATATGGGCCCCAAGCGGCTTCCTTCCTTGCTCTGCCAGTAGACCGGGTGACCCAAGCCACCACTGGCCTGTTCTTCGGGACCATGATCCCACCTACAAGCTTCCCTACGCCAATACCTGCACCGGAAGTGAACAAAAAGTCGGTCTTCAACCGGCTCACTGCTACGACGGCCCCTGTCAACGGGTCTCCCACTACCAAACCGACAGCCTCTGTTTTCACCAGGCTAAATCATAACTCTAAACTGGCTGTCCCAAGGAAAGCAATAACTGATGCTCCAAAAGTCGTCAAGGCGGCTTCCCCTGTCAAAGAGTCAGTCTTTTCAAGACTGACGATTCCTGCTCCTATCCCTGCTCGAGGATCCGTCTTCGACAGGTTGAATATCACCCCTCAAAAGGCAACCTCAGTCTTTAAGAGGTTAACACCAGCGACGCCCCATTCAGACAGGGCGCAAAAAGAAGCTATCTCTATCTCCGAGCCAGTCCCAACGGCTCGTCGTGCTCGACGTCGCTATTGGCGACGAGTGAGGAAGGCAGGGGGCAACTCCCCCTCAGGGCTAACTCCACCGGCTCCAGAGGTGGAAGTCAACGCTGCTGTTCCAACTGGGAACAGTTTTGAACTGCTGAGGAGGGTACGTAAGAACTCTCCAACCGCTACACTGAAAAGATCTCCTCCGCCTGCGGAGAGAGTTCCGGAAACAAAACAAGAACAGCCTCCTCAACGGCTGTCCTCAAGAATCTATAAAGTTTGGCGGAGGGTTCAAGACTCTGTGATCAACCCAGATCACTCTCGTCAACGAAAGAAGACGAAGGTGCAAAAAGGAAAAGACCGTTCTATTGAACAGCAAGGGACAACAATCGCTAGGGTGCCCACTGCAACGGACCCTTCAACTTCAACGGCCCACAAAAGAAGAAGGCCGGAGAAAACCCCCGCGTCGGCGACAGATATCAGAGGTGATGAACCCAAACGCCCTAAGTCAGGGGACATGATAGTTCGAACCGTCTACGTGGCATCTGGTAAAGAAGATAGCCGCATATCTACGGGTCATCGACCGCTCACCCGATCAGTGACCAAGGCACAGGCGCAACAACAAAAGCTCCAAGAAATGATGAATGCTATGGCTGCACTTACCGGACCAAAAGAAAGCCCTGAAACTTCCTCGGACGAACGTCAGGAGGAAGAAACCGACGCTGAATTCCGTCGTCGGATATTGGAGAAGAAGGACAAAGAGGCTGCTGAACAAGCAGCCAACATACAGCGTATGGGCCTCATCTTCCAAGACATGATAGGGATGATGATACAACAAGATCCTCCGACTGAAGAGCCCCCGATCGTCCTTGGAGACGATAGGGGAGAAACATTAAATCCTCCACCAGCTCTGTCGATGGCTAAGGAGGATACAATCTCCAAAGCTGATTTGGATGAGTATATCGCCCAGCAAATACGGGTTCATCATGCGACCGAAGCGGCCGGTCAGGTCGTAAAAACGGGGCGGCCATATCCAAGTTGGTACGATCAAATCAAGTACCCACCCGGTTACACAATTCCCAAGTTCCATGTCTACAAAGGAACGGGCAATCCTCATTAGCATGTTGCCCAGTTCAGGGCACTCTGCGGCAACACCGGCGGTGATGACAAGCTGTTGCTTTGCCAGTTTGTTGGAAGCTTATCAGATACGGCGTTCGAATGGTACTCTGAGCTCCCGAACGACTCTATTAAGACCTTCGCGGAAATGGAGCTGCTGTTTACTCAGCGTTTTGCAAGCGCCAGTGAACGTACCCCGATGACGGCACTGATTAACGCCAGGATAAAACCCGGCGAGACGTGGGTTCAGTACGCTATACGATGGCGGAACTTATGGTCGAAGTGTGAGCAGCGCATTGAAGAAGCTCCCGCGGTGGGTATGTTTGTGGGAACCCTTGATCCGCAAGCAACCATCTCACAATTTATGATGTTTTTCAAGCCAACTACCTTCCAGGCCTTGATTGACAAACTAGCGCAAATGGATCAAATGGGCCATAAACCCCCTCTTCCAAGGCCGGACTCCCGAAATGACAAAGGGAAGGGAAAAGCAATCGTCGTCGCTAATGCTCAACAACAACCGAGCGACTCGAAGCCGGTTGCTCGTTAAAATAATATGCGCCCGTACGTACCCCTTGAGGATAGGATGGAACGTCCTTATTCCTTTCCCCGCGATAAAACGAGGAGGTTATTCGAGCTAGCGTTGCGCAACAGACTCATAAATTTGCCGGAACCAAAACGTCCGTTGCAACCAAGTGACGTCAACGAGCCCAACTATTGTCCTTATCATCGAGTACTAGGCCATCCGATCGAAGATTGCTACGTTTTCAAGAATTGGCTTGAAAACCAGTACCGACAGGGCAAGTTCGCATTATCTGACAAATGGAAGGTGAATCCCCCGCAGCCCCACACCTCTAAGGGGACGAATACGCCGGGGGCAACATGCTCCGTCATTGAAGAAGTTCCTTGGGAGGTTGTATTATCAGCCAAGACAAAGAGGATGCTAAACGATCTATAGACATGTCCAGCGATCAAGTGGAAGAACCCGTTGGAACCGCAGGTCATTGAAGGGATGCTGAAGCCACGTCCAACTCCAAAGACCGATGGTGGTGGTTCAAGCACTTGCAGCCAGCCGTCAAAATCTTCGAAAAAGAAGAGGAAGAAATCTAAGAAGCCCGTGAAGCCTGGCGACAAGCGCACGGACTTACAAAAGCAAATTGACGCGCTGGATAAATACAACCAAAAGGCACGGACTCCCATTACACTCCAAGAGTTCCTCAATTACGTCTTTCAAGAAGAAGATGAGGGAGAAAGTTCATCGGATGAATCCGAGGAATATGTGGCGAGCTGTCATATGATTTCCCATTCGATCACGAACGATGAGGAGACTCCTTGCACCGAAAAGCTGGGGGCAGATCCTGAACCAAAAGTTCTGGGGCCATCAGATGAAATGATTGACGCGTTCCTTAATGAAGCTCGGTTGAAAAGTAAAGCTGATCGGGAGCGCGAAACGGCTATATTTGAAAGGGCCAAACGCCAGCGACTTGATAAAGGAGCTGAGACGATCCCATTGGAGCTAAACACCTCCGCTGCCGACAAAAGCCAATTCAAGATAAGGAAAAAGTTTGCTAAAGACATATCAATGGGCATAAAACTACCATCCTCTGAAGGGAACATCACTGGTGAAATGGAAACGCACCCCTCCTATTGCTTATATCATCAAAAGATTTCGCACCCCACTCAAGAGTGCAAAGCTTTCGATAGATGGTGGCAAAGATATGTTGCTCATCGACAACGCTTTAAGCGGGAAAAGCGTAAAACTCGTCGGGAGCGAAGAAATACGACCGAAGGGCTTGAAAGAACTACCAGCGATTGTCGCGTGGTTAACACCAGCGGGTCACAAGTGCCTACATTCGGGAGCGATTCTGATGAGGAGCTGGAACTTGCCCCTCTCTTTAAAGAGTCCACTTCGGGAAAAGAAGAAGAGCCGAAGGTCTGCGAAAATATCCGGCTGCGGAATCGGACGCTGCCTGAAAAGAACCTCGGACCCTTAAACAAAAAAGATAAAGGGAAAGAGAAGGTCTCTGAAGAGATCGTCTTAGATGACCAAGTGGTGGAAGAGCTAGCTGCCAAAGACCCGCCAAAGAAGAATAAGGTGGATTACAACGTCTTAGCACATCTGAGGAAGCTGCCTTCACAGCTCAGCATTCTTGACACTCTTTTGCTATCAAAGAAGGCGAGAGATTCGTTAATTAAGGCACTCCAAGAGCCGGAACAATTCCAAGCATGCCTGGCCGAGGAAAAGATGAAGGATGAATTGGAGGAAGTGCACACGGCCGATGTCACTTTCGGCGACGAGGACCGTCTCCTTGGGATGTGTAAGCATAATCGCCCCCTTTATGTCTCAGGATACTGCCACGATATAAAGATAGGCAAAATCCTGATCGACAATGGATCCTCAGTTAACCTCCTCAATGTTCGGGTGTTAAAAGAAATCTGCATGAGCGTCCAGCACCTTGCTCGTGAAAAGATCACCATCTCCGGGGTTGACTCCCAGTCATCAAGAACTCTTGGGTCTGTGATACTGACGCTACGCTTCGGGCTACTCATCACGGACATTAAGTTCCACGTCATAGACGCCAAGACATGCTACAGCGCTTTCCTCGGCCGACCATGGTTACACGAGTACAACATCATCCCTTCTACACAACATCAGTGTATGAAGTATTTTAAGGATGGTTTCGAGTATACCGTGACAGGAGAACTGAACCCGTTCTCTGTGAACGAGGTCCGCAAATACGAAGATGCCAAATACTTCTTGCCGGATTTCGAAGACACGGAGAAGTGTCACAAGCCGGAGAATAAAACCAATGCCACCATCCCTGTCTTCGGCCGTGATACCAAGGAAGAAGAGGAGATAGTGTATTCGGGTCCGCCCCAACATAACAAGCCAGGACCGTCCACTCCTACATTGGTCTTTGGTAGTGATTCGGAGGATGGGGTCCATGTCGTATTCTCTGCTCGACCTTCAGTACAAGCTTCCGCTGACGAAGAGCAAAGTCTGCAAGTCGCCATGGTGCCGCTTAAACACCATAAGGAACTGGATGCACTTAATATTTACAATTTAGAAGAGCTACAAACATTCTACATCCCTCCCAGGTGAGAAAGCGAGAAAGCAATTCTGTTCTACCGCTCTGAAGAAACCAAAGTGGAAAAAGAAATCTGGCATGGCGCGGATCCTACGCTCGACAGGCTTCAGCCTATCCGTCTTCCCAGATATTATACAGAGGGTTTGAAAAAGCTGCTGAAACGCCAGGGGATATCCTTCAAGCAGACCGTTCAAAAAAACAAGTTCTATGACAAAGTCTGGAACGTTCCCGGGACTCAACGCAAACTGCCTAATGGGAGAATGGAAAAAATTGGGCTTGGATACGTCCGGTCAAAGAAACGGGAGCTACTAAACAGCTGCTATGTCGTGTATGATTTCGATGAAGAAGCGGATACTCAATGGGAGGACGCTAATCCTGAGACAGTGAAAATTCCAGATGCAAAAGTGCCCAGTCCGTCGTTCTAAGAACGAATGGACAAATTTATAAGGGAAGCTGGCCAAAAAGTCCGAGACGACCATAACCACGAAATGGAAATCTACGAGAAAGCCAAAACGCAACGCCTCCTTCAACAGGCCGTGAAAGACGAAAATGCCACCCCCTGTCAACCTGTTATAAAAAAGGCTCGACGTAGAGGCAGAAATGAGTCGAAAGGCCAAAAGGGCGCTCAACAGCAACAAAGCGGGGCTAAGAAGCCACGCAAATGAGAGTCGAGCGTTATTGATCTATCCCTCATGAAGAAAATGGGTCGAGCGTACTCATTTCCTCGGGATAAGACGAAGAAGATACTTGACCTTGCTCTAAAATATCAAATGCTTACATTGCCGGAGTCTAAACACCCCGAACAAGCGGGCAAGGTCTCACACCCAGACTACTGCTTTTATCACCGAATGGTAGGGCATCCTCTCGAAGACTGCTTCACCTTCAAGAATTGGGTCGAAGATCAGTATCAGCTTGGCAAGTTCGCTCTGTCCGACAACTGGAGAGTAATGCCGCCGCAAAAGCATGAACCCAAGTCCACGAAAGAAGAACCAGTTCCGCATTGGGATTGGAAGTGAATCCGCACTTGTCACGTGATAACAATATCAAAAGAAGAGCCCGAGGACATAGATGAGCTCCCTTAGTGCCTCGAAAACAACAGCGACGAGATAATCTCAGAATTCCCACCAGCGCCAAAAGAGCTGGAAGATGGAATCCATACCACTGCAGATAACCTTAAAAAGATTGAGTTGGGGACGGCAAACGATCCACGACCGACATTCATCAGCGAGTTACTATATGAAGAAAGGGTAGCTGCGTTAAAGGATGTGTTTCTGCAGCATAGAGATTGCTTCGTGTGGAACTATTCCGAAATGCCGAGACTAGATCCAGAAATTGCTGTATATAGATTGGCGATATCTCCGGACGTCAAGCCAGTCAAACAGGCGCCGAGAAGAATGCGGCTCGAGCTTGAAATGAGTATCAATGCTGAAGTCAAAAAGCTGATCGACTCTGGCTTCATCCAGGAAGTTCAATACCCTGAATGGATCGCCAACATCGTCCCGGTGATGAAGAAAAATGGGACAGTGCGCATATGCGTAGACTTCCGGGATCTCAATAAAGCTTGCCCGAAGGACGATTTCCCAGTGCCAGTCACCGAACTGATGATAGACAATACGACCACTCATGAGATTTTCTCCTTCATGGACGGCTCGTCAGGATATAATCAGATAAAAATGCATCCAGAAGACCAGAAGCACACAGCCTTCAGGACCCCTCTAAGAATATTTTGTTACAAGGTGATGCCCTTCGGTTTAAAGAACGCCGGTGTCACCTACCAAAGGGCCATGACGAAGATCTTCGATGACCTTATACACGAAATCATTGAATGCTATATCGACGATCTCGTGGTTAAAAGCAAATCATACGAGGAACATCTCGAGCATTTGAAGACCGTATTTCAACGCCTTCGGCAATACAACTTGAAGATGAACCCGCTCAAGTGTGCATTCGAAGTTTCCTTAGGCAAATTCCTGGGATTCATTGTTCGACATCGAGGTATTGAAATAGATCCGTCAAAGATCAAAGCGATCATGGAAATGCCTCCGCCGAGAACTCTCAAACAGTTGCGATCTCTCCAAGGGAAGCTCGCATACATACGGCGATTTATAGCCAACCTTTCAGGCAAGTGCCGTCCTTACAGCCACCTGATGAAGAAGGAAACCCCGTTCGTCTGGGATCAAAAATGCCAAAGCGCACTAGATGAGATTAAGCAATACCTACAGAACCCGCCGGTGTTGGCTGCTTCGGTCAAGGGAAAGCCCCTCATTCTTTACACAACCGTCCTCGAAGGTTCTTTAGGCGCGTTATGGGCATAAGAGAACGACCAAGGGAAAGAAAGAGCACTCTACTACTTAAGTCGAGTTCTACTGGGGGCAGAAAGCAACTACTCCCCCATTGAAAAACACTGCATGGCGTTGATCTTCGCGATAACAAAGCTCAGGCACTATGCGTTGGCGCATGAGGTCCGTCTCATTTCAAAGGTGGACCCCCTTAAATACTTGATGTCAAAGACCATATTGACGGGACGACTTGCTAAATGGGCCCTGCTCTTGATGGAGTTCTCGATAACGTATCAACCTCTCAAGGCAGTGAAAGGCCAGGCCATCGCCGATTTCCTCACTGAGCATCCGATACCGGCCGACTCTCCTTTAAACTGCGATCTTCCAGACGAACATGCGTTTGATGCAATCGACGGTGATAATACCCGATGGGAGCTTTATTTCGACGGAGTATCTTCCATGAAGAAGCGCAAACAAAGTACCCCTATAATCAAATCGGGGGTAGGACTCATCTTTGTAACTCCACAAGGAGGGATAATGCGCTTTGCTTTCTCCCTGACGGAGCCGAGGACAAACAATGAAGCCGAATATGAAGCTTTGATAGCAGGCCTCGAGATTGCCATCGACATGGGAATTGAAAATCTCCTCATATACGGGGATTCTCAACTGGTCGTTAGTCAAGTAAACGGTGACTACCAAACGTGCAAGCCGGAGTTAGTGAAGTACGGTGTAAAGGTGCAACAATTATTGACCCAAATTCCCTCTTATACTTTGGAAAGCATACCGCGCGCGAAAAACAGCAAAGCAGATGCGTTGACCAAACTTGCTAAAGAACTGGCTGACGAGAACCTCGATGACGTTAGAATCGTGGTACAAAGCCGTTGAGTGCTTACCCCAGCAGAAATATCTCCGGAATTATCCGAAGAAAAGGGAACGAGCGAGCAGACAACCCTGCAAGTAAAAGATTGGGAAAATACCAAGGATTGGAGAGAAGTCTTCATAGATTACTTCAAGTCCCACCGAATGCCTGAAGAAGCGTCCACAAGACATCAGCTCATGAAACGAGCTCTGTCTTTCGCCTTCATCAATGATACTCTGAACAAGAGGTCATTTGATTCTCTGTGGCTGAGATGCTTAGGACCTGACGAAGCGAAAAGGGTCGTCCAGGAAGTTCATGACGGACTCTGCGGTTCTCACCAAGCAGGCCCAAAGATGAAGATGAAGATCAAACGGATGGGCTACTATTGGCCCACGATGATCCAGGACTGCCTCGAATATGCGAAGCAATGCCACTCATGCCAAATTCATGGGGACTTCATCCATCAGCATCCGAATCCACTACATCCAACGGTGGCTAGCTGGCCATTCGAAATGTGGGGGACTGATATAGTCGGCCCCATTGAACCAGCATCGTCTAGAGGACATTGTTTCATCCTAGCGACGACTGACTACTTCTCTAAGTGGGCAGAAGCGGTACCGCTGAGGGAAGTAAAGACGGAGAATATCCTCCATTTCTTCAAGGCGCATGTCATATATCGGTTTGGAACGCCAAGACGGATCATCTCCGATAACGGGCCAGCCTACAGAAGCCACAAGATCAGTCGCTTCGCGCAACAACACAATATAGACTGGAGATATTCCTCGGTTTATAATCCGCGAGCTAACAGTCTAACTGAGGCCTTCAACAAGACCTTGACGAAGATCATGAAGAAAACAGTGTCGCGAAATAAGAAAGACTGGCACGAAAGACTGCAAGAAGCTCTCTGGGCGTATCGAACTACGTTTAAAACAGCCACGAACGCAACACCATATGCGTTAGTATTCGGGACGGAAGCAGTACTCCTTCTCGAGATAGAGTTACCCTCTCTACGAGTGGCAGTCCACTACGAGCTGACGGACGAAGAAAATGCTCACCTTCGGCTTGAGGAGCTTGACGCCCTTGATGAAACACGGCTCATATCGCAACAAAATCTGGAGGCCTATAAAGTAAAGATGATGCGCTCATATGAAAGACTGAGCCGACCGAGGACATTCCGCCAAGGCGAACTCGTGCTAGTAGTTAAAAGGCCTATGATCCACAATCGCGCCAAGCGGGGAAAATTCGAGCCAAACTATGAAGGCCCATACATCATAGATAAGGTCTACCAGGGTGGGGCCTATCTACTCATGGACATGCACGGTGAAAGGCCTTTCAGGCCGATAAATGGTCGCTTCCTAAAGAAATGCTACGCTTAATGAGTCACAGCCTAGGTCAATGATAGATGACGACGACTATGTCCGCTCGCTATCTTCCTAAGCTCAAGCTTTATAAGCAGTAGCCAGCGTCTCAACGCTGGACCGAAATGTCCTTAAACTAATAGTGGACCGAAACGTCTTTAAACTAATACCGGAGCATCCTTAAGCTGACAAGACAAAAAAAATATAATAAATAAAAACGGTATGTCCATAAGCAAAAAGGGCACGGATGAAAACCCGAAAGGGCTCCGTGAGTAAAAACAGCAGGGCTACCGACGAGTGTTCATGAAAACCCGAAAGGGCGCGACCTCGTAAATAAAAAAAAGGGAGAAAAAGAAAATAAAAAAAACGGTATGTCCATAAGCAAAATGGGCACGGATGAAAACCCGAAAGGGCTCCATGAGTAAAAACAGCAGGGCTACCGGCGAGTGTTCGTGAAAACCCGAAAGGGCGCGACCTCGTAAAAAAAAAAGAAAAAGAGAATAAAAAGAATAAAAAAAAACGGTATGTCCATAAGCAAAATGGGCACGGATGAAAACCCGAAAGGGCTCCGTGAGTAAAAACAGCAGGGCTATCGGCGAGTGTTTGTGAAAACCTGAAAGGGCGCAATCTCGTTAAAGGACACTTATAGGGTCCTCTCGACCTTGTAAGGAGAAACCACCCGCGTGAGATCCTTACGACTCACAAGGGAGCAACACACTTAGGGATCCCCACGATTCTTAAGGAGAAAATACACTTGCGAGATCCTCACGACTCGTAAGGAGAACTCTCTTATGGGACCCTCACGGCTCATAAGAGTTGAAAGTCTTAAGTTACAGAGACCTAAACCTGTGCTTAAGCAACCCCCACAACCTTCGATACTGCCCTACAAATGGCTCAATACTGACCCTTGTATACAATCCACGGGCGCGAATAAACATTTCCCTAACCAAGTCTCATCCGTGACTGGGGATATGTTCGCATGGTGAACAACCCTTGTAAATCCTCTCGATTTATGAGGAGAAAACCCTCCTGTAGGATCCTGACGACTTACAGAGGAAACGAACACTTAGGAATCCTCACGAGTCCTAAGGAGAAAATACACCTACAAGATCCTCACGACTTGCAGGGAGAAATAACTTCGTGAAACCCTTACGGCTCATGAAGTCAAAAGCCTTAGTCGACAGGACCTTAACCCTGTTCACTAAGCCACCTTTGTTCGACATCGACGGAGGCAGATGATGATTCGCTCCTGGTAATATCCCAGTTGTAGCGGTGATGATGCCGAAATCGGATTACAGCGAAAAGCCAATAGGCCGCACATGCATACGAAATAGCCGAAATGATAGGGCAGCTTGCAATAAAAAGCAGCAAGTGAAAATGTATGCATGCAAAATAGCCGAAATGATTGGGCAACTCGCAATAAAAAGCAGCGAGTAAAAATAAAAATAAAATAAATAGCCGAAATGATTGGGCACTGCGAAAAATAGCCGAAATGATTGGGCAATCGCGACCTTCACGATATAAAAGCTGAAATGATAGAGCATCGCGGAGATAAAACAAAAAAAAATGATGATAAAACTTTGGCCCTACAGTTAAGATCACATCGATCCCTGTATACAATCCAAGGGCGTAAACAAAGAGGGAACCATACTTTCCCAACAGGCTCCGCCAGAAGACGAAGCCAAATCTCGACGGTCCAGTTCAACTCCAAAGAAACCAGTATCTTCAGCAAACTTCTCGACTCACGGATACAAACACTCCTTGACGAGAGCCTCCTGATCCGCGTCGACTCGCAGAGCCACCAGTGCCTCTGTGGGAAATTCTCGACTCGTTTCAAACCCCAAGGAAACAAATAATCCTTGGCGCTTGGGAAACAAATAATCCCTAGCAAACTCCTCGACTCACGGATACAAACACTCCTTGACGAAAGCCTCCTGATCCGCGTTGACTCGCAGAGCCACCAGTACCTCCGTGGGAAATCCTCGACTCGTTTCAAACCCCAAGGAAACAAATAATCCTTGGCACTTGGGAAACAAATAATCCCTAGCAAACTTCTCGACTCACGGATACAAACACTCCTTGACTAGAGCCTCCTGATCCGCGTCGACTCACAGAGCCACCAGTGCCTCCGTGGGAAATCCTCGACTCGTTTCAAACCCTAAGGAAACAAATAATCCTTGGCGCTTGGGAAACAAATAATCCCTAGCAAATTCCTCGACTCACGGATACAAACACTCCTTGACGAGAGCCTCCTGATTCGCGTCGGCTCGCAGAAAGACCAGCGTCTCCGCGAGAAAATTCCCGATTCGTCTCAACTTGCAAGATGAAGCCTCAGGCAGCAGGGACTAAAAAAAACTTGCTTCCTGAACAATGGGACCCTGCAAGTCAATCCAAAATGGTCTCTTGCATACTATTCACGGGTCTCACTCTCCAAAGTCGAGTTTCGACAAGGAGGGAAACAATCGCTTACGAATCTCGACTCGTAAGAGGGAAAATTCTCTTATAGGATCCTTACGACTTATAAGAGAAAACCACACTTAGGAATCCTCACGATTCCTAAGGAGAAAAACCACCTACGAGATCCTCTCGATCCGTAGGGAGAAAAGTCTCTATGAGACCCTCACGGCTTATAGAGTTGAAAAGTCTTAGGCAGCAGATCTGAACCCGCGGCCTAAGCCATCGCTATTTCCTAAGAAAGTCAAGATGCGTGCTCTATTATCCGTCAACCATGATTATTAAAATAGCCTGCTAACAATAAAAGAAAGAGGAAAATGACAGAAAGAGCATCCGATTTACGTTTGATCAAGCGTTTGAGACGCACTCATTTATGCATGGGCAGAAGATTCAGGACGAGAAATAAGACAAGCTAAAATAAAAAAAGGGTTTCCAATCATATTGCTAAAAATTCTTACAATCATAAGAGCAATGAATAAGAGACATTATTCAAATTATTACAACGGTATAACCTCAGATCCGGGGCACGGATTGAGGAATTCAAAAGTAAGGCCATCCAGAGTTCTTCTGGCCTTTCTAATTATTCTTATGCGCAGCCTCTCGTGCTCCTCTGTGTCGAGATCCTCGGCAAGCCCTCCCGGCCTTCGATAAGCAGCAACTATCGTCGTCTGCTGGAAGATTTGATGTAGGATGTCAATGAGGCTGTCCCACCGTTTCTTCGAGATCAGCCCCGTCAGGTACACTGAATGCACCTTGTCTTCGGCATCATCCAGCGCATTGAGCGGTAGGGCCTCTTGAAGACCTGGAAGTGCTCTCCATATTGCTCCCAGCACGACTTTCAAAAGAGCCGAACGACGAGGTAGCAGCCAACCACCGCTTGCATTCAGACGACCCATGACCTCTGCACATTGGGCATCTGTAAACTCTTGGTTTTGTTGACGGCCCTGTGCATGAATATCCTCGTAGGTAATGAACTCGTGCAGACTGTATAGATGCACCGCCATAATGCCTGAAGGAAGCAACATTGGAAGATTAGCAATGAGGAAAAGGTATTGGGAGTTAAAACTCCTCGAGAGCAATGCTCTATAGACAAGAGTGACACCTGTCAAAAACCAGTTATGAGGAGAATTTAAGGAAAATTCCCTAAGAACATTGAGAGCTTTGCTCTGAGAAAAAATGATATAATAATAATAATAATAGTATCAAATGCCATGAAGAACTCTTAAGAGTTCTTCTATATGATTTGGAAGGAGCAAAGCTCCATTAATTAAGAAAATCCAAGGGGAACCTTTTGGAGAGCAGAGCTCTATTAATGGAACCCTAATAGGGTTCCCTTTAGTTCTCTTTAGACCCCTTTAGAGCAAAGCTCTGCTAAGTGAAACCCTAAATGAGTCTTCTTTAGATCAGGGATCTATTGAGAGCAAGGCTCTTAAAGTTGATTTAATTTAATCAAAATTAATATTTTTACCTAAAATTCTCTAAAGTTTGAACTTTTAAAAGTGTTTAAACAAGAGAGCAAGGCTCTGAGTTCTGAAAGTAAAAATCTGAAAGATGATAAGCATCAGTGGGGGACCAAAGGTCCTATTTATAGGCATCTAGTGCCTCTTCAACTTCCAAAAGCTGCCGCGACGGTTGGGATTCTGCCACCGTTGCGCTCACGTTTGGGGCCACGTAAGCGCAACGGTGGGGGGGCATTTGTTTACCCCAATCAGAGCAAAGCTCTGTTCAAATTCCGAGGCGGGAGATGAAGCAACGCTTCATCTTCCCCCAATCAGAAACAAAGCTTTGCTTTGAAAATGTAAACTTTAATAAATGAAGCAACGCTTCGGATCCTTTACACTGCGCGCAACGCGCCACGTGTCGGGCGCAGATGCATTAGCGCAGCGTCCAAGAAGGCACGCCCAATTAGAGCAAAGCTCTGTTAAAGGAAGCGCCGCTCTACGCTGTGCGACGCGTGTCAGCGTAGATACGCTAGCGCAATTGCGCTGCGCGACACGTGTCAGCGCAGATGCGCTAGCACAGATGCACCGTTTCATAAAAAAAGGGGGCTAAGTGCCAAAGGCAATTTATCTTTGCAAAATTACATGCACTTAATAATAACAAATTAAAATCATACGATGCACAAGCACAACAGAGCACTAAAATAAAAGAACCCTTAACAGACAATGGAGTACTTGATTAAAAAGAAAAATACTTATTCATTATTATTGTTATTACATTTAAAAAAGATCACCGAATACGGGATCAGAGAGACAAGGGTTCACAAAAAGAAAAAGAAGATTATTCAGCTCCCTCTCCGTCTTCTCCATCACGTCGAAGCGGCGATCCTCCCGAGGGGTAGCCATCCAACGGTCGACGCTGCACTCCTGGGAAATAGTGGCGATGACAACCCGACGAGCTCGTATCTGGCTCAGCAAGTGGAAGGAGAAATCCCTCAGGGCTTTGGTGATCAAGTGCGCTTCGAGAAAGCACTCAATCTTATCCTCGGCGGCATCCAGCATCGCCGAGGACATCTCTACTGCGGGGCCCTTAAACTCGTGGACCGAAACGTCCTTAAACTAATATCGGACCGAAACGTCCTTAAACTAATAACGGACCACCACGTCTTTAAACTGGAATATAGACCACCACATCTTCAAACTGGAATATAGACCACCACGTCCCTAAACTGGAATACGGACCATCATGTCCCTAAACTGGAACATGGACCACCACGTCCCTAAACTGGAACAATAGAGCCTCTAAATACTCTCTTGCCGGATCTAAACAGTCCTGTTTAAGTTGATCTTAGCCCCAAACGCGGCTAACGTATCCTTAAACACTCAAATGGACTATAAAATTCCAAATCAACTCGGGTTCGAAGGTACATCTCTGAACTCCTCTGACACCTATCGTTGTAATCCTTCAACGACGTCAGAGAGGTGACGAGTCCTGACGGCCATATAATAAACGGATCACCACGTTAAGTTGATCTTAGTCTCAAACAGGACTAACGTATCCTTAACGAACGTTTAAGTTGATCTTAGCCCCCAACACGGCTAACGTATCCTTAAACTAAAACACCAAACCTAAATCTAAGTAAATACGGATTTGGACTAATCCACGTCCTATGGGCGACGACATAAATTAGTCTCCGTATACAATCCACGGGCAACCACAAACAAAACAAACACCCACGACACGAAGTGAAATTCTGGAGAAGGAGAAAGTTGTTACCGCGATGCGGTAGCGTAATTAACTGCAGGGGCTTGCGCCTGCAGGGAAGAGCGTCCCCGCAATAAAAAACCCCTCAAACGAGGGGGAATCTGACGAAATCTGCTACATCGGCCGCATCCGTCTAAACCCCCGATACACGGTGCCATAAATCAACTTGGCATCTTCGGAGAGGTGGACGGATAAAACCAAATAGCATCTACCCCGAATTCCAGCGTCAGGACATCGCGATCTTGTGCGCCGCCGTCTTTCGGAGGAGAACACACTCTATATACAGCCAAAAAGGTTGAGTGCTTAGCACTAATTGGGCAGTGTCCAGCGCCGCACGTGTACCTCACATGGACGCCATAGGAAGTGCTTAGCACTTCACATTTTGTCAAAAGGACTAAAAGTGTTCAACATTTATTGGGCAGCGCCCATGACTGAATACTTCACATGACATATATATAAGCATCAGAGCTCGAATAAGTGCTTAGCACTTTTACATAAGAAGAAAAGGACTGAACAAACAGAGCTCAAATAAAGGCTTAGCACTTTTTTAATTAGACTAAGCCCAAATTGGCTAAGTCTCTGAAGTTTTCTTGCAGCTGAGCACAAATGCTCTTTTGCTGGATTTGAAGTAAAAATGATCCTAAAAACATTGTTAAGTTGATCTTAATCTCAAATAAAACTAACGTATCCTTAGTAAAACAAACTGAGTCCAAATGCTCACTGATATATTTAAGTTGATCTTAATCTCAAACTAGATTAACGGTCCTTAAATAAAACAAAATATTTTTGAACCAAAGGAATATACAACCTATATTCAAAATCCCGTCAAGCAAATCCTTGACCCAAGCCCAAATCTAAAATATACGGATTTGGATTACCCCGCGCCCTATAGGCGACGACATAAACTAGTCTCCGTATATAATCCATGGCCAACCAAAACAAACAAAAACGCACTCGACACGAAATGAACTGTTGGAAAAGGAGAAAGTGGTTATCGCAATACGGTAACGTAATTAACTGCAGGGGCTTGCGTATGCAGGGAAGAGCAACCCCACAATCAAAAACCCCTCATAAAATGAGGGGGGTCTGATAAAGTCTGCTACAACGGTCGCGTCTATCCAAACCTCCGATATATGGTGCCATAAATCAACTTGGTATTTTCAGAGAAGTGGACGAATAAATCCAAATAGCATCTTCTCCCAGATTAAGGTAAGACAATCCATCCCGGTTCGTCTCTGTCTCCAGCGGTAAACAGATTCTGGCACGCCCGGTAGGACCTTTTTCTCTTTCCACTCCACACTTCGTGTGTCGTATTTCACGGACAAAATTGCGGTTCGCTATGGTTGCCCTTAGATTTAAGGTACTAAAATTTGGTGTCTTACTCCTGTGCAGAGAAATCGATGGCTTCCAAATGCACATCTTACAACAACAACTCTCGCTCTACCCCAACTGGAGGAGTGACCTACGGGCCCAACTCGGCCTCAATTTTCTCAATGTCGATGGGGCAAGTTACACAGGCCATTACTGGATTTTTCTTTGGGACCATGCTCTTTCCAGTGGTTTCGGTGCCTCAGCGCCGCAAGAGGAAGCTCCCAAGAGGTCGGTCTTAGATCGACTGGCTACCATAACGACCCCTCTCAACGGGCCGTCCAAATCTGGTGTCTCAGTTTTCAACAGGCTGAGCAAAAGCTCTAACGGGCCCGTAAAGAGGCTCGTAATACCTTAATGGGTTTCCCTAAAACGGATTGCCCTCCCAAAACGAAGTGGCCCAAAACCGGTTGTTCGCCAAAACAACGCGCGTTCCCACCCGTCCTTGGAGGAAAGATTAGGACGTGCTTACTCGTTTCCCCGCGATAAAACAAGGAGACTGTTCGAATTGGCAATGCGTAATAAACTCATCGCATTGCCAGACCCACGGCGTCCACCGCAACCCGGCGACGTAAATAACCCCAACTACTGCTCCTATCACAGAATGGTGAGCCACCAAATTGAAGATTGCTACATCTTCAAGAACTGGGTCGAGGACCAATATCATCAGGAGAAATTCACGCTGTCTAACAACTGGAGGGTAAACCCACCATAGAAGCATACTCCCAAAAAGGTGGATGCGCCGGGGGCATCATGCTTGCTCGTGGAAGAAACTCCATGAGAAGTCGTTCTCTTAGCTAAAACCAAAAAATACTGAAAGATCTATAGGCATGTCCGGAAGTCAGGTGGAAAAGCTCACTTGAACCCGAAATCATTGAAGGGATGCTGAAACCCCGTCCCGTACCGAAATTCGTTGACAAAAGGAAAAATCCCCAAGTCAAGCCTTTAAAGTCTTCAAAGAATAAGAAGAAGACCAAGAAGCCTGTGCAGCCTGCCGAGTATGACGACAAGCTCACAGACCTATAAAAGTACATTGACGCACTGGAGGAATATAACCAAAAGGCACGGAAACCGGTCACGCTCGAAGAGTTCCTCAAGCATATTCTTGAAAACAAAGATAGTGACAACGATGAGAAAAATGACTCGTCAGAAGAAACCGATAGCATTGCCACATGGTCTCCCATTCGTCGTTAAATGACGAAGAAACTCCCACGGCGTCAGAAAACAACGCGGAGGAACTGGGTGCAGAATCGAAGCTTAAATCCCCGGAACTGCCAGAAGACCCGATCGATAGGCTGTTAAATAAAGCCTTTCAAAAACGTAAAGTTGACCGAGAATGCGAAACAGCCATATACGAAAAGGCTAAGCTCGACATTAAGATAAAGAAGCTGCGGGGAGTATGAGTCGGAAAGTACTCCAACCAAACCAAAGCATACATGCGATAAATAAAAGCAGGATCAAGGCAGAGAAGTGGTTCGCCAAAGCCCTGTCAATGGGAATAAAGCTGCCACCTCTCGTAGGAAACACTCCCGGGATCATATGCCTCGTCGGAGAGGATTCACATCCAAACTACTGCCTATATCATCGGAGGGTTATCCACCCACCGAGGAATGCAGTACCTTCAAGAAGTGGTGGCAAGGATATGTTGTCGATCAAAAACACTTCAAAAAGATACAGTGTAAAGCTCGTCGACGGCAAAATAGTATGACAAACGCGCATGAAGAAACGACTGGCAACTGTCATATGGTTGATACCAGTTCAGAAGGGGAAAACCTCCAAGTTCTTACTTTCGGGAGTGATTCTGAGGACGAAATACCCCTCAGCCCTCTCTTCAAAGACTCCACCTCCGAAAAAGAAGAGGAGGAGAAGACTTGGGAGAATATTCAGCCGTGTAACCGCACGCTGCTTGAAAAGAATCTCGGACCTACAAATAAAGGTTCGAGCAAAAAGGAAAAAGAGAAAAAAATCCCTGATGAAATTACCCTCGACGATGAATTTGTCAAAAAGCTCGCAACAAGGGACCCGTCTAGGAAAAATAAGATGGATTACAATGTCCTAGCATAATTGAGAAAAATACCCTCACAACTGAGTATATCGGATGCTCTCCTTATGTTTAAAGAGGCACGAGATTCTTTGATCGAGGCATTACAAGAGCCCAATCAGTTCCAAACTTTTCTCGCGGAAGAGAAGATGAAAGACGAACTGGCAGAGGTCCACACGGCTGACATTACATTCAGCGATGAAGATCTCCTCCTCGGTACGTGCGAATATAATCACCCGTTATACGTCACCGGGTACTGCCACAACATCAAGATAGGGAAAATTCTCGTCGATAACGGATCCTCCGTCAACCTTCTCAACGTGAGAGTGCTGAAGGAGATTTGCATGAACGTTCAGCACCTGGCTCGAGACAAAATTACCATCTCTGGGTTTGACTCACAGTCGTCACGGACGCTCGGGTATTACATACTAACGTTACGCTTCGGGCTGCTCGTCACTGACATCAAATTTCATGTCATTGACGCCAAGACTTGTTATAACACTTTGCTCGGCAGGCCTTGATTACATGAGTACAACGTTATCCCTTCTACACAACATCAGTGTATGAAGTATTTCAAGGATGGCTCGGAGTACACCGTCTCAGGGGAGCTAAATCCGTTCTCCGTAAACAAGGTCCGAAAATATGAAGACGCAAAATACTTCCTAACAGACTTCAAGGATACGGAAAGGTGTCATAAGCCGGAGGATAAATAGAAGTCCGTCGCCACTATCCCGATCTTTGGGAGCGAACAAATAGTCTACTCGGGGCAACCCCAGAAAGAAAATAATAGGTCCGGACCATTTACTCCTATTCTGGTCTTTGGCAGCGACTCTGAGTACGAGGCCAACGCAGTGTTCTCCATCCGCCCGTCGATGAAAACCCTCACCGGAGCAGATCAGAGTCTGCAAATCACAATGGCTCCGCCTCGGCATTACAAGGAACTTGATGCACTCGATATATACAACGTGCAAGAATTACAGACTTTCTACGTCCCTCCCAGGAGAAGAGGTGAAAAGGCTATCTTCTTCTACCAATTTACGGAGACCAAAGTAGAAAAAGAAGTCTAGCATGGTGCCGATTTTGCACTCGACAAGCTTCAACCAATCCGTCTACCAAAATACTACGCGGAGGGATTGAAAAGACTGTTAAGACGCCAAGGTGTATCTCTTGAACAAACTGTTCGACAAGCCCAATTCTACAAAAAGATTTGGGATATTTCAGGACTCAGCGAAAGATGCCCAATGGGAAAATGGAGAAAACCGGACTCAGTTACGTTCGGTCCAAGAAACGGGAGCAGTTCCACAGCTGCTGCGTCATAAACAACTCCAGCGAAGGGGAAAACGCTCTTCCGAATGGCCGTGATGCTGGAACAGAGCGAAATCCCGCTCTAAGAATGTTAAGTCTATCACTCGAAGAACAAATAGACAAGCTAATAAAAGAAGCTTGTCAAAAGAGCCGAGACAATCACAGTCGTGAAATGGCCATTTATGAAAAGGCCAGGACGCAGTGCCTCAATTAGCAATCTGCAAAGAAGGAAAACTATAATGCTCTTCATCCCCGGCCCGCTGTATGTCCTCGTGAAAAGGGAAAATCCCGAAATAGAGGCAAAAACAAGGCAAAGAACACAAACAACGTTCGAAAACAACAAAGCGGATCCAAGAAGTCGCGCAATCGAGAAAAGGTTGATTGGATCCCGTCCTTTATAAAGAAGATGGGTCGGAAATACTCTTTCCTCCAAGGCAAGACAAGGAAAATATTCAACCTTGTCATGAAGCACCAAATGATAACACTTCTAGAGTCTCGGCATCCCGAACACATAAATGTGGTCCATCATCCGGATTATTGCTCCTACCACTGAGCAATAGGTCATCCCCTCGAAGTATGGTTCACCTTCAAAAACTGGGTAGAAGGTCAGTATCAACAAGGCAGGTTCGCTTTATCCAACAGCTGGAGGGTAACCCCGCCGCAAAAGCATGAGCCAAAGATGACTTATACCATAAGGATGAGACCAGCTCAACATCAAGAGTGGAAGCGAACTCGTACCTGCCATATGATAACACTCTCAAAAGAGGGAGGGCACGAGACTATGAATGGCTTCCACATGTGCTTCGCAAATGAAGACGGAGATGGGGGTAATCTCAGAGTTTCCACCAACACCAAAAGAGCTGGAAGATGGGATACACACTACAGCGGACAACCTAATGAAAATTGACTTAGGGACGGAAAATGATCCGAGGCCGACATTCGTCAGTGATCTACTATCTGAAAAACAGGTAGCCACATTGAAGGATGTGCTCATGCAATATAAAGAATGCTTCGCGTGGAACTATTCCAAAATTCCAGGTCTAGATCCAAAGGTGGAAATACATAAACTGACCATATCACCGGACATAAATCCCGTCAAACAGGCGCCAAGAAGAATGCGGCTCAAACTTGAGATGAGTATCAACGCTGAAGTCAAGAAACTAATCGACTCTGGCTTCCTCCAAGAAGTTCAATATCCTGACTGGATCACTAACATCGTTCCAGTGATAAAGAAAAATAGGACGGTGCGCATCTGCGTGGACTTTTGGGACCTTAACAAAGCTTGCCCGAAGGATAATTTCCCAGTACCTGTTACCGATCTAATGATCGATAACACGTCTACCCATAAGATCTTCTCCTTCATGGATGGATCTTCAAGATACAATCAAATAAAAATGCATCCCGAAGACCAAAAACATACCGATTTCCGGACTCTGCTGGGCATATTCTGCTATAAGGTGATGCCCTTCGGTTTAAAGAACGCTGGCGCTACCTACCAAAGGGCCATGACAAAAATCTTCGATGACCTCATACACGAGATCGTCGAATGCTACATTAACGAGCTAGTGGTAAAGAGAAAATCTCACGAGGAGCATTGGGAACATTTAAAAATAGTATTCCGACGTCTTCGGAAGTATAATCTGAAGATGAATTCTCTAAAATGCGCGTTTGGAGTCTCCTCAGAAAAATTCCTAGGATTCATCATACGGTATCGGGGTATCGAAATCGATCCCTCAAAGATCAAGGCGATTATGGAAATACCCATGCCAAGAACTCTCAAACAATTGCGATCTCTTCAAGGAAACCTCGCATATATCCGGCGGTTCATAGCCAACCTCTCCGGAAAATGTCATCCTTACAGTCATCTGATGAAGAAGGGGACCCCGTTCGTCTGGGATCAAAAGTGCCAAAATGCACTAGACAAAATCAAGCAATACCTACAAAATCCGCCAGTATTAACCGCTCCGGTTAATGGAAAACCCCTTATCCTATATACGGCAGCCCTTGAAGATTCTCTAGGCGCGCTATGGGCCCAAGAGAATGATAAAGGAAAGGAGAGAGCTCTATACTATTTGAGTCGAGTTTTCATGGGGGCAGAAAACAACTACTCCCCCATCGAAAAGCATTGCCTGGCACTAATCTTCGCGGTAATGAAGCTCAGACATTACGCCTTGGCACACGAGGCCGTCTCTTATCAAAGGTGGATCCTCTCAAATATCTGATGTCAAGGGCCATACTAACAGGAAAGCTTGCAAAATGGGCTCTCCTCCTGATGGAGTTCTCAATAACGTATTGACCCCTTAAAGCAGTGAAAGGTCAGACCATTGCCGCATTTCTCACAGAGCATCCAATACCAGCCGACTCCCCCTTAAATTGCGAGTTGCCGGATGAGCATGCGTTCGACACAATCCAAAAAGAGAAGGAAGAAAATGATTCCCAATAGGAACTCTACTTCGATGGAGCATCCTCCGTGAAGTAAAGAAATCGAAACACCCCCATAATCAAAGCCGTGATGGGCCTTATCTTCGTGACTTCACAAGTGTTCCCCTCCGAACGGCGGCCTGCGACGTTAGGACGTCACGTGCCTGAGGTTCGGGGCAGATGCTATTTGGTTTTATCCGTCTATCTCTCCGAAGATGCCGAGTTGATTTACGGCACCGTATATCGGAGGTTTAGACGGACGCGGCCGATGTAGCAGACTTCGTCAGATTCCCCCTCAGGGTGAGGGGTTTTTGATTGTGGGGACGCTCTTCCCTACAGGCGCAAGCCCCTGCAGTTAATTACGCTACCGCATCGCGGTAACAACTTTCTCCTTCTCCAGAATTTCACTTCGTGTCGTATGTGTTTGTTTTGTTTGTGGTTGCCCGTGGATTGTGTACGGAGACTGAGTAATATCGTCACCCGTAGGACGTGGATTAGTCCAAATCCGTATTTGCTTAGATTTGGGGTTGGTGTTTTTAGTTTAAGGATGCATTAGTCGCGTTGCGACTAGGATCAACTTAAACGTTCATCAAGGATACGCTAATCCTGTTTTGGACTAAGATCGACCTGACGTAGTGATTGATTTAATTATCCGGCCGTCGGGACTCGTCACCTCTCTGACGTCGTTGAGGGATTACAACGACATACGTCTGAGAAGTTCCGAGATGTACCCTTGAACCAAAGTTGGTTTGGGATTTTATTGTTTATTTAGATGTCTAAGGACACGTTAACCGTATTTGGGGTTAAGATCAACTTAGACGGGACCGTTTAGATCCGACAAAAGAGCGTTTGGGCCCTATCGTGTCAGTTTAGGGACGTAGCGGTCCATATTCCAGTTTAGGGACGTGGTGGTCCATTATTAGTTTAGGGACGTTTCGGTCCGTCGCCAGTTTAGGGACATAGTGGTCCGTCATTAGTTTAGGGACGTTTCGGTCCGATATTAGTTTAGGGACGTTTCGGTCCGATTTTAGTTTAGGGACGTTTCGGTCCGATGTTAGTTTAGGGACGTTTCGGTCCAATATTAGTTTAGGGACGTCTCGGTCCAATATTAATTTAGGGACGTCTCGGTCCAATATTAGTTTAGGGACGTCTCGGTCCACGAGTTTAAGGACCCCGCAGTCCATATCGATGTATGGTCGTCGGGACCCGTCACCTCTCTGACGTCGTTGAGGAATTACAACGACGGATGTCAAAGGAGTTCGGAGATGTACCCTCGAACCGGATGTAAATTGATTTAGGAGAGCAGCTGTACTCAGTCAATTTAATTTAAGGACTTATGGCCACGATTGGGCTAAGTCCATTTCAACATGGCATTTTTTTACTTAGGCTCTACCCACAGAAGACATAGGATATCAGTTTATTTTAGGCCCTGCCCATTTGCGAAGTATCTACTTCGTTTGGGCTTTGCCCCTTTTTTTTAAAATGCATAGCATTCTGAATATTTTTGTTTGGGCTCTGCCCATCTATAAATGATGCAAAGCATCTGTTCTTGTTTGGGCTCTGCCCCTTAAAATAATGCATTTGCGCTTTGTTGAGCCTGTTAGGCCTTCTTTTAATTGGGCTTGGCCCTTTTTTAATGCATCTGCGTTTGCGCTAAGTAATGAGCGCAAGTCCATATGGTGATGACACGTGTCGTGCTTTGATGAGCGCAAGCGCACCAGTGTAGTGCAATGCGCTGTTGCGCTGCTGACACGTGGCGCGCTCTCAGCGAGTTGCGCCAATTCCAGAGAGCAAAGCTCTATCTGAAGGGCGCTTAGCACAAGTGGTTTTATGGCCGACACGTGGCGCTCTCTCAAGAGCGCAGCGGCGCAACTTGGAAGTGCAAAGCACTAAGAATCTTTTTAGATTCCAGAAAGGAAGTGCAAAGCACTGTTTAAGTTCTTGATCTAGATCAGATCAAAGAAAAATAAATTTCTTCTTTATTCGATGAACCAGAGGTTCGCAAAAGTGCAAAGCACTATTCTTTTATTTTTTACATGGTTTTTAAAGAACCAAAGGTTCACAAGAAGTGCAAAGCACTGTTTTCTTTTTTATATAAAGATCATTGATCTCATATATATATATATATATATTTTTTTTAGACTAATGGTCTTTTAGAAGGAATTTCTTCTAATCCACGAAGGTTCTTTACCTCTTTCTTGAAATCTTCTCGGAGTTCTTTCTGTTTAAGGTTCTTGAATTCTCAAAAAAAAAAAAAAAAAACTCCCTCCCTCTGAATTGAGGCCTAAGGTCCTTTTTATAGTGCTCACAAATTAGTTAAATTTGTTAAAGAGATCATCCTCTGAGTGATTTGGGGAATTTTCCCTACCGTTGGATCTTTGATCCAAGGGCTTCTGCTTTGCAGAAGAAAATCTTCTTGTTTCAACAAGAACAAAAAAGATTTCTTAAAAATCTTAATTTAATTTGGCGCAGATGCCCCAGCGCGTGACGCGTGTCACGTAGCGCAAAGCGCAGCGCAACTGCGCTAGCGCATCTGCGCTGACACGTGTCGCGCAGCGCAGAGCGCAGCGCAACTGAAGTGTTGCTTCAGGCAAATAGAGCTCTGCTCTGATTGGGCGCGTCTTCTTGGGCGCAGCGCTGATACATCTGCGCCTGACACGTGGCGCGTTGCGCTCAGCGCAAAGGATCTGAAGCGTTGCTTCATTTATTAAATTTTTTGAGAATCAGAAGCGCCGCTTCATCTCCTCTTTTCAAGTCAAACTTGTATTCCCAAAATTCTGATTTCCCGGGCCTTGGCAACGATTTCATTGTGCACAGAATTTTCTGTGCTTGGGTCTATATATATAACTCAAGGCTGAGCCTTTTCTTCTCTCATTTTCAGAGAACTTCTTCGATCATGGCTTGCAACCGCCCTCATGCCTGCCGACAACCATGGGAGGTGCCGATCCGGGACATCGTTCCTCGTTTTGCTGCACGTCTGGTGGACCCTTCTCTCTCGGACGAGCAATGCGACGCTGCAATGCACGAGCTTTTGACTCGTGTGGGGTCTCCTCTCCCTCCGAATTCCATTTGGCTTCGGATGATCCTTGCCTCGGCGCTTGCCGACATTCCCCCTCCTCTAGCAGAGATGTCCTCAGCAATGCTGGATGCCGCCGAAGATAAGATTGAGTGCTTTCTCGAAGCGCACTTGATCACCAAACCTTTGAGGGACTGCTCTTTCCACTTGCTGAGCCAGATACGGGCTCGTCGAGTCGTTATCGCCACTCTCTCCCAGGAATGCGGCGTCGACCGTTGGATGGCTACTCCTCGGGAAGATCGCCGCTTCGACGCGATGGAGAAGGCGGAGAGGGAGCTGAATAATTTTCTTTTTGTTTTTGTGAACCCTTGTCTCTCTGATCCCGTATTCGGTGATCTTTTTTAAATTTAATAATAAATAAATGTTTTGATTAAGTATTCTATTATCTGTTAAGTGTTCCTTTATTTGAACTCTTTGTTGTGCTTGTGCATCGTATTTTAATTTGTTGTTATCAAGTGCATGTAATTTTGCATGGCTAAATTGCCTTTGGCACTTAGCCCCTTTTTCTGCGCTAGCGCATCTGCGCTGACACGTGTCGCGCAGCGCAACTGTGTTGCCACGTGTCGCACAGCGCAGAGCGCAGCGCGGCGCTTCCTTTAACAGAGCTTTGCTCTAATTGGGCGCGCTGCGCTAATGTATCTGCGCTGGACACGTGGCGCAGAGCGCTAACGCAAAGGATCTGAAGCGTTGCTTCCTTTAAACAGAGCTTTGCTCTGATTGGGTGCGCTGCGCTAATGTATCTGCGCTGGACACGTGGCGCAGAGCGCGCAGCGCAAAGGATCTGAAGCGTTGCTTCCTTTAAACAGAGCTTTGCTCTGAGTGGGTGCGCTGCGCTAATGTATCTGCGCTGGACACGTGGCGCAGAGCGCGCAGCGCAAAGAATCTGAAGCGTTGCTTCAAAAATTTAAATTTTGAATTCAAACAGAGCTTTGCTCTGATTGGGCGAAACAAATGCCCCCCCCCGCCGTTGCGCTCACGTGGCGCACACGTGAGTGCAACGGTGGCAACCCCTCCTGACCGTTGGATTGAGGGGGAATTCCAAGAGGCGCAAGCGCCTTATAAATAGGGCCTTTTAACCCTTAGAAAATCTCACCATTTCTCTTGGATTTAGATTTTCAGAGCTCTGCTCTTTGCTTAAGAATTTCAGAGCTTTGCTCTTGTTTTCAGAACTCTAGAGCTTTGCTCTTATTTCCTAAAGTTTAGAAAACTTTAGGTAATAATTAATTTTAAAATTAAGTTAAGTTAATTTAAATTAATTTTAACCAATAGAGCTCTGCTCTCATGGATCTTTTGATCTGAAGAAATTCCCTTTAGGGTTTCATTAACAGAGCTTTGCTCTCACAAATTCATAGATCTACAGAGATCTTATTCATGGGTTCTAACCCATGAACAGAGCTTTGCTCTTTGAATCAAATGTAGATCTTTTAGATCTGAAACAAATGAAGAATTTTTCTATAAGCTTTCATGGATCTTCTTTTTTTTTATTTCAGAAATTTTAATTTTAAATTTCTTTTCAAAGACTTTCTTTTTGATGGAATATTATAGAGCTAAGCTCTTTCTTAAGGAATTTTAATTCTTTTGAGACCAGGTTTTGACAAGTGTCACTCTGTGACAGAGCTTTGCTCTGAAAGAGGAGATTCTCTCCTTGTCTCTAGGGATTCTTTCCCCCCTTTTTATTATGGGAATGTTCCCCCTAAGGGCCAACTGACAATCTCATCCAATGATGAGTTTGTCTCCTTAATTGACGTATTGTCATTTAGATTTTGTGGGTCCCTCTTTGGTCCCCTACTCACTGCACTGGGGTGCGGTGTAATTAATTAATTTTGATTTTAATTTAATTAATGCATTTTCTTTTTTTTTTTTTAATGTGAAACGTTGGGATTACAACACTGACGGCTACATTGCTCTTTTTGCAGCGATCATGTCTGAAGACACTTCATTCCCGTTTGTCCGCTCGGAGGAAGGATTCCCAGAGGCGCCTTTGGACCGTGAGGTCCTGACCATGATCAAGGCATACGACCCTGAGCATAAGAGTCTCCACCTTTGGGGGTCGTGGTACAATCAGATCATTATGGGCCGACGGAGCTTTACATGCGGGGTGCCGTCGGAACCCATAACGGCGATTCATTATGCTACCCCACCCTCGGTGCAGTATGCCGTGGAGCTGGCAGACTGGACATCAAAAGGTTTTCTACATCCCGCCATAGATGCGATACCGGTTCAGCGTCCTATGGTTTTGGACATCCTAGGACGTCGTATCTGTCAAGGTGAAGCGCGGCCTTGGGGGCAATCGTATAACCTTGGTCTGATTCCCCGCCACCCGATTGGCTATCTGCCGTGGGCCCGGTATATCCTGTCGATGAAGAAGTCGCAGTTGATAAGACTAGGATTGTACACCGCAGTCTACGTCTCTCTCTTCCAATATCCTACGCTCCCCACCTGGTGGCTCAAGGCCTTCTTGGAGCAATGGAATATTCCCACCCACACTTTCCTTACCATGGATCGGGAAGTGTCAATTTCTCTGGAGGAATTTGCGGAGGTATCCGGCTTACCGGTGATGGGGGAACATTATGAGGAGCTGCTCCCAACAGACGTGTACGTTTTCGGAGCTAGGCCAATGGTAAGGGGGGTCACTCCGGATACTGCTGTTCAACACCAGTTCCCAAGCTTAATTAACGTGTTGAACATATATGAGTCTCTCTTCGTTGAACATGGGAGTCGAGGAGTTAACTTTGAGGATTTCATTGCTCGGTTCCTTCATCCCAACGCCCTCTCTGCGGCCACTGCCAAGTCTGCCACCCTTGAGGATCCTTTCGGTTTAGGTTTGGATAACCTGTCGGCGAGCGAAATAGGTCAAAAGGATTTTTTTCTTCCTAACTTTCCAACCGTGTCTCTTGCAGAAGTAGCGGCCCCTGGGATGGATGAGGAGACCTTTTTCTTGGGGTTTCTCGGGTTATGGTTGAGTTGGTTCGCTATCCCGATGCACTCTCATCGAATGCGACCCTCTGTCTTTTATCCAGCACATCAGATGGTCATCGGGGTGAAGGTAGCTGTTGGGATCGCCGGCCTGGCACACTTATACCACGGTCTCAGTCGAGCGGCGGATGCCAGTGAGCCCGGGGTTTTGCATGTGGTCTTCCCGATGCATTACTTCGCGTCGTGGCTCGAGTTACACACAGCGGGTGTCTTCGGGATGCATAAGAGGCCCTCGTTCTTTGACAAGAGCGGTTTTCCTCGCATTATACAACTGATCGGTGCATCAATTGTAAACCCCTCACAACGGAACGCTAGGGGCTTGCTCCTTCGCCCCCATACCGTCGAAGCCGGGATGTCCTTTGTCGATAAGGTGTTGACCGTTGGAAAGGTGTCTACCACCGTGACGCGGCCATTACAGGATATCTTTAAGGACGGAGCTTCTGTTTTAACAGCCCGGGAGACCCTCCACCTATATTCCATTAGACCGGGCTTTTTAGTTTTTAGGCAGAATGATGTGGCAATTTTTATGAGGTATAACCCACATCGTTTTGCTCAACAACTGGGCTACGATCAAGGGGTCCCCTTGGAAGCCTTTTTGGTGGAACCAGCTGCCACTGAAGAGGGGATGGAGAACGCCTTGCACCATTTCATGCGCGTGAATACGACCTCTCGTTTTTTTATTAATGCGCCGACTTACGCTCCGAGACTCCTCAATGTGTACAAAGACTGGTACAATCATGCGACAGGGGCAGTCATAAAGGAGGAAAGGCGACTGTTGGTCGATCGTAAGGGTGCACCTCCAGGTACCGATCGCAACGCTCCCTTGGTTCCTAGGACCCCAGTAATCGCTCCCTTAAAAGATGCCGGGGGCAGACCATCACGCGCGCAAAGTCCTCCACGTGAACTATCACTTCCTGATATCGCGGAAGTACCTCCTGCACCCTGTGCTCAGGTGGAAGCAGTGGTTGTACCCTCACCGGAGTCTGGCGTGGGTGCGGACATCGGGACTCGTCGTCCCAGAGCAGCTGCTAAACGGAAGTCGATCCCTCGCGGGCCCAGGGTCGGAGGGCAAAAGAAAAAGAAGTCGCTCTTTGCAGCGGACGTTGCGTTCGGCCAGGAACCCCACGCTCCTTATTCCGAGGGTCTGCTCGAATATGGGACTAACGCGGGATTAGTGATGCCGCCGCCGGACGATACAGACTTGGAAGCTGCTCTCAGAGCTTCAGCATGGCTGGTGAAGCGTGATGCGTGGCTGGCTAAGCTTGCGCAATCAGGTAACTAGTAGTCACTTTTTCTTTATTGCAACGTATTTTCTTCGTCATTTCATTATATATATATTTATTTTTTTAACTAACGCTTTTTCTTTCTTTTCTTTCAACAGGCATTACCGATGAAGAAGCCATTGCCGCTTCTCTGAAGACTTTCCAGGAGGAGGAACGTCTCAGAGAATCTATGGGTCTGAGTAAGTTTCGATTCATCGAATTTTTCATTTTCCTTGCGTTATGGTCGATCTAACCTTTCCATCTTAATTGCAGGGACTTCAATGCCGCTCCCTCATAGTGACGTAGATGTTCTACCAGCGGCCGATGTTCCTGTTTCCTCTGGGACACCGCAGGAGGCTCATCTCGGAGAACCGATGAGAGATGCCTTAAAGGCTTTGGAGGCATCCCTGAATGAAGATGATGATGCTTTGAAGGAGGCATCATGGAGGTCCCTCATGACCGCTCGGGAGGAGAGGAAACGGTTGAGGCGTGAGGCGAAGGCGCGTAGGGCTGCCTTGGCTATGGGAGCGGGCCCTAGCACCGTTCCTCGAGCTGATACTCCCTCTGAAGAGGCCCCTGTCGCCCTGTCCACTGCCCGCAGAGGGGTGGCACGTGCAGCTCGGAGCGCGAACGGTAAATCCGCCTCAGGTAATGTTTCTCTTGGAGTTTTTGTTATAAGTATCTTAATGTCGTTTGTCCTTACATCTCTCATCTTGCAGGACCAAGTCCGATCGAAGGAGAGGCGGAAACCGTCAATCTCGAAGGGACAGAGGGGGCAGTACCTGCCGAACTCGAGCCGACGGTGGGCAACGTCGTTGTGGCTTTGGAGCTTGGGGTAGAGGTTGAGGGGCCTGCAGCCGATAGGGTCACGGATGCCGAACCCGAAGTGGTGGCAGATGACGTGATCATTATAACTGAGCCCAGAGTGGCGGTGAATGTGGCGCTCGAGACCGGTGATCCCCCGGCGATGGTGGACGATACAACCGCCACTATTGAGCCTGATATGGTAGTGGGCGAGGTGGCCACGATTCCTGAAGACGAGCCAACCGCTCCTTCTCTGGAATCTGGCAATACTCCAGTCATAGCTCTTCCCGTCTACGGTCCTCCGCCGTCTCCCGGGCTTGCGAGCACGACGACGGTCCCTATTGAATCGGGCGATGAGGCCACAGGCGGTGGTCTCATGTCGATAGAGGAGGGAGTCGTCTCTGTTTCCGCCGGGAGCTCCTCAGGTACACCTTAAGTTGTTGTTTTTTATTTGCTCTACAATCTTTTCTGACAAGTTCATTTTTCGTAATGCAGGTGCAGCTAGTGTTGATGCCCCACTACTTGAGGGAGCTCCTTCCACGACTGCCTTGGCGATGGTTACCCCTCAGCCTTCTCTTACACCGTCAAAGATGTTGGAAGGTATGGGCTTATAACTTATTAATCCTATTTTTGAGATATACAGTTTATGTACTGAAGTCACACTGTTGTATCTTTCAGGAGTGCTTTTTGATCATCTCTATCAAGTGTTGCTCCCACACTTCTCCTTCCCATCTGAATTCGCCTCCCCGTCTGGTAGCGCTGGTGAGTACTTGTTCCCGATTGGTAGCTTTGTCTTTTTAGCGGTAGAATTATTTCCAACTCTCTCTTGTTGTGACTGCAGCGTTGCAAATCGAAGGGGGAGCAGGAAGATCGGCTGTGCCACCAGCCCTTCCGGACTTGCCACCTGTCTCCACTGGTATAGTAAACCATCTTATCAATGACTTCCTTCATATCTATTGAATCATCATCTAATCGCGTTTCGTCTTTTTCCAGCCGTCGTTCCAGTCTCGGTGCCTTTCGAGTCTCGCATTACAATACCGGGCGGCCCTTCCCAGCGGCGTCCGTCCTCAAAAGGTGCCGCGAATAGTTTGCGCATGTTGAGCGACTACATTGAGGAACTCGACATCGAGGCTCCTGTATCTGCTGAGGACTTCGCCACGACGGTTAACCCAATGTTGGCGATATTTGCCACTTTCCATGACGAGGGTATTGTTGCCTCCTGGGTTAACTATTGTCGGGAGGTCGAGGCTCGCCTTCATCAGCTGGAGTCAATGCGCCCGTCCCCCGAGACTTTGGCCTTGAGCACTCAACGGGGAGCATGGCTCGAGCAAAGCGCTTCTCGTTTCCGTCATCTGGAACAAGAAGTGGCTTTGAGGCTGAAGGAGTGCCAAGATTCTTCGAGCAGAACTGCTCGCTTGCGTGCCGAAGTTGAGGCGAACGCTGCTGAGGTAAAGACCGTGTTCGAGGGTCTTCTGGAGCGCATGTCGAATGGGCTGAGACTAAAGCGGGCACTTGATGTCGCCGAGCATGACACTCCAGGCCGTGAAGCTGCTTATCAAGCCGTTAGGGATCAGCTTGCCTCCGTCACACAGCAACGGGCCCAGGTGGAGGCGGAGCTGGCAATCGCATCCAATCGGGAAAAGGCATGGAAGGAGGTGTACGAACAACTGATAGAGCTATTTAAGACGCTTCCTTCCCAATAGCTGCCTTTGTATCAATGTATTTGTAAAAATTTTCTTTTCTGAGTAACGTGTACCCTCTCTTCGCTCTTTTGTATGATTCACCATGTATTTGATTGAGGTCAATGAATAAAGATACACACTTTCTTTTGCAATATCTTGTATGTTCTTTTGTTTTCTGCCTTTACACCATGATGTTGTCGATGAACTTGATTGGCATACAACTTAATTTCTCCAAGAGGCAACGATGGCTTAGGCCGCAGGTTCAGATCTGCCGCCTAAGACTTTTCAATTCTATGAGCCGTGAGGGTCTCATAGAGATTTTTCTCCCTACGGATCGAGAGGATCTCATAGGTGGATTTTCTCCTTAGGAATCGTGAGGATTCCTAAGTGTGGTTTTCTCTTATAAGTCGTAAGGATCCTATAAGAGCATTTCTCCCTCTTACGAGTCGAGAGGACTCGTAAGCGGTTGTTTCCCTCTTTGTCGAGAATCGACTTCAGAGAGTGAGATCCGTGAATAGTATGCAAGAGACCATTTAGGATTGACTTGCAGGATCCCATTGCCCTTCTTACGAGTCGAGAGGGCTCGTAAGCGGTTGTTTCCCTCTTTGTCGAAAATCGACTTCAGAGAGTGAGACCCGTGAATAGTATGCAAGAGACCATTTAGGATTAACTTGCAGGATCCCATTGTTCAGGAAGCAGGTTTTTGAATCCTTACTGCCCGAAATGTGAGTCAAAGAAGATCTCGTCACGGAGTGTTTGTATCCGCGAGTTGAGAAGTTTTGCGAGGGATTATTTGTTTCCCAAGCGCCAAGGATTATTTGTGTCCTTGGGGTTTGAAACGAGTCGATGGTTCCCACGGAGGCGCTGGTGGCTCTGCGAGTCGACGCGGATCAGAAGGCTCTCGTCAAGGAGTGTTTGTATCCGTGAGTTGAGAAGTTTTGCGAGGGATTATTTGTTTCCCAAGCGCCAAGGATTATTTGTGTCCTTGGGGTTTGAAACGAGTTGATGGCTCCCACGGAGGCGCTGATGGCTCTGCGAGTCGACGCGGATCAGAAGGCTCTCATCAAGGAGTGTTTGTATCCGTGAGTTGAGAAGTTTTGCGAGGGATTATTTGTTTCCCAAGCGCCAGGGATTATTTGTGTCCTTGGGGTTTGAAACGAGTCGATGGTTCCCACGGAGGCGCTGGTGGTTCTGCGAGTCGACGCGGATCAGAAGGCTCTCGTCAAGGAGTGTTTGTATCCGTGAGTTGAGAAGTTTTGCGAGGGATTATTTGTTTCCCAAGCACCAAGGATTATTTGTCCTTGGGGTTTGAAACGAGTCGAGGGTTCCCACGGAGGCGCTGGTGGCCCTGCGAGTCGACGCGGATCAGAAAGCTCTCGTCAAGGAGTGTTTGTATCCGTGAGTTGAGAAGTTTTGCGAGGGATTATTTGTTTCCCAAGCACCAAGGATTATTTGTGTCCTTGGGGTTTGAAACGAGTCGAGGGTTCCCACGGAGGCGCTGGTGGCCCTGCGAGTCGACGCGGATCAGAAAGCTCTCGTCAAGGAGTGTTTGTATCCGTGAGTCGAGAAATTTGCTGGCTTCTTCGGTTGAAATGAACCGTTGAGGTTTGGCTTCGTCGTTCGACGGAATCCGCTGGGGAAGTATGGTTTCTTCTTTGTTTGCGCCCTTGGATTGTATACAGGGATCGATGTGATCTTAACTGTAGGGCCAGAATTTTATCATTATTATTATTATTTTTTTTTGTATTTCCGCGATGCTCTATCATTTCAGCTTTTATATCGCGAAGGTCGCGATTGCCGAAACATTTCGGCTATTTTTCGCGGTGCCCAATCATTTCGGCTGTTTATTTTATTTTTACTCGCTGCTTTTTATTGCGAGTTGCCCAATCATTTCGGCTATTTTCCATGCGTACTTTTTTTATACTTGCTATTTTTTATTGCAAGTTGCCCTATCATTTCGGCTATTTTGTATGCATGTGCGGTCTATTGGCTTTCTCCGTAGACCTAAGATTGGACACCGATTTCGGCATCAGCACCGCTGCAACTGAGATACTACCAGGAGCGAATCATCATTTGCCTCTGTCGTTGTCGAACAAAGGAGGCTTAGCGACCAGGGTTAAGATCTTGTCGGCTAAGGCTTTGGACTCCATGAGCCGTAAGGGTCTCGTGAAGGTATTTCTCCCTACAAGTCGTGAGGATCTTGTAGGTGTATTTTCTCCTTAGGAACCGTGAGGGTTCCTAAGTGTTTTGTTCTTCTGTAAGTCGTAAGGATCCTACAGGAGGGTTTTCTTCTCATAAATCGAGAGGACTTACAAGGGTTATGCAAACATATTCCCAGTCACGGATGGACCTTGGTTAGGGAAACGTTTATTCGCGCCCGTGGATTGTATACAAGGGTCAATATTGAACCACTTGTAGGGCAACATTGGAAGTTTGTGGGGGTTTGCTTAAGCACAGGTTTAGGTCTCTGTGACTTAAGACTTTCAAATCCTATGGGCCGTGGGGGTCCCATAAGAGAGTTCTCCTTACGAGTCGTGAGGATCTCGCAAGTGTATTTTCTCCTTAGGAATCGTGGGGATCCCCAAGTGTGTTGCTCCTTTGTGAGTCGTAAGGATCTCACGCAGGTGGTTTCTCCTTACAGGGTCGAGAGGATTCTATAAGTGTTTCTTTAACGAGGTTGCGCCCTTTCGGGTTTTCACAAACACTCGCCGGTAGCCCTGCTGTTTTTACTCACGGAGCCCTTTCGGGTTTTCATCCGTGCCCTTTTTGCTTATGGACATACCTTTATTTTTTCTTCTTTTTTTTTACGAGGTCGCGCCCTTTTGGGTTTTCACGAACACTCGCCGGTAGCCCTGCTGTTTTTACTCACGGAGCCCTTTCGGGTTTTCATCCGTGCCCATTTTGCTTGTGGACGTACCGTTTTTTTTATCTTTTATTTTATTCTTTTTTTTAACGAGGTCGTGCCCTTTCGGGTTTTCACGAACACTCGTCGGTAGCCCTGCTGTTTTTACTCACGGAGCCCTTTCGGGTTTTCATCCGTGCCCATTTTGCTTGTGGACGTACCGTTTTTTTTTTTGTTTTTTTTTTTTTATCTATCTCTCTCGTTAGTCTAAAGATGCAGCGGTAGTAGTTTAAAGACGTTTCGGTCTGATATTAGTTTAAGGACATTTCGGTCCACCGTTGAGAGGGCTGGCTACTGCTTATAAAGCCTGAGCTTAGGAAGATAGCGAGCGGACATAGTCGTCGTCATCTATCATTGACCTAAACTAAGGCTCGTTAAGCGTAGTATTTCTTTAGGAAGCGACCGTTTATTGGCCTGAAAGGCCTTTCACCGTGCATGTCCATGAGTAGATAGGCTCCGCCCTGGTAGACCTTATCAATGATGTACGGTCCTTCATAGTTTGGCTCAAATTTTCCCCGCTTGGCGCGATTGGGGACCATGGGCCTTTTGACGACTAGCACGAGTTCACCTTGGTGGAATGTCCTCGGGCGGCTCAATCTTTCATATGAACGCGTCATCTTTGCTTTATAAGCTTCCAAATTTTGCTGTGCTAGAAGCCGGATTTCATCAAGGGCGTCAAGCTCTTCAAACCGAAGGTGAGCATTTTCTTCGTCCGTCAACTCGTAATGGACTGCCACTCGTAGAGAGGGTAATTCTATCTCGAGGGGGAGTACTGCTTCCGTCCCAAATACCAACGCGTACGGCGTTGTGTTTGTGGCCGTTTTAAATGTAGTTCGATACGCCCAAAGAGCCTCTTGCAATCTTTCGTGCCAATCTCTCTTATTTCGTGACACCGTTTTCTTCATGATTTTCGTCAAGGTCTTGTTGAAGGCCTCAGCTAGACCGTTAGCTCGGGGGTTATAAACTGAGGAATATCTTCAGTCTATATTGTGCTGCTGTGCGAAGCGGCTAATCTTATGACTTCGGTAGGCTGGCCCATTGTCAGAGATGATCCTTCTTGGGGTTCCAAACCGGTATATGACATGCGTTTTGAAGAAATGGAGGATGTTCTCCGTTTTTACTTCCCTCAACGGTACCGCTTCTGCCCATTTGGAGAAGTAATCAGTCGTCGCCAAGATGAAACGATGTCCCTTTGACGATGCTGGTTCGATGGGACCGACTATGTCAGTTCCCCACATTTCAAATGGCCAACTAGCCACTGTTGGATGCAGTGGATTGGGATGCTGATGGATGAAGTCTCCATGAATTTGGCATGAATGACATTGCCTCGCGTATTCTAGGCAATCCTGCATCATCGTGGGCCAGTAGTAGCCCATCCGCTTTATCTTTAACTTCATCTTAGGGCCTGCTTGGTGGGAACCGCAGAGTCCGTCGTGAACTTCTTGGACGACCCTTCTCGCTTCGTCAGGTCCTAAGCATCTCAACCACAGAGAATCGAATGACCTCTTGTACAGAGTATCATTGACGAAGGCGAAAGACAGAGCTCGTTTCGTGAGCTGATGTCTTGTGGACGCTTCTTCAGGTATTCGGTGGAACTTGAAGTAATAAATGAAGACTTCTCTCCAGTCCCCGGTATTTTCCCAATCTTTTACTTGCAGGGTTGTCTCCTCTTTCGCTCCTTTTTCTTCAGACGATTCCGGAGATATTTCTGTTGGGGCGAGCACTCGACGGCTTTGCACCACGATTCTAACGTCGTCGAGGTTCTCGTCAGCCAGTTCTTTAGCAAGTTTGGCTAGTGCGTCTGCTTTGCTGTTTTCCGCGCGCGGTATGCTTTCCAACGTGTAAGAGGGAATTTGGGTTAGCAGTTGTTGCACTTTTTCACCGTATTTTACCAATTCCGGTTTACATGTTTGGTAATCTCCGTTCACTTGACTGACGACCAGTTGGGAGTCCCCGTATATGAGGAGGCTCTCAATTCCCATATCGATGGCGATCTCGAGGCCTGCTATCAAAGCTTCATATTCAGCTTCATTATTCGTTCTCGGCTCCGTTAAGGAGAAGGCGAAGCGCATTATTCCTCCTTAGGGAGTCACAAAGATGAGTCCCACCCCCGATTTGATCGTTGGCATACTTTGTTTGTGCTTTTTCATAGAGGACGCTCCATCGAAGTAAAGCTCCCAACGGGTATCACCACTGTCGATTGCGTCAAATGCATGTCTGTCTGGCAAATCGCAGTTTAAAGGAGAGTCGGCAGGTATGGGATGCTCAGCAAGGAAGTCAGCGATGGCCTGGCCTTTTACTGCCTTGAGAGGTTGATATGTTATGGAAAATTCCATCAAGAGCAGGGCCCATTTAGCGAGTCGTCCTGTCAATATGGCTTTTGACATTAAATATTTGAGAGGGTCCACTTTTGAAATCAGACGGACCTCGTGCGCCAACGCATAGTGCCTAAGCTTTGTTATTGCGAAGATCAATGCCAAGCAGTGTTTTTCAATGGGAGAATAGTTGCTTTCTGCCCCCAGCAGCACTCGACTTAAGTAGTAGAGCGCCCTCTCTTTCCCTTGATCGTTTTCTTGTGCCCATAATGCGCCTAAGGAACCTTCGAGGGCGGTTGTATAAAGAATAAGAGGCTTCCCCTTAACCGGAGCAGCCAACACCGGCGGGTTCTGCAGGTATTGCTTGATCTCATCCAGTGCGCCTTGGCATTTTTGATCCCAAACGAATGGGGTTCCCTTCTTCATCAGGTGACTATAAGGGCGGCACTTTCCTGAAAGGTTGGCTATAAATCGCCGTATGTATGCGAGTTTCCCTTGGAGAGACCGCAACTGTTTGAGAGTCCTCGGCGGAGGCATTTCCATGATCGCTTTGATCTTTGACGGATCTATTTCAATACCTCGGTGTCGAACGACGAATCCTAGGAATTTACCCGAGGAAACCCCGAACGCACATTTAAGAGGATTCATCTTCAAGTTGTATTGCCGAAGGCGTTGAAACACGATCTTCAAATGCTCGAGATGTTCCTCGTATGATTTGCTTTTAACCACAAGATCGTCGATATAGCATTCAACGATTTCATGTATGAGGTCGTCGAAGATTTTTGTCATGGCTCTCTGATAAGTAGCACCGGCGTTCTTCAAACCGAAGGGCATCACTTTATAACAAAATATCCCAAGAGGGGTCCTGAAAGCTGTGTGTTTCTGATCTTCAGGATGCATTTTTATTTGATTATACCCCGATGAGCCGTCCATGAAGGAGAAAACTTCATGAGTAGACGTGTTGTCTATCATCAGCTCGGTGACTGGTACTGGGAAATCATCTTTTGGGCAGGCTTTATTAAGATCCCGGAAATCTACGCATATACGCACCGTCCCATTTTTCTTCATCACCGGGACAATGTTGGCAATCCATTCAGGGTATTGAACTTCCTGGATGAAGCCAGAGTCTATAAGCTTTTTGACTTCGGCGTTGATGCTCATCTCAAGCTCGAGTCGCATTCTCCTCGGCGCTTGTTTGACGGGCTTGATGTCCGGAGATATCGCCAATTTATGTACAGCAATTTCTGGATCTAGTCCCGGCATTTCGGAATAGTTCCACGCGAAGCAATCTTTGTGTTGTAGAAGCACATCCTTCAACGCAGTCACCCTTTCTTCAGATAAGAGCTCGCTGATGAATGTTGGTCGCGGGTCATTTTCTGTCCCCAACTCAATTTTCTTGAGATTATCTGCAGTGGTGTGGATTCCATCCTCCAGTTCTTTCGGAGCTGGGGGAAATTCTGAGATTACCTCATCGCTGCTGTTTTCAAAGCACCAAGGGAAGTCGTTCATGTCCTCGGATTCTTCTTTTAATATTGTTACCACGTGGCAAGTGCGAATTTTCTGCCAATCCCAATGCGGAGTTGGTTTTTCTTTTGCAGCCTCGGGTTCGTGCTTCTGTGGTGGTGCTACCCTCCAGTTGTCAGAAAGCGCGAATTTTCCTAACTGATATTGGTCCTCAACCCAATTCTTAAAGGTGAAACAATCTTCAAGCGGATGCCCTACTACTCGATGGTAAGAGCAATAATTTGGGTTGGAGACTTCGCCTGCTTGCTCAGGGTGTTTAGACTCTGGCAGAGTAAGCATTTGATGTTTTAGAGCAAGATCAAGTATTTTCCTTGTTTTGTTCCGAGGAAACGAGTATGCTCGACCCATTTTCTTCATAAGGGCTAGGTCAATAACGCTCGACTCTCGTATGCGTGGCTTCTGTAGGGTTCCTAGGCACACTAGTGAGGTCTCCCAAGCCATCAACCATGGCAATTTCAATTCCTAGGCACACTAGTGAGGTCTCCCAAGCCATCAACCATGGCAATTTCAAAAATTATGGTGCCTACAAACCCTAAACTACGGATCGATAACTAGATGTCTAGGCGAACAATGAACTAGTTAACAATTAACTAAGGGAATACGGAAATACAACCTTTGTAGATCCGGTCCTCCACCTCCACGGCTCCGCAATGAGGTGCTCTCCGCTGTCCAAATCAAATCCGGGCTCTAGAGTCGGCTTCGTCGGAGAATGGGCAAGCTAGGTCGTCGATGTCCATGCCGAAGATGATCTACGTCGAGGCATCGCTAAATCAAGCTCCGACTTCACCAAGTCAAGAAACTTGTGAAGTAAACATACTCTACTACTTGGCAAGAGGTAGAGGATGAAGAAATAGGAAGTGGGTTAACTTTAGTTTTGGATTTCTCACTCTTTTCTAACAATCACCATTGATGGAGCTTGAGCTTTCTTCACTTGAAGAATGAAGAAGATGAAGAAGAATATTATGATAAGTTCAAAGAAAAAGAAAAGAAAATGAATTCTTATCATAATTTTAACCATGGTCAAGTGTAGAGAATAAATCATGGTTAGTGTGAATAGTTAGGGTTAAGGATGAGATAAGGATGGTTGACTTGAACAAAGCTTCATGAAGCTTCAACTAAAGAACAAAAGAAGCCACCATTCTTTTTCTCATTTTCTTTTATTCATTTATCAAAAATAAATGGATAACAAAATAAGATAAATGAATAACAAATAAGAAACCCTAACCATTTCATTAACCAAGGTTTAATACTTTACACTTAACCAAAAAGGATGTATCATCAAACATGATACAAGCAAGTGCACAAAATCATATCGCATATGTAATGCGCACTCCCGAGTGAGAAAATCCATCTTAAGTAAACCGATACTAGTTGATGCAAAGTAATATATCAAATATATAAATATGCATTAAATCATTAAATCAACACTTGATTCAATGACCCGGTTATGTCGCACACAACCGACTAGTATACAATATATCGGCTTATCGAATCAACGCTCGAATCGATAACTAGGTTATATCGCATACAACCATTCGATATATTCATCGCGAGAATGGAATACGGTATCACATACATGCATTATTCTCGGTCCCGCACATATCTCATATGCGCTCCTATTTCGTTTCGCTTGAGCCAGGAAACCTCTGTGTAGGACTCTAAAGACTCGTCAATACGCCGGCAGCGGATGATGATCATATCAAACATCCACAAGCCGCAAGCGGTCTGCTAAACGTAACGGCCACCCGGGTATTGAGCGATCTGAAGATCGACGAGCAAGCCCGCTCACACTCCAGTGAATCCGACCAGTAACACTACCGTACAGTCCGGTCTGATCGTCTGATATGTCGCATATCTTGCCTAGGGGTGGTAAACGTCAGACCCCAATAGCTTGATAAGTCGTGTCGATATGAGGTCTATAACTGTTCGAGAAACTACTGGTAACACTTACCAGTAAATCTCAGCAACCCTGGCCAGGGATTTCCTGTTATAGCCAATCGAACACAGCGCAACATCAACTCCCTATACCGGGAGAGACGAATCCCCTCCTATCGCTCATTGCCTCCATGTGACTCGGGACTGTACCCAAAAACCACCGTTTTGCACGCCCTCTTGGACGTGGTAAGATGGAAATCAAAGCACAGTGGGAACCATACAAGACTCTATGACGATCTCGGGTCAACAGACTACTCTGTACCAGTGTCACCAGAGAACTGCCATCTGACGTGAGGTATAATACCATCTGGGAGTTCTCGGCGAGTCCGTCCAGTGTACCCAGTCTCTACTGAGCACCCGTATATCATCTCTGATGTCAAACACCAATGGATATGGGATCATCCATCGCCCATCTGTATGGGTCGAGAAGGTATACGCTAGTCTACTCTGGTATATCGATGCCCCGTCTCGATACACCCACGACTAGGGACTTTGAAGGATGTACTTATGGACTACCATGCCCCTACTAGTATGATCCGCATCATAGTCCAGGTAGTCAAGTACTGATCCTAAGGGCTTTACCAACATGTAACAGAGAGACTATCAGTATACACGTTAAGGTAAAGATCAACCAGATAGCATACTATCATGTCGAGCAAGAAAGTCCTCCCTATATATGTCCCAGCATCCACTACAATATACATCCTATGTATAGTAATGGCCTCTAGGGCATACATATAACTAACAATCTCCCACTTGCACTAGGGCCATCTGTAGCAGTGGTTGTAGTATCTCATACTCAACCATCCCATAAAAGTCTCTCTCTGGGAACAGGCCTTTGTGAGTGGATCCGCTGTGTTGTCCTCTGAGTCTACTCTCCAAACCTCGATCACCCTGGAGATCAACCATCTCCATGATCAAGTGATACTGCCTTAGAATATGTCTGGATCACTGATGGGACCGGCGTTCCTTGGCATAAGCCACAACTCCATTGTGTCACAATGGTAGGAACATAGTTCATCTCATGAACCAATATACACCCAAACAGCTTCTAGGGTAGCATCTTAAGTAGCGATGTATCCAGCCTTTATCGTCTAGTATGTCACGGTATCTAGCTTGGAACTCTTCCAACATACCGTCCCTTTACCGAGGGTAAAGACAATGCCTGCGACTGACATTCAGTCGTCCTTATCACCCTGGAACCCTTCCAGTGATTCTCCCCAGGATCGATTGATACCATCTTACTACAACTAGTGAGAATCCTAACATCCATTTAAATCTATCTCATAGATCCAAAATCCAGGATTTAGTAGGTATCTCATTGTTCCTATATGGAGAATCCTAGTGATAACCGGAGATTGATCGAGCGTAGCATAGGAAACTCCTTCCCCATCAAGAGTATGTCATCCACGTACTCTACGAGGATCGTCACCATACTCCCTACTACCTTTTTGTTTATACAAGGTTCATCTACCATTTTGATGATGTCAAACTCTTTGACTACTTCATCAAAACAGATGTTCCAACTCCGCGATACCTGCTTTATCCTATAAAGCATCTTGCACACGTTTCCGCTGCTCCCACTGTCTACGAAGCCCTCTGGCTGTGTACTTATAGACGCACTATTCTAAAACATCATTTAGAAAAGCAGTCATGGCACCCAACCGCCAGATATCGTAGTCATGGTATGTAGCCGTGGTAAGTAGGATCTGGATGGACTTAAGCTTAGATCCTTAGAAAAAGTTTCATCATGATCCACACCTGGTCAATGATGCAAACCTTTAACAAGTCTAGCTTTGAAAGTCTTAACCTTTCCATGTACACCAAGTAATCTACTCAAGATATACTTGCTCCTGATGGGGATTTAACCCTTCAGATATAGCAACCAAAGTCCATACTTTGTTGGTGTACATGGATTCCATCTCAGATCGATAAACATCCAGCCATTCTTACAGAGTCTTACTCTCGATGGCCAGCTCGAAACTAGTTGGGTCATCATCTCATGATGCAATCCTCGCTCCCACTGTCATAGAGAAACCGAAGTATCTCTCAGGTGGGTGAGGAACCCTACTAGATCGGCGGAGAGGCTGAGGTTCGTTGGTAACTATCGAATCCTTTGGTTCTTTCAAATCATCTGCTGCAGTTTGTATAGCTGGAACATTTCCAGTTCTACATAACAGACCTTGCCTCGAGCTTGTCCGGATTTTGCTTTTAGACATAGGCCGGACAACCCCAAATCTTAACTGGCTTAAGACATGGGCTCTTCCCATACCATATCACATATGAAGCGGTAGGCAACTGATTTGATTTGAACCCTATTCAATAGGTATGCAGCTTTTCAAGCGCATAACACCCAAAAGGAAATAGGTATCTCAGTATTACTCATCATAGAGCACACCTTATCACATAGGGTGCAATTGCTCCACCCCGATATACCATCGTGCTATGGTGTATACGGAGGAGTAATGCTGAGAGAGAATCTCATTCTCCTTTAGAATAGTCCTGGAATTCCGTGCTCAAGTATTCTCCTCCTTGATCACATCATAGGACATAATACTTATACCCGTATTTTGGTTCTGTACTTCTCGCTTATATTCTGTGAATATCTCAAAAGGCTCGGACTCATGTTTCAACAGGAACATATGTCTGAATCTTGAGAGATTATCAGAGAATATAATGAAGTATAAAGAACCGGTCTTGGCATGTGTAGACAAGGGACCTTACATACATCAACATGTATCATCCCAAGAGTTTACTAACTCTTTTTCTGTTTCCAATAAACAGAGTTGTGGTCATCTTATCTTTGTGACATGACTGGCGAGTTTCACAAGATGTAAATTCAAACTGATTTAAATATACATCTATATATAACTCTAGCTAGTCGGGTCACATTGATCTGACCTAGTCTACAATGCCTCAAGAAGAATTCGTTCATTTCTGAACTCTTCCTCTTGTGTGTGATCCGTATACTAAGAACTGCAGTTTGATTTAGAACTTCAACGCTTTTAGATAACGTGCCTGATACGATCAACTTTTGATATAGGAAATGTTCAAAACATTATCCATCAATACAAAATTTTATCGTTTCTTTACTAATAAAGAGACAGATATGATTTTGTATATCAGGTTCGGTATCTAATAATATTCGTTCAGAATCAATGTATTGGTATACAGGGTGACAGTGACCAACAGACTTGGCTGCAACTCTTGCCCCGTTTTCTGCCTCATAAAACTTATCACCCGTTCTCAGTTCTCTACCTTTCTGTAGCCCTATGTAACAGATTACATATCTGGGATCCTGATCTGGTATCACATACCCAGGACGCAGAGGATACAGAGATACAGTTCTTTGTAATGAACACACCCGAAGATGATGCATCAGCATGCACTCTCTTCGTTTGGGCGGCACGGGAATTCTGGTAATCCCCAATTTCCTGCTCTGTCTTATAACAATTATAAGTTGGAGCGGGACCAACGTTCCCCAGCTCAGTATAACAAGCGGGTTCGGTCAATAATCCGTATTATTATCTTGATTAAGGCGTGATATGGTCGCTACCTAGAGAGAGAGAGAGAAGAAAACACTCAGCGTGCGCTCTTGCAAGAATAGATTGGTTATAATTTTATCTAATCAGGATGGCTCCCACTGCTTTTTATCAAATCTTCCTTCAAACCCTAAAAGGAAAGACTAGCCGGGATTAATTACACACTACAAGTTCGCCAATCTTTCAGCCAGGCCAGTGTCGGTACTTTGAGGGAGGTCCCCCGTGCTTTCGCACGAACCTAATTACTGTAAACCTCGTTTTCCCAGAGGCGTAACCTCGTTAACACCTTTCTAGACACCTACTTGATCGGCTAATTGTAATGTATAAAACTCTCCCAGGAGTAACACTTACTCGCAGCGGGTATCAGGATCCAACTATCTCATAGAAGGTATGCAATCTCATTGCAAATTTCAACACTTGAAATTCCCGATAATATTTTGCCCCTAGCAGCTTATGACCTTGGCTAAGGTCAACAAATCATAAGTGCTAGCCAAGTTCAACCCGTCATTTCCCGATTGAATTAAACCCACCCGCACGACCCTTGGCTAAGGTCAACAAAGTCGCACGACTACCCTAACTCAATCGCATCATATGCTTACACAGATAAGCACTAATCAGCTACCGCACACTACGCCTTGGCTAAGGTCAACAAACGTAGCACGAATACTAACCAGTACTTATCTGAAATGACGGAGGGCTACGACAGGTTTTTCTGAAAACCTATTGCGTAATGAACTTGATATCGTTGTAGAATCAAATGATTTTAAAATGGAGTGCTTTTGAGGCTTTTCTAGTTTTGCTAAAGGAGTCACTCCCGGTGAAGGGATCGTCGGTCCTTTCCTCGTCGAATGAGGTGCGGGATATATCGCATATATCACTGTGCAAAGCAAAAACTCTTTAAAAGCAATCAAAAGACAAACCGAGTGTGTAGCATCTGCCAGTTATTGCTAAAGGAGTCACTCCCGGTGAAGGGATCTCGGTCCTTTCCTCATCGAATAAGGTGCAGGATATATCACATATACCGCTATGCAAAGCAAGAACTGTAGCTACCTGTTTTATTTTGAAATTCGATTCTACAACATCTTAGGTTTCTTTTATTTCATTAATCACATTAATGAAGTCCCATCATTTAAGTACCTAAACATCACAGATAAATACGACGTACACTTATGCCATCCGCATTCGCCTCGATGTCCCCTCGTGCACCGTTAGGTTAGGTAACTAACGGCAGAGCAGGGCAGGGCTAGCGCGGGTGTAAAACATAAGTAACGTCTATATAATATATCATATATACTATATATTGTATCCATCACAGAAACATCACATGATCTCATCACAGATATCGCAGCAGAAGAATCATATGAAATATTGGATATACTAGGACGTCCGTGTTTTCAATACGAGCCAGTATAAAACACGGATTCCACGGTCGTGATGAATAGCCAAACCCACACCCCTAGACCCCTACGAGAGCGGCAAGCAACCCTACCAATTCTAGAGTTAGGAGACCCGGACTCGACTCCTCGAGTTGATCTCCCACTGGACTCCAGAACCCGGTTACTTGTGCCCTCCTCCTTGGGTCTATCCTAGTGCGGAAAAGTAAATAATATACAAACGGTGACTACTTCCGCAACCTGGAAGTGCCCCAATAAAAGAATATTACATACAAGTTTTTACATGAATGAAAATGAAAAACACTCATCTCACATAAAAACCCCCGGCTATTCAAATACGACGATCCAATATAACATATCCAGCAACACATAACATCACATGTCATCAACGTAAGTAAATATGCGCATCCCAATTGTCGTTGACATATAGCAACGAAACCGGCGATATCACATATTACACTTACGGTCACAGAAAAGAAAGTGTAAAACTACAACAGTTGGAATCCGCAATCTGCATAGACATCGCATGCCTAATCAAATGAATTACTTAGACATCGCATGCCTAACCATTATAAACCCCGCATTTTAGTCTCAAAATCGAAAACACTTTTCAATATCAAGTCGGGCAATTCAACAAGATTCCCGACATCCTGATCGAATGCTCGTCGCAAACTTCAGTAGACGGCCGCACCCCCGATACCGTCGACGAAGTGCACCAAGGCGGAACACCGCTACCGCGAGCACCCGAACGGATGCTTTCGGCGACGGGGTTCTCCTACAGTCACTTGGTCGGGGCTATGGAGCGAGGCTGTCTATTAAGTTTATCGGCGAGTATCCGCGTACGCTACGTGATTGCGACGGACTTTTGATCACATCAAAATTCCGTGGCAACCGATCAAGTGAGACTAAACTGCTATGTTTATAACATTCATTCAGTTATCTCATAACTTCTTGTGAATTCCAATTATTGTATCCCATTCCAGATAAACAGAAAATGTTAAACTTTCCGATCGAACAATCGAACACCCAAGTTTTCCCGATACATATCAACACATGAAACAAGTCTAACAACATTCCGTTCGTGCCTCAGTACCAACGGTCCAGCCGTAGAAGGGTCAAGCCAACGCCTCACATGTGGCACGTCGTACTGCCCCAAACCCGAAGGTTCAAAGGGCAGTTCAAGACGGTCACATAATCGAGTTAAGGTTTGTGTCTTCTAGAGGGACCATCGCGTTACTTGCACTACTTAGAACGTCGTTAAACTACGGAAAAATCCAACACTTGGAAATTTCCCGACAGGGGAAAAATTGGGTATTTATATCCGGTCGAACTTTTTAACATATTCTAAAATTATCCGGAACGACACATAGACAAAGTTTGACAATCCGATCGAATAAATGAACTCCCAATACAACCCAAAATACTCAACTCTTTATTTCAGATTAAAAATTCCCAGGAAAACCAACACTGAAAAATAGGAGTTACTGTGCAAAATTGAGTGCCTGATAAGAAAAAACGGCGGCGGAAGGGCCGCATTAGCACGATAATGTCGCGGTTCCGCCGCACTTTAGAAAGATCATTAGGTAATTTTTGCATCGTAATTCTTAGATTTACCTGCTTGTTTTTCTGCATATTTTTAATTTGCAAAAATCCACATTTTATAAAAAAGTACAGAGAGCAATTTGGAAATCGGATTTCGGTTCGATCGGACTTCAAACTCCGTCTACGCTTCACCTAAGGCTCTAGCAAGGCTCTGATACCACTGTAGGGTTCCTAGGCACACTAGTGAGGTCTCCCAAGCCATCAACCATGGCAATTTCAAAAATTATGGTGCCTACAAACCCTAAACTACGGATCGATAACTAGATGTCTAGGCGAACAATGAACTAGTTAACAATTAACTAAGGGAATACAGAAATACAACCTTTGTAGATCCGGTCCTCCACCTCCACGGCTCCGCAACGAGGTGCTCTCCGCTGTCCAAATCAAATCCGGGCTCTAGAGTCGGCTTCGTCGGAGAATGGGCAAGCTAGGTCGTCGATGTCCATGCCGAAGATGATCTACGTCGAGGCATCGCTAAATCAAGCTCCGACTTCACCAAGTCAAGAAACTTGTGAAGTAAACACACTCTACTACTTGGCAAGAGGTAGAGGATGAAGAAATAGGAAGTGGGTTAACTTTAGTTTTGGATTTCTCACTCTTTTCCAACAATCACCATTGATGGAGCTTGAGCTTTCTTCACTTGAAGAATGAAGAAGATGAAGAAGAATATTATGATAAGTTCAAAGAAAAAGAAAAGAAAATGAATTCTTATCATAATTTTAACCATGGTCAAGTGTAGAGAATAAATCATGGTTAGTGTGAATAGTTAGGGTTAAGGATGAGATAAGGATGGTTGACTTGAACAAAGCTTCATGAAGCTTCAACTAAAGAACAAAAGAAGCCACCATTCTTTTTCTCATTTTCTTTTATTCATTTATCAAAAATAAATGGATAACAAAATAAGATAAATGAATAACAAATAAGAAACCCTAACCATTTCATTAACCAAGGTTTAATACTTTACACTTAACCAAAAAGGATGTATCATCAAACATGATACAAGCAAGTGCACAAAATCATATCGCATATGTAATGCGCACTCCCGAGTGAGAAAATCCATCTTAAGTAAACCGATACTAGTTGATGCAAAGTAATATATCAAATATATAAATATGCATTAAATCATTAAATCAACACTTGATTCAATGACCCGGTTATGTCGCACACAACCGACTAGTATACAATATATCGGCTTATCGAATCAACGCTCGAATCGATAACTAGGTTATATCGCATACAACCATTCGATATATTCATCGCGAGAATGGAATACGGTATCACATACACGCATTATTCTCGGTCCCGCACATATCTCATATGCGCTCCTATTTCGTTTCGCTTGAGCCAGGAAACCTCTGTGTAGGACTCTAAAGACTCGTCAATACGCCGGCAGCGGATGATGATCATATCAAACATCCACAAGCCGCAAGCGGTCTGCTAAACGTAACGGCCACCCGGGTATTGAGCGATCTGAAGATCGACGAGCAAGCCCGCTCACACTCCAGTGAATCCGACCAGTAACACTACCGTACAGTCCGGTCTGATCGTCTGATATGTCGCATATCTCGCCTAGGGGTGGTAAACGTCAGACCCCAATAGCTTGATAAGTCGTGTCGATATGAGGTCTATAACTGTTCGAGAAACTACTGGTAACACTTACCAGTAAATCTCAGCAACCCTGGCCAGGGATTTCCTGTTATAGCCAATCGAACACAGCGCAACATCAACTCCCTATACCGGGAGAGACGAATCCCCTCCTATCGCTCATTGCCTCCATGTGACTCGGGACTGTACCCAAAAACCACCGTTTTGCACGCCCTCTTGGACGTGGTAAGATGGAAATCAAAGCACAGTGGGAACCACACAAGACTCTATGACGATCTCGGGTCAACAGACTACTCTGTACCAGTGTCACCAGAGAACTGCCATCTGACGTGAGGTATAATACCATCTGGGAGTTCTCGGCGAGTCCGTCCAGTGTACCCAGTCTCTACTGAGCACCCGTATATCATCTCTGATGTCAAACACCAATGGATATGGGATCATCCATCGCCCATCTGTATGGGTCGAGAAGGTATACGCTAGTCTACTCTGGTATATCGATGCCCCGTCTCGATACACCCACGACTAGAGACTTTGAAGGATGTACTTATGGACTACCATGTCCCTACTAGTATGATCCGCATCATAGTCCAGGTAGTCAAGTACTGATCCTAAGGGCTTTACCAACATGTAACAGAGAGACTATCAGTATACACGTTAAGGTAAAGATCAACCAGATAGCATACTATCATGTCGAGCAAGAAAGTCCTCCCTATATATGTCCCAGCATCCACTACAATATACATCCTATGTATAGTAATGGCCTCTAGGGCATACATATAACTAACAGCTTCTTAGCTCTGTCTTGCGGTCGTCGAGCACCTTTTCGGCCCCTCGACTTGTTTTTGCTTTCGCGTCGAACCCTTTTTGTAGCAGGCTGACTTGGGGCGACATCTTCGTTCTTTACTGCCTGTCGAAGGAGGCGTTGTGTCTTGGCTTTCTCATAGATTGCCATTTCACGATCGTAATCATCTCGGGCTTTTTGACTCGCATCCTTTATAAATTTGCTCACCGGGTCTTTAGACGATGGACTGGGCGGCTTTGTGTCAGGAACTTTTGCTGATTCGGGATTAGCGTCCTCCCATTGAGCGTCCGCTTCTTCATCAAAGTCATACATGGCATAACAGCTGTTTATTAACTCCCGTTTCTTTGGCCGGATGTACCTGAGCCCTTTTGTTTCCGTTCTCCCGTTAGGCAGTTTGCATTGAGTTCCGGGAACGTTCCAGACCTTGTCATAGAATTTGGCTTTTCTGATGGTCTGTGTGAAGGACATCCCTTGGCGTTTCAGCAGTTTCTTCAAACCTTCGGTATAATATCTGGGAAGACGGATAGGCTGAAGCTTGTCGAGCGTGGGATCCGCGCCATGCCAAATTTCTTTTTCCACCTTGTTTTCTTCAGAACGGTAGAATAGGATTGCCTTCTCGCCTTTTCTTCCGGGAGGGATATAGAATGTCTGCAATTCTTCTACGCTGTTGGTGTCGAGTGCATCCAGTTCTTTGTAATGTTCAAGCGGCACCATGGTTACCTGCAGACTTCGCTCTTCATCAGTGGAAATCTGTATTGAGGGCCGAGCGGGGAATACAGCATGAACTTCATCCTCTGAGTCACTACCGAAGATCAATGAAGGAACAGATGGTCCTGGCCTGGTGGACTGGGACGGACCTGAATAAATTATATCCTCCTCCTCCTCGGTGTCACTGCCGAAGACAGGGATGGTTGCGTTAGTTTTGTTCTCCGGTTTGTGACACCTTTCCGTGTCTTCGAAACTCGGTAGGAAGTATTTGGCATCTTCATACTTGCGAACTTCGTTCACGGAAAATGGATTCAACTCTCCTGCCACTGTGTACTCGAGGCCGTCCCTAGAATACTTCATGCACTGATGCTGTGTAGAAGGGATGATATTGTATTCGTGTAGCCATGGTCGGCCGAGCAGAGCATTGTAGCACGTCTTGGCGTCTATAACATGGAATTTGATGTCTGTGACGAGCACCCCGAAGCGTAGCGTCAATATCACAGATCCAAGAGTCTTTGAGGATTGAGAGTCGAAACCGGAGATGGTGATTTTGTCCCGGGCGAGGTGTTGGACACTCATGCAAATCTCCTTTAACACTCGCACATTGAGTAAATTGACAGACGATCCGTTATCGACCAAGATTTTTCCTATCTTTATGTCATGGCAGTATCCCGAGACATAAAGGGGGCGATTGTGTTCACACGTCCCGAGGAGAAGGTCTTCATCACCAAAAGCAACGTCGGCTGTGTGCACCTCTTCCAATTCATCCTTCATCTTTTGTTCGGCTAAGAAGGCTTGGAACTGGTCCGGATCCTGTAGGGCCTTAATCAAAGAATCCCTCGCCTCTTTTGATAGCAATAGGGCATCGAGAATGCTGAGTTGTGAGGGTAGCTTTCTCAGATGCGCCAAGACATTGTAATCTACTTTATTCCTTTTTGGGGGATTCTTGGCGGTTAACTCTTCCGCAACTTGGTCATCCAAAGCGATGTCTTTAGAGACCTTCTCTTTCCCTTTGTTTTTCTTATTCAAGGGTCCGAGGTTCTTCTCGGGTAATGTTCGATTGCGCAGCTGTATATTCTCGCAGGCCTTCAGTTCTTTTTCTTTTCCCGAAGTGGATTCTTCGAAGAGGGGGCCAAGCTCTAGCTCTTCATCGGAGTCGCTCCCAAATGTAGGCACTTGTAACCCGGTAATGTTAACCATGTGACAATTGCCGGCAGTTCTTTCAAGTTCTTTAGTCGTATTTCTTTGCTCTCGGCGAATTTTACGTTTTTCCCGTTTAAATCGTTGTCGATTAGCGACGTATCCTTGCCACCATCCATTGAAAGCTTTGCAATCTTGGGTGGAATGCGAGACCTTCCGATGGTATAAGCAATAAGAGGGGTGCATTTCTACCGCGCCAGTAACTTTTTCTTCAGAGGGTGGTAGCTTCATGCCCATCGATATGGCCTTAGCAAATTTCTTTTTTATCTTGAATTGGCTTTTGTCAGTGGTGGAGGCATTTTGCTCCAACGGGATCATTTCAGCTCCTTCCTCAAGTCGCTGACGCTTAGCCCTTTCGAATATAGCCGTCTCGCGCTCTCGATCAGCCTTGCTTTTCAACCGAGCTTCATTAAGAAACGCGCTAATCATTTCAACCGGTAACCCTGGGGTTCCTGATTCGGCATTTGCCCCCAGCGTTTCAGTGCCAGAAGTTCCTTCATCGTTCGTGGTCGAATGGGAGATCATATGACAGCTTGCCACATATTCGTCAGATTCATCCGATGAACTTTCTCCTTCATCTTCTTTTTGGAAGACATGATCAAGGAAATCTTGGAGCGTGATGGGAGTTCGCGCCTTTTGGTTATATTCATCCAGCGCATCGATTTGCTTTTGTAAGTCCGTGCGCTTGTCGCCAGGCTTCACGGGCTTCTTAGATTTCTTCTTCTTCTTTTTCGAAGATTTTGACGGCTGGCTATGAACGCTTGAACTACTACCATCGGTCTTCGGAGTCGGTCGTGGCTTCAACATCCCCTCAATAACCTGCGGTTCCAAGGGGTTCTTCCACTTGACCGCTGGGCAGGTTTGAAGATCATTTAGCATTCTCCTCGTTTTGGCTGATAATACAACCTCCCAGGGAGCCTCTTCAATGACGGAGCACGTTGCCCCTGGCGTATTCGTCCCCTTATAGGTGTGGGGCTGCGGAGGGTTCACCTTCCATTTGTCAGATAGCGCAAATTTGCCCTGACGGTACTGATTCTCCAGCCAATTTTTGAAGACGTAACAGTCTTCGATTGGATGTCCCAACACTCTATGATAAGGGCAGTAATTAGGATCGTTAACGTCACTTGGTTGCGACGGACATTTTGGATCTGGCAGATTTATGAGCCTGTTGCGCAATGCCAGCTCGAATAACCTCCTTGTTTCATCACGGGGGAAGGAGTAAGCACGTCCCATCCTGTCCTCAAGGGGTACGTATGGGCGCGTATTGTTTGGACGAGCAACCGGCTTCGAATCGTTCGGTTGTTGTTGGGCATTAGCGACGACGATCGCTTTTCCCTTTCCTTTGTCGTTTCGGGGATCCGGCTTCGGGAGAGGGGGTTTATGGCCCATCTGGTCCATCTGCGCCAATTTGTCGATCAAAGCCTGGAAGGAAGTCGGCTTGAAGAACATCATAAATTGTGAAATAGTTGCTTGTGGATCAAGGGTTCCAACAAACATCCCACCGCAGGGGCTTCTTCTATGCGCTGTTCACATTTAGACCATAGATTACGCCACCGTATAGCGTACTGAACCCACGTCTCGCCGGGTTTTACCCTGGCGTTAATCAGTGCCGTCATTAGGGTACGCTCGCTGGCACTTGCAAAACGTTGGGTGAAGAGCAGCTCCATCTCCGCAAAGGTTTTAATAGAGTCGTTGGGGAGCTCGGAATACCACTCGAAAGCCGTATCTGATAAGCTTCCAACAAATTGGCGCAGCAAGAGCTTGTCGTCGCCTCCAGTGTTACCACAAAGCGCCCTGAATTGGGCAACATGTTGATGGGGATTGCCGGTCCCCTTGTAGACATGAAACTTAGGAATTGTGTAACCTGGCGGGTACTTGATTTGGTCATACCAGCCCGGATATGGCCGTCCCGTTTTCACGATCTGACCGGCTGCTTCAGTCGCCTGATGCACCCGTATTTGTTGGGCAATATATTCATCCAAATCAGCTTTTGATATGGTATCCTCTTTAGCTGCGGATAGAGCCGGTGGAGGATTCGATGTATCTTCCCTATCATCTTCAAGAATGATCGGGGGATCTCCAGAAGGTGGATCTGGTTGAATCATCATACCCACCATATCCTGGAACAGGAGGGCCATTTTCTTTATGTTGGCTGCCTGTTCCGCAGCCTCTTTATCTTTCTTCTCTAGCACGCGCCGAAGGAATTCGGCGTCCGTCTCTTGTTCGTGACGTTCTTCTGAGGATGTTTCCGGGGTTTCTTTCGGCCCAGTGAGTGCAGCCATTGTGGTCATCATCTCCTGGAGCTTTTGTTGCTGCTCCTGAGCCTTGGTCACTGATCGGGTGAGCGGTCGGTGACCCGTAGAAGTACGGCTTTCTTCCTTTCCAGAAGCCATGTAAACCGTATGAACAATTATGCCCCCTGACTTGGGGCGTTTAAGTTCACCATTGTTAACTCTTGCTGCTGATGCGGGAGCTTTCTCTGTCCTCCTTCTTTTGTGGGCCATCGAGGTTAAAGGAGCCGTTGTAGTGGGCATCCTAGCAACTGTCGCTCCCTGCTGTTTAATGGGGCAGTTTTTGTTATTTTCCACCTTTGCCCTTTTCTGGTGACGCAAGTGGTCTGGATCGATCACAGAGTCTTGAACCCTACGCCATACTTTATAAACTTTTGAGGATAGCCGTTGAGGGGGCTGTTCTTGTTTTGTTTCTGGAACTCTCTCCGCAGGTGGAGGAGATCTTTTCAACGTAGCAATTGGAGAGTTCTTTCTCACCTTCCTCAGCAATTCAAAGCTGTTCCCAGTTGGAACAGCAGCGTTGACCTCCACCACTGGAGCAGGTGGGGTTAGCCCTGAAGGGGAGTTGCCCCCTGTTTTCCTACTCGCTGCCAATGGCGGCGTCGCGCACGACGAGCTGTTGGGACTGGCTCGGAAATCGAGATAGTTTCTTGTTGCCCCCTGTTTGGGTGTGGGGTAACTGTCGACGTCAGCCTATCGAAGACTGATGCTTTTTGACCAGCTGGAGGAGGAGTAGGAACCGTCAATCTTGTGAAGACCGACTTTCTGATAGGAGAAGCCGCTTCAACGACTTCCGAAGCTGTGGCCGTTGCCCTCTTTGGGACAGCCACTTTATGATCCTGACCTAGCCTGGTGAAAACAAAGGCTGTCAGCTTAGTAGCGGGCGACCCGTTGACAGGGGTCGTGGTAGCAGTGAGCCGGTCGAATACCGACTTCTTGTTCGCTTCTGGTGCGGATATCGGCATGGAGAAGCTTGTAGGTGGGACCATGGTCCCGAAGAACAAGCCGGTGGTGGCTTGCGTCACCTGGTCTACCGGCAAAGTCTGGAAGGAAGCCGCTTGGGGCCCATATGCTACACCTCTCGGTGAGGTGGAACGTCCGCTGCAATGGCATTTCGAGCAGCTGGTGCAGTTGGTGGCCATTGGATCTTGAGTTCTCTGCCAGACAAAAGACCAAATCTTAGCAACTTGAAATCCGAGGACAACCATTTAACAAACCGCGATTGGTTCACGAAGACGACACACGAAGTGTGGAGTGGAAAGAGGAAAAGGTCCCACCGGGCGTGCCAGAATCTGTTCCCCTCCGAACGGCGGCCTGCGACGTTAGGACGTCACGTGCCTGAGGTTCGGGGCAGATGCTATTTGGTTTTATCCGTCTATCTCTCCGAAGATGCCGAGTTGATTTACGGCACCGTATATCGGAGGTTTAGACGGACGCGGCCGATGTAGCAGACTTCGTCAGATTCCCCCTCAGGGTGAGGGGTTTTTGATTGTGGGGACGCTCTTCCCTACAGGCGCAAGCCCCTGCAGTTAATTACGCTACCGCATCGCGGTAACAACTTTCTCCTTCTCCAGAATTTCACTTCGTGTCGTATGTGTTTGTTTTGTTTGTGGTTGCCCGTGGATTGTGTACGGAGACTGAGTAATATCGTCACCCGTAGGACGTGGATTAGTCCAAATCCGTATTTGCTTAGATTTGGGTTTGGTGTTTTTAGTTTAAGGATGCATTAGTCGCGTTGCGACTAGGATCAACTTAAACGTTCATCAAGGATACGCTAGTCCTGTTTTGGACTAAGATCGACCTGACGTAGTGATTGATTTAATTATCCGGCCGTCGGGACTCGTCACCTCTCTGACGTCGTTGAGGGATTACAACGACATACGTCTGAGGAGTTCCGAGATGTACCCTTGAACCAAAGTTGGTTTGGGATTTTATTGTTTATTTAGATGTCTAAGGACACGTTAACCGTATTTGGGGTTAAGATCAACTTAGACGGGACCGTTTAGATCCGACAAAAGAGCGTTTGGGCCCTATCGTGTCAGTTTAGGGACGTAGCGGTCCATATTCCAGTTTAGGGACGTGGTGGTCCATTATTAGTTTAGGGACGTTTCGGTCCGTCGCCAGTTTAGGGACATAGTGGTCCGTCATTAGTTTAGGGACGTTTCGGTCCGATTTTAGTTTAGGGACGTTTCGGTCCGATGTTAGTTTAGGGACGTCTCGGTCCAATATTAATTTAGGGACGTCTCGGTCCAATATTAGTTTAGGGACGTCTCGGTCCACGAGTTTAAGGACCCCGCAGTCCATATCGATGTATGGTCGTCGGGACCCGTCACCTCTCTGACGTCGTTGAGGAATTACAACGACGGATGTCAAAGGAGTTCGGAGATGTACCCTCGAACCGGATGTAAATTGATTTAGGAGAGCAGCTGTACTCAGTCAATTTAATTTAAGGACTTATGGCCACGATTGGGCTAAGTCCATTTCAACATGGCATTTTTTTTATTTAGGCTCTACCCACAGAAGACATAGGATATCAGTTTATTTTAGGCCCTGCCCATTTACGAAGTATCTACTTCGTTTGGGCTTTGCCCCTTTTTTTTTAAAATGCATAGCATTCTGAATATTTTTGTTTGGGCTCTGCCCATTTATAAATGATGCAAAGCATCTGTTCTTGTTTGGGCTCTGCCCCTTAAAATAATGCATTTGCGCTTTGTTGAGCCTGTTAGGCCTTCTTTTAATTGGGCTTGGCCCTTTTTTAATGCATCTGCGTTTGCGCTAAGTAATGAGCGCAAGTCCATATGGTGATGACACGTGTCGTGCTTTGATGAGCGCAAGCGCACCAGCGTAGTGCAATGCGCTGTTGCGCTGCTGACACGTGGCGCGCTCTCAGCGAGTTGCGCCAATTCCAGAGAGCAAAGCTCTATCTCAAGGGCACTTAGCACAAGTGGTTTTATGGCCGACACGTGGCGCTCTCTCAAGAGCGCAGCGGCGCAACTTGGAAGTGCAAAGCACTAAGAATCTTTTTAGATTCCAGAAAGGAAGTGCAAAGCACTGTTTAAGTTCTTGATCTAGATCAGATCAAAGAAAAATAAATTTCTTCTTTATTCGAAGAACCAGAGGTTCGCAAAAGTGCAAAGCACTATTCTTTTATTTTTTACATTGTTTTTAAAGAACCAAAGGTTCACAAGAAGTGCAAAGCACTGTTTTCTTTTTTATATAAAGATCATTGATCTCATATATATATATATATATATATATTTTTAGATTAATGGTCTTTTAGAAGGAATTTCTTCTAATCCACGAAGGTTCTTTACCTCTTTCTTGAAATCTTCTCGGAGTTCTTTCTGTTTAAGGTTCTTGAATTCTCAAAAAAAAAAAAAAAACTCCCTCCCTCTGAATTGAGGCCTAAGGTCCTTTTTATAGTGCTCACAAATTAGTTAAATTTGTTAAAGAGATCATCCTCTGAGTGATTTGGGGAATTTTCCCTACCGTTGGATCTTTGATCCAAGGGCTTCTGCTTTGCAGAAGAAAATCTTCTTGTTTCAATAAGAACAGAAAAGATTTCTTAAAAATCTTAATTTAATTTGGCGCAAATGCCCCAGCGCGTGACGCGTGTCCCGTAGCGCAAAGCGCAGCGCAACTGCGCTAGCGCATCTGCGCTGACACGTGTCGCGCAGCGCAGAGCGTAGCGCAACTGCGCTAGCGCATCTGCGCTGACACGTGTCGTGCAGCGCAGAGCGCAGCGCAACTGAAGCGTTGCTTCAGGCAAATAGAGCTCTGCTCTGATTGGGCGCGTCTTCTTGGGCGCAGCGCTGATACATCTGCGCCTGACACGTGGCGCGTTGCGCTCAGCGCAAAGGATCTGAAGCGTTGCTTCATTTATTAAATTTTTTGAGAATCAGAAGCGCCGCTTCATCTCCTCTTTTCAAGTCAAACTTGTATTCCCAAAATTCTGATTTCCCGGGCCTTGGCAACGATTTCATTGTGCACAGAATTTTCTGTGCTTGGGTCTATATATATAACTCAAGGCTGAGCCTTTTCTTCTCTTATTTTCAGAGAACTTCTTCGATCATGGCTTGCAACCGCCCTCATGCCTGCCGACAACCATGGGAGGTGCCGATCCGGGACATCGTTCCTCGTTTTGCTGCACGTCTGGTGGACCCTTCTCTCTCGGACGAGCAATGCGACGCTGCAATGCACGAGCTTTTGACTCGTGTGGGGTCTCCTCTCCCTCCGAATTCCATTTGGCTTCGGATGATCCTTGCCTCGGCGCTTTCCGACATTCCCCCTCCTCCAGCAGAGATGTCCTCAGCAATGCTGGATGCCGCCGAAGATAAGATTGAGTGCTTTCTCGAAGCGCACTTGATCACCAAACCTTTGAGGGACTGCTCTTTCCACTTGCTGAGCCAGATACGGGCTCGTCGAGTCGTTATCGCCACTCTCTCCCAGGAATGCGGCGTCGACCGTTGGATGGCTACTCCTCGGGAAGATCGCCGCTTCGACGCGATGGAGAAGGCGGAGAGGGAGCTGAATAATTTTCTTTTTGTTTTTGTGAACCCTTGTCTCTCTGATCCCGTATTCGGTGATCTTTTTTAAATTTAATAATAAATAAATGTTTTGATTAAGTATTCTATTATCTGTTAAGTGTTCCTTTATTTGAACTCTTTGTTGTGCTTGTGCATCGTATTTTAATTTGTTGTTATCAAGTGCATGTAATTTTGCATGGCTAAATTGCCTTTGGCACTTAGCCCCTTTTTCTGCGCTAGCGCATCTGCGCTGACACGTGTCGCGCAGCGCAACTGTGTTGCCACGTGTCGCACAGCGCAGAGCGCAGCGCGGCGCTTCCTTTAACAGAGCTTTGCTCTAATTGGGCGCGCTGCGCTAATGTATCTGCGCTGGACACGTGGCGCAGAGCGCTAACGCAAAGGATTTGAAGCGTTGCTTCCTTTAAACAGAGCTTTGCTCTGATTGGGTGCGCTGCGCTAATGTATCTGCGCTGGACACGTGGCGCAGAGCGCGCAGCGCAAAGGATCTGAAGCATTGCTTCCTTTAAACAGAGCTTTGCTCTGAGTGGGTGCGCTGCGCTAATGTATCTGCGCTGGACACGTGGCGCAGAGCGCGCAGCGCAAAGGATCTGAAGCGTTGCTTCAAAAATTTAAATTTTGAATTCAAACAGAGCTTTGCTCTGATTGGGCGAAACAACAAGGAAGGATATTGTGATATGCCTTCTCCTTAACGGAGCCAAGGACTAACAACGAAGCTGAATATGAAGGTTTGATAGCAGGCTTCGAGATCGCTATCGACATGGGAATCAAAAACCTTTTCATATATGGAGACTCCCAGCTGATCATTAGCCAAGTAAACGGCGACTATCAGACGTGCAAGCCAGAACTGATAAAGTATGGCGAAAGAGTGCAACAACTCTGACACAAATCCCCTCCTACATCTTAGAGAGTATACCGCGTGCAGAAACAGTAAGGCGGATGCGTTGGCCAAATTGGCTAAGGAACTGGCCGATGAAGACTTTGATGACGTAAGGATCATTTTGTAAAGCCGACGAGTTCTCGCGCCAACAAATATATCTTCTGAAGACTTAATAGAGCCATCCGAAAGAAAAGAAACGGCCAATCAAGTAGCCCTTCAAGCAGAAGAAGAAGGAAAGGTCAAGGATTGTTGGGAAGTCTTCATAGACTACTTCAAATCCTAACAAACGCCTAAAAATGCGTCGTGTAGATATCAGCCCATGAAACGAGCTTTGTCCTTTGCCTTCATCAATGATACTCTATATGAGAGATCGTTTGACTGTCCGTGGCTAAGATGCCTGGGGCCAAAAGAAGCGAAGAGAGTCGTCCAGAAAACTCACGACGGACTCTACGGTTCTCATCAAGCTGGTCCAAAGATGAAGCTGAAAATAAAATGAATGGGTTACTATTGGCCTACAATGATTCAGGACTACTTCGAATGTACGAAGCAGTGTCACTCGTGCCAAATTCACGGGGACTTCATCCACTAATATCCAAATCCGCTACACCCAACAGTAGCTAGCTGACTGTTCAAAATGTGGGGAATCGATATAATTGGCCCCATTGAGTCGGTATCGTCCAAAGGACATCGGTTCATACTAGCAACGGCTGACTACTTCTCCAAATTGTCAGAAGCAATACCACTAAGGGAGGTGAAGATGGAGAACATCCTCCATTTCTTCAGGACATATGTCATCTATTGGTTCGGCACTCCACGACGAATAATCTCGGATAATGGGCCAGCTTATAGAAGTCATAAAATTGGCCGCTTCACACAACAGCATAAAATAGATTGGAGATACTCTTCAGTCTATAACCCTCGAGCCGACAGTCTAGCTGAAGCTTTCAACAAGACCTTGATGAAGATTATAAAGAAGACAGTGTCTAGTAACAAAAAAAACCTGGAACGAAAGGTTGCACGAAACTCTCTGGGCTTACCTAACATCGTTTAAAACGGCTACAAATACAATACCATAAACGTTGATATTCGGCATGAAAGCAGTGCTTCCCCTGGAAATAGAAATTTCTTCTCTACGAGTAGCGGTTCAATACGAGCCGACAGATGAAGAAAATGCTCATCTTCGTCTTGAGGAGCTTGATGCCCTCGACGAAACTCGCCTTATAGCACAGCAAAATCTGAAAGCTTATAAGGTAAGGATGACGCGGTCATACGAAAAACTGACCAGGCCGAGAACATTTCGCCAAGGCGAACTCGTGCTAGTCGTCAAAAGACCCATGATCCCCAATCGTGCAAAACGGGAGAAGTTTGAGCCAAACTATAAAGGCCAGTATGTTATAGACAAAGTCTACCAAGGTGGAGCTTACCTGCTCATGATATGCATGGCGAAAGACCCTTCCGGTCAATAAACGATCGATTCCTCAAAAAATACTACGCTTGATAAGTCACGACTCAGGTCAATGATAGATGATGACGCTTGTGTCCGCTCGCTATCTTCCTGAATCAGAACCCCAAAGTAGTATCCAAAAAACTTCGTCGCTTCAAAAATGGCGACAAAGGACTGAGATGTCCCTAAACTAATAATGGACCGAAATGTCATTAAACTAACATTCGTCCCCAAAATAGGAATGTAGGAACGAGAAGTCCTTAAACTAATTATCCGTCTCAAACATGGCGATGACGGACCGAGAAATCCTTAAACTAATTATCCGCCTCAAACATGGCGATGAAGGACCGAGAAGTCCTTAAACTAATTATCCGCCTCAAACATGGCGATGACGGACCGAGAAGTCCTTAAACTAACAATCGGCCTCAAACATGGCGATATCGGACCGAGAAGTTCTTAAGCTAACTATCCGCCTCAAACATGGAGACAAAGGACCGAGATGTCCCTAAACTAATAATGGACCGAAATGTTCTTAAACTAACATTCGTCCCCAAAATGGGAATGTCGGATCGAGAAGTACTTAAACTAACTATTCGCCTCAAACATGGCGACAAGGACCGAGAAGTTCTTAAACTAATAATCCGCCTCAAATATGGCGATATAGGATCGAGAAGTCCCTAAACCAACAATCCGCCTCAAATACGGCGATATAGGACCGAGATGTCCTTAAACTAACAATCCGCCTCAAATATGGCGATATAGAACCGAGAAGTCCTTAAACTAATTATCCACCTCAAATACAACGATATAGGACCGAGAAGTCCTTAAACTAATAATCCGCCTCAAATACGGTGATATCGGACCGAGAAGTCCTTAAACTAATTATCCGCCTAAAATATGGAAATATCTGATCGAGAAGTCCTTAAACTAACTATCCGTCTAAAAAATGACGACAACGGACCGAGATGTCCCTAAACTAATAACGAACCGAGAAATTCTTAAACTAATTATTCGCCTCAAACATGGCGATGACGGACCGAGAAGTCCTTAAACTAATTATCTGCCTCAAACATGGCGATAATGAATCGAAATGTCTTTAAACTAACATCCATCCCCAAAATGGGAATGTCGGACCGAGAAGTCCTTAAACTAACTATTCGCCTCAAACATGACGACAAAGGACCGAGATGTCCCTAAACTAATAATGGACCGAAATGTCCTTAAACTAACATTTGTCCCCAAAATGGGAATGTCAGACCGAGAAGTCCTTAAACTAACTATTCGCCTCGAACATGACGACAGTGGACTGAGATGTCCCTAAACTAACAACAGATCGAGATGTCCTTAAATTAGAATTTCGTCTCAAATATGGCGACAATGGACCGAGATGTCTCTTAACTAAAATTTCATCTCGAACATGGCGATAATGGACCGGAACGTCCCTAAACTAGTGCATCGCCCCATACACGACGATACATTCTCTTGAGATCTATATTGCAATCGAAGTCTTAGCAGCAAAGATTGCAACTCAAGTCCCACGGACTGCACAACTATGCCAGCAATGAAGCCACCCCAAAGTCGCACTGACAAATGGGCACCTGTGGCGAAACTACTCTCAGGTATTCCATCGTTAAAAAAAGTTATGTCCACAAGCGACACGGGCATGGATGAAAACCCGAAAGGGCGCCGTGAGTAAAAACAGCAGGACTACCGGCGAGCTTGTGAAAACCCGGAAGAGCGTAATCTCGTAAAAAAAAGGTATGTCCACAAGCAAAATAGGCACGTATGAAAACCCGAAAGGGCGCCGCGAGTAAAAACAGCAGGACTACCGGTGAGCTTGTGAAAACCCGGAAGGGCGTAGTCTCGTAAAAAAAATATATAATACACTTGCGAGATCCTCACGACTCGTAAAGAGGATTTCCGCCTATGAGACCCACATGGCTCATAGGATTCAAAAACCTTGAGCTATAAGGATCTAAACATGTTCTTAAGCCGTAATATCCCCTAAGTTGCTCTGCAGGCGATCTAATATTGACCCTTATATACAATCCACGAGCACGAATAAATATTCCCTCACCAAGTTCTACCATTGGTGAGAAATGTCCCCATATGGTGAATGACACTTGTAAGTCATCTCGACTTATAAGGAGAAAACACTCTTGGAAGATCCTTACAACTTACAAGAAAAAATATCACTTATGAAACCCCACAATTTCTAAGGAGAAAATACACTTACGAGATCCTCTTGACTCGTAGGGAGAGATACCTTTGTGAGACCCTTACGGCTCATAAAGTCAAAAACCTAAGTTGACAGGATCCTAACCCTATATACTAAGCCATCTTTGTTCAAATCAACAAAGGCAAATGCTGATTCTCTCCTGGTGGCATTCTAGTTGTAGCGATACTGATGCCTAAACAGGTATCAAACTCAAGTCCTCTCACGACAAATGATGATTCGCTCCTGGCAATATTCCAGTTGCAGCGATGCTGATGTCGAGATTGATATCAGATATCAAGTTCCTAACTCGTAATAAAACTCAGCGAGTCGCAAAAAAATGTGTATGAAAAATCCGAAATGATTGGGCACCGCGATAAATAGCCGAAATGATTGGGCAATCGTGACTTTCGCGACATAAAAGCTGAAAAGATAGAGCATCGCGGAAAGAATTAAAAAAATAAAAATGAAACTTTTCTGCCCTGCAGGTAGGTCCACACCGACCCCTGTATACAATCCATGGGCACAAATAAAAGAAAAAGGAACCATATTTTCCCACTAGGCTCCGTCAAAAGAAGAGCCAGATCTCAGAGGCAACATCTACATCCTAAAGATTAGCTCGACGTTCTTCTCATTCCAGCGGGATGCAGACACAACGTTAACAAAAGACCCAAGGGTCAAAGCAAACCAAAAATGGAATAATGGAAAAATCCTAGCTCCATGTCTTGACGGTATATATACAACCTCGGGACTATCCCCGCGTCCCCTTTCTCATCCCAGCAGGGACAGACACAACAATCAAAGAAAAAATGGAGTGACGGAAAAATCTTAGCTCCAAGTCTTGACGGTTCATACACAATCTAGAGATCACCCCGACGCTCTCCTCATCCCAGCTTGGGCAGACACAACAATCAAAAAAAATGGAGCGATGGCATATTTTTAATTCCGGACTTCAATTGCAATACAAACAGCATAGAAGTCCTACAGATGTCTATTATACTTCAGCAAAGAATCGGCACGACATCATCAAACCAAAAATCGAAGTGATGGCATATTTCTAGCTTTGGGTCTTGACGGCAACTCATATAAAGCCTAAAGACCGTCGGAGATCATCCCACCCCAGAAGGGTGCAGTTATGACTCATCGGGACTCCAAATTGAGTCTAACCTCAAGTAAAAAGCGTCATGGAAAATTCCTAACGTTTGCTCTTCCGACGGTAATATAACCTGAGGAGATTACTTGAAGACGTCTTGTCCAGCCCCCGAAGGGATCAGAGACACAACAGTCGCGGGATTACTCGAACAACAGCTTAAAAACTGCATATCGAGGAATATATCAGCCGACGCGACGGTACCACGGACTAAAACCCTAGTACCATAAACCTAACGGACCTCTGTCGTAAAGAATGAGGGTTATCTACATACAACGTTAAGATAAGTTTGCCTGTAAACCCAAGAGAGGTAAACTAAAGATACTCCGAAACGAGTGTGTAGGGTGTTTTTCGTCACCCCATTGAGATCATATAAGTAACTCTGCTTATGTTTAGAAAAAAAAGTAAGAAAGCTATTAGTTAAATTGAAAAAAAATTGTAAGCTGTAGAAACCACAATGGTCACATGTTGGACCTTATTCCATTATCATAGTATCATTCGTAACCATTGGGTTCTTGGCTAATATCTTCAATAACGATGACATTGAGGACAACAAGAAGTCTTTATTCCAAAATCTTATTTTCTCTGTAGCATGCTTTTTATATGTTTTAAACTTTTTCCTCTAGTTCTGGTTTATACCTTTTCGTTTTGATGTTACTTTTAATTGAAGTTTACAATGATTTTTAGTTGCTCTGGCAGAAAAGGCTTCCAAAATTGCCTCGATATATAGTGATGTTTCTACTGCAAATAGAGCAGTGCAAAGAATTAAAAATGGGTTCTTACCTACCTAGCTGTTGCTACTGCATCTTCTTATCCTCCCCATCTTCTTAAGCAACCACAAGAATAATTTCGACGAATATTGGGGTGATAATATCAGACCGAATAACCACCAAAAAGCGTACCGCTCGGCGGAAATAGACTGCCTAGGTATTCTTTTTCCTAAGCGTACCGCTCGGCGGAAATAGATTACCTTTTCGTTTTGAAAAACATACGATCATAATTGTCCATCATTGCTAATTTTTGTATGTTCATGTTTTTATTTTTCTGATGGCATGTGTAATGAGAGCAACGGGGTCGACAAGTTTTTGATCTAGAGTGTTTTGTGATGAATTGTCTTCGGAATGAGATGGAGGCGAAGATGAATTTGTCATCAAGGAACTTGAGAGGTGGAATGGGATTTATTTTTCCATCAACATTTGGGTTTACAGGGTTTTTTTAATAAAAAAAATGAATTTATAATTCTTTTGGAACAAATATTTTCTTTTATATATTTTATCTTTAAATAATGCTTTGTAATCAGGAAATTGATATTGTACTACATTAAGACATTCAGTTTACATCATGGCATTGCTAAGAATACAGTGATGACCATGGATCAGCATCTTTAAATGTTTGTTGGATCATTCTTATTTTCTCTTTTGCTGTATCAAATTGTGATTTTGTTTTGGCTTGCAATTAGATTGGAATTTGAGCTAGGAATTACTTATGATTTTTTTTTTTTTGATACTCCCTCTCTCTCTCTCTCTGTGTCTCTGTAGTCTACTGTTGATCTAAGCTATTGAGAAAAGTATTTGGTTGTATGATCTCTGTAGTTCATACGTGGCATTTAATTTCTTAATCAGATTTGGGTATTAGTTCAACTCCTGCACCATAAACATGGAAAACAAAATTAAGAAATACTTATTACAGTTCCAAGTTACAATTTCAGCTCACCAACTTACGGAATTATTAATACATCAATAATTAAAAAACCATCCTTCCATAAAACAAAATCTTAACTTGAGAGTCGAAACCTTGATCACAATTGCACTGCAAGATAATACTGCTTCATGAAGCAGATTTATACTTTAACTATCCTGAGATGTCTGATGTCTGTTTGAGCTCCAGAATCAGAGAATTTCCTCAATAGTGCTGGTATCCTGAAAATCTCCACGCTATACATAAAGATTTGGTCAGAACCTGCACAACTCTTAGTCAACAATAATGCTTTTTAACACAAAATAATTGAGATTACCTTATCCGTAATGCGTTGATTCTCTTCTCTAAGAAGAGAGGCATTAATAAAAAAATCCATAGGATTGGACTCTGAGGCTCAAGCAGTCTTTCTTGCATATATCTATATTCCACCCTTGGCAACATTGCGGGACCTTACAGATCAACAACATATATTTTCATTCTTATATATAGGAATGATCATACTTGGAAACATTAAGGAATATTCTTTAAATAAAATATTGTGTGATTAATAATTTATCTCCATAATATGTTTATTCATAACATTTGCACTTGGAATGCATGCACTCTTCGCTAGCATACATGGACTTATGATTTACTAATTGTTATGCTTGTGAAGATCATGCATTTGGTTTTGAGGGAAACATTCATATTTTTATGTGCATGTACGCACAGAATATAGAAATTATTCATGCTGTTTTGTTCAAATGCATGTTCAAAAATTATATATTTATTTGACATTAGAATGATTTGTCTCTCTTTATTTTTAATGATGACATGCATAAATTTAAAACTTTAAGAGATAGAAAATGCGATTAATGTACCAGTATACATGAATAGCTTTGGCCAGATAAATATTCAAGAAAATTGAAGAAAATCTCAAATTAACTATTATGTTTACTTCAGTTTTTTAATATTTTGCTTGCTATAGCAAACGAATATAGCAAAATTTAATATAATCTCTATTTCTTTGGTTTTTCAATAATATGATTGCTGTAGCACATGAACCGTGAAATTTTTTTAAAATCCCATTTTTTTGTTATATTTGATTTTCAACAATTTACTTTTTATTATAGCATAGGAAGTTCGCAATATTTTCAATAATCTCAAAATTTTCTCTTTCCTGTTTTTCAATATTTTTCGTGATATATCACATGAAAATAGCGAAATTTTCTACTCTAATTTTTAATGTCGCATAGCGCACGAAAATTGCAAAATTTTTAAGAATATCCAAAATTCTATTTACTTCGTTTTTCAACATTTCAACATTTTGCTTGCTATATGCACAGGAAAATCACGATTTCAAAAATATCATTTTTCCTTTGGTCATTCATTATTTTGCTTATTATAGCATACGAAACGACAAAAATTTGAAACTTTTCAAACAAAAAATATATTTTCTTCTGTTTTTTAATGTTTTGCTTACTATACCATACAAAAATTCGCATATTTTTAAAAAAAACACAAAGTTTTTCTGTTTTCTTCTATTTTTCATTATTTTGCATGTTATAGCATACTATAATCATGAAATTTTATAAATATCAAAAAAAAATTGTTGTCTTTTGTATTCCAATATTTTACATGATATGGGATATGAATTTGCAAAAATTTAAATATTTCGTATGTTCATAGCACACAAAAATCGTAAAAAATCTCATAATTTTTTTTAAATCCCATTTTTGGTGATGTTTTATTTGAAAGATATGCAGTTGTTTTATTCTCTTGCAAATATACTATATTTAAAATTTTACAAGTTATGATGTTATATTTGAAAGATATGTTTTCCACTTTTGTCTTCTTTGTCCCTAATATACCAAACGCTTACCTGTAATATATCACGATGAATTGCTTTCCTTTGATTTCTTGACAACTAAATTGTGCAAATTTTGCTAATGCTTGCCTCTGTAGATGGCCTTTTCTTTTTTTTACGAAAAGAGCTCGGTAGTGGGTAATACACTCGTCTCATGAATTTGATAAATTATTCAAAAGTTAAAGGGAAAAAAAACCTTAAAACAAAGTTGGAGCAACAGAATCCTACCCAGAAAAATGCTCTCAACAGTTGAGCAAAATGAAAATGGAAAAAAAAGAAAAGAAAAGGAATTCCATGGTTTAAAGACATCAAATGAATAAAAATGACTGACCAAATTGGTTGTGACAAGTTTTCACTTCTCAATGATCCATAGATCTTATTTAAATATCTTGAGGAAACCTATCATTGAATATATCATTTTATTCTAATATTTCCTGGTGGGGTATTGATTATATCCCCTACTAGCAAATTCCGTACTGTGCGATGCTTGTTCGCCTCAGAATATATCCTACAGTGACAATTAAAGGTAATGGCTTAAGTAACTATTTAACGCGTAAAATTTGCTTTTGTGATGCATTTTTATTTTCATGGAGTAATGTTTAACATTTGTTTTTGTTAATGGTTGTATTAATCTATTGTTTCTCTGATGATTGCAACAAGCTATAGCGCAAAGAGATCTTTGGCACCATGCTTTATGTTTCTGAGACCATTTTTTGGGTGGATCTGTTGCAATTTAACTGTTCTTTGAACACTAATTCTTATTTTTTTTGCTTGGTGTATGTCATTGATCTTTACACTGTTATTGCTTTCTCTTCATATGTTATTCATGCATCATTTTTCTACGGGAACATCATTTTGCGATTTTCGTGTACGATTGAATGAAAAATATTTAAATATTGAAGAAAACAGAAAAAAATAAATTTTTAAAAATCGTGATTTTCGTGTAATATGCAAAATATTGAAAATTTAAAGAAAATAGAAATTTTTTGGATTCCTGAAGATATCTCTATTCTTCTCATCTTTTAAAGCAAGCAAAATTTTTAAAAAACAATAGAGCATAGAAATTTTTGAATTTTTGAAAATTTCACAATTTTCGTGTAACCATGCAAAATATTGAAAATCGGAAGAAAAAACTAAATTTTTTTAGATTTTAAAAAATTCAAAATTTTCCTGTGCTGCATGCAAAGTATATGAAGAAAAAACAAAAAAAACTTTTGATTTTTTAAAAATCATGATTTTAGTGTGCTATAACATACAGAATATTGATAATTTGAAAAAAAAACTGAAATTTCTGGGATTCTCGAAGATACGGCAATTTTCGTATGCTATGGCAACTAAAATAGTGAAAAATCGAAGATTTCAATACATTTTGAAGTTTTTTAAAATTTCTCGATTTTTCATTTACACGTAAAATATTGAAAATTTAAAGAAAACTAATTTTTTTTTTGGTTTTTGAAAATATTGCGATTTTCGCAGGTTATATAGCAAGCAAAGTACTGATAATATGAAGACAACATAAAATTTGGAATTTTCAATAAAATCACGATTTTCATTTACGCATGCAAAATATTGAAAATTTGTTTGAAACGGAAAATTTTAGGATTTTTGAAAATATAGCGATTTAGTGAGGTATAGCAAGCAAAATATTGAAAAACCGAAGAGCACAATAGGTTTACAATTTTTTAGTTTCGCGATTTTCGTATACTATAGCATGCAAAATATTGAAAATCCGAATAAAACTAAATGTTTATTTTGAGATTTTTGAAAGTTTCATGAGGTTTTATGAGATTTTGGTAATTTGAAGGGGAAATTTTTTTGGGCTTTCTGAGGATATTGCGATTTTCGTATGCTCCAAACAAAACATTGAAAAAACCAAAGTGCAGAGCAAATTTTAAAGTTTTTAAAAATTTAGCAATTTTCGTTTACTATATAGCATGTAGAATATTGAAAATTCGAAGAAAACTAATGGCTTTTGAGATTTTTGAAAATATAGCAATTTTGAATTTTAAAAACAAATAGTGATTTTTGTGTACTATAAGCATACAGAATATTGAAATTTGAATTAAACAGAAAAAAATTGGAATTCTTGAAAATATCGCAATTTCGTGAGCTATAGCAAGCAAAATACTAAAATACCGAGAAGCATTGAAAGTTGTGAATTTTTAAAATTTTACGATTTTCGTGTATTCTAGCAAACAAAATATTGAAAATCCGAAGCAAACATTTTAGTATAGAGATTTTTGAAAATTTCATGATTTTCATGTGCAACGTGCAAAGTATTTGCAGAAAAACATAGAACCTTTGACTTTTTTTAAAAATCACGATTTTAGTGTGTGCATGCTAAATATTGATAATTTGAAGGGAAAAAACAGAAGATTTTGGGATTCCTGAGGATAACGCGATTTTCATACATAGCAAACAAAATATTGAAAAACCGAAATGCACATTCAAAATATGGAAAATTCGAAGAAAACTATAAGATTTTAGATTTTTGAAAATATCATAATCTTCGTATGCTATATAGCACGCAAAGTATTGATAATTTGAAAAACACAAAAAAAAAATTGAAATTTTAAAAAATCGAGATTTTCGTATACTATATAGCATGAAAAATATTAAAAATTTAAATGAAATAGAAAATTTTGGGATTGTTAAAGATATCGTGATATTGAAAAAACCAAAAGCGCAGAAAGTTTTGAATATTTTAAAATTTCACGATTTTTTTGTAGCATATCATGCAAAATATTGAAAATCCAAAGAAAACTAAATTTCTTTTTTTATCCTTTTGAAAATTTCATAATTTTCGTATATACTGCATGCAAAGTATTTGAAGAAAAACATAAAACCTTTGGGTTTTAAAAAAATTACGATTTTAGTGTGCCATATATTGATAATATGAAAAAAAACAAAAAAAATTGGGATTCCTGAGGATGTCGCGAATTTCGTATGATATGGCAAGAAAAATATATAAAAATGAAAGAGTACAACAAATTTTTATGTTTTCGAAAATTTCGTGGTTTTTGTGTACTTTAGCATGCGAAATATAGAAAATTCAAAGAAAACTAAAAGTTTTTTTAGATTTTTGAAAATATCATGATTTTCGTATGTTATATAGCAAGCAAAGTATTAAAAATATAAAGAATACAGAAAAAATTTGAATTTTTAAAAAATCGTGATTTTCATGTATTATATTGCATGCTAAATATTGAAAATTTGAATGATACAGAAAATTTTCAAATTCTTGAAGATATCGCGATTTCATGAATTATTGCAAGAAAAATATTGAAAAACCGAAGAGCACAGAAAGTATTAAATTTTTTAATATTCCACGTTCTTCTTGTAATATAACAAGCAAAATATTGAGAATTCGAAGAAAACTATTTTTTTAGCTTTTTGAAAATCTTACGAATTTTGTGTGATGCATGCAAAGTATTTGAAGTAAACATAAAACTTTAATTTGAATTATTAAAAAAATCATTATTTAGTGTGCTATGGTGTAATACCCAGTTCTTTTGTACACCACTATCCGTATTTTTCATAATTTATCATTTACAAAATATATTTATTTTATTTATAATCATTTTTATTTCCTTTAATCTCTATTTCATCTTATTTTACTTCCCATTTGCAAGCCCGTTCCCTTTTGCTCCTAACCCAAAACCCTATTATCTATTTCCTCTATATTTTTCCATCCCTAATCCCAACCCCATCTGTTGTTGTGTCTCAGCCCACTCTCTCCATCTCTCTGTATTTTTCTATTTCCCTTTTCCCCTAAAGCCAAGCCCAAGAAAAATTTCGCCATAGGATTTGTAACACCCGAGCCCAATGCTACTATTTTCAGTTACTGTTTGAGCATAATGTGGTACTCATTTCATTTAACTTGCTTGTTTGTTGCTTAATGTAAAATTTACCCGGCAAAGTCATTTCTACATATAACAAATTTTGGTATCTAAAATAAAATTGAAAATATTCATCTTGGCCTACTTGACACCCCTAGCCTCGTGGTAGCGTCCGTGCATTGTATTCTCGTCCCGTTCAGTGAAACGGGCGAGTTTGGACGGCTACGCGCGCGTACATGTGTCCGTTTTGGGGGTATGCTTTTTAATCATAAAACACTTAATTTTAAAATTTGGATCCCACTTAAAATCCTATTATTTCAATTTCAAATTTTTGGACTTGACCCGGGCGCGATTTGGAAATGTTTTATATGGCGCCAAAATCCCAAATTTTAATATTATTAAAACCATCGCATATATTTTTCTAACTAACCTGATATCTTACTGTTCATTACCTATCTTTTAAATCTTTAAATTAACCTATATATATATCCTACTGTTCCTTAAAATGTTTTGAATCTTTAATTAATATTTATCCCCAACTAACGATTCCCCTTTAGCCAATCGCGTTCCTTTTAATTCCGTGGGCCCCCACCTGCAGCTCTCTCTCTCTATCTTTCTACTTTCTCTCTCTCCCTCTCGCTCTCTCTCTCTCCACTTTTTCTCTCTCTCTCATATATATTCTCTCGTACTTCTCTTTATCATTCTTTCTCATCTTGCTTCATGTCTCGTTTCTCATTTTTTTAACTGTTCTTTTGTTGCCGGAATTCCGTCGTGCCGGTGACGCTTCTCGACGTTTCAGCGAGATACCCCGACCCGTGTGGTTCCTTTGTTCGTCGTTTGGGTTCATTCCGTGAACCGTGCGCCCGTCGCGAGTTTTCCCCGCCGACGGTTAACGTTCCGTTTTCCCGATTCGCGACCCATCGAGGCAAGTTAATCTTGCTACATGCTATATAATTCATTTTATACCTATTTAAATAAATACCATACCTATAGTTTAAATCTAGTGCCCCATGTTTAATTTTATAACGTTTCGATGTTCCGTTTGCATCCGTTTATATCATATTAAATCTAGATCATGAAAACTTATCTTGTGACATACTAGATTACATTATACTGCATCCATATCAATTAAAATATATATCGTCGTAATATTTCTTATTATTATCTTTAATTAGTTTATAATCTGCATTTTATGATATTATATATTTGAAAATATTATAGTTTACACATGAAACGTCGTTGAAAAAGCGGATACGACAAATCTGAAATTTACTGTACACCTTACCTTATAAAATTCATTATAAATCATAGAAAAATCACCAGTATACGTTCTTTAGTTCGTTACGAAGCTAACTCAGAATACTATAACTCTATTTAATATTTACTTGCAAATAAATTTTTTAAATAACGTAAAATGCAAATAAAAATGTCTCCAAACTGCTGTCCAGGGAAATTCTAGCAGCAAATTTTCAACTTCGAATGTTCATAACCTTTTGTAGGGACAACCTGAAATGCTTATATTTATAAAACTGAAAACCTTATTTAATTATCTTTGTTTTGGTATAAAACACGTCCCTTTTGGAGAACGTTTGTTATTTTAAAGCTATTTTACAAATTAGGGTGACGCTGAATTTCTGAACGGAACTTTCTTGTGCATGGTTAATCAATACCACTTTTATAGTTATTAATCACTTTGAATATGCTATCCATAATAATATTATTATATCAATATTTATATCACATATTGCTTAGTTGTACATCCCACGTTACCATTTTATAGTTTTATAACTTTTCGGATACCCGTTTGCATCCATCGCATTTAAGATACATATAATTGCATCCATAGATCACATTACTACATAATAATGTGATATTAACACTCCATGTTTAATAAATTGCATCCTAATTAATATTGGAACTATAAATGTAACCCTAATCGATAACTGTGCATCCATATCCTTGAAATTATATCTATTTGCATATCATATTACATGTTCCAGTTTATTGTTCTGATAGTACTCATGCTTGTTTATTTATACACATGCTTATGTTAGTTTGATTATGAGCACCCACATGACATCTTGTGCTTCCTGACATGACCTATTACACTTCCTACTTGACATGACATGGTACCGTACACTCTTGACATGACATGACACCTTTATACATTACCTGGCTTGACCTGATGTACCATGGCTTTACCTGTTACCTGATCTTGTGTCTAATGCCAACAAACATAACATGTAGTCCTCATGGACCGTTCCTGTTGTCTATCCAGACAAACCTGCTTTACCTGATCCTGTGTTGGCATTAGTTCATGATTACTGAATACCTGACTTGACATACATAACTTGGGGGTATGGGGAAATCAAAGGTGAAACCTGACTTGTAACTCAACAGTTCGATACATGTTCTGATCAGTCTTACGGGCTAGGCCAGCCCCGGAGTGATGATGCTGACATCACTCGCCCATCCTGCTACCTGTTACTGCCTAGCGGCACGTCTCGGATTCAGCCCCGAGAATCTTGACCGTGGTCCCGGGCATGCACGGGATACTATTGAGTTACATCGACGATTCATCAATTGATTTCAAAGACTTTAGAATAGAAAACCTAATAGAACAGTTTAGTTTACCCACTACACGCTACCCTGTACTGGTATGATTCATATTATTGTTATTCTTTCTGTATTCATGTTTATATTACGTTGCCTGCTACACTGTTCATATTATATTACTTGATGACATGATGCGCTGACGTCTGGGTTTTTCATAGCCCAGATTCCGTACCGCTGTTGCAGTCCGAGCAGGAGTACTTCAGCCAGCAGGCTGAGCTCTGCGTTCAGTAGTAGTTAGTTTTATTTCCTGCATTTATTTCCTGATGTGAGCCCGCATTATGGGACACACTTTTCAGTTATTTGTATTAGATCATTTGCTTCCGCATTTATTTATTATTGACTCCTGTTATTCTGGATTATGGACATGTTTTAGATAGTTTTATCTTGTTCTTGATATCTCTACAGCCGTAATGTGACTGTGGATGGATACTTCCTGCCCACAGGTAGCATGGTTGGCTATGTCACATGCCCAATCTAGCGTACTCTGGGAAGCGGGGCGTGACATGGTTCTTTTGGTATCAGAGCCATAGGTTAGTTGGGTTGATTCTTTTGTAGTTGGGTATTGTACCCAATACAAGAATCAGAATACCCGTGTTTAGGAAACATGTCCTGCCACCTTGCCGTTTGCCATTCTTGAATCACATTCTTCCTGATTATATCTTTACGATGTGCAAACTTCCTTTGCATATTGACTCGAAAACCTGATTCCTTGTTATCTCTAGGACTTAGGCGACTTGGATGGAGTTAAGTAATTGTGGCTATGATACCGCGGCATAGTTATAATGCGGTACTCTATTTAAGTATCTTGGAGTTCTAGCCTTGATCTATATTCAAAATCTATCACCATGCTAATGTTGGGTATTTTGAGTTCAGGATTATGGCCGGTAAGAAATTGAAGACACACCAGAGGCGTGTGGACGAAGCCGCCATGCTTGGAGTGATAAGAGGAATGCTGGAGAATCAAAGAAACAGACCGAGCTGATCCAGCAGCAAGCGGACTCGTTTCGGGAAGGTTTGCAGATCGTTCAGCAGTCTGTGAACAATGTTGGAGCTAGACCAGTTGACCGAGTAGGGACCGTAGGAGATTTCAAGCGGTTGGGTCCGTCTACATTTACTGGTTTAAAGGAGCCGTTGCCAGTGGAGCAGTGGCTAGTTGACACAGAGAACTTGCTTTTTGCGGCACAGATTCCAGATGACAAAAAAGTTGTTGTGGTACGCATTCAGCTAGTGGACTACGCCCGAGAATGGTGGCATGTTGAGGAGACCCGCTTGCCTAAGCCGATCAAGTGGGCGGATTTTTCTAAGAGTTTCCTGGAGAAGTTCTTCCCGCGGACTGCATGGGAGGAAATGGAAGAGAAGTTCATCGGACTAAAGCAGAAGGGAGCACCCGTAGATGTGCATGTAGCAGAATGGACGAGACTCAGTAGTTTCGCTGGACCTTTAGTTGCCAACGATGCAGACAGGGCACGGAGATTCATGCGCAGACTGGACGTGGACATCCAGAGGCAGATTGTCTCCCTGGGTTTGACCACTTTCTCACAAATACTTGCAGCAGCCAAGAGCAGCAGAGTTTATCTGGGATGAAAGGGAGTTTGCAGCAGACAGCAGTTGCGTTAAGGAAGCAGTTCGGTCGGGCCGATCGAGTTTAGGGCTAGGCCGACAAACAATATTCTTGCATCAATGGAAGTGATGAAAGTAAAGAGCCGGCTGTTGTTCGTGATTCTATGGACGTGTTTGAAGATATATCGGGTTTACCGCCAAGGAGAGACGTGGAGTTCGCAATTGATCTTATTCCTGGTGCAGCGTCAGTATCTAAAGCGTATTATCCAATGGCGCCAGTAGAGTTGGAAGAAGTAAAGAAACAGGTTGCTGAATTGCTTGAAAAGGGTTGGATTCGAAGCAGTAACTCGCCTTGGGGAGCTCCAGTTCTTCTAGTAAAGAAGAAGGATGGCACAAGAAGGATGTGCATCGACTATCGAGAATTAAACCGGGTGGATATCAAGAACAAGTACCCGATCCCTCGCATTGGAGAACTTTTTGAGCAGCTTAGTGACGCGAGGGTATTCTCGAAGCTGGATTTACGATCCGGATATCATCAGGTCCGAGTGAAAACAGAAGATATTTGCAAGACGGCGTTCCGAACTCGGTATGGACATTACGAGTACTTAGTGATGCCCTTCGGAGTAACGAATGCGCTGGCAGTATTCATGGACTTGATGAACCGAATCTTTTCACCGTTCTTGGATCAGTTCATTGTGGTATTCATTGATGATATTCTGGTTTACTCGAAGAGCTTTGAAGAGCATGCTGAGCATTTGAAGATCGCACTGCAGACGTTGAGACAGGAGAAATTGTATGCCAAGATGAGTAAGTGCGAGTTTTGGCTGGAGGAAGTAAGGTTTTTGGGGCATGTTGTGTCTGGCGATGGCATTGCCGTCGATCCAGAAAAGATTGCAGCAGTTCGAGATTGGCCTATTCCAAAGAATGTTGCTGAGATAAAAAGTTTCCTTGGATTAGCCGGATACTACAGGAGATTTGTGGAGAACTTTGCTCGTCTGGCAGAGCCGTTGACCAAGCTTACGCGTAAGGAGGTACCTTTTGTATGGGCGGATAAGTGTGCGTTAGCTTTCGAGACGTTGAAACAGAAGTTGATAACCGCCCCTATTCTGACCGTGCCAGACAATTCCGGAGGATTGGTGATTCACAGCGACGCATCTGGGAAAGGATTGGGATGTGTTTTGATGCAGCATGGGAAGGTTGTAGCATACGCATCGAGACAGTTGAAGACCCATGAGAAGAATTATCCAACTCATGACTTGGAGCTTGCGGCTGTGATTTTCGCTTTGAAGATTTGGAGACACTACCTTTTGGGCGAAAGAGTCGAAGTTTTTACAGATCATAAGAGCTTGAAGTATGTGTTCACACAGAAGGAGCTTAACATGAGGCAGCGTAGATGGTTGGAGCTGATGGCTGACTACGATCTTGATCTTAAGTACCATCCGGGAAAGGTTAATGTTGTGCCGGATGCGCTTAGTCGGTTACCAGTAATTCAGGTGTTAACTACGCAGAAGGAGATCGTCACAGATTTTCGAAGATTTGACTTGGAGGTTATGCTACCGCGTTCTACGGGACAGTTGTTGCAGCTGCAAGTACATTCGTCTTTGATCGAGAATATTAAAGCAGCTCAATCGCAGGATCCTAGACTGCAAAAGTTTCGAGAGCAGGTTGAAGCCGGGCTACGAACAGATTTATTGATCCACGAAGATGGTTCGTTGAGGTATGGTAGCCGTTTGTGTGTGCCAAAGGGTGATGTTCATGAAGAGCTTATGAAGGAGGCACACAGTTCAGCTTATTCTGTACATCCAGGAGGCACAAAGATGTACCGAGATATTCGACAGCATTTCTGGTGGGAGGGTATGAAGCGGGAGATTGCTCGCTTTGTGGCAAAGTGCTTGGTGTGTCAGCAAGTTAAGGCTGAATATCAAAGGGTTGCTGGTTTATTGCAACCACTTCCAATTCCTCAGTGGAAGTGGGAACATATAACCATGGATTTCGTGACGGCTTTACCGCGGAGTCCAAAAGGCAACAATGCAGTATGGGTAATTGTTGACCGATTGACCAAGGCAGCTCACTTTATTTCTTTTCGGGTTGGTCAATCAACAGAGACTTTGGCAGAGTGGTACATGCAGGAGATTGTAAGATTGCATGGAGTACCGGTGAGCATCGTGTCCGATCGGGACACTCGGTTCTTATCAAACTTCTGGAGGAGTTTATAGGAAAGTTTGGGGACTCGATTGAAGTTTAGCACAGCTTATCATCCTCAAACTGATGGTCAGTCGGAGAGAACGATCCAAACTCTTGAGGATATGTTGAGAGCATGCATGTTGGACTTCAAGGGGTCTTGGGAAGATCATCTACTTTTGGTGGAGTTGTCTTACAACAACAGTTTTCAGGCAACTATTCAGATGGCTCCATTTGAAGCTTTGTATGGTCATAAATGCCGTTCACCTGTTTGTTGGGACGATGTCGGTGAACGAAGATTATTGGGACCAGATTTGGTTGTGCAGACAGTTGAGAAGGTTAACCCTATCAGAAATCATATGAAGGCAGCACAGGACCGACAGAAGAGTTGGGAAGATACGTCAAGAAGACCTCTAGAGTTCACCGTGGGTGATTTGGTATTCTTGAAGATATCACCGACTAGAGGGGTGATTCGTTTTGGAAGTCGATGAAAGCTTAGTCCTCGATTCATTGGACCCTTGAGATCGTGGAGCGTGTTGGTGAGGTAGCGTATCATTTGGCGTTACCGCAGTCCTTGGCAAATGTGCACGATGTGTTTCATGTATCTCAACTCCGTAAGTATGTTCGATATGAAACACACGTTTTGGATCATTCGGAGCTAACAGTACGAGAAGAATTGACTTTTGAGGAGCGACCGATTGAAATCGTGGATCGAAGGGAAAAGGTTCTTAAGAACAAGGTTATCCCCCTTGTGCTTGTTTCTTAGGGTAATCGCTCGCATGGAGAGTCCACTTAGGAACGAGAAGATGAAATCTGGCAGAAGTTTCCTCACATTTTCTTGTAGTTATCTATCTTCGTATTCTTGGAATTTCGAGGACGAAATTCTTTTTGTAGTTGGGTATAATGTAACACCCGAGCCCAATGCTACTATTTTCAGTTACTGTTTGAGCATAATGTGGTACTCATTTCATTTAACTTGCTTGTTTGTTGCTTAATGTAAAATTTACCCGGCAAAATCATTTCTACATATAACAAATTTTGGCATCTAAAATAAAATTGAAAATATTCATCTTGGCCTACTTGACACCCCTAGCCTCGTGGTAGCGTCCGTGCATTGTATTCTCGTCCCGTTCAGTGAAACGGGCGAGTTTGGACGGCTACGCGCGCGTACATGTGTCCGTTTTGGGGGTATGCTTTTTAATCATAAAACACTTAATTTTAAAATTTGGATCCCACTTAAAATCCTATTATTTCAATTTCAAATTTTTGGACTCGACCCGGGCGCGATTTGGAAATGTTTTATTTGGCGCCAAAATCCCAAATTTTAATATTATTAAAACCATCGCATATATTTTTCTAACTAACCTGATATCTTACTGTTCATTACCTATCTTTTAAATCTTTAAATTAACCTACATATATATCCTACTGTTCCTTAAAATGTTTTGAATTTTTAATTAATATTTATCCCTAACTAACGATTCCCCTTTAGCCAATCGCGTTCCTTTTAATTCTGTGGGCCCCCACCTGCAGCTCTCTCTCTCTCTCTCTCTATCTCTCCACTTTCTCTCTCTCGCTCTCTCTCTCTCTCTCTCCACTTTTTCTCTCTCTCTCTCTCATATATTCTCTCGTACTTCTCTTTATCATTCTTTCTCTTCTTGCTTCATGTCTTGTTTCTCTTTTTTTTTAACTGTTCTTTTGTTGCCGGAATTCCATCGTGCCGGTGACGCTTCTCGACGTTCCAGCGAAATACCCCGACCCGTGTGGTTCCTTTGTTCGTCATTTGGGTTCATTCCGTGAACCGTGCGCCCGTCGCGAGTTTTCCCCGCCGACGGTTAACGTTCCGTTTTCCCGATTCGCGACCCATCGAGGCAAGTTAATCTTGCTACATGCTATATAATTCATTTTATACCTATTTAAATAAATACCATACCTATAGTTTAAATCTAGTGCCCCATGTTTAATTTTATAACGTTTCGATGTTCCGTTTGCATCCGTTTATATCATATTAAATCTAGATCATGAAAACTTATCTTGTGACATACTAGATTACATTATACTGCATTCATATCAATTCAAATATATATCGTCAAAATATTTCTTATTATTATCTTTAATTAGTTTATAATCTGCATTTTATGATATTATATATTTGAAAATATTATAGTTTACACATGAAATGTCGTTGAAAAAGCGGATACGACAAATCTGAAATTTACTGTACACCTTACCTTATAAAATTCATTATAAATCATAGAAAAATCATTAGTATACGTTCTTTAGTTCGTTACGAAGATAACTCAGAATACTATAACTCTATTTAATATTTACTTGCAAAATAAATTTTTTAAATAACATAAAATGAAAATGAAAATGTCTCCAAACTGCTGTCCAGGGAAATTCTAGCAGCAAATTTTCAACTTCGAATGTTCATAACCTTTTGCAGGGACAACCTGAAATACTTATACTTATAAAACTGAAAACCTTATTGAATTATCTTTGTTTTGGTATAAGACACGTCCTTTTTGGAGAACGTTTGTTATTTTAAACTTATTTTACAAATTAGGGTGACGCTGAATTTCTGAACGGAACTTTCTTGTGTATGGTTAATCAATACCACTTTTATAGTTATTAATCAGTTTGAATATGCTATCCATAATAATATTATTATATCAATATTTATATCACATATTGCTTAGTTGTGCATCCCACGTTACCATTTTATAGTTTTATAACTTTTCGGATACCCGTTTGCATCAATCGCATTTAAGATACATATAATTGCATCCATAGATCACATTACTACATAATAATGTGATATTAATACTCCATGTTTAATAAATTGCATCCTAATTAATATTGGAACTATAAATGTAACCCTAATCGATAACTGTGCATCCATATCCTTGAAATTATATCTATTTGCATATCATATTACATGTTCCAGTTTATTGTTCTGATAGTACTCATGCTTGTTTATTTATACACATGCTTATGTTAGTTTGATTATGAGCACCCACATGACATCTTGTGCTTCCTGACATGACCTGTTACACTTCCTACTTGACATGACATGGTACCGTACACTCTTGACATGACATGACACCTTTATACATTACCTGGCTTGACCTGATGTACCATGGCTTTACCTGTTACCTGATCTTGTATCTAATGCCAACAAACATAACATGTAGTCCTCATGGACCGTTCCTGTTGTCTATCCAGACAAACCTGCTTTTACCTGATCCTGTGTTGGCATTAGTTCATGATTACTTAATACCTGACTTGACATACATAACTTGGGGGTATGGGGAAATCAAAGGTGAAACCTGACTTGTAACTCAACAGTTCGATACCTGTTCTGATCAGTCTTACGGGCTAGGCCAGCCCCGGAGTGATGATGCTGACATCACTCGCCCATCCTGCTACCTGTTACTGCCTAGCGGCACGTCTCGGATTCAGCCCCGAGAATCTTGACCGTGGTCCCGGGCATGCACGGGATACTATTGAGTTACATCGACGATTCATCAATTGATTTCAAAGACTTTAGAATAGAAAACCTAATATAACAGTTTAGTTTACCCACTGCACGCTACCCTGTACTGGTATGATTCATATTATCGTTATTCTTGCTGTATTCATGTTTATATTACATTGCCTGCTACACTGTTCATATTATATTACTTGATGACATGACGCGCTGACGTCTGGGTTTTGCATGGCCCAGATTCCGTACCACTGTTGCAGTCTGAGCAGGAGTACTTCAGCCAGCAGGCTGAGCTGTGAGTTCAGTAGTAGTTAGTTTTATTTCCTGCATTTATTTCCTGATGTGAGCCCGCATTATGGGACACACTTTTCAGTTATTTGTATTAGATCATTTGCTTCCGCATTTATTTATTATTGACTCCTGTTATTCTGGATTATGAACATGTTTTAGATAGTTTTATCTTGTTCGTGATATCTCTACAGCCGTAATGTGACTGTGGATGGATACTTCCTACCCACAGGTAGCATGGTTGGCTATGTCACGTGCCCAATCTAGCGTACTCTGGGAAGTGGGGCGTGACAGGATTAAAGCCATACCAAAGCCAATCAAATAAGTTCGTCGGCCCTGAAAACTACAAATTAATTAACCTCCAAGCCCAGCCATTTCATTGTTCCTTTTACCAAAATAAATTTAAAACCAAAACAAAATATATTTATAAAATCCCTCAACCCAGCCCGTTTCCCCATTTTAATTTAATTCCCCCGGTCCTTTCCCCGCCGGCCAAGCATCCAACCCAGCCCAAAGCAATTAATCCATGCCGGTCTACCCCATTCTTTTCCCTACCAAATAAATCAGTTTCCCTTTTTTAACTAAAGCCCAACTCCTAAGCCAGCCCAGCAGCCGCGCCTCCTGACCCGATCCGGCTCGCTTCAATAACCTCATTCTTCCCCACGTAAAGAAACAGCTTTCCCGCTCGAATTCCCTTCGTTCCCACGTCGCTCCCTCGCACCCACGTCGCCCGCGCCGATTGCCCCACGACCCGCGACCTCGACCACAACTCCCCCGAGTCCCTCAATCTGAAACCCTTCCTCCCCTCTCCCTCACACTCTCTCTCAAACTCTTCTCTCTCTCCTTACGGAAACCCAACCCCGAGCCCCCACTGCTAACTCCTTCATCCCGCCGATGTCGACGACGACGAGGAATACCTCGACTCTCCCCTTCCTTCCTTCCTCCTCCTCCATCGACAGAGCTCTTTCACTACCCCATTCCCTCACCCACCGAGCTCCTTGCCTCTACCCTCCTTCAGCCGCCACCAACCTCGCCTGCACCAGACTACGGCCACCGCCTGCACCCGACGCCGGCGATCCCCCACTTCCCTGAGCCGCCTCGTCGACCCGAGCACCACCTCCTCATCACCACCAAGCCCCTCCTTCTCTCTCCCTCTCTCTCCCTACAACTCCTCTCTCTCTCTCTCTCTGCAACTCCTCTCTCTCTCCCCCTCTCTCTCTTTGCAACTCCTCTCTCTCTCCCCCTCTCCCCCTCTACAAACCCTCTCCATCGGCCTCGACAGCACCAGCGACCCCCAGCCCCGGCACCCCCTCACTGCATCCCTAGCCGCCGCGGTCGAGCCCCGACATTTCGTCGAACATCTACAGCGATCGCCGTTGCCACTATTCGGGTCACCGGCGTCGCCATCAAATCCGTGGCCTCGATCCCTTAAGCCGTCACCATCACCAACGCGCCGTTCGTCGCAACGTCCGTCACACCCACCGAGCCATCAAGTATAAGAAGCAAAGACCCGACGAGGCTAAACCTGTGCTGCGTTCGTGACGCGATCGTGCCATTGCCGCTGTCGTGCATCGCCAAAGCGTCTCCAGGCAAGTACCCTACTTGTTGCATGCTATATTATTTCCGTTATAAATCAAACCGCATTAATTCCCTGTTTGCGATTCATGAAAACCTTATATAACATAAGTGTTCGACACAAGATCTGAATGAAAACCTCCCCTTAATTTGACGGAACCTGTTTGAATTTTCTGTCCCATTGGACAATGAACCTTGTATAGAAATTTCACTGAAAAATATGACTATTAACCACTTAAACGAACACCCCCAATTACACCCGTACTAGCTGGGAATTTCCCGTACCTGAAAATTGTTAAAATCACAATAAATTATGTACATATTGAAATGAGGCATTCGATGGCTCAAATCGAAGACAACTCTACGACCTATAACCCTGTACAAGTTCTTAATCATTTCTGTACTGAAATTATGATGAGAATTGGTTCGGAGAGCGGCTCTGGACAGCAATCCAGAGCAACTCTGGTTATTGTTTTCTATCCCGTAATGTTTACTACTTTGTTACCTGAACTCGTATGTTATAGAACCCTACACCTTATTGAAGATGAATCTGTTAACTAAATGACGCAAGTGATTTCACCCTGTTTCATCATCGTTTACTATTTAAAATGCAATTTAAAAGATCGGGATGTATAGCAGTCCTAAACTGAACCAGAACTGATACCCCAGTGTTGAATAGTGTATAACTCCTGACGTACAGACGCGAGAGCGATTGGGAATCCGTCTATTGCATTGAAAACCTTATTGAAAATACTATATTTCATTCAACTGTAGCGTCGCTAAATTCTGATCCCAACTGGGATTAAAATGCATTGCGAAACGGACTTCCGATTCTGAAACCGGATTTCCAACAGTCAACGCTTTAAATGAAATGGCCATATCTAGTGATCCTGAAACCCGATTGACGTGAAACCAAATTTTATGGATAGATAGTCAAACATACTACTTATCTCCTGTTCATTGTTTTGCTAGATTTGGCATGTATGATTTATGATAAATTATGCAAGTGGTAGGATACCGACATATGACATCTTAATCATGCCTTACATACTATTTTCTCATCACATCATATATATATATCATTGCATTGGTAACCTAGTGATCATATGCATTACCCAGTATTAGGTTTTAGTGGTGATTGTGGCAAGTACGTTAGTGTTGAGCATGAATGGATAAGTGAAAGTGACACGTACTTGTACACAATCAGTGGACCCTATTGTTCTATTGCATTGTCGACGTCTGTGAGACGTATATAAGTGTGACTATAAGTGGTATGGGACACTTATGGAAGCACTTGTATGGGTGTCACAGGTAAGGCACCAGACACTGCCCATTTATCTTGGGTATCAGTCGGGACGTGCTTGATGGAGATCTTGTCTCCAGTTCTCGCGCAGACTTGTCATGGACCGACCGGTATTTGAGGTTATGGTTGGTGTTTGATATAGACCACGGGGTGTGGGGTAGTTTGAGTGTGAGTTCAACAGAATCTCGGGAGTCCCATGCCAGCATATATATATGGAGATATATGGATATTTACAGGGATATTATATGATTATTACCGTGAGTTATATTTTGGGCCCGTGGTCCCTTGCCCTTGGGTGGAGGACACTCACGAATGGTTGACTCTCACACTTGGACTGACGATAGGCTTAGTGACCTCTACAGTGAGACTTAGAGACTGATAGGGATAGTGACATGGACATGCATTACTTACTGTATTGACACACCTGACATACTATTTTACTGCTTTACTGTTCACCTGATCCATTAGACACCGCCTTGGTTACTCTATGTTCACATCTTTACTGTCTTGATTTACTGTTATATATCTATTATCACTATTCGAGTTACCACTTGCATTTATATATATATATACATATATATATATATACATATATATATATACATATACATACATATATATATACATATATATATACATATACATATATATATATATATTGCTATCATGTCGCTCTGACGACCTGAGTATGCATGCTCAGAGTGAGAAGTGGTATCTAGCCTAGACCGAGACCCGACGTACCTCGAGGATATCGCGGACATCTCGATCAGCTACTCAGAGCTATACTCTCTTGATCTCCTTCAGGTTAGTTCCTTGTATCTGTTTTGTTTCAGTTACTGTATTTCTCATTACCTGTGCGTTGTTTACTGATTACCACGTAAAGCTGGAAGCCGAAGTGTGACTACGGAAAGATATTACCTCGACCGTAGGAGCATGGCTGGCCTTGTCAACCCCTCGTATTCCGTATTTTGGGAAGCGGGGCGTGACATGGTTTTGTTGGTATCAGAGCCAGGTTTTTCTTCGATTGGGATTGCAGTTTTCCGTGTAGAGCTTGACAATCTAAGACATCCCTCGGTCTAGATTGTAAACTTGTTATTCTTAATCCTTATTCACATTGTGTGTTCTGCTATCCATCCGCTAGGGTTTCGGGTGACTTGGCAGAGTTACGTGGTTGTAATTGTGAACTACATCATAGTTACAATACTGTACTCTGTTTAAGTGACTTAGAGTCCTACAGTTGATTTCTACTTGTAATAAATTTCATCACGCCTGATGTTCTTGATTCCTTCCCCAATCCATATTATATTTTAATTCTTATAGCTTGTGCCTTATATCGTCCTCAAAATTGTTGTTTCAGGACCATGTCTTCCAACGACTCTCCCCCTACCTCCACTCCCCAGAATCAGACCGTAGAGATTCTGAATGCATTGCAAGGTCTGAAGGAAGCCCAGGAGCGAATTAGTGACCTGTTAGCTGAGGGACTAAGAAGGAAGATGACTCAGGCACCAGCGGAAGCCTCCAATCGTAAAGGGATCCCTGTTAGACGAGGAAAAGAGGTGAAGATGAAGCGCCTACTTGTTTCCCAGCGACAGAAGCAGCAGAAGACCCAACGTTGTGGGTACTGTTCCCTTCCGAATGGCGGCCAAGACATGGACGTCTTGCCTGAGATTCGGGGCAGATGCTAATTGGTGCTAGCCGTCCACCTCTCCGAAGATGCCAAGTTGATTTATGGCACCATGTATCGAAGGTTTAGACGGATGCGTCCGATGTAGCAGACTTCGTCAGATTCCCCCTCGCTTGAGGGATTTTTTGATTGTGGGGACGCTCTTCCCTGCAGGCGCAAGCCCCTGCAGTTAATTACGCTACCGCCTCGCGGTAACAACTTTCTCCTTTTTCCAGATGGTCGCTTCGTGTCGTGTGTGTTTGTTTCGTGTTCGGTTGCCCGTGGATTGTATACGGAGACTGAGTTATGTCGTCGCCCGTAGGGCGTGGACTAGTCCAAATCCGTATCTTTCTTAGATTTGGGTTTGGGGCGGTTGTGTTTAAGGATACATTAGTCTCATTTAAGACTAAGATCGACTTAAACGTTTGTTAAGGATACGTTAGTCTATTTTTAGACTAAGATCAACTTAACGGGATCGTTTAGATCCGACAAAAGAACGATTAGGGGAGCCCCGTTGTTTAGTTTAGTGACGTTGCGGTCAATGGGTAGTTTAAGGACATTGCAGTCCATTATTAGTTTTAAGATGTTGCGGTCAAGGTTAAGGATGTCCACTACTACAAATAAGGGTTGCCCCTACGGATTTATCGGTAGGGGCAACCCCCTGCCCCTACGGAGATGTACGTAGGGGCGAAAAAAGACCCCGTAGGTGCAAAGGCCGCAGGTGCAAGTTGAAGCCCTGAACTTGCCCCTATGGGAAAAATATTGCCCCTACGGAGTTCTGTGTAGGTCCGGTTTCACCTACAGAATAGGCCGTAGGGTAAAAAAAGTTATATTATTTACGGTTTTTTAAATATATTAACTGTACCTACGGAGATAGTTGTGGGGCCACGTACTATCCCCTACGCATACCTACGTAGGTACTTATCCGTAGGGGCAAAATATCAGAAATCCTGATATTTTGCACCTACGGATAACTCCGTAGGGGCGAAGCAATGGCCCCTACGGACATATCCGTAGGGGCACTCCCAACCCTCCTGGTACTGAGATCAAGGGGGAAATATCAGTTACTACTGATATTTTGCCCCTACCGATATAGCCGTAGGGCAACATGTGTACCTATGGATTAATCCGTAGGTACACATTATCTGTATTTTTTTTAAAAAAAGGGCTACCTGATTTTTTCCCGCCCTGTGCACAATAATATATATAATAATAAAATATAAAATTAATCATCACACAACATATATCGTAGTATTCATAATCACATCTCACGCATATAATAAATAAAAGAAACCCAAAAACTGAATATGATATAAATATAAACCAATATCAATATCAATATCAATATCATTTCAAAATGTAGTACAATATGTATGATATAAATAAATACATGTTTCAAAAAATATGAATCAAAAAGCTACCCTAGCTCGGTCCAGCTCCACCCCTGATAAACGATAGAATCAAGCGCGCCTGCTCCTCGGTCAATAAACCCTGCAATTCGGCGTGTGCGGGAGTCTGAGCGGCCTGTGGAGCTGGCGATGTGGTCTGCGCAGCCGCCGTCGAGGTAGTCGCTTGCGGAGCCGCGGCTGTAGGAGTCTGAGCCGGCGGTGGAGCTATAGGAGCTGTCTGCCGAACCGCAGCCGATGTAGTAGCTTGCAGAGCCGCAGCCGAAGGAGATGCATGTGGAGGCTCGGTCGATGTACCCTGTCGCGTCTGGACCTAACGTGTGTAAGAAACGTGTAAGAACTGTGTATTATTCGAATTTGTATCATTATTAAGTTATTTCGAAACCCCATTTGGATATCTGGTTTGGAAAACCGTTGTTTATTTTAATTACATATGTATGTATGATTAATCAAACTTAAGTCTAAAACCAATTAAGCTTAAGCTACGTACTAATTATGGATATGTTGATATCTATAATATGACATGATATTTTACTATAAAGTAGTATACATACCAGCATCTCCTTCAACTCCTGAACGGTGGCCCTCAAGCTCTCCAGTTCCTGATGGACACGTCGGTCACTGGAGACGGAGGAAGTAACCGCCGGGGTGGAGTCCAACCTCATATGGGCCCTGCTAGGGCCCAGTCCCCGGCCTCTCTCCCAACCTCCGTGGTGCCCTCCGTGTGCGGCGTCCAGAACTGGGGTCAGCAGCCTCGGATCGCTCTGTCCGGTAAAATCGATCCCCGAGGCCTCGGCCTGCTCAACCACCCGCTCCTACACCCACATTAAGCAGTAAAGTATAAGTATAAAATTTAAACTTGAACCTTCCAAAACTAAAATTTCAAATTTGGGTAGAATAAATATTAACACTTACGAAATACTCCTGGGTAGCGACGTCGGGATATCGAAGCTCGCCCGTGGCGGGATCTTTCGAGGTGCCGTGGACGGCAAGATATGCGGACAGCATGCTCGGTGTACCGCCTGACGCCACGATCCGAGCTGTCTGCAATATTAGAAAATAACTCTTAATATTAGAAATATTAGAAAATAACTCTTAATATTGCAGAATATCACAAAGGTCGGTCTATTGTAATTTACCGATAACTCTATGGCTCGAGTAATATTCCTCGAGCCACCTGTGTAAGTAGGGCGACCCCTCTTCGCCGACTTCCTGTTCTCTGTATTCTGAGCGGCCTGTTTCTGCACAACGCATTAACATTTAGTTTTCTAATTAAGGAACAAAAAAAATAAATTATATCCTAAACAATGAATTACATTTAAAATACATATCTGTTTGCACTGGGAGTCGAAATATTCGCACAATAGAGGCCATGTCTCTACGTCGACTCTCGCAAACGCCGGAGTAGATAGGAGGGCCGCTCTCTCTGCCTCGGGGGTCGCCATCCACAGGGAGTAGCAGTCGGCCTTCAGCTCATTCCTGTTGTATCGGACCTTGGCCTGCATGTTCTTCATCAGGCCATTGTACAAAGCATGAAGGTCGAGCACCCTCCCCGGATGATCAGGGTCGGCTACAGGCTGAAAATCGTAATCCAACTGAAAATACAAAAAAAACATTGTTATTAGATTGCAAGTGTTAATAATAAATATGATAAGCGGATAGATCAACTGAAAATATATATTAATACGTACCCGAGCCTGATCAAAGAAGAGGGCGAATGAGCGCTGGTGCGGCTCGCCCCACTCAACGTGAAGTGGATAGTTCTTCACGAGCCGGCTCTCGTCCCCCATATACCGGCCGAACCTCTCAGCATGAGGACCGGTATAGCGATAGTCAAGGGTAAAAAAAAGGGGGAATGTTGCTTCCCCCCTAGCTCTGTCAGGCCTCAGCCTATGGCACTGATTCGGGCCTCGAGTCCCCCTCTGGGGATGGGGAGGCCCTGCGTCTGCACGAAATATCAAGACAATCAATATTAAGACAAAGTTGTATTAAGAAATCAAGGTTAAACGAAAATTCAAGTGTGATATATACCTCCGGTGACTATCGCACGAGCCTGGGCCCGGGCAGCAGCACGAGCGGGACGATAGTTCCTCCGGTGATGAAAAACCGGGGTACCGGATGCGGACGCATCCCCTCCAACTAGAAAATAAACATTGACGCTAAATTTCCATGAAGTTCATATTTATTCTATAGAGCATATGTAAAATGAATAAATATTTTAAATTTATTCATACTAACCTGCAGACGATGCGGAGGGTATGGAAGTGGCAGGAGTGGCCCCTGCGGAAGATGTGGACGCACCACCTATAATTAGACAATTAAAAATAGATTATATAAGTAATTGCAAAAAGAATGTGTAGATTAATAATATAACGTTGTAAATCAATATGCATGCACTATAAGATATATAAACATACCCGCAGGTGCGGTGGTGTCACCACCTACAGCTAGACAATAATAAAAATTGCTAAGTAAGAGCAAAAGGAATGTGTGTATTTATGATATAGCATTCTAAATCAATATACATGCACTATATGATATATAAACATACCTGGAGGAGCGGGAGTGGTCTCTGTCCCAGATGTGGATGCATCACCAACAACTAGACAATCAAACATTGATAATATAAGTAATTTTGACATAAACAGGCATGAATATCTATAATATTACATTCAAAATGGATATGCGTGCAGTATACCTGGAGGTGTGGCAAAATCCACACGGAAGGAGGCATCCGAAGGGGTCTCCGATCTGGGTGCAAGACCGGCCCTCTGAAGCTCCCTACGGAGCTCTCCGGACGGCAGAACCGCTCTGCCTCTGCCTCTGCCTCTGCCTCTGCCGCGGCTGGAGCTCCTGCCGCCCCTCGCTGCTCCCGACATCGTCATCAAATCTAGATAAACGGCTCGTGGACACATTAGACAATCATTAAAAGTATTGACTATATATGTATAGATCGTAAAATGTGAAGTAATAATATAACATTACTGATAACCTTTTTCGTTTCGTGGGCGCATTATACATATCTACTTGGATTTCATCGTCGATGCCATTTCTAACCCACGTAACTTCATGATCGGTCGAAGACAACCCGTCCTTCGAAACAGACGGTCGGAGCACTTTAAGCCTTCTTTCTTCTTCGTCCTCATCGCTGTCCTCGAATTCTGGGACATCGTAAACATCTCTGGGTTTCCATCGGCATACAACACTTCATCCCGGATGCTTCAAACACTGTGAGTAGTATACTTGGAACGCTTGGTTCGGAAAGATAAACGGATCTTCCTGACCGTAAAATCGAAGTTTGTTCACACTGGTCAATCCATATTCATCTTTCCAAGTCCCAAGATTGCTTCTCCACCTGTCCGTATCGGTTCGCGGATCGTACCAAGTATACTGGAATATATAAAAGGGTTCTGATCGTCCGGGATAGTGGATGCCGAGTATACAATTTAAGTACCCATAGTAAATCACACCGTCCGATCCTACCATCGCAATCCCACTATTCTGAGTGGTTCTAAATGTTTCCATGTCCTTAACTTCGAATTTGTATCCAAGGACACCAAATCCTTTGAAATATGCAACCTCCATACTAGGAAATTGAGCTAAACATCTTGAACCACTCTCAAATGATGCAGACAAGTTTGGATCATGGATCTAACAAAACAAATTTTACGACAAATACATAACGATACAAGTTTAGATTAAAACTGATAGCAATAAAATATTATTCGAATAACTTACATGATCTATGACCCAATCACAAAAATTATCCTGATGGTATTTTTCCAAACGTTCTTCGTTCCAATCAGGATGCCCCTCACGTACCTCGTTAAAATGAATTCTGTTTTCGACAAATAATTGTGACATTAATATTATATCATTTCATATACACACAAACACAGATATAACAATTAATCCAAAAAAACTTACTCTCTAATGAAAATATGTTGAATAAATAAATACGGGTATATAGGACAACAATAAATTTATAAATTGCACGAAACGAAAAATTACACGTACCTCTCGACGGGATACATCCATCGATATTGTACCGGTCCGGCTAACTTTGCCTCAGTTGCAAGATGAACCGTCAAGTGTATTACGATATCGAAGAATGACGGTGGGAAAATACGCTCAAACTTGCAAAGTATCAACGCAATAGAATTTTCTAGTTTATCCAGCGTCGCAACCTCCAGTGTTTTAGCACACAACTCCCTGAAAAAACAACATAGGTCGTTAATTACTAGACCAACCGAGTCGGGAAGAGAAGTCCTGAGGGCCAATGGAAGAAGGTGCTCCACGATAACATGGTGATCATGACTTTTCAGCCCATCGATCTTGCCCTTCACAATTTTTATTTTCTTGCTGAATGATCCTGAGAAACCTGTGGGGACTTTCAAATTATGCAACACCTGCAGGAATCTTTTCTTCTCTGGTTATAACATATGATAAGCGGCATTGGGAAGTACAAACTTGCCTGGTTTACCCGCTACCAGTCTAGGGTGCAATTCACTTCTTATTCCCCACTCTTGTAGATCCATCCGAGTATTCATGTTGTCTTTCGATTTCGCGTCTTTACAAAGAAGCAAGTTAAGTATGTGCTCTGATACTCCCTTCTCTATATGCATGACGTCCAGACAATGACGCACTGAATTTGTAGACCAGTACAGAAGCTCGAAGAAAATGCTTAACTTGTTCCAATATGGTGGTTTGACCTGTTTCGTCGGATCCATCCCGAAGGTCACGTTATTGTAACCATCCCATTTAGCAGTCACGTCCTCTCCGGACAATGGGGATGGAGGTCCAAGAAGCTCCTGATGACCATCAAAGTGAACCGTGTCTAACCTATAGGGGCGGTCTGGAGGCAGGAAACGTCGATGGCCGCAATAACAAACCTTCCTGCTAAAATTCAAGAATTTTGATGTTGTGTGTTCATGGCAATGAGGACATGCTTTGTGACCATGTACAGACCAACCTGATAGCATTCCATACGCAGGAAAGTCATTAATTGTCCACATTAAAGCCACACGCAGTATGAAGGTTGTATTTGTGTTTGCATCATATGTCTCTACACCATCAATGAACAAAGATTTCAACTCCTCGATCAAAGGTCGGAGATAAACGTCGATATTGTTCCCCGGTGAGTTTGGTCCGTCGATAAGAAGAGGCATCATAAAGTATGATTGGTCCATAGCCAACCAAGGCGACAGATTATAAATTATCATTACAACGGGCCATGTGCTGTGACTTCCAGCCATATAGTTGAATGGGCAGAACCCATCAGTAGCCAGTCCGAGCCGGACATTGCGAGGATCGCTACTGAATATTGCGTGCCTCCTATCGAAATCCTTCCATGCCGGTGAATCTCTTGGATGGCTCATTTTTCCATCTTCGCTTGGAGGAGCACGGTGATGCCAAATCATTGCCTCGGCTGTTTTCTTGCACCTGAATAGCCTCTGCAGCCTCTGTGTTATGGGAAAGTATCATTCTATCTTCATAGGTATATCAGGCTTCTTATCAGAATCTTTCGGCTTATACCTGGCCTCTCCGCATGTTGAACACTCTTTCGAATCTGAATTCTCTTTCCGGTACAACACGCAATTTTTAGGACATGCTTGAATCTTCTCGTACTTTAGACCCAAATCAGACATCATCTTCTGGGCTTCGTACCAGCTGTCGGGCACATTATTTCCCAGAGGCATAGAATCTTTCAAGAACGAAAGAAGCATTGTGAATGACTTGTTGCTCCATCCATTTAGGCACTTAATCTGGAAAAGTTGGACGAACTATGAGACGGTGGAATACTTCGCATTCTCATAAATTGGTTTCCTAGCATCATTCATGAAATTTTCATATTTATCCGCACGCGGTCCTTGACCGGAAGGAATGTCATTTTCGGTACGAATAGATTCACCTAGGGCAGGCTCTACCATATCCTCCATTTCTTCTGATGGAAATAAATTACCGTCTCCTGCCGCATTACCGAATTCTTCTTCTTCTCCTGCCGCATTATCGTGTTCTCCTTTTTCTTCTGCCGCAGTACTACATTCTTTTCCTTCCCCGTGATATTTCCAAGTTGTATAAAGTCAAGTAAACCCATGTTTTACAATATGAAGCTCTGCCAATTCTACCTTCTGCCAGTACTTATTGCCACATCTATCGCACGGACAGAGAATCTTCTCTATTATGATCTTATTATGTGCGCGTGCAAATTCAAGGAAAGCAGCAACTCCTGGGACAAACTTAGGTTGCATACGTTGTTTCCAATCTACATACATCCAGTCCTTAACTCTGACGTACTCATGGGCCATGTTAGACTGTATAACATATAAATTGTAGGTTATGCTGATTATATTGAGAAATATAAGAACGGGATAGTTACCGACAAAGGAGAAAATCTGTGTATATGCTTTGTGTGTGCGTTTGTCGTTGAAAAGAATAAATTATCGCACGTATGTTAACCGATAGAAGGGGACTAAGTGGCACTTTTAGTTTCATATATTAGTATCGATGAGAATATGAAGGTTTCATATTATCATATATTGGTTTTAACTTGAACATCTCGAATCGCTCTCTAATTATGCGTTTGTTGTGTATTCTTGTTGTATGTGTGTGTTCCGGCTGTCGGGGGTAGGCTTCTATCCCATTAAGAATGTATAGAGCGAACACCCATCACTTGTGCTTTCAACCGTTTCGAGTAAATTTCGGCAGCATCTCCCCGCTGTTCTCCGAGTACACTGTAATAGAATAGATAATCATTTCAAAGCTGTGAAACAACGTTGAAATGAACATCTAATCTATCTTTGTACACGGAAAACCAGCGGAAAGGTACCGACGAAATATCTCGAAACGGATGAAAACACAAGTGAATGAAGGCGTTAGCTTTATACATTCTTAACTTGTCTACACGGGACAAATCTATGGGTTACCATACGATTGAATTTTCTCATCGCGTAGACTATACGACGGTTGTTAGTATCAAGCTATACCGTCCGATATTTAACAACCTTCATATAGTTCTATGTCACGACAACCATCGCACGTATGTTAACCGATAGATGGGGACTAAGTGGCGCTTTTAGTTTCATATATGAGTATCAATGGGAATACGAAGGTTTCATATTATCATCGAGTATCATATATTGGTTTTAACCTGAACATCTCGAATCGCTCTCTAATTATGCGTTTGTTGTGCATTCGTGTTGTATGTGTAACATGATTTTAAACCATTGAGATCAAGATTTGAGAAATTTTATCCGTAGCCGTTAACATGATAACAATCATCTCTTCTTATCAGTCCATATCTGAATTCTAAAGGGCAGTATATTTGCTATTAAAAGATCATGTTCAACTCTAAAGCAAGGGAAAAATAGAGGAATATAGATCTATTAAAGTCAAGCTATAAAGCTAATCACATATTTACAACATTGCAAATACATTAACGCAAAACATAGTTATGATGCTTCAAAAGAATCAATTATCAAGGATGAAGAGAGCTTGTGATAAAGCAATTAAATTTAGCTTTTGCATTAAAATGGTTTATGATAAAACTTTTGAGATCCTTCAAGAAAGTTATGGCACTGTGAGGTTCCACAACTTATCATAACCAATCGCAAATTTTCATGGTTCTTTACTGGTATAAGACTTGTACTTCTATGAGGCGGAGTAAATAAATTTGTCGAGAACTCGTGATGCATGTGTAATGATAGAATCCAACAAAAATTATTCTCATGTACTAATAATAGCATCCCAATTGCAACTTTTTTATTCAATAAGATAACACATTTGTAAGAGTGCATCATTTACATTATGTTTTACTCCCTCCAGGGCCACCAAAATATACAGTATCTATAGGATGGCTATTGTCAATGGAGTAACAGTCGGGTCTAACTTGGCCAATTTGAAAATCATTATCTCGTTGTTTATATAGATTACCGCTATTATTTGTAAATCGTATATTGCTTATATATGCTAAGTTTCCCGCTGCAAAACGGCCGCTCTCCATTGGCGAACTCAGTTCACCATTGTTAAAGCTCACTACTCCAATATTGATACGGGTTAATCTCTTAAAGAGAGTTTTTGGCCAATATCCCTAACCCTAACCGAACCCTACCCCCAGCCCCAGTCCATCCCCAGCCCCAGCCCAACCGAGCCCTAGCCCGAGCCCCAGCCCAGCCCCAACCCCAGCCCAGCCCCAACCCCAGCCCAGCCCCAACCCTACCCTAGCCCCAGCCCCAGCCCCAACCCCAACCGAACCCCACAACCTAACCTTAACCCTAACCCTAACCGAACCCGATCGATGCCGATGCCGATGCCGACGCCGACACCGATGCCCTCAACCCTACCCGAACCTGGCCTGAACCCTAGAGTACAACGTCAAAATTAAAAATTATTTCAGATTTACTTACAACCGTGCGCGCGGTGGAGGAGATGGAAATTGGTGGTCGCCGACGATCGGCGAAGGTGGCGACGAGGCACGGGAAGTCGACGAAGGTGTGGGGAAGATCGACGAAGCTGGCGCAGGCTCGCGAGCGCGGTGGCGACGAAGCTCGGGAACGGGCGACGAGAGGCGCGGGGGTGATTTAGAGAAATTTAGGAACGATGAATATAATTTTTCTGTGCTTTTTTTATTAATAACCTATGTTGATGCCCCTACGAACATAACCGTAGGTCCCTGGCTTGCGGCTCCATAGGGCCAAAGAAAAAATTAGAACGTAGGGCACCGTAGGGACAACGAGTTGTCCCTACGGATTTATCCGTAGGGACAAGAAATATTTGCCCCTATGGATTTCTGAGTCCATAGGGGCAACCCCATATTGTAGTAGTGGTCGTAGTCTGTAGATTTAAGGACTCCACAGTCCGATGTTAGTTTTAAGACATCACGGTCAAGGTTAAGGACGTCATAGTCCGTTGTTAGTTTTAAAACATTCCGGTCAAGGTTAAGGACCTCGTAGTCCGTGGATTTAAGGACTCCACAGTCCGATGTTAGTTTTAAGACATTACGGTCAAGGTTAAGGATCTCATAGTCCATGAGTTTAAGGACCCCACAGTCCGTATCAATGTGTGGTCATCAGGACCCGTCACCTCTTTGAAGACGTTGAGGAATTACAACGCCGAGTATCAAAGGAGTGAAGAGATGTACCCTTAAACCAAGGTAGATTAAGTGATCTGTAGTTCAATTTGGATACTAAGATCAATTATTATATTATGAGCCTATTGGCCCAGTTGAATTTGAATTGAGGACTTATGGCCAGCTTGGGCTAAGTCCAATCATGTTTGGGATATTGGCCCTCTGTTGATTCATTAAAGGAGAGGCTTTGCCTCTGGAAACTTAGCCAATTGGGCTAAAGCTAGTGTTAAACACTAGAGACCAACAGTGTTGAACACTGGGAAAAGATTGAAAAGTTAGTGTTAAACACTAAAAGATAATCAGTGTTGAACACTGGGAAAAGAGTTTTCAAATTAGTGTTAAACGCTAAGCAATTCAGTGTTAAACACTGGATACAGAAGTTTCAATTTAGTGTTGAACACTAAGGCAAGAGGGGTCACGTGGTAGCACGTGAGAGCGCCCTTCTTCTCTTTATTTTGTTCTACAGATAAGTGTTTAACACTTTTAGTTCTGAAAGCCATCACGTGGGGGCACGTGATGGGGGTTTATGCTCTGGTTTATTAGAATACTCATTAGGGGTCATGTGGTGACACGTGAGGGCGCCCCAGAGTCTCTATTTATTTTGCTTTTTCTTTATGTGCTTCAGGGGTCACGTGGAGTACGTGGGGCGTTGCCTCAAAGCTCTCTTTTATAGACTTTCGCAGGAGTCACGTGGTAACACGTGAGGTGTTTACTTCAGAGTTCTTTTCTGCGGGTCTTTGCAGGGGTCACGTGGTAGCACGTGACTCTGCATGTTTTAAAGATCTGTTCATAGGGTTAAACCCTAAACCTTAGAGGAATTAAATTCTTGTTTTCTTCCGAAGAATTATATTCTTAATAGGGTTAAACCCTAATTTCTTTTCTTAAGGGAATTAAATTCCTGTGAGTTTGAGAGAATTATGTTCTCAATTAGGGTTAAACCCTAGTTTTGTTCATTTTGAAGGAATTAAATTTCCGTAACATAGGGTTAAACCCTAACTTTATCTCAAAGGAATTGAATTCCTATCATTTTGTGAGAATTAAATTCTCTGAACTCGGTTCCTCCTCTGTGTTTTGGATCTGCATGGCAGGATCTCAACCCAATGAGAATTAAATTCTCAATTCATGGGGAGATGTGCACTTTGCAGATCCTCAACCAGAGAAAGAACTAAGTTCTTTTCTTTACATAAGAGTTAAACTCTTTCGAGAATTAAATTCTCTTTTTAATCCTCCCTTTTCTTTTCTTACCTAAGGTTTTCCTTTTTGCAGAGAATCAAAGGCTCTATCTCTCTCTATATATATATTAAAAGAAAAAGATCCAAAGGTCTCAAGGTTTCAGAAAAATGGTTTTAGAAAAACGTCCCCCTCATACGGGATAAAACGAAGAGGCTGTTCGAGATGGCGATGCGCAATAGGCTTATCAATCTCCCGAATCCAAGGAGACCACCGTAACCCAGCAAGGTGAATAATCCCAATTATTGCCTTTACCACCAAACGGTAAGTCACCCGATCGAGGATTGCTTCGTATTTAAGGGATGGATCAAGGATCAGTACCTACAAGGCAAGTTTGCGCTGTCTGAAAAGTGGAAAGTAAACCCACCACAGCCGCACACTCCAAAGAAGACGGGCACGCTAAGGGCAACTTGTTCTTTTGTTGAAGAAGCTCCATGGGAGGTCGTACTGTCAACCAAAACCAAAAGGATGCTGAATGATCTCCAGACATGCCCGGAGATCGGGTGGAAGAACTCGCTATAACCCCAGATCGTCGAAGAGATGTTAAAGCCGTGCCCAACTCTAAAGATCGATAGTGAAGGCCCCAGCACTCACACCCAGCCATCAAAATCTTCAAAGAAAAATAAGAAGAAATCCAAGAAGCTCGTGAAGCCTGGCGACAAGCGCACGAACTTGCAGAAACAGATTGGCGTGCTGGAAGAGTATAACCAGAAGGCGCGGATTCTAGTTATGCTCCAAGAGTTCATCAGCCACGTCCTCAAGGACGAAAACGATGGAGAAAACTCATCAGATGAATCTAAGGACTACGTAGCAAGTTGTCATGTGATCTCTCACTCATTGATAGATGATAAAAGGCTCCTTGCACCGAGAAACCGAGGGCGAATCCTGAACCAGAACTTCTGTAGCCGTCAGACGAGATGATCGATGCCTTCCTAAATGAGATTCGTCTGAAAAGTAAAGCCAATCAGGAGCGTGAGATGGCCATATTGGAAGGAGCCAAACGCCGGCGACTAGACGAAAGAGTCGAGGCACTCCCGTCAAATCAAAAGACATCCGCTGCGGATAAAAACAAATTCAAGACGAGGAAAAGGTTTGCTAAAGCCATATTAATGGGAATGAAGCTACCACCCTCTGAAGAAAACACTCTCGGTGGAGTAGAGATGCATCCTAACTTCTGCTTATATCATCAGAAGATCACACATCCTACTGAAGACTGCGACTCCTTTAAGTGTTGGTGGCAAGGGTATGTCGCTCACAGGCAATATGTCAACAGGACAAAGCGTGAAGCTCGTAGACAGCGGAAAAATGCGACAGATGAGCATAAAAGAATTGTTGGCAATTGTCGTAGGGTTGATCCCGAGAGACCGCGAGTTCTCACCATCGGGAGCGACTCCGACAAGAAAGTAGCCCTCGGCCCTCTCTTTAAGGAATCCATCTCTAAAATGAAAGAATTGAGGAGTTGCGAGAACATTCGGCCTTGCAATTGCACGGTACCCAGAAAGAATCTTGGATCCGCAAACAACGGAGTGAACAAAAAGGATAAAGGAAAGGGAAAACGGCCATCGTAGCCAATACTCAACAACAATCGAGTGACCCTAGACCGGTTGTTCACCAAAACAACAAGCGGCAACCCCTCTATAAGAGGTTGAAACGTTCTTACTCATTTCCCCAGGATGAAACAAAGAGGCTGTTCGAGGTGGCAGTGCGCAACAGGCTTATCATTCTACCGGAGCCGAAACACCAGCTACAACTGAATGATATCAACACTCCTAATTACTTCCCTTACCACCAAGTATTGGGCCATCCGATCGAAAACTGCTACGTTTTCAAAAACTGGGTTGAAGACCGATACCAACAGGGCAAGTTTGCGTTGTCCGAAAACTGGAAGGTGAGCCCGCCACAGCCACATTCTCCGAGAAAGATGGATATACCGGGGGCATCATACTCATTCATAGGGAAAGCCCCATAGATCAAAAAGTCAGTAAACTAGAGATTCGCCTCAAATACGGCGACGGTGGACCGCAATGTCCTAAAACTTGTGAATGACCGAAACGTCGTTAAACTACTACCAGCCCACGACATCCTCAGGCTGACGTGTTAAAAAAACGGTATGTCCATAAGCAAAATAGGCACGGATGAAAACCCGAAAGGGCTCCGTGAGTAAAAACAGTAGGGCTACCGGCGAGTCTTGTGAAAACCTGAAAGGGCGCAATCTCGTTTAAAGAAAAAGAATAAAAAAAAAGACTTTATATCCATAAGCAAAATGGGCATGGATGAAAAACCCGAAAGGGCTCCGTGAGTAAAAACAGCAGGGCTACCGGCGAGTGTTTGTGAAAACCCGAAAGGGCGCAACCTCGTTAAGAGATACTTACAAGGTCCTCTCGACCTTGTAAGGAGAAACCACCCGTGTGAGATCATTACGACTCACAAGGGAGCAACACACTTAGGGATCCTCACGATTCCTAAGGAGGAATTACACTTGCGAGATCCTCACGACTCGTAAGGAGAACTCTCTTATGGGACCCTCACGGCTCATAAGATTTGAAAGTGTTAAGTTACAGAGACCTGAACCTGTTCTTAAGCAACTCCCACATCCTTCGATATTGCCCTACAAGCGGTGCAATATTGACCCTTGTATACAATCCACGGGCGCGAATAAACATTTCCCTAACCAAGTCCCATCCGTGACTAGGGATATGTTCGTACGATGAACAAACACTTGTAAGTCCTCTCGACTTATAAGGAGAAAACCCTTTTATAAGATCCTTACGACTTACAGGGGAACATACACTTAGGAATGCTCACGATCCCTAAGGAGAAAACACACCTACGAGATCCTCACGACTTGTAGGGAGAAATACCTTTGTGAGAACCTTACGGCTCATGAAGTCAAAAGCCTTAGTCGACAGGATCCTAACCCTGTTCGCTAAGCCACCTTTGTTCGATATCAACAGAGGCAAATGATGATTCGCTCCTGGCAATATCCCAGTTGTAGAGATGCTGATGCCTAAACCGGTGTCAAATTCCAAGTCCTTTCATGGCAAATGATGATTCGCTCATGGCAATATTCCAGTTGTGGCGATGCTGATGCTGAGATTGACGTCAGATTCCAAGTTCCACACACGCGATAAAAAAATCAGCGAGCCATACATGCATACGAAATAGCCGAAATGATGGGGCAACTTGCAATAAAAATCAGCAAGTAAAAATGTATGCATGCAAAATAGCCGAAATGATTGGGTAACTCACAATAAAAAGCAGCGAGTGAAAATAAAATAAATAGCCGAAATGATTGGGCACCGCGAAAAATAGCCGAAATGATTGGGCAATCGCGACCTTCGCGATATAAAAGCTGAAATGATAGAGCATCGCGGAAATAAAATAAAAAAAATGAATGAATGAAACTTTTGCCCTACATGCGATATCATAGCAATCCCTATATACAATCCAGGGGCACAAACAAAGAAGCAAACACATCTTCCCTCCCCATGCTCCATCAGAAAACGGAGCCAAGTCTTGACGGTAACTCATATAAAACTCGAAAGACAATCAGAGATCATCTCGCACCAGTGCGGAGTGGTCACCACCTCGACGTCTGTCTCAATACAATAGACGAGATGCCACCACAGCGTTCTACCTCCAACAGGATTCGGACGTGATAAAGCAAACGAAGAAAAGGCCAAATTCCTAGCTTCAGGGTCTTAACGGCAAGTCATATAAAGCCTGAAAGACAATCAGAGATCATCTCGCACCAACGCGGAGTGGTCCCTACCTCGACGATCGTCTTGATACAGCAGACGAGATGTCAACAACAACGTTCTTCTTCCAATAGGATTCAGACACGACAATCGAACAACGGAGCCACGGAAAAATCCCTAGTTCCAAACCTCGACGGTTCACCAACAACCCAGAGACAACCGCGACATTCGTCTCGATATAGAGGACGCAATTCTAGCAAACGAAGTAAAGGCCAAATTCCTAGCTTCAGGGTCTTAATGGCAAGTCATATAAAGCCTGAAAGACTATTGGAGATCATCCCATACCAGTGCGGAGTGGTTATGACTCATCAGGGCTCTCCAAAATGAGCCTAACCTCAAGTAAAAAAGTGACATAGAATATCCCTACGCTTGCTCTTTCGACGGTAATATTACTTGGAAGGTTACTTGAAGACGTCTTGTCCAGCCCCCGAATGGATCAGAGACACGAAAATCGCAAGGCTACTCGAACAGCAAGATTGCATATCGAGGAATATATCAGCCAACGCGACGGTACGACGGCCAAAACCCTAAGTAACACAGACCCTAACGGACCTCTGTCGTAAAGAGTAGAGGTTAACTGTGACGTTAGGATATTCTGGCGAGAAATGCTCGATTCGTCTCGACTCGTGAGAAAAAGCCTTAGGCAGCGGGGATTAAAAAAAACATGTTTCCTAAGCACTGGGACCCTGCAAGTCGGTCCAAAAATGGACTCTTGCATACTATTCACGGGTCACACTCTCCAAAGTCGAATCTCGATAAGGAGGGAAATAACCGCTTACGGGTCCTCTCGACTCGTAAGAGGGAAAAATTCTCTTATAAGATCCTTACGACTTATAAGAGAAAACGCACTTAGGAATCCTCACGATTCCTAAAGAGAAAATACACCTACGAGATCCTCTCGATTCGTAGGGAGAAAATTCTTTATGAGACCCTCACGGCTCATAGAGTTAAAAAGTCTTAGGTAGCATATCTGAACCTGCGGCCTAAGCCATCACTACCTCTTGAAGAAGCCAATACAGGATGCTCGCTCTATCATCCGTCAACTATGTTTACTAAGGTAACATACTGATAATAAAAGAAAGAAGAAAGCGATAAAAAGAACATCCGATTTGCATCTGATCAAGCGTTCGAGACACACTCATTCATGCATGTGCAAAAGACTCAGAACGAGAAATAAGACAAGCTGGAAAAAAAAATTCCATTCATATTGCAAAGGGTTCTTACAATTATAAAGAAATAAACAAAGACATTATCCAAAATGATTACAATGGCAAAACCTCAGATCCAGGGCATGGATTAAGGAATTCGAAAGTAAGGCCATCTAGAGTTTTTCTGGCTTTTCTGATCATTCTCGTGTGCATTCTCTCGCGCTCACGCGTGTTAAGATCTTCGGCAAGGCCCCCCATCCTTCGATAAGCAGCAATTATCGTCGTCTGTTGAAAAATTTGAAGCAGAATGTCGATGAGGCTATCTCGTCGTTTCTTCGAGATCAGCCCCGACAGGTACACTGAATGCACCTTGTCTTCGGTATCATCCAGCGCATTAAGCGGCATGGCCTCGTGAAACCCCGGAAGTGCTCTCCAAATTGCTCCCAGCACGACTTTCAAGAGAGCAGAACGGCGAGGAAGGACCAACCAACGTGTGCGTTCAGACGACCCATAACCTCCGCACACTGGGCATCTGTAAACTTTTGGTTTTGTTGACGGCCCTGTACGCGGATATTCTCATAAGTGATGAATTCGTGCATACTGTATAAATGAACAGCCATAATGCATGAAGGAAACATCATTGGAAGATTAGGAATGAGAAAAAAGACACAGGGAGTTAAACTCCTCGAGAGCAATGCTCTGTAGACAGGAGTGACACCTGTCAAAATCCAGTAATGAGGAGAACTTAAAGAAATTCCCCGAGAACTCTGAGAGCCTTACTATGAAAAGATGATATAATCCATCAAAGATAAAACTCCATTTTTGATTTTCATTATCCATGATCAAACTCTTAAGAGTTCCTCACAAAAGATTAAGAAATCTACATGTATCAAGAGAGCAGAGCTCTGATTCATGGGCTAAGAAACTTCAAGAAAAGATCATGATCTGAAGAGAGCAAAACTCTACTAATGAAACCCTAAATGGGTTTTCTTTAGATCAAAGATCTATGAAGAGCAAAGCTCTGTTAATGGGTAAAACCCTGGATTCTTAAAAGTTTTTTTTTAAAACTTTACCTAAGTTTTGACAGAGTTTTACTCTTGAAAAGTTCTTAGATTGAAGAGCAAGGCTCTGAATAAAAATTCTTAAGAAAAGATATGAAAATCATCTAAGGGACCAAAGGTCCTATTTATAGGCATTGAGAGCCGTTTCAACTCCCAAAAGTTGGCGCAACGGTTGGAATTCTGCCACCGATGCGCTCACGTTTGGGGCCACGTAAGCGCAACGGTGGGGGGCATTTGTTTACCCCAATCAGAGTAAAGCTCTGTTCAAATTCCAAGGCGGGAAACGAAGCAACGCTTCTGTTTCCCCCAATCAGAGCAAAGCTCCGCATTGAAATTAAAGTTAAAATTAAAGTTAAAATAATTGAAGCAACGCTTCAGATCCCTTGCGCTGCGCGCAGAGTGCCACGTGTCAAAATCAGACACGCCAGCGCAGCGCCCGAGGCAGCGCACCCAATCAGAGCAAGGCTGTGTTGAAAATTCAAATTTTAATAAAGGAAGCAACGCTTCAGATGATCTGCGCTCAGCGCTGCGCTAGCGCAGTTGCGCTGCGCTCTGCGCCGCGTGACACATGTCAGCGCAGTTGAGCTGCGCGACACGAGTCAAGCGCAGGTGCGCTTGCGCCAGCTGTACCAGCATTTAAAACAGAAAAATTCTAGAAAGATCTTTCTAATCTTATTAAAACAATAAGATTCTCTTCTGTAAAACAGAACCCTTTGGATCAAAAATCCAACGGTGGGGAAAAATCCCTAAATCACTCAGAGAAAAATCTCTTTAACTGATTTAACAAATCAATTGGCACTATATAAAGGCCCCTGGACTCCAAGTCTAAAAGATACACAGAGAAAGAGAAAACACAGAACTCCTCTAAAATTTTGAGAAGAGCTCAGAGAAAGAAAAGGTAAACCTTTTGAATAAAAGAAGAATTTCTTCTAAAAAAAAGATCAATGATCTAAGAACAAGATCAAAGATCTTCAATAAAAAAATGATAATAATAAAAAAGAAAAAGTAATTTACTTCTGTATAAAGGCATTGCCTTTTGATGAACCACTGGTTCTTGAGATTTGAGGTAAAACCTCTATGGAAAACAAGAAAAATTTGTTTTCTTTGATCTAAATTTGATCCAAATATTAAACAGTGCCTTGCACTTTTTGAGTTTGCACTGTTGCGCTCCTTGTATTGGCGCAAGCCACCAGGGAGCGCCATGTGTCAATCACAGAACAGCTGCGCCTTGCGCTTCTAAAAACAGAGCACTGCTCTCTTAAATTGGTGCAAGTCATCATAGCGCGCCACGTGTCAGCAGCGCGCTGCGCTTGCGCTCAACAGAGCGTGACACGTGTCGCACTCACATGAGTTTGCGCCTTGCGCTGGCGCAAAGCGCCTGACAAGCCACGTGGCGCTCTGTCAGACTAATTAGATGCAGTGCATTATTAAAGGGCAGAGCCCAATTAAGAGGTCCAATGGACCAAAACAAATGCTCTGCATTATAAAAAAGGGACAAAGCCCAATTAAAAAGGCCTAACAGGCCAGAATAAAATGCAGTGCATTATTAACAGGGGCAGAGCCCTAGTAAAGGCCTAACATGCCAAATGCAAATAAAATGTTGAACATTTTCAACTGGGCTTAGCCCAATTCTGGTCGTAAGTCCTCAAATTAAATTGAACTGAGCACAACTCCTCTCTCAAATCAATTTACATCCGGTTCAAGGGTAAATCTCCGAACTCCTCTGATATTTGTCGTTGTAATCCTTCAACGTCGTCAGAGAGGTGACGGGTCCCGACAACCACATATTGATACGGACTGTGGGGTCCTTAAACTCACGGACTTAAGCGTCCTTAAGTTCACGGACTTAAGCATCCTTAAACTCACGGACTTAAGCGTCCTTAAACCAATATACGGACTTAAGCGTCCTTAAACTCATGGACTTAAGCGTCCTTAAACCAATATACGGACTTAAGCGTCCTTAAACTTATGGACTTAAGCGTCCTTAAACCGATATACGGACTTAAGCGTCCTTAAACTCGTAGACCCCCTTGTCCCTAAACTGGCAATGGACCACTACGTCCCTAAACTGGAACAATAGAGCCCTTAAATGCCCTGTTGTCGGATCTAAACGATCCCGTTTAAGTTGATCTTAGCCTCAAATATGGCAAACGTATCCTTAAACCTTTCAAACAGACTTTAGTCCCAAATTGGACTATAGATCCCCCAAATCAACTCTGGTTTGGGTAGGGTTAGCGTTAGGGTTGGGGTTGGGGTTGCGGTTAGGGCTGGGGTTCGGCAGGGGGTTGCGGTTAGGGTTGGGGTTGGGGTTTGGCTGGGGCTAGGGCTGGGGATGGGGCTAGGGTCAGGGTTGAGGTTGGGGTTCTTAAATTTTAGAGTATGATAGGTGTGGTACTAATTTTCCTGGGGAAAAGTGTGTGAGAGCATGGACTGCAGATCAGTTCAAATTAGAGCTGAAAATTGAAAATGTTGCTTGCATTTTGCTCAGGCGTAACTCTTGAACGAATAGATTCTAATGGTGCAGTGCATGTTAAGATACAGACTGTTTTTTTGTGGGAAAACTGTTCTCAGGGGACGGAGATTTTATTTATGATCTGATGAGTGCAACTGCATATACAACAGAAACAGCAAAGCTGAATACACTTTCAGTTTTAGCAAAAGTAATTAAAAATTTAGAGCATGGGATTGAACTTCCTTGAATGTAACTCTGATGTATGGTAAATTTTTTATACTTGATTTTGCACCATCTACATTCAATTCGTGCCTATCTTTGTGAGGTTTTACCCAGCGGGTATATCCGATCAGGTTAAATTTGTTAACTCGACAGATAATATTCAGTATGCAGGCTAGTTGAGGATAAGGGTTGCTTTCTGTGTGTCAGGACCGGGTTTCTAATACCAGTTATATTTTATTTAAATACTTCGTCTAGTCTATATGACGAGAATATTCAATCGTATGATAACCGATAGAAGCCTTACCCCCGATAGCCGAAACACACACACACAACAAGAATACACAACAAACGCATCATTAGAGAGTGATTCAAGTTGTTCAAGTTAAAACCAATATATGATACTCGATGATAATATGAAACTTTCATATTCTCATCGATAATCATATATGAAACTAAAAGCGCCACTTAGTCCCCGTCTATCGGTTAACATACGTTCGATGTTCGTCGTGACATAGAACTATACGAAGGTTGTTAAATATTGGACGGTATAGCTCGATACTAACAACCGTCGTATAGTCTATGTGACAAGAAGATTCAATCGTATGATAACCGATAGATTTGTCCCATGTAGACAAGTTAGGAATGTATAAAGAAAACATCTTCATTCACTTGTGTTTTCATCTGTTTCGAGATATTTCGTTGGTACCTTTCCGCTGGTTCTCCGTGTACAAAGATAGATTAGATGTTCATTTCAACGTTATTTCACAGCTTTGAAATGATTATCTATTCTATTACAGTGTACTCCGAGAACAGCGGGGAGGTGCTGCTGAAATTTACTCGAAACGGTTGAAAGCACAAGTGAATGGGTGTTCGCTCTATACATTCTTAATGGGATAGAAGCCTTACCCCCGACAGCCGAAACACACACATACAACAAGAATACACAATAAACGCATCATTAGAGAGTGATTCAAGATGTTCAAGTTAAAACCAATATATGATATACTCGATGATAATATGAAACTTTCATATTCTCATTGATACTCATATATGAAACTAAAAGCGCCACTTAGTCCCCGTCTATCGGTTAACATACGTTCGATGTTCGTCGTGACATAGAACTATACGAAGGTTGTTAAATATCGGACGGTATAGCTTGATACTAACAACCGTCGTATAGTCTATGTGACGAGAAGATTCAATCGTATGATAACCGATAGATTTGTCCCATGTGGACAAGTTAGGAATGTATAAAGAAAATACCTTCATTCACTTGTGTTTTCATCCGTTTCGAGATATTTCGTCGGTACATTTCCGCTGGTTCTCCGTGTACAAAGATAGATTAGATGTTCATTTCAACGTTGTTTCACAGCTTTGAAATGATTATCTATTCTATTACAGTGTACTCGGAGAACAGCGGGGAGGTGCTGCCGAAATTTACTCGAAACGGTTGAAAGCACAAGTGAATGGGTGTTCGCTCTATACATTCTTAATGGGATAGAAGCCTTACCCCCGACAGCCGAAACACACACATACAACAAGAATACACAACAAACGCATCATTAGAGAGTGATTCAAGATGTTCATATTAAAACCAATATATGATACTTGATGATAATATGAAATTTTCATAATCTCATCGATACTCATATATGAAACTAAAAGCCCCACTTAGTCCCCATCTTTCGGTTAACATACATTCGATAATTTATTCTTTTCAACGACAAACGCACACACAAAGTATATACACGGATTTTCTCCTTTGTCAGTAACTATCCCGTTCTTGGATTTCTCAATATAATCACCATAACCTACAATTTATATATTATACAGTCTAACATGGCCTATGAGTACGTCAGAGTTAAGAACTGGATGTATGTGGATTGGCAATAACGTATGCAACCTATATTTTGTCGCAGGAGTTGCTGCTTTTATTGAATTTGCACGCGCACATAATAAGATCGTGATAGAGAAGATTATTTGCTCGTGCGATAGATGTGGCAATAAGTACTGGCAGAAGGTAGAATTGGCAGAGCTTCATATCGTAAAATATGGGTTTACTAGACTTTATACAACTTGGAAATATCACGGGGAAGTTTCAAATGTTTTAAAAATTCACGATTTTTTTGTACTATATCATGCAAAATATTGAAAATCCGAAGAAAACTAAATTTCTTTTTTAGCCTTTTGATAATTTCATGATTTACGTGTGCTGCATGCAAAGTGTTTGAAGAAAAACATAAAACCTTTGAATTTTTAAAAAATTACGATTTTAGTGTGCCATATATTTGATAATATAAAAAAAATTGGAATTCTTGAGGATATCGTGAATTTCATATGTTATGGAAGGAAAAAAATTTAAAACCGAAGAGTATGGTAAATTTTGAAGTTTTTGAAAATTTCGTGATTTTCGTGTACTTTAGCATGCAAAATATTGAAAATTCAAAGAAAAAACTAAAAGTTTTTTTAGATTTTTGAAAATATCGCAATTTTCAAATTTTATATAGCAAGCGAAGTATCAATAATTTGAAGAATAGAGAAAAAAAATTGAATTTTTAAAAAATCATGATTTTTTAATATATTGTATGCTAAATATTGAAAATTTGAATGAAATAGAAAATTTAGAAATTCTTGAAGATATTGCGATTTTGTGAGTTATAGCAATAAAAATATTGAAAAACCGAAAAGTGCAGAAAGCCTTGAATTTTTTAAAACTCCACGTTCTTCTTTTAATATAACAAGAAAATTATTGAAAATCCGAAGAAAACTGAATTTTTTTAGATTTTTGTAAATTTTGCTAATTTTGTATGCTGCATGCATAGTATTTGAAGCAAACAGAAAACTTCTAAATTATTAAAAAAATTCATGATTTTAGTGTGCTAATATATTGATAATTAGGATAGAAAAACAGAAAATTTTGGGATTTTAAAAAATATCGCGATTTTTGTCTGCTGTAGCAAGCAAAATATTGGAAAAAAAAAGAACAGAAAATTTTGAAGTTTTTTAAAATTTCACGATTTTCATGTACAATGCATGCAAAGTATTGATAATTTGAAAAAAAACAGAAAATTTTGAATTTTTAAAAAAATGGTGATATTCTTGAGCTGATATTGAAAATTTGAATTAAACAGTAAATTTTGGGATCCTTGAAAATATCGCAATTTCGTGAGCTATTTTCTTTAATTTTTGGAAAACCAAACAGCACAAGAAGTTTTTAATTTTTGGAAATTTCACGATTTTCGTGTGCTACATGCAAAGTATTTGAAGAAAGCAAAAATACTTTTGAATTTTTAAACAAATCACGATTTTAGTGTGCATGCAAAATTTTTATAATTTGAAAAAAAAATTGGGATTCCTGAGGATATCGCGATTTTCGTATGGTATATAGCAAGCAAAATATTGAAAAAACCAAATAGCATAGAAAATTTCGTGATTTTCATGGGCAATGCGTACAAAGTATTGATAATTTGAAGAAAACAGAAAAAATTTGAATTTAAAAAAAACACGATTTTTGTGAACTGATATTGAAAATTTGAATGAAACAGAAAAATTTGTGATTCTTGAAGATATCGCGATTTCGTGAACTAAAGGAACCAAAATTTTGAAAAACCGAATCGCACAGAAAGTTTTTAATTATTGAAATTTTCACGATTTTTGTGTGCTGCATGCAAAGTATATGAAGTAAATAGAAAACTTTTGAATTTTTAAATAACGATTTTTGTGTGTATAGCATGCAATATATTGATAATTCGAAAAGAAAAAAAGAAAAAATTGGGATTCCTGTTAATAATGCAATTTTTGTATACTATAGCGATCAAAATATTAAAAAACCAATGAGAACAGAAAATTTTGAAGTTCTTGAAAATTTGGCGACTTTCGTGTACTTTCTAGTATTGATAATTTAAAGAACACATGAAAAAAAATTGATTTTTGTAAAAAGTCGCGATTTTTTAGTACTATAAAATGCGAAATATTGAAAATTTGAAAGAAACGGAAAATTTTGGGATTCTTGAAGATATTGCGATTCCATGAGCTATAGCAAGCAAAATAGTGAAAAACCGAAAAGAACGGAAATTTTATAAATTTTTGAAAATTTCATGATTTTCATGTATTATGGCATGCAAAGTATTAAAAATTAGAAGAAAACTAATTTTTTTTTAGATTTTTGAAATTTGCTATTTTTGTGTACTCTATGCAAAGTATTTGAAGAAAACATAATATTTTTGAATTTTTTAAAAAATTATGATTTTATTGTATTAGTTGTGAAAATCCATCGTTTATGGTCCCGAAATCGCGGTCAAAGATTTTAGTGTATTAGTTGTGCTTTTTGATTTTGTATAGGTCAATTTAAGAGACTCATTTGCAATTGTAATAGGCAGACTTTGATTAATAAAACCCTAGTTTCTTTGGCGAAATTGCAATGGTTATTTTCTATTCCTTTCAACCTCCACTTAAATCAGCCTAAAAGTGCAGCATCCAAATCAGGACCAGTTACAAATGTCTTCATTCCCCCCTCACCTTCACATTTCTTTTAAAGGCCATCTAAATCTTGTGTATAAATTCATGCATATCTCAATTGATGAATTAAGTAACAGTCTTCTTCAATTTTCATATCAATGGTTTCACAAAATATTATTCATAGTATGCATGTACTCTTGGATTACATTCATTATTGAGTTCATGAATTTAAATGATGCTTGCACTTCAAGCTAGGTTTGTATATATATTTGATTTCTTAAATGATCTAATCCCATTCAGATATGTTTCATGCACTTGTTGCTTCCAGTGGCTTTAGAATGATTGCACCTGTGGCTAGGTCCTGAATGTTTTCAAATTTCAAATTTTCCATAATTATATTCATTGGTATAGTGATTAAACCATTACAATCTGCTGAAAACTTACGTGCTGCTAGACAAAGACGGAGCAAGAATTATAGTTTAGGGGGCCTACCATTTTCACAATATGTATTAAATCCGAAGATAATACTCTAAAAACCTAAGCGCCCTATGATGATGTTTGGCAAATACAATAGAATATACGGAAAATCCAAATAATTGAATATGGTATTATGATATATATATATAGTTATTACAATTAACAAAAGGATATTAAAATCTATTCACCAAAGATCATATAAGTAACTCAGCTTATGTTTAGAAAAAAAGTAAGAAAGCTATTTAGTAAGACAGCGACGACTACAACAAGAAGTACGTCTTTATCCCAAAATCTTATTCTCGGATATATGAATTTTTTTACTCTAGTGGTTTATACCTTTTCGTTTTGATGTTACTTTTAATTGTAGTTTACAATGATTTTTAGTTGCTCTGGCAGAAAAGGCTTCCAAAATTGCCTCCATATATAGCAGCTAGTGATGTTTCTACTGCAAATAGAGCAGTGCAAATAGAGCTGTTGCTGCTGCATCTTCTTATCCTCCCCATCTTCTTAAGCAACCACAAGAATAATTTCGATGAATATTGGGGTGATAATATATGACCGAATAACTGCCAAAAAGCGTATACCGCTCGGCAGAAATAGACTGCCTAGGTATACTTTTTTCTAAGACACTGCTTTTCTCTCTTTGAAAAACATATGATCATAATTGTCCGTCATTGCTATTTTTTGTATGTTCATGTTTTTATTTTTCTGAAGGCATGTGTAAGGAGAGCTACAGGGTTAACAAGTTTTTGATCTGGAGTGTTTTGTGGTGAATTGTCTTCGGAATGAGATGGAGGCGAAGATGAATTTGTCATCGAAGAACTTGAGAGGTGGAATTGGATTTTTCCATCAACATTTGGGTTTACAGGTATTTTTTTAACGAATGAATTTATAATTTTTTTGGAACAAATATTTTCTTTTATATTTTTTATCTTTAAATAATGCTTTGTATAATCAGGAAATTGATATTGTACTACATTAAGACATTCAGTTTACATCATGGCATCTTTAAATGTTCGTTGGATCTTTCTTATTTTCTCTTTAGCTGGATCAAATAGTGATTTTGTTTTGGCTTGCAATTAGATTGGAATTTGAGTTTGGAATTACTAATGATTTTTTTTATACTCTCTCTCCCTCTCTCTCTGTAGGCTATTGAGAAAAGTTTTTGGTTGTATGATCTCTGTAGTTCATAAGTGGCATTTAATTTCTTAGTTCAACTCCTTCACCATAAGCATGAAAAACAAAATTAAGAAATACTTATTACAGTTGCAAGTTACAATTTCTGCTAACTTACGGAATTATTAATACATCAATAATTAAGAAACCATCTTTCCATAAAACAAAATCTTAACTTGAAAGTTGAAACCTTGGTGTAATACAGATTCATGAAGCAGATTTATACTTTAACTTTGAGCTCCACAATCAGAGAAGCCAAACTCAGACGTCCAATGGATACGGTTCCGGTTCCCATAGAACTTCCTCAATAGTGCTGGAACGCTGAAAATCTGCACACTATACATAAAGAATTGGTCAGAACTTGCATAACTCTAAGAACAACAATGCTTTATATCAAACAAAATAATTGAGATTACCTTATCCGTAATGCGTTGATTCTCTTCTCTAAGAAGAGAGGCATTATAAAATTTTCTACTAGGATTGGACTCTGAGGCTCAAGCAGTCTTTCTTGCATATATTTGTATTCCAGCCTTGGCAACATTCCGGGACCTTACAGATCAACAACATATATTTTCATTCTAGCTAGCTTATATATAGGGATGATCATACTTGGAAACATTAAGGAATATTCTTTAAATAAAATTATGTGATTAATAATTTATCTCCATAATATGTATATTCATAACATATGAACTTGGAATGCATGCACTCTTCGCTAGCATACATGAACTTATGATTTACTAATTGTTATGCTTGTGAATATCATGCATTTGGTTTTGATGGAAACATTCATATTTTTAAGTGCATGTACTAACAGATTATGAGATTATTCATGCTGTTTTGTTCAAATGGATGTTCAAAAATTATTTATTTGACATTAGGTGATTTCTTTTTTTTTAATGATGACATGCATAGATTTATAACGTTAAGAGACAGAAAATGTGATTGATGTACCAGTATACATGAAGAGCTTTGGCCAGAAAAATAGTCAGGCCGAATTCTTAGAAATTCTTATCCAGCTCTAGCCTTGATTAGGGGTGAAACTAGACCGAGTTGGACTGGTTTTGAATAAATTTTATACTCAACCCGAAAATTAAGACCTAAACCCAAAACCCGTCAGAACCCGACGGGTTTACAATGCGTTAAACCCCAACCCACAACTTTTGGTTTCAGACGGGTTTCGGGATAAGGCGGGCGGGTCGGTTTTTGTGGATTTTTCGGGCTTTCCCATTATAAATTACCAAAAAAATAAAGTAATTCGATCACCATTACCTGTTTGATTCGGCGGCTTAATGCCCGCTATTTGTTGACACGATGCCACTGGTCAGAGATGCTGGAATTTCAATACTTAAGGTAAGTTCTACTAATATGTATGCACAAAATTTGTATTTTGACAAAACCATATGTTATATATATCATAGATTTATAGATTACACATACAATTGCACTAACTTGACATCATACAACAAATTAAAACATGCACATTATAAATTTAAAACTAAATGTTTATGTAATATATCGAGTTGCATCCGTTATATGAGACAAGTTCGGTTCGGGCCGGGTTTAGGGTTCTGACGGGCGGGTTTAATTCAATACCCAAACCCAACCCGAAATATTTTTATCTAATCTTCGAACTGCCCGATCAGGTTCGGACAGGTATTTGATATCTAAAAAACCCGGGAAAATTGGGTCGGGTCGGATCGGGTTCGGGTAAACCCAACCCGACTTCCACCCCTTGCCTTGATGTTCCAAAGCATGTTTGGTTATTAGCCCCCCTAATATTTACAATTAAATTAACCTAAAATTCTAAGATATTTATAATTATTTTGTGGTATTGGATTTTGTTTGGCAGGGTTAGGGTGCAATCCCGAATGACAATGGATGGCTATGTTATATGCATATGACTTGTATTCGCTTGCAGGTAACAAATGTTCTTTATTTACATTATTGTGCAACTCTTGGGGTCATGATATCATTCTGCTACATTATAGTTTGTGTATTACGAGCACTGATGTGGAATCGGAAATAATATGTTGACGTTTTCTTCTCCAAAATTATGCCAAACAAAATTGATAAGTTTTATACCTATGAATATTTTGTTAGTTTATCTCATTATATTCAATTATGCAATTTTTCTTCGATTTGAATTTCCTTCAATTAAAATGGGTCTTGTGATGGAGTTTTCCAGAATTCAGTATTGCTTCTTTGCATTGCTATATGAGAAATGCATATGCTTATTTTCTTAATGGAAATTTCTTCTGATTTTTATAAAAAATTAAAAGTTCTAGAGGGTGTATTTAAAAATATGAAGATTTAGGGGATGTATTAAAAAAACAGAAATGTTTTAGGGGGCCTATATAATAACACCCAAAAAAATTTGATTTTAGTACTTATAAACTTTGTATAAATTAACACCTTGACAGCGTGTAATTTTTAGTAAGCTCAAAATTTTCTGTTTTTATTGGTTTTTCAATATTTTGTTTTCCATAGTACATGAAAATTGCAAAATTTTGAAAAAACAAAACATTTTTGTTTTTTGTGGCTATTCGATAAATTGCATGCTATAACACACGAAAATCGCGAATCATTCAAAAATCTCATTTTTCCTATTCTCTTCCATTATTCAATATTTTGAAAGACATAGCTCTCGAAAATCGAGAAATTTTCAAAAATCTTGAAATTTGTTATTTTCTATGGTTTTTCATATTTTGTTTATTTTAACACACAAAAAATGTGATATTTTTTAAATCCCAAAAAAATTGTTTTCTTAAAATTTTAATATTTTGCATGTTGTATATATGTAAATCGCAAAATGATTGAAAATGTTTTTAAAAATTGTGTTTTATTGTTTGCTATAACAAATGAAAAAAAGTGAAATTTTCGAAATTCTAAAAAAAATTGTTTTTGAATTTTCATTATTTTGCATGCTATTTAGCACACAAAATTATTGAAATTGTAGAAAATCTCAAACTATTATGTTTATTTTGGTTTTTTAATATTTTGCTTGCTATATATATCAAACGAAAATCGCAAAAATTAATAAAATCCCTATTTCTTTGGTTTTTCAATAACATCAATGTTGTAGCACATGAATCGTGAAATTTTTCTAAAATACCATTTATTGTTATATTTGATTTTCCACAATTTACATTTTATAATAGCATAGGAAATTCGCTTCATTTTCAAAAATCTCAAAATTTCCTTTTTTCGGTTTCTCAATATTTTGCGTGATATATCACATGAAAATAGCGAAATTTTCCACAATCCAATTTTTTTCTATCCTATACAAATTTTTAATATGTCGCATAGCGCACGAAAATTGCAAATTTTGTAAGAATATCCTAAATTCTATTTGCTCCATTTTTCAACATTTTGCTTGCTATATGCACCGGAAAATCACAAATTTCAAAAATATCATTTTTTTTCTTTGGTCTTTCATTATTTTTCTTATTATAGCATACGAAATAACGAAGATTTGAAACTTTTCAAAAAAAATCTATTTTCTTCGGTTTTTTAATATTTTGCTTGCTATAGCATACGAAAATCCTGAAATTTTAAAAAATGTCAAGGTTTTTCTGTTTTCTTCTGTTTTTTGTTATTTTGCATGTATAGCACACTAAAATCATGAAATTTTATAAATATCAAAAAAATTATTGTCTTTTGTATTCCAATATTTTACATGATATGGGGCATGAATTTGCAAAAATTTAAATATTTTGTATGTTCATAGCACACAAAAATCGCAAAAAATCTCATAATTTTTTTAAAATCCCATTTTTTGGTGATGTTTTATTTGAAAGTTATGCAGTTGTTTTATTCTTCTTGCAAGATATGTTTTCGACTTTTGTCTTCTTTGTTGCTGATTTACCAAACGATTATCTATAATATATCACGATGAGTTGATTTCCTTTGATTTCTTGACAACTCAGTTGTGCAAGTTTTGCTAATGCTTGCGAATGTAGATTACCTTTTCCTTTTTTCTACGAAAAGAGATCGGTAGTGGGTAGTACACTCGTCTCATGAATTTGATAAATTATTCAATAGGTAAAGGAAAAAAACCTTAAAACAAAGTTTTTCGAGAAAGGAGGTGGATAATTAGACACCCCGTCTCATTAAAAAGATTTTAATGGTTACTCCCAAATGCCATCAAGACTACCAAATACCAAAGTAAAACATCTATGGTTACCAAGTCATTAATACAAAATATAACTAGTGCCTCACATCCGAGGCTCACGAACCAAAAAGATACACCCCACCAAATACTTCCATGACTATATTCGTAGGGGCACAAAAATACACCGTAGGTGCACACACCGCAGGTGCAAGTCTTTGCCTTAAACATGCCCCTACGGAGTAATAATTGCCCTTACGGATTAATGCATAGGTCCATATGTCTCTACGGTGTAATCCGTAACGACAAAATATTTATTTAATTTATCGGTTTATAAAATAAAATAGTTGTCCCTCCGGATAACTCCGTAAGGACAAATACATGTCCCTACGGCGTAATGCGTAGGTCCAGATATATCACTCCGCAGATCCATATTTATGCCCTTACGAATAAATATGTAGAGATAAATGTGTAGAGACAAAATATCAGGTATCCTGATATTTTGCCCCTACGGATAAATGTGTAGGGGTAAAGTTTATGCCCCTACGGATTAATCCGTAGGGACAAGTCTAATACCTGTTACTGAGTCCATAGAGGCAAAATATAGGTATTCTGATATTTTTTCCCTACGGATAAATTTATAGAGGCAAAGTTGGACCCTACGGATTAAACTATAGGGGCAACATTTGTCCCTATGGATTAATCCGTAAGGACAGATTATCAGGTTTTTTTAAAAAAAAGGCTGTCTGTTTTTTCCTCGCCATGTGCATAATAATATATACATCATATATGAAAGTAATCAACAAGCAGAATATATACCGCAATATTCATAATTAACATCTCACGCATAATATATAAAAGAAATCAACAAGCAGAATACAATATCAATCTAAATCAATATGAACACGCAAACACCACCAATATCGTCCAAAATATATACAATATGTATCATATAAGTATATACATGTTTAAAATATAAAAATAAAAAAGAGACCCTAGCTCGATCCAGCTCCACCTCTAATAATCGCCGTAATCTGGCGTATCTGCTCCTTGGATAAACCCTGAGTCAACAACTCGGCCAATACGGACTGTGCGGAAGTCTGAGCGGGCGGTGGAGCTGTAGGAGTGGTCTGCGCAACCGCATCCGAGGTAGTGGCTTGCGGAGCCGCAGCCGAAGGAGATGCATGTGGAGCCGCAGCCGAAAGAGATGCATGTGGAGCCTCAGCCGAAGTACCTTGTCGTGTCTGTTCAGTTTTGTGTGCAATAAACGAGTAAGAACCGTTTATTAGTCGAATTTGGATCATTATCAGGTTATTGCGAAACCCCAATCTATGAATACTTAGGGACTTGGACCTCGTTTAGATATCTAGTTTGGAAAACTGTAGTTTATTTTAATTAGACAGTTCTATGTATGTATGATTAATCAAAGCTAAGTCTACAACCAAATAAGCTCAGGCTACATACCAATAATGGATATGTTGCTATCTATAATATGATATCATATTTTACTACTAAGTAGTATACATACCATTATCTTCTTCAACTCCTGGACGGTGGCTGGCAACATCTTGCTCTAGACGTCGCTCACGGGAGATAGAGGAAGTAACCGCCGGAGTGGAGTCCAACCTCATATGGGCCCTGCTAGACCCAGTCCCCGGCCTCTCTCCCAACCTTTGTAGTGCCCTCCGAGTGCGGCGTTTAGGACTGGGGTCAGCAATATTGGATCGTTCTGTCCAGTAAAATCGATCCCCGATGCCTCCGCCTGCTCAACCACCCGCTCCTACACCCACATTAACCAGTAAAAGTATATCATTTAAATTTAAACTTTTCAAAACAAAAATTTCAAATAGGGGTTGAATAAATATTAACACTTACGCAATATTCCTGGGTAGCGGTGTCGGGGTATCGAAGCTCGCCTGTTGCGGGATCTGTCGAGGTGCCGTGGACGGCAAGATACGCGGTCAGCACGCTCGGTGTACCACCCTGCGCCAGGGTCTGAGATCTCTGCAACTCGTAAAAAATTTACATATATTATAAAATAACTCTAAATATTACATTATATCACAGTAGACCTATTATAATTTACCGATGCCTCCATGGCACGCATAATATTCCTTGAGCCACCTGTATAAGTGGGGCGATCCCTCTTCGCCGACTTCCTATTCTCTTTATTTTGATCCGCCTATTTCTGCACAACACATTCAGATTTAGTTATCTAATTAAGCAACAAAAATAAATAAATTATATACTAAACAATGAATTACATTTAAAATACAAACCTGTTTGCGCTGAGAGTCGAAATATTGACATAAGAGAGGTCATGTATCTACGTCGACTCTCGTAAAGGCCGGAGTACGTAGGAGAGCCGCTCTCTCTGCCTCGGAGGTCTCCATCCACAGAGAATAGCAGCCGATCTTCAGCTTATGTTTATAAAAAAAGTAAGAAAGCTATTTAGTAAGACAGCGACGACTACAACAAGAAGTACGTCTTTATCCCAAAATCTTATTCTCGGATATATGAAATTTTTTACTCTAGTGGTTTATACCTTTTCGTTTTAATGTTACTTTTAATTGTAGTTTACAATGATTTTTAGTTGCTCTGGCAGAAAAGGCTTCCAAAATTGCCTCAATATATAGTAGTGATGTTTCTACTGCAAATAGAGCAGTACAAAGAATTAAAAATGGGTTCTTACCTCGCTAGCTGTTGCTGCTGCATCTTCTTATCCTCCCCATCTTCTTAAGCAACCACAAGAATAATTTCGACGAATATTGGGGTATAATATCAGACCGAATAACGGCCAAAAAGCGTACGGCTCGGCAGAAATAGACTGCATGCCTTGGTATTCTTTTTTCTAAGACACTGCTCTTCTCTCTTTGAAAAACATATGATCATAATTGTCCGTCATTGCTAATTTTTGTATGTTCATGTTTTAATTTTTCTGAAGGCATGTGTAATGAGAGCTACAGGGTTAACAAGTTTTTGATCTGGAGTGTTTTGTGATGAATTGTCTTCGGAATGAGATGGAGGCGAAGATGAATTTGTCATCAAAGAACTTGAGAGGTGGAATGAGATTTTTCCATCAACATTTGGGTTTACAGGTTTTTTTTTAACGAATGAATTTATAATTATTTTGGAACAAATATTTTCTTTTATATTTTTTATCTTTAAATAATGCTTTGTAATCAGGAAATTGGTAGTGTACTACATTAAGACATTCAGTTTACATCATGGCATTGCTAAGAATATAGTGATGACTACGGATCAGCATCTTTAAATGTTTGTTGCATATTTCTTATTTTGGATCAAATTGTGATTTTGTTTTGGCTTGCTATTAGATTGGAATTGGAGTTTTAGTGGGTGTATTTAAAAATAAGAAGATTTAGGGGATGCATTACAAAATAGCAATATTTTAGGGGGCCTATACAAAAAACCTAAAAATTGATTTTTGTGTTTATAAACTTTGTATAAATTAACACCTTGACATTGTGTAAAATGTAGTAAGATCAAAATTTTCTATTTTCTTTGGTTTTTCAATATTCTGCTTTCCATAGCATATGAAAATTGCAAAATTTTGAGAAAACAAAACTTTTCTATTTCTGTGGCTTTTCGTTAAATTGCATGTTATAACATACGAAAATCGCGAATCATTCAAAACTTTTCTATTTTCTGTGGCTTTTCTATATTTTGAATTTGAAGAATAAATAAAAAATTTGAATTTTTAAAAAATCGTGATTTTCATGTACTATATTGCATGCTAAATATTGAAAATTTGAATGAAATAGAAAATTTTGAAATTCTTGAAGATAACGCGATTTCGTGAGTTACAACAAGAAAAATATTGAAAAAACCGAATGCAGAAAAGCTTGAATTTTTTAAAATTTCACGTTCTTCGTGTAATATAACAAGCAAAATAATAAAAATCAGAAGAAAACTAAATTTTTTAGCTTTTTTAAAATTTTACGAATTTTGTGTGCTGCATGCAAAGTATTTGAAGTAAACAGAAAACTTTTGAATTGTTAAAAAAATCATGATTGTAGTGTGCTATTGCATGCAATATATTGATAATTAGATGCAAAAAGGAAAATTTTGGGATTCCTAAGAATATCGCAATTTTCATATGCTGTAATAAGCAAAATATTGAAAAAACAAAATAGCACATAAAATTTGAAGTTTTTGAAAATTTCGCGATTTTAATGTGCTATGCATGCAAAGTACTGATAATTTGAAGAAAATAGAAACATTTTGAATTTTAAAAAAAAATCACGATTTTCTTGAATTGATATTGCAATTTTGAATTAAATAGAAAATTTTGAGATTCTTGAAGATATCGCAATTTCGTGAGCTATAACAAGCAAAATATTGAAAAACTGAACAGCACAAAAAGTTTTTAATTTTTGTAAATTTTACGATTTTCGTGTGCTGCATGCAAATTATTTGAAGTAAACTGAAAAACTTTAAATTTTTAAACAAATCACGATTTTAGTGTGCATGAAAAATATTTGTAATTTTAAAAAAAAATTGGGATTCCTGAGGATATCATGATTTCCGTATGGTATATAACAAGCAAAATATTGAAAAAACCAAATAGCACAGAAACTTTTGAAGTTTTGAAAATTTCACGATTTTTGTGTGCTATGCATGCAAAGTAGATAATTTGAAGAAAACAGGAAATTTTTGAATTTTTAAAAAAAACACGATTTTTTGGAACTGATATTGAAAATTTGAATGAAACAGAAAAACTTAGGATACTTGTAGATATCGCGATTTCGTGAGCTAATGCAAGCAAAATATTGAAAAACCGAACAACACGGAAAGTTTTTAATTTTTGAAATTTTCATGATTTTTGTCTGCTACATGCAATGTATATGAAGAAAATAGAAAACTTTTGAATTTTTAAATAACGATTTTAGTGTGTATAGCATGCATAATATTGATAATTCGAAAAGAAAAAAGGAAAATTTTGGGATTCCTAAGAACATTGCAATTTTCGTATACTATAGGGAGCAAAATATTGAAAAACCGAAAAGAACAGAAAATTTTGAAGTTCTTGAAAATTTCGTGATTTTCGTGTACTATGGCATGCAAAATATTGAAAATTCGAATAAAAATAATTTTTTTTTGAGATTTTTGAAAATATAATGATTTTCATGTGCTATAGAATTTTAGTATTGATAATTTAAAGAAAAAAGAAAAAAAATTGATTTTGTAAAAATTCGGGATTTTTTTGGGCTATAAAATGCGAAATATTGAAAATTTGAAAGAAACAGAAAATTTTGGGATTCTTGAAGATATTGCAATACCATGAACCATAGCATGTAAGATACTGAAAAACCGAAAGGCACAGAAATTTAATAAATTTTTGAAAATTTCACGATTTTCGTATATTACGGCATGCAAAGTATTAAAAATTAGAAAAAATTAATTTTTTTTGAGATTTTTGAAATTCGCTATTTTCATGTACTCTATGCAAAGTATTTGAAGAAAACATAATATTTTTGAATTTTTTGAAAAAAGTCACGATTTTGGTGTATAAGTTGTGAAAATCCATCGTTTATGGCCCCGAAATCGTGGTTAAAGATTTGTTACAAACTTTGACTTTCGATATAGAAATGAAATCAACGCTCGGATCAGTTGGGATTTGACATGCGGCATCGGGAATCAATTTTGAACGCAATCAAATAATTTGTTTCGATTTTTAGCAACTTTCTAATTTTAACAGTTATCTATTGTTTAAGCACTTTTTATTTTGCTGGTAAATTTGTTGGGATTTGACATGCAGCTTCGGGAATCAATTCTGAACGTAATCAAATAATTTGTTTCGATTTTTAGCAACTTTCTAATTTTAACAGTTATCTATTTAAAATAGTTTTTATTTTGTTGATAAATTAGTTGTTATTTTTGATATTGTACGGGTCTATTTAAGAGACTCCTTTGCAATTGTAATAGACTGGTTTTGATTAATAAAACCCTAGTTTCTTTGGCGGAATTGCCATTGTTATTTTCTATTCCTTTCACCCTCCTCTCAAATCAGCCTAAAGGCGCAACATCCAAATCAAGGCCGCACCAGTTACAAATGTCTTCATTCCCCCTCACCTACACATTTCTCTAAATCTTGTGTATGCATTCATGCATATCTCAATTGATGAATTAAGTAACAATCTTCTTCAATTATCATATCAATGGTTTCACAAAATATTATTCATAGTATGCATGTACTCTTGGATTAGATTCATTATTGAGTTCATGAATTTAAATGATGCTTGCACTTCAAGCTAGGTTTGTATATATATTTGATTTCTTAAATGATCTAATCTCATTCAGATATGTTTCATGCACTTGATGCCTCCAGTGGCTTTAGAATGCTTCACTACTACAAAGACCCCTATGGTTAGGACCATAGTGGCAATTTACTGACAATCCGTAGGTTTAGAAAGCTTAGGGGTAAATTTCTGCCCCTACGGATGAAAAGCTTGTCCTACGATTATAACAGTAAGGAAAACTGTCCCTATGGTTTCATACGTAGGGACGGTTATTTTTTTTTTAATTTACGTTAAAAAAAATAGAAATTTCTCGCCTTTACGGTTGAGATCGTTGGGCCAAATTAAAATTATTCGTAGAGACTGACTTTCATTTTAATAAAATATTTTTAAAAAAATTAGTAATTTATTCCCCTATGGTTAAAAGCTTAGGGGCAGAACTTTGGCCCTACGGATTACACCATAGTGCTATACTTTCATTTTAATAAACCACCGCTCTCAACCTGTTCGCGTGGTTCGACTCTAGTTTTAGCACTAATTTAATAGAAGAAAATGGCAAAAGACCCGGTAGCCTCATCATCGTTAGCTTTAAATGAGTTATCAATATTTTTACAGACTGAGTAAGATATAGAATTAACTATATATCATTTTGATATTTTAGCCCGGTGGAAAAGCCATGGACATTTGTATCCGGTGCTTTCTATTATGGCCCGTAATTTACTAACCGTTCCAGTGTCCACAGTAGTATCGGAAAGTGTTTTTAGTACAGGTGGCAGAATATTAAGTGAGAAGAGATGCAGCTTAGTGCATGACACAATGGAGTGCGTGATTTGCTCGGAAGATTGGGAAGCAGCAGCCATCTACAAACAAAATGCAATCATTTTGGACTCGAATTATCTACCTGAGGAGCTTATAGAATCGGACGAGACCAACATCGAAGAAGGAGGAACCGCAACTGTCACCGACGAGTAGTGAGTAAGATTTGTAATTGTAGAAAAAGAACTACGTAGACCTGATTCCCTCTCATTGAGATCAATATTTGAGAGGGATACGTAGGCAGCCCGAGTGGGTTCGGCCTTTAACAAGCTGTATTATGAAATTGTAATTTGATTAACATTTTTTAAATATAAAAACTTGTTTAAATTTCAAATTTTTAAGCCTAATTTTAATTTTAATTTTTTTATTAAAAAATAGCAACTGAGCCAGAAGAAATTCGCCTGGCTTGGCGAATTTGCCTCACCTCACGTAGGAAACCGGCGAGGCGAAGTGAGCGGGTTCTGGCTTTATTAATGTTTCCCTCGCCTCGCCTAACTGGTGAAGCCAGAAAAATTCACTTCGCCGGCTAAGAGAAGCAAACGAATTCTGAAACGAGTTGCTTCGGCTTGTTTCATTAGCCACACCTAATTGCATGCAAAGTATTTGAAGTAAATAGAAAACTTTTTAATTTTTGGAAAAAATCACGATTTTATCATGCTAGCTTGCAAAATATTAGGTATTTGAAGGGAAAAAATAAAATTTTGGGCTTCCTTAGGATATTGTGATTTTTGTATGCTATAGCAAACAAAACATTAAAAAAACCAAAGAGCACAGCAAATTTTGAAGTTTTTGAAAATTCAGCGATTTTCGTGTTTTATATACATGTAAAATATTGAAAATACAAAGACAACCTAAAGTTTTTCGAGATTTTTTAAAATATCGCATGCGATTTTGAATTATAAAAACAAATCATGATGATTTTTGTGTACTATAAGCATGCAAAATATTAAGAATTAAACAGAATATTGGAATTCTTAAAGATATCACAATTTCGTGAGCCAAGCAAAATACTGAAACATCGAGAAGCATAAAAAGTTATGAAATTTTAAAATTTTACGATTTTTGTGTATTCTAGCAAGCAAACTATTGAAAATCCAAAGCAAACTGTTTTTAAGAAATTTTTCAAAATTTAATAATTTTCGTGTGCTCCATGCAAAGTATATGCAGAAAAACATAAAACCATCGAATTTTTAAAAAAATCATGATTTTAGTGTGTGCAAGCCAAATATTGATAATTTGAAAGGAAAAAATAGAAGATTTTGGGATTCCTGAGTATAACGCGATTTTCATATGTTATAACAAACAAAATTTGAAAAACCAAAAAGCGCATTCAAAATATTGAAAATCCGAAGAAAACTAGAAGATTTTAGATTTTTGAAAATATCACGATTTTCATATGCTATATAGCATGCAAAGTATTGACAATTTGAAGAATACAAAAAAATTGAAATTTTAAAAAATCAAGATTTTCGTATACTATATTGCTTGAAAAATTAAATGAAATAGAAAATTTTGGGATTGTTAAAGATATCACAGTATTGAAAAAACCAAAGAGTGTAGAAAGTTTCGAATGTTTTAAAAATTCACGATTTTTTTGTACTATATCATGCAAAATATTGAAAATCCGAAGAATACTAAATTTCTTAAGCCTTTTGATAATTTCATGATTTTCGTGTGCTGAATGCAAAGTATTTGAAGAAAAACATAAAACCTTTGAATTTTTAAAAAATTACGATTTTAGTGTGCCAAATGTTGATAATATAAAAAAAAATGGAATTCCTGAGGATATCACGAATTTCATATGTTATGGAAGGAAAAAAATTTAAAACCGAAGAGTACGGTAAATTTTGAAATTTTTGAAAATTTCGTGATTTTCGTGTACTTTAGCATGCAAAATATTGAAAATTCAAAGAAAAAACTAAAAGTTTTTTTTAGATTTTTGAAAATATCGCAATTTTCAAATTTTATATAGCAAGCCAAGTATCAATAATTTGAAGAATAGAGGAAAAAATTGAATTTTTAAAAAATCATGATTTTTTAATATATTGTATGCTAAATATTGAAAATTTGAATGAAATAGAAAATTTAGAAATTCTTGAAGATATTGCGATTTTGTGAGTTATAGCAATACAAATATTGAAAAACTGAAGAGTGCAGAAAGCCTTGAATTTTTTAAAACTCCACGTTCTTCTTTTAATATAACAAGCAAAATATTGAAAATCCGAAGAAAACTGAATTTTTTAGATTTTTGTAAATTTTGCGAATTTTGTATGCTGCATGCAAAGTATTTGAAGAAAACAGAAAACTTCTAAATTATTAAAAAAATTCATGAGTTTAGTGTGCTAATATATTGATAATTAGGATAGAAAAAAAGAAAATTTTGGGATTTTTAAAAATATCACGATTTTTGTCTGCTACAGCGAGCAAAATATTGGAAAAAAAAAAGAATAGAAAATATTGAAGTCTTTTAAAATTTCACGATTTTCATGTACAATGCATGCAAAGTATTGATAATTTGAAAAAAAACAGAAAAATTTTGAATTTTTAAAAAAATCGTGATATTCTTGAGCTGATATTGAAAATTTGAATTAAACAGTAAATTTTGGGATCCTTGAAAATATCGCAATTTCGTGAGCTATTTTCTTTAATTTTTGGAAAACCGAACAGCACAAGAAGTTTTTAATTTTTGGAAATTTCACGATTTTCGTGTGCCGCATGCAAAGTATTTGAAGAAAGCAAAAATACTTTTGAATTTTTAAACAAATCACGATTTTAGTGTGCATGCAAAATATTTATAATTTGAAAAAAAAAATTGGGATTCCTGAGGATATCGCGATTTTCGTATGGTATATAGCAAGCAAAATATTGAAAAAACCAAAGAGCATAGAAAATTTCGTGATTTTCGTGGGCAATGCGTACAAAGTATTGATAATTTGAAGAAAACGGAAAAAATTTGAATTTAAAAAAAACACGATTTTTGTGAACTGATATTGAAAATTTGAATGAAACAGAAAAATTTGTGATTCTTGAAGATATCGTGATTTCATGAACTAAAGGAACCAAAATTTTGAAAAACCGAATTGCACAGAAAGTTTTTAATTTTTGAAATTTTCACGATTTTCGTGTGCTGCATGCAAAGTATATGAAGTAAATAGAAAACTTTTGAATTTTTAAATAACGATTTTTGTGTGTATAGCATGCAATATATTGATAATTCGAAAAGAAAAAAAGAAAAAATTGGGATTCCTGTTAATAATGCAATTTTCGTATACTATAGCGATCAAAATATTAAAAAACCAATGAGAACAGAAAATTTGGAAGATCTTGAAAATTTGGCGACTTTCGTGTACTTTCTAGTATTGATAATTTAAAGAACACAGAAAAAAAATTGATTTTTGTGAAAAGTCGCGATTTTTTAGTACTATAAAATGCGAAATATTGAAAATTTGAAAGAAACGGAAAATTTTGGGATTCTTGAAGATATCGCGATTCCATGAGCTATAGCAAGCAAAATAGTGAAAAACCGAAAAGAACGGAAATTTTATAAATTTTTGAAAATTTCATGATTTTCATGTATTATGACATGCAAAGTATTAAAAATTAGAAGAAAACTAATTTTTTTTTTAGAATTTTGAAATTTGCTATTTTTGTGTACTCTATGCAAAGTATTTGAAGAAAACATAATACTTTTGAATTTTTTAAAAAATTATGATTTTAGTGTATTAGTTGTGAAAATCCATCGTTTATGGTCCCGAAATCGCGGTCAAAGATTTTAGTGTATTAGTTGTGCTTTTTGATTTTGTATAGGTCAATTTAAGAGACTCATTTGCAATTGTAATAGGCAGACTTTGATTAATAAAACCCTAGTTTCTTTGGCGAAATTGCAATGGTTATTTTCTATTCCTTTCAACCTCCTCTTAAATCAGCCTAAAAGTGCAGCATCCAAATCAGGGCTGCACCAGTTACAAATGTCTTCATTCCCCCCTCACCTTCACATTTCTTTTAAAGGCCATCTAAATCTTGTGTATAAATTCATGCATATCTCAATTGATGAATTAAGTAACAGTCTTCTTCAATTTTCATATCAATGGTTTCACAAAATATTATTCATAGTATGCATGTACTCTTGGATTACATTCATTATTGAGTTCATGAATTTAAATGATGCTTGCACTTCAAGCTAGGTTTGTATATATATTTGATTTCTTAATTGATCTAATCCCATTCAGAAATGTTTCATGCACTTGTTGCTTCCAGTGGCTTTAGAATGATTGCACCTGTGGCTAGGTCCTGAATGTTTTCAAATTTCAAATTTTCCATAATTATATTCATTGGTATAGTGATTAAACCATTACAATCTGCTGAAAACTTACATGCTGCTAGACAAAGACGGAGCAAGAATTATAGTTTAGGGGGCCTACCATTTTCACAATATGTATTAAATCCGAAGATAATACTCTAAAAACCTAAGCGCCCTATGATGATGTTTGGCTAATACAATAGTATATACGGAAAATCCAAATAATTGAATATGGTATTATGATATATATATATAGTTATTACAATTAACAAAAGGATATTAAAATCTATTCACCAAAGATCATATAAGTAACTCAGCTTATGTTTAGAAAAAAAGTAAGAAAGCTATTTAGTAAGACAGCGACGACTACAACAAGAAGTACGTCTTTATCCCAAAATCTTATTCTCGGATATATGAATTTTTTTACTCTAGTGGTTTATACCTTTTCGTTTTGATGTTACTTTTAATTGTAGTTTACAATGATTTTTAGTTGCTCTGGCAGAAAAGGCTTCCAAAATTGCCTCCATATATAGCAGCTAGTGATGTTTCTACTGCAAATAGAGCAGTGCAAATAGAGCTGTTGCTGCTGCATCTTCTTATCCTCCCCGTCTTCTTAAGCAACCACAAGAATAATTTCGACGAATATTGGGGTGATAATATATGACCGAATAACTGCCAAAAAGCGTATACCGCTCGGCAGAAATAGACTGCCTAGGTATACTTTTTTCTAAGACACTGCTTTTCTCTCTTTGAAAAACATATGATCATAATTGTCCGTCATTGCTAATTTTTGTATGTTCATGTTTTTATTTTTCTGAAGGCATGTGTAAGGAGAGCTACAGGGTTAACAAGTTTTTGATCTGGAGTGTTTTGTGATGAATTGTCTTCGGAATGAGATGGAGGCGAAGATGAATTTGTCATCAAAGAACTTGAGAGGTTGAATTGGATTTTTCCATCAACATTTGGGTTTACAGGTATTTTTTTAACGAATGAATTTATAATTTTTTTGGAACAAATATTTTCTTTTATATTTTTTATCTTTAAATAATGCTTTGTATAATCAGGAAATTGATATTGTACTACATTAAGACATTCAGTTTACATCATGGCATCTTTAAATGTTCGTTGGATCTTTCTTATTTTCTCTTTAGCTGGATCAAATAGTGATTTTGTTTTGGCTTGCAATTAGATTGGAATTTGAGTTTGGAATTACTAATGATTTTTTTTATACTCTCTCTCCCTCTCTCTGTGTAGGCTATTGAGAAAAGTTTTTGGTTGTATGATCTCTGTAGTTCATAAGTGGCATTTAATTTCTTAGTTCAACTCCTTCACCATAAGCATGAAAAACAAAATTAAGAAATACTTATTACAGTTGCAAGTTACAATTTCTGCTAACTTACGGAATTATTAATACATCAATAATTAAGAAACCATCTTTCCATAAAACAAAATCTTAACTTGAAAGTTGAAACCTTGGTGTAATACAGATTCATGAAGCAGATTTATACTTTAACTTTGAGCTCCACAATCAGAGAAGCCAAACTCAGACGTCCAATGGATACGGTTCCGGTTCCCATAGAACTTCCTCAATAGTGCTGGAACGCTGAAAATCTGCACACTATACATAAAGAATTGGTCAGAACTTGCATAACTCTAAGAACAACAATGCTTTATATCAAACAAAATAATTGAGATTACCTTATCCGTAATGCGTTGATTCTCTTCTCTAAGAAGAGAGGCATTATAAAATTTTCTACTAGGATTGGACTCTGAGGCTCAAGCAGTCTTTCTTGCATATATTTGTATTCCAGCCTTGGCAACATTCCGGGACCTTACAGATCAACAACATATATTTTCATTCTAGCTAGCTTATATATAGGGATGATCATACTTGGAAACATTAAGGAATATTCTTTAAATAAAATTATGTGATTAATAATTTATCTCCATAATATGTATATTCATAACATATGAACTTGGAATGCATGCACTCTTCGCTAGCATACATGAACTTATGATTTACTAATTGTTATGCTTGTGAATATCATGCATTTGGTTTTGATGGAAACATTCATATTTTTAAGTGCATGTACTAACAGATTATGAGATTATTCATGCTGTTTTGTTCAAATGGACCAGAAATAAGAAATAGCAGGATCAAATATAAGAATAAAATTACAAGAGCACAAGAGAGAGAAACTCACTTGCAGAGAAGAAGCCCCTTTATCAAAGCAAAATATTTATTTATTTATAACACTCAAACTAATGCTTACAGACTGAAGAGTACAAGAGAGATTACAAGAAAGAGTTTTTATTTTTCGATACCTCTACATATAAGGAGTCGTTCTAATTTATAGAGCAGAGGGAGATTCCCTCAAGGGCATATGCGTCCTTCTTGCCTTTCATAAAGGCCCTTAGGTGTCCTCTTTAGTGGAGGATAAGCTGTCGCCTTTGTCGTGGTGTCCTCATCTTTCTTTAGTGGAGGACAAGCTGTCAACTTCATCTGCTGTCAACATCATCTGTCGTCTTCTGCCGACACCTTTTATAAAAAGAAACCTGTGTGCTGGTTTTGATGAATACCAGGGGCTGTAATACTGCTGGTTTTATAAAAACTTTGGACCGAAAATACTTTTACTAAATTTCGTGTGCTAGAGTGTTGCAGTCGTCCCTTTTAGTAAAAGTTTCTTCTTCTTTATTTCATTAGGCCCTTGCCTTTATTTTGACTCAATCTTGAGCCCATAAGATCGTCCCAAAGCTGATCCGCTGTTTTTAAATCTTCCTCTGGGTCTTGGGATTGCCCTTAAAAGCATTCTTTCATCTCTACCGATTTGGTAGTTTTCTCAGACGTGGAAGAATTTGTGTCCGAGTTGTCAAATGTCTGTTCAAACTGTCTTTTCATATGTTCTAAGCAGCGTTTCATAAGATTTTCTTCAGAGATATTAGGATATTTCCTCTGAAAAGATGCTTTTAATTTTAGCATTGGATTTTCCGTTGCTAATTCTTCATTAATCTTTTTATCCAGAGTATCATTATTATTTTTGATAGTTGCTTTTATGCTAACTATCTTTTCTTCTTCTATGATTCCAGCCCACCATTTAATGAGAAATTTTCTGGAAAAAATAGGAATGTTTTTATTATTAAATTCAGAAATAATCGTCCATCTAAATATAAATGGCATTTCATTTTCTATAAAATAATGAAGTGTGCTTTCTCCGTCTATAATGGAGTCATCATCAGTATTATGAAATCTTGGATGAGACTCTATCCAAGGAACAAATAAATCAAAAATTGACTTTGGGAGTATGGCTAATTCCGCCCCAATTTTTTGCCATAATTGAATAAACCAAACTGGTATACCTGCTTTTATAACATCAGGTTTTATAATAATAAACCAGGAATGTTTCTTCGCTGGATTTTCATAATATAAAAAGTTTTCAAAAGCTTGGATATAATCCCAATAATTACTTTCGTGTCGTTCATCTCCTAACTTGAACGATCTTGCCCTATTAGGGTGTAATGCCCATTCATGAGGGCTGAAAATCTTTTTAATGATAGCTTTGGAGAAGTTTATAATTTCTCCTCCTTCTTTTCCATTTGGGTAGTAGTGTTTTATTTCTACTGAACCCGAAACTATTAATAAGGCTTCATATACTTGCCTTGTTTTACCTGCTGATGCAGCAAAAGAAATGGTCTCAATATATTTTTCTTTTAAAGACCATAGATCATTCATTTTAGGAATATCATTCCTTTCTAAGCAAATAATTTGTTCAGAATTATCTTTTGAGATATAACTTTCATTTGCATCTTCAATTGCCTTTTTAAATGATAATCCAGGAATAATTCCTGTTGAAGATGTTTCAGCCTCACTTTGAGGACTATAAATACTCATATGAGAAGTATTTTTCTTTGCCATTTTATGAGGCAATTTCCATTCTGATTGAGCGTATGACGCTTCAGATTCCATGTCTATTTGCATGGACTTTGGCTTTTGCATTTTTAGCCAATTTGCATATGGGGAGTTGTTAGGAATATTATTCCTTCCCCTTCCTCGCCCTCTGCCTGGGCCTTGTCCCCTCGTAGGGGTCTGCATCTGCAGTATCCTGCAGAAATTCCCTGGTCAAAAAATCAGGAAGACAGTTATTAGTTCCTTTTATATAATCAATATCAAAATCAAAGATGGCTAATTCTGCTTGCCATCTAGCAAATATTTGCTTTGATGTTAAATTTTTAACATCTTTTTGTAACACAGATTTAGCCACGCTACAATCTATTCTTAATAGGAATTTTTGATTTAATAAATCGTCCTGGATTTTATAAATGCATTTTATAATAGAAAGAATTTCTTTCTTGATAGTTGAGTAATTCAACTGAGCTGGATTCCATTTTCCAGAAGTAAATCTTACAAGAATTTCTTTATTATTTGTAGGATCTACTTGTTTTAAAATGCCTCCATATCCTATGTTCGAAGCATCAGTTTCAACAATTTTCTTCCAATTAGGGTTAGCAATATGGAGACATGGTAAATTTTTTACTGTCTCTTTAATTTTTTGAACAGCTTTGGTATGATCTTCTGTCCAAGATGACGGATTTTTTCTGAGCCTATTATATAAAATAGCTGCATCTATAGCTAGATTCTTATAATAATCTGATACATAATTTAAAGCGCCCAAAAATCTTTGGAGTTGCTTAACATTAGGAATATAATCTGGAAATTTAGAAGCAAATTCAATACTCCTTTCAATTGGAATAATAGTTCCATTGTTAATATTATGACCCAAAAACCGTATAGCTGTTTGGAATAATTTCATTTTTTGGGCTGATATAACTAGTCCATTTTTTATAATAATATGTTTAAAGACATTCAAATGTTTAAAATGTTGGTCAATGTTTTCTGAATAAATAAGGACATCATCTATATATGAAAGAATGAATTCAGTATAAGGATTAAAAATTGAATTCATAATATTTTGAAATTCTGATGGTGCATTTTTTAATCCGAATGGCATGACATTCCATTCAAAATGCCCAAAAGGTACTGTAAAAGCAGTTTTATATTTATCAGATTCATGAATCTGAATCTGCCAATAGCCTGATTTTAAATTAAATTTTTAAAAGATTTTTGCTTTGCTTATTCTATTAAGCAGGTCCCTTTTATTAGGGAGAGGATATCTTATCCATTTGAGCACTTTGTTTAAAGGCTTATAATTAATTACAAGACGTGGTATACCCCTTTCTTGTTCAGCAGCATTGTTAACATAAAATGCTGTACAACTCCATGAAGAAGATGATTTTCTAATTAGCTTTTTGTCTATAAGACTACTAATTTCCTTTTTACATAATTCAAGATATTCTTGATTCATTTGGCAAGGTCTTGCCTTAGTAGGAATATTTTCCTCTAAAAAATCTTCTATATAAGGAATATTAACAATATGATGTTTTCTTTCCCAAAATTCATTAGGAAAGTTACTACAGGTTTGAGTTATAAACTCATTTTCCAAACCTTTAATCCTAGCTTTTATTAAACTAGAGTCTAACTGTTTAGTTATTTGTAAAGAAGCTATTTCTTCTTTAATGAAATTTATTTGATTTTCTTTAAGGTAAATGTCTTTTACCTCATTCAAAATTTTCATCATTGGATCAGTTATAAACTGAAACATAATTGCTTTACCTTTATAAAAGCTGTAAATGCCTTGTGAGTCTATTTTATTGATAGGCATTATCTTACTAAGAAAAGGCGTTCCTAGTATCACATGTTGTGATATTTCTTTTACAATAATAAAAGGAGATGGAAGACAAATATCATCGTTGCAAATATTTGCATTTGACACCTTATATGGTGTAGTTAGAGTACTATTATCAGCTGTACTTAGAGTTTGAGTAGTCCTCTCACAATATTTAATAGGAATAATTCCTTATTTTATGCAGTTTAAATCTGCACCACTATCAACTAGGGCTATAAGATTGGGTATAACCAAATCATTATTTATTATTAGAGTAATTCTAATGTACCATTTTTGATTTAATACTAAATCAATGGTTTGCAGGAATTTATCTGGGATAACTTCTCTTTCTCTAGTAATTTCCTCAGCAAATTCTTCCTCACTATTTGAAGATTCACCTTGTATAATAGCGTTTCTTTCCATAACAGAGATCCTCTGTAGAATATCTTTATTTTGATTTTTTAATTCTATTATCTCTGTTTTTAGGTTATTAACCTCTTTTTATAAGGCTGCAATGGTTACAGGCTTACCTTCATTTAATTGTTGTCTTTTAAAGACTTCTGATAATCTGTAAATATTATCAATAGCAGGAGATTTCTCCTTTTCTTCTTTAAGAAGAACTTCAACCAATTTGGTTTTAAGTTCAGGCTTAATATTTTCATCTTCAATAATTTTAAGAATGGTTTTTTTATCATCTTTACTTATAACATTGATACATAGACCGTTCATCTCAACTATAGATTTCCAGTAATTTTCCTTATTGTTGATATTACAACATTTACTAGAGCAGTCTTTATCACAAATTTTTTCATCATCTGATGAAGAATCTGTTAATTCAAATTCAGAAGATTCAGAAGATTCTGAAGAATTAATCATTATTTTATATAATGATTTCCTTAATTCTTCGTCTTCTATTTCGTTAATTTTCTTTTTTGTATAACATTTATTGGCAAAATGTCCAACTTTTCCACACTTATAACAAGTAGCTGAAGAAGCAGATTTTTTCTTAAATCTATGGTGTTTCTTCTTCTTTTCTCCTTCTTCCTTCTGTTTAAAAGGTTTATATTGTCTTTTATACCTCTTTTTATAATGAGGTCGTTTAGATTCTATTCGTTTAGTTTTTCTCTTATCTTTCCGATCCATATATGGATCTTCCATCACGAATTGGCTACAAAATTCTCCCAATTCGTGTTTACCAGTTAATCTCTGGCTTTTTAATTGATTTCTTAATTTTATGTCATTACATAAGGATAATCCTTCTTTAACACAGGTGCTTATTAAGCGTTCATATGTAAAAGTATTATAGGGTATAACCCCATCATATTGAGTTCGCAAATTTGTCCGAACTCTTTCAGCAAAAAGGTTTGGTAAGCCATCAATAAATTTAGCTTTCCAATGAGAGTTATTTGCATCTTCTAGTTGCATAACTCTGCTAAGAAAAGTATCTTTGTACCATCTAAAATGTAGGACATCTTAGATTTTGTAATAAAGTCCTTACTTTCTCAGCTTGATTGCTTACATCCACAGTAAAATGATCGAGAATAGTAAGTATTAGGGTATAAACAGCATCAGACACAGGAGAATTATTCTCCATTTTTGCTGCGCTAAAAATTTCAATTTTTTGTGCGGGAGATAAGCAATGATCCCACCAGCCTTTTAAAATTCCAGTAAATCCACATGAAATAAATCTTGCAACATCAGCATCTGAGTTTCCTTGCTGTTTTGATACTGTTGCATACATCATCATACGGTGTAAAGTATCATGGATTTGCTTATCAGCTAATCCATCAATATTCCATTCATAAATGGCTCGTCCTGAAAACGAATTTGTTATAACAGCTTCGTTTTCTTCATACAGGACATCTAAAGGAGTTGGTCGTTTATAATAATGCTTTTCCAAAGTTCTTAATGGGTATTTTATGGTATTTATGATATTATCATCAGACATATTAATCTGATCATCTGATAAGTCGTTTATATCAGAGTCCTTTTCTGATATCTCAGACGGTTCTCCATCTATAATATTTAATCTCGCATTATTAAACTTTTTCTCCAGAGCATTTATAATATCTGAAGATATATTTTTATCTTTGGATAATTTATATCCTGAAATATCTAAAGCTGGTTTTATTGGTATATAATTTTTCTCATTCATTGTCTTTATAACAGGAGTTTCTATAACTCCCATAGCCTGTAGTCTATTATTCAGGCTTTCAAGAGTAGATTCTACTCTGGTTAATTGTTGACCAATCACTTGAATATAAATATTAGAAAAATTATTTTGTTTAAAAACCTTTTGAAGTTCTTTTAAAGTATTTTCCATTTTATCATCAATAAGTGGCTTTATAAAAGCGGTTGCCTCTAAATTAGAGGTAGATATTCCAGATAACCTTAATGGTTCTGTTGGCGGGTATATAGACCTTATAATTTTCCCAGTTTGGGTGGTCCATTGTTTATAATGTTCTTCTAAAACATTAATTTTACTTTCTTGTTCATTAAGAAAGTGTTCAAGGAACCAGTCTATAAAATATTTTAGACATTGGTTTTCTTCAAGGTGTCTATAATATTGATCTTTATAATGATACATTTGATCTATAGAAAAGGTTTTTGCAAACCATTATCTAAAAGCAGCATGCTTATTTTTCATAAATTCCTTATTAAGGAATTTTCTTAAATTACTATCTGGTTTTAAATCCATAAAATTATATGTGAAAACTCATCTCTGATGCGGTAGGAGAAGTTTTATTTTCCTTCTCGTATATAGGATGGGATATATTTTCTTGGGAAATATTTATCCCTTTAACTTCTCTATAAGAGGAGCTCGGTCTAGAAAAAGATCTTCTTAACACAGAAGAAGTGGCGCTACCTTCTATATAAGGTTTGCCAGAAATTCTGGCTATATTATTAGATCCAAAAGTCACTTCAATATTTCCATCGTCAGTCTGTATAATTTGATCGATGTTTGTATCTATAATAGGTGCAGGAGGAACTGCAGAAGTTATAACCCATGATTCAGGAAAGGCAATTTCTTCCCATTTTATAATTCTATTAGTAGTAACACCAGAGGATAAAAGATTTGTTTCAACAACATGGTAAATTTTTTACTGTCTCTTTAATTTTTTTGAACAGCTTTGGTATGATCTTCTGTCCAAGGTGACGGATTTTTTCTGAGCCTATTATATAAAATAGCTGCATCTATAGCTAGATTCTTATAATAATCTGCTACATAATTTAAAGCGCCCAAAAATCTTTGGAGTTGCTTAACATTAGGAATATAATCTGGAAATTTAGAAGCAAATTCAATACTCCTTTCAATTGGAATAATAGTTCCATTGTTAATATTATGACCCAAAAACCGTATAGCTGTTTGGAATAATTTCATTTTTTGGGCTGATATAACTAGTCCATTTTTTATAATAAGATGTTTAAAGACATTCAAATGTTTAAAATGTTGGTCAATGTTTTCTGAATAAACAAGGACATCATCTATATATGAAAGAATGAATTCAGTATAAGGATTAAAAATTGAATTCATAATATTTTGAAATTCTGATGGCGCATTTTTTAATCCGAATGGCATGACATTCCATTCAAAATGCCCAAAAGGTACTGTAAAAGCAGTTTTATATTTATCAGATTCATGAATCTGAATCTGCCAATAGCCTGATTTTAAATCAAATTTTGAAAAGATTTTTGCTTTGCTTATTCTATTAAGCAGGTCCCTTTTATTAGGGAGAGGATATCTTATCCATTTGAGCACTTTGTTTAAAGGCTTATAATTAATTACAAGATGTGGTATACCCCTTTCTTGTTCAGCAGCATTGTTAACATAAAATGCTGTACAACTCCATGAAGAAGATGATTTTCTAATTAGCTTTTTGTCTATAAGACTACTAATTTCCTTTTTACATAATTCAAGATATTCTTGATTCATTTGGAAAGGTCTTACCTTAGTAGGAATATTTTCCTCTAAAAAATCTTCTATATAAGGAAGATTAACAATATGTTGTTTTCTTTCCCAAAATGCATTAGGAAAGATTTGTTTCAAAAACTGTGGTTTTTCTAGACCGAGCTCCTCTTATAGAGAAGTTAAAGGAATAAATATTTCCCAAGAAAATATATCCCATCCTATATACGAGAAGGAAAATAAAACTTCTCCTACCGCATCAGAGATGAGTTTTCACATATAATTTTATGGATTTAAAACCAGATAGTAATTTAAGAAAATTCCTTAATAAGGAATTTATGAAAAATAAGCATGCTGCTTTTAGAGAATGGTTTACAAAAACCTTTTCTATAGATCAAATGTATCATTATAAAGATCAATATTATAGACACCTTGAAGAAAACCAATGTCTAAAATATTTTATAGACTGGTTCCTTGAACACTTTCTTAATGAACAAGAAAGTAAAATTAATGTTTTAGAAGAACATTATAAACAATGGACCACCCAAACTGGGAAAATTATAAGGTCTATATACCCGCCAACAGAACCATTTAGGTTATCTGGAATATCTACCTCTAATTTAGAGGCAACCGCTTTTATAAAGCCACTTATTGATGATAAAATGGAAAATACTTTAAAAGAACTTCAAAAGGTTTTTAAACAAAATAATTTTTCTAATATTTATATTCAAGTGATTGGTCAACAATTAACTAGAGTAGAATCTACTCTTGAAGGCCTGAATAATAGACTACAGGCTATGGGAGTTATAGAAACTCCTGTTATAAAGACAATGAATGAGAAAAATTATATACCAATAAAACCAGCTTTAGATATTTCAGGATATAAATTATCCAAAGATAAAAATATATCTTCAGATATTATAAATGCTCTGGAGAAAAAGTTTAATAATGCGAGATTAAATATTATAGATGGAGAACCGTCTGAGATATCAGAAAAGGACTCTGATATAAACGACTTATCAGATGATCAGATTAATATGTCTGATGATAATATCATAAATACCATAAAATACCCATTAAGAACTTTGGAAAAGCATTATTATAAACGACCAACTCCTTTAGATGTCCTGTATGAAGAAAACGAAGCTGTTATAACAAATTCGTTTTCAGGACGAGCCATTTATGAATGGAATATTGATGGATTAGCTGATAAGCAAATCCATGATACTTTACACCGTATGATGATGTATGTAACAGTACCAAAACAGCAAGAAAACTCAGATGCTGATGTTGCAAGATTTATTTCATGTGGATTTACTGGAATTTTAAAAGGCTGGTGGGATCATTGCTTATCTCCCGCATAAAAAATTGAAATTTTTAGCGCAGCAAAAATGGAGAATAATTCTCCTGTGTCTGATGCTGTTTATACCCTAATACTTACTATTCTCGATCATTTTACTGGGGATGTAAGCAATCAAGCTGAGAAAGTAAGGACTTTATTACAAAATCTAAGATGTCCTACATTAACACATTTTAGATAGTACAAAGATACTTTTCTTAGCAGAGTTATGCAACTAGAAGATGCAAATAACTCTCATTGGAAAGCTAAATTTATTGATGGCTTACCAAACCTTTTTGCTGAAAGAGTTCGGACAAATTTGCGAACTCAATATGATGGGGTTATACCCTATAATACTTTTACATATGGACGCTTAATAAGCACCTGTGTTAAAGAAGGATTATCCTTATGTAATGACATAAAATTAAGAAATCAATTAAAAAGCCAGAGATTAACTGGTAAACACGAATTGGTAGAATTTTGTAGCCAATTCGCGATGGAAGATCCATATATGGATCGGAAAGATAAGAGAAAAACTAAACGAATAGAATCTAAACGACCTCATTATAAAAAGAGGTATAAAAGACAATATAAACCTTCTAAACAGAAGGAAGAAGGAGAAAAGAAGAAGAAACACCACAGATTTAAGAAAAAATCTGCTTCTTCAGCTACTTGTTATAAGTGTGGAAAAGTTGGACATTTTGCCAATAAATGTTATACAAAAAAGAAAATTAACGAAATAGAAGACGAAGAATTAAGGAAATCATTATATAAAATAATGATTAATTCTTCAGAATCTTCTGAATCTTCTGAATTTGAATTAACAGATTCTTCATCAGATGATGAAAAAATTTGTGATAAAGACTGCTCTAGTAAATGTTGTAATATCAACAATAAGGAAAATTACTGGAAATCTATAGTTGAGATGAACGGTCTATGTATCAATGTTATAAGTAAGATGATAAAAAAACCATTCTTAAAATTATTGAAGATGAAAATATTAAGCCTGAACTTAAAACCAAATTGGTTGAAGTTCTTCTTAAAGAAGAAAAGGAGAAATCTCCTGCTATTGATAATGTTTACAGATTATCAGAAGTCTTTAAAAGACAACAATTAAAAGAAGGTAAGCCTGTAACCATTGCAGCCTTACAAAAAGAGGTTAATAACCTAAAAACAGAGATAATAGAATTAAAAAATCAAAATAAAGATATTCTACAGAGGATCTCTGTTATGGAAAGAAACGCTATTATACAAGGTGAATCTTCAAATAGTGAGGAAGAATTTGCTGAGGAAATTACTAAAGAAAGAGAAGTTATCCCAGATAAATTCCTGCAAACCATTGATTTAGTATTAAATCAAAAATGGTACATTAGAATTACTCTAATAATAAATAATGATTTGGTTATACCCAATCTTATAGCCCTAGTTGATAGTGGTGCAGATTTAAACTGCATAAAATAAGGAATTATTCCTATTAAATATTGTGAGAGGACTACTCAAACTCTAAGTACAGCTGATAATAGTACTCTAACTACACCATATAAGGTGTCAAATGCAAATATTTGCAACGATGATATTTGTCTTCCATCTCCTTTTATTATTGTAAAAGAAATATCACAACATGTGATACTAGGAACGCCTTTTCTTAGTAAGATAATGCCTATCAATAAAATAAACTCACAAGGCATTTACAGCTTTTATAAAGGTAAAGCAATTATGTTTCAGTTTATAACTGATCCAATGATGAAAATTTTGAATGAGGTAAAAGACATTTACCTTAAAGAAAATCAAATAAATTTCATTAAAGAAGAAATAGCTTCTTTACAAATAACTAAACAGTTAGACTCTAGTTTAATAAAAGCTAGGATTAAAGGTTTGGAAAATGAGTTTATAACTCAAACCTGTAGTAACTTTCCTAATGCATTTTGGGAAAGAAAACAACATATTGTTAATCTTCCTTATATAGAAGATTTTTTAGAGGAAAATATTCCTACTAAGGCAAGACCTTGCCAAATGAATCAAGAATATCTTGAATTATGTAAAAAGGAAATTAGTAGTCTTATAGACAAAAAGCTAATTAGAAAATCATCTTCTTCATGGAGTTGTACAGCATTTTATGTTAACAATGCTGCTGAACAAGAAAGGGGTATACCACGTCTTGTAATTAATTATAAGCCTTTAAACAAAGTGCTCAAATGGATAAGATATCCTCTCCCTAATAAAAGGGACCTGCTTAATAGAATAAGCAAAGCAAAAATATTTTCAAAATTTAATTTAAAATCAGGCTATTGGCAGATTCAGATTCATGAATCTGATAAATATAAAACTGCTTTTACAGTACCTTTTGGGCATTTTGAATGGAATGTCATGCCATTCGGATTTAAAAATGCGCCATCAGAATTTCAAAATATTATGAATTCAATTTTTAATCTTTATACTGAATTCATTCTTTCATATATAGATGATGTCCTTGTTTATTCAGAAAACATTGACCAACATTTTAAACATTTGAATGTCTTTAAACATCTTATTATAAAAAATGGACTAGTTATATCAGCCCAAAAAATGAAATTATTCCAAACAGCTATACGGTTTTTGGGTCATAATATTAACAATGGAACTATTATTCCAATTGAAAGGAGTATTGAATTTGCTTCTAAATTTCCAGATTATATTCCTAATGTTAAGCAACTTCAAAGATTTTTGGGCGCTTTAAATTATGTAGCAGATTATTATAAGAATCTAGCTATAGATGCAGCAATTTTATATAATAGGCTCAGAAGAAATCCGTCACCTTGGACAGAAGATCATACCAAAGCTGTTCAAAAAATTAAAGAGACAGTAAAAAATTTACCATGTCTCCATATTGCTAACCCTAATTGGAAGAAAATTGTTGAAACTGATGCTTCGAACATAGGATACAGAGGCATTTTAAAACAAGTAGATCCTACAAATAATAAAGAAATTCTTGTAAGATTTACTTCTGGAAAATGGAATCCAGCTCAGTTGAATTACTCAACTATCAAGAAAGAAATTCTTTCTATTATAAAATGCATTTATAAATTCCAGGACGATTTATTAAATCAAAAATTCCTATTAAGAATAGATTGTAGCGCGGCTAAATCTGTGTTACAAAAAGATGTTAAAAATTTAACATCAAAGCAAATATTTGCTAGATGGCAAGCAGAATTAGCCATCTTTGATTTTGATATTGATTATATAAAAGGAACTAATAACTGTCTTCCTGATTTTTTGACCAGGGAATTTCTGCAGGATACTGCAGATGCAGACCCCTACGACGGGACAAGGCCCAGGCAGAGGGCGAGGAAGGGGAAGGAATAATATTCCTAACAACTCCCCATATGCAAATTGGCTAAAAATGCAAAAGCCAAAGTCCATGCAAATAGACATGGAATCTGAAGCGTCATACGCTCAATCAGAATGGAAATTGCCTCATAAAATGGCAAAGAAAAATACTTCTCATATGAGTATTTATAGTCCTCAAAGTGAGGCTGAAACAATTTCAACAGGAAATATTCCTGGATTATCATTTAAAAAGGCAATTGAAGATGCAAATGAAAGTTATATCTCAAAAGATAATTCTGAACAAATTATTTGCTTAGAAAGGAATGATATTCCTAAAATGAATGATCCATGGTCTTTAAAAGAAAAATATATTGAGACCATTTTTTTTGCTGCATCAGCAGGTAAAACAAGGCAAGTATATGAAGCCTTATTAATAGTTTCGGGTTCAGTAGAAATAAAACACTACTACCCAAATGGAAAAGAATGAGGAGAAATTATAAACTTCTCCAAAGCTATCATTAAAAAGATTTTCAGCCCTCATGAATGGGCATTCCACCCTAATAGGGCAAGATCATTCAAGTTAGGAGATGAACGACACGAAAGTAATTATTGGGATTATATCCAAGCTTTTGAAAACTTTTTATATTATGAAAATCCAGCGAAGAAACATTCCTGGTTTATTATTATAAAACCTGATGTTATAAAAGCAGGTATACCAGTTTGGTTTATTCAATTATGGCAAAAAATTGGGGCAGAATTAGCCATACTCCCAAAGTCAATTTTTGATTTATTTGTTCCTTGGATAGAGTCTCATCCAAGGTTTCATAATACTGATGATGACTCCATTATAGACGGAGAAAGCACACTTCATTATTTTATAGAAAATGAAATGCCATTTATATTTAGATGGACGATTATTTCTGAATTTAATAATAAAAACATTCCTATTCTTTCCAGAAAATTTCTCATTAAATGGTGGGCTGGAATCATAGAAGAAGAAAAGATAGTTAGCATAAAAGCAACTATCAAAAATAATAATGATACTCTGGATAAAAAGATTAATGAAGAATTAGCAACGGAAAATCCAATGCTAAAATTAAAAGCATCTTTTCAGAGGAAATATCCTAATATCTCTGAAGAAGATCTTATGAAACGCTGCTTAGAACATATGAAAATGCAGTTTGAACAGACATTTGACAACTCGGATACAAATTCTTCCACGTATGAGAAAACTACCAAATCGGGTAGAGATGAAAGAATGCTTTCAAGGGCAATCCCAAGACCCAGAGGAAGATTTAAAAACAGCGGATCAGCTTTGGGACGATCTTATGGGCTCAAGATTGAGTCAAAATAAAGGCAAGGGCCTAATGAAATAAAGAAGAAGAAACTTTTACTAAAAGGGACGACTGCAAGACTCTAGCACACGAAATTTAGTAAAAGTATTTTCGGGCCAAAGTTTTTATAAAACCAGCAGTATTACAGCCCCTCGTATTCATCAAAACCAGCACACAGGTTTCTTTTTATAAAAGGTGTCGGCAGAAGACGACAGATGATGTTGACAGCAGATGAAGTTGACAGCTTGTCCTCCACTAAAGAAAGATGAGGACACCACGACAAAGGCGACAGCTTATCCTCCACTAAAGAGGACACCTAAGGGCCTTTATGAAAGGCAAGAAGGACGCATATGCCCTTGAGGGAATCTCCCTCTGCTCTATAAATTAGAACGACTCCTCATATGTAGAGGCATCGAAAAATAAAAACTCTTTCTTGTAATCTCTCTTGTACTCTTCAGTCTGTAAGCATTAGTTTGAGTGTTATAAATAAATAAATATTTTGCTTTGATAAAGGGGCTTCTTCTCTGCAAGTGAGTTTCTCTCTCTTGTACAGCAGATGAAGTTGACAACTTGTCCTCCACTAAAGAAAGATGAGGACACCACGACAAAGGCGACAGCTTATCCTCCACTAAAGAGGACACCTAAGGGCCTTTATGAAAGGCAAGAAGGACGCATATGCCCTTGAGGGAATCTCCCTCTGCTCTATAAATTAGAACGACTCCTCATATGTAGAGGCATCGAAAAATAAAAACTCTTTCTTGTAATCTCTCTTGTACTCTTCAGTCTGTAAGCATTAGTTTGAGTGTTATAAATAAATAAATATTTTGCTTTGATAAAGGGGCTTCTTCTCTGCAAGTGAGTTTCTCTCTCTTGTACTCTTGTAATTTTATTCTTATATTTGATCCTGCTATTTCTGGTATCAAAGCCAGGTTGGCTAATCTTCTTCTTCTTCAAGATGGAGATCCATTAACATACAAGATAAGATGTTGTTTTAAGCCAAGCAATCAGGTATAATTCTTTTCTAATCTACTCTAGAAATATCTTTCTGTATAGTTAATTATGGGACGACATCAAAGTCGCGTAGGGGATCCCATATTAAGCCAGTGATTGGCGTGTTGGCGGCCCATAAATCGTTGACAGTCGTGTAATTGAAAATACAGAAAGATATCTTTAGAGTAAAAACCAGAAAAAGAATATACAGAATTGCATGTAATAGAAGAACATCTTATCCTGCTGAGCTAATGGTATCGAAATCTTGAAAAAGAAATTTCATATGTCTACACCATCTTCATCTACTGCTATATCTACAAAGATTGCTCGTAATAAGAGCAAACACATAAAAAAACTCAAATTTACTTGAGTATCCCTCAGATGAGGAACAGCTGAACAAATGGACTATTCCAAATGTTCCAGCAAAAGAAATTTATAACATAGGGACGTTTGATCTATCGTCCAGACTTTCCATCAAAAGTATGGAAAAAACCATCTCTGTGGATAGCACAGAACAGACTATTCAACTCCTTTCAAAAAAGGATGTTTATAGATTTGAAAAACAATATAAATATCTTCATATTGGTTTAATTCAAGTGGCCTTTAAACCTCTTACTCTCCAAGGTTTAAACATCTCTATATTAACATCTTTGAGAGATGCTAGATGCCTAGACTGGATTCCTTCCCTTATGGAAATTATGCAAACAAGTCTTTGTCATGGACCAGTTTATTTTGATGTGTATCCCAATTTAACCTTATCTTTGACTGACCCAAATATACTTGAGGCAGTAACTTTAAATCTTAAAACACATGGTTATAATTTCATGAAAGGATCTGAAACTATATCAATAGTTTATAGAATTCACTATAAAGTTTTAACAACTATGGCACCTAAGGTAAAAGCTAAGACTGAAAATGGTAAAACCACAGTTATTGAAACAAATCTTTTATCCTCTGGTATTGCTACTAATAGAATTATAAAATGGGAAGAAATTGCCTTTCCTGAATCATGGGTTATAACTTCTGCAGTTCCTCCTGCACCTATTATAGATACAAACATCGATCAAATTATACAGACTGACGATGGAAATATTGAAGTGACTTTTGGATCTAATAATATAGCCAGAATTTCTGGCAAACCTTATATAGAAGGTAGCGCCACTTCTTCTGTGTTAAGAATATCTTTTTCTAGACCGAGCTCCTCTTATAGAGAAGTTAAAGGGATAAATATTTCCCAAGAAAATATATCCCATCCTATATACGAGAAGGAAAATAAAACTTCTCCTACAGCATCAGAGATGAGTTTTCACATATAATTTTATGGATTTAAAACCAGATAGTAATTTAAGAAAATTCCTTAATAAGGAATTTATGAAAAATAAGCATGCTGCTTTTAGAGAATGGTTTGCAAAAACCTTTTCTATAGATCAAATGTATCATTATAAAGATCAATATTATAGACACCTTGAAGAAAACCAATGTCTAAATATTTTATAGACAGGTTCCTTGAACACTTTCTTAATGAACAAGAAAGTAAAATTAATGTTTTAGAAGAACATTATAAACAATGGACCACCCAAACTGGGAAAATTATAAGGTCTATATACCCGCCAACAGATCCATTAAGGTTATCTGGAATATCTACCTCTAATTTAAAGGCAACCGCTTTTATAAAGCTACTTATTGATGATAAAATGGAAAATACTTTAAAAGAACTTCAAAAGATTTTTAAACAAAATAATTTTTCTAATATTTATATTTAAGTGATTGGTCAACAATTAACCAGAGTAGAATCTACTCTTGAAAGCCTGAATAATAGACTACAGGCTATGGGAGTTATAGAAACTCCTGTTATAAAGACAATGAATGAGAAAAATTATATACCAATAAAACCAGCTTTAGATATTTCAGGATATAAATTATCCAAAGATAAAAATATATCTTCAGATATTATAAATACTCTGGAGAAAAAGTTTAATAATGCGAGATTAAATATTATAGATGGAGAACCGTCTGAGATATCAGAAAAGGACTCTGATATAAACAACTTATCAGATGATCAGATTAATATGTCTGATGATAATATCATAAATACCATAAAATACCCATTAAGAACTTTGGAAAAGCATTATTATAAACGACCAACTCCTTTAGATGTCCTGTATGAAGAAAACGAAGCTGTTATAACAAATTCATTTTCAGGACGAGCCATTTATGAATGGAATATTGATGGATTAGCTGATAAGCAAATCCATGATACTTTACACCGTATGACGATGTGTGCAACAGTATCAAAACAGCAAGGAAACTCAGATGCTGATGTTGCAAGATTTATTTCATGTGGATTTACTGGAATTTTAAAAGGCTGGTGGGATCATTGCTTATCTCCCGCACAAAAAATTGAAATTTTTAGCGCAGCAAAAATGGAGAATAATTCTCCTGTGTCTGATGCTGTTTATACCCTAATACTTACTATTCTCGATCATTTTACTGGGGATGTAAGTAATCAAGCTGAGAAAGTAAGGATTTTATTACAAAATCTAAGATGTCCAACATTAACACATTTTAGATGGTACAAAGATACTTTTCTAAGCAGAGTTATGCAACTAGAAGATACAAATAACTCTCATTGGAAAGCTAAATTTATTGATGGCTTACCAAACCTTTTTGCTGAAAGAGTTCTGACAAATTTGCGAACTCAATATGATGGGGTTATACCCTATAATACTTTTACATATGGACGCTTAATAAGCACCTGTGTTAAAGAAGGATTATCCTTATGTAATGACATAAAATTAAGAAATCAATTAAAAAGCCAGAGATTAGCTGGTAAACACGAATTGGGAGAATTTTGTAGCCAATTCGCGATGGAAGATCCATATATGGATCGGAAAGATAAGAGAAAAACTAAACGAATAGAATCTAAACGACCTCATTATAAAAAGAAGTATAAAAGACAATATAAACCTTCTAAACAGAAGGAAGAAGGAGAAAAGAAGAAGAAACACCACAGATTTAAGAAAAAATCTGCTTCTTCAGCTACTTGTTATAAGTGTGGAAAAGTTGGACATTTTGCCAATAAATGTTATACAAAAAAGAAAATTAACGAAATAGAAGACGAAGAATTAAGGAAATCATTATATAAAATAATGATTAATTCTTCAGAATCTTCTGAATCTTCTGAATTTGAATTAACAGATTCTTCATCAGATGATGAAAAAATTTGTGATAAAGACTGCTCTAGTAAATGTTGTAATATCAACAATAAGGAAAATTACTGGAAATCTATAGTTGAGATGAACGGTCTATGTATCAATGTTATAAGTAAGATGATAAAAAAACCATTCTTAAAATTATTGAAGATGAAAATATTAAGCCTGAACTTAAAACCAAATTGGTTGAAGTTCTTCTTAAAGAAGAAAAGGAGAAATCTCCTGCTATTGATAATGTTTACAGATTATCAGAAGTCTTTAAAAGACAACAATTAAAAGAAGGTAAGCCTGTAACCATTGCAGCCTTACAAAAAGAGGTTAATAACCTAAAAACAGAGATAATAGAATTAAAAAATCAAAATAAAGATATTCTACAGAGGATCTCTGTTATGGAAAGAAACGCTATTATACAAGGTGAATTTTCAAATAGTGAGGAAGAATTTGCTGAGGAAATTACTAGAAAAAGAGAAGTTATCCCAGATAAATTCCTGCAAACCATTGATTTAGTATTAAATCAAAAATGGTACATTAGAATTACTCTAATATTAAATAATGATTTGGTTATACCCAATCTTATAGCCCTAGTTGATAGTGGTGCAGATTTAAACTGCATAAAATAAGGAATTATTCCTATTAAATATTGTGAGAGGACTACTCAAACTCTAAGTACAGCTGATAATAGTACTCTAACTACACCATATAAGGTGTCAAATGCAAATATTTGCAACGATGATATTTGTCTTCCATCTCCTTTTATTATTGTAAAAGAAATATCACAATATGTGATACTAGGAACGCATTTTCTTAGTAAGATAATGCCTATCAATAAAATAGACTCATAAGGCATTTACAGCTTTTATAAAGGTAAAGCAATTATGTTTCAGTTTATAACTGATCCAATGATGAAAATTTTGAATGAGGTAAAAGACATTTACCTTAAAGAAAATCAAATAAATTTCATTAAAGAAGAAATAGCTTCTTTACAAATAACTAAACAGTTAGACTCTAGTTTAATAAAAGCTAGGATTAAAGGTTTGGAAAATGAGTTTATAACTCAAACCTGTAGTAACTTTCCTAATGCATTTTGGGAAAGAAAACAACATATTGTTAATCTTCCTTATATAGAAGATTTTTTAGAGGAAAATATTCCTACTAAGGCAAGACCTTGCCAAATGAATCAAGAATATCTTGAATTATGTAAAAAGGAAATTAGTAGTCTTATAGACAAAAAGCTAATTAGAAAATCATCTTCTTCATAGAGTTGTACAGCATTTTATGTTAACAATGCTGCTGAACAAGGAAGGGGTATACCACGTCTTGTAATTAATTATAAGCCTTTAAACAAAGTGCTCAAATGGATAAGATATCCTCTTCCTAATAAAAGGGACCTGCTTAATAGAATAAACAAAGCAAAAATCTTTTCAAAATTTGATTTAAAATCAAGCTATTGGCAGATTCAGATTCATGAATCTGATAAATATAAAACTGCTTTTACAGTACCTTTTGGGCATTTTGAATGGAATGTCATGCCATTCGGATTAAAAAATGCGCCATCAGAATTTCAAAATATTATGAATTCAATTTTTAATCCTTATACTGAATTCATTCTTTCATATATAGATGATGTCCTTGTTTATTCAGAAAACATTGACCAACATTTTAAACATTTGAATGTCTTTAAACATCTTATTATAAAAAATGGACTAGTTATATCAGCCCAAAAAATGAAATTATTCCAAACAGCTATACGGTTTTTGGGTCATAATATTAACAATGGAACTATTATTCCAATTGAAAGGAGTATTGAATTTGCTTCTAAATTTCCAGATTATATTCCTAATGTTAAGCAACTCCAAAGATTTTTGGGCGCTTTAAATTATGTAGCAGATTATTATAAGAATCTAGCTATTGATGCAGCTATTTTATATAATAGGCTCAGAAAAAATCCGTCACCTTGGACAGAAGATCATACCAAAGCTGTTCAAAAAATTAAAGAGACAGTAAAAAATTTACCATGTCTCCATATTGCTAACCCTAATTGGAAGAAAATTGTTGAAACTGATGCTTCGAACATAGGATACGGAGGCATTTTAAAGCAAGTAGATCCTACAAATAATAAAGAAATTCTTGTAAAATTTACTTCTGGAAAATGGAATCCAGCTCAGTTGAATTACTCAACTATCAAGTGAGTTTCTCTCTCTTGTACTCTTGTAATTTTATTCTTATATTTGATCCTGCTATTTCTGGTATCAGAGCCATGATTGGCTAATCTTCTTCTTCTTCAAGATGGAGATCCATTAACATACAAGGTAAGATGTTGTTTTAAGCCAAGCAATCAGGTATAATTCTTTTCTAATCTACTCTAGAAATATCTTTCTGTATAGTTAATTATGGGACGACATCAAAGTCGCGTAGGGGATCCCATATTAAGCCAGTGATTGGCGTGTTGGCGGCCCATAAATCGTTGACAGTCGTGTAATTGAAAATACAGAAAGATATCTTTAGAGTAAAAACCAGAAAAAGAATATACAGAATTGCATGTAATAGAAGAACATCTTATTCTGCTGAGCTAATGGTATCGAAATCTTGAAAAAGAAATTTCATATGTCTACACCATCTTCATCTACTGCTATATCTACAAAGATTGCTCGTAATAAGAGCAAACACATAAAAAACTCAAATTTACTTGAGTATCCCTCAGATGAGGAACAGCTGAACAAATGGACTATTCCAAATGTTCCAGCAAAAGAAATTTATAACATAGGGATGTTTGATCTATCGTCCAGACTTTCCATCAAAAGTATGGAAAAAACCATCTCTGTGGATAGCACAGAACAGACTATTCAACTCCTTTCAGAAAAGGATGTTTATAGATTTGAAAAACAATATAAATATCTTCATATTGGTTTAATTCAAGTGGCCTTTAAACCTCTTACTCTCCAAGGTTTAAACGCCTCTATATTAACATCTCTGAGAGATGCTAGATGCCTAGACTGGATTCCTTCCCTTATGGGAATTATGCAAACAAGTCTTTGTCATGGACCAGTTTATTTTGATGTGTATCCCAATTTAACCTTATCTTTGACTGACCCAAATATACTTGAGGCAGTAACTTTAAATCTTAAAACACATGGTTATAATTTCATGAAAGGATCTGAAACTATATCAAAAGTTTATAGAATTCACTATAAAGTTTTAACAACTATGGCACCTAAGGTAAAAGCTAAGACTGAAAATGGTAAAACCACAGTTATTGAAACAAATCTTTTATCCTCTGGTGTTGCTACTAATAGAATTATAAAATGGGAAGAAATTGCCTTTCCTGAATCATGGGTTATAACTTCTGCAGTTCCTTCTGCACCTATTATAGATACAAACATCGATCAAATTATACAGACTGAAGATGGAAATATTGAAGTGACTTTTGGATCTAATAATATAGCCAGAATTTCTGGCAAACCTTATATAGAAGGTAGCGCCACTTCTTCTGTGTTAAGAAGATCTTTTTCTAGACCGAGCTCCTCTTATAGAGAAGTTAAAGGGATAAATATTTCCCAAGAAAATATATCCCATCCTATATACGAGAAGGAAAATAAAACTTCTCCTACCGCATCAGAGATGAGTTTTCACATATAATTTTATGGATTTAAAACCAGATAGTAATTTAAGAAAATTCCTTAATAAGGAATTTATGAAAAATAAGCATGCTGCTTTTCGATAATGGTTTGCAAAAACCTTTTCTATAGATCAAATGTATTATTATAAAGATCAATATTATAGACACCTTGAAGAAAACCAATGTCTAAAATATTTTATAGACTGGTTCCTTGAACACTTTCTTAATGAACAAGAAAGTAAAATTAATGTTTTAGAAGAACATTATAAACAATGGACCACCCAAACTGGGAAAATTATAAGGTCTATATACCCGCCAACAGATCCATTAAGGTTATCTGGAATATCTACCTCTAATTTAAAGGCAACCGCTTTTATAAAGCCACTTATTGATGATAAAATGGAAAATACTTTAAAAGAACTTCAAAAGATTTTCAAACAAAATAATTTTTCTAATATTTATATTCAAGTGATTGGTCAACAATTAACCAGAGTAGAATCTACTCTTGAAAGCCTGAATAATAGACTACAGGCTATGGGAGTTATAGAAACTCCTGTTATAAAGACAATGAATGAGAAAAATTATATACCAATAAAACCAGCTTTAGATATTTCAGGATATAAATTATCCAAAGATAAAAATATATCTTCAGATATTATAAATGCTCTGGAGAAAAAGTTTAATAATGCGAGATTAAATATTATAGATGGAGAACCGTCTGAGATATCAGAAAAGGAATCTGATATAAACAACTTATCAGATGATCAGATTAATATGTCTGATGATAATATCATAAATACCATAAAATACCCATTAAGAACTTTGGAAAAGCATTATTATAAACGACCAACTCCTTTAGATGTCCTGTATGAAGAAAACGAAGCTGTTATAACAAATTCATTTTCAGGACGAGCCATTTATGAATGGAATATTGATGGATTAGCTGATAAGCAAAGCCATGATACTTTACACCGTATGACGATGTGTGCAACAGTATCAAAACAGCAAGGAAACTCAGATGCTGATGTTGCAAGATTTATTTCATGTGGATTTACTGGAATTTTAAAAGGCTGGTGGGATCATTGCTTATCTCCCGCACACATCTTCTTATCCTCCCCATCTTCTTAAGCAACCACAAGAATAATTTCGATGAATATTGGGGTGATAATATCTGACCGAATAACTGCCAAAAAGCGTATACCGCTCGGCAGAAATAGACTGCCTAGGTATACTTTTTTCTAAGACACTGCTTTTCTCTCTTTGAAAAACATATGATCATAATTGTCCGTCATTGCTAATTTTTGTATGTTCATGTTTTTATTTTTCTGAAGGCATGTGTAAGGAGAGCTACAGGGTTAACAAGTTTTTGATCTGGAGTGTTTTGTGATGAATTGTCTTCGGAATGAGATGGAGGCGAAGATGAATTTGTCATCAAAGAACTTGAGAGGTGGAATTGGATTTTTCCATCAACATTTGGGTTTACAGGTATTTTATTAACGAATGAATTTATAATTTTTTTGGAACAAATATTTTCTTTTATATTTTTTATCTTTAAATAATGCTTTGTATAATCAGGAAATTGATATTGTACTACATTAAGACATTCAGTTTACATCATGGCATCTTTAAATGTTCGTTGGATCTTTCTTATTTTCTCTTTAGCTGGATCAAATAGTGATTTTGTTTTGGCTTGCAATTAGATTGGAATTTGAGTTTGGAATTACTAATGATTTTTTTTATACTCTCTCTCCCTCTCTCTCTGTAGGCTATTGAGAAAAGTTTTTGGTTGTATGATCTCTGTAGTTCATAAGTGGCATTTAATTTCTTAGTTCAACTCCTTCACCATAAGCATGAAAAACAAAATTAAGAAATACTTATTACAGTTGCAAGTTACAATTTCTGCTAACTTACGGAATTATTAATACATCAATAATTAAAAAACCATCTTTCCATAAAACAAAATCTTAACTTGAAAGTTGAAACCTTGGTGTAATACAGATTCATGAAGCAGATTTATACTTTAACTTTGAGCTCCACAATCAGAGAAGCCAAACTCAGACGTCCAATGGATACGGTTCCGGTTCCCATAGAACTTCCTCAATAGTGCTGGAACCCTGAAAATCTGCACACTATACATAAAGAATTGGTCAGAACTTGCATAACTCTAAGAACAACAATGCTTTATATCAAACAAAATAATTGAGATTACCTTATCCGTAATGCATTGATTCTCTTCTCTAAGAAGAGAGGCATTATAAAATTTTCTACTAGGATTGGACTCTGAGGCTCAAGCAGTCTTTCTTGCATATATTTGTATTCCAGCCTTGGCAACATTCCGGGACCTTACAGATCAACAACATATATTTTCGTTCTAGCTAGCTTATATATAGGGATGATCATACTTGGAAACATTAAGGAATATTCTTTAAATAAAATTATGTGATTAATAATTTATCTCCATAATATGTATATTCATAACATATGAACTTGGAATGCATGCGCTCTTCGCTAGCATACATGAACTTATGATTTACTAATTGTTATGCTTGTGAATATCATGCATTTGGTTTTGATGGAAACATTCATATTTTTAAGTGCATGTACTAACAGATTATGAGATTATTCATGCTGTTTTGTTCAAATGGATGTTCAAAAATTATTTATTTGACATTAGGTGATTTCTTTTTTTTTTAATGATGACATGCATAGATTTATAACGTTAAGAGACAGAAAATGTGATTGATGTACCAGTATACATGAAGAGCTTTGGCCAGAAAAATATTCAGGCCGAATTCTTAGAAATTCTTATCCAGCTCTAGCCTTGATTAGGGGTGAAACTAGACCGAGTTGGCCTGGTTTTGAATAAATTTTATACTCAACCCGAAAATTAAGACCTAAACCCAAAACCCGTCAGAACCCGACGGGTTTACAATGCGTTAAACCCCAACCCATAACTTTTGGTTTCAGACGGGTTTCGGGATAAGGCAGGCGCATCGGTTTTTGTGGATTTTTCGGGCTTTCCCATTATAAATTACCAAAAAAATAAAGTTACAATACTTAAAGTAAGTTCTACTAATATGTATGCACAAAATTTATATTTTTAAAAAACCATATGTTATATATATCATAGATTTATAGATTACACATAACAATTGCACTAACTTGACATCCTACAACAAATTAAAACATGCACATTATAAATTTAAAACTAAATGTTTATGTAATATATCGAGTTGCGTCCGTTATATGAGACAAGTTCGGTTCGGGCCGGGTTTAGGGTCCTGACGGGCGGGTTTAATTCAATACCCATACCCAACCCGAAATATTTTTATCTAATCTTCGAACTGCCCGATCAGGTTCGGACAGGAATTTGATATCTAAAAAACCCGGGAAAATTGGGTCGGGTCAGATCGGGTTCGGGTAAACCCAACCCGACTTCCACCCCTTTCCTCGATGTTCCAAAGCATGTTTGGTTATTAGCCCCCCTAATATTTACAATTAAATTAACCTAAGATTCTAAGATATTTATAATTATTTTGTGGTATTGGATTTTGTTTGGCAGGGTTAGGGTGCAATCCCGAATGACAATGGATGGCTATATTATATGCATATGACTTGTATTCGCTTGCAGGTAACAAATGTTCTTTATTTACATTATTGTGCAACTCTTGGGGTCATGAGATCATTCTGCTACATCATAGTTTGTGTATTACTAGCACTGATGCGAAATCGGAAATAATATGTTGACGTTTTCTTCTCCAAAATTATGCCAAATAAAAAAAGACAGAGCCCAATTAAAAAGGCCTAACAGGACAGAATAAAATGCAATGCATTATTAACAGAGGCAGAGCCCTAGTAAATGCCTAACAGGCCAAATGCAAATAAAATGTTGAACATTTTCAACTTGGCTTAGCCCAATTCTGGCCGTAAGTCCTCAAATTAAATTGAACTGAGCACAACTGCTCTCTCAAATCAATTTACATCCGGTTCAAGGATATATCTCCGAACTCCTCTGATATTTGTCGTTGTAATCCTTCAACGTCGTCAGAGAGGTGACGGGTCCCGACAACCACATATTGATACGGACTGTTGGGTCCTTAAGCTCACGGACTTAAGCGTCCTTAATTAAGCTCACGGACTTAAGCGTCCTTAAGCTCACGGACTTAAGCGTCCTTAAACCAATATACGGACTTAAGCGTCCTTAAACTCATGGACTTAAGCGTCCTTAAACCGATATACGGACTTAAGCGTCCTTAAACTCGTAGACCTCCATGTCCCCAAACTGGCAATGGACCACTACGTCCCTAAATTGGAACAATAGAGCCCCCAAATGCTCTCTTGTCGGATCTAAACGATCCCGTTTAAGTTGATCTTAGCCTCAAATATGGCTAAAGTATCCTTAAACCTTTCAAACAGACTTTAGTCCCAAATTGGACTATAGATCCCCCAATCAACTCTGGTTCAAGGGTACATCTCTGAACTCCTCTGACATCTGTCGTTGTAATCCTTCAACGTCGTCAGAGAGGTGACGGGTCCCGACGGCCATACATGCAATGGACCACTATGTCCCTAAACTGGATCAATAGAGCCCAAATGCTCTTTTGTCGGATCTAAATGATCCCGTTAAGTTGATCTTAGTCTCAAATTGGACTAACGTATCCTTAACGAGTGTTTAAGTTAATCTTAGCCTTAAATATGGCTAACGTATCCTTAAACTAAAACCCCAAACCCAAATCTAAGTAAATACGGATTTGGACTAATCCACGTCCTACGGGCGACGGCATAACTTAGTCTCCGTATACAATCCACGGGCAACCACAAACAAAACAAACACACATGACACGAAGTGAAATTCTGGAGAAGGAGAAAGTTGTTACCGTGATGCGGTAGCGCAATTAACTGCAGGGGCTTACGCCTGTAGGGAAGAGCGTCCCCACAATCAAAAACCCCTCAAGCGATGGGAAATCTGACGAAGTCTGCTACATCGGCTGCATCTGTCCAAACCTCCGATACACGGTGCCATAAATCAATTTGGCATCTTCGGAGAGGTGAACGGATAAAACCAAATAGCATCTGCCCCGAATCTTAGGTAAGACGAACCTGCGCGGTCGTGTCTCTGTATTCGGAGGGGAACAACCAGTAGGAACACAGGTCATACATTGCACTAATTATTGACATATCGATTACCTGCATTTATTGTCTCCACCGTTTTTACTTTTATTTCTTTTCTTATTATTATTATCATAATATTGCTATTGCGTCGCCCTGACGACCTGAGAATGCATGCTCAGGACTTGAAAAGGACCCAGTTCAGGAGTCAGGCCTACCCTTCAAGCTCACAGAAATCTAGACGGTCGTACCATCAGTACTTTTACTGATTCCCATAAATCAACCTTGTATTCGCACTTGGTTAGTAGTTTCTTTTCTTTCAAACTATTGTAAACTATGAACAATGAAATTTGATGTAATAAACTAGTGATGTGTTTGCTTTACTTCTGCGCTGTGTTTACTAATTTCCATGTAATGCTAAAAGCCGTAGTGTGACCACGGTGGGATTGTTTCTCTGACCGTAAGAGCATGGTTGGCCTAGTCGTCCTCCCGTATTCCATATTTGGGGAAGTGGGGCATGACACAATCAAATAATTAATTTCTATTTTTAGCAACTTTTTTAATTTTAGCAGTTATCTACTTTAGGCGGTATTTATTTTGTTCGTAAATTAGTTGTGATTTTTTTATTTTGTATGGGTTTATTTAAGAGACTACTTTGCAATTGTAATAAGCAACTTTTGACTAATAAAATCCTATTTCTTTGGCGAAATTGCCATTTTTATTTTCTATTCCTTTCACCCTCCTCTCAAATTAGTCTAAAAGTGCAGCATCCAAATCAGGGCTGCACCAATTACAAATGTCTTCATTCCCCCTCACCCTCACATTTCTTTTAAAGGCCATCTAAATCTTGTGTATACATTCATGCATATCTCAATTGATGAATTCAGTAACAATCTTCTCCAATTTTCATATCAATGGTTTCACAGAATATTATTCATAGTATGCATGTACTCTTGGATTACATTCATTATTGAGTTCATGAATTTAAATGCCACTTCAAGCTAGGTTTGTATATATATTTGATTTCTTAAATGATCTAATTAATCTCATTCAGATATGTTTCATGCACTTGATGCTTCCAGTGGCTTTAGAATGCTTGCACCTGTAGCTAGGTCCAGAATGGTTTCAAATTTCAAGTTTTCCATAATTAATATTCATTGGTATAGTGATTAAACCATTACAATCTGCTCAATACTTATCGTACTGCTGCTATAATTATAGTTTAGGGGGCCTACCATTTTCACAATATGTATTAAATCTGAAGATAATACTCAAAAAACCTAAGCGCTATAATGATGTTTGGCTAATACAATGGTATATATGGAAAATCCAAATAATTGAATATGGTATTAAGATATAGTTATTACAATTAACAAAAGGATATATATTAAAATCTATTCACCAAAGATCATATAAGTAACTCAGCTTATGTTTAGGACAAAAAAAGAAAGCTATTAGTTAAATTGAAAAAAAAATTGTAAGATACAGAAACCACAATGGTCACATGTTAGACCAATTATCATAGTATCATTCTCAACGACGATGACAGCAACTACTACAACAAGAAGTCTTTATCCCAAAATTTTATTCTTGGATATATGAATTTTCTTCCTTCATTCATAATTCTCAACCCTATAGGACCTGTGCTTTTTTCGTGTGTTCAAGGTGGGGTGTTTTTTCTTTGGGGGTGGGGGGTTCAAAGATATTGGTATTGGTATCGGCTCTGCACCAGAGTTGGACCAAACCAGGAAAATAAATGCACCAGCCAATTACTTACACCTGATATTGGTATTGGTATAGGTTCTTACCTTTTACTAGCAATGCACCCGCGCTACGTGGGGAAAAACATAAATTAAGCGACATGGGATGATGAAAACTATTTTAAAGTGAATTTGAATTATATTTGTACTTTATGCTTTAATTCCAAAGCCGGATAAATCATACTTAATCATTAAAAACAGTTGAAAAAGGTTATAAGATATATTTCTATTTTAAATAAGATTTAAGAATCTTATCGTTAGTTCGAATAGAGAAGTCATACAAAGAAATAGTTAATAATCTCTTTAGGATGTGCTTGGTAAGTGGTAGTCCTACATTCCCATGAAATATTATCAAACTTGTTTTGATGAAAAAATATTTCCGGAAATATAAGATTAGCATGGTAATCTAATGGCCTAAATCATGAGAATCTTATTCCCACTCAGGTCACTGCCTATCACAAAATTATCCCCAATTATTCCCACCTAACACAATTTGCTACGATTGTCTCCGCATGCCTATCTCAGCCTAGTCGTCGCCTCGCCGTCCATCAGCCATCTGACGTCGACCTCCCCCTTTGCCTCCTTCCGCTCGTCCGTAGACACATTATCCGCTGGCCGTCTTTCGCCATCCATTCAAACTGGCGAGACTGGTGGAATACACCAATCCACAATGGCAAGAAAAATGATAGCTCATCCTGTAATTTTTGAGATTTTAAAGCATTGTTAAAACTTGAAAACATAAGTAATGTAATTTTATTAATATACAAATAAATGTACATGATAAAAATAATAACTTACAATCTCTTCATTAACTAACATCTTCTTAGGCAGATTGTTGTGGTCGATGCAAGGATCCACAAACTATTAATAAGGATGAAAAAGCAGTGGTTATTGTAGGAGGCAGAGTAAAGTCACCCAATATCTTAAATGCGGCACAGGACATACCGGAATTACATGTTGCAGAGTGTCATTTTTACATCAACAAATAGTATACTTGTTGAAATTCTATGCATTTTTCATTGCACATATTAAATTCATTTGTTTGTTTGCAATTTTCTTTCACTTCACTACGTACACATAGTATGACATAAATTATTGTCCTTATTGATGACAATGATGGTTGAAATATGAAATTGAAGGTCATTTTTACATCAACAAATAGTATGCTTGTTGAAATTCTATGCTTGCTTTGCTGCATATTTTAAATTCATTTGTTTGTTTGCAATATTTTTTCACTTCACTGCCCATTTTAAATTCATTTGTTTGTTTGCAATATTTTTCACTTCGCTGCACATAGCTTGACATAAATTATTGTCCTTATTGATAACTATGGTGGTTGAAACATAAAATTGAAGGTCATTTTTACATCAACAAATAGTATGTTTGTTGAAATTCTATGCTTGCTTCACTGCACACATTAAATTCATTTGTTTGTTTGCCATGTTCTTTTACTTCACTACACATAGTTTGACATAAATTATTGTTCTTATTCATGAGTATGATGTTTGAAACATGAAAAGAAGCATATATAGATTGAATTATTGTAGACAACATACATGTTGTTGCATGCTTATAATTGGATTTGCTGAAGCAAATAATTGAGCATGGACAATTTGGGAAATAGAGAAAATTCGCCACCCTTCTAACTTCACTACACATAGTTTGACATAAATTATCGTCCTTATTCATGAGTATGGTGTTTGAAACATGAAAATGAGTATATATATAGATTGAATTATTGTAGACAACATACGTGTTGTTGCATGCTCATAATTGCATTTGCTGAAGCAAATAATTGAGCTGGGGCAATTTGGGAAATAGAGAAAATCTGCTACCTTTCTATACCTTTACATTATGTATATAGATAGTTTCTTGATACTATTTACTCTAGGGGTTTATACCTTTTCGTTTTGATGTTACTTTTAATTGTAGTTTACAATGATTTTTAGTTGCTCTGGCAGAAAAGGCTTCCAAAATTGCCTCGATATATAGTACTGATGTTTCTACCGCAAAGAGAGCAGTGCAAAGAATTAAAAATGGGTTCTTACCTAGCAGTTACTGCTGCATCTTCTTATCCTCCCCATCTTCTTAAGCAACCACAAGAATAATTTCGACCTATATTGGTCTGATAACATCAGGAAATTAAAAATGGTTTATACCTGTTCATGTTTTTATTTTTCTGAAGGCATGTGTAATGAGAGCTACAGGGTCAACAAGTTTTTGATCTGGAGTGTTTTCTGATCAATTGTCTTCGGAAATTGATATTGTACTACATTAAGACATTCAGTTTACATCATGGCATTGCTAAGAATACAGTGATGACTATGGATCAGCATCTTTAAATGTTTGTTGGATCTTTCTTATTTATTTTCTCTTTTGCTGTATCAAATTGTGATTTTGTTTTGGCTTGCAATTAGATTGGAATTTGAGCTAGGAATTACTTATGATTTTTTCTTTTGGATACTCTCTCTCTCTCTCTGCCTCTCCCTCTCCCTCTCTCTCTGTCTCTGTAGGCTACTGTTGATCTAAGCTATTGAGAAAAGTATTTCATTGTCATCTCAAACATGAAAAACAAAATTAAGAAGAGAATAATGGAGGAAAGATGCCATAGGAGCGAATTTCCTCCTATGGCATCGAAAAAATACACACTATCTCATTTTTTCCGACGATCGGCATCCATCATCTTCATCGTTATCATCTAAGATGTGGGTACACTAAATTTCATGTGATTCTATAATTTTTTCACCGTTGTTGTAGAATCACATGAAATTTGGTGTACGTACCCACATCTTAGATAATAACAATGAAGATGATGAATGCCAATCGTCGAAAAAAATGAGGAGTTCCATAACTTATTACAGTTGCAAGTTACAATTTCAGCCCACTAACTTACGGAATTATTAATACATCAATAATTAAAAAACCATCCTTCCATAAAACAAAATCTTAACTTGAAAGTTGAAACCTTGGTGTAATAAGGATCTTAACTGCACTGCGAGATAATACTTAAACTATCCTGAGATGTCTGTCTGAGCTCCAGAATTTCCTCGATGGTGCCCGTACCCTGAAAAACTGCACGCTATACATAAAGATTTGGTCAGAACTTCCATAACTCTTAGTCAACAATAATGCTTTATATCAAACAAAATAATTGAGATTACCTTATCCCTAATGCGTTGATTCTCTTCTCTAAGAAGAGAGAGGCATTAGGAGATTTACTACTAGGATTGGACTCTGAGGCTCAAGCAGTCTTTCTTGCATATATTTGTATTCCACCCTTGGCAACATTGCGGGACCTTACAGATCATATATCAACAACATATATTTTCATTCTTATATATAGAGATAATCATACTTGGAAACATTAAGGAATATTCTTCAAATAAAATTGTGTGATTAATAATTTATCTCCATAATATGTATATTCATAACATATGCACTTGGAATGCTTGCACTCTTCGCTAGCATACATGAACTTATGATTTACTAATTGTTATGCTTGTGAAGATCATGCATTTGGTTTTGAGGGAAACATTCATATTTTTAAGTGCATGTCCGCACAGAAAATAGAGATTATTCATGCTGTTTTGTTCAAATGCATGTTCAAAAATTATTTATTTGACATTAAGTGATTTCTTCTTTTTTTTTTAATGATGACATGCATAAATTTAAAACCTTAAGAGAGAGAAAATGTGATCAATGTACCAGTATACATGAATAGCTTTGGCCAGAAAAATATTCAAGCCGAATTCTTAGAAATTCTTATCCAGCTCTAGCCTTGATTAGGGGTGAAACTGGGCCGGGTTCGGCGGGTTTTAAATAATTTTATGCCCAACCTGAATATTAAACCCAAACCCAAAACTCGTCCAAACCCGACGGGTTTACAATGTGTTAAACAGGAACCCGCAACTTCGGGTTTCGGGTTAAGGCGAGTGGATCGGTTTTTGTGGATTTTTCGGGCTTTGCCCATTTAAAAATTACCAAAACAATAAAGTTATAGTACTTAAGGTAAGTTCTACTAATAATATGTATGCACAAAATTTATACTTTGACAAAACCATATATGTTATATATTATAGATTTATAGAGTACACATAACAATTGCACTAACTTGACATCACACAATAAATTAAAACATGCACATTATAAATTTAAAACTAAATGTTTATGTAATATATCGAGTTGCATCCGTTATGAGACGGGTTTGGTTCGGGCCGGGTTTAGGGTCGGGTTAAAAACAATACTCATACCCAACCCGAAATATTTTTATCTAATCCCCAACCCGCCCAATCGGGTTCGGGCGGGTATTCGATGTCTAAAAAACCCAGGAAAATCGGATTGGGTCGGATCGGGTTCGGGTAAACCCAACCCGACTTTCACCCGTAGCCTTGATGTACTAAAGCATGTTTGGTTATTAGCCCCACCCCCACCCACCCCTAATGTTTACTATCAAATTAACCTAAGATACTAAGATATTTATAATTATTTTGTGGTATTGGATTTTGTTTGGCAGGGTTACGGTGCAATCCTGAATGACAGTGGATGGCTATGCTATATGCATATGATTTGTATTCGCTTGCAGGTAACAAATGTTCTTTATTTACATTATTGTGCAACTCTTGGCATCATGAACAATAGAGATCATTCTACAACATTATAGTTTGTGTATTACTAGCACTGAATTGGAAATAATATGTTGACGTTTTTTTCTCCAAAATTATGCCAAACAAAATTGATAAGTTTTATCTCTCTGAATATTTCGTTAGATTATCTCATTAATCATATTCAATTATGCAATTTTTCTTCCATTTGAATTTCCTTCAATTAAAATGGGTCTTGCGATGGAGTTTCCAGAATTCAGTATTGCTTCTTTGCATATATGAGAAATGCATATGCTTATTTTCTTAATGGAAATTTCATCTGACTTTTATAAAAGAATTAAGAGTTTTAGGGGGTGTATTTAAAAATATGAACATTTAGGGGATGTTTTACAAAATAGCAATGTTTTAAAGGCCCTATATAAAAAAAACCTTAAAAAATTTATTTAATGTCTATAAATTTTGTATAAATTAACACCATTGACATCGTGTAATTTTTAGTAAGCTCAAAGTTTTCTATTTTTATTGGTTTTTTAATATTTTGCTTTCTATTGAACAAGAAAATTGCAGAATTTTGAGAAAAAAAACAAAAATTTTCTGTTTTCTATGGCTATTCGATAAATTGCATCCTATAACACCCTAAAATCGCGAATCATTCAAAAATCTCATGTTTCCTATTCTCTTCCATTATTCAATATTTTGCATAACATAGCTCTCAGAAATCGAGAAATTTTCAAAAATCTTGAAATTTGTTGTTTTCGACAGTTTTCCAATATTTTGCTTATTTTAGCACACAAAAAATGTGCTGCTTTTTAAAATCCCAAAAAAAATTGTTTTCTTAAAATTTTAATATTTTCCATGTTGTATATATGAAAATCGTAAAATGTACGAAAATGTTAAGAAAATGTTTTTAAAATGTTAAAATGTACGAAAAACCGAACAACACAAAAAGTTTTTAATTTTTGAAAATTTCACGATTTTCGTCTGCTGCATGTAAAGTATTTGAAGAAAACAGAAAAACTTTTGAATTTTTAAACATATCACGATTTTAGTGTGCATGCAAAATATTTATAATTTGAAAAAAAAAAAAAATTGGGATTCCTGAGGATATCGCAATTTTCGTATACTATATAGCAAGCAAAATATTGAGGAAAAAAACAAATAGCACGGAAAATTTTGAAGTTTTTGAAAATTTCGCGATTTTTGTATGCTATGCATGCAAAGTATTGATAATTTGAAGAAACGGAAAAATTTTGAATTTAAAAAAAACACAATTTTTGTGAACTGATGTCACGCCCTGCTTTCCAAGATATCAAAATTTCAGGACGAACCTCGGCCTACCATGCTACTTATGGTAAGAAAATATTTTTCCATAGTCACATTACGGCTGTCAATCAGTAATCAAGAGCAATAACATACTATCTATTAGTAACATGTCCAATAGCCACAAGAAAAATAATTAACAGGAAACAAGATAGCGGAAGCTATAAAGATCCAAGGATAACTAACCATGAATAAGAGATATATCGGTGAGATGGTCCTCACAGATCGGTAGTCCTGTTGAAATACTCACGTGCTAAGTCAAGTATCTGGGCCATGCAAAACCCAGACGTCAGAACGTCATAAATATCATAATAGTAGTAAACTGAACAGTATGCTATACAAAATATCACGAGCAAGAATGAGGTATGTGTATAAACAAAAGCAATCACAGGCGATATAACAACAGGCTATGGGTAGTCAAACAGGTCAGGTGTATCATAAGGTCTTGTGTTTCTAGGTTAACTATTTTAAACGTATTTGAAACCAATTAATGTAATCCTTATCGTAACCCAACAGTATATATCACGTTCATTCCCCATGGGACCACGGTACAATATATCCCGTTCATTCTCCACGAGACCACGGACAATAAACAATGGTTATTCCGTTCACGCCCGGAAACACGGCAACAATAATATTCTCTTGAGTTACGTTCAGTTACATTCTTGATTTCCCCCTTTTCTCAGGTTTCATGTTCAAGTCAGGTATCAATATAATATCTACCTAATACCAACACAGGAACAATCGGGTACATGTTATGTCTATCTAGACAACAGGTCACATCCATCAATACAACTAGTCAGGATTGTTGGTATCGGTAAGTATTACAGTCAATAAGTACTAGCACGATAACAGTAATAGTAACAGGATGATAAGGTACAAGTCATGAATTTGTGTACAGGCATGTCAGGGATGATATAATCAATCAGGTAAGGTGTGTGTATCATAGTCACATACTATAGACAAGTCCCAGTGTAAAGCAGACAATATGGTTGTAACAGTATAACATGTAATCATGAAGTGATATGGATTAACAGGTTATATCAGCTGATTTAAATCTAGTTGTGGCGGTTACAATTTGTTTTAAACAAGTGTTTAATCAACAAGTAAATAATAATCTCGATAAATAGATACCATATGTTTCAGATTATAGAATTAAATGTGAACTTGGTTTGACACGTTGAATATTTATTAATTATATTTCTTATCTAAATGCGATACATGAAATAACGACCATGACCATATGAACAACCATAAGTTCATTATATCAATTAAACCATATTAAAAATAATCTTTGTTAAGAGTATCCACTAATGTTACTTAGTCATATCTAAATAAATTATTATGAACTAAACTTATTATTTAATATCTTGTAACAAAAATGATATGATAAATATAGTAATATCACGGCACGATATGAACTTGCCGTAACTAGCATGTAGCAAGTATAAAAATACTTGCCTCGACAACGAGGATCACGGCAACGGCGACACAAGCTCAGGTTTGAGCTCGGTCAGGACTTGGTTTGAAGCTTGGGCTAGCTTGATGGGGTTCTGGTGTTGCGCAGGGGCCATACTCGGGGCTATGGGTTAGTGTCCGGTGGTGACGTGAAAGGCGACGAGATAGTAGGGAACCACCGAGGATGTTGGCGGTTGGGTTTAAGGTTGGTGGTACTGGCGGCAGGGACTCGGGTTGTGGGTTTAGAGGAGCTCAGTGGAGTTCAAGGAGGAGGCATGTCGGCGACGGTGAGGTGATGGAGACAAGGTTCGCCAGAGTTAGGCGGTGGTCATGGGTAATCTAGGGAGCTAAAGATTGGTGGCGGTGTAGGCAGAGTTGATCGGCGGTGAGGTTAGGACGTTGGGTGCTTGGGTTGAAGAGGAATCGATGATGATGATGATGGGGTTGGTCGACGATGAGGAGAGTCGACGTCGAGATTAGATGGAGAGAGTACGGTGATGGGTTTTTGATGGGCGGCGAGATGAAGTTGACGCTGACGAAAGGTCGGGGTCGCAGGCGACAAGAACGACGAGGGGAGGAAGGAGGTGAACGGGGCTGTTGTGAGGTGGTGAGGCGAGGTCAGAGAGATGGGTGCGATGGTTGGCTCGGGAAGAGAAAAGAAGACGAGGGAGATGAGGGGAAAGAGAGAATTTACAGAGAGAGAGATTTGATTTATATTAAAAAAACTATATAATAGTATATATAGTGTAGTATATATTAAGTTATATATATATATTATAGTTTAATCTAACTAATAGTATACAGATAATATCAAATTTCGTTCCTTCTCAACCAAAATCTCACTGAAAATATATTTTGGAAAATAATATATATACGTAACCTTTTTTTACCATAATGCAAGAATATAATCTAAATATCTCATACCCTTTATTTAAGATTTAAAAGGATTTTAAATATATTTTAAACCTGATAAATATTTGATATGTAGACTATATTAGATTTAAGCGTAAAAGATAAGGGTAAAAAAAATAAAACATGAGATGCTTAACCATCTGATGACAGTTAATATATAAATTATCTCTAACGTGTGGCTACCAAAAGATATCTGCATATAATTTTGATATTATAAATATCAGTTTACTAGATTCTCATAGATTTAGTTTACTGATAAATATTAAACAAAATATTAATTTAGCACCATACTGGGTTTCACACATGTGGGTCGGGTCGGATAACCATTTCTACTATTCAAATCAATCGCAACCCAAATAAATAGATAAAAAAATATAAAGTATGATTTAAAATACCAATTAATATCGTATGATCGTACTAGGGTGTTACAACTGATATAGAAAATTTGAATAAACAGAAAAATTTGGGATGCTTGAAGATAGCTCAATTTCGTGAGCTAAAAGAAGCAAAATATTGAAAAAACGAACAGCACAGAAAGATTTTTTTTTTGAAAATTTCACGATTTTCGTGTGCTGCATGCAAAGTGTTTAAAGAAAATAGAAAACTTTTGAATTTTTAAATCACAATTTTAGTACAAAATATTGATAATTCGAAAAGAAAAAAAGAAAATTTTGGGATTCTAGAGAATATTGCGATTTTCATATACTAGCAAATTATTGAAAAACTGAAGAGAACAGAAAATTTTGAAGTTTTTGAAAATTTCATGATTTTCGTGTATTATGGCATGCAAGATATTGAAATTTGAAGAAAACTATTTTTTTTTTTTTTGAGATTTTTGAAAATATAACGATTTCATGTGCTATAGCATTCTTGCCCCAAAATTCATATACCTTTGTATCTAGTTAAAAATGTATTTTTTTCTGATTTGGAGTTATAAGTAATTCTTATAAAATAAATGAAAAAAACAACTTGTAGCTCATTGGTTAAGCATTTTCATTATTGTCCTATAGCCCACGTGTTCGAATTCCTACATCCCAATTATTTTTATTTTGAATTCTTTTATTCTTTTTGGAATTCTGAAAGTTTTACAGGCGTTTAATGGAGTTACGAAAAGACAGAGAAGAAAGGATATATGAAAATGGACTACTTGTACTGAACCGAGACCAGAACCCCGACAATTTTGGCCGACTTGGGGCCAATCTTGAGCCGGTTTACTCGGCCCTGTTACCTCCAAACGGGCCCCGTCCGTGGGTGCATGACTCTTGGCCTACCTGCAGTTCAATTCTTCAGTCCAAAACTCCCCCACTCACAGGAGAACTGCCCAACCTTTCATCTACTCTATTAAACTCTTTTAATTTCATTTTAATTCCTCTTTTAATTCACCATACCCTAGTTTCCTCTCCTATATATACCCAATCGGTCCAAGCTCCTCCCACTCTGAAATTATCCTAAAAAATTACTCTCAAAATTCAACCCCTCAAGTTCTATCTAAGCCAAGAAGAGAAAATCTTAAGTCATTGTCAAGCTCGTTTTCTCCTGCGTCATCGATCTCGAACCGAGCCTCCTTCCTCTCTACAAAGCCCAAGTCAACCAAGGATTGCTCAATAGCTAATCGCTAAGCCCTTTTCTCTTCGAACTTCGAAGTTCTCTCTTGATCCTTCCTTTTTCCTTATAAAACGGTAAATTGGTTGCTGAACTAATTCATTCCCGGTTCCGTCAATAAAATTTTCCCCATATTTCTCCAAGTCCGCTTGAATGTTTTCTATTTTCTCCGCATTTGTGTTTGAATTGAGATGCTTAGGGTTCAAATATTAAAACCTTTCTAAACCAAAGAAATAATAAAGCCCAAAAGAAATATATATATATATATACACACACACAAACAAACCCCAATTCCCGGCCCAGCCCACACCCGACCATGGCCCAAACCCCACGCCCGACCCGGCTCGTGCCCAAACCCGACCCGTCATCCCTCTCTTCCCCACTCGTACATTCGTTTCCCGCTCCTTTTTCACCGTGCCCCCACGTCGTCGCCGCTCACCCCATGCCTCGTTCCTCATCGCCCCATGACCCCATGCCTCTAACCACGACCTCGCGCGCGCCCACTCACCTCTCTCAACCTTGTCTCCCTCTCCTCCCCATGCAAAACCGAGACCTCATTCTCACTACTTTCCCCTGCACCCCTGCCTCCTCCTCGACCCTTCACCGCTCGCCGACTACTCTCCCCAACAGCCTCGCCTCCTTCGCCTCCTCTCATCGCCACTCCTTACACCCCCCTTACAACTCCAAGACACTTCAACCCACCACCTTCATGCACCCCGCTGAGCTCCCCTCAACGACGACACGCCAACGAACCTCTTCCCTCCTCCTCGTCGCTGTCCCTTCTCGCCGCCGGCATCTCTCTCTGCATCACCTGAGCTTCGACGTTGCAGCCACTCGAGCTCCCCAACCCCCCTCGACGCCAACAGAGCCCTCCCCCTGAGCAACTCCGATGACGATACCCACCTCTTTCCTCCACCACCGAGCTCCATCAATCCCCAGCATCTCAACTGCGCCGTCGTCTCCTCGCCTTCGAGCGTCGCCACCTCCACCTCCCAACAATCAAGATCGTACCATCGCAAGATCAACCCACCTCGACAGCGAACCCTAGCCGCGCCGTTCGTGGCGCGATCTTGCCGTTGCCGCTGTCGTGCATCGTCAACGCGTCATCAGGCAAGTACCCTGCTTGCTCCATGCTAATTCTATTTATTACATTTCTAGATGACAATAAATACAGTATATACTTTACTTGCGAATCAATAATGTGTACGTGTTCGATGCCAAACCCGAGGGGGAAAACCCCGTTAAATTGACGGAAACTGATCACATAGGTTGGCACATATAGTAATGAACATCGTGTTATATTTTGGCTGAAAAATACAGTCGTTACTGACGTGGTCAATCATCCCCATTTAAGCCCGTTAAAACTGAAATTTTCCGCGGCTGAAACTTGTAAAAATCATAACTAATTGATTATAGATTGTAATGTTACGTTAGAAGGCTCAAATCGAAACCGACCCGACGACCTAGAACCCCATAAGAGTTTTAATTTGTTTCTATGCTAAAAAGACGACGGGAACTGGTTCGGAGTACGGCTCTGGAGTGCAGTCCAGAGCAGCACTGGTTGTTGATTCTCATCTTGTAATGCTTACCCTCTGCTGCTTGAACATGTTATATTGCAGAACCCTATACCATAGCGAAGATGAAACAGTTAGATAACTAATGAAAGTGATTTCATCCCTTTCCACTGATGTTTACTATTTAAACTGTATTTTAGATTAACAGGACGTATAGCGGTCCCAAACAGGGATAGAACTTATTCCCCATTGTTGTACAGTACATAACTTCTGATGTAGAGGCGCGATTGAGAATCCGTCTAGTGCGTTGGAAACCTAATTGATAAACCTAAATTTCGTTCAACTATAGTGTCGCCTAATTTTGATCCCAAGAGGGTGAAAATTGTGTTGTGAAATGGACATTCAGTTCAGGAACTGAATTTCCAGCAGCGAACACTTAAAATGAAATGGCTGTAACTTACAAACCCGAAATCCGATTGCCCTGAAATTAATTTTGTTGAACTTCCGACTGAGTTTACTTGCTACCACATTTGTATGAATGTATGATTTAAGGCAATTTTTATAAGTTCATAAGATGCATGATAGCTCGTATTACACATGATTTGTTAACTGCATAGATGCACATATTTTACCCGACTGCTATACTTCTAGTGATAGTGCATGTTATTATTCAGTGTACAATGCATTGTCGTGCGTGAATGGTATCGGTTTAGGAGTATCAAGTACGCCAGTGAAAAGTGAATGATTCGTGACGGTGAACAATACAGTGAACAGTGACTAAAACCGTGTTATTGGTGCGTACTTATACACGACTAGACCATACTCATAAACAGTGTAAACCTGGGGGAAAAGGGGAAATCGAAGTTGAAAAAGAATTGTATTTAGCGAGGACAGTGATTTAGAGGATGATCATTCGAACAGCGACTCTTATATATATTAGGTTGGGCCTAGCGGTCCGGCTGACAGGGTTATGTCCCGGACGATAGCGGGTCGTAGTCTCGGGTATGTACGAGACCCTCGTTAAACATGATCCTCCTTTCCACAACTCGATTTCAAAAGTGAGTTAGAGACTAATAGAGACACATATCATGCATTGCATCAATTAATGACATATTGACTACCTGCGTTTTATCTTCACTGTTATTACTTTCTTTTCTTGTTTCTTGTTACTATCATAATATTGCTATTACGTCGCTCTGATGACCTGAGTATGCATGCTCAGACCTCAAGGAAGAACCAGTACAGGAGTCAGACTTGCCCTTCGAGCTTGCAGAGATTTAGTCGGGAGTACCTCCATTACCTTTACTGCTTTCCCTAAAGAAACCTTGTATTCGCACTTGGTTAGTAGTTCTTTTCCTTGTTTTATTGTAAATTATGAACAATGAAAGTTGATGTAATAATTTAGTGATGTATTTCCTTTACTTCTATGCTTTGTTTACTGATTACCATGTAATGCTAGAAACCGAAGTGTGACTACGGTGGGATTATTCCTTGACCGTAGAAGCATGGCTGGCCTAGTCATCCCTCGTTTTCCGTATTTTGGGAAGTGGGGCGTGACACACCCGAGTAAGTTCCTTTCTTCTTCTTCTTCGTTTTGTTTTCTCATCAATTCGGCTACATCCATTTAGTTACACACAAGCTTGACTTGTCATTTATAATTTTTCATGCTATAAAAAAGAATAATAACAAATGACAATAATAAATAAAATCATCATTCATGCAATTGTTAGCCATGTCTCATTTAACTGTTTTTAATTTTATATTTCTTTAAATTGAAATTCTTGCCATTGTTATATAGTATTAGTCGATAGCATGATATTTAGATTTGAAAGAAAAACAACGTAACGAACCAATACCTTGCATTACCTCTTTTAAATAATGTTTTGTTGATGTTGTAGATCATGCACGGGGTAACGACTTACCCCACCCACAAACTTTGAAATCATAGCACGGTTACAAATTATCACATTTTTTTCTAAAAAGAAACGATTTTTATTAAAATACCCTAAGGCCTTGAAACATAGAATTTTAAGCCGAAATCCTTTCCCTTGGCAAGTACGTCCCTCACAACCCTCTTTAAGGGAGCCCTATTAAAATATGTTGTGGATTATCGCGTATCTTGGGTCTATTGGGTGAGATCAGAGCTCTTCACTGAGTGCGTTCTCGAAGGAAAAGAAAATATGATTTTAAACAAAATAAAACAAATTTCAAATCACCCTTAAAATAATTATATATATATATATATATATATATATGCGACTTAAAAGGAAGCAAATTTGTAAATCTAATTTCCATAAAATATTCTAAATTAAAAGATTAAGTTTTTATTAATATATCTCAAGTTTTCCAAAAGATGGATTTTTCATGAAAATATCATAAACTTTTAAAAGCTAGATTTTACCACTAAAATATCATTAAATCTAAAATATTTTTATTAAAACCCTTGACATTCTAATTAACATATTTTTACCAAAAACACCCTTGAACTTAATTTCAAATAGAATATTTTACATAAAAAACCCCTCGAGAATTTAAATGTTTATTTTACATAATACCATTAAGTTATCAATAAATACATTAGAATTCAAAAGACTGGTCTATGTTACGTATTTAGGTTGCAGATTGATTTGAATGGCGCCTTCTCTTGACAGGCCTCGGGGTGACGGAAACAATAATGCACCACTTGTCTCTCCCTAAATGTAGATCGTAACTTCAGGAAATCAAATTACATAGGACTCAAAACTTGAACTTGAAAACCTGAACTTGACTTAAACCGAAAATTGATTTAAACTTCGAACTTGAACTTGAACTCGAACTTGAATTTGAAAACTTGAACTTGACTCAAATCTAAACCTAAACTTGAACACTTGAACTTGGCATGAATACTTGAACCCAATATATACACTTGAACACAACTTGACATGACTACAATTGACATGAATACTCTTGACTCGATCAAACCTATTACATGCTTGACTAGATTTGACCCGAATCATGAATACATAATGACTTGAGATGAATACTTGACATGAATACATGAACTCGACTTGAATCTTAAAATGGTACACTTCTTATGTATTCATTGATTCGGGCAAGTCTTGTGACTATATTTGTAAATTAGATTACACGGGGTATTGGGTAGTTTAAGTATGAATCATGTTCCCCTCCGAAAGACGCGGCGGAGACGCGAGGACGCCTTGCCTGAGATTCGGGGCAGATGCTATTTGGTTTTATCCGTCTACCTCTCCGAAGATGCCAAATTGATTTATGGCACCATATATCGGAGGTTTAGACGGATGCGGCCGGTATAGCAGACTTCGTCAGATTCCCCCTCGTTTGAGGGGTTTTTGATTGTGAGGACGCTCTTCCCTGCACAGGCAAGCCCCTGCAGTTAATTACGCTACCGCATCGCGGTAACCACTTTCTCCTTCTCCAGAATTTCACTTCGTGTCATGTATGTTGTTTTGTTTGTGGTTGCCCGTGGATTGCATACGGAGACTAAGTTATGTCGTCGCCCGTAGGACGTGGATTAGTCCAAATCCGTATTTACTTAGATTTGGGTTTGGGGTTTTAGTTTAAGGATACGTTAGCCGTTTTTAGGCCAAGATCGACTTAAACGTTTGTTAAGGATACGTTAGTCTGATTTGAGACTAAGATCAACTTAACGGGATCGTTTGGATCCGACAAGAGAGCATTTGGGGACTCTATTGTTCCAGTTTAGGGACATAGTGGTCTATATTCCAGTTTAGGGACATGGTGGTCCATATTCCAGTTTACGGACGTGGTGGTCCATCGCCAGTTTAGGGACGTGGTGGTCCATGTTCCAGTTTAGGGACGTGGTGGTCCATCGCCAGTTTAGGAACGTAGTGGTCCATGTTCCAGTTTAGGGACGTGGTGGTCCATCGCCAGTTTAGGGACGTAGTGGTCCATCATTAGTTTAAGGACGTTTCGGTCCAACATTAGTTTAAGGACGTTTCGGTCCAACATTCCCATTTTGGGGTAAATATTAGTTTAAGGATGTTTCGGTCCACGAGTTTAAGGACCCCGCAATCCATATCGATGTGTGGTCGTCGGGACCCGTCACCTCTCTGATGTCGTTGAAGGATTACAACGATGGGTGTCAGAGGAGTTCGGAGATGTACCCTCGAACCGGTCGTAAATTGATTTAGGGAGCAGCCGTGCTCAGTCAATTTAATTTGAGGACTTATGGCCATGACTGGGCTAAGTCCAGTTTCAAGATTCTTTTGTCTTTGGCTTATTGGACCTGTGCTAGGGCCTTGCCCGTTTACTGTATTATTTTTCTTTATTTTGGTTGGGCTCTATCCCTTTTTAAAATGCATAGTATTTTTGATTAGGCATGTTAGGCCTTTTAATTGGCTCTGTCCCTTTTCTTAATAATGCAGAGCATTAAATACTCTGACAGTGCCTCATGTGGCTTGTCAGGCGTTTTGCGCCAATTAATGAGCGCAAGCGCTCGTGGAGGTGACACGTGTCACGCTCTGGTGAGCGCAAGCGCAACAGCGCAGTGCGCTGCGTCAGTGCGCTGCGCTGTTGCACTGCTGACACGTGGCGCTTCCTGGCCGCTTGCGCAATAGTGCAGTTTTGGCAAGTGCCGGGCACTATTAACTTGAGAATCTTTTAGATCCAGAACCAGAAGTGCAAAGCACTGTTTGTTTTCTTGATCTAATTTAGATCAATGAAAACAAGTTCTTCTTGTTTTTCTTATCTCGGGGAACCAATGGTTCATAAAAAAAGTGCAAAGCACTTATTATTATTTATTTTTCTTTTTATTAGAGATCATTGATCTTGTTCTCAGATCAATGATCTGTTCATAAGAGAATTTTCTCTTTTTCTAAAGGTTTTTTTTTTACCTTTTTTGTTCTTGAGAATTTCTCTCCAATTCTTCAGAGTTCTCTCTGTTTAATTTTTCACAAAATGTTGATGATTTTGAATTGAGGTCTAGGGTCCTTTTTATAGTGCCCATAAATTAGTTAAATTTGTTAAAAAGATCTTTCTCTGAGTGATTTGGGGAATTTTCCCCACCGTTGGATCTTTGATCCAAGGGCTTCTGTTTTACAGAAAAAAATCTTCTTGTTTTAACAAGAACAGAAAGATCTTATTAGAATTTTAATTCTGTTTGGCGTAAACGCCCCAGCGCTTGACACGTGTAGCGCAGCGCAGCGCTTGCGCAGTTGTGCTTGCGCAACTGTACAGACACGTGTCGCGCAGCGCAATGCTTGCGCGGCTGTGCTTGCGCAACTGTGCTTGTGCAACTGCGCAGACACGCGTCGTGCAGTGCAGCGCTTGCGCAGCTGTGCTTGCGCAACTGTATTTGCGCAACTGCGCAGACACGTGTCGCGCAGCGCAGCGCTTGCGCAGCTATGCCTGCGCAACCGTGCAGACACGTGTCACGCAGCACAGTGCTTGCGCAACTGAAACGTTGCTTCCTTTTGTTTTTTAATAGAGCTTTGCTCTGATTGGGTGCGCTGCTTTGGGCGCTGTGCTGATGTATCTGTGCCTGACACGTGGCGCGTTGCGTGCAGCGCAAAGAATCTGAAGCGTTACTTCATTTATTAAAGTTTAAGTTTTCAAAGTAGAACTTTACTCTGATTGGGGGAAGATGAAGCGTTGCTTCATCTCCCGTCTTGTAATTTGAAAAGAGTTTTGCTCTGATTGGGGTAAACAAATGCCCCCCCACCGTTGCGCTTACGTGGCCCCAAACGCGAGCGCAACGGTGGTAGAATTCCAACCGTTGCGGCAACTTTTGGAAGTTGAAAGGTCATTTGATGCCTATAAATAGGACCTTTGGTCCTCAACAGATGATTATCATCTCAAAAATTTTACTTTTAGAACTCAGAGCCCTGCTCTTTATTTTCAAGAACTTCAAGAGTTAGATTCTTAAAACTTTTAGGTGAAAATTTTAATTTGAATTAAATTGAATTAGATTAATTTTCATTGACAGAGCCTCGTTCTCAATAGATCCCTGATCTAAAGAAAACCCATTTAGGGTTTCATTTAGCAGAGCTTTGCTCTAAAGGGGTTTAAAAAGGATTAAGGAGAACCCTGTTAGGGTTCCATTAATAGAGCTCTGCTCTCTTAAAAGATTTCCCTTGGATTTTCTCGATCCATTAATGGAGCTTTGCTCCTTCCAAATCATAGAGAAGAACTCTTAAGAATTCTTCATGGATCTTGGAAGTTAAAGACGGCATTTTATATTATTATTATAATTATAACATCTTTTCAGAGCAAAGCTTTCAATGTTCTTAGGGGATTTTCTTCAAATTCTCTTCATTATTGATTTTGATAGGTGTTACTCCTGTCTGCAGAGCGTTGCTCTCGAGGAGTTTTAACTCCCTGTGCTTTTTCTCATTGCTGATCTTCCAATGTTGTTTCCTTCAGGCATTATGGCGGTGCATCTATACAGTCTGCATGAATTCATTACCTACGAGGATATCCGTGTGCAGGGCCGTCAGCAAAACCAAGAGTTTATGGATGCCCAGTGTGCGAATGTCATGGGTCGTCTGAACGCACATGTTGGTTGGCTGCTCCCCCGCCGCTCTGCTCTCTTGAAAGTCGTGTCGGGAGCCATTTGGAGAGCACTCCCAGGGTTCCACGAGGCCCTACCACTCAATGCGCTAGATGATGCCGAAGACAAGGTGCATTCAGTGTACCTGTCGGGGCTGATCTCGAAGAAACGGCGGGATAGCCTCATCGACATCCTGCATCAAATTTTCCAGCAGACGACAATAGTCGCTGCTTATCGAAGGCTGGGTGGGCTTGCCGAGGATCTTGACACACAGGAGCGCGAGAGGTTGCGCACGAGAATAATCCGAAAGGCCAGAAGAACTCTGAATGGTCTTACTTTTGAATTCCTCAATCCGTGCCCTGGATCTAAGGTTATTCCATTGTAATAATATTTTTCGTTTATTTCTTTTATGATTGTAAGAACTTTTGGCAATATTAATGGAAAAATTTTATCCCAGCTTGTCTTTATTTTTCGTTCTGAGTCTTTTGCTTATGCATGAATGAGTGTGTCTCGAACGCCTGATCAAATGTAAATCGGATGCTCTTTCTGTTGCTTTCTTCTTTCTGTTATTATCAGCATGCTGTCTTGATAAACATAATTGGAAGATAACTTATTTTTTCCAAAAGATAGCGATGGCTTAGGCCGCAGGTTCGGATCTGCCGCCTAAGACTTTTCAACTCTATGAGTCGTGAGGGTCTCATAGAGACTTTTCTCCCTACGGATCGAGAGGATCTCGTAGGTGGGTTTTTTCCTTAGGAATCGTGAGGATTCCTAAGTGTATTTTCTCTTGTAAATCGTAAGGATCCTATAAGAGAATTTTTCCCTCTTACGAGTCGGGAGGACCCGTAAGCGGTTGTTTCCCTCCTTGTCGAAACTCGACTTCAGAGAGTGAGACCCGTGAATAGTATGCAAGAGACCATTTTAGATCGACTTGCAGGGTCCCATTGTTCAGGAAGCAAGTTTTTTAGTCCCTGCTGCCTGAGGCTTCATCTTGCAATTTGAGACGAATCGGGAATTTTCCCGCGGAGACACTGGTTTCTCTGCGAGCCGATGCGAATCAGGAGGCTCTCGTCAAGGATTGTTTGTTTCCCTGAGTTGAGGTTTTTGCCAAGGATTATTTGTTTCCCTGGTGCCAAGGATTATTTGTTTCCCTGGTGGTGAAACGAGTCGAGAATTTCCCACGGAGACACTGGTTGCTCTGCGAGTCGACGCGAATCAGGAGGCTCTCATCAAGGATTGTTTGTTTCCCTGAGTTGAGGTATTTGCCAAGGATTATTTGTTTCCCTGGTGTTGAAACGAATCGAGAATTTCCCACGGAGACACTGGTTGCTCTGCGAGTCGATGCGGATCAGGAGGCTCTCATCAAGGATTGTTTGTTTCCCTGAGTTGAGGTATTTGCCAAGGATTATTTGTTTCCCTGGTCTTGAAACGAATCGAGAATTTCCTACGGAGGCATTGGTTGCTCTGCGAGTCGACGCGGATCAGGAGGCTCTCATCAAGGATTGCTTGTTTCCCTGAGTTGAGGTATTTGCCAAGGATTATTTGTTTCCCTGGTGTTGAAACGAATCGAGAATTTCCCACGGAGGCACTGGTTGCTCTGCGAGTCGACGCGGATCAGGAGGCTCTTATCAAGGATTGTTTGTTTCCCTAAGTTGAGGTATTTGCCAAGGATTATTTATTTCCCTGGTGTTGAAACGAATCGAGAATTTCCCACGGAGGCATTGGTTGCTCTGCGAGTCGACACGGATCAGGAGGCTCTCATCAAGGATTGTTTGTTTCCCTGAGTTGAGGTATTTGCCAAGGATTATTTGTTTCCCTGGTGTTGAAACGGATCGAGAATTTCCCACGGAGACACTGGTTTCTCTGCGAGTCGACGCGAATCAGGAGGCTCTCATCAAGGATGTTTGTTTCCCTGAATTGAGGTATTTGCCAAGGATTATTTGTTTCCTTGGTGTTGAAACGGATCGAGAATTTCCCACGGAGACACTGGTTGCTCTGCAAGTCGACGCGAATCAGGAGGCTCTCATCAAGGATTGTTTGTTTCCCTGAGTTGAGGTATTTGCCAAGGATTATTTGTTTCCCTGGTGTTGAAACGAATCGAGAATTTCCCACGGAGGCACTGGTTGCTCTGCGAGCCGACGCGGATTAGGAGGCTCTCATCAAGGATTGTTTGTTTCCCTGAGTTGAGGTATTTGCCAAGGATTATTTGTTTCCCTGGTGTTGAAATGAATCGAGAATTTCCCACGGAGGCATTGGTTGCTCTGCGAGTCGATGCGGATCAGGAGGCTCTCATCAAGGATTGCTTGTTTCCCTGAGTTGAGGTATTTGCCAAGGATTATTTGTTTCCCTGGTGTCAAGGATTATTTGTTTCCTTGGTGTTGAAACGGATCGAGAATTTCCCACGGAGATACTGGTTTCTCTGCGAGTCGACGCGAATCAGGTTTTTCTTCGTCAAGGACACTTTTTTTTTCCTCGAGTCGAAGGATTTGCCGAAGACACTGGTTTCTTCGGGGTTGGGATGAACCGTCGAGATTTGGCTTCGTTTTCTAGCGGAGCCTGTTGGGAAAGTATGGTTCCCTCTTTATTTACGCCCTTGGATTGTATACAGGGATCGATGTGATCTTAACTGTAGGGCAAAAGTTTTACCGTCATAATTTTTTTTGTTTTATTTCCGCGATGCTCTATCATTTCAGCTTTTATATCGCGAAGGTTGCGATTGCCCAATCATTTCGACTATTTCTCGCGGTGCCTAATCATTTCGGCTGTTTATTTTGTTTTCACTTGCTGCTTTTCATTGCGAGTTGCCCAATCATTTCGGCTATTTTGCATGCATACATTTTACTTGCTGCTTTTTATTGCAAGTTGCCCCATTATTTCGGCTATTTCGTATGCATGTGCGGCCTACTGGCTTTCCGCCGTAAACCTGAAATTAGACACCGATTTTGGCATCAGCACCGCTACAACTGGGATATTGCCAGGAGCGAATCATCATCTGCCTCTGTCGATGTCAAACAAAGATGGCTTAGCGATCAGGGTTAAGGTCCTGTCGATTAAGGCTTTCGACTTCGTGAGCCGTAAGGGTTTCACAAAGGTATTTCTCCCTACAAGTCGTGAGGATCTTGTAGGTGTATTTTCTCCTTAGGAATCGTGAGGATTCCTAAGTGTTTGTTCCTCTGTAAGTCGTAAGGATCTTACAGGAGGGTTTTCTCCTTGTAAATCGAGAGGACTTACAAGGGTCATGCGAACATATCCCCAGTCACGGATGGATCTTGGTTAGGGAAATGTTTATTCGCGCCCGTGGATTGTATACAAGAGCCAGTATTGGACCACTTGTAGGACAATATTGGAAGTTGTGGGGGTTGCTTAAGCACAGGTTTAGGTCTCTGTAACTTAAGACTTTCAAATCTTATGAGCCGTGAGGGTCCCATAAGGGAGTTCTCCTTACGAGTCGTGAGGATCTCGTAAGTGTATTTTCTCCTTAGGAATCGAGGGGATCCCTAAGTGTGTTGCTCCTTTTTGAGTCGTAAGGATCTCACGCGGGTGGTTTCTCCTTACAAGGTCGAGAGGACCTTATAAGTGTCTTTTAACGAGGTTGCACCCTTTCGGGTTTTCATAAACACTCGCCGGTAGTCCTGCTGTTTTTACTCACGGAGCCCTTTCGGGTTTTCATCCGTGCCCGTTTTGCTTATGGACTTACCTTTTTTTATTCTTTTTATTTTTATATATATATATTTTTTTTACGAGGTCGCGCCCTTTCGAGTTTTCACGAACACTCGCCGGTAGCCCTGCTGTTTTTACTCACGGAGCCCTTTCGGGTTTTCATCCGTGCCCTTTTTTTGCTTATGGATATACCGTTAATATTTATATATATATATATATATATATATATATATATATATATTTTTATTTTGTCGGCTTACGAATGTTGCGGTATTAGTTTAAGGACGTTTCGGTCCGTTATTAGGAAGGCTGGCTACTGCTTGTAAAGCTTGAGCTTAGGAAGATAGCGAGCGAACATAGTCGTCGTCATCTATCATTGACCTAGGCTGTGGCTCATTAAGCGTAGTATTTCTTTAGGAAGCGACCGTTTATTGGCCTGAAAGGCCTTTCACCGTGCATGTCCATGAGTAGATAGGCCCCACCCTGGTAAACTTTATCTATGATGTACGGGCCTTCATAGTTTGGCTCGAATTTTCCCCGCTTGGCGCGATTGGGAATCATAGGCCTTTTGACCACTAGCATAAGTTCGCCTTGGCGGAATGTCCTCGGTCGAGTTAATCTTTCATATGAGCGCGTCATCTTTGCTTTATAAGCTTCTAGATTTTGTTGCGCTATGAGCCGGGTTTCATCAAGGGCGTCAAGCTCCTCAAGCCGAAGGTGAGCATTTTCTTCGTCCGTCAGCTCGTAGTGGACTGCCACTCGTAGAGAGGGTAACTCTATCTCGAGGGGGAGTACTGCTTCCGTCCCAAATACCAACGCGTACGGCGTTGTGTTCGTGGCCGTCTTGAACATAGGTCGATACGCCCAAAGAGCCTCTTGCAATCTCTCGTGCCAGTCTCTCTTATTTCGGGACACCGTCTTTTTCATGATTTTCGTCAGGGTCTTGTTGAAGGCTTTAGCTAGACCATTAACTCGCGGATTGTAAACTGAAGAATATCTCCAGTCTATATTATGCTGCTGTGCGAAGTGACTGATCTTGTGGCTTCTGTAGGCTGGCCCGTTATCGGAGATGATCCGTCTTGGCGTTCCAAACCGATATATGACGTGCGTCTTGAAGAAGTGGAGAATATTCTCCGTCTTCACTTCCCTCAGCGGTACTGCCTCTGCCCATTTGGAGAAGTAGTCAGTCGTCGCCAGGATGAAACGATGTCCCCTGGACGATGCTGGTTCGATGGGGCCGACTATGTCAGTTCCCCACATTTCGAATGGCCAGCGAGCCACCGTTCGGTGTAGTGGATTTGGATGTTGGTGGATGAAGTCCCCATAGATCTGGCATGAGTGGCATTGCTTCGCATATTCGAGGCAATCCTGAATCATCGTGGGCCAGTAGTATCCCCTCAGTTTGACCTTCAACTTCATCTTCGGGCCCGCTTGGTGAGAACCACAGATTCCGTCATGAACTTCCTGGATGACTCTTTTCGCTTCGTCGGGTCCTAAGAATCTCAGCCACAGAGAATCGAATGACCTCTTGTATAAAGTATCATTGACGAAGACGAAAGACAGAGCTCGTTTCATAAGCTGATGTCTTAAGGACGCGTCTTCAGGCGTTCGACGGTATTTGAAGTAGTCTATAAAGATTTCTCTCCAATCCTCGGTATTTTTCCGATCTTTTATTTGCAGGGTCGTCTGCTCACTCGCTCATTTTTCTTCGGATGATTCCGGAGATATTTCTGCTGGGGCAAGCACCCGACGGCTTTGTACCATGATTCTTACGTCGTCAAGGTTCTCATCAGCCAGTTCCTTAGCGAGCTTGGCCAACGCGTCTGCTTTGCTGTTTTCCGCGCGCGGTATGTTTTCCAAAACATAGGAAGGGATTTGGGTCAACAGTTGTTGCACCTTTTCGCCGTACTTCACCAACTCTGGTTTGCACGTTTGGTAGCCGCCGTTTACTTGACTAACGACTAGTTGGGAGTCTCCATATATGAGGAGGTTTTCAATTCCCATGTCTATGGCGATCTCGAAGCCTACTATCAAAGCTTCATATTCGGCTTCATTGTTTGTCCTTGGCTCTGTTAGGGAGAAAGCAAAACGCATTATCCCTCTCTGGGGAGTTACAAAGATGAGTCCTACCCCCGATTTGATTATAGGGGTACTTTGTTTGCGCTTCTTTACGGAAGATGCTCCATCGAAATAAAGCTCTCATCGGGTATCACCACTGTCGATCGCGTCAAACGCATGTTCGTCTGGAAGATCACAATTTAGAGGAGAATCGGCGGCTATCGGATGCTCAGCGAGGAAATCGGCGATGGCCTGGCCTTTTACTGCCTTGAGAGGCTGATAGGTTATCGAGAACTCCATCAAGAGCAGGGCCCATTTAGCGAGTCGTCCCGTTAATATGGCCTTTGACATTAAATATTTAAGAGGGTCTACCTTCGAAATGAGACGGACCTCATGCGCCAACGCATAGTGCCTGAGCTTTGTTATCGCGAAGATTAACGCCGGGCAGTGTTTTTCGATGGGAGAGTAGTTGCTTTCTGCCCCCAGTAGAACTCGACTTAAGTAGTAGAGTGCTCTTTCTTTCCCTTGGTCGTTCTCTTATGCCCATAATATGCCTAAGGAACCTTCGAGGGCGGTTGTATAAAGAATGAGAGGTTTTCCCTTAACCGGAGCAGCCAACACTGGTGGGTTCTGCAGGTACTGTTTAATTTCGTCCAGCGCGCCCTGGCATTTTTTATCCCAGACGAATGGAGTTCCCTTCTTCATCAGGTGGCTATAAGGACGGCACTTGCCTGAGAGGTTGGCTATAAATCGTCGTATATACGCGAGCTTCTCTTGGAGAGACCGCAGCTGTTTGAGAGTCCTTGGCGGAGGCATTTCCATGATCGCCTTGATCTTTGACGGATCTATTTCGATACCTCGGTGTCGGACGATGAATCCTAGGAATTTGCCTGGGGAAACTCCGAATGCACACTTGAGAGGGTTCATCTTCAAGTTGTATTGCCGAAGGCGTTGAAATACAGTTTTCAGATGCTCGAGATGTTCCTCATATGATTTGCTTTTAACCACGAGATCGTCGATATAGCATTCGACGATTTCGTGTATAAGGTCATCGAAGATCTTCGTCATGGCCATTTGATAGGTGGCACCGGCATTCTTTAAACCGAAGGGCATCACCTTGTAGCAGAATATACCCAAAGGAGTCCTGAAGGCAGTGTGCTTCTGGTCTTTGGGATGCATCTTTATCTGATCATACCCTGACGAGCCATCCATAAAGGAGAAAACCTCATGAGTGGACGTATTGTCTATCATCAGTTCGGTGACTGGCACTGGGAAATCGTCCTTCGGGCAGGCTTTATTGAGATCCCGGAAGTCCACGCATATGCGTACTGTCCCATTTTTCTTCATCACTGGGACGATGTTGGCGATCCATTCAGGGTATTGAACTTCCTGGATGAAGCCAGAGTCGATCAGCTTCTTGACCTCGGTGTTGATGCTCATCTCAAGCTCGAGCCGCATTCTTCTCGGCGCCTGTTTGACTGGTTTGACGTCCGGAGATATTGCCAATCTGTGCACAGCAATTTCTGGATCTAACCCCGGCATTTCGGAATAGTTCCATGAGAAGCAATCTTTGTGCTGCATAAGCAGGTCTTTTAACGCAGCCGCCCTCTCTTCAGACAGCAGCTCGCTAATGAATGTCGGTAGAGGATCGTTCGCCGTTCCCAACTCAATTTTCTTGAGGTTATCTGCAGTGGTATGGATTCCATCTTCCAGCTCTTTTGGCGCAGGTGGGAACTCTGAGGTCACCTCGTCGTTGCTGTTTTCAAAGCACCGGGGAAGGTCATCCATGTTCTCGGGCTCTCCTTTTGATATCATTATCACGTAACAAGTACGAATTTGCTTCCAATCCCAATGTGGAACTGGTTCTTCTTTCGTGGCCTTGGGTTCGTGCTTCTGTGTCGGCGCTACCCTCCACTTGTCAGACAGAGCAAACTTGCCAAGCTGATACTGATCTTCAACCCAATTCTTGAAGGTGAATCAGTCCTCAAGAGGGTGCCCTATCACTTGGTGATAAGGGCAATAGTCCGGGTGAGAGACTTCGCCTGCTTGTTCGGGGTGTTTAGACTCCGGCAGTGTAAGCATCTGATGTTTTAAAGCGAGGTCGAGTATTTTCTTCGTCTTGTCTCGAGGAAAAGAGTATACTCGACCCATTTTTCTCATGAGGGATAGATCGGAACCGCTTGGTTCCCGCTTGCGTGGCCTTTTAGCCCTGCTTCGTTGCTGTTGAGCGCCTTTTTCGCGTTTCGACTTGTTTCTGCCCTTGCGTCGAGCCTTCTTTATAACAGGTTGACAAGGAGCGGCATTTTCATCTTTCACGGCCTGTTGGAGAAGGCGTTGCGTTTTGGCTTTCTCGTAGATGACCATTTCGCGGTTATGATCGTCCCGGACTTTTTGACCCGCTTCCCTTATAAGCTTGTCCATTTGTTCTTCGAACGACGGACTGGGCTCTTTTGCATCTGGAACTTTCACTGGCTCAGGATTAGCGTCCTCCCATTGAGCATCCGCTTCTTCATCGAAGTCATACATGACATAGCAGCTGTTTAGTAGCTCTCTTTTCTTTGACCGGATGTACCCAAGTCCTTTTGTCTCCATTCTCCCATTAGGCAGTTTGCGTTGAGTCCCGGGAATGTTCCAGACTTTGTCATAGAACTTGGTTTTTCGAACGATCTGCTTGAAGGATATCCCCTGGCGTTTCAGCAGCTTTTTCAAACCTTCCGTATAATATCTGGGAAGACGGATAGGCTGAAGCCTGTCGAGCGTAGGATCCATGCCATGCCAGATTTCTTTCTCCACTTTGGTTTCTCCAGAGCGGTAGAATAGAATTGCTTTTTCGCTTTCTCGCCTGGGAGGGATATAGAACGTTTGCAGCTCTTCTACATTGTAAATATCAAGTGCATCCAGTTCTTTATGGTGTTTAAGCGGCACCATGGCGACTTGTAGACTTTGTTCTTCATCAGCGAACGTTCGTATTGAAGGTCGAGCAGAGAATACAGCATGGATCTCATCTTCCGAGTCGCTACCAAAGATCAACGTAGGAGCGAACGGTCCTGGCTTGTTGTGTTGGGGCGGACCCGAATACACTATCTCCTCTTCCTCCTCGGTATCACTCCCGAAAACAGGGATGGCGGCATTAGCTTTGTTTTCCGGCTTGTGACACCTTTCCGTGTCTTCGAAATCCGGTAAGAAGTACTTGGCATCTTCATATTTGCGGACTTCGTTCACGGAAAACGGATTCAGTTCTCCCGCCACGGTATACTCGAGACCATCCTTAGCGTATTTCATACACTGATGTTGTGTAGAAGGGATGACGTTGTACTCGTGTAACCATGGTCGGCCGAGCAGAGCATTGTAGCATGTCTTGGCGTCTATGACGTGGAACTTAATGTCCATGACGAGTATCCCAAAGCGTAGCGTCAGTATCACAGACCCAAGAGTTCTTGATGACTGGGAGTCGAACCCGGAGATGGTGATCTTGTCCCGAGCAAGGTGCTGGACGCTCATGCAGATTTCTTTTAACACCCGCACATTGAGGAGGTTAACGGAGAATCCATTGTCGATCAGGATTTTGCCTATCTTTATATCGTGGCAGTATCCTGAGACATAGAGGAGGCGATTGTGTTCGCACGTCCCAAGGAGAAGGTCTTCATCACCAAAAGCGACATCGGCCGTGTGCACTTCCTCCAATTCATCCTTCATCTTTTCTTCAGCCAGGAAAGCTTGGAATTGTTCTGGATCTTGTAATTCCTTGATTAACGAATCTCTCGCCTCCTTTGATAGCAAAAGGGCGTCAAGAATGCTGAGCTGTGAGGGTAGCTTCCTCAGATGCGCTAAGACGTTGTAATCCACCTTATTCTTCTTCGGCGGGTCCTTGGCGCTTAGCTCCCCCAGAACTTGGTCATCTAAGACGATATCTTCAGAGACCTTTTCTATCCCTTTATCTTTTCTGTTTGAGGGTCCGAGATTCTTTTCAGGCAGCGTCCGATTACGCAGCCGGATATTTTCGCAAACCTTCGGCTCTTCTTCTTTTCCCGAAGTGGACTCTTTAAAGAGAGGGGCAAGTTCCAGCTCTTCATCAGAATCACTCCCGAATGTAGGCACCTGTGATTCCCCGGCGTTAATTATGCGACAATCACCGGTAATTCTGTTAAACCTTTCGGTCATATTTTTCTGCTCCCGACGAGTTTTACGTTTCTCCCGCTTAAAGCGTTGTCGATGAGCAACGTATCCTTGCCACCATCTATCGAAAGCTTTGCATTCTTCGGTGGGGTGCGAAATCTTCCGATGATATAAGCAATAGGAGGGGTACATTTCTATTTCACCAGTAATGCTTTCTTCGGAGGATGGTAGCTTCATACCCATTGATATGGCCTTAGCAAACCTTTTCCTCATCTTAAATTTGCTTTTGTCAGTAGTGGAGGTATTTTGTTCCAGCGGGATCGTCTCAGCTCTTTCATCAAGTCGCTGGCGCTTGGCCCTTTCAAATATAGCCGTCTCGCGTTCTCGATCAGCTTTACTTTTCAATCGAGCTTCGTTAAGGAATGCGTCAATTACTTCATCTGATGGCCCCAGAATTTTTGATTCAGGGTCTGCCCCCAGCGTTTCAGTGCAAGGAGTCTCCTCATCGTCCATGAACGAATGAGAAATCACATGACAGCTCGCCACATATTCTTCAGATTCATCAGATGAACTTTCTCCCTCATCTTCTTCTTGAAAGACGTGATTGAGGAACTCTTGGAATGTAATGGGAGTCCGTGCCTTCTGGTTGTATTCCTCCAGCGCGTCAATTTGTTTTTGCAAGTCCGTGCGCTTGTCGCTAGGCTTCACGGGGTTCGTTGATTTCTTTTTCTTCTTCTTTGAAGATTTCGACGGCTGGTTGTGAATGCCTGAGCCACCACCATCGGTCTTTGGAGTTGGACGCGGCTTCAACATCCCTTCAATGACTTGCGGTTCCAACGGGTTCTTCCACTTAATCGCTGGGCATGCCTAAAGGTCATTTAGCATCCTCTTTGTCTTGGCTGATAATACAACCTCCCAAGGAGCTTCTTTAACAACAGAGCATGTTTCCCCCGGCGTATTCATCCCCTTAGTGGTGTGGGGCTGCGGGGGATTCACCTTCTATTTGTCAGATAACGCGAACTTGTCCTGTCGGTACTGGTCTTTGAGCAAATTTTTGAAGACGTAGCAATCTTCAATCGGATGGCCCAGTACGCGATGATAAGGACAGTAGTTGGGCTCATTGACATCATTTGGTTGCGACGGACGTTTTGGATCCGACAGATTTATGAGTCGGTTGCGCAACGCCAGCTCGAATAACCTTCTTGTTTTATCTCGGGGAAAAGAGTAGGAACGTCCTAGACTCTCCTCAAGGGCTACGTACGGGCGCATATTATTTTGACGAACAACCGGCTTCGAGTTGCTCGGTTGTTGTTGAGCATTAGCGACAACGATCGCTTTTCCCTTCCCCTTGTCATTTCGGGAGTCTGGCTTTGGAAGAGGGGGTTTATGGCCCATCTGATCCATTTGCGCTAGCTTGTCAATCAAGGCCTGGAAGGTAGTCGGCTTGAAAAACATCATAAATTGTGAGATGGTTGCTTGCGGATCAAGGGTTCCCACAAACATACCCACTGCGGGAGCTTCTTCAATGCGCTGCTCGCACTTCGACCATAAGTTCCGCCATCGTATAGCATATTGAACCCATGTCTCGCCCGGCTTTACCCTGGCGTTAATCAGTGCTTTCATCGGAGTGCGTTCACTGGCGCTTGCAAAACGCTGAGTAAACAACAGCTCCATCTCCGCGAAGGTCTTGATAGAGTCGTTCGGGAGCTCAGAGTACCACTCGAACGCTGTATCTGATAAGCTTCCAACAAACTGGCGAAGCAACAGCTTGTCGTCACCGCCAGTGTTGCCGCAGAGTGCCCTGAACTGGGCAACATGCTGGTGAGGATTGCCCGTCCCCTTGTAGACATGGAACTTGGGAATTGTGTAACCGGGCGGGTACTTGATTTGGTCGTACCAACTTGGATATGGCCGCCCCGTTTTTACGACCTGGCCAGCTGCTTCAGTCGCATGATAAACCCGTATTTGTTGGGCTATGTACTCGTCCAAATCAGCTTTGGAGATTGTATCCTCCTTAGCTGTTGATAGAGCTGGCGGAGGATTTGACGTCTTTCCCCTATCGTCTTCAAGGACGATCGGGGGATCTTCGGCCGGAGGATCTTGTTGGATCATCATCCCCACCATGTCTTGGAATAGGAGGCCCATACGCTTTATGTTAGCTGCTTGTTCAGCAGCCTCTCTTCTTCTCCAATATTCGACGAAGGAATTCGGCGTCGGTTTCTTCCTCTTGGCGTTCATCCGAGGACGTTTCAGGGTTTTCTTTTGGCCCAGTAAGTGCGGCCATAGCGTTCATCATCTCTTGGAGCTTCTGTTGCTGCTCCTGCGCTTTGGTCACTGATCGCGTAAGCGGTCGATGACCCGTAGATATGCGACTGTCCTCCTTACCAGACGCCACGTAGACGGTATGAACTACAATGCCACCTGACTTAGGGCGTTTGGGTTCACCACCTTTGATATTCGCCATAGGTGTAGGGACCTTTTCTGGCCTTCTTCTTTTATGGGTCGTAGAAGTTGAGGGGGCCGTTGCTTTGGGCACCCAAGCGGTCGTCGCCTTTCGTTGCTTGACCGGGGGATTTTCTTCTTGCCGACCTTTCGACTTCTTGTGTTGGCGAGAGAAATTAGGATCAATCACAAATTCTCGGACTTGTCGCCATGTCTTGTAGATCTTGGAGGAAAGCGATCGAGGAGACTGCTCTGGCTTTTCTGCTTCCACGGTAGTCTCTACTGGTGGAGGAGATCTTTTGAGAACCGTAGTTGGCGAGTTTCTGCGTACCCTGTTCAGCAGCTCAAAGCTGTTCCCAGTTGGAACAGCAGCATTAACTTCCACCGTTGGAGCTGGCGGAGTCATCCCAGAAGGAGAGTTGCCCCCAGTCTTCCTTACCCGGCGCCAGTGGCGTCGTCGGGCGCGACGAGTTGTCGGTATTGGCTCAGAGACAGAAACAGCTTCTTCTTGCCCCTATTCACACTAGTAAAATAGGGGGTTGCCCCTACGGATGGAAATATCCGTAGGGGCATATTTAACTTGGCCCTACGGATTAATCCGTAGGGCTAAAAGGTTGCCCCTACGGGCACTGACGTCCAAGAATAAAAATATTAATTCTTAATTTGGTGTTTGCCCCTACGGAGCCGCAAACAAAGGACCTACGGGTATATCCGTAGGGGCAAGTAAATATCGTTTTAAAATAAAGCCAGATCGAAAAGCCTACGCTCATTTTCTCTCTCTCCCTCAAACGCGCGCGAAAAACCCCAAATCGCCACCGTCGCGTCGCCACCGTCGTTGGGCAGAGTCGCCACCGTCGTCGCCACCGCCGATTTCGTCGCCACCGTCGTCGCCACCGTCGTCGCCACCGCCGGTTTCTTCGCCAATTCGCCACCGTCGTCGCTCCAGCCCACCAGCGCACCCGTTCAGGTATAAATCTCGAGGTAAATTAAAGCATTTTTGGATTATTCATGGCTGGGTCTGGGTTGCGCGCGCGAGAGTTGGGTTTGGGCAGGGGCGCGGTGGCGGTCGGGGTCGGGGTCGGGGTCGGGGTAGGGTTAGGGTTGGGGTTCGGCTGCTGCTGGGGTGGGGCTGGGGTTAGGGTTACGGTGGGGCTGGGGTTAGGGTTACTGTGGGGCTGGGGTAGGGTTACGGTGGGCTGGGGTTAGGGTTGGGGCTGGGGTTAGGGTTACTGTGGGGCTGGGGTTAGGGTTATGAGAGGCATGTCGGCATATTTATGTGTAATAATTGAGAGGATCAAGCTAAGTTCTATGCAAGCAGTCCCTCAGAATACATAGATAGCTAGCCTTACATTTTAAATTAACATATTCCATAGTTGTCTTAATGGTAAGGCAAATACACATATTGTGTAAGAGCTGACATTAATACAACCATAGGGAGCTGACAGATTATACATCTCATGTGGCATTAAAATCTATAAATGGACATACGAGATAATGCAAAGAAAGAGCAATAGATCAAGACTCAATCAACTTTCCTATGCTTTATGATTTCAGCGGATAGCTCAAGTTTAGTTTCAACTTTATATTCTTATTTTTCTCTCTTTTTTCTTTAGTGCTTCTTCCTCCATTTCTTTGAAGAGTCTCTCACAGCGAAATACACTCCAATTGCTGTTGAAGATTTTAGAATGTATCCAGAATTTAAGAAAAAAATGTTGTGCCCCTTATGCTTCTGTTATTCAACTCCTTCCATACACTCTGGACTTCTCAAATTTAAAAACTATTAGAAGTGTACTTGTTTATCATACATTGAACACACCATGCATGCTATTTCTTTCACTCTCTTGTGGCATGATATTGATAGTTTATGTGAGAGTAAGACCATAACAAACATAGAAAATATTTCAACTAAGATATGAGAGACCGCTCCTAAAGAAAAACTAAAAGAGGTTAACAATGTAAAGATCAATTCCTATTCATTCTTTCCAATGTATAAAAAAAATCACATTTTTTTAACATTACAAATCTTTGCACAAGCGTGCAGCCGCACACAAATAGCCGTGTCCCTAACTAATATGTAACCATGACACATGGCAGATGTGGTGTCTCATAACTCAATATTAGCGATTTCCATGATCACGACACGTGGCAGATGAGGTGTCTCATAACGCTTTATGATATCAGTATCCTATATTTATAGTTTTAATTGTTGATTGTTATAGATGTATACCATTGCAATAATAGTTTTTGGTTGATGAATGCTATTGCAATGTAGGATGATCAGTTCTATCAATCTTGATCTCAATGGTTTAAAATCATGTTACACATACAACACGAATGCACAACAAACGCATAATTAGAGAGCGACTCGAGATATTCGGGTTAAAACCAATATATGATACTCGATGATGATATGAAACCTTCATATTCCCATCGATACCCGTATATGAAACTAAAAGCGCCACTTAGTCCCCGTCTATCGGTTAACATACGTGTGATGCTCGTCGTGACCTAGAACTATACGAAGGTTGTTAAATATCGGACAGTATAGCTCGATACTAACAACCGTCGTATAGTCTACGCGACGAGAAAATTCAATCGTATGGTAACCCATAGATTTGTCCCGTGTGGACAAGTTAAGAATGTATAAAGCAAACGCCTTCATTCACTTGTGTTTTCATCCGTTTCGAGATATTTCGTCGGTACCTTTCCGCTGGTTCTCCATGTACAAAGATAGATTAGATGTTCATTTCAACGTTGTTTCACAGCTTTGAAATGATTATATATTCTATTACAGTGTACTCGGAGAACAGCGGGGAGGTGCTGCCGAAATTTACTCGAAACGGTTGAAAGCACAAGTGATGGGCGTTCGCTCTATACATTCTTAATGGGATAGAAGCCTACCCCCGACAGCCGGAACACATACATACAAACGCATAATTAGAGAGCGATTCGAGATGTTCGGGTTAAAACCAATATATGATACTCGATGATAATATGAAACCTTCATATTCCCATCGATACCCATATATGAAACTAAAAGCGCCACTTAGTCCCCGTCTATCGGTTAACATACGTGCGATGCTCGTCGTGACCTAGAACTATACGAAGGTTGTTAAATATCGGACAGTATAGCTCGATACTAACAACCGTCGTATAGTCTACGCGACGAGAAAATTCAATCGTATGGTAACCCATAGATTTGTCCCGTGTGGACAAGTTAAGAATGTATAAAGCAAACGCCTTCATTCACTTGTGTTTTCATCCGTTTCGAGATATTTCGTCGGTATCTTTCCGCTGGTTCTCCGTGTACAAAGATAGATTAGATGTTCATTTCAACGTTGTTTCACAGCTTTGAAATGATTATCTATTCTATTACAGTGTACTCGGAGAACAGCGGGGAGGTGCTGCCGAAATTTACTCGAAACGGTTGAAAGCACAAGTGATAGGCGTTCGCTCTATACATTCTTAATGGGATAGAAGCCTACCCCCGACAGCCGGAACACATACATACAAACGCATAATTAGAGAGCGATTCGAGATGTTCGGGTTAAAACCAATATATGATAATATGAAACCTTCATATTCCCATCGATACCCATATATGAAACTAAAAGCGCCACTTAGTCCCCGTCTATCGGTCAACATAACGTGCGATAATTTATTCTTTGATTGTCTAGTTGTTGGTCCTGTGTCCACATCTGGGACAGAGGCCAGCCCCGCTCCTCCAGGTATGTTTATATATCATATAGTGTATGTATATTGATTTAGAATGCTATATCATAAATATACACATTCCTTTTGCTCTTACTTAGCAATTTTTATTATTGTATAGCTGTAGGTGGTGACACCACCGCACCTGCGGGTATGTTTATATGTCCTATAGTGCATGCATATTGATTTAGAACGTTATATTATTGATCTACACATTCTTTTTGCAATTACTTATAAAATCTATTTTTAATTGTCTAGTTGTTGGTCCTGAGTCCACATCTGGGACAGAGGCCACCCCCGCTCCTCCAGGTATGTTTATATATCATATAGTGTATGTATATTGATTTAGAATGCTATATCATAAATATACACATTCCTTTTGCTCTTACTTAGCAATTTTTATTATTGTCTAGCTGTAGGTGGTGACACCACCGCACCTGCGGGTATGTTTATATGTCCTATAGTTCATGCATATTGATTTAGAACGTTATATTATTGATCTACACATTCTTTTTGCAATTACTTATAAAATCTATTTTTAATTGTCTAATTATAGGTGGTGCGTCCACACCTTCCACAGGGGCTACTCCTGCCGCTTCCATACCCTCCGCATCGTCTGCAGGTTAGTATGAATAAATTTAAAATATTTATTTATTTTACATATGCTATATAGAATAAATATGAACTTCATGGAGATTTAGCGTCGATGTTTATTTTATAGTTGGAGGGGATGCGTCCGGGTCCGGGACCCCGGTTGTTCCTCACCGGAGGAACTATCGTCCCGCTCATGCTGCTGCTCGGGCCCAGGCTCGTGCGCTAATCACCGGAGGTATATATCACACTTGAATTTTTGTTTAACCTTGATTTCTTAATACAACTTTGTCTTATTATTGATTGTCTTGATATTTCGTGCAGACGCAGGGCATCTCCATCCCCAGAGGGGGACTCGAGTCCCGAATCAGTCCCATAGGCTGAGGCCTGATAGAGCTAGGGGGGAGGCAGCATTCCCCCTATTTTTTACCCTTGACTATCACTATACCGGTCCTCATGCCGAGAGGTTCGGCCGGTATTTGGGGGACGAGAGCCGGATCGTGAAGAACTATCCACTTCACGTTGAGTGGGGCGAGCAGCACCAGCGCTCATTCGCCCTCTTCTTTGATCAGGCTCGGGTATGTATTAATATATATTTTCATTTGATCTATCCAATATATTTATTATTAACACTTGCAATCTAATAACAATGTTTTTTTTTTGTATTTTCAGTTGGATTACGATTTTCAGCCTGTAGCCGACCCTGATCACTCGGGGAGGGTGCTCGACCTTCATGCTCTGTACAATGGCCTGATGAAGAACATGCAGGCCAAGGTCCGATACAACAGGAATGAGCTGAAGGCCGACTGCTACTCCCTGTGGATAGCGACCCCCGAGGCAGAGAGAGCGGCCCTCCTATCTACTCCGGCGTTTGCGAGAGTCGACGTAGAGACATGGCCTCTATTGTGCGCTTATTTCGACTCCGAACGCAAACAAGTATGTATTTTAAATTTAATTCATTATTTATGATATAATTTATTTCTTTGTGTTTCTTAATTAGAAAACTAAATGTTAATGCGTTGTGCAGAAACAGGCCGCTCAGAATACGGAGAACAGGAAGTCGGCGAAGAGGGATCGCCCCACTTACACAGGTGGCTCGAGGAACATTACTCGAGCCATGGAGTTATCGGTAAATTAAGAGTTATTCTCTAATATTCTGCAATATTAAGAGTTATTCTCTAATATTTCTAATATTAAGAGTTACTTTCTAATATTGCAGACATCTCGGACCGTGGCGTCAGGTGGTACACCGAGCGTGCTGTCCGCATATCTTGCCGTCCACGGCACCTCGACAGATCCCGCCACGGGCGAGCTTCGATGTCCCGACGTCGCTACCCAGGAGTACTGCGTAAGTGTTAATATTTTTTCTACCCAAATTTGAAATTTTAGTTTTGGAAGGTTCAAGTTTAAATTTTATACTTATACTTTACTGCTTAATGTGGGTGTAGGAGCGGGTGGTTGAGCAGGCCCAGGCCTCGGGGATCGATTTTACCAGACAGAACGATCCGAGGCTGCTGACCCCAGTTCTGGACGCCGCACACGGAGGGCACCACGGAAGTTGGGAGAGAGGCCGGGGATTGGGCCCTAGCAGGGCCCATATGAGGTTGGACTCCACCCCGGCGGTTACTTCCTCCGTCTCCAGTGACCGGCATGTCCATCAGGAACTGGATAGCTTGAGGGCCACCGTTCAGGAGTTGAAGGAGATGCTGGTATGTATACTACTTTATAGTAAAATATCATTTCATATTATATACATATCAACATATCCATAATTAGTACGTAGCTTGAGCTTATTTGGTTTTAGACTTAAGTTTGATTAATCATACATACATATGTAATTAAAATAAACAACGCTTTTCCAAACTAGATATCCAAACAGGGTTTCGAAATAACTTAATAATGAAACGAATTCGAATAATACACAGTTCTTACACGCTTCTTACACACGTTATGTCCAGACGCGACAGGGTAGATCGGCCGAGCCTCCACATGCATCTCCTTCGGCTGCGGCTCCGCAAACTACTACATCGGCTGCGGTTCCGCAGACAGCTCCTGTAGCTCCACCGTCCACTCAGACTCCCGCAGCCGCGGCTCCGCAAGCGACTACCTCGACGGCGGCTGCGCAGACCACATCGCCAGCTCCACATGCCGCTCAGACTCCCTTATATGTAGCATTGCAGAGTGTATTGACCGAGGAGCAGGCGCGCGTTATTCTAACGTTATTCGGAGGTGGAGCTGGACCGAACTAGGGTAGCTTTTTTGTTCTTATTTTTTGAAACATGTATTTATATCACATTGTACTACATTTTGAAACGATATTGATATTGGTTTGTATTTATATCATATTCAGTTTTTGGGTTTCTTTTGTATATTATATATATGCGTGAGATGTGATTATGAATACTGCAATATATGATTTGATTGATGTATATAGTATTGTGCACAGGGCGGGAAAAAATCTAGCAGCCCATTTTTTAAAAAAAAATACAGACAATATGTACCTACGGATTAAGCCGTAGGTACATATGTTGCCCCTACGGAGTTATCCGTAGGGGCAAACTATCAGGAAACCTGATATTTTCCCACCTGATATCAGTGCAGGGTGTTGGGGGTGCCCCTACGGATATGTCCGTAGGGGCCACTGTTTATCCCCTACGGATAAATTCGTAGGGGCAAAATATCAGGTTTCCTGATATTTTTCACCCCGGTCTCAGTGCAGGGTGTTGGGAGTAGCCCCTACGGACTTATCCGTAGGGGCTACTTTATATCCCCTACGGAGGTATCCGTAGGGGTAGAAAAAGGACCTACGGATATATCCGTAGGTATATACAATATATTCAAAAAAAAAATTACATATATGATTTTATTACCCCTACGGGGTACTCCGTAGGGGCTATAACACCTACCGAGATATCCGTAGGGGCATGAATTTGTCCGTAGGGGCAAGTTCAGGGCCTCAACTTGCACCTGCGGCCTTTGCACCTACGGGGTCTTTTTTCGCCCCTACGTATATATCCGTAGGGGCAGTGGGTTGCACCTACCGATAAATCCGTAGGGGCAACCCTTATTTGTAGTAGTGTCAGGTGTGGGGCTGTCGCCGGTATCAGCCTATTGAAGACTGATATCTTTTGAGCAGCAAGAGCAGGAGTGGGAATTGGGACGGCCAATCTTGTAAAGACTGATCTCTTAGCCGGAGAAGCCGCCTTGGCGACTTCAGGAGCAGGTTTGGCTACTCTTTTTGGAATAACCTTTTCTGGGACTGCAAGCTTCCTTGCGGGTCCGCGAGAGTTTTGGCCCAATCTGGAGAAGACCGAGGCACTGGTGTTGGACGACCCGTTGAGAGGGGCCGCAGTAATTGAAAGTCGGTCGAGGACCGACTTCTTAGGAGCTTCTTGTACGGGCACAGGGGTGCTGAAGCTTGTTGGCGGAAGCATAGTTCCGAAAAACAACCCCGTGGTAGCTTGAGTAATCTGCTCCACGGGCATGGTGAACAAAGAGGCCGCTTGGGGCCCGTAGGTTATGCCCCCAGTTGAGGCCTGACGCGAGCTGCAGCTACAGTTAGAGCACTTCGAACAGGTAGAGGCCATTGATGCTTGAGTTCTGCACCAGGCAAAAGACCAAATCTTAGTAAACTTGAAATCCAAAGGCAACCATTAACAAACCGCGATTCGTTGGCGAAGACGACACACGAAGTGTGGAGTGGAAAGAGGAAAAGGTCCCACCGGGCGTGCCAGAATCTGTTCCCCTCCGAAAGACGCGGCGGAGACGCGAGGACGCCTTGCCTGAGATTCGGGGCAGATACTATTTAGTTTTATCCGTCTACCTCTCCGAAGATGCCAAATTGATTTATGGCACCATGTATCGGAGGTTTAGACGAATGCGGTCAGTGTAGCAGACTTCGTCAGATTCCCCCTCGTTTGAGGGGTTTTTGATTGTGGGAACGCTCTTCCCTGCAGGCGCAAGCCTCTGCAGTTAATTACGCTACCGCATCACGGTAACCACTTTCTCCTTCTCCAGAATTTCACTTCGTGTCATGTGTGTTGTTTTGTTTGTGGTTGCCCGTGGATTGTATACGGAGACTAAGTTATGCCGTCGCCCGTAGGACGTGGATTAGTCCAAATCCGTATTTACTTAGATTTGGGTTTGGGGTTTTAGTTTAAGGATATGTTAGCCGTTTTTAGGCCAAGATCGACTTAAACGTTTGTTAAGGATACGTTAATCTGATTTAAGACTAAGATCAACTTAACGGGATTGTTTAGATCCGACAAGAGAGCATTTGGGGACTCTATTGTTCCAGTTTAGGGACATAGTGGTCTATATTCCAGTTTAGGGACATGGTGGTCCATATTCCAGTTTACGGACGTGGTGGTCTATCGCCAGTTTAGGGACGTGGTGGTCCATGTTCCAGTTTAGGGACGTGGTGGTCCATCGCCAGTTTAGGGACGTGGTGGTCCATGTTCCAGTTTAGGGACGTGGTGGTCCATCGCCAGTTTAGGGACGTAGTAGTCCATGTTCCAGTTTAGGGACGTGGTGGTCCATCGCCAGTTTAGGGACGTAATGGTCCATCATTAGTTTAAGGACGTTTCGGTCCAACATTAGTTTAAGGACGTTTCGGTCCAACATTCCCATTTTGGGGTAAATATTAGTTTAAGGACGTTTCGGTCCACGATTTTAAGGACCCCGCAGTCCATATCGATGTGTGGTCGTCGGGACCCGTCACCTCTCTAATGTCGTTGAAGGATTACAACGATGGGTGTCAGAGGAGTTCGGAGATGTACCCTCGAACCAGTCGTAAATTGATTTAGGGAGCAGCCGTGCTCAGTCAATTTAATTTGAGGACTTATGGCCATGACTGGGCTAAGTCCAGTTTCAAGATTCTTTTGTCTTTGGCTTATTGGACCTGTGCTAGGCCCTTGCCCATTTACTGTATTATTTTTCTTTATTTTGGTTGGGCTCTGTCCCTTTTTAAAATGCATAGCATTTTTGATTAGGCCTGGTAGGCCTTTTAATTGGGCTCTGTCCCTTTTCTTAATAATGCAGAGCATTAAATACTCTGACAGTGCCCCATGTGGCTTGTCAGGCGTTTTGCGCCAATTAATGAGCACAAGCGCTCGTGGAGGTGACACGTGTCACGCTCTGGTGAGAGCAAGCGCAACAGCGCAATGCGCTGCGTCAGTGAGCTGCGCTGTTGCACTGCTGACACGTGGCGCTTCCTGGCCGCTTGCGTAATAGTGCAGTTTTGGCAAGTGCTGGGCACTGTTAACTTGAGAATCTTTTAGATCCAGAACCAGAAGTGCAAAGCGCTGTTTGTTTTCTTGATCTAATTTAGATCAAAGAAAACAAGTTCTTCTTGTTTTTTTCTTATCTCGGGGAACCAATGGTTCATAGAAAAAGTGCAAAGCACTTATTATTATTTATTTTTCTTTTTATTAGAGATCCTTGATCTTGTTCTCAGATCAATGATCTGTTCATAAGAGAATTTTCTCTTTTTCTAAAGGTTTTTTTTTACCTTTTTTGTTCTTGAGGATTTCTTTCCAATTCTTCAGAGTTCTCTCTGTTTAATTTTTCACAAAATGTTGATGATTTTGAATTGAGGTCTAGGGTCCTTTTTATAGTGCCCATAAATTAGTTAAATTTGTTAAAGAGATCTTTCTCTGAGTGATTTGGGGAATTTTCCCCACCGTTGGATCTTTGATCCAAGGGCTTCTGTTTTACAGAAGAAAATCTTCTTATTTTAACAAGAACAGAAAGATCCTATTAGAATTTTAATTTTGTTTGGCGTAAACGGCCCAGCGCTTGACACGTGTCGCGCAGCGCTTGCGCAACTGTACAGACACGTGTCGCGCAGCGCAATGCTTGCGCGGCTGTGCTTGTGCAACTGTGCTTGCGCAACTGCGCAGACACGCGTCGTGCAGTGCAGTGCTTGCGCAGCTGTGCTTGCGCAACTGTATGTGCGCAACTGCGCAGACACGTGTCGCGCAGCGCAGCGCTCGCGCAGCTATGCCTGCGCAACCGCGCAGACACGTGTCGCGCAGCGCAGTGCTTGCGAAACTGAAGCGTTGCTTCCTTTTGTTTTTTAATAGAGTTTTGCTCTGATTGGGTGCGCTGCTTTGGGCGCTGTGCTGATGTATCTGCGCCTGACACGTGGCGCGTTGCGCGCAGCGCAAAGAATCTGAAGCGTTGCTTCATTTATTAAAGTTTAAGTTTTCAAAGTAGAGCTTTGCTCTGATTGGGGGAAGATGAAGCGTTGCTTCATCTCCCGCCTTGGAATTTGAACAGAGCTTTGCTCTGATTGGGGTAAACAAATCCAACAGAATCTCATGAGTCACATACTAACGTCATAAATACTTACATCGTGAATTCACAAATTCACGAATTTACGAATGAGGGCCCGTGTTTCCAAGCCTCTGGGGCCCTACTCTTAGGTTTGGAATACTTCAACGACAGTTGAAATCCTGTCAGTTTTGGGCCGTGTTTCCTTGCTCCTGGAGCCCTATCCTTGAGTTTGTGAATACTTTTGAGATTGGTTGACATTCACACTATCACGCCCCGCTTCCCAATGTACGGCGAAGTGGACGCGACGAGGCCCGCTACGTATGTACTCAGAAGTACACACGCTAAGCGTAGCTAAGCAATATAAAATAAAACACAAGAGACGAATGATATAGAGATAACAACAACTTTTATTAATAACATTCTTTGTACAATGCATGAAAAGAAAAATACATCTGAAATGAAAAGCAACGCCTAAACAGTGGCATAACGATAAATGGAAATACTGGAAAGAACAAGGTACAAAATCTAAAGCTCTGGGTCTTCGTGGAACTGCTCCAAATCTTCACCGGTGGGCTCGATCTCAGCTTGGTCCAACGCACCTGACACATTCAAAGAAGAAAGAAATAGAATGTCGTCGGCGAACAGGTCGCTCGGTAAGTCCTAAAGATAAGGAGAATTAGGAAGACAGTGTAAAAGTATTTTCTAAAGTATTACATTGTTGAATATTATAGAATATTGAGTTAACGCTGTTGTTTATAGCTTGGTACAGAAGGATGCCAGTGTATATGAGGGGGATCTCTATATGCTAGAGATCAGGGCAAAAGGAAAGTACAAGGAACCGTTATGCCACGGTACAACAGCAATAGGATTCAGGTTAGGTGTCTTAATCTGACCACCTCGTGCCACCTTTAACACCTTCCGTACCAATCTACCCCTTAAACCCCGTAGTGCTTTAACAGTATTGTAGTATTGGAATATGTAAGTTGGGTGACCGACCGAAACCATGATATCAGTAAACATGTTGAAACTGTATAATCAGGCAAATGGAATATCAGGATAATGGATGAATATCCATGGTTTGATTCAGTCAAAATGAATATATTGTTAACTGAATTCAGGGATTCATGTATTCAAATTGTGTTGGAATATAAGAGAATATAGATTGACTTGAATCATATTCAAGTCAGAAATAGTCAGACTCTAACCCGAGTCAGACTAAAAGAAAGGTAATTTGAAGTTCAATAATTGTAGGAGCCTTATTGTAATTTATAAAACTTGAGGGGGTTTTATGTAAAAAGTACTTTTGTATAGTTTTCAAAATACACCTCAAGTATTTATTATTCGTCTTTATAATTATAATGAGTGTGAATTTTATTTGTGTTATTCTAGTGAATATATCCTAATAAAAGTATTAATTGTTTTATTTGAAATTCATGGTATTTTAATGTAACTTTTAATCTTGTAATTTTAGGAAAAAGTGGAAACTTTATATTATAATAAAATAGGTGTTTAAATGATAATTATATGTATATTAACACATGAATAATTTTTTTAATTGAATATTTTATTTTCAAAAATCTCATTTTTCTTAAATGTCGTATTTTAAACCTTTCGAGACCGAATGCTCCTTGCGGAGGTCTGAATCTCGCACTACTAGCCTGCGGGTGCACGATGAACCGTACTATCCCTAACAGGTTCCCCAAAGGTGGGTTGTAGTGGCACTTTGCTTAGGTTTTATAAATACTTTTCATTTAGGAAAACGGTTTTGTAAATATAAGGTATTTATTTGCAAAAGAGTTTAGTTTTCCGTATTTTAGTTGTTAGGGTTTCCTAAGCCAACTAGCCTATTTCTAAGATCTAAACGATGAGTCATTAGAAGCCTCAAATCGCCTCTTCACCGTCAATTGTGGCCAGCTAAGTGCCAGGTAAGTGGGAAGGAACCACAGTCGTGGGCCTAATTAAAAACCACTAGCCTAGACACACTTGCCTAGACACTACAAGACAGTTTAGATAAACGATCGATGTCCATGACCTATCGTGCTTTCATTTTATTTAAAATTTTATACAACTTAAAGCTTTCAAGTAAAGGTTATAAAGAATATGGTATTTTAGTGAAAAGTCCTGTAATTTCGTATTCTATGTTTTGACATATATCAATTAGGGTTATATTTGAGTGCGTGTAGAGGTAGGTCATTACCTCGTGACTTATTTTAAGTTTTGATGAAGATTAGAGGTTAAACATGATATGTTAAACTTGAAGGTATTAAAGCGCAAGAATACGGTATTTGAAAACGTTATCATTTCATGTGTGAAATTTCATTCAAATTGATTTCTATAAGTTTAGTGATCAAGATAAACATATTTAGGAGTGAGGGAATTGATTAAACAAAGAAAAATAAACTTCATGGTATTTTTATGAAAAGAATACGGTTTTGCAAAGAAGCTATCATTTCATGTGAGAAAGTTTGTTTAAATTGGTTTATGGGTGATTAATAGTCAACATGAATATAGGTAGGTATTATGTATTAGGTGACAAGTGGAAATTTACAGAAAAACCGAATCGGAAATCGTTTTATTCCAATTTCCGTCGGGTTCCAAAAAGTCGTATTTTCTATTAAAGGAAAAGAGAGATAGAAGAGATGGGACTTACGGGTTTGGACAAGCTAAGGAGGCTAAGGGAAGTGGTGGTTGTCGATGCGTCGAAAACGTCGCGAAAGTTCTAGTCCGATCGCCGGAATCCGTCGTCGTTTTCGGCAGCGCTTCGCTTCTCGCTCTTTGTACCGAGTTCTCGAGAATTTGGGAGAGTGGACTTAGAGTTGTGAGGTGAAATAATAGAGGGTAGGGGTCTTTATATAGGGCTAGGCTAGGGTTAGGGTTAGGATTAAAAAATATTTAAAAAATATATAATTCATTAAAATTTCATTAAATTTAGACTTAAAAGAGGTGTAATGGAAATTGGGTAACAGTTCTGGGAAAATGGACCATGCAGGGGGGTTGACCAAGTCAACACGAAGATTTTTCGTGTTGACGACTCGGCCGACCGGCCGAGTCCGGCCGGCGGCGCCGGCCGATTCGGCCGAGTCGCCGGCCGACTTGGCCGAGTCAGGGCCGAGTCGGGTCTCGTTGGGTGTGGTTTTGCCTGGAGGGAATTTTGGTATACTTTATTTTTTATATATTGCATTAAATTGTGAGTTATGGTTGTTTGACCGTTTGACTTCCCAAAAATTTAAAACAAAAAGATATAAAAATATGTGGGGCATGGGATTCGAACTTTGGTGACTTGGTTCAGCAATGCAAGGTATTACCAATGAGCCACAAGCTCCTTCTTGTAATTATTGTAAGGAAATAGATACTTAAATTGTTTCCAGCAACATCAATACTCCAAGTATACACCTTATTTAAAGCAAATTTTGGTATACAAAAATTGGAGTTGTTACAATCTACCCTCCTTACAAAAATTTCGTCCTCGAAATTTACAACTTTTATTTAAGGACTAGTTTACAAAAAGGTGCGGATATCTTGCACGCATCTCATCCTCCCTTTCCCACGTGGATTCTCCTGGAGTGTCTTTCCTCCACATTACCCGGACCAAATTAACTTCTTTGTTTCGAAGTGTCTTCACTTTCCTGTCCAGGATCTCCACAGGTTGTTGCTCACAAGACAAATCGGGCTGTATAGTGAGCTCGGAATGATCAAGTACATGGCTGGGGTCACTCACATACCTTCTGAGTTGGGATATGTGGAACACGTTATGCACTCCTTCCAATGAGGGTGGAAGCGCTAATCGGTATGCCACTTCACCGACTCGTTCGAGTATGTCGAACGGTCCAATGTATCTCGGACTCAACTTTCCCCGTCTTCCAAATCGGATCACTCCACGGTTCGGAGATATTTTCAGGAATACATGATCTCCTGGCTGGAACTCCAAGTGTCGTCTCTTCACATCAGCCCGGTGTTTCTGTCTATCTTGGGCTATGCGCATTCTTTCCCTGATAGTACGAACCACATCAACGGTCGCTACTATCATCTCTGGTCCAAGGAGTTCTCTATCTCCGATGTCGTCCTAACTTAATGGCGATCGACACTTCCTTCCATATAATGCTGCAAAAGGTACCATTCCTATGCTTGATTGGTAGCTGTTATTGTACGCAAACTCCACAAGATGCAGGTGATCTTCCCACGATCCTTTGAAGTCGAGCATACATGCTCTAAGCATATCCTCCAAGATCTGAATAGTTCGTTCCGACTGACCATCTGTTTGTGGATGATAAGCCGTGCTGAAATTCAAACTTGTTCCCAAGCTAGCTTGCAGACTTTGCCAAAATTGCGATCGGAACCTGGTGTCACGATCGGAGACAATGCAGACCGGTACTCCATGAAGTCTCACAATTTCCTGTATGAGTTCATGGGTATCAGAGATAGTACATTATGAAGAGTTTTTAAGTCTAAATTAGATTATTACCTCCATGTACTTCTTTGCTAGTGTCTCGGTTGATTGGCCAACTCGAAATGGGATGAAGTGGGCCGACTTTGTGAGTCGATCCAGAATAACCCAAATCGCATCGTTACCCTTTGTGCTGCGAGGAAGAGCAGTTACAAAGTCCATCGTGATGTGCTGCCACTTCCATTCTGGAATTGGTAACGGTTGAAGTAGTCCAGCTGTCCTGTGATGTTCAGCTTTTACTTGCTGACACACCAAGCATTTTGCGACACTTCTGGCTACTTCATGCTTCATTCCATGCCACCAATAATTCTGACGTAGATCTTTGTACATTTTGGTACCTCCAAGATGTACTGAATAGGGAGAGCTGTGAGCTTCTTTCATTAACTCTTCCCGAACAGGACCCTTTGGTACACACAATCTGCTGCCGTATCTCAAAGATCCGTCTTCATGGATGATGAAATATGTTCTGAGTCCATTCTCCACTTGTTCTCTGATCTTTTGCAACTTAGCATCACTTGCTTGAGCTGCTTTGATCTGATTGACAATGGTTGATTGAACTTGTAAATTCATCAAACTTGAAACATCACCTGGCATGACTAGTTCAATCTCCATCTGATGTAAGTCTTGCTGAAGCTTCCACTGGGCGGTGAGATTCATTGCTAATGGTTGGCGACTAAGAGCATCAGGTACTACGTTCACCTTTCCTGGATGATATTGCAAGTTGATGTCAAAGTCCGCCATGAGTTCTAACCATCTTCTCTGCCGCATATTCAACTCCTTCTGAGTAAACACATACTTCAGACTTTTATGATCTGTGTAGATGTTCACTCGTTCACCAAGTAAGTAGTGGAGCCAAATCTTGAGAGCAAAAATGACGGCTGCCAACTCCAGATCATGCGTCGGATAATTGCGCTCATGAGTCTTCAGTTGTCTTGAAGCATAAGCCACAACCTTACCGTGCTGATGTAGAACACATCCTAATCCCTTACCGGATGCATCGCAATGCACTTCGAATCCTCCAGATTGATCCGGTATGACGAGAATAGGTGCAGATGTCAGTCTTGACTTGAGTTCTACGAAAGCTTGCTCGCATGCTTCTGACCACACAAATTCTTCATCTTTTCATGTGAGCTTGGTCAGGGGTGTTGCTATCTTTGAAAAGCCTTCAATAAACCTTCTGTAATATCCAGCTAATCCCAAGAAACTTCGAATATCCTTTACTGATTTTGGTCTAGGCCATTCGCTAACTGCCGAAACTTTTGCTGGATCCACAGAAATTCCTCCTCCTGATACGATGTATCCAAGAAAACCAACCTGTTTTAGCCAAAACTCGCACTTGCTGTATTTGGCATAAAGATTATATTGTCGAAGAGTTTCCAGGACAATTCGTAAGTGCTCCGCATGCTCTTTCCGGTTCATAGAATATACCAGGATGTCGTCGATGAAGATGACAACGAACCTGTCTAAATACTCTCGGAAGACTTGGTTCATAAGATTCATGAAGATTGCTGGTGCATTGGTCACCCCAAATGGCATTACTAGAAATTCGTAATGCCCATAGCGAGTTCTGAAAGCTGTTTTGTGAATATCAGCTTCCTTGACCTTCACTTGATGATAACCTGAACGAAGATCTAGTTTAGAGAAGACACAAGATCCACTTAGCTGATCGAATAAATCATCGATGCGCGGGAGTGGATACTTATTCTTTATAGTAACTTCGTTCAAGGCCCTATAGTCGATGCACATTCTGTATGAACCTTCCTTCTTCTTTACCAGTAGTACAGGTGCTCCCTAACTTGAAGTACTGGGACGAATCCATTCTTTCGCCAGTAATTCGTCCAACTATGTTCGAACTTCCTTCAATCCTTCCGGACTTAGTCTATACGGTGCTTTGATCACTGGTTGTGCTCCTGGTACTAAGTCAATACTGAATTCAAGAGCTCGATCGGGAGGCAAACTTGATATATCGTCAGGGAATACATCGTCGAACTCTCGAACTACCTCCGGTCTTGATTCTTCCTCTGCATGAGCTGCTGCAACTACTGCTTCTCTTGGCTTCGCTTTGTAAGTACTTGGTTCCAGTGTACGATCTCCACTCTTGAAATAGAAGACCGGATGATCTGGAATCTCAAATACTACCCTCCTTTGACGACAGTCGATGGTAGCATAAAAGGTTCCAAGCCAGTCCATTCCTAGAACCACATCAAAGTTCGGTATGTCCAGTACCTTGAAGTCAGCATAAAACTCTCGACTGCAGACGACGACTGGACACATGCTGTATCCCATAGTTGCCTTTAGAACACCATTTCCGGAACTGACGTTCCAGCTGGAAACAAGCGGAGAGACTGGAATCGCATGGGTTCGGACAAACCGTTGCGACATAAAGCAGTGGGATGCTCCAGTATCAAACAGTGCAAGTGCAGGTAGTGAAGCTACTAGGATTGTACCTAAGGTATATGGGATAGGTTTTAGGTATAGGGAAAGTGTGTAGGTAAACATGACTAAAAGATAAGTTTGAGAAGGAAGTTTACCAGTAATGACTTGGCCAGTGGCCTCAGCTTCTTCCACAGACATCATGAAAGGCTGGCGCTTTGGCACATTCCTCCTGGCCTGAGGAGCATTCCTCTGAACGTTCCTTTGAGCTTGATGGAACTGTCGAGGAGGTGGAGCAGCTTGTGGTCCCCTAGGTGGTGCAGGCAGTGCAAGTCGGGTAGCAGGTGCCTGAAGAGCTGGTCGCTGCGGATAGGTAATTGCTGGCCTGGGTGCAGCAACTGGGTTCTGTCTTTAGGGACAAGACCCAATACCGTGAGTAGCTGAACCGCAGATTAAGCAAAGGCGGTTGGCTCGACGGCAGTCCTTCATCATATGTCCAGTTCTCTTGCAGTAGGTGCAAAAGGCTGGGCTAGGACGATGAGTTGGTACTCCAGGTCGCCTTGGCACGAAAGGTGGTCTGGACGTGGCTCCACCTGCCATCTGGTTGGCAGGGCGCTTGACTCCTACAGACTGAGGTCTGCCCCTCTCTTTTATTACTGCCTCATAACTGCGGGCAGCTTCTAGGGCTTTCTCATGAGCCAAAAACTTTCCTGTGGCTAGAGAAGCCTTAATCTCTATGTCCAAACCTTGCTGAAAACGACGGGCTCTAATCTCGTCCATCGGTATCAGGTGTGCCGCGAATCTGATTAAAGATTGTGTTAGCTGTGTAGTATGTGATATTTAAAATGGAACTATTGTGACATATCTTACCGGCTCAACATGGTGAACTCAGCATCGTATTCATCTACCGATTTGTCCCACATTGATCCTTGCTGTAGATGAATAAACTGCTGCTCCATAGCGAACCTGGCAGTCACAGGGAAATATTTCGCGTCGAACTTCTCGCGAAATGTCTTCCATTCAATCGGCTGTACCAGACGGGTTTCTTCCGCCTTCCACCAATTGCGAGCATTATCCGTGAGCTGTAGTTTTGCTACACGGACCCAAGCATTATCTGGCACTTGAGCTGCTGCCAGATCGTCTTCGATGCTTTGCGCCCATTCTTCTGCTTCGAGAGGGCTTCCTTTACCCGAGAATTGCTTTGGGTGCAAAGCTCTGAATTGCTTTATTCCCGATGCATCTGTCTCAGGACGGCTCAAAAGTTGTTGTTGTCCCTTGAGAAGACTGCGGATCGCATCAAATAGCATCGTTTGCTCAGTGGGTGGTGCCGGAACAACTGGTGTGAGAGGTAGTGCTGGAGGGGTGTTGTTAACGTTGGTGCTGGTGTTGTTCGGGGAATCCATAACCCTGAAGAAAAATTTGGATTAAGACAGATTCAAATACATTAAATGATAAGATTCAAGGAATAGAGATTGCAAGATTCAAGAACATGAATTGTAAAGAATGTTTTAGTTGCTGGTTCTTGTGTTATATTGCTTAGGTTGCTCACGCAGACCAGAACTGCATGACAGGGATTCATACAGCTCGGACCTGCATGGGCCACCAACAAAACCTGTCACGCCCCGCTTCCCAATGTACGGCGAAGTGGACGCGACGAGGCCCGCTACGTATGTACTCAGAAGTACACACGCTAAGTGTAGCTAAGCAATATAAAATAAAACACAAGAGACGAATGATATAGAGATAACATCAACTTTTATTAATAACATTCTTTGTACAATGCATGAAAAGAAAAATACATCTGAAATGAAAAGCAATGCATAAACAGTGGCATAACGATAAATGGAAATACTGGAAAGAACAAGGTACAAAATCTAAAGCTCTGGGTCTTCGTGGAACTGCTCCAAATCTTCACCGGTGGGCTCGATCTCAGCTTGGTCCAACGCACCTGACGACATTCAAAGAAGAAAGAAATAGAATGTCGTCAGCGAACAGGTCGCTCGGTAAGTCCCAAAGATAAGGAGAATTAGGAAGACAGTGTAAAAGTATTTTTTAAAGTATTACATTGTTGAATATTATGGAATATTGAGTTAACGCTGTTGTTTGTAGCTTGGTACAGAAGGATGCCAGTGTATACGAGGGGGATCTCTATATGCTAGAGATCAGGGCAAAAGGAAAGTATAAGGAACCGTTATGCCACAGTACAACAGCAATAGGATTCAGGTTAGGTGTCTTAATCTGACCACCCCGTGCCACCTTTAACACCTTTCATACCAATCTACCCCTTAAACCCCGTAGTGCTTTAACAGTATTGTAGTATTGGAATATGTAAGTTGGGTGACCGACCAAAACCATGATATCAGTAAACATGTTGAAACTGTATAATTAGGCAAATGGAATATCAGGATAATGGATGAATATCCATGGTTTGATTCAGTCAAAATGAATATATTGTTAACTGAATTCAGGGATTCATGTATTCAAATTGTGTTGGAATATAAGAGAATATAGATTGACTTGAATCATATTTAAGTCAGAAATAGTCAGACTCTAACCCGAGTCAGACTAAAAGAAAGGTAATTTGAAGTTCAATAATTGTAGGGGCCTTATTGTAATTTATAAAACTTGAAGGGGTTTTATGTAAAAAGTACTTTTGTATAGTTTTCAAAATACACCTCAAGTATTTATTATTCGTCTTTATAGTTATAATGAGTGAGAATTTTATTTGTGTTATTCTAGTGAATATATCCTAATAAAAGTATTAATTGTTTTATTTGAAATTCATGGTATTTTAATGTAACTTTTAATCTTGTAATTTTAGGAAAAAGTGGAAACTTTATATTATAATAAAATAGGTGTTTAAATTATAATTATATATATATTAACACATGAATAATTTTTTTAATTGAATATTTTATTTTCAAAAATCTCATTTTTCTTAAATGTCGTATTTTAAACCTTTCGAGACCGAATGCTCCTTGCGGAGGTCTGAATCTCGCACTACTAGCCTGCGGGTGCACGATGAACCGTACTATCCCTAACAGGTTCCCCAAAGGTGGGTTGTAGTGGCACTTTGCTTAGGTTTTATAAATACTTTTCATTTAGGAAAACGGTTTTGTAAATATAAGGTATTTATTTGCAAAAGAGTTTAGTTTTTCGTATTTTAGTTGTTAGGGCTTCCTAAGCCAACTAGCCTATTTCTAAGGCCTAAACGATGAGTCATTAGAAGCCTCAAATCGCCTCTTCACCGTCAATTGTGGCCAACTAAGTGCCAGGTAAGTGGGAAGGAACCACAGTCGTGGGCCTAATTAAAAACCACTAGCCTAGACACACTTGCCTAGACACCACAAAACAGTTTAGATAAACGATCGATGTCCATGACCTATCGTGCTTTCATTTTATTTAAAATTTTATACAACTTAAAGCTTTCAAGTAAAGGTTATAAAGAATATGGTATTTTAGTGAAAAGTCCTGTAATTTCGTATTCTATGTTTTGACATATATCAATTAGGGTTATATTTGAGTGCGTGTAGAGGTAGGTCATTACCTCGTGACTTATTTTAAGTTTTGATGAAGATTAGAGGTTAAACATGATATGTTAAACTTGAAGGTATTAAAGCGCAAGAATACGGTATTTGAAAACGTTATCATTTCATGTGTGAAATTTCATTCAAATTGATTTCTACAAGTTTAGTGATCAAGATAAACATATTTAGGAGTGAGGGAATTGATTAAACGAAGAAAAATAAACTTCATGGTAATTTTATGAAAAGAATACGGTTTTGCAAAGAAGCTATCATTTCATGTGAGAAAGTTTGTTTAAATTGGTTTATGGGTGATTAATAGTCAACATGAATATAGGTAGGTATTATGTATTAGGTGACAAGTGGAAATTTGCAGAAAAACCGAATCGGAAATCGTTTTATTCCGATTTCCGTCGGGTTCCAAAAAGTCATATTTTCTATTAAAGGAAAAGAGAGATAGAAGAGATGGGACTTACGGGTTTGGACAAGCTAAGGAGGCTAAGGGAAGTGGTGATTGTCGATGCGTCGAAAACGTCGCGAAAGTTCTAGTCCGATCGCCGGAATCCGTCGTCGGTTTCGGCAGCGCTTCGCTTCTCGCTCTTTGTACCGAGTTCTCGAGAATTTGGGAGAGTGGACTTAGAGTTGTGAGATGAAATTATAAAGGGTAGGGGTCTTTATATAGGGCTAGGCTAGGGTTAGGGTTAGGATTAAAAAATATTTTAAAAAATATATAATTCATTAAAATTTCATTAAATTTGGACTTAAAATAGGTGTAATGGAAATTGGGTAACAGTTCTGGGAAAATGGACCATGCAGGGGGGTTGACCAAGTCAACACGAAGATTTGGGTAACAGTTCTGGGAAAATGGACCATGCAGGGGGGTTGACCAAGTCAACACGAAGATATTTCGTGTTGATGACTCGGCCGACCGGCCGAGTCCGGCCGGCGGCGCCGGCCGATTCGGCCGAGTCGCCGGCCGACTTGGCCGAGTCAGGGCCGAGTCAGGTCTCGTTGGGTGTGGTTTTGCCTGGGGGTAATTTTGGTATACTTTATTTTTTATATATTGCATTAAATTGTGAGTTATGGCTGTTTGACCGTTTGACTTTCCAAAAATTTAAAACAAAAAGATATAAAAATATGTAGGGCATGGGATTCGAACTCTGGTGACTTGGTTCAGCAATGCAAGGTATTACCAATGAGCCACAAGCTCCTTCTTGTAATTATTGTAAGGAAATAGATACTTAAATTGTTTCCAGCAACATCAATACTCCAAGTATACACCTTATTTAAAGCAAATTTTGGTATACAAAAATTGGAGTTGTTACACACACTTGAACTCACGTTAGTTAGCTTATCTTATTAGTGACCGTTTTAGAACACATTGACAGTACACTTCATGTTCACTATACCTACACTGCATGACCATACTATACTTGTTTGCCATGCTCATATACATTGACACATGCTTACATAGTTGCCATTAACATTGCAATGTTATATTTGTTCATGCTTCATTATTTTCATTCATACCATATCACCTTTCACTTTAATCACATAATTCTCACCCATCTTTGGGACTTACCGAACGCAAGTTCGCTAACAGGCATTCAACTCATCTTTCTTTCTTTCTTAGAATCTTCGTCAAATAATCTAGAGACTGAGAAGGTGGAACTGACTACAGTGGACTACAACCAACTCAGCTCACAAGCTGATCCATAGATTTCCTTTTCAGTTTCAGTTTATGTATACCACTTATTTATGCATTATATTTCATGTTATTTCCTTCTTAGACAGTCTATCAATGTAATTAAACTTGTTGAAATTGAATGCAAATAAAATTGTTGTTGGAAATTTCAATTTCATACTTATTCTTGTGTCATTTTATATTGCTTAAAAACGCTTAGCGTATTTGTTTCGAGAAAGGACGTTCTCGAAATAAATATGTCGCGGGCTTACCATGACCCTGCTCCTGTCTTTTGGCAAGCGGGGCATGACAATTCTAGTATCGATAATTTAAAGAAAACAGAAAAAAAAATTGACTTTTGTAGAAAGTCGAGATTTTTTAGTACTATAAAATGCGAAATGTTGAAAATTTGAAAGAAACAGAAAATTTTCGGATTCTTGAAAATATTGCGATTCCATGAGCTATAGCAAGCAAAATATTGAAAAACCGAAAACCACAGAAAATTTATAATTTTTTGAAAATTTCACGATTTTCATGTATGATGGTATGCAAAGTATTAAAAATTATAAGAAAACTAAATTTTTTTGAGATTTTTGAAATTCACGATTTTTGTGTACTGCATGCAAAGTATTTGAAGAAAACATAATATTTTTTAGTTTTGAAAAAATCATGATTTTAGTGTACTATACCTTGCAAAGTATTGAAAATTTGAAAGGAAAAAAGGCAGAAAATTTTGGGATTCCTGTGGATATCACGATTTTCATATCCCATAGCAAACAAAGTATTAAAAAATCGAAGAGCACAGGAAATTTTGAAGTTTTTGATAATTTCACGATTTTAGTGTACTGCGTGCAAAGTATTGATAATTTGAAGAAAAACTGGAAATAATTGAATTTTAAAAAAAATCGCGATTTTCGTGTGCTGTATAGCATGTAAAATATTAAAAATTTAAATAAAACAGAAAATATTGAGATTCTTGAAGATATCATGATTTTGTGTGCCATACCAAGCAAAATATTGAACAGCGGGAAACACATAAAGTTTTAAATTTTTGAAAATTTCACGATTTTCGTGTACTATAGTATTCAAAATATTGAAAATCCAAAGCAAACTAATTTTTCTTTTAGATTTTTGAAAATTTCACGATTTTCGTATGCTACATGCAAAGTATTTAAATAAAACCTTTGAACTTTTAAAAAAATCGCGATTTTGATGTGCTATTAGCATGCAAAATATTGATAATTTGAAAACAGCAAAAAAAATGGGATTCCTAAGGATATCAAGATTTTCGTATGTCATAGCAAGCAAAATATTGAAAAACCGAAGAACACAAGAAATTTTGAAGTTTTTGAAAATTTCGCGATTTTCGTGTACTTATTGAAAATTCGAAGAAAACTAAAAGTTTTTGAGGTTTTTGGAAATATCACGATTTTCGTATGCTATAGCATGCAAAGTATTGATAATTTGAAAAAAATAGAAACTTTTGAATTTTTAAAACATCACGATTTTCGTGTGCCATATAACATGCAAAATATTGAAAATTTGAATGAAACTGAAAATTTTGAAATTCTTGAAGATATCGCGATTTTGTGAGTTATCAAGCAAAATATCAAAAACCGACAAGCACAGAAAGTTTCGAATATTTTTAAGTTTCAAAATTTTCGTGTACATGCAGAATATTGAAAATCCGAAGAAAACTATTTTTTTTTAGCTTTTTGAAAATTTTGCAATTTTCATATGTTGCATGCGAAGTTTTTGAAGAAAACAAAAAACTTTGAATTATTAAAAAAATATATGATTTTGGTGTGCTAAATAACATGCAATATATTGATAATTTGAAGAAAAAAATAGAAAATTTTGGGATTCCTGAGGATTCGAGATTTTCTTATGCTATCGCAAGTAAAATATTGAAAGAATCAAAGAGCACAGAAAATTTTAAAGTTTTTGAAAAATTCGCGATTTTTGTGTGGTATGCATGCAAAGTATTGATAATTTGAAGAAAAAAGATGAATTTTTAATTTTAAAGAAAATCACGATTTTCGTGAATTGATATTGGAAATTTGAATGAAAAAGAAAATTTTGGAATTCTTGAAGATATCGCGATTTCGTGAGCTACAACAAGCAAAATATAGAAAAACCGAACAACACAGTAAGTTTTTAATTTTTTAAAATTTCACGATTTTCGTGTGATAACTGCAAAATATTTGAAGAAAATAGAAAACTTTTAAATTTTTAAATCAAAATTTTAGTGTGCATAGCATGCAAAATATTGATAATTTGAAAAGAAAAAAAGAAAAATTTGTGATTCCTGAGAACCTTGTGATTTTCGTATACTGCAAGCAAAATATTGAAAAGCCAAAGAGCACAGAAAATTTTGAAGTTCTTGAAAATTTCGCGATTTTCGTGTACGCATGCAAAATATTAAAAATTCAAAGAAACTAAATCTTTTTGAGATTTTTGAAAACATCACGATTTTCATGTGCATTCGAGTATTGATAATTTAAAGAAAACTGAAAAAATTTGAATTTTTAAAAAATCATGATTTTCGTGCAAATATTGAAAATTTGAAGGAAAAAGAAAATTTTGGGATTCTTGATGATATCGCGATTCCATGAGCTATAACAAACAAAATACTGAAAAACCAAATAGCACAGAAGATTTATAAATTTTTAAAAATTTCATGATTTTTGTGTATTGTCACGCCCCGCTTCCGAAAATACGGAATACGAAGGGTTGACAAGGCCATTCATGCTCCTACGGTCGAGAAAATATCCCTCCGTAGTCACACTTCGGCTTCTAGCTAGCACTATGTGGTAATCAGTAAACAATGCATGGGTAATGAGAAATGCAGTAACTAAATCAAAAGAACTAACCATATGGAGATCAAGGAGTATAGCTCTGGGTCGCTGATCAAGATGTCCGCGATGTCCTCGAGGTACGTCATGTCCTGGTCCAAGCTAGATCCACTTTTCACTCTGAGCATGCATACTCAGGTCGTCAGGGCGAAACGATAGCAATATATATATAGGTACAAATATGAACTCGTGCAATAATAGTGAACATGAAACAGTAATCATGGGATAATGATGGGAACATGAAGTAGCCATTACAGGTAGCTAATAGAGCAGGCAAACAGTAAAGCAGTAAATAGTATGGCAGGTATGTTGAATCAGTAACTGATGCATGTCAATGTCACTAACCCTATCAGTCTCTAAGTCTCACTGTACAGGTCACTAAGCCTATCGTCAATCCAAGTGTGAGAGTCAACCACTCGTGAGTATCCCCCACCCAAGGGTAGGACCCAAGGACAAGGGAACACGGGTCCGAGTCGCTCGCTAATAATCAGTAATATCCCCATATATCTCCAGAATCGTTGTATGTGCCGGCATGGGACTCCCGAGATTCTGTTGAACTCACACTCAAACTACCCCACACCCTATGGTCTACATCAAACACCAACCATAAACTCAAATACCAGTCGGTCCATGACAAGTCTATGCGAGAACTGAAGACAGGGCCTCCATCAAGTATGTCTCGACTGATACCCAAGATAAATGGACAGCATTTGGTGCCTTACCTGTGACACCCATACAAGTGCTTCCATAATCGTCCCATACCAATTATAGTCACGCTCATACATGTCCCACAGACGTCGACAATACAATAAATCAATAGGGTCCACTGATTGTGTACAAGTACGTGTCACTTTCACTTATCCATTTATACTCACTAACGTACTTGCCACAATCAAACACTAATACCTAACACTGGGTAATGCATATGATCACTAGATTACCAATTCAGTGACATCTATATAATGTGATGAGAATACAGTAATTAAGGCATGATTAAGATATCATCAGTTGGTGTCCTACCACTTGCATGATTTATCATAAATCATACATGCAAAATTTAGCGAAACAATGAACAGGGGGTAAGCAGTATGTTTAATTATCTATCCATCAAAATTTGTTTCACGTTAATCGGGTTTCAGGATCGCTAGATATGGCCATTTCATTTTAAGCGTTCACTGCTGGAAATCCAGTTTCAGAATCGGAAGTCCGTTTCGTAACGCATTTTAATCCCAGTTGGGATCGTAATTAGGCGAAGCCATAGTTGAACAATATTTAGGGTTATCATTTAGGTTTCCACCGCAATTTGCGGATCAGTAATATGATATACCGACAGGGAGTTATGGACGGATTATGTTCGATGTGTAAAATCCGCCTCTGCAGAATTCAGCAAGACGTATCGACTTTGTAAAATGAGTTAAAAATATCAAACGATTGAGGAATCCAGTAATACCAGTGGAATAAGAAAGCTAATTCAATTTTCTACGTAACGATATAGGGCTCCATGCATTCTCATATTTGAACAGGAAAATACAGGGGTTTATAAACAGGGGTTTAACTGGGACTTCCGTTCTGGACTGCAGTCCAGAATCGTAATCCTCCGCAATTATCTCTATCATAGTTAGTTAGAATTCAGTGGCCAACTATAGAATACTGTAGGTTAAACAGTTAGCTTCGATACGAGCCATGGAACGCTAAAATTCAATTTGTACATAATTTATTATAAATTTTACGGTTTAACACGCACGAAAGTTTTCAGGTTTTTCGACAGAAATCGGGACGTCATTTTACGTGAGCAAACGACGTCGTTTTGGAACCAAAGTCTCAAGGGACATTCATTATAACTCGGGCCATCACATGTTATTTGTTATCGTCAATTTAACGGGGTATCCCATTCGGGTTTTGCATCGAACACTTGAATTATAATGATTCACATGAAAGTATAAGCGGAAATGATTGGTAACATGAATTATAATATATAAAAGTAGCATGAAGCAAGTATTAAACTTGCCTGAAGACGTGTCGATGATGGTACGGCAGCGGCAATGGCACGATCGCGTCACGAACGCAGCACAGGTTCAGCCTTGTCGGATCTTGCTTCTTGGACTCGATGGCTCGGTGGGTGCGACGGGCGTGCGCTGGCGTTGCGACGGGCGTGCGCTGGCGTTGCGACGGGCGCTACGTTGACGACGGTGACTGCTACAGAGACCGAGGCAGTGGCTCGAACGGTGACGACAGTAACTCGAACAATGGCGATGGCGATGGTTATAAGTGTTCGATGAAATGACCGGGGCTCGGTTTGAAACTTGGGCTAGCATTGGTGCTGCGGTGAAGGAGATGGAGCTTGGAGGCGATGGTAACCGGAGGTGATGGTCAAGGCCGCGACGATGAGAAGCCCGGCACGGCACCAGCAGCGGCGACGGCAGCGAGCTCGGGGTGAGCCTAGTAGCGATGAAGATGGTGTCGGGGTGCTGAGGTGGGGTTGCTAGTGGAGGCATAGTTGGAGTTGCCGGCGACGGTTTGGTGGCAGAGAGGATGAAGTAGGGGATGCCGGAGGGGGTCGTCGGCAATGGACTCGGCCGGCGGAGGAGGAAGCTCTGGCGCAGGAGGTTGCAAGCGTGCGGTGCAAGAGAGGAGATGATGGCGAAGGGTTACAGCGCGGTGCTCGGGAAGATAGTCGGAGCTCCGGTGACGTGGGGACAGTGAGGGTGTTCGCGAAGGGAGTGGGTGCAGTGAAGGAGGTGAGGGAGCTCGGAAGGCGTCGATGGTGGCTGCGCGGTGGTCGGAGGTGGCTCCAGTGAGGTGAGCTCCTGGGTTTGGAGGTGGGTTGCGGCTGTATGGGGGTGCCCGGGTACGGGGTTGCACCGATGAAGCGCTGGCGAGGGACAACGACGGCGATGTGGCTCTTGGGAAGCAATGAGGAGTCGGCTACGGCAATGGAGAGGGGTGGCGTCGCGGTGGTGGTCAGGGCGAGCGGTGGAGATCGGTTGCGGTGAGCAGGGCTGCAAAGTGTTGGTGGTGGGAGTTGGTCGTCGTCTTCGTGGTGGGAGCACAGTGGGGGGGGGGAAGAGAGGGTGCGAAAGAGAGAGGGGAGAGAGATGGAGACGGGGTCGAGAGGCTTCGCGAGCGCGCGCGAGTCATGGGGACGTGGGGCGCGAGGGAGGCGGCGACGTGGGAACGACCGCGAGCATGGGGAAGAGAAAAGAGGTGGGAAAGAAGTGGGGAGAAAAAGAGATGGAGCGGGTCGGGTAGGGTCGGGAGAGTTGGGGCCGGGCTTGGAGAAATAAAAATTTTAATTGAGAAGGGAGGGAGAGATGGGCCGGGCTCGGGCCAGAAGAAGAATAAAGGAGAAATAGAGAGAGCGGGCTGAGCTGGGGAATAAGGAAGGGAAAAACATAAAAAGAAATAGGCAATAGGGTTTGGGTTTGGGGTTTTGTTTAATTAATTTGGTAAGGGAAATTAGAAGTGGGCTGGGCTGAGCTTTGGGGATTAATTTATCCCTTTAGTTTTGTAAGGGAAAAACGGGCTGGGCTCGGGAGAAAATTAATTGGGAAAGGAAAAATTGGAAATTAGATAATAGGGTTAGGGTTATAAAAGGAAAAGATACAATGAAGGGATTAGGGTTTTAAAATACTTAAAATAATTATAAATATAAATAAGTAAATTTTGTAAGTGACCCTGTCATAAAAATACGGATACTGGCGTATAAAAGAACTGGGTATTACATGTATTATGGCATGCAAAATATTAAAAATTAGAAGAAAATTAAAATTTTTTTAGATTTTTGAAAATTCACGATTTCCATGTACTGCTTGCAAAGTATTTGAAGAAAACCGAAAATCTTTGAATTTTTAAAAAAATCACAATTTCCGAGTGCTAGCTTGCAAAATATTGATAATTTGAAGGAAAAAAGCAGAAAATTTTGTGATTCCTATGGATATCGCGATTTTTGTATACTATAACAAGTATAATATTGAAGAAGAAAAAACCAAAGAGCACAATTTTTTTTTGAAGTTTTTGATAATTTCGCGATTTTAGTGTATTACGTGTAAAATATTGAAAATTCAAAGAAAACTAAAAGTTTTTGAGATTCCTGGAAATATTGCAATTTTCATGTGCTATATCACGCAAAATATTGATAATTTAAAGAAAAATAAAAAAAACTTAGAATTTTAATTTAAAAAACACGTTTGTGTAATATATAACATGCAAAATATTGAAAATTTGAATAAAACAAAAACTATTGGGATTCTTGAAGATATCATGATTTTGTGAGCCGTAGCAAGCAAAATATTGAAAAACCGAGAAGCACAAAAAATTTTGTATTTTTGAAGATTGCATTCAAAATATTGAAAATCCGAATCGAACTAAATTTATTTTGAGATTTTTCAAAATTTCACGATTTTCGTGTACTGCATGCAAAGTATTTTAAGAAATACGGAAAAACTTTGAATTTTTAAAAAATCACAATTTTAGTGTGTAGCATGTAAAATATTGATAATTTGAAAAAAAAAAATAGAGAATTTTGGGAGTTCTGAGTATATCGCGATTTTCGTATGTCATAGCAAACAAAATATTGAAAAACTGAAGAACTTTGAAATTTTTCAAGTTTTTGAAAATTTCCTGATTTTCGTGTAAGCATTCAAAATATTGAAAATTCAAAGAAAACTAAAAGTTTTTGCAACTTTTGAAAATATTGCGATTTTCATATTCTATCGCATTAAAAGTATTGATAATTTGAAGAATTCAGAAAAAAAAAATTGAATTTTTAAAATATCACGATTTTCGTGTACTATATAGAATGCAAAATATTGAAAATTTGAATGGAACGGAAAATATTGGGATTCTTGAAAATAACACGATTTTGTGAGCTATAGCGAACAAAATATTGAAAAACCAAGAAGCACAAAAAGTTTTGAATTTTTGAAAAATTCATGACTCGTTTTTTATAGCATGCAAAATATTGAAAATCCGAGCAAACTAGTTTTTATTATTTTTTTGAGATTTTTGAAATTTAATGATCTTCGTGTGCTTCATGCAAAGTATTTGAAGAAAAACAGAAAACATTTGATTTTTTTTAAATCACGATTTTAAAGTGCTATAGCATGCAAGATATTGATAATTTAAAAAGAAAGAAAATTTTGGGATATCGCGTATTTCATGTTATAGCAGCAAAATACTGAAAAACTGAATAGCACAGAAAATTTTGAAGTTTTTTAGAATTTCGCAATTTTCGTGTAATAGCATGTAAAATATTGAAAATTCAAAGAAACCTAAAAGTTATTGAGGTTTTTGAAAATATCACGATTTTCGCACACTATAGCATTCAAAGTATTGATAATTTGAAGAATAGAGAAAAATTTGCACTTTTAAAACATCGCGATTTTCATGTGCTATATAGCATGCAAAATATTGAAAATTTAAATGAAATTGAAAATTTTGGAATCCTCGAAGATATCGCGATTTCGTGAGTTATAGCAAGCAAAATATCGAAAAACCGACATGTGTAGAAGGTTTTGAATTTTGTAAGTTTTATGATTTTCATGTACATGCAAAATATTGAAAATCCAAAGAAAACTATTTTTTTTTTTGAGCATTTTGAAAATTTCGCAATTTTCATGTGTTGCATGCTAAGTTTTTGAAGAAAACTGAAAACTTTTGAATTATTAAAAAAAATCATGATTTTAATGTGCTATAACATCCAAAATACTGATAGTTAAATAGAAAATTTGGGATTCCGGCGGATATCGCAATTTTCATATGCATAGCAAGCAAAATATTGAATAAACCAAAAAGACAAAAAAAATTGAAGTTTTTGAAAATTTCGTGATTTTCGTGTACTACATGCAAAGTATTGATAATTTGAAGAAAATAGAAAAATCTAAAATCTTATAAAAATCATGATTTTCATAAATAAATATTGAAAATTTGAATGAAATAGAAAGTTTTGGTATTTTTTAAGATATTGTGATTTCATGAGCTAACAAGCAAAATATTGAAAACCGAACAACACAGAGAGTTTTGAATTTTTGAAAATTTCACTATTTTTATGTACTGCATGCTTTGAAGAAAACATAAAACTTTTGAATTTTTAAAAAATCACGATTTTAGTGTGTATAGTATGCAAAATATTAATAATCTAAAAAGAAAAATAGAAAATTTTGGGATTCCTAAGAATATTGCGATTTTTGTATACTAATAAGCAAAATATTGAAAAAACGAAGAGAGCGGAAAATTTTGAAGTTTTTGAAAATCTCGCGATTTTCATTTACTATATACCAAGCAAAATATTGAAAGTTCGATAAAAACTAAAAGTTTTTTAGATTTTTTAAAATATCATAATTTTCATGTGTGCTATACCATTTAAGTATTGATTTCAAAAAAACAGAAAAATTTTGAATTTTTAAAAAATCGCAATTTTCGTGTACTATATGGCATGCAAAATAATGAAAATTTTGGGATTCTTAAAAATACCATGATTCTGTGCGCTTGCAAAATGTTGAAAAACTGAAGAACGGAGAAAATTTATAAATTTCGTGTATTATGACATGTAAAGTATTAAAAATTCGAAGAAAACTAATTTTTTTTTGAGATTTTTGAAAATTTCTCGATTTTTATGTGCTACCAAACAAAATATTGAAAAATTGTGAAAACAGGAAGGTTTGAGAGTTTTGAAAATTATGCAATTCTCTTATGGTAGCGTGCAAAATATTGTAAGTTTGTACAAAACAAATATTTTTTGGATTTTTTAAAATTTCACGAGAATGTAAAATATTTAAAAACCGAAGAAAATAAGAAAAAAATGAGATTTTTGAAAAAAAAATTATTATCGGGTGATATATCATGGAAAATATTGAAAAACCGAAAAAAAATATTTTATTTTTTAGAATTTCATGATTTTCTCGTGTGCTTTAGCAAGCAAGATATTTGAGACCCGAAGAAAATTATAAAAAATGCATTATGTTCATCTGTTGTAGCGTGCAAAATACTGAAACTTTGAAGTATACAAAAAATTTGAGATTTTTGTAGGTTTCATGATTCTCGTGTGTCATAATATGCAAAATATTTTTTTAAACCGATTTTTTTTTTTTGGAGATTTTTAAAATTTTCACAATTTTCGTATGATAATAGGAAAATATTGAAAAGCTAAAGAAAAATACCGAATTATTTGTAAGTTAATACTTCATATATTTTACATATGATAATCATAAATATGTGATATTACAACTAAAAATCATACAACGATAAACTTCTAAAATAATAGTTTTTATTATTATTTTGGACTTGGCACCTACACATTGCGCAAAGGTCCTTGCTACTGTATGTTATGACCTAAAAATTTGGCATATTAGTGTGGGCCCCACACAATTAGAACAGGATTTTACACCTTTGCACCCATAAACAATTTTCTTGACATGTCCAACTAATGTTTTCTCAATATTAATATTTGTATTTGACGGTACCACATTTTTCATCTCTTTTATGCGAAATTATGATTTACACTTTAAATATGCATAATTTTTCCATTGGAATACCATTTATAAATTCCAAAATATTTACGCTTATTGTTAACATTAATAAGTTAATAAATTTTGTTCTATTTCCACCTAATTTTGCTTCTGATACCGAACGATTAAGGTTTTATTTCAGCGCATTATGATAATTTAACCTACCTTTTATTTCCAAAACCTATAAAGATTAGAGTTTTACGCTTGTTCTTCATCATCTATCCTCTGTTGCTCTTTACACAAAAATTTTCCAACTCCAAATTAAGCATCGCATGCATCGCCTGTGTAGAAATCAAGTATGCATATCATAAAAAATTTGGTAGCCCAATTTTATTGGCAAACACCGTATCAGTTATATAGTTGTAGTAAATTATGGACAATCATGTCAAATATACCAATCTAAAGCATGTAAATGAAAAGATCTAAATCAGGCTCAAACTCAATCCAGTAGCACCAATGAGCAATATCTCAGTTGGTATGGCATTTTCCTTCTTGGGAAAAGTGCGGGGATTCAATCCCCAATGGAGGAAAGTAGCCACAATTTAGCCCTTTCAAGACAGAATCATGGATCCTTTGGATCCGTGGCAATGGAGAGATATGGCCACAATTTATCGTTTTCATGGCAGATTCACGAGTCTTTTGGGTGTAATGTTTGTGTTGCATACATAGTATACATGCCATACATAGTATACATGCCAATGCCCAAAAAAATAAACTCAAACCAGTAGTTAAGCAGGCAACGATTGAGGACAAATATTATTGACTAGACTTTATTTAATTTCTTCACACATAGTTCAATAGTTACATATATAAGCAGATCAATACACAAATCAATACAAAGGACATTCCTTCGCTTGCATTACATATATATACAGATTAGCATGCAAAGATTTATTCACATGTACATAGATGCATCCACGGACATAAATACCAAAAAAGAGAGGAATCCATGAATAATGTACTGCTGTGTGTCCACCACTGCACTGTATACTCAACATTCTCTATAAATACAAACATAATGCATCTTTGTAAACCCATGGAGGCAAAACAGTCTGCATATCTCCAATGCACTCAAACATAAATGCTTATGTCACGAATCTATGCATACAAAAACATAAATACACATACATGCACACACATAAAAAGCAAGCAACCAGGCATATGGAATTCTTAAAATAAAAAAATGATGGGTCAAAAAGGCACGAGATCAACGCATGCAACCCTTCAGTTGGCAACCCTCATAAGTTGCCAGCTGAAGAGCAAGTATGAAGAAGAAAACACAACACTCCACAATATGCAACAATAATGAGGCTCTACGAATTGAGCATTTCTGATTTAAAGTGGTTTGCCACTCCAAGCCAAGTAAGAAAAAACTACCATATGCATTTTCTCTGATATGCTCTTTTATACCAAGAGTTGCACATCAAGATATACACTCTCATCATAGCCAGAATAGTTTACTTTCATATGTGAAATCTTAAAAAAGCAGTTATTAGAGACCACCCCTAAGGGCAAGCACAAGGTGAAGGACAGAGCCACCTTCTATGTTGTATTCCTTAGCAGTCTTGTCATCTGCAAGCTGCTTGCCTGCATAAATGAGCCTGCAAACAACAAATTTACAGTAATCAAGACATCTTATAGCTAAAAGTAGATATTATACAAGCGATTCAGAAAATATAATGCTCCGAAGAAGATGATAAACATGTTAGAGTGATACAAAAGTCTGGCAAAGTCTCCGCTTCCAAGTAACAATTTAATCTTAATCATCTTACGAGCTGATGCTGGTGACTGTTAATGTATTATATATGTATTTCTGCTAAATTAACAAATAGCGCATTCATAGCTCATAGGACTTTCCAAAAAACAATGGCATGCATACAAAATTGAAATGTTAATTTTGTGCAACGATATAGGAGTGTAATAACCAACGACTCCTTTAGAAACCACTTGTTGAATTGGTGAATAATTTAAAGCACGAAAGTAGTGTTGCTACATAATATTCCCAAATTATGGAACCAGGGACCCTCCATATATGTATCAACCCTCCCTTATCGAAACACTTATAAATCATCGCTGGAAGGCAATTGATCATGCAGATAAATTTCAGGGTGACCTGAATATCACACTCTACAGAAGGGCTATTCGAATAAAACGCAATCCCTCCCTCCACGTATCAGAACAATTTAACAGGAAAGTAGGAGTAGAATGTTCAGGAAGTATATATTAACATTGACTGAGATGGAATAAATTTTATAATAAATTAAACTTTGATCATACCGATAAATTTTTAAATGCAAGAAAAGATGCGGCATTGGAACTTCAGATTCAAATCTAAAAATGAGCATTCATACAACTAAGCAACGGCAACAGAAATTAAATATTAAAAACTAAAGCATTTTCCTTGGTAACAAAAAGAATACCTCTGTTGCACAGGTGGAATCCCTTCTTTCTCTTCAACCCTCTCCTTGATCCTATCAATGGTGTCAGTTGGCTCGATATCAATTTCAATTTCCTTTCCAGTGAGTGTCTTCACCTTAATCATTGTTCCACCCCGCAGCCTCAGAACCAGATGAAGAGTTGACTCCTTCTGAATGTTGTAATCAGCAAGGGTGCGGCCATCTTCTAATTGTTTCCCAGCAAAAATCAACCGCTGCTGATCTGGAGGTATGCCCTCCTTGTCCTGCAGAATCATCCATTAACAACTTTAGTTGAATATACATCAAAATAATATTCAGAAGTTGATAAAACCATGTCTTACTATAAAAGATTTACCTTCATTATTAATTCAGAATACAGGCGTATTAAATTTACACAGATATACAAAGTCAGTATAAGTGTATAACTGAGAAATTGCATGTGTAAAAGCTTGTGGAAATGCTTTTTGCACTTTTTTTTACGGTAACAAGGATAGTTGGAATGCTGGGACTTCAACTTATCTTTTTCTTGACCGATGGATCAAAGAATGGTCTTGTGGATACACTTGGAGAGCAATTAGCATATGATATTGATATTCCACTTGATGCCAAACTTCAGTCTTTCTTCGAGATGGTGAATGGTTCCTACCTCAAATTTACTTCGACATTCACCACATATGATTGAGGCATGGGAGTTGATTGGGTCGATTAATATTTGATATATCTATAGCCCGTGACACTCAAACCCTATTGATATACCCTTGGGCTAATTTATTTGGTTCCACAAAATCCATTCCGCGGAATTCGTTTCCGTCTATGAAACATGCCAAAACCATTCTGGAAAATTAAGAACTCTTGATATTCTTCAAGAAAGAGGTGTTGGTGAAGGGCAATGCTTTCTTTGCAAAGCTCAATCCGAAAACCATAAACATATGTTCTTTAAATGTCAACTCTCTAGTTGGGTGGGCCGAATATCATTAGCATGTTGCAGTCTACAAAACGCCCACTATCATAGATTTCATCCAACCAAATTTCTCGAGTGAGAATCGAATTGGAGCACTTCTCCGTGTGGTTATCGCCAATATTGTTTAGCATATTTATCAAGAATGAAAATATAGAATTCTTAAGTCCCAGCATAGGCTGAAAGATATTGTTCTTCCAGAAGTTATCTCGGATACTTCCATTAGGATGGCTAAATCCTTTGCTGCTTAGGATTTTGATAGTGCACTAATTGCTCGAAATTGGAATACATTACCTCCCTAGGGGTTTGATCTTGAGCTATTGTCTTGAAATAGCTTTGATCTCGAGCTATTGTCTTGTAATAGCTTTGATCTCATCTCATATTCTTGTACTTTCTTTTTGTGGCTATATATTAATATGTTAAAATTAAAATTAGAATTTTTGCACTCGCCTTTGGACGAAAAGAAGTAGGAGGTTTTTCAAAGAGGACAAGGCTGATATATAATAGTTAAATACAAAATTGAATGAGTGCATCATTGTATCTGCAGAATCATCCAAATGTTTCTCTCAACACTAATTTTCTCCTGCTCAGTAATATCCATCAGTCAATCACATGTGCTTACTATTTAGTTCATTGGATATTGGTTACATCTCACATATAAAGCTCACCGGTTATCTAAATCCTTCCTCAAAGAATATATTGAACGCAAAATCTCGAAGCAAGCTAGTTACAACATTATCACGTATTGTCAGGAAAGGATGGAAAACAGTACGCATGCAAATCCAAGTGTTTCAAGAATAAAGCACTAATTACCTTAATAACAAGAACAAATGCGCCTAATGGTCAACAAATGGTACAACACATGTTGGGATTTGGCATCACTGTTCATACAATTGTTTGCATTTATTGGGCGTATGCTCTGAGTGTCCGAGCAACCAAAGTTTACAATCTATGTTAGGCATGTTTGAATAGCATTGTCCCTAGGGATTTTTGAATAAGATTCCCATTTCTCTATGGATTAAGTCAAAAACAACAACAACCGAGCCTTTTATCCCAAGCATATGGGGTAGACTACTCTATGGATTAAATCAATCCCCCAAAAAACTTGTTTGGATGTCAACTTTGAAGAGTAATCTAGAGGCTTTAAAAACCCTAAATAGAGTTCATGTTTTTATCCTTAGCTCCTCTCCCCCCATTATGGATCTCTCTTTTCCCTCCCTTGGAGAAATATCTTTCCCACTTTGCCACCTCACTCCTCTAAATTCTCACTATCTAGCTTTTCCTCTCTGTTCTATTCTCTCGTAAGTTACAGATACATTGTGAGGTAGGTTCTGTTGAAGAAGAAGTAATGAATGGCATGTAAGATTGTTGCGCCAAGAAAAAAAGACAACGCCTGAAAGGAGATTTTCAAGTTGGTTTTACATTAGAAAAGAGAAAGAAAATTGTAGTGGAATTTAAAAGGAAACGAATTTGAAAATGAATATTATAGATTTTGAATCAAAGAGATGGTGGGTTGTGGATATGAGAGAAAAAATTGAGGATGTGATGTGGAAAATGAGAAAAAATAAGGAAGATGACAATGGGCTATGGAAAACAGGATAAAATTTGAGCAAAAGTTGATGAATTTTAAAATAAAAAAATGAGTTGGAAGATGATGAGTTAATGAATTGGTAAAGAAACTGTTTTGGAAAATGATGGGTAAAGGAATTGGTAAATAGATTGAGTTGGAAGATTGCGGTTCAAGGAATTTGTAAAAGGCAAAATTTCAACTTGATAACGTTAACTTTTAGCCAATTTCCCCAAAACTACCGCAAACTTCTACAATGATGTAAAGCTATCACAAACTTAAGCTATCACAAACTTTCCTTTGTGCCAGAAAACTTCCTGGATAACAAAAGTTTAAGATATAAGATAAAAATGACTGAAATACCCAACAAATATTAGTTTAAAGAAACTAACTTTTCTTTTAAAAAATTACCTTACACCTTACACCACCAAATTCCATCGGTTCATATTGTATTCGTGAGTAAAAAATTTATTTTCTTTTAGCAACGTTATTTTTTTAAATTAATATATATTACGTATTTCAATCATTTTATAGTTTCGGTTAACCCTATCTTAATCGATTCAGGGGATTCAGGGGACTTTCCTGTATAATGAAAGTTCGTGGTAGCTTTGTATCATTTTAATAGTTCGTAATAGTTTTGAAGGAAAGTGGCTAAAGTTTTTGATATCGAGTTGAAATTCAATCTTTGTAAAAAGATTAAGTTGGTAGATGATAGATTATAAGATCGAAAAGGTTTTTTTTTTAATATTGGTCCCTTAAATACTTAAAGAAACCCTCTAAATCTTCGTATTTTGAAAAAATGTCCATCGATCCTCTCTATTACTTAAAAAAGTCTCTTTATCAAGTTAACTTAATCCGGAGTCATTGATTTCTTAAACCACCTCACAATATCTCCCCGAATTTACCAAACCCTGGCTTGATGCAAAAATCATTCGCCCTCTCTTTGATCCTCTCTTTTTCTCTTGATCCTCTTTCTGATGCCCTAAACTTCAACTAAGCAACCCATCTTGAACCCAAATCTCCAAGATAGGGGTTAAAAGAGTAATTTTTGAAATGTTCTAAATTTCGGATGTCGGTGCCGTATCGGCCCGAAGATTTTGATGTCGAATATCGGATATCCTGAAATATCGGGTGGTTTTATCAAATATCGGATTCTACATTTTTATAATATAAACTTCATTTATATAACTTATTTTTTTGAAAAAATATTAACTTATGCAGATTTTCAGTTTTATTAAATTTATATTTTTCTCAATAGCTCAGTCGTAGAGCGGTCGCATATTAGTTACTTAATATACAAAGCCCAAAACCCAAAAGAAAATTACCTAAAAAATTTCTCCACGTCGGAAAATGACGAGTAAAACGGCGACATCAAGAAATGTCGGCGATCGTTTACCAAATATCGGAAACCGAAATAATTCTGGAAATTTATGCCGTTTTCTTCCTAAAACCAACATTTCGGCGATATCGGCCGACATTTAGAACATTGAATTTTAGACCTCCACATGTCTATATTTAACATCGTTAGTGTGTCAACTGACCAAAGGGCCTTTTAAGGGATTTTGGGGGAATTTTTCAAAATAGAAAGATTTGGGGATCCAAATAGTAAAAGTTTAGGATATATATTTATTTTTAAAAACCCAAAAAAGTTAGTTGGAAGATAGGGTTAAGATTGATAAAAAAAATTGAAAAAGATAAAAATACTATGTTTGCATATCCTAATATTGTTTTTCTGTTTATATAATTAAATAATACTTTATCATAAAAACTTATCCAATACCATCCAACAAGTTTTGGCATAAAAATCCTTTTCACCAAAAAAAACACATGTGCATTTAGAAACATTTTTATCACGAATGAATACCCAAAGATGGCCTTAATGCAAAGCATGGAGCTTCTAGCTATGGTACACACCAACACAATCAAGCAGTTTCTTCCCATCAAAATGGTATTGTTTGTATAACACCTTAGTATTAATTGTTGGCCATGATCTATAAGCTTTACGCTTTTGGTGAAATGATTATTTGCAATAATATCAAAGCAAAAGGTTGAAAAAATTTAGTTCAACAACATTCATAAATTAACGTATATATATTTGCTCCCGGCCATTCTACTTTCCAGATGGCTTATCTTTCCATGTGAGAACTTTCCATCTGGTCCAAAGACCCACATTACTAGGAAGATATACTTCAACTATATTGGCCTATGCTCCTCCATAAGCATATACTTTTGGCTTATATTGCTTTTGACAATTAGAGTCCTTTTAGGAGCATATGAATTCCACAAAACATGTTGGTTAAGTTTTATAAAGCCCTTTCATCCTAACATCGACTTGAGTCGGCGACAAATTCGAAGGCATATGGTTTTTCTACGGATATAATTTGACATACATTAGGATCTCTGACTTGTCTAAGACATCTTATTACATAGTTTGCTAATTTGCTCTAAATACAATGTCATAAATCGTGCAGAAGGTCTATTTTGTTCTCATTAATTAGTTGGATAAGAAAACAATGTCTAAGCAACAATGATATGAATAACAAATTCAAACCATGGATAGCCAATTAAACAATCATGACAATGTCACTACAAGTGACAGTAACTAGAACTAAGAAATGAAAGCACAAGTCTTGTACATCTTACAAATTAGTTTGAATTTTGATTAGATCGATGAAACCAAAACAAAAATCAATGAAGCTTGATGTATCATGTAAATTGAACTCTTCTTAATATTTATGGCAATACTGAATGAAAGGCCCACGATGAAAGTAAACTATCCAATCACCATTTTCTCCTTTGCATATCAAATGTAATCAACAAATCTCCTCTCCCTTTTTTCTATGAACAAGCCTGATTGTGTTCGTCTTATTCTTTGCAAAAAATAGATATGAACATGAAAAGAGAGTGGTGGTGATGGCAGCAAGTTTTTGAGGTTTTTGAGAGGAATGAGAGGAGTGGTTTAGGGATTAAGATTATAGGGGAAAGGAACACGATGATTTAGGGCAAGCGGCTAGATTAGCCATTGGCGTCGCCATTGAGAGAGAGGCGAGCGCGGAGAGAGAGGGAAGGGAGAGGTTCACCAGCTTTCGGGGATCAATTTGTTAATAATAATTAGATCTCTTGAAATGTATGCTCGATGTTGGTTATATTTTTACTATACATTTTCAAATTTCTCACATCACTTCATCACTTTCAAGTAGAAGTTATCTGTCCAGCTCTCTCCGTCACTAATTGATCGATTGTCTTCTCCATCACAATCGACTTTGAGAGCCGGACATATAACTTTTGTTTGAAAGTGATGAGATGTGAAAGAAATCTGAAAATATATACTAAAAAGCTACATTGTGAAAGATCCGATTATTCTTAACAAATTTATCCTTGAAAAAATGGTGAACCACTTCCGTCCCTTCCTCTCTATGCGCTCTATCCCTCTCTTAATGGCGACAACGGCGGCTGATCTCGCCACCTGCCCTAAATATTGTGATTCCTCTACCCTATAATCATAATCCTCAAACCACCACCCATTGCCCTCAAAACCTCAAAAACTCATCGCCGCTCTCTTCATGTGCGTATATGTCAAATTTCAATGACTTTATTTATTGTTATTATTTTTCATTAAAATCTGTAATATAGCCAAGGTAGTTTTAAGTGAGGGGTTAGTCCCAGTTTTGAATATTGGTTGGATTTTTTATATTTTTTAATTGATTTTTCTTGAATGGAAAAAGCCAAGTCAGCAATCAATTTCAAAATAGGAAAGTAAACTCTCCTAGTCTCCTTTTTCACATGTCCCATTTATTTAGACATGTCAATAGATGGTAGCAAACATAATCTTCCTTCGGATCTGTCAGTGTTTTAAAAGGCAGTCTCACCTAGACGATTAAGACAACAGCACCACTGCATTAGATTGCTTAATCAGAAATTATGCTTATCCTTGTATTCTTATAGATATACTCTCTGTATTTGTTAATTTTAGTGTAATATATAATAAATTGGAATTGTTTTACCACTATTAAATGTCGAGAGCCACCAAGAAGGCCTTCCCCTGCCGACTTCGAGAGCCACTACCGATTTCGAGAGCCATGAAGGCTACCGACCGCCGTCGACTTTGAAGTTCTTCACGTCGATCTCGATCCAAATCTCCACTACGATCTCAACTTCAAATTTTGATATTGTCTTCGCCTATGATCCTCAACTTCCAACTCACCTTCATCTTCGAGCTTCAACCATACCAGCGCTGGCTTCAAGTTTCGACTGCTCTTTCGAGTTTTTGATGACAATGGGTTTTTTTGGAATTAAAAATGATGAGCAACTTGACTTAGACAATTAATTTACTATTTAATTAAATTTTTTGGAAATTAGAGAAGTAGGCAAAATTTGCTTCATTGCCAACTTGCATTTAATTATTAATACCTTTGAGAATGCTTATTTGGGTCGTCGCATCTACAAGTGAAAAAAACAAAGTAATTAACAATCAATGTCAGAATCAACTTTTAACATATAAGCTTAAGAAAATAACAAAATTAACTCAAAATAAAGCTAAATTGATGTCAATACGGTCTGGACGGCCGCCTATGTGGCCAGGTCCTTTAGCCGCACCGCTTTTTAATCACTGGGATTTGTAATTAATGACTAACAAGAATTTGTCGTTTTGTTGGATATGCACGTAATGTCTAATAATCAAAAGGGAAAAAGGCAAGTGTAAAAGGATCGAATGGTAACACGTTTAGGACAACTGATGAACTCCCATTAACCATGTGAGTCTTGAGTGGGTTCAGAGTGGATCTATGGGTTGAAGATAAGGATGATGCATCCAAGTTCAATGAGAACAGAATTATAGGCGGATTGTAGAAATATATCATAGCAGTACTCTAGAATATGAAAAAAGATGAATATCGATGGTATGATTACGACCAGCTGAAAAATAGAAGCTATAAAAATGTGGATTATGTCAGAATCTATATATAATTCACTCAACTAGGCTGAGGGCGAGAGTAACTATGTTCCAGGTGAGTTCAAGAGGGAACAAGTTATAGTTCGATAGCGCAGTTGAAATACTCCTTAAGAATGGAGCAATGCAAATGATTACTAGGGTAAATGGAGGGGAAGAAAAGTGAGGCCCGATGGTATGATTACTTCCAGCTGAAAAATATACGCTCAAAACTTTGGAATGGATTAAATGCCTACAAATTTAACAAAGGTTAGCAATTACCATATGTACCTTTTCTGCCAATCTACCAAAACTAAAAAGCAAAAGGAGAAAAACAGGATAAATAGAAGTAGTCAACAAGCTAAAATTATATGGATTGTTGGATATCATAAAGCTTTTCCAGGTTTGGCTTGATATACAAGAATTGGCTACCATTCATAAGTACCTAAAACCTGTTGCCACTCATGCGTTTGAGGATTACGACGCATAGCTAGATTTCTAAGGCTGTCTCTACAGCCTGCAATGCATCACATCTTGAAGAAGCAACCAAACTATCACAAAGAACATAATTGTGATGGCTTGTTTAATAAAAGCTAGCAAGAAAAAAAAGAAGGAAAAAACAGCATCTACTGCACTACAGTGTTGTCATAAGGCTTTTAAGGATTGGCTGAATATAGGTCATTTATAGATTCCCTATATATGCAGTTGATGTGAAACCATGGCAAAGATAAGTCGTCTAATTTCAGCTCAAGGTGGCAGTTTCTACGAAGTGTCTACAAGGCCTATACCTTAACTCTTCATTAAAGTTAAAGATAATTGGATTTAAATAAAAAACAGTCAACTAAAGCAACCATAAAATTTTCACGAAATCTGAATATCAGTAATTCCATAACAATTAAGGCATGACTGCATAAAGTTTCAACCAACTTGAATGATATCAAAAACTAATTTATGGGCCCTAAACGAAAAGTCGAAAAACAATTCTACAATCATCATCCTATTCTCTATGTTCCAAATTCTATCAATGGATTCTCCTAAAAGTAAGATGAACCTACATGAATGGAGCGTGTGGAGCAGATAGACATAAGTCCAGCAGTTTTCGTTGGTGAAAACGTAACTAATAACGCCGGTAACATATTCAATACAAAACCACTATTAAAAATCACACACATAGCCTTGTGCATATAAAAGCGATTAGATGATCCTCTTGCAGGCTATGTGACTAGTTTCCTTGCATGAAAAATAATGTTTTGCATGTGTTTCATCTTCAAACCCCAAACAATTGAAGCCTAGAAAGTTTATTAGATTCAAAACCTTCATTTGATATATATATATATATATAATTGTTTCATAAATCATTTTTTTTTCTTTGAAGAAAATCATCGTTCAATACAAGCATATCCAAGCAAGAACCAACGAAGTCCATACGTACGATTGGTACAATCAACAACAAATCATTAACCAACAAGCCAAAAAAAGCACATCGCGCAAAAGCCTGATTCACAAAACCCTAGGTCTATTTCAAACAATAACATAGCAAGAAAGCCCTAAACTCAGAGCAAACCCTAGATGGATGGATCGATCGATCGAAATGGTAAAGGGAAGAAAGAAGGAGACCTGGATCTTGGCTTTGACATTGTCGATGGTGTCGCTGCTCTCGACCTCGAGGGTGATGGTTTTGCCTGTTAGGGTTTTGACGAAGATCTGCATCCTCTCTCTCTGAGTTGAAGAATTTGTGATTTGAGAGAGACTTGAGAATCCCCTCTTATTTTATTTTTTTTGTGATGAAAAGGAATCGAGAGAGGCTCCTGTTTTAATAGCTAGTGGTATGAGAAAAATGTAAACTAGCAGCCAATCAATGCGTCACTGAGATTCCCTTGATTTTTTATTTTCTTTTCTTTTCTTTTTCATAAAAATATATAATAAAATGTCTATTGTTATTCTGTATGGTTATGAAAAGAAAGAAATAAATGTTAGCAGCAGATTTTTAGGAAAAACGATTTGATAGCAAATCTTAAAGCATTCTCATTATCTATGTTAATTTTAGTATTTTTTGCTTTTAACTTGGGTATTTATTTTTGAATGATTTTTATGAAAAGATAAGCATCCACTGTATGAGCATGGTGGTGTTCTCTAGAATTTGGATATGTTTTTAGTTTGCTTTCTAAAATTTCTCTCTTCAAGCATCCACGCCAATGAATATCCATTTTAATTTGACTTTGTTTTTTTCTCTACAGAGATCGAGCAACTTCAATATCTTATTTCCATACAAAATCAGATACTGTGTTGGTAAATGATTTTCGTTTTTCCATTTTTAAGAGATTGATCGAAACCAAGTGCAAATTAGTATTTTTTGTTGAGAACTTGACTTGATTTTCAAATACAGGATTGCTAACTGGAAATGGACAACGAAGTTCATAGACGAGAAAAACGTGCTGCAAAACTTGATCAAATTTCCTTTAAACGGTTAATTTAAACCAAATTGCAACACGCTCGCTAACCCAAACTGTGTTGCATCATTAGCCCTCTCTCTGTCTCTCTCTCCTTTTATGGTTGGAGATATATGGGCACATAGTTCAATTTCAGCACTATTTTTCATTTTTTTTTCTCATGATGAAATGATGGGGGCAAAACCTGTGGACATATTCAGCCGCTTGTTATATGTATCATAAAGTTAGAGTAAAACAATATCTTGCCATGAAATTACATCAAAAGAGCTTGCCGCAAGAACTTAATACTTCGATCAAGTCAGTAATATTTCGTTGCACTTTTGATATTTTAAAATTCGGCACCATATATGCATCCTCGAATAGCCAAAAACGAGAATGCTAGAAACGAAGACGTATCTAGCCGTGAAAGGCACATGAAATCTATATCAAAAAACTTTAGAAAGAAGATCCCCTTAGAAAAACACATATCACTGAACCCTTGAAGAAAGTTTAGGTATTTGTTTGCAATAAGAAGACATTATGACTTGATCTTCCAATTTCAACCTCTTCTTTTTTCTTACAAAATCAGAAGCTGTACAGATAAATTTTTTTCATTTTTTCTGTTTTGAAGAGATTGATCAAAACCAAGTGCAAATTAGTATCTATTGTTGAAAACTTGACTTGATTTTCAATAATAAGATTGCTAGCCTGAAATGGACAACGAGATTCATGGACAAAAAAGACTGCCGTAAAACTTCATCAGTTTCTTTTTGAAAACGTTAAATATAAACAAAATCGCAACATACTCGGTAAATCAGATTTTGTTGCATGGCCCGCTCTCCCTCTCTCTATCTCTCTCTCTTTTTCTGGGTGAGAGATTCTTAAAGACAGGGAATGGAGATATATGGGCACACAATTCAATTTTAGTACCATCTGCTACATAGAAGAAACGTTGTGGCCACAACAAATGGCCAAAGAAAAGGGAATATTGCCACACAAGCAGCGCTATATATTTTCTTGATTGATGCAGATAAGGATCATCTTCGTCATTGCAACATATGGCACAATTTTTCAATTTTTTTCTCATGATGAACTGAGGTGAAAAAACCCCATACCTATGGACATATTCAGCCACCATTTTTTATGTATCATAAAGTTAGAGCAAAATGATATCTTGCCATGAAACTACATCAAAAGAGCTTGCCCTAGGAACTTAAGACTTTGACCAAGTCAGTTATATTTTGTTGTGCTTTTGATATTTTTAAATTCAGCATCAATACATATTTAGCCACGACGACGATCTCGCTTGGAGAACACATGTCGCTAATTTTGAGAGGGTGTACACCCTCGGAGAAAGTTCAGGTATTTGTTTGCAATCTGTGATACAAATGCATTATGAAATTTTTTCAGAAGGAAATTTTTTTTTTTAGTTTTCTGCCACAGACTGAACGGTGTCATCGTAAATAAGCCTTACAAAATAAAGAATAGGTCAGGGCCAGTTGGGTTGGGATCATATCCTAACGGGTCGAATATCAAACATAAACCGACCCGATTAGACGGCACAGTCGTAATATTAAAACAAGCCCTAGGTCTCGCCCCATCCCATCGTCCTCACTCTTCACTCCACCGACATTTCCATCGTTGTCTCGATTCGATCAAAATCCATGGAATTTTGGGGTAAAATCTCTCTCTCTCTCTCCCTCTTTGAATCTATTCATCTGCTGCTGTTTCTCTCATCTCTTCAAATTTTTCGATCGATCGATCGATTCATCTCGTGCTTGAATGCGCTTGTGCTTCAACTTGTTCGATTCCATTTCATTAAGTTTAGGGTTTAGATTCTGTTGCTGTACATTTTGATTAGTTTGTTAGTAGTTGATTGATTCATTTTAAGCGCGTGTTGTTATTGGACTCTAGGGTTTTAGATTTTGTCTACATTTGACTAAAACGGGGAAGAACAAACCACTTGTAAATCAAAATATCGAAGCTTTAAGGTCCTTAATATGCTGTGATACCCCTAACCCCCCCCCCCCAAACACCAATTTTTATTTGACTTTTTAGCGCTGTTCGATTAGATGGAACCCTCTTCGTTAGAGCTCTACTTATTTGCTGGTATATAAACCCTAGATTCTGTGTGTGCGCTTGCATGTGTGCGTGCCTTGAAAAATTTTATTTTCAGGTGTTGAAGTGAAGCCTGGAGAGAGTGTTAAATGCTCGCCCGTTGGAGATAATTATTTGCACCTTTCACAGGTTAATTATGCTTTATTCATTTCTGTAGTTCAGTCATGTCATTTTGTCTTACCATTTATTTGGTCTGATGCAGGCTTCGCTCGGGGAATTGAAGGGAAAAGGAAATGAAAATGTGATCTTCTCTGTGAAAATTAACGATCAGAAGCTAGTTTTAGGTACCCTTTCTGCGGAGAAATGTGCCCAGGTATCTTTTGATCTAATTTTCGAGAAAGAGTTTGAGCTATCCCACACCTCCAAGAATACCAGCGTTTACTTTTGTGGATATCATGGTGCCGTGGATGATGAGCAATATCCTTTATGATGCAATTTTTTTTCTTTTTTTCATTTAACCAAGAGTGCAGGATTGAAGTCTTTTAGTTTGTGAATTATGTGTTTTCTTGACCTTCTCTGTTTCTGTTCTACTTCTGAGGAGGAATATCCTGGTGAGGACTAAGGACTTAAGAGCTTTCTTTGACTTGCTTTACTTTTCCTTTTTAGTTTCGGATGATTGTATTTTTGTGAACTTCCCAGAGAGTGAATCAGAACCTGAAGATGTTCCTGCTGGTCAAAATGCAAACAGTATGCTTTTCTATTCATATACTGGTCGGCGATTTTGTTGGATCCTATATGCTCTTTATGTTTTGCTTTTGAGATTGAATAGTGCAGTTGAGTACCTCAGTTGCATCATGTTTTGATTTTTTTTTTTTTTTGCACTATCAAGAAATTTGAAATAGTAAATATATATCGAAATTCGCCATCCATGAATTTTGATATTTAAGATTGTTGTCATTGTTTAGTTTTTTCGCAAAATTATCTTCAAGCATTTTAGTTATTCAATTGTGCATGAATATCTGGCGAAGCGCCCAGTTTTTTTCTCTTGGTTTGTATGTGGCTGAGTGTTGAACCCAATTCCCTATAGCATATCCTTACTCTTCTTCTAGAGTCCCTAGTCTATGAGGATTTGGAGGACTGTTAATTGTTCTAGTATCATGCTATAAGCTCGGGCATGGTTGGACACTAATTAATAGAGTGTTCAAGCCATATTTAGTCATCTTCTGTAAACTTTGTGAAAAATTTCATGAAGCCTTGATTCACGGCCTTCTCATTTTGATGAGGAAATAATTAAATGATGATGATGAACCATTATTTTTCAAAATTCAGAAAAATTAAAATCTCATGCTAGATAAATCTTGGAGAAGCTTTGAAGTTGTAAAAAATTATAAGGGCATTGGTGTTGTGTATTCAATGGCCTGCTTTGTACTTATGTAGTACTGACCCGAACACTTTGATCTTTTAGCACAAAGAAATGGAAATGCCTGTCTCAACCATTCACCATTTGGATTTGGATGCTGAAATAGATACTCAATTCAATTAAAAAACAGAGCCATCCTAAAAGTTGACAATCTAGGCTTAGCTAGCCTATAATTGGGTATAACTGTGCCATGCGAAGACAACAAGTGACAAGTGTGCGCTGTCAAGATGTCACAAGGCTCGGCCTGTTGTTCCTCATCCAGAATCAGCAACAAACTCTGAGAATTGAAATTGTTAGTTAACTTCCAGTGTTCTATATTGATTTGAAACAGCGAGCTTCCACACCTATCAACAGAACAACTGGAACCATGCTTAACATACTTTGGTGGAAAAAATGCACAATTGCGCTTATTGTCAAACATAATTTTAAATTTATGGAAATTCAATGTTTTATATGAATAATATTACAATATGTACCCAAAGAATAGTAGCCTGCTTTGTTTTTATTGATAATGGTTATATTTCTTATTAGATGTGTTAGATCAAATATCCATTTCCCATACAACTCTGCAATATTATATGTTAAGAATATGATTAAAGGAACTTAAATACCAATTTTTTCTTCAAGCATGCTATATCCTTTATGGTTTACTCTTGCAGTACGGGTCATATAGGGAGAACTATTCTTTGCTTAGTTCCTTGTATTGGGTTTTGTTGTTTGAGATGGTTCCTTTGTGGCAAAGCTAGAACATTAACTGTTTCTTGTGTCAATAGTGTACGGGTTATTTACATCCTCGGGTCATATTTCCAGTTCACCTGTAGCAGAGAATGATACAGGGATATATGATGCTAGTTCGATTACTGAACAGGAGATGAGGCAATAAGCCAATAATGCATAAGAGTTCTGGTGATCCCATCCGGATACAAATTTTAGAAACTTGGATGTTCGCCTTTTGCAGATGTAACCTGCATCTACATGCCCAAATGGTTTTGATTCAGTCTTAGATCCTTGTGTTTGAGTATAATATGATACCGTATGATACTGAATGGTACTATAGTTCATGAGAATGTGTTTGACAACGCACAGCATTATACATCAGATAATGGATATTGATCCTTAGATGCTAGGTCTACATATCTTCCTCATTTGTGGTGTTGGACACCAGGTTCTTAGCAAAACAGTATAAAAGTATTTCTATGCAACTGTGTAAACCTTTCGCTATAGTGCTGCATTCTGTTTATTGTACCTCCTAAGTGCTCATAAATTTATCATCATAATCTCTTACCCCCTTACTGAGTTTTCTGATATGCTGCATCCCTATTTATCAACTAATTGTACTTCAGTTAGATTATGTTCCATTGCCTTTAGCATGTCTTGACTTGGTTATTACATTTGATTTACTTGTTAGTTTCTTTAATAGGAAAATCTGTGGTTAAACAAGATCAAGGGAAACCTGCCACAGGAAAGGCTAATGCTGTCAAAGAGGGCACATCAGCCGCTAAGAATGCTATAAAAGCTGAACCAGTTAAAGCTGATAAACCAAAAGCTGAGGATGATTCTGACGATGAAGACGAAGAGGATGATTCTGAAGCAGATTCTGACGATGACGAGGTGCATATAATAAAATATGAGTTTTCCAAGGCACCTGGGTTTTTTCTATCTGTAATTTATCAATTGAACTCATGATATTGAGGATACAGTCATGAGGATACATAATGCATATAGCGACTAGAATATCCGCATTCAGTTCTGTGATCTTTAGAGCATTGAAGATTCTGAGATGATGAAGTACATATAATTGATATAAGATATAAGATTTACATTCTAGGTGGATTTGTCATTTTAGGATGCAGCACATTTAATCTGCAAGAAATGTAAATTTATGAACAAAAAATGATTCTGAAGATGATACGAATGCATATAGTAATTATGAAACATGCATGTATGGATTTGTGATCTTAGAATACAAATTCATGCATTATGTGAGAACCATGCTAACTAGAAAAGCACTGAGTACGCTATTAAGATTATCAGAGTACCATGTTGACTACATTTTTGCTCAAGATCCTTTCAGGAATGGTACTGTGGACACATGCTAAACATGAGGAATATATTTCATTCTCATTGTTGTGATTAAATGAGCAGATTGTGATCCAATCCTCACATGTCCTGTTGTTTGATTTACATTAATTTTGGAATTAAATTACCTTTCAGGACCTTGCAAATGCCATGAGCGACAGTGATGATGAAGATGAGGATGCCAGCTCGGAGGAGGAAGATGAGGCTACTCCTAAGAAGGTAATTAGATGGTTCTATACCTGCCAGTACAATTGTCGATTTTCCTGTTTGTGAACAGCTTTCTCAATTTTGAGCCCTCTTCATAGGCTGCGCTTGGCAAAAGGCCTGCTGCCTCTGCCTCAAAAACTCCTGCCCCAGAAAAGAAGGCCAAGATCGTAACCCCAGCTGGACAGAAAACAGGTTACTTTTCTTTTGTTCTATAGATGTATATCTTAACTTTGGAATACCGAATACTTTCCCTCTTTCATCTCTGCAATATATCCAGAAATTAAAACCCCCATTTCATTAGAGGGAGTGAGATTCTACAAGATTCTATGATTACAAGATTCTATGATTTCTTTCAGTTCATGAAATTATCAATAAATAAAAGAACCATCAGTTGCAAACCTGCAATTTTTAAACTTTTCTTGAGATGCCAACATCTTCTGAATTTCAGTTGTGTTTCACTGGTGTAATTTAAAATGGATATTTATTGCATAAGCTTTGGGCCCACATGATTTTGGCATTAAGGGTGGCAATTTTAAGGTGGATAGCAAGAAGGGAAGTAGAGAAGTACAAGAAATATAATGCGGGATGAAAGTTGCCGTTTATGTAAATCCTGTTTGTTGGCCCTCGAGTAAGTTGTGAGATGCTTAATTGGATCTTATATAGCAAAGGAGAGTTAGTACTAATATTAGGGATGAGAACAAGCGGTAAACTGATACTCATTTCATCACAAAGCTTAGAAGAGACTACAAATGCATTAAATCTAGTTAAAAGAGTTTTAAAAAATAAATGATAGTGGATTTTGGAGCTGGTGTGGCCAGGAAAGTATCTAGACATTTTGCATCCACTTTCACAACACCATACAATGTAATTGACTAGTTTTGTCCGCTTTCCTAATTTCTGGACACGTATTTGATGAGTTCCAACTCTGAGATTTGCATCCATAGCCCAATCAAGAAATTGAAAGCCTTGGATTATTTTGACCTAACCTCTTCCTTTACTTGATTGCAGGTGGAGATGGAAAGAAAGTTGTACATGTCGCAACTCCTCATCCTGCTAAAAAGCCTGCAAAGACACCTGCAAATAGCGACAAGCCAAAGCAACAGACTCCTAAATCCGCTGGTTCAGTAACTTGCAAGTCATGCAGCAGGTATGCCGTAATTAATGCACTCATGGCCTCTAACTTTCTGTTTCTAACGAATTTCATTTATTTTCATTTCCTATCTGCCTCTAGTAGGTCAATATTTTAGGTCATTACTCTCTTAGATACAATTTAATTTTGGGAGTAACACAGTTTTTGTTTTGTTACTCAGGACTTTCAATTCCGACAATGCGCTTCAGGCTCACACCAAAGCCAAGCATGGTTGAGGAGGTTTTCACATTTTGTTTATGCTGCTCTTAGAAGGTTTATTGTTTTTAACTGTGCGTTAGGTTTTTTCCGCTGTATTTAGCAGACGAAATTTAACTCTGATTTACGTTGACGATCTCTATGTGGTAAGAGTACTTGATGATATTTGCGTGGTTAATCCCTTTATTTGAGTTCCCAAAATTGGCATTATTCTTTTTCCACCAGGCTTTAATTTGTTCGGTTGCTTCTTTTCTCGGTGGTGTTATTAGCTTTTGGGGTTTTGATATCTCAATATTACATCATTTTGTCCGTTATGCTGTGCATGGATTTTTGAGCTTCACTGCTTATCGATTTGGTTTTATACCTGTTTGAATTGGTATTAGAATCGTTCATGTGGATCTAGCTTTGCTGCTTATCAATTTTGTTTATACATTTTTGAGTCAGTATTACAACAACTTTCCGAGTGGATATTTTAGCTTTGTGATGCTTATGGGATATGGTTTACGTATGTTCCAAATTATGAATTTTGCTCCAAATTATATACTTTGATGAATAGTTTAGTTCTTTCAGCTGATTGTTCTAGCATTATGAAATTCAATAACCTTTACAGGATTTATTTTATTCGTTGATGTTGGAGATTAGGATATGTTAAAGTTAAATCTGCTGCAGGATTGAGCTTTTATGATGCATCTTTCAGATTGTTTTATATAACATTTTCTGTCGTACCAATTTCTCGTCGTGCTGTTAAAAGAAATTATATGCCATGAACAATATCTGTATGTTAATTTTTTTTTAAAAAATTTCTCCGGACAGAACAAAGAGAGCAGCGATAAAAGTATGAACACCAAATAATAAATACAAATAATTTCCTTTTAGCTGGACTCTTGCTATAGAACTACCATTTTGTATTTCTGAAGAATTGCTTATTATATAATTCTAATTCAGTTGTATAAGTTAAGTAAATATAATACCCTTTTTTAATTTATGCGGTATTTTCTATTTTCGGTTTCCAAGGCACCATGAACGGTATGCCTACCTACTCTTGTTCATTTTGATTTACTTGTTTGATAGTTTAAAGTTGCAGAAATAATCTCGTTTTAATTGATCAAAGAGCAGCATAGATTATTCTATTGCAATTTTGAAATTCCATTGTGTTGTATTGACTGTCCTAATTTAGTTCGGTGCACCCTAGCTGCTACTCATTTATTGTCCAAATTTTCAAGAAGACAAAATCTCAGCTCAATGAATATGTGTAATATTTACTTAAAAAAGAAAAATGGATATGCTCAACATAAATCAGAGAGCTCATAAATGGGAAACCCCCAATATTAATGGACTTGATTATTTGGTGAGAAAAAGCATAAGAGAAAATGAGAGAACACTGCAGTAAAAATGTAACAGAACTTATGTGTATTTTCCCGATCTTTTAGGCTTAAGAACAATTATACTTGAATATCTACAGGAAAAGGAAAAAGGCTCAAGATGATGATTTAAATGTGACTCCCCGCTCTAAGCCGTTACTGGGGACCTATCAAGCATCCCAACTGCACTTTTTACAGCTTCAATACCAATGTATCAACTTCCCTGTCTTTGATGAAACAGTCACATATTTCTTCTTTTCTGCATCAGGAACAAACAATCCCCCTTTCATCTCCGAACAAAACAATGCAATGCTGCAAGAATAAGAACGATAAAAATTAAATACGAGTTATTTTACGGATTCTCGTTATGGAAATACTAATCATTGAATCCCGGGTTACTAATTATCCACCTGGGTTTCTCCCGAGCATTTGCAAGTTGTACTGCTACTGTGTTCGTAGCAATCACTCCTGCCGAGTCATCGACAAGAGTCGCAAGCTATATCCATGGCAAAAAAAAGATTTCATTTATCTTAATGTACCTTATTAACATCATGAATATTTGATAGATTTCGTAAGTTTTAAGAAATGAAGAAAGATCTGGCCAGGTGTGGTGATGAAAACAATGCTAGAATCATCCCCTACTGCTTCCTCCACATCTTCCGTCTCCTTCTCATGTGGGATCACAAAGAGAGGCTTCAAACCACTGTTTCCACGATCTAACAAAGCTTTACGCACCGCTTGATATAATTTCAAATGCACGTTATATCAAATCTTTGAATTGCTTTTCCCTCATCGGACATCGGGTGAAGTTCAAATTACTAGCAGCAGCATGTCTATTAATAAAGATGGTCTATCTATGTCCAGAGAAAGGATTACTGTGACACTAACAGAGAAACATAAGTTTCTTCAGTTTAGACTAAAAAGTTTAACCGGAAGAATAAATAGATGCACTAGAAGGTATAACTGGAAGAATTGGGGTCAGAAGGATTGATCATAATTCATAAGTTTAACATGGTAATATTTTCTCACCATGTTTTAGAGTTAGTTGCAGAGCATTTTGTAGTAAACACACTCTAATTTCTCATTCCAATGTTATATATTCTGAATGTGATGAGAATCGATAAGTTTAACATGCTTTAGGGTATGCTTAAAGGAACTTTTTAGATGATCCATTCAAATGATATATATTTAGACTTAATCATAAGGAGGTATCCTTGACTCAATCAAGAGCTTTATTTTACAAATTATAAAACTTCTATATAATATCATCAAACTCATGACTTTGAATAGGAATTTCTGATGAAACTATGCATACCTTGTCTCCTTCGCAATTTCAGCCCACACTTCAATAGGCAGCAAGCTATCTGTATCGCCTTTGGATTGCATTGAAGCAGACGAATCAGATTTTATACCATGAATTACAATATAGTTCCCCTTCTCTAGGCCTGCCTTGTTGTATTTTGCCTCCACATACCCCTTTACCTTCTTTGAGATTGATACCTTAAAAGGCGGGGCCGGCTGCCTCGGAACATTGCGAGCAGGTCTCCCTAACCAGTCAATCATCTGATCATACCTGCAATCACATAAATTAATTATCTGAAGGCTAATATTATGGTAAATTGAAAGAAATCGCTTATAGCAGGATATCATTCGCCTTTTCAAATTACGTGCATTGCATAAAATTCCCATCTCTTTTAAATAGCTAAACATATAGCACGATGACATCATCTTTGCAATCAAATTTCCGCTGTGAAGAGTCAAATTCAGTAATTGTGTCTAAATGTCATATCTGTAGTAAAGTTTAGAATATTTATGCATTTTTTTGATATCTTGAGATAATTTCCGTCCTCGGCTGTTAAAATTACCCTATCAGTAGTCAAATTCACTAGCACATAATGAAGTTCGCTCACTAAATGTAGTTAACTGCAGTCTAAACTGTAGTGAAACTAGCTATAATTAATTAGATACTAGAAAAATGGCAGATGGTAGATAAAGGGTAAATCGGTATAAAACATGATCAAGGACCGCAGAGAAAAAAGAATATGTGCCGGGGATTTAGTCACTTAACAAAAGCCAAAGACTAAACACACTAGCATAAAATTTCAGCCTCTAAAGATATTTTATAAAACCGACAGTAAAAGATAGGAGCGAATAGGAGTGTGCATTTTCAAAGAAGATGCTGGAGTCTTAGAATTTAGCCTTAAAATTATTCAGCTGAACAAGTAATTGTTTGGCTTGAATCAAGTCTCACATATTATATCCTCCCTCGGAGAGGTTCAGACTTGGAGATGTAAATGTTTCAGATAGGAAAAGCCCTGCACCTGCTGCATTCACATCAGGGTAAATGCAGCTCACTCTATCACAAGCAGTTGACATGAAGAGAAATGATGCATGGCCGGTCCCTGCAAGCTTCGTCGATAGGATCATATCGTAATATCTATTCTGTTAGAGAAATAGAAGGAAACAATCAGAAAATAAAATCAACAATGAAGCACTGAAGCACTATTTATTCATTAAATCATCTCAAATCCAACCATTATCAATTAAAAAGACTAATCTCAGGGGAATTGGATTTGGTAAGGAGCAGTGTAGTGACATCACTAATCACTTGAATGCAAATAGCAATGCATTCTTCCCCCTCAAGAGAGTATAGATATAATAAATCTAAAATTAATTTGAAATGCGAAACAACTTTGCAAACATAATCCTGAAAGCAATGGACTGATCAACCAATCACAATCCTAATTTGTGACCAAATCTTTTCCTCATGAGACAATAAAAAAAAATTTGAAAAAAGATTTAAAACATAGGTAAATATATTTTCAAACCCCGAGGACACCAATCATGTCGGTATACTCAGCAGGCTCAGGAAACTCGTCATCAGGATCATAAACATTCGCCCACCTCACATTCTTATTTATCTCATAACACTGCGCCCCCCCCCCCCCACACGAAAATATCAATTTGCACCCCAGGATACCGATCTTTAATCAATTGCACAACTGGGAAAAACATCATATTTTCATGAAAAACGGCCTTAGAGGGGGTGAATGAGGTTTGATGGCAAACTCCGAGTAATTTTGCGAATATAGAAATTATGCAACGGAATATAAAAATACCGAACTATCTCAATCATAGAAAAGTAAATGAATATAAAGAATTGTTATCGAGATTCACCAACTCAGTGGCGAATCCCCGTCTGAGAACTCCTGTTCAAGATTCAACACACCATCCAGTGACTTCTTATGGGTGGAGAAACTCAGATCTTTTACCTAGACTCAGATCCAAACATTTACACTTGCAGGCTGTTAAGACCCAGAGCTTTTTCGAGAAGTCCAAACCTTTACAACGTGAAGATCTTAGGCCTTTCTTCACTAGGTCGTACAAAAAAAGATTTTATAATCTTTACAAACCAACTCTAACAATCCTAACGGTCTCAAAAGATAAATCAAAGTTTTTATTTAAGGAGATGAGAGATTGTATTTTAGAGATTAACAAAAGTTTGAAAACAAATTGAAGAAGTTTTTCAAGATTAAACAAGTTTTAAAAATAATCACTTCTTCGAAACTTTTAGAGATTTTTGTTTTCTAAAAAAATAGAAAAGTCTAATGAGGCTAGAAAGATCTCTTTTCTCTGAAAAGAATTAGTAAAAACTTGAGAACAAAAGATGCAGGGTTTTCACAAACACTTGAGAGTAAAGAAAATGAAAATCGGATGAAAGAAAATTGTGAAAAACTCTTTAGAAACTTGTCATATATATAGGAAAACAATATGGGCAGTTCGGACAATTATAATAACTGCTTCTGAAAGTTAGGACGGTTATCGCGGTTTATAACCGTTGTAAAATCAAAAATCCCAGCAAAATTTGTCACGTCCTACTTTCCAAAAGAAGGTGAAGGGTGACGTGGTATGGTCCGCAACCTAACTGTATTGAAAGTGGTTTATTCAATCCAGTTACGTTAAGCGTATGAATATCTATAACATGTGTACCAAAACAAAAAAATAAAAGCGGAAGGTATTTATTTTCATTAACCAAACTTTATTACATCCCAATAGTTTAATTACATCGAAAAAGAAGTAAAAGCCCTAAACATGTGAGCAACAAATAAAAATATAACTAGCTAACATTCCGTCGTCAAGTCCGCATAATCTTCATTAGTAGGCTCCACACGTCATAATACTCATCCCCGTCTAACGGACATTCCAGAGATGAAGAAAAGAGAAAAGAAAAGTCCGTCAGCGAGTTACACTCGAGTAGGATTGCCTCATAAGGAAGTAAAGTACAGAAATGAGCAAATGTATATAGGTATGATGTCTGTGTACAGAGATGATGTATATAGATATGAGGATATGAGGTGTATGGAAATAAGGGCATGTTAAATGAGATATATGTGAATAAGAGTATGTTGTATGAGGTATATGTGAATAAGAGTATGTTGTATGAGATATCTGTTAGGCAAAAGTTCGCATTAGTTTGTTAAACAAGGGTCCGGATACTCGCGATTATTCCGTTGTGGCCACGGAACAACAACTGGGGAAATGAAATGTACCGTTTCACTTTCCGGGTTTTACTTCCCGGGATCATGATCGAGTAGTAGGGGAATCCGAGTTTCGCATCTCCTTGCTTAATCAAACTACCCATCTCCGTTATTCAGTGTAAAGGTTTTGATGAATTAGACTTAGTGCGTATATCATTTAGGCATGGAATTTCCACATTGTATGTCATCCACATATTGGAATATTCGCTCTCAAAGTAGGATTAGTATTCGCCCGAATATCGAGTTAGTATTCGTCCGGAGACCGGGTTAGTATTCGTCCGAAGACCGGGTTAATAGTCGTCTACATATTGGACTGTTCATCCTGCCTGCATGGATCTTCATTTATAAAGTATTTCATATCTAGGTTCGCGCATTCTAACCCTAACTGTATCATGTGTCATGTATGTTGTAACTTGTATTCAAATAGTTGATCTCATTTAATATGGTCTTCAACAACCATCCATTTTATCTTGTTATTTTTTAAAGTCCGTAAGATGTATAATAATATTTTATAGAACGCTTAGTTAATAAAGATCATAGTATTTAATGGTAATTATTGTTTATAAGAAACCATGATATTTTAGAGTAATTATAATTTTGGGAAAACCCATGGTATTTTAATGAAAATATCTTTTTAATGAAAGATTATGGTATTTATTTGAAAATATCTTTTAATAAAGTTTTAGGTATTCCTTTTGGAAAATGTCATTTATAAAGGTTATATTTTTTGCTGAAAATAGCCTTCTAGTAAAGATCAAGGTATTTAAATGCAATTATATCCTTTTAGGATGGATTAAAGTATTTTATTGTAAATAATAATTTATAAAGTTATGTAGTTTATTTATAGGTAACATTTTAGAAATACATCTGTGTTGGCAACCGCTGATTTATGTCCCTTTTTAGGGACGATTGCCTATCAACCACGAGATATTTACGTAAAATATTATCCTATAGAATTAGGATATTTTATTAAAGGTGATATTCTACAAGAACAACTCCGCATTGACAATCATTGCACATGGACGACAGGATTTGTGTCCTTTTTATGGACGATTGTCTAGTAGCCACGGGTGTTTCATGTAAAATATTACCCTATTAGAATATCTTATTAAATCTTAGTGGTTATAGACTAAAGGTATTAATATAAAGAAATATTCCCTTAAGTAAAAGGGTATAGATAAAAAACATTATATTATAATTAACTTATGTAACATGGAAAAATATAGTATTTATGTGATCATAGGCTGTTTTGAAATTTTAGGATATATCTAATATGACGAATTTTCAAAGATTGTGGTATTTTATCGAAACTAAGATTTATCTTATAGTATCAATAAAAATATATTATATTATTTTTTTAACCCCTTTTAATATACTTACCTAAACGGCATATGTTTTCAAACATAAAATTTTCATAATATGAGGGTATGTTGTGGAATGACCTATTTTGCGATCGTACAGCATGTGTGATATGTTATCTTAGCAAAATAATAACCAATATAATATTAGAAGGCATGTGTGATGTGCCAACTTAACTGATAAACAATATCATGAATTTTTTATTGTAGGTATGTGTGTGAGCATGAGGGATAGGTCGTTATCCCGAGAGGTCAACATCAAGTCAAGGATTTTTTATTAAAATAATATCGCAACATAATATGCATGAAGGGTTTAATGTATTAAAATGGGTTGCAAGATTATTATCATGTCTAAAAAATCCTAATTGAAGAACCTGATAGATAAGTGGTGAGAGGCGGATCCTATCTTGGATTTGAGATGTTGATCGATGGATCGAAAGCATAGATTTGTAGTAAAACGGTAATAACTCTGCACTTGGATTTTTCCTCGATGATTGGATGGAACCACAACGTCGGCGTCGGCGATACGAAGGTCTGAGTATTTTTTTCAGAATTTTCGGAGTTCTATGGTGTGAGAAAAATATAGTTTGAAGGTCTCTATTTACAGAGCTTTTCTCGCAACAATAAAATCCAAAAAAATCCGGTCAAATCCTCCAAAAATTCGCGCTCCCAAAGATTTCCAATCATCGCCCTATGATTTGCCGCCGCCGCCTCGAATTGTGGTCATTGGATCTAAATCCAACGGCTCACGAGCTGCCGCCGCTGGCCACGTGGCCGCGAGGGAAGGTTGCACGCGCTTGCGGCGCAAGCGCGTGGTCCCCATCCCCATAGGCAGCCGCCTGTTGCCCTGGGCCGTTGGATTTAAAATCAAACGGTCCATGTTTATCACCCATTTTTTTATATACATATTTATTTTCCTTTTAAATTTTAAACCTAAAACAGTTTTTTAAAAAAATCGAATTTGTTTTAAAATTTTGTTTAAAATATTGAAGAATATGAGAAAAATTCCAGAAAATATATTTTATTGTTATCTTCAATTTAAAAATGATTTTGGCTAAAACTAAATAATATTCACATATCTAGGATATCTTTTAGTTATTATAATTCTTTAAAAACCTATTTTATCCTTGAAAATATTTTAATTACAAAATAATTATTTTAATTGATAATAAAAATATGTAATTTATTTTAAGGCATTATAAAATTTTATTAAAATATTTTTAATCTCAGAAAAATATAAATAGCTTTTAGAAAATTCCTTTAATTATATTTAAATGCTTTGCTGACGTTACTTTGAAAAATAAAATCATTAAAATAAAATATTTTTCTATCAACGAAACACGTAAATAATTACTTGATACTGGAAAATTAGATAAGAGATATTTTATTAGATATTAGAAAATACGGTCGTTACAAAATTTGAAATTTGAAAAATTTCAAAACCTATAATGGACATCTATCATATACGTCTATATCTAATATTTTCAGATACTGGACTTTGAATTTTAAAAGAAATTTAAAATAGATTTTGGTGTTTTGGAACTTAAATTGAAATAGGATTAAAATTTTGATTCTAACTGTTTGAGATCGACTTGACTCTAAACTCAAATAAAATGAAAAGATCTTGAATGTCTTCGATGTGCGACTTCTCCGTTTATAGCCTTTAAATGCGTATTGAGTGTGTCCGAGTCTTGTAGAAGCTTTTATTGAGATACCAGTTGTAATATTGAATGTCCTCATACTTGAATAATACCAGTTGTGTAGCACTTTGACCGACCTAATATGGTTAGTAATATATAATATACTTGAGATGCGGTTTTGTAAAATAATCAAAACACAAAGAAATTCATATGTTAACAATCTCCCCCCTTTTTGATATTTTACAAAACACATAAAATAATTTGAAAATATATTCATATACTCCCCTTTAATATATGTTCATTATTTCTTCCCCTTTTTGGAAATATCAAAAAGTTATGAGTATGGAGAAGAAATACGAAAAATAAGGAAGTATAGGAATATGTTTTTATAAAATGTGATAATAACAAAGTTATGGAATTAAAGATGCATAAAGAAAACAACATAGATTTAAGCATGCAAACTAAATAACTTCAAATACTTCATAAGTTCCTAATATAAACCATACACAATACTAGATAAGTTCAAATACAAGCAAATGCATAATCCTAATACCTAAGACTACGAAATAAAAGAACTACGCATCATCGTCTGGCAGTGAAGGTTGATCGACATCCATGTAAGGATGATACTGGAATGGAGGCAGTGAAGAATATGAAGTATGAGCGTACTGATATTCGAAATGATAATTAAGATAGGCTTGTGTTTCGTTGATTCAAGTATTGAGATTTTTGAAACGATTGTTGATATTGAGATTCAAATCATTGAAACGTTAGAAAAAACGGTTTTAAAAATCTTGAAGATTTAATGGAGGCGGTTGTTGTTGTGGTTGTGGTTGTGGTTCGGGTTCAAGAGGAAGATGTGGTGGAGATTGATGTGGAGGAGGTGAAGCTTGCATGTCATAATCAGCTAATCTCATGAGGCGGCATTATAGAAACTGAAATGTTTGTCGGCAGAATGGAAAAGTCAATGGTGGGATATATACCGACATCTTCAATGATCCTTGTGATCACTTTGCCGTAATAAGAATTTGATTTGGAATTTGGAAAACTCCAAATCGAATTGATGATAAACAAGGGAAGGTTTACGTTGATTCTGCAATACCCCAGGTGGAGTTGGGGCTGAATACCACCTATCCCGTGAGAAGTGAGATGTTATCCGGTATCGAGGTAGGGATGTAACCGATACGGATGCACACGGGGACCCACCAGAACAAAGAGGAGTATCGAATTCCATTCCGAAAGAGGGCACAATCTGAACTATAAATGAAATAATACCACTCTTATAACACAGAGGCGCCTTTTGGATGAATCGGAACTCCGAAATTTGAAAAACTCCGTAGTTAAGCGTGCTTGAGCCAGAGAAATTCTGAGATGGGTGACCTACTGGGAAGTAGCCCCGGGTTCATTCAAATGGACAAAACCGTGCGGCTTCGGCCAGAGCGGACAATACCATCTTTGTTTGGGGATGGGTCGTGACAAATATGGTATCAGAGCCGGTCTCTCAAAAGTAGGTCTGTGGTTCGAGAACAAACCATTGTTCTAAGTGAGGGGGAATGTAATACCCTAGGTGGAGTTGGGGCTGAATACCACCTACCCTGTGAGAAGTAAGATGTTATCCGGTATCGAGATGGGGATGTAACCGATACGGATGCACACGGGGACCCACCAGAACAAATGGGAGTATCGAATTCCATTCCGAAAGAGGGCACGATCTGAAAAATAAATGAAATAATACCACTCTTATAACACAGAGGCGCCTTTTGGATGAATTGGAACTCCGGAGTTTGAAAAACTCCGTAGTTAAGCGTGCTTGAGCCAGAGAAATTCTGGGATGGGTGACCTACTGGAAAGTAGCCCCGGGTTCATTCAAAAGGACAACCGTACGGTTTCGGCCAGAGCGGACAATACCATCTATGTTTAGGGATGGGTCGTGACAGATTCGAGCCAACACATAATAGGTAAGGAGTTTGTGTATTAGTGTGGTCCTATCTCTATCACCGGATTTAGGATACACGGTGTGACCCAAAAGAAATGCCAAGACACAGGCTTGTGGTGTAAGAGTTTGGGTGAGAGGATCATTGAATAAATGAGGGTAATCATTATCGTGGAAGAGTTTTGAGGCATCCTCTTTGATAACATCGGATGGAAAGTGAGTAAATGTGGAAAGAGTGTAACGATAAATATCTACACCTTCATTAGGAACCTGAAGGATCCTGTAGAGGGATGCGGGTGAGATAGTGATTTTGCGGCATTGTAACCGAGTATGAAGAACGATGATATCATCTTGGATACTAATTAAGTTAGAATAAAAGAGATAGACAAAATTGACATGAATGGCACAATCAAATAGAAGAAAATGAACCCAATCTTGAAATTGGAGTAAGGGAGTAAGATAGAAATGGACGATTTCGTTGAGACGAACAAAAGAGCCGGTAACAATTCATTTCTAGACTAGGCGGTCGTATAGAGCGAAGGCTTTTGGGTTGATGAAGGCCGTCTTCTTCTTCGACTTCTTCTTCTTCTTCTTCATTGGCTTGTGCTTGCGTCGTGTTCTCGGTTTCTTGAGCGTAAGTCTCATTGTTCACCACTGAAAGACTGGACCGAGACGTTGGGACGTCTAACATGAATTTTGGGGGTAAATGCTATTTGGACTTCTCCATCCACCTCTCCGAAGATACCAAGTTGATTTATGGCACCGTATATTGGAGGTTTGGATAGATGCGACCGTTATAGCAGACCATATCATATTCCCCTTCATTTATGAGGGATTTTTGATTGTGAGGGCGCTCTTCCTTGCAGGCGTAAGCTCTTGCAATTAATTACGTTATCGCGTTGCGATAACCACTCTCTTCTGCTCCAGCAGTTCACTTCGTGTCGTGTGTATTTTTTTTGTTTATTTTGGTTGCCCGTGGATTGTATACGGAGACTAGTTTATGTCGTCACCCGTAGGTCGCGGATTAATCCAAATCCGTATATTTTAGATTTGGGTTTTGAACTTAGGTCATATATTCTTTTAGTTCAAAGAGGTTTGGTTTTATTTAAGGACTGTTAATCTAATTTGAGATTAAGATCAACTTAAATATATAAGCATTTGGGCTCAATTTAATTTTAGCTAAGGATACGTTAGCCATATTTGAGACTAAGATCAACTTAGCAATATTTTAAGGATCATTAAATTTTAGATGAGATCCAAACAACAGAGCATTTGGGCTTAGCTGCAAGAAAACTTTTTGTAACAACCCTAAATTTCCTATACAAAAATTTTCAAATATTTTTTTTTTCAAAAATCCACAAAGGGGTATTTTAGCCTGAGCACAAGATATAGGTAATTATTTTGTTTTTAATTACAAGCTACAAAAATGTAATAACTCCATTTTTAGTGTACAATAAATTACTTTAAATTTAATGTATACTTGGAGTATTTACTCTTGCTGCTATCATTTTAAGTAATTAAATAACACAATAATTACAAGAACGAGCTTGTAGCTCATTAGTAATATCTTGCACTGCTGAACCAAGCCACCAGAGCTCAAATCCCATGCCCCACATTATTTTTAGATTATTTTTCTTTTAAAATTCTTGGAAGCCCAACAGTCCACAGGCCATAACTCCCAAAAGTTGAACTGAACCCTAAAAAGTGAATATACTAGGAGCTACGTTAGGAGAATCCCCATCCAACGGCATCCCGACTCGGCCCGACTCGGGCCGGCGCCACCGGCCGGACTCAGCCGGACGGCCGAGTCCCCAAAACAAAAGTTTTGGCTTTTCGTCTTCTAAACTCCCCTGTTTGCACCATTTTAATGGATCGATTCCCGAATGTTAATTACACCCTATTTAATACAAATTTTAATGTTTTTCTTTAATTTTTTTTACAAATTTTTTTAAAATAAAAACCTTTCATCTACCCTACCCTAGCCTACCCTATAAATAGACCCTCTACCCTCTACCCTCTCATCCCAAAACACTAGGTTTACTCTCTCAAAATTTTTACAAGAAGGGTGTATTTTGAAATTGAATTCACGGTGAAGCTCTGACGGAATTCCGGCGACGTTTTTTGAAACAACCGGCGACGAAACAACGCCTCAGCCACTCACCTAGTTCCCCTATACTCTTTAGTATAGATCGAAACCCGTAAGTCCCATTCTTTCCTTCTTTCTACTTCTCAAAAATACGAAATTTCGAAACCCGACGGAAATCGGAACAAACCGATTTCCGATTCGGTTTTCTATAAAATCTCACTTGTCACCAATTCCATAATACTTAAACTTATTCATGTTGACTATTAATCACATAACCACTAATTTGGACAAAATTTCTCACATGAAATGATAGCTTTTGCAATATCGTATTCTTTTTCACTTTAATACCATAATATTTATTTTTCTTCTTCTAATCAATTCAATCATTCCTAAACATCTCTATCTTGATCATTAAACTTGTAAAAGTCAATTTGAATAAGTTTTCACACATGAAATGATAACCTTTTCAATTTACCGTATTTTTACACTTTAATACCATCATGTTTCAATTTCACATTTAACCCTTAACTTGCTATACATTTAAAGTAGAGCACGAGGTAACGACCTACCTCCACGCACACGCAAATACAACCCTAAAATGATATCATCAAAACTTAGAATACGATAAAACGAAATTTTCATTAAAATACCATAATCTTCATAAAACCATTCTTAAAGGTTTTAGATTTGTTACACTTTTAAGTAAATATTTCTTACTAGGAAAATACGATAAGTTGTGGACATCGATCGTTTATCTAAACCTGCCTTTATGGTGTCTAGGCTAGGCAAGTGAGCTTAGGTAACTTTAAAAGGTCCGCCTCACGATTCGTGAGCGGATCTCTCCTTCCTCACTTGTACTTACCTGGTCACAATTGGCGGTGAAGAGGCGATTTGAGATTTCTAACGACTTGTCGTTTAGACCTTTTAGAAATAGGCTAGTTGGCTTAAAAAACCCTAGAATCTAAAATACGGAAAATTACACTTTTCAAATAAATACCTTTTACATTATAAAACCGTTTTCTAAAGGATTAATATTTTACAATCTTTGCAAAGCACCGCTACAACCCATCTTTGGGGAACCCGTTCGGGATCGTGCGGTTTATCGCGCACCCTCGGGCTAGTAGTGCGAGATTCAGACCTCCGCAAGGAGCATTCGGTCTCGAAAGGTTTAAAATACGACATCTTAAGCAAATGAGATTTTTAGAATATAAAATATTTATTGAAATTATTTTTGTATAAATATATGTATATTTATCATTTAAATATCTATTTTATTATAATATAAATTTTCCACCTTTTTCTAAAAATCACAAGAATAAAGTTTACACTAAAATACTATGAACTTCAAATAAATCAATATTACAGATAAATACCATTATTTATAAAATTAGGATATTTCACTAGAAATGTCACAACATAAAATCCACCCTCATTACAACCCTAAAGACGAATAATAAATACTTGAGGTGTATTTTGAAAAGTATATAAAAGTATTTTTACATAAAACCCTCTTAAGTTTATAAATTACCTTAAGGACCCTAGCAATTATAAGACTTTGATTCACATTTCTGATTGTCTGACTCGGGATTGAGTCTGATTAATCTGACTTGAATATGATTCAAGTCAATCTATAATCTACAAGTTTCCACTTCAATATGAACTCATGAATTCATGAATCCAATATCAATCTATACATTCTGACTGAACCGAACCATGGATATATATTCCTTTTACATGATTCTCAGTATTCCATTTACATGACTCTACGGTTACAACCGTTTCCTGATATCATGGTTTCGGTCAGTCAGTCAATCAATCTTACAATCAATGCAATTTACAATACAAAACAATACAAATAAAACACTACGGGGTTTAAGGGGTAGATTGGTACGGAAGGTGTTAAAGGTGGCACGAGGTGGTCAGATTTAAGACACCTAACATGAATCCAATTGCTGTTGTACCGTGGCATAAACGGTTCCTTGAGTTCCTGATACCTTAGTCTCCGAGGCAAGTGAGACTCCTCTCATATACACTGGTATCCTTCTGTACTAAGCTACAAACAAAAGCGTTAACACAATACTATAACAATATAACAATATAATACAACTATAATAATATACTCTCTCTCTATCTTACTCTCTATCTATCCTCTTCTTATCTTTGGGACTTACCGAGCGACCTGTTCGCTGACGACATTCTGTTTCTTTCTTCTTTGAATGTCGTCAGGTGGTTTGGACCCGGCGGAGATCGAGTCATCTCAAGAAGACTTGGAGCAGTTTATCGAAGACCCTGCACTTTAGTTTCAATGTACACTTTTCCTTTCTGTACTTTTCATTTTCTGTTATGCCACTGTTTAGGCATCTTTTTATTTCAGTTGTATTTCCTTTCATGTATTGTACAAAGAATGTTAATAAATAAAAGTTGCTGTTCCTTTTATATCTTGTCTCTTGTGTATTTATTTTATATTGCTTAGATACGCTTAGCGTATGTACTTCTGAGTATATACGTAGCGGGCCTCGTCGCGTCCTCTTCGCCGTATACCGGGAAGCGGGGCGTGACACTTTTCAAAGAGACTTAACCAATTTGGGCTTAGTCTACTTAATCTCTTTTTTTATTCAAAAGTGCTAAGCATTTATTTGGGCTCTATTTGTTCAGCCCCATTTTTTTATGTAAAAAGTGCTAAGCACTTGTTTGAAGCTCTGGCACTCACATGGGTGTCATGTGAAACCTTCAGTTATGGGCGCTGCCCAATCAGTGTTAAGCGCTCGGTCATTTTGGTTGAATATATGTATAGCGCTAAGCACTTTTTATATGGCATCCACAAGAGGAGCACGTGCGACGCTATATCATTTATTTTGTCGAGCATCCACGTGTATTTCACATAAGGCACCGGTTTAAGCACTCAGCCATTTTGGCTGTATATGAAGTGCTAAGCATTTTATTCAGCGCTCACGCGTGTTTCATGTGAGACGCTGGCCCTCTATTTTGGGCGCTCACGTGTTTTTCACGAGAGGCGCTGGCGCTGTTAGGGACGCCTATGTGGGAAGCACGTTAGACGCTAATTCCTTTTCTTTAATGATCACCGAAATCCTTATTTTGAAGATCTGGGATCAAGTTTTCTTTTAGAACTAAGTTCTTATATTTTTTCTTTTATAAGAACCGAGTTTCGTTTTAGGGTTAAACCCTATTTTCAGAGGAATTGAATTCCTACAGGATAGGTTCTTTTTTTGCTTTTTCCTAGTTATTTTCTGAATTTTTGATTCTCAAGAACAAGATCTTCCCGATGAGAATTAAATTCTCAACTTCTGAGAGACTTGTCTTATAGATCTCAGATCTAGAGAAAAAACTAAGTTCTTAAGAAGGGTTAAACTCTTAGATATGCTATGATAGGTAAAGAAAATGTTTTGATCTCTGTTGTTTCTTTACTTAAGATTTGAGAGGTGAAATATTTTCTTCTCTATTGAGAATTAAATTCTCTATTGTTTTTTAGAGCCTTCTGTATTTTTTTGCAGAAGCTTATGGGAGATTCTTTCTATATGCCTCTGTGTGTGTCTCTGAGATTTGAAGTCTCGGATCCTTTATATAGGAGAGACAAATTGTTAATTAGTTTTGAGAAAATCTCTCATTAAGAAATACCAATTGTTTTAGTTGGTCTCGAAGATTATTCGAGAAATTTTATCCACTGTTGAATCTTTGATCCAGTGATTCTGTTTTACAGAATATATTTTCTTGTTTTCTAATAAGACCGGGAAAATATTTTCCCATATATAAATTTATTCTGTCAAACGGTGATTTTTAATCACCATTAGATTTTTGATCCAAGGGCTCTTTGTTTTACAGAGAGCAATCCTTCTTTATTAAGAAATAATGGGGAAATATATTCCCCAAAATAGAATTCAATTCTATTGTTGGATTTTTGATCCAAACGACAATATTTTTCTCACCTAGAAAGATTTGTGAGATATTTTCTCCTGATAGAATTTAATTCTATTATTTGATGATTTATCATCACCATTGAATCTTTGATCCAACGGTTCTGTTTAACAGAAAGTTTCTCAATTTTTTAGGGAAATATTCTCATGTAGAATTTAATTCTACCCGATTTTAACTTGGGCACCGGCGCTCACATGTTGTGCACGTGGGCGCCACTTAAGAATTTAATTCTTATATATGATAGGCGCTCCTGTGCTTTGCACATTGGCGCTCACATGAGCTTCACGTGAGGCGCCACCATAGAATTTGATTCTAAGGGGTTAGTGCTGGCGCTGGCGTCCTTTTGGGGAGCACGTGATGCACCGCCTTATTAAAATTTAACAGAGTTTAGTTTTTTTTATTATGTTTAAATATTATGGGAACACTCATCTTCTTCTTTGTCATAAGAATCGCTCTCGGATTCTTCTATAGACGTTGTGGTGGAGGAGCACGGCGACGACACTTGCTTGTTGAAAATTCACCAATTTCAACGTTTTTGGTGCGAACCATTTTGAAGTGTTTGGAAAGTGGAGAAATTAGGACTTGAGGAGGAATTTGAGAAAGAAGAAAGAGAAAAGATATGATATTATGAGGGTTTGGAAATGATGAGATGAATAAATAGAAGTTGAATGGACATCTTAAATGTAAAGGGACGGATCTAAGGAGTGTGATTTTTCAAGAAAGGGTCTGGTCGGTTAGAATTTTGGACGCATGGACGTCCATTTAAGTGTCCCTACACATTAGTTAGGATGGATGTCCATTTAAGTGTCCCTGCACATTAGTTTTTAGAAAAACAGTGCAGTTGATATGTAGGTGAAAAATTGGTTTTAAGAATTTGGTCGGTTTCTAAACTTGGTTGTTAGTATATATATGTTTTATAAGACTTAATTAACATATAATAAGCGAATTAAAGGAAATATATATATATTGATTTCATTAAATAAAAAGTACACGAATATAAACCTATACTAATACAGCAAAAAAATAATTAAAACAACAACAACAAACAAACAAACAACAAAACAAAGAAGTACATAGGGTTAAAACAAAGAAAATTAGAAGATTGATAACTAGGTTATATCGCATATAACCAATCGATACATAGATCGCGAGAATGTAATACGGTATCGCATACTCGAATTATTCTCGGTCCCGCACATATCTCATATGCGCTCCTATTTCGTTTCGCTTGAGCCAGGAAACCTCTGTGTAGGACTCTAAAGACTCGTCAATACGCCGGCAGCAGATGATGATCATATCAAGCATCCACAAGCCGCAAGCGGTCTGCTAAACGTAACGGCCACCCGGGTATTGAGCGATCAGAAGATCGACGAGCAAGCCCGCTCACACTCCTGTGAATCCAACCAGTAACACTTACCGTACAGTCCGGTCTGTTCGTCTGATATGTCGCATATCTCGCCTAGGGGTGGTTACACGGCGGATCCACTCACGAAGGCCTCTTTCCCAAAGAGAGACTTTTAGGGGATGGTTGAGTATGTGATACTGCAACCACTGCTACAGATGGCCCTAGTGCAAGTGGGAGATTGTTAGTTATATGTATGCCCTAGAGGCCATTACTGTACATTGGATGTATATTGTAGTGGATGCTGGGACATATATAGGTAGGACTTTCTTGCTCGACATGATAGTACGCTATCTGGTTGCTCTTTATCTTAACATGTATACTTTCTGTCTCTCTGATTACATGTTGATAAAGCCCTTAGGATGTGTACCCGACTTCCAGGACTGTGATGCAGATCATACTAGTGGGGCCTGGGTAGTCAATGAGTACATCCTTCATTGTTCCTAGTCGAGGGAATATCGAGACGGGGCATCGATATTCCAGAATAGACTAGCGTATATCTTCTCGACCCATGCGATGGGCGATGGATGATCCCATATCCATTGGTGTTTGACATGATACTTCCAAAATTGAGTTATTTTGGTCCCTCTTTCTTGGATAAACTCCCTTTTGATCACGTCGAACGCCTGAATTCGAGTGTCGTGGGTCTCAACTCAGGCGATGAACATTATACGTTCATTATGACCAGGATGAACGTAAAAAGGATCGTTTTCTCCATTCCCAAAACCATGTGGGTTAAAGAAGTAGCGATTCAACTTGAGGGGATTTTTCGTCGACTGGAGGAGCAGGAAAAGTGTACTCCTCGAATGGTTCTTCCGAAAGATTCTCTTCAAACGAGGGCGTTGAAGGGGATTTCGGTAATGTGAAAGGAAGAACCCTCGATGGGTTTGGAGAGGGTCTGACATGAGAAGTTTGTTCGTCTTTGATTTCGATATCCTGTCTCTTCGAAGACGGAAAACCTTTCTCATTTAGAGGGGTATTCCTAGTGACCACCGTTCGTTTGGACATGATTTTGTGTAGGTTTTGTGTATATTTTTTTAGGGATAATGAGAATGAACATAAAACAAATTGATCATTCTTATTTATAGAGGAGGAAAAATGATTGTAAAAACCATTAATCGGTTTTAAAGACGTTCAAAATTTGAGGTTTTGAAAAATTCAAACGTTTATACCTTAATTATTCATCAAACTGCTGTGCAGTTTGTATGAACAAACATATCAATGGATGTCTATGATGGACATCTATTGTTCAAAAAAAATTTTAAGAAAATTTTCTAAGTGTAAGGGATTCAAATTTTTGTATATCACTTGATTTCTAGTTCTAAGATGTTTAGTTCACCTCTGATTTTTGCAAAATGAATTTTATCTAAGGGTTTAGTGAATATATTGGTCAGTTATGAGTCGGTCGGTATATATTCAAAAATAATATCACCTTTCTGATAGTGATCTTGAAGAAAGTGATATCTAACATCTATGTGTTTGGGTTGACTATATTGGTCAGCGTTTTTGGTCATTTGGACTGTGCTAGTGTTGTCATAAAGTATTGGTATTTTAGAGACTAATTCTTTATAGTTTTCTAGGGTATATTTAATCCAAAGAATTTGTGCACAACATGCACCGACGGTAATGTATCCTGCTTCAACAATGGACAATGCTATTGATGCTTGTTTTGGAATTCCTAGACACAAGACAGTTTTCCTAGGAAATGACATGTACTGCTAGTAATTTTATAGTCAGTTTGACTTACAACACAATCTGCATCCGAATAACTTGTTAAGTGAAACACGTTATTTTTGGATACCATAACCCTAGATTAATAATGCCTTTGAGATATCGAAAGATTCTCTTGACCGCAATTAGGTGTGCTTCTCTAGGGTCTGCTTGGAATCGAGCACAAAGATATACGTTATGCACAATATCAGGTATACTAGCAGTCAAATACAATAAACTACCGATCATACCTCGGTAGAGTCGTATATCTACCACTTTTTCGGATTCGTCCTTGGTTAGTTTTGTTGTAGTTTCCATTGGAGTCTCACAAGTCTTTGCATCTTCTAAGCCGAACCTTTTGATAAGTTTCCTAGTATACTTGGCTTGAGTGATGAAGAGTCCTTCTTGACCTTGTTTGATTTGAAGGCCGAGAAAGAAATTTATTTCTCCCATCAATGCTCATCTCAAACGCATCCTATATTGATTTTGAGAATTCTTGGCAAAGATGCTCATTAGTACAATAAAAAATTATGCCATCAACATAAATTTGAACGACCACAATATCTTTTCCTTTCATCTTAGTGAACACGGTTTTATCAACTATACCATTTACATATCCGATTTTTAAAAGGAATATGTTTAGTTTTCATACCAAACTCTAGGAGTCTGTTTAAGACCGTACAATACTTTTTCTAACTTGTATACATATTCAGGATGTTTAGGGTCTTCAAAACCTGGAGATTGTGCTACGTATACCTCTTCTTCTATCTTAGAATTAAAGAACGTACTTTTGACGTCCATTTGAAATACTTTAAAGTTCTTAAAACAAGCGAAAGCTCTCATTTGGAACATCTCATATTCATGCATGAAACGGTTGATCTTACTCTCTTTAACTTGACGGTTCCTCATGAGTAGTCTGAAGAGTAGTGTTCCCTGATTAAAAATCAGGAGAAGCTTCAGAAGAGGCATCACGTGCTCACACGTGACCAGTTGTCACGTGTTGGCACGTGACGTTTAAAGCAGCGGCAAAGAGCAAGCGCAGAAGAGAAGCCCATTCTAGGGGTCACATGCTCACACGTGACCAGTGACCAGGGGTCACGTGCTCACACGTGACCAGGGGTCACGTGGCCACACGTGACCCGCTTTAAAAGTCTTATTCTTTAACAGAATTAAATTCTGAGGAGAGATCATTCAAATCTTTCTAAAATGGAGAAGAATTCTCTAAAACCGTTGGATTGAAAATCTAAAGGTGATTAAATATCACCAATTTATGGAAAAATCTTGGACTTAGAAAGATTTCCCCCCTAAATCTAACCGAGATAACAAAGAGATATCTTTGGATTTAAAATCCAATGGTGAATAAAATTCACTGAACAATCTAAAGGCCCAGATTAATGATGAAGATAAATCAAATCTCTCAATATACAAATCAAATCTCTCAATGAGAGATTTACTAAGCAGATCGATTCTCTTCCTTCTCCTATAAATAGGAGCCAAGAAAAGAAGAGAAGGGACCTTTGGACCTTTTCTTTTGATACACAGAGAGAGAGATATAGAGCCTTTGATTCTCTGCAAAAGGAAAACCTTAGGTAAGAAAAGAAAAGGGAGGCTTCAAAAGAGAATTTAATTCTCAAAAGAGTTTAACTCTCATATAAAGAAAAGAACTTAGTTCTTTCTCTGGTGGAGGATCTGCAAAGTGCACATCTCCCCATGAATTGAGAATTTAATTCTCATTGGGTTGAGATCCTGCCATGCAGATCTAAAACACAGAGGAGGAACTGAGTTTTGAGAATTTAATTCTCATAAAATGATAGGAATTCAATTCCTTTGAGATAAAATTAGGGTTTAACCCTATGTTATGGGAATTTAATTCCTTCAAAATGAACAGAACTAGGGTTTAACCTTAATTGAGAACATAATTCTCTCAAACCCACAGGAATTTAATTCCCTTAAGAAAAGAAATTAGGGTTTAACCCTATTAAGAATATAATTCTTCAGAAGAAAACAGGAATTTAATTCCTCTAAAAGTTTGTCGCTAGGGTTTAACCCTATGAAGAATTTAATTCTTAAAAGATGAACAGATCTTTAAAACATGCAAAGAACCAGAGTCACGTGCTACCACGTGATCCCTGCATAGATCCACAGAAAAGAACTTTGAGGCAATGCCTCACGTGCCCCACGTGATCTCTAAAGCACACACAAGGAAACAGAAAAGAGCTCTAGGGCGCCCTCACGTGACAACACGTGACCCCTAATGAACATTCTAACAGATCAAAACGTGAGCCCCCATCACGTGCCCATACGTGATGGCTTTCAGAATTAAGTGTTAAACACTCATCTATAGAACAAAATAAAGAGCTCTAGGGCGCTCTCACGTGCTACCACGTGACCTCTTGGCTGAAGCTTTAACAGACAAGCACCAAAACTCCCATCACGTGATAGCACGTGATACTTCAAAGTATTCAAGACTTTTAACTGTATAAAATAAGGGGGGTCAGGGCGCTCTCACGTGTCCGCACGTGACCCCTCTCTACTTAGTGTTTAACACTAGTCTGGAGATTTTGTCCCCAGTGTTTTACACTGATTTGCTTAGTGTTTAACACTAATTTGAAAACTCTGCTCCCAGTGTTCAACACTGATTATCTTTTAGTGTTTAACACTAACTTGTTAATCTTATTCACAGTGTTCAACACTGTTGGTCTCTAGTGTTTAACACTAGTTTTAGCCCAATCGGCTAAGTTTCCAGAGGCGAAGCCTCTCCTTCAATGAACCAACAGAGGGCCAATATCCCAAACATGATTGGACTTAGCCCAAGCTGGCCATAAGTCCTCAATTCAAATTCAACTGGGCCAATGGGCTCATAATATAATAATTAATCTTAGTTTCCAAATTGGACTACAGATCACTTAATCTACCTTGGTTTAAGGGTACATCTCTTCACTCCTTTGATACTTGGCGTTGTAATTCCTCAACGTCTTCAAAGAGGTGACGGGTCCCGATGACCACACATTGATAAGGACTGTGGGGTTCTTAAACTCATGGACTATGAGGTCCTTAACCTTGACCGTAATGTCTTAAAACTAACATCGGACTGTGGAGTCCTTAAATCCACGGACTATGAGGTCCTTAACCTTGATCGTGATGTCTTAAAACTAATATCGGACTGTGGAGTCCTTAAATCCACGGACTACGACGTCCTTAATCTTGACCGCAACGTCTTAAAACTAACATTGGACCGCAATGTCCTTCAACTACCTATTGACCGCAATGTCACTAAACTAAACAACAGGGCTCCCCTAATCGCTCTCTTGTCGGATCTAAACGATCCCGTTAAGTCGATCTTAGTCTAAAACTAGACTAACGTATCCTTAACAAACGTTTAAGTCGATCTTAGTCTCAAACGAGGCTAACGTATTCTTAAACACAACCCCCAAACCCAAATCTAAGATAATACGGATTTGGACTAGTCCACGCCCTACGGGCGACGACATAACTCAGTCTCCGTGTACAATCCACGGGCAACCGAACATGAATAAAACACACACGACACGAAGTGACCATCTAGAGAAGGAGAAAGTTGTTACCGCAATGCGGTAGCGTAATTAACTGCAGGGGGTTGCGCCTGCAGGGAAGAGCGTCCCCACAATCAAAAACCCCTCAAGCGAGTGGGAATCTGACGAAATCTGCTACATCAGACGCATCCGTTTAAACCTTCGATACACGGTGCCATAAATCAACTTGGCATCTTTGGAGAGGTAGGCGGATAGCATCAATTAGCATCTGCCCTGGATTTCAGGCAAGACGTTCTGTCGTGCCGTCTTTCGGAGGGGAACAGATTCTGGTACGCCCGGTGGGACCTTTTCCTCTTTCCACTCCACACTTTGTGTGTCGTGATTCACGAACCAATCGCGGTTTGCTAATGGTTGCCCTTGGGTTTCGAAGTACTAAGACTTGGTATTTTGTTTGCTGCAGAAAGCAAAAGGATCAATGGCCGACAACTGCTCGAACTGCAACTGCAAATGCAACCGACGCTCCGCCTCACCTGGAGGTGTAGCATATGGACCGCAGGCTGCTTCCCTATTCACTATGCCTGTCGAGCAAGTGACTCAAGCTACTACCGGTCTATTCTTTGGGACCATGCTCCCGCCGGTGAACATTAACATCCCAATGCCCGTACCGGAAGCGTCAAAGAAGTCGGTCTTTGATCGACTTGCTACTCCCACGGCCCCTCTCAGCGGGTCGTCCAACTCCTCGGTCTTCACCAGGCTAAGCCTGAACTCCAAAGGGCCCGCCAAAAAGCCCATGATATCTGAGAAGGCCATCCCGAAGAAGACAGTTGCTCCCGAAGTCGTCAAGACGGCTTCTCCTCCCAGAGGGTCGGTCTTCACGAGACTGACTACCCCCGTTCCTGCTCCCGCTCAGAAATCTATTTTTGACCGGATGGACGTAGCTTCTCAACGAACGTCAGTCTTCAAAAGGCTGACACCGGCAGCAGCCCCTCCCCAGAATAGGGAGCAAGACGAAGTCATCGCTGAATCAATCCCAACAACCCGTCATGCCCGACGTCGCCACTGGCGCCGGATAAGGAAGACTGGGGGCAACTCCCCCTCCGGGCTAACTCCACCAGCTCTAACGGTAGAAATTGAGGCTGCTGTTCCAACCGGGAACAGCTTCGAGCTGCTAAACAGGGTACACAGAAATTCGCCAACTGCGGTTCTCAAAAGATCCCCTCCGCCTGCGAAGAATGTTATAGAAACAGAGCCGGAACAGCCTCCTCAACGGCTGTCCTCCAAAATTTATAAACTCTGGCGGAAGGTTCAAGAATCGGTAATTGACCAAGATCACTCTTGTCAACCTAAAAAGGCGAAAGTGCAGGGAGAAAAGAACCGTCACGTCTAACAACAAAGGACGACAACCGCTTGGGTGCCCGCTGCAACGGCTCCCTCCACGTCGACTACTCAAAAGAGAAGAAAGCCGGATAGAGTCCCCACTCCTGCAGCAAATGTCAAGGACAATAAGCCTAAACGCCCTAAGTCTGGGGGCATGATGGTGCATACGGTATACATGGCGCTGGGAAAAGAAGACAGCCGTGCATCCACGGGTCATAGACCGCTTACCCGGTCAGTGACCAAAGCTCAGGAGCAACAGCAGAAGCTCCAGGAAATGATGAACGCGATGGCCGCACTCACTGGGCCGAAGGAAAGCCCCGAAGTGTCATCTGATCAACGTCAGGAGCAAGAAATTGACGCTGAATTCCTTCGTAGGATATTGGAGAAGAAGGATAAAGAGGCTGCCGAACAAGCAGCCAATATACAATGAATGGCCCTCCTGTTCCAGGACATGGTGGGAATGATGATCCAACAAGATTCTCCTGCTGAAGATCCTCCAATCGTTCTTGAAGACGATAGGGGAGAAACGTCAAATCCTCCACCGGCTCTGTCAACAGCCAAGGAGGAAACAATCTCCAAGGCTGACCTGGACGAATACATAGCCCAACAGATACGAGTTCACCAGGCGACTGAGGCAGCCGGTCAAGTTGTCAAGACGGGGCGACCATATCCGAGCTGGTATGACCAGATCAAGTACCCGCCGGGCTATACAATACCGAAATTTCACGTCTATAAGGGGATGGGCAATCCCTACCAGCATGTTGCCCAGTTCAGGGCGCTTTGCAGCAACATCGGCTGCGACGATAAGCTCTTGCTTCGCCAGTTCGTCGGTAGCTTGTCAGAAACGGCGTTTGAGTGGTACTCTGAGCTCCCAAACGACTCTATTAAAACATTTGCGGAGATGGAGCTGCTGTTTACCCAACGTTTCGCAAGTGCCAGCGAACGCACTCCGATAACGGCATTAATTAATGCCAGGGTGAAACCAGGTGAGACATGGGTCCAGTATGCTATACGCTGGCGAAACTTGTGGTCGAAATGCGAACAACGCATTGAGGAGGCGCCCGCGGTGGGCATGTTCGTGGGTACCCTAGATCCTCATGCAACTATCTCACAGTTCATGATGTTTTTTAAGCCAACCACGTTCCAGGCTTTGATCGACAAGTTGGCCCAGATGGACCCGATGGGTCACAGACCGTCTCCCCCGAAGCCAGAACCTCGGAATGATAAGGGTAAAGGGAAGGCAACCTTCGTTGCGAACGCTCAGCAGCAACCCAGTGCCCCAAAGCTGGCGGATCAGCTGGAAGAAGGACGGCGGTATTACAATGAGAAAATGAAGCGCCCCTACTCATTCCTGCGGGATAAAACGAAGAGGCTATTCGAGCTGGCAATACGCAACAGGCTTATCAACTTGCCAAACCCAAGGCGACCGCCGCAACCCAGTGAGGTGAATAACCCCAACTACTGCCCTTACCATCAAACGGTAAGCCATCCGATTGAGGATTGCTTCGTCTTCAAAGGATGGATTGAAGATCAATACCTACAGGGCAAGTTTGCGCTGTCCGAGAAGTGGAAGGTGAACCCGCCACAACCTCACACTGCTAAGAAGACGGACACACCGGGGGCAACTTGTTCTTTCATTGAAGAAGCTCCGTGGGAAATCGTGCTTTCAGCAAAAACCAAAAGAATGTTGAATGAGCTCTAGACATGCCCGGCAGTTAGGTGGAAGAACCCACTGGAACCCCAGATCATTGAAGGGATGCTAAAGCCGCGCCCAACTCCGAAGATCAGTGGTGATGGCCCGAGCACTCACAACCAACCGTCGAATCTTCAAAGAAAAAGAAGAAGAAATCTAAGAAGCCCGTGAAGCCTGGTGACAAGCGCACAGACTTACAGAAACAAATTGACGCGCTGGAAGAGTACAATCAGAAGGCACGGACTCCCATCACACTCCAAGACTTCCTCAACCACGTCTTTCAGGAGGAAGATAATGGAGAAAGCTCGTCGGATGAATCCGAGGGATATGTGGCGAGTTGTCATGTGATCTCCCACTCGTTTACGGACGATGAAAAAACTCCTGGCACTGAGAAACCGGGGGCACAGCCTGAACCAAAACTGGTGTGGCCGACAGACGAAATGATCGACGCCTTTCTAGACGAGATTCGTTTGAAAAGTAAGGCCGACCAGGAGCGTGAGGTGGCCGCATCAAAAGGAGCCAAACGCAGGCGACTAAACGAAAGAGTCGAAGCACTCCCGCCAGATCGAAAAACACCCGACGCGGATAAAAACATATTCAAGACGGGGAAAAGGTTTGCCAAAGCCATGTCAATGGGAATGAAACTACCGCCCTCGGAAGAAAACACGCTCGATGGGGCGGAGAAGCACCCTAATTACTGCTCATATCATCGGAAGATTTCACACCCCACTGAGGAGTGCGACGCTTTTAAGACATGGTGGCAGGGATATGTTGCTCATCGGCAACATTTTAAGCGAATGAAACGCAGAACTCGTCGGGAGCGGAGAAGTATGACCGAAGGACACAAAAGAACTACCAGTAACTGTTACACAGTCAACGCCGGGGGATCGCAAGTGCTCACATTCGGGAGCAATTCTGACGAGGAAATGGCTCTTAGCCCCCTCTTTAAAGAGTTCACCTCGGGAAAAGAGGAAGAACCAGAAGCCTGTGAAAACATTCAGCTGCGCAATCGCACGCTTCCGGAAAAGAATCTCGGACCCGCAACTAGAAAAGATAAGGGAAAGGAAAAGGTCACTGAGGATATCACCTTAGATGACCAAGTTATGAAAGAGCTGACTGCCAAGGACCCGCCTAAGAAGAGTATGGTGGACTAGAACATCCTAGCGCACCTGAGGAAGCTACCATCGCAGCTCAGCATTCTCGACGCCCTCCTGTTATCAAAGGAAGCGAGAGATTCATTAATCAAGGCGCTACAAGAGCCCGAACAATTCCAAGCCTTCCTCGCCGAAGAAAGGATGAAGGATGAACTAGAAGGAGTACACACAGCCGATGTCACGTTCGGTGATAAGGACCTTCTCCTTGGGACGTGCGACCACAACCGTCCCCTCTATGTCTCTGGATATTGCCACGATATAAAGATAGGCAAAATCTTGGTTGACAATGGGTCTTCCGTTAATCTCCTCAACGTGCGGGTGTTAAAGGAAATTTGCATGAGCGTCCAGCACCTTGCTCGGGACAAGATCACCATCTCCGGGTTCGACTCCCAATCATCAAGAACTCTTGGGTCTGTGATATTGACGCTACGCTTTGGGCTACTCGTCACGGACATTAAGTTTCACGTCATAGATGCCAAGACATGTTACAATGCTCTGCTCGGCCGGCCTTGGTTACACGAGTACAACATCATCCCTTCTACGCAACATCAATGTATGAAGTATTTCAAGGATGGTCTCGAGTATACCGTAACAGGTGAGCTAAACCCATTCTCCGTGAACAAAGTCCGCAAATACGAAGATGCAAAGTACATTTTACCAGATTTCGAGGATACAGAGAGATGACGCAAACCGGAGAACAAAGCCGCTGCCACCATTCCTGTTTTCGGGAGTGATACCGAAGAGGAAGAAGATATAGTTTACGCTGGGCCGTCTCGACGCAACAACCCGGGACCTTCCTCCCCCATATTGATCTTCGGAAGTGACTCGGAAGATGAGGTTAATGTTGTGTTCTCCAGTCGGCCGCCAATACAAGAATTCCTTGGTGATGATCAAAGTTTGCAAATCACCATGATCCCGCGGGAGCACTACAAAAAATCTTGACGTGCTTGAAGCTCACAACGTACAAGACCTGCAGACGTTTTACGTCCCTCCCAAGCGAAAAAGGCGAAAAGGTGATCCTATTCTATCGATCCTCGGAAACAAGAGTGGAGAAAGAGATCTGGCATGGCGCGGATTCTACACTTGACAAGCTTCAACCCATCCGTTTGCCCAGATATTACACAAGCGGATTGAAAAGGCTATTGAAACGCCAAGGGGTACCCTTAAAACAGACTACTCGACAAGCTCGATTCTATAACAGGATTTGGGATGTCCCTGGGACTCAGCGCAAATTGCCCAATGGGAGAATGGAAACACTTGGGCTTGGATACGTGAGAGCCGGGAAATGGGAACGGGTCCACGGTAGCTACGCCATATATAACTTCGATGAAGAAGAGGACGCCTTGTCAGGAAATGCCAACCCCTCCTCAGAACTAGATCCCGCGATCGAAGTGCCGAGTCCGTCGTTTGAAGAACGAATGGACAAGCTTATCAGGAAAGCGGGTCAAAAAGCCTGAGACGATCATAATCGCGAGATGGCCATCTACGAGAGAGCCAGGACGCAACGTCTTCTTCAACAGGCTGCAGAAGACAAAAATACTCCTCCCTGTCAACCTGCTGTACAAAAGGCCCGACGCAGAGGTATAAGTAAGTCAAAAAGCAGAAAAGGAGGTCGACAACGACAACGCAGGATCAAAGAGTCATGTGATCGGGTATTGCGCGGTCCGGATTTGTCCTTCATGAAAAAGATGAGTCAGGCATACTCTTTTCCTCAGAATAAAACACGGAAGATACTTGACCTCGCTTTAAAACATCGAATGATTATACTTCCAGAGTCTAAACACCCTGAGCAAGTTAACGAGGTCTCTCATCCGGGCTATTGCTCTTATCACCGAGCCATAGGACACCCTATCGAAGACTGCTTCACCTTCAAGAACTGGGTCGAAGACCAATACCAGTAAAGCAGATTTGCTCTATCCGACAGCTGGAGGGTAACGCCGCCACAAAAGCACGAACCCAAAGCCACAATAGCAGAACCAGATCCACATCGGTCTTGGAAGCGAGCTCGTACCTGTCATATGATAACGGTATCAAAAGAAGAGCCTGAGAATATGGATGACTCTCTCTGGTGCTTCGAAAACAGCGATGACGAAGTAATCCCAGAATTCCCACTAGCACCGAAAGAGCTGGAAGATGGCATACACACCACTGCCGATAACCTTAAGAAGATTGAGTTGGGAACGACGAACGACCCGCGACCGACATTCGTCAGCGAGTTGCTATCTGAAGAAAGGGTGGCCGCGTTAAAAGACGTGCTTATGCAGCATAGAGATTGCTTTGCATGGAACTATTCTGAAATGCCAGGGCTAGATCCAGAAATTGCTGTGCATAAATTGGCGATATCCCCAGACGTCAAGCCAGTCAAACAGGCGCCGAGAAGAATGCGGCTCGAGCTTGAGATGAGCATCAACGCCGAAGTCAAGAAGCTGATCGATTCTGGGTTTATCCAAGAAGTTCAATATCCTGACTGGATCGCCGACATCGTCCCGGTAATGAAGAAAAATAGGATAGTGCGCATATGCGTGGACTTCCGGGATCTCAATAAAGCTTGCCCGAAGGACGATTTTCCAGTACCGGTAACCGAGCTGATGATAGATAACACCTCCACTCACGAGGTCTTCTCTTTCATGGACGGCTCATCAGGGTACAATCAGATAAAGATGCACCCAGAAGACCAGAAGCACACCGCTTTTCGGACCCCTCTGGGAATATTCTGCTACAAGGTGATGCCCTTCGGTCTAAAGAACGTCGGTGCCACCTATCAAAGGGCCATGACGAAGATCTTTGATAACCTCATACATGAAATCGTCGAATGCTATATCGACGACCTCGTCGTGAAAAGCAAATCATACGAGGAACATCTCGAGCATCTGAAGACTGTATTTCAACGCCTTCGGCAATACAACTTGAAGATGAACCCTCTCAAATGCGCGTTCGGGGTGTCCTCAGGAAAGTTTCTAGGATTCATTGTCCGGCACCGAGGCATTGAGATAGATCCGTCGAAGATCAAGGCGATCATGGAAATGCCACCGCCAAGGACTCTTAAGCAATTGCGGTCGCTCCAAGGAAAGCTCGCATACATCCGGCGATTTATAGCCAACCTTTCAGGCAAGTGCCGCCCTTACAGTCACCTGATGAAGAGGGGAACCCCGTTCGTCTGGGACCAGAAATGCCAAAGCGCGCTAGACGAGATCAAGCAATACCTGCAGAACCCGCCAGTGTTGGCTGCTCCGGTCAAGGGAAAGCCCCTCATTCTTTATACAACCGCCCTCGAAGGTTCCTTAGGCGCATTATGGACGCAAGAGAACGATCAAAGGAAAGAAAGAGCACTCTACTATTTAAGTCGAGTTCTACTGGGGGCAGAAGGCAACTACTCCCCCATCGAAAAACACTGCCTGGCGTTAATCTTTGCAATAACAAAACTCAGGCACTATGCGTTGGCGCATGAAGTCCGTCTCATATCGAAGGTGGACCCCCTTAAGTATCTAATGTCGAAGGCCATACTGACTGGTCGACTCGCTAAATGTGCCCTGCTCTTGATGGAGTTCTCGATAACATATCAGCCTCTCAAGGCAGTGAAAGGCCAGGCCGTCGCCGACTTCCTCGCTGAGCATCCGATACCGGCCGATTCCCCTCTGAATTACGCACTGCCAGACGCACATGCGTTTGACGCGATCGACGGTGGTGATACCCGATGGGAGCTTTATTTCGATGGAGCATCTTCCGTGAAGAAGCGCAAACAAAGCACCCCCATAATCAAATCAGGGGTGGGTCTCATCTTCGTAACTCCACAGGGAGGGATAATGCGCTTTGCTTTCTCCTTAACAGAGCCGGGGACGAACAATGAGGCTGAATACGAAGCTTTGATAACAGGCCTAGAGATCGCCATCGACATGGGAATTGAAAACCTCCTCATATACGAAGATTCCCAACTGGTCGTTAGTCAAGTAAACGGCGACTACCAGACATGCAAGCCAGAGCTGGTGAAGTATGGAGAGAGAGTACAGCAACTGCTGACTCAAATCCCTTCCTACACTTTGGAAAACATACCGCGCGCGGAAAATAGCAAAGCGGATGCATTAGCCAAGCTCGCTAAAGAACTGGCTGATGAAAACCTCGATGACGTTAGGATCGTGGTACAAAGCCGTCGAGTACTTGCCCCTGCAGAAATATCTCCGGAGTCACCTGAAGAAAGGGGAGCAACTGAGCAGACGGCCCTGCAAATGAATGACCAAGAGAAGGTTGGAGATTGGAGAGAAGTCTTCATAGACTACTTCAAATCCCGTCGAACGCCTGAAGATGCGTTCTCAAGACATCAGCTCATGAAACAAGCTCTGTCCTTCGCCTTCGTCAGTAATACTCTGTACAAGAGGTCATTTGACTCTCTATGGTTGAGATGCCTGGGACCTGACGAACCGAAAAGAGTCGTTCAGGAAGTTCACGACGGACTCTGCAGTTCTCACCAAGCAAGCCCGAAGATGAAGCTGAAGATCAAACGAATGGGTTATTATTGGCCCACAATGATCCAGGACTGCCTCGAGTATGCGAAGCAATGCCACTCGTGCCAGATCCATGGGGACTTCATCCATCAACATCCAAATCCACTACATCCAACGGTGGCTAGTTGGCCGTTCGAAATGTGGGGGACTGACATAATCGGCCCCATCGAACCAGTATCATCCAGGGGACATCGTTTCATCCTGGCGACGACTGATTACTTCTCCAAATGGGCAGAAGCAATACCGCTGAGGGAAGTGAAGACGGAGAATATTCTCCATTTCTTCAAGACGCACGTCATTTATCGGTTTGGAACTCCACGACGGATCATTTCCGATAACGGGCCAGCCTACAGAAGCCACAAGATTAGTCGCTTCGCGCAGCAACACAACATAGACTGGAGATATTCCTCAGTTTATAATCCACGGGCTAACGGTCTAGCTGAGGCTTTCAACAAAACCTTGACAAAGATCGTGAAGAAGACGGTGTCCCGAAACAAAAAGGACTAGCACGAGAGACTGCAAGAAGCTCTCTAGGCATATCGAACTACGTTCAAAACGGCCACGAACACAACGCCATACGCGTTGGTATTCGGTACAGAAGCAGTAATCCCCCTCGAGATAGAGTTACCCTCTCTACGAGTGGCGGTCCACTACGAGCTGACGGACGAAGAAAATGCTCACCTTCGGCTTGAGGAGCTTGATGCCCTTGATGAAACCCGGCTCATAGCGCAACAAAATCTGGAGGCTTACAAAGCAAAGATGACGCGCTCATACGAAAGATTGACCAGGCCGAGGACATTTCGCCAAGGCGAACTGGTGCTAGTGGTCAAAAGACCTATAAGCCCCAATCGCGCCAAGCGGGGAAAATTCGAGCCAAACTATGAAGGCCCGTACATCATAGACAAGGTCTACCAGGATAGAGCGTATCTACTCATGGATATGCACGGTGAAAGACCTTTCAGGCCAGTAAACAGTCGCTTCCTGAAGAAATACTACGCTTAACGGGTCAAGGCCTAGGTCAATGATAGATGACGACGACTATATCCGCTCGCTATCTTCCTAAGCCCGAACTCTAAGTAGTAATCGGCCTTCTTCAACGACGGACCGAAATGTCCTTAAACTAATAACGGACCGAAATGTCCTTAAACTAGCAACGGACCGAAACGTCCTTAAACTAGCAATGGACCACTATGTTCTAAAACTAGTTGTTGACTGAGATGTCGATAAACTACAGTGGATTGCAGTATCTCAAAGCCGATATAAAAAAAATAATAAAAAAATAATAATAATAAAAATAAAAAAGGTATGTCCATAAGCGAAATAGGCACGGATGAAAACCCAAAAGGGCTCCGTGAGTAAAAACGGCAGGGCTACCGGCGAGTGTTTGTGAAAACCCGAAAGGACGCAACCTCGTTAAAGGACACTTGCAGGGTCCTCACGACCTTGTAAGGAGAAATCACCCGCGTGAGATCCTTACGACTCACAAGGGAGCAACACACTTAGGAGTCCTCACGATTCCTGAGGAGAAATTACACTTGCGAGGTCCTCACGACTCATAAGGAGAACTCTCTTATGGGACCCTCATGGCTCATAAGATTTGAAAGTCTTAAGTCAAAGAGACCTAAACCTGTGCTTAAGAAACCCCCACAACCTTCAATTTATGCCCTACAAGTGGCTCAATACTGACCCTTGTATACAATCCACGGACGCGAATAAACATTTCCCTAACCAAGTCCCATCCGTGACTAGGGATATGTTCGTATGGCGAACAACCCTTGTAGGTCCTCTCGACTTATAAGGAGAAGACCCTTTTGTAAGATCCTTACGACTTGCAAGAGGACATGCACTTAGGAATCCTCACGATTCCCAAGGAGAAAACACACCTGCAAGATCCTCACGACTTGTAGGGAGAAATACCTTTGTGAGACCCTTACGGCTCATGAAGTCAAAAGCCTTAGTCAACAGGACTGTTCCCCTCCGAACGGCGGCCGGGACTCGGGGACGTCCATGCCTGAGGTTCGGGGCAGATGCTAATTGGTGCTATCCGTCCACCTCTCCGAAGATGCCAAGTTGATTTATGGCACCATGTATCGAAGGTTTAAACGGATGCGTCCGATGTAGCAGACTTCGTCAGATTCCCCCTCACACGAGGGGTTTTTGATTGTGGGGACGCTCTTCCCTGCAGGCACAAGCCCCTGCAGTTAATTACGCTACCGCGTTGCGGTAACAACTTTCTCCTTCTCCAGATGGTCACTTCGTGTCGTGTGTTTTTGTTTTATTTGTGGTTGCCCGTGGATTGTATACGGAGACTGAGTTATGTCGTCGCCCGTAGGACGTGGACTAGTCCAAATCCGTATTATCTTAGATTTGGGTTTGGGGGTTTGGTTTGAGGATACGTTAGCCATATTTGAGGCTAAGATCAACTCAAACGTTTGTTAAGGATACGTTAGTCTAACTTGAGACTAAGATCAACTTAACGGGATCGTTTAGATCCGACAAAAGAGAATTTGGGCTCTATTGTTCCAGTTTAGGGACATAGTGGTCCATTGAATGTATGGCCGTCGGGACCCGTCACCTCTCTGACGACGTTGAAGGATTACAACGACAAATATCAGAGGAGTTCAGAGATGTACCCTTGAACCGAAGTTGATTGGGGGGATTCATAGTCCAGTCTGTTTGAAGGTTTAAGGATACGTTAGCCATATTTGAGGCTAAGATCAACTTAAACGGGATCGTTTAGATCCGACAAAAGAGCGTTTGGGCTCTATTGTTCCAGTTTAAGGACATAGTGGTCCATTGCTAGTTTAAGGACATTGCGGTCCGCAGGTAGTTTAAGGACATTGCGGTCCAGGTTAAGGACGTCGTAGTCCATGGGTTTAAGGACCCCACAGTCCATTGTTAGTTTTAAGAAATCTCGGTCGAGGTTAAGGACGTCGTAGTCCATGGGTTTAAGGACCCCACAGTCCATATCAATGTGTGGTCATCGGGACCCGTCACCTCTTTGAAGACGTTGAGGGATTACAACGCCAAGTATCAAAGGAGTGAAGAGATGTACCCTGGAACCGGAGTGGATTAAATAGTCCTTGGCCCAATTTGGGATCAAGACCAATTAATTATGTTATGAGCCCATTAGCCCAGTTAATTACGAATTGAGTACTTATGGCCAGCTTGGGCTAAGTCCAATCATGTCTGGAATATTGGCTTCCTGTTGGTCCATTGAAGGAGAGACTTTGTCTCTGGCCATTTAGCCAATTGGGCCAAAGCCTAGTGTTAAACACTACAGACCAATCAGTGTTGAACACTGGGAATGAAATTGACACGTTAGTGTTTAACACTAAAAGATAATTGGTGTTAAACACCAGCAACAAGGCTTTCAAATTAGCATTAAACACTAAAACAGATCAGTGTTAAACACTGGCAACGGAGATCTCAAATTAGTGTTAAACACTAAGGTAAGAGGGGTCACGTGGCAACACGTGAGAGCGCCCTCCCTTCATTTGTTCTTCTGAGGAGATCGCATTTTTGGAGCATCACGTGTCATCACGTGACGGGTGTCTAATCGAGGTATGTTAAAGCTTCTGTTAAGGGTCACGTGGGTCACGTGAGGCACTGCCTCAAAGGGCTTTCTGTAGATCTTTTGGGGGGGTCACGTGGTGACACGTGACCCTTCTTTTCTATAGTTGTTTAGAAGATCTGTTAATCCCTTTCAGGAATTGAATTCCTCGTAGGGTTGAACCCTGACAATAATTCCAGAGGAATTAAATTCCTAGTTCCTTTTGAAGAGTTGAACCCTGAATTTTCTATAGGAATTAAATTCCTCATATATATGAAGAACTGAATAGGGTTAAACCCTAATAAAAGCTTTAAGGAATTAAACTCCCACTCTCTGTTAGAGAATTATTCTGGGGAGTAAGATTAAGGGAATTACGTTCTTGTTGTTTTAACAGAACTAAGTTCTTAATTAGGGTTAAACCCTGTTTCTTTTTATTCTGAAGGAATTAAATTCCCATGACACAGGGTCAAACCCTAATTTTATTTTAAAGGAATTAAATTCCTATAGTTCTGTGAGAATTAAATTCTCGTGCTTCCATTCCCTCTCTATGCTTTGGATCTGCATGGCAGGATCTCAACCCATTGAGAATTAAATTCTCAACTTCAAGGGGAGATGTGCGCTTTACAGATCCTCCATCTAAGAGAGAAGAAATATGTTCTTCTGTTTTACATCAGAGTTGAACTCCGTTGAGGATTAAATTCTCTTTCTTTCAAAAAGCCTTCCCTTTCTTACCTAGGGTTTTCTTTTGCAGAAGATCCAGATTCCTCAAAGTATCAAGGCTCTCTCCCTTTTCTTCCCTCTGCGTGTCTATCTCTTTTTTTGTGTGTCTCGGCTCCTATTTATAGGAGAAGCAGCCGAGTAAATTAGTTTTTTGACGTATCTTCATTGAGAGATTTGATTTGCATCCATCATTCGTTCTGGACCTTTGGATTATTAGGTGAATTTTATTCACCATTGGATTTCAAATCCAGCGATTCTCCTTTGTGATTTCTGTTAGATTTAAAAGGGAAATCTTCCCAAATTCGAGATTTTCCCATAGATAGATGATATTTAATCACTCTAAATCTTTAATTCAATCGGTTGCTTTTGGAAAGACTTGAGAGGTCTTTTCTCAGAATTTAATTCTGTTTAACAAATGGGCTTTGAAAACTGGTCAAGTGCGGCCACGTGACCCTTGGTCACGTGTGGGCACGTGACCCCCTTGTAACGAGCCCTTTTCTTCTTTTGCACTCTGCCTTCTTCTGCTGCTTAGCCGTCACGTGCCACCACGTGACCCCTGGTCACGTGTGAGCACGTGACCCTCGTCTGGAGTCTTTTTCTTGATTTAACCGGAGAATGAGTCTGATGTTTTGAGCGTCACGTGCCAACACGTGACCCTGGTCACGTGGGAGCACGTGACCTCTTCTGAAGCCTTTTCCTTGATTTGATCAGGGAACCAATGTGCCTATGCCGCTTGCTTTTAAATGTCACGTGCCGACACGTGACCCTGGTCACGTGGGAGCACGTGACTCTTTCTGAAGCCCTTTTATTCGATGTAGTTGGGAAACTGAACTTGTCTTGCTGATGCTTTTAGGTGTCACGTGCCAACACGTGACTGCTGGTCACGTGTAAGCACGTGACCCTTTTCTGAAGCTTTTTCCATAAGCTTTTCTGATTTTAAATCAGAAAACAAGGACCTTTAACCCTGTTTACTAAGCCACCTTTGTTCAACATCGACAGAGGCAAATGATGATTCGCTCCTGGCAACATCCCAGTTGTAGCGGTGCTGATGCCGAAATCGGTGTCTAAAATCCAAGCTTGCAACGAAAAGGCTAGCGAGCCACACATGCATACGAAATAGCCGAAATGATGGGGCAACTTGCAATAAAAAGCAGCAAGTAAAAATGTATGCATAATAAATAGCCGAAATGATTGGGCAACTCGCAATAAAAAGCAGCGAGTAAAAATAAAATAAATAGCCGAAATGATTGGGCACCGCGAAAAATGGCCGAAATGATTGGGCAATAGCGACCTTCGTGATATAAAGCTGAAATGATAGAGCATCGCTGGAAAAGAAATAAAATAAAAATGAAATTTATGCCCTACAGGTGATGTTACATCTATCCCTGTACACAATCCAGGGGCGCAAACAAAGAAGGGAGCATACTCCTCCCTCAGGTTTCATCATAAGAAGAAGCCAAATCTCGACGGGCCGCAAGTGATCTAGAGATCGTCTCAACACTCGTCTTGTAACAACGGACACAATTTCAAGCGAATCGGAACAGTGGCAATTCCCAGTTCCATGGCTCGGCGATATACGGATCACCAAGAGTCAAATCCCCACCCCGTGAAATACGGATACAATCAAGAAAATCCTGGTCACGTAGAACGCGGATAACGTCACTCTTTGACCCCGTGGAAAACGTCCAGAGCGGATTCTGGTCCTCGTAGAGCACGGCAGTGAACCCGTGTGAAGCATCCAGAGCGGAGCCTAGTCCTCGCCGAACACGGCAGTGAACCCGTGTGAAGCATTTAGAGCAAAATTCTTAGTCACGTGAAACGCGGATAACGTCACTCTTTGACCCCATGGAAAACGTCCAGAGCGGATCCTGGTCCTCGCAGAGCATGGCAGTGAACCCGTGTGAAGCATCCAGAGCGGAGCCTGGTCCTCGCAGAGCACGGCAGTGAACCCGTGTGAAGCATCCAGAGCGGAGCCTAGTCCTCGCCGAACACGGCAGTGAACCCGTGTGAAGCATCTAGAGCAAAATTCCTGGTTACGTGGAACGCGGATAACGTCACTCTTTGACCCCATGGGAAACGTCCAGAGCGGATCCTGGTCCTCGCAGAGCACGACAGTGAACCCGTATGAAGCATCCAGAGCGGAGCCTAGTCCTCGCCGAACACGGCAGTGAACCCGTGTGAAGCATCTAGAGCAAAATTCCTGGTTATGTGGAACGCGGATAACGTCACTCTTTTACCCTGTGGGAAACGTCCAGAGCGGATCCTAGTCCTTGCAGAGCACGGCAGTGAACCCGTGTGAAGCATCCAGAGCGGAGCCTAGTCCTCGCCGAGCACGGCAGTGAACCCGTGTGAAGCATCTAGAGCAAAATTCCTGGTCACGTGGAACGCGGATAACATCACTCTTTGACCCCGCGGAAAACGTCCAGAGCGGATCCTGGTCCTCGCAGAGCACGGCAGTGAACCCGTGTGAAGCATCCAGAGCGGAGCCTAGTCCTTGCCAAGCACGGCAGTGAACCCGTGGGAAGCATCCAGAGCAAAATTCTTGGTCACGTGGAATGTGGATAACGTCACTCTTTGACCCCGTGGAAAATGTCCAGAGCGGATCCTGGTCCTCGCAGAGCACGGCAGTGAACCCATGTGAAGCATCCAGAGCGGAGCCTAGTCCTCGCCGAACACGGCAGTGAACCCGTGTGAAGTATCTAAAACAAAATTCCTGGTCACGTGGAACGCGGATAACGTCACTCTTTGACCCCGTGGAAAACGTCCAGAGCGGATCCTGGTCCTCGCAGAGCACGGCAGTGAACCTGTGTGAAGCATCCAGAGCGGAGCCTAGTCCTCGCCGAATATGGCAGTGAACCCGTGTGAAGCATCTAGAGCAAAATTCCTGGTTACGTGGAACGCGGATAACGTCACTCTTTGACCCCGTGGGAAACGTCCAGAGCGGATCCTGGTCCTCGCAGAGCACGGCAGTGAATCCGTATGAAGCATCCAGAGCGGAGCCTAGTCCTCACCGAGCACGGCAGTGAACCCGTGTGAAGCATCTAGAGCAAAATTCTTGGTCATGTGGAACGCGGATAACGTCACTCTTTGACCCCGTGGAAAACGTCCAGAGCGGATCCTGTTCCTCGCAGAGCACGGCAGTGAACCCGAGTGAAGCATCCAGAGCGGAGCCTAGTCCTCGCCGAGCACGACAGTGAACCCGTGTGAAGCATCTAGTGCAAAATTCCTGGTCACGTGGAACGCGGATAACGTCACTCTTTGACCCCGCGGAAAATGCCCAGAGCGGAGCCTGGTCCTCGCAGAGCACGGCAGTGAACCCGTGTGAAGCATCCAGAGCAAACATCGGACTGTGGAGTCCTTAAAATTCACGGACTATGATGTCCTTAACCTCGACCGTAATGTCTTAAAACTAACGATCAACCATGATGATTCTAGACTGATTTTACCTTGGTTAAAGGGTACATCTCTTCACTCCTTTGATATTTGGCGTTGTAATTCCTCAACGTCTTCAAAGAGGTGACGGGTCCCAGTAACCACACATTTCGTGGACTGTGGAGTCCTTACATCCACGGACTATGAGGTCCTTAACCTTGACCGTGATGTCTTAAAACTAACATCGGACTGTAGAGTCCTTAAATCCACGGACTATGAGGTCTTTAACCTTGACCGTGATGTCTTAAAACTAACATTGGACTGTGGAGTCCTTAAACCCACGGACTATGAGGTCCTTAACCTTGACCGCGATGTCTTAAAACTAACATCGGACTGTGGAGTCCTTAAATCTACGGACTATGAGGTCCTTAACCTTGACCGTGATGTCTTAAAACTAACATTGGACTGTGGTGTCCTTAAATCCACGGACTATGAGGTCCTTAACCTTGACCGCGATGTCTTAAAACTAACATCGGATTGTGGAGTCCTTAAATCCACGGACTATGAGGTCCTTAACCTTGACCGTGATGTCTTAAAACTAACATTGGACTGTGGAGTCCTTAAATCCATGGACTATGAGGTCCTTAACCTTGACCGTGACGTCTTAAAACTAACATTGGACTGTGGAGTCCTTAAACCCACGGACTATGAGGTCCTTAACCTTGACCGTGATGTCTTAAAACTAACATCGGACTATAGAGTCCTTAAATCCACGGACTATGAGGTCCTTAACCTTGACCGTGATGTCTTAAAACTAACATTGGACTGTGGAGTCCTTAAATACACGGACTATGAGGTCCTTAACCTTGACCGTGACGTCTTAAAACTAACATTGGACTGTAGAGTCCTTAAACCCACGGACTATGTGGTCCTTAACCTTGACCGTGATGTCTTTAAACTACGGTATTCTGGAGAACATCCCAAAGCAACCCCTAACCCCGTGAAATACGGATAAGGGTGACCGCACCCAGCACTTGCGGGTCCTTACGACCTGCAAGGAAGAAAACTCTCTTGTGAGATCATTACGACTCCCAAGGGAAAACCCGCTTAAGAATCCTCACGATTCTTAAGAAGAACTTACACCTACGGGATCCTCTCGACCTGTAGGGAGTAAAACTCTTTATGAGACCCTCACGGCTCATAAAGCTCAAAAGTCTTAGGAGGCAGATCTTAACCCTGAATCCTAAACCATCGCTACCCTGCAAGGAGACCAAGATAAATTGTCCGCAGAACACATTCAATAAAAAGAGGACACCCACTGAGAAGAAAAATATGTCTTTATTCATAAACCAAAATGGGTACAAAGTACAATTCATGAAAGATTAAAAAGAAAATACTCTCATTCAGGAGTATGTACAAAAAGAAAGGAAAAGATACAAGTTTTTCAAGCCGGCGGGTGATTTAGCAATTTCGCTAGCTCATCCTGCTTTTGCTGGGCCACGGCTTCATGATTCAGGATCGCCAGAAGACGGGCCTCCGCCTGAGCCTGCTGGGCCTGATACGAGGCAAGCCGGCCTTCAAGCTCTTTCTCAGTGGCCTTGTGAGCCTCGACCCTTTCACGAGTGAACACGGCAGCTTTATCAAGAGCCACCACCTCTTTAATAGACTCTTGAAGCACCCGCCAGAGTTCATACGCTTTGTGGGCCCTGGCAGTAAGATTAGCTTGAAGCTCGCTCAGCGCCTTAGAAGCCAGCTCCCTCTCCAAGAATTTGCAGCCGAACCTCTTCTCGCACAATAATATGTTCGCCACACGTCGCTCTATCAGACAACGCAAGCCCGCTTTCGTGACCGCAACCTTTGAAACAGGACATATACGCTCAAGACCGTATAAACAAGCCTCCATGTCGATAGCAATTGTCGATCTAAAACACGCGCACATCATCTGGTATGGGAAGCAACAAAATTCTCGATGTATATCCTATCAAGCATGCATTCGCAACTGTATGAATATCCGAAAAGAAATAATACCCGAAGCTCTGATGTGCATGCAACATGGTGATAGTGTTCGCAATTAAAGAAAGTTCTCATGGGAAGAACACAAAGCTCATTTATGCAAGTAAAAACAAACATACGAATACACAGCACACATGAAAGTTCAACATAAAGCATGCAAAAACTAATTTGAATATACTACATTAGCGGGAAAAGGTCGCCAGACAAAGGATCGCTAGCGCAAGGGTTGACAAAACAAAGAACAAAATTCTCCATCTCTCTCTCCGCTCTCTCCAACACGTCAAAGCGACGGTTCTCGCGAGGAGTCGCTCCCCACCGATTGGCGCCATGTTCGTCCGCAAAAGCAGACATAATAGCCCGACGGGCTCTTATTTCGCTCAAAAGGTGAACTGAGCGATCTTTCAAAGCCTGGGTAATTAGGCACACTTCGTGAAATCCCTCGAGCTTTTCTTCAGCCGCGTCAAGCATCGCCAGGGTCATCTCCGCCGGGTGAGGAGGGATGTCGGCAAGCACGGCAGCAAGAATCATCCGGAGCCAGAGGGAGCCTATTGGGAGGGGGATCCCCTACGGATTGAGAGCTCATATGTCGCTGAGTCGCATTCGTCGTCGGTAAGGAGAGGGTTCACCAATCGTGCAGCAAAGCGAGGAATCATCTCCTCGATAGGCACTTCCCATGGCTGTCGACGAGCGTGTGGACGGTTGCAGGCCATGGCACTCAGTTGTTTCTCAAATTAAATCACGTCAAAATGGGAATAAATTTCTCTGTGAAGAGGAAATAGGCTATGGCCTCAAGACTATAAAGGGGAGCATTAAATGCTGCGCGCAAAAAAAATTGCATGATGAACTCATTCCAAGGCCCAAAAAAGGGAAGACATTGGAAATCGGGAAAAGGAGCGATTTCCAAGGCGCCTTCTCTGCATCTAATGCCTTGCACAGAAATATAGCATGAAAAATTGAATAGCCCCATAAAACGCCCCTCACGTGTGGAGCACGTGAGCACCATGCTTGGTGTGTACTAGAAAGTGAAATAATGCCTTGCACGCTAAACACATCAGCAGCAACAATAGCAAAAAAAAATGATGACAAAATCCCACACAAAAAAAGGTATGCAAACACAAAAGGACATGATAAGATTTATCATTCATGCTTTAAAAGGTTCATACAAAATAAAAAGAAAACGTTTACAACGGTAAGACCTCGGACGCGGGGCATGGATTGAGAAACTCGAACGTAACTTTGTCCAAGATCTTTCAGGCATTTTGAACCATCCTAGTATGTTTTCTCTCGCGGTCGCAAGCGTAGGGGTCCTCGCGAATGTCCTCCACCCTCCGGTAGGTAGCAAGTGTAGTCGACTGCTGAAAAGCCTGGTGCAAGAGATCAATGAGGTTGTCTCGTCTTCTCTTTGAGATCAAGTTCATCAGATACACCGAGTGTACTTTATCCTCGGCGGCGTCCAATGCCCTGAGCGGTACCCCGGTGCAGAAGAGAGGAAGCGCCTCCCAGATCGCCAACACGATGAGTCTCAGAAGAGAAGAGCGACGGGGGAGTAGCCGATGGTTGTACTCATCGAAGCGGCTCATAATCTCAGCACATTGAGCGTTGCTGAACTCCCGGTTCTGGCTACGGCCCAGCGCACGAATATTCCCATAAGAAATAATTTCTTCAAGACCGTACATATGGGCATCCATGATACCTGAAATAAAGATCATGAGAATCTATTACAAATCCTTTTCTTCTGAATTGTGATGAGGACAACCTAGGGCAAGAAAACCCTAAGAAGCCTCCATGGGAAGAACTTAGTTCCTTATAGGAATTAAATTCCTTTTTGAAAACGGGAATTAAATTCCCAGAAGTTTGTTTTTCCAGAGCCAGAGCTCCTTGAGGATGGATTTAAATTTCATGGAAGGGACAACCGACACCATCATCTCCCTAAAGGTTAAAGAGACCCTAAGAGATCTACAGTTTGAAAATTAGAAGGGTTACTGTTCTTGTGGAGGAACTTAAAACAAAAAGAAATGTGTGTTCTTGTCAAAGGGAAAAACCCTTGATCTGAATTTAAAATCCCGTGGTGGTCGCTGGGAAAGTTCTCCGAATTTTCAAAGATCTTTACCTGAAGAAAGGGTCTTCTTGGAACAGAGTTAAACTCTGGAAAAAGTTTGAGGCAGAGAACTAAGCTCCGGAAACGAGAATTAAATTCTCAAGAAAAAAGTTGCAAGGAAGAAGACAAGCAAGAGTGGAGGCACTTCTAAAGAGACCCCTATATTTATAGGATGTGATGGAGACGCTTCATCTCCCCGATTCCCTAGATGGATCTGACGGTCACAAAAGTGACAGCGTTGCACTCACGTGCAGACACGTGAGAACAATGATGTGGGGGCATTTGTTCCCCGATTAAAAATCAGGAGAAGCTTCGGAAGAGGCATCGCGTGCTCACACGTGACCAGTTGTCACGTGTTGGCACGTGACGTTTAAAGCAGCGGCAAAGAGCAAGCGCAGAAGAGAAGCCCATTCTAAGGGTCACGTGGCCACACGTGACCAGGGGTCACGTGGCCACACGTGACCGGCTTTAAAAGTCTTATTCTTTAACAGAATTAAATTCTGAGGAGAGATCATTCAAATCTTTCCAAAATGGAGAAGAATTATCTAAAACCGTTGGATTGAAAATCTAAAGGTGATTAAATATCACCAATTTATGGAAAAATCTTGGATTTGGAAAGATTTCCCCCCTAAATCTAACCGAGATAACAAAGAGATATCTTTGGATTTAAATCCAATGGTGAATAAAATTCACTGAACAATCTAAAGGCCCAGATTAATGATGAAGATAAATCAAATCTCTCAATATACAAATCAAATCTCTCAATGAGAGATTTACTAAGCAGATTGATTCTCTTCCTTCTCCTATAAATAGGAGCCAAGAAAAGAAGAGAAGGGACCTTTGGACCTTTTCTTTTGATACACACAGAGAGAGAGATATAGAGCCTTTGATTCTCTGCAAAAGGAAAACCTTAGGTAAGAAAAGAAAAGGGAGGCTTCAAAAGAGAATTTAATTCTCAAAAGAGTTTAACTCTCATATAAAGAAAAGAACTTAGTTCTTTCTCTGGTGGAGATCTGCAAAGTGCACATTTCCCCATGAATTGAGAATTTAATTCTCATTAGGTTGAGATTCTGCCATGCAGATCTAAAACACAGAGGAGGAACTGAGTTTTGAGAATTTAATTCTTATAAAATAATAGGAATTCAATTCCTTTGAGATAAAATTAGGGTTTAACCCTATGTTATGGGAATTTAATTCCTTCAAAATGAACAGAACTAGGGTTTAACCCTAATTGAGAACATAATTCTCTCAAACCCACAGGAATTTAATTCCCTTAAGAAAAGAAATTAGGGTTTAACCCTATTAAGAATATAATTCTTCAGAAGAAAACAGGAATTTAATTCCTCTAAAAGTTTGTCGCTAGGGTTTAACCCTATGAAGAATTTAATTCTTAAAAGATGAACAGATCTTTAAAACGTGCAAAGAACCAGAGTCATGTGCTACCACGTGATCCCTGCATAGATCCGCAGAAAAGAACTTTGAGGCAATGCCTCACGTGCCCCACGTGATCTCTAAAGCACACACAAGGAAACAGAAAAGAGCTCTAGGACGCCCTCACGTGACAACACGTGACCCCTAATGAACATTCTAACAGATCAAAGCGTGAGCCCCCATCACGTGCCCACACGTGATGGCTTTCAGAATTAAGTGTTAAACACTCATCTATAGAACAAAATAAAGAGCTCTAGGGCGCTCTCACGTGCTACCACGTGACCCCTTGGCTGAAGCTTTAACAGACAAGCACCAAAACTCTCATCACGTGATAGCACGTGATGCTTCAAAGTATTCAAGACTTTTAACTGAATAAAATAAGGGGAGTCAGGGCGCTCTCACGTGTCCGCACGTGACCCCTCTCTCCTTAGTGTTTAACACTAGTCTGGAGATTTTGTCCCCAGTGTTTAACACTGATTTGCTTAGTGTTTAACACTAATTTGAAAACTCTGCTCCCAGTGTTCAACACTGATTATCATTTAGTGTTTAACACTAACTTGTTAATCTTATTCCTAGTGTTCAACACTGTTGGTCTCTAGTGTTTAACACTAGTTTTAGCCCAATCGGCTAAGTTTCCAGAGGCGAAGCCTCTCCTTCAATGAACCAACAGAGGGCTAATATCCCAAACATGATTGGACTTAGCCCAAGCTGGACATAAGTCCTCAATTCAAATTCAACTGGGCCAATGGGCTCATAATATAATAATTGATCTTAGTTTCCAAATTGGACTACAGATCACTTAATCTACCTTGGTTTAAGGGTACATCTCTTCACTCCTTTGATACTTGGCGTTGTAATTCCTCAACGTCTTCAAAGAGGTGACGGGTCCCGATGACCACACAATGATACGGACTGTGGGGTCCTTAAACTCAAGGACTATGAGGTCCTTAACCTTGACCGTAATGTCTTAAAACTAATATCGGACTGTGGAGTTCTTAAATCCACGGACTATGAGGTCCTTAACCTTGACCGTGATGTCTTAAAACTAATATCGGACTGTGGAGTCCTTAAATCCATGGACTACGACATCCTTAACCTTGACCGCAATGTCCTTAAACTACCTATTGACCGCAATGTCACTAAACTAAACAACAGGGCTCCCCTAATCGCTCTTTTGTCGGATCTAAACGATCCCGTTAAGTCGATCTTAGTCTAAAACTAGACTAACGTATCCTTAATAAACGTTTAAATCGATCTTAGTCTCAAACGAGACTAACGTATCCTTAAACACAACCCCCAAACCCAAATCTAAGATAATACGGATTTGGACTAGTCCACGCCCTACGGGCGACGACATAACTCAGTCTCCGTATACAATCCACGGGCAACCGAACACGAATCAAACACACACGACACGAAGTGACCATCTGGAGAAGGAGAAAGTTGTTACCGCAATGCGGTAGCGTAATTAACTGCAGGGGATTGCGCCTGCAGGGAAGAGCGTCCCCACAATTAAAAACCCCTCAAGCGAGGGGGAATCTGACGAAGTCTGCTACATCGGACGCATCCGTTTAAACCTTCGATACACGGTGCCATAAATCAACTTGGCATCTTCGGAGGGGTAGGCAGATAGCACTAATTAGCATCTGGCCCGGATTTCAGGCAAGACGTTCTGTCGCGCCGTCTTTCGGAGGGGAACAAGTAGTCCAAATCTCGTTGGCAGTTTGACACATAAAGATTCTATTGAATTCTTCCAAATTCAAAGAACAATGAAATGAATTCATTCCCTTGACATTTAATTGTTCCCTTATAAAAAATAAGTAAATAATAAACCAAAAAGTGATGGAAAAATTCCCCAAAAGGAGCATCACGTGCCCACACGTGATGCGCCTTGGAGCAAAAATTGTAGGCGGTTCGCTTAACAAATAAGGCTGAAATTGAGCCTCACGTGCAGGCACGTGAACATCTATATACAAAGTATATAGGCGCTTTCCTAAAACAAATAGCAGGCCAGAAGGCGCATCATGTGCCTATACGTGATGCTTTTCTCTGAGACTGCAGCATATAAGCAAACCGGTCTAGTGCCATTGGGTCATGTGCTACACGTGAGGGTTCCTAATACCTTCTGAGCCGATAAAATTAAATTCTAAATAAGACCGATCAGAACCCTATCTTGGAAATATTTCCCCCAATCTGTCTAAATAAGAAATGTTGTGCTCTGTAAAAAAGAGCACCGTTGGATTATAGATCCAATGGTAATTAAAAATCACCAAGATACAGAATAAGCTCTGTATGGGAAAATATTTTTCTAATCTTTCTAAACAAGAAAGATTGTACTCTGTAAATCAGAGCACCGTTGGATTAAAAATCCAATGGTGATTAAAAATCACCAAGATACAGAATAAGCTAAATATTTTCCCAATCTTTCTAAATAAGAAAGATTGTGCTCTGTAAATCAGAGCACCGTTGGATTAAAGATCCAATGGTGATTAAAAATCGCCAAGATACAGAATAAGCTCTGTATGGGAAAATATTTTTCTAATCTTTCTAAACAAGAAAGATTGTACTCTGTAAATCAGAGCACCGTTGGATTAAAAATCCAATGGTGATTAAAAATCACCAAGATACAGAATAAGCTCTGTGTGGGAAAATATTTTCCCAATCTTTCTAAATAAGAAAGATTGTGCTCTGTAAATCAGAGCACCGTTGGATTAAAGATCCAATGGTGATTAAAAATTGCCAAGATACAGAGTAAGCTCTGTATGGGAAAATATTTTCCCAATCTTGTTAAAAAACAAGAAAAATGTCTTCTCTAAAACATTAGTTCCTGGATCAAAAATCCAACGGTGGATAAAATCACCGAATTAATCAAAAATCTCTCAATGAGAGATTTCCTTAACAAAAATCAACAAACTTGCCTCTGTTATATAAAGGACTCGAGACTGAGGAGAGAAGGAGAGGAGACCCCCTCATAAGATTTAAGAAGAAAAAAAAGAGGAGCTCCCTTTAGAGAAAAAGAAACCCTAGGTGAGGAAAAGACTTAGAGATCATTTTATCTCCTTTTACAAGAGTTTAACTCTTCCAAAAAGAACTTAGTTCTTCCTCTGGTTGAGGTTTGCAGAAGCAGATCTCCCCACAAGTTGAGAATTTAATTCTCATCAGAGAGATTCTGTTATGCAGTCCCAAAACTTAGAGAAAAGAACTAGGTTTGAAGAATTTAATTCTTCCAAAAACATAGGAATTTAATTCCTCTGATAAAACTAGGGTTTAACCCTACATAAGAATTTAATTCTTATAAAACAAAGGACTTGAAATTCTCAAGACTAAGATCAAGAGCCCCATGCATATTAGCGTTCAACATTATAACAACAGATCACATGTTTCCACGTGAGCACCTCTGAGGAACAAAAAGGAACAACTGAGATCGAGTTACGTAATCCCACGTGACCTCCAATAGTGTTTAGCACTTAGAAAAAAATAAGAAGATAAATTCAAAGGAGGCAGTGCCCAACTTGGTGGCGCCTCACGTGTCTACACGTGATGGCTACATGATTTAAGTGTTTAACACTTACATGTATAGAACGATGGAATAAGCCCAAAGAAACATTGCCCAATATTCAGGGGCCTCACGTGCCACACGTGAGCGCTCTAAATTTCAGTGTTTAACACTGCTTAAGAGCCTCACATGAGAGCACGTGAGCGCCAAAAATTTATCAGTGTTTAACACTGTGAGAGGCCAGCCTTATCCCAAATTAGCCAAGTCTCCCGAGGCCAAAAACCTTTAGACCATTAATCAACCGAGCCTTCCTATACTCAAATCCCCCTAAAATCGATCTTAGTTCCAGAGATGGCCAATGATCACCTGACACGTGACATTTAAAATAATGTTCGTTCCACCATGATTTCTCCCTTCAATCTGGAGTTCGGTTCAAAGGTACATCTCTCCACACCTTTAATATATGTCATTGTAATTCTTCAACAATATCAGAGAGGTGGAGGGTCCCAACAACCAACAGCTCTTGGATGCACTTTCAAACCCATGAGCATATCCCATTGGACCGTAATGTCTTTAAACTAGCCCAATGGACCGTAATGTCCTTAAACTAGCTATGGACCGTAACGTCCTTAAACTAGCTATGGATCGTAACGTCCTTAAACTAAAACGATAGAGTCCAAATGCGATTTCGTTGGATCAAAAATGATCCCAAACCCCCATTAAGTAGATTTTAGTCCAATATTGGATTAACGTATCCTTAACAAATATTTAAGTTGATCTTAGTCTCAAACAAGGTTAACGATCCTTAAATCAACCCAAACCCAAATCTAAGAATATACGGATTTGGACTAATCCACGCCCTACGGGTGACTGTAGGGATCCTAGGCACACCCATGAGGTTCTACAACTGATCAACCATGCCAAAATCAAATTTTTCCATGTGCCTAAGAACCCTATGCTAGATCGTTAACTAGAGATAAGGCGAAACTAAGCAAGCAAACTACTTTGCTACTAAGTGAAAGAGACAACAACCTTTGTAGATCCGGTCCTCCACTTCTCTAGCTCCATGTTGACGTCCCTCCGCTGCGATCATCGGAATCCCGGACTCTAGCGTCGGTTTCATCGGAGAAATGGGTAGGCTAGGTCGTTGACTTCGATGCCGAAGATGATCTACGTCGAGACGACTCAAACTCAAGCTCCATCTTCACTAGGTCATGAAACTTGTGAAGATAACACACTATACAACATGCCAAGTGGTAGAGGATGAAGAAATAGGAAGTGGGTTCACTTTGGAATTGGATTTCTCACTTGATTTCATCACTTGGAAATTTTCAAGAATGGTTTTCTTCACTTGAAGAAGAAGAAGAAGGAAAAAGAATTATCTTGAAAATAATAAATCAAGTGAATCTTATCATAATGCAACCATGGATGAGTTTAACACATGTATAGAATAAACTAGGGTTTAGGTGTAATGGTTAGGTTAAGGGAAAAAACAAAATGGTCAAGACTTTTCAAAGCTTCATGAAGCTTCAAGTAAAAACCAAAGAAAGCCACCATTTTATTTCTTGCCAAAAGTAAATAAATAAAATAAATAAATAAGGCAAATGAAACCCTAACCATTAACTAAACATGGTGTATAGCATACACACACTCAAGTTTGCATGTATCATCAAACATGATGCAAACTAGTGCACAAAAATATATCACATATACAACTTGTGCACATCAAGTGAGAAAATCAATTTTAAGTGAACATATACTAGTTAATGTAAAGTAATATATCAAATATATATAATTATACATTATATCATTAAATCAACACTTGATTTAATGATCCGGTCATACTGCATATAACCGACTAATATCAAGTGTATCAATATATCGAATCAACATTTGATTCGGTAACCCGGCTATATCTCATATAACCGTCCGATGATACAAATCGCGAGAATAGAATTCAGTATCACATACTGGTATTATTCTCGGTCCCGCACATATCTCATATGCGCTCCTATTTCGTTTCGCTTGAGTCAGGAAACCTCTGTGTAGGACTCTAAAGACTCGTCAATACGCCGGCAGTAGGTGATGATCATATCAAACACCCACAAGCCGCAAGCGGTCTGCTAAACGTAACGGCCACCCGGATATTGAGCGATCAGAAGATCAACGAGCAAGCCCGCTCACACTCCTGTGAATCCAACCAGTAACACTTACCGTACAGTCCGGTCTGTTCGTCTGATATGTCGCATATCTCGTCTAGGGGTGGTAAACGTCAGACCCCAGTAGCTCGATAAGTCATGCCGATGTAAGGTCCATAACAAGCATGAAACTGCTGATAACACTTACCAGTAAATCAGTGCAACCCTGGCCAGGGATTTCCAGTTATGGCCAGTCGAGCATAGCGCAACATCAACCCCCAATACCGGGAGAGACGAATCCCCTCCTATCGCTCATTGCCTCCATGTGAATCGGGACTGTACCCAAAAACCACATGTTTGCATGACTCTGTAGAGCCGTGGTAGGGTGGAAATCAAAGCACAGTGGGAGACACACAAGACTCTATGGCGATCTCGGGTCAACAGACTAAGCTGTACCAGTGTCACCTGAGAACTGCCATCTGACGTAAGGTATAATACCATCTGGGAGTTCTCGGCGTCCGTTCAGTGTACCCAGTCACCACTGAGCACCCGCATACCATCTCTGATGTCAAACACCAATGGATATGGGATCATCCATCGCCCATCACATGGGTCGAGAAGATATACGCTAGTCTACTCTGGAATATCGATGCCCCGTCTCGATATTCCCACGACTAGGAACATTGAAGGATGTACTCATGGACTACCCAGGCCCCACTAGTATGATCTTCATCACAGTCCTGGAAGTCGAGCACATATCCTAAGGGCTTTATCAACATGTAATAGAGAGACAGCAAGTATACATGTTAAGACAAAGAGTAACCAGATAGCGTACTATCATGTCGAGCAAGAAAGTCCTACCTATATATGTCCCAGCATCCACTACAATATACATCCTATGTACAGTAATGGCCTCTAGGGCATACATATAACTAACAATCTCCCACTTGCAGTAGGGCCATCTGTAGCAGTGGTTGCAGTATCTAATACTCAACCATCCCATATAAGTCTCTCTCTGGGAAAAAGCCTTTGTGAGTGGATCCGCCGTGTTATCCTCTGAGTCTACTCTCCTAACCTCGATCACCCTGGAGATCAACTATCTCCATGATCAGGTGATGCTGCATCAGAATATGTCTGGGTCACTGATGGGACCGGGGTTCCTGGGCCAAAGCCACACTTCCATTGTCATACAATGGTAGGAACCTAGTTCATCTTATGAACCAATATACACCCAAACTGCCTCTTTGGTAGTATCTTCGATAGCGATGTCACCATCCTTTATCGTCTAGTTTGCCACGGTATCTAGCTTGGAACTCTTCCAATATACCGTCCCTCCACTGAGGGTAAAGACAATGCCTGCGACTGACATTCAGTCGTCCTTATCACCCTGGAACTTTTCCAGTGATTCTCCCCAGGATCGATTGATACCAACTCACTAATCCTAGTGAGAAGCCTAACATCCATTTAGATCTATCTCATAGATCCAAATCCCAGGATTTAGGAGGTATCACCTTTATCCTATTTGGAGAATCCTTGTGACAAGAGGAGATTGACCGTGCTTAGCATAGGAAACTCTTTTCCTATCAAGAGTACGTTGTCCACGTACAATACGAGGATGACCACCTTACTCTCTACTACCTTTTTGTATATACAAGGTTCATCTACCATTTTGATGAAGTCAAACACTTTGACTATCACATCAAAACAGACGTTCCGACTCCATGATGCCTGCTTTATTCTGTAAAGCAACTTGCACACGTTTCCGCTGCTCCCACTGTTTACGAAGCTCTCTGGCTGTGTACTTATAGACGTTCTCTTCTAAATCAATATTTAGAAAAGCAGTCATGACACCCAACCACCAGATATCGTAGTCATGGTATGTAACATTGGCAAGTAGGATCTGGATGGACTTAAGCATAACCACTGGAAAAAGGTTTCATCATTATCCACGCCTGGTCGATGACGAAAACCTTTAACAAATCTAGCTTTCAAAGTCTCAACTTTTCCATCTACACCAAGTAATCTTCTCAAGATATACTTGCTCCTGATGGGGATTTAACTCTTCAGATATAGCAACCAAAGTCCATAATTTGTTGGTGTACATAGATTCCATCTCAGATCGCTAAGCATCCAGCCATTCTTACAGAGTCCCCACTCTTGATGGCCTGCTCGAAACTAGTTGGGTCATCATCTTATGATGCATTCCTCCCTCCCACTGTCATCGAGAAACCGAAGTATCTCTCAGACGGATGAGGAACCCTACCAGATCGGCGGAGAGGCTGAGGTTCGTCGGGGACTATTGAATCCTTTGGTTCTGTCAAATCATCAGCTGCAGTTTTGTATAGCTGGAACCTTTCCAATTCTACAGAACTGACCTTGCCTCGATCTTGTCCGGATTTTGCTTTTGACATAGGCCGGACATTCCCAAATCTTAACTTACTTAAGAGATGGGCTCTTCCCATACCATATCTCATATGGAGTGGTAGGCATTGATTTGATTCAAACCCAATTCAATAGGTATGCAGCTTCTTAAGTGCATAACCCCCAAAAAGGAAACATGCAACTCAATAGTACTCATCATAGAGCACACCATATCATATAGGGTGCGATTGCTCCTCCCCGATACACCTTTGTGCTATGGTGTATACAGAGGAGTAACACTGAGAGAGAATCTCATTCTCCTTTAGAATAGTCCAAGAATTCTATGCACAAGTATTCTTCTCCCTGATCTCATCATAGGACATAATACTGATACCCATATTTTGGTTCTCTACTTCTAACTTATATTCTGTGAATTTCTCAAAAGCTTCAGACATGTGTTTCAGCAGGAACATATGGCTGAATCTTGAGAGATCATCAGAGAATGTAATGAAGTACAAAGAGCCGGTCTTGGCATGTGTAGACAGGGGACCTTACATACATCATCATGTATCAGTTCCAAGAGTTTACTAACTCTTTCTCTGTTTCCAATAAACAGAGCTATGGTCATCTAATCTTTGTGACATGACTGGAAAGTTCCACAAAATGTATATTCAAACTGATTTAAATATGCATCTAAAATGTAACTTAAGCTAGTCGAGTCACATTGATATGACCTAGTCTATAATACCTCAAGAAGGAATCGTTCATTTCTGAACTCTTCTTCTTGTGTGTGTTCTGTATACTAGGAACTGTAGTTTGATTTAGAACGTCAATGCTTTTAGATAACGTGCCTGAACCGATCAACTTTTGAAATAGGAAATGTTCAAAACATTATCCAACAATACAAAATTTTATCATTTCTTTACTAATAAAGAGACTGATATGATTTTGTATATCAGGTTCTGTATCTAATAGCATTTGTTCAGAATCAATGTACTGGTAATACAGGGTGACAGTGACCAACAGACTTGGCTGCAACACTTGCCCCGTTTTCTGTCTCATGAAACTTATCACCCGTTCTCAGTTCTCTACCTATCTGTAGCCCATGTAACGGATTACATTTGCGGGATCCTGATCCGGTATCTAATACCTAGGACGTAGAGGACACTGAGAAACAGTTCTTTATAATGAACACACCCGAAGGAGATGCATCTCATGCACTTTCTTCGTTTGGGCGGCATAGGAATTCTGGTATTCCCCTATTTCCTGCTCGGTCTTATAACAATTATAAGTTGGCGCGGGACCAACGTTCCCCAGCTCAGTAAAACAAGCGGGTTCGGTCAATACATCCATATTATTATCTTGATTAAGGCGTGATATGGTCGCTACCTGGAGAGAGAGAGAGAAGAAAACACTCTGCGTGCGCTCTTGCAAGATTAGATTTGTTATTTATTTTATCTAATCAGGATGGCTCCCACTGTTTTTATCAAATCTTCCTTCAAACCCTAAAAGGAAAGACTAGCCGGGATTAATTACACTCTACAAGTTTGCCAATCTTTCGGCCAGGCCAGTGTCGGTACTTTGAGGGAGGTTCCTCGTGCTTTCGCACGGACCTAATTACAATAAACCTCGTTTTCCCAGAGGCGTAACCCCGTTGACACCTTTCTAGACACCTACTTGATCGGCTAATTGTAAAGTGCAAAACTCTCCCAGTAGTAACACTTACTCGCAGTGGGTATCGGGATCCAACTATCATATAGAAGGTATGCAATCTCATTGCAAATTTCAACACTTGAAACTCCCGATAAAGGTTTTTACCCCTAGCACTTATGACCTTAACTATAGTCAACAAATCATAAGCACTAGTCAAGTTCTACCCGTCATTTCATGATTAATTAGACCCACCCACATGACCCTTAACTAAGGTCAACAAAGTCACGCGACTGTTCTAACTAATCGCATCATATGCGGTGTAGGAAGACATCACTTAGCTACCGTACACTGTGCCTTGACTATGGTCAACAAACACAGCACGAATACTAAGTATTCTACTTCCTAAAATGACGGAGGGTTGCGGATGGTTTTTATGAAAACCTTTAACGCTTTGAACTTGATCTCGTTGCGGAATCAAATGGTTTTTAAATGGAGTGTTTTTGAGGCTTTTCTAGTTTTGCTAAAGGGGTCACTCCCGGTGAAGGGATCGTCGGCCCTTTCCTCATCGAATAAGGTGCAGGATATATCACATATACCGCTGTGCAAAGCAAAAACTATAGAAGCAATCAAAAGACAAACCGAGGGTTGTAGCATCTGCCAGTTATTGCTAAAGGGGTCACTCCCAGTGAAGGGATCGTCGGCCCTTTCCTTATCGAATAAGGTGCAGGATGTTCTACAAGGAACACCGCGATGCAAAGCAAGAACTGTAGCTACCTGTTTTATTTTTGAAATTCGATTCCACAACATCTTTTAGGTTTATTTTCTTTCATTAATCTCATTAATGAATGTCCTATCATTTAAGTCTACTTAAGCACCACAGATAAATATAACGTACGCTTATACCATCCGCATTCGCCTCGATGTCCCGTCTGCACCGTTAGGTTAGGTAACTAATGCCAGAGCGAGGCAGGGCTAGCGCGGGTGTAAAACATAAGCAACGTCTATATAATATATCATATATACTATATACAATATCTATCTGAACATATCACATGATCACATCACAGATAACGCAGCAGAAAATATCATATGAAATATTGGATATACTAGGACGTCCGTGTTTTATTTTGAGCCTGAATAAAACACGGATTCTACGGTCGTGATGAATAGCCAATCCCACACCCGTAGACCCCTACGAGAGCGGCAAGCAACCCTACCAATTCTAGAGTTAGGAGACCCGGACTCGACTCCTCGAGGTGGTCTCCCACTGGACCCTAGAACCCGGTTACTTGTGCTCCCCTCCTTGGGTCTATCCTAATGCGGAAAAGTAATAATATACATCAACGGTGACATCTTCCGCAACCTGGAAGTGCCCCAATAAAAGAATATTACATACAAGTTTTTACATGAATGAAAATGAAAAACACTCATCTCACATAAAAAAAACCCGGCTATTCAAACACGACGATCCAATATAACATATCCAGCAACACATAACATCACATGTCATCAACGTAAGTAAATATGCGCATCCCAATTATCGTTGACATATAGCAACGAAACCGGCGATATCACATATTACACTTACGGTCGCAGAAAAGAAAGTGTAAAACTACAACAGTTGGAATCCGCAACCTGCATAGACATCGCATACCTAACCAAATGAATTCCTTAGACATCACATGCCTAACAATTATAAACCCCGCATTTTAGTCTCATTATCAAAAACACTTTTCAATATCAAGTCGGGCAATTCAACAAGATTTCCGACATCCTGATCGAATGCTCGTCGCAAACTTTAGTAGGCGGCCGCACCCCCGATGCCGTCGACGAAGTGCACCAAGGCGGAACACCGCTGCCGCGAGCACCCGAACGGATGCTTTCGGCGACGGGGTTCTCCTACAGTCACTTGGTCGGGGCTATGGGGCGTGGCTATCTATTAAGTTTACCCGGCGAGTATCTGCGTACGCTACGTGATTGCGACGGACTTTTGATCGCATTAAAATTCCGTGGCAACCGATCAAGTAAGACTAAACTGCTATGTTTATAACATTCATTCAGTTATCTCATAACTACATGTGGATTCCAAATATTGTATCACATTCCAGATAAATAGAAAATGTTAAACTTTCCGATTGAACAATCAAAACACCCAAGTTTTCCCGAAACAGCTCAACACTTGAAATAAGTTTAAAAAACATCCATTTCATGCCACAGTACCAACGGTCCAGCCGTAGAAGGGTCAAGCCAACGCCTCACATGGGGCACGCCGTACTGCCCCAAACTCTAAGGTTCAAAGGGCAGTTCAAGACGGTCACATAATCGAGTTAAGGTTTGTTGTCTTCTAGAGCGTCCATCGCGTTACTTGCACTACTTAGAACGTTCTTAAACCACGGAAAAATCCAACACTTGGAAATTTTCCGGCAGGGGAAAAATTGGGTATTTATATCCTGTTGAACTTTTTAACATGTTCTAAAATTACCCAGAAAAAACACTTAGACGAAATTAAACTTTCGATCGAATCAACGAACTCCCAATACAACCCAGAAAACCCAACTGTTGAGTGTAGATTAAAAATTCCCAGAAAACACAGGCATCACAGACGGGTATTACTATGCAAAGCACGTGACAAGATGCTTCTATATGGCCGCGGAACCGCCGCGCATGCCAGGGTGGGGCCACGGTTCCGCGGCGCTTTAGTCGAGTTGGGGGTACGTGCTCCACAGTAACTCCTAGATAACCCTGCTGTATTTTTTGGATATTTTTAATATGGAAAAATCCACTGTTTTCAAAAATGTACAGAGAGGGGTTGCTATTAGGGTTTCGGGGTTCGATCGGGTTTCTAACTTCGTCTACACATCGCCTAAAGCTCTAGCTAGGCTCTGATACCACTGTAGGGATCCTAGGCACACCCATGAGGTTCTACAACTGATCAACCATGCCAAAATCAAATTTTTCCATGTACCTAAGAACCCTATGCTAGATCGTTAACTAGAGGTAAGGCGAAACTAAGCAAGCAAACTACTTTGCTACTAAGTGAAAGAGACAACAACCTTTGTAGATCCGGTCCTCCACTTCTCTAGCTCCATGTTGACGTCCCTCCGCTGCGATCATCGGAATCCCGGACTCTAGCGTCGGTTTCATCGGAGAAATGGGCGGGCTAGGTCGTTGACTTCGATGCCGAAGATGATCTATGTCGAGGCGACTCAAACTCAAGCTCCATTTTCACTAGGTCATGAAACTTGTGAAGATAACACACTATATAACATGGCAAGTGGTAGAGGATGAAGAAATAGGAAGTGGGTTCACTTTGGAATTGGATTTCTCACTTGATTTCATCACTTGGAAATTTTCAAGAATGGTTTTCTTCACTTGAAGAAGAAGAAGAAGGAAAAAGAATTATCTTGAAAATAATAAATCAAGTGAATCTTATCATAATGCAACCATGGGTGAGTTTAACACATGTAAAGAATAAACTAGGGTTTAGGTGTAATGGTTAGGTTAAGGGAAAAAACAAAATGGTCAAGACTTTTCAAAGCTTCATGAAGCTTCAAGTAAAAACCAAAGAAAGCCACCATTTTATTTCTTGCCAAAAGTAAATAAATAAAATAAATAAATAAGGCAAATGAAACCCTAACCATTAACTAAACATGGTGTATAGCATACACACACCCAAGTTTGCATGTATCATCAAACATGATGCAAACTAGTGCACAAAAATATATCACATATACAACTTGTGCACATCAAGTGAGAAAATCAATCTTAAGTGAACAAATACTAGTTAATGTAAAGTAATATATCAAATATATATAATTATACATTAAATCATTAAATCAACACATGATTTAATGATCCGGTCATACTGCATATAACCGACTAATATCAAGTGTATCAATATATCGAATCAACAGTTGATTCGGTAACCCGGCTATATCTCATATAACCGTCCGATGATACAAATCGCGAGAATAGAATTCAGTATCACATACTGGTATTATTCTCGGTCCCGCACATATCTCATATGCGCTCCTATTTCGTTTCGCTTGAGCCAGGAAACCTCTGTGTAGGACTCTAAAGACTCGTCAATACGCCGGCAGTAGGTGATGATCATATCAAACACCCACAAGCCGCAAGCGGTCTGCTAAACGTAACGGCCATCCGGGTATTGAGCGATTAGAAGATCAACGAGCAAGCCCGCTCACACTCCTGTGAATCCAACCAGTAACACTTACCGTACAGTCCGGTCTGTTCGTCTGATATGTCGCATATCTCGGCTAGGGGTGGTAAACGTCAGACCCCAGTAGCTCGATAAGTCATGCCGATGTAAGGTCCATAACAAGCATGAAACTACTGATAACACTTACCAGTAAATCAGTGCAACCCTGGCCAGGGATTTCCAGTTATGGCCAGTCGAGCATAGCGCAACATCAACCCCCAATACTGGGAGAGACGAATCCCCTCCTATCGCTCATTGCCTCCATATGAATCGGGACTGTACCCAAAAACCACATGTTTGCATGACTCTGTAGAGCCGTGGTAGGGTGGAAATCAAAGCACAGTGGGAGACACACAAGACTCTATGACGATCTCGGGTCAACAGACTAAGCTGTACCAGTGTCACCTGAGAACTGCCATCTGACGTAAGGTATAATACCATCTGGGAGTTCTCGGCGAGTCCGTTCAGTGTACCCAATCACCACTGAGCACCCGCATACCATCTCTGATGTCAAACACCAATGGATATGGGATCATCCATCGCCCATCACATGGGTCGAGAAGATATACGTTAGTCTACTCTGGAATATCGATGCCCCGTCTCGATATTCCCACGACTAGGAACATTGAAGGATGTACTCATGGACTACCCAGGCCCCACTAGTATGATCTTCATCACAGTCCTGGAAGTCGAGCACATATCCTAAGGGCTTTATCAACATGTAATAGAGAGACAGCAAGTATACATGTTAAGACAAAGAGTAACCAGATAGCGTACTATCATGTCGAGCAAGAAAGTCCTACCTATATATGTCCCAGCATCCACTACAATATACATCCTATGTACAGTAATGGCCTCTAGGGCATACATATAACTAACAGTGACAACACAAATTAATCTCCATATACAATCCACGGGCAACCAAAAATAAAACACATACACACGACACGAAGTGACCTTCTGGAGCCGGAGAAACTGGTTACCACGATACGATAACGTAATTAACTGCAGGGGCTTGCGCCTGCAGGGAAGAGCGTCCCCACAATTAAAAACCCCTCACAATGAGGGGGAATCTGACGAAGTCTGCTTCAACGGCCACATCTGTTTAAACCTCCGATACACGGCGCCATAAATCAACTTGGCATCTTCGGAGAGGTGGACAGATAAATCCAAATAGCATCTGCCTCTAAAATTCAGGCCAGACGTCCTAACGTCCCGGTCGCGTATTTCGGCGGTAAACAGATTCTGGCACGCCCGGTGGGACCTTTTTCTCTTCCCACTCTACACTTCTTGTGTCGTGTTCGCGAAACGAATCGCGGTTTAATATGGTTGCCCTTGGATTCGAGGTACTAAGATTTGGTGTCTAGTTCCGTGCAGAAGAGAAGATGGCATCGATGGCTTCCAACTGCACCAATTGCAACAGCAACTCCCACTCCGTCCCTTCTGGATGAGTGACTTATGGGCCCCAAGCGGCCTCCATTTTCATAATGCCAGTGGAACAGGTGACTCAGGCCACCACTGGACTATTCTTCGGAACCATGCTCCTGCCAATGAGCTTCAATGCTTCAATGCCATCGCAAGAAGCCCCAAAGAAGTCGGTCTTTGATCGGCTCGCAACCACCATGGCCCCTTTCAACGGGTCATCCAAGTATGCCGCCTCAGTATTTGACAGGATGAGCCAAGGCTCCAGTGGGCCCGTAAAGAGGCCTACAATACCTGAAGGGGTTATCCCGAAGCGGATAGCCATTCCAGCTCCGGTAGACGAAGTCGTCAAAGGGGCTTCTCCTGCTTTTTCAATTAAAGCTAAGGGATCGGTCTTCACAAGACTGTCTGTTCCAACTCCTGCTGCGAGTGAGATCGTTACAAGTGCTTTCCCTATTCGAAAGTCAGTCTTCGACAAGTTAGACGTTCCCTCTCAACGGACGTCAGTTTTCGACAGATTGGTGCCAACAGCAGTCTCTCATCAAAGCAAGGGGCCTGACGAAGTTGATCCAACGACAAAGATAGTCCCGTCTGCACGACATGCTCGACGCTGCCACTGGTTCCGAGTGAGGAAAGCTGGGGGCAGTTCCCCCTCTGGACTTACCCCACCAGCTCTATTGATCGTAATTGACGCTGCTGTTCCAACTAGGAATAGTTTCGAGCTGCTCAGGAGGGTGCGCAAAAACTCTCCAACCTCCACATTGAAGAAATCTCCTCCGCCTGTTGAAAGCATGACACAGGTGAAGCCGGAACAACCTCCTCAGCGGTTGTCCTCCAAGATCCACAGAGTTTGGCGGAAAGTCCAAGACTCTGTAATTGACAAAGATTACTCTCGCCGGCTGAAGAAGACGAAGGCTCGGTAAGGGGAGGACCATCCTGTCGTCATGTCACGGAAATTATCATCTGCATGGGTGCCTGTCGTAACAGCCTCCTCAACCTCGACCTCCCACAAAAAGAGAAGGCCTGAGAATCTTCCACCACTGACGACAAATATCAAAGGTAGTGGACCCAAAAGCCCCAAGTCTGAGGACATGGTTGTGCATACCGTCTACATGGCGTCCAGAAAAGAGGACAGTCGTGCTTTCGTGAGTCATCGACCACTCACACGGTCTGTGACGAAAGCTCATGAGTAACAACAAAAGCTCCAGGAAATGTTGACAAGAATGGCCGTGCTTACTGGGCAGAAAGAAAGCCCGGAAGCACCATCAAAACAACGTCAAGAGCACGAGACCGACACCGAATTCCTACGGAGGGTGCTTGAAAAGAAAGATAAAGAGGCCGCGGAACAGGCGGCTAATATAAAACAGACGGTGCTTCTGTTCCAAGACATGGTTAAGATGATGATACAGCCGGATCCTCCAGCTGAAGACCCTCCAATAATCATTGAAGACGGCAGAGGGGAGACATCGAACCCTTCTCCGGCCTTATCGGCGGCCAGGGAGGAGACGATCTCCAAAGCTACCCTTGATGACTACGTAGCTCAACAAATACGAGCTCATCAAGCGAACGAAGAGGCAGGACAAGCTGTCAGAACTGGGCGACCTTATCTAGGCTGGTACGACCAAATTAAGTACCCGCCAGGATACACGATCCCCAAATTCCATGTATATAAGGGGACGGGCAATCCGCACCAACACGTTGCTCAATTCAGAGCTCTATGCGGCAATACTAGAGGCGATGACAAACTATTGTTTCGCCAATTTGTCGGCAGATTGGTGGAGACAGCATTTGAATGGTATTCGGAGCTTCCGAATGATTCCATCAAGACATTTACAGAAATGGAGCTACTGTTTATGCAACGGTTCGCAAGATCTAGCGAGTGCACCCTGATCATGGCATTAATAAACGCCAGAGTGAATCCGGGAGAAACCTGGGTTCAGTACGCAATTCGGTGGCGGAACCTAAGATCAAAGTGTGAACAGCGCATAGAAGAAGCTCCCGCTGTGGGCATGTTCGTGGGGACTCTCGACCCTCAGGAAACTATATCCCAATTTATGATGTTCTTCAAGCCGACCACCTTCCAGGCCTTAATTGACAAACTGGCCCAAATGGACCATATGGGCCATAGGCCGTCCTCCTCAAAGACAGATCATCGAAATGAAAAGGGCAAAGGGAAAGTGACCTTCGTCGCCAATACTCAACAACAATCGAGTGACCCGAAGTCGGTGGCTCGCCAAAACAACAGACCGTGAGCCCTCGAAGAGAAGTTGAGACGTCCTTACTTGTTTTCCCGGGATAAAACGAGGAGACTATTCGAACTGGCGGTGCGCAACAGGCTCATCACTCTGCCGGATCCGAAACACCCACTGCAATCGGGTGACGTCAACAATCCCAATTACTGCCCCTACCACCGAATAGTGGGCCACCCAATCGAAGATTGCTACGCCTTTAAAAACTGGGTCGAAGACCAATACCAGCAAGAGAAGTTCGCGCTGTCCGAAAACTGGAAGGTAAACCCACCGCAGCAGCACACTCCTAAAAAGGTGGATACGCCGGGGGCATCATGATCATTTATAGAAGAAGCTCCATGGGAAGTGGTCATTTCAGTTAAAACTAAAAGAATGTTGAAGGATCTTCAAGCATGTCCGGCGATTAGGTGGAAGAGCCCGCTGGAGCCTGAGATCATTGACGGAATGCTGAAGCCGTGTCCAACGCTGAAAGTTGGTGACGATGGGCAAAACCTCTAGGCCAAGTCTTAAGAATCTTTAAAGAAAAATAAGAAGGCCAAGAAGCCCGTGCAGCTCGACGGCAATCGTACAGGTCTGCAGAGGTACATCGACGCACTGGAGGAATACAACCAAAAAGCATGGACCCCAGTCATACTGGAAGAGTTCTTCAAGCATGTCCTTGAGAACGGAAGCAGTGACATTGATGAAGGAGACGACTCGTCAGAAGAACCCGAGGAGTATGTGGCAAGCTATCACACGATCTCTCACTCGTCGATAAACGACAAAGAAGCTCCTGACGTAGAGAGACTGGGGGCAGATCCAGAACCAAAACCCATGGAACCGTCAGATGACCTCATCGATAAGCTGCTGAACGAAGCTCTTCAAAAGAGCAAAGCTGATCGAGAACGTGAAGCGGCCATTTACGAAAAGGCCAAGCACCGATGTCAGGCCGAAAAAGCTCCGGTGATAAGAAGCCATAAAGTACCTCAACCGGATCAAAGTGCCTTTGCCACCAGCAAGAACGGAATCGAGATAAGGAAGCGGTTCGCCAAAGCTCTGTCGATGGGAATAAAGCTACCACCTTTCAAAGAAAATACTTCTGGGAGTACGTGCCCCGACGAACCGGATGTACATCCGAACTACTGCTTATACCATCGGAAGGTCGCGCACCCTACCGAAAAGTGTAATGCCTTCAAGAAGTGGTGGCGGGGATACGTTGCCCATCGACAACAATTTAAGCGAATGAAGCGCAAAACCCGTCGGGAACAGAGAAGCACGACAGACGAGCGTGAAGGAACAGTCGGTAACTGTCACATGGTTGATGCCATCCCGACAAGAGCAAAACCTCAAGTTCTTACCTTCGGGAGCGATTCTGACAAAGAAATAGCCCTCGGCCCTCTCTTCAAGGAATCTACCTCCGAAAAGGAAGAGGAAATGAAGAACTATGAGAACATTTGTAACAACCCCAAACTTTCTGTAAAACTTTCTGTACAATTTTTTTTCAAAATTACAGAAAGGGGTACTTTTGCCTGAGCACAAGTTATAAGTTTGTTTTGCTTTTTAATAGCAAGAAGGAGCTTGTAGCTTACTAGTAAGACCTTGCACTGCTGAACCAAAGCGCCAGAGTTCAAATCCCATCACCCACATTATTTTTTAATATTATTTTCTTTTAGATTTTTAGAAGTCCAAGGGTTTACACGTGCATAACTCGTAAAAACCCCACTACACATATAAAAAAAAACTATCCTTGGAGCTACACCATACGACATTTGATACGTAGCAGCGAGCCTCGGCCCGACTCGGCCATCTCGGGCCGGTGACTCGGTCGACTCGGCCCGCCGCCGGCGGCCGAGTTGAGCCGGATCACCGAGTTGTCTTCTTAGGTGTTGTGTCTTTTGGTCTCCCCATTACTCCTGTATAGTTTAAATTTCCTGCACATGAACAGAACACTTTAAAATTCCATTAAACCATATCTTTAATACAATTTTTATTTCATTTTCAATTCAACCTTTCACCTACCCTAACCCTAACTTTACCCTATAAATATCACCCCTAAACACACATCCCTCACTCATATTTCTGTCCAAACTCTCAAGAAAACTCTATAGAATTTTTGTGTACAAGTGGAGTTAACGAAGGGCGATTTTCCGACGACGACCCTAGGAGCTCCCGGCAACGAAACGACGCACCGGAACCTACGTCCACCCCCTCTTCCTCTCTTCTAAACCAAAAGCCAGTAAGTCCCTTCTCTCTCTTCACCTTGCTATTCTAAAAACATGTATTTTTAAAACCCGAGGAATCGGGGTTAATCCGATGTCCGATTCGGTTCTTCCTAAAAATCTCACTTTTTCTTAAATACAATCATACTAAACCCTTACATGTTGACTATTAAACATTAACAAGTCATATTGAACAAGTTCCATATCAAAAGGATTCCTATTTCAATTGTTATCGTACTTTTTCACTAAAATACCATGTAGTTTAATTCCGACATTTAAAACATCACAATCTTACTATACCTTTAAGTAGATCACGAGGTAATGACCTACCTCCTCACACACTCATATGCAACATAGCACAATACCTTTCGGGAATATAGAATACGGGAAAACGAAACTTTACATATTAATACCTTTCACTATTAAAACCGTTTTCTACAAGATACGTATTTATTATAAATCTTTGCAAAGCGCCGCTACAACCCATTTGAGGAACCCGACTGGGATGGTGCGGAGTATCGCACATCCCTGGGCTTAGTAGTGCGAGATGCAGACCTCCGCAAGGAGCATTCGGTCTTGAGAGATTTAAAATACGAATATCTTAAGAAAATGAGATTATTATAAATATAATATATATTAAAATTATTTTTATATAAATATATATATATATATATATATTTCATTAAAATATCTATTTTGTAATAATATAAATATTCCAACTTTTTCTAAAAATCACAAGGATCGCTTTACATTAAAATACCGTGAAATCCATACAGGTTCAATATTACAAATAAATACCATGTATTATGAAAAATAGGTTTATTCACTAGAAATATCACAAATATAAAATCTACATCTATGAAAACTCTAAAGACGATAATTAAATAGTTTGGGTGTATTTTGAAAATTATACAAAAGTATTTTTACATAAAACCCCCTCAAGTTCTATAAATTACCCTAAGGACCCTGGTAAATATAGGTTTAAGCAGGACCAATCTCTTGAGCCTCAGGGAGCCAGAGAAGTGGGTACTTGCCTATTTAAGGTAGACAACTTAACAACGGTGTTATCAACACGGTAATCGTCTTTGAAAAAGACACAAATCCTGCCGTCTATGTGCAGCGGTTACCGATAACATCAAAACAATCAGGACTTCAATTTCTTTTCTAATTGTTATGACTCAAACTAAGTCTTATTAAAATAATCTGACTTGAATATGATTCAAGTACAATCTGCAAACCAACATGAATCCATGAATACATATATTCAATCTATTCAATCTATATTGACTGAACCGAACCATGGATATACTTCCATTTACATGATTCTCCAGTTACATCCATGATTCTCCAGTTACATCCATTTACTGATATCATGGTTTCGGCAAATCATCCAATTATACAATCTATATACAAGTCAATACAATTTGCAATACAACACAAACAATACAATACAAGACATCGCGGGGTTTAAGGGATAGATTGGTACAGAAGGTGTTAGAAGTGGCACGAGACTGCAACCATAAGACACCTAACCTATATTCCGTTGCTGTTGTACCGTGGCATAACGGTTCCTTAAGTTCCTGATACCTTAGTCTCCGGGGCAAGTGAGACTCCTCTCGTATACACTGACATCCTTCTGTACCAAGCTACAAACAACAGCATTAACACTAAATACAACAATATAACAATATAATACAACTGTAAAAGCTACTCTCTCTCTCTCTCTTACTCTCTATCTATTCTATTTCTCCCTTATCTTTGGGACTTACCGAGCGATTGTTCACTGACGACATTCTTTCTCTTTCTTCTTTGGAATGTTGTCAGGTGATCGGACACTCAGGAGATCGAGTACTAGTGAGGACTTGGACCAGTTTTCCTACGACCCAGAGCTCTAGCTTCATTGTACACATTTTTATTTTAGTACTTTTCATTTCTGTTATGCCACTGTTTAGGCATTGTTTTCATTCGGTTGTATTTACTTTTCCATGTATTGTAAAAAGAATGTGAATAAATAAAGTTGATGTTTTATATTACATCTTATCTCTTGTGCATTTATATTTATATTGCTTAGATACGCTTAGCTTATTTACTTCAGAGTAAATACATAGCGGGCTCGTCACGCCCCCTTCGCCGTACACCGGAAAGCGGGGCGTGACAACATTCAGCTGCGTAACCGTACGTTGCCTGAAAAGAATCTTGGACCTTCAGACAAAGGTTCGGGCAAAAGGGACAAAGGGAAGGAAAAAGTCCCTGAGGAGATTGCCCTCGATGATAGAGTTGTTGAAGAGCTCACAGCCAAGGACCCGTCCAAGAAGAACAAGGTGGATTACAATGTCCTAGCATATCTGAGGAAGATACCTTCACAATTGAGTATTTTAGATGCCCTTCTCCTGTCTAAAGAAGAACGAGATTTCTTGATCAAGGCGTTACAAGAGCCCGACCATTTCCAAGCTTTCTTGGTTGAAGAAAAGATGAAGGACGATCTGGAAGAAGTCCACACAGCTGATATCACCTTTAGCGATGAATACCTCCTTCTCGGAATGTGTGAGCACAACCGTCCGATGTATGTAACCAGGTATTTTCACGATATAAAAATAGGGAAGATCCTGGTCAACAATGGGTCCTCCGTCAACCTTCTCAATGTAAGAGTGTTGAAGAAGATTTGCATGAACGTGCAGCACCTGGCTCGGGATAAAATTACCATCTCCGGTTTTGACTCCCAATCGTCACAAATGCTCCGGTCTGTAATACTAACACCGCGCTTTGGGCTACTCGTCACCGACGTCAAGTTCCATGTTATTGACGCCAAGACTTGCTACAACGCTTTGCTCGGCAGGCCTCGGTTACATGAGTACAATATCATTCCTTCTACACAACTCCACTGTATGAAGTACTTTAAGGATGGCCTCTAATACACAGTTACAGGGGAGCTGAATCCATTCTCCGTAAATGAAGTTCGCAAATATGAAGATGCCAAGTACTTTTTACCAGACTTCGAAGACATGGAAAGATGTCGCAAACTGGAGAATAAGCAAAAAATCATCGCCACTATCCCGATATTCGGGAGCGATACCGAAGAAGATGAAGAAATGGTCTACTCGGGACAACCCCAAGGTAATAGGCCAGGACCATCTACTCCTATGCTGGTCTTTGGCAGTGACTCTGAGGACGAGCCCAACGCAGTGTTTTCCGTCCGCCCGTCAATACAGACCTTTGTTGGAGCTGACCAGAGTTTATAGATTACCCTGGTCCCGCAGCGGCATTACAAAGAACTTGATGCACTTGGTACGTACAGCGTGCAAGAGCTGCAGACTTTCTACGTTCCCCCTAAGCAAAGAGGTGAGAAGGCGATCCTTTTCTACCAGTCCACGAAGACTAAAGTGGAGAAAGAAGTATGGCACGGTGCCGAACCTGCGCTCGACGGGCTTCAACCAATCTGTTTGCCCATTTACTATGCAGAGGGACTGAAAAGGCTATTGAGACGCCAAGGCGTACCCTTCAAACAGACTGCTCGACAAGCCCAGTTCTATAACAAGATTTGGGACGTTCCCGGGACTCAGCGAAAGATGCCTAACGGGAGAATGGAGACGACTGGCCTTGGATACGTTCAGTTCAAGAAATGGGAGCGATTCCATGGCTGCCATGTCATAAATAACTCCGGTGGAGAAGCGAATACAATTCCGGATAGTGTTGATGTCGAACCAGAACGAGATCCCGCCGTACGAATATCAAGTCCGTCATTCGAAGAGCAGATTGAAAAACTAATAAGAGAAGCAGTCAAAGGGTTCAGGATGACCACAGCCGCGAAATGGCCATTTACGAAAAATCCAGGACGCAACGTATCATTCAGCAGGCTATGGAGGATGACGATCCCTTTCACTCCCAACCCGCTGTGCGCTCTCGTAACAAAAAGAAAGCCCGGTGCAAAAGCAATGATAAGATCAAGAACGAGGACGGCGTTCAAAAACATCAAAGAGGATCCAAGAAGCCACGCGAGCGAGGAAAAGTCAGCTGGAACCCGTCTTTTATGAAGAAGATGGGTCAGGAGTACTCTTTCCCTCAAGACAAGACAACGAAAATCTTCGACCTTGTCATAAAACATCAAATGATGGTGCTCCCGGAGTCTCAGCGTCCCGAACAAATAAACAAAGGCCATCACCCAGATTATTGCTCCTACCACTGAGTAGTGGGACATCCTCTTGAAAACTGCTTCACCTTTAAAGATTGGGTTGAAGATCAGTATCAGCAAGGCAGGTTTGCTCTATCCGACAGTTGGAGGATAGCCCCACCACGAAAGTATGAGCCGAGAGCAACCTACACTGCAAGGGAAAGTCTAGATTAGCATCGAGCTTGGAAACGAATTCGTACCTGCCATATGATAACATTCTCAAAGGAAGGAAAGTACGAGAATACGAACAACCTCCCCCAGTGCTTCGCAAATGAAGATGAGAACGAGGTGATCTCAGAATTTCCGCCGGCGCCAAAAGAGCTAGAAGATGGGATACACACCACAACAGACAACTTGAGAAAAATAGACTTGGGGACGGCAAACAATCCAAGGCCAACGTTCATCAGTAAGCTACTGTCTGAGAAACAAGTGGCCACCTTAAAGGACATGCTTATGCAGTATAAAGACTGTTTCGCATGGAACTATTCCGAGATGCCGGGATTAGATCCAGAGATAGCTGTGCATAAACTGGCAATATCGCCAGACGTCTAGCCAGTCAAATATGCGCCAAGAAGAATGCGGCTCGAGCTTGAGATGAGTATCAATGCCGAAGTCAAGAAGCTAATCGACTCTGGCTTCATACAAGAAGTCTAATACCCCGACTGGATCGCCAATATCGTTCCGGTAATGAAGAAAAATGGGACAGTACGCGCCTACGTAGATTTTCGGGATCGCAACAAAGCTTGTCCGAAAGACGACTTCCCAGTGTCTGTCACCGAGTTGATGATCGATAACACATCCACCCATGAAGTCTTCTCCTTCATGGACGGATCCTCAGGGTACAACCAAATCAAGATGCATCCCAAAAACCAAAAGCACACTGCTTTCCGGACTCCGGTGGGCATTTTCTGCTACAAAATGATGTCATTCGGTCTGAAGAACACTAGCGCCACATACCAGAGGGCCATGAAAAAGATCTTCAATGAGCTCATATATGAGATTGTTGAATGTTATATCGACAACCTTGTGGTGAAAAGCAAATCATACGAGGAACACTGGGAGCATTTGAAAATAGTGTTTCAGCGTCTTCGGAAATATAATCTGAAGATGAACGCTCTGAAATGCGCATTTGGAGTTTCCTCAGGCAAATTCCTAGGATTTATCGTATGATACCGGGGCATCGAAATAGACCCGTCGAAGATCAAGGTGATTATGGAAATGCCTTCGCCGAGAACTCTCAAGCAATTGCGGTCTCTCCAAGGAAAGCTCACGTATATCCGGCAGTTCATAGCTAACATCTCCAGCAAATTCCGCCCCTACAGTCATCTAATGAAGAAGGGGATCCCGTTCGTTTGGGATCGTAAATGCCAAAATGCACTGGACGAAATCAAGCAATATCTGCAAAACCCAACGATACTGACCCCGCCGGTCGAGGGAAAGCCCCTCATCCTGTACATAACAGCCCTTGAAGTTTCTTTAGGCGTGTTATGGGCACAGGAGAACGACCAGGGGAAAGAGAGAGCTCTCTATTATTTGAGTCGAGTTCTCCTGGGGGCAGAAAATAACTACTCCCCCATCTAAAAGCATTGCCTGGCACTGATCTTCGCGGTAACGAAGCTTCGACATTATACATTGGCATACGAGGTCCATCTCATATCAAATGTGGATCCTCTCAAGTATTTGATGTCAAGAGCCATGCTAACAGGAATGCTTGCCAAATGGGCCCTTCTCTTGATAGAGTTCTCAATAATATATCGATCCCTCAAGGCAATAAAAGGCCTGGCCATCGCCGACTTCCTCGTTGAACATCCGATACCTGCCGACTCTCCCTTGAACTGCGAGTTTCCGGTCGAACACACGTTTGACGCAATCAACGAGGAGAAAGAAGGGAGTGATACCCGATGGGAAATCTACTTTGATGGAGCATCCTCCTTGAAGAAGCGCAAGCAAAATACCCCCATGATTAAAGCCGGGGTGGGCCTTATCTTCGTGACTCCACAAGGAGGGATTATGTGTTTTGCCCTTTTCTTAACGGAGCCAAGAACAAACAATGAAGCTGAATATGAAGCTTTGATAGTAGGTCTTGAGATTGTTGTCGACATAGGCGTTGAAAACCTCCTCATATATGGGGACTCCCAGCTGGTCGTTAGCCAAGTAAATGGTGACTACCAGGCGTGCAAGCCAGAACTGATCAGGTATGGTGAAAGAGTGCAGCAATTGCTGACGCAAATCCCCTCCTACACAGAAAGCATACCGCGTGCGGAAAATAGCAAGGCAGATGCGTTAGCCCCGACGACGTAAAGATCATTGTGTAAAGTCGCTGGATTCTCGCACCAGCAGAAATATCTCCGAAAACGTCTAAAAGAGAGGAAGCAGCCGAACAAGAGGCCTTCCAATTGGAGGATAAAGAAAAGGCGAAAGATTGGAGAGAAGTCTTCATAGACTACTTCAAATCCTATCGAACACCCGAAGACGCGTCGTCAAGACATCAGCTCATGAAGCGAGCCCTGTCTTTCGCCTTCGTCAATGATATCCTTTATAAGAGATCATTCGATTGTCTATGGCTGAGATACCTGGGACCAGAAGAAGCAAGAAGGGCCGTCCAAGAAACTCATGACAGACTTTGCAGTTCCCATCAAGCTGGGCCAAAGATGAAGCTGAAGATCAAAAGAATGGGCTACTATTGGCCCACAATGGTTCAGGACTGCCTCGAATATGCGAAGCAGTGTCACTTGTGCCAAATTCACGGGGACTTCATCCATCAGCATCCAAATCCGCTACATCCAACATTGGCTAGTTGGCCGTTCGAAATGTGGGGAACCGATATAATCGGGCCCATCGAGCCAGCATAATCCAAGGGACATCGGTTCATACTGGCAACAACCGATTATTTCTCTAAATGGGCAGAAGCAATACCGCTAAGAGAGGTGAAGATGGAGAACATTCTCCATTTCTTCAAGACACACGTCCTCTACTGGTTCGGCATTCCGCGACGTATTATCTCTGATAACGGGCCAGCCTACAGAAGCCATAAGATCAGCCGCTTCACATAGCAGTATAAAATAGATTGGAGATATTCTTCAGTTTATAATCCCCGAGCTAACAGTCTAGCTGAGGCTTTCAATAAGACCTTGACAAAGATCATAAAGAAAACGGTGTCCAGAAATAAAAAGGACTAGCACGAGAGATTGCATGAGCTCTCTGGGCCTATCGGACTACGTTCAAGACGACCACGAACACAACGCCATTTGCGTTAGTGTTCGGCACGGAAGCGGTACTTACCTTGGAGATAGAGCTACCCTCTCTACGAGTGGCGGTTTAGTGCGAACTAACGGATGAAGAAAATGCCCATCTAATGCTTGAGGAGCTCGACACCCTTGATGAAACTCGTCTCATGGCGCAGCAAAATCTAGAAGCTTACAAAGCAAGGATAACGCGCTCATACGAAAGATTGACTAGGCCGAGAACATTCCGCCAAGGCGAACTCGTGTTAGTCGTAAAAAGACCTATGATCTCCAACCGTGCCAAACGGGGGAAATTCGAGCCGAACTATGAGGGCCCGTATATCATAGACAAGGTCTACCAAGGTGGGGCCTTGCTCATGGATATGCATGGCGAAAGACCCTTCCGGCCAATAAACGACCGGTTCCTTAAGAAATACTACGCTTAACAAGTCACGACTCAAGTTAATGATGGATGACGACGTGTCCGCTCGCTGTCTTCCTGAGTCCAAACTCTATAAGTAGTATCCAGCGAAACCTCGCCTCCAAAAACCATGGACCGTAATGTCCTTAAACTAACGATGCACCGTAACGTCTTTAAACTAGCTGCGGACCGCAACGTCCTTAAACTAATAACGAACCGCAACGTCTTTAAACTAGCTGCGGACCGCAACGTCCTTAAACTAACCGTGGACCGAGATGTCTTTAAACTAACAATGGACCGAGTTGTCCTTAAAATAACATTGGACCGAGATGTCCTTAAACTAAAAACAGACCGAGATGTCCCTAAACTAACAACGTCGCCTCAAACACGGTGGTAGTGGAGTGCAAGTCCATAAATCCCAGCGATGAGGACTACAGCTCAAATCCCACTGGCAAATGGATGGATCACATGTGGCGGAATTATTCTCGAGAGTTTCATCACACCAAAAAAAGGTACGTCCACAAGCGAAATGGGCACGGATGAAAACCCGAAAGGGCACCGTGAGTAAAAACAGCAGGACTACCGGCGAGTTTGCAAAAACCCGAAAGGGCGTAATCTCGTTAAAACAAAGACACCTGCAAGGTCCTCTCGATCTTGTGAGGAGAAAATACCTGCGTGAGATCCTTACGACTCACAAGGGAGCAACACACTTAGGAATCCCCACGATTCCTAAGGAGAAATTGCACTTACGGGATCCTCACGAATCGTAAAGAAAATTCCCCATATGAGACCCTCACAGCTCGTAGGATTCAAAAGTATTAAGCTACATGGATCTGAACCTGTTCTTAATCCATCACACTCCCCAAATTTTCCCTACAAGCAGTTCAATATTGACCCTTGCATACAATTCACGGGCACAAATAAGCATTTTCCCCACCAAGTCCCACCAACGACGAGGAACGTCCTCATGTGGTGAACGACACTTGTAAGTTCTCTCGACTTATAAGGAGAAAACACTCTTATAAAATCCTTACGACTTATAAGAGAACACACACTTAGGAATCCTCACTACTCCTAAGGAGAAAACACACCTACGAGATCCTCACGACTCGTAGGGAGAAATACCTTTATGAGACCCTTACGGCTCATGAAGTCAAAAGCCTTAGTCAACAGGATCCTAACCCTGTTTGCTAAGCCACCTTTGCTCGAATCAACAATGGCAAATGATGATTCGCTCCTGGCCATATTCCGGTTGCAACGATGCTGATGCCATGATTGGTATCAGATCCCAAGTTCTGTACTCGCAACAAAATCAGCGAGCCGAAAATGCATATGAAATAGCCGAAATGATAGGGCAACTTGCAGCAAAAATCAACAAGTAAAATATATGCATACAAAAATAGCCGAAATGATTGGGCAACTCGAAATAAAAAGCAGCGGGTAAAAAAAAAGAAAAATAGCCGAAATGATTGGGCACCGCGAAAAATAGCCGAAATGATTGGACAATCATGACTTTCGCGATATAAAAAGCTGAAATGATAGAGCATCGCGGAAAGAAATAAAATAAAATGAAACTTTTGCTCTACAAGCGGTTCAATATTGACCCTTATATAAAATCCATAGGCACAAACGGAAAGGGAAACATATCGTCCCACCAGGCTTCGTCGAAGGGAAGCCAGATCTCAATGGCTATATCTACAGCCTAGAAATCAACAATGACGTTCCTTCTCGTTCCAACCAGAAGCAAATACGGCGTCAGCAAAACGAATCCACAGCAAAGTCCCCTAGTTCCAAATCTCAACGGTTCACAGATAGCCTAGAGACTACCTCGGAGCCATGGCAAAGTCCCCTAGTTCCAAATCTCATCGGTGCACAGATAGCCTAGAGACTACCTCGGAGCCACGGCAAAGTCCCTTAGTTCCAAATCTCGACAGTTCACAGATGACTTAGAGGCTACCTCGGAACCATGGCAAAGTCCCTAGTTCCAAGTCTCAACGGCAGCATCCACAGCCTAGAGATCAACAACAGCGTTCTTCCTCCCTCCAGCAGGATACATGCGCGAAATCAACAAACGGAGCCATGGCAAAGTCCCCTAGTTCCAAACCTCAACGGTTCACAGACAACCCAGAGACAACCTTGACGTGCGTCGCAATATTGCAGACACTATGTCAACTAACGAAGCCAAGGAAAACCCCTCGCTTCAGGGTCTTGACGGCAACTCAAATGAGACCTGAAAAGACTATCGGAGATCATCCCATACCGGCGTGGAGTGGTCATGACTCATCGGGGCTCCCAAACTGAGCCTAACCTCAAGTAAAAAGCGACATGGAATATCCCTAACGCTTGCTCTTTCGACGATAATATTACCTGGAAGATTACTTGAAGATGCCTTGTCCAGCCCCCGAAGGGATCAGAGACACGACAGTCGCGGGGCTACCTGAACAGTAAGACTGCATATCGGGGAATATATCGGCCAACGGGACGGTGCGACGGGTAAAAAACCCTAGTACCACAGACCCTAACGGACTTCTATTAGCAAGAGGTAACTGTGACGTTAGGAAACCTTTGCGAGAACTTCTCGATTCGTCTCGACTCGTGAGGAAATTAGTGTCCTTGCGAGAACTTCTCGATACGTCTCGACTCGTAGGGAAAAACCTTAGCCAATGGGGATAAGGACCTGTTTCCTAAGCACTGGGGCCCTGCAAGTCGGTCCAAGATGGACTATTGCATACTATTCACGAGCCTCGCTCTCCAAAGTCGAATCTCGACAAGGAGGGGAACAACCACTTACAAGTCCTCTCGACTTGTAAGCGGGAAAAATTCTCTTATGAGATCCTTACGACTCTTAAGAGAAAACACACTTAAGAGTCCTCACGACTTCTAAGGAGAAAATACACCTACGGGATCCTCACGACTCGTAGGGAGAAAAGTCTTTATGAGACCCTCACGGCTCATAAAGTTGAAAAGTCTTAGACGGCAGATCTGAACCTGTCTTCTAAGCCATCGCTGCCCTACAAAGAGATCAAGATAAGCTATCTACAAAACGAATTTGCTAAAAGGGACACGCCGGTACGAAATAAAATATGTCTTTTATTCATGAATTAAAATGAATACAAGATACTCTCATTCGGGAGTTCAAACAAAAAAAGGGAATATACAAAAAAAAATCTTTAAGCCGGCGGATGGTGCAATAAGTTCGTTAATTCATCAGTCTTCCGCTGAGCCTCGGCTTCAAGCTTTGTTATTGCCACAAGACGGGTCTCCGCCTGAGACTGTTGAGCCTGATACAAGGCGAACCTACTCTCAAGCTCCTTTTCAGCAATTTTATGAGCCTCAACCATCTCGCGGGTAAAGATAATGACTTTATCAAGAGCTACCACCTCTGTGATAGCTTCTTGAAGCACCCGCCAAATTTTGTACGCACGGGTGGTCTTAGTAGTGAGTTGAGCCTGGAGTTCCCCCAAAGCATTTGAAGCTAGCTCCCTCTCCGAAAATTTCCGATTAAGCCTCTTTTCGCAAGACTGTAGATTATCGGCGCACCGCTCAATCCACCCCAGCAGGCTCACCTTTGCAGTTAAGAGCTCGGAAAGAAGGCGTATACACTCGAGATTATGTAATCAAGCCTCCACTCGGCGACAATACTCAACCCAAACATGTACCAATGTCTCATCATGATAAGTGGCAAGGAAGGGCAAAGAAGTATTGGTTTCGGCAGCAAATTCTTCGGCCGTAACGGAACTTCCAGTACGAAGATCTTCAATGAGGGCCGACAAGGAGTGAATGCTTTGTCTCGCCATCCTTTCAGATGCACGTCGGGCATATGGTCCCGGGACTCTAACGGAGCCGGAGCTGGCAAAGCTATCAGAGTTCATGACTAGTCAGCGAGACTGGCAAACATGGAATAAACAAAACCATACCAAGGATAAAGTTTTACTTACCCACAGCCATGCAAGGGGGGTTTGAAAGATCCCTGGGCCCATCCAGGATCTCCACATCATCAGCTTCTAGAACTGCAGAGGGCATGTTAGCATCATCGTAAAAAAGTGATTATAAAGCAAAGAGGTCAAAGAACACCGACCTTGCCTGGAAGAAAGGACGATGCTTTGCGGGGATATCGCCCGTAGGGCAGCCATGTCAAGTAAGCGCTGGAAGGACTTCCTGGGAGATAGGTCCACTATAGAAGCCGCCAATTCCTGCAGTTCTGAAAGAAAGAAGAGTTCAGATATGTAACAACCCTAAACTTTCTGTACAACTTTCTGTACAATTTTTTCAAAATTACAGAAAGGGGTATTTTTGCCTGAGCATAAGATATAAGTTTGTTTTGCTTTTTAATAGAAAGCAAGAGCTTGTAGCTCATTGGTAAGACTTTGCATTGCTGAACCAAGCCACCAGAGTTCAAATCCCATACCCCACATTATTTTTAATATTGTTATATTTTGAACTTTTAGAATACCAAGGGTTTGCACGTGCATAACTCGTAAAAACTCCACTGCATATGTTAAACAAACTGACCCAGGGGCTACACCAACCGACGATAGACCCAGGGGACCCCCGAATCGGCCTGACTCGGCCGACTCGGGGCGGCGGCTGCAGCAACTCGGCCGGCGGCGCCGGCCGAGTTGGCTCCAATGTTGAATCGGTCAATATGAAAAGTCTGCCTCTTCACCTCCCCATCACTCCTGCACACTTTATTTCTTTGGATCGGTTCCAGAGCCTCTTTAAAATCCTATTTACTCCATTTTAATACATTTTAATACAATTTAATATATTTTTTTCAATCCAACCTTTCACCTACCCTAAACCCTAGCCTTACCCTATAAATACAACCCCTAGACACACCCCCTCACTCCAAAATTCTGATCAAAACTCTCAAGAAAACTCTATAGAATTTGTGTGCAATTGAAGTTAACAAAAGGCAAAAGCTTCGGCGATTTCCCGACGACAACCCTAGGAGCTCCCGGCGACGAAACGACGCACCGGCGTCTCCTCCTATTTCCTCTTCCTCATCCCTAACTTCTAAACCCGTAAGTCCCCCTCCCTCTTCTCTAATCTTGTTCTAAAAATACGAAATTTCAAAACCCGACGGAATCGGAGTTAAACCGATTTACGATTCGGTTCTTTATAAAAATCCAACATTTTCTTAAATACATTCACACAAAACTCTTACATGTTGACTATTAAACATTAATAGACATGTTGATCAAGTTTCACGATAATCTAATTCATTTTGTAACTTTTACCGTACTTTTTCACTAAAATACCATATAGTTTCATTTCGACATTTAATCACAAATTTGTTATACCTTTAAGTAGATCATGAGGTGGTGACCTACCTCCTCACAACACTCATATGTAACATAGCATAATACCTTTCGGGAACGTAGAATACGGTAAAACGAAACATTTCAAATAAATACCATGAATTAATAAAACCGTTTTCTAAAGGATTAAGTATTTTTTATAAATCTTTGCAAAGTGCCGCTACAACCCATTTTAGGGAACCCGACTGGGATGATGCGAATTATTGCACATCCCTGGGCTTAGTAGTGCGAGATGCAGACCTCCGCAAGGAGCATACGGTCTCGAGAGATTTAAAATACGAAAATCTTAAGAAAATGAGATTTCTAGAAATATAATATATAGTAAAATTATTTTTATATAAATATATATATGTATCATTAAAATATATATTTTGTAATAATATAAATATTCCAATTTTTCTAAAAAACACAAGAATCACTTTATATTAAAATACCATGAAATCCATACAAGTTCAATATTACAAATAAATACCATGTATTATGAAAATTAAGTTATTTTTACTAGAAATATCACAAATATAAAATCTACATCTATGACAATTCTAAAGACGATAATTAAATACTTGGGGTGTATTTTGAAAATTATACAAAAGTATTTTTACATAAAACCCCCTCAAGTTCTATAAATTACCCAAAGGACCCTGGTAAATATAGGTTTAAGCGGGACCAATCTCTTGAGCCTCCGGAGAAGTGGGTGCTTGCCTATTTAAGGTAGAAAACTTAACAACGGTGTTATCAACACGGTAATCGTCTTTGAAAAAGATACAAATCCTGTCGCCCATGTGCAGCGGTTACCGATAACATCAAAACAATCAGGACTTCAATTTCTTTTCTAAATGTTCTGACTCAGACCGAGTCTCATTATAATAATCTGACTTGAATATGATTCAAGTACAATCTATAATACTACAATTCAATATGAATCCATGAATACATATAATCAATCTGTTCAATCTATATTGACCGAACTGAACCATGGATATACTTCCATTTACATGATTCTCCAGTTACATCCATGATTCTCCAGTTACATCCATTTACTGATATCATGGTTTCGGCAAGTCATCCAATTATACAATCTATATTACAAGACAATACAAGTTGCAATACAATTTACAATACAAACAAGACATCGCGGGGTTTAAGGGGTAGATTGGTACGGAAGGTGTTAAGTTAAAAGTGGCATGAGACTGCAAGATTAAGACACCTAACCTGAATCCAATTGCCGTTGTTCCGGGTTGTATAATGGAGCCTTGTACATTCTGTTTGCTCTAGTCTCTGGCATATAGAGACTCCTCTCGTATACACTGGCATCCTTCTATACCAAGCTACAAACAACAGCGTTAACACTAATACAATATAATACAACTTTAAAAGCTACTCTCTCCCTCTGTTTATTCTATTTCTCTCTTATCTTTGGGACTTACCGAGCGATTGTTCGCTGATGACATTCCTTTTCTTTCTTCTTTGGAATGTTGTCAGATGATCTGGACACTCAGGAGATCGAGCCTACCAGCGAAGACTTGGATCAGCTTGCATACGATCCAGAGCTTACATTGTACACTTTTCACTTCAGTATTTCCTTTTCTGTTATGCCACTGTTTAAGCACTGCTTTCATCAGATGTATTTACTTTCCATGCATTGTACAAAAGAATGCGAATAAATAAAGTTGCCGTTTTATTATATCTTGTCTCTTGTGCATTTATATTTATATTGCTTAGATACGCTTAGCATATTTATATCAGAGTACTCGTCGCATCCCCTTCATCGTATACCGGGAAGCGGGGCATGACAAGATAATGAGGGGATCATTAAAAATAAAATGCAAAGGGTTACCTTCGACGCTCCGCTCGCCTTAAACTGGAGGTATAGCAGCTTCGGCGGCCTCCTCTACGCCCTCAGGCACATCACCGGGGATATTTGCTGGCGTAGCAGCGTACAGTTGCGGAGCAACAACCGCCACTTCAGGTTCCAAAGAGAGAACGGTGGCCTTGGCGATCCTTCCTACAATCTTCAAGACGCCACCAGAAAGATCCATTGGGTCTACGACCGGCAAGGTCGCCTCTGTGGAAAGTACAGACGCCGAAGAGATGGAGGTCATCACTGGGAGCTCCAAGATAGAACTAATAGCTTCAACGGTCTCTTCTACACCTTTCGGTACGTCACTAGAGACATCCATAGGGTCCGCGGCCAATGGGGTCACCTCTGCTCAAAAAATGGACACCGGAAGTTCTACAACAGGAACGACGGTCGTAGTGATCCCCTCTGCATCTACCGATGCGTCATGGGAGACATCTATAGAATCCACGGTCATGGCATGACCTGGGCTCAAATCCTCTTTCGTTGCTGAAGTCCCTGCAAAGTTCTCGCAAAGATAAGAAGATATAAAAGCGATACAAATTATTTGCCAAAAAAAAAAAATACGGAAAACACGCATACCGATTCGCCAAGATGCTTCTAGTATGGCTTTTTCAAGCCGTCGTTCCTTCCTAAGGAAATGTGCTCGCCGGGCTTCAAATGCAGATTCATGCCCGCCAGTCTTCAGTGCCAGCTCATCTTCAGAAGCAGACGAGATAGGTTGCTTGAAGGATCTTTCATCCTCCCTTCGCAGAGGACCCATATGTACTCTCCGTAGCGAAGGGAGATCTTCGTAAAAGATAACCGGGGGGTAGGGCTTTTTCGGGATGTGTACATTTTCTGTCTCATCCTGCGAGCGCCTTAAAGCTTCAGCTAATTGCGTGGCTTCCTCAGCTGACGAGCCAGGGTAAATAAGACTGTCATCCGGCTCTTGCACGGAGATGGGCTCGTCTTGAACAATCGGCTCAGATTCCAGCAGGAGGTCAAGTAAGCCAGCAACTTTTTTTTTCCTCCTTTTCGAGCTGGAGCTAACACTGGAAGAGGATCGCTTCTTCCCCTCGGCGCTTTGGTACGACGTTGGCCAACCTCGTTTCCGGTATCCCCTTTTGACGATACCACCGTGGATGACACCGCCACTGATGGTACTGGCGCTGGCGCTTCATCGGAGGCCTTTGCTCGAGCTCTAGTGCGCACTGGAATCCCAACAGTGTGAGGGGTCAATTCCGGTTTTCGGGATGAGAACCACACCGCCATCCCTCAATGGAGGGTGAACCACTATCCGCGGCTGCAACGGAATACCAGTGGCTTGGGCTGGAGCTGACGATCGACATTCAAAGAGTACCCGCCTCTCCTCGACGATGACGGGACCGACTCGATGACGATACCAACCCGTGAAGGACCCCGCACACCTTGGAATATAGTCAGCCTCGGGGATCACGAAACGGGAGCCGGTGTTCAGATGCATCAAGTGATGGGAGATGTCACGCGTGACTTCCAGAGACGGAGTAGGTTCAACCAAGAACGCATCGAAAGGGACACCCTGGTTATAGCCCAACTGCTAGGCGAAGCGATGCAGATTGTACTGCATAAAAAGAGGGCCGCGTTATTCTGCCGGAACACCAGGTAGCCCGGCCTAATCGAGTACATGTGCATGATCTCCTTAGGTTTTAAAGATGACGCTATACCTTTCGACAAGTCAAGCAGCTGCTGAATAGGCCCGGCGGGAGCAGAAAGTACTCGGTCGATGAAAACTATCCCGCCCTCGTTGGGGTACGGATTAAGCAGCACGCGGAGGGCTCCTAGCTGGGTAGGGTCGGGAGCAGAAGCATCCACCAACCTCATGACCCGTGGGAAGGATAGGAGTCATAAATATCTGGCCTCCGATGCGCTGCGAACGCCCCCAATACATGCATCTCGATCCATGACGTGAAGTAGTGGAGTGAGGAATTCACAACATCTGCACCTGGGGTTGAAGTGTTGGTCGCAACTCTTAATCCATGATAAAGATGCGACAATCCCGCGATGCCAACATCCAACCGTGCCCCTTCGGCTACGCGATGAGCGGGGTAGAAGACATAGGCTCTCATGAAGCGTCGATGCGTCGGCATGGCAAATCAACTGAGCCAAAAACTGATGAAGCCGACGAAGAAGGTCTCTTCGTCCATGCCAGGGGCCGCAATTGAATCGAAGGGCACGGCCGACGAGGCCGGAATGTAAAACTGTGGCAAGTTATCTTCTTTGGCCGGCAGCTTATTCAGCCCAAACCCAAAAGGGTTGTTAATATTCGCAAATTTTGAAGCCTCTTTTGATAAGACATCTTCACGGAGAAAACAGACAATGAAGCTCTTAAAGGTGACCCCCTGTCCTTCAGACTCTGCGAATAGCTTATCGAAAATACCCAGAGTCTTGATTAGACTGGGGTACTTATGATGGACGGCGTTTTCGGTTGTCAAGCCGTCAAGCATAGCAGGCACGGTCGTGAATACATACTCATCGGGAGGCAGCAACTCTTTATAGTGCTCTCTCCTGATCGGCAATCCAGAGATCTCGCGGAACTCTTTCAGTGAAATCGAGACCTCACGATCCCCTAGCAAGAAGGTGTTGGTGGGAAGATTCCATTGGTTCAAGAAAGCTTTAACCCACCATACGTGAGGAGCTGGGTAATGAAAAAGAGATGCGTACACCACTTGATATAACCCAACCTTCTGCAACCGTGCACGGTGGGCGGAGAGGACATATCGAGCCCAAGGAAGATAGCCGATTGGATGATGAGAGGTAAGCCCTACCTTATAGACTTGTCTCCAGGGTTGGGCTTCTCCTTGATAGATGCGGCGCCCCAAGATATCTATAGCCGGCAAGGGCTGGTTGGGTATCCCGGTTGTTGATGGCTCAAGCCGGCCTGTAGGAGTCCAATTAGCCGCCTCCACTGCATAAGCAGTCGGCGGACGCTCTATCAGCAATATTAGGCACAGAGACTCTGTTGGCATCTCACAAGTAAAGCTGCGGCGGCCCCGGATAATGTGCCCATACCAAACTCCCCATAAGAGAAAACTATTGCAATCCTTGTCATGGGCCCGGATCATCGCCATGGCCTCCTCATCCGACGGCGATTGCGGAAAAGCGGCGTCTGAGCGAGTAAAAGGAAAGTAAGGAAGAGAAACCATTGTGCCTGAAAAAGGGGAAAGAAAGGTCGTTAATGAAACCTATATATGCATATGTTTATATATATAATAATAATAGAGGGAAACGACAGAAAGTTTGTTCCATGGGACCACTGATTACAAAACTAATAGACCCCACAAAATCAATATGGCGGCTCACCGATGATAAGACAGGACAATTATTATGAGAATCTAAAATGATTCTCATTAAATGGACATGGGAGTTTAAACAACTCTTGACATTCTCATAGAGAAAGCAAGTTCTGTTAAAATACCCAACAAATTTGAATTTGTGCAAGCAAGGAAAAAACCCCGTGAAAAATGTTCTCGAGACCACCAGGGAATGAAATTCTTGAGGGGCCCTTTTAATCTTCAGAGCAGAGCTCTTTGGTGAGGAATTAAATTCCTTTTATGCAATGGAATTAAATTCCAGAAACCCCCATGAAGAGGAAATGAAAAATCAAATGCCATGAGTCCTTAAAGGTCAGAGGAGGAATGCCTAAGGCATTGAGGGTTACTACTCAAAGATCACGTCTGTGGATCTCTGAGAGATGGGTTTCAGAGGAGAGCAAAGCTCTCATGATGGATTTAAAATCCAGGGGTTTTCTTTAAGAAAAGGGTTTTCTGATGTTCAAGAGCTTTACCTAAAAAAAATTTCTTTTTCCGACAGAGTTTAACTCTGGAAATTGCAATGGACCGAGAATTAAGCACTGAAGAGGAGAATTAAATTCTCGAAGAAGACAAGCAAAGAGGAAGATGAAAGAACAGTGGCTTCCCAAAGGCCAAACCCTTACATTTATAAGACGTGACAAGGGCGGTTCACCTCCCCGTTCCTCTAGGCAATCCAACGGCTGTAAAGGTGACAACGTTGCACTCACGTGCAAGCCACGTGAGAACAACGTTGTGGGGGCATTTGTTCCTTTATAAAAAATAAATAAATAATAAACCAAAAAGCGATAGAAAAAATCCCCAAAAGGAGCATCACATGCCCACACATGATACGCCTTGGAGCAAAAATTGTAGGCAGTACGCTTAACAAATAAGGCTGAAATTGATCCTCACGTGCAGGCACGTGAGCATCTATACAAAGTATATAGACGCCTTCCTAAAACAAATAGCAGGCCAGAAGACGCATCACGTGCCAACACGTGATACTTTTCTCTGGGACTGCTACATATAAGCAAACCGGCCTAGTGCCATCGGGTCATGTGCTACACGTGAGGGTTCCTAATACCTTCTGAGCCGATAGAATTAAATTCTAAATAAGAGGGATCAGAACCCTATCTTGGAAATATTTCCCCCAATCTTTCTAAATAAGAAAAGGTTGTGCTCTGTAAAAAAGAGCAACGATGGATTAAAGATCCAATGGTGATTAAAAATCACCAAGATACAGAATAAGCTCTATATGGGAAAATATTTTCCCAATCTTTCTAAAAAAGAAAAATTGTGCTCTGTAAATCAGAGCACCGTTGGATTAAATATCAAATGGTGATTAAAAATCGCCAAGATACAGAATAAGCCTTATGCGGGAAAATATTTTCCCAATCTTTCTAAATAAGAAAAATTGTGCTCTGTAATCAGAGCACCATTGGATTAAAAATCCAATGGTGATTAAAAATCACCAAGATACAGAATAAGCTCTGTATGGGAAAATATTTTCCCAATCTTGTTAAAAAACAAGAAAAATGTCTTCTGTAAAACAGGAGTCCCTGGATCAAAGATCCAACGGTGGATAAAATTCCCGAATTAATCAAAAATCTCTCAATGAGAGATTTTCTTAACAAAAATCAACAAACTTGCCTCTGCTCTATAAAGGACTCGAGACTGAGGAGAGAAGGAGAGGAGACCCCCCATAAGATTTGAGAAAACAAAAAAATGAGGAGCTCCCTTTAGAGAAAAAGAAACCCTAGGTGAGGAAAAAACTTAGAGATCATTTTATCTTCTTTTACAAGAGTTTTACTCTTCCAAAAAAAAACTTACTTCTTCCTCTGGTTGAGGTCTGCAGAAAAAAATCTCCCCACAAGTTGAGAATTTAATTCTTATCGGAGAGATTCTGTTATGCAGTCCCAAAACTTAGAGGAAAGAACTAGATTTGAAGAATTTAATTCTTTCAAAGACATAGGAATTTAATTACTCTGATAAAACTAGAGTTTAACCTTACATAAGAATTTAATTCTTATAAAACAAAGTACTTGAAATTCTCAAGACTAAGATCAAGAGCCCCATGCATATTAGCGTTCAACGCTGTAACAACAGATCACGTGTTCCCACATAAGCACCTCTGAGGAACAAAAAGGAACAATTGAGATCGAGTCACGTAATCCCACATGACCTCCAATAGTGTTTAGCACTTAGAAAAAAAATAGGAAGATAAATTCAAAAGAGGCAGTGCCCAACTTGGTGGCGCCTCACGTGTCTACATGTGATGGTTACAAAATTTAAGTGTTTAATACTTACATGTATAGAATGAGGGAATAAGCCCAAAGAAACAGTGCCCAATATTCAGGTGCATCACGTGCCACACGTGAGCGCTCCAAATTTCAGTGTTTAACACTGCTTAAGAGCCTCACGTGGGAGCACGTGAGCGCCAAACATTTATCAGTGTTTAACACTGTGAGAGGCCGGCCTTAGCCCAAATTAGCCAAGTCTCCCGAGGCCAAAAACCTTTTGACCATCAATCAACCGAGCCTTCCTATACTCAGGTCCCCCCAAAATCGATCTTAGTTCCAGATATGGCCAATGATCTCCTGACACGTGACATTTAAAATAATGTTCGTTACACCATGATCTCTCCCTTCAATCTTGAGTTCGGTTCCAGGGTATATCTCTCCACACCTCTGATATATGTCGTTGTAATTCTTCAACGATATCAGAGAGGTGGAGGGTCCCGACAACGAACAGCTCTTGGATGCACTCTCAAATCCATGAGCATATCCCAATGGACCATAATGTCTTTAAACTAGCCCAATGGACCGTAACGTCCTTAAACTAGCTATGGACCGTAACGTCCTTAAACTAAAACGATAGAGCCCAAATACTCTTTCGTTGTATCAAAAATGATCCTGAACCCCCGTTAAGTAGATCTTAGTCCAATATTGGATTAACGTATTCTTAACAAATATTTAAGTTGATTTTAATCTCAAACAAGGTTAACGATTCTTAAATCAACCCAAACCCAAATCTAAGAATATACAGATTTGGGCTAATCCACGCCCTACGGGCAACAACATAAATTAGTCTCTGTATACAATCCACGGGCAACCAAAAATAAAACACATACACACGACACGAAGTAACCTTCTGGAGCCGGAGAAAGTGGTTACCACGATACGGTAACGTAATTAACTGCAGGGGCTTGCGCCTGCACGGAAGAGCGTCCCCACAATTAAAAACCCTTCATAATGAGGGGGAATCTAACGAAATCTGCTACAACGGCCGCATTTGTTTAAACCTCCGATACACAGCGCCATAAATCAACTTGGCATCTTCGGAGATGGACGGATAAATCCAAATAGTATCTGCCCCTAAAATTCAGACCAGACGTCCTAACGTCCCGGTTGCGTCTTTCGGCGGTAAACATTAATATCAATAATCCATTGTCAGTATCAGATAATAGATTTTTTGTAGGAGGAACGAAAGGTTTTTCAATGATCTCTAGAATTTCTAGATCCCTACATTGAAGGAAAACTTTAATCTTAGTTTTCCAGAACTGATAGTTTATACCATTAAAAAGAGAATGGGGTTAATAGCTTGTCCTTCCTTTTGGTTTGCTATAAGATAAGAAACTCAAGAGGGTAGTCTTAAAATAGAATAACCTTGCTCTGATACCAATTGAAAAACAGCCTTAGAGGTGGGTGGATAAAGCTTTATGGCAAACTCGGAGTAATTTTGCGAATATAAAAATTATGCAGCGGAATATAAAAATACTAAACTATCACAATCACAGAAGTGCAGAAAAGTAAATGGACACGGAGAATTGTTATCGATGTTCACCAACCCCGTGGCTAATCCCTGCCTGAGAACTCCTGTTCAAAATTCAACACACTATCAAGTGACTCCTTCAAGGTGGAAAAACCCAGATCTTTTAACCATGCTCAGATCCAAACTTTTACACTTGCGGGCTGTTAACACCTAGACCTTTTCCGAGGCTCAAGTCCAAACCTTTACAATGTGAAGATCTTAGACCGTTTTTCACTAGGTCGTACAAAGAAAGATTTTACAATCTTTATAAATCAACTCTGACAATCCTAACGATCTTAAAAGATAAATCAAAGTTTTGATTCAAGGAGATGAGAAATTGTATTTTGGAGATTAACAAAAGTTTGAAAACAAATCGAAGAAGTTTTTCAAGATTAAACAAGTTTTAAGAACAATCACTTCTTCGAAACTTTTAGAGATCTTTTTTTTCTAAAAGAATAGAAAAGTCTAATAGTGCTAGAAAGATCTCTTCTCTCTGAAAAGAATTAGTAAAAACTTGAGAATAAGGAAGGCAGCGTTTTCACAAACACTTGAGAGTAAAGAAAATAAAAATCAGATGAAAGAAAATTGTGAAAACTCTTTAGAAACTTGTTCTATTTATAGGAAAACAATATGGGCATTTATGAAAGTTATAATAACTGCTCTTGAAAGTTAAGGCGGTTATCGGTAGTTTATAGCCATTGTAGAATAAAGAATCCCACCAAAATCCAAAATTTAAAAAAATTTCAAAATGTGTAATTGACGTCTATCATAGACGTCTATAGGACGTCCATAAGGGACATCTATATCTGATACTTTCAGATACAAGATTTTGAATTTTAAAAGAAATTTAAAAATGAATTTTGGTGTTTGGGAACTTGAATTGAAAAAGGATTAAAAATTTGATTCTAACCGTTTGAGATCGACTTGACTTTGTACTTAAAAAAAGTGAAAAGGTTTTGAATGTGTAAATCCCCAGTTCCATGTATATATTTCCCGTGTTTTTTCCAGAAGTTTGCTATTATTTTTGCACATTTTAAAAATATTTTTATATTTTTATTTATTCTATTTATTAACTTTCCTATCCCAAACCCTAACTACCCGACCCGACATGACCCCACCCGACCCGACCCGGACCCCCATCCTTCTTCTTCTTTCCTTTTCTTTTCCCGCCCTTTTTCCAACGTCCCTCTCCTCCTTCCTCGCGAACGTCACCTCAATACCCGCGACGACCTCACCTTGGACCTAACAACCCACGTCTCCTCCTCCATCCCCTCTCGTTTCCTCCTCTCTCCCTCTCGCCAACGGCTCCCTTCCTGCTCGCGCCCGTGAGACCTGCTCCACCTACGATGAATTCTCGTCCCAACTAACCCTGAGATCTCAGCGCCAGCCTTCTCTCTCCCCTCAACGTCTCCTTCTCTATTTCTTTCCATCTCGTTCTCTTTCTCTTTCACTCCATTCTTCCTCCTCAAAAAACCTGCCTCCTCTACCGACGAGCTCGAGCCTCGCCCATCTTCTCACTCCACCGTCACTGACCCACCACCTTCCTCTTACCAAGTCCACCATCATCTCCTCTCCGAGCACCATCACGAGCTCTAACACCCATCGCCACCTCTGCAACCATCACCGTCGAACTATTCTTGTCACTGGCCTTGTCACCGCTAGGGACCAACGCAGCCGCCGCCACGAGCCGCTCCTCTTCCTCCTTTGGAACCCCACCAACCTCCATCAACCTCTAACTCAACCATTGCCCACCTTGAGCTCCTCACCACACGACAGCCCTGCTTCTCTGTCTCTCGCCGACGAGTCACCGGCGACCCACCAAACTCCCCAGCTCCTCCTCCTTCAGCTCGAGCCATGCCCCAAGTCTCCCCGAGCTATCGTTGAGCCACTGCCTGAGCTTCGAGGCCAGCCATCATCTCGTTGTTGGCCCCAGATCGTCGTCGCTGCCCGTGATCGTGCCGTGCTCATGCCATTCGTTGTCACGATCATCGCCAGGAAAGTGAAAATCTTTACTTGTTCATCATGCTACTATAAACATTAACCAAATCAATTTACTATAACTATATATATATATATATCATGAACTACTATTGAATTTGTGTGGCGAATCCTAGTGCCGTCTTATTGAATGGAGCCCGACTGGGGCCCATTACTGTGTTGATAGCACGTAGAAGTTATATGGCTAATATCTATATTCGTTTGGCTTAAGAAAACGTATGTTTCGGTCGATAACCGAATGTCTACATAAGGTGTTCGATAGGAACCTTAAGTAGAATCTAATTAAAATTGGCGGAACCTTTGATCGTTAAACCCGTTTACTATTCACAGATGTACTGCAGAGATTTGGTTGCAATTTAATATTGTTTCCCCCATAATATGTTGCCCCTGATAACCATTGCGAAATCAGAATTTTCCCGAACATGCTAGACCTTTTAATTCATAATAAATCGTACAAAATTGGATCATAGCGTTCTTAGGCTCTCTGTGAAGAGAACTTTATAACCTAAAAATCTACCATGACTTCTACTGAATATCGTGTCTTTTAGATAGTGGAAATTGAAGGGATTTGTGGCTCTGGACTGCAGTCCTGAACCAAAATCCCCACGAATACTTGAAATCAAACGCTTGCAACTCATCGTCCAAATTATCAAATGTGCGGAACCTATATATATACGTAGGAAATTCAGTTAGCTTTCTTATGCAACTGGTTCCAATGAATTGCGCCTCTGGTTGATATTTTTCGCATAATTTATTTCATCGATGTATATGGCTGATTTCTGTAGTTTTTCATGTTGATACCTGAATTTAAGCGTCTGTACATCCCTACATAAAACTGAAAATGCACGGAGTCCTATATAGTCACGTAGATAATTTAGTTAGCTAACCTATGGATCTACTCTCATTCAGTTTCACTATCGTTTGGTATTTTGTTTATATTTTATACTGCAGACGTGTTCTGCAGATTCTGCAGTGACATTTCTTTCACCTTCACACTAAACATGGCATGTCTTCTAGTAAAGAAAGGCTATCATGGATCCGTTTGATGCATCGGAAACCTAACAGATAGAACTAGGTTTTATTCAACTGGGGAAACCCCTGAATCTAAACACAATCTCTAGTAAACCGCACGCAAAATTGGACTTCCAGTTCTGAAACTGAAATTTCAGCAATGGATCACTAATTTAAAATGATGATAAGTCCCGAACCTGAATTTCTATTGACATGAAACTAATTTTACCACTTAGATAATCAAGTATACTTCGTATGCCTTTTATATTGTTTTGGTTGATTCTATACGTGTGATTTATGGTGAATTTTGCAAGTCATATGGCGTTGGCTGTCATAACTTGGTGAATCTCTGTTCAGTGCATTTCTACCTTATTTTATGTTTGCTTTATACTTTCTGCATAGTGATCGTTTACATTAAGTCTAGCGACTGATTTGCATTTTTGATATATAAGTGTTAGTGATTGGGTTGTAGCAAGTACGATAGTGAACCAGTGATCGAAAGTTATATTGATAAGTGGAAGCGTGATTGAAAGTGAAAGCGATATGTATTTGTTCACAACCTATCTAATACCTAAACACATACTATAACCTGGGAAATGGGGAAATCAAGATGGAATTGAACTCGTATTTAGCGAGGTACCGTGACTTAGAGGATGATCATTCGATATTATACACACACACACACACACACACACACACACACACACACACACACACACACATACATACATACATACATACATATACATTAGGTCGTGGGCCTAACGGCACGGCTGCAGGGATATGTCCTGAGCAACAATGGACCGTAGTCTCGGGTATGTACGAGACCCTTGTTAAACACGAGCATCATTTTCACCAATTGATTTCATTGACTTAGTGACTGATAAGTAGTGACATACACATTGCCTGGTTTACTGACATGATACATATATCGCGCTGGGCATATTCAAATGATATTCATTATTCTCATGTTTCTGTATTTTGTCGCACCTTTCATATTTGATAACATTGTACGCACATTATATATTTATTTCTATATGTGTCACCCTGACGACCTGAGTGTGCATGCTCAGAGGACGAAGTGGACCCAGCCCAGGAGCAGAATCTGCCATTCGAGATTGCGGAGGTTTAGACCATGACATCAGCGCCATCCCTTCCTTACTATAAGAGTATTGTTATTTCGTTGGTTAGTTATTTCTTCCATGTAAATAAATGTATCTTGAACTCTTTTATTTTGATGTAATAAAGTTGTGAGCTGTGATATCATTTACTCTAGTACTGTTTACTAACTACCATGTGCTCCCCTCCGAATGGCGGCCGAGACATGGACTGTCTTGCTTGAGATTCAGGACAGATGCTATATGGTTTTATCCGTCCACCTCTCCTAAGATGCCAAGTTGATTTATGGCACCGTGTATCGGAGGTTTAGACGGATGCGGCCGATGTAGCAGACTTCGTCAGATTCCCCCTCGTTTGAGGGGTTTTTGATTGTGGGGACGCTTTTCCCTGCAGGCGCAAGCTCCTGCAGTTAATTACGCTACCGCATCGCGGTAACAACTTTCTCCTTCTCCAGAATTTCACTTTAGTGTTTGTTTTGTTTGTGGTTGCCCGTGGATTGTATACGGAGACTAATTTATGTCGTCGCCCGTAGGACGTGGATTAGTCCAAATTCGTATTTTCTTAGATTTGGTTTTGGGGTTTTGGTTTGAGGATACGTTAGCCATATTTGAGGCTAAGATCAACTCAAACGGGATCGTTTAGATCCAACAAAAGAGCGTTTGGGGGCTCTATTGTTCCAGTTTAGGGACGTAGTGGTCCATAGGTAGTTTAGGGACATTGCGGTCCATCTTTCCCGTTTTGGGGACGGATGTTAGTTTAAGGACGCATAAGTCCATGGGTTTAAGGACCCCACAGTCTGTTTCTTGGTTTAAGAACGCATAAGTCCATGAGTTTAAGGACCCCACAGTCTGTATGGTTGGTTTAAGGATGCATAAGTCCATGAGTTTAAGGACCTCACAGTCCGTATGGTTGGTTTAAGGACGCATAAGTCCGTGAGTTTAAGGACCTCACAGTCCGTGTCGATGTGTGGTTGTCGAGACCCGTCATCTCTCTGACGTCGTTGAAGGATTATAACGATAGGTGTCAGAGGATTTCAGAGATGTACCCTTGAACCGGATGTAAATTGATTTAAGGGAGCAGCCGTGCTCGGTCAATTTAATTTGAGGACTTACGGCCATAATTGGGCTAAGTCCAGTTGAAAATGTTCAACGTTTTTATTTATCTTTGGCCTATTAGGCCTGTGCTAGGGCTTTGCCCCTGTTTAATAATGCATTGCATTTTATTCTGGCCTGTTAGGCCTTTTTGATTTGGGCTCTGTCCCTTTTTGAATGATGCACAATATCTGTTTTGGTCTGACAGACCTTGGTTTGGGCTCTGCCCTTTTTTTTAAAATAATGCATTGCATTTTATTCTGGCCTGCAGAGCATTAATTAAACCGACAGAGTGTCACGTGGCCTGTCAGGCGCTCTGCGCCAATAAATGAGCGCAAGCGCATGTGGAGGTGATACGTGTCACACTCTGGTGAGCGCAAGCGCAGTTAGCGCAGTGCGCTGCGCTGTTGCGCTGCTGACACGTGGCGCGCTCTGGTGAGTTGCGCCAATTTCAGAGAGCAATGCTCTATTTTAAAAGCGCATAGCGTAAGTTGTTCTGGAGCTGACACGTGGCGCTTTCTGGTGGCTTGCACCAACCCAAGAGCGCAAAAGTGCAGAATTTCAAGTGCAAGGCACTGTTTTAATATCCAATTTTGGATTTTCAAGAAAAGAATCTTTAAAGATTTCAGAACCAATGGTTCATCAAAAGGCAATGTCTTTATTATTATTATATTTTTTTATTGAAGATCTTTGATCTTATTCTTAGATCAATGATCTTTTTTTTTTATTCAGAGGTTTTACCTTTTCTTTCTTTGAGCTCTTCTCAGAATTCTTTAGAGGAATTCTCTGTTTTTCTCTCTGTCTTCTTCTTCTTGAATTGGGGTCTAGGGGCCTTTATATAGCGCCCATTAATTTGTTAATTTTGTTAAAGAGATCATTCTCTGAGTGATTTGGGGAATTTTCCCCACCGTTGGATCTTTGATCCAAGGGTTTCTGTTTTACAAAAGACAATTTTCTTGTTTTAACAAGAATAGAAAGATCTTACTGGAATTTTAATTCTGTTTGGCGCAGATGCACTAGCGCTTGACACGTGTCACACAGCGCACAGCGCAGCGCAGTAACTGCGCTGACATGTGTCGCTCAGCGCAACTGCGCTGACACGTGTCGCGCAGCGCAACTGCACTGACGCAACTGCGCTGACACGTATCGCGCAGCGCAGCGCTTGCGCAACTGAAGCGTTGCTTCTTTTAATTTTTGTTTTAAATAGAGCCTTGCTCTGATTGGGCGCGCTGCCTTGAGCGTTGCGCTGACGTATCAACTTCTGACACATGGCACGTTGCGCGCAGCGCACGGGATTTGAAGCGTTGCTTCAATTTTTTGAATTTTTGAAATTCAAACAGAGCTTTGCTCTGATTGGGGGAAACAAATGCTCCCCCATCGTTGCGCTCATGTGGCGCGCACGTGAGTGCAACGGTGGCAAGATCTTGGCCGTTGGATCAATGGGTAAGTTGAAGGGGCGCAGGCGCCTATAAATAGGACCCTTAGTCCTTGGAAAATGTTTTATCATTTTTCAAGAACTTGAATTTTCAGAGCCCTGCTCTTGTTTAAGAATTTTAGAGCCTTGCTCTCGTTTCTTCCCAAGAACTTCAGAGTTCAGAACCTAGAATCATCTTAGGTAAAATTAAATTAAATTTTATTAACAGAGCCTTGCTCTCATAGATCTTTGATCTAAAGAAAACCTTTCTGGGGTTTTATCAACAGAGCCTTGCTCTCAAAAGTCTATAGATCTACAGAGATCTTGTTTCATGAGTTTTAACCTATGAACAGAGCTTTGCTCATGGATCAAATGTGGATCTTTTTTATCTGAAAATGAAGAACTCCTAAGAGTTTTCATGGATCTTTAGGATCCCAAATTTTTTTTTAATCTTTAGGAGCTTAAAGAGAAGTTTTCTTTTCTTTTAATAGATTTTCTCATCATTATCACAGAGCTAGGCTCTTTTAAGGAATTTCATTCCCTTGAGACCAGAGTTTGACAAGTGTCACTCTGTGACAGAGCTTTGCTCTGAAAGAGGAGATTTTCTCCTTGTCTCTAGGGATTTTTATTATTAATGAGAATATCCTCTTGGGGATTAATTGACAGTCTCATCTAATGATGGGGCTGTCTTATTAACTGATGCACTGTCATCCAGATTTTGTGGGTCCCCCTTTTAGTCCCCTACCCACTGCATTGCAGTATGGTATAAATTTTAAAATTCCAGGCGTTGGAATTATGATACTGACGGTTGATTTTTTACCCCTTGCAGTGAACATTTCTACTGATTTGTCTTTCCCGTTTGTTCGCTCGGAGGGAGGATTTCCCCAGGCACCAGTGGACCGAGTGGTGCTCGCTCTCATCAAGGATCATGACCCCGAGCACAAGAGCCTTCACCTGTAGGGTAAGTGGTATAATGAGATCATCCAGGGTCGCCGAATTTTCGGTTCCGCCACGCCGTCTGAGCCCATATTTTCGATCCCCTATACAGATGAACCCCCGGTGAAGTATGCCGTGGAGGTCAAAAATTGGAATTCGGATGACCTCCTCCAGCCTGCAATTGGGGCTATTCCCGTGCAGCCGCCACCGGCAATAGATATTTTGGGGAGGCGAATCTGTCAGGGTGAAGCACGCCCTTGGGGACAGGCCTATAACATTGGATTGATCCCGCGACCGCCTGCCGGATATTTGCAGTGGGCCCGGTACATCTTATCAGCGAAGAGGACTCATCTGATGAAGATTGGTTTGTATTCGGCCATCTACGTCTCGCTGTTTGAGTATCCCTCTCCTCCAACGTAGTGGGTTAAGGCTTTTATTGAACAATGGAATATCCCCATCCACACCTTCCTGATGACGGACAGGGAAGTTTTTATCTCCTTGGAGGAGTTTGCTGAAATCTCGGGTCTGCCGATGAGGGGGGAGCATTACGAGGAGCTGCTTCCTCCTGACGAATACGTCTTTGCCACCAAGCCGTTGGTGTTTGATCTGACGCTGGAGAACGCTATTCAGCACCAGTTTCCAGGCTTGGTGAAGGTGCTGGAGATCTATGAAGGGCTCTATCTGGAATCGGGCGTCCGGGGAGTCAATTTCGCAGATTTTATCGCCCGCTTCATTCGACCAGAGTTCTTATCAGAGCGGAGCGAGAAGTTCGCCCAGCTTGATGATCCTTTTGGCTTCGGCTTGGACCGCCGACCCACATCGGAGGATGATCATAAGGACTTTTATCTTCCCGGCGCCGCCGTCGTGCCCTTGTCAGAAATCGCCGTCCCGGGCATGGATGAGGAGACCTTTTTTGAAGGGTTCCTGGGACTGTGGTTGTGCAGCTTTGCGCTCCCCATGCACCCGCACCACATGCGGCCGTCTGTTTTCTACCCAGCGCATCAGATGGTGGCTGGTCTGCAGTTGACAGTAGGAATCACCGGGCTGGCTCACCTTTATAACGGACTTAGCGTAGCGGCGGACGCTAATGAGCTTGGGGTGCAGCCTGCTAACTTCCCGATGCACTACTTCACCTCTTGGATGGAACTGCATATGCACGGGGTGTTCGGCGCCCACAAGATCCCTCCGTTTTTTGAGAAGTGCAGACTCCTAAGAGTCATGCGGTTGGTCGGCGCTTCGATCGTGGTTGCGTCTCCGCGAGAGGCTAGGGGGTTTCTCCTCCGTCCACACCTGGTCGGAGCGAAGGTTTCTTTTTTGGATAAATTCATAACCATAGGCTCAGAAACTACCAAGTCAGTGGTGCCGCTGCGCGATGACTTCAAGGACGGGGCCTCCGTACTGAAAGCTCAGGAGATCCTCCACCTCTACTCTATTCGGCCGGGCTATCTGGTGTTTAGGCAGAATGAGACGGCACTCTTCATGAGGTATAACCCTCACCGGTTTGCTCAGCAATCGAGCTATCACCAGGGGATCTCGATGGAAGCTTTCTTGGAAAAACCCGTGGCCAGCCGAGAGGGGATAAGGAATGCCATACACTATTTCATGCGGCTTAACACGGGTTCTTATTTCTTCATCAGCGAGCCGAGCTGCGTCCCCAAGGTGCTCAACGTGTACGTGGCTTGGTACGCGCATGCAATGGGTCCAGTTATCCTTATGGAGAAGCGCATGCTGGTTGACCGTAAGGGTGCGCCTCCCGGTGGCGATCGCAGGGCTCCCTTGAAGCCAAGGACCCCGGTCATTCCTCCGCTGAAAGATTTCGGAACCGTGACACCGCGCGTGTTGAGCCCTACGCGCGGACTGCCACTTCGTGGTACTGCGGATGCACCACCAGCGCCCCATGCTCCAGTGGAGACGGTAGATGTAGTTTCGCCGGAGTCCGGCGTGGGCGCGGATATCGGGACCCGCCGCCCTAAGGTGCCTGCAAAGCGCAAGTCGATCTTGGGTGCACCCAGGGCTGGTGGGCAGAAGAGGAAGAAGAAGTCGCTCCTCTCTCTTGACGCGATCCTCGATTTAGAGCCTCAGGCCCCTCTTACAGAAGGTATAAGCGAGTATGGCAGCAATAAGGGCTTCTCGGTAGATCCAGCAGACACCGATCTGGCGGCCGCCATTGCGGCTTCTGAGCGGTCAGCCAGACTCGAAGCGTGGTTGGATAAACTCGCTCAAGCAGGTAATCATTAGCTGCATTCTTCGTCATTTTATCGCATTTTTTATCATTAACTATGACTAATACTTTCCCCATTCTTTGACAGGTGTCACTACCGAAGAAGCCATCGCTGCTTCTTTGAAAACCTTCAAGGAGGAAGAAAATAAGCGCGCTTTAATGGGCGTTGGTACATCCCGCCTTATCAAGTTTTTTTTTGTGTCCTCTTTTCTTATGGCTGACCTAACCTTCTTCCTTTGTCTATTTGCAGGGGCCACGCCAGCTGATGCGGGGACTCTCCCCGGGCCCGCTACTGAAGTCCCAGTCTCCTCGGGGCTGCCGCGAGAGCCTCAACTCGACAAGTCGATGAGGGATGCCTTGAAGGATTTGGAGGCATCTCTGTTCACAGACGAGGACGTATCAATGAAGGAGGCTTTGAAGAGGTCTGTCTCAACGGCTCAGGAGGAGAGAAAGCGGCTAAGGCGCGAGGCGAAGGCACGCAGGGCTGCTTTAGCCGTGGGAGCTGGCCCAAGCACCATCCCTCATGCTGCTACTCCTTCGGAAGAGTCTCCAGTCGCCCTGTCCACTGCTCATAGGCGGGCATTGCGTGCAGCTCGGGAGACCAACGATCAGTCCACCTCAGGTAGTGTGTCTTTCAAGATTTTGTTGCGAGAATTATAAACCTATCGGTTCTTATATATCTCGTCCTGTAGGGCCAAGTCCAACCGAAGGGGAGGCGGAAACCGCCAAGCCTAAGGGGACAGTGGAGGAGGTATTGGTCAAACCCGAGCCGACGAGGGGCAACGTCGCCGGGGTTGCTGAGCCTGAGCTGGGGGCTGAGGGAGCTGCACCAGAGAAGGTCGTTGATGCCGAGCCTGAGGTGGCGGCAAATGAGACGACTGCTATAACTGAGCCTGGGGCAGCGGCGGACGAGGCACCTGAGCCCGGTGACCCCATGGTGACGACGGATGAGACAATGGCGACCGCCGAGCCCGAGGGAATAGCAGGTGAGGCGGGCGTGATTCCTGAGGACGAGTCGGCCGCCCTTTCTCAAGAGTCTGGCAATGCTCCGATCATTGCTCTCCCCGCTTACGGTCCTCCGCCGTCTCCTGGCCTCGCGAGCATGACGACGGCCCCCGTAGAGTCTGGTGATGAGGCCACAGGAGGTGGACTCGTATCAATGGAGGAGGGAGACGCCTCCGTTTCGGCTGGCGGCTCTTCGGGTAAATTTCGAGTTATTGTCCCCCTTTTTTTTTATATCTTGCGATCCTTTCTGACAAGTTTATCTTTGTTTTTTAACGCAGGTGCGGCCAGTGCCGATGCTCCATTGCTCGAGGGAGCGCCGTCAACTACTGCTTTGGCGGTGGTCACCTCTCAGCCTTCCCTTGTACCATCAAAGATGTTGGAAGGTATGGATTTGCAACCCATTAGTTTTATCTTTCAGCCGCATAATTTATGTACTAATGTCGTATTATTGCGTCTTTTCAGGAGTGCTTTTTGATCATCTCTATCAGGTGTTGCACCCGCACTTCTCCTTCCCATCTGAACTCGCTTCTTCCTCCAGTGGCGCTAGTGAGTATAGTTTCCAACTGATGTCTTTCCTTTTTTTAGTGATGGAATTATTTCTAACTTTCCCTCGTCCTGATTGCAGTGCTACAAATTGAAGGAGGGGATGAGAGATCGGTCGCGCCGCCGGCCTTTCCGGCCTTGCCGCCCGCTGCAGCTGGTATAGTAAACTATCTCATCAATGACTTTTTTTTGTATTTCTTGAACTGTCATCTAATCGTATTTTTTTTTGTTTTTTTTAGCTGTCGTTCCGATCCCGACGCCTTTTGAGTCTCGAGTCACAATGCCGGCAGGCCCCTTCCTGGGACGTCCATCTTCAAAGGATGCCGTAATGAGCTTAGGTATGCTGAGCGGATACGTCGAGGAGCTTGACGCAGACGCTCTCCCCTCTGCCATGGATTTCGCTGCGGAGGTTAACCCGATGTTGGCGGCGCTTGTGAATTTTCACGATGGAGGCGTCGTCGAGCTTTGGGTTAATCACTGCAGGGAAATCGAGGTCCGCCTGCATCAATTGGAGTTTATGCGCCCTGCTCCCGAGACCTTAGCCGCAAGCAATCAAAGAGCAGCGTGGATTGAGCAAAGCGCTTCTTACTTCCGTCACTTGGAACAAGAAGCGGTTTTAAAGCTGAGGGAATGCCAAGAGACCTCAAACGAGACGGCTCGCTTACACGCTGAGGTTGAGGCGAACGTTGCCCAGGTGAAGGCTATCTTCGAGGGCCTTCTGGAGCACATCTCTAATGGGCTAAACTTGAAGCGAAAGCTTGATATCGCCGAGCGTGACGCCCAAGGCCGCGAAGCCGCTCAGCAGGCCGTTGGGGAGCAGCTTGTATCCTTCTTGCAGCAGCGGGCTCAAGTGGAGGCGGAACTGGCGGTGGCGACCGATCAGGAAAAGGCATGGAAGGAGGTGCGCGAACAATTGATAGAGCTATTTAAGACGCTTCCTTCCCAGTAGATGCCCTTGTATCAATATACTTGTAAAAAAAAAATCTTTTTTGAATAAGATGTATCCATTCTTTATTCTTTTGTACGATTCACCTTGTACTTGATTGAATTTATAAATAAAGATACACATTTTTTCTTTGCAATGTCTTGTATCATTTATTCGCTTTTTCTCTTCTCTTATTATCAGCATGTTGTCTTGATAAACACGGTTGACAGATAATAGAGTAAGCATCTTTTTTTTTACGAGATAGCGATGGCTTAGGCCGCAGGTTCAGATCTGCTGCCTAAGACTTTTCAACTTTATGAACCGTGAGGGTCTCATAGAGACTTTTCTCCCTACGGATCGAGAGGATCTCATAGGTGGATTTTCTCCTTAGGGATCGTGAGGATTCCTAAGTGTATTTTCTCTTATAAGTCGTAAGAATCTTATAAGAGAGTTTTTCCCCCTTACGAGTCGAGAGGACCCGTAAGCGGTTGTTTCTCTCCTTGTCGAGATTCGACTTCGGAGAGTAAGACCCGTGGATAGTATGCAAGAGACCATTTTGGGCCGACTTGCAGGATCCCGGTGCTTAGGAAACAAGTTTTTTAATCCTTACTGCCTAAGGCTTTATCTTACGAGTCGAGACGAATCGAGAAGTTCTCACAAAGACATCAATTTCCTCACGAGTCGAGACGAATCGAGCATTTCTCGCAAGAATATCCTAACGTCATAGTTAACCTCTGCTCTTTACGACAGAAGTCCGTTAGGGTCTGTGGTACTTAGGGTTTTGGTCGTCGTACCGTCGCATCAGCTGATATATTCCTCGATAGGCAATCGTGCTGTTCGAGTAGCCCTGCGACTGCCGTGTCTCTGATCCCTTCGGGGGCTGGACAAGACGTCTTCAAGCAATCTTCCTTGGCAGTTTGACCGTCGGAAGAGCAAGCGTTAGGAATTTTGCCATGCCGCTTTTTACTTGAGGTTAGGCTCATTTTGGAGAGCCCCGATGAGTCATAACCACTCCACGCTGGCGTGGGATGATCTCCGATAGTCTTTCAGGTTTTATATGTGTTGCCGTCAAGACCCTGAAGCTAGGAATTTGGCCTTCGCTTCATTTGCTAGCATTGCGTCTGCTGTATTGAGACGAATATCGCGGTTGTCTCTAGGTTGTTGGTGAACCGTCGAGGTTTGGAACTAGGGACTTTGCCGTGGCTCCGCTGTTCGATGATGTTGCGTCTGCTGTGTCGAGACGATCGTCAAGGTGGCGACCATTCCGCACTGGTGTGAGATGATCTCCGGTTGTCTTTCAGGCTTTATATGACTTGCCGTTAAGACCTTGAAGCTAGGAATTTGGCCTTCTCTTCGTTTGCTGGCATTGCGTCTGTTGTATCGAGACGAATGTCGCGGTTGTCTCTAGGTTGTTGGTGAACCGTCGAGGTTTGGAACTAGGGACTTTGCCGTGGCTCCGCTGTTTGATGATGTTATGTCTGCTGTGTCGAGACGAACGTCGATGTGGTGACCATTCCACACTGGTGTGAGATGATCTCCGATTGTCTTTCAGGCTTTTTATGACTTGCCGTTAAGACCTTGAAGCTAGAAATTTGGCCTTCGCTTCGTTTGTTTTGTCATATCCAAATCCTGTTGGAGGAAGGACATTGTTGTTGACATTGCGTCTGCTGTAACGAGACAAAGGCTGAGGTGGAGCTGGGATTTTGCCGTCACTCCGCTTTATTGACCATGGGGTCTTTTGTTGACGTTGCATCTGCATCCTGCTGGACTGCGAAAGAACGCCTTTGTTGATTCTTTAGGCTGTAGATACTGCCGTTAAGATTTGGAACTAGGGACTATATCGTGGCTCCGTTTCATTGCGACTCTGAGATCGATTGTTGACGTCATGTCTGCATCCAGTTGGAGTGAGGAGAAACACCGTTAGCGATCTCTAAGTTGTCAATATCGACGTAGAAACCCTGAAGCTAGGGATCTTCTTTTGCTCCATTTGTTGACATCGTGTCTGCAATATTGCGACAAATGTCGGTATTGTCTCTAGGTTGTCTATGAACCGTTGAGATTTGGCTTCGCTTTCTGGTGGAGCCTGTTGGGAAGGTATGGTTCCCTCTTTGTTTGTGTCCCTGGATTGTATACAGGGATCGATGTGATCTGACCTGTAGGGCAAAAGTTTCATTCATTTTTTTTTATTATTATTATATTTCCGCAATGCTTTATTATTTCAGCTTTTATATCGCGAAGGTCGCGATTGCCCAATCATTTCGGCTATTTTCTTTTTACTCGCTGCTTTTATTGCGAGTTGCCCAATCATTTCGGCTATTTTTCATGCATACATTTTTACTTGCTGCTTTTTATTGCAAGTTGCCCCATCATTTCGGCTATTTCGTATGCATGTATGGCTCGCTGATTTTCTTTTATCGCGAGTGTGAAATTTGGAATCTGACGCCAATCTTAGCATCAGCATCGCTGTGACTGGAATATTGCCAGGAGCGAATCATCATTTGCCATGAAAGGACTTAGAATTTGATTCCGGTTTAGGCATCAGCATCGCTACAACTAGGATATTGCCAGGAGCAAATCATCATTTGCCTCTGTCGATGTCGAACAAAGGTGGCTTAGCGAACAGAGTTAGGGTCTTGTCGACTAAGGCTTTTGACTTCATTAGCCGTAAGGGTCTCATAAAGGTATTTCTCCCTACAAGTCGTGAGATCTCGTAGGTGTGTTTTCTCCTTAGAGATCATGAGGATTCCTAAGTGTATGTTCCCCTGTTAGTCGTAAGGATCTTACAAAAAGGGTTTTCTCCTTATCAGTCGAGAGGACCTATAAGGGTTGTTCACCGTATGGACATATCCCCAGTCATTGATGGGACTTGGTTAAGGAAATTTTTATTCACGCCCATGGATTGTATATAGGGGCCAGTGTTGAGCCACTTGTAGGGCAATATCGAAGGTTGTGGGGGTTGCTTAAGCACAGGTTTGGGTCTCTGTAACTTAAGACTTTCAAATCTTATGAGCCGTGAGGGTCCCATAAGGGAGTTCTCCTTATGAGTCGTGAGGATCTCGTAAGTGTATTTTCTCCTTAGGAATCGTGAGGATCCCTAAGTGTGTTGCTCCCTTGTGAGTCGTAAGGATCTCACGCGGGTGATTTCTCCTTATAAGGTCGAGAGGACCCTGTAAGTGTCCTTTAACGAGGTTGCGCCCTTTCGGGTTTTCACAAACACTCGCCGGTAGTCCTGCTGTTTTTACTCATGGAGCCCTTTCGGGTTTTCATCCGTGCCCATTTCGCTTATGGACGTACCTTTTTTTTTTACGAGGTCGAAACTCTTTCGGATTTTCACGAACACTCGCCGGTAGCCCTGCTATTTTTACTCACGGAGCCCTTTCGGGTTTTCATCCGTGCCCATTTTGCTTATGGACATACCGTTTATTTTTTTATTATTATATTTTTTAATCTTTTTTTTATATATCGGCTTTGTGATGTTTCAATCCACCGTAGTTTATCGACATCTCGGTCAACAGCTAGTTTTAGGACGTAGTGGTCCGTCATTAGTTTAAGGACATTTCGGTCCACCGTTAGTTTAAAAACGTTGCGGTCCGTTGTCGCCGTATTCGAGGCGATCTCTAGTTTACTGACTTTTCGGTCTATGGGGCTTTCTCCATGAATGAGCATGATGCCCCCGGCGTCTCCATCTTTCCCGTCGCGTTCGGTTGTGGCGGGCTCACCTTTCAGTTTTTGGAGATGACGAACTTGCCTTGTTGGTATTGATCTTCAACCCAGTTTTTGAAGACGTAGCAATTCTTAATCAGGTGACCTACCGTTTGGTGATAAGGGTAATAATCGAGATCGTTAACATCGCCTAGCCGTAACGGACGCTTTGGACTTAGCAGATTGATGAGTCTGTCGCGCACTGCCAGCTCGAACAGTTTCCTTGTTTTATCTTGAGGAAACGAGTAAGGACGTTTCAACTTTTCCTGGAGGGGTTGCCGCTTGTTGTTTCGGCAAACAACCGGTCTAGGGCCACTCAATTGCTGTTGAGTATTGGCTACGAGGGCTGTTTTTCCCTTGTCTTTATCCTTTTTGCTCGATCCTTTGTTTGTGAGGCCGAGATTTTTTTCGAGTAGCGTGCGATTGCATGGCTGAATGTCCTCATAATTCTTCGATTCAGAGATGGATTCCTTGAAGAGAGGGTTGAAGGAGGCTTCTTCGTCAGAGTCGCTTCCGAAGGTGATAACTTGCGATCCCTTGGAGTCGGCTATGTGACAGTCGGCGGCGGCTCTTTTGCGCTCATCTATTGCATTTTTCTGATGTCTACGAGCTTCACGCTTTGTCCTGTTGAACCGTTGCTTTTGAGCGACATACCCTTGCCACCAACACTTAAAGGAGTCGCAGTCTTCGGTAGGATGTATGATCTTCTGATGATACAAGCAGAAGTTAGGATGTATCTCCACTCCACCGAGAGTATTTTCTTCAGAGGGTGGTAGCTTCATTCCCGCTGACAGGGCTTTAGCAAACTTTTTCCTCGTCTTGAATTTGTTTTTATCCACAGCGGATGGCTTTTGATTTGACGGGAGTGCCTCGACTCTTTGGTCCAGTCGTCGGTGTTTGGTTCCTTCCAGTATGGCCATCTCACGCTCTTGATTGGCTTTAACTTTCAGACAAATCTCATTCAGGAAGGCATCGATCAACTCATCTGACGGCCGCGAAATTTCTGGTTCAGGGTCCGCCCTCGGTTTCTCGGCGCAAGGAGCCTCTTTATCATCCGCCAGTGAGTGAGAGATCACATGACAACTCGCTACGTAGTCTTCGGATTCATCTGATGAGTCTTCTCCATCGTTTTCGTCCTCCACAAAAGAACAAGCTGCCCCCATCGTGTCCGTCTTCTTTGGAGTGTGCGGCTGTGGTGGGTTTACCCTCCAGTTTTCAGACAGCGCGAACTTCCCTTGTAGGTACTGATCCTCGATCCATCCCTTAAAGACGAAGCAATTCTCGATCGGGTGACTTACCGTTTGGTGGTAAGGGCAATAATTGGGATTATTGAAATCGTCTGGCTGCAACAGACGTTTTGGACTCGGAAGATTGATGAGTCTGTTGCGCACTGCCAGCTTAAACAGTCTTCTTGTCTTATTCTGAGGAAACGAGTAAGGACGTCCTAGTCTCTCCTCGAGGGACGGGCGTGGACGCAGGCCGTTTTGGCGAACGACCGGCTTTGAGTTGCTCGGCTGCTGTTGAGCATTGGCGACGACGATCACTTTCCCTTTTCCTTTCTCATTTCGAGAGTCTGGTTTTGGAGGAGACGGTCCATGGCCCATCTGGTCCATTTAGGCTAATTTGTCGATCAAGGCCTGGAAGGTGGTCGGCCTGAAGAACATCATGAATTGCGAGATGGTCGCTTGCGGATCGAGAGTGTCCACGAACATGCCTACCGCAGGTGCCTCTTCTATGCGTTGTTCGCATTTCGACCATAGGTTCCGCCATCGTGTTGCGTATTGGACCCACGTTTCGCCTGGCCTTATCCTGGCATTTATCAGTGCTGTTATCGGGGTGCGTTCACTAGCACTCGCGAATCTTTATGTAAACAGTATCTCCATCTCCGCAAATGTTTTGATAGAGTCGTTAGGTAGCTCCGAATACCATTCAAAGGCTATTTCTGCTAGGCTGCCGACGAATTGGCGAAGCAACAATTTTTCATCGCCTCCAGTATTGCCGCATAAGGCCCTGAATTGAGCGACATGCTGATGCAGATTCCCTGTCCCTTTATATACGTGGAACTTAGGGATCGTATATCCCGGCGAGTAACTGATTTGGTCATACCAGCTTGGATAGGGTCGTCCGGTTCTAATAATTTGCGCATCCGCTTCATTCGCCTGATGAGCTCGTATTTGCTGAGCAATATAATCATCAAGCGCGGCCTTGAAAATGGTTTCATCCTTGGCTGCTGAAAGAGCCGGCTGAGGATTAGATGTCTCCCTTCTATCATCTTCAACAATGATTAGAGGGTCATCAGCAGGAGGATCTTGTTGGATCATCATACCCACCATGTCCTGGAACAGGAGGGCCATTTGTTTTATGTTAGTCGCTTGCTCTGCGGCTTCTTTGTCCTTCTTTTCGAGGACTCTGCGTAAGAAATCAGCATCAGTCTCTTGTTCGTGACGCTGTTCTAATGACGCCTCCGAGCTTTCTTTTGGCCTGGTAAGTACAGCCATTGCAGTCATCATTTCCTGAAGCTTCTATTGCTGCTCCTGGGCTTTTGTCACGGATCGGGTGAGCGATCGGTGACCCGTCGAAGCGCGGATTTCCTCCTTTTCAGAAGCCATATAAACAGTGTACACCACCATGCCCCCAGACCTGGGGCGTTTGTGTTCAGCGCTTTTACGCTTCGCCGTGTTCACAGGGGCTCTTTGCGGCTTCCTTTTCCTTTGAGGGATTGGAGATGAGGGGGCCGTTGCAGTGGGCACCCAAGTAGCTGTTGCTTTTTGTGGCTTGACGGAGTAATTCTTCTCCTGCCGCACCTTCATCTTTTTCTGTCGGCGGAGATAGTTTTCATCAATCACCGACTCCTGGACCTGTCGCCAGACTTTGTAAATTTTAGAGGACAGCCGTTGAAGGGGATGCTCTAGCTTCTTCTCTGGAGAATTCTTCACAGATGAAGGAGTTCGTTTCAACACCGCAGTAGGAGAGTTTCTGTGCACCGTGTTCAGCAATGCAAAGCTGTTCCCGGTTGGAACAGCAGCCTCAATTCCCACCATCGGAGCTGGTAGCGTAAATCCAGAGGGGGAGTTCCCCCCAGCCTTCCTTACTCGATGCCAGTGGCGATGTCGAGCGCGTCGTGCGGGTGGAATTGATTGAGCCGCAGGGGGGACCTTCTCATGCCCCCTGTGTTGGTCAGAATCTGCTGGTATCAGCCTTTTAAAGACCGACGTCCGTTGAATGAGGACGACCAACCTGTCAAAAGCAGACTTTCGAGCAGGGGAAGCAACCTTGGTGATCTCGCATGGAGCAGCAACCGGAATGGCTAGCCTTGTAAAAACTGACTTCTTGGAAGGAGGAGCCTTTCCAATGATTTCGTCTACCTGAGTCGGGATAGCTATCCGCTTTGGGATGACAGCTTCGGGTATCGCGGGTTTGCAGACGTTCTGGCCCAGTCTGTTGAAAACTGAGGTATTGAAGCTGGACGACCCATTGAGAGGGGTCGCGGTAGTGGTAAGCCAATCAAAGACCGACTTCTTTGGGGTTTCTTACAACGTCATTGTGGCATTGAAGCTCAACGGTGGGAGCATGGTCCCGAAGAATAATCCAGTGGTGGCCTGAGTTACATGCTCCACTGGCATCTTGAAAAGGGAGGCCGCTTGGGGCCCATAATTCACTCCTCCAGCAAAGACCGAGCGAGAGTTGCAGCTGCAAGCAGTGCAGTTTGAAGCCATTGATCTTCTGTTTTCTGCACGGAGCAAGACACCAAATCTTAGTACCTCGAATCCACAGGCAACCACAGCAAACCGTGATTCGTTCGTGAACACGACACACGAAGTGTGGAGTGGAAAGAGGAAAAAGTCCCACCGGACGTGCCAGAATCTGCTCCCCTCCGAATGGCGGCCGAGACATGGACTGTCTTGCCTGAGATTCGGGGCAGATGCTATATGGTTTTATCCATCCACCTCTCCAAAAATGCCAAGTTGATTTATGGCACCGTGTATCGGAGGTTTAGACGGATGCGGCCGATGTAGCAGACTTCGTCAGATTCCCCCTCGCTTGAGGGGTTTTTGATTGTGGGGACGCTCTTCCCTGCAGGCGCAAGCCCCTGCAGTTAATTACGCTACCGCATCGCGGTAACAACTTTCTCCTTTTCCAGAATTTCACTTCATGTCGTGGGTGTTTGTTTTGTTTGTGGTTGCCTGTGGATTGTATATGGAGACTAATTTATGTCGTCGCCCGTAGGATGTGGATTAGTCCAAATCCGTATTTTCTTAGATTTGGTTTTGGGGTTTTGGTTTGAGAATACGTTAGGCATATTTGAGGCTAAGATCAACTCAAACGGGATCATTTAGATCCAACAAAAGAGCGTTTGGGGGCTCTATTGTTCCAGTTTAGGGACGTAGTGGTCCATAGGTAGTTTAGGGACATTGCGGTCCATCTTTCCCGTTTTGGGGACGGATGTTAGTTTAAGGACGCATAAGTCCATGGGTTTAAGGACCCCACAGTCCGTATCTTGGTTTAAGGACGCATAAGTCCATGAGTTTAAGGACCCCACAGTCCGTATGGTTGGTTTAAGGACGCATAAGTCCATGAGTTTAAGGACCTCACAGTTCGTATGGTTGGTTTAAGGACGCATAAGTCCGTGAGTTTAAGGACCTCACAGTCCGTGTCGATATGTGATTGTCGGGACCCGTCACCTCTCTGACGTCGTTGAAGGATTACAACGATAGGTGTCAGAGGAGTTCAGAGATGTACCCTTGAACCGGATGTAAATTGATTTAAGAGCAGCCATGCTCAGTCAATTTAATTTGAGGACTTATGGCCATAATTGGGCTAAGTCCAATTGAAAATGTTCAACGTTTTTATTTATCTTTGGCCTATTAGGCCTGTGCTAGGGCTTTGCCCCTGTTTAATAATGCATTGCATTTTATTCTGTCCTGCTAGGCCTTTTTGATTTGGGCTCTGTCCCTTTTTGAATGATGCACAGCATCTGTTTTGGTCTGACAGACCTTGGTTTGGGCTCTGCCCTTTTTTTAAAAATAATGCATTGCATTTTATTCTGGCCTGCAGAGCATTAATTAAACTGACAGAGTGCCACGTGGCCTGTCAGGCGCTCTGCGCCAATAAATGAGCGCAAGCGCATGTGGAGGTGACACGTGTCACACTCTAGTGAGCGCAAGCACAGTTAGTGCAGTGCGCTGCGCTGTTGCGCTGCTGACACGTGGCGCGCTCTGGTGAGTTGCGCCAATTTCAGAGAGCAATGCTCTATTTTAAAAGCGCATAGCGCAAGTTGTTCTGGAGCTGACACGTGGCGCTTTCTGGTGGCTTGCGCCAATCCAAAAGCGCAACAATGCAGAATTTCAAGTGCAAGGCACTCTTTTAATATCCAATTTTGGATTTTCAAGAAAAGAATCTTTAAAAATTCCAGAACCAATGGTTCATCAAAAGGCAATGCCTTTATTATTATTATATTTTTTTATTGAAGATCTTTGATCTTATTCTTAGATCAATGATCTTTTTAAAAGAAATTCTTTTTTATTCAGAGGTTTTTACATTTTCTTTCTTTGAGCTCTTCTCAGAATTCTTTAGAGGAATTCTCTGTTTCTCTCTTTGTCTTCTTCTTCTTGAATTGGGGTCTAGGGGCCTTTATATAGTGCCCATTAATTTGTTAAATTTGTTAAAGAGATCATTCTCTGAGTGATTTGGGGAATTTTCCCCACCGTTGGATCATTGATCCAAGGGCTTCTGTTTTACAAAAGACAATCTTCTTGACACGTGTCACACAGCGCACAGCGCAGTGCAACTGCGCTGACACATGTCGCGCAGCACACAGCGCAGCGCAACTGCGCTGCGCAACTGCGCTGACACGTGTCGCGCAGCGCAGCGCTTGCGCAACTGAAGCGTTGCTTCTTTTAATTTTTGTTTTAAATAGAGCCTTGCTCTGATTGGGCGCGCTGCCTTGGGCGCTGCGCTGACGTATCAACTTCTGACACATGGCGCGTTGCGCGCAGTGCACGGGATTTGAAGCGTTGCTTCAATTTTTTGAATTTTTGAAATTCAAACAGAGCTTTGCTCTGATTGAGGGAAACACCATGTAATGCTAGAAACCGAAGTGTGACTACGGTAGGATTATTCCTTGACTGTAAAAGCATGGATGGCCTAGTCATCCCTTGCATTTTGTATTTTAGGAAGTGGGGCGTGACATGTTTTGTTGGTATCAGAACTAGGTTTGGATGAAATTACAGTTCCGTCGAGGGATCCCTAGATTGAGATATACCCTTGACGTATGCTTTATTACATTTCTTTTTCGCTTTCTAATCCTCGTTGAATCATCGTGTAGCCCTTATTTGAATCTGATTTCTTTTGATCATCTTTCAGAAATATGGACTCCTCGGGCAACTCCTCAACTGCCGGTTCCCACGATCGTACCGAGATGATCCTCAGCACACTGATGACCCTGGCCCAGGTTCAAGAGAGGAAGATCGATCTTCTGGCCGAGGGATTGAAGGCGGTACAGGAGACCGCAATTACCGCTCTGGAGAGATCTACGGCTGTTCCTGCCGCCCCCGAGAGTGCCCTCGTACCTACACACAGGCTAGGGTTGGTACCGTTTTGGACTTTATGAGGCTTCATCCAGTAGTATTCACGGGATCAGCAAATCCACTCGAGGCCGAGTAATGGCTCATCAACGTGGAGAACCTTTTAATGGACACTCGAGTTCCTGACGATGACAGAATGAGCGTGGTGAAGATCCAGCTAGAAGAAAAGGCTCGCACATGGTGGTCTGTAGAGGAAAGCCGGCTAGAGAAACCTATCAGATAGGACACGTTCTCCGCGTGCTTTCTAGATCATTATTTCTCGGCCACTGCCAAGGCCGAAATGGAGGAGAAATTCATCATGTTGAAGCAAAATGGACGCTCAGTGGATGTCTACGCCGCAGAGTTTAACCGGCTGAGTCGCTTCGCACCGTACATGGTAGCCACCGAATTCGCCAGGGCCAGACGGTTTCAGCAGGGGCTCGATATTGAACTGCAGCAACTTATCGCGTCTCTCGACCTATAGACCTTCGCTCAGGTGTTGAACACTGCCCGAGTATAGGAAAGATTGGTGGAGAAGGCCAAGGCCCAACGATTAGTGGACATGAGACCCAATGTAGTTCCAGCATGGGCTACCATTTCTCCCCGTGGGGCGATCCCAGTTCACAGGCCGGATGTTACGCAGATGAAGCATACTTTCTTACCTCAGTAGCCACAGCAGAGGGCACTGATTTGCGGTTATTGCCAGAGGCCAGGGCACATGCAGAGAGATTGTCGCAGAGCCAAAGGGCAGTGTCTGATTTGCGGATCCAGGGAGCACAGGGTCAGCGGGTGACCCCAGAGATCCGAGCTACAGGGAGGGTTCGAACAACAACAGCCGTCATACGGCATTTCAGCTCAGAGGGGTCCACCTCTGGTATCCAGCGACGATTATTCGATCAGAGGCAAACTGGTACAAGTCGGAACCAGGGGCGGGCCTTCACCCTGTCCGTAGAGCAGGCAGAGACTTCTGGGGAAGTGGTTGCAGGTACTCTCCTTGTTTATTCTGTACCAGCTAAAGTCTTTTTTGATTCTGGTGCTACGCATTGCTTTATTTCTGCACGGTTTGTCGAGACACACTCTATACCTCATGAGCCGTTGACCAAGGGTTGGGAGATACATACGGGTAACGGAATTATTGTGTCCAGCCAAGAGTGTAGATTATGTTCTGTGGTGGTTTGTGGTAGGGAATTTTATGCAAACCTTCTTTTGATTGGGACTGGTAGTTACGACGCCATTCTGAGGATGGATTGGTTGAGAACGTTTCATGCTGTTATCAACTGCCAGGCTAGGAGTGTAACATTTCGCATTCCTAATCACCCGGAGTTCATGTTCGTGGCCGGCAGTGAGTCTTTAGAACCAGCTAAGTTCCGAGCAAAGCCGAAGACCTTGACAGCTATGGAGATAGACGAGGAGCCAGCACCGGAGGTGGTTCATGAGTTTCTTGATGTGTTACCTGAAGATCTACCTGGTTTACCCCCGCTTCGCGTATTGGGCTTCTCGATCGACCTGATTCCAGGGACGGCGCCAGTTTCCAAGGCTCCCTACAGGATGGCGCCAGTTGAGTTGGCTGAGTTACAGAAGAAGATAGAAAATATTCTGGACAAGGGATTTATCCGTCCAAGTGCTTCCCCATGGGGTGCTCCTGTGTTACTGGTTAAGAAGAAAGACGGTTCCTTACTCATGTGCATCGACCACCGGGAGTTGAACCGAGTGACCTTGAAGAACAAGTATCCCATCCCCCACATCGACGACTTGTTCGATCAGCTTGGTGGTGCTCGGGTATTTTCTAAACTAGATCTTCGGTCATGGTATCACCAAATTAGGGTTAAGGCAGAGGATGTATGCAAGACGTCTTTCTGAACCCGATATGGCTATTATGAGTTTCTTGTGATGTCGTTCGGTGTTACCAATGCACCGGCCATATTTATGGACTTGATGAACAGGGTTTTCTCCAAGTACTTGGATCAGTTTGTTGGCGTATTCATCGACGACATTCTTGTCTATTCGAGAAGTCGAGAGGAGCATGCCGAGCACCTACGAATTGTATTGCAGGTTCTGCGGGAGGAGAAGCTCTATGCTAAGCTAAGCAAGTGCGAGTTCTGGCTCGACAAGGTGCAATTTCTGGGGCATGTCGTTTCGAGTAATGGCATTTCAGTGGATCCGACGAAAATCGAATCTATCAAAGACTGGCCGACACCGAAATCAGTTGCTTAGATAAGAAGCTTCTTGGGATTGGCTGGGTATTATCGACGATTTGTCCAAGATTTCGTTAGAGTAGCGGAACCCTCGACGAAGTTCACACGGAAGGAGGTGCCGTATGTTTGGTCGGAGAAGTGCACCCAAGCGTTCGAACTGTTGAAACGAAAGTTGACCGCGGCCCCAATCCTGACTATGCCAGACATCTCGGGTAGCTTGGTTGTTCAAAGTGATGCGTCGGGAAAAGGTTTAGGTTGTGTATTAATGTAGCACGGTCGAGTGATGGCTTACGCCTCCCGTTAGCTGAAAACTCACGAGAAGAACTACCCCACGCATGACGTGGAGTTAGCGGTCGTTGTGTTTGCTTTAAAGATTTGGAAGCATTACTTGCTAGGCGAAAGAGTGAAGGTGTACACGGATCACAAAAGTTTGAAATACGTGTTCACTCAGAAGGAGCTGAATATGAGACAATGCAGGTGGTTGGAATTGATGGCAGACTGCGATGTTGATCTACAGTATCATCTCGGGAAGGTGAACGTCGTTCCTGACGCTCTCATTCACGCTCTCAGTCGTAGGCCGTTAGCTGCGTTGCTGACTTGTCAGAAAGGGATTCTCGATGATCTTCAGAGACTCGAGTTGGAGGTAGTTACATCGGGTATGCTCGGACAGCTCTGGCAATTGCAAGTTCAATCATCGCTTATAGATCGCATTAAAGCTGAACAGGCTGGAGACTCTCAGTTGCAGAAGTTCAGAGGGTTAGTTGAGGCTGGTTTGAGGACGGATTTGCAGATTCATTGTGATGGCTCTCTGAGATTTGGCAGTCGGCTGTGTGTTCTAAAGGGGGGTATTCGAGATGAAGTTCTGGCTGTGGCACACGGTTCCGCTTAGTCGGTGCATCCAGGTGGCACCAAGATGTACAGAGACCTGAGACAGCACTTCTGGTGGAACGGGATGAAGAGGGAGATTGCTCACTTTGTCTCCAAGTGTTTGGTATGCTAACAGGTGAAAGCCGAGTATCAGAAAATCGCTGGGTTGTTGCAACCACTTCCAGTGCCATAGTGAAAATGGGAGCACATCACCATGGATTTGTGACGGCACTACCTCGAAGTCCAAAGGACAACAATGTTGTCTGGGTTATTATTGATCATCTCACGAAGGCAGCACATTTCATACATTTCCGAGTCGGACAAACGGCGAAGTCGCTTACGGAGAAGTATATGCAGGAGATTGTGAGACTGCACGGGGTGCCCATTAGTATCGTGTCTGATCGAGACACCAGGTTCATTTCCCATTTCTGGAAGAGCCTGCAGGAGAGTTGGGCACGCGTCTCAAGTTCAGCACGGCCTATCATCTGCAAACAGACGGGCAATCTGAGCGTATTATCCAGACGCTCGAGAATATGCTGAGAGCATGCATGCTTGATTTTCAAGGTTCTTGGGAGGATCACCTCCATCTGGTAGAGTTTTCGTATAACAACAGCTACCAAGCTAGCATCCAAATGGCCCCATTCGAGGCTCTGTATGGACGGAAGTGTCAGTCCCCTCTTTGTTGGGATGACGTGGGTGAACGAAGGTTGTTGGGCCCTGAGCTCATAGTACAGACAGCGAGCAAGGTTCAGACGATCAGGCAACATATCAAGACGACTCAGGACCGACAGAAGAGTTGGGCAGATGCCAGAAGAAGGTCATTGGGGTTTGGTGTTGGTGACCACGTATTTCTGAAGATATCACCCACTCGGGGAGTGATCAGGTTTGATAGTCAGGGAAAACTCAGTCTCCGATTCATCGGACCTTTTGAGGTGCTAGAGCGAATAGGAAAGGTGGCTTATCGACTTGCCTTGCCTCCATCGCTAGCTGGTGTGCACAATACTTTTCATGTATCTCGGTTGAGACGCTATGTTCGGGATGACAGCCATATCTTGGACCATTCAGAGTTAATGTTGGGCACCGATCTATCTTACGAGGAGCAGCCTACCACCATTCTCGATCGTCGGGAAAAAGTGCTAAAGAGCAAAGTCATTCCCTTGGTTCGAGTTTCTTGGGGTGGTCATTCTCCATGAGAGTCTACCTGGGAACGCGAAGAGGACATCCGTTCACGTTTTCCGCATCTGTTTGAGTAGCGTTGTTTGTTCTGTTGTTTTCATTTTTTAATTTCGAGGATGAAATTTTTGTAAGGGGGGTATGATATAAATCTCCAGTTCCATGTAAATATTTCCCGTATTTTTTCTAGAATTTTCCTATTATTTTTGCACATTTTTTTATATTTTTATTTATTCTATTTATTAACTTTCCTATCCCAAACCCAAACTACCCGACACGACACGACCCGAACCCCCATCCTTCTTCTTCTTCTTCTTCTTCTTTCCTTTTTCTTTTCCCGCCCTTTTTCCAACGTCCCTCTCCTCCTTCCTTGTGACCGTCACCTCAAGACCCGCGCCCACCTCCACGACGATCTCGCCTTGGACCCAACAACCCACGTCTCCTCCTCCATCCCCTCTCGTTTCCTCCTCTCTCTCCCTTTCGCCAACGGCTCCCTTCCCGGTCACGCCCGCGAGACCCGCTCCACCTACGACGAATTCGCTCCCCAACTAACTCCGAGATCTCAGCGCCGGCCTTCTCTCTCCCCTCAATGTCTCCCTCTCTATCACTTTCCCTCTCATTCTCTTTCTCTTTCACTCCCTTCTTCCTCCTCAAAAAAACCCGCCTCCTCCACCGACGAGCTCGAGCCCCGCCCATCACCTCACTCTACCGTCACCGACCCACCACCTTCCTCTCACCAACTCCACCACCATCTCCTCTCTAAGAACCATCACGAGCTCCAACACCCATCGCCACCTCTGCAACTATCACCACCGACCTATTCTTGTCGCCGGCCTTGTCACCGCTAGGGACCAATATCGCCGCTGCTTCAAGCCGCTCCTCTTCCTCCTCTGCAACCCCACCGACCTCCATCAACCTCTAACTCAACCGTTGCCCACCTTGAGCTCCTCACCACGCGACTGCTCCGCTCCTCCGTCTCTCGCCGACGAGTCACTAGAGACCCACCAAACTCCCCAGCTCCTCCTCCTTCAGCTCGAGCCATGCCCTAAGTCTCCCCGAGCTATCGCTGAGCCACTGCCTGAGCTTCGAGGCCAGCCACCATCGCCATCATCTCGCTGTTGGCCCCAGATCGTCATCGTTGCCCGTGATCGTACCGTGCTCATACCATTTGTTGTCACGATCGTCGCCAGGCAAGTGAAAACCTTCACTTGTTCATCATTCTACAATAAACATTAACCAAAGCAATTTACTATAACTATAAATATATATATATATATGGATAGATAGATAGATAGATAGATCATGAACTACTATTGAATTTGTGTGGCAAATCCTAATGCCGTCTTATTGAATGGAGCTCGACTAGGGCCTATTACTGTGTTGATAGCAAGTAGAAGTTGTAATACCCAGTTCTTTTGTACACCAATATCCGTATTTTCATAAAGTATTGCTTACAAAATTTGTTTATATACATTTATAATTATTTTATTTTAAAACCCTAACCCCAAAACCCCAAACCCTAACCCTATTGCCTATTACCCTTTTATTTTCCATTTCCCTTTTATTTTTCCTCAGCCAAGGCCCAAGCCTCACCCCGGCCCATACCGACCCGGCCCAAGCCCTTTACCCGACCTAACCCGCTTCTTTTTCCCCACATCTTCTTTTCCCGCTTCTTTTCTTCTTTCCCCACGTCCCCGCTGTCCGTCCCCACGCCCCCGCTCCTCGTCGCGACCACGTCCCCACACCTTGACCCACGACCTCACGTGCGCGCTCACTTCCCTCCCTCGACCCCGTCTCTCTCTATCTCTCGCATACGAGACCGAGCCTCCCTCGCCATCACCCTCACGTCCCCCTTCACCAAAACCCCATCTCTCTCTCCCTCTTACTCTCGTTCTCCCTTCGCCTCCATTTCCCTTCATCATCAAATCACCCGACGCCGACGAGCACCCGCAACCTTCACCTCACCGCTGCACCGCCGACCTCACCTTCATCACCCTCCCTGCCATCGTCTTGACACCATCCCTGCACACCCGCATCATCGACCAACTCCGAGCTCCATCAAACCCCTAGCCTCAAACCCACTACAACCCTCGCCGAGTCTCTGTTCCATCGCCGGCGACCACCTCAGCCACCCTGGCTGCCTCCCTCCGGTGCCCGAACGCCCGAGCCTCCCTTCACCATCGACGGCACATTGACCGCCTCCGCGTCGTCTCCACCAACCTCGTCTTCACCTTCCTACCCCTCGCCATCACCACAGCAACCCACGCTTTCTTCCTCTCACCCCTGAGTTCCTTGGCCGACCACCCTACTGCACACCACCATCGCCGTCGCTGCCGCCTCTGTCGCTGACGGCCACCCTTGAGCAACAGATGACCGCCTCCCTCTCAGCCTTCTGGAGACCCAACCACCGTACCCACCTCCACGCCCTTCACCGTCGCTGCCTCTGCCATGTTGCCGGAGATCCTAGCCACCGCTCGAGCCCTCTGCGCCGTCGGACACCGCCTGCACGTTGCCTAAACTCCTATCTGTCGACCACTCCAAGCCCCGAGGCTGAGCCGAGAGTTCTTCTTTTACTTTGGGCCCAAGCTCGAGGCAAGATCGAAACTTTTGTTGCTGTTGTGCCGTGCCTGAATCGTCGTTGCCGTGCCGCGCGTGTGTCGCGATCGCACTGTTGCCGTTGCCGCTGCCATACCGTCATCGATACGTCATCAGGCAAGTTTAATACTTTCTTCATACTAATTATACCTATTCAATTCGATTGCACTTCAATATCATATATACACTTCGTTTGCAAATCAAGTAATGCAAGTGTTCGATGCAAAAAACGAACTGAAAACCCTCGCTAAATTGACGAAAAATAATCACGAATGATGGCCCGAGTGATAATGAACGTCGTGTTATGTTTTGGCTGGAAAATACGGACTTTAATGACGAGATAGGTCTTTCCCTTTTTGACCCGTCAAAACTGAAATTTCCTGTACCTGAACTTTGTAAAAATCATAGTTAATTGGTTACATATCGGAACGTTGCGTTCGAGGGCTCATATCGAATCCAACTCGACGATATAGAACCCCATAAGAGTTTTAATCTGTTTTGATGCTAAAAAGGTGACGGGAACTAGTTCGGAGTGCGACTCTGGACTGCAGTCCAGAGCAGCTCGGGCTGTCGATTCTCGTTTTGTAATGCTTCCATCCTGCTGTATGAAAATGTTATGATGCGTAACCCTATACCATAGCGAATTAAAACCTGTTAGTTAGCCATTGAAAGTGATTTCATTCGTTTTCACTGTCGTTTACTATTTAAATCAAATTTTAAATCAATAGAACATATAGCTGTCCCAAACAGGGACAGAACGTATACCCCCTTTATTATACAATGCATAACTTCCAGTACACCATGGATATTATTGATCCGCAAACTGTGTTGGAAACCTAACTGATAAACCTAAATATTTTTCAACTATAATGTCGCCCAATTTCGCTCCCAACTTGGATTAAAATGTGTTATGTAACGGACTTCCAATTCTGAAACCGGATTTCCAGCAGCGAACACTTAAATTGAAATGGCCACAACTAGTAAACCTGAAACCCGATTGGCGTGAAACTAATTTTGACGGATAGATAATTAAACATGCTACTTACCCCTTTTGCATTGTTTCACTTAATTCTGCATGTGTGATTTATTGTGAATTATACAAGTGGTAGAACACTGACTGATGAGATCTTATTCATACCTTAATTATTGCTGTAGATGTCATTACATTGGTAACCTAGTGATCGCGTACATTACCCAGTGTTAGATATTAGTGTTTTGATTATGTCAAGTACGTTAGTGTTAAAGCGTGAATGAAATAGCGAAGTGACACGTACTTGTACACAATCAGCGGACCCTATTGATTTATTGCATTGTCGACGTCTATGGGACATATATAAGTGTAACTATAACTGGAATGGGACGGTTATGGAAGTACTTATATTAGTGTCATAGGTAAGGCATCAAATACTGTCCATTTATCTTGGGTACCAGTCGAGACATGCTTGATGGAGATCATGTCTTCAGTTCTCGCTTAGACTTGTCATGGACCGACTAGTATTTGAGTTTATGGTTGGTGTTTGATATAGACCACGGGGTGTGGGGTAGTTTGAGTGTGAGTTCGACGGAATCTTGGGAGTCTCATTGCCGGCATACACAGTGATTCTAGGAGTTATATGGGTGATATTACTGATTATCAGCGACTCGGGCCCGTGTTCCCTTGCCCCTGGGGCCCTACCCTTGAGTGGAGGATACTCATGAGTGGTTGACTCTCACACTTGGACTGATGATAGGTTTAGCGACCTGGACAGTGAGACTTAGAGACTGATAGGTTTAGTGACATGCATTGATTACTAACTGATACATCCGTCTTACTGTTTACCCGCTTTACTGTTTACCTGTACTGGCTCCTTCATGCTCATATCATCACTCCATGCTTACTGTTTCACATTCATCATTATTACACTGGTTACACATGTATTTCTATTTATTGCTATTGTGTCGCTCTGACAACTTGAGTATGCATGCTCAGAGTGAGAAGTGGATTTAGCTCGGACTAGGACCTGACGTACCCCGAGGACATTGCGGATATCTAGATCAGCGACTCAGCGCTATACTTCCTTGATCTCTATCTGGTTAGTTTTTGTAACTGTTTTGATTTAGTGACTGCATATCTCATTATCTGTGTATTGATTACCGATTACCACGTAAAACTAGAAGCCGAAGTGTGACTACGGCGGATGTTTCCTCGACCGTAGGAGCATGGCTGGCCTTGTCGACCCCTCGTATCCTGTATTTTGGGAAGCGGGGCGTGACATGGCTTTGTTGGTATCAGAGCCAGGTTTGTTTGGAATGGGATTACAGTTTCCGTTTAGGGCTTGACAATCTAAGACATCCTCCGGTCTAGATTGTAAACTTGTTATTCCTGATCTTGATTGACATAGTGTGTTCTGCTGCATATTTTGATCCATCCGCTAGAGTTTTGGGTGACTTAATAGAGTTATGTGATTGTAATTATGAACTGCAGCATAGTTAAAATACTGTACTCTGTTTGAGTGACTTGGAGTTCTACATTTGATTTCCACTCGTTTGAGTTTCACCTCACCCGATATTCTTGTTTCGTTGTCTATTCTATATCTTATTCTGATTCTTATTCCTTGTACCTTATATCGTCCTCAAAATTTGTTGTTTCAGGACCATGACTTCCAACGACTTTTCTTCCAACTCTGCTCCCCAGAATCAGACCGTCGAGATTTTGAATGTACTGCAAGGCTTGAAGGAAGCCCAGGAGCGAACAAACGATCTCTTAGCTGAAGGACTAAGAAGGCAAATGGCTCAGGCACCAGCGGAAGCCTCCAATCATAAGGGAATCCCTGTTAAATAAGGAAAATAGGTGAAGATGAAGCGCCCACTTGTTCCTCAGCAATGGAAGCAGCGGAGGATTCAATGTTGTGGATACTGTAAGAGACCAGGACACCTTCAGAGAGATTGTCGCAGGGCTAAAGGGCAATGTATGATTTGCGGATCCAACGAACATCTTGTCAATGGTTGCCTTAGAAGGAAAGAGCTGCAAGGAGGAGATTCGTCTACACTCTTCTCTACTGCTAAGTGACTTGGTTATTTCGTAGTTCGAGCTTCGAGGATAGTACGGACCCAGCGCAGGATTCCACTCGCTTGGCGAGAATGCAGCGGTCTAGGTATCAACGAAAAACTATCACCTTTTCTGCTTTCAATAAAAATATTGTCACTCTTTAGTAAATGTTTCCTTTCGTTTAAAATCTTGTATTCGTTGAACTTTTTAGTTTGAATGCAATAAACTTTGAGTTGTGATGTATGTATCGTCCCCTTGCCACTCATTATCCTTATACTGCTTATTGCATCAGTATTCTAAATTTTGATTTTTCAGTCCTTACCTACCGTATATTTTCCTTGTGCTCCATATCCCTGGTTATTTTCTTGGTGTATTCCACTGTCTGATCATGACTCCTCCTTTTCAGGCCACGGCCAATCCTGGAGCAGTGCCGCCTATCGATGAGGACACTCGATCTTGCGTTTCCTTGGACTGCATGCTGGTGAGCTCCGATGACGAGATCAATGGGCCATAGGTTATTTTGGGCAACAGCGATTTCGAAGACGAGAGAGTCGCAGCCCCAGAAATCGACATGATCAGCGAATCTGACAACGAAGAAGAGGACCCCGAAGAGGACCCGATAGAGGAAGATCCCGAGGAAGACCCGGTAGAAGAAAATCCAGGAGAGGAAGACCCTGAGGAGAATCCAGTGGAAGGAAATTCTGTGGAAGAAAATCCAGAAGAGGTGAATCACGTGGAAGTATACCACGATGAAGAAGCTCCAGCCGAGGAAGAAGGACCAGGAGAAGAAGACCCCATGGCAGAAGAACCTCCAGTGGCAATCCCTGCGAGGCGTTATGGAAATGGACGCCCCTATCTTAGCGCGCGAGCTTACCGTAACCTGCTGAACTTCCATAACCGCGACTGACGTGATATATCTCTTGTTTCCTCTGGCCAAATAAATCTATGTATAGTTTAGGGCCACCTTTTATCTTTCGAGAATGCTTTGTTTGAAATTTTATGGAATAATAATAAAGTTTCTGAGTTCGCTAATCTTTTGAGTATTAATTCGCATGATGCATTGACTGTTTTCCCTCCCCAATAAATTTCTTTCCCTTCCGAGATTCATTACTATTCACCCTTGCACCTTGTGTTGACCTGACCCTAACCTCTTCAACATTCAGATTAAGAGTACCACTCTCCGACCTTTTTGAATGGGTCGTATTCCACTGTAATCCATACCCTGGCTAGCCCCTATACATTTTTAGTGCCATCTCCTATTACTATAATTACATTCAGTGACATTGCTATTTGAAATCTAGTTTTCGTTATTTAATGTTTATAAAAAAATATATATATTTTTTGCATGTTATTAACTACTTCCGTTTTACTTGTTCTGAATACTCTACTAATCATCATATTTTCAATAGCGTAAATATATACCGCACATACTATTTTTCTTATTTCACCATATGGGTTTTCTCAAGTTATTTTAAATTGTTTGATCGATATATTTATTCTAAAATATTTTGGCCTATCGGCAAATCCTTCACTATTGTTTATTACTGCTATGTTATTTTCTGGTATTGTGCATATAGTTTATCATTATAGATGGTTCTGCCTTGTACTTACTTAGGCCTATCCTTTTAGTTGTGTTATTTCTTATACATATATAAACCTTGGATTTTTATCTAGCTGCTTTTAAGTAAATCACTATATGTTAGTGTCTGATTTTGTGGTTTTTCGCATATTATTTTATAGCATATCGTTATTTTAAATTTTGAGGACGAAATTTTTGTAAGGGTGGTATGATATAATACCCAGTTCTTTTGTACACCAATATCCGTATTTTCATAAAGTGTTGCTTACAAAATTTGTTTATTTACATTTATAATTATTTTATTTTAAAACCCTAACCCTATTGCCTATTCCCCTTTTATTTTCCATTTCCCTTTTATTTTTCCTCAGCCAAGGCCCAAGCCTCAACCCCAGCCCATACCGACCCGACCCAAGCCCCTTACCCGACCCGACCCGCTTCTTCTTCCCTACCTCTTCTTTTCCCGCTTCTTTTCTTCTTTCCCCACGTCCCCGCCATCCGTCCCCACGCCCCCACTCCTCGTCGCGACCACGTCCCCACTCCTCTACCCACGACCTCACGCGCGCGCTCACTTCCCTCCCTCGACCTCGTCTCTCTCTCTCTCGCATACGAGACCGAGCCTCCCTCGCCATCACCCTCACGTCCCCCCTTCACCAAAAATCCATCTCTCTCTCCCTCTCACTCTCATTCTCCCTTCGCCTCCATTTCCCTTCATCACCAAATCACCCGACGCAGACGAGCACCCGCAACCTTCACCTCACCGCTGCACCGCCGACCTCACCTTCATCACCCTCCCTGCCATCATCGTAACACCATCCCTGCACACCCGCATCATCGGCCAACTCCGAGCTCCATCAAACCCCTAGCCTCAAACCCACTGCAACCCTCGCCGAGTCTCTGTTCCATCGCCGGCGACCACCTCAGCCACCCCGGCTACCTCCCTCCGGTGCCTGAACGCCCGAGCCACCCCTCACCATCGACGGCACCTCCGACCGCCTCCGCGTCGTCGCCACCAACCTCGTCTTCACCTTCCTACCCCTCGCCATCACCACAGCAACCCACGCTTTCTTCCTCTCACCCCCGAGTTCCTTGGCCGACCACCCCACTGCACACCACCATCGCCGTCACTGCCGCCTCTGTCGCTGACGGCCACCCTTGAGCAACAGACGACCACCTCCCTCTCAGCCCTCTAGAGACCCAACCACCGTACCCACCTCCACGCCCTTCACCGTCGCTGCCTCTGCCACGTTGCTGGAGCTCCTAGCCGCCGCTCGAGCCCTCTGCGCTGTCGGACACTGCCTGCACGTTGCCTAAACTCCTATCTGTCGACCACTCCAAGCCCCGAGGCCGAGCCGAGAGTTCCTCTTTACTTTGAGCCCAAGCTCGAGCCAAGATCGAAACTTTTGTTGCTGTTGTGCCGTGCCTGAATCATCGTTGTCGTGCCACGCGTGTGTCGCGATCGCACCATTGCCGTTGCCGTTGCCGCTGCCGCTGCCATACCGTCGTTGACACATCATCAGGCAAGTTTAATACTTGCTTCATGCTAATTATGCCTATTCAATTCGATTGCACTTCAATATCATATATACATTTCGTTTGCAAATCAAGTAATGCAAGTGTTCGATGCAAAACACGAACTGAAAACCCCCGCTAAATTGATGAAAACTAATCACGTATGATGGCCCGAGTGATAATGAATGCCGTGTTATGTTTTGGCTGGAAAATACGGACTTTAATGACGAGATAGGTCTTTCCCTTTTTGACCCGTAAATCATAGTTAATTGGTTACATACCGGAACGTTGCGTTATAGGGCTCATATCGAAGCCGACTCGACGACCTAGAACCCCATAAGAGTTTTAATCTGTTTCGATGCTAAAAAGGTGACGGGAACTAGTTCGGAGTGCGACTCTGGACTGCAGTCCAGAGCAGCTCGGGCTGTCGATTCTCGTTTTGTAATGCTTCCATCCTGCTGTATGAAAATGTTATGATGCGGAACCCTATACCATAGCGAACAAAAACCTGTTAGTTAGCTATTGAAAGTGATTTCATTCATTTTCACTGTCGTTTACTATTTAAATTATATTTTAAATCAACAGAACATATAGCTGTCCCAAACAGGGACAGAACGTATACCCCCTTTATTATACAATACATAACTTCCAGTACACCATGGATATTATTGATCCGCTAATTGCTTTGGAAACCTAACTGATAACCCTAAATATTGTTCAACTATAACGTCGCCCAATTTCTCTCCCAACTGGGATTAAAATGTGTTACGAAACGGACTTCCAATTCTGGAACCGGATTTCTAGCAGTGAACACTTAAATTGAAATGGCCACAACTAGTAAACCTGAAATCCGATTGGCGCGAAACCAATTTTGACGGATAGATAATTAAACATGCTACTTACCCTTTTGCATTGTTTCACTTAATTCTGCATGTGTGATTTATTGTGAATTATGCGAGTGGTAGAATACTGACTGATAATATCTTATTCATACCTTAATTATTGCATTCTCATCATATCATGTAGATGTCATTACATTGGTAACCTAGTGATCGTGTACATTACCCAGTGTTAGACATTAGTGTTTTGATTGTGGCAAGTACGTTAGTGTTAAAGCGTGAATGAAATAGTGAAGTGACACGTACTTGTACACAATCAGCGGACCCTATTGATTTATTGCATTGTCGACGTCTATGAGACATATATAAGTGAAACTATAACTGGAATGGGACAGTTATGGAAGTACTTATATTAGTGTCATAGGTAAGGCATCAAATACTGTCCATTTATCTTGGGTACCAGTCGAGACATGCTTGATGGAGATCATGTCTTCAGTTCTCGCGTAGACTTGTCATGGACCGACTAGTATTTGAGTTTATGGTTGGTGTTTGATGTAGACCACGGGGCGTGGGGTAGTTTGAGTGTGAGTTCGACGGAATCTTGGGAGTCTCATTGTCGGCATACACAGCGATTCTAGGAGTTATATGGGTGATATTACTGATTATCAGCGACTCGGGCCCGTGTTCCCTTGCCCCTGGGGCCCTACCCTTGAGTGGGGGATACTCACGAGTGGTTGACTCTCACATTTGGACTGACGATAGGTTTAGCGACCTGGACAGTGAGACTTAGAGACTGGTAGGTTTAGTGAAATGCATTGATTACTGACTGATACATCTGTCTTACTGTTTACCCGCTTTACTGTTTACCTGTACTGGCTCCTTCATGCTCATATCATCACTCCATGCTTACTGTTTCACATTCATCATTATTACACTGGTTACACATGTATTTCTATTTATTGCTATTGTGTCGCTCTGACGACCTGAGTATGCATGCTCAGAGTGAGAAGTGGATTTAGCTCGGACCAGGACCTGACGTAACCCGAGGACATTGCGGATAGCTAGATCAGCGACTCAGCGCTATACTTCCTTGATCTCTATCTGGTTAGTTTTTGTAACTATTTTGATTTAGTGACTGTATATCTCATTACCTGTTTATTGATTACTAATTACCACGTAAAGCTAGAAGCCGAAGTGTGACTACGGCGGGATGTTTCCTCGGACGTAAGAGCATGGCTGGCCTTGTCGACCCCTCGTATCCTGTATTTTGGGAAGCGGGGCATGACAGAAGTTATATGGCTAATATTTATATTCGTTTGGCTAAAAGAAACGTGTGTTTTGATCGATAACCGAATGTCTACATAAGGTGTTCGATAGGAACCTTAAGCCAGAATCTAATTAAAATTGGTGGAACCATTGATCGTTAAACCCGTTTCTGTTCACAGATGTACTGCAGAGATTTGGTTGCAATTTAATATTGTTTCCCTCATAATATGTTGCCCCCGATAACCATTGCGAAATCAGAATTTTCCGGAACATGCTAGACCTTTTAATTCATAATAATTTGTACAAAAATTGGATCATAGCGTTCTTAGGCTCTCTGCGAAGAGAACTGTATAACCTAAAAGTCTACTATGACTTCTACTGAATATCGTGTCTTTTAGATAGAGGAAACTGAATGGATTTGTGGCTCTGGACTGTAGACCTGAACCAAAATCCCCACGAATACCTGAAATCAAACACTTGCAACTCATCGTCCAAATTCGCAAATGTGCGGAACCCTATATAGATACGTAGGAAATTCATTTAGCTTTTTTATGCGACTGGTTCCAATGAATTGCGCCCCTGGTTGATATTTTTCGCATAATTTATTTCATCAATGTACATGGCTGATTTATGTAGTTTTCATGTTGATACCTGAATTTAAGCGCCTATACATCCTTACATAAAACTGAAAATGTACGGAGTCCTATATAGTCGTGTAAATAATTTAGTTAGCTAACCTATGGATCTAGTCTCGTTTAGTTTCACTGTCGTTTGGTATTTTTTTTATTTATTTTAGACTGCCGACGTGTTTTGCAGTTTCTGCAGTGACATTTCTTTCACCTTCATACTAAACATGACATTTCTTCTAGTATAGAAAAGCTATCATGGATTCGTTTGATGCGTCGGAAACCTAACAGATAGAACTAGCTTTTATTCAACTGGAGAAACCCTGAATCTAAACACAATCCCTAGTAAACTGCGCGCGAAGTTGGACTTCCAGTTCTGAAACTGAAATTCCAGCAATTGATCGCTAATTTAAAATGATGATGAGTCCCGAACCTGAATTCCTATTGACATGAAACTAATTTTACCGCTTAGATAATCAAGTATACTTCGTACGCCTTTTATATTGTTTTGGTCGATTTTATACGTATGATTTATGGTGAATTTTGCAAGTCATATGGCGTTGGCTGTCATAACTTAGTGAATCTGCATTTCTACCTTATTTTGTGTTTGCTTTATACTTTCTCCATAGTGATTGTTTATATTGAGACCTAGCGACTGATTTGCATTGTCGATATATAAGCGTTAGTGATTGGATTGTGGCAAGTACGATAGTGAACCAGTGATCGAAAGTGATATTGATAAGTAGAAGAATGATTGAAAGTAAAAACGATGCGTATTTGTTCATAACCTATCTAATACCTGAACATATACTATAACCTGGGGAATGGGGAAATTAAGATGAAATTGAACTCTTATTTAGCGAGGTACAATGACTTAAATGATGATTATTCGATATTAGTGATACACACACACACACATTAGGTCATGGGCCTAGCGGCACGGCTGCAGGGTTATGTCCCGGGCAATAGTGGACCGGTAGTCTCAGGCATGCACGTGACCCTTGTTAAACACGAGCATCCTTTCCACCAATTGATTTCATTGACTTAGTGACCGATAAATAGTGACATACACATTGCCTGGTTTACTGATATGATACATATATTGCGCTGGGCATATTCAAATGATATTCATTATTCTCATGTTTCTGTATTCTGTCGCACCTTTCATATTTGATAACATTGTACGCACATTATATATTTATTGCTATACGTGTCACGCTGACGACCTGAGTGTGCATGCTCAGAGGACGAAGTGGACCCAGCCTAGAAGCATGATCTGCCATTTGAGATCGCGGAGCTTTAGACCGTGACATCAGTGCCATCCCTTCCCTGTTATAAGAGTGTTTTTATTTCGTTGGTTAGTTATTTCTTTCATATAAATAAATGTATCTTGAACTCTTTTATTTTGATGTAATAAAGTTGTGAGCTGTGAGTTTCTTTACTCTCGTACTGTTTACTGACTATCATGTAATGTTAGAAGTTGAAGTGTGACTGTGGCGGGATTATTCTCTGACTGTAGGAGCATGGCTGATCTAGTCACCCCTCACATTTCGTATTTTGGGAAGCGGGACGTTACAGAATGTCTTCGATGCACGACTTCTCCATTTATAGCTTTTAAATGCGTATTGAGTGCGTCCGAATCTTGTTGAAGCTTTTTTTGAGATGTCAGTTGTTCACTTGAATAACACTAGTTGTGTAGAACCTTGACTAATCTGACATGATTAGTAACATGCAGCATATTTGAAATGCGTTTTGTAAAATAATCAAAACACAAAGAGAGTCATATGTTAACATTAAGTGGAAGGAGGTGATTCGGCCGCCGAAGTTCCTGCCACCGGAATTTCCGGTGGCCTTGACTGCGAGGTGCTTGAGGAGATAGCCCTTTGGATTTGGACCCTTCGTGTTCTCTCTTTCGTCTTCGTCATTGGTGATCGGAGCTAGGGTTTAGCAGCGAAGCTCGGCGGCAAAAAGATCGATGGAAGCGAGGAGAGTGGGAATTTTTTAGGGTTTGGTGTCGTTGGATAGGGATAGCTGCTCGGGAAGTGCACGTGTGGTGGTCTAGTCGTTATATTGGGCCGAGGCCAGCATAAGAACTGGACCTCATGTCCACGTTGGATGAAAACGACTTAAACAAATTGTTACTCGTTCGTTGGAGTACACTACACTGGAGTTTTTCTTTATCTCGGATCCTTTTCGAATCGAAAAATGCTTAGACACTGATGACGTCTAAATTCTCCTTAAATATCTATACGAGTTCAGCGAAAATTTCATTATCTTCATGCCTCATACAAAACTATTGAAAAAATAAAACGTTATATATATGGTATACTTAATATAATTGTTTTGGTAAATTGTCAAAAAGCCCATGACTTGCTTCAAACTTGTGTAAAAACCCTTAGGACTTTTGCTCTTGTCAAAAGATCCCTGAGCCTAATCAAAACCTCCTTATATACTAATTGCATGTAATATCTAAGCAGTAGTCTGTAATATCTGACCTGTTGCAATTGTTTGTAATATCTAAGCATTTGCAGTTGTATGTAATATCTAAATATTTGCAGTTGCCTGTAATATCTAAGCGACTGGGGGAACAATGGCTAAATGAAATATAGCCCAAGATTTTTTTCACAAAAAATTTGAATAGGAGGCCCCAGCAATTTTCAAAATTATAGGGATTTTTAGACAACTCTCGAACAGGCCGGGGGCCTTTTGACAATTTAACCTAATTTTAAAAAACAAAAAATCAACGTGAAATGCAAGCTTCGGACGGGTAAATCAGTGGAAAAGTCACAGCAGATTGTGGCAAAGTGGTAAATCCTACAAAGATCATGGGTCCTTAGACTGCAGCTTGTTCTTCTTCCATCGACCGCAACAAGGGAAATGGCGCGATCAACGCTCGCGGTGCAGGAGCTTCCCAATGCATCGCTGATCATCAAACGAGTCCACGTTCAAACATCTCTATGCGGACACATCATCCACTGTCCATAATTTAACGAAAAAGATCTCAACCATCCATATTCCTAAACAAAATTGGGGATTTCAGGACGAGAGATTCGAGAGAGACATTCGAGTTAGAGAAAAGAGAGGCCTCGTTATTTTCATCAATCTCAATCTCAGAACTCTTCCTCTCTCGCTTAGAAACCCTAGGCTTAGTCCTCATCCTCTGATTTCTTCTTCAATGGTGATCTCTCGATCTCTGGCGATCTTCTCGTGGATCGCCATGGCGATCGCGCTCTCCTTCGTCCCATCGCATTGCTTCTATCTCCCTGGCGTCGCTCCCATGGACTTCCAAAAGGTCAATCCCTCGATCTCTTTCCCTCGTTTCTTGCTTTGTTCTAAGGCTCCTATTCTGGTGCAATTTGTCGCAGAGATTATCTCATTTTCGATCTCGAAATTTTTAGTCACAGACCACCATCACGAGTCATCACTGGATTTCATGCCAATTTGAGATTTCTAGTTTAATTTTGTGGTAGATGATAAATGATGGGGGGTAAAGATCGAAACTTTACATCTATTTTATTTGGAAATTCTAAATCTGGGTGCATGCATGTTTCTGTTTCGACTTCTATCATAATGTGAGCTTCTTATGAAGCTTTTTGGGGCTAATTTCAGCTAATTTAAATACTTGTGTATGATATTTGTTGCATGCATCCATTGTAGACTCAAATGTTTGGGGCTTATTATACCTTCACTTGTAATGCCTTGTATGACCTATGGTACATGCCTATGGTCATCATATCGTATGATGAGCCATGGAATGTAGTTGTTAAGCATGCACATAATGAAATTGACCAATGTGCAGTGAGCTTAATTGTGCATGTTAGGAAATTAGACCCGGCACAAGCGAGATTTAAATAAAATGCAGAGCGATGAAACTAAATACGGGCATAACAAATCAAGACACCGAAGAATTGTTTTCGCAGTTCATCCAACACTGGCTACTTCTGCGTTGTAGAGGCTATCTACGATATCCACTATATGTTTTGCACGGTTATAAAATGCTCTCTACAAGAAATCTTACGATCTCTCTATAATCTCTCGATTACAATAATTGGATGATAATTGGTTTTATACTTTGGCTTGCTCTTCTGTTAATTTCTTGGCTTCTGTATTTGTTCTATATCTTTTTTTGAGAGAGAGGCATTTATAAAAGAGTAGGAGAGATGAGAGCAATTATTTCATGCTTGTGGTTCTTATCCATGAATGAGACCCATGCATGAAACAAATGCTCGTGACTTTAAGAGGAGGAAAAAACCAATTTGTCCTTTCTTTTTGAAGAATGAGACCCATTCATGTTTGTGGTTCTCCTTTAATTCCTTATGAGACAAAGCTTTAATTAGCTTTGAAAACCATGCTTGGAATTATGGCCTGTACTCTCCCGTGTGTGCCGACCGTATGCACGTCAGCGCATGCGTCAGTTCCTTGGGCTGGATCGGGTTTTATTCTTGGGCTGCCTTTTCCTTTTCTTTAGCATAGGCTCCACAATCAACAGGGCATGCATCATTCACTTCTAATTCATTGAAATTTATGATTGTTTCTAGTTCACCAATCTGATAGAGTGCTTATCGTGGCCGTTTAGTTTCTAAATCTCTCTGAAAAAGCTTATGTTGTTGTGGCCGACTGACCTTTGCACGAGCTGCTTTAAATAGTGTTCAATTCTAGTCCTATGAGAGAATTTGCTATTTTTGTGCTGTAGATCTATTAACAGGCAGCAACTTTTCTATTAGTGCACTTTGAAAATCGCTCAATTTATGTATGTTTTGTTCGTGCTGTTTATAAGCAGTTAACACCTGTCACGCATAAGAGACATACATAATAGAATGATGGAGTTTACATGCCCCTTTATTGGAAATAATGCTATCAGCGGGTGAAAGAATATAGTAATGCCTATTTTTAAAAAAACCTGGATTTATTTTTTGTCTTGCATTTTCTTTACCCAATCACTACTTTTCCATTGTTGTTAATGAAGGAGTTGTTGAATGTTGATTTTTTTTTATTAATTGAACTCCTCTTTAACAGACTAAGAATTTTGTTTGCTGATATTATTGGGACTTGTTCATGCTCATTTGTTGCCTTTGTTGTTTGATGAATAGTGCTCAGCAAAGAATTAAAAGAAAGGAAGTTGACCTTTAGTTATTTTAGGAGTATTCAAATTAATGTTCCTTTATTTGTTTCATCTATTTGTAAAAATTAAAATTTTGCAGAGCCTGTGAAGCATGAACCAAGGCACTAAACATTTTCAGAGAAAACTTTTAGTTGCTAACTCACAAATGAATATTTTAATTAAATTTTCTTTTCATTTATTTTAGTATTGGAACTAAGGCACAAAAGTTTTCCTCAAAAGATTACTAGTTAATTGACTAATACTTTCTTGTCTTGTTCATTTTCGCCAAGCTTTGATCCTTAGACATGAATGCAACATGAATAGGATAATATCAAAATTATGCTTTTCGCTATATTCCTGCTAACCAGATGTATGTCCTAAAACTAAAACGTAGATTGTTTTTTTCATAGTTTTTGTTGTTCCAAAATTAGTCTTTTAGCTCTTTCCCACTATTTATACATTTAATCAAACTCCTTTTAATCCTTGGAGTACTCTGTTTCCTTGAGCAAGTGAGGGAAGAGAACTAGCCCAGGCAATCTAAATTACATCTGGTCATTTCGAGTATCTTGTTTTATTTTCTACCCTTTGAATCGGCTTTAAACATATAGCTAATAATATAAATCCTGACACATCACTTTTATTGTGCTAATTGTATCTCTTTGATTTTTCCAACCTTCCTACCAATTCTATGACTGAATTGCACTAGTTTTGGCTGCAGAAAGATCCGCTGTTGGTGAAAGTAAATAAATTGACTTCTACAAAGACACAGCTTCCATATTCCTTTTATTCTCTCCCCTATTGTAAGCCAAAAACCATAATTGATAGTGCAGAAAATCTCGGGGAAGTACTTCGTGGTGATCGTATTGAAAACTCTCCATACGTGGTTAGTTGCTTTCCAAGAGTTGCTTTGCACTATATTCTGTCAAGCACATAAAGCCATTATTGTCTTTTCAAAAAATAGAAGCTTGGAGGTCTAACCCTCAATGTCACTCATTTCCAGTTTGAGATGAGAGAGCCCAAGCTGTGCCACATTGTCTGCAAGATAACCCCCAACAAAAAAGATGCAAAGGACTTCAAGGAAAAGATAGATGATGAGTACCATGTCAATATGTAGGACAATTTAGCCCTTCGCTATGGATTATTTACATGAACTATGCCCAATTGATCTAATATTCTAATCAAATGAATTGATGTGCCATTTTACAGGATCCTTGACAATCTTCCGCTGGTTGTTCCAATCAAAAGGCTCGATCAGGATTCGCCTACAGCATACCAACATGGATTCCCTGTTGGCGTCAAAGTCCAATCTTCGGTAACAATTGCATGCTGATATTACATCTACTACAGTAAATATTTTTATAAATTGATCTGTTTGTTTTAAAATGTTTCCATGTATTTGCAGAACAAGGATGAGAAGTATTTTATCCACAACCATCTGTCTTTTCTTGTTAAATATCACAAGGATGAACAAATGTCCCTTGCAAGGATAGTGGGATTTGAGGTTAAACCATTCAGGTTCTTTCCAATCCACTATAAGTGAATTTTTGTGGATCTCTTACCAATTTCTGCTTCACTTGACATACTTCGCTCATTCATTATGTTATAGTGTTAAACATGAGTATGAAGGTGACTGGAATGGGGATAAGACTCGCCTAAGCACCTGTGACCCTCATGCAAAGAAAACAGTTATGAGCTCGGACACTCCGCAAGAGCTGGCAGAAAAGATGGATATTGTATTCACATATGATGTTGAGTTTCAGGTAAGACTACTGGTGACCATTTCGATCCTTCTGAAACTTAACATCATATAGACGTATGATGTCTGGTTTTGGTATGAAGAATAGTATATTCACATATGCTGTCGATAAAAGAAAAAGGAGGCCAGATGCTGCTTTATCCATACTATCAACTCACTTCTGTGAACTCTCATTTATATCCCTTTGAAACAAAAGTTTTCCTTTGGACCCAATGAAATCTTATATGTAAAAGATCTGGTTTGTTTCCTTTGGGTCACCTCACCTGACAAAGAATATGCAATGGAATATTCCTCTAAAGATCGGCGTAAAGATAATTTCATGCAATCTGCCTGCCTTTGGGTTTAGTTTGTGGAATTGTTCACCAAGTGGAGAAAAAGGGGAAAGCTAAATAAAGGTTTTCACCAAATTGAATTACATTCTTATTGCAGAAACTAGCTAATTAGGCCTTACTCATTCCATGGAAAATATATAACGACCTGAAATTTACTCATTTTCCATTATGGTTAATGATAGTTTGAATCTGGAATGTTCTTTGGTCGTTCGCTGCAAAACACTATTTCTCATCTTTCCTTTGCCACCCATGAATTGGATAAGACCTGAGAGGGTTACTATGAAAAAACTCTACCCCCACCCCCTGCAAAGAAAATATCCTTTTTTGTTGAATAGGACGAACCCTTCCCTTTGAAGGTATGGAATATTTTGGGAAATAGAGTTTTTGTTGCCCAACTACTTGTTATTATTGTTATAGATCTGGGTTCCATACATTCTAGTGTTTTGCAGTGTAGTAGTCAAAATTATACTGCTTTCTAACAGCATTCAGATCGGGTCCTGTACGAATGAAGTTGTAATCTAGTTAGATGCTGAGGTGCGACTGTTCTTTGCTTTGCAGGAAAGTGATGTGAAGTGGGTGTCTCGATGGGACACTTACCTCCTAATGAATGACGACCAAATCCACTGGTTCTCCATTGTCAACTCCCTAATGATCGTCCTCTTTCTCTCCGGCATGGTGGCCATGATCATGTTACGCACCCTGTACCGAGACATCTCGAAATACAACCAGCTCGAAACCCAAGAAGAAGCCCAAGAAGAGACCGGCTGGAAGCTGGTTCACGGCGATGTCTTCAGGCCTCCATCAAACTCTGATCTCCTCTGTGTTTATGCCGGCGCTGGTGTCCAATTCTTTGGCATGCTACTCGTGACTATGATCTTTGCTCTCCTTGGCTTCCTCTCCCCTTCTAACCGCGGAGGATTGATGACAGCTATGCTTTTACTCTGGGTCTTTATGGGCATTTTTGCTGGATACTCCTCCTCTCGGCTTAATAAAACATTTAAAGGCTCAGAATGGAAGAAAGTTGCCTTAAAAACAGCTTTCACTTTCCCGGGCATTGTATTCGCTATCTTCTTCGTGTTAAATGCCCTAATTTGGGGGGAGAAATCCTCTGGTGCCGTTCCTTTCACCACTATGTTTGCCCTAGTTTTGCTCTGGTTTGGCATTTCAGTTCCTTTGGTGTTTGTGGGAAGTTTCTTAGGGTTCAAGAAGCTGGCAATTGAAGATCCAGTGAAAACCAACAAAATCCCCAGGCAAATCCCGGAACAAGCTTGGTACATGAACCCTACATTCTCGGTATTGATAGGAGGTATCCTTCCTTTTGGAGCGGTGTTTATTGAGCTCTTCTTCATTCTAACCTCAATTTGGCTTCACCAGTTCTACTACATATTTGGGTTTCTCTTCTTGGTGTTTATTATTCTTATCGTCACTTGTGCTGAGATTGCGATCGTATTGTGTTATTTTCAACTTTGCAGTGAAGATTACACATGGTGGTGGAGGTCTTATTTGACCTCCGGTTCTTCAGCGCTCTACCTCTTTTTATATGCGACGTTCTACTTCTTCACAAAATTGGATATCACTAAGCCGGTGTCGGGGATCTTATACTTTGGTTACATGCTCATTGCTTCTTATGCTTTCTTCGTTCTTACGGGTACTATTGGATTCTATGCTTGCTTCTGGTTCACAAGGCTGATTTATTCATCTGTTAAGATCGATTAACTTCTGTGATCTCAAAATCTTACTATAGTTATGATTATGTGATTCTGTAGGTTGAGTAGCTTCATTTTATACAATTTTTAACCTTTTCTTGTGTTTTTAGTAATTACTGAGGGTGTCTACCGCATGCTTGAGGGGCTACAAATTCTTTCTTGTAGGTTTTGTCTATGTAGCGCTATTCTTTACCCTCTATTTGGCAAATGTCTATGTCCATCTTGTTTGTAAATTTAAACAATGAATGGTCTCAGCGGTTTAAGAAGTATTTATTGGATTTAAAGTTGCAATTTTTCATGAATTCACTAGATCTTGTATGTAGCCCTTGTTCTGTTAGAACTTTGGGGCAAAAATTAAGTATATTTGATGTGTGCTCTACATGATGAATTGATTTTGGTGTTTGCTTGTGTTGATTATGGATTCGCACTCGTGCCGATATTTGCTGAGTTGCAGATCTTAAATACTTGAGCCATCTCTTGATCGTTTGTGATCTTGTTGATCAACATTTCTGCGAGTTTTGTGTAAGCGAAAATTTGCGAAAAGAAATATCGATGGTTTGGCTCAATGTAAGATTTGGTTTGCCAATATATATATATATACACCCACTTAAAAAGAATCCACTCTAGATATTAGACTTTAATAAGTGCTAAAAAGTTTATGGCTATAATATGTTATATATCAAAGTGCGGAGAAAAGCTAAAGTGAATTTAGTTTTAAAATTAATTATCAATAATTTTCATATTTCTCACCTAAAAATCGACTTCTTGCATAAATTAGATGGGAAAAAATTTGAGTAATTTGGTAAAAAAATGAAAGAAGATGCAAATAATTAATTGTATGCCAGGTTAATTTACTATCTTTAAGGTATTTGAATATAAGAAAAAGAAAAAATCACATGATATTATTTTATTTTTATATTGCTATTAAAATTCATAAAATTTCCAAAACCAAAGTCGAGATAAAATTGGAAAAACATATTAAGCCTGAGGCTTGTATGGGAATATTCTCTTTTAAATGCAATATGTCCAAGAAAACCCGTCAAATGTATTATATTAATTAATTAATGATTGAGGATGACAGTAGAGAAGTAGAGATAGATGATTAGTTATTTAATTTTGCTGGAACAAATTGTATGAATATCGAGATCCGAGGGACTGATATGTAAATATGACACAGACCCTTGGTAGAAGAAACGAATCGTAACAAAGTAATCATCCCACGAACAAAGGGATTCAAGCGATCGGTGCCTTCCTCGGCTATTATCAGAAGATAAACAAACCCTAATTTTGATTTCTAGCCACATCAAGTTCTAAATCCTTATCTTAATTTTGCGGGATTCGCCAAACCCTAGCGGGGTTTTTAGAGCAAGCGATCAAGTATTTAGAGGCGGAATCAAAATCTGTTCAAGATGGTACCTTTCTTACTTTTTGATGCTTCGATCTTCATTTGGCATGGATTCATAATCTATAGCTGTTTATTTGTATTTAAAGCTGCAATTTTTATCTAGGTTTGAAGGAATCTGAACTTGCCATTTATTCTGTTGATGTACTTTGGTCATGAATTGAATCATAATTCCGTCAAAACCCTAAACTGGAGCTAGTTCTGGGATTTGGGTACTGTTTACTGATTTGGGCATGCGCTTTTCTGAATTGTTACTGATATAAGCATGAAGTTGAAGAATCCAAATAATTTTGTTTGGTCTAATCTCAGCAGATACTTAATCTACTGTTTTCTAGGAACTTGTTTGGTCTATTAATTAATCTTGAGATATTTGCAGGTTTCAGAGTTTGATGTTTGATAGGTGTTTGTGGTTTATTGGGGCTATTTACTGGCAATTAGTTCGGTTGGTATTCACAAATAAGCATGCTAGCATGCAACCACATAATCAGGATGTTGAAAAACTAATTTTGTTTGTCTCAAATCAGTAAAATTTCCCTGGTTCAATCATTGTTTAATTAGATCCTCAAACTAATGCACTGATATCTTCAAAGCTGTGGTTTACGGAGGAATTCTAATTTTTTTATATGCGCACCTAGATTTGATATAGTTGCAAGTTATAATTTTTAATTTGAGATGCGTAAATATATGATTTGTCTTCTACTTACATCTAAACCCTAGTCTGACTCGTGCTTTGGATCAATGTGTTTCAAGGATTTTGTTTGTGTCAAGGATTTTTTACTTGTGCATTGTGCGATCAGTTCAGTTCATAGTCACTTATACCTCATGCCAGCACACAATCATTTAACCATGAAGTCGTGAACCTAATTTTGGTTCTAACTATGGATCAAATTGTGTTAACATTTATCACATAACCTTTTCCAGAGCTTCAAAAGTTTGCTACTTGCCGCATAAATTTCACAATGTTCGCAGGAAAATATTTAAGCTCCACTTGGAAGCCTGTTGTTTGTTCGATCTTCAATACCTGGTGTTAACGTTCTTTACATAAGCCAATGATATTAGAGCTATTGTTTATCCATATGATTCTTGAAATTAAATTCCTTCATTTTTGCAGTTCTTTGAAGGGTTTGGTTATCATGGAACTTCCTTTGAGCAGACCTATCATTGTTACCCTGCATCTTTTATCGAGAAGGTATGGAATTCTTTTTATCTGTGTACTATATAATATACGAATCAAACCACCTAAAATCTAGCAGGAAGTTCAAGCACTGCATATTTCTTTTTTCCCTTTCCTTTTGCCCATATGTTGTTTGAGGATTTACTAAACCAGTTGCTATGTGCTCCTAATCTAGCAGGAAGTTTACGCGCTGCATATTTCTTTTTTCCCTTTCCTTTTGCCCATATATTGTTTGAGGATTTACTAAACCAGTTGCTACGTGCTCCTGTTAATATGACATTTATATCCTTATTAAATAATGACATGAGCACAATAATGACCATCTTATGTTAAGCAACTTATTAAGTATGCCTATGGTTATGCGATGCATGGATTTAGATTTTTTATTAGTACACTGTTATAACTTTCTCTCTTTAGGCCTAAGGATGTTCTGACAAATAGTTAACTTGATTTCCTAAACATTTCCATGCACAATAGGTGTACTCCAATATAGTGCTAGTTATCAATGAGCATTAGCTCATTTGGTATGGGCACTTCCTTTCTTGGGAAGAGTGCGGGGTTCAAATCCCAGGAACCCAAAGAGGGGAAGTGGCCACAATTTAACGCTTTCAGGGCAAATTCATGGGTCCCCTGGGTGTGTGTATGTGTGTGCGTGCGCGCTGTGTGCTTGTGTGTGGTGTGCATGAGTGTGTTGTAGGTTAGAGCTTACGGGCCAGTGCCAAAAAAAATATAGTGCCAGTTGAACAAGTTATCTAACATACATCTGATTCGGAAAGGATTGCTTGACCATACCTTATTTCTCTTGAGGCTTTGGGACCCAACTCTAGCTACTAGATTCTGTTTGTCTGTGAATTAGGTAAATTGGGCTAGAGTTTTGTTGCCATCGCTGTAGCCAAACCAAAAATTCGGATGAAGATTTTGCTGTGCGACTTCGTTCAACTCCCATTGGACGGTTCTATTATAAGTTCTCCAGTAACTGTTAGTTGCTTTTTCCACGGCTATCTGATGCAGCAACGTATGAAATATTTTCTGTTATGACGAACATTATATGTTTGAAGCTGGAAGCTAGAGTACAGTGAGAAGTGTGTCGTTTTCACAAATATTGCATGTTAATATTTGACACCCTGGAGGGTATGTCCTCTTAAAGCATCCTTTTTCTTCACAAACACTGAATCTCTCTCAGATAGTCTTCCATCACGAAAAAATGCAATAGTAATATTCTATGGGTAGCGGCACTCCTTGGAGTTCATTCTCAGAGAGTCAATTCTCTTTTTGTTAATTTAGTTAGCATTATTGTAAAATTACAAATTTTAATAATTAATTGAAAACAAACCTGCTTGGGATGAATTGTTTGATTCTATATCAAGTGTGAATATAAGATAATATTTCTATTCTACTCTGACAATTATCTGCTTCAACTCCTGCAGCCCCAGCTTGAAGCTGGTGATAAAAGTATGTACTCTCCAAACCTTATTTTCTGTTTAGTTTTATCATTTCCCCCTCCTGTGCGTCTGAGCCTGTTTTTAACATAATATGTTTTGCATTGCAGTTATAATGCCTCCCTCGGCTCTTGATCGTCTTGGTAAGTCTCCTAGATAGTTTAATAGCAGTATCTTGCTAAACTATGCATTTGGCATTGCTGTTATCATTATTTTCTCATTCTGTAGCATCCCTGCACATTGATTATCCAATGTTGTTTGAGCTACGTAATGCTGCCACTGAACGTGTCTCACATTGTGGTGTCCTGGAGTTTATTGCGGAAGAAGGCATGATTTATATGCCATACTGGGTGAGTATCTATTTCTAAGCTAGCTCTTTGAGTCGGGTCCTCAACTGATTCAAATGCACTTATCGTTTCTTTCAAATTTTTTTTATTAGATGATGCAAAACATGCTTCTATCAGAGGGAGATACGGTCCGAGTCAAGAATGCTACCCTCCCTAAGGGGACATACGTGAAGCTGCAGCCTCATACTACAGACTTCCTTGATATTTCGAACCCCAAGGCCATGTTAGTAACTTTTGGGCTTTGTAGATTATGAAACTTTACTTGTAGCTAACTTGATGAGTATTGTGGAGGATTAACCCTTTCTTCTCATAATATAGCTTGGAGACGACCTTGAGAAATTTCTCCTGTTTAACCACTGGTGACAGTATCATGGTGGCTTATAACAATAAGAAGTACTACATAGACATCGTTGAAACAAAACCTTCTTCTGCCATTAGTATAATTGAAACAGATTGTGAGGTGGACTTTGCACCTCCACTTGACTATAAAGAGCCTGAAAGGCCTCAGCAACCTTCTGTTCCTTCAAACAAGGCACCAGCTCAAGGTTTACATTTTACATACACCCCCTTCGTTATATATTTTGGTGTTTATTTCCCTCTCCTTTAATATTTCGAAATTCAGGAATTTTTCTCATTTCATATACTTGACTGTGCATAACCTATGAACTATTTTGATTTCTTTTGATTTTAATTCTTCCCCGATTTTTAGTCGCTATTTGGACTCTGAAAGAAGTATGATCAGTCAGTTTACAAAAAAGTGATGCTCGGTAAAGAGGCCAAATTTCAAAATGTATGCTAGCCATTGTGCAAATGTTCCCGACACAAGCTGTAATTATTTGTAGATTGCATGCTTTCATATTTAAAGGAGTGGGAGAGTTGGCCATGTGAATTGTGGCTATGAGACATGGTGTCAAGGCATGCAACCAAGAGAGGGACGAACTCATGAATGGACCGAACCTTGTAACTACACAAAAAAAAAGGGGGGGGGGAAGAATGTAAATTGTCATCAGCTTCATGAAAAAAACGAAATGTCTCACAAGCAGGAAAGTCTTGTTGTCAGGTGCAGTGGCAGACCTAGGATTTTTGGTTAGTGGGGGGCATGCAAAGGGTCCAAGCACCATAAAAGTTTCCAACGAAAAAGCATATAAGAAACCATACCACAAATTTTCAAAGCTGGGAAATACAATTTTAGATTAGTATAATCATAAAAAATAAAAATAATATTCTTTGCACAAACATTTTTCAGTCTCTCATATCATTGTCAGTGGTATTGGATATATATCTTTCAAGCATTTCATGAAATTGAGAAATCATGTTGCTCCTCAGAGGTTTTGGAAGGAATTTCTTGTGATCCACATTGCCTTTCTCAATCAGTGAAAAGGAGGGAAAAGAGATTAGAAGTTTGGAATTGGGTTGAGATTGGGGTAAAGTTTTAATTTAAGATTATTAGAGACCACTTGATATGTAGGTAAATTGAACCGGGTTATTATTAGAGAATTAGGTATTTTTCTTTGGTGAAATCTCAGTGGGGGTATCCGCCCCCATTGAGATGAAGTGGATCTGCCACCGGTCAGGCAGAACAATTATAGAGGCATTTAATTATTGAGGAGCAAATCTAGAGTCCATGTCCTTCAACTTTATGAATAAGGATGGACCAGCAAATAACAAAAGTTAGAGCTGCAACGCTTCACTTTTTGCGTTGGAGACATGCATATGAGCTTTATATCTTGGTAGTCAAATATTTGCTAGTTGAATCATTTGATATTTTAGGAGTTCTTTTACAGATGTAGGGATCTTTTCCAAACTATGGAGTACATATAGCTCTATTTGTTCCCCATGTATGTGTCCGACATGTATCGGACACATGGACATTAGGACACTCTGCCCAACATGCGTTTGACACACTATGTCCATCCATATTACACGTGTCCGACACTTCTACATAGGGTGGGGCTTTTGGAATATATATGTGGACAATTTTGATATCTTCAAAAATAGAGTAATATTAAATATTGCAAATCTTTCACATGATGGAATTAAACTAGGAATAAAGGTCCAATTGATGCAATGATAAAGTCTAGGCAATGAAAGTCGGCTCCAATTCAGATAATGGAATACGACTAGGAGTAATGGTGCAATTGATGCAAATGATAAAGTTGGGGCTAATAGACTCCACTTCAGAAGAGCTAATATTTTGTTTGCTCTAGCTCTTATGGATTGTACTTTATGTATTTTGCTTCTAGTTTATATATGTTTGGTTTGTGCTAAAAACCGCATGGTTTTGGATGGAAGTTATAAGCTTTATTTTATTTTTATTGTGCTTTAAAAGCTATACTAGTACATGTTTCTCTCCTAACGCATTATATTTTGTTTAATATATATAATTAAATATATAAACAAGTAATAAAGTCGTTCCCGTGCTTACCTTTTTACAAATTTACCGTGTCTCGTATCCATATCCGTTTCCGTGTCCATGTCGGTGTTTCATAGCTCCCAATACTAGAGATTAGACTTTCAAAAGATCTCTAGATGTAAAGTGTAGATTAGGAGGTAAGCGTATATAGACGCTTACTAGAGTTGAACATGAAGAGATCAACTAGGAGATTGCTATATTAGAAATTGGACCGGATAAAAGTCAACATGTTGATTGTTTTGATAACTTACATCCATTTGGTGGGTAGTTTGGCAAAAGCATACAAGGTGATTTTCATCCTGACATCTTGTGGGGAGATAGATTTATAAATAAGTTCAAACACAAGAATCCAATAATTCAAACTCCCACCTTCCCCGTTAGAGTTACTGTTATGCAAATCCATAGCCTCGTTTGTGTATGTGGATGTGCCTCGTAACGTTCTTGGGAACACTCTTGGGAATATCATGATATCAATGGGGGAAATGCTGTTAAAGCTAGTATGGAATTCATAGAAATTTCATTTGGGCTTTAACCATATAACAATTTTTTAAAGAAATACCCTTAAGTTCCCCCCTCCCTTTCATGTATATTGTACATGGTTAAATCAATACGTGCAAGTTGCAAGAATATAAATAATGTATTTAACTCCTACCATTTTACGTTGGCACAATCTGAACCTTTAGGATTTCTATCACTTTCTTTGATTTAATTAATTATCCATCATTAGATTCATGTTAAGGTCTTTTATAAAAGTTCAGTTAACCTTCCGTTGAGGTCCCTGTTTTGGGTTTATTAGAATGACCATACTGGAGTTTAGCCAAAGTCTGCTAAATGCTGTCTATTTTCTTATATTTGAAATATCAACTCTTGATTTCTTGAACTGTTGAACTGCCTAGGAACACTCCATCACTTTCCTTGACAAATGTGCATAAATTTATTCAGTATTGGTGTGTTTGTTAGTAGAAGAAACCGTGTATGCCTCATAGCTTAACTTTTGTTTCCGGAATTTGAGCTTAGTCAGAAAGGCAGGATTATAAAATATTAACTACAGCTCTGTAAGCTTAATTTAATTATCTATTAGTGTCTATTTTCTTGTATACGTTATAGTGTTTATGAAAAAAAAAGAGTTTCTTGGTTCTATTTTATGTTAAATTCACAGTTGAGGAAGCTGCACCTGAAGAACCAAAATTCAGTCCATTCACTGGTGCTGGAAGGCGATTGAATGGGAAGCCTTCGGCAAATCCAACACCAGCTGCCTCTTCTTTTCCTTCAAAGCAATCTCAGCCTGAAGCAGTCACCAGTTCGAAGCAGCCTGCAGCAGCTTCTACTTCACAAGGCAATTATTCAAAACAAACTACAGGGAAACTTGTATTTGGTTCGAATCCAAAATCTGCTCCAAAAGATGCACCCAAGGTGAGAAATTGTTCTTTTGACAGTAGGAGTTTCATTTGTCAGATCTGACATTGGTGGATACGATAATTTTAGGCAAAGACAACTAGCCTGACTAGATCAGAGTTGCTACACTGATGGCTCTTTAATTAAATTATATATACTAGTATATTGTATGTGCGCTACATGCACATGTGTGACAACGGAGAGAAGAAAAGGAAAATATTTCAATAGAATTTTATTTAAAAAGTAGACATTTCAAAGAATTTCTGTAGACTTGTTTTTGAACAATTAGAAGTAAAAAAGTTCAAATCCCCCCCCCCCAAAAAAAAAAAACACGCACACAAGAAAAAAAAGTTCTTTCTTGCCAAATGTCAAGGCGGCAATCTAATTTAGATTTTTCAATCGAGACCCCCTCTTCCTTTGAGATAAAATATCATAGGCATGACAGAGGAAGCTAACGTTTAAGGTCTATAATATTGAGCCGATTTTCCATTGAGTGTGAGGCTCATGACTGTCGATGAGAGTCTGATGTTTAGTGGAGACCTTTTACGGGGGTGAGCTAATACAAACTAGTGATAGGAAACAGCAACAGCAACAACACTGTTAAAACCTAAAAGTTAATTAATGTGGGTATGACAGAATGTGGCTGCATAATTCAAGTATTTGTTTTTATTTCAAGCCTTGAGCCATGCAATTAACTAATTTAGAAACAACTCTTTGAAAAAACTGCTCGTAACACTGAGCGGGTTGCTATCTCTGCAGGCACCGGCAAAAGAAGCAGAACCTCCGAAAAAGGAAGAGCCCAAGTTTCAGGCGTTCACTGGGAAGAAATATTCGTTGAAGGGCTGATTGATTGATCATCATGCAGCTATGCTATCGGTTTCTTTTGAGATGGTTATAACTTTATGCATGGGTTCTGTTACTTGTGGTCTCTGAAAAATAGCATAATATATTTATCTGAAACTAGTTTTATTTATTATTAAACAAAATGGTTTGCACGGTGAATTTGTTTGGGATGTATTGCCCAAAGAACCATGATGCTTTCCACCTGCACAATCAACATTACTTGCGGCGTTAATTCGTGTGAATATTTTTAGATGTCACCAGTTATTATATTTCTTGAATTTTATGGAATTGAAATGAATGGATGCCAATACCTGTCTTGCCGACGATTGCAGATTGTCTTTTGACGTAGGTCGATGTATCGTGCTATTCATGACGTGGTCAGCTTGGATTGTTCTCTTAGTAGAAGAGTGTAAAGTTTTGGAAATTCTCTTAAGAATATCAGCTGCGATTTACATGCCTAGGCTTTTCCTTGAGGATTTTCACTTGATCGGTTTTGTTATGCAAATGTTATCATATTTTATAAATTTTTATAAGCTTTCATTTATTGTGGGGACATCTATGGATTGCCTCTATGCCCCCCTGATGGTAAGATTTCTAACCGATGTAAAATTATAACAACAATGACAGCGAGGGGGGGGGGGAGAGGATGTAAGATAGCCTTCAAATATTGAACTTTTCTGTCTTTTAACCCTGGGTACTTGCAAAAAAAAAAAAACTTAGAGAGAAGAAGAAACGGCAAGAATACAAAAGGGGGGGAAAGAAAAGAAAATAAAAATATAGGTTCTACAAAAAACTCTTTACAGGCGTAAATTGAGTATGTTTTTTAGAAAAGAAAGTACTAAGTGAAAAAACCAGTTAGAAAAGAAAGTAAGAAATGAAAAAAAGAGAAAGCAACAGAAAAGGTGAAAAAGGAATGCATTAATTTTTGTTGGTTTTAATAAATAAAAAATTACAAAAGAAAAATTAATACTTTCTTAACAAAAGGTTTAGACACTATATAATTTCTTCTGGAAACTAAGGAAACTTAGGCAGCTGTTTCATTTCTTTCGAGTTTGATTAATGGCTTCTGCGACATATCATTTCTGAAATTATTTTGGGATTGTATCTGCTTAACTATAGTAATAATTATGCATATCGAAAGAAGCATAGTTTAGATTATGCAGTAAAACCTTTATTCTCAAAGTAATAGGCAGCTGGTGCGATTCCCAAAAAAGAAAGGGTCACGTCAGGAAGACACTACAATACTTTCATGTTGAAACACCAAAAATATGCATGATATGATCAAGTGGGGCTCCTATAGCTAGGCACAAAATCAAGAGCCTTTTACTTCCAAATTGCTGAATATCCCAAAACAAAGCAAAAAGATGGTATAATACTTGTGGAATATACCAGATCTACAGAAAATGCTTCTAAAAATACAAATTTTCATTTTGCATGCCAAGGTTCAAGCTCTTTGACTATACGATGACATTGCCTTTCTATTGAAAGGAAAAAGGAAGAAGATGAAAGAAAGAAATCCATGGAAAACATATTTCTTTCATTTGAATCCCTACCCTACTTGTTTCAAATGCCACCAAAATGGAAATGTAAAGGAACTACTACATACATCTATCAACAAAAACAGAATCAGAGAATCAAGTCTTTAAACTTGAGATCAGGGGAGCCCGGGAGATAAGAAAACCAACTAATCGATCCAAAGCAGTACAGCTCCACCCTCGGCCGAGGTGTCAGGTTGGCTCTCCTCTCAACCTCCGCCGGCGTCAAGCCTTCCCCTCCAGTACGCTCTGCAATGTTTTACAAAAAAGCCCCGTAATTAATATTAACTTTTTTAAAACCCTGTTAATTTATTAAAATTTCAGTAAATACAGCAGTAAAATATCTAAATAATTACCAATCAATGCAGCTGTTTTGAGCCAAGAGGGAATGTGGTTTCCAGTGAGAATAAGATAGAGATCATCAGAGAAGTGGTGGGAGTTTTTGGAGATGTAGTCGTACAAATCTGCACCTGATTTGAGATAGGCAAGGGCTTTGGCCATCTCAGTCACCTTCTGTTCCATCCTGCCTAGCTTTGTTCGGGTGCGGCCCACCATGATCGTCTCCTTGAGCGTCAGACCCTTGGCGTCGGCCATGGCCCTCTGAGCCGCAGCGGATATTCCGGCCACGCCTCTGTTTTCGCAGAACATGTACTCCATTCCATGTACTGAAAAAAGAAAAATACAAAGTTTTGCAAAAGGGATGTGTTGACTGTTAGTTCAACCAGTGTTGGAAAAAACCCGGAATATTAGGCCGAATATTCGAATTCAGTGGCAAAACTAACAAACATTACAATATTCGGTCAAATATGCGGCCAAACCGAATATTCGCCGCATAAACTGTAAATTTGGGTGAATGTGAATATTCGGCCGAATTGAACAATTAGTGCAAAAATAAAAAAAAAACCCACAACTAAAAAATCAAGTATGAGATCCACAATTTAATTAAAAAAACAAGTGGGGCCCATACTTATTATTTCACAAACACTCATAATTTCTCTCTTCATTTTTCTTTCTCCACCGAGGCTCGAACCCATAATCTTTCGATTTAGTTCGGACGCCTTACCATTAGGCCATGGATATATTAGTTTTTTTTATATCTTTAAACCTTTTTGAAGTTTCTATATGTAATATTTATATAAAAAAATCGATGGACGCATAATCTGAATAAACTGAATATTCACCGAATAAACCGGATATTCTTAATTCGCCGGCCGACCGAACAAACTCCGAATCCGTTCCTCATAACATTGTGTTCAACTCTAATACATGGATAAAAGCTTTGTTCATTTTTCTTTCTTTTTTAAAGAAATACGGATAAAGTCAATATTGAACCTTTCCCTGCTAAAATATTTTATTGAAAATATGAAATGAGACATGGATAAAGCCAATTAGATTTTAAAAAAAAACAAGTTTCCATAATTCAAGAACCATAATCAAGAGGCATATAAACAAGAAAAAGCATGATAGGTTCAAGAATTAATACACATTAGATTTTTTTAAAATAAAGGTATGTATATTTATTAATCTACACTCAACTCATCATTATCATATTCTAAATTTCCCAACAAGATAGCCTCACATATACAAAACAGGGCCCATGATTCAAGAACTGATTATTTCTCAAGAAGTAACAATCAAAACCCTACGAACGCGAGGGCTAATCAATCAACAAACTAACCTTCAACCATGCTGCGATAGAATCCAACAAAACCCAAGAAACGTCGACGATGATCATGCGTAACACCAACTTCATACACATTGAGCAGCACTGGATACGTAACCGTGCCGATCGGTAATCGCTTTGTCACATCGTCCTTCACCATCATCTTGATGCAAAGGGATTCACTCAACCTCGGCTCCATCCACGTCAGCCGCCGGACCCAAGGGACCGAATCGAAGCCGTTCCTGACTCCAAGAATGGCGCAAGCTCGATCAACGAAGTGGCAGCAGTTGTTGTTGATGTCATCGTAGTCCCCCAAGTGAACATAGTGAACTTGGGCCTTGGCATCGACGGTGTCGAAATTTGTCCGGCCCACGACTGTGGATTTGCAGAGGGAGAGAGCGAGGGGGGGGGGGGGGCAATGTAGCGGCCAGCGGGGCCAGAGAGCAATCTGGAGGCGATGTCATCGGCGTTGTCGGGGTTGTTCTGGACTTTAAAGAACATGTACTCTCGGTTGTGGACTGCATTGTAATATTGAATGTGATTAATGATAACAATAATAAAGATTGAGTAATTAATCAATAAATTAAGCTGGCTGATAGATAATTACCTTCGATGGCAGAGCGATAAAATCCAAGGCGAAGGGACCGGTTGAGGTTGAAGGGGGAGGCGTCACAGATGTTGACGATCACCGGGAATGTTGAAATCGCCATTGCTCTCATCAATTGTGTTTCTTGCAGTCTTTTGAAGATGTTTAAGAGAGGGAGCCTTTAATTGTGAACACTGAGAAAGAGAGGGATGATGAGTGAATAATTTATAGGCGTCGGTACACGTGGCAGTTCGTTATATAGTGCTCCCGTACAAATTTCTCTGATTCTTGATTTTTCCTTTTTTGGGCACGTTGAAGTCTTTAAGTGGAATATTTCTACAGTACGCTATACTAGTCATATATGCCCGGTCATGAGATAAAAAAGCTATGAAAAAAAACACGGACCCCACCAAATTGTCCGATGGATGTCCAGAATTCTCCATCTCTTTCTCTCTCCTATCCAGATGTAATACGTTTGGCACACCGAAATTATTGTTGGTGGGTGAATAACTACCGTTTTGATTTGTTTGTTTAAATCTCAGAAGCCCGTTACAGCAGGCAAACAAAAGAGGCTAGGTTGATCAGGTAGCTATGGGCCAATTGGTATGAAGTATCTTACCTCAAATTAAATGTATTTTCGAAGCTTAATATGGATTCTCATTTAGAGAAAAAGAGTGGATAAAAATGGAAGCGTCAACAACAAGTCCAACAAAAGTAATAAAATCTATTTGTATTACACAGTTTACATGTAATTGTGGTAGAATCATGATATTTTAGCATAAAAGTAAAAAATAACTATAAAATATGCTCACCGAGTTAGGCGACTGGCGGTATCAGGGATACACGGTTACCCTCAGGTGAGTGCTGGAAAGAATCTGCAAGGCACCTATAAAACCAAAGAGCAAACATGAACAATTTAAGGGGGGGGGGGGGAGATCAATACATACCCGAAGAGAAGATGCCAAAGTGGCAATGTAGCAAGAGTGCAGCAGCAGCAGCAGCAATGATAATAACCCAAGAATTCAATGTCATCTCAAACTCAGCGTACATCAGATGTTTTCAAACTATGGAAAGCCCCTCTATTATCCGTAATTTTCTAGGCTAGAAAATGGACAATACTCAAGTAAAGGCTGACATCACATCGACAACCGGCTGTATAACTTGGTCAAATCATTGTGGAGCAGTGTTTCTTTTACCACTATGCTATATCAATGAAGTAGGATTTCAACACAATACCTTTTACTGAGCTTTATCACTATTCTGTAACAACACTTGCACATCCATTAATTTTGAGTTGGGCGGAATTCTATGTCAAGTGCTGAGACCCATCTTGCTAGCATTACTCAGTGTTGGCAAAAGTGAATATGTGAATATTGGATGCACCAGCATCCTCTATTTTAGATGTTGGAGCAGGGTGAATAAGAGAAGAGGTTGCTTTGAGAATTAGGAAACATTAAACCCATGACATAGTAAGTAACAAGGACCATTTCCCAGTTGCAAGTTTGAGAAAGTACAAAACTAAAGTGATGTCCCAAGCCTAGATCACCAAAGTTAACAAAAGTTGCAGCTTAGATACACAAATATTCTTGAACTCGTCGCCATCATCTAAACATATTCCCATCCACTAAGTACAGAAACTAATAAGAAATTGAGTCCATATAGTCAAACAGAAGATATAAATCATCAAGTAAAAGTTGAGGCAAAGAAGAGTGTGCGCTAGTTGTCAACGAGGACCATGAACTATCAAGCAAGAAATCGTGATACAGTAATAAGCAGGGATCCTACAGTTCCTATACCTCTTATTTGAGCCAACTTCACGTGTTGTGAAATCTCCATCCTCCGCAGCAAGCGTCAGATATAACTTCTCTGAGGTTAAGGAGACGGGAAGAATTTTCCAGTCAAATCATTTTATCGGAGTGGCCACCTTATATAAAATGCTGAGACCAGTTATCATCGGGCTGGAACTGCTGACTGGTCTCACTTGCAAAGCAAGCTTTCTGCAGAGCACAACTAAAACATAAGAATTAAGGTAACATCTAGAAAAAAACACATGCAGACAACTAATTGACAATTACCTCGATTATTCATAGATAAGCTTTTCTTTGATCGACTTTCCAGTTTATTATTAATTGGATTCTATCTGGATTCCTTTCGATCAAATAAGGTCTGGTACTCCACAAAAATGATGGTTTCGGATTCTTCAGGCATTAAAAGAATTGAATGCAAGACATCCGAACAAAGTCGGGCCAATATTAGTCTAACCTGAAAATTTCTCATCAGATCCATAATCCATAGCAATGAGAACAATTATTTTACTCATTATCTTTTATATTAGTCTTCTAAAACTAGCCTTATTTTCATATTGGTCCTTGAAATATCGTATTCTCCATATATTAGTATTCTCCATATATTAGTCTTCAAATCGTTCATGTTGCATCAAATCATTCCTAGTAAGATTAAATTAATGGTAGCAAAACAATAAAACATTTCATCAACTCTAGATGAGAACATGTTAGAACCGGTTTGCTGGCAGAAATCACCTTCTCTATTTTCTGATTAAAAGCAGAAAAGAATGGATTTTGTAAGAAATGAATATTTAAAATTTTAAAAAGAATGGGCACAGAAGTTGTAGTAGTGCAGGAGACAAGATGAAAATACCATCGTCGATGACAGTAAATGAAAAATTATGAACATTAATAGTTCAATCAAATTAGAAAGGCAACTTCGAGGAAGCTTAACAGGCTTGAGAAGCTACTGTAGAAATATCAAGATACTAATAATGCTTATAAGAGACTAATATCAAAACAACCCTACAGCTCACCAGGTGTACGCATTTTATATTTAACAACGTAAGATCAAACAGCTAGATTTCCAAAATTGGATCTAGTCGGTTAAGTCAAGTTCAAAGAGAATCGACCAGAAAATTCAAAATGTCAACTACCGATGACAGGAAAAAAATTGACTCAAACGATTATATTAAAGTTTCGTGCAAGAACTATCAGGAAGATCATATGCTAGCAACCAGGAACGTACAGTTTCTCTGCCTCAAAACATTAGAGCAAATCTTAGGTCTTTGATATTTCCATCTCCATTCTCCGCATTCTTCTCTTTTTCCTGCACCAAACACGTAATGAGTTAATAATTGATGGAGAAGATTAGAATGTAAGCACGATAAAAAACCCACAAGAAATATTGGAGGAATCAAAATGATATTGTTGGGTTGAGGAAAAGTATCTTTTAGTCACTCATTCTATTGAACACGTTATGGGCCCCATTGTATAAAAGGCTTGAACCGGTGATCTTCCTGCTGATATTGCTTATTTGAAAGAATGGGGTCTGACACAGCAACGCCAACAATACATTCCCAGATATACAAACACATTGTTGCAATGCCAAACAAAATTCCTTCATATGCAAAAACATTGTGCATGAAGATATAATCTTCCATCATATTTGAAAAAGCTTTCCATGTTGGGAGGGAGAGTCGATCCACGGAACAGTGCTCGCAACAAAACCCAAATCACGCAAAAATACAATCACGCAATTAAACGACGAAAGACAATATAAATTAAAAATGCAGGAATAAGAAAACAATCAATCACAAATAAGATAGATTTGTTAACGAGGTTCACCCACCGTATGGCTAGTTCCCGGCTGAGCGGAATCTGCAAACGTCTACTATACTTGAATCAAGTTTGCAAACAAAAACAACCCTAGAAGATTTCTCTCAAACCTCTCTATATAAATCTCTCTTAGCCTTTGCCTCTTGTGATGATGCTTGTGATAGATTCAAAATGCCTCACTCATAAGATGTACTTTTATAGCACCTAGGACAATACCACCATCTAACAAAGTCACCACCTATCATTGTCATCACCTAACAATGTCATGCATGTCAAAAGTGGCACCTAACAAATTCACCACCTATCATTGTCACCACCTAACAATATCATGCATGTCAAAGTAGCACCTAACAAAGTCATCGCCTAACATTATTACCACCTAACAATATCATGCATGTCAAAAGGTGGCACCTAACCCTAGACTTTAATTTGCATCAATTTTCAACAAACTCCACCTTGATGCAAATTCATCACAATCTCGACATTGTCCCACTTGGAGTATTTTTTTGGCTTGATTCTCAACACTAGTAAACTTCATACGATTCCGCTGCTGCTCTCTCCTCATCAAATTTTCATGGAGAGATTCACCATTCTGCAACAGAGATTCAGTTTATCTCTGTCTACAATTTTGGTGAACATATCCTCCGGATTCTTTTCTCCTGCGATCTTCTGCAGTGTCAACTCACCATCTTCTAATGCCATGCGTATAAAGTGGTACCGCACCTTGATATGCTTCGTTCGAGAATGATATGCTGCATTCTTCGCCAAATGTATTGCACTTTGGCTGTCACTCCACTAGCTATTGAAGTCTTGCTTCTTACTCAACTCTTCGAGTAACCCTTGTAATCATATCATCTCTTTGCTGGCTTCCGTGATCGCCACGTACTCAGCCTCCGTAGTTGACAATGCTACCACTTTTGCAGTTGAGATACTCAACTCACCGCTGTTCCCCTAACTGTAAATACGTATCCCGTTGTGCTCTTCCCACTATCTCGATCACCCGAGTAGTCCGCATCAACATAACCTTGCACATTTAGAGAGTCATCCCCGAAACATAAGCAGTGACTAGACGTACCCCTAAGATACCTAAAAATCCAGTTCACAGCATTCCAATGCTCCTTCCCCGGGTTTTGCATATACCGGCTCACAACTCCCACTGCATGTGCAATATCTGATCTCGTACTCACCATTGCATACATTAAACTCCCCACCGCAGAAGCATAAGGCACTCTTGCCATCTCGTCTTTCTGCTCTTGAGTTGTCGGGCAAAACTCCTTCATGAGTTTGAAATGTTTTGCTAAAGGCGTACTCACCGATTTTGACTTGTTCATGTTGAACCGCTTCTAAACCTTCTCGATATAGTCGCTTTGCGATAACCACAGCTTCCGCTACTTTCTATCTCGAACGATCTTCATGCCCAAAATTTGTTTGGCCGCTCCCAAATCTTTCATGAAAAACTTTTCAGCCATCATCTTCTTCAGACTTTGAATTTTCTCGAAGTTCGGACCCGCTACTAACATATTTACATAGAGTGATAGAATGATATAGTCTCCATCCTCAAAAGTCTAAATATAGACACAGTGATCTGACCCACCACGGACAAATCCCGTCTCTAGCATGAACTGATCGAATTTGAGATACCATTATGTTGGAGCTTGCTTAAGACCGTACAAACTCTTTCGCAGTCTACACACCATAGTTTCTTTTCCCTTCACCTCGTATCTCGGTGGCTGCATCATATAGATCTCCTCCACCAAATCTCCATGAAGGAAAGCAGTCTTCACATCAAGCTGCTCCAAGTGCAGATCCTCCACCGCCACAATACTAAGGATCACTCAAATTGATGTCATTTTCACCACAGGGGAAAATATCTCTTGATAATCAATTCCTTGCTTTTGCGCATATCCCTTGACTACCAAGCGAGCCTTGTACCACTTCACACCATCAGCCTCATCTTTTATCCTGTACACCCATCTATTCAGCAACACTTTTCGACCCTTAGGTAGCTTCACTAGGTCCCACGTGCGGTTCTTCTTCGAAGAATCCATCTCCTCGTCCATAGCTCGCTCCCACTGCTTACTAGCACCGTCTTGCGTCGCCTCTTCAAGGGATTCAGGCTCTTCCGAATCCGTGTACAAAATGAAGTCGGTCACAAGTCTTTCAGGTAGTCTCCTTTCTCTCGTAGAACTCCTCAAAACCGGTACATCTGGTTGCTGAACATGGTGGCCATCATGTTCTTGAACCTGATCCTGCACTGCAGCTTCCTCTATGTTTTGATCCCCACTTGTGGACACCTGATTGTTCTCTTGAGTTCCGTCTAACTCCACGAACTCAGATACAATACCATCTTTGGCTTGCTTTTCTTCTTTATATAAGTGCTGCTCACCAAAGACAACGTTCCGGCTTCATATTACTTTCTTACTTGTGTAATCCCACAGCCGATATCCGAACTCATCTCCACCATACCCGATGAAAGCACACTTCTTAGATTTGAAGTCAAACTTACTCCTTTCTGCCTTATCAATCAAAGAATACGCGATACAGCCAAATACTTTAAGGTGCGAATGGTTGACCGGTTTACCCGACCAAATTTCTTCTGCAATGCCTCCATCAAGCGCACTCGCCGGGCTTCTGTTGATCAGATATACAACATCGACCGCTGCTGCCCATAAGAATTTTGGCAGATTCGCATCCAAGGTCATGCTTCGCACTCGCTCTAGGATCGTTCTGTTCATCCTTTCCGCGATACCATTTTGCTGTGGCGTCCCAGGTACCGTCTTCAACCAACGAATACCTTTTTGTGGGCAAAACTCCTCGAACTCTTGGGTGCAGTATTCCCCGCCATTATCGGACTTTAGGCATTTAACCTTCATCCCCGTTTGGTTCTCCACCTGCGCAATCCAATGTTTGAAGATGCCAAACACATCGGACTTTTTCTTCATCGCGTATACCCATATCTTCCGACTTGTATCATCGATGAACGTCATAAAATACCGATTTCCTCCATAAGACTCTACCGAGGCCAGACCCCACACGTCGGTATGCACCATCTTTAGTTTCTTGGTCTTTTTCGCTACGGCTCCAATTTGAAAACTGAGCGCGTTTTGCTTCCCACAAACGCAGCTCTCGCAAAACCCCAACTCCACTTTTTTCAGCCCCGAAAGAACCCCCTTGGCTCGAAGAATTTTCATGTTCTTCTCGCTGAGGTACCCCAATCTCTTATGCCATAACGAAGTCTCCGAATCTTTCTCCGAACTTGCCGTCAATGCAACCGAGCCTCCGCTGCTCCTATTGAATGAGTACAACGAACCGCTCAGTTTGTCCCTTGCGACCACCAACGACCCTTTGGAAATCTTCCATTGAGAATTCCCAAACGTTGTAGTAAACCCTTCGTTGTCTAGCTGACTTGTAGAAATCAAGTTTTTCTTCAAATCCGGAATATGACGAGCATTCTTCAATTTGATTTGAGCACCCCCTGACGGTTGCAAGATGATCGTCCCCTTTCCAATGATCTTATACGATTGACCGTTTCCCACCGTCACATGTCCAAGATCGCCCTGAACATACTCGGTAAAATGGTGTCTGCCCGAAGTGCAATGAAAAGAAGCCCCTGAATCTAGGAACCAAATATCCGCCTTTGTGTTCTCGCTCGCCGATAGACAAAGACCTTGTTCCCCTTGTTCTTGTGTAGATACCACATTCGCTTCCTTTTCATCCGTCTTCTCATCTGAGCTTTTCTTCGGAAGCCTACATTCACTTCTATGGCCGTTCTTTCCGCAATTCCAACAGGCGCATTGGATTTTTCCTTAAGATTTACGTCGGCTTTTAGACTTGCCCTTTTCCCACTTTCCCCTTTCCATTGTTCTGCCACGATTCTCCACCGAAAGTGCAGAAGTTCCAAAACTCCCACTCACGGACTTTCCCCGCATCTCATCGTTTAATATGCAGCTTACCGCATCATTAAACGTGAGAATCCCCGAGATAGAGTTGCTAACCGCCATCACTAGGTTCTCCCAACTCTCTGGCAACGAACATAGGAACAGTAGGGCTCGAATCTCGTCTTTAAAGATGATTGAAACGGACTCAAGTTGGCTTGTCACGCTGCTGAACTTGTTCAGGTGCTCTATCACCGAACCATTCTCTACCATTTTCATGTTGAAAAGTTTCTTCATCAAAAATATTTTATTTGATGTCGATAGCTTCTCATACAACTTCGCTAACGTCGTCATTAGCGTCTTAGTTGTTTTCTCTTTTGATATATTAAAGACCACCTGCGAAGTCAACGACAATCTGATCGTCGCCAGGGCTTTCCTATCCAAAAGGTTTCATTCCTCATCGGTCATCTTCTCGGGCTTTTCTCCTAGCAACGGAAGATATAGATCCTTTTGGTATAGACAGTCTTCCAACTGCATGCGCCACCAATCAAAATTGTGACCATTGAATTTCTTGATTCTTATCTTATCCTCCGCCATCTTTCGTATGTATCGCAGCAAACCCGACTTCCTCCTAAATCTGAACCAACGCCTTCAAAACTACAATCTAAGAAAGTAGGGATGAGAACACAAGCGTCGTTACCCACCGTTACCTAGATTATAGAATCGAAGAACCCTAGGTTCTTTTAACCTTGCTCTGATACCAGTTGTTGGGAGGAAGAGTCGACCCACGGAACAATGCTCGCGACAAAACCCAAATCACGCAAAAATACAATCACGCAATTAAACGACGAGAGACAATATAAATTAAAAATGCAGGAATAAGAAAACAATCAATCACAAACAAGATAGATTTGTTAACGAGGTTCACCCACCGTATGGCTAGTCCCCGGCAGAGCGGAATCTGCAAACGTCTACTATACTTGAATCAAGTTTGCAAACAAGAACAACCCTAGGAGATTTCTCTCAAATCTCTCTATACAAATCTCTCTTAGCCTTTGCCTCTTGTGATAGATTCAAAATGCCTCACTCATAAGATGTGCTTTTATAGCACCTAGGACAATGTCACCATCTAACAAAGTCACCACCTATCATCACCACCTATCATTGTCACCACCTAACAATGTCATGCATGTCAAAAGTGACACCTAACAAAGTCACCACCTGTCATTGTCACCACCTAACAATGTCATACATGTCAAAGTAGCACCTAACAAAGTCATCACCTAACATTATTACCACCTAACAATGTCATGCATGTCAAAAGGTGGCACATAACCCTAGACTTTAATTTGCATCAATTTTCAACATTCCACAATATGCTGGTTCCATGAAGACAGCTCTTCCATCAGCTGGTATGGTAGTGTATGCACAAAATATAATCTTTCCATAAGCCGGATTTTCATGTCAAACAAATAGAAAGCCTAAAAGGAAAAAATAAATTAGTCAGGACACAATATCTTGTCTAATTAAATTTGAGCAGTTGGTCCTACCTATAAATGAAAGATGTAACGCCACATCAAAAGTTCATGCAATATACTGGCTAATTTATATGAGCATATATATTAACACATTTAGTGGAATTTAGCTGCAAAGATTTATGTTTAATGATTAATAAAGAAAGAAATATGACAGAACATGATGGAAAAAAGACCTTGTGATCAAGCTGAAATTTTAAGAAGTGTGGCTAAACTACTGCCCTTTGTAATCAAGGTTACATGGGGATCCACTTGTATCATACTAAAAGGACATTCTGATGAGGAATGTCATCCCATATACCTTGGTGGCCTTAAATACTATGAGACAACATAGCGAACATTACACTGTTGAAAAGCCTTGTTCCTTTGCTAGGTTGATATCACTTTACATATGATGCCTACATTCTAGAGCAAGCATTCCAAATAGTTATGCAGTATATAATTTTGGAGTTATATATTTAGTTATGCTGGAGAGAGAAAGGATCTAAGCCTTATTCATTTGCTAGTTCAGATTCTTCAGAATTGGTTTTATATGGTTATTCTGGTCAATGCTTCTAAATGGTGGAATATCTCTAGGCTCAAGCTCTTTCAAAAGAGTTATCCAATTAATAATTCTTCAGTTAAATTGATCTTATCTTACGAATATGAATCAACAGTACAGCTTTGGACATATGACTCTACCAAAATGCCAAAAAAGAAAAGAAAGTCCTCACGGCAGCGAGAGATTCACTGTAATGGAAACATATCCAATGAGAGGAGCTGATATAAAATGACCAGCTTCAGTGTGTCAGGCAATCTCCAGTTCCTATACATCATCTGCAACAATGCGTACTTTGTGCCACACTATAAACTTGTAATGAGTATTTACAGACTTGCATCACCATGTCAGACAATCTCCACTCCCTATACATCATCTGCAACCGCCAATCGGTATTTTGTGCCACTATGAACTTGTTAGTATTTATTCATAGCATACAGGGAGTTCAAAATTAATTAGGGAGAAAAGTACTTAAGCTTAACCAAACAAGACATTAATTCATGTTTAATAATTATTTGTCAGTATGTTGTAACTATTTTATACACCGGTGAACTAACAAAACTATTTGTGCCTACAAAATTGCACCAATATGAGCTGATGCAGCACTATTAATATAGCGAAGAATTTCATGAAAGGAACAACAAATGATAATCAAAACAGACATTGCATAAAAATAAAAATAAACACCCAAAATCAAAAGCAGAGCTTTACTGAGCTAAGTGCAAACACCCACCATCCAACTAACGCAGAATTACTTGGGTGAATGTTGAATTTTCATCAAGAACCAAATCCCAGCACAAATGAAAGTTAAAATGGCCTGAATTTAGCTCATCGACATTAATTGTAATTAGAATAATATATGTCAGCCTTTCTTAATAGACAAATAGTATAACAAAATAAATTTCACCAGCATAAGCATTTAGTGTCTTAGATAGCAATATAAAACAGTACGAAGGGATTATTACCAGTACTCTAGTTAGTAGTGTGTCCGATGGATGATGATGATGTGGAAACGACGCCAAGTTACCAGCTATGCCAAATAAGGTTGTTATTTTGGCCAACACATTTATCCTGGGTATCAAAGATTCAAACTGCCAAAGAATTGTATAGTATTTCCATGTCAAAGCAAGTATTAACACCTTAAAGAGAAGTTTTAGGATATTATATCTTCAGAAATTCTGAGCAACGGGTCTTGCAAACAAGTCGCAAAGCAAACATTTTTGCAATATACTAATTGTTGTGACCGGAAGTACTAACAAAAGCAGTACCTTTTACCGCAAAAGTTATTGAATTTTATATGGAGAGAAGCAAGTACCTAGTGGCCATGAGACCTTGCGAACAACGTGAATTTTAAGAACATGAGGTACAAATCACCATGTGTAACCAATATGGTAGGCATGTGTATCCACTTGCAACATTCCGAAAAATATTGTCATTTTATGCACCTTAAAATATTATGAGTCTGCATGTTGGAACCAATTTGCATATGATGCCAAGACTATAAAACAATACAAAGACTTGAGAATCATAAAGCCACATGAAGCTAATTATGGAATCGTCACATATAACTACAGGGCTAGCTTTCAAAAGATCACCCAATTTGAATGCTTTTTCTCTTGAATTTCTCAGACCTGGGAATATACATCTACTAGAACGTTCGTGAGCATTATATTCTATTTATACAAATGATGGATATAAACACAAAAAGAGGAAGGGAAAAAAAAGAGCTTAGTAGCTGCCTCCATCTATCTACAGACCATCGACAACACCAATTCATGATGTCCCACACATTTACTCTGTGACAAAATAGAAGAAATGGGAAGAACTAGTAGAAATACAAGAATATATTAATAATAACAATTAATACATTCGGATCGATTGCTAGTTCATCGCATGACAAATAGAACAAACAGCCTTTTGTAATGTGAAAAAACCATACAACTTTACCTCTGATATAAAAATACAAAAACAAAAATAAGGAGGAAAAAATGGAAAATCAGAACCTGGTTCAAACTGCATTACAATTTGTCATATTGGAAGCACATTGAAAGAGCGATATTTAAAATGCCAATGGGAAAAGCAAAAGGTAAAGCTGGAAAACCAACGAAACCCTAATTCCATAAATTTCACACCTAATTAGAGTGACAGAAGTGAAATTAGCAATCAAAGGGGCCTAACGATAGCGACTGATAGAAACCCTAAATTAAGACCCAAAATTTCTAATTTGATCTCCAAACGTGAGAGATAAACCCTAATTTATAGCTCGAAATCGCCAATCGACGGCAACAGAGACAAACCTAATCTCAAAACCCTAAATCAATTAATAGATCCCTGAGAGATCAAGAGTCACAGCTGTCATTTCTTCGTTCCTGCCCTAATTTTAAGCGAAGGAGCGAAAAGAATGCAACCTTTGGTCGGTTTGGATATGGAGCAAAGGATACTGTGCTTTATTTGTAAGGGCCTGGTCGGGTACAGGATTAGCGGTCTCTAAGATCTGGACACGTGGCAGATGACGTGTCCCAAAATTCAGAAGGAAGGCCCATAAGGGGCCGGCCAGGCAACCCCTGTATCCGACCCACAAGCACAAGCTGGCCCTCCTCGGGGCCCTCTGCATGTTGGCCTCCTCGACCTCCCAGCTCGTCCCGAGCTGCCACAGGACCAGGACTCCTCGGCCCTCTTGCTCATCTCCGAGCTCCCTAGCCGAGGCCGTCTTCCTCGGTCCCTCCGACCAGATCCACCGCTCACAGGCGTAACCGCCGCTCTGCGAATCTCGCCATGCGCGGATCCTCCGCCAGCAACATCCCTGTTCCCCTCCGAACGGCGGCCGAGACATGGACTGTCTTGCCTGAGATTCGGGGCAGATGCTAATAGGTGCTATCCGTCCACCTCTCCGAAGATGCCAAGTTGATTTATGGCACCATGTATCGAAGGTTTAAACGGATGCATCCGATGTAGCAGACTTCGTCAGATTCCTCCTCGCTTGAGGGGTTTTTGATTGTGGGGACGCTCTTCCCTGCAGGCGCAAGCCCCTGCAGTTAATTACGCTACCGCATCGCGGTAACAACTTTCTCCTTCTCCAGCTGGTCACTTCGTGTCGTGGGTGTTTGTTTTGTTTGTGGTTGCCCGTGGATTGTATACGGAGACTGATTTATGTCGTCGCCCGTAGAACGTGGATTAGTCCAAATCCGTATTTTCTTAGATTTGGGTTTGGGGTTTTGGTTTGAGGATACGTTAGCCATATTTGAAGCTAAGATCAACTCAAACGTTTGTTAAGGATTTGTTAGTCCAATTTGAGACTAAGATCAACTTAACGGGATCGTTTAGATCCGACAAAAGAGCAATTGGCTCTATTGTTCCAGTTTAGGGACATAGGGGTCCATTGCATGTATGGCCGTCGGGACCCGTCACCTCTCTGACGACGTTGAAGGATTACAACGACAGATGTCAGAGGAGTTCAGAGATATACCCTTGAACCAAAGTTGATTTGGGGATTTATAGTCCAATTTGGGACTAAAGTCTGTTTGAAGGTTTAAGGATACGTTAGTCATATTTGAGGCTAAGATCAACTTAAACGGTTGTTAAGGATACGTTAGTCCAGTTTGGGACTAAGATCGACTTAACGGGATCGTTTAGATCCGACAAAAGAGCGTTTGGGCTCTGTTGTTCCAGTTTAGGGACATAGTGGTCCATTGCCAGTTTAGGGACGTGGTGGTCCACTGCCAGTTTAGGAACGTGGTGGTCCACCGCCAGTTTAGGGACGTGGTGGTCCATTTAATATATGGCCGCCGGGACCCGTCACCTCTCTGACGACGTTGAAGGATTACAACGACATGTGTCAGAGGAGTTCGGAGATGTACCCTTGAACCAAAGTTGGTTGGAAGATTCATAGTCCAATTTGGGACTAAAATCTGTTTGAAGGATACGTTAGCCATTTTTGAGGCTAAGATCGACTCAAACGTTTGTTAAGGATACATTAGTCCAGTTTGAGACTAAGATCAACTTAACGGGATCGTTTAGATCCGACAAAAGAGCGTTTGGGCTCTATTGTTCCAGTTTAGGGACATGGTGGTCCATATTCCAGTTTAGGGACATGGTGGTCTATTGCCAGTTTAGGGACATGGTGGTCCATTGCCAGTTTAGGGACATGGCGGTCCATTGTTCCCATTTTGGGGACAAATGTTAGTTTAAGGACGCATTAGTCCATGAGTTTAAGGATCCCACAGTCCGTATTAATGTGTGGTTGTCGGGACCCGTCACCTCTCTGAAGACGTTGAAGGATTACAACGACAAATATCAGAGGAGTTCAGAGATGTAACCTTGAACCAATGAGTTGGTTGAAAGAGCAGATGTGCTCAGTTCAAGATGATTTGAGGACTTATGGCCAATTTGGGCTAAGTCCAATTGTGTTTGAAATATTGGCTCTCTACTGGTCCATTGAAGGAGAGGCTTTGCCTCTAGAAACTTAGCCAATTGGGCTAAGGGTAGTGTTAAACACTAAAGGTCAACAGTGTTGAACACTGGGAATAAGATTAACAAGTTAGTGTTAAACACTAAAAGATAATCAGTGTTAAACACTAGCAACAGGGCTTTCAAATTAGTGTTAAACACTAAAGCAAATCAGTGTTAAACACTGGTAATCAGAGATTTCAAATTAGTGTTTAACACTAAAGCAAATCAGTGTTAAACACTTGGAACAAAGTCTTCAGATTAGTGTTAAATACTAAGGAGAGAGGGGTCACGTGTGGACACGTGAGAGCGCCCTGATTTCCCTTATTTTATTCTGTAGATCAGTGTTTAACTCTTTTAATTCTGACGGCCATCACGTGTGAGCACGTGATGGAGGCCCCTGCTCTGGTCTGTTAGAATGCTCATTAGGGGTCACGTGGTGACACGTGAGGGCGCCCTAAATGTGGAGCCAAATCTCCTTTTCTTCGTTCTGCAAGTAAGCGTTAAACACTTTTTATGTTTTCTTTGGAGCATCACGTGCTGCCACGTGAGGAGGATTAGTGCGCTGATTGTTAAAACATTTGCTGAGGGGTCACGTGATAACACGTGAAAGCGCCCAAAGCTTTCATTTCCTATGCTTTTTCTTTCTGTGTTTCGGGGGTCACGTGGAGCACGTGATGGCATCAAAAAGTGGGGCCAGATCTCCTTTATTTTGTTCTGCAAACAAGTGTTAAACACTTTTAATTTTCATAGCCATCACGTGTGAGCACGTGATGTATACTCATGCCCTGATTTATTAGAATATTTATTAGGGGTCACATGGTGTCACGTGAGAGCGCTCTAAATGTGGAGCCAGATCTCCTTCTGGTTTATCCTCAAATCTGCGAACAATTGTAAACACTTTTATTTTTTTTATTTTAGAGCATCACGTGTTGGCACGTGATGGGGATCTGTGCGCCAATTGCTAAAGCATTTGCTGAGGGGTCACGTGAGAGCGCCCAAAACTTTCATTTCCTTTGCTTTTTCTTTCTGCGTTTTGGGAGTCACGTGGGAGTACGTAGGGTGATGCTTCACAGTTCTTTGCAGGGGATCTTTTGAAGGGTCACGTGGGGGCACGTGACCCTAGTTCTTTTCATGAACAGAGATCTTTTAAGAATTGATTTCTTTGTAGGGTTAAACCCTAATTATGATTTTGGAGGAATTAAATTCCTATCGTGAAAGAATTAAATTCTTATTTAGGGTAAAACCCTGATTTCTTTTCAAAGGAATTAAATTCCCAGATATGTAAAAGAATTAAATTCTTGATTAGGGTTAAACCCCAGTTTCATTTTAGGAGGAATTAAACTCCTGTGAGTTTAGGAGAATTAAATTCTCAAAACCCAATTCCCCTTCTAAGTTTAGGATCTGCATGGCAGGATCTCGACCCGATGAGAATTGAATTCTCATCCTATAGGGAGATGTGCTCTGTGCAGATCTTCAACCAGAAGAAGAACTAAGTTCTTTTTTTTATATAAGAGTTAAACTCTTGGATTTTGAGAATTAAATTCTCTTTTGAAGCCTCTCTTTTCTTACCTAGGTTTTTCTTTGTTGAGAATTAAATTCTCCTTTCTTTTCTTCCCTCTTGAGAATTAAATTCTCCTCTCTCTGTTTTTTTCTCTCCCAAAAAAGTAGATCCCCTCTCTTCTCTTCTTGGCTCCTATTTATAGGAGAAGGAAAAAAATCAATTTGTTTAGCAAATCTCTCATTGAAAGATTTGATTTGATTGTTGAGAGATTTGATTTATATTTATCATTAATTCTGGGCCTTTAGATCATTCAGTGAATTTTATTCACCGTGGATTTTAAATCCAAAAGATATTCTATTTGTTATCTCGGTTAGATTTAGGGGGGATCTTTCCTTATTTGGGATTCTTCCATAAATTGGTGATTTTTAATCACCCTTGGATTTTTAATCCAACGGTTCCCCATGACCCTTTTCCATTTGAAAAGATTCGGAAACTTTTAGAATTCAATTCTATTAAATTATAAGGCTTTTAAAGCCAGTCACGTGCTGGCACGTGACCTTTGGTCACGTGTGAGCACGTGACCCCCAATTGGGTTCCTTTCTCAGCCGCTTATTTATGTTTCAGTTTTAACCATCACGTGTCAACACGTGACCATTGGTCACGTGTAAGCACGTGATACCTCGTTGAGGTATTTTCTGACTTTTAGAATTAAATTCCATTCATTATTTTAGAGGCTTTAAAAGCCCATCACGTGTCTGCACGTGACCCATGGTCACGTGTGAGCACGTGATACCCCATTGGGGTCTTTTCTGAGTTTTTATTATATCTTTTGACTCCTCCAGCGGGTTCTTAAAGGCCCATCACGTGTGGACACGTGATGCCTCATAACTTTTGATCCCGAATGAATTATGAAGCCCATAATATATCAAATCGAAGGGTTTTTCGAGACGCTTTCGATACCATCAGAATTTATCTGTTTCTCATTCGGGAGTTTGTCAAAAAAAACAGCCTGGAAGATACTGGTTCCCATTTTCTTAGGCGTATCGCCGCCATTTGATACCTTGGTCTCTTTTGCGCAGAAATTTTTGGCGGGAACAAATGCCCCCCACTACTTTGCCCACGTAAGTATTTACGTGGGTGAAGTAGTGCAAAGTAATGCATAGCGTATAACCAGTTTCGGGTTGGTATATTACTTTTAGAATCTTGATCTGAGAAGATAACGAGCGGACACAAGCGTCGTCATTTATCATTGACTCAGATCTCGACTCTTAAGAGATATAGTTCCAAACCCTTAACTCCATGAGCCGCACCCCTCTATCTCTTCATATCTTATTCTGGCGTGAAGTAGTTTATATGCTCATGAGTAGCTTTTCCGTTTCAGTGGCATGTAGCTTTGGCGAGTCTGGCTCATAGATGGTCAATCTTGACCTCTTTGCAGGGCGGTGATGGCTTAGGAGACAGGGTTAGGATCTGCCACCTAAGACTTTTCAACTTTATGAGCCGTGAGGGTCTCATAAAGACTTTTCTCCCTACGGATCGAGAGGATCTCGTAGGTGTATTTTCTCCTTAGGGGTCGTGAGGACTCCTAAGTGTGTTCTCTCTCATAAGTCGTAAGGATCCTATAAGAGAATTTTCCCTCTTACGAGTCGAGAGGACCCGTAAGCGGTTATTTCCCTCCTTGTCGAGATTCGACTTTGGAGAGTGAGACCCGTGGATAGTATGCAAGAGACCGTTTTGGGCCGACTTGCAGGGTCCCAGTGCTTAGGAAACAGGTTTTTTAATCCCTACTTCCCAAGGCTTTATCTCACGAGTCAAGACGAATCGAGAAGTTCTCGCAAAGACATCAATTTCCTCACGAGTCGAAACGGATCGAGCAGATCTCGCAAGAATATCCTAACGTCACAGTTAACCTCTGCTCTTTACGACAGAAGTCCGTTAGGGTCTGTGGTACTTAGGGTTTTGGCCGTCGTACCATCGCATGAGCTGATATATTCCTCGATAAGCAATTGTGCTATTCGAGTAGCCCTGCGACTGCCGTGTCTCTGATCCCTTCGGGGGCTGGACAAGACGTCTTCAAGCAATCCTCCTTGGCAGTTTGACCGTCGGAAGAGCAAGCGCTAGGAATTTGCCATGCCGCTTTTTACTTGAGGTTAGGCTCATTTTGGAGAGCCCCGATGAGTTATAACCACTCCGCGCTGGTGTGGGATGATCTCCGATAGTCTTTCAGGCTTTATATGACTTGCCGTTAAGACCCTGAAACTAGGAAGTTGGCCTTTGCTTCGTTTGCTGGCATTGCGTCTGCTGTATCGAGACGAATGTCGCGGTTGTCTCTAGGTTGCTGGTGAACCGTCGAGGTTTGGAACTAGGGATTTTGCCGTGGCTCCTTTTGGTGATGTTGCGTCTGCTGTATCGAGACGAATGTCGAGGTGGTGACCACTCCACACTGATGCGAGATGATCTCCGATTGTCTTTCCGGTTTTATATGACTTGTCGTTAAGACCCTGAAGCTAGGAATTTGGCCTTTGCTTCGTTTGCTAGCATCACGTCCTCTGTATCGAGACAAATGTCACGGTGGTGATCACTCCATGTTGGTGTGAGATGATCTCTGATGGTCTTTCAGGCTTTATATGACTTGCCGTTAAAACATTGAAGCTAGGAATTTGGCCTTCGCTTCGTTTGCTTTGGCGCGTCCGAATCCTGCTAGGGGAAGAACGCTGGGGTGACATTTCATCTGCTGTATCGAGACGATCGTCGAGGTGGTGACCACTCCGCACTGGTGCGAGATAATCTCCGATTGTCTTTAAGGCTTTATATAACTTGCCATTAAGACGCATGAAGCTAGGAATTTGGCCTTGGCTTCGTTTGCTTTGGCGCGTCCGAATCCTGCTAGGGGAAGAACGCTGGGGTGACATTTCATCTGCTGTATCGAGACGATCGTCGAGGTGGTGACTGTTTCGCCCAATCAGAGCAAAGCTCTGTTGGAATTCAAAATTCAAATTTTGAAGCAAAGCTTCAAGTCTCGGGCGCAACGCGCCGAGCGCAGTGCCCAAGAAAGCGCACCCAATCAGAGCAAAGCTCTGATTGAAGGAAGCAACGCTTCAACTGCACTGCACACTGCGCTGCGCGACACGTGTCAGCGCAGACGCGCTAGCGCAGTTGCGCTGCGCTCTGCGCTGCGCGACACGTGTCAGCGCAGACGCGCTAGCGCACCTGCGCTGCGCTCTGCGCTGCGCGACACGTGTCATGCACTGGGGCATCTGCGCCAAACTAAATTAAGATTTTTATGAAATCTTTTCTATTCTTTCCAGAACTAGAAGATTTTCTTCTGCCTTTGGATCAAAGATCCAGCGGTGGGAGAATTCCCAAAATCATTCAGAAAAGATTCTGGTAACAAATTCAACAAATTTGTGGGCACTATAAAAAGGACCCCAAGTCTCAATTCAAAGGCATCAACATTTTTTCTGGAGAACTCAAGAACTTTAAATAGAGAGAGCTTTGAAGATTTTTAAAAAAAAAAAGGTAAAGAACCTTCATGGATTAGAAGAAATTCCTTCTAATAGACTATTTGTCTAAAAAAAAAATGTAAGATCAATGATCTTTATATAAAAAAGAAAATAGTGCTTTGCACTTCTTGTGAACCTTCGGTTCTTTAAAAAACGATAAAAAAAAATAATAAAAGAATAGTGCTTTGCACTTTTATGAACCTCAGGTTCTTCGAATAAAGAAGAAATTTATTTTTCTTTGATCTAATTTAGATCAAGAACTTAAACAGTGCTTTGCATTTCCCTTCTTGAATCTAAAAAGATTCTTAGTGCTTTGCACTTCCAAGTTGCGCCGCTGCGCTCTTAAGAGAGCGCCACGTGTCGGCCATAAAACCACTTGCGCTAAGCGCCCTTAAGATAGAGCTTTGCTCTCTGGAATTGGCGCAACTCGCTGAGAGCGCGCCACGTGTCAGCAACGCAATAGCGCAGCGCAACAGCGCATTGCACTGCGCTAGTGCGCTTGCGCTCATCAGAGCACGACACGTGTCATCACCATATGGACTTGCGCTCATTACTTAGCGCAAAGCGCAGATGCATTAAAAAGGGCCAAGCCCAATTAAGAGAAGGCCTAACAGGCTCAACAAAGCGCAAATGCATTATTTTAAGGGGCAGAGCCCAAACAAGAACAGATGCTTTGCATCATTTATAAATGGGCAGAGCCCAAACAAAAATATTCAGAATGCTATGCATTTTAAAAAGGGGCAAAGCCCAAACGAAGTAGATACTTTGCAAATGGGCAGAGCCCAAAATAAACTGATACTCTATATCTTTTGTGGGTAGAGCCTAAATAAAAAATGCAATGCAAATAAAGTGTTGAGATGGACTTAGCCCAATCGTGGCCATAAGTTCTTAAATTAAATTGACTGAGCAAAATGGCTCTCCTAAATCAATTCACGTCCGGTTTGAGGGTACATCTCCGAACTCCTTTGACATCCATCGTTATAATTCCTCAACGACGTCAAAGAGGTGACGGGTCCCAACAACCACAAACTAATAACGGACCGAGACGTCCCTAAACTAACATTGGACCGAAACGTCCTTAAACTAATAATGGACCGAAACGTCCCTAAACTAATAATGGACCGAAACGTCCCTAAACTAACAATAGACCGAAACGTCCCTAAACTAACATCGGACCGAGACGTCCCTAAACTAATATCGGACCGAAATGTCCTTAAACTAATGATGGACCACTATGTCCTTAAATTGGCGACGGACCGAAACGTCCTTAAACTAACAATAGACCACCACGTCCCTAAACTGGCGATGGACCACTACGTCCTTAAACTGGCGCAATAGAGCCCGAATGCTCTTTTGCCGGATCTAAACGGTTCCGTCTAAGTTGATCTTAGCCCCAAATACGGTTAATGTGTCCTTAGATATTTAAATAAACAATAAAACTCCAAATCAACTTTGGTTCAAGGGTACATTTCTGAACTCCTCTGACGCCTGTCGTTGTAATCCCTCAACGACGTCAGAGAGGTGACGAATCCCAACGGCCAGATAATTAAATCAATCACTACGTCAAGTCGATCTTAGTCCAAAGCAGGACTAACGTATCCTTGACGAACGTTTAAGTTGATCTTAGCCGCAACGCGACTAATGCATCCTTAAACTAAAAACACCAAACCCAAATCTAAGTAAATGCGGATTTGGACTAATCCACGCCCTACGGGCAACGGCATTACTCAGTCTCCGTATACAATCCACGGGCAACCACAAATAAAACAAACATACACGACACGAAGTAAAATTCTGGAGAAGGAGAAAGTTGTTACCGCGATGCGGTAGCGTAATTAACTGCAGGGGCTTGCGCCTGCAGGGAAGAGCGTCCCCACAATCAAAAACCCCTCACCCTGAGGGGGAATCTGACGAAGTCTGCTATATCGGCCGCATCCGTCTAAACCTCCGATACACGGTGCCATAAATCAACTTGGCATCTTCGGAGAGGTAGACGGATAAAACCAAATAGCATCTGCCCCGAATCTCAGCGCCAGGCCATCGCGGTCCTGTGCGCCGCCTTTCGGAGGGGAACAGATTCTGGCACGCCCGGTGGGACCTTTTCCTCTTTCCACTCCACACTTCGTGTGTCGTCTTCGCGAACCCATCGCGGTTTGTTAAATGGTTGCCTTCGGATTTCAAATTGCTAAGATTTGGTTTTTTGTCTGGTGCAGAACTCAAGCATCCATGGATTCCCATTGCACCAAATGCGCGAAGCACCACTGCAACGGACGCTCCACCTCACCGAGAGGTGTAACATATGGGCCCCAAGCGGCCTCTTTCCTTACTCTGCCGGTAGAGCAGGTGACCCAGGCCACCACCGGCCTATTTTTCGGGACCATGGTCCCTCCTGCAAGCTTCTCTATGCCGATACCCGCACCAGAAGCGAACAAGAAGTCGGTATTTGACCGTCTTACCGCTACCATGACCCCTGTCAACGGGTCGCCCACTACTAATCCGACAGCCTCCGTTTTCAGCAGGCTAGGTCAGAACTATAAAGTGGTCGCCCCAAAGAGGGCAACGGCCGCTGCTTTGGAAGTCGTTAAAGCGGCTCCTCCCATCAGAGAGTCGGTCTTCACAAGATTGACAGTTCCCACTCCTCCCCCAGTTGGTCAAAAAGCATCAGTCTTCGATAGGCTGACGTCGACAGTTACCCCACACCCAAACAGGGGGCAACAAGAAACTATCTCGATTTCCGAGCCAGTCCCAACGGCTCGTCGTGCGCGACGTCGCCATTGGCAGCGAGTAAGGAAAGCAGGGGGCAACTCCCCCTCAGGGCTAACCCCACCTGCTCCAGCGGTGGAGGTCAATGCTGCTGTTCCAACTGCGAACAGCTTCGAATTGCTGAGGAAGGTGAGAAAGAACTCTCCGGTTGCTACATTGAAAAGGTCTCCTCCGCCCATGGAAAAAGTTCCGGAGACGAAGCAGGAACAGCCCCCTCAACGGCTGTCGTCAAAAATTTATAAAGTTTGGCGGAGGGTTCAAGACTCCATGATTGACTCAGACCACTTCCGTCGCCAGAAAGGGGTAAAGGTGGAAAAAGACAAGAACCGCCCCATTAAACAGCAGGGGGCAACAAATGCTAGAATGCCCGCTTCAACGGCTCCTTCAACCTCAAAGGTCCATAAAAGGAAGAGGCCAGAAAAAGCTCCCATGACACTGACAAAGTTTAAGAGCGATGAACCTAAACGCCCCAAGTCAGGGGGCATAATAGTTCATACGGTCTATATGGCTTCGGGAAAGGAAGAAAGTCGTACTTCTACGGGTCACCGACCGCTTACCCGGTCAGTGACCAGGTCTCAGGAGCAGCAACAAAAGCTCCAGGAGATGATGACTACAATGGCTGCACTCACGGGGCCAAAAGAGAATCCTGAGACGTCCTTAGATGAACGCCAAGAGGAAGAGACCGACGCTGAGTTCCTCCGCCGAATACTGGAAAAGAGAGACAAAGAGGCTGCTGAACAAGCAGCCAATATACAGCGTATGGGCCTCCTCTTCCAGGACATGATAGGGATGATGATACAACCAGATCCCCCAACTGAAGAACCCCCGATTGTCCTTGGGAATGATAAGGGAGAAACATCAAACCCTCAGCCCGTTCTATCAACAGCTAAAGAGGATACAATCTCTAAGACTGATCTGGACGAATACATAGCCCAGCAAATAAGGGTTCATCATGCGGCAGAAGCAGCCGGACACGTCGTGAAAACGGGACGACCGTATCCAGGCTGGTATGACCAAATCAGGTACCCGCCGGGCTACACAATCCCCAAGTTTCATGTCTACAAAGGGACCGGCAATCCCCATCAATATGTGGCCCAATTCAGGGCTCTTTGCGGTAATACCGGCGGCAACGACAAGCTTTTGCTTCGCCAGTTTGTTGGAAGTTTATCTGATACGGCGTTTGAATGGTATTCTGAGCTTCCCAACGACTCTATAAAAACCTTTGCGGAGATGGAGCTACTCTTCACCCAACGCTTTGCAAGTGCCAGTGAGCGTACCCCGATGACGGCACTGATCAATGCCAGGGTAAAACCCGGCGAGACATGGGTTCAGTACGCTATATGGTGGCGAAATCTATGGTCAAAGTGTGAACAACGCATAGAAGAAGCTCCAGCGGTGGGAATGTTTGTTGGAACCCTTGATCCACAGGCAACCATCTCACAGTTCATGATGTTCTTCAAGCCGACTTCCTTCCAAGCTTTGATCGACAAATTAGCGCAGATGGACCAGATGGGCCATAAACCCCCTCTCCCGAAGCCGGACCCCCGAAACGATAAAGGAAAGGGAAAAGCGATCATCATCGCTAATGCCCAACAACAACCGAACGACTCGAAGCCGGTTGCTCGTCCAAACAATACGCGCCCATACGTACCCCTTGAGGACAGGATGGGACGTGCTTACTCCTTCCCTCGTGATAAAACAAGGAGGCTATTCGAGCTGGCATTGCGCAACAGGCTCATAAATCTGCCAGATCCAAAACGTCCGTCACAACCAAGTGACGTCAACGAGCCCAATTACTGCCCTTATCATCGAGTGCTAGGCCATCCAATTGAGGATTGCTACGTTTTCAAGAATTGGCTTGAGAACCAGTACCGTCAGGGCAAATTTGCGCTATCTGACAAATGGAAGGTGAATCCTCCGCAGCCCCACACCTCTAAGGGGACGAATACGCCGGGGGCAACATGCTCTGTTATAGAAGAAACTCCCTGGGAAGTTGTATTATCAGCCAAAACGAGGAGAATGCTTAATGATCTTCAGACCTGTCCAGCGGTCAAGTGGAAGAACCCCTTTGAACCGCAAGTTATTGAGGGGATGTTGAAGCCACGACCGATTCCGAAGACCGATGGTGGCAGTTCAAGTGCTCATAGTCAGCCGTCAAAATCTTCGAAAAAGAAGAAGAAGAAATCTAAGAAGTCCGTGAAGCCTGGTGACAAGCGCACGGACTTACAAAAGCAAATCGATGCGCTGGATGAGTACAACCAAAAGGCGCGGACTCCCATTACGCTCCAAGATTTCCTTAATCACGTCTTCCAAAAAGAAGATGAGGGAGAGAGTTCATCAGACGAACCCGAGGAGTATGTGGCGAGCTGTCATATGATCTCTCATTCGGTCACGAATGATGAAAAGACCTCTGGCACTGAAACGCTGGGGGCAAATGCCGAATCAGGAACCCCAGGGTTACCGGTTGAAATGATCAGCGCGTTTCTTAATGAAGCTCGGTTGAAAAGCAAGGCTGATCGAGAACGCGAGACGGCTATATTCGAAAGAGCTAAGCGTCAGCGACTTGAGGAAGGAGCTGAAATGATCCCGCTGGAACAAAATGCCTCCACCGCTGACAAAAGCCAATTCAAAATAAAAAAGAAGTTTGCTAAAGCCATATCGATGGGCATGAAGCTACCACCCTCTGAAGAAAAAGTTACTGGTGTGGTAGAAATGCACCCCTCTTATTGCTTATACCATCAGAAGGTCTCGCATTCCACCCAAGATTGCAAAGCTTTCAATGGATGGTGGCAAGGATACGTCGCTAATCGACAACGATTTAAACGGGAAAAACGTAAAATTCGCCGAGAGCAAAGAAATACGACTAAAGAACTTGAAAGAACTGCCGGCAATTGTCACATGGTTAACACTACCGGGTCACAAGTGCCTACATTTGGGAGCGACTCCGATGAAGAGCTAGAGCTTGGCCCCCTCTTCGAAGAATCCACTTCGGGAAAAGAAAAAGAACCGAAGGCCTGCGAGAATATACAGCTGCGCAATCGAACATTACCCGAAAAGAACCTCGGACCCTTGAATAAGAAAAACAAAGGGAAAGAGAAGGTCTCTGAAGACATCGCTTTGGATGACCAAGTTGCGGAAGAGTTAACCGCCAAGAATCCCCCAAAAAGGAATAAAGTAGATTACAATGTCTTGGCACATTTGAGAAAGCTACCCTCACAACTCAGCATTCTCGATGCCCTATTACTATCAAAAGAGGCGAGGGATTCTTTGATTAAGGCCCTACAAGATCCGGACCAGTTCCAAGCCTTCCTAGCTGAACAAAAGATGAAGGATGAATTGGAAGAGGTACACACAGCCGACGTCGCTTTTGGTAATGAAGACCTTCTCCTCGGGACGTGTGAACACAATCGCCCCCTTTATGTCTCAGGATACTGCCATGACATAAAGATAGGAAAAATCTTGGTCGATAACGGATCGTCTGTCAATCTACTCAATGTGCGAGTGTTAAAGGAGATTTGCATGAGTGTCCAACACCTCGTCCGGGACAAAATCACCATCTCCGGTTTCGACTCTCAATCCTCAAAGACTCTTGGATCTGTGATATTGACGCTACGCTTCGGGTTGCTCATCACAGACATCAAATTCCATGTTATAGACGCTAAGATGTGCTACAATGCTCTGCTCGGCCGACCATGGCTACACGAGTACAATATCATCCCTTCTACACAGCATCAGTGCATGAAGTATTCTAGGGACGGCCTCGAGTACACAGTGGCAGGAGAGTTGAATCCGTTTTCCGTGAACGAAGTTCGCAAGTATGAAGATGCCAAATACTTCTTACCGAGTTTCGAAGACACGGAAAGGTGTCACAAACCGGAGAACAAAACTAACGCAACCATCCCTGTCTTCGGCAGTGACACCGAGGAGGAGGAGGATATAATTTATTCAGGTCCATCCCAATCCACCAGGCCAGGACCATCCGTTCCTTCATTGATCTTCGGTAGTGATTCGGAGGATGAAGTTCATGCTGTATTCCCTGCTCGGCCTTCAATACGAGTCTCCGCTGATGAAGGGCGAAGTCTACAGATAACCATGGTGCCGCTTGAACATTACAAAGAACTGGATGCACTCGACACCAACAGCGTAGAAGAATTGCAGATATTCTATATCCCTTCCAGACGAAAAGGCGAGAAGGCAATCCTATTCTACCGCTCTGAAGAAAACAAGGTGGAAAAAGAAGTTTGGCATGGCGCGGATCCCACGCTTGACAGGCTTCAACCTATACGTCTTCCCAGATATTATACCGAAGGTTTGAAGAAACTGCTGAAACGCCAGGGGATGTCCTTCACACAGACCGTTAGAAAAGCCAAATTCTATGATAAGGTCTGGAATGTTCCCGGGACTCAATGCAAACTGCCTAACGGGAGAACGGAAACAAAAGGGCTTGGGTACATCCGGCCAAAGAAACGGGAACTAGTAAACAGTTGTTATGCCATGTATGACTTCGATGAAGAGGCGGACGCTCAATGGGAGGACGCTAATCCTGAATCAGCAAAAGTTCCTGATAAAAAACCGCACAGTCCATCGTCTGAAGACCAGATGAGCAAACTTATAAAGGATGCGAGTCAAAAAGCCCGAAATGATCACGATCGTGAAATGGCAATCTATGAGAAAGCCAAGACACAGCGTCTCCTTCAACAGGCAGTAAAGAACGAAGGTGCTGCCCCACGTCAGCCTGCTACAAAAAGGGGTCGACGCGAAAGCAAAAACAAGTCGAGGGGCCGAAAAGGTGCTCGACAACCACAAGACAGAGCTAAGAAGCCACGCATCCGAGAGTCGAGCGTTATTGACCTAGCCCTTATGAAGAAAATGGGTCGAGCATACTCATTTTCTCGGAACAAAACAAGGAAAATACTTGATCTTGCTCTAAAACATCAAATGCTTACTCTGCCAGAGTCTAAACACCCTGAGCAAGCAGGCGAAGTCTCCAACCCAAATTATTGCTCTTACCATCGAGTAGTAGGGCATCCGCTTGAAGATTGTTTCACCTTTAAGAATTGGGTTGAGGACCAATATCAGCTTGGCAAATTCGCGTTGTCTGACAGTTGGAGGGTATCGCCGCCGCAAAAGCACGAACCCGAAAACACAAGGATAAAACCAACTCCGCATTGGGATTGGCAGAAAATTCGCACCTGCCATGTGATAACAATATTGAAAGAAGGGTCCGAGGACATGAACAACCTCTCTTGGTGCTTTGAAAGCGGCAGCGATGAGGTAATCTCAGAATTTCCCCCAGCTCCGAAAGAACTGGAGGATGGAATCCATACTACTGCAGATAACCTCAAGAAAATCGAGTTAGGGACAATAAATGATCCGCGACCGACATTCGTCAGCGAGCTGCTGTCGGAAGAGAGGGTGGCTGCGTTAAAAGATGTCCTTGTGCAGCATAAAGATTGCTTCGCATGGAACTATTCCGAGATGCCGGGGCTAGATCCAGAAGTTGCTGTACATAGACTAGCAATATCCCCAGACGTCAAGCCGATCAAACAGGCGCCGAGAAGAATGCGACTCGAGCTTGAGATGAGCATAAACACCGAAGTCAAAAAGTTAATCGACTCTGGCTTCATCCAAGAAGTTCAGTACCCCGAATGGATCGCCAACATCGTCCCAGTGATGAAGAAAAATGGGACAGTGCGCATATGCGTAGACTTTCGGGATCTTAATAAAGCCTGCCCAAAGGATGATTTCCCAGTGCCGGTCACTGAACTTATGATAGACAATACATCCACTTATGAGGTTTTCTCCTTCATGGACGGCTCGTCGGGGTATAACCAGATAAAAATGCATCCCGAAGACCAGGAGCACACAGCCTTCAGGACTCCTCTTGGTATATTTTGTTATAAAGTGATGCCCTTCGGTTTGAAGAACGCCGGTGCTACTTATCAGAGGGCCATGACAAAGATCTTCGACGACCTTATACACGAAATCGTTGAATGCTATATCGACGATCTCGTGGTTAAAAGCAAATCATACGAAGAACATCTCGAACATTTGAAGACCGTATTTCAACGCCTTCGGCAATACAATTTGAAGATGAATCCTCTTAAATGTGCGTTCGGGGTTTCCTCGGGCAAGTTCCTGGGATTTATCGTCCGACACCGAGATATTGAGATAGATCCGTCTAAAATCAAGGCGATCATGGAAATGCCTCCGCCGAGAACTCTTAAACAGCTGCGGTCTCTCCAAAGAAAGCTCGCATACATTCGGCGGTTTATCGCTAATCTTTCAGGAAAGTGCCGTCCTTACAGTCACCTGATGAAGAAAGGAACCCCGTTTGTTTGGGATCAAAAATGCCAGGGCGCACTAGATGAGATCAAGCAATACCTGCAGAACCCGCCGGTGTTGGCTGCTCCGGTTAAGGGGAAGCCTCTTATTCTTTATACAACCGCCCTCGAAGGTTCCTTAGGCGCATTATGGGCACAAGAGAACGATCAAGGGAAAGAAAGAGCACTCTACTACTTAAGTCGAGTCCTGCTGGGGGCAGAAAGCAACTACTCTCCTATTGAAAAACACTGCCTGGCATTGATCTTCGCAATAACAAAGCTTAGGCACTATGCGTTGGCGCACGAGGTCCGTCTGATTTCAAAAGTGGACCCTCTCAAATATCTAATGTCAAAGGCCATATTGACGGGACGACTCGCTAAATGGGCTCTGCTATTGATGGAATTTTCGATAACATATCAACCTCTCAGGGCAGTAAAAGGCCAGGCCATCGCCGACTTCCTTGCCGAGCATCCCATACCTGCCGATTCTCCTTTAAATTGTGATTTGCCAGACAGACATGCGTTTGACGCAATCGACAGTGGTGATACTCGTTGGGAGCTTTATTTCGATGGAGCATCTTCCATGAAAAAGCACAAACAAAGTACGCTAATGATCAAATCGGGGGTAGGACTCATCTTCGTGACTCCACAAGGAGGAATAATGCGCTACGCATTCTCCCTGACGGAGCCGAGAACAAACAATGAAGCCGAATACGAAGCTTTGATAGCGGGCCTCGAGATCGCCATTGATATGGGAATTGAAAGCCTCCTCATATATGGGGATTCCCAACTGGTCGTCAGTCAAGTGAACGGCGACTACCAAACGTGCAAACCGGAGTTGGTGAGATACGGTGAAAAAGTGCAACAACTACTGACCCAAATTCCCTCCTACACTTTGGAGAGCATACCGCGAGCGGAAAACAGCAAAGCGGACGCACTAGCCAAACTTGCTAAAGAACTGGCTGACGAGAACCTCGACGACGTTAGAATCGTGGTACAAAGCCGTCGAGTGCTTGCCCCAGCAGAAGTATCTCCGGAATCGTCTGAAGAAAAAGGAGCGAACGAGGAGACGACCCTACAAATAAAAGACCATGAGAAGATCGAAGACTGGAGAGAAGTCTTCATAGATTACTTCAAGTTCCACCGAATGCCTGAAGAAGCGTCCATAAGACACCAGCTCGTGAAACGAGCTCTGTCTTTCGCCTTCGTCAACGATACTCTATATAAGAGGACATTCGATTCTCTGTGGCTGAGATGCCTAGGACCTGACGAAGCGAGAAGGGTCGTCCAAGAGGTTCACGACGGACTCTGCGGTTCCCACCAAGCAGGCCCTAAGATGAAGTTGAAGATAAAACGAATGGGCTACTACTGGCCCACGATGATTCAAGACTGCATCGAATATGCGAAGCAATGCCACTCATGCCAAATTCATGAGGACTTCATCCATCAACATCCAAATCCATTACATCCAACGGTGGCCAGTTGGCCATTCGAAATGTGGGGAACTAACATAGTCGGCCCTATCGAACCAGCATCGTCCAAGGGACATCGTTTCATCTTGGCGACGACTGATTACTTCTCCAAATGGGCAGAGGCGGTACCGTTGAGAGAAGTGAAGACGGAGAATATTCTCCATTTCTTCAAAACGCATGTCATATACCGGTTCGGAACCCCAAGAAGGATCATCTCTGATAATGGGCCAGCCTACCGAAGTCATAAAATTAGCCGCTTCGCACAGCAGCACAATATAGACTGGAGATACTCCTCAGTTTATAATCCGCGAGCCAATGGATTAGCTGAGGCCTTCAACAAGACATTGACGAAAATCATAAAGAAAACAGTGTCCCGAAATAAGAAAGACTGGCACGAGAGACTGCAAGAAGCTCTTTGGGCGTATCGGACCACGTTCAAGACAGCCACAAACACAACGCCATACGCGTTAGTGTTTGGGACAGAAGCAATACTCCCTCTTGAGATAGAATTACCCTCTCTACGAGTGGCAGTCCACTACGAACTGACAGACGAAGAAAATGCTCACCTTCGGTTTGAAGAGCTTGACGCCCTCGATGAAATCCGGCTTCTAGCACAGCAAAATCTGGAAGCCTATAAGGCAAAGATGACGCGCTCATATGAAAAATTGAGCCGGCCGAGGACATTCCACCAAGGCGAACTCATGCTAGTGGTCAAAAGGCCCATGATCCCCAATCGCGCCAAGCGAGGAAAATTCGAGCCAAACTATGAAGGCCCATACATCATAGATAAGGTCTACCAGGGTGGGGCCTATCTACTCATGGACATGCACGGTGAAAGGCCTTTTAGGCCAATAAACGGTCGTTTCCTAAAGAAATACTACGCTTAATGAGCTACGGCCTAGGTTAATGGTAGATGACGACAACTGTGTCCGCTCGCTATCTTCTTAAGCCTGAACTCTATAAGCAGTAAATGGCCTTCCTTAACGCCGGACCGGAATGTCCGTAAACTAATAGCAGACCGAAACGTCTTTAAAATAATACCGCAGCATCTTTAGGCTGACAAGATAAAAAAATATATATATATATAAAATAAAATAAAAACGGTATGTCCATAAGCAAAAAAGGGCACGGATGAAAACCCGAAAGGGCTCCGTAAGTAAAAACAGCAGGACTACCGGCGAATGCTTGTGAAAACCCGAAAGGGCGCAACTTCGTTAAAGAACACTTATAGGGTCCTCTCGACCTTGTAAGGAGAAACCACCCGCGTGAGATCCTTACGACTCACAAGGGAGCATCACACTTAGGGATCCTCACGATTCCTAGGGAGAAAATACACTCACGAGATCCTCACGACTCGTGAGGAGAACTCTCTTATGGGACCCTCACGGCTCATAGGATTTGAAAGTCTTAAGTCACAGAGACCTAAACCTGTGCTTAAGCAAACCCCCACAAACTTCCAATGTTGCCCTACAAGTGGTTCAATATTGACCCTTGTATACAATCCACGGGCGCGAATAAACATTTCCCTAACTAAGTCCCATCTGAAACTAGGGATATGTTTGCATGGTAAACAACCCTTGTAAATCCTCTCGACTTACAAGGAAAAAGCCCCCCTGTAGGATCCTTACGACTTACAGAGGAACAAAACACTTAGGAACCCTCACGATTCCTAAGGAGAAAATACATCTACAAGATCCTCACGACTTGTAGGGAGAAATACCTTTATGAGACCCTTACGGTTCATGAAATCGAAAGCCTTAGTCGACAGGTCCCTAACCCTGATCGCTAAGCCTCCTTTGTTCGACAATGACGGAAGCAAATGATGATTCGCTCCTGGCAATATCCCAGTTGCAGCGGTGCTGATGCCGAAATCGGTGTCCAATTTCAGGTTTACGGCGAAAGCCAGTAGGCCGCTCATGCATACGAAATAGCCGAAATGATAGGGAAACTTGCAATAAAAAGCAGCAAGTAAAATATATGCATGCAAAACAGCCGAAATGATTGGGCAACTCGTAATAAAAAGCAACGAGTAAAAATAAAATAAATAGCCGAAATGATTGGGCACCGCGAAAAATAGCCGAAATGATTGGGCAATCGCGACCTTCGCGATATAAAAGCTGAAATGATAGAGCATCGCGGAAATAAAATAAAATAAAAAAAGAAATGATAAAACTTTGGCCCTACAGTTAAGATCACATCGATCCCTGTATACAATCCAAGGGCGTAAACAAAGAAAGGAACCATACTTCCCCAACGGATTCCGTCAAACGGCAAAGCCAAACCTCAACGGTCCATTTTAACCGAAGAAGCCAGTGACTTCAACAAAAAAATTCCTCGACTCATGGATACAAACACTCCTTGACAAGAGCTTCCTGATCCGCGTCGACCCGCAGAGCCACCAGTGCCTCCGTAGGAACCCTCGACTCGTTTCAAACCCCAAGGAAACAAATAATCCTTGGCGCTTGGGAAACAAATAATCCCAGCAAATTCCTCGACTCATGGATACAAACACTCCTTGACGAGAGCCTCCTGATCCGCGTCGACTCGCAGAGCCACCAGCGCCTCCGTGGGAACCTTCGACTCGTTTCAAACCCCAAGGACACAAATAATCCTTGGCGCTTGGGAAACAAATAATCCCTCGCAAAACTTCTCAACTCACGGATACAAACACTCCTTGACGAGAGCCTTCTGATCCGTGTCGACCCGCAGAGCCACCAGTGCCTCCGTAGGAACCCTCGACTCGTTTCAAACCCCAAGGAAACAAATAATCCTTGGCGCTTGGGAAACAAATAATCCCTCGCAAAATCCTCGACTCACGGACACAAACACTCCTTGACGAGAGCCTTCTGATCCGCGTCGACTCGCAGAGCCACCAGCGCCTCCGCGGGAACCATCGATTCGTTTCAAACCCCAAGGACACAAATAATCCTTGGCGCTTGGGAAACAAATAATCCTTAGCAAAATACTCAACTCACGGATACAAACACTCCGTGACGAGAGCTTCTTTGACTCACATCTCGGGCAGTAAGGGTTCAAAAACTTGCTTCCTGAACAATGGGACCCTGCAAGTCAATCCTAAATGGTCTCTTGCATACTATTCACGGGTCTCACTCTCCGAACTCGATTCTCGACGAGGAGGGAAACAACCACTTACGAATCCTCTCGACTCGTAAGAGGGAAAATTATCTTATAGGATCCTTACGACTTATAAGAGAAAACCACACTTAGAAATCCTCACGATTCCTAAGGAGAAAACCCACCTACGAGATCCTCTCGATCCGTAGGGAGAAAAGTCTCCATAAGACCCTCACGGCTCATGGAGTTGAAAAGTCTTAGGCAGCAGATCTGAACCTGCCACCTAAGCCATCGCTGATTCTTAGGGAAGTCAAGATGCATGCCCTACTATCCGTCAACCATGTTCGTTAAGGTGATATGCTGATAATAAAAAAAAAGCGAAGAAGTGACACGAGACATTACGAAAAGGCGTATCTTTTATTCATAAACTTGATTGAATACAGGATACATCATGTCAAAGGATAAAAAAAATATACATATACATATATATATATATACATTCTTTACAAAAAATGGATAGCTACTGATGAGGAAGTGTCTTTAGTAAGTTCACAAGCCGCTCTCGCACTTCCTTCAGCGCTCCCTCTCGAGTGACAGCTGCGGCCATCTCCGCCTCCACCTGAGCCCGCTGCTGCAAGAAAGATGAAAGTTGCTCCTCTACCGCCTTCTGGGCTGCTTCCTGGCTGGCTGCAGCTCGCTCGACAAAGTCAAGTCTCTGCCTCAATGATAACCCTTCGGAGAGGCATTGCAGGAGGCCCTCAAAGATAACCTTTAGCCGTGCGGCATTGGCCTCCACCCGAGCATGCAGTTGAGCAGACTTGCTTGAAGCCTCACCACGCTCCTTACGCCTTGAAATGACTTCTTGTTCGAGATGGCGGAAGTAAGGAGCGCTTTGCTCAATCCACGCTGTCCTCTGATTATTGGCAGCCACGGTCTCAGGAGCGGGACGCAGCGACTCCAACTGATATAGGCGACCCTCGATCTCCTTACAATGGTTAACCCAGGATGCAATGATGCCCTCATCATGAAAGTTCACGAGTATTGCTAGCATCGGGTTAACCACCATAGCGAAGTCTGCGGCAGAGGTAGGAGTTTCAACGTCGAGTTCCTCGACATAGTCACTCAACATGCGCAGACTATTCGCGGCGCCTTTTAAAGACAGACTCCTCAGATAAGGACCCGCTGGCATTGTGACGCGAGGTTCGAAGGACGCCGAAGCCAGAACGACAGCTGAAAGAAACAGGATGCGATCAGATAACAGTACAGAAAATAGAGAGAGGAAAGCTACCAATATGACGGTCATTGTACCAGTTGAGACAGGTGGCAAGGTCGGAAGGGCTGGTGGCGCAGCTGATCTTTCATCCTCTCCTTCAATCTGTAGCACTGCAGTTGAGATAAGAAAAAGAGGTTAGAGACAATTCCGTCAATAAGAAAAAAGAAAGGAAGGATGTCAACGGAAATCATACTCACCAACGCCACTAGAAGAAGAAGCAAGCTCAGATGGGAAGGAAAAGTGTGGGAGCAACATCTGATATACGTGATCAAAAAGCACTCCTGAAAACACGACAGTGTCATTTTAGTACGAGAATTATATGTCTGGAAAACAAGATTAATAAGCCATGAACATATACCTTCCAACATCTTCGAGGGTATGAGAGAAGGTTGAGTGGTGACCACCGCCAAAGCAGTCATCGAAGGCGTTCCCTCGAGCGGTGGGGCATCAGCACTAGCTGCACCTGCATTACGAAAAGGTGAACTTGTCAGAAATGGTTGTAAAGTAAAGAAAAGCAGTCACTTAGGGTTTACCTGAGGAGCTCCCGGCTGAAACGGAGGCGGCTTCCTCCTCTACTGACATAAGACCACCGCCTGTAGCCTCATCGCCCGACTCGATGGGGACCGTTGTCGTGCTCGCGAGACCTGGAGACGGCGGAGGACCATAGATGGGGAGGGCAATGACTGGAGTATTGCCAGATTCCAGAGAAGGAGCGGTTGGTTCGTCTTCGAGAATCATGGCCTCCTCACCCACTACTCTCTCAGGTTCAATAGTGGCGGTCGTATCGTCCACCATCGCCAGGGGATCGCCGGCCTCGAGCGCTTCATTCGCCACCACCCTGGACTCAGCTATGATGATCATATCATCTGCCCCCGCTTCAGGTTCGGCATCAATGACCTTCTCAGCGGTAGGCCCCTCGACCTCCACTCCAGGCTCCATGGCCTCAACAATATTACCTACTGTCGGCTCAAGTTCGGCAGGCACCACCTCCTCCGCTCCCCTAGGATCGACGGCCTCCGCCTCTCCCTCGAGCGGACTTGGCCCTGCAAAGATAAGAGATATAAGGACCAATGATATTAAAATCCTTATAACAAAAACTCTGAGAGAAATATTACCTGAAGCGGATTTGCCGTTCGCGCTCCGAACTGCTCGCGCCACCTCTCTGCGGGCAGTAGACAGGGCGACAGGGGCCTCTCCGGAGGGAGTATCAGCTCGAGGGGCGGTGCTGGGCGGTGCTGGGCCCCGCTCCCATGGCCAAGGCGGCCCTGCGCGCCTTCGCCTCACGCCTCAACCGCTTCCTCTCCTCCCGAGCGGTTATGAGGGACCTCTGTGACGCCTCCCTCAAGGCATCATCATCTTCATTCAGGGAGGCCTCCAGAGCCTTTAAGGCATCTCTCATCGGCTTTTCAAGATGAGCCTCCTGCGGTGTCCCAGAGGAAACAGGAACATCGGCCGCTGGTAGAACATCTGCGTCGCTAGGAGGGAGCGGCATTGAGGTCCCTGCAATTAAAATGGAAAGGTTAGACCGACCTTAACGCAAGGAAAATGAAAAATTCGATGAGTCGAAACTTACTAAGGCCCACAGATGCCCTGGCACGTTCCTCCTCCTGAAAGGTCTTCAGAGAAGCGGCAATGGCTTCTTCATCGGTGATGCCTGTTGAAAGAAAGGAAAGAAAAGCGTTAGTCAAATAAGGAAGAAAATACGTTACAGTAAAGAAAAAGTGACTAGTAGTTACCTGATTGCGCAAGCTTAGTCAGCCACGCATCATGCTTCACCAGCCATGCTGAAGCTCTGAGAGCAGCTTCCAAGTCTGTATCGTCCGGCGGCGGCATCACTAATCCCGCGTTAGTCCCATATTCGAGCAGACCCTCGGAATAAGGAGCGTGGGGTTCCTGGCCGAACGCAACGTCCGCTGCAAAGAGCGACTTCTTTTTCTTTTGCCCCCCGACCCTGGGCCCGCGAGGGATCGACTTCCGCTTAGCAGCTACTCTGGGACGACGAGTCCCGATGTCCGCACCCACGCCAGACTCCGGCGAGGGTACAACCACTGCTTCCACCTGAGCACGGGGTGCAGGAGGTACATCCGCGATATCAGGAAGTGATAGTTCACGTGGAGGACTTTGCGCACGTGACGGTCTGCCCCCGGCATCTTTTAAAGGAGCGATTACTGGGGTCCTAGGAACCAAGGGAGCGGTGCGATCGGTACCTGGAGGTGCACCCTTACGATCGACCAACAGTCGCCTTTCCTCCTTTATGACTGCTCATGTCGCATGATTGTACCAGTCTTTGTACACATTGAGGAGTCTCGGAGCGTAAGTCGGCGCATTAATAAAAAAACGAGAGGTCGTATTCACGCGCATGAAATGGTGCAAGGCGTTCTCCATCCCCTCTTCAGTGGCAGCTGGTTCCACCAAAAAGGCTTCCAAGGGGACCCCTTGATCGTAGCCCAGTTGTTGAGCAAAACGATGTGGGTTATACCTCATAAAAATTGCCACATCATTCTGCCTAAAAACTAAAAAGCCCGGTCTAATGGAATATAAGTGGAGGGTCTCCCGGGCCGTTAAAACAGAAGCTCCATCCTTAAAGATATCCTGTAATGGCCGCGTCACGGTGGTAGACACCTTTCCAACGGTCAACACCTTATCGACAAAGGACATCCCGGCTTCGACGGTATGGGGGCGAAGGAGCAGGCCCCTAGCGTTCCGTTGTGAGGGGTTTACAATTGATGCACCGATCAGCTGTATAATGCGAGGAAAACCGCTCTTGTCAAAGAACGAAGGCCTCTTATGCATTCCGAAGACACCCGCTGTGTGTAACTCGAGCCACGACGCGAAGTAATGCATCGGGAAGACCACATGCAACACCCCGGGCTCACTGGCATCCGCCGCTCGACTGAGACCGTGGTATAAGTGTGCCAGGCCGGCGATCCCAACAGCTACCTTCACCCCGATGACCATCCGATGTGCTGGATAAAAGACAGAGGGTCGCATTCGATGAGAGTGCATTGGGATAGCGAACCAACTCAACCATAACCCGAGAAACCCCAAGAAAAAGGCCTCCTCATCCATCCCAGGGGCCGCTACTTCTGCAAGAGACACGGTTGGAAAGTTAAGAAGAAAGAAATCCTTTTGACCTATTTCATTCGCCGGCAGGTTATCCAAACCTAAACCGAAAGAGTCCTCGAGGGTGGCAGACTTGGCAGTGGCCGCAGAGAGGGCGTTAGGGTGAAGGAACCGAGCAATGAAATCCTCAAAGTTAACTCCTCGACTCCCATGTTCAACGAAGAGAGACTCATATATGTTCAATACTTTAATTAAGCTTGGGAACTGGTGTTGAACAGCAGTATCCGGAGTGACCCCCCTCACCATTGGCCTAGCTCCGAAAACGTACACGTCTGTTGGGAGCAGCTCCTCATAATGTTCCCCCATCACCGGTAAGCCGGATACCTCCGCAAATTCCTCCAGAGAAATTGACACTTCCCGATCCATGGCAAGGAAAGTGTGGGTGGGAATATTCCATTGCTCCAAGAAGGCCTTGAGCCACCAGGTGGGGAGTGTAGGATATTGGAAGAGAGAGACGTAGACTGCGGTGTACAATCCTAGTCTTATCAACTGTGACTTCTTCGTCGACAGGATATATCGGGCCCACGGCAGATAGCCAATCGGGTGGCGGGGAATCAGACCAAGGTTATACGATTGCCCCCAAGGTCGCGCTTCACCTTGACAGATACGACGTCCTAGGATGTCCAAAACCATAGGACGCTGAACCGGTATCGCATCTATAGCGGGATGTAGAAAACCTTTTGATGTCCAGTCCGCCAACTCCACGGCATACTGCACCGAGGGTGGGGTAGCATAATGAATCGCCGTTATGGGTTCAGACGGCACTGCGCATGTAAAGCTCCGTCGGCCCATAATGATCTGATTATACCACGACCCCCAAAGGTGGAGACTCTTGTGCTCAGGGTCGTATGCCTTGATCATGGCCAGGATCTCACGGTCCAAGGGCGCCTCTGGAAATCCCTCCTCCGAGCGGACGAATGGGAATGAAGTGTCTTCAGACATGATCGCTGCAAAAGAGCAAAGTAGCCGTTAGTGTTGTAATCCCCACGTTTGGCATTGAAAGAAGAAAATGCATTAATTAAAATTAAAATCAAAATTAATTAATTACACCGCACCACAGTGTAGTGAGTAGGGGACCAAAGAGGGACCCATGAAATCTAAATGACAATACGTCAATCAATGAGACAAACTCATCATTGGATGAGATTGTCAGTTGGCCCCTGGGGGGGGGAACATTCCCATAATAAAAAAGGGGGAAAGAATCACTAGAGACAAGGAGAAAATCTCCTCTTTTAGAGCAAAGCTCTATCACAGAATGACACTTGTCAAGTTCTGGTCTCAAAAGAATAAAATTCCTTTAAAAAGAGTTTAGCTCTATAATACCCCACCAAAGAGAAAGTTTCAAAAAAAAACAAAAAAGAAAAAAGAAAAAAAGAGATTTAAAATTAAAATTTCTGGAATCCTGACAAAGGATCCATAAAAGCTTACAGAAAAAAAATTTCATCATCTTTTTAAGTCTAAAAGATCTACATTTAATTCAAGAGCAAGGCTCTGTTCATGGGTTAGAACCCATGAACAAGATCTCTGTAGATCTATGAATTTGTGAGAGCAAAGCTCTGTGGATGAAACCCCAAAGGGAATTTCTTTAGATCAAAAGATCTATGAGAGCAAAGCTCTGTTGGTTAAAATTGACTTGAATTAATTTAACTTAATTTTAAATTAAAAATTACCTAAAGTTTTCTAAAAAACTTTGGGAAATGAGAGCAAAGCTCTGAAATTCTTAAATGAGAGCAAAGCTCTGAAAATCAAAACCTAATGGTGAGATTTTCTAAGGGTCAAACGCCCTATTTATAAGGCGCTTGCGCCTCTTGAGATTCCCTCTTGATCCAACGGTCAGGGGGGTTGCCACCGTTGCACTCACGTGTGCGCCACGTGAGCGCAACGGTGGGGGGGCATTTGTTTCGCCCAATCAGAGCAAAGCTCTGTTTGAATTCAAAATTCAAATTTTGAAGCAAACCTTCAAGTCTCGGGCGCAACGCGCCGAGCGCAGCGCCCAAGAAAGCGCACCCAATCAGAGCAAAGCTCTGATTGAAGGAAGCAACGCTTCAGTTGCGCTGCGCTCTGCGCTGCGCGACACGTGTCAGCGCAGACACGCTAGCGCAGTTGCGCTGCGCTCTGCGCTGCGCGACACGTGTCATGCGCTGGGGCATCTGCGCCAAACTAAATTAAGATTTTTATGAAATCTTTTCTGTTCTTTCCAGAACTAGAAGATTTTCTTCTGTCTTTGGATCAAAGATCCAGCGGTGGGAGAATTCCCAAAATCATTCAGAAAAGATCCTGGTAACAAATTCAACAAATTTGTGGGCACTATAAAAAGGACCCCAAGCCTCAATTCAAAGGCATCAACATTTTTTCTGGAGAACTCAAGAACTTTAAATAGAGAGAGCTCTGAAGATTTAAAAAAAAAAAAGGTAAAGAACCTTCATGGATTAGAAGAAATTCCTTCTAATAGACTATTAGTCTAAAAAAAAAATGTAAGATCATTGATCTTTATATAAAAAAGAAAATAGTGCTTTGCACTTCTTGTGAACCTTCGGTTCTTTAAAAAACGATAAAAAAAAATAATAAAAGAATAGTGCTTTGCACTTTTATGAACCTCAGGTTCTTCGAATAAAGAAGAAATTTATTTTTCTTTGATCTAATTTAGATCAAGAACTTAAACAGTGCTTTGCACTTCCCTTCTTGAATCTAAAAAGATTCTTAGTGCTTTGCACTTCCAAGTTGCGCCGCCGCGCTCTTAAGAGAGCGCCACGTGTCGGCCATAAAACCACTTGCGCTAAGCGCCCTTAAAATAGAGCTTTGCTCTCTGGAATTGGCGCAACTCGCTGAGAGCGCGCCACGTGTCAGCAACGCAATAGTGCAGCGCAACAGCGCATTGCACTGCGCTAGTGCGCTTGCGCTCATCAGAGCACGACACGTGTCATCACCATATGGACTTGCGCTCATTACTTAGCGCAAAGCGCAGATGCATTAAAAAGGGCCAAGCCCAATTAAGAGAAGGCCTAACAGGCTCAACAAAGCGCAAATGCATTATTTTAAGGGGCAGAGCCCAAACAAGAACAGATGCTTTGCATCATTTATAAATGGGCAGAGCCCAAACAAAAATATTCAGAATGCTATGCATTTTAAAAAGGGGCAAAGCCCAAACGAAGTAGATACTTTGCAAATGGGCAGAGCCCAAAATAAACTGATACTCTATATCTTTTGTGGGTAGAGCCTAAATAAAAAATGCAATGCAAATAAAGTGTTGAAATGGACTTAGCCCAATCGTGGCCATAAGTCCTTAAATTAAATTGACTGAGCAAAATGGCTCTCCTAAATCAATTCACGTCCGGTTTGAGGGTACATCTCCGAACTCCTTTGACATCCATCGTTGTAATTCCTCAACGACGTCAAAGAGGTGACGGGTCCCAACAACCACAAACTAATAACGGACCGAGACGTCCCTAAACTAACATTGGACCGAAACGTCCTTAAACTAATAATGGACCGAAACGTCCCTAAACTAACAATGGACCGAAACGTCCCTAAACTAACATCGGACCGAAACGTCCCTAAACTAACATCGGACCGAGACGTCCCTAAACTAATGATGGACCACTATGTCCTTAAATTGGCGACGGACCGAAACGTCCTTAAACTAACAATAGACCACCACGTCCCTAAACTGGCGATGGACCACTACGTCCTTAAACTGGCGTAATAGAGCCCGAATGCTCTTTTGCCGGATCTAAACGGTCCCGTCTAAGTTGATCTTAGCCCCAAATACGGTTAATGTGTCCTTAGATATTTAAATAAACAATAAAACTCCAAATCAACTTTGGTTCAAGGGTACATTTCTGAACTCCTCTGACGCCTGTCGTTGTAATCCCTCAACGACGTCAGAGAGGTGACGAATCCCAACGGCCAGATAATTAAATCAATCACTACGTCATGTCGATCTTAGTCCAAAGCAGGACTAACGTATCCTTGACGAACGTTTAAGTTGATCTTAGCCGCAACGCGACTAATGCATCCTTAAACTAAAAACACCAAACCCAAATCTAAGTAAATGCGGATTTGGACTAATCCACGCCCTACGGGCGACGGCATTACTCAGTCTCCGTATACAATCCACGGGCAACCACAAATAAAACAAACATACACGACACGAAGTGAAATTCTGGAGAAGGAGAAAGTTGTTACCGCGATGCGGTAGTGTAATTAACTGCAGGGGCTTGCGCCTGCAGGGAAGAGCGTCCCCATAATCAAAAACCCCTCACCCTGAGGGGGAATCAGACGAAGTCTGCTATATCGGCCGCATCCGTCTAAACCTCCGATACACGGTACCATAAATCAACTTGGCATCTTCGGAGAGGTAGACGGATAAAACCAAATAGTATCTGCCCCGAATCTCAGCGCCAGGCCATCGCGGTCCTGTGCGCCGCCTTTCGGAGGGGAACAGTGACCACTCCGCGCTGGTGCGAGATAATCTCCGATTGTCTTTCAGGCTTTATATAACTTGCCATTAAGACGCATGAAGCTAGGAATTTGGCCTTCGCTTCGTCTGCTTTGTCATGTGTGAATCCTGTTGGAGGAAGAACGCTGTCGTGACATCTCATCTGCTGTATCGAGACAAACATCGAGGTGGTGACCACTCCACGCTGGTGTGGGATGATCTCTGATGGTCTTTCAGGCTTTATATGACTTGCCGTTAAGACGTTGAAGCTAGGAATTTGGCCTTCGCTTCATTTGCTGGCATTGCGTCCTCTGTATCGAGACGAATGTCACGGTTGTCTCTAGGTTGCTGGTGAACCGTCGAGGTCTGGAACCAGGGATTTTGCCGTGACTCCTTTCGGTGATGTTGCGTCTGCTGTGTCGAGACGAACGTCGAGGTGGTGATCACTCCATGTTGATGTGAGATGATCTCTGATTGTCTTTTCGGTTTTATATGACTTACCGTTAAGATCCTGAAGCTAGGAATTTGGCCTTTGCTTCGTTTGCTGGCATCGCGTCCTCTGTATCGAGACGAACGTCATGGTTGTCTCTAGGTTGCTGGTGAACCGTCGAGCTCTGGAACCAGGGATTTTGCCGTGACTCCTTTCGGTGATGTTGCGTCTGCTGTGTCGAGACGAACGTCGAGGTGGTGATCACTCCATGTTGGTATGAGATGATCTCTGATTGTCTTTCCGGTTTTATATGACTTACCGTTAAGACCCTGAAGCTAGGAATTTGGCCTTTGCTTCGTTTGCTGGCATCGTGTCCTCTGTATCGAGACGAATGTCATGGTTGTCTCTAGGTTGCTGGTGAACCGTCGAGCTCTGGAACCAGGGATTTTGCCGTGACTCCTTTTGGTGATGTTGCGTCTGCTGTGTCGAGACGAACGTCGAGGTAATGACAGCTCCGCGCTGGTGCGAGATGATTCCCGATTGTCTTTCAGGCTTTATATGACTTGCCGTCAAGACCCTGAAGCTAGGAATTTAGCCTTTTGCTTCATTTGCTTTGGCGCGTCCGAATCCTGCTGGAGGAAGAACGCTGGGGTGACATTTCATCTGCTGTATCGAGACGATCGTCGAGGTGGTGACCACTCTGTGCTGGTGCGAGATGATCTCCGATTGTCTTTCAGGCTTTATATGACTTGCCGTCAAGACCTTGAAGCTAGGAATTTGGCCTTTTGCTTCATTTACTTGTACTGCGTCTGCCGTATCGAGACGAATGTCGCGGTGGTGATCACTCCATGTTGGTGTGAGGACCAGGATCCGCTCTGGACGTTTCCCACGGGGTCGAAGAGTGACGTTATCCGCGTTCCACGTGACCAGGAATTTTGCACTAGATGCTTCACACGGGTTCACTGCCGCGTTAGGCGAGAACTAGACTCCGCTCTGGATGCTTCACACGGGTTCACTGCCGTGCTCTGCGAGGACCAGGATCCGCTCTGGACGTTTTCCACGGGGTCAAAGAGTGACGTTATCCGCGTTCCACGTGACCAGGAATTTTGCTCTAGATGCTTCACACGGGTTCACTGCCGTGTTAGGCGAGGACTAGGCTCCGCTCTGGATGCTTCACACGGGTTCACTGCCGTGCTCTGCGAGGACCAGGATCCGCTCCGGACGTTTTCTATGGGGTCAAAGAGTGACGTTATCCGCGTTCCACGTGACCAGGAATTTTGCACTAGATGCTTCACACGGGTTCACTGCCGCGTTAGGCGAGGACTAGGCTCCGCTCTGGATGCTTCACACGGGTTCACTGCCGTGCTCTGCGAGGACCAGGATCCGCTCTGGACGTTTTCCACGGGGTCAAAGAGTGACGTTATCCGCGTTCCACGTGACCAGGAATTTTGCTGATTGTATTCGCATTTCACGGGATGGAGGTTTGACTGTTGGCGATATGTATACCACCGAGCCATGGAACTGGGAGTTGCCGCTGTTCCGCTTAGCTTAGCATTGTATCCGTTGTTACGAGACGAGTGTTGAAACGATCTCCAGGTCTCCTTTGGCCCGTCGAGACTTGGCTTCCTCTTCTGATGAAACCTGGGGGAGAAGAGTGCGACTCCTTCTTTGTTTGCGCCCCTGGATTGTATACAGGGATTGATGTAGCATCACCTGTAGGGCAAAAAGGTTTCATTTTTCCATCATTTCTTTTATTCTTTCCGCGATGCTCTATCATTTCAGCTTTTTATATCGCGAAGGTCGCGATTGCCCAATCATTTCGGCTATTTTTCACGGTGCCCAATCATTTCGGCTATTTGTTTTATTTTTACTCACTGCTTTTATTGCGAGTTGCCCAATCATTTCGGCTATTTTGCATGCATATATTTTTTACTTGCTGATTTTGTTGCAAGTTGCCCCATCATTTCGGCTATGTCATATGCATTCGTGGCCCGCTGATTTTTCTTATCGCGAGTGTGAAACTTAGAATCTGATGCCAATCTCGGCATCAGCATCGCTATGACTGGAATATTGCCAGGAGCGAATCATCATTTGCCATGAAAGGACTTGGAATTTGATACCAGTTTAGGCATCAGCATCGCTACAACTGGGATATTGCCAGGAGCGAATCATCATTTGCCTCTGTCGATGTTGAACAAAGGTGGCTTAGTAAACAGGGTTAGGATCCTGTCGACTAAGGCTTTTGACTTCGTGAGCCGTAAGGGTCTCACAAAGGTATTTCTTCCTACAAGTCGTGAGGATCTCGTAGGTGTGTTTTCTCCTTAGAAATCGTGAGGATTCCTAAGTGTATGTTCCCCTGTAAGTCGTAAGGATCTTACAAAAGGGTTTTCTCCTTACAAGTCGAGAGGACTTATAAGGGTTGTTCACCGTATGGACATATCCCCAGTCACGGGTGGGACTTGGTTAGGGAAATGTTTATTCGTGCCCGTGGATTGTATACAAGGGTAAGTATTGAGCCGCTTGTAGGGCCAAAAGGTTGTGGGGGTTGCTTAAGAACAGGTTCAGGTCTCTGTAACTTAAGACTTTCAAATCTTATGAGCCGTGAGGGTCCCATAAGAGAGTTCTCCTTACGAGTCGTGAGGATCTCGCAAGTGTAATTTCTCCTTAGGAATCGTGAGGATCCCTAAGTGTGTTGCTCCCTTGTGAGTCGTAAGGATCTCACGCGGGTGGTTTCTCCTTACAAGGTCGAGACGATACTGTAAGTGTCTTTTAACGAGGTTGCGCCTTTTCGGGTTTTCACAAACACTCGCCGGTAGCCCTGCTGTTTTTACTCACGGAGCCCTTTCGGGTTTTCATCCGTGCCCATTTTGCTTGTAGACATACCTTTTTTTATTCTTTTTTTTTCCTTTTTTTCCTTTTTTCTTTTTTTGCTTTCTTTTTTTTTTAAAAAACAAGGTCGCGCCCTTTCGGGTTTTTCACGAACACTCGCCGGTAGCCCTGCTGTTTTTACTCACGGAGCCCTTTCGGGTTTTCATCCGTGCCCATCTCGCTTGTGGACGTACCGCTTTTTTTTTTTTACACCACGTCAGCCTGAAGATGCCCCGGGTTGGGAGTAGTTTAACGACGTTTCGGTCATTTGCAAGTTTTAGGACATTGCGGTCCGCCGTTAGTTTAAGGACGTTTCGGTCCGCCGTCGCCGTATTTGAGACGCATCTCTAGTTTACTGACTTTTCAGTCTATGGGGCTTTCCCTATGAATGAGCATGATACCCCCGACATATCCACCTTTTTCGGAGCATGTCGTTGTGGCGGGTTTACTTTCCACTTTTCGGGCAGCGCGAACTTGCCCTGTTGGTATTGGTCTTCAACCCAATATTTGAAGACGTAGCAATTTTCGAGTGGGTGACCCATTACTCTGTGGTAGGGACAATAGTTAGGATTGTTAACGTCACCTGGTTGCAATGGACATTTTGGATCTGGCAGAGTGATGAGCCCGCTGCGCACTGCTAGCTCGAACAATCTCTTCGTTTTATCTTTGGGAAACGAGTAAGGACGTTTCAACTTCTCATTGAGGTATCGCGGCTTGTTGTTTTGACGACAAAACGGTCCCGGGTTACTCGGCTGTTGTTGAGTGTTGGCAACAAAGGCCGTTTTTTCCTTTTCCTTTCTCATTTCGTTTGCTCCGTCGTTTGCGGGTCCGAGATTCTTTCCGGGTAGCGTGAGATTGTACGGCTGAACGTTCTCGCAACTCTCCAATTCTTTTGTTTTAGAAATGAATTCCTTGAAGAGAGGGTTGAGGGCGGCTTCTTCGTCAGAATCGCTTCCAAAGGTGAGAACTCGTGATCCCCCGGGCTCGTCCCTATGACAATTGCCGGCAACTCTTTTATGCTCATCTGTCATATTTTTTCGCTGTCTACGAGCTTCCCGCTTTATTCTATTGACGTGTTGTCTATGAGCAACATATCCTTGCCACCAACGCTTAAAGGAGTTGCAGTCTTCAGTAGGATGTGCGATCCTCTGATGATATAAGCAGAAGTTAGGGTGTACGTCCATTTCATCAAAATGTATACCACCAGGAGAATTTTCTCTGAAAGAGGGCAGCCTCATCCCCATCGATATGGCTTTGGCGAATCGTTTCCTTGTCTTGATCCTGCTTTCATTTACGGCGGATGTACTTTGATCTGGTGGGAGTGTTTCGACCCTTTTGTCCAGTCGCCGGCGTTTGGCCTTTTCAAATATGGCCATCTCGCGCTCCCGATCGGCTTTGCTTTTAAGACGGGCTTCGTTCAGGAAGGCATCGATCATCTCGTCTGACGGCCACAGAAGTTCTGGTTCAGGATCTGCCCCCAGCTTCTCTGTGTAAGGAGCTTCTTCGTCATTTATTGACGAGTGAGAGATCACATGGCAGCTTGCCACATAATCTTCAGATTCATCCGACGAGTCTTCTTCATTGTCATCATCTCCGTCCTCAAGGACGTGGCTGAGAAATTCTTGGAGTGTGACTGGGGTCCGCGCCTTCTGATTATATTCTTCCAACGCGTCAATCTGTTTCTGCAAATCCGTGCGCTTGTCGCCAGGCTTCACGGGCTTCTTGGATTTCTTCTTGTTTTTCTTTGAAGATTTTGACGGCTGGGTGTGAGTGCTGGGGCCTTCACCATCGATCTTTGGAGTTGGGCGCGGCTTCAGCATCCCTTCGACGATCTGGGGTTCTAGCGAGTTCTTCCACCCGATCGCCGGGCATGTCTGGAGATCATTCAGCATCCTTTTGGTTTTGGCTGACAGCACGACCTCCCACGGAGCTTTTTTAACAAAAGAACAAGTTGCCCCCAGTGTGTCCTTCTTTTTCGGAGTGTGTGGCTGCGGTGGGTTTATTTTCTACTTCTCGGACAGCGCAAACTTGCCTTGTAGATACTGATCCTCGATCCATCCTTTAAAGACGAAGCAATCCTCGATCGGGTGACTTACCGTTTGGTGGTAAGGACAATAATTGGGATCGTTGACATCGCCTGGCTGCAACGGGCGCTTTGGACTCGGCAGATTGATGAGTCTGTTGCGCACTGCCAGCTCGAACAGTCTTCTCGTTTTATCCTGAGGAAACGAGTAAGGACGTCCCAGTCTCTCCTCAAGGGATGGGCGTGGACGCATATTGTTTTGACGGACAACCAGCTTCAAGTTGCTCGACTGTTGTTGAGTATTAGCGACGAAAGTTGCTTTCCCTTTCCCCTTTTCATGCCGAGGATCCGTCTTTGAATGAGATGGTGTGTGACTCATCTGATCCATTTGGGCCAACTTATCAATTAAAGCCTGGAACGTGGTCGGTTTGAAGAACATAATGACCTGCGAGATGGTTGCTTGCGGATCAAGAGTGCCCACGAACATACCTACCGCAGGTGCTTCTTCGATCCGCTGTTCGCATTTTGACCACAGATTCCGCCATCGTGTTGCGTATTGAACCCACGTTTCGCCTGGCCTTATCCTGGCGTTGATCAGTGCTGTTATCGGGGTGCGTTCACTAGCACTCGCGAATCTTTGTGTAAACAGCAACTCCATCTCCGCAAATGTTTTGACAGAGTCGTTAGGTAGCTCTGTATACCATTCGAATGCCGCTTCTGCTAAGTTGCCGACAAATTGTCGAAGCAACAGTCTGTCATCGCCTCCAGTATTGCCGCATAAGGCCCTGAATTGAGCGACATGCTGATGTGGGTTCCCTGTCCCATTATATACGTGGAACTTAGGGATCGTATATCCCGGCGGGTAACTGATTTGGTCATACCAGCCCGGATAGGGTCGTCCAGTTCTAACAATTTGCGCAGCCGCTTCATTCACTTGATGAGCCCGTATTTGATGAGCTATATAGTCATCCAGCGCAGCCTTGGAAATGGTTTCATCTTTGGCTGCTGAAAGAGTCGGAAGCGGATTCGATGTCTCTCCTCTATCGTCTTCAGTAATGATCGGAGGGTCTTCAACTGGAGGGTCCGGCTGTAGCATCATCCCTACCATATCTTGGAATAGGAGCGCCATTTGCTTTATGTTAGCCGCTTGCTCTGCGGCTTCTCTGTCCTTCTTTTCGAGGACTCTACGTAAGAAGTCAGCATCAGTTTCTTGTTCGTGACGCTGCTCTGATGATGCCTCCGGGCTTTCTTTTGGCTCGGTGAGCGCGGCCATTGCAATCATCATCTCCTGAAGCTTCTGTTGCTGCTCCTGGGTTTTTGTCACGGATCGAGTGAGCGGTCGGTGACCTGTCGAAGCACGGCTTTCCTCCTTTCCAGAAGCCATATAAACAGTGTGCACCACCATGCCCACAGACTTGGGGCGTTTGGGTTTAGCGTCTTTGTGGTCTTCCACGTTTACTGGGGCTTTCTCCGGCCTCCTTCTTTTCTGAGTGGTTGACGTTGAGGGGGTCGCTGTCGTGAGCACCCAAGTAGTCATCATCTTTTGTGGCTTAACAGGACGGTTTTCTTCCTGCCGGACCTTCAGCTTCTTTAGCTGGGGGGGAGAAATTTCGATCAATCACCGAGTCTTGGACATGGCGCCAGACCTTGTAGATTTTAGAGGACAGCCGCTGAGAGGACTGTTCTGGCTTGGTTTCCGCAACATTTCCCACCGGAGGAGGGGATCTTTTTAGTACGGCGGTAAGAGAGTTTCTGCGCACCGTGTTCAGCAATTCAAAGCTGTTCCCGGTTGGAACAGCAGCATCGATCCCCACCGTTGGAGCTGGTGGAGTAAATCCAGAGGGGGAGTTGCCCCCATCCTTCCTTACTCGGCGCCAGTGGCGACGTCGAGCGTGTCGTGCGGATGGGGTTGTTTCGGCCGTAGGGGCGACTTCGTCATGCCCCCTGCTTTGAGGAGAGACCGTTATTGGTGCTAGCCTGTCGAAGACTGACACCCGTTGAGGAGCAATGTCTAATCTGTCAAAGACAGACCTCTGGGCAGGGGAAGCAGCTTTGAGGACCTCGCCTGGAGCAGCAACCGGAATGGCCAGCTTTGTAAAAACTGACTTCTTGGAAGGAGGAGCCTTTCCGATAATTTTGTCCGCTTGAGCCGGGATGGCTATCCGCTTTGGGATGGCAGCTTCGGGTATCACGGGCTTATAGACGTTCTGGCCCAGTCTGTTGAAAACTGAGGTATTAAAGTTGGGCGACCCATTGAGAGGGGCCACGGCAGTAGCAACCCAATCGAAGACCGACTTCTTTGGAGCTTCTTGCGATGTCATTGGGGCATTGAAGCTCATTGGTGGGAGCAGGGTCCCGAAGAATAGTCCAGCGGTAGCTTGAGTTACCTGCTCCACCGGCATTTTGAAAAGGGAGGCCGCTTGGGGCCCATAAGTTACTCCTCCAGCAAGGACGGAGCGAGAGTTGCAGCTGCAGGTAGTGCAGTTTGAAGCCATTGATCTTCTGTTTTCTGCACGGAGCAAGACACCAAATCTTAGTACCTCGAATCCACAGGCAACCACAGCAAACCGCGATTCGTTCGCGAACACGACACACGAAGTGTGGAGTGGAAAGAGGAAAAGGTCCCACCGGGCGTGCCAGAATCTGTTCCCCTCCGAACGGCGGCCGAGACATGGACTGTCTTGCCTGAGATTCGGGGCAGATGCTAATAGGTGCTATCCGTCCACCTCTCCGAAGATGCCAAGTTGATTTATGGCACCATGTATCGAAGGTTTAAACGGATGCGTCCGATGTAGCAGACTTCGTCAGATTCCCCCTCGCTTGAGGGGTTTTTTATTGTGGGGATGCTCTTCCCTGCAGGCGCAAGCCCCTGCAGTTAATTACGCTACCGCATCGCGGTAACAACTTTCTCCTTCTCCAGCTGGTCACTTCGTGTCGTGGGTGTTTGTTTTGTTTGTGGTTGCCCGTGGATTGTATACGGAGACTGATTTATGTCGTCGCCCGTAGGACGTGGATTAGTCCAAATCCGTATTTTCTTAGATTTGGGTTTGGGGTTTTGGTTTGAGGATACGTTAGCCATATTTGAGGCTAAGATCAACTCAAACGTTTGTTAAGGATTCGTTAGTCCAATTTGAGACTAAGATCAACTTAACGGGATCGTTTAGATCCGACAAAAGAGCAATTGGCTCTATTGTTCCAGTTTAGGGACATAGGGGTCCATTGCATGTATGGCCGTCGGGACCCGTCACCTCTCTGACGACGTTGAAGGATTACAACGACAGATGTCAGAGGAGTTCAGAGATGTACCCTTGAACCAAAGTTGATTTGGGGATTTATAGTCCAATTTGGGACTAAAGTCTGTTTGAAGATTTAAGGATACGTTAGCCATATTTGAGGCTAAGATCAACTTAAACGGTTGTTAAGGATACGTTAGTCCAGTTTGGGACTAAGATCGACTTAACGGGATCGTTTAGATCCGACAAAAGAGCGTTTGGGCTCTGTTGTTCCAGTTTAGGGACATAGTGGTCCATTGCCAGTTTAGGGACATGATGGTCCATTGCCAGTTTAGGGGCGTGGTGGTCCACCGCCAGTTTAGGGACGTGGTGGTCCATTTAATATATGGCCGTCGGGACCCGTCACCTCTCTGACGACGTTGAAGGATTACAACGACATGTGTCAGAGGAGTTCGGAGATGTACCCTTGAACCAAAGTTGGTTGGGAGATTCATAGTCCAATTTGGGACTAAAATCTGTTTGAAGGATACGTTAGCCATTTTTGAGGCTAAGATCGACTCAAACGTTTGTTAAGGATACGTTAGTCCAGTTTGAGACTAAGATCAACTTAACGGGATCGTTTAGATCCGACAAAAGAGCGTTTGGGCTCTATTGTTCCAGTTTAGGGACATGGTGGTCCATATTCCAGTTTAGGGACATGGTGGTTCATTGCCAGTTTAGGGACATGGTGGTCCATTGTTCCCATTTTGGGGACAAATGTTAGTTTAAGGACGCATTAGTCCATGAGTTTAACGACCCCACAGTCCGTATTAATGTGTGGTTGTCGGGACCCGTCACCTCTCTGAAGACGTTGAAGGATTACAACGACAAATATCAGAGGAGTTCAGAGATGTACCCTTGAACCAACGAGTTGGTTGAAAGAGCAGATGTGCTCAGTTCAAGATGATTTGAGGACTTATGGCCAATTTGGGCTAAGTCCAATTGTGTTTGAAATATTGGCTCTCTGCTGGTCCATTGAAGGAGAGGCTTTGCCTCTAGAAACTTAGCCAATTGGGCTAAAGCTAGTGTTAAACACTAAAGGTCAAAAGTGTTGAACACTGGGAATAAGATTAACAAGTTAGTGTTAAACACTAAAAGATAACCAGTGTTAAACACTAGCAACAGGGCTTTCAAATTAGTGTTAAACACTAAAGCAAATCAGTGTTAAACACTGGTAATCAGAGATTTCAAATTAGTGTTTAACACTAAAGCAAATCAGTGTTAAACACTGGGAACAAAGTCTTCAGATTGGTGTTAAATACTAAGGAGAGAGGGGTCACGTGTGGACACGTGAGAGCGCCCTGATTTCCCTTATTTTATTCTGTAGATCAGTGTTTAACTCTTTTAATTCTGACGGCCATCACGTGTGAGCACGTGATGGAGGCCCCTGCTCTGGTCTGTTAGAATGCTCATTAGGGGTCATGTGGTGACACGTGAGGGCGCCCTAAATGTGGAGCCAGATCTCCTTTTCTTCGTTCTGCAAGTAAGCGTTAAACACTTTTTATGTTTTCTTTGGAGCATCACGTGCTGCCACATGAGGAGGATTAGTGCGCTGATTGTTAAAGCATTTGCTGAGGGGTCACGTGATAACACGTGAAAGCGCCCAAAGCTTTCATTTCCTTTGCTTTTTCTTTCTGTGTTTCGGGGGTCACGTGGAGCACGTGATGGCATCAAAAAGTGGGACCAGATCCCTTTTATTTTGTTCTGCAAACAAGTGTTAAACACTTTTAATTTTCATAGCCATCACGTGTGGGCACGTGATGTATACTCATGCCCTGATTTATTAGAACATTTATTAGGGGTCACGTGGTGTCACGTAAGAGCGCCCTAAATGTGGAGCCAGATCTCCTTTTGGTTTATCCTCAAATCTGCGAACAAGTGTTAAACACTTTTATTTTTTTTATTTTAGAGCATCACGTGTTGGCACGTGATGGGGATCTGTGCGCCAATTGCTAAAGCATTTGCTGAGGGGTCACGTGAGAGCGCCCAAAACTTTCATTTCCTTTGCTTTTTCTTGCTGCGTTTTGGGAGTCACGTGGGAGTACGTGGGGTGATGCTTCACAGTTCTTTGCAGGGGATCTTTTCAAGGGGCACGTGGGGGCACGTGACCCTAGTTCTTTTCATGAACAGAGATCTTTTAAGAATTGAATTCTTTGTAGGGTTAAACCCTAATTATGATTTTGGAGGAATTAAATTCCTATCGTGAAAGAATTAAATTCTTATTTAGGGTAAAACCCTGATTTCTTTTCAAAGGAATTAAATTCCCAAATATGTAAAAGAATTAAATTCTTGATTAGGGTTAAACCCCAGTTTCATTTTAGGAGGAATTAAACTCCTGTGAGTTTGGGAGAATTAAATTCTCAAAACCCAATTCCCCTTCTAAGTTTAGGATCTGCATGGCAGGATCTCGACCCGATGAGAATTAAATTCTCATCCTATGGGGAGATGTGCTCTGTGCAGAGCTTCAACCAGAAGAAGAACTAAGTTCTTTTTTTTTTTATATAAGATTTAAACTCTTGGATTTTGAGAATTAAATTCTCTTTTGAAGCCTCTCTTTTCTTACCTAGGGTTTTCTTTGTTGAGAATTAAATTCTCCTTTCTTTTCTTCCCTCTTGAGAATTAAATTCTCCTCTCTCTGTTTTTTTCTCTCCCAAAAAAGTAGATCCCCTCTCTTCTCTTCTTGGCTCCTATTTATAGGAGAAGGAAAAGAATCAATTTGTTTAGCAAATCTCTCATTGAAAGATTTGATTTGATTGTTGAGAGATTTGATTTATATTTATCATTAATTCTGGGCCTTTAGATCATTCAGTGAATTTTATTCACCGTGGATTTTAAATCCAAAAGATATTCTATTTGTTATCTCGGTTAGATTTAGGGGGGATCTTTCCTTATTTGGGATTCTTCCATAAATTGGTGATTTTTAATCACCCTTGGATTTTTAATCCAACGGTTCCCCATGACCCTTTTCCATTTGGAAAGATTCAGAAACTTTTAGAATTCAATTCTATTAAATTATAAGGCTTTTAAAGCCAGTCACGTGCTGGCACGTGACCTTTGGTCACGTGTGAGCACGTGACCCCCAATTGGGTTCCTTTCTCAGCCGCTTATTTATGTTTCAGTTTTAACCATCACGTGTCAACACGTGACCATTGGTCACGTGTAAGCACGTGATACCTCGTTGAGGTATTTTCTGACTTTTAGAATTAAATTCCATTCATTATTTTAGAGGCTTTAAAAGCCCATCACGTGTCTGCACGTGACCCATGGTCACGTGTGAGCACGTGATGCCCCATTGGGGTCTTTTCTGAGTTTTTATTATATCTTTTGACTCCTCCAGCGGGTTCTTAAAGGCCCATCACGTGTGGACATGTGATACCTCATAACTTTTGATCCCGAATGAATTATGAAGCCCATAATATATCAAATCGAAGGGTTTTTCGAGACGCTTTCGATACCATCAGAATTTATCTGTTTCTCATTCGGGAGTTTGTCAAAAAAAACAGCCCGGAAGATACCGGTTCCCATTTTCTTAGGCGTATCGCCGCCATTTGATACCTTGGGCTCTTTTGCGCAGAAATTTTTGGCGGGAACAATCCCACGTTCCGCGCCTCCGCGATCCCCATTAATGGGCGATCCGCTCTCTACGCGGGCGTGACGTCGGGAGCGTAATTGCTGGCGAGATTCTCGCGTCTGCTGCTGCGTGCCATCACCGCTATATAAACCCCCATTACAGAGGGGTCAAGTAAGCCATTTTTTTATCCCACTTAGCCGTTACTCTGCTCGGATCTAGCACTAACTTGATCGTCGGAGGGTCCTCGGTGGTACCAAACCATCCCGGGACTTCTTTGCAGGTACTCGGTGCTAAACTCCTCAAATCACCAATCTCACCAAAACCCATTGAGACCCACACGCAACAGAAGATCACCACCGAAATCCACCGGGAGATCAACGGAAGACAACATCTGACGGAGACCTAAAAAGGACCTCCATCAGTTGGCGCCGTCTGTGGGAAACTGCTCCACAAAACACAAAATTGTCCTTCCGATCTCCGCCCACATGGCAACCGATCCCCCTGAAGATCCAAACACCCGCTGTCGTCTCCCTCACAACGGAGGCGCGGGCGAGCCCTCACCAAACGTCATCGGCTCCCCCGCTGGTTGCCGTTACACAGGCTCCGGCGACCGCCCGAGCAAAAGGGCTAGGGGTCGAGAGCCCATCACCTTTGGCGACGAGGATCTCCACGGCATATCTGTTCCCCACAACGACCCGCTGGTGATCACAGCCCAAATCCACCGGTACGAGGTCCACCGGATACTCATCGATTCGGGCAGTTCGGCGGACATCCTCTTCCACGACTGCTTCCTGCGTATGGGGCTCCCCCCAGCAGACCTGAGACCGACCTCTCACGTTCTCTCGGGGTTCACCAACCACTCCGTCCCGGCGCAAGGGGTGGTCACCCTGCAGTTCACGATCGGGGAGCCCGGCCACACGCGCACACTGCCTGTGGACTTCATCGCAACGAAAGTTCCGTCGGCCTACAACGTCCTCCTCGGCCGCCCGACGCTGAACTCCATCCAGGCCCAAATCTCGACCTACCACCTGGCGATAAAATTCCCTCTCGATCGGGGCGGGATAGGTCGGGCTTATGAGAGCCGGCGGGTCGCGAAGATAGGCCTTACCGAAACGTCTTCACCCGAGAAGCATGCCGACGGCGCCGAGGCGTGTGACGACATCAAAGGCTCCCTGGACACCCGAGACGAGCGGAAGGAGGTCCGTGGAGCACCGGTCAAACCTCTGACCGAGGTGCCCCTAACAGAAGGAGACCAGGGAAAGACCGTCCAGGTCGGGTCGCTCCTGATGGGGACTCAGCGGGATGACCTGATCAAATTTCTCAGAAGCAACTCCGACGTCTTCGCCTGGGCGCCTGCTGACATGCCTGGGATCGACCCCAAAATCATCTCCCACAAGCTCGGGGTTGATCCTGCGGCCCGGCCCGTCAGACAGAAGAAAAGAAGCTTCGCCCCGGTCAAACAGAAGGCTATCGAAGAGGAGGTTGATCGGCTCCTTGCCGCCAACTTCATCAGAAATGTGCCCTACTCGGAGTGGCTGGCAAACGTAGTTCTGTTCAAGAAGTTGAGCGGGAAGTGGCGTATGTGCGTCGACTTCATCGACCTCAATAAGGCCTGCCCCAAGGACAACTTTCCGCTCCCCCGCATAGACCAGCTCGTCGACAGCTCGGCCGGCCACGAGCTGTTGAGCTTCATGGACGCTTTCTCCGGCCACAACCAAATCCGTATGAATCCTGAAGACGAAGATCTGACCGCATTCACAACGGACCGGGGAGTGTACTGCTACAAGGTGATGCCCTTCAGCCTCAAGAACGCCGGGGCCACGTACCAAAGGCTGGTCAACCGCATGTTTAAGCCACAGATCGGTAGGAATATGGAAGTCCAAGTTGATGACATGCTCGTCAAGTCCATCTCGTCGGCCGACCATTCCAAGGACCTGGGCGAGGCTTTCGAATTGCTCCGCAAATTCAACATGAAGCTAAACCCCGCCAAGTGCGCATTCGGGGTCACCGGGGAACGTTTCTTGGGTTCATGGTCACTCACCGCGGAATCGAAGCTAACCCAGAGAAGAGCGACGCTATCCTGAACATGGCTGCGCCCAAGACCAACGTCGAGATCATGCGGCTCACGGGGCGGGTCGCCGCTCTGAGCCGTTTCATGTCCAGGTCGGGGGAGAAGTGCCTCCCGTTCTTTAAGGCGCTGAGGAAAATTCCGAGGTTTGAGTGGTCGGAGGAATGCCAAGCCGCCTTCGACCAATTGAAGAAGCACCTCGCAACACCGCCGCTGCTCACCCGGCCAGTGGAGGGGGACGAGCTGTCGCTGTATCTCGCAGTATCCGACCAAGCAGCAGGCTCGGTGCTCGTTCGGGAGGCCGAGGGGGCGCAGAAGGCGGTGTACTATGTGATCCACGTGTTTAAGGACGCGGAAACAAGGTACCCCTCCATAGAGAAGATTGTCTTAGCCCTCGTGGTGACCTCGCGGAAGCTGCAGCACTACTTCCAAGCACACACCATCGTCGTCCTCACCGAGCTCCCGTTGGGAGCTATCCTAGCATCACTGGAATCCTCAGGCCGCCTAGAAAAATGGAGGTGGGAGCTATCTCAGTTCGACATAAGATATCGCCCGAGGCAAGCCATCAAGGCGCAGGCCCTGGCCGATTTCATCGTTGAATGCACCATCCCTAGCAAGAAGCCGGAGTCCGCGCCGCCACTCGCAACCCAGGGTCCCGTCCCGGAAGGCCCTGGCTCGGTTCCGGAGTAGGTCATCTACGTCGACGGGTCTTCTACCAAGGAAGGCTGCGGTGCCGGCCTCATTATCCGGGGCCTAAACGAAGTAGAGATGGAGTATTCTTTGAGGCTCGGTTTCAAAGCATCGAACAACGCGGCAGAATACGAGGCCCTCCTGGCCGGACTGCGCATGGCCGTCGGGCTGAGGCTGAAGATAATTCGAATCCGCAGCGACTCGGCCCTTGTTGTCGGTCAAGTGACCGGCCGCTTCGAAGCTCGAGAGCCTCTGATGATGAAGTACTTAGACGAAGTGAGGAAACTCCGAAGAAACTTTGACGAAGTCCTGGTAGAACAAATACCCAGGCAGCTGAATGCCCAAGCAGACGCCCTGAGCAAGCTGGCTTCGTCATACTCGGCCAACAATAGGCGGTCTATCCTCTTCGAAACCTTGCCTCGACCCAGCGTGGGAGACGGAGCGACGACACTCCACGTGTACGCGGCGCAGGAGAGCGACCAGGACTGGAGGAAGCCCCTCGTGGAGTTCCTGAGAGACGGCGCACTCCTGGAGGACCGGGCAGCCGCCCGCCGTCTCCGGGCCAAAGCCCGCCACTTCGTCTGGAACAATGGGAATCTCTACAAGAAGGCCTTCACTCAGCCCCTGCTTCGGTGCGTTGACCCCCACGAAGCCGACTACATCCTTCGGGAAATCCATGAAGAGGTGGGCGGTGCACACCAGGGGGCTTGAACCTTGATCCAAAAAGCATTACTCCAAGGGTACTACTGGCCCACCATGCACGAGGATGCCCTGAAGCTGGTCAGAAGATGCAAGAGCTGCCAGCTCCACGGCAGCATTCCCCGCCTCCCGGCTACCGAGCTGACCGCCCTGATATCCCCATGGCCGTTCGCTCAGTGGGAGTTGGATATGATCGGCCAGTTCCCTACCGGAACAGGCAGGCACAAATACGTCCTCGTCGCGGTGGACTACTTCACCAAGTGGACTGAGGCCGTCCCCATCAGGAAACCGGACACCGCCACAACCATCAAGTTCCTGCAAAACAACGTGATACTCCGGTTTGGCATCCCGAGATGCATCGTCACCGACCACGGGACGAACTTCGAGAACGAGAAAGTGAAGGAAATCTGCAAAGAGTACCATATCCTCATGAAGTTCGCCGCGGTCGCGCATCCCCAATGCAACGGGCAGGCCGAGGTCGCTAACCGAGATGTCCTCCGGGGCCTCCGGACCCACCTAGAAGGGCGACAAGGCAGTTGGGTCGAAGAACTGCCCCGGGTCTTATGGGCCCTGCGCACGTCAAAAAAGACTCCCACCGAGGAGACCCCCTTCAGCCTCTGCTACGGGACCGAAGCGATGGTCCCAGCGGAGATCGGGCTACCGAGTCACCGGGTCGAGCACTTCGACGATGGCGCAAACACCTCGGCGCTACGGACCAACCTCGACATCTTGTTAGAAAAGAGGGATCGGGCTCAGATCAGAGCTGCCGCCTATCAACAACAAACGGCCCGATACTACAACGCTCGGGTCAAACATCGCTCCTTCAAGACCGGGGACCTGGTCCTGCGGCGGAACGAGTTCACCGACCAAGGCAGGCTTCACAAGTTCTCCCCAAAGTGGGAGGGTTCCTTCCTCGTCTCTGAGGCGCTCCCCGGCGGAGCCTACCGCCAACAAGACGCGGACGGACGAAAGCTTCCGCGGCCTTACAACGCCAAGAAGCTCAAGCTATACCAGTGAGGTCAAAGCCAGCGGGTGTATACAGCCCCCTTCTTTTTCCCTTTCACAAAGATGGTGTAAAGCGTTCTCTAAAATTCCTGTCCATACGAATAAAGAAACGTCAAATCATTCCGAAAAGAGTTCCATCATTACACTCCAAGGCCCTCGCCAAGAGGCGGCCGTGCAACCCACTACCCGGCTATCCTTAGTAGGCTTCCGGCAGCCCCCTGACGCTAAGGACCAAAAAGCCCTCTCAGAGGTAGTCGAGCACGAGGATCCCTCGCTCGGCTATCCCCAGCGGGCAGCTTCCTTGCCACAACGCCGGGGATCAAAAAGCCCTCCCAGAGGCAGTCGAGCCCGAGGATCCCTCGCTCGGCTATCCTTCAGGACAAAAGCCCTCGCCAAGAGGCACCGGGCAGCAACCCTGCCCGGCCAAGGGTCCTTGGTAGGCTTCTACAGCCCCTCCCGCGCTAAGGACCAAAGTCCTCCCAGAGGCAGTCGAGTCCTTGCTCGACTATCCCCGGCTGGTAGCTTCCTACCACAACCGACAAGGATCAAAGTCCTCACCAAGAGGCACTGGGCAGTAATCCTGCTCGGTCCCCGTCCTGAAGGATCAAAGCCCTCGCAAGAGGCAACCGAGCAGCTACCCTGCTCGGCCATCTCCGGCTGGTAGTTCCCTATCCATGACGCCAGGGATCGAAACCTTCGCAAGAGGCATCCGAGCGGCTGCCCCCGCTCGGTCATCCCAGGCTGGTAGTTACCTACCCGTGACGCCAGAGATCAAAGCCCTCGCCAAGAGGCAACCGCGCAGCTTCACTGCCCGATCATCCTTAGTGGGCTTCCTACAGCCCCCCCAACACTAAGGATCTAAGCCCTCACCAGAGGCGACCGAGCAGCTACCCTGCTCGGTCATCTCCGGCTGGTAGCTCCCTACCTATGACGCCGAGGATCGAAACCCTCGCAAGAGGCATCCGAGCGGCTGCCCCGCTCGGTCATCCCAGGCTGGTAGTTGCCTACCCGCGACGCCAGAGATCAAAGCCCTCGCAAAGAGGAGACCGCGCAGCTTCACCGCCCGGTTCTCCTTGGCGGGCTTCTTACAACCCCACCAACGCTGAGGATCCGAGGCCCCGAAAAGGGGCAACAAGTCCATCGAAGTCTAAGCGACCCTCCCTCGGCTCCGGGGCCATGGAGATGCCTCCTCGGCAGCGCTTGGCAAGTGATGGAGACACAAGGTCGGCAGCGCTTGACAAGTGATCGAAATCAACCCGATGAACGATCGCTAGACAGATAGCTGACCCAACAGTGCAAGCAGAAATATTTTACAAACATTCTTCACACACAGAAGATGAAATGTAAACTGATGAAACAAGAATTTTCTTTTATTACCAAAGGCAAAGTTTTTACAAAGGGTATTCTGGGGCTCCCCAGCCCTACAAGCTGCCCGGAAGCTTACTTCGGTCCTCTCATCGCTGGCATCACGTCCTGCCGGGGGCTTTACCACCGGAGATTTCGCCACCAGCGGCGCGCCCTACCCCCCTAGCATCTCCCCTGCTGGCGTCCCTCTCCTTCTCCATGGCCGCGAAGCGTTCGGCCAGATCTGCCAGCTTCCTATCAGCGACCCGGAGGGACGCACTCAGACGACGATGGACACCCCGATTCGCTGAATTGGCAAGTTCCGCAGCCTCCGCCCAGACTGCCAGGACGTCGGCCCTTGCCCTCTTCAGGCGCAGGTCACGCCGCAAAACCTCGACCTCCGAGGGAAACGCTTCTACTGGCCTCGGTGCGTGGAACGCCCCCTCGGCCTCCATACGAGCGGCAAGGGCGCAGTGTTGAAGGACCTGACGGAAAGCGGATGAGAAATCAGGAGGCCCCCGAGCCAAAGAAAGGTATACCAGAAAAACTACACGTAGAGGGGTTCGTACCTGGACTACCCCCTAGGCTATGGCCTCCAGTTGGGCCCTCAGGGAGCCATGCAGATGCTTTCCCCCAGCTGACTCCTCCATCCCGGCGAGCAGGCCAGCGGCAACGGAAAGCCCAGACGGAACCGTGAAGACGGCGCCCCCCTCCTACACGGAAATTCCCTAAGGGACCCTCGACGACGACGCGCGAGAAATCGTCCTCTTCCTCTTAAGAGGGACCCCGTCCTCGCTCTCCCCTCTGTCCCCCGTCTGGAGCTCGGATAACTGTGGATGTCTCTGGCCGCCGCCGGAGCAACCACCAGGAGCCGTCAACGAAGCAGACGGCCCTATCGCCGGCAGAACATCCGGCGCAGGGCATGAGCCAGCCAGGGGCTCGGCCGCGCTACTAGCCTTCTTCTGGCGCGAGCAGCCCAAAGAGTGGGAGCGAACTATGTATTCAAAAAGAAGAAGAACGCCGAGCAGCCGCGACTTAAGAGAGAGGAAAAATGAAAGAGTAGGGGCCCTGGAGCGGGCCCCGTCCCTACTTATTGCTGCAAGCGGCCTCATCCAACGACGCCCGTCGTCTCCCGCCAAAACGACTCCTTGCATCCAGCGGCTCCGATCGCTCCACGTGTCGACCTGCGCTGGACCGCGTTCCATCAGACGCTGCAGGTCTGCATATGTCGCGTCGGCCAATCGACGCTTGACACGTGAACCGTCGCTTCAATGGCATAGTGCACGAACCGGCGCACCTTCCTTAAATGCGGAGATCTCGCCTCGATTCACCAGCAGAAAAGACAGCTGACAGCCCGAGGACTCGTCCCGACAAAACCTTAGGAAGGAGCTCACCTCGGGAGGCCTGGCAGTCCACTCCTGACCCGACCCGCTAGCTGGTCGGGACAAGAGTGGGGGGCTAATGATGATGTTTAATATTGACGGTCTCCAAGATCTGGACACGTGGCAGATGACGTGTCCCAAAACTCAGAAGGAAGGCCCACAAGGGGCCGACCAGGCAACCCCTGTACCCGACCCACAAGCACAACCTGGCCCTCCTCGGGGCCCTCTGCAAGTTGGCCTCCTCGACCCCCCAGTTCGTCCCGAGCTGCCACAGGACCAGGACTCCTCGGCCCTCTTGCTAATCTCCGAGCTCCCTAGCCGAGGCCGTCTTTCTCGGTCCCTCCGACCAGATCCACCGCTCACAGGCGTAACCGCCGCTCCGCGAATCTCGCCATTCGCGGATCCTCCGCCAGCAACATCCCACGTTCCGCGTCTCCGCGATCCCCATTAATGGGCGATCCGCTCTCTACGCGGGCGTGACATCGGGAGCGCAATTGCTGGCGAGATTCTCGCGCCTGCTGCTGCGTGCCATCACCGCTATATAAACCCCCATCACAGAGGGGTCAAGTAAGCCATTTTTTATCCCACTTAGCCGTTACTCTGCTCGGATCTAGCACTAACTTGATCGTCGGAGGGTCCTCGGTGGTACCAAACCACCCCGGGACTTCTTTGCAGGTACTCGGTGCTAAACTCCTCAAATCACCAATCTCACCAAAACCCATTAAGACCCATACGCAACAGAAGATCACCACCGAAATCCACCGGGAGATCAACGGAAGACAACATCTGACAGAGACCTGAAAAGCACCTCCATCACTGCAGTTCAGAAGACTTAACTCCATTCCCAAACAGGGCCTAAGGCGCGGGGATTAATGGGGTAACTTCTCAACTTGCCGCATCGAGGGTAAAACCATAATTATAGTGTACTGGCGGTTAGCGTGTGTGATGCACGTAATTAAATTAAAACTGATCTTATTTGTGGATTCCATTGTTTAAAAATCATAAGCATTATTATTTTAATTTGTTATTACTTGATTACTCTTAAATATTTGATATGTTTCAAAATATCGGTTAAGGTGTTTTATAAAAAGGTTCTCAAAATTATGAGAAACATGCATGCAACATGCCGGTCTGAAAATCAATTGAGAATTTCAATGTAGTGTAAAGACCGTCTCCCTTTGGTATTGAGATAGGAGATGTACGAGATGCATCAATAATTCCTTTTTTTTCCCCTCTTGGATCGGGCCTATTCTTGAGGGCTCGTTCCATGTGCTCGTGAAAAATATTGAGAGCTGATATTAATTATTTGGAAATATATATCATTATTAATCTTGAAGTATTAACATTGAATTATTCTATCAGATTTTGTATTTATTTGTGAAAAATTTGATTAATATAAGCACCTTGTATTTCACAAGGTAATCATAAATTAAGTTGACTTGTATGACATGTTTCTTCCACTCTATCAAAACTCCGAAGTTATGATAAGCATTGAGAGATTTAGTTTTATATTCTCAAAATCCTTTTGGACCAAAATCCAGGCTTTTCTGTGACTGTATGTTTAATTTAAATAAATCTGCACTTAACATGCTCCCCCGTAGGAATCGAACCCGGTTGCTGAAATACCAAGTTAAATTTGAGAGAATTTGGCAGTGAATCAAAAGATGGTTACTTAAAGAAAAGATCATCGATTGATCTTGAAATATTAACTTCAGATGGTTCTATTTGTCAGTGATCCATAAAATGTAGATGAAGATGACAATTAATGAGCATACTCTAGCACAAATACCATCTCTAAGTCCATCTCACTAATATGAATCATTATTCCGAGTCTCACTTCATTCCATTCCAGATACAAGACACTGTTCTAAATCTATCTCACAAATGTATATATTTATAGGAAAAATAGATTAACAGAAACATCTTCCTATGAGGGAAAAAAATCAGTCAAAATTTATATACTTTGAAAAGTTTATATATATGTAAGAAAATAAATTGCAGTATGAACAAACACCTTTCTTTGCCTGTTGAAGAATGATGCTGACCTGCCTTTTTCATTGAATATTTGATTATAGTCATTTGTAGATAACTTCTTGAGGTTAAAGAACTGAATACAAGAAGTCTCCAACTAAAAATTAAATGTGTATGTGTTGGTCCTAAAAATTGAACCTAGCTACCATCACCTTTATTAATGAAACAAAAAATACTGATTACTTGGACAAAATTATAACCCTGTGACTGATTAGCAATAGCCTCCAAGACCCGAACTGAAATAGTCGTTTGTAGATAACATTGTATTTTTTCTGTTTTGATCACACCATATAGATTCATCCTCAGTAACATACAACTTAACTCATTGTTGATTAAATTGAACCCAGTTAGATGTAATGCTCAGATCAAATTAATCAAAGTCAAGTAGTAAATATATCTCAGATGCCATAACTAGTAGAGTTGAATACATGAATAGGAACCAACCACAAAAGAATATTCCGTTGTGACGATAAGAGGAGAGGCTCTCATGATTAATACTGACATGCATATATGCCCTATTAATTATACCTTAATTGATTTGTCGATCGAGGAAGAAATCAATATCAGATGAATGGTTGGGAGCGAAGAATGCGAAAGCTCACAAGATATGTGTCTCCACAGCCATAGTGTCATCCATATCAGCTTGCTAAAATGGATATTGTGGAAAACACAAGAGCAAAAAGTATTTGCAAAGCATCAATGCTTATGGTTTGTTGGTTTGGTTTCTTTTAGCTTCCTTTCAATTTCAATTTCCCAATTCCTATTCAGTGTATAAAGCCTTGGTAGCTAATAGTCTCTCTCAATTTTCTTTTCCCAGCGAGCAAATTTCGGCCAAACTTTCTCGGTGGAATATTTGATGGGCCCACAATTTTTCAAATTAACCATTAAAATTTAGTTTGCCTTTTTTATTGTGAAAATTTTGTCACAGGCGGATTATTGATGGTTATTGATGGTTAAAGTATCGTATACTTACTGCTGACGAGTGAGTCTGTCGAAAATGAGTTAACTCGTCTGATCCATTCCTTATACCATCTATTCATGAAACTTTGTTACACTTGCCGGTTCTCAAAAAACGGAAGGAAAAAAAAACGATATTGAAGATGAATGTTAAAGATGGACGGACATGGTTCGATTAACGAAATTAATTAATGGTAATTTTTTTTTTTCACTCTATGCACAACATGTAATTTCTCATACTTCTCATTTTTTTTGCTGAATGCACTAGAAGTACAAAAATCTGATCACCTTGTTAATGCAGATTATCTATATACCAATAAATAATAAATAACAGGGAAAGAAACTGCACAGAAATAATGTATAATTGAATATCAAGTGTGTGTGTGCGCGCGTGCACACACACACACACACACAATTTTCACCTGATGAATCGACGGAATTAACCACGTTTCTTAGCTAAAGTTTGTAGAATTTCAGGCATGTTGTATGCTAGCTTGCACCATGCTGGCGCCACGGTATATATTAGAAATATTAATCTATGAAGAGCGCCAAATGGTCGGCTGCTGGTACGCTTGACCTAAAACGCTGCCGCTAGTGCCATCGCCGTGCAGTAGTAATGAACCCAGACTATTATTCTCGTGACGACGGCGGCGAAGATGATGGCTAACGAAATTAGGCGGTACCGTGGATCCATGTGCCGGAATACTCTGTTGATGGAGCATAGTCTCGATAGTATTATGGCCTGCACCATCATCGGTGTTATTGCTGTTGGTACCGCTGTTGATATTGTTATTAGTGACATTGGTAGTGCTATTATTGCTGTTGCTGCTGCCTGCGCCGCCGCCGCCACCATTATAAGCATGAAATCTCTTGGAAGGAGGTAATTGTGGATTTAGATCAATAGTCCCTGTAGAAGCGTTGACGTACCAGCCGTAGGGGGATGTTGCTTGTGGAAGCTTATTTCCCTGGAAGGTGGGGCTTACTAAACAGAGCGGTTCCGCCTTTGATGATTGTGTGTTTGCAGCGGCGGCAGAAGTTCCTAATTGGATTGTGGTGGTGCTAGTGGCATGGACAACTCCATCCTGAACATCATCGTCGTCGTCAGCATTACCATGTGTGCTAGTATTGGTACTGAGAAGTCCTTGGAAGAATGTGTCGTCGTTCTCAAGCAGTGTGGTGTACTTGCAGGTACCCGTGGTAGTATGCCTGCTGATTCCTACGGTTCCGGCAGGCGGATGGTGAATCGGCAGGGATACACATGCGGGTGCAGCAGCTGATAGCATATTATTATTGTTACTCTGATGATGACCCATGGAGGGCTCGACATCGCCCTCTCGTCCCATCACCACCCTCATCTGTGTACTGGTGCAGTTGCTAATAGTGCTGCTGCTGTTCTTCTTGTAGATTCGACACAGCACCCAATCGTCAAGCTGCATATACATCGTGTTGTTCTACTTTAAATCAAGAATTGTTTAATTAATTAAATCGCATGGATGTATAGAAGTAGTAGTAGTAGTATACCCTTAGAGAGGCCTTCTTTCCGTTGGTGGAGTCGTGCCTCCCGTGTTGCGGTGGCTTTGATGTTGTGGTGGTGTCAGTGAGGCGATACTCATGCATGATCCAATTGGTTTTGATCCCTTTGGGTGGCTTGCCACCATAGAAGACGAGGGCCTTCTTTACCCCAACCTTCATCTGATGATGATTACTGCCGGCAGAGCCGCCGCCGACTACTCCTCCTCCTGCAGATGCTGAAGAAGTAAGTATCGGCTTGTCTGTACCGGTAGCCTTCCAATATCCAGAGGTTGCCGCCCTATTAGGCCTGGCTCCGTTTGGGTACTTCCTGTCCCTCGGGCTGAAGAAGTACCACTCATGTTCCCCAAAGTTTGCCTTGCCTAACAATTAAATCGTTGCTTAATAAAAGGTACATAATTAGTTTGATCATCATGCATAGATAATTACCAGGGAGTTCCCATGGGTCGAATTTGTAGAGATCGATCTCGGCGATGATGGCTACGGGAAGGGGGGTTGAGGCTGCTTTCCTTTTGAGGTAGTGGACCACAAGCTCTTCATCCGTTGGATGGAATCTGAAGCCCGGAGGCAGCTGCAGCTGCTGGCATCCTGACGATGAATCTGTGCTTTCCATTGCTAGCTGCACTGCAGAGACTCCTCGATTGATCGATTGATTGTTTTTGATCAATAATTATATTGATATAATATATGCAAACATATGATATATATGAGCAAGGCAGTTGCTGGAGGTGATGATGAGGGAGACAGGAATGAAATGGGTGTGTGCTGAGGTTTGTTTTCTTTCAACCTCATTTCAGTTGTAACCAAGTATAGACTTTAGTAATGTAACAAACACCACTAACTCCTTGGGCAAAGCCCCTGTTAAATAAACCCTCTCTTTTGAAGCTTGGCCCTATGAGCCTGTGACTGATTACCCTCCAAGACCTGAACTGAAATTGTCATTTGTAGATGACTTCGCCTTTTTTCCTTTTTTGATAGCATCATGTGGATCCAACCTGTAAATATGAAACCGAACTCATTGTTCATTAAGCGAACCAAGTTAGATGTCATGCTCAAAGAAAATTATGGTCAAGCAGCGTACACATATTTTGGTTTCCATATGTAGTACAGTTAAAAATATGAATAGGAACCAACTACAAAGCGATAAAAGGACTTCCTCTGAAAGCATCATTGGCAGGATCAAGATTTTAGATATATGGTTAATTGAAGTAAATTCCCAAACTATGAGATGTATGTTCAAGAGATTTTTCATAAGAAAATTGCTCTACTTCTTGCATTGAAAAGAGAAGCGAATTCCGAAGCGACACATATCTGATGTCATCTGATAACAAAAATACATCTACAAAAACATATAATATGTGCATGTTAATGCCACATAACTTATATAATGCATAAACTCACACATTAAAAAAAAGGCAGACTTTAGAGAGGCAATTGTATCACATTCTAATATTATTAACAAAAGTGACATCATGCTCCCTAAATGGTTAGAAAAAGGCATATGTGAAAGCGTTCATCCAAAATGTCAGTTAACTAAGAGCTAATCGACCTCAAAGTTTCACCAAATTCTTGTACCAAGCAATTATTTGAAACGACAAATTCCTTTTACTTGTCTTTCGGTTCTTTGGCCAAATGCTTCTCACCCCTTAAGTGATTGGCCTCATATCTTTCATATTGCACTTCGCATTGCACAATGTGCACCAAAGGTTCCTACCCTTCTCCAAAACTTGGTGCATCTACCCATTAATTTGGATTCTAACCATCTTCCCACCTCTTATTGGGCCTTTCTTATTTGGCATGGAAGAGGAGATGCTGAATTTATCGCTGTGCTTATTAACTGATGATGTTTCTGCTGAATTCTTTTTACTGGAATCGAGCTGAACGGCCTTAGCCATGTGCTTTTTGCCTTTAAGGTGGTCTTTAAGGCCGTCCTCGCTTGTCGTCCTGACCTGGCAAAGAGCACAGCTCCAGTCCTTTTCAGTGAGCTTGGGGAGCTTGAAGCTGTTTTTGGTTCCTGAGACTGTTGAAGTGATTTTTCTCTTGGTTCCAGCCAATCTCTGATTCGGCAAATCTTTCTGCCAAAAAAAAATAAGGAAGCATTTAAATCTGAGAATTAAATTAGTTTTTAATTTAAAAGACATTAAAATCTCAGCTTTTCAAACAAATAATTTAAGAAAAAGAGAATTAAATATATAAGCATTCAGGCACACACTAGCTAGACTCGTGATAAAATATTAAACCACTTCACCAGTATCTGAATGCAATCAAAATGCATGCTATCACATCCAAACATTTTACAGATTTTTATTTTCCTTGCTAGGCCTCAATATGTTAATAAGAAAATCCAGTAACTATCCAGTATAATATTTCGATAGTTATAAAATAGGTGAGTAATGCTTTACTAGAACACATGAATATTAAGTCACTCACTGCTGACCCATTTTAATTACCGCATAAAATGGATCATTATAGATTCTGGATTTTAAGTTTCGGACATGTATCTTGTTTATTACCAGCATTTGGATCCATACAAGCATGTTTGCTTGACATGCCATTTCCAAAAAAAATCTTCTGTCTATGAGTGTTTAAATCCATATAATACAATAGAAGAACTTTTCGCTTAGCAGTTAAAAAATGGAATTGGATTGGGGGGAAGCCTTAGGTTCAGGTTTGGGCTCAGGCTCAGGTCCATGTGGCCTTTGTAATAAATAAGAAAATACAAGTTAAAAATACAAATTAAAAAACTATTGAAGCATAATTTGATTTTACCATCCCATTCTATGAAAAAATATGGTATTCTTTTGGTATTCTTTTGTTCAACTGTTTACAACCTAGCCTCGCTAGTGGGCTTGGATAGCCCATTGGAGGAACTTGGAGTAGTCCATAGGGGAACCATAGGGGAGACCCGGGTTCGAGCCCGGGTATTCCATTAATGAGAAAGGGGTGACTAATTTATTCTATCTATCATCCCAGGACCGGGAAACCCATCGTTGCCGGTTCCAAGTCCGGATAAGAAAGGGTAAGGATTGTGGTAGGCTTGTGACAGCCAATGTAAAACTTTGTCACATTCTATGACATAAACCATAATAAGAATATCGTTGGGGCGTTCCCTACTCAGCGACGCGCTACATCAGATCCGCTAGTAAACGTCTATTCTGGGAGGATTTAGACGAGATGGTGCAAATTATACCTAGTGGAAAGAAGTAATTTATTGGTAGTGATCTCAATGGACATGTAGATACTAGTCGTGGTGGGTTTGATACTATCCATGGAGGTTTTGGTTTTGGACAAAGGAATGAAGTAGGTAGCTCGATTCTAGATTTTGCCTTATCGTATGACTTGATCTTAGTAAACACCTGGTTTAGGAAAAGAAAGTCCCATCTTATCACTTTTAGGAGCGGATCAAGTGCTAGTCAAATAGGCTTTTTTCTGACGAGAAGAATAGATAGAGATTGTTGTATCGACTGTAAGGTAGTACCAGGTGAGAGTGTAACCACTCAACATAAACTTTTAGTTCTAGATTTTCGATTTAGAAGAGGACCTAGGAAGATTAGACGTAAGGTAGAGCCTAAAATTAAATGGTGACGATTGAAAGAATGTAACCAAAAGGCTTTTATAGATCGTGTAGTCCAAGAAGCGGATTGACAGTCGGAAGATGATTCAGACAGAACATGGAACAAAATGACTAGTTGTATCAAGAGAGTAGCTGAAGATCTACTTGGTGAATCGAGAGGTGATGCTCCACCATCTAAGGACATATCATGGTGGAATGAAGAAGTAAAGGCTGCTATTAAAATTAAAAAGAATTCTTATAAAGATTTGAAGAAAAGTAGAGATGTGAAGAGATTTAAGAAGTATAAAATGGCTAAAAAGGAAGTTAAGAAAGCTGTTCGGGAAGTTAAATCTAAGGTCTACAAGAAGGTGTACAAGAAATTAGACACTAAAGAGGCTGAAAATGATATATACCGGATTGCTCGGATGCAGGAAAGGAAGACCAGATACTTGTGTGCGGTGAAGTGTGTCAAAAATGAAAATCAAAAGATTTTAGTTCGAGATGAGGATATCAAGAAAAGGTGGATTATTGTGACAAATTGTTCAATGAGAGCTTTACTAAGAATTTGGATGGACTTGTCATTCAATCTCAAGATATAAACCGTGATTTCATGCGTAAAATAAGACTACCCGAGGTTAAAAAAGCTTTAAACAGAATGAGTTTAAGCAAAGCGGTTGGTCCTGACGGGATTCCTATCGAGCTTTGGAGATGCTCAGGAGAAATAGGCGTTAAATGGCTGACACATCTGTTTAATAAGATTTGGCAGATAAAAAAGATGCCAAATGAATGGAGGAAAAGTATCTTACCTATCTATAAGAACAAAGATGACATTCAAAGTTGCTCAAACTACCGTGGAATAAAACTTATGCGTCACACCATGAAACTTTGGGAGAGAGTGATTGAACACAGGCTAAGAATATTAAGATAACAGAGAACCGGTTTGGGTTCATACCTGGACGATCGACGACAGAGGCTATTCATTTGCTTCGTCAATTTGTCGAGCGTTTTCAAGAGAGGAGAAGAGATTTGCATATGATATTTATTGATTTAGAGAAAGCGTACGACAAGGTACCTAGAGATGTATTATGGGGGACAATGATGAAGAAGGGGGTCCCCGTCAAGTATATTGACATAATCAAGAATATATACGTAGAGTAGTGGCAAATGTCAGAACTTGCGGCGGCCTAACGAGTGATTTTCCGATTACAGTTGGTTTACATTAAGGATCTGCATTAAGTTCATTCCTGTTTACTATCGTGATGAATGAGCTTATTAGAACTATCCAAGATGAGCTATCTTGGTGTATGCTATTCGCTGATGACAGTGTCCTAGTAAATGAGGCGAAAGCAGGGATTAATACCAAATTGGAATTATGGAGGCAAACATTGGAATCTCGGGGATTCAGATTGAGCAGGTTCAAGACAGCATATATACATTGCAAATTTAGTAAACAGAGAAGTCGAAACCATATTGGTATAATATTGGAAGGGCAAGAGATATCACCGAACGATCGGTTTAGATATCTAGGTTCCATCATCCAAAAGGATGGAAAGATCGATAGTGATGTTAATCAAAGGATTCAAGCTGGTTGGTTGAAATGGAGAAGTGCAACAGGGATTTTGTGTGATCGTAAATTTCCGTTAAAATTGAAAGGTAAGTTTTATCGGAGCGCTATTCGGCCTGCCTTATTATATAGTACAGAATGCTGGGCTCCTAAGAAGCACCATACACAGAAGATGCACGTAGCGGAGATGCGCATGCTTCGTTGGATGTGCGGTAATACTAGAAAAGATAAGGTGCGAAATGAGGATATTCGTGCAAAAGTTGGTGTAGCACCTGTGGAGGAGAAGATGCGGGAAAACCGACTAAGATGGTTTGGTCATGTGCACGCGGACCTATGGAAGCACTGGTTCGACGAATAGATGCTCTCGATATGGGCAATGGTAAAAGGGCAAAAGGAAGACCGAAGAAAACATGGATGGAGGTGATACGAAACGATATGGTTGCCAAAGGCCTCAATGAAAGTATATTGTTCGATAGGAGTGAATGGAGGCGGAGGATTCATGTACTGGATCCGGCGTGATTCTCATGTTGGTTCATATAGCCTACCCCATATGCTTGGGATAAAAGGCTCAGTTGTTGTATCATCTCAGGACCGGGCCCAGGATCTCATTTTTTTTACGACCTAGCCTCGCTACCTCCATCTGATGACGTTCATTGTTTTCACAATAATCACCACGCCCATCGAAATTGATTCATTTTGCAACCACAAGTGCTGTCCAAAATCTCCAGCACCAAGTAACAAATGAATGCTTGGAACTAAAATTTTGCAAGCATCATAACAAAGACAATTTTCTCCTGTTGTCGTTTCCTAGTTTTTGACTTGCAAGTAACCTAGTTCTTCATGCTATTGCTTGTCTCATCAAATGAATGGATAGAAATAAATTAAACTGCATGATTTCATTCATATATAGAGATTGCAAACTGTCATTATGAATGAAAATCATCCATAAAGTATAGAGACTAGTTTTTAAACTGCCATGTCTATGGAACCTGATGAGCTAATTCATGATATACATGTTGCCGTGGCAATTCCGCCAAGATCTCTTCGTTAGTTGGGGAAGAATCGGCACGAATCGGATTTTTCAGGAACGTGTCAAGAGAAAATTGGATTTAGTTAGACAATGTGTAGTTGATAAACAAGAATCGGCTTTTTAGCCAGGTACGGAATGTTTTGTCAAATACTCAATATGATTCCATAAGATCCATTTTTGGTCAACTAACAGATTCTAGCCAATCAAAAGGATACTTCAAGAGCAAAAAAGCTATGAATACTTATTTGATCGCTTTATCTCATGTAGTCATGTTAAGGGATGTTACAAGAGTTATCAAATTCTGTATCTAAAAAGACTAAATCATTTAACTCATGGATTGGGGCCAAGTTCCTGCTTCTCAACAAAAATCTTGAGAAAAGTACAATTTAAATTCTGCTAACACTTCTAAGCCAAAAAATGACAGAATAAGCATTTAAGGTTGATGTCAGATTCGAACAACAATTTTTTTCACCTGATACAATAGGATCTGGGTATGATTAATTCAAGCTTCATGCTTGAAGAAAGCCTTTTAATTATAACTCAATAAGAAATTTTAGGCTTTTGATAGACAAATAAAGAAATCTGAATAGACTAACTTGTGCCGGATATTAGTAGTAATTGGGCGATGCGTCAGATTTGAAACATAAATTACCAAAACCTATTGCCTCCGTATATAAATTGGCACACATCTTTACTCTAGCACAAATGGACTTTAAATACATCGATGCTCATCTTTAATTATGCCATAGCAGTCAAATATGGAATTACACGAAATCTATATGTCCAATATACCTCCTTTAAATGAAAGAACGTCTTACTTCTATTTTAAGCTAGCCATTATAGTTTCGATCAAAAAAGAAGAAGGCTAGCCACTATAGTAAAATCATCAGAATTTTGCAACTTGATTTTTATTAATATCAAAACAGAAATTACTACAGCTTTTGATTGAAATACCTATTATATGATACCATATTACCTTGCTTAAATTAAAAAGATTCCTCCCTCTTATTATGAATCAAAAGGGAAGAATAAATAGCATTTAAGACTTGGTCATCAAGCAACCAGACTTCGGAATAAAGAAATGATCTTGACTTGGCCAACACAATACTAATAAACCTAACTAATATCCCTAAATACCCTAACACCCTCTCTTAAATTCACGATATATTGAACACTTTGGATCTGTAAAGAGAAAGAAAAAGGTTATCGTTGTAAAGATATTAGCATAATAATTAAGATTTTAGTATTACTTGACCAAGTTTTGTATTATATAGTTATCTAACCTTGTAGGCTCCCATGTAGCATGGGTTCAGGTACTAATACGAGTTACGACACGGATTTGTGGATTCGTAATTTTCCAAAAGCCTTGGATACGGGATTCGTTTTTATATCGATTTTTATAAATATAAATATAAATATATATGTTACATATAAATATATAATAATATAGATATATAATGGCATTATAGTAGATATTCGATACACTTTCAAATTTTCAAAAGCCTTACTTTTTTAGAGAAAGAGAAGAGGCGTCGATTCGAGAGAGATTGGCAAGAAATTTTCAAGTTCGAGCGAATCCGAAAGAATCCGAGAGTTTCAGACTCCGATACGCGACCGGGGACAATTTATGAGGCGCTTACGAGTATCTGTGCTTCATAGGTAGGCTCTAATAACGGATGGAGGATTAATTAACTAACAAAGCAAGCCAATATGGCGTCAGAGCTTGAGTTTTCCAATGCCAAAGATTTCAGTTATCTTGCTTCTTCCTCCATCCAGGAAAAGAAGGAAAAAATGATCTCTCAATCTGATCCATCCTTTCTATGTTTAGTCATTAGCGACTTTGTTATGTCATTGTGACGACAACGTGATCAAGATTTTCCTCTCTGCATCTCTGTCTTTCATGACACCTCCTTTCTCCTATGGCTCTATTTTTGCTCACTCCGCGCTCCTATTATCGTCAATTGCAGTGTCAAAGAGATCATCCGTTAATGGTTCTAACTTGTCATCATGATATGGCCATGCCGTTTGTTCGGGTCAAAAGTTACACCCCGGTTGACCAAGTCAAAATCAAAATCAAAGCTAAGCCAAGTGGGCCGAAGCCCAAGTCAAGACCAACCATGAAAGGGGCCGGCTCCATGCCAAAAAGGGGGCAATAAATTAGTTTAAATGCAATTTTTTAGAAATAAATGTATGGAATATGAGCAAAAAACCAAAATTTTGTAAAGCTCATGGCTTATGTGCAAAAAGAAATAAGCACATAAGGCATGAGATGGCAAAAGTGCCATATAGAAAAGCCGCGGACTAAACTGCCGGAGATTCGGATCCACACAATTAATAAACCCCAGCCTACCCTAGGCAGGGGGAATTTGTATACGCCTGACAAGCGGCGCGTATTCTCATCTCAATAGGGTGACGAAAAACGCCTTACACCGTCATCATAAGCCCAAGCGATTTAGTTCCACGGTTTCTTCTTGTTGCAAACACATGACTGTTATTATCTCTTTGGAACGTCAAATAGATCTAGATCTTTCACGGATCTTTTCTGCCGCCATTACACGGCCATGCCATTATCAAATCTTGTCTGCAACAAACTTCTACAACAACGATGTTATTCTATTTTTTTATTGTAATCTAAAGTCACAGTGGTTAATCCAATGTGAGTTTGAGAGGGGGTGTTTTGAGATATTTAGGAATATTTGATGTTAGCATATTGGTTTATTTTAGCATTACTTATTGGAAGTAATGCTTTACTAAGTGCCTATGTATTATCATGTATTTATCTAGCCTTATAGGCTCTAATAATGTATGGAGGAATATTTTCTGTTTAACCAAGGCAATACTTGTTTCTAAGTGGGCTGCATATAGGAATTGAAAAGGTAATGTAACAATATAAAAGACAATATTTAGCAAAATATAAAAAACAAAATCTCCATGTTCAGATAGTTATATACCATGTAAACTAAAAACCCAACAGAAGATCAAGCAACAACTATAAATAATCTTCATAAAGTAAAATGTAAAAGGTGAAGAAGCAACCTCAGTGAATGTGGCAGCTTCAGGTTTCATTGGAACCAAAGGCAACTGGCGATCAACAAAAAACTAAACAAGAAATGGCAATTCTATTACCTCTTGCATCTAAGTTAGCTGCATATAGGAATTGAAATGGCAATGTACAACAATATAAAAGACATAATCTCCATGTTTAACATATTATATATCTTGTAAGCTACAAAAAAAAAACAGAAGATCAAGCGACAACTATAACTAAGCTTCATAAAGTAAAACATAGAAGGTTAAAAAGCTACCTCGTTGAATGTCTCAGGAAGGAAAACTATAACCCAAATCCTTTTTATCTGGCAATAATTCAGGTTCCATTGGAGCCAAGGGCAACTGGTGATCAAAATCAACTTACATATTTGTCAAATGCGGGCCAAAATGGTCTTCAGGCGCAGGCATTATCGCCAAAAGTTCATACAGCATCTCTACTGGAAATCTTGCAATCCTGACCATCTCGCGCTCAAGCTCCATATCCCACATAGCTTGCTCTACATTCTTCTCTGTGAGATCCTGCGAGCAATTATCTCTTCTTTAATCCTCTCCTCATGCAGCTCCCTTTCCAATACATCTAAGGATTTTCTCTCATACATTGGGTGACCTGTTATAACAAGAAGAAATAAAATAGAGTTGAGAACCCTTGGCCTTTCAGCCCTTTTTTTCCTCGGACGCAAGTTGAGCATCCCTTCAATCTCTTTCTTCACGTCTTTTTCCTTTTTAACATTTGAGAACACAAATAAATGTGTGTGTGTTGGGGGGGGGGGGGAGACAAAAGTAAGCATGCAATATCTTGACTTTTTATTTAAATGGCAATAGTAACAATAAATTTAATATCTTTTCTTGTTTTTTCTTTATTAGTTACAGTATAAAGAAAAAAATTTAGATGCCAATGTAAATAAAAAGAATATAAAGAATCAACAATTTCATAATTTCTCTGCTTTTTTGACTCCAACCCTAAAATCAAAAAGGGCAATTATTTTATGAGATATTTTAAATATTTATTCTTTAATCGGCCTCCTTAAAATTTAATAACAAAAGTTGGCTTGGACAATAGATTTTGGCTCTCAAGTGTATATTATTATATGTGGTTAGCATCAAACATAAACCGGGGCTACCACCCCAACTTTACTTTGTGACACAATTCTTTGGCAGAGTTTTAACTATGTTGAATAAAAAGTTATCATGTAAATGGGGGTGGTAACAATTGAACCAAATTTGTATAAACAAGCAATACCAAAGCTGGCCATATACATATGCCTCAAAAGGCATGTACTGATAACATCCAAAAAAAATCAGACACTGGCGGTGACACTCATTGTTGGGGTCAAAAATTACACCCCGGTTGACCAAAGTCAAAGTCAAACCCAAGCCAAGTGGGACCAAGCCCAGATCAAGTGGGCCCATGCCCAATCGACCCCGAACATGAAGCGGACGGCCTCCGCCATGCCAAGAAGAAAATTACGTAATAAATAAATTTGATATAATTTTTATACATGCATGTAAAATAAATGGGCAAAAATCCAAATTTTTGTAAAGCCCATGGCTCATGTGCTAACAGAAATAAGCACATGGATATGGGATGGGCAAAATGTCATTTTGTAAAGCCCAAGAGACTATATGTAAAATTGTGTAACCTATAAAAGGCAAACATCATGATGAAAAGAGAATAAGAATTCATTTCCTACAAAATCTCTAGGGTTTGTGCATCCATCTCCCCTCTTTCAAGTTCTCCTTCTTTCTTTTCATTTCCAATTAAATCAAAAGCTTGGCTCTCTTTTTCTCAAAACTAAATAAAATTTCACTATAAAACCCTCGAAGGGTGGTTCAGATCTCCGTTGAGCTCTCCTATCAAATCCCTAAAATAGAGATTTTTAATCCCACCTCCCTTTCTCCAAGATCCAGCAAAAAGTGAGGAGGAAAAAAGACCCACCTCCAAAAATCCCATTTTGGGAAGATCCAAGGCTCAAGGGAAAAGAAAGGGATCCCCTTTAATCATCCCGAAAATCTTTGAGGAGTTCAACTCCAAAATCCAAATTCTCAAATGAGCTTAACTCCAAATCTAGATCTTTTAGAAATTTAACTCCAAATCCAGATCTTTTGGGAATTTAACTCCAAATCTACACTCAATTCCTGTTCAGGAGTTCAACTCCAAAACCTCTCGGGAGTTCAACTCCCACCCGCCCCTTTTTCCGCGTGCCGCGCACGTGACCCGCTGGCGTCCAGTGGCCGCGTGCCGCACAAACTCTGCAAGGCCCCAGATACATCCAAAACACAACATACGCACGCTGCACATTTAGTTCGCATGACTAGTTTTACCCGTCAATCGGAGATTCTCTCGCTCCAAGAGGTGCCAAACCTTCCCGTCGATGTGAACTTTTGGGAAAGCGAGGGATAATAACGACAGTTTAGTCCGCGGCTGCCGGAGATTCGGATCCCCACAATCAATAAACCCCAACCTACCCCACGTAGGGAAAATCTGTAATACGCCTGACAAACGATGTGTATTCCCCATCTCAATGGGCTGACGAAAAATACCCTACAGATTCCGGCACGTCCGGTGGGACCTTTTCTCTCCTCTCATATTTCGGGTTAAATATTCATGCGAACTCAATCAACATATACATCGATTGCCTGTACTGAAATCATGCTTTTTGTGCAGGTTAACAGTTTCAAATTGCAATCTTTGGACGTAACAAAATGTCTCCAAGGACAAGCTCAGCTTTCAACACAGCTCTCATCTCCTGCACGATGAAGATAGACGCCAGGACGGTCCTCCTGGCCAATCTTAGGCAACAATGAGAGGAGCCGCTGCAACCATTTGGCTCTATTCTGTTCGTGCCAGCTAACACCATCCCTGCTCCTCATGCCCCGGCGACGGATAAACCAGCCTCAAAAGGGAAAACGCCAAATGTCATGGTCGCGAAAGCACCTCAGCCTAAGCACAAATCCGTTTCCAAACGACTCTCCGTTGCTCCAGCTGGGGGCAAGGCCATCAACACCAACAATACAATAAGGCGTCTCAAACAAGCTCCAGCGGTGCTTATGACAACTGCTCGATCGAGTATCTTCTCTAAGCTCCCCGTCAATCGACTCACAATGGCTTCCTAGATAACGGATGCCCGCCAAGCCCTCAAATTGAGAAGCTAAGACAGAAAAGGCTCAAATACAAAGCCAACAAAAGGGCTAGGGCTCCTGCTGGGGTGAACCTCACGAGGTTCCAAAAACAGGGTTACCCCACAACAACAGCTAAATCGGCTGTAAAGCTCGCTAACTCTTTTGAACTGCTGAAATTGGTTCAAAAGAATGCCATGACCGCAAGAATCAAGAAAACTGCTACCCAGACAACGCCACCCAAAGACCCAGTCGGCTAACCGTCTTTAGTCGCATGTCTTTTCCAGAAGAGGAAGAGCCACGACGACGGTCCGAAAAATTAGCCATCAAAGATAAAGAGATGGTTGGATATATGGTCCACACTGTCTACATGGCGGACACACGCAGCAAGAGCAAGAATGGGCCACCACATCTCAAATCCAATCTAATGTGAATGTGGCTGCCACTTCCCAAGACCAGCCTTTCCTGAAAGATAATGAAAACCCTTCCAGTGAGGCTGATAAGCAGTAGATCCTTCAGTTCATGAGGAGTCGGGCTTGGAAAGCGAAGATGAGCCAATCTTCCGTCCCAACACCGCAGAACATCAACTTCTCCAAGAGCTCCAAAAGCAACTCAAAAACAAAGACAGAAAGATGGCCAAGCTCTACTCAAAGATTGACGACTTGACAAACGTCATCTTACAGCTCACGGCCCAAGTTGCCTCTCAACTGCCCAATTAAGCGCAGAGCTCTACTCATGAACCGGGAAACGGTGTCCCGAGACAGCTGACGCCTATTCCTTCAAATCCAAAGGTAGGCAAGCCGCATGAAAGTCGACCGCATCCTATCTCAAGAAATGTCTTGACTGCCGATTACGGCAACCCACTAACACAAGATCAAATCATGGATTTGGTCGCCAACAAAGCCAAAACATTGGTAGCCGAAACCGAAGCATAAAAAGATGTCAGCAGTAGCGGAAGACCATATTCTGCCCGGTATGATCGGGTAGAATTTCCTAGTGGCTATGTCATCCCCAAATTCGGAAGATTTGATGGGACGGGAAATGCGAATCTGCACATCGCCCACTTTAAAGCCTCATGCAGGAATACTGGGGGTAAGATGATGCGCTTCTCCTCTGCCAGTTCGTTAATAGTCTAACCGATGTCGTTTTCGACTAGTACGCGAGCATACTGGATGGCCCCGTTACTAGTTTCGTCCAAATGGAATCTCTGTTTCGACAAAGATTCACGAGTGTCGGCGATAAGATCACTATTGCCGACCTCGTAAGGACCAAGCCAAAGAATAAAGAAAGCAGCACGGACTTTATAACCCGATGGCGCAATCTCTTCGTCAAATGTGAGCCTCCGTTGGAACAAAACCAATCCGTCAATCTTCTCATCGGAAATCTCGGTACTTGGATGAATCCTTTTCTATGCACCGCAGGTCTCAAGACATTCTAAGAACCGACCAAGAAAGTTCAAATGTTGGAGCACTCAAAGTAGGAATCTTTCTCGGATTCCTAAAATAGCAATAAATCCTGGAGAAACCGAAAAGATGATAATCATAAAGGCGGAAATTCTGACGATGCTAAATCTTTTAACATTTCGGCTAACCGAAATAAGCAAGGGACAAGCGGGCCAATGTCAACTTACAACGAAAGCAGTTGTTGGAAGGGAGAGGAGAATCGTCTTTGAAAGAAAAGCTTGATAGGGTCTATTCCTTCATAAGGGACAAAATCCGTAAAATATTCAAAGATGCCCTAAGAAACGGTTTACAATTAATTGCCGGAATCAAAAAGACGGCAAGAAGCGAATATGACCGGCGACCCCAAATATTGCCCCTATCACAGAGTGATATGTCATGCTATTAAAGACTACTTTGTCTTTAAAGATTGGGTCGAAAAACGATACAAGAAAAGAGAGATAGAACTGTCTAAAGGCGTGTTAACAAACAGTCAAGCTGCGATCGCTAATTTCTTATAAACAGAGACCGAAACCCTTCGGGAACCTACTGCTCTCAGTTGTCTGCTTTTCTCTGAAAGGAGCGGACCAAGGCAACAATTCAAAAGCCCAACGAGCAACATTACCAATGAAGAAGCGGTAGATGGGTACGCAACCCATACAGTCTACATGGTGGAGCCTAGAAGAACAAATCCTTCTATGCGTCATAACTATGACAATGATATGGTTGTTGCTACCCAATACCGGCTCGGTCTAGATAATAAAGAGCCCGCTCAGGCAATTAAGCCAAAAGAGCCCGTGATTCCTGCATAATCGAGCCCAGACAACCGTATACAATCCACGAATATCCCAATGACGAATGATGAGTCGCTCCTGATACCATTCCAATATTAGCGATGCAGACGCCAACAAAATTCCAAATTCCCCAAATTCTTCCAGCCCTACGGCAAGTCCCCAAATTGACTACCGTATACAATCCACGGGATCAAATGATCCTTATCACACCCACACCACCGCAATCACCAGCCCCGCGACCGGTCTCCGCTTTTGGAAATATGATCCATTTAGGAAGATCCACGCATGTGTACTCACGATGCAGAGCAAAGCTTATGAGATCCTCTCGACTCGTAAAAAAACACCTTCGTGGGATCCTTACGACTCACAAAGGAAAAACACACTTGGGGTCCCCACGACTCCTAAGAAGAAAATATATTTACGAGATCCTTTCGACTCGTGGGGAGAAAATGCTTTTATGAGACCCTTACGGCTTATAAAATTGAAAAATCTTAGATGATAGAGACCTAAACTTGTCTCCTAAGCCATCGCTCCCTACCAGGCAAAGACAAATGATGAATTGCTCGTAGCACTTGCGCTCCAGTGTTAGCAACGCTGATGCCGACCCTAACTTAAAATTCTAAAATTTTGATCAAATAGACCCCTAAGTCGTTAAACTGGGAACAAATGATCTCTAAGTCGTTAAACTGAGAACAGAAGACCCCTAAGTCGTTAAACTGGAAACATATGACCTCTAAGTCGTTAAACTGGAAACAGATGACCCCTAAATCGTAAACTGGGAATGAGAGAAATCTCTTCATGGCAAATGATGATTCGCTCCTGGAACCATATTCCAATATAGCGATACTGATGTCAACCCAAATTCCATATTCTCCACGACAAATGATGATTCGCTTCCGGTACTATATTCCAGTGTAGCGATACTGACGCCAAACAGAAACTCAAATTCCAAGTCTCAGACTCAAAAGCCCCGCTGGACGGATAAGAAACTCCCGAATCAAATCAAATCAACAAGTTAACCAACGACCTCTCCGTTGGAATCAAACTCGGCCGCGGAAACAAGTCAACCAACAATTTCAGCGTCGGAACCATGCTTATATGCCCCGTGTCGGAATCATGGTTTGTCTCGGAGTATCAGCCTTCCATATCGGAATTATGCTTCGCCTCGGAATCAACATCTGCATCGGAACTATGTTTCATTCAGAATGTCTACCTCTGTGTCGGAACCATGCTTCGTCTCAAAATATGCCATGTGTCAGAATCATGCTTCACCTCGAAGTATTTGTCTTCCCTATCGGAATCATACTTCGTCTTAAAATGTACCCCGTGTCGAAATCATGCTTCGCCACAGAGTATCCACCTTCCCTGTCGGAATTATACTTTGCCTCGGAATCAACCCCTGCGTCGACTATACTTCGTCTCAGAATATATCCTCCCCCTGGAATTATGCTCCGCTCTTCGGAATGATTCTTCGACCCTGGAATTATGCTCCTGGAACTATACTCCGCTCTTCAGAATGATGTTCCAACCCTGGAATTATACTTCGCTCATCGGAACGATGCTCCGACCCCTGAAATTATGCTCTTCGGAATGATGCTCCGATCCTGGAATTATGCTTCTGGAACTATGCTCCGCTCTTCGGAATGATGCTCCGACCCTGATATTATGCTCCGCTCATCGGAACGATGCTCCGAACCCTGGAATTATGCTTTTTGAAATGATGCTCGAATTATGCTCCTCGAATTATGCTCCGTACATCGGAATGATACTCCGACCTCCTGGAATTATATTCCGCACGTCGGAATGATACTCCGATCCCCGGAATTATGCTTCCGGAATTATGCCCCGCCCCTGAAATGATGTTCCTCCTCGAAGTCAAACTCCCCACGAATAAGATCCATCAATTTCATGCACACAACACATACACACGGTGTGCACTTATTGATGGGAGCACTTTGTTGGGGTCAAAAATTACACCCTGATTGACCAAGTCAAAGTCAAAGTCAAAATCAAACCCAAGCCAAGTGGGCCCAAGCCCAGATTAAGTAGGCCCATGCCCAAGTCGAGCCCGAACATGAAGCGGCCGGCCTCCCCCATGCCAAGAAAAAAATTACGTAATAAATAAGTTTGATATAATTTTCATGCATGAAAGTAAAATAAATAGGAAAAAACCATATTTTTTAAAGTTTATAGCTCATGTGTAAAAACAAATAAGCACGTGGTCATGGAATAGGCAAAATGTCATTTTGTAAAGCCCAAGAGGCTATATATAAAATTGTGTAGCCTATAAAAGACAAACATCATGATGCAATGAGAAGAAGAATTCATTCCCTACAAAATCTCTAGAGTTTGTGCCTGCATCTCCCCTCTCTCAAGTTCTCCCTACTTCTTTTCATTTCCAATTAAATCAAGAGTTTAACTCTTTTTTTCTCAAAACTAAATAAAGTTTCATTATAAACCCTCAAAGGGGAGTTCAGATCTTCCATCAAATCCCTAAAAAAGATATTTTTAATCTCACCTCCCTTGAAGATCCAACAAGAAGAGAGGAGAAACAAGAAGACCCATGTTCAAAAATTCCATTTTGGGAAGATCCAAGGCTGAAGAGAGAAGAAATGGATCCCCTTTGATTACCCCCGAAAATTTTTGAGGAGTTCAACTCTCAAATCCAAATTCTCAAAAGAGTTTAACTCCAAATCCGGATCTTTTAGGAGTAAACACCAAATCCAGATCTTTTGGGAGTTTAACTCCTAATCTACACCCAATTCATGTTCAGGAGTTCAACTCCGAGCTAAGCCTTTTTCCCGTTGTTGTTTCCAACGGTCGCGTGCCGCGCACGTGACCCGCTGGCGTCCATCGGTCGCGTGCCGCGCACGTGACCCGCTGGCGCCCAGCACGTGACCCGTGGATGCCCGCGCGCCACTCATGCGTCCTTAGGACACTCCCCATCTCTTTTTTTCCCTCACGTTCCACACTTAAAACATTTCTAACGGGACGATGTTCCGCGTCCCGCAAGAGGGATGCTAGCCCCCTTGACCCCCAGCCCGCTATCCGAGTAGTGGGACCCCCGTAAACTCTACGAGACCCCCGATACGTCCAAAACACAACATACGTACACTGCACATTGAGTTCGCATGACTAGTTTTACTCGTCAATCAGAGATACTCTCGCTCCAAAAGCGATGGGTAATTAACGGCAGCTTAGTCCGCGGCTGCCGGAGATTCGGATCCCCACAATCGATAAACCCTGACCTACCCTAAGCAGGGGGATTTGTAATTAGCCTGACAAGCGACGCGTATTCCCATCTCAATAGGATGATGAAAAATACCCTACACTAATTACTTCAGAAAACAGAGACAAAATCTGCGCAAGTAACAAAACACAAAATATAACCATACATTTATAACTTAACATAAGGAGATTGGATTTTTAAATCAACCATGAAAATAAAATTTATTGTCGCTGTTGTCGTCTAACCAATAATCGAGAAAAAATCATTTTTTTCCTTCTGCTTCTTTTTTCTGAGATAATGGGTGGGATAAACTAGCCATCCCTCATAAATGGGAGACCCGGGTTCGATCTCGGGTCTCCCCCTTAGGCTATTCCAAACCCCACCAGTGAGCTACTCCAAGCCGCGTTCCTTTAACTTCTTTTCATGTAATCCAAGAAACTAAAAATATAAACCTTAAAAAAAGGACAAGTTTTGCAAACCAATTTAAAATAATAATTATAAAAAAACCATTTTCAAAAATAATTACAAAAAGAGACCACTTTCTGCCACGTCAATTAAAAAAAATTTAGTGGCATAGTTTGAAACTGCGCCCACTACATTTGTATGGGGCGCAGTTTCAAACTGTGCCCAATACATTTGTAATGAACCCATTTTTAAACTGCGCCCATTACATTTGTATGGGGCGCAGTTTCAAACTGCGCTCATTAATAAAAACAAAATAATATGAATCATTGTCATTGTTGAGACTTTATTTGTTTCTGGACGCAGTTACAAACTGCGTCCCAAAAAGAAATACACTCATTCATGGGTCTGTGTTTTTCTATAGCACGGTTTGAAGATGCGTCCCAAAAGGAAACGCAATCATTCACAGGTATGTGTTTTTCTGGAGAGCAGTTTGTGCCCCAAAAAAGAAACATATTCATTCACGGCGCCATAGAAAAACAAACCCGTGAATGAGTGTTTTTTTTTGACACAGTTTGCTACTACGCCCACAAGCAAACAAAGTTCCAACAATGACAATAATTCATATTATTTTGCTTTTATTAATGGGCGCAGTTTCAAAATGCGCCCATTACAAATGTATTGGGCACAGTTTCAAACTGCGCCCATTACAAATGTAGTGGGCGCGGTTTCAAGCTGCGTCCCTACAAAAATTAATTAACACCACCGCTGGTTCTGACGTCACGCCTACGTGGCACAAAGTGGTCTCTTTTTGTAATTATTTTTTAAAGTGTTTTTTTTTATAATTATTATTTTAAATTGGTTTACTATAAAAAATTGTCCCCAAAAAATGTAATCTTTCACGGTGAAAAAAAGTAGACACCAAAAGTCCTAGAATAAGGATCCATTTTCATGTCTATCTCTTTGTTTCGAAATTGAGGCAAAACATAAACTTGAAAAATGAAAGAAAACAACAATGCAGCAACAAAATTAGACAAAGAAATTCGTTCGATCATTTCTTACATCAAGATAAGATCGACGAACAAGAATCTCACAATATTCAATCAATGACCTAAAAATCAAAACTTTTTGTTTCGATTCTTACCTTGATCGGCGAATAAGCTGGAGGAAGGAAGCAGAGGAGGAGGAGGAGGAGGAGGGAGATGGGAGGGGAAGAACGAGGACTCTCTCTCTCTCTCTTCGCTCGATCTGAATCGAAACTCCATTGATGAATCGAGATCGAGATCGAGATCGAAATCGCTAGGGCTTTCCAAGTTGAAGTAGAATTGAAGGGGAAAAGGGTTTACGAAAGGAAGTTGAAAGAACCCAATATGATGAGCGCAGGCGGGAGATCGATGCCGTGGCAGTTCCGTTATTTACGACGCAATGAAGGGTGCTTTTAATTGGGATTAGTAAGTCAGGGAATTGACATGGCTCAGATTTATATGGATATGGTATATTAGGGCCTGTTTGGTTGCAGGATTATGGGTTTGGATTTGGATTTTGGATTGTGGAATCCCAGGATTCCACAATTTTGTGTTTGGTTGCAGGATTAGGATTTCTAGGATTTCTTTGTTTTATTTGGGAGGCCCACCACAAAAGAAGGATTCATGAATCCTAAAAATTTTCAAGGATTCTCAAGGATTTGGCACTATTCATTGTACTTTTAGATGGGGCACATGCACTTTATTTATTTAACAATCCTCTCTCTCTCTATCTCTCTCTAAAATCCTCAAATCCAAATCCTATTTTTTTTCCAACAACCAAACAAAGATTACAAGGATCTACAAATCCAGATCTACAAATCCAAAACCAACCAAACAACAAATTACCAAATCCAGAAATTTCAACCGTACTATTTTTGGAATCCAAATTCCATAATCCTGCAACCAAACAGCCCCTTAGAAGCATGGGCGCCTGGGATTTGTTGACTTTCATATCTAGCTTACTGGGAAAATTAATTTGAGGCCCAGCTTTGAGAAATTACTTTTTTCTAACCCAAGGTAATAGCATTTAAGAATTAGGAACGTTTCAGGTCCATCTCTATCCTATTTGAGATGCATTCTTCAAAAATACTCACTTTACCTCTTCTCAAGCTGGCTATACACGCTTCAGCGTTAGAAACTTCGGTTATTTACTATAATATTATTTATCAAATCATAAAGTGCATCCAGATCCAATTCACATGCATTTAATTTTCAAAAATCGATACACCAAGCATCAAAGCTTAAATTGTTTAATTTGTTGAAAGACTGTAATCCTGAAACTTAACATGATGGTTGATGCCCAAGGAAATGAAAAAGAATCGGTTGCATTTTGCATATGCTCTCATTTAATTTCTTCATCTTGTGAAATGATGAATAAGCCATATATTTTCTTTCCTCGTCCCTTCCTTTTTTCCCCTTTTAGTTGTTGCAGGGACTCATTATATCGACTGTTACAGATGACATACGATCTCATTAGCACATGGCGTAGGTCATTGATACTGTAAAATCTGATGAATGGCTCGGAAAAAATGCAGAGAGGCATATGTGCACGAGTCCTAGCTTTAAGACGGTCATCTCACTAACACTAAATTATCCTCTTACCCAAAATAAAGATTACGATTGTTCATAAACTGTTTTTAACTAGAAGGATATCTTAAGAATGTGTTATATAATGAAACATACAATTCAAAAGCATGCGATCAACATCACTCATGCATCAATGACAAGACCGATTGATGATGTGCATTATATCCAATCAATGTGAAAGGGTGCCATATGGTTTAAAGATAATTCCCTCCCAGATTCAAAATTTGATTTCAAAATGCAAGTCTTTATTCGCCAAAATAATTATAAAAAAAAAAAAAATTGGAATCCTAATTACCCTAGCAAGCAAGCAGTCGGGAATGCAAAGGGGTATTGGGAATAGTGGCCTTTTTGTGCTAGAGTCATCTAGCTGCATTTACATTTCCTTGGCGTAAACAAGAAGAATTATATGAGGTTGGGGACGAGCGCAGCTCCATGGCCACACATGCGTGAACCGGCGGGACGGGGTGGGGGGTGTGTGTGTGTGGGGAGGGGGGGGAGGGGGGGCAGGAAACAACCCACCCACCCACCCACAAACCTATGCCGGCTGCAGCACGGACAAATTAAGCTCAAACAAGAACCGTACATGTTTAAAGATGCACAAAACAAGAAACACTCTCAGACAACTGCATCATGACATGCTAGGGTTTTCAAAGACATATAATATACACACCCTATCAGCGAGACCACTCTTGGCCAAATCTCAAGCAAGTCTTCACAACTAAGGTTTATGCAATCAAAATTAAAGCAGATACATATCAATATTTGAATTTTAAGAGCACACCTACATGTTACAATGTAATGAATTAGTCCCTGCCCCCACACTTGGAAACAAGAATTTAAAGTGGTCTCGGTATCTAAAAATACGGGGAAAAAACAACAAAACATTCTCAACAACAGGCCCAATGCACTATATGGTGCCAGATTTTGAAGAGGATACACATATTAACACACACATCCACATTATTTAGATGATCCTTGAGGAATCCTGCACAATGGGAGTTGCATCAAAGCCAACCTAGTCCTTGATGAGAGCTTGAATGTAGAGGCTGGCTCTTCAAAAGAAACTCAAGTTGGACGAGTAAAGGAATTACTTGGTCTCCTCGGACTTGGTGGCAGTTTCAGGAGATGGCTCTGTCATGTCGGAATTAGAGGTGGTCGGTTTCTTGAACTGGACGAGTATCATGGTCATGTTATCGCATCCCTCTCCGCCAGCTGTCGACGGTGCCAAGCACCTGTCGAGCACTTGCTCACACACCGCTGAAAGTTGGGTCTCCTGAAAGTTTCATTATATTCATCTTGTCATTATTGGGAACTGGGACTATAATACCCCCCCCCCCTGGTTGGTTCCATTTTACCAATAGGTTGTAACATGATGCAAGCGGGATTAGAACCTAGAACTATTGCTCAATGGCAAGCCTTCAGCACTATGCCATAGTTGGCACAGTTTCCATTAGTAAGGTATCTGAAACTGTTGCGTGCAAATACTTAAAATATGCACCTCATGCCCTTGGTTGGCTGCATGACCAACTTCGCCACCACGAAAAATATCATTCATAAAGCCAAAGCTGTATGGTGAATCTGAAGCCAAAACCCATGAATCTACCTAATCACTTTAAGAGCAGCATTGATTTACAGGTCGGAATTTTGGAAAATTAAGAAATATAAATTTTTAAATGGGACGAGAATGTCGAGATGGGTGAGTAGCAATACTCTTAATATAACAAGTCATGGCTCAAAATGTTGGGACATGAAGTTATTCGAACAAATTAAATTAATTGGAGAGATGCATAAAATTATTGAATCGGAGACATGAATAATTGACTGTGATGAAGTGTAGTGGTACAACGATTGACATATACCTCTCCATGCACACAACTTTTTTTTTAAAATGAAAATATTGTACGGTCCCCAAGTATGGGATGTACATAGGGTAAAAGCAAACAAGATGCACGTAGCAGAAGCGAGAAGATCAAAATAAATGTTGAGCAAATGTTACAAAAAAGAAATAATGCAAGAAATGAGTATATCAAGGTCGTAGGCTACAGGCAAACAAGAGCCACGAAGACAACAATATCAAAGCTTTTACCCAAATGGCTTATTTCACTAAAACCACATCATGGTTTGACAGACTTGTCCAAATCCCCCTACGGTTAAAACTCATCACCTAAACCCCCTAGATGTTGCCTTTTGTTAAGCAGCATCACCTTGAGCATTAGATTTTACATGAATTCCAAATACATCTGAAGAATTTAGCAGCTGATATAGGAAGATGACAATTTGGGGGGTAAAAGATGCTAAAAAGTGTACAAATTAATGGTCCGTGGGGCGTTGTTTAACAAAAGGTGACGTCGAGGGGTTTTGATGATGGGCTTAAACACTAGGGGGTTCTGGGCAAGCCGGGTAAACCACAGGGTGGTTTTGGTGAAATAAGCCTTCCCAAATTGTCGGGTTAACTAAATAAATACTTCATCGTTCAGACACCACATCGGTAAGGGAAGCAAAAGGCTGATTTACTACAAATGGCATGAGACTATTTACAATCAGCAGACGATGCTCTACAGGATCAACAGGATAGGAGGAACGCTAAGGAATCAAGTGAGAAAGAATTCAAAAGGCCGATCTGAATACTAGGATGATTTCATGATGATTGTAAACTGCACATCTATTTTATTTTTGTGTGCAAGTGTGTGTTTTTATGGGGGGGTTTTGTGGTTGGGGGGGGGGGGGATATGGTTGTACATAATATACATTTGTTGGGAGATGAGAGTGCTTCACCAGACAATCTTCATACAGGATCACACATTTGGTTGTTCTAACGAAATGTGAAAATCACTAGCCCCCATTGGTCCATTAATGTATATATAGATCATTTAGTTTCCTTTTGGTTTATGCAATCTGGCTATTAAATTTATCCAAATAAAAGATGTTTAACTTCTAAAGGAATTGATTACTTACAGTTTTCAATTGGTCATGAATATAATCCACAAGTTGCTGGCTGGTCATGCAATCCCTAATACACCATAGCAATAGTCATATAAGAGAACGAGAGCATGACAAAAATTTAATGAATCTTTTGAATCTGAATTTCTCATGCAAATGTCACATGTAAGAACAGGCTTCAGACATTCATATGCGAACACTGTATTATACGAATTAAATTCCTGTATTAACATAAAGTGATATCTGCATAGGAGTTGCTGACATCAAAGGCCTAAATTTACACAACTATTGATATTCTAATCTAGGAAATCCATTAATAGAGCATGCAATGGAAACCGCAAGCACTATCATCCATCACTTTTCAACAATCCATAGTTACTAATAAAACATTTTAACCAAAGTTGCCTAAAAAGCGGAATGACATAATACGAGGGGGAAATGAATTCAATCTCTGATGAGCGAACAGTTATTTCAAAAACTAAGATATTACTATTCATTATGAGAATAATGGAGGAAAGAGGCCCTATGAGGATTTTTGCATTAGGTGGCGGCACAAATCACACCCTCCCCCATTTCATCCTCCACCATTTTATTCGACGATCGGCACCGGCCATCTTAAACTTCATCGTCTAACATGTCAACACACCAAATTTCATGTGATTCCAATACCTTTTCACCGTTGATTTAGTGGGTGCAAAATTAACGGTTTACCGACAATAGAACTTTTTACATTGCTAAATCACGGTGAAATGGTGTTGTAATCATATGAAATTTGGTGTATCGACAAATTCGATGATGGAGATCAAGTTGGAAGGTGCCGATCGTCGAATAAAATGACGGAGGATGTAATGTTTGCCGCCGCCTAACGCAAAAATCCTTCTAGGGCCTCTTTCCAGCTATAAGACCTTCCAACTTGATCTCCGTACTCGAATTTGTCGATACACCAAATTTCATATGATTACAACACCATTTCACCGTGATTTAGCAATGTAAAAAGTACTATTGTCGATAAACCGTTAATTTTGCACCCACTAAATCAATGGTGAAAAGGTGTTGGAATCACATGAAATTTGGTGTGTCGACATGTTAGACGATGAAGATCAAGATAGCCGGTGTCGATCGTCGAATAAAATGGTGGAGGACTTGATTTATGCTGCCACCTAACGCAAAATCCTCCTAGGGCCTCTTTCCTCCATTATTCTCATTTATTATAGGCTTATAGCTATTTTGGATTACTTAAATAATCACTTTTTATAAGCATGGATTGAGAATACGTCCATATTGCAATTATTGGTTGTGAAATAGCTATTAAAACAATTAAATAGAACTGTTTTTCGAATGACTATGCGGCAAAGATATGTCATGTTGTAATTATTAACTGGAAGAGAGTTCACCAGTTTTAGAAGGCGGTCAGTCGACCGCTTGTAACTTTCGGCTATCGACCGCTTGTAACTTTCGGCTATCGACCGCATTGAATAGTAATACACGGGGTAATGACCACATAATTGGTCCTATGTGAAATATATGGAAAAATGCCCATTTGATTGGATACATATAGCCCTCCTGATATACAGATCAGATATAAAAACTCAAGACCCACTAGATAAAGGTCCAGTTCTATCCTCCTCCCTATCAACATATTTTTTCAAACTTTCTAGTTCTTTTAGAATATTTATATATTATATATATTCAAAAAATATTATTGTGTAATTCAGCATAATCGATTTTGCAGCATATAATCAATTTATGCCTTATGCACCAACCAACAGAATAGCGAACACATACGTAAGACAATTGATTTGGAACGCCAGATTTATAATTTTTGAAACGATGTTTCATGTTTCAGATGGAAAGTTCCGAAAGAAAAAACATAGGGGCTAACTAGTTTTCAAATAGCCCAGATTCAACTACAGAGTAATTAATCATTGGTGTTGCGGTTGCTACCTATGATGCTGTTGACTTTTTGTTATTGATTTGTGATACTCTAGGATGCCATATACTGCAAATCACCATACTTGCTCAGAATCAACCATCAAATTGGAACTTGTATTAACCATTCCACTGTACTGATACACTGAAGTGTAGCAGACTAGTAGTGCATTCATTGTACAAAGTACTGCCCTATATATCTCTGAATTGTTCTAGCCCGATATTTCCTTCTCTCTTCAAAACAAAAGTAACAGAAGGAATCTTACAGATTGAACCCACGCAGCAAAGTAAATCGGTAAGAAATGTTGTGATGCTGGCTACTAAGAGGATCTTCAAATAGATCTTTTCTTATGTCTTTGTTCAATTATTATTCCCTCATTGATTAAGGGGAATTCAGCAAATCACATGTTTATCCTGATTCGTGAAGCGCTCGTGTCAACAGACCTAAATATGTTGACACGCACACTGTATCAAGATGGATACTCACAAGATTAAATAAATTTTCCTGCCCTTTGGGATCGCATGAAATCTGAATGGGTTTCAAAAAAATAATGATTAACCAGTGAAAACCATGCATAAATTCAAGAACATGATATGAACATTTTACAGATACATATGTTTCACCATAGAGTATTTTAAGCAAGTTAGAAGTTAAGATCAATTAACGAAAGCCAATGAATACATTACGAAAAACCACTAGAACATGACAAATATCACTTCCTCTCGCGCTAACAGTCCAAAAGTTATTCTTGGCACTTTCATAACAATTGTGTTCCTAATACGAATACTGTCCATGAGCTATAGATAACAATTTAGAGTAATACTAGGATCCACTCGATAGGATTTGGAAACAAATGCTATCATGTTTTTAGCCACTATATCCGCTTTGGGATTTGTCCAATCAATTATGAAGAAAAGCTCTCATTTATTCTAACAATGATATTATTGTTTACAAGAATCCCAAAGTGGATCTAGTGCCAAAAACTTGGATTTGTTTCCAAATCTATCGCTAGGATTCTAGTCTAACTTTTACACACACACACACACACACACACACACACACACACACACATTTCTATTAATTGGCAACCATGAATTAGTTCCAACGAGAAATTGTACGAAGTATACCTTAGATAAGTAATTATATTACTAGAAGCAAGCATCTCTCTCAGCTTTTCGTCTAGAAATTTGAAAAGTAATACTATTAGGTGTAATAAATTATGGCACCATAAAGCAACTCTTCAAATATTATACAAAACCAGAATAAGAATTCTGCCTACAAAGAGTCTAAACACTGATCTTTCAAAGAGTTCTTAATTTGAACTGAAAGAAGAGAAAAGGATAATCTTTCTTAATGCTTGAATCAGTTCTAAATCAGTTGTCAATCAGGATGAGAGGTGTCTTGCAAGATGCATGACTTCAAAAACAAAATAAACGTTTGAAACCTACAGAATATGTGTGGGATTACTGATGACGAGGCATATAATATAATATCCCAAGAAAATGCAAATACATGAGACTTTCATTTCATCTAGTTCCAACGCATAAAAAGTGTAATACGATTGAACCCAGTACTTGAAGCTAAGGGAATTATCTTGATTCAATAATGGTTACAATAATAACTGTATAGAAAGCCTTACCAGATGCCATCACATGCTAAAACGATAAATTCATCGTCCTCACAAAGTTCCACCTAAGAGAGAAAAGCAAAGCCTATGAGCCAGAGATCATATCTTCAGACATCATCCAGAAACAAGGCAATTTTCAAATAAATCCACCTTTTAAGTCTAAGGATTAAATGTGCCAACAACATACTAACCGTGTTTATGTCAGGATTGGCAGTAACAATTTGCTTTTCAGCAGGCAAAAATTTGTTGTGCTTGAATTCCATATCTCCTGCAGGCCAAATAGCTTATATAATACCAAAAGGCATTCAATTAACCTAGTCTGCATCAATTGGTGTAAGAGTACCTATAGCTCTTGAAAGATTCAAGCTTCCATTTACTCGTCCTGCATGGATAAAACCTCCAGCTTTCAGAATTCTATCCCTCTCAGCCTCGAGTTCAGGCTTATGATCCCTTGACAGATTGTATGCCTGCAGGAGAAAAGAAACAACATTAGCACATAGAATTCAAATATACATTAGTGCAATTTGTAGCTACAGCAGAGTAGCATACTTGACCCTTTCTTGAAATTACACAGCGAGAATCACCAGCATTCGCAACAATAAGTTGGTTGTTTCTAATGACTGCCACACAAGCAGTGCTTCCCGATGTTGGTCCAGCGAAATCAGAGTGGGGACCCTGGTCACATAGATTGAGACAATAAAACTTTCTCAAAATCGAGTACCAACTATACTGTAGCATTATTAAATATCAGAATGCAAATATAGGTACTTGTAGTTGCTATCTTTTCTCTTGAATTCTTTTATTAAGAAACATGTGCCCTTTAATGTTTCACAGCAAGTTGCTGATCAATGAGCATAATAATTAGACTTGCGAGCAAAAAATCTTTCAATAAAAACATAACGAAACTACTCATGATTAATATAACAATGTTCACAAAAAATTGTTTCATTTATTGTCAAAAGTATGCTAGTTTTTTGCTAGAAGTATCAATGCTAAAAGATATCCTAGATGACATGCCTCCTCAAATGCCCAGTCATCTTGTTGGAGATTGGCATCACCACTCCTTGGAGACCATATGAAGCCTTCTATCATACCGGTGAACTTGTTTATCTTATCTCCCAATACAGATAACTCTCTCCATCCTCTCTGCCCGCACATCATCTCGTCCATTCTATAGCAAAAACAGTTGCATTAAAACATGACATGTATCTTTAAGCATAAGAAAAGTATCCTTTGATCATTACTCTATATTACAAGAAAAAGAAAAAGAAAAGAATCAAGAAAAGGGTAAGAAAAACCTGAAGAAAGCTTTCTGGATAGAAGCACCTAGATCACCAGCAGAGTTAGCTTCATTCTTGAGCACCTGAGTGTGCAGGTATTTTGCACAGAATTTAGCAACTACTTTTCCTGAAATCATAATGGAAACATTGTTTGTCAAGACGCTGCTTCAAACTTGCGATAGAGTAAAATAGCGGTTTGCACCACATCAAACACAAAAAATATATAACTAGATCACATGATTTTCTTTATGCAAATGTTAAGGTTAAGCTTGTCAGCACAAAGAGGACATTCAATGGAAACACAAAATCTGTGACTCTCATCATTTCTCTCATCAAACCATTCAGTCTCAAACCAACTAGTTTTGACCCAAGCAAGTATCATGCCTCTGCCCAAAAATTGAATAGTGAACTTTCAAACAAATAGATCAGTGGTGATAGTCTAGGTTATTGCACAATTAAACATTATAAATATGCCATATTTAGCAACATATCATGTTTTAATCAGAATCCCTCAAGCTACAGATGCAAGCACTTACATTGAGCTAATATGTGTGCATGGATGCAGGGGTGGAGATAGGTGTGGGCATATCTGGGCAATTGTCCACACTCCGCACTTAAAGTGCAAGAGGTTTTTTGCATGTAGAGAAAATTCCCTGAATATTACTACTTCCCGTAGAAAGTGACAGATATTTCCCCCCTCGCCTATGGAAACATCTTCATCTTTCATTCCTTAACAATTAATATAAGCTAGTTATTTGTATTTAACAATTTACTGTGTATTTTGTAATCTTATAGCTATTATGTTGATCTCAAATATAGCCATATCTATCAAGTTATAAAACAAATCAATTTGAAATAATAAATATAAACACCTGTGTCTGTTTGTGTGTCCCCAATAAAATCTCTAATTCATATCTAACTCTTTATCTTCTAACTAACTATTGTTAAACGCACAGTTTTAATAGCGTGCGCATAAGCGACGGAACGATCTTTGTCAGGCTTTTTACCGCTTAAGCTGAGTAATGTTCTCGCCCCATTAATCGGGTAACTATACTATATATTTTTTAACGGTTGAGGTGCATTTAAAGGCTTACGTGTTTGGTTTTAGTACTTCCATAATCACGCTATATATTGATGTTTACATCCTTATAAAGTCTTATATAAGAGTAAATATGTATCACATTTAGTGTGATAATAACATCTAAGTTAACCTTAGATCCACATATCTTTTCACACTTTTTTCCTCAAGCCGAGACTTCAAATTCGGGTTTTTGGGACTTCAACTTCAACTTGGAAGCTTCGACTTCGAGCAAATAAGGTTTTCGATTTGCAGATTTCGATTTCGAGCATGCAGAGGATCTGATTTTGGCTTCGAAGCAAGAGATTGAGCAGCTTGGTTTTGTCAACATTTGATTTTGCTTTCAAAGCTAGTGTTCTCGAGCAGCTTCGGTTTCAAGCTTAGAATATATTTGACTTCAAATTTTCGATTATGTCTTCAAGTAGTATCGATTATGACTTCAAAACTTGACTTGAGTGGGGCTTGAGTGTTTAAATATAGTGGAAAGCCATGTTGCCCATGTTTAACAAACAATTTACCAAACATATCAAAAATAAACCAAAATATGACGTTGTTGATTTCTGAGCGGTCGAAGCGGCCGCTTGAGCGGTCGAAGCAGCCGCTTAAGCAGCCAGGCATTCCAGCCGCTCCGCTTTTTTCACACATTTAAAACACTAGTTAAATATTATGAATTTCCTTTCATATAAAAGACATTTTGTCTCCTAATAAAAATCTACCGTTTTGCAAGCAAAAAAGAAGAAAATATCATTATTTTCTTTATTCGCTTGTTATCGACTAGTAAGTTACTTTATAGATATTTTATCTAAATACATGTATAATTTTTCGTTAGTTATATATTTATTCTTAATTATTTTGAACATGTAGAGAAATTGTTCATGTACTTTTCCTATGATTCAACCATGTTTCAAACTACAAAAGCTCGTTAAATTTTTCTATGAGCAATTTTCTTCACTGGTTCCATTTTTTTAGCTTGCAAAAAATATCTTTAGCTGATTCAACAAAAAATAACACCCAATTTTTCTCCTCGCATGAGGTCACACTTTGTTAGCAATGATGAAATTTATTATAAAATATGAATTAACATCATTGATTGTGATTAATCTCTACCTTGAATTGTATTTTCTTTATATACTTTATTTCACTCACAATAGTAAAGAACTATTGGAGCCGCTACATGGATGATAGAATTGGGAAAATGTTACATGCAAGTAATTATCCAAAAGAGATATGTGCGCGCGCATGTACTTTTGAAACTTTCCAAAAGCTATTACTCGGTACCATGGTTAGAAATCTCGGCCGATTCCTATCCAAATGGCTGATTTCGATTCCAAATATGAATACCAAGACCGATATCAAGATTTTAAACCATGATATTATGTTGGTTATCTCCACTTTAATGTTAAGTTTATTAATGAGTTGCTAGTTTATTTATCAATTTTACTAATAAAATGTCAAAAAGTTTGCAGTTATCTTTATAACATATTATTTTTAAATTCTAGACATCAATTATTACTAAGAAATGTGTCGAATTGTTTTTAGTTATTTTTACTATTTAATTATAAAAATTCTAAGTTTTAAAATTCATTTACCCAAATGATAAAAAATCTAAGATTTCCAACCCAAGATGGACGAAATGCTGAGATGGCTGATTTTGATCCCAAAGATAATCGTTCGATACCCTTACCGATCCCGAGATTGTAAATCTTGCTTGGTACTGCCCGTTATCCTTCAACTTAGATAGGACACATGAAGAACACAAGTGTAAGAACCTATACAAATTGTGGTTTTCGCTTTAAGATTATAGTATGGATATTGTATATGATACAAGACCCTTTTTTTTGTTTGAGTAACCAATTGATTAGCTAAATTGCATCAAACGGATATAGTTATTAAACAGTCATGTTATATCAATATCATCAAATTTAATCAAAATTTGTGGGTTGACACTAAATCATGAACATTTCAGGAAAAGAAGTTTTCAATACAATGAGAAATTCATCTTCGACAACAAACACACATATATGACCGATTACTAATTTTGAAATCTGCGGAATCCAGTAATGCATACATTTTGATAACATCAGGATTGCTAGTAAATAGAAAAGAAAAAACAACAGAATTCAGTAGACTATGTGATGGGCATAAAAGAAGGATAGTTAAAAACATCAGGAAAATATGAATAAATCAAATAGATGTAGAACCTGAACTTACCTCCATGGCCATCAAATACGCCAAAAAATGATGTTGAATCGTCAAGATCAGGCAGTGCAGTATGCTAAAGAAAAAATTGAATTAGCATGTAAAGGTTGGGGAACACAAAATATAATAAGTATATATTATAGACAAATGATAACATCAATGCCCAAAGCCCATAGGTACCATAATCACAACGAAAATGGTAATATGTTAGAAGCAAATTAAGTTTTTTTCTTTGTTTTTTTCTAGCATTAAACAAATATCTAATATAGGTTCACTTTATGGTACGTTTTACTTAATGGTCTTATAGTCATTGAATTCATTTAATTAATATTAGTCTTGATATTGATGATATGATAGATGTTGTCTCATGTTTGTGTCATGTTTATATTTTTATATTTATGATATTGACAATCATTAATGTCTATATCAAGGTTCATATTTCAATTATTCAATGGGATAAAGTGACGCGGGACGTTGGTCCTTGATCAATAAGATTCAGTCTAAAAGAATTTTTGCTTGTGCACAACATTCTAGCACCTTTTCTTGGTTATTGGTAAATTTATGTGTTGGGTATCTTTATGTTTTAATCTTCCATATTTCTATGATATATGATTGTACAATTAGTTACATAACTAGCTTAAGATAAAAAGATTAATGTTACAATACCCAATAGGTGCGATATAAGATTTTAAGAAACGAGAAAAAAATACATGATATGTGTCTTGTCTGACTAGACAATTTTGCGGAACTATCGAATTAGAATGATGTGTCCTAGAGAACTGAAGAAAACTTTTAAATAATTGGTTTATTTAAGGAATGAAAGCATAAAATTTAAACTCACTGCATCTTCCATAGTTGCACGCCATCCTTGCATGGATGATAAACCAAACCGAAGCCTAGTATTCTCACCATTTTCTGACAACTTCTCTGTTTTGGGGGTGCTAAGGTATATTCCCATTTTTCGAGTCAGGAAAATACTGTAACATGCAAAGTACTGCCTTCAAGGCCACATACAACTAATATCAATTATAGAATTGATCCAAGCTAAGACGGAACAAAAACAACAAACCTGTTTTTTATATTTAATATAAATGTCAGATTCTCTCAACACAGTGAATCCAGAGCTGTTCTCAGGTCAGAGCTGAGAGAAGAAAAACAATCAATATCCCATTATCAGACAAAAGGAAGTACTTTTTTTTTGGCACTGACAAAAGGAAGTACTGATCATAAGTATAATTATTTGAAAATCAGCCAAGAGATTAGAGAGAGCAAAGCTGTCAAGATTCAAGAAAATACTTGTCAGAGAATATAGATAGCTAATTCATGGCACCTTGGTTAAAAAAATATAGAAAGAAATTGTGAAAGCATACAAGCCAAGCATACGAGCCAGCCAATCATACATTCGAAAAACTTGCAGTAATTAATCTGGTGAACCTCACAAGACGGCTATCTTGCTTCAATTTTTGTGGATACATAACACTATGAAGTAGATGTTAGATGCAGTGTATTAACAATTATAATACGACCGTACCTAATAAATTTATCTAGGAACAAGTATAAGATTTATCACCAACTCTTCCTCCCATTGAATGTGGCTACAATTATTACCAACTTACATAACCTCTTTTCACACTACCACTATCCATCATTAAAGAATTCCCACAAAATTCTTCACCCTTCGGTAAGATTTCATCGATGATCAAAATTCTCTTTCTTGTTGAACAACTTCACCGAATTTCGTATTTCTGACACTTCATCTTAGCTAATGAAATGCTAAAGTTTAATTGACCCATGATACCACTAAAATTTCTGGTATGATAAATATCCACGATAATATAACACTCACTTATGTGCTTGGACTCTAATAAAATTATTTTGAAATGTATAGATATTATCCCTGTCGTGGCCTTGCCTTAGTTTATAAACTTTTAAATCTTTTGTCTATATGATAGACAAGCTATGTAAACCATTTCTTCTGTTGATCGTAAATCATATTCTTGAGATGTGTGTGGTGTAACCACTGGCTTTAAAGTCTTCATATGCTCACCGAATTTTACAGCAGGATGCGACACAGTTACGCGTCCAGCAATACTCTCGTCTATCAGATAGAATCGTATAATTTTAAGCGAAATACACCAAGCATCTACTCCTATTACCAGCACCAAGTTCGGCTAAGAAAGAAAGACAAACTCAGGCATGCCTTGTTTAGAATAGGACAGGAGAGGGTCCATCTACTAGGTGAAAATGAATGAAGCAATTCAACAAAGTATGACTAAAGAACATGGGTGAACATAACCTATCAGAAAGCATATCGCATTAAAGAAAAAGTTAGCAATTTGATTTTGGTATCTTACAAACAAAATCAGTAAGAGCTTGTTTTGCAAGAATATTTATATAACCAGGCCGATGATATGGTAATGCGTCTTTTTTTATATACAGGGAGGAAGGCAGAGAGGAAGTGGTTTTTACTTTGTGTGAAAAGGTTTAGACCTACCTTAAGTTGTTTGATCAAAAGGAAAAGTGAAATCAGCATATTTCTCTATGTAGAATTATATAACAAGAAACATGCCCCATTCACTTTTCTATGGAGGATAAGTGCATGGACAATGTAGATGGCAAATGTGTATCCTTTGATTATTTGAACAAATTATAGCTTGGGGTGGGTGATTTGCTCCTACATGTTAAACATCAAACTGAAGAATTTGATAAAAGTAATAATGAACCCCAAGTGATAGGTATGATTCAAATGGCATGTAAAGTTGAATAGTAAAGCTAATGCCTACAAAGTGGGTGGGGGGGGGGGATTTAAAAGAGGCTATCTTGCCCATGTAAGCAAAAATATACCAGTATCCAAAAACTTCAGCATATGCGAGAATGATAAAAGAACTCACATATATTTGCTGGTCCGAGGACGTCGTTTCTGCAAAATCGCAACAAAAAAAACAAAATTGTAATAACCTGAAAGTAAAGGAAGAATTTGGTAATAGCTTCAAAGGTTGCAAATCCAAGTATTACATATTTCAGCAACATTTTTCTTTTGTTGTAAATATAAGAAATGCTTACACAGTTTTTTAAGATTATCGATAGATATTTCGGCATTAATAATCTGACGTGCTACATAAGAGATAAGACCACAAGCTTATGCACTAAATTTTCTGAATGCATGCAAGCAACAATCGTGGGGAAAATGTTGAGACAGATATTAGAGTGGAAAATTGAAACAGTAAACAAGAAAATGCAAGCACGCATCTAGGTTATTCAATATATGGAAGAGAAAAGAGGATTTGATGATCTTTCCCAGCAAAACTTGCCCCTACAAAGTTCTTGTTGCAACTAAGATATATACCGAATTGTTTTCCAAGATAGATTAAGCAGTTACAACTTTGCTATTGCATAGCAATCATTATATTAGTATGTTGGTTGCAACAACTCTGAAATGAAACCTAATACAACAACCATCATCAACAGATTAAGCATCCATAAAACAATGTGAGCAGGGATCAGAAGATTAAAGCAAGCATTTACTTTCCAAACATATTTGATGAACTGGTGAAGCAGCCTTTATTTGACTGACAAATTAATTTCAGATATGTCTGCTGGGTAACCTAAGTATACAGTAGGTAAAAAAACAGACCAGTCAGTGCATCTGTAAGATGTCATGCAATTGATGTTTCCGGGGACCCAGCAAAAGAGTTGGTTATAAACCCCAGAGAGAAAAAATTGCTTCACATGACAGGTTGCATTTTTACATTTGTACGCACTTGCATAAATACAAACCTGACCTTGTAGGCTAGCTACAGTAGTTTTCAGAGCTTTGTAGAGACAATAGGAAAGTAAATTGGGAAAATTGCATTGCCGTGTTTATATTAAAATATACGGAGAAAGAGTATATTTATAGATCCATAGACTTCCACTATTCAATGAATGTTTATCCCTCTTAGGCAACTATACGAGCATGAAGGTAATGGCATCAAAATACCCCTTAGACAAACTAACATGACAGTAATCTTATAGCAAGAGGCACAATCCAGCTTCAATCTACATGAAGCAATTTGTGTAATTTGATTGTTATATATCCAAATTCAATATCAACAATACTGTTGTGCAAAATATAGCCTCTGGCCTTGTCCAAACCCAATACTGACCTTCTCTGTTACGAATTACACGTTCTCAATTCTCATAATTCACATTTCACCCTCCAACCAAAATTGTTGTTCTAAGTTTGATGACTAGACACATCCAACTGATGAGAAATTGAGTAAGAATAGTAAATTTCTCCTACGAACAGTATAACGCAAATGTGTTCTTTTTGGCTCCTTGGCTTTAACTATGCTGGTCAAACGTTCCATGTCGATTGCATTTTTGATAGGAAAAGACTTAGATGATCGTCCTAAGAATACCAAAATTACTGTTATAAAAGCATGTCGAATTCTTCCCAAATACAACTTGACTCGATAACTAGCTACAGGATCAATAGTCCAAGACCAGAGTCAATTTGCTAAACGGATAGCATCCTAAAGGATTTACCGAATCTAACCCCTACAGTTCGCATAAACAACTAGAAAAAGTCATGCATGGGTTCTTTTCTCAGAATAACAATCAGCATACAACGCCAAGAAACCAAAAAAAAACATTAAAAATCAAGAAATATAATTACTGCTTTTTGACCACATAAATTTACACACGGTATAATTTGCGAAATTTGCGACCGCTATCGCTATAATTTGCTCCAATGATCAATAATAACAACATGTTAGGAACTTAAATCTCCACAAATCTCAATCAAAACCACAATTTAAAAAAATGGCAGTGAAAATGATAAGAAACGAGTCCTCAATCTTTCATCTCCCATTTCAACAAATTCACCCTAGCCTATCACTAATTTACCGCTCTTTACATAACAAAACGATAGCAATCCAATCCAACGCTAAAACCATAATTTCAATCACAAAATTACATAAAGATTTCATCAAATTCAGATCAAAGAACGCAGCGAGATGATCTACTCACATGAGAGACGAGAGAAATGGGAGGCAAGAGGCAGATCGAGATCCAGAGAGAGTTGAAAAGAAATCCTTCGAGACAAAGACACGAGTACAGAGAAGAAAAAAGAGAGCTTTTTATGCTCCTGAAAAAAGAGAGCTTTTTATGAGTTTTTTTAATTTTTTTTGTGTGGGTTTTGGAGCTTTGTTCGTTAGTCTTTTTCCCAAGGCTAGATCTAGTGTTAAGCACATAACAGCGAACACGGGTACAAACGAATCAGATGATGACGTCTAAGGAAACTGTGGGGTCCATATGCTTTCTAGCCGGCGACGGAGAGATAGTGCAGCCAAACTAATAATGCATGGATGCAATGTTGTGATTATAAACACCAAAAGACATCAAACTATTGTTGGATTGGATGGATATTTCACCTGATTGAATGCTATTTTCCTTTAATTGTTTGTTAATTATCACATTCATGTCATTCACGCCCGTTTTTCAAAATATGAAAATTTTGGGACATAGCAAACCCGGTTATGCTAAGTACGGTAAGGAAATAACTTCTCATGGTCACATTACGGCTGTCTATCAGTAATCAAGAACAATAATATAACTGTCTATTTCTAAACATCTTCAATAACCAGAAACGATAACAGAAAATAATAGCGAAAGCAATAAAAATTCAAGAAATAACTAACCATCAATAAAAACTATATCACTGAGATGGTCATCGCAGATCGGTGATCCTGTCGAAATACTCACGTACTAAGTCAAGTATTTGGGCCATGCAAAATCCAGACGTCGGTGTGTCGTAAATATCATGATAATAATAATAACCAGAACAGTGTGTTGTATATGATGCCACGTGCAAAAAAGGTATAAGTATAAACAAACAATCACACATGTTATAGCAGCATGCTATAGGTATGCCACATGTATACCAAAGTCTGTGTTTCTGATTTATCTATCCTAACGGTATTTGAAACCAGTTAATATAATTCTCCTTGTAACTCGGCAGAATATATCTCGTTCATTTCCCACGGGACTATGGTATAATATATACCATTCATTCCCCCACGGGACCATAGTACAATAAACAATAGTTATTCCGTTCACGTCCTGAATTACAGAAAACAATAATATCCTTTCGAGTTACGTTTTGGTTACATTCTTTATTTTCCCTTTCCCCCATATTTCGTGTTCAAGTCAGGTATCAATAGAGTGTTTATCCCATGCCAACACATGAACAATCGGGTACATGTTATGTCTGTCTAGACAATATGCAACGTCTATCAGGACAACAAGTCAGGATTTGGGCATCGGTAAGCATCACAGTCAATGGGTACTAATATGATAACGGTAATAGCGACAGAATAGCAGGGTATCAGTCATGAATTTATGTACAGGTATGTTAGGGATGATGTAATCAGTCAGGTGAGATATCTACTTCACAATTATATATCCCCATCAAATCATGCCATACAGCAGGCGATACAGTTATAACCGAATATCGGTAAACACTAACAGATATAGGTTGATAAGCATGTCGTTGATAACGTAATCATATCATGTGCAAGACCAAGATAATAGCATTAATAGGGATAACATATTCAATCCGATTAATAACAATAAAAGTAGTGTTGATTGATCATGAATAAGAAAGTTCCGTTCAGAAATTAAGTGTCGTTCTGATTTGTAAAATAGTTTAAAATTAACAAACATCGTCCAAAAGGGACATGTCATATATCAAAACAAAGCTAGTTCAATAAGTTTTTTATTTTTATAAGTTAAGATATCTCGGGTTGTTCCTAAAAAAAGCTACGAATGTTCAAAATTAAAAGTTTGATGTTGGAATATCTCTGGACAGTAGTTCAGAGATACTTTTATTTACAGTTTACGTTATTTTAACAATTTATTTTGCAAGTGAATTTTTCACAGGGTTATAGTATTCTAAATTAGTTTCGTAACGAACTAAACAACATATACTAATGATTTTTCTATGATTTATAATAAATTTTACAAGGTAAGATGCACAGTAAATTCTAGATTTGTCGTGTCCGCTTGACGACGACGTTTCATGTATAAACTATAATATTTTCAAACTATATTCTGCATAACGTTATAACAACTTTACTAAAAAATTATTTGTTAATAAAATATATTTTTGATTATATATCGATAAATGATGGCGAAACAATTATGTATTATTATAATATAATAATTGCTGTAAAGAAAACTATAGTATAGCGAAATCAAATTAAACAACCACTAACTAAAAATACAATCAATATGCATACATATATCAACCAAACTATCAATCTAATAGTAAATATTAATTGAACCATATTTTTATTAAACTCGTATCGATCTAGTTTGTAAAAATACCAACTTATCAAATAGAAAATAATAATATTACGAAACCAATAATAATATCGTTACGTCGTATATGATCCGACCGTAACTACCATGCAACAGGTATTTAAAAACATCTGTCTCGATTACGAACATACGAACGAAACGATATCATGACGGTGCATAATACGATTGGAACTTGCTCGAGACAAATCCGATGATCCAGACGGCGATGGATGTGACGTGGCGGCGAGACATCAGCAACAACGGTCAAGTCAGGGTTGAAATAAGCCGAGAGCCTCGGTTTGACGGTGAAGGAAGTTGGAAAAGAGAAAGAGAGAGAGAGAGATCTATTTTATTTTAAAATAGAGAGAGAGAGGAAAGATGCCATAGGAGAGAATTTCCTCCTATGGCGTCGAAAAAATACAACCCCATCGTGTTTTTCGACGATCGGAACACATCATCTTCATCGTTATCATCTAAGATGTGGGTACATAAAATTTCATATGATTTTACAACTTTTCACCATTGATTTAGCAAAGTAAAAAATTCTATTGTCGGTAAACCGTTAATTTTGAACTCACTAATTCAACGGTGAAAATGTTGTGGAATCGCATGAAATTTGGTTTATCCATATCTTAGATTATAATGATGAAAATGATGGGTTCCGATCGTCGAAAAATACGATGGATGTTGTATTTTTTCGACGCCATAGGAGGAAAATTCCTCCTATGGCATCTTTCCTCCATTATATATATATAAAATACTGTTTATTTTTTCGACGCCATAGGAGGAAAATTCCTCCTATGGTATCTTTCCTCCACGTGTGTATATATATATATATATATATATATATATATATATATATATAAAGTATTGTTTATTAGGTTATACATCTAGTATCATAGGTTTTCAGGTATATAAATAATATCAAATCACAACCAATCTCCACCAAAATCTCATCAAATATATATTTTTGAAAACAATTCACATACATAAACTTTTAAATCATAATGTAAAAATATAATTTAAATAAATTATACCTTCTAATATAAGATTAAAATGGATTTTAATATATATCAAGATTTAACAAATATTTAGTATTAGATATCTTAAGATTTAAACGTAATAGATAAAAGCAAAAAATAAGATATGGGGAGATTAACCATGTGATGACGGTTAGCAAAACATAATTCATCCTTAAATTGTGGCTACTAAAAGATACATGATAATCTAGATATATGATATATATTATACTAGATTCATTTAGATTCAGTTTACTGATAAATATCAGATATAATTTAGAGTCATACTGGGTTTCACACATACGGGTCGGGTCGAATAACTACTACTACTATTCGAATCATTCACAACCTGAAGGAATAAAATAGAAGAAATATAAAGTAAGTGTTAAAATACCAATTAATGTCGTATAGCCGTACCAGGGTGTTACAACGTCTCTATAATGGTATTTTTCTTTTGCAGTATGAAATGTGAAAACAACCTATACGACTCAAATGATTTCTGGTAATGTGAAAACTTATATTGAATTTAATGTGATGCATCAAGCGATTTTTTTTGTGAAAACATATATATGACAATTTTGTTCGAAATGATAATATACTATTTGGTTTACTTTTTATCTTAACATGTTTGTATGTTTTACTAGTTATTATGTATTGCTTATACATGCTAATAAAGCCCGTAGGATTATTGCTTGACCACCAGCTTTGTGATGACGATCATACTTGTGGGGGCTGGGCAGTCTATAAATACATCCTTAAAATGCTCTTAGTCGTAAGAATATCAAGACAGTTTTTATTTTTCACCGACCTTTGAAATTCTGGGATAACGGTATGCAACAAAGCGCCAGTAAGTAAAAAAATTAGATATTAAAATGTAAGATTTTAAACTTTTGGGTGTTCAAGTGCCGTTTTTGTGAAACATTGGATATTAAACTACTCTCGGCGGGATAATTTCAGACACCGTGGAAGAAAAGATTGCCTTTCAGGTTAGATAGGCCAACAAGCTTGAGGTTTGGTACAATATAGTTTGGGTTCTTCGAGTAGCAACTAGCAAGAAAATAACTCCTATTCCTTTTTGGCAAAAATCATAATATTAAGAGGACTGAGGACGTATACTCTAAACAAAGGGAAAAAATATTTTCAAAATCAAGGGATTGTTTGACAGTAGAATCCACGTTTAATTATTGTTAGTTTGGAAGAAGCATAATGGACAATTATTTTACGCTTGGTCCCAAGTTTTGGTATATTATCTAAAGACTAAAAAATACCATGTCGTTTTCAGTTGCAAATTATGGATGCAATCATAACAGGTTTGTTTATACAAAACTATTAAAGACAAGTTAAGGTATCTTGAGTACCATGATACGCAAGGCACACATTATAAACAAAGAAATTTGAAGGGGCAAAAAAGAATTTTTTGATAGATCGGTAACTTGAGTAAAAGATAATTATGAGCAACGAAGACCTGGCGGGAAGTTCGGATTTTAATATAAAAGAGCGGAAGAGCAACATGGATCCATATGGTTCCGAAATAATTAAGTCTGCATCATGGTTTTCGATGGAAAAAAGCGGAATTCTTGAGGCTGAATGGAGAGCAATACTTGATGGACTTTTGCAATCCTGTCTCATGTAGATTAAAGAAACAATCATAGAAACTGACTCCAAAATCATCATCGATTACTTAAATGGCAAAGGCACAACCCTTGGTGCTGTGCATTATTTCATACAAGCAATTCATTTACTAGCTAAGGAAAAAAAATGCTACACTTACATATACACATAGAAGAGAATAATGGGGCAGCTAACCTGTTAGCCGAATTTCTGCATAAGAGCAGTACTGCTCACTTGACATAATTTTCCAACTTTCTCAGTGGGCAGCTCAAAAAGGAAAAGAAAAGCAAAAAGGATCCACATGGGTCGATACGAGCCCAGTCCATTAGGGCGGCCCAAGCCCAATCCAAGGTATCGGGCCAACCCTGCAACGTGCGTGGGCCCCACACAAACGAAATCGACCCAAAACGTGTCTGTCAGCCTCATCATCTTTCTTCTTCTTCACCGAGAACTCAAAACATCGAGCGAGAATTTTTTTTTAAATAAAAAATAAAAAATAAAAAATCATCGCAAATGGGTTCGGATCGATGCTGCACGTTCTTGGAGATCCTGATCGCGATCATCCTGCCTCCCCTCGGCGTCTTCCTCCGCCACGGCTGCTGCAGCGTACGCACCACCTGTTCCAGCCACCTCCTCCTCATCTTCCTCCTCTTCTTATTTTTCCCCTCAATTTCATCGAATTCTGTTCATTTTTGCAGCTGGAGTTCTGCATCTGCCTCCTTCTGACGATCTTGGGATACGTGCCTGGGATCGTCTACGCCGTCTACGTCATCGTCGCCGCGGATCCGGACCAGTACCGGAGGCGAGATGTTTACGAGCCTTTAGCGTAGATCGAACGAATCAGCGTTTGAATCTCCATCTTGATCCATATCTATCGTTCTACATGTGTTATGCTCGTGATAATTATATGGGAACTAGTTATATATGCATCCCTTTGTATTGCGATCTTTGCAAATTTTTGAAATTGTGAATTTGGTTTCATTATGATAACGTATTTGGTACGATGTTTTCGAATCGGTATTCAAGTTTGTGTCTTTGAACTGGCATTGCATTGCAATGATTCAAAGACGGAATTTTGGGGGTCTGTTCTTGACGAATCTTTGCAATTTGATAATAAGTGAAGCTTGAATTGTTGGCTAGCTGAGTATGTGTAATTTTTTTCTTTTTCGTGTAAAGTGCAACTGTTTTATCTGAACCTTGGTCTAAAGCCCCATCCTTTTGAAATTCGATAAATTAGCTTGTTTTAGTTTAAGCCCTATTCAAAGCTTGTTTTTAAGCCCCATTCATCTGAAAACTTTAAATTTCCTATTTTAGGGATGAAAATTGCAAAAAGAGAAAGGGCAATAAAGGCGGTGATGGAATGTCATGGTTATTTCTTTATGTGTGGTCTTTGGAGGAACATATTAGGGGAAAATTGGCACTCTGTGGAGTCTCTTGGGTGCGATTTGATAAATTAGTCGCCGCAAATGATGGTCATTAGATAACGTTGCTATGAAGTAATGTAATGATTATATTTTTCCGTTTACCCTTGTTATGAAATAAGGACTTGGCAGGTCTCCAGAATGATGACTTTGGTACATATTTATCTTCTTTTGTTACCTTCTCCGTCCATGGAAACTGAGAAGCTATGAGCCTAGTATGCTTTTCTTTTAGGCGAAGACCATTCAATGTTCATGATATTTTGTTTGCTAGATCACTATATTCATCACAGATCATGTTTTGTTCCCGTCCTGATTTTATTTTATTCGTGCCTTAGAGTTGAACTAATGCCTGTAGCTAATCTATATATTTCCATTCTTTTTTCTAGACCTTGCCCTCAACCTTAAGAGGGTTTAAGAGTGTTTGGAGCATACCAAATGCCCACTTAAGATTATATGAAGCCCTTTGTGTCCATATATTGCTTCGGATATAGACTTCATATGGCAGATTGTCCTTGGAAATGACATTTCTTCCATTGATTGTTCGCAATTTGCTTCTTGGTTTTTGACCCATGTTCCCTTTTTTGTTGGAAAGGAAATGAGTTGGGGGAGTACGAGGATAACTGTTGATTCGTGGGTTAATTCTTTCCACCAATGTAGCCCAATTTCTTCAATTCCTGACGCAAGGAGGAGAAACGTGCCTGATATAGGATGATGAAGGCAATCTTAACAAGCAGCCACATTTCTAATGCCATCATAATTCAGTACTTCTCTTCAAGTATTCTTCCGCTTGTTTTAATAGAAAATCTGACAGTACGCTATCCTATTAGATCATTGGCTACGATGGATGGAACGAGTAATGTCCCTTGATTATTATTAAACTATCATCTGCAATTTACTTTTGTTCAATATGTGATGATCGACCATAGTGTCTTCTAATTATAGCAGGCCATGATTAGATCGGAATTATCCTCAGCGAAACTCAGCACCTAGGCGAAGGCAAAGATCCTGCCACAAACTAAGGGAATTGTAGGGAAGATTATTATTTTTTTTTTTTTTATATAAAAATTTCTCGGTTCATCTTCCTCATTTCCGTAGAAGAATTATGGACTCAAATTTTTTTTTGTCAATTTTTGAACACCGAGTGTTGATTGCTGTAAGATTGTGAGTGGATGTAAGATTGAGTTGGTTGCACGGATCTGCTTAGTTTGATTAATTCTGGCTTAAAATTTATACCGATACTTGAGCATTGAATCCTTTCAAATCCTTGACGACTTGTGTTTCTTTTTACAGGCACTTGTCATATCCGTTTTGTAGGACTTGTCCATTTGGCAACCTACATATGGAAAAACTTTCTCGGTAGGTACCAACTGTTTATAGAAGTCTTAAATCTATCGTGTTGATGTTCTTTTTATGCTTCAATACCATGATATTTCAATGTTAGATAACTACCGTATACCCTTGCTTAAAGCTTTTATCTACGAAGAAAGTTTTTTACCGTGTGGTTTTCGGAACGGATGATATTGGGTAGATGCTAGATGCTCGATGAAAGTTTTTTTTAAGCTGTATTAGTAGATGCTCATGATATTGGTATTGATTTGCCAAAAGCAATGGCTTAACATTGAATTAACATCTCCAACGACTCATCAAATAGCCACTCAAGATTTGATGTGAAGCATGATGCAACATTAAAGACATTAAAGAGCAGCACAATCAATAATAGCATCATCATGATCATCATTCATCATCAACAACCAGCAGAGGCAACAAAAGCATTTGTCCTAAAATAAAAATCTAAATTAATTTTTGTGATGTAACTCAAAATGCAGAAGCTAAATATTTCAAATCAAACAGCTTAACATAAGCATAATCCATCCAAAGGGAAAAACATGCGGAAACTAAATCTAAGAACCGCGTCTCAAGAGTTGACCATAATCGAAAGAACAAGTTGCTAAAAACTGTAACTAAGAACCGAGCCCCGGAATTAACTCATCACTAAGATTCCCCTAACGAAACTTGTTAACTTGTTGATTCTCTTTCGTCTATCGGCTAAAACATGAAAATGAACCTCTTGAGGAACCGGACTGGCATACTACTCCATCATCATGCTATCCGTGTCGCCGACATTGTGACCGGGCTGGCATCCGGTATTCTTGTTGGAAGTTATACCAAAGCTCTGCTTGAGGTTCTGCAGAAGATCATGGTACAGCAGACTGTTCTCGTCGTTGCCTGCGCCGCCAATTGCTCCCTTGGTATCGACCTGCATTTTGTTTTTCACTGCTCCGGCGATCCTCCTCGTCAGGAACACCTCGTTGTCGTGGGCATACCTTGACCACTTTTCGGTGGGGTCATCTATCTTCAGGTCGTGGTCGTAGCCAGCAGCGTGATCCCCCGGAAGCAGCGAATTTCCCAAATGTGTCCGGACCGTGGACGCATCTCCACAAGCCTTGGGCGAGGAGTCAGGATCAACTCTAGCAAGCCGCACACGAGCCACACGGTATGAGGAGGAGGAGGAGGAGGCATTGCTATCAACACCAGCCATGCCGTCAGGAGGAAGAACATCGAGTACGATGAACTCGAAAAGGTTGATGCTGGAAATCGCCGCCGTGAAGGGGCATTGCCCTCCAATAGCTCTTTGCGCCCACCGTGGCCGTCCTCCTCAGGGTGAAAGGGTCCAGCAGGGTGATGCTGCTGGTGATATGGGTGCAAATAACCAGCGGGCCCAGGCTCAGCTCCTCCGAAACTGATGGCGGCAGACAGATGAGGTCTTCATAAAAGATTGGAGGCATCTGAACAGAAAATGTAGTATGATGGCAGGCTTTCGTCTTCATGATCTTCTTCCTGGTGGTGGTGGTTGGGTCGGATGATTCTATGGTCTGGATTGGGAAGTGGCCAGCTACAAAGTCGAGGAACCGGACGGCATGGGCATGCCTGGCGAACATGAGATCGAGCCCCTGCATGCCGCCTGGCAGATCGATCGGGTTCACAGGTGTGTAGGGCCTGGCCTTGCCGGCCGTGTTGTTGTGCTGCTCCGTGATGAGTTCCTCCTCGAGATACATGACAGGCTTGCGGTGGTTGATGTTCTGGCGCAACGCAACTGTAACAGAAGCAGAAGCAGCAGCAGCAGCAGGGGCCGCTAGATTCCGTGGCCGGAGCTTGTCGCCACAGGATCCGCAGCGTCGATGGCGAACGGAGACAATGATGGTCCTTGTGGAGACAATGCCGAGGGAGACCTTGCCTTCTATGCGGAACAGGACCCTGAAGAGCTTAGTGTCGCCATTGTCGTCAATGGTGGTGGTGGGAAGGAAGTGGCAGTGGAAGATGCAGACAGCGCGGTCAGGCAAGGTGGTATCGAGGAACCTCTGGATGCGGTAGAAGCAGAAGGGGAGAAGGCGGTCAGATTCGGGTTCCGCGCAGACCCAGGTGAAGGGAGGGCGGAGGTAGCAGCAGCATACCGGACAGTATATATATATAGGTTTTTTTTTGAAATATTAATAATTTAAAAATTAATTATTAAAATAGGAGGGTTAGATTTAAAATGATCAAAATAGGACGGTTTCGTCTCCACCCGTATAGAGGGTGGGTTCCCAGAACCCGCCCTTTTTTTTTTTAATTTTTAATTTTAATTATTAATTATAAAATTATAATTATAATTATAATTATAAAATTATAATTATGATCATAATTATAATTCTTTTTAAAAAAATTTAGAACTAAATAAACGTAAAAAAATATTTCAATAAAATAATAAAATTTCATTATATCAATGTTTTTTACAGAATGAATCCGTCAAAATTTACAATACAAAAAAATCCTATCCGATTTTTATCTCGACGGTCAAATTTATAATATCAAAATGAATCTGTCAAATTTACAATATAAAAAAATCCTATCTGTTTGTAAAATGTAAATTCTATATCGACGGCCAAATTTATAATAACAAAATGAATCCGTCAAATTTATAATACAAAAAAATATGACCGGTGCACTTGTCACGATTTCGAAGGTCCCGCCCCTGCTGACTGTTCTGGACATCTGGTCCTATAATGGCCTGGTTGTTTGCATAGGCTACATCTGGTGTGCCTTTGCTGAGGATCAGCATCCATTGTCATTCGATCTCGACGCACCTTAGGTCTTCCGGGCCTTATTTTTTATCTGGCGGTAATACAGTCGGTGTTTGTCTGTTGGCAGTATAATAGTGCCAATAGCGACTGTCCGGTATAGGATGAAATTTTGGATCGTATGCGTCTTGGTAATTGGAAACTGTATAGTAATAGGAAGCAAAATTGTAATGTTAGTTATGCATGCTGCTTGCAGCAGCAATTGCGTGGGCACAAGTAAATGTTGTTGCTGGAAAAGACCGCATGTACACGAAGAGAGCCCTTCATCTCTAAAGTTCACGGTATATTGATTCCCATTACTGCCCATTACTTGAAACTCCGCCGTGTCAAACCTTTCGGATCTGTAGTATTGTGCTCTGCGCTCTCTTTCTCGAAATATATCTTCGTAATACGCGGTGAGCGGAGTCTCCATCGCCAAGGACTTTTCTCTTCTGTGCACAAAGTAAGTATTCATCCGGAAAAAGGTTCGAACAATCAACCCCTGGATCGGTAAGCTTCTAACGCCTTTAAGGACCCCGTTGAAGCTTTCAGACATATTAGTCGTCATTAGTAGATATCTGCACCCATCATCATGTGCTTGTGACCACATGCGTACTGGATGCTCATCTAACCACGCTTTCGCGGCTTGACTCATCTCCCCAATTTTCGTCATGTATATGTCGTGAACATTAGGGTCAGGCGTTTCACCGGCTTTGTACATAAGCTTATATAGATCCGAATTTTTAAATTTTCTATCAAAATTTTGCCTGAAGTGCCGTAGGCAAAACCTATGTGGGGTCGTCGGAAATACAGATCTTATTGCAGCTAGCATTCCCAGATGTCTATCAGATATGATGCATAAATCTGTTTTATCAATAACAAATGGGATATTTTTGAGTTGACGGAAAAACCATGACCAGGATGATGTATTTTCACCCTCGACAATAGAAAATCCCAATGGAAATATACCGTTATTAGCATCAACACCTGTAGCAATTAACATGCAGCCTCTGTATTTACCGTATAGATACGTACCATCAACGCACAATACCGGCCGACAGTGTATGAAACCAGCCGTAGATGGACCAAAGCACCAGAAAATTCTTTGAAACCTGACAGAGCCTTCGACGTCTGTTTTTGTGGTTTTTAACCGGTATACGGTCTCCGGATTTGATGCTTTCATGGCTTCCATAAAAGGGCTAGTGAATTGTACGAGCTTTCCCAGTCCCCAAATATCTTGCATAAAACCTTTCTACGAGCATCCCATGCCTTCACATATGAAATCTGAATTTTATGCTCTCCGCTAATCAAGAGCCGTATCTCTCGGGGAGTCATCACCACATCTGTACGGATTACTGGCATGATTAGCGAGCAAATGTAAGATGAAGTGCAATTCCGGTGATCTTGTAACATAATAGAATTGATGCAAGTATGTTCTTGGTTGTATTTCGTGACCTTCCAAGCTTTGGCTCTTTTGGAACAACATGTATGCAATCTCCACTTACATTCAGGAGCTTTCATACATACCACCGTATAGTACGTCTTATTTGACTATTCGGTTTTAAATGTAACGTTTTGCTGAATAGACCACGACTTCAGCTTACAAATAAGATCTCCTTTTTCCTGAAACAAATCCCCGACACTGACGCAATCTTCGCTTGCTGCTGTCGCGTCCAAATAGGGTGCCGTATTTACTTCTGCCACGGCTAAGTCTACCCAACTATCATCTTCCAGCGGATCGAGGCCGATATTTTCTAGTTCGACAAAATCATTATTCGCAACCATACCATCAAAGAATGCTACCTTATTCAATCCAGCGGCATATTCCACGCTATCCTCCCCCTGATGACCTTCACCGATTTCATCATCATCACTGCCACACATATCAATATCACCCGTAGCAACATAAGGTTCGGGTGCAATATATGATGGTTGTGGTCGGTGTAATGTGGATGGTTCGGGGTGAGAAGACCGGAAAGATGTGGACGGACATGCTTGGAATGCGCTACTTAGATCGTGTTGGAATGACGCGGAGGTGTGGGAAAATCTGCGTTTAGTATATAAATTGTTATTATAGTATTATTTCTTAATATTTTCGTAAATAAATCATCACTTGTTTCAGATTTATTTACCTGTAGAAGGTTGTGTATGGTAATTCTTGTTGTTCTTCTGGGGTGCATGTAACTGCAGTAGTCGACTGGGAGAACCTGGATTTATGGATTTATAAAATGTTTGAATATTAGTATCTTGGTATTACTAAAATATTTGAATATAGATTTATAAAATGTTTACCCATGAGTTTAAATGTTTGAATAATGTTGTGTATAGTCATATCCACCGAGACTGACAGTATTATCGTTAATCATGTGACCGTACCCCCAGAAACTATCTCTAGTATTACCATCAAAATTACCCGTTGGAGGCATAGTCACATAATTCGCGAATTATTCGCGCATTCTGCGAATAATTTGCGAATTATGTGACTGTCGATTAAATCTGCGAATTATTCGCCATCACCGAATGCGCCGAATTATTGCCGAATTATTCGCGAATTATTCGCGATTTATTTTTAAAAAAAAGCGAATTATTCAAAAAACAGCAAATAATTCACGAAATCAAAATCTAGCGTCTCATATATTAATTTTATATTAATTTTTTGCTTGAAATCCTTCCCGAACACTTACCGAATCTTTCCCGAATACCTGCCGATTTTTTCCGAATAGTTATCCGAATCCGAATTTTCGACCTCGCCGAATTATTTCCGAATCACGAATTTGTGACTATGGTTGGAGGGGCATCTGATACTTCCAATTGCTCCTTCTGAACCAAAAGTTCAAAAGAATGCTGGGTGTTTGATAGACCGAAATCTATCATCGAAGATATTGATGCATCGTCTATAATTTCAACCAATGCATTTCCACTAAACATAGGCCATATACAACCTAACTTAACCCTTATTTCACGGGGATCGTATTTCGTGATTTTGAACACTTTATTCTCTAGTTCATTATAAGTCGTTGATGGTTCTAATCGCATGATTCTTGCGGACCCGCCCATATACTCGTGACCTTGTGCACTTGTGATAATCCGGCCATCGTATTTACATACAACAAATAAACTTGAACTTGCCATAATCTGTATCAAACAATATCAAGCCAACAATAAAAAAAGCGTCAACAATTTCATACAATCACAGTCAAACCATGCACAATCATACCTAGAGCTATGGTCTTCAAAGTCCACTAAACTGCTCCTAACTGTTCCAAAGTGACAAGTTATAGCCCCTTAAAGACCGTATTATTTATGCAAAACAGTAACAAACACAAAATCGAAAACACTTGCAAACAACTTATTTGGCGGCGGCGCAAAGAATCCTGCACAAAAACAGTTATATTGGAGAGAGAAAGAAAGTTTGCGCAAAGAATCCTGCAAAAAAACAGTTATATTTTTTATGTTGTGTTGAAACAAACATTTTATAATACAAAATAATAAATATTGTGTATAGGATAGAGTGTAAGTGGATAGTTGTGTGTTGGAATATAATGGAACTCTAAGCAAATTGAAATCGGATATTCTAAGCATTAGAAACAAGACTTTGTGAACTGTTCCGTCTTGATCCTATCCAGCAGCTCCTCCTTCCAGACTATGGTACTGAACTTGACCTTCTTCCTGAACTCCACACTTACACAAAATAAGTTGTGTATAGGATAGAGCGTAAATGGATGGTGAGTTGTATAGCAGAGAGTAAGTTGTGTATAGGATAAAGCGTAAATAGATGGTGAGTTGTATAGCAGAGAGCTATTTATAGGGTATGAGGGCGGGCTAATTATTGAAGAGGGCGGGTTCTAATAACCCGCCCTCTTCCTTCTGCAAACGACAGAAATGATGGGACAACACACAGACAAAAAAGATGGGACACATATAATTATTGAAGAGGGAGGGTTTTAATAACCCGCCCTCTTCCTTCTGACAAATGATGGGACACCAAACAAAATGATGTGACATATCATATAATTATTGAAAAGGGCGGGATCTAATAACCCGCTCTCTTTAATAACACACGACAACAGACAACACATTTTAAAAAAAATATATAAAAACTAAACTGATTTGACACCACAGAAATATAATTATTGAAGAGGGCGGGTTATTAGAACCCGCCCTCTTCCTTCTGCAAACGGACAACAGGCAAAAAACTGATATGACACAACGTAATATAAAATAATTATTGAAGAGGGCGGGTTTTAATAACCCGCCCTCTTTGTTTTAATGAACAGAATATAAATAATATATAAAAAACTGATTTGACACCACAAACTTAATTATTGAAGAGGGCGGGTTCTAATAACCCGCCCTCTTCTAGTGATTTGACAATAGAAAAACTGATTTGATGTATCGTTAAAGAGGGCGGGTTTCAGGAACCCGCCCTCCTTTCCCTATAAAACCCACCCCCTCCAGTGTGCCTTCTCGTATCTAAAATTAACCCACCCTCCTCAAATTAACTCCGTCTCTTCTCGTATTTAAAATCGTCTCAATTGAGAACCAACCATTCGACAAATCTCTGCTCGTTCATCAAAACGAACACAGATCTTTTAATATATTACACGGAGAGGAAATATTCTAAACTTAGTAATTTTATTTTAATTACCCCTTTCTTTTAATTCTAATAGTTGAAAATAACATTATTTAATTTTGCAGGATGGAGATAATCTCACCGTCGTCACCCATAGTTCAGACAAATGGATAGTTACCGACCAACGAATAACCCAGCGGTTTCGACGGGCCGGATTTTATGAAGCGCTGGAGATAAGAGACCCACACTTTTCATCTAAGATGGGGTGAGGCCATTATCACACTCCAGGATATTGGCCTCTTACTCGGTTTACAGGTCAATGGGCTTGGATTGGTCGGAGGAAAAATTGTTGGTTCAGATACCGACCACCCATACTGGGATACATATGCCGAGTTTGTTCTCGGACAGGTAAAAATTTCATTTTGATTCCCCTCTTCAGTGTACCTATTGCATGTTGTACATTATTCCTAGCTTTAATATTTCACAAAAAATGCTAATATCAGGCACCAGGAGGCTACAATAAGGGGTATAAGATCAGTTTAAACTGGCTAAAAGATACATTTAGTAATATCCCTGATGAAGCCACTGATGAAGTCTTGGATAGACATGTACGTGCCTACATTCTGTACATGATCGGTTCTTGGTTGATACTGGACCAATCAGCAACGCATGTCCATCCGTTATACCTTGGCTTCCTTACGGATTTTGATGTGTGTGGCCAATATGCTTGGGGAGCAGGGGTCCTGGCCTTTCTTTATAAGGAACTCGATAAGGCATGTGCTCCAACGAAGAATAAAATTTGTGGATGCATTACATTACTTCAGGTAAATTCCTTATTTTTCACAGCTAGAAATTTGCAAAATTGTAATATTGGTTTTCTCTCTTATCATCTGAAACTTTATTTATAGATCTGGTCATGAGAGCATATGTATATAGGAAGACCGGATCAAGTTAAAATAACTGGCTTGGATACCCCTGGAAAGCCGCTCGGCTGTTGGTGGAATGGGAAGAAAGCGTATAAGGCTTCTCGTCGAGTACTTAGGTACTATAGAGATGAGTTGGATCGTATGGAGGCGACTCAGGTAACCATAACTTAGGTAATTAAGTTTGTTTTAAAATTTTGAAATACCTTCATCGCAATTTTTGTACTATGTTATTTGCGCAGTTCATGTGGACGCCTTATACAGCAGATCGTCTGCAAAGATTACCCGACATCTGTATTGAAGGAGAGCCGGTTTGGCGGGCTCGATGCCCACTCCTCTGCATTAATATCGTTGTCATGCACCTTCCGGACCGGATGTTGCGACAGTTTGATAGATCGCAACATATTCCTGTCCCGCCGCCTTCGCCTATGACAATAGAGGGAGACATGCGAGGAGGAAAGACGGAACGTGATTGGAGGGAGCATCATCATCAATATTTGCTGAGATGGGAGGATAGGCAGCGTAATATTGTCTTACAGCAAATAGGTGACCAAACAGCCACCGACGCTACCAAAGCACATCTACAGTGGTATATGCGTGTCACCATAAGATATCTTTCTGCTCCCCCTAACAACTTCCCAAACATCTCGCGGTACGAGCCTAGAGGCCGCATGGAACGAGATTTGGTAAGTTGAATTCTTTATATTATATTACTTTTTAATATCCGGCGGTATGAGTCAATATTTATTTCTTATTTCTAATGTAACGACAGGCTTGTGGGTTGTATCTCGTACAAACAATGGTGCAGGAACCATACCCGACTGATACTGGTCCGGCAACTCAGGTTCTATTTTCAGGTGCAGACCAATTAATTGGTGGTGTATTCGGTTCATATAATATTTCTCAACATTTATCGCCGGCACCAGAGCAGCAGTATCAGCCGGCACCGGAGCCGCAGTATGAACCGGCACCAGAGCCGCAGCATCACGGAGATCCAGCGCAGCAGGATCAGTGGTTTGGATCACCATACCGTCAGCAGCAACCCTGGCATACCGGACAAGCGCAATAACACCAGTCTTGGGGGTCAGGTTTTGCAGAACAGCCGTCTTGGGGATCAGGTTTTGCGCAACAACAACCATCTTGGGGGTCAGGATTTACGCAGCCATGGGGCTAAGGTTTTGTGCAACAGTAGCCGCATGAAACCGGGACAGGCTCTTCGCTACAACTGCCCTGTTGGGACACAGATTTATCGTCCTACATGCAGTTGTTGGGAGGCAGCACATATCCGACACCTATCCCACATTCAGGTTCAGGATTTGCGGATCAACAGCCTGTCCAAGACGCTACTGAAGACGAAGCCGAAGCCGAACCCGAAGCAGAAGAGTAGACGCCGCCGCCGCCGCAATCTGCCCAAGAAACAGGTGGGTCCTCCAGTCATCCCAGGAGGCATAAGCTTATGTCAAATATTCTCGGATTTCATAAGGGAAAGGGAAAAGGAAAACGATAGTTATTTACATTTTACAAACAGATAAGATTTTTTTATGTTGTAAATTTGACGGATTCATTTTGATATTATAAATTTGACCGTCGAGATAGAAATCGTATAGGATTTTTTTGTATTGTAAATTTTGACGGATTCATTCTGTAAAAAACATTGATATAATGAAATTTTATTTAAATATTTTTTACGTTTATTTAGTTCTAAATTTTTTTTAAAAGAATTATAATTATGATTATAATTATAATCATAATCATAATTTTATAATTATAATTAAAATTATATTTATAATTATATAATTATAATTAAAATTATATAATTAATAATTAAAATTAAAAATTAAAAAAAAAGAGGACGGGTTCTGGAAACTCGTATATTGTATAGAGGGCGGGTTCCCGGAAACCCCCCCTCTATACTAGGGCGGGTTCCCAGAACCTGCCCTCTATACTATTGTATAGGGGGAACCCGTCCCCTATTCTGGGGTGGGGGGCGAAACCGTTCTATTTTGATCATTTTAAATCTAACCTTCCTATGTTAATAATTAATTTTTAAATTATTAATATTTCAAAAAAAAAACCATATATATATATATATATGCCTTTAGCGTTCCCCCAATTAGTTTTTGTCTTTAATCTAATCTCCTGCATAAATATTTGAGTTCATAGGATATTTTTATTTTATAAAAATTTAACAAGTTAGAAGTTTTAAATATTTTGTAAAAAAATCTTTATTATCTTAATAAAAGTCTTTAAGATATTTCTCAAGCAATAAAATTAAACGGATTTAAATTAAAGAGCTGACAAATCCTTTTATTTCTTTATATCTTATTATTTAATTGAATTATGTGCATCGTACGTGACATAATAATTTGACATGCGAGAGATGGTGGTAAAAAGGATTGTTTTTCATATGCTTCCTACACCTCTCCTTTGCATTATAATATTAGAAACGTAAAAGCATGTTTTTCTTCAATCCCTCGCTTTCTCAATTGCAATTCCTCGCTTATCATGACGGCCCACTATTATGTCTTTGCAAATTCCGATTAATTTCCATCAACTTCAATCACTATTCCGCCTCTACAAATTCCGAGCAATTTCAATCAACCTTTTTTTCTTTATTAATTGAGATTTAGGTGAATTCTTTATTATTTCTTCTTTTTAAACTGTTTAATCTCGTAGAATTTATAAATTTTTTAAAGAATTTATAAATTTTTTTTAATTAGGATTAGGGTTATGCCTGGTCTCTTGGTGCTTTTTACTGTACCAAAGCAGGTTTTGGGAGCTAATTTCGGATGTATCAATCTTCCAACGGTTGGTAAGAAGAGTCTTTATTCCTTTTATTCTATAAATATTCTTTCCATTTTTTTTCTTGATGATTAGTTGTTGATTTATTTTCTCTCTCTTGTTAATATATATCCCTTCATCTTTATAATGCAAGTGACACCCGTTTCCCCTTTCTCTTCTTGTCTCCTCCTGGTTCTATTTTCCACCTCGTACCAGTTTGTGGCTAATGGAAGCTCTTTTGGGGATATGTACCCTCAAGGTAAAGATGAACTGCTGCTTAATTTTAATATGATCGTGTTGTTTACCATCTCTTTTTATATCCAGACAAAAAAGTAAGCAAAAGCAAGGGCAAGAACAGTGAATCGGACGAGGCAGCAGGCAAGCTGGGAGAGAGGGTGAAGGTATGTAAAGGCAGATGGAGCACAGGAGTAAGCGCACAAATCAGTAGTCGACCCCCACTCTTTGTGCAAGAGCAGCGGCAGCGCTCCTCCATTACCGTTGCATCCTTTTCTTCAATGGTTCAATCCATGGATTGTTGGCATGTGTGTTCTTGTTTTTCTTTGAGTGAGACAAAAAAGAGATGTTTGTTTACTTCAAGAAGAATCCATGGAATCAAGAGGATGTTTAAATGGTTGCGGAAATGATTTATACAACGTATTTGATGAAGGAATTAAAATGTCATTGTATAAGAGTATGATTGAATGGCATAATCAAATTCTCAAGAAAAAGGTCTAGATGAAGTTGAAAGGAGATGTGCATATCATATGAAATCGTGTTCAATTTTCAACTCCGAAGGCACAAATACAGCCATAACTCACACCAAACCATTTTCTTCTAACGAGATGCTCCCAGCAATCTCACCCTCAAAATATATTGCAAATTTACGGAGTTTACACCATAAAAGTTTATGATTGCTGCACCATCTCTATGAACAAACAACAGCTCGAAATAAAAATTTAAAGAAAAACAAAAGAAGAAGAAAATATAGATCAGGAAACAAAATATTAGAACCCTTGCCTAAAACTGAAGAAAAGATCTGGGAAGACGATTTGAATTGAAAAAATGCAGTTAAACCCAAAATCGTTTCTAACAATGCAATTGTAATAGTTATAACAATCGTAAGGCCATTTGGATTGTTAAAAAAGATGAAATCTATGATGCAGTAATTAGTTTCATTACAATTTCAGCAATAACTTTCCTTCTTCAGATATGAAATGATAAAACTTCATAATAATTAAGTTCAGATTGTCAACTAGGAAAAAATAAAAATTATGTCGCTTAAATCAAAATGACCGGAGACAATAAATCAGTAACCATCAGCCCCTCGTATCGCCAACGTGAATTTTCTCAAGCAAAATCTCCACAAAGGCAGCCAAAAGTGTAAGAGCCAAAGCAATTACCTCAACTTCATTGCTGCAAACTTTGATGCAAGATCCATGGCCTCTTCAACTCCAGACACATCACTTCCCTGCAGTTTCACCATAACATGTTACCAAGAAAGAATCCTAACATCTTTTTTATGAATGAAATTCTTATAGATTTCACTATGAATGATATAAGCAACAACTACCTGGCCTTGTGCAAAATCATTTTTCCCTCCACCTCTTCCTTTTATAGGCCCCATTGCAGCAGTGAGCCACTCCCGCGCTCCAAGGCCATCCTTTGATTTATTGGTTGGAACACCAGCACACACAATGGCCTTGTTCGATTCTTCATCAGTGCTGAATACCATAACAGCTAAGCCCTGTGAATTGACAAGTAATGATAATCAGCAGTATATACATCTTTTATGCTGGAAAATTACAGATGCATGGTCAGCCTCATCCAAATAAAACCCAGCCATAATATTCCAACTTGGTTACATAATATTTACTTTCATTTAAAACTCACAAGAATCGAGTCTCCCATATCTTGTGAACACAAAGCTGGCTATTGAAATGTTGCACAGGTTCTGAAATTTCTGCCAACTATATTGGTATATGTACATGGTGCAAGAGCATTTTGCCGAAGTCTGAGACAATCAATTGACCTCAATCTTCTATGCTTTGCATTATACATTACGTAGTGTTTGGCATGTGCTTTTCACATGTAGAAATTGCTTGCTGGAATCTTTCTACTGAAATTCAAGCCCCATATAAAGTAGGGAGAGCTTTTTCTTTGTTAATTTCTTTTATGTGTAAACCTGGAATGTATATGCATTTAATATAAAAGGTATGTATGATATCATTGGTTGGAATCACACTCTAACTAGCAAGACATTAAACTTGAGAATTTGGCATGTGAACATTTTATCAACCGATTTCCTCACTGCTGCTAATAAATAAATTATTAAAATCATTATTAGCATTGAACATTCATAAAAAATACAGAGCAATGTAAAGAAGAGAAAATTAGAATGTGAGCAAAGCAAAGCGACTGACCTTTTGCTCCAGGACTTTCGAAACGGCTTCTCGAACAGCAGTGGTATCAGCACCCACATCTACTTGGGTAATACAGAATGGTTTTCCTTCAGAAGCAGCAGTTTCAGCAATTTCCGTTGATACCTTGATTGCCTTTTGGATGTTTTCCTCACCAATCTTCTTCTTCAACTTCCTGACTTGATCCTGGTATAATAGATTACATATGATCATGAATGTACTTCAACTAAAAAACAGTAAACCAGAGATGTATTCTCTAATCATTAGCAAAGAGAAATAATTGTTTAAAAGATGTAAACAAACCTCCAACTGAGATATCCTGGTTCTGATATCAGCTTTTCTGGCAGCCGGTATGGCTGCTGCATCTGTCCTACACTTCAGAGATGCAATCTTCTGCATTGAGATAAAAATAAAAATATTGAAAACAAATTAGAAGATTCTACACAACATATACAACAAATTCTTTCACAGATAGAACATGAAATAAGATCTTCCAAAAATAAATTCAAACAGTTGTTCTAAGCACACATTTTTGTTTGTAATATTCTACAATTCACGAAAGTATGCGCAATTAGGTAGTTATGAGGATTTTAAAAATGTCATTCAAGCATGATGCAAAAGTTTAATTGGCATGTCCAACCATCTTTGAAGGGAAGCTTGGATAAAGAGAACTTCAATTGCCTAATTGATATGAGTTGATCTTGGATTCTTGAGTGAATGCATTTACAGAGAGAATGAAACTAATGAAATAAAGCTCAGTTCAATTTTGACCAACGATTGCAATGCAGACCCATGAAATAGAATATTTATAAAAGGCTTGATTCCAGAAAAACCCCCAAACCTTTTAGCTAAACTACGAGAAACTCCCAAAAACTTTTTAAATACACAAGAAACTACCGCAAAACTTTCAAAACACACAAGAAACTACCACCAAACTTTCAAAAACTACAAAAAAAACTACCGGAAATAAGGTGTCACATCAACAATAAATTGCACGAAACTACCAAAAAACTGAAAAAAAATTTGTCCTCGTAATTTTAAAAGTTTTTAGGGGTTTCTCATAGTTTAGCTAAAAGGTTTGGTTTTTTTTTTGGAATTAAACCTTTATAAAATTGTAGGGTGTCATGTCACTTTCAGGCATCATGCCCTTTCCTCAAGAAAAAGATATGCAAATAACTCTAGCGGCTCTCACTCTTCACACCCAAATATTCGAAAGTCTAATAATGCTATTATATAAATGTCATAGAACATAAAGGATCTAAAAGTGACCTTTTCCAGTAAGCTCCCTTCTGCTTTAGAAGCATCACTGATTTCAGTATCAAGGGTATCTGCCAATTCTTTTGCGTTGACAGCAACATCAGTTGTAACAGCAGTCACTCTTCGAACACCCTTAGCAATTCCCTCCTCAGATAGAAGGGCAAATGCTTTGGCTTCTCGAGTATTTGATATATGGGTGCCTAGTTCAATTCAAAAGCATTTAGTTATATATATAAAAGAAGAAGAATTTATAAATCAATTGGACTGATATTTATTAGCAACATAACAGACCTCCACAAAGTTCAGTGGAGTACGCCAACCATTCCTTGCTCTCTGGATTCACTAAGATGTCGTCAACTTTGCGACCAATGGACACAATTCTCACTGGATCAGGATATACCTTCATCGACACCAGGGGAAAGTGCATTTAATACTGAATAAAATTTCAGGCATTCAATTTCTTACAAGAATTCAACAAGAATGTGAAAATATATAAAGCATACTTCTCCGAATACGGCTCGTAGTCCAGTTATACGCTTTGCAGCAGCAAGATTTGCTTCACTTGCAAATACATCAAGTTCGTCTTTTATCTGCTCGTTCACAATTGATTCAATTTTTCTCAAGTCCTCAGGGTGAATAGGTTTCCCTAACAAAAATTTAGATGCCAAGTTGAAATTTGTACTGAATTTGTCAATACGAAACCTGCATAAGTACAGATATTACCATGGGAGAAGTCAAATCGCAATTTTTCAGGAAGAACTATGGAGCCCTTCTGATCAACATGATCACCAAGTACATCCTGCATTGGTATAACAATAAGGACAAGCCAAAAAAAAGCTGAATAAATTCACGGTGGAGCTATATAAATGTAAGATTTCCATACCCTGAGAGCAAAATTTAGTATATGGGTACATGTATGATTTGGTGCAATAAGAGCGCGCCTTCCATAGTCAACCTGTACATGTGACCAAGTAGCATATAAACAATAACAAATATATTTAGTGATAAAATAAGAAATGGACGTAAGAATTAAAGACCAGGTTTTTGAAGGCGTTTCTGAGGCGCGCCTCAGGGCGAATGGCTAGAGTTTCGCCCTGGAGCGTAGAGGAGAGGCGAGACCTTCCCTTGAAGCGTACGCTTCATTCGTGAGGTTCTAATGAGGCGGACGAAGTGTACGCTTCAATCATGAAGCGTCTTGAAACGTACGCCTCTTTCGTGGGCCCCACGACTGAAACCAATTACGTGTAGGTATTCACGAGTCGTTAATAACTCAAAACAAGGCGTCAGTTGGGGGGAATTGAAGAAAAGGGAGGAAAAGGAGTTGAATTAAAAAAACATTTCATCTACCTATATCCCTTGATTTTCTACCTATTCTCCAGGAAGTTCTACCGCTGGAACTTGAAGAAACATGTATGTTTTTATATTTCTTTCTTTCTTTTTCTTCCTTCTATTTTTTTTCAAAAAGGAACCTTGCATATAACATATTTTATTTATTTTTCCCAAAATGGCAGCCCATAACATTTCAATTTTTCTTCTTCTCTGTTCCCACAAGCAAACAAAAATTCAGTAGTCATTAATAATTTAAAAAACTACACTATAAAACTATGTTATTAAATATTAACTAACATCCTTAATTTGTTACGTGTAAAAAATATAATACGGCAAAAAAGCTTACGTTTACAATTTTTGTGTTGTAGGATGGGTTTGGATTTTGCTTGGAAACATATGTTCGTCAAGATGAGACTACATAGAAACTTCCAAGCGGCTATCTCCATTGCAAGTACTGTGATAAATTATGCAAGGATGGAATCGATCGAATTAAGCAACATTTGGCGGGCTCTCACAAAGGAATTCGTTAATGTTCAAGTGCTCTCGAGGAAGCAAGAGTTGAATGGAAGAAGGCAGTAGAAGAATTCGAAGAATTGAAGGCAAGGACTGAATTGTTATATATACAATTGGAAGAGCCGCTCCTCCGCAACAAGATAAGGTCGCCATTGATCCTCCACCAAGAAGTAGAGGCCCTATGGATTAGTTTGTACCATCGGAAGCACGACACTCTACACTTAATTCAAACTTGAAGACGAGAAAAGATGTGTGCCGATCGATTGGGTGATTTTATCTTTGGTAATGCTCTTTCTTTCAACTTGATGAACAACCCCTATTTCTTTGAGATATGTAGGAAAATGTCAAATTTTGGTCACAATTTTAAACCTCCTTTTATGTATGTAATGAGAACGTGGATCTTGAAAGGAGATGGAAAATGTGGAGGAACTTATGGTTGAGCATAAGAAGGCATGGGTCAAATATGGATGCACCATTATGTCCGATGGATGGACAGATAAAAAAAACCGAAATTTGATAAACTTCATGGTTAATAGTCCAGCTGATACAATGTTTTACAAATCAATTGATGCATCTAAAAATATTAAAAATGCAGAGTTTATCTTCAAGTCTATTGATCAAGTCATTGAAGATATTGGAGAGGAAAATGTTGTGCAAGTGGTGAGTGACAATGTAGCAAATTATGTAGCCGGTGATGCTCGGTTGATGGATAAGATGAAGACTATTTATTGGACGCCATGCGCTGTACATTGTATTGACCTTATGTTAGAGGATCTTGGACAGATGAAGATACAAGCCGACACACTTAAGAAAGTAAGGGAAGTTACAAATTTCATCTATGGACATTGTTGGGTTTTATCTACGATGAGAGAGTACACAAAGAAGAAGGAAATATTAAGGCCAGCGGTAACTCGTTTTGCCACCGCTTTTCTTACTTTGCAAAGTTTTTATAAGCAAAAGCAAACATTGAGGGAGATGTCTAGCTCTAGAAAATGGAACAATTCTATTTGGGCTAAAAAAACTGTTGGAATGAAAGTGCAAGGTATTGTTGTTTATGATCCGGAGTTTTGGCCACGAGTTGCACATTGTATTAAGACTACTTTACCTCTTGTGGAGGTGTTGAGATAGATAGATTCGTAGATGAGGCCAGCTATGGGTTTTATTTATGAGATGATGGATTCAACAAAGAAAAAAAAAGCTTTGGCATGTAACAATGTAAAAAAAACCCATTATATGCCTATTTGGAGAAAGATTGATGAAAGATGGACTCCCCAACTCCATCGCCCTCTCCATGCAGCGGGATATTACTTGAATCCTCGATTGCATTACAAAGACAAGTTCTCAAATGTAAAAGAAATTAAGGATGGCTTATATGCATGGATGGACCGGATGATCCCCGCCAAAACTGATTGCATCAATACCGATATACAACTAGATTTCTATGATGAAGCAAAAGGGGCTTTTGGTACTCCTATGGCTATAGCAACGAGAAACAAGGACTCTCCGGGGACGATTAACACCCAAGCTTAAATTTACATTATTGTTTTCAGTTTTCAGTTTTCTTTACATCAATTTCTTTTGTTATTTGTTTAGCGGATTGGTGGGCTCGTTTTGGGACTATAAGTATCCGGAGCTAACAAAGTTTATAATTAGAGTCTTAAGCCTTACTTGTAGTGCTTGCGGTTGCAAAAGGAATTGGAACACTTTTGAACAAGTGAAAGTATACTGATTTAATATCTTACTATTTAATTATTTATAAACATGTAGCCGCTTCACGTTATTCTTTCTAATTGTGTTTTTATAAATTATAGGTGCATAGCAAAAGAAGGGACCGCTTGGAACCAAGAAATTGAATGCACTTCTGTACTTTATGTACAACATAAAGTTGAGAGAAAGGAGCATGATGAAGAGGAAGGTGGATGTTGATCCACTACTGGTTAACCATGTGGATTCCGATGAGTGGATTGCACCGGTGGATGATGAGGAATTGGAAGGACTCGAGCCTCTCATTTTGGAGGATGACAAGTTCATGTATGATGTCACTCTGATTACCATAATCCCGGATAAAGATGACATGTCCTTCCTCCGCACAAGGGGATGCTAATGCAAGCAAATGGAAGAGGATGGCGTCTCAAAACAAAGGTATAACACAAATTTATAATTTAACATGAGGTGATTTTTTCCACATTTGCTGTAATTTAACTATAACTTCTTAAATTTTAGGCAAAGGCAAGAAGATTGCACTTGAAGTCGTAGAAGATGAGGAATATGTTGATAGCAGCATTGGAGACTCGGACGATGAGTTGATAGCCAATATTAACGATCTAGTAGAAGATTATGATGATTGATGAAGATTGAAGGCTTCATATTGATGTTTTTGTTTTGATTTTGACATTGGCTTCTTAAAATTATGTTAAGAACATCTTTGTTTTGGCATATGAGTGAAGTAAGACCAAAATATTATCTTATATTCTGAATTTTCACTATTTATTTATATTTATAATTAATAAAAATACGAAAATCGTGAAGCTTACGCCTCACGCCTCGAGGCCAAACGCCTCGTCTAGCCGAGGGTCGGACGCTTCTCCTCACACCTTCGCCTTTTAAAACACTGTTAAAGACTATACTCACCTTGCAGATTACTTCATCACCGACTGACAAGTTTTTGCTCCCTCCTGAAAAAGAACCAATATGAAGAACATAACCTCCATAAACTTGAACGTTGCTGACTTGAAATGATCCTAATGAACCTTCAAGGAGACCAGTATCGTATATCTAACAAAAAGATATTTCCAAGTAAAGACAAACATATATTGATGAGGCTGAGTAATGGTCGGAAAGTAAATCGAGTTTAAAGTTTATTTATAGTCTCATATAGAACTAATATAAGATATTAAATAAAATCATATATCATGATGCTATATATTGATGAGTAAATACTTTGACTATTATAGAATTAGGGAGAAATTAATTTTTAATTTTTGGATACTTATTTTGTTATTCTATATCCATTTTTTTCCCAAAATCATGGATACAATTCGAGTAGAAGCTCATTATTTGAATGCGAGCAAATACTGATATTTTAAATAGTACACATACCTTTATGTGGTGCAGTTTAAGGCACTTAGAAACCAACTACTCAATGCAACTTTGGATCATCGCATTTCCACAATTAATGAAGGAATCTTATGATAAAATGTGTAAATAACTTTCTTCCTATATTTACTGTAAATTCTCTAGCAACTAATAAATGTGTGATTGTATTTGTGTGCGTGTGTGTGCATGGACACGTATGAATAGTGTGTGCGCATGTATTTCTGCTTAAATCATTTTTTGACACATTTGCACAAGTAATGAAGGAATCTTATTGCTGAAATGTGTCAATAACTTTCTTCCTAATTGTAAATTCTCTAGCAACTAATAAATGTCTCTCTGTGTGTGTGTGCGCGCTCGCTCGCATGCGTGCATAGGTCACATGTATGTATCAATATGCTCTTGCTTAAAACTTTCTTGAAGACCTGCATCCAAGTTTGTATGACATAGGCTGAATCCTCCATAAATGATGACAGTAATCCCAACCACACCATACGATTTATTCAAATTTTCCATCTATGATTCACTGTTCACACCTTGAAAGGAAAAATGATATGCAGTCTAAATTACAAACTTTGCACCTAATTCGTGGGGAGAGTGCGGGGTTTGATCTCCCAGGAGGAGGAGTGGCCACAATTTAATGCTTTCTGGGCAAATTCATGGGTCCCCTGGGTGCGTGTGTGTTGTGTGCTTGTGTGTGTGGGGGTGGGGGTAGGCTTACGTGCCAGTTCAACCACACAACAACAAAAACAAACAAACTTTGCACCCAATTCAGTATAGGATATCTTGCTCATAAGACCTTTATTTTAATGATTAGCATGATGCCCTGCCCTTTTGGTGTGAACTTTTAATCAGTTTCACCAGAATATTTGATTTAATCCTAAGACTCACAACCCTACCATTTTGAACTGTTTTAAGCATGAATAAACCAATGAAATTAATTGTTGTTCTGTGCATGCATTGCATGCGCATAAACAGAAGCAAAAGGGAGAAACGACATACTGGGTGCCATTGTGTCCTACTAAAAAAAATTAAACATGATTCCTGTTGTGCAGCGATTGGTACTAGAAATTCAATTTTCATCCTCTCATATGGGACAATCAGTCTTCCATGTTGTGCAGCGATTGGTACTAGAAATTGTAAAAGAGGAATTCCTTCTTTTTACATAACAGTTGCAAACACTACAAGCCACTAAAAAAATTCTATTTTGCTTATGAATTCTGTACAACTGGAGGCTATAAATTTACAGATATGTGTGTACGTACCTTTCTGAATTCATACGCCATTTATCAAGTCAAAGGTGCACTTTTAAACCTATATCTATCCATTTCATTGTGCACTTTTACATCTCTAACCCTTGCAAAACTTATGCATCTTCATTATTGTTGTGCATAAACTGCACGTGGTGTTAATCTTTGAAGTGTAACCAAACTAACAATCAAGACAAAATACTATAGCATAACTTGGGCGGAGTAAATACAAAACCAAAAAATTGGTAGGTTTCACGAAAAATATGTTGGTTCAGTACCTGGCCGCCTTGTTCAGCATAGAAACTTGTACTTTCCAGAACAATACCAATATCCGAATCAGCAACAGCAGTCTCTATAAAGTCAGTTCCTGTGTAAATGGCTTTTACCACAGTTCTATGGTCCTAGTAAAAGGTAATAGGAACAAGAAATTAGGGAAGTAGAAAATGTGGATATTGAAAGTTGCTAGGATCATAAAAATGAGGAAAGTATAACCACAGAAACTAAAGATAATATGCCAAAAAGAACAGGGCAAATAATGGCATCGCAACCGCACACACAAAGTCAAATTATTATAAAACAAGAGATCAACTGTTGAATCAAAGTTAGGTAGAGTGAGATGTATAGCTATACATTCACATGACCAAAAAACAATGTGGTATCAAATCAATCGATGTACGTAAAACCATTTAATTCTAGATCTTCTATAATAATTAAAATGAAAGATCACTGCAATAATAAAAAAAACTCTATCAATTTCAGTAGGCTCACCTTGTCAGTTTCATATTTGTAACTATCATCAGTTGTAGCCACCCCCGTCCTATGCAATGCTGATGTAGCATCAGCATCCATAACTATTGAGTCGCCCACTGCCTGATAAAATTTAACTAGGGATAAAATTTGCATGAAATAAATGGAATACTTCTGATAGCATTTCGTCCTTTGATTACTGCAAATCTCAATCAATCGGCCATCAAAAGCAAATGAATCCAAAGGAACATCTAATGATAATAAGAGCATAAAAGCATAGTGTTATGCATAGGCATTTAATTACAGAATTTTGTTATTATGTGCTGTATACAGAAAAATTAAGTTACATTATAATGAAATGATATGGGGAAGTGCCAGGTAACAATGTAATCTAAGACTATTTGGAATTAGAAAATATATACGAAGCTAAGTAACAAAGGGGTAGCCATGGCTCCTTTCTGTTCTTTTATCTTTATCGAAACCTTAATTTTGAGTAAACTATGTAAGCGAGAACTGTTCGATACTTACCTTTTCAAGTACTCATGGACTGAGTATCAGTGAGAAAGAGCACGTAAATGTCTAACTGACTATAGTGCTTAAAAGACAGGTAAACAAATATGATTTACTTCCATATATTGTGGGATTGTTGGCTAGTATTGCTTATTCTTTGAAAAATATTAGCTATGCTTATTAAGGATATAACTATGGAATACATGACCAAGCATTGGCAGAAGCGATCAGCGAGAAATGGAAAAAGAACGCAAAGAGGACACTAAACAATAAAATAAGCTGAATAAAGGCTACATATTAGACTAAGCGCAGAAAAAATATGATTAATGTAATAGGAGACATACTTTGTTCCGAGCACTTCTGGCTTTCTGCCTGGCTTCATCCATTGCAATATTGAAGCCTTCTACATCAACAATTAGGCCTTTTTCTTCAGCCATTAGCTAGAGAACATTAACAGAAGAAAGGAATCTATCATCAGATTGATGAAGTTGCTTAAACTAAAAAATCAAGTAATGAATGCAGAATACCTGTGTTAGATCTAATGGAAAACCATATGTGTCCCACAAAACAAACGCATCCTGAAACCAAGCAATCAAATAGTAAGACATTCCCAAAAGTTATGCAATGCCATAGTAAAATGTTCAAGATAGATTATATAAGCAGATGCAGGAAGGGCGAGTAAAAAATAGCTCTACATATTAGAAAATGGAGATAATAAAGGGAATAAAACCTCAGACCAGATCAAATACTTTGTTTATAAAGGGAGCAAGATGCAAGAGCAGAGAAGCACAGAAAAAAACATGAATATACTCAGAATTTCAGAAGATCAACGAACGAAACACAATGTTGATACATAAGAGAATGATAATACAAATTGAGGATGGCAAGTGCACCTGAAGAAATGAGACTAGTCTCTTATCCTATTTCCTAACAGTACCTATCGAATCAATGAGACTAGTCTCTTATCCTATTTCCTAACATTACCTAACGAATCAGCGATAATAACTTTAAATCTTAAGCAAGCTTATAAACACCAAGAGGACCTCCACCCAGTTCCTCAATATGAAATGAAGGACATAAACTGGATATCCACCTGCTTAAAGAACATGTAGCTGATTATACACATATGTAGAACAAAAGTGAAGTATAATGAGGCGGCTGGATAGCAGGGGAAGACATGGATTGCAAAGTATTTGAATAATCATGATATGAATATAGCCCCGCAAAAATAAAGATCGGCATATAGTTTCACAAGAATTATTTTAATCTTGCAGCCAACTCAAGTTTGCAGATTCAATATAGGTGCAATAGTGGAAAAACTAATGGACAGAGTAAGTAATTCATCCAGGCCTGACCAAACAACTCAGCCTTACAAAAAGCAAACAGCACATGGCTTGACGATACAAGAAACAAGTCTTTGTTTGAAAAACAAAAATTGAAGCAATAATTAATCAGAATAACTCACCTGCCCATTCAGTATATTTCCTTCAACTTCCTGAGCAGCCTTCTTAAATTTTTCTCTTCCCTGCACAAGTCAAAATAAAAATAAAAATAAAAATAAAAATTAAGTAGCGCACAAATATAGAAAACCATCAAGGAGAGGCTGTTGTTGGTATAAGTTTCATGCATTGTTTTTTATTCCAATGGATTGCGGATGATACATAATCATTCTGCAATTTATATTCCTTTGTTATATTCTCATAATCACATATTTTATAAAATTGTGCCATGTCCCTCAAGTTCTAATACTCTGACAAACTGAAAATTCCTAATCCCTAACTGGCTATTATATGGGACAATAGATTGAAACAAATAATTGCTTAAATAGATGTGACTTCAATAATGTGCTTAGAAACAGATTCAAGAGAAATACACCACATACAATTTGTACTTAGCAAATCGAAGTTGCAATTGTTTATGGTTTCAGATTCTAGAGCAATATAAGACAATGTTGCTCCTAAATCAGTTGCAAAGTTCCTTTTTCCCACTCTCTTGCTTATGTATATGCATAAACATTTTCCTAATACATCACAGAGGGATATACTATCATTAGTTCAGAAACAAAAGATGGCATCAGAAACTAAACCGGTGAAGGATTATGGATCCTGCCAATGTCAATGACATGCAGTACTGTAATTTTAAAGACTAGAAGAAGGTATTACTGGCTTGAGTTTTAACAGCTAATGTAGAATTTGATTGTCAAAATGATCTTAACCAATAATTCAAGAATAGAATGCTGGAAGTATTTAAGCTATTATTTAAAGAAACAGTGTTTGTAACTGTACCCTGTCTAACGTTCTCTCGAAACTCGCCTCCTCCTCTGCAAGGATGTCTTTGATCTTGGCCTCATGCTGCTTAAGCTCTGGAAAAGTATCGCCCAACACTTTCACAACAACACCTACCAGACTAGTTATCACCATTTATAATCAAGATATTTGATAACATACCAATCAAAGGACAGCAACAATTTGAATAGACATTTGTAAGGACAAGTGAAGCAATAAGAAGCAGGGTGAGTCAAGAAAAGGAAACAGTAAAAACAATTAAACAAATGTTTCAGCAGTTTATGCAATAGGTATGACCAGTAGATAGACTGATCTCTCAATTCTCTCCTCACAACCTTGAGCTGTATAATACGAATATCTCCTAACATTTATGCTATGTAATACGAATATCTCCTAACATTTATGCTACATGATACGAATGTCTCCCAACTTGTATCCAAAAGATGCACTACATCTTCAATTTTTCCATCTAAAATAATAAATTTCAGACTTCTTGGTCAACAATTGTGCCAAGAAAATACCAATAAAGAAAATAGTATCTATAGGACTGAAGAAACACTTCGATGACTAGCTGCAACCTGTGTCCTAAACAGTAAATCACTCTACACTCTACATATATGTGACAGTATTAAGGCATGTTCAAGCAAAGGTAAAACAAGGTCAGAATGAAACAGCTAAATGAGGGAAAGAAACATAATGGTATTCCACATTCTATATTAGAGATGACACATCCACTTACCATCAGTTCATCAAATAAATTTGGAATGATTATGGAATAATATCAATGTCAGCTTTTATCAAAGGAGAGAAACTGTCGCATACACTAAAAAGAACAAGTAAATCTTAATATTTCAAGAACAAGTGAACAACAAAGACAAGTCCATTCCTTTGGGAAGACTAAATGGACCCATCTTCTGCAGATAGCTGCATAAAGAGGCATTTCAACGCAGCTATCTTAACCAGACAAGATTGTTCTCATCTGGCTTTTGTCAAGTAGAACCTTCCATTTTCAGTTATCTCCTAATATGTGCATAATAAATCTGCATTGACATGTCCATAACATCTCCCAAAGTCTAGCAACATAAATCCACTTCTTTCATTCTGCACTTTCAAGGATGCGTCTACGATTAAATTGACAACCAACAATTTTATTTTTTTTAATTTAAATTTCTCTATACATGCTCTGTTAAATCTACCCCAAGCCCTCATTGCGCAATTAACTACAATCGTTTCTCTTTTCCTAACTGTAGCATTTATAGCCCTCCATTGCCAATTATATATACTTTGTATTGAGAAGTTTTGGACACTATAGATATTAATGAAACTTGCAGAAAAGTTTGAACCTCAATTCTCAAAAAAGTGAAGAACCTTCAAAGATATGATCTTCATAATTCAATAATCATTCAAGCGGATCTCCTTAATCATATTAAAACCACCAAACAATGTAACTGTACAAGGCCAGCGATTTAATTGCCAAACTGAAAACAATCGATGAAATAAGTTAAATAAAATAAAAAAATTATTGACTGGAAACAGGGAGGAAACAATTTTTTATCTTACCCACTGAAAAATCCTTCTTCTGCTCGTAAAAAATCAGTGCCATAACGGACAGCTCGCCGAAGAATACGCCTTAAGACATATTCTCGCCCCTCGTTACCTGGGTGGAAAAATGACTTCTATTATGCAAAATTAGGGACAGAGTTATTTAAGAATAAAGGGAATGGTAAATATTCAGAGTGCTATTCTTAAGCATGTAGCCAACAGAATTACGAAAAATATGGGGAAAATCATATAGCTTTTCACAGGTAAAATGGCTTACTAGTAAGCGTTTAAGATAAGAGATCAGCAACATGTACTGAATGGATTAAAAGAAATAATCTGGCATCATTACCAAATAAAACAACTAAAGCACAAAGAATCAAAGCGTGCAGCATAGTTTCCTTGGACACAATGTAATCCCATGGGTGATTCATACTACAAAGTGAAATAATGTGAAAAATGTGACATTTTCTGTAAAGGTTACTTCTACTTGCACTATAAATTCGCCAAGGCCTTGTTGGATACTTGCTTTCCCGGATTAAAAACAAATATTCCATTTCTACTCTAGAGGACCATCTCGGCAGAATGGTTTGTTTGGATAGGTTTTTAATGAGTAGATCTGCAAGAAACCCGCGCCCCCACCTTCCACACACCCCTCACCCAGAAAGAAAATATAGCCCATTTCTCTGGATTAGAAAAAATTAGCTTTGAGCAATTTTTTCTAATTCTAACCTTTGCATTTTTACTCTATTTTCTTCATGAAAGTTGAGCCTTTCATGATCTCTCTCTCTTTATCTCCCTCGATCCTTTTTAATCCTAACATCCAAACAATCTGTTTATTTATTTTCAACTCCCAATATTATAAATAAAATTATAAAGTGAAAATCTAAAGCTGAACTATCCAAACCTGTATTTGGTATGAAAATTTCTAGAGAATTTTTACCTTGAAGGAAAATAGGCAGATTTCAGGATATTCTCATTCCAAATGAAATCCGACAAATTTTAATTCTAAACATCCAAGCATGCTATAAATTATAACTTTTGAGCAAAGAGTAGCTACGCAATTTTCATACACAACAAAATACGCAACACACTAAAGTACTTGGTGTGGGGCCCACACACGTGACCCGCTGATTTTGTTAGTGTTGTATAGTTTGTTGTGTACAAAAGGGTTGTGTGGGAACCCTTTTTCCACAACTTTTACATTTAGAAAGGGAGTTTGGTTTCCAACATGTTCCTTGTGATTAAATAATAGATTCATATTAGAAGTTAGGACCCTAAACTCCCATTGACTTCTCTTTTTTGATGGCAAGTATAAAAAGACTTGGTCAACTGCTGGCCTACCCATTTGTCACCTTGAGAATCCCAAGATTATTCAGAATATGAAACATACTCTGTCTTTTTGGTGATGTATCTACATAAGGATTTGAAAGAATCTGAAAAGGTGAAGCAAAATGAAGGGACAAAATAAACTAGTCCTCACAATCCATGTTTTATCGTTAAAAGAAATCGCCAATAAAATTGTGTCTTGTCTCACTATTGATTATAAATAATTGAGGCAGGCTATATAAACATCTTAAGCCAATCTTCACATAACTTCAAACGTTCTCATGAGTGGGGTTAGCTAGAGTGGAAATGAGATAACCAGATTCAAAGCATGGAAGGGCCACAAAAGTGTGCTTATTTCTAAAACATAGAAAGAAGAAAAAGACCAAAAAAACGAAATAAAGAAAGAAAAGTATTTATCTGATCATCCATTGCAATAAAAAATCATACTTGCTGACATGCTAATTTAGAACAGTTTAAAGAAGATAATAAAAGATATCTTGTCTGTTGACGATCAAGATACAAATTTTCTGTAGTTATTTTCTGGTGTAATAAGAGAACAGGTGGACTCTTTAGCTTAAATACCATGTTTTTTACAGCATTTATTAAAAGTATGATGAGATGAATGTGTAGCATACCTGGTCGAGAACCATCAGCAATAGCAAATGAAAGAGTCCTCATGTGATCAGCCACCACTCTGTAAGCCATGTCAATCCTTTCAACGTCATCTGCCCCAACTTTTCCAGCATACGGTGGAGCGCCAGTTGCCTGAAAACCAAGGAAAGAATAATGCATCAGAATAAACACCTACTTTCTAGTGAGAAATCCCAGAAATTGTCGGGTATTGGTACGATAAATTTGAATCAACAAAGGCTCGATGTATTGGGATCATACATTTTGGATAGCATCAAAAATAGGCACGAATACATCTGTATCATAATTGCTCATTTTCCGCTGGAGGATTGAAGTTAAACGTTCAAATCCCATCCCCGTGTCAACATGTTTTGCTGGCAAAGGCTTAAGACTCCCATCAGTGTCCCTATTGAACTGCACAAAGTTTGAAAGGATATAAACTTTATTTAAGTGCCATATGAAAAAGATTATTCAACATAAAACACATGAATAAGAAAATTCTACCTGAATAAATACAAGGTTCCAAATTTCAATGCAGGTCGGATCATCATTGTTGACCAAGGATGCAGCATCACGGTTACCAATGCGATCAAAATGGATTTCCGTACAAGGACCACAGGGTCCAGTATCACCCATTTCCCAGAAGTTGTCCTGCAGGGGCCAGCATCATCCATTTCACAAAGTTAATTAATGATATAGATAACTCGGTACATCAATATGGCAAGTACACCCCTTTATCAATGCTATGGAACCAATAAACATGTAAATAGCACTGCCAGTTTCAAGCAACGCGGCACTAAAAATGAAATAAGAGTGTACATGATATTGACAAAAGAAGCCACATGATGACAATACACATCTAGGCTCGGTACTTTGATAAGAAACGCAAATAAATTGACAAAAAAAACAATGGGCTTTATTGAAGCAGCAATGAACTAAGAGGTAACCTAAGAGTTCAGCCTGAGGCCAGTAGCTTAATAATAAGTTGTAAATTATCAGAATTACAGTCTTTTAAAAGAGACTTGCTTGAGTGGGAGAACACTGGCCACGGAAGAGGAAACTGGCCAGAATTATGAATGCCTCTCGCCCAATACTTTAAACGTAATATTATGAATGATACATCTTTAAAGATAATATAAACCCTTTTTATTACATAAAAAATATCAATAGTGATCTTCTATCTTCAACCATATTTCTTTAAGATTTGAATTATTATGCTAGATACGCCCTCCCGCAATACTTGTCTTTGTTTACTCTTATTTTTTATCAAAGAACTTGTCCCTTTATATTTTTATATTTCAAGGCAGATGTTTTACTCCACTCTTTTAAAACCAAAGCAATTTATAGATGGAATACAAAAAATATCCATATATATTAATGCTCATTCAAGTTTCAAGAAAATTAATGAAGATCATCATAGGGTTTTACTAAGAATTTCATATCTATGACTTTTTATATTTTAGAAAAGTTATACTTTTCTTAATAAGCGTGCAAAAGGGGGGAAAAGGCAATTTTTGTGAAACGGAGGGGGTAAAATATTAAGTATACTTTCTCTAATATTTTTCCACATGATCCGCAACAGTCCTGCTTGTCTGCAACTTCCCTCAAATTTTCTTTTATTTATATGAAAGTATCTATCAAGATTTACAGACAGGTCAGATTCTCTAATAGTATGTATAGAGTGTCCCTAGTGTAAGATGAATCGGGCATTCGCTATGTGGATCATTTTTTGGTAAAGGGAAAGTATGATGAATGGAGTTCATATTGCAAACTTGATTGCAATGCCTTGCACTATATATCTACACAATATGCAAGACAAGTCAGATTACAACATGCGTATAATAGCTTCAAGATTTGTTGGATTATGGATAGTTCGATAGTAAATCGCAAGGCTTTATAATTGCGAAGAATGAAGATGTAAATATACTGGAATGTCCAAAGTGTAATGTGCGGCCTTAAATCATGACATACCTTGCAACCAAATGGCAATACACGCTCCGGTGGCAGAAAGTTCAGCCATAGGTCTCTAGCCTCGTTATCTGGAGCAAGCCCAGCTTTCTCATCTCCACCAAAATAGGTTGCATATATTCGATCCGTAGGCAGTTTATACACCTGCAGAAGGCAGGCACAAGAACAGTTACCAACAAAGCAACAATACATAAACTTAGCAGAAATGTTCCAGAAGAAATTCTCCATTACACTTATCCAATATAAATATCAAGTCGGTATTACTAATTTCAATCTCGCCTTCACAACATTTTGTAAGTGAAGTTATTTTTTCTCTATATCCGGCTTTGTGAAATCCAGTACACAATGGAAATTCAGTGCCAAAAGTACAGCTTTTTTAGAGAAATGAAACAGGAGAAGTTCAAATGACGGATTTGGAAATCCGCCCAATAGAAGTGGTACAAAATCATTAAAAATGCAAAATTTTATTCAAAATTGACACAGCATGGTCATCAATTGAATAGAGTTTAACTTCTTAAAATTCTTGTAACCTAGATAAAAAGTAAATTATTTATCTAGAATCCAATAAAATCCCCAAGCCAAAACTCAAAATGAACTTGCTAATAACTCAAAACTACAACTTTTACTTGGAAACCCCCAAAACAAAAACCCTAACCAAATCCACTTACATCAGTGAGCAGCTCCCAAGCCCATCCAATCGCCTCCTTCTTGAAATAATCCCCAAACGACCAATTCCCCAACATCTCAAAAAACGTATGATGGTACGTATCCTTCCCAACATCATCGAGATCGTTGTGCTTCCCTCCCGCTCGAATGCACTTCTGCGTGTTGCAAGCTCGATCGAGCTTCCCCAATGGCGTGTTGGGGTCCACGGTCCCCAAAAAGATGGGCTTGAACTGGTTCATCCCGGCGTTGGCGAAGAGCAGCGTGGGGTCGTCGTGGGGGACGACGGGGCTCGATTTCCAGTTGACATGGCCCTTGGATTCGAAGAAGTTGACGAAGGTGTCGCGCACTTTGTCCGCGGGCCACTCCATTGGCGAGGTCGAGAAAACCCTAACCCTAGGTTTTGGGATGAGAGTGAGGAGGGAACGAAGAGGAGGGACGAGATTGGATAGGATCATGTAATTTGTGGCCTTATTGGAGCTCCATTTATTGACTGGTGATTCTTTTTCCTTTTCTTTTTCTTTTTAATTCCTTTTTGGGGATTTATTCTGATTTTTAATCCCCTTTTTTAACTTCCTTTTTTGTGGTTAGATTCTAGTCAACTTGTGAGTGAAGCTTGGCCAGCAAGGAAATAAACATTTTGTGTTATAAAGCTTATTCACCAAATTATCTAATCTTTGTACTTTTCCGCAACTAATTAGATTTGGAATGGGATCCATCTCGCCTTTTTTTTTTAAGATGAGTATTTTTACTTTATTTTTATTTATTGTTTAGGGAAAAAGGATTGATATGAAGTATGTATATCTAATAACAACTATTAAGTTCACGGTAAAATCTTTATGGTTTTCTTTGAACAAAAGACATTGATAAATTTAATATGAGTGTTAACCACCATACAGTAAAACATATCAAAATGGTAACGGTGCTGGATAATTATCATCACAGAACTCGCTTCTTTCTCGATTGTCAGGCTATCTATCCTCGATAGCATATTTTGAACGATAAAACTTGGTCATTTACAACCGTCTATACTGAATTTCGGAAATATTCATAAATGTTGAATTTTTGCAATAAATTTGAAAAATATCTTTAGATCATTGATCTTGCCTATGCCTGTCTAGATATCGGTCACATGAATCTTGAATTTTTATAACTTGCCCTTTAGGCATGTTTAGGTATGGTAGCTTATATTTTTCCTTTTAAGCACATTTTGTCATAGCTATTCTTTTATTGGCTAAATCAGATTAAGATCTTTACAAAATCCAAAAAATTTGCTTATGTTGCAGCAATTCTTATAGCAGCCCCGCCACCGCGGCTGAGAGAGAAGGTTGTCATAATTCTAAATGTCCGGTTGGTGTTCTTAAAATCCTCACAGGCTATCAGAAAACTTGAGAAAATCCGAAAAACAAATAAATTAGCTACAATAAAATTGCATTCCGACACGAATAAACTTTCTCTAAATAGGAAATTCCTCCCCAAAGATGCCATGAGACCATGTGGTCATGTATTCTCCAAAGATTGTCCTTCAAGCATCAAGGGCTAGGTCACGTCTTATATCTATCTATGCCAAGTCAATGAGCAGCGAATCATATGAAATATTATCCTATCAAATAATATAAGTTAATTGCATTAAGTAAAAGTCTTCAGCTAACACACTCTTCTGAACCTTGTCTGGGTAAAAAAATCTTGAAAAATCAACCAGAAAATCAAAGGTGAATTTGTTAAAAATAATTATAAAATTAAAAATTGCAGATGGCAGTATTTCTTAGTTCATTTGCAGATGGAACCAGCAGGAGAAAGAAAAGATGAAGTACAATGTCAGAGCAAATTTGATTTTCTTGGATATATTTGCTCTTTATAGTATGGCTTTGGGATGTAATTAGCTCTTAATCCAGGTAACAATTATAGTCATTATATATACAACATCTGACCTCTTCTCATCTCTTTGCATTTCTTTCCATTTGAAATTAAACCCCCAGCCGAAACACACAAAAAATGAAGAAGAAGAAATTGCAGAGGGAAAGAATACACCTCAACCTTATAAAATACGAAGAAGAAAGAAACCGGGGAAAAAAAGAGAAACGATCCCACCCCCAAAGTAAAGAAGTAAGAACAAATTTACTCATGAGATTAAGCAAGTGGTAAGTTGTTAGCACTCCAATACCCTTGTGTGTTTCTTTTTCTTGTTGTTATTTACTCCACCTGCACATCCTGCCTCAATTGTATGAGTTGTGTTCTCAAACTGCATTCCTGTACCTGCACGATGTTTATAAATACAAATTAAAGCACTTCCGATCAAATGCCGACCGGTTCCTTTTCCTCGTGTTATTTGCAGCCAAACAACACGTGCACACTTTTTTCAATACAGTTCTGTGAAATTCAAGGATCAGAATTACATATAAATAATTGAAACAAAGCTATCGAATGGCAATACTTCGACGAGGTAACTAATAGATTTATTTTATAGATGAAATGTGATGAAAGCTTCCAGATCCCAAAAACGTCATATAAACTGCTGTACATGACTTGTGTCTTTCTTGTTACACGAAGAAATGGCTTTGGCAATTAAATCTACAAGTAGTTTATGCAACAGCTAATTCAAAATTTATTTATGCATGTAGATTAATGACTTGAGCAAATTATATACCTGCATTGCTGCTGTTGAAGCTAGTAATTCTCTACACTCATCAAGCATGATGCTTTCTGTTGCAGCTACCTCAGAAAGTTCAGAAACCAAAGGGTTTGTTGCATCCATCTGTCGAAGATTTTTTTCAGAGTACAGTTTCAAAACAAGGAAGGCCAAATCAATATTAATACCTGGGTTTTAGATGTCATAACAACTAATCCTGAACAAATATCTGTACAGATCTTCAGCTCATATATAAATTATTTGGTTTCCCACCATATAAGTAGAAACAAGCCACTTTTTTGCGTATGCATTTTGCACAGAAGGATATTGAACTAGAATGCTTCATACGAGGTTATGTATTTTAATTTAAATATCATATACATTTTGTTTCAGTCTTCCTAATGATTATAAAAGACTTTGAGCCCCCAGTACATGCTTGAAAGAGGGGGGAAATAGCAAAAATAAAAAGGAGTAACAGCCCACTCCTAAGCTCTACCCCTTCAATAGTTTCTAATTAACTATATTTATTCATTATCTACCAATACGTAATGAACACGAATGAGACAACGCAATCAGAAGTCAATTTTTAGTTTAAAATCTCAGAAGACGCAGAATGCAAGTAGAAAAGATGAGATATATGAAAAGGCTATAAAGTATGAAAGCATTAAAAAGATGAAAACAAATTGAATTAGGATATACAAATTTTAAAATTTTACCCTGGACAGCAAATAGCAAATGGAGGAGCCCATTGCTTGCATGACATCAACTGCTGAACTAATAGAATTCTTTACAGCTCGAAGGTCCGCCTGCATAACAACACAAACAAGATATAAATTTGAGGCTCGCTCAGTTTTTACTTAAAAAAAACATTGAATTACATACTTGCATGCATGATGTCATGCTAAGAAAAATATGAGTTTTTACAGTATTAACATACCCTTGCCCCTCGTGTTACTGGTAGACGCAATGTGCTTGCTTTCAGAGCTTCAATTGTCCCTAACATAGAAGTTGAGTGTTCTGCTTCAGATGCACCCCAATCTTCAAGGTATGCTATCTAAATGACAAATGGGTCTTATAAATTTTGTTTACTTCTGCAATTGGTCACTTCACATTCGCATAAGCAATATAAACATATAAAAAAAAGAGAGGCAACAATCTAAGAGTAGCGCGATAATAAGTTTTAAATAATCAGCCACCCTCTTTTCCTGTTACTCTACTTGTTTTGGCAAGTGTCACAATAATATATTACTAATGCATAGGCTCTAATCTGAATACTCAAACATCCACTGGGGGCACCATTTCATAACTCGCCCTGGGGAAAGCAAAAAATAAGCAAAAATGCCATAGATGGGGTCTTTGAAGTCCGTAAAAGAATTTCATTCATGCCAGCAATGAACACTACAAGGAGCAACAAATAATAGCAAGGCACATAACTTCAGATCCAACTATTTCGTAATATTCTTATATTGTCTTTTTTCTACGTCCTTTCGAATTTATAAATTCCCAGCAAAACACAAATGCAGACCGCAGGCACATAAAAGGATGCTTTGCAAATTAAATTTCTACACCGAGCACAGATACAAACAACATGGATTGTAAAGAATGCTCTGCAAATTAAATTATACATGGTCGGTGGACTTTTGATATCCAACCTCAAATTTTTGCCGTCGCTAGCTGGAGAAACTCTTTAGATGAAGTCCATCCACCCATAATAACAAAGTTAGGCAACACATGGTGCTGTGTGCGTGTGAGAGGATCTGACATGAGGGGCACACACATGATTGAGTAGTTTTTGTAGGGATAGAGACTAGATCGCTTCATACAGTAATTAATATATACACAAGCCAATCACAAACCATGTTAAGGACAAAAGTCGAGGGATTGGTTTCTCTACTTAAGCACATGGTTATAAATTATCCAATTTTTGGTCATAAGTGCTTAATAAATACTGTATTGATATTGATAAAGGAGGTGCTTTCTGGCCATTCAACAGTTTAAGAAATACTTTGACATGCCAAAATCCAAATGCCCAGATATTTTTGCAGCAGCAGCAGCGAAAACAAACCTTCATCCCAAAATTTTGGGGTCGGCTTTATAAATCCTTCTCTTCCATTCTGCTATGTTGAAGGCCATCTCCTCAATTAAATTAAAAATAAACATACCGTTCTTAATTGTCTATATCCATGTTCGTTTATGTCCTCCCCTATCCTTGGTTGTGCCATTGACTACAATTTTGTCACTTCTTCTAACCGAGGCATTGATTGATCTCCATTGCATATGACCAAACCATCTCAATATGTTCTCTTTCATCTTATCCTCTATGGGAGTTACCTCTAACTTGTTACAAGTACGCTCATTTCTTATCCCTTCTTTTAGTATATTGCCCGGATATTTTGCACCAGACTATTATTTCACAACATCTATTCCATGCTAATATCAGAAGTTAAAATGGAGTTCCTATAGCTTCAAACCCAGTCTATAGATATATGGAATACTCTGGAAATCAACTAATAAAGACGATTTATTTATGCATTTCCACTTCGCAATTCACAACATTTCTACGAAAATGCATCATTTTTTAGGGTACAAGCCAATACAATTTAAAGTCTAAGTTGATCTTATTTCTATAATTTTCTGGAACCTGTATTTTTATAATGCAAAGGCACAAATTGAAAACAGAGTAGAAGTGTATTTGTTCACTGGCCATTATAAATGAAAGAAGATATTTGTCAAACTGATATTATGTCTCCGAAATAAGAACTTCATATACCCATTACCCAACAATTTTAGAAAAGATTGGCCATATAAATCAGCTGATCTATGTAACTTTCTCAGCAAGGGGTAGAATATGAGCTGCTAATAAATCAACCTCAACATAATATAGTAGATAAGTTACCAAGGACCTTACTTGATCTTTTAGTATTGACTTCAACATCATGTCTTGCCTCAAATTCTGTACATACATCCTTTTCACCATGATGGAATCACACAATTGTGAGGTAATATTCCATACATTGTAAAGCATATCCTGTATCAGTTCCCAATCAACATAAACACTTCAATGGATAAAAGATGAAAAAGGAAATGGATACAATGGATGCCAACAACGAATATAACATGTACAAGGAAAAGGACTTTTTTCTTGTTTATTTCAATGATAAGGTATGCCACAAAAGGTGGCTGCCCCCTTCTCAGTTGAACAGGTTTGCTCTCCTCTCCCCTTTTGTCCTTGTTTAGATTCATAAATTTTTCTACAACCTACTTTGATGTGTGCAGTAACCAAAACCAGAAGACAGAATAAGAATGAAAAACAATTATCAGCAGCATTATAATTAAACGAATAAGAATTATGCAAGTTAAAAGTAAAAGCATCCAATTTAAATATTCTAAAAAAAACTGATTCCCTACCTCTACTATTAATTTCTGAGTTGAAAATGCTGCATCAGCTCTGGCATTAACAAACCGCCACTGCAATTCCCTATTGTAAAGCAACCGCAACTGATGGGCATCTTCTAAGTGACTGGGGCTCCTCTTTCCTTTCCGCACATCTGCCATATAATTGAGAACCGAGGACGAGACACCGACTCGTGTCCATGTGTTGCTAGATGAAGAAGATAATGGAGGAGTTGATGGCCTTGACCTTAATGGACTCGCCAAACCCCTAGATATAAAAGGCGACGCCATCAAACCCTTATTTGGCGACGATGGACGAATTAAACTTGGAACAGGCGATGGGCTTCTACTTTGCCTTGTAATCGATGGAGCTCTATCCGATGGAAGAGAAACTGTGTTTCTAGACAAAGTTGCTACCTTTTCACTTCCCTTTGAAGAAACAGGCGGTGCCATCTCATTCGTTGAATTTTTTAAGGACATTCCCCTCGTAGGTGAAAGCCCGCGAACTGAAGCTGACAAAGAAGCTGATCGACTTATTTTATCACTTAAATCCATGCTTCTAGAAGATATCTTGCCTCCAATCATGCCGGGCCACCTAAGTTGATCGATTGCCCTCACGTGTGAATTCTCCGCGGGCTTAGAATTCTCCAATTGATCTGAGGCGTTTCTCCCCCTCAAAGGTGTCCTTTTTCTCTCAGAAGTTGCATTTGCATTTGGAGAAGATTTCAATGTGTGATCTGGCGAAGGATTTCTAATTGGTCTATCGCTCTTACTAGCGAGGACAGATGAAGATTCTGACTGGAAAGAAGCTGATAGGCTGCGAATCGAAGGCCACAACCCATCGGGAGCTCGGCCAACTAGCGATCTCCGTGAAGAGTTTGGCCTCTCAACTATTGTATCGCGAACTGGGGTAGTGGACCTTGAGGATGGAGATGATGGAGTACAAGGCCTCGATGATGATGGTGATGAAGGCCTTGAAGACTTTGACAAAGGAGTAGTTGAAGTTGGAGATGAAGGTGTTGAGCGCCGCGATGGAGGAGATGAGGGGGTTGTAGGCCTCCTTCTTTCGGCTGATTGAGCCCGTTGGGATACAGATGTTCTAGGGTTCGGCGACGGGGCCCGTGGAGATGGAGTGGTCCCCAATTTGTATCTTGAGGTGATTTCTCTTGCTCGTGGCTTGCCATTGGCCGGCACCGCATTGTTCTTCTCTGAAGTGACCAGCACGGGCCTAGGTTTCTCTTCAATCAATAATGACTTTTCATCTTTGCGAAAATCCATCAACTAGAGCTTTTGTGTCAAACCACATCGAAGTGTTCTTCTAAGTATATGGATGTACCCGCTAGCAGCACCAGTCCCTAAAACCTGTCATGATAAATGATAAAAGTCGAGGAGAATTACAAGTTGGGCAAAATGACAGAAGCAGCTCAGGAAATAGGTTGTTTCTTAAAGCCAAAATAGACACAAACCAAAGTAAGAAGGAAGCCTATGCAAGCTTTCAGAGAAGCATTTTGACAATAAAGCTCTACATGGCAATTGGGTTTCCTAAATTTATAATCATCAAACCTGAGCAAGTGGAAGCTAGAAAGAGTGTTCAACATTCTCAACCTTAAAACCAAATAGGAGTAGAATACAAGAATAACAACATGTGTGCCAAACTAAGCAAAATAAAACAGATTCATGAACTAAGAAAACCAACATTACACAAACCTGTTATGAATGGAGCTGAGAGAGGAAGAACTTGGGCAATGCAGCACCCTAAGGGAAATGGGTTTTCTAAATTAACCAAAATGCATTCATATTCTGAGGGGGGGGGGGGGGGGGGCAAAAAATAAAAATCAAGGCAAGATATAGAGGACAACTGTGTCAGCCACTGCAAGACTTGTACACCCAATGGGATTAGTATAAGTAAATGATGCGTCAAAATAAGTAATATGAATTGTTTTCTAATCTTTGGCAGCAGAAATAAATAAATACATGTCAGTAACTATCTTAGACCTTGGTCGGGAATCAAAATGAAAAGGATTAAATGCAAGAGTTTGCCTTAATAACAGAAGGGTAAAATGGTAAGCCAGCGATGGTAACAAAATTTACAAAGGGGATCCACCTCGAGCTTGTTTTAATGGCAGTTCTAGGGATTGGGAAGAGGCGTGGAGATCCACGTCAAGAGCAGATCAGCTCCGATTCCCTATGAAATTGTTTACATAAAACAGAAGGGGGAAAAAACAATAACAAAAATCGCGTTTTTATCTCTGTGGTTAGGGTTTTGGGCGTTTTTATACCTCAAGGGGAAACTAAATTTGCACGAGCTCATCTCAAGTTCTCAACCATTGATATAAATAAATAAAAATTCAATTTGTTATGGGCATATACCAAATTAAAGAGCAAAGAAGGAAAGACACAGTTTCGTTCAAAATTAAAGAAAAATAGAACAGCAGAACTAAAAATTCGATTTTTAGGTTAATACCACCGCAGAAAATTGGGGGAAAATCCTCAAAATTAATCAAATTACATAAAGAATCTATCTTTAGCAATAAATGAAGGAGCATCTCACCTCGAGATCAGCGAGATGGGTCGCCCAAAATCAAGCGCAGAGGCCGTAAACAAATCGAGGAGGGGGGGGGGGGGTAGAAATGAAATAAGCGAAGAAGCGTAGCCTCGAAGCGTCCGCTCGAATCCGAAGGATTTTGTCTCGGTTTAGATCCGCGAATCCTCGGATCGAACCCAATATCGAAGAACTTGTGCGAAAAATCCAAGGGAAAAACGAATGCAGCAAAGCTACGATTTTTAATTTTTGTTGAATATTTTATTTTTCGTTTCGTCTCTCTTTGTTTGGAGTGTCAGAAAAAAACGGGTTTCGGTTAGGAAAGGGGCGTTGGAGAAAGAGAGAACCACTTTACTTTATTTTAATTAATAATTACTCCTGTTTATTTTATCTATATCTATATTATTTTAATTAATAATTGTTCCTATTTATTTTATCTATATCTATAAGCTTTCCATTTTATATTTACCATCTTTAAACTTTTCATATTTGATAGGAACCCTCTTGAATTGTCCATTTTCTTTCACAAACGCACACAATTTTCTTTGAGGGTGTGGGTACAGAAAGAGTATTAACATATTTAGATAGAGAATAATGAAGAACATATTCTATCACTTCTACGAGAGAATTTCTCCTGCCGCGGCGGTCAAAAATCAACCCTACAACATTTTTCATGCAACCGGCATCTATCATTTTCACATGATTCTAATTTCTTTTAACCATTGATTCGGCATGTGCAATAGTTTTATGATGATAACATTTCACCCTACTAAATTAATTATTTATGGGTTAAAAACTATCGTGTGTTAAAATTGTCGCATCCAAATTTTAGAAGTTGAAAATCAAATTACTCATTTTCGAAATGCAGATTGATTTTTGGCCACAGCCATAGAAGGATTTATGATCATGCTCACAAGTGGTGTCTCCTCAGATTACGACACGTGGTGGATGACGTGTCCCGAAGGCTACGTAGGTGGAATAGATGAGTTGCATTATGAGGATTCCTCGGGATCCTCTTCTCGAGGAACGTGTCCGATCTTTCGAGAGACCTCCCTGAATACATACCGCCTTCGCCTGGGAAACTACCAGTAGCTCGTCTCCGAGCTTTCTCAGTCTCCTTGCTCGTCTTCGAGCCGTCTGACGTGCCGAGCTTCCTCGGCCTCTCAGCTCGTCTTCGAGCCGTCTGACGTGCCGAGCCTCCTCGGCCTCCCAGCTCGTCTCCGAGCTCCTGACGTACCAAGCTTCCCCGGCCTCCCCCGATCAACCAAGAGCGTAGATCCCATACGCTCCGCAAGGCTCTGCGCATATCGCTAGGGCGAGATATCCGCCTCCCCACGATCCGCGTCCCGCGCTTGCGCATCCCTCCATTAATAGGCGCATCCCTCCATTAATGAACGCATTCCGCCATTCAAGGCGAGAATAATGCTGGGGCGTAACTGACGGCGGTGATCCCGCACTTGCTCGCTCCACGCGACCCCTATATAAACCCCTTTCTCAGACGACTTGGGTATCTCGAATTTTTTTCCAATACGCCGTTACTCTGCACTTATTCCTCGGCTCTAACTTGATCGTCGGAGGATCCTACGGTGGTCATCCACCCCGGGACTTCTTTGCAGGTAGCCCGACATCCAACATCAACCCATTGAGATCCACACTCAGCAACTCCCAATCAAATCTCAGCCGTCAAAGACCGCCATCAAAGGATCGACAGAGGACAACATCTGAAGGAGATCCCAGCCTCCGTCAGTTGGCGCCGTCTGTGGGAACGAAAGGCTTTTTTTGTTCCACCACAAAAATTGATCTTCCACCCTCGACCCAATGGCGAGCGATGACCGCAACGATCCGAATACGAGCCGCCACAACGGAGGCGGGAGCGGCTCGCCTCCCCCTACCAACTTAGGCTGTGGATCAAAAGCCCTCCTCTCGAGGCCACCGAGAAGCTTCCTGCTCGGTCCATCCCTAGAGGGTACCTTCCTGCCCATCAACGCTAAGAATCTAAAGCCCTCCTTTCGAGGCCACTGAGCAGCTTCCTGTTCAGTCCATCCCTAGCGGGTAGCTTTCTGCCCATCAAAGCTAAGAATCTAAAGCCCTCATCATGAGGCCGCTAAGCAATTTCTTGCTGGCCCATCTACAGCGGGTAGCCCAACAACGCTGTGGATCCAAAATCCTCCTCGTGAGGCGACTGAGTAGCTTTCTGCTCGGTCATCCACCAGCGGTAGCCTCTTGCCCAAGAACGAAGCGGATCTAAAAGCCCTCCTCACCAGGCCGCCGAGTAGATTCTTGCTCGGCCCATCAATCGGTTCAGACTCGATGCGCGCTCGCCACCTCGACTCGGGGGAAAGGGAGGATACTGACCTTCCTACACTTGGCTATCATTCGACTCGATGAGCGATCGCCACCTCGACTCCGGGGAAAGGGAGGGTACCGACCTTCTTACACTTGTCTATCATTCGACTCACACTCGACAAGCAAGTACCGATCTAACACTCGCGAGACGAAAAGTATACGAGCTAAAGTACTTACGCAGTGAACATACATTTGGGTAAAGAGAAAAGGAGTACTTTATTTATAACAAAAAATAAATACAAGGTATTCTGGGCTCCTCAACCTCACAAAAATGCCCGGAGGCTTACAAAAATTTTGAAAAAGAAAAAAATCCCTAAGGAAGGAAAGCTCAGGCCGTCGGCTCGGGAAGGTTCTCACCCTGCTCGATGCCGGTGTCGAGGACCAAAACTGCGACCTCTGGGTCGGCGCTTCCACCGGAAGCTTCACTCCCAACGGCCGCCCCGGCAACTTCCCCCTGCAGCTCTTCCTCGGCCATGGGATATTTAGCACGGATCTCGCTGATATTGACCCCCGGCGCAGACTCCTTGATGGCATCGAGTGCATTGTGCCAGACGACAGCCGTGGATTCGGTGAGATCGGAGTAGAATTGGTCCGACGCCTTGTACGCCTCCACGGCCTTCTCCGCCCGGCACTCGGCGAGCTTCACCTTGTCCAGAGCCACCCGGACATCCCTCTTGAGGGTATGTTCGCCGCCGAAAGACGCGACCGGAACGTTAGGACGTCTTGCCTGAATTTTGGGGGCAGATGCTATTTGGATTTATCCGTCCACCTCTCCGAAAATACCAAGTTGATTTATGGCACCGTATATCGAAGGTTTGGACGGATGCGGTCGTCGTAGCAGACTTCGTCAAATTCCCCCTCGTTTGCGAGGGGTTTTTTTGATTGTGGGGACGCTCTTCCCTGCAGGCACGAGCCCCTGCAGTTAATTAAGTTATCGCATCGCGATAACCACTTTCTCCTACTCTGGAAGTTCACTTCCTGTCGTGTGTATTTTTGTTTGTTTTGGTTTTGATTGCCCGTGGATTGTATACGGAGACTAATTTATGTCATCGTCCGTAGGGCGCGGATTAGTCCAAATCCGTATATTCTAGATTTGGGCTTGGGTTGATTTAAGGATCGTTGATCTGGTTTGAGATTAAGATCAACTTAAACATATGAGCATTTGGAGCTCGATTGGTTTTTTGTTAAGGATACGTTAGTCCAATTTGAGACTAAGATCTACTTAACATGGTCTTAGGATCATTTTTTTGCTTTAGATCCAACAAAAGAGCATTTGGGCTATGTTGTTTTAGTTTAAGGATGTTTCAGTCCGTTATCGCCATTTTGGAGGCGAAGTTTTAGTTTGAGGACATCTCGGTCTGTTGAGGTGAGATTTTAGTTTAAGCACATCTCGATCCGTTGACCACTATTTTAGAGGTAAGGTTTTAGTTTAAGGACATCTCGGTTCGTTGTCCATCTTGCGTGCACGTGTATTTGTTACGTGACGGGATGAGCAACGATAATTTAGGATGCACCCAGTTTGGGGTGCAGCCTGATTTGAGGCGTGCACATCAGTTTAGAAGTGCACCAAAAAGCCGTTGGTTGTTGGGGCCCGCCACCTCTCTGAAAAAGTTGAGGAATTATAACGATGTGGATCAGAGGTGTGGAGAGATGTACCCTTGAATCAATTCCCGTATTTTAGGGAAAAAGGAGTTAGTGGTAAACCCGGAAATCATCAGTCATATTTTGAGACTAAGATTTCCTCGGGAGGATGTGGGATGAGTATCGTTTTGGATATCATCAGTTGGAAGATCAATAGTCGTATTTGTGACTAAGATCAGTTTGGGAAATCATGAATACATGGGCTCAGTTGATCTGAATCAGGGAGGTTTTATCCTCAGGGGACCTAGCCAATTTGGGCTTGGTCCATTCAGTTTTTTTTATTGAAAAGTGCCAAACACTTGTTTGGGCTCTGTTTGATCAGTCCCCTTTTTGTAAATGGGCTGGACATTTATATAAGTTCCGACGCTCACGTGTAACCATGTGGGCTCTCAGTCATGGGGATTTCCCAATAAGTGTTAAACACTTTACCCCTTTTGTCTTTGTATGGAGTGCTAGGCACTCTTTATGGCGCTCACGTGCTAAGCACGTGAGGCGCTAGACGCTGCCTAGTGAGTGCTAAGCACTCTTCCATTCTGTGGCGTCCATGTGAGGGACACGTGAGGCGCTGGGCGCAGCTCATTGAGTGCTAAGCACTCTCCTTTGTGGCGCTCACATGAGGTGCTGGACGCTGAGCGCCGTTCATTGAGTGCTAAGCACTCTTCTCTGTGGTGCCCACTTGAGGGGCACGTGAGGCACTGGGCGCTGAGCGCAAATCAATGAGTGCTAGGCACTTTCCTCTGTGGCGCCCACGTGAGGCGCTGGGCGTCGCTCAGTGAGTGCTGGGTACTTTCCTCTGTGGCACCCACATGAGGAACACGTGAGGCGCTGGGTTCTTTCTTTTATGAGGACCAGATTTCTCTCAAGAACAAGTTCCTCCTGATGAGAATTAAATTCTCAACTCGTGGGAGACTTAACTTGTAGATCTCAGATCCAGAGAAAGAACTAAGTTCTTTTTTTTAAAGGATTAAACCCTTAGATATGTAAACGAGATAATCTTTTTTCTTCTTATTTACCTAGAGTTTTTTGAGGAGGGAGATCTTCTCTGTTTCTTTTTGAAGATCTCTTCTTTTTTTTTAAAAAAAAAAAGCTTATGGGGGGCTTCCTCTCCTCAGATTTGAAGTCTTCGGTCATTTATATAGTAGAGACAAGTTTGTTAATTAGTTTTTTTAAAGAAATCTCTTATTAAGAGATCCTAATTGATTTAGGGATTTTTACCCACCGTTGGATTTTTGATCCAAGGGCTTTTGTTTACAGAAAGTATTATCTTGTTTTTTTTACAAGATCGGGGAGATATTTTCCCGTACAGAATTTATTCTGTAGAACGGTGATTTTTTTAATCACCATTAGATTTTAATCCAACGGTCCTCTGTTTTACAGAAGGCATAAAATTTTATTCTATAATCCCACCGAAGGTATATTTCTTATTTTAGAAAGATTTGAGAAATATTTCCTCTCAATAGAATTTTAATTCCGAGTCTTGATGATTTTTCATCTCCGTTGGATCTTTGGTCCAACGGCTCTACTTAACAGAGAGTAGAATTTAATTCTATCTGGGCGCCGGCGCTCATGTGTTGTGCACGCGGGCGCTAATTAAGGTTTTAATTCCTTTATGTGCTTTACACATTGGCGCCCACGTGAGGAGCACGTGCGGGGCCAATATAAGAGTTTTTAACTTTGGCGCTGGCGTCCTCGTGGAAGGCATGTGAGGCGCTGCCTCTTAAATTTTGAACAGAGTTTTGCTCTTTTATTGGGGGAAACAAATGCCCCCCACCGTTGCGTTCACGTGGCCCACACGTGAGTGCAGCGGTGACACATTTTCTACCGTTCGATCTCCTGGGGAGTTGAACCGTCTCTTAAAGTTTTATAAATAGGGTCTTTGGTCCTTGAGATGGCTGTTATTCATCTTCTTTTTAACCTTCTTCTATCTTGAGAATTTAAATTTTCTTTCAGAGTTCAGATCTCTGTTCAAAGAAATTCTTTTAGAGTCAAAACTCTGTCAAAGTTTTGGTAAGAACCATGACCATGTCCTAATATTTGAGGAATCCCTTCATGTCTTAGGGTTTTTAACCCATTAACAGAGTTTTGCTCTTCTTTTATTATGATCTCTTAGAGATCTAAAAAGTTTTTTTACTTGAGTAGATCGTAGATCTTAAAGATCTTTTAGGGTTTTACCCTGTTAGCAATTTTGTTTTTTGAAGGTTATTTGGAATTTTATTCCCTTTCTCGAGTAGAGTTCTGGGATGTTATCCCATTGTTCTACAGAGCTTGGCTCTGAAAAATTTCTTTAAAAAATTCTTTTGGGAATTTTATTCCCTTCATAATTTCTTGACAAATTTGAAATCTGTTTGCAGAACACAGTTTTCGAGGGAGTTCAACTCCAGAGTTTAATGATGTTTTCTCATTAATTGAGAATCCTTTTGGATTTTATTTTTAATGAGTCTGCCCCATCATTGATGGGGCGTTACCTTGATTTTGTGGGGGGCCCTGTCCCTTTCTTTTTGAACTGCGGTGCAGTATAAATTTAAGTGCTAAAGCCTTGAACATTGTGTCAATAGCTGACCCTTCCCTTTTTATGCAGGCACTATGACTTTCGATTCCTCCCTTCCCTTCGTTCGTTCGGAGAGTGCCTTTGCCGACGCGCCCGTAGATCGGGAAGTCTTCGTACTTATCCGAGACCATGACCCAGAGCAAAAGTCTCTTCATCTGTGAGGGTCATGGTATAGTCAAATTATTCGGGGTCGGCGTAGTTTTACTTGCGCAGCGCCTTCGGAGCCGATCCCGGCAATCCATTATGCTGATTCGCCGCCGGTGACCTTCGCAGTAGAAGAGGTCAACTGGACCTCGGAAGGTCGTCTTCAGCCTTCCATGGCTTCAATACCAATGCATCTGCCGATGGCCTTGGATATTTTGGGGCGACTCATATGCCATGGAGAGTCGCGTCCTTGGGATCAAGTTTACATGATAGGAATGACTCCTCGTCAGTCGTCCGACTATCTACAGTGGGCCCGATATATCCTGTCGGACAAGAAGTCGCTGTTATTAAAGACCGAGTTGTATCCCGCGATCTACGCGTCCCTCTTTCACTACCACTCTCCTCATGCGTGGTGGATCAAATCCTTTTTGGAACAATGGAACATCCCGACCCATACATTTCATTGGAGGAGTTTGCGGAGATCTCCGCCCTACCTGTCAGAGGGGAGCACTATGAAGAGCTACTTCCCCCCGATGAGTATGTCTTCGCCACCAAACCAGTAGTAATGGGCCTTACTCCGGAGAACACCGTTCAACATCAGTTACCAAGCTTGATTAAGGTGTTGAACATGTACGAGAGTTTATTCCTAGATTCTGGCGGGCACGGAGTTGGCTTCGCAGATTTCATCGCCCACTTTTTTCGTCCGGAAGTTCTGTCTAAATAGGCTGCGAAATTGGCCAAACTTGACGACCCGTTCGGGTTTGGTTCGGATAACTTGCCGGCTGCGGAGGCAGATTTAAAGAAATTCTTTATTCCGGATACTCCAGTCGTCCCCTTTGCAGAGATTGCTCCCCCGGATGTTCACAAAGATACGTTCTTTTTGGGATTTATTGGCTTGTGGCTGAGTTGGTTTGCGCTTCCGACTCACCCCCGATACATAAGGCCATCTGTTTTTTATCCGGCTCTTCGCATCGTCACGGGGACGCGCATGGCCGTTGGGATTGCGGGGTTGGCTCATTTGTATCATGGCCCGAGCTTAGCCGCTGACACCACTCAACCGGGGGTAAATCTCATGTATCTCTCATTGCACTACTTCACATTATGGATCGAGATACACGTGTCGGGCGCCTCTGGTGTTCATAAACGACCCCGATTCTACGAAGGCTACAACTTCCCCCAGGTCATACATCTAGTTGACGCTTCCGCTCCAGATCCATCACAACGAGAGGCTCGGCGATTGCTCCTTCACCCACGCATGGTTGGGGATAGTATGAACTTTGTTGATAGAGTCCTGACTATCGGCAAAAAATCTTCTAAAGTGGTCCAATCGTTGCATGATACTTTCAAGGACGGGGCTTCTGCATTGAGGGCTTGGGAGGTTATGCACCTGTATTCCATCAGGCCGGGCTTCCTAGTATTTAGACAGAATGTCTCAGTGCTGTTTATGAGGTACAACCCATATCGTTTTGCCCAACAATTGGGTTATAACCAAGGTGTTCCTCTTGAGGCGTTCTTAGTTGAGCCGGTTGCTACGGAGGAGGGTATTCGCGGTGCAATGCATCATTTTATGCGATTAAATACAGGGTCCCATTTCCTTATCAGCTAGCCGAGCTATGTGCCAAAATCCTCGAATACTTACATCGCGTGGTACCGGCATGCGATAGGTGCTGTTATCAGGGAGGAGAGGCGGCTGCTACTTGACCACAAGGATGTCGTCCCAGCCGATAATCCATCGGTCCCGCTGAATCGACGGACCACTGTTCGTCCTTCTTTAAGAGAAATCACTACGGCTGTAGTCCCATGAGCTTTTCCTGCTAAGCTTCGACCGGATGTTCCTGCGACTGCGGTAGCCGTGGCGTCTCCGGACTCAGGCATCGGTTCAGAGATCGGGACCTGTCATCCGAAAAAACCCATTAAGCGAAAGCTTTTATCGTCGGCGGTGGGTGTCGTTTCGCAGAAAAGGAAGAAGTCCCTATTTTCTGTTGACGTCGTATTCGGATAGGAGCCTCACGCCCCTTATAGTGAGGGCTTGTGCGAATATGGCATCAACGAGGGTTTATTTGATGCACCCGTGACCGGTACTGACTTTCAGGCTGCCATTGATGCTTCCAAATGACTGGCCCATGAAGAAGCAGCGTTGGTTTCTATTGTGGAGTCCGGTATACTCCATTTACACTTTTCTGCATATATCCCCTCCCTCCTTATTATGCTTTATTAATACTCTCCTCCTTAACAGATATCTCTGTTGAAGAGGCTCTCGCGGCTTCCCTCAGGACGTTTCAGGAGGAAGAGAGGCTCCCCGCTTCTTTGAGCCTTGGTATAATTCGTTTCATTACACCTTTACTCTTTTAATTCTTTTTATTCATGGTCTGACTCTATTTCTTTATCCTATTACAGGGACCACCAAAATCCAGGTTATTCCGAGTGCAGTGCCAATCCCAGGCGGCGATGCAGGAAAGCTTTCAGAGCCACCGACCGTGGCTGAGGCCCTCCCAAGGCCACTACAGGAGACGCTGCTGAAGCATCCGATGATGGATGCCGTAGCGGCTCCGGAGGCCGAGCTTGATTCGGACGACGACTTCCTCCTATCGGAAGTTTTAAAGAGGTCGGTTCTCATGGTCCAGGCTAAGAGAAAGCGTAGAAAGCATGCTGCAAGGGAACGCGAAGCTGTCTTGTCCGCGGGTGCAGGTTTGAGTAGTGTTCCAGCTGCTGACATTCCTTCGGTGGACGTTCCTTTTGCCCTGCCTACTGCTTATAGACAGGTTACGCGTGCAGCTCGTGAAAAAGGCAAACAACTACTTCAAGGTAGAACAACGCACGGCTCTTAGTAACAGCCCCTTTTCTTTCCTTTTTTTTAACATACACATTTTTTTATATACAGAGCCAGATTTGGGTGATGGCGTGACAGGGGAAGTGCCGACAATTAAAGAGCCTGAAGTGGCCAATCTTTCTCTAGAATCTGGAACCGTTCCAACTGTCCCTCCCTCTCCCTGTGGATCGGCGGGTGATGCAAGCGTTACGACGGCCCTTGTCGAGTCAGGTGATGAAGCTATGGGTGCTGAATCTACCTTCCCCATGGAAACCGAAGAAGCCGTTACGACCTGTGACGCTTCGGGAACGGTTTCGGTTTCTGACCTGTCACGTACTCCTTAGGCTATTATCTTTGAGTTTTTAATCCTTCTAAGCATCTCTTATGATATTTCCTTTGTCCTGAGCATAGGCGCGGTAAACTCTGAAGCTGTACTAGCTAAAGAATTACCGCCGGCCATTGCCTTGACTGTCACGGTTCCTTCTCCCTCTTCTGAGTCTCCCCGAATTTCGGAAGGTAAAGACTTCTCATTTATTTGCTTCACTGTAGATACCATTTTTTGCATTAACCATATATTGTCGCAACCTTACATGAGTGCTCTTTGATCACTTATATCAAGTGCCAAACCCACATTTTTCCTTCCAATCGGAAGTCATTCCTCCTTCCGGTATTGCTCAGTATATTCTTCGCTTGATATTTTTTCCTTTCATGAGTAGACCTTCTGTTGCTAAGTTTTCCTCATATTGACCACAGTATCACGGCCTGAAAGAGGGAGCGAAGGAATAGCCAAGCCTCCAGTGCTCCCTGTCTTGCCATTTTCAACAGCTGGTACGGTAGATCTTATCCATCAGCTTCCTTCTTTATATTTCAAGTTGGAATTTGACCCTTATTCGTGCATGATTTATTTTGCAGCAATTATATCGGCTTCGCTTCATTTTGGGTCTCGCATTCCCATGCCTACGGGGCCTTTTGCTAAACGTCAATCTTCCAGGGGCGCGGTGACTAGCAAGCGGATGTAAGCGAATTTATCGAAGATCTTGATGCCGAAACTCTCACCTCCGCTGTGGATTTTGCTGACGAAGTCAACCTTATGCTGACGACGCTTGCGAATTTCCACAACGAAGATTTCTTTTGCTTTTGGGTTGATTATTGTAAGGAGATCGAGGCTTGTTTGCATGAGATCAAGCTCAAGCGTTTCGCTCCTGAAGTATTGACCTTGAAGGCTCAGCGGGTCGCGTGGATCAAGCAAAGCGCCGACTTCATTCAGTATTTTGAACAAAAGCCAACCCTGAAGCGAAAGGAGTATGAGACGGCTTCTGGCGAATCCATTCAATTGCGCGCCCAAATTGAAGCGAATGCTGCACAGCTGAAAGCTATCTTTGAAAACTCTAACAATGTATATCTGCTGGGCTGGCGCTGAAGCAGAAGCTCGTCTTTATTGAGCGCGTCACACAAGATTGCGAAGCTGCCAAGCAGGAAATCGCTGAGAAACTTTCATCCTGCTTGCAACAACGGGCTCAAATCGAAGCGGGGCTGGTCACAGTAGATGAATACGAGGAGGAGTTGGGGGGAGCGCATGAGAGGGTCACCAATTTATTGAATGCCTCTCATTCCTAATTGTAATCGTATTCCCCTTTTTGCATTAATTGTATCTCTTAAACATTTGGCACGCCCCGCTTCCCAGTATACGGGCAGAGGACGCGATGAGGCCGCTACGTATTTACTCTGAAGTAAATACGCTAAGCGTATCTAAGCAATATAAATATAAATGCACAAGAGACAAGATATGATAAAACAGAAACTTTATTTATTCACATTCTTTTGTACAATGCATGGAAAGTAAATACATCTGATGAAAGCAATGCCTAAACAGTGGCATAACAGAAAAAGAAATACTGAAGTGAAAAGTGTACAATGTAGCTAGAGCTCTGGATCGTATGCAAGCTGGTCCAAATCCTTGCTGGTAGGCTCGATCTCCTGAGTGTCCAGATCACCTGACAACATTCCAAAGAAAAAATAAAAGGAATGTCGTCAGCGAACAGTCGCTCGGTAAGTCCCAAAGATAAGGGAGAAATAGAATAGACAGAAAGAGAAGATAGCTTTTAAAGTTGTATTATATTGTTATACTGTTGTATTTAGTATTAATGCTATTGTTATCGTAAGTTCAAGGGTGAATATCAACCAATCTCAAGAGTGTTCTCAAACCCAACAGGGTGTAATCCAGAGGTAGGGAACCACGGGCTCGAATCAAATGTTAGTAACGGGACTTCGACCGTCGTCGAAGTATTCCAAACTCAACAGGCCACAATTCAGGAGCATGGAAACACGGGCCCTCATGATTGCTTGCTTGTGTTAGTAGACATGGATTCATGATCTAGGGGGACTCTTGAGATTCTGTTGGATTCACGAATGAACTACCCCAATACCCCGTGTATTTATTGTATTGATAGTAATGATTGTACTGATGGTATTGTATTGTATTGTATTATCTTGAAAATTGAATTGTATAGATGACATGCCGAAACCATGATATCGGTAAATGAATGTAACTGGAGAATCATGTAAATGGATGTAACTGGAGAATCATGTAAATGAAAGTATATCCATGGTTCGGTTCAGTCAAGTTGTATAAATTGATAAATTGAATATATGGATTCACGAATTCATGTTGAATTGTAAATTGTAGATTATACTTAAATCATATTCAAGTCAGATTATTAATGAGACTCAGTCTGAATCAGACAATTAGAAAAGAAATTGAAGTCCTGAATTAGGTTTTGATGTTATCGGTAACCGCTGCACATGGACGGCATGATTTGTGTCTTTTTCAAAGACGATTACTGCGTTGATAACACCGTTGTTAAGTTGTCTACCTTAAATAGGTAAGCATCACTTCTCCGGCTCCTTGAGACTCAAGAGATTGGTCCCGCTTAAATCTATATTTACTAGGGTCCTTAGGGTAATTTATAGAACTTGAGGGGGGTTTATGTAAAAATACTTTTGTATAATTTTAAAATACACACCAAGTATTTAATTATCGTCTTTAGAGTTGTCATAGATGTAGATTTTATATTTGTGATATTTCTAGTGAAAATAACATATTTTCATAATATAACGTATTTAATTGTAATATTGAACTTATATGGAATTCATGGTATTTTAATGTAAAGTGATTCTTGTGATTTTAGAAAAAGTTGGAATATTCATATTATCACAAAATAGATATTTTAATGATACATATATACATATTTATATAAAAATAATTTTAATATATATTATATTTCTAGAAATCTCATTTTTCTTAAGATTTTCGTATTTTAAATATTTCGAGACCGAATGCTCCTTGCGGAGGTAGGTATCTCGCACTACTAAGCCCAGGGACGTGCGATAATCCACTCCATCCCAGTCGGATTCCCCAAAATGGGTTGTAGCGGCGCTTTGCAAAGATTTGTTTAAAAATACTAAATCTTGTAAAAATGGTTTTATTAGTAAAGGGTATTTATATGTAAAGGTTCGTTTCCCGTATTCTATGTTCTCAAAAATTATTGTGCTATATTTCATATGAGTGTTGTGAGGAGGTAGGTCATTATCTCGTGATCTAACTTAAAGGTATATCAAGATTGTGATAATTTAATGTCAAAATGAAACTACATGGTATTTTACTGACAAAGAGCGATAAAAGTTACAAAATGATATAGATTGTCATGAAACTTGTTCAACATATTTGTTAATGATTAATAGTCAACATGTAATGGTTTAATAGGGTTGTGTTTTAAGAAAAGTGGGATTTTTAGAAAGAAACCGAATCGGAAATCGGTTTAACTCCAATTCCGTCGGGTTTTATTAAAAGATGTTTCTAGAGTAGAAAAGGAAAGAGGGAGGTGGGAATTACGGGTTTAGAGATCAGAAGAGAGGAAGAGGGAACTGAAGGAGGCGCCAGTGCATCGTTTCGTCACCGGGAGCTCCTAGAGTCGTCATCGGAATATCGCCGAAGTTTTCGCCTTTTTGCTAGATTAAATTGCACACAAATTCTCTATAGTTTTCTTGAGAGTTTTTTATCAGAATTTTAGAGTGAGGGGGTGTGTCTAGGGGTTGTATTTATAGGATAAGGCTAGGGTTAGGTTAGGTGAAGGGTTGTAAAGAAAAAATGTATTAAATTGTAATAAAATGTATTAAAATAAAGTAATTAGGGTTTTAAAGAGTCTATGTTACCGGTCTAGGGATTTAAACTATGCAGGTGTGCAGGGGATCCCAAAAGTCACAACTTCCATGTTGATGACTCGGCGGTCCGGCCGAGTTCGGCCGGCGGTGGCCCGAGTCGGCCGGTCCGCTGGCCGATTCGGCCGAGTCCGACCGAGTCATGCGATCGGAAGGTCCCCCGTCGGTTCATGTAGCCTCTGGTACAGTTAGTTTATCATGTGTAGTAGGGTTGTTGTGAGTTATGCACGTGTATACCCTTGGTATTCTAAAAATTCAAAATAAAACAATATTAAAAATAATGTGGGGTATGGGATTTGAACTCTGGTGGCTTGGTTCAGCAGTGCAAGGTCTTACCAATGAGCTACAAGCTCCTTCTTGCTATTAAGTAGCAAAACAAATATTTATCTTGTGCTCAGGCAAAATACCCCTTTCTGTAATTTTGAAAAAATTGTACAGAAAGTTGTACAGAAAGTTTGGGGTTGTTACATTCTACCCTCCTTATAAAAATTTCGTCATCGAAATTTGTAAGAGGAAAGTGTAACAGATTCAAAAAAAGTTTGGTGACCGAAGTACTGATAGTGTATGAAAAATAACAAAGTGATACAATGGTTTGAAAAGGTTGATGAGATTACCAGGGTTATCCTGGCCAACCGTCTCAGCTTCTACGGCCGCCAAATTGTATGCCTGACGTCTCGGCACGTTTCTTCATGCATGCTGGTACATTGCTGATTGTCGAGGTAAAGGTGATCCATGTGGAGGTGGTGCAGGAAGAGTTAACCGAGTAGGTGGAGCTTGGATAGCTGGTATAGCTGCAGAATTAGGATCAGTTCGGTTGTGTGGGCAAGTTCCTATGGTATGTGAGGATGATCCACATATCAGGCAAAGACCATTTGCTCGTCGGCAAACTTCCATCATATGTCCAGCTCTCTTGCAGTAGGTACAAAAGGCCGGGCTGGGCCTGTTGATTGGTACTCCCATTCTACTTGGTACAAATGGTGGTCCTGATGCGGCTTCTCCTGCCATCTGGTTGGCAGGGCGCTTCCCTCTGGCAGATTGAGGTCTGCTCTTCTTCTTCACCACTGCCTCATATCTTCGGGCAGCTTTCAAAGCCATATCATGGGTTGGGAAATCCCCTGTAGCTAATGCAGCTTGGATTTCCGGGTCCAACCCTTATTGAAATCTTCTAGCTCTGATCTCAGCAGTCGGTATGAGATGGGCCGCAAACCTGTTACGGTCTTGTGTTAGCTATGTAGTATGTGATATAAAATCGAACATTGAGACATATCTTACCGACTGAGCATGGTGAACTCAGCGTCATACTCATCTACTGACTTGGTCTACATCGAACTTTGTTGCAGATGGGTGAACTGCTGTTCCATGTCGAACCTGGCAGTCTCAGGGAAGTACTTTGCGTCGAACATGTCTCGGAAAGTCTTCCATTCGATTGGTGGTTCAAGACGGCTTTCTTCCGCCTTCCACCAGTTCTGTGCATTGTCCGTGAGCTGTAATTTTGCAATACGAACCCAAGCTATCTCTGGCACTTGTGCCGTTGCCAGATCATCTTCGATGCTCTGAGCCCATTCCTCAGCTTCCAGTGGGCTCTCTTTTCCTGAGAACTATTTGGGGTGCAAAACCCTGAATTGCTTCACCCCAGGTGCTTCTGCCTCGGGACGGTTCATTAAAAGAGCAGTCTGCTGCTGCTGTCCCTCTAGGAGGTTACGGATTGCCTCAAGCAGAACCGTCTGCTCGTTGAGCGGAGCAGGGACAGCAGGTGTGATTTGTAGTGAAGGTGGAGTGTTGTTGAAGTTGGTGCTGGTGTTGTTTGGGGAATCCATAACCTTGAATGAAAATTTAGGTTAGGACATATTCAAAGTATATGATTCAAAAAATATGAAATGATAAGATTCAAGAATTGTAAAGAATGTTTTCAATAGCTGGTTCTTGTGTTATATTGCTTAGGTTGTTCACGCAGAACAGAACTGCATGGTAGTGTTTCATACAGCTCTGACCTGCATGGGCCACCAACAAAACCTGTTACGCCCCGCTTCCCAGTATATGGGCAGAGGACGCGATGAGGCCGCTATGTATTTACTCTGAAGTAAATACGCTAAGCGTATTTAAGCAATATAAATATAAATGCACAAGAGACAAGATATGATAAAACATCAACTTTATTTATTCACATTCTTTTGTACAATGCATGGAAAGTAAATACATCTGATGAAAGCAATGCCTAAACAGTGGCATAACAGAAAAAGAAATACTGAAGAGAAAAGTGTACAATGTAGCTAGAGCTCTGGATCGTATGCAAGCTGGTTCAAATCCTCGCTGGTAGGCTCGATCTCCTGAGTGTCCAGATCACCTGACAACATTCCAAAGAAGAAAGAAAAGAAATGTCGTCAGCGCACAATCGCTTGGTAAGTCCCAAAGATAAGGGAGAAATAGAATAGACAGAAATAGAAGATAGATTTTAAAGTTGTATTATATTGTTATACTGTTGTATTTAGTATTAATGTTATTGTTATCATAAGTTCAAGGGTGAATATCAACCAATCTCAAGAGTGTTCTCAAACCCAACAGGCTGTAATCCAGGGATAGGGAATCACGGGCCCGAATCAAATTTTGGTAACGGGACTTCGACCGTCGTCGAAGTATTCCAAACTCAACAGGCCACAATCCAGGAGCATGGAAACACGGGCCCTCATGATTTCTTGCTTGTGTTAGTAGACATGGATTCATGATCTAGGAGGACTCTTGAGATTTTATTGGATTCATGAATGAACTTCCCTAATACCCCGTGTATTTATTGTATTGATAGTAATGATTGTACTGATAGTATTGTATTGTATTGTATTGTATTATCTTGAAAATTGAATTGTATAGATGACTTGCCGAAACCATGATATCAGTAAATGAATGTAACTGGAGAATCATGTAAATGGATGTAACTGGAGAATCATGTAAATGGATGTAACTGGAGAATTATGTAAATGGAAGTATATCCATGGTTCGGTTCAGTCAAGTTGTATAGATTGATAAATTAAATATATGGATTCACGGATTCATATTGAATTGTAAACTGTAAATTGTACTTGAATCATATTCAAGTCAGATTATTAATGAGACTCAGTCCGAGTCAAACAATTAGAAAAGAAATTGAAGTCCTGAATTATGTTTTGATATTATCGGTAACCGCTGCACATGGGCGGCATGATTTGTGTCTTTTTCAAAGACGATTACCGTGTTGATAATACCGTTGCTCAGTTATCTACCTTAAATAGGCAAGCACCCACTTCTCCGGCTCCCTGAGGCTCAAGAGATTGGTCCTGCTTAAACCTATATTTACTAGGGTCCTTAGGGTAATTTATAGAACTTGATGGGGGTTTATGTAAAAATACTTTTGTATAATTTCAAAATACACCCCAAGTATTTAATTATCGTCTTTAGAGTTGTCATAGATGTAGATTTTATATTTGTGATATTTCTAGTGAAAATAACATATTTTCATAATATAGGGTATTTAATTGTAATATTGAACTTGTATGGAATTCATGGTATTTTAATGTAAAGTGATTCATGTGATTTTAGAAAAATTTGGAATATTCATATTATCGCAAAATAGATATTTTAATGATACATATATACATATTTATATAAAAATAATTTTAATATATATTATATTTCTAGAAATCTCATTTTTCTTAATATTTTCGTATTTTAAATATTTCGAGACCGAATGCTCCTTGCGGAGATCTGCATCTTGCACTACTAAGCCCAGGGACGTGCGATAATCTGCACCATCCCAGTCGGGTTCCCCAAAATGGGTTGTAGCGGCGCTTTGCAAAGATTCGTTTAAAAATACTAAATCTTGTAAAAATGGTTTTATTAGTAAAGGGTATTTATATGTAAAGGTTCGTTTCCCGTATTCTATGTTCCCAAAAATTATTGTGCTATGTTTCATATGAGTGTTGTGAGGAGGTGGGTCATTATCTCGTGATCTAATTTAAAGGTATAGCAAGATTGTGATAATTTAATGTCAAAATGAAACTACATGGTATTTTACTGAAAAAGAGCGATAAAAGTTACAAAATGATATAGATTGTCATGAAACTTGTTCAACATATTTGTTAATGATTAATAGTCAACATGTAATGGTTTAATAGGGTTGTGTTTTAAGAAAAGTGGGATTTTTAGAAAGAAACCGAATCGGAAATCGGTTTGACTCCGATTCCGTCGGGTTTTATTAAAAGATGTTTTTAGAGTATAAAAGGAGAGTGGGAGGTGGGACTTACGGATTTAGAGATCAGAAGAGAGGAAGAGGAAACTGAAGGAGGCGCCGGTGCGTCATTTCGTCGCCGGAAGCTCCTAAGGTCGTCGTCGGAATATCGCCGAAGCTTTCGCCTTTTTGCTAGCTTAAATTGCACACAAATTCTATATAGTTTTTTTGAGAGTTTTTTATCAGAATTTTGGAGCGAGGGTGTGTGTCTAGGGGTTGTATTTATAGGGTAAGGCTAGGGTTTGGGTTAGGTGAAGGGTTGTAAAGAAAAAAATGTATTAAATTGTAAAAAATGTATTAAAATAGAGTAATTAGGGTTTTAAAGTGTCTATTTTACCGGTCTAGGGATTTAAACTATGCAGGTGTGCAGGGGATCCCAAAAGTCATAACTTCCATGTTGATGACTCGGCGGTCCGGCCGAGTTCGGCCGGCGGCTGCGGCCCGAGTCGGCCGGTCCGCTGGCCGATTCGGCCGAGTCCGGCCGAGTCATGGGGTCGGAAGGTCCCCCGTCGGTTCATGTACCTCTTGTACAGTTAGTTTATCATGTGTAGTAGGGTTTTTGTGAGTTATGCACGTGTAAACCCTTGGTATTCTAAAAATTCAAAATAAAACAATATTAAAAATAATGTGGGGTATGGAATTTGAACTCTGGTGGCTTGGTTCAGCAGTGCAAGGTCTTACCAATGAGCTATAAGCTCTTTCTTGCTATTAGTTAGCAAAACAAATATTTATCTTATGCTCAGGCAAAAATACCCCTTTCTGTAATTTTGAAAAAATTGTACAGAAAGTTTGGGGTTGTTACAATATTTTGATTCATGAATAAGAATATACATTTTTTCTTTTGCATCCGCTTATCTGTGTCTTGATGTGGCGCTAATTAGTTTATTTACTCGTTTCGGAGTTTGTAGTTTATTCACTTGTTTCGGAGTTTCTAGTTTACGTACTCATTTCGGAGTTTCTAGTTTATTCACTCATTCCGGAGTCTCTAGTTTATGGACTCATTTCAGAGTTTGTAGTTTATTCACTCATTCTAGAGTTTCTAGTTTATGGACTCATTTCGGAGTTTGTTTAGTTTACCTCCCTCGGGCTTATAGGCAAACTCGTCCTAATGTTGTAGATAACCCATGCTCTTTGCGACAGAGATCCGTTAGCTTTTATGGTACTGGGGTTTTAGTCCATGGTACCGTCGCGTTGGCTGATGCATTCCCCGATATGCAGTCTTTACATTGCTGTTCGACTAGCCCCGTGACTGTCGTGTCTCTGATCCCTTCGAGGGCTGGACAAGACGTCTTCAAGCAATCTTCTTAGGCAGTTTGACTGTCGGAAGAGCAAGTATTAGGGATTTTGCCATGCCGCTTTTTACTTGAGGTTAAGCTCGGTTTGGGAGCCCCGAAGAGTCATACCCACTCCGCACTAGTTTGGGATGATCTCCGATAGTCTTTCGGGTTTTATTTGAGTTACCGTCAAGACTCTGAAGCTAGGAATTTTGCCTTCGTTTTTTTTTTTATTTGGCTATTTTGGAGCCTTTGTTGACATTGCGTCTGCTGTAACGAAAAGAATGTCGGGATAGTCTTTAGGTTGTTTTGTGAACTGTCAAAACTTGGAGCTAGGAATTTTGCCATGGCTCCGTTTTGTTTCGACCATGGGGTCTTTCGTTGATGTCACGTCTGCATCCTGTTGGAGTGAGAGGGAACGCCGCTGTTGACATTGCGTCTACTGTAACGAGACGAATGTTAAGATAGTTTTTAGGTTGTTTTTGTGAACCGTCAAGAATTGGCCTTCCCTTTGATGGAGCCTGGTTGGAAAATATGATTCCCTTTTCGTTTATGCCTATAGATTGTATACAGGGGTTGATGTGGACTCACCTGCAGGGCAAAAGTTTCATTTTTTTTCCGCGATGCTCTTTCATTTCAGCGTTTTATATCGCGAAAGTCATGATTGCCCGGTCATTTCGGCTTTTTATCACGATGCCCAATCATTTCGGCTATGTATATTTTTTATTTTTACTCGCCGTTTTTTATTGTGAGTCGCCCTATCATTTCGGCTATTTCATATGCATATATTTTTTTGGCTCGCTGATTTTTTTTATTGTGAGTTGCCCCCTCATTTCGGCTATTTCATATGCATCTAGTTTTGTTGCGAGTCGGGAAATTGGATCCTGACACTAATTCCGGCATCAACATCGCTGCGACTGGGATATTGGCAGGAGCGAATCATCATTTCCCTTGAAAGGACTTGGAATTTGACACCGATTTGGGCATCAGCATCGCTACAACTGGGATATTGCTAGGAACGAATCATCATTTGCCTCGAAAGGACTTGGTGTTTGACACCAATTTACACATCAGCATCGCTACAACTGGGATATTGTCAGGAGCGAATCATCATTTGCCTTTGCTGATTTGAACAAAGGTGGCTTAGTACACAGGGTTAGGATCCTATCGACTAAGGTTTTTGACTTTATGAGCCGTAAGGGTCTCATAAAGGATTTTCTCTCCCTGCGAGTCGTGAGGATCCCATAGGTGTAGGTTCTCCCTAAAAGTCGTGAGGACTCCTAGGTGATATTTTCTCTTGCAAGTCGTTAGAAACTTACAAGAGTGTTTTCTCCTTACAAGTCGAGAGAACTTATATGTGTCACTTACTATATGGGGAAATTTTTCGCCAGTGGTGGAACTTGGTGGATAAATCGTTTATTTGTGCCCGTGGATTGTATATAAGGGCCAATATTGGACCGCCTGTAGTGCAACTTGGGGAATACGACGGCTTAATAACAGGTCCAAGTCCCTGTAGCTTAAGGCTTTGAATCCTATGAGCCGTGTTGGTCTCATAGGAGGAGTTCTCCTTACGAATCGAGAGGATCTCGTAAGTGAAAATTTTACGAGATTGCGCCCTTTCGGGGTTTCACAAGCTCGCCGATAGTCTTGCTGTTTTTACTCATGGCGCCCTTTCGGGTTTTCATCTGTGCCCATCTTTCTTGTGGACATACCGTTTTTACCCTTCTGTTTGCCAATGGGACTTAGGGGTGACTTCACCGCTGGAGTAGATCTCAAGAGAGGATATCGCCGTATTTGGGGTGATGCGCCATGTTTGAGGCGGAGCACTAGTTTAGGGACATTTCGGTCCATTATTGCCGTGTTTAAGGCGACGTGCTAGTTTAAGGACCTTCCAGTCCAGTGTTGCCGCTCGAGACGAAGTTTTAGTTTAAGGACGTCTCGGTCCGTTGTTAGTTTATGGACATCTCGGTCCATTGTTAGTTTAGGGACATCTCATTCCATTGCCAGTTTAAGGACATAGTTGTCCATTGTTACCATTTTCGAGGCAACAGATCTTTTGGATACTACTTACAGGGTTTTGACTCAGGAAGATAATGAGCGGACGCATGTATCGTCATCTACCATTGACCTGAATCGTAACCCGTTAGGCGTAGTATTTTTTGAGGAATCGACCATTTATTGGCCGGAAGGGTCTTTCGCCCTGCATATCTATGAGCAGGTAGGCTTCACCTTGGTAGACTTTGTCTATGATGTATGGGCCTTCATAGTTCGGCTCGAATTTCCCCCGTTTTGCACGGCTGGGGATCATAGGTCTTTTGACGACTAGCACGAGTTCGCCTTGGTGGAATGTTCTCGGCCTGGTCAGTTTTCATTTGACCGCGTCATCCTTGCCTTGTAAGCCTCCATATTCTGCTGCACTGTAAGGCGAGTTTCGTCGAGGGCATCGAGCTCCTCAAGCCAAAGATGAGCGTTTTCTTCATCTGTCAGCTCGTATCGAATCGCTACTCATAGAGAAGGGAGTTCTATTTCCAGAGGAAGCACTGCTTCCGTGCTGAATACTAACGTGTATGGGGTTGTATTCGTGGTTATTTTGAACGTCGTGCGGTATGCCCAGAGAGCTTCATGCAGCCTTTTGTGCCAATCTCTTTTGTTTCTGGACACCGTTTTCTTTATAATCTTCGTCTAGGTCTTGTTGAAAGCTTCAGCTAGACCGTTGGCACGAGGATTATAGATTAAAGAGTATCTCCAATCTATCTTATGTTGTTCTGTAAAGCGGTTGATTTTATGGCTTCTATAGGATGGCCCATTATCTAAGATTATCCGTCGCGGAGTGCCGAACTGGTAGATGACATGTGTCTTGAAGAAATGGAGAATATTCTCCTTCTTTACTTCCCTTAGTGGTACTGCTTTTGCCTACTTAGAAAAGTAATCGGTCGTTGCTAGTATGAACCGATATCCTTTGGATGATGCTGGTTCGATGGGGCTAATTATGTCGGTTGTCCACATTTCGAATGGACAACTAGCCACTGTTGAGTGTAACGGATTTGGATGCTGGTGGATGAAGTCCCCATGAATTTGGCACGAGTGACACTGCTTCGCATATTCGAGACAGTCCTGAATCATTGTGGGCCAATAGTAACCCATTCTCTTGATCATCAGCTTCATCTTTAGCCCGACTTGATGAGAACCGCAGAGTCCGTCGTGAGTTTCTTGGACAACTCTCTTCAATTCTTTTGGTCCCAGGCATCTCAGCCACAGACAGTCGAATGATCTCTTGTATAGAGTATCATTGACGAGGGCAAAAGACAGCTCGTTTCATGAGCTGATGTCTTGATGACACATCTTTGGGCGCTCGATAGGATTTGAAGTAGTCTATGAAGACTTCTCTCCAATCCTTAGGCTTTTCTTCGTTCTCTATTTGGAAGACTGCTTTTTTAGACGCTTCCTTTCTATCAGACGACTCTGTTAAATCCCCCGAAGATATTTCTATAGGTGCGAGAACTCTACGGCTTTGCGCGGTGATCCTTACATCGTCGAGGTTTTCATCAGCCAGTTCCTTAGCCAGCCTGGCCAATGCATCCGCCTTACTATTTTTTGCACGCGGTATGCTCTCCAAGATGTAAGAGGGGATCTGAGTCAACAGTTGCTGCACTCTTTCGCCGTACTTTATCAACTCTTGCTTGCATGTCTGATAGTCGTCTTTTACCTGGCTAACGACCAGTTGGGAGTTTTCATATATGAGGAGGTTTTCGATTCCCATATCGATAGTGATCTTAAGACCCGCTATCAAAGTTTCATATTCAGCCTCGTTGTTTGTTCTTGGCTCCGTTAAGGAAAGGGCGAAATGCATTATCTCTCCTTGCGGAGTCACGAAGATGAGGCCAATCCCGGCTTTGATTATAGGGGTGTTATGCTTCCGCTTCTTCATGGAAGATGCTTCATCGAAGTAGAGTTCCCATTGGACATTATTTTCTTCCTTCTCATCTTCAATTGTGTCGAACGCGTGTTCGTCTGGCAATTCGCAATTTAAGGGAGAATCGGCTGGTATCGGATGCTCAGCGAGAAAGTCGGCGATGGCCTGGCCTTTCACTGCCTTGAGGAGTCGATACGTTATCGAGAACTCCATCAAGAGGAGAGCCTATTTGGCAAGCCTTCCTGTTAGTATGGCCCTTGACATCAGATATTTGAGAGGATCCACGTTTGATATGAGATGGACCTCATGTGCCAAGGCGTAGTGCCTGAGTTTCGTTATCACGAAGATTAGTGCCAGACAATGCTTTTCGATAGGGGAGTAGTTGTTTTCTGCCCCCAGGTGAACTCAACTCAAATAGAAGAGAGCTTTCTCCTTTTCCTGATCGTTCTCCTATGCTCATAGCGTGCCTAGAGAACCTTCAAGGGCCGTTGTGTACAGGATTGTTCCCCGCCGAATGACGCGGACGAAGACGCGGCGGATGTCTTGCCTGAATTTCGAGAGCAGATGCTAATTGGTGCTATCCGTCCACCTCTCCGAAGATGCTAAGTTGATTTATGGCACCATGTATCGAAGGTTTAAACGGATGTGGCCGATGTAGCAGACTTCGTCAGATTCCCCCTCGTTTGAGGGGTTTTTGATTGTGGGGACGCTCTTCCCTGCAGCGCAAGCCCCTGCAGTTAATTACGCTACTTCATCGCGGTAACAACTTTCACTTTCTCCAGATGGTCACTTCGTGTCCTGTGTGTTTGTTTTGTTTTTGGTTGCCCGTGGATTGTATACGGAGACTAATTTACGTTGTCGTCCATAGGGCGTGGATTAGTCCAAATCCGTATCTTCTTAGATTTGAGTTTGGGGGTTGGGTTTAAAGATACGTTAGCCTCATTTGGGACTAAGATCGACTTAAACGCGTGTTAAGGATACGTTAGTCTAATTTTTAGACTAAGATCAACTTAACAGGATTGTTTAGATCCAACAAGAGAGCAATTGGACTCTATTGTTTAGTTTAGGGACATTGCGGTCGATTAGTTAAGGACATTATGGTCCATTATTAGTTTAAGGACATCTCGGTCCAGGTTAAGGACATCGTAGTCCATGGGTTTAAAGGGGACCCCACAATCCGAGGTTAGGGACATCATAGTCCATGAGTTTAAGGACCCCACAGTCCATGAAATGTGTGGTTGTCGGGACCCGTCACCTATCTGAAGACGTTGAAGGATTACAACGACAAGTATCAGAGGAGTAAAGAGATGTACCCTTGAACCGGTGTGAATTGGTCGGAAGATTTGTAGTCCAATTTGGAACTAAGATATGTTAAATATTAGTGAGCAGATGAGCTCAATTAAATATAAGTTGAGGACTTATGGCCAATATTGGGCTAAGTCCAATAAATGTTTAACATTTTATTCTGTTCTGGCTATTGAGCCTTTATTTGGGGTTGGCCCTTTTAATAATGCTGAGTATTAGATCTTGACAAAATTTTTGTCTTGTATTGAATGCAGAGCATTCAGCAGAGCTCTGGCTCATTAAAGAACAATTTGTGTTCATTCAGCGCAACATATGGTGCGCTAGGCGCCTTGCGCCAGTCAGAGAGCGCAGTGCGCTTTTGCCACGTAGCGCGCATGTAAGTGTTGCGCTCTGCGCTAAGCGCAGATGCCAGTTTGTGAGCGCTGAGCGCTAGTCCATGAGTGCGTTGCGCTGGCGCATACGTGAATGACACGTGGTGCGCTTGGTGCTAAGCACCAGCCCATGAGCGCAGTGCGCTATTTCAGAAGCGCAAAGCGCAAGTTGCATACGTGGTTGACACGTGGCGCACTTTGGTGCTGAGCACCGGTCCAGAGAGCGCAGAAGCGTTGTTCAAGAGCGCAAGGCGCATTTCAATAGCACAAAGCACATTTGATCAATTTTTATGATCTATGAACAAATTTATGTTCCTTTAAAAGAGACTTTGCCTCAAGATTCAAGAACAACAGTTCTTATTTTTGAAAGGGCTTTGCCTTTATAGATCAATGATCCGTGTGAAGAATATTTCTTCTTTTATTATGTGATGAGATCTTTTGATCTTTTTTTATGAAAGACCTTAGTCTTTGTAGATCTATGATCTTTTAAGAACATAATTCTTCTTTTTATGAGATGATTTCATCTCTGTGTTCATCATTCATCATCTTTACCTTGAAGAAATGATCTTCTTTCAAGAGCTTGCTCTCTTTCTTTCGAGTTTTCTCAAAATTTATAGGGGGTTTTCTCTCTCCCAGACTTGAAGTCTTGGGGCCTTTATATAGGGCAAGTTGATTTGATAAATCAGTTAAAAAGATCTTTCTCAGATTGATTTGGGGATATTTCCCACCGTTGGATCTTTGATCCTAAGCTTTCTGTTTTGCAGAAGATAATCTACTTGTTTTAATAAAATTGAGAAATCTTTCCCTGCAGAATTTATTCTGTGTTTGGTAATTTTTATTTACCATTGGATCATTGATCCAACAGTGCTCTGATTTACAGAGCACAATCTTGTTGTTTGGAAAGATTTTGAGGAATCTTTCCATAATAGAATTTAATTCTGATTAATTAATGATTTATCATTATTATTAGATCTTTTGATCTAAAGGTGGGGAATTTTTAATTCCAGCGCTAGCGCACCCGTGCTTTGCACGTGGTGCGCTGCTCAGAGCGCAGCGCACCTACGTTTGACACGTGGTGCGCTGCTCAGAGCGCAGCGCACCTACGTTTGACACGTGGTGCGCTGCTCAGAGCACCCTGTGCTAGTGCACCCGTGTTTGACACGTGGCGCGCAGCGCGCCTAGCGCTAGCGCACTCATGACGCGCTGCCTAAGGCGCAGCGCACCTGGCGCTGGCGCATCCGTATTTGACACGTGGCACGCAGAGCACCTCGCGCTGGATCTGAAGCGTTGCTTCAATTTTGAATTTTGAATTTCAAAACAGAGCTTTGCTCTGATTGGGAGAAACAAGGATAATGAGCTTTCCTTTGACCGGAGCGGTCAGTACCGGCGGGTTCTGCAGGTATTGCTAGATGTCGTCCAGTGGACTTTGGCATTTATGATCCCAAACGAACGGGGTCCCCTTCTTCATTAGATGGCTGTAGGGGCGGCATTTGCCGGAGAGGTTGGCTATGAACCGCCGGATATACGCGAGCTTTTTTTGGAGAGACCGCGGTTGTTTAAGAGTTCTTGGCATGGGCATTTCCATAATCGCCTTGATCTTTGATGGGTCTATTTTGATGCCTCGGTGTCATATGATGAATCCTAGGAATTTTCCTGAAGAGACTCCAAACGCGCATTTTAGAGGATTCATCTTTAGATTGTATTTCCGAAGACGCTGGAACACTGTGTTCAGATGTTCCCAGTGCTCCTCGTACGATTTTCTTTTCACCTGTCACGCCCCGCTTCCCAAATACGGAAAACGAGGGATGACTAGGCCAGCCATGCTCCTACGGACAAAGAATCATCCCGCCGTAGTCATACTTCGGCTTCTAGCACTACATGGTAATCGGTAAATAAAGCACAGTATTAAAGGAATCACATCACTAATTTATTACATTAAAATTCCATTGTTCACAAATTTACAGATAATAAGAACAATAACTAACCAAGTTCAAACTCACGATCACTTTTATGGAAAGTAGTAAATGAAGAAGGTACACCAAACTATATCTCCGTGAACTCAAAGGGTAGATCCGTCTCCTGTGTTGGTCCTCCCGCGGAATCTGAGCATGCATACTCAGGTCGTCAGAGCGACACAATAACAATATTATTATAATAAGATGAAACAGGTATGTGAGGTAATACTGGTGTAGGAACAATGCAAGTAATCATTATGTCACTATATGATGCAGAATATGTTATGTGTCCCTATCGGTCTCTAGGTCATGTTTGAAATCACATAGTGGAAGGAGGATCATATTTAACAGGAGTCTCGTACATACCCGAGACCACGGCCCACATGCCCGGGACATAACCCTGTCAGCCGGATCGCTAGATCCTACCCTACACGTATCAGTATCACGCTTCGAATGATCATCCTCTAAACACGGTCCCGCTAAATACGATACTCTTTCCACTTTGATTTCCCCCTTTTTCCCAGGTTTACACTATTTATGATTTTGATTTAGTCGTGTACGAGTATACCAATGGCACGGTTTTATCACTGTTCACTGTATTAATCACTGTCACGAATATTCACTTTCCATTGGTGTACTCGTCACTCCTAAACCAACATCTATCACGCACGATAATGCAATGTCCACACGCACTAACACTGAGTATATGGCAAGGGTATGATATATGTATGTATGCTACCAATAAGCTATGTATGTTATGAATCAACATGCATGTCATTGACTAAAATAAATTGTATAAATTAATATGTTAAGAATTCAGCAAAATGATACAATTAAGATAAATAGAACACTCAGTCAGCAATTCATCAAAATTTGTTTCAGTTTAATCGGGATTCCGGTTTTCAAGTTATAGCTGTTTCATTTTAAGTGCTCGCGGCTGGAAATTCAGTTTCAGAACTGAACGTCCATTTCGCGACACGAATTTCACCCAGTTGGGCTCATAATTTAGCATTGCTACAGTTAAATAAAATCTAGGTTTTTCAATATAGTATTCAACGCAACAGACGGATCCTCAATCGCAGCTGTACGTTGAAAGTTATACACAGTTTAATGTCAGTATATCACTTCAGAATCTGTTCTGAACAGTTACACGTTCTGCCCTTTTAAATACAGTTTAAAATAGCAAACGGCGATGAATCGGAATGGAACCACTTGTTTTGTTTATCCAACAGAATTATCTTTAATCTACTGTAGAGTTCCGTAACATACGGCTTCAGGAAACACAGTGACACAGGTCTTGGAACAGAACACAATAATCAGAAACGCTCTGGACTGCAGTCCAGAGCCGCATTCCGATCTAATTATCTTTGCAGTTACAGAACAGAAATCATTAAAATTTTACATAGGGTTAAATTTTGTCGAGTCGGCTTCGATTTAAGCCCTCGAACACATCATTCCAGTATGTATGTAATTTACGGTGATTTTATTCATTTTCAGATACGAGAAAATATTAGTTTTAACGGCATATTTGGGGGTATCAATTTTTATCACTAACAATCGTATTTTCCAGCGAGATTCCTACACTATATTTATCATCCAATGGGCCAACAGAAATTTTCAGTTTCCGTCAAAATAAACAATCATTTCCATGAGAGACTAGCATCGAACACCTAGGTCATGATACATATTGGTATTCGGTAAGTTTATAAACTATATGATCTAGGTTTGTAACACAACTATATTAGCATGAAGTAAGTAAACACTTGCCTGGAAAATGTCTCGGGGTCGCACGGCAGCAGTGGCGTCACGGACGCGTGACGTACGCCGTGTAACGGATTCTCGCGAGCTCGCTTCGAATCACGAGTTTTACGTCGGAGTTTCCCGGAGTCGTCTTGTGCGCGCTGGAAGTGTAGAGTAGGCTCTGTGGATCTCTTGAGTAGTGCTGAGATTGACGATGGTCGGCGGCGGCGCTCCGGCGAAGTGCAACAGTGAAATTCACAGTGAGGGAAAAATATTTGAAAATGGGTTTTGGAATTTTGAAGAGGGGGATAGGTTAAGCAGTGGGGCTGGGGATTGTTGTGATGGTGATGATGCTGAGAAGGTGGAGGTCGGCGATGTGGTGGGGAGTTCGCCGGCGTCGAGGGGTGTAAGGTGGCCGAGCTCGGTTGCAATTGGGTTTGGGCATGCAGGGGATTGGCAGGGCTCGGGTTGTTGAAGATGGAGTCGTAGAGGGAGAAGGTTGGTGGAGGAGGAGCGAGGGATCTCTGAGGGGGTCGTTGAGGGTCGTCGCCGGTGGCGAAGTGAGGAAAAGTTTTGGTGCTCGGTGAGTTTTTGTGAGGGAGAGAGATGAGGGATTAGTTTTGAAAAAACAGAGAAGGGTGGTGGGGGTGTGGGGAAGAGAATGAGGATTGGAGTCGTGGTGTAACGTCGCGTCAACGGAGGCGTGGGCGTGGGCGTGAAACGCGGCGGAGATATGGGATCGCGCGCGTGAACAGTGCACATTACCGTTGGAAAAATTCGAAGAAGATGAACAGGAGTAGTGGGTCGAAGGGATTTGGGCCGGTTTAAAATAAATAATTCCCTAAAAAATGAAGTGGGCTGAGGAAGGAGATTGGGCCGAGGGATTTTATATTTATAAAAGGATTTATTTAAAATCCAAGTGGGCTGGGGAAAGTAGTGAGGGGCCGGCTAGGGTTTTTAATTTAGGGATTTATTTAAAAAAAGTTTTGAATGGGCTGAGGGTATTTTGTAAAAAGGGTTTGGGGTTTAAATTAGAAAATAATTCTAGGGTTTTGACTTTTAGGGTTAAGGAAAAAATATAGATATTGGGATTCAAGCAACCACCTTCGACACAAAATAATTACGAGGAAAAGTAAATCTCTGGGATTAGGAAAAATAGGAAAAACTTTTATTAAGATAGTAATGGGGATTTACATCATACCCCCCTTAACAAAAATTTCGTTCTCGAAATTTAACAAGGATACAAGAAAATGTACTAAACAAAGAGATATGGATAACGATCACGGATATCTTCCTCCCGCTCCCAGGTGGATTCTCCTGGGGAACGACCGTCCCAAGACACTCGGACTAACGGAATGACCTTATTCTTCAGCACTTTCTCTCTGCGGTCGAGAATGGTAGTGGGTTGCTCCTCGTATGACAGATCGGTTCCCAAAACTAGCTCCGAATGGTCCAGGACATGGCTCTCATCCCGAACATAACGCCGCAACTGTGACACGTGGAAGGTATTGTGCACACCAACTAGCGGTGGAGGCAAGGCGAGTCGATAGGCCACCTCTCCCACTCGCTCTAGCACCTCAAAAGGTCCGATAAAACGGGGACTAAGCTTTCCCCGACCTCCGAACCTGATAACTCCACGAGTAGGGGAAATCTTCAAGAATACATGATCTCCGATTTCGAATTCTAGTGCCCTTCTGCTGGTATCCGCCCAACTCTTTTGTCGATCCTGAGCCGTCTTAATGCGCTGCCTGATCATCTGGACCTTGTCAACTGTATGAACAATGAGTTCGGGGCCCAGTAATCTTCGTTCTCCCACATCATCCCAACATACTGGGGATCGACACTTCCGCCCGTATAGTGCTTCAAAAGGAGCCATCTGAATACTAGCCTGATAACTATTGTTATAAGAGAACTCGACTAGATGCAGATGGTCCTCCCAGGAACCCCGAAAGTCCAACATACAAGCTCTCAACATATCCCCGAGCGTCTGAATCGTACGCTCGGATTGTCCATCCGTCTGTGGGTGATAAGCTGTGCTGAATTTAAGGCCGGTTCCCAAACTCTCCTGTAAGCTCTTCCAAAAGTGCGACAAGAATCTCGTGTCCCGGTCTGACACAATGCTGACTGGAACACCGTGAAGTCGCACAATCTCCTGCATATATCTTTCTGCCAGTGATTCTGTCGACTGTCCCACTCGGAAAGGTAGGAAGTGTGCAGCTTTTGTGAGGCGATCGACGATAACCCAAATAGCGTTATTGCCTCTAGGGCTCCGTGGTAAGACCGTCACAAAATCCATAGTAATGTGCTCCCACTTCCATTCAGGTATCGGCAATGGTTGTAACAATCCTGCTATCCTCTGATGTTCCGCCTTCACCTGCTGACATACTAAGCACCTGGATACGAACCTCGCAATTTTCCGCTTCATTCCGTTCCACCAAAAGTGCTGCTTTAGGTCCTGATACATTTTTGTACCTCCTGGATGCACAGAATAAGCTGAACTGTGTGCTTCAGCCAAAACTTCTTCTCGAACATCTCCTTTAGGTACGCAGAGTCTGCTACCGAATCTCAGAGAGCCATTTTCATGTATAATCAAATCCGTTCTCAGTCCAGCTTCCACTTGCTCTCTGAACTTTTGTAATCGGGGATCATCCGCTTGTGCAATCTTGATGCGATCCACCAGAGAAGATTGCACCTGTAGTTGCCAAAATTGACTGAGTGCGTTCGGCGTAACGACTTCAAGTTCAAGTCTCTGAAAATCCTCAATAATGCTCCTCTGATCGGTCAACATCATGACCGCTGGTTTGCGACTGAGCGCATCTGGTACAACATTGACCTTCCCCGGGTGATACTGAAGGTCCAAATCATAATCTGCCATTAGCTCTAGCCATCGGCGCTGCCTCATGTTTAGTTCCTTATGAGTGAAAACATACTTCAAACTTTTATGATCTGTGTACACCTCCACTTTCTCACCCAACAGATAGTGCCTCCAAATCTTCAATGCAAATACTACCGCAGCTAACTCCAAGTCGTGCATGGGGTAGTTCTTCTCGTGGTTTCTCAGTTGTCGAGAGGCGTAAGCAACCACACGGCCGTGCTGCATTAGGACACAGCCTAATCCCTTCCCTGAGGCATCACTGTGTATCACCAGACCACCGGAATTATCTGGTACTGTAAGTATAGGTGCCGTGGTTAACTTCTGCTTCAGTGTGTCGAATGCCTGAGTGCACTCCTCTGTCCATGTAAACGGCACGTCCTTCCGTGTCAGCCTCGTCAATGGTTCCGCAATTCTTGAGAAATCTTGGACGAATCTCCGATAATAACCTGCCAATCCCAGAAAACTCCTGATCTCTGCTATTGATTTCGGCGTCGGCCAATCTCTGACAGATTCTATCTTTGCCGGGTCCACCGAGATGCCTTCGCCCGAAACAATATGTCCCAAAAACTGAACCTTGTCAAGCCAGAATTCATACTTGCTTAGCTTCGCGTACAGCTTCTCTTCCCGAAGAACCTGCAGTACCGTGCGCAAATGCTCAGCATGCTCTTCCCGGGTCTTCGAGTAGACAAGTATGTCGTCGATAAACACAACGACGAACGTGTCCAAGTACTTTGCGAACACCCTGTTCATCAAGTCCATGAATATTGCTGGGGCATTGGTAACACCGAACGGCATCACAAGAAACTCGTAATGTCCGTATCGGGTCCTGAAAGCCGTCTTGCATACATCCTCGGCTGCTACTCTGATTTGATGATATCCAGAACGGAGGTCCAACTTCGAGAAAACCTTGGCTCCACTTAGCTGATCAAATAGGTCGTCAATGCGCGGTATTGGGTACTTGTTCTTTATTGTGACCTTGTTCAGCTCCCGATAATCTATACACATTAGCAACGATCCATCCTTCTTCTTTATTAGTAGGACTGGTGCACCCCACGGTGAAGCGCTTGGCCGAATAAATCCCTTCTCCAATAGTTCTTCAACCTGCTTCTTCAATTCCGCTAACTCAACTGGTGCCATTCTGTATGGGGCCCTGGATACTGGGGCTGTACCTGGAATCAAATCGATTGAGAACTCCAAGATTCGAGGAGGTGGTAGACCTGGTAGATCTTCGGGAAATACATCCAGAAAGCCCCGAACAATTTTTGGAACTGGGCTCTTATCAATCTCCATAGCTGTCAGTTCCTTGGGCTTGGCTCTATACTTAGCTGGCTCCAAAGATTCACTTCTGCCCTCGAAAATAAACTCCGGGTGATTGGGGATGCGGAAGATCACCTTCCTTGCACGACAATCGATAACTGCATGGAAAGTGCTCATCCAATCCATCCCGAGAATTGTGTCGTAACTGCCTGTCCCGATCAGAAGGAAATTCGCATAGAATTCCCTGCCACACACTACAACCGGGCATAATCTACATTCTCGACTAGATATAATAATGCCATTACCCATATGAATTTCCCATCCCTTGGTTAGTGGTTCATGTGGTATTGAGTGTGTATTAGTGAAATGCTCAGACAAGAAACAATGCGATGCTCCCGAATCAAATAGTACTCTAGCTGGCAAGGAATGTACGAGTAGAGTACCTGTAACCACGTCTCCTGACGCCTCTGCCTGCTCGGCGGTCAAGGTGAAAGCCCGTCCCTGACCGCGACCTGTAAAGGGTTGCCTCTGCTCCTGCGGCCTCTGCTGTGACGGTCCAGAACCTCCCTGTACCTCTGCTCGCTCAGGGCAACTGTTAATCCTGTGCTGACTGGAACCGCAAATCAAGCACTGTCTCTTGGCACGGCGACAATCCTTCTGGGTATGCCCTCCTCTACCGCAATAGCCGCAAGTTACGCCCTGTCTCTGGGGGCGATGCTGTGGTACGAACGGGCGCTTCATTTGTGTCGTTCCTGCTCTGTGAACTGGTATGGCTCCTCGAGAAGGCGCGTGGGTACGCGCTGGAACGACTGGGGCTCTTCTGAACTTGTTAATCAATTGCTCCTGAACTCTCGCCGCGTTGAGTACCTGTGCGAAAGTCTGCAAATCCAACGATGCAATCAACTGCTGCAACTCGAAATCTAACCCCTGAAGGAAGCGTCTGGCCCTGGTGGCCTCTGATTTGACCTTGTATGGAGCAAAGCGGCTCAGACGGTTGAACTCTGCCGCATATACGTCCATTGGGCGTCCATTCTGCTTCAAAAGAATAAACCTTTCCTCCATTTCTGCCTTGGCAGTGGGAGGAAAATAATGATCTAAGAAGCACTCCTTAAACTTGCTCCATTCAATCGGCTCGTCAAGTCTGCTTTCTTCCACCGACCACCATGTACGGGCTTCGTCTTCTAATTGAATCTTTATCACGTCCACTCTGTCTTCCTCTGGAACCCTGGCGGCTGTCAATAAATTCTCCATGTTTACCAGCCATTGCTCAGCCTCAAGGGGTTCAGTTAGCCCTGTGAATGCAGCTGGGTGTAACCGTCGGAAGTCTGATACGGTACCAGCCCTAGCCTGATAAGCTCGTGTAGTAGCGCCTTCGGGGGCGGTAATGAGTGCGGAGGGTCCTCCTGCGGCGGTAATCACCCTGAGTCCCTCAGTAATCAAATCTGTCTTCCTCTCCTGAGCTTCCGCGAGAGTGTCAGTGCACTGAGTATTCTTTCCGTGTGGTCCTGAGAGCTGGAGTCCGAGGAGGGGTCGTTCGGGGACGTCATATCACTAGAGGATTCAAAAGGATAGGATCAGATTCAAGGATGAAAATCAAGAGTACTAAAACAAGAATAACGTTGTTCCCGCCGAAAATTTCTGCGCGAAAGAGCCCAAGGTATCAAATGGCGGCGATACGCTTAAGAAAATGGGAACCAGTATCTTCCGGGCTGTTTTTTGATAAACTCCCGAATGAGAAACAGATAAATTCTGATGGTATCGAAAGCGGCTCGAAAAACCCTTCGATTTGATATATTATGGGCCTCGTAATTCATCCGGGATCAAAAGTTATGAGGAATTACGTGTCCACACGTGATGGGCTTTTAAGAACCCGCTGGAGGAGTTAAAAGATACAATAAAAACTCAGAAAAGACCCCAATGGGGCATCACGTGCTCACACGTGACCATGGGTCATGTGCAGACACGTGATGGGCTTTTAAAGCATCTAAAATAATGAATAGAATTTAATTCTAAAAGTCAGAAAATACCTCAACGAGGTATCACGTGCTTACACGTGACCAATGGTCACGTGTTGACACGTGATGGTTAAAACTGAAACATAAATAAGCGGCTGAGAAAGGAACCCAATTGGGGGTCACGTGCTCACACGTGACCAAAAGTCACGTGCCAGCACGTGACTGGCTTTTAAAGCATTATAATTTAATAGAATTAAATTCTAAAAGTTTCTGAATCTTTCCAAATGGAAAAGGGTCATGGGGAACCGTTGAATTAAAAATCCAACGGTGATTAAAAATCACCAATTTATAGAAAAAACCTTGGACAAGGAAAGATTTCCCTGAAAATCTCACTAGGATAACAAATAGAATATCTTTGGATTTAAAATCCAATGGTGAATAAAATTCACTTAACAATCTAAAGGCCCAGATTAATGATGAATACAAATCAAATCTCTCAATGAGAGATTTGCTAAACAAATTGATTCTCTTCCTTCCCCTATAAATAGGAGCCAAGTAGAGAAGAGAAGGGATCTACTTTTTTGGGAGAAGAAACAGAGGGAGGAGAATTTAATTCTCAAGAGGAAAAAGAAAAGAGAGGAGAATTTAATTCTCTGCAAAAGAAAAACCCTAGGTAAGAAAAGAGAGGCTTAAAAAGAGAATTTAATTCTCAAAAGAGTTTAACTCTTATATAAAGAAAAGAACTTAGTTCTTTCTCTGGTGGAGGATCTGCAAAGTGCACATCTCCCCATGAATTGAGAATTTAATTCTCATTGGGTTGAGATCCTGCCATGCAGATCCGAAACATAGAGGAGGAATTAAGTTTTGAGAATTCAATGGTCACAAAATTATAGGAATTTAATTCCTTTGGGATAAAATCAAGGTTTTATCCTAAATAAGAATTTAATTCTTTCACGATAGGAATTTAATTCCTCCAAAATCATAATTAGGGTTTAACCCTACAAAGAATTCAATTCTTAAAAGATCCCTGTGCATGAAGAGACTAAGGTCACGTGCCCCACGTGACCCCTGAACAGATCCCCTAAAAATGAGAAGAGGAAAGCTTTGAGGCAATGCCTCACGTGTTCCCACGTGACCCTCATTATATATGGAACAAAAGCAAAGGCAGAAACAATTCTGGGCGCTCTCACGTGTTACCACGTGACCCCTAATAAATGTTCTAATAAATCAGGGCATGATTATACATCACGTGCCCACACGTGATGGCTATGAAAATTAAAAGTGTTCAACACTTGTTTGCAGAACAAAATAAAGGGGATCTGGCCCCACTTTTTGAATGCCATCACGTGCTCCACGTGACCCCCGAAACACAGAAAGAAAAAGCAAAGGAAATGAAAGCTTTGGGCGCTCTCACGTGTTATCACGTGACCCCTCAGCAAATGCTTTAACAATCAGCGCACTAATCCTTCTCACGTGGCAGCACGTGATGCTCCAAAGAAAACATAAAAAGTGTTTAACGCTTACTTACAGAACGAAGAAAAGGAGATCTGGCTCCACATTTAGGGCGCCCTCACGTGTCACCACGTGACCCCTAATGAGCATTCTAACAGACCAGAGCAGGGGCCTCCATCACGTGCTCACACGTGATGGCCGCCAGAATTAAAAGAGATAAACACTGATCTGCAGAATAAAATAAAGGGAATCAGGGCGCTCTCACGTGTCCACACGTGACCCCTCTCTCCTTAGTGTTTAACACTAATCTGAAGACTTTGTCCTCAGTGTTTAACACCGATTTTCTTAGTGTTTAACACTAATTTGGAAAACTCTATTGGCAGTGTTTAACACTGATTTGCTTAGTGTTTAACACTAATTTGAAAACTCTGTTCCCAGTGTTTAACACTGATTATCTTTTAGTGTTTAACACTAACTTGCTAATCTTATTCCCAGTGTTCAACACTGTTGGCCTCTAGTGTTTAACACTAGCTTTAGCCCAATTGGCTAAGTTTCTAGAGGCAAAGCCTCTCCTTCAATGGACCAACAAAGAGCCAATATTTCAAACACAATTGGACTTAGCCCAAATTGGCCATAAGTCCTCAAATCATCTTGAACTGAGCACATCTGCTCTTTCAACCAACTCATTGGTTTAGGGTACATCTCTGAACTCCTCTGATATTTGTCGTTGTAATCCTTCAACGTCTTCAGAGAGGTGACGGGTCCCGACAACCACACATCAACACGGGCTGTGGGGTCCTTAAACTCATGGACTTATGCGTCCTTAAACCAAGATACGGACCGTGGGGTCCTTAAACTCATGGACTTATGCGTCCTTAAACCAAGATACGGACTGTGGGGTCCTTAAACCCGCGGACTTATGCGTCCTTAAACTAACGGACTAATGCGTCCTTAAACACACCCATATGGACTGTGGGGTCCTTAAACCCATGGACTTATGCGTCCTTAAACTACCTATGGACCGCAATGTCCTTAAACTACCAATGGACCACCACGTCCCTAAACTGGAACTTGGACCATCATGTCCCTAAACTGGCAATGGACCACCATGTCCCTAAACTGGAACAATAGAGCCCCCAAATGCTCTTTTGTCGGATCTAAACGATCCCGTTAAGTCGATCTTAGTCCTAAACTGGACTAACGTATCCTTAACAACCGTTTAAGTTGATCTTAGCCTCAAATATGGTTAACGCATCCTTAAACCTTCAAACAGACTTTAGTCCCAAATTGGACTCTAGATCCCCCAATCAACTTTGGCTCAAGGGTACATCTCTGAACTCCTCTGACATCTGTCGTTGTAATCCTTCAACGTCGTCAGAGAGGTGATGGGTCCCGATGGCCATAAATTTAATGGACCACTATGTCCCTAAACTGGAACATTAGAGCCAATTGCTCTTTTGTCGGATCTAAACGATCCCGTTAAGTTGATCTTAGTCTCAAACTGGACTAACGTATCCTTAACAAACATTTGAGTTGATCTTAGCCTCAAATATGGCTAACGTATCCTCAAACCAAAACCCCAAACCCAAATCTAAGAAAACACGGATTTGGACTAATCCACGTCCTACGGGCGACGACATAACTCAGTCTCCGTATACAATCCACGGGCAACCACAAATAAAACAAAAACACACGACACGAAGTGACCATCTGGAGAAGGAGAAAGTTGTTACCGCAACACGGTAGCGTAATTAACTGCAGGGGCTTGCGCCTGCAGGGAAGAGCGTCCCCACAATCAAAAACCCCTCGTGCGAGGGGGAATCTGACGAAGTCTGCTACATCGGCCGCATCCGTCTAAACCTCCGATACACGGTGCCATAAATCAACTTGGCATCTTCGGAGAGGTGGACGGATAGCACCAATTAGCATATGCCCCGAGTCTCAGTGCCAAGACATCGCAGTCTTGTGCGCCGTCTTTCGGAGGGGAACAGATTCTGGCACGCCCGGTGGGACCTTTTCCTCTTTCCACTCCACACTTCGTATGTCGTGTTCGCGAGCAAATCGCGGTTTGCTGTAGTTGCCTGTGGATTCAAGGTTCTAAGATTTGGTGTCTTGCTCCGTGCAGAGAACAGAAGATCAATGGCTTCAAACTGCACCGCCTGCAACTGCAACTCTCGCTCGGTCCTTGCTGGAGGAGTGACTTATGGGCCCCAAGCGGCCTCCCTTTTCAAGATGCCAGTGGAGCAGGTAACTCAGGCCACCACTGGATTATTCTTCGGGACCATGCTCCCACCGTTGAACTTCAATGCCACAATGACGTTGCAAGAAGCCCCAAAGAAGTCGGTCTTTGATCGGCTCACCACTGCCGCGGCCCCTCTCAACGGGTCGCCCAACTTCAATACCTCAGCTTTCAACAGACTGGGCCAGAACGTCTATAAGCCCGTGATACCCGAAGCTGCCATCCCAAAGCGGATAGCCATCCCGGCTCAAGCGGACAAAATTATTGGAAAGGCTCCTCCTTCCAAGAAGTCAATTTTTACAAGGCTGGCTATTCCGGTTGCTGCTCCAGGCGAGGTCCTCAAAGCTGCTTCTCCTACCCAGAGGTCTGTCTTTGACAGATTAGACATTTCTTCTCAACGGGTGTCAGTCTTCGACAGGCTAGCACCAATAACGGTCTCTCCTCAAAGCAGGGGGCATGACGAAGTCGCCCCTACGGCCGAAACAACTCCATCCGCACGACACGCTCGACGTCACCACTGGCGCCGAGTAAGGAAGGCTGGGGGCAACTCCCCCTCTGGATTTACTCCACCAGCTCCAACGGTGGGGATCGATGCTGCTGTTCCAACCGGGAACAGCTTTGAATTGTTGAACACGGTGCGCAGAAACTCTCCTACCGCCGTACTAAAAAGATCCCCTCCTCCGGTGGGAAACGTTGCGGAAGCCAAGCCAGAACATTCCTCTCAGCGGCTGTCCTTTAAAATCTACAAGGTCTGGCGCCAAGTCCAAGACTCGGTGATTGATCGAAATTTCTCCCGCCAGCAGAAGAAGCTGAAGGTCCGGCAGGAAGAAAACCGTCCTGTTAAGCCGCAAAAAGCAACGGCTACTTGGGCGCCCACTACAACGACCCCCTCAACTTCAACCACTCAAAAGAAAAGGAGTCCGCAAAAAGCCCCTGTGAACATGGTGAACCGTAAACGCGCTGAGCACAAACAACCTAAGTCTGGGGGCATGGTGGTGCACACTGTTTATATGGCTTCTGGAAAAGAGGAAAGCCGTGCATCGACGGGTCACCGACCGCTCACCCGATCCGTAACGAAAGCCCAGGAGCAACAACAAAAGCTTCAGGAAATGATGACTACAATAGCTGCACTCACTGAGCCAAAAGAAAGCTCTGAAACGTCTTCGGATGAGCGTCAAGAACAAGAAACCGACGCTGACTTTTTACGCAGAGTCCTCGAAAAGAAGGACAAAGAAGCTGCAGAGCAAGCGGCTAACATAAAACAGATGGCGCTCCTCTTCCAAGATATGGTAGGGATGATGTTACAGCCGGACCCTCCTGCTGAAGATCCCCCGATCGTCCTTGAAGACGACAGGGGAGAAACGTCAAATCCTCCGCCGGCTCTATCAACAGCCAAGGAGGAGGCAATCTCCAAAGTTGACCTAGACGAATATATAGCTCAGCAGATCCAGGTTCATCAGGCAAATGAAGCGGCTGGGCAAATTGTTAGAACCGGATGACCGTATCCGAGCTGGTATGACCAAATCAGTTACCCGCCAGGATATACGATCCCTAAATTCCACGTATATAAAGGGACAGGGAATCCGCATCAGCATGTCGCTCAATTCAGGGCCTTATGCGGCAATACTGGAGGCGATGACAAATTGTTGCTACGTCAATTCGTCGGCAGCTTAGCAGAAACAGCCTTTGAATGGTATTCGGAGCTACCTAACGACTCTGTTAAAACATTTGCGGAGATGGAGCTGCTGTTTACACAGAGATTTGTAAGTGCTTGCGAGCGCACCCCGATCACGGCACTGATCAATGCCAGAGTGAAGCCGGGAGAGACGTGGGTGCAATATGCAATCCGGTGGCGGAACCTATGGTCGAGATGCGAACAACGCATAGAAGAAGCTCCTGCCGTGGGCATGTTCGTGGGTACTCTCGACCCTCAAGCGACCATATCCCAATTCATGATGTTCTTCAAGCCGACCACTTTTCAGGCCTTGATTGACAAGCTGGCCTAAATGGACCAGATGGGTCATAGACCATCTCCTTCAAAGACAGAGCCTTGGAATGAAAAGGACAAAGGGAAAGCAACCGTCGTCGCCAATACTCAACAACAGCCGAGCCACTTAAAGCCGGTTATTCGCCAGAACAATGTGCGACCACGCCCATCCCTCGAGGAAAGACTGGGATGTCCTTACTCATTTCCTCAGGATAAAACGAGAAAACTGTTCGAGCTGGCAGTGCGCAACAGACTCATCAATCTGCCGAGTCCAAAACGTCCGTTGCAATCAGGCGATGTCAACGATCCCAATTATTGCCCTTACCACCAAGCGGTAAGCCATCCAATCGAAGATTGCTTCGTCTTTAAGGGATGGATCGAGGATCAGTACCTACAAGGCAAGTTTGCGCTGTCTGAAAAGTGGAAGGTAAACCCACCACAGCCGCACACTCCAAAGAAGACGGACACACCGGGGGCAAGTTGTCACATGATCTCTCACTCATTGATAGATGATAAAGAGGCTCCTTGCACCGAGAAACCAGGGGCGGGGCCTGAACCAGAACTTCTGTGGCCATCAGACGAGATGATCGATGCCTTCCTGAACGAAGCCCGTCTTAAAAGCAAAGCTGATCGAGAGCGCGAGATGGCCATATTCGAGAAAGCCAAACGCCGGCGACTAGATGAAAGGGTCGAAACACTCCCACCAGATGAAAGTACATCCGCCGCAAATAAAAGCAGGATCAAGACAAGGAAACGATTCGCTAAAGCCATAGCAATGGGGATGAGGCCGCCCTCTTTCAGAAAAAAAATTCTCCTTGTGGTATACATTTTGATGAAACGGATGTACACCCTAACTTCTGCTTATATCATCAGAAGATCGTACATCCTACTGAAGACTGCAACTCTTTTAAGTGTTGGTGGCAAGGGTATGTCGCTCACAGGCAACACTTCAATAGGACAAAGCGTGAAGCTCGTAGACAGCGAAAAAATACGACAGATGAGCATAAAAGAATTGCCGGCAATTGTCATAAGGACGAGCCCGGGGGATCACGAGTTCTCACCTTTGGAAGCGATTCTGATGAAGAAGCTGCTCTTAACCCTCTCTTCAAGGAATTCATTTCTAAAACAAAAGAATTGGAGAGTTGCGAGAATGTTCAGCCGTACAATCTCACGCTACCCGGAAAGAATCTCGGACCCGCAAACGACGGAGCAAACGAAATGAGAAAGGAAAAGGAAAAAACGGCCTTTGTTGCCAACACTCAACAACAGCCGAGTAACCCGAGACCGTTTTGTCGTCAAAACAACAAGCCGCGATACCTCAATGAGAAGTTGAAACGTCCTTACCCATTTCCCAAAGATAAAACAAAGAGATTGTTCGAGCTAGCAGTGCGCAGCGGGCTTATCACTCTGCCAGATCCAAAACGTCCATTGCAACCAGGTGACGTTAACAATCCTAACTATTGTCCCTACCACAAATTAATGGATCACCCACTCGACAATTGCTACGTCTTCAAAAACTGGGTTGAAGACCAATACCAACAGGGCAAGTTCGCGTTACCCGAAAAGTGGAAAGTAAACCCGTTACAACAACATGCTTCGAAAAAGGTGGATATGCCGGGGGCATCATGCTCGTTCATAGGGAAGGCCTCCTAGACCGAAAAGTCAGTAAACTAGAAATTCGCCTCAAATACGGCGACGGTAGACCGAAATGTCGTTAAACTAACGATGGACCACTATGTCCTAAAACTGGCTGCGGACCGAAACGTCCCTAAACTAACGACGGACCGCAATGTCCTAAAACTTGCAAATGAACGAAACGTCGTTAAACTACTATCAACCCGCGGCATCCTCAGGCTGGCGTGGTTAAAAAAAAAAAGCAAAAAAAAAAACAAAAAAAAACGGTATGTCCATAAGCAAAATGGGCACGGATGAAAACCCGAAAGGGCTCCGTGAGTAAAAACAGCAGGGCTACCGGCGAGTGTTTGTGAAAACCCGAAAGGGCGCAACCTCGTTAAAAAAAAAAGAAAAAGAATAAAAAAAAAACGGTATGTCCATAAGCAAAGTGGGCACGGATGAAAACCCGAAAGGGCTCCGTGAGTAAAAACAGCAGGGCTACCGGCGAGTGTTTGTGAAAACCCGAAAGGGCGCAACCTCGTTAAAAGACACTTACAGGATCCTCTTGACCTTGTAAGGAAAAACCACCCGCGTGAGATCCTTACGACTCATAAGAGAGCAACACACTTAGGGATCCTCACGATTCCTAAGGAGAAATTACACTTGCGAGATCCTCACGACTCGTAAGGAGAACTCTCTTATGGGACCCTCACGGCTCATAAGATTTGAACGTCTTAAGTTACAGAGACCTGAACCTGTTCTTAAGCAACCCCCGCAACCTCCGATTTTGCCCTACAAGCGGCTCATATTGACCCTTGTATACAATCCACGGGCACGAATAAATATTTCCCTAACAAAGTCCATCCGTGACTAGGGATATGTCCATATGGTGAGAAACCCTTTTAGGTCCTCTCGACCTATAGGGAGAAAACCTTTTTGTAAGATCCTTACGACTTACAAGAGAACATGCACTTAGGAATCCTCACGATTCCCAAGGAGAAAACACACCTATAAGATCCTCACGACTTGTAGGGAGAAATTCCTTTGTGAGACCCTTACGGCTCATGAAGTCAAAAGCCTTAGTCGACAGGACCCTTAACCCTGTTTACTAAGCCACCTTTGTTCAACATCGACAGAGGCAAATGATGATTCACTCCTGGCAATATCCCAGTTGCAGCGATGCTGATGCCTAAACCGGTATCAAATTCCAAGCCCTTTCAAGGCAAATGATGATTCGCTCCTGGCAATATCCCAGTTGCAGCGATGCTGATGCCTAAACCGGTATCAAATTCCAAGTCCTTTCACGGCAAATGATGATTCGCTCCTGGCAATATTCCAGTCGCAGCGATGCTGATGCCAAGATTGGTATCATATCCCAAATCCCCTACTCGCAAAAAAAAATCAGCAAGCCAAAAAAAAATGCATACGAAATAGCCGAAATGATGGGGCAACTTGCAAACAAAATCAGCAAGTAAAAATGTATGCATATAAAAACAGCCGAAATGATTGGGCAACTCGCAATAAAAAGCAGCGAGTAAAAATAGCCGAAATGATTGGGCACCGCGAAAAATAGCCGAAATGATTGGGCAATCGCGATTTTCGCGATATAAAAAGCTGAAATGATAGAGCATCGCGGAAAGAATAAAAAAATGAAAGAATGAGGCTTTTTGCCCTACAGGTGAGATCACATCGATCGCTGTATACAATCCAGGGGCACAAACAAAGAGGGAACCATACCTTCCCGATAAGCTCCATCAGAAAGCGAAGCCAAATCTCGACGGTTCATAGACAACCTAGAGACAACCTCGACATTTGTCGCAATATTGCAGACACAATGTCAACAAATGAAGCGAAGGAAGATCCATGGGTTCAGGGTCTCGACGTCAACATCGACAACTTAGAGATCACAAACGGCGTTTCTCCTCACTCCAACCAGATACAGACATGACGTCAACAATCGACCTCAGAGTCGCAACGAAAGGGAGCCATGGTAAAGGCCCTAGTTCCAAATCTGAATGGCCACATCTATAGCCTGGAGACCAACAACGGTGGGCCTCCTCCTTCCAGCAGGACACAGATGTTACACCATCAAGCGGAGCGATGGCAAAATCCCAACTCCGCCTTAGCATCCGTCTCATTACAGCAGACGCAATGTTAACAACGGCGTTCCTTCGCAGTCCAGCAGGATGTACATGCAAAGCTAATAAAAGACCCCATGGTCAGCAAAGCGGAGTGATGGCAAAATCCCAGCTCCACCTCAGCACGCGTCTAGTCACAGCGGACACATCATCAAGCAAAGCGGAACAGCGGCAACTCCCAGTTCCATGACTCGACGATGTACTCCCACAGAGAGTCAAATCCCAACTCCGTGAAATGCGGATATAATCAACAAAATTCCTGGTTACGTGGAACGCGGATAACGTCACTCTTTGACCCCGTGGAAAACGTCCAGAGCGGATCCTGGTCCTCGCAGAGCACGGCAGTGAACCCGTGTGAAGCATCCAGAGCGGAGCCTAGTCCTTGCCTAACGCGGCAGTGAACCCGTGTGAAGCATCTAGTGCAAAATTCCTGGTTACGTGGAACGCGGATAACGTCACTCTTTGACCCCGTGGAAAACGTCCAGAGCGGATCCTGGTCCTCGCAGAGCATGGCAATGAACCCGTGCGAAGCATCCAGAGCGGAGCCTAGTTCTCGCCTAACGCGGCAGTGAACCCGTGTGAAGCATCTAGAGCAAAATTCCTGGTTACGTGGAACGCGGATAACGTCACTCTTTGACCCCGTGGAAAACGTCCAGAGCGGATCCTGGTCCTCGCAGAGCACGGCAGTGAACCCGTATGAAGCATCCAGAGCGGAGCCTAGTCCTCGCCTAACGCGGCAATGAAACCGTGTAAAGCATCTAGTGCAAAATTCCTGGTCACGTGGAACGCGGATAACGTCACTCTTTGACCCCGTAGAAAACGTCCAGAGCGGATCCTGGTCCTCGCAGAGCACGGCAGTGAACCCGTGCGAAGCATCCAGAGCGGAGCCTAGTCCTCGCCTAACACGGCAGTGAACCCGTGTGAAGTATCTAGAGCAAAATTCCTGGTCACGTGGAACGCGGACAACGTCGCTCTTCGATCCCGTGGGAAACGTCCAGAGCGGATCCTGGTCCTCACACCAATATAGAGTGATCACCACCGCGACATTCGTCTCGATACAGAGGAAGCAATGCCAGCAAACGAAGCGAAGGCCAAATTCCTAGCTTCAAGGTCTTGACGGCAAGTCATATAAAGCCTGAAAGACAATCGGAGATCATCTCGCACCAGCACAGAGTGGTCACCACCTCGATGATCGTCTCGATACAGCAGATGAAATGTCACCCCAGCGTTCTTCCCCCAGCAGGATTCAGACGCGCCAAAGCAGATGAAGAGAAGGCCAAATTCCTAGCTTCATACGTCTTGATGGCAAGTCATATAAAGCCTGAAAGACAATCGGAGATCATCTCACACCAGCTTAGAGTGATCACCACCTCGACGTTCGTCTCGATACATCAGACGAGATGTCACTACAGCGTCTTTCCTCCAACAGTGTCCAGACAAACCAAAGCAGATGAAGCAAAGGCCAAATTCCTAGCTTCAGGGTCTTGACGGCAAGTCATATAAAGTCTGAAAGACAATCGGAGATCATCTCGCACCAGCGCGAAGTGGTTACCACCTCGACGATCGTCTCGATACAGCAGATGAAATGTCACCCCAGCGTCCTTCCTCCAACAGTGTCCGGACAAACCAAAGCAGATGAAGCAAAGGCCAAATTCCTAGCTTCAGGGTCTTGACGGCAAGTCATATAAAGCCTGAAAGACAATCGGAGATCATCCCACATGGAGTGGTCACCACCTCGACGTTCGTCTCGATACAGCGGACGCAACATCACCAAAAGGAGCCATGGCAAAATCCCTAGTTCCAAATCTCGACGGTTCATCAGCAACCTAGAGACAACCACGACATTCGTCTCGATACAGAGGACGCAATGCCAGCAAATGAAGCAAAGGCCAAATTCCCAGCTTCAGGGTCTTAACGGCAAGTCATATAAAGCCTGAAAGACTATCGGAGATCATCCCACACCAGCACGGAGTGGTTATGACTCATCGGGGCTCTCCAAAATGAGCCTAACCTCAAGTAAAAAGCGGCATGGCAAATTCCTAGCGCTTGCTCTTCCGACGGTCAAACTGCCAAGGAGGATTGCTTGAAGACGTCTTGTCCAGCCCCCGAAGGGATCAGAGACACGGCAGTCGCAGGGCTACTCGAACAGCACGATTACCTATCGAGGAATACATCAGCTCATGCGACGGTACAACGGCCAAAACCCTAAGTACCACAGACCCTAACGGACTTCTGTCGTAAAGAGCAGAGGTTAACTGTGACGTTAGGATATTCTTGCGAGATCTGCTCGATTCGTTTCGACTTGTGAGGAAATTGATGTCTTTGCGAGAACTTCTCGATTCGTCTCGACTCGTGAGATAAAGCCTTAGGCAGTAGGGATTAAAAAACCTGTTTCCTAAGCACTGGGATCCTGCAAGTCGGCCCAAAATGGTCTCTTGCATACTATCCACGGGTCTCACTCTCCGAAGTCGAATTTCGACAAGGAGGGGAACAACCGCTTACGGGTCCTCTCGACTTGTAAGAGGGAAAAATTCTCTCATAAGATCCTTACGACTTATAAGAGAAGACACACTTAGGAATCCTCACGACTCCTAAGGAGAAAATACACCTACGAGATCCTCTCGATCCGTAGGGAGAAAAGTCTTTATGAGACCCTCACGACTCATAAAGTTGAAAAGTCTTAGGTGGCAGATCCTAACCCTGTCTCCTAAGCCATCACTGCCCTGCAAAGAGGTCAAGATGGACCATCTATGAGCCACACTCGCCAAAGCTACATGCCACTGAAATGGAAAAGCTACTCATGAGCATATAAACTACTTCACTCCAGAGTAAGACATAAAGAGATAAAAGGGTGCGGCTCATGGAGTTAAGGGTTTGAAACTATATCTCTTAAGAGTCAAGATTTGAGTCAATGATAAATGACGACGCTTGTGTCCGCTCGTTATCTTCTCAGATCAAGATTCTGAAAGTAATATACCAACCCGAAATTGGTCATACGCTATGCATTACTTTGCACTACTTCACCCACGTATATACTTACGTGGGCAAAGTAGTGGGGGGCATTTGTTCCCGCCGAAAATTTCTGCGCGAAAGAGCCCAAGGTATCAAATGGCGGCGATACGCTTAAGAAAATGGGAACCAGTATCTTCCGGGCTGTTTTTTGATAAACTCCCGAATGAGAAACAGATAAATTCTGATGGTATCGAAAGCGGCTCGAAAAACCCTTCGATTTGATATATTATGGGCCTCGTAATTCATCCGGGATCAAAAGTTATGAGGAATTACGTGTCCACACGTGATGGGCTTTTAAGAACCCGCTGGAGGAGTTAAAAGATACAATAAAAACTCAGAAAAGACCCCAATGGGGCATCACGTGCTCACACGTGACCATGGGTCATGTGCAGACACGTGATGGGCTTTTAAAGCCTCTAAAATAATGAATAGAATTTAATTCTAAAAGTCAGAAAATACCTCAACGAGGTATCACGTGCTTACACGTGACCAATGGTCACGTGTTGACACGTGATGGTTAAAACTGAAACATAAATAAGCGGCTGAGAAAGGAACCCAATTGGGGGTCACGTGCTCACACGTGACCAAAAGTCACGTGCCAGCACGTGACTGGCTTTTAAAGCATTATAATTTAATAGAATTAAATTCTAAAAGTTTCTGAATCTTTCCAAATGGAAAAGGGTCATGGGGAACCGTTGAATTAAAAATCCAACGGTGATTAAAAATCACCAATTTATAGAAAAAACCTTGGACAAGGAAAGATTTCCCTGAAAATCTCACCAGGATAACAAATAGAATATCTTTGGATTTAAAATCCAATGGTGAATAAAATTCACTTAACAATCTAAAGGCCCAGATTAATGATGAATACAAATCAAATCTCTCAATGAGAGATTTGCTAAACAAATTGATTCTCTTCCTTCCCCTATAAATAGGAGCCAAGTAGAGAAGAGAAGGGATCTACTTTTTTGGGAGAAGAAACAGAGGGAGGAGAATTTAATTCTCAAGAGGAAAAAGAAAAGAGAGAAGAATTTAATTCTCTGCAAAAGAAAAACCCTAGGTAAGAAAAGAGAGGCTTAAAAAGAGAATTTAATTCTCAAAAGAGTTTAACTCTTATATAAAGAAAAGAACTTAGTTCTTTCTCTGGTGGAGGATCTGCAAAGTGCACATCTCCCCATGAATTGAGAATTTAATTCTCATTGGGTTGAGATCCTGCCATGCAGATCCGAAACATAGAGGAGGAATTAAGTTTTGAGAATTCAATGGTCACAAAATTATAGGAATTTAATTCCTTTGGGATAAAATCAAGGTTTTATCCTAAATAAGAATTTAATTCTTTCACGATAGGAATTTAATTCCTCCAAAATCATAATTAGGGTTTAACCCTACAAAGAATTCAATTCTTAAAAGATCCCTGTGCATGAAGAGACTAAGGTCACGTGCCCCACGTGACCCCTGAACAGATCCCCCAAAAATGAGAAGAGGAAAGCTTTGAGGCAATGCCTCATGTGTTCCCACGTGACCCTCATTATATATGGAACAAAAGCAAAGGCAGAAACAATTCTGGGCGCTCTCACGTGTTACCACGTGACCCCTAATAAATATTCTAATAAATCAGGGCATGATTATACATCACGTGCCCACACGTGATGGCTATGAAAATTAAAAGTATTCAACACTTGTTTGCAGAACAAAATAAAGGGGATCTGGCCCCACTTTTTGAATGCCATCACGTGCTCCACGTGACCCCCGAAACACAGAAAGAAAAAGCAAAGGAAATGAAAGCTTTGGGCGCTCTCACGTGTTATCACGTGACCCCTCAGCAAATGCTTTAACAATCAGCGCACTAATCCTTCTCACGTGGCAGCACGTGATGCTCCAAAGAAAACATAAAAAGTGTTTAACGCTTACTTACAGAACGAAGAAAAGGAGATCTGGCTCCACATTTAGGGCGCCCTCACGTGTCACCACGTGACCCCTAATGAGCATTCTAACAGACCAGAGCAGGGGCCTCCATCACGTGCTCACACGTGATGGCCGCCAGAATTAAAAGAGATAAACACTGATCTGCAGAATAAAATAAAGGGAATCAGGGCGCTCTCACGTGTCCACACGTGACCCCTCTCTCCTTAGTGTTTAACACTAATCTGAAGACTTTGTCCTCAGTGTTTAACACCGATTTTCTTAGTGTTTAACACTAATTTGGAAAACTCTATTGGCAGTGTTTAACACTGATTTGCTTAGTGTTTAACACTAATTTGAAAACTCTGTTCCCAGTGTTTAACACTGATTATCTTTTAGTGTTTAACACTAACTTGCTAATCTTATTCCCAGTGTTCAACACTGTTGGCCTCTAGTGTTTAACACTAGCTTTAGCCCAACTGGCTAAGTTTCTAGAGGCAAAGCCTCTCCTTCAATAGACCAACAAAGAGCCAATATTTCAAACACAATTGGACTTAGCCCAAATTGGCCATAAGTCCTCAAATCATCTTGAACTGAGCACATCTGCTCTTTCAACCAACTCATTGGTTTAGGGTACATCTCTGAACTCCTCTGATATTTGTCGTTGTAATCCTTCAACGTCTTCAGAGAGGTGACGGGTCCCGACAACCACACATCAACACGGGCTGTGGGGTCCTTAAACTCATGGACTTATACGTCCTTAAACCAAGATACGGACCGTGGGGTCCTTAAACTCATGGACTTATGCGTCCTTAAACCAAGATACGGACTGTGGGGTCCTTAAACCCGCGGACTTATGCGTCCTTAAACTAACGGACTAATGCGTCCTTAAACACACCCATATGGACTGTGGGGTCCTTAAACCCATGGACTTATGCGTCCTTAAACTACCTATGGACCGCAATGTCCTTAAACTACCAATGGACCACCACGTCCCTAAACTGGAACTTGGACCATCATGTCCCTAAACTGGCAATGGACCACCATGTCCCTAAACTGGAACAATAGAGCCCCCAAATGCTCTTTTGTCGGATCTAAACGATCCCGTTAAGTCGATCTTAGTCCCAAACTGGACTAACGTATCCTTAACAACCGTTTAAGTTGATCTTAGCCTCAAATATGGTTAACGCATCCTTAAACCTTCAAACAGACTTTAGTCCCAAATTGGACTCTAGATCCCCCAATCAACTTTGGCTCAAGGGTACATCTCTGAACTCCTCTGACATCTGTCGTTGTAATCCTTCAACGTCGTCAGAGAGGTGATGGGTCCCGATGGCCATAAATTTAATGGACCACTATGTCCCTAAACTGGAACATTAGAGCCAATTGCTCTTTTGTCGGATCTAAACGATCCCGTTAAGTTGATCTTAGTCTCAAACTGGACTAACGTATCCTTAACAAACATTTGAGTTGATCTTAGCCTCAAATATGGCTAACGTATCCTCAAACCAAAACCCCAAACCCAAATCTAAGAAAACACGGATTTGGACTAATCCACGTCCTACGGGCGACGACATAACTCAGTCTCCGTATACAATCCACGGGCAACCACAAATAAAACAAAAACACACGACACGAAGTGACCATCTGGAGAAGGAGAAAGTTGTTACCGCAACACGGTAGCGTAATTAACTGCAGGGGCTTGCGCCTGCAGGGAAGAGCGTCCCCACAATCAAAAACCCCTCGTGCGAGGGGGAATCTGACGAAGTCTGCTACATCGGCCGCATCCGTCTAAACCTCCGATACACGGTGCCATAAATCAACTTGGCATCTTCGGAGAGGTGGACGGATAGCACCAATTAGCATCTGCCCCGAGTCTCAGTGCCAAGACATCGCAATCTTGTGTGCCGTCTTTCGGAGGGGAAAAAACGTAATACTGTATAGTTAATGTTATTCCTTGATACTAAACACAGGCTCTGATACCAACTAAACCATGTCACGCCCCGCTTCCCAAATACGGAAAACGAGGGATGACTAGGCCAGCCATGCTCCTACGGACAAGGAATCATCCCGCCGTAGTCACACTTCGGCTTCTAGCACTATATGGTAATCAGTAAATAAAGCACAGTATTAAAGGAATCACATCACTAATTTATTACATTAAAATTCTATTGTTCACAAATTTACAGATAATAAGAACAATAACTAACCAAGTTCAAACTCACGATCACTTTTATGGAAAGCAGTAAATGAAGAAGGTACACCAAACTATATCTCCGTGAACTCAAAGGGTAGATCCGTCTCCTGTGTTGGTCCTCCCGCGGAATCTGAGCATGCATACTCAGGTCGTCAGAGCGACACAATAACAATATTATTATAATAAGATGAAATAGGTATGTGAGGTAATACTGGTGTAGGAACAATGCAAGTAATCACTATGTCACTATATGATGCAGAATATGTTATGTGTCCCTATCGGTCTCTAGGTCATGTTTGAAATCACATAGTGGAAGGAGGATCATATTTAACAGGAGTCTCGTACATACCCGAGACCACGGCCCACATGCCCGGGATATAACCCTGTCAGCCGGATCGCTAGATCCTACCCTACACGTATCAGTATCACGCTTCGAATGATCATCCTCTAAACACGGTCCCGCTAAATACGATACTCTTTCCACTTTGATTTCCCCCTTTTCCCCAGGTTTACACTATTTATGATTTTGATTTAGTCGTGTACGAGTATACCAATGGCACGGTTTTATCACTGTTCACTGTATTAATCACTGTCACGAATATTCACTTTCCATTGGTGTACTCGTCACTCCTAAACCAACATCTATCACGCACGATAATGCAATGTCCACACGCACTAACACTGAGTATATGGCAAGGGTATGATATATGTATGTATGCTACCAATAAGCTATGTATGTTATGAATCAACATGCATGTCATTGACTAAAATAAATTGTATAAATTAATATGTTAAGAATTCAGCAAAATGATACAAGTAAGATAAATAGAACACTCAGTCAGCAATTCATCAAAATTTGTTTCAGTTCAATCGGGATTCCGGTTTTCAAGTTATAGCTGTTTCATTTTAAGTGCTCGCGGCTGGAAATTCAGTTTCAGAACTGAACGTCCATTTCGCGACACGAATTTCACCCAGTTGGGCTCATAATTTAGCATTGCTACAGTTAAATAAAATCTAGGTTTTTCAATATAGTATTCAACACAATAGACGGATCCTCAATCGCATCTGTACGTTGAAAGTTATACACAGTTTAATGTCAGTATATCACTTCAGAATCTGTTCTGGACAGTTACACGTTCTGCCCTTTTAAATACAGTTTAAAATAGCAAACGGCGATGAATCGGAATGGAACCACTTGTTTTGTTTATCCAACAGAATTATCTTTAATCTACTGTAGAGTTCCGTAACATACGGCTTCAGGAAACACAGTGACACAGGTCTTGGAACAGAACACAATAATCAGAAACGCTCTGGACTGCAGTCCAGAGCCGCATTCCGATCTAATTATCTTCGCAGTTACATAACAGAAATCATTAAAATTTTACATAGGGTTAAAGTTTGTCGAGTCGGCTTCGATTTAAGCCCTCGAACACATCATTCCAGTATGTATGTAATTTACGGTGATTTTATTCATTTTCAGATACGAGAAAATATTAGTTTTAACGGCATATTTGGGGGTATCAATTTTTATCACTAACAATCGTATTTTCACTATATTTATCATCCAATGGGCCAACAGAAATTTTTATTTTCCGTCAAAATAAACAATCATTTCCATGAGAGACTAGTATCGAACACCTAGGTCATGATACATATTGCTAATCGGTAAGTTTATAAACTATGTGATCTAGGTTTGTAACACAACTATATTAGCATGAAGTAAGTAAACACTTGCCTGGAAAATGTCTCGGGGTCGCACGGCAGCAGTGGCGTCACGGACGCGTGACGTACGCCGTGTAACGGATTCTCGCGAGCTCGCTTCGAAACACGGGTTTTACGTCGGAGTTTCCCGGAGTCGTCTTGTGCGCGCTGGAAGTGTAGAGTAGGCTCTGTGGATCTCTTGAGTAGTGCTGAGATTGACGATGGTTGGCGGCGGCGCTCCGGCGAAGTGCAACAGTGAAATTCACAGTGAGGGAAAAATATTTGAAAATGGGTTTTGGAATTTTGAAGAGGGGGATAGGTTAAGCAGTGGGGCTGGGGATTGTTGTGATGGTGATGATGCTGAGGAGGTGGAGGTCGGCGATGTGGTGGGGAGTTCGCCGGCGTCGAGGGGTGTAAGGTGGCCGAGCTTGGTTGCAATTGGGTTTGGGCGTGCAGGGGATTGGCAGGGCTCGGGTTGTTGAAGATGGAGTCGTAGAGGGAGAAGGTTGGTGGAGGAGGAGCGAGGGATCTCTGAGGGGGTCGTTGAGGGCCGTCGCCGGCGGCGAAGTGAGGAAAAGTTTTGGTGCTCGGTGAGTTTTTGTGAGGGAGAGAGATGAGGGATTAGTTTTGAAAAAACAGAGAAGAGAGGTGGGGGTGTGAGGAAGAGAATGAGGATTGGAGTCGTGGTGTAACGTCGCGTCAACGGAGGCATGGGCGTGGGCGTGAAACGCGGCGGAGATATGGGATCGCGCGCGTGAACTGTGCACATAACCGTTGGAAAAATTCGAAGAAGATGAACAGAAGTAGTGGGTCGAAGGGATTTGGGCCGGTTTAAAAACAAATAATTCCCTAAAAAATAAAGTGGGCTAAGGAAGGAGATTGGGCCGAGGGATTTTATATTTATAAAAGGATTTATTTAAAATCCAAGTGGGCTGAGGAAAGTAATGAGGGGCCGGCTAGGGTTTTTAATTTAGGGATTTATTTAAAAAAAGTTTTGAATGGGCTGAGGGTATTTTGTAAAAAGGGTTTGGGGTTTAAATTAGAAAATAATTCTAGGGTTTTGACTTTTAGGGTTAAGGAAAAAATATAGACATTGGGATTCAAGCAACCACCTTCGATACAAAATAATTACGAGGAAAAGTAAATCTCTGGGATTAGGAAAAATAGGAAAAACTTTTATTAAGATAGTAACGGCGATTTACATCACCACAAGGTCGCCAATATAGCATTCGACAATCTCATGTATGAGGTCATCGAAGATCTTCATCATGGCCTTCTGGTAGGTAGCGCCCGCGTTCTTCAAACTGAAGGGCATCACCATATAGCAGAATATGCCTAGCGGAGTTCGAAAGGCAGTGTGCTTTTGGACTTCAGGATGCATTTTTATTTGATTGTAGCCTGAAGATCCATCCATGAAGGAGAAGAGCTCATGGGTAGACATGTTATCTATCATCAGCTCGGTAACTGGTACTGGGAAGTCATCCTTTGGGCAAGCTTTGTTGAGGTCCCGAAAGTGTACGAAGATACGCACCGTCCCATTTTTCTTCATTACTGGAAAAATGTTGGCAATTCAGTCGGGATACTGAATTTTTTGGATGAAGCCGGAGTCAATTAGTTTCTTGACTTCGGCATTGATACTCATCTCGAGTTTGAGTTGCATTCTTCTTGGCGCCTGTTTGACCGGCTTAACGTCCGGCGATATAGCCAGTTTATGTACCGCTATTTCTGAATCTAGTCCCGGCATCTCGGAATAATTCCATGCAAAGCAGTCTTTATATTGCATGAGTACATTTTTTAAAGTAGCCACCTGGTTTTTAGATAGCAGCTCACTGACGAACATTGGCCTCGGATCGTTTACCGTTCCTGTCAAGCCCCGCTTCCCAAAATACGAAATACGAGGGGTTGACAAGGCCAGCCATGCTCCTACGGTCAAGGAAATGTCCTGCCGTAGTCGCACTTCGGCTTCTAGCTTTACGTGGTAAACAGTAAATAATGCGCAGGTAATGAGAAATGCAGTAACTGAAACAAAACAATATAAAGAACTAACCTGATAGGAAACAAAAGGGTATGACTCTGGATAGCAAATCAAGATGTCCGTGATGTACGTCTAGTCCTGGTCCAGGCTAAATCCTCTCCTCACACTGAGCATGCATACTCAGGTCGTCAGAGCGACACAATAGCAATATAATATATAAATCCAAGTGACAACTCTAATAGTGATAATAAATATATATAACAGTAAATCAATGACGGTATAGGTATGAACATGCAGTAACCACAGAAGTGTCTAATAGAGCAGGTGAACAGTAAAGCGGTAAAATAATATGCCAGGTATGTCAATACAGTAAGTAATGTATATCAATGCCATTATCCCTATCAGTCTCTAAGTCTCACTATACAGGTCACTAAGCCTATCGTCAGTCCAAGTGTGAGAGTCAACCACTCGCGAGTGTCCTCCATCCAAGGGTAGAACCCAAGGGCAAGGGACCACGGGCCCAACATGTAACTCACGGTAATAATCATGTACCCTGTAAATCTCCATATATCTCCATATATATAAGCCGTCATGGGACTCCCGAGATTCTGTTGAACTCACACTCGAACTACCCCACACCCCGTGGTCTACATCAAACGCTAACCATAACCTCAAATACCAATCGGTCTGTGACAAGTCTGCGCGAGAACTGGAGGTAGGACATCCATCAAGCACGTCCCGACTAATACCTAAGATAAATGGCAGTGTCTAGTGCCTTATCCGTGACACCCATGCAAGAGCTTCCATAAGTGTCCCATACCACTTATAGTCACACGTACACGCGTCCCACAGACGTCGACAATGCAATAGAATAATAAGGTTCACTGATTGTGTACAAGTACGTGTCACTTTCACTTATCCACTCATGCACGAACACTAACGTACTTGCCACAATCATCACTAATACCTAACACTGGGTAATGCACGTGATCACTAGGTTATCAATGCAGTCACATATGTATGATATGATGAGGAGACAGTATGTAGAGCATGATTAAGATGTCATAGAACAGTATTCTACCACTTGCATAATTTATCCTAAATTATACGTGTATAGTTTAGCGAAACGATGAACAGGGAATAAATAGTATGTTCAATTATTTATCCAGCGAATTTAGTTTCACGCCAATCGGGTTTCAGGATCACTAGTTATGGCCATTTCATTTTAAGCGTTCACGGCTGGAAATCCGGTTTCAGAATCGGAAGTCCGTTTCGCAACGCATTTTAATCATAGTTGGGATCAGAATTTAGCGATGCTACAGTTGAATGAAATCTAGGTTTTTCAGTAAGGTTTTCAATACAACAGACGGATTCTCAATCGCGTCTGTATGTCTGGAGATATACACTGTTCTATACTAGTATGTCAATTCTGATTCTGTTGGGACTTTTATACGTCCCGATCTTTTAAATTACAGATTAAATAGCAACCGATGACGAAACAGAATGAAACCACTTGTGTTATCTAGCTAACAGATTCGTCTTCAATAAAATGCAGAGTTCCACAGTCTACGAGTTAAGAAAACAGGGTGGTACCCCTTTACGGGACAGTAAACAACAACTGGAGTCGCTCTGGACTGCAGTCCAGAGTCGCACTCCGATCTAAATATTGTCACAGTTTAAGTACAGAAACTATGAGAACCTTGCATAGGGTTATAGTTCGTCGAGTCGGCTTCGATTTAAGCTCTCGAACTCACCATTCCAGTATGCATATAATTTATGGTGATTTTAACGGTTTTCAGGTACAAGAAATTTCCAGTTTTACAGGTATACTTGGGGGTATATATTTTAGTCACTAACAGTAGTATTATCCAGTGAAATTTATGCATAGTATTCAGAATCACATGGGCTAGCAATTGCCCTCATGTTCCGTCAATTTAACTAGGGATTTCCATTGAGATCAAGCATCGAACAGTTGCGCCATATAGTTTAACGGAAAATTAAAATATGGAGTCTATACGATTGTAATTTGTAAATAACATAAAGTAGCATGTAGCAAGTAGGGAACTTGTCTGGAGACGTTTTGGGGCACGCGGCAACGACACACGCGCGGCACGGCAACGGTACACGCGCGGCATGGCAAAGTCGACGGCAGCGGCTCAGGGTGAGCTCGGGTCTGTTCTGGGGGCAGCGAAGAGCGGCGTTGGTTGGCCGGAGTAGGGGAGAGGCGTTGCAGAGAGAGGGAGAGTGAGATTTAGAGAGAGAGAGAGAGCCACAGGGAGAGAGAGACAGAGAGAACACAGAGAGAGAGAGAGAGTGTGAGAAAGAGAGAGAGGGAGGGAACAAAGAGGGATAGAGAGATTGAGAGAGGGCAGAGGGAGAGGAGGTGGGGTGACCGGAGGTGGCTCGACGTTGGGTCGTCGGGAAAAGCTCGAAGCTCGGAGGAGGAGGGTCGGGGTTCTGGTGACGGGGAGCTCAGGGAGTTTGGGACTGGTGGTTGCCGCGGTAAAGGAAAAAGTCGGCGACGGCGACAAGGGGTGTGAAGGTGCCAAGAAGGAATGGATGTAGTGGGGGGATGGGGTTCGTCGAAGGTCGGGAATGGTAGTCGACGATTGAGCGGTGAGCTCGGGGATGGGAGAGGATGATGAGGGTGTTGTAGAGGTACTTGGAGGAGAGGAAGAGGGAAGAAGGCAGGGTTATGGCAGCGGTGGCGGTGGATATGGTGTTGCCGGTGAGGCAGGCGGGGGTGGAGGCGAGCGACGGTGAGGCGACGGCGGTGAGCGCGACACGCTGGCGTGGGCGCGGGTTCGAGGGAGGAGCGGGAAAAGAAAATAGAAGAGAGAGGAAGAGAACGTGTGTGTGTGAGAGAGAGAGGAGAGAGAAAGAGAGTGAATGTAACGTGGAGAGAGAGAGGGGTAACGGCGCGGGCGTGAGCGTTGGCGGAGGAGGCGGATCGCGAGAGGCAGGGAGTGGGAAAATGGGACAGAGCCGTTGGGGAAGAGGGGGGTGTAGGAGCGGGTCGGGTTGGGTGAGCGGGCCGGGTCGGGTCATGAGGCGGTTGTGGGTTGAAGGAAGTTGGGCTGGCGGGCTTAGGCCAGAAGATTTAATTGTTTAATTCCATTAAATTTTATATTGGGCTGAGGAGGGGACGGGCTGGGCTTATGAAATAAAAATCAAAGGATAAATAAGAGAAAGGAAGGGGGCCGGGGATTAAAGGAATAGAATGGGGGAAAAAATGGGCTGGTTTTTTTTTAGGAAAAGGAATTAAGTTTATAAAAGAAGATGGGCTGAAGGAATTAGTTGAAAAATAAGATATAATAGGGTTTGGGTTTTAGGGTTATAAAATAAAAGAATACGGAAAATATAGAATAGATAGGTAATAGGGTTTGGGTTTAAAGGAAATGAAAAATATAAAAGAGATAGGTAATCGGGTTTTAGATAAATTAGGGTTAGGGAAAGTTATAATGCCAAAATAATTATAAAATAGAATAAATAACTTTTAAGAGTAACAAAATACGGATATTGATATAAAAAGGGGCTGGGTATTATATCATACCACCCTTACTAAAATTTCGTCCTCGAAATTTAAAAGAACGACAAGCTATAAAATAATAAGCGAAAAGTTACCACATCGAACGCTACTACATAGTGATTTACTTAAAACGGGTGGATAAAATTTTGAAGGTATGTATATGTAAAAACAACATACAAAAGAATAAGTCTAAATAAGTATAAGGCAGGAACAGCTATAAGTGCAAACTATATGTATACGAGAATAAAATCAACAATAACGAACAATAATATTCGAGGTGTGCTCGATAACAGAAATCCCAATTATGTGCACATATAAGTATAGCAAAAGTAGTACAGCAGAAATAAGAATGAATATAAGTCATAGTCATAATGAAACAGTAAAGGACTTGTCGGTGGTTTAAAATATTTTTAGAATAACGTATCAATCAAACCATTTTAACATAGCTTAGAAAACCACTTGGTGAAAATAAGAAGCATGGAAAGAAGATATGCGCGAGATATGGTTGCGCTACCGAAAATGAGAATAATAGTAGTGTATTTAAAATACATAAAACGGAGTAATCAATAACACGCACTCTTCGATAAATACAAATAATGAAAACCAAATTTTCGAATAATAATGTCCCTAAATATATTTAGGGTAATAGGAAAAACACAAAAATGTATAGGGCTAGCTAGGGTAAGGATTACAAGGGAGTGTGGTTCATTCAGAAGGTCGGAGTGTGGCGGCTTTAGGCTGAAGGTCAAGGAAATTGGGATCGGGTCAGCACAGGAAGTAAGGGTGAACAACAAAGGACTACAAGAGAAAAATATGGGGAGGATAACGGTCGGTACATCATATGAATCAAAATTTGAAGGTTTAGCGAACTCGGAAATTTCACTATAAATTTCTCCTCCCAGAAGGATCTCAAACGAGGCACAGACGAAGGATGAAGGGTAGACCTATAAAAGATCGGGTGCGGTACTCGTTAGTCTCAGTGAGGGTTAAGACAATGTAGAGAGTAGGGGTGGACAGACAGGGATTTCAGCAAGAAAGAAAAAAAAATGTATATGAGAAATAATCAAGCATCAAGTGAACTAAGAAGATCGAAAGATTAGCTAACACAGCAATTTATTTCATTCCAGAAAATTCTAAACAAAGCATTCACAAAAACGAAAGGTGGCCCTAAACTATACACAGATTTATTTGGTCAGAGAAGACAACATTTAAAAAATTCGCGGTTGTGGAGATTCAGCAGGTTGCGGTAGGCTCGCGCGCTCAGGTAGGGGCGTCCATTCCCATATCGCCTCGCAGGGATCGCCATTGGGAGTTCTTCCACAGTAGGGTCTTGTTCTTCTGGTCCTTCTTCCTCGGCTGGAGCTTCTTCATCGAGGTCTGATTCTATGTGATTCTCTTCTTCTGGATTCTCTTCCATAGGATTTTCCTCCACTGGATTTTCTTCTATCGGGTCTTCCTCTATCGGGTTCTCTTCAGGGTCTCCTTCCTCTTCGTCGGAATCGCCTATCATGTCAAACTCTGGAGCGGCTGCTCCTTCGTCCTCTGAATCGCTATTTCCGAAAATGACCTGGGGACCGTTGATCTCATCGTCAGAACTCATCAGCGTGCGGTCTAAGGAAACGCATGACTGTGCATCCTCATCCAAATGCGGCGCTGCTCCAGGGTGGGCCATGGCCTGAAAGGAAAGAGTCATGATTAGATAGTGGAATATATCAAGAGAATAGCTAAGGGTACGAAGTATAGGAAAATATGCGGTGGGCAGGAACTGAAAAATCAGAATTAAAATGCTGTGGTAATGAATAGTATAAATAAGGGGAAAGCAAGAGAATGATACATGTATTACGATTCAAAGTTTTTATTGCATTCAACTAAAAGTTCGACGGATACAAGATTCCAAAGGAAATTTTACAAAAGGGGTACCAGCATTATTATTGGAAGCAGAAAACATAATAATTCTTCTTCGATTACTAGGCCGTTGCATTCACGTCACGCGAGTTGAATCCTGCGCTGGGTCCGCCTTATCCTCGAAGTTCGAACTACGCAATAATCATCACTTGGCAGAAGTGGAGAGTGTGGTCGAGCCTCCTCCTTGTAGCTCTTTCCTTTTTGGGCAGCCGTTGATAAGGTGTTCGCTGGATCCGCAAATCAGACATTTCCCTTGGGCGCGGCGACAATCCTTCTGAAGATGTCCTGGCCTTCTACAGTACCCACAACATTGGGTCTTATGCTGCTTCTGTCGCGGGGAAACAAATGAGCGCTTCATCTTCTTCTCTTTTCCTCGTCTAACAGGCATCCCTTTACGATTGGAAACTCCCGCTGGTGTCTGATTCGTCTGCCTTCTCAGTCCTTCAGCTAACAAGTCGTTCATTCGTTCCTGGGCTTCCTTCAGACCTTGCAGTACACTCAGAATCTCAATGGTCTGATTCTGGGGAGTGGAGATAGAGGAAGAGTCGTTGGAAGACATGATCCTGAAACAATAATTTTGAGGATGATATAAGGCACAAGCTATAAGAATCAAAATGTAATACGAATTGGACAAAGATTCAAGAATATCAGATGTGATGAAATTCATTACAAGTGGAAATCAACTGTATGACTCTAAGTCACTTAAACAGAGTACGGTAGTGTAATTATGATGTAGTTCGCAATTACAACCACGTAATCTTGCCAAGTTACCCGAAACCCTAACGTATGGATAGCAGAACACATAATGTGAATGTGGATCAAGAATAACAAGTTTACAATCAAGACCGAGAGATGTCTTAGATTGTCAAGCTATACACGGAAAACTGCAATCCCAATCGAAGCAAAACCTGGTCTCTGATACCAACTAAACCATGTCACGCCCCGCTTCCCAAAATACGGAATACGAGGGGTTGACAAAGCCAGCCATGCTCCTACGGTCAAGGAAATGTCCTGCCGTAGTCGCACTTCAGCTTCTAACTTTACGTGGTAAACAGTAAATAATGCGCAGGTAATGAGAAATGCAGTAACTGAAACAAAACAATATAAAGAACTGACCTGATGGGAAACAAAAGGGTATGACTCTGGATAGCAAATCAAGATGTCCGTGATGTACGTCTAGTCCTGGTCTAGGCTAAATTCTCTCCTCACACTGAGCATGCATACTCAGGTCATCAGAGCGACACAATAGCAATATAATATATAAATCCAAGTGACAACTCTAACAGTGATAATAAATATATATAACAGTAAATCAATGACGGTATAGGTATGAACATGCAGTAACCACAGAAGTGTCTAATAGAGCAGGTGAACAGTAAAGCGGTAAAATAATATGCCAGGTATGTCAACACAGTAAGTAATGTATATCAATGCCATTATCCCTATCAGTCTCTAAGTCTCATTATACAAGTCACTAAGCCTATCGTCAGTCCAAGTGTGAGAGTCAACCACTCGTGAGTGTCCTCCACCCAAGGGTAGAACCCAAGGGCAAGGGACCACGGGCCCAACATGTAACTCACGGTAATAATCATGTACCCTGTAAATCTTCATATATCTCCATATATATAAGCCGGCATGGGACTCCCGAGATTCTGTTGAACTCACACTCGAACTACCCCACACCTCGTGGTCTACATCAAATGCTAACCATAACCTCAAATACCAATCGGTCTGTGACAAGTCTGTGCGAGAACTGGAGGCAGGACCTCCATCAAGCACGTCCCGACTAATACCTAAGATAAATGGCAGTGTCTGGTGCCTTATCTGTGACACCCATGCAAGAGCTTCCATAAGTGTCCCATACCACTTATAGTCATACGTACACGCGTCCCACAGACGTCGACAATGCAATAGAATAATAAGGTTCACTTATTATGTACAAGTACGTGTCACTTTCACTTATCTACTCATGCACGAACACTAACGTACTTACTACAATCATCACTAATACCTAACACTGGGTAATGCACGTGATCACTAGGTTATCAATGCAGTCACATATGTATGATATGATGAGGAGACAGTATGTAGAGCATGATTAAGATGTCATAGAACAGTATTCTACCACTTGCACAATTTATCCTAAATCATACGTGTACAGTTTAGCGAAACGATGAACCGGGAATAAATAGTATGTTCAATTATTTATCCAGCGAATTTAGTTTCATGCCAATCGGGTTTCAGGATCACTAGTTATGGCCATTTCATTTTAAGCGTTCACGGCTGGAAATCCGGTTTCAGAATCGGAAGTCCGTTTCGCAACGCATTTTAATCCCAGTTGGGATCATAATTTAGCGATGCTACAGTTTAATAAAATCTAGGGTTTTCAGTAAGATTTTTAACGCAACAGACGGATTCTCAATCGCATCTGTACGTCAAGATATATACACTGTTCAATACTAGTATGTCAATTCTGATTCTGTTGGGACTTTTATACGTCCCGATCTTTTAAATTACAGATTAAATAGCAACCGATGACGAAACAGAATGAAACCACTTGTGTTATCTAGCTAACAGATTTTCCTTCAATAAAATGTGGAGTTCCGCAGTCTACAAGTTAAGGAAATAGGGTGGTACCCCTTTACGGGACAGTAAACAACAACTGGAGTCGCTCTGGACTGCAGTCCAGAGTTGTACTCCGATCTAAATATTGTCACAGTTTAAGTACAGAAACCATGAGAACCTTTCATAGGATTATAGTTCGTCGAGTCAGCTTCGATTTAAGCCCTCGAACGCACCATTCCAGTATGCATATAATTTATGGTGATTTTAACGGTTTTCAGATACAAGAAATTTCCAGTTTTACAGGTATACTTGGGGGTATACATTTTAGTCACCAACAGTAGTATTATCCAGTGAAATTTATGCATAGTATTCAGAATCACATGGGCCAGCAATTGCCCTCATGTTCCATCAATTTAACTAGGGATTTCCATTGAGATGAAGCATCGAACAGTTGCGCCATATAGTTTAACGGAAAATTAAAATATGGAGTCTATACGATTGTAATTTGTAAATAACATAAAGTAGCATGTAGTAAGTAGGGAACTTGCCTGGAGACGTTTTGGGGCACACGGCAGCGGCAACGACACACGCACGGCATGGCAAGGACACATGCGCGGCACAGCAAAGTTGACGGCAGCGGCTCAGGATGAGCTCGGGTCTGTTCTGGGGGCAGCGAAGAGCGGCGTTGGTTGGCCGGAGTAGGGGAAAGGCGTTGCAGAGAGAGGGAGAGTGAGATTTCGAGAGAGAGAGAGAGAGCCACAGGGAGAGAGAGACAGAGAGAATAGAGAGAGAGAGAGTGAGAAAGAGAGAGAGGGAGGGAACAGAGAGGGATAGAGAGATTGAGAGAGGGCAGAGGGAGAGGAGGTGGGGTGACCGGAGGTGGCTCGACGTTTGGGTCATCAGGAAAAGCTCGAAGCTCGGAGGAGGAGGGTCGGGGTTCTGGTAACGGGGAGCTCAGGGAGTTTGGGACTGGTGGTTGCCGCAGTGAAGGAAAAAGTCGGCGACGGCGACAAGGGGTGTGAAGGTGCCAAGAAGGAATGGATGTAGTGGGGGGGATGGGGTTCGTCGAAGGTCGGGAATGGTAGTCGACGATTGAGCGGTGAGCTCGGGGATGGGAGAGGATGATGAGGGTGTTGTAGAGGTACTTGGAGGAGAGGAAGAGGGAAGAAGGCAGGGTTATGGCGGCGGCGGCGGTGGATATGGTGTCGCCGGTGAGGCGGGCGAGGGTGGAGGCGAGCGACGGTGAGGCGACGGCGGTGAGCGCGACACGCTGGCGTAGGCACGGGTTGGAGGGAGGAGCGGGAAAAGAAAATAGAAGAGAGAGGAAGAGAACGTGTGTGTGTGAGAGAGAGAGGAGAGAGAAAGAGAGTGAATGTAACGTGGAGAGAGAGGGGGGTAACGGCGCAGGCGTGAGCGTGGGCGGAGGAGGCGGATCGCGAGAGGCAGGGAGCGGGAAAATGGGAGAGAGCCGTTGGGGGATAGGGGGTGTAGGAGCGGGTCGGGTTGGGTGAGCGGGTCGGGTCGGGTCATGAGTCGGTTGTGGGTTGAAGGAAGTTGGGCTGGCGGGCTTGGGCCAGAAGATTTAATTGTTTAATTCCATTAAATTTTATATTGGGCTGAGGAGGGGACGGGCTGGGCTTATGAAATAAAAATCAAAGGATAAATAAGAGAAAGGAAGGGGGCCGGGGCTTAAAGGAATAGAATGGGGGAAAAAATGGGCTGGGGTTTTTTCGGAAAAGGAATTAAGTTTATAAAAGAAGATGGGTTGAGGGAATTAGTTGAAAAATAAGATATAATAGGGTTTGGGTTTTAGGGTTATAAAATAAAAGAATACGGAAAATATAGAATAGATAGGTAATAGGGTTTGGGTTTAAAGGAAATGAAAAATATAAAAGAGATAGGTAATCGGGTTTTAGATAAATTAGGGTTAGGGAAAGTTATAATGCCAAAATAATTATAAAATAGAATAAATAACTTTTAAGAGTAACAAAATACGGATATTGGTATAAAAAGGGGCCGGGTATTACAGTTCCCAAGTCAATTTTCCTTAGATTGTCCGTCGTAGTGTGTATCCCATCTTCTAGCTCTTTTGGCGCCGGTGGAAATTCTGAGATCACTTCGTCCTCATCCTCATCTGCGAAGCATCTGGAGGGTTCATCCATATTCTCATAGTTCTTCTCTTTTGAGAATGTTATCACGTGGCAGGTACGAGCTTATTTCCAAGCTCGATATTGATCTGGCCCTACTCTCGCAATATAAGTTGCTTTTGGCTCATGCTTTCATGGTAGGGTTACCCTCCAACTATCGGATAGAGCGAACCTGTCTTATTGATACTAGTCTTCGATCCAGTCTTTGAAGGTGAAACGGTCTTCAAGGGGATGACCTGTTGCTCGGTGGTAGGAGCAATAATCTGGGTGATGGACCTCATTTATATGTTCGGGATACCGAGGCTCTAGGAGCATCATCATTTGATGTTTAATGACAAGGTCGAATATTTTTCTTGTCTTGTCTTGGGCGAAAGAGTATTTCCGACCTATCTTCTTCATAAGACGGATTCCAGTTGACTTTTACTCGATCGCGTGGCTTCTTGGATCCGTTTCACTGTTTTCGAACGTCATTCTCATTCTCTACCATGTTTTTGCCTCCGTGTCAGGCTTTTTCCTTGTCGCGAGAACGTACAGCGGGCTGAAGGTGAAGGGCATCGTGATTTTCCTTTTCTGCAGACTGCTGAATGAGACGCTGAGTCCTGGCCTTTTCGTAAATGGCTATTTCGCGGTTGTGGTCATCCCTAACCTTTTGGACGGCTTCTCTTATTAGCTTGGCAACCTGCTCCTCGAACGACGGACTTGACATTCGTACGGCGGGATCTCGCTCTGGTTCAATGTTGTAACCATTTGGAAAAACGTTCCCTTCTTTACCGAAGCCATTTATGACGCGACAGTTGTGGAATCGCTCCCGTTTATTTGTCCGAACGTATCCGATCCCGGTAGTCTCCATTCTCCCGTTGGGCATATTTCGCTGAGTCCCGGGGACGTCCCAAATCTTGTTGTAAAATTGGGCTTGTCGAGGAGTTTGTTTGAAGGGTGCGCCTTGGCATCTTAATAACCTTTCCAATCCCTCTGTGTAATATCTGGACAGACGGATTGGTAGAAGCCTGTCAAGTACAAAATCGGCGCCATACCAGACTTCTTTTTCTACCTTGGTTTCCGTAGATTGGTGTTTATCACAGAAAACTGCATTTCAATACCGCTCATTCGTTATCTATTTTGTTATATATCGGTACTATTAACTAGTGTCTGCTCAGTATTACAGATTATAGGTATCCGTGACATAATACTGGTAAAACACTTAAAAACACGGATATATCATACGTGAGCCGACACTGTAATCAGAACTGGGAACCGACCGATATCCAAAGAGATTTTGCAAATAAAATGTGTGCACAATATTTTGGTCCAACACAATGCAAGTGTGTACACATGCTCTTTGGCATGGACCTTGGGATGGGGCATCCATGAATCAAAGAGCAAGTGGGCATGGTGTGATGTGCAATAAATGTTAATGGTGTGATGTGATGAAAAGATTCAAGTTTCCCTCCAAAACCCTGGTGCATCCAAAGTCAAATTTGAGAAAACAAACTGGACCAAAGTGATGTGGGGGAACACACAAACCCACACACCAAGTACGAGCCAGAGAGCTCAAATTTCACCCGAGATTACCACCCTTGTGTCTGGACCCACTGCCTCCATTAGCCCCCAGATTTCTGTGGGCCCTCCCCTGATGCCACCTCAACTCATTTTTATTGTTTGTAAGATTTTCTTTTGAGCCTATAAATACAGAACTAGGCAGCAAGGAGAAGGGTCATTTTTTGTTCACATTTTGTTCCTCCAAGTTTTGTTTCTCTTTTGTTCTCTTGTACATAGCTAATCCCCCTTGAGCTCTCTACCTTAACTTAATCTTGCAACCTCTTCATTGAGCTTGCAAGTTTAAGTTTTGGTCATTAATCTCAAGGGGTTGTATCATTACTTAAGGAATCAATAAAGCTCTCTTTTGTGCCTTCATTTTCACATGAGTTCTGTGCCTCTTCTTGATTTTGCAATCTCTTCATTGAGCCTGCAAATTTAAGATTTGGTTATTGAACTCATGGCTTGTCTTGAGTTCTATGGTTCTTAGTATTATATTCTTGCTCTTTTTCTTTTTTTCTCTTTTATTACTTTCTTTGCATTCATGTCATTTACATTCCATGCTTTACATTCATGCACTTTAAATTCCATGCCTTTTACTTTCTTGGGTTGATCTTTCCTTTTCTTTGTTTCTTTTTTCTTTGCTCTTTTTAGTTTGTTGTTTTGATATTTATGAATATATGTTGTTAGGAAAAGAAACCGATATTGTAAGTTAACGTTTCGTTTATCATTTCCTTTTCCCGTCTTTTCCATTTGAAACTCCGCCCAAAGCTTACGCAAGCGCTCCGTTAGGCACCCTACCCTACCAAGCTAGCGGTGATTCCTAACCGTGACCGGATGCATTCGGTTTGGCCGGATGCGAAAGCAAGAGACAAGAACGGAATGACAAGGGTCAATAAGCCAGATTCCACGAATACCGTGCTTAAATCCCCTAATCCACGTTGTTGCCGATTGTTCTAGCTTCAATCGTTAAGTTCGGCTTAAAGGATTTAGTGCGGATTTCCTTAGTTTACACTATTGTATATTTTCCTAACAACTTTATAGTTGCATATAACACATAGGGTAGATACGAACTTTCCGCCCACGCGCATTAACTCGTAAAAACAAGAACCATAAAACGCTCCGTCTCCCTGTGGATTGACCCGTGCTCATCGCGGCTAGCTGCAAAGCGACACCGTCCTGATCGCGGTTACACTTTAGAACTTTTAAAACTCGACACGCCGAAAGTGTGCTGATCAAATGGGGCCGTTGCCGGGGATACGGCAACGTTTTTTTTTTGGTATTTCAGGTTAATCTTGTTAATATCCATCTAACCCTATTTTTCAAAACAAACTAAAAATTCAAAAAATTTCAAAACCAACAAAAAAACTAACTTTGTTAACATTTGTTCTCTAGAATTCTTACCTGCAAGCACTCTGGCTTTGAACTAAAAATCAAACAATAACAGTGAGACTCTGGTGGAACACAGTGAACACAGAAGAAGTTTGCAGCCCATCTGCCACAACTTGGCTGGCGACACACCCACCAAATCCGGCGACGCCGGCCCAAGCATCCCTATTTGCTCCAAAAATTTCTTCTGTGCTCCAGTGTTCTGTTTTTGTCCCATTTTTATTGTTTGTTTTTTTTATAATTTTTAGTGTACAGGTATTTGGGTATTCTTATCGCTTTTTCGCACTAATATCCGTTTTCCGACATTTCAGATTTATTTTTTTTGCGGATTTGTGAACTGCGATTGTGGAGAGCAAAGTGTACATTCCAAGTTAAAGTGATTACGAAGTACAGTGCCAAAGATCTGGATAGTTTGACCCGCACAAGCGAACTTTTCAAGCTTACTGGATTTGATTCAACGGGGATTCTTTAACCCAAAAACTTAACGGTACGTACTTTACTAATACCTTCTTCTCAAATCCGACACATCCACTATAATACCTTTGCAGAATTCTTTGCAAGTTCTCTAGCAAACGCTAAACTTGACTAACACGTATTTGTTGCAGTGTCGAGCTTAAACATAAAAAAAAGATTGTTTGATGTTTTGAACAAAATTTTTTCATTAAATTGTGCATTGCATACATTAATACGGACTTAAGGGCAAGCGAACCCCACAACATACGGTAAAGGATTTCACCACCTTTTCCGTAGCCCACAAATCACGAATTGAGCATAACGTATACCCACACAAAAATTTAAAAGAAACCAGACTTTAAGCCTTAAGGACTTCGCGCTCACTAGGAGAAGTTAACTGTGTTTAGAACACGGCTTAACGGTATATCGTTTCCGGGGTGTCTAGGAAAGTGTTCACGGCGAAACCGCCTAAAGAGAAAGGGTTATTTAATTAAGGACCTTCGCGAAAGCGTCGAAAAACCTCCCCTATCTCTGCACTTACCTGGCCTCGTGATCAGTATATTTTGAGCCCGTTTCTCGATACAGTTTTATTTCGACAATCAAGTTCTGGAGCAGGTCTAGTTGACCTAGGTGAACCCTAGACCGATTAGGTGCGTGGTATTTTTGTGTCGTGATTATTTTGTCCAGATTCTTTTTGTGTGTATATTTCATTCTTTTGTTAATAACTAACTGAATATATATATATATATATATATATATATATATATATATAACCACATTCTTTTTCCTCTCTTCTTCTTCTCTTCATATCATGGGTACCCCACCTCGCAAAACTCTTGCCGAACTTTGGTACCCACAACCAGACATTACCTCTTACGGTTCTTGCTTTGGCCGAATTTCGAACGACCCCTCCATGCCCAAAATCTCTTTGAAAGATCGAATATACGCGTCTAAGACAAACAATTGGACTCCGCAATCCACTTTGTATCAACCATTTCAACATACCCCACCTTCTTACGTTGATACCCCTTTTGAAAGTCCATTTGTAACTCCAAGACCTATGTCTCTTGCTGAACGCATTGAACAATCTCGTAACCGACCTTTCACCACTGCGAATTCTTTGGATCAACAATTACATTCACCTTCTTATCCGTATGTTGATCCTACCCCTGTCCAACCATTCAATTCCTATCCATCCTACCCAACTTTTGCACCTTCCCTAGACATTGCTTCTGAACCGCTATTTGGGAGTTTTCAGTATCCAAACAATTTTGAATTTTTTACTGAAACCCCTTCATAACCCTAGTCTGGAACAGTCGATGGAAGACTTTAGGGTAGCGTCATGCCAATAGATGATGGATTTGAATGCGTCCATGGCCGCCCTCATACAACCTAGTGACCCGGTAGCTAGTTTTCAACTAGCTCAACATTTTCCAATATATGATGAGGCGGTAGGACAGGCTGAGAATTTGAGTGGAGAGAGTGAGCTGTATACCCTTCCAAATCAAACCTACCCGTCCCAAATTGAATCACACAACTCCAGTTTTGAATGTCTATCAAGTGTCCCAAAGGATTTACCGATTGAAGATAGAATGTTTAATGAGTTGTGTGACTTTGTAGTGTTTGATTTACCCGATTGTGAAGGGTACCTTCTAAGTGAAACCAATCCTAAACCTTTAGATCTCTACACCTCCATCTTAGAACCTAAATTGATTGAAATCCATACTTTTGATGAGGTGTCGAAGAAATTTGATTTTCACTTGATTGATGATATTGACGCTGGGAATATTTTGGATGATGAACCCGTAGCTTTGGATGAGTTTTTCTTTCCAATTCATCATCCCGAGTCTTTAACTGTTTTTCCCGAACTCCATATGCGTCTAGATTTTGATGATAAATGCATGGATGAGCTTAACTTTGAGGAAAATTTTGAGGATGAACCAATTTTGCTTTATGAGTCGGATTTTCCAATTCATCCTATCCCCTTTATTGACTGTGTACACCCTCCAGAACCTTTAACCGATAACCTTCCTCAACCACTTCCCTCCATCGTTTCCATCGTTCCGACCTTGCAAGACACCGTTGTAGGGTGTTTTTCGTCACCCCATTGAGATGGGAGTACGCGCGCGCTTGTCAGGCGCATTACAGATTCCCCCTGCCTAGGGTAGGCTGGGGTTTATTGATTGTGGGGATCCGAATCTCCGACAGCCGCGAACTAAGCTGCCGTTAATTACCCCTCGTCTTTGGAGCGAGAGAACCTCCGATTAACGGGTTAAACAGGTCATGCGAACTCAATGCGCAGTGTTGTGTTTTGAAGTGGTTTTGGATATATCGGGGTCTCCGCAGAGTTTTTACGGGGTCCCGCTACCCGGATAGCGGGCTGGGGGTCAAGAGGGCTAGCAGCCCCCTTACGGGGTGCAGGGCAGCGTCCCGTTAGAAATTTTTTTCTAACAAGAACAATGTGGTGGAGTGTGTGTGTGTGTGTGTGTGTGTGTGTGTGTGTGTGTTGTTTCCCCCAATCAGAGCAAAGCTCTGTTCAAATTCCAAGGTGGAAAATGAAGCAACGCTTCTGTTTCCCCCAATCAGAGCAAGGCTCTGTTTTAAAATTTAAACTTTAAAATAAAAAGCAAACGCTTCAGTTGACTTGCGCTCTGCGCTGCGCGACACGTGTCAGCGCAGTTGCGCTGCGCGACACGTGTCAAGCGCAAGTGCGCTTGCGCCAGCTGTGCCAGCATTTAAACAGAAAAATTCTGGAAAGATCTTTCCAATCTTGTTAAAAACAAGAAGATTACCTTCTGTAAAACAGAAGCTCTAGGATCAAAGATCCAACGGTGGGGAAACATCCCTAAATCACTCAAAGAAAGATCTCTTTAACTGATTTAACAAATCAATTGGCACTATATAAAGGCCCCTAGACTCCAAGTCTAAAATATACAGAAAAAAAGATACAGAAAGCTCTTCTAAAAACTTTGAGAAGAATTCAGAGAGAAAGAAAAAAGGTAAAACCTTTGGAAAAAAGAAGAATTTCTTCTAAAAAGATCAATGATCTAAGAACAAGATCAAGATCTTTGATAAAAATAATAATAAAGAAGTAATCTACTTCATGATTAGATCTTTGATCTATATAAAGGCATTGCCTTTTGATGAACCACTGGTTCTTGAAATTTGAGGTAGAACCTCTCTGGAAAAAGAAAAACTTGTTTTCTTTGATCTAAATTTGATCAAGATATTAAACAGTGCCTTGCACTTTTAAAATTTGCACTGTTGCGCTCCTTGGATTGGCGCAAGCCAACAGAGAGCGCCACGTGTCAATCACAGAACAATTGTGCCTTGCGCTTCTAAAAACAGAGCACTGCTCTCTTGGTTTGGCGCAAGTCACCAGAGCGCGCCACGTGTCAGCAGCGCATTAGCGCAGCGCACTGGCGCAGCGCACTGCGCTAACAGACTTACGCTCACCAGCGCGTGACACGTGTCACCTCCACATGAATTTGCGCCTTGCGCTCCTCAATTGGCGCAAAGCGCCTGACAAGCCACGTAGCGCACTGTCAGACTATTAAATGTAGCGCATTATTAAAGGGTAGAGCCTAATTAAGAGGTCCAATGGACCAAAACAAATGCTATGCATTATTAAGAAGGGCAGAGCCCAATTAAAAAGGCCTAACAGGCTAGAAATAAATGCTGTGCATTATAATAAAAAAGAAAAAGGAGGGCAGAGCCCAAGTAAAGGCCTAATAGGCCAAATACAAATAAATGTTGAACATCTTCAACTGGACTCAGCCCAATTCTGGCCATAAGTCCTCAATTGGGCAGTTCTGGTCTGCGTGAACAATCTAAGCAATATAACACAAGAACCAGCAACTAAAACATTCTTTACAATTCCTGTTTCTTGAATCTTAAAAATTTCTATTCCTTGAATCTTATCATTTCATGTATTTGAATCCGTCCTAACCCAAATTTTTCTTCAAGGTTATGAATTCCCCGAACAACACCAGTACCAACGTCAACAACACACCTCCAGCACTACCTCTTGCACCAGCTGTTCCTGCACCACCCACCGAGCAAACAGTGTTACTTGAAGCGATCGACAGCCTTCTCGAGGGACAACAATAACTCCTGAACCGTCCTGAGACCGACGCACCAGGGGTAAAGCAATTCAGGGCTTTGCACCCCAAGCAGTTCTCTGGTAAAGGAAGCCCTCTTGAAGCTGAAGAATGGGCACAAAGTATCGAAGACGATCTGGCAGCAGCTCAAGTGCCAGACATCGCTTGGGTCCGTGTGGCGAAACTACAACTCACGGATAATGCTCGCAACTGGTGGAAGGCGGAAGAAAGCCGTCTGGTACAGCCTATTGAATGGAAGACTTTTCGCGAGAAGTTCGACGCGAAATACTTCCCTGTGACTGCCAGGTTTGCAATGGAGCAGCAGTTCATTCATCTACAACAGGGTTCAATGTGGGACAAATCAGTAGATGAATACGACGCTGAATTCACCATGTTAAGCCGGTAAGATATGTCACAATAGTTCAATTTTTAAATATCACATACTACACAGCTAACACAATGTTTAAACAGATTCGCGACACACTTGATACCGACGGACGAGATCAGAGCCCGTCGCTTTCAACAAGGACTGGACACGGAGATTCAGGTTGCTCTAGCCACGGGAAAATTTCTGACTCATAAGGATGCTTTGGAAGCTGCCCGCAGTTATGAGGCAGTGATAAAAACAAGGGGCAGACCTCCGTCTGCAGGAGTCAAACGCCCTGCCAACCAGATGGCAGGTGGAGCCTCGTCCAGACCACCATTCGTGCCAAGGCGACCCGGAGTACTAACCCATCGTCCCAGCCCAGCCTTTTGCACCTACTGCAAGAGAACTGGACATATGATGAAGGACTGCCGTCGAGCCAACCGCCTTTGCTTAGTCTGCGGCTCAGCTACTCACGATATTGGGTCTTGTCCCCAAAGACAGAACCCAGTTGCTGCACCCAGGCCAGCAATTACTTATCCGCAGCGACCAGCTCTCCAGGCACCTGCTCCCAGACCTGCACTACCTGCACCACCCAGAGGACCACAAGCTGCACCACCTCCTCGACAGTTCCATCAAGATCAAAAGAACGTTCCGAGGAATGCTCCTCAGGCCAGGAGGAATGTACCAAGGCGCCAGGCTTTCACGATGTCCGTAGAAGAAGCTGAGGCCACTGGCCAAGTCATCACTGGTAAACTTTTCTTTTCAAACTTTGCTTTTCTATTCTACTACTTAGTTACATATTTTCTATACCTAAAACAAATCCCACATACCTTAGGTACAATCTTAGTATCCTCAATCCCTGCACTTGCACTATTTGATACTGGAGCATCGCACTGCTTTATGTCGCAACGGTTTGTCCGAACCCATGCGATTCCAGTCTCACCGCTTGTATCCAGCTGGAATGTCAGTTTAGGAAATGGCGTTCTAAAGGCAACTATGGGATACAGCTTGTGTCCAGTCGTCGTCTGCAGTCGAGAGTTTTATGCTGACTTCAAAGTACTGGACATACCGAACTTCGATGTGGTTCTAGGAATGGATTGGCTTGGAACTTTTTATGCTACCATCGACTGTCGTCAAAGGAGGGTAGTATTCGAGATCCCAGACCATCCGGTCTTCTATTTCAAAAGCGGAGACCGTACACTGGAGCCAAGTACCTACAAAGCGAAGCCAAGAGAAGCAGTAGTTGCAGCAGCTCAAGCGGAGGAAGAATCAAGACCATATGTAGTTCGAGAGTTCGACGATGTATTTCCTGACGATATATCAGGTTTGCCTCCCGATCGAGCTCTTGAATTCAGTATTGATTTAGTACCAGGAGCACAACCGGTGATTAAAGCACCCTATCGTTTAAGTCCGGAAGGTTTGAAGGAAGTCCGAACACAGTTGGACGAATTACTGGCGAAAGGATAGATTCGTCCCAGCTCTTTAAGTTGGGGATCACCTGTACTACTTGTGAAGAAGAAGGAAGGTTCATACAGAATGTGCATCGATTACAGAGCCTTGAACGAAGTCACTATAAAGAACAAGTATCTACTCCCGCGCATCGATGATTTATTCGATCAGCTAAGTGGATCTTGTGTTTTCTCTAAATTAGATCTTCGTTCAGGTTATCATCAAGTAAAGGTCAAGGAAGCTGATATTCACAAAACTGCTTTCAGAACTCGTTATGGACATTACGAATTTCTGATGATGCCATTTGGAGTGATCAACGCACTCACAATATTCATGAACCTTATGAATCAAGTTTTCCGGGAGTATCTAGACATATTTGTTGTCATCTTCATTGATGACATCCTGGTGTATTCTAAGAGTCGGAAAGAACATGCAGAACACCTACGAATTGTCCTAGAAACTCTTCGACAACATCAGCTTTATGCCAAGTACAGCAAGTGCGAGTTTTGGCTAAATCAAGTTGGTTTTCTTGGACATATCGTATCAGGAGAAGGAATCTCTATAGATCCAGCAAAAGTTTCGGCAGTTAGCGAATGGCCTACACCAAAGTCAGTGAAGGATATTCGAAGTTTCTTGGGTTTAGCTGGATATTACAGAAGGTTTATTGAAGGCTTTTCGAAGATAGCAACGCCCCTGACCAAGCTCACACGTAAAGATGAATAATTTGTGTGGTCAGAAGCATGCGAACAAGCTTTCGTAGAACTCAAGTCAATGTTGACATCAACACCTATTCTCGTCATACCGGATCAATCTGGAGGATTCGAAGTGCATTGCGATGCATCCGGTAAGGGATTAGGATGTGTTCTACATCAGCACGGTAAGGTTGTGGCTTATGCTTCAAGACAGCTGAAGATCCATGAGCGCAATTATCCGACGCATGATTTGGAGTTGGCAGCCGTCATCTTTGCTCTCAAGATTTGGCATCATTATCTACTTGGTGAACGAGTGAACATCTACACAGATCATAAGAGCCTGAAGTACGTGTTTACTCAGAAGGAGTTGAATATGCGGCAGAGAAGATGGTTAGAACTCATGGCGGACTTTGACATCAACTTGCAATATCACCTAGGGAAGGTGAATGTAGTACCTGATGCTCTTAGTCGCCAACCATTAGCAATGAATCTCACCGCTCAGTGGAAGCTTCAACAAGACTTGCATCAGATGGAGATTGAAGTAGTCATGCCAGGTAATGCTTCAAGTTTGATGAATTTACAAGTTCATTCAACCATTGTCAATCAGATCAAAGCAGCTCAAGCAAGTGATGCTAAGTTGCAAAAGATCAGAGAACAAGTGGAGAATGGACTCAGAACAGACTTCATCATCCATGAAGACGGATCTTTGAGATACGGCAACAGATTGTGTGTACCAAAAGGTCCTGTTCGGGAAGAGTTAATGAAAGAAGCTCACAGCTCTCCCTATTCAGTACACCCTGGAGGTACCAAAATGTACAAAGATCTACGTCAGAATTATTGGTGGTATGGAATGAAGCGTGAAGTAGCCAGAAGCGTCGCAAAATGCTTGGTGTGTCAGCAAGTAAAGGCTGAACATCACAGGACTGCTGGATTACTTCAACCGTTACCAAATCCCGGAATGGAAGTGGCAACACATCACGATGGACTTTGTGACTGCTCTTCCTCGCAGCACAAAGGGTAACGATGCCATATGGGTCATTGTGGATCAACTCACAAAGTCGGCTCACTTCATCCCATTTCGAGTTGGCCAATCAACTGAGACGCTAGCAAAGAAGTACATGGAGGTAATAATCTAATTTAGATTTAAAACTCTTCATAATGTACTATCTCTGATACCTATGAACTCATACAGGAAATTGTGAGACTCCATGGAGTACCGGTCTGCATTGTCTCCGATCGTGACACCAGGTTCCGATCGCAATTTTGGCAGAGTCTGCAAGCAAGCTTGGGAACAAGTCTAAACTTTAGCACGGCTTATCATCCACAAACAGATGGTCAGTCGGAACGAACTATTCAGATCTTGGAGGATATCCTCAGAGCATGTATGCTAGACTTTAAAGGATCGTAGGAAGATCACCTACATCTCGTGGAGTTTTCGTACAACAACAGCTACCAAGCAAGCATAGGAATGGCACCTTTTGCAGCACTGTATGGAAGGAAGTGTCGATCGCCATTAAGTTGGGACGACATCGTAGATAGGGAACTTCTTGGACCGGAGATGATAGTAGCAACTGTTGATATGGTTCGTACTATTAGGGAAAGGATGTGCATAGCCCAAGATCGACAGAAGCACTGGGCTGATGCAAAGAGGCGACGCTTGGAGTTCCAGCCAGGAGATCACGTATTCTTGAAAATATCTCCGAACCGCGGAGTGATCCGATTTGGAAGACGGGGTAAATTGAGTCCGAGATATATTGGACCGTTCGACATACTCGAACGAGTCGGTGAAGTGGCATACCGTTTAGCGCTTCCACCCTCATTGGAAGGAGTGCATAATGTGTTCCACATATCCTAATTCAGAAAGTATGTGAGTGACCCCAGCCATGTACTTGATCATTCCGAGCTCACTATACAGCCCGATTTGTCTTGTGAACAGCAGTCCGTGGAGATCCTGGACAGGAAAGTGAAGACACTTCGGAACAAGGAAGTTAACTTGGTTCGAGTGATGTGAAGGAAAGACACTCCAGGAGAGTCCACTTGGGAAAGGGAGGATGAAATGCGTACTAGATATCCACACCTCTTTGTAAACTAGTCCTCAAATGAAAATTGTAAATTTCGAGGACAAAATTTTTGTAAGGAGGGTAGACTGTAACAACTCCATTTTTTAATGTACAAAGAATTGATTTAAATTCAATGTATACTTGGAGTATTTATTGCGATTGATATCTCTTTAAGTATTTATTTCACTCCATAATTACAAGAAGGAGCTTGTAGCTCATTGGTAATACCTTGCACTGTTGAACCAAGCCACCAGAGTTCAAATCCCCTGCCCCACATTATTTTTGTACTTATTTTGTTTTAATTTCTTTTGAAAGCCAACAGTCAAAAGGCCATAACTCCTAAGATATGTACTGAACAACAAAAAGTAAATATACCAAATTGTACCCCCAAAGTTTCCCCAGCCTCTGGTGGCCTGAATCGGCCCGACTCGACACCGCCGGCCGGCGAACCGGCCGACTCTGTCCGGCGCCGCCGGCCGGACTTGGCCGGACGGCCGAGTCACCAACAGAGAAAAGTTGGGTCTTGAAGTGGTCAACCCTCCTGCACACTCTAAATGCTTGGATCGGTTATCATTTGGCCAATAAATCCCTTTTAATCCTAGCTTTAATGAGTTTTAATGAATTTTTATATTTTTTTTATTAAAAACCCTAACCCTTGCCTAACCCTATATAAACCTCCCATACCCTCTACCCTCTCATCACTTTTTCTAAGTCTACTCTCCCAAAATTCCAAGAGAACTTGGTACGTGAGAAAACGAGCGAAAGGCGAAGCGCTGACGAAATAGACGGCGAAATCCTGGCGATCGTACTAGGACCTCTTCACAACGTTTCGACGCACCGGCAAACCCACTACCTTCCTCTCACTCTCTAGCATTGTCCAAACCCGTAAGTTTCCCTTTTCTACCTTTCTTTTCCTTCATTAAAATACGACTTTATAAACCCGACGGAAATCGGAACAATCCGATTTCCGATTCGGTTTTCTAACAAATCTCACTTATCACCAATTCCATAATGCTTAAATATCTTCATGTTGACTACTAATCACTTAAAAATTAATTTGAACAAGTTTTCACATATGAAATGATAGCTTTTGCAATATATCGTATTCTTTCACTTAAATACCACCATATTTAGTTTATCACATTTAACCTTTTAACATTGCTATACCTTAAAGTAGATCACGAGGTAATGACCTACCTCAACACACACGCAAATACAACCCTAATTGATATCATCAAAATTTAGAATACGACAAAACAAGATTTTACATTAAAATACCATTTTCTTTATAAAACCTTTTCTAAAAGTTTTAGGTTGATATTTTTTTAAAACAATATCTTTTAATAGGAAAATACAATATGTCATGGACATCGATCGTTTAACTAAACCTGACTTTGTGGTGTCTAGGCAAGTGTGTCTAAGGCGAGTGGTTACTTAATTAGGACCACTACTTGTAGTGGAGAGCCTCCCACTCACCTGGCACTTATCTGGCCGCAATTGGCGGTGAAGAGGCGATTTGAGGCTTCTAATGACTTATCGTTTAGACCATTTAGAAATATGTTAGTTGGCTTAGGAAACCCTAGAATCTAAAATACGGAAATTTACACCTTTTACAAATAAATATCTTATCTTTATAAAACCGTTTTCTAAATGATTAGTATTTATTAAATCTTTGCAAAGCGCCACTACAACCCACCTTTGGGGAACTCGTTAGGGATAGTACGGTTTATCGTGCACCCTCGGGCTTAGTAGTGCGAGATTCAGACCTCCGCAAGGAGCATTCGGTCTCGAAAGGTTTAAAATACGACATTTAAGAAAAATGAGATTTTTGGAAAATAAAATATTTATTAAAAATTATTCTTGTATAAACATATGTATATTTATCATTTAAACACCTATTTTATTATAAGATAAAATTTCCACCTTTTTCTAAAAATTACAAGATTAAAAGTTACATTAAAATACCAAGAATTTCAAATAAATCAATATTACAAATTAATACCTTTATTTATATTTTCACTAGAAATAAGACAAAATAAAATCACACTCATTATAACTATAAAGACGAATAATAAATACTTGAAGTGTATCTTGAAAACTATACAAAAGTATTTTTACATAAAACCCCCTCAAGTTTTATAAATTACAATAAAGACCCTAACAATTATAGAACTTCGACTTACATTTCTTTTAGTCTGACTCGGGTTTGAGTCTGATTATTTCTGACTTGAATACGATTCAAGTCAATCTATATTCTTTAATATTCCAACTCAATATGAATACATGAATCCCAGAATCCAGTTAATAATCTATACAATTTGACTGAATCAAACTATGGATATACATCCATTATTCCGTTTACCTGATTATGCAGTTACAATCTGTTTACTGATATCATGGTTTTGGTCAGTCATCCAACTTACACAATACAATACAACAATAATATCAAAACACTACGGGGTTTAAGGGGTGGATTGGTACGGAAGGTGTTAAAGGTGGCACGAGGTGGTCAGATTAAGACACCTAACCTATATTCCGTTGCTGTTGTACCGTGGCTTAACGGTTCCTTGTATATTCCGTTTGCCCTGGTCTCTAGTATATAGAGACCCCTCTCGTATACACTGGCATCTTTCTGTACCAAGCTACAAACAACAGCGTTAACACAATATTCTACAATATTTTACAATCTCTTTAGAAAATACCTCTTATTCTGTCTTTCTAATTCTTCATTATCTTTGGGACTTACCGAGCGATCTGTTCGCTGACGACATTCTATTTCTTTTTTCTTTGAATGTCGTCAGGTGCTTTGGACCCAACAGAGATCGAGCTCACCGGAGAAGACTTGGAGCAGTTTCACGAAGACCCCGAGCTCTAGACATTGTACCTTGTTCTATTCAGTATTTTCATTTCTTGTTATGCCACTGTTTAGGCATCGCTTTTCATTTCAGTTGTATTTACTTTTCATGCATTGTACAAAAGAATGTTATTAATAAAGTTGCTGTTATTTTTATATCTCTTGTCTCTTGTGATTTACTTTTATATTGCTTAGATACGCTTAGCGTATGTACTTCTTAGTATATACGTAGCGGATCTCGTTGCGTCCTCTTCGCCGTACACCGGGAAGCGGGGCGTGACAACGTCCTAAAACTAGCCGTTGACCGAGATGTCGATAAACTACGGTGGATTGCAACATCTCAAAGTCGATACAAAAAATTGAATAAAAAAAAATAAAAAAATAAAAAATAAAAACGGTATGTCCATAAGAAAAATAGGCACGGATCAAAACCCGAAAGGGCTCCGTGAGTAAAAACAGCAGGGCTACCGGCGAGTCTTGTGAAAACCTGAAAGGGCGCAACCTCGTTAGAAAAAAAATATAAAAAAGAATAGAAAAAAAGAAGACGGTATGTCCATAAGCAAAATGGGCACGGATGAAAACCCGAAAGGGCTCCGTGAGTAAAAACAGCAGGACTACCGGCGAGTGTTTGTGAAAACCCGAAAGGGCGCAACCTCGTTAAAAGACACTTATAGGGTCCTCTCGACCTTGTAAGGAGAAACCACCTGCGTGAGATCCTTACGACTCATAAGGGAGCAACACACTTAGGGATCTTCACGATTCCTAAGGAGAAATTACACTTGCGGGATCCTCACGACTCGTAAGGAGAACTCTCTTATGGGACCCTCACGGCTCATAAGATTTGAAAGTCTTAACTTACAGAGAGCTGAACCTGTTCTTAAGCAACCCCCACAACCTTCGATTTTGCCCTACAGGTGGCTCAATACTGACCCTTGTAGGGAGAAAAATCTTTATGAGACTCTCACGGCTCATAAAGTTGAAAAGCCTTAGGTAGCAGATCTGAACCTGCTTCCTAAGCCATCACTACTCCCCAAAGTATTCAAGACGGAATATTCTATATCACCTACAGGCTATGCTTACTTAAGGAATATGCCAATAACAAAGCAGAAAATGAAAGGAAGGAGGCAAAAGATTTGTCATTCATACTCGGAAAGGTTCTTACAATTATAAAGAAATAAACAAAGACATTATTGAGATGATTACAATGGCAAAACCTCAAATCCAGGACATGGATTGAGAAACTCAAAAGTGACCTTGTCCTGGACTTTCCAAGCCTGGCGAACCATCTTTGTGTGCTTTCTTTCGCGAGCACGAGCGTCGGGGTCCCCACTGATGTCCTCCACCCTCCGATAGGCAGCGAGTATGGCGCACTGTTGGAAGGCCTGGTGCAGGAGGTTGACAAGATTGTCTCGCCGTCTCTTCGAGATTAGGTTCATCAGGTACACCGAGTGCACCTTATCCTCGGCAGCATCCAACGCCCTAAGCGGCACGCCGGTAAAGAATAGGGGAAGCGCTTCCCAAATTGTTCCCACAATAACCTTCAGGAGAGGGGAGCGTCGAGGAAGCAGTTGACCGTTATATGCCTCGAAGCGACCCATAATTTCGGCACACTCGGCGTTGGTAAATTCTCGGTTCTGAGAACGGCCGAGTCGGCGGATGTCTCCGTAAGGGATGATTTTATCAAGGTCATACATGTGGGCGTCCATTACTCCTGTGAAAGAAAATCAACAAAATTAGCAGACAGATTGATTAAGCAAGATGATACAACTCATCAAAAAATAAAATGCCGTCTTTAACCTCCAAGATCCATGAAAAACTCTTAAGAGTTCTTCTATATGGTTTGGAAGGAGCAAAGCTCTATTGATGAATTAAGAAAATACAAGGAAAATCTTTTAGAGAGCAGAGCTCTATTAATGGAACCCTAACAGGGTTCTCTTTAGTTCTCTTTAGATCCCTTCAGACCTATAGAGCAAAGCTTTGCTAAGTGAAACCCTGAATGGGTTTTCTTTAGATCATGGATCTATTGAGAGCAAGGCTCTTAAAATTAATTTAATTTAATCTAATTTAATTTTTAACTAAAAATCTTTTAGAGTCTTAACTCTTAAAAGTGCTTGAACAAAAGAGCAAGGCTCTGAATAAAAATTCTTATGAAGAGATGAAAAACATCCAAGGGACCAAAGGTCCTATTTATAGGTATTGAGAGCCGTTTCAGCTTCCAAAAGATGGCGCATCGGTTGGAATTCTGCCACCGCTGCGCTCACGTCTGGGGCCACGTAAGCTCAACGGTGGGGGGCATTTATTTCCCCCAATCAGAGCAAAGCTTTGTTCAAATTCCAAGGCGGGAAATGAAGCAACGCTTCTGTTTCCTCCAATCAGAGCAAGGCTCTGTTTTAAAATTTAAACTTTAAAATAAAAAGCAAACGCTTCAGTTGCGCTGCATTCTGCGCTGCGCGACACGTGTCAGCGCAGTTGCGCTAGCGCAGGTGCGCTGCGCGACACGTGTCAGCGCAGTTGCGCTGCGCTCTGTGCTGCACGACACGCGTCAAGTGCAAGCGCGCTTGCGCCAGCTGTGCCAGCATTTAAACAGAAATATTCTGGAAAGATCTTTCCAATCTTGTTAAAAACAAGAAAATTACCTTCTGTAAAACAGAAGCCTTAGGATCAAAGATCCAACGGTGGGGAAACATCCCTAAATCACTCAGTGAAAGATCTCTTTAACTGATTTAACAAATCAATTGGCACTATATAAAGGCCCCTAGACTCCAAGTCTAAAATATACAGAAAAAGAGATACAGAAAGCTCTTCTAAAAACTTTGAGAAGAATTCAGAGAGAAAGAAAAAAGGTAAAACCTTTGGAAAAAAGAAGAATTTCTTCTAAAAAGATCAATGATCTAAGAACAAGATCAAGATCTTTAATAAAAAATAATAATAAAGAAGTAATCTACTTCATGATTAGATCTTTGATCTATATAAAGGCATTGCCTTTTGATGAACCACTGGTTCTTGAAATTTGAGGTAGAACCTCTCTGAAAAAAGAAAAACTTGTTTTCTTTGATCTAAATTTGATCAAGATATTAAACAGTGCCTTGCACTTTTGAAATTTGCACTGTTGCGCTCCTTGGATTGGCGCAAACCACCAGAGAGCGCCACGTGTCAATCACAGAACAACTGCGCCTTGCACTTCTAAAAACAGAGCACTGCTCTCTTGGTTTGGCGCAAGTCACCAGAGCACGCCACGTGTCAGCAGCGCATTAGCGCAGCGCACTGGCGCAGCGCACTGCGCTAACAGACTTGCGCTCACCAGCGCGTGACACGTGTCACCTCCACATGAATTTGCGCCTTGCGCTCCTCAATTGGCGCAAAGCACCTGACAAGCCACGTAGCGCACTGTCAGACTATTAAATGCAGCGCATTATTAAAGGGCAGAGCCCAATTAAGAGGTCTAATGGACTAAAACAAATGCTATGCATTATTAAGAAGGGCAGAGCCCAATTAAAAAGGCCTAACAGGCTAGAAATAAATGCTGTGCATTAGAATAAAAAAGAAAAAGGAGGGCAGAGCCCAAGTAAAGGCCTAATAGGCCAAATACAAATAAATGTTGAATATCTTCAACTGGATTTAGCCCAATTTTGGCCATAAGTCCTCAAATTAAACTGAACCGAGCACAACTGCTCTCCCAAATCAATTTACACCCGGTTCAAGGGTACATCTCTGAACTCCTCTGATATCTGTCGTTGTAATTCTTCAACGTCGTCAGAGAGGTGACGGTTTCCGACAACCACACATTGATATGGACTGTGGGGTCCCTAAACTCATGGACCGAAACATCCTTAAACTAACATTCGTCCTCAAAACGGGAATGTTCGACCGAAATGTCGTTAAACTAATATTCGTCCCAAAATGGGAATGTTGGACCACCATGTCCCTAAACTGGAAATGGACCACCATATCTCTAAACTGGCAATGGACCACCATGTCCCTAAACTAGAACAATAGAGCCCCCAAATGCTCTTTTATAGGGTCTAAACGATCCCGTTAAGTTGATCTTAGTCTCAAATCAGACTAACGTATCCTTAACAAACGTTTAAGTTGATCTTAGCCTCAAATATGGCTAACGTATCCTTAAACCAAAACCCCAAACCCAAATCTAAGAAAATACGGATCTGGACTAATCCACGTCCTACGGGTGATGATATAAATTAGTCTCCGTATACAATTCACGGGCAACCAAAAACAAAACAAACACCTACGACACGAAGTGAAATTCTGGAGAAGGAGAAAGTTGTTACCGCGATGCGGTAGCGTAATTAACTGCAGGGGCTTGCGCCTGCAGGGAAGAGCGTCTCCACAATCAAAAACCTCTCAGACGAGGGGGAATCTGATGAAGTCTGCTACATCGGTCGCATCCGTCTGAACCTCCGATACACGGTGCCATAAATCAACTTGGCATCTTCGGAGAGGTGGACGGACAACACCTATTAGCATCTGCCCCGAATCTGAGGCAAGACGTCATCACTTCGCCGCGTCATTCGGAGGGGAACACACACACACACACACACACACACATAAGGGAAAAGGGCATCCAAAGGATGCGTGGGAGAAAGCGCTCGGACGCTAGCGCTTTGGACGCTAGGGCGCTAGCACTAGCGCTTTGGGCGCTAGCGCCACACATGCTAGACATGTGGGCGCTTGGGTGCTAGCGCTTTGAGCGCAAAGACGCTAGCGTCCCACGTGCCAGGCACGTGGGCGCTCGGGCGCTAGCGCTTTGAGCGCAAGGGCCCCACGTTCCCGGCACGTGGGCGCTCGGGCACTAGCGCTTTGGGCGCTAGCGCTCTGAGCGCAAGAGCGCTAGTGCTCTGAGCACAAGGACGCTAGCGTTTTGGGAGGCAAAAGGGACTTAGTCCCTGCAATGGGAGTTGTACTCCCAGAAAAGAACACTTATTATTTTGTGTGTGTGTATATATATTGTGACATTTTGAAAATTTAGAAATAAATAAAAATTAATTAATTAAATAATAAAATGTTAAATTAAAAAGTTACAAAAAAACAAATAAGACAATTTCATAAGTTGTATGTTAAATAAATTAAATAAAAATTTTTAGTATGCAACGTAAATAAGTTATAAGGGTTTTAATGTGAATTTTAGCTTCATTTTAATAAAATGAGTATTTTATAATAACATAAGTTGTGAAGGGTTTTTATATAAAATTTAGGAAAATTATGCAAATTTGGATTTATGAGGGTGTATATAGAAAATGGGTAGAAAATGTTTTAGTTCAGAAGTTAATTATAAATTAAATCAATTTAGAAGAGATAATGTGTTGAAAACTCCTACTCTCATGCACAACACACACCCCACACCTCCTCCTTGCATGAAATCCCCACATCTTACTTGGTGATACCTCCTTCTTCACCTTATCCTTTCTTTTGTCATATATAACTCATGTTCAGATCATTTAGCTAGTTTAAAAACTTCTGAAAATTTAAAAGAAGAAAAAGAAAACAAGAACAAATATAGAAGAACAAGAGAAAGGAGAAGAGCTAAGTCTAGGATTTCATCATCATCAAGCTAGGACTATGAGCTTGTGCATCTTGGTGGGTGTTCTTCCAGCAAATTATTTGAAGGTAAAATCCTTAACCACAATAGCAATTTAGATTCTGTAACAAGTTTAATTTGAAATGAAAATTTTCTATAATTTCGTATTTTAGTCAAAAAATAGGCTCTGTTTGAATCTGCTGTAGTTTAGAGAAAAATCTACTTAACTAAACAAGGTTTAAATGATGTATGTTGAACCTAGAGCAAACCATAAGAACACGAACCAGAGGGCTCGGATTTTGGCCGGCGACCAATAAGGAAATTCCGGCGTCGCCGGATTTGTAGGGAGCTAGGATGTTTTGGCTTGTTGGGTAAGTTTCTGTGTAGAATTTTGGCCATTTTGGTATTATTTAAACACGTTAGTTTAACTGTATATTAAATTTGGAAGCTAATATCGGAAAAGATATCTAAAAACTCCAAATACGACACGGTTAAAACGTATCGCGATTTGTTTTCTGCCGCGATGCAGGGTAGGGTTAAAATCCAGTAAGGTTATGTCTATGATAACTTGAAATAGTCATATACAATATAACTAATACGTAGGAACGTGTGTTTGCATATTCGCCGAGTCGGAAATAACCGTTTCCTTATACAAGTTAATTTTCGATGTTAGATTCAAATACGGGAACGTTGGAGGCCGTAAGGAAAGGAAAGGGATTGGCGATTCCCGAGTAGATACATCGTATTTCCGGTGAGTAGACTAAATCATCTACCGGGGAATTTTGTAGAGATGGCGTGTTACGCCCGTAATTCTATTTAAATAAATGCTTTACTTTCGTATGCTAAAATGATAATATGCATTTATATCTACATGTACCTCACTTTAGTTGTTAGAACACTGTACAATTATCGACGAGTTATGCCGCACGTGCACATCTCTACATATTACACTACACTTCGTCGATATTAATATGTCACTTTTACACTAAATATTCATCTTTTTAAATATGATTCCTATCATACCTAAATTATTAATAATAGCGGTAACTTTCATAAATGACATCATGTTTATTATCCGAGTACTCTCAGTTGATATAGGAAGCTTTATATTATTGAGAATTTATGATTTGAGTTTTCATGTACTATTACATAGATCCAGTGATTTCATGATTTATGTGACATGTCCACCAGGAGATGTGTTTTGATTTGAGTTTATTCCGAACCGAGTCGGTGGGTATACGGTTATGGATTTATAGTTTTATTCCGGACCGAGTCGGTGGGTATACGGTTACGGATTTACAGTTTTATCCAGACTGAATCGGTGGGGATACAGTTGGATATATAGTGGACTTTGTTGATTACAGGGTCATTCGAGAAATGAGCCCTGAAAGAAATGGAAGTTTTAATAGACACGGAAAAATGAAATTTGTTGATAATAAATGATGAGATTTCAATCTTGGTCATCTGATTTGTAGTACGGATTCATGCTTTCTATATACTATCGGACATCCTACTTGCTCTCATTTCAGTTAGATGTGATCGTCATATTTACATTATTAACCGTTATATGTTAGTTATATTCACTGAGTTGGCAACTCACCTCGTTGTGCCACAGTTCCTTGCAGGGGTAGAGTGGACGGTTAGCAGCAGTGCAGATCTACTTTTGCAGCTTTTATCGCATCTTTTGATAGGTAGGTTACATATGTAGTAACCTTCTCTTTTGGTATTGTATTTTGGATCTAGAAAATCTCCATCAGACCTGTTTTTCGACTTAGAGTGAGAGATGGTTATATATATATTATTTGACAGTTGAGATCGTTTAGTTCTATAAATTGTTATTTCTTTCATTTATGTCTGGGATTCTTGTTGATACCCTATATACTGAGTTCTTATTTCCGCTGTTGATATTGTTGATCCCAACTAGGGACACAACCAAACTTAACACCTTATGCTTGTTTATATTTTAATTCAATAAAAGCTATGATTTTTACTTAAAAAACTAAATTTTTATAAAGAATTCCGCAAAAAGGATTTTGATCTTGGTCTTCGGCTTACTCGGGTTGTGTATATATCTTTAGATATTATACAATCTAAATGCCGGTCATATCCAAACTTTGGGTCGTGATACACACACACACACACACACACACACATATATATATATATGAGGAGTTAAACTCCTAGGATATTTTGAGGCTGATGAAGGGGCTTCTCCGCTTGAGCCCTGGATCTTCCCTAAAGTGGGGTTTCTGGAGATGGGTCTCCTCCTTCTTCCTGTCGTTTGGCCGGATCTTGGAGAAAGGGGGTGAGATTTAAAGATCTCCCCTTTTTGAGATCTAATGGAAGATCTGAGTTCCCCTTTGTGGGTTTTGTGGTGAAAAACTATTTAGTTTTGTAAAAGGAAGAGTAAAACTCTTGATTTAATACAAAAGAAAGAAGAAGGTTTTAGAACCTTGAGAAAGGAGAAGATCACAGATCTTGATGCTTTTTGGGAGAGAGAAAAAATGTTGTTGAGATATTTTCATTATCTTGGCCTTTATAGGCTATACACTTTACATATAGCCCCTTGGGCTTTACAAAAATGGCATTTTGCCCATCCCATGGCTCATGTGCCATTTCTTTTTGCACATAAGCCATGTGCTTTACAAAAATTTGGCTCTATGCCCATTCATGCATAAAAAATTACATAAAAATTATTTATTACATTATTTCATTTTGGGCATGGAGGAGGGCCGGCCACTTCATGTTCGGACTCGACCTGGGTATGGGCCCACTTGATCTGGGCTTGGGCCCACTTGGCTTGGGGTTGACCTTGACTTCGACGTGGTCAATCGGGGTGCAATTTTCGACCCCAACAAGGTGCGCCCCATCAATAAATGCACACCACATATGTGGGTCGTGTGCATGAAATTGATGGATCTTCTTTCGCGCGGAGGCGACTTGCTTTGGTTCCCACTTTTTGGGATGCACTGCCCTTTCTACGACATGGACGATCGACGCTTGACGCGTCTCCGAGATGGAGTGTCTGTGATAGACGTTTCTCTAGGCTGGAGTGATTTGGTAGACGTGCCCCCGGCATGGAGTGTCGCTGGTCGACGTTTCCCCGAGGCGGAGTGTCTGTTTGACGTTTCCCAGAGGCGGAGTGTCGGCTGGTTGACGTGTCTCCGGCACGGAATGTCTGCTGGCTGACGTGTCCCCGGCACGGAGTGTCTGCATTGGACGTTTCCCCGAGACGGAGTGTCACTGTTGGACGTTTCCCCGGTACGGAGTGTCTGTGTTGGACGTTTCCCCGAGACGGAGTGTCTGTTTGTGACGTTTCCCCGTTACGGAGTGTCGCTAGTCGACGTTTCCCCGAGACGGAGTGTCGGCTGGTTGACGTATCCCCGAGACGGAGTGTCTGCTTGACATTTCCCCATTACGGAGTGTCGTTGTTGGACGTTTCCCCGGTACGGAGTGTCGCTGGTCGACGTTTCCCCGAGGCGGAGTGTCGCTGGTCGACGTTTCCCCGAGGCTGTCACGCCCCGCTTCCCAAAATACAGAATACGAGGGGTTGACAAGGCCAGCCATGCTCTTACGGTCAAGGAAATAACTTGCCGTAGTCACACTTCGGCTTCTAACTTTACGTGGTAATCAGCAAATAATGCACAGGTAATGAGAAATGCAATAACTGAAAAAAAACAATATAAAGAACTAACCTGATGGGAAACAAAAGGTATAATTCTGGATAGCTAATCAAGATGTTCGTGATGTGCGTCTAGTCCTGGTCCCGGCTAAATCCACTCCTCATACTGAGCATGCATACTCAGGTCGTCAGAGCGACACAATAGCAATATAATATATAGATACAAGTGACAACTCGAACAGCGATAATAGATATATATGACAGTAAATCAAGAAGGTATATGTAGGAACATGCAGTAACCAAAGAAGTGTCTAATAGATCAGGTGAACAGTAAAGCAGTAAAATAATATGCCAGGTATGTCAACAACGGTAAGTAATGTATATCAATGCCATTATCCCTATCAGTCTCTAAGTCTCACTGTACGGGTCACTAAGCCTAACGTCAGTCCAAGTGTGAGAGTCAACCACTCGCGAGTGTCCTCCACCCAAGGGTAGGACCTAAGGGCAAGGGACCACGGGCACAACATGTAACTCACGGTAATAATCATGTACCCTGTAAATCTCCATATATCTCCATATATATGAGCCGGCATGGGACTCCTGAGATTCTGTTGAACTCACACTCAAACTACCCCACACCCCGTGGTCTACATCAAACGCTAACCATAACCTCAAATACCAGTCGGTCTGTGACAAGTCTGCGCGAGAACTGGAAACGGAATTTCCATCAAGCACGTCTCGACTAATACCCAGGATAAATGGCAGTGTCTGGTGCCTTATCTGTGACACCCATGTAAGAGTTTGCATAAGTGTCCCATACCACTTATAGTCACACGTACACGCGTCCCACAGACGTCGACAATGCAATAGAATAATAAGGTTCACTGATTGTGTATAAGTACGTGTCACTTTCACTTATTCACTCATGCACGAACACTAACGTACTTACCACAATCATCACTAATACCTAACACTGGGTAATGCACATGATCACTAGGTTATCAATGCAGTGACATAAGTATGATATGATGAGGAAACAGTATGTAAAGCATGATTAAGATGTCATAAAACAGTATTCTACCACTTGCACAATTTATCATAAATCATACGTATATAGTTTAGCGAAACAATAAACGGGGAAAAATATTATGTTCAATCATCTATCCAGCGAATTTGGTTTCACGTCAATCGGGTTTCAGGATCACTAGATATGGCCATTTCATTTTAAGCGTTCACGGCTGGGATTCCGGTTTCAGAATCAGAAGTCCGTTTCGCAACGCATTTTAATCTCAGTTAGGATCAGATTTTAGCGACGCTACAGTTGAATGAAATTTAGGGTTTTCAGTAAGGTTTTCAACTCAATAGACGGATTCTCAATCGCATCTGTACGTCAGGAGTTATACACTGTTCAATACTAATATGTCAATTCTGATTCTGTTGGGACTGTTATACGTCCCCATCTTTTAAATTACAGATTAAATAGCAAATGATGATGAAACAGAATGAAACCACTTGTGTTATCTAGATAACAGTTTCACCTTTAATAAAATGCGGAGTTCCGCAACATACGAGTTCAGGAAGACAGGTGGCACACATTACGGGGCAGCAAACAGTAACCAGAGTCGCTCTGGACTGCAGTCCAGAATCGCACTCCGATCCAAATATTGTTACAATTTAAGTACAGAAATCATTAGAAACTTGCATAGGGTTATAGTTCGTCGAGTCATCTTCGATTTAAGCCCTCGAACGCATCATTCCAGCATGTACATAATTTATGGTGATTTTAACGGTTTTCAGATACGGGAAAATTTTCAGTTTTACAGGTATATTTGGGGGTAATCGTTTTAGTCATTAATAGTCGTATTTTCTAGTGAAACTTATACAAGATGTTCGTCACTACATGGTCCAGCATAAACAATCCCGTTCCGTCAAAATAGATGAATAATCTCATTGGGATCATGCATCGAACAGGTATGTTATATAAATTATCGAGAATTGTAAATTTGTAATATATACGATTTTAAATTTATAACATGAATCTATTAGCATGTAGGAAGTAAAATACTTGCCTGGAGACGCACGGCAGACGCAGTACAGCACGGGCACGACAATGGCGACAAGGGTTTGGCTTTGGCTCGGCTCGGCTTGAACTTGGCTATGGCTTGAGCTTTGGCGGCACAGGCTCGGCGATGGCTCAGCAGTGACACGACGACGACGAGACGGTGGTGATCGCTGGTTGATAGAAAGAGGGAGAGACGGATGGGATTTAGAGAGGGGGAGAGGGAGAGTTAGACAGAGAGAGAGAGGGAGGGTGAGAGAGATGAATAGAGAGAAGGGAAACAGAGAGAGAGGCGTATAGAGAGAAAGGGAGTTGTAGAGAGAGAGGGAGACAGAGATTTGAGAGATGTAGAGAGAGAAGTAGGGAGAAGGAGAGAGAACCAGAAAGAGAGAGAGGGGATTTCTCGGTTGAGAATTGTGGTGAGAGAAGAGAGGAGGCGGAGGAGTGGGCTCGACTGGCGGTGACGGTGGTCGGCGATGTGGTGGTGACGATGAGAAGAAGCTCAAGGGGCTGTCGGGGATCGCTGGTGATGATCGAGCTCGGGTGCACAGAGGATGTGTCACGCCCCGCTTCCCAGTGTACTGGCGAAGGGGACGCGACGAGGTCCGCTACGTATGTACTCAGAGGTACATACGCTAAGCGTAGCTAAGCAATATAAAGTAAATCACAAGAGACGAATAATATAGAAATAACAGCAACTTTTATTAATAACATTCTTTGTACAATACATGAATGGAAAATACAACTGAAATGAAAGGCAATGCCTAAACAGTGGCATAACAGGAAATGAAAATACTGGAAAGAACAAGGTACAATATCTAGAGCTCTGGGTCTTCGTGGAACTGCTCCAAAACTTCACCGGTAGGCTCGATCTCAGCTTGGTCCAACGCACCTGACGACATTCAAAGAAGAAAGAAACAGATTGTCGTCAGCGAACAGGTAGCTCGGTAAGTCCCAAAGATAAGGGAGAAATAGACAGAGAGTAAGAGAGAGGGAGTGACTTTTACAGTTGTATTATATTGTTATATTATAGTAGTATGGTGTTAACGCTATTGTTGTAGCTTGGTACAGAAGGATGACAGTGTATACGAGAGGGGTCTCAGTATGCTAGAGACCAGGGCAAATGGAAATACAAGGCTCCATTATACAACCCGGAACAACGGCAATTGGATTCAGGTTAGGTGTCTTAATCTTACCATCTCGTGCCACCTTTAACACCTTCCGTACCAATCTACCCCTTAAACCCCGTAGTGTTTTAACAGTATTGTAGTATTGGAATATGTAAATTGAGTGACTGACCAAAACCATGATATCGGTAAACATGTTGTAACTGTATAATCAGGTAAATGGAATATCAGGATAATGGATGAATATCCATGGTTTGATTCAGTCACAAGGAATATATTGTTAATTGGATTCAGGGTTTCATGTATTCAAATTGGGTTGGAGTATAAAAGAATATAGGTTGACTTGAATCATATTCGAGTCAGGAATAGTCAGACTCTAACCCGAGTCAGACTAAAAGAAAGATAATTTGAAGTCCAATATTAGTTAGGGGCCTTTTTATAATTTGTAAAACTTGAGGAGGTTTTCTGTAAAAAGTACTTTTGTATAGTTTTCAAAATACACCTCAAGTATTTAATAATTGTCTTTATTGCTATAATGAATGTGTATTTTATTTGTGTTATTCTAGTGAATATATCCTAATAAAAGTATTAATTGTTTTATTTGAAATTCATGGTATTTTAACGTAACTTTTAATCATTTAATTTTAGGAAAAAGTGGAAACTTTAGATTATGATAAAATAGGTGTTTAAATGTTAATTATATATATATATATACACATGAATAATTTTATATAAATATTTTATTTAGAGAAAGTCTCATTTTCCTTAAATATCGTATTTTTAAACCTTTCGAGACCGAATGCTCCTTGCGGAGGTCTGAATCTCGCACTACTAGCCTGCGGGTGCACGATGAACCGTACTATCCCTAACAGGTTCCCCAAAAGTGGGTTGTAGCGGCACTTTTCTTAGGTTTTATAAACACTTCTCATTTAGGAAAACGGTTTTATAAATATAAGGTATTTATTTGCAAAAGAGTTTAGTTTTCCGTATTTTAGTTGTTAGGGTTTCCTAAGCCAACTAGCCTACTTCTAAGGTCTAAACGATGAGTCATTAGAAGCCTCAAATCGCCTCTTCACCGTCAATTGCGGCCAGGTAAGTGGGAAGGAACCACAGTCGTGGGTCTAATTAAAAACCACTAGCCTTAGACACACTTGCCCAGGCACCACTAGCCCTAGACACACTTGCCTAGGCACCACAAGACAGTTTAGATAAACGATCGATGTCCATGACCAATCATGCTTTCATTTTATTAAAAGATTTTATTTAGAAATATTTACAACTTAAAGCTTTAAATAAAGATTATAAAGATTAGGGTATTTTAGTGAAAAGTCCTGTAATTTCGTATTCTGTGTTTTGATATTTATCAATTAGGGTTATAATGAGTGTGTGTAGAGGTAGGTCATTACCTCGTGACTTATTTTAGGTTTTGGTGAAGTTTAAAGGTAAAACATGCTATGTTAAACTTAAAGGTATTATAGCGCAAGAATACGGTATTCGAAAACGTTATCATTTTATGTGTGAAATTTCATTCAAATTGAGTTCTACAAGTTTTGTGATCAAGATAAACATATTTAGGAGTGAGGTAATTGATTAAACTAGGAAAAATGAACTTCATGGTATTTTTATGAAAAGAATACGGTTTTGTAAAGAAGCTATCATTTCATGTGAAAAAGTTTGATTAAATTGGTTTATGGGTGATTAATAGTCAACATGAATATGGGTAGATAATATGTATTAGGTGACAAGTGGAAATTTATAGAAAAACCGAATCGGAAATCGGTTTGTCCGATTTCCGTCGGGTTCCAAAAAGTTGTATTTTTACATTTATAGAAAAGAGAGAGAGAAGAGATGGGACTTACGGTTTGGACAAGCTAAGGAAGCTAAGGGATGTAGTGGTGGTCGATGCGTCAAAAACGTCGCGAAGGTTCTGATCCGGTCGCCGGAATCCATCGTCGATTTCGGCAGCGCTTTCGCTTCTTGCTCTTCGTACCGAGTTCTCGGGAATTTGGAAGAGTAGACTTAGAGTGGTGAGGTGAAATGGTAGAGGGTAGGGGTCTTTATATAGGGCTAGGCTAGGGTTAGGGTTAGGATAAAAAATATTAAAAGAAAATATAAAAAAACATTAAAAATTCATTAAAAATCATTAAACCTAGGAGTAAAAGGGATTTATTGGCCAAATCAAAACCGATCCAGATATAATAAGTGTGCAAGAGGGTTGACCAAGTCAAGAGACAACTTTTCTCAGTTGGTGACTTGGCCGTCCGGCAAAGTCCGGCCGGCGGCGCCGGACCGAGTCGGCCGAGTCGTCGGCCGGCGGCGCCGAGTCGGGCCGAGTCAAGGGTCCAATGGCCGGGGGTTTTCCTGAGGAACAACTTGGTATTTTTACTTTTTGTTGTCCAGTACATATTTTGGGAGTTATGGCCTTTTTACCGTTGACTTCCAAAAAAATTAAAACAAAATAAATACAAAAATAATGTGGGACATGGGATTTGAACTCCGGTGGCTTGGTTCAGCAGTGCAAGGTATTACCAATGAGCTACAAGCTCCTTCTTGTAATTATTGTGGTTTTTAATTACTTAAACTGATAGCAGCAAGAATAAATACTCCTAGTATACATTAAATTTAAAGTAATTTCTTGTACACTAAAAATGGAGTTATTTCATTCTTGTAGCTTGTAATTAAAAACAAAAATAATTACCTAAATCTTGTGCTCAGGCTTAAATACCCCTTTGTGGATTTTTTAAAAAAATATTTTGAAAAAAAATTGTATAGGAAAAAGCGTATAAAAATTAGGGTTGTTACAGAATGGGTGTGCAGGGGACTCGTTTGGTGGGTGCAGTGGAGTAGGAGAGAGGAAGTGGGGAGCTCGGGTATGGATGTATGGGGTGATGGTGGTGCTGCTGACGACGAGGGGGGTGCGGCGGAGTCGACGAGATGGCTCGGGGAAGTGGGGAGCTCGTCGGCGTCGTCGGGGTGCAGGCGGTGGCCGTGGATGCGTGCAATGAGAGTGGTGGTCGGTGGGTTTGGTCGGGGTTGAGGGGAGAGAAAGAGGGTGATGGGTTTAGGTGAGGAGAGAGGAGGAGTTGAAGATAGTTAGGGCGTGGAGGCGATGACGAGGTCGTCGGCGACGAAGGGGGTTGGACGGCGGAGGTAGTAGGTTTTGGGTGAATTTTTGAGAGAGGGAGCGGAAACGAGGAGAAGGAGGAGTTGAAGCGTGAGGGTGTGAGGGAGAGAGAAGGAGAGACGACGAGGGGATCGCGAGGGGGTAACGGCTAGGCGACGTGGGCGCGAGCGTGGGCGGAGGAGGCGGATCGCGAGAAACAGGGAGCGGGAAAAATGGGGAGTAGCCGTCGGGGAAGAAGGCAGGGTTGGGCCGGGTTGGAGTGGGCTGGGCCGGAAAATATAAAAGATTTATAAAGGAAAGGAAAAGGGCCGGGCTGCTCTAATAAATGAAATCAATTTAATTTCGTGGGCTGAGGGAATTATGAAAGGAAAATGGGTGTTGGGCTGGGATTGGTTTAAGAAAGATTTTAATTTAAAGAAATGGGCTGAAGGAATAAAAGGTGGGAAATTATATATTTGGTTTCAACTGGGTTTTGAACTTAAGGAAAAATAAAATAATTATAATTAGAATAAAACAATTTTGTAAATAATATATATATAAAAATACGGAAAATGTTGTTCAAAAAGAGCTGGGTATTACATCATACCACCCTTACAAAAATTTCGTCCTCGAAATTTAAAAGAAACGACAAGCTATAAAATAATAAGCGAAAAGTTATCACATCGAACACTAATACATAGTGATTTACTTAAAACGGGTGGACAAAATTTTGAAGGTATATATATGTGTAAGAACAACATACAAAAATGATAAGTCTAATTAAGTATAGGGCAGGAACAACTCTAAGAACAAACTACATGTATACGAGAATATAAATAACAATAACGAACAATAATATCTAAGGCGTGTTCGATAAAATCGAAACCCAAATATGTGCACATATAAGTATATCAAAAGTAGCACAGCAGAAATAATAAGTATAAGGCATAATTATAATGAAGCAGTGAAGGACTTGTCGGTGGTTTAAAACATTTTAGGATAATGTATCGATCAAATAGTTTTAAAATAACTTAGAAAACTCCCATAGTGAAAATAAGAAATATGGAACGAAAAATATGCGCGATTTAAGGTTGCGCTACCGAAAATAATGGGAAAGCTAGTAGTGAAGTAGTTGGAAATGCGTAAAACGGGGATAGTCAATAAAATGCACTCTTCGATAAATACAAAATAATGAAGACCAAATTTCGAATAATAATGTCCCTAAATATATTTAGGGTAATAGGAAAAAAAAGCACAAAAATGTATAGGGCTAGCTAGGGTAAGGATTACAAAGAAGTGTGGCTCATTCAAAGGTCGGAGTGTGGCGGCTTTAGGCTGAAGGTCAAAGAGATTGGGGTAAGGGTGAGCAACAAGGGACTACAAGGGGAAAAAGAATGTATGGGGAAGATGACGGTCGATACATCATGTGAATCAAAAATTTCGAAGGGTCAGCTAACTCGGAAATCTTACTATCAATTTCCCATCCCAGAAGGACCTCAAACGAGGCATAGACGAAGGATGAAGGGTGGACAACTCAAAAGATCGGGTGCGGTACATTTTATCGAAGCGAGGGTTAAAACAATACAAGGAGTAGGGGTGGACAGTCACGGGTCTCAGGAGGAAATAACGGTATAAGGGAAAAGTCAAAGCATCGAGTGAACCAGTAGACAAGAGATTTGCGAACTCAGAAAGTTTATTTCATTCTAGAAAATTCGAAACAAAGCACCTTCGAAAAGTAACAGATGGCCCTAAACTATACACAGATTTATTTGGCCAGAGAAAACAACATCTAAAAATTCCGTCAGTAGCGGTTGTGGAGATTCAGTAGGTTGCGGTAGGCTCGCGTGCTCAGGTAGGGGCGTCCATTCCCATATCGCATCGCAGGGATCGCCATTGGGAGTTCTTCCACCGCAGGGTCTTGTTCTTCTGGTCCTTCTTCCTCGGCTGGAGCTTCTTCATCGAGGTCTGCTTCCATGTGGTTCTCTTTTTCTGGATTCTCTTCCATGGGATTTTCCTCCACTAGATTTTCTTCTATCGGGTCTTCCTCGGGATCTTCCTCTATCGGGTTCTCTTCAGGGTCTCCTTCCTCTTCGTCGGAATCGTCTATCACGTCAACCTCTGGGGCGGCGGCTCCTTCGTCCTCGGAATCGCTGTTTCCGAAAATGACCTGGGGACCGTTGATCTCATCGTCAGAACTCATCAGCGTGCGGTCTAAGGAAACGCATGACTGTGCATCCTCATCCAGATGCGGCGCTGCTCCAGGGTGGGCCATGGCCTGAAAGGAAAGAGTCATGATTAGAAAGTGGAACACATCAAGAAAATAGCTAAGGGTACGGAGTATAGGAAAATATGCGGTGGGCAGGAACTGAAAAATCAGAATTAAAAATGCTGTGGTAATGAATAGTATAAATAAGGGGAAAAAGCAAGAGAATGATACATATATTACGATTCAAAGTTTTTTATTGCATTCAACTAAAAGTTCGACGGATACAAGATTTCAAACGAAAAGAAATATTTGTAAGAGGATGACAACATTACTACTGAAAGTAGAAAACATGAATTTTTTTTTTGACTACTAGATCGCTGCATTCTCGTCACGCGAGTTGAATCCTGAGCTGGGTCCGCCTTATCCTCGAGGTTCGAACTACACAATAATCATCACCTGGCAGAAGTGGAGAGTGTGGACGAGTCTCCTCCTTGTAGTTCCTTCCTTTTTGGGCAACCGTTGATAAGATGTTCGCTGGATCCGCAAATCAGACATTTCCCTTGGGCGCGGCGACAATCCCTCTGAAGGTGTCCTGACCTCTTACAGTACCCACAACATTGGGTCTTCTGCTGCTTCTGTCTCGGGGGAACGAATGGGCGCTTCATCTTCTTCTCTTTTGCTCGTCTAACAGGGATCCTTTTACGATTGGAGACTTCCGCTGGTGCCTGATTCACCTGCCTTCTCAGTCCTTCAGCTAACAAGTCGTTTGTTCGCTCCTGGGCTTCCTTCAGACCTAGCAGTACACTCAGGATCTCAACGGTCTAATTCTGGGGAGTGGAGATAGAGGAAGAGTCGTTGGAAGGCATGATCCTGAAACAATAATTTTGAGAACGATATAAGAATCAAAATATAATATGGATTGGGCAAGGAATCAAGAACATCAGATGTGATGAAATTTATTACAAGTGGAAATAAACTGTAGGATTCTAAGTTACTAAAACAGAGTACGGTAGTGTAACTACGATGTAGTTCGCAATTACAACCACGTAACCTTGCCAAGTCACCCGAAACCCTAGCGAATGGATAGCAGAACACTCAATGTGAATACGGATCAAGGATATCAAGTTTACAATCTAGACTGAGGGATGTCTTAGATTGTCAAGCTCTACACGGAAAACTGCAATCCCAATCGAAGCAAAACCTGGCTCTGATACCAACTAAACCATGTCACGCCCCGCTTCCCAAAATACAGAATACGAGGGGTTGACAAGGCCAGCCATGCTCCTGCGGTCAAGGAAATAACTTGCCGTAGTCACACTTCGGCTTCTAGCTTTATGTAGTAATCAGCAAATAATGCGCAGGTAATGAGAAATGCAGTAACTGAAACAAAACAATATAAAGAACTGACCTGATGGGAAACAAAAGGTATAACTCTGGATAGCTAATCAAGATGTCCGTGATGTGCGTCTGGTCCTGGTCCCGGCTAAATCCACTCCTCACACTGAGCATGCATACTCAGGTCGTCAGAGCGACACAATAACAATATAATATATAGATACAAGTGACAACTCGAACAGCGATAATAGATATATATGACAGTTAATAAAGAAGGTATAGGTATGAACATGCAGTAACCAAAGAGGTGTCTAATAGATCAGGTGAACAGTAAAGCAGTAAAATAATATGCCAGGTATGTCAACAACGGTAAGTAAAGTATATCAATGCCATTATCCCTATCAGTCTCTAAGTCTCACTGTACGGGTCACTAAGCTTAACGTCACTCCAAGTGTGAGAGTCAACCACTCGCGAGTGTCCTCCACCCAAGGGTAGGACCCAAGGGCAAGTAACCACGGGCCCAACATGTAACTCACGGTAATAATCATGTACCCTGTAAATCTCCATATATCTCCATATATATAAGCCGGCATAGGACTCCCGAGATTCCGTTGAACTCACACTCAAACTACCCCACACCCCGTGGTCTACATCAAACGCTAACCATAACCGCAAATACCAGTCGGTCTGTGACAAGTCTCCGCGAGAACTGGAAACGGAATCTCCATCAAGCACGTCTCGACTAATACCCAAGATAAATGGCAGTGTCTGGTGCCTTATCTGTGACACCCATGCAAGAGTTTTCATAAGTGTCCCATACCACTTATAGTCACACGTACACGCGTCCCACAGACGTCGACAATGCAATAGAATAATAAGGTTCACTGATTGTGTACAAGTACGTGTCACTTTCATTTATTCATTTATGCACGAACACTAACGTACTTGCCACAATCATCACTAATACCTAACACTGGGTAATGCACATGATCACTAGGTTATCAATGCAGTGACATAAGTATGATATGATGAGGAAGCAGTATTTAAAGCATGATTAAGATGTCATAAAACAATATTCTACCACTTGCACAATTTATCATAAATCATATGTGTACAGTTTAGCGAAACAATGAACGGGAAAAAATAGTATGTTCAATCATCTATCCAGCGAATTTGGTTTCACGTCAATCGGGTTTCAGGATCACTAGATATGGCCATTTCATTTTAAGCGTTCACGGCTGGGATTCCGGTTTCAGAATCAGAAGTCCGTTTCGTAACGCATTTTAATCTCAGTTGGGATCAGATTTTAGCGATGCTAAAGTTGAATGAAATCTAGGGTTTTCAGTAAGGTTTTCAACGCAATAGACGGATTCTCAATCGCGTCTGTACGTCAGGAGTTATACACTGTTCAATACTAATATATCAATTCTGATTCTGTTGGGACTGTTATACGTCCCCATCTTTTAAATTACAGATTAAATAGCAAATGACGATGAAACAGAATGAAACCACTTGTGTTATCTATCCAACAGTTTCACCTTTAATAAACTGTGGAGTTCCGCAACATACGAGTTCAGGAAAACAGGTGGCAGACATTACGGGGCAGCAAACAGTAACCAGAGTCGCTCTGGACTGCAGTCCAGAGTCGCACTCCGATCCAAATATTGTTACAATTTAAGTACAGAAATCATTAGAAACTTGCATAGGGTTATAGTTCGTCGAGTCGTCTTCGATTTAAGCCCTCGAGCGCATCATTCCAGCATGTACATAATTTATGGTGATTTTAACGGTTTTCAGATTCGGGAAAGTTTCCAGTTTTATAGGTATATTTGGGGGTAATCGTTTTATTCATTAATAGTCGTATTTTCCAGTGAAACTTATACAAGAAGTTCGTCACTACATGGGCCAGCATAAACAATTCCGTTCCGTCAAAATAGATGAATAATCTCATTGGGATCATGCATCGAACATGTATGTTATATAAATTATCGAGAATTGTAAATTTGTAATATATACGATTTAAATTTATAACATAAATATATTAGCATGTAGCAAGTAAAATACTTGCCTGGAGACGCACGGTAGACGCAGTACAGCACGTGCACGGCAATGGCGATAAGGGTTTGGCTTTGGCTTGGCTCGGCTTGAACTTGGCTATGGCTTGAGCTTTGGCGGCACAAGCTCGGCGATGGCTCAGCAGTGACACGACGACGACGAGACGGTGGTGATCGTCAGTTGATAGAAAGAGGGAGAGACGGATGGGATTTAGAGAGGGGGAGAGGGAGAGTTAGACAGAGAGAGAGAGTGTCAGACAGAGAGGGAGAGAGTGTTATACAGAGAGAGAGAGGGAGGGTGAGAGAGATGAATAGAGAGAAGGGAAACAGAGAGAGAGGTGTATAGAGAGAAAGGGAGTTGTAGAGAGAGAGGGAGACAGAGATTTGAGAGATGTAGAGAGAGAAGTAGGGAGAAGGAGAGAGAACCAGAAAGAGAGAGAGGGGATTTCTCGGTTGAGAATTGTGGTGAGAGAAGTGAGGAGGCGGAGGAGTGGGCTCGACTGGAGGTGACGGTGGCCAACGATGTGGTGGTGGCGATGAGAAGAAGCTTAAGGGGCTGTCGGGGATCGCCGGTGATGATCGAGCTCGGGTGCACAGAGGATGGGTGTGCAGGGGACTCGGTTGGTGGGTGCAGTGGAGTGGGAGAGAGGAAGTGGGGAGCTCGGGTGTGGATGTATGGGGTGATGGTGGTGCTGCTGACGACGAGGGGGGTGCGGCGGAGTCGACGAGATGGCTCGGGAAGTGGGGAGCTCGTCGGCGTCGTCGGGGTGCAGGCGGTGGCCGTGGATGCGTGCAATGAGAGTGGTGGTCGGTGGGTTTGGTCGGGGTTGAGGGGAGAGAAAGAGGGTGATGGGTTTAGGTGAGGAGAGAGGAGGAGTCGAAGGTAGTTAGGGAGTGGAGGCGATGACGAGGTCGTCGGCGACGAAGGTGGTTGGACGGCGGAGGTAGTAGGTTTTGGGTGAGTTTTTGAGAGAGGGAGCGGAAACGAGGAGAAGGAGGAGTTGAAGCGTGAGGGTGTGAGGGAGAGAGAAGGAGAGACGACGAGGGGATCGCGAGGGGGTAACGGCTAGGCGACGTGGGCACGAGCGTGGGCGGAGGAGGCGGATCGCGAGAAACAGGGAGCTGGAAAAATGGGGAGTAGCCGTTGGGGAAGAAGGCAGGGTTGGGCCGGGTTGGAATGGGCTGGGCTGGAAAATATAAAAGATTTATAAAGGAAAGGAAAAGGGCCGGGCTGCTCTAATAAATGAAATCAATTTAATTTCGTGGGCTGAGGGAATTATGAAAGGAAAATGGGTGTTGGGCTGGGATTGGTTTAAGAAAGATTTTAATTTAAAGAAATGGGCTGAAGGAATAAAAGGTGGGAAATTATATATTTGGTTTCAACTGGGTTTTGAACTTAAGGAAAAATAAAATATTTATAATTAGAATAAAACAATTTTGTAAATAATATACATATAAAAAAATACGGAAAATGTAAAAGAGCTGGGTATTACAGCGGAGTGTTGGCTGGTTGACGTGTCTGCGGCACAGAGTGTCTGCTGGCTGACGTTTCCCCGAGGCGGAGTGTCGGCTGGTTGACGTATCCCTGAGACAGAGTGTCTGCTTGACGTTTCCCCGTTACGGAGTGTCGTTGTTGGACGTTTCCCCGGTACGGAGTGTCGCTGGTCGACGTTTCCCCGAGGCGGAGTGTCTGCTTGACGTTTCCTCATTACGGAGTGTCGTTGTTGGACGTTTCCCCGGTACGGAGTGTCGCTGGTTAACGATTCCCCGAGGCGGAGTGTCGGCTGGTTGACGTATCCCCGGTACGGAGTGTCGTTGGTCGACGTTTCCCCGAGGCGGAGTGTCGGCTGGTTGACGTATCCCCGAGACGGAGTGTCTGCCTGACGTTTCCCCGTTACGGAGTGTTGTTGTTGGACGTTTCCCCGGTACGGAGTGTCACTGGTCGACGTTTCCCCGAGACGGAGTGTCTGTTGTTTGCATCAGAAGTCGATGTTGGAATTGGTTGGTTTGATTTGTTTGATTTGAGTTGACATCAGCATCGCTACACTGGAATATGGTACCGGGAGCGAATCATCATCTGTCATGAGAGGATTTGGGAATTGGTTTCCTGTCGGCATCTGCATTGCTGCACTGGAATAATGCCAGGAGCAACTCATCATTTGCCCGGGGAGGATTTGGGAATTGGTTTTCTGTCGGCATCTGCATTGCTGCACTGGAATAATGCCAGGAGCAACTCATCATTTGCCCTGGAAGGATTTAGGAATTGGTGGCTTAGGAGACAGGTTTAGATCCCTATCACTTAAGGCATTTCAATTTTATGGGCCGCAAGGGTCCCATAAAAGCATTTTCTCCCTACGAGTCGAAAGGATCTCGTAGGTGTTTTTTCTCCTTAGGAGTCGTGGGGACTCCTAAGTGTGTTGCTCCTTTGTGAGTCGTAAGGATCTCACGCGGGAATTTTCTCCTCACAGAGTCGAGAGGACTTTGCCAGTGCATTTCATCTCTTTTTCACAAGTTTGCGCCCTTTCGGGTTTTCACAAACTCGCCGGCAGTCCTGCTGTTTTTACTCATGGAGCCCTTTCGGGTTTTCATCCATGCCCATTTTGCTTATGGACATACCTTCATTTTTTTCTTATTTTTTGAATCTTCACCGCCAGTGGGGCTTTGAATGTAGTCTCGCCGGTAGGACTTGGGAGAGATTGGGATAGTTTTACGCCTGTGGATTATATACGGTTTTGCAGGATGTATGATCCAGACCGTATGGCCGGAAAAATTTCGGGACTTTGTTGGCCTTCGCATCGCTGCACTGGAATATGGTACCAGGAGCGACTCATCATTTGCCGTTGGGGTATGTGATTTGGAATTTGGTTGGCGTCTGTATCGCTGCACTGGAATATGGTACCAGGAGCGACTCATGATTCGCCACTTGGGGATTGGGGAGCGATGGCTTAGGAGACAGGTTTAGATCCCTATCACCTAAGGCTTTTCAATTTTATGGGCCGTAAAGGTCCCATAATAGCATTTTCTCCCTGCGAGTCGTAAGGATCCCGTAGGTGCATTTTCTCCTTAGGAGTCGTGAGGACCCCCAAGTGTGTTTTCCCTTTATGAGTCGTAAGGATCCCATGAAGGTTTGTTCTCCTCATGTATCGTAATGACACATAAGTGGGTCTTCCCAATGGAGCATAATTCCGAGGGCGGAGACCAGCCGCATAACTGGTGATTGCGGTGGGGCATGGGCATGGTGAGAATTATTTGATCCCGTGGATTATATACGATAGTCAATTTGGGGACTAACCGTAGGGCCGAAGAATTTTGGGAAATTGAATTTTGGTTGGCGTCTGCATCGCTTCATTGGAATATGGTACCAGGAGCGACTCATCATTCGCCACTTTTTTTTTATTATTATTATTTTTTTACCGCGATTGCTCTATCATTTCAGCTTTTCATATCGCGACGGGCGCGATTGCCCTATTATTTCGGCTATTTATTCGCGGTTGCCGCATCATTTCGGCTTTTTTTATTACTATTTATTTATTTTTATTTACACATTTTTTTACATTCCCAGTTTAACGACTTAGAGATCGATTGTTCCCAGTTTAACGATGTGGTGGTCATTTGTTCCCAGTTTAACGACGTGGTGGTCATTTATTCCCAATTTAAAGACTTGGTGGTCTGGGGTTTTCTTATCCCAGCTCCTCGAACTTTCATCTTGGCGGGGCTGTGTTGATGATCGTAGCTCTGTGGCTTGTCGGTTCATCTGACGACTGTGAGGCTTTCCTAAGTTTGTATTGGTTCTCCACCCAATCTTTAAAAATATAGCAGTCTTCAATGGTATGACTCACCATTCTATGATATGGGCAGTATATGGGATTGCCGGTCATGTTCATCTCATGTGGCCTCTTTGGAATAGGCAGTTGAAGACCGTTGTTCAAGGCGTCCATGAATATTTCGCGGACTTTATCCCTCCTGAAGGAGTATACTTTCTTCTTTCTCTCCATTAGAGTAGGTGCCCTTACTGATGCTGGACCCTGAGGATGACCAGTCTTTGGTCCGCCTACTGTCCGCTTACCACGTTCAGTGTACGTATCGGAGGGACTGGAGGCTGATCGCGTCCATTTTTCACAAAGGTGTTCCGCTCTCGGGCTGGAGGGAGCATCGGTCGGTTGCTTCCGGATATCAATCCCAAGCTCACGAGCCAAAATTTGGTTTTGCTATAATTGCAATTGGGCGACTTGGGTCATGATATCCGCCACGACATTTACTAGCTCGTCTACTTTAGAATGGACCTTGGCCATCTTCTCATCCCTGTCCTGAAGTTGCCTTTGAAGCCATTGGAATAATGCTTGTTCTATAGTTCCAGGTATGACAATGTGGTCATCCCTACCGCCTGAACTTGATTCAGCATGAACCACGGGTTCCTTTGGCTCAATGGCCTGAGCGAGCTCTTCATCATTTGGATCGGGCCGATGTTGGATGGCAACAACCGCGTCATTGTCATGGTTATAAGGCGTAGGAGGACTTGTTCCTCTGAGCTCCATCATATAGACCGTATGGGTTGTGTACCCATCTATTGCTTCTTCATTGGCAATGTTGCTCGCTTGGCTCTTAGCTTGTTACATTGGTCCGCACTTTTTAGAGAAAGGCAGATATCTGAGAGAATCAGGTCCCTGAAGGACTTCGGTCTCCGTTTGTATGAAATTGGCGGTCGCAGCTTGATTGTTTGTTAACACGCCAGAGGACAATGATATTTCTCCCGCCTTGTATTGTTTCTCAACCCAATCCTTGAAGATACAACAGTCTTCAATAGTGTGTCCCAGCACTCGGTGGTATGGGTAAAAGTTGGGATGATCAGTCCTGTTCGCTTCACTTAGCCTTTTTGGTTCTGGTAGCCGCAGGCAATTCTTCAGAGCATCTTTAAAAATTTTGTGGACCTTGTCCCTTTGGAATGAGTAAACCTTATTTCTTCTTTCCTCCAAAATTGGCTCTCGAGATTTGTTAGTTTTTGCTCCGCTCGCTCTCTGCTTATTTAGAGAATCGGTGCTGTTAGAACTTCCGCCTTTTCGGTTGTCGTCCCTCCAAGGTTTCGGTCTGTTTGTGAACTGAAGATCCTGAGCGGACTCGGGCTTTGAACGTTCCAACGTTTGGACCTTTTTGGTCAGCTCTTGAAATGTTTTAAGGCCTGCGGTGCACAGGAAAGGTTTCATCCAGTCCTTCAGATTTTCTATAAGAAGACCGACGGATTGGTCTTGCTCCAACGGCGGTTCACATTTTTCAGAGAGATTGCTTCATCGGACTATAAAATCCATGTTGCTTTCATTGTTCTTTGGCTCCGTCCTTACGAGGTCAGCAATGGTGATTTTATCACTGACACTCATGAACCTTTGCTTGAACATGGATTCTATTTGAGCGAACGTCGTGATCGAGTCATCTGGTATGCTTGCATACCAATCGAAAGCAACATCTGTCAAGCTATTGATAAACTGATGGAGAAGGAGCACATCATTGCCCCCAGTATTTGCACATGATGCTTTAAATTGGGCAATGTGCCGGTTCACATTTCCCGTCCCATCGAGCCATTCAAATTTGGGGACGACATAGCCAGTGGGAAACTCCACAATATCGTACTGAGCAGGATATGGTCTCCCACTACTGCTGGTATCTTTTTGCTCTCCGGCTTCGACTACCAATGTTTTGACTTTGTTGGCAACCAAATCCATGATTTGATCTTGAGTTAGCGGGTTGCTGTCATCGGCCGCCAAGACATTTCCCGAGATAGGATGCGACTGGCCTTCATGCGATCCGCCCATCTTTGGATATGAGGGAATAGGCGTCGGCTGTCTCGGGACACCGTTTCCCGGTCTATAAGTAGAACTATGCGCTTGATTGGGCGGCTGAGAGGCAAGTTGGGCCGTGAGCTGTAAGACGACGTTTGTCGAGTCGTCAATTTTTTAGTAGAGCTTGGCCATCTCCTTGTCTTTGTTTCTGAGCTGCTTTCGGAGTTCCTGGAGAAGTTGCTGCTCTGCGGTCTTAGGATGGAAAGTTGGCTCATCTTCACTTTAGGATCCCGACTCCTCATGAACTGAGGGATCTCTCTGTTTAATAGCTTCACTTGGAGCATTTTCATTACCTTCAGGAGGATACTGGTCTTGGGAAGTGATAGCCACATTCAAACCAGATTGGATTTGAGATGTAGTGGCCCCATCCTTGCTGCGAAGGTTGTCACTGGGACGCGCGCTTACCAAGTAGACTGTGTGGATAACACATTCAACCGTCCTTTCATCACTGGAAGCTGGTTTCGCGGAGCGGTCTGGGCTTTGGAAATTCATAAATTTTAACATGGCCGGAGCCCTAGCCCTTTTGTTGGCTCTGTATCTGAGCCGCTTCTGCCTCAGCTTCTCTGCCTTGGGTGCCTGGCAGGCTTCTGCTCTTCGGGAAACCGCCATAGGCCGAGTGATGGGGAGCTTAGAGAAAAATCCAACCGAGCAGTTGTCAGGGGCACTGCTGGAGCTTGCCCGAGATGCCTTGTTACTTTGTTGGTGTTGATGGCCTTGCCCCCAGCTGGGGACATGGAGAGTCGTTCGGAAGCGGACTTGCGCTTGGGCTGAGGTGCCTTCGCGACCATGACTCACATCGTCATCAAATTTTCTGAAAAAAATATTATTTTATTATTATTTTAAGCCGTCACTAATACATTTAATTAGGGAAAATTACAAATTGGAATGAGTTGAAACAAATTTTGTGCATTATAAAACATTAAATAAAATTTTATCATGTGGTTTTTGGAACGAAATCATTTGCCAAAACGGTTTAGAAATTATTGAAGAAAATATGCTTTTTTTTAGCGTAAATGGATGTTTGGGGTATTGTATTTATCATTTTTCATCACCCCACACCCGTACCCACACCCACACACCCCCATTTACTTCTCCCCTTGGCTGAATTCAGCAGCCCCCATCTTTTTCCCCACTTGAATTTCAAAGGAAAAGAAATGAAAGAAAAGAAAAAAAAATGGATAAATTAGTTAGACTTTTGACTTTGCTTTGACCTTGACTTTCTCCCCCCACTTTCTCTACCTCCCTCTCCCTCCTCTCCCCCTCCCATTCCAGCCGAAATCTCCTCCTACAGCAGCAGCCCCCCCTCCATTTTCCCTTCTCTTTTCTCTTCAAGACTTCATCAAAAATTGCCTCAAAATCCATCAAAAAAAACCGAAAACCCAGAAATCCAAACCAAGAAAAGTAGTAGAGTGCAGGAAAAACCAACTTAAAGCAAGTAATTTCAATAGCATAAGCCGAATTATGCGGTTTTTAAAACATCAAAAATTTACTGAAAATTTCGGCAGAGTCTCCTTTTTAAATACTGGCCCCCAAACGGGATACAACATGAATAGTATACGAAATCAAGAAAAATGCATCTCCAAGCGGGAGCTAGCTCTTCGTCAATCGACGGTCACAACCACACAAGCAATATAATATACAACGCCAACGGCGAGGATCAAAACTCAAAAGGAAACTCAAAACCACCAGAAAAATAACGCGCGACTCTAAGGTCGAAAGAATAAACAACACTGGTCTCTATCTCAATAAATACATGTTTGGTTGATGGAACTTCTAGATACAACTGAATAATAATATACAAGATATAATGATGGGTAAGATACAAATAACCCACCTACTAGCAAGCCACTCGGAAATGGAAATAGTGCCAGCAAAGCCGTAATGAAACCTGTACGGCGAAACCTGCAAGAACTGTGGCACAACGGGGTGAGCTGCCAACTCGTGAGTAGAAAAACATCTACGCACAGAAATCGCATAAATAACGCAATCCTAGATCAATGATCATAATATAACCTCAATTATATATATAACATGCAACCTATAACAAGGCTAGGGTAAATATCTAACCCGAGTGTAATTTCATGTGCCCGTGTCAGTGCCTCAGGTAGCAATATATCATATGAATGAGGTATGAATGCATGAAAACAGAATACATGTTAGTGAAGAACTGTTTTCATAATTTAGTGAGATTTCCTTTGTATATTTTAAAATGAGGTATCATAATGAAATCAGCATAAAACAGTGCCTAGCATCGGCACAAAACGTAATCCCAATATCTCGATATCTCTGTATCACAGTCTCTGTACCTCAATATCTCGAAATCTCAATGTCTCAATCACAATATCTAGGGCGCCGTCAGTCCAGACCGGCCCCTACCATCCATCTCAAGACCACGACAGTATCCTCCGGATATCCGACGCGTCGGGTAAAATCACCGGTAGGTAGTGCTCCCCTGCCAGGCTCACATCGTCATCATCACGCGCTTCTTGCCCCGGGGCCTTTTCCCCTTTGAGGCTGGTTTATCCATCACTGGGGCCTGAAGAGCAGGGACGGCGTTAGCTGGTACAAACAGAATAGAGCCTGTAAGTGCACGGCGGCGCCTCGGCCGTCAATCCGAGGCCAAAATGCGGAAACGAAACTTTTCTAAAAACTAGAAACCGGCACCACTGCGCATTAAAATCCCGGATTGGGCCATTAACCTAACTCTAGCAAACTAGAAAATGAGTAGAGAGCTATACCGAGCGATCCGTATCCTTCGGTCTTCGGCCTCCACTCCGATCTCCTCGCGGAATCTCCGGTCTTCATCTCCTCGTCGGAACGGGCACCACATCACCGGGTTCTTTTACGGGCTCCCACCTCTGGACCGAGGCAACTCGGGCACGAAGTTGGCAAGCCGACATGCCCAAGGATGCTGTAGATGAAGTGTAGAATGTATTGTCTCTTGGGGTTTATGAAGTTGCCATTGATGGTGGAGAAGAGAAAGAACTTTGGAGGAAAATTGTGCTCTCATTTTTCTAGCAAGGAATGAGATGAAGAATTTCCACTCATAAAAATGAACCTCTCTCATCTCTCCCCTCAAGTGGCCGGCCCTACTAAAAATGGGAGAGTCCAAGAATCAACAACAAGGGAGGTGAGTGTAGTAGTAAAGAAAAAGATGACCATAAGCCTAAAAGCAAGTCTCACTTCAATGATCCAAATCAATCCTATCCTAATTAAAGCAAGCCATAATGAAGCAAAAGGAATCTAATGATGCAAGATTATCATAATCCCTCAAATGCAAGAAACCCCTCCACTTAGGCTAATTTGCAAACTTGAAAATTAGCCTCTCCCATCACAAAAGTCCGGCCGTGAAGGAACAAAGGAAAACTGGCCGGAACGGAATACAAACTGGCAACTTCAGAAAACTGATCCCGTAATAAATTACAGGAAAATCCCGCGACTGCATATACATGCCCGCATTTGTATTCCCACTGAATACAAATGCAAAGAGACAAAATCTACACTATACAATACTAGGATCCGGCTTAAACCAAAGCCCGCTAGTATTATCCGTCCGATCATGATCCGTGTAATACCGCACGTATCTGATCGAACCCTGCCATATCTCCATACGACCTCTACAGCGTTTCGCCCGAAACTTGAGAAAACGGTCTGTGGGGGACTCTAAAGACTCATCAATACTTTCGTTGTGGATTTAACTACTAGCACGTCAGAGGTATTAGCCATACGTACGGGCTACCAGGTATTGACCAAAAGGGACGTCTGTGAGCGAACTCATGCTGACACCCTACTGAGCCTGTCAGTGACAATATCCGTACAGTCCGGTCCGTTCGTCTATGAGCATCGCATGGCGGGCCTAGGGGGTTGGTAAAAGTCAGACCCCCAAAAGCGGTACAAGTCGTGTCGGAGTGTAGCCCAGAACACCCTGAGATATTACTGGAATACCTACCAGTAAATCTCCTGCCTTGACTAAGGACTTCGTGTAATGGCTCTCCTGGACACAGCGCGACCTCACCCCCAATACCGGGAGAGACGAACTGCTGAAGATCTGCTCACTGCCTCCATGTGGCTCGGGACTGTACCCAACTAAAACCTGTTTGCACGTCTCCTTTGAGCGTGGTAGGGTAGTAATCAAAGTACAGTGGGAACTCACACGAGACAAATGACGATCTCAGGTCGATGAACTAACCTGTACACATGTCACCAGGGAACTGCTATCTGACATCTGGTATAAGACCAACTAGTAGGTTCCCGGCGAGTCCTGTCTGGTGTACTCATAACCCAATGAGCACCTGTATACATCTTAGGTGAACCAACTGAAACCAGTGGCTTGTGAGACCGGCCACCGCCCCTCGTCGGGGTCTCGACTGTATACACTAGTCTACTCTAGAGTATCGATTCCCTGTCTCGAAACTCCCACGACTAGGGACCTTTCAAGGATGTGCTTATAGACCCCAGCTCCCACGTATATGATCGCCCTCATACTGCTGGCAGTCAAGAAAGAATCCTAGGGGCTCTATCAACGTGCAATAGTGACCTGTAAGGTCACCTAAAGCAGTACACGATGATAAAGATAAACCAGATAGCATACTATCATCTTGAGTAAGACTGTCCTACCGGTATAGGTCCTCCCTCAATCATTGCAATCACGTGCCTGTGATCCAATAATTGACTCTGAGGGCACTATCTCCAACAATCTCCCACTTGCACTCAAGGCTAATTATTGTGATGTCGCATACTCACAGCCTGTGTGATACCGAACACCCAACTCCTCTACTAGTCAGTCTCACAAAACTCGTTTGCGAAACTATTGCGTTCGAGGAATAGCCTCAGTGAGTGGATCCGCTGTGATGTTTCTTTTTATGTCTCTCTATATCTCAAGTTCGCGGAGAAAGCCATCTCCCGAAATGAGCAATACCTATCTTAGAATGTGTCTGGATATCTGATGGGACCTAGCTCATAAATGAACTCCAAATCCAAACTTCTTAGACTGTATCGTCAACTGAACTTAATCAGTATCCTGCGCCATGTCTCCCTCAGTATCCACCTGGACCACCTGTCCAAAATACTGCCCCTTGTCAGAGGGAAAACTATAACTCTGACGGCCACCCTGTCGTCCAGGTCACCTTGGAAGCCTGGAATGATAACCGTCTCCTGAATGAGGCTATCGTTATCATATCCCTAGAACATCCACTTATGTTCTAAAACTGCTTCCGAATGTTTCTCCAGGATTGGATAAATATCAACTTATTTCATCTCGTGCAAAAACAATATCTGGTGTGGTACTTGACATCTCATGATTGACTCAATTGCCTAAGCAAGTGATCTGCCAATCATGCACATTCCTCTCCCCTTTAGTCTGTAAGACGCCTTTAGAGAGGGTGACTCCATCACCTGCAGGTATACTACCGTGCCAGAAGTCGTTCATTCTAAAAACTCTTAGAATGCTGTCTAAGTACCCTGATTGGGAAACCACCCAAATCTAGATCTATAGATCTAGTAACCAGAATGTCTTGATATTATATCTAAGTCCCATGTGGAGAAACCACTGTGTGACAACCAAAGTATAACCGATCGTAGTATAGGAATATCACTTCCTACTCTGTGTATGTCATCCAAATACTAGGACATCACACCCTACTACCTTCTTAATAGATCCATCCCCTATTCTGATGAAGTCAAACCTATGACTGTCACATCAGAAATAGATGATCTATCTCCGCTATATCTGCTTTAGTTTATAAATAGACATAAGCCACTTGTCCACCATGCTTCCGCTGCTCCCACTGACTATGATAACCCTCTGGCAGAGTCATATAGACGTACGCTTCTAAAGCTAGTTCAGAACAATGCTATACTCATCCTCCTGCCGGGTCTCACAGCCTGGAACAACAGCAATGGCAAGTCTGGGTAAACAAGAACCTCCCTGTCACCGTTTTTGAGCATACCGAAGTACCTCTCGAGTGCCTGAGGTTACCCACCATATCTGCGGAGTGGCTAATGGCACCATATCTGCGGAGTGGCTAATGGAATGTCAAACCAGATTGAATCTTTAGGTTCTTATCAAATCTTCAGTAATCGTTTGCGGTTCTGGAATCATTTCCAATTTTACCATACTCCCACTACTGTTTTCTGAAAAAATCCATTTTTATTAAAACCGTGGCGAGTCAAGAACAATATCACTATTGATCTTCCAGATGGTAGAAAGTCAACCCTCGTCATAGCCTGGGTCAACCTACAAACAGCCACTACAGAAACGTGCCTTGAGTCATCCAAAGTCTGGTTTTAAGCATAAGCTGGACAACTCCCCGTACCTTAACATCGTTAAGATATGAACTGTTCTATATCCAATACAGAAACAGAGGCACTGATTTAATTGAACCAGATTCAAATCATGCATCTGTCTCCAGTGCATGTCAACTAAATGGAAATAGGCCGATCAGCGTTACTCAACTTAGGAGTGCTTCCAATTATGAGTAACCTGAAAGAGAAGTAAGTTGTCTTAATCATTATTATCAACTGAATACCATGCACAAGTATCTACATCTTCGATCACCTTGAAGAATCCCGATACTTGCAATATCTGGTTCTCTACTTTATTCTTATACCTATAACTTCTCAAAACTTGGACCTTGTGTTTCTACGAAACACATTTCTGAGAATTAGAGAAGTCACAAGTAAACAGAATATAGTACGAGGACCAACCCCTCTGTCCTAATGGACACTGGACAACATACAATACTCTGTATAAGTCCCCTGAGTCCAATTTCTCATTCCCTGTGTGCCGTAGGTTGAAAACTGTACTATGGTTATGAAGAATTACACCGCTGTTCAATGCTCCTTACCTAACCATCCATTGATATAGGTAAATGTCATAGACATAATTTCAAAAAGGTATATCTCACTCTATAAAAATAGACGTACAGATCTATCAATTTGAAATTGGTGCACAACGACGGATATTCAAAACCAAATATTTGCCGTCCGGCAAACAACCCAGGCGATTTCCTCAAATATCACCAATTACAACGAATTCCGATATAATAAGGATGATCACCTAATTCCCAATAACTTACTCCCACTCATCATCTGTAAAACCATACAGATGTGAGAATCAAACCTGGTAAATACATACCCTGGAGCAAGTGTCTAATTGGGAAATCAGTTTTCTTTTAACAGTACACGGTGAAACTGAAACATTGAAATATTTCGTAGGGGTATCCTGGTATTCCTAGAAATGCCTCTTCCATTATCCAGATTCACAACTGTAACCGTATATTTCTTTGCCACCTCTCCAAATCCCTTTATATGTCTTTAGTCATTACCTTCTGCACACCGCTTTAGGCCAAATGGTTTTCTTCCTTCCCTACCTTTCGGCACCAGCCTATGGTTTGGAAGAAGAATATCCAATAAGCATAATGGGTGTACTGTCCTAATCCTAGGAGCACTCGCAATGTGAGAGAAGGTGAAGATAAAAGACAACCGAATAAACCTTATTCATATTTCTCTTGAACCAGAATCCATCCCCGAACTGGAACGAGTTCCTTTCGAGTTCGTATATAACCATACGATGGAGTATCCAAATAAACCGTGGATCTTCGTAGTGATACGGAGTGTTCTGGAGAAATACAAAGGTGAAGTGGGAGTGGTAATGAAATACTTGGTTTGGTCGTGAATAGCAGTCGTAGTTTACTTTGCCCTCTTACTAATCCCTTTATTTGTCTTAACTTAATACATTCTGCACACCATCGTTATGCTAAATGGTTTTCTTCATTCCCCACCGTTCGGCACCAGCCTAAGGTTTGGAAGAAGACTATCCAATTTGCGTAATAGATGTACTATCTCCTAAACCAAGGAAAACTTGCAACCTGAGAGAAGGTAAAGAGGAAAAGACAACTGAATAGTCCTATTCGTTTTCTACAGAACCGGAAACCATCCTCGAATAAATTCCTTCGAGTTCGTATATAACCATACGATGGTTTTATCTAATGGAAGTGGACGTTCGTAGTAATACGGGGTGTCCTGGAGAAAAGGGTAAAAGTAGGAGTGACAATGAGGTATGCAACTCTGACAATCCAAAAGCCAGTGTTTTAAGAAGGTTCGGTTAACTTGGTCACTGAGTCATAGTCTAGGGTCGGGCCATGGTCGCTGCCAAAGAGAGAGAGAAAAGAAACGCTCAGCGTGCACTCTAACCTAGATCAGAATGGTTATCACTTTATCTAATCAGGAAACCTCCCACTGTAACGTCAAATTCTTCCCCAAACCTGAAAGAAGAATTAGTCGGGATCACCCGAGGAGTAAACCAACTCATCAGTGGGAATCAGGATCCAACTATCATCGCATGATAATGTGACAGAATCCGCTCACGTTATCACACTCCATAAGGTATGCGCATATCTGGCAAGTTTCAGTTTTTTTTGAAACTCCCGATGTGATTTTTGCCCCATGCTCTTATGACCTTGACTTTGGCCAACAAATCATAAGTCACATGTCAAGTTCTACCCGTCATTATCCAGGTTAATTTGAACCCATCCGTACAAGCCCTTGACTTTGGCCAACAAGGCTATACGACTGTCCCAAACCAACGCATCTATCTATGCTACATATGAATATCCAATAGCTACCAAACACTGTGCCTTGACTTTGGTCAACAAACACAGCTTGAATACTATTGACTATCCATATGAAATGACGAAGGGCTACGAATGGTTTTTGGCGAAAAACCTTTAACGTAATGAACTTGATATCGTTGAAGGAACCGGATAGCTTTTTAAAAATATAGTGACGAAAACCTTTACTAAAGAGGTCACTCCCGGTGAAGGGATCTCGGCTCTTTCCCCGTAGAATGAGGTGCAGGATATTCCAACTGAATACCACGATGTATAACAAAAGTAAACGGCTATAGTGAAGTTATTGCCCTGACGCAAACTTCTGTCCAAGGGGTCACTCTCGGTGAAGGGATCTCGGCCCTTGCCTCGTCGACTGAGGTGCTGGATATTCATAACCGAATACCACTGTGCAAAACAAAAGAGAACGCCCTTGCAATAACAGCTTTTTGAAAAAAAATTGTTCCAACAACATTAGAATAGGTTTGTTTAGCTTGCATTGATCCGAATCAACGCAGTCCCATCAATTGATCACACCATAAAAGAACGAAAATAATGATGTACGTATATGCCATCCGCATTCGCCACTGGGTCCCTTCATCACCCGTTAGGTTACTTAACTAACGACAGAGCGGGGACTGGATTAGCGCGGATGCAAAACATATACAACATCTACTAGTATATATATCAATATATAATATTCGCTCAAGGCGTGATAAAATGCAACATCATAGAAATGTAACCAGCATCACAGAACAATACAGATATCTGGGATCCCCGGGTTTCAAAGAGCCGCTACTGAAACCCGACGTTCCCCTGGTCGTGTGGATAGCCTGTGCAATGAAATCCTAGACCCCTACGGGCGCGGCAAGTTACCCGCCAAAACCTGAAGCGAGGCAGCCCCCTTCAGCAACGTGAATGGACCATCCAGCACTTCACGGAATCTGGTAACTTGGGCACCCCTCCTTGGGCCATCCTGTACCCCCTACGAGTGCGGCGAATAGCCTACCAATTCTAGAGTGAAGCCCCATCCGTCTCAACGCCATGAGATGCGGGCCCGTTGCCCTCTAGAACCCGGCTATCCGTGCACCCCTCCGTGGGGTAATCCTAGTACAGAAAATAAAATATACATACAACGGGTACATCGACCTCAGCCCGGTCGTGCCCCAAAAGAATAATATACAAACAGGCAGTGACGGCAGTCCACATGTTGGACGCTCGCCCCGCAATATCAAATGTACATATAAAACAAAACTGTACTAACATTGCAACCAGGCTATCCCCACGACCAATCCGCAACATCACAGCACAACACAGAACATCAACGTGAATGTCACGTTCGCAAATCCGTCTAAAAGGGCTATAGCAGTTAGACAGGATTTACCGATCAAGTGACATTCACGATCGCAGATATAATGTAAACACTGTGAACTAACATGTTTAAAATTTTCGATCGACTAAATTTACTGAAGTGGACCCCAAGCACTACTGTAGCACTCAAAGAAAATCTGGGCCCAAAAAGAATATTCCAAAAACCCCATTTCACAGTCTAAGACCTACTGAAAAAAATTGGTGCAACAAGGACTAATTATGGCCGCGGAACCGCGACCAATGCATGGGTTTGGCCGCGGTTCCGCGGTGGAACAGTAAAGTCATACCACCAAATTTTTCCAGAAGTCTTAGAAAACCCTGCACGTATTTCTGCAATGTACCAAATATTTTTTCGAGCCAAAAACAAATCGACAGAAAACTGATGCACTTGAAATTGGGTTTTCGGAAAATCCGTTCGATCGAACTTGTAAACACGTTAGAGCAAGCTAGACTAGGTTAATGGCGTGGCTCTGATACTAGTGTAAGTGCACGGCGGCGCCCCGGCCGTCAATTCGAGGCCAAAATGCGGAAACGAAACTTTTCTAAAAACTAGAAACCGGCACCACCGCGCACTAAAATCCCGGATCGGGCCATTAACCTAATTCTAGCAAACTAGAAAATGAGTAGAGAGCTATACCGAGCGATCCGTGTCCTTCGGTCTCCACTCCGATCTCCTCGCGGAATCTCCGGTCTTCATCTCCTCGTCGGAACGGGCACCACATCGCCGGGTTCTTTTACGGGCTCCCACCTCTGGACCGAGGCAACTCGGGCACGAAGTTGGCGAGCCGACGTGTCCAAGGATGCTGTAGATGAAGTGTAGAATGTATTGTCTCTTGGGGTTTATGAAGTTTCCATTGATGGTGGAGAAGAGAAAGAACTTTGGAGGAAAATGGTGCTTTCATTTTTCTAGCAAGGAATGAGATGAAGAATTTCCACTCATAAAAATGAACCTCTCTCATCTCTCCCCTCAAGTGGCCGGCCCTACTAAAAATGGGAGAGTCCAAGAATCAACAACAAGGGAGGTGAGTGTAGTAGTAAAGAAAAAGGTGACCATAAGCCTAAAAGCAAGTCTCACTTCAATGATCCAAATCAATCCCATCCTAATTAAAGCAAGCCATAATGAAGCAAAAGGAATCTAATGATGCAAGATTATCATAATCCCTCAAATGCAAGAAACCCCCTCCACTTAGCTAATTTGCAAACTTGCAAATTAGCCCCTCCCATCACAAAAGTCCGGCCGTGAAGGAACAAAGGAAAACTGGCCGGAACGGAATACAGACTGGCAACTACAGAAAACTGATCCCGTAATAAATTACAGGAAAATCCCGCGACTGCATATACATGCCCGCATTTGTATTCCCACCGAATACAAATGCAAAGAGACAAAATCTACACTGTACAATACTAGGATCCGGCTTAAACTAAAGCCCGCTAGTATTATCCGTCCGATCATGATCCGTGCAATACCGCACGTATCTGATCGAACCCTGCCATATCTCCATACGGCCTCTACAGCGTTTCGCCCGAAACTTGAGAAAACGGTCTGTGGGGGACTCTAAAGACTCGTCAATACTTTCGTTGTGGATTTAACTATTAGCACGTCAGAGGTATTAGCCATACGTAACGGGCTACCAGGTATTGACCAAAAGGGACGTCTGTGAGCGAACTCATGCTGACACCCTACTGAGCCTGTCAGTGACAATATCCGTACAGTCCGGTCCGTTCGTCTATGAGCATCGCATGGCGGGCCTAGGGGGTTGGTAAAAGTCAGACCCCCAAAAGCAGTACAAGTCGTGTCGGAGTGTAGCCCAGAACACCCTGAGATACTACTGGAATACCTACCAGTAAATCTCCTGCCTTGGCCAAGAACTTCGTGTAATGGCTCTCCTAGACACAACGCGACCTCACCCCCAATACCGGGAGAGACGAACCCCTGAAGATCCGCTCACTGCCTCCATATGGCTCAGGACTGTGCCCAACTAAAACCTGTTTGCATGTCTCCTTTGAGCGTGGTAGGATAGTAATCAAAGTACAGTGGGAACTCACACGAGACAAATGACGATCTCAGGTCGATGAACTAACCTGTACACATGTCACCAGGGAACTGCTATCTGACATCTGGTATAAGACCAACTAGCAGGTTCCCGGCGAGTCCTGTCCGGTGTACTCATAACCCAATGAGCACCTGTATACATCTTAGGTGAACCAACTGACACCAGTGGCTTGTGAGACCGGCCACCGCCCCTCATCGGGGTCTCGACTGTATACACTAGTCTACTCTGGAGTATCGATGCCCTGTCTCGAAACTCCCACGACTAGGGACCTTTCAAGGATGTGCTTATAGACCCCAGCTCCCACGTATATGATCGCCCTCATACTGCTGGTAGTCAAGCAAGAATCCTAGGGGCTCTATCAACGTGCAATAGTGACCTGTAAGGTCACCTAAAGCAGTACACGATGATAAAGATAAACCAGATAGCATACTATCATCTTGAGTAAGACTGTCCTACCGGTATAGGTCCTCCCTCAATCATTGCAATCACGTGCCTGTGATCCAATAATTGACTCTGAGGGCACTATCTCCAAAAGAGTCAAATGATAGCGGCGGCTCCTCCCACTGTCGCCCGAGACTGGCCGGGAGGACCGTCCTGGCGTCCATCTTCATCGTGTAGGAGATGGGAGCTGTGCTGAGAGTCGAGATTATCTTTGGAGACATTGTTGAAAAGTGTTTGCTTGAAAACCTGCATGAAAGAGCATTATTTTAGTATAAATATAGATACGTATATTGATTGAGTTCGCATGAACGTTTAACCCGAAATATGGGAGGAGAGATAGGTCCCACCGGGCGTGTGTAACACCTTAGATTGTGATTAGTGGCTAATTATACTTTAATATGTGGTTTTTAATAAAAAGTTTACCAAAACGATTTTCAAATATTTTATCAAAATTAACGAATATTTTATTAGATTTTAATTAGGCTTGCACACACTTGTGAATGTAAACTAGGGTTAAGTGTCAGGGCTAAACCATGTTTAGCAACCATGGTGGACTAACCCATTTCTTTTAAGATAATTTGAAATTATTAAGTGTTTTAGTTATTTCTTTTAAAATGAAAAATGATTTAAATTGTGGGTTGACTTGGTGAGAGAGAGAAAGGGCATGATGGCTTGAGCCATGCTCACATTTAATGAGGAGAGGGGGGGTTGACTAGTTATGCTCTCATTTCTTTTTCTCTTGCTCATTCTCACTTCTCTCTCTCACTTACACACACACACACACAACACCACCAGCAGCAGAAGCCCCAGCAGCAGCAGCAGCACAAGCAGCAGCAGCACAAACAGCAGCAGGACCAAGCAACAGCAGCAACAACAAACAGTAGTAGCAGCATCAGCATCCTCAGCAACAGCAGCAGCATTGCAACAGCCCTTCCTCCTCCTTCTTCTTCTCCTTCTCCTTGCACTTAGGATCCCTAGGGGTATAATCTCTGAACTTAATTCCTTTTTGCTAAACATATAAGTTATTTAGCTTCGGTTAGTGTTTAATATGAGTTTTAGTGCTAGAATTGGTGATTTGAGTGGATATTTGGCCAAGTTGTGATTTTTATGGTTAGTTTAGCTTAACTAAGTGTTATAAGACCCTTTAAACTGAGGTTTAAAACAAGATTTCACTAAAATACCATAGGGTTTCAAATTAGTGTAGATTTAACGTTTTAAGGTAAATTTTTAGGCTTTTTAAATCTGCTGTTGACCCGGTTACTTCAGACAAAATTTGAGATTACTGGAGCATGCACACTAGACCTAGACCACACACACGAAGCACGAGCCCCGAATTCCCAACCTGGGCCGCAATTTTAATCGTTCTGGCCGCAAATTGCGGCCAGAAGGGGGAGTTAGGTGCTAGGGTTTTGTCTAGGATAGTCTGCTGTATATTCTAGTGTTTTGGTATATGCAACTATTCACTTTTTCACCCGAGTCAAAATCTGGAGCAAAATACCGTTTTTCCAATACGTTTAGCTTGCGCGACACGTGTGATACGTGAGTGGGTTTAGCGTTCCTGCGTGTCGCGACGTGTCGGGATAGTTTCAGACGCGTGTATATACGTTTCAGCGTATCAGACACACGCACGTTTAGTTCGCGACGCGAGTTTCTCGTTTGGTTTCGATATCGCGTTTTTGCAGGATTTTGTTTATGTGTACCCTTTTTGTAAATTCTAGGTTCGCAGACGGGTACGTCGGATGCCGCAAAGAAGGGGAAACAGGTGGTCGGCTACACTTAGCACTAGACCAGGTTTGTAGATTTAACATCTACGGGGAAATCGCCCGTATGGCGTTAAGCATCAGGGCGTGATAGGATATTGTAGTCGCATATATATTTATATGTATATTGCTGCGTGCATATATACTATTGTAGCATACCCATCTTTTGTTGCATATAGAAATGGTAGTTATATGACACTGCACTATCACTAACAGTTTAAGCTGCATGAGCACTATTTGTATGCTACACTCACACCGTTAGTGATTGCCATGACACTCGCACTATAGGATTGCTACGAGCCATACATCATTTTGATTACCGCATCATTGATGATTAGACAAGACTCGGTCGCATATTGGCATATATATATCCATTGGTATATCCATTTTGGTGCACACCTACATTGATATATCTATACTTGCGCACATGCACACTGTATATTCATATTGCTGCACACTTACATTGATATATTCATACTTGCGTACATGCACACTGTATATCCATATTGGTGCACACATACCTTGACATATCCATACTTGCGTACATAGACACTGTGTATCCATATTAGTGCACATATACATTGCTACACACATATTGGCGTATATATCCACTTGCACATCCATACTTATATACATACATATGTTACATACATGGATGATATTGGTTTTGATTATAGAAAATAGAGACCGCATGAGATATTTTCAAAACTGGATCCTTTTTAAAAGAGCGGTTTTCCCTTTTTATTCTTAGCGTCATACGACACATTGCATGGATTTACGCATTGAGTTTTGGATTCATGTGATTTCTGGATTTGAGAACCGTGGTATTATTTTAAGAAAATACGCACTGTTTTAAAAACCCGGTTTCTCTTGATATAATATTTCAGTGCGTCCACCATGCATTTTCTCGGTTCTGAGACGTGTGACATGTGAAACCGAGGAGCTGGATGAGGCCGATTGTGGGTACATGGTGGATCCGGTATGGCACCCCGGGGCGAGAACGGATCACTGTGCAGTAGACAGTGAGCCCGGCAGAGGGACTACTATCTTCCGGTGATTGGTTGGACTTGGTGGTTATTCGGAGGATACTGACCAGAGTCGAGAGATAGATACGGGATGACCCGTACTGCCGGGGCCGAAGGCCGATTCCGCAGACGGAGCCCGTGGGCCGATCCTGACTGACGGAGCCCGATATATGAGGATTTGCGTGTCGCTGGACATGATTATTTCATGATATTTTCGAGTGCCGATATTGGGCACTCACGATTCATTAAGATTTACAGGATTTGAGGGCTGATTAGAGTGACGGCGCCTGAGTTTTACTGGGATTTTGGTGTATTTGATGGACACCGGTTATTTTTCCACGTTGAGATTCCGTGTAGATAATATTTTACCCCATGCTCAGCATTCATTGTTATGCATCTCATCCTGTAGTCGTAGTACCTGATAGAGTAATTTGGCATGATTATTACATACCCTGCACATCATATATAGATGTTATTAGATTGCACTTGTTATGCATGATTATTGCGTATCCAGTTCATCATATAGATATTATCTGTTGGCATATGTTAGAGTATCGCAGTACGTGCATACTCACGATTACCTTTATATATTATCTACTATTCACGAGTTGGCAACTCACCCCCGTTGTGCCACAGTGTTTGCAGGTTGCCCCTCAGAGTAGTTGCGGCAGGGCTACTTTCTTGTATCTTTTGCTACGGATACCACTGCAGTTGGCGTGTGAGCCCTTTTGCTGATCGGTGGGTTTTTGCGGTATCCGTTTATTTTCCAGTTGTACACACTATTGTATCTAGTACTCTCCATCTACTATTCATTTATTGACTTAGAGACCAGTTGTGAGGACGATGTATATTATTTTGTACTCTGGTGTCGAGCTCGTTGTGAGCCGACTTTATTTATGCAGTTTTATCTTTCATGATATTTTTCCACTTGTATTGCTCATTTCTTCGCTACGGCGTCGTATATTATTATTGTGGCGGTTGTTTCTGCCGTTGGGCAAGATTGCTCCCGCTTGGGGACTCTTTATTCTTATTGTATGTCATTTTTACTTATATCTTGTCTTGTACTCGATTTCGGGGCTAGTTTTTATAAAGGAGATGCTGCCGAAATTTTTAAGAAAATAACTTAAACTTTAAAGAATTTTACTAAATTACTCAAGGTTTTCTAAATGTTTTAATAAATGTTTTCATCAAATGTTTTAACACTTACTACTTTTAATGGTTTTGATTTCTGGGTTTCGGCTTACTTAGCCGCGTTACGCCTGTAGACGTTACATGGTTAAGTGCCGGTCACGGGACGAACTTTGGGTCGTGACAGTGTGCCAGAATCTGTAGGGTGTTTTTCGTCACCCCATTGAGATGGGAATACACGCGCGCTTGTCAGGCGCATTACAGATTCCCCTTTCCTAGGGTAGGCTGGGGTTTATTGATTGTGGGGATCCGAATCTCCAACGGCCGCGGACTAAGCTGCCGTTAATTACCCCTCGCATTTGGAGCGAGAGAACCTCCGATTGACGGGTTAAACAGGTCATGCGAACTCAATATGCAGTGTTGTGTTTTGAAGGGGTTTTGGATATATCGGGGTCCCCGCAGAGTTTTTCCGGGGGTCCTGCTACCCGGATAGCGGGATGGGGGTCAAGGAGGCTAGCAGCCCCCTTGCAAGGTGCGGGACAGCGTCCCGTTAGAAATTTTTTTCTAACGGGAACAGTGTGGTGGAGTATGTGTGTGTATGTGTGTGTGTGTGTGTATAAGGGAAAAAGGCATCCAAAGGATGTGTGGGAGAAAGCGCTCGGACGCTAGCGCCCCACGTGCCAGGCACATGGGCGCTCGGGTGCTAGCGCTTTGAGCGCAAGGGCGCTAGCGCTCTGAGCGCTCGGGCGCTAGCGCTTTGAGCGCAGGGACTTAGTCCCGCAATGGGAGTTGTACTCCCAGAAAGGAACACTTATTATTTTTTTTGTGTGTGTATATATATATATAAGGAGTTAAACTCTTAGGATATTTTGAGGCTGATGAAGGGGCTTCTCCCATTGAGCCCTGGATCTTCCCCAAAGTGGGGTTTCTGGAGATGGGTCTCCTCCTTCTTCCCGTCGTTTGGCCGGATCTTGGAGAAAGGGGGTGAGATTTAAAGATCTCCCCTTTTTGAGATCTAATGGAAGATTTGAGTTTCCCTTTGTGGGTTTTGTGGTGAAAAACTATTTAGTTTTATAAAAGGAAGAGTAAAACTCTTGATTTAATTCAAAAGAAAGAAGAAGGTTTTAGAACCTTGAGGAAAGAGAAGATCACAGATCTTGATACTTTTTGGGAGAGAGAAAAAAAAGTTGTTGAGATATTTTCATTATCTTAGTCTTTATAGGCTATACACTTTACATATAGCCCCTTGGGCTTTACAAAAATGGCATTTGGCCCATCCCATGGCTCATGTGCCATTTCTTTTTGCACATAAGCCATGGGCTTTACAAAAATTTGGCTCTATGCCCATTCATGCATAAAAAAATACATAAAAATTATTTATTACATGATTTCATTTTGGGCATGGAGGAGGGCCGGCCGCTTCATGTTCGGACTCGACCTGGGCATGGGCCCACTTGATCCGGGCTTGGGCCCACTTGGTTTGGGGTTGACCTTGACTTTGACTTGGTCAATCGGGGTGTAATTTTCAACCCCAACAACCGTATCATTTTCACTTTCGGTGTCTGGTTTACCAAGTTCGGCGTACCCATGTTTTCTCACGAATTTTAAGGGATTTGACCCCATTTCTCGACGGGTTGATAAATTAGCACAATCGCTTTTTACACATCGGTCATTACAAATTGTGCTAATTTATTCACTCCATTTCCACTCTCAATTTCATATTCCACTTCTTTCTCCCTTCCGCCATTCTTCTTCTCATATACCGAGACCGTATCCCGCTTCTACCCGTATACGGTCTCGCGTATTTTCCATTTATTTCCTCTCCGTATTCTTTCACCAACCACACCATTATAACGATAAATTTTTTGAATGGTTGGTGTTAACTTTTGGCCTGTGTAAGGCCTTGTATAGATAATATTGTTCTTTCCCCCCTAATCCTGAACTTCAACGCTTAACAGTGGAAACACTGTTTTACTTAAGTTTGGGGGGACCCTTTTTGTGTATATATTTTTGGTTTTCTTTTTTATTTTGTATATAATTTGTTTTTAGGAAGCACCGAAAATTTTGACCCTCTTGGTGTAGCCTGACAGTGAGGGCACTGTCAAGTTTAAGTTTGGGGGTGTGCTCGGTAAGCTTTCTACCTTCACATTCATATGTATATTTTGCATTTGCATACCTTATTAAAAACCCACAAAAATCAAAAATTTTCCAAAAATATAAAAACTTTGTCGTCAAGTTAGCTAATAGGGTAACTGAGATTTTCATTCCGAAAGCTTAGTTGATATGTTAGAAATAACTAAATCCTAGGCTTAGAAATTGAAAACCCTAAAAATAAACCTCATTCTGTTTAAACTTGGTGATTATACGTCCTTACACTTTTTTTTTATAGAAGTAGGTAATTTTGAGTTCAGTTCTTGAGTTATGTCGAGATGAAGGGAAAGTATTGAAGCTTTACTGAAGGATAAGTCTGAAAAATAGTTTCTATTCTTGAGTCCAAATTTAGAAAGTATATACCCTACAAACTGCACATACACGTACCTTGAAACTTGAGATAGTAGAGGATACCTAGAAATACTCTTGCCTGAAAGCCTAGTATGAAAGAAAAAACGGTATTTAAAGCTAAACAACAAAAAGAGCATCATTGAAAAATATATCCGGCCTTGAAAAAGAAAAATAAAGAAAAGAAAAATAAATAAAGTTAAGACCTGGAAACTGCTATTTACGCTTTAAGATCACACATTCATTAATCGGCTGTTAGTGCCTCAAGAAGCATTAATAGTCGTATGAAATGTGTGTGAGCAACACCGTCCATCATTAATGAAAAGAAGTAGTATTAGGTATTAGGGTAAGGGTATTATAGCTTGAATTGAATTCTTAAGTGTAGGGGTGAAATAATACACACACGTAGGGGTATACGATTGATGTTTGGAGGAAAGATAGAGATGAAGAATAAGACTTATGTTTCCTGTAAAGTTGATAAAAATTCATGATTTAAGACCGCGACTTTAAAAGGAAAACTCAGGAGATACCAATATCTTTCTAAACTTTTTTGGAACGTATAGGATCTAAGGTTAAATAGATAGGAGGCGTGAAACATAAGGGTAGGATATTTCTAACTTAGGATGATAGAATTTCTAACTTAGATACTAAACTGTAGGAGTAGAATTGATGTTAACTTATGAAACTAGCTTGACAGGATTTTGTGGGTAGTATCCCTGAAAACCCTCAGGAGACAACACTCATCCTACTAGGGACACCTAGAGGTTTAACGGCTTGTTGCACGTGCTCAGTGCAATCGCGTTCCCTGTGAAAGTGAGGCTAGGATTTTGTTTTGCTCGGGACGAGCAAAAGATAAGTTTGGGGGTATTTGTTTATCACAGAAAACTGCATTTCAATACCGCCCATTCATTATCTATTTTGTTATATATCGGTACTATTAACCAGTGTCTGCTCAGTATTACAGATTACAGGTATTCGTGACATAATACCGGAAAAACACTTAAAAACACGGATATATCATATGTGAGCCGACACTGCAACCAGAACTGGGAACCGACCGATATCCAAAGAGATTGTGCAAATACAATGTGTGCACAATATTTTGGTCCAAAACAATGCAAGTGTGTACACATGCTCTTTGGCATGGACCATGGGATGGGGCAGCCATGAATCAAGAAGCAAGTAATCATGGTGTGATGTGCAATAAATGCTAATAGTGTGATGTGATCAAAAGATTCAAGTTTCCCTCCAAAACCCTGGTGCATCCAAAGTCAAATTTGAGAAAACAAACTGGACCAAAGTGATGTGGGGGAACACACAAACCCACACACCAAGTACGAGCCAGAGAGCTCGGATTTCACCCGAGATCACCACCCTTGTGGCCGGCCCCACTACCTCCATTAGCCCCCAGATTTCTGTGGGCCCTCCCCTGATGCCACCTCAGCTCATTTTTATTGTTTGTAAAATTTTCTTTTGAGCCTATAAATACAGAACTAGGCAGCAAGGAGAAGGGTCATTTTTTGTTCACATTTTGTTCCTCCAAGTTTTGTTTCTCTTTTGTTCTCTTGTACATTGCTAATCCCCCTTGAACTCTCTACCTTAACTTGATCTTGCAAGCTCTTCATTGAGCTTGCAAGTTTAAGCTTTGGTCATTGATCTCAAGGGGTTGTATCATTACTTAAGGAATCAATAAAGCTCTCTTTTGTGCCTTCATTTTCACATGAGTTCTTTGCCTCTTCTTGATTTTGCAATCTATTCATTGAGCTTGCAAGTTTAAGATTTGGTTATTGAACCCATGGCTTTTCTTGAGTTCTATGGTTCTTAGTATTATATTCTTGCTCTTTTTCTTTTTTGCTCTTTTATTACTTTCTTTGCATTCATGCCATTTACATTCCATGCTTTACATTCATGCACTTTAAATTCCATGCCTTTTACTTTCTTGTGTTGCTCTTTCATTTTCTTTGTTTCTCTTTTCTTTGCTCTTTTTGGTTTGTTGTTTTGATGTTTGTGAATATATGTTGTTAGGAAAAAAAACCGATATTGTAAGTTAACGTTTCGTTTATCATTTCCTTTTCCCGTCTTTTCCTTTTGAAACTCCGCCCAAACCTTACGCAAGCGCTCTGTTAGGCACCCTACCCTACCAAGGAAGCAGTGATTCCTAACTGCGACCGGTTGAGTTCGGTTTGGCCGGAGGCGAAAGCAAGATACAAGAACGGAAGGACAAGGGTCAATAAGCCGGATTCCACGAATACCGTGCTTAAATCCCCTAATCCACGTTGTTCCTGATTGTTCTAGCTTCAATCGTTAAGTTCGGCTCAAAGGATTTAGTACGGATTTCCTTAGCTTACACTATTGTATATTTTCCTAACAACTTTATACTTACATATAACACATAGGGTAGATACGAACTTTTCGCCTGTTTCCCCAATCAGAGCAAAGTTCTGTTCAAATTCCAATGAAGCGATGCTTCCTTTCCCCCAATCAGAGCAAGGCTCTGTATGGAAATTCTAAAGGGCGATAATTGAAGCAACGCTTCAGGTTCTGCGCCAGGCGCACGGCGCGCCACGTGTCAGGCACGGGTGTGCTAGCGCCAGGCGGACGGCGCGCCACGTGTCAGGTTCTAGGCGCGCTGCGCGCCACGTGTCAAAACACGTGTGCGCTAGCGCTAGCGCAATTGCGCCGCGCTCTTGCTACGCACCTCAAATTAGAGCAAAGCTCTGTTTCCAAAATCGTAAAGCGAAGCAACGCTTCATGAAAGGTACTAATATCAGATGCGCTTATAATAAGAGTCAAAGACTCTGAAACGACGCCCACGTGCAAAGCATGAGAGCGCTAGGCGGCAGAAGCACTAAGCGCCAGATGCGCTGCATCCTAACAAGAATTACTTGCACATAATTATAGCAAATTAAATTATGCAGCGCATAAACATCTTACAGAGGAATAACAAAGAATTAAAAACAAGAGAACACTTAACAGATAATAAAATACTAAATTAAAATATCTTATTATTATTATTATTATTACATTTAAAAAAGATCACCAAACAAGGGATCAGTGGCACAAGGGTTAACAAAACAATAAATAAAATTTTCTAACTCCCTCGCTGCCTTCTCCAGCACATCAAAACGGCGATTTTCACAGGAGTGGCTCCCCACCGATTGGCGCCGTGTTCATCCGCAAAAGCAGACATGATAGCCCGCCTGGCTCTTATCTGGCTCAACAAGTGAACCGAGCAGTCTTTCAGAGCCTGAGTAATCAGGCACGCCTCATGGAAACACTCGAGCTTGTCTTCAGCCGCATCGAGCATCGCCAGGGTCATCTCCGCTGGGTGAGAGGGAATGTCATCGAGCACAGCAAGAAGAATCATCCGGAGCCAAATGGATCCCATTGGAAGAGGGGACCCCTTTCGGATCATATGTTCATACTTCACCGCATCACACTCGGCATCCGTGAGAGAAGGATCCACCAAGCGCGCAGCAAACCGAGGAACAATGTACTCAATGGGCACTTCCCACCGCTGTCTACGAGCATGGGGGCGGTTACAAGCCATAGTTGAGAAAGTTCTTTGGAGATGAGAAAAGGAAGAAGCTTTGCTTCGAGTTATAAAGACGAAGTACAGAAAATTTTGTGCACAATGGAACTATTTCCAAGATTGGGAAATGAAAGATTCTCGGGAAAATAAGTTTGACTTAAAAAGGAAGGTGAAAAGACACCTCTGTTGAAGCAACGCTTCAGATCCAGCGCTCTGCGCGCTGCGCGCCACGTGTCAAGCATGGGTGCGCTAGCGCAGTTGCGCTGCGCGCCACGTGTCCAACGTAGGTGCGCCAGTGCTGGAATTAAAATTCCCACCGTTAGATCAAAGGATCTAATAATAATGATAAATCATTTATTAACCAGAATTAAATTCTGTTAAGGAAAGATTTCTCAAAATCTTTCCAAACAACAAGATTGTGCTTTAAGCACCGCTGGATCAATGATCCAATGGTAAATAATGAATTACCAAAAACAGAACAAATTCTGCATAGAAAGATTTCCCAATCTTATTAAAACAAGAAAATTATCTTCTGTAAAACAGAAGCCTTAGGATCAAAGATCCAACGGTGGGAAATATTCCCAAATTAATCAGAGAAAAATCTCTTAAACCGATTTAACAAATCAATTGGCCCTATATAAAGGACCCAAGACTTCAAGTCTCATATAGAAAAACCCTCCTGCAAACTTTGAGAAAAAAACTCAAAGAGAAAGAAAAGCAAGCCTTTAGAAAAAAGAAAATCATTTCTTCATCTTTAAAGGTAAAGAATTAATTCTTGAACAACAGAGATGAAATCATCTCGTAAAAAGAAGAAACATCTTCTAAAAAGATCTTAGATCTATAAAAAAGACCAAGTTCTTTGATTAAAAAGAAAAGATCAAGATCTAATCATAAAAAATAAAAAGAAGTAGTTTTACTTCACAGATCTTTTGATCTAAAAAGGCAGAGCCCTTTATAAGAATAAGAACTTTTGTAAACTTGTTCTTTGATCTTAAATTTGATCAAATGCGCTTTGCTCTATTAGAAAGTGCTTTGCACTCATGAACAGCGCCTTTGCGCTCCTTGGATCGGTGCTCAGCGCTAAAACATGCCACGTGTCAACCATAGACACGATCTGCGCTTTGCGCTCTTGAAAACAGCACACTGCGCTCTTGGGTTGGCGCTCAGCGCCAAGCGCGCCACGTGTCACTCACTGGCGCACCCATAAACTGGTGCAGCGCACTCATAAATTAAAAGCGCAGTGCGCTAACAAACTAGCGCTTAGCGCTAAGTGACACGTGTCCTCCTCGTATGCGCTAATCGACAGAAGCGCAACGCGCTCTTTGACCGGCGCAAAGCGTCTAGTGCGCCACGTGGCGCGCTGTCAGAACATATTTTGTTCTGATAAATGCTATGCATTCAATATAAGACAAAAATGTCAGAGCCCAATGCTTAGCATTATTAAAAAGGCAGAGCCCAAACAAAGGCCTAACAGGCAGAACAAAAATAAAATGTTCAACATTTTTTTAACTGGACTTAGCCCAATTCTGGCCATAAGTCCTCAATTTAAATTGAACTGAGCTCATCTGCTCTTCCAATCAATTTACACCCGGTTCGAGGGTACATCTCTTTACTCCTCTGATATCTGTCGTTGTAATCCTTCAACGTCGTCAGAGAGGTGACGGGTCCCGACAACCACATATTACTACGGACTGTGGGGTCCTTAAACTCATGGACTATGATGTCCTTAACCTCGACCGTGATGTCTTAAAACTAATATCGGACTGTGGAGTCCTTAAACCCATGGACTATGATGTCCTTAATCTCGACCGTGATGTCTTAAAACTAACGTCGGACTGTGGAGTCCTTAAATCCACGGACTATGATGTCCTTAACCTTGACCATGATGTCTTAAAACTAACATTGGACTGTGGAGTCCTTAATCCACAGACTATAATATCCTTAATCTCGACCGTGATGTCTTAAAACTAACATCGGACTGTGAGGTCCTTAAACTCACGGACTATGATGTCCTTAACCTTGACCGCGATGTTTTAAAACTAACAATGGACCGTAATGTCTTTAAACTAATTATCGACCGCAATGTCATTAAACTAAACAATAGAGCCCAATTGCTTTCTTGTATGTTCTAAACGATCCCGTTAAGTTGATCTTAGTCTAAAATTAGACCAACGTGTCCTTAACAAACGTTTAAGTTGATCTTAGCCTCAAATAAGGCTAACGTATCCTTAAACACAACCCCCCAAACCCAAATCTGAGAAAGATATGGATTTGGACTAATCCACGTCTTACGGGTGACAACATAATTTAGTCTCCGTATACAATCCACGGGCAACCAAACACAAAATAAACACCCACGACACGAAGTGACCATATGGAGAAGGAGAAAGTTGTTACCGCGATGTGGTAGCGTAATTAACTGCAGGGGCTTGCTCCTGCAGGGAAGAGCGTCCCCACAATAAAAAACCCCACAATCGAGGGGGAATCTGACGAAGTCTGCTACATCGGCCGCATCCGTTTAAACCTTCGATACATGGTGCCATAAATCAACTTGGCATCTTCGGAGAGGTGGACGGACAACACCAATTAGCATCTGCCCCCAGATTAAGGCAAGACGTCAGTCTTCCCGGCTTCCGGCGGTGAACAGATTCTGGCACGCCCGGTGGGACCTTTTCCTCTTTGCACTCCACACTTCGTGTGTCGTGTTCGCGAACGAATCGCGGTTTGTTAATGGTTGCCCTTGGGTTTCGAGGTACTATGATTTGGCATTTTTCTTGGTGCAGAAAGCGAAGGATCAATGGCATTCACTTGCTCAAAGTGTTCCACATGCAGCTGCTGTAGGGTTCCTAGGCACTCTAACAAGGCTCTACAAGGCATCAATCATGCCCGATTCAAAAAAATAGCCGTGCCGAACAACCCTAACCAAGATCGTATACTAGAGATTATGCGAAAACAAACAAGTTAAATATTTTAACTACAAGTGAAAGGGATTACAACCTTTGTAGATCCGGTCCTTCACTTCTAAAGCTCCGTGTTGACGTCCCTTCGCTGCGATCATCGGAATCCCGGACTCTAGCGAAGGTTTCTTCGGAGAAATGAGCGGGCTAGGTCATTGACTTCGAGGCCGAAGATGATCTACGTCGAGAAGACTCAAACTCAAGCTATTCCTTCATTTGGTCATAAACTTTGTGAAGAGAACACCCTAAACTAAATGGCAAGTCGTAGAGGATGATGAAATAGGAAATGGGTTTACTTTAGATTTGGATTTCTCACGCTAAATCTTCACTTGAAAATTTTCTAGAAAGCTTTCTTCATCTTGAAGAAGAAGAAGAAGAAGAAACGAATAATAATTATGTAAAAAGAATAATCAAGTGAAGTCTATCATAATGCAACCATGGGTGAGTTAACCTTTGTAGAGACTAAACCCTAGTTTGAGTTAATGGTTAGGGTAATGAAAATCTTATGCAAAACAAAATGGTTGGATTTTGTCAAAGATGCTTAAAAGCTTCATGAAGCTTCAAGCCAAAACAAAGAAAGCCACCATTTTGAATTACTAAATAAGTAAAAAAACCTTTACCATTAACCTAAATATGGTGTAAGTCATACACATACCCAAGTTTGCATGTATCATCAATCATGATATTAACTTGTGCACAAACATATGTCATATATACAACTTGTGCACATAAAGTGAGAAAGTCAATCTTAAGTGAACCAATACTAGTTAATGTAAAGTAATATATCAAATATATAATTATATATTAAATCATTAAATCAATACTTGATTTAATGATCCGGTCATATCGCATATAACCGACTAATATCAAGTGTATCAATATATCGAATCAACACTTGATTCGGTAACCCGGCTATATCACATATAACCGAGCGATGATACAAATCGCGAGAATAGAATACAGTATCTCATACTGGTATTATTCTCGGTCCCGCACATATCTCATATGCGCTCCTATTTCGTTTCACTTGAGCCAGGAAACCTCTGTGTAGGACTCTAAAGACTCGTCAATACGCCGGCAGTAGGTGGTAATCATATCAATCACCCACAAGCTGCAAGCGGTCTGCTAAACGTAACGGCCATCCGGGTATTGAGCGATCAGAAGATCAACGAGCAAGCCTGCTCACACTCCTGCGAATCCAATCAGTAACACTTACCGTACAGTCCGGTCTGTTCGTCTGATATGTCGCATATCTCGCCTAGGGGTGGTAAACGTCAGACCCCAGCAGCTTGATAAGTCATGTCGATGTAAGGTCCATAAAAAGCATGAGACTACTGATAACACTTACCAGTAAATCAGTGCAACCCTGGCCAGGGATTTCCAATTATGGCCAGTCGAGCATAGCGCAACATCAACCCCCAATACCGGGAGAGACGAATCCCCTCCTATCGCTCATTGCCTCCATATGAATCGGGACTGTACCCAAAAACCACCTGTTTGCACGACTCAATAGAGCCGTGGTAGGTTGGAAATCAAAGCACAGTAGGAGACACACAAGACTCTATGACGATCTCGGATCAACAGACTAAACTGTACCAGTGTCACCAGAGAACTGCCATCTGACGTGAGGTATAATACCATCTGAGAGTTCTCGGCGAGTCTGTTCAGTGTACCCAGTCTCCACTGAGCACCCGCATACCATCTCTAATGTCAAACACCAATGGATATGGGATCATCCATCGCCCATCACATGGGTCGAGAAGATATACGCTAGTCTACTCTGGAATATCGATACCTCGTCTCGATATTCCCACGACTAGGAACATTGAAGGATGTACTCATGGACTACCCAGGCCCCACTAGTATGATCTGCATCATAGTCCTGCAAGTCGGGTACACATCCTAAGGGCTTTATCAACATGTAATGGATAGACAGTAAGTATACATGTTAAGATAAAGAGCAACCAGATAGCGTACTATCATGTCGAGCAAGAAATTCCTACCTATATATGTCCCAGCATCCACTACAATACACATCTCATGTACAATAATGGCCTCTAGGGCATACATATAACTAAAAATCTCCCACTTGCACTAGGGCCATCTGTAGCAGTGGTTGCAGTATCTCATACTCAACCATCCCATAAAAGTCTCTCTCTGAGAAAAGGCCTTTGTGAGTGGATCCGCCGTGTTGTCCTCTGTGTCTTCTCTCCTAACCTTGATCTCCATGATCAGGTGATACTGCCTTGGAATATATCTGGGTCACTGATGGGACAGTGGTTCCTGGGTCAAAACCACACTTCCATTGTCACACAATGGTAGGAACCTAGTTCATCTCATGAACTAATATACATCCAAACTGCCTCATTGGTAGTATCTTTGATAGCGATGTCACCAGCCTTTATCGTCTAGTCTTCCACGGAATCTAGATTGGAACTCTTCCAACATACCGTCCCTCCACTGAGGGTAAAGACAATGCCTGTGACTGACATTCAGTCAACCTTACCACCCTGGAAGCTGTCCAGTGATTCTCCCCAGGATCGATTGATACCATTTCATTACACCTAGTGAGAATCCTAATATCCATTTAGATCTATCTCATAGATCTAAAACCTAGGATTTAGGAGGTATCGCATAGATCCTATATGGAGAATCCTTGTGATAAGAGGAGATTGACCGTGTGTAGCATAAGAAACTCCTTCCCTATCAAGAGTATGTTGTCCACGCACAATACGAGGATGACCACCTTACTCTCTACTATCTTTTTGTATATACAAGGTTCATCTACCACTTTGATGAAGTCAAACTCTTTGACTACCACATCAAAACAGATGTTCCAATTCCGCGATGCCTGCTTTATCCTGTAAAGCAACTTGCACACGTTTCCGCTGCTCCCACTGTTTACGAAGCCCTCTGGCTGTGTACTTATAGACGTTCTCTTCTAAATCAATATTTAGAAAAGCAGTCATGACACCCAACCACCAGATATCGCAGTCATGGTATGTAGCAATGGCAAGTAGGATCCAGATGGACTTAAGCATAGCCACTGGAAAAGGTTTCATCATTATCCACGCCTGGTCGATGACGAAAACCTTTAACAAGTCTAGTTTTGAAAGTCTCAACTTTTCCATCTACACCAAGTAATCTTCTCAAGATATACTTGCTTCTGATGGGGATTTAACCCTTCAGATATAGCATCCAAAGTCCATACTTTGTTGGTGTACATGGATTCCATCTTAGATCGCTAAGCATCCAGCCATTCTTACAGAGTCCCTACTCTCGATGGCCTGCTCGAAACTAGTTGGGTCATCATCTCATGATGCAATCCTCGCTCCCACTGTCATCGAGAAACCGAAGTATCTCTCAGGCGGATGAGGAATCCTGCTAGATCGGCGGAGAGGCTGAGGTTCGTCGGGGACTATTGAATCCTTTGGTTCTGTCAAATCATCAGCTGTAGTTTGTATAGCTGGAAATCCTTCCAGTTCTACAGAACTGACCTTGCCTCGATCTTGTCCAGATTTTTCTTTTGACATAGGCCGGACAACCCCAAATCTTAACTTGCTTAAGAGATGGGCTCTTCCCATACCATATCTCATATGGAGTGGTAGGCACTGATTTGATTCGAACCCAATTCAATAAGTATGCAGCTTCTCAAGTGCATAACCCCCAAAAGGAAACAGGTAACTCAGTAGTATTCATCATAGAGCGCACCATATCACATAGGGTGCAATTGCTCCATCCCGATACACCGTTGTGCTGTGGTGTATACGGAGGAGTAATGCTGAGAGAGAATCTCATTCTCCTTTAGAATAGTCCAAGAATTCCATGCACAAGTATTCTGCTCCTTGATCTCATCAAAGGACATAATACTTATACCCGTATTTTGGTTCTCCACTTCTAACTTACATTCTGTGAATATCTCAAAAGGTTCGGACTTGTGTTTCAACAGGAATATATGTCTGAATCTTGGGAGATCATCATAATGAAGTAAAAAGAACCGGTCTTGGCATGTGTAGACAAGAGACTTTCATACATCAGCATGTATCAATCCCAAGAGTTCACAAACTCTTTCTCTGTTTCCAGTAAACGGAGCTATGGTCATCTTATCTTTGTGACATGACTGACAAGTTTCATAAGATATAAATTTAAACTGATTTAAATATGCATCTAAATGTAACTTAGCTAGTCGGGTCGCATTGATATGACCAAGTCTATAATGCCTCAAGAAGAATTCGTTCATTTCTGAACTCTCCCTCTTGTGTGTGTTCTATAGATTAAGAACTGTGGTTTGATTTAGAACGTTTATGCTTTTAGATAACGTGCCTGAACCGATCAACTCTTGATATAGGAAATGTTCAAAACATTATCCAACAATACAAAATTATATCCTTTCTTTACTAATAAAGAGACTGATATGATGTTGTATATCAGGTTCGGTATCTAATAACATTCGTTCAGAATCAATGTATTCTGGTAATACAGGGTGATAGTAACCAACAGACTTGGCTGCAACACTTGCACCGTTTTCTGTCTCATGAAACTTATCACCCATTCTCAGTTCTCTACCTTTCATTAGCCCATGTAACAGATTACATATGCGGGATCCTGATCTGGTATCTAATACCCAGGACGTAGAGGATACAGAGAAACAGTTCTTTGTAATGAACACACCCGAAGAAGATGCATCATCATGCACTTTCTTCGTTTGGGCGGTCATAGGAATCCTGGTATTCCCCTATTTCCTGCTCGGTCTTATAACAATTATAAGTTAGAGCGGGACCAACGTTCCCCAGCTCAGTATAACAAGCGGGTTCGGTCAATACATCCATATTATTATCTTGATTAAGGCGTGACATGGTCGCTACCTGGAGAGAGAGAGAAGAAAACACTTTGCGTGCGCTCTTGCAAGATTAGATTGGTTATTTATTTTATCTAATCAGGATGGCTCCCACTGTTTTTATCAAATCTTCCTTCAAACCCTAAAAGGAAAGACTAGCCGGGATTAATTACACTCCACAAGTTCGCCAATCTTTCAGCCAGGCCAGTGCCGGTACTTTGAGGGAGGTTCCCCGTGCTTTTGCATGGACCTAATTAAAATAAACCTCGTTTTCCCAGGGGCGTAACCCCGTTGACACCTTTCTAAACACCTACTTGATCGACTAATTGTAAAGTGCAAAACTCTCCCAGGAGTAACAATTACTCGCAGTGGGTATCGGGATCCAACTATCTCATAGAAGGTTTGCAATCTCATTGAAAATTTCAACACTTGAAACTCTCGATAAAGGTTTTTACCCCTAGCACTTATGACCTTAACTATGGTCAACAAATTATAAGCACTAGTCAAGCTCTACCCATCATTTCGTGATTAATTAGACCCACCCACATGACCCTTAACTAAGGTCAACAAAGTCACGCGACTGTCCTAACTAATCGCATCATATGCTGTGTAGGAAGACATCACTTATTTACCGTACACTGTGCCTTGACTATGGTCAACAAACACAGCATGAATAATAAGTACTCTACTTCCTAAAATGACAGAAGGTTGTGGATGGTTTTTAAGAAAACCTTTAACGCTTTGAACTTGATCTCGTTGCAGAATCAAATGGTTTTTAAATGGAGTGTTTTTGAGGCTTTTGCTAGTTTCGCTGAAGAGGTCACTCCCGGTGAAGAGATCTCGGCTCTTTCCTCGTCGAATGAGGTGCAGGATATTCACAATACCGCTATGCAAAGCAAGAACTAGAAAAGCAATCAAAAGACAAACCGAAGATTGTAGCATCTGCTAATTATTGCTAAAGAGGTCACTCCCGGTGAAGGGATCCCGGCTCTTTCCTCATCGAATAAGGTGCTGGATGTTCTACAAGGAACACCGCTATGCAAAGCAACAACTAGAGCTACCTAATTTTTGAAATTTGATTCCACAACATTTTTTAGGTTTATATTCTTTCATTAATCTCATTAATGAATGTCCCATCATTTAAGTCCACCTAAACATCACAGATAAATATAACGTACACTTATGCCATCCGCATTCGCCTCGATGTCCCGTCTGCACCGTTAGGTTAGGTAACTAACGACAGAGCGGGGCAGGGCTAACGCGGGTGTAAAACATAAGCAACGTCTATATAATATATCATATATACTATATACAGTATCTATCTGAACATATCACACGATCACATCACAGATAACGCAGCAGAAAATAACATATGAAATATATTATATACTAGGACGTCCCTGTTTTATTTTGAGCCTGTATAAAACACGGATTCCACGGTCGTGATGAATAGGCAATCCCACACCCATAGACCCCTACGAGAGCGGCAAGCAACCCTACCAATTCTAGAGTTAGGAGACCCGGACTCGACTCCTCGAGATGGTCTCCCACTGGACCCTAGAACCCGGTTACTTGTGCTCCCCTCCTTGGGTCTATCCTAATGCGGAAAAGTAAATAATATACAATGGTGACATCATCCTCAGCCCGGAAGTGCCCTAATAAAAGAATATTACATACAAGTTTTTTACATGAATGAAAATGAAAAACACTCATCTCACATAAAAACCCCCGGCTATTCAAACACGACGATCCAATATAACATATCCAGCAACACATAATATCACATGTCATCAACGTAAGTAAATATGCCCATCCCAATTGTCGTTGACATATAGCAACTAAACCGGCGATATCACATATTACACTTACGGTCGCAGAAAAAAAAGTGTAAAACTACAACAGTTGGAATCCGCAACCTCCTCAGACATCGCATGCCTAACCAAATGAATTCCTTAGACATCGCATGCCTAACAATTATAAACCCCGCATTTTAGTCTCATTATTGAAAACTCCTTTCAATATCAAGTCGGGCAATTCAACAAGATTCCCGTCATCCTGATCGAATGCTCGTCGCAAACTTTAGTAGACGGCCGAACCCCCGGATGCCGTCGACGAAGTGCACTAAGGCGGAACACCGCTGCCGCGAGCACCCGAACGGATGCTTTTGATGACGGGGTTCTCCTACAGTCACTTGGTCGGGGCTATGGGGCGTGGCTGTCTATTAAGTTTACCAGCGAGTATCCGCGTACGCTACGTGATTGCGACGGACTTTTGATCACATCAAAATGCCGTGGCAACCGATCAAATGAGACTAAACTGCTATGTTTATAACATTCAAATTAGTTATCTCATAACTACTTGTGGATTCCAAATATTGTATCGCATTCCAGATAAATAGACAATGTTAAACTTTCCGATCGAATAATCAAACACCCAAGTTTTCCCAAATAGTTCTCAACACTTGAGATAAGTTTAAAAACATCCATTTCATGCCACAGTACCAACGGTCCAGCCGTAGAAGGGTCAAGCCAACGCCTCACATGTGGTACGCCGTACTGCCCCAAACCCTAAGGTTCAAAAGGCAGTTCAAGGCGGTCACATAATCGAGTTAAGATTTGTTGTCTTCTAGAGGGTCCATCGCGTTACTTGCACGATTTAGAACGTTCTTAAACTACGGAAAAATCCAACACTTGGAAATTTTCCGGGTCGGGAAAAAGTGAGTTATTGATATACGTTCGAACTTTTTAACACTTTCTAAAATTGTCCGGAAAAACTTAAACGAATTTAAATTATCCGATCAAATCAATGAATCCCCAATACAACCCAGAAAACTCAACACTTGAGTATAAATTAAAAATTCCCAGAAGAATCAGGAAACACATACGGAGGTTACTGTGCAAAATACAAAGAATGATGTGACTGTACGGCCGCGGAAACGCCGCAGGAGCATGCTCATGCCGCGGTTCCGCGGCGCTTTGATAGACTTAGGAGCACGTGCTGTACAATAATTCCTAGAAAACCCTGCTGATTTTTCTGAGTATTTTTAATTCACAAAATATCACAATTTCAAAAAATGTCCAGAGAAGGGTAAAAACTAGGGTTTCGGGGTTCGATCGGACTTTTAACTTCGTCTAGACTTCGCGTAAAGCTCTAGCTTAGCTCTGATACCATTGTAGGGTTCCTAGGCACTCTAATAAGGCTCTACAAGGCATCAACCATGCCCGATTCAAAAAAAAAGCCGTGCCGAACAACCCTAACCAAGATCGTATACTAGAGATTATGCGAAAACTAACAAGTTAAACATTTTAACTACAAGTGAAAGGGATTACAACCTTTGTAGATCCGGTCCTTCACTTCTAAAGCTCCGTGTTGACGTCCCTTCGCTGCGATCATCGGAATCCCGGACTCTAGCGATGGTTTCTTCGGAGAAATGAGCGGGCTAGGTCGTTGACTTCGAGGCCGAAGATGATCTACGTCGAGGAGACTCAAACTCAAGCTATTCCTTCACTTGGTCATAAACTTTGTGAAGAGAACACCTTAAACTAAATGGCAAGTAGTAGAGGATGATGAAATAGGAAATGGGTTTACTTTAGATTTGGATTTCTCACTCTAAATCTTCATTTGAAAATTTTCTAGAAAGCTTTCTTCTTCTTGAAGAAGAAGAAGAAGAAGAAGAAAAGAATAATAATTATGTAAAAAGAATAATCAAGTGAAGTCTATCATAATGCAACCATGGGTGAGTTAACCTTTGTAGAGACTAAACCCTAGTTTGAGTTAATGGTTAGGTTAATGAAAATCTTATGCGAAACAAAATGGTTGGACTTTGTCAAAGATGCATAAAAGCTTCATGAAGCTTCAAGCCAAAACAAAGAAAACCACCATTTTAAATTACTAAATAAGTAAAAAAAACCTTTACCATTAACCTAAATATGGTGTAAGTCATACACACACCCAAGTTTGCATGTATCATCAATCATGATACAAACTTGTGCACAAACATATATCATATATACAACTTGTGCACATAAAGTGAGAAAGTCAATCTTAAGTGAACCAATACTAGTTAATGTAAAGTAATATATCAAATATATAATTATACATTAAATCAATACTTGATTTAATGATCCGGTCATATCGCATATAACCGACTAATATCAAGTGTATCAATATATCGAATCAACACTTGATTCGGTAACCCGGCTATATCGCATATAACCGAGCGATGATACAAATCGCGAGAATAGAATACAGTATCTCATACTGGTATTATTCTCGGTACCGCACAAATCTCATATGCGCTCCTATTTCGTTTCACTTGAGCCAGGGAACCTCTGTGTAGGACTCTAAAGACTCGTCAATACGCTGGCAGTAGGTGGTGATCATATCAATCACCCACAAGCCGTAAGCGGTCTGCTAAACGTAACGGCCACCCGGATATTGAGCGATCAGAAGATCAACGAGCAAGCCTGCTCACACTCCTGCGAATCCAATCAGTAACACTTATCGCACAGTCCAGTCTGTTCGTCTGATATGTCGCATATCTCGCCTAGGGATGGTAAACGTCAGACCCCAGCAGCTTGATAAGTCATGCCGATGTAAGGTCCATAACAAGCATGAGACTACTGATAACACTTACCAGTAAATCAGTGCAACCCTGGCCAGGGATTTCCAGTTATGGCCAGTCGAGCATAGCGCAACATCAACCCCCAATACCGGGAGAGACGAATCCCCTCCTATCGCTCATTGCCTCCATGTGAATCGGGACTGTACCCAAAAACCACCTGTTTGCACGAATCAGTAGAGCTGTGGTAGGGTGGAAATCAAAGCACAGTGGGAGACACATAAGACTCTATGACGATCTCGGGTCAACAGACTAAGCTGTACCAGTGTCACCAGAGAACTGCCATCTGACGTGAGGTATAATACCATCTGGGAGTTCTCGGCGAGTCCGTTCAGTGTACCCAGTCTCTACTAAGCACCCGCATACCATCTCTGATGTCAAACACCAATGGATATGGGATCATCCATCGCCCATCACATGGGTCGAGAAGATATACGCTAGTCTACTCTGGAATATCGATGCCCCGTCTCGATATTCCCACGACTAGGAACATTGAAGGATGTAATCATGGACTACCCAGGCCCCACTAGTATGATCTGCATCATAGTCCTGCAAGTCGAGTACACATCCTAAGGGCTTTATCAACATGTAATGGAGAGATAGTAAGTATACATGTTAAGATAAAGAGCAACCAGATAGCGTACTATCATGTCGAGCAAGAAAGTCCTACCTATATATGTCCCAGCATCCACTACAATATACATCTCATGTACAGTAATGGCCTCTACGGCATACATATAACTAACAGCTGCAACCCACGTCCTGCCTCAACTGGGGCATAGCCTACGGGTCCCAAGCGGCTTCCCCGTTCACGATGCCCATAGAACTGGTCACTCAAGCCACCACAGGGTTGTTTTTCGGGACCATGCTCCCGCCAACGAGCTTCACCGCTCCTGTGCTGACACCGGAAGCTCCCAAGAAGTCGGTCTTTGAGCGGCTTACACCTACTGCGGCCCCTTTCAACGGGTCGTCCAGCTCCGGCGCCTCGGTCTTCTCCAGATTGGGCCAAAGTTCAGGTGGGCCCATAATGAAGCCTGCAATCCCAGAGAAGGTTGTTCCGAAGAGGATAACCATCCCTGCTCCTGAAGTCGTCAAGGCGGCTTCTCCTGCCAAGGGGTCGGTCTTTACAAGACTGACTGTCCCAACTCCCACTCCCGCTCCTGCTACCCAAAGGACATCAGTCTTCAACAGGCTGACACCAGCAACAGCCCATCACCTGAACAGGGGGCAAGACAAAGCCATCCTCGTCACCGAACCAATTCCATCAGCTCGACGTGCTCGACGTCGCCACTGGCGCCGGGTAAGGAAGGCCGGGGGCAACTCCCCCTCAGGGCTAACTCCACCAGCCCCAACGGCGGAAATTAATGCTGCTGTTCCAACTGGGAACAACTTCGAGCTGCTGAATAAGGTGCGTAGGAATTCTCCTACCACCGTACCGAAAAGATCTCCTCCTCCGGTGGAGAATGTTGCAGAAGCAAAGCCAGAACAGTCCCCTCAGCGGCTGTCCTCCAAGATCTACAAAGTCTAGCGGCAGGTTCGGAACTCAGTAGTTGATCAAGATTACCCCCGCCGACAAAAAAGGGCGAAGGTTCAACAAGAAGAAAGCCATCCTGCCAAGCCACGAAAAGCTATCTGGGTGCCCACTGCGATGGCCCCCTCAACTTTGACCGCTCATAAGAGGAGAAGGCCGGAGAAAATCCCCATGCCTGCGACAAATTTCAAAGGCACTGAGCCCAAACGCCCTAAGTCTGGGGGCATGGTAGTGCATACCGTCTACATGGCATCCGGGAAAGAGGATAGCCGCACTTCTACGGGCCACTGACCACTCACCCGATCCATCACGAGAGCTTAGGAACAGCAACAGCAGAAGCTTCAGGAGATGCTGACTGCAATGGCCGCACTCACCGGACCAAAAGAAAGCTCGGAGGCGTCATCAGAACAGCGTCACGAACAAGAAACTGATACTGACTTCCTTCGCAGAGTACTCGAAAAGAAGGACAAAGAAGCCGTAGAGCAGGCGGCTAATATAAAGCGAATGGCACTTCTCTTCCAAGACATGGTCTGGATGATGATACAGCCAGATCCTCTAGCCGAAAACCTTCCGATCATTGTTGAAGACGACAAAGGGGAAACATCGAATCCTCTACCAGCTCTGTCAACAGCCAAAGAGGAAACAATCTCTAAAGCTGCCCTGGATGACTATATTGCTCAGCAAATAAGAGTTCACCAGGCGAATGAAGCGGCCGCCCAAGTCGTCAAAACTGGGCGACCATATCCGGGCTGGTATGACCAGATAAAATACCCGCCGGGATACACAATCCCCAAATTCCATATGTATAAGGGGACGGGCAATCCCCACCAGCACGTCGCCCAGTTCAGAGCTCTGTGCGGCAACACCGGGGCGATGATAAGCTTTTGCTCCGCCAATTTGTCGGTAGCTTATCAGAGACGGCGTTTGAGTGGTACTCCGAACTTCCAAACGACTCCGTCAAAACTTTCGCAGAAATGGAGTTATTGTTCACCCAGCGATTCGCGAGCACAAGTGAACGCACCCCGATAACAGCATTGATCAATGCAAGAGTAAAGCCGGGGGAAACTTGGGTTCAAAACGCAATCCGATGGAGAAATCTGTGGTCGAAGTGCGAACAGCGCATTGAGGAAGCACCAGCAGTGGGCATGTTCGTGGGAACCCTATACCCTCATGCAACTATTTCACAGTTCATGATGTTCTTCAAACCGACCACGTTCCAGGATTTAATCGACAAGTTAGCCCAGATGGATCAAATGGGTCACAGACCGTCTCTTCCGAAGCCGGAACCACGGAACGAAAAGGGTAAAGGGAAGGCAACCTTCATCGCAAACACCCAACAATAGCCTAGTGCTCCAAGACTAACGGACCAGTTGGAAGAGAGTCGGCGCTATTACAATGAGAAAATGAAAAGCCCTTACTCATCCCCGCAAGATAAAATGAAGAGGTTGTTCGAGTTGGTGGTGCGCAACAGGATTATCAATTTGCCAAATCCAAGGCGACCAACGCAACCCAGCGAAGTGAATAATCCCAATTATTACCCTTACCACCAAACGGTAAACCATCTGATCGAAGATTGCTTCGTCTTTAAGGGATGGATCGAGGATCAGTACCAACAGGGCAAGTTCGCGCTGTCGGAGAAGTGGAAAGTGAGCCCACCACAACCGCACACTCTTAAGAGGATGGACACACCGGGGGCAACGTGCTCTTTGTTGAAGAAGCTCCATGGGAGGTCGTGCTTTCAGCCAAAACCAAAAGGATGTTGAATGATCTCCAGACATGCCCGGCGATCAGGTGGAAGAACCGCAGGAACCTCAGATCATCGAAGGGATGCTGAAGCCGCGCCCAACTCCAAAGATTGGTGGTGATAGCCAAAGTGCTCACATCCAGTTGCCGAAATCTTCGAAAAAGAAGAAGAAATCCAAGAAGCCTGTGAAGCCCGGCGACAAGCGCACGGACCTACAGAAACAGATTGACACGTTGGAAGAGTACAACCAGAAGGCGCGAACCCCAATCATACTTCAAGAGTTCCTCATCCATGTTCTTGAAGACGGAGATGATGTAGAAGAATCGTCGGACGGATCTGAGGATTACGTAGCAAGTTGCCATGTGATCTCTCATTCATCGCTCGACAATGAAGAAGCTCCTTGCACAGAGAGACTGGGGGCAGGTCCCGTGCCGGAACTTCTATGGCCGTCAGATGAAATGATCGACGCCTTCCTGAATGAGATTCATCTGAAAAGTAGAGCCGATCGGGAGCGTGAAGTGGCTATATTAGAAAAGACCCAACGCCGGCGACTGGACGAAAGGGGTGAAATACCCCTGCCAGATCAAGGTACATCCGCCACGAATAAAAGCAGGTTCAAGACAAGGAAGAGGTTCGCCAAAGCCATATCAATGGGAATGAAGCTACCACCCTCCGAAGGAAACACTCTCGATGAAGCAGAGATGCATCCTAGCTACTGCCTATATCATCGAAAGACGGCACTGTTTCCTGATTTAAAATCAGGAAAGCTTCTGGGAAAAGCTTCAAAAAGGGGGTCACGTGTTAGCACGTGACACCTAAAAGGGATCATCAAGTCAAGTTCAGTTTCCTGAATACGCTGAAGAAAATGGACTTCAGAAAGAGTCACGTGTTCCCACGTGACCAGGGTCACGTGGCGACACGTGACATTTAAATGCAAGCGTCAAAGGCACACAAGTTCTCTGATCAAGTCAAGAAAAGGCTTCAGAAGAGGTCACGTGTTCCCACGTGACCAGGGTCACGTGTTGGCACGTGACGTTCATGACAGCAGACTCGTTCTCCAGAAGAACCGAAGAAAGAGAGTTCAAACAAGGGTCACGTGCTCACACGTGACCAGGGGTCACGTGGTAGCACGTGACGCTTAGGCAGCAATCAGAAGACAGAGCGCAAAAGAAAGGAAAAGGCTCATTCCAAAGGGGGTCACGTGCCCACACGTGACCATGGGTCACGTGGTCACACGTGACCAGCTTTCAAAGCCCATTGTGTTAACAGAATTAAATTCTGAAAGAGATTTAAATCTTTCCAAAGGAGAGTGATTATCTGGGGCCAATCAAATTAAAGATTCAGAGGTGATAGAATATCATCTATCTATGGAAAATCTCGGGTTTGGAAAGATTTCCCCTTTAAATCTAACCAAAATAACAAGGGAGAATCTCTGGATTTAAAATCCAATGGTGAATAAAATTCACCTAATAATCCAAAGGTCCAAAATGAATGATGAATGCAAATCAAATCTCAATGAAGATTCGTCAAAAAACTGATTGATTCGGCTGCTTCTCCTATAAATAGGAGCCAAGAGACATACATACATATAGATGCGCAGAGAAGAAAAAAAAAAGGAGAAGAGCTTTGATACTTTGAAAAGACTCGGATCTTCTGCGAAAAACCCTAGGTAAGAAAGGGAAGGCCTTTTGAAAGAAAGAGAATTTAATTCTCAGCAGAGTTTAACTTTGATAATGTAAAAACAGAAGAACATATTTCTTCTCTCTTTGATGGAGGATCTGCAAAGTGCACATCTCCCCTTAAGGTTGAGAATTTAATTCTCAATGGGTTGAGATCCTGCCATGCAGATCCAAAACATGGAGAAGGAATGCAAGCACGAGAATTTAATTCTCACAGAACTATAGGAATTTAATTCCTTTAAAATAAAATTAGGGCTTGACCCTATATTATGGGAATTTAATTCCTCCAGAACAAAAAAGAAACAGGGTTTAACCCTAATTAAGAAACTAGTTCTGTTGAAACAGCAGGAATTTAATTCCCTTAATCATACAGAGGATGGAAGTTTAAACTCCTTAAAAACTTTTATTAGGGTTTAACCCTATTCAGCCCTTCACGTATATGAGGAATTTAATTCCTACAGAAAATTCAGAGTTAAACTCTATTCCAGAAAACAAAGTCTTCGAAAGGAAGTAGGAATTTAATTCCTCTGAAATTTATAGTTCGAGGAATTTAATTCCTAAAAGAAGATTAACAAAGCCTCTAAACAAAATACCTAGAGGCAGGGTCACGTGTCATCACGTGACCCCCCTAAGAGAGCTACAGAAAGCCCCTTTGAGGCAGCACCCCACGTGACCCACGTGACCCTCAGCAGAAGCTCTAATCCATAGGCATTTGAATGCCCATCACGTGATGGCACGTGATGCTCTGGAAGACGCGATAATTTCAGCAGAACAAAGGAAGGGAGGGCGCTCTCACGTGCTGCCACGTGACCCCTCTTACCTTAGTGTTTAAACACTAAACTAAAACTCTCGAACCCAGTGTTAAAACACTGTTGGGCCTTAGTGTTCAACACTAATTAAAAAGCTTTAGTTGCAGTGTTCAACACTGATTACCTTAGTGTTCAAACACTAATCTGAGATCTTCATTTGCAGTGTTCAACACTGATTACCTTAGTGTTTAACACTAACCTGAAAAAACATTGTTGCTGGTGTTCAACACCAAATATTCTCTTAGTGTTAAACACTAACTTGTCAACCCCATTCCCAGTGTTCAACACTGACTGCTCTGTAGTGTTTAACACTAGACTTTGGCCCAATTGGCTTAAATGGATGGAGGCAAAGCCTCTCCTGATTGGACTTAGCCCAAGATGGCCATAAGTCCTCAATTTGTGATTAACTGGTCCAATGGACTCATAACATAATTAATTCGTCTTGACCCCAAATTGGGCCAAGGGCTATTTAATCCACTCCGGTTCTAGGGTACATCTCTTCACTCCTTTGATACTTGGCATTGTAATCCCTCAATGCCGTCAAAGAGGTGACGGGTCCCGACGACCACACATTGATATGGACTGTGGGGTCCTTAAACTCATGTCTAATGCAAATTCCTGGTTACGTGGAACGCGGATAATGTCACTCTTTGACCCCGTGGAAAACGTCCAGAGCGGAGCCTGGTCCTCGCCAAGCGCGGCAGTGAACCCGTGTGAAGCATCCAGAGCACATACCGGACTGTGGGGTCCTTAAACCCATGGACTACGACGTCCTTAACCTTGACCGAGATGTCTTAAAACTAACAATGGACTGTGGGGTCCTTAAACCCATGGACTACGACGTCCTTAACCTTGACCGAGATGTCTTAAAACTAACAATGGACCACAATGTCCTTAAACTACCCATGGACCGCAATGTCCTTAAACTACCCATGGACCGTAATGTCCTTAAACTAGAACAATAGAGCCCCGTATGCTCTTTTGTCGGATCTAAACGGTCCCGTTTAAGTTGATCTTAGCCTCAAAGATGGCTAACGTATCCTTAAACCTTCAAACAGAGTGGACTATAAATCCCCCCAATTGACTCCGGCTTGAGGGTACATCCTTGAACTCCTCTGACATCCGTCGTTGTAATCCTTCAACGTCGTCAGAGAGGTGACGGGTCCCGACGGCCACACATTCATGGACCACTATGTCCCTAAACTGGAACATTAGAGTCCAAACGCTCTTTTGTCGGATCTAAACGATCCCGTTAAGTTGATCTTAGTCACAAAGTTAGACTAACGTATCCTTAACAAACGTTTGAGTTGATCTTAGCCTCGAGTAGGGCTGACGTATCCTCAAACCAAAACCCCCCCCAAACCCAAATCTAAGATAATACGGATTTGGACTAGTCCACGCCCTACGGGCGACGACATAACTCAGTCTCCGTAAACAATCCACGGGCAACAAAATACAAAACAGACACCCACGACACGAAGTGACCATCTGGAGAAAGAGAAAGTTGTTACCGCAATGCGGTAGCGTAATTAACTGCAGGGGCTTGCGCCTGCAGGGAAGAGCGTCCCCACAATCAAAAACCCCTCAAACGAGGGGGAATCTGACGAAGTCTGCTACATCGGACGCATCCGTCTAAACCTTCGATACGTGGTGCCATAAATCAACTTGGCATCTTTGAAGAGGTGGACGGATAGCACCTATTAGCATCTGCCCCGAATCTCAGGCAAGACGCGGTGTCGCGCCGTCTTTCGGAGGGGAACAGATTCTGGCACGCCCGGTGGGACCTTTTCCTCTTTCCACTCCACACTTCGTGTGTCGTGACTCGCGAACCAATCGCGGTTCGCTAATGGTTGCCCTTGGGTTTCAAGATACTAAGATTTGGCGTCTGGCTTATTGCAGAAAGCAAAGGATCGATGGCTTCTACTTCCGTGAAAGTCTCCAACTGCTCAGACTGCAATTACAACCAACTCTCTGCCTCGCCAGGAGGTATAGCCTACGGACCCCAAGCTGCCTCGCTATTCACAATGCCCGTGGAACAGGTCACTCGCGCCACCACAGGATTGTTCTTTGGGACCATGGTCCCGCCGATAAACTTTGCCGCTCCAGTGCTGACAACGGAGGCTCCCAAGAAGTCGGTCTTTGATCGACTTACCCCTGCCGCGGCTCCTCTCAACGAGTCGCCCAACGTCAACGCCTCGGTCTTCTCTAGATTGGGCCAGAAATCCTGCAAACCCATCACAGGACCTACAATCTCAGAGAAGGTTGCTTCTAAGAAAGTGGCCGCTCCCATCCCAGAAGTCGTCAAGGCAGCCTCTCCGGCCAAAAGGTCGGTCTTTACAAGATTAACGGCTTCAGCTCCCGCTCCTACTGCCCAAAGGACATCGGTCTTTGACAGGCTAATACCAACTGCGACCCCACGCCCAGACAGAGGGCAAAACGAAACCGTTCTTACCGCTGACCCTACACCGTCCGCTCGACACGCTCGACGTCGCCATTGGCGCCGAGTGAGGAAGGCTGGGGGCAACTCCCCATCTGGGTTGACTCCATCAGTCCCGGTGGCAGAAGTTAATGCTGCTGTTCCAACTGGGAACAGCTTCGAAATGCTAAATAAAGTGCGAAGAAATTCTCCTACTGCAGTACTGAAGAGGTCTCCTCCCCCGTTAAAGAAGGTTGTGGAAATGGAGTCAGAACGGCCCCAATCTCCTCAACGGCTATCTTCCAAAATTTATAAGGTTTGGCGGCAGGCACGGGACTCGATCATCGATCCGAACTTCTCCCGCCGACACAAGAAGCTGAAAACCCAACCGGAAGCTGGTCACCAGGCCAAACCCCAAAAGGCTGTGGAACAACTGACTCATAAAAGAAGGAGGCCGGAGAAGACCCCACAGGATGCAGCGACGGCTAAAAGCACTGAGCCCAGACGCCCTAAGTCTGGGGGCATGGTGGTGCACACTGTTTACATGGCCTCTGGAAAAGAGGAAAGCCGCACTTCTACGGGCCACCGACCGTTAACCCGATCCTTGACGAAAGCCCAAGAACAGCAACAGAAGCTGCAAGAAATGATGAATGCTATGGCCGCGCTCACCGGGCCAAAAGAAAACCCAGAAACGTCCTCAGACGCACGCCGAGAGGAAGAAACCGATGCTGAATTCCTTCGTCGGACACTGGAGAAAAGGGACAAAGAGGCTGCTGAACAAGCGGCCAACATACAACGGATGGGCCTTCTCTTCCAAGATGTGATAGGAATGATGATCCAGTAGGACTTACCCGCCGAGGATCCCCCGATCATTCTTGAAGACGACTGAGGAGAAACGTCAAATCCACCACCAGCCCTCTCAACGGCCAAGGAGGATGCAATCTCTAAGGCTGACTTGGCTGACTACATAGCCCAGCAAATCCGGGTTCACCACGCGACTGAGGCAGCTGGTCAAGTCGTGAAAACGGGGCGGCCGTATCCGAGCTGGTACGACCAAATCAAATACCCGCAAGGCTATACGATACCAAAATTCCACGTGTATAAGGGGACCGGCAATCCCCATCAACATGTCGCCCAGTTTCGGGCCCTCTGCGGTAACACCGGCGGTGATGATAAGTTGTTGCTCCGCCAGTTTGTGGGCAGCTTATCAGAAACAGCGTTCGAATGGTACTCGGAACTCCCGAACGATTCTATCAAAACGTTCGCTGAAATGGAGTTGTTGTTCACTCAGCGATTTGCAAGTGCCAGCGAACGCACTCCAATAACTGCACTTATTAACGCCAGGGTAAAACCGGGCGAAACCTGGGTCCAGTACGCTATACGCTGGCGGAACTTGTGGTCGAGATGTGAGCAACGCATTGAGGAAGCACCTGCGGTGGGCATGTTCGTGGGAACTCTAGACCCTCACGCAACTATCTCCCAGTTTATGATGTTCTTTAAGCCAACCACATTCCAGGCCCTGATCGACAAGTTGGCTCAGATGGACCAGATGGGTCATAGACCACCTACACCGAAGTCGGAACCTCGGAATGACAAGGGTAAAGGAAGAGCAACATTTGTCGTAAATGCCCAAGAGCAACCTAACGCCCCGAAACCGACAGATCAACTGGAGGAAAGACGTCGGTATTATAATGAGAAGATGAAGCGTCCCTACTCGTTCCCACGGGACAAGACGAAACGGCTATTCGAGCTGGCAATACGCAACAGACTTATAAACCTGCCAAATCCAAGGCGACCGCCGCAACCCACCGAAGTGAATAACCCTAACTATTGCCCTTACCATCAAACGGTAGGCCATCCGATTGAAGATTGCTTCGTCTTCAAAGGATGGATTGAAGACCAATACCTCCAGGGGAAGTTTGTACTGTCCGAAAAGTGGAAGGTGAACCCACCACAGCCGCATGCTCCGAGGAAAGCGGATACACCGGGGGCAACATGTTCTTTTATTGAAGAAGCTCCATGGGAGGTCGTGCTATCAACTAAAACCAAAAGAATGCTGAGAGACCTTCATGCGTGCCCTGCGATCGAATGGAAGGACCCTCTTGAACCTCAAATTATCAAAGGAATGTTGAAGCCCCGCCCAACTACGAAGACTCGCGATAATGGCCCAAATACTCACGCCCAACCGTCAAAATCTTCGAAGAAAAAGAAGAAGAAATCCAAGAAGTCCGTGAAGCCTGGAAAAGAGCACACGAACTTGCAGAAGCAAATCGACGCATTGGAAGAGTACAACCAAAAGGCGCGAACTCCTGTCACACTGCAAGAGTTCCTCAACCACATCTTTCAAGAGGAAGATGATGGAGAGAGCTCGTCAGATGAATCCGAAGAATATGTGACGAGTTGTAACGTGATCTCCCACTCGTTTACTGATGATGGGAAAACTCATGGCACTAAAAAGCTGGAGGCAGAGCCTGTACCAGAGCATGCATGGCCAACAGATGAAATGATCGACGCTTTTCTAGACGAGATTCGTCTAAAATGTAAAGCGGACCAGGAGCGTGAGATGACCATGTCGGAAGGAGCCAAATGCGGGCAACTGAACGAAAGAGTTGAGCTACCCCTGCCAGAGCGAAAGGCATCCGAGGTAGACAAGAAGGTATTCAAGACAAGGAAAAGGTTTGCCAAAGCCATGTCGATGGGAATGAGGCTGCCGCCCTCGGAAGGAAACACACACGATGGGGTAGAGAGGCAACCTGACTATTGCGCATATCATCGGAAAATATCACATCCCACGGAGGAGTGCGACGCCTTTAAGATATGGTGGCAAGGGTATGTCGCTCGTCGGCAACATTTTAAGCGCACGAAACGCAAGATCCGCCGAGAGCGAAGAAGTACCGTCGATGGGCACAACAGAACTACTGGCAACTGTTACATGGTTAACGCCGGGGGGTCACAAGTTCTCACCTTCGGGAGCGACTCTGACGAAGAAATGGCTCTGGGCCCTCTCTTCAAAGAATCCGTTTTAGGGAAAGAGGAGGAATCGGAGGTCTGCGAGAACATTCAGCTGCGCAATCGCACACTCCCAGAAAAGAATCTCGGGCCCGGGAATAGAAAAGATAAGGGAAAGGAAAAAGTCACTGAAGATATCACTTTAGATGACCAAGCCACGAGAGAGCTGGCTGCAAAAGACCCTCCTAGGAAGAGTAAAGTGGACTATAACATCCTCGCGCACCTAAGGAAACTACCTTCTCAGCTTAGCATTCTTGATGCCCTCCTATTATCAAAAGAAGCGCGAGACTCACTAATTAAGGCGTTACAAGAACCTGAGCAATTCCAAGCCTTCCTCGCCACTGAAAAGATGAAGGATGAACTGGAGGAAGTGCATACAGCCGACATCACTTTCGGGGATGAAGACCTCCTTCTCGGGACGTGCGACCACAACCGGCCCCTATATGTCTCCGGATACTGCCATGATATCAAGATAGGCAAGATCCTGGTGGATAATGGATCATCCATCAACCTCCTTAATGTTCGGGTGTTGAAGGAAATCTGCATGAGTGTGCAACACCTCGCTCGTGACAAAATTACTATCTCCGGTTTCGATTCACAATCGTCACGGACTCTCGGATCCGTGATACTAACATTACGCTTTGGACTTCTCGTCACAGACATCAAATTCCATGTCATTGACGCCAAGACCTGTTACAACGCCTTGCTCGGCCGCCCTTGGCTACACGAGTACAATATCATCCCTTCTACACAACATCAGTGTATGAAGTATTTCAAGGATGGTTTCGAGTATACCGTAACAGGTGAGTTAAACCCATTTTCCGTGAACGAAGTCCGCAAATATGAAGATGCGAAATACTTTTTGCCAGATTTCGAGGATACAGAAAAGTGTCGCAATCCGAAAAACAAAACCGCCGCCACCATCCCTATTTTCGGGAGCGATACCGAAGAAGAGGAAGAGATAGTTTATGCAGGGCCATCTCAACGCAACAACCTGAGGACACCCGCCCCCGTATTAGTCTTCGGAAGTGATTCAGAAGATGAAGTTAATGCTGTGTTCTCCAATCGGCTGCTGACACAAGCACCCCTTGGCGATGACCATAGTTTGCAAATCACCATGGTACCGCGAGAACACTACAAGGATCTCGACGCGCTTCAGGCTCACGATGTGCAGGACCTGCAAACATTTTACGTCCCTCCCAGGCGAAGGGGCGAGAAGGTGATCCTATTTTACCGATCCTCAGAGTCGAAAATAGAGAAAGAGATCTGGCACGGCGCAGATACTACGCTCGACAGGCTCCAACCCATCCGTCTGCCCAGATACTATACAAATGGATTAAAGAAGCTATTGAAGCGCCAAGGAGTACCTTTAGAACAGACCGTTCGGCAGGCGCGGTTCTACAACAAGATTTGGGATGTCCCCGGGACTCAACGCAAATTGCCCAACGGGAAGATGGAAACACTCGGGCTCGGATACGCAAGAGCTGGAAAACGGGAACGGACTCACAACAGCTACCCTATATATACCTTTGATGAAGAGGAGGACGCCCTGTCAGGAGATGCCAACCCTTCATTAAAACTAGACCCTGCGATTGAAACATCGAGTCCGTCGTTTGAAGAGCGAACGAACAAGCCTATCAGGAAAACGGGTCAGAGAGCTCAGGAAGACCACAACCGCGAGATGGCCATCTACAAGAAGGCCAGGACGCAACGTCTATCTCAACATACCGAAAAAGACAAAGACACTTATCCTCGTCAATCCGTTGTACGAAAGGCCCGACGCGGAGACAGAAATAAATCAAGAAGCGGCTCGGGTTTGCCCCTCGTGAAGAAGATGAGTCGAGCGTATTCCTTCCCCCGAGACAAGACGGAGAGGTTACTCAACCTCGCTATAAAACATCAAATGATCACGCTTCCAGAGTCTAGACGTCCTGAGCAAGCTAGCCAGGTCTCTCATCCGAGTTATTGCTCTTATCACCAAGCCATAGGACATCCTACCGAGAACTGCTTCACCTTCAAGAACTGGGTCGAGGACCAGTACCGACGGGGCAGATTCGCTTTATCCGACGGCTGGAAAGTAACGCCGCCGCGAAAGCACGAGCCCAAGGCCGCAAGAGCAGAACCGGGTCCACCTCAGTCTAGGGAGCGGGTTCGCACTTGTTATACGATTACGATATTAGGAGAAGAGCCCGAGAACGTAGACGACCTTTACCGGTGCTTTGAGAACAGCGATGATGAGGTGATCTCAGAATTTCCGCCCGCTCCGAAAGAACTGGAAGATGGTATACATACTACCGCAGATAACCTCAAGAAGATTGAGTTGGGATCGGCAGACGACCCGCGACCGACATTTGTCAGCGAGCTATTATCCGAAGAAAAGGTGGCTGTGTTAAAGAACGTGCTTCTACGGCATAAAGACTGCTTCGCGTGGAACTACTCCGAGATGCCAGGATTGGACCCGGAGATTGCTGTGCATAGATTAGCAATATCCCCAGATATCAAGCCAGTCAAGCAGGCGCCAAGGAGGATGCGACTCGAGCTTGAGATGAGCATCAACGCCGAAGTCAAGAAGTTGATCGATTCAGGATTTATCCAAGAAGTCCAATATCCCGACTGGATTGCCAATATCGTCCCGGTAATGAAGAAGAATGGGACGGTACACATATGCGTGGATTTCAGGGATCTCAATAAAGCCTGTCCAAAGGACGATTTCCCGGTGCCGGTAACCGAGCTAATGATAGATAACACGTCCACTCACGAGGTTTTCTCCTTTATGGACGGTTCATCAGGATACAATCAGATAAAGATGCATCCCGAAGACCAGAAGCATACCGCTTTCCGCACCCCTTTGGGTATATTTTGCTACAGGGTTATACCCTTTGGCCTAAAGAACACTGGCGCTACCTATCAAAGGGCCATGATAAAGATCTTCGACGATCTCATACATGACATCGTCGAGTGCTATATCGATGACCTCGTAGTAAGAGCATGTCGTACGAGGAGCATTTAAAGCATCTGGAGACTGTATTTCAACGCCTTCGGCAATATAATTTGAAAATGAATCCCCTCAAGTGCGCGTTTGGAGTCTCCTCGGGCAAATTTCTGGGATTCATCATTCGACACCGAGGTATTGAAATAGATCCGGCAAAGATTAAAGCGATCATGGAAATGCCTCCGCCGAGAACGCTCAAGCAGCTGCGGTCTCTCCAAGGGAAGCTCGCATACATCCGGCGGTTTATCGCCAATCTTTCAGGCAAATGCCGTCCTTACAGCCACCTGATGAAAAAGGGAACCCCATTCATTTGGGATCACAAATGTCAAGGTGCACTAGAAGAGATCAAGCAGTACCTGCAGAACCCTCCAGTGTTGGCTGCTCCAGTGAAGGGAAAGCCTCTCATTCTTTACACGGCCGCCCTTGAAGGTTCTTTGGGCGCATTATGGGCACAAGAGAACGATCAGGGGAAAGAAAGAGCACTTTACTACTTAAGTCGAGTGCTGCTGGGGGCAGAAAGCAACTATTCCCCCATTGAAAAGCACTGCCGGCGTTGATCTTCGCAATAACAAAGCTTAGACATTACGCATTAGCACATGAAGTCCGTCTTATTTCAAAGGTGGACCCTCTCAAATATTTGATGTCGAAAGCCATACTGACGGGACGACTTGCTAAGTGGGCCCTGCTCTTGATGGAGTTCTCAATAACGTATCAACCTCTCAAGGCAGTGAAAGGCCAGGCCATTGCCGACTTCCTCGCCGAACACCCGATACCGGCCAATTCTCCTCTGAATTGCGATTTGCCGGACGAGCATGCATTTGATGCGATTAACGGCGGAACCACCCGATGGGAACTCTATTTCGATGGAGCGTCCTCCATAAAGAAACAGAAACAAGGTATCCCAATGATCAAATCAGGGATAGGCCTCATCTTTGCAACTCCACAAGGAGGGATAATGCGCTTCGCCTTCTCCTTAACAGAGCCGAGGACAAACAATGAAGCCGAATACGAAGCCCTGATAGCAGGCCTCGAGATCGCCATCGACATAGGAATTGAGGACCTCCTCATATACGGGGATTCCCAGCTGGTCGTTAGTCAAGTAAATGGTGACTACCAAACGTGCAAGCCGGAGTTGGTAAAGTACGGCGAAAGGGTGCAACAACTATTGACCCAAATTCCCTCCTATACTTTGGAGAACATACCGCGCGCGGAAAACAGCAAAGCAGACGCGTTGGCTAAACTTGCTAAAGAACTGGCTGACGAGAACTTCGATGACGTCAGAATCGTGGTACAAAGCCGTCGAGTGCTCGCCCCGGCAGAAATATCTCCGGAATCATGCGAAGAAAAGGGAACGACTGAGCAGACGACCTTACAAATAAAAGACCATGAGAGGGCCGAAGACTGGAGGGAAGTCTTCATAGACTACTTTAAGTCCCACCGAATGCCTGAAGAAGCGTCCTCAAGACATCAGCTCATGAAACGAGCTCTATCCTTCGCTTTCGTCAACAACATTCTATACAAGAGATCGTTTGATTCTCTATGGCTCAGATGCTTAGGACCTGACGAAGCAGAAAGAGTCGTTCAGGAAGTTCATGACGGACTTTGCGGTTCTCACCAAGCAGGCTCAAAGATGAAGTTAAAAATTAAACGGATGGGTTATTACTGGCCCACGATGATCCAGGACTGCCTCGAGTATGCGAAGCAATGCCACTCATGCCAGATCCATGGAGACTTCATCCACCAACATCCGAATCCACTGCACCCGACGTTGGCTAGTTGGCCATTCGAAATGTGGGGGACTGACATAGTCGGCCCCATTGAGCCAGCATCATCCCGGGGACACCGCTTTATCCTGGCGACAACCGATTACTTCTCCAAATGGGCAGAAGCAGTACCGCTGAAGGAAGTGAAGACAGAGAATATTCTCCACTTCTTCAAGACGCACGTCATCTATCGGTTTGGAACTCCACGGCGGATTATCTCCGATAACGGGCCGGCCTACCGAAGCCATAAGATTAGCCGCTTCGCACAGCGGCACAATATAGACTGGAGATATTCTTCAGTTTACAATCCACGAGCTAACGGTCTGGCCGAGGCTTTCAATAAGACCTTGACGAAGATCATAAAAAAGACCGTTTCCAGGAATAAGAGAGACTGGCACGAAAGGCTGCAAAAAGCCCTTTGGGCTTATCGAACTACGTTCAAGACAGCCACAAACACAACGCCGTACGCGTTGGTGTTTGGGATGGAAGCAGTGCTCCCCCTCGAGATAGAGTTACCCTCTCTACGAGTAGCAGTCCACCACGAGCTGACGAACGAAGAAAATGCCCACCTTCGGCTTGAGGAGCTTGATGCCCTCGACGAAACCCGGCTCATAGCGCAACAACATCTAGAAGCCTACAAAACAAAGATGACGCGCTCGTACGAACGATTGACCAGGCCGAGGACATTCCGCCAAGGCGAACTCGTACTAGTGGTCAAAAGACCTATGATCCCCAATCGTGCCAAGCGGGGAAAATTTGAGCCCAACTATGAAGGCCCGTACATCATAGACAAGGTCTACCAGGGTGGAGCCTATCTACTCATGGACATGCACGGTGAAAGGCCTTTCAGGCCAATAAACGGCCGCTTCTTAAAGAAGTACTATGCTTAATGAGCCACAGCCGGGGTCAATGATAAATGACGACGACTATGTCCGCTCACTGTCTTCCTAGGCTCAGACTTTACAAGCAGCAGCCGGCCTTCCCATAACGACGGACCGAAACGTCCTTAAACTAACGGCGGACCGAAACGTCCTTAAACTATCGACGGACCGAAACGTCCTTAAACTAACGACGGACCGAAACGTCCCTAAAACTACTACCGCAGCGTCTTTAGGCTGACGAGATAAATAAAAATAAAAAATAAAAATAAAAAAACAAAAAAAAAACGGTATGTCCATAAGCAAAATGGGCACGGATGAAAACCCGAAAGGGCTCCGTGAGTAAAAACAGCAGGGCTGCCGGCAAGTGTTCGTGAAAACCTGAGAGGGCGCGACCTTGTAAAAAAATAAAAAAAAATAAAAAAACGGTATGTCTATAAGCAAAACGGGCACGGATGAAAACCCGAAAGGGCTCCGTGAGTAAAAACAGCAGGACTACCGGCGAGTGTTTATGAAAACCCGAAAGGGCGCAACCTCGTTAAAGGACACTTACAGAGTCCTCTCGACCTTGTAAGGAGAAACCACCTGCGTGAGATCCTTACGACTCACGAAGGAGCAACACACTTAGGGATCCTCACGATTCCTAAGGAGAAAATACACTTACGAGATCCTCACGACTCGTAAGGAGAATCCTCTTATGGGACCCTCACGGCTCATGAGATTTGAAAGTCTTAAGTTACAGAAACCTGAACCTGTTCTTAAGCAAATCCTCCACAACCTCCGATATTGCCCTACAAGAGGCTCAATACTGACCCTTGTATACAATCCACGGGCACAAATAAACATTTCCCCAGCAAAGTCCAACCCTTGTGGGTCCTCTCGACCCATAAGGTGAAAACCCTCTTGTAGGATCCTTACGACTTACAGAGGAACATACACTTAGGAATCCTCACGATTCCTAAGGAGAAAATACACCTGCAAGATCCTCACGACTTGTAGGGAGAAATACCTTTGTGAGACCCTTACGGCTTATGAAGTCAAAAGCCTTAGTCGACAGGACCTTAACCCTGTTTGCTAAGCCACCTTTGTTCAACATCGACAGAGGCAAATGATGATTCGCTCCTGGCAATATTCTAGTTGCAGCGATGCTGATGCCTAAACCGGTATCAAATCCTAAGTCCTTTCATGGTAAATGATGATTCGCTCCTGGCAACATCCCAGTTGCAGCGGTGCTGATGCCGAAATCGGTGTCCAAAACCCGAGCTTGCGGCGAAAAAGCTAGCAAGCCACACATGCCTACGAAATAGCCGAAATGATGGGGCAACTTGCAATAAAAAGCAGCAAGTAAAAATGTATGCATGAAAAATAGCCGAAATGATGGGGCAACTCGCAATAAAAAAGCAGCGAGTAAAAATAAAACAAATAGCCGAAATGATTGGGCACCGCGAAAAATAGCCGAAATGATTGGGCAATCGCGACCTTCGCGATATAAAAAGCTGAAATGATAGAGCATCGCGGAAAGAATAAAAGAAATGATGGAAAAATGAAACCTTTTTGCCCTACAGGTGATACTACAACAATCCCTGTATACAATCCAGGGGCACAAACAAAGAAGGGATCATACTCCTCCCCCCAGGTTTCATCATGAGAGGAAGCCAAATCTCGACGGTTCATAAATAACCTGGAGATCATCTCGACGCAGCAGACACAACATCAAGCGAAATGGAACAGCGGCAACCCCCAGTTCCATGGATCAGTGATATACGCATCACCAAGAGTCAAACCTCCATTCCGTGAAATGCGGATACAATCGATAAAATTCCTGGTTACGTGGAACGCGGATAATGTCACTCTTTGACCCCGTGGAAAACGTCCAGAGCGGATCCTGGTCCTCGCAGAGCATGGCAGTGAACCCGTGCGAAGCATCCAGAGCGGAGCCTAGTCCTCGCCTAACGCGGCAGTGAACCCGTGTGAAGCATCTAGTGCAAAATTCCTGGTTACGTGGAACGCGGATAATGTCACTCTTTGACCCCGTGGAAAGCGTCCAGAGCGGATCCTGGTCCTCGCAGAGCATGGCAGTGAACCCGTGCGAAGCATCCAGAGCGGAGCCTAGTCCTCGCCTAACGCGGCAGTGAACCCGTGTGAAGCATCTAGTGCAAAATTCCTGGTTACGTGGAACGCGGATAATGTCACTCTTTGACCCCGTGGAAAGCGTCCAGAGCGGATCCTGGTCCTCGCAGAGCATGGCAGTGAACCCGTGCGAAGCATCCAGAGCGGAGCCTAGTCCTCGCCTAACGCGGCAGTGAACCCGTGTGAAGCATCTAGTGCAAAATTCCTGGTCACGTGGAACGCGGATAATGTCACTCTTTGACCCCGTGGAAAGCGTCCAGAGCGGATCCTGGTCCTCGCAGAGCATGGCAGTGAACCCGTGCGAAGCATCCAGAGCGGAGCCTAGTCCTCGCCTAACGCGGCAGTGAACCCGTGTGAAGCATCTAGTGCAAAATTCCTGGTCACGTGGAACGCGGATAATGTCACTCTTTGACCCCGTGGAAAACGTCCAGAGCGGATCCTGGTCCTCGCAGAGCATGGCAGTGAACCCGTGCGAAGCATCCAGAGCGGAGCCTAGTCCTCGCCTAACGCGGCAGTGAACCCGTGTGAAGCATCTAGCGCAAAATTCCTGGTTACGTGGAACGCGGATAATGTCACTCTTTGACCCCGTGGAAAACGTCCAGAGCGGAGCCTGGTCCTCGCCAAGCACGGCAGTGAACCCGTGTGAAGCATCCAGAGCAAATACCGGACTGTGGAGTCCTTAAAATCCACGGACTATGACGTCCTTAACCTCGACCGTGATGTCTTAAAACTAACGATCAACCATCCCGATTCCCTACAGACTTTGCCTTGGTTTAAGGGTACATCTCTTCATTCCTTTGATGCCTGGCGTTGTAATTCCTCAACGTCTTCAAAGAGGTGACGGGTCCCTGCAACCAAACACCGGACTGTGGAGTCCTTAAATCCACGGACTGTGAGGTCCTTAACCTTGACCGTGATGTCTTAAAACTAACAGCGGACTGTGGAGTCCTTAAATCCACGGACTATGAGGTCCTTAACCTTGACCGTGACGTCTTTAAACTACGATACCTTGAGAGACCCCTGACTCCGTGAAACACGGATAAGGGTGATCACATCCGGCACTTGCAGGCCCTCACGACCTGTAAGGAAGAAAAACTCTCTTGTGAGATCCTTACGACTCTCAAGGGAAAACCCGCTTAAGGATCCTCACGATCTTTAAGAAGAACTCACACCTATGGGATCCTCTCGACCTGTAGGGAGAAAAACTCTTTATGAGACCCTCGCGGCTCATAAGATGCAAAAGCCTTAGGAAGCAGATCTTAACCCTGAGTCCTGAGCCATTGCTGTCCTGCAAGGAAATCAAGATAGAATACCCGCAGAATACATTCAATGAAAAGGAGACATATCATTGACAAAAAAATGTATCTTTTATTCATAAACCAAAATGGGTACAAAATACAATTCATGAAAGAAACAAAAAGAAAATACTTTCATCCATGAGTATGTACAAAAGGGAAGAAAAAGATACAAATGTTTTAGGCCGGCGGGCGATTCAGCAGCTTGGTCAGCTCATCCTGCTTTTGCTGAGCCACGGCTTCATGACGCAAGATCTCCAGAAGACGAGCCTCCGCTTGAGCTTGCTGAGCCTGATACGAAGCGAGCCGGGCTTCAAGCTCTTTCTCAGTGGCCTTATGAGCCTCGACCCTCTCACGAGTGAACATGGCAGCTTTATCGAGAGCCACCACCTCTTTGATGGACTCCTGAAGCACCCGCCAGAGTTCATACGCTTTGTTGGCCTTGGCTGTGAGATTGGCTTGAAGCTCGCTCAGCGCCTTGGAGGCTAGCTCCCTTTCCGAGAACTTGCGACCGAGCCTCTTCTCACATGACGTCATGTTGGCCGCGCACCGTACTATCAGCCCTCGCAATTCCGCCTTTGCAGCCACGGCCTCCGAGGAAAGGCGAGAACACTCGAGAGTGTGCAGGCAAGCCTCCACTCGCCGGCAGAACTCCACCCAGACTCGCACCACCTCTTCGCTGTGGTAGGTGGCAAGAAAAGGAAGAGAGCCGTTAGCCTCGGCAGCGAATGCTTCAGCCGTGGTCGTGCTGCCAGCACGAAGCTCCTCGATCAGAGACGACAAGGAGACGAGGCTTAATTGGGCCAAGCGTTCTGAAGCCCGCAAGGCATAAGGGCCGGGTGGCATCACGATGCGCGACTCCAACGCCGTGGAGACTGGCAGAGCTGTTTAAATTTAAAAGACGTCAACAAAACTGTTCCCCTCCGAACGGCGGCCTGCGACGTCGGGACGTCACGTGCCTGAGGTTCGGGGCAGATGCTATTTGGTTTTTATCCGTCCACCTCTTCGAAGATGCCAAGTTGATTTATGGCACCGTGTATCGAAGGTTTAGACGGATGCGGCCGATGTAGCAGACTTTGTCAGATTCCCCCTCGCTTGAGGGGTTTTTGATTGTGGGGACGCTCTTCCCTGCAGGCGCAAGCCCCTGCAGTTAATTACGCTACCGCTTTACGGTAACAACTTTCTCCTTCTCCAGAATTTCACTTCGTGTCGTGTGTGTTTGTTTTGTTTGTGGCTGCCCGTGGATTGTATACGGAGACTGAGTAATGCCGTCGCCCGTAGGGCGTGGATTAGTCCAAATCCGTGTTTGCTTAGATTTGGGTTTGGTGTATTTTTTAGTTTAAGGATGCATTAGTCGCGTTGCGGCTAAGATCAACTTAAACCTTCGTTAAGGATACATTAGTCATGTTCTAGACTAAGATCAACTTAACATAGTGATTGATTTAATTATCTGGCCGTCGGGACTCGTCACCTCTCTGACGTCGTTGAGGGATTACAACGACAGGCATCAGAGGAGTTCAGAGATGTACCCTTGAACCAAAGTTGATTTGGGGTTTTATTGTTTATTTAAATATCTAAGGACACATTAGCCGTAGCTGGGGCTAAGATCAACTTAGACGGGACCGTTTAGATCCGACAAGAGAGCATTTGGGCTCTATTGTGCCAGTTTAAGGACGTAGCGGTCCATTGCCAGTTTTAGGGACGTAGTGGTCCATTATTAGTTTAGGGACGTTTCGGTCCGTCGCCAGTTTAAGGACGTAGTGGTCCATATTCCAGTTTAGAGACGTGGTGGTCCATCGCCAATTTAGGGACGTGGTGGTCCGATTTTAGTTTAGGGACGTTTCGGTCCGTCGCCAGTTTAGGGACGTAGTGGTCCGTCATTAGTTTAGGGACGTTTCGGTCCGATTTTAGTTTATGGACGTTTCGGTCCGATGTTAGTTTATGGACATTTCGGTCCCATATTAGTTTAGGGACATCTCGGTCCACGAGTTTAAGGACCCCGCAGTCCATATCGATGTGTGGTCGTTGGGACCCGTCACCTCTTTGACGTCGTTGAGGAATTACAACGACGGATGTCAAAGGAGTTCGGAGATGTACCCTCGAACCGGATGTAAATTGATTTAAAAGAGCCATTTTGCTCAATCAATTTAATTTAAGGACTTATGGCCAAAATTGGGCTAAGTCCAGTTGAAATGTTCAACATTTTATTTGCATTGCATTTTTTATTTAGGCTCTACCCACAAAAGATATAGAGTATCAGTTTCTTTTGGGCTCTGCCCATTTGCAAAGTATCTACTTCGTTTGGGCTTTGCCCCTTTTTAAAATGCATGGCATTCTGAATATTTTGTTTGGGCTCTGCCCATTTATAAATGATGCAAAGCATCTGTTCTTGTTTGGGCTCTGCCCCTTAAAATAATGCATTTGCGCTTTGTTGAGCCTGTTAGGCCTTCTCTTAATTGGGCTTGGCCCATTTTAATGCATCTGCGCTTTGCGCTAAGTAATGAGCGCAAGTCCATATGGTGATGACACGTGTCGTGCTTTGATGAGCGCAAGCGCACTAGCGCAGTGCAATGCGCTGTTGACACGTGGCGCGCTCTCAGCGAGTTGCGCCAATTCCAGAGAGCAAAGCTCTATTTCAAGGCGCGTAGCGCAAGTTGTTCTGCAGCTGACACGTGGCGCGCTCTCAGGAGCGCAACAGCGCAGTTTGGAAGTGCAAAGCACTAAGAATCTTTTTAGATTCCAGAACAGAAGTGCAAAGCACTAAGAATCTTTTAGATTGCAAAGTTCTGTTCAAGTTCTTGGTCTAAATTAGATCAAAGAAAAAAATAAATTTCTTCTTTATTCGAAGAACCAGAGGTTCGCAGAAGTGCAAAGCACTATTCTTTTATTGTTTACATCGTTTTTAAAGAACCGAAGGTTCACAAGAAGTGCAAAGCACTGTTTTCTTCTTTTTTATAAAGATCATTGATCTTTTTTTTGTTTTAGACTAATGGTCTTTTAGAAGGAATTTCTTCTAATCCATGAAGGTTCTTTACCTCTTTCTTGAAATTTTCTCGGAGTTCTTTCTGTTTAGGGTTCTTGAATTCTCAAAAAAAACTCGATGCCTTTGAATTGAGGCCTAAGGTCCTTTTTATAGTGCTCACAAATTAGTTAAATTTGTTAAAGAGATCATCCTCTGAGTGATTTGGGGAATTTTCCCTACCGTTGGATCTTTGATCCAAGGGCTTCTGCCTTGCAGAAGAAAATCTTCTTGTTTCAACAAGAACAGAAAAGATTTCTTAAAAATCTTAATTTAATTTGGCGCAGATGCCCCAGCGCATGACACGTGTCGCGCAGCGCAGAGCGTAGCGCAACTGCGCTAGTGCATCTGCGCTGACACGTGTCGTGCAGCGCAGAGCGTAGCGCAACTGCGCTAGTGCATCTGCGCTGACACGTGTCGTGCAGCGCAGAGCGCAGCGCAACTGAAGCGTTGCTTCAGGCAAATAGAGCTCTGCTCTGATTGGGCGCGTCTTCTTGGGCGCAGCGCTGATACATCTGCGCCTGACACGTGGCGCAGAGCGCGCAGCGCAAAGGATCTGAAGCGTTGCTTCCTTTAAACAGAGCTTTGCTCTGATTGGGTGCGCTGCGCTTGAGACTTGAAGCGTTGCTTCGAAAATTTAAATTTTGAATTCAAACAGAGCTTTGCTCTGATTGGGCGAAACAAATGCCCCCCCAACGTTGCGCTCACGTGGCGCACACGTGAGTGCAACGGTGGCAACCCCTTCTGACCGTTGGATTGAGGGGGAATTCCAAGAGGCGCAAGCGCCTTATAAATAGGGCCTTTTAACCCTTAGAAAATCTCACCATTTTCTTGGATTTAGATTTTCAGAGCTCTGCTCTTTGCTTAAGAATTTCAGAGCTTTGCTCTTGTTTTCAGAACTCTAGAGCTTTGCTCTTATCTCCCAAAGTTTAGAAAACTTTTAGGTAATAATTAATTTTAAAATTAAGTTAAGTTAATTTAAATCAATTTTAACCAATAGAGCTCTGCTCTCATGGATCTTTTGATCTGAAGAAATTCCTTTTAGGGTTTTATTAACAGAGCTTTGCTCTCACAAATCCATAGATCTACAGAGATCTTATTCATGGGTTCTAACCCATGAACAGAGCTTTGCTCTTTGAATCAAATGTAGATCTTTTAGATCTGAAACAAATGAAGAATTTTTCTATAAGCTTTCGTGGATCTTTTTTTTATTTCAGAAATTTTAATTTTAAATTTCTTTTCAAAAACTTGCTTTTTGATGGAGTATTATAGAGCTAAGCTCTTTCTTAAGGAATTTTAATTCTTTTGAGACCAGAATTTGACAAGTGTCACTCTGTGACAGAGCTTTGCTCTGAAAGAGGAGATTCTCTCCTTGTCTCTAGGGATTCTCTCCCCCTTTTTATTATGGGAATGTTCCCCCTAAGGACCAACTGACAATCTCATCCAATGATGAGTTTGTCTCTTTAATTGACGTATTGTCATTTAGATTTTGTGGGTCCCTCTTTGGTCCCTTACTCACTGCACTGGGGTGCGGTGTAATTAATTAATTTTGATTTTAATTAATGCATTTTCTTCTTTCAATGTCAAGCGTTGGGATTACAACACTGACGGCTACATTGCTCTTTTTGCAGCGATCATGTCTGAAGACACTTCATTCCCGTTTGTCCGCTCGGAGGAAGGATTCCCAGAGGCGCCTTTGGACCGTGAGGTCCTGACCATGATCAAGGCATACGACCCTGAGCATAAGAGTCTCCACCTCTGGGGGTCGTGGTACAATCAGATCATTATGGGCCGACGGAGCTTTACATGCGCGGTGCCGTCGGAACCCATAACGGCGATTCATTATGCTACCCCACCCTCGGTGCAGTATGCCGTGGAGCTGGCAGACTGGACATCAAAAGGTTTTCTACATCCCGCTATAGATGCGATACCGGTCCAGCGTCCTATGGTTTTGGACATCCTAGGACGTCGTATCTGTCAAGGTGAAGCGCGGCCTTGGGGGCAATCGTATAACCTTGGTTTGATTCCCCGCCACCCGATTGGCTATCTGCCATGGGCCCGGTATATCCTGTCGACGAAGAAGTCACAGTTGATAAGACTAGGATTGTACACCGCAGTCTACGTCTCTCTCTTCCAATATCCTACGCTCCCCACCTGGTGGCTCAAGGCCTTCTTGGAGCAATGGAATATTCCCACCCACACTTTCCTTGCCATGGATCGGGAAGTGTCAATTTCTCTGGAGGAATTTGCGGAGGTATCCGGCTTACCAGTGATGGGGGAACATTATGAGGAGCTGCTCCCAACAGACGTGTACGTTTTCGGAGCTAGGCCAATGGTAAGGGGGGTCACTCCGGATACTGCTGTTCAACACCAGTTCCCAAGCTTAATTAACGTGTTGAACATATATGAGTCTCTCTTCGTTGAACATGGGAGTCGAGGAGTTAACTTTGAGGATTTCATTGCTCGGTTCCTTCACCCCAACGCCCTCTCTGCGGCCACTGCCAAGTCTGCCACCCTCGAGGACCCTTTCGGTTTAGGTTTGGATAACCTGCCGGCGAACGAAATAGGTCAAAAGGATTTCTTTCTTCCTAACTTTCCAACCGTGTCTCTTGCAGAAGTAGCGGCCCCTGGGATGGATGAGGAGACCTTTTTCTTGGGGTTTCTCGGGTTATGGTTGAGTTGGTTCGCTATCCCAATGCACTCTCATCGAATGCGACCCTCTGTCTTTTATCCAGCACATCGGATGGTCATCGGGGTGAAGGTAGCTGTTGGGATCGCCGGCCTGGCACACTTATACCACGGTCTCAGTCGAGCGGCGAATGCCAGTGAGCCCGGGGTTTTGCATGTGGTCTTCCCGATGCATTACTTCGCGTCGTGGCTCGAGTTACACACGGCGGGTGTCTTCGGGATGCACAAGAGGCCCTCGTTCTTTGACAAGAGCGGTTTTCCTCGCATTATACAACTGATCGGTGCATCAATTGTAAACCCTTCACAACGGAACGCTAGGGGCTTGCTCCTTCGCCCCCATACCGTCGAAGCCGGGATGTCCTTTGTCGATAAGGTGTTGACCGTTGGAAAGGTGTCCACCACCGTGACGCGGCCATTACAGGATATCTTTAAGGATGGAGCTTCTGTTTTAACGGCCCGGGAGACCCTCCACTTATATTCCATTAGACCGGGCTTTTTAGTTTTTAGGCAGAATGATGTGGCAATTTTTATGAGGTATAACCCACATCGTTTTGCTCAACAACTGGGCTACGATCAAGGGGTCCCCTTGGAAGCCTTTTTGGTGGAACCAGCTGCCACTGAAGAGGGGATGGAGAACGCCTTGCACCATTTCATGCGCGTGAATACGACCTCTCGTTTTTTTATTAATGCGCCGACTTACGCTCCGAGACTCCTCAATGTGTACAAAGATTGGTACAATCATGCGACAGGGGCAGTCATAAAGGAGGAAAGGCGACTGTTGGTTGATCGTAAGGGTGCACCTCCAGGTACCGATCGCAACGCTCCCTTGGTTCCTAGGACCCTAGTAATCGCTCCCTTAAAAGATGCCGGGGGCAGACCATCACGCGCGCAAAGTCCTCCACGTGAACTATCACCTCCTGATATCGCGGAAATACCTCCTGCACCCTGTGCTCAGGCGGAAGCAGTGGTTGTACCCTCACCGGAGTCTGGCGTGGGTGCGGACATCGGGACTCGTCGTCCCAGAGCAGCTGCTAAACGGAAGTCGATCCCTCGCGGGCCCAGGGTCGGAGGGCAAAAGAAAAAGAAGTCGCTCTTTGCAGCGGACGCTGCGTTCGGCCAGGAACCCCACGCTCCTTATTCCGAGGGTCTGCTCGAATATGGGACTAACGCGGGATTATTGATGCCGCTGCCGGACGATACAGACTTGGAAGCTGCTCTCAGAGCTTCAGCATGGCTGGTGAAGCGTGATGCGTGGCTGGCTAAGCTTGCGCAATCAGGTAACTAGTAGTCACTTTTTCTTTATTGCAACGTATTTTCTTCGTCATTTATATATATATTTACCTTTTAACTAACGCTTTTTCTTTCTTTTCTTTCAACAGGGATTACCGATGAAGAAGCCATTGCCGCTTCTCTGAAGACTTTCCAGGAGGAGGAACGTCTCAGAGAATCTATGGGTCTGAGTAAGTTTCGATTCATCGAATTTTTCATTTTCCTTGCGTTATGGTCGACCTAACCTTTCCATCTTAATTGCAGGGACTTCAATGCCGCTCCCTCCTAGCGACGCAGATGTTCTACCAGCGGCCGATGTTCCTGTTTCCTCTAGGGCACCGCAGGAGGCTCATCTCGGAGAGCCGATGAGAGATGCCTTGAAGGCTCTGGAGGCATCCCTGAATGAAGATGATGATGCCTTGAAGGAGGCATCACGGAGGTCCCTCATGACCGCTCGGGAGGAGAGGGAACGGTTGAGGCGTGAGGCGAAGGCGCGTAGGGCTGCCTTGGCTATGGGAGCGGGCCCTAGCACCGTTCCTCGAGCTGATACTCCCTCTGAAGAGGCCCCTGTCGCCCTGTCCACTGCGCGCAGAGGGGTGGCACGTGCAGCTCGGAGCGCGAACGGTAAATCCGCCTCAGGTAATGTTTCTCTTGGAGTTTTTGTTATAAGTATCTTAATGTCGTTTGTCCTTACATCTCTCATCTTGCAGGACCAAGTCCGATCGAGGGGGAGGCGGAAACCGTCAATCTCGAAGGGACAGAGAGGGCAGTACCTGCCGAACTCGAGCCGACGGTGGGCAACGTCGTTGTGGCTTTGGAGCTTGGGGTAGAGGTTGAGGGGCCTGCAGCCGATAAGGTCACGGATGCTGAACCCGAAGTGGTGGCAGATGACGTGATCATTATAACTGAGCCCAGAGTGGCGGCGAATGAGGCGCTCGAGACCGGTGATCCCCCGGCGATGGTGGACGATACAACCGCCACTATTGAGCCTGAGATGGTAGTGGGCGAGATGGCCACGATTCCTGAAGACGAGCCAACCGCTCCTTCTCTGGAATCTGGCAATACTCCAGTCATAGCTCTTCCCGTCTACGGTCCTCCGCCGTCTCCCGGGCTTGCGAGCACGACGACAGTCCCTATTGAATCGGGCGATGAGGCCACAGGCGGTGGTCTCATGTCGATAGAGGAGGGAGTCGTTTCTGTTTCCGCCGGGAGCTCCTCAGGTACACCTTAAGTTGTTGTTTTTTTTTTTATTTGCTTTACAATCTTTTCTGACGAGTTCATTTTTCGTAATGCAGGTGCAGCTAGTGTTGATGCCCCACTACTTGAGGGAGCTCCCTCCACGACTGCTTTGGCGATGGTTACCCCTCGGCCCTCTCTTACACCGTCAAAGATGTTGGAAGGTATGGGTTTATAACTTATTAATCCTATGTTTGAGATATACAGTTTATGTACTGAAGTCACACCGTTGTATCTTTCAGGAGTGCTTTTTGATCATCTCTATCAAGTGTTGCTCCCACACTTCTCCTTCCCATCTGAATTCGCCTCCCCGTCTGGTGGCGCTGGTGAGTACTTGTTCCCGATTGGTAGCTTTGTCTTTTTAGCGGTAGAATTATTTCCAACTCTCTCTTGTTGTGACTGCAGCGTTGCAAATCGAAGGGGGAGCAGGAAGATCGGCTGTGCCACCAGTCCTTCCGGACTTGCCACCTGTCTCCACTGGTATAGTAAACCATTTTATCAATGACTTCCTTCATATCTATTGAATCATCATCTAATCGCATTTCGTCTTTTTCAGCTGTCGTTTCAGTCTCAGTGCCTTTTGAGTCTCGTATTACAGTACCGGGTGGCCCTTCTCAGCGACGTCCGTCTTCGAAAGGTGCCGCAAATAGTTTGCGCATGCTGAGTGACTACATCGAGGAATTCGACATTGCGGCTCCGGTGTCTGCTGAGGATTTCGCCACGACGGTTAACCCGATGTTGGCGATATTTGCTACCTTTCATGACGAGGGTGCTGTTGCCTCTTGGGTTAACTATTGTCGGGAAATTGAGGCTTGCCTTCATCAGCTAGAGTCAATGCGCTTGTCTCCTGAGATTTTGGCCTCAAGCACTCAACGGGGAGCGTGGCTCGAGCAAAGCGCTTCTCATTTCCGTCATCTGGAACAAGAGGTGGTTTTGAGGCTGAAGGATTGCCAAGATTCTTCGAGCAGAACTGCTCGCTTGCGTGCCGAAGTTGAGACGAACGCTGCTGAGGTAAAGACCGTGTTCGAGGGTCTTCTGGAGCGCATGTCGAATGGGCTGAGACTGAAGCGGGCACTCGATATTGCCGAGCGTGACATCGCAGGCCGTGAGGCTGCTCATCAGGCTATGAGGGACCAGCTTGCTTCCGTCGCACAGCAGCGGGCCCAAGTGGAGGCGGAGTTGGCAGTGGTGGCCAATCGGGAAAAGGCATGGAAGGAAGTGTGCGAGCAATTGCTGGATCTGTGCAAGACGCTTCCTTCTCAGTAATTTTCTTTGTATCGTTGGTATTTGTAACATATATGTATATCTTGTATTCTTTAGTACGATGTATCCTAAACTCAATCAAATCTTATGAATGAAGGATGCATATTTTTTTGTAATGCCTTGTGTCATTTCTCCGTCTTTTCTTTCTTTTATTATCAGCATATCATCTTAGCGAACATGGTCGACGGATAGTAGGGCACATCTTGACTTTCCTAATAATCGGCGATGGCTTAGGTCGCAGGTTCAAATCTGCTGCCTGAGACTTTTCAACTCCATAAGCCGTGAGGGTCTCATAGAGAATTTTCTCCCTACGGATCGAGAGGATCTCGCAGGTGGGTTTTCTCCTTAGGAATCGTGAGGATTCCTAAGTGTGGTTTTCTCTTATAAGTCAAAAGGATCCTATAAGAGAATTTCTCCCTCTTGCGAGTCGAGAGGGCTCGCAAGCGGTTGTTTCCCTCTTTGCCGAGAATCGATTTCAGAGAGTGAGATCCGTGGATAGTATGCAAGAGACCATTTAGGATTGACTTGCAGGATCCCATTGCCCCTCTTACGAGTCGAAAAGGCTCGTAAGCGGTTGTTTCCCTCTTTGTCGAGAATCGACTTCAGAGAGTGAGATCCGTGGATAGTATGCAAGAGACCATTTAGGATTGACTTGCAGGATCCCATTGCCCCTCTTACGAGTCGAAAAGGCTCGTAAGCGGTTGTTTCCCTCTTTGTCGAGAATCGATTTCAGAGAGTGAGATCCGTGGATAGTATGCAAGAGACCATTTAGGATTGACTTGCAGGATCCCATTGCCCCTCTTACGAGTCGAAAAGGCTCGTAAGCGGTTGTTTCCCTCTTTGTCGAGAATCGACTTCAGAGAGTGAGATCCGTGGATAGTATGCAAGAGACCATTTAGGATTGACTTGCAGGATCCCATTGTTCAGGAAGCAAGTTTTTGAATCCTTACTGCCCGAGATATGAGTCAGAAAAGCTCTCGTCACGGAGTGTTTGTATCCGTGAGTTGAGAAGTTTTGCGAGGGATTATTTGTTTCCCAAGCGCCAAGGATTATTTGTGTCCTTGGGGTTTGAAACGAATCGATGGTTCCCGCGGAGGCGCTGGTGGCTCTGCGAGTCGACGCGGATCAGAAGGCTCTCGTCAAGGAGTGTTTGTATCCGTGAGTTGAGAAGTTTTGCGAGGGATTATTTGTTTCCCAAGCGCCAAGGATTATTTGTTTCCTTGGGGTTTGAACGAGTCGAGGGTTCCCGCGGAGGCGCTGGTGGCTCTGCGAGTCGACGCGGATCAGGAGGCTCTCGTCAAGGAGTGTTTGTATCCGTGAGTTGAGGAGTTTTGCGAGGGATTATTTGTTTCCCAAGCGCCAAGGATTATTTGTTTCCTTAGGGTTTGAAACGAGTCGAGGGTTCCCACGAAAGCGCTGGTGGCTCTGCGAGTCGACGCGGATCAGAAGGCTCTCGTCAAGGAGTGTTTGTATCCGTGAGTCGAGAAATTTTGCTAGGGATTATTTGTTTCCCAAGCGCCAAGGATTATTTGTGTCCTTGGGGTTTGAAACGAGTCGATGGTTCCCACGAAGGCGCTGGTGGCTCTGCGAGTCGACGCGGATCAGAAGGCTCTCGTCAAGGAGTGTTTGTATCCGTGAGTTGAGAAGTTTTGCGAGGGATTATTTGTTTCCCAAGCGCCAAGGATTATTTGTGTCCTTGGGGTTTGAAACGAGTCGATGGTTCCCACGGAGGCGCTGGTGGCTCTGCGAGTCGACGCGGATCAGGAGGCTCTCGTCAAGGAGTGTTTGTATCCGTGAGTCGAGGAATTTGCTGGCTTCTTCGGTTGAAATGAACCGTTGAGGTTTAGCTTCGTCGTTCGACGGAATCCGCTGGGGAAGTATGGTTTCTTCTTTGTTTACGCCCTTGGATTGTATACAGGGATCGATGTGACCTTGACTGTAGGGCCAAAGTTTTATCATTTCTTCTTTTATTTTATTTTATTTCCGCGATGCTCTATCATTTCAGCTTTTATATCGCGAAGGTCGCGATTGCCCAAACATTTCGGCAATTTTTCGCGGTGCCCAATCATTTCGGCTATTTTTATTTTTACTCGCTGCTTTTTATTGCGAGTTGCCCAATCATTTCGGTTATATTTTTTTTTATTTTTTTTTTATTTTTATTTTTACTCGCTGCTTTTTATTGCGAGTTGCCCAATCATTTCGGCTATTTTGCATGCATACATTTTACTTGCTGCTTTTTATTGCAAGTTGCCCTATCATTTCGGCCATTTCGTATGCATGAGCGGCCTGCTGGCTTTTGCCGTAAACCTGAAATTGGACACCGATTTCGGCATCAGCACCGCTACAACTGTGATATTACCAGGAGCGAATCATCATTTGCCTCTGTCGTTGTCGAACAAAGGAGGCTTAGCGACCAGGGTTAGGGTCCTGTCGGCTAAGGCTTTTGACTTCATGAGCCGTAAGGGTCTCGTGAAGGTATTTCTCCCTACAAGTCGTGGGGATCTTGTAGGTGTATTTTTTTTTTTTTTTTTTTTTTTTTTTTTTTTTTTTTTAGGAATCGTGGGGATTCCTAAGTGTATTGTTCCGCTGTAAGTCGTAAGGATCCTACAGGAAGGTTTTCTCCTTGTAAGTCGAGAGGACTTACAAGTGTTGTTTGCTGTACAAGCACATCCCTAGTCATGGATGGGACTTTGTTAGGAAAATATTTATTTGTGCCCGTGGATTGTATACAAGGGTCAACATGAGCCGCTTGTAGGGCAGCATTGGAAGTTTGTGGGGGTTTGCTTAAGCACAGGTTTAGGTCTCTGTGACTTAAGACTTCCAAATCTTATGAGCCGTGAGGGTCCCATAAGAGAGTTCTCCTTACGAGTCGTGAGGATCTCGCAAGTGTATTTTCTCCTTAGGAATCGTGAGGATTCCTAAGTGTGTTGCTCCCTTGTGAGTCGTAAGGATCTCACGCGGGTGGTTTCTCCTTATAAGGTCGTGAGGACCCTATAAGTGTCTTCAACGAGGTTGCGCCCTTTCAGGTTTTCACAAACACTCGCCGGTAGTCCTGTTGTTTTTACTCACGGAGCCCTTTCGGGTTTTCATCCGTGCCCATTTTGCTTATGGACTTACCGCTTTTTTTTTTTTTTTTTTTTTTTTTTTTTTTTTTTTATCTCGTCAGCCTAAAGATGCTGTGGTAGTAGTTTAAAGACGTTTCGGTCTGTTATTAGTTTAAGGACATCTCGGTCCGCTATTAGTTTAAGGACATTTCGGTCCAATGTGGAGAGGGCTGACTACTGCTTATAAAGCTTGGGCTTAGGAAGACAGCGAGCGGACATAGTCGTCGTCATCTGCTATTGACCTAGGCTGTGGCCCATTAAGCGTAGTATTTCTTTAAGAAGCGACCGTTTATTGGTCTGAAGGGTCTTTCACCGTGCATGTCCATGAGTAGATAGGCCCCGCCCTGGTAGACCTTATCGATGATGTAGGGTCCTTCATAGTTTGGCTCAAACTTTCCCCGCTTGGCGCGATTGGGGATCATGGGCCTTTTGACCACTAGCACTAGTTCGCCTTGATGGAACGTTCTCGGTCGGGTCAATCTTTCGTATGAGCGCGTCATCTTTGCTTTATAAGCCTCTAGATTTTGTTGCGCTATGAGCCGTGTTCCTTCAAGGGCGTCAAGCTCCTCAAGCCGAAGGTGAGCATTTTCTACGTTCGTCAGCTCGTGGTGGACTGCTACTCGTAGAGAGGGTAACTCTATCTCGAGGGGGAGTACTGCTTCCGTCCCAAACACCAACGCGTATGGCGTTGTTTTTGTGGCTGTCTTGAACGTAGTTCGATACGCCCAAAGAGCTTCTTGCAGCCTCTCGTGCCAGTCTTTCTTATTTCGGGATACTGTTTTCTTTATGATCTTCGTCAAGGTCTTGTTGAAGGCCTCAGCTAGACCGTTAGCTCGGGGGTTATAAACTGAGGAATATCTCCAGTCTATATTGTGCTGCTGTGCGAAGCGGCTAATCTTATGACTTCGGTAGGCTGGCCCATTATCAGAGATGATTCTTCTCGGGGTTCCAAACCGGTATATGACATGCGTTCTGAAGAAATGGAGGATATTCTCCGTCTTCACTTCCCTCAACGGTACCGCCTCTGCCCATTTGGAGAAGTAATCAGTCGTCGCCAAGATGAAACGATGTCCCTTTGACGATGCTGGTTCGATGGGACCGACTATGTCAGTTCCCCACATTTCAAATGGCCAACTAGCCACTGTTGGATGCAGTGGATTGGGATGCTGATGGATGAAGTCTCCATGAATTTGGCATGAATGACATTGCCTCGCATATTCTAGGCAATCCTGCATCATCGTGGGCCAGTAGTAGCCCATCCGCTTTATCTTTAACTTCATCTTAGGGCCTGCTTGGTGGGAACCGCAGAGTCCGTCGTGAACTTCTTGGACGACCCTTCTCGCTTCGTCAGGTCCTAAGCATCTCAGCCACAGAGAATCGAATGACCTTTTGTACAGAGTATCATTGACGAAGGCGAAAGACAGAGCTCGTTTCGTAAGCTGATGTCTTGTGGACGCTTCTTCAGGTATTCGGTGGAACTTGAAGTAATCTATGAAGACTTCTCTCCAGTCTTCGGCGTTTTCCCAGTCTTTTATTTGCAGGGTTGTCTCCTCTTTCGCTCCTTTTTCTTCAGACGATTCCGGAGATATTTCCGTTGGGGCAAGCACTCGACGACTTTGCACCACGATTCTAACGTCGTCGAGGTTCTCGTCAGCCAGTTCTTTAGCAAGTTTGGCTAGTGCGTCTGCTTTGCTGTTTTCCGCGCGCGGTATGCTTCCCAACGTGTAAGAGGGAATTTGGGTTAGCAGTTGTTGCACTTTTTCACCGTATTTTACCAATTCCGGTTTACATGTTTGGTAATCGCCGTTTACTTGACTGACGACCAGTTGGGAGTCCCCGTATATGAGGAGGCTCTCAATTCCCATATCAATGGCGATCTCAAGGCCTGCTATCAGAGCTTCATATTCAGCTTCATTATTCGTCCTCGGCTCCGTTAAGGAGAAGGCGAAGCGCATTATTCCTCCTTGGGGAGTCACAAAGATGAGTCCCACCCCCGACTTGATCGTTGGCGTACTTTGTTTGTGCTTTTTCATAGAAGACGCTCCATCGAAATAAAGCTCCCAACGGGTATCACCACTGTCGATTGCGTCAAACGCATGTCTGTCCGGCAAATCGCAGTTTAAAGGAGAGTCGGCAGGTATGGGATGCTCAGCAAGGAAGTCAGCGATGGCCTGGCCTTTTACTGCCTTGAGAGGTTGATATGTTATGGAAAATTCCATCAAGAGCAGGGCCCATTTGGCGAGTCGTCCTGTCAATATGGCTTTTGACATTAAATATTTGAGAGGGTCCACTTTTGAAATCAGACGGACCTCGTGCGCCAACGCATAGTGCCTAAGCTTTGTTATTGCGAAGATCAATGCCAGGCAGTGTTTTTCAATGGGAGAATAGTTGCTTTCTGCCCCCAGCAGTACTCGACTTAAGTAGTAGAGTGCTCTTTCTTTCCCTTGATCGTTCTCTTGTGCCCATAGTGCGCCTAAGGAACCTTCAAGGGCGGTTGTATAAAGAATAAGAGGCTTTCCCTTAACCGGAGCAGCCAACACCGGCGGGTTCTGCAGGTATTGTTTGATCTCATCCAGTGCGCCTTGGCATTTTTGATCCCAAACGAATGGGGTTCCTTTCTTCATCAGGTGACTGTAAGGACGGCACTTTCCTGAAAGGTTGGCTATAAATCGGCGTATGTATGCGAGTTTCCCTTGGAGAGACCGCAACTGTTTGAGAGTCCTCGGCGGAGGCATCTCCATGATCGCTTTGATCTTTGACGGATCTATTTCAATACCTCGGTGTCGAACGACGAATCCTAGGAATTTACCCGAGGAAACCCCGAACGCACATTTAAGAGGATTCATCTTCAAGTTGTATTGCCGAAGGCGTTGAAACACGATCTTCAAATGCTCGAGATGTTCCTCGTATGATTTGCTTTTAACCACGAGATCGTCGATATAGCATTCAACAATTTCATGTATGAGGTCGTCGAAGATCTTTGTCATGGCCCTCTGATAAGTAGCACCGGCGTTCTTCAAACCGAAGGGCATCACTTTGTAACAAAATATACCAAGAGGAGTCCTGAAGGCTGTGTGCTTCTGGTCTTCGGGATGCATTTTTATCTGGTTATACCCCGACGAGCCGTCCATGAAGGAGAAAACCTCATGAGTGGATGTGTTGTCTATCATAAGTTCAGTGACTGGCACTGGGAAATCATCTTTTGGGCAGGCTTTATTAAGATCCCGAAAGTCTACGCATATGCGTACTGTCCCATTTTTCTTCATTACTGGGACGATGTTGGCAATCCATTCAGGGTACTGAACTTCCTGAATGAAGCCAGAGTCGATTAACTTTTTGACTTCGGTGTTTATGCTCATCTCAAGCTCGAGTCGCATTCTTCTCGGCGCTTGTTTGACGGGCTTGATGTCTGGAGATATTGCTAGTCTATGTACAGCAACTTCTGGATCTAATCCCGGCATCTCGGAATAGTTCCATGCGAAGCAATCTTTATGCTGCACGAGGACGTCTTTTAACGCAGCCACCCTCTCTTCAGACAGCAGCTCGCTGACGAATGTCGGTCGCGGATCATCTACTGTCCCCAACTCAATTTTCTTAAGATTATCTGCGGTGGTATGGATTCCGTCCTCCAGTTCTTTCGGAGCTGGGGGAAATTCTGAGATCACCTCGTCGCTGCCGTTTTCAAAGCACCAAGGGAGGTTGTTCATATCCTCGGACCCTTCTTTTAATATTGTTATCACATGGCAAGTGCGAGTTTCCTGCTGATCCCAATGCGAGGTTGGTCTTGTTCTTGTGTTTTTGGGTTCGTGCTTTTGCGGAGGCGCTACCTTCCAACTGTCAGACAATGCGAACTTGCTAAGCTGATATTGATCCTCCGCCCAATTCTTAAAGGTGAAGCAATCTTCGAGTGGATGCCCTATTACTCGATGGTAAAAGCAATATTTTGGGTTGGAGACTTCGCCCGCCTGCTCAGGATGTTTAGACTCTGGCAGAGTAAGCATTTGATGTTTCAGAGCAAGCTCAAATATTTTCCTTGTTTTGTTCTGAGGAAATGAGTATGCTCGACCCATTTTCTTCATGATGGCTTGGTCAACAACGCTTGACTCTCGGATGCGTGGCTTCTTAGCTTTGCTTTGCGGTTGTCGAGCGCTTCTCTTGCCTTTCGACTTATTTCCGCCTTCGAGTCGAACTTTCTTAATAGTAGGTTGACAAGGGGCGGCGTTTTCGTCTTTCATCGCCCGCTGAAGGAGGCGCCGTGTCTTGGCCTTCTCATAGATTGCCATTTCACGATCATGATCATCTCGGGATTCTCGACTGGCATCCTTTGTAGGTTTGCTCATTTGGCCTTCAGCCGATGGGTTAGGAGGTCTTGCATAGGGAATTTTCACTGATTCCGGATTAGTTTCTTCCCAGTGAGCGTCTGCTTCTTCATCAAAGTCATTCATGACATAACAGCTGTTTATTAGCTCACGTTTCTTTGAGCGAATATACCCGAGCCCTTTCGTTTCCGTTCTCCCGTTAGGCAGTTTGCATTGAGTTCCGGGAACGTTCCAGACCCTGTCATAGAATTTGGCCTTTCTGACGGTCTGTGTGAAGGACATCCCTTGGCGTTTCAGCAGCTTCTTCAAACCTTCGGTATAATACCTGGGAAGACGGATAGGCTGGAGCCTGTCGAGCGTGGGATCCGTGCCGTGCCAAATTTCCTTTTCCACCTTGTTTTCTTCAGAACGGTAGAATAGGATTGCTTTCTCGCCTTTTCGTCCGGGAGGGATATAGAATGTCTGCAATTCTTCTATGCTGTTGGTGTCGAGTGCATCCAGTTCTTTGTAATGCTCGAGCGGCACCAAGGTTATCTGTAGACTTCGCTCTTCCTCGGCAGAAGCCCGTATCGAAGGCCGAGCAGGGAATACAGCATGAACTTCATCCTCTGAGTCACTACCGAAGATCAATGAAGGACCAGACGGTCCTGGCCTGGTGGACCGGGACGGACCTGAATAAATTATATCCTCCTCCTCCTCGGTGTCACTGCCGAAGATAGGGATGGTTGCGTTAGTTTTGTTCTCCGGTTTGTGACACCTTTCCGCGTCTTCGAAATTCGGTAAGAAGTATTTGGCATCTTCATATTTGCGAACTTCGTTCACGGAAAATGGATTCAACTCTCCTGCCACTGTGTACTCGAGGCCGTCCCTAGAATACTTCATGCACTGATGCTGTGTAGAAGGGATGATATTGTATTCGTGTAGCCATGGTCGGCCGAGCAGAGCATTGTAGCACGTCTTGGCGTCTATAACATGGAATTTGATGTCTGTGACGAGCACCCCGAAGCGTAGCGTCAATATCACAGATCCGAGAGTCTTTGAGGATTGAGAGTCGAAACCGGAGATGGTGATTTTGTCCCGGGCGAGGTGTTGGACACTCATGCAAATCTCCTTTAACACTCGCACATTGAGTAAATTGACAGACGATCCGTTATCGACCAAGATTTTTCCTATCTTTATGTCATGGCAGTATCCTGAAACATAAAGTGGGCGATTGTGCTCACATGTTCCGAGGAGAAGGTCTTCATCACCAAAAGCAACGTCGGCTGTGTGCACCTCTTCCAATTCATCCTTCATCTTTTGTTCGGCTAGGAAAGCCTGGAACTGGTCCGGATCTTGTAGGGCCTTAATCAGAGAATCCCTCGCTTCTTTCGATAGCAATAGGGCATCGAGAATGCTGAGTTGTGAGGGTAGCTTTCTCAGATGCGCCAAGACATTGTAATCTACTTTATTCCTTTTTGGGGGATTCTTGGCGGTTAACTCTTCCGCAACTTGGCCATCCAAAGCGATGTCTTCAGAGACCTTCTCTTTCCCTTTGTTTTTCTTATTCAAGGGTCCGAGGTTCTTTTCGGGTAATGTTCGATTGCGCAGCTGTATATTCTCGCAGGCCTTCGGTTCTTTTTCTTTTCCTGAAGTGGGTTCTTCGAAGAGAGGGCCAAGCTCTAGCTCTTCATCGGAGTCGCTCCCAAATGTAGGCACTTGTGACCCGGTAGTGTTAACCATGTGACAATTGCCGGCAGTTCTTTCAAGTTCTTTAGTCGTATTTCTTTGGCCTCGGCGAATTTTACGTTTTTCCCGTTTAAATCGTTGTCGATCAGCGACGTATCCTTGCCACCATCCATTGAAAGCTTTGCAATCTTGGGTGGAATGCGAGACCTTCTGATGGTATAAGCAATAAAAGGGGTGCATTTCTATCGCGCCGGTAACTTTTTCTTCAGAGGGTGGTAGCTTCATGCCCATCGATATGGCCTTAGCAAATTTCTTTTTTATCTTGAATTGGCTTTTGTCAGTGGTGGAGGCATTTTGCTCCAACGGGATCATTTCAGCTCCTTCCTCAAGTCGCTGACGCTTAGCCCTTTCGAATATAGCCATCTCGCGTTCTCGATCAGCCTTGCTTTTCAACCGAGCTTCATTAAGAAACGCATTAATCATTTCAACCGGTAACCCTGGGGTTCCTGATTCGGCATTTGCCCCCAGCGTTTCAGTGCCAGAAGTTCCTTCATCGTTCGTGGTCGAATGGGAGATCATATGACAGCTTGCCACATATTCGTCAAATTCATCCGATGAACTTTCTCCTTCATCTTCTTTTTGGAAGACGTGATCAAGGAAATCTTGGAGCGTGATGGGAGTTCGCGCCTTTTGGTTATATTCATCCAGCGCATCGATTTGCTTTTGTAAGTCCGTGCGCTTGTCGCCAGGCTTCACGGGCTTCTTAGATTTCTTCTTCTTCTTTTTCGAAGATTTTGACGGTTGGCTATGAACGCTTGAACTACCACCATCGGTCTCCGGGGTCGGTCGTGGCTTCAACATTCCCTCAATAACCTGCGGTTCCAAGGGGTTCTTCCACTTGACCGCTGGGCAGGTTTGAAGATCATTTAGCATTCTTTTCGTTTTGGCCGATAATACAACCTCCCAGGGAGCCTCTTCAATAACGGAGCATGTTGCCCCCGGCGTATTCGTCCCCTTATAGGTGTGGGGCTGCGGAGGGTTCACCTTCCATTTGTCAGACAGCGCAAATTTGCCCTGACGGTATTGATTCTCAAGCCAATTTTTGAAAACGTAACAGTCTTCGATTGGATGTCCCAACACTCTGTGATAAGGGCAGTAACTAGGATCGTTGACGTCATTCGGTTGTGACGGACGTTTTGGATCTGGCAGATTTATAAGCCTGTTGCGCAACGCCAGCTCGAATAGCCTCCTTGTTTTATCACGGGGGAAGGAGTAAGCACGTCCCATCCTGTCCTCAAGGGGTACATATGGGCGTGTATTGTTTGGACGAGCAGCCGGCTTCGAGTCGCTCGGTTGTTGTTGGGCATTGGCGACGATGATTGCTTTTCCCTTTCCTTTATCGTTTCGGGAATCCGGCTTCGGGAGAGGGGGTTTATGGCCCATCTGATCCATCTGCGCCAATTTGTCGATCAAAGCCTGGAAGGAAGTCGGCTTGAAGAACATCATAAATTGTGAAATAGTTGCTTGTGGATCAAGGGTTCCAACAAACATTCCCACTGCAGGGGCTTCTTCTATGCGCTGTTCACATTTAGACCATAGATTACGCCACCGTATAGCGTACTGAACCCACGTCTCGCCTGGTTTTACCCTGGCATTGATCAGTGCCGTCATCGGGGTACGCTCGCTGGCACTTGCAAAACGTTGGGTGAAGAGCAGCTCCATCTCCGCAAAGGTTTTAATAGAGTCGTTGGGGAGCTCGGAATACCATTCGAAAGCCGTGTCTGATAAGCTTCCAACGAATTGGCGCAGCAAGAGTTTGTCGTCGCCTCCAGTGTTACCACACAGCGCCCTGAACTGGGCAACGTGTTGATGGGGGTTGCCGGTCCCCTTGTAGACATGAAACTTAGGAATTGTGTAACCTGGCGGGTACTTAATTTGATCATACCAGCCCGGATATGGCCGCCCCGTTTTCACGATCTGACCGGCTGCTTCAACCGCCTGATGCGCCCGTATTTGTTGAGCAATATATTCATCCAAATCAGCTTTTGATATGGTATCCTCTTTAGCTGCGGATAGAGCCGGTGGAGGATTCGATGTCTCTCCCCTATCATCTTCAAGAATGATTGGGGAATCTCCAGCAGGTGGATCTGGTTGAATCATCATACCCACCACGTCCTGGAACAGGAGGGCCATTTTCTTTATGTTGGCCGCCTGTTCTGCAGCCTCTTTGTCTCTTTTTTCCAGTATTCGGCGGAGGAACTCAGCGTCGGTCTCCTCTTCTTGACGTTCATCTAAGGACGTCTCAGGATTCTCTTTTGGCCCCGTGAGTGCAGCCATTGTAGTCATCATCTCCTGGAGCTTTTGTTGCTGCTCCTGAGACCTGGTCACTGACCGGGTAAGCGGTCGGTGACCTGTAGAAGTACGACTTTCTTCTTTTCCTGAGGCCATATAGATTGTATGAACTGTTATGCCCTCTGACTTGGGGCGTTTAGGTTCACCATTGTTAACTCTTGCTGCCGTTGCGGGAGCTCTCTCTGGCCTCCTTCTTTTGTAGACCTTTGAGGTTGAAGGAGCCGTCGAAGCGGGCATTCTAGCATTTGTTGCCCCCTGCTGTTTAATGGGGCAGCTTTTGTTATTCTCCACCTTCGCCTTCTTCTGGTGACGCAGGTGGTCCGGATCGATCACAGAGTTTTGAACCCTGCGCCATACTTTATAAACTTTTGATGACAGCCGTCGAGGGGGCTGTTCCTGTTTCGTCTCCGGAGCTTTTTCCATGGGTGGAGGAGACCTTTTCAATGTAGCAACCGGGGAGTTCTTTCTCACCTTCCTTAGCAATTCAAAGCTGTTCCCAGTTGGAACAGCAGCGTTGACCTCCGCCACTGGAGCAGGCGGGGTTAACCCTGAAGGGGAGTTGCCTCCTGCTTTCCTTAATTGCTGCCAATGGCGACGTCGCGCACGACGAGCCATTGGGACTGGCTCAGATATCGGGACAGTTTCTTGTTGCCCCTTGTTTGGGAGTGGGGCAACTGCCGGTGTCAGCCTATCAAAGACTGATGCTTTTTGATCAGCTGAAGGAGGAGTAGGAACCGTCAATCTTGTGAAGACTGACTTCCTGATAGGAGAAACTGCTTCAACGACTTCCGAAGCTGTGGCCGTTGCCCTCTTTGGGACAGCCACTTTATGATCCTGACCTAGCCTGGTGAAAACAGAGGCTGTCAGCTTAGTAGCGGGCGACCCGTTGACAGGGGTCGTAGCAGCAGCGAGCCGGTCGAATACAGACTTCTTGTTCGCTTCTGGTGCGGATATCGGCATAGAGAAGCTTGCAGGGGGGACCATGGTCCCGAAAAATAGGCCGGTGGTGGCCTGGGTCACCTGCTCTACCGGCAGAGTAAGGAAAGGGGACGCTTGGGGCCCATATGTTACACCTCTCGGTGAGGTGGAGCGTCCGTTGCAGTGGTGCTTCGCGCATTTGGTGCAGTGGGAATCCATGGATGCTTGAATTCTGCGCCAGATAAAAGACCAAATCTTAGCAACTTGAAATCCGAAGACAACCATTTAACAAACCGCGATTGGTTCGCGAAGACGACACACGAAGTGTGGAGTGGAAAGAGGAAAAGGTCCCACCGGGCGTGCCAGAATCTGTTCCCCTCCGAACGGCGGCCTGCGACGTCGGGACGTCACGTGCCTGAGGTTCGGGGCAGATGCTATTTGGTTTTTATCCGTCCACCTCTTCGAAGATGCCAAGTTGATTTATGGCACCGTGTATCGAAGGTTTAGACGGATGCGGCCGATGTAGCAGACTTTGTCAGATTCCCCCTCGCTTGAGGGGTTTTTGATTGTGGGGACGCTCTTCCCTGCAGGCGCAAGCCCCTGCAGTTAATTACGCTACCGCTTTACGGTAACAACTTTCTCCTTCTCCAGAATTTCACTTCGTGTCGTGTGTGTTTGTTTTGTTTGTGGCTGCCCGTGGATTGTATACGGAGACTGAGTAATGCCGTCGCCCGTAGGGCGTGGATTAGTCCAAATCCGTGTTTGCTTAGATTTGGGTTTGGTGTATTTTTTAGTTTAAGGATGCATTAGTCGCGTTGCGGCTAAGATCAACTTAAACCTTCGTTAAGGATACATTAGTCATGTTCTAGACTAAGATCAACTTAACATAGTGATTGATTTAATTATCTGGCCGTCGGGACTCGTCACCTCTCTGACGTCGTTGAGGGATTACAACGACAGGCATCAGAGGAGTTCAGAGATGTACCCTTGAACCAAAGTTGATTTGGGGTTTTATTGTTTATTTAAATATCTAAGGACACATTAGCCGTAGCTGGGGCTAAGATCAACTTAGACGGGACCGTTTAGATCCGACAAGAGAGCATTTGGGCTCTATTGTGCCAGTTTAAGGACGTAGCGGTCCATTGCCAGTTTTAGGGACGTAGTGGTCCATTATTAGTTTAGGGACGTTTCGGTCCGTCGCCAGTTTAAGGACGTAGTGGTCCATATTCCAGTTTAGAGACGTGGTGGTCCATCGCCAATTTAGGGACGTGGTGGTCCGATTTTAGTTTAGGGACGTTTCGGTCCGTCGCCAGTTTAGGGACGTAGTGGTCCGTCATTAGTTTAGGGACGTTTCGGTCCGATTTTAGTTTATGGACGTTTCGGTCCGATGTTAGTTTATGGACATTTCGGTCCCATATTAGTTTAGGGACATCTCGGTCCACGAGTTTAAGGACCCCGCAGTCCATATCGATGTGTGGTCGTTGGGACCCGTCACCTCTTTGACGTCGTTGAGGAATTACAACGACGGATGTCAAAGGAGTTCGGAGATGTACCCTCGAACCGGATGTAAATTGATTTAAAAGAGCCATTTTGCTCAATCAATTTAATTTAAGGACTTATGGCCAAAATTGGGCTAAGTCCAGTTGAAATGTTCAACATTTTATTTGCATTGCATTTTTTATTTAGGCTCTACCCACAAAAGATATAGAGTATCAGTTTCTTTTGGGCTCTGCCCATTTGCAAAGTATCTACTTCGTTTGGGCTTTGCCCCTTTTTAAAATGCATGGCATTCTGAATATTTTGTTTGGGCTCTGCCCATTTATAAATGATGCAAAGCATCTGTTCTTGTTTGGGCTCTGCCCCTTAAAATAATGCATTTGCGCTTTGTTGAGCCTGTTAGGCCTTCTCTTAATTGGGCTTGGCCCATTTTAATGCATCTGCGCTTTGCGCTAAGTAATGAGCGCAAGTCCATATGGTGATGACACGTGTCGTGCTTTGATGAGCGCAAGCGCACTAGCGCAGTGCAATGCGCTGTTGACACGTGGCGCGCTCTCAGCGAGTTGCGCCAATTCCAGAGAGCAAAGCTCTATTTCAAGGCGCGTAGCGCAAGTTGTTCTGCAGCTGACACGTGGCGCGCTCTCAGGAGCGCAACAGCGCAGTTTGGAAGTGCAAAGCACTAAGAATCTTTTTAGATTCCAGAACAGAAGTGCAAAGCACTAAGAATCTTTTAGATTGCAAAGTTCTGTTCAAGTTCTTGGTCTAAATTAGATCAAAGAAAAAAATAAATTTCTTCTTTATTCGAAGAACCAGAGGTTCGCAGAAGTGCAAAGCACTATTCTTTTATTGTTTACATCGTTTTTAAAGAACCGAAGGTTCACAAGAAGTGCAAAGCACTGTTTTCTTCTTTTTTATAAAGATCATTGATCTTTTTTTTGTTTTAGACTAATGGTCTTTTAGAAGGAATTTCTTCTAATCCATGAAGGTTCTTTACCTCTTTCTTGAAATTTTCTCGGAGTTCTTTCTGTTTAGGGTTCTTGAATTCTCAAAAAAAACTCGATGCCTTTGAATTGAGGCCTAAGGTCCTTTTTATAGTGCTCACAAATTAGTTAAATTTGTTAAAGAGATCATCCTCTGAGTGATTTGGGGAATTTTCCCTACCGTTGGATCTTTGATCCAAGGGCTTCTGCCTTGCAGAAGAAAATCTTCTTGTTTCAACAAGAACAGAAAAGATTTCTTAAAAATCTTAATTTAATTTGGCGCAGATGCCCCAGCGCATGACACGTGTCGCGCAGCGCAGAGCGTAGCGCAACTGCGCTAGTGCATCTGCGTTGACACGTGTCGTGCAGCGCAGAGCGTAGCGCAACTGCGCTAGTGCATCTGCGCTGACACGTGTCGTGCAGCGCAGAGCGCAGCGCAACTGAAGCGTTGCTTCAGGCAAATAGAGCTCTGCTCTGATTGGGCGCGTCTTCTTGGGCGCAGCGCTGATACATCTGCGCCTGACACGTGGCGCAGAGCGCGCAGCGCAAAGGATCTGAAGCGTTGCTTCCTTTAAACAGAGCTTTGCTCTGATTGGGTGCGCTGCGCTTGAGACTTGAAGCGTTGCTTCGAAAATTTAAATTTTGAATTCAAACAGAGCTTTGCTCTGATTGGGCGAAACAAAAACTCTTAAGCAAGGAACAGGTGAGAGTGCAATGAAATGTCACTCACCGACAGTCGTACAAGCAGGAGCTGAAGGCTCCCCTGGCCCTTCGAGAATCTCGACCTCGTCATCGGCTTCCAGAACTGCAGGAAACGTCAATGTCAGTACGCAAAAATAACAACGATGCTATGAGAAGGGATGGACGACACCAACCTTGCCCAGACGAAAGGACAATGCGCTGAGGGGAGATCGCCTGCGGAGCTGCCATCTCCAATAAACGCTGAAATGACTGTCGAGGCGACAGATCCGCGATCGTGGCCGCCAAACCGCGCAATTCTGGGAAAGATAAAAGAGTTCAGACTATGAAGGGGTTGCTAAATCAAAACGCGGAGGGATACCTTCAACACTCCTCCCATTCTGAGCCGGGGGGATAGCAGCTTCAACGGTCTCCGCCGTAACCTCAGGCTCCAACAAAGGGAGAATAGTCCCGACTACCTCACTCCCAGCCTTTGGGTCGCCCTCGGTAAGAGTCATTGGGGCGTCGGCCTCCAAAGGAGCCTCCTCCAAAGGGGCAAGCACGCCCTGGCCAAGAACCGCCGCTGGAAGTTCCATCATGAGAGGAACAGCCTCGTCAGCCCTTTCCACATCCAGCAAGGCTTCATCGGGAGTTTCGGCGGGCTTTAGCTTTAATAAGCCCGTAGGAAGCTCCCCCAGCGTCGAAGATTCTGCATGATCCAAGTAAGAATAATGATGTATATGCATGGGCATAAATAATCGGAGAGACTACAAAGGAAGCACAACGTACCTATACGCAAAGAAGCCCTCAATATGGCTTCTTCAAGCCGCTGCTCCTTCTCAAGGAGGTGGGCTCGCCGGGGTTCGAGCGTAGACTCATGACCGCCAGTCCACAAAGAAAGTGCATCAGCTGCGTCTTCTGAAGCGGCCTGCTTCAGAGCCCTTTCCCCCCATTCCTCCAAAGGGCCGATAAATCGCCGCCGAATCCACGAAGGGTCTTCGTAGAAAATTACAGCGGGGTAAGACTTCTTCAGAACCTTGGCGTTGTGAGACGCGTCTTTTGAGCGCCGTATGGCCTCGGCCAACTGCGCAGCCTCCTCATCCACTGAACTCGGGAAGAGAAGTCCAGCGTCCGACCCTTGCACGGCCAATGGTTCGTCTTCAAGGATAGGCTCAGACTCCATCACAGAATCAAGCGGGGCAGTAGCCGCTTTCTTCTGCCGTTTAGACCCGGAGCCGGTCGCCGAGGATGATCGCTTCCTCCCTCGCGAAGCCTTAGGGCGGCGCTGGCCCACATCGCCCTCAGCGCCCTCATCCTTGTTTCTATCGCTCGGCGCCACAACCGAGGACGATACCGCCATCGTCGACACCATGGGGGGTGGCGCCGCCACCGGCGGGGGTACTACTACCGGAGCCCGCTTACCCCGTGAGCGAGAACCCAAAGGCATACCAGCTATCGGAGTAAGGTCTACCCCGGACTCCCCTGGAATGAGCGCGGTGCCGATCTCCCTCAAAGGAAAGCGGACTGGAACCCTCGGTCGTAACTCAGCCCCAGGAGCCAGAGGAGGGGCATCGTGGCCAAGAAGCACCCTCCTTTCCTCGAGAATGATTGGGTTGACCCGATGAAGATACCAACCCGTAAACGCGCCCACGCATCGAGGCATGTACTCAGATTCAGGGACCATGAAATAAGAGCCGGTGTTCAGCCTCATAAAATGATGAGCAGCATCGCGAACAGCATCAAGCGAAGGGATCGGGGCGACCATAAAAGCCTCGAAAGGAACACCCTGGTCTTACCCGAGCTGCCGGGCAAATCGATGCGGATTGTACCGCATGAAAAGAGCCGCATTGTCCTGGCGAAACACCAAGTAACCCGGTCTGATTGCATACAAATGCGTGGCCTCCCGGGGCTTCAGAGAAGGTGCGTTGTCTTTCGACTGGTCCCAGAGTTGTTGGACGGGACCCGAAGGAGTAGACAAGACCCGATCAGTAAAAACCAACCCGCCAGCGGTGGCATGAGGAGAAATTAGCACCCGAATGGCCCCGAATTGAGTCGGGTCGGCGGCAGAAGCATCCACTAGCCGCATAAGTCGTGGAAAGGGGTAGGCATCGTAAAATGAGGGCCTCTGATGCATGGCGAACGCCCCCAATACATGCATTTCGATCCAGGACGTGAAATAATGAAGCGAAAAGTTCACCACATCCACGCCAGGCGTGGAGGTATTAGCCGCGGTGCCCAATCCATTATAGAGGTGTGCCAAGGCCGGGATGCCGATGGCCAACCGCATCCCCTCAGCAATACGTTGAGCCGGGTAGATGACCGAGGCTCTCATGAAGCGGCGATGCATGGGGATAACGAACCAGCTAAGCCAAACACTGACAAACCCCACAAAGAATGTTTCCTCATCCATACCAGGTGCTGCAATGGACTCAAAAGACATCGGCGACACGATGGGAATATAATACTGTGGCAAGTCCGATTCAGCAGTCGGTAGCTTCTTCGGACCAAACCCAAAGGGGTCTCTGATGTTAGCAAATTTCGGAGCAGTCTTCGATATGATATCCTCACGAAGGAAGCAGGAAATGAAGCTTTTAAAAGTAACACCCTGCTCCTCAGACTCAGTGAACAATTGATCAAAAATACCCAGCGCCTTGATCAAGCTGGGGCGCTTATGGCGAACAGCATTCTCAGCGGACAGGCCGTCAATCGGTGCAGACTCGGGCTCGAAGACATACTCGTCAGAAGGCAACAACTCCTCATACAGTGCGCCCCTGATTGGCAATCCTGAGATTTCATAAAATTCTGCAAGAGAGATCGAGACCTCGCGATCCCCCAGAAGAAAAGTATTAGTGGGAAGATTCCACTGGTTCAAAAACGCCTTGACCCACCAGGCATGCGGGGACTTGTAATGGAACAGTGACGCATATATGGCCTGATAAAGCCCAACTTTCTGCAACCGCGCCCGATGGGCGGAAAGGATGTAGCGAGCCCAGAGAAGGTAGCCCGTAGGATGCCTGGGAGTGAGCCCTATCTTATAAATTTGCCCCCATGGGTGGGCCTCACCCTGGCAGATACGCCGCCCCAGTATGTCTATGGCCGGAATCGGATGGTTCGGAATACCGGTCGTCGAAGGCTCAAGCCTCCCCGTTGGAGTCCAGTTGGGCATTTCCACAGCAAAAGCTGTTCTTGGAGGATCCATCGGTAAAAAGGGGAAAGTAGGCTCCGTTGGCACCGCGCAGAGAAAACTCCGACGACCCTGAATAATCTGACTATACCAAGACCCCCACTGAAGGAGGTTGGTGCAGTTCGGGTCATGAGCCCGAATCATCGCCATCGCTTCCTCATCAGACGGTGACTGAGGAAAAGCCGCCTCCGAGCGAGAAAAGGGAAAGCGTGGAGCAGAAGCCATCGCACCTGAAATTCAACGAAAGAAGACCGTTAATAGGAAAGTCAACGATGTTTACTCATGCATGAACATGAAGACTAGTGGGAGAAAGCAACAGCAAAGTTTCCTGGGACCATTGGCTATAAAACACATGGGCCCCACAGAATCCGGATGACGGCTCATTAATAATGAGACCAAACAGTTACAATAAAACAAAAGGGAATATCCCCATTTAATAAAAATGATGGCCACGCACATCCCCCCAGCAGGATCTGTCTCGGGCTCTACAGTGGATCCAATAAAATCAAAGGAATTGAATTCACACAAAAAGACATCATTACAAAACCCCCATTGCATTAATTGCAGGAAGAACAACCTCGGGCCAAGAGACCCCAGGAAGCCTCTGTGTGAAGAAATCGAGTTCTTCGTTGGAATTAAATTCCTTATTAAGAAAAGAGAATTAAATTCCCAAAAACATTTTTGGATGGAATTAAATTCCATGGATTTGAACCGCCATCATCATCTCTCCAAAGATCATCTAAACCCTAAGAGATCTACAGTTGAAAAATTAAACAGTTTCATGTTCTTATGGAAAATATGAAGAAAGAAGGGTAAAAACCCTTGTTTTGGATTTAAAATCCAGGAAAATGTGAAGGTCCATCGTTGTCCAAGAACATTACCTGAGGAAAAAGGATTCCTTTTGAGCAGAGTTAAACTCTGAAAATATTTTAAAACAGAGAACTAAGCTCTGGAAGAAGAGAATTAAATTCTCAGAAAAAGTTCTCAGAAGAAGAAGATGGGCAAAGTGAAGGCTCCTATGAAGAGACAGAGGTATTTATAGAAGGCAATGGAAACGCTTCGTCTCCCCAGATCCCAAGAGGAATCCAACGGTCACAAGAGGTGACAGCGTTGCACTCACGTGCAGACACGTGAGAACAACGCTGTGGGGGCATTTGTTTCCTGATTTAAAATCAGGAAAGCTTCTGGGAAAAGCTTCAAAAAGGGGGTCACGTGTTAGCACGTGACACCTAAAAGGGATCATCAAGTCAAGTTCAGTTTCCTGAATACGCTGAAGAAAATGGACTTCAGAAAGAGTCACGTGTTCCCACGTGACCAGGGTCACGTGGCGACACGTGACATTTAAATGCAAGCGTCAAAGGCACACAAGTTCTCTGATCAAGTCAAGAAAAGGCTTCAGAAGAGGTCACGTGTTCCCACGTGACCAGGGTCACGTGTTGGCACGTGACGTTCAAGACAGCAGACTCGTTCTCCAGAAGAACCGAAGAAAGAGAGTTCAAACAAGGGTCACGTGCTCACACGTGACCAGGGGTCACGTAGTAGCACGTGACGCTTAGGCAGCAATCAGAAGACAGAGCGCAAAAGAAAGGAAAAGGCTCATTCCAAAGGGGGTCACGTGCCCACACGTGACCATGGGTCACGTGGTCACACGTGACCAGCTTTCAAAGCCCATTGTGTTAACAGAATTAAATTCTGAAAGAGATTTAAATCTTTCCAAAGGAGAGTGATTATCTGGGGCCAATCAAATTAAAGATTCAGAGGTGATAGAATATCATCTATCTATGGAAAATCTCGGGTTTGGAAAGATTTCCCCTTTAAATCTAACCAAAATAACAAGGGAGAATCTCTGGATTTAAAATCCAATGGTGAATAAAATTCACCTAATAATCCAAAGGTCCAAAATGAATGATGAATGCAAATCAAATCTTAATGAAGATTCGTCAAAAAACTGATTGATTCGGCTGCTTCTCCTATAAATAGGAGCCAAGAGACATACATACATATAGATGCGCGGAGAAGAAAAAAAAAAGGAGAAGAGCTTTGATACTTTGAAAAGACTCGGATCTTCTGCGAAAAACCCTAGGTAAGAAAGGGAAGGCCTTTTGAAAGAAAGAGAATTTAATTCTCAGCAGAGTTTAACTCTGATAATGTAAAAACAGAAGAACATATTTCTTCTCTCTTTGATGGAGGATCTGCAAAGTGCACATCTCCCCTTAAGGTTGAGAATTTAATTCTCAATGGGTTGAGATCCTGCCATGCAGATCCAAAACATGGAGAAGGAATGCAAGCACGAGAATTTAATTCTCACAGAACTATAGGAATTTAATTCCTTTAAAATAAAATTAGGGCTTGACCCTATATTATGGGAATTTAATTCCTCCAGAACAAAAAAGAAACAGGGTTTAACCCTAATTAAGAAACTAGTTCTGTTGAAACAGCAGGAATTTAATTCCCTTAATCATACAGAGGATGGAAGTTTAAACTCCTTAAAAACTTTTATTAGGGTTTAACCCTATTCAGCCCTTCACGTATATGAGGAATTTAATTCCTACAGAAAATTCAGAGTTAAACTCTATTCCAGAAAACAAAGTCTTCGAAAGGAAGTAGGAATTTAATTCCTCTGAAATTTATAGTTCGAGGAATTTAATTCCTAAAAGAAGATTAACAAAGCCTCTAAACAAAATACCTAGAGGCAGGGTCACGTGTCATCACGTGACCCCCCTAAGAGAGCTACAGAAAGCCCCTTTGAGGCAGCACCCCACGTGACCCACGTGACCCTCAGCAGAAGCTCTAATCCATAGGCATTTGAATGCCCATCACGTGATGGCACGTGATGCTCTGGAAGACGCGATAATCTCAGCAGAACAAAGGAAGGGAGGGCGCTCTCACGTGCTGCCACGTGACCCCTCTTACCTTAGTGTTTAAACACTAAACTAAAACTCTCGAACCCAGTGTTAAAACACTGTTGGGCCTTAGTGTTCAACACTAATTAAAAAGCTTTAGTTGCAGTGTTCAACACTGATTACCTTAGTGTTCAAACACTAATCTGAGATCTTCATTTGCAGTGTTCAACACTGATTACCTTAGTGTTTAACACTAACCTGAAAAAACATTGTTGCTGGTATTCAACACCAAATATTCTCTTAGTGTTAAACACTAACTTGTCAACCCCATTCCCAGTGTTCAACACTGACTGCTCTGTAGTGTTTAACACTAGACTTTGGCCCAATTGGCTTAAATGGATGGAGGCAAAACCTCTCCTGATTGGACTTAGCCCAAGATGGCCATAAGTCCTCAATTTGTGATTAACTGGTCCAATGGACTCATAACATAATTAATTCGTCTTGACCCCAAATTGGGCCAAGGGCTATTTAATCCACTCCGGTTCTAGGGTACATCTCTTCACTCCTTTGATACTTGGCATTGTAATCCCTCAATGCCGTCAAAGAGGTGACGGGTCCCGACGACCACACATTGATATGGACTGTGGGTTCCTTAAACTCATGTCTAATGCAAATTCCTGGTTACGTGGAACGCGGATAATGTCACTCTTTGACCCCGTGGAAAACGTCCAGAGCGGAGCCTGGTCCTCGCCAAGCGCGGCAGTGAACCCGTGTGAAGCATCCAGAGCACATACCGGACTGTGGGGTCCTTAAACCCATGGACTACGACGTCCTTAACCTTGACCGAGATGTCTTAAAACTAACAATGGACTGTGGGGTCCTTAAACCCATGGACTACGACGTCCTTAACCTTGACCGAGATGTCTTAAAACTAACAATGGACCGCAATGTCCTTAAACTACCCATGGACCGCAATGTCCTTAAACTACCCATGGACCGTAATGTCCTTAAACTAGAACAATAGAGCCCCGTATGCTCTTTTGTCGGATCTAAACGGTCCCGTTTAAGTTGATCTTAGCCTCAAAGATGGCTAACGTATCCTTAAACCTTCAAACAGAGTGGACTATAAATCCCCCCAATTGACTCCGGCTTGAGGGTACATCCTTGAACTCCTCTGACATCCGTCGTTGTAATCCTTCAACGTCGTCAGAGAGGTGACGGGTCCCGACGGCCACACATTCATGGACCACTATGTCCCTAAACTGGAACATTAGAGTCCAAACGCTCTTTTGTCGGATCTAAACGATCCCGTTAAGTTGATCTTAGTCACAAAGTTAGACTAACGTATCCTTAACAAACGTTTGAGTTGATCTTAGCCTCGAGTAGGGCTGACGTATCCTCAAACCAAACCCCCCCCCCCAAACCCAAATCTAAGATAATACGGATTTGGACTAGTCCACGCCCTATGGGCGACGACATAACTCAGTCTCCGTAAACAATCCACGGGCAACAAAATACAAAACAGACACCCACGACACGAAGTGACCATCTGGAGAAAGAGAAAGTTGTTACCGCAATGCGGTAGCGTAATTAACTGCAGAGGCTTGCGCCTGCAGGGAAGAGCGTCCCCACAATCAAAAACCCCTCAAACGAGGGGGAATCTGACGAAGTCTGCTACATCGGACGCATCCGTCTAAACCTTCGATACGTGGTGCCATAAATCAACTTGGCATCTTCGAAGAGGTGGACGGATAGCACCTATTAGCATCTGCCCCGAATCTCAGGCAAGACGCGGTGTCGCGCCGTCTTTCGGAGGGGAACAGGAACACCCCATCGAAGAGTGCAACACTTTTAAACGATGGTGGCAGGGGTATGTTGCTCACCGGCAACATTTTAAGCGGATGAAACGCAAAACACGTCGGGAGCAGAGAAGTACGACCGAGAAGCATAAAAGAATTACCAGCAACTGTCGCACAGTCAACGCCGGGGGATCGCAGGTTCTCACCTTCGGGAGCGACTCTGATGAAGAAATGACTCTTGGCCCTCTCTTCAAAGAATCCACATTGGGGAAGGAGGAAGAACCGAAGGCCTGTGAAAATATTTAGCTGCGCAATCGCACGCTTCCAGAAAATAATCTCGAACCCACGAGTATAAAAGATAAGGGAAAAGAAAAGGTCTCTGAGGATAAAGCCCTGGATGATCAAGTCATGAAAGAGCTGACTGCTAAGGAGCCGCCAAAGAAGAGTAAGGTGGACTATAACGTTCTGGCGCACTTGAGGAAGTTACCCTCGCATCTCAGCATTCTCGACGCCCTTTTGCTATCCAAAGAAGCAAGAGATTCATTGATCAAGGCACTACAAGAGCCAGAGCAATTCCAAGCTTTTCTTGCCGAAGAAAAGAGGAAGGTCGAGCTGGAGGAAGTACACACAGCTGATATCACCTTCGGCGACGAAGACCTCCTCCTTAGGACGTGCGAGCACAACCGTCCCCTCTATGTCTCAGGGTACTGCCACGATATAAAGATAAGCAAAATCCTGGTCGACAATGGGTCTTCCGTTAATCTCCTCAATGTGAGAGTGTTGAAGAAAATCTGCATGAGCGTTCAGCACCTTGCTCATGACAAGATCACCATCTCCGGTTTTGACTCCCAATCATCGCGGACTCTCGAGTCTGTGATATTGACATTGGGCTTCGGACTGCTTGTCACGGATATTAAATTTCATGTCATTGACGCCAAGACATGCTATAACGCTTTGCTTGGCCGGCCTTGGTTACACGAGTACAACATCATCCCTTCTACACAACATCAATGTATGAAATACTTTAAGGATGGTCTCGAGTATACCATAACAGGAGAGCTGAACCCATTCTCCGTGAACGAAGTCCGCAAGTACGAAGATGCAAAATATTTCTTGCCAGATTTCGAGGACACGAAGAGATGTCACAAACCGGAGAACAAAGCTATCACCACCATTCCAGTCTTCGGGAGTGATACTGAAGAAGAAGAAGCGATAGTTTATTCAGGTCCACCCCAGTACAACAAGCCGGGACCGTCCGCTCCTATGTTGGTCTTTGGCAGCGAGTCGGAAGATGAGGTCCATTCTATATTCTCCGCTCGGCCACCAATACAAGCATTTGCTGGTGATAATCAGAGTTTGCAAATTACCATGATTCCGCGGGAACACTACAAAGATCTCGACGCACTTGAAGCTTATAGCGTGCAAGAGCTACAAACATTTTACGTCCCTCTCAGGAGAAAAGGTGAACAGGCAATCCTATTCTACCGATCCACAGAAACAAGAGTGGAGAAAGAAGTTTGGCATGGCGCGGATTCTACACAGGATCCAGCCTATCCGTCTGCCTAGATATTACACAGAAGGCTTGAAAAGGCTATTGGAGCGCCAAGGAATACCCTTCAAACAGACCGCTCGAAAAGCTAAGTTCTATGACAGGATCTGGAACGTTCCCGGAACTCAGCGCAAGTTGCCCAACGGGAGAATGGAAGCGATCGGGCTTGGATATGTTCGGTCCAAGAAATGGGAGCTACTCCGCGACTGCTACGTCGTACATGACTTTGATGAAGAAGGAGATGTTCAATGGGAGAATGCTAACCCTGAACCAGAAAGAGCCCCCGACGTGAAAAGGCCCAGTCCGTCGTTCGAAGAACAAATGGAGAAGCTTATAAGGGAAGCTGGTCAAAAAGTTTGAGACGACCATAATCGCGAAATGGCCATCTACGAGAAAGCCAGGACGCAACGCCTTCTTCAACAGGTTGCGAAAGATGAGAATGCCCCTCCCCATCAACCTGTTGTATAAAAGGCCCGACGCAGAGGCAGAAACAAGTCAAAGAGCGGAAAAGGCGTTCGACAGCGACAAAGCGGGACCAAGAAGTCACGCGATCAAGAATCGAGCGGTCCGGATTTGTCCCTTATGAAGAAGATGAGTCGAGCATACTCTTTTCCTCAAGACAAGACAAAGAAGATACTTGATCTTGCCATAAGACATCAAATGATTACACTTCCGGAGTCTAAACACCCCGAGCAAGCCAACGAGATCTCTCACCCAGACTATTGCTCTTATCACCGAGAAATAGGACACCCTCTCGAAGACTGCTTCACCTTCAAGAACTGGATCGAAGACCAATATCAGCTCGGCAAGTTCGCTCTATCCAGCAATTGGAGGGTAACACCGCCGCAGAAGCATGAACCGAAATCCGCGAGAGTAGAACCAGATCAATATCGGTCGTGGAAGCGAGCTCGTACTTGTCATATGATAACACTATCAAAAGAAGAGCCTGAGAATATGGATGACCTCCCCTGGTGCTTCGAAAACAATGATGATGAGGTGATCTCAGAGTTTCCACCGGCACCGAAAGAGCTGGAAGATGGAATATACACTACTGCAGATAACCTCAAGAAAATTAATTTGGGGACGGCAAATGACCCGCGACCGACATTCGTCAGTGAGCTGTTATCTGAAGAAAAGGTGGCTGCGCTAAAAGACGTGCTTAAGCAACATAAAGATTGCTTTGCATGGACTATTCCGAGATGGCAGGACTAGATCCAGAGATTGCTGTCCACAAACTGGCTATATCCCAGGACGTCAAGCCAGTCAAACAAGCACCGAGAAGAATGCGGCTCGAGCTTGAGATGAGTATCAACGCCGAGGTCAAGAAGCTGATCGACTCTGGCTTCATCCAAGAGGTTCAGTATCCTGACTGGATCGCCAATATCGTCCCGGTGATGAAGAAAAATAGGACAGTGCGCATATGTGTGGACTTTCGGGATCTCAATAAAGCTTGCCCGAAGGACGACTTCCCAGTGCCGGTCACCGAGCTGATGATAGACAATACGTCCACTCACGAAGTCTTCTCCTTCATGGACGGATCGTCAGGATACAATCAGATACAGATGCATCCCGAGGATCAGAGGCACACCGCTTTCCGGACCCCTTTGGGTATATTCTGCTATAAGTTAATGCCTTTCGGTCTAAAGAACGCCGGTGCCACCTATCAGAGGGCCATGACGAAGATCTTCGATGACCTCATACATGAAATCGTCGAATGCTATATCGACGACTTCGTGGTTAAAAGTAAATCATACGAGAAACATGTAGAGCATCTGAAAATCATATTTCAACGCCTTCGGCAATATAACTTGAAGATGAACCCTCTCAAATGCGCGTTCGGAGTTTCCTCAGGCAAATTCCTAGGATTCATTGTCCGACACCAAGGCATCAAGATAGATCCGTCTAAGATCAAGGCGATTATGGAAATGCCTCCGCCAAGGACTCTCAAGCAATTGCGGTCTCTCCAAGGGAAGCTCGCTTATATCCGGCGATTTATAGCCAATCTCTCTGGCAAGTGCCGCCCGTACAGTCACTTGATGAAGAAGGGAACCCCGTTCGTCTGGGATCACAAATGCCAAACCACGCTGGACGAAATCAAGCAGTACCTGCAGAATCCGCCAGTGCTGGCTGCTCCGGTCAAGGGAAAGCTTCTCATTCTTTATACAACAGCCCTCGAAGGTTCCTTAGGCGCATTATGGGCACAAGAGAACGACCAAGGGAAGGAGAGAGCCCTCTACTATTTAAGTCGAGTTCTACTGGGGGCAGAGAGCAATTACTCTCCCATCGAAAAACACTGCCTGGCGTTGATCTTCGCGATAACGAAACTCAGGCACTATGCATTGGCACATGAAGTTCGTCTCATATCGAAAGTGAATCCTCTCAAATATTTGATGTCAAAGGCCATACTGACGGGGAGACTCGCTAAGTGGGCCTTGCTCTTGATGGAGTTCGCAATAACTTATCAGCCTCTTAAGGCAGTGAAAGGCCAAGCCATCGCCGACTTCCTCGCTGAGCATCCAATACCGGCCGATTCTCCTTTGAATTGCGAACTGCCAAACGAACATGCGTTTGATGCGATCGACGGTGGTGATACCCGATGGGAACTTTATTTTGATGGAGCGTCTTCCATGAAGAAGCGCAAACAAAGTACCCCCATTATCAAATCCGGGGTAGGCCTCATCTTCGTGACTCCACAAGGAGGGATAATGTGCTTTGCCTTCTCCTTAACAGAGCTGAGGACAAACAATGAAGCTGAGTATGAAGCTTTGATAGCAGGCCTCGAGATCGCCATCGACATGGGAATTGAAAACCTCCTCATACACGGAGACTCCCAACTGGTCGTTATCCAAGTAAACGACGACTATCAAACGTGCAAACCAGAACTGGTAAAGTACGGCGAGAGGGCACAGCAACTGCTGACCCAAATACCTTCCTACATCTTGGAAAGCATACCACGCGCAGAAAATAGCAAAGCGGATGCACTAGCTAAGCTCGCTAAAGAACTGGCCGACGAGAACCTCGATGACGTGAGGATCGTTGTGCAAAGCCGTCGAGTTCTTACACCAGCGGAAATATCTTCGGAGTCGTCCGAGGAAAAGGGAGCGACCGAGCAGACGGCCCTGCAAATAAAAGACCAAGAAATGGTTGAATACTGGAGAGAAGTCTTTATAGTCTACTTCAAATCCCGTCGAACGCCTGAAGATGTGTCCTCAAAACATCAGCTCATGAAGCGAGCCCTATCCTTCGCCTTCGTCAATGATACTCTGTACAAGAGGTCATTTGATTCTCTGTGATTAAGATGTCTAGGACCTGAAGAAGCAAGAAGAGTCGTCCAAGAAGTTCATGACGGACTCTGCGGTTCTCACCAAGAAGGCCCGAAGATGAAGTTGAACATCAAACGGATGGGTTATTATTGGCCCACAATGATTCAGGACGGCCTCGAATATGCGAAGCAATGCTACTCGTGCCAAATTCATGGGGACTTTATTCATCAGCATCCAAATCCACTACATCCAACGGTGGCTAGCTAGCCGTTCGAAATATGGGGGACTGACATAATCGGCCCCATCGAGCCAGCATCGTTCAGAGGACATCGATTCATTTTGGCGATGACTGACTACTTTTCCAAATGGGCAGAAGCAGTACCGTTGAGGGAAGTGAAGACGGAGAATATCCTCCATTTCTTCAAGACGCACGTTATTTATCGGTTTGGAACTCCGCGACAGACCATCTCCGATAGCGGGCCATCCTACAGAAGCCACAAGATCAGCCGTTTCACACAACAGCACAACATAGACTGGAGATACTCCTCAGTTTATAATCTCCGAGCTAACGGTCTAGCTGAGGCTTTCAACAAAACCTTAACAAAGATCGTGAAGAAGACGGTGTCCCGAAATAAGAAGGATTGGCACGAGAGACTGCATGAAACTTTCTGGGCGTATCGAACCACGTTCAAGACGGCCACGAACACAACGTCGTACGCATTGGTATTCGGTACAGAAGCAGTACTTCCCCTCGAGACAGAGCTACCGGCTTTACAAGTGGCAGTTCATTATGAGCCAACGGACGAAGAGAATGCTCATCTTCGGCTTGAGTAGCTCGATGCCCTTGATGAAACCCGGCTCCTGGCGCAGCAAAATCTGGAAGCTTATAAAGCAAAGATGATGCGCTTATATGAAAGATTGACCAGGCCGAGGACATTCCGCCAAGGCGAACTCGTGCTAGTGGTCAAAAGACCTAAGATCCCCAATCGCGCCAAGCGGGGAAAATTCGAGCCGAACTATGAAGGCCCGTACATCATAGACAAGGTCTACCAGGGTGGAGCCTATCTACTTATGGACATGCATGGTGAAAGACCTTTCAGGCCAATAAACGGTTGCTTCCTGAAGAAGTACTACGCTTGACGAATCACGGCCTAGGTCAATGATAGATGATGACGACTATGTCCGCTCGCTATCTTCCTAAGCCCAAACTCTATAAGTAGTAACCGGCTTACTTTACAACGGACCGAAACGTCCTTAAACTAACAATGGACCGAAACGTTCTTAAACTAACAGCGGACCGAAACGTCCCTAAACTAACGATGGACCGAAACGTTCTTAAACTAACGACGGACCGCTATGTCCTAAAACTAGCTGTTGACCGAGACGTCGAGAAACTATGGTGGATTACAGCATCCCAAAGCTGATAAAAAAAAAAGAGAAAAAAAAGAATAAAAAAAAAGAAAACGGTATGTCCATAAGCAAAATGGGCACGGATGAAAACCCGAAAGGGCTCCGTGAGTAAAAACAGCAGGGCTACCAACGAGTCTTGTGAAAACCCGAAAGGGCGCAACCTCGTTTAAAAAAAAAGAATAAACAAAAAAAAAAGAGAGAAAACGGTATGTTCATAAGCAAAATGGGCACGGATGAAAACCCGAAAGGGCTCCGTGAGTAAAAACAGCAGGGCTACCGGCGAGTGTTTGTGAAAACCCGAAAGGGCGCACTCTCGTAAAAGACACTTACAGGGTCCTCTCGATCTTGTGAGGAGAAATCACCTGCGTGAGATCCTTATGACTCACAAGGGAGCAACACATTTAGGAATCCTCACGATTCCTAAGGAGAAATTACACTTGCGAGATCCTCACGACTCGTAAGGAGAATTGTTCAGTTGATAAAACTGCACATTTGTATTACATTTTTCCTACCATTTTCATATTAAAAAAGGACTTTATTATAATATATTATACATATGAGGGTTTATGTGTAAAAACACTATTTTCCATGTGTTAATATATTTTAATAGCATTTGGTAGGAAAATGTATGCAAATAAATTCATTGACCTAATCCTAGTAGAACAAAGTCTACTAAATATTATTTGAGTTGTTATGCAGATTTTTTCCAAGTGTGCAAAATTTTTCAAAGACTAGAATCAAGCAAATCAAGCTGTTGAACAAGACTTGCCTAATTAAGAATCAAAACTTGAAGACCAAGTCTGGCAGCAACCACGAGAAGATTTCTGAAATACAAAGGTTCCTAGGATCGCCACATGTCACAAGGAGGCATCCCCTGAAGTTTGATAAGCGGAGGAGATTATAAGGCCGCGGATCCGCGGCCATAACCACCCTTGGGCCGCGGATCCGCCGCAGATTTATAGAATTGGAAGCTCAGAAAATTTGGGGAAAATCTCTGCTATATTTTACCAACTTTGGAAGCAAAGGATTCTGGTTTTAGACTATAAAAAGGCACCGAGAGCCTCTTAGAAAATTTATCAAGCCGAAGCGATCACGAAGTCCCAGACGCTCACGCATCCAGGCTGATCATCAACTGTTCGTCTACCTCCTTAGGAAAGATCGAGAAGCAACTAGTTTTGTAATCATTTCCTACGGAATAAAAGTGTAGATTGTTCAAGTTGATTAATAAAGGTAGTTATTTTATTTAATTCTTTTTGCATTTTACATTATGTTTTCCCTCTCTGTCTTTTCATCTTCTTCTCCCAACATGCGCGAGTAATTCTCCGCTTGTTAGGGTTCGTAGGATTAGGGTAGGCTAATGGACGATGAACATCCCTAAACCCTTTTTAAGTCCTATAAAGTTTAAGAACTTTATCAAAAGAATCATTAACATCCTAATCGGGCGCGCTAACAATTCCTTGTTAGTTCTGACCTCGATTGGAGATTAGATTAATGATTGTTTTGGTAAAGGCTAGATATGAACGGAGTTCCGTGTCGAGATAAGTGTTAAGAGTGGGATTCCTTTTCCCTCCAGAAACCCTAATCTACACGCATCACCGTCGTTCTAGTTTTAAATCTATTAAAGGATAAAAATGGTAACTTTTAATTAATCGTCCATAACTACTAAATCCTAACGAACCCTACAAGCCCTCTTATTATATTAACTACATCCTTAAAATAATCTAGATCTATATTTTTGCATTCTTGCTTAACGTAGATCTAGAAACCATTCAACAAATTCTGTCTTCCTCCTCTCTTTTGCAACACATCTAAAGTAAGAGTAAAAGATTCAACGTTTCCTAGAGGACGATCCGTACTCATCTCGGTCTAGCTACATGCGACACTGTTATTGATTGCGGTTACACTACAAACACACTTTTTCGAATCGATCAAGAATCCTCTTATGAGACCCTCACGGCTCATAAGATTTGAAAGTCTTAAACTACAGAGACCTGAACCTGTTCTTAAGCAACCCCCACAACCTCTGATACTGCCCTACAAGCGGCTCAATGCTGACCCTTGTATACAATCCACGGACGCGAATAAACATTTCCCTAACGAAGTCCCATCCGTGACTAGGGATATGTCTACACGGTGAACAACCCTTGTAAGTCCTCTCGGCTTATAAGGAGAAAACACTCTTGTAAGATCCTTACGACTTATAAGATAACATACACTTAGGAGTCCTCACGACTCCTAAGGAGAAAACACACCTACGAGATCCTCACGACTTGTAGGGAGAAATACCTTTGTGAGACCCTTACGGCTCATGAAGTCAAAAGCCTTAGTCGACAGGATCCTAACCATGTTCGCTAAGCCACCTTTGTTCGATATCGACAGAGGCAAATGATGATTCGCTCCTGGCAATATCCCAGTTATAGCGGTGCTGATGCCGAAATTGGTGTCTAATCCCAAGCTTGCGGCAAAAAGCTAGCGAGCCACACATGCATACGAAATAGCCGAAATGATGGGGCAACTTGCAACAAAATCAGCAAGTAAAAAAAATGTATGCATGCAAAATAGCTGAAAGGATTGGGCAACTCGCAATAAAAAGCAGCGAGTAAAAATAAAATAAATAGCCGAAATGATTGGGCACCGTGAAAAATAGCCGAAATGATTGGGCAATCGCGACCTTCGCGATATAAAAGCTGAAATGATAGAGCATCACGGAAAGAAATAAAAAAAATGATGAATGAATGAAATTTATGCCCTATAGGTGAGATCACGTCAATCCCTGTATACAATCTAGGGGCGCAAACGAAGAGGGAGTCACACTCCTCCTCCTCAGGTTTCATCAGAAGAAGAAGCTAAATCTCGACGGTTCACAGATAGCCTAAAGATCACCTCGACGTTCGTCTCATTGCAGCAGACACAACATCAAGTAAAGCGGAACAGCGGCAACTCCCAGTTCCATGACTCGGCGGTGTACAGATGACCGAGAGTCAAATTCCGACTCCGTGAAATGCGGATAAAATCAACCCTTCCTGGCTACGTGGAACGCGGATTATGTTACTTCTGACCCCGTGGAAAACGTCCAGAGCGGATCCTAATCCTCGCAGAGCGCGGCAGTGAACCCGTGTGAAGCATCCAGAGTGGAGCCTAGTCCTCGCCGAACACGGCAGTGAACCCGTGGGAAGCATCTAGAGCAAAATTCCTGGCTACATGGAACGCAGATTATGTCACTTCTGACCCCGTGGAAAACGTCCAGAGCGGATCCTGGTCCTCGCAGAGCACGACAGTGAACCCGTGTGAAGCATCCAGAGCGGAGCCTAGTCCTCGCCGAACACGACAGTGAACCCGTGGGAAGCATCTAGAGCAAAATTCCTGGCTACGTGGAACGCGGATTATGTCACTTCTGACCCCGTGGGAAACGTCCAGAGTAGATCCTGGTCCTCGCAGAGCACGGCAGTAAACCCGTGTGAAGCATCCAGAGTGGAGCCTGGTCCTCGCCGAACACGGCAGTGAACCCGTGGTAAGCATCCAGAGCAAAATTCCTGGCTACGTGGAACGTGGATTATGTCACTTCTGACCCCGTGGAAAACGTCCAGAGCGGATCCTGGTCCTCGCAGAGCACGGCAGTGAACCCGTGTGAAGCATCCAGAGCGGAGCCTGGTCCTCACCAAACATGGCAGTGAACCCGTGGGAAGCATCCAGAGCAAACATCGGACTGTGGAGTCCTTAAATCCATGGACTATGATGTCCTTAACCTCGACCGTAATGTCTTAAAACTAACATTGGACCGTGGAGTCCTTAAATCCACGGACTATGATGTCCTTAACCTCGACCGTGATGTCTTAAAACTAATATCGGACTGTGGAGTCCTTAAATCCATGGACTATGATGTCCTTAACCTCGACCGTGATGTCTTAAAACTAACAGCGGACTGTGAGATCCTTAAACTCACGGACTATGATGTCCTTAACCTCGACCGTGATGTCTTAAAACTAACAATGGACCGTAATGTCCTTAAACTAATTTTACCTTGGTTCAAGGGTACATCTCGTCACTCCTTTGATATTTGTCGTTGTAATTCCTCAACGTCTTCAAAGAGGTGACGGGTCCCGACAACCACACATAACATTGGACTGTGAAGTCCTTAAATCCACGGACTATGATGTCCTTAATCTCGACCGTGATGTCTTAAAACTAATATTGGACTGTGGAGTCTATAAATCCATGGACTATGACGTCCTTAACCTCGACCGTGATGTCTTAAAACTAACATTGGACCGTGGAGTCCTTAAATCCACGGACTATGACGTCCTTAACCTCGACCGTGATGTCTTAAAACTAACATTGGATTGTGGAGTCCTTAAATCCATGGACTATGATGTCCTTAACCTCGACCGTGATGTCCTAAAACTAACATCGGACTGTGAGGTCCTTAAACTCATGGACTATGATGTCCTTAACTTCGACCGTAATGTCTTAAAACTAACATTGGACTGTGGAGTCCTTAAATCCACGGACTATGATGTCCTTAACCTCGATCGTGATGTCTTAAAACTAACATCGGACTGTGAGGTCCTTAAACTCACAAACTATGATGTCCTTAACCTCGACCGCGATGTCTTTAAACTACGGTCTCCTGGAAAAAACGTCCAGAGCGAAGCCTGGTCCTCGCCAAACACGGCAGTGAACCCGTGGGAAGCATCCAGAGCAACCCTTAACTCCGTGAAATGCGGATAAGGACAACTTCACCCATCACTTGCGGGTCCTCACGACTCGTAAGGGAATAAATTCTCTTGTGAGATCCTTACGACTTTCAAGAGAAAAAGCACGTGGGAATCCTCACGATTCTTAAGGAGAAATTACACCTACGGGATCCTCTCGACCAGTAGGGAGAAAACTCTTTATGAGACCCTCACGGCTCATAAAGTTGAAAAGTCTTAGGTGACAGATCCTAACCATTTTTTCTAAGTCATCACCACTCTACAAAGAATCCAAGATTGACAGTTATATACTATCTAAAATCACATGGCAACAACACAGCAAAGAGGAGAAGGCAACAAGGAGAACATCTGATCTGCATTTAATTAAGCGTTCGAGGCACACCCATTCATGCATTTGCAAAAGACTTAGAACATGAAATAAAACACGCTAAAATGAGAAATTTGCTATTCATGTTGCAAAAAGGTTCTTACAATTATAAAAACGATAAATAAAGACATTATCAGAATAATTACAATGGCAAAACCTCAAATCCAGGACATGGATTGAGGAACTCAAAAGTGACCTTGTCCAGAATTTTCCAGGCCTGGAGAACCATCCTAGTGTGCTTTCTTTCGCGATCACAAGCGTCGGGATCCCCACGGATGTCCTCCACCCTCCGATAGGCAGCAAGTATGGCAGACTGTTGAAAAACCTGGTGCAGGAGATCGACAAGATTGTCTTGCCGTCTATTTGAGATTAGGCTCATCAGATACACCGAGTGCACCTTATCCTCAGCGGCATCTAATGCTCTAAGCGGCACGCCGGTACAGAATAGAGGGAGCGCTTCCCAGATCGCTCCCACAATAAGCTTCAGGAGAGGGGAACGCCGAGGAAGCAGCTGACCATTGTATGCGTCAAAGCGACTCATAATTTCGGCACACTTGGCGTTTGTGAATTCTCGATTCTGAGAACGGCCGAGTGAGCGGATGTCTCCGTAGGAGATAATCTCGTCGAGATCATACATGTGAGCGTCCGTTACTCCTGTAAATGAAAATCAGCAAAGTTAGCAGATAGACTGAATAAGCAATTTCTTATTCAAAATCGGCACATGGAGTTAAACTCCTCGAGAGCAATGCTCTGTAGGAAGGAGTGACACCTGTCAAAATCAATTATGAGGGGAAGTTAAAGAAATCCCCCGAGAACATTGAGAGCTTTGCTCTGAGAAGATAATATAATTCATCAAAAATAAAATTCCATCTTTAATCTTCATGATCTATGAAAAACTCTCAAGAGTTCTTCTATATGATTTGAAAGGAGCAAAGCTCCATTAATGAATTAAGAAATCACAAGAAAAACCCTTTTAGAGAGCAGAGCTCTATTAATGGAACCCTAATAGGGTTCTCTTTAGTTCTCTTTAGACCAATGGAGCAAAGCTCTGCTAGTGAAATACTAAATGGGTTTTCTTTAGATCAAAGATCTATTAAGAGCAAGGCTCTATTAATGGGTAAAAACCTTGATTTCTTAAAATTAATTTAATTTTATCTAAGTTTGGAAAGAGTTCTAACTCTTGAAAGTTCTTGAACGGAAGAGCAAGGCTCTGAATAAAAATTCTTATGAAGAAGATGGTAATCATCCGAGGACCAAAAGTCCTATTTATAGGTATTGAGAGCCGTTTCAACTCCCTAAAAAAGTTGATCCAACGACTGAGATGTTACCACCGCTGCACTCATGTTTGGGGCCACGTAAGCGCAACGGTGGGGGGCATTTGTTTCCCCAATCAGAGCAAAGCTCTGTTCAAATTCCAATGAAGCGACGCTTCCTTTCCCCCAATCAGAGCAAGGCTCTGTATGGAAATTCTAAAGGGCGATAATTGAAGCAACGCTTCAGGTTCTGCGCCAGGCGCGCTGCGCGCCACGTGTCAGGCACGGGTGCGCTAGCGCGAGGCGCGCTGCGCGCCACGTGTCAAAACACGAGTGCGCTAGCGCTAGCGCAATTGCGCTGCGCTCTGCGCTACGCACCTCAAATTAGAGCAAAGCTCTATTTCCAAAATCGTAAAGCGAAGCAACGCTTCATGAAAGGTACTAACATCAGATGCGCTTACAATAAGAGTCAAAGACTCTGAAACGGCGCCCACGTGCAAAGCATGATAGCGCTAGGCGCCAGAAGCACTAAGCGCCAGATGCGCTGCATCCTTACAAGAATTACTTGCACATAATTATAGAAAATTAAATTATGCAGCGTATAAACATCTTACAGAGGAATAACAAAGAATTAAAAACAAGAGAACACTTAACAGATAATAAAATACTAAATTAAAACATCTTTTTATTATTATTATTATTATTATTACATTTAAAAAAATCACCAAATAAGGGATCAGTGGCACAAGGGTTAATAAAACAATAAACAAAATTTTCTAACTCCCTCGCCGCCTTCTCCAGCACATCAAAACGGCGATTTTCACGAGGAGTGGCTCCCCACCGATTGGCGCCGTGTTCATCCGCAAAAGCAGACATGATAGCCCGCCTGGCTCTTATCTGGCTCAACAAGTGAACCGAGCAGTCTTTCAGAGCCTGAGTAATCAAGCACGCCTCATGGAAACACTCGAGCTTGTCTTCAGCCGCATCGAACATCGCCAAGGTCATCTCCACTGGGTGAGGGGGAATGTCATCGAGCACAGCAAGAAGAATCATCCGGAGCCAAATGGATCCCATTGGAAGAGGGGACCCCTTTCGGATCACATGTTCATACTTCACCGCATCACACTCGGCATCCGTGAGAGAAGGATCCACCAAGCGCGCAGCAAACCGAGGAACAATGTCCTCAATGGGCAATTCCCACGGCTGTCTACGAGCATGGGGGCGGTTACAAGCCATAGTTGAGAAAGTTCTTTGGAGATGAGAAAAGGAAGAAGCTTTGCTTCGAGTTATAAAGACGAAGCACAGAAAATTTTGTGCACAATGGAACTATTTCCAAGATTCGGAAATGAAAGATTCTCGGGAATATAAGTTTGACTTAAAAAGGAAGGTGAAAAGACACCTCTGTTGAAGCAACGCTTCAGATCCAGCGCTCTGCGCGCTGTGCGCCACGTGTCAAGCATGGGTGCACTAGCGCAGTTGCGCTACGCTCTACGCTGCGCGCCACATGTCCAACGTAGGTGCGCCAGCGCTGGAGTTAAAATTCCCACCGTTAGATCAAAGGATCTAATAATAATGATAAATCATTTATTAACCAGAATTAAATTCTGTTAAGAAAAGATTTCTCAAAATCTTTCCAAACAACAAGATTGTGCTTTAAGCACCGCTGGATCAATGATCCAATGGTAAATAATGAATTACCAAAAACAGAACAAATTCTGCATGGAAAGATTTCTCAATCTTATTAAAACAAGAAGATTATCTTCTGTAAAACAGAAGCCTTAGGATCAAAGATCCAACGGTGGGAAATATTCCCAAATCAATCAGAGAAAGATCTCTTAAACCGCTTTAACAAATCAATTGGCCCTATATAAAGGACCCAAGACTTCAAGTCTCATATAGAAAAAACCCTCTGCAAACTTTGAGAAAAAAACTCAAAGAGAAAGAAAGGCAAGCCTTTAGAAAAAAGAATATCATTTCTTCATCTTTAAAGGTAAAGAATTAATTCTTGAACAACAGAGATGAAATCATCTCGTAAAAAGAAGAAACATCTTCTAAAAAGATCTTAGATCTATAAAAAAGACCAAGGTCTTTGATTAAAAAGAAAAGATCAAGATCTAATCATAAAAAATAAAATGAAGTAGTTTTACTTCACAGATCTTTTGATCTAAAAAGGCAGAGCCCTTTATAAGAATAAGAACTTTTGTAAACTTGTTCTTTGATCTTAAATTTGATCAAATGCGCTTTGCGCTATTAGAAAGTGCTTTGCACTCATGAACCGCGCCTTTGTGCTCCTTGGATCGGCGCTCAGCGCCAGAACATGCCACGTGTCAACCATAGACACAATCTGCGCTTTGCGCTCCTGAAAACAGCACACTGCGCTCTTGGGTTGGCGCTCAGCGCCAAGCGCGCCACGTGTCACTCACTGGCGCACCCATAAACTGGCGCAGCGCGCTCATAAATTAAAAGCGCAGTGCACTAACAAACTAGCGCATAGCGCTAAGCGACACGTGTCCTCCTCGTATGCGCTAATCAACAGAAGCGCAACGCACTCTTTGACCGGCGCAAAGAGCCTAGTGCGCCACGTGGCACGCTGTCAGAACATATTTTGTTCTGATAAATGCTATGCATTCAATATAAGACAAAAATGTCAGAGCCCAATACTTAGCATTATTAAAACGGCAGACCCCAAACAAAGGCCTAACAGGCAGAACAAAAATAAAATGCTCAACATTTTTTTAACTGGACTTAGCCCAATTCTGGCCATAAGTCCTCAATTTAAATTGAACTGAGCTCATCTGCTCTTTCAATCAATTTACACCCGGTTCCAGGGTACATCTCTTTACTCCTCTGATATCTGTCGTTGTAATCCTTCAACGTCGTCAGAGAGGTGACGGGTCCCGACAACCACACATTACTACAGACTGTGGGGTCCTTAAACTCATGGACTATGATGTCCTTAACCTCGACCGTGATGTCTTAAAACTAATATCGGACTATGGAGTCCTTAAACCCATGTACTATGATGTCCTTAACCTCGACCGTGACATCTTAAAACTAATATCGGACTGTGGAGTCCTTAAATCCACGGACTATGATGTCCTTAACCTCGACCGTGATGTCTTAAAACTAACATTGGACTGTGGAGTCATTAATCCACTAACTATGATGTCCTTAACCTGGACCATGATGTCTTAAAACTAACATCGGACTGTGAAGTCCTTAAACTCACGGACTATGATGTCCTTAACCTTGACCGCGATATCTTAAAACTAACAATGGACCGTAATGTCCTTAAACTAATTATCGACCGCAATGTCATTAAACTAAACAATAGAGCCCAATTGCTCTCTTGTCGGATCTAAACGATCCCGTTAAGTTGATCTTAGTCTAAAATTAGACTAACGTGTCCTTAACAAACGTTTAAGTTGATCTTAGCCTCAAATAAGGCTAACGTATCCTTAAACACAACCCCCCATACCCAAATCTAAGAAAGATACGGATTTGGACTAATCCACGTCCTACGGGCGACAACATAACTTAGTCTCTGTATACAATCCACGGGCAACCAAACACAAAACAAACACCCACGACACGAAATGACCATATGGAGAAGGAGAAAGTTGTTACCGCGATGCGGTAGCGTAATTAACTGCAGGGGCTTGCGCCTGCAAGGAAGAGCGTCCCCACGATCAAAAACCCCTCAAACGAGGGGGAATCTGACGAAGTCTGCTACATCGGCCGCATCCGTTTAAACCTTCGATACATGATGCCTTAAATCAACTTGGCATCTTCGGAGAGGTGGACGGATAGCACCAATTAGCATCTGCCCCCAGATTCAGGCAAAACGTTAGTCTTCCCGGCTTTCGGCGGTAAACACTGCCCACGCGCATTAACTTGTAAGAGCAAGAACCATAAAATGCTCCGTCTCCTTGTGGATCGACCCGTGCTCATTGCATCTAGCTGCAAAGCGACACCGTCCTGATCGCGGTTACACTTTAGAACTTTTAAAATTCGACACGCCGAAAGTGTGCTGATCAATTGGTAGAAAAGAATCATCTTTTCACCTCTTCGCCTGGGAAGGATGTAGAAAGTACGTAGCTCTTGTACGGCGTATGTATTGAGCGCATCAAGTTCCCTGTGATGCCGCTGTGGAACCATGGTGATTTGTAAACTCTGATCAGCTCCAGTAACGGTTTGCGCTGATAGGCGAGTGGAGAACACAGCGTTAGCCTCGTCCTCTGAGTCACTGCCAAATACCCAAATAGGAGTAGATAGTCCAGGCTTGTTGCATTGGGGTTGCCCCGAGTAGACCATTTCCTCGTCTTCCTTGGTGTCACTCCCAAAGATCGGGATGGTGACAACGGACTTCCATTTATCATCTGGCTCATCTTTCCGTATCTTCGAAGTCTGGTAGGAATTACGTTGCGTCTTCATATTTTCGGACTTCGTTTACGGAGAATGGATTTAGCTCCCCCGTGACAGTGTATTCGAGGACATCTTTGAAATACTTCATACATTGGTGTTGTGTAGAAGGGATGACGTTGTACTCGTGTAACCAAGGTCGGCCGAGCAGAGCGTTATAGCAAGTCTTGGAGTCGATGATACGAAATTTGATGTCAGTGAAGAGAAGCCCAAAGCGTAATGTCAATATTACGAACCCAAGCGTCCGCGATGACTGAGAGTCGAATCCGGAGATGGTAATTTTATCCCGAGCCAGGTGTTGAACGTTCATGCAAATCTCCTTCAGCACCTTCATGTTGAGAAGGTTGACGGAGGACCCGTTGTCGACCAGGATCTTTCCTATCTTGATGTCGTGGCAGTACTTGGTGACATATAGAGGACGGTTGTGCTCGCATGTTCCGAGAAGGAGATTTTCATCGCCGAATGTAATGTCAGCTGTATGAACCTCTGCCAGCTCGTCCTTCATATTTTCTTCTGCAAGGAAAGCTTGGAACTGATCGGGCTCTTGTAATGCCCTGATCAGAGAAACTTTTTCTTCTTTAGACAGGAGGAGAGCATCCAGTATGTTCAGTTGTGAGGGTATCTTCCTCAGATGTGCCAGGACATTGTAATCCACCTTATTTTTCTTAGACGGGTCCTTGGCTGCGAGCACTTTGATGACTCTATCATCAAGGGCAATTTCCTTAGGGAATTTTTCCTTCCCCTTGTCTTTTTTGCTCGAACCTTTTTTTATAGGCATGAGGTTCTTTTCAAGTAGTGTGCGGTTACGCAACTGAATATTCTCGCAGTTCGTCTCTTCTTCTTCTTTTCCGGAGGTGGATTCTTTGAAGAGAGGACCGATGGTTATTTCTTCCTCAGAATTGCTTCCGAATGTAAGAACTTGGGATTTTCCTTTTGTCGAACTGGTATCAACCATATGATAGTTGCCAGCCGTTCCTTCACGCTCATCTGTCGTGCTTCTTTGCTGCCGACGAGCTTTGCGTTTCATCCGCTTGAAGTGTTGTCGGTGGGCAATATATCCTTGCCACCACTTCTTGAAGGCATTGCACTCTTTGGTGGGGTGGGTGACCCTCCGATGATATAGGCAGTAGTTCGGATGTGAAACCTCTCCATTGAGGCATGTGAACCCAGGAGTATTTCCCTTGAGAGGTGGCAGCTTCATTCCCATTGACAGGGCTTTGGTGAACTGCTTTTCTGTCTTGGTCCTACTTTTGTTTGCCGCAGGCGTGCGTCGGTCTGGTTGGAGTACTTTATGACTCCTCCTTACCGCGTTTTCTTCATCCTGACGCCGATGCTTAGCCTTTTCGTATATGCCCATTTCACGTTCTCGGTCAGTTTTGCTCTTTTGAAAGGCTTCGTTTAGCAGCCTGTCAATTGGGTCTTCTGACAGTTCCAGGGATTTTGGCGCCGGTATTGCCCCCAGTTCCTCTGCATTTTTTTCTAACGCCAAAGGAGCTTCTTCACCATTTGACGACGAATAAGAAACCATGTGGCAACTTGCTACATAGTCTTGGGTTTCTCCTGATGAGTCATGTTCATCATCATCATCATCATCATCTTCGTTTTCAAGGATATGGTTGAGAAACTCTTCGAGAGTGACTGATGTCCGCTCCTTCTGGTTGTATTCTTCCAGCGCGTCAATGTACTTTCGCAGATCCGTGCGCTTGTCGTCATACTTGGTAGGCTGCATGGGCTTTTTGGTCTTCTTCTTTTTCTTCGAAGACTTTGAAGGCTTGACCTGGGGGTTTTGCCCATCGTCAACAGTTTTCGATGCGGAACGCGGTTTCAGTATCCCTTCAATAATCTCGGGCTCCAGCGGGCCTTTCCATCTGATTACCGGACATGCTTGAAAATCCTTCAGCATTTTTTTGGTTTTAACTGAAAGGACGACTTCCCACGGAGCTTCTTCCACAAATGAGCATGATGCCCCCGGCGTATCTACCTTTTTAGGAGCGTGCTTATGTGGCGAGTTCACTCTCCAGTTCTCGGACATCGCGAATTTCCCTTGGCGGTACTGGTCCTCGACCCAGTTCTTGAAGACATAGTAATCCTCAATAGGGTGTCTCACCATTCGGTGATAGGAGCAGTAATTGGGATTGTTGACGTCACCGGGCAGCGGTGGACGTTTTGGGTCCGGCAGAGTGATGAGTTTGTTGCGCACTGCCAGCTCGAACAATCTCCTCGTTTTATCATGGGGAAACGAGTAAGCACGTCCTAACTTCTCTTCGAGGGATTGACGCGGGCGCGCATTGTTTTGGCGAGCAACCGGTTTCGGGTCGCTTGGTTGTTGTTGAGTGTTGGCAACGAAGGCCGCTTTCTCTTTACTCTTTGCATTTCGAGGGCCCATTTTTGAAGAGGAAGGTCTGTGACTTGTTGATCAGAGTCTGGAAGGTGGTTGGCTTAAAGAACGTCATGAACTGCGACACGGTCGCTTGAGGATCGAGGGTCCCAATGAACATGCCCACAGCAGGAGATTCTTCGATGCATTGTTCGTATTTTGACCATAGGTTCCGCCATCGGATCGCGTATTGAACCTAGGTCTCTCCTGGCTTTATCCTGGCATTGATTAATGCCGTGATCGGGGTGCGCTCGCGAACCGCTGCGTGAATAGCAGATCCATTTCTGTGAATCTTTTCACTGAGTCATTTGGGAGCTCTGAATACCATTCGAACGATGTTTTCGACAGGCTGCCAACGAATTGGCGAAGTAGCAATTTGTCATCTCCTCTAGTATTGCCGCACAAAGCTCTAAACTGAGCCACGTGATAATGAGGATTGCCTGTCCCCTTATACATATAGAATTTGGGGATCGTATATCCCAGCGGGTACTTGATTTGATCGTACCATCCTTGGTACGGTCGCCCAGTTCTGACGACTTGGCCAGCCGTTTCACTCGCTTGATGAGCTCGTATTTGTTGAGCTATGTAATCATCAAGGGCAGCCTTAGAGATCATTTCCTCCCTGGCTGTTGATAAAGCTGGAAGAGAGTTTGATGTTTTCCTTCTGTCGTCCTCGATGATTATCGGCGGGTCTTCAGCTGGAGGTTCTGGCTGGATCATCATTCCAACCATGTCCTGAAACAGAAGCGCCATCTGCTTTATATTAGCAGCTTGTTCCGCGGCCTCCTTGTCCTTCTTTCAAGCACCCTTCGCAGGAACTCTGTATCGGTCTCCTGCTCCTGGCGCTGTTCTGATGCTGACTCTGGACTTTCTTTCTGTCCAGTGAGTGCTGCCATTTTCGTCAGCATCTCCTGGAGCTTTTGTTGTTGCTCCTGAACCTTTGTTAACGACCGAGTTTGCGGTCGATAACCCACGGAAGCACGACTTTCCTCTTTCCCGGAAGCCATGTAAACCGTATATACGATTATGCCCCCAGACTTGGGGCGTTTGGGTCCAGCGCCTTTGGAATTTGCCGCGGGCGGTGGGATTTTCTCCGGCCTCATTCTTTTGTGGGAGGTCGCAGTTGAAGGAGCCGTTGTAAGGAGCCGTTGTAACAGGCACCCGTGTGGAAGAAGTCCCTCGTTGTATGACGGAGGGATGATCTTCCTCTCGTCGAACCTTTATTTTCTTTAGTTGACGAGAGTAGTTCTTGTTGATCACAGAATCTTAGACTTTCCACCAAACCCTATGGATTTGGGAAAAGAGCCGCTGAGGGGGCTGCTCCGATTTTGCCTGCGTCATGTTTTCAGCAGGTAGTGGAGATTTCTTCAGCCCTGTGGTTGGAGAGTTCTTTCGCACTCTCCTAAGCAGATCGAAACTGTTCCCTGTTAGAACAGCAATGTTAACTTCCACCATTGGAGCTGGTGGGGCAAGTCCAGAAGGGGAGTTGCCCCCGACTTTCCTTACTCGGCGTCAGTGGCGATGTCGAGCGTGCCTTGCAGACGGGACTACCTCAGTTGTGGAAGCGGCTCCGCTGTGCCCCCTGCTTTGGTGAGGGGCCGCTATTGTCGTCAATCGGTTGAAGACCGACATCCTTTGAGAAGGAACTGCCAATCTTTCAAAGACCGATCGTTTGGTAGGAGAAGCACCTTTGATGGCTTCACCATTAGTAGGGGTTGGAACGGCTATCCGTTTTGGGATAGCCCCTTCAGCTATCATGAGCCTCTTTGCGGGTCCACTTGAGCTTTGGCTCAGCCTGTTGAAGACTGAGTTGGCAGACTTGGACGACCTTTTGAAAGGGGCCGTGGGGATTGCAAGTCGATCAAAGACCAACTTCCTTGGATCTTCCTTTTACGGCGCTGGGGTTTTGAAGCTTGTTGGCAGTAGCATGGTCCCGAAGAACAATCCAGTGGTGGCTTGAGTTACTTGCCCCACCGGCATCGAAAAGATGGAGGCCGCATTGGGCCCGCATGTCACTCCTCCAATTGGGGCGGAGCAGGAGTTGCTGTTGTAGTTTATGCCGTTGGAAGACATTGATTTTATCTTCTTTTTCTGCATAGGAACAAGACACCAAATCTTAGTACCTCGAGTCTAAGGGCAACCATATCAAACCGTGATTTTGTTCGCGAGACATGACACACGAAGTGTGGAGTGGAAAGAGGAAAAGGTCCCACCGGGCGTGCCAGAATCTGTTCACCGCCGAAAGACGCGACCGGGACGTTAGGACGTCTGGCCTGAATTTGGGGGCAGATGCTATTTGGATTTATCCGTCTATGTCTCCGAAGATACCAAATTGATTTATGGCACCGTATATCGGAGGTTTGGACGGATGCGGCCGTTGTAGCAGACTTCGTCAGATTCCCCCTCGTTAGCGAGGGTTTTTTTATTGTGGGGACGCTCTTCCCTGCAGGCGCAAGCCCCTGCAGTTAATTACGTTATCGCATCGCGATAAGCACTTTCTCCTGCCCTGGAAGTTCACTTCGTGTCGTGTGTGATTTTGTTTGCTTTGGTTTTGATTTCCTGTGGATTGTATATGGAGACTAATTTATGTCGTCGCCCGTAGGGCGCAGATTAGTCTAAATCCATATATTTTAGATTTGGGCTTGGATTGATTTAAGGATCGTTAATCTGGTTTGAGATTAAGATCAGGTTAAACATATGAGCATTTGGAGCTCGATTGGTTTTTGGTTAAGGATACGTTAGTCCAATTTGAGACTAAGATATACTTAACAAGGTCTTAGGATCATTTTTTTGCTTTGGATCCAATAAAAGAGAATTTGGGCTATGTTGTTTTAGTTTAAGGAAGTTTCGGTCCGTTATCGCCATTTTGGAGGCGAAGTTTTAGTCTGAGGATATCTCGGTCTGTTGAGGTGAGGTTTTAGTTTAAGGACGTCTCGGTCCGTTGATCACCATTTTGGAGGTGAGGTTTTAGTTTAAGGACGTCTCGGTCTGTTGTCCATCTTGCGCGCACGTGTATTTGTTACGTGACGGGATGAACAACAATGATTTGGGATGCACCCAGTTTGGGGTGCAGTCTGATTTGAGGTATGCACATCAGTTTGGAAGTGCACCAAAAAGCCGTTGATTGTTGGGACCCGCCACCTCTCTGAAGACGTTGAGGAATTACAACGATGTGGATCAGAGGTGTAGAGAGATGTACCCTTGAACCAATTCCCGTATTTGAGGGAAAAAGGAGTTAGTGGTAAACGCGAAAATCATTAATCATATTTTGAGACTTACTCGGGAAGATGTGGGATGAGTATCGTTTTAGATATCATCAGTTGGAAGATCAATAGTCGTATTTGGGACTAAGATCAGTTTGGGAAATCATGAACACATGGACTCAGTTGATCTGAATCAGAGAGGTTTTATTCTCAGGGGACCTAGCCAATTTGTGCTTGGTCCATTCAGTTTTTTTTATTGAAAAGTGTCAAACAATTGTTTGGGCTCTGTTTGATCAGTCACCTTTTTGTAAAAGGGATGGGCATTTATATAAGTTGTCACGCTCACGTATAACCATGTGGGCTCTCGGTCATGGGGATTTCCCAATAAGTGTTAAACACTTTATCCTTTTTTGTCTTTGTATGGAGTGCTAGGCACACTTTATGGCGCCCACGTGCGAAGAACGTGAGGCGCTAGACGCTGCCTAGTGAGTGATAAGCAATTTTCCATTCTATGACGCCCACGTGAGGGGCACGTGAGGCGCTGGGCACAGCTCATTGAGTGCTAAGCACTCTCCTTTGTGGCGCCCACGTGAGGCGCTGGACGCCGAGCACCGCTCATTGAGTGCTAAGCACTCTCCTCTGTGGCGCCCACATGAGGGACACGTGAGGCGCTGGGAGCCGAGCGCCGATCAATGAGTGCTAGGTACTTTCCTCTTTGGCGCCCACGTGAGGAACACGTAAGGCGCTGAGCGCCACTCATTGAGTGCTAGGCACTTTCCACTGTGGCGCCTACGTGAGGAACATGTGAGGCGATGTGCGCTGGGTTCTTTCTTTTATGAGGACCAGATTTCTCTCAAGAACAAGTTTCTCCCGATGAGAATTAAATTCTCAACTTGTGGGAGATTTGACTTGTGGATCTCAGATCCAGAAAAAGAACTAAGTTCTATTTTTAAAGGATTAAACCCTTAGATATGTAAACGAGATGATCTTTGTTCTTCTTATTTACCTAGAGTTTTTTGAGGAGGAAGATCTTTCTTTTTGAAGCTCTCTTCTTTTTTTTTGTAAAAAGCTTATGGGGGGGAGGGCTTTCTCACCTCAGACTTGAAGTCTTCAGTCCTTTATATAGTAGAGGCAAGTTTGTTAATTAGCTTTTTTGAAGAAATCTCTCATTAAGATATCCTAATTAATTTGGGAATTTTTACCTACCATTGGATCTTTGATCCAAAGGCTTCTATTTACAAAAAGTATTGTCTTATTTTTTTTGACAAGATTGGGGAGATATTTTCCCGTACAGAATTTATTCTGTAGAACGGTGATTTTTTAATCACCATTGGATTTTAATCCAAGGGTCCTTTATTTTACAGAGGTCATAGAATTTTATTCTATGATCCCACCGAAGGTATATTTTTTGTTTTAGAAATATTTGAGGAATATTTCCTCTCAACAGAATTTTAATTCTGAGTCTTGATGATTTATAGATCCAACGGCTCTGTTTAACAGAGAGTAGAATTTAATTCTACCTAGGCGCCGGCGCTCACGTGTTGTGCACGTGGGCGCTAATTAAGGTTTTAATTCCTTTATGTGCCTTGCACATTGGCTCTCATGTGAGGAGCACGTTCGGCGTCAATATAAGAGTTTTTAACTCTGGTGTTGGCGCCCTCATGGAAGGCACGTGAGACGCTGCCTTTTAAATTTTGAACAAACCTTTGCTTTTTTATTGGGGGAAACAGGACGTCCTTCGACTTCTTCACCGAGTGGTAGAAGCCGTGCACCTCCTCCAACTTGGCCTGAATAGCCCGGTTGGACCCGTCTAGAAGCCGATGAGACTCTTTCAGCTTGATGTTCGTCAGCCCCTCAGCGATCAAATGAGTGTCGAGGAGGGCCGCCTTATCCTCCGCTAGCCGCAGTTGGAGGCGGAGTTCTTCCTCCTTTTTGGAGGACTCGTCCGCCTTTTTTATGGCCGGGGCTACCTCCTCGGACTCTATGGCGACGAGGAGTGCACAGTGGTGGAGAACCTGAAGAATGCAACACACGAGTTAGAAAGCTCAAACCAAGGAAACAAGACTTAAAATAATATCTGAAAAAGTCAAGAATCCACCTGAACCGCTTCCTGAGCTATGGCGGCCACCTGGGCCTTCATGGTCTCCCGGGGTATTTGTAACACCCGAGCCCAATGCTACTATTTTCAGTTACTGTTTGAGCATAATGTGGTACTCATTTCATTTAACTTGCTTGTTTGTTGCTTACTGTAAAATTTACCCGGTAAAGTCATTTTTACATATAACAAATTTTGGCATCTAAAATAAAATTAAAAATATTCATCTTGGCCTACTTGACATCCCTAGCCTCGTGGTAGCGTCCGTGCATTGTGTTCTCCTCCCGTTCAGTGAAACGGGCGAGTTTGGACGGCTACGCGCGCGTACATGTGTCCGTTTTGGGGGTATGCTTTTTAATCATAAAACACTTAATTTTAAAATTTGGATCCCGCTTAAAATCCTATTATTTCATTTCAAATTTTTGGACTCGACCCGGGCGCGATTTGGAAATGTTTTATTTGGCGCCAAAATCCCAAATTTTAATATTATTAAAACCATCGCATATATTTTTCTAACTAACCTGATATCTTACTGTTCATTACCTATCTTTTAAATCTTTAAATTAACCTATATATATATATATATCCTACTGTTCCTTAAAATGTTTTGAATCTTTAATTAATATTTATCCCTAACTAACGATTCCCCTTTAGCCAATCGCGTTCCTTTTAATTCCGTGGGCCCCCACCTGCAGCTCTCTCTCTCTCTCTCTCCACTTTCTCTCTCTCTCATATATTCTCACGTACTTCTCTTTATCATTCTTTCTCTTCCTGCTTCATGTCTCGTTTCTCATTTTTTTAACTGTTCTTTTGTTGCCGGAATTCCGTCGTGCCGGTGACGCTTCTCGACGTTCCAGCGAGGTACCCCGACCCGTGTGGTTCCTTTGTTCATCGTTTGGGTTCATTCCGTGAACCGTGCGCCCGTCGCGAGTTTTCCCCGCCGACGGTTAACGTTCCGTTTTCCCGATTCGCGACCTATCGAGGCAAGTTAATCTTGCTACATGCTATATAATTCATTTTATACCTATTTAAATAAATACCTTACCTATAGTTTAAATCTAGTGCCCCATGTTTAATTTTATAACGTTTCGATGTTCCGTTTGCATCCGTTTATATCATATTAAATCTAGATCATGAAAACTTATCTTGTGACATACTAGATTACATTATACTGCAACCATATCATTTAAAATATATATCGTCGTAATATTTATTATTATTATCTTTAATTAGTTTATAATCTTCATTTTATAATGTTATACATTTGAAAATCTTATAGTTTACACATGAAACGTCGTTGAAAAATCGGATATGACAAATCTGAAATTTACTGTACACCTTATCTTATAAAATTCATTATAAATCATAGAAAAATTATTAGTATACGTTCTTTAGTTCTTTACGAAGCTAACTCAGAATACTATAACTCTATGAAATATTTACTGGCAAAATAAATTGTTTAAATAACGTAAAAATGCAAATGAAAATGTCTCCAAACTGCTGTCCAGGGAAATTCCAGCAGCAAACTTTCAACTTCGAATATTCATAACTTTTTGTAGAGACAACCTGAGATGCTTATACTTATAAAACTGAAAACCTTATTGAATTATCTTTATTTTGGTATAATACACGTCCCTTTTGGAGAACGTTTGTTATTTTTAAGTTATTTTACAAATTAGGGTGACGCTGAATTTCTGAACGGAACCTTCTTGTGCATGGTTAATCAATACCACTTTTATAGTTATTAATCGCTTTGAATATACTATCCATATTAATATTATTATATCAATATTTATATCACATATTGCTTAGTTGTACATCCCACATTACCATTTTTATAGTTTTATAACTTTTCGGATACCCGTTTGCATCCATCGCATTTAAGATACATATAATTGTATCCATAGATCACATTACTACATAATAATGTGATATTAACACTCCATGTTTAATAAATTGCATCCTAATTAATATTGGAACTATAAATGTAACCCTAATCGATAACTGTGCATCCATATCCTTGAAATTATATCTATTTGCATATCATATTATATGTTCCAGTTTATTGTTCAGATAGTACTCATGCTTGTTTATTTATACACATGCTTATGTTAGTTTGATTATGAGCACCCACATGACATCTTGTGCTTCCTGACATGACCTGTTACACTTCCTACTTGACATGACATGGTACCGTACACTCTTGACATGACATGACACCTTTATACATTACCTGGCTGGACCTGATGTACCATGGCTTTACCTATTACCTGATCTTGTGTCTAATGCCAACAAACATAACATGTAGTCCTCATGGACCGTTCCTATTGTCTATCCAGACAAACCTTCTTTTACCTGATCCTGTGTTGGCATTAGTTCTTGACTACTGAATACCTGACTTGACATATATAACTTGGGGGTATGGGGAAATCAAAGGTGAAACTGACTTGTAACTCGACAGTTCACTACCTGTTCTGGGTGTACACATTCTTGTTTTGTGCCTAGCGGCATGTCTCGGTTTCGGCCGAGAATATTGTGGCCGTGGTCCCGGGTATGTACGGGATACTATCGAGTGTACACATTCCTATTTTGTGCCTAGCGGCATGTCTCGGCTGCAGCCGAGAATATTGTGGCCGTGGTCCCGGGTATGTACGGGATACTATTGAGTTACATCGATGATTCATCAATTGATTTCAAAGACTTTAGAATAGAAAACCTGATAGGACAGTTTAGTTTATCCACTACACGCTACCCTGTACTGGTATGATTCATATTATTGTTCTTCTTGCTGTATTCATGTTTATATTTGTAAGGTTCCTAGGCACTCTAGTGAGGTCTCACAAGTGATCAAACATGCCAATTTCTAAAAAATATGGTGCCGAGAAACCCTAGAACGGATCGTTGGCTAGAAGTATAGGCGAAGCGAGTAAGTAAACGGAAATATAGCTAAAGGAAAGTGACTACAACCTTTGTAGATCCGGTCCACCACTTCCTAAGCTCCGCGATGATCTCCCTTCGCTGTCCAAATCGAACCCTTGACTCTAGCATTGGCATCATCGAAGAATGGGCGGGCTTGATCGTCGGTTCGATGCCGAAGATGATCTACGTCGAGGCATCACAAGAACAAGCTCCAACTTCACCAAGCTTTGAAAACTTGTGAAGTAAACACCCTATACAACTTGGCAAGAGGTAGAGGATGAAGAAATAGGAAGTGGGTAGACTTTAGAATTGGATTTCTCACTTGATTTCACTAGTTGCCATTGATGGTCACTAGCTTTTTTCATGGAAGAAGATGAAGAAGAAGAAGAAGATATGATAAGTTAATTAAAAAAGAAAATAAAAAGAATACTTATCATACTTTCAACCTTAGTTAGGTGTAGAGAAAAGACCATGGTTAAAAGGATGGTTAGGGTTAAGCATAAGAACAAAAGAGTGACTTAGTCAAAGTTTCAAGAAACTTCAACTAAAAACAAAACATTCAACCATTCATTTATCCTTTTCTTTTTCCAAAAATGAATAAATAAGAAAGATAAATGAATAAATAATCAAAACCCTAATCATTAACTTAAACCATGGTTTGATTCTTTACACTTAACCAAGTAAGCATGTATCATCAAACATGATACAAACATGTGCACAAAACTATATCGCATATACAATGTGTACAATCAAGTGAGAAAATCCTTTTAAAGTGAACCAATACTAGTTAACGCAAAGTAATATATCAAATATATAAATATGCACTAAATCATTAAATCAACACTTGATTTAACGATCCGGTCATATCGGATATAACCGACTAGTATCATATGTATCGGCTTATCGAATCAATCCTTGATTCGATAACTAGGTTATATCGCATATAACCAATCGATACATTGTCGCGAGAATGGAATACGGCATCACATACTCGAATTATTCTCGGTCCCGCACATATCTCATATGCGCTCCTATTTCGTTTCGCTTGAGCCAGGAAACCTCTGTGTAGGACTCTAAAGACTCGTCAATACGCCGGTAGCGGATGATGATCATATCAAGCACCCACAAGCCGCAAGCGGTCTGCTAAACGTAACGGCCACCCGGGTATTGAGCGATCAGAAGATCGACGAGCAAGCCCGCTCACACTCCTGTGAATCCAACCAGTAACACTTACCGTACAGTCCGGTCTGTTCGTCTGATATGTCGCATATCTCGCCTAGGGGTGGTAAATGTCAGACCCCAGTAGCTCGATAAGTCATGCCGACTTGAGGTCCATAACATTCGTGAAACTACTGATAACTCTTACCAGTATATCACTGCAACCCTGGCCAGGGATTTCCTGTTATGGCCAGTCGAGCATAGCGCAACATCAACCCCCAATACCGGGAGAGACGAATCCCCTCTTATCGCTCATTGCCTCCATGTGAATCGGGACTGTACCCAAAAACCACCTGTTTGCACGACTCAGTAGAGCCGTGGTAGGGTGGAAATCAAAGCACAGTGGGAGACACACAAGACTCTATGACGATCTCGGGTCAACAGACTAAGCTGTACCAGTGTCACCAGAGAACTGCCATCTGACGTAAGGTATAATACCATCTGGGAGTTCTCGGCGAGTCCGTTCAGTGTACCCAGTCTCCACCGAGCACCCGTATACCATCTTCGATGTCAAACACCAATGGATATGGGATCATCCATCGCCCATCGCATGGGTCGAGAAGATATGCGCTAGTCTACTCTGGAATATCGATGCCCCGTCTCGATATTCCCTTGACTAGGAACATTTCAAGGATGTACTCATGGACTACCCAGGCCCCACTAGTATGATCTACATCATAGTCCTGGAAGTCGAGTACACATCCTAAGGGCTTTATCAACATGTAACAGAGAGACAGAAAGTACACACGTTAAGATAAAGAGCAACCAGATAGCGTACTATCATGTCGAGCAAGAAAGTCCTACCTATATATGTCCCAGCATCCACTACAATATACATCCAATGTACAGTAATGGCCTCTAGGGCATACATATAACTAACAATCTCCCACTTGCACTAGGGCCATCTGTAGCAGTGGTCGCAGTATCTAATACTCAACCATCCCATATGAGTCTCTCTCTGGGAAAAGGCCTTCGTGAGTGGATCCGCCGTGTTGTCCTCTGAGTCTTCTCTCCTAACCTCGATCACCCTGGAGATCAACTATCTCCATGATCAGGTGATGCTGCCTCAGAATTTGTCTGGGTCACTGATGGGACCAGGGTTCCAGGGACGAAGCCACACTTCCATTGTCATACAATGGCAGGAACCTAGTTCATCTTATGAACCAATATACACCCAAACTGCCTCTTTAGCAGTATCTTTAATAGCGATGTTACCAGCCTTTATCGTCTAGTTTGCCACGGTATCGAGCTTGGAACTCTTCCAACATACCGTCCCTTTACTGAGGGTAAAGACAGTGCCTGTGACTGACATTCAGTCGTCTTTATCACCCTGGAACACTTCCAGTGATTCTCCCCAGGATCGATTGATACCATCTCACTACAACTAGTGAGTATCCCAACATCCAATTAGATCTATCTCATAGATCCAAAGCTTAGGATTTAGTAGGTATCATTTTGATCCTATATGGAAAATCTTTGTGATAAGCGGAGATTGATCGAGCGTAGCACAGGAAACTCCTTCCCTAACAAGAGTATGTCATCCACGTACTCTACGAGGATCGTCACCATACTCCCTACTACCTTTTTGTTTATACAAGGTTCATCTACCATTTTGATGATGTCAACTTCTTTGACTAATCCATCAAAACAGATGTTCCAACTTCGCGATGCCTGCTTTATCCTATAAAGCATCTTGCATACGTTTCCGCTGCTCCCACTGTCTACGAGGCCCTCTGGCTGTGTACTTATAGACGTTCTCTTCTAAATCATTATTTAGAAAAGTTGTCATGGCACCCAACCACCAGATATCGTAGTCATGGTATGTAGCCGTGGCAAGTAGGATCTGGATGGACTTAAGCATAGTCCCTGGAAAAGGTTTCATCATTATCCGTGCCTGGTCGATGACGAAAACCTTTAACAAGTCTAGCTTTGAAAGTCTCAACTTGTCCATCTACACCAAGTAATCTTCTCAAGATATACTTGCTCCTGATGGGGATTTAACCCTTCAGATATCGCAACCAAAGTCCATACTTTGTTGGTGTATATGGATTCCATCTCAGATTGCTAAGCATCCAGCCATTCTTATAGAGTCCCTACTCTTGATGGCCTGGTCATCATCTCATAATGCAATCCTTGCTCCCACTGTCATCGAGAAACCGAGGTATCTCTCAGGTGGGTGAGGAACCCTACTAGATCGGCGGAGAGGCTGAGGTTCGTCGGAAACTATTGAATCCTTTGGTTCTGTCAAATCATTAGCAGTTTTGTACAGCTGGAACCTTTCCAGTTCTACAGAACTGATCTTGCCTCGATCTTGTCCGGATTTTGCTTTTGACATAGGCCAGACAATCCCAAATCTTAACTTACTTAAGAGATAGGCTCTTCCCATACCATATCTCATATGGAATGGTAGGCACTGATTTGATTCGAACCTAATTCAATAGGTATGCAGCTTCTCAAGCGCATAACTCCCAAAAGGAAATAGGTAACTCAGTAATACTCATCATAGAGCACACGATATCTAATATTGTGTGATTGCTCCGCCCCGATACACCGTTGTGCTGTGGTGTATTCAGAGGAGTAATACTGAGAGAGAATCTCATTTTCCTTTAGAATAGTCCAAGGATTCCATGCACAAGTATTCTCCTCCCTGATCTCATCATAGGACATAATACTTATACCCGTATATTGGTTCTCTACTTCCTACTTATATTCTGTGAATACCTCAAAAGGTTCGGACTTATATTTCAACAGGAATATATGACTGAATCTTGAGAAATTATCAGAGAATATAATGAAGTATAAAGAACCAGTCCTGGCATGTGTAGACAGGAGACCTTACATACATCATCATGCATCAGTCCCAAGAGTTCATTAACTCTTTCTCTGTTTCCAATAAACAGAGCTATGGTCATATTATCTTTGTGACATGACTGGCAAGTTTCACAAGATGTAAATTCAAACTGATTTAAATATACATCTAAATGTAACTTCAGCCAGTCGGGTCGCATTGATATGACCTAGTCTACAATGCCTCAAGAAGAATTCGTTCATTTCTGAACTCTTCTTCTTGTGTGTGTTCAGTATACTAGGAACTGTAGTTTGATTTAGAACGTTAATGCTTTTAGATAGCGTGCCTGAACCGATCAACTTTTGATATAGGAAGTGTTCAAAACATTATCCATCAATACAAAATTATATCCTTTCTTTACTAATAAAGAGACTGATATGATTTTGTATATCAGGTTCGGTATCTAATAGCATTTGTTCAGAATCAATATATTGGTAATACAGGGTGACAGTGACCAACAGACTTGGCTGCAACACTTGCCCCGGTTTCTGTCTCATGAAACTTATCACCCGTTCTCAGTTTTTCTACCTTTTTGTAGCCCTATGTAACAGCTTACATATCTGGGATCCTGATCCGGTATCATATACCCAGGATTCAGAGGATACTGAGAAACAGTTCTTTGTAATGAACATACCTGAAGGAGATGCATCATATGCACTTTCTTCGTTTGGGCGGCATGGGAAATCTGGTATTCCCCAATTTCCTGCTCTGTCTTATAACAATTATAAGTTGGAGCGGGACCAACGTTCCCCAGCTCAGTATAACAAGCGGGTTCGGTCAATACATCCGTATTATTATCTTGATTAAGGCGTGATATGGTCGCTACCAGGAGAGAGAGAGAAGAAAACACTCTGCGTGCGCTCTTGCAAGATCAGATTGGTTATATATTTTATCTAATCAGGATGGCTCCCACTGTTTTTATCAAATCTTCCTTCAAACCCTAAAAAGAAAGACTAGCCGGGATTAATTACACTCTACAAGTTCGCCAATCTTTCAGCCAGGCCAGTGTCGGTACTTTGAGAGAAGTTCCCCGTGCTTTCGCACGGACCTAATTACAGTAAACCTCGTTTTCCCAGAGGCGTAACCCCGTTGACACCTTTCTAGACACCTACTTGATCGGCTAATTGTAAAGTGCAAAACTCTCCCAGGAGTAACAATTACTCGCAGTGGGTATCGGGATCCAACTATCATATAGAAGGTATGCAATCTCATTGCAAATTTCAACACTTGAAACTCCCGATAAAGGTTTTTACCCCTAGCACCTATGACCTTAACTATGGTCAACAAATCATAAGTACTAGTCAAGTTCTACCCGTCTTTCGTGATTAATTAGACCCACCCACATGACCCTTAACTAAGGTCAACAAATTCACGCGACTGTCCTAACTAATCGCATCATATGCGGTGTAGGAAGACATCACTTAGCTACCGTACACTGTGCCTTGACTATGGTCAACAAACACAGCACGAATACTAAGTACTCTACTTCCTAAAATGACGGAGGGTTGCGGCTGGTTTTTGTGAAAACCTTTAACACTTTGAACTTGATCTCGTTGCGGAATCAAATGGTTTTTAAATGGAATGTTTTTTAAGCTTTTCTAGTTTTGCTAAAGGGGTCATTCCCGGTGAAGGGATCGTCGGCCCTTTCCTCGTCGAATGAGGTGCGGGATATATCATATATATCACTGTGCAAAGCGGAAACTATAGAAGCGATCAAAGACGAACCGTGGGTTGTAGCATCTGCCAGTTATTGCTAAAGGAGTCACTCCCGGTGAAGGGATCTCGGTCCTTTCCTCATCGAATAAGGTGCAGGATGTTCTATAATGAACACCGCGATGCAAAGCAAGAACTGTAGCTATCTGTTTTATTTTTGAAATTCGATTCCACAACATCTATTAGGTTTATTTTCTTTCATTAATCTCATTAATGAATATCCCATCATATAAGTCCACCTAATCATCACAGATAAATATAACGTACGCTTATGCCATCCGCATTCGCCTCGATGTCCCCTCGTGCACCATTAGGTTAGGTAACTGACGGCAGAGCGGGGCAGGGCTAGCGCGGGTGTAAAACATAACTAACGTCTATATAATATATCATATATACTATATATAATATCTGTCACAGAACATCACATGATCACATCACAGATAAATCACAGCAGAAGAAACATATGAAATATTGGATATACTAGGACGTCCGTGTTTTCAATACGAGCCAGTATAAAACACGGATTCCACGGTCGTGATGAATAGCCAATCCCACACCCCTAGACCCCTACGAGAGCGGCAAGCAACCCTACCAATTCTAGGGTTAGGAGACCCGGACTCGACTCCTCGAGATGGTCTCCCACTGGACCCCAGAACCCGGTTACTTGTGCTCCCCTCCTTGGGTCTATCCCAGTGCAGAAAAGTAAATAATATACATCAACGGTGACAACTTCCACAACCTGGAAGTGCCCCAATAAAAGAATATTACATACAAGTTTTTACATGAATGAAAATGAAAAACACTCATCTCACATAAAAAAACCCCGGCTATTCAAACACGACGATCCAATATAACATATCCAGCAACACATAACATCACATGTCATCAACGTAAGTAAATATGCGCATCCCAATTGTCGTTGACATATAGCAACGAAACCGGCGATATCACATATTACATTTACGGTCACAGAAAAGAAAGTGTAAAACTACAACAGTTGGAATCCACAACCACCTCAGACATCGCATGCCTGACCAAATGAATTCTTTAGACATCGCATGCCTAACAATTATAAACCCCGCATTTTGGTCTCATTATCGAAAACACTTTTCAATATCAAGTCGGGCAATTCAACAAGATTCCCGACATTCTGATCGAATGCTCGTCGCAAACTTTAGTAGACGGCCGCACCCCCGATGCCGTCGACGAAGTGCACCAAGGCGGAACACCGCTGCCGCGAGCACCCGGGCGGATGATTTCGGCGACGGGGTTCTCCTACAGTCACTTGGTCGGGGCTATGGGGTGAGGCTGTTTATCAAGTTTACCCGGCGAGTATCCGCGTACGCTACGTGATTGCGACGGACTTTTGATCACATCAAAATTCCGTGGCAACCGATCAAGTGAGACTAAAGTGCTATGTTTATAACATTCATTCAGTAATCACATAACTTTTGTGAATTCCAATTGTTGTATCACATTTCGGATAAACAGAAAATGTTAAACTTTCCGATCGAACAATCGAACATCCAAGTTTTCCCGATACAGCTCAACACATGAAATAAGTCTAACAGCATTCAGTTCGTGCCTCAGTACCAACGGTCCAGCCGTAGAAGGGTCAAGCCAACGCCTCACATGTGGCATGCCGTACTGTCCCAAACCCGAAGGTTCAAAGGGCAGTTCAAGACGGTCACATAATCGAGTTAAGGTTTGTTGTCTTCTAGAGGGTCCATCGCGTTACTTGCACTACTTAGAACGTCGTTAAACTACGGAAAAGTCCAACAATTAGAAATTTCCCGGCAGGGGAAAAAGTGGGTATTTATATCCGGTCGAACTTTTTAACATATTCTAAGATTATCCGGAAAAGCACACCGACAAAATTAGACAGTCCGATCGAAACACCGAGTCCCCAATACAACCCAGAAAACTCAACTCTTGAGTTCAGATTAAAAATTCCCAGGAAAACCAGAATAACAAAATAAGAGATACTGTGCAAAGAAAATTAGACAAAGAGACAATTCCGCCGCGGAACCGCCGCACGAGCCATGCTCGTGCCGCGGAACCGCGACGGTTTGATCGAATTGGTTCATCGAATTTCACAGTAACTCTTAAAACTTCCTGCTGGATTTTCTGCATATTTTTAATGTGGAAAAATGCACAGTTTTGAAAAAAGTACAGAGAACAAGTTTGGAGTTAGGGTATTGGATCGATCGGACTTCAAATTCCGTCTGGACTTCGCCTAAGGCTCTAGCTAGGCTCTGATACCACTGTAAGGTTCCTAGGCACCCTAGTGAGGTCTCACAAGTGATCAAACATGCCAATTTCTAAAAAATATGGTGCCGAGAAACCCTAGAACGGATCGTTGGCTAGAAGTATAGGCGAAGCGAGTAAGTAAACGGAAATATAGCTAAAGGAAAGTGACTACAACCTTTGTAGATCCGGTCCACCACTTCCTAAGCTCCGCGATGATCTCCCTTCGCTGTCCAAATCGAACCCTTGACTCTAGCATTGGCATCATCGAAGAATGGGCGGGCTTGATCGTCGGTTCGATGCCGAAGATGATCTACGTCGAGGCATCACAAGAACAAGCTCCAACTTCACCAAGCTTTGAAAACTTGTGAAGTAAACACCCTATACAACTTGGCAAGAGGTAGAGGATGAAGAAATAGGAAGTGGGTAGACTTTAGAATTGGATTTCTCACTTGATTTCACTAGTTGCCATTGATGGTCACTAGCTTTCTTCATGGAAGAAGATGAAGAAGAAGAAGAAGAAGAAGATATGATAAGTTAATTAAAAAAGAAAATAAAAAGAATACTTATCATACTTTCAACCTTAGTTAGGTGTAGAGAAAAGACCATGGTTAAAAGGATGGTTAGGGTTAAGCATAAGAACAAAAGAGTGACTTAGTCAAAGTTTCAAGAAACTTCAACTAAAAACAAAACATTCAACCATTCATTTATCCTTTTCTTTTTCCAAAAATGAATAAATAAGAAAGATAAATGAATAAATAATCAAAACCCTAATCATTAACTTAAACCATGGTTTGATTCTTTACACTTAACCAAGTAAGCATGTATCATCAAACATGATACAAACATGTGCACAAAACTATATCGCATATACAATGTGTACAATTCAAGTGAGAAAATCCTTTTAAAGTGAACCAATACTAGTTAACGCAAAGTAATATATCAAATATATAAATATGCACTAAATCATTAAATCAACACTTGATTTAACGATCCGGTCATATCGGATATAACCGACTAGTATCATATGTATCGGCTTATCGAATCAATCCTTGATTCGATAACTAGGTTATATCGCATATAACCAATCGATACATTGATCGCGAGAATGGAATACGGCATCACATACTCGAATTATTCTCGGTCCCGCACATATCTCATATGCGCTCCTATTTCGTTTCGCTTGAGCCAGGAAACCTCTGTGTAGGACTCTAAAGACTCGTCAATACGCCGGTAGCGGATGATGATCATATCAAGCACCCACAAGCCGCAAGCGGTCTGCTAAACGTAACGGCCACCCGGGTATTGAGCGATCAGAAGATCGACGAGCAAGCCCGCTCACACTCCTGTGAATCCAACCAGTAACACTTACCGTACAGTCCGGTCTGTTCGTCTGATATGTCGCATATCTCGCCTAGGGGTGGTAAACGTCAGACCCCAGTAGCTCGATAAGTCATGCCGACTTGAGGTCCATAACATTCGTGAAACTACTGATAACTCTTACCAGTATATCACTGCAACCCTGGCCAGGGATTTCCTGTTATGGCCAGTCGAGCATAGCGCAACATCAACCCCCAATACCGGGAGAGACGAATCCCCTCCTATCGCTCATTGCCTCCATGTGAATCGGGACTGTACCCAAAAACCACCTGTTTGCACGACTCAGTAGAGCCGTGGTAGGGTGGAAATCAAAGCACAGTGGGAGACACACAAGACTCTATGACGATCTCGGGTCAACAGACTAAGCTGTACCAGTGTCACCAAAGAACTGCCATCTGACGTGAGGTATAATACCATCTGGGAGTTCTCGGCGAGTCCGTTCAGTGTACCCAGTCTCCACCGAGCACCCGCATACCATCTTCGATGTCAAACACCAATGGATATGGGATCATCCATCGCCCATCGCATGGGTCGAGAAGATATGCGCTAGTCTACTCTGGAATATCGATGCCCCGTCTCGATATTCCCTCGACTAGGAACATTTCAAGGATGTACTCATGGACTACCCAGGCCCTACTAGTATGATCTACATCATAGTCCTGGAAGTCGAGTACACATTCTAAGGGCTTTATCAACATGTAACAGAGAGACAGAAAGTACACACGTTAAGATAAAGAGCAACCAGATAGCGTACTATCATGTCGAGCAAGAAAGTCCTACCTATATATGTCCCAGCATCCACTACAATATACATCCAATGTACAGTAATGGCCTCTAGGGCATACATATAACTAACAATATTACATTGCTTTCTACACTGTTCATATTATATTACTTGATGACATGACGCGCTGACGTCTGGGTTTTGCATGGCCCAGATTCCGTACCGCTGTTGCAGTCCGAGCAGGAGTACTTCAGCCAGCAGGCTGAGCTGTGAGTTCAGTAGTAGTTAGTTTTATTTCCTGCATTTATTTCCTGATGTGAGCCCGCATTATGGGACACACTTTTCAGTTATTTGTATTGGATCATTTGCTTCCGCATTTATTTATTATCCACTCCTGTTATTCTGGATTATGGACATGTTTTAGATAGTTTTATCTTGTTCTTGATATCTCTACAGCCGTAATGTGACTGTGGATGGATACTTCCTACCCACAGGTAGCATGGTTGGCTATGTCATGTGCCCAATCTAGCGTACTCTGGGAAGCGGGGCGTGACGGTATTTAAACCCCGGCAGCCTGCTCCATGTCAGAAAGCAAGCTGTCGGCGACGGAGAGCCCCGAGGGCACCTCAATGCAGAAGTCGCATTCCTCCACTGGGATCCCGGTAGAAGGCGCCCGAGATACCGTCCTCTTATGTCTCTTGAGGGGGGTTTCGGCGGGCTCAGCCTCCTCCTCCTCTCTCTCGCCCGGGGCGCCGGGTTCCACGCATGCTTCTGACCCCCTCCCCTCCCCCCGCGGCGTTCTTCTGGGGCTCGGGGAGCAGCGGAAGACTTAGATGTTGGAGTTGGCCTCGGAGCCGAACTCGGACCGGGTCGGGACGAGCTTTCACCTCTGTCCTTCTTTCCCTGGGTCTTGGCGGCCAAGGCGGCTAGGATTTCGCTCGGTCTATGGGCTCTGCAAAGAAAAGAACACAACAAACAAAGGGGGTTAGCAACGCCAAAACAACAAAGGAAACTTGGTAAAGTCTAAACAGATCGACGAAAGCCCTAACTTACCTAAGAAACGCGCAGGACTGAGCCTAGTCCAACTCAGTGCCTGCTCGGATAGCAGGACATCCGCCCGTTGGATCGGCTCCCACCGGGACACTACCTTTGCTTCGGGGGAAGTCGACTGCTTTGCCCTCGGGTAGTCGGCCAAGTGCCACTATGTAGGCACAGGACAATCCTCGCCCTCGGTGGGCCCTACGAATGTAAACTTTTACTTCCATTCATGGATGGAAGAAGCGACGGCTACTACCCCGACCCGGCCACTCCGCCCTTGCGTTTTTGAACGAGAAATACACCCAACTCTGCTCATCCTTACTGGTGCCGGGGTGATTCTTATAACACAGGAAAGAAACAAAAAGAGTCAAGCTGAAGGGGATATTTTCAAGGTTTAATCGGACCAGAAACCCGAGGAGAATTCTCCACGAGTTCGGAGCTAGCTGGCCCGAGGTGAGATGAAAGCAACGAAGCACCCCGCAGACCTCAGTTAGGAAGGGCAGACACATTCCTGCTCGAAACGCTTCCAAATACAGGGCAATCTCCTTGCCCTGCACCTTGTTTTCCCGCTCGCCCTCTCTAGCTAAACGAAAGGAATAGTTAGAGGGGATGTGGAATCGAGCCTAAATTTCGAAAAGCTCGTCCAGACTCTTCAAAATGAAGGGCGCATCGTGGGTGTTCCTGATGCGCACCTTGAGGGCCCTTGTCGCCGCCCGAAGGCGAGCGACTGGGGGAGGCCCTGACTCTTGGGGACGAACCTGACATGGAGGACGAAGAAGAAAAAGAACCCTCTTGGCTATCTGAAGCCGAAGAGGAGGAAGACCCATTGGACTCGGCCCCAACAACGGGAACCTCATCGCCCGACTCTACCCTTGCTACCTCTACAGACTTCTCAGATGAAGACATCAAACCTGATTCAAAGGAAGGGACTCACCGAGGTAAAATCAACAAGGGACCCGATCTAAAAGAAGGAGCGCCGGACAATCTTCAGTAATGAAAGAGAATTTGAGCAAAGTATCAACCCTAGGACGGTCCCCTCCTATTTATACACCCCCAAAGAGGAACATCCTACGGTCCTGATTGATTCCTGCCAAAATGAAATGCCGTGCCCAGCGACCGGCGGGGCTCCACATGGCGATCGACCATTGGGGACGTCTTTTCGACTGCAGAAGTCAGAGACAGCCTGTCACTTCCGCCAACCGACGTCCGACACGTGGCCCGTATCCAAACTGGCGATCGGCTGGAACGGCACCCCCTCTTTAAAGCGCGATCATTTCATTGATCCGCTGACGCCATCCGGGATACGCACGAAGATTCAGGCGAACGATGAGGCGACACGTGGGCCCAAAGATCGAAACGACGTTACCACCAAACGCCATGCCGTTCCTGGGCGATCCGCGTTTTGATTCCTTGGCGCCAAAATGAACGAAAGAAAACCGAGCAGGCCACTTTCGACCCGACCATGAATAGGTCGGAACGAGAGTGGGGGGCTAATGATGATGCTCACAAGTGGTGTCTCATCAGATTACGACACGTGGTGGATGACGTGTTCCGAAGGCTACAGAGGTGGAATAGATGGGTTGCATTATGAGGATTCCTCGGGATCCCCTTCTCGAGGAACGTATTCGACCTTTCGAGAGACCTCTCTGAATACATACCACCTTCACCTAGGAAATTACTAGCAGCTCGTCTCCGAGCTTTCTCAGTCTCCTTGCTCGTCTCCGAGCCGTCTGACGTGCCGAGCTTCCTCGGCCTCCCAGCTCGTCTCCGGGCCGTCTGACATGCCGAGCCTTCTCGGCCTCTCAGCTCGTCTTCGAGCTCCTGACGTGCCAAGCTTCCTCGGCCTCCCCTGATCAACCAAGAGCGTGGATCCCATACGCCCCGCAACGGCTCCGTGCATATCGCCAGGACGAGATATCCACCCCCCCCCCCCCACGATCTGCGTCCCGCGCTAGCGCATCCCCCCATTAATGAGCGCATACCACCATTCAAGGCGAGGATAACGCTAGGGCGTAACTAACGGCGGAAATCTCGCATCTGCTCGCTCCACGCGACCCCTATTTAAACCCCTCTCTCTGACGACTCAGGTATCTCGAATTTTTTTCCAATACGCCGCTACTCTGCACTTATTCCTCGGCTCTAACTTGATCGTCGGAGGGTCCTACGCTGGTCACCCACTCCGGGACTTCTTTGCAGGTAGCTCGGCATCCAATATCAACCCATTGATATCCACACTCAGCAACTCCTAATCAAATCTCAGCCGTCAGAGACCGCCATCAAAGGATCGACGGAGGACAACATCTGAAGGAGATCCCAGCCTCCATCAATTTCCTTCATAGAATCTTTGTCCTTCATTATTCTCTATTTAAGTGTATTTTGAAATGTTTAATTTTGTCATCATTTCGAATGTAAACCCCATTTCTTAAACATAAAAGCTACAGTAAAAATAGTGGCATAATAAATTAGTATGACAACTAAAACAGTTTAATGAAATATCAAAGGAAAAGCGTGAATATATGTTTTAGATAAACCCATGAAAAGATGCAACGAATTGAAAATCATGTTTTGCAGAAGTTAAGAAACATTTATCATTTTGACTTTTGACTCTAAAGCTTCGACTCTAGAATTAAAATTAATAAAAATTTATTTACAAAAGGCTTATCATTTCAACTATCAACCATTATAAAAGTTTTTACAAAAGGCTGGATGCAAATATAGACCATTCAAGCCAAGGGTATATTTTAATAACAAAAAGTGTTAGGGGGATATTCGAAAGAAAACCCCTTTATTATTTATTTATTTGTAAAGTTTAATTTAGCTCCTGTTTCATTAAGATAACGACTGTTGCAGATACTGACGCATGCTGCTGACTCGGATGCCTAGCAGCTGCTCGGTTTGCGATTTGGCTCCTCTGCTATTTCTTTTCGCGGAGCAGAACGCTTTGTCTATGTCCCTGCCGTTAGATCCTCTTCTTGACCCCCACACAGACATCATGTTATACCCTAATATCGACCGTGGAATTTCACAAGCATGGAAAAAGATAGCAGAGGATCCAGATCGGGTTCCTTTTGAACCAGATCCGACCCGGATCCAGACCCACTTAGTAAATTTGTGAGTCCGTTTGCATCACAAATTTCCTCATTAGAAACAACTTATTTCTCCAAAATACCAACAACTATAATTTTTGTCTTAAAATCTCACAGCACCTTTTACAAACACCAAAATCTATCACATGTTGCAAATAAGAAATAAAATTTCCAACCAAAACTTTAAGCAAAAATATATTTAAATTTATATATATATATATATATAGAGAGAGAGAGAGAGAGAAATGTTGAAAGAGGGCCCATAAGGCTTTTCATTAGGTGGCGTCAAAAAATGTCACGCCCCGTTTTCCAAAAGACAGCATCAGACACGTGACGAGATCCACGGCCTATTTATACCGAGAAATGGGTCTTTCCCGAAATAAATACGTTAAGCGTCATAGTAAGCAATATATAATATAACAAGAATTTAGCAAAATAATAAATCCAACTACATTATTACATTTCCATGTCACAAAACTTAAAACAAAAGACAACAAGTTTAGAATTCAAATACAACAAAAATAGAATTAAGCAAAGCCTGAACAATATGTATACTGAAACAAACAAGGATTGGCGGTCGATTAGAAATCTGCTTAAGATGGCAGCTGAGAGTAATCCTTATATGTTGGCTTAAACTCCTCTATCACTAAGCCGCTTGACAAACGTTCTCAAAGAAGAAAGAAAACAAAGGAAGTCCGTCAGCGATCTTGCGCTCGGAAAATCCTCAATAAAAATGTGATTATAAAATAAGATGATATAACGACAAGTATATGAGCATGTATGAAAAATAACGTGCTGAGATGAACAAGCATGATATGTCAAGCAGACAGGACAAACCATATGAGCATGGTAGTTCTATAGTTTTATATAAGTATGATAGTTCTATATAAGTATGGAAGTTCTACGGTTATGTGTTTGTGGTAGTGCGATAATGAAGGTATGCGTGTATACAAGAGTAGTTGTCATGCACCGCTTCCTAAAATCCGTAAATACGGTACATGACAAAGCCAACCATGCTGCCTATAGTGAGGAAAACTCCTTCCATAATCACATTACGGCTGTCAATCAGATATCAAGATAGTAGATAAATATCTAAATATAACATGTAAAACTGCCACAATAAAATAATAATAAGAAAGTAACGGAAACGAATAAGGATCCAACAAAAAATAATATCTTTGCTACGTCTCTTATGGGATCACAAGGTTAACCATAACTAGAAAATAAAACTAAATATCACCAAACTAATCCGTAAAACTCCAAACTGCTCAGTCTGCCTGTCAAAATATTCTCGATCTTACTGCGGTAAGGTGAAAGGAACTGGGCCATGCAAAACCAGACGTCAGTGCATCATAAATATCATAATAATAAACTGAGCAATGCACTATACAGGGTGTTATATGCAAAATAATGTATAATTATAAACAAACAATCACAAGTGATATAAAAACAGGCTATTGGTGGCTCATGTGTATTCTAAAGTGTATGTTTCTAGATTATCTATCCTAATGGTATTTGAAACCAATTAATATAATTCTCATCGTAACTCAATAGTATATATCACGTTCATTCCCCAAGGGACCACGGTATAATATATCCCGTTCATTCTTCACGGGACTACGGTACAATAAACAATGGTTATTCCGTTCACGCCCGGAATCACGGCTGTTCCCTTATAAAAAAAGGGAAGAGGGAAAATTCCCTACTGTTCAAGTCTCACGTGTTAAACACGTGGGCACCTATATGTAATGCATATAGGCACTGCAAATCAAACAACTATAGGCTAAATAAGCCTCACGTGTTAAACACGTGAGCGCCTATATGCAATGCATATATGCGCTACAAATCAAACAACTGACAGGCTTAATAAGCCTCACGTGTTAAACACGTGAGCGCCTATATGTAAAGCATATAGGTGTTGCAATCAGACTATAGACTAAATAAGCCTCATGTGTTAAACACGTGAGCGCCTATATGCAAAGCATATAGGCGGTGCAATCAAACAGCAGACAAACTAAATAAACCTCATGTGTTAAACACGTGAGGGCACCCCTTACGAAGAATTAAATTCTGCTCAACAACGGATCGCTAGATCAAAGATTCAATGATGATTAAACATAGAGCTTTCTAATGAGGAGGAAAATTCTCTGTTAAACAGAAATTTGGTGGATCAAAGATCCTATGAGATGGAAAATATATTCCATATCTTTCTAAATAAAGAAAGATTGTGCTCTGTTAAACCGAGCACTCTTGGATTAAAATTCCAATGATGTATTTTTACAGAATAAGATTCTGTATATGGGAAAATATTTTCCCAACCTTATTAAAAAAACAAGAAAAATATGTTCTGTAAAACAAAAACCCTTGGATCAAAGATCCAATGATGGGCAAAATTTCCCAAATCAATTTTGAAACCAATTAAATCGATTAGAATCTCTCAATGAGAGATTTTCTCAGAATTAAACAAATTTCTCTCCACTATATAAAGAACCAAAGACTTCAAGTCTCGAGAGAGGGAGAGGGAGCAAAAAAGAACCCCCTTAGAAGCTTTTAAAAAAAGAGAGAAGAAGAAAGAAAAGCTTCGAAAGAAACAGAGAATTTAATTCTCACAGAAGAAGGCTTGTTTCATTGAAACCCTAGGTAAAAAGAAAACAAAACTCAGAGATTATCTTGTCTCTCTTTTGCCTCTCTAAGGATTTAATCCTTCATGCAAAAACTTAGTTCTTCCTCTGGTTGAGATCTGCAGAAGCAGATCTCCCCACAAGTTGAGAATTTAATTCTCATCGGGAATATTCTGTCATGCAGATTCAAAAACCTAGGGGAAATAATTGAGTTCAAAGAATTTGATTCTTACAAAAACACATGAAAACTAGGATTTAACCCTATAAAAAAAATTTAATTCTTGCAAAGAATAAGAGGAGAACTTGATTCCTCATCCCTTAGACGATGATAATAATCTGAGACCTTCCAAACCGAAATCCTAATGACTAGAAATGTCATTAATAAGAGATCAAAATCTTCAAGAACACAGAAGAACAGCCTGGTAATTTGTTAAGTGTTTAACACTATAACAAGACCTCACGTGTTTTCCACGTGAGTGTTTCTAATGAACAAAAAGAAGCGGCTGAGACTACCTCACGTGTTTCCCACGCGAGTGCTTAAAAGAGGAGCAAGGAGCACTTCCTAGGACAGTCATGTGTTTTGCACGCGATCTCCAATCAAGCGCTTAGCCCTTAAAAAAAGAGGGGATAAAACCCAAAAAGCAGTACCCAACTTTGCGGCGCCTCACGTGTTCACACGTGAGCGCCACAAGAACCAAGTGCCTAGCACTTATATGCAAAAAGGGAATAAAACCCAAAAAACAACGCCTACTTTGGGGCGCCTCACGTGATTCACACATGAGTGCCTCCAAAGTTCAGTGTTCAACACTAATTAAACGTCTAACGTGGGCACACGTAAGTACTATATTTACCAGTGCTTAGCACTGTAGAGATAATTATGGAGACTCAAACCTAGCAACAAATTGGCTAAGTATTTCCGAGGTCAAAACTTCTTTGATCTTCAAATCGACCGTGTCTATGTGCTCATGTTTTTCCAAATTGATCTTGGTCCCAAACATGACTAATGATCTTTCAACTGATGATGATATTCATCCCATATCTCCTAAGATAATATTAGTCTAAAAAATGACTAACATTCCTTAGGTCTACAACAGTACCATATTTTCCCTCAAATACGGAAATTGGTTCAAGAGTACATCTCTCCACACCTCTGATCCACGTCGTTGTAATTCCTCAACGTCTTCGAAGAGGTGGCAGGTCCTAACAACCAACTGCTTTTTGGTGCACATCCTAAACTGACGTGCACATCCCAAACTGACGTGCACATCCTAAATCAAACCGCACTCCAAACTGGGTGCATCCCATATCATCGTTGCTCATCCTGTCACGTAACAAATACACGTGCATGCAAGATGAACCATGGACCGAAACGTCCTTAAAATAGCAACGGAACGAAACGTCCTTAAACTAGCAACGGACCGAAACGTCCTTAAACTAAAATCTCACCTCCAAAATGGTGATCAACAAACCGAAATGTTCTCAAACTAGAACCTCGCCTCCAAAATGGCGATAATGGACCGAAATGTTCCTAAACTAAGACAACAGAGCCCAAATGCTCTGTTGTTGGATTTGAAACAAAAATGATCCTAGAACCTTATTAAGTAAATCTCAGTCTCAAATTGGACTAACGTGTCCTTAACAAAAGACTAACCGAGCCCCAACTGCTCACATACATTTAAGTCGATCAATCTCAAACCTGATTAACGATCCTTAAATAAAACAAACCCAAATCTAAGATATACGGATTTGGACTAATTCATGACCTACGGGCGACAACATAAATTAGTCTCCGTATACAATCCACGGGCAACCTAAACAAATATAAAAACACACAAGACATGAAGTGAACTTCCGGATTAGGAGAAATTGGTTATCGTGATGCGATAACGTAATTAATTGCAGAGGCTTGTGCCTGCAGGGAAGAGCGTCCCCACAATAAAAAAAAAACCCTCGCAAACAAGGGGAATCTGACGAAGTCTGCTACAACGGCCGCATCCGTCCAAACCTCCGATATACGGTGCCATAAATCAACTTCGCATCTTCGGAGAGGTGGACGGATAAATCCAAATAGCATCTGCCTCCAAAATTCAGGCCAGACATCCTAGCGTCCCGGTCGTGTCTTTCGGCGGTGAACAACGGCAAACAATAATTTCCTTTTGAGTTATGTTTTGGTTATATTCTTAATTTCCCCTTTTCCCTAGGTTTCATGTTCGAGTCAGGTATCAATAGAATATCTATCTGATGCCAACACAGGAACAATCGTGTACATGCCTTGTCTAGCAAGACAACAAGTCAGGTCAATCAGGATAACAAATCAATATCGTTGGCATCGGAAACCAATTCAGATAACAAGTATAAGCAAAAGCAGTAGGTCGCAGACATGTCAGGTATTGTATACTAACAGGTGAAGTATTTACTTATGCAGACAAATCATAATAAATAGCAGGAATCTAATTGTCATGGTCATTTAGCTGTAATGGAATTGATATATTCACCATTACTTGTTAAAATATATTTAACCATATTATTTTATGACTGTTAATTATTATAACTTAAATTGTATCTACCAGAATAGTTGTACAATTAATTTTGCATAACTTCACGGTTATAGTTACACACGCGCTAGTGTTTCTAAATAGAAAAATACAAATTATCTTTATAAAATTGAATGATGATAATAAATTGCAATATTATAAATATATGTATATATAAGATAATAGATATATTTTACCATAGGTAAACTATAAAGAAACTAGCATGTAGCAAGATAAACTTGCCTCGATCGGTATAAATACAGCGACGAATACGGATACAGAAGCTACGAACACCGATGACAATGTTGTAGACCCGATGCAAGCAAGGTCTCGGCTTGATCTCAAGCAACGGCGACGACGTGACTGTGTTAGGTTGTTGCTTGGCTCTGGAAAAGTGATGGCGACGACGTGACTGCGTTAGGTTGTTGCTTGGCTCTGGCGACGACGATGACGACTGCTGTGAGGGGGTTTCGACGGCGATGACGAGATGAAGAAACATGGGTGGAGACACTGTTCTTGAGTGCAAGGGATGATGCCGTATGTGCAGGTGAAGGCTCAGGTTGTTGGGTGTTGCTAGACGAGGAGGTGACAACAAGTAAGAAGGAGGTGATGGCAAAGAGAGATTGCAGCCAGTGGTGGAGACGTTGGGTTCGGTGAAAAGATCAGGGAGAAGAAGAAGAAGAAGGTTGTATGGTGTTTTTTGTCACCCCATTGAGATGGGAATACGCGTTGCTTGTCAGGCGATTACAGATTCCCCCTGCTTAGGGTAGATGGGGGTTTATTGACTGTGGGGATCAGAATCTCGGCAGCCGCGGACTAAGCTGCCGTTAATTACCCCTCACCTTTGGAGCGAGAGAACCTCCGATTGACGGGTCAAACAGGTCATGCGAACTCAATGTGCAGTGTGCATGTGTTGTGCATTGCGGGGTGCGGGGCAGCGCCCCGTTAGAAATTTTTTCTAACGGAGAAAGTGTTGTGGAGTTTGGGAAAAAGTAGGACGAGGAGCGTCTTAAAGGCGCTGGGGAGCTGGGCGCCTCATGCGCCCGACACATGGGCGCTGGGCGCTTGGGCACCTGGACGCCGGCGGAAAGAAAGGGGGCTTTTAGCCCCGGAAATAGGAGTTAAACTCTGAAATATGGTTTTTATTTATGGAGTTAAACTCCGACGGATGTTGAATGGAGTTGAACTCCTAGAAATCTTTGGGGATGATCAAAGAGGACCCCTTTCTTCTCCCCTTTGGCCCTGGATCTTCGTTTAGGCCTTGGATCTTCCCAATGTGGGATTTCTGGAGATGGGTCTTCTTCTTCTTCCTTTCGGTTGGCCGGATCTTGGAGAAAATGGGAGGTGAGATTTAAAAATCTTTCCTTTTTGAGATCTGATGGAAGATCTGAGTTCCCCTTCAAGGATTTGATGGCGAAAACTGTTTATTTTTGGAAAAAAAAGAGTTAAACTCTTTATTTAATTCAAAAAGAGGAGAGGGCTTTAGAACCTTGAGGAAGGGGAAGGAGGCACAGAAATCCTAAATTTTGAGGGAATGAATTCTTTTTTTTCATTATCATGTTGCCTTATATAGGCTTACAAATTTACATATAGCCCCTTGGGCTTTCCAAAATGGCATTTTGCCCATCCCATGCCTCATGTGCTCATTTCTTTTGCACATGAGTCATGGGCTTGACAAAAATTTGGCTTTATGCCCATTTTTCTTATATTCATGCATAAAAAATTATATCAAAATTATTTATTACATGATTTCATTTTGGCACGGGGGAGGCCGACCACGGTGCTCGACTTGGGTATGGGCACACTTGATCAGGGCTTAGGACCGCTTACTTGGGGTTGATTTTGAATTTGACTTGATCAACCGGGGTGTAATTTTTGACCCCAACAACGGTGTCTCTAATGAGAGGAGTCGACGACGCCGATGACGAGGAAGGGGGTGAGATCTGAAAGTCGACCTTAGCACCATCATGAGGTTCTAGCGGTATCAAGCATACCAAATTCAAATTTTTATTAGGTGCTAAGCTAGACTAACAAGATCTTTACTAGATTATTAAGATTTTCCTTTGTGATGTGATCAACTTAAAGAGAAGAAAAGAGCATACAACCTTTGTAGTTCGAGTCCTTCTCTTCAATAGCTCCGGGTTGAAGTCCACACGACTCTACTAGGCTCCTTTTCGAGTTGAACGAACCTCCTTCGTGATCTTCGCGCCAAAGATGGTCCACCCAAAGTCCACAAGCTCAAGCTAACCCTTTACTAATCTCATTAGTGAAGGCAACACTCCACATCAAATTGCTAATCTAACGTGTGATGGTGAAGTAGGGGTTTAATTTGCTCACTAGTTTGTGTTCAAACTTCATGGTTCACATCACATGTGAGGGTTGAAGCTTGAACCATGGGATTGAGGAAGAAGAAGAAGCCAGAGAGCAACCATGGGAGCAAAGCAAGCAAAATGGTTAAGTGTTGAGAACGAGCAAAGAATGAATGGCAACTCTTGACCCCCACTCATTCGAGCATGGAATTTTGCAATATAAAATTGCAACCATGCTTGAATAGTGAGTCAAGATGAATAAACAAATATAAATCCCATGCTAGCAACCATGCTCTCATTTTCCACCTCATTTCTATTTTCATAAAATAGAATTTTATGCTATGCTTCATTATTATATATATATATATATCATATATATATATATATATATCATATATATTTATATATATATTATGAAGAATAATTAGTGAGCTAATGATATTAGATAAGATATAATTATATCACATATAATGTATATTGTTCTCCGCCGAAAACATAGACGAAACCACGTAGGTTCGTCTTGCCTGAATTTGGGGGCATATGCTATTTGGTTTTATCCGTCCACCTCTCCGAAGATGCCAAGTTGATTTATGGCACCGTGTATCAGAGGTTTAGACGGATGCGACCGTTGTAGCAGACTTCATCAAATTCACCCTTATTTGAGGGGTTTTTGATTGTGGGGACGTTCTTCCCTGCAGGCGCAAGCCTCTGCAGTTAATTACGCTACCGCATCACGGTAACAACTTTCTCCTTCTCCAGATGGTCACTTCGTATCGTGTGTGTTTGTTTTATTTTTGGTTGCCCGTGGAATGTATACGGAGACTAATTTATGTTGTCACCCGTAGGGCGTGGATTAGTCCAAATATGTATTTTCTTATATTTGGATTTGGGTTGGTTTAAGGACCGTTAGCCTTATTTTAGACTAAGGTCAACTCAAACATTTGCTGAGGATACGTTAATCTAATTTTAGACTAAGATCTACTCAACAGGATTTAGGGATCATTTAGATCCAATGAAAGAGTATTTGGACTCTATCGTTTTAGTTTAGGGATGTTACGGTCCATCGGGTTTAAAGACATCGTAGTCCATACGGTTTAAAGACATCGTAGTCTGGTTTAAAGATATCGTAGTCTGGGAGATTTTGGTTTAACCGTTTGGGGATGCACCAAAAGTTATTGGTTATTGGGACCCTTCATCTCTCTAAAGACGTTGAAGAATTACAACGACATGTATCAGAGGTATGAAGAGATGTACCCTTAAACCAATGTCCCGACTGGGGGGAATGGGATGAACCTCAGTTTAGATACCATTTGTTGGGGGTTCACTAACTGTCTTTGGGACTGAGATCGGTTTAGGAGACCATGAGTACGAGAGGCTCAATTGATAGTCCTCGGGAAATTTGGTCTAAGTTTGGCTAATATTGGCCTTTCATAGTGTTCGACACTAGTATATATTCAGCGCTCACGTGCTCCCACGTGAGGTGTTTGAAATAGTGTTAAACACTAAAATTTTGCGGCGCTCACATGGGATCACGTGAGGCGCTTGAAATAATGCTAAACTCCAAAAATTTAAGGCGCTCACGTGGGGTCACGTGAGGAGCTTAAAAGCTAGCTTTGTTTCTTTGGGTTTATTCCTTTGTTCTTTCCTAAGCGCTAAGCACTATTAGGTCATGTGACATCACATAAGGCGCCCATGAATTGGAAACTGCCTTCGATTTATTCCCTTTCTGCTTTGTAAGTGCTAAGCACTACTTTGAGGTCACGTGTGATCAGGTGAGTCAATCCCGATTATCCTCTTTTGTTCATCAAAGGTGCTCACGTGGAAGCACGTGATCGGCTGTTACCATGTTGGGTGTCAATCCTTTTACGTGCATGGAAACCCTGAGTTTCGAGACTTTCAAGCCCACTGTTTTGTGAGAATTAAATTCTTAGGACTTAGTTTTTCTCTTAGGTTTGGGATCTGCATGGCAGAATCTCCCCGATAAGAATTAAATTCTCAACTTGTGAGGAGATCTGCTTCTGCAGATCTTTCACCATAAGGAAGAGCTGAGTTCTTATATGAAGGATTAAACCCTTATCTTATCAGAGGAATTAAATTCCTATATACTTTTTGGGAGAATTAAATTCTCTGAACTTAGATCTCCCTCTTGGTTTTGGATCTGCATGGCAAAATCTCCCCGATGAGAATTAAATTCTCAACTTATGGGGAAATCTGCTTCTGCAGATCTCAACCAGAGCCAGAACTTAGTTCTTTTGAGAAAAGTTAAACTCTTATGGAGGTGAAAGATATGAAATATTCTTTGTGTTTTGTTCTTTCTCTTACCTCGGATTTTTCTTTCTGTTTTCTCTTTTTTTTACTTGAAGTTTTTATCTCTCCTTTTTGTATATTCTGCCCCGTATCCTCCTCCTCTTTTTGTCTCTTGGCTCCTATTTATAGGAGAAAGAAAAGAATCAATTTGTTCGAGAAATCTTTCGTTGAAAGATTTTGATTAATCGAACTGATCTTTTAGATCAACTGGTGAATCTTATTCACCGTTGGATTTTTAATCCAAGGACTTCTGTTTTTAGAGAAGATATTTCTCACAAGATTAGGAAAATATTTCCGTATACAGAATCTTCTTCTGTAAATTGGTAATTTTTAATCACTGTTAGATTTTTGATCCAACGGCACTCTGCTTTGTAGAGCGCAATCTTTCTTGTTTAGAAAGATCCAAAGAAATGCTTTCCAAATTGGGCTTCGACCCATTTTATTTTAGAATTTAATTCTATTGATTCAGAAGGCATAGGAGCCCATCACGTGTAGCACGTGACCCTTCACAGAATTATCTTGGTTTGTTTGTATGCAGTAGTCCAAACAAAGGGAAGGCATCACGTGGTAACACGTGAGCTTCTTTGCTCTTTGTTTATTTTACAACCGGGTCCTATACGTTTTGTGTGAAAGACGATTACGTGCTTGCACGCGAGACTTTAATTGCCGCTTACTAAGTGGAGCCGCTTACTCTGTATACAGATGCATCACGTGCTTGCACGTGATGCTCCACTAGCGGGAAGTTTTTCCTTTTCCTCTCTGAGTCTCTTTATAAGGGATCGATGATCACGTGCTTACACGTGATACTTCCATTAGTGGGGAATTTTCCTTTCCCCTATTCTTTCTGAATTTTTATAAGGGAACAAATGCCCCCACAGCGTTGTTCTTACGTGTCTTGCACGTAAGTGCAACGCTGTCACCTTTGTAGCCGTTGGATCTGCCTAGGGAACGGGGAAGATGAACCGTTCCCCATTATGTCTTATAAATGCAGGGGTCTCGTCTCTGCAACGCCTCCGTTCCTTCATCTTCTTCCTTCTTTACTTTCTTTGAGAATTTAATTCTTCTCTTCAGAGCTTAGTACTCTATCCATTGAAAATTTCCAGAGTTTAACTCTGCCAAAAGAACCCTTTTTAGGTAAAGCTCTTGAACATCAGAAAACCCTTTTCTTGAAGAAAGGCTCTAGATTTTAAATCCACCATGAGAGATTGGCTCTCCTCTAAAACTCATCACTTAGAGATCCAAAGACGTGATCTTTGAGCAGTAAACCTCCATATCTCAAGCATTCCCCTTTGATTTTGAGGATTCATGGGATTTTATTTCTCATATATTTTTTATGATTTCTTGGAATTTAATTCCGTCACATAAAAGGAATTTAATTCCTCTGGCGAAGAGCTAAGCTCTGAAAGATCAAGAGGCCCCTTTGGGAATTTTATTCCCTGTTGTTCTTGAGAATCGTTTCATAGGGTTTTACCCTTATTCGCACAAATTTGAAATTGTTGCGTGCTTAACAGAACTTATTTTTCTAAGAATTTGTTTGAATTCTAATGTCCGTTTAACGAGGATCTTCTTGATTAATTTGTCCACTAAACTCTCACTGATTTTCCTTTTCAGACGTCATGACTGTTTATCTGTATGATCTTGACGAAATTATCTCGTACGAAGACATTCATATCCAAGGCCGTTGTCAAAACCAGGAGTTTACGGACGCTCAATGCGCTGAGGTTATGTGTCGCCTCGATGAACACAACGGTCGACTACTCCCCCGTCGTTCCGCTTTGTTGAAGATCGTCGTGGGAGCGATTTGGGAAGCCCTCCCTGTATTTTACGAAGCCATGCCGCTGGAAGCGCTTAACGATGACGAAGACAAGATGCACTCGGTATATCTGATGGGCCTGATCTCGAAGAAGCGGCGAGACAGCGCGTTTTGGATACCTATTTCCATTTAAATAGGCATATAGTCACGAACGCATGCTTAATGAGGTGTATATCAAAGACTCTCCTTACTGCCTTACATAGCACATGGTTTGTGCATGTCTTGAATTGAGTACTGTTGTCAAGAGGAGGTCTGCCTTCATGGGCTTGAATGTATCCGCCTTCCCTCCGACAACTTAACCTCAAAATCGGGTCTGCGAGGATGGATCGAACAGTGCGCGGCCAATCTCGTATCAGGCTCAACAGTCTCAGGCGGAGATCCGTCTTGTGGCCATAACAAAGCTTGAAGCCGAGGCCCAGCGGAATAATAACGAATTGACGAACTTATCGCACCGCCCGCCGGCTTGAAGATTTTTGTACATTCTCCTTTTCTTGTATTCATTCCTGCATGAGAGAATATTTTGTATCCATTTTGATTCTTTTGTGCAATGCACCTTGTATTCATTTGGATTCATGAATAAAAGACATATTTTGTTTCACAGTATTGTGTCCCTTTTAGCAAATACATTTTGTAAATAATTTATCTTGATCTCTTTGCAGGACAGCGACGGCTTAGGAAACAGGTTCAGATCTACTGCCTAAGGTTTTTCAACTTTATGAGTCGTGAGGGTCTCATAAAGGCTTTTCTCCCCACGAGTCGAGAGGATCTCGTAGGTGTGTTTTCTCCTTAGGAATCGTGAGAATTCCTAAGTGTGTTTTCTCTTGAGAGTCGTAAGGATCTCACAAGAGAATTTTCTCCCTTACAAATCGAGGGGGCTAGTAAGTGGTTGGTGAGTTGAGTTGTCTCCGAGTCGAAGTATTGCTCTGACGGGGAGGTCGTTAGCTGACTTGTTTCCGAGGCGGAGGTCATTTGCTGACGTGTTTCCGAGACGAAGGTCACTGGCTGACGTATTTCCAAGACGGAGCTCACTGGCTGACGTATTTCCGAGACGGGGTCATTTGTTGTCGTATTTCCGGGACGGAGGTCACTGGCTGACGTATTTCCGCGATGGGGTCATTTGCTGACTTATTTCCGCGATGGGGTCATTTGTTGACGTATTTCCGAGACGGAGATCACTGGCTGACGTATTTCCGAGACGAGGTCATTTGTTGACGTATTTCCGAGACGGAGGTCATTTGCTGACGTGTTTCCGGGACGGAGGCCACTGGCTGACGTATTTCCGAGACGGAGGTCATTTGTTAACGTGTTTCTGGGACGGAGGTCACTGGCTGACGTATTTCCGAGATGGAGGTCATTTGCTGACGTGTTTCTGGGACAGAGGTCACTAGCTGACGTATTTCCGCGACGGGGTCATTTGCCGACGTATTTCCGTGATGGGGTCATTTGTTGACGTATTTCCGTGACGGAGGTCACTGGCTGAGTATTTTCGAGACGGGGTCATTTGTTGACGTATTTCAGAGACGGAGGTCATTTGCTGACGTGTTTCCGGGACGGAGGTCACTGGCTGACGTATTTCCGAGATGGAGGTCATTTGTTGACGTGTTTTTGGGACGGAGGTCACTGGCTGACGTATTTCCGAGACGGAGGTCATTTGCTGACGTGTTTCCGGGACGGAGGTCACTGGATGACGTATTTCCGAGACGAAGGTCACTAGCTGACATATTTCCGAGACGGAGGTCACTGGCTAACGTATTTCCGAGACGGGGTCATTTGTTGACGTATTTCGGGGACGGAGGTCACTGGCTGACGTATTTCCGTGATGGGGTCATTTGCTGACGTAATTCCGCGACGGGGTCATTTGCTGACGTAATTCCGCGACGGGGTCATTTGTTGACGTATTTCCGAGACGGAGGTCACTGGCTGACGTATTTCCGAGACGGAGTCATTTGTTGACGTATTTCCGAGACGGAGGTCATTTGCTGACGTGTTTCCGGGACGGAGGTCACTGGCTGACATATTTCCGAGACGGAGGTCATTTGTTGACGTGTTTCCGGGATGGAGGTCACTGGCTGACGTATTTCCGAGACGGAGGTTATTTGCCGACGTGTTTCCGGGATGGAGGTCACTGGCTGACGTATTTCCGCGACGGGGTCATTTGCCGACGAATTTCCGCGACGGGGTCATTTGTTGACGTATTTCCGAGACGGAGGTCACTGGCTGACGTATTTCCGAGACGGGGTCATTTATTGACGTATTTCCGAGACGGAGGTCATTTGCTGACGTGTTTCCGGGACGGAGGTCACTGGCTGACGTATTCCGAGACGGGGGTCATTTGTTGACGTGTTTCCGGGACGGAGGTCACTGGCTGACGTATTTCCGAGACGGGGGTCATTTGTTGACGTGTTTCCGGGACGGAGGTCACTGGCTGACGTATTTCCGAGACGGAGGTCATTTGCTGACGTGTTTTCGGGACGGAGGTCACTGGCTGACGTATTTCCGAGACGGGGTTATTTGTTGACGTATTTCCGAGACGGAGGTCATTTGCTGACGTGTTTCCGGGACGGAGGTCACTGGCTGACGTATTTCCGAGACGGAGGTCATTTGTTGACGTATTTCCGAGACGGAGGTCATTTGCTGACGTATTTCCAGGACGGAGGTCACTGGCTGACGTATTTCCGAGACGGAGGTCATTTGTTGACGTATTTCCGAGACGGAGGTCACTGGCTGACGTATTTCCGAGACGGGGTCATTTGTTGACGCATTTCCGCGGCGGGGGTCACTGGCTGACGTATTTCCGCGACAGGGTCATTTTCTGACGTATTTCCGCGACGGGGTTATTTGTTGACGTATTTCCAAGATGGAGGTCACCGGCTGACGTATTTCCGAGACGGAGGTCATTTGCTGACGTGTTTCCGGGACGGAGGTCATTGGCTGACGTATTTCCGAGACAGAGGTCATTTGCTGACGTGTTTCCGGAATGGAGGTCACTGGCTGACGTGTTTCCGGGATGGAGGTCACTGGCTGACGTATTTCCGAGACGGAGGTCATTTGCTGACGTGTTTCCGGAACGGAGGTCACTGGATGACGTATTTCCGCGACGAGGTCATTTGCTGACGTATTTCCGCGACGGGGTCATTTGTTGACATGTTTCCAGGACGGAGGTCATTGGATGACTCTAGGTTGTCTGCGAACCGTAGAGTCTTGGAACTGGGGACTTCGCCGTGGCTCCGATTGGTGGTGTCGCGTCCTTACCCTGCTGGCATGAGGAAGAACGTCGTTGTTGGTCTTCTGGGATACAGATGTTGCTGTCGAGATCTGACTTTCCCTTTGGCAGAGTCTTGTCGGGAAATGTGGTTCCCTTTTTATTTATGCCCATGGATTGTATATAGGGGTCGCTATGGACTTACCTTCAGGGCAAAAGTTTCATTCTTTCAATTTTTATTTCTTTCCACGATGCTCTATCATTTCAGCTTTTTATATCGTGAAAGTCGCGATTGCCCAATCATTTCGGCTATTTTTCACGGTACCCAATCATTTCGGCTATTTTTCTTTTTACTCGCTGCTTTTTATTGCGAGTTGCCCAATCATTTCGGCTATTTTTGTTTGCATATCTTTTTACTTGCTGATTTTGTTGCAAGTTTCCCTATCATTTCGGCTATTTCATATGTATTTTTGCTTGCTGATTTTTTGCTGCGAGTATGGGACTTGGGATCTGATACAAATCTTAGCATCAGTATCGCTGCGACTGGAATGTTGCCAAGAGAGAATCATCATTTATCTTTGTCGGTTCGAACAAAAGTGGCTTAGTAAACAGGGTTAGGATCCTGTCGACTAAGGCTTTTGACTTCATGAGCCGTAAGGGTCTCACAAAGATGTTTTCCTCTACGAGTCGTGAGGATCTCGTAGGTGTGTGTTCTCCTTAAGAATCGTGAGGATTCTTAAGTGCGTGTTCCCTTATAAGTCGTAAGGATCTTATAAGAGTGTTTTCTCCTTATAAGTTGAGAGGACTTATAAGTGTTTATCATCATATAGGAAAATTTCACACCATTGGTGGAAATTGGTGGGAGAGAAATTTATTTGTGCCCGTGGATTGTATACAAGGGTCAGTATTGACAGCCTGTAGGGCAAATTGAGGTGTATGACGGCTTAAGAACAGGTTCAACTTCCTGTAGCTTAAGGCTTTTGAATCCAACGAGCCGTGGGGGTCTCATGGGGGAAATTCTCGTTACGAGTCATGAGGATCTTGTAAGTGTATTTTCTCCTTAGGAATCTTGAGGATCCCTAAGTGTGTTGCTTCCCTTTGTGAGTCGTAAGGATCATACGCAGGTATTTTCTCCTTACAAGGTCGAGAGGACCATGCAAGTGTCTTTTAACGAGATTGCGCCCTCTCGGGTTTTCACAAACTCGCCGGTAGCCCTGCTGTTTTTACTCACGGAGTCCTTTCAGGTTTTCATCCATGCCCATTTTGCTTATGGACGTACCATTTTTTTTGCGTCAGCTCTAGGATGCTGCGGTTTGTAGTAGTTTAGAGACGTTTTGGTCAGTAGCTAGTTTCAGGACATAGCGATCCATTATTAGTTTAAGGAAGTTCCGGTCCGTTTGCTAGCTACTACTTATAGATTTTGGGCTTAGGAAGATAGCGAGCGTATATAGGCGTCGTCATCTATCGTTGACCTAGGCCGTGACTCGTTAAGCATAGTATTTTTTCAGAAACCGACCGTTTATTGGTCTGAAGGGTCTTTCGCCATGCATATCCATGAGCAGATAGGCTCCTCCTTAGTAGACCTTGTCTATGATGTATGGGCCTTCATAGTTCGGCTCGAATTCCCCGTTTGGTACGATTAGGGATCATAGGTCTCTTGACCACTAGCACGAGTTTGCCTTGGCGAAATGTTCTCGGCCTAGTCAACCTTTCGTATGAGCGCGTCATCTTTACTTTGTAAGCCTCCAAGTTTTGCTGCACCATGAGCCGAGTTTCATCGAGGGCGTCGAGCTCCTCGAGGAGAAGATAAGCATTCTTCTCGTCTGTTACCTCGCAATGAACCGCCACTCGTAGAGGGGGTAGTTCTATCTCCAAGGGAAGTACTGCTTCAGCGCCGAATACCAATGCATATGGAGTTGTATTTGTGGCCGTTTTGAATGTAGCCCGGTAAGCCCAGAGAGCTTCATGCAATCTCTTGTGCCAGTCTTTTTTATTTTTGGACACCGTCTTCTTTATGATCTTCGTCAAGGTTTTGTTGAAAACCTCAATTAGACCGTTAGCTCGGGGATTATAGACTGAGGAGTATCTCCAGTCTATATTATGCTGTTGTGCGAAATGGCTGATTCTGTGACTTCTGTAGGCCGGCCCGTTATCAGAGATAATCCGTCGCAGAATGCCGAACCGATAGATGACATGTGTCTTGAAGAAATGGAGAATATTCTCCGTCTTCATTTCTCTTAGCGGTATGGCTTCTGCCCACTTAGAGAAGTAATCGGTTGCCGCCAATATGAACCGATGTCCTCTAGACGATGCTAGTTCGATGGGCCTAATTATGTCGGTTCCCTACATTTCGAACGGCCAGGTAGCCACCATTGGGTGTAGCGGGTTTGGATACTGGTGGATGAAGTCTCCAAGAATTTGGCACGAGTGGCACTGCTTCGCGTATTCAAGGCAGTCCTGAATCATCATGGGCCAATAGTAGCCCATCCTTTTGATCTTCAGTTTCATCTTCGGCTCGGCTTGATGAGAACCGCAGAGTCCGTCGTAAGTTTCTTGAACGACTCTCCTTGCTTCTTCCGGTCCCAGGCATCTCAGCCATAGAGAGTCGAATGATATCTTATATAGAGTAGCATTGACGAAGGCAAAAGACAGAGCTCGTTTCATGAGCTGATGTCTCGAGGATGCATCTCCAGGTGTTTGACGGGATTTGAAGTAGTCTATGAAGACTTCTCTCCAATCCTTAGCCTTTTCCTGGTCTTTTATTTGTAGGGCCGTTTGCTTGATTGCTCCCTTTTCTTCGGACGTCTCCGGAGATATTTCTGCCGGTGCAAGAACCCGACGGCTTTGCACAACGATCCTTACGTCATCGAGGTTTTCATCAACCAGTTCTTTAGCGAGTTTGCCCAACGCATCCATTTTGCTATTTCCCGTATGCGGTATGTTTTCCAGAACGTAGGAAGGAATTTGAGTCAGCAATTGTTGTACTCTCTCGCCATACTTTACCAACTCTGGTTTGCACATTTGATAGTCGCCGTTTACTTGATAACGACTAGTTGGGAGTCTCCGTATATGAGGAAGCTTTCGATTCCCATGTCGACCCTCAAGACCTACTATCAAAGCTTCATATTCTGCTTCATTGTTTGTCCTTGGTTCTGTCAAGGAAAAAGCAAAACGCATTATCTCTCCTTGTGGAGTCACGAAGATAAGGCCTACCCCAGATTTGATTATAGGGGAGCTATGCTTTCGCTTCCTCATGCAAGATGCCCCATCAAAGTAGAGTTCCCATCGGGTATCACTCTCTCTTCTCTCCCTTTCGATCGTGTCAAACGCATGCTCGTCTGACAATTCGCAATTTAGGGGTGAATCGGCAGGTATCGGATACTCGGCGAGGAAGTCGGTGATGGCTTGGCCTTTTACTGCCTTGAGGGGACGATAATTTATCGAGAACTCCATCAAGAGGAGGGCCCATTTAGCGAGTCGCCCTGTTAGTATGGTTCTCGACATCAAATATTTGAGAGGATCCACTTTTGATATAAGGTGAACCTCATGCGCCAACGCATAGTATCTGAGTTTCGTTATCGCGAAGATTAACGCCAGGCAGTGTTTTTGATGGGGGAGTAGTTGTTTTCTGCCCCCAGGAAAACTCGACTCAAATAGTAGAGGGTTCTCTCCTTCCCTTGGTCATCTTCATGTGCCCATAGTGCGCCTAAGGAACCTTCAAGGGCGGTTGTGTATAGGATGAGAGGCTTTCCCTTGACTGGAGCGGTTAGTACCGGCAGATTTTGCAGGTATTGCTTGATTTCGTTGAGTGCGCTTTGGCATTTACGATCCCAAACGAAAGGGGTCCCCTTCTTCATTAGATGACTGTAGGGGCGGCATTTGCCGGAGAGGTTAGCTATGAATCGCCGAATATACGCGAGCTTTTCTTGTAGAGACCGCAGTTGCTTGAGAGTTCATGGCGGAGGCATTTCCATGATTGCCTTGATTTTTGACGGGTCTATTTCGACGCCTCGATGTCGGACGATGAATCCTAAGAATTTGCCTGAGGAAACTCCGAACGCACATTTGAGAGGGTTCATCTTCAGGTTGTATTTCCGAAGGCATTGAAACACGATCTTCAGATGCTCCCAATGTTCCTCGTGCGATTTACTTTTCACCACGAGGTCGTCGATATAGCATTCGACGACTTCATGTATAAGATCATCGAAAATATTCGTCATGGCTCTCTGATAAGTGGCGCCGGCGTTCTTCAGACCGAAAGGCATCACTTTGTAGCAGAATAAGCCCAGAGGAGTTTGGAAAGCGGTATGCTTTTGGTCTTCGGGATGCATCTTTATCTGATTGTACCCTGATGATCCATCCATGAAGGAGAAAACTTCATGAGTGGACGTGTTGTCTATCATCAGCTCGGTAACCGGTACAGGAAAGTCATCCTTCGGACAGGCTTTGTTGAGGTCCCGAAAGTCCTCGCAGATGTGCACCGTTCTATTTTTCTTCATCACTGGGATGATGTTGGTGATCCAGTCAGGGTATTGAACTTCTTGGATGAAGCCGGAGTCGATCAGCTTCTTGACTTTGGCGTTGATACTCATTTCAAGTTCAAGCCGCATCCTTCTTGGTGCTTCTTTGACTGGCTTCACGTCTGGAGATATCGCCAATTTATGCACCGCTATCTCTGGATCTAGCCTCGGCATCTCGGAATAGTTCCATGCGAAGCAGTCTTTATACTGCATGAGCACGTCCTTTAGTGTAGCCACCTGTTCTTTAAATAGAAGTTCACTAACGAACGTTGGTCGTGGGTCGTTTGTCGTTCCTAAGTCGATTTTCCTTAGGTTGTCCGCGATGGTATGTATTCCATCTTCCAGCTCTTTTGGCGCTAGTGGAAACTCTGAGATCAATTCCTCTTCATCCTCATTCTCGAAGCACCAGAAGAGGTCGTCTGTATTCTCGTGCATTCCTTCTTCTGACAGCATTATCGCGTGACAGGTACGAGATCGTTTCCAAGACCGATGTTGATCTGGTTCTACTCTCGTCAGATACATTGTCTTTGACGCGTGCCTTTGCGGTGGGGCCACTCTCTAACTATCGGATAGAGCAAACCTACCGAGTTGATATTGGTCTTCAACCCAGTCTTTGAAGGTGAAGCAGTCTTCAAGAGGATGTCCTATCGCTCTTTGATAGGAGCAGTGATCTGGGTGATGAACCTCGTTTGGTTGATCGGGGTGTCGAGACCCCGAGAGTGTCATCATTCGATGTTTCGTGACAAGTTCAAAGATTCTCCTTGTCCTGTCTTGAGGGAAAGAGTATGCTCGACCCATCTTTTTCATAAGAGACGGACTCCGGCTGACCTTTTCTTGATTGTGTGGCCTTCTGGATCCATTTTGCCGCTGTCGAACGTTTTTTCCATTCATCAACTTGTTTTTGCCTTTGCATCGGGCCTTTTTCCTGTCTTGGGAATGCATGGCGAGCTGACGGCGAAGGGCATCATCATTCTCCGTGGCCTGCTGAAGGAGGCGTTACGTCTTGGCTTTCTCGTAAATGGCCATTTCACGGCTGTAGTCGTTCCAAACTTTTTGATTTGTTTCCCTCACTAGCTTGTCCATCTGTTCTTCAAACAACGGATTCAGCATTTTTATGGCAGGACCGCGTTTTGATTCAGCGTCAGCGTCTTTTAAAAGAGCTTTCTCTTCTTCATCAAGGTCCTTTATGACATGGTAGCCATGGAACTGTTCCCGTTTCTTGGAATGGACATATCCGTGCCCGATCTTTCCATTTTTTCGTTGGGCAATTTACGCCGAGTTCCGGGGACGGTCCAAATCTTGTTGTAGAACTGAGCTTGTCGAGTCGTCTGTTTGAAGGGTAAGCCTTGGCGCCTCAACAGCCCTTTTAGTCCTTCTGTGTAGTATCTGGGCAGACGGATGTGCTGGAGCCTGTCCAACGTAGAATCGGCACCACGCCAGATTTCTTTCTCCACTTTGGTTTTTGTGGATTGATAAAAGAGGATCACCTTTTCATCTTTTTGCCTGGGAGGGATGTAGAACGTCTGCAGCTCTTGCACACTATATGTCTCCAGCGCATCAAGCTCTCTATAGTGCTGCCGCGGAACCATGGCAATTTGTAAACTCTGATCATCTCTGAGGTCCTGTATCGATGGGCGGACCGAGAACACAGCGTTGATCTCGTCTTCAAAGTCACTGCCAAAGACCAGAATAGGAGCAGACGGTCCCGTCTTGTTGCATTGGGGCAGCCCTGAATAGACCATCTCCTCATCTTCCTCAGTATCGCTCCCAAAGACCAGAATAGTGGTGATAGCATTTTTGCTTATTCTCCGGCTTATGGCATCTTTCGGTGTCTTCAAAGTCTGGTAAGAAATACTTTGCATCTTCATACTTTCGGATCTCATTCACAGAGAATGGGTTCAGCTCCCCTGTCACGATATACTCGAGACCATCTTTGAAGTACTTCATACGCTGATGTTGTGTAGAAGGGATGATGTTGTACTCGTGTAACCAAGGCCTGCCGAGTAAAGCATTGTAATAGGTCTTTGCGTCAATGACATAGAATTTGATGTCAGTGACGAGCAGCCCGAAGCGTAACGTCAGTATTACAGACCCGAGCGTCCGTGATGACTAAGAGTCGAATCCGGAGATGGTGATTTTATCCCGAGCGAGGTGTTGAACACTCATGCAGATTTCTTTTAACACCCTCACATTTAGGAGGTTGACAGAGGACCCGTTGTCAACTAAGATCTTCCCTATCTTGATGTCATGGCAGTATCCGGTGACATACAGGGGACGGTTGTGCTCGCACGTCCCGAGGAGGAGATCTTCATTGCTAAAAGTGATGTCAGCTGTGTGAACATCTTCAAGCTCGTCCTTCATCTTTTCTTCGGCAAGGAAAGCTTGAAACTGGTCGGGCTCTTGTATTGCCTTGATCAGAGAATTCCGCGCCTTTTTAGACAGGAGAGGGGAATCCATGATGCTTAATTGCGAGGGTATCTTTCTCAGGTATGCCAGAACATTGTAGTCCACCTTGCTTTTCTTGGGCGGGTCCTTGGCCGTAAGCTCTTCGGCGACTCGGTCATTGAGGGCGAAATCCTCAGGGACTTTTTCCTTCCCCTTATCCCTTTTGTTCAATCCCTTGTTCGTAGGTCCGAGATTCTTTTCGGGTAACGTGCGATTTCACAGCTGAATGTTCTCCCAGGTCTTCATCTCTTCTGTTTCAGAGGTGGATTCCTTGAAGAGAGGCCCGAGGGCTATTTCTTCGTCAGAGTCGCTCCCGAAGGTGAAAACCTGCGATCCCCCGGCGTCAACCATGTGACAGTTGCCGGCAGTTCTTTTACGCTCATCTGTCGTGCTTCTCTATTCCCGACGAGCCTTGCGCTTCAATCGCCTGACGTATTGTCGGTGGGCAACATATCCCTGCTACTAGTTTTTAAAGGCGTTACACTCTTTGGTAGGGTGTGCAATCCTTTGATGGTATAAGCAGTAGCTAGGATGTACATCCGTTTCGTTAAGGTGCATCCTGCCAGGAGTGTTTCCTTTGGAGGATGGCAGCTTCATTCCCATTGACAGGGCTTTAGCGAACCGTTTCCTCGTTTTAAGCCTGCTTTTGCCTGCCGCGGGCGTGCTTCGATTTGGTTGGAGTGCTTCAACCCTTTCATTCAGTCGCCGACATTTGGCTTTTTCGAATATGGCCATTTCGCGCTCTCGATCAACTATGCTCTTCTGACGGGCTTCGTTCAGTAGCATGTCGATCATCTCGTCTGACGGTCCTAAGAGTTCCGATTCTGGATCTGCCCCCAGTTTCTCTGCATCAGGAGCTTCTTCACCATTTATTGACGAGTGAGAGATCACGTGTCAGCTCTCAACGTAATCCTCGGGTTCTTCTGAAGAATCGTCTCCTTCATCGGCGTTATCGTCTTCATTCTCAGGAACATGCTTGAAGAATTTGTCCAATGTAATTGGGGTCCGTGCCTTCTGATTATATTCTTCCAGTGCATCGATATATTTCTGTAAACCTGTGCGGTTGTCGTCTGATTAGACGGGCTTCTTGGCCTTCTTCTTTTTCTTTAAAGGGTTCGGAGGCTTGGCCCGAAGGTTCTGTCCACCATCACCAACTTTCAGCGTTGGGCGCGGCTTCAGCATCCCCTTAATAATCTCGAGCTTCAGCGGGCTCTTCCACTTAATCGCCGGACATGCTTGAAGATCCTTCAGCATTCTTTTAGTCTTAGCTGAAAGGGCCACCTCCCACGGGACTTCCTCTGTAAATGAGCAAGATGCCCCCGGCGTGTCCACCTTTTTAGGAGCGTGAGGTTGTGGGGGGTTCACCTTCCAATTTTGGACAACGCGAACTTGCCCTGTTGGTATTGATCTTCGATCCAACTTTTGAAGATGTAACAATCTTCGATTGGGTGACTCAAAACTCGGTGATACGGACAGTAATTGAGGATGTTAACGTCGCCTAATTGCGTTGGGCGTCTCGGCTCTGACAGAGTGATGAGCCTATTACGCAGCGCTAGCTCGAATAATCTCTTCGTCTTATCCCGAGGGAACGAATAAGGGCGTCTCATCTTTTCTCCGAATGATCGCTGTTTGTCATTTTGGTGAGCAACCGGCTTCGGGCCACTCGGTTGTTGCTGAGCGTTGGCGACGAAGGTCACTTTCCCTTTCCCTTTTTCACTCCGAATATCTGTTTTCGAAGAGGACGGCCTATGGCCCATCTGGTCCATTTGGGCCAGCTTGTCGATCAAGGCCTGGAAGATGGTCGGCTTGAAGAACATCATAAACTGTGATATGGCCTCCTGCGGATCGAGGGTCCCTACGAACATGCCCACGGCAGGAGCTTCCTCTATGCGTTGTTCGCACTTCGACCATAAGTTCCGCAACTGTATCGCATACTGAACCTAAGTCTCTCCTGGCTTCACCCTGGCGTTGATCAGCACCGTGATTGGGGTATGTTCGCTAGCGCTCGCTTCCCGGAAGTCAAACAGGACTTTCCGGGGCGGCGCCACGCACGCCTTCTCAAGGGCTACCACTACCACAGCTGGCAAAGCCCGCATGATCCGGACATCCAGCAATGAGGTGCCGAGCAGCTTCTCGTTCTCGAGCGAAATGCTGAGTGAATAGCAACTCCATCTCTGTAAACGTTTTGACGGAGTCATTCGACAACTCCGAATACCATTCAAAGGCCGTCTCCGCCAAGCTGCCGACGAACTGGCAAAGTAGCAATTTGTCGTCACCTCCGGTATTGCCGAAGAGAGCCCTGAACTGAGCGATTTGCTGATGGGGATTACCCGTCCCCTTGTATACGTGAAATTTAGGGATCGTGTATCCTGGCGGGTACTTTATTTGATCGTACTAACCCGGATAGGGTCATCCAGTTCTGACGACTTGGCCAGTTGCTTCATTTGCCTGATGAGCTCTTATCTGTTGAGCTATATAGTCATCAAGGACAGCTTTAGAGATGGTCTCTTCCTTGGCTGCTGATAGCGCAGGAAGAAGGTTTGATGTCTCCCCTATGTCGTCTTCAAGGATAATCGGAGGGTCTTCAACTGGAGGATCCGGCTGTATCATCATCCCGACCTTATCTTGAAACAATAGCGCTATTTGCTTTATGTTGGCCGCTTGTTCTGCGGCCTCTTTGTCTTTCCTCTCGAGCATTCTGCGAAGGAATTCGGCATCAGTTTCCTGCTCATGGCGCTGCTCCGACGATATCTCTGGGCTTTCTTTTGGCCCAGTGAGTGCGGCCATCTTTGTCATCATCTCATGGAGTTTCTGTTGTTGCTCCTGAGCTTTTGTTACAGATCGCGTAAGTGGTCGATGACCCGTAGAAATGCGGATTTCCTCTTTTCCAGAAGCCATATAGACGGTGCGCACTACCATGCCCCCAGACTTGGGGAGTTTGGATTAAATGTTCTTGCGATTCGCCGCAGACACAGGGATCTTCTCCGGCCTTCTCTTTTCATGAGTGGTTGAATTTGAGGGGGCCGTTGCAGCGGGCACCCATATAGACGATACCTTCTGTGGTACGGTGGGGTGGTCCTTCTCTTACTGAACCTTCATTTTCTTCGATCGGCGGGGGTATTCTTGATCAATCACGGAGTCTTGGACCTGTCGCCAGACCTTGTGAATTTTAGAGGACAACCGCTGAGGGGGCTGCTCTGGCTTCACCTTTGTAATATTCTCCATAGATGGAGGAGATCTTTTTAGCACGGCAGTTGGAGAGTTTTTGCGCACCCTCCTAAGTGGTTCAAAACTGTTCCCAGTTGGAACAGCAGCATCAATTTCCACCATTGGAGTTGGTGGAGTCAGTCCAGAAGGAGAACTGCCCCCAGCTTTCCTCACCCGGCGCCAGTGGCCACGTCGAGCATGTCGAGCGGCCGGGACCACATCTACTGTTGGGGTAGCTGCATCGTGCTTCACGCTTTGATGAGAAGCTGCTGTTGGTGTCAGCCTGTCAAAGACTGACGTCTGTTGAGAGGAGAAGGCCAACCTGTCGAGGGCAGACTTTTGAGCAGGGGTAGTAGCCTTGGTGGCTTCGTCTGGAGCGGGAGTTAGAACGGATAGCCTTATGAATACTGACCCTTTAGTAGAAGAATCCTCTCTGATGACTTCGTTTATTGAAGCCGGAATGGCTATCCGCTTTGGGATAACCCCTTCAGGTATTGCGGGCTTCTTTACGGGCCCATTGGAGCTTTGTCCCAGTCTGTTAAAGACCGAGGTGTTGGATTTGGGCGACCCGTTGAGAGGGGCCGCGGTAGTTGTAAGTCGATCAAAGACTGACTTTTTCGAAGCTTCTTGCGACGGCAATGGGGCGTTGAAGCTTACTGGTGGGAGCATGGTCCCAAAGAACAGCCCAGTGGTGGCTTGCGTCACCTGTTCCGCTGGCATCTCGAAAATGGAGGCCGCTTGAGGCCCATAGGTCACTCCTCCGGTGAGGACGGAGTGGGAGTTGTTTTTGCAGCTGGTGCAGTTGGAAGCTATTTTCTCTGCGCGGAAACAAAACACCAAATCTTAGTATCTCAAATCCATGGGCAACCATATTAAACCGTGATTCGTTCGCGAACACGACACACGAAGTGTGGAGTGGAAAGAGGAAAAGGTCCTACCGGGCGTGCCAGAATCTGTTCTCCGCCGAAAACAGAGACGAAACCGCGTAGGTTCGTCTTGCCTGAATTTGGGGGCAGATGTTATTTGGTTTTATCCGTCCACCTCTCCGAAGATGCCAAGTTGATTTATGGCACCGTGTATCGGAGGTTTAGACGGATGCGGCCGTTGTAGCAGACTTCGTCAGATTCCCCCTCATTTGAGGGGTTTTTGATTATGGGGACGCTCTTCCCTGCAGGCGCAAGCCCCTGCAGTTAATTACGCTACCGCATCGCTGTAAAAACTTTCTCCTTCTCCAGATGGTCAGTTCGTGTCGTGTGTGTTTGTTTTATTTTTGGTTGTCCGTGGATTGTATACGGAGACTAATTTATGTTGTCGCCCGTAGGGCATGGATTAGTCCAAATCCGTATTTTCTTAGATTTGGGTTTGGGTTGGTTTAAGGACCGTTAGTCTTATTTTAGACTAAGGTCAACTCAAACATTTGCTGAGGATACGTTAATCTAATTTTAGACTAAGATCTACTCAACAGGATTTTGGGATCATTTAGATCCAACGAAAGAGTATTTGGACTCTATCGTTTTAGTTTAGGGACGTTACGGTCCATCGGGTTTAAGGACATCGTAGTCCATACGGTTTAAAGACATCGTAGTATGGTTTAAAGACATCGTAGTCTGGGAGGTTTTGGTTTAACCGTTTGGGGATGCACCAAAATTTATTGGTTATTGGGACACTTCATCTCTCTAAAGACGTTGAATAATTATAACGACATGTATCAGAGGTATGAAGAGATGTACCCTTAAACCAATGTCCCGACTGGGGGGGAATGGGATGAACTTCAGTTTAGATACCATTTGTTGGGGGTTCACTAACTGTCTTTGGGACTGAGATCGGTTTAGGAGACCATGAGCACGAGGGGCTCAATTGGTAGTCCTTGGGAAATTTGGTCTAAGTTTGGCTAATATTGGCCTTTCATAGTGTTCGACACTAATATATATTCAGCGCTCACGTGCTCCCACGTGAGGTGTTTGAAATAGTGTTAAACACTAAAATTTTGAGGCGCTCACGTGAGATCACGTGAGGCGCTTGAAATAGTGCTAAACTCCAAAAATTTAAGGCGCTCACGTGAGGTCACGTGAGGAGCTTAAAAGCTAGCTTTGTTTCTTTGGGTTTATTCCTTTGTTCTTTCCTGGGCGCTAAGCGCTATTGGGTCACGTGACAACACATGAGGCACCCATGAATTGGAAAATGCCTTCAATTTATTCCCTTTCTGCTTTGTAAGTGCTAAGCACTACTTTGAGGTTACGTGTGATCATGTGAGTCAATCCCGATTATCCTCTTTTGTTCATCAAAGGTGCTCACGTGGGAGCACGTGATCGGCTGTTACCATGTTGGGTGTCAATCCTTTTACGTGCATGGAAACCCTGAGTTTCGAGACTTTCAAGCCCACTGTTTTGTGAGAATTAAATTCTTAGGACTTAGTTTTTCTCTTAGGTTTGGGATCTGCATGGAAGAAACTCCCCGATGACAATTAAATTCTCAACTTGTGAGGAGATCTGCTTCTGCAGATCTTTCACAATAAGGAAGAGCTAAGTTCTTATATGAAGGATTAAACCCTTATCTTATCAGAGAAATTAAATTCCTATATACTTTTTGGGAGAATTAAATTCTCTGAACTTAGATCTCCCTCTAGGTTTTGGTTCTGCATAGCAAAATCTTCCCGATGAGAATTAAATTCTCAACTTATGGGGAGATCTGCTTCTGCAGATCTCATCCAGAGGAAGAACTAAGTTCTTTTTAGAAGAGTTAAACTCTTATGGAGGTGAAAAAGATGAAATATTCTCTGTGTTTTGTTCCTTCTCTTACCTCGGATTTTTCTTTCTGTTTTCTCTTTTTTATGACTTGAAGTTTTTATCTCTCCTTTTTGTATATTCTTCCTCATATCATCCTCCTCTTTTTGTCTCTTAGCTCCTATTTATAGGATAAAGAAAAGAATCAATTTGTTCGGGAAATCTCTCATTGAAAGATTTTGATTAACCAAACTGATCTTTTAGATCAACTGGTGAATCTTATTCACCGTTGGATTTTAATCCAAGGACTTCTGTTTTTAGAGAAGATATTTCTCATAAGATTAAGAAAATATTTCCGTATACAGAATCTTCTTCTGTAAATTGGTAATTTTTAATCACCATTAGATTTTTGATCCAGCGGCGCTCTGCTTTGCAGAGCGCAATCTTTCTTGTTTAGAAAGATCTAGGGAAATGCTTTCCAAATTAGGCTTCGACCCATTTTATTTTAGAATTTAATTCTATTGGTTCAGAAGGCATAGGAGCCCATCACGTGTAGCACATGACCCCTCATAGAATTATCTTGGTTTGTTTGTATGCAGCAGTCCAAACAAAGGGAAGGCATCACGTGGTAACACGTGAGCGTCTTTGTTCTTTGTTTATTTTACAACCGGGTCCTACACGTTTTGTGTGAAAGACGATCACGTGCCTGCACATGAGGCTTTAATTGCCGCTTATTAAGTAGAGCCGCTTACTCTGTATACAGATGTATCACGTGCTTGCACTTGATACTCCGCTAGCGGGAAGTTTTTCCTTTCCCTCTTTGAGTCTCTTTATAAGGGATCGATGATCACGTGCTTACACGTGATGCTTTCATTAGTGGGCAATTTTCCCTTCCCTTATTCTTTCTGAATTTTTATAAGGGAACATATATCACATTATTAAATCAACACTTGATTTAATAATCCGGTTATATCACATATGACCAACTAATATCATTTATCTGAATATCACATTATCAAATCAACACTTGATTCGATAATCTGGTTATATCACATATAACCGAACCGATAACAGATAACTGCCAGATTACAATACGGTATCGCATACTCATATTTAATCAGGCCCACGCACATATCAACATATATGCCCTACTTTGTTTCGCTCGAACCAGGAAACTTCTGTGTGGGACTCTAAAAACTCGTCAATACGCCAGCAGTAGATGATGATCACATCAGTCACCTACAAGCCGTTAGTGGTACTTGCTGGACGTAACAGCTACCCGGGTATTGAGCGATATGAAGATCAGCAAGCAAGCTCGTCCATACCCTCCATGAAGCCTATCAGTAACACTACCGTACAGTCCGGTCTCTTCTTCTGATATGTCGCATATCATGTCTAGGGGTGGTAAACTTCATACCCCAGTAACGTGATAAGTCATGCCGATGTCTGGCCTATAACAGTTTGAGAAACTATTGATAACACTTATCAGTAAATCTCATAAGCAGCCCTGGCCAGGGACTTCCAGTTATAGCCAATCGAGCATATCGCTACATCAACCCCCAATACCGGGAGAGACGAAACCCCTCCTATCGCTCATTGCTTCCATGTGACTCGGGACTGTACCCAAAATCCACCTGTTTGCACGACTCTTTTGAGCCGTGTTAGGGAGGAAATCAAAGAATGGTAGGAGCCACACAAGACTCTATGACGATCTCGGGTCTACAGAATAACCTGTACCAGTGTCACCAGAGGACTGCTATCTGACGATAGGTATACTACCATATAGGAGTCCTCGGCGAGTCATGTTCGGTGTACCCATTCTCCAATGAGCACATGTGTACAATCTTTAATGTCACACACCAATGGTTGTGGGATCAACTATCGCTCTCTAAGGGACAAGAAACGTACACACTAGTCTACACTGAAATATCGATGCCCTGGTCTCGATATTCCCATGACTAGGAACTGATTAAAGGATGTACTTATGGACCACCCTGGCCCCACTAATATGATCTCATCATAATCCTGGTAGTCAAGTACATATTCTAAGGGCTTTATCAACATGTGAGATCCAGACAGTATAAATACCAGTCTACATGTTAAGATAAAGGTAACCTGATAGCATACTATCATGTAGAGCAAGAAAATCCTCTCTATATATGTCCAAGCATCCACTATATCATCAATAATGGTCTCTAGGGCATACATATTTCTAACAATCTCCCACTTAAACTAAGGCCGATTGTTGTAGTATCTCATACCCAACGTCCCAAAAGTCTCTCGAATAGCATTTGGGGGATGGTCTCGGTGAGTGGATCCGCTGTGTTATCCTCTGTGTCAACTCTCCTAACCTCGATCTCCCGGAGATCAACTATCTCCCTGATCAGGTGTTACTGTCTAAGAATATGTCTATACCGCTGACGGGACCGGAGTTTCTAGGCCAAAGCCACAGCTCCATTGTCATCACAATACAGAGGTATTGGATGCCTAATGGTAGGAACCAAGTTCATCGTATGAACTTATTCATCCAGACAACTTCTTTGGCAGCATCGTTTGTAGCGATGTAATTAGCCTCTATCAACGACTCTGCTACAGTATATAGCTTGGAACCCTTCCAACATACCGTCCCTCCACTGAGGGTGAAGACAAAACCCAAGACCGACTTTCAGTCGTCCTTATCACTCTGAAAGCTCGAATCGGTAAAGGACTCAATCTGGAGTTCACCGTTACCATACACCAAGAACATTTCTTTAGTCCTTCTCGAGCACTTAAGAATGTTCTTCAGCTGTCCAGTGGTTTTCCCAAAAATATTTTCGATGCTTATTCACTACACCTAATGAGTAAGCTACATCTAGTCTGGTACATAATATCGCATACATGATTGACCCGTCTGCCTAAGCATAGGGTATCCCTTGTATGCGAGCCCTCTTCACATCAGTCTCGAGAGACATCTCTTTGGAGAGAGTGATTCCTGAACAAGCAGGTACATTACAACGCTTAGAATCGTCCATACTAAACACCTTTAGCATGGTGTCTATGTACCTGGATTGGGACAATCCCAAATCCATTTAGATTTATCTCTATAGATCTATATCCCCAGGATGTAGGAGACATCGGTTAGATCTTTTATGAAGAACCTGTGTGATAAGAGGTACTTGACCGAGTGTAGCATAGGAAAATCCTTTCCTATCAAGAGTATGTCATCCGCGTACAATACGAGGAAGACAACCATACTCTCTACAACCTTCTTATTTATACATGGTTCATCTACCTTTTTGATGAAGTCAAACTCTTTGACAGCTTCATTAAAACAGATGTTTCATCTCCGCGATGCCTGCTTTAACCCGTAGATGGATTTAAGTGGCTTGCACATGCTTCCGCTACTCCCACTGTCTACGAAGCCCTCTGGCAGTGTCATGTACACACTCTCTTCTAAATCACCATTTAGAAAAGCGGTTTTGACGTGCAGTCTGCCAGATATCGTAGTCATGGTATGCAGCAATGGCAGGTAGGATCCTGATGGACTTAAGCTTCGCGACAAGTCTCAACTTTCCATCTACACCAAATTATCTTCTCAAAGATCCCCTTGCTCTCGATGGGTTTTACCCCTTCAGGAGTAACATGCAAAGTCAGCACTTTCCTGGTGTACATAGATTCCATCTCAGATCGCATAGCATCCAGCCATTTCACATAGTCTCCACTTGTGATGGCCTGCTCAAAACTAGTTGGGTCATCATCTCCATGATGCAATCCTCGCTCCCACCGTCTAAGAGAAAACCGTAGTATCTCTCAGGTGGATGAGGAACCCTACTAGATCTGCGGAGTGGCTTCGGTTCGTCAGGGACTATTGAATCCTCCAGTTCCAACAAATCGTCAGTTATAGTTTGTATTTGCTGGAACTACTTCCAGTTCTACCTCATCGCCACTAATTTCTTCCACAAGAAATTCCATTTATAAAAAGTGGCATGTTAAGAAATAAACACTTTTTGTTCCTCGATGTGGTAGAAGATATGCTCTCGCGAATGTTTGGGATAGCCTACAAACTTGCACAGAACTGACCTTGCCTCGAGCTTGTCCGGATTTTTCTTTTCAACATAGGCCGGAAAACCCAATATCTTAACTCGTTTAAGAGATGGTCTCTTCCCATTCCATATCTCATATGGAGTGGTAGGCAACAGATTAGTTCGGAACTCTATTCAATAGGTATGCAGCTTCTCAAGTGCATGTCCCTGAAAGGAAATAGGCAACTCAGCAGTACTCATCATAGAGCGCACCATATCTCATAGGATGCGATTTCTTCACCCCGATATACCGTTGTGCTGTGGTTTATACGGAGGAGTAAACTAAGAGAGAATCTCATTCTCTTTTAAATAGTCTCGGAATTCCGTGCTCCGGTATTCTTCTCCCCGATCATATCTAAGAATTTGAATACTTTTACCCATCTGGTTCTCTTCTTCGTACTTATATTCCTTGTAATTCTCAAAAGATTCAGTTTTGTATTTCAACAAGAACACATGTTCGTATCTTGAGAGAACATCGGTGAATGCAATAAAGTACGCGGAACCATTCCTGGCATGTGTAAACATAGGACCGCATACATCAACATGTATCTGTCCAAGAGTTCAGTAGCTCTTTCTTCGTTTTCAGTAAACGGAGATTTGGTCACCTAGTCTTTGAGACATGACTGGCAAGTTTCATAAGATGTAAATTCGAACGGATTCAAATATGCATCCTTATGGAACTTCAGCTAGCTTGTTTCATCGATATAACCCAGTCTACAATACCACAAGAAAAATTCGTTCATTTATGAACTGTTCCTCTTGTGTGTGTTCTGTACGTTTGGAACTGTGGTTTGATTCAGAACGTGTATACTGTTATACAACATAGCTTACCCAATCAACACTTGATTTAGGAAAATATTCACAATATTATTGGTACGAAATAACAGTCGCTCGAAATCATTGTGTTACCAGTTGGTAACACAAGGTGATATTTTCCAACTGTTTTGGCTGCAACAATTGCACCATTCTCTACTACTAGAGACATATCACTCTTTCCCAGTTCTCCACCTGTCTATAGCCCATATAACAAATTACATGTGTGGGATCCTGATCCGGTATCCAATACCCAGGATGTAGAGGTAACTGAGAAACAGATCTTGGTTACGAACACACTCGAAGACAATGCTGTTTCGCCCAATCAGAGCAAAGCTCTGTTTGAATTCAAAATTTAAATTTTCGAAGCAACGCTTCAAGTCTCAAGCGCAGCGCACCCAATCAGAGCAAAGCTCTGTTTAAAGGAAGCAACGCTTCAGATCCTTTGCGCTAGCGCTCTGCGCCACGTGTCCAGCGCAGATACATTAGCGCAGCGCGTCCAATTAGAGCAAGGCTCTGTTAAAGGAAGCGCCGCGCTGCGCTCTGCGCCGTGCGACACGTGGCAACACAGTTGCGCTGCGCGACACGTGTCAGCACAGATGCGCTAGTGCAGAAAAAGGGGCTAAGTGCCAAAGGCAATTTAGCCATGCAAAATTACATGCACTTGATAACAACAAATTAAAATACGATGCACAAGCACAACAAAGAGTTCAAATAAAAAGAACACTTAACAGATAATAAAATACTTAATCAAAACATTTATTTATTATTAAATTTAAAAAAGATCACCGAATACGGGATCAGAGAGACAAGGGTTCACAAAAAGGAAAAGAAAATTATTCAGCTCCCTCTCCGCCTTCTCCATCGCGTCGAAGCGGCGATCTTCCCGAGGGGTAGCCATCCAACGGTCGACGCCGCATTCCTGGGAGAAAGTGGCGATGACGACTCGACGAGCCCGTATCTGGCTCAGCAAGTGGAAAGAGCAGTCCCTCAAGGGTTTGGTGATCAAGTGCGCTTCGAGAAAGCACTCAATCTTATCTTCGGCGGCATCCAGCATTGCTGAGGACATCTCTGCTGGAGGAGGGGGAATGTCGGCAAGCGCCGAGGCAAGGATCATCCGAAGCCAAATGGAATTCGGAGGGAGAGGAGACCCCACACGAGTCAAAAGCTCGTGCATTGCAGCGTCGCATTGCTCGTCCGAGAGAGAAGGGTCCACCAGACGTGCAGCAAAACGAGGAACGATGTCCCGGATCGGCACCTCCCATGGTTGTCGGCAGGCATGAGGGCGGTTGCAAGCCATGATCGAAGAAGTTCTCTGAAAATGAGAGAAGAAAAGGCTCAGCCTTGAGTTATATATATAGACCCAAGCACAGAAAATTCTGTGCACAATGAAATCATTGCCAAGGCCCGGGAAATCAGAATTTTGGGAATACAAGTTTGACTTGAAAAGAGGAGATGAAGCGGCGCTTCTGATTCTCAAAAATTTAATAAATGAAGCAACGCTTCAGATCCTTTGCGCTGAGCGCAACGCGCCACGTGTCAGGCGCAGATGTATCAGCGCTGCGCCCAAGAAGACGCGCCCAATCAGAGCAGAGCTCTATTTGCCTGAAGCAACGCTTCAGCTGCGCTGCGCTCTGCGCTACACGACACGTGTCAGCGCAGATGCACTAGCGCAGTTGCGCTACGCTCTGCGCTGCACGACACGTGTCAGCGCAGATGCACTAGCGCAGTTGCGCTACGCTCTGCGCTGCGCGACACGTGTCATGCGCTGGGGCATCTGCGCCAAATTAAATTAAGATTTTTAAGAAATCTTTTCTGTTCTTGTTGAAACAAGAAGATTTTCTTCTGCAAGGCAGAAGCCCTTGGATCAAAGATCCAACGGTAGGGAAAATTCCCCAAATCACTCAGAGGATGATCTCTTTAACAAATTTAACTAATTTGTGAGCACTATAAAAAGGACCTTAGGCCTCAATTCAAAGGCATCGAGTTTTCTCTTGAGAATTCAAGAACCTCAAACGGAAAGAACTCCAAGAAGATTTCAAGAAAAAGGTAAAGAACCTTCATGGATTAGAAGAAATTCCTTCTAAAAGACCATTAGTCTAAAACAAAAAAAAAGATCAATGATCTTTATAAAAAAGAAGAAAACAGTGCTTTGCACTTCTTGTGAACCTTCGGTTCTTTAAAAACGATGTAAACAATAAAAGAATAGTGCTTTGCACTTCTGCGAACCTCTGGTTCTTCGAATAAAGAAGAAATTTATTTTTTTCTTTGATCTAATTTAGACCAAGAACTTGAACAGAGCTTTGCAATCTAAAAGATTCTTAGTGCTTTGCACTTCTGTTCTGGAATCTAAAAAGATTCTTAGTGCTTTGCACTTCCAAACTGCGCTGTTGCGCTCCTGAGAGCGCGCCACGTGTCAGCTGCAGAACAACTTGCGCTACGCGCCTTGAAATAGAGCTTTGCTCTCTGGAATTGGCGCAACTCGCTGAGAGCGCGCCACGTGTCAACAGCGCATTGCACTGCGCTAGTGCGCTTGCGCTCATCAAAGCACGACACGTGTCATCACCATATGGACTTGCGCTCATTACTTAGCGCAAAGCACAGATGCATTAAAAAGGGCCAAGCCCAATTAAGAGAAGGCCTAACAGGCTCAATAAAGCGCAAATACATTATTTTAAGGGGCAGAGCCCAAACAAGAACAGATGCTTTGCATCATATATAAATGGGCAGAGCCCAAACAAAATATTCAGAATGCTATGCATTTTAAAAAGGGGCAAAGCCCAAACGAAGTAGATGCTTTTGCAAATGGGCAGAGCCCAAAATAAACTGATATTCTGTATCTTTTGTGAGTAGAGCCTAAATAAAAAAAAATGCAATGCAAATAAAATGTTGAAATGGACTTAGCCCAATCGTGGCCATAAGTCCTTAAATTAAATTGATTGAGCAAAATGGCTCTCCTAAATCAATCTACATCCGGTTCGAGGGTACATCTCCGAACTCCTTTGACATCCATCGTTGTAATTCCTCAACGACGTCAAAGAGGTGACGGGTCCCAACGACCACACATCGATATGGACTGCGGGGTCCTTAAACTCGTGGACCGAAACGTCCTTAAACTAATAATGGACCGAAATGTCCATAAACTAATGTTGGACCGAAACGTCCTTAAACTAATAATGGACCGAAATGTCCATAAACTAATGTTGGACCGAAACGTCCTTAAACTAATAATGGACCGAAATGTCCATAAACTAATGTCGGACCGAAACGTCCCTAAACTAATAATGGACCACCACGTCCCTAAACTGGAATATGGACCGAAACGTCCCTAAACTAATATTGGACCGAGACGTCCTTAAACTAATGACGGACCACTACGTCCCTAAACTGGCGACGGACCGAAACGTCCCTAAACTAATAATGGACCACTACGTCCTTAAACTGGTATCGGACCGAAACGTCCCTAAACTAAAATCGGACCACCACGTCCCTAAATTGGCGATGGACCACCACGTCTCTAAACTGGAAATTGGACCACTACGTCCTTAAACTGGCGATGGACCGAGATGTCCCTAAACTAATATGGGACCGAAATGTCCATAAACTAACATCGGACCGAAACGTCCATAAACTAAAATCGGACCGAAACGTCCCTAAACTAATGACGGACCACTACGTCCCTAAACTGGCGACGGACCGAAACGTCCCTAAACTAAAATCGGACCACCACGTCCCTAAATTGGCGATGGACCACCACGTCTCTAAACTGGAAATTGGACCACTACGTCCTTAAACTGGCGACGGACCGAAACGTCCCTAAACTAATAATGGACCACTACGTCCCTAAAACTGGCAATGGACCGCTACGTCCTTAAACTGGCACAATAGAGCCCAAATGCTCTCTTGTCGGATCTAAACGGTCCCGTCTAAGTTGATCTTAGCCCCAGCTACGGCTAATGTGTCCTTAGATATTTAAATAAACAATAAAACCCCAAATCAACTTTGGTTCAAGGGTACATCTCTGAACTCCTCTGATGCCTGTCGTTGTAATCCCTCAACGACGTCAGAGAGGTGACGAGTCCCGACGGCCAGATAATTAAATCAATCACTATGTTAAGTTGATCTTAGTCTAGAACATGACTAATGTATCCTTAACGAAGGTTTAAGTTGATCTTAGCCGCAACGCGACTAATGCATCCTTAAACTAAAAAATACACCAAACCCAAATCTAAGCAAACACGGATTTGGACTAATCCACGCCCTACGGGCGACGGCATTACTCAGTCTCCGTATACAATCCACGGGCAGCCACAAACAAAACAAACACACACGACACGAAGTGAAATTCTGGAGAAGGAGAAAGTTGTTACCGTAAAGCGGTAGCGTAATTAACTGCAGGGGCTTGCGCCTGCAGGGAAGAGCGTCCCCACAATCAAAAACCCCTCAAGCGAGGGGGAATCTGACAAAGTCTGCTACATCGGCCGCATCCGTCTAAACCTTCGATACACGGTGCCATAAATCAACTTGGCATCTTCGAAGAGGTGGACGGATAAAAACCAAATAGCATCTGCCCCGAACCTCAGGCACGTGACGTCCCGACGTCGCAGGCCGCCGTTCGGAGGGGAACAGATTCTGGCACGCCCGGTGGGACCTTTTCCTCTTTCCACTCCACACTTCGTGTGTCGTCTTCGCGAACCAATCGCGGTTTGTTAAATGGTTGTCTTCGGATTTCAAGTTGCTAAGATTTGGTCTTTTATCTGGCGCAGAGAGAACTCAAGCATCCATGGCCACCAACTGCGCCAGCTGCTCGAAATGCCATTGCAGCGGACGTTCCACCTCACCGAGAGGTGTAGCATATGGGCCCCAAGCGGCTTCCTTCCTGACTTTGCCGGTAGACCAGGTGACGCAAGCCACCACCGGCTTGTTCTTCGGGACCATGGTCCCACCTACAAGCTTCTCCATGCCGATATCCGCACCAGAAGCGAACAAGAAGTCGGTATTCGACCGGCTCACTGCTACCACGACCCCTGTCAACGGGTCGCCCGCTACTAAGATGACAGCCTCTGTTTTCACCAGGCTAGGTCAGGATCATAAAGTGGCTGTCCCAAAGAGGGCAACGGCCACAGCTTCGGAAGTCGTTGGAGCGGCTTCTCCTATCAGAAAGTCAGTCTTCACAAGATTGACGGTTCCTACTCCTCCTTCAGCTGATCAAAAAGCATCAGTCTTTGATAGGCTGACACCGACAGTTACCCCACACCCAAACAGGGGGCAACAAGAAATTGTATCGATTTCCGAGCCAGTCCCAACGGCCCGTCGTGCACGACGTCGCCATTGGCAGCGAATAAGGAAAGCAGGAGGCAACTCCCCTCCAGGGCTAACCCCGCCTGCTCCAGTGGCGGAGGTCAACGCTGCTGTTCCAACTGGGAACAGCTTTGAATTGCTAAGGAAGGTGAGAAAGAACTCCCCGGTTGCTACATTGAAAAGGTCTCCTCCACCCATGGAAAAAGCTCCGGAGACGAAACAGGAACAGCCCCCTCAACGGCTGTCATCAAAAGTTTATAAAGTATGGCGCAGGGTTCAAAACTCTGTGATCGATCCGGACCACCTACGTCACCAGAAGAAGGCGAAGGTGGAGAATAACAAAAGCTGCCCCATTAAACAGCAGGGGGCAACAAATGCTAGAATGCCCGCTTCGACGGCTCCTTCAACCTCAAAGGTCTACAAAAGAAGGAGGCCAGAGAGAGCTCCCGCAACGGCAGCAAGAGTTAACAATGGTGAACCTAAACGCCCCAAGTCAGGGGGCATAACAGTTCATACAATCTATATGGCCTCAGGAAAAGAAGAAAGTCGTACTTCTACAGGTCACCGACCGCTTACCCGTTCAGTGACCAGGTCTCAGGAGCAGCAACAAAAGCTCCAGGAGATGATGACTACAATGGCTGCACTCACGGGGCCAAAAGAGAATCCTGAGACGTCCTTAGATGAACGTCAAGAGGAGGAGACCGACGCTGAGTTCCTCCGCCGAATACTGGAAAAAAGAGACAAAGAGGCTGCAGAACAGGCGGCCAACATAAAGAAAATGGCCCTCCTGTTCCAGGACGTGGTGGGTATGATGATTCAACCAGATCCACCTGCTGGAGATTCCCCAATCATTCTTGAAGATGATAGGGGAGAGACATCGAATCCTCTACCGGCTCTATCCACAGCTAAAGAGGATACCATATCAAAAGCTGATTTGGATGAATATATTGCTCAACAAATACGGGTGCATCAAGCGGTTGAAGCAGCCGGTCAGATCGTGAAAACGGGGCGGCCATATCCGGGCTGGTATGACCAAATCAAGTACCCGCCAGGTTACACAATTCCTAAGTTTCATGTCTACAAGGGGACCGGCAACCCCCATCAACATGTTGCCCAGTTCAGGGCGCTGTGTGGTAACACTGGAGGCGACGACAAACTTTTGCTGCGCCAATTCGTTGGAAGCTTATCAGACACGGCTTTCGAGTGGTATTCCGAGCTCCCCAACGACTCTATTAAAACCTTTGCGGAGATGGAGCTGCTCTTCACCCAACGTTTTGCAAGCGCCAGCGAGCGTACTCCGATGACGGCGCTGATTAACGCCAGGGTAAAGCCCGGCGAGACGTGGGTTCAATACGCCATACGGTGGCGTAATCTATGGTCTAAGTGTGAACAACGCATAGAAGAAGCGCCGGCAGTGGGGATGTTTGTTGGAACGCTTGATCCGCAGGCAACCATCTCGCAGTTCATGATGTTCTTCAAACCGACTTCCTTCCAGGCTTTGATCGACAAATTAGCGCAGATGGACCAGATGGGCCATAAACCCCCTCTCCCGAAGCCGGACCCCCGAAACGATAAAGGAAAGGGAAAAGCGATCATCGTCGCCAATGCCCAACAACAACCGAGCGACTCGAAGCCGGCTGCTCGTCCAAACAATATACGCCCATACGTACCCCTTGAGGACAGGATGGGACGTGCCTACTCCTTCCCCCGTGATAAAACAAGGAGGCTATTCGAGCTGGCGTTGCGCAACAGGCTTATAAATCTGCCAGATCCAAAACGTCCGTCACAACCGAATGACGTCAACGATCCTAGTTACTGCCCTTATCACAGAGTGTTGGGACATCCAATCGAAGACTGTTACGTTTTCAAAAATTGGCTTGAGAATCAATACCGTCAGGGCAAATTTGCGCTATCTGACAAATGGAAGGTGAACCCTCCGCAGCCCCACACCTATAAGGGAACGAATACGCCGGGGGCAACATGCTCCGTTATTGAAGAGGCTCCCTGGGAGGTTGTATTATCGGCCAAAACGAAAAGAATGCTAAATGATCTTCAAACCTGCCCAGCGGTCAAGTGGAAGAACCCCTTGGAACCGCAGGTTATTGAGGGAATGTTGAAGCCACGACCGACCCCGGAGACCGATGGTGGTAGTTCAAGCGTTCATAGCCAACCGTCAAAATCTTCGAAAAAGAAGAAGAAGAAATCTAAGAAGCTCGTGAAGCCTGGCGACAAGCGCACGGACTTACAAAAGCAAATCGATGCGCTGGATGAATATAACCAAAAGGCGCGAACTCCCATCACGCTCCAAGATTTCCTTGATCACGTCTTCCAAAAAGAAGATGAAGGAGAAAGTTCATCGGATGAATCTGACGAATATGTGGCAAGCTGTCATATGATCTCCCATTCGACCACGAACGATGAAGGAACTTCTGGCACTGAAACGCTGGGGGCAAATGCCGAATCAAAAACCCCAGGGTTACCAGTTGAAATGATTAACGCGTTTCTTAATGAAGCTCGGTTAAAAAGCAAGGCTGATCGAGAACGCGAGATGGCTATATTCGAAAGGGCTAAGCGTCAGCGACTTGAGGAAGGAGCTGAAATGATCCCGTTGGAGCAAAATGCCTCCACCACTGACAAAAGCCAATTCAAGATAAAAAAGAAATTTGCTAAGGCCATATCGATGGGCATGAAGCTACCACCCTCTGAAGAAAAGGTTACCGGCGCGGTAGAAATGCACCCCTTTTATTGCTTATACCATCAGAAGGTCTCGCATTCCACCCAAGATTGCAAAGCTTTCAATGGATGGTGGCAAGGATACGTCGCTGATCGACAACGATTTAAACGGGAAAAATGTAAAATTCGCCGAGGCCAAAGAAATACGACTAAAGAACTTGAAAGAACTGCCGGCAATTGTCACATGGTTAACACTACCGGGTCACAAGTGCCTACATTTGGGAGCGACTCCGATGAGGAGCTAGAGCTTGGCCCCCTCTTCAAAGAATCCATTTCGGGAAAAGAAGAAGAACCGAAGGCCTGCGAGAATATACAGCTGCGCAATCGAACATTACCCGAAAAGAACCTCGGACCCTTGAATAAGAAAAACAAAGGGAAAGAGAAGGTCTCTGAAGACATCGCTTTGGATGGCCAAGTTGCGGAAGAGTTAACCGCCAAGAATCCCCCAAAAAGGAATAAAGTAGATTACAATATCTTGGCGCATCTGAGAAAGCTACCCTCACAACTCAGCATTCTCGATGCCCTATTGCTATCGAAAGAAGCGAGGGATTCTCTGATTAAGGCCCTACAAGATCCGGACCAGTTCCAGGCTTTCCTAGCCGAACAAAAGATGAAGGATGAATTGGAAGAGGTGCACACAGCCGACGTTGCTTTTGGTGATGAAGACCTTCTCCTCGGAACATGTGAGCACAATCGCCCACTTTATGTTTCAGGATACTGCCATGACATAAAGATAGGAAAAATCTTGGTCGATAACGGATCGTCTGTCAATTTACTCAATGTGCGAGTGTTAAAGGAGATTTGCATGAGTGTCCAACACCTCGCCCGGGACAAAATCACCATCTCCGGTTTCGACTCTCAATCCTCAAAGACTCTCGGATCTGTGATATTGACGCTACGCTTCGGGGTGCTCGTCACAGACATCAAATTCCATGTTATAGACGCCAAGACGTGCTACAATGCTCTGCTCGGCCGACCATGGCTACACGAATACAATATCATCCCTTCTACACAGCATCAGTGCATGAAGTATTCTAGGGACGGCCTCGAGTACACAGTGGCAGGAGAGTTGAATCCATTTTCCGTGAACGAAGTTCGCAAATATGAAGATGCCAAATACTTCTTACCGAATTTCGAAGACGCGGAAAGGTGTCACAAACCGGAGAACAAAACTAACGCAACCATCCCTATCTTCGGCAGTGACACCGAGGAGGAGGAGGATATAATTTATTCAGGTCCGTCCCGGTCCACCAGGCCAGGACCGTCTGGTCCTTCATTGATCTTCGGTAGTGACTCAGAGGATGAAGTTCATGCTGTATTCCCTGCTCGGCCTTCGATACGGGCTTCTGCCGAGGAAGAGCGAAGTCTACAGATAACCTTGGTGCCGCTCGAGCATTACAAAGAACTGGATGCACTCGACACCAACAGCATAGAAGAATTGCAGACATTCTATATCCCTCCTGGACGAAAAGGCGAGAAAGCAATCCTATTCTACCGTTCTGAAGAAAACAAGGTGGAAAAGGAAATTTGGCACGGCGCGGATCCCACGCTCGACAGGCTCCAGCCTATCCGTCTTCCCAGGTATTATACCGAAGGTTTGAAGAAGCTGCTGAAACGCCAAGGGATGTCCTTCACACAGACCGTCAGAAAGGCCAAATTCTATGACAAGGTCTGGAACGTTCCCGGAACTCAATGCAAACTGCCTAACAGGAGAACGGAAACGAAAGGGCTCGGGTATATTCGCTTAAAGAAACGTGAGCTAATAAACAGCTGTTATGTCATGTATGACTTTGATGAAGAAGCAGACGCTCACTGGGAAGAAACTAATCCGGAATCAGTGAAAATTCCCTATGCAAGACCTCCTAACCCATCGGCTGAAGGCCAAATGAGCAAACCTACAAGGGATGCCAGTCGAGAAGCCCGAGATGATCATGATCGTGAAATGGCAATCTATGAGAAGGCCAAGACACGGCGCCTCCTTCAGCGGGCGATGAAAGACGAAAACGCCGCCCCTTGTCAACCTACTATTAAGAAAGTTCGACTCGAAGGCGGAAATAAGTCGAAAGGCAAGAGAAGCGCTCGACAACCGCAAAGCAAAGCTAAGAAGCCACGCATCCGAGAGTCAAGCGTTGTTGACCAAGCCATCATGAAGAAAATGGGTCGAGCATACTCATTTCCTCAGAACAAAACAAGGAAAATATTTGAGCTTGCTCTGAAACATCAAATGCTTACTCTGCCAGAGTCTAAACATCCTGAGCAGGCGGGCGAAGTCTCCAACCCAAAATATTGCTTTTACCATCGAGTAATAGGGCATCCACTCGAAGATTGCTTCACCTTTAAGAATTGGGCGGAGGATCAATATCAGCTTAGCAAGTTCGCATTGTCTGACAGTTGGAAGGTAGCGCCTCCGCAAAAGCACGAACCCAAAAACACAAGAACAAGACCAACCTCGCATTGGGATCAGCAGGAAACTCGCACTTGCCATGTGATAACAATATTAAAAGAAGGGTCCGAGGATATGAACAACCTCCCTTGGTGCTTTGAAAACGGCAGCGACGAGGTGATCTCAGAATTTCCCCCAGCTCCGAAAGAACTGGAGGACGGAATCCATACCACCGCAGATAATCTTAAGAAAATTGAGTTGGGGACAGTAGATGATCCGCGACCGACATTCGTCAGCGAGCTGCTGTCTGAAGAGAGGGTGGCTGCGTTAAAAGACGTCCTCGTGCAGCATAAAGATTGCTTCGCATGGAACTATTCCGAGATGCCGGGATTAGATCCAGAAGTTGCTGTACATAGACTAGCAATATCTCCAGACATCAAGCCCGTCAAACAAGCGCCGAGAAGAATGCGACTCGAGCTTGAGATGAGCATAAACACCGAAGTCAAAAAGTTAATCGACTCTGGCTTCATTCAGGAAGTTCAGTACCCTGAATGGATTGCCAACATCGTCCCAGTAATGAAGAAAAATGGGACAGTACGCATATGCGTAGACTTTCGGGATCTTAATAAAGCCTGCCCAAAAGATGATTTCCCAGTGCCAGTCACTGAACTTATGATAGACAACACATCCACTCATGAGGTTTTCTCCTTCATGGACGGCTCGTCGGGGTATAACCAGATAAAAATGCATCCCGAAGACCAGAAGCACACAGCCTTCAGGACTCCTCTTGGTATATTTTGTTACAAAGTGATGCCCTTCGGTTTGAAGAACGCCGGTGCTACTTATCAGAGGGCCATGACAAAGATCTTCGACGACCTCATACATGAAATTGTTGAATGCTATATCGACGATCTCGTGGTTAAAAGCAAATCATACGAGGAACATCTCGAGCATTTGAAGATCGTGTTTCAACGCCTTCGGCAATACAACTTGAAGATGAATCCTCTTAAATGTGCGTTCGGGGTTTCCTCGGGTAAATTCCTAGGATTCGTCGTTCGACACCGAGGTATTGAAATAGATCCGTCAAAGATCAAAGCGATCATGGAGATGCCTCCGCCGAGGACTCTCAAACAGTTGCGGTCTCTCCAAGGGAAACTCGCATACATACGCCGATTTATAGCCAACCTTTCAGGAAAGTGCCGTCCTTACAGTCACCTGATGAAGAAAGGAACCCCATTCGTTTGGGATCAAAAATGCCAAGGCGCACTGGATGAGATCAAACAATACCTGCAGAACCCGCCGGTGTTGGCTGCTCCGGTTAAGGGAAAGCCTCTTATTCTTTATACAACCGCCCTTGAAGGTTCCTTAGGCGCACTATGGGCACAAGAGAACGATCAAGGGAAAGAAAGAGCACTCTACTACTTAAGTCGAGTACTGCTGGGGGCAGAAAGCAACTATTCTCCCATTGAAAAACACTGCCTGGCATTGATCTTCGCAATAACAAAGCTTAGGCACTATGCGTTGGCGCACGAGGTCCGTCTGATTTCAAAAGTGGACCCTCTCAAATATTTAATGTCAAAAGCCATATTGACAGGACGACTCGCCAAATGGGCCCTGCTCTTGATGGAATTTTCCATAACATATCAACCTCTCAAGGCAGTAAAAGGCCAGGCCATCGCTGACTTCCTTGCTGAGCATCCCATACCTGCCGACTCTCCTTTAAACTGCGATTTGCCGGACAGACATGCGTTTGACGCAATCGACAGTGGTGATACCCGTTGGGAGCTTTATTTCGATGGAGCGTCTTCTATGAAAAAGCACAAACAAAGTACGCCAACGATCAAGTCGGGGGTGGGACTCATCTTTGTGACTCCCCAAGGAGGAATAATGCGCTTCGCCTTCTCCTTAACGGAGCCGAGGACGAATAATGAAGCTGAATATGAAGCTCTGATAGCAGGCCTTGAGATCGCCATTGATATGGGAATTGAGAGCCTCCTCATATACGGGGACTCCCAACTGGTCGTCAGTCAAGTAAACGGCGATTACCAAACATGTAAACCGGAATTGGTAAAATACGGTGAAAAAGTGCAACAACTGCTAACCCAAATTCCCTCTTACACGTTGGGAAGCATACCGCGCGCGGAAAACAGCAAAGCAGACGCACTAGCCAAACTTGCTAAAGAACTGGCTGACGAGAACCTCGACGACGTTAGAATCGTGGTGCAAAGTCGTCGAGTGCTTGCCCCAACGGAAATATCTCCGGAATCGTCTGAAGAAAAAGGAGCGAAAGAGGAGACAACCCTGCAAATAAAAGACTGGGAAAACGCCGAAGACTGGAGAGAAGTCTTCATAGATTACTTCAAGTTCCACCGAATACCTGAAGAAGCGTCCACAAGACATCAGCTTACGAAACGAGCTCTGTCTTTCGCCTTCGTCAATGATACTCTGTACAAAAGGTCATTCGATTCTCTGTGGCTGAGATGCTTAGGACCTGACGAAGCGAGAAGGGTCGTCCAAGAAGTTCACGACGGACTCTGCGGTTCCCACCAAGCAGGCCCTAAGATGAAGTTAAAGATAAAGCGGATGGGCTACTACTGGCCCACGATGATGCAGGATTGCCTAGAATATGCGAGGCAATGTCATTCATGCCAAATTCATGGAGACTTCATCCATCAGCATCCCAATCCACTGCATCCAACAGTGGCTAGTTGGCCATTTGAAATGTGGGGAACTGACATAGTCGGTCCCATCGAACCAGCATCGTCAAAGGGACATCGTTTCATCTTGGCGACGACTGATTACTTCTCCAAATGGGCAGAGGCGGTACCGTTGAGGGAAGTGAAGACGGAGAATATCCTCCATTTCTTCAGAACGCATGTCATATACCGGTTTGGAACCCCGAGAAGAATCATCTCTGATAATGGGCCAGCCTACCGAAGTCATAAGATTAGCCGCTTCGCACAGCAGCACAATATAGACTGGAGATATTCCTCAGTTTATAACCCCCGAGCTAACGGTCTAGCTGAGGCCTTCAACAAGACCTTGACGAAGATCATAAAGAAAACAGTATCCCGAAATAAGAAAGACTGGCACGAGAGGCTGCAAGAAGCTCTTTGGGCGTATCGAACTACGTTCAAGACAGCCACAAAAACAACGCCATACGCGTTGGTGTTTGGGACGGAAGCAGTACTCCCTCTCGAAATAGAATTACCCTCTCTACGAGTGGCAGTCCATTACGAGTTGACGGACGAAGAAAATGCTCACCTTCGGTTTGAAGAGCTTGACGCCCTTGATGAAATCCGGCTTCTAGCACAGCAAAATTTGGAAGCTTATAAAGTAAAGATGACGCGCTCATATGAAAGATTGAGCCGCCCGAGGACATTCCATCAAGGCGAACTCGTGCTAGTCGTCAAAAGGCCCATGGTCCCCAATCGCGCCAAGCGGGGAAAGTTTGAGCCAAACTATGAAGGACCGTACATCATTGATAAGGTCTACCAGGGCGGGGCCTATCTACTCATGGACATGCACGGTGAAAGGCCTTTCAGGCCAATAAACGGTCGCTTCTTAAAAAAATACTACGCTTAATGAGCCACAGCCTAGGTCAATGGTAGATGACGACGACTATGTCCGCTCGCTATCTTCCTAAGCTCAAGCTTTATAAGCAGTAGCCGACCCTCTGAACGGTGGACCGAAATGTCCTTAAACTAATATCAGACCGAAACGTCTTTAAACTACTACTGCTGCATCTTTAGACTAACGAGATTAAAAAAAAAAAAAAAAAAAAAAAAAGGTATGTCCATAAGCAAGAAGGGCACGGATGAAAACCCGAAAGGGCTCCGTGAGTAAAAACAGCAGGGCTACCGGCGAGTGTTCGTGAAAACCCGAAAGGGCGCGACCTCGTAAAAAAAAAAAAAAGAAAAAGAAAAAGAAAAAAGAAAATAAAAAAAAAAAAAAACGGTATGTCCATAAGCAAGATGGGCACGGATGAAAACCCGAAAGGGCTCCGTGAGTAAAAACAGCAGGACTACCGGCGAATGTTTGTGAAAACCTGAAAGGGCGCAACTTCGTTAAAGAACCCTTACAGAGTCCTCTCGACCCTGTAAGGAGAAACCACCCGCGTGAGATCCTTACGACTCACAAGGGAACAACACACTTAGGAATCCCCACGACTCCTAAGGAGAAAATACACTTGCGAGATCCTCACGACTCGTAAGGAGAACTCTCTTATGGGACCCTCACGGCTCATAAGATTTGAAAGTCTTAAGTCACAGAGACCTAAACCTGTGCTTAAGCAAACCCCCACAAACTTCCAATGCTGCCCTACAAGCGGCTCATATTGACCCTTGTATACAATCCACGGGCACAAATAAATATTTCCCTAACAAAGTCCCATCCATGACTAGGGATGTGCTTGTACAGCAAACAACACTTGTAAGTCCTCTCGACTTACAAGGAGAAAACCTTCCTGTAGGATCCTTACGACTTACAGCGGAACAATACACTTAGGAATCCCCACGATTCCTAAAAAAAAATACACCTACAAGATCCCCACGACTTGTAGGGAGAAATACCTTCACGAGACCCTTACGGCTCATGAAGTCAAAAGCCTTAGCCGACAGGACCCTAACCCTGGTCGCTAAGCCTCCTTTGTTCGACAACGACAGAGGCAAATGATGATTCGCTCCTGGTAATATCACAGTTGTAGCGGTGCTGATGCCGAAATCGGTGTCCAATTTCAGGTTTACGGCAAAAGCCAGCAGGCCGCTCATGCATACGAAATAGCCGAAATGATAGGGCAACTTGCAATAAAAAGCAGCAAGTAAAATGTATGCATGCAAAATAGCCGAAATGATTGGGCAACTCGCAATAAAAAGCAGCGAGTAAAAATAAAAATAAAAAAAAAAATAAAAAAAAAATAAAAAAAAAATATAGCCGAAATGATTGGGCAACTCGCAATAAAAAGCAGCGAGTAAAAATAAAAATAGCCGAAATGATTGGGCACCGCGAAAAATTGCCGAAATGTTTGGGCAATCGCGACCTTCGCGATATAAAAGCTGAAATGATAGAGCATCGCGGAAATAAAATAAAATAAAAGAAGAAATGATAAAACTTTGGCCCTACAGTCGAGGTCACATCGATCCCTGTATACAATCCAAGGGCGTAAACAAAGAAGAAACCATACTTCCCCAGCGGATTCCGTCGAACGACGAAGCCAAACCTCAACGGTTCATTTCAACCGAAGAAGCCAGCAAATTTCTCAACTCACGGATACAAACACTCCTTGACGAGAGCTTCCTGATCCGCGTCGACTCGCAGAGCCACCAGCGCCTTCGTGGGAACCATCGACTCGTTTCAAACCCCAAGGACACAAATAATCCTTGGCGCTTGGGAAACAAATAATCCCTCGCAAAACTTCTCAACTCACGGATACAAACACTCCTTGACGAGAGCTTCCTGATCCGCGTCGACTCGCAGAGCCACCAGCGCCTCCGTGGGAACCATCGACTCGTTTCAAACCCCAAGGACACAAATAATCCTTGGCGCTTGGGAAACAAATAATCCCTCGCAAAACTTCTCAACTCACGGATACAAACACTCCTTGACGAGAGCCTTCTGATCCGCGTCGACTCGCAGAGCCACCAGCGCCTTCGTGGGAACCATCGACTCGTTTCAAACCCCAAGGACACAAATAATCCTTGGCGCTTGGGAAACAAATAATCCCTCGCAAAACTTCTCAACTCACGGATACAAACACTCCTTGACGAGAGCTTCCTGATCCGCGTCGACTCGCAGAGCCACCAGCGCCTCCGTGGGAACCATCGACTCGTTTCAAACCCCAAGGACACAAATAATCCTTGGCGCTTGGGAAACAAATAATCCCTCGCAAAACTTCTCAACTCACGGATACAAACACTCCTTGACGAGAGCCTTCTGATCCGCGTCGACTCGCAGAGCCACCAGCGCCTTCGTGGGAACCATCGACTCGTTTCAAACCCCAAGGACACAAATAATCCTTGGCGCTTGGGAAACAAATAATCCCTCGCAAAACTTCTCAACTCACGGATACAAACACTCCTTGACGAGAGCTTCCTGATCCGCGTCGACTCGCAGAGCCACCAGCGCCTCCGTGGGAACCATCGACTCGTTTCAAACCCCAAGGACACAAATAATCCTTGGCGCTTGGGAAACAAATAATCCCTCGCAAAACTTCTCAACTCACGGATACAAACACTCCGTGACGAGAGCTTTTCTGACTCATATCTCGGGCAGTAAGGATTCAAAAACTTGCTTCCTGAACAATGGGATCCTGCAAGTCAATCCTAAATGGTCTCTTGCATACTATCCACGGATCTCACTCTCTGAAGTCGATTCTCGACAAAGAGGGAAACAACCGCTTACGAGCCTTTTCGACTCGTAAGAGGGGCAATGGGATCCTGCAAGTCAATCCTAAATGGTCTCTTGCATACTATTCACGGATCTCACTCTCTGAAATCGATTCTCGACAAAGAGGGAAACAACCGCTTACGAGCCTTTTCGACTCGTAAGAGGGGCAATGGGATCCTGCAAGTCAATCCTAAATGGTCTCTTGCATACTATTCACGGATCTCACTCTCTGAAATCGATTCTCGACAAAGAGGGAAACAACCGCTTACGAGCCTTTTCGACTCGTAAGAGGGGCAATGGGATCCTGCAAGTCAATCCTAAATGGTCTCTTGCATACTATCCACGGATCTCACTCTCTGAAGTCGATTCTCGACAAAGAGGGAAACAACCGCTTACGAGCCTTTTCGACTCGTAAGAGGGGCAATGGGATCCTGCAAGTCAATCCTAAATGGTCTCTTGCATACTATCCACGGATCTCACTCTCTGAAATCGATTCTCGGCAAAGAGGGAAACAACCGCTTGCGAGCCCTCTCGACTCGCAAGAGGGAGAAATTCTCTTATAGGATCCTTTTGACTTATAAGAGAAAACCACACTTAGGAATCCTCACGATTCCTAAGGAGAAAACCCACCTGCGAGATCCTCTCGATCCGTAGGGAGAAAATTCTCTATGAGACCCTCACGGCTTATGGAGTTGAAAAGTCTCAGGCAGCAGATTTGAACCTGCGACCTAAGCCATCGCCGATTATTAGGAAAGTCAAGATGTGCCCTACTATCCGTCGACCATGTTCGCTAAGATGATATGCTGATAATAAAAGAAAGAAAAGACGGAGAAATGACACAAGGCATTACAAAAAAATATGCATCCTTCATTCATAAGATTTGATTGAGTTTAGGATACATCGTACTAAAGAATACAAGATATACATATATGTTACAAATACCAACGATACAAAGAAAATTACTGAGAAGGAAGCGTCTTGCACAGATCCAGCAATTGCTCGCACACTTCCTTCCATGCCTTTTCCCGATTGGCCACCACTGCCAACTCCGCCTCCACTTGGGCCCGCTGCTGTGCGACGGAAGCAAGCTGGTCCCTCATAGCCTGATGAGCAGCCTCACGGCCTGCGATGTCACGCTCGGCAATATCGAGTGCCCGCTTCAGTCTCAGCCCATTCGACATGCGCTCCAGAAGACCCTCGAACACGGTCTTTACCTCAGCAGCGTTCGTCTCAACTTCGGCACGCAAGCGAGCAGTTCTGCTCGAAGAATCTTGGCAATCCTTCAGCCTCAAAACCACCTCTTGTTCCAGATGACGGAAATGAGAAGCGCTTTGCTCGAGCCACGCTCCCCGTTGAGTGCTTGAGGCCAAAATCTCAGGAGACAAGCGCATTGACTCTAGCTGATGAAGGCAAGCCTCAATTTCCCGACAATAGTTAACCCAAGAGGCAACAGCACCCTCGTCATGAAAGGTAGCAAATATCGCCAACATCGGGTTAACCGTCGTGGCGAAATCCTCAGCAGACACCGGAGCCGCAATGTCGAATTCCTCGATGTAGTCACTCAGCATGCGCAAACTATTTGCGGCACCTTTCGAAGACGGACGTCGCTGAGAAGGGCCACCCGGTACTGTAATACGAGACTCAAAAGGCACTGAGACTGAAACGACAGCTGAAAAAGACGAAATGCGATTAGATGATGATTCAATAGATATGAAGGAAGTCATTGATAAAATGGTTTACTATACCAGTGGAGACAGGTGGCAAGTCCGGAAGGACTGGTGGCACAGCCGATCTTCCTGCTCCCCCTTCGATTTGCAACGCTGCAGTCACAACAAGAGAGAGTTGGAAATAATTCTACCGCTAAAAAGACAAAGCTACCAATCGGGAACAAGTACTCACCAGCGCCACCAGACGGGGAGGCGAATTCAGATGGGAAGGAGAAGTGTGGGAGCAACACTTGATAGAGATGATCAAAAAGCACTCCTGAAAGATACAACGGTGTGACTTCAGTACATAAACTGTATATCTCAAACATAGGATTAATAAGTTATAAACCCATACCTTCCAACATCTTTGACGGTGTAAGAGAGGGCCGAGGGGTAACCATCGCCAAAGCAGTCGTGGAGGGAGCTCCCTCAAGTAGTGGGGCATCAACACTAGCTGCACCTGCATTACGAAAAATGAACTCGTCAGAAAAGATTGTAAAGCAAATAAAAAAAAAAAAAAAACAACAACTTAAGGTGTACCTGAGGAGCTCCCGGCGGAAACAGAAACGACTCCCTCCTCTATCGACATGAGACCACCGCCTGTGGCCTCATCGCCCGATTCAATAGGGACTGTCGTCGTGCTCGCAAGCCCGGGAGACGGCGGAGGACCGTAGACGGGAAGAGCTATGACTGGAGTATTGCCAGATTCCAGAGAAGGAGCGGTTGGCTCGTCTTCAGGAATCGTGGCCATCTCGCCCACTACCATCTCAGGCTCAATAGTGGCGGTTGTATCGTCCACCATCGCCGGGGGATCACCGGTCTCGAGCGCCTCATTCGCCGCCACTCTGGGCTCAGTTATAATGATCACGTCATCTGCCACCACTTCGGGTTCAGCATCCGTGACCTTATCGGCTGCAGGCCCCTCAACCTCTACCCCAAGCTCCAAAGCCACAACGACGTTGCCCACCGTCGGCTCGAGTTCGGCAGGTACTGCCCTCTCTGTCCCTTCGAGATTGACGGTTTCCGCCTCCCCCTCGATCGGACTTGGTCCTGCAAGATGAGAGATGTAAGGACAAACGACATTAAGATACTTATAACAAAAACTCCAAGAGAAACATTACCTGAGGCGGATTTACCGTTCGCGCTCCGAGCTGCACGTGCCACCCCTCTGCGCGCAGTGGACAGGGCGACAGGGGCCTCTTCAGAGGGAGTATCAGCTCGAGGAACGGTGCTAGGGCCCGCTCCCATAGCCAAGGCAGCCCTACGCGCCTTCGCCTCACGCCTCAACCGTTCCCTCTCCTCCCGAGCGGTCATGAGGGACCTCCGTGATGCCTCCTTCAAGGCATCATCATCTTCATTCAGGGATGCCTCCAGAGCCTTCAAGGCATCTCTCATCGGCTCTCCGAGATGAGCCTCCTGCGGTGCCCTAGAGGAAACAGGAACATCGGCCGCTGGTAGAACATCTGCGTCGCTAGGAGGGAGCGGCATTGAAGTCCCTGCAATTAAGATGGAAAGGTTAGGTCGACCATAACGCAAGGAAAATGAAAAATTCGATGAATCGAAACTTACTCAGACCCATAGATTCTCTGAGACGTTCCTCCTCCTGGAAAGTCTTCAGAGAAGCGGCAATGGCTTCTTCATCGGTAATCCCTGTTGAAAGAAAAGAAAGAAAAAGCGTTAGTTAAAAGGTAAATATATATATAAATGACGAAGAAAATACGTTGCAATAAAGAAAAAGTGACTACTAGTTACCTGATTGCGCAAGCTTAGCCAGCCACGCATCACGCTTCACCAGCCATGCTGAAGCTCTGAGAGCAGCTTCCAAGTCTGTATCGTCCGGCAGCGGCATCAATAATCCCGCGTTAGTCCCATATTCGAGCAGACCCTCGGAATAAGGAGCGTGGGGTTCCTGGCCGAACGCAGCGTCCGCTGCAAAGAGCGACTTCTTTTTCTTTTGCCCTCCGACCCTGGGCCCGCGAGGGATCGACTTCCGTTTAGCAGCTGCTCTGGGACGACGAGTCCCGATGTCCGCACCCACGCCAGACTCCGGTGAGGGTACAACCACTGCTTCCGCCTGAGCACAGGGTGCAGGAGGTATTTCCGCGATATCAGGAGGTGATAGTTCACGTGGAGGACTTTGCGCGCGTGATGGTCTGCCCCCGGCATCTTTTAAGGGAGCGATTACTAGGGTCCTAGGAACCAAGGGAGCGTTGCGATCGGTACCTGGAGGTGCACCCTTACGATCAACCAACAGTCGCCTTTCCTCCTTTATGACTGCCCCTGTCGCATGATTGTACCAATCTTTGTACACATTGAGGAGTCTCGGAGCGTAAGTCGGCGCATTAATAAAAAAACGAGAGGTCGTATTCACGCGCATGAAATGGTGCAAGGCGTTCTCCATCCCCTCTTCAGTGGCAGCTGGTTCCACCAAAAAGGCTTCCAAGGGGACCCCTTGATCGTAGCCCAGTTGTTGAGCAAAACGATGTGGGTTATACCTCATAAAAATTGCCACATCATTCTGCCTAAAAACTAAAAAGCCCGGTCTAATGGAATATAAGTGGAGGGTCTCCCGGGCCGTTAAAACAGAAGCTCCATCCTTAAAGATATCCTGTAATGGCCGCGTCACGGTGGTGGACACCTTTCCAACGGTCAACACCTTATCGACAAAGGACATCCCGGCTTCGACGGTATGGGGGCGAAGGAGCAAGCCCCTAGCGTTCCGTTGTGAAGGGTTTACAATTGATGCACCGATCAGTTGTATAATGCGAGGAAAACCGCTCTTGTCAAAGAACGAGGGCCTCTTGTGCATCCCGAAGACACCCGCCGTGTGTAACTCGAGCCACGACGCGAAGTAATGCATCGGGAAGACCACATGCAAAACCCCGGGCTCACTGGCATTCGCCGCTCGACTGAGACCGTGGTATAAGTGTGCCAGGCCGGCGATCCCAACAGCTACCTTCACCCCGATGACCATCCGATGTGCTGGATAAAAGACAGAGGGTCGCATTCGATGAGAGTGCATTGGGATAGCGAACCAACTCAACCATAACCCGAGAAACCCCAAGAAAAAGGTCTCCTCATCCATCCCAGGGGCCGCTACTTCTGCAAGAGACACGGTTGGAAAGTTAGGAAGAAAGAAATCCTTTTGACCTATTTCGTTCGCCGGCAGGTTATCCAAACCTAAACCGAAAGGGTCCTCGAGGGTGGCAGACTTGGCAGTGGCCGCAGAGAGGGCGTTGGGGTGAAGGAACCGAGCAATGAAATCCTCAAAGTTAACTCCTCGACTCCCATGTTCAACGAAGAGAGACTCATATATGTTCAACACGTTAATTAAGCTTGGGAACTGGTGTTGAACAGCAGTATCCGGAGTGACCCCCCTTACCATTGGCCTAGCTCCGAAAACGTACACGTCTGTTGGGAGCAGCTCCTCATAATGTTCCCCCATCACTGGTAAGCCGGATACCTCCGCAAATTCCTCCAGAGAAATTGACACTTCCCGATCCATGGCAAGGAAAGTGTGGGTGGGAATATTCCATTGCTCCAAGAAGGCCTTGAGCCACCAGGTGGGGAGCGTAGGATATTGGAAGAGAGAGACGTAGACTGCGGTGTACAATCCTAGTCTTATCAACTGTGACTTCTTCGTCGACAGGATATACCGGGCCCATGGCAGATAGCCAATCGGGTGGCGGGGAATCAAACCAAGGTTATACGATTGCCCCCAAGGCCGCGCTTCACCTTGACAGATACGACGTCCTAGGATGTCCAAAACCATAGGACGCTGGACCGGTATCGCATCTATAGCGGGATGTAGAAAACCTTTTGATGTCCAGTCTGCCAGCTCCACGGCATACTGCACCGAGGGTGGGGTAGCATAATGAATCGCCGTTATGGGTTCCGACGGCACCGCGCATGTAAAGCTCCGTCGGCCCATAATGATCTGATTGTACCACGACCCCCAAAGGTGGAGACTCTTATGCTCAGGGTCGTATGCCTTGATCATGGTCAGGACCTCACGGTCCAAAGGCGCCTCTGGGAATCCTTCCTCCGAGCGGACAAACGGGAATGAAGTGTCTTCAGACATGATCGCTGCAAAAAGAGCAATGTAGCCGTCAGTGTTGTAATCCCAACGTTTGACATTGAAAGAAGAAAATGCATTAATTAAAATCAAAATTAATTAATTACACCGCACCCCAGTGCAGTGAGTAGGGGACCAAAGAGGGACCCACAAAATCTAAATGACAATACGTCAATTAAAGAGACAAACTCATCATTGGATGAGATTGTCAGTTGGTCCTTAGGGGGAACATTCCCATAATAAAAAAGGGGGAGAGAATCCCTAGAGACAAGGAGAGAATCTCCTCTTTCAGAGCAAAGCTCTGTCACAGAGTGACACTTGTCAAATTCTGGTCTCAAAAGAATTAAAATTCCTTAAGAAAGAGCTTAGCTCTATAATACTCCATCAAAAAGCAAGTTTTTGAAAAGAAATTTAAAATTAAAATTTCTGAAATAAAAAAAAAAAGATCCACGAAAGCTTATAGAAAAATTCTTCATTTGTTTCAGATCTAAAAGATCTACATTTGGTTCAAAGAGCAAAGCTCTGTTCATGGGTTAGAACCCATGAATAAGATCTCTGTAGATCTATGGATTTGTGAGAGCAAAGCTCTGTTAATAAAACCCTAAAAGGAATTTCTTCAGATCAAAAGATCCATGAGAGCAGAGCTCTATTGGTTAAAATTGATTTAAATTAACTTAACTTAATTTTAAAATTAATTATTACCTAAAAGTTTTCTAAACTTTGGGAGATAAGAGCAAAGCTCTAGAGTTCTGAAAACAAGAGCAAAGCTCTGAAATTCTTAAGCAAAGAGCAGAGCTCTGAAAATCTAAATCCAAGAAAATGGTGAGATTTTCTAAGGGTTAAAAGGCCCTATTTATAAGGCGCTGGCGCCTCTTGGAATTCCCCCTCAATCCAACGGTCAGAAGGGGTTGCCACCGTTGCACTCACGTGTGCGCCACGTGAGCGCAACGTTGGGGGGGCATTTGTTTCGCCCAATCAGAGCAAAGCTCTGTTTGAATTCAAAATTTAAATTTTCGAAGCAACGCTTCAAGTCTCAAGCGCAGCGCACCCAATCAGAGCAAAGCTCTGTTTAAAGGAAGCAACGCTTCAGATCCTTTGCGCTAGCGCTCTGCGCCACGTGTCCAGCGCAGATACATTAGCGCAGCGCGTCCAATTAGAGCAAGGCTCTGTTAAAGGAAGCGCCGCGCTGCGCTCTGCGCCGTGCGACACGTGGCAACACAGTTGCGCTGCGCGACACGTGTCAGCACAGATGCGCTAGTGCAGAAAAAGGGGCTAAGTGCCAAAGGCAATTTAGCCATGCAAAATTACATGCACTTGATAACAACAAATTAAAATACGATGCACAAGCACAACAAAGAGTTCAAATAAAAAGAACACTTAACAGATAATAAAATACTTAATCAAAACATTTATTTATTATTAAATTTAAAAAAGATCACCGAATACGGGATCAGAGAGACAAGGGTTCACAAAAAGGAAAAGAAAATTATTCAGCTCCCTCTCCGCCTTCTCCATCGCGTCGAAGCGGCGATCTTCCCGAGGGGTAGCCATCCAACGGTCGACGCCGCATTCCTGGGAGAAAGTGGCGATGACGACTCGACGAGCCCGTATCTGGCTCAGCAAGTGGAAAGAGCAGTCCCTCAAGGGTTTGGTGATCAAGTGCGCTTCGAGAAAGCACTCAATCTTATCTTCGGCGGCATCCAGCATTGCTGAGGACATCTCTGCTGGAGGAGGGGGAATGTCGGCAAGCGCCGAGGCAAGGATCATCCGAAGCCAAATGGAATTCGGAGGGAGAGGAGACCCCACACGAGTCAAAAGCTCGTGCATTGCAGCGTCGCATTGCTCGTCCGAGAGAGAAGGGTCCACCAGACGTGCAGCAAAACGAGGAACGATGTCCCGGATCGGCACCTCCCATGGTTGTCGGCAGGCATGAGGGCGGTTGCAAGCCATGATCGAAGAAGTTCTCTGAAAATGAGAGAAGAAAAGGCTCAGCCTTGAGTTATATATATAGACCCAAGCACAGAAAATTCTGTGCACAATGAAATCATTGCCAAGGCCCGGGAAATCAGAATTTTGGGAATACAAGTTTGACTTGAAAAGAGGAGATGAAGCGGCGCTTCTGATTCTCAAAAATTTAATAAATGAAGCAACGCTTCAGATCCTTTGCGCTGAGCGCAACGCGCCACGTGTCAGGCGCAGATGTATCAGCGCTGCGCCCAAGAAGACGCGCCCAATCAGAGCAGAGCTCTATTTGCCTGAAGCAACGCTTCAGCTGCGCTGCGCTCTGCGCTACACGACACGTGTCAGCGCAGATGCACTAGCGCAGTTGCGCTACGCTCTGCGCTGCGCGACACGTGTCATGCGCTGGGGCATCTGCGCCAAATTAAATTAAGATTTTTAAGAAATCTTTTCTGTTCTTGTTGAAACAAGAAGATTTTCTTCTGCAAGGCAGAAGCCCTTGGATCAAAGATCCAACGGTAGGGAAAATTCCCCAAATCACTCAGAGGATGATCTCTTTAACAAATTTAACTAATTTGTGAGCACTATAAAAAGGACCTTAGGCCTCAATTCAAAGGCATCGAGTTTTCTCTTGAGAATTCAAGAACCTCAAACGGAAAGAACTCCAAGAAGATTTCAAGAAAAAGGTAAAGAACCTTCATGGATTAGAAGAAATTCCTTCTAAAAGACCATTAGTCTAAAACAAAAAAAAAGATCAATGATCTTTATAAAAAAGAAGAAAACAGTGCTTTGCACTTCTTGTGAACCTTCGGTTCTTTAAAAACGATGTAAACAATAAAAGAATAGTGCTTTGCACTTCTGCGAACCTCTGGTTCTTCGAATAAAGAAGAAATTTATTTTTTTCTTTGATCTAATTTAGACCAAGAACTTGAACAGAGCTTTGCAATCTAAAAGATTCTTAGTGCTTTGCACTTCTGTTCTGGAATCTAAAAAGATTCTTAGTGCTTTGCACTTCCAAACTGCGCTGTTGCGCTCCTGAGAGCGCGCCACGTGTCAGCTGCAGAACAACTTGCGCTACGCGCCTTGAAATAGAGCTTTGCTCTCTGGAATTGGCGCAACTCGCTGAGAGCGCGCCACGTGTCAACAGCGCATTGCACTGCGCTAGTGCGCTTGCGCTCATCAAAGCACGACACGTGTCATCACCATATGGACTTGCGCTCATTACTTAGCGCAAAGCACAGATGCATTAAAAAGGGCCAAGCCCAATTAAGAGAAGGCCTAACAGGCTCAATAAAGCGCAAATACATTATTTTAAGGGGCAGAGCCCAAACAAGAACAGATGCTTTGCATCATATATAAATGGGCAGAGCCCAAACAAAATATTCAGAATGCTATGCATTTTAAAAAGGGGCAAAGCCCAAACGAAGTAGATGCTTTTGCAAATGGGCAGAGCCCAAAATAAACTGATATTCTGTATCTTTTGTGAGTAGAGCCTAAATAAAAAAAAATGCAATGCAAATAAAATGTTGAAATGGACTTAGCCCAATCGTGGCCATAAGTCCTTAAATTAAATTGATTGAGCAAAATGGCTCTCCTAAATCAATCTACATCCGGTTCGAGGGTACATCTCCGAACTCCTTTGACATCCATCGTTGTAATTCCTCAACGACGTCAAAGAGGTGACGGGTCCCAACGACCACACATCGATATGGACTGCGGGGTCCTTAAACTCGTGGACCGAAACGTCCTTAAACTAATAATGGACCGAAATGTCCATAAACTAATGTTGGACCGAAACGTCCTTAAACTAATAATGGACCGAAATGTCCATAAACTAATGTTGGACCGAAACGTCCTTAAACTAATAATGGACCGAAATGTCCATAAACTAATGTCGGACCGAAACGTCCCTAAACTAATAATGGACCACCACGTCCCTAAACTGGAATATGGACCGAAACGTCCCTAAACTAATATTGGACCGAGACGTCCTTAAACTAATGACGGACCACTACGTCCCTAAACTGGCGACGGACCGAAACGTCCCTAAACTAATAATGGACCACTACGTCCTTAAACTGGTATCGGACCGAAACGTCCCTAAACTAAAATCGGACCACCACGTCCCTAAATTGGCGATGGACCACCACGTCTCTAAACTGGAAATTGGACCACTACGTCCTTAAACTGGCGATGGACCGAGATGTCCCTAAACTAATATGGGACCGAAATGTCCATAAACTAACATCGGACCGAAACGTCCATAAACTAAAATCGGACCGAAACGTCCCTAAACTAATGACGGACCACTACGTCCCTAAACTGGCGACGGACCGAAACGTCCCTAAACTAAAATCGGACCACCACGTCCCTAAATTGGCGATGGACCACCACGTCTCTAAACTGGAAATTGGACCACTACGTCCTTAAACTGGCGACGGACCGAAACGTCCCTAAACTAATAATGGACCACTACGTCCCTAAAACTGGCAATGGACCGCTACGTCCTTAAACTGGCACAATAGAGCCCAAATGCTCTCTTGTCGGATCTAAACGGTCCCGTCTAAGTTGATCTTAGCCCCAGCTACGGCTAATGTGTCCTTAGATATTTAAATAAACAATAAAACCCCAAATCAACTTTGGTTCAAGGGTACATCTCTGAACTCCTCTGATGCCTGTCGTTGTAATCCCTCAACGACGTCAGAGAGGTGACGAGTCCCGACGGCCAGATAATTAAATCAATCACTATGTTAAGTTGATCTTAGTCTAGAACATGACTAATGTATCCTTAACGAAGGTTTAAGTTGATCTTAGCCGCAACGCGACTAATGCATCCTTAAACTAAAAAATACACCAAACCCAAATCTAAGCAAACACGGATTTGGACTAATCCACGCCCTACGGGCGACGGCATTACTCAGTCTCCGTATACAATCCACGGGCAGCCACAAACAAAACAAACACACACGACACGAAGTGAAATTCTGGAGAAGGAGAAAGTTGTTACCGTAAAGCGGTAGCGTAATTAACTGCAGGGGCTTGCGCCTGCAGGGAAGAGCGTCCCCACAATCAAAAACCCCTCAAGCGAGGGGGAATCTGACAAAGTCTGCTACATCGGCCGCATCCGTCTAAACCTTCGATACACGGTGCCATAAATCAACTTGGCATCTTCGAAGAGGTGGACGGATAAAAACCAAATAGCATCTGCCCCGAACCTCAGGCACGTGACGTCCCGACGTCGCAGGCCGCCGTTCGGAGGGGAACAAATGCATCAACATGCGTTTTCTTCGCTTGGGTGGCGTGGGAATCCGGATATTCCCCTATTTCTTGCTCAGACTTATGACAATCATAAGATAGAGCGGAACCTAGCCCAGTATAATAAGTAGGTTCGGTCAATACATCCATATTATTATCTTGATTAAGGCATGTAATTGGTCGCTACCAGGAGAGAGGGAAGGATAATCACTTTGCATGCGCTCTTTGCAAGATTAGATTGGTTATTTTATCTAATCAGGATGGCTCCCACTGTTTTTATCAAATCTTCCTTCAAACCCTAAAAGGTAAGATTAGCCGAGATTAATTACACCCTACAGGTTCGCCAATCGTTCGGTCAGGAAGGTATCGGTACTCCGAGGGAGGTTCCCCGTGCTTTCGCACGGACCCAATTAAAATAAACCTCGTTTTCCTAGAGGCTTAACCCCGTTGGCACCTTTCTAGACACTTACTTGATCGGCTAATTGTAAAGTGCAAAACTTTCCCAGGAGAACTCTTACTCGCAGTAGATATTGGGATCCAACTATCATATAGAAGGTATGCAATCTCATTACGAATTTCAACACTTGAAATTCCCGATAATAGTTTTTACCCCTAGCAACTTATGACCTTGGCTATGGTCAACAAATCATAAGTGCGAGCCAAGTTCAACCCGTCATTTCTTGATTGAATTAAACCCACCCGTGCGACCCTTAGCTAAGATCAACAAAGCCGCATGACCACCATAATTCAATCGCATCACATGCTGCAGATAAGCACTAATTAGCTACCGCACGCTACGTCTTGTCTAAGGTCAACAAACGTAGCACGAATACTAAATAGTTCTTATCTGAAATGACGGAGGGCTACGCAGGTTTTTAAGAAAACCATGAGCGTAATGAACATGATATCGTTGTAGAATCTAATGGTTTTGAAAAGGAGTGTTTTTTATGCTTTTGCTAGTTTTGCTAAAGAGGTCACTCCCGGTGAAGGGATATTGGCTCTTTCCTCATCGAATGAGGTGCTGGATATTCAGGAATACCACTATGCAAAGCAAGAACTAGAGAAGCAATCAAAAACAAAACCGAGTGGGTTGTAGCATTTTCTAGTTTCGCTAAAGAGGTCACTCCCGGTGAAGAGATCTCGGCTCTTTCCTTATTGAATGAGGTGCTGGATATTAATCAAGGAATACCACTATGCAAAGCAAAACTTAGAGCTGCCTTTTTTGAAAATTTGATTCTACAATATCTTTTGGTTTCTTTCTTTTCATTAATCTCATTAATGAAATCCCATTAATTAATATTTCCTAAATATTACAGAAAAATGAAACGAAAATAGAACGTATGCTTATGCCATCCGCATTAGCCACTGGGCCCCGTCATGCGCCGTTAGGTTACTTAACTACCGGCAAAGCGTGGGCTGGACTAGTGCGGGTGCAAAACATAAGCAACATTTATTATATATCATATATATAATAGTACATTCGTCTCACGCAGTTATATGATCAACATCACAGAATCAAGCAGCAGAAGAAACATATGAAATATTGGATATACTAGGATGTCCGTGTTTTAAATTTAGCCAATAATGTAAAACACGGATTCCACAGTCGTGATGAATAGCCAAACCCACATCCCTAGACCCCTACGAGAGCGGTAAGTAACCCTGCCAATTCTAGAGTTAGAAGACCCGGTCTCAACTCCTTGAAATGGTCTCCCACTGGACTCTAGAACCCGGTTACTTGTGCCCCCCGCCTTGGGTCTATCCTAATGCGGAAAAGTAAATAATATACAACAGTGGTGACATCATCCTCAATCCGGAAGTGCTCCAATAAAAGAATATTACATACAGATTTTACATGAATGAAAATAAAAACTCTCATCTCACATAGAACCCCCGGCTATTCTTTCACGACGATCCAATAAATCATATCAACATCAACACATGATATCACATATTATCAACGTAAGCAAATATGCGTATCCCTAAAACTTGTTGACATATAGCAACGAGATTGGGATACCCCACATATTATACTTACGGTTGCAGAATAGAAATTGAAAAAACTACAATAATTATAATCCATAATATCCTTAGACATCATAAACCCGGAATATCTCATATTCCGAATTTCATGCCCAACTTATAAAACTTGCATTTTAGTCTTAAAATGAAAACTCTTTTTAATTGGTTGTCGGATAATTCAACAAGATTCCCGACTTAGTGATCGCGTACAATACGCAATTGCGACGAAGTTTTGATCCGAATCAAAACTTCGTGGCAATCGATCAATTGAGACTAAACAGCTAGGTTTACAATATACTAACTAGTTTTCATTAAACTAATTAATCCGGATTCTAATAATTGCATCACACATCACAAAGCTTGTAAAGTAACCGCGACATTAGAATTCTGCACGCAATTAGCAGACTAAACTAATTTTTCCAAGACATGAAAAATCCAGTGAGCTAAAGTTCCAAAACCGATCATTTTAAGCCAATCCGGAAGTCGAAACGAACTCGAAACCCGCCCGAATCATCACGGGGGCGAAGATCCCAAAATTAACAATCGAATGGGGGGCAAGAGGGGGTACCCCACCCCCGAGGCCACCACGAGGTGGCCAGGGGGTGAGGCAGATCCGAAACCGCCTAAGGTGGGGCAGTTTCGGGTCCCCACCGCCAAGACCACATTGTGGTGGTCTTGGGGAGTGGGCCCAGCCGTTCGGTCCCTCCCGGGGTATCCCCGGGGTGCGCATGCTCCACCCCGCGGCTTCTCGGTTCAAACCGTGAGCCCGCGGGGTGTGCAAACAACTCAAAACATCATTTTGGAAAACTATTTTTATCGGCCGTTTTTGCGCGACAAAAACGGCGGATTTCTAACGTAGCTACAAGTTAACCTAATGTTCTAGCTTAGCTTTGATACCATGAAATTCGACCATAGCGCCACCATGAGGTTCTAGAGACATCAACCATGCCAAATTCAAATTTTTATTAAGTGTTAAGCTAGACTAACAAGATCTTTACTAGATTATTAAGGTTTGCCTTTGTGATGTGATCAACTTAAAGAGAAGAAAAGAGCATACAACCTTTGTAGTTCGAGGCCTTCTCTTCAATAGCTCCAGGTTGAAGTCCACGCTACTCTACTAGGCTCCTTTTCGAGTTGAACGAACCTCCTTCGTGATCTTTGCGCCAAAGGTGATCCACCCAAAGTCCAAAAGCTCAAGCTAACCCTTCACTAATCTCATTAGTGAAGGCAACACTCCATATCAAATTGCTAATCTAACGTGTGATGGTGAAATAGGGTTTAATTTGCTCACTAGTTTGTGTTCAAGCTTCATGGTTCATATCACATGTGAGAGTTGAAGCTTGAACCATGCGATTGAGGAAGAAGAAGAAGCTAGAGAGCAACCATGGGAGCAAAGCAAGCAAAATGGCTAAGTGTTGAGAATGAGCAAAGAATGAATGGTAACTCTTGAACCCAACTCATTCAAGCATGGAATTTTGCAATATAAAATTGCAACCATGCTTGAATAATGAGTCAAGATGAATAAACAAATATAAATCCCATGTTTGCAACCATGCTCTCATTTTCCACCTCATTTCTATTTTCACAAAATAGAATTTTATACCATGCTTCATTATTATTATTATTATTATTATTATTATTATTATTATTATTATTATATATATATATATATATATCATATATATTAATATATATATTATGAAGAATAATTAGTGAGCTAATGATATTAGTTAAGATATAATTATATCACATATAATGTATATCACATTATTAAATCAACACTTGATTTAATAATCCAGTTATATCACATATGACCGATTAATATCATTTATCTGAATATCACATTATCAAATCAGCACTTGATTCGACAATCCGGTTATATCACATATAACCGAACCGATAACAGATAACTGCCAGATTACAATACGGTATCACATACTCATATTTAATCAAGCCCACGCACATATCAACATATGTGCCCTACTTCGTTTCGCTCGAACCAGGAAACTTCTGTGTGGGACTCTAAAGACTCGTCAATACGCCAGCAGTAGGTGATGATCACATCAGTCACCTACAAGCCGTCAATGGTACTAGCTGGACGTAACGGCTACCCGGGTATTGAGCGATGTAAAGATCAACAAGCAAGCTCGTCCATATTCTCCATGAAGCCTATCAGTAAAACTACCGTATAGTCCAGTCTCTTCGTCTGATATGTCGCATATCATGTCTAGGGGTGGTAAACGTCAGACCCAAATAACGTGATAAGTCATGCCGATGTCTGGCCTATAATGGTTTGAGAAATTATTGATAACACTTATCAGTAAATCTCATAAGCAGCCCTGACCAGGGACTTCCAGCTATAGCCAATCGAGCATAGCGCAACATCAACCCCAATACCGGGAGAGACGAAACCCCTCCTATCGCTCAATGCTACCATGTGACTCGGGACTGTACCCTCCACCAGTTTGCATGACTCCTTTGAGCCGTGGTAGGAAGGAAATCAAAGCACAGTGGGAGCCACACAAGACTCTATGACGATCTCGGGAAAACAGAATCTGACCGCTTTCCCCCGACAATCAACGTAAGCATGACAAGCGACCAGCCAATCCATACCGAGAAGTATATCAAAATCTAGCATATCCAGGAGAATCAAATCGACTAACGAATCCCTATCACCAATACATACTGAACAGGACCTGTATACGTGTCGGGCTATAAAAGAATCTCCCACAGGAGTAATCACAACTAGCGGTAATTCTAACAACAACGACTCTCTCCCCAGAGAAAGTGCAAAGTGTGCAGACACGTAAGTGTTTCCTCCAATCAGAGCAAAGCTCTGTTTGAATTTCAAAAAAATTCAAAAAGTGAAGCAACGCTTCAGATTCCTTACGCTGCGCGCAGCGCGCCACATGTCAAAAGCTGACACGCCAGCGCTGTGCCCAAGACAGCGCACCCAATCAGAGCAAGGCTCTATTTAAAATAAAAATAAAGCAAGCAACGCTTCAGATGATTTGCGCTCTGCGCAGATGCATTTGCGCCAATGCCAGCACCAAAACAGAATTAAAATTCTAGAAAGATCTTTCTGATCTTGTTAAAACAAGAAGATTATCTTCTTTAAAACAGAAGCCCTTGGATCAAAGATCCAACCGTGGGGAAAAATCCCTAAATCACTCAGAGAAAGATCTCTTTAACTGATTTAACAAATCAATTGGCCTTATATAAAGGCCCCTAGACTCCAAGTCTAAAAAACACACAGAGAAAAAGAAACAAAGAATTCCTCTGAAAACTTTGAGAAAGAACTCAAAAAGAAAAGAAGGTAAACCTTTAAAAAAAAAAAGAAGATCATCTTCTTCATTTAAAGAATTTAATTCTTAGAATTAAACAAAAAAGAAGAACTTCTTCTAAAAGATCAAAGATCTAAGAACAAGATCAAGATCTTCAACATAAAAAGAAAAAAGACCAAAAAATATTAGATCTTTGATCTATATAAAGGCACGGCCTTTTTGATGAACCATTAGTTCTTTAATCTTGAGGTAAAACCTCTTGAAACAAGAAAAAACTTATTTTCTTTGATCTAAATTTGATCAAGAGATTAAACAGTGCTCTGCACTTGTAAAATTTGCACTGTTGCGCTCTTGAGTTGGCGCAAGCCACCAGAGAGCGCCACGTGTCAGCCCCAGAACAAACTGCGCCTTGCGCTGTACAAAAATGAGCATTGCGCTCTTGGATTGGCGCAACTCACCAGAGCGCGCCACGTTCAGCAGCGCATTAGCGCAGCGCAATGGCGCAGCGCACTGCGCTTGCGCTCACCAGAGCGTGACACGTGTCACCATCACATGAGTTTGCGCCTTGCACTCCTCAATTGGCGCAAATTGCCTGACAAGCCACGTGGGGCGCTGTCAGAGCATTTAATGCAATGCAGAGCCCAATAAAAAAGGTCTATCAGACCAAACAAAAAGTGTTGTGCACTATTAAAAGGGGCAGAGCCCAATTAAAAGAAAGAAGTCTAAACAGACCAAAATAAAATGCTTTGCATTATTTTAAAAGAGGGCAAAGCCCAAACAAAGGCCTAATAGGCCAAATGCAAATAAAATGTTAAATATTTTTTCAACTGGACTTAGCCCAACATTGGCCGTAAGTCCTCAAATTAAATTGAACCAAGCACGACTGCTCTCTCAAATCAATTTACACCCGGTTCAAGGGTACATCTCCGAACTCCTCTGATATTTGTCGTTGTAATCCTTCAACGTCGTTAGAGAGGTGACGGGTCCCGACAACCACACATTGATACGGACTACGGGGTCCTTAAACTGATGGACCGGAACGTCCTTAAACTAATATTCGTCCCAAAATGGGAATGTTGGACCGGAACGTCCTTAAACTAATATTTGTCCCAAAATGGGAATGTTGGACCGGAATGTCATTAAACTAATATGCGTCCCTAAAATGGGAATGTTGGACCACCATGTCCCTAAACTGGCAATCGATCGCGATGTCATTAAACTAAACAATAGAGCCAATTGCTCTCTTGTTGGATCTAAACGATCCCGTTAAGTTGATCTTAGTCTGGAGATTAGGCTAACGTATCCTTAACAAGCGTTTAAGTTGATCTTAGCCTCAAATATGGCTAACATATCCTTAAACCAAAACAACAAACCCAAATCTAAGAAAATACGGATTTGGACTAATCCACGTCCTACGGGCGACGACATAAATTAGTCTCCGAATACAATCCACGGGCAACCACAAACAAAATAAACACCCACGACACGAAGTGACCATCTGGAGAAGGAGAAAGTTGTTACCGCGAAGCGGTAGCGTAATTAACTGCAGGGGCTTGCGCCTGCAGGGAAGAGCGTCCCCACAATCAAAAACCCCTCAAGCAAGGGGGAATCTGACGAAGTCTGCTACATCGGCCGTATCCGTCTAAACCTCCGATACACGGTGCCATAAATCAACTTGGTATCTTCGGAGAGGTGGACGGATAAAACCAAATAGCATCTGCCCTGAATCATAGGCCTAGACGTCTCTCAGTCCACGAGCCGTCTTTCGGAGGGGAACAGATTCTGGCACACCCGGTGGGACCTTTTCCTCTTTTCACTCCACACTTTGTGTGTCGTATTCACGAACGAATCGCGGTTTGTTAATGGTTGTCCTCGGGTTTCAAGTTACTAAGATTTGGTCTCTTGCTTGGCGTAGAAATCAAACAAAAATGGCATCCAACTGCTCGAACTGCTCCAAATGCAAATGCAACCGACGCTCCGCCTCACCTGGAGGTGTAGCCTATAGGCCTCAGGCGGCATCCCTCTTCGCTATGCCGGTGGAACAAGTAACTCAGGCTACCACCGGTCTGTTTTTCGGTACCATGCGCCCACCAGCGAGCTTCACCATCCCAGTGCCCGTACCGGAAGCTTCAAAGAAGTCGGTCTTCGATCGACTTGCTACTACCACGGCCCCTCTCAACGGGTCATCCAATTCCAACTCCTCGGTCTTCACCAGGCTGAGCTCGAGCTCCAAAGGGCCTACCAAGAAGCCCATAATGCCTGAAGTGGCCATCCCAAAGAAGATAGTTGCTCCTGAAGTCGTCAAGGCGGCTTCTCCTCCCAGAGGGTCGGTCTTTGCGAGATTGACTGCTCCCGCTCCCGCTCATAAATCTGTTTTTGACCGGTTGGACGTAGCTTCTCAACGAACGTTAGTCTTCAAGAGGCTGACACCGGCAGCAGCCCCTCCCCAGAACAGGGGGCAAGACAAAGCCGTCGCTAAACCAATCCCAACAATCCGTAACGCCCGACGTCGCCACTGGCGCCGGATAAGGAAGGCTGGGGCAACTCCCCCTCTGGGCTAACTCCACCAGCTCCAACGGTGGAAGTTAATGCTGCTGTTCCAACTGGGAACAGCTTTGAGCTGCTGAACAGGGTACGCAGAAATTCGCCAACTGCGGTGCTCAAAAGATCTCCTCCACCGGTAGAGACCATCGTGGAAGCAAAACCAGAAAAGCCGGAGCAGTCTCCTCAACGGCTGTCTTCCAGAGTTTACAAGGCTTGGCGACGAGTCCGAGAATCGGTGATTGATCCGAGTTTCTCCCATCAGCGTAAGATGTCGAAATCCCGACAGGAAGAAGGCCGCCCTGTTAAGCAACGGAAGATGACGGCCACCTGGGTGCCCGCAGCAACGGCCCCCTCAACTTCGACGGCCCACAAAAGAAGAAGGCCGGAAAAAGTTCCCACACCTGCGGCAAATGTCAAAGGCAGTGAGCCTAAATGCCCTAAGTCCTGGGGCATTGTGGTACATACCGTATACATGGCGTCCGGGAAAGAGGACTGCCGTATATCCACAGGTCATCGACCGCTCACGCGATCGGTGACTAAAGCTCAAGAGCAGCAGCAGAAGCTCCAAGAAATGATGACTGTGATGGCTGCGCTCACTGGGCCAAAAGAAAGCCCAGAAGCATCCTCGAATCAGCGACAAGAGCAAGAAACCGACGCCGAATTCCTCCGCAGGGTACTTGAAAAGAAGGATAAAGAGGCTGCGGAATAAGCAGCCAATATAAAACGAATAGCCCTTCTGTTTCAGGACATGGTGGGTATGATGATCCAACAGGATCCTCCTGCTGAAGATCCTCCGATTGCTCTCGAGGATGACAGAGGGGAGACATCAAATCCTCCACCGGCTCTTTCAACAACTAAGGAGGAGACAATTTCTAAAGCTGGCCTGGATGAATATATAGCTCAGCAAATACGGGTCCACCAGGCAACTGAAGCGGCTGGACAAGTCGTCAAGACAGGGCGACCGTATCCGAGCTGGTATGATCAGATCAAATACCCGCCGGGCTACACGATCCCAAAATTCCATGTTAACAAAGGGACAGGCAATCCCCATCAACATGTTGCCCAGTTCAGGGCTCTTTGTGGCAATACCGGCGATGATGATAAACTATTGCTTCGCCAGTTCGTCGGCAGCCCATCGGAGACGGCGTTTGAATGGTACTCCGAACTCCCGAATGACTCTATCAAAACTTTTGCTGAAATGGAGTTGTTTTTTACTCAGCGGTTCGCGAGCGCCAGCGAGCGTACCCCAATAACAGCTTTGATCAATGCAAGAGTAAAGCCATGCGAAACTTGGGTTCAATATGCAATCCGATGGCGGAATCTGTGGTCGAAGTGCGAACAGCGCATCGAGGAAGCGCCAACGGTGGGCATGTTCGTGGGCACCCTAGATCCTCATGCAACTATCTCACAGTTCATGATGTTCTTTAAACCAACCACGTTCCAAGCCTTGATCGATAAGTTAGCCTAAATGGATCAGATGGGTCACAGACCGTCTCCTAAGCTGGACTCTCAAAATGAGAAGGGGAAAGGGAAAGCAATCGTCGTCGCCAATGCTCAACAACAGCCGAGAAACTTGAAGCCGGTTGTCCATCAAAACAATAAGCGTCCACACCTATCCCTCGAGGAGAGGCTCGGACGTCCTTACTCGTTCCTTCAAAATAAAACAAGAAGACTGTTTGAGCTAGCATTGCGAAACAGACTCATTAATCTGTCGGTGTCAAGACGTCCATCGCAGCCAAACGACGTCAATGATCCCAATTACTGTCCCTATCACCGAGTATTGGGCCATCCGATCAAAGATTGTTACGTCTTCAAAAACTAGATTGAAGATCAATACCAACAAGGCAAGTTCGCGTTATCCGAAAAATGGAAGGTGAACCCGCCGCAACCTCATACCTCTAAAAAGGTGAATATGCCCGGGGCAACGTGCTCCCTTGTTGAAGAAGCTCCATGGGAGGTTGTACTATCGGCCAAAACCAAAAGGATGCTGAGTGATCTCAAAACATGCCCGGCAATCAGGTGGAAGAGCCCGCTAGAACCCCAGATCATCGAAGGGATGCTGAAGCCGCGCCCAACTCCAAAGATCGGTGGTGATGGCCCAAGCACTCACGCCCAGCCGTCAAAATCTTCAAAGAAGAAGAAGAAGAGATCCAAAAAGCCCGTAAGGCCTGGCGACAAGCGCACAAACTTACAGAAACAGATTGACGCGCTGGAGGAGTATAATTAGAAAGCACGAACTCCCATCACGCTCCAAGAGTTCCTCAACCTAGTCTTTCAGAAGGAAGATGACGGAGAAAGCTCGTCGGATGAATATGAGGGTTACATAGCAAGTTGTCATATGATCTCCCACTCGTTTACAGACGATGAGAAAACTCCTTGCACTAAGAAGCTGGGGGCAGATCTTAAACCGGAACTTCTGGGGCCATCGGATGAAGCAATTGATGCATTCCTCAACGAAGCTCTGTTGAAAAGTAAAGCTGATCGGGAATGCGAGACGGTCATATTTGAAAGGGCCAAGCGACGGCGACTAGACGAAAGAGTTGAGACACTCCCGTCAAATCAAAAGACACCCGTTGCGGATAAAAACAAATTCAAGACGAGGAAACGATTCGCCAAAGCCATATCAATGGGGATGAAGCTACCACCCTCTGAAGGAAACACTTCCAGTGAAGCAGAGATGCACCCTTCCTACTGCTTGTATCATCGAAAAATTTTGCACCCCACCGAAGAGTGCAAAGCTTTCAGTAAATGGTGGCAGGGGTATGTCGCTCACCGACAACATTTTAAGCGGGAGAAGGGCAAAACTCGTCGAGAGCGGAAAAATACGACTGAGGAGCTTAGAAGAACTACCCGCGATTATCGCATGGTTAACACCGAGGGAGCGCAAATTCTCACATTCGGGAGCGACTCTGATGAGGAAATGGCTCTTAGCCCTCTCTTTAAAGAGTCCACCTCGGGAAAAGAAGAGCCAAAGGCCTGCGATAATATCCAGTTGCGTAACCGCACACTACCTGAAAAGAATCTCGGATCCACGAGCAGAAAGGATAAGGGAAAAGAAAAGGTCTCTGAGGATATCGCCCTAGATGACCAAGTCATGAAAGAGCTGACTGCTAAGAACCCGCCAAAGAAAAATAAGGTGGACTACAACATCCTGGCACACTTGAGGAAGATACCCTCACAACTCAGCATTCTTGACGCCCTTCTGCTATCTAAAGAAGCGAGGGATTCAATGATCAAAGCGCTACAAGAGCCAGAACAATTCCAAACTTTTCTCGCCGAAGAAAAGATGAAGGACGAGTTGGAAGAAGTGCACACAGCCGATGTCACTTTCGGTGATGAAGACTTGCTCCTTGGGACGTGCGAACACAACCGTCCCTCTATGTCTCAGGGTACTGCCACGATATAAAGATAGGCAAGATCTTGGTTGACAATAGGTCTTCCGTCAATCTCCTCAATGTACGGGTATTGAAAGAAATCTGCATGAGCGTCCAGCACCTCGCTCGGAATAAGATTACCATCTCCGGGTTCGACTCTCAATCATCACGGACTCTCGGGTCAGTGATATTGATGCTACGCTTTGGGCTACTCGTCACGGACATTAAATTCCACGTCATAGACGCCAAGACATGCTATAATGCTTTGCTCGGCCGGCCTTGGTTACATGAGTATAACATCATTCCCTCTACACAATATCAGTGTATGAAATATTTCAAGGATGGTCTCTAGTACACCGTGACAGGAGAGCTAAATCCATTCTCCATGAATGAAGTTCGCAAGTACGAAGATGCAAAATACTTCTTGCCAGATTTCGAAGACACGGAGAGGTGTCACAAGCCGGAGAACAAAGCTATCACCACCATCCCTGTCTTCGGGAGTGATACTGAGGAAGAGTAAGAGATGGTTTATTTGGGTCCACCCCAGCACAACAAGCCAGGACCGTCCGCTCCCATGTTGATCTTCGGCAGTGACTCAGAAGACGAAGTCCATGCCATATTCTCTACTCGACCTCCAATGCGAACATTCGCTGACGAAGAGCGAAGTCTGCAAGTCGCCATGGTTCCGCTTAAACATCATAAAGAACTGGACGCACTCGCTACCTACAGTGTCGAAGAACTGCAGACGTTCTATGTCCCTCCCAGACGAGAAGGCCAAAAGGTGATCCTATTCTATCGTTCCGGGGAAACCAAAGTGGAGAAAGAAATCTGGCATGGTGCAGATTCTACACTTGATAGGCTTCAGCCCATACGTTTACCCAGATATTATACGGACGGACTAAAGAGACTTTTGAAGCGCCAAGGTGTACCCCTTAAACAAACTACTCGGAAAGCTAAGTTCTATGACAGGATCTAGAATGTTCACGGAACTCAGCGCAAGTTGCCTAATGAGAGAATGGAGGAAATCGGGCTTGGATATGTTCGGTCTAAGAAACGGGAGCTGCTCCGCGACTGCTACGTCGTGCATGACTTCAATGAAGAAGGGGACGCTCAATGGGAGGATGCTGACCCTAAGCCGGAAAAAGTCCCCGACGTAAAATTGCCCGATCCGTCGTTCGAAGAACAAATAGACAAGCTTATAAGGCAAGCTGGTCGAAAGGTTAGAGACGACCATAATCGCGAAATGGCCCTTTACGAGAAAGCCAGGATGCAGCGCCTTCTTCAACAGGCTATGGAAAATGAAAATGCCCCTCCCTGTCAACCTGTTGTAAAAAAGGCCCGATGCGGAGGTAGAAACAAGTTGAAGAGCGGAAAAGGCGTTCAACAACGACAAAGCGGGACCAAGAAGTCACGCGATCGAGAATTGAGCGGTCCGGATTTGTCCCTTATGAAGAAGATGAGTCGAGCATACTCTTTTCCTCAAGATAAGACAAAGAAGATATTTGACCTCGCTATAAAACACCAAATGCTTACGCTGCCGGAGTCTAAACACCCTGAGCAAGCAGGCGAAGTCTCACACCCGAACTATTGCTTTTATCATAGGGTAATAGGACACCCTCTCGAAGATTGCTTCACCTTCAAGAATTGGGTCGAAGATCAGTATCAGCTCAGCAAGTTCACTCTATCTGACAGCTGGAGGGTAACGCCGCCACAGAAGCATGAACCCAAAGCCACAAGAGCAGAACCGGATCCACATCGGTCTTGGAAGCGAGCTCGTACTTGTCATATGATAACAATATCAAAAGAAGACCCCGAGAATTTGGATGATCTTCCCTGGTGCTTCGAAAACAGCAATGACGAGGTAATCTCAGAATTCCCACCAGCGCCGAAAGAGCTGGAAGATGGAATACACACCACTGCGGATAAGCTCAAGAAAATTGAGTTGGGGACGGCGAACGACCCGCGACCGACATTCGTTAGTAAGCTGCTATCTGAAGAAAGGGCGGCTTCATTAAAAGACGTGCTTATGCAGTATAAAGATTGCTTCGCATGGAATTATTTCGAGATGCCAGGACTAGATCCAGAAATTGACGTGCATAAATTGGCGATATCCCCGGACGTTAAACCAATCAAACAAGCAACGAGAAGAATGCGGCTCGAGCTTGAGATGAGAATTAACGCCGAAGTCAAGAAGCTAATCGACTCTGGGTTTATCCAAGAAGTTCAGTATCCCGATTGGATCGCCAACATCGTCCCGGCGATGAAGAAAAATGGGACGGTGCGCATCTGTGTAGACTTTCAGGATCTCAATAAAGCCTGCCCGAAGGACGATTTCCCAGTGCCAGTCACCGAGCTGATGATAGATAACACGTCCACTCACGAGGTTTTCTCCTTCATGGACGGCTCATCAGGATATAATCAGATAAAGATGCATCCCGAAGACCGGAAGCACACCGCTTTCCGGACCCCTTTGGGTATATTCTGCTACAGGGTGATGCCCTTCGGTCTAAAGAACGCCGGTGCCACCTATCAAAGGGCCATAACGAAGATCTTCGATGACCTAATACATGAAATCGTCGAATGCTATATCGACGACCTCGTGGTGAAAAGCAAATCATACAAGGAACATCTCAAGCATCTGAAGACTGTGTTTCAACGCCTTCGGCAATATAATTTGAAGATGAACCCTTTCAAGTGCGCATTCGGAGTTTTCTCGGGCGAATTCCTAGGATTTATCGTCCGACACAGAGGTATCGAGATAGATCCGTCAAAGATCAAGGCGATCATGGAGATGCCCCCGCCAAGGACTCTCAAACAGTTGCGGTCTCTCCAAGGGAAGCTGGCGTACATCCGGCAATTTATAGCCAATCTCTCTGGCAAGTGCCGTCCGTATAGTCACTTGATGAAGAAGGGAACCCCGTTCGTCTGGGATCGCAAATGTCAAAGCGCGCTGGACGAGATCAAGCAATACCTGCAGAATCCGCCAGTGTTGGCTGCTCCGGTCAAGGGAAAGCCTCTCATCATTTATACAACAGCCCTTGAAGGTTCCTTAGGCGCATTATGGGCACAAGAGAATGACCAAGGGAAAGAAAGAGCTCTTTACTACTTAAGTCGAGTTCTCCTTGGGGAAGAAAGCAATTACTCCCCCATCGAAAAACATTGCCTGGCGTTGATCTTCGCGATAACAAAGCTCAGGCACTATGCGTTGGCGCATGAAGTGTGTCTCATTTCGAAGGTGGACCCCCTTAAATATTTGATATCAAAGGCCATACCGACAGGGAGACTCGCTAAATGGGCTCTGCTCTTGATGGAGTTTTCAATAACTTATCAGCCTCTTAAGGCAGTGAAAGGCCAGGCCATCGCCGATTTCCTCGCTGAGCATCCGATACTGGCCGATTCCCCTCTGAATTGCGAACTGCCAGACGAACATGCGTTTGATGCGATCGATGGTAGTGATACCCGATGGGAACTCTATTTTGATGGAGCGTCTTCCATGAAGAAGCGCAAACAAAGCACCCCTATAATCAAATCGGTGGTGGCCTCATCTTCATAACTCCACAAGGAGGGATAATGCGCTTTGCTTTCTCCTTAACAGAGCCGAGGACGAACAATGAAACTGAATACGAAGCTTTGATAGCAGGCCTCGAGATCGCCATCGACATGGGAATTGAAAACCTCCTTATATACGGGGACTCCCAACTGGTCGTTAGTCAAGTAAACGGCAACTACCAAACATGCAAACCAGAATTGGTGAAGTACGGCGAAAAGGTGCAACAACTGTTGACCCAAATTCCTTCCTACATGCTGGAAAGCATACCGCGTGCAGAAAAAAGCAAAGCAGATGCACTAGCTAAGCTCGCTAAAGAACTGGCCGACGAAAACCTCGATGACGTAAGAATCGTGATACAAAGCCGTCGAGTCCTCGCACCCGCAGAAATATCTCCGGAATCATCCAAAGAAAAAGGAGCGACTGAACAAATGGCTATGCAAGTAAAATACCAGGAAAAGGCTGAGGATTGGAGAGAAGTCTTTATAGACGACTTCAAATCCCGTCGAACACCTGAAGATGCGTCCTCAAGACATCAGCTTATGAAACGAGCTCTGTCTTTCGCCTTCGTCAACGATACCTTGTATAAGAGATCGTTTGATTCCATGTGGTTGAGATGTCTGGGACCTGAAGAGGCAAAAAGAGTCGTCCAAGAAGTTCATGACGGACTCTGCGGTTCTCACCAAGCAGGCCGGAAAATGAAGTTAAAAATTAAACGGATGGGCTACTATTGGCCAACGATAATTCAGGATTGCCTCGAATATGCAAAGCAGTGCCACTCATGCCAGATTCATGGGGACTTTATCCATCAGCACCCAAATCCTCTACATCCAACAGTGGCTAGTTGGCCGTTCAAAATGTGGGGGACTGACGTAATCGGCCCCATCGAACCAGCATCGTCTAGAGGACATCGATTCATCTTGGCGACGACTGACTACTTCTCCAAATGGGCAGAAGCAGTACTGCTGAGGGAAGTGAAGACGGAGAATATCCTCCATTTCTTCAAGACGCACGTCATTTATCGGTTTGGAACTCCACGACGGATCATCTCCGATAACGGGCCAGCCTACAGAAGCCACAAGATCAGCCGCTTCGCGCAACAACACAACATAGACTGGAGATATTCCTCAGTTTATAATCCCCGAGCTAACGGTCTAGCTGAGGCTTTCAACAAGATCTTGACGAAGATTGTGAAGAAGATGGTGTCCCGAAATAAGAAGGACTGGCACGAGAGACTGCAAGAAGCTCTCTGGGCGTATCGAACTACGTTCAAAAAGGCCACGAACACAACGCCATACGCGTTGGTATTCGGTACAGAAGCAGTACTTCCCCTCGAGATAAAGTTACCCTCTCTACGAGTGGCAATCCACTACGAGCTGACGGACGAAGAGAATGCTCACCTTCGGCTTGAAGAGCTTGATGCCCTTGATGAAACCCGCCTCATAGCGCAACAGAATCTGGAGGCTTATAAAGCAAAGATGACGAGCTCATATAAAAGATTGACTAGGCCGAGGATATTTCGTCAAGGAGAACTCGTGCTAGTGGTCAAGAGACCTATGATCCCCAATCGCGCCAAGCGGGAAAAATTCGAGGCAAACTATGAAGGCCCGTACATCATAGACAAGGTCTACCAGGATGGAGCCTATCTACTTATGGATATGCACGGTGAAAGGCCTTTCAGGCCAATAAACGGTCGCTTCCTAAAGAAATACTATGCTTAATGAGTTGCAGCCTAGGTCAATGATAGATGACGACGATTATGTCCGCTCGCTATCTTCCTAAGCCCGAACTTTATAAGTAGTAACCGGCCTTCTGCAACAACGGACCGAAATGTCCTTAAACTAACAACGGACGGAAACATCCTTAAACTAACAACGGACCGAAACGTCCTTAAACTAAAAACGGACCGAAACGTTCTTAAACTAACAACGGACCACTATGTCCTAAAACTAGTTGTTGCCCGAGATGCCAAGAAGCTACAACGGATAGCAGCATCCCGAAGTAAAAAAAAATATAAAAAGAATAAAAAGAATAAAAAAAAAGAGAATAAAAAAAAGGTATGTCAATAAGCAAAATGGGAACGGATGAAAACCCGAAAGGGCTCCGTGAGTAAAAACAGCGGGCTACCGGCGAGTGTTTGTGAAAACCTGAAAGGGCGCAACCTCGTTAGAAAAGAAAAAGAAGAATAAAATAAAATAAAAATAAAAAAAATGGTATCTCCATAAGCAAAATGAGCACGGATGAAAACCCGAAAGGGCTCCGTGAGTAAAAACAGCAGGGCTACCGGCGAGTGTTTGTGAAAACCCGAAAGGGCGCAACCTCGTTAAAAGACACTTACAGGGTCCTATCGACCTTGTAAGGAGAGACCACCCGCGTGAGATCCTTACGAATCACAGGGAAGCAACACACTTAGGGATCCTCACGATTCCTAAGGAGAAATTATACTTGCGAGATCCTCACGACTCGTAAGGAGAATTCTCTTATGGGACCCTCACGGCTCATAAAATTTGAAAGTCTTAAGTTACAGAGACCTGAACCTGTTCTTAAGAAACCCCCACAACCTCCGATACTGCCCAGCAAGCGGCTCATACTGACCCTTGTATACAATCCCCGGGCACGAATAAACATTTCCCTAACAAAGTCCCACCCTTGACTAGGGATATGTCCATATGGTGAACAACCCTTGTAAGTCCTCTCGACTTATAAAGAGAAAATCCTTTTGTAGGATCCTTATGACTTACAGGGGAACATGCACCTAGGAATCCTCACGATTCCTAAGGAGAAAACACACCTACGAGATCCTCACGACTTGTAGGGAGAAATACTTTTGTGAGACCCTTACGGCTCATGAAGTCAAAAGCCTTAGTCGACAGGATCCTAACCCTGTTTACCGAGCCACCTTTGTTCCACATCGACAGAGGCAAATGATGATTCGCTCCTGCCAATATCCCAGTTGTAGCGGTGCTGATGCCGAAATCGGTGTCTAATCCCAAGCTTGCGGCGAAAAGGCAGCAAGCCACACATGCATATGAAACAACCGAAATGATGGGGCAACTTGCAACAAAATCAGCAAGTAAAAATATATGTATACAAAATAGCCGAAATGATTGGGCAACTCGTAATAAAAAGCAACGAGTAAAAATAAAATAAATAGCCGAAATGATTGGGCACCGCGAAAAATAGCCGAAATGATTGGGCAATCGCGACCTTCGCGATATAAAAGCTGAAATGATAAAGCATCGCGGAAAGAAATAAAATAAAAATAAATATATAATGAAATTTATGCCCTACAGGCGATATCACAGCAATCCCTGTATACAATCCAGAGGAGCAAACACGAAAGGAAACATATCTTCCCTCCCCATTCTCCATCAGAAAACGGAGCCAAGTCTTGACGGTAACTCATATAAAACCTGAAAGACCACCGGAGATCATCTCACCCCAGCATGGAGTGATCACCACTTCGACGTTCGTCTCTACACAACAGACGAAATGTCACTACAGCGTCTCTCCTCCAACAGGATTCGGACACACCACAGCAAGCGAAGCGAAGGCCAAATTCCTAACTTCAGGGTCTTGACGGTAACTCATATGAAACCTGAAAGACCAGCAGAGATCATTTCAACCCCAGGGAAATTAGTGTCCTTGGCAAATACCTCAATTCAGGGAAATTAGCATCCTTGATGAGAGCACCTTGATTCGCGTCGACCCGCAGAGAACCAGTGTCTTTGCAGGACTACCTCGATTCGTTTCAACTCCGAGGAAATCAGTGTCCTTGGCAAATACCTCGATTCAGGGAAACTAGCGTCCTTGACGAGAACATCTTGATTCGCGTCGACCCGCAGAGAAATCAGTGTCTTTGCAGGAATACCTCGATTCGTTTCAACCCCGAGGAAACCAGTGTCCTCGGCAAATACCTCGACTCAGGGAAATTAGTGTCCTTGATGAGAGCATCTTGATTCGCGTCGACCCGCAGAGAAATCAGTGTCTTTGCAGGAATACCTCGATTTGTTTCAACCCAAGGGAAATCAGTGTCCTTGGCAAATACCTCAACTCAGGGAAATTAGTGTCCTTGATGAGAGCATCTTGATTCGCGTCGGCCCGCAGAGAAACCAGTGTCTTTGCAGGAATACCCCGATTCGTTTCAACCCCAGGGAAATCAGTGTCCTTGGCAAATACCTCAATTCAGGGAAATTAGCGTCCTTGATGAGAGCGCCTTGATTCGCGTCGACCCGCAGAGAAACTAGTGTCTTTGCAGGACTACCTCGATTCGTTTCAACTCCGAGGAAATCAGTGTCCTTGGCAAGTACCTCGAGTCAGGGAAATTAGTGTCCTTGACGAGAGCTGCTCGATTCGTCTCGACTCGTGAGGAAATTAGTGTCTTCGCGAGGACTTCTCGATTCGTCTCGACTTGCGAGATAAAGCCTTAGGCAGCGGGGATTAAAAAACCTGTTTCCTAAGCACTGGGACCCTGCAAGTCGGTCTAAAACGGTCTCTTGCATACTATCCACGGGTCTCACTCTCCAAAGTCGAATCTCGACAAGGAGGGAAACAACCGCTTACGAGTCCTCTCGACTCGTAAGAGGGAAAATTCTCTTATAAGATCCTTACGACTTATAAGAGAAAACGCACTTAGGAATCCTCATGATTCCTAAGGAGAAAATACGCCTACGAGATCCTCTCAATCCGTAGGGAGAAAAGTCTTTGTGAGACCCTCACGACTCATAAAGTTGAAAAGTCTTAGGCAGCAGATCTGAACCTGCGTCCTAAGCCATCATTACCTCTTGAAGAAGCCAAGACAGGATGCTCGCTCTATCATCTGTCAACCATGTTTACTAAGGTAGCATGCTGATAATAGAAGAAGGGAGAAAGCACAGAGATGACACAAGACATTGCAAAAAAAATGTGTATCTTTATTCATGAATTCAACTAAGTACAAGGCGAATCGTATAAAAGAATAAAGAATGGATACATTTTATTCAAAGATTACAAGTGTATAATTGATAAAAAAAAGCAGCTACTAAGAAAGAAGCGTCTTAAATAGCCCTATCAATTGCTCGTGCACTTCCTTCCATGCCTTCTCCTGATCGGCTGCCACCGCCAATTCTGCTTCCACCTGAGTCCGCTGCTGCAAGAAGGATGAAAGCTGCTCCTCAACTGCCTACCTTGGGCATCATGCTCAGCGGCATCGAGCTTCTGCTTCAGTGTTAGCCCATCAGAAATACTTTGCAGAAGGCCCTCGAAGATAGCCTTCACCTGGGCGGCGTTCGCCTCAACCTCAGCACGCAGGCGAGCAGTCTCGCTTTAGGTCTCTTGGCATTCCCTCAGCCTTAAAGCCGCTTCTTGTTCCAAATGGAGGAAGTAAGAAGCGCTCTGCTCGATCCATGCTGCCCGTTGAGTGCTTGCGGCCAAGATCTCGAGGGCAGGATGCATAAGCTCCGGCTAATGCAGGCGGGCCTCGATTTCCCTGCAGTGATTAACCCAAGACTCGACGACGCCTTCATTATGAAAATTTACAAGCGTCGCCAGCATCGGATTAACCTCCGCAGCGAAATCTACGGCAGATGGGGGAGCGTCTGCGTCAAGCTCTTCGACATATCCGCTCAGCATACCCAAACTCATTGCAGCACCCTTTGAAGATGGACGTCTCAAGAAGGGGCCTGCCGGCATTATGATGCAAGGCTCGAAGAGGACCGGAACCGGAACGACAGCTGAAAAGACAAAACGCAATCAGATGACGGTTCAAGAAATATAAGAAAGTCATCAATAGGAGAGTTTACTATACCAGCAGTAGCAGGCGGCAAAGCAGGGAGGGCCGGTGGCGTGACCGATCTTGCATCTCCTCCTTCGATTTGTAGCACTGCAATCAGGGCGAGGAAGAATCAGAAATAATTCTGTTATTGAAAAAATAAAGGGTATTAATTAAAAACTATACTCACCGGCGCCACTGGAGGAAGCACGCTCCGACGGGAAGGAGAAGTGTGGGTGCAGCACCTGATAAAGTTGATCAAAAAGCATTTCTACAAGGGCGCAATAGTACGACATCAGTACATGAATTATGCAGCCTAAAGATGAAACTGATGGGTCATAAATCCATACCTTCCAGCATTTGCGATGGTGCGAGAGAAGGTAGAGAGGTGGCCACCGTCAAGGCAGCAGCTGACGGCGCTCCCTCGAGCAACGGGGCATCAACACTGGTCGTGCCTGCGTTAGAAACAAGATAAGCACTTGTCAGAAAAGTTACAGAATAGAGAAAAAGACGGAAACCCGAAATTTACCTGATGATGATCCGGCCGAAACGGTGGCGTCTCCCTCCATTGACATGAGACCACCTCCCGACGCCTCATCGCCAGACTCTACGGGAGCCGTCGTCGTGCTCGCGAGGCCAGGAGACGGCGTAGGACTGTAGGCAGGGAGAGCAATGATCGGAGCATTGCCAGACTCTTGAGAAAGAGTGGTCGGCTCGTCCTCAGGAATCATGCCCGTCTCACCCGCTACTTCCTCAGGCTTAGTAGTTGCGGCCGTCTCGTCCACCGTTGCCATAAGGTCATCGGTCTCAGCCGCTCCATCCGCTGCTGCCCCAGACCCGGCTATAGCAGCCACTTCATCCGCCGCTACCTCGGGCTCAGCATCGGCGACCTTCTCAGGCATAGTAGGCATGACCGTTTCGTCAGCCACTAGCTCGGGTCTAGCAACCCCGGCTACGTCGCCCACCGTCGGCTCAGGTTCAGCCGGTACCTCCCCCACTGTCCCCTTAGGCTCGACGGTTTCCGCCGCTCCCTCAGTTGGACTCGGCCCTGCAGGACAAGATATATAAGAACCCATAGGTTTACAATTCTTACAACAAAAACTCTTGAAAAACACATTACCTGAGGTGGATTGATCGTTGGCCTCCCGAACCGCACGCGCTGCCTGTCTATGAGCGGTAGACAAGGCGACCGGGGGCGCCTCGGAAGGAGAAGCAGCGGGAATAATGGTGCTTGGGCCCGCTCCTACAGCCAAAGCAGCTCTGCGCTCCCTCGCCTCGCGCCTCAAGCGCTTCCTCTCTTCCCAGGCCGTCACGACGGACCTCTTCGACGCTTCCTTCATCAAGGCGTCTTCGTCCTCGTTTAGAGTTGCCTCCAGAGCCTTCAAGGCATCCCTCATCGGCTTTTCGAGTCGGGTCTCTCACGGCAGCCCCGAAGAGGCCGGGACTTCAGTAGCTGGCCCAAGAAGAGTCCCCGCATCGGCTTGCACGGCCCCTGCAAAGAGACAAAGAAAAGATTAGATTGGCCATAAAAAGGAGAATAAAAAAAAACTGGGTGAGCCGAGACATACCAACGCCCGACAGAGCGCGTTTCTTTTCCTCCTCCTGGAAAGTTTTGAGGGAAGCAGCGATAGCTTCTTCAGTGGTGACGCCTGTTAAAAAAAAGGGGGAAAAGCATTAGTCAAAACCAATAATAAAGGTACAATGAAATGACAAAGAATACGACTAGTGATTACCTGATTGACCAAGTTTAGCCAACCACGCCTCGAGCCTTGCCGATCGCTCAGAAGCCTCAATGGCGGCCGCCAGGTCGGTGTCTTCTGGCTTTACTAAGAAACCCTCGTTGCTCCCGTATTCGCTTAAACCTTCGGTGAGGGAGGCCTGAGGCTCTAAGCTGAGGATGGCATCTAGAGAAAGAACGGACTTCTTCTTCCTCTTTTGCGCACGGGCCTTGGTCGCCGCCAAAATCATCTTACGCTTTGCAGGCACCTTGAGACGGCGGGTCCCGATGTTCGAGCCCACGCCAGACTCGGGCGAAACTACGTTCACCGTCTCCACGGGAGCACGGGGCGCTGGGGGTGCGTCCACGGTATCATGAGGCGGCAACGCGGAGGGCTCAGCACGCGCGGTGGCCCGGCTCCAGCATCTTTCAGCGGAGGATTGACCGGGGTCCTTGGCTTCATGGGAGCCTTGCGGTCGCTGCCGGGAGGTGCACCCTTACGGTCAACCAACATCCGTTTCTCTTCACGAATGACTGCGCCCATCGCGTGCCCGTACCAAGCCACGTACACGTTTAGGATGCGTGGGACACAGCTCAATTCACTGATGAAGAAACAGGAGCCCGTGTTCAGCCGCATGAAGTGGTGTAGCGCATTCCGTATCCCCTCCCTGTTGGCAGCGAGCTCTTCCAAAAAACGCCTCCAGTAGGACCCCCTGATTATAGCCTAGTTGCTGGGAGAACCGATTGGGGCTATACCTCATAAAGAGCGCCGTATCATCCTGCCTGAATACCAAGAAGCGCGGCCAAATGGAGTATAAGTGGAGAACCTCCCGGGCTTTTAATACGGAGGCCCCGTCCTTGAAGCTATCGCGCAGCGCCAACACCGTTTTGGAGGTATCCGGGCCAATAGTCATCACCTTGTCCTGAAAAGAAATTTTCGCACCGACCATGTGCGGATGGAGAAGCAACCCCCTAGCCTCCCGCGGAGGCGGATTCACAATGGAAGCACCAACTAACCGCATGACTCTTGGGAGTCTGCACTTCTCATAAAAGGAGGGGCTCTTATGAATCCCGAATACTCCGAGCACGTGTAGTTCCATCCATGAAGTAAAATAGTGCATCGGGAAATTGGCAGGTTGCACCCCGGGTTCATTAGCGTCCGCCGCCACACTTAATCCGTGATACAGGTGAGCCAGCCCGGCGATTCCGATCGATAATTGTATACCAGCCACCATCCGGTGCGTTGGGTAGAAGACAGACGGCCTAATGTAGCGTGGGTGCATGGGAAGCGCGAAACAAGATAGCCATAATCCCAGAAACCCGAGGAAGAAGGTCTCTTCATCAATGCCCAGGGCGGCGATTTCCGATAAGGGCCTGATGGCAGCGTCAGGAAGATAAAAACCCTTTTGGTCACCCTCCAATGCTGGTAGGCGATCTAAGCTAAAGCCGAAGGGGTCGTCGAGCTTGGCGAACTTTTCATTCCGCTGTGATATAATCTCCGGTCGAAGAAAGCGGGCGATGAAATCTGCAAAACCGACTCCCCGGACTCCTGATTCCAAATAAAGACCTTCATATATATTCAGCACCTTCACCAGACTCAGAAACTGGTGCTGAATAGCATTCTCCGGCGTCAAATCAAATACCAGCGGCTTGGTGGCGAAGACATACTCATCAGGAGGAAGCAGCTCCTCATAATGCTCCCCCCTCACCGGCAAGCCCGAGATCTCAGCAAACTCTTCCAGGGAGATGGAGACTTCCCTGTCCGATAGAAGGAAGGTATGGGTGGGGATGTTCCATTGTTCTACGAACGCCTTAACCCGCCACGTTGGAGAAGCAGGGTACTCAAAAAGTGAGGCGTAGACGGCAGGGTACAAACAGATCTTCATCAGATGCGTCTTCTTCGCTGACAAGATATATCTCGCCCACTGCAGATATCCGGCCGATTGTCGAGGGGTCAATCCGAGGTTATAAGCATGTCCCCAAGGGCGCGCCTCACCCTGGCATATGCGTCGCCCCAGAATATCTACGGCCGGCGGTGGCTGCACGGGAATGGAAGCAATCGAAGGCTGGAGAAGATCCTCCGAATTCCAGTTCGCAACCTCCACGACATACTTCACTGAGGGTTCATCCGCATAGGGGATTGACGAGATGGGTTCTGACGGCGTCGCGCAACCGAAGCTTCGGCGACCCCTGATGATTTCACTATACCACCTACCCCACAGATGAAGGCTCTTATGCTCTGGGTCATGATCCTTAATCAGAGCGAGAACCTCTCGGTCCACTGGCGCCTCTGGGAATCCTTCCTCTGAGTGAACAAACGGGAATGACAGGTCAGCAGACATGATTGCCTGCAAAGAAAAACGAAATCAGCCGTCAGTGTTGTAATTCCAACACTTTGCATTTTAAAATTTATCCCATACTGCAATGCAGTAGATAAGGGAACAAAGGGGGACCCGCAAAATCTAGATGACAATGTGTCAGTTAATAAGACAGCCCCATCATTGGATGAGACTGTCAATTAATGAGAAGCTCCCCAAAAGAATAATTTCATTAAGTGAAAAATCCCTAGAGATAAGGAGAAAATCTCCCCTTTCAGAGCAAAGCTCTGTCACAGAGTGACACTTGTCAAACTCTGGTCTCAAGAGAATAAAATTCCTTAAAAGAGCCTAACTCTGTAATAATGATGAGAAAATTCATTAAAAGAAAAAAATTAATTAACTCCAAGAAGTTAAAAAAAATTGGGATCTTGAAGATCCAAGAAAACTCTTAAGAGTTCATCATTTTTGGATCAAAAGATCTTTATTTTTTGTCCATGAACAAAGCTCTGTTCATGGGTTAAGAAACCCTGAAACAATATCTCTTTAGATCTTGGGATCTTTAGGAGCAAGGCTCTGTATGTGAAACCCCAAAGGGGTTTTCTTTAGATCAGAAGATCTATGAGAGCAAGGCTCTGTTGACTAAAATTGATTTAAATTAATTTAATTTAAATTAATTTTACCTAAAGTTTTTCTAAAAAAGTTCTGACTTTGGAAATGAGAGCAAGGCTCTGAAGTTCTTGAAAACAAGAGCAAGGCTCTGAAAATCAAATTCTTGAAGATGATGAACATCTGAAGTGGACCAAGGGTCCTATTTATAGGCGCTTGCGCCCCTTCAACTCCAGAGTTGATCCAACGGCTGGGATGTTGCCACTCTGCACTCACGTGTGCGCCACGTGAGCGCAACGGTGGGGGGCATTTGTTTCCCCCAATCAGAGCAAAACTCTGTTTGAATTTCAAAAATATTCAAAAAATGAGGCAACGCTTCAGATTCTTTGCGCAGCGCGCTACGTGCCAAAAGCTGACACGCCAGCGCTGCGTCCAAGACAGCGCACCCAATCAGAGTAAGGCTCTATTTAAAATAAAAATAAAGGAAGCAACGCTTCAGATGATTTGCACTCTGTGCTGCGCGACACGTGGCAGCGCAGTTGCGCTGCGCGACACGTGGCAGCGCAGTTGCGCTGCGCGACACGTGTCAAGCGCAGATGCATTTGCGCCAATGCCAGCACCAAAACAGAATTAAAATTCTAGAAAGATCTTTCTGATCTTGTTAAAACAAGAAGATTATCTTCTGTAAAACAGAAGGCCTTGGATCAAAAATCCAACGGTGGGGAAAAATCCCTAAATCACTCAGAGAAAGTTCTCTTTAACTGATTTAACAAATCAATTGGCCCTATATAAAGGCCCCAAGACTCCAAGTCTAAAAAACACACAGAGAAAAAGAAACAAAGAATTCCTCTGAAAACTTTGAGAAAGAACTCAAAAAGAAAAGAAGGTAAACCTTTAAAAAAAAAAGAAGATCATCTTCCTCATTTAAAGAATTTAATTCTTAGAATTAAACAAAAAAGAAGAATTTCTTCTAAAAAGATCAAAGATCTAAGAACAAGATCAAGATCTTCAACATAAAAAGAAAAAAGACCAAAAAAGATTAGATCTTTGATCTATATAAAGGCACAGCCTTTTTGATGAACCATTGGTTCTTTAATCTTGAGGTAAAACCTCTTGAAACAAGAAAAAACTTGTTTTCTTTGATCTAAATTTGATCAAGAGATTAAACAGTGCCCTGCACTTGTAAAATTTGCACTGTTGCGCTCTTGGGTTGGCGCAAGCCACCAGAGAGTGCCACGTGTCAGCCCCAGAACAAACTGCGCCTTGCGCTTTACAAAAATGAGCATTGCGCTCTTGGATTGGCGCAACTCACCAGAGTGTGCCACGTGTCAGCAGCGCACTAGCGCAGCGCAATGGCGCAGCGCACTGCGCTTGCGCTCACCAGAGCGTGACACGTGTCACCATCACATGAGTTTGCGCCTTGCGCTTCTCAATTGGCGCAAAGCGCCTGACAAGCCACGTAGGGCGCTGTCAGAGCATCTAATGCAATGCAGAGCCCAATAAAAAAAGGTCTATCAGACCAAACAAAAAGTGTTGTGCACTATTAAAAGGGGCAGAGCCCAATTAAAAGAAAGAAGTCTAAACAGACCAAAATAAAATGCTTTGCATTATTTTAAAAGAGGGCAAAGCCCAAAGAAAGGCCTAATAGGCCAATGCAAATTAAATGTTGAACATTTTTTCAACCGGACTTAGCCCAACATTGGTCGCAAGTTCTCAAATTAAATTGAACCAAGCACGACTGCTCTCTCAAATCAATTTACACCCGGTTCAAGGGTACATCTCCGAACTCCTCTGATATTTGTCGTTGTAATCCTTCAACGTCGTCAGAGAGGTGACGGGTCCCGACAACCACACATTGATATGGACTACGGGGTCCTTAAACTCGTGGACCGGAACGTCCTTAAACTAATATTCGTCCCAAAATGGGAATGTTGGACCGGAACGTCCTTAAACTAATATTTGTCCCAAAATGGGAATGTTGGACCGGAATGTCACTAAACTAATATTCGTCCCTAAAATGGGAATGTTGGACCGCCATGTCCCTAAACAGGCAATCGACCGCGATGTCATTAAACTAAACAATAGAGCCAATTGCTCTCTTGTTGGATCTAAACGATCCCGTTAAGTTGATCTTAGTCTGGCGATTAGGCTAACGTATCCTTAACAAACTTTTAAGTTGATCTTAGCCTCAAATATGGCTAACGTACCTTAAACCAAAACCCCAAACCCAAATCTAAGAAAATACGGATTTGGACTAATCCACGTCCTACTGGCGACGACATAAATTAGTCTCCGTATACAATCCACGGGCAACCATAAACAAAACAAACACCCACGACATGAAGTGACCATCTGAAAAAGGAGAAAGTTGTTACCGCGAAGCGGTAGCGTAATTAACTGCAGGGGGTTGTGCCTGCAGGGAAGAGCGACCCCACAATCAAAAACCCCTCAAGCGAGGGGGAATCTGACGAAGTCTGCTACATCGGCCGCATCCGTCTAAACATCCGATACATGGTGCCATAAATCAACTTGGTATCTTCGGAGAGTTGGACGGATAAAACAAAATAGCATCTGTCCCGAATCACAGGCCTAGACGTCTCTCAGTCTACGAGCCGTCTTTCGGAGGGGAACAGTAAGAGTGCGTAGAATCGGGATCAAATAAAATATGTGCATCTAAGGAACACATGGAAAGAGTAACTGTCACAACTGCATTGGATGCCTGGGCATCCTGCGGAGTCAAAACAAAAACCCAAGCCCGGCCCCCACTAGCATCCTGATGCCCTCTCCCTCGGTCTCCTCATCCTCTCTAAAAACGTCCTGCAAAACCCCGACCTCGCGGTACAACGGCGTGGCGCATAGTGCCAACTGGTGGAGGAAGTAGTGCCATCGGAGTAGAAGGTGGAAGGGGTAATGTCATGTCCCGCTTCCCAGTGTACGGCGAAGGGGACGCGACGAGGTCCGCTACGTATATACTCAGAAGTACATACGCTAAGCGTATCTAAGCAATATAAAAATAAATACACAAGAGACAAGATATAATAAAAACAACAAATTTATTTATTAATATTCTTTTGTACAATGCATGAAAAGGAAATACAACTGAAATAAGAAGATGCCTAAACAGTGGCATAACAGGAAATGAAAAGTACAGAAAAGAAAAGTGTACAATGAAACTAAAGTGCAGGGTCTTCGGCAAACTGCTCCAAATCTTCTTGAGATGGCTCGATTTCTGCCGGGTCCAAAACACTTGACGACATTCAAAGAAGAAAGAAATAGAATGTCGTCAGCGAACAGGTCGCTCGGTAAGTCCCAAAGGTAAGAGGAGAAATAGATTAGACAGAGAGTAAGAGAGAGAGGGAGAGAGTAGATTTTACAGTTGTATTATATTGTTTTAGCGTTAAGCTGTTGTTATCGTAAGTTCAAGGGTGAATGTCAACTAATCTCAAAAGTGTTCTCAAACCCAACAGGCCACAGTCCACGGGTAGGGAACCACGGGCCCAAATGATATGTTAGTAGCGGGACTTCGACCGTCACCGAAGTATTCCAAACTCAACAGGCCACAGTCCAGGAGCATGGAAACACGGGCCCTCATAATTACTAGCTTGTGTTAGTAGACATGGATTCATAATCTAGGAGACTCTTGAGATTATGTTGGATTCACGAATGAACTACCCCAATACCCCGTGTAGTTATGTTATTGTTAGTACTGTATTGCATTGTATTGTTTTGTAAATTGAATTGTGTAATTGGATGACTGACCAAAACCATGATATCAGTAAACGGATGTAACTGCATAATCATGTAAATGGAATAACTGGAGAACCATGTAAGTGGAATGTATATCCATGGTTCGGTTCAGTCAAATTGTATAGATTGATAACTGGATTCATGAATTCATGTGTTCATATTGAATTGGAATCTTGTAGATTATAGATTGACTTGAATCATATTCAAGTCAAATTAATCAGACTCAAACCCGAGTCAGACAATCAGAAATGTGAATCGAAATCTTATAATTGTTAGGGTCCTTAGGGTAATTTATAATACTTGAGGGGGTTTTATGTAAAAATACTTTTATATACTTTTCAAAACACACCTCAAGTATTTATTGTTCGTCTTTAGAGTTGTAATGAGGGTGGATTTTATGTTGTGACATTTCTAGTAAAAATATCCTAGTTTTATAAATAAGGGTATTTATCTGTAATATTGATTATTTGAAGTTCATGGTATTTTAGTGTAAAATTTATTCTTGTGATTTTTAGAAAAAAGGTGGAATATTTACATTATATTAAAATAGGTATTTAAATGATAAAAATACATATATTTATACAAAGATAAATTTAATAAATATTTTATATTCCAAAAATCTCATTTTCTTAAGATATCGTATTTTAAACCTTTCGAGACCGAATGCTCCTTGCGAAGGTCTGAATCTCACACTACTAAGCCCGAGGATGTACGATAATCTGCACCATCCCGAACGGGTTCCCCAAAAATGGGTTGTAGCGGCGCTTTGCAAAGATTGTAAAATACTAATCTTTTAGAAAACGGTTTTATAAAGTAAAAGGTATTTATTTGCAAAAGTGTAAATTTTCCGTATTTTAGATTCTAGGGTTTCCTAAGTCAACTAGCCTATTTCTAAATGGTCTAAACGACAAGTCGTTAGATGCCTCAAATCGCCTCTTCACCGCCAATTGTGGCCAGGTAAGTACAAATGAGGAAAGAAGGGATCCGCTCACGAATCACCGTGAGACTGGCCTTTTAAAATTACCTTTCTCACTTGCCTAGCCTAGACACCACAAAGTCAGGTTTAGATAAACGATCGATGTCCACAACTTATCGTATTTTCCTAATAAGAGGTATTTATTTAAAAGTGTATCAAAACTAAAACTTTTAGAAATGATTTTATTAAGAATATGGTATTTAAATGAAAGTATTGTTTTATCGTATTTTTAGTTTTCGATGATATCGTTTTAGGTTGTATATGCGTGTGTGTGGAGGTAGGTCATTATCTCGTGCTCTACTTTAAATGTATAGCAAGGTTAAAGGGTTAAATGTGAAATCGAAACATTGTGGTATTTAAGTGAAAAATACGATAAATTGGAAAGGCTATCATTTCATGTGATGAAATTTGTTCAAATTGTTTGTTAAATGTTTAATAGTCAACATAAAGATGTTTAAGCATGAATGTATTGGTGAGAAGTGAAATTTTATAGAAAACCGAATCGGAAATCGGATTTGTTCCGATTCCGTCGAGTTTTGTAATTTCGTATTTTTGAGAATAGGAAAGAAGGATAGAATGGGACTTACGGGTTTCGATTAAGCAAAGGAGTGAAGGGGGACTAAAGGGGTTGCCGAGGCGTTGCTTCGTCGTCGGCTGTTCCTAAAAACGTCGCCGGAATTTCGTCGGAGCTTCGCCGCGAACTTGTTTTCAAAGTACACAACTCTTGAGAAGATTTTGAGACAGTGAGCTTCGGGTTTTGGGATGAGAGGGTAGAGGGTAAGGGGTGTATTTATAGGGTAGGCTAGGGGTAGGGTAGGTGAACGGTTTTTGATAAAAAAAAATTATAAAAATGTGGGGAAAACATTAAAAATCGTAGTAAATAGGGTATATTGAAGTCTCGGGAACCAATCCATTAATTTGGTGTATACAGGGGGGTAGGGGAGACGAAGAGCCCCAACTTTCATGTTGGGGAGTTGGCCGTCCGGCCGAGTCCGGCCGGCGGCGCCGGACCGAGTCGGCCGGTCCGCCGGTCGACTCGGCCAATCCCGGCCGACTCGGGGGTCGAGTAGGTGGGGGGTCTTGTGGGGTATGCACTGGTATATTTAGTTTTTTAGATACAGTTCAACTTTTGGGAGTTACGGTGTTTGGACTGTTGGGCTTCCAAAGGATTTAAAACAAAAACAATATAAAAATAATGTGGGACAGAGGATTTGAACTCTGGTGGCTTGGTTCAGCAGTGCAGGGTGTTACCAATGAGCTACAAGCTCCTTCTTGTAATTATGGTGTGAAATAATTACTTAAAGTGGTAACAGCAACATTAAATACCCCAAGTATACTTTAATTTTAAAACAATTTTATGTACACTAAAAATGGAGTTATTTAAAAACAAAATAATTACATATATATTGTGTTCAGGTTAAAATATTCCTTTATGGATTTTGGAAAAAAAATTGTATAGAAAAGTGTATAGAAAAATTAGGGTTGTTACATTCTACCCTCCTTATAAAAATTTCGTCCTCGAAATTTGTAAAAGAAAGGTGTAACATTTTCACAGAAAGTTTTGTGACAGAACTATTGGTAGTGTATGAAAATATTTAGAAGATTGAAATATTGCAAAATGTTTTGGTCAAAGTGAGGGAGTTACCTGGGTTACCTTGGTTCCTAGTCTCAGGTTCTAAGGCTGTTAAGGTGAAGGCTTGACGTCTCGACACATTTTTCTGTGTAAACCGATACATCGATGCCTGACTAGGTAGGGTTGGTCCATGTGGAGGTGGTGCTGGGAGTGCAAGACTAGGTGCAGGAGTCTGGATAGCTGGCTGCTGCGGGTAGATAGTGGGTGTGTGGGCTGAGTTGCGTCTATAGGGACAGTCTCCAATTCTATGATCGGATGCGCCGCAAACTAGGCACCGGCCTTTTGCGCGCCTACAGTCCTTCCACAAATGTCCATTCCTATGGCAGTAGTAGCAAAATCCTGAATTTGACCGGTTAATTGTTTCCTTCTGTCTCTTAGGTTTTGTAGGTTGTGTAGTGTAGGTTCCTCTTCCCATCTGGGTGGCAGAGCGTTTCCTGACGGTTGCTTCTGCTTCTGGTCGGTTCAATAATATAGCAGTCTGCTACTGCAGTCCAACCAGGAGGCTTCGGATTTCCTCAAGTAGAACCGTTTGCTCGTTGAGTGGAGCAGGAACGGCAGGTGTGAGTGGTAGTGGTGGAGGTGTGTTGTTGACATTGGTGCTGGTGTTGTTCGGGGAATCCATAATCTTGAAGAAAAATTTGGTTTAGGACAAATTCAAGTACATGAAATGATAAGATTCAAGAAATATGAAATTGTAAGATTCAAGGAAGATGAATTGTAAAGAATGTTTTAGTTGCTGGTTCTTGTGTTATATTGCTTAGGTTGTTCACGCAGAACAGAACTGCATGATAGGGTTTCATACAGCTCTGACCTGCATGGGCCACCAACAAAACCTGTCACGCCCCGCTTCCCAGTGTACTACGAAGGGGATGCGACGAGGTCCGCTACGTATATACTCAGTAGTACATACGCTAAGCGTATCTAAGCAATATAAAAATAAATACACAAGAGACAAGATATAATAAAAACAGCAACTTTATTTATTAACATTCTTTTGTACAATGCATGAAAAGGAAATACAACTGAAATAAGAAGATGCCTAAACAGTGGCATAACAGGAAATGAGAAGTACAGAAAGGAAAAGTGTACAATGAAACTAAAGTGTATGGTCTTCGGCAAACTGCTCCAAATCTTCTTGAGATGGCTCGATTTCTGCCGGGTCCAAAACACCTGACGACATTCAAAGAAAAAAGAAATAGAATGTCGTCAGCGAACAGGTAACTCAGTAAGTCCCAAAGGTAAGAGGAGAAATAGATTAGACAGAGAGTAAGAGAGAGAGGGAGAGAATAGCTTTTACAGTTGTATTATATTGTTTTAGCGTTAAGCTGTTGTTATCGTAAGTTCAAGGGTGAATGTCAACTAATCTCAAGAGTGTTCTCAAACCCAACAGGCCACAGTCCAGGGGTAGGGAACCACGGGCCCAAATGATATGTTAGCAGCGGGACTTCGACCGTCGCCGAAGTATTCCAAACTCAACAGGCCACAGTCCAGGAGCATGGAAACACGGGCCCTCATGATTGCTTGCTTGTGTTAGTAGACATGGATTCATGATCTAGGGGGACTCTTGGGATTATATTGGATTCACGAATGAACTACCCCAATACCCCGTGTAGTTATGTTATTATTAGTACTGTATTGCATTGTATTGTCTTGTAAATTGAATTGTGTAATTGGATGACTGACCAAAACCATGATATCAGTAAACGGATGTAACTGCATAATCATGTAAATGGAATAACTGGAGAACCATGTAAGTAGAATGTATATCCATGGTTCGGTTCAGTCAAATTGTATAGATTGATAACTGAATTCATGGATTCATGTGTTCATATTGAATTGGAATCTTGTAGATTATAGATTGACTTAAATCATATTCAAGTCAAATTAATCAGACTCAAACCTGAGTCAGACAATCAGAAATGTGAATCGAAGTCTTATAATTGCTAGGGTCCTTAGGGTAATTTATAATACTTGAGAGGGTTTTATGTAAAAATACTTTTATATACTTTTCAAAACACACCTCAAGTATTTATTGTTCGTCTTTAGAGTTGTAATGATGGTGGATTTTATGTTGTGACATTTCTAGTGAAAATATCCTAGTTTTATAAATAAGGGTATTTATCTGTAATATTGATTATTTGAAGTTCATGGTATTTTAGTGTAAAATTTATTCTTGTGATTTTTAGAAAAAAGGTGGAATATTTACATTATATTAAAATAGATATTTAAATGATAAAAATACATATATTTATACAAAGATAAATTTAATAAATATTTTATATTCCAAAAATCTCATTTTCTTAAGATATCGTATTTTAAACCTTTCGAGACCGAATGCTCCTTGCGGAGGTCTGAATCTCATACTACTAAGTCCGAGGATGTGCGATAATCCGCACCATCCCGAACGGGTTCCCCAAAAATGGGTTGTAGCGGCGCTTTGCAAAGATTGTAAAATACTAATCGTTTAGAAAACGGTTTTATAAAGTAAAAGGTATTTATTTGCAAAAGTGTAAATTTTCCGTATTTTAGATTCTAGGGTTTCCTAAGTCAACTAGCCTATTTTTAAATGGTCTAAACGACAAGTCGTTAGATGCCTCAAATCGCCTCTTCACCGCCAATTGTGGTCAGGTAAGTACAAATGAGGAAAAGAGGGATCCGCTCACGAATCACCGTGAGACGGGCCTTTTAAAGTTATCTTTCTCACTTGCCTGGCCTAGACACCACAAAGTCAGGTTTAGATAAACGATCGATGTCCACAACTTATCGTATTTTCCTAATAAGAGGTATTTATTTAAAAGTGTATCAAAGCTAAAACTTTTAGAAATGATTTTATTAAGAATATGGTATTTAAATGAAAGTATTGTTTTATCGTATTTTTAGTTTTCGATGATATCGTTTTAGGTTGTATATGCGTGTGTGTAGAGGTAGGTTATTACCTCGTGCTCTACTTTAAATGTATAGCAAAGTTAAGGGGTTAAATGTGAAATCGAAACATTGTGGTATTTAAGTGAAAAATACGATAAATTGGAAAGGCTATCATTTCATGTGATGAAACTTGTTCAAATTGTTTATTAAATGTTTAATAGTCAACATAAAGATATTTAAGCATGAATGTATTGGTGAGAAGTAAAATTTTATAGAAAACCGAATCGAAAATCGGATTTGTTCCGATTCCGTCGGGTTTTGTAATTTCGTATTTTTGAGAATAGGAAAGAAGGATAGAATGGTACTTACGGGTTTCGATTAAGCAAAGGAGTGAAGGGGGGACTAAAGGGGTTGCCGAGGCGTTGCTTCGTCGCCGGTTGTTCCTAAAAACGCCGCTGGAATTTCCGCCGGAATTTCGTCGGAGCTTCGCCGCGAATTTGTTTTCAAAGTACACAACTCTTGAGAAGATTTTGAGAGAGTGAGCTTAGGGTTTTGGGATGAGAGGGTAGAGGGTAAGGGGTTTTTTTATAGGGTAGGATAGGTGAAGGGTTTTTGATAAAAAAAAATTATAAAAATGTGGGGAAAACATTAAAAATCGTAGTAAATAAGGTATATTGAAGTCTCGGAAATCGATCCATTAATTTGGAGTATACAGGGGGGTAGGGAAGACGAAGAGCCCCAACTTTCATGTTGGGGACTCGGCCGGCGGCACCGGACCGAGTCGGCCGGTCCGCCGGCCGAGTCGAAGGTCGAGTAGGTGGGGGGTCTCATGGGGTAAGCACTGGTATATTTAGTTTTTTAGGTACAATTCAACTTTTGGGAGTTATGGTGTTTGGACTGTTGGGCTTCCAAAGGATTTAAAACAAAAACAATATAAAAATAATGTGAGGCAGGGGATTTGAACTCTGGTGAGTTGGTTCAGCAGTGCAAGGTGTTACCAATGAGCTACAAGCTCCTTCTTGTAATTATGGTGTGAAATAATTACTTATAGTGGTAACAGCAACATTAAATACCCCAAGTATATTTTAATTTTAAAACAATTTTATGTACACTAAAAATGGAGTTATTTAAAAACAAAATAATTACATATATATTGTGCCCAAGTTAAAATACTCCTTTATGGATTTTGAAAAAAAAAATTTGTATAGAAAAGTGTATAGAAAAATTAGGGTTGTTACAGGTAAAGTGGTCTGCGGAACAACAGTCCCTCCATGGCGTCTACACTCTCTAGCCAAACGTCCTAGAAGTCCGCAACTAAAACATGTAAATGGGGGCATCTGCTCCATGGGGTACGAGCTGAACATCTGGCTCTGAGCCCAACCTCGACCAACACTGCGGCCTGGAATGTGTCAACCTCCACTTCTACCAAACTGCCTGGTAACTGACCCAATAGGTCTGGTCCTTTTTGGCTCAGGAACGATCACTGTCTAGTTCAGACGCACCTCTACTCGCATAGTTGCGTCCATGGCCTGCGTAAAAGTATCGAAATGCTGGGAGCCTATAACAATGAATAGCTGTGTATCTAAGCTCCTCACAAACCTCTTCACCCGGAGCTCCTCCGTAGGAACTAAGTATGGAGCATAGCATGATAACTGGGTGAACATCAAGTCATACTCTGCCACCGGCATAGCTGCAGATTTTCGTAACGCTTCGAAACTACTGGCTCTGGCATCTCTTACGCTCTGCGGAAGGAATCTGGTAAGGAAAACCTCAGAAAACTCTGTCCATGACATCGAAGGAAGACCCATGGCTCGTCCTCTCTCCATCAACTCGCACCATGTCTGTGCAAGTCCCTCTAATCGAAAGCTAGTCAGCTCCACCGACCTAGCATCTGAACATCTCAATGACCTGTCGATCCTAGCCATCCTATCAAGAAATGACTGAGGGTCCTCTGTTGCATCGGTCCCCGTAAACACCGGAGGTCTCAACCTCATAAACTCCGGAAGTGATACCTCCATAACTCTTGAGTCTATAAGTGCGACAGTCTGCACAGGCTGTACAACGGGCTCTACCATCGTCGATGCCTGATCCTGTCTCTGAACACGGGTGGCCTCAGTCAACTGTCCCACCATCTGCTGTAAGCCCAACATGCCCTCCTCTATCCTAGTCAATCTATTTGGAGGAGGAGGATCAACATGTTCTGGTACCGCCGGAATGTCCTGTGCGTCGGTCGCCGTCACAGGCGGATCTGTCCTAGTTGCATCCCTGGCTGCGGCTCGCCTAGCTCGCGTAGCCATAGCAACTGGAACAAGAAATGAGAGTTGATAAGGCGTACGAATAGGAACAACAATAATAGGGAGTTAAAGGAAGGATTAATCAAGATATACATCCTAAGATTACTTAGGCTGAGTATCGTAGCGTAAATATGCCGCGGAACATATGTACGGTACTCTACTCATCATAAATCTCCTACTCCATCAAACCAAGGGTCAACCTACATAACGAAATTTAAAGCCTACTAACTTCAATTCACTACTCGGTTCCGTAAGGTTAATCCTAAGCTCTGATACCAACTTTGTCACGACCCGAAATTTGGGCGAGACCGGCACTTAGATTGTATGACATCTAAATATGCTGACACAATCTGAGTAAGGCAGAAACCAAGATCAAAAACCCATTTGCGGAATTAAGAAAATTTGAGTTTTAAAGTAAAAAAATGAGGTAGCATGTCGAATGATTTTTAGGAAATGAAATCTAAACAACTGATTTTTTAGCATTTAAAATTTCGATAGCACATCCTTTTAAATTGTTAATAAAAGCAGTTACAAAATGTTTAATTAAGTTGCGTCCCTAGTTGGGAGCAAAATAACGCCAAGCAGCGGAAATCAATAATCAGCAACAATACGACGCTCAAGCGAAGAATTTCATGCATAATTAAAGAAAGCATAACTTAACATAACTAAACGATCTCACTCAATCAAAACAAAACATATACAAACATATTTTGTTCTAAGTCAAATATACAGGGTCTGATGGAGTGATACTAGACCCAAAATACATATATCGAAAACAGGCGGTCACAGTATGTAACCCACCTAGCAAAATAAGCGATATAAGCTGACAAGTGGATCCACACTGCTACTATGCGTCCACGCGTCTCCTGCAAGGAAGTAAGGCACAACGGGGGTGAGTTGCCAACTCAGTGAGCAAAACTAACATCTAAAAGTTGATATTGTAACCATGCCGGAATAATGGTAAAAATGATAAGATAAGCATGATATATAGTATTACATGGATGCATGAATATGTACTAAACAAATGTATAAAAAAATACTGAAATCTCATCAAATATCTCTGAATATCGGTCATTCCAAATTTAAGATTCATTTTCCATATCCAACATCGACACAAATCTTCTGTTTTAGCAGACATCGTTCCCCGAACGATCCTGTCAATCCGTAACATCGGTCGGTATCCATCAGATATCCGCCGTGTTTTACAACTATCTCCGGTATCGAGTATTCTCGCTAAGCTCCTCGCCTCAAATGCGGCTATCCTGCCCCTCGGTCTCGACCGGATCCACCATGTATCCGACTGTATATCCCCCTCCCCACTCAGTATGGATTACGTATAAATCCGCAACCGTATATCCCCCCCACTCGGTTCGGAGTAAATCCAAATCATAAAAACGGCATCTCATGGTGGACATATCACATCAATCATGAAGAACCAATGAATATAACTTAATAGTATATAAAACTCAAAATCAGAAATTCTCAAATCCAATACATCTTGTGCTACAATTATAACAATTTGAAAGTAAGACATGATAGGTATCGGTTAATAACAATGATGCAAACAGCCACTAATAATTATGCTTATGGTATGAAGGGAATGAAATAAGATATGGCAAGTTCTAAGTGATACGTGACATGTCAATTACCGATGAGGTGTAGTGTAATATGTAGGTATGTGCGCGTGCAACATGACTCATCGATAATTTGTGCGGTGTCCTAGCAAGTGTTAGACAATGGAATTTTATAGACATGAATGCATACGATGAAGTTTCTTAGTTTTAAACATATACACAATGCAAAGGAAATTATTAGCCAAACTTCTAATTACGGGCGTATTACGCCATCCATATAAAATCCCCCGGTAGATATTAAATCTACTCACCGGAATACGTCGAATCTACTCGGATGTCATCAATCATTTTCCTTTCCTTGCGGTCTCCGAAGTCCCCGCGGTCGAACCTAACATCGAAATTAACCTTCGTATAAGAAACGACTAAACTCCGATTTGGCGAAAACGTGAAACTACAAGATTTACATACTAAACATGCTACGTGCGAATATTGTGAACTATCTAAAACTTATACTAATCTAATCTAACCCTTCGCTGTTCGTAATAGGAAAAACAGGATCGTGACACGAAATATCCGTATCGTGTTTTAGAATTTTAACCCCAAAACAGGAATTTGCTTCCAGATTTTATATACTGAATATATAACATAAACTAACTATACCAGACACCCTAAAATATAAACAGAGAGCTACCCTAGAAAAACCAACACCTGACTCTCTACAAAAACCGGCGAGCTCGGAAAATTTGGGATTGTCGCCGGTCGAAATTTCATGGAATGGGTTCGTGTTTCTAGTGTATATTTTAGGTCCAATTTACAAGGTTGTTGTATTACTTGATTTTTCTAAAGATTAACTAACCTATAGCAGATTCAAAACAGAGCCAAAATTTAACCAAATCTGATATTTACCGATATCTTACTTCTATACTAAAACAGTACTAAACTTAAAATCTACAGGGTTGGAAATTATACCAATTGAATGATCAACTGAAAGGCTCCTTTAAAGATGCACAATCATATGCAAATCCTAGCTTGAGGGTTGAGGTAAGGATCACTTGGTATCTAGCTTTCTCTTCTTTTCTTCTTCTTCTTCTCTCTTTTTTTTCTTGAGTAAGGTCTAGGATGTTTTTACTGAGCTAGATAATTTGTTTCTAACTTAAAATACCAACTGAACAATTCAGGAATAACACAAGTATGAATGGATAAGTTTAGAAGGAGGTGTCACCATGAAGGAGTATTAAACTTTCATGCAAGCATGAACTGTAGGCTTGAGGTTCAACTTAAGGTGTGGTGTGGATGGGGCTTAACTTAGTCTAAATCATGGCCTAACACATTTACATAAAAACCCTCACACAATATCCAATTTCCACAAAGAATTAAACTTTCCACAAAACCCCTCATGACACTTATTATTATATAAACAAACTACAATCTTTACTAAATTAGTCCATCACATATTAAAAGGTCTTTTTATTAAAATAAAAATAAAATAACATTTTTAATTAAATAAATAAAATAATTAATTATCTAAAATATTTCAAAATGTTACAGAAACGTACACACTAGTCTACACTGGAATATCAATTCCCTGGTCTCGATATTCCCACGACTAGGAACTGATTAAAGGATGTACTTGTGGACCACCCTGGCCCCACTAGTATGATCTCATCATAATCCTGATAGTTAAGTACATATCCTAAAGGCTTTATCAACATGTGAGAGCCAGACAGTATAAATACCAGTTTACATGTTAAGACAAAGGTAACATGATAGCATACTATCATGTCGAGCAAGAAAGACCTCTATATATGTCTAAGCATCCACTATATTATCAATAATGGCCTCTAAGACATACATATTCTTAACAAGATCGACGTCGAAGAGACGAAGAAAGGTAAACGGCGATGGTTACGTGAGATGAAGTTGACGAGGATGGTGACGATGAGGGTCGGTGTTAGAGGTGAAGTCGAGAATGTGTGCGATGAGAGGATGAAGAGGAAGAGAAGAGCGACGAGAGGAGAAAGTGTGAGGTTGATGGTGGCATGGGTTAGGGCTCGGGATGAGAGCGGGAAGACGAGAGAGAGAGAGAACAGAGAGAGAGAGAACAGAGAGAGAGGAGGGAGAGAGTGGGAGTTTTTTTAATATAAAATTATATATATATATATTATATATTGTCACGCCCCGCTTCCCAAAATACGGAATACGAGGGGTTGACAAGACCAGCCATGCTCCTACGGTCAAGGAAATATCCTGCCGTAGTCACACTTCGGCTTCTAGCTTTACGTGGTAATCAGTAATACAATGCACAGGTAATGAGAAATGCAGTAACTGAAACAAAACAGATACAAGGAACTAACCTGATGGAGATCAAAAGGGTATAGCTCTGGATAGCAAATCAAGATGTCCGCGATGTACGTCTGGTCCTGATCCAAGCTAGATCCACTTCTCATTCTGAGCATGCATACTCAGGTCGTCAGAGCGACACGATAGCAATGTGTATATAGTTACAAATGGTAACTCGTACAATAATAAAGAATACGCAACAGTAATCAAAAGGGTAAAGACGTAAAAATGAAGTAGCTAAAAGAACAGGTAAACAGTAACGCGGTAAACAGTATATCAGGTATGTCAAATCAGTAAACGATGCATGTCAATGTCACTAATCCTATCAGTCTCTAAGTCTCACTGTACAGGTCACTAAGCCTATCGTCAGTCCAAGTGTGAGAGTCAACCACTCGTGAGTATCCCCCACCCAAAGGTAGGACCCAAGGGCAAGGGACCACGGGCCCGAAAAACGCACGGTAATAATCAGTGATATCCCTATATATATCTCCATATATCTCCATATGTGCCGGCATGGGACTCCCGAGGTTCTGTTGAACTCACACTCAAACTACCCCACACCCCGTATTCTACATCAAACGCCAACCATAACCTCAAATACTGGTCGGTCCATGACAAGTCTGCGCGAGAACTGGAGACAGGATCCCCATCAAGCACGTCCCGACTGATACCCAAGATAAATGGACAGTGTCTGGTGCCTTACCTGTGACACCCATACAAGTGCTTCCATAATTGTCCCGTACCAATTATAGTCACACTTATACACGTCCCACAGACGTCGACAATGCAAAACATCAATAGGGTTCACTGATTGTGTACAAGTACGTGTCACTTTCACTTATCCAATCATGCTCAACCACTAACGTACTTGCCACAATCACCACTAATACCTAACACTGGGTAATGCACATGATCACTAGGTTACCAATGCAATAACATATATGTAACGTGATGAGAATACGATAATTCAGGCATGATTAAGAAGTCATAAGTAGGTGTCCTACCACTTGCATAATTTATCATAAATCATACATGTAAAATTTAGCGAAACAATGAACAGGGGATAAGTAGTACGTTAGATTATCTAACCAGAAAATTTGGTTTCACGTCAATCGGGTTTCAGGATCTCTAGATATGGCCATTTCATTTTAAGCGTTCACTGCTGGAAATCCGGTTTCAGAATCGGAAGTCCGTTTCGTAATGCATTTTAATCTCAGTTGGGATCGGAATTTAGCGACGCTACAGTTTAATAAAATTTAGGGTTTTCAATGAGGCTTCTAACGCACTAGACGGATTCTCAATCGCGTCTATACGTCAGAAGTTATGCTCTGTTCAACACTAGGATATCAGTTCTGGTTCTGTTTGGGACTGCTATACGTCCCGATTTTTTAAATTGCATTTTAAATAGTAAACGACAATGAAACAGGGTGAAATCACTTGAGTTATTTAGCTAACAGATTCATCTTCCATAAGGTGTAGGGTTACGGAACATACGAGTTCAGAAAGTAATGTAGTAAAGATTACGGGACAGAAAACAATAACCAGAGTCGTCCTGGACTGCAGTCCAGAGCCGCTCTCCGAACCAATTCTCGTCATAATATCAGTACAAAAACAGTTAAGAACTTACATAGGGTTACAGGTCGTCGAGTCGGCTTCAATTTGAGCCCTCGAACGCCTCATTTCAATGTGTACACAATTTATTGTGATTTTAACAAATTTCAGGTGCGGGAAATTTCCAGTTTTCACGGGTGTAATTGGGGGTGTTCGTTTAAGCCATTAACAATTGTATTTTCCAGTAAAATTTCTACACGGTGCTCATTGCCACACGGGCCAGAATATGCAATTAAGTTCCGTCAAATTAAGTGAAGGTTTTCATTTGGATCTTGCTTCGAACACTTAAGTCATATAAGGTTTCACGAAACATAAACGTGGAATTTATAGTATTATGAATTGTAACGGATATAATATAGCATGCAGCAAGTAGGGTACTTGCCTGGAAACGCTTTGGCGACGCACGGCAGCAGCAACGACACACGCGCGGCACGGCAACGACGATTCCGGCACGGCACACAGTGACAAAAAGTCTCGATCTTGGCTCGAGCGTGTCGGAGTTGGAGGCTCAGTGTTGCTGGCGACGATCTGCGGCGACGTGGCGGTGCAGGGAGTGCCGACAGCGATGGTCCAAGGAGCTCCGGTGAAGGTGGCAGCCGGCGGCAGAGGGCGTGCAAGGAGTTCGGGTGGGTTTGCCGTTAGTTGCCGGTGGTGTTCAAGATGGTCACTGGGGGTTGCTCGAGGGGGATGGTAAGGTGGTCGGCCGGTGAAGTTTCTGGTGTTGGAGGCGGCAGCTTGTCGTTGAGGTAGAGGGAGATGGGGTCGCCAGCGGCGGCTGCAGTGAGGAGGAATAGAAGAGGGAGCTCGGTGGGTTTGGGGTATTAGGTGGTGGTTGCGGTGAGGTGGAGGTGCAGAGGGTGGTGCCGCGGTGGAAGGGAGGAGATGGTCGGCGAGTGGCAGTGGTTTCGGCCGACGATGGATCCCCGGTGGAGTTGGCTCGAGCTCGGTGGCGGCTGAAGGTGCAGGGGAGACGTGGTGAGGCAGTGAGGGGAGATGAGGTGGTTTGGGTTTGTGACAGGGAGTGAGGGAGTCGATGAGGAGGTTGCCGTCACCGTCGTCGGGGAGGTGAGCGGGGTTCGTTAGTCGCGGTTGCATGGGGCGAGAAGGGAGAGAGACCAGGAGCGAGGGAAGGAGGAGAGGAGTGGGGAGAAGAGAGAGAGGGAGGAGAGAAGGAGAGGGATCGAGGGAGATGGAGTCTCGCGCGCGTGTGGTCGAGGTCGGGGGCGAAGAGAGCGGGGACGTGGGGGAGCGCGAGGGCGACGTGGGGGCTCGGGGGAATGAGCGGGAAAAAGATTACGAGTGGGGAAGAAGGAGGGGAGGGTGGAACACGGGCCGGGTCGGGTTAGGGAGCTTGGGCTGGGCCGGGAATTAATTTATTTGGTTTGGGCTGAGGAGTGGATGTTGGGCCGGGGAATACAAAAGTATATTTTGTTTTAATTTTCAGTTGGGCTGGGTTCATTTTAAAAGGGAAAATTAATTTGTTTTGTTTTGGTTTTGTTTTGGGCTTGGTTTTCAGGTTCAGAAAGATTTAATTGCGACAAATCTAGCAACCAATTTCCTACAAAATTTCGAGGAAAAGGGAAAGGGAAAATATAGAAAAGTAACGGAGAGAGTGGGCCGGCTCAGGTTGGGTATTAAAATTAAGGGATAAAGGAAAATGTGAAAAAATGGGCCGGGCTATGTGGGGTCATAGGAGAAGCAAGGGAAATGAAACTGGGGCTAGGGTTTGGGAAAAGGGCGAGGCAAAAATATATATGGAAAATAAAAAGGATTGGGAATTTAAAATACTACAAATAATTTATAAATATAAATAAATAAATTTGTAAGTAACCCTTTTTATAAAATACGGATATTGGTGTATATAAAGGAACCGGGTATTATATCATACCACCTTTACAAAAATATCGTCCTCGAAATTTAAAATAAACGATAAGTTACAAAATAATAAGCAAAAGGCTACCACATCGAACACTAACACATAGTGATTTACTTAAAACGGGTGGATAAAAATTTTGAAGGTCTATATATGTAAGAATAGCACAACAATAAGGATAGGTCTAAATAAATATAAGGCAGAAACAACTATAAGGGCAACCTATATGTACAAAAGAATAAAATAGCAATAACGAATAATAACATTCGAGGCGTGCTAGATAAAATCGAAATCCTAAATATATGCACACATAAGTATATCAAAAGTAGCGCGGCTAAAATAATAAGTATAAGGCATAACTATAATGAAATAGTGAAGGATTTGTCGGTAGATTAAAACATTTTAGAATAACGTATCAATTAACAAATTTTAACATAACTTAGAAAACCACATGGTGAAAATAAGAAACATAGCACGAAATAATATGTGCAATATATGGTTGCGCTACCGAAAAATGGGAAGAATAGTAGTACTTAAAATGCACAAAATGGGAGTAGTTAATAACACGCACTTTTCGATAAACACAGAATACTGAAAACTAAATTTTCGAATAACGATGTCCCTAAATATAGTTAGGGTAATAGGAAATAGCACAAAAATGTATAGGGCTAGCTAGGGTAGGGATTACGATGGAGTATGGCTCACTCAAAAGGTCGGAGTGTGACACTTTAAACTGAAGGTCGAAGAGGCCGGGGTCGGGTCAGCCCAGGGTGTAGGGGTGAGCAGCAAAGAACCACAGGAGGGGAAGGGATGTATGGGAAGGAAAACGGTCGATACATCATGTGAATCAAAAAAAAATCAAAAGATTAGTGAACTCAGCAATTTATTTCATTTCAGAAAAGTCCGAACAAGGCATCCACGACAAATAAAAGATAGTCCTAAACTATACATAGATTTTATTTGGCCAGAGGAGACGAAAGCTCAATCACGTCAGTCGCGGTTGAGGAGGTTCAGCAGGTTATGGTAGGCTCGCGCGCTTAGATAAGGGCGTCCATTCCCATATCGCCTCGCAAGGGTCGCCACTGGATGTTCTTCTGCCATGGGGTCTTCTTCTTCTGGCTCTTCTTCCTCGGCCGGAGCTTCTTCATCGAGGTCTGATTCTACGCGATCTTCTTCTGCTGGATCCTCTTCCATAGGATTTTCTTCCACTGGATTCTCCCCAAGGTTTTCCACTCCAGGATTTTCTTCTATCGGGTCCTCCTCGGAATCTCCCCCCTATTGGGTCTTCTTCGGGGTCCTCTTCTTCGTCGTCAGAGTCGCTGACTATGTCGACTTCTGGGGCTGCGAATCTCTCACCCTCGGAATCGCTGTTTCCGAAAAATAACCTGTGGACCGTTAATCTTGTCATCTGATCTTACCAGCATGTAGTCCGAGGAAACGCACGACCGTGTGGCCTCATCTAGAGGCGGCGCTTCTCTAAAGTGGGCCATGACCTGAAAAGAGGGAGTCATGATTAGGCAGTAGGACACATTAAGAAGATATCCAAGGATACGGTGACACAGGAAGGATATGCTGGAGGCAAAGACGGAAAAATTAAAATGTAAAAATGCTGATGCAATGAATAGTATAAATAAAGTGAGAAGCAGGAGAACGATCCATACATCACAACTCAGAGTTTTATTGCGTTCAGCTAAAAGTTCGACGGATACAAGATTTCAAACGAAAAGAAATATCTACAAAAGAGTGACAACATCTTTATTGAAAGTAGTAAACGTGATAATTCTTCTTTGATTTCTGGACTGCTGCATTCCTGTCTCGCGAGTTGAATCCTGCGCGGGGGCCGCACTATCCTCGAAGCTCGAACTACGAAATAACCATCACATAGCAGGAGTGGGGAGTGTGGACGAACCTCCTCCTTGTAGCTCCTTCCTTTTAGGGCAACCATTGACAAAGTGTTCGCTGGATCTGCAAATCAGGCATCTCCCTTTGGCGCGGCGACAATCCCTCTGAAGGTGTCCTGGCTTCTTGCAGTACCCACAACATTGGGTCTTCTGCTGCTTCTGTCGCGGGGGAACAAGTGGGCGCTTCATCTTCACCTCATTTCCTCGTCTAACGGGGATCCCTTTATGATTGGAGGCTTCCGCTGGTGCCTGAGTCATCTGCCTTCTTAGTCCTTCAGATAACAGATCGTTTGTTCGTTCATGGGCTTCCTTCAGACTTTGCAGTGCATTCAGGATCTCTACGGTCTGATTCTGGGAAGTGGAGATAGAGAAAAGGTCGTTGGAAGACATGGTCCTGAAACAACCATTTTAGGACGGCATAAGATACAGGAAAAATCAGAACAAGATATAAAATTGACAATGGAACAAGAATATCGGGTGAGGTGAAACTCATTCAAACGGAAAAACAAATGTAGAACTCCAAGTTACCCAATAGAGTACAGTATTGTAGCTATGCTACAGTTCATAATTACAACTACGTAACTCTACTAAGTCACCCAAAACTCTAACGGATGGAGTCAAAATATGGCATGACGAATAATAAAGATTCAAGTCAAAAATAACAGTTCACAATCTGGGCCAAAAGAGCGACCTAAATTGTCAAGCTCTACTCGGAAACTGCAATCCCAAACATAGCAAAACCTGGCTCTGATACCAACAAAACCATGTTATGCCCCGCTTCCCAAAATACGGAATACGAGGGGTTGACAAGGCCAGCCATACTCCTACGGTCAAGGAAATATCCTGCCGTGGTCACACTTCGGCTTCTAGCTTTACGTGGTAATCAGTAATACGATGCACAGGTAATGAGAAATGCAGTAACTGAAACAAAACAGATACAAGGAACTAACCTGATGGAGATCAAAAGGGTATAGCTCTGGATAGCTAATCAAGATGTCAGCGATGTACGTCTGGTCCTGGTCCAAGCTAGATCCACTTCTCACTCTGAGCATGCATACTCAGGTCGTCAGAGCGACACGATAGCAATGTATATATAGTTACAAATGGTAACTCGTACAATAATAAAGAATACACAACAGTAATCAAAAGGGTAAAGACATAAAAATGAAGTAGCCAATGCAAGTAGCTAAAAGAACAGGTAAACAGTAACGCGGTAAACAGTATATCAGGTATGTCAAATCAGTAAACGATGCATGTCAATGTCACTAATCCTATCAGTCTCTAAGTCTCACTGTACAGGTCACTAATCCTATCGTCAGTCCAAGTGTGAGAGTCATCCACTCGTGAGTATCCCCAACCCAAAGGTAGGACCCAAGGGCAAGGGACCACGGGCCCGAAAAACGCACGGTAATAATCAGTGATATCCCTATATATATCTCCATATATCTCCATATGTGCCGGCATGGGACTCCCGAGGTTCTGTTGAACTCACACTCAAACTACCCCACACCCCGTATTCTACATCAAACGCCAACCATAACCTCAAATACCGGTCGGTCCATGACAAGTCTGCGCGAGAACTGGAGACAGGATCCCCATCAAGCACGTCCCGACTGATACCCAAGATAAATGGACAGTGTCTGGTGCCTTACCTGTGACACCCATACAAGTGCTTCCATAATTGTCCCGTACCAATTATAGTCACACTTATACACGTCCCACAGACGTCGACAATGCAAAACATCAATAGGGTTCACTGATTGTGTACAAGTACGTGTCACTTTCACTTATCCAATCATGCTCAACCACTAACGTACTTGCCACAATCACCACTAATACCTAACACTGGGTAATGCACATGATCACTAGATTACCAATAAAATAACATATATGTAACGTGATGAGAATACGATAATTCAGGCATGATTAAGAAGTCATAAGTCGGTGTCCTACCACTTGCATAATTTATCATAAATCATACATGTAAAATTTAGCGAAATAATGAACAGCGGATAAGTAGTACGTTAGATTATCTAACCAGCAAATTTGGTTTCACGTCAATCGGGTTTCAGGATCTCTAGATATGGTCATTTCATTTTAAGCGTTCACTGCTGGAAATCCGGTTTCAGAATCGGAAGTCCGTTTCGTAACGCATTTTAATCCCGGTTGGGATCGGAATTTAGCGACGCTGCAGCTGAATGAAATTTAGGGTTTTCAATGAGGCTTCTAACGCACTAGACGGATTCTCAATCGCGTCTCTACGTCGGAAGTTATGCACTGTTCAACACTAGGGTATCAGTTCTGGTTCTGTTTGGAACTGCTATACGTCCCGATCTTTTAAATTGCATTTTAAATAGTAAACGACGATGAAACAGGGTGAAATAACTTGCGTTATTTAGCTAACAGATTCATCTTCCATAAGGTGTAGGGTTCCGCAACATACGAGTTCAGACAGCAAGGTAGTAAAGATTACGGGACAGAAAACAATAACCAGAGTCGCCCTGGACTGCAGTCCAGAGCCGCTCTCCGAACCAATTCCCGTCATAATATTATTACAGAAACAGTTAAAAACTTGCATAGGGTTACATGTCGTCGAGTCGGCTTCGATTTGAGCCCTCGAACGCCTCATTTCAATGTGTACACAATTTATTGTGATTTTAACAAATTTCAGGTGGGGGAAATTCCCAGTTTTCACGGGTGTAATTGGGGGTGTTCGTTTAAGCCATTAACAATTGTATTTTCCAGTAAAATTTCTACACAGTGCTCATTGCCATACGGGCCAGAATATGCAATTAAGTTCCGTCAAATTAAGTGAAGGTTTTCATTTGGATCTTGCATTGAAAACTTAAGTCTTATAAGGTTTCACGAAACGTAAACATGGAATTTATAGTATTATGAATTGTAACGGATATAATATAGCATGCAGCAAGTAGGGTACTTGTCTGGAGACGCTTTGGCGACGCACGGCAGCGGCAACGACACACGCGCGGCACGGCAACGACGATTCCGGCACGGCACACAGTGACAAAAAGTCTCGATCTTGGCTCGAGCGTGTCGGAGTTAGAGGCTCAGTGTTGCTGGCGACGATCTGCGGCGATGTGACGGTGCAGGGAGTGCCGGCAGCGATGGTTCAAGGAGCTCCGGCGAAGGTGGCAGCCGGCGGCAGAGGGCGTGCAAAGAGTTCGGGTGGGTTTGCCGTTGGTTGCCGATGGTGTTCAAGATGGTCACTGGGGGTTGCTCGAGGGGGATAGTGAGGTGGTCGGCCGGTGAAGTTTCTGGTGTTGGAGGAGGAGGCTTGTCGTTGAGGTAGAGGGAGATGGGGTTGCCGGCGGCGGCTGCAGTGAGGAGGAATAAAAGAGGGAGCTCGGTGGGTTTGGGGTATTGGGTGGTGGTTGCGGTGAGGTGGAGGTGCAGAGGGTGGCGCGGCGGTGGAAGGGAGGAGATGGTCGGCGGGTGGCAGTGGTTTCGGCCGATGATGGATCCCCGGTGGAGTTGGCTCGAGCTCGGTGGCGGCTGAAGGTGCAGGGGAGACGTGGTGAGGCAGTGAGGGGAGATGAGGTGGTTTGGGTTTGTGAGAGGGAGTGAGGGAGTCGACGAGGAGGTTTTCGTCGTCGTCGTCGTCGTCGGGGAGGTGAGCGAGGTTCGTCAGTCGCGGTTGTAGGGGGCGAGAAGGGAGACAGGGCAGGAGCGAGGGAAGGAGGAGAGGAGTGGGGAGAAGAGAGAGAGGGAGGAGAGAAGGAGAGGGATCGAGGGAGAGGGAATATCGCGCGCGTGTGGTCGAGGTCGTGGGCGAAGAGAGCGGCGACGTGGGGGAGCGCGAGGGCGACGTGGGGGCTCGGGGGAATGAGCGGGAAAAAGATTACGAGTGGGGAAGAAGGAGAGGAGGGTGGAACACGGGCTGGGTCGAGTTAGGGAGCTTGGGCTGGGCCGGGAATTAATTTATTTGGTTTGGGCTGAGGAGTGGATGTTGGGCCGGGAAATACAAAAATATATTTTGTTTTAATTTTCAGTTGGGCTGGGTTCATTTTAAAAGGGAAAATTAATTTGTTTTGTTTTGGTTTTGTTTTGGGCTTGGTTTTACAGGTTCAGAAAGATTTAATTGCGACAAATCTAGCAACCAATTTCCTACGAAATTTCGAGGAAAAGGGAAAGGGAAAATATAGAAAAATAACCGAGAGAGTGGGCCGGCTCAGGTTGGGTATTAAAATTAAGGGATAAAGGAAAATGTGGAAAAATGGGTCGGGCTATGAGGGGTCATAGGAAAAGCAAGGGAAATGAAACTGGGGGTAGGGTTTGGGAAAAGGGAGAGGGAAAAATATATATGGAAAATAAAAAGGATTGGGAATTTAAAATACTACAAATAATTTATAAATATAAATAAATAAATTTGTAAGTAACCCTTTTTATAAAATATGGATATTGGTGTATATAAAGGAATCGGGTATTACATATATATATATATATATGATTTTATAAGTTAAGTTATAAATATTTATTATAATATAATTATAATTAATAGTATACAGATAATATCAAATTTCATCCAAACTTTACAAAAATCTCATCAAAAAATATATTTTGGAAAACAATTCACATACGTAAACTTCTTAACCATAATGCAAGAATATCTTTTAAATAACACATACCCCTAATTTAAGATTTAAAATGATTCTAAAAGTATATCTAGATTTAATAAATATTTGGTATTAGATATCTTTAAATTTAAACATAAAAGATAAAAGCAAAAAAAAATAAGATATGAGATGCTTAATCATATGATGGCAGTTAACAAATATAAATTATCCTTAACTTTTGGCTACAAAAGATATATGGTGATTTAGATATTATATATAGATATATCATACTAGATTCATATGGATTTAGTTTACTGATAAACATTAAACAAAAATATTAATCTAGCACCATAATGATTTCAGACATGCGGGTCGAATCGAATAACTACCTCTACCATTCAAATCTATCGCAACCCACAAGAATAAAATAAAAGAAATACAAAGCAAGTTTTAAAATACCAATTAATATTGTAAGAACGTGCTAGGGTGTTACATTATACCCAATTACAAAAGAATTTCGTCCTTGAAATTCATGAAATTGGGAAAGACAAGAACAATGAAGATACAGATCTAAGGAAAGAGATGTAGAAATTTTTGTCGAATCTCGTCTTCACGTTCTTAAGTAGATTCTCCATACGAACGATTTCCCCATGAAACAAGTACCAAAGGGATTACTTTATTCTTAAGAACATTTTCTCGTTAGTCCACAGTAGCCATCTGTTGCTTTTCATAAGTTAAATCTTCTCTCACTGTCAGTTCCGAATGATCAAGGATGTGCGTCTCATCTCAAACATACTTACGGAGTTGAGATACATGAAATACATCATGAACACCGACCAAGTATGGTGGTAACGCCAATCGATAAGCTATCTCTCCAACACGCTCAATAATATCGAAAGGCCCCACGAATCAAGAACTAAGTTTGCATCGACTACCAAATCGGATTACACCCCTAGTCGGTGATATCTTCAAAATCACAAGATCACCGACAACAATCTCTAAAAGTCTTCTTCCAGTATCAGCCCAACTTTTCTGTTGATTTTGTGCCACCTTCATATGATCACGATTCAAGTTAACCTTCTCCACAGTTTGTACAATAAGTTTCGGTCCCAACAATCTTCTTTCTTCAATATCGCCCCAATAAACAGGCGAGCGACACTTACGACCATACAACGCTTCGAATGGAGCCATCTGTATAGTCTCCTAAAAACCGTTGTATGAAAATTCTACTAAATGTAAATGATCCTCCCACGAGCCCTTAAAATCTAACATGCAAGCTCTCAACTTATCTTCAAGAGTTTGGATCGTTCTCTCTGACTGTCCATCTGTCTGAGGATGATAAGCCGTACTAAATTTCAAGCGAGTTCTCAAACTTTCCTGTAGACTTCTCCAAAAGTGTGATAGGAATCGGGTGTCACGATCAAAAACAATATTCACCGATACCCCATGCAATCTCACAATCTCCTGCATGTACCGCTCTGTCAAAGTCTCCGTCGACTGACCAACTCGAAATGGTATAAAATGAGCTGCTTTTGTTAGTCGGTCGACAACCACCCAAACTGCGTTATTGCCCTTTGAACTCCATGGTAAGGCTGTCACGAAATCCATGGTTATATATCCCCACTTCCATTGAGTAATCGGAATTGGTTGCAACAAACCAAGTACTCTTTGATGTTCAGTCTTGACTTGCTGACACACTAAGCACCTCGACACGTAACGAGCAATCTCTCTTTTCATGCCTTCCCACCAAAAGTGTTGTCGTAAATCTCTATATATCTTCGTGCCTCTTGGATGTACTAAATATACGGAACTATGAGCTTCCTTCATGACTTCTTTACGAACATCTCCTTTAGGAACACACAAATGACTTCCATATCTTAACGAACCATCTTCATAAACCAATAAATCTGTTCGAAGTCCCGCTTCTATTTGTCCTCGAAATTTCTGTAATCTAGGATCTGCGATTGTGCTGCCTTAATGCTATCAATCAAGGATGATTGTATTTGCAACCGAATCATCTGTCCCAAAAAATCTGGTAGTACAAGCTCTAACTCAAATATTTGAAAATCTGCTATAATATCCTTCTGTGCAGTCAACGTCCGTATTGATGGCAACTGACTTAAAACATCCGATACTATATTAACTTTCCCCGGATGGAACTTTAGATCAAGATCATAGTCAGCCATCAGCTCCAACCATCTACGCTGGCTCATGTTGAGCTCTTTCTGTGTGAACACGTACTTTAAACTCATGTGGTCAGTAAACACCTCTACCCTTTCGCCCAATAAGTAGTGTCTCCAAATCTTCAGCGCAAAAATAACTGCCGCTAGCTCCAGGTCATGAGTTAGGTAGTTCTTCTTATGAGTCTTCAGTTACATCGACGCATAAGCTACAACATTTCCATGCTGCATCAAAACACATCTCAAGACTTTCCCAGATGCGTCGCTGTGAATAATAATTCTCCGGAACCATTTGGCACTGTTAAAATATGGGTGATTGTCAATTTTTGCTTCAGTGCTTCAAAAGCTGATGCACGCTTCTCAGTCCAAACAAACGGTACCTCCTTTCATGTTAGCTTGGTCAAAGATTCTGCTATCCAAGCGAAGTTCTCCACAAACCTTCTATAGTATCCAACAATTCCAAGGAAACTTCTGATTTTCCCCACATTCTTTAGAATTGGCCAATCATGAACAGTTGCAATCTTGTCGGGGTCAACTGCAATTCCATCTCCGGATACAACATGATCCAAGAACTTCACTTCTTCAGACCAAAACTCACACTTGCTCATCTTAACATATAACTTTTCTTGTCTCAATGTCTGCAGTGCTATTCTTAAGTGTTCTTCATGCTCTTCTTTGCTCCTCGAATAAACCAAAATATTATCAATGAATACCACCACGGACTGATCTAAAAATGGCGAAAAGATCTAGTTCGGAACGATGTCTTGCAAATGTCTTCGTCTTTCACCCGAACTTGATGATACCCTGATCGTAAATCCAACTTCGAGAATACTCTCGCGCAACTGAGTTGATCGAATAATTCGCCTATGCAAGGGATTGGGTACTTATTCTTAATAATCATCCGATTCAACTCTCGATGGTCGATGCACATCTTCCGCGTGCCATCTTTCTTCTTGACTAGAAGAATTGGAGCTCCCCACGATGAACCGCTACTGCAAATCTAGCCCTTCTCTAGTAATTCAGAAACTTGTCTCTTTACTTCTTCCAGTTCTACCGGTGCCATCGGATAATAAGCCTTTGAAATTGGCGCTGCTTTTGGAATAAGATCAATCACGAATTCCACATCTCGTTTTGGAGGTAAACACAAAATGTTCTCGAACACATCCATAAAATCCCGAACTACTACTGGTGCTTCCTCTTTGATAATCTCTATTGACGAAAAAACGGCACTTGTCGGCTTAGCCCTAAATTCGACTGGCCCGACAGATTTGTCACCTCCTAAGAATACGAACTCCAGATGTTGGAGAATCTGGAAAATCACTTTTTCGCCCTACAATCAATGTGGGCGTGGAAAATGCCAAGAAAGTCCATTCTCAAGACCACATCATAACTGCCAATATCTATGACCAAGAAATCCGCGAATGACTCCCATCCGTAAATAATAATCGAACAACCCTTGCACGCATTACTAGATATAATTCTCCCATTCCAAGTGTGTACGTCCCAACTGCTAGATAGGGCCGTATGTGGGATAGAGTGTGCACCAATAAATTTGGACGACATAAAGCAATGGGATGCACCAGAATTGAATGATGCCAATGCAGGAAAATTATAAACAAGTAGGATACCTGAAACAATATCGTCTGAAGCTTTGGCCTCCTCGGCCGTCAAGGTGAAGGCCCATCCCTGATTAGGCCTCTGAATAATCTGCTTCTGCTGTGCTCTCGGAATATCACCCTTCAACTGAACTCTCGATAGACAAGTATTAATTCGATAATCAGCAGCTTCGCAAATCAGACACTGCACAAGCCTCATCCGGCACTCCCTCCGGAAATGATCCGGTCGTTGGCAGTAATCATAAATCACATCCTTCTTCTGCATTGAAACAAATGTCCTTTTCATAGGTACCGTCCCCCGTCTGGTTACCGGAATGCCTCTACGTCCAGGAACTCTGGTTGGTACATACGGAGTCTTCAGCACCATAATCTCTTACTGTTGAGTACCCTTTACTGTTACTGATAGACTATGTTGTTCCCTAACCGCCTTGAAAACTTGAGAGAAGGTGGTCAATCCCAACGATATGATATGCCTCTAAATCTCCACATCCAAACTACGCATAAACCGCCTTACCCTATTTGCCTCGTTGGCAGCCAAGGATCCCGCAAATCGACTGAGCCTAATCTACTCAGCCACATGTGTATCAATAGATCCGCCATTCTGCTTCAAGCTTATGAACTTCTCTTCCATTTTCTCCCTAGCAGATTGTGGAAAGAACTTCTCCAAAAAACTTCGCGAAAAAGTCGCCCAGCTGATTGGCTTAGTCAGACGGGTCTCATCAACAAGCCACCATTCATAGACGTAATCTACCAACTAGATGCACACTACATCCACCCTTTTCTCATCCGAAATTTGTACGGCAATAAGAAAATTCTCTGTATCCACTAGCCACTGCTCCGCTGGTAATGGCTCCTCTAATCCTATAAACATGGTCGGACCGAGCTTCCTAAAGTCCGCCACGGTGCCCTCACGCTTTGTTGGTCTGGGAGCTGCTGCCCTCTCAGCTGCTGTGATAACAGTCTGTTAGACCATCCTCAGGCCCTCTTGGAAAGCCTTGGCCTGTCGCTGGTTCAATTTTGCTTGACGCTTCTGGTTCTCCAGCATACCACGTACGAACCCAAGTGATGCAGCGTCATCTACACGCCTCTGGTATGCCCGCAAATCTCTTTCTGCCATAATTCTGAAGCCAAGAACACCGAAGAGGATTAGCAACGGAAACATGATTCAATAAACAAAAGGTCGATAAACTATAGATTCAAGAGTGGTAAGGTAGTAATGTAGCAGGACATGTTCTTAATTCCGGGCTTCCTAGTCAGTGTATTGGGTCCAATACCCAACTACAAAATGAACCAAATCCGACTAATCCTAAAACCTATAGCTTTGATACCAACAAAACCTTGTCACACCCTGCTTTCCAAAATTCGTAAATACGGAACATGACAAAACCAACCATGCTATCTATGGTGAGAAAAAATCCTTCCATAGTCATATTACGGCTGTCAATCAGATATCAAGAACGGTAGATAAATATCTAACTATAACATGTCCAGCTGCCACAATAAAATAATAACAAGAAAGTAATGGAAACGAATAAGGATCCAACAAAAAATAATATCCTAGCTACGCCCCTTATGAGATCATAATGTTAACCATAACTAGAAAATAAAACTAAACATCACTAAACTAATCCGCAAAGCTCTTCACTGTTCAGTTTACCTGTCAAATTATTTTCGATCTTCCTACAGCAAGGTGAAAGGAACTGGGCCATGCAAAACCCAGACGTCAGTGCATCATAAATATCATAATAATAAACTGAGCAATGTACTATACAGGGTGTTATGTGCAAAATAATGTATAATTATAAACAAACAATCACAGATGATATAACAGCAGCCTATGGGTGTCTTACGTGTATCCTAAAGTCTGTATTTCTAGGTTATCTATCCTGACGGTATTTGAAACTGATTAATATAATTTTTATCGTAACTCAATAGTATATACCCCATTCATTCCTCACAGGACCATGATACAATATATCATGTTCATGCCCCACGGGACCACGGTACAATAAACAATGGTTATTCCGTTCACACCCGGAATCACGGCAAACAATAATATCCTTTTGAGTTATATTTTGGTTACATTCTTGATTTCCCCTTTCTCTCAGGTTTCGTATTCGAGTCAGGTATCAATAGAATATCTACATAATGCCAACACAGGAATCAATCGTGTACATGTCTTGTTTAGCAAGACAACAAGTCGGGTCAATCAGGATAATAAGTCAATATTGTTGGTATCGGAAACCAATACAGGCAACAAGTATAAGCAATAGCAGTAGCTCGCAGGAACGTTAGATATTGTGTACTAACAGGTGTAGTATTTACTTGTACAGACAAATCATAATAAATAGCAGGAATTTAATTGTCATGGTTATTTAGCTGTAACGGAATTGATATATTAACTATTACTTGTTAAAATATATCTAACCATATTATTCTACGACTGTTAATTATTATAACTTAAATTGTATCTACCAGAATAGTTGTACAATTAATTTTGCATAACTTCACGGTTATAGTTACACACGTGCTAGTGTTTCTAAATAGAAAAATACAGATTATCTTTATAAAATTGCATGATGATAATAAATTGCAATATTATAAATATATGTATATATAATATAAATAGATATATTTTAACATAGGTAAACTATAATGAAACTAGCATGTAGCAATTTAAACTTTCCTCGATTAGTATAGATACGGCGACGAATACGAATATACAAGCTATGAACACTAACGACAACGGCATAGACCCGATGCAAGCAAGGTCTCGACTTGATCTCAAGCAACGGCGACGACATGACTACGTTAGGTGGTTGCTTGGCTCTGGAAAAGTGATGGCAACGATGACGACTGCTGTGAGGAGGTTTCGACGGCGATGACGAGATGAAGAAACGCAGGCGGCGACATTGTGCTTGAGCGCGAGGGATGATGTCGTCTGTGCGGGTGAAGGCTCAGGTTGTTGGGTGTTGTGAGATGAGGAGGTGGCAACAAACAAAAAGGAGGTGACGACAAAGCGAGATTGCAGTCGGCGGTGGAGACGTTGGGTTCGGTGAAAAGATCAAGGAGAAGAAGAAGAAGAAGGTGTCGTTGATGATGGTGGTGGTGCTCGAGGTTAAGGCGGGGAGGAGAGGAGTCGACGACGACGATGACAAGGAAGAGGGTGAGATCGATGTCGAAGAGATGAGGAAGGGGGTGCGACGATGGTTTCGTGAGGTGAAGTTGACGAGGATGGTGATGACGAGGGTCAGCGTTAGAGGTGAAGTCGAGAATGGGTGCGAGGATAGAAGGAAGAGGAAGAGAACGGTGACGAGAGGAGGAAGGGTGAGGATGACGGTGGCATAGGTTAGGGCTCGGGATGAGAGCGGGAAGACGAGGGAGATAACAGAAAAGAGGAGGAAGGGTGAGATTGACAGTGGCATGGGTTAGGGCTCGGGATGAGAGCGAGAAGACGAGAGAGATAACAGAGAAAGAGGGGAGAGAGTGTGTGTGTGTGTTTTTAATATAAAATTATATATATAGTATGTTATAAGTTAATTTATAAATATTTATTATAATATAATTATAACTAATAGTAAACAGATAATATCAAATTTCAGCCAAACTCTACCAAAATCTTATCAAAAAATATATTTTGGAAAACAATTCACATGCGTAAACTTCTTAACCGTAATGCAAGAATATATTTTAAATAACTTATACCCTTAATTTAAAATTTAAAATGATTCTAAAAGTATATATAGATTTAATAAATATTTGGTATTAGATATCTTGAGATTTAAACATAATAGATCAAAGCAAAAAAAAAGATATGAGATGCTTAACCATATGATGGCAGTTAACAAACATAAATTACCCTTAACTTGTGACTACAAAAGATATATGGTGATTTAGATATTATCTATATAGATATATTATACTAGATTCACATGAATTTAGTTTACTGATAAATATTAAATAAAAATATTAATCTAGCACCATAATGGGTTTCAGACATACGGATCAGGTTGGATAACTAGCTCTACTGTTCGAATCGATCGCAACCCATAAGAATAAAGTAAAAGAAATACAAAGTAAGTTTTAAAATACCAATTAATATTGTAAGAACGTGCTAGGGTGTTACAATAGTCTGTCAAACTCACGGACCAACAGCACGTAGAGTTAAACTCCGTCAAATCTACGGAACAACGGCACACGAGATTCAGGTTAGATGAATTTTAATGGACTCTCGTGTTACGGCATACGCTCACTACCACACTACCCCTTTCCCCACGTATGTTAAACTATAAATAATGACACAAGTCTTATACGAATCCATGAATACGTTAGGGTTGCAAGTTCAAGTCAAGTTTCATGTCGAGTTCATGTTAAGATCGCATCATTACCTATCCATGGCTCGAGTCAAGTTCATGTCAAGCATATAGTAGGTTATTTACATGATTCATATAAGTTCTTAATAAAACGAGGGAAGTTGCATGGCATGAAACGAGACAAATGTTAACGTTCAAGCACAAACTAGAAACAGTATAGCAAAGAAATGCTGTAAAACTATTGATTTTTCAACTTATATGAATTCAGGAAATAACAAGAAATGTAGTCCTGGGTGTCATGTCGACTCAGGTTCAAACCTCATCTAATTCCAGCTGCTAGCTTAAGAGTTGGACATATTTCGGCATCGCCACGCGAAACAGATCAAAATCTGTTCAGCCCCGACACATGTTTTTAAAACACAGTTTGTGATATTTGTTTTCAGATCTCAAAAATAATTAGAAACTTGTAGGGTTTTTGGTCTACTTATCTAAACAACTTGAGTTCGCATGATTTGGATTTCTGAAGCTCTAGTTATGATTATTTTAACATAAGGATTTTAAAACAGATTATTTATTTTATGGACAGCAACTATGGGGTGTCTTATAGAGTATATATCGGATCGTTCTATACATTTTTGAGTCACCAAATATATAGGAAAATTCTAGGTTTGTCAATTTGGGATCTATACATCTAAGTTTCGTCAAAAACCGAGTTCTATAACTCGAATTATGTCATTTTTTAAAAAAGTGCACGAATCAGGACAGCTTCTGTTCAGATTCGACACATAATTTAAAAAGTCAAAATTTGGTTATTTCTGTTGGTTTTCATGAAAACATTAAACCTAAGAAAACCTAGATCTTTCAATCTAGTTGTCCAAAACACTTGAGTTTTCTCAAATCGAACTTTGGAAGACAGAGTTGTGGGTCTTCGAAGGAGGCCGTTAAAAACAATTTTCATATTTCAAAAAAAAAACAATGACTAAAAGTGTCGTGATTCCTAAACCATTGTTCAGTTTGACTTGGAAATTTTATAGCACATATAAAAAGAATATATTCTATGATAAATAAATATCTTAAAATTTCAAGAAGTCAAAATTAATTTCTAAAAATTATTTTAAAGATAAAAATATTTACGATCGTATTTGAAAATGATAAAAATATGAAATTAATTTGCAAATTCGTTTTCTTTTCTTTTTTACAAGCGTAATAATAATGAATATATAAGAGAAAATACATGAGTGGGTCCATAAATATCATGTCACGAATTGAAGTATGTCATCGATTTTTCAAGCATGCAATCTGGTTACAAAAAGAAACACCCATGAACCGGTATTTCATGAAACTACCATAACAATTCTTTCACATATATAATTTCTTGCAACTCTTGTAAGATGCTACTTACAAAGTTAACAGCATACGACGATTACCATAGACTACATAAAAATACCACGAGCATTTAAAAAAATGTACAACCATTCATGTACATGATATTCATAGTTAATTTCTCTCTCTCTCTCTCTCTCTTTCCTCACAAAACTCAAAAAAAAAGGCTATTGGCATCATGGAAGTCTAGATGGAGAGAGAGGGAGAAAGGAAAAGGTGAGACGAGGACTTATAAAATATTGCAATACGATGTGACAACTGTATTGCCGATGCGATCAAAACCTCGAACGAGAGGCTTCCGACGACTTGGAATTATCGGGACCTTCGAATGGCTCATAAGTGGAAGAGGATGATTTTTTGTTGAATTTGAAAAGGAAGAAACAATTAAAGAAGAATGAGACAATAAGTGGTATTAAAAAGAAATTAAACTAGGTTTAATGGTGATAAAAAAACCATTACATAATAATTCTAATTTATTACGAATTTATTTTGGGAGTTAAAAAAATGAAAGGTCTCTTTTGTAGGTTATGAAAAGGTTTTAAAAAAATTTGATAAAAATAATTACAAGATCAGAGGTTTGATATTGCAAACTCTAAATAACACTACAACGTCCCAACCAACGAAATATTTATACATTTTCTCTTAAAAGATCAAAAGTAAATAACTTAAAAGGTAAACGGAAAAATCAATTCCTTAAACTAATTTTTGTTTTATAAAACAAATACTCTTTTCAAGAATCTAAAAAAATAAAATATAGCTATTCTTTTTACTTCTCTTTAAAACCAAGATTATATAATGCAAAATGATTAAAATAAAAAAATATAATTTAAAGAGGCTGGGATTGGAACTCAAGACTTGTGAGAAAGGAATGCAAGAATTTAACTAAAGACATACAAGCTTACTCCTGCATATGTTCAACTAAATTTAAATATATATCAATGAAAAGAAAAGCTGTTTTTTTATTAAAGGAGGAAAATACAACGGTACATGAATTTTGAGGTAGTTATAAAAAACTACACCCTCCACCATTTTATTCGACGACACCCATCATCATCTTTATCATCTAAGATGTGGATGCTCCAAATTTCATGTGATTCTAACATCTTTTCACCATTGATTTAACAATGTAAAAAGTCATATGATCGATAAACCATTAAATTTGCACCCACTAACTCAACGGTGAAAAAATGTTAGAATCACAAGAAATTTGGTGCATCAACACCTTAGATAATGATGATGAATGCTGGTGTAATTTTTTGCAACATATATATATATATATATATATATATATATGAACGACGTCTCATCGGAATTAAATCTTTAGACTTGAAGAACACCGCTAAAGATTCGACCATCGATAACATGATTCATAAAAAGACTACGTTCCTGCAACAAAATATATGATAATTTATCTGGCATTATCAAAATTTCTGGATGTTGAGTTGTTTGAGGCAATCTAAATTTGTTGAGGCATCATTTCATGTAGATGGGTCACAAGACATGAAAAAAGGAAAGCTTGAACATGGCATGTAGAGCCAGTAAGAGAAAGATGGCTCATGCTCAAAGGCTGTTTTTGTACTCGATATTCATTTATATAAAGTGAGGCAGCATGGCATCTTGCTCAGATATGAAATCATAGAGGCTCAAACCTGATACCACGACTGTTTGGGACCAAACAGGACCACCATGTGTTGTGGGTACAAGGGTCTTGATCACTCGATGGCCACTCTAGAGCAAAAACGTACAGCATATTTGAGATATAGGTGAAAAAAATCTTGGATTTTGACAACAAATGGACATCTCTTGCCTCTCAACCAAGGAACTCCAGGCATCCAATGGAACGGCCAGCAATACTTAATAGATAATAATGTCGTCCAAAAAATTGTAAATTTCCAAATGTTGGTGAAAGGGTCTTAATCACTACATGAAACATCAAAAATTTACGCATCGATGCATGGGTGTAGGAAGAAATAGATCAATGGTATTTTATGGATCGGAACATGATATTAATAAATTATATGGTATTTATTTGAATAAAGAACAAAAGATCATGATATTTTGGTATTATGAGAATAATTAAAAAAAACATAGGACCACCATGTAAGTTGATACAAGGGTCACTGCATCACTAAATGAAAACATCGGAAGAAAATTTAATTTGGATGTAGACAATAAATGTGCATGGTTTACCACTCTACCAAGCAACTTGAAAGATGTAAGGTCTGATATTTACTTGAACCAAACTGGAATAAGCAGTCATGAGTTTGCTTCATCCTAACTATCCCCAGACATAATCCCAATCTAATCTTTGGAATCAAAATTTGTTTTTTTTTAATTTAACAATTGATAATAATTAATCATTATACTAACATAAAACCAATATTTATGACTATAATTGTGTAGTAAAAATAGTTTTAAAAATAAAGGAACTGTAGCTTCAATGCTCATCATGTACCAAATAATCTCAACATGTAGAAACAAATAATTTTATCTAAACAAACAATAAAACAAACATGTAACTAACAAATAAGTTCATCTCCTAATCATGCCCTCGAATAACAGCTTAAATATATATTACAAAAAACTTACTGTGATAAAATGTATGAAAAAACGGGCATAATACAACAAAAATATCCCATCTCAAATTCAAAAATTATTGCTGATATTTTTCTTTTTTTATAAACATTACACATCACCTCCTTTTAGGCTCCCTAAGAACTGCATGACACCTAATATTACAGCTTCTAAATTGGTAGCAAAATTGTTCGGGCTAATTAAACAAGGTAAGAACTAGTATTTCACAAAGCCTGTGTTTTTATGGGCTTTACCCAGTAGTAGCTCTACATTATCCTGGTGAAGTTGTAAAGTTTTAGCTAAAGCAAAGCCGCAGTACATACCATCTACAGCAGCACTCACGATTCCACCAGCATAACCAGCGCCTTCTCCAATTGGATAAAGTCCTCTCAGTGATGTGCTCTCGTATGTGTCTGTGTGTCGTTGAATCTGAACAGGCGAGCTCGTCCTCGTCTAGCAAAAAAGAGCAAGATTATCAGTAAGGCATTGGTACAAACACGCCATGTCCAAATCAAAAGAAGATTAAAAATTAGTTCCAAAGGGTTCAAATTTGAAACAGCATAGCTAGTCTTAGAAAGGTAGATAGTTGATCTTTTAGAACCCCTTGTTCTGGATATGATTTCAATGTACCATTTGTGTTATAGGAATGCTAATTTCAAAAATAAGCATTGCTATTTAGTCGGTATCATCATCTTTAGCATTTTCCGATAAAAAGGTGTTTATCTCATGAAGGATTTGATGAAGTTTCAATCCATGACAGCCTGACATCAACTCTCTCTTGATTAATTGCCAATTTCTAGACGAGGAAATAATGAACAAGAATCCTATAAATAATTGGTTTGCTCCAATTTCTCTAGAACAGAAAAATGTCATAGTTTCACTATAGGGAATCATGATCAAAGCCAACTTGAAGGAGGAATTTATATGTTCCGCAATAGTCTATTAGATCGATAGCATGATCTTTTCTCATAAATAAAGATCTATAATGAAATTGTTTGCGCTTGTAGCGCTCGCTAACACAATGAATATGATCTGGGATATTATGACTAATATGTATATGTATTATATTTGTAGATTTTTGACATCATCTATCAAATGGATTTGCAGGTTAAGTTTTGGACCCTTTTACAGCACTTATTACATCTGGTATTGTTTAGAGAATAGTAACAAGTGCAAGCAAACATATTTGTGTGCGCACGAGAGCACACACATATACAAATTCCTAGATGATTGCATATCCAGGAGAAATTTCTATACTCTTGGATATGTAAAACAAATTACATTTAAACTAAGATAAATTAACAAGTACATCTAACACAACGCACACAATGGTTTTCACATCCTAATCCAATTTATTTCAAGGATAATATGGACAGATATAGAAATATCGATTTACCTCAACACCATGAAGAAGGGCATCCTTGGTTATAAAACCTGGCAACTGCCAATTTCAAAGGGGAAAAAGAACATCAATATGACAAAGAAGAAGAAAAATGTCTTCATACTCGACTACTTGAAATCGGATGAAAAGAAAAGAAACCTCTTCATCAAACATTGTTATTGACTGTTTTAAAGCTTCAGTAATGCGAGCAGGGAATAATTCATGGAGGTTTGACGCTCGAACCCCTAACCGGTAGCTTGATGGCGGTAGGGATGTAGCTGAAATTACAATCAAAAGTCAAATCAGATTAAGATTTAACATGGATGCCGAGGATGGCTGCTAGCATGAATCAGAACATGCCACCTGTAAATCTCATGCAAAAAAGATTTGAGTTATAACATATCTCAATGGGCGAGATAATATGATTTCTACCTGACAATTTATTGTCAAGAAAATCGGTGACTGTCTGCACAGGAACAACAAAATTCCCACCCCCCATGATAGCTGCTTTCCTTTCAAATTTTCTCTGTTACAAAGTAAGCAGGGAAAAAAGGAGACTGGGTTAAATGAAGAAAGAGCAACACAGAGCAGATAAGCAACTTGAGGTAAAAGTATTGTCTGCTATTGAGGTAAAGCTGCGGCTCAACTTTTCGTCAAAATAAAAAAAAAAACTAAGTATTGATGAAGGTACTTGTATTTTTCCTCTATATCAACCAAAAGCGAGTGATTGTGAAGTTTAGGCAGCATTCAAACAATACAACTACCATTGCCATACAGATACCAAAAATAAACATGCAAGAGAAGCACACTAAAATAAAGATACGAAAAAACAAGTATACACGATTAAATAAAATTTAATGCTACAACTTTACCTAGCAAAAACAGGAATTACTGCAAAGATCTACTGGTTTTTTTCCTCCTTGTATCTTCTTATGCTTACCCATTTTAGGAAAAAAATGTAAAATAACACAGAAACTGGTAAGGAGAAACTCTTGAATAAAACCTGTTGGAGAATAATGTACCTGAAATTCAACACCTTTAAGAGGCCCGACACATTGAAAGGAATCAAAATCATTTGATGAGACGGTCACAACTAACGCTGCATTTGCCCATTTAGATGAACGCCGAGAGAAGGACATGCCATTGATGCAGAGTTCGTTTGGAGTTGTGCTAGTTAGAACCACCTTCCAAGATGAATAAAATAAAGCCATTCAAATTCAATGAGTGAGATTTCAATTTATTCAAACAGAATAACATTTTGTAACCAAGGAATCAAAACAAAGTTACCTGTCCCCCAGGGCACATGCAAAATGAATAACAGCTCCGATTCGAGACCTTTGCACTATGGCTCGGTCTATTATTTACTCCATTGACATACTTCACAACTTTGTAGTCTGCAACCGGAACTTTTCCACGCCCCTCGTGAACTTCAGTGGCCAATGCAGAGTACTACAAAAGAACAAACAAGATATCACTAATTTAGAATATCTTTCTTGTTTCCTTCTCTCTCTCTCTCTTTTTGGTTAAAGGGAAGCTCAAAATTCAAAAGAATAATTTAAGAAACCGGGGTACTAAGTAAACTTGCATCATGTTCCTCATTTGAGGAAGGACTTGAGACTTCAGCAAGTAGTTTCAAGTTTAGAATATGAGATAGGGAAGAAATATGTGAATAACTAATAACAAGCTTCACTATCAAGAGGCTATATACAAAATGACTGGCCTGAAATCAAAATCAATATCCAATTTACCTGAATGCTGTTTATTAGCTCTTGGGGATGCTCAATTCGCAATCCAACCTGTATCGGGAAGTCATGTATAAGTAGTATATTAATCAGCGGGAATATAAAAGGAGAAACTATATTCGAAACTTCTCAGTTTTGAGTTTACAATCGCCACCAGTAACATTATTGAAACAAAACTACCTAGCAGGGTGATACAGAGTCAGACAGGTGTAAATAAGCCACCGACTAATTGAAAATGACAAGTAATATAAAACAAATGAATTTAACAACTAAATCATAAACATCAGTAAACAATGATAAATACTTTCCTTACGATAATTGTAACTTTGAGAGATTTAGAATTCACAACACGGATGTGATGAATTAAATTATGCATCACATCTAATATATCAACATCTACGACTACCCAAAGAACTATAATGACAAAAATTAGATGAAAAATAGTAATATTGTTTTATGAAAAATTTCATTGTTCTTATGGATGTAGGTTTGATGATGCTCTACATTGGCGGTCTCCAAGATCTGGACACGTGGCAGATGACGTGTTCCAAAATTCAAAAGGAAGGGCCACAGGGGCCGACCAGGCAACCCCTGTACCCGACCCACAAGCACAAGCTGGCCCTCCTTGGGGCCCTCTGCAAGTTGGCCTCTCGACCCCTCAGCTCGTCCCGAGCTGTCACAGGACCAGGATTCCTCGGCCCTCTTGCTCGTCTCCGAGCTCCCTAGCCGAGGCCGTCTTCCTCGGTCCCTCCTACCAGATCCACCGCTCACGGGCGTAACTGCCGTTCCGCGAATCTCGCCATGCGCGGATTCTCCGCCAGCAACATCCCACGTTCCACGCCTCCGCGATCCCCATTAATGGGTGATCCGCTCCCTGCGCGAGTGTGACGTCGGGAGCGTAACTGCTGGCGAGATTCTTGTGACTGCTGCTGCGTGCCATCACCGTTATATAAACCCCCATCACAAAGGGGTCAAGGGAGCCATTCTTTACTCTTCTAAGCCGTTACTCTGCTCGGATCTCATCACTAACTTGATCGTCGGAGGGTCCTTAGTGGTACCAAACCACCCCGAGACTTCTTTGCAGGTACTCGGCACCAAACTCCTCATCTCACCTCTTCCACCAAAACCCATTGAGACCCACACGCAACAGAAGATAACCATCAAAATCCACCGGAAGATCAACGGAAGACAACATCTGACGGAGACATGAAAAGGACCTCCATCAGTTGGCGCCGTCTGTGGGAATATAACTCCACAAAACACAAAGTTGGCCTTCCTACCTCCGACCTCATGGCAAGCAACCATCCTGAAGATCCCGGTACCAACCGCCGCCTTCCACTCAACGAAGGCGGGGATGAGCCTCATCCAACGACCATCATCAACGCCCTCGCAGGCCTGATAGATCGGCTACAATCCCTCGTGGAGGCGCTCGTCCGCGTCCAGACGGCTGGGCCTGGGCCCAGATCGCCGCTCCACCGCCTCCAGAAGGCTCGGTCCCTGTCTGGACGGCTGACCACCAGCAGGCCGCGACTCCTGGCCACCGGTCTCTCGAGCCGGTACTCCTTGAGGCCTGCTGGGCGCCCCACGGTTCCACACCAAGGTCCGCCGCCAGAATGCCTCGCCTCGAGCCTCCTCGCGACCCTTATCCCCCTGAGGAGATGTCAGTCACTCGCCTATCCACAGGCATGGTCGACACCACCACCCTCAGCGGGGCCTCACAGAAGGGGTTCACCTCGGCGGCTCGAGAGCCTCCTCGCCCAAGGACCTGAGGCACCTCATCGAGAGGAACCGAGGCCGCTCCCAGACGCAGGTCACCCGCAGCGGGGGCCAGGAATCCCAAGACGCCGATTCCTCTGGAGACCACGGTCGGCTCAACGCTCTCGAGAAGAAAATCGAGGTCATGCGCCGGGAGGCTCACTTCTCGAGCGACGGGGCTAAGTACGCCTCCAATTCGCTCACGAAACCGTTCACCGAGGAATTACTCGCCATCCACAACAAGCCCCCAAAGGCCTCTCTGTTCGACGGGAAAACCGACCCGAAGGACCATTTGGATGCTTTCACCGCGGGGATGAGCTTCCAGGACCACTCCGACACCGCCCAGTGCAGGGCCTTCCCGGCAACCCTTATCCTCGCCGGTCGGGACTGGTTCCGGGGGCTCGAGCCCCGCTCGATCTCGACCTTCGACGAACTGGCTACTCAGTTCCTCAGCCATTTCGTTGGAAACCGTCGACAGAAGCACACGGTCGACTACCTCTTCACGGTTAAGAGTGGGGACAAGGAAACGTTCAAGGCCTACATTACCCGTTTCTACAACGCCCTCTTCGAGGTACCCGAGCACCGGGACGAGACCGTCATCACGGCGCTTAGATCTGGTCTGAGGCACAAGGAGTGGTTACGCTCCTTCGCGTTGGCACAACCTAAGACCATAGCCAAGGTCAAGGCGTGGACCGAGCGCGAGGTTCAGCTGGAATCCGAGGTGAACGCTAACCTCCCCCGAGCAGAACGATCCGACCTGAAGAAGAGGGCTCGGGAGGAGAGGCCGGAGCGTCAGCAGCCCTACCACCCGAGGTTCTAGGAGTATACCCCCTCAACGTCTCCCTCGCAGTATTGCTGGAGGAGGCCCAAAACGAGGGGTTCTTCAAGTTCCCTCCGATCCCGCGTCAGGCCGCAAAGCGAACCAGGGGTTCCTACTGCGCTTTCCACCAGGTACTGGGCCACGCCACGAAGGATTGCAAGCAACTGAGGGACTATATCGAAGAGCTCATCCGGTCCGGGCACCTCGTCGCCTACTTGAGGGACAAACGGCAGGCTAACCGCGAGCAAGAGCAGCATCCCCCTCCCGCCAACCTGACCATCGGTCAGATCATGCTCGTTTCAGCTGACGACCAACCCGGAGCTCAAGAAGCCCCATACCCTATGCCAAGCGCGGGGGCCAACAGTCCTTCAAGGAGCTCGGGCAAGGCCAATAAAGTCATCTACTAGCCTGTACTTTTCTTTTAGAGCAATGTAAACTCTTCCTAGGATCTATTGTTAATTTAATAAAGATCAATGGAGCATTGCGAAAAAGAAAGAAAACCCTTATTTATTCAAAAGGTATTATGGGCTCTTCAGCCATGCACGCAAAAGAAAAGGAAATTACAACAGTGGGGGAAGGGGGTGCAGCGAGCACTGCTCGTGGTACTCGGTAAAGATCTCCGTCAGTCGGGGCCTCGCGAGGTCCAACCTCTGTCCCCGGTTTCCCCCCCGCGCGTCGATCCCAAGCCTCAGCTCGTAGCAATCGCGGACAAGCGCCTCTGAGCGGGCCAGCCGGTTCGCGGAGATCAGGCCGAAACGCCTCAAAGACCGCAGCTTGCCCACGGCCTCGTCATAGAGCTGCTCGGACAGAGGGTTGTAAAGCCCCGGCGATGCCCTCCAGATGGAGTACATCAGCAGCTGCAGCAGGGAAGAGCGTCGGGAGAGCAGCCGGCCGAAATGGTCCTCAATGCTCCCGTAGACCGGTTGCACCGTGTCCTCGGTGCAGTTCTGGTCGTAAAGATACACGTCTTCGAAGTGGATGATATCGAGGATGGTAAACGGAAAGTCTTGCATTTTCGACGACTTGTTTATGGAGGATGGAAGGACCAGTACCTCTTCAGCCTTATATAGCCCACTACGCAGCTCAACAGTCGCCCGCTTTCACCCAAAGGTCGCTGCCACGCAGCGGTCATCAAGCCTTCTCTGATGGAATCGAAGCGACGCGCCCCTAGCACTTCGCCTCCTCCCGCATTCAATGCACATACTACGCGCACTATTGCCTCGACCGTTCCTATTCCCCATGCCTACAGCTAGACGGTCGGGCTGCACCTAACCAAGATTCAACCCAGCAGCTACCCTGCTCGGCCACTCCTGGTGGGTAGCTTCCCTACCACAACGCCAGGGATCAGAAAGCCCTCCCAGAGGCAGTCGAGCCCAAGGACCCCTCGCTCGGCTATCCCCAGCGGGCAGCCTCCCTGCCACAACGCCGGGATCAAAAAGCCCTCCCAGAAGCAGTCGAACCCGAGGACCCCTCGCTCGGCTATCCCCAGCAGGCAGCCTCCCTGCCACAACGCCGGGGATCAAAAAACCCTCCTAGAGGCAGTCGAGCCCGAAGATCCCTCGCTCGCCTATCCTTCAGGACAAAAGCCCTCGCCAAGAGGCACCGGGCAGTAACCCTGACCGGCCAAGGGTCCTTGGTAGGCTTCTACAACCCCTCCCGCGCTAAGGACCAAAATCTTCTCAGAGGCAGTCGAGTCCTTGCTCGGCTATCCCCGGCTGGTAGCTTCCTACCACAACCGACAGGGGTCAAAGTCCTCGCCAAGAGGCACTGGGCAGTAACCCTGCTCAGTCCCCGCCTTAAGGATCAAAGCCCTCGCAAGAGGCAACCGAGCAGCTACCCTGCTTGGTCAACTCCGGATGGTAGCTCCCTACCCACAACGCCAGGGATCAGAAAGCCTTCGGAAGAGGCACCAGAGCGGCTACCCCGCTCGTCCATCCCAGGCTGGTAGTTGCCTACCCCCGACGCCAGAAGTCAAAGCCCTCGCCAAGAGGCAATCGCGCAGCCCCACTGCCCAATCATCCTTAGTGAGCTTTTTACAGCCCCACCAGCGCTAAGGACTAAAGTCCCCCCGAAGCAGTCGAGTCCTTGCTCGGCTATCCCCGACTGGTAGTTTCCTACCACAACCGACAGGGATCGAAGCCCTCGCCATAAGACGGCCGCGCAGCTTCCCTGCCCGGTCATCCTTAGCGGGCTTCTTACAGCAGCACCCCAATGCTAATGATCGAGGCCCTCGCAAGGGGCGACCGATCAGCTACCCTGCCCAGTCACCCCCGGCTGGTGGTATATACTCGAAGTCAAAGATGCCCTGTGGCCCGTGGAGGATCCGAGACCCCAGTGAGGGGCGTCAGGTCTATCCAAGTCTAAACGATCTCCCCTCAACTCCGGAGCCCATGGGGATACCTCCTCGGCAGCGCTTGGCATGCTCGTCAGCTAGTGATTGAAGTCAACTCGACGGACGATCGCCAGACAGATTGCCAACCTGATATGAAAACACAACGGTACAAGCAGAGATACCTTGCGAGCATTCCTCACACAGAAGATGAAATGCAAACCGACGAAACAAGGATTTTCTTTTATTACCAAAAGCAAAGTTTTTACAAAGGATATTTTTTGGGGCTCCCCAGCCTTACAAAATTCAAAAAACAAAATAAAAGGAGGAAAACGGGGGCTCTACACCTCGGGGCCAGATATGATCTCGAGGTCCTCAACCTCCACCACGAGACGCGAGGGGTCCTCGGCGGCTTCCTCGCCAGGGACCTCTTCCCCCTGCTCATCAGCGTCCACAAGAGCGAACTCGGCCCGGAGATCTGCGTCGGCGAATTTCGACATCCGGGCCTTAACGGCATCGAGGGCGTCGTGCCAAATACGGGCCGTGGCCACGGCCAAGTCATCATAGAAGTCGTGCGACTTCTTATAGCCCTCCACCGCCCTCGATTCAGCGGACTTGGCCGCCGCCCCCAGCTCCTTTCGGAGGGTCTTCACCGTCCTCTTCAGGTTGCCGGCGAGCACCTGGACATCCTCGAGCTTGACCTCGGCAATCACGGCGGCCTCACGGTGCCGGGCTACCTCCCGCTTCCCGGCCTCCACCTCGCCTTCCAAGGCGGTGACCCTCGCCATCGCCGCCTCCAGCTTCCGTCTGGAGCTCTCTTCCAGCGAGGCGAGCCAGCCCGCAGCCTCCAGCGCCGAGGCTACCACCTCGGCTTCCATACGCAGGGCGAGGGCCACGTGCTGGAGAACCTGGAAGACGCGAAAAAGATCAGAAATATGAAGGCACCGAATCTCACAATGAACCAAACACTTACCTGCACGGACTCCTGAGCGATGGACGCCAGCTGAGCCCTGAAGGTCCTCCCGGGAACTCTACCCCCGGCTGAGGTCTCTATTTCATGCAGAAGGCTATCCGCAACGGACAGCCCCGATGGCACTGCGAAACGGAGGCCCCCTTCCTCCACTATGGTGGGCGAGGTCCGGTCCCGGGAAGGTCTCCGGGAGCTCCTCTTGAGCGGCTCCGAAGGAGAGCCGATCTCCTCTTCCGAGACCGGATCCTCCTGAATCAGGGGCCGCTTCCGGCCCGATAGTCTGCTGGGACCCGGGGCGGGATCCGCCCCCGAGCGCTCTCGGGACACCGCCACCGGAGCAGTAGGAGCCGGGGCGGGCTTCGCGCGAGAAGAACTGGCGCCCTCAGCCTTCGTAGCCTGCCTCGGCTGGCGCATGGAGGCTCTGAGCGAAACGAAGTCCATGGATCCTGCACGAAACAAATACCCAACAAATCAGCGACACAAGCAAAACACAAGCCAAAAAGCTAACCTAACTTACCGACGAACTCAACGGGGCTAAGCCCGGCCCAGCTCAGAACCCTCTCGGACAGCAGCACGTCAGGTCGGGGGATGGGCTCCCACGACGCCACCCTCACCGCGGCGGGGTCATCGAACTGGTTCCCCGGCAAACATTTCTCCCTCGACCACTTGGTAGGCACGAGCCAGTCCTCGCCCTCGGGAGGGGAAACGAAGAAAAATTTCTTTCTCCAATCATGAATACAATAGGGCAAGGCCACGACCCCAGTCCCCGCAACGCCCCCGACCGCTTCCTGAAAGAGAGATAGACCCATCTCGGGTCGCCTGCTCGACTGCCAGAGTGACTTTTGAAGACAAGAGAGGAATCGAGAACGGAAAGGCTGAAGGGAACCGCCTGTAACTTCAGACGGATCAGGAACCCGAGGAGGATCCTCCACGAGTTCAGCACTAATTGGCCGGGGGCCAAACCGAAAAAATTCAACGCAGCGATGACCTCGGAAGAGAAGGGCATGTGCATTCCACCCCAAAAAGCTTCCAAGTACAGAGCGATTTCCCTTCCCCGTACTTAGTCCGCCCTCTCTCCTTCCTTGGCCAGTCGGAGCGTGTAGCACGAGGGGATGTGGAAGCGAGCCCGAGCATTGGCGAGCTCATCCTCATGCCTCACCCAGCACGAGGAGCCAGGGGCTGCATCTGCCGCCTCCTCCCTGGAGGCGGACCCCGCCTCACGATCCCGGGGAGAGGATCCAACCCCTGCTCCCCGAGGGGCTCAGACACAACTAAAGGGACACTAGAACCTATTTCTACAACGTCTACTGACTCTACAAAGGAAGACATCTAACCTTGGAAAAAAGGGAAATCTACCGGGGCCAAAAGCGAGAGAAAGGAGACGAGCGCCAAGCAACCAGAACTTAAGAGAGGGAAATATGAAAGAGTAGGGGCCCAAGGGCGGACCCCGCCCCTATTTATTGCTGCAAACGGCCTCATCCAACGGCGCCCGTCATCTCCCGCCGAAACGACTCCTCGTGCCCAGCGGCTCCGATCGCTCCACGTGTCGATTCTGCACTAGCCCGCGTCCCATCAGACGTCGCAGGCCTGCATACGTCGCGTCAACCAATCAACGCTTGACGCGTGGACCGTCGCTTCAGTTGCAGAGTGCACGAACCGGCGCACCTTCTTTAAATACGGAGATCTTGCCCCGATTCGCTAGCGGAAAAGACAACTGACAACCCGAGAACTCATCCCGACGAAGCCTTGAGAAGGAGCTCACCTCGGGAGGTCTAGCAGTCCACTCCTGACCCGACCCGCTAGCTGGTCGGGACAAGAGTAGGGGGCTAATGATGATGCTCTACATTGGCAGTCTCCAAGATCTGGACACGTGGCAAATGACGTGTCCCAAAATTCAGAAGGAAGGGCCACAGAGGCCGACCAGGCAACCCCTGTACCCGACCCACAAGCACAAGCTGGCCCTCCTTGGGGCCCTCTGCAAGTTGGCCTCCTCGACCCCCCAGCTCGTCCCGAGCTGTCACAGGACCAGGATTCCTCGGCCCTCTTGCTTGTCTCCGAGCTCCCTAGCCGAGGCCGTCTTCTTCGGTCCCTCCGACCAGATCCACCGCTCACGGGCGTAACCGTCGTTCCGCGAATCTCGCCATGCACGGATTCTCCGCCAGCAACATCTCACGTTTCACGCCTCCGCGATCCCCATTAATGGGCGATCCGCTCTCTGCGCGAGCGTAACTGATGGCGAGATTCTCGCGCCTGCTGTTGCGTGCCATCACCGTTATATAAACCCCCATCACAAAGGGGTCAAGGGAGCCATTCTTTACTCTTCTAAGCCGTTACTCTGCTCGGATCTCATCACTAACTTGATCGTCGGAGGGTCCTTGGTGATACCAAACCATCCCGGGACTTCTTTGCAGGTACTCGGCACCAAACTCCTCATACCCCCTCTTCCACCAAAACCCATTGAGACCCACACGCAACAGAAGATAACCATCAAAATCCACCGGGAGATCAACGGAAGACAACATCTGATGGAGACCTGAAAAGGACCTCCATCAGTTATAGCTCAAACTCTGATATTTCAATAAGTTCAATACATGTCATGATATCTGATATCATGATATAAATGTTAACATTAATATTTTTTGTCGTTGGATGAACTTGTGACAAACTACACCCTGTACTGGTAGCTTTCCTGTTATAGATGACAGTAGAACAATAGTTGAGCTAGCTGAACATGATGGTAAATTCAACTTACAGCAAAATCCTTGGGGATCATATCTACATTATGCCGTAGAAGCATTTGATATGCATCTCGAGCTGAGTGACCAACAGCTAGAACAACTGCATCAAAGAAAAAGTTCTGATTACCAGAACCTGGCTCGTGTGCATTGGAAACTTTGATTCCCAAAACTTGTCCACTCTCTACAATAAGATCATCCAATCTTGTCCCGAAGTTTATTTTGACCTGCGTAAAAAGAATAAAATAACATAATCAAAGCAAATCACTACATTTTTCACCTTGGCTTAGTCACTGGTCCAAACACTTGAATTCAACAGATAGTGTCACTCACACCCAATTCCTGTAGATGGAGACGGAAATTGCGCAGCAATGGAACTAATCTATCTGTCCCTAGGTGAGGTTTTCCATCAATTAAGATATGCGGAGGAGCACCAAAGCGAACCAAGGTCTTCATAACCTGTTAATAACATTACTCATCAGGGGAAAACAACTTAAGCACAAGGTGCAAACTAATGTATTTGTCTTCCTAGAGATTAGACTCAGTCTTAACAGTTGATACACATTAATATGACCACATCACATGTGATCACAGTTGAGCACTAGTATCAACTTTATCGGAGTAGATACAAGTAAACACAAATAACATTTCATTGAAAACAGGTGAATACAAGCACCGTCTTAGTCTCTAAATTCAACAAACAATCAAACAAAAATAACCTACTATGATATAATTGTCCAGCTAGGGATTCCTTATGTTTTAACTTGTAGATATGAGCATCTAAGAAGAATATCCTGCTTGGGACTCCTTATATTTTTATATGTTACCTAGGCTGTAATGAATCCTGATATCATTATCATTAATTGGATATCGCTATATTTTGGTTTGCTTCAAGATATTGTCTTGTATATTCATCACATAAATAGAATCACAAATTTGTTGCTGGCTGAACGAGGAAATTAAGCTGCTACTCATCAAGCTTACTAGTCTTAAATTATAAGAAGAAAGAAAGAACATTTTATTCTAAGTGCTTTTAGATGAGTACCTTGAATTTTACATATTACAAAGAAATAATCCATCAAATTAATTTTTATTTTCTTTAAGTTTCACAAAACTTCATTGTAATTCATAAGGAATAAAGAGTTGTTTTAACATTTTACTTCAAAAATTTTCTTAAAGTAAATGGCTGAATTAGAATCTTTATTACTTGTACCAAACTCAAGAAGGGATTCGATCATTTTCTGATAAGTATTTTTGCAGTAAAAACAAATCAATAACGCCATTATGAATTTAAACCAAGTTGACAGTATTAAAATGAAAAACCAAAGTTAATGGTGCTTCAATATAATTTATGAAGTCCAGGGTATCTATTTGAGAAACATGGACATCCCATTTATAGAGTTAAAAAAGTTCATCAAATCCAAATAGTAATAGAACCTGATGCTAGCCTTTAAAAGACATTACGCTAGTTGCGTTAGGGATTCGAATTGCTAAAATAAAACCGAGGACTTATAAATAATAACAGAAAAAATGAAAATCAAATGTACAGGGTTCTGATTCTCACAGCTTGAACACTATCACTGTTTTTTCCAATCCTAGTCACCAGCTTTCCATCACTCCATGTACCTGCACCACCCTGCCATTGGCTAAGTATTTTATAAATATGATTTGATTACAAGACTGCAGCAACATTGAAAATTCAGTATTTCAGAGATATGATTTGCTTACAAGATTCCAGTTTTGCTGTCAAAATTTTGTGAGTGCAAACTATACTACAATATAAGTGCATAACAAATTTATTTCTTCTAATCAGCATTTTTACCAACAACTTTCAAACTGTAAATAAAACCTGGCTACTGGCATCGGATGAGAGAGGGAAAAGATCAAGGGTACTCAAATCATCTCCAAGAAATAATAAAAAGTGAACATAAATCTTCAGATAAAATCAATCTATTTCGTAAAAATCATTTTTTATTAATAAATATCAGTAGTAGCAAAAATAGCAATGAAAAAGATTGTAGCGATGATAGAAACCAAGACTAAAGCTTTAAGATGAGGCAGATTATGGAGAATAACCTCCATTCATGTAATTCCTAACATAAAACAATCCCCTCCAGGCTTATGCCAACATTTCCAGCAAAGTCCAGTAGGAAAGTATACGGATGATCATCCACAAATAAACATAAAGAATATTTTTCCATTGAGGGGTTCATGTTACTAATAATAAATAATTTTCAGATAGCAAAATCACATGTGATGCTGTTTGCTGCTCTCAACTCTGAACTGTATCTATAAAGAAACATTGCAATGCGTGCCTGGTCTTAAAATCAGGAATTGAGATTAACAAGGCAAAATAATTTTGACAAAAATGAATTAAAGGGTAATCAATAGTACTAGGTTAATAACAAACATTACTAACTCCAACAATTAGGGTATGTCAAGCATGATACAAAGTGATAAGTTATGCTAAAATTCAGTTTGATGCCCTGCATGATAGATATATGTACCACGGTTAGATAAGAAACAAATGGAAGTTTCAAACAGATGGATGGTAAACGCTTGCAAGTATAAAATATGTATTTCTCACTGTTCATTCCCAGAAAAAAAAGGAGAGTTGAAAACATGTAGTAATTTCGTGTCGAGGAAATTAACATTGGAATGTAGATAACATATATAGAAAGGATGGGTATATTGAGTTGCTAACTACTTTACTAGGAATTTGTAAATAGAGAGCATATATGTTTTGGACAAACCTCTACCCATACCCGTTGGTCCCCATTATGACAATGTTAGATGATTAGTGAACTGGCAACTTAAACAGATAGACGATGAAATGTTGCTAACTCTAACTGAAGCATTACAACTACTCTAACAGCCAATGGCATTGCATGCACCCCACTTACTAATTTAGCTAGCCATCGCTGTTATCACCTCTAACATATGTGGCCAAAAGGGAATTCTGTCTCTTGTGATTACTTGATAATCTGACAGTAGAACTGCAGGTTTTATAGTATTTAAGGCAACACTGTAGTAAATATGTTGGAGGGGGAAAGTGGCTCCTGTTTTAAATGCATCTTGCTTCTTTCCCCTTTTTTTGCCCTCCCCCCCCGGGGGGGGGGGGAGTTCCTATCTCTAAAGTTATTATTATCATGTTTGGCAGGAAATGGAGAAAGATCGTTTAAAAAAGGGGAAATTCATAATTAGTATTAGTCCATAAACTCTATTATCTAAATTCTGTAAAAATATGTTAACGTGGTACAGATGGGAACAGAACAAACCTCCCCAAAGCAAAAATTGCTCTCTGAATGCAGAACTCGTCGAACTACTAAAGCACCAATATCACATCCTCTCTGCTCAACAGCTTTACCCCTTTCTATCAAGGTAACCTCTGCTCCAAGTTCCCCCAGCACAAGGGCAGCAAATAAACCTGATGGTCCACTGCCCACAACTGCAATCTTTGGTTTCTTGGAAGTTGGCTTGAACGAGTCAGTACTGTGACCATTAACTGTTTCTTTCATTGGTTCTTTAACTTGGATCTTTTTGCAATCATGTAGCATGTTGATCAGATCAGTAAAAGCCTTTCCCTCAGGCATATACTCTACAAGCCCTAGTTTAGGTTCTAATCTAGAAATGAAGTCCCAAGTACGAGGCTCCAGGTACAGAAGTTTCTTAGCATCCATGTCCACAGTATACACAAATTTAGGTTCCTTCAGTATCTACAAACAACATGAAAAACAGGTAAGCAATTGCCAAGAAAAATTCAAAATTAACATAAAAACTCCATGGAGAGAGGAAGAGGTGATGGACATGGGAATTGTGACAAAAAGGTCACAAGTTCAAGGAATGCAGCCAACCAACAATAATAGGAATGACTGAATGAAGCTAGGTGGATCAATTTAACCAATGTTAATCTCTAGCAATGAATGTATATGCAGCTAACATACAATGTGATGAATTTTGAGTCAAGTGGTCAAGATCTAAAGGTTCATGTCTCCCATCATTCGAGTTTTAGACCGTATGCTCCTTTGAGTGCTCAAATTCACCGCTATATGGGTGACCGCCAAGATAAGAGCTAAGGCCGTTTCACAAATGTAGCTAAAACACCGTTCTTGAGGGAAGTTGTGAGCATTACATTCATGTTCCTTGCTCAATTTCAGATAATTTATAATTTATAACAAGAATAAGTGTTCTTTGAGCAGCTACGTTTAAAGAAGGCTTACGGATGAATTGGCCCAGTATTTTTAACCAGATAATTAAAGCCGACCTGGCCAATTTACATAGTCGGGCATGTGATACCTCTTTCAACAACTTGAATGTGGCATAATGATTGGAGGATCATTACATCATGACATATGGAGTTTCCATTGGAGATTGGAGGCTCGATTCATGGCTGCTTTAAAACATTAAACTATCCAAAATAATCTTGGAAGCACCCAAACCTTTGGTTAAACAGATTTCCCAGGTATGGTCTGGGCAACTCATCTATATGCTGGTAAAAACATCCAAGTCTAATCCTATTATTGATTGGACCAATTTAGGGTCAAGCAGAATTACACGAACAGGCACCAAACAACCCAATTATCATCCTTATAATTTTGCCACCTTTTTTCTCAATAAACCAAAGTTTCTTTTAAACTACATGGTTGAAATTATTATTATCTTTTGTCTATCTAAAAATTTTAACCAGCCCAAAAAGTTTGAGATAAAGGGTAGTTTTTTCTTTATTTGAAATAATAACTTGATAAAATAAGAATCCTGCATAAATTGCAGGAAACCTACTTTTTTTATTTTGTTCCCAATAGCATGCAACCAACCTTGGCCTCGAACAACTTCCACTTTACCCACTTTATTAAACCAATTGCTTCAAGGTGCGTTATGTAACCCATATCATTATAGCTAAATGTTCATGTGTCACTGAAGTGAAACAAAGGGATGATCAAGGAAAATTTGAAGCAATTCGGGTTAATTAGTGGGGTTAGGGTGGTTTCTGCCGTTTGGCCAAAAGCATTGGCATTTTCTAAAATAAAAATCGAACCTTTCGGGCGTCAAACGATTTCCGAACAACCGTGAAAGCTTCCTTCGGCAGCATTGCAGCAACCTACATCAGAAAAAGAAACCATCTCCTTCCATAAACACGACGACCGACGACGACCGAAATCGTAAACAGAGCGACAAAAGGAGAACTTACAGGGAATTCGAGAACTTTGGCGATGGCTTCAAGAAGAGGAGGCGAGACTTCGAACGAATCCTTGCCATGATCTTTGTGAACAGGGACTCCGAGCTTGGAGAGCCTCCAGAGCCCTTCTTCTCTGTTCTCGATGTCGGTCTGGATTAGGGTTTTGTTGAGCTTCTCGAGCTTCTTCTTCTCCGATGGGTACCGCTTCTTCCCCGTCCTCTTCCCGCATCGCACCTCTAGGGTTTTGAAGAGATGGGGTGAGGACCTTTGAGGGAGGAAATTTCTACGGTTAGGGTTAGGGTTAGGGTTTGGGAACGAGAGAGATGAGACGAGTGAAAAAGGCGGGAATTTGGCCCTCGATGCCATCGCTCAGACAGAGGAGAAGATAAGCCTCTGTGTTGGGTTTTTGTGAGGGGCTTGGGCTTTGGCTTGAGTTACGGTCACCTCCGGTGAGCATAAGGGGACTCCCTTGTAGGGCTTCATTACAGGCCCAAACCCAATAATAGGCCCAAGCCCAATTATAAGAGTGCGGAGAAATTAACAGCGAGAAATATAATATAGGTGCTCTCTAAACCTCCGGGCTGGAATAATGACATGACTGAAGTCGAAAACTTGATTGACCGGCAAACTAAACAATGGAACTACTCTTTAATCAATCAAAGTTTTGACTCAACTATAGCTGCGAGAATCATAGCAGCCCCAATCAATTCCTATAATTCGCACTAAAAATGATTGATTAGCGTGGATTCACACTCAAGATGGAACTTTTCCATCAAAATCCTGCCATCATAGGTTCGCTACAATAGGGCCCTGAATCAAAACAGCAGAACGGTTCTCAACTTCGTATGGAACAACTGGATTCTTTTGCCGAGAATCAAGTATTCCATTTGGAGAATTATGATGAACGCCCTCCCACCGAATGTACGTCGAGCATGCTTCAGTCAATCGATCCCATGTGCACTCGCTGTAATAATGAGCCTGAAACGATATCACATCCACTGTTCAAGTGCCCGTATGCCTGTCAAACTTGGAGGCTAGGTGATGTTGATCCTCAAAACCTTTCTCAAAAATCCGTCGAATAAAATTTCATGGATTGGATTGAGCACGGTGCAGCGCACCGTTCTCTTTTATTTGGGGTTGTATTGCAATTATGGAAGGCTAGATGCTGTATGATTTTTAATAAATCATTCCCCCCCTCAAGTGTCTTGATACAATAAGCAAAAGTTCTTTGCAGTGAGGCCGAGCCTTCCACTATGAGGCAACAAAGTAATCAGGGCAGACTACCTGATTGTTGGTCCCTAGCACAATATCGTCCCTCACAATAAACGTGGATGGTAGTTTCCGATAGCATACAAGTGTGGCTGCTTGGAATTTTATTGGTCAAGATAAAAATGGAGTTGTACTTTTTATTGGTGCCGGTCGTACTAATGCAAATGATGCGGAAGCAACGGAGTCAGAATGCGTGTTGGAAGCTTTTAAATGGTGTCACAACAAACACATTTCAAATGCCGAGATTCGCTGCGATGCACTAACAGTTGTTCAGGTCTTCACGTCCATTAATTATTCTACTCCATGGAGATTGGCCCATATATATGACGAAGATAGAACGATTCTTGAAGATCTATCTCATATTTACATCATACATACTCCCAGACTTTAGAACTTGGCATCCCACTCTTTGGTGGCGATGGCTCTCGCACACAACCAGTTTGGTCAATGGGAAATTCTCGAATTTCCTGCTTCCTTTCGCAATACTTGATGTATTTCACAAAATTTTAGTTGCATGATGAAATAATGCAATAAAGGTTAAGTCCATTTTTCCAAAAAAAATATATAATTAATATAATATAATATAGGTTTATATCTTAAAAAGAAATGAAATTCATGAGAATCCTTTTCTTTCTTTCTCCCAAACTTCCAGCTTCTTTATTATGAGATCCTCACAAGAATTTACGGATGCGAGAGGAGATTACGAATAACAACATACAAAGATGATCACTATGGCCATGTTTAAATATGGAGCCGGGATAACCGTGGTTTATTTTTAAGTGGAGATAGAGAGATGCAAACTATGGTTTGTAAGCCTCAAACTTCAAAAATGGAGTTTACAAAACTTTGATCAGATTGGAATTGAGATAACTGTAGTTTTCTCAGCATTTGGGCTAAGATAAGTACAATTATACCAAAATATGGATACAGTATACCAAAATGTGGATACAGCATGCATATGTATAAGGTAGGTTATCACAAAAAGAAAATGCTACATAGAAATATTGTCATCATACCAACACCAAATAAACAGCAGCCGAGATAGCATTACTTCAGAACAAAGATCACCAGCGTTAGTTACCAGAAATCACCCAGTGTTTGAGTGCAACCCTTTTGTCTTTGGCAAACTGTTGCATCCATTTTGAACTCCAGAGATTTGCAAATAAAAAGTCTAGCCCCTTGTTCATTTTCACATAGGACCTCAAACCCCTGGTCCAAGACATCATTCCGAAACTTACGTACCATCGAGCGCATAAACACACATTCGGATAGTTTCTCACTCCAGTGAATGGTGTGTACATTCTTAATAGCAGTTGCATTTTCCTTGATAGCTTTGACTATGTGGTTCGTCTTATCATCGGCTGAAGGCTCGTTTCAGGCAGATTGTAGGCTTGGACAGGCATTTGTGGTCATGGCAGCATTTGTGTTCAACCTCAACCCTTTGTATTTGACAAATTGTTGCATGCATCCAGTTCTGTTTGGCCCTCAAATTAAGGCTTGGCTATAAAGATTCAAGCTTTATGTTCGTACTCATATAGGGCTTCGAATGCCATGTCCAAGACATCAGTTGGAAACTTTTAAGCTCAAGCTCATAAGCACATTGGGATAGCTTCTCGCTCCAGTGAAGGATGCGTGCATGTTCAATAGCATTTGCAAGTTCTTTAATAGCTCCAGCTATTTGGTTTGTCTTATCATCGACTAAAGGCTCATTTTGGACAAACTGTCGACTTTGACAGGCATTTGTAGATAAAGCGGCATTTGTGTTCAACCTCAACCCCTTGTCTCTGGAAAAACTGCTGCATCAAGTTCCGTTTGGCCCTCAGAGGCTTGGCTATAAAGAGTCTAGCTTTGTGTTCATTCTCATACAAGGTGTTAAGAATAAGATTTAGATTTAATTAGATTGGTAAGATTTAGATTTGATTAGAATATTTATATTTCCTATTATTAGAAAAACAATAATATATACACAGGGAATTTTCTAGACACCTCATAATTTTTCCCTAAAACAAATTCCCTTTTACATGGTATTTGAGCACTATATCCCTAACACCTAGCCTTGACGCCATCACTGCGCTTCCTCTTCACCTCATCACCCTCCACCGTGCCCTCGTCACCTCCAACCACAGCCGCTTCCCTTCATCGTCCTCACTGCCCCTCATCGCCACCGCTGTGCCCTCGTTGCCTCATCAAACCACCGCTGTCCTCGACATCTCCCAACCGCCAACCGTCGATACCATCAACCGCCGCTGCCTTCATCACCCTCGTAACCAATCACCGCTACCATCAGCCGCCTCTGTCCCTCGTCGCCCCCCAACAGCCAACAGCCGCTGCCATCAACCACCATTGCACCTCATCGCCCTCGTAGATCCGCTACCCCTTTTCTCCCTCGTAGCCTTCTTGATCTCCATCGCAGATTCATCGCTGCCCTGAATCTGCTCATCGCTACGGATCTGGATTAACCGATCGATCATCGCTGCTAACAGCCCCAAGCCATCGTAGGCCGCCATCGATAGTATTATTCCTTGATTCTTATGGATTAAGAGTTATATATTTGATGTGATTTGTTGTTATTGGATTTGCGTTAGTGATTGCTTGGTGTTCGAGTTAGAAAATTACCCTCTTATTGTGAAATTGTTAGTGCTATTTGATTATGAGTGATAAAAAGATTGTCTCTAAACGATACACTAATATTTTGTATACTAATTTTATTACAAGAACCCAATTGAACACCGGCAACAATGCGCGATGGAAACAGGCACTGAAAATGTTTGGTGATGAGTTGTTCCCTTATAAAAAAGGGAAAGAGAAAGAAAGAGATGAAAAGAAAAGAAACCCTCTCATGCGCAAAGCACGTGAGCGGTCACATTCAAACCATGTGACCACCGGCTTTAAGAAAGATTAAATCCTATGATTTGGCTTTCACGTGTTAAACACGTGAGCGCTCACATGGAATACAGATAAACAAAAACCATATGAGCCCCCATGTGTTAAACACGTGAGCGCCGAATACAGATAAACTAAAACCCATATCGGGTTCACGTGTTAAACACGTGAGCGCTCATGCGAAAAATACGTGAGTGCATCAATTTAAAGCACAAGCTTAAGATAGAATTAAATTCAAAATAAAATCAAATTCTATTTGAGAAAATATTTCTTCCCAATCTTTTTAAATACTAGAAGGATTTTCACTGTTAAACAGAGAGACTCTAGATTCAAAATCCAATGGTTGTTATAATATCACTAACCAAATCAGAAAATAAAAATCGATTTTTTTTTTAGGGAAATACTCTTCTAATCTTGTTAAAACAAACAGAAAATATTTTCTGTTAAATAAAATTCTCCGGATCTTAGATCCAACGGCGGATAAAATTCCCCGAGTGATCTTTGAAAGATTTTCTCAAGCTAATTGATATTTTTCCTCTCTTATATAAAGGACCCGAGACTTCAAGTCTCAGAGAGATAGGAGACCCCCAAGCTTTCGATAAAAAGTGAAAACCCTCTGCAAGCTTCCGCGGGAGAGAAAATTCTCTTTACAAATAGCAGAGAATTTAATTCTCTTTCTTAAGAAAGATTGTCTTCCTCTTTCGAAACTCTAGGTAAAGAAAATAGAGAGATCAAAGAAGCTCCTTTACCTATCATGCACACACTCACAAGGGTTTAACCATATAAAAAGAACTTAGTTTTTTCTCTGGATCTGAGATCCGCAAGACAAGTCTCCCATAAACTGAGAATTTAATTCTCATTGGGAAGATCTTGCTCTTCAGACTCAAGATTTAGAGAAAAACTATGTTGTTCTATCACCCCCATTAAATATGATAAAAGAATATGGAAGGAAAAGATAGAATTTACAGCACATGAATTTAATTCCTTTAAAAATATATTTTATCTACTTTAACCCTTCAAAGAACTTAGTTCTCATAAAAAAAATAGAAAAGAAGAACTTAGTTCTTTGCATGAAGTATGGGGGAGGCTCACATGAAAGGCACGCGAAGATCCAGAAAATAAAGACTCACGTGATATCCATGTGAGCATTCAAAAGAAACTATGAAGATAGTGCCTCACATGATATCCACATGAGCGCACATAAGGCCCACCTGAAGACAGCGCCTCATGTGCCATGCACGTAGGCGCTTGAAAAATTACAAGTTTGAGCGCCTCACGCGATACCCACGTGAGCGCCATAAAAAAGTGCTTAGCACTGATAAGGCAATGCCCAAGCCTGAGCGTCCCACATGATATCCACATGAGCGCCAGAGCATGATCTGGATATTATATCCATAGCCTAAATGACTAAATGTTTATCACTGATAGGGCAACGCCCAAACCTGAGCATCTCACGTGATATACACGTGAGTCTTATAAAATGAGTGCTTAGCACTGGGCGGGCAATTGAAAGCCCAATACCTAGTCCAAAAGGGACTAAGCTTTTCTGAAGATAAACTTCTGTGATTATAGATCAAATGAGCCCATATGCTCATTGTAATCGAGCCCATATTCTCACCCCTATTAAATTGATTTTAAAAAGATTAATGATTTACCTATGCTTCTAAATCGATTTTAGTCTCATATCAGACTAACGTATCATTAGCCCATATGCTCATATATTTTAGTCGATCTTAATCTAAAATAAGATTAACGATCTTTAAATCCATGAACTAATGGAACATATAATCTAGGTTCAAACCCAAGTCTAATATATACGGATTTGGACTAATCCGCGCCCTATGGGCGACGGCATAAACTAGTCTCCGTATACAATCCACGAGAAACCATAATAAACAATATATATAACACAATACGAATTGACCTACTGGAGCAAGTGAAAGTTGTTATCGCGACGCGATAGCTTAGTTAACTGCAGGGGTTTGCGCGTGCAGGGAAAATCATCCCCACAATCAAAACCCCCTCATAAATGAGGGGGATTCTGATACAACGGTCGCATCTGTCCAAACCTCTAATGTATGGTGCCATAAATCAACTTGGTATTTTTCGGAGAGGTGGATGGATATGTTCCAAACAGTATATGTCCCTAAATGCAGGCAAGACGTCCTATCACAGTTCGTCTCTATTTTCGGCGGTAAACAGGAGCATAGGTTAATAAGGCATCTCACTGAGCCACTGTCACGCCCCATTTTTCAGAAGACAGTAACGGCATGTGACGAGGCCCGCAACGTATTTACTATGAGAATGTCATTTCCCTTAATAAATATGTTAAGCGTATATAAGTAATATAATAATGTGCAAGAATTAATAAGGGCAATAAAAATAAGCAGCAACTTTATTTACATTCAAATTCAAATATAGATGTATAAAAGTGAAAGATACAATTACTGAAAAAGATGCCTAAACAATGACATACAGAGAATAACTGCAGAAATGAAACTAGTAATCTGGCTGGGCAGTAATCTGATCGAAGTCCTCCTGGCCAGGCTCGATCTCCTCAGTGTCCGGTATTCTTGACGGACATTCCAAGGAAAAGAAATAGAGAGGAATGTCGTCGGCGAACTAGCGCTCGGTAAGTCCCCAAAAGAAATTAAGTAATGACGAATGAAGGTGTGTAAAATGAATAGAAACCAAGTACTAATGAGCAGGTAAGGTTGTATACTAATGAACAGGTAAGGTTGTATGGAAAAGTATCTTGAGCATGTCGTATATATGTATAAGGTTGATTATTCTAACGTGGTTGTTTGTAATTTGATAAAGAAGATAAGCGTGCATACGAGAGTAGTCTGACGTATCCCGTAGACCAAAGGTACAGGAACACAAGGCCCCATCAAACCCACGGGACAACAGCACAGAATATTCATGTTAGGTGTCTTTTAGTGAACTATCGTGCCACGTTATATATTCTTTATCAATCTACCCCTCATCCCCGCGTATTTTATTGTATAGTTCAAGTTTACAGATCTTGACCGAAACCATGAATATAAAGAGTACAGGTTCATATTCAAGTTGTATTCAGGTATTCATGTCCAGTTCATGTCAAATTATATTCATGATTCGGTCAAATCAGGTCAAATGTTCAACTTCAAGATGAAGTGTTCAAGTTCAAGTTTGGATATTCAAGTTCAAGATCAAGTGTTCGAGTTTGGGTTTGAGTTCAAGTTCAAGTCAGGTTCGAGTTTGGGTTCAGATTCTACGCATATCTTATTAATGAATTTAGCTTGTGAAATTCTTGAGTTTGGAAAATATCGACAACTGCTGCATATGGACGGCAGGATTTGTGTATTTTATAAAGGCGATTGCCATTTGATAATTCCACCTTAAGCTTGCGATTTATATTTAGAGAGAGGCAAGCGGTGCATCATTTTCTCCGGCACTCCCAAGGCAACTGACAAGAGAAAATGTCACTCAAACCAATTTGTAACCTAAAATACGTAAGCTAGACTAGTATTTTGATTTCTAGGGGTATTTTTATAAAATGTCATTTAAAATTCTTGAGAGTTTTTAATTCATCCTAAAATCTTGAATATATTTTTAATAAGAATAAGTTGATTAAAATGTTGCGATTTTTGTATAAAAATGTATTTTATATTTGATGGTATTTTAGTGATAAACTTAGGTTTAAAAGTTTATGGTATTTTTATGAAAAACGCCACTTTTGGAAATTTAATGGTATTTTTGTGTAAGTTTAATCTTTCATTTAAGAATATAGTTTTCACAATTTTATTTTTTTTCAAAATATGAATTTATGATTTATATAATTTTCCAACGATTTAACTTGTAAACAAAAATTCGTATTTTCATTAAAATCGTATTTTATTCTTTTCGAGGCTGAATTCTCCATGAGGAGTTCTGCATCTCGCTCTACTGTCCTAAAAATGTGCGATAACCCACAGCATTCACAAACGGGTCCCCTAACGAAAGTTGTAGGGGCGTAATTACAAAAAATTTAAAACAGCGATTCATAAAAAGTAGTTTTAGAAAACGAAGGTATCTTCTTGAAAATTTGTAACATTTCAGAAAAATAGTAAATATTATTTTGGAATTTAAATAATAATATTTTGGATTTTATGGATATGATAACCAATATGGATTTGAGTTTTCATAGATTGGTATAATTATATACCTTTATTTATGGAAAATAATTGGAATTAAAATAAATTTATAATTATGAAAGCATTTATTTAAGTGGGAATTTTTTAAATCAACCTATAATTATATCCATACAAGTTATAATATTAAAACTAATTTGTATTTTCCTAATTAGTATACTAAACCAAAACTTACTTTGACCATATGATTAGTGTGCATGACATGTTAACAAGTGGATGTAAATTAGCTTTCTTTTATACTCCTTTTCATTTGGGTTTATACAATTAATGATATATTTAGTTTTATTTCAACTAGAGAACATTTAATTAAATTGGTTTTCTTTTATTTAATTAGTGCACATATATATAATTAGTTAAGTACCTTAACTATAAAGATATGCTTAAAACCTTACCAAAAGTTTTAGTTGCCATGGCATGTTAATGATATGTTAACTTTTTTATTTGTGTTTAATGTTTTTTTTTGTTTTTTTTATTTTGAAATGAGAGAGAGAGACATGGAGGCATGGTTGGGATATGGTATTTAAATATTGAGAATAGAGAGAGGGGGGAGAGATATCGCAAATTCCACCGTTCACTTCTCTTCCTCTTTTCTTCTTCATCTTCCTCTTCTTCTTCCTCTTCTTCTTTACCATCTCCAAAACATCCCTCACCCTCACAACCATGACAACATCCTAAAATCATATATTTTTTGGTCCAAACCTCTCCATTTATCAAGTTCTTCAAGCTTGATCATTTGCTAACCTCTAAAAGTTGGAGTTCCTTCTCCTTTTCAATTTCAAGAGAGATAAAATCTCATTTTTCTTATGTTCTTAATAATACTTTCTATGCAAACTACTTATTTTTGCTAAAGTTCATGTTTTTATGTCTTGAGCTTTCACAAGTGCGGTTTTTATAGTAGATGTGGGATTTTATTATAGATGTGAGTTGTGTTGGGTATAGTAGTTGTTTACTTGGTGATTACAACTTATTTAGGGATAGATGAGGGTATTTTGATGTAAGTATTCATGGTTTAAAATGTTTTAAGTTTTCAAACATGGTTTTCATTGAGTTTTGAAGTGCAATTTAAATCTGGAGTAGTTTGGGATCTCTGCAAAATATTTTGCGTATAGATTCGGCCTATTTAGACCACCAGGAGATCCCACAAAGTGTCCGAGACCCTAACTCCCAAGCTGGACAGCAAATTATGGTCAAAACGAATTTTTTGGCGGCCCAAATTTCGATGTAGGTGTCGGGGTTTGGTCAGTAGATCTTATACATGATATATAAACCTCTTTTATTTGCTAAATTGTCCCAGATTTCCTGAGTCAAAATCTGGAGGTGTTATACTTAGCTTTTTGACGACATCTTACGATTTCTAAACTTGGTTTTTTGATTTTTATGTCTTGACTTGGTTGTTCGACGTTCGTATGTCGACGCCGGGGATATTTTGTCGTTTTGGCACGCTTTGGCCATAGGTTCTAACCTATATGCGCTTCACTCGTCGTTTCGATTTTGATATGGGTTTTTATGTGATTTTGTTACGATTTTGTAACGACTCTGAAATCACTGTACAGAAATTTCTTGTTATTGTACAGAAAAGGGTATTACAGCATGTGTAAGAGTTATAAATTAGATTTGTTTAATAAAAGCAAGAAATAACTTGTAGCTCACTGATAAAGTGTCACGACCCGTAATTTAGCACGTGACCGGCATTTAAATTACGCAACGTCTAAAGGCGTAACGTAAATCAAGTAAGCCGAAGCCCAGAAAATCAAAACTTTTTGCGGAAAAATAGTGGGGGTGCAGTTTTGAAATAAAAATATAATGAAATCAAGTTTTTCTTTAAATGCATAGATATTGAAACATGAAAATGCACGTGGATTATACTATATTTGAAAACATGTTTCGTCTTTTAAAATTTCGGGCAACGCCTCTCTTGTATATTTTGATCCAAAACCACATACACAACAATATATAGGTATCCCCAAGCGGGAACTAGCTCTTCGTCAACTGGCGGAATCATAACCACGCAATATGTAACACCCTAGTTCATTTATACTAGTTCTAGTTCATGTATTTCTTTATTATGGTATTTTCCTGATTTATCGTATTTTGGGTGCGAATGGTATTTCACATTAGTATTGCATCCGACCCGACCCGCTTGCTTGAAACCATCTTGATTCCTGTTTATGGTTTATCCTGACTTGTTATATGGATCCGTGCACTTTCATATTTTACACATTGCATATTCGCATTATATTTGGCATCTGCATTTTAATATAACATTTTAAATCACATAAAATATTTTTAAAATATATTACATGGCCTGCATGATACCCCTGATCCGGTGGTAGCATCCGCGCATCTTCTTCTTGTCCCGTTCAGTGAAACGGACTTATTTGGATGGCTACGCACACGTGCATGCATCCGTTCTTGGGGTATGCATTTTCGTTACCCGGATATTCAATTTTAATTTTAGCTGACACGTATATTTTCCGTATTTTAAAACTGGATTTTTAGACCCGACTCGGACGTATTTTGTACTATTTTTGTATTAGCCAAAAACTCAAATTTATCTAATATTATATTTTATATATATATTCACTTATATTTCTACTAACTAACTACTAACTAATCGAATATATTCTAAATATATATATATATATATATATATATATATATTAAATATTTCTTTAGCATCCTAACTGCACAGGCTTTCTCTCTTTCTCTCTCCTCTCTCTCTCTCTCTCCTCTCTCTCTCGTGATCTCCTCTCTCTCTCTCTCTAAATAACTTTATATATATTAATTGTTTCTTAACTATTCCCTTTCCACAACCCACGTTCTCTTTCTTTTCTATTTCATTCCCAGTTCCCGCTACCTCAACCCTAGCCATAGCTCACGCTCAAACCCACGCCGCACTCGCCCTTCGCCACCGCCGACTCCCTCGTCGACCTCGTCATCGCCTCCTCATCTCCTTCGATCACTTCCCTCACTCTGACACCACCTCCGTCACCTCCCCTGCGAACCCACGGCCACGAGAACCCACGTCCCCGACTGGACAACCCGACCTCGCCGCCGATCATCTCGTCGGCCTCGTCTCCACCTCCTCGTCCTCCTTCTTGTTCCTCCACTCTCTCTCCCTCACATTTTTCCTCTGCCGTCTTTGCCTCTGACTTCAAGAACCCAAGAACCCATGCCTCGTCGCTGCACTCGTCGCCGGCGACAACCTCGTCGGCCCCACCTCCCTGCGTCACCATCCCCATCTCTTCTCTTCCCTCTCTCCAAACGCCCTACAAACCAAACCCTTATTTTCCCTGCACACCCCTTCAACCCTACACCTCGCTGCCCTTTGCCGAGCACCCTCGCAACACCTTGCCGGAGCTTCGACCTATCGTCGTCGTATCCCTCGCCACCTCCTCTGACCCGAGACAACCACAGAGCACCAACCACAATAAGCCTTTCTCTTCTTCTTCTTCATCTTTCTTTCTTTCTTTTCCTTCTTTTCTTTTCCCGTTCTTGAAATCTTGATTTGCAGTCATCACCGGAGCCGTGACCGTCGCTGCCGATCCAAACGACCCAGAGGACGTACCTTACCTGCGTGATCACCATCTTGCGTTGCTTGGACCCGTCCCACGTACCGTGCATGCGTTGCGACGTTTTACCGACGTCGGACGTGCCGTACATATCCATTTCGTGTTCCTTCTAGGCAAGTTTATCTTGCTACATGCTACATTACTCTATATACATCTATTTTAATAAATACAATACTGGTATTTCAAATTATGCACCCCATGTTTACCTTTATAGTTTTTCGACATCCGTCTGCATCTGTACGTGTTACTTTACATCTAGCGCATGCAAATCTTTCTTGTTACATACTATACTACCATATACTGCATCGAATGGAATATTTGCATCTCATACTGCTTAGTTGTACATCCCACATTACCATTTTACTGTTTTTGGATACCCGTTTGCATCCATCCCATTTAAATATATATAACTGCATCTATAAATCACATTAATACATAATACTGTGATATTAACACCCCATATTTAATAAAGTGCATCCTAATTAGTATTGGAACTATAAATGTAACCCTAATCGATAATTGTGCATCCATATCATTGATTTTATATCTATTTGCATACCATGTCACATTATTTCATTTTATTGTTATATTAGTACTCCATACTTGATTTTGTGCACCCATACTTATTACAGTTTGATTATGAGCACCCGCTTAATACTTGTGCACTACCTGACATGACCTAATATACTACTTGACATGACTTGATACTTGTGCACTACCTGACACGACCTAATATACTACTTGACATGACTTGATACTTGTGTACTACCTGACATGACCTAATACACTACTTGACATGACTTGATACATGTGCACTACCTGATATGACCTAATACACTACTTGACATGACTTAATACATGTGCACTACCTGACATGACCTGATATATTACTACTTGACTTATTACCTGATTGTGTTACTAATGCCAACAATCTTGACCTGTTGTCCCTACGGACATATCCCGTGTCTATTTAGACAAACCTGTACCTACTTAATCCTGTGTTGGCATTAGCTCCAGATTTATCAATACCTGACTTACACACATAACCTTGGGGGTATGGGGAAATCAAGATTGTAACTGAACGTAACTCAAAGGGCTATTACATCTTGTACCGTGGTCCCGTGGGGTATGAACGGGACATAGACTCACAGTCTATTGTATATTGTACCGTGGTCCCGTGGGGAATGAACGGGGTATAAACCGATGGGTTACGATGAAAATTACATTAATTGATTTCGAATAACTTTAGAGTAGATAACCCTATAGCACAGTTTAGACTACTCACTGCACCTCACCTATAATATATCCTGTTCACTGATCTATATTCATGTTACTGCTTATTTCCTGATAACTTGTTATTGTTCATGCCTTGTATATTTCATTACACCCTGCTTGCTTAGAATTATTGATATTATGACGCACTGACGTCTGGGTTTTGCATGGCCCGGATCCCTTATCTTTATCGCAGGCTGTCCAGGAATATTTGGTTCAACAGGGCGAGCAGTGAAGACCTGTTATTAGTTTAGTTTAGTTTTCCTTTCAGTATTTTTTCATTCCTGATGTGAGCCCGCATTATGGGACGTACATTCCAGATTATTATTGTACTTGGATCTTTTGCTTCCGTATTATTTTATTCCATGACTCGTTTATTCTGGTTTATGGACATGTATTAGATAGTTTATTACTGTTCTTGATATCTCTACAGCCGTAATGTGACTGTGGAGGGATATTTCCTATCCACAGGTAGCATGGTTGGCTCTGTCACGTGCCGATCTTAGCGCACTCTGAGAAGCGGGGCGTGACAGGGTTTGTTTGGTATCAGAGCCATAAGATTTAGGTTGATCGGGTTTGATTCTTTTGTAGTTGGGTATTGGACCCAATACACGAATCAGAAAACTCATAATTAGGAACATGTCCTGCCACATTGTTATCATGATTCTTGAATCATATCTTTCTCTTGACCCTTGTTTTGACGATATGCAAACAACTTTCTATCTCGGTTTGAAATTCTTTTGGTTCCCTATTGTTTCTCTCGTCCTATTCTTTTGATTCTGATACTAAGATTTAGGCGACTTGAACGGAGTTATGTGATTGTATCCATGAACTGCAGTATGGTTACAATGCGGTACTCTATTTAAGTAACTTGGAGTCCTGGTCTTCATTCATTTCCTTGTTCCATGGTCGTTTTATTACCTTGGTTCTCTCAGTTTCATTGCTTACCAGTTCATGTTTTGCAGATCTCTTGGTGATCGATACCGGCAGTTATGATGTTGTCTTAGGAATGGACTGTTCCCTGATTAAAAATCAGGAATTACCTCAATGAGGTATCACGTGTTGACACGTGATCAAGGGTCACGTGTTGACACGTGATCTCTTTACAGAATTAAATTCTAAGCAAGCTGAGGTGTAAACAAATGGCTAAGGAAAGACCCCAATGGGGGGTCACGTGCTCACACGTGACCAGGGGTCACGTGTTGACACGTGATGATCTTTCAGCCCAATTAAATTCTGAATAAGAAGGGGTCACGTGCCAACACGTGACATGCTTTGAAAGCCCTTATAACTTGATAGAATTAAATTCTAATTAAGGGAAATCAAAGACCCTAACTAGGAAAGTATTTCTCCAAATCTTTCCAAACAAAAAAGAATTATGGGGGGCCGTTGGATTAAAAATCCAAGGGTGATTAAAAATCACCAATTTATGGAAAGATTTTAGACAAGGAAAGATTTCCCTAAATTTCACCAAAAATAACAAACAGAATATCTTTTGGATTGAAAATCCAATGGTGAATAAAATTTACTGAGTGATCTAAAAGATCATATTAGTTATGAAAACAAACAAAATCTTGCAATGAAAGATTTACTAAACAAATTGATTCTTTTCCTTCTCCTATAAATAGGAGCCAAGAAGAGAAGAAAGAGAGAGAATTTTGGGATCTTGAAACTTTCTAAAGGCAAATAGCAGAGAGAAAAGAGAGGAGAAGTTAATTCTCAAGAAAGAAACCCTAGGTGAGAAAGTGGAAAGGGATCAAAACTTCAAAAAAGGGAATTTAATTCTCAAATCTAAGAGTTTAACTCTTCTGCAAAAGAACTTAGTTCTTCCTCTGGTTGAAGATCTGCAGAAGCAAATCTCCCCATAGGTTGAGAATTTAATTCTCATCGGGTTGAGATTATGCCATGCAGATCCAAAACTTAGAGGGGAAATTGAGTTTAGAGAATTTAATTCTCCCAAATTCACAGGAATTTAATTCCTCAAAAATAAAATTAAGGTTTAACCCTATATGAGAATTTAATTCTCCCAAATTTATAGGAATTTAATTCCTTCAAGATAAGCTAAGGTTTAACCCTATATGAGAATTCAATTCTCTTAAAATTCACAGGAATTTAATTCCTCCTAAAATGAAATTAGGGTTTCACCCTATATAAGAATTTAATTCTTTTACATATATGGGAATTTAATCCCCCTAAAAGAAATTAGGGTTTAAGACTACATAAAAATTTAATTCTTTCACATACATAGGAATTTAATTCCTCTAAAACCATAATTAGGGTTTAACCCCACAGAGAATTTAATTCTTAAGAGACTTGAAAAATCTCCATGCATGCAAAAAGTTAGGTCACGTGTCCCCACATGACCCCTGAACAGATCCTCCAAAATAAGAAGGAATTAACTTTGAGGCAATGCCTCACGTGTTCCCACGTAACCTCCTAAACGACGAGAATAAAAGCAAAGGCAGATTTTAATTTGGGCGCTCTCACGTGTTACACGTGACCCCTTGATAAATGCTTTAATAATCAGCGCATAAAGCTCCATCACGTGCCAACACGTGATGGCCAGAAAGTTAAAAAGTGTTTAACACTTATTTGCAGAACAAAGTAAGAGGGATCTGGCCCCACCTTTGGGTGTCCTCACGTGTCCCCACGTGACCCATCCCTATTTAGTGTTTAGCACTAATTTAAAGGTTTTATTTCCAGTGTTTAACACTGTCGTCCTCTAGTGTTTAACACTAATTTGAGAGTTTTATTTCCAGTGTTTAACACTGTTGTCTTTTAGTATTTAACACTAATTTAAGAGTTTTATTTCCAGTGTTTAACACTGTTGTTCTCTAGTGTTTAACACTATTTCTAGCCAAATTGGCTAATTTTCCAGAGGTAAAGCCTCCCCTTCAACTGAATCTCAAAGTTGAGTAAAATTCAGAGCTATAATGTTTGAAGCTCGGTCAAAGATAAAAATGTTACCAAAGCCCTCAAACTCTTGTTTGAGCATTGCTGAATGATGAGGGGCTGAACCCAGACAAATGTCTAATGGTCCAAAGAGCCAATATTTCAAACTTAATTGGACTTAGCCCAAATTGGCCATAAGTCCTCAATTCAGACTTAACTGAGCCAATGTGCTTAAAATATAATTAATTGATCTTAGTTCCAAATTGGACTACAGATCACTTAATCCACTTTGGTTCGAGGGTACATCTCATCACTCCTCTGATATTTGTCGTTGTAATCCTTCAACATCTTCAGAGAGGTGACGAGTCCCGACAACCACACATTTCACGGACTCTGATGTCCTTAACCTTGACTGTGAGGTCTTTAAACTCACGGACTATGATGTCCTTAACCTTGACCGCGATGTCTTTAAACTAACATTGGACTGTAGGGTCCTTAAACCAATGGACTATGATGTCCTTAACCTTGACCGTGATGTTTTTAAACTAACATTGGACTGTGGGGTCCTTAAACCCATGGACTATGATGTCCTTAACCTCGACCGTGATGTCATTAAACTAACATTGGACTGTGGGGTCCTTAAATTTATGGACTATGATGTCCTTAACCTTGACCGTGATGTTTTTAAACTAACATTGGACCGAGATGTCCTTAAACTAACAATGGACCACCATGTCCTTAAACTGGCAATCGACCGTAATGTCCCTAAACTAAACAATAGAGTTCAAATGCTCACTTGTTGGATCTAAATGGTCCTGTTAAGTTGATCTTAGTCTAAAATTAGACTAACGTATCCTTAACATACGTTTAAGTTGATCTTAGTCCCAAAGGAGACTAACGTATCCATAAACCCAAACCAAAACCCAAATCTAAGAAAATACGGATTTGGACTAATCCACGCCCTACGGGCGACAACATAAATTAGTCTCCGTATACAATCCACGGGCAACCAAACACAAAACAAACACCCACGACACGAAGTGACCATATGGGGAAGGAGAAAGTTGTTACCGCGATACGGTAGCGTAATTAATTGCAGGGGCTTGCGCCTGCAGGGAAGAGCGTCCCCACAATCAAAAACCCCTCAAACGAGGGGGAATCTGACGAAGTCTGCTACATCGGACGCATCCGTTTAAACATTCAATACTTGGTGCCATAAATCAACTTGGCATCTTCGGAGAGGTGGACGGATAGCCCCAATTAGCATCTGCCCCGAAATTCAGTCTAGACGTTCGCCGCGTCTCTGCGGCATCTTTCGGAGGGGAACAGATTCTGGCACCCCCGGTGGGACCTTTTCCTCTTTCCACTCCACACTTCGTGTGTCGTGTTCGCGAGCAAATCGCGGTTTGCTAATGGTTGCCCTTGGGTTCGAGATACTAAGATTTGGCGTTTTGCTTGGTGCAGAAAGCGAAGGATCAATGGCGTCCACTTGTATGAAGTGTTCCAGCTGCAACTGCAACGCACGCTCCGCCTCATCTGGAGGCATAGCTTACGGGCCCCAAGCGGCTTCCCTGTTCACGATGCCGGTGGAACAGGTCACTCAGGCCACCACTGGATTGTTTTTCGGGACCATGCTCCCGCCAACGAGCTTCAGCGCTCCTATACCAACACAAGAGGCTCCCAAGAAGTCGGTCTTTGATCGGCTCACAACTACTGTGGCCCCTCTCAACGGGTCGTCCAGCTCCAGCGCCTCGGTCTTCGCCGGATTGGGCCAAAGTTCCTGTGGGCCCATGATGAAGCCTGCAATTCAAGAAAAGGTTATTCCGAAAAGAGTAACCATCCATGCTCCCGAAGTCGTCAAGGCGGCTTCTCCTGCCAAAGGATCGGTCTTTACAAGACTGACTGTTCCGGCTCCTCCTGTCAAGGCGGCTTCTCCTGTCAAGGCGACTTCTCCTACCAAAGGATCGGTCTTTAAATATACTACGCTAGCGGGAAAAGGTCACCAAACACAGGATCAGTAGCACAAGGGTTAACAAAGTAAAGAACAAAATTCTCCATCTCTCTCTCTGCTTTCTCCAGCACATCGAAGCGACGGTTCTCGCGAGGAGTCGCTCCCCATCGATCGACGCCATGTTCGTCCGCGAAAGCAGACATAATAGCTCACCGGGCCTTTATTTGGCTCAGCAGGTGAATTGAGCAATCCTTCAAAGCCTGAGTAATCAGGCACGCTTCGTGAAAGCCCTCGAGCTTTTCTTCAGCCGCGTCAAGCATCGCCAGGGTCATCTCCGCCGGGTGAGGAGGGATGTCGGCAAGCACGGCCGCGAGAATCATCCGGAGCCAGAGGGACCCCATCGGGATGGGGGACCCCTACGGATCGAGAGTTCATACATCGCCGAGTCGCATTTGTCATCGGTAAGGAGTGGATCCACCAATCGGGCGGCAAAGCGGGGGATCATCTCCTCGATAGGAACTTCCCATGGCTGTCGACGAACATGAGAGCGATTGCAGGCCATGGCGCTCGGTTGTTTCTCAAGACAAATCACACCAAAATAAAAATAAATCTCTCTGTGAAGAGAAAAGAAGGCTATGGCCTCAGATATAAAGATGGGCATTAAGTGTTGAGCGCGGAAAATTTTGCATGTTAAAGCTATTTCCAAGGCCTAAAAAAGGAAAGGCACCAGAAATTAAGGAGATGGAACTATTTCCAAGGCTACTTTTCTGCATCTGATATTGTGCACTAAAAATACGGCATTGGAAAGTTTTTTGAACAGTCTCATCAAAAGGACCCCACGTGTGGAGCACGTGAGCCCCAAACTTGACGCGCACTAAAAAATGGAATAGCACCCTGCATATTAGAAGCACCAACAACAATAACAGCAAAATGATAAAATCCCATAGAAAGGCATACAAACATACAAAGACATAATAGAACTTATCATTCATACTTTAAGAAGTTCATACAAAATAAAGAGAACACGTTTACAATGGTAAGACCTTAGACGCAGGGCATGGATTGAGAAACTCGAATGTAACTTTGTCCAAGATCTTCCAGACATTTCGAACCATCCTGGTATGCTTCTTCTCGCGGTCGCAAGCATCGCGGTCCTCAGAATGTCCTCCACCCTCCGATAGGCGGCAAGTATGGCTGACTGCTGAAAGGCTTGGTGCAAGAGATCAATGAGGTGATCTCTCCTCCTCTTTGAGATCAAGCTCATCAGGTACACCGAATGTACCTTATCCTCAGCAGTGTCCAAGGCCCCGAGCGGTACGCCGGTGCAAAAGAGAGGGAGTGCCTCCCAGATCGCCAGCACGATCAATCTCAGAAGAGAAGAGCGACGATGGAGTAGCCGATGATTGTACTCGTCGAAGCGGCTCATGATCTCAGCGCACTGAGCATTGGTGAACTCCTGGTTTTGACTGCGGCCCAGTGCACGAATATTCCCATAGGAAATGATTTCGTCTAGACCGTACATATGGGCATCCATAATACCTGAAATAAAGGTCATGAGAATTGTTACAAAGCTTCTGTTCCATTAATTGCAGAAGGACAACCTAGGGCAAAGAGACCCTAAGAAGCCTCCATGTGAAGAAACCGAGTTCTTCATAGGAATTAAATTCCTTATTAAGAAAAGGGAATTAAACTCCCAGAAACCCTTTTGGGATGGAACTAAATTCCATAGATTTTAACCGCCACCATTATCTCCATAAAGATCATATGAACCCTAAAAAGATCTACTGTTGAAGGTTAAATGGTTTCATACTTTGGTTGAAAAACTTGAAGAAAAAATGGGTTCATATTCAAAAAGGGTAAAAACCCTTGTTTTGGATTTAAAATCCAGAGGAAGGTGAGAGTTCATCGTTCATTCAAGAGCATTACCTAAAGAAAAGAGTCTTTTTCGGACAGAGTTAAACTCTGAAGATGATTCGAGACAGAGAACTAAGCTCTGGAAGAAGAGAATTAAATTCTCAGAAAAAGTTTGCAAGGAGGAAGATAAGCAAAGTGGAGGCGTCCCTGAAATGACCCCTATATTTATAGGATGTGATGGAAACGCTTCATCTACCCGAGGCCTTAGAAAGATCCAACGGTCATCAAGGTGACAGCGTTGCACTCACGTGCCGACACGTGAGAACAACGCTGTGAGGGCATTTGTTTCCTGATTTAAAATCAGAAAAGTTTACGGAGGAGGCATCACGTGCTAGCACGTGACCAGCAGTCACGTGTTGGCACGAGACATTTAAAAGCAGCGGCAAAGCCAGAGTCAGCTCCCCGATTAAATCAAAGAAAAGGCTCCAGAAAGGGTCACGTGCTCATACGTGAGTAGGGGTCACGTGTTGGCACGTGACGGTTGAACAGCGGCCAGAAAACATAGCGCAGAAAGGAGAAGAAAGCTCGTTCCAGGGGGTCACGTGCCTACACGTGATCAAGGGTCACGTGATCACACGTGACCGGCTTTCAAAGCCTCTCTATTTAACAGAATTAAATTCTGAAAGGCGTTCAAATCTTTCCAAAGGAGAATGATTATTTGGAACCGATTGATTTAAAAATCTAAAGGTGATTAAATATCACCTATTAATGGAAAAATCTTGAACTTGGAAAGATTTCCCCTTAAAATCTAATCGAAATAACAAAGGAATATCTTTGGATTTAATATCCAATGGTGAATAAAATTCACCTAATAATCCAAAGGTCCAAATGAATGATGAATGCAAATCAAATCTCTAATGAATACAAATCAAATCCCTCAATGAATGATTCACTAAAACTAATTGATTCTGCTCCTTCTCCTATAAATAGGAGCCAAGAGACATACAAAAAAGAAAAGAGGGACAGAAAGAGAGAGAAAAAAAGAAATAGAGCCTTGAGACTTTGGAAGAATTTGATCTGCTGCAGAAGAAAACCTTAGGTAAGAAAGGAGAGGCTTCAAAAGAGAATTTAATTCTCAAAAGAGTTTAACTCTTATATTAAAAAAGAAGAACTTAGTTCTCTCTTTAGTGGAGCATCTGCAAAGTGCACATCTCCCCATGAATTGAGAATTTAATTCTCATTAGGTTGAGATCCTGCCATGCAGATCCAAAGCATAGGGAGGGAATGGAAGTTTGAGAATTTAATTCTCACAGAACTATAGGAATTTAATTCCTTTGAAATAAAATTAGGGTTTAACCCTATGTTATAGGAATTTAATTCCTTCAAAATGAACGGAACCAGGGTTTAACCCTAGTTGAGAACTTAAATCTGTCAAAATAACAGGAATTTAATTCCCTTAAGAAAGAAGAAATTAGGGTTTCACCCTATGACAGAACTTAATTCCTCACATATATGGGAATTCAATTCTTACAGAAGACAAGTTAGAGTTCAACTCTATCTAAGAATATAATTCTTCAGAAGAAAGTGGAGATTTAATGAAGAATTTGATTCTTAAGCAAACATGCAAAGAAGTAAGGTCACGTGCTACCACGTGACCCCTGAAAAGCTCCACAGGGGAGGGCGCCCTCACGTGCTACCACGTGACCCCTCTTGCCTTAGTGTTTAACACTAAATTGGAATCCCTGAGTCCAGTGTTTAACACTGATTTGCCTTAGTGTTCAACACTAATTAAAGAACTTTACTTGCAGTGTTTAACACTGAATTTCTTAGTGTTTAACACTAAATTAAATCTCTGTTAACAGAGTTTAACATTAATTGTCTTAGTGTTCAACACTAAATTAAAATCTCTGTCACCAGTGTTCAACACTGATTTTAACACTAATTTGATATCCCTGTTGCCAGTGTTTAACACTGATTTGTTTTAGTGTTTAACACTAATTCGAAAGCCCTGTTGCTGGTGTTCAACACCAACTATCTTTTAGTGTTTAACACTAATTCGAAAGCCCTGTTGCTGGTGTTCAACACCAACTATCTTTTAGTATTAAACACTAACTTATCAATCTCATTCCCAGTGTTCAACACTGACTGGTCTTTAGTGTTTAACACTAGCTTCAGCCCAATTGGCTAAGTTCTAGAGGCAAAGCCTCTCCTTCAATAGACCAACAAAAAGCCAATATTCCAAACATGATTGGACTTAGCCCAAGCTGGCCATAAGTCCTCAATCCAAACTTAACTGGGCTAATGGGCTCATAACATAATTAATTGGTCTTAGTCCCAAATTGGGCTAAAGATTATTTGATCTACCTCGGTTTAAGGGTACATCTCTTCACTCCTTTGATACTTGGCGTTGTAATTCCTCAACGTCTTCAAAGAGGTGACGGGTCCCGATAACCACATATTGATACGGACTGTGGAGTCCTTAAATCCACGGACTATAAGGTCCTTAACCTTGACCGCGATGTCTTAAAACTAACATCGGACTGTGGAGTCCTTAAACCCACGGACTATGAGGTCCTTAACCTTGACCGCGATGTCTTAAAACTAACAACGGACTGTGGAGTCCTTAAATCCACGGACCATGAGGTCCTTAACCTTGACCGCGATGTCTTAAAACTAACAACGGACTGTGGAGTCATTAAATCCACGGACCATGAGGTCTTTAACCTTGACCGCGATGTCTTAAAACTAACATCGGACTGTGGAGTCCTTAAATCCACGGACTATGAGGTCCTTAACCTTGACCGCGATGTCTTAAAACTAACAACGGACTGTGGAGTCCTTAAATCCACGAACTATGAGGTCCTTAACCTTGACCGCGATGTCTTAAAACTAACAACGGACTGTGGAGTCCTTAAATCCACGGACTATGAGGTCCTTAACCTCGACCGCAACGTCTTAAAACTAACATTGGACCGCAATGTCCTTAAACTACCTATGGACCGCAATGTCCTTAAACTACCCGTTGACCGCAATGTCACTAAACTAAACAACAGGGCTCCCCTAATAGTTCTCTTGTCGGATCTAAATGATCCCGTTAAATTGATCTTAGTCTAAAAATCGGACTAACGTATCCTTAACAAACGTTTAAGTCGATCTTAGTCTCAAATGAGACTAACGTATCCTTAAACACAACCCCCCAAACCCAAATCTAAGAAAGATACGGATTTGGACTAGTCCACGCCCTACGGGTGACGACATAATTCAGTCTCCGTATACAATCCACGGGCAACCAAACACAAAACAAACACCCACAACACGAAGTGACCATCTGAAGAAGGAGAAAGTTGCTACCGCCATGCGGTAGCGTAATTAACTGCAGGGGCTTGCGTTTGCAGGGAAGAGCGTCCCCACAATCAAAAACCCCTCAAGCGAGGGGGAATCTGACGAAGTCTGCTACATCGGACGCATCCGTTTAAACCTTCGATATATGGTGCCATAAATCAACTTGGCACCTTCGGAGAGGTAGACGGATAGCACCAATTAGCATCTGTCCCGAATCTTAGGCAAAACGTCATGTCATGGCCACCATTCGGAGGGGAACAAACCCCTTAGCTGAAGCTCTAACGGATAAACGCCTAAATTCCCATCACGTGACAGCACGTGATACTTCAAAGTATTCAATACTTTTGACTAAATAAAATAATGGGAATCAGGACGCTCTCACGTGTCCACACGTGACCCCTCTCTTCTTAGTATTTAACACTAACCTGGAGATTTTGTCCCCAGTGTTTAACACTGATTTTCTTAGTGTTTAACACTAATTGGAAAACTCTATTTGCAGTGTTTAACACTGATTTGCTTAGTGTTTAACACTAATTTGGAAACTCTGTTCCCAGTGTTCAACACTGATTATCTTTTAGTGTTTAACACTAACTTGTTAATCTTATTCCCAGTGTTTAACACTAGTTTTAGCCCAATTGGCTAAGTTTCCAGAGGCAAAGCCTCTCCTTCAATGAACCAACAGAGGGCCAATATCCCAAACATGATTGGACTTAGCCCAATCTGGCTATAAGTCCTCAATTCAAACTTAACTGGGCCAATGGGCTCATAATATAATAATTGATCTTAGTTTCCAAATTGGACTACAGATTACTTAATCTACCTCGGTTTAAGGGTACATCTCCTCACTCCTTTGATACTTGGCGTTGTAATTCCTCAACGTCTTCAAAAAGGTGGCGAGTCCCGATGACCACACATTGATACGGACTGTGGGGTCCTTAAACTCATGGACTATGAGGTCCTTAACCTTGACCGTAATGTCTTAAAACTAACGCCGGACTGTGGGGTCCTTAAACCCTCGGACTATGACGTCCTTAACCTTGACCGGAATATCTCAAAACTAACGACGGACTATGACGTCCTTAACCTTGACTGTAATGTCTTAAAACTAACGCCGGACTGTGGGGTCCTTAAACCCTCGGACTTCGACGTCCTTAACCTTAACCGTAATGTCTTAAAACTAGCATTGGACCGCAATGTTCTTAAACTACCTGTTGACCGCAATGTTACTGAACTAAACAACAGGGCTCCCTGAATTGCTCTTTTGTCGGATCTAAACGATCCCGTTAAGTTGATCTTAGTCAAAAATTAGACTAACGTATCCTTAACAAACGTTTAAGTCGATCTTAGTCTCAAACGAGGCTAACGTATCCTTAAACACAACTCTCAAACCCAAATCTAAGATAATACGGATTTGGACTAGTCCACGCCCTACGGGCGACGACATAACTCAGTCTCCGTATACAATCCACGGGCAACCGAACACGAAACAAACACACACGATACGAAGTGATCATCTGGAGAAGGAGAAAATTGTTACCGTGATGCGGTAGCGTAATTAACTGCAGGGGCTTGCGCCTGCAGGGAAGAGCGTCCCCACAATCAAAAACCCCTCAAGCGAGGGGGAATCTGACGAAGTCTGCTACATCGGATACATCCGTTTAAACCTTCGATACATGGTGTCATAAATTAACTTGGCATCTTCGGAGAGGTGGACGGATAGCACCAATTAGCATCTGCCCCGAATTTCAGGCAAGACGTCCGTCTTGCGCGTCTTTCGGAGGGGAACAAGGCCATTATTGTACATGATTGTATATTATAGTGGATGCTTGGACATATAGAGAGAGTACTTTCTTGCTCGACATGATAGTATGCTTTCTGGTTGCTCTTTGTCTTAACATGTAGACTTGTATTGTGATACTGTCTTGCTCTCACATGTTGATAAAACCCTTAGGATGTGTACTTGACTACCAGAGCTATGATGGAGATCATACTAGTGGGGCCAGGATAATCTATAAGTTCATTCTTTAATTGTTTCTAGCCGAGAGTGTATCGAGACGGGGCATCGATATTCCAGAGTAGACTAGCGTATACGCTTCTTGACCCATATGATGGGCGATGGATGATCCCACATCCATTGGTGTTTGACATCAAAAATGGTATACAGGTGCTCAGTGGAGACTGGGTACACTGAACATGACTCGCCGAGAACTCCTAGATGGTATTATACCTAGCGTCAGATAGCAGTTCTCTGGTGACACTGGTACATGTTAGTTTGTAGACCCGAGATCGTCATAGAGTCTTGTGTGATTCCCACCGTGCTTTGATTTCCACCTTACCACGTTCAAGAGAACGTGCAAAACGGTGGTTTTTTGGTACAGTCCCGAGTCACATGGAGGCAATGAGCGATAGGAGGGGATTCGTCTCTCCCGGTATTGGGGGTTGATGTTGCGTTGTGCTCGATTGGCCATAACAGGAAGTCCCTGGCCATGGCTGATATGGAGATTTACTGGTAAGTGTTATCAGTAGTTTCTCAACCTGTTATGAGCCTCATATCGGCATGACTTATCAAGTTACTGGGATCTGACGTTTACCACCCCTAGATTAGATATGCGATATATCAGACGAAGAGACCGGACTGTACGGTAGTGTTACTGACAGGCTTTGCGGGAGTTTGGACAAGCTTGCTTGTTGATCTTCTGATCGCTCAATACTCAGGTAGCCGTTACGTCCATCTAGTACTGCTGACGGCTTGTGAGGGACTGATATGATCATTACCTACTGCCGGCGTATTGACGAGTCTTTAGAGTCCTACACAGAAATTTCCATTTGACATTTTAAATTAGATTCGGGTTTTTCATGTTGGTACACGGATTGTTAAGATTTGATAAGATGAAAATTAAGGATAACCGAAAAATAGGATTTGATTTTTCTTTAAATCTTAACCAACTGTGATCATACCGTGGATGGTGGTGACTTCGCTTCTGCCTCAAGTATCAAAAGGAAATTATGAGAACCTTGCCCAATAGTTAATTACATAGCGTGCATATAGTTAATTACATAGCGATGTATGACACATGCATGACACTGGTTATGAAAAACTTAAACTTTCTAATTTAACATTGTGTAAATCCTGAACTTTATCATATTTAATTTGCATATATAATGTCTGGAGCTGTGCCTATAAAACTGTATTTCCCAAGCACTATAGATTGTCAGGTTAAATGGGAGTATGACGATATGACCACTGAACATCAATTGATATAATTAGTAGCCAGGCCTTCTCTCTTCTTCGTGTCGGAGACCATCTGTGTAAGAGAAATCCATCTGCTTTAATATAAAGTGTAAATCTTTTTTATTGGGCTAGTTAATTAAGGATGTGAAATTTGGATTTGTATTTGACTCCAGAAGAATAACGCCCTTTAATATATAATATTGTCATTTTCTTGCCGCCGGCCGGAAGTAGCAGAGGAGAGGGAGAAACGACTGTTGCAGGAGATTGCGGATTTGCGGAGGAGGTATATATCTATGATCTTTCTCGAAAGTTTGAATGATTATAATATTTGCCGAGGAGGTATCTAATGGGGGGTTATGCAAGCCCCATACGCAACGAGGGAAAAACTCGGGGCGGGTCCCATGTGAGTGGGTGGGGCGTCGTCTTGTTTTCTCTCTTCATTTAGGCAGCGTTGCGTAGTTTCCTTTTTCCCAGTAGAATATATCAATGCTAGGAGATTATCTGGTTGTGGTACGAGAACCGCTAATATTATAATTGATGATCAGCGGCATTGACGTGACGCAATTGTGTTTGTGCTTGTTTTGTTATCCAACTTTATTCATTTTGTAGGAATTTGAGATAAAACCAAGTTGACTGTTTCCTAATTTTTGCAACATGCTATATATAAGATGTTTTCTTCTGAATTAAGTTTGCTTTTTGTTCGAATAAAATTCTAAACGTGGATTATATTAGATTCTAAAAGATAAGTGTCTTTGTTTGAACGGAATCTCCTTTTTTTAGAGCGGCGACAAAAGCTTTGAGAATTTTTAGATCTGAATGGATTTTTTTTTGTTGGGTGTCTCATGACTAATCCTTCGGAATATATAAAAGTTGCTTTAACATGCTTTTATTAATATTTATAATGCTTTGCTGCAGATGCAAAGAATTTATTTCATATGACATCATCTGCTACAAGAAATGTCAATTATTTAAGCTTTGGTTCTGTTGTATTTGATAAGCAGCCTTGGCTGTCTCATGAAATATTCTGCAAGAAGCTGATTTTTTTCCTACCAAAATTGACCAGACTTAAATTTGCAAATTTAGTCATCAGTCAGCGAAAGATATCAGAAGCTCACTCAATTTTGTGTACACGAGCTCACATGAACGTGCATAATTACTATGATAGCAAATTTCAAGTTTTGTTTCACGTCCGTGTTCTTGTCATACCGAAAGTTTCTCTCAATGTGTTGATCAAAACGTCAACTTTTCATAGATTTTTTTTGATGATCGGCACCATCCAGTTTGATCTTTATGGTCCAAAATAAGCATTCATAAATTTTGTACATGATTTTGAAAATTTTTTACTGTTGATTTTACATCTTTTTTTTAATGATCTGCATGCATGGACACACACCACAAATTAAATTCATCATGAGCAGGCACGAATAAACGAATAGAAAATCATCAGGGTCTAAAACGCAAAAAGGCCCAGAAGAGGCAGCGTCGTAGCCAAGTAAAACACTAGATTCCAAACGAGGGGCCAGAATTAAAGTCCAATAAAAATGCAAAATATTTTCATTGCAGCTGGCAAATTTCAAGTTTTGTTCCACGTACGTGTTCTTGTCATACAGAAAGTTTCTTATTATGTATTAATCAAAACGTCAGCTTCAGCTTTTCATGGATCTTTTTGATGATAGGCACCATCCAGTTTGATCTTTATGGTCCAAAATATACATTATCAAATTTTTTACATGATTATGATATTTTTTTACGGTTGATTTTACATCTTTTTTTAATGATCTGCATGCATGCACGATTGGACACACCACAAATTAAATTCATCATGAGCAGGCACGAATAAACGAATAGAAAATCACCAGGGTCTAAAACGCAAAAAGGCCCAGAAGTGGCAGCGTCGTAGCCTAGCAAAACACTAGATTCCAAACGAGGGGCCAGAATTAAAGCCCAATAAAAAAGCGAAATATATTCGTCGCCGCTGGCCCAAGATATGGATTACCTCATCGCCGTGTAAATTTTTGGTCCTGTCCCCTCGCATCTATTTAAAGGCAGCGGCCCCCTCTCTCTTCCCCAATTTCATATTGAGCCGTGATTTCTAGGGTTATCTTGTGCTCCGAATTCTTCTTCTCTTGCCTTTGCTCAATCCGTGGAAGGAGGAGGGTTGTGGATCTTAGGGTTTCGTTGTCTCTGCCGACGATCCCATCGATTTTTAATTTGATTGTAAGCTCTCTTCTTTAATCCTTTCCTTTAATTTTTCGTTTGATTGGTATGTGATCTTGTTGTAACTTGAAGGATTGTTAAATCCGTTGATCGATCTTTGTAAATTACAAATTTTAGATCGAATTGAATTGATTGACCGACTTGTGAAGGTCAATTTTGGATTGAATTAAGCCGATCCATTCATCGATCTTCTACAGATCAAATTTTGGATAGAATTAAATAGAACGATCTATCGACCTTGTGAAGAATTTTTTTATTTTTTTCCTTTCAAATTTGGGATTGTTAGTGCTATTTTTTTGTATTTAGGCATATGAATATATTTACGGTTTATCCATGCTTTAGATATGTGTGTCAAGATAGATTAAAGCGTTATTTGCAGCCATTAGATATCAAATATATTAAAGAAATAGGAACTAAATTTCTTTTTTTTTTGGTTCCAAAATTCAGGTTCGTGGATTTTTGGGTTATTATTTGATGAATTGTCGTTGATTTGATATTGTTCCTATAATTTTATTGTTCTTTGGTATTTGATTATTTATGTTCTCGGTTTAGATCTATGTTTAAGGTTTTTATAGGGAACATGCATGTTTTTTAGCTCGATTTTTAAAAAAATGTATACTTTTAAGCCGATGTAAGGCCCTAAAGAAACAAAACGAATGGTCAAGCAAGAAGATATGAGAAATATATAGATTGTTTCTAATAATTTCTTCTCTTGTATATGAAATATTCAAAGCTTAATTGGTTTAGACTTTGTTTATTATCTAATATCTCATTTGCTGGGAAATAAACATTTTTACCTTTGTTTTACAGGACATTGAAATAAATACATTCTCCAGATGACATTTTTTTTTGCAACATAGAAAAAAAATCTAGGATAAATTTTATATTTTTTCCAAAAGGAGATCGCTTTGAGACACTCTTCATACATCTACATTTTAGAGAGACCCGTTCTCACTTTTTAAAACCAGTCTATTATACTTGTATATGCTAAGATACTGATATTGTTTCGTTTCGGTTCACAGGTTAACTCTCATTGTAGACAGCGGCTATTATATGTCTTTATTTTCAGTAGAATTAAAAGGGTGCATAAAATCTTAATCGAGGATTGGATGTAAAGAAGTTTGTTTTTCCATTAAATCTGTTACTTTCTGATAAATGTTGATAACTGATTGCTTTATTTATATGGTCATACTTTGATGAATTATGCCCGCCTTCTATTGCCTTTGTTGTTTTGTTGTTAAATAATTGGCCTCTATATTTTACTATGTAACTTTTCCCTCGAAAAATCTTCTATAAATAACTGACTTATATATATTATAGCTTATATTTAATAATCTTTTTCTTATAAATAATTCTCTTTATTAGTTCTTAGAGGTCTAAGAAAGCATGTGTTCGGTGAATTGTTGGCCACCTCATGCATTTGTGTGAATGTATTGGAAATATGTAGTATGCATTCTTGCACCAGAATACTTCATGTGCATGTTGCAGTTCTAAGCATACCTAATATTCTCTGTTCCATCAAGCTTTTATATTGAGTATGAAGTTACTAAATCAGTAGATAAAACAGCGGGAAGTGACTCTTTCTATCAATGCAGGCATTGTGAATGATTTAATGGAGTCAAAAGGCGGCAAGAAGAAGTCTAGCAGTAGTGGTTCCATGCAGTACGAAGCTCCTCTCGGCTACAGCATTGAAGACGTTCGCCCAAACGGTGGAATCAAGAAGTTCCGGTCTGCTGCTTACTCCAACGTGAGTAGAAAGGGAGATGAAATAAAATTTTCTGTTCTATTGTTTTTTTTTGGTCTTGCATCTGTTAACTTGTAACTGTTTTTCTCGTTGCAGTGCGTCAGGAAGCCATCTTGATAGCCCTACACCGTTCTGAGCCCTGTTAGTCTAGGATTTCCTTTTCTCGCTGTCTTGATTTCTGCAATCTCTTTACTTTCTGGCTTGCTGCTTTCTAAGCAAAACCAATCCACCAAACCCCGCTCTTTGTCCCCATGGCAATCAACACCTCTCCCATCGGATTTGAGGGCTATGAAAAGCGCCTCGAGGTCACATTCTCTTCGGCCCCGCACTTTGTCGACCCACACGGTCATGGCCTCCGAGCTCTCTCCCGTTTCCAGATCGATTCCATCCTTGATCTTGCTAAATGCACCATCGTCGCCAACCTCTCAAATAAGGACTTTGACTCGTATGTCCTTTCTGAATCGAGCTTGTTCATTTATCCATACAAGATAATCCTTAAGACCTGTGGCACGACAAAGCTGCTCTTATCGATTCCGAGGATTCTCGAGCTTGCATCAGAGCTCTCACTCCCTGTCCTATCGGCAAAGTATTCTCGTGGAACCTTCATTTTCCCAGGAGCCCAGCCTTCTCCTCATCGCAACTTCTCTGAGGAGGTTACCACACTTAACCGTTTCTTTGGTAATCTTGCCTCTGGCGGAAATGCTTATGTTATCGGTGATCCTTCATCACCAAATCGGAACTGGCACATCTACTATGCCACTGAAAAGCCCGAGCTTCCTATGGTGAATCTTGAGATGTGCATGACTGGATTAAACACCGAGAAGGCATCCATCTTCTTCAACAATGCAGAGGACCCTCAATCTAAGAAGATGACTAAGATGTCTGGGATATCGAACATTATTCCCGAGATGGAAATATGCGACTTTGAGTTTGATCCCTGTGGGTACTCAATGAATGGGATAGTCGGCTCGGCTCTTTCAACTATCCATGTTACTCCTGAAGACGGATTCAGCTACGCAAGCTACGAGACCATGGGATTCGATCCTGTTGCTCTGGGTTTCAGTAGCTTGGTGGAGAGAGTGCTCGATTGCTTTGGCCCAACTGATTTCTCTGTTGCTGTGACAATCTTTGGTGGCCGTGGGCGGGCTGGTTCTTGGGGGAAGGAGGTCGATATGGATGGATACCGGTGTATGGACAATGTTGAGCAGGAGCTCCCTGGTGGTGGGCTGTTGATGTATCAGAGCTTCTCTGTTGAGATGGCGAAGGTGGGTTCGCCGAGGTCCACTCTTCATATGCTGGATGGAGAGGAGTCGGATGAGGAGAAGACACTGAAGAGTGTGAAGGAGAAGAATGGAGCTGGATTCTGAGATGTTGGTCTCTTTCTTCTTCTTCTTATTAATCTGTTTGGTTCATTTGGCTTATCATTGAAGCAGCAAAGCCAGGATTGTTTTCTTATTATCTTATGGTATTTTTATGTTTCAACTTTGAGCTCTGATTTTATTAGAGGACAAGTCCCATTATGTTTATGGCATATTTTAGAGTTTCTTCTGCCACATTATATTGTGGTAATGTTCAAAAACCTCTTGTATGTTATGGAGTCTGTATGAATAAACGCTTTTGAAGCATGTTGCTATTTACCTGTTATTATTGCCTGAATACTAATGTCTCTCTGGCATATTTATGTTATTGTTTGTTGATTACTGTCTTGAGTCATGTGCTTGATTAATCTTCATGACATAACAGGTTGAAGTGGTTTTTGTTGGCTTGCTGTCTGGATATTATTAACCTTGTTATGCAATGTATGTAATCATCAAGTTTAAAATTTTCATCCAGCAAATTTTCTTTTCTTTCCTTTCTTCTGTGAATGTGAAATGGGCAGTTTGTTTTCTGAATTTTTCTTCGGTGCATTTGATTTTGGGATGTTTTTTGTCTCGGAAATTGTATGCTAAAGTTGATAATGATAGATACCAGTATTGCACCAATGACGAATAGCTCGATTGGTATAGGCATTTTCCTTCTTGGAGAGAGTGCAGCGTTCGAAACTCAAGAGGGGAATTGGCCACAAATTAAGGTTTTCGAGGCAAATTTGTGGGCCATTTGGATGGATGCGTATGTGGGCTGTATTACACCAATGGGCAATAGCTCGATTGGTATGAGCATTTCTCCTCTTGGAGAGTGTGCGGCGTTCGAATCCTAGAAGGGAAACTGGCCACATGTTAATGATTTCGGGGCAAATTTGTGGGACCTTTAGGTGTGTGCATGTGTGAGTTGTGTGTGGTGTGTTGTGTTTGTTGTGTGATTAGATTTATGGTTTATGGACCGGTGGCCAAAAAAAATTCCCAAAAACAGAAATGGATACCGGTATTGCCAATTAAATTACTACCCGTAAAAATTTAGCGGCAGGGTGGTCTTTATGATACTAGACTCGTAAAAATTACGTACTCAATTAGTATTAAAATAAGAACCAATAGCTTAGAAGATGGTTATATAAGAAACCAGCAGCACATGAGCAGTGATGAGCAAAAAGGAGACCAAGCTCTCTATAATTTATGCTACTAATAACTGCTCAGTCTACTCTTCTGCCTGATTGTGGCCCTATCCAAATGATAGAACTGGTCCATGATCGATGCATTGGCTTAGGGTGGAGAAGCTCTCCATCACCTTTTAGTTAATTTTTCATCATCATCAAAGCCTTTTTCCATCATAATACAGTGGCTTATAAAGCTAAAGCTTCATAGATCTCTAAGAAAAAGCTTTCTTGGGTTTTCTTGCATGTGCTCCGAATTTTGCTCATCACTGCTCATGTGCTGCTAGTTTCTCATGTGTGAGTTGTGTGTGGTGTGTTGTGTTTGTTGTGTGATTAGGTTTATGGCTTATGGTTGATTTTACATCTTTTTTTAATGATCTGCATGCATGCACGTTGGACACACACCACAAATTAAATTCATCATGTGCAGGCACGAATAAGCGAATAGAAAATCACCAGGGTCTAAAACGCAAAAAGGCACAGAAGAGGCAGCGTCGTAGCCTAGTAAAACACTAGATTCCAAACGAGGGGCCAGAATTAAAGCCCAATAAAAAAGCGAATTATATTCGTCGCCGCTGGCCCAAGATATGGATTAGCTCGTCGCCGTGTAATTTTTTGGTCCTGTCCCCTCGCATCTATTTAAAGGCAGCGGCCCCCTCTCTCTTCCCATTTCATATTGAGCCGTGATTTCTTGGGTTTTCTTGTGCTCCGAATTCTTCTTCTCTTGCCTTTGCTCAATCCGTGGAAAGAGGAGGGTTGTGGATCTTAGATTTTCGTTGTCTCTGCCGACGATCCCATCGATTTTTAATTTGATTGTAAGCTCTCTTCTTTAATCCTTTCCTTTAATTTTTCGTTTGATTGGTATGTGATCTTGTTGTAACTTGAAGGATTGTTAAATCCATTGATCGATCTTTGTAAATTACAAATTTCAGATCGAATTGAATTGATTGACCGACTTGTGAAGGTCAATTTTGGATTGAATTAAGCCGATCCATTCATCGATCTTCTAAAGATCAAATTTTGGATAGAATTAAATAGAACGATCTATCGAACTTGTGAAGAATTTTTTTTTATTTTTTTCCTTTCAAATTTGGGATTGTTAGTGCTATTTTTTGTATTTAGGCATATGAATATATTTACGGTTTATCCATGCTTTAGATATGTGTGTCAAGATAGATTAAAGCGTTATTTTCAGCCATTAGATCTCAAATATACTAAAGAAATAGGAACTATCATCAAAATTTCCTTTTTTCTTGTTTCCAAAATTCAGGTTCGTGGATTTTTGGGTTATTATTTGATGAATTATCGTTGATTTGATATTGTTCTTATAATTTTATTGTTCTTTGGTATTTGATTATTTATGTTCTCGGTTTAGATCTATGTTTATGGTTTTTATAGGGAACATGTATGTTTTTAGCTCGATTTTTGAAAAAATGTATACTTTTAAGCAGATGTAAGGCCCTAAAGAAACAAAACGATTGGTCAAGCAAGAAGATATGAGAAATATATAGATTGTTTCTAATAATTTCTTCTCTTGTATATGAAATATTCAAAGCTTAATTGTTTTAGTCTTTGTTTATTATCTAATATCTCATTTGCTGGGAAACAAACATTTTTACCTTTGTTTTACAGGACATTGAAATAAATACATTCTCCAGATGACATTTTTTTTGCAACATAGAAAAAAAATCTAGGACAAATTTTATATTTTTTCCAAAAGGAGATCGCTTTGAGACACTCTTCATACATCTATATTTTAGAGAGACCCGTTCTCACTTTTTTAAACCAGTCTATTATACTTGTATATGCTAAGATACTGATATTGTTTCGTTTCGTTTCATAGGTTAACTCTCATTGTAGACAGCGGCTATTATATGTCTTTATTTTCAGTAGAATTAAAAGGGTGCTTAAAATCTTAATCGAGGATTGGATGTAAAGAAGTTTGTTTTTCCATTAAATCTGTTACTTTCTGATAAATGTTGATAACTGATTGCTTTATTTATATGGTCATACTTTGATAAATTATGCCCGCCTTCTATTGCCTTTGTTGTTTTGTTGTTAAATAATTGGCCTCTATATTTTACTATGTAACTTTTCCCTCGAAAAATCTTCTATAAATAACTGACTTATATATATTATAGCTTATATTTAATAATCTTTTTCTTATAAATAATTCTCTTTATTAGTTCTTAGAGGTCTAAGAAAGCATGCGTTCGGTGAATTGTTGGCCACCTCATGCATTTGTGTGAATGTATTGGAAATATGTAGTATGCATTCTTGCACTAGAATACTTCATGTGCATGTTGCAGTTCAAAGCATACCTAATATTTTCAGTTCCATCAAGCTTTTATATTGAGTATGAAGTTACTAAATCAGTAGATAAAACAGCGCGAAGTGACTCTTTCTATCAATGCAGGAATTGTGAATGATTTAATGGAGTCAAAAGGTGGCAAGAAGAAGTCTAGCAGTAGTGGTTCCATGCAGTACGAAGCTCCTCTCGGCTACAGCATTGAAGACGTTCGCCCAAACGGTGGAATCAAGAAGTTCCGATCTGCTGCTTACTCCAACGTGAGTAGAAAGGGAGATGAAATAAAATTTTCTGTTCTATTGTTTTTTTTGTCTTGCATCTGTTAACTTGTAACTGTTTTTCTCGTTGCAGTGCGTCAGGAAGCCATCTTGATAGCCCTACACCGTTCTGAGCCCTGTTAGTCTAGGATTTCCTTTTCTCGCTGTCTTGATTTCTGCAATCTCTTTACTTTCTGGCTTGCTGCTTTCTAAGCAAAACCAATCCACCAAACCCCGCTCTTTGTCCCCATGGCAATCAACACCTCTCCCATCGGATTTGAGGGCTATGAAAAGCGCCTCGAGGTCACATTCTCTTCGGCCCCGCACTTTGTCGACCCACACGGTCATGGCCTCCGAGCTCTCTCCCGTTTCCAGATCGATTCCATCCTTGATCTTGCTAAATGCACCATCGTCGCCAACCTCTCAAATAAGGACTTTGACTCGTATGTCCTTTCTGAATCGAGCTTGTTCATTTATCCATACAAGATAATCCTTAAGACCTGTGGCACGACAAAGCTGCTCTTATCGATTCCGAGGATTCTCGAGCTTGCATCAGAGCTCTCACTCCCTGTCCTATCGGCAAAGTATTCTCGTGGAACCTTCATTTTCCCAGGAGCCCAGCCTTCCCCTCATCGCAACTTCTCTGAGGAGGTTACCACACTTAACCGTTTCTTTGGTAATCTTGCCTCTGGCGGAAATGCTTATGTTATCGGTGATCCTTCATCACCAAATCGGAACTGGCACATCTACTATGCCACTGAAAAGCCCGAGCTTCCTATGGTGGATCTTGAGATGTGCATGACTGGATTAAACACCGAGAAGGCATCCATCTTCTTCAACACTGCAGAGGACCCTCTATCTAAGAAGATGACTAAGATGTCTGGGATATCGAACATTATTCCCCAGATGGAAATATGCGACTTTGAGTTTGATCCCTGTGGGTACTCAATGAATGGGATAGTCGGCTCGGCTCTTTCAACTATCCATGTTACTCCTGAAGACGGATTCAGCTACGCCAGCTACGAGACCATGGGATTCGATCCTGTTGCTCTGGGTTTCAGTAGCTTGGTGGAGAGAGTGCTCGATTGCTTTGGCCCAACTGATTTCTCTGTTGCTGTGACAATCTTTGGTGGCCGTGGGCGGGCTGGTTCTTGGGGGAAGGAGGTCGATATGGATGGATACCGGTGTATGGACAATGTTGAGCAGGAGCTCCCTGGTGGTGGGCTGTTGATGTATCAGAGCTTCTCTGTTGAGATGGCGAAGGTGGGTTCGCCGAGGTCCACTCTCCATATGCTGGATGGAGAGGAGTCGGATGAGGAGAAGACACTGAAGAGTGTGAAGGAGAAGAATGGAGCTGGATTCTGAGATGTTGGTCTCTTTCTTCTTCTTCTTATTATTAATCTGTTTGGTTCATTTGGCTTATCATTGAAGCAGCAAAGCCAGGATTGTTTTCTTATTATCTTATGGTATTTTTATGTTTCAACTTTGAGCTCTGATTTTATTAGAGGACAAGTCCCATTATGTTTATGGCATATTTTAGAGTTTCTTCTGCCACATTATATTGTGGTAATGTTCAAAAACCTCTTATATGTTATGGAGTCTGTATGAATAAACGCTTTTGAAGCATGTTGCTATTTACCTGTTATTATTGCCTGAATACTAATGTCTCTCTGGCATATTTATGTTATTGTTTGTTGATTACTGTCTTGAGTCATGTGCTTGATTAATCTTCATGACATAACAGGTTGAAGTGGTTTTTGTTGGCTTGCTGTCTGGATATTATTAACCTTGTTGTGCAATGTATGTAATCATCAAGTTTAAAATTTTCATCCAGCAAATTTTCTCTTCTTTCCTTTCTTCTGTGAATGTGAAATGTGCAGTTTGTTTTCTGAATTTTGCTTTGGTGCATTTGATTTTGGGATGTTTTTGTCTCGGAAATTGTATGCTAAAGTTGATAATGATAGATACCAGTATTGCACCAATGAGTAATAGCTCGATTGGTATAGGCTTTTCCTTCTTGAAGAGTGTGCAACGTTCGAACCTTAAGAGAGTAAGTGGTCATAAATTAAAGTTTTCGAGGAAGTGGCCATAAATTAAAGTTTTCGAGGCAAATTTGTGGAGGAAGTGGCCATAAATTAAAGTTTTCGAGGCAAATTTATGGGCCCCTTGGATGGATGCGTGTGTGGACTGTATTGCACCAATGAACAATAGCTCGATTGGTATGAGACGGCGTTCGAATCCCAGGAGGGGAACTGGCCACATGTTAATGCTTTCGGGGCAAATTTGTGGGACCCTTAGTTGTGTGTGGTGTGGTGTGTGTGGTGTGATTAGGTTTATGGCTTATGGACCAGTGGCCAAAAAAATTCCCAAAAACAGAAAAGGATACCGGTATTGCCAATTAAATTACTACGCGTGTCGGTCAATATATTACTTAAGAAACATGATCAAATCAAAGTTCTCTCTCCTTTCTATCTCTGTCTCTCTTCTTTTCCTCTTTACATTTTTCTAGTTTCATGATTTGATGTTGGTATATGGGAGATCTAATTGGTAACTGATTGTAGAGTATATTGGAGATCTAATTGGCAACAGATTGAACTGGTTTGAACTTTTGATTTAACTATTGATTGATATTAAATCCATACCAATTAATAAAATGTAATGTAATACAGGTGCAGCAAAGCTGGACTCTTGTTTTCCATTCTGAAAGCAGCTGCGATGAATATAAAGTTGAGCAATTAAGTGGTAAACCCAGCAGTCAGTTAATGTTGGAGGGTTCATGCGTGAGCTTGGAAGGAAACTCAACTTTGCATGCCTGTTTTCCACACAAAAGCAATAGGTTGGTGCTGCTGATTTTCCTTGGATCCGTTACTTGCTCCCTTCCCTCTTTCACTTTTGATGCATGAGGACAACATTTACAATTTGTAGATTTGTTGATCTATCATTCATAGGTTACTTTTGTGTGCAAATGGCCTGATCTCTTTGGTTGCACAAATTGCAAATGCGTTTCCTTGTTTAACATGCATGTATGAACCTTTGCTCATTTTATTCCTAATGAGAACGTATATCTTCCATCTCTCACCTTTCTTTTTCATCTTAAATAGCTTTCTTTTTATAAGCCATGCATGCGTTTCCTAATTGTTCAATATGATCATACGTACGTACAATTTTTATGCGACCAGTTCATAAATCGAACCAAAAACTTGAGAGTCAAGAATAATGTTTTTAATATAAGTAGATTTCGCAAGTTTTTATCTCCTTGTTTACTCAAAGTTTCCTCAAGTAGATTGATAATTATGAAAATCTTTAATTTTTCTATCTCCATTTGAAACAAAGCTCATGAATTCATCCCACTGAAATTACAAGTAAGCAAAGCCATCAAAACCCAAAATATAAATATGAATATGAATATTAATATGGAAGAATTGCACATTCAACAGGCAAAGCATTGGAAAGGAAGAAAAAATTATATGTAAAAAAAATTTATATATCTATAAATATTGAGCATTAAAACAAAGATTGAGCCTGTGATGCCAATATCATCATCAACTAGTTTTAGTTACATTGTAGAGATTATGCCAAAACAACAACAATCTCTAGACACTCGTAAATTTCAAATTAAAAGAAAAAATGGCCTTCAACTCACATGATAATAACCACGTGCAGGATCATCATCCGGCACCAAAAGAAGAAGCGGCCTCTTTCTCTTCATCACAAGCCCTCGTCTTCTTATATATAGATTTCGAAAGTTTTTTTTTTTTGGCAAATATATGAAGTTAGAAATTAGAAATTTGAGATTAAAAAATTGAATAAAAAATTCAAAACAAAAAACCAGAAGGTGGGTGCGGGTTGCGGCGAAGTGCCCACTTGGGTTTCGTGTTGCGTGAAACCACACGCTTCCCATGCTGGAATGGCCGAAATGCCCTTGTAGTCTCTGAATTGCGCTTTGAAATGGAGGGCTAGTTATGGAATTAAGTGAAGGGGTGGGGACCGAGGAGGGGATGGAGACGAGAAAAGGGTCAGAGGAGCCGGACCCATGACGCGTGCTAATAATATATATAAAAAATAATTATTTTAAGATGTGAGTATTATTATTATTATTATTTCCTGAGTTGTACAATGCTGAAATTTTGTTATCTTTTTTTCATTCTTCTGTTTGTTTTTTAGTTTGAACATGTACAAAATTTTCAGAAAGAACGACCTTAGGTGCAACTTTTAAAAATTATCTTTTCTTGTTTTGTAAAGACGGACAGGACATAAAGGCCCGACCTATGGGTAATTTCTAAGGTTTTTGTGATAGCATAAACCAACTTAAAAACAACATGAACCCCAGTACCCGCTCAACTCCTCAACCGTCAATGTGCTATAACAATATTAGTTTATTAACATTTTTAAGACACAAGCGGATTGAATGATCTTATATGCGGACCGGATAGTTTTGAAATAAATTGAACATGACTCTTTTTTTTTTATGAAAATGCTCTGATGAAAGTATCCTGCCCTCCAAGGAGGTTCAATGGTATTATCTTAGAGGTCCAAAAAATGGACCATGCTTTATAAAATTCACAAATTTTGTTTCAGAGTCGCGGAGCATTTTTGTGCAGTTTGTTGTCCACATATTACAGCCATGTTCAAGCCCATGAACCGGACTGCTGTCCTCATCCAATTACCATAGTCATAAATTCGTCGTTTAGGTATAATTCGGCGAGATCGAAAATTCGGATTCGGAAAAAATCGGCAAGTATTCGGAAAAGATTCAGTAAATGTTTGGGAAGGATTTCAAGCAAGAAATTAATATATGAGACGCTAGGTTTTGATTTTGTGAAGTATTTGCTATTTTTTGAATTATTCGCTGTTTTTCACATAATTCGCGAATTATTCACGAATAATTCGCGAATTATTCGACCCGCCGATTAATTCGGCGATTAAATCGGCTGATCAAAAATTCACGAATTATTCATGAATTCGGCGAATAATGCGACTATGCCAACTACTGGATGGATAGTCCCTCACAAAAATTTGAGTTTGATGGGGGCTTGGCAGGGTTTTAAGTAATTGAACTTTGACACATCCATGGCATGCGAAATATATCCAACACAATTCAAGAGTGGTCTACTTTGACAATCTTTTTGACTCTTTCATTTTGATGATGCTCAGAAGAGGTATTTTCTTAGATCACGACACGTGGCGAATGATGTGTTATCCGCGACAGCTCACTAGACTCCTGGAGGGATACCGAGATAAAATCAGTGTGGAGTATTGATGACCTTCCCCAGCTTATCCCCAAGCTTGCACTCCGCCTCGTACCCAAGAGCGACCTAGCCGCCGAACTGGCGTCCATTCTCCTTTACTCGTCTCCGAGCTATTGCAGAGCTGGACTTCCTCGGTCTCCCGGCTCGTCTTCGAGCCTCACGCCGAGCTAAGCCTCCCCAGCTCTCCCGGACAAACGAGAACGCGAGGCCTTAGCGCTTCCGCAACGGTTCCACGTATCTCGCCAAAGCGAGATATCCGCCGCCCCACGTCCCGCGTCCTACACAGGCTCGTTCCCCCATTAATGAGCGGATACCGCCATTAACGCGGGCGTAACGTACGGTCGTAACTGATGGCGGAGATCTCGCACCGGCTCGCTCCACGCGACCCCTCTCTAAACCCCTCTCCCAGACGACTCAGAAAAGGCAATTCATATCCAATAGGCCGCTACTCTGCCCAAATACCTCGACTGACTTGATCGTCGGAGGTTCCACGGTGGTACAACCACTCCGGGATTTCTTTGCAGGTAGCTCGGCTTCACACCAAACCAAGCCCATTGAGACCCACACGCCTTAGGAGACAATCCATAAACCCAGTCTCAGCCGTTCGCCAACGCTGTCGGCAGACCGTCGGAAGACAACATCTGAAGGAAATCCAGAGCTCCATCAGTTGGTGTCGTTTGTGGGAAGCTTCGAAAATTACACTCATCGAAAGTTGATCTTCCGATCTCGAGCAGATGGTGAGTGATCATCGCGACGATCCCAGCACTAGCAGCCATCCTCCCCACAACGGGGGCACAGACGGATCCTCTCCTCCCCTTAACGCCATTCACGCCCTGTCTACACGGATCGACAGGCTCTCGTCCATCGTGGATGCCCTTGTCCGTGTCCAAACAGCTGGACAAGCCCCCCGGGTCGTCGTCCCCCCATCTCGGGGCCGTGACCTCCGTGGAGGGGGAGATGACACTGCCCACGCCGGCACGACTGAACAGCGTCTTGCTATTTCCAACGGCCACAGATCCCCCTTGACGACCAATTCAATGACCCGCTGGGCACCTTACAGCTCCACGACGAGGTCTCACGAAAGAGCACCTCACCCCGAAGCCCGTCGCGCTCCTGTCCCTCCCTAGGAGGTGTCGGTCAGCTCGCTTGCTCCCAGGCGTGGCCAGCACCCTCTCCCTCAACAGGGTCGCGCGGACGGCACTCACCACGGTGGCTCGAGGACGTTCTTGCCAGGGGACCTGAGGAACCTCATAGAACGGAACCGGAACCGCGGCTAGGCGCAGGCCGCCAGCAGGAGGGGCCACAACTCCGAGTACGCCGAATCTTCGGGATACCACGACCGCCTCGATGCCCTCGAAAAGAAGATCGAAGGTATACATCGGGAGAGTCGTCCTTCAAGCGAGGGGGCCAGATATGTCACCGACTCGCTTACGAATCCCTTCACTGAAGAACTGCTCGTTGCCCGCGTCTCCTCCAGAAACAAGCCTCCAAAGGCGGCCCTCTTCGACGGAAAGTCCGATCCGAAAGATCGCCTAGACGAGTTCACGGTGGGGATGAGCTTCCAGGACAACTCTGACACCACCCAATGCCGAGCGTTCCCTGCCACTCTTATCCGCACCGGACGAGATTGGTTCCGAGGACTCACGCCATGCTCCATCTCTACCTTCGATGAGCTGGCCGCCCAGTTCCTCGGGCATTTCTTCGGGAACATATGGCAGAAGTGGACCGTTGATTACCTCTTCACTATAAAGAGCGGGGACAAGGAATCCTTCAAAGGATACGTCACCCACTTCTACAACGCTCTTCTTGAGGTCCCAGAGCACCGGGACGAGACTGTCATCACGGCCCTTAGGTCAGGTCTTAGGCACAAGGAGTGGCTCCGCTCCTTTGCATTAGCGCAACTTAAGACCATGGCCGAGGTAAAAGCCTGGACCGGGCGAGAAATCCAGCTCGAGTCCGGAGTAAATGCGAACCTACCCCAGAGTGACCAGGCCGATCAAAAGAAGAGGGGTAGAGAATAGAAGAAGAAGGTTGACCGGCCAAAGCCATACTCCCCGAAGTTCCAGTAGTATACCCCACTCAACATCTCCCAGACAGAACTGTTGGAAGAGGCAAAGGGCGAGCGATTTTTCAAACTCCCTCCGGTCACTAATAGGGCGGCCAAACGGACACAAGGTTCTTACTGCGCCTTCCACAGGTCACAGGGACACCCCACCGAGAACTGCAAACAGCTCCGCGACTACATTGAGGAGTTAATTCGCTCGGGGCACCTGGCAAAGTACTTACGGGAAAAGCGACAAGCAGACCGGGAGCAAGAGAACCATCCCCCTCCCGGCGAGTTGACGATCAGCCAAATCATGGTCGTATCAACGGGGAGTACGCCTGGAGCGGGCGAGATTCGACGCCTCCAACCGGTCGAGAGGACTAGCAGCCAGCCCCGGAAGAAGAGCAAAGCAGCCGAGACCATCACCATCACCGACGAGGACCTCCACAGGATAACCTTGCCTCACAGCGACCCCCTGGTGATTACAGCACGGTTCCACCTCTACGAGGTTCAAAGAATACTGGTCGACTCGGGGAGCTCGGCAGAATCCTTTTCTATGACTGCTTTTTACGTATGTGGCTCGGCCCGCCGGACCTGAGGCCGACCGCCCACATTCTGTTGGGGTTTACTAACCACTTCATCCCGGCTGGAGTGGTCGCTCTCCTACTTAAAATTGGGGAGGCAGGTCGTACGCGAACCATACCAGTGGAGTTGTTAGTGATATGTATGCCCTAGAGGTCATTACTGTACATACGATGTATATTGTAGTAGATGCTTGGACATATATATATGGAGGACTTTCTTGCTCGACATGATAGTATGCTATCTGGTTGCTCTTTATCTTAACATGTACACCGATTGTCTCTATGTTACATGTTGATAAAGCCCTTAGGATGAGTGCTTGACTACCAGGACTATGATGCAGATCATACTAGTGGGGATAGTGTAGTCGTTAAGTACATCCTTCAAATGTTCATAGTCGTAGGTGTAACGAGATAGGGCATCGATATACCAAAGTGGACTAGCATATAGCTTCTCGAGCCATGTAGATGGGCGATGGATGATCTCATATCCATTGGTGTTTGACATCAGAGATAGTATACGGGTGCTCAGTAGAGACTGGGTACACTGAACGGACTCGCCGAGAACTCCCAGATAGTATAATACTTAACGTCAGATTGCAGTTCTCTGGCGACACTGGTACAGGTTAGTCTGTAGACCCGAGATCGTCATAGAGTCTTGTGTGATTCCCACTGTGCTTTGATTTCCACCTTACCACGTTCAAGATAACATGCAAAACGGTGGTTTTTGGATAGAGTCCCGAGTTACATGGAGGCAATGAGCGATAGGAGGGGTTTCGTCTCTCCCGGTATTGAGAGTTGATATTGCGCTGTGCTCGATTGGCTATAACAGGAAGTCCCTGGCCAGGGCTGCTGAGGAGATATACTGGTAAGTGTTATTAGTAGTTTCTCGACCCGTTATGAGCCTCATATCGACACGACTTATCGAGTTACTGGGGTCTGACGTTTACCATCCCTAGACGAGATATGCGACATATCAGACGAAGAGACCGGGCTGTACGGTAGTGTTACTGATTGGATTCGCAGGAGTGTGAGCAAGCTTACTTATTGATCTTCTGATCGCTCAATACCCGGGTGGCCGTTACGTTTAGCAGATCGCTTGTGGCTTGTGGGTGTTTGATATGATTATCACCTACTGCCGGCGTATTGACGAGTCTTTAGAGTCCTACACAGGGGTTTCCTGGCTCAAGCGAAACGGAGTAGGAGCACATATGTGATATGTGTTGCGCCACGGCAGCGCCCCGGCCGTCTTACTCGAGGCCAAAATGCGGAATCAAAATTTTTTCCTTACTCGGAAACCGGCGCTACCGCGGACAAAGAAAACCCGGATCGTAAACCATTAACCTAATGCTAGCTAACTAGAGAGGGGGTGAGAAGTATACCGAGTGATCCGAGTCCTCCGGTCTTCTCGTCATCGTCCCGATCTCCCGCGGAAAGTGTTGCCTCCACATCGTCGCCTCCTCACCGGAAAGGGCACCACATCGCCTTCTTCTTTTACGGGCTCCCGCCTCAATACCGAGGCAACTCGCGCATGAAGCCGGCAACTCGACATGCTCAAGATGTGCTGTAGAATGTGTAGTAGATTGTCTCACTTGGGTTCGTGCCGCGCTTCCGCGCTCAAGGTAAGGGTTCACTGTATCGTTTTTTTTCAGTGTTCTTATAACACCCTGCTCATCTTTCTGAGATCACCTGAAAAATTTTTAGACTTCAAAAAATTTCAACAGAAACTGATGTGAAGGAAAAATACGGTTTTTGGAAATTTTGGTCGATCGGAAACGCAAACACATCAAACGAAGCTAGGTAAGGTTAATGGCGTGGCTCTGATACCATGTTGCGCCCCGGCAGCGCCCCGGCCGTCTTACTCGAGGCCAAATAGCGGAATCAAAATTTTTTCCTTACTCGGAAACCGGCGCTACCGCGGACAAAGAAAACCCGGATCGTTAACCATTAACCTAATGCTAGCTAACTAGAGAGGGGGTGAGAAGTATACCGAGTGATCCGAGTCCTCCGGTCTTCTCGTCATCGTCCCGATCTCCCGCGGAAAGTGTTGCCTCCACATCGTCGCCTCCTCACCGGAAAGGGCACCACATCGCCTTCTTCTTTTACGGGCTCCCGCCTCAATACCGAGGCAACTCGCGCATGAAGCCGGCAACTCGACATGCTCAAGATGTGCTGTAGAATGTGTAGTAAATTGTCTCACTTGGGTTTGTTGCCATTTGTGGATGATGGAGGAAATGAGATTAGAAAAATGGTGCTTGCATTTTTCTAGCATGAATGAATTCAAGAAATGAAACTCAAGCTCTCTTCTTCTTCTTCTTCTCTCTTTCTTTTTTTCTCTCTTGAAAAAACTTATCATCTAGTAAGCATAAGAATGGTGGAGGTAGAGAAGAAAAGAATATCAAAAACATCACCTTAGAAGGAAGGTGAGTGTAGGAAAAGGTGGAGGGTAACCACAAGCAAAACATAATCATCATCAAACTTACATCAACCTCAAATCCAATCTTTTCACAATAAATCATGAAAAGATGATAGAAAAGAATGGAATAAAAAAGGATGCTATCATAATTAATCATTATGCAAAGAAGTCCTCCATAAAGTGTTATTTGCAAAACTGCAAATAACCCCCTCCATCAGAAAAGTCCGGCCGGGAAAGAACAAAGGAAAACCGGCCGGAACGGAATGCAAACTGGCAACTCCAGAAAACTGGTCCCGTAATAAATTACAGGAAAACCCCAATACTGTGCATACACACCCGCATCTGTATTCCGTCCGGATACAAATGCAATGAGACAAAATCTACACTGTACTAGACTAGGACCGGCTTAAGCCAAAGCCGGCTAGTAAAATCCGTTCGATCCTGATCCGTGCAATACCGCACGTATCTGATCGAACCCTGCCATATAACTATACGGCCACTAGTACAAAACTGTCCGATCCTGATCCGTGCAATACCGCACGTATCTGATCGGACCCTGCCATATCTCCATACGGCCTCTACAGCGTTTCGCCCGAAAGCTTGAGTAACTGAAAGTGTGGTGGACTCTAAAGACTCGTCAATACTATGGCTGTGGATTTAACCACTAGCACGTCAGAGGTATCAGCCAATACGTGACGGGCCACCAGCTATTGACTAAAAGGGACGTCGATGAGCAAACTCATCCTGACACCCTACTGAGCCTGTCAGTGACAATATCCGTACAGTCCGGTCCGTTCGTCTATGAGTATCGCATGGCGGGCCTAGGGGGTTGGTAAAAGTCAGACCCCCAAAAGCGGTACAAGTCGTGTCGGAGTGTAGCCCAGAACGCCCTGAGATACTACTGGAATACCTACCAGTAAATCTCCTGCCTCGGCCGAGGGCTTTGCGTAACGGCTCTCCTAGACACAGCGCGACCTCACCCCCAATACCGGGAGAGACGAACCCCTGAAGATCCGCTCACTGCCTCCATGTGGCTCGGGACTGTGCCCAACTAAAACCTGTTTGCACGACTCCTTTGAGCCGTGGTAGGGTAGTAATCAAAGCACAGTGGGAACTCACACGAGACAAATGACGATCCTCAGGTCGATGAACTAACCTGTACACATGTCACCAGGGAACTGCTATCTGACGTCAGGTATAAGCCCAACTAGCAGGTTCCCGGCGAGTCCTGTCCGGTGTACTCATAACCCAATGAGCACCTGTATACATCTTAGGTGAACCAACTGACACCAGTGGCTTGTGAGACCGGCCACCGCCCCTCGTCGGGGTCTCGACTGTATACACTAGTCTACTAATGGAGTATCGATGCCCTGTCTCGAAACTCCTACGACTAGGGACCATTTAAGGATGTGCTTATAGACTACCAGCTCCCACGTATATGATCGCCATCATACTGCTGGTCGTCAAGCAAGAATCCTAGGGGCTCTATCAACGTGTAATAGCGACATGTCAGGTCACCTAAAGCAGTACACGATGATAAAGATAAACCAGATAGCATACTATCATCTCGAGTAAGACTGTCCTACCGGGATAGGTCCTCCCTCAATCATTGCAATCACGTGCCTGTGATCCAATAATTGACTCTGAGGGCACTATCTCCAACAATATGTGCGGGACCGAGATTGATATGATATGAGATACCGTATTCTATTCTCGCGATATGAGATATCGGTCGGTTATATATGATATAGCCGGGTTATCAGATTAAGTGTTGATTCGATAAGTTGATTCATATGATATTAGTCGGTTATAGGTGATATAGCCGGATTATTAAATCAAGAGTCGATTTGATAATCTAATGTATAATTATATATTTGATATATTACATTATATTAACTGGTATTAACTCACTTATGATTTCTTTTTTCACTTTGGATACATTGATGTATATGTGATATATGTTAAATGTATCATGCTAGGTTACAAATGCAACTAGGGTTAATGAGGGTTAAACCATGCTAGGGTTAAGATTAGGGTTTAAATTTTATCATTAAGTAATTCAAATATTATGGATAATTGTCATGGTTGATATTTTTTGAAAGCTTGTAGAAGCTTGTAAGCATTTTTGACTTTGTCCATTTTCTTTGTCTAGCTTAAGATATTTTTTGACCTAACCTTTAACCCTAGCTCATGGTTAACTCTCTACAAGGGTTAAGCATGACATGCTTAACCCTTGGTTGCATTTCTAATCTCAACAATAATTCATTTTCATCACAACTTGTTCTTCTTCTTCTTCTTGACAAAAGCTTTCTAGCTTTTTCAAAAGTGATGATTTTGAGTGATAAAATGATTTCTAATGTGAGCAAAATTCCTACTTCATCATCCTCTACTACTTGCAATTTAGTATAGGTGTTCCCCTCCGAATGGCGGCCAAGACATGGGCGTTTTGCCTGAGATTCGGGGTAGATGCTATTTGGTTTTATCCGTCCACCTCTCCGAAGATGCCAAGTTGATTTATGGCACCGAGTATCGGAGGTTTAGACGGCTGCGGCCGATGTAGTAGACTTCGTCAGATTCCCCCTTGCTTGAGGGGTTTTTGATTGTGAGGACGCTCTTCCGTGCAGGCGCAAGCCCCTGCAATTAATTACGCTACCGCACCGCGGTAGCAACTTTCTCCTTCTCCAGAATTTCATTTCGTGTCGTATATGTTTGTTTTGTTTGTGATTGCCCGTGGATTGTATACGGAGACTAAGTGATGTTGTCACCCGTAGAACGTGGATTAGTCCAAATCCGTATTTACTTAGATTTGGGTTTGGGGTTTTAGTTTAAGGATACGTTAGCCGTATTTGAGGCTAAGATCAACTTAAACGTTCGTTAAGGATACGTTAGTCCTATTTGAGACTAAGATCAACTTAACGGAAAGAGCATTTAGGGGCTCTATTGTTCCAGTTTAGGGACATGGTGGTCCATTGCATGTATGGCCGTCGGGACCCGTCACCTCTCTGACGACGTTGAAGGATTACAACGACAGGTGTCAGAGGGGTTCAGAGATGTACCCTTGAACCAAAGTCGATTGGGGGTCTTATAGTCCAGTTTGGGACTAAAATCTGTTTGGAGGTTTAAGGATACGTTAACCATATTTGAGGCTAAGATCAACTTAAACGGGATCGTTTAGATCCGACAAAAGAGCATTTGGGGGTTCTATTGTTCCCGTTTAGGGACGTAGTGGTCCGTAGGTAGTTTAAGGACATTGCGGTCCATTGCCAGTTTAGGGACATGGTGGTCCATTTCCAGTTTAGGGACATGGTGGTCCATCGTTCCCGTTTTGAGGACGGATATTAGTTTAAGGACGCATTAGTCCATGAGTTTAAGGACGCTTAAGTCCATGGGTTTAAGGACCCCACAGTCAATATAGATGTGTTTAAAGACGCATTAGTCCATTAGTTTAAGGACGCATTAGCCCGTGAGTTTAGGGACCCCACAGTCCGTATTTTGGTTTAAGGATGCATAAGTCCGTGAGTTTAAGGACGTATCAGTCCATGAGTTTAAGGACCTCACAGTCCGTATTATTGGTTTAAGGACGCATAAGTCCATGAGTTTAAAGACCCCACAGTCCGTATCGATGTGTGGTTGTCGGGACCCGTCACCTCTCTGACGTCGTTGAAGGATTACAACGATAGGTGTCAGAGGAGTTCGGAGATGTACCCTTGAACCGGATGTAAATTGATTTAAGAGAGCAGTCGTGCTCAATCAATTTAATTTGAGGACTTACGGCCATGATTGGGCTAAGTCTAGTTGAAATGTTCAACGTTTTTATTTATCTTTGGCCTATTAGGCCTGTGCTTGGGCTTTGCCCCTGCACTGCATTTTATTTTGGCCTGTAAGGCCTATTTGATTTGGGCTCTGTCCCTTTTTAAATGATGCACATCATCTGTTTTGGTCTTGACAGACTTTTGTTTGGGCTCTGCCCTTTTTTTTTTAAGATAATGCATTGCAATTTATTAGGCATGTTAGGCCTTTTTTAATTGGGCTCAGCCCTTCTTTAAATAATGCAGCGCATTAATTATCTGACAGTGGCCATGTGGCCTGTCAGGCGCTTTGCGCCAATTAATGAGCGCAAGTGCTTGTGGAGGTGACACGTATCACGCTCTGGTGAGCGCAAGTGCAGTTAGCGCAGTGCGCTGCGCCAGTGCGCTGCGCTGTTGCGCTGCTGACACGTGGCGCGCTCTGGTGAGTTGCGCCAATTTCAGAGAGCAATGCTCTATTTTAAAAGTGCATAGCACAAGTGGTTTTGGAGCTGACACGTGGCGCTCTCTGGTGGCTTGCGCCAACCCAAGAGCGCAACAGTGCAGATTTACAAGTGCAAGGTATTGTTTTAATATCCAATTTTGGATTCAAGAAAAAGAATCTTTAAAGATTCCAGAACCGATGGTTCATAAAAAAAAAGGCAATGCCTTTGTTATTTATTATATTTTTTATTGAAAATCCTTGATCTTGTTCTTAGATCAATGATCTTTTCAGAAGAAGTTCTTTTTTTTATAAAGGTTTTACCTTCTTTTTCTTTCTGAGTTCTTCAAACTTTTCTTTTTAAGAGTTCTATGAATTCTCTCTCTGTTTCTGTGTTTCTGTTTCTGTTTCTCTATCTCTGTATGTTTTGGAATTGGGGTCTAGGGGCCTTTATACAGTACCCATTAATTTGTTAAATTCATTAAAGAGATCATTCTCTGAGTGATTTGGGGATTTTTCCTCACCGTTGGATCTTTGATCCAAGGGCTTTTATTTTACAGAAAACAATCTTCTTGTTTTAACAAGAACAGAAAGATCTTACTGGAATTTTAATTCTGTTTGGCGCAAACGCACCTGCGCTTGACACGTGTCGCGCAGCACAACTGAAGCGTTGCTTCCTTTAATTTTGTTTTAAATAGAGCCTTGCTCTAATTGGGTGCGCTGCCTTGGACGCTGCGCTGACGTATCAGTTTTTGACACGTGGCGAGTTGCGCGCAGCGCAAGAAATTTGAAGCGTTGCTTCAATTTTTGAATTTTTGAAATTCAAACAGAACTTTGCTCTAATTGGGGGAAACAATAGGGTGTTTGCTTCACTAATTCCATGATTAGTGAAGAGATAGCTTGGGTTAGTGTCTCCTCGACGTAGATCATTGTCGGCCTCGAAGTCTTCGAAGCAAGCATGTTCGTTTCTTCAAGGGAGCCTTTCTAGAGTCCGGAGTTCACGATCGCAGCAAAGGGGACTACTAAACAGAGCTATTGAAGTGAAGGACCGGTCTACAAAGGTTGCATTCCTTGCTCACTTTTAGTTGCAAAGTGTTTGCATCTCATATTCCGTCGATTTCTAGTTAACGATTCTTTGTTAGGGTTAGCTAGAATGGCAAATTTTTGAATTTGGCATGGACGATACCTCCTGAAACCTTGCTGCCGTCCTAAGTAACCCTGCAGTGGTATCAAAGCCATGCTAGAAATTTATACGGATTTTGTTAGGATTATGAAACCGAAATACTCCGAAACTTGAAACCGAAAAATGAAGTTTCTGTCGATTTTAAAAGTTGTTCAAAAAAGTTAAAAACAGGTACAGAGTGCTATATATGATATAACATGAACATTGACAAAATTTGAGGCAGTTTGGAGAACTTTTGGCCGGCCACCATACCTTAGATCTCGGCCCAAATCCGAGCAGTATGCTTGAAATTTTGGACGGCCACCATACCCTAGATCTCGGCCCAAACCCGGCACGACGACTTGGTCCACTTCCTCAGAGGGAACTCAGACGTGTTCGCTTGGGCGCCCACCAACATGCCCGAGTTCGACACCAAAGTAATATCACATAAGCTCGGGGTCGACTCGACGGTCCGACCTGTCAGGTAAAAGAAACGAAGCTTCGCTCCGATCAAACAAAAGGCGATCGAGGACTAAGTTGACAGGTTGCTTGCAGCCAACTTCATTTAAAACGTGGCCTACTCAGAATGGCTGGTGAATATGGTAATGGTTAAAAAGGCAAGCGGGAAGTGGCGCATGTGCGTCGACCTCATACATCTTAACAAGGCCTGCTCGAAAGACAACTATCCCCTCCCTCAGATAGATCAGCTCGTCGACAGTTCGGCAGGTCACGAATTACTCAGCTTCATGGATACTTTCTCCAGCTACAACCAGATCCGTATAAACCCGACATACGAAGAGCTCACCGCATTCACAATGTACCTGGGGTATACTGCTATAAAGTGATGCCCTTCGGCCTCAAAAACGCCGGGGCTACATACCAACGCTGGTCAACAGGATGTTCAAACCACAGATCGGGAGGAACATGGAGGTTTACGTCGACGACATGTTCGTTAAGTCGACCTGGTCAGATGAGCACGCTAAAGATCTTGGCGAGACTTTCGACATCCTCCGCAAATACAAATGAAGCTGAATCCCGCTAAGTGCGCATTCGGGGTCACTAGCGAAAAATTTCTCAGGTTCATGGTTACCCACCGAGGAATCGAAGCTAACCCGGAGAAAATCAGCGTCATCCTCAACATGGCCGCGCCAAAGAGCAACATCGAAATCATGCGACTCACGAGAAGAGTGGCCGCTCTGAGTTGCTTCATGTCAAGGTCTGGAGAAAAGTGCCTCCCATTCTTCAAAGCCCTGAGAAAGATCCTAAGGTTCAAATGGTCGGAGGAGTGTCAGATCGCTTTCAAGCAATTGAAAATGCCTGGAGACTCCCCCACTGCTCACCCGTCCAATTGAAGGAGACGAGCTATCACTGTATCTAGTGGTGTTCGATCAGGCTGCAAGCGCGGTGCTCGTCCGAGAAGTCGAAGGAGTCCAGAAGCCGGTCTACTACGTAAGCCACGTCTTTAAGGACGCGGAAACAAGGTTCCCGTCCATAGAAAAGATTGTCTTGGCGCTTATCGTGGCTTCAAGGAAACTACGGCACTACTTCCAGGCATACACCATCCTTGTCCTCACCGAGCGTCCCTTAGGGGCTATTCTCGCCTCCCACGAGTCATCTGGTCGCTTGGAAAAATGGAGGTGGGAGTTATCTCAATTCGAAATCAAGTACCGCCTAAGGTAGGCTATCAAGGCACAAGTCCTGACTGAATTTATTGTCGAATACACTATCCCTAACAAGGGGGTAGTGTCGGTGCCGGCCCCGGGGTCTCAACCCTCGATCGAGGAGAGGCCCGACTCCGTCCCTGATTGGGTCCTTTACGTCGATGGGTCATCTACCGAGGATGGGAGCGGTGTTGGCCTCATCATTCGCGGCCCGAATGAGGCAGAGATGGAGTATTCTTTGAAGCTTGGATTCAAAGCCTCAAACAACGCTACGGAGTACGGGACCTTGCTAGCTGGACTACGAATCGCCTCCGGAGTGGGGCTGAAGACGATCCGAATCCGCAGTGACTCTGCCCTGGTCGTAGGCCAGGTGACTGGCCATTTCGAGACACATGGGCCTCTAATGGTGAAATATTTAGCCGAGGTAAGAAGACTACGAAAAGATTTCGACGAAGTTCATATAGAGCAGATCCCCCGGCACCTAAACGCCTAGGCCGATGCTCTGAGCAAGCTAGCTTCCTCCTATACGGCCAAGAAAAAGAGAAATATCCTCTTCGAGGTCTTGCCACGGCCCAGCGTGGAATACAGAGCGACAACACTTCAAGTTTATGCCGCCTGGGAAGAAGACCAGGATTGGAGGAACCCCCTCGTAGAATTTCTGAAGGAGGGTACGCTCCCAGAAGATCGAGGGGAAGCCCGCCGCCTCCGAGCCAAAGCCCACCATTTCGTTTGGAGCAATGGAAATCTCTACAAGAAAGCCTTCACTCAACCTCTGCTTCGGTGCGTCGACCCCCACAAGGCTGACTACGTCCTCCGTGAGGTTCACGAAGGGGTCGGCGGAGCATATCAAGGGGCCCACACCTAAGTCCAGAAAACGCTACTCCAAGGATATTATTAGCCGACCATCCATCAGGACGCTCAGAAGCTCGTCAGAAGGTGCAAGAGCTGCCAACTCCATGGCAGCATACCCCGTCTTCCGGCTACCGACCTAACGACCCTGACCTCCCCATGTCCGTTTGCTCAGTGGGGAATGGACATGATAGGCCAACTCCCTATTGGTACAGGCGGGCACAAATACATCCTCATCGTGGTGGACTACTTTACAAAGTGGATCGAGGCCGTCCCCATCAGAAAACCGGACGCCACCATGACCATCAAGTTCCTGCAGAACAACATAATATTCTGGTTCGGGATCCCAAGGTGTATCGTTACCGACCATGGGACGAATTTCGAAAATGATGAAGTTAAAGGATTCTGCAGCGAATACCATATACTGATGAAGTTTGCCGCAGTCGCGCATCCCTAGTGCAACGGGCGGGCCGAGGTCGCTAACCGGGTCGTCATTCGAGGTCTTCGAGCTCACCTGGAAAGACGGCAGGGCAGTTGGGTCGATGAATTACCCCTGGTTTTATGGGCATTGCGCACATCAAAGAAGACCCCCACTGGAGAGACCCCCTCAGCCTCTGCTACGGCACCGAGGCAAAGGTCCCAGCAGAGATCGGGCTGCCCAGTTACAGGGTCGAGCACTTCGACGACGAAGCAAACACCTCGGCCCTCCAGACTAATTTGGACATCTTGTTGGAGAAGCGGGACCGGACACAGATCAAAACTGCCGCTTATCAACAGCAAACTGCCTGCTACTATAACGCACGAGTCAAGCATTGCGCCTTCAAGACCAGAGATTTGGTCCTAAGGCAGAACGAGTTCGTTGACCAGGGCAAGTTGCACAAGTTTTTCTTAAAGTGGGACGACCTATTCCTCGTCTCCGAAGTATTGCCCGGCAGGGCCTATCGCTTGCAAGACGTGGCGGGTCGCAAATTTTCACGGTCTTACAACGCTGAGAAGCTCAAGTTGTACCTTTGAAAATTGTATCTATGAATATATGTTTCTTCTTTGCCAAAGCGATGTAAATTTTTCTAAGTATTTTGAATTAGAAGAAACTCATCCTAAGTGTTTCCCTCTTCCTCGGTTCAAAGGTGACAGGTTTCGTGAAAATACTCAAACACACCAAGAAGACAAAAAGAAAACAATAGTACGTTGCAAAAAGAGAACTTTATTTATCAAAGGTATTGTGGGCTCCTCAGCCTTATATGAAAATTAAAATTACAACAGAGGGGGTACGGGGTCGAGAAAGCATTGCTGGTGATACTCCGTGGAGATCTTCGCCGGCCGAGCCCTGGCCTCTTCAGCCCGCTCCCGCCGATGCTGCCCACATACCCGGGACACCACAGAAGCACCGAACCCCCCATCCGCCGGGCAGGGGCCCGCGATATGCCTCTTCTGGAAACACTCCAAAATAAGGGCCACTGATCGGTCGTGCATGTTCTTCGAGATGAGGCCGAGGACATAGAGCGTACGCATCTTGTCGAGCGCCTCATCCAGCAGCTCCTCGGAGAAGGGGTTGTACAGCCCTGGGGACCTCCCCCAAATTGAAAGGTTTACCTAGCACCTCATGAAGGGTTTGGAAGCATCACATGTACCAAAGGTGGAGTCTTTAGGGTGCTAAGTTAACAAACATCGGATCGTTCCTAGAAAATTAGGGTTTCTAAAACTTGTATTTCATCATATGAAAGAAAAGCTAGGGTTTAGAGAGTACAACCTTTGTAGCTCCCTACGCTAGACTCCTTGGGTACTTGGGGTTTGAAAAAGCTCCGCTTGAACTCTTCTAGGTCACCGATGATCCACCCGGAGTCCGCTTTGTCCAAGCTTGCAACTTCACCCGATCAAGAGAACGAAATGAAGCTAACACTCCAAACAAGTGGGCTAGACTTGTGTAGAATGGTGTTGTGGTTCTCTTTCTCACTTCAAAATCCTAACTTGATGAGTATATTGCTCACTTGAAAGTTCAAGAGAGCAAGAGATCAAGGTTGATGAAGATGATGGCTTTTTGAGAAGAAGAGAAGAAAAACTCTCATAAGAACAATGAAAAATATAAGTATATATATTTTCCATCTCTCATTTCAAACCATGGTTAATTATATAGATATTATTGTATTTGAGTTAAAAACACAAAAGGAAAATAAACCAAGGGTTAAAAGGTAGGTAAGCATGGTAAGGTAAAGAAGAGTATAGAAACATTCTATGATTTAACCCTTTTTCTTTTCCTTTTTGTTTTAATTCAAAAGCAATAATAATCCATATAAAAACCATGGTGTGATTCTTATATTGCCACCATTCTCATTGTATAAGCAACCATGATAGAATGATGTATGTATGCATGTGTGCATGCACATCCAAATGTGCATGAACAAGAATGAATGCATACATGCATGCATACATCCAAAAGAAACAAGATAGGATTTTTAGTGAGAAGCTAATGGTTAAATGATAAATCAACACTTGATTTATCAATCCGGCCATATCACATATGACCCCACCAAAAGCAAGCCCCCCGATCAATATACGGTATCCCATACGCGCATTTTAATCGAGTCCATGCGCCTATCGCATACGCGCACCACAACGTTTCGCCTGGACTAGGAAACTCCATTGTGGGACTCTAAGACTCGTCAATACGCCGGCAGTGGGTGATGATCATATCAAGCACCCCCAAGCCGCAAGCGGTCAGCTAAACGTAACGGCCACCCGGGTATTGAGCGATCAGAAGAGAACAAGCGAACCTGCTACAACTCCCGTCGAGCCAATCGACAACACTTCCCATACAGTCCGGTCTCCTCGTCTGATATGTCGCATATCAAGTCTAGGGGTGGTAAGCGTCAGACCCCAATAACCGATAAGTCGTGCCGATATGAGGCTCATAACGGGTCGAGAAACTACTGGTAACACTTACCAGCAAATCTCTGAATCAGCCCTGGCCAGGGACTTCCCTGTTACGGCCAATCGAGCACGGCGCAACATCGACCCCCAATACCGGGAGAGACGAAACCCCTCCTATTGCTCATTGCCTTCATGTGACTCGGGACTGTACCCAAAAACCACCGTTTTACACGCCCTCATGGACGTGGTAAGGTGGAAATCAAAGCACAGTGGGAATCACACAAGACTCTATGACGATCTCGGGTCTACAGACTAACCCGCACAAGTGTCACCTGAGAACTGCCATCTGACGTGAGGTATAATACCATCTGGGAGTTCTCGGCGAGTCCGTCCAGTGTACCCAGTCTCCACTGAGCACCCGTATACCATCTCTGATGTCAAACACCAATGGATATTGGATCATCCATCGCCCATCTCATGGGTCGAAAAGCGTATATGCTAGTCTACACTGGTATATCAATGCCCCGTCTCGATACACCTACGACTAGGGACCTTGAAGGATGTACTTATGGACTACCATGTCCCCACTAGTATGATCTGCATCATAGTCCAGGTAGTCAAGTACACATCCTAAGGGCTTTACCAACATGTAACTCTAAGACAGTATAAAGAGACAAGTATACATGTTAAGATAAAGAGCAACCAGATAGCATACTATCATATCGAGCAAGAAAGTCATCTCTATATATGTCCAAGCATCCAATGTAATATACATCATCTGTACAATACTGGCCTCTAGGGCATACATACAACTAATAATCTCCCCCTTGCACTAGGGCCAGCTGCTGTAATATCGCATACCGAGCATCCCGAAGAGTCTCTCAAACTGTATCTGGGGAATGGCCTTCGTGAGTGGATCCGCTGTGTTGTTCTTCGTATCAACCCTCCCGACCTCGATCTCCCGGCGATCAACTATCTCCCGGATCAGGTGATACCGCCTCAGAATATGCCTGGATCGCTGATGGGACCTGGGTTCGTTGGCCAAAGCCATCGCTCCATTGTTATCGCAATACAAAGGTATTGGATGCTCAATGGATGGAACCACTCCAAGTTCAGTAATGAACTTCTTGATCCAGACAGCCTCTTTGGCAGCATCGTTGGCAGCGATGTATTCAGCCTCCATCGTCGAGTCTGCCACGGATTCCTGCTTGGAACTCTTCCAGCTAACCGCCCCTCCGTAAAGGGTAAAGACAAATCCCGACTGCGACTTAGAGTCGTCCTTATCACTCTGGAAGCTCGAATCGGTAAAGGACTCCACTTGGAGTTCTCCATTACCATACACCAAGAGCATCTCTTTAGTCCTTCGTAAGTATTTGAGAATGCTCTTCACAGCTGTCCAGTGACTCTCTCCAGGATCAGCTTGATACCTGCTCACTACACTTAGTGAGTATGCTACATCGGGTCTGGTACATAGCATCGCGTACATGATAGAGCTTACAGCTGAAGCATAGGGTATCCCTTGCATGTGAGCTCTCTCCAAATCAGTCTTGGGAGACATCTCTTTGGAGAGAGTGACTCCAGAGATCGTGGGTAAGTTCCCACGCTTGGATTCTTCCATACTAAACCTCTTTAGTATGGTGTCAATGTACCTGAATTGGGACAATCCCAATATCCGTTTGGATCTATCTCTATAGATCCTAATTCCCAATATGCAGGAGGCATCACCAAGATCTTTCATTGAGAATCTTTGTGATAAGAAGAGCTTGACCGATTGCAGCATAAGAATATCATTTCCTATCAAGAGTATGTCATCCACGTACAATACGAGGAAGACAACCTTACTCTCTGCCACCTTCTTATAGATACAAGGTTCATCTGGGTTTTTGACGAAATCAAACTCTTTGATAACTACGTCAAAGGAGATGTTCCAACTCCGCGATACTTGCTTTAATCCATAAATGGATTTAAGCAGCTTGCACACCCTCCCGCTGCTCCCACTGTCTATGAAGCCCTCTGGCTGAGTCATGTACACGCACTCTTCTAAATCACCGTTTAGAAAGGCGGTCTTAACATCCATTTGCCAGATTTCGTAGTCATGATATGCAGCGATGGCAAGCATGATCCGGATGGATTTAAGCATAGCCACTGGAGAAAAGGTTTCGTCATAGTCCACTCCTGGTCTTTGACGAAAACCTTTTGCAACAAGTTTAGCTTTGAAAGTCTCCACTTTCCCATCTACACCAAGTTTTTTCTTGAAGATCCACTTGCTCCCAATGGGTTTTACCCCTTCAGGAGCAGCTTCCAAAGTCCATACTTTGTTGGTGTACATGGATTCCATCTCGGACAGCATAGCATCCAGCCATTTCACTGAGTCCCTACTCGTGATGGCCTGCTCGAAGCTAGTTGGGTCATTATCCTCCATGATGCAATCCTCGCTGCCACCATCCATGAGAAAATCGTAGTATCTCTCAGGTTGGCGAGGAACCCTACTAGATCGGCGGAGAGACTGAGATTCATTAGGAACTACCGAATCCTCTGGTTCAACCAAATCTTCTGTCGTAGTCTGTATTGCTGGAACCTCTTCCAGTTCTACCTCCTTGCCACTAATCTTTTTTTCAAGAAATTCCTTTTCTAAAGAGGTGGCATGTCGAGAAACAAACACATTTTGTTCCTCGGTGTGGTAGAAGATATACCCGCGCGAATGTTTGGGATATCCAATAAACTTACACAGAATGGACCTTGCCGCGAGTTTGTCCGGATTTTGCGTTTTTACATATGCCGGACAACCCCATATCTTAACATAATTAAGACATGGTCTCTTTCCTTTCCATATCTCATATGGAGTGGTTGGCACGGATTTGGTGGAAACCATATTCAATAGGTCTGCAGCTGTTTCCAGTACATATCCCCAGAAGGAAATGGGTAACTCAGCTGTGCTCATCATAGAGCGCACCATATCTAATAGGGTGCGGTTCCTCCATTCTGATATACCGTTGTGTTGTGGTGTATATGGAGGAGTCAGCTGAGAGAGAATCCCATTCTCTTTTAGGAAGTCCAGGAATTCATTGCTCAAGTATTCACCTCCTCGATCAGATCGAAGGACTTTAATACTTTTTCTGGTTTGGTTCTCGACTTCTTGTTTATATTCTCTAAATTTCTCAAAAGCTTCTGATTTGTGTTTCATCAGGAACACATATCCGAATCTAGAGAGATCGTCAGTGAATGTAATGAAGTACGAAGAACCATCCCTGGCATGTGTAGACATTGGACCGCATACATCACTATGTATCAGTCCCAAGAGTTCGGTAACTCTTTCTCCGTGTCCCGTAAACGGAGTTTTGGTCATCTTGCCTTTGAGACATGACTGGCAAGTGTCATAAGATGAAAATTCAAACGGATTCAAATATCTATCTTTATGTAACTTAGCTAGTCTTGTCGCATTGATGTGGCCCAGTCTACAATGCCACAAGAAGGATTCGTTCAGTTCTGAACTCTTCCTCTTGTGTGTGTTTGTTATACTCAGAACTGTTGGTTGATTTAGAACATAAATGCCATTGCATAACGTGCCTGATCCAACCAACTTTTGGTTATGGAAAATGTTCATAACATTATCCTGTAATACAAAATTATATCCCTCTTTACTCAACAAAGAAACTGATATAATGTTGCATATCAGGTTCGGCATGTAATAGCATTCGTTCAGAACCAAAGTATTACCAGTTGGTAATGCAAGGTGATATTCCCCGACAGTCTTGGCTGCAACAATTGCACCATTTCCAACTCTTATGTCTTTATCATCTTCTCCAAGTTCTCTACCTTTCCTAAACCCATGTAACTGATTATATATATGGGATCCTGACCCGGTATCTAATACCCAGGACGTAGGGCAAATGGAGAAACAGTTCTCTGTAACGAACACACCCGAAGAAAATACATCATCATGTACTTTCTTCATTCGGGTGGCTTGGGAATCCTGGTATTCCCCTATGTCCTGTTCATTCCTATAACTCTTATAAGAAAGAACGGAACCAACGTTCCCCAGCACAGTATAACATGCGGGTTCAGTCAATACATCCATATTATTATCTTGATTAGGGCATGACATGGTCGCTACCTGGAGAGAGAGAGAAGAAAACACTTTAGCGTATGCTCTTGCAAGATCAGATTGGTTATTATCTTATCTAATCAGGATGGCTCCCACTGGTTTTTATCAAATCTTCCTTCAAACCCTAAAAGGAAATACTAGCCGGGATTAATTACACCCTACAACTTCGCCAATCTTTCAGCCAGGCCAGTGTCGGTACTTTGAGGGAGGTTCCCCGTGCTTTCGCACGGACCTAATTAAAGTAAACCTCATTTTCCCAGAGGCATAACCCCGTTGACACCTTTCTAGACACCTACTTGATCGGCTAATTGTAATGTGTAAAACTCTCCCAGGAGTAACTCTTACTCGCAGTGGGTATCGGGATCCAACTATCTCATAGAAGGTATGCAATCTCATTGCAAATTTCAACACTTGAAATTCCCGATAATATTTTGCCCCTAGCGTCCTATGACCTTGACGCAGGCCAACAAACCATAGTGCGCTAGTCAAGTTCAACCCGTCATTTCTTAATTGAATTAAACCCACCCGTACGACCCTTGACACAGGTCAACAAAGTCGCACGACTACCCTAATCCAATCTGCATCACATGCATTAACAGATAAATACTAAGTAGCTACCGCACACTACGCCTTGACGCAGGCCAACAAACGTAGCGCGAAGACTAAGTAGGATTTATCTGAAATGACGGAGGGCTACGACAGGTTTTTCTGAAAACCTATTGCGTAATGAACTTGATATCGTTGTAGAATCAAGTGAAGTTTTGAAATGGAGTGATTTTGAGGCTTTTCTAGTTTTGCTAAAGGGGTCACTCCCGGTTAAGGGATCGTCGGCCCTTTCCTCGTCGAATGAGGTGCGGGATATATCATATATATCACTGTGCAAAGCAGAAACTATAGAAGCAATCAAAAGACAAATCGAGTGTGTAGCATCTGCCAGTTATTGCTAAAGGGGTCACTCCCGGTGAAGGGATCTCGGCCCTTTCCTCATCGAATAAGGTGCAGGGTATATCATATATACCGCTATGCAAAGCAAAACTGTAGCTACCCTTTTTATTTGAAAATTTGATTCTACAACATCTTTTAGGTTTCTTTTCTTTCATTAATCACATTAATGAAGTCCCATCATTTAAGTCACCTAAACATCACAGATAAATACGACGTACATTTATGCCATCCGCATTCGCCTCGATGTCCCCTCGTGCACCGTTAGGTTAGGTAACTAACGACAGAGCAGGGCAGGGCTAGTGCGGGTGTAAAACATAAGTAACGCCTATATAATATATTATATATACTATATACTGTATCCATCACATCATATCAAATGATCACATCACAGATATCGCAACAGAAACATAGATATAATGTGGGATATACTAGGACGTCCGTATTTAGTATTTAGCCAAAATAGAAAATACGGATTCCACAGTCGCGATGAATAGCCAAGCCCACACCCTGGACCTCTACGAGAGCGGCAAGCGACCCTACCAATTCTGGAGTTTAGGAGACCCGGTCTCGACTCCTCGAGATGGCCTCCCACTGAACCCCAGAACCCGGTCACCCGTGCTCCCCTCCTTGGGTCCATCCTAATGCGGAAAAGTAAATAATATACAACACTGGTGGCATCAACCTCAACCTGGAAGTGCCCCAAATAAAAGAATATTACATTACATTTGAATTTACATGAATGAAAATATAAAACTCTCATCTCACATAAAAAAAACCCGGCTATTCAATCGCGACAATCCTGCATATCATATCTCAGCAACACATAATATCTCATATCATCAACGTAAGTAAGTATGCAGACACCGATTGTCGTCGACGTATAGCAACGACAATCGGCAATACCACTACATACTACACTTACGGTCACAGAAAAGAAAGTGTAAAACTGCAATATCTGGAATCCACATTCTCCTTAGACATCGTAAATGCGAAATATCACATACCTCGTATTTCATGTCTTATAATATGAATTCCACACATTGCATCACATTCCAGATAATTAGACAGTATTAAAGTTTTCGAACGAACGATCAAATACCCAAGATTCCCTAAAGCTCAACACTTGAGCGAAGTTCAAAAACTCGGAGTGTGACACAGTAGTAGCGGTCCAGCCGTAGAAGGGTCAAGCCAACGCCTCACATGTGGCACGCCGTACTGCCCTAAACCCTAAGGTTCAAAGGGCAGTTCAAGACGGTCACATAATCGAGTTAAGGTTTGTTGTCTTCTAGAGGGACCACCACAAAACTTGCACGTATCTCCAAAATATTTAAACCCCGTGAACAGTGAGCAAATGGTACTCGTTCAAACACTTTAATACTTTCTAATTTATCCGGAAAAGACACGAAATGAAAATTCCGATCGAATCGACAAGTCCAAAACCATCTCCAGAATTTACAGAACTAAATTCAGATTAAAAATACCCAAAACCATATACAAGCAGAGGTATTAGTTTCTGTACAAAAATGAGTCCATGAATCAACAGAACGGCCGCGGAACCGCGGCCTAAGCAGGCTATTGCCGCGGTTCCGCGGTGAAAATAACTGTTCATTGACTCGTTTTTCACAGTAACTCTTATATTTACTTGCTGAATTTTTTACATAATTTTAATTCTGAAAATAACCAGTTTTTAAAAAATGTCCAGAGAGCATTCTAAAAGGCCGTATTTCGGTTCGATCGGAGTTTTAACTTCGTAAAATTGTCGCCTAATGTTCTAGGTCGGCTCTGATACCAATGAAAGGTTTACCTAGCACCTTATGAAGGGTTTGGAAGCATCACATGTACCAAAGGTGGAGTCTTTAGGGTGCTAAGTTAACAAACATCGGATCGTTCCTAGAAAATTAGGGTTTCTAAAACTTGCATATCATCATATGAAAGAAAAGCTAGGGTTTAGAGAATACAACCTTTGTAGCTCCTTACGCTAGACTCCTTGGCTACTTGGGGTTTGAAAAAGCTCCGATTGAACTCCTCTAGGTCACCGATGATCCACCCGGAGTCCGCTTTGTCCAAGCTTGCAACTTCACCCGATCAAGAGAACGAAATGAAACTAACACTCCAAACAAGTGGGCTAGACTTGTGTAGAATGGTGTTGTGGTTCTCTTTCTCACTTCAAAATCCTAACTTGATGAGTATATTGCTCACTTGAAAGTTCAAGAGAGCAAGAGATCAAGGTTGATGAAGAGGATGGCTTTTTGAGAAGAAGAGAAGAAAAACTCTCATAAGAAAAATGAAAAATATAAGTATATATATTTTCCATCTCTCATTTCAAACCATGGTTAATTATATAGATATTATTGTATTTGAGTTAAAAACACAAAAGGAAAATAAACCAAGGGTTAAAAGGTAGGTAAGCATGGTAAGGTAAAGAAGAGTGTAGAAATATTCTATGATTTAACCCTTTTTCTTTTCCTTTTTGTTTTAATTCAAAAGCAATAATAATCCATATAAAAACCATGGTGTGATTCTTATATTGCCACCATTCTCATTGTATAAGCAACCATGATAGAATGATGTATGTATGCATGTGTGCATGCACATCCAAATGTGCATGAACAAGAATGAATGCATACATGCATGCATACATCCAAAAGAAACAAGATAGGATTTTTAGTAAGAAGCTAATGGTTAAATGATAAATCAACACTTGATTTATCAATCCGGCCATATCACATATGACCCCACCAAAAGCAAGCCCCCCGATCAATATACGGTATCCCATACGCGCATTTTAATCGGGTCCATGCGCATATCGCATACGCGCACCACAACGTTTCGCCTGGACTAGGAAACTCCATTGTAGGACTCTAAGACTCGTCAATACGCTGGCAGTGGGTGATGATCATATCAAGCACCCCAAGCCGCAAGCGGTCAGCGAAACGTAACGGCCACCCGGGTATTGAGCGATCAGAAGAGAACAAGCGAATCTGCTACAACTCCCGTCGAGCCAATCGGCAACACTTCCCGTACAGTCCGGTCTCCTCGTCTGATATGTCGCATATCAAGTCTAGGGGTGGTAAACGTCAGACCCCAATAACCGATAAGTCGTGCCGATATGAGGCTCATAACGGGTCGAGAAACTACTGGTAACACTTACCAGCAAATCTCTGAATCAGCCCTGGCCAGGGACTTCCCTGTTACGGCCAATCGAGCACGGCGCAACATCAACCCCCAATACTGGGAGAGACGAAACCCCTCCTATCGCTCATTGCCTTCATGTGACTCGGGACTGTACCCAAAAACCATCGTTTTACACGCCTTCATGGACGTGGTAAGGTGGAAATCAAAGCACAGTGGGAATCACACAAGACTCTATGATGATCTCGGGTCTACAGACTAACCCGCACAAGTGTCACCTGAGAACTGCCATCTGACGTGAGGTATAATACCATCTGGGAGTTCTCGGCGAGTCCGTCCAGTGTACCTAGTCTCCACTGAGCACCCGTATACCATCTCTGATGTCAAACACCAATGGATATGGGATCATCCATCGCCCATCTCATGGGTCGAGAAGCGTATACGCTAGTCTACACTGGTATATCAATGCCCCGTCTCGATACACCCACGACTAGGGACCTTGAAGGATGTACTTATGGACTACCATGTCCCCACTAGTATGATCTGCATCATAGTTCAGGTAGTCAAGTACACATCCTAAGGGCTTTACCAACATGTAACTCTAAGACAGTATAAAGAGACAAGTATACATGTTAAGATAACGAGCAACCAGATAGCATACTATCATATCGAGCAAGAAAGTCATCTCTATATATGTCCAAGCATCCAATATAATATACATCATCTGTACAATACTGGCCTCTATGGCATACATACAACTAACACAAATTGCATACATCAGCAATTGGATGAGGGACAACCGACGAAGAAGTAGACGGCCGAAATGGTCCTCGATGCGCTGGACCACACCCCGGTACGTCTCCTTAGAGAGGGACCGGTTATACAAGTAGACGTCATCGGAAGTGATGATCTCTTCAATCGTGTAGATGTACCCAGCCATCTCAGAAAAGCAATGCTGAAAGAAACCGATCTCCTTCTCTATTTATAGCCTCAACAGAATCCCCTAAGGGCCGAAATTTGTGCGCGCATGGGCGCGAATCCTGGGATATTTTCAATTTTTCCAATACAGGACCACTACATGGCGGGCATCCCGTGCCTCACGGCCGACCGAAGTCGGAACGACTCGGATCTTGGAATGCCTCGCCTATGCGTTTTAGCCACGTGCCGCCCGCGACGGTCACTCTTCCAAATTTTCACACGTCAGAGGAGGTCAGGCGACGCCTCGCAAAACCGAGCAGCTTCCCAGCTCGGTCCATCCATGGCTGGTATTTTACTACCCACCGACACCAAGGATCGAAAGCCCTCCTCAAGAGGCCACCGAGCAGCTACCCTGCTCGGTCCATCCATGGCTAGTAGTTTAGTTCCCACCGACGCCAAGGATCGAAAGCCCTCCTCAAGAGGCCACCGAGCAGCTTCCCTGCTCGGTCCATCCATGGCTGGTAGTTTACTACCCACCGATGCCAAGGATCGAAAGCCCTCATCAAGAGGCCACCGAGCAGCTTCCCTGCTCGATCCATCCATGGCTGGTAGTTTACTACCCACCGACGCCAAGGATCAAAGCCCTTCTCAAGAGGCCACCGAGCAGCTTCCCTGCTCGGTCCATCCTTAGTGGGTAACTTATTACCCATCTGCTCTAAGGATCCAAAGCCCTCCTGAAGAGGCCACCGAGCAGCTTCCCTGCTCGGTCCATCCATGGCTGGTAGTTTACTACCCACCGACGCCACGGATCGAAAACCCTCCTCACGAGGCGACCGGGCATCCTCATGCTCGGTTCATCCTGGCGGGCAACTTACCGCCCTACGACACTAAGGATCGAAACCCTCATCACGAGGCGACCGGGCACCCTCATGCTCGGTTCATCCTGAAGGGCAACTTACTGCCCCACGACGCCAAGGATTGAAGCCCTCATCACGAGGCGACCGGGAACCCTCATGCTCGGTTCATCAAGGCGGGCAGCTTCCTGCCCCACGATGCTAAGGATCGAAATCCCTCATCACGAGGCGACCAGCACCCTCATGCTCGGTTCATCCTGGCGGGCAGCTTCCTGCCCCCACGACGGTAAGGATCGAAATCCCTCATCACGAGGCGACCGGGCACCCTCATGCTCGGTTCACCCTGGCGGGCAGCTTCCTTCCCCTTGACGCCAAGGATCGAAAGCCCTCATCACGAGGCGACCGGGCATCCTCATGATCGGTTCATCCTAGCGGGCAGCTTCCTATCCCACGACGCCAAGGATCGAAAGCCCTCATCACGAGGCGACCGGGCACTCTCACGCTCGCTTCATCCTACCAGGCAGCTTCCTGCCCTACAACAATGCAGATCAAAAGCCCTCATCACGAGGCGGCCGGGCATTCTCCTGCTCGGTCCATCCACTCCAGACAGCTTCCTACCCTACAAAGAGATGGATCAAAGCCCTCGTTACGAAGCCGCCATACATCTTCATGCTCGGTCTCAATGGTGGATCCCTGAGCCTCACACTGAACCGGCTGGCAAGCCTCTGCCCGGCGTATTCACCCGAAGAAGGCAAGCTCCTAACATGGCTCAAGTAAAAAAAAATATAGGAGAGCTCAAGTTCGATTGATAACCAGCCCTAACAGACGAAAGGATGCCTCCACTCGTTCCTGGGCAATCGACATCATGATTCTCGGTGCCAAACTGAGCAGAAGATTCTCCGTGTAGTCCACTCTCGACCCGACCCGTAAATAGGTCGGAACGAGAGTGGGGGGCTAATGATGATGCTCAAAAGTTGTATTTCCTCATATCACGACACGTGGCGAATGGCGTGTCACCCGCGACAGCTCACTACACTCCTGAAGGGATACCGAGGTAAAATCAGTATGGAGCATTGATGACCTTCCCCAGCTTATCCCCGAGCTTGCACTCCGTCTCGTACCCAAGAGCGACCTAGCCGCCGAATTGGCGCCCATTCTCCTTTGCTCGTCTCCGAGCTATTGCAGAGCTGAACTTTCTCGACCTCCAGGCTCGTCTCCGAGCCTCACGCCGAGTTAAGCCTCCCCAACTCTCCCGGACAAACAAGAATGCGAGGCCTTAGCGCTTCTGCAACGGCTCCGCGTATCTCGCCAAAGTGAGATATCCACCGCCCCACGTCCCGCGCAGGCTCGTTCTCCCATTAGTGAGCGGATCCCGCTATTAACGTAGGCGTAACTGGCGGCGGAGATCTCGCATCGGCTCGCTCCACGCGACCCCTATATAAACCCCTCTCTCGGATGACTCAGAAAAGGAAATTCTTATCCAATGGCCCGCTACTCTTCCTAAATACCTCGACTAACTTGATCGTCGGAGGGTCCACAGTGGTATAACCACGCCGGGACTTCTTTGCAGGTAGCTCGGCTTTACACCAAACCAAGCCCATTGAGATCCACACGCCTCAGGAGACAATCCTCGAACCCAATCTCAACCGTTCGCCAACGCTATCGGCAGACCGTCAGAAGACAACATCTGAAGGAGATCCAGAGCTCCATCACATTTTCTTAACTTTTTGAAACAATCCGTCGGTGAAAATCCCTCACATCAGAAAGTTCCCCGTCGCTTCTCTTTCTTGACAGATTTTGAGATTCACTCTGCAATCACTAAGGTAAACAAAGTAGAAAAATCATCGGTTTCTATGCCTGGAAAAATAAGTCACGTTTTATAAGGTGTGCTTACCTATTAGATAGCACGCACCTTTCCTATTTTCCTATGGTTAGGTTATTGAGATCCGATGGAGGTCTGGATCTCCTTCAGATGTTGTCCTCCGTCGATCTGTCACAAGCATTGATGAAGGGTTGAAATTGGTGTTGAAGGTTGTCTCCTTGGACGTGTGGATCTCAATGAGTTGATTTTGAGGTGAAGCCGAGCTACCTGCAAAGAAGTCCCGGGGTGGTTGTACCACCGTAGACCCTCCGACGATCAAATTAGTCGAGGAATTTGAGCAGAGTAGAGGCTTGTTGGATTGAAAATTGACTTACCTGAGTCGTCTGAGAGAGGGGTTTTTATAGTGGTCGCATGGAGCGAGCTGGCACGAGATCTTCACCGTCAGTTACGCCCCTGACGTTACGCCTACGTGAATGACGGGATCCCTCCATTAATGACGAGATACGCTCGTTAATGGGGGGATAAAACGGAGTGAAACGCGGGATGTTGGGTGGCGGATATCTCGCTTCTGGCGAGATACGCGGAGCCGTGGTAGAGGCGCACGGGCTCTGCGTTCTTGGTTGCTCGGTAGAACCGGGAAGGCTTAGCTCGGCGGGAGGCGAGCGGGAGGCCGAGGAAGCTCGGTTCTGTGATAGCTCGGAGGCGAGCTGGGAGGGCCGAGGAAGCTCAGCGTGTAGGAGGGCTCGGAGGCGAGCGGATGGTTATTTGTAAGGCAAGCATAGGAGTGTTCTGGGAGGCCATCGAAGGTCGGGTTAATCCTCGGGGCGAAGGCCCGGGGAATGCCTTCAACGTATCGTGCTTGCTCCTGTCCCGTAAGCCCCGGGACACGTCATCTACCACGTGTTATGATCTGGGGAATTCCCACTTATGAGTATCATCATTAGCCCCCCACTCTCGTCCCGACCTATTTATGGGTCGGGTCGAGAGTGGTCTAATCGGTTTTCTGGGCGCGGCCTGTTGCCAAAAATCTATCGGCGTGGATTTCTGGGGCGACTCGGTTTAGGGCAGCTACGTCGTTCAGATTTATGAGCCCACATGGCGTATCCCGGGTGCTTGGATCTCCACGTGCATCTTTGATGACATCAGTGGATCAGGGAAAGGGTCGTGCATTAAAGAAGGGGCGCCGATTCGTTCGCACGTCTGTTGAGGTGCATGCCACATGTCCGACGCGGATTGGTGGATGTGACAGGCTGTCGCTGTCGCCTGCGGCCGAAGGGACGTCTCCAATGGTCGTTTGACATGTGGGGCTTCGACGGCTAGCAGATGTGACGCTTTGTTTTGGCGGGAATTGATCAGGATCGTCGGATGCTTCCCCTCGAGTTGTATAAATTGGAGAGGGATCCCCTAGAGTTAACACTTCCGCCATTATTTTCTTTCGTTGCGAGATATTGCTCAGCGTTCCTCCTTCTTTTAGATCAGATCTCCTGTGCCTTTCCTCAGCGAAACCTGTAACAACTCCAATTTTGTATACCAAAAATTTGCTTTAAATATAGTGTATACTTGGAGTATTGATGTTGCTGGAAACCAATAATTACAAGAAGGAGCTTGTAGCTCATTGGTAATACTTTGCACTGCTGAACCAAGCCACCAGAGTTCGAATCCCATGCCCCATATATTTTTTATATCATTTTGTTTTAATTTTTTTGGGAAGTCAAACGGTCAAACAGCCATAACTCACAAATTAATGCAATTTATAAAAAATAAAGTATACCAAAGTTCCCCCCTGAAGATTCCCCGTCCAACGAGACCCGACTCGGCCCTGACTCGGCCGGTAGGCCGAGTCATCAACACGAAAAATCTTCGTGTTGACTTGGTCTTCATCCCTGCATACTCCATTTTCTCTGTACTGTTACGAAATTCTCATTAAACCTCTTTTAATCCCAAAATTAATGAATTTTTAATGAATTTTACATTTTTTAAAAATATTTTTTAATCCAAACCCTAACCCTAGCCTAGCCCTATATAAAGACCCCTATCCTCTACCTTTTCACCTCACCACTCTAAGTCCACTCTCCCAAATTCTCGAGAACTCGGTACGAAGAGCGAGAAGCGAAGCGCTGCCGAAACCGACGACGGATTCCGGCGACCGGATCAGAACCTTCGCGACGTTTTCGACGCATCGACAATCACCACCTTCTTTAGCCCCCTTAGCTTGTCCAAATCCGTAAGTCCCATCTCTTCTATCTATCTTTTCCTTAATGTAAAAATACGACTTTTTGGAACCCGACGGAAATCGAACAAACCGATTTCCGATTCGGTTTTTCTATAAATTTCCACTTGTCACCTAATACATAACACCTACCTATATTCATGTTGACTATTAATCACCCATAAATCAATTTAAACAAACTTTCTCACATGAAATGATAGCTTCTTTGCAAAACCGTATTCTTTTCATAAAAATACCATGAAGTTCATTTTTCTTAGTTTAATCAATTCCCTCACTCCTAAATATGTTTATCTTGATCACTAAACTTGTAGAAATCAATTTAAATGAATTTTCACACATGAAATGATAACGTTTTCAAATACCGTATTCTTGCGCTTTAATACCTTCAAGTTTAATATATCATGTTTAACCTCTAAACTTCATTAAACCTTAAAATAAGTCACGAGGTAATGACCTACCTCTACACACACACAAATATAGCCCTAATTGATAAACGTCAAAACATAGAATACGAAAATACAAGACTTTTCACGAAAATACCATTATCTTTATAAACCTTTCTTGAAAGCTTTAAGTTGTACACAATTCTAAATAAAATCTTTTAAAATGAAAATACGATTTGTCATGGACATCGATCGTTTATCTAAACTGTCTTGTGGTGTCTAGACAAGTGTGTCTAGGCTAGTGGTTCTTAATTAGGCCCACGACTGTGGTTCCTTCCCACTTACCTGGCACTTACCTGGCCGCAATTGACGGTGAAGAGGCGATTTGAGGCTTCTAATGACTTATCGTTTAGACCTTAGAAATATGCTAGTTGGCTTAGGAAACCCTAACAACTAAAATACGGAAAACTGTACTCTTTTGCAAATAAATACCCTATATTTATAAAACCGTTTTCCTAAATGAAAAGTATTTATAAAACCTAAGCAAAGTGCCGCTACAACCCATCTTTGGGGAGCCTGTTAGGGATAGTACGGTTCATCGTGCACCCGCAGGCTAGTAGTGCGAGATTCAGACCTCCGCAAGGAGCATTCGGTCTCGAAAGGTTTAAAATACGATATTTAAGGAAAATGAGATTTTTGAAAATAAAATATTCATTTAAAAATTATTCATGTGTTAATATATATATAATTATCATTTAAACACCTATTTTATTATAATATGAAGTTTCCACTTTTTCCTAAAATTCCAAGATTAAAAGTTACATTAAAATACCATGAATTTCAGATAAAACAATTAATACTTTTATTAGGATTTATTCACTAGAATAACACAAATAAAATTCACATTCATTATAACAATAAAGACGATTATTAAATACTTGAGGTGTATTTTGAAAACTATACAAAAGTACTTTTTACATAAAACCCCCTCAAGTTTTACAAATTACAATAAGGCCCCTAACTAATTTTGAACTTCAAATTATCTTTCTTTTAGTTTGACTAGGGTTAGAGTCTGACTATTTCTGACTCGAATATGATTCAAGTCAATCTATATTCTTTTATATTTCAACACAATTTGAATACATGAATCCCTGAATCCAGTTAACAATATATTCTTTTTGACTGAATCAAACCATGGATATTCATCCATTATCCTGATATTCCATTTACCTGATTATACAGTTACAACATGTTTACTGATATCATGGTTTTGGTCAGTCATCCAACTTACATAAAACAATACAACAATACTGTTAAAATACTACGGGGTTTTAAGGGGTAGATTGGTATGGAAGGTGTTAAAGGTGGCACGAGGTGGTCAGATTAAGACACCTAACCTGAATCCTATTGCTGTTGTACCGTGGCATAATGGTTCCTTGTACTTTCCTTTTGCCCTGATCTCTAGCATATAGAGATCCCCCTCGTATACACTGGCATCCTTCTGTACCAAGCTACAAACAACAGCGTTAAACAATGTTCTATAATATTCAATAATATAATACTTTAGAAAATACCGTTACTCTGTCATTCTCATTCTTCTTATTCTTTGGGACTTACCGAGCGACCTGTTCACTGACGACATTCTATTTCTTTCTTCTTTGAATGTCGTCAGGTGCGTTGGACCAAACTGAGATCGAGCCCACCGGTGAAGATTTGGAACAGTTCCACGAAGACCCAGAGCTCTAGATATTGTACCTTGTTCTTTCCAGTATTTCCATTTATTGTTATGCCACTGTTTAGGCATCGCTTTTCATTTCAGTTGTATTTTCTTTTCATGCATTGTACAAAGAATGTTATTAATAAAAGTTGATGTTATTTCTACATCATTTGTCTCTTGTGATTTACTTTATATTGCTTAGTTACGCTTAGCGTATGTACTTCTGAGTATATACGTAGCGGGCCTCGTTGCGTCCACTTCGCCGTACAATAGGAAGCGGGGCGTGACAGGTTTTGTTGGTGGCCCATGCAGGTCAGAGCTGTATGAATCCCTGTCATGCAGTTCTGGTCTGCGTGAACAACCTAAGCAATATAACACAAGACGTAGCAACTAAGACATTCTTTACAATTCATGTTCTTTGAAACTTGCAAATCTCTATTCCTTGAATCTGTCCTAATCCAAATTTTTCTTCAGGGTTATGGATTCCCCGAACAACACCAGCACCAACGTCAACAACACCCCTCCAGCACTACCTCTCACACCAGTTGTTCCCGCACCACCCACTGAGCAAACGATGCTATTCGAGGTGATCCGCAGTCTTCTCGAGAGACAGCAACAACTTTTGAACCGTCCTAAAGCCGATGCACCGGGAGTAAAGCAATTCAGGGCTTTGCACCCAAAGCAGTTCTCTGGTAAAGGAAGCCCTCTCGAAGCAGAAGAATGTGCATAAAGCATCGAGGACGATCTGGCAGCAGCTCAAGTGCCAGACCACGCTTGGGTCCGTGTAGCGAAGCTACAGCTCACGGATAACGCTCGCAATTGGTGGAAGGCGGAAGAAACCCGTCTGGCACAGCCGATTGAATGGAAGACATTTCGCGAGAAGTTTGACGCGAAATATTTCCCTGTGACTGCCAGGTTCGCTATGGAGCAGCAGTTTATTCATCTACAGCAAGGATCAATGTGGGAGAAATCGGTAGATGAATACGATACTGAGTTCACTATGTTGAGCCGGTAAGATATGTCACAATAGTTCAATTTTTAAATATCACATATTACACAGCTAACACAATCTTTAAATAGATTCGCGGCACACCTGATATCGACGGACGAGATCAGAGCCCGTCGTTTTCAGCAAGGTTTGGACACAGAGATTAAGGCTGCTCTAGCCACAAGAAAGTTTTTGACTCATGAGGAAGCCCTAGAAGCTGCCCGCAGTTATGAGGCAGTGATAAAAGAGAGGGGCAGATCTCAGTCTGCAGGAGTCAAGCGCCCTACCAACCAGATGGCAGGTGGAGCCACGTCCAGACCACCTTTCGTGCCGAGGCGACCCGGAGTACCAACTCATCGTCCTAGCCCAGCCTTTTGCACTTACTGCAAGAGAACTGGACATATGATGAAGGACTGCCGTCGAGCCAACCACCTCTGCTTAGTCTGCGGTTTAGCCACTCACGATATTGGATCTTGTCCTCAAAGGCAGAACTCAGTTGGTGCACCCAGGCCAGCAAATACTTATCAGCAACGACCAGCTCTTTAGGCACCTGCTACCAGACTTGCACTGTCTGCACCACCTAAGGGACCACAAGCTGCACCACCTCCTCGACAGTTCCATCAAGCTCAAAGGAACGTTCCGAGGAATGCTCCTCAGGCCAGGAGGAGTGTGCCGAAGCGCCAAGCTTTCATGATGTCTGTGGAAGAAGCTGAGGCCACTGGCCAGGTTATTACTGGTAAACTTCTTTCTTAAACTCATCTTTTAGTTTTGTTTACCTACACACTTTCCCTATACATAAAACCTATCCCATATACCTTAGGTACAATCCTAGTAGCTTCACTACCTGCACTTGCACTGTTTGATACTGGAGCATCCCACTGCTTTATGTCGCAACGGTTTGTCCGAACCCATGCGATTCCAGTCTCACCGCTTGTATCCAGCTGGAACGTCAGTTCTGGAAATGGTGTTCTAAAGGCAACTATGGGATACAACATGTGTCCAGTCGTCGTCTGCAGTCGAGAATTTTATGCTGACTTCAAGGTACTGGATATACCAAATTTCGATGTGGTTCTAGGAATGGACTGGCTTGGAGCCTTTTATGCTACCATCGACTGTCGTCAAAGGAGGGTAGTATTTGAGATTCCCGATCATCCGGTCTTCTATTTCAAGAATGGAGATCGTACACTGGAGCCAAGTACTTACAAAGCAAAGCCAAGGGAAGCAGTAGTTGCAGCAGCTCAGGCAGAGGAAGAATCAATACCGGAGGTAGTTCGAGAGTTCGACGATATATTCCCTGACGATATATCAGGTTTGCCTCCCGATCGAGCTCTTGAATTCAGTATTGACTTAGTACCAGGAGCACAACCAGTGATCAAAGCACCATATAGACTAAGTCTTGAAGGTTTGAAGGAAGTTCGAACACAGTTGGACGAATTACTGGCGAAAAGATGGATTCGTCCCAGCACTTCAAGTTGGGGAGCACCTGTACTATTGGTGAAGAAGAAGGAAGGTTCATACAGAATGTGCATTGATTATAGGGCCTTGAACGAAGTTACTATAAAGAATAAGTATCCACTTCCGCGCATCGATGATTTATTCGATCAACTAAGTGGATCTTGCGTCTTCTCTAAACTAGATCTTCGTTCAGGTTATCATCAAGTGAAGGTCAAGGAAGCTGATATTCACAAAACAGCTTTCAGAACTCGCTATGGACATTACGAATTTCTAGTAATGCCATTTGGAGTGACCAATGCACCAGCAATCTTCATGAACCTTATGAACCAAGTTTTCCGGGAGTATTTAGACAGGTTCGTTGTCATCTTCATCGACGACATCCTGGTATATTCAAAGAACCGGAAAGAGCATGCGGAGCACTTACAAATTGTCCTGAAAACTCTTCGACAACATAAGCTTTATGCCAAATACAGCAAGTGCGAGTTTTGGCTAAAACAGGTTGGTTTCCTTGGACACATCGTATCAGGAGAAGGGATTTTTGTGGATCCAGCAAAAGTCTCAGCAGTCAGCGAATGACCTACACCAAAGTCAGTGAAGGATATTCGGAGTTTCTTGGGTTTAGCTGGATATTACAGAAGATTCATTGAAGGCTTTTTGAAGATAGCAACACCCCTGACCAAGCTCACACGAAAAGATGAAGAATTTGTGTGGTCAGAAGCATTTGAGCAAGCTTTCGTAGAACTCAAGTCAAGACTGACATCTGCACCTATTCTCGTCATACCGGATCAATCTGGAGGATTCGAAGTGCATTGCGATGCATCCGGTAAGGGACTAGGATGTGTTCTACATCAGCACGGTAAGGTTGTAGCTTATGCTTCAAGACAACTGAAGACTCATGAGCGCAATTATCCGACGCATGATCTGGAGTTGGCAGCCGTTATTTTTGCTCTCAAGATTTGGCGCCACTACTTACTTGGTGAACGAGTGAACATCTACACAGATCATAAAAGTCTGAAGTATGTGTTTACTCAGAAGGAGTTGAATATGTGGCAGAGAAGATGGTTAGAACTCATGGCGGACTTTGACATCAACTTGCAATATCATCCAGGAAAGGTGAACGTAGTACCTGATGCTCTTAGTCGCCAACCATTAGCAATGAATCTCACCGCCCAGTGGAAGCTTCAGCAAAACCTACATCAGATGGAAATTGAACTAGTCATGCCAGGTGATGTTTCAAGTTTGATGAATCTACAAGTTCAATCAACCATTGTCAATCAGATCAAGGCAGCACAAGCCAGCGATGCTAAGTTGCAAAAGATCAGAGAACAAGTGGAGAATGGACTCAGAACAGATTTCATCATCCATGAAGACGGATCTTTGAGATACGGCAGCAGATTGTGTGTACCAAAGGGTCCTGTTAAGAGTTAATGAAAGAAGCTCACAGCTCTCCCTATTCAGTACATCCTGGAGGTACCAAAATGTACAAAGATCTACGTCAGAATTATTGGTGGCATGGAATGAAGCGTGAAGTAGCCAGAAGCGTCGCAAAATGCTTGGTGTGTCAGAAAGTAAAGGCTGAACATCACAGGGCAGCTGGACTACTTCAACCGTTACCAATCCCAGAATGGAAGTGGCAGCACATCACGATGGACTTTGTAACTGCTCTTCCTCGCAGCACAAAGGGTAACGATGCGATTTGGGTCATTGTGGATCGACTCACAAAGTCGGCTAACTTCATCCCATTTCGAGTTGGCCAATCAAATGAGACACTAGCGAAGAAGTACATGGATGTAATAATCTAATTTAAGATTTTAACTCTTCATAATGTACTATCTCTGATACCCATGAACTCATACAGGAAATTGTGAGACTTCATGGAGTACCGGTCTGCATTGTCTCCGATCGTGACACCAGGTTCCGATCGCAATTTTCCGATCGCAATTTTGGCAGAGTCTGCAAGCTAGCTTGGGAATAAGTCTGAACTTCAGCACGGGTTATCATCCACAAACAGATGGTCAGTCAGAACGAACTATTCAGATCTTGGAGGATATGCTCAGAGCATGTATGCTCGACTTCAAAGGATCGTGGGAAGATCACCTGCATCTTGTGGAGTTTGCGTACAACAACAGCTACCAAGTAAGCATAGGAATGGCACCTTTTGCAGCATTGTATGGAAAGAAGTGTCGATCGCCATTAAGTTGGGACGACATCGGAGATAGGGAACTTCTGGGACCAGAGATGATAGTAGCGACCGTTGATATGGTTCGTACTATCAGGGAAAGAATGTGCATAGCCCAAGATAGACAGAAACACTGGGCTGATGCAAAGAGACGACACTTGGAGTTTCAGCCAGGAGACCATGTATTCTTGAAGATCTCTCCGAACCGCGGAGTGATCAGATTTGGAAGACGGTGGAAGTTGAGTCCGAGATACATTGGACCATTCGATATACTCGAACGAGTCGGTGAAGTGGCATATCGTTTAACGCTCCCACCCTCATTGGAAGGAGTGCATAACGTGTTCCACATATCCCAACTCAGAAGGTATGTGAGTGACCCCAGCCATGTACTTGATCATTCCGAGCTCACGATACAGCCCGATTTGTCTTGTGAGCAACAACCTGTGGAGATCCTGGACAGGAAAGTGAAGACACTTCGGAACAAAGAAGTTAATTTGGTCCGGGTAATGTGGAGAAAAGACACTCCAGGAGAATCCACGTGGGAAAGGGAGGATGAGATGCGTGCAAGATATCCGCACCTTTTTGTAAACTAGTCCTTAAATAAAAGTTGTAAATTTCGAGGACGAAATTTTTGTAAGGAGGGTAGATTGTAACAACACCAATTTTGTATACCAAAAATTTGCTTTAAATATAGTGTATACTTGGAGTATTGATGTTGCTGGAAACAATTTAAGTATCTAATTCCTTACAATAATTACAAGAAGGAGCTTGTAGCTCATTGGTAATACCTTGCACTGCTGAACCAAGCCACCAAAGTTCGAATCCCATGCCCCACATATTTTTTATATCATTTTGTTTTAATTTTTTTTGGAAGTCAAACGGTCAAACAGCCATAACTCACAAATTAATGCAATTTATAAAAAATAAAGTATACCGAAGTTCCCCCCTGAAGATTCCCCGTCCAACGAGACCCGACTCGGCCCTGACTCGGCCGACGAGTCGGCCGAGTCGTCAACACGAAAAATCTTCGTGTTGACTTGGTCTTCATCCCTGCATACTCCATTTTCTCTGTACTGTTACGAAATTCTCATTAAACCTCTTTTAATCCCAAAATTAATGAATTTTTAATGAATTTTACATATTTTAAAATATTTTATAATCCAAACCCTAACCCTAGCCTAGCCCTATATAAAGACCCCTATCCTCTGCCTTTTCACCTCACCACTCTAAGTTCACTCTCCCAAATTCTCGAGAACTCGGTACGAAGAGCGAGAAGCGAAGCGCTGTCGAAACCGACGATGGATTCCGGCGACCGGATCAGAACCTTCGCGACGTTTTCGACGCATCGACAATCACCACCTTCTTTAGCCCCCTTAGCTTGTCCAAATCCGTAAGTCTCATCTCTTCTATCTCTCTTTTCCTTAATGTAAAAATACGACTTTTTAGAACCCGACGGAAATCGGACAAACCGATTTCCGATTCGGTTTTTCTATAAATTTCCACTTTTCACCTAATACATAACACTTACCTATATTCATGTTGACTATTAATCACCCATAAATCAATTTAAACAAACTTTCTCACATGAAATGATAGCTTCTTTGCAAAACCGTATTTTTTTCATAAAAATACCATGAAGTTCATTTTTCTTAGTTTAATCAATTCCCTCACTCCTAAATATGTTTATCTTGATCACTAAACTTGTAGAAATCAATTTAAGTGAATTTTCACACATGAAATGATAACGTTTTCAAATATCGTATTCTTACGCTTTAATACCTTCAAGTTTAATATATCATGTTTAACCTCTAAACTTCATTAAACCTTAAAATAAGTTACGAGGTAATGACCTACCTCTACACACACACAAATATAGCCCTAATTGATAAACGTCAAAACATAGAATACGAAAATACAAGACTTTTCACTAAAATACCATTATCTTTATAAACCTTTCTTGAAAGCTTTAAGTTGTACACAATTCTAAATAAAATCTTTTAAAATGAAAATACGATTTGTCATGGACATCGATCGTTTATCTAAACTGTCTTGTGGTGTCTAGGCAAGTATGTCTAGGCTACTGGTTTTTAATTAGGCTCACGACTGTGGTTCCTTCCCACTTACCTGGCACTTACCTGGCCGCAATTGACGGTGAAGAGGCGATTTGAGGCTTCTAATGACTTATCGTTTAGACCTTAGAAATATGCTAGTTGGCTTAGGAAACCCTAACAACTAAAATACGGAAAACTGTACTCTTTTGCAAATAAATACCCTATATTTATAAAACCGTTTTCCTAAATGAAAAGTATTTATAAAACCTAAGCAAAGTGCCGCTACAACCCATCTTTGGGGAACCTGTTAGGGATAGTACGGTTCATCGTGCACCCGCAGGCTAGTAGTGCGAGATTCAGACCTCCGCAAGGAGCATTCGGTCTCGAAAGGTTTAAAATACGATATTTAAGGAAAATGAGATTTTTGAATATAAAATATTCATTTAAAAATTATTCATGTGTTAATATATATATAATTATTATTTAAACACCTATTTTATTATAATATGAAGTTTCCACTTTTTCCTAAAATTCCAAGATTAAAAGTTACATTAAAATACCATGAATTTCAGATAAAACAATTAATACTTTTATTAGGATATATTCACTAGAATAACACAAATAAAATTCACATTCATTATAACAATAAAGACGATTATTAAATACTTGAGGTGTATTTTGAAAACTATACAAAAGTACTTTTTACATAAAACCCTCTCAAGTTTTACAAATTACAATAAGGCCCCTAACTAATTTTGAACTTCAAATTATCTTTCTTTTAGTCTGACTCAGGTTAGAGTCTGACTATTTCTGACTCGAATATAATTCAAGTCAATCTATATTCTTTTATATTTCAACACAATTTGAATACATAAATCCCGGAATCCAGTTAACAATATATTCTTTTTGACTGAATCAAACCATGGATATTCATCCATTATCCTGATATTCCATTTACCTGATTATACAGTTACAACATGTTTACTGATATCATGGTTTTGGTCAGTCATCCAACTTACATAAAACAATACAACAATACTGTTAAAATACTACGGGGTTTTAAGGGGTAGATTGGTACGGAAGGTGATAAAGGTGGCACGAGGTGGTCAGATTAGGACACCTAACCTGAATCCTATTACTGTTGTACCGTGGCATAACGGTTCCTTGTACTTTCCTTTTGCCCTGATCTCTAGCATATAGAGATCCCCCTCGTATACACTGGCATCCTTCTGTACCAAGCTACAAACAACAGCGTTAAACAATGTTCTATAATATTCAACAATATAATACTTTAGAAAATACTGTTACTCTGTCATTCTCATTCTTCTTATTCTTTGGGACTTACCGAGCGACCTGTTCACGACATTCTATTTCTTTCTTCTTTGAATGTCGTCAGGTGCGTTGGACCAAGCTGAGATCGAGCCCACCGGTGAAGATTTGGAACAGTTCCACGAAGACCCAGAGCTCTAGATATTGTACCTTGTTCTTTCCAGTATTTCCATTTATTGTTATGCCACTGTTTAGGCATCGCTTTTCATTTCAGTTGTATTTTCCTTTCATGCATTGTACAAAGAATGTTATTAATAAAAGTTGCTGTTATTTCTTCATCATTTGTCTCTTGTGATTTACTTTATATTGCTTAGTTACGCTTAGCGTATGTACTTCTGAGTATATACGTAGCGGGCCTCGTCACGTCCACTTCGCCGTACAATGGGAAGCGGGGCGTGACAAAACCTTCTCTTTGAATCAGGTTAGATGTCTTTCTCTGAGAAGTTTGTAGAAGTTGTTAGGGTCGAGTCGGGTGATGAGGTTCCAGTTGTTGGAGCCGAGTCCAGGGTGTTTTCTCCCTCCTCTTCGGCTGCCCCATCTGCGTTGGGTTCCCCCCATAGAGTTAGGGCTACTGTCACGACCCAAATGTGGCACGTGACCGGCACTTAAATCACGTGACATCTAAAGACGTCGACGCGGTTTAAGTAAGCCGAAACCCGGAATCTAAACCCTGTTTGAAATTATTGGAGGTGAGTTTAAAATAGTCATCAGATGGAATCAGTTTAAATAACATTTAAATTTAACTTAGTATGTTTGAAGAACATCTATGACGTTTTGAAATTTGACAGCACCTCCTTTGAAAATTTTACATAAAAACCCGATACAACTACAACAATAAAATAACATCCCAACGGGAGCTAGCTTTCACGTCCAAATGACGGAACAACCAAACAATCTATATCAGAAGTCGACTCTAAAGAGTGCGACCTCAGAATTTCTAAGTCTCGCTTCTAAGTCCACAATATACCATTTCTAAGTTGATAGAGTTTTCACTAGATACAAGAATATATGAATAATCAAGAGCGAGTACGATACAATAATGACCCACTTACCAATCAATCACCAAAAGGAATGTGTGTCCAAGCCGCTGATAATCCAAGCGGTAAAACCTGCAAGAAACTGTGGCACAACGGGGATGAGTTGCCAACTCAGTGAATAAAAGTACATCTAAAAGTAGAAATCGAAATGCACGATGATACCTAGGTCATAAGTATAGTACTACCATAATCGTACTAATATACTATATGATATGCATATATATATCATAATGTAACACTAACTATCATGCAACCCCAACTAGAATATATATATATATATATATATATATATATATATATATATATATATATAGGTACTGTCCCCCGGATCAGTCCTAGTCGAATCCAATAAATGAAATCTAACTGTGTACCTCTTGATAACAATCATATCAATATATATATGGATGTCCAGCATCGACATCGAAATCAGAAATCTCGCGTGTCCAACATCGACACGTAAATGCAGATACTGTCGACACCATCTCAACAGATGATCGCCACCCGATATCCCTGGCCCGGTCGGTATCCCCTGGATATCCGCCGTACCCATCGAACCCCGGTCAATATCCCCTGGATATCTGCCGTACTCATCTCTATCTCCGGTATCGAGTATCCTCGTTAGGCTCTCCGCCTATAATTCGGCTATCATGCCCCTCGGTCTCGAACCGGATCCACCATGTATCCCGCTGTATAACTACCCCACTCAGTACTGATAAGTTACAAGTCCGAAACTGTATAGCTACCCACTCGGTTCGGAATAAAACAGTCAGAAAACATCAAAACTCATGGTGGACGTTAAATCATCATCTTCAAAAAACATCAAGTAAAGAAAGAGAATATTTGCCTAGATTATCCTGATGATATTATATATATATATATATATATACATACATATATAATAGCGTCCCATAACACTGATATATATCATTGTTCCCCTCCGAATGGACGGCGCACAGGACCGCGATGTCTTGACGCTGAGATTCGGGGCAGATGCTATTTGGTTTTATCCGTCCACCTCTCCGAAGATGCCAAGTTGATTTATGGCACCGTGTATCGAAGGTTTAGACGGATGCGGCCGATGTAGCAGACATTGTCAGATTCCCCCTCGCTAGAGGGGTTTTTGATTGTGGGGACGCTCTTCCCTGCAGGTGCAAGCCCCTGCAGTTAATTACGCTACCGCTTCGCGGTAACAACTTTCTCCTTCTCCAGGATTTCACTTCGTGTCGTGGGTATTTGTTTTGTTTGTGGTTGCCCGTGGATTGTATACGGAGACTGAGTAATACCGTCGCCCGTAGGACGTGGACTAGTCCAAATCCGTATTTACTTAGATTTGGGTTCGGTGTTTTTAGTTTAAGGATGCATTAGTCGCGTTGCGGCTAAGATCAACTTAAACGTTTGTCAAGGATACGTTAGTCCTGTTTGAGACTAAGATCAACTTAACGGGGTGATCCATTTAATATACGGCCGTTGGGACTCGTCGCCTCTCTGACGTCGTTGAAGGATTACAACGACAGATGTCAGAGGAGTTCAGAGATGTACCCTTGAGCCAAAGTTGATTGGGGGAATTTATAGTCCAATTTGGGACTAAAGTCTGTTTGAAGGTTTAAGGATGCGTTAGCCATATTTGAGGCTAAGATCAACTTAAACGGTTGTTAAGGATACGTTAGTCCAGTTTGGGACTAAGATCGACTTAACGGGATCGTTTAGATCCGACAAAAGAGCATTTGGGCTCTATTGTGCCAGTTTAGGGACATGGTGGTCCAATACCAGTTTAAGGACATAGTGGTCCACCGTTAGTTTAAGGACGTTTCGGTCCGATATTAGTTTAAGGACGTTTCGGTCCAATATTAGTTTAAGGACGTTTCGGTCCACGAGTTTAAGGACCCCGCAGTCCATATGGGTGTGTGGTCGTCGGGACCCGTCACCTCTTTGACGTCGTTGAGGAATTACAACGATGGATGTCAAAGGAGTTCGGAGATGTTCCCTCGAACCGGATGTAGATTGATTTAGGAGAGCCAATTTGCTCAGTCAGTTTAATTTAAGGACTTATGGCCACGATTGGGCTAAGTCTAGTTGAAAATGTCCAACATTTTATTTGCTTTTATATTGCATTTCTTTTTATTCTTATTTGGGCTTTGCCCAGAAAGGATGCAGAGCATCAATTTGTTTTGGGCTCTGCCTTTTTTAGGCCTGCTAGGTCTTTTTGATTTAGACCTGGCCCTTCAAGTAATGCATTGCATTTGTGCAAAGCACTAGGAATCTTTTAGATTCAAGAACAGAAGTGCAAAGCACTTTTTTAATTTCTTGATCTAAATTTAGATCAAAGAAGAAAAAAAAAGTTTTTCCTTGTTTCAGAGAACCAAAGGTTCATAGCAAGTGCAATGCACTATTTTTTTATTATTTTTATTTATTTATTTATTTATTTATTGAAGATCACTGATCTTGTTCTTAGATCAATGATCTATTCCTAAGAGAATTTTCTCTTATTTTAAAGGTTTTTACCTTTTTTGTATTCTCAAGGAGTTCTCAAGAGTTCTCTTCTCTCTTCTTTTTTTTTTATCCAGATGTCTCTGTGGTTTTGAAATGAGGTCTGGGGTCCTTTTTATAGTGCTCAAAAATTAGTTAAATTTGTTAAAAAGATCTTTTTCTGAGTGATTTGGGGAATTTTCCCCACCGTTGGATCTTTGATCCAAAGGCCCCTGTTTTACAGAAGAAATCTTCTTGTTTTAACAAAAACGGAAAAAATTTCCTTAAATCTTCGTTCTGTTTTTGTGCAACTCCCCAGCGCGTGACACGTGTCGCGCAGTGAAGCGCTTGCGCAACTGCGCTTGCGCAACTTCGCAGACACGTGTCGAGCAGTGAAGCGCTTGCGCAACTGCGCAGACACGTGTCGAGCAGCGGTACGCTTGCGCAACTGCGCTTGCGCAACTGCGCAGACACGAACTGCGCAGACACATGTCGAGCAGTGAAGCGCTTGCGCAACTCCGCTTGCGCAACTGCGCAGACACGTGTCGCGCAGCCGTGCACTTGCGCAACAGTGTTTGCGCGGACACGTGTTGCGCAGCCGTGCGCTTGCGCAGTTGTGCTTGCGCAGTTGCGCGGACACGTGTCGTGCAGCGGTGCGCTTGCGCAGTTGTGCTTGCGCAGTTGTGCTTGCGCAGTTGCGCGGACACGTGTCGCGCAGCGCAGCGCTTGCGCAACTGAGTGTTGCTTATGTTTTTTAAAGAGCCTTGCTCTGATTGGACGCACTGCCTTGGGCGTTGTGCTGCCGTGTCAACTTCTGACACGTGGCGCGTTGCGCGCAGCGCACGGGATCTGAAGCGTTGCTTCAAAATTTGAATTTTTGAAATTCAAATAGAGTCTTACTCTGATTGGGGGAACAAATGCCCCCCCACCGTTGCGCTCATGTGGTGCGCACGTGAGTGCAGCGGTGGCAAGATCCCGACCGTTGGATCATGGAGGTCAGGTGAAGAGGTGCAGGCGCTTATAAATGGGACCCTTGGTCCTTTAATTTCTTTACCGTTTCAAGAACTTTGATTCAGAGCCTTGCTCTTGCTTAAGAACTCTCAGAGCCTTGCTCTTGCTTCTTCCCAAGAACTTTAAAGTTCAGAACTTAGAATCACTCTAGGTAAAAATTTAAATTAATTTAAATTAAATTTAATTAACAGAGCCTTGCTCTTATAGATCTTTGATCTAAAGAAAACCCCTTTGGGGTTTCTTCAACAGAGCCTTGCTCTCATAAATCTTTGATCTAAAGAAAACCCCTTTGGGGTTTCATCCATAGAGCCTTGCTCTCAAAAATTTACAGAGATCTTGTTCCTTGGTTTTAACCCATGAACAGAGCCTTGCTCATAGATCAAATGGAGAACTCCTATAAGTTTTCATGGATCTTTAAGATCCCAAAATTTTTCTTTTAATCCTTAGGAGTTATAGTTTTCATTACTATTACAGAGCTAGGCCCCTTTTTTTTTAGGAAGTTTTATTCCCTTGAGACCAGAGTTTGACAAATGTCACTCTGTGACAGAGCTTTGCTCTAAAAGAGGAGATTTTCTCCTTGTCTCTAGGGATTTCCCCCAAATGAGGATATTCTCTTGGGGGTCTTTTTCATTAACTGACAGTCTCATCCAATGATGGGACTGTCTTATCAAATGATGCGCCGTCATCTAGATTTTGTGGGTCCCCCTTTGGTCTCCTACCCACTGCATTGCAGTGTGATGTAGGACTTTAAAATGTGAAGCATTGGAACACTAACGGTTATTATTTTCTTGCTTTTTCTACAGGAAACATGTCTGAAGATTTGTCTGTCCCTTTCGTTCGCTCGGAAGGAGGGTTCCCCCATTCGCCAGTGGACCGGGTGGCGTTCGCTCTCATTAAAGATCATGACCCTGAGTGCAAAAAGCTCCACCTGTGGGGAAGGTGGTACAGCCAGATCATCCAAGGCCGTCGCAGCTTCAGTTCCGCCTCGCCGTCTGAGCCTACAGTCACGATCCCCTATGCAGACGAACCCTCGGTGAAGTATGCCGTGGAGGTTAAAAACTGGAATTCTGATGACCTCCTCCAGCCTGCGATCGGTGCCATTCCCGTGCAGCCGCCGCCGGCAATAGACATTCTGGGGAGGCGAATCTGTCAGGGTGAAGCACGTCCTTGGGGACAGGCTTACAATATTGGACTGATCCCGCGACCCCCCGCCGGATATTTGCAGTGGGCCCGGTACATCTTATCGGCGAAAAGGACTCATCTAACGAGGATTGGTTTATATCCAGCCATCTACGTTTCGCTTTTCGAGTATCCCTCTCCTCCAACGTGGTGGGTCAAGGCCTTTATCGAACAATGGAATATCCCCACTCACACCTTCCTGATGACGGATAGGGAAGTCTCTATCTCCTTGGAGGAATTCGCTGAGATTTCGGGTCTACCAATGAGGGGAGCACTATGAGGAGCTGCTTCCTCCTGACGAGTACGTCTTTGCCACCAAGCAGCTGGTGTTTGACTTGACTCCGGAGAACGCCATTCAGCATCAGTATCCGGGCTTGGTGAAGGTATTGGAGATCCATGAGGAACTCCATCTGGAATCGGGCGACCGGGGCGTCAGTTTCGCAGATTTTATTGCTCGCTTCATTCGCCCAGAGTTCCTATCAGAGGAGAGCGAGAAGTTCGCTCAGCTTGGTGACCCTTTTGGTTTCGGCTTGGACCGCCGACCCATATCGGACAATGACCAGAAGGATTTCTATCTCCCCAACGCTGCCATTGCTGCTTTCTCGGAAATTGCCTCCCAGGCATGGATGAGGCAACCTTTTTTATTGGATTCTTGGGCTTGTGGCTATGCAACTTTGCACTCCCCATGCACCCCCGCCTCATGCGGCCCTCTGTCTTTTACCCAGCGCATCGGATGGTGGCTGGTTTGCAGTTATCGGTAGGAATCGCCGGGCTGGCTTACCTTTATCATGGACTTAGCGTAGCGGCGGAAGCCAGTGAGCCCGGGGTACAGCCTGCTAACTTCCCGATGCACTACTTCACTTCTTGGATGGAGATGCATGTGCGAGGGGTGTTTGGTGCCCACAAGACTCCTCCGTTCTTCGAGAAATACAGACTCCCGAGAGTCATGCGGTTGGTTGGGGCTTCAATTGTGGTTCCAGCCCCGCGGGAGTCTAGAGGGCTGCTCCTTCGTCCACATCTGGTCGGAGCGAAGGTTTCTTTTGTGGACAAGGTCATAACCATAGGCTCAGAGACCACCAAGTCAGTGGTGCCCCTGCGTGATGACTTCAAAGATGGGGCTTCTGTATTGAAAGCTCGGGAAATCCTCCATCTCTACTCCATCCGGCCGGGCTATCTAGTGTTCAGGCAGAATAAGACAGCCTTGTTTATGAGATATAACCCACACCGATTTGCCCTGCAGTCAAGCTACAACCAAGGGATCCCGCTGGAAGCTTTCTTGGAAACGCCCGTGGTCGGCCCAGAGGGGATAAAGAATGCGATGCATCATTTTACACGGCTTAACACAGGTTCCTATTTCTTCATTAGTGAACCCAGCTGTGCCCCTAAGATGCTTAATTCATATGTGGCCTGGTATGCGCACGCGATGGGCCCAATTATCTTAACGGAGAAGCGTATGCTGGTTGACCGTAGGGGTGCGCCTCCCGGCGGTGATCGCAAGGCCCCTTTGCAGCCAAGGCTTCCGGTCGTCCCTCCGCTAAAAGATGCTGGAGTCGATCGACCACGCGTGTTGAGCCCCCCACAGGGATTGCCGCTGCCCGCTACGGTGGATGCACCATCGGCGCCCCGTGCTCCCACGAAGGCGGCTAATGTAGTATCGCCAGAGCCAGGCGTAGGAGCAGATATTGGGACCCGCCGCCCTAAAGTGACTGCCAAGCGCAAATCTACTCCGGGTGGATCTAAAGCTGGCAAACAGAAGAAGAAGAAGAAGTCCACCCTTTCCCTCGATGCGATCCTCAGCTTAAAGCCTGCGGCTCCTCCCACCGAAGGCATATGTGAATATGGCAGCAACGAGGGCTTCTTGGTAGACCCTGCGGACACCAATTTGGCTGCCGCCATTGCAGCTTCGGAGCGATCGGCGAGGCTCGAAGCGATGTTAAGCAAACTCGCTGAGTCAGGTAATCATCAGCCGCTTTATTTGTCATTTTATTGCACTTTTTATTATTATCTTTAACTAATATTTGCTTCCTTTTCAACAGGTGTCTCTACTGAAGAGGCTATCGCTGCCTCTTTGAAAACCTTCCAAGAGGAGGAGGAGAAGCGCGCTCTAGCAGGCGTTGGTATGTCTCACCCCTTTTTCTTTTATAAGGAAATTTTGTCATATTTTCTGACGGTCAACCTAACCTTCTTTTGTTTCTTTGCAGGGGTTGTATCAATTGATGCGGGGATCCTTCCCGAGGCCGTTACTGAAGTCCCGATCTCGTCGAGGTTGCTGCAGGAGCCTCGACTTGACAAAACGACAATGGATGCCCTGAAAAATCTGGAGGCATCCCTATTCACGGATGAGGACGCCTCAATTAAAGAAGCCCTAGTGGCATCCGTCTCAACGGCTCGGGAGGAGCGGAAGCGGTTGAGACGCGAAGCAAAGGCGCGCAGAGCTGCTTTGGCCGCGGGAGCGGGCCCTAGCACTATTCCTCGCGCTGACACTCCTTCTGAAGAGGTCCCTGTCGCTCTATCTACTGCTCATAGGCAAGTGGCGCGCGCGGCCCGAAGTGCAAACAATAAGTCCCCTTCAGGTAGCATCTCTTTCAGAACCTTGTTGTAAGAATTATTATAAAGCCATTGTCTCATATGCATTCCATCTTGCAGGGCCAAGTCCGACTGAGGGGGAGGCGGAGACCATTGAACCCAGGGAAACGGCGGAAGCGGTGCCTGCCGAACCCGAGCCGACGGTGAGCAACGTCGTCGGTGCCACGGGACCCGAAGCAGAGGTTGGGGGACCTGCAGCCGAGAGGGTCATGGACGCCGAACCTGAAGTGGCGGCAGATGAGATGATTATCTTAACCGAGCCGAAGATAGTAGAGGGCAAGGCGCTTGAGGCTGGAGACCTCGTGGCGCCGATGGACGAGACAACCGTGACCGCAGAACCCGAGGGAGTATCGGGTGAGGCGGCCACGATTCCTGAGGAGGAGCTAACCGCTCTTTCCCAGGAATCTGGCAATACCCCAATCATAGCCCTCCCCGCGTATGGTCCCCTGCCGTCTCCAGGGCTTGCGAGCACAACAACGGTTCCCATTGAGTCGGGTGATGAGGCTACGGGCGGTGGCCTCATGTCAATGGAGGAGGGGATTGCCTCAGTTTCGGCTGGCAGCTCGTCGGGTAAATTTCGAGTTACCAGCGTTTTTCTTTTTATATATCTTACGATCTCTTCTAACAAGTTTGTCTTTGCAGGTGCGGCCAGTGCTGACACTCCATTGCTCGAAGGAGCACCGTCAACTACTGCTTTGGCGGTGGTCACCTCCCCGCCTTCCCTTGTGCCATCGCGGATGTTGGAAGGTATGGATTTACGACTCATGAGTTAATCTTTTAAACATGTAGCTTCTGTACTAACGTTATATCACTGTGTCCTTTTAGGGGTGCTCTTTGATCATCTATACCAAGTGTTGCTCCCACACTTCTCCTTCCCATCCGAACTCGCTTCTCCTTCTAGTGGTGCTGGTGAGTGTTATTTCGATGTCTTTATTTACTCCCTATTTTAGCAATGGGATGATTTCTAACTTTTCCTCTTCCTTATTGCAGTGCCACAAATCGAAGGAGGGGACGCAAGACCTGCCACGCCACCGGCCCTTCCGGCTTTGCCGTCCGTTGCAGCTGGTATAGTAAATTGCCTTTTTGATAACCCTTCAACGTCTCTTGAACCATCGTTTAACCATGTTTTGTTTTGCAGCTATTGTTCCGGCTCCGGTCCCTCTTGAGTCTCGCGTCCTTTCACCGGCAGGCCCTTTCTTGAAACGTCCATCTTCAAAAGGTGCTGTGATGAGTTTGGGCATGCTGAGCGGGTATATCGAAGAGCTTAATATGGACGCTCTCCCTTCTGCCGTGGATTTCGCCATGGAGGTTAACCCGATGTTGGCGGCGCTCGTAAACTTTCACAACGAAGGCGTCGTTGAATCTTGGGTTAACCACTACAGAGAGATTGAGGCCTGCCTGCATCGGTTGGAGTCGACGCGCCCTTCTCCCGAAGTTTTGGATATAAGCACCCAACGGACAGCTTGGCTCGAGCAAAGCACTTCTTACTTCCGCCATTTGGAGCAAGAAGCAGCTTTACGGTTGAAGGAACGTCAGGAATCTTCAAGCGCAACTGCTCGCCTGCGCGCTGAAGTTAGGACGAACGCTGCCGAGGTGAAAGCTGTCTTCGAAGGCCTGCTGGAGCGTATTTCTAATGGGCTAGCACTGAAGCGGAGACTTGATGCCGCCGAGTGTGATGCCCGAGGCCGTGAAGCAGTTCAGCAGGTCGTTGGGGAACAGCTTGCATCCTTCAGGCAGCAGCGGGCTCAAGCAGAGGCCGAACTGGCGGTGGCAGCTGGTTAAGAGAAGGCGTGGAAGGAAGTATGCGAGCAATTGCTAAATCTATACAAGACGCTTCCTTCTCAGTAATTCTCCTTGTATCATTTGTACTTGTAAAATAGATGTATATATTTTTTTTATTCTTTAGTACAATGTATCCTGTACTCGGTCAATATTTATGAATAAAAGATGCACATTTTTGTAATGTCTTGTGTCATTTCTCCGCCCCCTTTTTTTGCATGATATCTTTGATGAACCTTATTGGCCGATAACTTCATTTCTCCCAGAGATAGCGATGGCTTAGGCCGCAGGTTCAGGTCTACCGTCTAAGACTTTTCAACTCTATGAGCCATGAGGGTCTCATAAAGGCTTTTCTCCCTACGGATCGAGAGGATCTCGTCGGTGGGTATTCTCCTTAGGAATCGTGAGGATTCCTAAGTGTTGTTTTGTCTTATAAGTCGTAAGGATCCTATAAGAGAATTTTCCCTCTTACGAGTCGAGAGGATTCGTAAGCGGTTGTTTCCCTCCTCGTCGAAATTCGACTTCGGAGAGTGAGACCCGTGAATAGTATGCAAGAGACCAGTTTGGATCGACTTGTAGGGTCCCATCGTTCAGGAAGCAAGTTTTCCCACCTCTGCTGCCTGAGGCTTCATCTTGCAAATTAAGAAGCAAGTCCAATTTGTTGAAGAAATCCCCTTTTCTGAATGATTTGGCGGAATTTCCCCCACCGTCGGATCTTTGATCCAAGGGCTTCTGTTTTACAGAAGAAAATCTTCTTGTTTTAACAAGAACAGAAAAGATTTCTTCAGAACCTTAATTTTGTTTAGCGCAAATGCTCCAGGGTATGACACGTGTCGCACAGCGCACAGTGCAGCGCAGCTGCGCTAGCGCATCTGCGCCGACACGTGTCACGCAGCGCACGGCGCATACGCCGCTGAAGCATTGCTTCCTTTAATTTTGCTTGAAATAGAGCTTTGCTCTGATTGGGTGCGCTGCTTTGGGCGTTGCGCTGATGCGTCTGCGTCAGACACGTGGCGTATTACGCAGCGCAAATAATCTGAAGCGTCGCTTCATTAAATTAATTTTCAAGTCAGAGCACGGGGAAGACAAAGCATTGCTTCATCTCCCGCCTCGGAATTTGAACAGAAGTTCGCTCCGATTAGGGTAAACTGCCGTGACAACTCTTGGAAGTCGAAGAGGCACTTGATGCCTATAAATAAGACCTTTCGTCCCCCCCAGATATTTATCATCTTTCAGATTTCTATTTTCGAAGACCTCAGAGCTTTGTTCTTGCCTTCAAGAACTCCGGTGCCTTGCTCCTCCTTTTTTTTTCAAAGTTTTTAGGAAAACTTTAGGTAAAATCGATTCTTAGATTAATCTTAACCAGCAAAGCTTTCATCCAGGGGACTTTATCCTTGAACATAGTTTTGCTCTCTAGGAATTTAGTCCTCTACGTATATTATTGCTTTTCTATTGCTGATCTTCCTGTAATATTTCCTCCAGGCATAATGGCGGCGGTGCATCTATACAGTTTGCACGAGTTTATTACCTACGACGATATCCGCGCTCAGGGTCGTCAACAAAACCAGGAGTTTACAGATGCTGAATGTGCAGAAGTCATGGGTCGTCTGAACGCAAGCGGTGGTTGGCTGTTGCCTCGTCGTTCGGCCCTTTTGAAAGTCGTGTTGGGAGCCATATGGAGAGCACTTCCGGGTCTTCATGAGGCCTTACCGTTCAACGCGCTGGATGATGCCGAAGACAAGGTGCATTCAGTGTACCTGACAGGGCTGATTTCAAAGAAACGAAGGAACAGCCTTATTGACATCCTACACCAAGTCTTCCAGCAGACGACGATAGTTGCTGCTTATCATAGGCCAGGAGGGCTCGCCGATGATCTCGATACAGAGGAGCGAGAAAGACTGCGCATAAGAATAATTAGAAAGGCCAGAAGAACTCTGGATGGCCTTACTTTTGATTTCCTCAATCCGTGCCCCGGATCTGAGGTTATACCGTTGTAATAATTTGAATAATGTTTCTTATTCATTATTCTTATGCTTGTAAAAGAATTTTTTTTTTTTAGCAGTATGAATGGAAACCCTTCCCTTTTCTATTTCAGCTTGTCTTATTTCTCGTCCTGAGTCTTCTGCCCATGCATAAATGAATGCGTCACGCACGCCAGATCAAATGTAGACCGGATATTCTTTCTGTCATCTTCTTTTTTTTTTATTGTCAGCAGGCTGTCTTAATAACCATGGTTGATGGATGTCTAAAACGAGTATTTCGACTTCCTTAGGAAATAGCGATGGCTTAGGCCGCAGGTTCTGGTCTGCTGCCTAAGACTTTTTCAACTCTATGATCCGTGAGGGTCTCATAGAGGCTTTTCTCCCTACGGGTCGAGAGGATCTCATAGGCGGATTTTCTCCTTAGGAATCGTGAGGATTCCTAAGTGTGGTTTTCTCTTAAAAGTCGTAAGGATCCTATAAGAGAATTTTCCCTCTTACGAGTCGAGAGGATTCGTAAGCGGTTGTTTCCCTCCTCGTCGAAATTCGACTTCGGAGAGTGAGACCCGTGAATAGTATGCAAGAGACCAGTTTGGATTGACTTGCAGGGCCCCATTGCTCAAGAAGCAAGCTTTTCAATCCTTGCTGTCTGAGACTTCTTCTTACAAATTGAGACGAATCGGGGATTTGCTTGCGGAGAGGGTGGTGGCTCTGCGAGTTGACATGAGTTAAGAAGCTCTCGTCACGGAGTGTTTGTATCCGTGAGTCGAGGAGTTTGCTAGGGATTATTTGTTTCCAAGCGCCAAGGATTATTTGTTTCCTTGGGGTTTGAAACGAGTCGAGAATTCCCACGGCGGCACTGGTGGCTCTGCGGGTCGACGCGGATCAGGAGGCTCTCGTCAAGGAGTGTTTGTATCCGTGAGTCGAGGAGTTTGCTAGGGATTATTTGTTTCCCAAGCGCCAAGGATTATTTGTTTCCTTGGGGTTTGAAACGAGTCGAGAATTCCCACGGGGGCACTGGTGGCTCTGCGGGTCGACGCGGATCAGGAGGCTCTCGTCAAGGAGTGTTTGTATCCGTGAGTCGAGGAGTTTGCTAGGGATTATTTGTTTCCTAAGCGCCAAGGATTATTTGTTTCCTTGGAGTTTGAAACGAGTCGAGGATTTCCACGGAGGCGCTGGTGGCTCTGCGGATCGACGCGGATCAGGAGGCTCTCGTCAAGGAGTGTTTGTATCCGTGAGTCGAGGAGTTTGCTAGGGATTATTTGTTTCCCAAGCGCCAAGGATTATTTGTTTCCTTGGGGTTTGAAACGAGTCGAGGATTTCCACGGAGGCGCTGGTGGCTCTGCGGATCAACGCGGATCAGGAGGCTCTCGTCAAGGAGTGTTTGTATCCGTGAGTCGAGGAATTTGTTGGGAGGGTATGGTTCCCTCTTTGTTTATGCCCTTGGATTGTATACAGGGATCGATGTGATCTTAACTGTAGGGCAAAAAGTTTCATTCTTTCATTCATTTTTTTTTATTCTTTCCGCGATGCTCTATCATTTCAGCTTTTATATCGCGAAGGTCGCGATTGCCCAATCATTTCGGCTATTTTTCGCGGTGCCCAATCATTTCGGCTGTTTATTTTATTTTTACTCGCTGCTTTTTATTGCGAGTTGCCCAATCATTTCGGCTATTTCGCATGCATACATTTTACTTGCTGCTTTTTATTGCAAGTTGCCCTATCATTTCGGCTATTTCGTATGCATGTGCGGCTTACTGGCTTTTCGCCGTAAACCTGAACTTGGACACTGATTTTGGCATCAGCACCGCTACAACTGGGATATTGCCAGGAGCGAATCATCATTTGCTTCTGTTGTTGTCGAACAAAGGAGGCTTAGCGACCAGGGTTAAGGTCCTGTCGACTAAGGCTTTCGACTTCATGAGCCGTAAGGGTCTCACAAAGGTATTTCTCCGTACAAGTCGTGAGGATCTTGTAGGTGTATTTTCTCCTTAGGAATCGTGAGGATTCCTAAGTGTTTTGTTCCTCTATAAGTCGTAAGGATCCTACAGGAGGGTTTTCTCCTTGTAAGTCGAGAGGATTTACAAGGGTTATTTACCGTGTGGACATATCCCTAGTCTCAGATGGGACTTAGTTAGGGAAATGTTTATTCGTGCCCGTGGATTGTATACAAGGGTCAGTGCTGAGCCACTTGTAGGGCAATATCGAAAGTTGTGGGGGTTGTTTAAGCACAGGTTTAGATCTCTGTAACTTAAGACTTTCAAATCTTACGAGCCGTGAGGGTCCCATAAGAGCGTTCTCCTTACGAGTCATGAGGATCTCGCAAGTGTATTTTCTCCTTAGGAATCGTGGGGATTCCTAAGTGTGTTATTCCCTTGTGAATCGTAAGGATCTCACGAGGGTGGTTTCTCCTTATAGGGTCGAGAGGACCCTACAAGTGTTTCTTAACGAGGTTGTGCCCTTTCAGGTTTTCACAAACACTCGCCGGTAGCCCTGCTGTTTTTACTCACGGAGCCCTTTCGGGTTTTCATCCGTGCCCATTTTGCTTATGGACGTACCGCTTTTATTTTTTTTTTTATTTTTATATATTTTTTTACGAGGTCGCGCCCTTTCGGGTTTTCACGAACACTCGCCGGTAGCCCTGCTGTTTTTACTCACGGAGCCCTTTCGGGTTTTCATCCGTGCCCTTTTGCTTATGGACATACCGTTTATTTTATTTTATTTTTATATGTTTTTTTTTATATCTTGTCAGCCTAAAAGATGCCGCGGTAGTAGTTTAAAGACGTTTCGGTCTGCTATTAGTTTAAGGACATTTCGGTCCGCTATTAGTTTAAGGACATTTCGGTCCGCTATTGAGAGGCTGGCTACTGCTTATAAAACTTGAGCTTAGGAAGATAGCGAGCGGACATGGTCGTCGTCATCTATCATTGACCTAGGCTGTGGCTCATTAAGCGTAGTATTTCTTTAAGAAGCGACCGTTTATTGGTCTGAAAGGCCTTTCACCATGCATGTCCATGAGTAGGTAGGCCCCATCCTGGTAGACCTTATCTATGATGTACGGGCCTTCATAGTTTGGCTCGAATTTTCCCCGCTTGGCGCGATTGGGGATCATAGGCCTTTTGACCACTAGCACGAGTTCGCCTTGGCGTAATGTCCTAGGTCGGGTCAATCTTTCGTATGAGCGCATCATCTTTGCTTTATAAGCTTCCAGATTTTGCTGCGCTATGAGCCGGGTTTCGTCAAGGGCGTCAAGCTCCTCAAGCCGAAGGTGAGCATTTTCTTCATCCGTCAGCTCATAGTGAACTGCCACTCGTAGAGAGGGTAACTCTATCTCGAGGGGGAGTACTGCTTCCGTACCGAATACCAACGCGTACGGCGTTGTGTTCGTGGCCGTCTTGAATTTAGTTCGATATGCCCAAAGAGCTTCTTGCAGTCTTTCGTGCCAATCTTTCTTATTACGGGACACTGTTTTCTTTATGATTTTTGTTAATGTCTTGTTAAAGGCTTCAGCTAGTCCATTGGCCCGCGGATTATAAACCGAGGAATATCTCCAGTCTATATTATGCTGTTGCGCGAAGCGACTGATCTTGTGGCTTCTGTAAGCTGGCCCATTATCAGAGATGATCCTTCTCGGGGTTCCGAACCGGTATATGACATGCGTTTTGAAGAAATGGAGGATATTCTCCGTCTTCACTTCCCTCAACGGTACCGCTTCCGCCCATTTGGAGAAGTAATCAGTCGTCGCCAAGATGAAACGATGTTCCCTGGACGATGCCGGTTCGATGGGGCCGACTATGTCAGTTCCCCACATTTCGGACGGCCAGCTAGCCACTGTTGGATGCAGTGGATTGGGATGTTGATGGATGAAGTCCCCATGAATTTGGCATGAGTGGCATTGCTTCGCATATTCGAGACAGTCTTGAATCATTGTGGGCCAGTAGTAGCCCATCCGTTTTATCTTCAACTTCATTTTTGGGCCCGCTTGATGAGAACCACAGAGTCCGTCGTGAACTTCCTGAACGTCCCTTTTTGCTTCGTCAGGTCCCAAGCATCTCAACCACAGAGAATCAAACGATCTCTTGTACAGAGTATCGTTGGCGAAGGCGAAAGACAGGGCTCGTTTCATTAGCTGATGTCTTGTGGACGCTTCTTCAGGCATTCGGTGGGACTTGAAGTAATCTATGAAGACTTCCCTCCAATCCTCGGCCTTTTCCGGCTCTTTTATTTGTAAGGTCGCTTGCTCAGTCACTCCCTTCTCTTCGGGTGATCTCAGAGGTATTTCTGCGGGGGCGAGCACCCGACGACTTTGCACCATGATTCTAACCTCATCGAGGTTCTCGTCAGCCAGTTCTTTAGCAAGCTTAGCTAACGCGTCCGCTTTGCTATTTTCTGCGCGTGGTATACTTTCCAAAGTATAGGAGGGAATTTGGGTCAGCAGTTGTTGCACCTTTTCCCCGTATTTTACCAATTCCGGTTTGCATGTTTGGTAATCGCCGTTTACTTGACTAATGACCAGTTGAGAATCTCCGTATATGAGGAGGTTTTCAATTCCCATATCAATGGCGATCTTGAGGCCTGCTATCAGAGCTTCGTATTCGGCTTCGTTGTTTGTCCTCGGTTCCGTCAGGGAGAACGCGTAGCGCATTATCCCTCCTTATGGGGTCACGAAGATAAGGCCTACTCCCGATTTGATCATTGGCGTACTTTGTTTGTGCTTTTTCATGGAAGATGCTCCATTGAAATAAAGCTCCCAACGGGTATCACCACTGTCGACTGCGTCAAACGCATGTTTGTCTGGCAAATCGCACTTTAGGGGAGAATCGGCAGGTATCGGGTGCTCAGCAAGGAAGTCGGCGATGGCCTGGCCTTTCACTGCCTTGAGAGGTCGGTACGTTATCGAGAACTCCATTAAGAGCAGGGCCCATTTAGCGAGTCGTCCCGTCAATATGGCCTTTGACATTAGGTATTTGAGAGGGTCCACCTTTGAAATGAGATGGACTTCATGTGCTAATGCGTAATGTCTAAGCTTTGTTATTGCGAAGATCAACGCCAAGCAGTGTTTTTCAATGGGGGAGTAGTTGCTTTCTGCCCCCAGCAGAACTCGACTTAAGTAGTAGAGTGCTCTTTCTTTCCCCTGGTCATTCTCTTGTGCCCATAATGCGCCCAAAGAACCTTCAAGGGCGGCCGTGTAAAGAATGAGAGGCTTTCCCTTCACTGGAGCAGCCAACACTGGAGGGTTTTGCAAATACTGCTTGATCTCATCCAGTGCACCTTGGCACTTTTGATCCCAGACGAACGGGGTTCCCTTCTTCATCAGGTGGCTGTAAGGACGGCACTTTCCTGAGAGGTTGGCTATAAATCGCCGTATGTACGCGAGCTTCCCTTGGAGAGACCGCAGCTGTTTGAGAGTTCTCGGCGGAGGCATTTCCATGATTGCCTTGATCTTGGACGGATCTATTTCGATACCCCGGTGTCGAACAATGAATCCCAGGAATTTTCCTGAGGAAACTCCGAATGCACACTTGAGCGGATTCATCTTCAAGTTGTATTGCCGAAAACGTTGAAATACGGTCTTCAGATGCTCGAGATGTTCCTCATATGATTTGCTTTTAACAACGAGGTCGTCGATATAGCATTCGACGATTTCGTGTATAAGGTCATCGAAGATCTTCGTCATGGCCCTTTGGTAGGTGGCACCGGCGTTCTTTAAACCGAAGGGCATCACCTTGTAACAGAATATTCCCAAAGGAGTCCGGAAAGCCGTATGTTTTTGGTCTTCAGGATGCATTTTTATTTGATTATATCCTGATGAGCCGTCCATGAATGAGAAAATCTCATGCGTGGACGTATTGTCTATCATCAGTTCGGTGACTGGTACTGGGAAATCATCCTTTGGGCAGGCTTTGTTGAGATCCCGAAAGTCCACGCATATGCGCACCGTCCCATTTTTCTTCATCACTGGGACGATATTAGCAATCCATTCAGGGTATTGAACCTCCTGGATAAAGCCGGAGTCTATCAGCTTTTTGACTTCAGCGTTGATGCTCATCTCGAGCTCGAGCCGCATTCTTCTCGGCGCCTGTTTGACTGGCTTGACACCCGAGGATATCGCCAGTCTATGTACAGCAAATTCTGGATCTAGTCCCGGCATCTCGGAATAGTTCCATGTGAAGCAATCTTTATGCTGCACAAGGACGTCTTTTAACGCAGCCACCCTCTCTTCAGACAGCAGCTCGCTGACGAATGTCGGTCGCGGATTGTTTATCGTCCCCAACTCAATTTTCTTGAGGTTATCTGCAGTGGTATGTATTCCATCCTCCAGTTCTTTCGGAGCTGGGGGAAATTCTGAGATCACCTCATCATTGCTGTTTTCGAGGCACCAGGGAAGGCTGTCCATGTTCTCGGATTCTTCTTGTAGTATTGTTATCATGTGACAGGTACGAATTCGCTTCCAATCCCAATGTGGAACTGGTTTTTCTTTCGTGGCCTTAGGCTCGTGCTTTTGTAGTGGTGCTACCCTCCAGTTGTTGGAAAGAGCGAATTTACCAAGCTGATATTGATCTTCGACCCAATTCTTGAAGGTGAAGCAATCTTCAAGAGGATGACCTACTACTCGATGGTAAGAGCAATAGTCCGGGTGTGAGGCTTCGCCTGCTTGTTCAGGGTGTTTAGACTCCGGCAATGTAAGCATTTGATGTTTCAGGGCGAGATCAAGTATTTTCTTCGTCTTGTCCCGAGGAAACGAGTATGCTCGCCCCATTTTCTTCATAAGGGATAGATCAATAACGCTCGACTCCCGTTTGCATGGCTTCTCAGCCCTGCTTTGTTGTTGTTGAGTGCCTTTTTAGCCTTTCGACTTATTTCTGCTTTTGAGCTGAGCCTTCTTTATAACGGGTTGACAAGGAGCAGCATTTTCATCCTTTACGGCCTGTTGGAGAAGGCGTTGCGTCTTGGCTTTCTCGTAGATGGCCGTCTCACGGTTGTGATCATCTCGGACCTTTTGACCAGCTTTCTTTACAAGTCTGTCATTTGTTCCTCGAACGGCGGACTGGGCTCTTTTGCATCTGGAACTTTCACTGGCTTAGGATTAGCGTCCTCCCATTGAGCATCCGCTTCTTCATCAAGGTCATATACGACGTAGCAGCCGGGTAGTAACTCTCGTTTCTTTGAACGGATATATCCAAGCTCTCTTGTTTCCATTCTCTCGTTAGACAGTTTGCGTTGGATCCCGGGAATGTTCCAGACCCTGTCATAGAATTTGGCCTCTATAACGGTCTGTTTATAGGATATCCCTTGGCGTTTCAGCAGCTTCTTCAAACCTTCTGTATAATATCTAGGAAGACGGATAGGCTGAAGCCTGTCGAGCGTGGGATCCGCGCCATGCCAGACTTCTTCTTCCACCTTGTTTTCTTTAGAATGGTAGAATAGGATTGCCTTCTCGTTTTCTCGCCTGGGAGGGATATAGAATGTCCGCAGCTCTTCTACACTGTAGATATTAAGTGCGTCCAGTTCTTTATGATGTTTAGACGGCACCATGGCGACTTGCAGACTTTGCTCTTCGTCAGCGGAAGCTTGTATTGAAGGTCGAGCAGAGAATACGACATGGACCTCATCCTCCGAATCACTACCAAAGACCAATGTAGGAGTGGACGGTCCTGGCTTGTTATGTTGGGGCGGACCCGAATAAACGATCTCCTCTTCCTCCTCGGTATCACTGCCGAAGACAGGGATGGTGGCGTTAGTTTTATTTTCCGGCTTGTGACACTTCTCCGTGTCTTCGAAATCCGGCAAGAAGTATTTGGCATCTTCGTATTTGCGGACCTCGTTCACAGAGAACGGGTTCAGTTCTCCCGTCACGGTATACTCGAAACCATTCTTAAAATACTTCATACACTGATGTTGTGTAGAAGGGATGATGTTGTACTCGTGTAACCATGGTCGGCCGAGCAAAGCGTTGTAGCATGTCTTGGCGTCTATGACGTGGAACTTAATGTCCATGACGAGTAGCCCGAAGCGTAGCGTCAGTATCACAGATCCAAGAGTCTTTGACGATTGGGAATCGAACCCTGAGATGGTGATCTTGTCCCGAGCAAGGTGCTGGACGCTCATGCAGATTTCCTTCAACACCCACACGTTGAGTAGGTTAACAGACGACCCGTTATCGATCAGGATTTTGCCTATCCTTATATCATGGCAGTATCCCGAGACATAGAGAGGGCGATTGTGTTCGCACATCCCAAGTAGAAGGTCTTCATCACCAAAAGTAACATCAGCCGTGTGCACTTTCTCTAATTCATCCTTCATCTTTTCCTCGGCCAGGCATGCTTGGAATTGTTCCGGGTCTTGGACGCCTTAATCAACGAATCTCTCACCTTTTTTGATAGCAAAAGGGCGTCAAGAATGCTGAGTTGTGAGGGCAGCTTCCTCAGATGCGCCAAAACGTTGTAGTCTACCTTATTTCTCTTCGACGGGTTCTTGGCGTTTAACTCTTCCGCCGCTTGGTCATCTAAGATGATATCTTCAGAGACCTTTTCTTTCCCTTTATCTTTTCTGTTCATGGGTCCGAGGTTCTTTTCAGGCAGCATCCGATTCCGCAGCCGGATATTTTCACAGACCTTCGGTTCTTCTTCTTTTCCTGAAGCGGACTCTTTAAAGAGAGGGCCAAGTTCTAGCTCTTCATCAGAATCACTCCGAATGTAGGCACTTGTGATCCACTGGTGTTAACCATGCAACAATCGCCAGCAGTTCTTTTAAGCCCTTCAGTCATATTTCTCTGCTCCCGACGAGTTTTATGTTTTTCCCGCTTAAAGCGTTGTCGATGAGCAACGTATCCTTGCCACCATCTATCGAAAGCTTTGCACTCTTGAGTGGGGTGCGAAATCCTCTGATGATATAAGCAATACGAGGGGTGCGTTTCCACTTCACCGGCGATGTTTCCTTCAGAGGATGGTAGCTTCATGCCCATTGATATGGCTTTAGCGAACTTTTTCCTCATCCTGAGTTGGCTTTTGTCGGTAGCGGAGGTGTTTTGCACCAGCGGGATCGTCTCAGCTCCTTCATCAAGTCGCTGGCGCTTGGCCCTTTCAAATATAGCCGCCTCGTGCTCCCGATCAGCTTTACTTTTCAACCGAGCTTCATTAAGGAGTGCGTCAATTACTTCATCTGATGGCCCCAGAACTTTTGGTTCAGGATCTGCTCCCAGCTTTTCGGTGCAAGGAATCTCCTCATCATTCGTGATCGAATGGGAAATCATATGACAGCTCGCCACATATTCCTCGGATTCATCTAATGAACTTTCTCCCTCATCCTCTTCTTGAAAGACATGGCTGAGGAACTCTTGGAATGTAATGGGGGTTCGTGCCCTCTGATTGTATTCCTCCAGCGCGTCAATTTGCTTTTGTAAGTCCGTGCGCTTGTCGCCAGGCTTCACGGGCTTCTTAGATTTCTTCTTCTTCTTTTTTCGAAGATTTTGACGGCTGGTTATGAGTGTTTGGGCCACTTCCACCAATCTTTTGAATCAGACGAGGTTTTAGCATTCCCTCCATAATTTGCGGCTCCAATGGGTTCTTCCACTTAACTGCTGGACATGTCTGAAGATCGTTTAGCATCCTCTTTGTCTTGGCTGATAATACGACCTCCCAAGGAGCTTCTTCAACGACGGAGCATGTTGCCCCCGACGTATTCGTCCCCTTAGAGGTGTGGGGCTGCGGGGGATTCACCTTCCATTTGTCAGATAATGCGAACTTGCCCTGTCGGTATTGGTTTTCAAGCCAATTCTTGATAACGTAGCAATCTTCGATCGGGTGGCCTAGTACTCGATGATAAGGGAAGTAATTAGGCTCGTTAACGTCACTTGGTTGCAACGGTCGTTTTGGATCCGGCAGATTTATGAGTCTGTTGCGCAATGCCAGCTCGAATAACCTCCTCGTTTTATCACGGGGGAAGGAATAAGGACGTCCCATCCTATCCTCAAGGGGTACGTACGGGCGCGTATTGTTTGGACGAGCAACCGGCTTCGAGTCGCTCGGTTGTTGTTGAGCATTAGCGACAACGATCGCTTTTCCCTTTCCTTTGTCATTTCGGGAGTCCGGCTTTGGGAGAGGGGGTTTATGGCCCATCTGGTCCATCTGCGCTAGTTTGTCAATCAAAGCCTGGAAGGTAGTCGGCTTGAAGAACATCATAAACTGTGAGATGGTTGCTTGTGGATCAAGGGTTCCAACAAACATTCCCACCGCAGGGGCTTCTTCTATGCGCTGCTCACACTTCGACCATAGATTACGCCACCGTATAGCATACTGAACCCATGTCTCGCCGGGTTTTACCCTAGCGTTAATCAGTGCCGTCATCGGGGTACGTTCACTGGCACTTGCAAAGCGTTGGGTAAACAGCAGCTCCATTTCCGCGAAGGTTTTAACAGAATCATTAGGGAGTTCATAGTACCACTCGAACGCCGTATCTGATAGACTTCCAACGAACTGGCGGAGCAAAAGCTTGTCATCGCCGCCGGTGTTACCGCAAAGCGCCCTGAACTGGGCAACATGCTGATGGGGATTGCCGGTCCCCTTGTAGACATGGAACTTGGGAATTGTGTAACCCGGCGGGTACTTGATTTGGTCATACCAGCCTGGATATGGCCGCCCCGTTTTTACAACGTGGCCGGCTGCTTCGGCCGCATGATGAACCCTTATTTGCTGGGCTATGTATTCGTCCAGATCAGTTTTAGAGATTGTATCCTCTTTAGCCGTTGATAGAATGGGCTGAGGATTCGATGTCTCTCCCCTATCGTCTCCAAGGACGATCGGAGGTTCTTCATTCGGGGGATCTTGTTGTATCATCATCCCTATCATGTCCTGGAAGAGGAGGCCCATACGCTGTATGTTGGCCGCTTGTTCAGCAGCCACTTTGTCCTTCTTTTCCAATATTCGGCGAAGGAACTCGGTGTCGGTCTCTTCGTCTCGGCGCTCATCTAAGGACGCTTCAGGGTTTTCTTTTGGCTCTGTAAGCACGGCCATAGCATTCATCATCTCCTGGAGCTTTTGTTGCTGCTCCTGAGCCTTGGTCACTGATCGGGTGAGCGGTCGGTGATCCGTAGAAGTGCGGCTTTCCTCCTTTCCAGAAGCCATATAAACCGTATGAACTGTTATGCCCCCTGACTTGGGGCGTTTAGGTTCTCCGCTTTTAGACTTTGCCATTGTCACGGGAGCTTTCTCTGGCCTCCTTCTTTTGTGGACCGTTGAAGTGGGCATCCTAGCAATTGTTGCCCCCTGTTGTTTAATGGGGCGGTTTTTGTCTTTTTCCACCTTTGCCTTTTTCTTGCGATGAAAGTGGTCCGGGTCAATCACGGAGTCTTGAACTCTACGCCAAACCTTGTATATTTTTTAGGATAGCCGTTGAGGGGGATGTTCTTGCTTCGTTTCTGGAGCTCTCTCCGCAGGTGGAGGAGATCTCTTCAATGTAGCGGTTGGAGAGTTCTTCAGTACCCTTCTCAGCAGCTCAAAGTTGTTCCCAGTTGGAACAGCAGCGTTGACTTCCACCACTGGAGCCGGTGGAGTTAACCCTGAGGGAGAGTTGCCCCCTGCCTTCCTCACTCGTTGCCAATGGCGACGTCGAGCATGACGAGCCGTTGGGACTGGCTCGGAGATTGAGACATCTTCTTTTTTCTCCCTGTTTGAATGAGGCGTCGCCGGTGTTAACCTCTTAAAGACTGAGGTTGTCTTTTGAGGGGTGATATTCAACCTGTCGAAGACAGATCCTCGAGTAGAGGGAGGAGCAGGAATCGTCAGCCTTGAAAAGACTGACTCTTTGACAGGGGAAGCCGCCTTGACGACTTCCGGAGAAACAGTTATCGCCTTCCTCGGGACAGCCAATTTAGAGTTCTGATTTAGCCTGGTGAAAACAGAGGTTGTCGGTTCGGTAGTGAGCGACCCGTTGACAGGGTCCGTCGTAGCAGTGAGCCGGTCGAAGACCGACTTTTTGTTCACTTCCAGTGCAGGTATTGGCGTAGGGAAGCTTGTAGGTGGGATCATGGTCCCGAAGAACAGACCAGTGGTGGCTTGGGTCACCTGGTCTACCGGCAGAGTGAGGAAGGAAGCCGCTTGGGGCCCATATGCTACACCTCCGGGGGAGGTGGAGCGTCCACTGCAGTGGCATTTCGAGCAATTGGTGCAGTTAGAGGCCATTGAATCTTGAGTTCTGCGTCAGGAAAAAGACCAAATTTTAGTAACTTGAAATCCGAAGGCAACCATTTAATAAACCGCGATTGGTTCGCGAGGACGACACACGAAGTGTGGAGTGGAAAAAGGAAAAGGTCCCACCGGGCGTGCCAGAATCTGTTCCCTTCCGAATGGACGGCGCACAGGACCGCGATGTCTTGACGCTGAGATTCGAGGCAGATGCTATTTGGTTTTATCCGTCCACCTCTCCGAAGATGCCAAGTTGATTTATGGCACCGTGTATCGAAGGTTTAGACGGATGCGGCCGATGTAGCAGACTTTGTCAGATTCCCCCTCGCTAGAGGGGTTTTTTATTGTGGGGACGCTCTTCCCTGCAGGCGCAAGCCCCTGCAGTTAATTACGCTACCGCTTCGCGGTAACAACTTTCTCCTTCTCCAGGATTTCACTTCGTGTCGTGGGTGTTTGTTTTGTTTGTGGTTGCCCGTGGATTGTATACGGAGACTGAGTAATACCGTCGCCCGTAGGACGTGGACTAGTCCAAATCCGTATTTACTTAGATTTGGGTTCGGTGTTTTTAGTTTAAGGATGCATTAGTCGCGTTGCGGCTAAGATCAACTTAAACGTTTGTCAAGGATACGTTAGTCCTGTTTGAGACTAAGATCAACTTAACGGGGTGATCCATTTAATATACGGCCGTTGGGACTCATCGCCTCTCTGACGTCGTTGAAAGATTACAACGACAGATGTCAGAGGAGTTCAGAGATGTACCCTTGAGCCAAAGTTGAATAGGGGAATTTATAGTCCAATTTGGGACTAAAGTCTGTTTGAAGGTTTAAGAATGCGTTAGCCATATTTGAGGCTAAGATCAACTTAAACGGTTGTTAAGGATACGTTAGTCCAGTTTGGGACTAAGATCGACTTAACGAGATCGTTTAGATCCGACAAAAGAGCATTTGGGCTCTATTGTGCCAGTTTAGGGACATGGTGGTCCAATACCAGTTTAAGGACATAGTGGTCCACCGTTAGTTTAAGGACGTTTCGGTCCGATATTAGTTTAAGGACGTTTCGGTCCAATATTAGTTTAAGGACGTTTCGGTCCACGAGTTTAAGGACCCCGCAGTCCATATGGGTGTGTGGTCGTCGGGACCCGTCACCTCTTTGACGTCGTTGAGGAATTACAACGATGGATATCAAAGGAGTTCAGAGATGTACCCTCGAACCGGATGTAGATTGATTTAGGAGAGCCAATTTGCTCAGTCAGTTTAATTTAAGGACTTATGGCCACGATTGGGCTAAGTCCAGTTGAAAATGTCCAACATTTTATTTGCTTTTACATTGCATTTCTTTTTATTCTTATTTGGGCTTTGCCTAGAAAGGATGCAGAGCATCAATTTGTTTTGGGCTCTGCCCTTTTTAGGCTTGCTAGGTCTTTTTGATTTGGGCCTGGCCCTTCAAGTAATGCATTGCATTTGTGCAAAGCACTAGGAATCTTTTAGATTCAAGAACAGAAGTGCAAAGCACTTTTTTAATTTCTTGATCTAAATTTAGATCAAAGAAAAAAAACAAGTTTTTCCTTATTTCAGAGAACCAAAGGTTCATAACAAGTGCAAGGCACTATTTTTTTTATTATTTTTATTTATTTATTTATTTATTTATTGAAGATCACTGATCTTGTTCTTAGATCAATGATCTATTCCTAAGAGAATTTTCTCTTATTTTAAAGGTTTTTACCTTTTTTTGTATTCTCAAGGAGTTCTCAAGAGTTCTCTTCTCTCTTCTTTTTTTTTATCCAGATGTCTCTGTGTTTTTGAAATGAGGTCTGGGGTCCTTTTTATAGTGCTCAAAAATTAGTTAAATTTGTTAAAAAGATCTTTTTCTGAGTGATTTGGGGAATTTTCCCCACCGTTGGATCTTTGATCCAAAGGCCCCTGTTTTACAGAAGAAATCTTCTTGTTTTAACAAGAACAGAAAAAATTTCCTTAAATTTCGTTCTGTTTTTGCGCAACTCCCCAGCGCGTGACACGTGTCGCGCAGTGAAGCGCTTGCGCAACTTCGCAGACACGTGTCGAGCAATGAAGCGCTTGCGCAACTGCGCGGACACGTGTCGCGCAGCGGTGCGCTTGCGCAGCAGCGCTTGCACAGCAGCGCTTGCGCAACTGCGCGGACATGTGTCGAGCAGCGGTGCGCTTGCGCAGCTGCGCGGACACGTGTCGAGCAGCGGTGCGGACACGTGTCGAGCAGCGGTGCGCTTGCGCAACTGCGCGGACACGTGTCGCGCAGCGGTGCGCTTGCGCAACTGCGCAGACACGTATCACGCAGCGCAGCGCAGCGCTTGCGCAACTGAGTGTTGCTTATGTTTTTTAAAGAGCCTTGCTCTGATTGGACGCACTGCCTTGGGCGTTGTGCTGCCGTGTCAACTTCTGACACGTGGCGCGTTGCGCGCAGCGCACGGGATCTGAAGCGTTGCTTCAAAATTTGAATTTTTGAAATTCAAACAGAGCCTTGCTCTGATTGGGGAAACAATCATCAAAAGTAAAACGTCTAAAAAACTCATAGAATCAAATATAACATTCATAATACTGGTATTCATAATGCTTAACAGATAATAAGGTAAAGTGCGTAAATAAATCATACAAGCGAATAAACTTATCAATCCTACTGTGTCATGGCAATACTAATGATGTGTAGTGTAACATATGCGTCTGTGCTCGTACCGCATGGCAATCATTAGTATTTGTGCAAGTGTTCTAAAGGTGTAATAGCCTACTCATATCAACATCTATATACGTATTACGGAGTATAACAGTTCTACAGTGACATGGCAGTACCAATGAGATATGGTGTAACATACAGGTACGTGCTTGTGCAACATAGTACTCATTGGTATTTGTGCAGTGTTCTATCAGAGTGTTAGTATTACAGAAATGTATATTATCGATAAATATAATGCAAACATGTAAAGTAAATCTAAGCATAACTAATAACTGTAATTACCTGCTATGAGCTATATCATTATCTTTGAAAAGGAAACGAAACGTTGGTTTGAGATAAGGAAGCTGCCTTAGATTAAAATAGATTTTCGTTTTGGAAATTGGCACCGCGACCTTGTATTTTATCATTAAAAGGGAAACGGATCGTAGTTTTTAAAAGAATATAGCTCACACAAGTATTACATTCTAAAGCGGAAAATAATCTAACTTTACGTGTCTATAGGAACACTTGGCCGTTATTCGGCATATAAATCTCATAATTTCCAATACATATAATTCCTCGTATAATGTCTCACATTATCACTATATCTCAAATCCTCTCTAGTACGGCATGATCTTTCGTATCAACTTACCAAACCATCCGTAAACTATATGCACATGAGTATCATACTATATGCAATTTAATTCAAATATCCATATCTTAATAAATTTCTAAAACTGCTATATATCATAATACTATTTATAAGGTTGCAGGGGTGCTATACGCCATCCACCCGACTCCCGCCGTAGATGTAAATCTACTCACCAACTTGATGAGCTTGCTGAATTCCACGCTGCTAAGTTCGTCAACTTCGTCTCGGAATCCTTCGCGATCGCACCTATAATCGTATTTAAAATCACATCGATGTAAATATCATATTGAAAACCAAAACAACGAGCTAAGCACCCGTAGGTTAGAACCTACAGTTCACTTATCCCAAACATGATCAAATGCCCCTGAACTTAACGTACGAACGTCAACGTTTTAGTTGCGGTACAGAAATACGGAAAGTCATATCGAAATTTCGGAAACTTTAAATAAAACCCAACTAAACATTCCCAGATTTCTCTGTATGAATATTGGGACAAGTCAAACAATACTATAAATCATAATTTACCCTTACAAAGCCATATAAGAAAAACCATCACCAAAAACCCGAAAGGGGCCAGCGAGCTCGGAAAATGGTAGGATGTCGCCGGTTCAAGTGTGGAGTTTGGGTTTTGAGTTTTGTGTAAAGTCTTCTAATGATCTTACTATAGTTTTGGTCTTGCTAGTTTTTCTAGTAATTGTACTTAATGGTTCCAGATTCAATTTCGGTGAGTTAGATATCACAATATCCTAGTTTATGATACCGCACCAACTAAACAGGCTATGTGAGGATAATGTGACTATTTAACACTTATACTAACCTACGTTAACCCTATTCTGGTCGTAAAGGGTAAAAACAGAACTCATGATACGATATGTCCGTGTCGTTTATATAATTTTAACCCTATTTCATATATTAGCTTCCAGATTTCACCTACTGATAAAATAACTTAAACAAACAATACCAAACATCCTAATACATATTCAGCGAGCTACCCAAAAAACCCACAACACCCAACTCCCCTAAAAATCCTGCGAGCTCAGATTTTCTCTATGTGTCGCCGGCCAAAATCCGAAGAAATGGGTGTTCTCCGCCGAAAACGGGGACGGGACCGCGTAGGTCCATCTTGCCTGAATTTCAAGGGCAGATGCTATTTGGTGCTATCCGTCCACCTCTTCGAAAATACCAAATTGATTTATGACACCATGTATCGAAGGTTTAAACGGATGCGGCCGACATAGCAGACTTCGTCAGATTCCCCCTCATTGGAGGGGTTTTTGATTGTGGGGACGCTCTTTCCTGCAGGCGCAAGCCCCTGCAATTAATTACTCTACCGCATCGCGGTAACCACTTTCTCCTTCTCCAGATGGTCACTTCATGTCGCGTGTGTTTGTTTTGTTTTTGGTTTCCCGTGGATTATACACGGAGACTAATTTATGTTGTCGCCCGTAGGGCGTGGATTAGTCCAAATCCGTATTTTCTTAGATTTGGGTTTGGGGTTGGGTTTAAGGATACAATAGTCTCATTTGAGACTAAGATCAACTTAAACGTTGGTTAAGTATACGTTAGTCTAGTTTCAGACTAAGATCAACTTAATGGGATCGTTTAGATCCAACAAAAGAACATTTGGGCTCTATTGGTTAGTTTAGGGACATTGCGGTCGATTAGTTTAAGGACATTACGGTCTAAGGTTAAGGACATCATAGTCCATGGGCTTAAGGACCCCACAGTCCAAGGTTAAGGACATCATAGTCCATGGGTTTAAGGACCCCACAGTCCAAGGTTAAGGACATCATAGTCCATGGGTTTAAGGACCTCACAGTCCATGAAATGTTTGGTTGTCGGGACCCGTCACCTCTCTGAAGACGTTGAAGGATTACAACGACAAATATCAGAGGAGTGAAAAGATGTACCCTTGAACCAATACTGGTTGGGAGATCTGTAGTCTAATTTGGGACTAAGATCAAAGATTTATGAGCATATGGGCTCAATTAACCTGAATGAGGGTTCTGTGGCCACTTCGGGCTCGGCCCATTCAGTTAGAATGTTAAACATTTGACAATTCTAAGCATTGATTTAGGTTCTGACCATATTTTTGTCTTTTATTGAATGTTGAGCATTCATCATAGCTCTAGGGCTTTTTGAAGAACAATTTATAATCTATCAGCGCAGCACATGGTGCGCTTGGCGCTTTACGCTAGTCAAAGAGCGCAGTGAGCTTCTGCTGAGTAGCGCACACGTGAGGGACATGTGGTGCGCTTGGCGCTGAGCGCCAGTCTATGAGCGCATTGTGCTGATTTATGGGCGCAAAGCGCTATTAGTTCAGTGGCGCACACGTGAGGAGCACGTGGTGTGCTTAGCGCTGAGTGCCATTCCATGAGCGCAAAGCGCTATTCCAAGAGCGCAGAGCGCTAACTCTTAAGAGGCGCACACGTGAGGAGCACGTGGTGCGCTTGGCACTGAGCGCCATTCCATGAGCGCAAAGCGCTATCTGATCAACTTTATGATCTGAGAAATAAATTCTCGTTTATGAGATACTTTGTCTCAAGATTACAAGAAAAAAGTTCTTACTTTATAGGAGATACTTCAATCTCTTGTATTGATGAAAGGCTTTGCCTTTATGGATTTATGATCCTTAAGAGAATTGAATTATTCTCCTCCTTTTTATAATGAGATATTCATGATCTCTTTGTATAAAAGACCTTCGTCTTGTAGATCTATGATCTGTGAGAAGAATTATGTTCTTCTTTTTATTTTATGATGAGATCATTTGATCTCTTTGTGAAAGACCTTGGTCTTGTAGATCTATGATCTTTAAAGAAGTGAATTCTTCTTTTTAATTATGAGATGATTTCATCTCTCGGTTCATTTTTTACCTTGAAGAAACTCTTCTTTTTTCTGAGAACTTGGCTCTTCTTTCTGAGATCTCTCAAAACTTATGGGGTGTTCCTCTCTTTGTTTCTGTATATCTTGAGACCTGAAGTCTGGGGGTCTTTATATAGGGCAAGCTGATTTGTTCAATCAGTTAAGGAGATTTTCTCCAATTGATTTGGAGATTTCCCCACCGTTGGATCTTTGATCCAAGGGCTTCTGATTTACAGAAGGCAACCTTCTTGTTTTTAATAAGATTGGGAAATCTTTTCATACAGAATTTATTCTGTACTTTTGGTGATTTTTAATCACCATTGGATCATTGATCCAACGGTGCTCTGATTTACAGAGCACAATATTGTTGTTTGGAAAGATATTGAGGAATCTTTTCTTAATAGAATTTAATTCTGATTAATTAATGATTTATCATTATTATTGGATCTTTGATCTGACGGTGGGGAGCTTTTAGTTCCAGCGCTAGCGCATCCGTGCTTTGCACGTGGTGCGCTGCTTAGAGCGCAGCGCACTTGGCGCTAGCGCACACGTGCTTTGCACGTGGTGCGCTGCTTAGGGCGCAGCGCACTTGGTGCTGCTTCTGAAGCGTTGCTTCATTTCAAAATTTGAATTTTGAACAAAGCTTTGCTCTGATTGGGGGAAACAAATGCCCCCCACCAATGCGCTCATGTGGCCCACACGTGAGTGCAGCGGTGGCAGTATCTGCGCCCTCGGATCAACTCAGAAGTTGAAACGGTATCTCAGTGCCTATAAATAGGACCCTTGGTCCTTGAAATGATTTCTATTCATCTTCTTTCTTCTGAGAATTTTATTCTCTTGCAAAGCATAGCTCTTTGGCTTAAGAACTTTCTTAAGGACAGAACTCTGTCAAAATATTAGGTAAAGATTAAATCTTTGAATAGATCATTTAATAATCTATGGTTTCACCCATTAACAGAGCTTTGCTCTTCATAGATCTTCGATCTAAAGACAACCTTTTTTAGGGTTTTGTTGATAGGGCTTTGCTCCCTTGAACCCATAGATCTAAAGAGATCTTTCTTAGGGTTCCTTAACCCATTAACAGAGCTTTATTCTTGTTAGATCTTAGATCTTAAGAGATCCTTTTCAGGATTTTTTAACCCACTAACAGAGATTTGCTCTTTTCAAATCACATAGATTTATTAATCTTTCATAAAGAACTCTTAAGAGTTTGTACATGGATCTTAAAGATCATGGAATTTTATTCCATTAAAACTTTACTTTAAGTTCTCTGATGGGTTATTCCATCATTTTTACAGAGTAAGGCTCTTAGAATTTTCTTGAGGAATTTTATTCCTTCATCATTAGAATCTGACAGGTGTCATTCTGCCATAGAGCACTGCTCTCAAGGGGAGATTTACTCCCTGGCCTGAGGAACTTTCATTAAATGAGAATCAATTGAGGATTTTCTCATTTAATTGACAGTCTCATCAAATGATGAGGCGGTTTTATTAATGATGCAATGTCATCTGGATTATGTGGGTTCCCTTTGGTCCCTTTTCACTACATCGCAGTGAGGTACCGATTTAAAGTACCTAGTGACAGAATTTAAATTGTAGCATTGGCGGCTGAAAATTTGTTCTTTTCCGCGCAGGTATTATGTCTTTCGACACTTCCTTCCCGTTCGTCCGCTCAGAAGGCGGATTTCCCGAAGCGCCCGTAGACCGAGAGGTTCTTGCGCTGATCAAAGACCATGACCCGGAGCACAAGAATCTTCATTTATGGGGTAGATGGTACGATCAAATTATCAGAGGCTGCCGGAGCTTTTCTTGTGCGACACCCTCGGGGTCTATCTCTGCGATCCCTTATGCAGATGCACCCCCGATAAGCTATACTGTGGAGGAGGTGAATTGGACTTCAGAGGGTCTCTTTCGGCCTTCTATTACCGCAGTACCCGTGCAGCCGCCGGTGGCTTTGGACACTCTAGGGCAACACATATGTCAGGGCGAGTCGCGCCCTTGGGGACAGCCCTACAACAAAGGACTAACTCCCTATCACCCGGCCGGATACTTACAGTGGGCCCGATATATCTTATCGGCGAAGAAGTCAGAGTTGCTGAAGCTCGGATTGTACTATGCGATCTACGCTTCCTTGTTCCAGTATTCTGCACCTCCTACATGTTGGATCAAGGCGTTTCTAGAGCAATGGAACATTCCGATCCACACCTTCCTCTTATTGGATCGAGAAGTCTCCATTCTTAGAGGGATTTGCCGAGGTCTCTGGTTTACCCATTCGGGGAGAGCATTACGAAGAGCTGCTTCTTCCGGATGGGTATATTTTTGCCACCAAATCAGTGGTAATGAGTCTTACCCCAGAGAACGTCATTCAACACCAGTTCCCAAGTTTGATAAAGGTGTTGAATATGTTTGAGAGCCCCTTTCTCGAATCCGGAGGCCGCGGGGTTACTTTTACGGATTTTATCGCTTGTTTTCTCCGTACAGAAGTTTTATCGTGACAAGGTGAAAAGTTTGCCAAACTTGATGATCCTTTTTGCTTTGGCTTGGATCGCCGGCCAATATTAGAAGCCGATCAGAAGGTGTCTCGATCTCCTACGTGCGAAAGATGCAGGAGACGGGGTCTTTCTTTCTTCCCAACGTCGCGATCGTCCCCTTTTCGGAAATTGCCGCTCCGAGCATCGATGAGGAAGCGTTCTTTCTAGGGTTCCTCAGTTTATGGTTAAGCTGGTTCGCGCTTCCCATGCACCCTTTCTAAATGAGGCCGTCTGTCTTCTACCCCGCGCATCGAATGGTTGCTGGGATACAAGTGGCCGTTGGGATCGCTGGGTTAGCCCACTTGTATCACGGCCTCAGCTTGGCAGCGGATACTACTGAGCCAGGGGTGCAGCCTGCCAACTTCTCAATGCATTATTTCACCTCATGGCTCGAGTTGCATGTGCTTGGCATCTTCGGTATCCACAGAAGACCTTCCTTTTATGACAGATGTAAGTTCCCTCGGATAATGCAGCTGGTCGACGCATCCATCGTAAATCCGACACCGCGGGAAGCTAGGGGTTTGCTTCTTCGTCCACGCACGGTTGGAGATAGTATGTCCTTCGCCGATAAAATTTTGACCGTCGGCCAGGAATCTGCGAAAACGGTGCTGTCATCGCAGGACATCTTTAAAGACAGGGCCTCTGTGTTGAAAGCTCGGGAGATTCTTCATCTGTACTACATCAGGCCAGGCTTTCTCGTATTTAGGCAGAATGATGCGGCGTTGTTTATGAGATACAAACCGCATCGTTTTGCCCAGCAGCTAAGCTATATCAGGGCGTCCCTCTTGAGGCTTTCGTGGCAGAACCTGTTGCTACCGAAAAGGGTATACGAAGCGCGCTGCATCATTTTATGCGCCTGAACACAGTGTCCAACTTCTTCATTAGTGAACCGAGCTGTGTTTCGAAGGCCCTGAATGTGTATGTGGCGTGGTATCAACATTCGATGGGCACGGTCATTAGGGAGGAGAAGCGATTGCTGCTTGATCGCAAGGGCACCGCTCCGGCTGGTAACCCCAATGTTCCTCTGAAGCGACGGACCATTGTCCGTCCTCCCTTAAGAGAAGTTGCTGCGGTCAAGGTTCCGCATGATAGGCCTGATCTACCGATACCCCATGCTCCCGTGAAAGCGGTGAATGTGGCGTCTCCTGAGTCTGGCGTGGGTTCAGATATCGGGACTCATCGTCCCAAGGTGCCTACCAAGCGTAAGCTTGTACTAGCGGCGACCGGCACTCGCTTGCAGAAGAAGAAAAAGAAGTCGATTCTTTCTACAGACGTTGTACTCGGCCAGGAGCCTCATGCTCCTTATAGCGAGGGCCTGAGCAAATATGGGACAAATGAGGGTCTATTCATGGCGCCAGATGATACTGATCTGGAGGCTGCCATCGCAGCTTCCGAGCGTCTAGCTAGAAAGCAGGACTGATCATCCTTGCTGAGTCAGGTAATCTTCAGTCGCATCTTTTCGCTGTTATGTTTTTGTTATCATGCCTTGACTAACACTTTGTCTTTAACAGGCATCTCCACTGAAGAGGCCCTCGCGGCTTCCCTCAAGACTTTTGAGGAGGAGAGGCTTCGCGCTTCGCTGAGCATTGGTATATTTCGGCTCATTGTGCCTTTATTCGCCTTTCTTATGGATAATCTGACCCATTTTTCATCTTATCGCAGGGACTATCTCGACTCAGGTCATGCCCAGTACAGTGCCAATCTCGCAGGGTGATGCGGAAATGCTTCCAGGGCCAGCTATCGAAGTCCCGGCCTCCTCAACATTGCCAAAATGGGCTTTACTTAAGCAACCGATGACGGACGCCATAACGGCTCCTGAGGTAACTCCTGGCGTGGACGATAACGTCCCCTTGACGGAGGTCTTGAGAAGATCGGCTCTCATGGCCCAGGCGGAAAGGAAGCACAGGAGGCATGCAGCAAAAGAACGTAACGCCGCCTTGGCCCGGGTGCAGGCTCGAGCGCTGCTACCCCTGTCCTCGCTTCTTCAGAGGGTGCTTCGGCCACCCTGTCTACCACTCATAGACAGGCGGCACGTGCGGCTCGGGAAGCAATTGAAAGATCGATTCAAGGTAACGTAACACTGAGTTCTTTTGCCAAAGTTTTAATCTTCAGATTCTCATATGTCCTATCCTACATGGCCGAGTCTTGATGAGGAAGTGGTAGGTGAGCCGGCGACAACCACTGAGCCTGAAATGGCTACTCTTTCTCAAGAGTCTGGAACTGTCCCAATTACCACTCTTTCCCCTTGCGGTTCCTTGCCGTTGCCGGGCACTGCGAGTATCACGACGGTTCTCGTGGAGTTAGGGGATGAAGCTACGGGTGGCGAAACCATTCCGATGGAGGAGGGTGAAGCAGTTGCTACATCCAGTGACGCTCTTGTCGCGGTTCCGACGGGCGACTCACCAAGTAGATTTTGGGTCATTGCTTTTTTTTATTCTGCAATCCCTTTCAATCTCTTCTGACAGTATTTCTCTCGTTTCTAATGCAGGTGTGGTGAGCGTTGAGGTTGTGCCTCCCGAGGAAGCATCACCAGTTGCTGCTTTGATGGTGGCTGCCCCTTTGCCTTCTCCCATGTCCTCCCAAATGCTGGAAGGTACGGGTTTGTGACTTATCGGTTTCATTGTAAGCGATATACTTTATGTACTGACCTTGCATTATTACACCCTTGCAGGAGTTCTTTTTGATCATCTGTATCAGGTGCTGCTCCCACATTTCTCCTTCCAGTCGGAGATTGCTTCATCTAGTGGCGTTGGTGAGTACAGCATCTAGCTAATATCTTCTCTTTTCTTTTATGGGCAGCCAAGTCATTGCTAATTCTTCTTTGTTTTGACTGCAGCACTACAGATTGAAGGAGGAGATGAAAGAATAGTTGCACCATCGGTACTCCCGGCCTTGCCACCTGCCGCAGCTGGTATAGTAAACTCCATTGTTCATGTACCTTCTCTATTTCTTGAACCGTCATTTGACTATGATTTGTTTTGCAGCGGTGACACCGACTTCAGCTCCATTCGAGTCTCGAATCATAATGCTAGCAAGCCCCTTTTCTAGACGTCCATCTTCAAAAGGCGTTGTGACCGGTCTGAGCATGTTGATCGATTACATCGAGGAGCTTGACGCGGAGGCTCCTACATTTGCCACAGATTTTGCTGCCGAGGTTAATCCAATGCTGGCGACGCTTGTGAACTTCCATAGCGAGGGCGTCGTTGAGTCTTGGGTTAATCACTGCAGGAAAATTGAGGCCTGCCTACATGAGCTTGAGCTCGGACGTCCTGCTCCCGAGGTCTTGGCTGTGAACTCCTAACGGGCTGCGTGGGTCGAGCAGAGCACTCTCTACTTCCGCCATCTTGAACAAGAAGCAACCTTAAAGCGTAAGGGGTGTGAAGAGACTTCAAGCGAATCTGCCTGACTGCATGCTCAGGTTGATGCAAATGCTGTACAGTTAAAAGCTATCTTTGAGGGCCTTCTACGATGTATTTCTAACGGGCTAACGCTGAGGCAGAAGCTCGACCTCATCGAACGAGATGCGCAAAGTCGTGGGGCAGGTCAGCGGGTCATTGATGAGCAACTTTCATCTTATTTACAGCAACGGGCTCAGGTTGAAGCGGAGTTGGCCGCGGCAGCTGACCGTGAAAAGGGGCTGAAGGGAGTGCGCGAGCAACTGACTGGTTTATTGAAAACGCCTCCCTCCCAATAGTTGTTTTTGTATCAATTAATATTTGTAATTTTTGAATAGCATGTATCCATTTTTTATCCTTTCATGTGATGTAACTTGTACTCAATTGAACTTATAAATAAAAGATGCATTTCTTTCGTACTATCTTATGTTATCTCTTGATTTCTTCTCTTTTCTTTGTTGCTGGCATGTTACCTTAGTAAGCGTAGCCTGTACATGATAGAGAGCATTCCGTCTTAAACTATTCGAGAGGTAGTGATGACTTAGGAAGCAGGTTCAGATCTGCTGCCTAAGGCTTTTCAACTTTATGAGCCGTGAGGGTCTCATAAAGACTTTTCTCCCTACGAGTCGAAAGGATCTCGTAGGTGTATTTTCTCCTTAGGAATCGTGAGGATTCCTAAGTGTGTCTTCTCTTGGGAGTCGTAAGGATCTCACAAGAGAGTTTTCCTCCTTACGAGTCGAGAGGACCCGTAAGTGATTGATGAGATTGACATTATCCGCATTTCACGGAGTCAGAAGTTGCTCTGGGCGTTTCCCACGAGGTCAAGATTGAATTTAGCCGTGTTCCACGGGACCACGATTTTCTCTGGATGCTTCCCACGGGTCAGGGTTGACATTAGCTGTGTTCTGTAAGGACCAGGATCCGCTCTGGATGCTTCCTACGGGGTCAGGATTGATATTAGCCGTGTTCCACTAGACCAAGATTTGCTCTGGACGCTTCCCACGGGATCAGGATTGATATTAGCCATGTTTCGCAAGGACCAGGATCCGCTCTGGACGCTTCCCACGGGGTCAGGATTGACATTAGCCGTGTTCCACTAGACCAGAATTTGCTCTGGACGCTTCCCACAGGGTCAGGATTGACATTAGCCGTGTTTCGCAAGGACCAGGATCCGCTCTAGATGCTTCCCACAGGGTCAGGATTGACATTAGCCATGTTCCGCAAGGATCGGGATTTGCTCTGGATGCTTCCCACGGGGTCTGGATTGACATTAGCCATGTTCCGCAATGACCAGGATCCGCTCTAGACGCTTCCCATGGGGTCAGAATTGACATTAGCCGTGTTCCACTAGACCAGGATTTGCTCTGGACGCTTCCCACGGGGTCAGGATTGACATTAGCCGTGTTCCGCAAGGACCAGGATCCGCTCTGGACGCTTCCCACGGGGTCAGTATTGACATTAGCCGTGTTTCACTAGACCACGATTTGCTCTGGACGCTTCCCACGGGGTCAGGATTGACATTAGCCGTGTTCCGCAAGGACCAGGATCCGCTCTGGACGCTTCCTACGGGGTCAGGATTGACATTAGCCGTGTTCCATTAGACCAGGATTTGCTCTAGACGCTTCCCACGAGCTCAGGATTGACATTAGCCGTGTTCCGCAAGGACCAGGATCCGCTCTGGACGCTTCCCACGGGGTCAGGATTGACATTAGCCGTGTTCCGCAAGGACCAGGATTTGCTCTGTACGCTTCCCACGGGGTCAGGATTGACATTAGCCATGTTCCGTAAGGACCAGAATCCGCTCTGGACGCTTCCCACGGGGTCAGGATTGACATTAGTCGTGTTCCACTAGACCAGAATTTGCTCTGGACGCTTCCCACGGGGTCGGGATTGACATTAGCCGTGTTCCGCAAGGACCAGAATCCGCTCTGGACGCTTCCCACGGGGTCAGGATTGACATTAGCCGTGTTCCACTGGGACCAGGATCCGCTCTGGATGCTTCCCACGGGGTCAGGATTGACATTAGCCGTATTCCACTAGACCAGGATTTGCTCTGAACGCTTCCCACGGGGTCAGGATTGACATTAACCGTGTTCCACTAGACCAGGATTTGCTCTGGACGCTTCCCACGGGGTCAGGATTGATATTAGCCGTGTTCCGCAAGGACCAGGATCTGCTCTGGACGCTTCCCACAGGGTCGGGATTGACATTAGCCGTGTTCCGCAAGGACCAGAATTTGCTCTGGACGCTTCCTACGGGGTCAGGATTGACATTAGCCATGCTCCAATAAACCAGGATTTGCTCTGGACGCTTCCCACGGGGTCATGATTGACATTAGTCGTGTTCCACAAGGACCAGGATCCGCTCTGGACGCTTCCCACGGGGACAGGATTGACATTAGCCGGGTTCCACTAGACCAGGATTTGCTCTGGACGCTTCCCACGGGGTCAGTATTGATATTAGCCGTGTTCCACTATACCAGGATTTGCTCTGGACGCTTCCTATGGGGTCAGGATTGACATTAGCCGTGTTCCGCAAGGATCAGGATCCGCTCTGGACGCTTCCCACGGGATCAGGATTGACATTAGCCATGTTCCACGAGATCAGGAAAGGTTGACTTTATCCGCATTTCACGAAGTCGGGGGTTGACTCTCGGTTGTCTGTGCACCGCCGAGTCATGGAACTGGGAATTGCCACGGTTCCGCTTTGCTGATGTTGCGTCTGTTGTAATGAGACGAATGTTGAGATGATCTCCAGGCTGTCTATGAACCGTCGAGATTTGGCTTCTTTTTCTGATAGAGCCTGGGGAGGAAGGTGTGGTTCCCTCTTTGTTTGTGCCCTGGATTGTATACAGAGATCGATGTGATCTCACCTGTAGGGCAAAAGGTTTCGTTTTATATATTTTTCTTTCCGCGATACTCTATCATTTCAGCTTTTATATCATGAAAGTCACGATTGCCCAATCATTTCGGCTATTTTTCGTGGCGCCCAATCATTTCGTCTATTTGTTTTATTTACTCGCTGCTTTTTATTGCGAGTTGCCCAACCATTTCGGCCATTTTGTATGCATGCATTTTTACTTCCTGATTTTGTTGCAAGTTGCCCCATCATTTCGGCTATTTCATATGCATTTGTGGCTCGCTGGTTTTTCGCTGCGAGTTTGGGATTGGACACCGATTTCGGCATCAGCATCGGTAGCGACTGGGATATTTCCAGGAGCGAATCATCATTTGCCTCTGTCGATGTCGAATAAAGGTGGCTTAGCAAACAGGGTTAAGATCCTGTCGACTAAGGGTTTTGACTTCATGAGCCGTAAGGGTCTCAAAAAGGTATTTCTCCCCACGAACCGTGAGGATCTCATAGGTGCATTTTCTCCTTAGGAATCGTGAGGGTTCACAAGTGTATGGCTTCTCGTAAATCGTAAGAATCTCACAAAAGTGTTTTTTCCTTATAAGTCGAGAGGACTTACAAGGGCTGTTCACCGTGTAAACATATCCCTAGTCGCGGGTAGGACTTTGTTAGGGAAATGTTTATTCGTGCCCGTGGATTGTATACAAGGGTCAATATTGAAACGCTTGTAGGGCAACATTGGAGATTGTGATGGCTGAAGAACAGGTTCAGATCCATGTAGCTTAAGGCTTTTAAATCCTATGAGCCGTGAGGGTCTCAAAGGGGAATTCTCTTTACGAGTCGTGAGGATCTCGTAAGTGTAATTTCTCCTTAGGAATCATGGGGATCCCTAAGTGTGTTGCTCTCTTGTGAGTCGTAAGGATCTCACGCAGGTGGTTTCTTCTTACAGGGTCGAGAGGACCTTGCAAGTGTCTTTTAACGAGATTGCGCCCTTTCGGGTTTTCACAAAACTCGCCGGCAGCCCTGCTGTTTTTACTCATGGAGCCCTTTCGGGTTTTCATCCGTGCCCATTTTGCTTATGGACATACCGTTTTCTTCTTTTATTATTATTATTATTATTATTATTATTTGTGTCAGCCTTGGGATGCTGCGGTCCGTAGTAGTTTATCGACGTCTCTGTCAACAGTCAGTTTTAGGACATAGTGGTCTATCGTTAGTTTAAGGACGTTTCGGTCCGAAAGCCGGCTACTACTTATAGAGTTTGGGCTTAGGAAGATAGCGAGCGGACATAGGCGTCGTCATCTATCGTTGACCTAGGCCGTGACTCGTCAAGCGTAGTATTTTTTTAGGAAGCGACCGTTTATTAGCCTGAAAGGTCTTTCACCATGCATGTCCATGAGTAGATAGGTTCCACCCTGGTAAACTTTGTCTATGATATACGGGCCTTTATAGTTCGGCTCGAATTTCCCCCGCTTGGTACGATTGGGGATCATAGGACTTTTGACCACTAGTACAAGTTCGCCTTGGCGGAATGTTCTCGGCCTAGTCAATCTCTCATATGAGCGCGTCATCTTTGCTTTATAAGCCTCCAGATTTTGTTGCGCCATGAGCCGGGTTTCATCAAGGGCATCGAGCTCCTCAAGCCGAAGGTGAGCATTTTCTTGGTCTGTTAGCTCGTGGTGAACGGCCACTTGTAGAGAGGGTAACTCTATCTCGATGGGGAGTACCGCTTCTGTGTCGAATACCAATGCATACGACGTTGTATTCGTGGCTGTTTTGAACGTAGTTCTATACGCCCAGAGAGCTTCATGCAGTCTTTCGTGCCAGTCTTTCTTATTTCGAGACACCATTTTCTTCACGATCTTCGTTAAGGTCTTGTTGAAAGCCTCCGCTAGACCGTTAGCTCGGGGATTATAGACCAAAGAGTATCTCCAGTCTATATTATGCTGTTGTGCGAAGCGGCTGATTTTGTGGCTTTTGTAGGCTGGCCCGTTATCGGAGATAATCTGTCGCGGAATGCAGAACCGATAAATGACATGTGCTTGAAGAAATGGAGGATATTCTCCATCTTCACTTCTCTTAGCGGTATGGTTTCTGCCCACTTAGAAAAGTAATCGGTCGTCGCCAATATGAACTGGTGTCCTCTAGATGATGCTGGTTCGATGGGACCGATTATGTCAGTTCCCCACATTTCGAATGGCCAGCTAGCCACCGTTGGATATAGCAGATTTGGATGTTGGTGGATAAAGTCCCCGTGAATCTGGCACGAGTTGCACTGCTTCGCGTATTCGAGGCAGTCCTGGATCATCGTGGGCCAATAGTAGCCCATCCTTTTAATCTTCAATTTCATCTTCGGCCCGGCTTGGTGAGAACCGCAGAGTCCGTCGTGAGTTTCTTGGACGACTCTCCTTGCCTCTTCAGGTCCCAGGCATCTTAGCCACAGGGAGTCGAACGATCTCTTGTACAGAGTATCATTGACAAAGGCAAAAGATAGAGCTCGTTTTATGAGCTAATGTCTTGAAGACGCATCTTTAGGTGTTCGACGAGATTTGAAGTAGTCTATAAAGACTTCTATCCAATTCATAGCCTTTTCTTGGTCTTTTATTTGTAGGGCCGTTTGCTCAGTAGCACCTTTTTCTTCGGACGACTTCGGAGATATTTCTGCTGGCGTAAGAACCCGACGGCTTTGGACGACGATCCTCACGTCGTCAAGGTTTTCGTCAGCCAGTTCTTTAGCGAGCTTGGCTAGTGCATCCGCTTTGCTATTTTCCACACGCGGTATGCTTTCCAGGGCATAGGCAAGGATTTGAGTCAACAGTTGCTGCACTCTCTCGCCGTATTTCACCAACTCCGGTTTGCACGTTTGATAGTCGCCGTTTACTTGACTAACGACCAATTGGGAGTCTCCGTATATGAGAAGGTTTTCAATTCCCATGTCGACAGCGATCTCAAGACATGCTATCAAAGCTTCATATTCGGCTTCGTTGTTTGTCCTTGGCTCTGTTAAGGAGAAGGCGAAGCGCATTATCCCTCCTTGTGGAGTCACGAAGATGAGGCCTACCCCGGATTTGATTATGGGGGTGCTTTGTTTGCGCTGATGAAAGATGCTCCATCGAAGTAGAGTTCCCATCAGGTGTCACTCTCTCTTCTCTCACAGTCGATCATGTCAAACGCGTGCTCGTCGGGCAATTCGCAGTTCAAAGGAGAATCGGCGAGTATCGGATGTTCAGCGAGGAAGTCGATGATGGCCTGGCCTTTCACTACCTTGAGGGGTCTGTATGTCACCGAGAATTCCATTAAGAGCAGGGCCTATTTAGCGAATCGTCCCGTTAATATAGCCTTTGACATCAAATATTTGAGAGGATCCACCTTCGATATGAGATGGACCTCATGTGCCAACACGTAATGTCTGAGCTTCGTTATCGCAAAGATCAACGCCAGGCAGTGTTTTTCGATGGGGGAGTAGTTGCTTTCTGCCCCTAGTAGAACTCGACTCAAGTAGTAAAGGGCTCTCTCTTTCCCTTGGTCGTTTTCTTATGCCCACAGCGTGCCTAAAGAACCTTCGAGGGCAGTTGTATACAGAATGAGAGGTTTTCCTTTAACGGGAGCGGCCAATACTGGCAGATTCTGCAGGTATTGCTTGATTTCGTCCGGTGCGCTTTGGCATTTGCAATCCCAGACGAACGGAGTTCCCTTCTTCACTAGGTGACTGTAAGGACGACACTTGCCAGAAAGATTAGCTATGAACCGCCTGATATACGCGAGCTTTCCTTGGAGAGACCGCAGTTTCTTGAGAGTCCTTGGCGGAGGCATTTCCATGATCGCCTTGATCTTCGACGGGTCTATCTCAATGCCTTAGTGTCGGACGACGAATCCTGGGTATTTTCCCGAGGAAACTCCGAACGCGCATTTGAGGAGGTTCATTTTCAAGTTGTATTTCCGAAGGCGCTCAAACACGATCTTCAGATGCTCTAAATGTTCCTCGTATGATTTGCTTTTAACTACGAAGTCGTCGATATAGCATTCGACGATTTCATGTATGAGGTCATCGAAGATCTTCGTCATGGCCCTCTGATAGGTGGCACCGGCGTTCTTTAGACCGAAAGGCATTACTTTGTAGCAAAATATTCCCAAAGGAGTCCGGAAAGCGGTATGCTTCTGGTCTTCGGGATGCATCTTTATCTGATTGTATCCTGATGAACCGTCCATAAAGGAGAAAACTTCATGAGTAGACGTGTTATCTATCATCAGCTCAGTGACCGGTACTGGAAAGTCGTCCTTCGGGCAAGCTTTGTTGAGATCCCGGAAGTCTACGCAGATACGCACCGTCCCATTTTTCTTCATCACTGGGACGATGTTGGCGATCCAGTCAGGATACTGAACCTCTTGGATAAAGCCGGAGTCAATTAGCTTCTTGACTTCGGCGTTGATGCTCATCTCAAGCTCGAGCCGCATTCTTCTCGGTGCTTGTTTGATCGGCTTGACGTCCGGAGATATCGCCAATTTGTGGACGGCAATCTCCGAATCTAGTCCTAGCATCTCTAAATAGTTCCATGCGAAGCAGTCTTTATACTGCATGAGCACGTCTTTTAGCATAGCCGCCCTTTCTTCAGACAAAAGCTTATTGACGAATGTCGGCCGCGGGTCACTTGTCGTTCCCAAGTCAATTTTCTTGAGGTTATCTGTAGTAGTATGTATCCCATCTTCCAGCTCTTTTGGCGCCAGTGGAAACTCTGAGATCACCTCGTCATTATCGTTTTCGAAGCACTAGGAGAGGTCATCCATATTCTCGGGTTCTTCTTCTGACAGCGTTATCATGTGACAGGTACGAGATCGCTTCCAAGACCGATGTTGGTCTGAATCTACTCTCGCTGCATATGTGGTTCTCGGTTCACGCTTCTGCAGCGGGGTTACCCTCCAACTGCTGGATAGAGCGAACCTGCCTTGTTGGTATTGGTCTTCTATCCAGTCTTTGAATGTGAAGCATTCTTTAAGGGGATATCCTATTGCCCGGTGATAGGAGCAATAGTCCGGATGATGAACCTCGCCTGCTTGCTCGGGATGCTTGGACTCCGAGAGTGTAATTATCTGATGTTTTATGACAAGATCGAATATCTTCTTTGTCTTGTCGTGGGGAAAAGAGTATGCCCGACCCATCTTCTTTATAAGAGATGAATTCTGGTTGTTCGATTCTCGATCGCGTGGCTTCTTGGACCCGCTTTGCCGCTGTCGGACGTTTTCTCCGTTCTTCAGTTTATTTTTGCCTCCGCGTCGAATCTTCCGTATGACGGGCTGGCGACGAAGGGCATCATCATTTCTTATAGCCTGCTGAAGGAGGCGCTGCGTTCTGGCTTTTTCATAGATGGCCATTTCGCGGCTATGGTCATCCCGGACCTTTTAACCCGCTTCCCTTATTAGCTTATCCATTTGTTCTTCGAACGACGGACTTGGCACTTTTACGGCAGGATCTCGTTTTGGTTCAGGGTTAACATCTTCCCACAAAGCATCTCCTTCTTCATCAAAGTCATGTATGACGTAGCAGCCGCGGAATCGCTCCCGTTTCTTGGATTGAACATATCCAAGTCCGATCGTTTCCATTCTCCCGTTGGGCAACTTTCGTTGAGTTCCGGGTACGTTCCAGATCTTGTTATAGAACTGGGCTTGTCGAGCAGTCTGTTTGAGGGGTACGTCTTGGTGCCTCAACAGTCTTTTTAATCCGTCTGTATAGTATCTGGACAAACGGATAGGCTGGAGCCTGTCAAGTGTAGAATCCGCACCATGCCAAATTTCTTTCTCCATTTTGGTTTCCCCGGATCGGTAGAATAGGATCGTCTTTTCACCCTTTCTCCTGGGGGGACATAGAATGTCTGCAGTTCTTGCACACTATAAGTTTCAAGTGCACCGAACTCTTTGTAATGCTTTTGTGGAACCATGGCAACATGCAAACTTTGATCTTCATCAGCAAAGGCTTGTATCGATGGCTGAGCAGAGAATACGGCATTGACTCCATCTTCCGAATCGCTGCCGAAGACCAGAATAGGGGTGGACGGTCCCGGCTTGTTGCATTAGGACGGCCCTGAATAAACTATTTCTTCTTCCTCCTCGGTATCACTCCCGAAGACCGGAATAGTGGTGATAGCTTTGTTCTTATCCTATGGTTTGCGACATCTTTCTGTATCTTCGAAATCTGGCAGGAAGTCCTTGGCATCTTCATGTTTACGGACTTCGTTCACGGAGAATAGGTTTAGTTCCCCTGTCACAGTATACTCGAGACCATCTTTGAAGTACTTCATACACTGATGTTGTGTAGAAGGAATAATGTTGTACTCATGTAACCAAGGCCGGCCGAGAAAAGCGTTATAGCAGGTCTTAGCGTCAATGACGTGAAACTTGATGTCAGTGACTAGCAGCCCAATGCGCAGCATCAATATTACAGACCCGAGAGTCCATGATGACTGGGAGTCAAACCCAGAGATAGTGATCTTATCCCGAACGAGGTGTTGAATGCTCATGCATATTTCCTTCAACACTCTTACATTGAGAAAGTTAATGGAGGACCTATTGTCAATCAGGATTTTTCCTATCTTGACATCATGACAGTATCCGGAGACATAAAGGGGACGGTTATACTCACACGTCCCAAAGAGGAGATCTTCATCGCTGAAGGTGATATCGGCTGTGTGCACTTCTTCCAGCTCTTCCTTCATCTTTTCTTTGGCGAGGAAAGCTTGGAATTGCTCAGGCTCTTATAGTGCCTTGATCAAAGAATCTCTCGCCTCTTTGGATAGCAGAAGGGCGTCGAGAATGCTTAGCTGTGAGGGTATCTTTCTCAGGTGTGCCAGAACGTTGTAATCCACTTAACTTTTTTTAGGCGGATCCTTGGCTGTCAGCTCTTCGAAGGCTTGGTCATTAAAGATGATATCCTCAGGGACCTTTTCTTTTTCCTTATCCTTTTTGTTCGATCCCTTGGTTATGGGTCCGAGATTCTTTTCAGATAATGTGCGATTGCGCAGCTGAATGTTCTCGCAGCTCTTCGGTTCATCCTTTTTTCCTGAGGTGGATTCTTTGAAGAGAGAGCCGAGAGTCATTTCCTTTTCAGAATTGCTCCCGAAGGTGAGAACTTGCGATCCCTTGCTATCAACCATGTGACAGTTGCCGGCTGTTCTTTTATGCTCATCAGTCGTACTCCTCTGTTCCCGACGAGCCTTGCGCTTCATTCGCTGAACGTGTTGTCGGTGGGCAATATATCTTTGCCACCATTTTTTAAAGGCCATGCATTCTTCAGTAGGGTGTGCAATCCTCTGATGGTATAAGCAAAAGTTAGGATGTGTGTCTGCTTCATCAAGATGTATATCGCCAGGATAATTTCCTCTGAACGAGGGCAATTTCATTCCCACTGACAGGGCTCTGACGAACCTTTTCCTTGTCTTGAACCTGTTTTTATTTGCGGCGAATGTACTTTGATCTGGTGGGAGCGTTTCAACCCTTTCGTCCAGTCGCCGGCGTTTGGATTTTTCAAATATGGCCATCTCGCGCTTCCGGTCAGTCTTACTTTTTAGAAGAGCTTCGTTCATGAATGCATCAATCATCTCGTCCGATGGTCCTAGGAGCTCCGATTCGAGGTTTGCTCCCAGTTTCTCTGCGTCAGGAGCTCCTTCATCGTCCATTGACGAGTAAGAGATCATTTAGCAGCTTGCCACATAATCCTCAGATTCATCCGACGAGTCTTTTCCATTGTCATCATCTCCATCCTCAAGGACGTGGTTGAGAAACTCTTGAAGTGTGACTGGGATCTGCGCCTTCTGGTTATATTCTTTCAGCGCGTCGATATATTTTTGCAGGTCCGTACACTTGTCACCAGGCTTCATGAGCTTTTTGGTCTTCTTCTTCTTTTTCGAAGACTTTGACGTTTGGGTGTGGGCGCTTTGACTATCACCACCAATTGTTGGAGTTGGGCGTGGCTTCAGCATTCCCTCAACGATCTCGGATTCTAGCTGATTTTTCCATCTGATCGCCGGGCATGTTTGGAGATCCTTTAGCATTCCTTTCGTTTTGGCTGAAAGAGCGACCTCCCATAGAGCTTCTTCGACAAAAGAGCACGATGCCCCCGGTGTGTCCCCCGTTTTAAGAGCGTGCGGCTGAGGCGGGCATACTTTCTAATTCTCGGACGGTGCAAACTTGCCCTATTGGTATTGGTCTTCGATCCAGCCTTTAAAGACGAAGCAATCTTCAATTGGATGGCCTGTCGTTCGGTGATAGGGACAATAGTTGGGATTATTAGCCTCACCGGGTTGCAATGGGCGTTTTGGATTCAGCAAATTAATGAGCATGTTGCGCACCGCCAGCTCGAACAATCTCCTCGTTTTGTCCCGGGGAAATGAATAAGGGCGCTTCATTTTCTCATTATAAAATCGGCGTCTCTCGTCTAGACGATCAGTTAATTTTTGACCACTGGGCTGCTGTTGAGCATTGGCGACGAAGGTCGCTTTCCCTTTCCCTTTTTCATTCCGCGGTTCCATCTTTAAAGAAGAAGGTCTGTAACCCATCTGGTCCATTTGGGTCAGTTTGTCAATCAAGGCTTGGAAGGTGGTTGACTTGAAAAACATCATGAACTGGGAGATGTTCGCCTGCGGATCAAGAGTACCCATGAACATGCCCACTGCTGGCGCTTCTTCGATGCGCTGCTCACATTTCGACCGCAAATTCCGCCATCGTATTGCGTATTGAACCCATATCTCGCCTGGCTTCAACCTGGCATTAATTAGTGCGGTAATCGGAGTTCGCTCGCTAGCGCTTGTGAATCTTTATGTGAACAATAGCTTCATTTCTGCAAATGTCTTGACAGAGTCGTTCGGGAGTTCAGAGTACCATTCGAACGCTGTCTCCGACAAGCTGACGACGAACTGGCAAAGTAGCAGTTTATCGTCACCTCCAGTGTTGCCACATAGAGCCCTGAACTGGGCGACATGCTGGTAAGGATTGCCCGTCCCTTTATATACATGGAATTTAGGGATCATATATCCCGGCGGATACCTTATTTGGTTATACCAGCCCAGATAGGGTCGTCCAGTCTTAACGATCTGACCGGCCGTTTCGCTCGTATGATGAACTCGTATTTGCTAAGGGATGTAATCATCTAGAGCGGCCTTGGAGATGGTCTTCTCCTTGGCTGCTGAAAGAGCCGGAGGAGGATTCGATGTCTCCCCTCTGTCATTTTCAATGATAATCGGGGAGTCTTCAGCTGGAGGTTCCGGCTGTAACATCATCCCGGCCATGTCTTGGAACAAAAGAGCCATTCGTTTTATGTTGGCCGCCTGTTCCGCAGCCTCTTTTTCTTTCCTCTCGAGCATTCTTCGGAGGAATTCAACATCAGTTTCTTGTTCCTGACGCTGCTCTGAGGTCTCTGGATTTTCTTTCGGCCCAGTGAGTGCGGCCATTGCAGTCAGCATCTCCCGAAGTTTTTGCTGCTGTTGCTCCTGAGTCTTTGTTTTCGATCAGGTAAGCGGTCGATGACCCGTAGAAGCACGGTTTTTCTCTTTTCCGGATGCCATATAGACGGTATGCACCACCATGCCCCCAGACTTAGGGCGTTTAGGTTCAGTAGTCTTGCGATTCGTTGCAGACTCAGGGACTTTCCCCGGCCTTCTCCTCTTATGAGCGGTCGAAGTTGAGGGGGCCGTTGCAGTGGGCACCCAAGTAGCTGTCGTCTTTTGTGGTTTGACAGGGCGATCCTCTTCTTACCGAACCTTCATCTTTTTCTATCGGCGGGGATAGTTTTGATCTACCACGGAGTCCTGGACTTGACGCCAGACTTTGTAAATTTTAAAGGCAGCCGTTAAGGGGGTTGTTCCAGCTTCGTCTTTGTGGCATTCTCCATAGGTGGAGGAGATCTTTTCAGCACAGCAGTCGGAGAGTTCTTGCAAACCCTCCTCAGTGGTTCAAAGCTGTTCCCAGTTGGAACAGCAGCATCGATTTCCACCGTTGGAGTCGGCAGAGTCAGTCCAGAAGGAGAGTTGCCCCCAGCCTTCCTTACTCGGCGCCAGTGGCGACGTCGAGCGTGTCGAGCCGTTGGGATTATCTCAGCTGTAGGAGTGACTTCCTCATGCCCCCTGTGTTGGTCAGAAGTTGTCGTTGTCAGCCTATTGAAGACTGATGTCCGCTGAGTGGGGATAGCCAACCTATTGAAGGCAGACTTCTGAGCAGGGGAAGCAGCCTTGATGATTTCGCCTGAAACGGGAGCTGAAACAGTCAGTCTTGTAAAGACCGACCCTTTGGCAGGAGAAGCCGCTTTGACGACTTCGAGAGCAGGAATGGCTATCCTTTTTGGGATAACCCTTTCTGGTATCGCAGGCTTCTTCACGGGCCCACATGAGCTTTGGCCCAATCTGTCAGGGGCCGCGGTAGTGGTAAGTCGATCAAAGACCGACTTCTTTGGGGCTTCTAGCGACAATAGTGGGGCATTGAAGCTCATCGGTGGGATCATGGTCCCAAAGAACAACCCAGTGGCGGCCTGAGTTACTTGCTCCATTGGCATCTTGAAAAGGGAGGCCGCTTGGGGCCCGTAGGTTATACCTCCAGATAAGGCGGAACGGGAGTTGCAGTTGCAGCTGGAGCAGTTAGAGGCCATTGATGTTCTTTTTTTCTGCACAAGAGCAAAACCAAATCTTGGTACCTCGAACCCAAGGGCAACCATATTAAACCGCGATTCGTTCGCGAACACGACACACGAAGTGTGGAGTGGAAAGAGGAAGAGGTCCCACCGGGCGTGCCAGAATCTGTTCTCCGCCGAAAACGGGGACGGGACTGCATAGGTCCGTCTTGCCTAAATTTCGAGGGCAGATGCTATTTGGTGATATCCGTTCACCTCTCCGAAGATGCCAAATTGATTTATGACACCATGTATCGAAGGTTTAAATGGATGCGGCCGACGTAACAGACTTCGTCAGATTCCCCCTCGTTAGAGGGGTTTTTGATTATGGGGACGCTCTTCCCTGCAGGCGCAAGCCCCTGCAGTTAATTACGCTACCGCATCGCGTTAACCACTTTCTCCTTCTCCAGATAGTCACTTCATGTCGTGTGTATTTGTTTTGTTTTTGGTTGCCCGTGGATTATATACGGAGACTAATTTATGTTGTCACCCGTAGGGCGTGGATTAGTCCAAATCCGTATTTTCTTAGATTTGGGTTTGGGTTTGGGTTTAAGGATACGTTAGTCTCATTTGAGACTAAGATCAACTTAAACGTTGGTTAAGGATATGTTAGTCTAGTTTCAGACTAAGATCAACTTAACGGGATCGTTTAGATCCAACAAAAGAACATTTGGGCTCTATTGTTTAGTTTAGGGACATTGCGGTCGATTAGTTTAAGGACATTACGGTCCAAGGTTAATGTAATGACCCCAAAATCTTTATACATTTGTATTATCCCTCTTCAAAAATATACCGTATTTATTTGTACTTGGTATTTTCCTCTTTCTATTAAATTTATTATTATTTTATTCCTAAATCTATTATGTATTTTTTTCTAGGTACAATTTCTTTTTCTTATATTTAAGTTTTTAACTTCTCATTCTTATTTTTCCTTTCATAAATATTTAACCCAAATCCATTATTCTTATTCTCTACAGCCCATCTAAAAAGCCCATTTTCTTTTTAAGCAACATCATATATTTAATTCTAATTAAATATGTGCATGAACAACCTTATAGCTCATTGGATAAGTCCTTGCATTGTTATTCCATAAGTCACATGTTCAAATCCCCATTCTTGCAATTATTTTTTATCATTTTTTTTATTCTTCTCATAACCTACAAATGAGACCTTTCATTTCCAAAATGAATGGTGACCTTTCATTTCTCTTTTAATTCTTATGTTAAATGCATATATTATTATACATAATTCACCATTACACCATCTTAATTGTCCTCCTCCATCTTTTCCTTCCTCATATTTTTCTATCTCTCATTTCTCCCTCTTCACCTAAAGTCCAAGAAGAAGAACATGAAGAACCCTTCAAGAAGGTCTCGCTAGTAACGCGAGGCTGTCGGCGGATAGACAAGCCCGGGGACAATACCGGCTTGTGTATGTAAGTCCCTTCTCTCTTTCCTTCCTCCATCTCTTTCTTTTTCTTTTTATATTTCTTTTGTTTTATATTACCATGAAAAACTTCACTTGACATATCATAGTTCATAAATAATTAATTAAATGGATATATATATAAATAATGAACACACAAACATACACACATATATTGTTTGTAAAGTCTTTTTCATTACTCCCAATTCACATGTTAAGATTTCATAGTGACCAATTAGGATTGCATGTTTGTTGTTTTATTTTAAATCACTTTATTTAAAATTTGTATATAAAAAAATGAAGTTACTAATAAATACCATGGTTTTCTCATTTCTCACATATGACATATCAATACCTTTAGTTTTAAAATAATTTTTATAAATTAATTTTTAATTCTGAAAATTTCAGGAAATTTACATATGATAAAATATATTATTTTATACACGCTGTAAAATTTTTAGATCGAACCGCATGACGGTTTAGGAATTACATTGTTTTTATTCACTGATCGTAAAACAGAAAACTGCAATTATCGGTCAATTTCTAGGATACATAACTTGGTCTAACAATATCCAAATTGAGCAAACTCATGTGTTTTTGATATCTACATCGAATGAACTAGATTTTATTAGTTTTATATTTTTACTGAAAACAGACGTAAAATATAGAAAACTGTGTTACAATATTAAGTGACGGATCTGGACAGAATCTGTTCCGATTCGCACACTGTTTTTAAATTGGACATAACTCGAACACCCGATGTCCGTTTGTGACAAAATTTAGATGTGTAGATGCACCATTGATAGAACTATAATTTTCTGTATATTATATTACTTAGGAATGTATGAAACAACCTGATATAGGCTTTGCAATAGAATATATAGTTGCTGTCCAGAAATCTGAATTTCTGTTTTAAATGCTGATATTAAAATGATCATAACTAAAGCTTCAGAAATCCAAATCATGTGAATCTTGGTGTTTTCGATAAGTACATCGAAATACCTACAATTTTCTAATAATTTTCGTAACCTGAAACCTGATACAAATTAACTCAAACTGCGTTTTAAAAATATGTGACGGTGCCGAATAGATTCTGATCTGTTTTGCGCGACGATACGAAAACATATATATCTCTCAAACCGGTAGTCATATTTAGGTAAAACTGGAACTCACGCATGCAAAACATTTAGAGCCATATTTCTGTTTATATTTCGTATTCGTTCAACTTGATTAATTAGTCGTACATAATATTTCTTTACAGCATTGTTTATGGTAGTTACTCGAATAATATACTTGACTCATTTCATGTTATTCGAACATGTATACATATTTAGCTTGATAATTAAATTATTGTATGTACTTAAAGACGATAATTAAATACTTGAGTTATATTTTGAAAACTATACAAAAATATTTTTACATAAAACCCCCTCAAGTTTGTAAATCACCCTAAGGACCCTAACAATTATAAGACCACGATTCATAATTCTGATTGTCTGACTCGGGTTTGAGTCTGATTAATTTGACTTGAATCTGATTCAAGTCAACCTATAATCTACAAGATTCCAATTCAAAATGAACACATGAATCCATGAATACAATTATCAATTTATACAATTTGGCTGAACCGAACCATGGATATATTCCTTTTACATGATTCTCAGTATTCCATTTACATGACTCTACGGTTACAACCGTTTCCTGATATCATGGTTTCGGTCAGTCAGTCAATCAATCTACAATTACTACAATTTACAAGATAACAATACAAATAAGACTTCGCGGGGTTTAAAGGGGTAGATTGGTACGGAAGATGTTAAAAGTGGAATGAGGTGGTCAGATTAAGACACCTAACATGAATACTGTTGCTGTTGTACCGTGGCATAACGGTTCCTTGTACTCTCCGTTTGCACTGATCTCTAGCATATAGAGATCCCCCTCGTATACACTGGCATTCTTCTGTACCAAGCTACAAACAACTGCGTTAAACAATATTCCATAATATTCTACAACATAATACTCTAGAAAATACTGTTACTCTGCCATTCTCACTCCACTTTTCTTTGGGACTTACCGAGCGACCTGTTCGCTGACGACATTCTATTTCTCTCTTCTTTGAATGTCGTCAGGTGCGTTGGACCAAGTTGAGACCGAGCCTACAAGTGAAGATTTGGAGAAATTCCAGGAAGACCCAGAGCTCTAGACTTTGTACTTGTTCTTCCCAGTACTTCCTTTTATTATTATTATGCCACTGTTTAGGCATTGCTTTTTCATTCCAGTTGTATTTTCATTTCATGCATTGTACAAAGAATGTTATTAATAAAAGTTGCTGTTATTTCAATTTCATTTGTCTCTTGTGATTATTTTATATTGCTTAGTTACGCTTAGCGTATGTACTTTTGAGTACATACGTAGCGGGCCTCGTCACGTCCACTTCGCCGTACACTGGGAAGCGGGGCGTGACAGTTAAGGACATCATAGTCCATAGGCTTAAGGACCCCACAGTCCATAGGCTTAAGGACCCCACAGTCCAAGGTTAAAGACATCATAGTCCATGGGTTTAAAGACCCCACAGTCCATGAAATGTCTGGTTGTCGGGACCCATCACCTCTCTGAAGAAGTTGAAGGATTACAACGACAAATATCAGAGGAGTGAAGAGATGTACCCTTGAACCAATACTGGTTGGGAGATCTGTAGTCCAATTTGGGACTAAGATCAAAGATTTATGAGCATATGGGCTCAATTAACCTGAATGAGAGTTCTGTGGCCACTTCGGGCTCGGCCCATTCAGTTAGAATGTTAAACATTTGACAATGCTAAGCATTGATTTGGGTTCTGACCATATTTTTGTCTTTTATTGAATGCTAAGCATTCATCATAGCTCTGGGGCTTTTTGAAGAACAATTTATGTTCTATCAGCGCAGCACATAGTGCGCTTGGCGCCAGTCAAAGAGCGCAGTGCGCTTCTGCCGAGTAGCGCACACGTGAGGGACACGTGGTGCGCTTGACGCTGAGCGCCAGTCTATGAGCGCATTGTGCTGATTTATGAGCGCGAAGCGCTATTATGGGGGGTTCCTCTCTTTGTTTCTTTATATCTTGGGACTTGAAGTCTGGGGGCCTTTATATAGGGCAAGATGATTTGTTCAATCAGTTAAGGAGATCTTTTCTCCAATTGATTTGAGAATTTCCCCACCGTTGGATCTTTGATCCAAGGGCTTCTGATTTACAGAAGGCAGCCTTCTTGTTTTTAACAAGATTGAGAAATCTTTTCATACAGAATTTATTCTGTACTTTTGGTGATTTTTAATCACCATTGGATCATTGATTCAAAGGTGCTCTGATTTACAGAGCACAATCTTGTTGTTTGGAAAGATTTTGAGGAATCTTTCCTTAACAGAATTTAATTCTGATTAATTAATGATTTATCATTATTATTGGATCTTTGATCTGATGGTGGGGAGCTTTTAGTTCCAGCGCTAGCGCACCCGTGCTTTGCATGTGGTGCGCTGCTTAGAGTGCAGCGCACTTAGCGCTAGCGCACACGTGCTTTGCACGTGATGCGCTGCTTAGGGCGCAGCGCACTTGGCGCTGCTTCTGAAGCGTTGCTTCATTTCAAAATTTGAATTTTGAACAGAGCTTTACTCTGATTGGGAGAAACAATGGGTTCGTATTCGTATGAGTTATTCTAGGTCCAAATTACAAGATTAAGGCACTGTTTGATTTTTCTAATTTACATCTAAACTATAGCAGATTCAAAATAGAGCCTATTCATATCAAAATACGATATATCCGATATCCGACTTCTACACTTAAACAGTTACAGAAATAAAATTCTACAGAGTTTAAAGATTATACCTACAGTAAGACTACTAGAAAGGCTTCCTCCAAAATGCACAAGCTCAAAGATCCTAGCAAGAGGATGGGGTATTGATCCTTAGTACTTAGGCTCTCTCTTCTCTTCCCTTCTCTTTTCTTTTCTTTCTTGTTCTTAGGTTTTTATTTTCTTTTAAGTTAAACACATGCTTCAAAATGATATATGAACTGAACAATTTTAGGAGATAAAGAGAATGAGTGAGATTTGTAGGAGGAGGTGTCACTTAGTAAGGATGTGGTAATCTCATACAAGTACGATGTATAGCATAGAAGAGGGTGGTGTTTTCATGCAAGGAGGAGGTGTGGCATGAAGTGTCATCTAGGATATGTTATGACATGAGTGTAACTTAAGCTTAACCTTGACCTTTACCCATTTACACTTAAACCCTCACAAATTTCAAATTTCCACAATTAACTAAACTCTTCATAAAACCCCTCATGATACTTATTATTATAAAAACAAACTATTTCTTTACAAATTTATTCTACCATATTTTAAAAGACCTTTTTATTACAACCACAATAAAATAAATGTTTTAATTAAATAAATAAAGTAATTAATTATCTAAAATATTTCAAAATATTACAGCTACCCGCGCCGCTCGTAGCCAGGCGACAGCAAGGACCTTTAAATTGCGCATTGGGAACGCTCGTGATGCGCCCTCCATCTTAAGAAACGTGGATGAGCTTACCGAGATTCGGGCTCACTTCCACATTCCCCCTAGCTATTCTCTTTGTTTAGCTAGGAAGGATGAAAGGGCAGAGCAGGTGCAGGGCAAGAAGATTGCCCTGTATTTGGATGCATTCTGGGCTGGAATGCGTCTGCCTTTCTAATCAAAGTATGTGGGGTATTTCATTGCTTCCAACTTCCCCCGGGCCAGCTAGTGCCGAAATCATGGAGAATTCTCCTCAGGTTCCTGGTCCAGTTGAAACTTGACGACATCCCTTTCAGCTTGACCCTTCTTACTTCCTTCCTCTGTTACAAAAATCACCCTGGCACCCGCAAGGATGAGCTGAACTGGGTGTATATTTCTTTCAAAAAACGTATGGGAAGGGTGACCGAGTCGGGAGTAGTAGTCGTTCCTTCTCCCATTCACGAATGGAAGGAGAATTTTGTATTTGTCGGGCCGCCCGAAGACGAGAATTGGCCTGTGTCTGTACAGTGGCACAGGGCTGACTGCCCGCGGGCAAAGCAGTCTTCCTCTCCTGAGGCAAGGGCGGTGTCCATGTGGGAGCCGATCCAGCGGGCTGACGTCTTGCTTTCCGAGCAGGTCCTTGGCTGGGTCGGGCTCAGCCCCGCGCGCTTCGTGGGTAAGTTAGGAGCTTGGACAGTCTGTTTAGACTTGAATAATTTCCTTTTAACCATCTTGCATCACTAACTTTCCTGTGTATTCTCCTTTTGCAGAACAAATGGACCGATCCAAGATCTTAGCCGCCATAGCCGCTACGGCCCAGAAGAAGGCTGGGGGCATGAGCTTGTCCCGAGCTGGCCCGAGCTCGGCCCTAAGACCATCTCCACTGGCGAGGCCTTCTGCATCGTCCCATGCCCTCGATGACCGCCGTGGGGGTAGCCAGAAGCACGCACGAGACCCAGAACTACGGGCGAGGGAAGAGGAGGGAACCGAGGTTCCCCTCAAGAGGAAAATGACGGTCTCCCGCACGCCGTCGACTGAGATCCCTGAGAGGATTCCCGTGCAGGAGGAGGATGTCTGCTTCGTGGTCTCCTCGGGGCTTTCCGCCGCCGATAGCTTGCTTGCGGACATGGATCAGTTGGCCAGGGGCAAGATTCCCCGGGGGACCCTAAAGGCCCAAGTGGCCGTCATTGCCCAGGAGGCAGTTCAGGTTGGTATCTGTTTAAGTATTATCTTAAGTGCCATTTCTTAGTCTGAACACCTCTAAATCCCTCTGCTGCTTTCTTTAGGTCCTCTAACATTGCGCCCTTATCGTCAACATGGAATCCGAGGAGATTTCCCCGGCCATGAGGAAGGCGGGGGAATCGTCTTCGGAGGCGGAGGATCTGCGCCTTGAGTTGCGGCAGGAGAAGGAGAAGACAGTCGCCCTCGAAACCCGGTTGGCCGATGAGGAGCTCACGATCTCCAAGTGCCAGGAGTCCCACAGACTTCTGAGCGAGTCCCACTGAGCCGTCGAGGTCAAATTGGAGGAGTTGGGCAAGCACTACGCCATATTAAAGAAGGCGGGGGACGCCGGCAAGAGGGAGACCGAGGCTGTGCTTGAGGCGGCGAAGATCGCCAAGCTCCGAGCTCGCAAGTCGGTGGACATGTACAAGGCGTCAGACCAGTTCTACACCGACATCGGTGAAGCCTCTGCCATCATTTAGCACGAAGCTCTTGATGCCGTCAAGGTGTTAATACCGGAGTTTGCCGACGGTGAGCTCCGCGCTTGGGTCCCGCTTTCGGTGGACACGCCGCAAGCGGCTGGAGCCGAGGGAGGGGTGGTTACGGAAGTAGAAGCTCCGACCCCTGAGGGCGGTGCCGAGCAAGGCGAGGTCCAGGCAGAGCCTGTAGCCTGAGCTTTTTGTTTTTCCCTTTACTTTTTCTTAAATTTTGTAAGACTCCGGGCACTTTTTGTAAGGTTGAGGAGCCCAGAATACCTTATAAAGACTTCCGAAACATGAATAAAACTGGGTTTATTTTCCTCTGCATGACTGTGTTTTCTTGTGTAAGTACTTGAGCTTGTCGGTCTTTTCCTCGATTTAAGTGTTAGGCCGTAGGTCGATGACCGGCCTTTTAGATGACGATCGCACGTCGAGTATAAATCAATTAATCGCCAAGTGCAAGAAGGTCGGTGCCCTCCCGCCCCCGGAGTCGAGGTGGCGATCGTTCACTTAGAATACATGGGAAGATCTCTCGGTGTAGGAAGGTCGGTATTTGCCCATTCCTTAGATTCGAACTGACGACCACGTCTCTTAGCGTAAGTTGAACAATAACCAAGTTAGAATTGGTCGGCGTTGACTGATTCCCCCTGTTTACCGCCGAAAGACGCTACTGGGACGTTGAGACGTCTGGCCTGAATTTTGGGGGCAGATACTATTTGGTTTTATCCGTCCACCTCTCCGAAGATGCCAAGTTGATTTATGGCACCGTGTATCGGAGGTTTAGACGGATGTGGCCGATGTAGCAGACTTTGTCAGATTCCCCCTCATTTGAGAGGTTTTTGATTGTGGGGACGCTCTTCCCTGCAGGCGCAAGCCCCTACAGTTAATTACGTTACCGTATCGCGGTAACCACTTTCTCCTTCTCCGGATGGTCACTTCGTGTCGTGTGTGTTTGTTTTATTTTTGGTTGCCCGTGGATTGTATACGGAGAATATTTATGTTGTCGTCCGTAGGGCGTGGATTAGTCCAAATCCGTATTTTCTTAGATTTGGGTTTGGGTTGGGTTTAAGGATCGTTAATCTCATTGGAGACTAAAATCAACTTAAACGTTTGTTAAGGATACGTCAGTCTAGTTTTTTGACTAAGATCAACTTAACATTTGTTAAGAACACGTTAGTCTAATATTAGACTAAGATCAACTTAACAGGATCATTTAGATCCAACAAAAGAGCATTTGGACTCTATTGTTTTAGTTTAGGGACTTTGCGGTCCAGTTTAAAGACATCATAGTCTGTAAAGTTTAAGGACATCATAGTTTATGAGTTTAAGGACCCCACAGTCCGTGAAATGTCTGGTTGTCGGGACCCGTCACCTCTCTGAAGACGTTGAAGGATTACAACGATAAATATCAGAGGAATGAAGAGATGTACCCTTGAACCAATGTTGGTTGGGAGATCTGTAGTCAAGTTTTGGACTAAGATCTATTAAAGATTTATGAGCATATGGGCTCAATTAATCTGAGGTAGGGTTCTGTGGCCACTTTGGGCTCGGCCCATTTAATTAAAATGTTGGACATTTAACAATGCTGAGCATTGGTTTGGGCTCTGACAATATTTTTGTCTTTTATTGAGTGTTGAGCACTCATCATAGCTCTGGGCTTTATTGTTTAAATAACAGTTTATGTTCTCTTAGCGCCCACGTGAGGAGCACGTGGTGCGCTTGGCACTGTGTGCCAGTTAATGAGCACAGAGCGCTTCTGTTTAGGTAGCGCACACGTGAGGAGCACGTAGCGCGCTTGGCGTTGAGCGCCAGTCAATAAGCGCAGAGCGCTTCTGTTAAAGTGGCGCACACGTGAAGAGCACGTGGTGCGCTTGGCGCTGTGCGCCAGACTTGGAGCGCTGAGGGCTTCTGTGAAATAGCGCACACGTGAGGAGCACGTGGCGCGCTTTGCGCTGTGTACCAGACTTTAGAGCGCAGAGCGCTTCTTGAATCTAGAGCGCTAAGGCTCTGCAGCGCTGTGCGTTAGATTTGGAGCGCTGAGGCGCTTCTTTTAATTAAAGCGCTAAGGCTCTGCAGCCCTGTGCGCTAGATTTGGAGCGCTGAAGCGCTTCTTTTAAATAGAGCGCTAAGGGGCTCTTTAGGCAGATTTGCGCTCTAAGAATTAAATTTTCTCATATAAGAGACTTTGTCTCATGGATCTAAGAACAAAATTCTTATTTTATAGAGATGTTTCAATCTCTTATGTTCTTGGTGAAAGGCTTTGCCTTTATGGATCTGTGATCCAAAGAGAATTAAACTATTCTCCCCTTTTTTATAATGATATGTTATAATCTCTTTGTGAAAGACAATTTGTCTTATAGATCTATGATCTGGCAAAAGAATTAAGTTCTTTTTCTGATGAGATGCTTTGATCTTTTTTTTTTAACTTGAAGAAATTCTTCTTCTGCAGAGAGCTTGTTCTTTTCTTTGAACTTTTTCAAAGTTTGTGGGGAGGGGGGTTCCTCTCTGTGAGACTTGAAGTCTTGGGTCCTTTATATAGGGTAGGCTGATTTGTTGAATCGGTTAAGGAGATCTTTTCATTAATTGATTCGGAGATATTTCCCCCGTTGGATCTTTGATCCAAGGGCTTCTAATTTACAGTAGGCAATTTTCTTGTTTTTAACAAGATTGGGAAATCTTTTCCCATACAGAATTTATTCTGTATTTTAATGATTTTTAATCACCATTGGATCATTGATCCAACGGTGCCCTGATTTTCAGAGCACAATCATTCCTATTTGGAAAGATTGTGAGGAATGTTTCCTTAACAGAATTTTATTCTGGTCAATTGATAATTTTTAATCATGTTCGTTAGATTTTTGATCCAAGGGACGAGAACATTTTATTCTATCGCTAGCGCTCACGTGATTTGCACGCGGTGTGCTGCTTAGAGTGCAGCGCTCTTAGCGCTAGCACTCACGTGCTTTGCACGCGGTACACTGCTTAGAGTGCAGCGCTCTTAGCGCTAGCGCTCACGTGCTTTGCACATGAGCGTTGCTTCAGAGTCTTTGACTCTCAGCGCTAGCACTGCTATGAAGCGCTGTTTCATTTCAAATTTCAAAATTTGAACAGAGCTTTACTCTGATTGGGGGAAACAAATGCCCCCCACCGTTGCGCTCACGTGGCCTACACGTGAGTGTAGCGGTGGCAGCATCTCTACCATTGGATCAACTCAGAAGTTGAAACGGCTCTCTATGCCTATAAATAGAACCCTTGGCCCTTTAGATGACCTCTGTTCATCTCCTTCCTTGTTTTTTATGAGAATTAATTCTCTTTTAGAGCATAGCTCTCTGTTTTAGGAACTCTCTTAGAGACAGAACTCTATCAAATTTTTAGGTAAAAGATCAAATCTTTTGAAGAGATTATTTTATAATCTAGGATTTCACCTATTAGCAGAGCTTTCCTCTCCTTAGATCATAGATCTAAAAATATATTTTTAGGGTTTTACCCATTAACAGAGCTATGCTCATCTCCAAGATATAATCTTTTTAGGGTGATTTTAACCCATGAACTGGAATACTGTTTATGAAGAACTTAAGGGTTTATTCACAGATCTTGAAGATCTTGGAGTTTTTACTCTGTAGAAGCTTTGCTTTTTAGGGTTTCTTGATAGATTGTTTCATCTTCCTTACAGAGCATTGCTCTTTAGAAATTTTGGGGGGGATTTTATTCCCCTCTTGATTAATTATGACAGATGTCTGTCTGTTGCAGAGCACTGCTCTCAATGGGAGATTTACTCCTTGGCCCGAGGGGCCCTCATTAAATGAGAATCCTTTGAGGATTTTCTCATTTAATGACAGTCTCATCAAATAATGAGATTATTTTATTAATAATGAGAATCATTTAAAGTACCAAGTACCGAACTGGACTTGTAGCATTGACGGCTAACTTTGTTCTCTTTCGCGTAGGTACCATGTCTTTCGATACTTCGTTTCCCTTTGTCCGTTCAGAAAGCGGGTTCCCTGCAGCGCCAGTAGACCGAGAAGTTTTCTCACTGATCAAGGATCACGACCTAGAGCAGAAGAATCTCTATTTATGGGGAACATGGTACAACCAGATCATCATGGGTCGGCGCAGCTTCTCTTGCGCAACACCTTCAGAGCCCATTTCGGCGATTCATTATGCTGACGTACCCCCGGTGAACTATGCCGTAGAGGGGTTAATTGGACTTCAGAGGGTTACCTTCAGCCCTCTATGGCTGTAATACCTGTACAACCGCCGATGGCTTTGGACATTCTAGGGCGGCGTATATTCCAGGATGAGTCGTGCCCTTGGGGACAACCATACAACATAGGCTTGACTCCCCGTCACTCAGCTGGATATCTGCAGTGGGCTCGATACATCTTATCAGCAAAGAAGTCAGAGCTGCTGAGGCTTGGGTTGTACCCCGCGATCTATGCTTCTCTGTTCGAGTATTCCACACCTCCAGCATGGTGGGTCAAAACCTTTTTGGAACAATGCAACGTTCCAACTCACACCTTCCTTATGCTAGATCGGGAAGTTTCCATCTCTTTGGAGGAGTTTGCGGATATCTCCGGCTTACCTGTCAGAGGGGAGCATTATGAGGAGATCTTGCCCCCTGACGAGTATATTTTCACTACCCGACTGGTGATTACGGGTCTAACCCCGGAGAATGCCATTCAGCACCGATTCCCCAGCTTGATCAAGGTGCTAAACATTTACGAGGGCCTATTTCTTGAATCTGGAAGCCATGGGGTTAGCTTTGCGGACTTCATCGCCCGTTTTCTCCGCCCAGAAGCTTTATCACAACAAGGTGAAAGGTTTGCCAAACTTGATGATCCTTTCGGTTTTGGCTTGAATAGCCGGCCGATAACGGAAGCCGATCAAAAGAGTTTCTTCCTTCCAAACGTCGTGGTCGTCTCCTTTTCAGAAATCGCCGCTCAAGACATCGATGAAGAAGTGTTCTTTCTAGGGTACCTCGTTTTGTGGTTAAGCTAGTTCACGCTTCCCATGCACCCTCGCTATATGAGGCCGTCTGTCTTCTACCCAGCTCATCGGATAGTTAAAGGGAGACAGGTTGCTGTTGGGATTGCCGGGCTGGCTCATTTGTATCACGGCCTTAGCTTGGCGGCCGACACTACTCAACCGGGGGTGCAGCCCGTGAACTTCCTGATGCATTATTTAACTTCATGGCTTGAGATGCATGTGCTCGGTGCTTTTGAAATGCACAAGCGGCCCCATTTCTATGAAACTTGCAATTTTCTACAGATTATGCAGCTGTCGATGCTTCCACTGTGGAGCCAAGTCAGCGAGGGGCTCGGGGTGTGATTCTTCGCCCGCGTACAGTCGGGGACGGCGTGACCTTTGTTGATAAGGTCATGACCATCGGTATGGAATCCACTAAGACGGTGCAGCCGCTGCGGGACACCTTTAAGGACGGGGCTTCTACTTTGAAAGCTCGGGAGATTCTCCATTTGTACTCGATCAGGCCGGGCTACTTGGTGTTCAAGCAGAACGACCCGACTTTGTTCATGAGATATAACCCCCACCGTTTTTCCCAGCAATCAAGTTATAATCAGGGCGTCCTGCTCGAGGCATTCTTGGCAGAACCGGTTAATACTGAAGAGGGCATCCGGAGCGCTTTGCACCATTTCATGCGCCTAAACACAGGGTCCAATTTCTTCATCAGTGAGCCGAGTTATGTTCCGAAAGCCCTGAACGTATACATGGCGTGGTATCAACACGCGATGGGTGCTGTTATCAAGGAGGAGAAGCGACTGTTGCTTGATCGCAAGGGCGCAGCCCCGGCTGATAATCCGACCGTTCTCCTAAAGCAGCAGACCATCGTTCATCCTCCCCTGAGAGAGGCTGCTGCGATTGTGGTCTCGCACGCCATATCTGAGCTTCCCCTTCCTCGTGCTCCCGTGAAAGTGGTGGCTGTGGCGTCTCCCGAGTCTGGCGTAGGTTCGGAGATCGGGACTCGTCGTCCAAAGGTGCCCACCAAGCGTAAGCTTGTGCTAGCGGCTACCGGCACTCGCTCGCAGAAGAGAAAGAAGTCAATACTCTCTGCAGACGTTGTATTCGGCCAGGAGCCTCATGCTCCTTACAGCGAGGGCATAAGTGAATACGGGACCAACGAGGGTTTATTTGTGGCGCCGGATGATACCGATCTAGAGGCTGCCATTGCAGCTTCCGAGCGACTAGCTAGCAACAAAGCAGGACTGATCACCCTTGCACAGTTAGGTAGACTTCAGTCGTATCTTTTCGCTGTTACGTTTTTATTATCATACTTTGACTGACACTTTTTCTTCAACAGGCATCTCTACTGAAAAGGCACTCGCGACTTCTCTCAAGATTTTTGAAGAGGAGGAAAGGCTTCATGCTTCCTTGGGCATTGGTACATTTTGGCTCATTCTGCCCTCATTCCCTTTTTCTTCATAGGTAGTCTGACCCTTATTTTTTTATCTTATTGCAGGGACTACCTCGACCCAGGTTATCCCGAGTGCAGTGCCGATCCCACAGGGTGGCGCGGCGGCATCGTTAATGCCGGCCACTGCAGCCACGGCTATCCCTAAGTCGCCACTAGGGGTCTCGCAGAAGCAGCCGGTGATGGACACCGTAACGGCGCTGGAGGCCGAACTTGGTTCAGATGATGGTCGACCTTTATCGGAAGTCCTAAGGAGGTCATCTCTCGCGGCTCAGGCTAAAAGGAAGCGCAAGAGGCGTGCAGCGAAAGAACGCAATGCCGCCTTGGCTGTAGGTGCAGGCTTGAGAACTGCTCCCCCCGTCCCTATTTCTCCAGATGGTGCTCCGGTTGCCCTGTGTCTACCGCTCATAGACAGGCGGTACGCGTGGATCGGGAAGCAATTGAAAAGCCGTCCCAAGGTAACGTAACACCGGGTCCTTTTATTAGAGTTTGATCTTCAGATTCTCATATATCATACCCTGCAGGGCCAAGTCCTGATGAGGAGGTGGTAGGTGAGATGACGACAACTGCTGAGCCTGAAATGGCTACTCTCTCCCAGGAGTCCAGAACTGCTCCAATTGCCACTCTTTCCACTTGCGGTTCCCTGCCATCGCCTGGCATTGCGAGTGTCACGACGGCTCTCGTGGAATCAGGGGATGAAGCCACGGGCGGCAAGACCATCCTCCCGAATGAGATCGAAGAAGTCGCGACGCTTGGTGATGCTTCCGTCGCAGTTTTGGCTGATGACCTATCTGGTAGGTCTCGGGTCGCTGTATTCTTTTCGTTTTGCAATCCCTTTGGGTCCCTTCTGATGACATTTTGTTCCTTTCGAATGTAGGTGTGGTGAGCGCTGAGGTTGTGCCATCTGAAAAAGCATCACCAGCTGCCGCTCTGACGGTCGCTGCCCCTTCGTCTCCTCTTATATCCTCTCAAATGCTGGAAGGTATGAGTTTGCGATTAATTTAGATCGGGGACAGCATCTTTCGTGTACTGACCATGTATCATCGTAATCTTGCAGGAGTTCTCTTTGATCATCTATATCAAGTGCTAAACCTGCATTTCTCCTTCCAGTCAGAAGTCGCTTTGCCTGCCGGTGCCGGTGAGTATAGTTTTTTTTAAACTACGTATTTTCTTTTCTTCGACGGGTAGCCATGTCATTGCTAATTCTTCTTTGTATTATTTATAGCCTTACAAATTGAAGGAGGGGACGAGGGTATTGTCACGCCACCGGTACTCCCAGCTTTGCCCCCTGTTGCAGCCGGTATAGTAGACTCTATTGTTTATGTATTCTCTTTATTTCTTGAGCCGACATCTGACTATGATTTGTTTTGCAGCGGTCGCACCGACTCCAGCTCCCTTCGAGTCTCGAATTCCAATGCCGACAGGGCCCTTTGTTAAACGCCCATCTTCCAGGGGTGCCACGAACAGCCTGCAAATGTTAAGTGAGTTCTTCGAGGGTCTTGACGCCGAGGCTTTCGCATCTGCTGCGGATTTTGCTGCTGAGGTTAATCTCATGCTGGCGATGCTCGCGAACTTCCACAGCGAGGGTGTCGTCGAGTCTTGGGTTAATCCCTGTAGGAAGATCGAGGCCTGTCTTTATAAGATTGAGCTCAGGCGTCCTGCTCCGGAAATGCTGGCTTTGAACTCCCAGCGGGCTGCATGGGTTGAGCAGAGCGTGCCCTTCCTCTGCTATTTTGAACAAGAAGCAACCTTGAGGCGGAAGGAATGCGAGGAGGCTTCAGGTGAAACTGCCCGGCTGCGCACCCAAGTTGAAGTGAATGCCGCGCAACTGAGAGCCGTCTTTGACAATTTGCAGCGATGCATTTCGGACGGGCTTGCATTGAGGCGGAAGCTCGACTTCATTGAGCGGGTTACGCAGAGTCGCGAAGCTGCCCAATGGGAAATTGATGAAAAGGTTTCATGGTGTTTGCAGCAACGGACTCGAGTCGAAGCGGAGTTGGCCGCAGCGACTGACCATGAAAAGGAGTTGAAAGGAGCACACGAGCAACTTGCTGAATTATTGAAAACGCCTCCTTCTCAGTAGCTACCTTTGTATCAATTAAATAATCTTTGAATAACATGTATCCATTTTCATTCTTTTATATGATTCGTCTTGTACTCAATTAAATTCATGAATAAAAGATACACATTTTTTATCTCCCACCGTCGCTTTCTTCTCTTTGCTGTGTTGTCATCATGTGATTTTAGCAGGGGTGGCCCGTAGATAGTAGGTAACTGTCCATCTTGGACTCTCTGTAAGGTAGCGATGGATTAGAAAACAGGTTCAGGTCTGCTGCCTAAGACTTTTCAACTTTATAAGCCGTGAGGGTCTCATAAAGATTTTTCTCCCTACGAGTCGAGAGGATCTCGTAGGTGTATTTTCTCCTTAGAAATCGTGAAGATTCCTAAGTGTGTTTTCTCTTAAGAGTCGTAAGGATCTCACAAGAGAGTTTTCTTCCTTATAAGTCGAGAGGACTCGTAAGTGATTGATGAGCTGACCTACTCCCAAATCAAAGCATTGCTTCGACGGGGAGGTCAAGGGTTGACTTTGGCCGTGCGGGGTCAGTTGATGACGTATTTCCGTGACGGGGTCATTTGCTGACGTGTTTCCGCGACGGGGTCATTGGCTGACGTATTTCTGCGATGGGGTCATTTTGCTGACGTTGCGTCTGCTGTAACGAGATGAATGTTGAGTTGGTCTCTAGGTTGTTTGTGAACCGTCGAGATTTGGATCTAGGGACTTTACCATGGCTCCACTTTGCTAACGTTGCGTCTGCTGTAACGAGACGAATGTCGAGGTGGTCTCTAGGTTATTTGTGAACCGTCGAGATTTAGAACTAGGGGACTTTGCCATGGCTCCATTTGTTGACGTCGTATCTTCTTCTCACTGGACTGAGAAGGAACGCCGTTGTTGACATTGCGTCTGCTGTAACGAGATGAATGTTGAGGTGGAGCTGGAATTTTGCCGTCACTCCGCTTTATTTCGACCGTGGGGTCTTTCGTTGACCTTGCATCTGCATCCTGCTGGACTGCGAAAGAACGCCCGTTGTTGACATTGCGTCTGTTGTAACAAGACGAATGTTGAGGTTATCTCTAGGTTGTATGTGAACTGTCGAGAATTGGAGCTAGGATTTTTTCATGGCTCCGTTTTGTTTCGACCGTGGGGTCTTTTGTTGACCTTGCATCTGCATCCTGCTGGACTGCGAAGGAACGCCGTTGTTCACATTGCGTCTGCTGTAATGAGACGAATGTCAAGGTGGTCTCTAGGTTGTTTGTGAACTGTCGAGATTCGGAACTAGGGACTTTGCCGTGGCTCTATTGACGTTGTATATTCCTGCAGAGACACTGATTTCTCTGCGGGTCGGCGTGAATCGAGATGTTCTCGTGAAGGACGCTGATTTCCCTGAATTGAGGTATTTGCCAAGGACGCTGATTTCCCTGGGGGTTGAGATGAATCGAGGTATTCCTGCAAAGACACCGATTTCCCTGCTAGTCGACGCGAATCGAGATGCTCTCGTCAAGGACGCTGATTTCCCTGAATCGAGGTATTTGCCAAGGACACTGATTTCCTCGGAGTTGAGACGAATCAAGGTATTCCTGCAAAGACACTGATTTCCTTGCGGGTCGACGCGAATCGAGATGCTCTCGTCAAGGACGCTGATTTCCCTGAATCGAGGTATTTGCCAAGGACGCTGATTTCCTCGAAGTTGAGACGAATCGAGATATTCCTGCAAAGACACTGATTTCTCTACGGGTCGATGTGAATCGAGATGCTCTCGTCAAGGACGATGATTTTCCTGAATCGAGGTATTTTCCAAGGACACTGATTTCCTCGGAGTTGAGACGAATCGAGGTATTCCTGCAAAGACATTGATTTCTCTGCGGGTCGACGCGAATCGAGATGCTCTCGTCAAGGACGCTGATTTCCCTGAATCGAGGTTTTGCCAAGGGCACTGATTTCCCTGGAGTCGAAACGAATCAAGGTATTCCTGCAAAGACACTGATTTGTCTGCGGGTCGACGCGAATTGAGATGCTCTCGTCAAGGACGCTGATTTTCCTGAATCGAGGTATTTGCCAAGGACACTGATTTCCTTAGAGTTAAAACGAATCGAGGTATTCCTGCAAAGACACTGATTTCTCTGCGGGTCGACACGAATTGAGATGCTCTCGTTAAGAATGTTGATTTCCCTGAATCGAGGTATTTGCCAAGGACGCTGATTTCCTTGGGGTTGGTTGACTTGTTTCCGAGACGGAGCGTTGATCCGGCGGGGAGGTCATTGGTTGACTCTAGGTTGTCTGTGGATCGTAGAGTCTTGGAACTAGGGACTTTGACGTGGCTCTGCTTTGTTGACGTTGCGTCCGAATCCTGCTGGAATGAGGAGGAACGCCGTTGTTGTTCTTCTGGGATGCAGCTGTTGCCGTCGAGATCTGACTCTCCCTTTGACAAGATTTGGTGGGGAAATATGGTCTCCTTTTTGTTTATACCCATGGATTGTATACAGGGGTTAGTATGGACTCACCTGTAGGGCAAAAGTTTCATTATTTTTTTTTCTTTCCACGATGCTCTATCAGTTCAGCTTTTTTTGTATCACGAAAATCGCGATTGCCCAATCATTTCGGCTATTTTTTGCGGTGCCCAATCATTTCGGCTATTTTTTCTTTTTACTCGCTGTTTTTTTATTGCGAATTGCCCAACCATTTCGGCTATTTTTGTATGCATATATTTTACTCGTTGATTTTTATTGCGAGTTGCCCAATCATTTCGGCTATTTCATATGCATTTATGGCTCGCTGATTTCTTGTCGCGGGTATGAAACTTGGGATCTGATACCGATTTAGGCATCAGCACCGCTACAACTGGGATATTGCCAGGAGCGAATCATCATTTGCCTTTGTCAGTTTGAACAAAGGTGGCTTAGTAGACCGGGTTAAGATCCTGTCAACTAAGGCTTTTGACTTCATGAGCCGTAATGGTCTCATAAAGATATTTCTCCCTACAAGTCGTGAGGATCTTGTAGGTGCGTTTTCTCCTTAAGAATCGTGAGAATTCCTAAGTGTGTGTTCTCTTATAAGTCGTAAGGATCTTACAAGGGTGTTTTCTCCTTATAAGTCGAGAGGACTTAAAAGTGTCGTTCGCCATATGAAGATATCCCTCGTCAGTAGTGGGACTCTATTAGGGAAACGTTTATTTATGCCCGTGGATTGTATACAAGGGTCAATATTGAACCGCTTGTAGGGCATAATCGGGGTGTATGACGGCTTAAGAGCAGGTTCAGATCCCTATAGCTTAAGGCTTTTGAATCTTATGAGCCGTGAGGGTCTCATAAGAGGGTTCTCCTTACGAGTCGTAAGGATCTCGTAAGTATAATTTCTCTTTAGGAATCGTGAGGATCCCTAAGTGTGTCGCTCCTTTATGAGTCGTAAGGATCTCACGCAGGTAGTTTTCTCCTTACAAGGTCGAGAGGACTTTGCAAGTGTCTTTTAACGAGATTGCGCCCTTTCGGGTTTTCACAAACTCGCCGGTAGCCCTGCTGTTTTTACTCACGGAGCCCATTCGGGTTTTCATCCGTGCCCATTTTTCTTATGGACGTACCGTGTTTTTTTTTTGCATTAGCCTTGGGATGCTGCGGTCCGTAGTAGTTTATAGATGTCTCGGTCAATTGTTCGTAGGTCTGGGATTTTTCCCGGGCAACGGACGATTATGCAGCTAGATGTCCTCACAAGTCTTCGCATCTTTTGTGTCGGAAGTGGATTCCTTGAAGAGAGGGTTGAGGGCTATTTCTTCGTCAGAGTCGCTTCCAAAGGTAATAACTTATGATCCCTTGGTGTCAACCTTGTGACAGTTGCCGGCAGTTCTTCTGCGCTCATCTGTCGTGCTTCTATGTTCCCGACGAGCCTTGCGTTTCACTCGCTGGACGTGTTGTCGGTGGGCAATATATCCTTGCCACCAGTTTTTAAAGGCCATGCACTCTTCGGTAGGGTGTGTGATCCTCCGATGGTATAAGCAGTAATTTGGATGTGCATCCGCTTCATCAAGGTGTATGTTGCCAGGAGTATTTCTTTTAAAAGGCGGCAGCTTCATTCCCATTGACAGGGCCCTAGCGAATCGTTTTCTTGCTTTAAGCTTGCTTTTGCTGGCGACAGGGATGCTTCGATCCGGTTGGGGTATTCTATGGCTTCTCATTACCGGAGCTTCTTTAACTTGACGCTGACGCTTGGCCCATTCGTATATGGCTGTTTCCCGCTCTCTGTCAGCTTTGCTTTTCTAAAGAGCTTCGTTCAGCAGTCTGTTAATCAATTCGTCCGATGGCTCCAGGGATTTTGATTCCGGTTCTGGATCTGCCCCCAGTTTCTCTGCATCAGGACCTTCTTTATCATCTATTGACGAGTGAGAGATCATGTGACAACCTGCCATGTAATTTTCGGGTTCTTTTGACGCGTCATCTCCCTCGTCATTGTCATCAGCTTCATTCTCAAGAACATGCTTAAAGAATTCATCCAACGTGATTGGGGTCCGTGCCTTCTGGTTATATTCTTCCAACGCGTCAATATGTTTTTGCAGGTCTGTGCGCTTGTCGTTAGACCGCACGGGCTTTTTGGTCTTCTTCTTTTTCTTCGAAGACTTTGACGGCTGGGCCTGGGTGTTTTGCCCATTGCTACTAACTCCTGATGTTGGGCGTGGTTTCAGCATTCCATCGATGATCTCTGGCTCTTGCGGGCTTTTCCACCTGATCGCCGGACATGTTTGAAGGTCTTTCAGCATTCTTTTAGTTTTTGCCGAGAGAGCAACTTCCCATGGACCTTCCTCTATAAATGAGCATGATGCCCCCGGCGTGTCCACCCTTTTAAGGGTATGCTGTTGTGGCGGATTTACCTTCCAGTTTTCGGACAGCGCGAACTTGCCCTGTTGATACTGGTCTTCAACCCAATTTTTGAAAACGTAGCAGTCTTCGATTGGATAGCCCAATACTCGGTGGTAGGGGCAGTAATTGGGATCGTTGACATCATTCGATTGTAGTGGGTGTCTCGACTCCTGTAGAGTGATGAGCCCGTTGCGCACTGCTAGTTCGAACAGTCTCCTTGTTTTATCCCGGGAAAACGAGTAAGGACGTCTCAACTTCTCATCGAGGGATTGTCGCTTGTTGCTTTGGCGAACAACCGGTCTCGGGCCACTCGGTTGTTGTTGGGTGTTGGCGACGAAGGTTGCTTTCCCTTTGCCCTTTTCATTCCGAGGCTCCGACTTTGAAGAGGAAGGCCTATGGCCCATCTGGTCTATTTGGGTTAGCTTGTCAATCAAGGCCTGGAAGGTAGTCGGCTTGAAAAACATCATGAATTGGGATATGGCCGCCTGTGGATCGAGCGTTCCCACAAACATGCCTACTGCAGGAGCCTCTTCTATGCGCTGTTCGCACTTCGACCATAGGTTGCGCCACCGTATCGCATACTGAACCCATGTTTCACCTGGCTTCACCCTGGCATTGATCAACGCCGTGATTGGGGTGCGTTCGCTGGCGCTTGCGAAACGCTAGGTGAATAACAGCTCCATCTTCATGAATGTTTTGACGGAGTCGTTTGGAAGCTCCGAATACCATTCGAAGTCCGTCTCCGCCAAGCTGCCAACAAACTGGCGAAGCAGCAGTTTGTCGTCACCTCCGGTGTTGCCGCACAGAGCCCTAAATTGAGCAACGTGCTGGTGTGGATTCCCCGTCCCCTTATATACATGGAATTTAAAGATCGTATATCCCGGCGGGTACTTTATTTGGTCGTACCAACCCGGATATGGTCATCCAGTCTTAACAATTTGACCGGCTGCTTCGTTCGCCTGATGAGCTCGTATCTGTTGAGCGATATAGCCATCCAGGGCGGGTTTGGAGATCGTCTCCTCTTTGGCTGTTGATAAAGCCGGAAGAGGGTTCAATGTCTCCCCTCTGTCGTCTTCAAGGACAATCGGAGGGTCTTCAGCTGGAGGATCCGGCTGTATCATCATCCCAACCATGTCTTGGAATAAAAGAGCCGTTCGTTTTATGTTGGCAGCTTGTTCCGCTGCCTCTTTGTCCTTCTTCTGGAGGATTCTGCGGAGGAACTCAGCGTCGGTTTTGTTAGTTATATGTATGCCCTAGAGGCCATTACTGTACATACGATGTATATTGTAGTGGATGCTAGGACATATATATGGAGGACTTTCTTGCTCGACATGATAGTATGCTATCTGGTTGTACTTTATCTTAACAAGTACTCTGATTGTCTCTATGTTACATATTGATAAAGCCCTTAGGATATGTACTCGACTACTGGGACTATGATGAGATCATACTAGTGGGGCCACGGTAGTCGGCGAGTACATCCTATAACTGTTCCTAGTCGAGGGTGTATCGAGACAGGGCATCGATGCACCAGAGTAGACTAGCGTATACGCATCTTGACCCATATGATGGGCGATGGATGATCCCATATCCATCGGTGTTTGACATCAAGGATGGTGTACGGGTGCTCAGTGGAGACTGGGTACACTGGACGGACTCGCCGAGAACTCCCAGATGGTATTATACCATACGTCAGATGGCAATTCTCCGGTGACACTGGTACAGAGTAGTCTGTTGACCCGAGATCGTCATAGAGTCTTGTGTGGTTCCCACTGTGCTTTGATTTCCATCATACCACGTCCAAGAGGGCGTGCAAAAAGGTGGCCTTTGGGTACAGTCCCGAATCACATGGAGGCAATGAGCGATAGGAGGGGATTCGTCTCTCCCGGTATAGGGAGTTGATGTTGTGCTGTGTTCGATTGGCTATAACCGGAAATCCCTGGCCAGGGTTGCTGAGATTTACTGGTAAGTGTTATCAGTAGTTTCTCGAACTGTTATAGACCTCATATCGACACGACTTATCGAGCTACTGGGGTCTGACGTTCACCACCCCTAGGCGAGATATGCAACATATCAGACGACGAGACCGGACTGTACGGGAGTGTTACTGTTTGGATTCGCAGGAGAAGTTACAGGCTTGCTTGTTGATCTTCTGAGCGCTCAATACCTGGGTAGCTGTTACGTTTAGCTGACCGCTTGCAGCTTGTGGGTGTTTGATATGATCATCACCTACTGCCGGCGTATTGACGATTCTTTAGAGTCCTACACAGAGGTTTCTTGACTCAGGCAAAATGGAGTAGGAGCACATATGTGATATGTGCGGGACCGAGGATAATGCGATATGTGATACCGTATTCTATTCTCGCGATATTTGATATCAGCCGGGTCATCGGATCAAGTGTTGATTCGATGAATCGGTACGGATAAATATTAGCCGGTTATATACGATATAGCCGGATTGTCGGATCAAGTGTTGATTCGATAATTTAATGTATAATAATATATATGATATATTAAATTACATTAACTAATATTTGCTCACTAAAAGATTCTTTTTCTCACTCGGGTAATACATTGATATATATGCGATATATGTTAATTGTATTATTTTATTTTGTTGCAATAAATATTGTATATGTGATATATAATATTGTAACATGATATGATAAATAATGCAACTTGTTTAGTAGAGATTAAACATGGTTAGGGTTTGATTAGGGTTAAGGCTTTCTAGAAGTTTCTAGAAGTTTTCTTTCTTTGTCTTTGTTAAGATATTATGCTAGATATTTCCAAAACCCTAACCAAACCTTTAACCCTAGTTAATTCTCTACAAGAGTTAGCTTGACCATGGTTGCATTATCTATCATATTATTTCATTTCCTATTCATCACAAAAGGATAACTAATATTGTTCATCTTCTTCCTTCAATTCTTTCATGAAAAAGCTTACTTGTTTTTCAAAAGGTGATGAATAATTGTGAGAAAAAGATAAATAAATAGAGCAAAAATCCTACTTCATCATCCTCATCTTCCCTTGCCATTTAGATGAGGGTGTTCACATCATTTCATGAGTGTTAGCTTGTGTTAAAGAAACTTCAAGGTAGATCATCTTAGTATCGAAGATCGGAAGCAAAGGTTGCGTCTTTCTCTTCGTGGAACCTCTCGAGAGTCCGGATCCCGATGATCGCAGCGAAGGGACCACAACACGGAGCATATGAAGTGAAGGACCGGATCTACAAAGGTTGTAATCCCTCTCACTTAGTGTTAAAATGTTTAGCATGTTAGTTTTCGCCTAATCTCTAGTTTAAAGTTCCGTATTCGGGTTGTTCGGCACGGCTAAATTTTTATTCGGGCATGGTTGATGCCTCGTAGACCCTTGTGCGCGTGCCCATAAACCCTACAGTGGTATCAGAGCCAAGCTAGAGCTTTAGGCGAAGTCTAGACGGAGTTTGAAGTCCGATCGAACCCGAAACCCCGAATCCAAATTGCTCTCTGTCCTTTTTTGAAAATTGTGGATTTTTCAATATTAAAAATGCTTAAAAAATTCAGCAGGGAATTCTAAGAATTACGATGCATAAAGTTTTCAATGAACAGTGCAAAGCGCGGCGGAACCGCGGCAGAAGCATGCCTTCTGCGGCGGTTCAGCGGCGCAATGATGACGTCACCAACCCATTTTTGCACAGTAACTTCTTTTATTCAGTGCTGAGTTCTCTGGGAATTTTTAATGTTTATTCTACAGTTGAGTTTTCTGAGTTGTTTTGGGGATTCGATGTTTCGATCGGAGTATCAGATTTTGTCTATGTGTTTTGTCCGGATAATTTTTAGAAACTGTTAAAAAGTTCGAACGGATATCAATAACTCACTTTTTCCCCTGTCGGAAAATTTTTCAAAAGTTGGATTTTTTTTCTTGTGTTTAAGAATGTTCTAAGTCGTGCAAGTAACTCGGTGGACCCTCTAGAAGACAACAAACCTTAACTCGATTATGTGACCGTCTTGAACTGCCCTTTGAACCTTAGGGTTTGGGGCAGTACGGCGTGCCACATGTGAGGCGTTGGCTTGACCCTTCTACGGCTGGACCATTGGTACTGTGGCATGTAATGAATGTTTTTAAACTAATTTCAAGTGTTGAGATAAATTGGGGAAATCTTGGGTGCTTGATGATTCGATCGGAAAGTTTAACTTTTTCTATTTATCTGGAATGTGATACAATATTTGGAATCCACAGGTAGTTATGAGATAACTGATTTGAATATTATAAAAATAGCAGTTTAGTCTCAGATGATCGGTTGCCACGGAATTTTGATGTGATCAAAAGTCCGTCGCAATCACGTAGTGTACGCGGATACTCGCCGGGTAAACTTAATAAACAACCACGCCCCATAGCCCCGACCAAGTGACTGTAGGAGAACCCCGTCGCCGAAAGCATCCGTTCGGGTGCTCCCGGTAGCGGTGTTCCGCCTTGGTGCACTTCGTCGACGGTATCGGGGGTGCGGCCGTCTACTAAAGTTTGCGACGAGCATTCGATCAGGACGTCAGGAATCTTGTTGAATTGCCCGACTTGATATTGAAAAGTGTTTTCGATAATGAGACTAAAATGCGGGGTTTATAATTGTTAGGCATGTGATGTCTAAGGAATTCATTTGGTCAGGCATGCGATGTCTGAGGTGGTTGCGGATTCCAACTGTTGTAGTTTTACACTTTCTTTTCTGTGACCGTAAGCGTAGTATGTGGTTACCGCCGGCTTCGTTGCTATACATCAACGACAATCGGGATACGCATACTTGCTTACGTTGATGATATGAGATATTATGTGTTGCTGTGATATGTTGTATTGGATCGTCGCGTTTGAATAGCCGGGGGTTTTATGTGAGATGAGAGTTTTTTCTTTTTCATTCATGTAAAATTCATTTGTATGTAATATTCTTTTATTGGGGCACTTCCAGGTAGCGGAAGATGTCACCGTTGTATATTATTTATTTTTCCGCATTAGGTAGACCCAAGGAGGGGAGCACAAGTAACCGGGTTCTAGGGTCCAGTGGAAGACCATCTCGAGGAGTCGAGACCGGGTCTCCTAACCCTAGAATTGGCAGTGTTACTTGCCGCTCTCGTAGGGGTCTAGGGATGTGGGTTTGGCTATTCATCGCGACCGTGGAATCCGTGTTTTATACAGGCTCGTATTGAAAACATGGACGTCCTAGTATATCCAATATTTCATATATGTTCTTCTGCTGCAATGTTCTGTGATGAGATCATATTACTGCCTGAGACGAATGATTATATTATATATATGAGATATATGTTATATTGCAGATTTCGTTTCAAAAGAGATGCTTGTGAAGCATAAGTAAAATGGGACTTCATTAATGAGATTAATGAAATAAAAGAAACCTAAGATGTTGTAGAAACTTGTTTATAAAAACTGGTAGCTCTAGTTCTTGCTTTGCATAGCGGTGTTCCTTGTAGAACATCCAGCACCTTATTCGATAAGGAAAGGACCGAGATCCCTTCACCGGGAGTGACTCCTTTAGCAATGACTGGAAGATGCTACAAACTCGGTTTGTCTTTTGATTGCTTCTATAGTTCTTGCTTTGCATAGTGGTATTTGTGAAATATCCTGCACCTTATTCGATGAGGAAAGGGCCGACGATCCCTTCACCGGGAGTGACCCCTTTAGCAAAACTAGAAAAGCCTCAAAAACACTCCATTTAAAATCACTCGATTATACAACGATATAAAGTTCATTACGCAAAGGGTTTTCTTAAAAACCTGTCGTAGCCCTCCGTCATTTCAGATAAGTAATAGTTAGTATTCGTGCTGCGTTTGTTGACTCAGTCAAGGCGTAGTGTGCGGCAGCTGATTAGTGCTTATCTGCAAAGCATATGATGCGATTGGATTAGGGTAGTCGTGCGGCCTTGTTGACTCAGTCAAGGGTCGTGCGGGTGGGTTTAATTCAATCAGGAAATGACGGGTTGAACTTTACTTGCGGTCTATGGTTTGTTGACTCAGTCAAGGTCATAGATTGCTTGGGGTAAAATATTATTGGGAATTTCAAGAGTTGAAATTTGCAATGAGATTGCATACCTTCTATTAGATAGTTGGATCCCGATACCCGCTGCGAGTAAGAGTTACTCCTGGGAGAGTTTTACACATTACAATTAGTCGATCAAGTAGGTGTCTAGAAAGGTGTTAACGGGGTTACGCCTCTGGGAAAACGAGGTTTACTTTAATTAGGTTCGTGCGAAAGCACGGGGGACCTCCCTCAAAGTACCGACACTGGCCTGGCTGAAAGATTGGCGAACTTGTAGCGCGTAATTAATCCCGGCTAGTCTTTCCTTTTAGGGTTTGAAGGAAGATTTGACTAAAACAGTGGGAGACATCCTGATTAGATATATTAGATAACCAATCTAATCTTGCAAGAGCATACGCTGAGTGTTTTCTTCTCTCTCTCTCCAGGTAGCGACCATATCACGCCTTAATCAACATAATAATACGGATATATTAACCGAACCCGCTTGTTATACTGAGCTGGGGAACGTTGGTCCCGCTCCAACTTATAATTGTTATAAGACAGAGCAAGAAAATTGGGGAATACCAGATTTCCCGTGCCGCCCAAACGAAGAAAGTGCATGTTGATGCATCATCTTCGGGTGTGTTCATTACACAGAACTGTTTCTCAGTATCCTTTACGTCCTGGGTATGTGATACCGGATCAGGATCCCGTATATGTAATCTGTTACATGGGCTACAGATAGGTAAAGAACTGAGAACGGGTGATAAGTTTCATGAGACAGAAAACGGTGCAAGTATTGCAGCCAAGTCTGTTGGTCACTATCACCCTGTATTACCTGAATACATTGATTCTGAACGAATGTTATTAGATACCGAACCTGATATACAAAATCATATCAGTCTCTTTATTAGTAAAGAAAGGATATAATTTTGTATTGTTGGATAATGTTTTGAACATTTCCTATATCAAGAGTTGATCGGTTCAGGCACGTTATCTAAAAGCATTGACGTTCTAAATCAAACTACAGTTCTTAGTATAAGGAACATACACAAGAGGAAGAGTTCAGAATTGAATGAATCCTTCTTGAGGTATTGTAGACTAGGTCATATCAATGCGACCCGACTGGCTGAAGTTACATAAAGATGCATATTTAAATTAGTTTGAATTTACATCTTATGAAACTTGCCGGTCATGTCACAAAGATAAGATGACCACAGCTCTGTTTATTGAAAACAGAGAAAGAGTTAGTGAACTCTTGGGATTGATACATGTTGATGTATGAAAGGTCCCCTGTCTACACATGCCAAGATCGGTTTTTTCTACTTCATTACATTCTCTGATAATCTCTCAAGATTCAGACATATGCTTCTGTTGAAACACAGGTCCGAACCTTTTGAGATATTCACAGAATATAAATTAGAAGTAGAGAACCAAAATACGGGTATAAGTATTGTGTCCTTTGATGAGATCAAGGAGGAGAATACTTGAGCACGGGATTCCTGGACTATTCTAAAGGAGAATGAGATTCTCTCTCAGCATTACTCCTCCGTATACACCATAGCACGATGGTATATCGGGGCGGAGCAATAGCACCCTATTTGATATGGTGTGCTCTATGATGAGTACTACTGAGTTTCCTATTTCCTTTTGGGAGTTATGCACTTGAGAAGCTGCATACCTATTGAATAGGGTTCAAATCAAATCAGTTGCCTACCGCTTCATATGTGATATGGAAAGGGAAATGCCCATATCTTAAGCTTGTTAAGATTTGGGGTTGTCCGGACTATGTCTAAAAGCAAAATCCGGACAAGCTCGAGACAAGGTCTGTTATGTAGAACTGGAAATGTTCCAGCTATACAAACTACAGCAGATGATTTGATAAAACCAAAGGATTCAATAGTTACCAACGAACCTCAGCCTCTCCGCCGATCTAGCAGGGTTCCTCACCCACCTGAGAGATACTTCGGTTTCTTTATGACAATGGGAGCGAGGATTGCATCATGAGATGATGACCCAACTAGTTTCGAGCAGGCCATCAGGAGTGAGACTCTGTAAGAATGGCTGGGTGCTTATCGATCTAAGATGGAATCCTTATACACCAACAAAGTATGGACTTTGGTTGCTTTATCTGAAGGGTTAAATCCCCATCAGGAGCAAGTATATCTTGAGAAGATTACTTGGTGTACATGGAAAAGTTGAGACTTTCAAAGCTAGACTTGTTAAAGGTTTGCATCATAGACCAGGTATGGATTATGTTGAAACCTTTTTCTAAGGATCTATGCTTAAGTCCATCCAGATCCTACTTGCCACGGCTACATACTATGACGACGATATCTGGTGGTTGGGTGTCATGACAGCTTTTCTAAATGATGTTTTAGAAGAGAACGTCTATAAGTACACAGCCAGAGGGCTTCGTAGACAGTGGGAGCAGCGGAAACGTGTGCAAGATGTTTTATATGATAAAGCAAGCATCGCGGAGTTAGAACATCTGTTTTGATGTGGTAGTCAAAGAGTTTGACTTCATCAAAATGGTAGATGAACCTTGTATATACAAAAAGGTAGTAGAGAGTATGGTGGTGATCCTCGTAGAGTACGTGGATGACATACTCTTGATATGGAAGGAGTTTCCTATGCTACGATCGGTCAATCTCCGCTTATCACAAGGATTCTCCATATAGGATAAAAGTGATACCTCCTAAATCCTGGGTTTTGGATCTATGAGATAGATCTAATTGGATGTTAGGATACTCACTAGTTGTAGTGAGATGGTATCAATCGATCCTAGGGAGAATCACTGGAAAGGTTCCAGGGTGATAAGGACGACTGAATGTCAGTCGCGGGCATTGTCTTTACCCTCAGTGGAGGGACGGTATGTTGGAAGAGTTCCAAGCTAGATACCGTGACATACTAGACGATTAAAGGCAAGATACATCGTTACCAAGGATGCTACCAAAGAGACAGTCTAGATATATATAAGTTCGTAAGATGAACTTCGTTCCTACCATTGTGTGACAATGGAGTTGTGGCTTATGCCAAGGAACTTCCGTCCCATCAGAAATCCAGATATAATTCTTAGGAAGTATCACCTGATCATGGAGATGGTTGATCTCCAGGGAGATCGAGGTTAGGAGAGCAGACACAGAGGACGACAGCGCGGATCCACTCACAAAGGCCTTTTTCCCAGTAGAGACTATTACGGGATGGTTGAGTATGAGATACTTCAACCGCAGCTAATTGTTGGGTATGCGATACCATAACAGATGGCCCTAGTGCAAGTGGGAGATTGTTAGTTATATGTATGCCCTAGAGGCCATTACTGTACATACGATGTATATTGTAGTGGATGCTAGGACATATATAGGGAGGACTTTCTTGCTCGACATGATAGTATGCTATCTGGTTGTACTTTATCTTAACAAGTACTCTGATTGTCTCTATGTTACATGTTGATAAAGCCCTTAGGATATGTACTCGACTACTGGGACTATGATGAGATCATACTAGTGGGGCCACGGTAGTCGGCGAGTACATCCTATAACTGTTCCTAGTCGAGGGTGTATCGAGACAGGGCATCGATGCACCAGAGTAGACTAGCGTATACGCATCTTGACCCATATGATGGGCGATGGATGATCCCATATCCATCGGTGTTTGACATCAAGGATGGTGTATGGGTGCTCAGTGGAGACTGGGTACACTGGACGGACTCGCCGAGAACTCCCAGATGGTATTATACCATACGTCAGATGGCAGTTCTCCGGTGACACTGGTACAGAGTAGTCTGTTGACCCGAGATCGTCATAGAGTCTTGTGTGGTTCCCACTGTGCTTTGATTTCCATCATACCACGTCCAAGAGGGTGTGCAAAAAGGTGGCTTTTGGGTACAGTCCCGAATCACATGGAGGCAATGAGCGATAGGAGGGGATTCGTCTCTCCCGGTATAGGGAGTTGATGTTGTGCTGTGTTCGATTGGCTATAACCGGAAATCCCTGGCCAGGGTTGCTGAGATTTACTGGTAAGTGTTATCAGTAGTTTCTCGAACTGTTATAGACCTCATATCGACACGACTTATCGAGCTACTGGGGTCTGACGTTCACCACCCCTAGGCGAGATATGCAACATATCAGACGACGAGACCGGACTGTACGGGAGTGTTACTGTTTGGATTCGCAGGAGAAGTTACAGGCTTGCTTGTTGATCTTCTGAGCGCTCAATACCTGGGTAGCTGTTACGTTTAGCTGACCGCTTGCAGCTTGTGGGTGTTTGATATGATCATCACCTACTGCCGGCGTATTGACGATTCTTTAGAGTCCTACACAGAGGTTTCTTGACTCAGGCAAAATGGAGTAGGAGCACATATGTGATATGTGCGGGACCGAGGATAATGCGATATGTGATACCGTATTCTATTCTCGCGATATTTGATATCAGCCGGGTCATCGGATCAAGTGTTGATTCGATGAATCGGTACGGATAAATATTAGCCGGTTATATACGATATAGCCGGATTGTCGGATCAAGTGTTGATTCGATAATTTAATGTATAATAATATATATGATATATTAAATTACATTAACTAATATTTGCTCACTAAAAGATTCTTTTTCTCACTCGGGTAATACATTGATATATATGCGATATATGTTAATTGTATTATTTTATTTTGTTGCAATAAATATTGTATATGTGATATATAATATTGTAACATGATATGATAAATAATGCAACTTGTTTAGTAGAGATTAAACATGGTTAGGGTTTGATTAGGGTTAAGGCTTTCTAGAAGTTTCTAGAAGTTTTCTTTCTTTGTCTTTGTTAAGATATTATGCTAGATATTTCCAAAACCCTAACCAAACCTTTAACCCTAGTTAATTCTCTACAAGAGTTAGCTTGACCATGGTTGCATTATCTATCATATTATTTCATTTCCTATTCATCACAAAAGGATAACTAATATTGTTCATCTTCTTCCTTCAATTCTTTCATGAAAAAGCTTACTTGTTTTTCAAAAGGTGATGAATAATTGTGAGAAAAAGATAAATAAATAGAGCAAAAATCCTACTTCATCATCCTCATCTTCCCTTGCCATTTAGATGAGGGTGTTCACATCATTTCATGAGTGTTAGCTTGTGTTAAAGAAACTTCAAGGTAGATCATCTTAGTATCGAAGATCGGAAGCAAAGGTTGCGTCTTTCTCTTCGTGGAACCTCTCGAGAGTCCGGATCCCGATGATCGCAGCGAAGGGACCACAACACGGAGCATATGAAGTGAAGGACCGGATCTACAAAGGTTGTAATCCCTCTCACTTAGTGTTAAAATGTTTAGCATGTTAGTTTTCGCCTAATCTCTAGTTTAAAGTTCCGTATTCGGGTTGTTCGGCACGGCTAAATTTTTATTCGGGCATGGTTGATGCCTCGTAGACCCTTGTGCGCGTGCCTAGCAACCCTACAGGTTTCTTGCTCATGACGCTGTTCCGACGACGCCTCCGGGCTTTCTTTTGGCCCAGTGAGTGCGGTCATCTGTGTTAGCATCTCCTGGAGCTTCTGTTGTTGCTCCTGGGCTTTTGTTACCGATCGGGTTAGTGGTCGATGACCCGTGGAGATACGGCTATCCTCGTTCCCTGATGCCATATAAACAGTGTGCACCACCATGCCCCCAGACTTGGGGCGTTTAGGTTCAGTGCTCTTAAGATTCGTCGAGGACATGGAGACTTTTTCTGGCCTCCTTCTTTTGTGGGCGGTCGAAGTTGAGGGAACCGTTGTAGCGGGCACCCAAATAGATGACATCTCCTGTGGTATGACAGTGTGGTCCTTCTCTTGCCGAACTTTCATCTTTTTCGATCGGCGGAAATAGTCTTGGTTGATCACCGAGTCTTGGACCAATCGCCAGACTTTGTAAATTTTGGAGGACCGCCGCTGAGGGGGCTGCTCCGGCTTCGCCTTTGTGGTCTTTTCAACAGGCGGAGGAGACTTTTTTAGCACGGCAGTTAGCGAATTCCTGCACACCCTGTTAAGTAGTTCAAAGCTGTTCCCAGTTGGAACAGCAGCATCAACTTCTATCGTTGGAGCTGGAGGTGTCTGTCCAGAAGGGGAGCAGCCCCCGGCTTTCCTCACTCGGCGCCAGTGGCGACGTCGAGTATGGAGAGCGGCCAGGATCACCTCCATTGTTGGATCAGCTTTTCCATGCCCCCTGTTCTGATGAGAGCCTGTCGTTGGCGTCAGCCTATCAAAAACAGACGTCCGCTGAGAGGGAATAGTCAACCTGTCGAAAGCCGACCTTCGAGTAGGGAGAGTAGCCTGGACGACCTCAACTGTAGCAGGATTTGGAATGTCCTTCTCTAGTATTGCGAGCCTCTTTGCAGGCCCACTTGAGCTTTGACCCAGCCTGTCGAAGACTGAGGCATTGGAGCTGGACGACCCGCTGGGAGGGGCCGTGGTGGTTGCAAGCCGATCAAAGACCAACTTCTTCGCAGCTTCCTCTGACGGCATCTGAACGTTGAGGCTCGTTGGTGGGATCATAGTCCAGACGAATAGCCCAGTGGTGGCTTGAGTCACTTTTTCTACCGGCATTATGAAAAGGGAGGCAGCTTGGGGCCCGTAAGTTACTCCTCCAGATGAGGCGGTACGGGAGTTGTTGTTGCAGCTGGAACAGTTAGAGGCCATTGATGTTCTTTCTTCTGCACAGGAGCAAAATCAAATCTTAGTACCTCAAATCCAAGGGCAACCATAGCAAATCATGATTCGTTCGCGAAACACGACACACGAAGTGTGGAGTGGAAAGAGGAAAAGGTCCTACCGGGCGTGCCATAATCTGTTTACCGCCAAAAGACACGACCGGGATGTTGGTACGTCTGGCCTGAATTTTAGGGGCAGATGCTGTTTGGCTTTATCCGTCCACCTCTCCGAAGATGCCAAGTTGATTTATGGCACCGTGTATCGGAGGTTTAGACGGATGCGGCCGATGTGGCAGACTTCATCAGATTCCCCCTCATTTGAGGGGTTTTTGATTATGGGGACGCTCTTCCCTGCAGGCGCAAGCCCCTGCAGTTAATTACGCTACCGCATCGCGGTAACCACTTTCTCCTTCTCTAGATGGTCACTTCATGTCGTGTGTGTTTGTTTTATTTTTGGTTGACCGTGGATTGTATACAGAGACTAATTTATGTTGTCACCCGTAGGGCGTGGATTAGTCCAAATCCGTATTTTCTTAGATTTGGGTTTGGCTTGGGTTTAAGGATCATTAATCTCATTTGAGACTAAGATCAACTTAAACGTTTGTTAAGGATACGTTAGTCTAGTTTTTTGACTAAGATCAACTTAACATTTTATTAAGGACACGTTAGTCTAATATTAGACTAAGATCAACTTAACAGGATCATTTAGATCCAACAAAAGAGCATTTTGACTCTATTATTTTAGTTTAGGGACTTTGCGGTCCAGTTTAAAGACATCATAGTCTGTAAAGTTTAAGGACATCATAGTCCACACAGTCCGTGAAATGTCTAGTTGTCGGGACCCGTCACCTCTCTGAAGACGTTGAAGGATTACAATGATAAATATCAGAGGAATGAAGAGATGTACCCTTGAACCAATGTTGGTTGGGAGATCTGTAGTCAAGTTTTGGACTAAGATTTGTTAAAGATTTATGAGCATATGGGCTCAATTAATCTGAGGTAGGGTTCTGTGGCCACTTTGGGCTCGGTCCATTTAATTAAAATGTTGGACAATTAACAATGCTGAGCATTGGTTTGGGCTCTGACAATATTTTTGTCTTTTATTGAGTGTTGAGCACTCATCATAGCTCTGGGGCTTTATTGTTTAAAGAACGGTTTATGTTCTCTTAGCGCCCACGTGAGGAGAACGTGGTGCGCTTAGCGCTATGCGCCAGTTAATGAGCGCAGAGCGCTTCTGTTTAGGTAGCGCACACGTGAGGAGCACGTGGCGCGCTTGGCACTGAGCGCCAGTCAATGAGCGCAAAGCGCTTCTGTTAAAGTGGCGCACACGTGAGGAGCGCGTGGTGCGCTTGGCGCTGTGCGCCAGACTTGGAGCGCTGAGGGCTTATGTGAAATAGCGCACACGTAAGGAGCACGTGGCGCGCTTTGCGCTGTGTACCAGACTTTGGAGCGCAGAGCGCTTCTTGTGAATCTGGCGCTAAGGCTCTGCAGCGCTGTGCGCTGGATTTGGAGCGCTGAGGCACTTCTTTTAATTAGAGCGCTAAGGCTCTTTTTAGGCAGATTTGCGCTCTGAGAATTAAATTTTCTCATATAAGAGACTTTGTCTCATGGATCTAAGAACAAATTTCTTATTTTATAGGAGATGATTCAATCTCTTATGTTCTTGGTGAAAGGCTTTGCCTTTATGGATCTGTGATCCTAAGATAATTGAATTATTCTCCCCCCCTTTTTATAATGAGATGTTATAATCTCTTTTGTGAAAGACAATTTGACTTATAGATCTATGATCTGGCAAAAGAATTAAGTTCTTTTTCTGATGAGATGCTTTGATCTTTTTTTACCTTAAAGAAATTCTTCTTCTGCAAAGAGCTTGTTCTTCTCTTTGAACATTTTCAAAGTTTGGGGGGTCCTCTCTGTGAGACTTGAAGTCTTGGGTCCTTTATATAGTGTAGGCTGATTGTTGAATCGGTTAAGGAGATCTTTTCTCTAATTGATTTGGGGATATTTCCCCCTGTTGGATCTTTGATCCAAGGGCTTCTAATTTACAGAAGGCGATCTTCTTGTTTTTAACAAAATTGGGAAATCTTTTCCCATACAGAATTTATTCTGTATTTTAGTGATTTTTAATCACCATTGGATTATTGATCCAACGGTGCCCTGATTTTCAGAGCACAATCTTTCCTATTTGGAAAGATTGTAAGGAATGTTTCCTTAACAGAATTTTATTCTGGTCAATTGATAATTTTTAATCATGTTCGTTGGATCTTTGATCTAAGGGCCGAGAACATTTTGTTCTATCGCTAGCGCTCACGTGCTTTGCACGCGGTGCGCTGCTTAAAGTGCAGCGCTCTTAGTGCTAGCGCTTACGTGCTTTGCACGTGGTGTGCTGCTTAGAGTGCAGCACTCTCCTAGCGCTAGCGCTCACATGCTTTGCACGTGGTGCGCTGCTTAGAGTGTAGCGCTCTTAGCGCTAGCGCTCATGTGCTTTGCACATGAGCGCTGCTTCATAGTCTTTGACTCTCAGCGCTGACACTACTATGAAGTGCTGCTTCATTTCAAATTTCAAAATTTGAACAGAGGTTTGCTCTGATTGGGGAAAACACCCCCTTTATGTAGTTCCTAGACCCTCGTCTTGGGATGGTAGGAATTTATCACTCGGGGGTTAGCCGAGCAGGGATCTGCCCCTTGGTGGGGCTTCGATCCTTAGTGTCGGTAAGTTGGAAGTTACCCGCTAAGGATGGACCGAGCAGGGAATATGTTCGGCGGTCTCTTGACGAGGGCTTTGATCCTCAGCGTAGGTGGGTAGAAAGTTATCCGCTAAGGAATGACCGAGCAGGGAAGATACTCGGTGGCCTCTTGATGAGGGCTTTAGATCCTTGGCGTCGGTAGGTAGGGAACTACCCGCCAGGGATTGACCGAGCCAGGAAGCTGCTCGGTGGCCTCGTGAGGAGGGCTTTGATCCTTGGCGTAGATGGGTAAGAAACTACCCGCTAAGGATTGACCGAACAGGGAAGCTGCTCGATGGCCTCTAGATGAAGGTTTCGATCCTTAGCGTAGATGGGTAGGGGACTGCCCACCAGGGATTTGACCGAGCAGGGAAGCTGCTTGGTGGCCTCTTGGTGAGGGCTTTAGATCCTTGGCGTCGGTGGGTAGGGAACTACCCGCCAGGGATTAACCGAGCAGGGAAGCTGCTCGATGGCCTCTTGATGAGAGCTTTAGATCCTTGGCATCGGTGGGTAGGGAACTACCCGCCGGGGATTGACCGAGCAACGAAGCTGCTCGATGGCCTCTTGGTGAGGGCTTCAAACCTTAGCGTAGGTGGGTAGGAAGTTACCCGCTAAGGACCGACTGAGCAGGGAAGCTGCTCGGTGGCCTCTTGATGAGGGCTTTAGATCCTTGGCGTCGGTAGGTAGGGAACTACCCGCCAGGGATTGACCGAGCAGGGAAGCTGCTCGGTGGCCTCTTGGTGCTGCTCGGTGGCCTATCAGTGAAGGCTTTAGATCCTTGGCGTCGGTGGGTAGGGAACTACCCACCAGGGATTGACCGAGCAGGGAAGCTGCTCGGTGGCCTCGTGGAGAGGGCTTTTTAGACTTCTCTTCGCCTTCATGGGGGGTCGTTCAATCTCCCTTGACCCGTAAAATCTGGAATAGTGACAGTCGCAGACAACGAATGGCAGAAACGCACAGGCAAGGCGCAACACTCCGTGGTTCGCGTCGTTCCAACTTCCATTGACCGCTTAAGGGCTCGTGAGGATTGGCATGGTCGCAACGTGGCAGCTCTGTATTGGGAAATTTGAAAATATCCCATGATTCGCGTTACTGCGCGCCTAAATTTCGGCCTTTAGGGATTCTGTTGGGGCTATAAATAACGAAGGCATGTTGGTTTCTTTTAACCTTGCGTTTCTGAAAATGGTCGGACGTTCGTGTGTGCTCATCAGGGAGATCATTTCTCATGACGACGTGCACCTGTACAATCAGGGATGCACCTAGGAGACGTACCAAACAGTTATCGAGCGCGTGGAGGACCACTTCGGTCGTCTACTTCCCCGACGGTCGCCCCTCCTCCAATTGCTCATGTATGCGATTTGGAGGATATCCCCGGGGCTGCATAACGCCTTGTCTCCGCAGCTGCCGGACGAGGCGCTTGACAAGCTGCACACGCTCCATCGCAACGGCCTGATTTCAAAAAGCCGGCGGGACCGATCGGTGGCTCTTCTTCAAGAGTGTTTCCAGAAGAGGCTGATCGCCGCTTCTTGCCCGGCGGGAGGGGTTGCTGGTGCCTCCGTGGCAGCCAAGGTCAGCGGGCAACGCCAGAGGGAGCGGGCCGAAGAAGCTCAAGCTCGGCTGAGGGAGATATCCTCGGAGTACCATGACCAGTGCTTCCTTGATCCCCGGCCCCTTTGTTGTAATTTTTATCATAGTTTTTGTGTAAGGCTGAGGAGCCCATAATACCTTTTAATGAATAAAGTTCTTCCTCTTCTTTCCTCTTTCATTCTACGGACTTAATTAAGTGCCGACAAGAATTGCATTATTTCAAAAAGGAATACACTTTATTTAAACAACTTAAACTTTGCAGCGTTGTAAGGCCGGAGTTTCCCGAGTAGGGTCCTAGGTAACGACCATAATTTGGCCGATAGTTAATTCCTCGGGAGAGATCGGGTCTTTTTGTGTAATACCCAGTTCTTTTTGCACACCAGTATCCGTATTTTTTTATAAAGTGTTGCTTACAAATTTATTTAGTTATATTTATAATTATTTTTAATTATTTTAAAACCTTAAACAACCTTAAACTTTTTATTTTCTCTCTTTTAACCCTAACCCATTCCCCAGCCCAGCCCAATTACTTTTTCTTTTTCTTTTTCCTTTTCTTTTTAGCCCGAGCCCAGGCCCGGCCCATGAACCCCAAACCCAAACCCGTATCTCCCAACCCGACCCGCTTCACCCTCCTTTCTCCCCACTTCTCGTTTCCCGCTTCTTTCTTCTTCTTCCCCCCCACGTCGCCGTGCCTCTTCCCATGTCCACGCCTCTCTCACGCCCATGACCGCGCTCGCTACCTCCTCCCCTCAACCACGTCTCTCTCTCCTCCTCTCTCTCACTCTCGTTCTCCCTCTCACCCCAAGACCCCACAACCATCTCCTCTCCTGAGTACTCCGCTGCGACCGCCAGCTCTGCACACCCCTCGCTGTCTCCTCCTCACCGGCACCGCTACATCCCAAGCTGACCCGATCACCTTCTCTACCGAGCTTCCCCACTGCAAACCCACCATCGTCGCCACTCCCCGTCGCCTGCCCGAGCTCCCTTCACACCCCACCTCTCTCCTCAACCCTTCATCGCCATCGACCCCGTGCCTCCAACCCGCCTTCACCTGCTCCGGCCAACCAACACCGCCCTCCTCGCCTTCTTTACTGAAGCCCGCACCTCATACTCTTCCCCGACGACCCAACTCCGAGCAACCCCGCCACCTTCGAACCCATAGCCCCGACCCCACCTCTGCACTCACCGCCGATCACCTCGCCGGAGCTTCGACCGCGTCGCCTCCGCACCTCTCTCCACCGACCTCAACAACACCAGTGACACCAACTCACTGTAGCCGTAGCTGCCATCCCTAGCCACCGCCCGAGCCCTCGACGCTTCTAGCCATTGCCGGAACTTCAAGTCGCCGACCGCCTCCACATCATCGCTGCCTTGACCACCACCTCCGGTTGCCGTCGCCTCACCACCTCACTACGCCACCAAGCTCCGTCTTCTTCGCCGAGGCCAAGCTCGAATCCTAGCCGTGTATAGCCATGTGCGTGTGCTAACCATGCCGTTGCTGTAGGCTGCCGCCTTCATCGCCTTCGTGACCATCGATCGTCGTCAGGCAAGTTTTACATACTTGCTTCATGCTATTATACAATCTTTTGATTGTGATTCAATATAATTGTAAGTGTTCGACGCAAACCATGCTTTGAAAACTCCCTTAAAATGACGGAAAGTAAACATAACAGATGGCCCGAGTTATAATGAATATTCCTTAAGATTTTGGTTACAAAACAATGTCGTTTGCTCATGTAAAATGGTGTCCCGAGATCTGTCGTAAAACCTGAAAACTTTCGTACATGCTAAACCGTAAAATTTATATTAAACTATGTATAGATCGGATTTTGGCATTCCATGGATTGTATCGAATAAAACGGAATAAGATATAGAACCCTATAATTTATATTTAAAGTTGAACTAGTTACGATATAGAAAACTGCGGTGAATCACGATTCTGGACTGCAGTCCAGAGCAGTGATTCCAGATAACCCCTGTTTTTAATCCAATGAATATCCTTACACCAATGCGGAAATGTGCGGAACCCTATATCTTTACGAAGATAATTGAGTTAGCTTCCTTATCTCACTGGTATCACTGGATTCCTCAACTGTATGATATTTTTAACACATTTTGTAATGTCGGTATGTTCTGCTGAATTCTGTTGTAATAGATTTTACACATCAACCTTAACCTGACCATAACTCCCTGTTGATATAGGATATTACTGATCCTCTAATTGCATTGAAAACATAACTGATAAACATAAATATTGTTCAACTATAGCGTCGCCTAATTATGATCCCAACTGGGACTAAAATGTGTTACGAAACGGACTTCCAGTTCTGAAACCGGATTTCCAACAGTGAACACTTAAATTGAAATGGCCGTATCTAGCAAACCTGAAACCCGATTGGCACGAAACCAATTTTGGTGGGTAGATAATTAAACATACTACTTACCTCTCTTTCATTGTTTCGTTAAATTTTGCATGTATGATTTATTGTGAATTATGCAAGTGGTAGGACACTGACTGATGATATTCTATTCATATCGTAATTATTGTATTCTCATCATATCATATAGATGTTATTGCATTGGTAACCTGGTGATCGTGTGCAATACCCGGTGTTAGGTATTAGCGTTCTGATTGTGGCAAGTACGTAGTGATATAGTGTGAATGAACAAGTGAAAGTGACACGTACTTGTACACAATCAGCGGACCCGGTTGATTTATTGCATTGTCGACGTCTATGGGGCATATATTAGTGTAACTATAACTGGAATGGGACGGTTATAAAGCACTTATATTAATATCATAGTTAAGGCACCAAACACTGTCCATTTGTCTTGGGTATCAGTCGAGACATGTTTGATGGAGATCCTGTCTCCAGTTCTCACGTAGACTTGTCATGGACCGACTGGTATTTGAGTTTATGGTTGGCGGTTGATGTAGACCACGGGGTGTGGGGTAGTTTGAGTGTGAGTTTAACAGAATCTCGGGAGTCCCATTGCCGACACATACATCGATTATGGAGATATATGGGGATATTACTGATTATTAGAGAGCGACTCGGGCCCGTATTCCCTTGTCCTTGGGTCCTACCATTGGGTGGGGGATACTCATAAGTGGTTGACTCTCACACTTGGACTGACGATAGATTTAGCGACCTGGACAGTGAGACTTAGAGACTGATAGGGTTAGTGACATGCATTGATTACTGATTCAATATACCTGCCATGTTGTTTACCTGTTTTACCGTTTATCTGTACTGGCCACTTCATGCTCATGTTATTACTTCCTGCGTACTGTTTCATATTCATCATTATTGCACGTGTTCACATTTGTATTTATATATGTTGCTATTGTGTCGCTCTGACGACCTGAGTATGCATGCTCAGAGTGAGGAGTGGATTTAGCTCGGACCAGGACCTGACGTACCTCGAGGATATTGCGGACATCTTGATCAGCGACTCAGTGCTATCTTTTCTTGATCTCTATCTGGTTAGTTTTGTATCAGTTTTGATTTAATGACTGCATTTCTCATTACCTGTGCATTGATTGCTGATTACTACGTAGTGCTAGAAGCCGAAGTGTGGCTACGACAGGATTTTTCATTGACCGTAGGAGCATGGCTGGCCTTGTCAATCCCTCGTATTCCGTATTTTGGGAAGCGGGGCGTGACATGGTTTTGTTGGTATCAGAGCCAGGTTTTGCTACGATTGGGATTGCCGTTTCCGTATAGGGCTTGACAATCTAAGACATCCTTCGGTCTAGATTGTAAACTTGTTATCATTGATCTTGATTCATATAGTGTGTTCTGCTATATATTTTGATCCATTCGCTAGAGTTTTGGGTGACTTAGTAGAGTTACGTGATTGTAATTATGAACTGCAGTATAGTTATAATACTGTACTCTATTTGAGTGACTTGGAGTTCTACATTTGATTTCCACTCACTTGAGTTTCACCTCACCCGATATTCTTGTTTCGTTCCCTATTCTATATTGTATTCTGATTCTTGTATCTTGTACCATATGCCGTCCTAAAGTTTGTTGTTTCAGGACCATATCTTCCAACGACTCTTCTTCTATCTCCACTCCCCAGAATCAGACCGTCGAGATTTTGAATGTACTGCAAGGTTTGAAGGAAGCCCAGGAGCGAACGAACGACCTTTTAGCTGAAGGATTAAGAAGGCAAATGGCTCAAGCGCCAGCAGAGGCTTCCAATCGTAGGGGAATCCCTGTTAAACAAGGAAAAGAGGTGAAGATGAAGCGCCCACTTGTTCCTCAGCAACGGAAGCAGCGGAGGACTCAATGTTGTGGATACTGTAAGAAGCCAGGACACCTTCAGAGAGACTGTCGTAGCGCCAAAGGGCAGTGCCTGATTTGCGGATCCAACAAACATCTTGTCAATGGTTGCCCTCGAAGGAAGGAGCAACAAGGAAGAGATTCGTCCACACTCTCCACTTCTGCTAAGTGACTTGATTATTTTGTAGTTCGAGCTTCGAGGATAGTATGGGCCCAGTGCAGGATTCCACTCGCTTGACGAGAATGCAGCGGTCTAGATATCAAAGAAGAATTATCACCTTTTCCGCTTCAATAAAAATATTATCACTCTTTTGTAAGTATTTCCTTTTGTTTAAAATCTTGTATCCGTTGAACTTTTAGTTGAATGCAATAAAATTCTAAGTTGTGATGTATGTATCATCCCCTTACCACTCACTTTCCTTATACTACTTATTGCATCAGTATTCTAAATTTTGATTTTTCAGTCCTTACCTACCGCATATTTTCCTTGTGCTCCGTATCCTTGGTTATTTTCTTGGTGTGTTCCACTGTCTAATCATGACTCGTTCTTTTTAGGCCATGGCCCACCCTAGAGCAGCGCCGTCTCTAGATGAGGACACACGGTCGTGCGTTTCCTTGGACTGCATGCTGGTAAGTTCAGATGACGAGATCAATGACCCACAGGTTATTTTCGGAAACAGCGATTCCGAGGAAGAAGGAATCGCAGCCCCAGAAGTCGACATGATCAGTGACTCCGACGAGGAGGAAGAGGATCCTGAAGAGGACCCGATAGAGGAAGCTCCCGAGGAGGACCCGATAGAAGAAAATCCAGGAGAGGAAGACCTTGAGAAGAATCCAGTGGAAGAAACCGTGGAAGAAGATCCAGAAGAAATAAATCACGTGGAAGCAGACCACGATGAAGAAGCTCCAGCCGAGGAAGAAGGACCAAGAGAAGAAGACCCCGTGGCAGAAGGACCTCCAGTGACGATCCCTGCGAGGCGTTATGGAAATGGACACCTCTATCTTAGCGCACGAGCTTACCGTAACCTGCTGAACTTCCATAACCGCGACTGACGTGATTTGTCTTTTTTTCCCTCTGGCCAAACAAATCCATGTATAGTTTAGGGCCCACTTTTATTTTTCGAGTATGCCTTGTTTGAAATTTTTCTGGATTAATAAATAATGATAAAGTTTCTGAGTGCGCAAGTCCTTTGAGTATTGTTTCGCATGATGCATCGACTATTCTCCCTCCCTAATACATTTCTTTCCCTCCTGAGATTCATTACTATTCACCCTTGCACCTTGTGCTGACCTGACTCCAGCCTCTTCAATATTCAGATTAAAGTATCGCATTCCGACTTTCTGAATGGGCCAAACTCCATCGTAATCCATACCCTGACTAGCCCTTATACATTATTAATGCTATTCCTTATTACTATGATTACATTCAGTGACGTAGTTATTCGAAATTTAGTTTTCACTGTTTTGTGTTTATCGAAAATTGCGTGTTATTAACAACTTCCGTTCTACTCATTTTAAATGCTTTACTATTCTTCACATTTTCAATGGCGCAAGCATATATCAACCATACTGTTTTGTTTTACTATCTATTGTTTCGCCATATGGGTTTCCTCAAGTTATTTTAAATTGCTTGATCGATTATTTTACTAAAATATTTTTGGCTTATCAGCCAATTCTTCACTAATGTTTATTTTCATTCTTCCGTGTACTGTGTATATTGTTTATCATCATAGATGGTTATGCCTTGTGCTTACTTAGGCCTATTCTTTTAGTTGCGTTATTTCTTATACTTATGTAGACCTTGGACTTTTATCTAGCTGATTTTAAGTAAATAACTATATGTTAGCGTTTGATTTCATGGCTTTTCGTATATTATTTTATAGCTTATCGTTATCTTAAATTTCGAGGATGAAATTTTTCTTTAAGGGGGATATGATGTAATACCCAGTTCTTTTTGTACACCAGTATCCGTATTTTTTTATAAAGTGTTGCTTACAAATTTATTTAGTTATATTTATAATTATTTTTAATTATTTTAAAACCCTAAACAACCTTAAACTTTTTATTTTCTCTCTTTTAACCCTAACCCATTCCCCAGCCCAGCCCAATTACTTTTTCCTTTTTCCTTTTCTTTTTCTTTTTAGGCCGAGCCCAGGCTCGGCCCATGAACCCCAAACCCAAACCCGACCCGCTTCACCCTCCTTTCTCCCCACTTCTCGTTTCCCGCTTCTTTCTTCTTCTTCCCCCCCACGTCGCCGCGCCTCTTCCCACGTCCCCGCCTCTCTCACGCCCACGACCGCGCGCACGCGCTACCTCTTCCCCTCGACCACGTCTCTCTCTCCTCCTCTCTCTCACTCTCGTTCTCCCTCTCACCCCAAGACCCCACAACCACCTCCTCTCCCTAGCACTCCGCCGCGACCGCCAGCTCTGCACACCCCTCGCCGTCTCCTCCTCACCGGCACTGCTACATCCCAAGCTGACCCGATCACCTTCTCCACCGAGCTTCCCCACTGCAAACCCACCATCGTCGCCACTCCCCGTCGCCTGCCCAAGCTCCCCTCACACCCTACTTCTCTCCTCTCCCCTTCATCGCCATCGACCCCGTGCCTCCAACCTCGCCTTCACCTGCTCCGGCCAAGCAACACCGCCCTCCTCGCCTTCTTTACTGAATCCCACGCCTCATACTCCTCCCCGACAACCCAACTCTGAGCAACCCCACCACCTTCGAACCCATAGACCCGACCCCATCTCTGCACTCACCGCCGATCACCTTGCCGGAGCTTCGACCCTGTCGCCTCCGCACCTCTCTCCACCGACCTCAACAACACCAGCGACACCCACTCACTGCAACCGTAGCCGCCATCCCTAGCCGCCGCCCGAGCCCTCGACACTTCCAGCCATTGCCGGAACTTCAGGTCGCCGACTGCCTCCACATCATCGCTGCCTTGACCACCACCTCCGGTTGCCGTCGCCTCACCACCTCACTACGCCACCAAGCTCCGTCTTCTTCGTCGAGGCCGAGCTCGAATCCTAGCCGTGTGTAGCCATGTGCGTGTGCTAACCATGCCATTACTGTAGGCTGCCGCCATCATCGCCTTCGTGACCATCGATCGTCGTCATGCAAGTTTTACACACTTGCTTCATGCTATTATACAATCTTTTGATTGCGATTCAATATAATTGTAAGTGTTCGACGCAAACCATGCTTTGAAAACTCCCTTAAAATGATGAAAAGTAAACATCACAGATGGCCCGAGTTATAATGAATATTCCTTAAGATTTTGGTTACAAAACAATGTCGTTTGCTCACGTAAAATGGTGTCCCGATTTCTGTTGTAAAACCTGAAAACTTTCGTACATGCTAAACCGTAAAATTTATATTAAATTATTTATAGATCGGATTTTGGCGTTCCATGGCTCATATCGAATCCAACGGAATAATATACAGAACCCTATAATTGATATTTAAAGTTGAACTAGTTACGATATAGAAAACTGCGGTGAATCACGATTCTGGACTGCAGTCCAGAGCAGTGATTCCAGGTAACTCCTGTTTTTAATCCACTGAATATCCTTGCACCAATGCGGAAATGTGCGGAACCCTATATCGTTACGAATAGAATTGAGTTAGCTTCCATTATCCCACTATTCTCACTGGATTCCTCAAATGTATGATATTTTAAACACATTTTTTAATGTCGGTATGTTCTGCAGAATTCTGCTGTAATAGATTTTACACATCAACCTTAACCTGACCATCTCCCTGTTGATATAGGATATTACTGATCCTCCAATTGCATTGAAAACATAACTGATAAACCTAAATATTGTTCAACTATAGCGTCGCCTAATTACGATCCCAACTGGGAGTAAAATGTGTTACGAAACGGACTTCAGTTCTGAAACCGGATTTCCAGCAGTGAACACTTAAATTGAAATGGCCGTATCTAGCAAACCTGAAACCCGATTTGTACGAAACCAATTTTGGCGGGTAGATAATTAAACATACTACTTACCCCTTTTTAATTATTTCGTTAAATTTTGCATGTATGATTTATTGTGAATTATTCAAGTGGTAGGACACTGACTGATGATATTCTATTCATATCGTAATTATTATATTCTCATCATATCATGTAGATGTTATTGCATTGGTAACCTAGCGATCGTGTGCAATACCCAGTGTTAGGTATTAGCGTTCTGATTGTGGCAAGTACGTAGTGATATAGTGTGAATGAACAAGTGAAAGTGACACGTACTTGTACACAATCAGCGGACCCGGTTGATTTATTGCATTGTCGATGTCTATGGGGCATATATAAGTGTAACTATAACTGGAATAGGATGGTTATAGAGCACTTATATTAGTGTCATAGGTAAGGCACCAAACACTGTCTATTTGTCTTGGGTATCAGTCGAGACATGCTTGATGGAGATCTTGTCTCCAGTTCTCGCGTAGACTTGTCATGGACCGACTGGTATTTGAGTTTATGGTTAGTGGTTGATGTAGACCACGGGGTGTGGGGTAGTTTGAGTGTGAGTTCAACAGAATCTTGGGAGTCCCATTGCCGGCACATACAGCGATTCTGGAGATATATGGGGATATTACTGATTATTAGCGAGGGACTCGGGCCCGTGTTCCCTTACCCTTGGGTCCTACGCTTGGGTGGGGGATACTCACGAGTGATTGACTCTCACACTTGGACTGACGATAGGTTTAGCGACCTGGACAGTGAGACTTAGAGACTGATAAGGTTAGGGATATGCATTGATTACTGATTCAATATACCTGCCATGCTGTTTACCTGTTTTACCGTTTACCTGTACTGGCATGCTCATGTTATTACTTCCTGCGTACTGTTTCATATTCATCATTATTGCATGTGTTCACATTTATATTTATATATGTTGCTATTGTGTCGCTCTTACGACCTGAGTATGCATGCTCAGAGTGAGGAGTGGATTTAGCTCGGACCAGGACCTGACGTACCTCGAGGATATTGCGGACATCTTGATCGGCGACTCAGCGCTATCTTTTCTTGATCTCTATCTGGTTAGTTTTGTATCAATTTTGATTTAATGACTGCATTTCTTATTACCTGTGCATTGATTACTGATTATCACGTAGTGCTAGAACCCGAAGTGTGACTATGGCAGTATTTTTCCTTGACCGTAGGAGCATGGCTGGCCTTGTCAACCCCTCGTATTCCGTATTTTGGGAAGCGGGGCGTGACATTTTGTTCTCGTTCTGCCTGCCTCTTGTCCCGCGGGTACTTCGCCAAGCGGCCAGAGCGGATCAACTCCTCGATGTAGTCGCGGAGTTGTTTACAGTTCTCGGTCGGGTGGTCCTGCGACCTATGGAAGGCGTAGTACGGGCTTCGGGTTCGTTTAACCGCTCTCTGGGTAACCGGCGGGAGCTTGAAGAATCGCTCGTCTTTTGCCTCCTCTAACAGCTCGGTCTGGGAGATGTTGAGAGGAGTGTACTCCTGGAAATTTGGGGAGTATGGTTTTGGCCAGTCGACCTTCTTCTTCTCTTCTCTGCCCCTCTTCTTTTGGTCGGCTTGGTCGCCCCGGGGCAGGTTGGCGTTCACCCCAGACTCGAGTTGGATCTCTCGCTCGGTCCAAGCTTTTACCTCGGCCATGGTCTTAAGTTGAGCTAATGCAAAAGAGCGGAGCCACTCTTTGTGCCTAAGACCCGACCTTAGAGCAGTGATGACAGTTTCATCCCGGTGCTCGGGAACCTCAAGAAGAGCGTTGTAGAAGCGAGTGACGTATCCCTTAAAGGGTTCCTTGTCCCCGCTCTTTATGGTGAAGAGGTAATCGACAGTCCGATTCCGTCGTCTGTTTCCGACGAAATGACCGCGGAACTGGGTGGCCAGCTCATCAAAGGTAGAGATGGAGCGTGGCGTGATTCCTCGAAACCAGTCCCGTCCAGCCCGGATGAGGGTGGCGGGAAATGCTCGGCATTGGGCAGCGTCGGAGTTATCCTGGAAGCTCATGCCCGCCGTAAATGCATCCAGATGGTCCTTTGGGTCGAATTTCCCGTCGAAGAGGGCCACCTTGGGAGGCTTGTTCCTGGATGAGACGTGTACGGCGAGCAACTCCTCGGTAAAGTGCTTCGTAAGTGAGTCGGCGGCGTACCTGTCCCCTTCACCTGATGGATGACCCTCCTGATGTAACCCTCGATTTTCTTTTCAAGGGCGTCGAGGCGGTCATGATACCTCGAGGACTCGGCGCAGTCAGAGTGGTGGCCCTTCCCGCTTGTGGTCTGCACCAGGCTGCGACTCCGATTCTGTTCTATCAAATTCCTCAGGTCCCCTGGCGAGGTCCTTCTTTAGTCTTCGCGGCGAGTTTCGTTCGCGCGATCCCGTCAAGGGAGAGGGTGTCGGTCATGCCTGGGAGCAGGAGAGCTGACCGATACCTCCTCGGGAGGGACGGGAACGCGACGGGCCTCAAGGCGATGGGCTCTTTCACGAGACCGCAGCGTGGAGTCGTGTGGCGCCCAGTGGGCCATTGAATTAGTCGCCGCGGGGGAGCCGCAGTCGCTAGAGTGAGCACGACGTTGTTTGGCGGTGCCAGCGTGGGCGGTGTCATCCGCCCCTCTGCGGAGGTCGTGATCCCTGGGAGGGAGAACGACGACCTGGGGGGCTGGGCCCACCGTTTGGACACGGACAAGGGCGTCCACTATGGACGCGAGCCTGTCGATCCTTGCCGAGAGGGCGTGGATGGCATTCGGAGGGGGAGTAGATCCATCCACGCCTCCGTTGTGGGGAAGGCGGCGGCTTGTGCTGGGATCGTCACGGTTTTCGCTCGCCATAAAGTCGAGAGCGGAAGATCAGCTAACTTTCCCACGGACGGCGCCAACCGATGGAAGTCTGGATCTCCTTCAGATGTTGTCCGTTGTCGATCTATCGCCAGCATTGATGAAGGGTTGAGATTGGTATTGAAGGTTGTCTCCTTGGACATGTGGATTTCAATGGGTTGATTTTGATGTGAAGCCGAGCTACCTGCAAAGAAGTCCCGGGGTGGTTGTACCACCGTGGACCCTCCGACGATCAAGTTAGCCGAGGAATTTGAGCAGAGTAGCGGCTTGTTGGATTGAAAATTGCCTTACCTGAGTCGTCTGGGAGAGGTTTTTTTTATAGTGGTCGCATGGAGTGAGTTGGCATGAGATCTTCGCCGTCAGTTACGCCCCTGACGTTACGCCTACGTGAATGATGGGATCCTTCCATTAATGACGAGATACGCTCGTTAATGGGGTGATACGACGGCATGGAACGCGGGATATTAGGTGGCGGATATCTCGCTTCTGTCAAGATACGCGGAGCCGTGGCGGAGGCGCTTGGGCTCTACGTTCTTGGTTGCTCGGTAGAACCGGGGAGGCTTAGCTCGGCGGGAGGCTCGGAGGCGAGCGGGAGGCCGAGGAAGCTTGGTTCTATGATAGCTCGGAGGTGAGCTGGGAGGGCTGAGGAAGCTCAGCGTGTAGGAGGGCTCGGAGGCGAGCGGATGGTTATTTGTAAGGCGAGCATAGGAGTGTTCTGGGAGGTCATCGAAGGTCGGGTCAATCCTCGGGGCGAAGACCCTGGGAATGCCTTCAATGTATCGTGATTGGTCCTGTCCCGTAAGCCCCGGGACATGTCATCTATCACGTGTCATGATCTAGGGAATTCCCACTTATGAGTATCATCAGTAGTGGATACTTGCTCGACTGTAAAGGAGAGATTCGATTACGATATTTCAATTAGAATTAGAAGGAGCAGCAAAGTAAACTTCACTCCTTCAGAATCAGAGCGGAACATTTGATTGATTAGCCCTCCTTTCGCCACTTGATGAGTAAGCACCTTCCGCTTCAAAAGAAAAGGTCTCAGTTCATGTGGAAGTGCTCTCCGAACTCACTCACTTTTAGCCTAGTCATACAGAGTTCTTAGGATATAGGAGGAATGATGAAATGATTATTGTCGTTATCCAATAAAAGTCCAAATCCGTATTGTATTCTATCACATAAGTAGCTCCGGAAAGGGGACGACTTCTTTTCAATAATCAATAATAAGTAAAAAGAACAACTCTATAAAAGGAGAGTCGAAACATCTTTTTTTGTTTTTATTCCATACGTCCAAGATAGGCCTCGGCCGTCGAAGGTTGGCCGAAATAAGAAGAATTCCAGAATGCCTGCCGTACTTCCTTTCACCGCTCCTGAGATATGGTAGAAAAGTTGGGTTATGGTGGAAAGCGGGGAGTGAAAACACCAATTGCCACCCACAACCTTGCTTTTTTAGAGAATCCTCCTCGTAACGAAAAGTAATGTCATAGGTATTTCCTAATCCTGGAATGCATAGTTGCGGGTTTATTTCGGGAAATCGTCTGCTTTTTTTTCTGTATGCGACTAGTATAATGCACATGCAAGGCTCGTCCCTCGACCAAAAAAAATATTGCATTGTACAAAGTCGGCTGCATTTTTACATATTAACATTACAAAGAATTTATCAAGTTTCACATAATAAATGATCAACGACGTGTTTTTGCGAGTGTTTAGAACTATTACAAATTATTAGAAAACTTGAAGCGATAGAGCTTGAGGTGACTTCTACCGAATAAATACTTGCCAAAATTTATTTTTTGAGAAACTGTATTAAAAGTAGATTACTAAATTAAATATAAAAATTGGACCAAATAAAATATCAAATGGTGAATTCAATGTGTATGCTGCTATATTTAGAATTGAATATATATGATATATATCGAGCGGGATATCTACGGTATATACTGAGTGAATCGATTATAGAAAACATGTTTACTAGGAACCGCGATCAGGGCTCGAGCGGACATATGTAATATTAAACCCATCCGTTTTAAAAGATTTTGTATCTTATCTTCTACCGGTCGATCGGGTTCGGATGGACATAGATATTAAAAACCCGAAAACGTCGGATGGGTTAGGATTGGGTTTGGGTTAAACTTGACCCAAGTTGCACCCCTAGCAATGGTTACATTTGGCACACATTCATGTTTGGTTTAGGGTTGTATTTAAAACACTCATAATGTGTGCTCCCATATTTTCTTAGGGGGGAAACATGGTTATGAACTTCATACACATTCATACACATTTATATATATATATATATATATATATATATAAGAACCCCGGAATGAAACTTGGCCAAGGGCATGTTCTGACTTTGGTATCCTTCACTTGCCTAAGGGCCAATTCAAATGACTTTCCTTCGAATATGATGGTAGGGAGCAAAGCCACCGAACCCCTAACATGGTCACGGATTTTTACGCGTGCGGAATAAATCCAACACAACTCAAAAGCAATCCATTTTGACCGCGTTTTTTACTGCTCTAATTTCTTATTTTCTTAGAAATTTGTTGATGTTGGATATGAAAATGCTAGCATGGAGCGTAAACAAGAGAATGTGAATGGTGAGCCGCTAATTAATTGACTTGCCTTCGTATCTGATGGCAGGGTGTAAAGCCATTGAACCATGACATATTCACGGATTATTAAGCGTGCTTAATAAATCCAACACAATTCAAAAAGCATCCACTCTGACCTTTTTTTACCAGTTTTATTGAAGCAGTTTGGTACATATCAAGATCAGGGTTCAAGCAGACAGATTTAATAGCAAACCTATGTCAACCTCAAAAGATCATCTACTGGCCGATCGGATACGAACCAGTACAGATGTCAAAAGCTCGAAAATATTAGATGGGTTAGGATCGGGTTCGGGTTTGAGCCGACCTAAATTGCACCTCTTGCCAGTAAGCTACATTTGGCATTCATTAAGGGGAGTGATCCATTGCAAACCGGACTGCGTTTTTTAAAAACGGGTGTAGAATATTTTTCGGCACCATGTTGAGATGGATGTGCTCGTACTTCGGTTATGTACAGATTCTCATACCCTATGATAGGCAGAAGTTTATTGATCGTGGAGATTCCGATCTCCGGTAGCCGCGGACAAAACTGCAGTTAATTACCCATCGCCTTAAGGCAGGGAAACCTCCGATTAACGGGTCATATAAATAATGCTGACTTAAAATGTAATATGCGCGTGTTGTATTTTGAAAACAATTTTGATGGTGCTTTGAACATATCGGGAGCCTCGCAGAATTTACGGGGGGCCCGCTACCCGATTAGCGGGTTGGCGATCAAAGAGGCTAGCAGCCCTTTTGCGGGGGGGCGCCCCGTTAAATTTTTTTTTGAAAAGGAAAGTCTTGCACATGTGTATTGGCGCTAGGCGCTTACACATACATAGGGTTGGTGTTTGCACGGGCGCTTACGCACGCTTGCACAAGAGGGTTGGCGCTTACGTCCGTGCATTACACGGGCGTTGATGCACGCCTCCTTGGGGCTTACACTCCCAATCGTGGAGCTTGAGCTCCTGAGAGTTTTCCCAAGGGAAAAACCTAAAGGGCGTTCCTTTTGATGGGGTCACCCCCCAACCTTCTCCTATTTTGTTCCAAAATACTCTCTTGAATTTTCAAAACTTTTGATTTTGAGTCTTGAATGGTGAAAAGGGGTTTGTTTTCCCTTTTACAGGTATTAGATCTCATCACGATGGGGTTTTTGGAGATGAGTTCTCCTTCTTCCTCTTCCTTTTTGAAACTTGAAGAGGGAGAAAGAGGAAATCAGAAATCTCTCCTTTTGGGGATTTGATGGAACATTCACTCTCTTTTCAATAGATTTAAGGTTAAAATGTAATACCCTAAGTGGAGTCGGGGATGTATACTACCTACCCCGTGAGAAGTAAGGTGTTAGCAGGTATTAAGGTGGGGATGTAACCGATACGGATACACACGAGAACCCAATGTAGAACAATGGGGAGTATCGAATTCCATTCCGAAAGAGGGCAAGATCAGAACTATAAATAAAATGACATCACTCCTGTAACACGGAGGCGCACTCCGGAGTTTGAAGAACTCCGTACTTAAGCATGCTCGGGCTAAGGAAATTCTAGGATGGTTGACCTCCTAGGAAGTGGCCCCTACTCGAGTCCGGTTCATTCCAAGGGACAAAATCGTGCAGTTTCGGTCAGAGCGGACAATACCATCTTTGTTTGGAGGCGAGTCGTGATAAATATGGTATCAGAGCCAGTCCTTCAAAAGTGGGTCTTAGGTTCGAGGACGAACCACTGTTTTGAGTGAGGGTGTAATACCCCAAGTAGAGTTGGGATGTATGTCACCTACCTCGTAAGAAGCCGGGTGTTATCTGGTATCGAGGTGGGGATGTAATTGATATGGATACACACGGGGACCCACTGCAGAACGATGGGGGTATCGAATTTCATTCCTGAAAGAGGGCACGGTCAGAACTATAAATGAGATGATACCGCTCCTATAACACGAAGGCGCCTTTTGGGTGAACCGGAACACTGGAGTTTGAAGAACTCCGTGGTTAAGTGTGCTCGAGCTAGAAAAATTCTGGGATGGGTAATCTCCTGGGAAGCGGTCACTACTCGAGTCAGGTTCATTTCAAGGGACAAAAACGTGCGGGTTTGATCAGAGCGGACAATACCGCATGTGCTTGGGATTGGGTGGTGACACCAAATCTATTTTGCTCTTAGGAAAAGAGAAGGTTTTCCTTCGATATAATCGGAGAATAAGAAGAGCTTGAAAATAGAGAAGACAGTGATACAAACCCTAGCATTTTTATGAAAAGAGGAAAAACTTTTTCATTTCATCATCTTGTTGGATTTAAATACTCTTACGCATCTGCACTTAAGTCCTTGGGTTTTAGAAAATTGGTTTTTTGTCAGCTTTTCTTACATTATTTCTGCCTATTACATATTACACATACTTACAACATTTTAATTCTTTTCTTGGCATGGGAGCCAACCTCATGCTTGAACTTAGACCGGTCTGGGCTTGGGTCCAACTTGATTTGATTTGGGTTTGGTCCCGGGCCCACTTTTTGGGCCTTGCATTTGACTTTTTGACTTCGGCCGTGGGGTATAATTTTTGACCCAAGAACGGGAACTCCCGATCCACAATATATTTTAACGATCTGATCCGTTCAAGTCGATCACCCTACCTTCAAATATATGTGTATGGAAAATTAAGGGATTTAAAGACGTCCAGTCTTAGCATCGATGGGTGCAAAAATGAACGTCTTTCGATAATGCAACATAAACGTCATCCGATACACATGCTAGAGGTCTTTAAATCCCATGATTTTTCAGACACGGGTAGGGTGATCATCTTAAACGGATAGGATCATTAAATTTTTTTTTTTTGAAATAGGGCAGTTAAATATTTAAATTATTAAAATAGCGGGGTTTGTTTTTAAATTGTAAGAATAGGATGCTTTGGGACGGCCCCACTCCCTTCCAAATAGGGAGGGCGGGTTCCTAGAACCCGTCCTCCCCTTAAATAAGAAGAGAGCGGGTTCGAGAACCCGCTCTCTTCCTATTTAAGGGGAGGGCGGATTCTAGGAACCCGCCCAATTTTCTTAAAAAAAAAGAATTAAATTATCTAATTTAATTAAATATTAAATAATTGAATAAAAATTTTATATTATTAATTGTTGTTTACATATGAATCTGATATACACTCTAATAACAAGATGAATCCGTCAAATTTACAATTATATTTTACGAACAGATAGGATTTTTTGTATTGTAAATTTGACGGATTCATTTTGTCATTAGAGTGTATACCAAATTCATATGTAAACAACGATTAATAATATAAAATTTTTATTCAATTATATAATATTTAATTAAATTCGATAATTTAATTAAATTTTTTTTTAAAGAAAATTGGACGGGTTCTCAGAACCCGTCCTCTCCTTTATATAGGAGAGGGCGCCCGCCCTCTTCCTATTTAAGGGGAGGGCGGGTTCTAGGAAACCCCCTCCCCTATAATGGGTAGAGGGAGGGTTCTGAACCCGCCTTCTGTTTGTAGGGGAGTGGGGCAATCCCAAACCGCATTATTCTTACAATTTAAAAACAAACCCCACTATTTTAATAATTTAAATATTTAACTGTCCTATTTAAAAAAAAAACCATCATTAAAATATACTGTATATCGGAAGTTCCCGTTTTTTAAAAAAACACGGACCGATTTGGAATGATCACTCCCCTGTTCATTAATGTTTGGTTTAGGGCTGTATTAACAGGTTACTTATAATCTGTGGTCCCATATTTTTCTTAAACAATAAAAAGAAAATTCCAAAAACAAATTTGGCGAATGGCATGTTCTTAGTTTGGTACCCAGTCTCTCTCTCCTCCTTCGACGATCGCCGGCGACAAATCGCACACGGTACTAACTCATCTCCTATCAAGTTTATTGATTTCATGTTTATTTCCTCCCTTTTCTGGTGCTTGACAAAGAAACTTGGGTTTCTGTTAGTTCGAATCGCGAAATCTGATGCTAGGGCTGGATTCTTCCATGATATGTAGATCTTATCGCACGCTTCGTTAAATTCGTTGTTTTTATGATAAAAATGCATGCTTTGTTTGCATAGTCATTGTGGCACCGAACAAATCGGTATAGATTTAAATACCAATCGGTTTATTGAAATTTGCTACACGAATTCGTAGATCAAAGCTGTTATCTTTTTGCCTGTTTGTGAAAAAAATGCAGGTGATTTGATGCAAATGTCTTTTGGAAGATATTGATTTTTTGTTTGTGGGAGAATATTTTAGGCATTGTTAAGATTTTATGAGCTGCGACTTGTATCTATGTAAAAATTTCTCTTTGCTACAATTCGTCACTTGGACCCTCGAGAAACACTTTTCAAATTTAGGATTGTTTCTTGCCTTTCCCCGTTTTTATGTACTCGCCACAAATTTAGCTCATTCGCCCCCGTGGAGCTTTAGCTCCTTTGAACATATGATCTACCTCTCTTGAATTTACACTAGCCCCAGATTCATGGTACATTCATCTTGTTATTTGCAATGCTTGGTACTCCCTTCTTGTTAGCAGAAACGTAACTTTTGCCTTACAGTCTAGTTGAATTGCCGTCTCCGCTATGTCTCATCCGATCGAGCCACTTGTGGAGTAAATTCCTAAAAGTGGGAAGCCTTACGTCCAGATTGAGCATGTTGCGACTATTTATCCGCACTTGGCGTCAAACACTTTGAGTTGGTATAGGTTCTTAGCCTATAGAAATTAACCTGTAAAGGATGAATTTAGCATCAAATGACAAAACCTTAAAAAAAAGTTCGGCTGAGTTGCGAGAATTGCCGTATTTGTGGGAGGTTCACAGGCTAAGATCAGGGGACCTTTAAAAAATCCTCTTAACACCAAATAAGTCTAGATGCATTGGAGGTTTCTGATATGTATTAGCAAACGGTAGGCATATAGCCACCCACGGTCATTAATAGGAGTTTAACAAAACAAGAGAACTATATGAAATATAGAATTAAGTACATCACAGAGTTCACAAACCATTTTGGCGGCGAAAATAAACCTCCATTCACTAATAACGACTAACAAACAGAGATGGTTAGCTGGGTTGTTACTGCCATTGTTAAATTTCCATGCGTGTTAAATAAATAATATTATTACAAGACTCATGAGCTGCTCATTGCTTTATCTACCCCATTCCACTTAGACGAGGATCGTTCTATCCATACATTCTTTCTACATAGATTCATGATAAGAAACCAGTTGGCTGTTAGTTTTGGCAAACACTTCAGGTTCACTTCCATTGATACCGAAATGCATTCCTTGCACTTTTCTTATTTGGAGCCCCTTTATGTCCAACATTTTGCTCATTCAAGTTAGAATTGTGAACTATTATAGTTTAGCTGAATACACAGAAAGCTTTATTCGTCTCCTTTGGGATATGCACATGAATCCCATTTTTCTCCTTCTAAAGGGCCGTTATTCAATTTATCATGGCAAGATACCTTCTCCGCCCTAATTTTGTTTTTTTGTTGAATCTTAATTTCTGTGGAAAAATTGCATAAAAAGAAACTATATTTATGTTTAAGATAAAAGGATGGTTGGACTTGAAGTCTTGGGATTTAGAAATTTTTAGCAGTCAAAAGGTTCGAGAGTGCGAATTAAACAACAATGGGGTTTTAATGGACTAAAGCAACTTGGTCCAATATTAGTAGGCACACGTACATGTTATACAAGTGCAGTTGAGCTCTATGCTCGAGGAAGAATTTTCGCAAGGTTGCATAAGGGTACAACTATACAATTTGCATATTGCATTGCCCATGGTAAATTAAGCTGGTCTTGAAACAAGAGTGTTTGATAATGCCTATGGTTTGTAAAATCATAACCCCGGGTATTACCGAAAAGAAAGAGACTTCATCAAAATTAATAATAGCTCCCCCTTTACCACAAAACCCTTTAAAGGCTCAAATGAGTTTGACACACTTCAATAAAATTCAAGCAATACTCAAACTTAACAACCGAAAGAGACTTCGTCAACATGTGGATCGAACCATCCGCTGTGCCAACCTTTTTTAGAATAATCTCTTCTTTCCCAACGACTTCATGTACAAATCAGTACATCACATCAATATGCTTCGTTCTATCATGATGTATCTGATCTTTCGTCAAGTATTCGTGCTTTAGCTATCATAATAGACTATTATGGTATCTTTTTTAATACCAAGTTCCGAAAATAGTCTCTTCAACCAGTTTGCTTCCTTAATGGCCGCAACAAATGGTTATATACTCCGCCCCCGTCATAGACTACACTACAACACTACCGTAGGTCGTAATGATGCACGCCAACTGATGGCACATCCTCCCAAAGAGAATACATAACCGGTGATCGATCTGTGTCTGTCAAGATCATCTACATAATCAGAATCGCTAAATCCAACCAGATTGTCGTCGTTCCTTCCAAACACCAACCCCACATCAGACGTATCTCGAAGGTACCGTAATATCCATTTCACCGCATGCTATTGGATCTTACTAGGAGATGCCATATAGCGACTAACAATACTAACAGTATGTGAAATGTCGGGTAGTGTACAAACCATAGCATACATAACGCTACCCACCGCACTCGCATATTAAACATTCGACGTATATCTAATCTCATCCTCTGTTTGCAGTGATGAACGGGCTGAAAGTTTGAAATGAGCTGCCAACAGAGTACTTACAGATTTAGCGTCTGCCATGCCGAAACGTTTCAAAACTTTCTCAACATATCGCTGCTGAGACAAGTATAGTTTTCATCTTTTGTGATCTTGCCTGATCTCCATACCAAGTATTTTCTTCGCCGCTCCTAAATCCTTGGTCTTAAACTTGCTTTTCAACTGTTCTTTCAAAATCTTAATATCAACAATATATCTTGCTGCCATCAACATATTATCAACATAAAGTAGCAAATATATAAAAGAACCATTAACGAGCTTCTTCGAATATACACAACTGTCGCCTATACTTCTCGTAAACCCCATCTATTTCATGAAGGAGTCGAATTTCTTATACCAACGTCTTGGTGACCGCTTCAAACCGTAGGGAAACTTTTCTAACAAGCAAACGTGGTTTTCTTTTCCTTCGACTTCGAAACCTTTTGGGCTGTTGCATGTAGATTTTCTCAATCAAATCACTGTACAAGAATGCAGTCTTCACATCGAGCTGCTCAAGCTCCAAATCTTGCATAGCCACCAAACCGAACAAGACACATATGGAGGTGTGCTTAACAACCGGAGAAAATACCTCAGTGAAGTCGACTCCCCGCACCCGTGAATAACCTTTAGCTACCAACCGCGTCTTGTATTTTGTATCAACCGCCCCTTTGTCGTCTTCTTTCTTCTTGAAAGCTCACTTGCAACCAACTTTCTTTCCGCCGTCGGGTTTCACGAGCTTCCAAGTTTGGTTCTTGTGAAGAGACTCAATCTCTTCATTCATAGCGACTAGCCAACGAGCTGCTTCATCAGATGAAATGGTTTCTTTATAACGTGTTGGTTCGCTACTGTCAACTGTCTCTACAACAGATAACGCATACACCACTAGGTCATTGTAGCAATGGCTCTGTAGAGGTCTAATGTCCTTTCTTTGTCGGTAACGAGCGAGCAAATACTTCTCATCATGGGACTGCTTCTCTTGAGTTTCTTCAGACGATGGTGAAGGAGAGATCTCGTGCAAACCCGAGCTCTCATCGACCTCAATATCAACTCTCGGTTCATCCTTCGAATCGTCTTCAACTGGAGATTCCTTGTTGTTTGACTTCAACATAGCAGATTCATCGAAATTCACATCTCTGCTAATCATAAATTTAGGCGACTTTGGACCCCCGGAGCATAACCGAGAAATATACATTTCTTCGCTTGAGAATCCAACCTGTCTTCAGGGCAATGTGCATAAGCAGGGCAACCAAGCACCTTAAGTGTTGAATAATCGGCGTGTTTTCCCGACCATAGCTGCTCCGATGTCTTACAACCTAGTGATGTATGAGGTGTTCGATTCACAATATAACACGTCCTATTTACCGTTTCTGCCCAAAACTTCTTTCTGAGCCCTGCCTTGGACAACATGCATCGCATTTTCTCCAAAAGAGTCCGGTTCATTCGCTCCGCAACTCCATTCTGCTGTGGTGTATTGACATCGGTAAGATGCCAAATTATGCCTTCGTTTTTGCAGAAATTATTGAAATCTCCATCGTAAAACTCTAACACATTGTTTGTCCTCAGTCTCTTGATCTGCTTGTATGTCTGCTTCTCAAGCAACATCTTCCATTGCTTGAATATAGTAAACATATCACTTTTGTATTTCAGGAAGTAGATCCAAAGCTTCCTCGAAAAATCATTAATGAAGGTAAGCAGATGCTAGGCACCGCTTCCTTTAGAAGCAACTGGAGAGGGTCCCCACAAATCCAAATGGATATAATCAGGAGTACCATTTTTGCTTCCTAAAAACGCAATGTTCACAAAACTCCAGTTTTGTCGTACTCTTGCCACTAAGTAGACCCTGTTTCGACAACTCAGCCATACCTCTCACTCATATGTCCGATCCTCATTTACCATAATCCGGTAGTTTTCGAATCTGTCATAAATTTGGATGATGAAATAGTCGTTGATCCGATAGTTGTCAAACCCTGCAACGTATATAAGGACCCCTTTCTCAAGCCCTTCATCACAGCTAGAGCACCTTTAGTTACCTTCAAAACTCCATCTTCAGCGGAAAACTTGTAACTCTTGTCGTCGAGTGCACCAAAAGAGATGAGATTCTTCTTCAAGCCAGTTATGTGTCTGACTTCCACAATTGTCCTCACAACACCGTCAAATATCTTGACTTTGGATTGCCCATTTGCCAATAGCTCAACATGAACTATTATTGCTCATCAAAACCATTCCACCATCATTGGACTCAGCAAATCCCTATTGAGACACGTGTGGTAAGAATCCGAATCCATGATCCACTCGTCCTTGGATCGCTGTGTGTTGTTAAGGATCACAAGAAGATCTCATTTCGCTATACTCGCTTCAGCCGAAAACTCCTTCTTTGATTTGTCTTCCCGCTTTACCTTGTTCTGCGATTTAAAGCAATCGACCTTGAAGTGCCCCTTCTTCTTACAATAGTTGTTTAAGTTCTTATTCTTGAATTTCAACCTTGACTTTCACTTGCTACCTACCGGATCTTTCTTCTCTGCTCGCCCTCGAACAAATAAGCCTGAAGACTGACTATCACCCTCGTTAGAGATTAACTCCTTGTCGATCTTCTCTTTGTTCATCAAATTCTCTTTGGCATCCTTGATTAAAATCGTGTCTCGTCCATAAACCATGATGTCTTGGAAGTGCTTATATGAGGGTGACAACGAACACAACCAGAGAAGAGCATGATCTTCATCATCAATCTTAATGTCGATCTTACCCAGATCCGTAATGATCACATTATACTCACCAATATAAGATTTTATTGGAGAGCCTTTTGTAATGCGAATTGTGTAGAGACGTTGCTTCAACAGGAGTCGATTCATGAGAGATTTTCCTAAATATAACTCCACCAATTTATTCCACAAATCAACCGTCGTCATCTCCACCAAAACCTCTTGTAGAACTTCGTTTGTCAGACACAAGTGGATAGCCGTGAAGGCCTTTTCATCCATCTCCTCCCAAGGTTCTTCCGTCATAGTGGAAGGCCTTTTATACTTCCCATGAATCGCTTTCAATTTGTTTTGAGTCAAAACGGCAACCATACGGACTTGCCGCAAACAGAAACTCATATTTCCATCGAACTTCATGATTGTCGGAGACATGATGTGGGATCAAATCAAAATACCTTGAGTACCGACAAACCTTAAAACTTCAAAATCACGATTTAAGAAAGTAGGGAAGAGAACGTAGTTGTCGTTACCCACCATAAATTTGGATCGCAAAATTAAAGACCTAATGGTTCAATCAAAAACCCCATAACAACACAACAAAAGTTCTGATACCAGTTTGTTGCGTATAAGACGATCACAAAGTACAAACCAAACGATATAGAGAAGAGAACAAACCACGGGCAAGATAGAAATACGAGCGAAGCTTTATTAATAACCAAAAGTGGAAGAGTACAAACGGTGGACGAATACAAATCCCTCTGACAAATAGTCCTCTCTCAAAAACTATCTCAAAGGCATCGATCTTTAGGGTTATAAAATACTACAATATATATAGTATACTAGAGATAAGTCTAAATAACTAGAGATAAGTATAAATATCTAATTTCCCAACTAATAAATATTCACATTGCTTGTAGATAAGTCTTAATCTGTCATATCTTTCCTTGTAGATAAGTCTGAATTTATGAGAAATCAATAGGGATTGGAATGGAAGGCATACACAACATGCAGCAGCTTATTCAAGAATTTAGCTCATAGGCACGGCTCCTCTAGATGGAAACATCTCTCCGATAAGTTGAATGAAAAAAGCCCCCAAAGTTTCTCCAACAACGGCTTTGTGATTAATGCAAATTATAGTTTCTGGTGTTTAAATTAGGACATGATTGTTAATTTTTAAGGATTTTCTTCTAATTTAAAAGAGTCGTGAACTTTTTTAATCATCATGACTGAAAATACAACCGCGCCACCCTAACTTTTGGATCGGCGAAACAAACCCCTGCTATAAAAAATTATACAGAAAAGTGAAGATCTTTCCTGCGATTTTTATTAAAACTTCAGACACTGTATTCTTTTCTTTTAGATACAGGATTCAGTGAACACAAAGAAGGCTATGGCGCTAGACTCACTCGCATCATCTCATAGGAGAACATCGTCATTCAAAAAGCAAAGAGACGAGTTGGGAAGTTGGTCTACTCTCCTCAAGCGCCATCGCTTCCTCTTGACAATGCTTGTTCTCCTCTTATTCCTTTGCACCGTGTATCTCTACTTTGCAATCACCTTAGGTGAGAAGTACTCATGTTCCGGATTATCAGGCGCTGAAAAGGAAACATGTGAATCGAAATATCCGGCAATGCGTAAGGGGAAACTGAAGCTTTTCTAGTTAGAATGTTTTGGGCTATATTTCTTGGTGGTTCCATGCTGTTAGGTATGCATAGATGGATTCATGTGAGAGCTAGGCTTCTATAATTTTGTCATATAGTAACAATTCAATGTCTTCTGCTTTCATTTGTTATTTTGAAATGTGATTGCTTAATTGAACTTTTCTGTATTTTCGGTTTGTTTATCTTTCATGATTGGTATTATTGCATCTGCTTCCTATAGTTTCAGCATTGATTCATATATTCTCCTTTTTTTCATGATTTGTGTTTCAGAGTTCACTATCGTTAAGAATTACAGCAATTAATTACTCTTTGAAATGAAGTGGAGTATTATTAAGGAGTTGTCAAAAAGTCTATCTGATTACAAGCTGCTTAAGAAATGAAGTGGAGTACCATGTGATTTTTTAATTACTTGGTAGCTATTATATTGCCTTTTATATATTTTTCAAATACAAAAGCTCTAATAACATGACAAAATAGTTGTTGATATTATCATAACCCTACAAAACTGGACAAATAATTAGTATTTTTTCTTAAATCTTTTTATTTCCATTTTTGTGATTAAAACGAAGTCTAAACGCCCCGAGTTTCATTCACCTCAAATCTCGCTCTCTTGCCTTGTTGTCCGCCACGTGACCACCAACGGTTGGAAGAAGTTAGCTTTAACGCCCCCAAAATTAAAAAAAAATGTTCGATTCCTTTTCAAGTTTCAAGAAACCTTTCCTCTTCTTCAAAAATGCGATAGTTGAAGAGAAAGGCTTGAAACCCTAATTGGAACGTCGAAGATGGGATCCGATAAGGCGGCCGCCCGATGCCGGCGGAGGACGAGATCCAGCGACGCCGACGAGAATAAGGGATCTGGTCACCGCCGGCTGCGTTTGGTGAAGTACGAGGAGCTGCCGGAGTATTTGAAGGACAATAAGTTCATCTTGGATCACTACAGATCCGAATGGCCCATCAAAGATGCGATTTTTAGCGCTTTCTCTTGGCACAACGAGACGCTCAATGTTTGGACGTAGGTATTTAAATTTTGAAATTTCTTTTCTTCAATCTGAGAGGTTGATTTTGTAATTTGATGATTGGAGTTGTTTTCTTGTTCTGTTAGGCATCTGGGTGGATTCTTGTTATTTCTGGGATTGACGCTGATGGAAGTTGAGGAGGTTCCGAGGTTTTCTAGGTAAATATTTTAATTTTGGGAGTGAAAAATTTTATGAAAATTTTGATTGTCTTTTTATTTGATTGCAGATTAGTTGGTGAATTGGTGAATGATACTGTAATTGGGAAGAAGAACTATACTGGCAATTTGTTATCGGTGAGTTAGAATTATTTTAGTTCTTTGTTATTGTGTTGAACCTTTTTGATTTAAATGATGTGAAGCACTTTTGCATACACCATTATAAGGACCACCATTTTTGGCTGGTCCCTTTTGGCTGGTCCCGATTGTGCTGGAATTTTGTGTGCCTGGGGTGGTATGGTGGGGGGTTGTCCAGACCATGAAAGCGTGGTGCCAAACTGAGTAGAAACCCCATGTACTGATTTTTTTCACGACCGTGCCTTTCCGTATGCCTCATGTGTTGCCAAACTAGCAATTGAAGTTGATAGGTTGGATATGGGTTTGAGAAAATTGTTATCTTTCATTCTTTTATAAATAAAATAATAATCACTTGTGGTCGAACCATGTTTATCTCGTACAAATAATGACTGTGTATGGAGCTATCAAGTATCTCTTTTAGGCGGGAATATAGGTAGACTTCATTTGAGTAGGAAAAATACGAAGAACCTTTTTCCATGCCAATGGGTCGAAGATGGAGCACGTGAACTTTACCAAGAACCCGACAAAGCTCTATGGTTAGTCACGAACCAGAAAATCCTCCTAGGGCCTATCTTCCAAGAGCTTGACAAAGCTCAAATAACCCCATTTCATGGTAATCCTATTCTCTCCAAAACATGTCTATCTTAAATTACAACAAAATATTCCCGTCTAACATGAATGAGACATGACCATCCGCCGCCGTCCATTGTCGGTCGTTCGCCGGTCATTGCCGATCGTTCACCAGCCGGCCGGCCACCGTCGATCGGCCGTTCCTCATCGGCCTTGCCGTCAATCGTCATCCACCGGCCTTCTTTCAGTCTCACCGCCGGTCGATTGTTGCATATACATATATTATCGGAAATGATTAAAATATACCAAGCATATTAATGCAAGATTCCTTAGAATTAGATATCATGTCATCCCATTTTCGGAAATGCGAGGTTTCCTGGTAATTTTCCATTCCATGTATCAAGCACAACCTTCTTAATAAAGGGCAAAACCAATGTTACATGGAACGCGGAACGCCACCAGTTGTGGAACACGGTACGATAAGAGTAGTTTTCTTCAGTATGCTTATATGAGATGAAAAATGTATATCTAAAATAGTGTGTTTTTGGAACATTTGTATGTATGTATTTTATGTATAATATACATAAATATAATTCAATTTCTTTTCCTAAAATATAAATAATTTTTAGTATAATCTCACTGTTGTGTATGCCTTCCATTCCGATCCCTATTGATTTCCCATAGATTCAGATTTTTCTACAAGGTAAGGGATAACATATTCAGACTTATCTACAACCAAGGTGGATATTTATTAGTTGGGAAATTAGTTATTTAGACTTATCTCTAGTATACTAGATATATTGTAGTATTTTGTAACCCTGGAGATTGATGTTTTTGAGATAGTTTTTTTAAAGAGAACTATTTGTGAGAGGGATTTGTATTCGTCCACCGTTTGTACTCCTTCATTTTTGATTATTAATAAAGCTTCGCCTTCGTTTATTTGGTTTTATGGTTAGTACTTTTATTTTTCTTATTTGCCTGTGGTTTTGATTACTTCTTTATATTGTTTGTTGTCTTCGTGATCGTATTTGTCACAACAAATTAGTATCAAAGTATTGTTGCGTTTGTGTGAGATTTTTTGGTTGAACCGTTGGGTCTTTAATTTTGCGATCTAGGTTATCGGTGGGTAACGACGCTTGTGTCCTCTTCCCCACTTTTTTAGATCATGATTTTGAAGTTTTAGGGTTCATTAGCACTCAAGGTGTTTTTTAGATTGATCCCGCATTATGTCCCCTACAATCATGAAGTTCGATATCGAGAAGTTTGATGGAAATACGACTTTCAGTTTATTTCAAGTCCATATGATTGCCGTTTTGACTCAAAACAATCTAAAGAAGGCGATTCTAAGAAAGGACACAAAGTTTTTCACTATGACGGAGAAAGTTTGGGAGGAGATAGATGAGAAGACCCTTACGGCTATCCAGTTGTGTCTGACTAATGAAGTTCTATAAGAAATTTTGGTGGAGAAGACGACGGCCGATTTGTGGAATAAATTGGAGGTGTTATATTTGAGCAAATCTCTCACGAATCGACTCCTGTTGAAGTATCGTCTCTACACACTTCGTATGTCAGTAGACTCTCTAATAAAATCTCACGTTGGTGAGTTTAATGCAATCATTACGGATCTGGGTAAGATTGGCATTAAGATTGATGATGAAGATTAGGCGTTTCTCTTGTCGTGTTCATTGTCATCCTCTTATAAGCACTTCCGTGACACCATAGTTTATGGACGAGATACGATCTCAATCAAGGATATCAAGAAGAATTTGATAAACAAAGAAAAGATCAACAAGGAGCCGACTTCCACCGAAGCAGATGGTTCATCGTATGGCTTATTTATTCGAGGGCGAGCGGAGAAGAGAGATCCGGAAGCAAATATGAAGTCACGGTCAAAATCCAAGGCCAAAAACGTTACCTGCAATTGTTATAAGGAATACTGTTTACCGCCGAAAGACCGGACCGAGACGTTGGGATGTCTGATTTGAATTTGGGGGCAGATACTATTTGGATTTATCCATCCACCTTTCCGAAGATACCAAGTTAATTTATGGTACCATATATCGGAGGTTTGGATAGATACGACCGTTGTAGCGGACTTTATCAGATTCCCTTTCGTTTGTGAGGGGTTTTGATTGTGGGGACGCTTTTCTCTGCAAGCGCAAGCCCCTGCAGTTAATTACGTTACCGCGTTGTGATAATCACTTTCTCCTGCTCTAGTGGTTCACTTCGTGTCGTGTTTGTTTTATTTTAGATTGCCCATGAATTGCATACGGAGACTAATTTATATCATCGCCCGTAAGGCGCGGATTAGTCCAAATCTGTATATTTGAGATTTGGGTTTATGTCAAGAATTTTGCTTGACGGAGCCCACGTTGGTAGCTTGGTTCTCCAATGGGAATGAACTTAGGACGCAGATATCACATTTGTGAGGTCTATCGGTTCATGTGATATTTGGATTTGATCTAAGGATCATTAGCCATATTTGAGACTAAGATCGACTTATGAGCAGTGAGCATATACGCTCAACTGATCATTAGATCATATATGAATACCCATGGATAGTATACGGTAGTTATTATGGAAACAGTTTAATTTAAGGACGTTGCGGTCCAACATTTCCTGTTTGGGACGAATGTTAGTTTAAGGACATTTCGGTCCAATGTTCTCTGTTTGGGATGAAGATTAGTTTAGGGACATTTCGGTTCAATATTCCCATTTTGGAGACGAATGCTAGTTTAAGGACATTTTGGTTTATATTTGTGACTAAGATCGACTTATGAGCAGTGAGCATATAGGCTCAACTGATCATTAGATCATATATGAATAGAACATGGATAGTATACAGTAGTTATTATGGAGACAGTCCGTAGTGCAAAATATATAGTTTAAGGACGCTGCAGTCCAACATTTCCTATTTGGGACGAATGTTAGTTTAAGGACATTTCGGTCCAATGTTCCCTGTTTGGAATGAAGGTTAGTTTAAGAACATTTCGGTCCAATATCCCAATTTTGGGGATGAATGTTAGTTTAATGACATTTCGGTCCAATGTTCCCTGTTTGGGATGAAGATTAGTTTAAGGACATTATGGTCTAATATTCTCATTTTGGGGACGGATGTTAGTTTAAGGACATTTTGGTCTAGTGTTCATCTTGCGCGCACGTGTATTTGTTATGTTGCGGAGTGAACGACGGTGACATGGAATGCGTCCAATTTGGGGCGCGATTTGATTTGAGATGTGCACGTCAATTTGGAAGTGCATCAATATGGGATATATCATTCCCTATCTTGACGAAATTTTATATCAAGTTGGGACGAGAAAGAGGTTGTTGGTTGTCGGGACCCGCCACCTCTCTGAAGACGTTGAGGAATTACAACATATATCAGAGGTGTCGAAAGATGTACCCTTGAACCAAATCCCGTATTTGAGGGAAAAATGGGTTGTGGTGGACCTAAGAATCGTTAGTCATATTTGAGACTAAGATTACCTTAGGAGATATGGGATGAATATCATTTTGGATATCATCAATAAGAGATCATCGGTCATGTTTGAGACTAAGATCAGTTTGGAAATCACGAGCATATGGGCTCGGTTGATTTAAAATAAAAAAGGTTTAACCTTAGGAAACTTAGCCAATTTGGGCTGAGATTGAGTTTCTATACCATCCAACGGTGCTTAGCACTAAGATATACAGCGCTCACGTGGGTTTCACGTGAGGCGCTACAATAGTGCTAAGCACTAATTTTCTCTGGCGCTCACGTGTGTTTCACGTTAGGCGCTATGTTTTTGGAGATTTAATCTCTGTTGATATTTTTAGAGAACTTAAATCTCTGTTAATGGTATTTTAACCATTAACGATCACCAAGATCGTTATTTTGAGGATCTGGGATCATATTCTTTAAGAACTAAGTTCTTTATTTGAATGAACTAAGTTCCTGGAGTATTATGAACTCCATGTTTTTCATTTCATATTTTCAGAGAGGTTAAACCTTTTTAATGGTGTTTTGACCATTAAGGATCACCAAGATCACTATTTTGAGGATCTTGGATTGGATTCTTTAAAGAATAAGTTTTTTATTTGAAAAAACTAAGTTCCTGGAGTATTATGAACTCTATTTTCTTTCTTTTCAATTTTGTTCTTCCCTGAATGTTTGATTCTCAAGAACAAGATTTTCCCGATGAGAATTAAATTCTCAACTTATGAGAGATTTGTCTTACGGGTCTCAGATCCATAAAAAGAACTAAGTTCTTTGAGAAGGGTTAAACCCTTATATATGATATGATGGGTAAAGGAGATGTTTTGATCTCGATATTTTCTTTACCTAGGGTTTTGAGGAAGAAGATCTTGTTTGAGAATTAAATTCTCTTGTTGTTTTGTGGGAGCTTTTGGGAGCCTTCTGTATATATTTTTTTACCGAAGCTTATGGGGTGGTCTCATCCTTTTTAGATTTAATCTTCTTGCTCCTATTTATAGGAGAAGAGAAAAAAATCAATTTGTTAAGAAAATCTCTCATTGAGAGATCATGATCAATCAAAAATGATCTTTTAGATCAATTAGTGAATTTTATTCACCGTTGGATTTTTAATCCAAAGGCTCTCTGTTTAATAGAGAAGATTTCTTGTTTGTTTAACAAGACTAGGAAATATTTTTCTAAGATAAAATTTTATTCTATCATATGAGTAGCTTGTTAGTTTAACAAGATTATAATTTTATTCTATTATATAAATATCTTGTTAGTTTAACAATCAGAAAAATATTTTCCTAACATAGAATTTTATTCTATCACAAGATTAAGAAGATATTTTCCTAATATAGAATTTTATTCTATATAATGGAGAAGATCATCCTTATTTGTTTATGAAGATTAGGAAATATTTTTCTAAAATAGAATTTTATTCTATCATATGATATCTTGTTAGTTTAACAAGATTAGGAAATATTTTCCTAACCATGGAATTTAATTCTGTTTAACAGAGAAGATCTCTCTTATTTTAGGAAGATCAGGGAAATATTTCCCATATAGAATTTAATTCTATCATTGGATTTTTGATCCAACAGAGAATATCTTCTTTATTTATAAAGATCAGAGGAATATTTTCCGTTAATAGAATTTAATTCTATCATTTGATGATTTATTGTCATCATTGGATATTTGATCCAACGGCTCTGTTTAACAAAGAATATCCCAGATTTTATGGAAATATCCCCCATGTAGAATTTAATTCTACTCTCTTTAATTTGGGCGCTGACGCTCGCGTGCTATTCACGTGGGCGCCGCCTAAGAATTTAATTCTTTTATATCATTCCCGTGCTTTGCACACCGGTGCTCACGTGTGTTCCACGTGAGGCGCCACTATAGGATTTAATCCTAACAGAAGCTGGCGCTGGCGCTCATGTGGGAAACACGTGATGCGCTCAAGGATTTAATCCTATCTGAGACGGTACCTACATGCTTTGCATGTGGATGCACGTGTTTAACACGTTGAGCTTTCCTTTTATTTTTATAAGGGAACAAGTTTTGAGCCAAATTTTTTGGCGAGAACAAATGCCCTCACTATTTTGCCCACGTAAGCATGTACGTAGGTGAAGTAGTGCAATGTTATGCGTGACCATAGAATTGATAGCTTAGGAGGCAAGTTTAGGATCCTTGTAGGCTAAGGGTTTTTCATCTTCATGAGCCGTAAGGGTCTCAAGAAGGTTTTTCTCCTTATAAGTCATAAGGATATCATAGGTGCATATTCTCCCTAAAAATCGTGAGGATTCTTAAGTGTTCATCACCTCCGTGAGTCCTAAGAATCTCAGTCAGGTATTTTTTCCTTACAAGTCGTGAGGACCCGTAAATAGCTTCTTCATTTCAGTGGCATGTAACTTGGCGAATGTGGCCCATGGATAGTATACAAGAGTCAGTTTGGACCTAGTTGTAGGACAACGATGGTTTAGGAAACAGGTTTTAGGTCCGTCGTCTAAGGCTTTTCAACTTTATGAGTCGTGAGGGTGTCATAAAGATTTTTCTCCCTACGAGTCGGGAGGATCTCGTATGTGTCTTTTCTTCTTAGAAGTCGTGAGGACTCCTAAGTTTGTTTTCTCTTGAGAGTCGTAAAGATCTCACAAGAGAATTTTCCCTTTACGAGTCGAGAGGACTCGTAAGTGGTTTCTCCTCCTCACCGGTATGCGGCTTTGGAGAATGTGGCCCGTGGATAGTATGCAAAAGTCAATTTGGACCTACTTGTAAGACCACAGTGCTTAGGAAACAGGTTGATATACCCGTCGCCTAAGGCTTTTCACCCTCATGAGCCGTGATGGTCTCATAAAGATGTTTTTCCCTACGAGTCGAGAGGATCTCGCAGGTGTATCCTAACGTGAAATATAGATAACCCCTTTTTTGATAGGAGTCCGTCAGGTTTGTGGTACTAGGGTTTTAGTCCGTGGTATCGTTGCGTTGGCTGATGTGTTTCTCGATATGCAGTCTCTAAGCCGTCGTTCGAGTAGCCCCGTGACTATCGTGTCTTTGATCCCTTCTGAGCCTGGACAAGATATCTTCAAGTAATCTTCTTAGGTCATATTACCGTCGGAAGAGTAAGTGTTAGGAATTTGCCATGACACTTTTTATTTGAGGTTAGACTCAATTTGGAGCTCCGATGAGTCATAACCGCACCTTTATGGGGTGGGATGATCCCCAATGGTCTTTTAGGCTTTATATGAGTTGCCGTCAAGACCCGAAATTGAGAATATGCCGTCACTTCGTTTTTGCTTTGACGATGTCGCGCCGATTCTTTGCTGAAGTAGGGTAGACGTTTGTATGACCTCTATACTGTATGTATTGCCATCGAGATCTGAAGCTTGGGATGTGCCATCACTCCTCTTTTGTTCGACCCTTGGGTCTTTGTTGACATCGCGTATGCACCTAGCTGGCATGAGAAGCACGTCGAGTCGATCTCTAGGCTGTAGATATCGCCATCAAGATCTGGAGCTAGGAATATACTATCGCTCCACTTTGATTTGACCCTTGGGTCCTTGTTGACGTTGCGTCTGCATCCTGCTAGCATGAGAAGCACGTCGAGCTGGAGTTAGGATTTTGCCGTCACTCTTTTTTGATTTGGCTCCTTGGAGCCTTTGTTGACGTCGCATCTGCACCGAGAAGGAACGTCGAGATGGAGCTGGGATTTTGGCATTACTCTTTTTTGTTTGATCCTTGTGTTTTTAATGACGTTGCGTCTACATCCTGCTGGCATGAGAAGCACGTCGAGTTGGAGTTGTGATTTTGTCGTGACTCCTTTTTTATTTGGCTCCTTGGAGCCTTTATTGTCGTTGCGTCTGCATCCGGCTGGCTGAGAAGCACGTCGAGCTGAAGTTAGGATTTTGCCATCACTCCTTTTTTTTTTGGCTCCTTGGAGCTTTGTTGACGTTGCATCTGCATTCTGTCGGAATGAGAAGAACGTCAGGATGAGCTCTAGGCTGTACATGTTTCCATTAAGATCTAGTTCTCCCTTTTACGGAGCTTGGTGGGAAAATATGGTACCCTTTTTTCATTTGTGCCAATGGATTGTATACAGCGGTCGGTGTGGACCTACCTGCAGGGCAGAAAAGTTTCATTTTCATTTTTTTAATTTCTTTCCACGATACTCAATCTTTTCAACTTTTATATCGCGATAGTCGCGATTGCCCAATCATTTCGGCTATATCGTTGTGCCCAATCATTTCGGCTATATCGGTTTTTTTTACTCGCTATTTTTTATTGCGAGTTGCTCAAACATTTCAGCTGTTTCATAAGCACATTTTTTTTGCTCGCTGATTTTTATTGTGAGTTGCCTTATCATTTCGGCTATTTCATATGCATTTTTTTGCTCGCTGATTTTGTTGCGAGTCGGGGACTTGGGTCATGATATCAATTTTGTCATCAGTATCGCTACGACTGGAATATTATCAGGAGCGAATTATCATTTGCCGTGAGAGGACTTGAAGTTTGATACATTTTTAGGTATCAGTATCGCTACGACTGGAATATTGCCCGGAGCGACTCAGCATTTGCCTTTGTTGATTTGAACAAAGATGGCTTAGCAAACAGAGTTAGGATCCTGTCGACTGATGCTTTTTGATTTTATGAGTCGTAAGGGTCTCATAAAGGTATTTCTCCTTACAAGTCGAGAGGATCTTGTAGGTGCATCTTTTCTTTAGGGATCATGAGGATTCTTAAGTGCGTTTTTCTCTTGTAAGTCGTAAGGATCTTACAAGAGTGTTTTCTCCTTATAAGTCGAGAGTACTTACAAGTGTCGTTCGTCATATGGGGACATTTCTCGCTATTGGTAGAACTTGGTGAGGGACTATTTATTTGTGCCCGTGGATTGTATACAGGGGCCAATATAGGACCCTTGTAGGGCAACATTAGGGGAATATGACGGCTTAAGAATATGTTTAGATCTGTCTTCACCTCCCTTAGTGGTACTGTTTCTGCCCACTTGGAGAAGTAGTTGGTCGTTGCCAGTATGAACCGATGTCCTTTGGACGATACCGGTTCAATAGGGTCGGTTTCCCATATTTCGAACGGCCAGCTCGCCACTGTTGGGTGTAGCGGATTTGGATGTTGATGGATGAAGTCCCCGTGAATTTGGCATGAGTGACACTGCTTCACATATTTGACACAGTTCTGAATCATTGTGGGCCAATAGTAACCCATTCTTTTAATCTTCAGCTCCATCTTTGGCCTAACTTGATGAGAACCGCAGAGTCCGTCGTGAGTTTCTTGGACGACTTTCTTTGCCTTCTCTGATCCCAAGTATCTTAGCCACAGACAGTCGAACGATCTCTTATACAGAGTATCATTGACGAAGGCGAAAGACAAAGCTCGTTTCATGAGCTGATGTCTAGACGACGCATTTTCGGGCGTTTGTTGGGATTTGAAGTAGTCTATGAAGACTTCCCTCCAATTCTTGACATTTTCTTCGTCCTCTATTTGAAGGGCTACTTGTTCGATCGTTTCTTTTCTCTCGGATAGCTCCATTAAGTCTTCCGAAGATATATCTGTTGGCGTGAGAATCCTACGGCTTTGCACAATGATTCTTACGTCGTCAAGGTTTTCGTCGGCCAATTCCTTAGCCAATTTGGCCAATGCATCCGCTTTACTGTTTTCCGCACGTGGTATACTCTCCAGGATGTATGAGGGGATTTGTGTCAGCAGTTGCTGCACTCTTTCGCCATACTTTATCAACCCTGGTTTGCATGTCTGATAGTCGCTAATTACTTAGCTAACGATCAGCTGAGAGTCTCCATATATGAGGAGGTCTTTGATTCCCATGCCAATAGCGATCTCGAGACCTGCTATCAAATTGTCATATTCAGCTTCGTTATTAGTTCTTGACTCCGTTAAGGAAAGAGCATAACGCAATATCCTTTCTTGCGGAGTCACGAAGATAAGGCCCGCCCGGCTTTGATTATAGGGATGTTTTGCTTTCGCCTCTTCACGGAAGATACTCCATCGAAATAGAGTTCCCATTGAGAATCATTTTCTTCCTTCTCTTCTTCGATTGTGTCGAAGGCATGTTCATCCGGCAACTCACAATTTAAAGAGGAGTCGGCTGGTATTGGATGCTCCGCGAGAAAGTCGGCAATGGCCCGGCCTTTCACTGCTTTAAGGGGTCGATACGTTACCGAGAACTTCATCAGGAGGAGGGCCCATTTGGCAAGTATTCCTGTTAGTATGGCCCTTCACATCAGATATTTGAGAGGATCCACCTTTGATATAAATGGACCTCATATGCCAAGGCGTAATGTCTGAGCTTCGTTATCGCGAAGATCAGTGTTAGACATTGCTTTTCGATTGGGAAGTAGTTGTCTTTTGCCCCCACGAGAACTCGACTCAAATAGTACAAAGCTCTCTTCTTTCCCTGATCATTTTCTTGTGTCCATAGCGCGTTTTGTTGTATCTAGGATAAGGGGTTTTCTTTTAACCGGAGCGGTCAATACCAGCGGATTTTGCAGGTATTGCTTGATTTCGTCAAGTGCATTTTGGCATTTTTTATCCCAGACGATCGGGGTCCCCTTCTTCATTAAATGACTGCAGGGACGACATTTTCCGGAAAGGTTGGTTATGAACCGCCGGATATATGCAAGCTTTCCTTGAAGAGATCGCAATTGTTTGAGAGTTCTTGGCGTGGGTATTTTCATAATCGCCTTAATCTTTGAAGGGTCGATTTCGATACCCCGGTACTGTATAATAAATCCTAGGAATTTGCCTGAGGAGACTCTAAACGCACAATTTAGAGAATTCATCTTCAGATTATACTTCCGAAAACGTCGGAACACTATTTTTAGATGTTCCCAATGCTCCTCGCGAGATTTGCTCTTTACCACAAGGTCGTCAATGTAGCATTCGACAATCTCGTGGATGAGGTCATCGAAGATCTTTTCATAGCCCTCTGGTAGGTAGCGCCAGCGTTCTTTAAACCGAAGGGTATCACCTTATTGCAGAATATGCCTAGCGGGGTCCGGAAGGCGGTATGCTTTTGGTCTTCATGATGCATTTTTATTTGATTGTATCCTGAAGATCCATCCATGACGGAGAAGACCTCATGGGTAGACGTATTATCGATCATCAGCTCGGTAACAGGTACTGGGAAATCAAGCTTCGGGCAAGCTTTGTTGAGGTCCCGAAAGATCATGCAGATGCAGACTGTCCCATTTTTCTTCATCACTGGAACGATGTTAGCGATCCAGTCGGGATATTGAACTTCATGGATGAAACCGGAGTCCATTAGTTTCTTGACTTCAGTGTTGATACTCATCTCAAGATCGAGTCGCATTCTTTTTGGCCTATTTACCGGCTTTATGTCCGGCGATATGGCCAGTTTATGTACTGCCATCTTTGGATCTAGACTTGATATTTTGGAATAGTTCTACGCAAAGCAGTCTTTATATTGCACGAGCACGTCTTTTAACGTGGCTATCTGTTTTTCAGAAAGTAGCTCACCGACGATTGTCGGCCTCGGATCATTTTCTGTCCTTAAGTCAATTTTTCTTAGGTTGTCAGCCGTGGTGTGTATTCCATCTTCCAGCTCTTTTGGTGCTGGTGGAAACTCGGAGATCATCTCGTTCTCGTCTTCATTTGCGAAGCACATGTGGAAGTCATCCATAGTTTCGTGCCCTCCCTCTTTTGAGAGTGTTATCATATGGCAGGTACGAGTTCGCTTCCACCCTTGATGTTGAGCTGGTTCCATCCTCATGGTACATGTCCTCTTTGGTTGTGCTTTTACGGCGAATGTCACCACCCGTAATTTAGCACGTGACCGGCACTTAAATTACGCAACGTCTAAAGGCGTGACGTAAATCAAGTAAGCCGAAGCCCAGAAAATCTAAACCTTTTTGCGGAAAATAGTGGGGGTGCAGTTTTGAAATAAAGGTATAATGAATCCTGTTTTGTCTTTTAAAATTTCGGGCAGCACCTCCCTTTTATATTTTGATTCAAAAACATATATACAACAACATATAGGCATCCCCAAGCGGGAGCTAGCTCTTCGCCAACTGGCGGAATCACAACCACACAATAACATATATACGACGCCCAACGGTGAAGAATCAACCCAGAAGGAACAATAAACGAGCAAGACAACTGTTCTCCGCCGAAAGACCGGGAAAGACAAACGTCTTGCCTGAATTTGGGGTCGGATGCTATTTGGTTTTATCCGTCCACCTCTCCGAAGATGCCAAGTTGATTTATGGCACCGTGTATCGAAAGTTTGGATAGATACGGCCTTTGTAGCAGACTTCGTCAGATTCCCCATCGTTTGAGGGGTTTTTGATTGTGGGGACGCTCTTCCCTGCAGGCGCAAGCCCCTGCAGTTAATTACGTTACCGCATCACGGTAACAACTTTCTCCTTCTCCATATGGTCACTTCGTGTCGTGTGTGTTTGTTTTATTTTTGGTTGCCCGTGGATTGTATACGGAGACTAATTTATGTTGTCGCCCGTAGGGCGTGAATTAGTCTAAATCCGTATTTTCTTAGATTTGGATTTGGGTTGGGTTTAAGGATCGTTAATCTCATTTGAGACTAAGATCAACTTAAACGTTTGTTAAGGATACGTTAGTCTAGTTTTTAGATTAAGATCAACTTAACGTTTGTTAAGGACACGTTAGTCTAATTTTAGACTAAGATCAACTTAACGGGATCATTTAGATCCAACAAAAGAGCATTTGGGCTCTATTGTTTTAGTTTAAGGACTTTGCGGTCCAAAAGTTTAAGGACATTATAGTCCATGGAGTTTAAGGACATCATAGTTCATAGTTTAAAGACGTCATAGTCTGTAAAGTTTAAAGATATCATAGTCTATGAGTTTAAGGACCTCACAGTCCATAAAGTTTAAGGACCCTACAGTCCATAAAGTTTAAGGACATCTTAGTCCAGTTTAAAGACATCATAGTTTGTTTGGTTTTGGTTTAGGGATGCACCAAAAGTTATCGGTTATTGGAACCCTCCACCTCTCTGAAGACGTTGAAGAATTACAACGACATATATCAGAGGTATGAAGAGATGTACCCTTGAACCAATGTTGATTGAAAGGCTCTAGGAATTACTTTGAATGTCATGTGGGATGATCAATTTTGGAAGACAAGAGTATAATTGGGGTTCAGTTTCAAGGGATCTTGCCTCTGGAAGACTTAGCTAATTTGGGCTAAGATTTGCTCGAATATAGTGTTAAACACTAGAGTACATCCGGCGCTCACGTGTTCCCACGTGAGGCGCTTAAAGTAGTATTAAACACTAAAACTGAAGCGCTCACGTGGGGTCACGTGAGGCGTCTGAAGATTGGGCCTTGCTTCTTTTATTTTACTCTCAGAATGTGCATATAAGTGTTAAACACTTGACTTTTATGACCATCACGTGTGGGCACGTGATGGGTATCCATGCGTTGGATATTAAAAGTATTTGTCAGGGGTCACGTGGGAGCACGTGATACACCATAAAAGAGAAACTGTCTTGGCCTTACTCTTTTTTGTTTTGAGAAACTTTTTTAAGGGTCACGTAGGAGTACGTGATACACCCTAAAAGAGAAACTGTCTTTATTGTTTTCTCTTTCACTTTTAAATAAGTGTTAAAACACTTTGGGGAATCTCTTTTTCTGGTTCAAAGAAAGGGGGTCACGTGTTACCACGTGATCATGTTGGGTACCGATCTCTTTTACGTGCATGGAGAGTTAAATCCCTTATTTAAGAATTAAATTCTTTTTTAGGGTTAAACCCTAATTTTATTTAGAGAAATTAAATTCCTGTGTGGTACGTTGAAAGAATTAAATTCTTTAAACTCAATTCCCCTCTTAAGTTTGAATCTGCATGACAGATCTTCCCGATGAGAATTAAATTCTCAACTTGTGGGGAGATCTGCTTCTGCAGATCTTCAACCAAGGAAGAACTAACTTCTTTCTAGAAGAGTTAAACTCTTAGTTTGAGAATTAAATTCTCTTTTGTTTTGTGCGAGCTTATAGAATGAACTCCTTCCTTCGCTTACTCAGAGTTTTTCCTCTGAAGTGATCTTTTCTCTCTAGAGAATTAAATTCTCTTCTCTTTTTTCTCTTCTGTCTTCTCTCTCTGTTGTTGTATATCCTTTTTTTTTCTTTTCTCTTCTTGGCTCCTATTTATAGGAGAAAGAAAAGAATCAGTTTGTTCAGTCAATCTCTCATTGAGAGATCTTTGATTGATTTTATAACCAACATAATCTTTTAGACCATTCGGTGAATTTTATTCACCATTGGATTTTTTAATCCATAAGATAATATTTTATTTGTTGTTCCTGGCAAATTTTAGGAAAATATTTCCTTGTACATAATCTTTCTATAAATTGGTAATTTTTTAATCACCATTGGATTTTTAATCCAACGGTGCTCCCTTTTACAGAGTGCAATCTTTTTTGTTTGGAAAGATCTAGGGAAATATTTTTCCAATTAGGGTTTTTGATTCCTTTTAATTAGAATTTAATTCTATTAGTTCAGAGAGTTTAAGAGTCTATCACGTGTTGGCACGTGACCTTACCAATTAAATATTTAATTAGAATTTAATTATATTGGTTCAGACTTCAGAGGGATCAGGAACCCATCGCGTGTTGGCACGTGACCCCACTGATTAAGCATTTAATTAGAATTTAATTCTATTAGTTCAAAAGGCTCAGAAACCCATCACGTGTTGGCACGTGACCCCACTGCTAAAACATTTAATTAGAATTTAATTCTATTAGTTCAGAGTACTCAGGAACCCATCACGTGTTAGCACACGACCCCATTGGTTAAGCATTTAATTAGAATTTAATTTTATTAGTTCAGAGGGCTCAGGAACCCATCACGTGTTAGCACGTGACCCAAGGATTAAGCATTTCCAATTGTTTATTTCATTCAGCGCCTATAGGCTTTGCCTGTAAAAGGTCACGTGCCTGCACGTGAGACCTGGTCACGTATGAACATGTGATGCCCCTTTGGGGGTTTTCCTTGCTGCTTTATTTGTATTTTATTCAGTTCCCATGAGGGAACAAATGCTTTTAATTCATTTTAATTAGAATTTAATTCTATTAATTCAGTGGGTTCAAAAGCCCATCACGTGTGGGCACGTGACTTTATCAATTATGCATTCAGGCGTAGATAGAATCTGCCCATAAAAGGTCACGTGTTTGCACGTAACGCCCGGTCACGTGTGAGCACGTGATGCCCCATTTGGGGGTTTTCCTTGCTGCTTTATTTATATTTTATTCAGTTTCCATGAGAGAACAACAAAACTCAAGAAAGCGTTCATAACCCATCACTCTAAGTCTCGCACAATCCCAAGTCTGACTAGGTCTACCAATATACAATGTCTAGTCCTGATCTGATGTGATGGAGTTTATTTAGATACAACGGAATATAACAGTACGAGAGTGGGCATGATCCAACATATTTCCCACCTACCAAAGCAATCACCCTAGAAGAAGCTGTGTGCCAGCGATACCGCAACTGATCCCAAGCGGTCAAACCTGCAAGAACTGTGGTACAACGGGGGTGAGTTACCAACTCGTGAGTAGAAAACATCAGCAAGTAGAAATCGAATAAAACAACGATTTTCTAGGTTACTATATCCGGAAGGTGATACTATGATATCTAGGGTGACCACATATGCCTATATGTCAACAATCGATCAATACAATGACATATATAAATAAACATCCGACATCATATGCCTGTACGCATGTGGATATCAACCACGTGTCCATCAACGACATAAACAATATCATGGAACCTGAGTGTCCCATACCGACACTCGAACATCTTGAAAGCATAAGCCTGTATATATATATATATATATATATATATATATGCGGATATAAACCACGTGTGTCCATCAACGACACATCAAAATCATGGAACCTGAGTGTCCAACATCGACACTCGAAACATCATGAAAACCCGTGTCCAGTATCGACACGTAAATCCTCATATCTCAGGCGCCGCATACTCAGATCGGCCCTCATATCTACCTCATCTCAGGCGCCGCATCCTCAGATCGGTCCTCCTATCCATCTCATATCATAACTTCCAAACGGTATCCTCCGGATATCCGCCAAGCTCTATACAATCACCGGTAGGTAGTGTGCCCACTGCCAGGCTCATCGTCTACACCACAAAAATCATTTCTTTCCCCGGGATACCATACCGGGTCCACCATGTACCCGCAAACGGCTTCCGCCAACTCCTCAAATCGGGTCTCGAAAACAAGCTCAGAACTGAGAAAACTCATGGTGGACGTCTCGAAATATCATATCAAGAGAAACCGGGTTTTTAAAACAATACACCATTTCCTTTGAAATATACCACGGTTCTAAAATCCAGAGATCTCATAAAAACATCTCAAAGCATATAGCCATAAATTACAATGTATGTAACATAGAGTAGTAATATGAGTATATCGGGTATATCATGCAAGCATATCAAGTGATAATACTGAACAATGAATGTACTTTTACGGTTACGAGTAATATCATGATATGGCAGTTCTACTGTGTAAGTAGCATGGCAATTTCCGATGATGAATGTGTGTGAGCCGGCAAATCTGTGTATGTGTAACATGCGCATCAACGGTAATTGTGCAGGTGTACTAGCAATGATATCATATAACATTAAATACTGGAAACATGATAGGTATCACACGAAGAATAATATCCTACACAACCTGAACAATAAATGGGTATATCTACCTACACAAGAATCATACGGTCACTTTTTACACGATACACATCATCTTGAAAATAGGTATGGTTCAGGTGGCAATCTCTATATCGGCGATCCCGCCTTATAACATCCGATATGACAATAATCATCGATCATCATTCTCAAATCACTAGTGCGGATCAATCATCCGGTATATCTCATCACGTACTGTAATCCATCGTACGGGGTCATCAAACAGAATAGGGAATCTATCGACCTATATAATAATGGGGGTACAGATCTAAAGTCTCGTACGACATATTACTCATTATACACATATATCTCAAATCACATTTGTATAAACGTCATATCTTATTAATTTCACAACACTTCTATCTCAATCTCGTGTCGTGTTTATCGATCTCGATCTCATATCCTATCATTATCAACCCATACTTGTCATTTTTCAATTCATACTTATCATGATTCGCTTCTCATTTCATATTCTCATATATCAATCCGAGTCATCTATATCTATCATCTCAATATCTCACGTCATGTTATCTTATATACCTATATCCTATTCTCAAGCCAGCTTTATCATATAATCTCTTCACTGAAATCTTACTAAATCCTATAATAAGGTTATCCTAAGCTCGTAGTATATTCGTTATCAAATATATAATTATAAACGAGCTTCCATATCAATGGTTGCGGGGTGCTATACGTCATCCACCCGACTTCCCCTATAGATATAAATCTACTCATCAGCAATTCTCCTCGCTTAGCCGAAGTCGATGTGCTTCGTCGTCTCGGAAGTCCATGCGAAGGTACCTACAATCAATACACAATCGCAATTCTATTAAAACCAATATCCGAAAACCGATACGGTACACGGATTGCCTATAGGTTAAAACCTATAGTTTTGCATGCAAAATCAACCAAATAACCCTCGTCCGTTGACGTACAAACATCCAACGACGGAATCCAAACTCAAATGCAAAACCACGCATTCCAAATATAAAAACCAAGAATTCACATATCGGAAAATATAGCCAAAACACTCTCAAGTACTTTCCAGATTTTGGCTCAGCTAAATTGGGACCAAACAAGCAAGTACAAGAGATAGGTTATAGGGTAAGTGAGCTACAGCCAAAAACTCAACACCATAGCCTAACAGAAATCCGGCGACAACACTCCAAAATCCGATCTCGCCGCCCATAAGGAGGAGTTTTGGGTTCGTATTTTGGTGGTGGTCTTCTAGTGGTCTATCTAGGGTAATGGACTTGCTTGATTTTCTTAGAAATACCCCAGATAGCTCCGAATACCCTGTAGGCCTTTAGGTTCACAAAACCGACACGGAACAATTCTAACTTCGTTTATCGAGTTCTATTCTCTTTTCTGGTCTAGCAAAGCAATCTCTAAGATCTTGTAAACACTCACTACACCTTAATTAACCACTTAACACCAACTTGAAATTTTTAAGATCACAAACCTAACTAAGTCAATATCTAAACTAGAATAGGATATATTAACACAAATACTTAACTAAAAGTGTAAGGATATACTTCATTAGCAACTAAAGAAAATTCTTGAGTTGCCCAAAATCTTCAAAATTCAAACTTGAATGGTTCAAAGGGTTTAGAATGAGTTTGTGCATGTTTTTAATGAAGGTGGCAAGAGGTTTTGAGAAGAGATTGGAGATGATGCATGGAGGTAGTGGGAGAATGAAGGGGATGAAGAAATATATGAAGTAAACAACGGGGAAAGGAGAATGGGCAGCCAAGTCTAACCCTCACTCTCTTTTATGCTCACTCTCTCAACTAAATATCTATTTTGTTTCTTCTCTCTTTTAACCATGGTATCTAATTCATTCTTTTCATACTCAAACTCTTTTCTCTCTTTTCTTTTCAATTCTTTTCCTTTCTCTTTTAAACCTCACAAGTCACGCACACAAACTCACAAACACAAACACAACATGCACATGACATGGTGCACTAGTCACGGAAAAATGTAAAAATACGGATTTAGCCAAAAATCCGATAAATATCATTAAAATAAATAAATCAATTTAATCTCCGATTATTTTCCAAATATTGGTATATACTTATACCATTTAACGAAAAATCCCTATTCGCAAATCGAATAGTTTTCGCGAAATATATTATTTTAATATTAAATTTCCAAAAATAATATTTTATATTTCTGAAATGTTGTTGTATTCCCCTCTTAAAGAAATTCGGTTCCCGAATTTAAAATTTAACTCCCCAAATGCTAAAACATTTCAATAATCAGCTCAAATCAACGGGGCTCCGAAATCACGGAAGATACTGAAATACCACAGCGCATCCTGTGCGCTTGAAAACGAGTACTAAACTCAAAATCGAATTCCATCAAGCATCACGCAATCATCGGAGTTATAAAGGAAATACGAATATCGAATTCCACCATTGGAATCTAAATGCGCTATAGCCAAAGCATAATACGTATATAGCACGCATCTTTGAAAAACCATTTTAAAGACCGAATAAAACACATGCAAAATTTTTCCCAAATCTCCGTGTTATGCGTAGCTCACGGCACAAGTGGCGGACGATCATTTGTAAGGTAGTAAATATATACTTATATATGTTTTGCTCAATTTATATGTCCTGCATTTTTGAAATATCCCAGAAGGTTCTCTTTATAAAATTTCGTGTCACTCGTGGACACGTAGGAAATAGCGAGACTATAGCTCCTTTTTGAAAACCTTTGGTAACTTTTTATGCATGCAAAAGTACTCAGGTACTGTCCTTAGACCAGCCCTGCTCGGCTACTATATAATATAGTATCAATCGTCAAAACGCGATACTCATAAATAAAATCAGCCTCAAAAGGCGTATCCAACATCACATACGTCTGGTGCGCACGGAAAATCAAATCCAATATAAGTGCCACAATCTGCACAAAAGCAAAACTAAGTGCAACAGGTGTGTACGAAAGTATCTGTCCAGTGCAACGGATGTGCACGACAACAACATCAAATGCATCTATAGTGCACGAAAATCTCAATCCAGTGCAACTAAGATGCACGAAAGAAATCCCAATCAAGTGCATCCGGTATGCATAAAATCTCATATCATGCGCCCAATATGCGCGAAAATCCAAAACAAGTGCGTCTGGTCCGTACAAAACATCTAGCGTAATAGTGTGCACGATAACAGACATCAAGTGCAGACGCTCATGAAAACATAAATCTGGTGCAACAAATGCATGAAATACGATCTGGTGCAACAATGCACGAAAACTCAGCAATATTTCAAATACTCACAAAAACAACACCGAGTATACCAAGGTGTATAGAATCATAAACATGTGCAACTGTATGCACAAAATCCATCCCAAGGCACTGCAAGCACATATAAGCTATACCGAGTGCAAAAATCAAGTCAAGTGTGTATGACATACACGAAATCGAAATAGACAGTATCGAATTCATGAAACCATAAATATCTGCAACGAAGGCACAAATCGATACCAAGTGTAATAGATATGCACAAATCATAAACCAATGTAGCGGTGTATATAACATAAATCAAGTGCAATAACCGTGCATAAAATATAAATCTCCAATAGGTGCAACCGTGGTGCACAAAAACATAATCACGAAACTCAATCATCGAAACTCAAGTCCAAACGATAAAAGTGTGATACTCGGATCACAAAACGCAAATCGCAATAACTAACATTGAGGTACACCTCCTACAATGTCGAAAAATATGCCGGTGTGCCCGAACTGGCAGAGCAAGATCATCTACTTGCCTCCTGCTCACGGTCTAGCATCTCCGGTCTCTGGGTTCTCTGTTTCTCTCTGGATTACCAATCTCACAATCTTTCTGCTCGTCGGTTCGGTCAGGTGTACTAACGGGCTCTGGAACTCCTCTGATCACCGTCTGGCCAATCAACATGACCACTCTCAAACGGTACATTACTGACGGCGGCATCTGGCCCTCTGAATACGCACGCTATAACCGATCCTTGGTGCAAATCTCTCTCGCTGCGGTGTCCTGGAAAGAACCTGCTCATGGCTTCTTCCGATCTCACCTATGCCGAACTATACGAAGGTTGGCACTCTTGCGTAACTCTTTTCTCATAACCGGACAACTGTGTCCTCAGCACGGCTTTTCTCTGGAAATTTGGCTGTATCTAACGCCTCTGCACACATATCAATCCTCTAGCCTCAACGGAGAGTAACAACCGCTCGTTAACATCTCGCACGAACCTCTTGTTCCACTTGTCTTTATTATCGTCCACTTCGATGTCATCTCTTGTTGTCTGCATATTACAATTCATTCTCGGCTACGGTCAATCTGGAATCTCTCACACGGACTCGAAATTACGAACTCCAGCTGTCGGATAAAGCGAACCTGCCTTGTTGATACTGGTCTTCTACCCAGTCTTTAAAGGTGAAGCAGTTTTCGAAGGGATGACCTATTACTCGGTGATAGGAGCAATAATCCTGATGATGGGCCTCGTTTATTTGTTCGGGATGCCGAGACTCCGGAAGTGTCGTCATTTGGTGCTTCATGACAAGATTGAATATTTTCCTCATCTTGTCTTAGGGGAAGGAGTATTCTCGATCCATCTTCTTGATAAAGGACGGGTTCCAATCGACCTTTTCTCGATTGCACGGCTTCTTGGATCCGCTTTGTTGTTTTCAAACGTTGTTTGCGTTCTTCGTCCTGTTTTTGCCTCTATTTCAGGATTTTCCCCTATCGCGAGGACATACAGCGGGCCGGAGATGAAGAGCATTATAGTCTTCCTTCTCCACAGATTGCTGATTGAGACGTTACGCTCTGGCCTTTTTATAAATGGCCATTTCGCAGCTGTGATTGTCTCGGCTCTTTTGACAAGCTTCTTTTATTAGCTTGTCTATTTGTTCTTCGAGCGACGGACTTAACGTCCTTAATGCGGGATTTCGCTCTGTTTCAATATCACGACCCCTTCACTGGAGTTGTTTTTGACGCGGCAGCTGTGGAACTACTCCTGTTTCTTGGACCGAACGTATCCGAGCCCGGTTGTCTCTATCTTCCCGTTGGGCATTTTTCGCTGCGTCCTGAGAATATCCTAATTTTTTTGTAAAATTAGGCTTGTCGAACAGTTTGTTCGAGGGGTGCACCTTGGCATCTTAACAGCCTTCTCAATCCCTCCGCGTAGTAGCTCGGCAAACGGGTTGATTAGAGCCTGTCAAGTGCAAAATCGGCTCCATGCCAGACTTCTTTTTCTACTTTGATCTCCGTAGATTGGTAGAAGAGAATCGCCTTTTCACCTCTTTACCTGGGAAGGACGTAGAAAGTCTGTAGTTCTTGTACGTTGTATGTATGGAGCGCATCAAGTTCTTTGTAATGCCGAGGCGGAGCCATTGTGATTTGCAGACTCTGATCTGCTCTGGCGAGAGTTTGCATTGACGGGCGGACAGAGAATACTGCATTGGCCTCGTCCTTTGAGTTGCTGCTAAAGACCAAAATAAGAGTAGATGGTCCGGGCCTGTTGTTTTCTTTTTGGGGTTGCCCCGAGTAGACTATTTCTTTATCATCCTCGGTATCGCTCCCAAAGATCGGGATAGCGACAACGGACTTCTGTTTATCCTTCGGCTTATGACACCTTTCCGTATCCTCGAAGTCTGGTAGGAAGTACATTGCATTTTCATATTTTCGGACTTCATTTACGGAGAATGGATTTAGCTCCCCTGTGAGGGTGTACTCCAGGCCGTCTTTGAAATACTTCATACACTGATGTTGTGTAGAAGGGATGGCGTTGTACTCGTGTAACCAAGGCCTGTCGAGAAGAGCGTTATAGCAAGTCTTGGCGTCAATGACATGAAATTTGATGTCAGTGACGAGCAGTCCAAAGCGTAACGTCAATATTACAGACCCAAGCGTCCGTGACGACTGTGAGTCGAACTCGGAGATGGTAATTTTGTCTCGGGCCAGGTGCTGAACGTTCATGCAAATTTCCTTCAGTACCTTCATATCGAGAAGATTGACAGAGAATCCGTTGTCGGCAAGGATTTTCCCTATCTTGATATCGTGACAATACCCGGTGACGTATAGCGGGCGATTATGCTCTCACGTACCGAGGAGAAGATCTTCATCGCCGAATCTAATGTCAGCCGTTTGGACCTCTGCCAGTCCATCTTTCATCTTCTCTTCCGCGAAGAAAGCTTGAAACTGATCGGGCTCTTGTAATGCCTTGATTAGAGAATCTCGTACCTCTTTGGACATGAGGAGAGCATCCAATATGCTCAGTTGTGAGGGTATTTTCCTCAAATGTGCTAGGACATTATAATCCAACTTGTTTTTCCTAGACGTCCCTTGCTGTGAACTTTTTGACAACTCCACCGTCGAGAGCAATTTTCTCAGGGATTTTTTCTTTTCCTTTGTCCTTTTTGCTCGAACCTTTGTTTGTAGGTCTGTGTTGGAGTCGAAAATTGCACCCCGGTTGACCAAGTCAAAGTCAAGGTCAACCCCAAACCAAGTGGGCCTAAGCCCAGATCAAGTGGGCTCATGCCCAGGTCGAGTCCGAACATGAAGCGGCCGGCCCCCCTCCATGCCAAGATGAAATCATGTAATGACTAAGTTTTATGTAATTTTTTATGCATGAATGGGCATAAAGCCAAATTTTTGTAAAGCACATGGCTTATGTGCCAAAAAATGGCACATGAGCCATGGGATAGGCAAAATGTCATTTTGTGAAGCCCAATGGGCTATATGTAAAGTATATAGCCTATAAAGTCAAAGATAATGAAAATAGCTCAACAACTTTTTCTCTCTCCTAAAAAGCATCAAGATCTGTGATCTCCTTCCTCAATGTTCTAAAACCTTCTTCTTTCTTTTGAATTAAATCAAGAATTTTACTCTTCCTTTTATAAAACTAAATAGTTTTTCACCACAAAACCCACAAAGGGGAACTCAGATCTTCCATTAGATCTCAAAAAGGGGAGATCTTTAAATCTCACCCCCTTTCTCCAAAATCCGGCCAAACGACAGGAAGAAGAAAGAGACCCATCTCCAGAAATCCCACTTTGGGGAAGATCCAGGGCTCAAGGGGAGAAGCCCCCTTCATCAGCTTCAAAATAGCTTGGGAGTTTAACTCCTCATATATATACATATATACAAAATAATAAGTGCTCCTTTCTGGGACTACAACTCCCATTGCAGAGACCAGGTCCCTTTTGCCTCCCGAGCGCCCTTGCGCTCAGAGCGCTCGCGCCCAGAGCGCCAGCGCCCGAGCGCCCACGTGCCTGGCACGTGGGGCGCTAGCGCCATTACGCTCAAAACGCTGGCGCTTTTTTCCATGCATCCTTTGGATGGTCTTTCCTTTTTTTTTATATATATGTATATATACATACACATACATACTCCACACTAAAAACACCTCTCCCGTTAGAAAAAATTTCTAACAGGGCGCTGCCCCGCATCCTGCAAGGGGGCTGCTAGCCCTCTTGACCCCCAGCCCGCTATCAGGGTAGCAGGACCCCCTTAAAAACTCTGCGGGGCCCCCGATATATCCAAACCCCCTTTTAAAACACAACACACACACACGCACACTGAGTTCGCATGACCAGTTTAACCCGTTAATCGGAGGTTCCCTCGCTCCAAAGGCGAGGGGTAATTAACGGCAGCTTAGTCCGCGGCTGCCGGAGATTCGGATCCCCACAATCAATAAACCCCTGCCTACCCTAGGCAGGGGGATTTGTACTGCGCCTACCCTAGGCAGGACGAAAAACACCCTACAGTCCGAGATTCTTTTTAGACAGCGTGCGGTTACGCAGCTGAATATTCTCGCAATTCTTCTCCTCTTCTTTTTCGGAGATGGAGTCTTTGAAGAGAGGGCTGAGGGGTATTTTGTCCTCAGAATCACTCCCGAAAGTAAGAACTTGGGGTTTTCCCCCCTCCGAACTGGTACCAACCATATGATAGTTGCCAGTTGTTTCTTCATGTGCGTTTGCCGCATTATTTTGCCGTCAACGAGCTTCGCGTTTCATCCTTTTGAAGTGTTTTTATGGACAACATATACTTGCTACTACTTCTTGAATGCGCTGCATTCCTCGATGGGGTGGATAACCCTCCGATAATATAGGCAGTAGTTTGGATGTGAATGCTCCGTCGAGGCATATGACCCCGAGAGTGTTTCCTACGAGAGGTGACAGTTTCATTTCCATTGACAGAGCTTTGGCGAGCCGCTTCTCTGTTTTGATCCTGCTCTTATTTATCGCATGTATGTTTCGGTTTGGTTGGAGTACTTTACGACTCATCCTTGCCGCAGCTTCTTCATCCTGACGCTGACACTTAGCCTTTTCGTATATGGCCGTTTCGCGTTCTCGGTCAGTTTTGCTTTTTCGAAAGACTTCGTTTAACAGCCTATCGATCGGGTCTTCTGGTATTTCCGGAGATTTTAGCACCGATTCTGCACCCAGTTCCTCCGTGTTGTTTTTTGATGCCGAGGGAGTTTCTTCGTCATTTAACAACGAATGGGAGACCGTGTGGCAACTTGCTACACGGTCCTCGGTATCTCCTGATGAGTCATTTACCTCATCGTTATCACTATCTTCGTTCTCAAGAATATGCTTGAGGAACTCTTCGAGCATGATCGGTGTCCGCGCCTTCTGGTTGTACTCCTCCAGCGCGTCAATGTACTTTTGTAGGTCTGTTCGCTTGTCGTCGTACTCGGCAGACTGCATAGGCTTCCTGGTCTTCTTCTTTTTCTTTGAAACTTCGGAGGCTTGACCTTTGGGATTTTGCCCTTGTTCAACGACTTTCGGTACGGAACAGGGTTTCAGCATCCCTTCGATGATTTCGGGTTCAAGTGGGCTTTTCCACCTGACTGCTGGACATGCCTGTTGATCTTTCAGCATTCTTTTGGTTTTAGCTGAAAGTACGATTTCCCATGGAGTTTCTTCCACGAGCGAGCCGCGAGCCTCTTTGCGGGTCCGTTCGAGTTTTTGCTCAGCCTGTTGAAGACCGAGACACCAGATTTGGACGACCCGTTGAGAGGGGCCGCTGTATTCGCCAGTCGATCGAAAACCGGCCTCTTGGGAGCTTCCTCTTGCGGCGCTGAGCCACCGAAACTCACTGGTGGAAGTATGGTCCCAAAGAACAATCCAGTGGTGGCTTGTGTTACTTGCCCCACCGGCATTGAAAAGATAGAGACCACATTGGGCTCGTAGGTCACTCTTCCAGTTGGGGGGAGCAAGAATTGCTTGTGCAAGAGGTGCAGTTGGAAGCCATCGATTTTTCTGTGCAGAAGAAAGACACCAAATTTTAGTATCTCGAATCCATGGGCAACCATAGCGAACCATGATTTTGTTCACGAAACACGACATACGAAGTGTGCAGTGGAAAGTGGAAAAGGTCCTACCGGGAGTGCCAGAATCTGTTTACTGCCGAAAGACCGAACCGAGACGTTGAGACGTCTGACCTGAATTTGGGGGCAGATGCTATTTGGATTTATCCATCCACCTTTCCGAAGATACCAAGTTGATTTATGTTACCATATATCGGAGGTTTGGATAGATACGACCGTTGTAGCGGACTTTATCAGATCCGCCCTCGTTTGTGAGGGGTTTTGATTGTGGGGACACTCTTCCCTGCAGGCTCAAGCCCCTGCAGTTAATTACATTACCACGTTGCGATAACCACTTTCTCCTGCTCCGGTGGTTCACTTCTTGTCGTGTTGTGTTTATTTTATTTTGGATTGCCCATGGATTGTATACGAAGACTAATTTATGTCTCGCCCGTAGGGCGCGGATTAGTCCAAATCCGTATATTTGAGATTTGGGTTTAGGTCAAGAATTTTACTTGATGTGGCCCACGTTGGTAGCTTGGTTTGCTAACGGAAATGAACTTAGGACGCGGATCTCATATTTATAAGGTTTTTCGGTTCATGAGATATTTGGGTTTGATCTAAGGATCATATGTCTATATTTGAGACTAAGATCGACTTATGAGCAGCGAGCATATGGGCTCAACTGATCATTAGATCATATATGAATAGCCCATGGATAGTATACGGTGGTCATTATGGAGACGGTCCGCAGGGCAAAACATATTAGTTTAAGGACGTTGCGGTCCAACATTCCCTGTTTGGGACGAATGTTAGTTTAAGGACATTTCAGTCCAATATTCCCTGTTTGGGATGAAGATTAGTTGAAGGACATTTCGGTCTAATATTCCCATTTTTGGGACGAATGTTAGTTTAAGTACATTTCGGTCTATATTAAGACTAAGATCGACTTATGAGCAGTGAGCATATGGGCTTAACTGATCATTAGATCATATATGAATAGCTCATGGATAGTAGACGATAGTCATTATGGAGACAGTCTGCAGGATAAAACATATTAGTTTAAGAACGCTGCGGTCCAACATTTCCTGTTTGTGACGAATGTTAGTTTAAAAACATTTCGGTCCAATGTTCCCTGTTTGGGATGAAGATTAGTTTAAGGACATTTCGGTCCAATATTCCCATTTTGGGGATGAATGTTGGTTTAAGGACATTTCGGTCTAATGTCCATCTTGCGCGCACGTGTATTTGTTATGTGGCGGAGTGAATGATGATATGGAATGCGTCCAATTTAGGGGGTGATCCGATTTGAGGTGTGCACGTCAATTTGGAAGTGTATCAATGTGGGATATATAATTCTCTATCTTGATGAAATTTTATATCAAGTTGGGACGAGTAAGAAGTTGTTGGTTGTCGGGACCCGCCACCTCTCTGAAGACGTTGATGAATTACGACGACATATATCAGAGGTGTGGAAAGATGTACCCTTGAACCAAATCCCGTATTTGAGGGAAAAAGGGTTGTGGTGGACCTAAGAATCGTTAGTCATATTTGAGACTAAGATTACCTTAGGAGATATGGGATGGATATCATTTTGGATATCATCAATGAGAGATCATCAGTCATATTTGAGACTAAGATCAATTTGGAAATCACGAGCATATGGGCTCAGTTGATTTAAAATTAAAGAGATTTAACATCAGGAAACTTAGCTAATTTGGGCTGAGATTGGGTTTCTATACTATCTAGTAGTGCTAAGCACTAAGATATACAACGCTCACATGTGTTTCACGTGAGACACTGGTATAGTGCTAAGCACTAATCTTTTCTGGCGCTCACGTGCTTTTCACGTGAGGCGCTGGGTTTTTAGCCTTGGGCGCTCACGTGTTTTTCACGTGATGCACTATAATAGTGCTAAGCACTAATTTTCTCTGATGCTCATGTGTGTTTCACGTGAGGCGCTATGTTTTTGGAGATTTAATCTCTGTTGATATTTTTAGAGAACTTAAATCTCTGTTAATGGTATTTTGACCATTAACGATCACCAAGATCATTATTTTGAGAATCTGGGATCATGTTCTTTAAGAACTAAGTTCCTGATTTGAAGGAACTAAGTTTCTGGAGTATTATGAACTCCATGTTTTTCATTTCATGTTTTCAGATAGGTTAAACCTCTTTTAATGGTGTTTTGACCATTAAGGATCACCAATATCGCTATTTTGAGGATCTTGAATCGGGTTCGTTAAAGAACTAAATTCTTGATTTGAAAAAACCAAGTTCCTGGAGTATTATGAACTCCATCTTCTTTCTTTTCAATTTTGTTCTTCCCTGAATTTTTGATTCTCAAGAACAAGATTTTCCCGATAAGAATTAAATTCTCAACTTGTGCGAGATTTGTCTTGCGGATCTCAAATCCATAGAAAGAACAAAGTTCTTTGAGAAGGATTAAACCCTTATATATAATATGATGGGTAAAGGAGATGTTTTGATTTCGATGTTTTCTTTATCTAGGGTTTTGAGGAAGATCTTGTTTGAGAATTAAATTCTCTTGTTTTGTGGGAGTTTTGGGGAGCCTTCTGTATATATTTTTTCTACAGAAGCTTATGGGGTGGTCTGCTCCTTTTTAAATTTAATCTCTCTGCTCATATTTATAGGAGTAGAGAAAAAAATCAATTTGTTAAGAAAATCTCTCATTGAGAGATCATGATCAATCAAAAATGATCTTTTAGATCAATTGGTGAATTTTATTCACCGTTGGAGTTTTGATCCAAAGGCTCTCTGTTTAACAGAGAAGATTTCTTGTTTGTTTAACAAGATTAGAAAATATTTTCCTAAGATAGAATTTTATTCTATCATATGAATATCTTGTTAGTTTAACAAGATCAGGAAGATATTTTCCTAACATAAAATTTTATTCTATCACATGATTAGGAAGATATTTTCCTAATATAGAATTTTATTCTATCTAATAGAGAAGATCATTTTTATTTGTTTATCAAGATTAGGAAATATTTTCCTAAGATAGAATTTTATTCTATCATATGAATATCTTGTTAGTTTAACAAGATTAGATAATATTTTTCTAACCATAGAATTTAATTCTGTTTAACATAGAAGATCTCTCTTATTTTAGGAAGATCAGGAAAATATTTCTCAGATAGAACTTAATTCTATCATTCGATCTTTTGATCCAACATAGAATTTCTTCTTTATTTATAAAGATCGGAGGAATATTTTTCCCTAATAGAATTTAATTCTATTATTTGATGATTTATTGTCACCATTGGATATTTGATCCAAATGTATATTTCTCAGTTATACTACTGGCGTTGAAGGTTACAGACTGTGGTGTTCGGATCCTAAGTCGTCTAAATTTATGTTTAGCAGAGATGCGGCTTTTGATGAATTTGCAATATTGAAGCCGAAGATTGTGGAATCTCTGGTTGAAGATGATTCAAAGAAGAATGCGCCAAGAGTTGATATTGAGGTCGGTGAAATGTCGGATTCGCAGGAGATCTCTCCTTCACCATCGTCTGAAGAAGGTCATGATGAGGAGTATTTGCTCGCTCGTGACCGACCAAAAAAGGACATTATGCCGCCACAAAGATATGGCTATGATGATCTAGTAGCGTATGTGCTATCTGTTGTAGAGACAGTTGATAGTAGTGAAACGACGAGGTATCAAGAAGTCATCTCATCCGATTAAGTCAGCTTGTTGGCTAGTCATTATGAATGAAGAGATTGAGTCTTTTCACAAGAACCACATATGGAAGCTCGCGAAACCCGAAGGAGAAAAGAAAATAGTTGGGTGCAAATGGATTTTCAAGAAGAAAGAAAGTGACTAAGGGGCGTTGGATACGAGGTACAAGGCACGATTGGTAGCTAAAGGCTATTCGCAGGTTCGGAGAGTTGACTTCAATAAGTTATTTCCCCGGTTGTTAAACATACCTCCATGCGTGTCTTGTTCTGTTTGGTAGCTATGCAAGATTTGGAGCTTGTACAGCTCGATGTGAAGACAACATTCTTGCATAGTGATTTGGTAAAGAAGATCTACATGCAACAGCCCAAAGGTTTCAAAGTCGAAGGTAAAGAAGGCCGCGTTTGCTTGTTAGAGAAGTCTCTCTACGGTTTGAAGCAGTCACCAAAACGTTGGTATAAGAAGTTCGACTCCTTCACGAAAGAAATAGGATTTACGAGAAATATGGGCGACGGCTGTGTATATTCGAAGAAGCTCGCCGATTGTTCTTTCATATATTTGCTACTTTATGTTGATATGTTGATAGCAGCAAGATTTATGGTTGATATTAAGATCTTGAAAGAACAGTTGAAAGGCAAGTTTGAAACCAAGGATTTAGAAGCGATCAAGAAAATACTTGGTATGGAGATCGGTTGAGATCGCAAAGGAGGAAAACTATACTTGTCTCAACGATACATTGAGAAAATTTTGGAGCGTTTCGGTATGACAGACGCTAAATCTGTAAGTGCTCCGTTGGCAGCTCATTTTAAACTTTCAGCCCGTTCATCACCACAAAGAGAGAATGAGATTAGATATATGTCGAATGTTTCATATACGAGTGCGGTGGATAGCGTTATGTATGCCATGGTTGTACACGATCCGACATTACACATGCTGTTAATGTTATTAGTCGCTATATGGCTTCTCCTAATAAGGACCGTTGACAGGCGGTGAAATGAATATTACGATACCTATAAGGTACGTCAGACGTGGGAGTGGTGTTTGGAGGGAACAACGATAATTTGTTTAGATTCAGCGACTCTGAATATGCGGGGGGTGATCTTGACAGACGAAGGTCGATCACCGGTTATGTATTCTTTTTGAGAGGATGTGCCATTAGTTGGCTTGTTTCGTTACAGTCTGCGGTAGCGTTGTCTACGACGGAAGCGGAGTATATGGCCGTTGTTGGAACCGTTAAGGAAGCGATCTGGTTGAAGAGACTATTTTCGGAACTTGGTATTCAAAAGGATACCGTAATAGTCTATTGTGATAGCCAAAACGTTATTCATTTGAAGAAAGATCAGATGCATCATGATAGGACGGAGCTCATTGATGTGAGGTACTGGTTTGTTCATGAAGTCATTAAGAAAAAGAGATTATTGTAAAAAAGGTTGCACAACGGATAATCCGACCGACATGTTTACGAAATCTCTTTCGGTTGTGAAGTTTGAATGTTGCTTGAACTTTCTTGGAGTGCGTCACACTCATTTGAGCCCTTGAGGGTTTTGTGGTGAAGGTACAACTATTATGAATTTGATGAAGGAATTTGTGGGAATGTGAGGTACGGTGGAGATTTGTTGTGTATGACTTACATTCCGATCTTTATTGATTTTCCATAAATTCAGACCTATCTATAAGGCAAGGGATAGCGGCTTCAGATTTATCTAGATGTTAAGGAATAACAGATTTGGACTTATCTACAAGCAATGTGAATATTCATTAGTTGGGAAATTAGTTATTTAGACTTATCTCTAGTATGCTATATATATTGTAATATTTTGTAATCCTCGAGATTGATGCCTTTGAGATAGTTTTTGAGAGAACTATTTGTGAGAGGTATTTATATTCGTCCACTTTTTGTACTTCTCCACTTTTGGTTATTAATAAAGGTTCGCCTTCGTCTTCGCCTAATTAGCAAGTTCTTATATTTTCTATTTGCTTGTGGTTTTGTTTCTTCTCTATTCGTTTGTTTTGTCTTCGTGATCGTATTTGTCGCAGCACTCACACAAACTCGATTGTATGCCACATTTAACTAAGTTTTGAATGGAATGATGACTTTCCCAAAATCCGGAGCGCTAGTGTTGCCGAATTGGTTACGATTGTTGCAAATCGCAATACGCTAGCGGTTTAGCAATTTATGGTAACATAGGGAAAAAGTATATGTATTCTCTCCTTTCCTGCCCACCTAGAGATATAGATGCAGATGTGCAAATTCAGGCCCCTTCCACTATTTGAATCTTGATATTTTCTTGCAAAGACGCCCTTTTACGCCCGCTGCATACAGACACAGGTATGCAGGTTATGTCATTCTTATGTAAGGAGATCATTTTTTTTTCTTGAAGAATATCGTTTTTTTTCAAGCGCGCCATATAAAAAATCCATTAAAGCAATACATATAGCTAATACAAGCAATTGACATGCTTAATTTTATTATGATATACACCATTTCTTTTCTATAATTGTATCACGAACAAACTTTTATCTAAATGTCTCAGGGTATGTGTTCTTTGTGTTTGACATTTTGTTTGAGATAAATATTTGGGCCAAGTGTTGCAACACATATATGTTGTTCATATCCCAAGGGCTAAATAAGAAATTTGAGTAAAATACCAACCTTCTTGTTCCTGCTATAAAACTCATTAGGCTATTATTTCATCTGGCCGGAATCTGCTTCGTTACACTTTTTCCGACAATCAAACTCCTACAAGAACAACAACCAGGCAGTAGTGCCTCGATGGCCTAGACTCATATTCATGATCGGATCCATGGTCTGCCTCGCTTGCAGCTCAATCTCCCACCTACTTGCCTGCCACTCCCACCGCCTCAACCTCTTCTTCCGGTGCCTTGACTACGCAGGCATCTCCATCATGATCGTCTCCTCCTTCTTCCCTCCCATTTACTACGCCTTCCTTTGCAACCCCATTTCTCGCCTGGCCTACTTAACCCTGATCTCCATCCTCGGCATCCTCACGATTCTCACCCTTCTCGCTCCTTCGCTATCTTCTCCCAAATTCCGTCCATTCAGGGCTTCGCTTTTCTTGGCCATGGGCTTTTCAGGAATTGTGCCGGCCATGCATGCTCTAGTGATCAATCGGGGCCACCGTGCATGTCACTTGGCTCTTGGGCTTGAGGTAGTGATGGGGTTGGCTTATGCGATCGGAGCAGGGTTCTATGTGAGCAGGGTTCCGGAACGTTGGAGGCCTGGCACATTCGATATTGTATGCCACAGCCATCAGATATTTCATGTGTTTGTGCTTGTTGGGGCGCTCGTGCATTTTAAGGCCACGAATGTGCTCCTTGATTGGAGAGACGGGGGCGTGGGTTGCGGCCTGTCTAGCGATGCATCGTTTGGGTTTTGATGAATGTGTGTGTCTATTCTTTTTTCTTTCGACCTTGACTTGGGGTTATTATCGAGTGAAGGTTGGGTGTTGGTTAGAATGTTAAGGGGAGACGTTCATGTACGCCGTTGCACATTGTGTTCTTGTTGTATAGATAATTTTCGGATATGAGTGTTTTGTGAGAACATAAACAATCCAACTTGGTAAGATTGAGGTTTTGAAAGATGTGTGTTGTATTCTATTTTAGAGTAATGTTGCAAAAGGGAAGCTATTTTGATGTGCTTTATCTTGTTATGGCTTATTAATGGATGACCACAAGAGTTCCATTTTCCTTTCCTTCCTTTCTGAGTAAAAATGTTCTAATTTTATTTTGGTCTTTGCTGCCCCATTTGTATTGAATGAATTGGGAAATGTTAAAACGAGCTTTGTATTTGAATCATGAGCTGTGCTTCTAACAATGTCCATAAAGAGAAAGCGTGTTAATCCCTTTTAAAACTACTCATGCAGCCATATGAAAAGGTTTTTCTAGTCTTCTATTGCAACAGAGGCAATGTAAAATATTTATGCTTGCCCACATTATATCCTTTTCTTCTAAAATGCCAAACATATTCAGCTATAATGTAGGACAACGTTTTAAGATTGTAAACAACATGAGAAAATTATATGCAACCTAAAATAACTTGAGCCGCAAAAGATTATATATCTCATGTCTTGAACCGTTTCAACATATAAAGAGCAAAACCTTTTTTTTACACGTATGCTCAAAGATAAGGAAGGACAAAAAATGAGAGAATAACAAACAAAGAAAGAAACCAAACCACGAATTCACTAAATTTTTTAAAAGGAGTACGACATGGTTGAATTTGAATTTTGATCAGTTTTAGGCATTAAGTTAACCTAAGTTTGAACCAATAAAATAAAAGACAAAAGATCGTTTATTTTAATAATGTTTTTAATGTGATTTTGTGAAGAATAACATGGACATGGCGGAAACATAATGACAAAGTCGAAACGTCCCATTCGGTTTCGGATTTCCAGTTCTTATTCATCGCTGCTTGCCAAATACGACAGCTTATATTAGTTGTTAATTTGGGAGGCCGATGGTAGTGTAGGCTCACTAGGGAAATCTATCGGATGAGATTCATATACGAGGATATCTTGATCAATCACATATGTGAATAAACACATGGCAAAGAAGACTTCTGCAAAAAAGAAAAAAAAAGGTTGCAGCGGACTTAAATTGCAAATTATAATTTAACAAGGGCCTAAGCGCTAAAACACAGACCAATGCTCACCGTCGATCTGTATAAATCACAACGCCTCTCTCTCGCCGCCGTCTTCTCCTTCTCCGAGGAACACCCTAATCTCCGAAATCTCAATCCCCAACCTCTCGAAGATCCCACCTTTCTTCCCCAAATTCTCAAATTCCCACTCAAATTTGAACAAATCCCAAATCCAAACCTCAAAATTCATTTCGATCCCATCAAAGATGGCATCTACCAGCCCCTGTTCCCATCTCACCAACTACAAAGAGAATCATGGCCTCAGAGGCTAAAAATCCCTTCGAATCCCCTTCAAAAGATCCAAAATTTTGATCCCCCGCCTGCTCTCTTTGCTCTAGAGACCTAGCTCGGATCTATCTCTGCTTGATCTGCTCTGAAATCCACTGTTCCGATCACTTATTGAATCATATCCAATCAAATGTAATGAATTGTCTTGTTTGGCTGGCCTGTGATGTCGATGGGGTTTTCACCGCGGTGTTTTCGGGGGATCGGGCGCCGTATAGCCCTGCCCAGTTTCTTTACAGGTTAGGGTTTGTGTGAATTTTTGGAATTATAGTAACATGACTGGTTTGAGATTTATATATAAATCGTAGATTTTACATGAAGAGTGAATTGCATTCCGTTGTAAATCGCCGTGTAGTGAAACCTAAGAGCTAGTTTAAGATCTTTGATGTGGAAGTAGTTGCATTCCATGAAGTCATTTAGGTGATTTTTTTAGGGAGAATGTCTGAATAATGATGTGATTTAGCTATGATGTGGAAGAATTGTATCTTTTCTCTCATTCTAGTCTCTCTCCAACTTATAGTTATCTTCCTTCGTATTAACTATTAAAAATGCCAGATTTTGGAGCCTAGCTCTTAAAAAATTATACCCTCGGCGATTTTGAATAAGTGTTGATGATAACAAAGCTGCATTGAAAACTAGGTATTGTAAATGACTTGAAGTGTTGGATGATTATTTTGAATATCGTTCATCAGGTATTGGATGATTTCTTGTCTAAGCCCTATGAGGAAGCGGCATTAAAAAATTTCACCTTCTATTACTGTGGGCGATCTCTTCGATGTTTTTTGTTTAGGTTCAATCAACTAATCCATATATAATAACAAGCTAACATGCTTCTGTTTGTGCGCACACAATTTAATTTGATCTCCAAATTCTACTTTAGTTTAAACATAGTATGCAAAGAAACAAAATGTATCATGCGCTTGTGTGATCCTCCAGAGATGTTATCCAACTCCTACTTTAGTTTAAACCATGATTTTATGCGGAAAATAAGACTAACTGAGGTTAAAGAAGCTTTGAACAAAATGAGTTTAAGAAAAACGGTTGGTCCTGACAAGATTCCTATCAAGATTTGGAGATGCTTAGGAGAAATAGGCGTTAAATGGCTGACAGATCTATTTAATAAGATTTGGCAGACAAAAAAGATGCCAAATGAATGGAGGAAAAGTATCCTTATACCTATCTATAAGAACAAGCGTGACATTCAAAGTTACTCAAACTACCGTAAAATAAAACTTATGTGTCACACTATGAACTTTGGGAGAGAGTGATTGAACACAGGCTAAGAAAGGATATTAAGATAACAGAGAACTAGTTTGGGTTCATGCCTGGACGACCGATGACAGAGGCTATTCATTTGCTTCGTCAACTTGTCGAGCGTTTTCGAGAGAGGAGAAAAGATTTGCATATGATATTTATTGATTTAGAAAAAGCGTACGACAAGATACCTAGAGAGGTATTATGGGGGACAATGATGAAGAAGGGGGTCCCCGTCAAGTATATTGAAATAATCAAGGATATGTACGATGGAGTAGTGGCAAATGTCAGAACCTGCGGTGGCTTAACGAGTGATTTTCCGATTACAATTGGTTTATATCAAGGATCTGCATTAAGTCCATTCCTGTTTACCATCGTGATGGATGAACTAACTAGAACTATCCAAGATGAGATACCTTGGTGTATGCTATTCGCTGATGATATTGTTCTAGTAAATGAGACGAAAGCAGGGGTTAATGCCAAATTGGAATTATGGAGGCAAATATTGGAATCTCGGGGATTCAGATTGAGCAGGTCCAAGACAGCATATATGCATTGCAAATTTAATAACCAGAGAAGTCAAAACCATATTGGTATAATATTGGAAGGGCAAGAGATATCACCGAGCGACCAGTTTAGATATCTAGGTTCCATCATCCAAAAGAATGAGAAGATCGATAGTGATGTTAATCAAAAGATCCAAGCTGGTTGGTTGAAATGGAGGAGTGCAACATGGATTTTGTGTGATCGTAACTTTCCGTTAAAATTGAAAGGGAAGTTTTATCGGAGCGCTATTCGGCCTGCCTTATTATATGATACAGAATGCTGGACTCCTAAGAAGCATCATACACAGAAGATGCACATAGCGGAGATGCGCATGCTTCGTTGGATGTGCGGTAACACTAAAAAAGATAAGGTGCGAAATGAGGATATTCTTGCAAAAGTTGGTGTAGCACCTGTGGAGGAGAAGATGCGGGAAAACCGGCTAAGATGGTTTGGTCATGTGCGACGCGGACCTATGGAAGCACCGGTTCAACGAATAGCTACTCTCGATATGGGAAATGACAAAAAGGCAAAAGGGAGACCGAAGAAAACATGGATGGAGGTGATACGAAACGATATGGTTGCCAAAGGACTCGATGAAAGTATATTGTTCGATAGGAGTGAGTGGAGGCGGAGGATTCATGTGCTAGACCCGGCGTGATTCTCATGTTGGTTCATGTAGCCTACCCCATATGCTTGGGATAAAAGGCTCGGTTGTTGTTTGTATGCCCGGATATAATCTCATGCCCCCCCCCCCAACGGTGTGGCGCACAAGCATTTGTTTGTGTATGAGACTAGGTACGTTTCCCTTTAAAGATGACCTCGGATTTCTTCTTTGATACATGTTTAACGGCAATATATAGATGTTACTTACAGATGTTGCATATGCATCTCCAAGCTAAAGCCTCATATGAACTACAACTCTTCTAATGTTTCTTTCCTAATTGGATTATTTTATATATGCATGCATGCTTATGGCTATATAGGAATACTTAACCCAGTGTATAAAACAATTGAAACATCACAAAATTCTACCATCTGGACTCTGAGCCAACAGAATCCACATTGCATGACAATGTTTCTATCGGGTTAAAGATTGAAAGTTTTCTTATTAGAAACAATGTTGTGGCTTGTGATTCTGACTATGTGTACAGGAGTGAATAACATAGACCAGTAGCCTAATCGCAATACCTCAATCCTAAGGTTATGGTTTGTGATTCGGAGATATCAGAACTCTGTAGTTTCTCATAATAAAACATCATTTGTTATCTACCTTATCTGTTCCGGTTGGAGGCAGCATTCAACTAACCTTGCTGGTTATGAGCAACAAGATGCTCATGAGTTCTTCATCTCATGGGAAAGAGCAACCTCATCATTCAAATAAAGGTAAAAACACTAGCATCTTTCTTATTTTTAAAATCAACATTCTTTTCTTTCAAGCCTTCTGATCTTTAAATCCGATTTGAACAAGTAGCTGATTTTTCTCAAACAGATGTCATCTTGTCAACCTTTTTTCAGTTGGTGCAAATGATAGGTAACTGAGAACGAGAATATCTCCTTACAATTTAATTTAGCTTTCCTACATTTTTTTGAATGGAAGTTTTTATTTAAAGAAAGTTTTGTGATTTTTTTGAATGAGTTATCTTGGAGAATTTATCTCTTGACGCTCGACTGCATGTGTGTGATTTTTTCATCACAAGCAAGTGCTTTTCACTAGTTCGAATCTTGTGTGTCACAGGAGGTGATGGGAGACAAATTTAAAGTAATTAGGACTGGTTGATATTGATTGCAATTAGATTCGTCACAAAAGCTTTTTTTGCACGACGAGCTTTATGATGTGTCTTATTTTGTTTAGGTTTTTTTTTTGATATATATATATATATATTTTTAAAATATATTATTAAAATAGGGAGGTATTTTTTTAAAATTAGGAGAATAGGACGGTTTGCCCCCCATCCCATCCCATCCAGAGTAGGGGGCGGGTTCTTGGAACCCGCCCTCTATACTTATTGTATAGAGGGCGGGTTCCAAGAACCCGCCCCCTTCTCTTTTATTAATTTTTTTTTATTTTTAAATTATTAATTATTAATAATTATTATATAATAATAATTTTAAATATAATTTTAAATTTGATTTTAATTATAATTATAATTATATAATGATAATTATAATCATCTTAAAAAAAATTTAAATATAAAGAAACGTAAATAAATTTGAAAAAATATTAAAATTTCATTATATCAATGTTTTTTACGGAATAAATCCGTCATAATTTACAATAGAAAAAAATCCTATCTGTTTGTAAAATGTAAATTCTATATCGACGGTCAAATTTATATTAACAAAATGAATCCGTCAAATTTATAATACAAAAAAAATCTGAGTGCACTTGTCACGATCCTGAAGGTCCCGCCCCTGATGACTGTCCTGGACATCTGGTTCTATAATGGCCTGGTTGTTTGCATAGGCTACATCTGGCTTGCCTTTGCTGAGGATCGGCATCCATTGTCATTCGATCTCGACGCACCTTAGGTCTTCCGGGCCTTATATTTTTTTTCCGGTGGTAGTACAGTCGGTGTTTGTCTGTTGGCAGTATAATAGTGCCAATAGCGACTGTCCGGTATAGGATGAAATTTTGGATCGTATGCGCCTTGGTAATTGGAAACTGCATAGTAATGAGAAGCAAAATTGTAATGTGGGTTATGCATGCTGCTCGCAGCAGCAATTGCGTGGGCACAAGGTAAATGTTGTTGCTGGAAAAGACCGCATGTACACGAAGAGAGCCCTTCATCTCTAAAGTTCACGGTATATTGATTCCCATTACCGCCCGTTACCTGAAACTCCGCTGTGTCAAATCTTTCGGATCTGTAGTATTGTGCTCGGCGTTCTCTTTTCCGAAAGATATCTTCGTAATACGCGGTGAGCGGAGTCTCCATCGCCAAGGACTTTTCTCTTCTGTGCACAAAATAAGTATTCATCCGGAAAAATGTTCGAACAATCAACCCCTGTATCGGTAAGCCTGTAACCCTTTTAAGGACCCCGTTGAAGCTTTCAGACATATTAGTCGTCATTAGTAGATATCTGCACCCATCATCATGTGCTTGTGACCACATGCGTACTGGATACTCATCTAACCACGCTTTCGCGGCTTGACTCATCTCTCCAATTTTCGTCATGTATATGTCATGAACATTAGGATCAGGCGTTTCACCGGCTCTGTACATAAGCTTATGTAGATCCGAATTTTTAAATTTTCGATCAAAATTTTGCCTGAAGTGTCGTAGGCAAAATCTATGTGGGGTCGTCGGAAATATGGATCTCATTGCAGCAAGTATTCCTAGATGTCTATCAGATATGATGCATAAATCTGTTCTATGAAGAATAGATGGGATATTTTTGAGTTGACGGAAAAACCATGACCAGAATGATATATTTTCACCCTCGACAATAGAAAATCCCAACGGAAATATACCGTTATTAGCACCAACACCTGTAGCAATTAACATGCAGCCTTTGTACTTACCGTTTAGATACGTACCATCAACGCACAATACCGGCCGACAGTGTGTGAAACCTGCCGCACATGGACCAAAGCACTAGAAAATTCTTTGAAACCCGACAGAGCCTTCGACTTCTGTTTCTGTGGTTTTTAACCGGTATACGGTCCCCGGATTTGATGCTTTCATGGCTTCCATAAATGGGACTAGTGAGTTGTACGAGCTTTCCCAGTCCCCAAATATCTTGCATAAAGCCTTTCTACGAGCATCTCATGCCTTCACATACGAAATCTGAATTTTATGCTCTCCGCTAACCAAGAGCCGTATCTTTCGGGGAGTCATCCCAGGAGCCGCAGTATGACCCGGCACCAGAGCCGCAGCATCACGGAGATCCAGCGCAGCAGGATCGGTGGTTTGGATCACCATACCGTCAGCAGCAACCCTGGCATACCGGACAGGCGCAACAACACCAGTCTTGGGGGTCAGGTTTTGCAGAACAGCCGTCTTGGGGGTCAGGTTTTGTGCAACAACAGCAACCTTGGGGGTCAGGATTTGCGCAGCCATGGGGCCAAGGTTTTGTGCAACATCAGCCGCATGAAACCGGGACAGGTTCTTCGCTGCAACTGCCCAGTTGGGACACGGATTTAGCATCCTACGCAAAGTTATTGGGAGGCAGCACACATCCGACACCTGTCCCACATTTAGGTTCAGGATTTGCGGATCAACAGCCTGTCCAAGACGCTGCTGAAGCAGATCCCGAACCCGAAGCAGAAGAGCCGCCGCCGCCGCCATCTACCCAAGAAACAGGTGGTTCCTCCAGTCATCTCAGGAGGCATAGGCTTATGTCAAGCCTCCTCGGATTTCATAAGGGAAAAGGAAAAGGAAAAAGATAGTATTTAAATTTTACAAACAGATATGATTTTTTAACATTGGAAATTTGACGGATTCATTTTGATATTATAAATTTGACCGTCAAGATAGAAATCGGATAGGATTTTTTTGTATTGTAAATTTTGACGGATTCATTCTGTAAAACACATTGATATAGTGAAATTGGGGGCGGGTTCCCAGAACCCGCCCCCTATACATTTGTATAGTATAGGGGGCGGGTTCTGGGAACCCGCCCCCTTATTATGCGCTGGGGGGTGGGGGGGTGGGGTGACAAACCATCCTATTCTTTTAATTTTAAAAATTACCTCTCTATTTTAATAATATAATTTTAAAATATATATATTTCAAAAAAAAAAACCTTTTGTTTATAGGGATCGGAGATTGCCATTGCATTGCCCACAGTTTTTGCCGGGATCTTGAGATCGGATGTCACTTGTGCCATCTGTGGATTCACTTCCACCACTTACGACTCATGTTTTGACGTTTCTCTCGATTTGGAGCCGATCAACGAAAAAGACACATTATCATCGGGTAAATCTATAAAACAAAACGATAACCATAAAACATCTACTCTAATGGGATGTCTTGATCACTTCACAAGGCCTGAAAAGCTCAGCTCTGACCAAAAACTATACTACCAAAATTGCCAATTAAAGCAAGACTTGGTAAAACAAATGTCAATCAGAAGACTCCCTTTAGTTCTCTGCTTCCATATTAAAAGATTCGAACACTCTTTAATCCAAAGAACATCTAAGAAGATCAACCGATATTTGAGTTTTCCCTTTTCACTAGATATGACCCCTTTTTTAATCGTCCTCTATGATACGGAAAAGATTTGGAAGCAGGATTTTTGCCTTTGAGGGGGACGAGTCGGAGGTTTCGAGTGAAATTTCTTCGGAATTTGAGGTGTTTGCCGTAATTTCTCACATGGGTTTGATGGATTCGGGCCATTATGTCACATATCTTAGGTTGAGAGATAATTGGTACAAGTGTGATGATGCTTGGATCACCAAGGTGAATGAAGAGGATGCGAAGGATTCACAAGGTTGCATGATTTTTTTATTTGCAGAAGGTCTTGTACTGCAAATCAGGAGGAAGATATTAATGCTAAGAAATGGCGGCGGCAATATCCTTGCTTTAAACATCACCATAAAATTTGTGGCGATTTTGCTACAAGAGTCCATTTTGCAGATAAGCTGCTCTTTGGTTCTTCGGTTAAATATTGGATTTTTCCATGGGTGAAGGGGAAGAATCATCAAATTGATGGGTTTGGTTATGGCATTTTTATTTTTATTATTTGTTTCTTGCATTCTGTTGCCTGAAATTTGAGCAAGCATTCCGTCTGACTGTTTTTTGTGTAAATATTATTTTAGGCTGATCTGAATTAAATAAAGGATACGAGAGTAGTTAAGTTAAGAATTAAAATTGGTAAAATATGATATTTTAAAATTAAATTATAAGAATAGGAGGGTCTCTAAACCCCATCATCAAAGAAGGGGGTGTTCAACCCCCGCCCTTACCGCTTAAAAGTGGAGGGCGGGTTAGAACCCATGCTTCCCTCCCACCCCACCCCACCCTCCGGGCCTTCCGGTGGAGGGTGGGAACCCGTCTTCCCTTAAAAAAATTTAAATTAAAAAAAAAAAAAGACTATTCTTGAATAAAAAAAATTATTTAAGAAAAATAATCTCTCTTTAATAGATGCGGACCTGGAATATCTAAGCTGCATCAAGTAAATACGGGTTCTAAAATCCCGCTCTCTCCTATATGCCAGAGAGGATGGATCAACCCGTCCTCCAAGAAGGGGCAAAAAAAGATTTTAAAAAACAGTTTGCCCCAATTTTTTTTCTTTAAAAGATGCACAGGAAAAAAATTTCAATTTTCATATTAGCCATAAATTCATGCACACAGAATCCCAGATTAATTTACTCCAAAAAAAATTTACTATACACATGTGAACCTCATGTCTCATCAACACTTTAAGTACGCGATATGTCGATTCTCATCAATACACGTAAATATTGGATAAGATTGACAGATAGGAGTTATTACTGTTTACTGAGGTGCAAACATTGGATAAGATCGACACATAAGGATTGTTAATGTTTCTATAGGAGGAATCTAATACTTGGATCATACTATAAATATGAATGAAAAACACTTTGATAATAAGAAAGCAAAGCAAACAAGTTTGAGTGTCAAGTTCGATCTCCTCATAGAAGAATTAAAGAAGATATGAAGAATACAACTACAGTTGCAATGAAATTTCTAAGTGGTTATTAAAGAATGAATGACATGAGAGTGGAATGACTCAGAGTTTTTAAACGGTTACTAACGTAATTTCTTAATACCTGAAGTCATCTCATTGCCAATCTAAATCCACGACACTCGTAGAAAAGGGCATTATAGTATGTCGCGGAAGCTAAAGGGAGGAAACGGGCCCATGTAGGAAAACGCTCTTTTATCCTTCTCAGAACTGCATTCAATCCAACATCACGGACCGTGAAACATCTACTTCTTTAATGTCATTGTATAACATTTAATTGATATATGTGTCACGGCACAAATCTGTAGCATTGTAGTAGAAAATCAGCATGTCGCAGAAACCATTTCAGTTGAAAACGAGCAAATTCAAGTATTATTATTCGCTGCCCAATTTACATGTTGCAGTTTTAACGGTAGTTTACAGTAAGTTAGCCTCCAACACATAATACAAAACGATCATACTGAAATTAAAATTGTAAAAGATTCCTTACAAATAATAATTGATTTTTCTTCCGTTGCTTCTTTTTCACGACCTTGAAGGTCCCGTTCCTGATGACTGTCCTGGACATCTGGTCTTATAATGACCTGATTGTTTGCATAAACTACATCCGCCGTGTTTTTGCTAAGAATCGGCATCAATTGTCATTTGATCTCGACGCACCTTAGGTCTTTTGAGTCCTATATTTTTGTTCGGTGGTAATACCGTCGGTATTTATTTGTTCCCGTATAGTAATGCAAATAGCGATTGTTTGGTATATAATGAAATTTTGGATTGTATGCGTCTTGATAACTGGAAACCGTACAGTAACGTGAAGTAAAACTGTAATGTGAATTATGCATGCTGCTCGCTGCAGCAATTGCATAGGCACACGGTAAATGTTGTTGCTGAAAAATACTACATGTGTATGAAGAGAGCCCTTCATCTTTAAAATTAACGGTGTATTGATTCTCATTGCTCCCGTAATTTGAAACTCCGCCGCGTCAAGCCTTTCAAATCTGTAGTATTGTGATCTTCGCTCTCTTTTCCGAAATATATCTTCATAATACGTGGTGAGTGGAGTCTCCATCACCAAAGATTTTTCCCTTCTTTGCACAAAATAAATATTCACTCTGAAAAAGTTTCGAACAATCAACCCCTGTATCGGTAAGCCTCCAACACCCTTAAAGACCCTGTTGAAGGTTTCAGACATATTAGTGGTCATTAGTAGATATCTACATCCATTATCATGTGCTTGTGTCCACATGCGTGCTGGATACTCATCTAACCACGCTTTCGCTGCTTGACTCATTTCTCCAATTTTCGCCATGTACATGCCATGAACATTAGGGTCAGATGCTTCACCGGCTTTGTACGTAAGCTTATGTAGATCTGAATTTTTTAATTTTCTATCAAAATTCTGTCTGAAGTGTCGCAAGCAAAACCCATGTGGTGTCGTCGGAAATACAGCTCTCACGGCAGTTAGTATTCCAAGATATCTATCAAATATGATGCATAAATCTGTTTTATCATTAACAGATGAGATACTTTTGATTTAATGAAAAAACTATGATCAAGATGATGTATTTTCACCCACGACAATAGAAAATCCAACGGAAATATAACGTTAGTAGCATCAACACCTGTAGTGATTAACATGCAATCTTCGTACTTACCATATAGATACGTTCCATCCACGCACAATACCGGCCAACAGTGTGCGAAACCAGCCGTGCAAGGAGCAAAGTACCAGAAAATTCTTTGAAACCTGACATGGCAATCGATATCTATTTCTGTAGTTTTTAATTGGTATACGACATCCCGGATTTGATACTTTCATGGCTTCCATAAAAGAGACTAGCGAGTTGTATGAGCTTTCCCAATTCCCAAATATCTTGCATAAAGCCCATCTACGAGTATCCCATACCTTCACATACGAAATCTAAATTTTATACTTTCTACTTACATAGAGTTGTATCTCTCGAGGAGTTATCGCCACATCTGTATGGATAGGTGACGTGATAAGTGAGTAAATGTATAATGAAGTGCATTTCCTGTGATATTTTAACATATCGAATTGATACAAGTGTGTTCCCGATTGTATTTCGCAACTTTCCAAGCTTCGATACTTTTGGAACAATATGCATGCAATCTCCACTTACATTGTAACGACTCTGAAATCCCTATACAGAATTATTTGTTTAAATGTATAGAAAAGAGTATTTCAGCCTGTGTAGGAGTTATAAGTTATTTTTGTTCAATAAAAGCAAGAAGTAATTTGTAACTCACAGGTTAAGCCTCTGCACTACTTTGACGTAGCTTGTGTGTTCGAATCCCATCAGTCCCAAAAATTTTAAAGATTTTTCTTTTTGATTTTTCGGAAGCCCAAGAGTTGCACATGCAATACACGGAGAAACGAAAGGTTTCAGAAAAATCAAACAGTCACAAAGAGGAGTAAACACATATCTATACACGTGGCATGAATCTTGAGGCGAGACCCCAAGATCTGGTCGCCCATTTCTTCAATTTGGCCGCCGCCGACGATCCATATGGCTCCAAAAGACTCCATGCTTTGCACACCCGTCTCTTCAGCTCACCTTAACTCCCCTACACTGTTTGATTTTCCTGTAATCAAACAGAGACTCTTCAAATCCCTAATCAACACCATTAAATCCATTTTAATTCATTTTTATTTCACACCCTCTCTCATTTTTACCCTATAAATACCACCCCATGCCCTAACTCTCCTCTATTTTGAAAATTCCTCAAAAATTCTCTAAGTTCAAGAAGGATTAAGACTGTTCAAATGGAGTTAAGCAAGTCAAGGAGAGTAGCGATCAAATTCTGATGACCGGAGCATCTCTAACGAGATCAAGACCCCCTCTCTCTTCCTTACCCTCGTTCTAACACTACACAACCAGTAAGTCCCTTCATCTCTCTCTCTTTTCACTTCTACATAATTTTTAAGACATATCGACAAAAGTAGAGTTAGCGCCGATATATATTATTTTAACATTTGTACTCCCCTCATTAAGCAAAATAGGTCAAATTAAGTTTCTCACGCCACTCATAACCTTATTTACAATCATCAAGCTTTTAGTTTAATAAAATTTTCCTTGTGAAATAATTATAAAACGAAGTTTTCATAAAAATACCATGAACTTTAATATAACAGTATTTTCAATAACTAAAGTATAAAGTTTTAGATCGTTCATGGGGTAACGACCTACTCCACACGCGCACTATGGTTTCATAGCACGAGATTCTAAATATATGGTTTATTTAAAAAATAGGTTTTACATTAAAATGCCATATTTTTCAAAACGGATTTCTTTTAATCGATATTTTTAAATTCTTGGCAATTGAGCCACTACAAATCTCGTTAGGGGACCCGCTAATGGATGGTGCGGATTATCGCACATCCTTGGGATAGTAGAGCGAGATGCAGAATTCCTCATGAAGGATTCGGTCTCGAAAGAAAATAAAAATACGGTTTTTAAGAAATACGACTTTTCTAAACAAAACTAAACTTTGGAAATTATATAAAACTATGAATCCGTATTTTCAATAAAAACAAATTATGAAACTATATTTTTAAAATGAAAAATTAGAATTTTTAATAAAATACCAACAAGTTTACAAAAATAGTAATTTTCATAAAAATACCATAAACTTTCAAAAAGCTAAGTTTTAGCACTAAAATATCATAATAATTAAAATACATGTTCATGAAAACCATAAATATTACAAATCACCCTCGAGCTTTATTTTTATACTATATTAAAGTATTTTTCATAAAAACCCCTCGAAATATGCAAACAATATTTAAGGACTCTAGATTTAATATAGATTTAAGTGGTATCATTTCTTTTAAGCCACAGAGAGCCGGAGAAAGTGAGTACTTACCTATTCAGGTTAGACAACTTAACAGAGTGATCAATGACAATTGTCTTGGAAAAAACACAAATTTTGTCGTCCATGTGCAGCAGTTGCCGATTTCTTCCGAACATAAGATTTTTAACAGTTTAAATCAATTCATATGAAAAAGACCTGAACTCGAATCTAAACTTGAATTCGAACTCGAACACAAACTCGAACTCTAACCCAACTCGAATCTAAACTTGAATATGAACTCGAATCCAGTCTCCTCAAACTAACTTGACTCAAACCAATATTGCAATTGACATGACTCGCATTTTACTCAATTCACTCGACTTCATTCTACACCTTTTGCGATCTATGGTTTCGATCAAAATATGTTATAATCAATCAATCAAGTTAATTAAGTATACTATACGGTTTTAAACTATTTATACTCGGGGTGTTTGGGATAGTTTCTTGTGTGAATCCAACGGGGTTTCAGGAGTTCCGTATTAACCTCTATTTTATTTTACTCAAATATCAGTCGGGTTGACTCATCCACGGCCTAAAGCCCCGATGCTAACACATGAAATGGGCTTATGTTTCCTTACTTCTGGGGCCCTACTCTTGAGCTCGTGAATACTTCTACGGCTGCGTTGACATTCACACTTGGAATTTAACGTTAACATAGTGACCATGTAGAGACCTATAGTACATATTTTACCATGATCATATACCTTTACTCGTCACACACACACACACACACATATATCCTATACTTGTCATTCTTTTACTCGTACTTTATGTTTGGAACTTACCGAGCGCTAGTTCGCTGACGGGCATTCCGCCCACTCTTGTTTTCTTGGAATGTTCGTCAGATACAGTCGAGACGGAGGAAGTGGAGGCCACAGTGGAAGACTACAACCGGATTGCTCCTCAGGATTAGCCTAGTTTCACTTTTTATTCAGTTTATGTATACCACATGTTTAGGCATTTTCCTTTATTGTATTTACTTTCCAGTTGAAACTCATGTACTTGTAAATATTGGAAGTTGAATATAAATAAAGATATTTGTTGAAAAATCTTACAGTCTCCATTTATTCTTGCATTATGTATTATTGTTTCAATACGCTTAGTATATTTATTTAGGAAATGACCTTCTTTAGATAAATATGTTGTGGGCTTGTTACGTCACCGTTTCCGTCCACTAGGAAGCGGGACGTGACAGGTTTTGTTGGTGGTCCATACAGGTCAGTTCTGCATGAAGTCGTAAACAATATACCACAATAATTAATGAATTCAACAAACATTTATATTCCTTGCATTTCGAATTTCTTGAATCTATCCCAACCTATCTTTTATATGAAGGTGATGGACTCTCCAAACAATACCAGCACAAACGTCAACGGCAATACTCCACCGCCTACGCTACCACCATCATCTATCGTTGTAGCTCCTATCAATAAGCAAACGATACTTCTGGAGGCTATCAAGAGCCTATTAGAGGGTCAGCAGCAGCAGACTGCTATCCTTATGAACCACCCCGAAGCCGAAGCACCGGGAATTAAGCAGTTTCGGGCACTGTACCCAAAGAACTTCTCGGGTAAAGAGAGTCCGCTTGAGGCCGAAGAATGGAATCAAGCGATCGAGAATGGTCTGGTAGCAGCTCAAGTGCCAGATATAGCCTGGGTGAGAGTTGCTAAGTTGCAACTGACTGATAACACCAGGGTTTGATGGAAGGCTGAGGAGAGCCGTTTCGCGCAACCGATAGTATCGAGAACATTCTGAGACCTCTTCGATATTAAGTGCTTCCCAGAGACTACCCACTTTGATATGAAGCAGTAATTCATCCATTTACAACAAGGCTCGATGTGGATCAAGTCGGTAGATGAATATGATGCTGAGTTTACCATACTCGGCAGGTAAGATATAGTCTCAAATTCAATTTTCTGATCTCACTCACAACACTGTTAACACAAGGTCGTAATATATTTTTCGCACACCTTATTCCCATTACTGAGATCCGGGCACGACGATTCCAGCAAGGGTTGGACCCTGAAATCCAAGTTGCACTCGCTACAGGGGATTTCCAAACCCATGAACTTGCTTTGAAGGCTGCCCGACGCTATGAGATAGTTGTGAAGAAGAAGGACAAGCCGCAGACTGCCGGTGTGAAAAGCCCTGTGCACCAGATCACAGGAGGGGCCTCTTCCTGGCCAGCTTTTAACGAACTATCTCGGAGGCCAGTAGGTTCGTTCGCTAACAGCAGGCCAGAATTTTGCATGTACTGCAAAAGAACATGGCATCTTATGAAGAACTGTCGTAGGGCGAACAACTTGTGCTTGATCTGTGGGTGTTCTACTCACGCCATTGGAACATGCCCCCAGAACCGAGGACTCAAAAACCTTCCAGCTAGATCGGCGATCCACGCTTCTCCTACCTGGTTAGCTTTACCAGCTCCACCTCCCCGCACCCAGACCGCTCAACCACAACGCCGAGTGTTTAATCAGGAACAGAGGAAAGTGTTGCGATGCGAAGCATTCACTATGTCGGTCGAAGAGGCCGAAGCTACGAGTCGGGTTATCACTGGTAAATCTCTTCCCTATTCTCTTTCAAGTCCTTTCAATTCATAGCCATCTTATATTTGTTATACTTAAACATATCCCATGCGACTTAGGTACAATCTTAGTAGTCTCCCTACCCGCACTCGCGCTTTTCAACACTGGGGCATCACATTGCTTTATGTCGCAACGGTTCGTCCGAACTCATGGGATCCCAGTTAAACCGCTAGTATCCAGCTGGAACATTAGTTCGGGGAACGGCGTTCTAAAAGCAACTTTGGGGTACGATATGTGTCTAGTGGTCGTCTGCAGTCGAGAATTCTATGCGAATTTCAAGGTGCTGGACATACCGAATTTCAACGTAATCTTGGGAATAGACTAGCCGAGAACTTTCTTCGCTACCATCGACTGTCGCCAAAGGAGGGTAGTGTTTGAAATACCATATCATCCAGTGTTTTACTTCAAAAGTGGAGACCGGACCTTGGAGCTTAGCATCTATCGAGCAAAACCAAATAAGGCAGAGATTACAACGTTTACAAGCGGAAGGATCGAAGCCAGAGGTAGTTCGAGAGTTCGAGGATGTATTCCTTGAAGATATATCAGGTTTTCCTCCTGATCGAGCTCTTGAATTCAGCATCAATTTACAACCCGGCACACAATCAGTAATAAAAACTCCGTATTGATTAAGTCCGGGGGTATTGAAGGATATCCGCATTCAGTTGAACAAACTCCTGAAGAAAGGTTGGATCCGTCCCAGTACTTCAAGTTGGGGATCTCCGGTGCTACTGGTGAAGAAGAAGGAAGGTACCTACAGGATGTGCGTGAATTATCAAGCTCTGAACGAGGTGACAATTAAAAACAAGTATCCAGTATCTCGCATCGATGACCTTTTCGATCAGTTAAGTGGATTTTGTGTCTTTTCAAAGTTAGATCTTCGTTAAGGATATCATCAGGTGAAGGTCAAGGAGTCCGACATTATGAAGACGGCATTTAGGACTCGTTATGGTCATTATGAATATCTCGTAATACCATTTGGAGTGACCAATGCACCTGCCATCTTTATGAACTTGATGAACCAAGTTTTCCGAGAGTACTTAGACATATTTGTTGTTATCTTCATCGAGGTGTATTCAAAGAATCAGAAAGAGCATACCGAGCACTTAGGGATTGTCCTGGAGACATTATGACAACACCAGCTCGACACCAAGTACAACAAGTGTGAATTTTGGCTAGATCAAGTCAGATATCTCGGACATATCGTTTCATGCGAAGGAATCTCTGTGGATCCAGCTAAGGTGTCGGCTGTCAGCGAGTGGCCGACACCAAAGACGGTGAAAGATATAAGAAATTTCTTAGGCTTAGCAGGATACTACCAATGATTCATTGAAGGATTCTCAAAGATCGCAGCACCCCTGACCAAGCTCACACGTAAAGACGAAGCATTCGTATGGTCAGAAGCATGTGAGAAGGCTTTTGCAGAACTCAAGTTGAGATTAACCTCTGCTGCTATCCTCGTAATACCAGATCAATCTGGTGGATTTGATGTACATTGTGATCCGACCAGTAAAAGATTTGGATGTGTTCTACACCAGCATAGAAAAGTTGTGGTTTTTGCATCAAGGCAATTAAAAATTCATGAACGCAACTATTCGGCACATGATCTGGAACCGGCAGTAGTAGTTTTCGTACTCAAGATTTAGCGCCGCTATCTTTTTGAAGCACGAGTGGATATATACACTGACTATAAAAATCTTAAGTATGTATTTACTTAGAAGGAACTTAACATGTGCCAAAGAAGATGGCTAGAACTCATGGCGGATTTCGACATCAACCTACAGTATCATCCTGGGAAGACGAACGTAGTTCCCGATTCACTTAGTTGCCAGCCATTAGCAATGAACCTCACCGGTCAGTGGATACTACAATAAGAATTGCACGGATTGGAAATCGAACTAGTTATGCCAGGTAACGCTTCATATTTGATGAACTTACAAGTCCAGTCCATTCTTGTAAATCAGATCAAGGCAGCTCAAGAAAATGTTACCAAGCTACAAAAGATCCAAGAACAAGTAGAAAGTAGACTTCGAACTAACTTCATCATCCACGGAGATGGATCCTTACGATATAGAAGCCGTTTATATATGTCAGTCGGCCTTATTCGAGAAGAGTTGATGAAAGAAGCTTACAGCTCTTCTCATTCTATATATCCCGGTAGCACGAAAATGTACAAGGATCTACGGCAACATTACCGGTGGTATGGAATGAAGCGTGAAATAGCAAAGAGCGTAGCCAAGTGTTTGGTGTGTCAGCAAGTGAAGGCTGAATATCACATAACTGCCGGTCTACTTCAGCCGTTACCAATTCTAGAATGGAAATGGCAGCACATTACTATGGACTTCATAACTGCTCTCCCTTGCGGCACGAAAGGTAATGACGCAATTTGGGTTATTGTGGATCGATTCACCAAGTCGGCTCATTTTATTCCATTCAGAGTTGGCCAGTCAACTGAGACGTTGGTAAGAAAATATATGGAGGTGAGTAAAAATCTAAAGTAAGACTTAAACCTTCAAGATGTACCCTACTTATCTTGATACCCATAAACTCATGTAGAAGATCGTAAGATTATATAGAGTACCTGTCTGCATCGTTTCCGATCGTGATACGAGATTCTGATCACAGTTCTGGCAGAGTCTGCAAGCTAGCTTGGGGACGAGTCTGAATTTCAGCACGGCGTATCATTCACAAATAGATGGACAGTCCGAGCGAACAATTCAGATATTAGAAGATATGCTGAGAGCTTATACGTTAGACTTCGAAGGTTCGTGGGAAGATCACCTACATTTTAAGAAGTTTTCATACAACAACAGCTACTAGGCAAGTATTGGGATGGCACCATTCGCAGCACTCTATGGACGGAAGTGTCATTCCCCGCTGAGCTGGGACGACGTTGGAGATCGTGAACTTCTTGAACCAGAAATGATCGTGGCAACTATAGATGTAGTTCGCACGATCAGGAAAAAGATGCGCATAACCCAGGACCGACATAATCATTGGACAGATGCAAAACGACGGTATCTGGAGTTTCAACCCGGAGAGTATGTATTCTTGAAGATCTCTCCAAACAGAGGAGTGATACGTTTTGGCAAGAAGGGTAAATTAAGTTCAAGATATATAGGACCGTTCGACATGCTCGAATGAGTTGGAGAAGTGGCGTACCGTTTAGCATCACCACCCTCGTTGGAAGAAGTGTACAACGTGTTCCACATATTCCAGCTACAACGATATGTGAGCGACTCCAGCCATATACTTGATCACTCAGAGCTCACGGTACAGACTGGACTAACCTACGAGCAGCAACCAGTTGAGATTCTGGACCAAAAAATGAAGACATTACGGAATAAGAAGGTAAACTTGATCCGAGTGATGTGGAGAAAGGATTCGTCGGGAGAATCAACTTGGGAAAGAGAAGAAAATATGCGTACACGATACCCTTATCTTTTTGAAAATTAGTCTCTATGTAAATGTAAATTTCAGGGATGAAATTTTTATAAGGAAAGTAGAATGTAACGACTCTAAAATACATGTACAGAATTATTTGTTTAAATGTATAGAAAAGGGTATTTCAGCCTGTGTAGAAATTATAAGTTATTTTTGTTCAATAAAAATAAGAAGCAATTTGTAACTCACTAGTTAAGCCTCTACGTTGCTTTGACGTAGCCTGTGCAGTCGAATCCCATCAGTCCCAAATTTTTTAAAGATTTTTCTTTTTAATTTTTCGGAAGCCAAGAGTTGCAAGTGCAATACACGGAGAAACGAAAGGTTTCAGAAAAATCAAACAGGCGTAAAGAGGAGTAAACACAGATCTATACACGTGGCACGAATCTCGAGACGAGACCATAAGATCCGACCGCCCATTTTTTCAATTTGGCCGCCGCCGCCGGTCCAGATGGCTCCCAAAGCCTCCGTGCTTTGCACACTTATCTTTTCAGCTCACCTCAACTCCCCTACACTGTTTGATTTTCATGCAATCAAACAGAGACTCTTCAAATCCTTAATTAACACCATTAAATCCATTTTAATTCATTTTTATTTCACACCCTCTCTCATTTTTACCCTATAAATACTACCTCATGCCTTAGCTCTCCTCTATTCTGAAAATTCCTCAAAAATTCGCTAAGTTCAGGAAGGGTTAAAGCTATTCAATTGGAGTTAAGCAAGCAAAAGGGAGCAGCGGTCAAATTCCAACGACCGGAGTATCTCCGACGAGATCAAGGCCCCCCTCTCTTTCTTACCCTATTTCTAACACTACACAATCAGTAGGTACCTTCATCTCTCTTTCTCTTTTTTCACTTCTACATAATTTTTAAGATATATCGACAAAAGTGGAGTTAGCGCTGATATATGTTATTTTAACATTTGTACTCCCCTCATTAAGCAAAATAGGTCAAACTAACTTTCTCACACCACTCGTAACCTTATTTACAATCATTCAGCTTTTAGTTTAACAAAATTTTCCATATGAAATAATCATAAAACGTAGTTTTCTTAAAAATACCATAAACTTTAATATAACCGTATTTTCAATAATTAGAGTACAAAACTTTAGATCATTCACGGGGTAACGACCTACCTCACACACACACTATGGTTTCATAACACGAGATTCTAAATATATGGTTTATTTAAAGAATTAGTTTTACATTAAAATACCACATTTTTCAAAACGGGTTTCTTTTAATCGATGTTTTTAAATTCTTGACAATTGTGCCTCTGCAATTCTCGTTAGGAGACCCGCTAATAGATGGTGCGGATTATCGCATATTCTTGGGATAGTAGAGCGAGATGCAGAACTTCTCACGGAGTATTCGATCTCGAAAGGAAATAAAAATACGGTTTTTAAGAAATACGATTTTTCTAAACAAAACAAAACTTTGGAAAATTATATAAAACTATGAATCCGTATTTTTAATAAAAACAAATTATGAAACTATATTTTTAAAATAGAAAAATTAGAATTTTTAATTAAATACCAACAAATTTCCAAAAATAGCAGTTTTCATAAAAATACCATAAACTTTCAAAAAGCTAAGTTTTAGTACTAAAATACCATAACAATTGAAATACATGTTCATGAAAACTCTAAATATTACAAATCACCCTCGAGATTTATTTTTAAACTATATTAAAGTATTTTTATAAAACCCCCTCGAGATATGCAAACAATATTTAAGGACTCTAGATTTAATATAGGTTTAAGCGATATCATTTCTCTTGAGCCCCAAGGAGCCGGAGAAAGTGAGTGCTTGTCCATTCAGGTTAGACAACTTAACGGAGTGATCAATGGCGATTGTCTTGGAAAAAAACATAAATTCTGCCGTTCATGTGTAGCAGTTGTCGATTTCTCCCAAACATAAGATTTTTAGCAGTTTAAATCAATTCATATGAAAAAGACTTGAACTCGAATCTAAACTTGAACTTGAACTCGAAAACAAATTCGAACTCTAACCCAACTCGAATCTAAACTTGAATATGAACTCGAATCTAGTCTCCTCAAACTAACTTGACTCGAACCAGGATTGCAATTGACATAACTCGTATTTTACTCGACTCACTCGACTTCATTCTACACCTTTTGCAATTTATGGTTTCGAACAAGATATGTCATAATCAATCAATCAAGTTAATTAAGTATGCTATACAGTTATAAACTATTTATATTCGGGGTGTTTCGAATAGTTTCTTGTGTGAATCCAACGGAGCTGCAGGAGTCCCGTATTAACCTCTTTTTTTATTTTACTCGAATATTAGTCGGGTTGACTCATCCACAGCCTAGAGCCCCGATGCTAACACATGAAATGAGCTCATGTTTCCTTGCTCCTGGGGCCCCACTTTTGAGCTCGTGAATACTTTTACGGCTGTGTTAACATTCACACTTGGAACTTAACGTTAATATAGTGACCTTATAGAGTATAGTATATATTTTACCATGATCATATACTTTTACTCTTCATATATATATATATATATACTTGTCATTCTTTTACTCGTATTTTATCATTGGGACTTACCGAGCGCTAGTTCGCTGACGGGAATTCCGTCAATCTTTGTTTTCTTGGAATGTTCGTCAGATACGGTCGAGACGGAGGAAGTGGAGGCCACAGAGGAAGACTACGATTGGATTACTCCTCAGGATTGGCCTAGTTTCACTTTTTATTCAGTTTATGTATGCCACATGTTTAGGCGTTTTCCTTTATTGTATTTACTTTCCAGTTGAAACTCATTTACTTGTAAATATGGGAAGTTGAATGTAAATAAAGATATTTGTTGAAAAATCTTACAGCCTCCATTTATTCTTGCATTGTGTATTATTGTTTCAATATGCTTAGTAAATTTATTTAGGGAATGACCTTTCTAGATAAATATGTCGCGGGCTTGCCACGTCACCGTTTTCGTCTACTGGGAAGCGGGGCATAACGTACATTCAGAAGTTTGTGTACATATCATGGTATAGTACGTCTTATTTGATTCTTTGGTTTTAAATGTAACATTTTTTCAATAGCCCACGATTTCGGTTTACAAATAAGATCACTTTTTTTCCGGAAACATATCTCAAATGGTTATGCAATCTCCGCTTGCTGCACTCGCTTCCTAAATAAGGCTCGGTATTTACTTCTATTACAGCTAAATCTACCCAACTATCATCTTCTAACGGATCGAGACCGGGATTTTCTGGTTCGACAAAATCATTATTCGCAGCCATGTCATCAATCAATGTTCTTTCATTCAATCCAACGGTATAATCCACGCTGTTCTGCCCTTGATGATCTTCATCGGTTTCAACATTATCACTTTCACCCATATTATTGTCACCCATAGCAAAATAAGGCTCGGGTACAAGATACGATGATTGAGGTCGGTATACTGTGGATGGTTCAGGTTGAAAAGACCGAAATGATGTGGATGAATATACTTGAAATGTACTACTTGGATCGTGTTGGAATGATGCGGAAGGAAAAGATTGAAATGCAGGGGTTTAGGAAAATCTACATTCAGTATATAAAATTTTGTTATTATTTTCATATTGCAAAGAAAATAAACATATTCACCATCTTTTTCAGATTGATTTACCCTTGGAATGTTATATATGGCAATCCTTATTGTTCTTCAGATTTGCATGCCACTACAGCAGTCGCTTAGGAAAATCTTTATTTAATATATAAAATGTATCAACATTTTGGTATTACAAAGAAAACTAATTATAACATGTTTACCCTTGAATTTGAAGGTGCAAATAATCATGTGTGTTGTCATATCCACTAAGACTAAAGGTATCATCGTTAACCATGAGAACGTATCCCCAGGAACTATCTTTTGCATTACCATCAAAATAATTTGTTGGAGCAACATCTGATACTTCTAAATTTTCCTTCTCAACTAAAAGTTCAAAAGAATGTCCAATATTTGCCAAATCGAAGTCTATCATCGAAGTCTTCTCGGTTTGGGAAAGAGGAAAGGAAAAAGAAAACGTTAAGTGTATACTTTTAATTTGGATGTCGAAAATGTCATAATCATGTGTTATTATCCGTTGCCAAATTTTTACTTATTTCAATATCAATTTACATACTAATTTGGGTCCGTCTTGTTTTTTGATAAATGTTCAGAATATTGATAAATGTTAAAATATTGGATAATAGGGAAAAAATGAAAACTGCGGTAAAAAACATTTGTTGAGGGGGGTATGGTTCTTGGAACTTGCCCTAGTACATAGGGGAGGGCGGGTTCTTGGATCCCGACTTTACCCCGGGTCCTATTATTGAGCAGTTTATTCATCCAAAGCTAGCTCAAAGATAGTATGATCCAAGTACTGGATTTCTCCTATAGAAACAGTAACAACCCTTATGTGTCGATCTTATCCAATGTTTGCACGTCAGTAAATAGTAGTAACTCTTGTCTGTCAATCTTATCTAATATTTAGGTGTATTGATGAGAATTGACATGTCAGGTGCTTAAAGATGAGACACAAGGTTTAACATGCGTATGGATTTTTGTGTGTATGAATTTCTGGTTGATATGAAAATTCCATTTTTTCCATCCATCTTTTAAAGAAAAAATATTGGAGCAAACTTGTTTTTTAAAATTTGTTTTGCCCCTTCTTAGAGGGCAGGTTCTTGACACCCGTATTTACTCGATGCAATTTAGTTATTCCGATTACACATCCATCAAAAAGAAAAATTAATATTTTGAATGTTTTTTTTTATTAAAGAAAAGTGCTATTTTAAATTTTTTTAATAATTTTTTAGGGAGGACGGTCCCTATTGGGGGGGCTAAGGAGGTGTGGGGTGTGGGTGGGTGGGTGGGATAAGGGGTGGGACGGGTACTCAGAACCCGCCCTTCACTTTTTAGTGGTGAAGGCGGGTTAAACCCGCCCTCCTTTGATGACGGGGTTCAGAGGCTTGGGGCCACACCTACGTAGCCCCAAATAGTCCTATTCTCGTAATTTAATTTTAAAATACCCTATTTTACTAATTTTAATCCCTAACAACCCTATTTTTAAAAACAAACCTGCTAAGTTTAGGGCATTTATTCGAAAATTTGAAATCTTAATATACATTTCTGAAATTTTAGCCTTGCTTTTCAATTTTCCATGAATAAAACAAAGATTATATATACTCCAATTTTATTCATTATTTTCTTGGCACATATTTGATGGAGGCAGAAATCTCCTTCAGTTGTTGTCCTCCGTCGATCTGGCTGCAAGCGGTTCTGAACGGTTGTGATTGAGAGTGAAAATTAGACGTATTGGTCTCAATGGGTTGTTGGATGCTGTTGACGCTGGGCTACCTGCAAGGGAAGTCCCGGGGTAGGAAACCACCGTAGGACCCTCCGACGATCAAGTAAGTACCGGGGAATAAAGACAGCTTAGCGGCGTATTGAAATTAATTCTGCTTATCTGGATCGTCTGGTAGAGGGAGTTTATATAGTGGTCGCATGAAGTGGACCAGCGCGAGATTCTCGCCGCCCGTTATGCCTCTGCATTACGTTCACGCTGATGGCGGGACACGCCTATTAATGGCGGGATCCGCTTATTAATGGCGAGATACGCTAGCGCGAGATGCGGGTCGTGGAGCGGCGGAGATCTCGTCGTGGCGAGATACACAGAGCCGTTACGGAGACGCTTGGGCTCCGTGCTCTCGGTTGAACAGGGTGGATAGCTTGGTGGATAGCTCGGCGGCCGAGAAAGCTCGGCTATACGATTGCTCGGAGGAGAGTTGTCGGTTGGCGGTTTAGGCAAAATAGGGAAGGCACTCCGGAGAGGTCCCCGAAAGTTCGGATGCAACATCGGAGCGAGGTACCAAAGAATGTCTTCAATGCATCATACTTGTTCCAGCTCTGCAACCCCCAGAAGTCTAGCAGGCTTAGCGGATGACACGTCATCCGCCACGTGTCGTGATCTAAGGAATACTCGTTTATGAGCCTCATCAGTAGCCCCCCACTATCGCCCTGACCTATTTATGGGTCATGGTTGAAAGTGGTACACCCGGTTTTTGACGATTCGGACTAAGATTCCCCAGCAATGGGTTGTCGGACGAAGACACACCGTTTGGCAGCTACTCATCTTGAATTCCTAGATCCACGTGGCGGCTCGCGAAGCGCCTTAGTTCCCGCGCGTATCTTTGGTGACGTCAGTGTATCAGTGAAATGATTGCGCCTAAAAAGGGGGCGCCGTTTCGTTCACTCGACCGGTTAGGCTACACGCCACGTGTCCTCCACTGGGTGGTAGAACGTGGGTAGTTGTCACCCGAATCCTGGAGAGAGAGGACGTGTCCAATGTCCGGTTGCCTCATGGAGTCTCGGTGGCCGCTTGGTGTGAAGCTTCGTTTTGGCAGGAACAGATGCGGGCCATTGGATACCTTCTTGCTGAGTGTATAAATAGGGGGTTCATCCCACGACCATTACTTTACACTAGCCATCTCTTATCGTCTAATGATTGCCCGGCGCACATTCGCTTAGGTGGGAACTTCAGCTGTTAAAACTTTTCCTCGGTCAAACCTTTCTTGAATCAGGATAGATGTCTTCCTCCGAAGTATCTATTGACGTTGTAGGGGTCGAGTCGGGCGATGAGGCTTCAATTTCTGGAGCCGAGCCCAGCGGGTCTTCTTCTTCCTCGGCTTCCGATAGCCGAGAGAGTTCTTCTTCTTCTTCACCCTCTTTCTCATCTTCTGTGTCGGGCTCGCCCCCAGGAGGAACGATGCCCTCGTCCCTCGTCGTCGGGGGGTGAAAAGGGCCCCCAAGGCACGCATCAGGAATACCCATGATGCGCCCTCGGTTTTGAATCGTCTGGATGAGATTTCTGACATCCGGGCCCGCTTTCATATACCCTCTGGTTATTCACTTTGTTTGGCCAGGGAAGGCGAGCGGGCAGACCATGTGCAAGGCAAAGAGTTTGCCATGTACTTGGAAGCGTTTTGGGCAGGAATACGTCTGCCCTTCTCGCTTGAGGTTTGTGCCGTGCTTCATTGTTTTCGTCTCTCCCCGGGCCAGCTAGCGCTGAATTCATGGAGAATCCTCCTCGGGTTTCTGGTCTGGTTGAAAATTGATCGGATCCTCTTCAATTTGAGCCTACCCTTTTCTTTTCTTTGTTATAAAAATCACCCCGGTACCAGTAAGGATGAACCGAGCTGGGTGTATATTTCGTTCAAAAAACATAAGAGTATGGTGGCTGGGTCGAGGGTAGTGGTCGTCCCTTCTTCCATCCACGAATTGAAGGAGAAGTTTGTCTTCGTTGAGCCACCGGAAGGTGAGGTTTAGCCGGTGCCCATCAAATGGCATAGGGCCGACTGTCCTAGAGTTAGGTAGTTGAACACTCCCTAGGCAAGAGTGGTGTCTCTATGGGAACCGATCCAGCGGGCCGATGTCTTGCTTTGCGAGCAGGTTTTGAGCTGGGCGGGACTCAGTCCCGCGCATTTTGTAGGTAAGTTAGGGTTTGTGCCGATCTATTTAGACTTGTCTAAATTTAGTTGTTGTTTTTGGTCGCTGACCTTTTTCTTGTGGTATCTTGCAGAGCCGATGGATCGCTCGAAGATTATGGCTGCTATGGCCACCAAAGCCTAGAGGAGGAAGAGCGGTGGCGCAAGCTCGTCTCGACCTGCTCCGGACGCGGCTCCCCGGCAAGCACCTCCAGCTAAGGTTCCCGCAGCGCCCCCTGTTCAGGAGGAACGCCGCAGGGGAGGACAGAAGCACACGCGAGATCCGGCCCCCTGAGCTAGAATGGAAGCGCCGCCCTCTGCCGAATCCCCACTCAAGAGGTAGAAAAGGGTAGTTTCTCGGGCCCCTCAGGCTGGGATTCAGGTGCTGGAAGGCGGCTTCTGCATCGAGGTGCCCTCGGGGCTCTCTGTAGCCGACAGTGTACTGGCGGACATAGAGAAGACAGCGGGGACCAAGATCCCCCGAGGCACCATGAAGGCCGAAGTGGCAGTGATAGCTCAGGAAGCTGTTCAGGTTGGTAACTCTCTCAGAATTTCTCCGAATAAATTATAAAAAAAAAATCTTTTTGCTTCTAACACAGCTCCATTTTTCCCAGGTCCACTCGCATTGCGCCCTCCTTGCCGCAATGGAGTCCGAGGAGGTGGCCCTGGCGATGAAGAAGGCGGGCGAATCTTCTTCGCGAGAAGAAGAGCTCCTCGCTCGGCTGCAACAGGCGGAAGAGAAGGTGGCCCTCCTCGACTCGAGTTTGGTCGCAGAGGGCCTGACGGTGGCCAAATTGAAGGAGTCCCATCGGCTCCTGACCGAATCTAGTCGGGCTATCCAGGCTCAAATTGGGGAGGTCAACGGGCTCTTCGATGCCATGAAGAGGCAGAGAGACTCGTTCAAGCGGGATGCTAAGGCGTCTTGCGAGGCGGCGAAGCTCGCGGAGGAAAGTGCGGAAAGGGCCGTGGAAGGGTACAAGACCTTTGACCAGTTCTACCTCGATCTCGCCAACTCCACGGCCGTCGGGTGGCATAATGCCCTCGATGACGTTAAGGAAGCCATGCCTGGGTTCGAAGATCAAGTGCTTCGTGCTAGGTATCCCCTAGCCGAGAAAACGCCGCAAGGGAGCGGTGCCGAGTCGGCCGAGGAAGGTGATGTGGCGGGCAGAAGCGCCGAGCCGGACATAGCGATCGTGGCCCTAGACGGAGGCGCGGATAAAAGGGAAGTAGAGGCCGAGAAGGCAATTTGAGCTACGCCTGTCTCGGTCAACTCATTTTGTAAGACGCCGGGCATTTTGTAAGGCTGGGGAGCCCATAATACCTTGTATAAAATTTTTGGATATAAATAAAGTATTTTTAGCTCGCAAGTATCTTTAGCTCGCCGGTATTTTCATCTCGCAAGTATTTTATTTTTCAAGTACTCTTATCTCGCATTCGAAGTGTTTATTATTTTCGCAAGTGTGGGTAGGTCGGTGTCCAGCGGACGTCCAGCACATGCAAAGTTGAGTGTCGAGTGTTGGAAAAGCACGACGTACGAGCTAGCGAAAACCTAGTCATAGGTAGACCGGTGCCTGCCATCACCCGAAGCCAAGGTGACGATTGTGCGCCGAGTATATAAATTGAACGAACACGAAATAGAGATAGGTCGGCGTCCCACTCGCCCCGGAGTCGAGGTGACGGTCGTGCACCACGTACATAAATCGAACGAACACTAAGTATAGATAGGTCGGCGTCTCCATCTCCTTCTCCCATCCACGAATTGGACCTTGAAAGAGCCGAGCAGGAAGCTGCTCGGGCGCCTCTAGATGAGGGCTTGGGATTGGCCGGGCAGGAGGCTGCCTTCAGCGGATGAGCCGAGCAGGAGACTACTCGGGCGCCTCTTGGCAAGGGCTTTGGGTTCGTAGAGTAGCTGGGCAGGAAGATGCCTTCAGCGGATGAGCCGAGCAGGAGACTACTCGGGCGCCTCTTGGCGAGGGCTTCCCAGATTCTATGTTTTTCTGGGAGATGTCGTTCAACCTTCTTTGACCCGTATTTTAAGAAAAGTGCGACATGCAATTGGGTGCCATGTGGTCGTGCCTCATTGGGAAAGTACGACATCTCATGATTTGCATTGTAGCGCGAGAAAATCTCGGCCGTTGGAAGATTTCTTGTTGAGGCTATAAATGTCGAAGGCATGGTCGAGTTCCTCCTAGATGCTATGTTTCTTGAAGATGACAGGCTGCACATTCACCATCAGGGAGATCGTGTCCCGAGACGACGTGTACTTCTATGGTCTTGATCGTTCCGATGCGACGTACGAGGCTGTAATAAATCGTTTAGAGGGGCACCGCGGGCGTCTTCTTCCCCGACGATCTCCTCTCTTGCAAATGTTGATCTACTGGATATGGAGGTCGTCCCCGGGTCTTTATAATGTTCTGTCCCCGCTGGCGATGGACGAGGCGTTTGATAAGATGCATACGGCCCATGAGCTTGGCCTTATCTCGAAAAGCCGGAGGGATCGCTCGGTGGACATACTTCTCGAATGTTTTCAACAGAGGTTGGTTGCGGCGTCGTGCTCGGCGGTTGGGGATCCCGTCGAATCCATAGCTTTTAGGGTCCATGGGCACCGCCAGAGGGAGCGGACGGAGGTTGCTTGGGCTCGGCTGGAGGAGCTTTCTTCCGAGTACCATCGTCAATGTTTTCTTAATCCTCTTCCTTCTTTACTGTAATGGTTGTTAGGCTGCGGAGCCAAGAATACCTTCGAGTAATAAAAAAATTCTTTTGGTTAAGAATGCCATGCATTATCTCTCTTTTCCATATCCTCCTCCACCTTTTCTTTGGCGTCCCGTGCCCCTTCCATGTCCCCCAACTCGGATCCAAGGAAAAGAAAAAAGGGCGGGGTTACGGGTCGGTGTCGAAGTCTAATTCGCGTGAGGACTTTGTTTGGAAAATTTAACTGATATGGAAAGAAATTACATTATTCGAGAAAAGGGGGAAAGGGGGGACATTTTTATCCGTACAACTTAAGCTTTTCAGCGTTCTATGGCCGAGGCAAATTGCGTCCTTTGGAGTCCTGGAGACGGTAGGCTCCACCGGGCAATGTCTCTGTCACGAGGAAGGGTTCGTCCCATTTTGTGGAGAACTTATGTAGTTTCGCTTGGTCCACGAACTCGTTTCATCGTAAGACCAAATCTCCTGTCTTGAAGGCTCAATGCCTGACTCGGGTATTGTAGTAGCGGGCGGTTTGCTGCTGGTAGGCGGCCATCTTGATTTGCGCCTGATCCCGCTTTTCTAATAAGATGTCCAAGTTGCTTCGTAGAGCCAAGATGTTGTCCTCATCGTCAAAGTGCTCGACTCGATAGCTGGGCAATCCGATTTCGGTGGGGACCATCGACTCGGTACCGTAGCAGAGGCTGAACGGGGTTTCTCCCGTGGTTGTTTTTCTCGACGTCCGCGATGCCCATAGTACTCGAGGTAGTTCCTCAACCCAGCCGCCTTGCCTTCCTTCTAGGCGAGTTCGGAGCTCTCGAATGACGCTTCGGTTTGCTATTTTGTCTTACCCGTTGCACTGGGGATGGGTTACCGTGGAGAACTTCATTAATATATGATAGTCGTTACAAAATTCATTGACTTTGTCATTTTCGAAGTTAGTTCCATGGTCAGTGACGATGCACCTCGGGATCCCGAGTCTGGAGATCACGTTGTTCTGCAAAAATTTTATCGTGGAGGCGGCGTCCGGTTTCCTGATAGGCACAGCCTTAATCAACTTTGTGAAGTAGTCTACGGCGACAAGAATGTACCTGTGTCCACCGTGCCGGCAGGAAGCTAGCCCACCATATCCATCCTCTACTGCATAAATGGCCAAAAGGAGCTCAGTGGCGTTAGTTCGGTGGCGAAGAGATGTGGGATGTTGCCGAAGAGTTGGCATCTCTTGCATCTTCTGACCATTTTCTCGGCATCTCGATGTATTCCTGGCCAATAATACCTCTGGAGCAGCGCCATTCGGACCAGGCAGCGGGCCCCTTGATGCGCCTCTCCGACCCCTTTGTGTATTTCTCGTAAGATATAGTCTGCTTCGTAGGGGTCGACACATCGGAGCAAGGATTGAGTGTATGACTTTTTGTATAGGTTTTCATTGCTCTATATGAAATGGCGAACCTTTGCTCGAAGTTGATGAGCCTCGGCCCGGCCATCCAGAAGAATCCCATCTTTCAGAAATTCTATGATGGGCTTTTTCCAATCCGGGACATCTTCTTGGGTTGTATGGATTTTGAGCGTTGCCTCTCCATCTTCCACGCTGGGTCGCGGTAGGACTTCGAAGAGAATGTTTCTTTTATGATTGGCTGAATAGGAGGAGGCGAGTTTGCTCAGGGTATCGGTCTCGGTGTTCAGATTTCTGGGAATCTGTTCCACTTGGACTTCGTCGAATTTTTTCCGAAGCCTTCTTACCTTCGTAAGGTATTTTATCATGAGTGGTTCTCGGGCTTCGAAACGCCCGGTTACTTGGCCGATGACCAGCGCAGAGTCGCTGCGTATCCGGATGGTTTTCAGCCCTACTCCGGAGGCGATTCGTAATCCGGCTAATAGGGCCTCGTATTCTGCCGCGTTGTTTGACGCTTTAAAATCAAGTTTCAGAGAGTACTCCATTTCTGCCTCGTTTGGGCCGTGGATGATCAGGTCGGCCCCAATCCCTCCTCAGTGGAGGATTCGTCTACATAGAGCACCCAGTCTGGGATTGGACCGGGCAACTCCTCGACCGAGTGCCGTGGGCCGGGGCCCTGAACCGTCGTTCTTTCCTTAATGGGAATGGCGCACTCGACAACGAAATAGGCTAAGGCTTGTACTTTAATTATCCGTCTGGGTCGGTATTGGATGTCGAACTAGGACAGCTCCTACCTCCATTTCTCTAAGCGACCTGATGATTCGAGAGAGGTGAGGATATTCCCCAAAGGTCGTTCAGTGAGGACGAGAATTGTGTGTGCCTGGAAATAGTGTCGCAGTTTCCTGAACGTGATGACAAGCGCGAGGACTATTTTCTCTATGGCCGGATATCTAGTTTCCGCGTCCTTGAAGACATGGCTTACATAGTAGGCCGGTTTCTGCATTCCTTCAAACTCTGTGACGAGCACTGCGCCCACGACTTTGTCGGAGACAGCCAGATATAGTAACAGCTCGTCGCCTTCGACTGGTCTGGTAAGGAGTGGTAGGGTCGCGAGGTGTGCCTTAAGTTGTTCTAAAGCGACTTAGCATTCCTCGGAACATTCAAACCTGGGAATTTTCCTTGGGGCTCTGAAGAAATAGAGGCATTTTTCCCGGATCTGGACATAAAGCGGCTTAAGGCAGCCACCCTCCCGGTGAGTCGCATGATATCGACATTGATTTTGGGCGTCACCATGTTGATGATGGCGCTGATTTTCTCGGGGTTCGCCTCGATTCCTCAGTGGTTGACCACAAACCCAAGGAATTTTCCGCTTGTGACGCTGAACGCGCATTTGGCTGGATTCAGCTTCATTTTGTATTTTCGCAGGACGTCAAATGTTTTGGCGAGGTCTGTTGTGTGTCCGGCCGCTGAGGCGAATTTCACAAGCATGTTGAAAGTCTACCCTAGCACCACCATGAGGTTCTAATGACATCAAGCATGCCAAATTCAAATTTTTATAGGTGCTAAGTTAGACTAAACAAGATCTTTAACTAGATTATTAGGGTTTTAGTTTGATAACAAGAAAAACTAGAGAGAAGTGAAGATGGCTATACCCTCGTAGATCGAGTCCTTCACTTCACATGCTCCATGTAATAGTCCCGCGACTCCACTAGGCTCCACTTGAGGGTTTGGACAAGCTTCCTCCGATGACCTTCATGCCGAAGATGATCCACGCGAAGTCCCTCCAACTCAAGCTATCTCTACACTAAACTCTTTTAGTGTAGAAAACACGCTACACCTGATCGCTAGTCAAGTGTAGGATGGTGAAGTAGGGGTTTTGAGGCTCACTAATATGTGTTCAAGCTTCACGATTCATATCACATGTGAGAATTGAAGCTTGAACCATGGTAGCTTAAAGAAGAGAACGAAGATGAGAGCAAGAGAGCAACAATGGGAGCAACTCAAGAATGAGCTCAAGTGTTGAATGAATGAGAGCGTGAATGGCAACACTTGACCCTCACTCATTCAAACATGGAATTATTGCAATATAAAATTGCAACCATGCTTGAATAGTGAGTCAAGATGAATAAACAAATGGAAATGCCATACTTTCAACCATGCTCCCAATTTCCACCTCATTTCTATTTTCACAAAATAGAATTCATGCCATGCTACATATATATATATATATATATATATATATATATATTAATACATATAAGGAAATATTTAGTGAGCTAATGATATTAGTTACGATATAATTATATCAAATATAATATATATCACATTATTAAATCAACAATTAATTTAATAATCCGGTTATATCATATATGACAGACTAATATCATTTATCCGTATATTACATTATCAAATCAACGCTTGATTCGATAATCTGGTTATATCACATATAACCTAACTGATAACAGATAACTGTCAGATTATAATACGGTATCACATACACGTATTTAATCAGGCCCACACACATATCACATATGTGTCATTTCGCTTGAACCGGTGAACTTTTGTGTGGGGCTCTAAAGACTCGTCAATACGCCAGCAGTGGGTGATGATCACATCAGTCACCTACAAGCCGTCAGCGGTACTAGCTGGACGTAACGGCTACCCGGGTATTGAGCGATATGAAGATCAACCAGCAAGCTTGTCCATACTCTCCATGAAGCCTATCAGTAACACTAACGTACAGGCTGGTCTTTTCGTCTGATATGTCACATATCATGTCTAGAGGTGGTAAACGTCAGACCCCAGTAAAGTGATAAGTCATGCCGATGTCTGACCTATAACGATTTGAGAAACTAATGATAGCTTTTATTAGTAAATCTCAGCAGCAGCCCTGGCCAGGGACTTCCGGTTATAGCCAATCGAGCATAGCGCAACATCAACCTCTAGTACCGGGAGAGACGAAACCTCTCCTATCGCTGATTGCCTCCATGTGACTCGGGACTATACCCAAAATCTACGTGTTTGCACAACTCCTCTTGAGTGTGGTAGGGAGGAAATCAAAGCACAGTGGGAGCCACATAAGACTCTATGACGATCTCGGGTCTATAGACTAACCTGTACCAGTGTCACCAGAGGACTGCTATCTGACGATAGGTATAATACCAACTAGGAGTTCTCGGCGAGTCCGTTCGGTGTACCCATTCTCTAATGAGCACCTGTGTACAATTTTTGATGTCACACACCAATGGTTGTGGGATCAACCATCGTCCTCCAAGGAACAAGAAACGTACACACTAGTCTACTCTAGAACATCGATGCCCTGTCTCGATATTCTCTCGACTAGGAACAGTTAAAGGATATACTTTTAGACCACCTGGCCCCACTATTATATCTCGTCATAATCCTAGTAGTCAAATACATATCCTAAGGGCTTTATCAACATGTAAAATACGGTATAAAAAATACCAGTCTACATGTTAAGATAAAGGTAACCAGATAGTATACTATCATGTCGAGCAAGAAAGTCCTCTATATATATGTCCAAGCATCCACTATATCAACAATAATGGCATCTAGGGCATACATATTCCTAACAATCTTCCACTTGCAGTAAGGCCAGTTGTTGTAGTATCTCATACCCAACGTCCTAAAAGTCTCTCGAATAGCATCTGGGGGAGGACCTCGGTGAGTGGATCCGTTGTGTTATCCTCTGTATCAACTCTCCTGATCTCGATCTCCCGGAGATCAACTATCTCCCTGATCAGGTGATAATGTCTAAGAATATGTCTGGATCGCTGACGGGACCGGGGTTCCTAGGCTATAGACACAGCTCCATTGTCATCACAATACATAGGTACTGGATGCCCAATGGTAGGAACCAAGTTCATCTTATGAACTAATTCATCCAGAAAGCTTTTTTGGAAGCATTGTTGGTAGCAATGTGATCAGCCTCTATCAACGAGTCTGCAACGGTATATAGCTTGCAACCCTTCCAACATAGAGGGTGAAGACAGAACCCGAGACTGACTTTCGGTCATCCTTATCACTCTGGAAGCTCGAATCGGTAAAAGACTCCACCTAGAGTTCGCTGTTGCCATACACCAAGAACATCTCTTTAGTGCTTCTCAAGTACTTAAGAACGTTCTTCACAGCTGTCCAGTGTTTCTTTTCTGGATCTGATTGATACCCACTCACTACACCTAGTGAGTAAGTTACATCCGGTCTGGTACACAACATCGCATACATGATTGACCCGACTGCCGAAGTATAGGGTATCCTTTGTATGCGAGCCCTCTCCAAATCAATCTTGGGAGACATCTCTTTGGAGAGAGTGATTCCTGAGCAAGCGGGTACATTACCACGCTTAGAATCTTCCATACTAAACCCCTTTAGTATGGTGTTTATGCACCTAGATTGGGACAATCCCAACATCCGTTTAGATCTATCTCTATAGATCTAAGTCCACAGGATGTAAGAGGCATCAGTTAGATCTTTCATGAAGAACATGTGTGATAAGAGGAGGTTTACCGAGTGTAGCATAGGAACATCATTTCCTATCAAGAGTATGTCATCCACGTACAATACGAGGAAGACAACCTTACTCTCTACAACCTTCTTATATATATATGGTTCATCTACCTTTTTGATGAAGTTAAACTCTTTGACTTCTTCATCAAAAAAATTGTCTCATCTCCGCGATGCCTGCTTTAATCCGTAGATGGATTTAAGCAGCTTGCACACACTTCCGCTGCTCCCAGTGTTTACAAAGCCCTCTGGCAGTGTCATATACACGCTCTCTTCTAAATCACCATTTAGAAAAGCGGTTTTGACGTGCAGTCTGTCAGATTTCGTAGTTATGGTATGCAGCAATGGCAAGTAGGATCCTGATGGACTTAAGCATACTGACAGGAGAAAAAGTTTCATCATAATCGACACCAGGTCGTTGAAGAAAACCTTTTGTTACAAGTCTAGCTTTGAAAGTTTCAACTTTTTCATCTACACCAAATTATCTTTCTCAAAGATTCTCTTGCTCCCGATGGGTTTTACCCCTTCAAGAGCAACATACAAAGTCAACACCTTGTTGGTGTACATGGATTCCATCTCAGATCGCATAGCATCCAGCCATTTCACAGAGTCCCCACTCGTGATGGCCTGCTAGAAACTAGTTGGGTCATCATCTCCATGATGCAATCATCGCTCCCACCATCTATGAGAAAACCGTAGTATCTCTCAGGTGGGTGAGGAACCCTACTAGATTTGCGGAGTGGCTGCGGTTCGTCGGGTTCGTCGGGGACTATTGAATCCTTCGGTTTCACCAAATCGCTAGTTTTAGTTTGTATCGCCGGAACTTCTTCCAGTTCTACCTCATTGCCACTAATTTCTTTCACAAGAAATTCCTTTTCTAAAAAGGTGGAATGTCGAGAAATAAACACCTTTTGTTCCTCGGTGTGGTAGAAGATATACCCTCGTGAATGTTTGGGATATCCTACAAACTTGCACAGAACTGACCTTGCCTCAAGTTTGTTCGGATTTTGCTTTTCAACATAGGCCAGACAATCCCATATCTTAACTCGTTTAAGAGATGGACTCTTCCCATTCCATATCTCATATGGAGTGGTAGGCAACAGATTTGGTCAGAACTCTATTCAATAGGCATGCAGCTATCTCAAGTGCATATTCATAAAAGGAAATAGGTAACTCAGCAGTACTCATTATAGAGCGCACCATATCAAATTAGGTGCGATTCCTCCACCCCGATATACCTTTGTGATGTGGTGTATATGGAGGAGTAATCTGAAAGAGAATCCCATTCTCTTTTAAACAGTTTCGGAATTCTGTTGCTCAAGTATTCTCCTCCCCGATCATATCGAAGGATTTGAATACCTTTACCCATCTGGTTCTCAACTTCGTACTTAGATTCCTTGAAATTCTCAAAAGATTCAGTTTTGTGTTTCAATAAGAACACATGTCCGTATCTTCAGAGAACATCGGTGAATGTAATAAAGTACATGGAACCATCATTGACATGTGTAGATGTGTAGACATTGGACCGCATACATCACTATGTATCTGTCCAAGAGTTCAGTGGCTCTTTCTCCGTTTCCAGTAAACAGAGATTTGGTCAGCTGGTCTTTGAGACATGACTGACAAGTTTCATAAGATGTAAATTCGAACGGATTCAAATATGCATCCTTATGGAACTTTAGATAGTCTTGTTTCATCGATATGACCCAGTCTACATTGCCATAAGAAGACTTCGTTCATTTTTAAACTGTTCCTCTTGTGTGTGTTCTGTACGTTTGGAACTGTGGTTTGATTCAGAACGTGTATACTGTTATACAACGTACCATATCCAATCAACACTTGATTTAGGAAAATATTCACAATATTTTTGGTGTGGAATAACAGTCGCTCAGAATCAATGTATTGCCTCTTGGTAACACTAGGTGATATTTGCCAACTGCCTTGGCTGCAACAGTTACACCATTCCCTACTTAATAGAGACATATCACCCTTTCTCGGTTCTCTACCTATCTGTAGCCCATGTAACAAATTACATATATGGGATCATGATCCGATATCCAATACCCAGGATGTAGAGTTAACTGAGAAACAGTTCTTGGTAACGATCACACCCGAAGAAGATGCATCAACATTCTTTATTCTTCGTTTGGGTGGCGTGGGAATCCGGATACTCCCCTATTCCTTGCTCAGACTTATGACGATCATAAGATAGAGCGGAACCTGACCCTGTAGAATAAGTAGGTTCGGTCAATACATCCATATTATTATCTTGATTAAGGCATGTCATCGGTCGCTGCCAGGAGAGAGAGAAAGATAATCACTTTGTGTGCGCTCTTTGCTAGATTAGATTGGTTTTTATCTAATCAGGATGGCTCCTACTGTTTTTATCAAATCTTTCTTCAAACCCTAAAAGATAAGATTAGCCGGGATTAATTACATTCTACAAGTTCGCCAATCGGTCAACCAGGTAAGTGTCGGTACTCCGAGGGCGGTTCCCCGTGCTTTCGCACGGACCTAATTAAAATAAATCTCATTTCCCTAGAGACATAACTCCATTGACACCTTTCTAGACACCTACTGGATTAGCTAATTGTAAAGTGCAAAACTCTCCCAAGAGTAACTTTTACTCGCAGTGGGTATCGGGATCCAACTATCATATAGAAGGTATGCAATCTCATTGCAAATTTCAACACATGAAATTCCCGATAATGGTTTTTACCCCTAACTTCCTTTGACCTTGACGGAGGTCAACAAACCATAGGACGCTAGTCAAGTTCGACCCGTTTATTTCTTGATTGAATTAAATCCACTCGCACGCCCCTTGACGGAGGTCAACAAGGCCGTACGACTACCCTAATCCAATCACATCACATGCGGCAGATAAGTACTAATCAGCTACCGCACACTACGTCTTAACGGAGGTCAACAAACGCATCACGGATACTAAATAGTACTTATCTGAAATGACGGAGGGCTACGCATGTTTTTAAGAAAATCATGAACGTAATGAACTTGATATCATTGTAGAATTTAATGATTTTGAAAAGGAGTGTTTTTGAGGGTTTTTCCAGTTTCAATAAAGAGGTCACTCCCGGTGAAGGGATCTCGGCTCTTTCCTCATCGAATGGGGTGCAGGATATTCAGGAATACCACTATGCAAAGCAAGAACTAGATAAGCTATCAAAAACAAAACCGAGTAGGTTGCAGTATTTGCTAGTTTCGCTAAATAGGTCACTCCCTGTGAAGGGATATTGGTTCTTTCCTCATCGAATGAGGTGCTGGATATTCATCAAGGAATACCACTATGCAAAGCAAAAACTAGAGCTGCCTGTTTTTAAAAAACTGATTCTACAACATCTTTAGGTTTCCTTCTTTTCATTAATCTCATTAATGAAGTCTCATCATTTAATGTTTCCTAAACATCACAGAAAAATGAAACGAAAATAGAACGTACGCTTATGCCATCCGCATTCGCCACTGGGCCCCGTCATGCACCGTCAGGTTACTTGACTACCGGCAGAGCGGGGGCTGGACTAGCGCGGGTGCAAAATATAAGCAACATTTATTATATATCGTATATAAATTATAACATTCGTCTCACACAGTTATATGATCATATCACAGAACCAAGCAACAGAAGCAACATATGAAATATTGGATATACTAGGATGTCTAATGTAAAACACCGATTCCACGGTCGTGATGAATAGCTAAACCCACATCCCTAGACCCTTATGAGAGCGGCAAGTAACCCTACCAATTCTAGAGTTAAGAGACCCGGTCTCAACTCCTTGAGATGGTCTCCCACTGGACTCTAGAACCCGGTTACTTGTGATTCCCGCCTTCGGTCTATCCTAATGTAGAAAAGTAAATAATATACAACAGTGGTGACATTATCCTCAACCTGGATGCGCCCCAATAAAAGAATATTACATATAAATTTTACATGAATGAAAATAAGAACTCTCATCTCACATAAAAAAAACCGACTATTCATTCACGACGAATCATATCAGCGACACATAATATCATATATCATCAACGTAAGTAAATACGCGTATCCCAAATTTCGTTGACATATAGCAACGAGATTTGGAATACCCCACGTATTACACTTACGGTCGTAGAAAAGAAATGTAAAACTGCAATAATTAGAATCCGCATATCATTAGACATGATAAACCCGGAATATCTCATACTCTAGATTTCATACCTAACCAGATAAATCTTGTATTTTAGTCTCAAATTGAAAACGCTTTTCAATTACTTAGTCGGGGATTCAACAAGATTCCCGACTACATTATCGAATACTCATCGGAAACTTTAGTAGATGGCCGCACCCCCGATTCCGTCGACAAAGTGCACTAAGGCGGAACACTGTGGCCGCAAGCACCCGAGTAGATGCTTTTGGCACCGGGGTTCTCCTACAGTCACTTGGTCGGGGCAATGGGGTGTGGTTACCTAGTAAAGTTATTCGGCGAGTATTCGCGTACAATACGCGATTAAGACGGAGTTTTGATCCGAATCAAGACTCTGTGGCAACCGATTATCCAAGACTAAAACACTAGATTTATAAACAAACTAGTTTTCATAAAACTAATTTAAATGTGGATCCTAAGTACTGCATCCATATCAAACTTAAACCCGAAACAATGTTAAAAACACGACTACGAAATACTCCGTATTAGCCCCTTAACAAAATTAACATCACATGCAACTTTGGCAAAAACAAACATAACTTGAAACCCTAAAACCAAGAGATCAGAATACCATAAAAATTTCAAGGCCTTTTGCTACAGTAAACAAGGTGAGGCCAGTTTTTTGAGCAATCTCACCGGGTCAATTTTGGAATTTTGCCCTCAAATTTCTCTGGTGTTTTAGTTACATCACATGTAATATTTTGCACTTATTTAAAAAATGTTTAGAGACCTTTAAAAATCGACAGAGACTTAGTGTTCGGGTTAGCAGTTTCGGAGTTATTTCGGTTTTGTGTTTTATATACATCGTCTAATCTTCTAGCCTTAGCTCTGATACCATGAAAGTCTACCCTAGCACCACCATGAGGTTCTAATGATATCAAGAATGCCAAATTCAAATTTTTATAGGTGCTAAGCTAAACTAAACAAGATCTTTAACTAGATTATTAGGATTTTAGTTTGATAACAAGAAAAACTAAAAAGAAGTGAAGATGGCTATACCCTCGTAGATCGAGTCATTCACTTCACATGCTCCATGTAGCAGTCCCGTGACTCCACCAGGCTCCACTTGAGGGTTTGGACGAGCTTCCTCCGATGACCTTCGTACCGAAAATGATCCACGCGAAGTCCCTCCAACTCAAGCTATCTCTACACTAAACTCTTTTAGTGTAGAAAACACGTTACACCTGATCGCTAGTCAAGTACTGGATGGTGAAATAGGGGTTTTGAGGCTCACTAATATGTGTTCAAGCTTCATGATTCACATCACATGTGAGGGTTGAAGTTTGAACCATGGTGGCATGAAGTAAAGGAAGAAGATGAGAGCAAGAGAGCAACAATGGGAGCAACTCAAGAATGAGCTCACGTGTTGAATGAATGTGAGTGTGAATGGCAACCCTTGACCCTCACTCATTCAAGCATGGAATTATTGCAATATAAAATTGCAACCATGCTTGAATAGTGGGTCAAGATGAATAAACAAATAGAAATGCCATACTTTCAACCATGCTCCCAATTTCCACCTCATTTCTATTTTCACAAAATAGAATTCATGCCATGCTATACACACACACACACACACACACACACATACACACACACATATACATATAAGAAAATATTTAGTTAGCTAATGATATTAGTTAAGATATAATTATATCAAATATAATATATATCACATTATTAAATCAACACTTAATTTAATAATCCGGCTATATCACATATGACCGACTAATATCATTTATCTGTATATCATATTATCAAATCAACGCTTGATTCGATAATCTGGTTATATCATATATAACCTAACTGATATAACTGCCAGATCACAATACAGTATCACATACATGTATTTAATCAGGCCCACACACATATCACATATGTGTCCTACTTTGTTTCGCTTGCACCAGGGCACTTCTGTATGGGACTCTAAAGACTCATCAATACGCTAGCAGTAGGTAATGATCACATCAGTCACCTACAAGCCGTCAGCGGTACTAACTGGACGTAACAGCTACCCGAGTATTGAGTGATGTGAAGATCAACAAGCAAGCTTATCCATACTCTCCATAAAGCCTATCAGCAACACTATCGTACAGTCCGGTCTCTTCGTCTAATATATCGCATATCATGTCTAGGGGTGGTAAACGTCAGACCCCAGTAACGTCATAAGTCATGCCGATGTCTGGCCCATAACCGTTCAAGAAACAAATGATGACTCTTATCAGTAAATCTCAGCAGCAGCCCTGGTCAGGGACTTCCAGTTATAGCCAATTGAGTATAGCGCAACATCACCCCCCAATACCGGGAGAGATGAAACTCCTCCTATCGCTCATTGCATCCATGTGACTCGGGTTGTACCCAAAATCCACCTGTTTGCACAACTCCTCTTGAGTGTGGTAGGGAGGAAATCAAAGCACAGTGGGAGCCACACAAGACTCTATGACGATCTCGGATTTACAGACTAACCTGTACCAGTGTCACCAGAGGACTGCTATCTGACGATAGGTATAATACCAACTAGGAGCCCTCGGCGAATCCGTTCGGTGTACCCATTCTCTAATGAGCACCTGTGTACAATTTTTGATGTCACACACCAATAGTTATGGGATCAACTATCGTCCTACAAGGAACAATAAACGTACACACTAGTCTACTCTGGAACATCGATGCCCTGTCTCGATATTTCCTCGACTAGGAACAGTTAAAGGATATACTTTTGGACCACCTGGCCCCACTATTATGATCTCATCATAATCCTGGTAGTCAAGTACATATCCTAAGGGCTTTATCAACATGTAAAAGACGGTATAAAAATTACCAGTCTACATGTTAAGATAAAGGTAACCAGCTATCATGTTGAGCAAAAAAGTCCTCTATATATATGTCCAAGCATTCACTATATCAACAATAATGGCATCTAGGGCATACATATTCCTAACAATCTCCCACTTTCACTAAGGCCAGTTGTTGTTGTATCTCATACCCAACGTCCTAAAAGTCTCTTGAATAGCATCCGGGGGAGGGCCTCGGTGAGTGGATCCGCTGTGTTATCCTCTGTATCAACTCTCCTAATCTCGATCTCCCGGAGATCAACTATCTCCCTGATCAGGTGATACTGTCTAAGAATATGTCTGGATCGCTGACGGGACCGGGGTTCCTAGGCTAAAGCCACAGCTCTATTGTCATCACAATACATAGGTACTGGATGCCCAATGGTAGGAACCAAGTTCATCTTATGAACTAATTCATCCAGAAAGCTTCTTGCTTCGAGTGTGTGTCTAAAGCACCCTGGGGACCATGCATGTCTTCAAAATTGTCACGCCTCGCTTCCCAATGTACGGAAGCGGAGACGTGGCGGGCCCACAACGTATTTACTAAGAAGTAAATACGTTAAGCATAAATAAGCAATATATGTAAAAAAAATGCACAAGAATGACAAGTGATATAAAATGAACAGCAACTTTTATTAGCATTCATCTGTACAATTCAACTGCTTTGAAAAAAAGATACAATGATAATAAGCAATGATTGAACAGCGGCATACAGACTGAAATAAGTACAAGATGAACTAGTAGTCCTGCTGGGCAGTGAGCTGGTCCAAGTACTCGTGGTTAGGCTTGATCTTCTGAGAGTCCGGTCCTCCTGACGAACATTCCAAAGAAAGAAATAGACAGGAATGTCGTCAGCGAACTAGCGCTCGGTAAGTCCCAAAAGAAAGAAAGGAATATAGCAAGCAATGAGAATTTGAACTGGTAAGATGTACATGTATAAGATTGCTATTCTAACGTAGTTGTTTGTAACTTGGTACAGAAGGTATTTATGTATACGAGAGGAGTCTATCTTACCCCGTGGACTATGGTAACATATAGTACAAGCCCCTGTCAAAACCCATGGGACAACGGCATGAAAGTTCATGTAGGTGTCTTTTAGTTATCATCTCGTGCCACGCTATATATTCCGTACCAATCTACCCCGTTAACCCCATAATGTATTGTATAGATTATATTTACAAGTCTTGTCAAAACCATGAATACAAGTTGTTCAAGTAGTCAGGTTCAGGATGTAAGTTTGTGGTCATGTCAAGTTATAGCCATGGTCCAGTCAAATCAAGTCTTGTATTCAGGTTTGATATTCGGGTTCATATTCAAGTATACATGTTAGAGTTGGGATTCATGTTTGAATTGGATTCTGGTTTGAGTTTGGATTCAAGTTTGATTTAGACTCAGACTTGAGTCAGACACTTATAACTGATTTGCATTCTGAATTAGATTCGGGAGTCATCGGTAACTGCTGCACATGAACAAAAGGATTTGTGTATTTTTCCAAGACAATTACCATTGATAACACCGTTAAGTTTTCTACCTTAAATAGACAAGTACTCACTTTCTCCGGCTCCCTGGGCTCAAGAGAATTGATCCCGCTTAAACCTATATTTACTAAAGTCCTTAAATATAGTTTTATATAACTCGAGGGGGTTTTATGAAAAATATTTTTAATATATAGTTTCAAAATAATCTCGAGAAATTATTTATATTATTTAGGTTTTCCATGGATGTGAATTTTAAGGATTTGAGGTATTTTAGTGATAATAGCTTAGCTTCGAAAGTTCATAATATGTTACTGTCAAGCTTGACTTTTATTAGTATCTTGATAGTATTTTGATGAAGCTTGAAATTTTTTAATTTGAAAAAAATATAATTTTATTATATTTCGAAAATATAGGAATTGGTAATATTTATATAATTATTAAAAATTAAATTTTTAATTAAGTACAAAAAAATGCGTTTTCTTAAAAACAGCATTTAAAACTTTTCGAGACTGAATGCTCCGTGAGAAGATCTGCATCTCGCTCTACCAGCCCAAGGATGTGCGATAATCCACACCACCCAATAACGGGTCCCCTAAAAAGGGTTGTAGAGACTTATTTGCAAAGGAATTAAAAATACAATTTAAAAGAAAATCATTTTTATAGTAAATGGTATTTTAATGTAATCTTGTATTTGTAACAAAAATATGTTCAAAGAGTATCGTGTTATGGAAACCATGTGTGTATGTGAGGGGTAGGTCGTTACCCCGTGAAGTTTTCTAAAGGTATATTTAAGCAAAACAAATAAAAAAAATGATATATACAAACTTCATGGTATTTTAATGTAAAAGTTAAATTAAAGTTATCTTACGTGATATTTTTTATTAGAAGTTGGTTCTATACATTGGTTTTATGTTAACAAATATGGTGTAGGAATGTAAATGAAGAATGTGTAAGAAAAATTAGAATTATAGAGTTTTAGAAGAAGATGTCGGTATTAACTCCACTTCCGATATATGTTTTGAAATGAACTTTTAAAGAAGAAGAAGAGAGATTGGGAGGGACTTACTAGCTAGTTAGGTTAAGAGAAGGTAGAAGAAGGGAGGGTTGTCATCGTGGCGTCGTGGAAATTCCGGAATTTGTTTCGATCCTCGTCGGAACTTGATCGCTTACTAACTCATCTTCTACTCCTCTTGTACTTAGAAAATTTTAAGAATTTTGGCTATAATTTTCAGAATGATGAAGGGCTAAAGTATGGGGTAATATTTATAGTGTGGAATTAGGGTTTTGGAATTAAAAGAGTGAATTAAAATGCATTAAAATGATAATAAATGAGGATTTGAAAGGTCTCTGAGCAATCAAACAGTGAGGGGGAGTTAGGGGTAGGAGAAGGGTAGTGTGTGCAAAGCCCGGGCATCATTTGCCACGGTTCACCCATCCCCGCCGGCCCTTTGAGGCATTCCGCCGGTCGATTTGAGGGGTTGGGCCAGTGGATTCTTGCCACTTGTTCCTCTCTATATTTAAATCATTTTGCACATGTTTGATTTTTCTGTCTTTTCATTTTTGTGTGCATTGCATATGCAAACTTTTGGGCTTCCAAAAATTTTAAAAAGAAAATAAGAAAAAAATAATGTGTTTTATGGGATTCGAACACAAGGGCTACGTCACAGCAGTGCAAGGCTTTACCAGTGAGCCAAAATTGTTACTTCTTAAACAAAAATTAACTTATAACTTGTACTCAGGCTTGTAAACTCCTTTATGTACATTAAATTGAAAAATTTTATACAGTAACTTTAGAGTCGTTGCAAAAATCATCGCCCTGCTCCCCGGCGGGCGATGCTGAGGCGAGTCAGATCCTGGCGGTTTGCTGATCTCCATAGGTGCGGTCTATCCCCCCGTTATCTAAAGGGAATTTGAGGGTGGGGTGGTAAGTTGAGATCTGAGCCCGAAGGGCGTTCAAGATGGGGCGTCCCAGGAGGATGTTATAGAACGACGAAATTTTGGCAACGAGGAAGTTTACCGATATGGTTCGCGTTTTGCTAGCGTCCCTATTGGGGTCAAAAATTACACCCCGGTTGACCAAGCCAAAGTCAAAGTCAACCCCAAACCAAGTGGCCCCAAGCCCAGGTCAAAGAGACTGGCCCCGTGACAAAAGGAATGAAGCCATAAATTGGTTTAATGTAATTATTTATATATATATATATATATATATATGTATAGAAATAAATGTATGTAAAATAAGTAAAAGGCCAAAATTTTGTAAATCCCATGGCGTATGTGCAAAAAGAGATAAGCACATAAGGTATGGGGTGGCATAAGTGCCATTTGGCAAAGCCCAAGGGGCTATATGTAAAGTGTGTAGGTTATAAAGGCAAACATGATGATAATATCTATGACAACAATTCATTCTCCCAAAAAACTAGGGTTTGTGCCTCCATCCTCTCTCTTCCAAGTTCTTCTTCCTTTTCATTTTCCAATTAAATTAAGAGCTTAGCTCTTCTTTTTTTTTTTAAACTAAATAAGGTTTCACCATAAACCCACCTATCAAGACTCCATCAAGAGAAAAAAAGGGTCTCTTTTTTTATCATCCAAGATCTAGATCTTGGAGTGTCAAGAAAACCCATTTTGGGTTTCTTCTCAAAAGAGAAAGGAGAATAAAATTCTTTTGGTATTTTAACTCCAGAATAAAATTCTTTTTGGGGAGTTCAACTCCATATTAAATCTTTTTGGGAGTTCAACTCCATTTAAAATTTTCTGGAGTTTAACTCCACATTTAAAATTCTTTTGGAGTTTAACTCCACAAAAAATTCTTTTTGGGGAGTTTAACTCCACATTAAATCTTTTTAGGAGTTAAACTCCATTTAAAATTCTTTTAGAGTTTAACTGCACATTTAAAATTCTTTTGGAGTTGAACTCCATGCAATAAAATTTTTTAATTAATTTTGGAGCCTCACAGGGAAGACTCCCATCAGTGGGAGCCTTCCTATCCCCCCTCACGTGAGGGGGAGAGCTCCTATTAAATGGGAGCCCTTTGGCCTCCCTCATGTGAGGGGAGGGCTCCCATTTATTGGGATCCCTTTGCCTCCCCCCCCCCCACGTGGGGCCACGTAAGGGAAGAGCTCCCATTTAAAGGGAGCCCTTTGCCCCCTTCACGTGGGGTCACGTGAGGGGGGAGGGCTCCCATTTAAATGGGAGCCCTTTGGCCCTCCTCACGTGAGGTCACGTGAGGGGAGGGCTCCCTTTTTTTAGTTTCCTTTTTCTTTCTTTCTTCGTTCTTTTCCTTCTTCTGATTTTTTTTATTTAAAAAAATATTAAATAAATTATAAATAATAATTTTTTTAAAATAACATTTCTCTGAATATTTATTTATTTATTTTTGCTTTTTATATATATATCTATATATAAAATTATACATATATATATATCCTTTTTTCCTACAAATGGAACAAAACAAAATGAACACGTCTCCGTTATAATATGTTCAAAGAAAAAAACACGCACTCCACAACACTGTTCCCGTTAGGAAAAATTTCTAACGGGGCGCTGCCCCGTACCCCTTGACCCCCAGCCCGCTATCCGGATAGCGGGACCCCCGTAAAAACTCTGCGGTGCCTCCGATATATCCAAAACCCCTTTAAAACACAACACTTCATATTAAGTTCGCATGACCTGTTTGACCCGTCAATCGGAGGTTCTCTCACTCCAAAGGCGAGGGGTAATTAACTGCAGCTTAGTCCGCGACTGCCGGAGATTCAGATCCACACAATCAATAAACCCCCGCCTACCCTAGGCAGGGGGAATCTGTAGTACGCCTGACAAGCGCGGGTATTCCCATCTCAATGGGGTGACGAAAAACACCCTACAGATCCTGGCACGCCCGGTGGGCCATATCTCGGGTCAAGAGTTCATGTGAACTCATTTAACATATATGCCGATATTTGTAATGAAATAATGTTTTTCCGTGCAGCAATCAACTTTCAATGACAATGTCTCCTAAGGTGGATCCAGTTTCTGATGCGACCCCAATTCAGTACGTGGTCAAGATCAATGCTCGCGTGGTTCTCCCCGCAAGCCTCAGTCGACAGTGGGAGGAACTGCCCTGCCAGTTTGGTTCCGTCATCATCTACCCTGCCGGAAGCGCTCATCTGGCAGAAATCCCGGCAAAACAGGTGGCCAAGCCGGTCTCAAGGGGCAAGAAACCGAATGTTGTGATCGCTAAGGCACCGCGACCGAATCTTAAGACGGTGTCTGAACAACTCTCTGGTGCTCCAGCTAGGGGCAAGACTTCCGGTACAAAGGGCAGCATCAAACGTTGCGGACGAGCTCAGGCAATGACTCTAACAAATGCACAATCAGGCGTATCTCCAAAGTCTTCCAACGCCCGGTCTACGGCAGCTTCCCGAAGAGCCGTAACCAGCCAAGTGCTCAAAACAGAAAGGCTGAGACAGAAGCGGCTCAGGTATCGAGCCAACAAGAGGGCCAGGACTCCGGCCAAGTGGAATCTTGTGAGATTCTAAGAGCAGAGTCATCCTGCGACGACGGCTGAGTTGACCGTAAAAGTCAGCAATTCTTTCGAACCTCTAAAGTGGGTTCAGAAAAACGCCATAACCGCCAGAATCAAGAAGACGGCAGTCTGAACGATGTCGCAAAGAGACGTGTCCCAGCCCCGACAGAGAAAGCATGACACCATCTCTTCAAGTGTCTATCAGGTGCTCTGTGCCGCGCGAAAGCAGCGGGGCAAATCCAGAAAAGAAGCGCCGGCACCATTCAAGAACCTGGTCAGGCTAGCCGCTTTCAGTCGATTGCCCGTTACCGAAACAGGAAGGCCATGACAGCGATCCGTGAAATCAGCTGCCGGTAATAAAAAGACAGTAGGATATGTTATCCATACGGTTTATATGGCGGGCGGGCATCCCAGTGACAACTTGCACAGCAAAAGCAAGGATGGGGCTACCACATCCCAAGCCCAATCTAGCTTGAATGTGGTTGCCGCTTCCCAAGATCAGCCGTCTCCACTGGATGAGGGAAACCCTCTCGATGAGGCCGATAGGCAGATTGACCCCTCAGTCCATGTAGAGTCAAGCTCGTATAGCGAGAAAGAGCCGACTTTCCGCCTAGAACCGCAGAGCAAGAGCTGCTTCAAGAGCTTCGAAAACAGCTCAGGAGCAAAGATAAAGAAATGGCTAAGCTTTACTCCAAAATCAACGACCTGACGAATGTTGTGATGCAGCTCACGGCTCAAATTGCTCAAGCGCCTCCCAATCAAGCACAAGTCTCTACTCACGAGCCGAGTCAGGACAACCCGAAGCAACCAATGCCTGTCCCTTTGGGTCCATGATTGGTCGAGCCGCACGAAAGCTGGTCACATTCCGCTTCTGGGGACGCCTTGGCCCAAGATAGCACTATCCCGCTAACACAAGATCGGATAATGGATTTGGTCACCGGCAAGGTTAAAACATTGGTGGCCGAAGCCGAAGCTCAGAAAAAATTGGCAGTAGTGGACGGCTATATCCCGCATAGTACGATCTGATCGAGTTTCCGAGTGGCTACGTCATTTCTAAGTTCGGAAGATTTGACGGGACGGGAAAAGCAAATCAGCACATCGCCCACTTTAAAGCGTCATGCGGAAATACAGGGGGCAACGACGCACTTCTTCTTTGTCAATTTGTCAACAGCCTGACCGGTGTCGCCTTCGACTGGTACGCGAGCATACCAGATAGGTCCATCACTTTCTTTGCCCAAATGGAGTCTCTGTTTCGGCAAAGATTCATGAGTGTTAGTGACAAAATCTCCATTGCTGACCTTGTGAGGACCAAGCCGGGGAAGAATGAAAGCAACACGGACTTTATTGCCCGGTAGCGCAACCTCACTGTCAAGTGCGAACCGCCGCTAGAGCAGGACCAATCTGTCAGCCTCCTCATTGGGAACCTCAGCAATTGGATGGTCCCATTCTTGTGTACAGCAGGCCTTAAGATGTTTCAGGAGCTGACCAAGAAAGTCCAAATGCTGGAACGCTCGAAGCAAGAGCCTAGTCCGGACTCTCAGAGAAACAAGACTTGGAAGAGCAAGAGGGACGGCAACCGTAGAAGCGGGAATTCCAGCAATACTAATGTCTTCAATGCGTCTGTTTCCTGATTTAAAATCAGGAAAGCTTCTGGGAAAAGCTTCAGAAGAGGGTCACGTGCCAACACGTGACTAGCGGTCACGTGTTGGCACGTGACACCTAAGCACATCATCAGGGCAAGTTCAGTTTCCTGACTACGTTGAAGAAAAGGGGCTTCAGAAAGAGTCACGTGCTCCCACGTGACCAGGGTCACGTGGCGACACGTGACATTTAAATGCAAGTGTCAAAGGCAAACCGGTTCCCTGATCAAGTCAAGGAAAAGGCTTCAGAAGAGGTCACGTGCTCCCACGTGACCAGGGTCACGTGTTGGCACGTGACGTTCAAAGCAGCAGACTCGTTCTCCAGTTGAACCAAGGAAAGAGGCTCCAGACAAGGGTCACGTGCTCACACGTGACCAGGGGTCACGTGGTGGCACGTGACGGTTAAGCAGCAATCAGAAGACAGAGCGCAAAAGAAAGAGGAAGGATCGTTCCAAGGGGGTCACGTGCCCACACGTGACCAGGGGTCACGTGGTCACACGTGACCGGCTTTCAAAGCCCATTGTGTTAACAGAATTAAATTCTGAAAGAAATTCAAATCTTTCCAAAGGAAAGCGGCTATCTGGAACCAATCGAATTAAAGATTCAGAGGTGGTGAAATATCATCTATCTATGGGAAAATCTCGGGTTTGGAAAGATTTCCCCTTTAAATCTAACCGAAACAACAAAGGAAAAATCCCTGGATTTGAAATCCAATGGTGAATAAAATTCACCTAATAATCCAAAGGTCCAAAACGAATTATGGATGCAAATCAAATCTCTCATGAAGATTCGTCAAAAACTGATTGATTCGGCTGCTTCTCCTATAAATAGGAGCCAAGAGACACAGAGAAGAGATATATATACAGAGACAGGGAGAGAAAAAGAAAAGGAAGAAAGCTTCGATACTTGGAGAAACTTGGATCTTCTGCAAAAACCCTAGGTAAGAAAGGGAAAAGCTCCTTGAAAGAAAAAGAGAATTTAATTCTCAACAGAGTTTAACTCTGATACATAAAACAGAAGAACATATTTCTTCTCTCTTTGATAGAGGATCTGCAAAGTGCACATCTTCCCTTGAGGTTGAGAATTTAATTCTCAATGGGTTGAGATCCTGCCATGCAGATCCAAAACATAGAGAGGGAATGCAAGCACGAGAATTTAATTCTCACAGAACTATAGGAATTTAATTCCTTTAAAATAAAATTAGGGCTTGACCCTGTATCATGGGAATTTAATTCCTTCAGAACAGAGAGAAACAGGGTTTAACCCTAATTAAGAACTTAGTTCTGTTGAAACAACGGGAATTTAATTCCCTTAATCATCATTTAACAGGAAATGGGAATTCAATTCCTTAAAAGCTGTTATTAGGGTTTAACCCTATTCAGTTCTTCACATATACGAGGGATTTAATTCCTACGGAAGATTCAGAGTTCAACTCTACTCCAGAATATAAGTCTTCAAAAGGAAGTAGGAATTTAATTCCTCTGAAATTTAAAGCTCAAGGAATTTAATTCCTGAAAAAAAGATTAACAGAGCCTCTAAACAAAATACATGAAGGCAGGGTCACGTGCCACCACGTGACCCCCCCAAGAGATCTACAGAAAGCCCCTTTGAGGCAGCACCCCGCGTGACCCACGTGACCCTCGGCAGAAGCTCTAATACATAGGCATTTGAATGCCCATCACGTGATGGCACGTGATGCTCTGAAAGATGCGATAATCTCAGCAGAATAAATGAAGGGAGGGCGCTCTCACGTGCTGCCACGTGACCCCTCTTGCCTTAGTGTTTAACACTAAATTAAAACTCTCGAACCCAGTGTTAAAACACTGTTGGGCCTTAGTGTTCAACACTAATTAAAAAGCTTTATTTGCAGTGTTCAACACTGATCTGTTTTAGTGTTTAACACTAATTTGAAAAGCCTTGTTGCGGGTGTTTAACACCAATTATCTCTTAGTGTTAAACACTAACTTGTCAACCTCATTCCCAGTGTTCAACACTGACTGCTCTGTAGTGTTTAACACTAGGCTTTGGCCCAATTGGCCTAAATAGATAGAGGCAAAGCCTCTCCTGATTGGACTTAGCCCAAGATGGCCATAAGTCCTCAATTTGTGATTAACTGGGCCAATGGGCTCATAACATAATTAATCGGTCTTGATCCCAAATTGGGCCAAGGACTATTTAAGTCATTCCGGTTCTAGTGTACATCTCTTCACTCCTTTGATACTTGGCATTGTAATCCCTCAATGTCTTCAAAGAGGTGACGGGTCCCGACGACCACACATTGATATGGACTGTGGGGTCCTTAAACCCGTGTCTAGCGCAAAATTCCTGGTTACGTGGAACGCGGATAATGTCACTCTTTGACCCCGTGGAAAACGTCCAGAGCGGAGCCTGGTCCTCGCAGAGCACGGCAGTGAACCCGTGTGAAGCATCCAGAGCACATACCGGACTGTGGGGTCCTTAAACCCATGGACTACGACGTCCTTAACCTTGACCGAGATGTCTTAAAACTAACAATGGACTGTGGGGTCCTTAAACCCATGGACTACGACGTCCTTAACCTTGACCGAGATGTCTTAAAACTAATAATGGACCGCAATGTCCTTAAACTACCCATGGACCGCAACGTCCTTAAACTACCCATGGACTGCAATGTCTTTAAACTAGAACAATAGAGCCCCGTATGCTCTTTTGTCGGATCTAAACGGTCCCGTTTAAGTTGATCTTAGCCTCAAAGATGGCTAACGTATCCTTAAACCTTCAAACAGATTGGACTATGAATCCCCCCCAATTGACTCTGGCTCGAGGGTACATCTCTGAACTCCTCTGACACCTGTCATTGTAATCCTTCAACGTCGTCAGAGAGGTGATGGGTCCCGACGGCCATACATACAATGGACCACTATGTCCCTAAACTGGAACAATAGAGCCCAAACGCTCCTTTGCCGGATCTAAACGATCCCGTTAAGTTGATTTTAGTCACAAAGTTAGACTAACGTATCCTTAACAAACGTTTGAGCCGATCTCAGCCTCGAGTACGGCTGACGTATCCTCAAACCAAACCCCCAAACCCAAATCTAAGATAATACGGATTTGGACTAGTCCACGCCCTACGGGCGACGACATAACTCAGTCTCCGTAAACAATCCACGGGCAACAAAATACAAAACAAACACCCACGACACGAAGTGACCATCTGGAGAAGGAGAAAGTTGTTACCGCAATGCGGTAGCGTAATTAACTGCAGGGGCTTGCGCCTGCAGGGAAGAGCGTCCCCACAATCAAAAACCCCTCAAACGAGGGGGAATCTGACGAAGTCTGCTACATCGGACGCATCCGTCTAAACCTTCGATACCTGGTGCCATAAATCAACTTGGCATCTTCGGAGAGGTGGACGGATAGCACCAATTAGCATCTGCCCCGAATCTCAGGCGAGACGTCATGTCGCGCCGTCTTTCGGAGGGGAACAGATTCTGGCACGACCGGTGGGACCTTTTCCTCTTTCCACTCCACACTTCGTGTGTCGTGACTCGCGAACCAATCGCGGTTCGCTAATGGTTGCCCTTGGGTTTTAAGACACTAAGAATTGGCGTCTTGCTTATTGCAGAAAGCAAAGGATCGATGGCTTCTACTTCCGTGAAACTCTCCAACTGCTCAGACTGCAATTGCAACCAACGCTCTGCCTCGCCAGGAGGTATAGCCTACGGACCCCAAGCTGCTTCGCTATTCACAATGCCCGTGGAACAGGTCACTCGCGCCACCACAGGATTGTTCTTTGGGACCATGCTACCGCCGACAAACTTCACCGCTCCAGTGCTGACAACAGAAGCTCTCAAGAAGTCGGTCTTTGATCGTCTTACCCCTGTCGCGGCTCCTCTCAACGAGTCGCCCAACGTCAACGCCTCGGTCTTCTCTAGATTGGGCCAGAAATCCTGCAAACCCATCATGGGGCCTACAATCTCAGAGAAGGCTGCTTCTAAGAAAGTGGCTGCTCCTGCTGCCCAAAGGACGTCGGTCTTTGACAGGCTAACACCAACAGCGACCCCCCACCTACACAGGGGGCAAGACGAAACCATTCTTACCGCTGACCCTACGCCGTCCGCTCGACACGCTCGACGTCGCCATTGGCGCCGAGTAAGGAAGGCTGGGGGCAACTCCCCCTCCGGGTTGACTCCATCGGCCCCGGTGGCAGAAGTTAATGCTGCTGTTCCGACTTCGAAATGCTAAACAAGGTGCGAAGGAATTCTGCTACTGCAGTGCTGAAGAGGTCTCCTCCCCCATTAAAAAAGGTTGTGGAAATAAAACCCGAACAGCCCCGATCTCCTCAACGGCTATCTTCCAAAATCTATAAAGTTTGGCGGCAGGCCCGAGACTCGATCATCGATCCAAACTTCTCCCGCCAGCACAAGAAATTGAAAATCCAACCGGAAGCTGGTCACCAGGCTAAACCCCAAAGGGCTGTTGATCAACTGGCTCATAAAAGGAGGAGGCCAGAGAAGACCCCACAGCATGCAATGACGGCTAAAAGCACTGAGCCCAGACGCCCTAAGTCTGGGGGCATGGTGGTGCACACTGTTTACATGGCCTCTGGAAAAGAGGAAAGCCGCACTTCTACGGGCCACCGACCGCTAACCCGATCCGTGACGAAAGCCCAGGAGCAGCAACAAAAGCTTCAAGAAATGATGAATGCTATGGCCGCACTCACCGGACCAAAAGAAAACCCAGAAACGTCCTCAGATGCGCGCCAGGAGGAAGAAACCGACGCTGAATTCCTTCGCCGGATACTGGAGAAAAAGGACAAAGAGGCTGCTGAACAAGCGGCCAACATACAACGGATGGGCCTTCTCTTCCAAGATATGATAGGAATGATGATCCAGCAGGACTTACCCGCCGAGGATCCCCCAATCGTTCTTGAAGACGACCGAAGAGAAACGTCAAATCCACCACCAGCCCTCTCAACGGCCAAGGAGGAGGCAATCTCTAAGGCTGACTTGGCTGACTACATAGCCCAGCAAATCCGGGTTCATCACGCGACTGAAGCAGCTGGTCAAGTCGTGAAAACGGGGCGGCCGTATCCGAGCTGGTACGACCAAATCAAATACCCGCAAGGCTATACGATACCAAAATTCCACGTGTATAAGGGGACCGGCAATCCCCATCAACATGTCGCCCAGTTCCGGGCCCTCTGCGGTAACACCGGCGGTGATGATAAACTGTTGCTCCGCCAGTTCGTGGGCAGCTTATCAGAAACAGCGTTCGAATGGTATTCGGAACTCCCAAACGATTCTATCAAAACATTCGCTGACATGGAGTTGTTATTCACTCAGCGATTCGCAAGTGCCAGCGAACGCACTCCAATAACTGCATTGATTAACGCCAGGGTAAAACCAGGCGAAACCTGGGTCCAGTATGCTATACGCTGGCGGAATTTGTGGTCGAGATGTGAACAACGCATTGAGGAGGCACCCGAGGTGGGGATGTTCGTGGGAACCCTAGACCCCCACGCAACTATCTCCCAGTTTATGATGTTCTTTAAGCCAACCACATTCCAGGCTTTGATCGACAAGTTGGCTCAGATGGACCAGATGGGTCATAGACCACCTCCCCCGAAGTCGGAACCTCGGAATGACAAGGGTAAAGGAAGAGCAACCTTTGTTGCGAATGCCCAACAGCAACCTAACGCCCCGAAACCGGCAGATCAACTGGAGGAAAGGTGTCGGTATTATAATGAGAAGATGAAGCGTCCCTACTCGTTCCCACGGGACAAGACGAAACAGCTATTCGAGCTGGCAATACGCAACAGACTTATAAGCCTACCAAATCCAAGGCGACCGCCGCAACCCACCGAGGCGAATAACCCTAACTATTGCCCTTACCATCAAACGGTAGGCCATCCGATTGAAGATTGCTTCGTCTTCAAAGGATGGATTGAAGACCAGTACCTCCAGGGGAAGTTTGTACTGTCCGAAAAGTGGAAGGTGAACCCACCACAACCGCATACTCCTAAGAAAGCAGATACACCGGGGGCAACCTGCTCCTTTATTGAAGAAGCTCCATGGGAGGTCGTATTATCAACTAAAACCAAAAGAATGCTGAGAGACCTTCATGCGTGCCCTGCGATCGAATGGAAGGACCCTCTTGAACCTCAAATTATCGAAGGGATGCTAATACGCCGCCCAACTACAAAGACTCGCGATAAGAGCCCAAATACTCACACCCAATCGTCAAAATCTTCAAAGAAAAAGAAGAAGAAATCCAAGAAGCCCGTGAAGCTTGGAAACGAGCACACGAACTTGCAGAAGCAAATCGACGCGTTGGAAGAGTACAATCAAAAGGCGCGAACTCCTGTCACACTGCAAGAGTTCCTCAACCACATCTTTCAAGAGGAAGATGATGGAGAGAGCTCGTCAGATGAATCCGAAGGATATGTGGCGAGTTGTAACGTAATCTCCCACTCGCTTACCGATGATGGGAAAACTCCTGGCACTAAAAAGTTGGAGGCAGAGCCTGTACCAGAGCGTGCATGGCCAACAGACGAAATGATTGACGCTTTTCTAGACGAGATTCGTCTAAAATGTAAAGCGGACCAGGAGCGTGAGATGACCACGTCGGAAGGAGCCAAATGCGGGCAACTGAACGAAAGAGTTGAACTACCCCTACCAGAGCGAAAGGCATCTGAAGTAGACAAGAAGATATTCAAGACGAGGAAAAGGTTTGCCAAACCCATGTCAATGGGAATGAAGCTACCGCCCTCGGAAGGAAACGCACACGATGGGGTGGAGAGGCACCCTAATTATTGCGCATATCACCGGAAAATATCACACCCCACGGAGGAGTGCGACGCCTTTAAGATATGGTGGCAAGGATATGTTGCTCGTCGGCAACATGTTAAGCGCATGAAACGCAAGAGCCGTCGGGAGCGAAGAAGTACTATCGATGGGCACGACAGAGCTACTGGCAACTGTTACGTGGTAAACGCCAGGGAGTCACAAGTTCTCACCTTTGGGAGCGACTCTGATGAAGAAATCGCTCTGGGCCCTCTCTTCAAAGAATCCGTGTTGGGGAAAGAGGAGGAATCGGAGATCTGCGAGAACATTCAGCTGCGCAATCGCACACTCCCAGAAAAGAATCTCGGGCCCGGGAATAGAAAGGATAAGGGAAAGGAAAAGGTCACTGAAGATATCACTTTAGATGACCAAGTCATGAGAGAGCTGGCTGTCAAAGACCCTCCTAGGAAGAGTAAAGTGGACTATAACATCCTCGCGCACCTAAGGAAGCTACCTTCTCAGCTTAGCATTCTCGATGCCCTTCTGTTATCAAAAGAAGCGCGAGACTCACTAATTAAGACGTTACAAGAACCTGAGCAATTCCAAGCCTTCCTCGCCACTGAAAAGATGAAGGATGAACTGGAGGAAGTGCATACAGCCGACATCACTTTCGGTGATGAAGACCTCCTTCTCGGGACGTGCGACCACAACCGTCCCCTATATGTCTCCGGATACTGCCATGATATCAAGATAGGAAAGATTCTGGTGGATAATGGATCCTCCGTCAATCTCCTTAATGTTCGGGTGTTGAAGGAAATCTGCATGAGCGTGCAACACCTCGCTCGTGACAAGATTACTATCTCCGGTTTCGATTCACAATCGTCATGGACTCTCGGATCTGTGATACTAACATTACGCTTTGGACTTCTCGTCACAGACATCAAATTCCATGTCATTGACGCCAAGACCTGCTACAACGCCTTGCTCGGTCGTCCTTGGTTACACGAATACAACATCATCCCTTCTACACAACATCAGTGTATGAAGTACTTTAAGGATGGTTTCGAGTATACCGTAACAGGTGAGTTAAACCCATTTTCCGTGAACGAAGTCCGCAAATACGAAGATGCGAAATACTTTTTGCCAGATTTCGAGGATACAGAAAGGTGTCGCAACCCGGAGAACAAAACCGTCGCCACCATCCCCGTTTTCGGAAGCGACACCGAAGAAGAGGAAGAGATAGTTTACGCAGGGCCATCTTAACGCAACAACCTGGGGACGCCCGCCCCCGTGTTGGTCTTCGGAAGTGATTCAGAAGATGAAGTTAATGCTGTGTTCTCCAATCGGCTGTCAATACAAGCACCCCCTGGCGATGACCATAGTTTGCAAATCACCATGGTACCGCGAGAACACTACAAGGATCTCGACACGCTTCAGGCTCACAATGTGCAGGACTTGCAAACATTTTACGTCCCTCCCAGGCGAAGGGGTGAGAAGGTGATCCTATTCTACCGATCCTCAGAGTCGAAAATAGAGAAAGAGATCTGGCATGGCGCGGATGCTACACTTGACAGGCTCCAACCCATCCGTCTGCCCAGATACTATACAAATGGATTAAAGAAGCTGTTGAAGCGCCAAGGAGTACCTTTAGAACAGACCGTTCGGCAGGCGCGGTTCTACAACAGGATTTGGGATGTCCCCGGGACTCAACGCAAATTGCCCAACGGGAAGATGGAAACACTCGGGCTTGGATACGCAAGAGCCGGAAAACGGGAAAGGGCTCACAGCAGCTACGCTATATATACCTTTGATGAAGAGGAGGATGCCCTGTCAGGAGACGCCAACCCCCCACCAAAACTAGACCCCACGATTGAAACGCCGAATCCGTCGTTTGAAGAACGAATGGGCAAGCCTATCAGGAAAGTGGGTCAGAAAGCTCGAGAAGACCACAACCGCGAAATGGCCATCTACGAGAAGGCCAGGACGCAACGTCTATTTCAACGTGCTGCAAAAGACAAAGACGCTTATCCTCGTCAATCCGCTGTACGAAAGGCCCGACACAGAGACGGAAATAAATCAAGAAGCGGCTCGGGTTTGTCCCTCATGAAGAAGATGAGTCGAGCGTACTCCTTCCCCCGAGACAAGACGGAGAGGTTACTCAACCTCGCTATAAAACATCAAATGATCACGCTTCCAGAGTCTAGACATCCTGAGCAAGCTAGCAAGGCCTCCCATCCGAGTTATTGCTCTTATCACCAAGCCATAGGACATCCTACCGAAGACTGCTTCACCTTCAAGAACTGGGTCGAGGACCAGTACCGACGGGGTAGATTCGCTTTATCCGACGGCTGGAAGGTAACGCCGCCGCAAAAGCATGAGCCCAAGGCCGCAAGAGCAGAACCGGGTCCACCTCAGTCCAGGGAGCGGGTTCGCACTTGTTATACGATTACGATATTAGGAGAAGAGCCCGAGAACGTAGATGACCTTCCCCGGTGCTTTGAGAACAGCGATGATGAGGTGATCTCGGAATTTCCGCCCGCTCCGAAAGAACTGGAAGATGGTATACATACTACTGCAGATAACCTCAAGAAGATTGAGTTGGGATCGGCAGACGACCCGCGACCGACATTTGTCAGCGAGCTGTTATCCGAAGAGATGGTGGCTGCGTTAAAGGACGTGCTTCTACGGCATAAAGATTGCTTCGCGTGGAACTACTCCAAGATGCCAGGATTAGATCCGGAGATTGTTGTGCATAGATTAGCAATATCCCCAGATATCAAGCCAGTCAAGCAGGCGCCAAGGAGGATGCGACTCGAGCTTGAGATGAGCATCAACGCCGAAGTCAAGAAGTTGATCGATTCTGGATTTATCCAAGAAGTCCAATATCCCGACTGGATCGCCAATATCGTCCCGGTAATGAAGAAGAATGGGACGGTACGCATATGCGTGGATTTCAGGGATCTCAATAAAGCCTGTCCAAAGGATGATTTCCCGGTGCCGGTAACCGAGCTAATGATAGATAACACGTCCACTCACGAGGTTTTCTCCTTTATGGATGGTTCGTCAGGATACAATCAGATAAAGATGCATCCCGAAGACCAGAAGCATACCGCTTTCCGCACCCCTTTGGGTATATTTTGCTACAGGGTTATGCCCTTCGGTCTAAAGAACGCTGGCGCTACCTATCAAAGGGCCATGACAAAGATCTTTGATGACCTCATACACGACGTCGTCGAGTGCTATATCGATGACCTCGTAGTAAAGAGCATGTCATACGAAGATCATTTAAAGCATCTGGAGACTGTATTTCGACGCCTTCGGCAATATAATTTGAAAATGAATCCCCTCAAATACGCGTTTGGAGTCTCCTCGGGCAAATTCCTGGGATTCATCGTTCGACACCGAGGTATTGAAATAGATCCGTCAATGATTAAGGCGATCATGGAAATGCCTCCGCCAAGAACCCTCAAGCAGTTGCGGTCTCTCCAAGGGAAGCTCGCATACATCCGGCGGTTTATCGCTAATCTTTCGGGCAAATGCCGTCCTTACAGCCACCTGATGAAAAAGGGAACTCCATTCGTTTGGGATCACAAATGCCAAGGTGCACTAGACGAGATCAAGCAGTACCTGCAGAACCCTCCGGTGTTGGCTGCGCCGGTCAAGGGAAAACCCCTCATTCTTTATACAACCGCCCTCGAAGGTTCCTTGGACGCATTATGGGCACAAGAGAACGATCAGGGGAAAGAGAGAGAACTCTACTACTTAAGTCGAGTTCTACTGGGGGCAGAAAGCAACTACTCTCCCATTGAAAAACATTGCTTGGCGTTAATCTTCGCGATAACAAAGCTCAGGCACTATGCGCTGGCGCATGAAGTCCGTCTCATTTCAAAGGTGGATCCCCTTAAGTACTTGATGTCGAAAGCCATATTGACGGGACGACTCGCTAAGTGGGCCCTGCTCTTGATGGAGTTCTCGATAACGTATCAACCTCTCAAGGCAGTGAAAGGCCAGGCCATTGCCGACTTCCTCGCCGAGCACCCGATACCGGCCGATTCTCCTCTGAACTGTGATTTGCCGGACGAGCATGTATTTGATGCGATTAGCGGCGGAAGCGCCCGATGGGAACTCTATTTCGATGGAGCGTCCTCCATAAAGAAACAGAAACAAGGCATCCCAATGATCAAATCAGGGATAGGCCTCATCTTCGCAACTCCACAAGGAGGGATAATGCGCTTCGCCTTCTCCTTAACAGAGCCGAGGACAAACAATGAAGCTGAATACGAAGCTCGGATAGCAGGCCTCGAGATCGCCATCGACATGGGAATTGAAGACCTCCTTATATACGGGGATTCTCAGCTGGTCGTTAGTCAAGTAAATGGTGACTACCAAACGTGCAAGCCGGAGTTGATGAAGTACGGCGAAAGGGTGCAACAACTATTGACCCAAATTCCCTCCTATGCCTTGGAGAACATACCGCGCGCGGAAAACAGCAAAGCAGACGCGTTGGCTAAACTTGCTAAAGAACTGGCTGACGAGAACCTTGATGACGTCAGAATCGTGGTACAAAGCCGTCGAGTGCTCGCCCCGGCAGAAATATCTCCAGAATCATGCGAAGAGAAGGGAGCGACTGAGCAGACGACCCTACAAATAAAAGACCATGAGAAAGCCGAAGACTGGAGGGAAGTCTTCATAGACTACTTTAAGTCCCACCGAATGCCCAAAGAGGCGTCCTCAAGACATCAGCTCATGAAACGAGCTTTATCCTTCGCTTTCGTCAACGATATTCAATACAAGAGATCGTTTGATTCTCTATGGCTGAGATGCTTAGGACCTGACGAAGCAGAAACAGTCATTCAAGAAATTCATGACGGACTTTGCGGTTCTCACCAAGCAGGCCCAAAGATGAAGTTAAAAATCAAACGGATGGGTTATTACTGGCCCACGATGATCCAGGACTGCCTCGAGTATGCGAAGCAATGCCACTCATGCCAGATTCATGGAGACTTCATCCACCAACATCCGAATCCACTGCACCCAACGCTGGCTAGTTGGCCATTCGAAATGTGGGGGACTGACATAGTCGGCCCCATTGAGCCAGCATCATCCCGGGGACACCGTTTTATCCTAGCGACAACTGATTACTTCTTCAAATGGGCAGAAGCAGTACCACTGAAGGAAGTGAAGACGGAGAATATCCTCCATTTCTTCAAGACGCACGTCATCTATCGGTTCGGAACTCCACGGCGGATTATCTCCGATAATGGGCCGGCCTACCGAAGCCATAAGATTAGCCGCTTCGCACAGCAGCACAATATAGACTGGAGATATTCTTCGGTTTACAATCCACGAGCTAACGGTCTGGCCGAGGCCTTCAATAAGACCTTGACGAAGATCATAAAAAAGACCGTTTCCAGGAATAGGAGAGACTGGCACGAAAGGCTGCAAGAAGCCCTTTGGGCTTACCGAACTACATTCAAGACGGCCACGAACACAACGCCGTACGCGTTGGTATTTGGGACGGAAGCAGTGCTCCCCCTCGAGATAGAGTTACCCTCTCTACGAGTAGCAGTCCACCACGAGCTGACGAACGAAGAAAATGCTCACCTTCGGCTTGAGGAGCTTGATGCCCTCGATGAAACCCGGCTCATAGCGCAACAACATCTAGAGGCCTACAAAGCAAAGATGACACGCTCGTACGAAAGATTGACCAGGCCGAGGACATTCCGCCAAGGCGAACTCGTACTAGTGGTCAAAAGACCTATGATCCCCAATCGTGCCAAGCGAGGAAAATTTGAGCCAAACTATGAAGGCCCGTACATCATAGACAAGGTCTACCAGGGTGGAGCCTACCTACTCATGGACATGCACGGTGAAAGGCCTTTCAGGCCAATAAACGCCCGCTTCTTAAAGAAATACTATGCTTAATAAGCCACAGCCTGGGTCAATGATAGATGACGACGACTATGTCCGCTCACTATCTTCCTAGGCTCAGACTTTACAAGCAGCAGCCAGCCTTCCCATATCGACGGACCGAAACGTCCTTAAACTAACGGCAGACCGAAACGTCCTTAAACTATCGAAGGACCGAAACGTCCTTAAACTAACGGCGGACCGAAACGTCCTTAAACTATCGACGGACCGAAACGTCCTTAAACTAACGACGGACCGAAACGTCCCTAAACTACTACCGCAACATCCTTAGGTTGACGAGATGGATAAAAAAATAAAAGAAAAAGAAGAAAAAAAAATGATAAAAAAAAACGGTATGTCCATAAGCAAAGTGGGCACGGATGAAAACCCGAAAGGGCTCCGTGAGTAAAAATAGCAGGGCTGCCGGCAAGTGTTCGTGAAAACCCGAAAGGGCGCGACCTTGTAAAAAAAAAAAGTGAAAAAGAATATAAAAAAAAACGGTATGTCCATAAGCAAAATGGACACGGATGAAAACCCGAAAGGGCTCCGTGAGTAAAAACAGCAGGACTACCGGCGAGTGTTTGTGAAAACCCGAAAGGACGCAACCTCGTTAAAAGACACTTGTAAGGTCCTCTCGACCTTGTAAGGAGAAACCACCTGCGTGAGATCCTTACGACTCACAAAGGAGCAGCACACTTAGGGATCCTCACGATTCCTAAGGAGAAAATACACTTACGAGATCCTCACGACCCGTAAGGAGAATTCTCTTATGGGACCCTCACGGCTCATGAGATTTGAAAGTCTTAAGTTACAGAAGCCTGAACCTGTTCTTAAGCAAATCCTCCACAACCTTCGATATTGCCCTACAAGAGGCTCAATACTGACCCTTGTATACAATCCACGGGCGCGAATAAACATTTCCCCAGCAAAGTCCAACCCTCGTAGGTCCTCTCGACCCATAAGGAGAAAACCCTCTTGTAGGATCCTTACGACTTACAGAGGAACATACACTTAGGAATCCTCACGATCCCTAAGGAGAAAATACACCTGCAAGATCCTCACGACTTGCAGGGAGAAATACCTTTGTGAGACCCTTACGGCTCATGAAGTCAAAAGCCTTAGTCGACAGGACCTTAACCCTGTTTGCTAAGCCACCTTTGTTCAACATCGACAGAGGCAAATGATGATTCGCTCCTGGCAATATTCCAGTTGCAGCGATGCTGATGCCTAAACCGGTATCAAATCCTAAGTTCTTTCATGGCAAATGATGATTCGCTCCTGGCAATATTCCAGTTGCAGCGATGCTGATGCCTAAACCGGTATCAAATCCCAAGTTCTTTCATGGCAAATGATGATTCGCTCCTGGCAACATCCCAGTTGCAGCGATGCTGATGCCGAAATCGGTGTCCAAAATCCGAGCTTGCGGCGAAAAAGCTAGCAAGCCACACATGCCTACAAAATAGCCGAAATGATGAGGCAACCTGCAATAAAAAGCAGCAAGTAAGAATGAAGGCATAAAAAATAGCCGAAATGATGGGGCAACTCGCAATAAAAAGCAGCGAGTAGAAAATAAATAAATAGCCGAAATGATTGGGCACCGCGAAAAATAGCCGAAATGATGGGGCAATCGCGACCTTCGCGATATAAAAGCTGAAACGATAGAGCATCGCGGAAAAAGAAATAAAATAAAAATAAAATGTATGCCTTACAGGCGATGTTCCATCACACCCTGTATACAATCCAATGGCATAAACAAAAAGGGAACGTACCTCCCTCCCCCAGGTTTCACCAAAGAACGAAGCTAAATCTCGACGGGCCATAAGCGACCTAGAGATCATCCCAACACTCGTCTCGTAACAACGGACACAACTTCAAGCTAAGCGGAACAACGGCAACTCCCAGTTCCATGGCTCGGTGGTGTACATATCGCCAACAGTCAAACCTTCATCCCGTGAAATGCGGATATATTCAGCAAAATTCCTGGTCACGTGGAACGCGGATAATGTCACTCTTTGACCCCGTGGAAAACGTCCAGAGCGGATCCTGGTCCTCGCAGAGCATGGCAGTGAACCCGTGCGAAGCATCCAGAGCGGAGCCTAGTCCTCGCCTAACGCGGCAGTGAACCCGTGTGAAGCCTCTAGTGCAAAATTCCTGGTCACGTGGAACGCGGATAATGTCACTCTTTGACCCCGTGGAAAACGTCCAGAGCGGATCCTGGTCCTCGCAAAGCATGGCAGTGAACCCATGCGAAGCATCCAGAGCGGAGCCTAGTCCTCGCCGAGCACGGCAGTGAACCCGTGTGAAGCATCTAGTGCAAAATTCCTGGTCACGTGGAACGCGGATAATGTCACTCTTTGACCCCGTGGAAAACGTCCAGAGCGGAGCCTAGTCCTCGCTGAGCACGGCAGTGAACCCGTGTGAAGCATCTAGTGTAAAATTCCTGGTCACATGGAACGCGGATAATGTCACTCTTTGACCCCGTGGAAAACGTCCAGAGCGGATCCTGGTCCTCGCAGAGCATGGCAGTGAACCCGTGCGAAGCATCCAGAGCGGAGCCTAGTCCTCGCCGAGCACGGCAGTGAACCCGTGTGAAGCATCTAGTGCAAAATTCCTGGTCACGTGGAACGCGGATAATGTCACTCTTTGACCCCATGGAAAACGTCCAGAGCGGAGCCTAGTCCTCGCTGAGCACGGCAGTGAACCCGTGTGAAGCATCTAGTGCAAAATTCCTGGTCACGTGGAACGCGGATAATGTCACTCTTTGACCCTGTGGAAAACGTCCAGAGCGGATCCTGGTCCTCGCAGAGCATGGCAGTGAACCCGTGCGAAGCATCCAGAGCGGAGCCTAGTCCTCGCCGAGCACGGCAGTGAACCCGTGTGAAGCATCTAGTGCAAAATTCCTGGTTACGTGGAACGCGGATAATGTCACTCTTTGACCCCGTGAAAAACGTCCAGAGCGGAGCCTGGTCCTCGCCAAGCACGGCAGTGAACCCGTGTGAAGCATCCAGAGCAAATACCGGACTGTGGAGTCCTTAAAATCCACGGACTATGATGTCCTTAACCTCGACCGTGATGTCTTAAAACTAACGATCAACCACCCCGATTCCCTACGGATTCTGCCTTGGTCTAAGGGTACATCTCTTCACTCCTTTGATGCCCGGCGTTGTAATTCCTCAACGTCTTCAAAGAGGTGACGGGTCCCTGCAACCAAACACCGGACCGTGGAGTCCCTAAACCCACGGACTATGAGGTCCTTAACCTTGACCGTGATGTCTTAAAACTAACAGCGGACTGTGGAGTCCTTAAATCCACGGACTATGAGGTCCTTAACCTTGACCGTGACGTCTTTAAACTACGATACCTTAATAGACCCCTGACTCCGTGAAACACGGATAAGGATGATCACATCCGGCACTTGCAGGCCCTCACGACCTGTAAGGAAGAAAAACTCTCTTGTGAGATCCTTACGACTCTCAAGGGAAAAACCCGCTTAAGGATCCTCACGATTCTTAAGAAGAACTTACACCTATGGGATCCTCTCGACCTGTAGGGAGAAAAACTCTTTATGAAACCCTCGTGGCTCATAAAATGCGAAAGTCTTAGGAAGCAGATCTTAACCCTGAATCCTAAGCCAATGCTGTCCTGCAAGGAGATCAAGATAGAATATCCGCAGAATACATTCAATAAAAAGGGGGACACACCATTGAGAAAGAAAAATGTATCTTTTATTCATAAACCAAAATGGGTACAAAGTACAATTCATGAAAGAAACAAAAAGAAAATACTCTTATCCATGAGTACGTACAAAAAGGAAGGAAAAGATACAAATGTTTCAAGCCGGCGGGCGATTCAGCAGCTTGGTCAGCTCATCCTGCTTTTGCTGGACCACGGCTTCATGACGCAAGATCTCCAAAAGACGAGCCTCCGCCTGAGCTTGTTGGGCCTGATATGAAGCGAGCCGGGCTTCAAGCTCTTTCTCAGTGGCCTTATGGGCCTCGACCCTCTCACGAGTGAACGTGGCAGCTTTATCGAGAGCCACCACCTCTTTGATGGACTCCTGAAGCACCCGCCAGAGTTCATACGCTTTGTTGGCTTTGGCTGTGAGATTGGCTTGGAGCTCGCCCAGCGCCTTGGAGGCTAGCTCCCTTTCCGAGAACTTGCGACCGAGCCTCTTCTCACATGACGTCATGTTTGCCGCGCACCGTGCTATCAGCCCCCGTAACTCCGCCTTTGCAGCCACGGCCTCCGAGGAAAGGTGAGAACATTCAAGGGCGTGCAGGCAAGCCTCCACTCGCCGGCAGAACTCCACCCAAACTCGCACCACCTCTTCGCTGTGGTAGGTGGCAAGAAAAGGAAGAGAACCGTTAGCCTCGGCAGCGAATGCTTCAGCCGTGGTCGTGCTGCCAGCACGAAGCTCCTCGATCAGAGACGACAAGGAGACGAGGCTTAATTGGGCCAAGCGTTCTGAAGCCCGCAAGGCATAAGGGCCAGGTGGCATCACGATGCGCGACTCCAACGCCGTGGAGACTGGCAGAGCTGTTCAAATTTGGAAGACGTCAGCAAAATTCTTAATCAAAGAACGAGTGAGAGTGCAATGAGATGTCACTCACCGACAGTCGTGCAAGTAGGAGCTGAAGGCTCCCCTGGCCCTTCGAGAACCTCGACCTCATCATCGGCTTCCAGAACTGTAGAAAACATCAATGTCAGTACGCAAAATAACGACGATGCTATGAGAAGGGATGGACGACACCAACCTTGCCCAGACGAGAGGACAATGCGTTGAGGGGAGATCGCCTGCGGAGCTGCCATCTCCAATAAACGCTGAAATGACTGTCGAGGCGACAGATCCGCGATCGTGGTCGCCAAACCGCGCAATTCTGGGAAAGATAAAAAAGTTCAGACTATGAAGGGGTTGCTAAATTAAAACACGGAGGAATACCTTCAACAGTCCTCCCATTCTGAGCCGGGGGGATAGCAGCTTCAACGGTCTCCGCCATGACCTCAGGCCCCAACAAAGGAAGAGTAGTCCCGACTACCTCGCTCCCAGCCTTTGGGCCGCTCGCAGTAGGAGTCATTGGGGCGGCGGCCTCCAAAGGAGCCTCCTCCAAAGGGGCAAGCACTCCCTGATCAAGAACCGCCGCTGGAAGTTCCACCATGAGAGGAGCAGCCTCGTCAGCCCCCTCCATATCCCGCAAGGCCTCATTGAGAATTTTGGCGGGCTTTAGCTTTAATAGGCCCGTAGGGAGCTCCCCCAGCGTCGAAGACTCTGCACGATTCAAATAAGAATAATGATATATATGCACGGGCATAAATGATCGGAAAAACTACAAAAGAAACACAATGTACCTATACGCAAAGAAGCCCTCAATATGGCTTCTTCAAGCCGCTGCTCCTTCTCAAGGAGGTGGGCTCGCCGGGGTTCAAGGGTAGACTCATGACCGCCGGTCCACAAAGAAAGTGCGTCAGCTGCATCTTCTGAAGCGGCCTGCTTCAAAGCCCTTTCTTCCCATTCCTCCAGAGGACCGATAAATCGCCGCCGAATCCACGAAGGGTCTTCGTAAAAAATTACAGCAGGATAAGACTTCTTCGGAACCTTGGCGTTATGAGACGCGTCTTTTGAACGCCGTATGGCCTCAGCCAACTGTGCGGCCTCCTCATCAGCCAAACTCGGAAAGAGAAGTCCAGCGTCTGACCCTTGCAGGGCCAATGGTTCGTCTTCAAGGATAGGCTCAGACTCCACCACAGAATCAAGCGGGGCAGTAGCCGCTTTCCTCCGCCGTTTAGACCCAGAGCCGGTCGCTGAGGATGACCGCTTCCTCCCTCGTGAAGCCTTAGGGCGGCGCTGGCCCACATCGCCCTCAGCGCCCTCATCCCTGTTACTCTCGTTCGGTGTCACAACCGAGGACGACATCGCCATTGTTGACGCCACGGGGGGCGGTGTCACCACCGGCAAGGGTGCTACTACTGGGGCCCGTTTACCTCGCGATCGAGAACCCAAGGGCATACCAGCTATTGGAGTAAGGTCTACCCCGGACTCCCCCGGAATGAGCGCGGTGCCAATCTCCCTCAAAGGAAAGCGGACTGGAACCCTCGGTCGTAGCTTAGCCCCAGGAACCAGAGGAAGGGTATCGTGGCCGAGAAGCACCCTCCTTTCCTCAAGAATGATTGGGCTGACCCGATGAAGATACCAACCCGTAAACACGCCCACGCATCGGGGCATGTACTCGGCTTCAGGGACCATGAAATGAGAGCCGGTATTCAGCCTCATGAAATGATGAGCGGCATCGCGAACAGCATCGAGCGAAGGGATCGGGGCAACTATAAAAGCCTCGAAAGGAACGCCCTGGTCGTATCCGAGCTGTCGGGCAAATCGATGCGGATTGTACCGCATGAAAAGAGCCGCACTGTCCTGGCGAAACACCAAGTAACCCGGTCTAATTGCATACAAATACGTGGCCTCCCGGGGCTTCAGAGAAGGCGCGTTGTCTTTCGACTGGTCCCAGAGTTGTTGGACAGGACCCGAAGGAGTAGACAAGACCCGATCAGTAAAAACCAACCCGCCAGCGGTGGCATGAGGAGAAATTAGCACCCGAATAGCCCCGAATTGAGTCGGGTCGGCGGCAGAAGCATCCACTAGCCGCATAAGTCGTGGAAAGGGGTAGGCATCGTAAAATGAGGGCCTCTGATGCATGGCGAAAGCCCCCAATACGTGCATTTCGATCCAGGACGTGAAATAGTGAAGCGAAAAGTTTACCACATCCACCCCAGGCGTAGAGGTATTAGCTGCGGTGCCCAATCCATTATAGAGGTGCGCCAAGGCCGGGATGCCGATGGCCAACCGCGTCCCCTCAGCAATACGATGAGCCGGGTAGATGACCGAAGCTCTCATGAAGCGGCGATGCATGGGAATAACAAACCAACTAAGCCAAACACTGACAAACCCCACGAAGAATGTTTCCTCATCCATACCGGGTGCTGCAACGGAATCAAAAGACATCGGCGACACGATGGGAATATAATATTGTGGCAGGTCCGATTCAGCGGTCGGTAGCTTCTTCGGACCAAACCCAAAGGGGTCTCTGATGTTAGCAAACTTCGGAGCAGTCTTCGATATGACGTCCTCACGAAGGAAGCAGGAAATGAAGCTTTTAAAGGTAACACCCTGCTCCTCAGATTCAGTGAACAATCGATCAAAAATACCCAGCGCCTTGATCAAGCTGGGGCGCTTATGGCGAACAGCATTCTCAGCAGACAGGCCGTCAACCGGTGCAGACTCGGGCTCAAAGACATACTCGTCAGGAGGCAACAACTCCTCATACAGTGCACCCCTGATTGGCAATCCCGAGATTTCATAAAACTCTGCAAGAGAGATCGAGACCTCACGATCTCCTAGGATGAAAGTGTTGGTAGGAAGATTCCATTGGTTTAAAAACGCCTTAACCCACCAGGCATGCGGGGACTTATAATGAAAGAGTGACGCGTATATGGCCTGATAAAGCCCGACTTTCTGCAACCGCGCCCGATGGGCAGAAAGGATGTAACGAGCCCAGAGAAGGTAGCCCGTAGGATGCCTAGGAGTGAGCCCTATCTTATAAATTTGCCCCCACGGGTGGGCCTCACCCTGGCAGATACGCCGTCCCAAGATGTCTATGGCCGGGATCGGATGATTCGATATGCCGGTCGTCGAAGGCTCCAGCCTCCCCGTTGGAGTCCAGTTGGGCATTTCCACAGCAAAAACTGTCCTTGGAGGATCCATCGGTAAGAATGGGAAAGTGGGCTCCGTCGGCACCGCGCAAAGAAAACTCCGGCGACCCTGAATAATCTGACTGTACCAAGGTCCCCATTGAAGAAGGTTGGTGCAGTTCGGGTCATGGGCCCGAATCATCGCCATCGCCTCCTCATCAGATGGTGACTGAGGAAAAGCAGCCTCCGAGCGAGAAAAGGGAAAGCGTGGAACAGAAGCCATTGCACCTGAAATCCGGTAAAGGAAGACCGTTAAAAGAAAAGTTAGCAATATATATTCATGCACGAACATGAAGACTAGTTGAAGAAAACAACAGCAAAGTTTCCTGGGACCATTGGCTACGAAACACATGGGCCCCACAGAATCCGGATGACGGCTCATTAATGATGAGGCCAAATAGTTACAATAAAACAAAGGGAATATCCTCATTTAATAAAGAATGATGACCATGCACATCCCCCCAACAGGATCTGTCTCGGGCTCTACAGTGAATCCAATAAAATCAAAGGAATTAAATTCCCACAAAAAGACATCATTACAAAGTCCCCATTGCATTAATTGCAGGAAGAACAACCTAGGGCCAAGAGACCTCAGGAAGCCTCTGTGTGAAGAAATCAAGTCCTTCATTGGAATTAAATTCCTTATTAAGAAAAGGGAATTAAATTCCCAGAAACATTTTTGGATGGAATTAAATTCCATGGATTTGAACCGCCATCATCATCTCCCCAAAGATCATCTAAACCCTAAGAGATCTACAGTTGAAAGGTTAAGCGGTTTCATGTTCTTATGGAAAATATGAAGAAAAAAGGGTAAAAACCCTTGTTTTGGATTTAAAATCCAGAGGAATGTGAAGGTCCATCGTTTGTCCAAGAACATTACCTGAGGAAAAAGGATTCTTTTCGAACAGAGTTAAACTCTGAAGATTGTTTCAGGACAGAGAACTAAGCTCTGAAAGCGAGAATTAAATTCTCAAAGAAGAAGTTCTCAGAAGAAGAAGATGAGCAAAGCGAAGGCTCCTATGAAGAGACGGAGGTATTTATAGAAGGCAATGGAAACGTTTCATCTCGCCAGATCCCTAGAGGAATCCAACGGTCACAAGGGGTGACAGCGTTGCACTCACGTGCAGACACGTGAGAACAACGCTGTGGGGGCATTTGTTTCCTGATTTAAAATCAGGAAAGCTTCTGGGAAAAGCTTCAGAAGAGGGTCACGTGCTTACACGTGACTAGCGGTCACGTGTTGGCACGTGACACCTAAGCACATCATCAGGGCAAGTTCAGTTTCCTGACTACGTTGAAGAAAAGGGGCTTCAGAAAGAGTCACGTGCTCCCACGTGACCAGGGTCACGTGGCGACACGTGACATTTAAATGCAAGTGTCAAAGGCAAACCGGTTCCCTGATCAAGTCAAGGAAAAGGCTTCAGAAGAGGTCACGTGCTCCCACGTGACCAGGGTCACGTGTTGGCACGTGACGTTCAAAGCAGCAGACTCGTTCTCCAGTTGAACCAAGGAAAGAGGCTCCAGACAAGGGTCACGTGCTCACACGTGACCAGGGGTCACGTGGTGGCACGTGACGGTTAAGCAGCAATCAGAAGACAGAGCGCAAAAGAAAGAGGAAGGATCGTTCCAAGGGGGTCACGTGCCCACACGTGACCAGGGGTCACGTGGTCACACGTGACCGGCTTTCAAAGCCCATTGTGTTAACAGAATTAAATTCTGAAAGAAATTCAAATCTTTCCAAAGGAAAGCGGCTATCTGGAACCAATCGAATTAAAGATTCAGAGGTGGTGAAATATCATCTATCTATGGGAAAATCTCGGGTTTGGAAAGATTTCCCCTTTAAATCTAACCGAAACAACAAAGGAAAAATCCCTGGATTTGAAATCCAATGGTGAATAAAATTCACCTAATAATCCAAAGGTCCAAAACGAATTATGGATGCAAATCAAATCTCTCATGAAGATTCGTCAAAAACTGATTGATTCGGCTGCTTCTCCTATAAATAGGAGCCAAGAGACACAGAGAAAAGATATATATACAGAGACAGGGAGAGAAAAAGAAAAGGAAGAAAGCTTCGATACTTGGAGAAACTTGGATCTTCTGCAAAAACCCTAGGTAAGAAAGGGAAAAGCTCCTTGAAAGAAAAAGAGAATTTAATTCTCAACAGAGTTTAACTCTGATACATAAAACAGAAGAACATATTTCTTCTCTCTTTGATAGAGGATCTGCAAAGTGCACATCTCCCCTTGAGGTTGAGAATTTAATTCTCAATGGGTTGAGATCCTGCCATGCAGATCCAAAACATAGAGAGGGAATGCAAGCACGAGAATTTAATTCTCACAGAACTATAGGAATTTAATTCCTTTAAAATAAAATTAGGGCTTGACCCTGTATCATGGGAATTTAATTCCTTCAGAACAGAGAGAAACAGGGTTTAACCCTAATTAAGAACTTAGTTCTGTTGAAACAACGGGAATTTAATTCCCTTAATCATCATTTAACAGGAAATGGGAATTCAATTCCTTAAAAGCTGTTATTAGGGTTTAACCCTATTCAGTTCTTCACATATACGAGGGATTTAATTCCTACGGAAGATTCAGAGTTCAACTCTACTCCAGAATATAAGTCTTCAAAAGGAAGTAGGAATTTAATTCCTCTGAAATTTAAAGCTCAAGGAATTTAATTCCTGAAAAAAAGATTAACAGAGCCTCTAAACAAAATACATGAAGGCAGGGTCACGTGCCACCACGTGACCCCCCCAAGAGATCTACAGAAAGCCCCTTTGAGGCAGCACCCCGCGTGACCCACGTGACCCTCGACAGAAGCTCTAATACATAGGCATTTGAATGCCCATCACGTGATGGCACGTGATGCTCTGAAAGATGCGATAATCTCAGCAGAATAAATGAAGGGAGGGCGCTCTCACGTGCTGCCACGTGACCCCTCTTGCCTTAGTGTTTAACACTAAATTAAAACTCTCGAACCCAGTGTTAAAACACTGTTGGGCCTTAGTGTTCAACACTAATTAAAAAGCTTTATTTGCAGTGTTCAACACTGATCTGTTTTAGTGTTTAACACTAATTTGAAAAGCCTTGTTGCTGGTGTTTAACACCAATTATCTCTTAGTGTTAAACACTAACTTGTCAACCTCATTCCCAGTGTTCAACACTGACTGCTCTGTAGTGTTTAACACTAGGCTTTGGCCCAATTGGCCTAAATGGATAGAGGCAAAGCCTCTCCTGATTGGACTTAGCCCAAGATGGCCATAAGTCCTCAATTTGTGATTAACTGGGCCAATGGGCTCATAACATAATTAATCGGTCTTGATCCCAAATTGGGCTAAGGACTATTTAAGTCATTCCGGTTCTAGGGTACATCTCTTCACTCCTTTGATACTTGGCATTGTAATCCCTCAATGTCTTCAAAGAGGTGACAGGTCCCGACGACCACACATTGATATGGACTGTGGGGTCCTTAAACCCGTGTCTAGTGCAAAATTCCTGGTTACGTGGAACGCGGATAATGTCACTCTTTGACCCCGTGGAAAACGTCCAGAGCGGAGCCTGGTCCTCGCAGAGCACGGCAGTGAACCCGTGTGAAGCATCCAGAGCACATACCGGAATGTGGGGTCCTTAAACCCATGGACTACGACGTCCTTAACCTTGACCGAGATGTCTTAAAACTAACAATGGACTGTGGGGTCCTTAAACCCATGGACTACGACGTCCTTAACCTTGACCGAGATGTCTTAAAACTAACAATGGACTGTGGGGTCCTTAAACCCATGGACTACGACGTCCTTAACCTTGACCGAGATGTCTTAAAACTAACAATGGACCGCAATGTCCTTAAACTACCCATGGACCGCAACGTCCTTAAACTACCCATGGACTGCAATGTCTTTAAACTAGAACAATAGAGCCCCGTATGCTCTTTTGTCGGATCTAAACGGTCCCGTTTAAGTTGATCTTAGCCTCAAAGATGGCTAACGTATCCTTAAACCTTCAAACAGATTGGACTATGAATCCCCCCCCAATTGACTCTGGCTCGAGGGTACATCTCTGAACTCCTCTGACACCTGTCGTTGTAATCCTTCAACGTCGTCAGAGAGGTGATGGGTCCCGACGGCCATACATACGATGGACCACTATGTCCCTAAACTGGAACAATAGAGCCCAAACGCTCCTTTGCCGGATCTAAACGATCCCGTTAAGTTGATCTTAGTCACAAAGTTAGACTAACGTATCCTTAACAAACGTTTGAGTCGATCTCAGCCTCGAGTACGGCTGACGTATCCTCAAACCATATCCCCAAACCCAAATCTAAGATAATACGGATTTGGACTAGTCCACGCCCTACGGGCGACGACATAACTCAGTCTCCGTAAACAATCCACGGGCAACAAAATACAAAACAAACACCCACGACACGAAGTGACCATCTGGAGAAGGAGAAAGTTGTTACCGCAATGCGGTAGCGTAATTAACTGCAGGGGCTTGCGCCTGCAGGGAAGAGCGTCCCCACAATCAAAAACCCCTCAAACGAGGGGGAATCTGACGAAGTCTGCTACATCGGACGCATCCGTCTAAACCTTCGATACCTGGTGCCATAAATCAACTTGGCATCTTCGGAGAGGTGGACGGATAGCACCAATTAGTATCTGCCCCGAATCTCAGGCGAGACGTCATGTCGCGCCGTCTTTCGGAGGGGAACAGATTCTGACAATGAAGACAAGCGAAAGGTGAGTGAATCCAAAACCAACCGGTCTTGAAAGCCAGTGCTAGAAGGAGAAGGGCCTTCCCTAGAGGAGAAAAAGAACAAGGTTTACTCTTTCAGAAGGGACAAGGTCCGCAAGATATTCAAAGATGCCTTGAACAATGGTCTACAATTGCCGGAGTTGAAGAGACATCACGAAGCAAAATGACCGACAATCCCCTGTATTGCCCATACCACAGAGTAGTGATCCATGCGATTGAGGATTGCTATATCTTCAAAGACTGAGTCGAGAAGCAGTACAAAGCTGGAAAGATCGAGCTATCCAAGAGTGTGTTGGTGAACAATCAAGTTGCAACCACCAACTTTATACAGACAGAAGCTAAAGCCTTCTGGGAGCAGACAGCTGAACCCGCTGCCCTGAGAAATGGAACTGACTCACCGCAGCCTCCGTGGAGTACGCACATATCTAATAAGACGAAGAAGATGCTAAACCTACTTCGGAAAGAGCCCAGAACGGAATGGGAAGGGCAGAAAAAGCCTACCATTCCAGCTGCCATTTCGGCTCCATCAGGCTAAAAATCCAAAAAGCTCAAGAAGAAGAAAAGTGCAGCTCGACGCGAAAAGAGTCTGCAGGGAGATCGATCATTCAAAAATATATTGATTCCCTCAAAGACTATGAACAGAAGGAAAGAAGTCTAATTCAATTGAAAGAGTTCTTCCTTGTAGGAGCAGCTGAGATTTTGGAGAAGCTAGAAGAAGACTCCAATGAAGATATCCCTATAGTGACCTACTATGCCATCCATCTGGGCAGCGACTCTGAGGAGGAGCTCTGTTTTCCCGAAGAGAACGAGGAGCTCGCCACAAAGGCTAACCAAATCCAGCTCAGAAGCGGCAGGGCTCTACTGCCAAGTCAGGGCAACGCCCCAAAAGGGAAGGAAAAACAAGTCACTAATGAAGAAAATGGCGGAGAGCCGGCTCCTGAAAATTTGAGTCCTTCCTCAGTGGACTATAATGTCTTGGCTCATCTCCGAAAGCTTCCATCTCTCCTGAGCATCTACGATGCCTTGGTCCTATCTAAGAAACTTAGAGATGTTATCATCCATGCTCTACAAAACCCTGATTAATCCGATTATGCTCTGCGGAAATTAATATGAAAGAAGTCCAGTATGCTCTGCATGCCGCCGCAGTCACGTTTAAGGATGAAGACTTGCTGCTGGGAACGACTGAGCATAATCGGCTGCTTTACGTCACAGGGTATAGCGACGGAGACCGGATTAATCGCATATTGATTGATCCAGGGTCCTCAGTGAATATCATAAACTTGCGAACTCTGAAGAGTTTGTCAATGGATGTCCGACACCTGTCAAGGGAAAGGATTGTCATTCAAGGCTTCAATCAAAATTGCAACAAGTTTTGAGATCCATAGCTCTGCTAATCAAATTTAGGGATCTGCAGACCGAATCTAAGATATACGTGATCGACGCTGACACGTCTTATAAAATTCTCTTGGGGCGGCCGTGGCTCCACGATTATGGCATCATTTCGTCAACTCTCCATCAGTGCATGAAGTATACTAAAAATGGTGAAGAAAGACGCATTGATGGAGATATCCAGTCGTTCGATATGCATGAAGTCCGATATGAGGATTCTCGGTACTTTAGGAACCACCGAAATACTAAGCCACAACTGACTGAGGACAGAGCGGCCCAAAACCCAAAAGCAAATCTGAGCTAGCTGTCACCTTCGAAAGCAAAAACCCCCAAGTGCGCCCGCGTTTCGGTGGTGACACTGATGAGTCCGATGCTGGAAGTCCGTCCTTCCGTAAAATTTGCCCTCGTTTCGGTAGCGATACGGACGAATCTGATACTGAAAGCCCATCTAGCAGCAGCCCTCATCTTGGTAGCGACACTGAAGAGTCGGAGGAAGAGGACTTGCCTTGCAACAGCTGTGCAGATTGGACCCCCATGCAACAAGCGAAACTACGAGAGACCTTCGAAATTACAGAAGGGTCCCTGGTTGTCACAAGGGTGCCGGAGCAGATGTGCAAAGAGCTCGATGCATTATCAGTCTCTACCGTGGATCAGCTGAAAACTTTCTACGTTCCAGGAAGAAAAAATGGACAGAAGAGCATCCTGTTTTATGGGTCAAATCCTGTTGTGCACCCGGACGATTTGTCTGTCGCGTGCCTTCTCTATGAGAGAAGCATAAGAGCCGTCCTCAATCTCAGATACTATGCGCCCGAGATGCGGGAATATTTCAAAAGGTGCGGATGCCGGGTATATCAAACGGAGTCCGAAGCAAAGTTTTATGAAGGGTTATGGCATCCGCCTCAGGTCCGAGCACTCATCGATGGAAGAATTCCAGATAGACGGGGCATAGGTTTCATCCAGCTTGATTCCAAGGCATGCTAGATGATCCATGTTGGTGAAGCCAGCGAAAGGTCTGATGATGATGATGAGCTAGCCGAGCCAGAAGAAGCTCCTCAAGAGCTCGAAGATGGAGGACAAGCAACCTTTGACGAGCTAACAGAGATTGATTTAGGAACGCCCGATAATCCAAGGCCGGCCTACATCAGCTCACTCTTATCATAGAAAATGAAAGAGCAGATAATCGCCCTGCTGCATGAGTTCATCGACTGCTTCACATGGACGTACAAAGAAATGCCTGGCCTTTCTCCTGAAGTGGCCGTGCATAAGCTGGCTATATCTCCTTATGCTAAGCCAGTCAAACAAGCTCCTCGAAGAATGAGAAGGGAACTGGAAGAAAAGGTCATCGAGGAAACTAAGAAACTCATCGATGCCGGCTTCATCAGGGAAGAGAAATATGCAGACTGGATCGCATGCATAGTCCCAGTGAAGAAGAAAAATTGGCAGATCCGAGTTTGTGTCGATTTCAGGGACCTCAACAAGACATGTCCTAAAGACGACTTCCCGCTACCGGTCATGGAAATGATGGTCGATGACACCTCAAATTACGAGCTGTTCACCTTTATGGATGGCTCGTCTGAATATAATCAGATCAAGATGTCGCCTAAGGATGAGAAACACACAACATTTCGAACCCCGATCGGAATATACTGCTACAAAGTGATGACGTTCGGACTGAAGAACGCAGGTGCTACATATCAAAGGCCAATGACCAATATCTTTGATGACCTAATCCATAAAGTCATCGAATGCTATGTTGATGATCTGGTCGTCGAGACTAAAGCTAAGGCCGACCATATCCAAGATATTAGGACCGTTCTTACCAGACCGAGGGAATACGATCTGAAGATGAATCCTCTAAAGTGTGTTTTTAGCGTGTCATCAGGAAAATTCCTGGGCTTCATAGTCCGACATCGAGGGATCGAAGTTGACCCATCAAAGATAAAGGCCATCATGGAGATGCCCCCTCCAAAGAGTCTGACGCAGCTAAGATCTTTTCAAGGCAAGCTTGCTTATATACGAAAGTTTATCTCAAATTTATCGGGGAGATAGGCCCTTGTTCTCCGCCGAAAACAGAGATAAGACCGCGTAGGTTCGTCTTGCCTGAATTTCGAGCGCAGATGCTATTTGGTTTTATCCATCCACCTCTCCGAAGATGCCAAGTTGATTTATGCCATCGTGTATCGGAGGTTTAGACGGATGCGGCCGATGTAGCAGACTTCGTCAGATTCCTCCTCGTTGAGGGGTTTTTGATTGTGGGGACGCTCTTCCCTGCAGCGCAAGCCCCTGCAGTTAATTACGCTACCGCATCGCGGTGACCACTTTCTCCTTCTCCAGATGGTCACTTCGTATCGTGTGTGTTTGTTTTGTTTTTGGTTGCCCGTGGATTGTATACGGAGACTGATTTATGTTGTCGCCTGTAGGGCGTGGATTAGTCCAAATCCGTATCTTCTTAGATTTGCTTTTGGGGTTGAGTTTAAGGATACGTTAGTCTCATTTGAGACTAAGATCAACTTAAACGTTTGTTAAGGATACGTTAGTCTAATTTTAGACTAAGATCAACTTAACGGGATCGTTTAGATCCAACAAAAGAGCATTTGGGCCCTATTGTTTAGTTTAGGGACATTGCGGTCGATTAGTTTAAGGACATTACGGTCCAATGTTAGTTTAAGGACATCTTGGTCCAGTTTAAAGATATCATAGTCTGTAAAGGTTAAGGACATCATAGTTCATGGGTTTAAGGACTCTACAGTCCGAGGTTAAGGACATCATAGTCCATGAGTTTAAGGACCCCACAGTCCATAGTTTAAAGACGTCATAGTCCGTGAGTTTAAGGACCCCACAGTCCATGGAATGATTGGTTATCGGGACCCGTCACCTCTCTGAAGACGTTGAAGAATTAAAACGACAAATATCAAAGGAGTGAAGATGTAATACCCAGCCCTTTTTGTACGTCTATATCCGTATTTCCTTTTCATCTATAGAATTTTATTCACAACTATTTATTATTTTCAAACTTTCTAATCTATTTTAATTCCCCACTCTCTTATTCTATTTTCCTAGTCGGCCTCTTCATTTTGTTTTACTTATTTCTATTCCGGCCCAACCCACTCTTTCCTCAGCCCATTTCTTTTAGTGAGCCCTTTTCCTATTTATTAAATTTAAGTTTCCCTATCATTCTTAAAAACCCGAAATTCCCACACAATAACCCTCAGCACCATTCCTTCAACCCAGCCTTTTTCGATTTTCTCATTAGTTTATTTATTTAATTTAAACCCAAAATCTATTTCCTCAGCCCAAATTTATTTTTCCTTTTATTTTTATAAATCCCAGCCCAGCCCAACTTTTCCCGGCCCTCTCCCTATTTTTTTCTCTTCCAATAAATTTTCCATTCAACTTCTTTTCCCGGCCCAGCCCTTTTTAAATATTCAAAATCTTTTTCCCTTATTTCCCCGAGCCCACGGCCTGGCCCGGCCTCCCTCTCCAAGCCCCGCCTTACCCGACCCGGCCCACGTCCTATTCCTCTTCTCCTCCAACGGCTCCTTTCTCTTTCCCGCCCCTGTCGCTCGCGATCCGTAACTCACGCCGCTTCCTCCGCCCACGCCCACGTCGCAATGCACGTCTCCCCGCGACCCGCTCCCCAACGCTTCGCACCTCTCTTCCATCACACCCTCTTCCTCATTCTCCCTCTCTCCTTTCTTTCCACCCCTGTTCTCTCTTTCTTGAGCCACACCCACGCCTCCTGCGTCGCCGTCACCCCACACCGCCGACCACCTCATCGAACCCTCATCACCGCCCTCATCTCCTCACCACCTCCCCTCACTCTTCCCTGCCACCATCACCCAATACCCCTAAACCCACAGCCAAGCTCGAACCCCTGCACCCGAGCTCGACCTCCCTTGCGCCGACGACCGGTGAGCATCTTGTCTCGTCGTCGGCTCCCCGCATCATCGTCGCCATCAAACTCTCTCTCTCCCTCACTCCCGATCTCCCCCTCTCTTCTTCACTGCCTCTCCTTCTCACTCTCTCTCTCTCTCTATACTCTCTCTCTGTGCCTCTCCTTCTCACTCTCTCTCTATATATACTCTCTTTCTGGTTCCCTTCTCTCTTTCTGGTTCCCTCTCTCTCTTTGCTTTTTCCTCTCTGTGTCTCTCTCTTTCTCACTCACTCACTCCCTTCAATTCTTCCTCCCTCTAATTCTCTACCTCTCTCCTTCTCACTCAAGCTCTCAGTGCTCTCTTTCTCTCTCCCTGCTTTCTCTCTCTCTCTACACTTCTCACTCTCTCTCCCTATATCACTTTCCCTCTCTTGAACCCACATCCTGAACATCTCACCTGAACCCCGCCAGCAACCACCCTCGCCCCCACAAGCCGAGTCGAGATCACCGCAAAACATTCAAGCTTTAGCATTTCATCGAGCACTTTCCATACGTCGTCGATCCCTGCTGTCTCGGTCGTCGCCGCCACTGCTGTACAACCCCGAGACGTTTCCAGGCAAGTATTTTACTTGCTTACATGCTATATAACCTAGTTACGATCGTTAATTGCATAGATCATAGTGTTACACTTTTAGATTAATTATGTGTCATACATGTTCGACGTGTGTTCCCAATGAAAATATTCTTCTGAATTGACGGAACTGGATTAATTACTTTGGCCCTTACTGTGATGAATACCTTGTGCAAGTTTCGCTGGAAAATATGACCGTTAACGACTAAAACAACTACTCCCAAGTTTAATTGTAAAACTGTAATTTTATTGTACCTAAAAATCGTTAAATTCACCATAAATTATATACATACTAGAATGGTACGTTCGAGGGCTCAAATCAAAGCCAACTCGAAGAACTTTAACCCTATACTAGTTTCCAAATATTCCTGTACTTGAACTGTGTTAATATTTGGATCGGAGTGCGACTCTGGACTGCAGTCCAGAGCGACTCCAGTTGTTGCTTGCTGTTCCGTAATGGGTACCACAGGATTTCCTGAACTCGTAAATTGCAGAACTCCACTGAATATTATAGATAAATCTGTTATCTAGACAACACAAGTTTTTTCATCCTGTTCCGTCATCATTTACTATTTAATCTGTAATTTAAAAGATCGGGACGCATAACAGTCCCAGCAGAATCAGAACTGACATATTGGTATTGAATAGTGTATATCTCCTGACGTACAGACGCGATTGAAGATCCGTCTATTGCGTTGAAAACCTTTCTGAAAACCCTAGATTTAATCCAACTGTAGCGTCACTAAAATCTGATCCCAACTGGGATTAAAATGCGTTGCGATACGGACTTCTGATTCTGAAACCGGATTTCCAGCCGCGAGCGCTTAAAATGAAATAGTTATAATTAATGATCCTGGAACCCGATTGGCTTGAAACTAAATTCGATGGATAGATAACTGAACATACTAATTATTACCTATTTATCGTTCAATAAACTATACACGTATGTTTCATGATAAATCGTGCAAGTGATAGAATACTGCTTTATGACACCTTAATCATACTTCATATACTGTTTACGTATCATATCATACCCATATCATTGTAGTGATAACCTAGTGATATCGTGCATTTACCCAGTGTTAGATTTTAGTGATGATTGTGGCAAGTATGTCAGTGTTCGTGTATTCGTGATTAAGTGAAAGTGATACGTACTTGTACACAATCAGTGACCCTATTATTCTATTGCATTGTCGACGTCTGTGGGATGCGTGTACGTGTGACTATAAGTGGTATGGGACACTTATGGAAGCGCTTGCACGGGTGTCACAGATAAGGCATCAGACACTGTCGTTTATCTTAGGTATTAGTCGGGACGTGCTTGATGGAGGTCCTGCCTCCAATTCTCGCGCAGACTTGTCACGGATCGATTAGTATTTAGGGTTATGGTTAGCGTTTGATGTAGACCACGGGGTGTGGGGTAGTTTAAGTGTGAGTTCAACAGAATCTCGGGAGTCCCATGCCGGCTTATATATTTAGGGAGATATATGGAGATTTACAGGGTATGTGATATTCACCGTGATATACATGTTACATGTTGGGCCCGTGGTCCCTTGCCCTTGGGTTCTACCCTTGGGTGGAGGACACTCGCGAGTGGTTGACTCTCACACTTGGACTGACGATAGGCTTAGTGACCTGTACAGTGAGACTTAGAGACTGATAGGGATACTGGCATTAATATATACTGTGTTGACATACATGGCATGCCGTTCTAATGCTTTTACTGTTCCGCTGCATTGACTACTGCATGTTCATACCTATATCATTCTGATTTACTGCTACTTATATCTGTATCATTGTTAGAATTGTCATATGATTTTATGTATTATATTGCTATTGTGTCGCTCTGACGACCTGAGTATGCATGCTCAGTGTGAGGAGAAGATTTAGTCTGGACCAGAACTAGACGTGCATTACAGACTTCTTGGCTTGCCATTCCGAATTACATTCGTTTGTTTCCCATCAGGTCAGTTTATATTATTGTTTCTTTCAGTTACTGCATTTCTCATTACCTGTGCATCATTTACTGTTTACCATGAAAAACTAGAAGCCGAAGTGTGACTACGGCAGGACATTTCCTTGACCGTAGGAGCATGGCTGGCCTTATCTACCCCTCGTATTCCGTATTTTGGGAAGCGGGGCGTGACATGGTTTAGTTGGTATCAAAGCCAGGTTTTGCTTCGATTGGGATTGCAGTTTCCGTGTAGAGCTTGACAATCCAAGACATCCCTCAGTCAGGATTGTAAACTCGATATCCTTGATCCATGATCATGTTGATTGTTCAGCTATCCATTCGCTATGGTTTCGGGTGACTTGACAAGGTTACGTGGTTGCAATTGCACTACCGTACTCTATTCAAGTGACTTAAAGTCATACAGTTGATTCCCCACTTGTAATAAATTCATCATCTCTGATGTTCTTGAATCCTTGTCCTATCCATATTATATTTTAACTCGTTTAGCTTGTGACTTATATCATTCTCAAAATTGCTGTCTCAGGATCATGTCTTCCAACGTCTCTTCGTCTATATCCACTCCCCAGAATCAGACCATTGAGATTCTGAGTGTACTGCAAGGTCTAAAGGAAGCCCAGGAGCGAACAAACGACTTGTTGGCTGAAGGACTGAGAAGACAGGTGAATCAGGCACCAACGGGAGTCTCCAATCATAAAGGAATCCCCGTTAGATGAGGAAAAGAGAAGAAGATGAAACGCCAATTTGTTTCCCCGCGACAGAAGCAGCAGAAGACCCCATGTTGTGGGTATTGTAAAAGGCCAGGACATCTTCAGAGGGATTGTCGCCGCGCCCAAGGGAAATGTCTGATATGCGGGTCCAACAAACATCTCATCAACGGCTGCCCAGAAAGGAAAGAACTACAGGGAGGAGACTCGACCACACTCCCCACTTCTGCCAAGTGAGGATTACTGCGTAGTTCGAACTTCGAGGATAAGGCGGGCCCAGCCCAGGAATCAACTCGCGTGATGAAAACGCAGCGGTCTAGCAATCCAAGAGGAATTTTCATGTTTTCTAATTTCAGTAATAATGTGGTCATCCTTTTATAAATATTTCTTTCCGTTTGAAATCTTGTAACTGTCGAACTTTTAGTTGAATGCAATAAAACTTGAATCGTAAAATATGTATCATTCTCTTTTCTTTCCCTTATCCATACTATTCATTATCACAGCATTTTAATCTTGATTTTTCAGTTCCTGCCACCGCATATCTTTCTATGCTTCGTACACTTAGCTATTCTTCTTGATGTATTCCACTGCCTAATCATGATTCTTTCTTTTCAGGCTATGGCCCACCCTGGAGCAGCGCCGCATCTAGATGTGGATACGCAATCATGCGTTTCCTTAGATCGCACACTGATGAGTTCTGATGATGAGATCAACGGTCCCCAGGTCAATTTCGGAAACGATGATTCAGAGGACGAAGGAGTAGCCGTCCCAGAGTTTGACATGATAGCTGATCCCGACGAGGAGGAAGAAGACCCTGAAGAGAACCCGATAGAGGAAGACCCCGAGGAAGAACCGATAGAAGAAAACCCAGTGGAGGAAAATCCCATGGAAGAGAATCCAGAAGAAGAGAATCACATGGAATCGGACCTCGATGAAGAAGCTCCATCCGAGGAAGAAGGACCAGAAGAACAAGATCCTGCTGTGGAAGAACTTCCAATGGCGATGCCCGCGAGGCGATATGGAAATGGACGCCCCTACCTGAGTGCGCGAGCCTACCGCAACCTACTGAACCTCCACAACCGCGACTGACGGAATTTCTTTTGATGTTGTCTTCTGGCCAAATAAAATGTGTATAGTTTAGGGCCACTTTTCGCCTTTGGGAATGCCTTGTTTCAAATTTTCTTAAATGAAATAAATCTTCTGAATTCGTAAACCTTTTGATTATTGGTTCGCTTGATACTTGTTTATTGCCCATATCCATTTATTTTCCTGCTGAGTTCCCTGACTGTCCACCCCCACTCATTGTATAGTTTTCATCCTCGTTTCGATTAGAAAGTACCGCACCCTGATCCTTGGAATGAGCCACCATTCATCCTTCGTCTGTGCCTAGATTGAGATCCTTCTGGGAGGAGAAGTTCATAGTGAAATCCTCGAGTTAGCTAACCCTTCAAATCCTTGATTCATATGATGTACCGAAAGTTATCCACCCCATACTGTTTCCCTTGTAGTCCCTTGTGGCTCCCCCTTGCTTCTTGTGCTGACCCGATCCCAATTCCCTTGATCATCAGCCTAAAGCCGTCACACTTCGACCTTTTGTATCAGCCACATTCCACTGTAATCCCTACCCTACATAGGCCTAGACATACTTGTGTTTTTCCCTGTTACCCCAACTAGATTTAGGGGCACTATTATTCGAAAATGTAGTTTTAGTATTTTGGTATTTATCAAAAGGTACGTGTTATTGATTACTTCATTTTATTTATTTTAAGTACAATATTATTATCCTCATTTTCAGTAGCGTAATCTTACACCGTGCATATTTTTGTTCCATATTTCTTATTTTCACGAAATGAGTTTTCTAAGTTATTTTAAAAATATTTGATCGATGCATCATCTTAAATTGTTTTAACCGACAAATCCCTCACTATTTTATTGTCGTTACTTTATTTTCAAGTATTGTGCCTATGGTTACTATTATCAATGTTTGTGCCTTATACTTACTATTGCTGATGTACTACTTTTGTTATACTTACATGTGCATATAATTGAGTTTCGATTTTATCGAGTACGTCTCGAATATCACTGTTTATTATTGTTATTATTGCTATTCTTATATACATATAGGTTGCCTTTGTAGTTGTTCCTGTCTTATACTTATTTAAACCTATACCTTTGTATGTTGTTCTTACATATATAAACCTTCGAATTTCGTATCTGCCTATTTCAAATAAAGCATTATGTGTTAGTTTACACTATAATAGCTTCCGATTATGTTTGTATAACTTATTGTTTATCTTAAATTTCGAGGACGAAATTTTTGTAAGGGTGGTATGATGTAATACCCAGCCTTTTTTGTACGTCTATATCCGTATTTCCTTTTCATCTATAGAATTTTATTCACAACTATTTATTATTTTCAAACTTTCTAATCTATTTTAGTTCCCCACTCTCTTATTCTATTTTCCTAGCCGGCCTCTTCATTTTGTTTTACTTATTTCTATTCCGGCCCAACCCACTCTTTCCTCAGCCCATTTCTTTTAGTGAGCCCTTTTCCTATTTATTAAATTTAAGTTTCCCTATCATTCTTAAAAACCCGAAATTCCCACACAATAACCCTCAGCACCATTCCTTCAACCCAGCCTTTTTCGATTTTCTCATTAGTTTATTTATTTAATTTAAACCCAAAATCTATTTCCTCAGCCCAAATTTATTTTTACTTTTATTTTTATAAATCCCAGCCCAGCCCAACTTTTCCCGGCCCTCTCCCTATTTTTTTCTCTTCCAATAAATTTTCCATTCAACTTCTTTTCCCGGCCCAGCCCTTTTTAAATATTCAAAATCTTTTTCCCTTATTTCCCCGAGCCCACGGCCCGGCCCGGCCTCCCTCTCCAAGCCCCGCCTTACCCGACCCGGCCCACGTCCTATTCCTCTTCTCCTCCAACGGCTCCTTTCTCTTTCTCGCCCCTGTCGCTCGCGATCCGTAACTCACGCCGCTTCCTCCGCCCACGCCCACGCCCACGTCGCAACGCACGTCTCCCCGCGACCCGCTCCCCAACGCTTCACACCTCTCTTCCATCACACCCTCTTCCTCATTCTCCCTCTCTCCTTTCTTTCCACCCGTGTTCTCTCTTTCTCGAGCCACACCCACGCCTCCTACGTCGCCGTCACCCCACACCGCCGACCACCTCGTTGAACCCTCACCACCGCCCTCATCTCCTCACCACCTCCCATCACTCTTCCCTGCCACCATCACCCAATACCCCTAAACCCACTGCCAAGCTCGAACCCCTGCACCCGAGCTCGACCTCCCCTGCGCCGACGACCAGTGAGCATCTCGTCTCGTCGTCGACTCCCCGCATCATCGTCGCCATCAAACTCTCTCTCTCCCTCACTCCCGATCTCCCCCTCTCTTCTTCACTGCCTCTCCTTCTCACTCTCTCTCTCTCTCTATACTCTCTCTCTGTGCCTCTCCTTCTCACTCTCTCTCTCTATACTCTCTTTCTGGTTCCCTTCTCTCTCTCTGGTTCCCTCTCTCTCTCTTTGCTTTTTCCTCTCTGTGTCTCTCTCTTTCTCACTCACTCCCTCCCTTCAATTCTTCCTCCCTCTAATTCTCTACCTCTCTCCTTCTCACTCAAGCTCTCAGTGCTCTCTTTCTCTTTCCCTGCTTTCTCTCTCTCTCTCTACACTTCTCACTCTCTCTCCCTATATCACTTTCCCTCTCTTGAACCCACATTACGAACACCTCACCTGAACCCCGCCAGCAACCACCCTCGCCCCCACAAGCCGAGTCGAGATCACCGCAAAACATTCAAGCTTTGGCATTTCATCGAGCACTTTCCATACGTCGTCGATCCCTGCTATCTCGGTCGTCGCCGCCACTGCCGTACAACCCCGAGACGTTTCCAGACAAGTATTTTACTTGCTTACATGCTATATAACCTAGTTACGATCGTTAATTGCATAGATCATAGTGTTACACTTTTAGATTAATTATGTGTCATACATGTTCGACGTGTGTTCCCAATGAAAATATTCTTCTGAATTGACGGAACTGGATTAATTACTTTGGCCCTTGCTGTGATGAATACCTTGTGCAAGTTTCGCTGGAAAATATGACCGTTAACGACTAAAACAACTACCCCCAAGTTTAATCGTAAAACTGTAATTTTATTGTACCTGAAAATCGTTAAATTCACCATAAATTATATACATACTAGAATGGTGCATTCAAGGGCTCAAATCAAAGCCAACTCGACGAACTTTAACCCTATACTAGTTTCCAAATATTCCTGTACTTGAACTGTGTTAATATTTGGATCGGTGTGCGACTCCGGACTGCAGTCCAGAGCCACTCCAGTTGTTGCTTGCTGTTCCGTAATGGGTACCACAGGATTTCCTGAACTCATAAATTGCAGAACTCCGCTGAATATTATAGGTAAATCTGTTATCTAGACAACACAAGTGTTTTCATCCTGTTCCGTCATCATTTACTATTTAATCTGTAATTTAAAAGATCGGGACGCATAACAGTCCCAGCAGAATCAGAACTGACATATTGGTATTGAATAGTGTATATCTCCTGACGTACAGACGCGATTGAAGATCCGTCTGTTGCGTTGAAAACCTTTCTGAAAACCCTAGATTTCATCCAACTGTAGCGTCGCTAAAATCTGATTCCAACTGGGATTAAAATGCGTTGCGATACGGACTTCTGATTCTGAAACCGGATTTCCAGCCGCGAGCGCTTAAAATGAAATAGTTATAATTAATGATCCTGGAACCCGATTGGCTTGAAACTAAATTCGATGGATAGATAACTGAACATACTAATTATTACCTATTTATCGTTCACTAAACTATACACGTACGTTTCATGATAAATCGTGCAAGTGATAGAATACTGCTTTATGACACCTTAATCATACTTCATATACTGTTTACGTATCATATCATACCCATATCATTGTAGTGATAACCTAGTAATATCGTGCATTTACCCAGTGTTAGATTTTAGTGATGATTGTGGCAAGTACGTCAGTGTTTGTGTATTCGTGATTAAGTGAAAGTGATACGTACTTGTACACAATCAGTGACCCTATTATTCTATTGCATTGTCGACGTCTGTGGGATGCGTGTACGTGTGACTATAAGTGGTATGGGACACTTATGGAAGTGCTTGCACGGGTGTCACAGATAAGGCATCAGACACTGTCGTTTATCTTAGGTATTAGTCGGGACGTGCTTGATGGAGGTCCTGCCTCCAATTCTCACGCAGACTTGTCACGGATCGATTAGTATTTAGGATTATGGTTAGCGTTTGATGTAGACCACGGGGTGTGGGGTAGTTTAAGTGTGAGTTCAACAGAATCTCGGGAGTCCCATGCCGGCTTATATATTTAGGGAGATATATGGAAATTTATAGGGTATGTGATATTCACCGTGATATATATGTTACATGTTGGGCCCGTGGTCCCTTGCCCTTGGGTTCTACCCTTGGGTGGAGGACACTCGCGAGTGGTTGACTCTCACACTTGGACTGACGATAGGCTTAGTGACCTGTACAGTGAGACTTAGAGACTGATAGGGATACTGGCATTGATATATACTGTGTTGACATACATGGCATGCCGTTCTAATGCTTTTACTGTTCCGCTGCATTGACTACTACATGTTCATACCTATATCATTCTGATTTACTGCTACTTATATCTGTATCACTGTTAGAATTGTCATATGATTTTATGTATTATATTGCTATTGTGTCGCTCTGACGACCTGAGTATGCATGCTCAGTGTGAGGAGAAGATTTAGCCTGGACCAGAACTAGACGTGCATTACAGACTTCTTGGCTTGCCATTCCGAGTTACATTCGTTTGTTTCCCATCAGGTCAGTTTATATTATTGTTTCTTTCAGTTACTGCATTTCTCATTACCTGTGCATCATTTACTGTTTACCATGAAAAACTAGAAGCCGAAGTGTGACTACGGCAGGACATTTCCTTGACCGTAGTAGCATGGCTGGCCTTGTCTACCCCTTGTATTCCGTATTTTGGGAAGCGGGGCGTGACAGAAGAGATGTACCCTTGAACCAATGTTGATTGGGAAGTCTGTAGTCCAATTTGGGACTAAGATCAATTAATTAGATTATGAGCACATGGGCTCAGTTAAATCTGAATTGAGGACTTATGGGCAACTTGGGCTAAGTCTAATTAGGTTTGAAATGTTGGACCTTTGTCTGGTCTGTTGAACATTTGTCTGGGTTTAGCCCCCCATTATTTAGCAATGCTAAACATGAGTCTGGGTTCTGACCGTATTTTGTATTTTATTGAATGTTGAGCACTTATATATACCATATGCAATGATCAATCTTGGAAGACAAGGATGTACTTGAGGCTCAGTCAAAAGGGGAGTCTTGCCTCTGGAAGATTTAGCCAATTTAGGCTAAGACTGGTTTGAAAATAGTGTTAAACACTAGCATATATCTGGCGGTCACGTGTTCCTACGTGATGCATTTAAAATAGTGTTAAACACTAGGGATGAAATGCTCAAAATAGTGTTAAACACTAAAAAAGATAAAGCGCTCACGTGAGGACACGTGAGGCGCCCTAGGATTGGGCTAAGCTTCCTTTATTTTATTCTCAGAATATTCAAATAAGTGTTAAACACTTAAGTCTTCACGGCCATCACATGTGGGCACGTGATGGATATCCATGCTCTGGATATTAAAGGGATTTGTTAGGGGTCATGTGGGGACACGTGAGGGCGCCCATGCATTGGATTTTAATCCTTTGGTTCTTTCCATCTTCTTTTTTTAAAGAGGTGTTTGTCAGCGGTCACGTGGGGACACGTGAGGACGCCCAAAGTCTATCCTACCTTTATTTTTGAGAAGTTTGTTTAAGGGTCACATGGGAGCACGTGACCCGAGCTCATACATTCTTTTCTGATCATTGAAAGGAGGGTCACGTGTTGTCACGTGATCGGGTTGGATACTGACTTCTTTACGAGCATGGAGAGTTTTTAGTCCCTTGTTTAAGAATTAAATTCTTTTGTAGGGTTGAACCCTAATTTAGAGGAATTAAATTCCTATGTATTTGGAAGAATTAAATTCTTTAAACCCAACTCTCCCTCTAAGTTTTGGATCTGCATGGCAGAATTTTCCCGATGAGAATTAAATTCTCAACTTATTGGGAGATCTGCTTCTGCAGATCTTCAACCATGAAGAAGAATCTAAGTTCTTGTTTTAAGGGTTAAACCATGTCTCTGTTGGAGGAATTAAATTCCTAAGTATTTGGAAGAATTAAATTCCTTAGCTTTTGGAACAATTAAATTCTTTAAACTCAATTCTCCCTTTAGGTTTTGGAACTGCATGGCAGAATCTCTCCGATGAGAATTAAATTCTCAACTTATGAAGAGATCTGCTGTCACGACCCGTAGGGTACGGAACGTGACTGGCACTTAAGTTACGAAACGTCTCAAGACGTACGTAAAATAAGTAAACCAAAACACAGAAATCAAAATCCGATTAAGAAAATAGAGTGAAGGAAAAACCAATTTATTGAAAGCGATTTAGTTCATTAAGTCACATCAAGCTTTTTAAAAGCAACATCCCTTTTTCCAAAAATTCCGGCAGAGTCTCCTTTGTAAAAACAGGCCCCCAAACGGGTACAAAACAGGAGTATAAATGAATAACATGAAATATGGCATCCCCAAGCGGGAGCTAGCTTTTCGCCCCAAGGCGGTCACAAATCCCACGCAATGTAAAACAGCAATGTGCATAAATAAGCATAAGAAGCACAAGTAAAATAACATGTCGGCTCAACTGAGCTCGACCCCAAATACAGCATAAAAGTCCACCATTCTCACAGCCTCGTCTCTAGGTCAATATACAACAATACAAATAACAGGTGCAGCAAATACAGTAGATGGAGTACTCTAGATACAATGAATATACAAGGTGGTACAAAAATAACATCACAACCCACCTATGAGCAAAAGCCTCGAGTCCAGGCAAAAGAAGCAAATGGAGCAAAAGGAGCAAGTGCGTCTGCCGCTACCGTGCTGACGGAGCGGACCTGCAAAAAGGCTGTGGCACAACGGGGGTGAGTTGCCAACTCGTGAGTAATAAATAACATCTATAGAGGCTATCGCAAGCATGCACGCAAGTATCATGGCATTTACAATACAGATATGGCAGGATATACTAGCAGATATGTATGCAACATGAATCACTGTACAATACTAATCTGGCATGATGTGCAAGCAGGTATGTATGCAACATGAATCAACTCGTGATCTGAATATGTAGGTATAGGAATCATTATTTTCTTTTTACGAGTCTCTTTTGAAATATCAGCAAAACATCACTAAAATCATCAAGAATCCATGTCCAGCATCGACACCTCAATAACTATCTCAAATCTCATGCATCCATGTCACAGTATCTCTGGTCTCAGCCGTCCGGCTGACCCATCTCAAATATCAATATCTCAACATCTCGCGGCCACAGTCGGTATCCTCTGAATATCCGCCATGCCAAAAAGTCACCGGTAGGTAGTCCATCCCCTGCCAGGCTCATCGTCTACTACTCGATCTTTTTGTCCCGGGATACCTTACCGGGCCCACCATGTACCCAAGACGGTTCATCCAACTTCTCCAAACGGGTCTCGAAAACCACAGCAAACTTATGGTGGACGACACTTACATCACTAGAAAACCGCAACTTTGCATAATTTTTAAAAAGGTAATAAGTTTATAAATTCTTGCGGCTTTCCCCCGAAATCTAGAAATCTCATAAATCTCAAGAAATCATCATAAGTGCATATGTCAATGATAATGAATGCATATGGTATCAACAATCAAGTTGCAATGTATGCTTAATAGACTAGGCATGAACAATGATGTAATGAGGTACATGCATATGAATAACAATCCTACAATTTCATTTTAAGGATTTAAATGCATTAGCGCAGGTTTAGGCATCAAATAGGGTGAAAATATTCTAGATTATAAGTTATCTAGTGTTGTGGCATAGCAATTACCAAGGCGTGTGTGTATGCATGAATAGTGCTCGTGCTGCATATAAAAACCTTGGCAATGGTGCAGATGTCTTATGAAATGAGTTCGCATATGTATGTCAATATATAGATAATGAATGTAGCAAGATGTTTAGGCAAGCATTATACTTATAATTATTAATACCACTAGAAATCTTTTCAATTACTCAGACTATCGGGCGACTTGCGCCATCCAAACGATTGTCCCCTGTAGATGTTACATCTACTCACCCGTGATCTCGCGCCAGGTGTGCCCGGCCACCTGCTTTCCTTTCTCCACGGAGCTCGAAGTTCTCGCATGCGAACCTAGAATTTACATAAAGTAACACACATAAGGCAAATCCTGCAAAAACGTGATATATCGATCAAAGGAACAACTCGTGCGTGAAACTAAACGCGCATGCACTCGATACGTCACGACGTGCGTAACCTCACCAGAAACCACCCCGACACGCTGTGCCACGCAGTGCACCACAGAACCAACACAGATCACACACGTGTCGCACGAGTTAAAAACATCGAAAAAGGGTTTAATGCTCCAGATTTTGACTCGAGTTAAAATAGAAAAAGTTGCACATACCAAAAACCCTAGCTACACAGCAGACGCCTACAGACCAAGACCCAACACCCAAGCCCACCTTCTGGCCGAAAATTGCGGCCAGACAGATTAAATCTGTGGCCCAAAGGGGGAGAGGGGTCCCCGTACTTCGTGTGTGTGTCTCTGGCTTGGTCACTAGGCTACAGTATCCACAACTTTTTCCTGAAGTGCCCGGGTCAAGGGCAGATCCCAGAAAGGCTAAAAAGTCTATCTAAAACGCTAAATTACACCAATTTGAAAAAATCTGGTATTTCAATGAAATCTGGGGTAAATCTTAGGTTAACTGGCCTTAAACACACTTAGTCAAGCTATATTATCAATAAAAACCATCACTTGGCCAAATCTCACTCAAATTACCAAAACTAGCACTAAACTACATGATAAACACTAACTCAAGCTTAAATAACCATATGTTAAGCAAGCAAGGAAGTCAAGTTTAAAGATTATACCTCTGGAGATATTAGGATGCAGGAGAAGAGAAGAAGAAGGAGGAGAAGAGGGTGTTGCTGTTGCTGGAGTGCTGCTGCTATTGCTGAGCTGCTGCTGTTGCAGCTGATGCTGATGCTGCTGCTATTGTTGCTGTTTTTGCTGCTGCTGCTGCTTCAATGTTGCTGCTGTTTTTTGTAAGAGAGTGGGAGGGAGAGAGATGTGTGAGAATGAGTGTGAGGGAAAAATACAAGGGTTTTGAAAATAAAATGAGAGTCAACCCCTCACCCTCTCTCCTCATTAAATGTCAAGCATGGCACCATCCATCATGGCTTCTCTCTCTCACCTATACTAGTCAACCCCTAGCACTAATTCATTTTAAAAACTAATACCCTTAATTAAAAACAAATTAGCTTAACAAATGGGTTAGTCCACCATGGTTATCTAAACATGGTTTAACCCTAGACTTAACCCTAGTTAACATGCACAAGTGTGTGCAGTCCAGATAAAATTCTAATAAAATATTCATAAAACCAAATAAATTATTTGAAAATCGTTTTGGTAAACCTTTTACCAAAATCCCCACATTGAAATACAATTACCACTAATCACATTCCAAGGTGTTACAATCTTCCCCCCTTAAGAAAATTCATCCCCGAATTTAAAATATATAGCTACGCGTACCTTCAAAAAGATGGAGGAATCTCTTCCGCATCTCTCTCTCGGCCTCCCAAGTGATCTCTTCACCATTCAGGCTGCGCTAAAGAACCTTCACAGATGGAAGGACCTTTGATCGAAGTTTCTTCACCTGCCGATCCAATATCACTACTGGCTGCTCGGTGAACGAAAGATCGCGCTAAAGCTGAACGGTCTGATGCTGAATCGTGTGAGAAGGGTCATGAAGATATCTGCGTAGCATCGACACGTGGAAGACGGGGTGAATATCTGGAAAGCTGGGTGGAAGAGCCAAACGATATGCAACTGCGCCGACACGCTCGAGAACCTCGAAGGGACCCACAAATCTGGAACTAAGCTTTCCTTTTCGCCCAAATCTCATCACGCCTTTCATCGGAGAGACCCTAAGGAAAACATGATCGCCAACTGCGAACTCTAGTCTGCGACGACGCCTGTCTGCATACGATTTCTGCCTGCTCTGAGCCACTCTCATCCGATCTCGAATCAACAGTACTTTCTCGGTCGTCTCCTGCACGATCTCGCTAAGCTCAGACCAACAGACGGGCGATCTACATCTCCTCCCATACAAGGCCTCGAAAGGTGCTATCTGAATAGTATACTGGAAGATGCTGTTGTAGGAGAACTCCACTAAAGGTAAATGATGATCCCAGCTACCTCCGAAGTCTAAAATGCACGCTCGGAGTATGTCCTCGAGAGTCTGAATAGTCCGCTCTGACTGGCCGTCGGTCTTCGGATGAAATGCTGTGCTGAAACTCAAACGGGTGCCAAATGCCTCCTGAAGTCTCTGCCATAGTCGGCTGGTAAACTGGGTGCCTCAGTCTGACACGATACAAGTCGGTACGCCATGCAACCGTACGATCCCGTCGATGTAAATCTGGGCATACTGAGCGAAACTGAAAGTGGTCTTCACTGGCAGGAAGTGAGCCGCTTTCGTCAATCGATCCATGATCACCCAAATGGAGTCGTACCCTCTCCTGGTCCTGGGTAGACCCACAACTAAGTCCATAGAAATCTGCTCCCATTTCCACTCCGGAATGGGCAAAGACTGCAACTCTCCTGCTGGCCTCTGGTGCTCGGCCTTGACTTGCTGACAAGTCAGGCATCTTGACACAAAGCCTGTGACGTCCCTCTTCATCCCGTCCCACCAATAAACATCTCTCAAATCGCGGTACATCTTGGTGGAACCCGGATGAATGCTGTATATCGATCTATGCGCCTCCTCAAGAATCTCACGCCGCAATCCCTCAGAGTCTGGTACGCACAATCGAGTCCCAAATCGCAGTACTCCCTGATCATCGATCACGAACTCGGAATCTCTGCCCTGCCTAATCTGCTCCATAATCTCCGAAAGACGGTCATCACTGGGCTGTGCCTCTCGAATACGGTCAAGTAACTGCGGACGTGCACGAACATGCGCAAGCTGTCCCCCTGTCAGAGTGAACTCGAACTCAACTCGGCTGTCGCATAAAATCTGCAGATCTGCTGACGACTGCCTCTGTACTGCACTCAAACAAGATAGACTACCCCTGGGCCTCCTACTCAAAGCATCCGCCACTACATTAGCCTTGCCCGGGTGATACAAAATCTCGCAATCGTAGTCCTTTACTAGTTCCATCCAACGGCGCTATCTGAGATTCAGGTCTCACTGCTGAAATATATACTTTAAGCTCTTGTGATCAGTGAATATCTGGCATGACTCGCCGTATAGGTAATGTCGCCAGATCTTAAGTGCAAAGACCACTGCAGCCATCTCCAAATCATGAGTGGGTTAGTTCTGTTCATATTTCTTCAACTGTCGTGAAGCATACACGATCACCCTGTCATGCTGCATCAATACGCACCCTAGCCCCACTCGTGAAGCGTCACAATAGACCACAAATCCGCCTGATCCTGAAGGCAATGATAACACCGGCGCCGTAGTCAAATAAGCCCGTAGCTGCTGAAAACTGTGCTCGCACTCCTCCGTCCAATCGAAAGGAACTCCCTTCCGGGTCAATCCGGTCAAAGGTGCAGCAATGCGGGAGAAATCCTGAATGAATCGTCGGTAGTAACCAGCCAAGCCTAGGAAACTGCGGATCTCCGTAACTGATGTCGGTCTGGGCCAATGCTGAACGGCCTCGATCTTCTTCGGGTCCACACATATGCCATCTCTCGTAATCACGTGGCCCAAGAAACCAACGCTGTCAAGCCAAAATGCACACTTGGAGAATTTTGCGAAAAGCTGGTGCTCCCTCAAAGTCTGCAACGTGATCCGCAAGTGCTGCTCGTGCTCCTCTCGGCTCCGGAAATACACCAAAATATCATCAATAAACACGATGATGAACAAGTCTAGATACGGCCTGAATATACGGTTCATCAAATCCATGAATGCTGCTGGGGCGTTGGTGAGTCCGAACGACATCACCAAAAACTCACAGTGCCCGTAACGTGTGCGAAAAGCCATCCTCGGAATATCCTCCTCCGCACCCACAACTGATGGTAACCCGATCGCAAGTCGATCCTCGAAAAATATCCTGCCCCCTGAAGCTGGTCGAACAAATCATCGATACGTGGTAAGGGATACCTGTTCCGTACGGTAACTTTGTTCAGCTGGCGGTAATCAATGCACAAGCGTGAACTGCCATCTTTCTTCTTGACGAACAGGACAGGAGCACCCCACGGAGAAACGCTAGGTCGAATAAGCCCTTTATCTAACAAGTCCTACAACTGATCCTTCAGCTCTCTAAGCTCCGCCGGGGCCATCCGATAAGGCGGTATGGAAATAGGCCCCGAGCCGGGAATCAAGTCAATGCAGAACTCAACATCGCGCTCAGGCGGTAGACCAGGCAGCGCATCAGGGAAAACATCAGAGAACTCACTAACAATCGGGACCCGGTCCAAAGGAACCTCTGCAGCTTGAGTATCGCAAACATAATCTAAGAATCCTTGACATCCCTTCCGTAGTAGCTGACCGGTGCGAAGAGACGAAATCAAGCTGGGAAGGGTGACACTGCGGTCTCCCTGAATAACAAGGACTGGCTCTCCCGGAAAGCTAAATCTGACCGCCTTCTCACGGCAGTCCACAGAAGCATAACAAGTGGCTAGCCAATCCATGCCCAGAAGCACATCAAAGTCCAACATATCGAGAAGAATCAAATCAACCGATGAATCCCTCTCCCCGATACAAACGGAACACAAACGAAACACAAAACAAGTAACAAACGACTCGCCTACCGGAGTAATAGCCACAAGCGGCTGATCTAACGACGATGACTCATGGCCCAACACCGGTGCAAAGTGTGTAGAGACATACGAATGTATAGAACCTGGGTCGAATAATACTCGTGCGTCGAAAGAACATACTGGCAAGGTACCTGTCATAACGGCATTGGATGCCTGTGCATCCTGCGGTGTCAAGGAGAAAACTCGGGCCTGTCCCCCACCAATAGCTGGCTGACCCCTGCCTCGGCCTCTGCCTCCTCGTCCTCTCTGAACAGGACCGTCGCGTCTACGGCCTCTGGGTGCACCAAACTGACGTGGGGCATCGCCGGGGGTAGGAAGTAGAGCTCTCTGAGGAGGTGGTGATGGTGGTAAGGCCACATGCGGAACTGTCGCCGCTCCTTGTCGTCTCACCGGACAGTCTCTGATAAGATGGTGCGGACTACCGCACCCATAACATCCTGGCGACGCCTGCTGTCCCTACGGATATGAACCATATAACTGACCCCGTCCAACTTCTCTGCCGGCACCATCTCTCGGAAAGAATCTGGCACGATGCCTCTGAGCTGGCATATCGGTACGAATCCTCTTTGGCCCAGAAACGGCCGAAGTCTCTGAAATGCGTGCCTCCATCCGTAAGGCCGTGTCCATAACAGCTGCATAAGTATCGAAGTGCTGGGCGCCGATGGTAAGAAATAACCGGGTGTCAAGTCCCTGTACGAACCTCTTCACTCTCTTTTCTTCAGTATCAACCAAATACGGAGCATATCTGGACAACTGCATGAACTGGACATCATACTCAGACAGTGTCATCCCTGGGGTCTTGATCAAAGCCTCAAAACTACGAGCTCTAGCGTCACGAATGCTCTATGGAAGGAAACGAGCTAGAAATACTGCTGTGAACTCGGCCCAAGTCATAGGAGGTAGACCTGCAGCTCGACCTCTCTCGACGGACTCACACCACGTCTGCACAAGGCCCTCTAGACGGAAACTCGCAAGCTCCACCCATCGATCGTCAGAACATCTGAGCGAACGGCAAATCCTGGCTAATCTGTCAAGGAATGTCTGTGGATCCTCCGCTGCATCTATGCCGGTGAAGACTGGAGGTCTCAGCCTCATCCTGTAGCGATACTGGGATAGCCATGGTAGTAGTAGTAGGAACAACTGTCTGGGCAGTAGGTACTATGGGAGTCTGTGATGTGGTAGGTACGTCCTCCGATCTCGGTGCACGACTAGCCTCTACTAAGGATCCCACCATCTGTCGTAGCTCCTGCATACCTCCCATCATTTGTCGTAGCTCCTCCATACCAGACTCTAGTCTATCCATGCGACCTGGGGAAGGCGGATCAGTCTGTCCCTGAGGAGTAGGTATGTCACCCTGCTCGGTCCTCGTCTCGGAAGAGCCTGCTTGGATCTCATCTCGGGCGGCAGCCCTCTGCGCCCTCATAGCCTTCGGCGGCTTAGTGGCTGGTACATGAATCAGGACAATAAGAACAGTGCAATAGAATCATAGGATACAAGGATTTGAAGAAGGAATTTCAAGCAAGTATATCCTAAAGTCACCTAGGCGGAGTACCGTATCGCAAGTATGCCGCGGACATACATACGCTACGTTACCCTGCTTAAGTCACTTACTCCATCTACCAAGGGTCATCCTACACTCGGAAAGGTAAAACCCATCGCTCTGATACCAACTTTGTCACGACCCGCAGGGTACGGAACGTGACTGGCACTTAAGTTACGAAACGTCTCAAGGCGTACGTAAAATAAGTAAGCCAAAGCCCAGAAATCAAAACCCGATTAAGAAAATAGAGTGAAGGAAAAACCAATTTATTGAAAGCGATTTAGTCCATTAAGTCACATCAAGCTTTTTAAAAGAAACATCCCTTTTTCCAAAAATTCCGGCCGAGTCTCCTTTGTAAAAACAGGCCCCCAAACGGGTACAAAACAGGAGTATAAATGAATAACATGAAATATGGCATCCCCAAGCGGGAGCTAGCTCTTCCCAAGGCGGTCACAAATCCCACGCAATGTAAAACAACAATGTGCATAAATAAGCATAAGAAGCACAAGTAAAATAATATGTCGGCTCAAGTGAGCTCGACCCCAAATACAGCATAAAAGTCCACCATTCTCACAGCCTCGTCTCTAGGTCAATATACAACAATACAAATAACAGGTGCAGCTGATGCAGTAGATGGAGTACTCTAGATACAATGAATATACAAGGTGGTACAAAAATAACATCACAACCCACCTATGAGCAAAAGCCTCGAGTCCAGGCAAAAGAAGCAAATGGAGCAAAAGGAGCAAGTGCGTCCGCCGCTACCGTGCTGACGGAGCGGACCTGCAAAAAGGCTGTGGCACAACGGGGGTGAGTTGCCAACTCGTGAGTAATAAATAACATCTATAGAGGCTATCACAAGCATGCACGCAAGTATCATGGCATCTACAACACAGATATGGCAGGATATACTAGCAGATATGTATGCAACACGAATCACTGTACAATACTAATCTGGCATGATGTGCTAGCAGGTATGTATGAACATGAATCAACTCGTGATCTGAATATGTAGGTATAAGAATCATTATTTTCTTTTTACGAGTCTCTTTTGAAATATCAGCAAAATATCACTAAAATCATCAAGAATCCGTGTCCAGCATCGACACCTCAATAACTATCTCAAATCTCATGCATCCATGTCACAGTATCTTTGGCCTCAGCCGTCCGGCTGACCCATCTCAAATATCAATATCTTAACATCTCGCGGCCACAGTCGGTATCCTCTGGATATCCGCCGTGCCAAAAAGTCATCGGTAGGCAGTCCATCCCCTGCCAGGCTCATCGTCTACTACTCGATCTTCTTGCCCCGGGTACCTTACCGGGCCCACCATGTACCCGAGACGGTTCATCCAACTCCTCAAAACGGGTCTCGAAAACCACAGCAAACTCATGGTGAACGACACTTACATCACTAGAAAACCGCAACTTTGCATAATTTTTAAAAAGGTAATAAGTTTATAAATTCTTGCGGCTTTCCCCCGAAATCCAGAAATCTCATAAATCTCAAGAAATTATCATAAGTGCATATGTCAATGATAATGAATGCATATAGTATCAACAATCAAGTTGCAATGTATGCTTAATAGACTAGGCATGAACAATGATGTAATGAGGTACATGCACATGGATAACAATCCTACAATTTCATCTTAAGGATTTAAATGCATTAGCGCAGGTTTAGGCATCAAATAGGGTGAAAATATTCTAGATTATAAGTTATCTGGTGTTGTGGCATAGCAATTACCAAGACGTGTGTGTACGCATGAATAGTACTCGTGCTGCATATAAAAACCCTGGCAATGGTGCAGGTGTCTTAAGCAATGAGTTCGCATATGTATGTCAATATATAGATCATGAATGTAGCAAGATGTTTAGGCAAGCATTATACTCATAATTACTAATACCACTAGAAATCTTTTCAATTACTCAGACTATCGGGCGACTTACGCCATCCAAACGATTGTCCCCCGTAGATGTTACATCTACTCACCCGTGATCTCGCGCTAGGTGTGCCCGGCCACCTGCTTTCCTTTCTCCACGGTGCTCGAAGTTCCCGCCTGCGAACCTAGAATTTACATAAAGTAACACACATAAGGCAAATCCTGCAAAAACGTGATATATCGATCAAAGGAACAACTCGCGCGTGAAACTAAACGCGCATGCACTCGATACGTCGCGACGTGCGTAACCTCATCAGAAACCACCCCGACACGCTGTCTCGCGCAGTGCACCACAGAACCAACACAGATCACACACGTGTCGCACGAGTTAAAAACATCGAAAAAGGGTTTAATGCTCAAGATTTTGACTCGAGTTAAAATAGAAAAAGTTGCACATACCAAAAACCTTAGCTACACAGCAGACACCTACAGACCAGGACCCAACACCCAAGCCCACCTTCTGGCCGAAAATTGCGGCCAAACAGATTAAATCTGCGGCCCAAAGGGGGAGAGGGGTCCCCGTGCTTCGTGTGTGTGTCTTTGGCTTGGTCAGTAGGCTACAATATCCACAACTTTTTCCTGAAGTACCCGGATCAAGAGCAGATCCCAGAAAGGCTAAAAAGTATATCTAAAACACTAAGTTACACTAATTTGAAACAATCTAGTATTTTAATGAAATCTGGGGTAAATCTTAGGTTAACTGGCCTTAAACACACTTAGTCAAGCTATATTATCAATAAAAACCATCATTTGGCCAAATCTCACTCAAATTACCAAAACTAGTACTAAACCACATGATAAACACTAACTTAAGCTTAAATAACCATATGTTAAGCAAGCAAGGAAATCAAGTTTAAAGATTATACCTCTAGAGATCCTAGGATGCAGGAGAAGAGAAGAAGAAGAAGAAGAAGAAGAAGAAGAAGAAGAGGGTGTTGCTGCTGCTGGAGTGCTGCTGCTATTGCTGAGCTGCTGCTGTTGCCTCTGTTGCAGCTGCTACTGATGCTGATGCTATTGTTGCTGTTTTTGCTGCTGCTGCTGCTTCAATGCTGCTGCTGTTTTGTGTGAGAGAGTGGGAGGGAGAGAGATGTGTGAGAATGAGTGTAAGGGAAAAATACAAGGGTTTTGAAAATAAAATGAGAGTCAACCCCTCACCCTTTCTCCTCATTAAATGCCAAGCATGGCACCATCCATCATGGCCTCTCTCTCTCTCACCTATACTAGTTAACCCCTAGCACTAATTCATTTAAAAAGCTAATACCCTTAATTAAAAACAAATTAGGTTAACAAATGGGTTAGTCCACCATGGTTATCTAAACATGGTTTAACCCTGGACTTAACCCTAGTTAACATGCACAAGTGTGTGCAGCCAGATAAAATTCTAATAAAATATTCATAAAACCAGATAAATTATTTGAAAACCGTTTTGGTAAACTTTTTACCAAAAACCCCACATTAAAACACAATTACCACTAATCACATTCTAAGGTGTTGCATCTGCTTCTGCAGACCTTCAACCAAAGGAAGAACTAAGTTCTTATTCAGAAGAGTTAAACTCTTAGTTTGAGAATTAAATTCTCTTTTTTTCTTTTGTGGGAGCTTATAGGATGATCTCTCACCTAGGATTTCTTTCTTTTCTCAAGAGACCTTCTTTTCTCTCTGGAGAATTAAATTCTCTTCTTCTTTTTCTCTCTGTTCTTGTTGTATCATTTTCCTTTTATTCTCTGTATCCCTTTTTTCTTCCCCTTTGGCTCTTATTTATAGGAGAAAGAAAAGAATCAATTTGTTTAGTCAATTTTTCATTGAAATATTTTAATTGATTTTGTAACCAACATGATCTTTTAGATCACTTAGTGAATTTTATTCACCATTGGATTTTTAATCCAAAAGATATTTTGTCTGTTATTCCTGGCAAATTTCAAGGAAATCTTTTCTTGTATAGGATCTTTCTATAAATTGGTGATTTTTTAATCACCATTAGATTGTTAATCCAACGGTGCTCCACTTTATAAAGCACAATCTTTTTTGTTTAGAAAGATCTAGGGAAATATTAGGGTTTTTTATTTCCCTTAATTAGAATTTAATTCTATTAGTTCGGAAGGTTTAAGAGCCTATCACGTGTTAGCACATGACCCCACTGATTGACCATTTAATTAGAATTTAATTCTATTAATTCAGAGATTTTTAGGAACCTATCACGTATTGGCACATGACCCCCTGATTAAGCACTTAACCAAAATTTAATTCTGTTGTAACTCAGGAATTATCACGTGTCAGCACGTGACCCTTGGTCACGTGTGGGCATGTGATGCCCCATTGGGGGTTTTCCCTGTTGTTTTATTATGGCTTTAATTCTTTTCAGTGGGTTTAAAGGCCCATCACGTGTTGGCACGTGACTCCATCTCAAGTTGTGTATCTTAGCGCCTATAACTTTGCCCATAGAAGGTCACGTGTCCCCACGCGATGCCCGATCACGGGTGGACACGTGATGCTTCTCTTGTGTATTTCTTTGCTGCTTTATTCGATTCCCATGAGGGAACAAATGCTCCCACAGCGTTTTTCTCACATGAGTGCAACGCTGTCATCTTTTGTGACCGTTGGATCTGCACAGGGAAGGAGGCAGATGAACCGTTTCCCATCACATCCTATAAATGCAAGGGTCTCTTCAGCAGTGCCTCCACTCCTTCATCTTCTTTCTTCGTTGTTCTTGCCTTGAGAATTTAATTCTCTTTCTCAGAGCTCAGTTCTCTGTTATGTATGTGCAGTGCCGCTTTATCTTCCAATCAAGGCTTGTGCTCACATGTTGCGCATGCGGGGCTCTGCTTGATGGGGACGTTTCATTTCCCTGATCTGATTTCAATGCGTCATTGCTTTTCATTTCCAACGCTCTCCCCTTTTTTCCGGGTTTTGAGAATAGTTCCACCATGCACAACATTTTTTGTGCATAGCATTAAATGCTTCCCTTTATAACCTGAAACCATGTCTTTCTTCCTTTCCTCACAGAGAAACCCATTTATACTTTCAGGTGATCATCTTTGAGAAACCGATCAATTGCTATAGCTTGTAATCGTCCCTACGCTCGTCGGCAACCATGGGAGGTGCCCATTGAGGAGATAATCCCTCGCTTCGCTGCGCGGCTGGCAGATCCCCTCCTCACCGACGCTCAATGTGACGCGGTGATGTATGAGCTTCTGACTCGTCGGGGCTCTCCTCTTCCCATGGGCTCCATTTGGCTCCGGATGATCTTTTTGTCTTTGCTTGCCGATCTACCCCCTCATCCGGCGGAGATGACTTCGGCGATCCTTGACGCGGCGGAGAACAAGCTCGAGTGCTTTCACGAGGCTTGTCTAATCACTCAAGCTCTGAAGGATCATTCAGTTCTTATACTGAGTCAGATAACAGCTCGACGGGCCGTCATGTCCGCTTTCGCTGATGAGCACGGCGCCAACCGATGGGGAGCGACTCCTCGCGAAAACCGTCGTTTTGACGTGCTGGAGAAGGCGGAGAGGGAGCTGGAAAATTTTGAGTTTTGCTTTGTTAACCCTTGTATTTCCGATCCCTTGTTTGGTGATCTCTTTCCTTTAGAGTAATATCAATGTATTTTCTCTTATCATTAATCGTTGAATGTTCTCTGTTGGCTTTTTCTGCTTGATGTGTATTTGTGCGTGCATCCCACCTGTGTACACGAGCTTCATACTTGACCCCTGGGAATTTTCTTTAAGTACGAACACGAAAACTTTCTTTGTTGCCAGAAAAAGAAAATAGCTTGTGCGTGTTTTGGATCGAGGATTGGCATCGAGCAGAGGTCTGTTTACATTATCTCAAGTGCACACGCCTTCCCTCATAGGTCGTGGCTGCAAAGACAATCTTGCGGGGGCTGATTGAACGGTGCGCCGCAAATCTACAATCATGTAAGAAGAGGCCCAATCGAAAGTTTTTAGAAAGGGAGCTGGCTTCTAACGCGCTGGGGGAACTTCAAGCTGAACTTACGGCCAAGACCACTCGTGCGTATGAACTTTGGCGAGTGCTTCAAGAAGCTATCAGGGAGGCGGTAGCCATTGGCAAAGCCATCATTTTCACTCGCGAAATGGTCGAAGCTCATAAAATTACCGAAAAGGAACTTGAAAGTCGGCTTGACTCGTACCAGGCCCAACAGTCTCAAGCGGAGGCTCATCTCTTAGCGATAATGAATCATGAAGCTGAGACCCAGCGGAAAAAGGATAAACTGGCAAACCTATTAAATCGTCCGCCGGCTTGAAGAATTGTATATTTTTTCTTTTTATTCTTCTTTTGTATATACTCTTGAATGAGAGTATATTTTTTTTATTCTGATTCTTTCATAATTTGTACTTTGTATTCGTTTTGATTCATGAATAAAAGACACATTTTGTTTCATGGTGGTGTGTCCCTTTTCGTAAATGCATTTTGTGGATAATCTATTTTGATCTCCTTGTAGGAAAGCGATGGCTTAGGAGTCAGGTTCAGATCTGCCTCCTAAGGCTTTCCAACTTTATGAGCCGTGAGGGTCTCATAAAGGTATTTCTCCTTACGAATCGTGATGATCTCATAAGTGTAATTTCTCTTTAAGAATCGTGAGGATTCCTAAGTGTATTTTCCCTTGAGAGTTGTAAGAATCTCACAAGAGAGTTTTCTTGCTTACGAGTCGAGAGGACTCATAAGTGATTATTTCCTTTCTTGTCAGAGTGGATCTGCGAAACAACGATGGCTTGGGAGACAGGGTTAAGATCTGTCATCTAAGACTTTTCAACTTTATGAGCCGTGAGGGTCTCATAAAAAAATTTCTTCCTACAGGTCGAGAGGACCCCGTAGGTGTATTTTCTCCTTAGGAATTGTGAGGATTCCTAGGTGCGTTTTCTCTTGAGAGTCGTAAGGATCTCAGAAGAGAATTGTCTTCCTTACAAGTCGAAAGAACCCGTAAGTGATTGATGAGTTGACTTGCTCCCGAATCAAAGGATTGCTTTGACGGGGAAGTCGGGGGTTGACTTTATCCGCATTTCACGGAGTCAGGGGTGCTCTAGGCGTTTCCCACGGGGTCAGGATTGACATTAGCCATGTTCCACGGGACTAGGAGGTGCTCTGGATATTTCCCACGGGGTCAAGATCGACATTAGCCGTGTTCCACGGGACCAAGATTTTGCTCTAAGCGCTTCCCACGGGGTCAGGATTGACATTAGCTGTGTTCCACGGGACCAGGATTTGCTCTGGGCGCTTCCCACGGGGTCGGGATTGACATTAGCCGTGTTCCATGGGACCGAGATTTGCTCTGGGCACTTCGCACGGGGTCAGGATTGACATTAGCCGTGTTCGACGGGACCAGGATTTGCTCTGGGCGCTTCCCACGGGGTCAGGATTGACATTAGCCATGTTCCACGGGACCAAGATTTGCTCTGGGCACTTCCCACGGGGTCAAGATTGACATTAGCCGTGTTCCACTGGACCAGGATTTGCTCTGGGCGCTTCCCACGGGATCAGGATTGACATTACCCGTGTTCCACGGGACCAGAATTTGTTCTGGGCGCTTCCCACGGGATCAGGATTGACATTACCCGTGTTCCACGGGACCAAGATTTGCTCTGGGCACTTCCCACGAGGTCAGGATTGACATTAGCCGTGTTCCACGGGACCAGAATTTGCTCTGGGCGCTTCCCACGGGGTCAGGATTGACATTAGTCATGTTCCGCGAGACCAAGATTTACTCTGGACGCTTCCCACGGGGTCAGGATTGACATAAGCCATGTTCCACGAGACCAGGATGTGCTCTGGACGTTTCCCAAGGGGTCAGGATTGACATTAGCCGTGTTCCACGAGACCAGGATTTGCTCTGGACGCTTCCCACGGGATCAGGATTGACATAAGCCGTGTTCCACGAAACCAGGATTTACTCTGGATGATTCCCATGGGGTCAGGATTGACATAAGCGTGTTCCACGAGACCAGGAGGGGTTGACTCTCGGTTGTCTGTGCATCACCGAGTCATGGAACTGGGAACTTTACCGCGTCTCCGATTTGCTGATGTTGCGTCTGTTGTAATAAGACGAATGTTGAGATGATCTCCAGGCTGTCTATGAACCGTCGAGATTTGGCTTCTTTTTCTAATGGAGCCTGGTGGGAAGGTAAGGTTCCCTCTTTGTTTGTGCCCCTGGATTGTATACAGAGATCGATGTGATCTCACCTGTAGGACAAAAAGTTTCATATTATATATTTTTCTTTCCGCGATACTCTATCATTTCAGCTTTTATATCGCGAAAGTCGCGATTGCCCAATCATTTCGGCTATTTTTCGCGGTGCCCAATCAGTTCGGCTATTTTTTTTGTTTTTACTCACTGCTTTTTATTGCGAGTTGCCCAATCATTTCGGCTATTTTGCATGCATATATCTTACTTGCTGATTTTGTTGCAAGCTGCCCCATCCTTTCGGCTATTTCATATGCATTTGTGGCTCGCTGACTTTTCGCTGCGAGTTTGGGATTTGATACCGATTTAGGCATTAGCATCGCTACAACGGGATATTGCCATGAGCGAATCATCATTTGCCTTTGTCAATGCCAAACAAAGGTGGCTTAGTAAACAAGGTTAGGATCCTGTTGACTAAGGCTTTTTGACTTCATGAGCCGTAAGGGTCTCATAAATGTATTTCTCCCTACGAGTCGTGAGGATCTCATAGGTGCGTTTTCTCCTTAGGAATCGTGAGGATTCCTAAGTGTGTGTTCTTTTATAAGTCATAAGAATCTTACAAGAGTATTTTCTCCTTATAAGTCGAGAGGACTTACAAGGGTTGTTTACCGTGCAAGCATATCCCTAGTCACTAGTGGGACTTTGTTAGGGAAATATTTATTCGCGCCCGTGGATTGTATACAAGGGTCGATATCGAGACGCTTGTAGGGCAACACTGGAGGTTTTGATGGCTTAAGAACAGGTTCTGATCCCTGTAACTTAAGGCTTTTGAATCCTATGAGCCGTGAGGGTCTCAAAGGGGAATTCTCCTTACGAGTCGTGAGGACCTCGTAAGTGTAACTTCTCTTTAGGAATCGTGGGGATCCCTAAGTGTGTTGCTCCCTTGTGAGTCGTAAAGATCTCACGCAGGTATTTTCTCCCCACAAGGTCGAGAGGACCTTGCAAGTATCTTTTAACGAGATTGCGCCCTTTCGGGTTTTCACAAAACTCGCCGGTAGCCCTGCTGCTTTTACTCACGGAGCCCTTTTGGTTTTCATCCGTGCTCATCTCGCTTATGGACATACCATTTTCTTTCTTTTTTTCTTTATTTTTTCTTTATTTTTTTTGTGTCTGCCTTGGGATGTTGCGGTCCGTAGTAGTTTATAGACGTCTCGGTCAACAGCCAGTTTTAGGACATAGTGGTCCATCGTTAGTTTAAGGACGTTTCGGTCCGTCGTTAGTTTAAGGACGTTTCGGTCCGTTTGCCGGCTACTACTTATAGAGTTTGGGTTTAGGAAGATAGCGAGCGGACATAGGCGTCGTCATCTATCGTCGACCCATGTCGTGACTCGTCAGGCGTAGTATTTTTTCAGGAAGCGACCATTTATTGGCCTGAAAGGTCTTTCACTATGCATGTCCATGAGTAGATAGGCTCCACCCTGGTAGACCTTGTCTATGATGTACGGGCCTTCATAGTTCGGCTCGAATTTTCCCCGTTTGGCACGATTAGGATCATAGGTCTCTTGGCCACTAGCACGAGTTCGCCTTGGCGGAATGTTCTCGGCCGAGTCAATCTCTCATATGAGCGCGTCATCTTTGCTTTGTAAGCCTCTAGGTTTTGTTGTGCCACGAGCCGGGTTTCATCAAGGGCGTCGAGCTTCTCAAGCCGAAAGTGACATTTTCTTCGTCTGTTAGCTCGTAGTGAACCGCCATTCGTAGAGAGGGCAACTCTATCTCGAGGGGGAGTACCGCTTCTGTGCCGAATACCAATGCATACGGTGTTGTGTTTGTGGCCGTTTTGAACGTAGTTCGATACGCCCAGAGAGTTTCATGCAGTCTCTCGTGCCAGTCCTTCTTATTTCGAGACACCATCTTTTTCACAATCTTCGTCAAGGTCTTGTTGAAAGCTTCAGCTAGACCGTTAGCTCGGGGATTATAGACCGAAGAGTATCTCCAGTCTATATTATACTGTTGTGCGAAGCGGCTGATTTTGTGGCTTCTGTAGGCTGGCCCGTTATCGGAGATAATCCGTCGCGGAATGTCGAACCGGTAAATGACGTGTGTCTTAAAGAAATGGAGGATATTCTCCGTCTTCACTTCTCTTAGCGGTGTGGCTTCCGCCCACTTAGAGAAATAATCAGTTGTTGCCAGTATGAACCGATGTCCTCTGAACAATGTTGGTTCGATGGGTCCGATTATGTCAGTTCCCCACATTTCGAACGGCCAGGCAGCCACCGTTGGATGTAGTGGATTTGGGTGCTGGTGGATAAAATTCCCGTGAATTTGGCATGAGTGGCATTGCCTCGCGTATTCTAAGCAGTCTTGGATCATCGTGGGCTAATAGTAGCCCATCCTTTTGATCTTCAGCTTCATTTTTGGCCCGGCTTGATGAGAACCGCAGAGTCCATCGTGAGTTTCTTGGACGACTCTCCTTACCTCTTCAGGTCCCAGGCATCTTAGCCACAGAGAAACAAATGATCTCTTATACAGAGTATCATTGACAGAGGCAAAAGATAGAGCTCGTTTCATGAGCTGATATCTTGAGGACGCATCTTCAGGTGTTCGACGGGATTTGAAGTAGTCTATAAAGACTTCTCTCCAATCCATAGATTTTTCCTGGTCTTTTATTTGCAGGGTCGTTTGCTCGGTCGCTCCTTTTTCTTCGGATGACTCAGGAGATATTTCTGCCGGTGCAAGAACCTGATGGCTTTGTACCACGATCCTTACGCCATCGAGGTTCTCGTCAGCCAGTTCTTTAGCGAGTTTGGCTAACGCATCCGCTTTGCTATTTTCCGCACGCGGTATGCTTTCCAGAGCGTAAGTGGGAATTTGAGCCAGCAATTGTTGTACCCTTTCGCCGTACCTTACCAACTCCGGTTTGCACGTCTGATAGTCGCCGTTTACTTGGCTAATGACCAGCTGGGAGTCTCCGTATATGAGGAGGTTCTCGATTCCCATGTCGACAGCGATCTCAAGACCTACTATCAAAGCTTCATATTTGGCTTCATTGTTTGTTCTCGGCTCTGTTAAGGAGAAAGCAAAGCACATTATCCCTCCTTGTGGAGTCACGAAGATGAGGCCTATCCCGGATTTGATTATGGGGGTGCTTTGTTTGCGCTTCTTCATGGAAGATGCTCCATCGAAGTAGAGTTCCCACTAGGTATCATTCTCTCTTCTCTCCTTGTCGATTGTGTCAAATGCGTGCTCGTCGGGCAATTCGCAGTTCAAAGGAGAATCGGCAGGTATCGAATGCTCAGCGAGGAAGTCGGCGATGGCCTGGTCTTTCACTGCCTTGAGAGGATGATAAGTTATCGAGAACTCCATCAAGAGCAGGGTCCATTTAGCGAGTCGTCCTGTTAGTATGGCTTTTAACATCAAGTATTTGAGAGGATCCATTTTTGATATGAGATGGAGCTCAAGTGCCAATGCATAATGTCTGAGCTTCGTTATCGCGAAGATCAATGCCAAGCGGTGTTTTTCAATGGGAGAGTAATTGTTTTCTGTCCCGAGGAGAACTCGACTCAAATAGTAGAGGGCTCTCTCCTTCCCTTGGTCGTTCTCTTGTGCCCATAGCGCGCCTAAAGAACCTTCGAGGGCGGTTGTATAAAGAATGAGAGGCTTTCCCTTGACCGGAGCGGTCAGCACCAGCGGATTCTGCAAGTATTGCTTGATTTCGTCCAGTACGCTTTAGCATTTGCGATCCCAGACGAACGGGGTTCCTTTCTTCATTAGGTGACTGTAAGGACGACACTTGCCGGAGAGATTGGCTATAAATCGCCGGATATACGCGAGCTTTCCTTGGAGAGACCGCAGTTGCTTGAGAGTTCTTGGCGGAGGCATTTCCATGATCGCCTTAATCTTCGACAGGTCTATCTCGATGCCTCGGTATCGGATGACGAATCCTAGGAATTTACCCGAGAAAACTCCGAACGCGCATTTGAGAGGGTTCATCTTCAAGTTGTATTTCCGAAGGCGCTGAAACACGATTTTCAGGTGCTCTAAATGTTCCTCGTATGATTTGCTTTTAACTACGAGGTCGTCAATATGGCATTAGACGATTTCATGTATGAGATCATCGAAGATCTTCGTCATGGCCCTCTGATAGGTGGCACCGGCGTTCTTTAGACCGAAAGGCATCACCTTGTAGCAGAACATGCCCAAAGGGGTCCGGAAAGCGGTATGCTTCTGGTCCTCGGGATGCATTTTTATTTGATTGTATCCTGACGAGCCGTCCATGAAGGAGAAAACTTCGTGAGTGGATGTATTATCTATCATTAGCTCAGTGACCGGTATTGGAAATTCGTCCTTCGGGCAAGCTTTGTTGAGATCCCGAAAGTCCACACATATGCGCACCGTCCCATTTTTCTTCATTACTGAGACAATGTTGGCGATCCAGTCAGGATACTGAACCTCTTGAATGAAGCCGGAGTCGATTAGCTTCTTGACTTCGGCATTGATGCTCATCTCAAGCTCAAGCCGCATTCTTCTCGGTGCTTGTTTAATCGGCTTGACGTCCGGAGATATCGCCAATTTGTGCACAGCAATCTCTGGATCTAGTCCCGGCATCTCAGAATAGTTCCATGCGAAACAGTCTTTATACTGCATGAGCACGCCGTTGAGCGTAGCCACCTTTTCTTCAGACAACAGTTCACTGTCGAACGTCAGCTGCAGGTCGTTTTCCGTCCCCAAGTCAATTTTTCTGAGGTCATCTGCAGTAGTATGTATCCCATCTTCCAGCTCTTTTGGCGCCGGTGGAAATTATGAGATCAACTCATCTTCATTGTTTTCGAAGCACCAAGAAAGATCATCCATATTCTCGGGTTTTTCTTCTGATAGTGTTATCACGTGACAGGTACGAAATCGTTTCCAAGACCGATGTTGATCTGGTTCTACTCTCGCTATACACGTCGCTTTCGGTTCATGCTTCTGTGGCGGGGTTATCCTCCAACTGCTGGATAAAGCGAACCTGCCTTGTTGATATTGGTCTTCGACCCAGTTCTTGAAGGTGAAGCAGTTTTTGAAAGGATGTCCTATTGCTCGGTGATAGGAGCAATAGTCTGGGTGAGAGACCTCGTCTGCTTGCTCGGGGTGCTTAGACTCTGGGAGTGTCATCATCTGATATTTTATGACAAGATTGAATATCTTCTTTGTCTTGTCTTGGGGAAAAGAATATTCTCGACCCATCTTCTTTATAAAAGACGGATCCCGGCTGCTCAATTCTTGATCGCGTGGTTTCTTAGACCCGCTACGCTGCCGTCGAACGTTTTTTCCATTCTTTGGTTTATTTTTGTCTCTGTGGCAGGTCTTTTGTATGACAGGCTGGCGACGAAGAGCATTGTCATTCTCCGCGGCCTGCTGAAGGAGGCGCTGCGTCCTGGCTTTCTCGTAAATGGCCATTTCGTGGCTATAGTCATCCCAGACCTTTTGACCCGCTTCCCTTATTAGCTTGTCCATCTGTTCTTCAAACGACGGACTTGGCATTTTGATGGAGAGACATCGTTTTGGTTCAAGGTTAGCGTCTTCTAACAGAGCATTTTCTTCTTCATCGAAGTCATGTATAACGCAGCAGTCATGGAATCGTTCCCGTTTCTTGGATTGAACATATCCAAGCCCGGCCATTTTCATTCTCCCGTTGGGCAATTTTCGCTGAGTTCCGGGGGCGTCCCAGATCCTGTTGTAGAACTGAGCTTGTAGAGCAGTCTGTTTGAAAGGTATGCCTTGGCGCCTCAACAGCCTTTTTAATCCTTCTGTGTAGTAACTGGGCAGAGGGATGGGCTGGAGCTTGTCAAGCGTAGAATCGGCACCATGCCAAATTTCTTTCTCCACTTTGGTTTCCGTGGATCGATAAAAGAGGATCGCCTTTTCATCTCTTAGCCTGGGAGGGACGTAGAATGTCTGCAGTTCCTGTACATTATAGGTATCAAGCGCGTCAAGCTCCTTATAATGCTCTTGCGGAACCATGGAAATTTGCAAACTCCGATCATTGCCAGCGAAGGCTTGTATTGATGGCTGAACAGAAAATACGGCATTGACCTCATCTTCCGAGTCGCTGACGAAGACCAGAATAGGGGTGGACGGTCCCGGCTTGTTGCATTGGGGCGGCCCCGAATAAATTATTTCTTCTTCCTCTTCAGTGTCACTCCCGAAGACTGGAATAGTGGTGATAGATTTGTCCCTCGGTTTATGGCATCTTTCCGTGTCTTCAAAATCTGGTAAGAAGTATTTTGCATCTTCGTACTTTCGGACTTCGTTCATGGAGAATGGGTTTAGTTCCCTTGTCACAGTGTACTCGAGACCATCCTTGAAATACTTTATACACTGATGTTGTGTAGAAGGGATGATGTTGTATTCGTGTAACCAAGGCCTGCAGAGCAAAGCGTTTAGCAAGTCTTGGCGTCAATGGCATGAAACTTGATATCCGTGACAAGCAGCCCAAAGTGTAATGTCAATATTACAGACCCGAGCGTCCGTGATGACTGAGAGTCAAACCCGGAGATGGTGATTTTATCACGAGCGAGGTGCTGAACGCTCATGCAGATTTCCTTCAACACTCTTACATTGAGAAGGTTGACGGAGTACTCATTGTCGACCAGGATTTTGCCTATCTTGATATCATGACAGTACCCGGAGACATAGAGGGGGAGGTTATGTTCGCATGTCCTGAGGAAGAGATCTTCATCGCCGAAAGTGATATCGGCCGTGTGCACTTCTTCCAGCTCGTCCTTCATCTTTTCTTCGGTGAGGAAAGCTTGGAACTGCTAGGGCTCTTGTAGTGCCTTGATCAAAGAATCTCTCGTCTCTTTGGATAGCAGAAGGGCGTCGAGAATGCTTAGCCGTGAGGGTATCTTCCTCAGGTGTGCCAGAACATTGTAATCCACCTTGTTTTTCTTGGGCGGATCCTTGCCTGTCAGCTCTTTGACGGCTTGGTCATCGAGGGGGATATCCTCAGGGACCTTTTCTTTTCCCTTATCCTTTTTGTTCGACCCCTTGTTTATGGGTCCGAGATTCTTTTCAGGTAATGTGCGATTGCGCAGCTGAATGTTCTCACAGCTTTTCGGTTCTTCCTCTTTTCCTGAGGTGGATTCTTTGAAGAGAGGGCCAAGAGTCATTTCTTCTTCAGGATCACTCCGGAAGGTGAGAACTTGCGATCCCCTGCTATCAACCATGTAACAACTGCCGGCAGCTCTTCCACGTTCGTCTGTCGCATTTTTCGCTGTCGACGAGCTTCACGCTTCATCCTCTTGAAGTGTTGCCTGTAAGCGACATACCCTTGCCACCAATTTTAAAAGGCGTTGCACTCTTCAGTGGGGTGCACAATCCTTTGATGATATAAACAGTAATCAGGATGCGCATCCTCTTTATTAAGGTGTATCTCCTCAAAAATGTTTCCTTCGGAGGGTGGCAGCTTCATTCCCATCGATATGGCTTTAGCGAATCTTTTCTTCATTTTAAGCCTACTCTTGTCTGTCGCGGGAATGCCTTGGTCTGGTTGGGACGTTTTAACCTTTTTGTCTAGTCGCCGGCGTTTGGCTTTTTCAAATATGGCCATTTCACGCTCTCGATCAGCTTTGCTTTTCAGAAGAGCTTCGTTCAGGAATACATCAATCATTTCGTCTGATGGTCCTAAGAGCTCCGATTCGAGATTTGCCCCCGGTCTCTCTGCATCCAGAGCTTCTTCACCGTTTATCGACGAGTGAGAGATCACATGGCAGCTTGCCACATAATCCTTAGGTTCATCCGACGAGTCTTCTCCATTGTCATCATTTCCGTCCTGAAGGATGTGGTTGAGAAACTCTTGAAGTGTGACCGGGGTTCGCGCCTTCTGGTTATATTCTTCCAGCACGTCGATATGCTTTTGCAGGTCCGTGCGCTTGTCACCAGGCTTCACGGTCTTTTTGGTCTTCTTCTTTTTCTTCGAAGATCTTGACGGTTGGGCCTGATCGTTTTGATTATCGTAACCAATTTTTGGGGTCGGGCGCGGCTTCAGCATTCCCTTGATGATTTCGGGTTCCAGCGGACTTTTCCATTTGATCGCTGGGCATGTTTGGAGATCTTTCAGCATTCTTTTTGTTTTGTCTGAAAGAGCGACCTCCCATGGAGCTTTTTCGACAAAAGAGCACGATGCCCCGGTGTGTCCCTCCTTTTAAGAGTGTGCGGTTGAGGCGGGCTTATTTTCCAATTCTCGGACAATGCGAATTTGCCCTGTTGGTATTGGTCTTCAATCCAGCCTTTGCAGATGAAGCAATCTTCGATTGGATGGCTTATCGCTTGGTGATAGGGGCAATAATTGGGATTATTAGCCTCACCGGATTGCAATGGGCGTTTTGGATTCGGCAAATTGATGAGCTTGTTGCGCACCGCCAGCTCGAACAATCTCCTCGTTTCGTCCCGGGGAAACGAATAAGGACGCTTCATTTTCTCATTAAAGAATCGCCGTCTCTCGTCTAGGCGATCAGTTAGTTTTGGGCCACTGGGCTGCTGTTGAGCATTGGCGACGAAGGTCGCTTTCCCTTTCCCTTTTTCATTCCGTGGCTCCAGCTTCGAAGAGGAAGGCCTGTGGCCCATCTGATCCATTTGGGCCAACTTGTCAATCAAGGCCTGGAAAGTGGTCGGCTTGAAAAACATCATGAATTGTGAAATGGTCGCCTGAGGGTCGAGGGCCCCCATGAACATGCCTACCGCAGGCACTTCTTCGATGCGCTGCTCACACTTTGACCATAGATTCCGCCACCGTATCGCGTATTGAACCCATGTTTCGCCTCGCTTTACCCTGGCGTTAATCAGTGCGGTGATCAGGGTGCGCTCGCTAGCGCTAGCGAATCTCTGTGTAAACAGCAGCTCCATCTCTGCAAATGTCTTGATAGAATCATTCGAGAGTTCCGAATACCACTCGAATGCCGTCTCCGACAAGCTGCCAACAAACTGGCGGAGTAGTTGTTTATCATCACCTCTAGTGTTGCCGCAAAGAGCCCTGAATTGAGCAACATGCTGGTGTGGATTCCCCGTCCCCTTATATACGTAGAATTTGGGGATCGTGTATCCCGGCGGGTACTTTATTTGGCTGTACCAACCCGGATAGGATCGTCCAGTCTTAACAATTTGCCCAGCCGCTTCATTCACCTAGTGAACTCGTATCTACTGAGCGATGTAATCATCCAGGGTAGTTTTGGAGATTGTCTCCTCCTTGGCTGTTGACAGAGCTGGCAGAGGATTTAATGTCTCTCCTCTATCATCTTCAATTATTACTGGAGGATCTTCAGCTGGAGGGTCCGGCTGGATCATCATGCCCACCATATCTTGGAACAGAAGGGCTATTTGTTTTATATTGGCCGCTTGTTTCGCAGCCTCTTTGTCCTTCTTCTCAAGCATTCTCCGAAGGAATTTAGCATCAGTTTCCTGCTCACGGCGCTGCTCAGAGGATGTCTCCGGGCTTGCTTTCGGTCCCGTAAGTGCGGCCATAGCTGTTAGCATTTCTTAGAGCTTTTGTTGTTGTTGCTCCTAAGCCCTAGTCACTGATTGCGTAAGCGGTCGATGACCTGTGGAGATACGGCTATCCTCTTTTCCGGATGCCATATAGATGGTGTGCACCACTATGCACCCAGACTTGGGGCATTTAGATTCAGAGTTCTTGCGATTCGTCGCAGACACCAGGATTTTCTCCAGCTTTCTCCTCTTGTGAGCGGTCGAGGTTGAGGGGGCCGTTGCAGGGGGCACCCAAGTAGCTATCGCTTTCTGTGGTTTGACAGGGTGGTCCTTTTCTCGCCGAACTTTCATCTTTTTCTGTCGGCGGGGGTAGTTTTAATCAATCACCGAGTCTTGGACTTGACGCTGGACCTTGTAAATTTTAGAGGACAGCCGTTGAGGGGGCTGCTCCAGCTTCGCTTTTGGGGCGTTCTCCATAGGTGGAGGAGATCTTTTCAGCACAGCAGTTGGCGAGTTCCTGTGCACCCTGTTAAGTAGTTCAAAACTGTTCCCAGTTGGAACAGCAGCATCAACTTCCACCATTGGAGTTGGCGGAGTCAGTCTAGAGGGTGAATTGTCCCCAGCTTTCCTCACCCGGCACCAGTGGCGACGTCGAGCATGTCGTGCGGTCGGGATCACCTCCGCTGTTGGATCAGCTTTTCCATGCCCCATGTTCTGATGAGGGTCTGTTGTTGGCGTCAGTCTGTCAAAGACAGATGCTCGCTGAGAGGGAACGGCCAATCTTGAGAAAGTCGATTTTCGAGCAGGGAAAATGGCCTTGGTTTCTTCACGCGGAGTGGGAGATAAAACGTCTAGTCTTGTGAAGACTGGCCCCTTAGCCGGAGAAGCCGCCTTGGTGACTTCAGGAGTAGGAATAGCTATCCAGTTCGGGATAACGCCTTCTGGTATTGCAGGCTTCTTCACGGGCCCGTTGGAGCTTTGGCCCAGTCTATTGAAAACCGAGGCACTGGATTTGGGCGACCCGTTGAGAGGGGCCACAGTAGTTGCAAGCCGATCAAAGACCGACTTCTTCTGAGCTTCTTGTAATGGTACAGGGGCGCTGAAGCTCATCGGTGGGAGCATGGTCCCGAAGAACAGCCCAGTGGTGGCCTGAGTCACCTGCTCCACTGGCATTATGAAAAGGGAGGCCGCTTGGGGCCGTAGGTTATTCCTCCAGATGAGACGGAACGGGAGTTGCAGTTGCAGTTGGAACAGTTAGAGGCCATTGATGTTCTTTTTTCTGCACGGGAGCAGAGCCAAATCTTAGTACCTCGAACCGAAGGGCAACTATATTAAACCGCGATTCGTTCGCGAACACAACACACGAAATGTGGAGTGGAAAGAGGAAGAGGTCCCACCGGACGTGCCAGAATCTGTTCTCCGCCGAAAACAGAGACGACACTGCGTAGGTTCGTCTTGCCTGAATTTCGAGGGCAAATGTTATTTGGTTTTATCCGTCCACCTCTCCGAAGATGCCAAGTTGATTTATGGCATCGTGTATCGGAGGTTTAGACGGATGCGGCCGATGTAGCAGACTTCGTCAGATTCCCCCTCGTTAAGGGGTTTTTGATTGTGGGGACGCTTTTCCATGCAGGCGCAAGCCCCTGCAGTTAATTACGCTAACGCATCGCGGTAACCACTTACTCCTTCTCCAGATGGTCACTTCGTATCGTGTGTGTTTGTTTTGTTTTTGGTTGCCCGTGGATTGTATACGGAGACTAATTTATGTTGTCGCCTGTAGGCCGTGGATAAGTCCAAATCCGTATCTTCTTAGATTTGGGTTTAGGGTTGGGTTTAAGGATACGTTAATCTCATTTGAGACTAAAATCAACTTAAACGTTTGTTAAGGATACGTTAGTCTAATTTTAGACTAAGATCAACTTAACAGGATCGTTTGGATCCAACAAAAGAGCATTTAAGCCCTATTGTTTAGTTTAGGGACATTGCGGTCGATTAGTTTAAGGACATTACGGTCCAATGTTAGTTTAAGGACTTCTCGGTCTAGTTTAAAGACATCATAGTCTGTAAAGGTTAAGGACATCATAGTCCATGGGTTTAAGGACTCCACAGTCCGAGGTTAAGGACATCATAGTCCATGAGTTTAAGGACCCCACAGTCCATAGTTTAAAGACGTCATAGTCTATAAAATTTAAGGACATCATAGTCCATGAGTTTAAGGACCCCACGGTCCATAGAATGATTGGTTATTGGGACCCGTCACCTCTCTGAAGACGTTGAAGGATTACAACGACAAATATCAAAGGAGTGAAGAGATGTACCCTTGAACCAATGTTGATTGGGAAGTCTGTAGTCCAATTTGGGACTAAGATCAATTAATTAGATTATGAGCACATGGGCTCAGTTAAATCTGAATTGAGGACTTATTGCCAACTTGTGCTAAGTCCAATTAGGTTTGAAATCTTGGACCTTTGTCTGGACTGTTGAACATTTGTCTGGGTTCAGCCCCCTATTATTTAGCAATGATAAACATGAGTCTGGGTTCTGACCGTATTTTATCTTTTATTGAGTGCTGAGCACTTATATACCATATGAAATGATCAATCTTGGAAGACAAGGATGTACTTGAGGCTCAGTCAAAAGGGGAGTCTTGCCTCTGGAAGATTTAGCCAATTTAGGCTAAGACTGGTTTGAAAATAGTGTTAAACACTAGCACATATCTGGCGGTCACGTGTTCCCGCGTGATGCATTTAAAATAGTGTTAAACACTAGGGATGAAATGCTCAAAATAATGTTAAACACTAAAAAAGATAAAGCGCTCATGTGAGGACACGTGAGGCGCCCTAGGATTGGGCTAAACTTCCTTTATTTTATTCTCAGAATATTCAAATAAGCGTTAAACACTTAAGTCTTCATGGCCATCACGTGTGGGCACGTGATGGGTATCCATGCTCTGGATATTAAAGGGATTTGCTAGGGGTCACGTGGGGACACGTGAGGGCGCCCATGCATTGGATTTTAATCCTTCAGTTCTTTCCATCTTTTTTTTAAAAAGGTGTTTGTCAGGGGTCGCGTGGAGACACGTGAGGGCGCCCAAAGTCTATTATGCCTTTATTTTTGAGAAGTTTGTTCAAGGGTCACGTGGGAGCACGTGACCCGAGCTCATTCATTCTTTTCTGGTCATTGAAGGGAGGGTCACGTGTTGCCACGCGATCGGGTTGGATACTGACTTCTTTACGTGCATGGAGAGTTTTAAGTCCCTTATTTAAGAATTAAATTCTTTTCTAGGGTTGAACCTAATTTAGAGGAATTAAATTCCTATGTATTTGGAAGAATTGAATTCTTTAAACCCAACTCCCCCTCTAAGTTTTGAATCTGCATGGCGGAATCTCCCCGATAAGAATTAAATTCTCAACTTATGGGGAGATCTGCTTCTGCGGATCTTCAACCATGAAGAAGAACTAAGTTCTTGTTTTAAGGGTTAAACCCTGTCTCTGTTGGTGGAATTAAATTCCTAAGTATCTGGAGGAATTAAATTCCTTAGCATTTGGAGGAATTAAATTCCTTAGGATTTGGAAGAATTAAATTCTTTAAACTCAATTCTCCCTCTAGATTTTGGATCTGCATGGCAGAATCTCCCCGATGAGAATTAAATTCTTAACTTATGGGGAGATCTGCTTCTGCAGACATCCAACCAAAAGAAGAACTAAGTTCTTATTCAGAAGAGTTAAGCTCTTAGTTTGAGAATTTAATTCTCTTTTTTTCTTTTGTGGGAGCTTATAGGATGATCTCTCACCTAGGATTTCTTTCTTTTCTCAAGAGAGCTTCTTTCTCTCTGGAGAATTAAATTCTTTTCTATTTTTCTCTCTGTTCTTATTGTATCCTTTTCCTTTTATTCTCTGTATCCCTTTTTTCTTCCCCCGTGGCTCTTATTTATAGGAGAAAGAAAAGAATCAGTTTGTTTAGTCATTCTTTCATTGAAGGATTTTAATTGATTTTGTAACCAACATGATCTTTTAGATCGCTCAGTAAATTTAATTCACCATTGGATTTTTAATCCAAAAGATATTTTTTCTGTTATTCCTGGCAAATTTCAGGGAAATCTTTCCTTGTATAGGATCTTTCTATAAATTGGTGATTTTTTAATCACCATTGGATTTTTAATCCAACGGTGCTCCACTTTACAGAACACAATCTTTTTTGTTTGAAAAAATCTAGGGAAATATTAGGGTTTTTTATTTCCCTTAATTAGAATTTAATTCTATTAGTTCAGAAGGTTTAAGAGCCTAGCACGTGTTAGCACGTGACCCCACTAATTGACCATTTAATTAGAATTTAATTCTATTAATTCAGAGATTTTTAGGAACCCATCACGTGTTGGCACGTGACCTCCTGATTAAGCACTTAACCAGAATTTAATCCTGTTGTTTTAAAGAACTCAGGAATTTTCACGTATCAGCACGTGACACTTGGTCACATGTGGGCACGTAATGCCCCATTGGGGTTTTTCCCTGTTGTTTTATTATAGATTTAATTCTTTTCGGTGGATTTAAAGGCCCATCACGTGTTGGCACGTGACTCCATCTCAAGTTGTGCATCTCAACGCCTATAACTTTGCCCATAGAAGGTCACGTGTCCCCACGTGATGCCCGATCACATGTGGACACATGATGCTTCTCTTGTGTATTTCTTTGCTGCTTTATTCAGTTCCCATGAGGGAACAACCCTTCTCAAAGCTCATGAAGAAATGAGCTCTTTTTGTTTGGGATGTTGAATGTCAAGAAGTATTCGAAAGCATCAAACAGTACTTGTTGCACCTTCCAATGCTGGCCGCTCCCATTCCAAATAAACCGCTGATTCTCTACAGTGCCGCGCTAGATGAATCACTCGGTGCGATCCTTACCCAGAACAACGAGGAGGGAAAAGAAAATGCCCTCTACTACCTCAGTCGAGGCGGAACACAACTATTCCCCAATCGAAAAGCAATGCCTGACTCTGATGTTCGCTGTGAAGAAGCTGAGGCACTATCTGCTCGCTCATCGGGTTATGCTCTCTAAGGTCGACCCGCTCAAACACTTAATAACCAAAGCAAGCCTAGCCCGTAGAATATCAAGATGGGTTGTCATGCTACCTGAGTTTAACATAGTTCATACTCCTCAGAAAGCAGTAAAAGGGTAAGCTCTTGCGGACTTCCTTGTTGCTCATCCCGTATCAGAAGGGCTACCACTCAATTGCGAGTTACCCGACGAACAAGTGCCGCACCTCGAGGAAGATGAGCCATGTTGGGAGCTCTACTTCGATAGAGCCTCATCAATGAGGAACTCCGGCAAATCAAGCATCCCGCAGATAAAAGCAGGGATAGGATTGGTGTTCATCACGCCATCGATGGGAACCCTACGACGTTCTTTTGCTCTCACCGAACCTCGCACAAACAACGAGGCTGAGTACGAAGCTCCGATAGCTGGTCAGGAGCTCGCCATAGAAATGGGAACCCTTTGGATACGGGTTTACGGTGATTCCCAGCTTGTCGTCAACCAAGTAAGCGGCGACTATAAGATATATAAACCCGAGTTAGCTCGGTACAGAAGCCGGGTGGTGGAGGTTATAAAACAGTTCACCCATATTGAACTGATGAGAGTTCCTAGGGCGTTGAATGGAAAAGCCGACATACTCGCTCGCTTAGCCAAGGAGCCGGCTGATCTCGATATGATGAAATTCTGATCAAAATCAAAAGCCGGCAAATTCTGCCTCCAGTCTCTTTGCGTGAAGAAGAAAGCGTAGAACAAGAGAACAATCCTGCCGAAGAAGCTTTGATCATTCAAGATGGGCCCGATTGGAGAGAACCCTTCATAGAGTACCTCTGATACAACAAGCTGGCCGAAGAAAAATCTGCGAGGATTCAGCTGGAGAAGAGAGTTATCCGATACATGTTTATAAATAATACTCTATACCGCAGATCATATGACCAACTCTGGCTCAGGTGCCTGTCATCGGTCGAAGCCCAAAAAGTCATGAAAGAAGTTCACTCAGGCGTCTGCGGGGCTCACCAGTCCGGCCCCAAAATGCGGTTTCAGATCAAATAGCTTGGATATTATTGGCCCACCATGATAAGGGATTGCGAAGAGCATGCAAAGAAATGCCATCTCTGCCAAATTCATGGTGATTTCATTCACAAGCATCCTAATCCGTTGCATCCTACGGTGGCGTCGTGGCTCTTCGAAGTTTGGGGCACCGACATAGTTGGTCCAATTGATCCTCCGTCATCCAAAGGCCACCGGTTCATACTGGCTACTTCTCCAGATGGGCTAAAGCTATCCCGCTAAAAGAAGTTAAGAAAGAAGATATTCTGACATTCTTGCGGCATAATATTATATACCGCTTCGGTACACTATGAAGAATCATTTCTGACAACGGGCCTTCTTTCAAGAGCTTCAAAGTCTCAAGGTTCGCTACTCAGCACAAGATAGACTGTAGATATTCCTCCATCTATAACCCAAGAGCCAATAGGCTAGCCGAAGCCTTCAATAAAACTCTATGCAAGCTCCTGAGGAAAAATGCTTCAGCCAACAAGAGAGACTGGAATCTCAAGTTTCACGAGGCGTTGTGGGCATATCGTACCACGTACCGTACTCCAACTCAGTCCACTCCATACTCATTACTCTTCAGAGTGGAGGCGGTCCTCCCCCTCGAAATCGAAGTTCCAAGCTTAAGAATGGCCGTTCAGCACGAGTTGACTGAGGAGGAAAACGTGCTCCTTCGGCTCGAAGAGCTCGACGCCTTCGAAGAAAAGAGGCTTGCAGTACAGCAAAATCTGGAGCTGTACCGAGCCCAAATGCTATGGGCCTATGACAAGATAACTCGTCTCCGCGCTTTCAAGAAAGACGAATTGGTGTTGGTCCTCAATAGACCGATCATCCCCAATCGACATGCCAAAGGAAAATTCGAGCCAAACTAGGAAGGACCATACGTCATCAAGAAAGTATTCGACGGAGGATCCTACCAACTAATAAGTGTCGAGGGAGAAAGGCCCATGCCATCCATCAATGGCCAATACCTCAAGAAATACTACGCGTGAATGCTCCAAGTCGCAGGCGAATTGAGCACCCGGGCCCTATGGTCTGGATCATACATCCTGCAAAACCGTATACAATCCACGGGCGTAAACGACCCCTATCTCTCCTAAAGTCCTACCGGCGAGACTACATTTAAAGTCCCACCGGCCTTTAAAAAAAAGAAAAGAAAAGAAAAGGTATGTCCACAAGCAAAACGGGCACGGATGAAAACCCGAAAGCGCTCCGTGAGTAAAAACAGCAGGACTGCCGGCGAGTTTGTGAAAACCCGAAAGGGCCCAAACTCGTGAAAAGAGATAAAATACACCCGCAAATTCCTCTCGACCTTGTGAGGAGAAAATCCCTTCGTGAGATCCTTACGACTCACAAAGGAGCAACACACATAGAAATACTTACGATTCCTAAGGAGAACATACACCTGCGAGATCCTCTCGACTCATAGGGAGAAAATGCTTTTATGAGACCCTTACGGCTCATAAAATTAAAAAGCCTTAGGTGATAGGGATCTAAACCTGTCTCCTGAGCCATCGCTCCCCAACGGGCAACGGCAAATGATGAGTCGCTACTGGCATTTCGCTTCAGTGTTAGCGATACTGATGCCGACCAAAAACCCAAATCCCAAGTCCTCCCGGGGCAAATGATGAGTTGCTCCTGGCATTATTCCAGTGCAGCAATGCTGATGCTAAACAAGATCCAAATTCCAAGTCCCCAAACGACGAATGATGAGTCGCTCCTGATATCACATTCCAGTGCAGCGATACGGACGCCAACCAAAATCCAATCTCCCAAAATTCTCCCAACCCTACGGTTGATCCCCACGTTGACTACCGTATACAATCCACGGGCTCAAAAATTCTTATTATACCCATACCCTACTGTAATCACCCGTCCAGCGGCCGGTCCCCGCCCTTGGAATTATGCTCCATTTAGGAAGACCCGCTCAAGTGTCCTCACGACACACGGGGAGAACAAACTTACGGGATCCTCACGACTCATAAGAAAACACCTTCATGGGATCCATACGACTCACAAAGGAAAAAAACACAAACACGCTTGGGAGTCCCCACGACTCCTAAGGAGAAAGCACACCTACGAGATCCTTTCGACTCGTAGGGAGAAAATGCTTTTATGGGACCTTTACGGCTCATAAAATTGAAAAACCTTAGGTGATAGGGACCTAAACCTGTCTCCTAAGCCATCGCTCCCCAACAGGAAAAGGCAAATGATGAATTGCTCCTGGCACATGTGCTTCAGTGTTAGCAACGCTGATGCCTACCCTAACCCCAAAATTCCAAACTCCAATCCAATAGACTCCCAAGTCTTTAAATTGAGAACAGATGACCCCTGAGTCGTTAAAATGGGAACAGATGATCCCTAAGCCGTTAAACTAGGAGTGAGAGAAATCCCCTCACAGCAAATGATGATTCGCTCCTGGTACCATATTCCAGTGCAGCGGTGCTGTTGCCAGACCAAGACCAAAATCCTCAAATCCTGTCATGGCAGATGATGATTCGCTCCTGGTACCATATTCCAGTGTAGCGGTGCTGATGTCAACCCGAATCATATCAAATCAGAAAAACAACCAATGACCTCCCTAGCAAAATCAAGCTCCACCTCGGAAATAAGTCAACTTCATTCCTGACAGCGCAAGAAGCGGAGCAAGTCAAATCAAGCACCGACCGTCCATGTCGCAAAAAGGGCAGCACCGACCGTCCAAGTCGCAAAAAGGGCAGAACCGACCGTCTAAGTCGCAAAAAGGGCAGCACCAACCGTCCAAGTCACAAAAAGAGCAGAACCGACCGTCTAAGTCCCAAAAAGAGCAGCACCGACCGTCCACATCGCAAAAAGGGCAGCACCGACCGTCCAAGTCGCAAAAAGGGCAGAACCGACCGTCCACACCGCAAAAAGGGCAGCATCGACCTCCACGTCGTCAAAACGGGAAGCAAATTAAATCGATCTCCATGTAAAAAGAAGAAGAAGAAAGATCCATCAATTTCATGCACACGGCCCACATGTGTGGTGTGCATTTATTGATGGGGGGCACTTTGTTAGGGTCAAAAATTACACCCGGTTGACTAAGTCAAAGTCAAAGTCAAAGTCAATCTCAAATCAAGTGGGCCCAAGCCCAGGTCGAAGGGACTGGCCCCGTGACAAAATGAATGAAGCCACAAATTGGTTTAATATAATTCTTTTTTTATAAATATATGTATAGAAATAAATGTATGTAAAATAAGCAAGATGCCAAAATTTTGTAAACCCCATGGCTTATGTGCAAAAAGAGATAAACACATAAGGCATGGGGCGGCATAACTGCCATTTGGCAAAGCCCAAGGGGCTATATGTAAAGTGTGCAGCTTATAAAATCAAACATGATGAAAATATCTATGACAACAATTCATTCTCCCCTAAAACTAGGGTTTGTGCCTCCATCCTCTCTTCTCCAAATTCTTCCTCTTCCTTTTCATTTTCCAATTAAATCAAGAGCTTGGCTCTTCTTTCTTTTTAAACTAAATAAAGTTTTACCGTAAACCCACCTCCCAAGACTCCATCAAGAGAAGAGAAATGGTCTCTTTTTTTATCATTCAAGATCTAGATCTTGGAGTTTCAAGAGAACCCATTTTAGATTTCTTCTCAAGAGAGAAAGGAGAAAATCTTTTGGAGTTTAGCTCCACAAATAAAATTCTTTTGGAGTTTAACCCTACAATAAAATTCATTTTGGGGAGTTTAAATCCACATTAAATCTTTTTGGGAGTTCGACTCCATTTAAAATCTTTTGGAGTTTAACTCCACATTTAAAATTCTTTTTGAGTTTAACTCCACAATAAAATTCTTTTTAGGGAGTTTAACTCCACATTAAATCTTTTTGGGAGTTAAACTCTATTTAAAATTCTTTTAGAGTTTAACTCCACATTTAAAATTCTTTTGGAGTTGAACTCCATGCAATAAAATTTTTTAATTAATTTTGGAGCCCCACAGAGAAGACTCCCATCAGTGGGAGCCTGCCCCTCTCCCCTGTCGCGTGAGGGGGGGCTCCCATTTATTGGGAGCCCTTTGGCCCCCTTCACGTGGGGTCACATGAGGGGAGGGCTCCCATTTAAATGGGAGCCTCTTTCCCTTTTTTTAATTTCTTTTTTTTCTTTCTTTCTTCGTTCTTTTCCTTCTTCTAATCTTTTTTTTATTTAAAAAATATTAAATAAATAAAAATAAATTATAATAATCTTTTTTTTAAAATAACATTTCTCTAAATATTTATTTATTTTTGCTTTTTTATATATATATAAAAAATATACATATATATATCCTTTTTTCCTACAAGTGGAACAAAACAAAATGAACACGTCTCCGTTATAATATGTTAAAAGAAAAAATACATGCGCTCCACAACATTGTCCCCGTTAGGAAAAAATTCTAACGGGGCGCTGCCCCGCACCCCGCAAGGGGCCTGCTTGCCCCTTTGACCCCCCAGCCCACTATCCGGATAGCGGGACCTCCGTAAAAACTCTGCGAGGTACCCGATATATCCAAAACCCCTTTAAAACACAATACTGCACATTGAGTTCGCATGACCTGTTTGACCCGTCAATCGGAGGTTCTCTCGCTCCAAATGCGAGGGGTAATTAACAGCAGTTTAGTCCGCGGCTGCCGGAGATTCGGATTCCCACAATTGATAAACCCCCGCCTACCCTAGGCAGGGGGAATATGTAGTACGCCTGACAAGCGCGCGCGTATTTCTATCTCAATGGGGGGACGAAAAACACCCTACAGTCCCTAATGTTGAGTAGGAGGGTGATCGAACTTTCGGCCGGGATGGAATTGTTGGTGAACCGGGAGAGGACATGAGAGGTTGGTTGGAGATCGGAGGAACCTAATCCCATTCGCTAAAAACAGTCGTAGAATAGGATATCCACTGAGCTCCCTGAATCGACCAATATTCTCCGGACCCCGTGACGGTGAACTTGGGCTGCTATCACAAGCGGATCATTGTGAGGGAGCGATATGCCGTAAAGATCTTCCTCGGTGAAGGTGATCGGGTTATCCTTCCTATGCTTCTTATGGGGCGGATCATTTATAGCCATGATTGGTACGGGGCAGCGGTCCCCCTCACTGTCTAGAGTCGGATGCGTCGAGATGGCCATAATCTAACCGATTGTTAGCTTCCCTGGAGGGGGTTGGTCTTTCTGCTCTTGTTCCGCCTGCCGCTTGTCTCGTAGGTATTTTGCCAGGTGGCCTGAGCGGATCAGTTCCTCAATATAGTCACGGAGTTTCTTTCAACTCTCGGTCGGGTGCCCCTGTGACCTGTGGTAAGCGCAATACGGGCCCCGGAGCCATTTGCCCGCTCTTTTGGTTCCGGCGGGAGCCTGAAAAACCTTTCGCCTTTAGCCTCCTCTAGCAGTCCGTCTGGGAGATGTTCAGAAGAGCGTACTCCTGGAATCTTGGGGCATAGGGTTTTGGGCGGTCGGCTTTCTTTTTGTCCTCTCTGTCCCGTTTCTTTCGGTCTGCTTGGTCATCCCGGGGCAGATTGGCGTTCACCTCTGACTCGAGTTGAATCTCTCGCTCGGTCCATGCTTTTACTTCGGCCATGGTCCTATATTGCGCCAATGCAAAAGAGTGGAGCTACTCTTTGTGCCTAAGACCTGACCTCATGGCGGTGATAACCGTCTCATCACGATGCTCAGGTATCTCGAGAAGGGCATTGTAGAAGCGGGTGATGTATCCCTTAAAGGATTCCTTGTCCCCGCTTTTGATGGTGAACAGATAGTCGACCATCTTTTTCTGCCGATGCTTACCGACGAAATGACCGAGAAATTGGGAAACCAGCTCGTCAGAGGTTGACATTGAGCATGGCGCGAGCCCTCGGAACCAATCTCGGCCAGCCCGGATGAGGGTGGTGGGGAAGGCCCGGCATTGAGCCGCGTCTGAGTTGTTTTGAAAACTCATACCTGCCGTAAATGCGTTCAAGTGGTCCTTCGGGTCGGACTTCTCGTTGAAGAGGGCTACCTTGGACGGTTTGTTTCTGGATGAGACACGCTTATATAGTAGTTGTTCAGTAAAGGGCCTTGTGAGTTAGTCAGCGGAGTACTTCGCGCCTTCGCCAGCCGTACGGTCATCCTGCCGTATGTCTTTGATTTTCCTTTCGAGGGCCTCTATTCGTTGTTGGTACCCCGAAGAATCTGCACAGTCGGAGCGCCCGCTCCCTCTGCTCCCGGCTTGTGCGACGGAGCGGCTTCGATTTCTCTCTACCACGTTCCTTAAATTTCCGGGACGGCCCCTTCGTGGATAGCCCCGGTGTTCGTCATACGCATGGCCTTGACGGCGGCGGCGCGGGTTTAGCCTGAAATCAGGTGATTGGACTGACACTTCCTTGGGGGGCGAGAAAGCGCGGCGCGTGTTGAAGTGATAGCCTGGTCCCCCTTATGATCATGGTGTTGAGATATCCGGCGCTCAGCGGGGCATAAAATTATTTCCTGGACGCAGGCCATGACTGCCGGAACCGGCATGTCGATGTTCGGTCACATCAAGATGAGCGCGGGTGAGGTTAAGAGCTTGAGTGTGTCCTTCTATCTCCCTGTGAACGTCGTCGTCTCGGGGAGGGGATGGGGCGGTCTGGCGGGCATGGCCGGCCGCTTGGATGCGGGCAAGTGCGTCCACCATCGCTGTGAGCCAGTCGATTCGAGCGGATAATGCGTTGATGATGTTAGGGGGAGGAGTAGGGCCGTTTCCGCCCCCGCTGTGGAGGACGAGACGGCTCATGCTGGGATCGTCGCTGTTATCGCTTGTCATTGAATCGAAAGCGGAAGATCAAATTTTTGGGTACAGAAGAATCTCTTTCCCACAGATGGCGCCAACTGATGGAGGCAGAATTCTCTCTCAGATGTTGTCTTCCGTCGATCTGGCTGCAAGCGGTTCTGAACGGTTGTGATTGAGAGTGAAAATTGGACGTGTGGATCTCAATGGGTTGTTGGATGCTATTGACGCCGGGCTATCTGCAAGGGAAGTCCCGGGGTGGGGAAACCACCATAGGACCCTCTGACGATCAAGTAAGTACCGGGGAATAAAGGCAGCGTAGCGGCGTATTGGAATTAATTCCGCTTGCCTGGATCGTCCGGTGGAGGGGGTTTATATAGTTGTCGCATGAAGTGGACCAATGCGAGATTCTTGCCGCCCGTTACGTCTCTGCATCACGTTCGCGCTGATGGCGGGACACGTCTATTAATGGCGGGATCCGCTCTTTAACGGCGAGATACGCTAGCGCGAGATATGGGTTGTGGAGCGGCGGAGATCTCGTCGTGGCGAAATACACGGAGCCGTTACGGAGGCGTTTGGACTCTGTGCTCTCGGTTGAACAGGATGAATAGCTCGGTGGCCAAGGAAGCTCAGGTATAGGATTGCTCGGAGGAGAGTTGTCGGTTGGTTGTTTAGGTGAAATAGGGATGACATTCCGGAGAGATCCTCGAAAGGTCGGATGCAACCTCGGAGATGAGGTACCGAAGAATGTCTCCAATGCATCATACTTGTTCCGGCTCCACAGCCCCCAGGAGTCTAGCAGGTTTACTGGATAACACGTCATCCGCCACGTGTCGTGATCTGGGGAATACTCGTTTATGAGCCTCATCAATATCTATTTTTTTTGTTGTCGCTATCACCATCAATATTAACTTTGGCGAGGATAATTGCCAACCGGGGGCGGACTCGCCAACTCCATAGGCTTTGTATCTATTTTTTTTTTTTGCAAGGTGAAATCTGCTAGGGATGAAGCAATATCTTCTTTATCCTTTTATGGCAGATATTTAAAGAAAACTATTGGCAATTTGCATCTAAAATCTTTAATAATTATATTTATGAAGAATAAAATAAGTGAACCAAATTATTGAAACCGGAATCATAAGGAAGCCGAACCGAACCGAATCGAATCGGTCGGTCTATTGAGGGATCGTGGTGGGGTGGGCCCCACTAAGGATACAGTGTATGCATTGCGAAATCTTCCCGCCCCTTCGTATCCTTTCATAAAATTCCCGCTTTCCTTTTAAATCCCCGCAACAAAATATTTCCCCCCCTTAAAAGACCCTAATTTCTCCCCAAAATTAGCCACCAATCTCAGAAGAAAATCGAAAAAGGAGGAGGAAGAAGAAGAAGAAGAAGCGATGTTCTATTCTCACACATTTCTCGCCAAAAAGAGCCCTTTGGGGACCGTGTGGATCGCGGCTCATTTGGAGCGAAAGATCAAGAAGCACCAACTCGATGGAATCGACATCCCTTCTTATGCTGGTTCGTTTCTCTCTCTTTCTCCTCTTGATTTCTTCGATTAGTGTTTCGATCTCTTGTTCTTTGTGGTAAAAATCTCTCCTTTTTACCCCTTTTGTTGGGTTTCTTGATGTTTTAACATCTTATATGGTAAAAGCCCCCTTTTTTCTGGTAAACTTTTATTGGATAGTTATTGAATCAATTAAAGATGCTATCTTTATTCATTAAGATAAGAGTTACCGTAAAATTTTAGCTGACTATGGCTCATTTTTGGGGAAAGTTGCGTTAAATTTCCCCTTTCACTTTCTCCCCCCTCTTTTTTGTATATAGAAAAAGTGAAATATTATAATGTCGGTTTTATTTAATTGTTCATAATTTATTTGGGGATTTGTTATGGTTCTTTCAAACTCGTGATTTTGAAAATAGCAGACCCAAGAAGTTTCTTAGTCTATCTTGCAATGTAACAAAAAGGTGGCATTCCATTTGGCGGCAGCGTTCAATCAGTTTTATTACATATTGTATAGATGTTTTGCATACCAATACAAAATTTTGATTATTTCATCGGGTTTCTAATTTTCTTCACTAGAGTGCATCATGTTTCCTGAAGTCCCAATTGCTCTGAGATTATCGGGGCACCTTCTTTATGGACTCGTAAAAATATATTCGATGAAGGTCAAGTACCTTGTCCAGGACTGTAACAGAATGGTCGATGATATAAGAACAGTGTTCACATCCATACAAGTTAATCTACCTGTTGATGCTGATCGTGCACCGTTTGAATCCGTGACTCTACCCAACAATTTGAAGCTTGATGCCGTGGACTTGGATGACTACCAAATGCAGTAAGATCCCCCCTCCCCCGCATTTGCATCCTTGATTAAACCATGGAAAGCTTAACTTGCACTTGTGTTTTTTTTTTTCCTAGGGGACCCGATAATCACCTCAAAACATATGATCAGATCACCATGCAAGGTTGTCATTTACTTCGTTTTTTTCCTCTTCTTTTTAATTTGATAAGTTTTGTCCTTTCTCTGTTAATCTGTATACTTAGATAATTAATATGCTCACAGATCAATTCCCAATTGAAAGAGAACAATATGTGTCTATCTCACTCAGTGAGGTTTGAGCCATTACTGATACTCTATTTGATTCCAATATTTCCCCCTATGGTTCCAGCAGGCATAATTAATTAATTACTTTATGTTGCAGGATGATAGGATTGATAGCTCACCTCAGCTCGACAGCATAAATCCTGGTTCTGGGTCTATGCAAGAAGAGTATGTCTCTGTGCCTGATGTTCTCTTTTAGAATTATGTGCTGTGAACCCCCAACCAAATCTTATTTATTCTTTCAAAAAAAATCATCTTATGTATGGTACATGTGCTTGTAGTGTTTTACCGCAGTTAGGAGGTGAGCCTGGTGATCTTCCTCTTCCTAATGAAAATGTTGTGGGCAGTAGAGATCCTGGTCCACGATACGATGAGTATATCTCTATCTTTAGAAAGGCATAATATTTTACAGATTTATATGAAACCATAAGTGGGTGTAACTGATTCTATCTCCTTATGTAGTGTTTTGCCTCCATTTGATGACGAACTCGGTGATCTTGATACTCCTATTGAAAATGTTATGGGTGGTAGAGATCCTGAAACAAATAATCTGACAGATAATTTAATTCAAAATCTTAACGAGAGTCATTTCGCTGATGAACCTCCTGAAGTTATGCGTGATGCTGTACACAATTCTGAACTAGAGTTGGGCGATACCATTAATGATTTGGCTGGAGTTCATGAACAATCTGTTCCTTCCATGAACAGAAATGCAAGTCTTTCTCCTATAATGGAAGGTGTATCTGGTTCTGGTGAGGGATCTTTACCACCTTCAGCTCATGACAGAGTGCCAACTGTTGTATTGGCAGATGACCTTAATATTCTCAACACAGAAATTTCTTTGGGTTGGTTTCTTGCATTTTGCACCATGAAGTTCACTTAGGTTATTTGATTATTTTCTAATAGTTTCCTTACATGGTTTGGCAGGCCATGTTTCAGGGCAACACTTAGCTGATGTGCAACTTCAGCCTTCTCCACCGGTCAATCAGAATGCGAGGAAGAAAAGAAAGAAGAGACAGTTTTTTGACGAATCAATTGTGTTGTCTAATGCGTGAGATTCTCTATATTAATTATCTGTCTGTTTATTGTGTTTTCTTTTTCCCTCAGTTTTGCTCGTTTCAGTATGCTGTATCCCTTTACTTATTATTAAATGATTTTCCTTTGTAATAGTGTGAAGTTATATCATTTTTGTTTTGATTTTGACAATAAAACTCCTTGGAGCTTATAGCTAAACCTCACATTAAACCTTATTGAATTTCTTAATTTATGAAGTGACATGAACTATCTTACCAGTGTAAAAGGCGGTCGTATACTGATCTTTTTAAATGGTGAAAAAGATGTTTACATTAAGTGATACGGGATTACATCCACATGGATCATGGCATTTTCTCCCTCAACCACAATCATCAAATCCATGTCATGCAACATGCTCATAGACTCAGTTTATGAGAGGTAGTTTATTGCGAAAATGATGAAAATCCATGATATTCTAGTGATATTTAACCTAAGCTTGTAAAGATGAAGTATATATTTATTTTGGTTATGTGCTACATCCTTTACAAAATCTCCTCTTATAAGCATTATAAAATAATTCCATTATCTTAATATTATTATCAGTATTGGAGAATTTAAAACAGTATCCTTAAATCAATGGTATATTATTGGATCAACATCTGTGACCTCTAAATGTCATCGATATCCAAGGGGACAAAGGGCATCCAGAGTTGTTTTTTCAATCTGAAAACTGTCCTGTAGGAGTAAGTTGTAAGTAAATAGAGTGAGCGCTTTAGGAGATGGAACAAAGTAGAAATTCAAGGGGTGGGGGATCCATCTGTGAATATTTCAGTAATATTATTCAGGGTGTAATTTGATATATCATACATTTTCAATAACTTAGCTAAGGGTTTAGACCAAAGAGGAGAGTGAATATATGGATAAAGATTGCCAGAAATTTATATCCTCTGTCATTGTTTTCTGAACTGATCGAGCAATTTTTTTTTCTTTGAAAAAAAATCGCTCAGAAAGGTTTAGTTCTGAAGTATGTTTGTTATCTATGGTTATTACGATCATGTGAGACAATGCCTATTCTCTATGGTTATCGAATAGGTGGCCCTTTTTCTCTTTTCAACATTACACCGGAACCTGATGTAAGTGAGATTTGAACGTCAAAGTTCTTGCTCGATAATAAGCAAAATAATTGTTGCTTTTGTCTCTAGAGTTAGATTCTCATCAACATTTACTCCAACGATTTGTTAGCTACTTAGTTCCCTTCAAGTAATCCTCAAATTAATGAGAGAAAGGAAGTTAGGCGAATATGGCATATCTTGCATCATCTTGGTATTGGTCCAGTGACTATTCACCAACTTGTTAAAGCTCTTGTACAGTGAAATGAAGAAGCAACTTGATGACACTAGTAAGTTAGTATGCAAGAGAAGGAAACTCCCATGCTCAGCTCTTGGTGTATGGAGGTTTACCAGGAGTCAACAAAATGAACAGATCGTCCATGAGCCATTGCTCTCTGGTGAATCTCTTGCTAGCACAAATGGTTTTCTTCTTTTGTTTATGAGTTAACTGTTTGATAAGTGGGAACATGTTTGCGATCAGGGATGTGTTCTAAACTACAAGACGTTTTTAAGAGAAGACATCCTCCTTCAAGGTCTGAATCTGCTTCTTTCGAGGCTTCTTCAGGGCATGTGGATGCACCAGAAACAGATCCTGTGTTAGCTGATATGGACATGGAACCTGAACGTCCTCGATTCGAAACCAATGCCAATGAGATTATACATGATCCAATGCTATCTTCACCTGCAAGAGAGGAGTCCATCCCTCCTATTGCTCACAACTTCGGTTCAGTATCAGACGAAGGCAAGATATTAGAGACTGAGGTACTGCCCACATTTGAAACTCGTGCTACAGCTGTACCCTTTGGGCATGAGCTAGCTGCTACTCCGGTTAATTTGGAGGAACAACTACAGCTCGATGATAGCATTTTAAGGGACAGTCCACGTCTACAAAATTCTACTGATCTAGAAGTAAGAATCAATATAATATGTCTCACTTACTCATTTGCTTTTGGTTTTTATCATGAAAAATTAGTCATCATTATGTCATCTATATCTCATGTTCATTTCTTAAAATTTATTGTTTATCCTAAAATTCATTATTTTTTTCTTTGTAGGAGCTAAATTTTTTGGAAGCAAGCAATGCATCATCAGGTAAGAATGGCAATACATTTTTTCAATGTTTATATAACTACCAGTTATTGCATCATCTTGTTTCCTGCTCCCTGTTCTTAGATTTTATCTGTTAAGTTCCTGTATCTGCAGGCTGTGATGTTACTGAAGTTGGGACCATGTCTGCAACGACAAGGTAAAAATTTATTTTCGGCATCTTTCTTTGTTTTATTTTTCTTTTCACCCCCAATTTGATATGGCTTAAATAGTTATAACTTGTTTCCTGCAGGAAGGTCGCACAATATTTACAAGAACTCTCTCCTGCTGCTCATACTCCTGAAGACCAATCAGAATGTATAAGCCTGAACAAGATTTTAGAAAGAAAACCTAGAAAGCATTGTGCACGAATGTTCTTTGAAACACTGGTAAATTACAGTTTTCAGCCGCTTAATTTTCTTCTGAAATCATTCCAAAACAAAAGGAGCAAAATACTCAATATATTGTGTATTGTATTCTTTTTATTCAAGTCTTGGGGTTTAATATCAAGTTCAGTAGAAGCCATAACATTCTCCCATCTCTAATATGACTGTGGAAAGCTTTGAAGGCAACTATTTGACTGTGCCTTGCCCATTATCAAGTTGGACATGCACATGCCTAAATTCTAGTGAGAAGAATGAGAGAAGAGTTTCATGTAGGTAAGATGTAGGGGTCTTTCTTATAGAATGAATACAAGATGGTTGAAATTGTGAAATGTCCTTTCCACTGCATCAAAACAATGAAATTATGATGATGATTGGAATATATTTTATATTCTACCATGTTAAATGTCTTTTCCACCGCAGCAAAACTCCGAAGTTATTAGGGTTGAGAGAATATATTTTATATTCTAACAGAAATATCAAAGTGCTTTACAAGTCATCTTTGTGAGCAATAAGCCTCTCTAACAATACCAATGAAGGATAGTTAAATTCATAACATGGCTATAAGGCGTGCCACACTTCATGGTTTTGAATGCTGGAAATCTAAGTAACATGTCAAGAAATATAATGCAGCTGAGATGAGGATGTCAAGCCTTACCATCGGCAAAAGGTTACCATATGAGGGCTGAGTTATTGAGACTAGTCGGACATGTGGCATGGTGACTGTTATCGGTTGTGATACTATCAGAGTTGAATGAATCACTAATTTGCTCCAATTTGGGTACCAAAATTGTTCCAGAATGAAGCGGTAAAACTTAATATAGAGACATTAAATACATCTGAACCGGGAAGCCAACCCCTAAATTTTGGTATATGATCTTGTCGTTGCTGGTGATCAGACTTGAAACTGTTTTTTTTGCTCTAATAAGTGTTGAAAATTGATGCAAATTATAGTTTAGGGTTAGGTGCTGCCTTTTGACATGTATGGCATTGTTAGGTGGTAATAATATTAAGTGGTGATTTTGCTAGGTGCTATTTTGACATACATGAAATTGTTAGGTGGTGACAAGGATAGGTGGTGATTTTGTTATGTGTTACTTTTGACATGCATGACATTGTTAGGTGGTGACAATGAAAGGTGGTGACTTTGTTAGGTGTTACTTTTGACATGCATGACATTGTTAGGTAGTGATAATGAAAGATGGTGATTTTGTTAGATAGTGACATTGTCCTAGGTGCTATAAAAGCATATCTTATGAGTGAGGCATTTTGTATCCATCACAAGCATCACACAAGAGGCAAAGCCAAGAGAGATTTATACAGAGAGATTTGAGAGAAATCTTCTAGGGTTGTTCTTGTTTGAATACTTGATTCAAGTATAGTAGACATTTGCAGATTTCGCTCTGCCGGGGACTAGTCATACGGTGGGTGAATCTCGTTAACAAATCTATCTTATTTGTGATTGATTACTTTCTTATTCCTGCATTTTTAATTTATATTGTCTGTCGTCGTTTAATTGCGTGATTGTATTTTTGCATGATTTGGGCTTTGTCGTGAGCATTGTTCCGTGGATTGACTCTCCCTCCCAACAACTGGTGATTGACACGAAAGAGTGTATGTTTGTTTAACCGCAATCAATAACGGTGTCGCGTATAGCTAGACCGAGATGAGTACGGGTCGTTCTCTGGGAAACGTCCTTTTACTTTTACTTTAGATGTGTTGAGAAAGAGAGGAGGGATGAAGAATTTTATAGAATGGTTTCTAGATCTACGTTAAACAAGAATGTAAAATATAGATCTAGATTATTTTAGAGACTTAGATAATATAATAAGAAGGCTTGTATGGTTCGTTAGGATTTAGTAGTTATGGACGATTAATTAAGAGTTACCCTTTTTATCCATTAATAGATTTAGAACTAGAACGACAATGATGCGTGTAGATTAGGGTTTCTGGAGGGAAAAGGAATCCCACTCTTAACCCTTATCTCGACATGGAACTCCGTTCATATCTAACTTTTACCAAAACAATCATTAATCTAATCTCTAATTGCGGTCGGAACTAGCAAAAAATTGCTAGCGCGCCCGATTAGGATGTTAATGATTCTTTTGATAAAGTTCCTAAACTTTATAGGACTTAAAAAGGGTTTAATTATTTTCATCGTTCATTAGCCTACCCTAATCCTACGAACCCCAACAAGCGGAGAATTACTCGCGCATGTTGGGATAAGAAGATGAAAAGACAAAGAGGGAAAACATAATGTAAAATGCAAAAACAATTAAATAAAATAACTACCTTTATTAATCGACTTGAACAAACTACACTTTAATCCGTAGAAAATGATTACAAACTAGTTGCTTCTCGATCTTTCCTAAGGAGGTAGTCGAACAGTCGATGATCAGTCTGGATGCGTGAGCGTCGGGAGCTTCGTGATCTCTTCGGCTTGATAGATTTTCCAAGAGGCCCTCGGTGCCTTTTTATAGTGCAAAGCCAGAATCTTTTAGTCGAAAACTTGGTAAAATTCATTAGAGATTTACTCCACAAAATTTTAGCACACAATCTCTCTAGATTGCCGCGGATCCGCGGCCAACAGGGGGGTTTGGCTGAGGATCTCTTCACCAATTTTCTTGGGCTTTCTGATTTTGACATTTGGCAATTCTAGGCATCTTTAAAATTCAGAAATCTTCTCTCGGTTGCTTCCAGACTTGGTCTCCAAGTTTTGCTTTTTAATTTGGCAAGTTTTCTTCAACAACTTGATTTGTTTGATAAATTCTTCATAACAACTTGGAAATATTCTGCACAACTCAAATAAGATTTTAGTAGACTTTGTTCTACTAGGATTAGGTCAATAATATTTGCATACATTTTCCTACCAAATGATAATTAAAATATATTAACACATGGAAAATAATGTTTTTACACATAGATCCTCATATGTATAATATATTATAATAAAGTTCTTTTTTAATATGAAAATGGTAGGAAAAATGTAATACAAATGTGCAGTTTTATCAGAAAAAAGTAAAGAGAACCTAGGATTCTTCGATTCTATAATCTAGGTAACAGTGGGTAACGACGCTTGTGTCATTTCCCTCACTTTCTTAGATTGCAGTTTTGAAGGTATTGGTTCAGATCTAGGAGGAAGTCGAGTTTGCTGCGATACAGACGAAAGATGGCGGAGAATAAGATAAGAATCGAGAAATTCAATGGTCACAATTTTGGTTGGTGGCGCACGCAGTTGGAAGACTGTCTATACTAAAAGGATCTATATCTTCTGTTGCTAGGAGAAAAGCTCGAGAAGATGACCGATGATGGATGGAACCTTTTGGATAGGAAAGCCCTGGCGACGATCAGATTGTCGTTGACTCCGCAGTTGACTTTTAATATCTCAAAGGAGAAAACAACTTAGGCGCTAATGACGACGTTAGGGAAGTTGTATGAGAAGCCATCGACATCAAATAAAATATTTTTGATGAAGAAACTTTTCGACATGAAGATGGTAGAGAATGGTTCGGTGATAGAGCATCTGAACGAGTTCAACAGCGTGACAAGTCAACTTGAGTCTGTTTTAATCATCTTTGAAGATGAGATTCGAGCCCTACTGTTCCTATGTTCGTTGCCAGAGAGTTGGGAGAACCTAGTGATGGCGGTTAGCAACTCTATCTCGGGGATTCTCACGTTTAATGATGCGGTAAGCTGCATATTAAACGATAAGATGCGGAGAAAGTCCATGAGTGGGAGTTTTGGAACTTCTGCACTTTCGGTGGAGAATCGTGGCAGAACAATGGAAAAGGGAAAGTGGAAAAAGGGCAAGTCTAAAAGTCAGGGTAAATCTCAAGGAAAAATTCATGGCGCTTGTTGGAATTGCGGAAAGGGTTATAGAAGAAGTGAATGCAGGTTTTCGAAGAAAGGCTCAGATGAGAAGACGGATAAAAATGAAGCGAATATGATGTCTACACAAGAATAAGGGGAACAAGGTCTTTGTCTATCGGCGAGCGAGAACACAAAGGTGGATATTTGGTTCTTAGATTCAGGGGCTTCTTTTCATTGCACTTCAGGCAGACATCACTTTACCGAGTATGTTCAGAGCGATTTTGGACATGTGACGGTGAGAAACAGTCAATCGTGTAAGATCGTTGGAAAAGAGACGATCATCTTACAACCGTCAGGAGGTGGTCAAATCAAATTGAAGAATGCTTGTCACATTCCAGATTTGAAGAAAAGCTTGATTTTCACAAGTCAGCTAGACAACGAAGGGTTTACTACAACGTTTTGGAATTCTCAATGGAATATTTTCGAAGGGTCGTTGGTGGTCGCAAGAGACAAGCTGAGCGGTTCGTTGTATCCATTCAATAGGAGCAGCGAAGGCTCGGTTGCATTGACGGCAAGTTTGGAGAAAGATTCAGAGATTTCGTTGTGGCATAAAAGATTGGGACACCTCAGCAAGAACTTGAAAATTCTTCAAGCTAAGGGGGTTCTTTTGGGGCTGAAAAAGATGGAGTTGGGGTTTTGCGAGAGCTGCATTTGTGGGAAGCAAAGCGCGCTCAGATTTCAAATTGGAGGCGTAGCGAAAAAGACCAAGAAACATGAGATGTTGCATACGGACGTGTGGGGTCCGATCTCGGTGGAGTCTATGGAGGAAATCGGTACTTCATGATGTTCATCGATGATACAAGTCGAAAGACATGGGTATACGTGATGAAGAAAAAGTCCGATGTGTTTGGCATCTTCAAACACTGGATTGCGCAGGTGGAGAACCAAACGGGGATGAAGGTTAAACGTCTAAAGTCCGATAATGGTGGAGAATACTGTACCTAAGAGTTCTAGGAGTTTTGCTCGTAAAAGGATATTCGTTGGTTGAAGACGATACCTGGGACGCCACAACAAAATGGTATCGCTGAAAGAATGAACAAAACGATCCTAGAGCGAGTGCGAAGCATGACCTTGGATGCGAATCTGTCAAAATTCTTATAGGCAGCAGCGGTCGATACTGCTGTGTATCTGATCAACAGAAACCCGGCAAGTGAACTTGATGGAGGCATTCCAGAAGAAATTTGGTCGGGTAAACCGATCAACTATTCACACCTTAAAATATTTGGCTGTATTGCATATTCTTTGATTGATAAGGCAAAAAGGAGTAAGCTTGACTTCAAATCTAAGAAGTGTGCTTTCATTGGGTATGGTGGAGATGAGTTCGGATATCGGCTGTGGGATTACACAAGTAAGAAAGTAATACGAAACCGTAACGTTATCTTTGATGAGCAGCACTTATATAGAGAAGAAAAGTAAGCCAAAGATGGTGTTGTATCTGAGTTCGTGGAGTTATAGACGGAACTCAAGAGAACAATCAAGTGCCCACAAGTGGGGATCAAAACATGGAAGAAGCTGCAGTGCAGGATCAAACTTAAGAACATGATGGTGACCATGTTCAGCAATCAGATGTGCCAGTTCTGAGGAGATCTACGAGAGAAAGGAAGTTATCTGAAAGACTTGTGATCGACTTCATTTTGTACACGGATTCGGGAGAGCCTGAATCCCTTGAAGAGGCGACGCAAGACGGTGCTGGTAAGCAGTGGGAGCGAGCAATGGACGAGGATATGTATTCTTTGAAGAAGAACCGCACGTGGGACTTAGTGAAGCTATCCAAGGGTCGAAAAGTGTTGTTGAATAGATGGATGTACAGTATAAAAGATGAGGCCGATGGTGTGAAGCGGTACAAGGCTCGCTTGGTAGTCAAGGGATATGCGCAAAAACAAGGAATTGACTATCAAGAAATATTTTCCCCTGTGGTGAAAATGACATCAATTCGGGTGATCCTTAGTACTGTGGCGGTGGAGGATCTGCACTTGGAACTGCTTGATATGAAGACTGCGTTCCTTCATGAAGATTTGGTGGAGGAAATCTATATGGTGCAGCCACCGGGATAAGAGGTGAAGGGAAAAGAAACTATGGTGTGTAGACTGCGAAAGAGCTTGTACGGCCTTAAGCAAGCTCCAAGACAGTGATATCTCTAATTTGATCAGTTCATATTAGAGACGGGATTTGTGCGTGGTGAGTTAGATCACTGTGTCTATATTCAGACTTTTTGAGGATGGAGATTATATCATTCTATCACTCTATGTAGATGATATGTTGGTAGCGGGTCCGAACTTCGGGAAAATTCCAAGTCTGAAGAAGATGTTGGCGGAAAAGTTTTCCATGAAAGATTTAGGAGCGGCCAAACAAATTTTGGGTATGAAGATCGTTCGAGATAGGAAGCAGTGGAAGCTGTGGTTATCGCAAAGCGACTATATCGAGAAGATTTTGAAGCGGTTCAATATGGACAAGTCAAAATCGGTGCGTACGCCTTTAGCAAAACATTTCAAATTCATGAAGGAGTTTTGCCCGACAATTCAAGAGCAGAAAGACGAGATGGCAAGAGTGCCTTATGCTTCTGCGGTGGGGAGTTTAATGTATGCAATGGTGAGTACGAGACCAGATATTGCACATGCAGTGGGAGTTGTGAGCCGGTATATGCAAAAACCGGGGAAGGAGTATTGGAATGCGGTGAAGTGGATTTTGAGGTATCTTAGGGGTACATCTAGTCACTGCTTATGTTTCGGGGGTGACTCTCTAAAGGTGCAAGGTTACGTTGATGCGGACTATTTGGGTGATCGAGATAGTGGGAAGAGCACAACGGGCTACGTATTTACAGTTGGGGGAACAGCGGTGAGTTGGGTATCTTAACTGCAAAAAGTGGTAGCATTATCAACTACGGAGGCTGAGTACGTGGCGATCACGGAAGCCAGCAAAGAGATGATATGGTTACAAGAGTTACTCGAAGAGTTGAGTAAGAAGCAAGACTTCAATACCTTGTGGAGCGACAGCCAAAGGCCAATACATTTGGCGAAGAATGCAGCATATCATTCTCGGACGAAGCATTTCAAGGTGCGGTACCACTCCATATACATGGCGTTGAAGATGGTGAGTTGACACTGCAGAAGAACGCGGGAGAAAAGAATCTGGCGGATATGTTCACCAAAATTGTAGACAGAGATAAGCCGAATCTTTGTTGTAGAACGGTGAATCTTTCCATGAAAATTTGATGAGGAGAGAGCAGCAGCGGAATCGTGTGAAGTTTACTAGTGTTGAGAATCAAGCCAAAAAATACTCTAAGTGGGACAATGTCGAGATTGTGATGAATTTGCATCAAGGTGGAGTTTGTTGAAAATTGATGCAAATTAAAGTCTAGGGTTAGGTGTCACCTTTTGACATGCATGACATTGTTAGGTGGTAATAATGTTAAGTGATGACTTTGCTAGGTGCTACTTTGATATGCATGATATTGTTAGGCGGTGATAATGATAGGTGGTGATTTTGTTAGGTGCTATTTTTGACATGCATGACATTGTTAGGTGGTGATAATGAAAAGTGATGACTTTGTTAGGTGCTCCTTTTGACATGCATGACATTGTTAGGTGGTGACAATGCAAAATGGTAGTTTTGTTAGATAGTGACATTGTTTTAGGTGCTATAAAAGCACATCTTATGAGTGAGGCTTTTTGTATCCATCACAAGCATCATCACAAGAGGCAAAGACCAAGAGAGATTTGTATAGAGAGATTTGAGAGAAATTTTCTAGGGTCGTTCTTGTTTGAAAACTTGATTCAAGTATAGTAGACGTTTGCAGATTCCGCTCTGTTGGGGACTAACCATACGGTGGGTGAATCTCGTTAACAAATCTATCTTGTTTGTGATTGATTACTTTCTTATTCCTGCATTTTTAATTTATATTGTCTGTCGTCGTTTAATTGCGTGATTTGGATTTTGTCGCGAGCACCGTTTCGTGGATCGACTCTCCCTCCCAACAATAAGCCCATCACTGTTTTGGTTGGATGAATACAATTTTTTCTAGGAACATTTATCAATAATTCATGAAATCTCTTTAAATCTAATTGGATTTTTTTTGCATTTGATGCTCTCTTAATATATTCTCTATGCAGGTTCTAAAGAGCCAGGGTCTCATTGATGTACAGCAGGAAGAAGCATATGGGGATATCCTAATCTCTCGGACTCCTGCACTTTCATCTTTCAAATTCTGATTTCCTTTCTTTCTTCTTTAAAGGTAAAATTAACGGTTGTACAATTGATTTGGTTGCCAGCTACAAAATTGTCACCTTATTCTTGTCTAAATCGTCGTAATTTACTCAACTTTTAATCGCCTGTTATTTTGTAGCTGGACACCCATTCTCTTTTAACATGATTTTCTATTTTGTTTTGCAGCATCATTTCTTGATCTAACATTGACATATCACTGGCATCCTTGAAAAAAGGCATATTACTGAGTAATCTTATGGTATCAACCGAAAGATTCACAGCTATGAGTTATGAAGCCTTTTGACTGAGGTGATTTGGTATTAGTTGCTTGTATCTATTTATCAGGGCCTCATATTTTTGTGTAGCGTTTGTAATTTATTAGTTGATCATTTCATGCCTTGTCATCAATCCATGTTCGAAAGTTCCTGTATGTTCTTCCTTTTTGTACAAAAGAAACTTTTTGTGACACTGCTATTATTGGGATTCCTTGTTTAGTTTTTAACAGTATGATGATTTTGTAATGTCATGCTTCCACCTGCAAATAGATTAGTGAGAAATTACAAGGGATATATTTATTGGTTTGAAAACCTAGCTTAAACAATTTTCTGATTAGAATATTGCTGTGTATGTTAGAATAATTGCTGTTAGGAGTCCTAATGGATCATATTATTGTACAATGCATCTCAACTGCTTATGTTAATTCTATATTGTAATCACCTTTGAGTCGAAGTCATGCAAGACTCGAGCAGAACATATTTGTTCATTATAAGTACATCCAGTAATAATTGACATCTTATTACAATTGATCTCGACTGTTATGATAGATATGAACTAAATAAAGACGGGGATCTAATAAAAAGGATAACATCCTTCTCAAACAAGCTCTCTTAACTATAACTGCACCTCTCCTCTCCGAATCCAACCCTAGACCCTTCGATATCATACACAACTCTCTGGTTCTTCTGCTGATAATTTCCTATAATCCCCACACCATCTAAATCCTCAACCCTTGTCATCGCCAAACAAACTTGAGAAGCATCCTTCTTAGCAAAGTACAATATCCCACTTAAATCCACATTCACCTCAATCCCCCCCTCAAACCCCAACCCTAATTTTGGAACCTTTACGTCTTCGTACTTGCTCAAATCGAAACAAGTATCTAATATTGAAAATGCAAGTGTGGTTGGATACTCAGAAAACTGCTTCATGAACTCATTGCTCACTGCTTCATACATCGAAGGCACGAGCCGAGTTATCACTGTCCCTGAGTCGATTAAAACCCTAACGGGCCCGTTTGAAAATGCTAGGTCAACCCCACCAACTCTAACACTAGTCATGTTAATGAAGTAGAATGGGGTTTGCTTAGGCTCTTCAATCATTTGAGTATAAGCAATCGGGGTGACATTTTTGTAGATAGATGCATCACTTCCAAGAACTAGGTTTCCACTTGAGTTGTAAACCCTAGAAGGCAAGCAATATGAGAAGACTCCTCCAAATTGGGCTTTGGTTTGAGATACTAGTGACAAGGGTGTCTTTCCAAGACCGACTAAGCCCGAAGTGCCGCCGAATAGTCCTCGATTGCTCCTCCCGCATCCAAAGATGAAGTTTTCTAAATAGGTATTGCCTAATCCAACTTGTTCTTGGCCTAATTCCCCGCGAGTGTAGGATCCATCGCCGTATCTGAAAAGATATTTTTATACTCTGAATATATAAAAAGGCTGTGGAGTATACAATGTCACTATAGGAATTAGCGGGGACACATGGAAACACATTATCCATTGATCCATGTATCGATTTTTGTATTTGCAACTCACACCTGCATATGGATTAGTTAATAGAATGATGCCATGTGCCCCCATATTGTAAGGATTTTGTTTTTTGGTGAGATAATAGGTGGAATAAATTAGCCATTCTCTCATAAATGGGAGACACAAGGCTCGATCCCGAGTCTTCCCAATGGGCTACACCAAGTCCTTAATTGTAAGAAATTGTTATTCTTACATTAGCAATGTATACTCCGTTCTTTCATCTAATAGGGTTGATTGCACAAAATCTCCCGTAAATTACCTTGCATATCACTTATACCCTCCTCTTCTAATTATGGCCCAATACCCTTAAAAGGGCATTCAAATTCTAAAAAAACGCAAACAATAATTAAAGTTGAACTAGACAATTATCGAGTTTAGAGTAGAATCTGAGCGTTTCTGAGTATTTGGTCGATGAGTAAAGGGCATGTTTGTGCTTATAAATCACTTGAGGAGGTAAAAGCGCTATACAAGGTAAACTAAATGGGCGGTTTTGTGCATTTACCCTTACAAAATATAGCCATCTGGTTTGTAATAGAAGATAATGGAAGAACATCATACCTGAGGGAATAGTTGCAAGAACCCTTGCCCAACCTGCAATTACCTGAAGTACCGATGGAGGGTAGCAGGGAAGTGCAGAAAGTGGAGTTACATGGGATTGAGTGGTAAGTGGAAGAAGTCGACGGATCATACAGAGGATTATGCTGAGTGTAACAATATGTGCAAGGCTTACATTGGACCCAGGTGAGCTCGCTGCCGGTATCGACTATAACCGGCATGTTATTGCCGTTGATATTGATGTTTATGATGTAATTTAAGGTTTGGAGCGTAGCTCCAGAAGTAAGTGGAATTTGTGCTCCTGATTGCTGGTGTTGCTTCGAACAGGAAATGTGAGATTTGATTCGGGATTGAAGAGAGGAGGCTCGGGCCTTGTCGGAGAGTAAGAGATTCTCATGAAAACGATGATCAAGGTTTTGGGTTTTGAGTGAAGAGGGAGAGATGTGGTGCTTCAGTTCTAACATTGTTGCAATCTTTGAATTTCCTGGAAATGAATTACTTGATGTCTGCAGGGAAAAGAAGTGGGAGTTAGGACCCCATTCTCCCCATTGTAGCTCCTGAACTGACACAGTTCTCTCTTCTTTCATGCAACCAACTCCACCAAATGCAATCACAAGAAGAAGAAGAGAAGAGGCTGTGAATTTCACCATTGTTCAGAAACTTTCAGAGTGTAGAGAGCTGGAAGAAGATAATGTGATTTTGGTATTGGTGTAGAGATTGGCCAAGGAGCATGCCTTATGCTTAACCTGAGTTTTTGCAGGTACTTGATTTGGTATTTGAGGATAAAGACCTCTTCAAATCATACAACCGTGGACTATATGCAAAATATATAGGCTGATACAGTATGATCCAACTGTTGCGTAGGAGAAATCATCACCATACAAAATAACAAGGTATTGGAACCGTATCGGATGTTACCGATATTCAAACTACCGGCTGATATATTGGTTGTATCGTATCGTGAGGGGTCCCAATGCGAAGTCCCGACCATTGTATATTGGCCGATTTTAAAGCAATTTCTGTGAGCTATGTGTTTGGTGAGTTTTGGAGTGATTGCATGGGAAAACTGTTAAGAGGGGGAAGGGTCACGTGCAAGGCCTATGACGCTGCTGGTCTTGCTGCTTGTTTTTTGGGATTGGGTTAAATTAGGGTTCTTTTGGATTTTGCATGTATATATTGCTACAAAACATTGTCTCGTGATCTTTGGATCTTGTTTTTATTTGCTCTTCTTCATCATCTTCTTCACAGTTGATCGTCTCGTGAAAGGCATCAAGTGTGCCGACTGTTTTAATCTAGGATGTGATCCTCTTAAAATCTAACCTCGTAAATGAATGGAATTACCAGCTTTGTGTTTAAAAAAAGGCTTAGATGTAGAAATCCACTCTCATCTTTGGCCCAAAAGCATAAAACCTTCCAAACGAAACGATTTAATAACTCCATCTGCCTCCCTCGTTTGACCGCTCCATTGCTGTTAAATTTTCCATACAAAAATAACTTGGCTTCACCAAACTGTCCCTGCAAAACAAAAAAGAATGAGCATATAGCGGAAGTTAGGGATAAAGGGAAATTTTTTAGATGAAAAGTTAAACGGAATTTAAGTGAGGAGGGGCAAAGCGCTGGTTTCCAAACTTTAGAGGATTAAAAGTAAAAAAAAATAAAATGGTTCATTGAATAAAGAAATCCAGCCTTGTCCAATCAAGCAACAAGGTTTGGGTCCCATATGCAACGAATAATGGTGTAGGTTGTGAAAGGTGTTCGATTCTAAATTAGGTGAATCACATCTTGGTGTGTCTTCTTGCCTTTCTATCCAAAATGGATGAAGGCATCCAATCGGATGCTCACGTGTCAGCACACCTGCCTTGTCCCTCATGGTGACCTTCCATCTGCTGCCACTTGTACCTCTACCAATGAGACCGCTGGTTGAGAAAAAAAATGCGGCTTTAAATACTATCCGACAAACAAAAACTATTGGCCGTTTGTTTGGCATTAATATGCAGGTGTTGTGGGTCCTGTCATTTTGTCTCTCGCATAGATTTTGCTGGGATTTTAAGCCTGGTGGATAAAGTATTATTCGATGAGAAATACTTTTTCTTTCCATTAACTCTATGTACCCATATATACCCAAAAGATAGAAGCCTGGGGATACGTCATATAGATATTGATGTCATAAATGAGATCCACGGTGTTTATCGCCTGGGTAGCATGCGGATAAGGATAGAGGTGGTGTAATACCTTAGAATGCGATTAGTGTGAATTAAGCGATAATGCGGGTTTTTAGTAAAAAGTTAACCAAAATAGTTTTCACATATTTTATAAAAATTAATTAATATTTTATTATTATTTGTTTTGGTTTGCACACACTTGTGCATGTTAATCTAGAGTTAATTAGTGTTAACCATAATTATGTAGCTATGACACCTTAACCTTCATTTCCATTATGTTATATGTAATTATATAAATTATTTAGTTTTTAAAATAAGGGTTTGAATTGGGTGGACGAGAGAGAGAGAGAGGGAGAGAGAGGGTTGACATGGAAATGATGAGGAATGGCATGGGATGCATTTAATGAAGAGAGAGAAAGGGCATGGCTACTCTCACCCTCTCATTCTCTCATTCTCATCCCCACACTCCTCATTTCTCTTTTCATTCTTTCATTCTCACTTATTTCTTCATCTCATTTTCCTCTCCCCTCAAACTCAAACCCTAACCAATTCATCACAAACCCAAGCAAAATCACCACTAAAACTCACTAAAACCCTTCACAAGCCTAGCTAAACCCCATAAGATGACTTGGAGCATGGAAAGCTAGGGTTTTTGAGCAAGTGTGGAAAGGTAATGATCTCTAACTATAAATTAGGTTCTTATATTGTTGTGTTGTATGGTAGTCGCTGTTTAGAACCATAAAAATATAGTTTTGTGCACATGGCGTATTTTAAGTGTCATTTTGGGGTCACTGTGATCTGCTATCATCATGAATTTTTACTGTAAAATATAGCAATATAGTAGTGTTATACTAGAGGCCCTAAGTGTTCACTTGAAACCCTGACCCCACTCTGCACTGTTCATCCGGCGAGAATCGATGGAAATCCGGCGTCGCCGGTTTTGTAGGAGCCTGGGGAGTTGGGATTTTTAGGGCAGCTGTCTGTAGGTATTTTGGGGTGTTTGGTACTGCTTGATTTTTCTGTATAGACTGTAGTCAAAATCTGGGAACAATTTGCTAGTTTTTAGTGTTTCAACTACGCGTGTTACGATATCCGACACGGTTCGCGTTGTTTGTGTAGCTTGCTGCACTTAGGTTTGATTTAGAATATCGCTACACACGTTAGCCACTAGGCGAACACTTAAGAGCTTGTTGGAGTCGGTGCGTCGATCTAAACTTAGTTTGTATGTATTATCGAACGATTTCTAAGTTGCACTTGTATGTTTTGTGTGATATTAGGAGCGAGTGCGGGGACTTCAGACGTTACGAAGAAGGGAAAGCAGGTGGTTGCATTTACCTAACTCGAGATCATCGGTGAGTAGATTTAACCTCTATGGGAAAATCGCCCGTATGACGTTAAGCGTCAGGGCTAGATATGATATTATAGTCACATGTTATATGCATATGAGTTGATTGTGCATGAGCATCATTACATACCATTACTTGTTGTGCTTTGACTTAGTACCCATTGGACACTGCACCATTATTGACGGTTCATGTTGCACGAGCACTAAATCGTATGCTACACACACACACACACCGTTGGTAATTGCCATGACCCGCACAACATATACACATACGTGGTATTGTATTCGTTATTGACATTGAGACGTTGATTCTTGTTCTACTACGCACATGACATGCATCATGCATACATACCTACATGTATATACACATACTTTGCTATAGCTACATATACACTTTTATATGATGTTGCACTTAATTTTGGGAGAATTTGGGAACCACATGATATTATTAAAAAACTTGATTCATTTCAAAGAGCGGTTTTCCTTTGATATGCTCATATTACTGTTCCATGTTGCATACATCATATTTCATAGATTTACGCATTGAGATACGGATTTCATGTGATTTATGGATTTGAGAACCGTGGCGATATTTCAAGAAAGTATGAATTGTTTCGAAAACCCGGTTTCTCTTGATATGATATTTCGATACGTCCACCATGAGTTTTCTCGGTTCTGAACTATGAGTATACCCGATTCGAAGAGCGGTAGGCACCGTCTGCGGGTACATGGTGGACACGGTGAGGTATCCCGGGGCAAAAAGACTTGTATAGAAAGGCGGTGAGCCCGACGGAGGGAGTACTACCTACCGGTGATAGTTTGGACCTGGCGGTTATCCGGAGGATACCGACCGGAGTCGTGAGACGGATATGAGGGCCGATCAGAGTGACGGCGCCTGAGTTATTGGGATTTACGTGTCGTTGATGGGCACGGGTTTTCATGTTGTTTCGAGTGTCGATGTTGGATGCTCAGGTTTCATGAGGTGACGGATCTGAGGGTCGATCAGAATGACGGCGCCTGAGTTATTGGGATCTACATGTCGTTGATGGACACCGGTTTTCCATGATGATGATTCATGCATGAGGTTTTATGTGTTATCCCATACTCTGGATTTATTAGACATGTACTGTTTCATGTAGTTGTTGTACTCTGGTGATGTGCATTGATTATGATAATACTGCATATCCATATTGCCATACTTATGCTATCAGATTGCATGTTTTAGATTATCACTGTTCGTGCATACCTGCGATTATCTGTATGATGTTACTTACTATTCACGAATTGGCAACTCACCCCCGTTGTGCCACAGTGTTTTACAGGCATAACCCACAGAGTAGTCGCGGCAGGGCTTCTTATTGTATATATTTCAGCGAATACCCCTACGGTTGGCTGTGAGGCCTTTTGCTATAGGTGGGTTTGCGGTTATCCGATTGTATCCACTGTATATCTTGTTGTATCTAGTACTCTCCATCTACCACTTTCATGTATTGACTTAGAGACGAGTTGTGAGGATTAATATTGTATATTTTGTGACTCTGGGTGTTGTGCTCGTATGAGCCGGCCTTTATTATGTAGTTTTACCTCTTTATGCTTTTCATTTATATTGTCTATTTCTTCGCTACGGCGTCGTATATATGTTTTTGGTGGTTGTTTCCGCCTTTGGGCGTGATTTGCTCCCGTTTGGGGATGCTTTATTTATATCCTATGTTTGTACCCGTTTCGGGGCTAGTTTTTACAAAGGAGGTGCTGCCGAAATTTTTAAGAAAATAAACCAAAGTTTTAAGATTTTTACTTGAGATTTCCAAATGCGTTTAACAATATTTTATCACTTATTTCTTTTTATGGTTTAGATTTCTGGATTTTCGGCTTACTTAAATTGCGTTACGCCTGTTGACGTCACATGGTTTAAGTGTCGGTCACGTGCCAAATTTTGGGTCGTGGATGATGGGCAGGAAAAGTATTTTCCCGGCTTGTCGAATTGCGTGTTTGTCATCAGTGTATTTTACGAGCATCTATCTCACCGGCTTACTCACTACTCAAAACAAACAAGACCTGCTAGACACTGTTATTAAGCAGATGTCCATAAATTGAGACCCTTGAAATCACGGTTCATCGAATTGGGACCGGGAAAAAAGAACCAAAACAAAATGGTTGCTCAACAAAGGCACCAATAGTGCCTTCCAACTCTTTTCTTATATGTGGGAAGGATCCTAGTCTTTCGTTAAAATTATCGCCGAATATCCATATGTTTTTTCATTTTAGGCCATGTTTGGATACGTGGGATAGAAATTCGTCGGATTTCATGTAGAAAAAAATGTCTCGGAATGCATATGCATTCCTTTTGGTGAAACATTCGGAGGATTTTTATATCAATGCTTGTTTGGATAGTAAAGTATAAGTTTTCATAATAAAATATTATTACTATATATATATAAATTAAAAATATAGACAAAATGATATTTTTATCTCTCTCAATTTTTTTACATCTCTTAACCCATTATCTTCTAACTCAATTTTTTAAAATCTCTCGACCCATTATCTTCCATCTCAATTTTTTAAAATCTCTCAACCCAATGTCTCCCAACTCAATATTTTATCAATTTCAAGACATATTGACGGATGTCGGATCACGTCAAGATGTTGTCTCCGTTGATCTGCTGATGGCGGCGATAAGCGGCTGAGATTGGATCTGGAGGCTGGTTCCTGAAGCGTGTGGATCTCAATGGGTTTGAGGTGGTGGTTGCCAAGTTAGCTGCAAGGAAGTCCCGGGGTGGTTGTACCACCGAGGACCCTCCGACGATCAAGTTAGACTAGAGATCCGAGCAGAGTAACGGAATAGTAGAGTAAAAATGGCTTACTTGAACCGTCTGAAGGAAGGGTTTATATAGCGGTGGCAACAGGCGAGGTAGGCGCGAGAATCACGCCCGTCGTTACGCTCCCGACGCTACGCCCGCATGATGAGCAGGATCTCCCATTAATGGCGAGACAGGCTCGTTAATGGGATCGTGATGGCGTGGAACGTGGGATGTGGCTGGCGGATATCTCGCGCATGGCGAGATTCGCGGGATGGCGGTTGCGCCTGTGAGTGGTGCCGTCGGTCGGTCGTTGAGACCGAGGAAGATGACCTCGGCGGGAGAGCTCGCGGACGAGCGGGAGAGCCGAGGTATCTTGGTTCTGCGGTAGCCCAGGGACGAGCCGTGAGGCCGAGGAGGCCAATTGTGCTGGGGGCTCGGAGGTGAGCCAGCGCTTGTTTGTAGGACAGGCATAGGAGCGTCTTGGTCGGCCACTGTAGGCCCTTTCTTGCATGTTCTGGGACACGTCACCAGCCACATATCATGATCTGGGAGGTCACCGATATTGAGCATCATCATTAGCCCCCCACTCTTGTCTCGACCAGCTGATTGGTCGGGTCGAGAGTGGTTTGCCGGGTTACCCGAGGTGAGCTCATTTTCGAAGATATCGTCGGGCGCATCTCAGGGCAATCTGTTGTATTTTCTGGATGACGCCAGCGAATCAGGGCGAGATCTTTTGCATTAAAGAGGGTGCGCCGGATCGTGCATACTTTTGCTGAAGCGACAGCCCACGTGTCGAGCGTTGGTTGGCTGAGGTGACGGGCCGCAGACTTCTGGCGTCTGATGGGATCCAGCCAATGTGCGTGCGGCAGGTGGAGCGATCGTGGCCGTTAAATGCGAAGAGTTGTTTTTGGAGGGAGCTGACCGTCACCGTTGGATGAGGACGCCGGTGGTTATAAATAAAGGCGGGGTCCCCTTCAGTACCCATCTCTCTTCACATTTTCCTCATTTTGAGTCTTGTTGGCTCGGTGCTCTCCTTTTGGCAGGATCAATGGTTCGGTCCGCAACTCTTGGTGCCTTCGGCGCTCAGTCCAGGAGGGGGGCCGGCGGTGCGGCCGTGCCTCCAGCTGACTCGAGGCCTGCACCAGATGTGTCTCCAACGGCGAGGTCATTTGCCCCGTCTTGAGCCCCTGACGATTGTTCTGGCGGTGGCCAAAGTCGTCGACGAGTTCCCGAGCCCCAGACGAGGGACGCCGGAGAGGACGAAGATGGGGTTCCTCTTAGGAGGAAGAGTACGGTCTCTCTCGCGCCACTGGCGGAGATTCCGGAGGGGATTCCCGTGCTTGAGGGGACGCCCATTTCGTGGTCCCGTCGGGGTTTTCCGTAGCGGCCAGCCTCCTTGCTGGTATGGAGGAGTCGGCCGGGGGCCAGATGCCGCGGGGGACCCTGAGGACCCAAATGGCGGCTATTTCCCAGGAGACGGTTCAGGTACGTACTCCCTCATGCGTCATTTCGAGCGCCCTATCCTTAGTTCGGGTGTCCCTAAGTCTCTCTGCCGTTTTTCGCCAGGTCCTTCAGCACTGCGCCCTCGTTACTCGTATGGAAGCCGAGGGGGCTATTCATGCTGCGAGGTCAGCAGAAAAGTCCTCTTCGGAGGCCGAGGATCTGTGTCTTGAGTTGCGTCTGGAGAGGGAGAGGGCGGCCGTCCTTGAAGCCCGGCCGGCCGCCGCGGAGCTCGCCGCTTCAAAAGGCCGGGAGTCCTATCACTGCATGAGTGAATCCTACCAAGTCTTCGAGGCGAAGTTGGTGGAACTGGCCGATCGCTTCGTGGCCATGAAGAGGGTGAGGGATGCCAGCAGGCGGGATGCCGAGGCAGCTCTTCAGGCGGCAGAGGTTGCCGAGATCCGAGCTAGAAAGGCGGTCACTGATTATAAGGGGTCGGACCAGTTTTATGCCGACCTTAGCGAGGCCTCCACCATTGCCTGAAACAAATCTCTTGATGCCGCCAAGGAGCAGTGTCTGGAGCTTGCCGATGGTGAGCTCCGTGCTCGGGTCCCCCTTTCAGTGGTCCTTCCTCCGGCCGACGGTGATGAGGGAGGCGAGCTCTAGGCTGGGCTTGTGTCCTGGATTTTTTGGCTTTTCCTCCTTTCTTTTGTAAGCCTTCGGGTAATTTGATAGGGCTGGGGAGCCCGCAATACCCTTGTAAAGACTTTTGGTTTTGTGAATAAAACTTTTCACAGTAGTGTTTGTGGTCGTATTTTTCTTTGTCGGTAAACATTTGTATTTGCACGGTACCGCCTTTATGTTGTGTCGTTTCTTCGTCTAGCGACTACGCGTCGAGTTTAATCTGCTCACTTGCCAAGTTTGCAAAGACCGGCGGGAAGACGGTATCTCCATGGCCCCGAAGTCGAGGCGGAGATCGCGCAGACATAGATAGCTTGGATGACTCTTGGTGAAGTCATGTTCCATAGCGCGGGATGGGCCGTGCAAGGCCTGCTAAGGGTGGACCGAGCAGGGTAGCTGCCTGGTGCCTCCAGACGAGGGCTTCGATCCTTGGCGTTGAGGTGCCGCACAAGGTCTGCCAGGGACGGGCCGAGCAGTGAAGTTGCTCGGTTGCCTCTTGCCTTGGGCTTTGATCCCTGGTGTGTTGGGGTCGTGAGTTACCAGCCAGGGATAATCGAGTAGTTGGGGACCCGGTTGCCTCTTGGGAAGGCTTTAGATCCTTACCGTGGGAGGGGCCGTAAGTGGCCTACTAAGGATAGGGCCAAGCAGGGTAGCTACTCGGTGTCTCTTGGCGAGGGCTTTGATCCCTGGTTTGTTGGGGGTGGGGAGCTACTAGCCAAGGATAGCCGAGCAAGGTCGGGCCCGGCTGCCTCTTGCGAGGGCTTTTGATCCTTAAGGACTGGCCGAGCAGGGTTACTGCCCAGTGCCTCTCGGCGAGGGCTTTAATCCCTGGTTTGGTAGAGAGCTACCAGCCAGGGATAACCGAGCAAGGGTGGGCCCGGTTGCCTCTTGGCGAGGGTTTGATCCCTGGTTTGTTGGGGTAGGGAGCTACCAGCCAGGGATAACCGAGCAAGGGCGGGCCCGGTTGCCTCTTTCAAGGGCTTTTCATCCTTAGCGCGGGAGTGCCCATAAGTGGCTTACTAAGGATGGCCGAGCAGGGTTACTGCCCGGTGCCTCTTGGCGAGGGCTTTGTCCTTAAGGATGGCCGAGCAGAGTAGCTGCAGGGCTGCCTCTTGGTGAGGGCTTAGATCCTTGGCGATGGAGGGGCCGTGGGAGGCCTGCCAAGGATGAACTAAGCAGTGAAGCTGCAGGGCTGCTGTTCCCCTCCGAAACACGGAGACGCGACCGCGTGGGTCCGTCTTGCCTGAATTCGGGGCTGATGCTAATTGGTGCTATCCGTCCACCTCTCCGAAGATGCCAAGTTGAGTCCTGACACTGTATATCGAAGGTTTAAACGGATGCGGTCGATGTAGCAGACTTCGTCAGATTCCCCCTCATTTGAGGAGTTTTTTATTGTGGGGACGCTCTTCCCTACAGACGCAAGCCCCTGCAGTTAATTACGCTACCGCATCGCGGTAACCACTTTCTCCTTCTCCATATGATCACTTCGTGTCGTGGGTGTTTGTTTTGTTTTTGGTTGCCCGTGGATTGTATACGGAGACTAATTTATGTTGTCGCCCGCAGGGCGTGGATTAGTCCAAATCCGTATTTTCTTAGATTTGGGTTTGGGGTTTGGGTTTAAGGATACGTTAGTCTCATTTGAGACTAAGATCAACTTAAACGTATGTTAATGATACGTTAGTCTAATTTTAGACTAAAATCAACTTAACGGGATCATTTAGATCCAACAAAAGAGCATTTGGGCTTTATTGCTTTAGTTTAGGGACATTGCGGTCGAGTAGTTTAAGGACATTACGGTCCATTGTTAGTTTAAGGACATCTCGGTCCAATGTTAGTTTAAGGACATCTCGGTCCAAGGTTAAGGACATCATAGTCCATGGGCTTAAGGACCCCACAGTCTGAGGTTAAGGACATCATAGTCCATAGGCTTAAGGACCCCACAGTCTGAGGTTAAGGACATCATAGTCCGTGGGTTTAAAGGGACCCCACAGTCCAAGGTTAAGGACACCATACTCCATGGGCTTAAGGACCCCACAGTCCATAGTTTAAAGACGTCATAGTCTATAAAGTTTAAGGACATCATAGTCAATGAGTTTAAGGACCCCACAGTCCATGGAATGATTGGTTATCGGGACCCGTCACCTCTTTGAAGACGTTGAAGGATTACAACGACAAATATCAAAGGAGTGAAGAGATGTACCCTTGAACCAATGTTGATTGGGAAATCTGTAGTCCAATTTGGGACTAAGATCAATTAATTAGATCATGAGCGCATTGGCTCGGTTAAATCTGAATTGAGGACTTATGGCCAACTTGGGTTAAGTCCAATCAGGTTTGAAATGTTGGCCTTTTGTTGGACTGTTGAACATTTGTCTGGGTTCAGCTCCCCATTATTTAGCAATGCTAAACAGGGGTTTGGGTTCTGACCATATCCTTATCTTTTATTGAGTGCCGAGCACTCATATGCCATATGAGATGATCAATCTTGGAAAACAAGGGTATATTTGAGGCTCAGTCAAAAGGGAGTCTTGCCTCTGGAAAATTTAGTCAATTTGGGCTAAACTTGGCTTTAGAATAGTGTTAAACATTAGAGGATATTTGGCGATCACGTGCCCCCACGTGATGTGCTGAAAATTGTGTTGAACACTAAGGACCAAGCGCTTAAAGTAGTGTTAAACACTAAAGTTGAATTGGTCACGTGGGGTCATGTGAGGCGTCTGAAGATGGGGGGGGAGGACTTCCTTTATTTTATTCTCAGAGTATTCAAATAAGTGTTAAACACTTTTAGTCTTCGAGGCCATCACGTGTGAGCACGTGATGGGCATCATGCACTGGATTTAAAGGGATTTGTTAGGGGTCACGTGGGGACATGTGAGGGCGCCCAAAATTGATTATGCTCTTGGATTTGTTCCCTTTTGTTTTGAGGGTTACGTATGAGAACGTGAGGCATTGCCTCCAAGTTTTTTCTTTCTCATTTTGAGGAGTCTGTTTAAGGGTCACGTGACCTAGTCTTGTTCATTCTTTTTCATTCGTTGGGATGAAGGGTCACGTGTTACCATGTGATCACGTTGGATACTTTGATCTTTATGTGCATGGAGAGCTTTATGTCTCTTGTTTTTAAGAATTAAATTCTTTTATAGGGTTAAACTCTAGTTCTGTTTAGAGGAATTAAATTTCTATGTATTTAGAAGAATTAAATTCTTATATAGGGTTAATCCCTAATTTCATTTGGAGGAATCAAATTCTTATGAATTTGAAAGAATTAAATTCTTATATAGGGTTAAACCCTAGTTTCATTTGCAGGAATTAAATTCCTATGAATTTGGGGGAATTAAATTCCCTAAACTCAATTCTCCCTCTAAGTTTTGGATCTGCATGGAAGAATCTCCCCGATGAGAATTAAATTCTCTACTTGTGGGGAGATCTGCTTTTGCAGATCTTCAACCAAAGATCTGCTTTTGCAGATCTTCAACCAAAGGAAGAACTATGTTCTTATTCAGAAGAGTTAAACTCTTAAATTGAGAATTAAATTCTCTTTTTGTTTTATGAAGCTTAGAACTCTTTCCCCTTCTCACCTAGGGTTTCTTTTTCTTCTAAGGAAATCTTTTTCTCTCCTGAGAATTAAATTCTCCTCTTTTTTTTTCTGTTGTTATATCTCTCCAAAAAAAGTTCCGAGGATCCTCCTCTCTTCTCTTCTCGGCTCCTCTTTATAGGAGAAAGAAAAGAATCAATTTGTTTAGTCAATCTTTCATTGAAATATTTTGGTTGTTTTTGTAACCAACATGATCTTTTAGATCATCTAGTGAATTTTATTCACCATTGAATTTTTAATCCAAAACATATTTTATCTGTTATTGTCACGCCCCGCTTCCCATTCTACGGCGAAGGGGACGCGACTGGCCCGCTACGTATTTACTCAGAAGCAAATACGCTAAGCGTAACTAAGCAATATAAAAGAAAATAAACAAGAGGCAAGGTATAATAAAAACAACTTTTATTTATTAACATTCTTTTGTACAATGCATGAAAAGAAAATACAACTGAAATAAAAAATTATGCTTAAACAATGGCATGACAGGAAATGAAAAGTACTGGATGGAAAATGTACAATGAAACTTGAGCTCTGGTTCTTCAGTAAGCTGATCCAAGTCTTCTGCAGATAGCTCGATCTCTGTCGGGTCCAAACCACCCGACGACATTCAAAGAAGAAAGAAATAGAATGTCGTCAGTGAATAGATCGCTCGGTAAGTCCCAAATATAAGGGAGAAGTAGAAAAGAAGAAAGAGAGAGAGAGTAGTTTTTAATGTTGCATTATATTGTTGTAATGTTGTATTAACGCTGTTGTTCGTAGCTTGGTACAGAAGAATGCCAGTGTATACGAGAGGGGTCTCAGTATGCTAGAGACCAAGGCAAATGGAAGTACAAGGCTCCGTTATACAACCCGAAACAACGACAATTGGATTCAGGTTAGGTGTCTTAATCTTACCGTCTCGTGCCACCTTTAACACCTTCCGTACCAATCTACCCCTTAAACCCCGTAGTGTTTTATTTGTATTGTTTTGTACTGTAAATTGTATTGAATATATAATTGAAAGACTGACTAAAACCATGATATGAGTAAACGGATGTAACCGTAGAATCATGTAAATGGAATAACTGGAGAACCATGTAAATGGAATGTATATCCATGGTTCGGTTCGGTCAAGTTGTATAGATTGATAATTGGATTCATGGATTCATGTTGAATTGTAATATTGAAGATTGTAGATTGTACTTGAATCATATTCAAGTCAAATATAATCAGACTCAAACCCGAGTCAGACAATTAGAAATGTAAATCGAAGTCTTGATTAATTCTTACCTATAATTTGCTAGGGTCCTTAGGGAAATTATAAAACTTGAGGGGATTTTATGTAAAAATACTTTTATATACTTTTTAAAATACACCTCAAGTATTCGTTATTCGTCTTTAGAGTTGTAATGAAGGTGGATTTTATATTGTGATATTTTTTGTGAAAATATCCTAATTTCATAAATAAAGGTATTTATTTGTAAAGTTAATTTATTTGGAATTCATAGTATTTTTGTGTAAAATTTATTCTTATGATTTTTAGGAAAAGGTGGAATATTTATATCATAATAAAATAGATATTTTAATAATAAATATACATATATTTATACAAAAATAATTTTAATAAATATTTTATATTCTAAAAAATCTCATTTTCTTAAGATGTCGTATTTTAAATCTTTCAAGACCGAATGCTCCTTGCGGAGGTCTGAATCTCGCACTACTAAGCCTGAGGATTTGCGATAAACCGCACCATCGCGAACGGGTTCCCCAAAGTGGGTTGTAGCGGCGCTTTGCAAAGATTGTAAATACTAAATCCTTTAGAAAACAGTTTTATGAAGTGAATGGTATTTATTTGTAAAGGTGTATATTTTCCGTATTTATGTTCTAGATTCTCCTAAGTCAACTAGTCTATCCCTAACTGGTCCAGACGACAAGTTGTGAGATGCCTCAAATCGCCTCTTCACCGCCAATTGTGGCCAGGTAAGTACAAGTGAGGAAAGGATGGATCCGCTCACGAATTACCGTGAGTCGGGCCTTTTAAAGTTACCTTTCTCACTTGCCTAGCCTAGACACCACAAAGTCAGGTTTAGATAAACGATCGATGTCCACAACTTATCGTATTTTCATAATAAGTGGTACTTTTTTTAAAAAAGTGTATCAAAACTAAATCTTTTAGAAATGGTTTTATTAAATATATGGTATTTAAATGAAAATGTTTATTTTCTCGTATTTATTTGTAAAGGTGTATTTTTCACTTAAATACCACATTGTTTCAATCATTCATTTAACCCCATCAAACTTGCTATACATTTAAAGTAGATCACGAGGTAACAACCTACCTCCTCACACACTCATATGCAACACCCCCGAGAACTTAGAATACGAGAAAATAAACATTTTCATTTAAATACCATATATTGAGAATGGAAAAGAGAAATAGAAAAGGGACTTACGGGTTTTAGATTACTTAAGAGAGTGAGAGGGAACTAGAGGGATCGTCGGTGTGTTGCGTCGTCGCCGATAGTTCCTAAGATGATCGCCGGAAGTTCCGCCAGAATTTCGTTGGAGCTTCGCCTCGAACTTGTTTTCAAAGTAGACGATTCTTGGAAATTGTTTGAGAGAGTGGGCTTAGGATTTTGGGGTGAGTGGGTAGAGGGTAGGGGGTGTATTTATAGGGTTAGGCTAGAGTTAGGGTAGGTGAAAGGTTAAAATGAAAAAATATGATAAAATGGTTAAAAAATGTATTAAAAGTGGAGTAATTGTTGTTTTAAAAGAGCTCTGGAAGTAGTCCGAGGTTGAAAATTTGCAGGTGCATAGGGAATATGAAAAGACACAACTTTCATGTTGGGGCCGTCGCCGGAATCGGCCGACTCGGCCGTGACTCGGTCTGGGGACGGAGTCAGACCGAGTCAAGGCCGATTTGGCCGATTCCCGGCCGAGTCAGGCGGCCGGGATCCCCCCCGACGGTTCATCTAACTCCTGGAAATGTTACATCTTTGGATGCAGTGGGGTTTTTGTGAGATATGCACGTGTAAACTCTTGGTATTCTAAAGGTTTTAAAAAAAAATCAATATTAAAAGTAATGTGGGGTATGGGATTTGAACTCTGGTGGCTTGGTTCAGCAGTGCAAGATATTACCAATGAGCTACAAGCTCCTTCTTGTAATTATGAAGCTAATTAATTATTTAAAATAATAATAGTAAATGTAAATATCCTAAGTATACATTAATTTTAAAGCAAATTTTTGTACACTAAAAATGGAGTTGTTATATTCTTTTAACGTGTAATTAAAAAGCATAATAATTACTTATAACTTATGCTCAGGCTAAAATACCCCTTTATGGATTTTTTGAAATTTTTTTGTAAAAACTTGTATTGGAAATTTGGGGTTGTTACAGTTATTCTTGGCAAATTTTAGGGAAATCTTTCCTTATATAAAATCTTTCCATAAATTAGTGATTTTTAATCACCCTTGGATTTTTAATCCAACGGTGCTCCATTTTACAGAGCACCATCTTTATTTTTGTTTTGGAAAGATTTAGAGAGATATTTTTCCAGTTAGGGTTCTCGATTCTCTCTTAATTAGAATTTAATTCTATTAGTTTAGAAAGCTTAAGAGCCTATCACGTGTTGACACGTGATCCCACTGTTTGATCATTTAAATAGAATTTAATTCTATTAATTAAAGAGCTTAGGAACCCATCATGTGTTGACACGCGACCCCCCTTGATTAACATTTTAACCAGAATTTAATTCTGCTGTTTTAAAGAATTAAGGAATCATCACGTGACCCTTGGTCACGTGTGAGCACGTGATGCTCCATTAGGATTTTTCCTTACTTTTTATTATATCTTTTAATCCCTTTCAGTGGGTTTAAAGGCCCATCATGTGTGGGCACGTGGCTCCTGTTGATTAGAATTCAATACTATTATAACAGAGTCCCCGGGAAACCATCACGTGTCAGCACGTGACCCTTGGTCACGTGTGAGCACGTGATGCCCCATTGGGGTTTCTTTCCCGAAATTTTATGAGGGAACAAATGCCCCACAACATTTTTCTCACGTGTTTGCATGTGAGTACAACGCTGTTATCTTTTGTGGCTGTTGGATCTGTCTAGGGAAGGGGGCAGATGAACCGTTTCCCATCACATCCTATAAATGCAGGGGTCTCTTCAGAAGCACCTCCACTCTTTCATCTTCTTCCTTGTTCTTTTTCCTTTGAGAATTTAATTCTCTTTCCCAGAGCTTAGTTCTCTGTTTCAAAAACAATTTCCAGAGTTTAACTCTGTTAACAAAATATCTCTTTTTTTAGGTAAGGATCTTGAACGGCCGAAGAACTTCTTGTAGAAATTTTCGTTGGATTTTAAATCCACACCAAGGTTTTTTTTCCTCTAACAAGAACCCATCTTTCCAAGTTAAAATAATGTCCAATCTTTAGATAATAAACTCCTTTTGTTAGGGCTTCTCTGCTCTCAGGGATCGATGGTGATACTTTTCTTCTCTCTGGAATTTAATTCCATTCCAAAGAGCTTTGGCTCTGAAAAATATTTTCTGGGAATTTAATTCCTCTAAAGAACTCAGTTCTTTACAGAGAAGTTCTTGGGGTTTTCTTACCCTGAGTTGTTCTTTGCAAAAAAGTTTCCAGAGAGATCCTTCTCGATTTGCACAAAGCTTCTGTAATGGGTTTTTCTCCTTGGGGGAATGTGCAGAGTTGTTTGAAATCCACTGTTCATTTAGACAAGCATTCTTCTTGATTGGTTTATCCATTAAATTCTCACTGATCTTTATTTCAGATACTATGGCTGCCCATTTGTATGATCTTGACGAGATCATTTCTTACGGAGACATTCGTGCACTGGGCCGCAGCCAGAACCAGGAGTTCACCAACGCTCAGTGTGCTGAGATCATGAGCCGCTTCAACGAGTACAACGGTCGACTACTCTCTCGTCGCTCTTCTTTTTTGAAACTCATTATGAGGGCGATGTGGGAAGTACTTCCTTTATTCTATGCAGGCATGCCGCTTAAGGCTTTGGATGATGCCGAAGATAAGGTACACTCAGTGTATCTGATGGGCCTAATCTCAAAGAAAAGGAGAAACAATCTTGTTGATAACTTGCATCATGCTTTCCAACAGGCGGCGATACTCTCTGCCTATCGGAGGATGGAGGATATCAGCGGAGATCCCGATGCTTGCGAGTGCGAGAGGAAGCACACGAGAATGGCCAGAGAGACCAGAAATATTTTAGACGGCCTTACTTTTGAATTCCTCAGTCCGTGTCCCAGATTTGATGTCTTACAATTGTAACATTTTCTCTTATTTTTGTACGAACTTCCAAAGTATGAATGATAAGTCTTTCCTTCCTCTTTTGTGTTTGCATGCCTTCTTTATGAAATTTTGTCATATTTTTGTTGCTGCTCACGTGTTTGGCATGTGAGGCACTATTGGGGATTTTGATCTCACATTAGCATCCACCCACGTGTTATTCACACGTGACACTGTTTCAATTTTCAGTACATGCCAAAGTTGGTGCTCACGTGCCCTGCACGTGGGGCTCTATTGATGGGATTGTTTAATTTCCCATGCCATATTTTCTGTGTGTAACATTGAATGCAGAAAGGAAGCCTTGGAAATAGTTCCACCTCTTTGATTTCCAATGCCTTTCCTTTTTCTGGGCCTTGGAAATAGTTCCATCATGCAATATTTTCCGTGTACAGCATTGAGTGCTCCCTGTTTATCCCAATCAGAGCAAAGCTCTGTTCAAGTTCCAAGGCGGGAGATGAAGCAACGCTTCATCTTCCCCCAATCAGAGTAAAGCTCTACTTTGAAAATCTAAATTTTAATAAATGAAGCAACGCTTCAAATTCTTTGCACTGCGTGCAACGCGCCGCATGTCAAGCGCAGACACATCAGCGCAGCGTCCAAAACAGCGCACCCAATCAGAGTAAAGCTCTATTTAAAGAAAAATTAAAAGAAGCAACGCTTCAGTGGCGCAAGCTTTACGCTGCGCGACACGTGTCAGCGCAGATGCGCTAGCGCAGTTGCGCTGCGTGACACGTGTCAGCGCAGATGCGCTAGCGCAGTTGCGCTAGCGCAGTTGCGCTGCCTTTTGCGCTGCGCGACACGTGTCAGCGCAGTTGCGCTGCGCGACACGTGTCAGCGCAGATGCGTTAGCGCAGTTGCGCTGCGCTGTGCGCTGCGCTACACGTGTCACGTGCTGGGGCATTTGCGCCAAACAGAATTAAAATTCTAAAGAAATCTTTTCCGTTCTTGTCAAAACAAGAAGATTTTTTTCTGTAAAACAGAAGCCCTTGGATCAAACATCCAACGGTGGGGAAAATTCCCCAAATCACTCAGAGAAAGATCTCTTTAACAAATTTAACTAATTTATGGGCACTATAAAAAGGACCCTAGACCTCAATTCAAAGGGATCAACATTTCTTGAAAAAAAAGAGCTTCAAACAGAGAGAACTCTGAGAAAAATTCCAAGAAAAAAAGGTAAAAAAAAACCTTCACAAGAGAGAAGAAATTTCTTCTAATAGATCATTGATCTAAAAAAACCAGATCAATGATCTTCATATAAAAACAGTGCCTTGCACTACTCATGAACCACTGGTTCTTTAAAACAAGAAGAAACAAAAATAAAAAATATAGTGCTTTGCACTTTCATGAACCTTTGGTTCATGAATCTAAAAGATTCTCAAATTTAGAATGCTTTGCACTTGCAAACTGCGCTGTTGCGCTCTTGGGAGAGCGCTACGTGTCAGCATCTGAACCACTTGCGCTATGCGTTTTTGAAATAGAGCTTTGCTTTATGAAATTGGCGTAACTCACCAGAGCGTGCCACGTGTCAGCAGTGCAAGCGCAACGCAATAGCGCAGCGCAATAGCGCAGCGCACTGCGCTTGCATGACATGTGTCGACACTACAATCGCTTGCGCTCTCTAATTGGCGCAAAGCGCCTGATAAATGCAAAACATTTCTTAAAGGGCCAGGCCCAAATCAAAAGACCAAGCAGGCCTAACTAAATCGATGCTCTGCATCATTTATAAATGGGCAGAGCCCAAACAAAATAATAAAAATGTTATGCATTTTAAAAGGGGCAGAGCCCAAACAAAGTAGATGCTTTGCATCATTTACAAATGGGCAGAGCCCAAAACAAATTGATGCTCTGCATCCTTTCTGGGCAGAGCCCAAAACAAATTGATACTCTGCATCCTTTCTGGGCAGAGCCCAAATAAAAATAAAAAGAAATGCAATGCAAAAGCAAATAAAAAGTTGAACATTTTCAACTGGACTTAGCCCAATTTTGGCCGTAAGTCCTCAAATTAAATTGACTGAGCAAGTTTGCTCTCTTAAATCAATTTACGACCGGTTCGGGGGTACATCTCCGAACTCCTCTGACACCAATCGTTGTAATCCTTCAACGACGTCAGAGAGGTGACGGGTCCCGACGACCACACATGAACATGGACTGCGGGGTCTCTAAACTCGTGGACCGAAACGTCCTTAAACTAATATCGGACCGAAATGTCCTTAAACTAATGATGGACCGAGACGTCCCTAAACTAATATCGGACCGAGACGTCCCTAAACTAATATCGGACCGAGACGTCCCTAAACTAATGATGGACCACCACGTCCCTAAACTGACGATGGACCGAAACGTCCTTAAACTAGTGATGGACCACCACGTCCCTAAACTGGCGATGGACCGAAACGTCCTTAAACTAATGATGGACCACCACATCCTTGAACTGGCGATGGACCGAAACGTCCTTAAACTAATGATGGACCACCACGTCCTTAAACTGGCGATGGACCATCATGTCCCTAAACTGGCGATGGATCACCACGTCCCTAAACTGGAATATGGACCACCACGTCTCTAAACTGGAACAATAGAGCCTCCAAACGCTCTTCTGTCGGATCTAAACGATCCCGCTTAAGTAGATCTTAGCCCCAAGCAAGGCTAACGTATCCTTAAGTATTTCAACAGACTCCATATTCCCTAATCAACTTCGGTTCAAGGGTACATCTCTGAACTCCTTTGACACCTATCGTTGTAATCCTTCAACGACGTCAGAGAGGCGACGAGTCCCGACGGCCATAGATTAAATGGATCACCACGTTAAGTTGATCTTAGTCTCAAATGAGACTAACGTATCCTTAACGAACATTTATGTTGATCTTAGCCCCAATATGGCTAACGTATCCTTAAACTAAAACACCAAAACCAAATCTAAGTAAATACGGATTTGGACTAATCCACGTTCTACGGGCGACGACATAACTTAGTCTCCGTATACAATCCACGGGCATCCACAAACAAAACAAACACACGACACGAAGTGAAATTATGGAGAAGGAGAAAGTTGTTACCGCGATGCGGTAGCGTAATTAACTGCAGGGGCTTGCGCTTGCAGGGAAGAGTGTCCCCATAATCAAAAACCCCTCAAGCGAGGGGGAATCTGACGAAGTCTGCTACATCGGTCGCATCCGTCCAAACCTCCGATACACGGTGCCATAAATCAACTTGGCATCTTCGGAGAGGTGGATGGATAAAACCAAATAGCATCTGCCCCGAACCACAGGCGAGACGTCCACGTCTCGGCCGCCGTTCGGAGAGGAACAGATTCTGGCATGCCTGGTGGGACCTTTTCCTCTTTCCACTCCACACTTCGTGTGTCGTCTTCGCGAACCAATCGCGGTTTGTTAACGGTTGCCTTTGGATTTCAAGTTTACTATGATTTGGTCTCTCGCTTGGTGCAGAAGAGGAATCAAGCATCGATGGCCTCAACTTGTTCGAAGTGCTCTAACTGCAACTGCAGTTCGCGTCCGGCCTCAACTGGGGGCATAACCTACGGGCCCTAAGCGGCCTCTCTGTTCACCATGCCCGTAGAGCAGATTACCCAGGCCACCACCGGCCTGTTTTTCGGGACCATGATCCCGCCTACAAGTTTCTCTATGACAATACCTGCACTGGAAGTGAACAAGAAGTTGGTCTTCGACCAGCTCACTGCTACGACGGCCCATGTCAACGGGTCGCCCACTACCAAACCAGCAACCTCTGTCTTCGTGAGGCTGGATCAGAACTCTAAATTGGCTGTCCCGAGGAAGGCAATAACTGCTGCTCCAGAAGTCGTCAAGACGGCTTCCCCTATCAAAGAGTCAGTCTTTTCAAGACTGACTGTTCCTGCTACTGCTCATGCTCGAGGGTCTGTCTTCGACAGGTTGAATATCATCCCTCAAAAGACAACCTCAGTCTTTAAAAGGCTAACACCAGCGACGCTTCATTCAGACAGGGGGAAAAAAGAAGCTGTCTCAATCTCCGAGCCAGTCCCAACGGCTCGTCGTGCTCGACGTCGCCATTGGCGACGAGTGAGGAAGGCAGGGGGCAACTCTCCCTCAGGGCTAACTCCACCGGCTCCGGTGGTAGAAGTCAACGCTGCTGTTCCAACTGGGAACAGCTTTGAACTGCTGAGGAGGGTACGTAAGAACTCTCCAACCGCTACATTGAAAAGATCTCCTCCGCCCGCGGAGAGAGTTCCGGAAACGAAGCTAGAACAGCCCCCTCAACGGCTGTCCTAAAAAATATACAAGGTTTGGCGGAGGGTCCAAGACTCCGTGATTGACCCAGGTCACTCTCGTCAACAGAAAAAGGCGAAAGTGTAAGAAGAAAAGGATCGTCCTCTTAAACAGCAAAGGACGACAATCTCTAGGGTGCCCACTGCAACGGCTCCTTTAACTTCAACGGTCCACAAAAGAAGAAGGCCGGAGAAAACCCCTGCGCCTGCAGCGAATATCAAAGGTGATGAACCCAAACGCCCTAAGACAGGGGGCATTGTAGTTCATACCATCTATGTGGCGTCTGGAAAAGAGGACAGTCGCATATCTACGGGTCACCGACCGCTCACCCGATCAGTGACGAAAGCCCAGGAGCAACAACAAAAACTCCAGGAAATGATGACTGCAATGGCCGCACTCACTGGGCCAAAAGAAAGCTCTGAAACGTCTTCGGATGAGCGTCAAGAACAAGAAACTGACGCTGAGTTTCTTCGCCGGATATTAGAAAAGTAGGATAAAGAGGCTACGGAACAAGCGTGCCATATAAAGAAAATGGCCCTCCTCTTCCAAGATATGGTAGGGATGATGTTACAGCCAGACCCTCCAGCTGAAGACCCTCCAATCATTGTTGAAGATGACGGAGGGGAGACATCTAATCCTCCGCCGGCTCTTTCAGCAGCCAAAGATGAAACCATTTCCAAGGTCGCGCTAGACGATTATATAGCTCAGCAGATCCGGGTTCATCAGGCGAATGAAGCGGCTGGGCAAATTGTTAGAACCGGACGACCGTATCCGAGCTGGTATGACCAAATCAGTTACCCGCCGGGATATACTATCCCTAAATTCCACGTATATAAAGGGACAGGGAATCTGCATCAACATGTCGCTCAATTCAGGGCCTTATGCGGCAACACTGGAGGCAATGACAAATTGTTGCTTCGCCAATTCGTTGGCAGCTTAGCAGAAATAGCCTTTGAATGGTATTCGGAGCTACCTAATGACTCTGTCAAAATATTTGCGGAGATGGAGCTACTGTTCATGCAAAGATTCACGAGTGCTAGTGAACGCACCCCGATAACAGCACTGATAAATGCCAGGATAAGGCCAGGTGAAACGTGGGTCCAATACGCAACACGATGGCGAAACCTATGGTCGAAATGTGAACAACGCATAGAGGAGGCACCTGCTGTAGGCATGTTCGTGGGTACCCTTGACCCTCAAGCGACCATCTCGCAATTCATGATGTTCTTCAGGCCGACCACCTTCCAGGCTTTGATCGACAAATTAGCCCAAATGGACCAGATGCGCCATGGACCGTCTCCTCCAAAACCTGATTCTCGAAACGAGAAAAGAAAAGGGAAAGCGATCGTCGTCGCCAATGCTCAACGACAGCCGAGCAATTCAAAACCGGTCGTTCGCCAAAACAATGTGCGTCCGCGCCCATCCCTCGAGGAGAGACTAAGACGTCCTTACTCGTTTCCTCAGAATAAAACGAAAAGACTGTTTGAGCTGGCAGTGCGCAACAGACTCATCAATCTGCCGAGTCCAAAGCGTCTGTCACAGCCAAACGATCTTAATAATCTCAATTATTGCCCTTACCACCAAACGGTAAGTCACCCGATCGAGGATTGTTTCGTCTTTAAGGGATAGATCGAGGATCAGTACCTACAAGGCAAATTCGCGCTGTCTGAAAGCTGGAAGGTGAACCCACCACAGCCGCACTCTCCAAAGAAAATGGATACAATGGGTGCAGCTTGTTCTATCGTCGAAGATGAAAATGATGGAGAAAACTCATCAGATGAATCCGAAGACTACGTAGCGACTTGTCATGTGATTTCTCATTCACTGGCAGATGATGAAGAGGTTTCTTGCGCCGAGAAACCAATGGCGAACCCTGAGCCGGAGACTCTACAGCCATCAGACGAGTTGATCGATGTCTTCCTAAATGAAATTCGTCTGAAAGCAAAAGCCAATCAAGAGCGTGAAATGGCCATACTGGAAAGAGCCAAGGCATTCCCGTCAAATCAAAAGCCATACATTGCAGGTAAAAACAAATTCAAGACGAGGAAAAGGTTCGCCAAAGCTCTATCAGTAAGAATGAAGCTACCGCCCTCTGAAGAAAATACTCTCACTGTGTTTATATCATCAGAAGATCATACATCCTACCGAAGACTGCGAATCCTTTAACTGTTGGTGGCAAGGGTATGTCGCTCAAAAGCAACACTTCGACAGGACAAAATGTGAAGCTTGTAGACGTCGAAAAAATGCGATAGATAAGCGCAAAAGAGCCAATGACGATTGTCATATAGCCGACTCTAAGGTATCGCAAATTATCACCTTTGGAAGCGACTCCGACGAAGAAGCTACCCCCAACCCTTCCCTCGGGGAATCTATTTCAAAAACGAAGGAATTGAGGAGCTGCGAGAACGTTCAGCCATGCAAACACACGCTACTCGAAAAAAATCCCGGCCCCGCAAACAACGGAGCGAACAAAAAGGATAAAGGAAAAGGAAAAACGGCCTTCGTCGCCAGCGCTCAACAACAATTAAGTGACCTTAGACTGGTTCCTCGCCAAAGCAACAAGCGGCAACCCCTCCAGGAAAAGTTGAAACGTCCTTACTCGTTTCCGCAAGGTAAAACAAGGGGACTGTTCGAGCTAGCAGTGTGCGACAGACTCATCAATCTGCCGAGTCCAAAACGTCCGTGGCGGTCAGGCGATGTTAATAATCCTAATTATTGCCCTTACCATCAAACGGTAGGTCATCTGATCGAGGATTGCCACGTCTTCAAAAACTGGGTTGAAGATCAATACCAACAGGGCAAGTTCGTCATCTCCGAAAACTGGAAGGTGAGCCCGCCACAACCACACTCTCCGAGAAAGATGGATACACCGGGGGCATCATGCTCAGTCATAGAGAAAGCCTCATAGACCGAAAAGTCAATAAACTAGATATTCGCCTCAAATACGGCGATAACGGACCGAAACGTCCTTAAACTAACGGCGGACCGCAATGTCCTAAAACTTGCAAATGACCGAAACGTCGTTAAACTGCTCCCAACCCACAGCATCTTCAGGCTGACGTAGCAAAAAAAAAACGGTATGTCCATAAGCAAAATGGGCACGGATGAAAACCCGAAAGGGCTCCGTGAGTAAAAACAGCAGGGCTACCGGCGAGTGTTCGGGAAAACCCGAAAGGACGCGACCTCGTTTAAAAAAAAAAACGGTATGTCCATAAGCAAAATGGGCACGGATGAAAACCCGAAAGGGCTCCGTGAGTAAAAACAGCAGGGCTACCGGCGAGTGTTTGTGAAAACCCGAAAGGGCGCAACCTCGTTAAAAGACGCTTACAGGATCCTCTCGACCTTGTAAGGAGAAACCACCTGCGTGAGATCCTTACGACTCATAAGGGAGCAACACACTTAGGGATCCTCACGATTCCTAAGGAGAAATTACACTTGCGAGATCCTCACGATTCGTAAGGAGAACTCTCTTATGAGACTCTCACGGCTCATAAGATTTGAAAGTCTTACAGAGACCTGAACCTATTCTTAAGCAACCCCCACAACTTCCGATATTGCCCTACAAGCGGTTCAGTATTGACCCTTGTATACAATCCACGGGCGCGAATAAACATTTCCCTAACAAAGTCTCATCCGTGACTAGGGATATGTCCATATGGTGAACAACCTTTATAAGTCCTCTCGACTTATAAGGAGAAAACCTTTTTGTAAGATCCTTATGACTTACAGGGGAACATGCACTTAGGAATCCTCACGATTCCCAAGGAGAAAATACACCTACAAGATCCTTACGACTTGTAGGGAGAAATACTTTTGTGGGACCCTTACGGCTCATGAAGTTAAAAGCCTTAGTCAACGGGACCTTAACCCTGTTCGCTAAGCCATCTTTGTTCGACATCGACGGAGGCAGATGATGATTCGCTCCTGGCAGTATCCCAGTTGTAGCGATACTGATGCCTAAATCGGTATCAAATTCCAAGTCCTTTCATGGCAGATGATGATTCGCTCCCGGCAATATTCCGGTTGTAGCGATGCTGATGCTGAGATTGGCACCAGACTCCAAGTTCTACGCTCGCGATAAAAAAATCAGCGAGCTGAAAAGGCATATTAAATAGCCGAAATGATGGGGCAACTTGCAACGAAATCAGCAAGTAAAAATGTGTGCATACAAAAACAGCCGAAATGATTGGGCGACTCGCAATAAAAAAAAGCAGCGAGTAAAAATAAAATAAATAGCCGAAATGATTGGGCACCGCGAAAAACAGCCGAAATGATTGGGCAATCGCGACCTTCGCGATTTAAAAGCTGAAATGATAGAGCATCGCGGAAATAAAACAAAAAAAATTATGATGATAAAACTTTTGCCCTACAGGTTAGATCACATCGATTCCTGTATACAATCCAGGGGCACAAACAAAAAGGGAAACATACCTTCTCAACAGGCTCCATAAAAAAGCGAAGCCAAATCTCGACGGTTCACAGACAACCTAGAGACCATCTAAGCATTCGTCTCGTTACAACAGATGAGATGTCAATAAAGGCGTTCCTTCGCAGTCCATCAAGATGCAGATACAACGCCAACAAAAGACCTTGCGGTCGAAACAAAGCGAAGCGACGGCAAAATCCCAGCTTCATTTTGACGTTTGTCTCGATACAGTAGACGCAATGTCAACCCCAACGTTCTTCCTCCAACAGGATTTGGACACACCAAAGCAAACGAAGCGAAGACCACATTCCTAGCTTCAACGTCTTGACGGTAACTCATATAAAACCGGAAAGACAATCGGAGATCATCTCGCATCAGCACAGAGTGGTCACCACCTCGACGTTCGTCTCGATACAACAGACGAGATGTCACCCCAACGTTCGTTTCGACACAGCAGACACAACCTCATCAAACAAATTGAATCACGGCAAAATCCCTAGTTCCAAACCTCGACGGTTCACCAGCAACCTAGAGACAACTACGACATTCGTTTCGATCCAGCAGACGAGATGTTACTCCAGCGTTCTTCCTCCAGCAGGGTGCAGACGAGACAATCAAACAAATGGAGCCACGGCAAAATCCCTAGTTCCCACCGCGACATTCGTCTCGATACAGCAGACGCGATGCTAGCAAAACGAAGCAAAGGCCAAATTCCTAGCTTCAGGGTCTTGACGGCAACTCACATAAAACCTGAAAGGCTATCGGAGATCATCCCACACCAGCGCGGAGTGGTTATGACTCATCGGGGCTCGCCAAAATGAGTCTAATCTCAAGTAAAAAGCGGCATGGCAAATTCCTAACGCTTGCTCTTCCGACGGTCAAACTTCCTAGGAAGATTGCTTGAAGACATCTTGTCCAGCCCCCGAAGGGATCAGAGACACGGCAGTCGCAGGGCTACTCGAACAGCACGATTGCCTATCGAGGACTATATCAGCTTATGCGACGGTACGATGGCCAAAACCCTAAGTACCACCGACCTTAACGGGCCTCTGTCGTAAAGAGCAGAGGTCAAATGCGACGTTAGGATGCTCTTGCGAGAAACGCTCGATTCGTCTCGACTTGTGAAGAAATTGATGTCTTTGCGGGAAATTCTCGATGCGGCTCGACTCGCGAGATAAACCCTTAGGCAGTAGGCATAAAAGGAGCCTGTTTCCTAAGCATTGGGACCCTGCAAGTTGGCCCAAAACGGTCTCTTGTACACTATCCACGGGTCTCACTCTCCAAACTCGAAACTCGACAAGGAGGGAAACAACCTCTTACGAGTCCTCTCGACTCGTAAGAGGGAAAATTCTCTTACAGGATCCTTACGACTTATATGAGAAAACAACACTTAGGAATCCTCACGATTCCTAAGGAGAAAACCTACCTACGAGATCATCTTGATCCGCAGGGAGAAAAGTCTCTATGAGACCCTCACGGCTCATAGAGTTGAAAAGTCTTAGGCGGTGGATCTGAACCTGCGGCCTAAGCCATCGCTATCTCTCGGAGAAATTAAGTTATCTGCCAATTATGTTTATCAAGACAGCATGCTGATAATAAGGGAAAGAAGAAAGCAACAGAAAGAGTATCCGACTTACATTTGATCAAGCGTTCGAGACACATTCAGTCATGCATAAGCAAAAGACTCAGAACAAAAGATAAGACAGGCTAGGAAAGACAAAAATTTCCATTAATTTTTCCAGAAGTTCTTACAATCATAAAAGAAATAAACGAAAAACATTATTACAAAGGAATAACTTCGAACGCAGGAAATGGATTGAGGAACTCGAAAGCGACCCTATCTATGACTTTCCAAGCCTCACGGATCATTCTGGTGTGCTTTCTTTCGCGAGCACAAGCGTCAGGGTCCCCCTGATGTCTTCCACCCTCCGATAAGCAGCAAGTATGGCAGACTGTTGAAAGACCTCATGCAAGAGATCGATAAGACTGTCTCGCCGTCTCTTTGAGATAAAGTTCAACAGGTACACCGAGTGCACCTTATCCTTAGCGGCATCCAGCGCCCTGAGCGGCACACCGGAACAGAACAAGGGAAGCGCTTCCCAGATGGCTCCCACGATAAGTTTAAGAAGGGAGGAACGCCGGGGAAGCAGGGGACCATTGTACGCGTCGAAGCGGCTCATGATTTCAGCACACTCCGCGTTTGTGAACTCTCGATTTTGAGAGCGGTCAAGTCGGCGGATGTCCCCGTAAGAGATGATCTCGTTAAGAGCATACATATGGGCGTCCATTTTTCCTGTGAAAGAAGATCAACAAAATTAGCAGACCGAATGATTAGGCGAATTCTTGTTAAAAAATGAGCACAGAGAGTTAAACTCCTCGAGAGCAATGCTCTATGAATAGGGGTGACGCCTATCAAATTCCATAATAATGGAAATTTGAAGAAGTCCCCCAAGAACTCTGAGATCATTATTATTAAAAGATGATATAATCCTTTAAATACAAAACTCCATTTTTAATTTTCATTATCCATACTCAAACTCTTAAGAGTTCATCTCTTTTTAGACCAAAGGAATTTATGTTTTGCCAAAGATGCAAGGTTCTGTTCATGGGTTGAGAAACCCTGAAACAGATTCTTGAGAGCAAGGCTCTGTTTGGTGAAACCCCAAACGGATTTTCTTTAGATCAAAGATCTGTGAGAGCAAAGCTCTATTAATTGAAATTAATTTAATTCAAGGTTAATTTTTTTACCTAAAATGTTTCTTTTGAGGAAAATTTAACTCTGAGAGTTCCTAAAGGCAAGAGCAGAGCTCTGGAGTTTTGAAAGTAAAAATCTTAAAAATGATAATCATCTACTGAGGACCAAAGGTCCTATATATAGGCATCAAGTGCCCTTTTAACTTCCAAAAAGCTGCCGCAACGGTTGGAATTCTTCCACCGCTGCGCTTGCGTTTGGGGCCACGTAAGCGCAACGGTGGGGGGGGCATTTGTTTACCCCAATCAGAGCAAAGCTCTGTTCAAGTTCCAAGGCGGGAGATGAAGCAACGCTTCATCTTCCCCTAATCAGAGTAAAGCTCTACTTTGAAAATCTAAATTTTAATAAATGAAGCAACGCTTCAAATTCTTTGCGCTGCGTGCAACGCGCCGCATGTCAAGCGCAGACACATCAGCGCAGCGCCCAAAACAGCGCACCCAATCAGAGCAAACCTCTATTTAAAGAAAAATTAAAAGAAGCAACGCTTCAGTTGCGCAAGCACTGCGCTGCACGACACGTGTCAGCGCAGATGCGCTAGCGCAGTTGCGCTGCCTTTTGCGCTGCGCGACACGTGTCAGCGCAGATGCGCTAGCGCAGTTGCGCTGCCTTTTACGCTGCGCGGCACGTGTCAGCGCAGTTGCGCAGCGCTGTGCGCTGCGCGCTGCGCGACACGTGTCAGCACAGATGCGCTGCGCTGTGCGCTGCGCGACACGTGTCACGCGCTGGGGCATTTGCGCCAAACAGAATTAAAATTCTAAAGAAATCTTTTCTGTTCTTGTCAAAACAAGAAGATTTTCTTCTGTAAAACAGAAGCCCTTGGATCAAAGATCCAACGGTGGGGAAAATTCCCCAAATCACTCAGAGAAAGATCTCTTTAACAAATTTAACTAATTTATGGGCACCATAAAAAGGACCCTAGACCTCAATTCAAAAAGATCAACATTTCTTGAAAAAGAGAGAGCTTCAAACAGAGAGAACTCTGAGAAAAATTCCAAGAAAAAAAGGTAAAAAAAAACCTTCATAAGAGAGAAGAAATTTCTTCTAATAGATCATTGATCTAAAAAAACCAGATCAATGATCTTCATATAAAAACAGTGCTTTGCACTACTCATGAACCACTGGTTCTTTAAAACAAGAAGAAACAAAAATAAAAAATATAGTGCTTTGCACTTTCATGAACCTTTGGTTCATGAATCTAAAAGATTCTCAAATTTAGAGTGCTTTGTACTTGCAAACTGCGCTGTTGCGCTCTTGGGAGAGCGCTACGTGTCAGCATCTGAACCACTTGCGCTATGCGTTTTTGAAATAGAGTTTTGCTCTCTGAAATTGGCGCAACTCACCAGAGCGTGCCACGTGTCAGCAGCGCAAGCACAGCGCAAGCGCAGCGCAATAGCGCAGCGCACTGCGCTTGCATGACACGTGTCGACACTACAAGCGCTTGCGCTCTCTGATTGGCGCAAAGCGCCTGATGAATGCAAAACATTTCTTAAATGGCCAGGCCCAAATCAAAAGACCAAGCAGGCCTAACTAAATCGATATTCTGCATCATTTATAAATGGGCAGAGCCCAAACAAAATAATAAAAATGCTATGCATTTTAAAAGGGGCAGAGCCCAAACAAAGTAGATGCTTTGCATCATTTACAAATGGGCAGAGCCCAAAATAAATTGATGCTCTGCATCCTTTCTGGGCAGAGCCCAAATAAAAATAAAAAGAAATGCAATGCAAAAGCAAATAAAAAGTTGAACATTTTCAACTGGACTTAGCCCAATTTTGGCCGTAAGTCCTCAAATTAAATTGACTGAGCAAGTTTGCTCTCTTAAATCAATTTACGACCGGTTCGAGGGTACATCTCCGAACTCCTCTGACACCCATCGTTGTAATCCTTCAACGACATCAGAGAGGTGACGGGTCCCGACGACCACACATGAACATGGACTGCGGGGTCCCTAAACTCGTAGACCGAAACGTCCTTAAACTAATATCGGACCGAAATGTTCTTAAACTAATGATGGACCGAGACGTCCCTAAACTAATATCGGACCGAGACGTCCTTAAACTAATGATAGACCACCACGTCCCTAAACTGACGATGGACCGAAACGTCCTTAAACTAGTGATGGACCACCACGTCCCTAAACTGGCGATGGACCGAAACGTCCTTAAACTAATGATGGACCACCACGTCCCTAAACTGGCGATGGACCACCACGTCCCTAAACTGGAATATGGACCACCACGTCCCTAAACTGGAGCCTCCAAACGCTCTTCTGTCGGATCTAAACGATCCCGCTTAAGTAGATCTTAGCCCCAAGCAAGGCTAACGTATCTTTAAGTATTTCAACAGACTTCATATTCCCTAATCAACTTCGGTTCAAGGGTACATCTATGAACTCCTTTGACACCTATCGTTGTAATCCTTCAACGACGTCAGAGAGGCGACGAGTCCCGACGGCCATAGATTAAATGGATCACCACGTTAAGTTGATCTTAGTCTCAAATGAGACTAACGTATCCTTAACGAACGTTTATGTTGATCTTAGCCTCAATATGGCTAACGTATTGTTAAACTAAAACACCAAAACCAAATCTAAGTAAATAAGGATTTGGACTAATCCACATCCTACGGACGACGGCATAACTTAGTCTCCATATACAATCCACGGGCATCCACAAACAAAACAAACACACACGACACGAAGTGAAATTATGGAGAAGGAGAAAGTTGTTACCGCGATGCGGTAGCGTAATTAACTGCAGGGGCTTGCGCCTGCAGGGAAGAGCGTCCCCACAATCAAAAACCCCTCAAGCGAGGGGGAATCTGACGAAGTCTGCTACATCGGCCGCATCCGTCCAAACCTCCGATACACGGTGCCATAAATCAACTTGGCATCTTCGGAGAGGTGGACGGATAAAACCAAATAGCATCTGCCCCGAACCACAGGCGAGACGTCCATGTCTCGGCCGCCGTTCGGAGGGGAACACTCCCCTTTATAACCTGGATCCATGTGTTTCTTTCTCTCTTCACAGAGAAATTCATTTATAACTTAGGGTAATCATCTTAAGAAAACAAATAAGTGCTATGGCTTGCAACCGCCCCCATGCCTGTCGACAACCATGAAAGGTACCCGTTGAGGAGATGATTCCTCGCTTTACTGCGCGACTAGTGGATCCCCTTCTCACTGATGACGAATGTGATGCGGTGACGTATGAACTCCTCATTCGTAGGGGATCTCTTCTTCCAATGGGCTCCATTTGGCTTCGGGCGATTTTTCTTGCCGTGCTTGCTGACATCCCTCCTCACCCGGCAGAGATGACCCTGGCGATCCTTGATGCGGCTGATGAAAAGCTCGAGTGTTTTTACGAGGCGTGCTTGATTACCTAGGCTCTGAAAGATTGCTCGGTTCATCTGTTGGGCCAGATAAGAGCCCGGCGGGCTATTATGTCTGCTTTTGCGGATGAACATGGCGCCAATCGGTGGGAAGCAACTCCTCATGAAAATCGTCGTTTCGACGTGCTGGAGAAGGCAGAGAGGGAGCTAGAAAATATTGTATTTTGTTTTGTTAACCCCTGTACCACTGATCCTTTATTTGGTGACCTTTTTCCTGTAGAGTAGTCTGTTTCAATTAATGTACTCTTCTTATCATTAACTGTTGCATGCTTTCTGTTGAATTTTCATGTATGTCGTATACTCGTACATGCGTCTTGTTTGTGTATATGGGCTTCTATATTTTCCCATGGGAATTTTCTTTAAGTGTGAACACTATTGTTATGTTGCATACACATCAGTGTTTTGGGTATCATTTCCTTTTAAACAGACATATAGTTGCGAGTGCACGCTTGATATGATACATATCTAAGACTCTCCTTGTTGCCTCCCATATTCTGTGCTTGCTTTGGGTCGAGTATTGTCGTCGAATGGAGGCTTGTATATATAGTCTTGAGTGCTCGCGTCTTCTTCCAAAGGTTGTAGCTGCAAAGGCGAGCTTGCGGGGGCTGATCGAACGGTGCGCCTCAAATATGCTGTCATGCGAGAAGAGACTCAGCCGAAAATTCTCAGAGAGGAAGCTGGCTTCAACTGCGCTATGGGAACTTCAAGCTAATCTTACAGCCAAGACCACTCGGGCATATGAAATTTGGCGGGTGCTTCAAGGAGCTATCAGAGAGGTGGTAGCCATTGATAAAGCCGTCATTTTCACTCGTGAAATGGTCGAAGCTCATAAAGTTACTGAAAAAGAGCTTGAAAGTCGGCTTGCCTCCTATCAGGCTCAGCAATCTCAAGCCGAGGCTCGTCTCTTAGCGATAATAAATCATGAAGCCGAGGCCCAGCGGAAAAAGGATGAACTGGCAAACCTATTGAATCGTCTGCCGGCTTGAAGAATTGTATATTTTTTATTCTTCTTTTGTACATACTCCTGAATGAGAGTATTTTTTTATTCTTTCATAAATTGTACTTTGTAGTCATTTTGATTCATGAATAAAAGATATATTTTGCTTCATGATGGTGTGTCCCTTTTAGTAAATGCATTTTGTGGATAATCTATTTTGATCTCTTTGCAGGACAGCGATGGCTTAGGAGTCAGGGTTAGGATCTGCCTTCTAAGACTTTTCAAATTTATGAGTCGTGAGGGTCTCATAAAGATATTTCTCTTTACGAGTCGTGAGGATCTCGTAAGTGTAATTTCTCGCTAAGAATCGTGAGGATTCCTAAGTGTGTTTTCTCTTGAGAATCGTAAGGATCTCACAAAAGTGTTTTCTTATTTACGAGTCGTGAGGACCCGTAAGTGATGGATGAGGTTGACATTATCTGCATTTCACGGAGTCGGGGGTTGTTTTGGCCATTTCCCATGGGGTTAAGATCGACTTTAGCCGTGTTCTATGGGACCAGGATTTGCTCTGGACGCTTCCACGGGGTCAGGATTGACATTAGCCGTGTTCTGCAAGGACCAGGATCCGCTCTGGACGCTTCCCATGGGATCAGGATTGACATAAACCGTGTTCCACGAAACCAGGATTTGCTCTGAGTGCTTCCCACGGGGTCAGGATTGACATAGCCGTGTTCTGCAAGGACCAGGATCCGCTCTGGACGCTTCCCACGGGGTCAGGATTGACATAAGCCATGTTCCACGAAACCAGGATTTGCTCTGGGTGCTTCCCACGGGGTCAGGATTGACATAGCCGTGTTCCGCAAGGACCAGGATCCGCTCTGGACGCTTCCCACGGGGTCAGGATTGACATAAGCCGTGTTCCATGAAACCAGAATTTGCTCTGGATGCTTCCCACGGGATCAGGATTGACATAAGCCGTGTTCCACAGAACCAGGAGAGGTTGACTCTCGGTTGTCTGTGCATCGTCGAGTCATGGAACTGGGAATTGCCGCGGTTCCGCTTTGCTGATGTTGCGTCTGTTGTAATGAGTCGAATGTTGAGATGATCTCCAGGCTGTCTCTGAACCGTCGAGATTTGGAACAGGGACTTTGCCATAGCTCCATGGTTGATTGTCGTGACTGAATCCTGCTGGAATGAGGAGGAACGCTGTTTGTGATCTCTAGGCGGTAGATGCGGCCGTCGAGACTTGGAACAAGGGACTCTACCGTGGCTCCTTTTTGCCGACGTCGTATATTCCTGCAGAGACACTGATTTCTCTGCGGGTCGACACGAATCGAGAAGCTCTCATCAAGGACGCTGATTTCCCTGAATCGAGGAGGTTGCTAAGGACACTGATTTCCCTGGGGTTGAGACGAATCCAGGTATTCCTGCAAAGACGCTGATTTCTCTGCGGGTCGACGCGAATCGAGAAGTTCTCACAAGAATATCCTAACGTCACAGTTAACCTCTGCTCTTTACGACAGAGGTCCGTTAGGATCTGTGGTACTAGGGTTTTGCCTGTCGTACCGTCGTGTTGGCTGATGTATCCCTCGATAGGCAATCTTGCTGTTCGAGTAGCCTTACGACTGTCATGTCTCTGATCCCTTCGGGGTCTGGACAGGACGTCTTCAAGCAATCTTCCTAGGCAGTTTGACCGTCGGAAGAGCAAGCGTTAGGAATTTTGCCATGCTGCTTTTAACTTGCGGTTAGGCTCAGTTTGGGGAGCCCCGATGAGTTATAACCACTCCGCGTTAATGTGGGATGATCTCCAATAGTCTTTTAGGTTTTATATGAGTTGCTGTCAAGACCCTGAAGCTAGGAATTTGGCCTTTGCTTCGTTTGCTGGCATTGCGTCTGCTGTATCGAGACGAATGTCACGGTTGTCTCTAGGTTGTTGGTGAACCGTCGAGATTTGGAACTAGGGATTTTGCCGTGGCTCTGTTGTTCGATTGTCGCGTCTGAATCCTGCTGGAGGAAGAACACTGTGGTGGCATCTCGTTTGCTATATCGAGACGAACGTCGAGGTGGTGATCACTCCGTGCTGGTGTGGGATGATCTCCGATAGTCTTTCAGGTTTTATATGAGTTGCCGTCAAGACCCTGAAGCCAGGAATTTGGCCTTTGCTTCATTTGCTGGCATTGCGTCTGCTGTATCGAGACGAATGTCATGGTGGTGATCACTCCGCTCTGGTGTAGGATGATCTCCGATGGTCTTTCAGGTTTTATATGAGTTGCCGTCAAGACCCTGAAGCTAGGAATATTGCCTTTGCTTCGTTGTTTTGGCGCGTCCGAATACTGTTGGAGGAAGAAGAACGCTGTGGTGACATCTCGTCTGCTGTAATGAGGCGAATGCTGAGGTGGAGCTGGGATTTTTCCATCACTCCGCTTTGTTTCGACCGTGAGGTCTTTTCGTTAACGTTGCATCTGCATCCTGTTGGACTGCGAAGGAACACCGTTGTTGACATTACGTCTGGTGTAACGAGATGAATGCTGAAGTGGAGCTGGAATTTTGCCGTCACTCCGTTTTGCTGACGTTGCGTCTGCTGTAACGAGACGAATGTCGAGGTTGTCTCTAGGTTATCTGTGAACCGTCAAGATTTGGGACTAGGGACTATACCGTGGCTCCGTTTGGTGTTGTTGCGTCTAAGTCCTACTGGAATGAGGAGGAACCCTGTTGTGGGTCTCCAGGCTGTAGATGTGGCCATTGAGATTTGGAACTAGGGACTTTGCCATGGCTCCGTTTCGTTGCGACTCTAAGGTCGATTGTTGACGTCACGTCTGCATCTGGTTGGAGTGAGGAAAAACGCCGTTGGTGATCTCTAAGCTGTCTGTGAACCGTCGAGATTTGGCTTCGCTTCGACGAGCCTGGTGGGACGATATGGTTCCTTTGTTTTGACCCTGGGGTCATTTGTTGACGTCGCATCTGGATCCTGCTGGAGTAAGGAGAAACACCGTTGGTGATCTCTAGGCTGTTTATGAACCGTCGAGATTTGGAACTAGGGGACTTTGCCATGGTTCCAGGGTAGTCTCTAGGCTGTCTGTGAACCGTCGAGATTTGGAACTAGGGGACTTTGCCATGGTTCCGTTTGTTGATGTTGCGTCTGCATCCGATTGGAGGGAGGGAGAACGCCGGTGTTGATCTCTAAGTTGTCGATGTTGACGTTGAGACCCTAAAGCTAGGGATCTTCCTTCACTTCGTTTGTTGACATTGTGTCTGCAATATTACGACGAATGTCGAGATTGTCTTTAGGTTGTCTATGAACCGTCGAGATTTGGCTTCGCTTCGACGAAGCCTGGTGGGACGATATGGTTCCCTTCTTTTTTGTGCCCATGGATTGTATACAGGTGTCAATGTGACCTCACCTGCAGGGCAAAAAGTTTCATTCTTTCATTTTTTTAAATTCTTTCCGCGATGCTCTATCATTTCAGCTTTTTACAAATACAGGGGTCAATCATTTCGGCTATTTTTCGCGGTGCCCAATCATTTCGGCCATTTATTTTATTTTTACTCGCTGCTTTTTATTGCGAGTTGCCCAACCATTTCGGCTATTTTGCATGCATATATTTTTACTTGCTGATTTTGTTGCAAGTTGCCTCATCATTTCGGCTATTTCATATGCATTTGTGGCTCGCTGAGTTTTCGCTGCGAGTTTGGGATTTGATACTGATTTAGGCATCAGCATCGCTACAACTGGGATATCGTCAGGAGCGAATCATCATTTTCCTTTGTCGATGTCGAACAAAGGTGGCTTAGTAAACAGGGATAGGATCCTGTTGACTAAGGCTTTTGAATTCATGAGCCGTAAGGGTCTTATAAAAATATTTCTCCCTACAAGTCGTGAGGATCTCGTAGGTGCGTTTTCTCCTTAAGAATCCTGAGGAATCTTAAGTGTATGGTCTCTTATAAGTCGTAAGGATCTTACAGGAGTATTTTCTCCTATAAGTCGAGAGGACTTACAAGTGTCTTTTGCCATATGAGCATATCCCCAGTCTCTGGTAGGACTCTTGTTAGGGAAATGTTTATTCGCGCCCGTGGATTGTATACAAGGATCGATATCGAGACGCTTGTAGGGTAAGATTGGAGATTGTGATGGCTTAAGAACAGGTTCAGATCCCTGTAGTTTAAGGCTTTTGAATCGTATGAGCCGTGAGGGTCTCAAAGGGGAATTCTCCTTACGAGTCGTGAGGATCTCGCAAGTGTAATTTCTCCTTAGGAATCATGGGGATCCCTAACTGTGTTGCTCCCTTGTGAGTCGTAAGGATCTCATGCGGGTATTTTCTTCTTACAAGGTCGAGAGGACCTTGCGAGTGTCTTTTAACGAGATTGCGCCCTTTTGGGTTTTCACAAAACTCGCCGGTAGTCCTGCTGTTTTTACTCACGGAGCCCTTTCGGATTTTCATCCGTGCCCATTTTGCTTATGGACATACCTTTTTTTTGTGTCAGCCTTGGGATGCTGCGGTCCGTAGTAGTTTATCGACGTTTCGGTCAACAGCCAGTTTTAGGACATAGTAGTCCATCGTTAGTTTAACGACGTTTCGGTCCGTTGCAAGTTTTAGGACATTGCGGTCCGCCGTTGCCGTATTTGAGGCGAATTTCTAGTTTACGGACTTTTCGGTCCATGGGGTTTTCTCTATGAATGAGCACGATGCCCCCGGCATGTCCACCTTTTTAGGGGTGTGAGGTTGTGGATGTTTCACCTTCCAGTTTTCGGATAATGCGAACTTGCCTTGTTGGTATTGGTCCTTAATCCAGCCTTTGAAGACGAAGCAATCTTCGATTGGATGGCTTACTGTAACACCCGAGCCCAATAATACTATTTATATTACTAGTTGAGGGTTATATATTGCTCCTTTCCAATTATTCTGTTTTCTGGGGTTTATTGCTAAATTTTAACCGGTTAAGTCATTTTGGCACATAACAAATTTTAACTCCTAAAATGAAATTTAAGATGTCCATGTTGGCCTACTCGTCGCCACTAGTCGCGTGGTAGCGTCCGCGTGTCGAGATTCCGTTCCGTTTGGCTAAACGGGCAAGTTTGGACGACTACGCGCGCGTGCAAGTGTCCGACTTGGGGGCATGCATTTTAATCATTAAACACCTCTTTTCAAAATTTGGAACCCGCTTAAAATCCTATAATTTGAATTTGGAACATTTGGGCGCAATCCGGGCGCGATTTGGAAATGTTTCATTTCGCGCCAAAAGGGCCCGTTTAATTAAATATCTAAAACTAATTATATACGATTTTATTATCTCCTTAACTGCAAATCATTCCAAATCCCTTTTTAAAATAATCTCGTGGCCAATCACAGCGTGGGATTTACCCGCGTGGGCCCCTTCCCTTTTCCCTATCTCTCTCTCTCTCTTCCCTCAATCTCTCTCTCAATCTCTCTCTTTCCCTATCTCTCTCTCTCTCTATATTAACCCCATACAGCCGCCTCCTCTTCCCCATCAACCACGAGAACACCCACACGAAACCCTAACCCTAGCCTCGCGACCTCACCGCCGACCTCCTCACGACCTCGCCGTCGCCGTCACCACCTCGTCGACCTCACCGCACCTTCATCCCCTCGTTCTCCCGCTCGTTCCCGCAACTGCACCCAACCCCGACGTCGCCTACAACCCCCGCAGACTTCGCCGTCGACGCGACCTTCCGTCGCCGACGACTCCCGCGACACCCTCTCACCCTCCTCGTCCCGACCTCGTCGTCGCTGCCCTCCTCCCCTCGCCGGACCACCAACCCGAGCCTAAACCCATCGTCTACCCTCCGCTGTTCGCCGGAGAACGCGCCGGCGATCATCTCCGTCGTCACCAGAACCACCTTCGTCTCCCCCTCGACCACCAGAGCCGACCCCCCTCCTCTACTCGTCGCAACATCCTCTCCCGCGAACCCCCGAGGCTGTTCAAGCCTTCGCAGCCGCCGTCGCTGCCTCGCCGGCGTTCCAGTGCCGTCGAGCCATCGCGGTTGCACCCGGCTTCTTCTCTGTAAGTTTTCCTTGTCCTCCCTTCTGGTACAATCCCCTTGCTGGTCGTTATTCGCGTGTATCCTATCGTATTGCTAACTTCGCTATTTTTGTCGTTGCCGGAATCCGACCGTACCGTCTTGGCGAACCCGACGCTCCAGCGAAGCCCCCTGGTCCGTGTGATCCCGTTGATCTCTGTTGGGACTCGATCCGTGGCCCGTGCTATCATATCGTGTTTTCTGCCGACATTACATCCGTGCGTTCCGGTTTGCGAAACCGTCGAGGCAAGTATCCGAATACTTGCTTTAACATGCTACAAACTTAATCATCATGTTATCTGTTATAACCACACGGCTTGGTGACATCGATTAGAATTGATAGTTACAATTATCCGTAACGTTAAATCATTATAGTGGTTACTTGTAGTTAATCGGTATGCTATCAATCCACACTTTAACTAATTAACCAATTAGCACGTCATTGCTTAAACTGCTAGATCATCCTTGTAACTATTATTGTGCTTAGTTTAATTCATGCAACTCCATTACGTATGTTATCGGTATTGCTTCACCTTGTGGCTATTGCACCCCAAAGGTGCGTGAACCTGTTAATAAGAGAATACAAAATATCACTGTGTTCACATAGAATAATATTGTTAGTTACTGTTCCTGTTGTTGTTCATTATTCGTTACTATACCTGTTATCAGCATACACCTGATTGCATTACATATTAACTGATCTTGATACACCTGACACATGTACTGATATACCGGACATAACACCCTGTACATATCGACTCTACCTGTTGAAAGTAACCTGACCTGTTACCTGATCTCATGCCTAATGCCGACAACCCTGACCATTCCTGCTGTCGATCCAGACAGACCTACTCTTACCGGATTTTGTGTTGGCATTAGTCCGTGACTACTGAATACCTGACCTGACATACATAGCTTGGGGGTATGGGGAAATCAAAGATGAACCTGACTTGTAACTCGACAGTTCACTACCGTTCGAGTGTACACATTCCTATTCTGTGCCTAACGGCATGTCTCGGTTCCAGCCGAGAATATTGTGGCCGTGATCCCGGGTATGTACGGGGTAATACCGAGTGTACACCTTCCTATTCTGTGCCTAACGGCATGTCTCGGCTGCCGCCGAGAACATTGTGGCCGTGGTCCCGGGTATGTACGGGATACTAACACCTTCCTATTCTGTGCCTAACGGCATGTCTCGGCTGCCGCCGAGAATATTGTGGCCGTGGTCCCGGGTATGTACGGGATACTATTGGGTTACATCGACGATTCATCAATTGGTTTCAAAGACTATAGAGTAGAAAACCTGATAGAACAGTTTAGTCACCATTGCACATTACCCTGCTTGTTATTTCTTATTACTGCTTTATTCATGTTCATACTTGCATTGTTTATTACCATGTTTATACTATATATTTGATGTCATGACGCGCTGACGTCTGGGTTTTGCATGGCCCAGATTCCGTACCATTGTCGACGACCGAGCAGGAGTACTTCAGCCAGCAGGCTGAACAGTGAGTCCTTAGGGTTTAGTTTATTTATTTCATTTCATTTCCAGATGTGAGCCCGCATTATGGGACGTACTGTTTATTCATTGTATTGGATCATTAGCTTCCGCACTTATTGTTTATTGATTCTTGTTATTATGGATTTGGACATGTATTAGATTAGTTTATTATCTTGTTCTTAATATCCTTACGACCGTAATGTGACTGTGGATGGATACTTCCTACCCACAGGTAGCATGGTTGGCTATGTTACGTGCCCAATCTTGCGTACTCTGGGAAGCGGGGCGTGACATGGTTCTTTTGGTATCAGAGACATAGGTTAATTGGGTTGATTCTTTGTAGTTGGGTATTGCACCCGATACACGAATCATAATACCCGTGATTAGGAAACATGTCCTGCCACCTTGACCGTTTTACCGTCCTTGAATCATCCTTCCAGATCATGTCGACATGCAAACTTACTTTGCATTGTCAACTCGAAAACCTAATTTCTTGTTATCCCTAGGACTTAGGCGACTTGGGTGGAGTTAAGTAATTGCGGCTATGATACCGCGGCATAGCTACAATGCAGCACTCTATTTAAGTATCTTGGAGTTCTAGCCTTGATTTATAAATTGAATCTATCATCATGCTAATGTTGTTTGTTTTGATTTCAGGACCATGGCAGATAAGAATTTCAAGACGTATCAGAGGCGTGTGGATGAAGCCGCCATGTTGGGAGTGATACGTGGGATGTTGGAAAATCAGAAGAGGCAAACTGAGCTGATCCAGCAGCAAGCGGATACATTTCAGGAGAGTCTGCAGGCTATTCAGCAGTCTGTAAACACCGCTGTGGCGAAGCCAGTCGACCGAGTAGGGACCGTGGCAGATTTTAGACGTTTGGGTCCTACTACCTTCACTGGTCTGGAGGAGCCGTTACCAGCCGAGCAGTGGCTAGTAGACACGGAGAATTTATTGGTTGCGGCACAGATCCCAGACGACAAGAGAGCTGATGTGGTGCGCATTCAGCTGGTGGATTACGCCCGAGAGTGGTGGCTTGTGGAGGAGACCCGCTTGTCCAAGCCAATCAGTTGGGCGGATTTCTCCAAAAGTTTCTTGGAAAAGTTCTTCCCGCGGACTGCACGGGAGGAAATGGAGGAGAAATTCATTAGGCTGAGACAAAATGGAGCAGCTGTGGATGTACATGCAGCGGAATGGACGAGACTCAGCCGTTTCGCTGGACCCTTAGTCGCCAAGGAGGCAGACAGGGCGCGAAGGTTCTTGCGCAGTTTGGATGTGGACATCCAGAGGCAGATTGTCTCCCTGGGTTTGACCACTTTCTCACAGGTTCTTACGGCAGCAAGAGAGCAACAGAGTTTATCAGGAGCGAAAGGGAACTTTCACCAGACAGCAGTTGCGGCCAGGAAGCCTGCATTTGTGCCTAACCGAGATCATGGGCGCAGAGGTATTCCAGTGGACCGTAGAGGTGTAGCGCCAATGAAGAAGCCTGTGATCGTCGATCGAAGAAAGAGCATAAGTTGTAACTACTGCAATTTACCGGGCCACATGCAAAAGGATTGTCGAAGGAGACTGGGACTTTGTCTGGTTTGTGGAGCAGCCGATCACGCAGTTGGTGCTTGTCCGTCGAAGCTTCGCACGAGAGATGATATACGGAAGACTCCGCAGAGACCATTCCAAGGGCAGAAGCAGCTGACACAAGGACCCAACCAGGGTCGAGCTTTCACCTTGACAGATGAGGAAGCCAAGGCATCAGGAGAAGTGGTTTCAGGTACTATACTCGTTCGTGGTTTTCCCGCATTGGCATTATTTGATTCCGGAGCATCCCACTGTTTTATGTCATCCAAATTTATAACTACACACTCGATCACCTGCACGACCCTGTCTAGTTTCTGGGACATACACACTGGAAATGGGAAAATCATAGCTAGTAAGGAATGTAGAGATTGTACAGTTGTTGTTTGCGGACGGGAGCTTTTTGCAGATTTCTTGGTGATTGATACGGGCAGTTATGAAGTAGTCTTGGGAATGGATTTTCTTGGCACTTTCCACGCACACATTGATTGTAGGGCAAGGAAAGTAATTTTCCAGATTCCCGGACACCCTGAGTTTACTTTCATTGGAGGAAGCAGTTCTGTCGGGCCAGTCGAGTTTAGGGCTAGGCCGACGAACAATGTTCTTGCGGCTATGGTTGTGGATAGTAATGAAGAGCCGGCAGTTGTCCGCGACTTTATGGATGTGTTTGAAGATATTTCGGGCTTACCGCCGAAGCGAGATGTGGAGTTTGCGATTGACCTTATTCCTGGTGCAGCGCCAGTATCAAAATCTTATTATCCGATGGCACCGGTGGAATTGGAAGAAGTTAAGAAACAAGTGGGTGAATTACTCGAGAAGGGATGGATTCGAAGCAGCAACTCACCTTGGGGAGCTCCAGTTCTTTTAGTAAAGAAGAAGGATGGCACGAGAAGGATGTGCATTGATTATCGAGAATTGAACCGGGTGACTATTAAGAACAAGTACCCGATCCCTCGCATTGGAGAACTCTTTGAGCAGCTTAGTGGCGCGAGGGTATTCTCGAAACTGGACTTGCGATCAGGATATCATCAGGTCCGAGTTAAGGCATAAGACATTTGCAAGACGGCGTTTCGGACTCGGTATGGGCATTTCGAGTATTTAGTGATGCCCTTCGGAGTGACTAATGCGTCGGCAATATTTATGGATTTGATGAACAGGATCTTTTCACCGTTCTTGGACCAGTTTATTGTGGTATTCATTGACGATATTCTGGTGTACTCGAAGAGTCCGGAGGAGCATGCTGAGCACTTAAGGATCGCACTGCAAACGCTAAGACAAGAGAAATTATTCGCGAAGATGAGTAAGTGCGAATTCTGGCTGGAAGAAGTGAAGTTTCTGGGGCATGTCGTGTCGGGCGATGGAATCGCCGTTGATCCCGAGAAGATTACAGCAGTTCGAGATTGGCCTATTCCGAAGGATGTTGCGGAGATAAGGAGTTTTCTTGGACTCGCCGGATACTACAGAAGATTTGTGGAGAACTTCGCTCGCGTAGCTGAGCCGTTAACCAAGCTCACGCGTAAGGAGGTACCGTTTGTTTGGACGGATGGATGTGCATTGGCCTTCGAGACGTTGAAGTAGAAGTTGATAACCGCCCCGATCCTGACCGTACCGGATAATTCAGGAGGACTGGTGATTCACAGCGACGCATCTGGAAAAGGATTGGGATGTGTTTTAATGCAGAATGGGAAAGTCGTCACTTACGCATCGAGACAACTGAAGACTCATGAGAAGAACTATCCGACTCATGACTTAGAGCTTGCAGCCGTGATCTTCGCCCTGAAGATTTGGAGACACTACCTTCTGGGCGAGAGAGTTGAAGTCTTTACGGATCACAAGAGTTTGAAATATGTGTTCACTCAGAAGGAGTTGAACATGAGGCAACGCAGATGGTTGGAGCTGATGGCCGACTACGACCTTGACCTTAAGTACCATCCGGGAAAAGTTAACGTCGTGCCAGATGCGCTAAGTCGGTTACCAGCAATTCAGATATTGACTGCACAAAGAGAGATCATTGCGGATTTTCAGAGATTTGACTTGGAGGTTGTGCTACCACATGCTACAGGACAGTTTATGCAGTTGCAAGTACAATCATCCTTAGTTGAGAAGATTAAAGCGGCACAATCGCAGGATCCTAGACTGCAAAAGTTTCGAGAGCAGGTTGAAGCCGGACTACGAACCGATTTACTGATCCACGAAGACGGTTCGTTGAGATATGGTAGCCGTGTGTGTGTGCCAAAAGGAGATGTGCGTGAAGAGCTTATGAAGGAGGCACACAGTTCAGCTTACTCTGTACATCCAGGAGGGACAAAGATGTACCGAGATATTCGACAGCACTTCTGGTGGGAAGGTATGAAACGGGAAATTGCTCGCTTCGTGGCTAAGTGCTTGGTGTGTCAGCAAGTCAAGGCTGAACACCAAAGGGTTGCTGGTTTGTTGCAACCACTTCCAATTCCTCAGTGGAAGTGGGAACATATAACCATGGATTTCGTGACAGCTTTACCGCGGAGTCCAAAGGGCAACAATGCAGTATGGGTGATTGTCGATCGGTTGACCAAGGCAGCTCACTTTATTCCGTTTCGGGTTGGTCAATCGACGGAGACTTTGGCAGAGCGATACATGCAGGAGATTGTCAGATTGCATGGAGTACCGGTAAGCATCGTGTCCGATCGGGACACTCGGTTCTTGTCGCACTTTTGGAGGAGTTTACAAGAAAGTTTGGGGACTCGATTGAAGTTTAGCACAGCTTATCATCCTCAAACTGATGGACAATCGGAGAGAACGATCCAGACCCTTGAAGATATGTTGAGGGCTTGCATGTTGGACTTCAAAGGTTCTTGGGAAGATCATCTACACCTGGTGGAGTTTTCGTACAACAATAGCTTCCAAGCAACTATTCAGATGGCTCCGTTTGAAGCACTGTATGGGCGTAAGTGCCGTTCACCTGTCTGTTGGGATGATGTTGGTGAACGAAGGTTGCTAGGACCAGATTTGGTGGTACAGACAGTCGAGAAGGTGAATACAATCAGGAAGCATATGAAGGCAGCTCAAGACAGACAGAAAAGTTGGGCCGACACGTCAAGAAGACCTCTAGAGTTCGCCGTGGGTGATTTGGTATTCCTGAAGATATCACCGACTAGAGGGGTGATTCGCTTTGGCAGTCGGGGAAAGCTTAGTCCTCGATTCGTCGGACCCTTCGAGATTTTGGAGCGTGTTGGAGAGGTATCGTACCGGTTGGCGTTACCACAGTCTTTAGCAGGAGTTCACGATGTGTTTCATGTGTCTCAACTACGGAGGTATGTTCGTGATGAGACTCATGTCTTGGATCATTCGGAGTTGACCGTACGGGAGGACCTAACTTTTGAAGAGCGACCAGTTGAAATCAAGGATCGAAGAGAAAAGGTTCTTAAGAACAAGGTTATCCCTCTTGTGCTAGTTTCTTGGGGTAACCGATCGCATGGAGAATCTACTTGGGAGCGAGAAGACGAGATCCGGCAGAAATTCCCTCACCTTTTCCAGTAGTTAGCTATCTTGTATTCTTGGAATTTCGAGGACGAAATTCTTTTGTAGTTGGGTATGATGTAACACCCGAGCCCAATAATACTATTTATATTACTAGTTGAGGGTTATATATTGCTCCTTTCCAATTATTCTGTTTTCTGGGGTTTATTGCTAAATTTTAACCGGTTAAGTCATTTTGGCACATAACAAATTTTAACTCCTAAAATGAAATTTAAGATGTTCATGTTGGCCTACTCGTCGCCACTAGTCGCGTGGTAGCGTCCGCGTGTCGAGATTCCGTTCCGTTTGGCTAAACGGGCAAGTTTGGACGACTACGCGCGCGTGCAAGTGTCCGACTTGGGGGCATGCATTTTAATCATTAAACATCTCTTTTCAAAATTTGGAACCCGCTTAAAATCCTATAATTTGAATTTGGAACATTTGGACGCAACCCGGGCGCGATTTGGAAATGTTTCATTTCGCGCCAAAAGGGCCCGTTTAATTAAATATCTAAAACTAATTATATACGATTTTATTATCTCCTTAACTGCAAATCATTCCAAATCCATTTTTAAAATAATCTCGTGGCCAATCACAGCGTGGGATTTACCCGCGTGGGCCCCTTCCCTTTTCCCTATCTCTCTCTCTCTCTTCCCTCAATCTCTCTCTCAATCTCTCTCTTTCCCTATCTCTCTCTCTCTCTATATTAACCCCATGCAGCCGCCTCCTCTTCCCCATCGACCACGAGAACACCCACACGAAACCCTAACCCTAGCCTCGCGACCTCACCGCCGACCTCCTCACGACCTCGCCGTCGCCGTCACCACCTCGTCGACCTCACCGCACCTTCATCCTCTCGTTCTCCCGCTCGTTCCCGCAACTGCACCCAACCCCGACGTCGCCAACAACCCCCGCAGACTTCGCCGTCGACGCGACCTTCCGTCGCCGACGACTCTCGCGACACCCTCTCACCCTCCTCGTCCCGACCTTGTCGTCGCTGCCCTCCTCCCCTCGCCGGACCACCAACCCGAGCCTAAACCCATCGTCTACCCTCCGCTGTTCGCCGGAGAACGCGCCGGCGATCATCTCCGTCGTCACCAGAACCACCTTCGTCTCCCCCTCGACCACCAGAGCCGACCCCCCTCCTCTACTCGTCGCAACATCCTCTCCCGCGAACCCCCGAGGCTGTTCAAGCCTTCGCAGCCGCCGTCGCTGCCTCGCCGGCGTTCCAGTGCCGTCGAGCCATCGCGGTTGCACCCGGCTTCTTCTCTGTAAGTTTTCCTTGTCCTCCCTTCTGGTACAATCCCCTTGCTGGTCGTTATTCGCGTGTATCCTATCGTATTGCTAATTTCGCTACTTTTGTCGTTGCCGGAATCCGACCGTACCGTCTTGGCGAACCCGACGCTCCAGCGAAGCCCCCTGGTCCGTGTGATCCCGTTGATTTCTGTTGGGACTCGATCCGTGGCCCGTGCTATCATATCGCGTTTTCTGCCGACATTACATCCGTGCGTTCCGGTTTGCGAAACCGTCGAGGCAAGTATCCGAATACTTGCTTTAACATGCTACAAACTTAATCATCATGTTATCTGTTATAACCACACGGCTTGGTGACATCGATTAGAATTGATAGTTACAATTATCCGTAACGTTAAATCATTATAGTGGTTACTTGTAGTTAATCGGTATGCTATCAATCCACACTTTAACTAATTAACCAATTAGCACGTCATTGCTTAAACTGCTAGATCATCCTTGTAACTATTATTGTGCTTAGTTTAATTCATGCAACTCCATTACGTATGTTATCGGTATTGCTTCACCTTGTGGCTATTGCACCCCAAAGGTGCGTGAACCTGTTAATAAGAGAATACAAAACATCACTGTGTTCACATAGAATAATATTGTTAGTTACTGTTCCTGTTGTTGTTCATTATTCGTTACTATACCTGTTATCAGCATACACCTGATTGCATTACATATTAACTGATCTTGATACACCTGACACATGTACTGATATACCGGACATAACACCCTGTACATATCGACTCTACCTGTTGAAAGTAACCTGACCTGTTACCTGATCTCATGCCTAATGCCGACAACCCTGACCATTCCTGCTGTCGATCCAGACAGACCTACTCTTACCGGATTTTGTGTTGGCATTAGTCCGTGACTACTGAATACCTGACCTGACATACATAGCTTGGGGGTATGGGGAAATCAAAGATGAACCTGACTTGTAACTCGACAGTTCACTACCGTTCGAGTGTACACATTCCTATTCTGTGCCTAACGGCATGTCTCGGTTCCAGCCGAGAATATTGTGGCCGTGATCCCGGGTATGTACGGGATAATACCGAGTGTACACCTTCCTATTCTGTGCCTAACGGCATGTCTCGGCTGCCGCCGAGAACATTGTGGCCGTGGTCCCGGGTATGTACGGGATACTAACACCTTCCTATTCTGTGCCTAACGGCATGTCTCGGCTGCCGCCGAGAATATTGTGGCCGTGGTCCCGGGTATGTACGGGATACTATTGGGTTACATCGACGATTCATCAATTGGTTTCAAAGACTATAGAGTAGAAAACCTGATAGAACAGTTTAGTCACCATTGCACATTACCCTGCTTGTTATTTCTTATTACTGCTTTATTCATGTTCATACTTGCATTGTTTATTACCATGTTTATACTATATATTTGATGTCATGACGCGCTGACGTCTGGGTTTTGCATGGCCCAGATTCCGTACCATTGTCGACGACCGAGCAGGAGTACTTCAGCCAGCAGGCTGAACAGTGAGTCCTTAGGGTTTAGTTTATTTATTTCATTTCATTTCCAGATGTGAGCCCGCATTATGGGACGTACTGTTTATTCATTGTATTGGATCATTAGCTTCCGCACTTATTGTTTATTGATTCTTGTTATTATGGATTTGGACATGTATTAGATTAGTTTATTATCTTGTTCTTGATATCCTTACGACCGTAATGTGACTGTGGATGGATACTTCCTACCCACAGGTAGCATGGTTGGCTATGTTACGTGCCCAATCTTGCGTACTCTGGGAAGCGGGGCGTGACACTTACTGCTTGGTGGTAAGGGCAGTGTTCCCCGCCGAAAACACGGAGACGCGATAAACGTCTCACCTGAATTTCGGGGCAGATGCTAATTGGTGCTATCCGTCCACCTCTCCGAAAATACCAAGTTGATTTATGGCACCATGTATCAAAGGTTTAAACGGATGCGGCCGATGTAGCAGACTTCGTCAGATTCCCGCTCGTTTGAGGGGTTTTTGATTGTGGGGACGCTCTTCCCTGCAGGCACAAGCCCCTGCAGTTAATTACGCTACCGCATCGCGGTAACCACTTTCTCCTTCTCCAGATGGTCACTTCGTGTCGTGGGTGTTTGTTTTGTTTTTGGTTGCCCGTAGATTGTATACGGAGACTAATTTATGTTGTCGCCCGTAGGGCGTGGATTAGTCCAAATCCGTATCTTCTTAGATTTGGGTTTGGGGGTTGGGTTTAAGGATACGTTAGTCTCATTTGGGACTAAGATCAACTTAAACGTTTGTTAAGGATACGTTAGCCTAATATTAGACTAAGTTCAACTTAACGAGATCATTTAGATCCAACAAGAGAGCATTTGGACGCTATTGTTTAGTTTAGGGACATTGCGGTCGATTAGTTTAAGGACATTACGGTCCATTGTTAGTTTAAGGACATCTCGGTCCAAGGTTAAGGACACCATAGTCCGTGAGTTTAAAGACATCACAGTCAAGGTTAAGGATATTATAGTCCGTGAGTTTAAAGACCTCACAGTCAAGATTAAGGACATCATAGTCCGTGAGTTTAAAGACCTCACAGTCAAGGTTAAGGACATCATAATCCATGAGTTTAAAGACCTCACAGTCAAGGTTAAGAACATCGTAGTCCGTGAGTTTAAAGACCTCACAGTCAAGGTTAAGGACATCATAGTCCATGGGCTTAAGGACCCCACAGTCCATGAAATGTGTGGTTGTCGGGACCCGTCACCTCTCTGAAGACGTTGAAGGATTACAACGACAAATATCAGAGGAGTAAAGAGATGTACCCTTGAACCGACGTGAGTTGGTTGAAAGATCTGTAGTCCAATTTTGGGCTAAGATCTGCGATTTATGAGCATGGGGGCTCAATTAAACTGAATTTGAGGACTTATGGCCAATCTTGGGCTAAGTCCAATTAAGTTAAAATGTTTTAACATTTATTTTGGGATGTTAAGCATTTGTTTGAGCTCGGCCCTTTTAACAATGCTGAGCATTGATTTAGCTTCTGACAATGTTTGTCTTTTATTGAATGCTGAGCGTTCATCATAGCTCTGGGGCTTATTCAAAGAACAATTTAAGTTCTACCTAAGCGCACATAAAAGCATGTAGTGCGCTTGGCACTATCGCCAGTCAATGAGCTCAGGGCACTATGTTTAAAGCGCTAGTGCGCTTAGCGCTTTGCGCCAGATGTGAAGCGGTAATGTGCTTAGCGCTAAATGAAGAGCGCAGATGCGCTATAGTTTAAGCGTTGAGGCGTTTGGCGCTGGTGCCATATAATTAACTGCAGAGCGCTTTTAGTAATGCAGCGCACACTTGAGGAGCACGTGGCGGGCTTAGCGCTAGATGAAGAGCACTAAGGCACTTTTGAATTAGGAGCGCTAAGGCTCTTATTAGATTAGGAGCGCTAAGGCTCTTCTTAGGTTAACTTTGCACTCTGTAGATTATCTGTTCTTTGATAAGAGGTTTTGTCTCAAAATTCTAAGAACAAAGTTCTTAGTTCATAGGAGATGTTTCAATCTCTTTTTGATGAAAGGCTTTACCTTTATGGATCTGTGATCTTAAGAGAATTGAATAATTCTCCCCCCTTTATAATGAGATGTTCATAATCTCTTTTGTGAAAGACAACTTTGTCTTATAGATCTATGATCTGTGAAAGAAGTAAATACTTCTGTTTATATTGAGACGATTTCGTCTGTATATTCTTTTTACCTTGAAAAAGAATTATCTTTCTTCGCCGAGAGTTTCTTCTTCTTCTTGAGATTTTCTCAAAGTTTAGGGGGGGGTTCCTCTATATAGGGGAGGCTGATTTGTTCAATCAGTTAAGGAGATTTATTCTCTCATTGATCTGGGAATTTCCCCACAGTCGGATCTTTGATCCAAGGGCTTCTGGGTTACAGAAGATAATCTTCTTGTTTTTTTAACAAGATTGGGAAATCTTTCCATATAGAATTTATTCTGTCATTTGGTAATTTTTATTCACCATTGGATCATTGATCCAACGGTGCTCTGATTTACAGAGCACAATCTTGTTATTTGGAAAGATTTTGAAAAATCTTTCCTTAACAGAATTTAATTCTGGTTACTTGATGATTTATCATTATTATTAGATCTTTGATCTAATGGTGGGGAACTTTTAGTTTCAGCGCTAGCGCTTATGCGCTTTGCCCATGGTGCGCCACTTGGTGCGTAGCGCTCATAGCGCTAGCGCACACGTGCTTTGCACGTGGTGCGCTACTTGGAGCGCAACGCATCTAGCGCTAGCGTTTATGCGCTTTGCACGGGGTGCGCTAGTTGTAGCGTAGCGCTTTTATAAAAGCGCAGCTTTAATTTAAATTTTGAATTCTGAACAGAGTTTTGCTCTAATTGAGGAAACAAATGCCCCCCCACCGTTGCGCTCACGGGGCCCACACGTGGGTGCAGCGGTGGCAACATCTCGACTCTTGGATCAACCGAGGAATTGAAACGGCGCTTAGTGCCTATAAATAGGACCCCTGGCCCTTGAGATGACTCCTGTTCATCTTCAATCCTCTTTGAGAAATTATTTTCTTCTTCAGAGTGCAGCTTTTCTTTTTAAGAATTTTTAAGGACAGAACTCTGTCAGATTAGGTAAAAGATTAAATCTTTTTGACGCATCTTTTAGGGTTTCACCCTTTAACAGAGCTTTACTCTTCATAGATCTTTGATCTAAAGAAAATCCTTTTTAGGGTTTTATTAACAGAGCTTTGCTCTCTAAAATGATCTTGCTCATGATTTCTTAATCCATTAATGGAGCTTTACTCCTTTCAGATCATATAGAAAAAATCTTAAGAGTTTGTTCACGGATCTTGAAGATCAAAAAATGAAATTTTATTTTTGATGGATTACTCCATCATCCTTTCAGAGCAAGGCTCTTCTTGAGGAATTGTATTTCTTCATCATTAGACTTTGACAGACGCCTGTCTAGTGAAGAGCGCTGCTCTTAATGGGGGTTTTACCCCTCTGCCCGAGGGATTTCTCATTTAATGAGAATCACTTGAGGATTTCCTCATTTAATGACAGCCTCATCAAATGATGATGTTGTTTTATAAATGATGAACTGTCATCTAGATTTTGTGGGTCCTCTATGGTCCCTTTTAACTGCATTGCAGTGCGGTACGGATTTATAATACCTTGTAATAGAATTTAATTTATAGCATTGGCGGCTGGAAATTCATTCTTTTCGGCGCAGGTACTATGTCTTCCGACACCTCCTTCCCGTTCATTCGCTTAGAAGGCGGGTTCCCTGAAGCACCCGTAGACCGCGAAGTTTTGCGTTGATAAAAGACCATGACCCGGAGCACAAGAGTCTTCATCTATGGGGTAAATGGTATGACCAAATTATCATGGGCCGATGGAGCTTTTCGTGTGCGACACCCTCGGAGCCTATTTCAACGATTGCTTATGCAGATGCGCCTCCGATAAATTACACTGTGGAGGAGGTCAACTGGACTTCAGAAGGTCTCCTTCGGCTTTCTATTTCCGCAGTACCCGTGCAGCCGCCGGTGGCTTTGGACATCCTAGGGCGACGCATATGTCAGGGCGAGTCGCGCCCTTAGGGACAGCCGTACAATGTAGAACTAACTCCCCGTCACCCAGCCGGGTATTTGCAGTGGGCCCGGTATATTTTATCGGCGAGGAAATCACAGTTGATGAAGCTCGGATTGTATCCCGCTGTTTATGCTTCTTTGTTTCAATATTCCACACCCCCTACATGGTGGGTTAGGGCATTTCTGGAACAGTGGAACATTCCGACCCACACCTTCCTCCTATCAGATCGAGAAGTCTCCATTTCTTTGGAGGAGTTTGCAGAGGTCTCGGGTTTACCCGTTAGGGGGGAACATTATGAGGAATTGCTTCCCCCGGATGAGTATGTTTTCGCTACCAAATCAATGGTAATGGGTCTTACTCCCGAGAATGCTATTCAACACCAATTTCCGAGCTTGATAAAGGTGTTGAATATGTATGAGAACCTCTCTCTTGCATCCGAAGGTCGTGGAGTTAATTTTACGACTTTTATCGCTGATTTTCTTCGCCCGGAAATATTGAAGGAAGAAGTCGAAATTCGCCAGTCTTGACTACGGCTTGGGTTTAGGCAATCTGCCAGCGGCGGAGGCGGATCAGAAGAGCTTCTTTCTACCTGATACCCCGGTCATCCCTTTTGCAGAGCTAGCGGCTCCTGGGATTGACGAAGAAACGTTCTTTTTAGGGTTCTTTGGGTTGTGGCTGAGTTGGTTCGCGCTTCCCATGCACCCTCGCCGTATGAGGCCGTCCGTCTTCTATCCTGCGTATCGGATAGTTGCAGGGATACACGTGGCTGTGGGGATCGCTGGGTTAGCCCATATGTATCACGGCCTCAGCTTGGCAGCTGATACCACTGAGCCAGGGGTGCAGTCGGTAAATTTCACGATGCATTATTTCACGTCATGGCTCGAGTTACACGTGCTAGGCGTCTTTGGCATCCACAAGAGGCCGGGTTTTTATGACAGGTGTAGGTTCCCTCGGATCATGCGACTGGTTGGCGCTTCTATCGTGACTCCGATGCAACGGGAAGCTAGAGGCTTGCTTCTTCGCCCGCGCACGGTTGGGGCTGGCATGTCCTTTACTGATAAAGTTTGACCGTCGGCCAAGAGTCGGGGAAGATGGTGCTGCCACTGCAGGATATATTTAAAGACGGGGCCTCTGTGTTGAAAGCTCGGGAGATTCTTTATCTGTACTCCATCAGGACGGGCTTTCTCGTATTCAGGCAAAATGATGCGGCGTTATTCATGAGATACAACCCGCATCGTTTCGCCCAGCAGCTGAGTTACAATCAGGGCGTCCCACTTGAGGCTTTCTTTTCCGAACCTGCTACTACCGAAGAGGGAATGCGGAGCGCACTGCATCATTTCATGCGCTTGAACACAGGGTCCAACTTCTTTATCAGCGAACCGAGCTGTGTCCCAAAGGCCCTTAATGTGTACGTGGCGTGATATCAGCATTCAATGGGCGCCGTCATCAGGGAGTAGAAGCGATTGTTGCTCGATCGCAAGGGTGCAATGCCGGCTGGTGATCGAAATATTCCTCTGAAGCGACGGAACATTGTTCATCCTCCCCTGAAAGAGGTCACTGTAGTTGAGCCTCCACACGTGCTAAGCCCTACGCGCGGGTTGCCCCCATCCAGCGCACCTGAAAAAGAGGTGGCTGCCGCGTCCCCCGAGTCGGACGTAGGAAAAGAAATTGGGACTCGTCTTCCAAAGGCGTCTACCAAATGCAAACTCGTGTTATCGACCATCGGCGCCCGTCCTCAGAAGAAAAAGAAACAAGTACTTTCTTAGGACACCATATTAGGCTCGACGCCCCCTGCTCCGTCTAGCGAAGGCTTGAGCGAATATGGGACCAACGAGGGTTTATTCGGGATTCTTGATGATACCGATTTGGAGGTCGCCATTGAAGCTTCCAAACAGTCGGCCACCCTTGAAAAAGAACTGGCCGCCCTTCCACAGTCAGGTATACTTTACCCTTATCTCTCCGCTGTTTATTTCACTCTTCTTTTTATCATACTTTGACTGACACTTGCTGTTTCAACAGGTGCCTCTACAGAAGAAGCCATTGCTCCTTCGCTTAAAACCTTTGAAGAGGAGAAAAGGCTTCACACCTCATTGCCAACAGAGGCTTCACTTGAACGACCGATGATGGATACCGTAACGGTTCCGGAGGTAAAACCTGGCTCTGATGATAATGCCCCCTTGGCGGAGGTCCTAAAGAAGTCTTCCCTCTCTGTCAAAACCGAGAAGCGGCTTAGAAAGCGGGCGGCGAGGAGAAAGAAGCGAGCTTCTACAATCACCGGCTCTGGGCCAAAGCGGGGGAAGAAGACCCTTACTAATCCGCCGGAAGACAGTCTTCTTTTTCCTGGTTCATCTGCCGAGGAAGCCGCACAATTGGCTGAGGCTATAAGACGTTCACAAGATGAATTCGAGAACGTAAGGATCCCGAAGAGGCCTTATCCTGCCGTCATTTTTTACGAAGACCCTCCATCGATACGGCGGCTATTCATAGGCCCTTTGGAAGAATGGGGTGAGAGGGCCCTTAAGAAGGCTGTTTCAGCTGACGCTGAAGATGCACTTTCATTGTGGACCGGTGGCCACGAGTCTACCTTCGAACCCCGGCGGGCATACCTCCTCAGGAAGGAGCGTCGGCTTGAACAAGCCATACGAGAAGCTCTTTTATGCATTGGTATACTTATATAGTCTTTTATAGTATTTTGCACTGCTTATACACACACACACACACACACACACACATTGTTCCACGAATCACGGAGACGCGACCGCGCAGGTCCGTCTTGCCTGAAATTTAGGGCAAATGATAATTGGTGCTATCCGTCCACCTCTCCGAAGATGCCAAGTTGATTTATGGCACCATGTATCGAAGGTTTAAACGGATGCGGCCGATATAGCAGACTTCGTCAGATTCCCCCTCGTTTGAGGGGTTTTTGATTGTGGGGACGCTCTTCCCTGCAGGCGCAAACCCCTGCCGTTAATTACGCTACCGCATCGCGGTAGCAACTTTCTCCTTCTCCATATGGTCACTTCGTGTCGTGGGTGTTTGTTTTGTGTTTGGTTGCCCATGGATTGTATACGGAGACTAAGTTATGTTGTCGCCCGTAGGGCGTGGACTAGTCCAAATCTATATCTTTCTTAGATTTGGGTTTGGGGGGTTTTGGTTTAAGGATACGTTAGCCTTATTTGAGACAAAGATCAACTTAAACGTTCGTTAAGGATACGCTAGCCTCATTTTAGACTAAGATCAACTTAACGGGATCGTTTAGATCCAACAAGAGAGCAATTGGGCTTCATTGTTTAGTTTAATGACATTGCGGTCGATAATTAGTTTAAGGACATTACGGTCCATCGTTAGTTTAAGGACATCTCGGTCCAATGTTAGTTTAAGGACATCACGGTCGAGGTTAAGGACATCATAGTCCGTGGGTTTAAGGACCCCACAGCCCGTTGTTAGTTTTAAGACATCACGGTCGAGGTTAAGGACATCATAGTATGTGGGTTTAAGGACCCCACAGTCCGTTGTTAGTTTCAAGACATCACGGTCGAGGTTAAGGACATCATAGTCCATGAGTTTAAGGACCCCACAGTCCGATGTTAGTTTTAAGACATTACGGTCGAGGTTAAGGGCATCATAGTCCATGAGTTTAAAGACCCCACAGTCCATGAAATGTGTGGTTGTCGGGACCCGTCACCTCTTTGAAGACGTTGAGGAATTACAACGACAGATATCAAAGGAGTGAAGAGATGTACCCTTGAACCAAGGCGAGTTGGTTAAAAGAGCAGATGTGCTCAGTTCAACATAAATTGAGGACTTATGGCCAGTCTTGGGCTAAGTCCAATCAAGTTAAAATGTTTAACATTTATTTTGGGCTGTTAAGGCTTGGCCCTTTTAACAATGCTGAGCATTGATTTAAATTCTGACAATATTTGTTTTTTATTGAATGTTGAGCATTCATCATAGCTCGGGGGTTTATTAAAGAACAATTTATGTTCTATCAGCGCACACGTGAGGAGCACGTGGTGCGCTTGGCGCTTTGCGCCAGTCAAAGAGCACAGTGCGCTATGGTTAAAATGCTAATGCGCTTAGCGCTTTGCGCCAGATGTGAAGCGCTAATGCGCTTTGCGCCAGATGTGAAGCGCTAATGCGCTTAGCGCTTTGCGCTAAAGAGCGCCAATGCGCTTAGCGCTTTGCGCTAGATGTAGAGCGCTAATGCGCTATAGTTGAAGCGTTGAGGCGTTTGGCGCTGGTGCCATATAATGAGCGCAAAGCGCTTTTCGTAATGCAGCGCACACGTGAAGAGCACGTGGCGCGCTTAGCGTCGAGCTCTAGCCAACGAGCGCAGTGCGCTGTGTTTGAAGTGCTATGACACTGCAGCGCTTTGCGCTAGATGAAGACCACTAAGACACTTTTAAATTAGGAGCGCTAAGGCCCTTCTTAGGTTAACTTTGCGCTCTGAAGATTATCTTCTTTGATAAGAGACTTTGTCTCAAGATTCCAAGAATAAAGTTCTTAACTTATAAGAGATACTTCAATCTCTTTTTGATGAAAGGCTTTGCCTTTATGGATCTGTGATCCTAAGAGAATTGAATAATTCTCCCCCCCTTTTAATGAGATGTTCATGATCTCAGAAAGACAATTTGTCTTATAGATCTATGATCTGTGAAGTAAGTACTTCTTTATTTTATGATAAGATCTTTTTGATCTCTTTATAAAAGACCTTGGTCTTTGTAGATCTATGATCTTTTAAGAAGAGAATTCTTCTCTTTAATTATGAGATGATTTCATCTCTTTGTTCATCACCATTCTTTTTACCTTGAAGAAAAATCTTCTTTTGCCGAGAGCTATTTCTTTTTCTTAAGATTTTCTCATAGTTTTTGGGGGGTTCCTCCTTTTTTTAGACTTGAAGTCTTGGGTCCTTTATATAGGAGAAGCTGATTTGTTGAATCAGTTAAAGAGATTTATTCTCCAATTGATTTGGGAGTTTCCCCACCGTTGGATCCTTGATCTAAGGGCTTCTGATTTACAGAAGATAATTTTCTTGTTTTAACAAGATTGAGAAATCTTTCCTTCTTTACAGAATTTGTTCTGTATTTTAGTGATTTTTAATCACCACTGGATCATTGATCCAATGGTGTTCCAAATTCAGGGCACAATCTTTTCTGTTTGGAAAGATTCAACAGAATTTTATTCTTGTTAACTGATGATTTAATCATATCCGTTGGATATTTGATCCAACGGTGAGGAACATTTAATTCCAGCGCTAGCGCTTATGCGCTTTGCCCATGGTGCGCTAATTGGGGCGCAGCGCTCTTAGCGCTAGCGCACACGTGCTTTGCACGTGGTGCGCTACTTGGAGCGCAGCGCATCTAGAGCTAGCGCCTATGTGCTTTGCACGGGGTGCGCTAGTTGTAGCGAAGCGCTTTTATAAAAGCGCAGTTTTAATTCAAATTTTGAATTCTGAACAGACCTTTGCTCTAATTGGGGAAACAAATGCCCCCCCACCGTTGCGCTCACGAGGCCCACACGTGGATGCAGCGGTGGCAACATCTCGACTCTTGGATCACCCAAGGAACTGAAACGGAGCTTAGTGCCTATAAATAAGACACTTGGCCCTTGAGATGACTTCTGTTCGTCTTCAATTCTTCTTGAAAATTTATTTTCTTCTTCAGAGCGCAGCTCTTCTTCTTAAGATTTTTTAAGGATAGAAGTTTGTCAGACTAGGTAAAAGATTAATTTTTTTTGAGACATCTTTTAGGGTTTCACCCATTAACAGAGCTTTGCTTTTCATAGATCTTTGATCTAAAGAAAATCCTTTTTAGGGTTTTATTAATAGAGCTTTGCTCTCTTGGAATCATAGAGCTAAAAGGATCTTGCTTATGATTTCTTAATCCATTAATGGAGCTTTACTCCTTTCAGATCATATAGAAGAACTCTTAAGAGTTTGTTCATAGATCTTGAAGATCAAATTGAAATTTTATTTTTGATAGATTATTCCATCATCTTTTCAGAGCAAGGCTCTTTTTGAGGAATTTTATTCCTTCATCATTAGACTTTGACAGAAGTCTGTCTAGTGAAGAGCGCTGCTCTCAATGGGAGTTTTTCTCCTCTGCCCGAGGGATTTCTCATTTAATGAGAATCTCTTGAGGATTTCCTCATTTAATGTCAGCCTCATCCAATGATGAGACTGTTTTATTAATGATGAACTGTCATCTAGATTTTGTAGGTCCCCTTTGGTCCCCTTTAACTGCATTGCAGTGCGGTACGGATTTATAGTACCTTGTAACAGAATTTAATTTATAGCATTGGTGGCTGAAAAATTCGTTCTTGTCTGCGCAGGCATTATGTCTTCCGACACCTCCTTCCCATTCATTCGTTCAGAAGGCGGATTTCCTGAAGCACCCGTTGACCGAGAGGTTTTCGCGCTAATAAAAGACTATGACCCGGAGCATAAGAGTCTTCATCTATGGGGTAAATGGTATGATCAAATTATCATGGGCCGATGGAGCTTTTCCTGTGCGACACCCTCGGAGCCTATTTCAGCGATTGCTTATGCAAATGCGCCTCCGATAAATTACACTGTGGAGGAGGTCAACTGGACTTCAGAAGGCCTCCTTCGGCCTTCTATTGCCGCAATACCCGTGCAGCCGCCGGTGGCTTTGGACATCCTAGGGCGAAGCATATATCAGGGCGAGTCACGCCCCTGGGGACAACCGTACAATGTAGGACTAACTCCCCGTCACCAAGCCGGGTATTTGCAGTGGGCCCGGTATATTCTATCGGCGAGGAAGCCACAGTTGATGAAGCTCGGATTGTATCCCGCCGTTTATGCCTCTTTATTTCAATATTCCACACCTCCTACATGGTGGGTCAGGGCATTTCTGGAACAGTGGAACATCCGAACCCACACCTTCCTTCTATCAGATCGAGAAATCTCCATTTCTTTGGAGGAGTTTGCAGAGGTCTCGGGTTTACCCGTTAGGGGGGAACATTATGAGGAATTGCTTCCCCCGGATGAGTATGTTTTCGCTACCAAATTAGTGGTAATGGGTCTTACTCCCAAGAATTCTATCCAACACAAATTTCCGAGCTTAATAAAGGTGTTGAATATGTACGAGAACCTCTCTCTTGCATCTGAAGGTCGTGGAGTTAGTTTTACAGCTTTTATAGCTGATTTTCTTCGCCCGGAAATATTGAAGGAAGAATTCAAGAAATTTGCCAGTCTTGACGATCCCTTCGGCTTGGGTTTAGGCAATCTGCCAACGGTGGAGGCGGATCAGAAGAGCTTTTTTCTACCTGATCCCTCGGTCGTCCCTTTTGCAGAACTGGCAGCTCCTGGGATCGATGAAGAAGCGTTCTTTTTAGGGTTCCTCGTGCTGTGGCTGAGTTGGTTCGCGCTTCCTATGCACCCTCGCCGTATGAGATCGTCCGTCTTCTATCCTGCGTATCGGATGGTTGCTGGGATACAAGTGGCTGTGGGGATTGCTGGGTTAGCCCATATGTATCATGGCCTCAACTTGGCTGCTGATACCACTGAGCCAGGGGTGCAGTCCGTAAACTTCCCGATGCATTATTTCATGTCATAGCTCGAGTTACACGTGCTAGGTGTCTTTGGCATCCACAAGAGGCCGGGTTTTTATGACAGGTGTAGGTTCCCTCGGATCATGCGACTGGTTGGCGCTTCTATTGTGACTCCGACGCAACGGGAAGCTACAGGCTTTCTTCTTCGCCCGCGCACGGTTGGGGCTGGCATGTCCTTTACTGATAAAATTCTGACCGTCGGCCAAGAGTCGGGGAAGATGGTGCTGCCACTGCATGACATATTTAAAGATGGGGCCTCTGTGTTGAAAACTCGGGAGATCCTTCATTTATACTCCATCAGACCGGGTTTCTTAGTGTTCAGGCAAAATGATGCGGCGTTATTCATGAGATACAATTCGCACCATTTCGTCCAACAGCTAAGTTACAATCAGGGCATCCCACTTGAAGCCTTCTTGGCCGAATCTGCTGCTACCGAAGAGGGAATGCGGAGCGCACTGCATCATTTTATGCGCTTGAACACAGGGTCCAACTTCTTTATCAACGAACCGAGTTGCGTCACAAAGGCTCTTAATGCGTACGTGGCGTGGTATCAGCATTCAATGGGCGCCGTCCTCAAGGAAAAGAAGCGATTGTTGCTCGATCGCAAGGGTGCAGTGCCGGCTGGTGATTGAAATGTTCCTCTGAAGCGACGGAACATTGTTCATCCTCACCTGAGAGAGGTCACTGTAGTTGAGCCTCCACACGTGTTAAGCCCTACGCGTGGGTTGCCCCCACCCAGCGTGCCTGAAAAAGAGGTGGCTGCCGCGTCCCCCGAATCGGACGTAGGAAAAGAAATTGGGATTCGTCGTCCAAAGGCGTCTACCAAACGCAAACTCGTGTTATCGGCCACCGGCGCCCGTCCTTAGATGAAAAAGAAACAAGTACTTTCTTTGGACACCATATTAGGCTCGACGGATCCTGATCCTTCTAGCGAAGGCTTGAGCGAATATGTGACCAATGAGGGCTTATTCGGGACGCTTGATGATACCGATTTGGAGGCTGCCATCGAAGCTTCCAAACAGTCAGCCATCCTTGAAAAAGAACTGGCTGCCCTTGCGCAGTCAGGTATATTTTACCCTTATCTCTCTGTTGTTCATTCTTTCTATCATGCTTTGACTGACGCTTGCTATTTTAACTGGTGCCTCTACAGAAGAAGCTATTGTTTCTTCGCTTAAAACCTTTGGAGAGGAGGAAAGGCTTCGCGTTTCATTGCCAACAGATGCTTCGCTTGAACGACCGATGACGGATACCGTACCGGTTTCGGATGTAAAACCCAGCTCTAATGATAATATCCCCTTGGCAAAGGTCCTGAAGAAGTCTTCTCTCTTTGTCAAAACCGAGAAGCAGCCCAAAAAACAGACGGCAAGGGGAAAGAAGCGATCTTCTAGAGCCATTAGCTCTGGGCCAAAACGGGGGAAGAAGACCGCTACTAGTCCACCAGACGACAGTCTTCTTTTTCCTGGTTCATCTGCCGAGGAAGCTGCACAACAGGCTGAGGCTATAAGACGTTCTCAAGACGAGTCAGAGAACGTAAGAATTCCGAAAAAGCCCTACCCAGCCGTCATTTTTTATGAAGACCCTTCGTGGATCCGGCGACGATTCATCGGCCCTTTGGAGGAATGGGGCGAAAGGGCCCTTAAACAGGCTGCTTCGGAGGACGCTGCGGATGCGCTTTCATTGTGGACTGGTGGCCACGAGTCTACCCTTGAACCTCGGAGAGCACACCTCCTTGAGAAGGAGTGTCGGCTTGAGCGAGCCATACAGAAAGCTTCCTTGCGCATCGGTACATTCCGGTATTTCTTTGTAATACTTCATATTGTCTGCACTTGTATATATGTATTCTTATCCTTGTGTGAACTGTGCAGAGACCTCGGCGATGGGGGAGGTTCCCACGGGTTTACTGACCGTAGAGCCTGCTGATACCCCTAGTGAAACGCTCAGTGTGGAGGGGGCTGATGAAACTGTCCCTCCTGCGATGGAGGTTCCCTTGGTGATTCCTGCTCCCCAGGTGATTGCTCCTCCGGAATAGGCATCTTCATTGGCCGCGGGTTCAATGGATATCCTTGGGGACAGCCCGGAGACTGCGGGACAGGTAATCAAGGCCACCATCCTTCCATTGGAGCCCGTAGCGATGGTCACTGCTCCTCCACCGGAAGTTACTATACCGGTTCACCTCCTCGATGATGTGTCTGGGGGCATAGAGAAGGCCGCCGAAGCTGCTATCCCTCCAACCCAAAGTGGGAGGAGCATCGAAGGTATTGTTCCATCTTTTATTTTAACGATCTCTTCATTATTTGAACTTTTCTGTCTTTTTAGAGCTACGGGAATTGGCGGCGTCCATCGCTGGCCTGTCTCCCAGGAAGTCTTTCCAGCGTCTGCTGGAACTGGCTGCTCCACAGGCGATATCCCCTCAGCGCATCATTCTATCTTCCGGACAAGATTAGCATTGTTCGCCCCTTTCTCGATATTGTTACTTCTTTAAGTAACAATGTTCATGTCTTCTGTAGTTCTGGAGGCTGATGATGAGGTTGGGGTCCTCGTTGGGCCCGGAGATCTTCCAGACTCTTCTCGTATAAACGTGGGTAAGTAAAGTGTCGATGCCTTTGCATCTGTCCTCTGTTTGCAACCTTTGCTGATTATTTATCAATCTTTAACAGCTCTGCCTACTTTTACCGCGTTGGAGACTCGCATTCTCATGCCGTCTGGCCCTTATGCGCTGCATGCATCCGAACGTATGGCCAAGTCAAGCCTTCACTCTTTGTTAGAGTTAATCAAAGACCTTTGTGTTGGTAGCTCGCTCACAGCCGAAGAATTTTCCGCTGAAGCCAACGGTTCTCTCCCCTTTCTTGCCACTTATCACAGTGAAGCATTTGTGCAAGTTTGGGTCGAATTCTGTCGTCGAGTGGAGGCTTCCTTGCATAGTCTTGAATGCGCACGCCTTCCTTCGTAGGTGGTGGCTGCGAAGACAAGTTTGCAGGAGTTGATTAAGCGGTACACCGCTAATACACTTTCTTGTGAAAAGAGGCTCCGCCGAAAGTTCTCAGAGAGGAAGCTGGCTTCAACCGCGCTAGGGGAGCTTCAAGCCGAACTTACATCTAAGACCACCCGCGCATATAAACTTTGGCAAGAGCTTCAAGCCTAATCAAGGACGTGGTGGCTATTGATAAAGCTGTTATCTTCACCCGGACGATGGTTAATGCTCATAAAGCTACTGAGCATGAACTTGAAGGCCGGCTTGCCTCGCATCAGGCCCAACAGTCGGAAGCGGAGACCCATCTCGCAATCATAACCAATTTTGAAGCTGAGACCTAAGAAAGGAAGGATGAATTGATGAACCTTTTGAATCATCCGCCAGCTTGAAGAATTGTATATTTTTTATTCTTCTTTTGTACATACTCCTGAATGAGAGTATTTTTGGTTCTTTCATAAATTGTACTTTGTATTCATTTGGATTCATGAATAAAAGGCATATTTTGCTTTATGATAGTGTGTCCCTTTTAGTAAGTACATTTTATGGATAATCTATTTTGATTTCCTTGTAGTACAGCGATGGCTTAGGAGTCTGGTTAAGATCTGCTTCCTAAAGCTTTTCAATTTTATGAGCCGTGAGGGTCTCTTAAAGAATTTTCTCCCTACAGGTCGAGAGGATCCCGTAGGTGTATTTTCTCCTTAGGAATCGAGAGGATTCCTAAATGCGTTTTCCCTTATAAGTCGTAAGGATCTTATAAGAGAGTTTTTTTCCTTACGAGTAGAGAGGACCCGTAAGTGTTTAGTAGGATAGACACGTAGATGACGTACTTCCGAAACGGGGTCATATGGATGACGTATTTCCGTGACGGGGTCATGCTAATGACGTTGTATATTCCTGCAGAGAGACTGATTTCTCTGCGGGTCGGTGCGAATCGAGATGTTCTCGTCAAGGATGCTGATTTCCCTGAATCGAGAAGGTTTCCAAGGACACTGATTTCCTCGGGTTGAGACGAATCGAGGTATTCCTGCAAAGACACTGATTTCCTTGAGGGTCGACGCGAATCGAAGTGCTCTCGTCAAGGACGCTGATTTCCCTGAATCGAGGAGGTTGCCAAGGACACTGATTTCCTTGGGTTGAGACGAATCGAGGAATTCCTGCAAAGACGCTGATTTCTCTGCGGGTCGACGCGAATCGGAGTGCTCTCGTCAAGGACGCTGATGAATCGAGGAAGTTGCCAAGGACACTGATTTCCTCGGGTTGAGACAAATCGATGTATTCCTGCAAAGACGCCGATTTCTCTGCGGGTCGACACGAATCGAAGTGCTCTCGTTAAGGACGCTGGTTTCCCTGAATCGAGGAAGTTGCCAAGGACACTGATTTCCTCGGGTTGAGACGAATCGATGTATTCCTGCAAAGACGCTGATTTCTCTGCGGGTCGACGCGAATCGAAGTGCTCTCGTCAAGGACGCTGATTTTCCTGAATCGAGGAGGTTGCCAAGGACACTGATTTCTTCGGGTTGAGATGAATCGATATATTCCTGCAAAGACGCTGATTTCTCTGCGGGTCGACGCGAATCAAAGTGCTCTCGTCAAGGACGTTGATTTCCCTGAATCGAGGAGGTTGCCAAGGACATGATTTCCCTGGGGTTGAGACGAATTGTTTCCGAGACGGAGCGTTGATCCGGCGGAGAGGTCATTGGTTGACTCTAGGTTGTCTGTAGACTATAGAGTCTTGGAACTAAGGACTTTGCCGTGGCTCCGTTTGATGGTGTAGCATCTGTGTCCGATTGGAGGGAGGAAGAATGCCAGTGTTGATCTCTAAGTTGTCGATGTTGACGTCGAGACCCTGAAGCTAGGGATCTTCCTTCACTTCGTTTGTTGACGTTATGTCTGCATCCTGTTAGAGGAAGAGCGCTGGGGTGACATCGTGTCTGCTGTATCAAGACGAACTTCGAGGTGGTCTCTAGGTTGTTTTTTGAACCGTCGAGACTTGGAATTGGGGACTTTCCCATGGCTCCGTTGTTTTGACCCTGGGGTCGTTTGTCGACGTCGCATCTGCATCCTGTTGGAGCAAGGAGAAACGCCGTTGGTGATCTCTAGGCCTTTTGTAAACCGTCGAGATTTGGAACTAGGGGGCTTTGCCATGATTCCGTTTCGCTGTGTCGCTTCCGTGCCTTGTTGGCATAAGGAGGAGCGTTGTTGTTGGTCTTCTGGGATGCAGATGTGACCGTCGAGACTGGCTTTCTTTCTGATGGAGCCTGAGGAGGGAAGGCGTGATTCCTTCTTTGTTTGCGCCCCTGGATTGTATACAGGGATCGATGTGATATCACCAGCAGGGCATAATTTTCATTTCATTTTTTTATTTCTTTCCGCGATGCTCTATCATTTCAGCTTTTATATCGCGAAGGTCGCGATTGCCCAATCATTTCGGCTACTTTTCGTGGTGCCCAATCATTTTGGCTATTTGTTTTATTTTTACTCGCTGCTTTTATTGCAAGTTGCCCAATCATTTCGGTTATTTTGCATGCATACATTTTTACTTGCTGATTTTGTTTGCAAGCTGCCCCATCATTTCGGCTATTTCGTATGCATGTGTGGCTTGCCAGCTTTTGTTGCAAGCTTGGATTTGGACACTGATTTCGGCATCAGCACCACTACAACTGGGATATTTCCAGGAGCGAATCATCATTTGCCTTTGTCGATGTCGAACAAAGGTGGCTTAGTAGACAGGGTTAGGATTCTGTCGACTAAGGCTTTTGACTCCATGAACCGTAAGGGTCTCACAAAGGTATTTCTCCCTACAAATCGTGAGGATCTCGTAGGTGCATTTTCTCCCTAGGAATCGTGAGGATTCCTAAGTGCATGGTCTCTTATAAGTCGTAAGGATCTTACAAGAGAGTTTTCTCCTTATAAGTCGAGGGGACTTATAAGGGTTGTTCACCGTGCAGACATATCCCTAGTCACGGATGGGACTTTGTTAGGGAAATGTTTATTCGCGCCCGTGGATTGTATACAAGGGTCAGCATTGAGCCGCTTGTAGGGCAGTATTGAAGGTGGGGGCTGCTTAAGAACAGGTTCAGATCCCTGTAGCTTAAGACTTTTGAATCTTATGAGCCGTGAGGGTCCCATAAGAGAGTCCTCCTTACGAGTCGTGAGGATCTCGCAAGTGTAATTTCTCCTTAGGAATCGTGAGGATTCCTAAGTGTGTTGCTCCCTTGTGAGTCGTAAGGATCTCACGCTGGTGGTTTCTCCTTACAAAGTCGAGAGGACCTTGCAAGTGTCTTTTAACGAGATTGCGCCTTTTCGGGTTTTCACAAAACTCGCCGGTAGCCCTGCTGTTTTTACTCACGGAGCCCTTTCGGGTTTTCATCCGTGCCCTTTTTGCTTGCGGACATACCATTTTTTTTTCTTTCTCTTTTTTTTTATATTCTAACGAGGTTGCGCCCATTCGGGTTTTCACAAGACTCGCCGGTAGCCCTATTGTTTTTACTCACGGAGCCCTTTCGGGTTTTCATCCGTGCCCTTTTTGCTTATGGACATACCATTTTTCTTTCTCTTTTTTTTATTCTTCTTTTTTTTTTGTATCAGCTTTGGGACGCTGCAATCCACCGTAGTTTATCGACATCTCGGTCAACAGCTAGTTTTAGGACATAGCGGTCCATCGTTAGTTTAAGGACGTTCCGGTCTGTCGTTAGTTTAGGGACATTGCGGTCCATCGTTAGTTTAGGGACGTTTCGGTCCATCGTTAGTTTAGGGACATTGCGGTCCATCGTTAGTTTAGGGACGTTTCAGTCCACTGTGGCTTTGAGGCGAAGTTTCGCCAGATGCTTTATAAACAAGTAGGTTTCTCCTTGATAGACCTTGTCACATAATCCAAGGGTTTTGGCACTGCTCCTGCCCCCAGCTCCTCTACGTTATCTCCTAACGCCGAGTGAGCTGCTTTGTTATTTGACGACAAATGAGCGATCATGTGGCAACTTGCCACATAATCTTCGGATTCTTCTGATAAGTCGTCTCCCTCATCATTGTCGTTATCTTTATTCTCAAGGATGTGACTGAGGAACTCTTGAAGCGTGACTGGGGAACGCGCCCTCTGGTTGTATTCTTTCAGCGCGTCAATATGCTTTTGCAGATCCGTGTGCTTGTCGTTGGACAGCGCGGGCTTTTTGGTCTTCTTCTTTTTCTTCGAAGACTGTGATGGCTGGGCCCGAATGTTTTGTCTACCATCACTATTAATTCCCAATGTTGGGCATGGTTTTAGCATCTCCTCCATGATCTCCGGCTCTAGCGGGCTTTTCCACCTAGTTGCTGGATATGTTTGAAGATCTTTCGGCATTCTTTTAGTTTTTGCCGAAAGAACAACTTCCCATGGAGCTTCCTCTATGAATGAGCATGATGCCCCCGGCATGTCCATCTTTTTCGGAGCATGCGGTTGTGGCGGGTTCACCTTCCAATTTTCAGACAACGCGAACTTGCCTTGCTGGTATTGGTCTTCAACCCAATTTTTGAAGACATAGCAATCTTCGAGTGGATGGCCCAATACTCGATTGTAAGGGCAGTAATTGGGATCGTTGGCATCATTCGGTTGCGGTGGGTGTCTCGACTCCGGTAGAGTGATGAGCCCATTGCGCACTGCCAGTTCGAACAGTCTCCTTGTTTTATCTCGGGGAAACGAGTAAGGACGTCTCAATTTCTCATCGAGAGATTGCCGCTTGTTGTTTTGGCGAACAACTGCTCTCGGGCCACTCGGTTGTTGTTGAGCGTTGGCGATGAAGGTCGCTTTCCCTTTGCCCTTCTCATTTCGAGAGTCTGACTTTGGAGGAGACGGTCTATGACCCATCTGGTCCATTTGGGCCCGTTTGTCGATCAAGGCCTAAAAAGTGGTCGGCTTGAAGAACATCATGAACTAGGAAATAGTCGCGTGAGGGTCGAGAGTGCCCATGAACATACCCACCGCCGGTGCTTCTTCGATATGCTGTTCGCACTTTGACCACAGATTTCGCCATCGGATTGCATATTGAACCCAAGTTTCGCCTGGTTTCACCCTGGCGTTGATCAATGCCGTTATTGGGGTGCGTTCACTAGCACTTGTGAATCGCCGGGTGAACAACAATTCCATTTCTGCGAAAGTTTTGATGGAGTCGTTTGGAAGTTCAGAATACCACTCAAATGCCGTCTCCGATAAACTGCCGACGAATTGGCGGAGCAAGAGCTTATCATCGCCACCAGTATTGCCACAGAGAGCCCTGAACTGAGCGACATGTTGATGGGGATTGCCTGTCCCCTTGTACACGTGAAACTTCGGGATCGTGTAGCCCGGCGGGTATTTTATCTGATCATACCAGCCTGGATACGGTCGCCCAGTTCTAACCATTTACCCAGCCGCTTCATTCGCCTGGTGAACTCGTATCTGCTGAGCGATGTAATCATCCAGGGCGGACTTGGAAATAGCTTCCTCCTTGGCTGCTGAAAGAGCTGGAGGTGGATTTGATGTTTCTCCTCTATCATCTTCGATTATTACTGGAGGATCTTCGGCTGGGGGATCCGGCTGGATCATCATGCCCATCATATCTTGAAATAGAAGGGCCATTTGCTTTATATTGGCCGCTTGTTCTGCGGCCTCTTTGTCCTTCTTCCCAAGCATTCTCCGAAGGAATTCAGCATCAGTCTCGTGTTCGTGGCGCTGTTCTGATGATGCCTCCGGGCTTTCTTTTAGCCCGGTGAGTGCGGCCATCGCAGTCAGCATCTCTTGAAGTTTCTGCTGCTGTTGTTCCTGAGCTCTCGTGATGGATCGGGTGAGTGGTCGGTGGCCCGTAGAAGTGCGGCTATCCTCTTTCCCGGATGCCATGTAGACGGTATGCACTGCCATGCCCCCAGACTTAGGGCGTTTGGGCTCAGTGCCTTTGACATTTGTCGAAGGCACGGTGATTTTCTCCGGCCTTCTTCTCTTATAAGCAGTCGAAGTTGAGGGGGCCGTTGCTGTGGGCACCCAAGTAGCCGTCGTCTTTTGTGGCTTAACAGGACGGTTTTCTTCCTTTCGGACCTTCAACTTCTTCTGCCGGCAGGGATAGTCTAGATCAACCACCGACTCTCGGACTTGTCGCCAGATTTTGTAAACTTTAGAAGACAGCCGTTGAGGGGACTGCTCCGGCTTTATTTCTGTGACAGCCTCCACTAGTGGCGGAGATCTTTTCAGTACGGCGGTAGGCGAGTTCCTGAGCACCTTGTTTAGCAGACCAATGTTGTTCCCGGTTGGAACAACAGCATTAATTTCCACCATTGGAGCCGGTGGAGTTAGCTCAGAGGGGGAGTTGCCCCCGGCCTTCCTTACTCGGCGTCAGTGGCGACGTCGAGCGTGTCGAGCTGTTGGGGTTGGTTCGGCGATGGGGATGGCCTTGTCTTTCCCCCTGTCCAGATGATGCGCTGCTGGTGACAGCCTCTTGAAGACTGACGTCTTTTGAGTAACGGTATCCAATCTGTCAAAGACAGACCTTCGAGCAGGAATGGGAGCCGGAATAGTCAGTCTTGTAAAGACCGACTGTCACGCCCCGCTTCCCAGAGTACGCTAAAATGGGCACGTGACATAGCCAACCATGCTACCTGTGGGTAGGAAGTATCCATCCACAGTCACATTACGGTTGTAGAGATATCAAGAACAAAATAAAACTATCTAAAACATGTCCATAATCCAAGATAACATGAGTCAAGAATAAATAAATGCGGAAGCGAAAGATCCAATACAAAATAACTGGAATGTATGTCCCATAATGCGGGCTCACATCAGGAATAAAAATGCAGGAAAGAAAACTAACTACTGCTGACGCTCACAGCTCAGCCTGTCGGCTGAAGTACTCCTGCTCGGACTGCAACAGCGGTACATAATCTGGGCCATGCAAAACCCAGACGTCAGCGCGTCATGTCATCAAGTAATAAAATATAAACAGGGTAGCAAGCAATGCAATATAAACATGAATAAAGTAAGGATAACAATAATATAAGTCAGAGCAGTGCAGGGTAGTGTGCAGTGGGTAAACTAAACTGTTCTATCAGGTTCTAAAGTTTTTGAAACCAAATAATATAATCCTCATCGTAACTCGTCGGTAGTTATTCCGTAACGCCCGGAAAAACGGCAAACAATGGGTATTCCGTAACGCCCGGAAAAACGGCAAACAATAGGTATTCCGTAACGCCCGGAAAAACGGCAAACAATAGGTATTCCGTAATGCCCGGAAAAACGGCAAACAATGGGTATCCCGTAACGCCCGGAAAAACGGGAAACAATAGGATGGCCCTTAGAGTTACGTTCAGTTACAATACTGATTTCCCCATACCCCCAAGTTATATGTGTAAGTCAAGTCAGATATCCCGTAATCAAGAAACTAATGCCAACGCAGGATCAGGTAAACAGGTTTGTCTAGATAGACAACAGGAACGGTCCGTGAGGACTACATGTCAGGTTTGTTGGCATTAGACACAAGATCAGGTAACGGGTCAGGTCATGGTACATCGGGTCAAGTCGAGCAGTATACGGTACCATGTCGGGTAGATCAATATATATGTAGCAAGTCAGGTCAAGATGTAAACAATATCATGGGTATGCTCACAATCAGTTATACAAGCAACCATGGTTATCATCAACATGATATAAGCAAAGAATTAAGCAATAGGCAGATTTACTCAATTTGCAGTATAGTTATCAGTTGTGTCACAGAGATGATTTCAATGTTATGCGAATGCAGTATGACAATTATGGTATTTTAATTATGTTAACAAGTTTAAGAACTTTAGAGGTGCAATGATTTATATAAAGGTTCAATACAGCTATTACAGGTTAAAATGCATACGAGTGTCCGAATGGAACAAAACTATAGAGATAAATGCCATAAGCTATGTCAATATTAAAAATGTGTTTAAACAGGTAAATGTGGTTATTAGGTTCAATTGCAAACTGTAGGTTCCAAGTTTAAAGATAAAATGATATATAACAATATTGTACATGAAAATGAGAAATGATCGTACCAAAGTTAAATTTACAGGTTTAGGGTGTCATAATATATATGTAAATATTGATTAGCATGTAGCAAGGGTTACTTACCTCGACGGGTCGCGAACCGGGAAAAACGGAACGTAAAACGTCGGCGGGGAAATTCGCGACGGGCGCACGGTTGACGGAATGAACCCAAACGATGAACAATGGAACCACACGGGTCGGGGTACCTCGCTGGAACGTCGGGTCACGTCGTCGGCATCGTCGGATTCCGGCCAAATTATGAACAGTGAATGTCAAAAGTTGCACAAAGAAAAGAACGGAAAAATAAAGAAGAAAGGGAAGGAGGATGGAGAGGGAAGGCTTACAATGGTCTGTGGGACGGGTGGTGACGGTCGACGGTGTCGACGAGCTCCGGCGGTGGCCTACGCCGACAGCGACAAGAAGTTTCCAGATCAAGAAAATATTTACAGAGAAAGAAAGAAGAAATGAAAGAGGAGGGGAGCTAGCTCACCGAGGGGGGCTTGCGAGGCCGGGGACACGAGGCCGGGGTCACCGGCGGCGACTCACGGCGGTGCAACGGCGTGCAGGGGCGCGCGCAGGCCGCGGTGAAGGTGCAGGGTGCACGGGAAGAAGGGAGAGGAGGAAGGAATGGTGCAGCGGCTGCGACGTGGGCGAAGAGGCGAGGATGGTGGTGATGTTTGCGTCGGCGTCGGTGCTGCGGCGGCGAGGGAGCCGGAGACTAGGGTTCGCTGGGGGTTGGGTTACGTGAGGAAAAGAAATGGAGAGGAGAGAGAGATTAAATATGAGAGAGAGAGAGATATATAGAAGAGAGAGAAAGGGATATGGGGGAGAGAGAGAGAGAGACGGTGAGAGAGAGAGAGAGAGATAAGGAGAGGGGCCCACGGTAGAGAGTTTGATTGGCTGATGAAATTAGATTGAAAGATTTTAGAAATATTAGAAATATTTATACGGTTAAAAATATATTAGATTGGTCAAATATGCGATGGTTTAAAATATAAAATTTGGGATTTTGGCGCAAAATAAAACATTTCCAAATCGCGCCCGGGTCGGGCCCAAAAATTCGAAATTGAAATAATAGAATTTTAAGCGGGATCCAAAATTTAAAATGAAGTGTTTTATGATCAAAAAGCATACCCCCAAAACGGACACACGTACGTGCACGTAGCCATCCCAACTCGCCCGTTTCACTGAACGGGACGAGAACACGATGCACGGACGCTACAGCAGGGTTAGGGGTGTCAAGTAGGCCAAGATGAATATTTTTAATTTTATTTTAGATGCCTTAAAATGTTAGATGCAAAATTGAATTGACGGGATAAAAGTAACAATCAAGCAAGAATATGAAATGAAGGTCACACTCCATTCATAAAGTAACAGAAATTAGTAGCATTGGGCTCGGGTGTTACATTATACCCAACTACAAAAAGAATTTCGTCCTCGAAATTCCAAGAATACAAAGATAGATAACTACAAGAAAAGGTGAGGAAACTTCTGCCGGATTTCATCTTCTCGTTCCCAAGTGGACTCTACATGCGAGCGATTACCCCAAGAAACAAGTACAAGAGGGATAACCCTGTTCTTAAGAACCTTTTCCTTTCGATCCACGATTTCAATCGGTCGCTCCTCAAAAGTCAAGTCTTCTCATACTGTTAGCTCCGAATGATCCAATACATGCGTTTCATCTCGAACATACCTATGGAGTTGAGATACGTGAAACATATCGTGCACATTTGCCAAGGACTGCGGTAACGCCAAACGATACGCTACCTCACCAACACGTTCCAAGATCTCAAAGGGTCCAACGAATCGAGGACTAAGCTTTCCTCGACTTCCAAAACGAATCACCCCTCTAGTCGGTGATATCTTCAAGAACACCAAATCATCCACGGCGAACTCTAGAGGTCTTCTTGACGTGTCTGCCCAACTCTTCTGTCGGTCTTGTGCTGCCTTCATATGATTTCTGATAGTGTTAACCTTCTCAACTGTCTGCACAACCAAATCTGGTCCCAATAATCTTCGTTCACCGACCTCGTCTCAACAAACAGGTGAACGGCATTTACGACCATACAAAGCTTCAAATGGATCCATCTGGATAGTTGCCTGAAGACTGTTGTTGTGAGAAAACTCCACCAAATGTAGATGATCTTCCCATGAACCTTTGAAGTCCAACATGCATGCTCTCAACATATCCTCATGAGTTTGGATCGTTCTCTCCGACTGACCATCAGTTTGAGGATGATAAGCTGTGCTGAACTTCAATCGAGTCCCAAACTTTCCTGTAAACTCCGCCAAAAGTGTGATAAGAACCGAGTGTCCTGATCGGACAAGATGCTCACCGGTACTCTATGCAATCTTACAATCTCTTGCATGTACCGCTCTGCCAAAGTCTCTGTTGATTGACCAACCCGGAAAGGAATGAAGTGAGCTGTCTTGGTCAATCGATCAACAATCACCCATACAGCATTGTTGCCCTTTGGACTCCGCGGTAAAGCCGTCACGAAATCCATGGTTATATGCTCCCACTTCCACTGAGGAATCGGAAGTGGTTGCAATAAACCAGCAACCCTTTGATGTTCAGCCTTAACTCGCTGACACACCAAGCACTTTGCCACAAAGCGAGCAATCTCCCGTTCATGCCTTCCCACCAGAAATGCTGTCGAATATCTCGGTACATCTTGGTGCCTCCTGGATGTACAGAAAAAGCTGAACTGTGTACCTCCTTCATAAGCTCTTCACGAATATCTCCCTTTGGTACACACAATCGGCTACCATATCTCAACGAACCATCTTCGTGGATCAATAAATCTGTTCGTAGTCCGGCTTCAACCTGTTCTCGAAACTTTTGCAGTCTAGGGTCCTGCGATTGTGCTGCTTAAATATTCTCGATCAACGATGACTGTACTTGCAGTTGCATCAACTGTCCCGTAGAATGCGGTAGCACAACCTCCAAGTCAAATCTTCGAAAATCTGCAACGATCTCCTTCTGCGTAGTTAACACCCGAATTGCCGGTAACCGACTAAGCGCATCCGGCACGACGTTAACCTTCCCCGGATGGTACTTAAGATCAAGATCGTAGTCACCCATCAGCTCCAACTATCTACGCTGCCTCATATTAAGCTCCTTCTGTGTGAACACATACTTCAAGCTCTTATGATCAGTAAAAACTTCGACCCTTTCGCCCAAAAGGTAGTGTCCCCAAATCTTCAAAGCGAAAAATCACAGCCGCAAGTTCCAAGTCATGAGTTGGATAATTCTTCTCATGGGTCTTCAACTGTCTCGATGCGTACGCTACAACCTTCCCATGCTGCATCAAAACACATCCCAATCCTTTCCCAGATGCGTCGCTGTGAATCATCAATCCTCCGGAATTGTCAGAATATGGGCGGTTATCAATTTCTGCTTCAACGTCTCAAAAGCTATCGCGCATTTATCCGTCCACACGAAAGGTACCTCCTTGCGCGTAAGGTTGGTTAACGGCTCTGCCAGACGAGCAAAGTTCCCCACAAATCTTTTGTAATATCCGGCGAGTCCAAGAAAACTTCTTATCTCCGCAACATTCCTTGGAATCGGCCAGTCTCGAACTGCTGTAATCTTTTCTGGATCGACAGCAATTCCATTGCCAGACACAACATGCCCCAAAAACTTTATTTCGTCCAGCCAAAACTCGCACTTACTCATCTTCGCAGATAACTTCTCTTGTCTCAACGTTTGCAGTGCGATCTTCAAATGCTCAGCATGCTCTTCAAAACTCTTCGAGTAAACCAGAATATCGTCAATGAACACCACAATAAACTGGTCCAAGAATGGTGAAAAGATTCGGTTCATCAAGTCCATGAATACTGCCGGCGCATTTGTTACTCCGAAGGGCATCACTAAGTACTCGTAATGTCCATACCGGGTTCGGAACGCCGTCTTGCAAATACTGCTTTCACCCGGACCCGATGATATCCGGATCGCAAATCCAGCTCCGAGAATACCCACCCGGTTTAATTCTCGATAGTCGATGCACATCCTTCTTGTGCCATCCTTCTTCTTTACTAGAAGAGATGGAGATTCCCAAGGCGAGTTACTGCTTCGAATCCAACCCTTCCCAAGCAATTCAGCATCCTGCTCCTTGACTTCTTCCAACTCTACTGGAGCCATTGGATAATACGCTTCGGATGCTGGCGCTGCACCAGGAATAAGATCAATTGCGAACAACACGTCTCGCTTCGGCGGTAAACCCGATATATCTTCAAAATACGTCCATAAAATCACGAACAACAGCCGGCTCTTCACTTTCATCACTTCCATTGATGCAAGAATATTGTTTGTCGGTTTAGCCCTAAACTCGACTGGCCCGACGGAGCTGCTTCCTTACCGCAACTGCTGTCTGCTGCAAACTCTCCTTCATCCCAGGTAAACTCTGCTGCTCTCGGTTGCCGCAAGTACTTGTGAGAAAGTGGTCAAACCCAAGGAGACAATCTGCCCCTGGATGTCCACGTCCAAGCTGCGCATGAACCTCCGTGCCCTGTCTGCATCGTTGGCAACCAAAGGTCCAGCTAATCTGCTGAGTCTTGTCCATTCTGCTGCATGTACATCTACGGGTGCTCCATTCTGCTTTAGCCCGAGGAACTTCTCTTCCATTTCCTCCCGTGCGGTACGCGAGAAGAAGTTCTCCAGGAAACTCTTTGAAAAAATCCGCCCACTTGATCGGCTTGGGCAAACGGTTCTCCTCCACAAGCCACCATTCTCGGGCGTAGTCCACTAACTGAATGCGTACCACATCAACTCTTTTCTCATCTGGAATCTGTGCCGCAACAAGCAAATTCTCAGTGTCCACTAGCCACTGCTCCGCTGGCAACGGCTCCTCCAAACCAGTAAATGTAGACGGACCCAAACGCCTGAAACCTGCTACGGTCCCTACTCGGTCAACTGGTTTAGCTCCAACATTGTTCACAAACTGCTGAACGATCTGTAAACCTTCCTGAAACGATTCCGCTTGCTGCTAGATCAGCTCGGTCTGTTTCTTTTGATTCTCCAGCATTCCTCTTATCACTCCAAGCATGGCGGCTTCGTCCACACGCCTTTGGTACGTCTTCAATTTCTTACCGGCCATAATCCTCGAAATCAAAACACCCAACATTAGCATGATGATAGATTCGAAATATAGATCAAGGCTAGAACTCCAAGATACTTAAATAGAGTGCCGCATTATAATTATGCCGCGGTATCATAGCCACAATTACATAACTCCACCCAAGTCGCCTAAGTCCTAGGGATAACAAGGAATCAGGTTTCGAGTCGATATGCAAAGGAGGTTTGCACATCGTAAAAGATATAATCAGGAAGAATGTGATTCAAGAATGGTAAAACGGCAAGGTCGCGGGATATGTTTCCTAAACACGGGTATTCTGATTCGTGTATTGGGTACAATACCCAACTACAAAAGAATCAACCCGACTAACCTATGGCTCTGATATCAAAAGAACCATGTCACGCCCCGCTTCCCAGAGTACGCTAAAATGGGCACGTGACATAGCCAACCATGCTACATGTGGGTAGGAAGTATCCATCCACAGTCACATTACGGTTGTAGAGATATCAAGAACAAAATAAAACTATCTAAAACATGTCCATAATCCAAGATAACATGAGTCAAGAATAAATAAATGCGGAAGCGAAAGATCCAATACAAAATAACTGGAATGTATGTCCCATAATGCGGGCTCACATCAGGAATAAAAATGCAGGAAAGAAAACTAACTACTGCTGACGCTCACAGCTCAGCCTGTCGGCTGAAGTACTCCTGCTTGGACTGCAACAGCGGTACATAATCTGGGCCATGCAAAACCCAGACGTCAGCGCGTCATGTCATCAAGTAATAAAATATAAAGAGGGTAGCAGGCAATGCAATATAAACATGAATAAAGCAAGGGTAACAATAATATAAGTCAGAGCAGTGCAGGGTAGTGTGCAGTGGGTAAACTAAACTGTTCTATCAGGTTCTAAAGTTTTTGAAACCAAATAATGTAATCCTCATCGTAACTCGTCGGTTGTTATTCCGTAACGTCCGGAAAGACGGCAAACAATAGGTATTCCGTAACGCCCGGAAAAACGGCAAACAATGGGTATTCCGTAACGCCCGGAAAAACGGCAAACAATAGGTATTCCGTAACGCCCGGAAAAACGGCAAACAATGGGTATCCCGTAACGCCCGGAAAAACTGCAAACAATAGGATGGCCCTTGGAGTTACGTTCGGTTACAATACTGATTTCCCCATACCCCCAAGTTATATGTGTAAGTCAAGTCACATATCCCGTAATCAAGAAACTAATGCCAACGCAGGATCAGGTAAACAGGTTTGTCTGGATAGACAACAGGAACGGTCCGTGAGGACTACATGTCAGGTTTGTTGGCATTAGACACAAGATCAGGTAACGGATCAGGTCATGGTACATCAGGTCAAGTCGAGCAGTATACGGTAACATGTCGGGTAGATCAATATATATGTAGCAAGTCAGGTCAAGATGTAAACAATATCATGGGTGTGCTCACAATCAGTTATACAAGCAACCATGGTTATCATCAACATGATATAAGCAAAGAATTAAGCAATAGGCAGATTTACTCAATTTGCAGTATAGTTATCAGTTGTGTCACAGAGATGATTTCAATGATATGCGAATACAGTATGACAATTATGGCCTTTTAATCATGTTAATAAGTTTAAGAACTTTAGAGGTGCAATGATTTATATAAAGGTTCAATACAGCTATTACAGGTTAAAATGCATACGAGTGTCCGAATGGAACAAAACTATAGAGATAAATGCCATAAGCTATGTCAATATTAAAAATGCGTTTAAACAGGTAAATGTGGTTATTATGTTCAATTGCAAACTGTAGGTTCCAAGTTTAAAGATAAAATGATATATAACAATATTGTACATGAAAATGAGAAATGATCGTACCAAAGTTACATTTACAGGTTTAGGGTGTCATAGTATATATGTAAATATTGATTAGCATGTAGCAAGGGTTACTTGCCTCGACGGGTCGCGAACCGGGAAAAACGGAACGTAAAACGTCGGCGGGGAAATTCGCGACGGGCGCACGGTTCACGGAATGAACCCAAACGACGAACAATGGAACCACACGGGTCGGGGTACCTCGCTGGAATGTCGGGCCACGTCGTCGGCATCGTCGGATTCCGGCCAAATTGTGAACAGTGAATGTCAAAAGTTGCACAAAGAAAAGAACGGAAAAATAAAGAAGAAAGGGAAGGAGGATGGAGAGGGAAGGCTTACAATGGTCTGTGGGACGGGTGGTGACGGTCGACGGCGTCGACGAACTCCGGCGGTGGCCTACGCCGACAGCGACAAGAAGTTTCCAGATCAAGAAAAATATTTACAGAGAAAGAAATTAGAAATGAAAGAGGAGGGGAGCTAGCTCACCGAGTGGGGCTTGCGAGGCCGGGGACACGAGGCCGGGGTCACCGGCGGCGACTCACGGCGGTGCAACGGCGTGCAGGGGCGTGCGCAGACCGCGGTGAAGGTGCAGGGTGCACGGGAAGAAGGGAGAGAAGGAAGGAATGGTGCAGCGGCTACGACGAGGGCGAGAAGGCGAGGATGGTGGTGATGTTTGCGTCGGCGTCGGTGCTGCGGCGGCGAGGGAGCCGGAGACTAGGGTTCGCTGGGGGTTGGGTTACGTGAGGAAAAGAAATGGAGAGGAGAGAGAGATTAAATATGAGAGAGAGAGAGATATATAGAAGAGAGAGAAAGGGATATGGGGGAGAGAGAGAGAGAGACGGTGAGAGAGAGAGAGAGAGATAAGGAGAGGGGCCCACGGTAGAGAGTTTGATTGGCTGATGAAATTAGATTGAAAGATTTTAGAAATATTAGAAATATTTATACGGTTAAAAATATATTAGATTGGTCAAATATGCGATGGTTTAAAATATAAAATTTGGGATTTTGGCGCAAAATAAAACATTTCCAAATCGCGCCCGGGTCGGGCACAAAAATTCGAAATTGAAATAATAGAATTTTAAGCGGGATCCAAAATTTAAAATGAAGTGTTTTATGATCAAAAAGCAAACCCCCAAAACGGACACACGTACGTGCACGTAGCCATCCCAACTCGCCTGTTTCACTGAACGGGACGAGAACACGATGCACGGGCGCTACAGCAGGGTTAGGGGTGTCAAGTAGGCCAAGATGAATATTTTTAATTTTAGTTTAGATGCTTTAAAATGTTAGATGCAAAATTGAATTGACGGGGTAAAAGTAACAATCAAGCAAGAATATGAAATGAAGGTCACACTCCATTCATAAAGTAACAGAAATTAGTAGCATTGGGCTCGGGTGTTACACCGACTCTTTGGCAGGAGAAGCCACCTTGACGACTTCAGGAGCAGGAGTGGCTATCTTCTTTGGGACGGCCACTTCAGGTATCAAGGGCTTCTTGGCAGGCCCATCGGAGTTCAGGCTCAGTCTGGCGAAGACCGAGAAGTTTGAGCTGGACGACCTGTTGAGACGGGCCGTGGTAATAGCAAGCCGATCGAAGACCGAATTCTTGGGAGCTTCCGGCGCTGGTACAGGGGTGCTGAAGCCCATTGGGGAGCATAGTCCCAAAAAACAATCCAGTAGTAGCCTGGGTGACCTGTTCCATCGGCATTGTGAACAGGGAAACCGCCTGGGGCCCATAAGATATACCCCCAGTTGAGGCAGGACATGGGTTGCAGTTGCAGTTGGAACATCTTGCAAAAGTGGACGCCATTGATTCTTTGCTTTCTGTACCAAGCAAAACGCCAAATCTTAGTACCTCGAAACCCAAGGGCAACCATTAGCAAACCGCGATTGGTTCGCGAACACGACACACGAAGTGTGGAGTGGAAAGATGGAAAAGGTCCCACCGGGCGTCCCAGAATCTGTTCCCCTCCGAATCACAGAGACGCGGCCGTGCAGGTCCGTCTTGCATGAAATTCGGGGCAGATACTAATTGGTGCTATCTGTCCACCTCTCCGAAAATGCCAAGTTGATTTATGGCACCATGTATCGAAGGTTTAAACGGATGCGGCCGATATAGCAGACTTCGTCATATTCCCCCTCGTTTGAGGGGTTTTTGATTGTGGGGACGCTCTTCCCTGCAGGCGCAAGCCCCTACAGTTAATTATGCTACCGCATCGCGGTAACAACTTTCTCCTTCTCCATATGGTCACTTCGTGTCGTGGGTGTTTGTTTTGTGTTTGGTTGCCCTTGGATTGTATACGGAGACTAAGTTATGTTGTTGCCCGTAGGGCGTAGACTAGTCCAAATCCGTATCTTTCTTAGATTTGGGTTTGGGGGGTTTGGGTTTAAGGATATGTTAGCCTTATTTGAGACTAAGATCAACTTAAACGTTCGTTAAGGATACGTTAGCCTCATTTTAAACTAAGATCAACTAAACAGGATCGTTTAGATCCAACAAGAGAGCAATTGTGCTTCATTGTTGTTCCCGCAAAAAATTTCTGCGCAAAAGAGCCCAAGATATCAAATGGCAGTGATACGCTTATGAAAATGCGAACCGGTATCTTCCAGCCTGTATTTTGATAAACTCTCGAAGGAGGAACTATTAAATTCTGATGGTATTGGAAGTATCTCGAAAAACCCTTCGATTTGATATATTATGGGCTTCATAATTCATATGGGATCAAAAGTTATGAGCAAATATGCTATGCACTGTTCCCTGATTAAAAATCGGGAATTACCTCAATGAGGTATCACGTGCTCACACGTGATCAATGATCACGTGTTGACACGTGATAGCTAGAACAGAAATAACAAATGGCTGAAAGATGACCCAATTTGGGGTCACGTGCTGACACGTGACCAAGGGTCACGTGCCAGCACGTGATTAGCTTTGAAAGCCTCACAGTTTAAAAGAATTTAATTCTAAAAGTCAGAAAATACCTCAACGAGGTGTCACGTGCTTACACGTGACCAATGGTCACGTGTTGACACGTGATGGTTAAAACAACAACATAAACAAGCGGCTGTTAAAGGAACCAATTTGGGGGTCACGTGCTCACACGTGACCAAGGGTCACGTGCCAGCACGTGACAGACTTTGAAAGCCTTACAGTTTAATAGAATTAAAATTCTAAATTTCTCTAAAATCTTTCGAAATAGAATTAAAATTCTAAATTTCTCTAAATCTTTTCAAATGGAAAAGGATTATGGGAACCGTTGGATTAAAAATCTAATGGTGATTAAAGATCACTAATCTATGGAAAGATTTGATACAAGGAAAGATTTCCCTAAAATCTCACCGAAAATAACAAACAGAATATCTTTTGGATTTAAAATCCAACGGTGAATAAAATTCACTGAATGATCTAAAGGCTCATATTAAATATGAAAATAAATCAAATCTTTCAATGAAAGATTTGCTAAACAAATTGATTCTTTTCCTTCTCCTATAAATAGGAGCCAAGAAGAGAAGAGAGGGGATCTACTTTTTTGGAGAGAAAAACAGAGAGAGGAGAATTTAATTTCAAGAGGGAAGAAAAGAAAGGAGAATTTAATTCTCAAGAAAGAAAACCCTAGGTGAGAAAAGAAAGGGATCAAAACTTCAAAAAAGAGAATTTAATTCTCAAAATCTAAGAGTTTAACTCTTTTGCAAAAAAGAACTTAGTTCTTCTTCTGGTTGAAGATCTGCACAGAGCACATCTCCCCATAAGTTGAGAATTTAATTCTCATCGGGTCGAGATCCTGCCATGCAGATCCTAAACTTAGAAGGGGAATTGAGTTTTGAGAATTTAATTCTCCCAAACTAATTGGAATTTAATTCCTACAGAATCATAATTGGGGTTTAACCCTACTTAAGAATTTAATTCTTTCACAATAGGAATTTAATTCCTCCAAAACAAAATTAGGGTTTAACCCTACAGAGAATTTAATTCTTAAAAAAGAGACTTAAAACATCTCTGTGCATGAAAAGAATTAAGGTCACGTGTCCCCACGTGACCCATGAAAAGATCCCCAAAAAACAAGAAGGAAAAGGCTTTGAGGCAATGCCTCACGTGCTCTCATGTGACCTCCAAAACAAAGGGAATAAAAGCAAAGGAAATCTAAGCTTTGGGCGCTCTCACGTGTTACCACGTGACCCCTTAGCAAACATTTTAACAGTCAGCGCATAAATCCCCATCACGTGTCAACACGTGATGCTCAAAATAAAAATGAAAAGTGTTAAACACTTATTCGCAGATTTGAGAATAAAAAAAAGGAGATCTGGCTCCACATTTAAGGCGCCCTCACGTGTCCCCACGTGACCCCTAACAAATCCCTTTAATATCCAATGGATGGATGCCTATCACGTGCCCGCACATGATGTCCAGAGAGTCAAAAAGTGTTTAACACTTATTTGCAGAACAAAGTAAAAGGAAATCTGACCCCATCTTCAGATGCTTCACGTGCTCACACGTGATGGCCTGAAATCTAAGTGTTTAACACTTATTTGCAGCCTTAAGGATAAAATAAAAGAGTTTCGGCCCAATCTCAGGCGCCTCACGTGACCCCACGTGACCACCCCATTTTTAGTGTTTAACACTATTTTTAAAGCGCATCACGTGGGAACACGTGATCGTCAAATACCTTCTAGTGTTAACACTATTTCAAAACCAACATAGCCCAAAATGGCTAAGTTTTTCCAGAGGCAGGATTCCCCTTTGACTAAACTTCAAATATATCCTTGTTTTCCAAACTTGATCATTTCACATGACATTCAAAGTAAACTCCAGAGCCATGATGAATGGTCAGTGCCTAATAAAAGCCAAAATGTTGTCAGAGCCCCCAAACCTCTGTTTAGCACTGCTGCATGATGAGGGGCTGAACCCAGACAAATGTCTAATGGCCCAAAGGGCCAATATTTGAAACATAATTGGACTTAGCCCAAACTGGCCATAAGTCCTCAAATTATCTTGAACTGAGCATATCTGCTCTTTCAACCAACTCATTGGTTCAAGGGTACATCTCTGAACTCCTCTGACATCTGTCGTTCTAATCCTTCAACGTCGTAAGAGAGGTGATGGGTCCCGACGGCCAAACATTCAACGGACCACTATGTCCCTAAACTGGAACAATATAGCCCAAATGCTCTTTTGTCGGATCTAAACGATCCCGTTAAGTTGATCTTAGTCTCAAATCATACTAACGTATCCTTAACAAACGTTTGAGTTGATCTTAGCCTCAAATATGGCTAACGTATCCTCAAACCAAAACCCCAAACCCAAATCTAAGAAAATACGGATTTGGACTAATCCACGTCCTACGGACGACGATATAAATTAGTCTCCGTATACAATCCATGGGCAACCACAAACAAAATAAACACCCACGACACGAAGTGACCAGCTGGAGAAGGAGAAAGTTGTTACCGCGATGCGGTAGCGTAATTAACTGCAGGGGCTTGCGCCTGCAGGGAAGAGCGTCCCCACAATCAAAAACCCCTCGAACGAGGGGGAATCTGGCGAAGTCTGCTACATCAGCCGCATCCGTCTAAACCTCCGATACACGGTGCCATAAATCAACTTGGCATTTTCGGAGAGGTGGACGGATAAAACCAAATAGCATCTGCCCCGAATCTCAGGCAAGACGTCCCTGTCTTGGCCGCCGTTCGGAGGGGAACAATTGTTTAGTTTAATGACATTGCGGTCGATAATTAGTTTAAGGACATTACGGTCCATCGTTAGTTTAAGGACATCTCGGTCCAATGTTAGTTTAAGGACATCACGGTCGAGGTTAAGGACATCATAGTCTGTGGGTTTAAGGATTCCACAGTCCGTTGTTAGTTTTAAGACATCACGGTCAAGGTTAAGGACATCATAGTCCGTGGGTTTAAGGACCCCACAGTTCGTTGTTAGTTTTAAGACATCACGGTCGAGGTTAAGGACATCATAGTCCATACGTTTAAGGACCCCACAGTCCGATGTTAGTTTTAAGACATCACGGTCGAGGTTAAGGACATCATAGTCCATGAGTTTAAGGACCCCACAGTTCATGAAATATGTGGTTGTCGGGACCCGTCACCTCTTTGAAGATGTTGAGGAATTACAACGACAGATATCAAAAGGGTGAAGAGATGTACCCTTGAACCAAGGTGAGTTGGTTGAAAGAGCAGATGTGCTTAGTTCAACATAAATTGAAGACTTATGGCCAGTCTTGGGCTAAGTCCAATCAAGTTAAAATGTTTAACATTTATTTTGGGCTGTTAAGCATTTGTTTGGGCTTGGCCCTTTTAACAATGCTGATCATTGATTTAAATTCTGACAATGTTTGTCTTTTATTGAATGTTGAGCTTTCATCATAGCTTAGGGGTTTATTAAAGAACAATTTATGTTCTATCAGCGCACACGTGAGGAGCACGTGGTGCGCTTGGCGCTTTGCGCCAGTCAAAGAGCGCAGTGCGCTATGGTTAAAATGCTAATGCGCTTAGCGCTTTGCGCCAGATGTGAAGCGCTAATGCGCTTAGCGCTTTGCGCTAAAGAGCGCAAATGCGCTTAGCGCTTTGCGCTAGATGTAGAGCGCTAATGCGCTACAGTTGAAGCGTTGGGGCGCTTGGCGCTGGTGCCATATAATGAGCGCAAAGCGCTTTTCGTAATGCAGCGCACACGTGAGGAGCACGTGGCGCGCTTAGCGCCGAGCGCTAGCCAACGAGCGCAGTGCGCTGTGTTTGAAGTGCTATGACACTGCAGCGCTTTGCGCTAGATGAATAGCAGTAAGACACTTTTAAATTAGGAGCGCTAAGGCTCTTCTTAGGTTAACTTTGCGCTCTGAAGATTATCTTCTTTGATAAGAGACTTTGTCTCAAGATTCCAGGAACAAAGTTCTTAACTTATAGGAGATACTTCAATCTCTTTTTGATGAAAGGCTTTGCCTTTATGGATCTGTGATCCTAAGAGAATTGAATAATTATCCCCCCCTTTATAATGAGATGTTCATGATCTCAGAAAGACAATTTGTCTTATAGATCTATGATATGTGAAGTAAGTATTTCTTTATTTTATGATAAGATCTTTTTGATCTCTTTATAAAAGACCTTGGTCTTTATAGATCTATGATCTTTTAAGAAGAGAATTCTTCTCTTTAATTATGAGATGATTTCATCTCTTTGTTCATCACCATTCTTTTTACCTTGAAGAAAAATCTTCTTTTGCCGAGAACTATTTCTTCTTCTTGAGATTTTCTCAAAGTTTTTGGGGGGTTCCTCCTTTTTTTAGACTTGAAGTCTTGGGTCCTTTATATAGGGGAAGCTGATTTGTTGAATCAGTTAAAGAGATTTATTATCCAATTGATTTGGGAGTTTCCCCACCGTTGGATCCTTGATCCAAGGGCTTCTGATTTACAGAAGATAATTTTCTTGTTTTAACAAAATTGAGAAATCTTTCCTTCTTTACAGAATTTGTTCTGTATTTTAGTGATTTTTAATCACCACTGGATCATTGATCCAACGGTGTTCCAAATTCAGAGCACAATCTTTTCTGTTTGGAAAGATTCAACAGAATTTTATTCTTCTTAACTGATGATTTAATCATATCCTCTCGACTTGTAAGGGAGAAAATTCTCTTATAAGATCCTTGCGACTTATAAGAGAGAACACACTTAGGAATCCTCACGATTTCTAAGGAGAAAATCCACCTACGAGATCCTCTCGATCCGTAGGGAGAAAAGTCTCTGTGAGACCCTCACGGCTCATAAAGTTGAAAAATCTTAGGCTATAAGGACCCTAAACTTGTCTCCTAAGCCCTCGATTTCATGGCTACTCCTAACTTTGCATTACTTCACCCACGTACATACTTACGTGGGCAAAGTAGTGGGGGACATTTGTTCCCGCCAAAATTTTGGCTCAAAACCCGTTCATATAAAATAAAAATAAATAAATAAATAAATAATAATAATAAAGGAGAAAACCTCTCTTTCAGAGCAAAACTCTGTTCAAATCCCAAGGCGGGAAATGAAGCAATACTTCTGTTTCCCCCAATCAGAGCAAGGCTCTGTTTGAATTTCAAAAATTCAAATTTTGAAGCAACGCTTTAACTTCCGTGCGCTTCGCACAACGCACCACGTGTCAGAATCTGATACGTCAGCGCAGCGCCCAAGGCAGTGCGCCCAATCAGAGCAAGGCTCTATTAAAGAAAGCAACGCTTCAGTTGCGCAAGCGCTACGCTGTACGATACGTGTCAGCGCTGCGCTGCACGATACGTGTCAGCGCAGTTGCGCAAGCGCAGTGGCGCAAGCGCTGCGCGACACGTGTCAGCGCAAACGCAGTTGCGCTGCGCTGTGCGCTGGGCGACACGTGTCAGCGCAGTTGCGTAAGCGCAGTTGTGCTGCGTGACACGTGTCACGCGCTGGGGCGTTTGCGCCAAACAGAATTAAAATTCTAGTAAGATTTTTCCGTTCTTGTTAAAACAAGAAGATTGTCTTCTGTAAAACAGAAGCCCTTGGATCAAAGATCCAATGGTGGGGAAAATTCCCCAAATCACTCAGAGAAGGATCTCTTTAACAAACTTAACAAATTTATGGGCACTATATAAAGACCTCTAGACCCCAACTCAGAAAAAAAAACATGAAGAATCATCAAGAACTTCAACTCTGAAGAAACTTGAAAAGAGACCCAAGAAAAGGTAAAAACCTTTAAAATAGAAGAATTTCTTCTAAATAGTTCATTGATTTAAGAACAAGATCAATGATCTTCAATAAAAAACAAATAATAATAGTGCCTTGCACTTTTTATGAACCACTGGTTCTCTGAAAACAAGAAAAAACAAGAAAAACTTATTTTCTTTGATCTAAATTGGATCAAGAAATTAAACAGTGCCCTGCACTTGTAAAGTTTGCACCGTTGCGCTCTTAGGTTGGCGCAAACCACCAGAGAGCGCCACGTGTCAGCATCTGAACCACTTGCGCTATGCGCTTTTAAGATAGCGCCTTGCTCTCTGAAGTTGGCGCAACTCACTAGAGCGCGCCACGTGTCAGCAGCGCAAGCGCAGCGCATTGGCGCAGCGTTCTGCGCTTGCATGACACGTATCATCACCACAAGCGCTTGCACTCAGTGATTGGCACAAAGCGCCTGAATAATGCACTGCATTGTTTACTGAAGGGCCAGACCCAAATCAAAAAGGCCTAGTAGGCCAAAATAAATTGCAATGCAATAAAAGGGGCAGAGCCCAAACAAAATTGATGCTCTGCTTCATTTATAAAGGGACTGAGCCCAAATTAAAAGGCCTAGCAGGCCATAATAAAATGCAGTGCATTATCAAACATGGGCAAAGCCCTAGCACAGGCCTAATAGGCCGAAAATCAAGAAAAACGCTGAATATTCTCAACTGGACTTAGCCCAATCATGGCCGTAAGTCCTCAAACTAAATTGACTGAGCAAGATTGCTCTCCTAAATCAATTTACATCCGGTTCGAGGGTACATCTCCGAACTCCTCTGACTCCTATCGTTGTAATCCTTCAACGACGTCAGAGAGGTGACGGGTCCCGATAACCATACATCAACACGGACTGCGGGGTCCTTAAACTCGTGGACCGAAACGTCCCTAAACTAATATTCGTCCCAAAATGGGAATGTTGGACTGAAATGTCCTTAAACTAATATTCGTCCCCAAATGGGAATGATGGACCACCATGTCCCTAAACTGGAAATTGACCGCAACGTCATTAAACTAAACAATAGAGCCAATTGCTCTTTTGTTGGATCTAAACGATCCCGTTAAGTTGATCTTAGTCTGGATATTAGGCTAACGTGTCCTTAACAAAAGTTTAAGTCGATCTTAGCCTCAATATGGCTAACGTATCTTTAAACTAAAACACCAAACCCAAATCTAAGTAAATACGGATTTGGACTAATCCACGTTCTACGGGCGACGGCATAACTTAGTCTCCGTATACAATCCACGGGCAACCACAAACAAAACAAACACACACGACACGAAGTGAAATTCTGGAGAAGGAGAAAGTTGTTACCGCGATGCGGTAGCGTAATTAACTGCAGGGGCTTGCGTCTGCAGGGAAGAGCGTCCCCACAATCAAAACCCCCTCAAGCGAGGGGGAATCTGACGAAGTCGGCTACATCGGCCGCATCCGTCCAAACCTCCGATACACGATGCCATAAATCAACTTGGCATCTTCGGAGAGGTGGACGGATAAAACCAATTAGCATCTGCCCCGAATCTCAGTGTCAGGACTTCGCAGTCCTGTGCGCCGTCTTTCGGAGGGGAACAGGCCCGTCTCACGGCCATAGTCAATTTGAAGCAGAGACTCAAGAAAGGAAGGATGAACTGATGAACCTTTTGAATCATCCGCTGGCTTGAAGGATGTATTATTTTTTTATTCTTTCTTATACATGTTCTTAACTGAAAATATATTCTTAATTCTTTCATAAATTGTACTTTGTATTCATTTTGATTCATGAATAAAAAGACGTATAAATTTTTATGGTGATGTGTTCATTTTAAGATATGCATTTCGTTGATAGTTTATTTAAATCTCTTTGCAAGACTGTGCCCTTGTTTTTCAAGTTATGATATTTGTGATTTGATGTATCCCCGTAACGGAGCATTGCTCTATGACAGAGAAGTTATGAATCAATGTATATATTTATTTATTTTTAAGACGGATCATTGCTCTGGTTGAGAAGGTTATGAGTTGATATTTTTCCGTGTCGGAGCTTTGCTTGACAACAAGGAAACGTCGGAGCATTGCTCGACGACAGGGGGTTGATATGTGTTCAAGTCGAAGTTTTGCTCAACGATGAGGAGGTGTCGGAACATTGCTCGATGATAGGGGTTGACATAAGGTCCAAGTCGAAGCTTTGCTTAACAACAAGGAAGTGTCGGAGCATTGCTCTACGACAAAGGTTGACATAAGCCATACAGGGTCAAAATTGACATTGGCCATATGGTGTCAGGGTTTGACTTTATCCGCACTTCACGGAGTCAAGGGTTGCTCTGGATGCTTCCCACGGGGTCGGTTTGACATAGCCGTGTTCTGCGAGGACCAGGCTCTGCTCTGGACATTTCCCATGGGGTCAGGATTGACATAAGCCGCGTTCTACGTGACCAGGAATTTGCTCTGGATGCTTCCCACGGGGTCATAGCCGTGTTCTGCGAGGACCAGGATCCGCTCTGGACGTTTCCCACGGGGTCAGGATTGACATAAGCCGCGTTCCACGTAACCAGGAATTTTGCTCTGGATGCTTCCCACGGGGTCATAGCCGTGTTTTGCGAGGACCAGGCTCCGCTCTGGATGCTTCCCACGGGGTCATAGCCGTGTTCTGTGAGGACCAGGATTCGCTCTAGACGTTTCCCACGGGGTCAGGATTGACATAAGACGCGTTCCACATGACCAGGAATTTTGCTCTGGATGCTTCCCATGGGGTCATAGCCGTATTCTGTGAGGACCAGGCTCCGCTCTGGATGCTTCCTACGGGATCATAGCCGTGTTCTGCGAGGACCAGGATCCGCTTTGGACGTTTCCCACGGGGTCAGGATTGATATAAGCCGCGTTCTACGTGACCAGGAATTTTGCTCTGGATGCTTCCCACGGGGTCATAGCCGTGTTCTGCGAGGACCAGGCTCCGCTCTGGATGCTTCCCACGGGGTCATAGCCATGTTCTACGAGGACCAGGATCCTCTCTGGACGTTTCCCACGGGGTCAGGATTGACATAAGCCATGTTCTACGTGACTAGGAATTTTGCTCTGGATGCTTCCCACGGGGTCATAGCCGTGTTCTGTGAGGACCAAGATCCGCTCTGGACGTTTCCCACGGGGTCAGGATTGACATAAGCCGCGTTCTACGTGACCAGGAATTTTGCTCAGGATGCTTCCCACGGGGTCATAACCATGTTCTGCGAGGAACAGACTCCGCTCTGGATGCTTCCCACAGGGTCATAGCCGTGTTCTGTGAGGACCAGGATCCGCTCTGGACGTTTCCCACGGGGTCAGGATTGATATAAGCCCCGTTCCACGTAACCAGGAATTTTGCTCTGGATACTTCCTACGGGGTCAGAGCCGTGTTCTGCGAGGACTAGGCTCCGCTCTGGATACTTCCCACGGGGTCATAGCCGTGTTCTGCTAGGACCAGGATCCACTCTGGACGTTTCCCACGGGGTCAGGATTGACATAAGCCGCGTTCCACGTGATCAGGAATTTTGCTCTGGATGCTTCCCATAGGGTCATAGCTGTGTTCTGCGAGGACCAAGCTCCGCTCTGGACGTTTTCCACGGGGTCAGGATTGACATAAGCCGCGTTCCACGTGACCAGGAAGGGTCGACTTTATCTGCATTTCACGGAGTCGGGGTTTGACCCTCGGTCATATGTGCACCGCCGAGTCATGGAACTGGGAATTGCCGCGGTTCCGCTTTACTTGATGTTGCGTCTGTTGAAATGAGACGGATATTGAGATGATCTCCAGGCTGTCTGTGAACCATTGAGATTTGGCTTCTTCTTCTGATGGAGCCCGGGGAGGGAAGGTATGATTCCTTCTTTGTTTGCGCCCCTGAATTGTATACAGGGATTGATGTGATATCACCTGTAGGGCAAAAATTTCATTTTTTTAATTATTTTTTTTATTTCTTTCCGCGATGCTCTATCATTTCAGCTTTTATATTGCGAAGGTCGCGATTGCCCAATCATTTCGGCTATTTTTCGCGGTGCCCAATCATTTCGGCTATTTGTTTTATTTTTGCTCGCTGCTTTTTATTGCGAGTTGCCCAATCATTTCGGCTATTTTGCATGCATGTATTTTTACTTGCTGCTTTTTATTTGCAAGTTGCCCCATCATTTCGGCTATTTCGTATGCATGTGTGGCTCGCTGGCTTCTCGCTGCAAGGTTGGGATTAGACACCGATTTCGGCATCACCACCGCTACAACTGGGATATTGCCAGGAGCGAATCATCATTTGCCTCTGTCAATGTCGAACAAAAGTGGCTTAGCAAACAGGGTTAAGATCCTGTCGACTAAGGCTTTTGATTTCATGAGCCGTAAGGGTCTCATAAAGGTATTTCTCCCTATAGGTCGTGAGGATGTCGTAGGTGCGTTTTCTCCTTAGGAATCGTGAGGACTCCTAAGTGTGTGGTCTCTTATAAGTCGTAAGGATCTTACAAGAGTGCTTTCTCCTTATAAGTCGAGAGTACTTACAAGGGCTGTTCACTGTGCAAACATATCCCTAGTCACGGATGGGACTTTGTTAGGGAAATGTTTATTCGCGCCCATGGATTGTATACAAGGTTCAATATTGAGCCGCTTGTATTGCAAAATTGGAGATTGTGGTGGCCGCTTAAGAACAGGTTCAGATCCCTGTAGCTTAAGACTTTTAAATCTTATGAGCCGTGAGGGTCTCATAAGAGGGTTCTCTTTACGAGTCGTGAGGATCTCGTAAGTGTAATTTCTTCTTAGGAATCGTGGGGATCCCTAAGTGTGTTGCTCCCTTATGAGTCGTAAGGATCTTACGCAGGTGGTTTCTCCTCCCAAGGTCGAGAGGACCTTGCAAGTGTCTTTTAACGAGGTTGCGCCCTTTCGGGTTTTCACAAAAACTCGCCGGTAGCCCTGCTGTTTTTACTCACGGTGCCCTTTCGGGTTTTCATCCGTGCCCATTTTGCTTATGGACATACCGTTTTTTTTGTCAGCCTTGGGATGCTGCAATCCACAGTAGTTTATCGACGTCTCGGTTAACAGCTAGTTTTAGGACATAGTGGTCCATCGTTAGTTTAAGGACGTTTCGGTCCGACGCCAGTTTTAGGACATAGTGGTCAATTGTTAGTTTTAGGGACATTTCGGTCCGTCGTTAGTTTAAGGACGTTTCGGTCCGTTGTTAGTTTAAGGACGTTTCGGTCCGTCGTTAGCTTTAGGACATTTCGGTCCGAGAAAAGAAAGCCGGCTACTACTTACAGAGTTTAGGCTTAGGAAGATAGCGGGCGGACATAGGCGTCGCCATCTATCGTTGACGTAGGCCGTGACCCGTCAGGCGTAGTATTTCTTTAGGAAGTGACCGTTTATTGGCCTGAAAGGTCTTTCACCATGCATGTCCATGAGTAGGTAGGCACCACCCTGGTAAACATTATCTATGATATACGATCCTTCATAATTCGGTTCGAATTTCCCCTGCTTGGCAAGATTGGGGATCATGGGTCTTTTGACCACTAGCACGAGTTCGCCTTGGCGGAATGTTCTCGGCCTTGTCAATCTCTCATACGAGCGCGTCATCTTTGCTTTATAAGCCTCCATATTTTGCTGCGCCATGAGCCTGGTTTCATCAAGGGCATCGAGCTCCTCAAGCCGAAGGTGAGCATTCTCTTCGTCCGTTAGATCGTAACGAACCGCCACTCGTAGAGAGGGCAACTCTATCTCAAGAGGGAGTACTGCTTCCGTACCGAATACCAATGCGTACGGCGTTGTGTTCGTGGCCGTTTTGAACATAGTTCGATACACCTAGAGAGCTTCATGCAGTCTCTCATGCCAGTCCTTCTTATTTCGAGACACCATCTTTTTCACGATCTTCGTCAAGGTCATGTTGAAGGCCTCAGCTAGACCGTTAGCTCGGGGATTATAGACCGACGAATATCTCCAGTCTATATTATGCTGTTGTGTGAAGCGGCTGATTTTGTGGCTCCTGTAGGCTGGCCCGTTATCGGAGATGATCCTTCGCGGAGTTCCAAACCGATAAATGACGTACGTCTTGAAGAAATGGAGGATATTCTCTGTCTTCACTTCCTTCAGCGATACTGCTTCTGCCCACTTGGAAAAGTAATCAGTTGTCACCAAAATGAACCAATGTCCTCCGGACGATGCTGGCTCAATGGGGCCAATTATGTCAGTTCCCCACATTTCGAACGGACAGCTAGCCACCGTTGGATGCAGTGAATTTGGATGCTGATGGATAAAGTCTTCGTGAATCTGGCACGAGTGGCATTGCTTCGCGTATTCGAGGCAGTCCTGAATCATCGTGAGCCAATAGTAGCCCATCCTTTTGATCTTTAGCTTCATCTTCGGGCCGGCTTGGTGAGAACCGCAGAGTCCATCGTGAGTTTCTTGGACGACTCTCTTTGCCTTTTCAGGTCCCAGGCATCTTAGCCATAAAGAGTCAAATGATCTCTTATACAGGGTATCATTGACGAAAGCAAAAGACAGAGCTCGTTTCATAAGCTGATGTCTTGAGGACGCATCTTCAGGTGTTCGACGGGATTTGAAGTAATCTATAAAGACTTCTCTCCAATCCGTAACCTTTTCCTGGTCTTTTATTTGCAGTGTCATTTGCTCGGTCGCTCCCTTTTCTTCGGACGACTCCGGAGATATTTCTGCCAGTGCAAGAACCCGACGGCTTTGCACAACGATCCTTACGTCATCGAGGTTCTCATCGGCCAGTTCTTTAGCGAGCTTGGCTAATGCATCCACCTTACTATTTTCTGCGCGCGGTATGCTTTCCAAGGCGTAGGAGGGAATTTGAATTAACAGTTGCTGCACTCTCTCGCCGTATTTCACCAACTCAGGCTTGCACGTCTGATAGTCGCTATTTACTTGACTAACAACCAGTTGGGAGTCTCCATATATGAGCAGCTTTTCAATTCCCATGTCGATGGCGATCTCGAGACCTGCTATCAAAACTTCATACTCGGCTTCATTGTTTGTCCTCGGCTCTGTTAAAGAGAAGGCAAAGCGCATTATCCCTCCTTATGGAGTCACGAAGATGAGGCCTACCCCTGATTTGATTATGGGGGTACTTTGTTTGCACTTTTTCATGGAAGATGCTCCATCAAAGTAAAGTTCCCAGCGGGTATCATTATCTCTTCTCTCTTCGTCGATCGTGTCAAACGCGTGTTCGTCTGGCAATTCGCAGTTCAAGGGAGAGTCGCCGGGTATCGGATGCTCAGCGAGGAAATCGGCGATGGCCTGTCCTTTCACTGCCTTGAGGGGACGATAAGTTACCGAGAACTCCATCAAGAGCAGGGCCCATTTAGCGAGCCGCCCGGTCAATATGGCCTTTGACATCAAATATTTGAGAGGATCTACCTTTGATATGAGATGAACCTCATGTGCCAACGCGTAGTGCCTGAGCTTCGTTATTGCGAAGATCAACGCCAGGCAATGTTTTTCAATGGGAGAGTAATTGCTTTCTGCCCCCAGGAGAACTCGACTCAGATAATAAAGGGCTCTCTCTTTCCCTTGGTCGTTTTCTTGTGCCCACAACGCACGTAAAGAACCTTCGAGGGCTGTTGTGTACAGGACGAGAGGTTTTCCTTTAACGGGAGCAGCCAGCACTGGCGGATTCTGTAGGTATTGCTTGATTTCCTCCAGTGCGCTTTGGTATTTGCGATCCCAGACGAATGGGGTTCCCTTTTTCACCAAGTGACCGTAGGGTCGGCACTTGCCGGAAAGATTGGCTATGAATCGCCGGATATATGCGAGCTTTCCTTGGAGAGATCGCAGCTGCTTAAGAGTCTTTGGCGGGGGCATTTCCATGATCGCCTTGATCTTCGACGGGTCTATCTCGATTCCTCAGTGTCGGACGATGAATCCCAGGAACTTGCCTGAGGACACTCCGATCGCATATTTGAGAGGGTTCATATTCAAGTTGTATTTCCGAAGGCGCTGAAACACGATCTTCAGATGCTCTAAATGTTCCTCGTATGATTTGCTTTTAACTACGAGGTCGTCGATATAGCATTCGACGATTTCATGTATGAGGTCGTCAAAAATCTTCGTCATGGCCCTCTGATAGGTGGCACCGGCGTTCTTTAGACCGAACGGTATCACCTTGTAACAGAATATGCCCAAAGGGGTCCGGAAAGTGGTGTGCTTCTGGTCCTCGGGATGCATCTTTATCTGATTGTATCCTGATGATCCGTCCATGAAAGAGAAAACTTCGTGAGTGGATGTATTATCTATCATCAGCTCAATGACTGGTACTGGGAAGTCGTCCTTCATGCAAGCTTTGTTGAGATCCCGAAAGTCCATACATATGCACACCGTCCCATTTTTCTTCATCACCGGGACGATGTTGGCGATCCAGTCAGGATACTGAACCTCTTGGATGAAGCCAGAGTCGATTAGCTTCTTGACCTTGGCGTTGATGCTCATCTCAAGCTCGAGCCTCATTCTCCTTGGTGCTTGTTTGATTGGCTTGACGTCCGGGGATATTACCAATTTGTGGACAGCAATCTCTGGATCTAGTCCTGGCATCTCGGAATAGTTCCATGCGAAGCAATCTTTATGCTTCATGAGCACGCTCTTTAGTGTGGCCACCCTTTCTTCAAACAGCAGCTCACTGACGAATGTCGGACGCGGATCACTTGTCGTCCCCAAATCAATTTTCTTGAGGTTATCTGCAGTAGTATGTATTCCATCTTCCAGCTCTTTTAGCGCCGGTGGAAACTCTGAGATCATCTCGTCATCACTGTTTTCGAAGCACTAGGGGAGGTCATCCATATTCTCGGGCTCTTCTTCTGATAATATTATCGCGTGGAAGGTACGAGATCGTTTCCAGGATCGATGTTGATCTGGTTCTACTCTCGTTATACACGTCGCTTTTGGTTCATGGTTCTATGGCGAGCTTACCTTCCAACTGCTGGATAGAGCGAACCTGCCCTGTTGATATTGGTCTTCGAACCAGTTCTTGAAGGTGAAGCAGTCTTCGAGAGGATGTCCTATTGCTCGGTGATAGGAGCAATGGTCTGGGTGGGAGATCTCGTTCGCTTACTCGGGGTGTTTGGACCCTGGAAGTGTCATCATCTGATGCTTTACGATGAGATCGAATATCTTCTTTGTCTTATCTTGGGGAAAAGAATATTTCCGACCCATCTTCTTTATAAAAGACAGATCCAGCTGCTCGACTCTTGTTCGCGTGGCGTCTTGACCCGCTTGGCTGCTGTCGAACGTTTTTTCCGTTCTTTGGTTTATTTTTGCCTCTGTGCCGGGTCTTTTGTATGACGGGCTGGCGACGAGGAGCATTGTTATTCTCCGCGGCCTGTTGAAGGAGGCGTTGCATCTTGGCTTTCTCGTAGATGGTCATTTCGCGATTGTGATCGTTTCGAACCTTTTGACCTGCTTCCCTTATAAGCTTGTCCATCTGTTCTTCGAACGACGGACTTGGCATTTTCACGGCGGGAGCTCGTTCTGGTTCAGGGTTAGCATCTTCCCACAGAGCATCTCCTTCTTCATCAAAGTCATATATGACGTAGCAGTCGCGGAACAGCTCCCGTTTCTTGGATTGAGCATATCCAAGCCCGATCGTTTCCATTCTCCCGTTGGGCAACTTTTGTTGAGTTCCGAGAACATTCCAGATCCTGTTATAGAACCGTACTTGTCGAGCAATTTGCTTAAGGGGTACACCTTGGCGTCTCAAGAGTTTCTTTAGCCCGTCCGTGTAATATCTGGGCAAACGGATGGGCTGGAGCCTGTCAAGTGTAGAATCCGCGCCATGCCAGATTTCTTTCTCCATTTTGGTTTTCCCGGATCAGTAGAATAGGATCGCCTTTTCACCTTTTCGCCTGGGAGGGACGTAGAATGTCTGTAGTTCTTCCACACTGTAGGTATCATGCGCGTCTAGCTCTTTATGATGCTTTGGCGGAACCATGGCAACTTGCAAACTTTGATCTTCATCAGCGAAGGCTTGTATTGATGGCCGAGCAGAGAATACGGCATTTAGTTCATCTTCCGAGTCGCTGCCGAAGATCAACATAGGAGTGGACGGTCCCAGCTTGTTGCACTGGGGTGGACCTGAATAAACTATTTCTTCTTCCTTCTCGGTATCACTCCCGAAGACCGGAATAGTGGTGATAGCTTTGTTCTTGTCCTCCGGTTTGCGACATCTTTTTGTGTCCTCGAAATCTGGCAGGAAGTATTTTGCATCTTCGTACTTTCGGACTTCGTTCATGGAGAGCGGGTTTAGTTCCCCTGTCACAGTGTACTCGAGACTATCTTTGAAATACTTCATACACTGATGTTGTGTAGAATGGATGATATTGTACTCGTGTAACCAAGGCCGGCGGAGCAAAGCGTTATAGCAGGTCTTAGCGTCAATGACGTGGAACTTGATGTCCGTGACGAGCAGCCCAAAGCATAGTGTCAATATTACAGACCCAAGCGTCCGTGATGACTGGGAGTCAAACCCGGAAATGGTGATTTTATCACAAGCGAGGTGCTAAACGCTCATGCAGATTTCTTTCAACACTCTTACATTAACGTGATTGACGGAGGACCCATTGTCAACCAGGATTTTGCCTATCTTGATGTCATGACAGTATCCGGAGACATATAGGGGACGGTTATGCTCGCATGTCCCAAGGAGGAGATCTTCATCGCCGAAGGTGATATCGGCTGTGTGCACTTCTTCTAACTCGTCCTTCATCTTTTCTTCGGCGAGGAAAGCTTGGAATTGTTCAGGCTCCTGCAACGCCTTGATCAGCGAATTTCTTACCTCTTTGGATAGCAGAAGGACGTCGAGAATGCTGAGCTGCGAGGGTATCTTCCTCAGGTGTGCCAGAACGTTGTAGTCTACCTTACTTATCTTTGGCGGGTCTTTGGCTGTCAGCTCTTTGAGGGCTTGGTTATCAAGGATGATATCCTCATGGACCTTTTCTTTCCCCTTATTTTTTCTATTTGACCCACTGTTAGAGGGCCCAAGATTCTTTTCGGGCAGCGTACGATTGCGCAGATGAATATTTTCACAGGTCTTCGGTTCTTCCCCTTTTCCCGAGGTGGACTTCTTAAAGAGAGGGCCAAGAGTCATTTCTTCGTCAGAGTCGCTCCCGAAGGTGAGAACTTGCGGTCCCCCAGCATCGACCATGTGACAGCTGCCGGTAGTTCTTTTACGCTCCTCGGTCATATTTCTTTGCTCCCGACGAGTTTTGCGTTTCATCCACTTAAAATGTTGTCGGTGAGCAACATACCCCTGCCACCAGTTTTTAAAAGCCTTGCACCCTTCGGTGGGGTGCGCAATGTTTCGATGGTATAAGCAGTAGCTAGGATGTATTTCCGCTTCACCAAGAAAGTTCCCTTTGGAGGGTGGCAGCTTCATTCCTGTCGATATGGCTCTGGCGAACCTTTTCCTAGTCTTGAACCTGCTTTTATTTGCGGCGGATGTACTTTGATCCGGCAGGAGCGTTTCAACCCTTTCGTCCAGTCGCCGGCGTTTGGCTTTTTCAAATATGTCCATCTCACGCTCTCGAGCAGCTTTTCTTTTACGAAGAGCTTCGTTCAGGAACGCATCAATCATTTCGTCTGATGGCCTTAGAAGTTCCGGCTCAGGAACTGCCCCTAGTTTCTCTGTAGAAGGAGCTTCTTCATCGTCTATCGACGAGTGAGAGATCACATGGCAACTTGCTACGTAATCTTTAGATTCATCCGACAAGTCTTCTCCATCATCTCCGTCCTCAAGGACGTGACTGAGAAATTCTTGGAGTGTGATTGGAGTCCGCTCCTTCTGGTTACACTCTTCCAGCGCGTCAATCTGCTTTTACAGGTCCGTGCGCCTGTCACCAGGCTTCACGAGCTTCTTGGATTTCTTCTTCTTCTTCGAAGATTTTGACGGCTGGGTGTGAGCGTTTTGACCATCGCTACCAATTCTCGGCATCGGGCGCGGTTTTAGCATTCCTTTAATGATCTCAGGCTCTAGCAGGCTTTTCCACCTGATTGCCGGGCATGTGTGAAGATCCTGCAGCATTCTTTTCGTCTTGGCTGAAAGAGCGACCTCCCATGGAGCTTCTTCTATGAAAGAGTATGATGCCCCCGGTGTGTCCGTCTTCTTGGGAGCGTGTGGCTATGGTGGGTTCACCTTCCAATTCTCGGACAGGGCAAATTTGCCCTGTTGGTATTGATCTTCAATCCAGCTTTTAAAGACGAAGCAATCTTCAATTGGATGGCTTACCGTTTGATAGTAAGGACAATAATTGGGACTATTAGCCTCGCCGGGTTGCAACGGTCGTTTTGGATTCGGAAGATTGATGAGCCTGTTGCGCACCGTTAGTTCGAACAATCTCTTCGTTTTGTCCCGAGGGAAAGAATAAGGACGCTTCATTTTCTCATTATAGTATCGCCGTCTCTCTTCTAGTTGATCCGTTAGTTTTGGGGAACTAGGCTGCTGTTGAGTATTCGCAACGAATGTCTCCTTCCCTTTACCCTTTTCGTTCCGCGGCTCCGGCTTTGGAGGAGACGGTCTATGACCCATCTAGTCCATTTGGGCCAGTTTTTCGATCAAGGCCTGGAACGTGGTCGGCTTGAAGAACATCATGAATTGGGAAATAGTTGCCTGAGGGTCCAGAGTGCCCACGAACATGCCCACCGCCGGCGCTTCTTCGATGCGCTACTCACATTTTGACCATAAATTTCGCCATTGTATTGCGTATTGGACCCACGTTTCACCCGGCTTCACCCTGGCATTGATCAATGCCGTTATTGGGGTGTGTTCACTAGCACTTGCGAAACGCTGGGTGAATAGTAGTTCCATCTCCGCAAAAATCTTGACGGAGTCGTTTGGAAGTTCAGAATACCACTCGAATGCCGTTTCCGACAAACTGCCGACGAACTGGCGAAGTAGCAATTTATCACCTCCGGTGTTGCCATATAGAGCCCTGAACTGGACGACATGCTGGTGGGGATTGCCCGTCCCTTTATATACATGAAATTTAGGGATCGTGTATCCCGACGGGTACTTATTTGGTCATACCAGCCTGGATATGGTCGCCCGGTTTTAACAAGGCCGGCCGCTTCATTCTTCTGGTAAGCTCGTATTTGTTGAGCAATGTCGTCATCTAGAGCAACCTTGGAGATGGTTTCCACTTTGGCTGCTGAAAGAGCCGGAGGAGGGTTCGATGTCTCCCCTTTGTCGTCTTCAATGATGATCGGGGGGTCTTCAGCTGGAGGTTCCGGCTGTAACATCATCCCAGCCATATCTTGGAATAAGAGAGCCATTCGTTTTATATTGGTTGCCTGTTCCGCAGCCTCTTTTTCTTTCCTCTCGAGCATTCTTCGGAGGAACTCGGTGTCAGTTTTTTTTTCCCGACGCTGCTCCGAGGTCTCTGGATTTTCTTTTGGCCCAGTCAGTACGGCCATTGCAGTCAGCATCTCCTGAAGCTTCTGCTACTGTTGTTCCTGAGCCTTCGTTATTGACCGGGCCAGCGGTCGATGTCCCGTAGAAGCACGGCTTTCTTCTTTTCCGGAAGCCATATAAACAATATGTACCATCATGCCCCTAGACTTGGGGCGTCTAGGTTCGGTGTCTCTGCGGTTCGCCGCGGTCACAGGGGCTTTCTATTGCCTCCTTCTCTTGTGAGCAGTTGAAGTCGAGGGGGCCCCACAGCGGGCACCCCGGTAGCTGTCGCCTTTTATGGCTTGACAGGATGGTTATCTCCTTGTCGAGCTTTAAGCTTCTTTGATCAGCGAGAGTAGTCCTAGTCAATCACCGATTCCTGGACCTGTCGCCAGACTTTATAAATTTTGGAGGACAGCCACTGAGGGGGATGCTCCGTCTTCTTTTCTATAGTAATCTCCATAGGTGGAGGAGATCTCCTCAGCACGGCAATTGGAGCGTTCTTGCGAACCCTCCTAAGCAGTTCAAAGTTGTTCCCAGTTGGAACAGCAGCATTGATTTCCACCATCGGAGCTGGCGGAGTTAGCCCAGAGAGGGAGTTGCCCCCAGCTTTCCTTACTCGGCGCCAGTGGCGACGTCGAGCGTGTCGAGCGGATGGAGTTGGTTCAGCTATGGGGATGGCTTCGTCATGCCTCCTGTCTTGACGGAGGGTTGTCGCCGGTGTCAGCCTTTTGAAGATTGACGTTCGCTGAGAAGTAATGTTCAACCTATCGAATACAGACCTCTGGACAGAGGTGACTTCGCCTAGAGTGGGAGCCGGAGTGGCCAGCCTTGTGAAGACTGAATTCTTGTCAGGAGAAGCCTTTCCAATGATTTCGTCCGCTTGAGCCGGGATGGCTATCCGCTTTGGGATGGCTGCTTCAGGTATTGCGGGCTTGTTGGCATTCTGGCCCAGTCTGTTGAAAACTGAGGCATTAGACTTGGACGACCCATTGAGAGGGGCCCGCAGTAGTAGTAAGTCGATCAAAGACCGACTTCTTTGGGGCTTCCTGCGGCAGCATCGGGGCATTGAAGCTCATGGTTGGGATCATAGTCCCAAAGAACAACCCGGTGGTGGCCTGAGTTACTTGGTCCACTGGCATCGTGAACAGGGAGGCCGCCTGGGGCCCGTAGGTTACACCTCCAGATGAGGCGGAACGGGAGTTGTAGTTGCAGCTGGAACGTTTTGTGCAGGTAGACGCTATTGATCTTTCGTTTTCTGCTCGGAACAAGACACCAAATCTTAGTACCTCGAATCCAAGGGCAACCATATCAAACCGCGATTCGTTCGTGAACACGACACACGAAGTGTGGAGTGGGAAGAGGAAAAGGTCCCACCGGGCATGCCAGAATCTGTTCCCCACCGAATACACGGAGATGCGATAAACGTCTCACCTGAATTTTGGGGCAAATGCTAATTGTTGCTATCCGTCCACCTCTCCGAAGATGCCAAGTTGATTTATGGCACCATATATGGAAGGTTTAAACGGATGCGGCCGATGTAGCAGACTTCGTCAGATTCCCCCTCGTTTGAGGGGTTTTTGATTGTGGGGACGCTCTTCCCTGCAGGTGCAAGCCCCTGCAGTTAATTACGCTACCGCATCGCAGTAACCACTTTCTCCTTCTCCAGATGGTCACTTCGTGTCGTGGGTGTTTGTTTTGTTTTTGGTTGTCCATGGATTGTATACGGAAACTAATTTATGTTGTCGCCCGTAAGGCGTGGATTAGTCCAAATCTGTATCTTCTTAGATTTGGGTTTGGGGGTTGGGTTTAAGGATACGTTAGTCTCATTTGGGACTAAGATCAACTTAAACGTTTGTTAAGGATACGTTAGCCTAATTTTAGACTAAGATCAACTTAACGGGATCATTTAGATCCAACAAGAGAGCATTTGGACTCTATTGTTTAGTTTAGAGACATTGCGGTCGATTAGTTTAAGGACATTACGGTCCATTGTTAGTTTAAGGACATCTCGGTCCAAGGTTAAGGACACCATAGTCCGTGAGTTTAAAGACCTCACAGTCAAGGTTAAGAACATCATAGTCCGTGAGTTTAAAGACCCCACAGTCAAGGTTAAGAACATCATAGTCCGTGAGTTTAAAGACCTCACAGTCAAGGTTAAGGACATCATAGTCCATGGGCTTAAGGACCCCACAGTCCATGAAATGTGTGGTTGTCGGGACCCGTCACCTCTCTGAAGACGTTGAAGGATTACAACGACAAATATCAGAGGAGTAAAGAGATGTACCCTCGAACTGACGTGAGTTGGTTGAAAAATCTGTAGTCCAATTTTGGGCTAAGATCTGTGATTTATGAGCATGTGGGCTCAATTAAGCTGAATTTGAGGACTTATGGCCAATCTTGGGCTAAATCCAATCAAATTAAAATGTTTTAACATTTATTTTGGGATGTTAAGTATTTGTTTGAGCTCGGCCCTTTTGACAATGCTGAGTATTGATTTAGCTTCTGACAATGTTTGTCTTTTACTGAATGCTGAGCATTCATCATAGCTCCGGGGCTTATTCAAAGAACAATTTAAGTTCTACCCAAGCGCACATAAAAGCATGTAGTGCGCTTGGCACTATCGCCAGTCAATGAGCACAAGGCACTATGTTTAAAGTGCTTGTGCGCTTGGCGCTTTGCTCCAGATGTGAAGCGCTAATGCGCTTAGCGCTTTGTGCTTAATGAAGAGCACAGATGCGCTATAGTTGAAGCGTTGAGGCGTTTGGCGCCGGTGCCATATAATTAACTGCAGAGCGTTTTTAGTAATGCAGCGCACACGTGAGGAGCACGTGGCGGGCTTAGCGCTGAATGAAGAGCACTAAGGCACTTTTGAATTAGGAGCGCTAAGGCTCTTATTAAATTAGGAGCGCTAAGGCTCTTCTTAGGTTAACTTCGCGCTCTGCAGATTATCTGTTCTTTGATAAGAGGCTCTGTCTCAAAATTCTAAGAACAAAGTTCTTAGTTCATAGGAGATGTTTCAATCTATTTTTGATGAAAGGCTTTGCCTTTATGGATCTGTGATCCTAAGATAATTGAATAATTCTCCCCCTTTTATAATGAGATGTTCATAATCTCTTTTGTGAAAGACAACTTTGTCTTATAGATCTATGATCTGTGAAAGAAGTAAGTACTTCTGATTATATTAAGACGATTTCGGCTGTATATTCTTTTTACCTTGAAAAAGAATTATCTTTCTTCGCCGAGAGTTTCTTCTTCTTCTTGATATTTTCTCAAAGTTTATGGGGGTGTTCCTCTATATGTGACTTGAAGTCTCGGGTCCTTTATATAGGGGAGGCTGATTTGTTCAATCAGTTAAGGAGATTTATTCTCTCATTGATCTGGGAATTTTCCCACCGTCGGATCTTTGATCCAAGGGCTTCTGGGTTACAGAAGGTAATCTTCTTATTTTTTTTAACAAGATTGTGAAATCTTTCCATACAGAATTTATTCTGTCATTTGGTAACTTTTATTCATTGATCCAACGGTGCTCTGATTTACAGAGCACAATCTTGTTATTTGGAAAGATTTTAAGAAATCTTTCATTAACAGAATTTAATTCTGGTTAATTAATGATTTATCATTATTATTAGATCTTTGATCTAACGGTGGAGAACTTTTAGTTCCAGCGCTAGAGCTTTGCGCTCTGCCCATGATGCGCCACTTGGAGCATAGCGCTCATAGCGCTAGTGCACGCGTGCTTTACACGTGGTGCGCTACTTGGAGCGCAGCGCATCTAGCGCTAGCGCCTATGCGCTTTGCACGGGGTGCGCTAGTTGTAGCGTAGCGCTTTTATAAAAGCGCAGTTTTAATTTAAATATTAAATTCTTAATAGAGCTTTGCTCTAATTGAGGAAACAGGCATTAATTAGGATTATTGACATCGCCTGGTTGCAACGGACATTTTGGATCCGGTAGATTGATGGGTCTGTTGCGCACTGTCAGCTCGAACATGTAAGTCCATGTTGCCCACCCCGGTGCTTGCGGGGAGGCGGAAAATGGAATAAAAAACGAATTTTTATGAACTTAGGCAACATGGACTAGACTATGAAGGATCTTTGCTAAACAAAAACAAGCTAAAGCTAACTAGAAACTAGCTAAGTGCTAGAAAGGTTATACCTTGGGCTTTATGTCCTTCTTTCCTTGCTCCTTGGAGTGGTGGAAGGAGGTCACCTTTGTCGTCTTCTCACGTCGAAGAAAGATCCACCCGAAAGCCTCGACCTTTGGCTTCAACTCCAAGCTAGAAGTAACTAGGGTGCAAGAAGTGCTAATCCTTGAACCCTAGATGAGAGTAGAGATTATCAAGAAAGGGTTTTTCTCAAGCTCAAGTGTTTCTCAACACATGAGAGGGGAGAGCTTGAGGGAGAGGAAGAACAAGAGACAGAAAGGAAATAATAGAATGAGAGAAAAATGAACCATTCTCACATATATGTGTGAATTATTGTAATTAGATAATTAGCTAGATAATTGTCATGGTTAATCAAGACATGACCATTATCATTTCATTTTTAATGCAAATTGCAAGGATCAAAGAGCATCTTCCAAAAGAAATGATGATGGTCAAAGTGTCAACCTAGGTCAACAAGTCAAGGAGGTCAAATGGTCAACAACCATAACCATGCACAATTATATTAAACTAATATCAATTAACCATAATACACACATAAGCATTAGGGTTAATAAAATGACAATAGTCATTAACCCTAATCAAAGTCCTCTCCCTCTGTCTCAAGCAACTGTGCATACGCACCCGTATTCATGATCCGAGGAACACGAATACAATGAGAAAAAACCAATCCCAAATCTATACTAGGATCTGGCTTAATCCAAAGCCCGCTAGTATAAGCTGTCCGGACAGCAAACGTGCACAAGTGCGCGGATGTGAACGAACCCTGTCGCAAAACCATGCGACCTCTACTCATTTTGCCTAAAGGCGAATAGCTCTCTGTGTGGGACTCTAAAGACTCGACACTACGCTGGCAGTGGGTTTAACCACAGACTGCAAGCGGTACTAGCTGTACGTAACGGTCCCCAGGTAGATGTCGATAAGAAGACTGACGAGGTGAACCCCATCTAAACTCTTACTGAGCCTGTATGTGACAGTCTCCGTACAGTCCGGTCTATTCGTCTGATACATCGCATGGCGGGCCTGGGGGGCGGTGAACGTCAGTCCCCTAATAGCGGTACAAGTCATGTCGGAGTGTAGCCCAGAACACCCTGAGATAACACTGGAAACCTACCAGTATATCTCACTTGCCCTGGCCAGGGACTACTCGTGTAATGGCTCTCCTGGACACAGCGCGATGTCAACCCCCAATACCGGAAGAGACGAATCCTGTCTAACCGTCACTGCCTCCAAGTGCTTCGGGGCTGCACCCCAAAACTACCTGTTTGCACGACTCCTTTGAGCCGTGGTAGGGTAGTAATCAAAGTGCAGTGGGAACACACTCGAGGCGAAGTGACAGTGTCAAGTCAGCGGACTAAGCTGTACTCATGTCACCTGGGAACTGATAACTGACGATAGGTATAATACCAACCAACAGTTCCCGACGAGTCCTGTCCAGTGTACTCGTAACCTAACGAGCACCCGCATACTATCTCAAGTACGACGTACTGACGGCTGTGGGACAGACCGTCTCCCACGCTGGGATGAGAAGCGCATACGCTAGTCTACTCCGGAGTATCGATGCCCTGTCTCGATAGTCCAACGACTAGGGACCTGTATAAGGATGTGCTTATAGATCACCCAGCTCCCACGAGTGTGAGCGCCATCACAACGCTGGTAATCAAGCAAAGATCCTAAGGGCTCTACTAATATGTATATCAGCGATATGCTAAAAGAAACACATGCACATATTAAAGCAGAGACAAACCAAGTAGCATACTACCATTTCGAGCAAGATTGTATATACAACTGTGAATATCCCAAGCTTCCATCAAGTAATATACAAACTAGTATGATACAGTAATGGCCTCTAGGGTATATACACTAACAGAACAGTCTCCTCGTTTTATCCTGGTGAAACGAGTAAGACGTCCCAGTCTCTCCTCGAGGGATGGGCGTGGACGCATGTTGTTTTGGAGAACAACCGGCCTTAAGTTGCTCGGCTGTTGTTGAGTATTGGCATCGAAAGTTTCTTTTCCTTTCCCTTTTTCATTTCGAGAGTCTGTTTTTGAAGGAGATGGTCTATGACCCATCTGATCCATTTGGGCCAGCTTGTTGATCAAGGCCTGGAAAGTAGTTGGCTTGAAGAACATTATGAATTGCGAAATGGTCGCCTGCGGATCAAGAGTACCCACGAACATGCCTACCGCAGGCGCTTCTTCGATACGCTGCTCGCATTTTGACCATAGATTCTGCCATCGTATCGCGTACTGGACCCAAGTTTCTCCCGGCTTCACCCTGGCATTGATCAATGCCATGATTGGGGTACGTTCGTTCGCGCTCGCAAAACGTTGGGTGAATAGCAACTCCATCTCCGTAAAAGTTTTGACGGAATCGTTGGGAAGCTCTGAATACCATTCAAACGCCGTCTCCGCCAAGCTGCCGACGAATTGGCGAAGCAGTAGCTTATTATCCCCTCCAGTGTTTCCGCAGAGAGCCCTGAACTGAGCGACATGTTGATGGGGATTGCCTATCCCCTTGTATACATGGAATTTGGGAATCGTATATCCTGGCGGGTACTTTATTTGATCATACCAACCCGGATAGGGCCGTCCAGTTCTGACGACTTGGATAGCCGCTTCATTCGCTTGATGAGCTCGTATTTGTTGAGCTATATAATCATCGAGCGTGGCTTTAAAGATGGTCTCCTCCTTGGCTGCTGACAAAGCCGGCAGAGTATTTGATGTCTCTCCTCTATCATCTTCAATTATTACCGGAGGATCTTCGGCTGGAGGGTCCAGCTGGATCATCATGCCCACCATATCTTGGAACAGAAGGGCCATTTGTTTTATATTGGCCGCTTGTTCCGCGGCCTTTTTGTCTTTCGTCTCAAGCATTCTCCGAAGGAATTCGGCATCAGTTTCCTACTCACGGCGCTGCTCCGAGGATGTCTCTGGGCTTGCTTTTGGCCCAGTGAGTGCGGCCATTTGCGTTAGCATTTCCTGAAGCTTCTGTTGCTGCTCTTGGGCTTTTGTTATCGATCGAGTAAGCGATCGATGACCCGTAGAAGCACGGCTTTCCTCTTTTCCGGAATCCATATAAACGGTATGTGTTACTATGCCCCCGGACGTGGGGCGTTTAGATTCAGCATCCTTGCGGTTCGCCGCGGTCTCAGGGGCTTTCTCCGGCCTCCTTTTCTTGTGAGCGGTTGAAGTTGAGGAAGCCGTTGCAGCGGGCACCCAGACGGATGACATCTTCTGTGGTACCACGGGATGGCACTTTTCTTGCCGAGTTTTAATCTTCTTTGGTCGGCGAGAGTAGTCTTGGTCAATCACCGATTCCTGGACCTGTCGCCAGACTTTGTAAATTTTGAAGGACAACCGCCGAGGGGGCTGCTCCGGCTTCTTTTCTGTAGCATTCTCTACAGGTGGAGGAGATTTTTTCAGCACGGCAGTCGGAGAGTTCTTGCGAACCCTCCTAAGCGGTTCAAAGCTGTTCCCTGTTGGAATAGCAGCATTGATTTCCACCATAGGAGCTGGCAGAGTCAGTCCAGACGGGGAGCTGCCCTCAGCCTTCCTTACTCGTCGCCAGTGACGACGGCGATCATGTCGTGCGGATGGGATAGTCTCAGCTATAGGGGTGACTTCATCACGCCCCCTGTCTTGGCGAAGGGTTGTCGCCGGCGTCAGCCTCTTAAAGACCGATGTCCGTTGAGAAGCAATGTCCAATCTGTCAAAGACAGACCTCTGGGCAGGGGAAGCGGCTTTGAGGATTTCGCCCGGAGCGGGAGCCGGAATGGCCAGCCTTGTGAAGACTGACTTCTTGGCAGAAGAAGCCTCTCCAATGATTTTGTTCGCTTGAGCCGGGATGGCTATCCGCTTCGGGATGGACGCTTCAGGTATCACGGGTTTGTTGACGTTCTGGCCCAGTCTGTTGAAAACCGAGGCAGTGGAGTTGGGCGACCCATTGAGAGAGGCCGCGGCAGTAGTAAATCGATCAAAAACCGACTTCTTTGGGGCTTCTTGCGACAGCAGGGGGGCATCGAAGCTCATCGGTGGGATCATGGTCCCAAAGAACAGCCTAGTGGTGGCCTGAACTACTTGCTCCATTGGCATTTTGAATAGGGATGCCGCTTGGGGCCCGTAGGTTACACCTCCAGATGAAGTGGAACGGGAGTGTTTACCCTAATCAGAGCAAAACTATGTTCAAATTCCGAGGCGGGAGATGTAGCAACGCTTCATCTTCCCCCAATCAGAGCAAAGCTCTGCTTTGAAAATTTAAACTTTAATAAATGAAGCAACGCTTCAAATTCTTTGCGCTGCGTGCAACGCGCCGCGTGTCAAGCGCAGACACATCAGCGCAAACAGCGCACCCAATCAGAGCAAAGCTCTATTTAAAGAAAAATTAAATGAAGCAACGCGCCAGTTGCGCAAGCACTGCGCTGCGCGACACGCGTCAGCGCAGATGCGCTAGCGCAGTTGCGCTGCGCTGTGCGCTGCGCGACACGCGTCAGCGCAGATGCGCTCGCGCAGGTGCGCTGCGCGACACGCGTCAGCGCAGATGCGCTAGCGCAGTTGCGCTGCTCTGTGCGCTGCATGACACGTGTCACGCGCTGGGGCATTTGCGCCAAACAGAATAAAGATTTTAAAGAAATCTTTCTGTTCTTGTTAAAACAAGAAGATTTTCTTCTGTAAAACAGAAGCCCTTGGATCAAAGATCCAACGGTGGGGAAAATTCCCCAAATCACTCAGAGAAAAATCTCTTTAACAAATTCAACTAATTTATGAGCACTATAAAAATGACCCTAGGCCCCAATTCAAAGACATCAGCATTTTCTTAAAAAAAAGAAGGGAAAGAGAACTCTGAAGAATTCCTCAAGAACAAAAAGGTAAAAACCTTTAGAAAAAAGAGAAAGTTCTCTCATGAACAGATCATAGATCTAAAAACAAGATCAATGATCTTTAATAAAAAAAATAATAATAAAATAGTGCTTTGCACTTTTATGAACCTTTGGTTCTTTGAGATAAGAAAAACAAGAAAAACTTATCTTTTCTTTGATCTAAATTAGACCAAGAAATCAAATAGTGCTTTGCACTTCTGTTCTTCAATCTAAAAGATTCTTAGTGCTTTGCACTTCCAAACTGCGCTGTTGCGCTCTTGGGAGAGCGCCACGTGTTAGCTACAGAACAACTTGCGCTACGTGCTCTTGAAATAGAGGTTTGCTCTCTAGAATTGGCGCAACTCACCAAGGTACGCCACGTGTCAGCAGCGCAAGCGCAGCGCACTAGCGCAGCGCACTGCGCTTGCATGACACGTGTCGTCATCACAAGCGCTTGCGCTCCCTGATTGGCGCAAAGCGTCTGACAAATGCAATGCATTTCCTAAAGGGCCAGGCCCAAATCAAAAAGACCAACAGGCCAAAATAAATTGCAAAGCAATAAAGAAAAAAAAAGAAGAGGAGAGCCCAAACAAAATGGATGCTCTACATCATTTATAAAAGGGCAGAGCCCAGTCCAAATAAAAATAGAAAATAATGCAATGCATTATTTTAAAAATGGGCCAAGCCCTGGCACAGGTCTAACAGACCAATAACAAATAAAAGTGTTGAATATTTTTTTTAACTGGACTTAGCCTAATTTTTTGCCGTAATTCCTCAAATTAAATTGACTGAGTAAGTTTGCTCTCTCTTAAATCAATTTACGACCGGTTCGAGGGTACATCTCCGAACTCCTCTGACTCCCATCGTTGTAATCCTTCAACGACGTCAGAGAGGTGACGGGTCCCGACGACCACACATCGATACGGACTGCGGGGTCCTTAAACTCGTGGACCGAAACATCCTTAAACTAATATCGGACCGAAACGTCTTTAAACTAATATTCATCCCAAAATGGGAATATTGGACCGAAACGTCCTTAAACTAATATTGGACCGAAACGTCCTTAAACTAATGATGGACCACCACGTCCTTAAACTGGCGATGGACCACCACGTCCCTGAACTGGAACATGGACCACCACGTCCCTAAACTGGAACAATAGAGCCTCCAAATGCTCTTTTGCCGGATCTAAACGGTCCCATTTAAGTTGATCTTAGCCCCAAACACGGCTAACGTATCCTTAAACATTCAAATGGACTATAAAACTCTAAATCAACTTTGGTTCAAGGGTACATCTCTGAACTCCTCTGACACCTATCGTTGTAATTCTTCAACAACGTCAGAGAGGTGACGAGTCCTGACGGCCATATAATAAATGGATCACCACGTTAAGTTGATCTTAGTCTCAAACAGGACTAACGTATCCTTAACGAACGTTTAAGTTGATCTTAGCCTCAATACGGCTAACGTATCCTTAAACTAAAAACACCAAACCCAAATCTAAGTAAATACGGATTTGGACTAATCCACGTCCTACGGGCGACGGCATTACTCAGTCTCCGTATACAATCCACGGGCAACCACAAACAAAACAAACACCCACGACACGAAGTGAAATTCTGGAGAAGGAGAAAGTTGTTACCGCGATGCGGTAGCGTAATTAACTGCAGGGGCTTGCGCCTGCAGGGAAGAGCGTCCCTACAATTAAAAACCCCTCAAACGAGGGGGAATCTGACGAAGTCTGCTACATCGGCCGCATCCGTCTAAACCTCCGATACACGGTGCCATAAATCAACTTGGTATCTTCGGAGAGGTGGACAGATAAAACCTAATAGTATCTGCCCCGAACCTCAGGCAAGACGTCCCCACGTCGTCTCGGCCGCCGTTCGGAGGGGAACAGATTCTGGCACGCCCGGTGGGACCTTTTCCTCTTTCCACTCCACACTTCGTGTGTCGTTTTCGCGAGCCAATCGCGGTTTGTTAACGGTTGCCTTTGGATTTCAAGTTACTAAGATTTGGTCTTTTGCCTGGCGCAGAACTCAAGATTCAATGGCATTTAACTGCACCAACTGCTCGAAATGCCACTGCAACGGACGCTCCACCTCACCAGGAAGTGTAGCATATGGGCCCCAAGCGGCTTCCTTCCTCGCTCTGCCGATAGACCAGGTGACCCAAGCTACCACTGGCCTGTTCTTCGGGACCAAGATCCCACCTACAAGCTTCTCTGAGCCAATACCTGCACCGGAAGTGAATAAGAAGTCGGTCTTCGACCGGCTCACTGCTACGACGACCCCTGTCAATGGGTCGCCCACTACCAAACCGACAGCCTCTGTTTTCACCAGGCTAAATCAGAACTCTAAATTGGCTGTCCCAAGGAAGACAATAACTGCTGCTCCAGAAGTCGTCAAGGCGGCTTCCCCTGTCAAAGAGTCAGTCTTTTCAAGACTGACGATTCCTGCTCCTGCCCCTGCCCAAGGATCTGTCTTCGACAGGTTAAATATCATCCCTCAAAGGACAACCTCAGTCTTTGAGAGGTTAACACCAGCGACGCCTCATTCAGACAGGGGGCAAAAAGAAGCTGTCTTTATCTCCGAGCCAGTCCCAATGGCTCGTCATGCTCGACGTCGCCATTGGCGATGAGTGAGGAAGGCAGGGGGCAACTCCCCCTCAGGGCTAACTCCACCAGCTCCAGAGGTAGAAGTCAACGCTGCTGTTCCAACTGGGAACAGCTTTGAACTGCTGAGGAGGGTACGTAAGAACTCTCCAACCGCTACACTGAAAAGATCTCCTCCACCTGCGGAGAGAGTTCCGGAAACGAAGCAAGAACAGCCCCCTCAACGGCTGTCCTCAAAAATATACAAGGTTTGGCGTAGGGTTCAAGACTCCGTGATTGACCCAGGTTATTCTCGTCAACAGAAGAAGGCGAAGGTGCAAAAAGAAAAGGACCGTCCTATTAAACAACAGAGGACAACAATCACCAAGATGCCCATTGCAACGGCCCCCTCCACTTCAACGACCCACAAAAGAAGAAGGCCGGAGAAAACCCCCGCGCCCGCGGCAAATGCCAAAGGTGGTGAGCCTAAACACCCTAAGTCCGGGGACATGATAGTTCATACAGTTTATGTGGTATCGGGAAAGGAGGATAGCCGCATATCAACAGGTCATAGACCGCACACGAGGTCAGTGACCAAGGCTCAGGAGCAGCAACAGAAGCTCCAAGAAATGATGAACGCTATGGCCGCACTTACAGGGCCAAAAGAAACCCCTGAAACGTCCTCGGACGAGCGTCAAGAACAAGAAACTGACGGTGAATTCCTTCGTCGCGTACTGGAGAAGAAGGATAAAGAAGATGCGGAACAGGCAGCCAACATAAAGAAAATGGCCCTCCTGTTCCAGGATATGGTGGGTATGATGATTCAACAAGATCCACCTGCTGAAGATCCCCCGATCATCCTTGAAGACGATAGGGGAGAGAGGTCGAATCCTCCGCCAGCTCTGTCAGCAGCTAAAGAAGAGACAATCTCCAAAGCCGATCTGGACGGATACATAGCTCAGCAGATCCGGGTCCATCAAGCTACGGAAGCAGCTGGCCAGGTCGTAAAAACAGGACGGCCATATCCAAGTTGGTATGATCAAATCAAGTACCCACCCGGTTACACAATTCCCAAGTTCCATGTCTACAAAGGGACGGGTAATCCTCACCAACATGTTGCCCAGTTCAGGGCACTCTGCGGCAACACCGGTGGTGATGACAAACTTTTACTTCGCCAGTTTGTTGGAAGTTTATCGATACGGCGTTCGAATGGTACTCTGAGCTCCCGAACGACTCTATCAAAACCTTCGCGGAAATGAAACTGTTGTTTACTCAGCGTTTTGCAAGCGCCAGTGAACGTACCCCGATGACGGCACAGATTAACGCCAGGGTAAAGCCAGGCGAGACGTGGGTTCAGTACGCTATACGATGGCGGAACTTATGGTCGAAGTGCGAGCAGCGCATTGAAGAAGCTCCCGCAGTGGGTATGTTTGTGGGAACCCTCGATCCACAAGCAACCATCTCGCAGTTTATGATGTTTTTCAAGCTGACTACCTTCCAGGCCTTGATTGACAAGCTAGCACAGATGGATCAGATGGGCCATAAACCTCCTCTTCCAAAGCCGGACTCCCGAAATGACAAAGGGAAGGGAAAAGCGATCGTCGTCGCTAATACTCAACAACAACCGAGCAACTCGAAGCCAGTCGTGCGTCAAAATAATATGTGCCCGTACGTAGACCTTGAGGAGAGACTAGGGCGTCCTTACTCGTTTCCCCGCGATAAAACGAGAAGGTTATTTGAGCTGGCATTACGCAACAGACTCATAAATCTGCCGGATCCAAAACGTCCGTTGCAACCAAGTGACGTCAACGAGCCCAACTACTGTCCTTATCATCGAGTACTAGGCCATCCGATCGAAGATTGCTACGTTTTCAAAAATTGGCTTGAAAACCAGTACCGACAGGGCAAGTTCGCGTTATCTGACAAATGGAAGGTGAATCCCCCACAGCCCCAAACCTCTAAGGGGACGAATACGCCGGGGGCAACATGCTCCGTCATTGAAGAAGCTCCTTGGGAGGTTGTATTATCAGCCAAGACAAAGAGGATGCTAAATGATCTTCAGACATGCCCAGCGATCAAATGGAAGAACCCGTTGGAACCGCAGGTCATTGAAGGGATGTTGAAGCCACGTCCAACCCCAAAGACCGATGGTAGTGGCTCAAGCACTCGCAACCAGCCGTCAAAATCCTCGAAGAAGAAGAAAAAGAAGTCAAAGAAGCCCGTGAAGCCTGGCGACAAGCGCACGGACCTGCAAAAACAAATTGACGCGCTGGAGGAATACAACCAGAAGGCACGGACTCCCATTACATTCCGAGAGTTTATCAACCACGTCTTTCAAGAGGAATGTGAGGGAGAAAGTTTGTCAGATGAATCTGAAGAATGCGTGGCGAGCTGTCATATGATTTCCCATTCGTTCACGAACGATGAGGAGACTTCTTGTACTGAAACGTTGGGGGCAGATCCTGAATCAAAAATTCTGGGGCCATCAGATGAGGAAATTGACGCATTCCTCAACGAAGCTTGATTAAAAAGCAGAGCTGATCGGGAGCGCGAGGAGGTTATATTCGAAAGGGCCAAACGCCAGCGCCTTGACGAAAGAATTGAGATACTCCCGCTGGAGCGAAGTACACCCACTGCGGACAAAAGCCAATTCAAGATGAGGAAAAAGTTTGCTAAGGCCATATCAATGGGCATGAAGCTACCATCCTCTGAATGAAACATCACCGGTGAAGTAGAAACGCACCCCTCCTATTGCTTGTATTATCAGAAGGTTTCACACCCCACTGAAGAGTGCAAAGCTTTCGATAGATGGTGGCAAGGATATGTTGCTCACCGGCAGCATTTTAAGCGGGAAAAGCGCAAAACTCGCCGAGAACGGAACGATACGACCGAAGGGCTTAACAGAACCACCAGCAATTGTCGCATGGTCAACACCGGGAGATCACAAGTGCTCACGTTCGGGAGCGATTCTGATGAAGAGCTAGAACTTGCCCCTCTCTTTAAAGAGTCCGCTTCAGGAAAAGAAGAAGAACCGAAGATCTGCGAAAATATCCGGCTGCGGAATCGGACGCTGCCTGAAAAGAACCTCGGACCCTTAAACAGAAAAGATAAAGGGAAAGAAAAGGTCTCTGAAGATATCGTCTTAGATGACCAAGTGGTGGAAGAGCTAAGCGCCAAGGACCCGCCGAAGAAGAATAAGGTGGATTACAACGTCTTAGCACATCTGAGGAAGCTGCCCTCACAGCTCAGCATTCTTGACGCCCTTTTGCTATCAAAAGAGGCGAGAGATTCGTTGATTAAGGCACTCCAAGATCCAGAACAATTCTAAGCATGCCTGGCCGAGGAAAAGATGAAGGATGAATTGGAGGAAGTGCACACGGCCGATGTCACTTTCGGCGACGAGGACCTTCTCTTTGGGATGTGCGAAAACAATCGCCCCCTCTAAGTCTCAGGATACTGTCACGATATAAAGATAGGCAAAATCCTGATCGACAATGGATCCTCCGTTAATCTCCTCAATGTACGGGTCTTAAAAGAAATCTGCATGAGTGTCCAGCACTTTGCTCGTGACAAGATCACCATCTCCGGGTTCGACTCCCAGTCATCAAGAACTCTTGGGTCTGTGATACTGACGCTACGCTTCGGGCTACGCGTCACGGACATTAAGTTCCACGTCATAGACGCCAAGACATGCTACAACACTTTGCTCGGCCGACCATGGTTACACGAGTACAACATCATCCCTTCTACACAACATCAGTGTATGAAGTATTTTAAGGATGTTTTCAAGTATACCGTGACGGGAGAACTGAACCCGTTCTCTGTGAACGAGGTCCGCAAATACGAAGATGCCAAATACTTCTTACCGGATTTCGAAGATTCGGAGAAGTGTCATAAGCCGGAGAATAAAGCTAATGCCACCATCCCTGTCTTCGGCAGTGATACCAAGGAGGAAGAGGAGATAGTGAATTCGGGTCCGCCCCAACACAACAAGCCAGGAACCTCCGCTCCTACGTTGATCTTTGGTAGAGACTCGGAAGATGAGATCCATGCTATATTCTCTGCTCGACCTTCAATACGAAAGTTCGCTGACGAAGAACAAAGTCTACAAGTCGCCATGGTGCCTCTTAAACACCATAAAGAACTGGATGCACTTAATATTTACAATGTAGAAGAGCTGCAAACGTTCTATATCCCTCCCAGGCGAGAAAGCGAGAAAACAATTCTGTTCTACCACTCTAAAGAAACCAAAGTGGAAAAAGAAATCTGGCATGGCGCGGATCCTACGCTTGATAGGCTTCAGCCCATCCGTCTCCCCAGATATTACACGGAGGGTCTGAAAAAGCTGCTGAAACGCCAGGGGATATCCTTCAAACAGACCGTTCGAAAATCCAAGTTCTATGAAAAAGTCTGGAACGTCCCCGGAACTCAACGCAAACTGCCTAATGGGAGAATGGAGAAAAAAGGACTTGGATACATCCTGTCAAAGAAACGAGAGCTACTAAACAGCTGCTATGTCATGTATGACTTCGATGAGGAAGCGGATGCTCAATGGGAGGACGCTAATCCTGAGACAGCGAAAGTTCCAGATGCAAAAGAGCCCAGTCCGTCGTTCGAACAACGAATGGACAAGCTTATAAGGGAAGCAGGTCAAAAAGTCCGGGACGACCATAACCGCGAAATGGCCATCTACGAGAAAGCCAGAACGCAACGCCTCCTTTAACAGGCCGTGAAAGATGAAAATGCCGCTCCTTGTCAACCTGTTATAAAGAAGGCTCAACGCAAAAACAGAAATAGGTCGAAAGGCCAAAAAGGCGCTCAACAGCAACAAAGCAGGGCTAAGAAGCCACGCAAACGGGAGTTGAGCGTTATTGATCTATCCCTCGTGAAGAAAATGGGTCGAGCATACTCTTTTCCTCGGGATACGACGAAGAGGATACTTGATCTTGCTCTAAAACATCAAATGCTTACGCTGCCGGAGTCTAAACACCCCGAACAAGCGAGCAAAGTCTCACACCCGGACTATTGCTCTTACCATCGAGTAATTAGGCATCCTTTTGAAGATTGCTTCACTTTCAAGAATTGGGTTGAAGATCAGTATCAGCTTGGCAAATTCACTCTGTCTAACAGCTGGAGGGTAGCGCCGCCACAAAAGCACGAGCCCAAGGCCACGAAAGAAGAACCGGTTCCACATTGGGATTGGAAGCAATTTCGCACCTGTCACATGATTACAATATTAAAAGAAGAGCCCGAGGACATAGATGAGCTCCCCTGGTGCTTCGAAACAGCAACGATGAGGTGATCTCAGAATTTCCACCAGCTCCGAAAGAACTGGAAGATGGCATACATACTACTGCAGATAACCTCAAGAAGATTGAGTTGGGATCGGCAGACGATCCGCGACCGACATTCATCAGCGAGCTGCTATCTGAAGAAAGGGTGGCTGCGTTAAAGGACGTGCTTCTACAGCATAGAGATTGCTTCGCATGGAACTATTCTGAAATGCCGGGACTAGATCCAGAAATTGTTGTACACAGATTGGCGATATCCCCGGACATCAAGCCAGTCAAACAGGCGCCGAGGAGAATGCGGCTCGAGCTTGAGATGAGCATCAATGCCGAGGTCAAAAAGTTGATCGACTCTGGCTTTATTCAGGAGGTTCAATATCCGGAATGGATCGCCAACATTGTCCCAGTGATGAAGAAAAATGGGACAGTGCGTATATGCGTGGACTTCCGTGATCTCAATAAAGCCTGCTCGAAAGACGATTTCCCAGTGCCAGTCACCGAACTGATGATAGACAACACGTCAACTCATAAGGTTTTCTCCTTCATGGACGGCTCGTCAGGTTATAATCAGATAAAAATGCATCCCGAAGACCAGAAGCACACAGCCTTCAGGACCCCTTTGGGAATATTCTGTTATAAAGCGATGCCCTTCGGATTAAAGAACGCCGGTGCCACTTACCAAAGGGCCATGACGAAGATCTTCGATGACCTTATACATGAAATCGTCGAGTGCTATATCGACGACCTCGTGGTTAAGAGCAAATCATACGAGGAACATCTCGAGCATCTAAAGACTGTATTTCAACGCCTTCGACAATACAGCTTGAAGATGAACCCTCTTAAGTGTGCATTCGGAGTTTCCTCGGGCAAATTCTTAGGATTCATCATCCGACACCGGGGTATCGAAATAGATCCGTCCAAGATTTATGCGATCATGGAAATGCCTCCGCCAAGGACTCTCAAACAGTTGCGGTCTCTCCAAGGAAAGCTCGCATATATTCGGCGATTTATAGCCAACCTCTCTGGCAAGTGCCGCCCTTACAGTCACCTGATGAAGAAGGGAACTCCATTCGTCTGGGATCAAAAATGCCAAGGCGTGCTGGACGAAATTAAACAGTACCTGCAGAACCCGCCGGTGTTGGCTGCTCCGGTCAAGGGAAAACCCCTCATTCTTTATACAACCGCCCTCGAAAGTTCCTTAGGCACATTATGGGCACAAAAGAACGATCAAGGGAAAGAAAGAGCACTCTACTACTTAAGTCGAGTTCTGCTGGGGGCAGAAAGCAACTACTCCCCCATTGATAAACACTGCCTGGCGTTGATATTCGCGATAACAAAGCTCAGGCACTATGCGCTGGCGCATGAGGTCCGTCTCATTTCGAAGGTGGACCCTCTTAAGTATTTAATGTCAAAGGCCATACTGACAGGTCGACTCGCTAAATGGGCTCTGCTTTTGATGGAGTTCTCGATAACGTATCAACCTCTCAAGGCAGTGAAAGGCCAGGCCATCGCCGACTTCCTTGCTGAGCATCCGATACCCGCCGATTCTCCTCTGAGCTGTGATCTACCAGACGAGCATGCGTTCGACGCAATCGACGGTGATGATACCCGATGGGAGCTCTTTTTCGATGGAATGTCTTCCATGAAGAAGCGCAAACAAAGTACCCCTATAATCAAATCGGGGGTAGGCCTCATCTTCGTGACTCCACAAGGAGGGATAATGCGTTTCGCTTTCTCCTTAACAGAGCCGAGGACGAATAACGAAGCCGAGTATGAAGCCTTGATAGCAGGTCTTGAGATCGCCATCGACATGGGAATTGAAAACCTCCTCATATACGGAGATTCTCAACTGGTCGTTAGTCAAGTAAACGGCGACTACCAAACGTGCAAACCGGAGTTGGTGAAGTACGGGGAAAAGGTGCAACAACTGTTGACCAAAATTCCCTCCTATACTTTGGAGAACATACCGCGCGCGGAAAACAGCAAAGCAGACGAATTGGCCAAACTTGCTAAAGAGCCGGCTGACGAGAACCTCGATGACGTCAGAATCATGGTACAAAGCCATCGGGTACTTTCCCCAGCAGAAATATCTCTGGAATCATCCGAAGAAAAAGGAGCAAGCGAGCAGACGACCCGCAAGTAAAAGATTGGGAAAATACCGAGGATTGGAGAGAAGTCTTCATAGACTACTTTAAATCCCACCGAATGCCTGAAGAAGCGTCCACAAGACATCAGCTCATGAAACGAGCTCTGTCTTTCGCCTTCGTCAATGATACTCTGTACAAGAGGTCGTTTGATTCTCTGTGGCTGAGATGCTTAGGACCTGACGAAGCGAAAAGAGTCGTCCAGGAAGTTCACGATGGACTCTGCGGTTCTCACCAAGCGGGCCCAAAGATGAAGTTAAAGATCAAACGGATGGGCTACTACTGGCCCACGATGATTCAGGACTGCCTCGAATATGCGAAGCAGTGTCACTCATGTCAAATTCATGGGGATTTCATCTATCAGCATCCAAATCCATTACATCCGACGGTAGCTAGCTGGCCGTTCGAGATGTGGGGAACTGACATAGTCGGCCCTATCGAACCAGCATCGTCTAGGGGACATCGTTTCATCCTGGCGACGACTGACTACTTCTCTAAATGGGCAGAAGCAGTACCGTTAAGAGAGGTTAAGACGGAGAATATCCTCTATTTCTTCAAGACGCATGTCATATATCGGTTTGGAACTCCGCGACGGATCATCTCCGATAACGGGCCAGCTTACAGAAGCCACAAGATCAGTCGTTTTGCGCAGCAGCACAATATAAACTGGAGATATTCCTCGGTTTATAATCCGCGAGCTAACGGTCTAGCTGAGGCCTTCAACGATACCTTGACGAAGATCATAAAGAAAACGGTGTCCCGAAATAAGAGAGACTGGCACGAGAGACTGCAAGAGGCTCTTTGGGCGTATCGAACTACGTTCTAGATGGCCACGAACACAACGCCGTACGCGTTGGTATTTGGGACGGAAGCAGTGCTCCCCCTTGGGATAGAGTTACCCTCTCTACGAGTGGCAGTCCACTACGAGCTGACGGATGAAGAAAATGCTCACCTTCGGCTTGAGGAGCTTGACGCCCTTGATGAAACCCGGCTCATAGCGCAACAAAATCTGGAAGCTTATAAAGCAAAGATGACGCGCTCATATGAAAGATTGGCCCGACCGAGGACATTCCGCCAAGGCGAACTTGTGCTAGTGGTCAAAAGGCCTATGATCCCCAATCGTGCCAAGCGGGGAAAATTCGAGCCAAACTACGAAGGCCCGTACATCGTAGATAAGGTATATCAGGGTGGGGCCTATCTACTCATGGACATGCACGGTGAAAGGCCTTTCAGGTCAATAAACGGTCGCTTCCTAAAGAGATACTACGCTTAATGAGCCACAGCCTAGGTCAATGATAGATGACGACGACTATGTCCGCTCGCTATCCTCCTAAGCTCAAACTCTATCAGCAGTAACCAGCCTTCTCAAAGTCGGACCGAAATGTCCTTAAACTAATAGCAGACCGAAACGTCTTTAAACTACTACCGCAGCATCTTTAGGCTGACAAGATATAAAAAAAACAAAAATATATATATAAAAATTTTAAAAAAAACGGTATGTCCATAAGCAAAAAGGGCACGGATGAAAACCCGAAAGGGCTCCGTGGGTAAAAACAGCATGGCTACCGACGAGTGTTCGTGAAAACCTGAAAGGGCACGACCTCGTAAAAATATATATATATATATATAAATAAAAAGAATAAAAAAAACGGTATGTCCATAAGCAAAATGGGCACGGATGAAAACCCGAAAGGGCTCCGTGAGTAAAAACAGCAAGGCTACCGGCGAGTGTTTGTGAAAACCCGAAAGGGCGCAACCTCGTTAAAGAACACTTACAAGATCCTCTCGACCTTGTAAGGAGAAACCACCCGCGTGAGATCCTTACGACTCATAAGGGAGCAACACACTTAGGGATCCCCGCGATTCCTAAGGAGAAAATACACTTGCGAGACCCTCACGACTCGTAAGGAGAACTCTCTTATGGGACCCTCACGGCCCATAAGATTTGAAAGTCTTAAGTTACAGAAACCTAAACCTGTGCTTAAGCAACTCCCACAACTCCCGATATTGCCCTACAAGTGGCTCAATACTGACCCTTGTATACGATCCACGGGCGCGAATAAACATTTCCCTAATCAAGTCCCATCCGAGACTGGGGATATGTTCGCATGACGAACAACCCTTATAAGTCCTCTCGACTTACAAGGAGAAAATCCTCTTATAGGATCCTTACGACTTACAGAGAAACAAAACACTTAGGAATCCTCACGATTCCTAAGAAGAAAATACACCTACAAGATCCTCACGACTTGTAGGGAGAAATACCTTTGTGAGACCCTTACGGCTCATGAAGTCAAAACCCTTAGTCGACAGGACCTTAACCCTATTCGCTAAGCCACCCTTGTTCGACATCGACAGAAGTAGATGATGATTCGCTCCTGGCAATATCCTAGTTGTAGCGGTGCTGATGCCGAGATCGGCGTCTAATTTCAGGTCTACGACGAAAAGCCAGTAGGCCGCACATGCATATGAAATAGCCGAAATGATGGGGCAACTTGCAATAAAAAGCAGCAAGTGAAAATGTATGCATGAAAAATAGTCGAAATGATTGGGCAACTCGCAATAAAAAGCAGCGAGTAAAAATAAAAAATAGCCGAAATGATTAGGCAACTCGCAATAAAAAGCAGCGAGTAAAAATAAAATAAATAGGCGAAATGATTGGGCACCGCGAAAAATAGCCGAAATGATTGGGAAATCGCGACCTTCGCGATATAAAAGCTGAAATGATAGAGCATCGCGGAGATGAAACAAAAAAAATGATGATAAAACTTTGGCCCTACAGTTAAGATCACATCGATCCCTGTATACAATCCAAGGGCGTAAACAAAGAGGGAACCATACTTTCCCAACAGGCTCCGCCAGAAGACGAAGCCAAATCTTGATAGTTCAGTCCAACTCCGAAGAAACCAGTGTCTTCAGCAAATTTCTCAACTCACGGATACAAACACTCCTTGACGAGAGCCTCCCGATTCGTGTCGACTCGCAGAGCAACCAGTGCCTCCGTGGGAAATTCTCGACTCGTTTCAAAGCCCAAGGAAACAAATAATCCTTGGCGCTTGGGAAACAAATAATCCTTGGCGCTTGGGAAACAAATAATCCCTAACAAATTCCTCGACTCACGGATACAAACACTCTTTGACGAAAGCCTCCCGATTCGCGTCGACTCGCAGAGCAACCAGTGCCTCCGTAGGAAATTCTCGACTCGTTTCAAACCCCAAGGAAACAAATAATCCTCGGCGCTAGGGAAACAAATAATCCTTAGCAAATTCCTTGACTCACGGATACAAACACTCCTTGACGAGAGCCTCCTGATCCGCGTCGACTCGCAGAGCCACCAGTGCCTCCGTGGGAAATTCTCGACTCGTTTCAAACCCCAAGGAAACAAATAATTCTTGGCGCTTGGGAAACAAATAATCCCTAGCAAATTCCTCGACTCACGGATACAAACACTCCTTGACAAAAGCCTCCTGATCCGCGTCGACTCGCAGAGCCACCAGTGCCTCCGTGGGAAATTCTTGACTCGCTTCAAACCCCAAGGAAACAAATAATCCTTGGTGCTTGGGAAACAAATAATCCCTAGCAAACTCCTCGACTCACGGATACAAACACTCCTTGACGAGAACCTCCTGATCCGCGTCGACTCGCAGAGTCACCAGTGCCTCCGTGGGAAATTCTCGACTCGTTTCAAACCCCAAGGAAACAAATAATCCTTGGCGCTTGGGAAATAAATAATCCCTAGCAAATTTCTCGACTCACGGATACAAATACTCCTTGACGAGAGCCTCCTAATCCGCGTCGACTCGCAGAACCACCAGTGCCTCCGTGGGAAACTCTCGACTCGTTTCAAACCCCAAGGAAACAAATAATCCTTGGCGCTTGGGAAACAAATAATCCCTAGCAAATTCCTCGACTCACGGATACAAACACTCCTTGACGAGAGCCTCCTAATTCGCATCGGCTCGCAGAGAAACCAGTGTCTCCACGGGAAATTCCCGATTCGTCTCAACTTGCAAGATGAAGCCTCAGGCAGCAAGGACTAAAAAACTTGCTTACTGAACAATGGGACCCTGCAAGTCGATCCAAAAAGGTCTCTTGCATACTATTCACGGGTCTCACTCTCCAAATTCAAATCTCGACAAGGAGGGAAACAACCGCTTGCGGGCCCTCTCGACTCGTAAGAGGGAAAAATTCTCTTATAGGATCCTTACGACTTATAAGAGAAAACCACACTTAGGAATCCTCACGATTCCTAAGGAGAAAAACCCACCTACGAGATCCTCTCAATCCGTAGGGAGAAAAGTCTCTATGAGACCTTCACGGCTCATAGAGTTGAAAAATCTTAGGCAGCAGATCTGAACCTGCGGCCTAAGCCATCGCTGTTTCTTGAGAGGGTCGGGATACTCGCTCTAATCATCCGTCAACCATGGTTATTAAAACGGCCTGCTAACAATAAAAGAAAGAAAAAAATGACAGAAAGAACATCCGATTTACATTTGACCAAGCGTTCGAGACGCACTCATTTATACATGGGCAGAAGACTCAGGACGAGAAATAAGACAAGCTGAAATTAAAAAAAAGGGTTTCCATTCATATTGCTAAAATTCTTACAATCATAAAAGCAATGAATAAGAAACATTATTCAAATTATTACAATGGTATAACCTCAGATCCGGGACACGGATTGAGGAATTCAAAAGTAAGGCCATCCAGAGTTCTTCTAGCCTTTCTAATTATTCTTATGCGCAGCATCTCGCGCTCCTGTGTGTCAAGATCCTCGGCAAGCCCTCCCGACCTTCGATAAGCAGCAACTATCGTTGTCTGCTGGAAGATTTGATGTAGGATGTCAATGAGGTTGTCCCGCCGTTTCTTCGAGATCAGTCCCGTCAGGTACACTGAATGCACCTTGTCTTCGGCATTATCCAGTGCATTGAGCGGTAGGGCCTCGTGAAGACCCGGAAGTGCTCTCCATATTGCTCCCAGCACGAATTTCAAGAGAGCCGAATGATGAGGAAGCAGCCAACCACCGCTTGCATTCAGACGACCCATGACCTCTGCACATTGAGCGTCTGTAAACTCCTGGTTTTGTTGACGACCCTGTGCGCGGATATCATCATAGGTGATGAACTCGTGCAAACTGTATAGACGCACCGCCATTATGCCTGGAGGAAATACCACAGGAAGATTAGCGATAGAAGAAAAAGATAATATACACAGAAGGCTAAATTCCTCGAGGGCAAAGCTCTGTTCAGGGATTAGAACCCATGAACAAAAGCTCTGCAGATCTATAAGTTTTTTGAGAGTGAAGCTCTGTTTATGAAACCCCAATGGAGATCTCTTTAGATCAAAAGATCTGTAAGAGCAAAGCTCTTTGGTTGAGATTAATTTAAATTAATTCGATTTACATTAATTTTACCTAAAGTTTCTAACTTTGAAAATGAGCAAAGCTCTGCCGGTGAACCCCCGAAGGGATTTTCTTTAGATCAGAAGATCTATGAGAGCAAAGCTCTATTGGTTAAGATTAATCAAAATTAATTTAATCTAAGAATCAATTTTACCTAAAGTTTTTCTAAAAACTTTGGAAAGGAGAGCAAGGCTCTGGAGTTCTTGAAGGCAAGAGCAAAGCTTTGAAATTTCTTGAAAATAAAAATCTGAAAGATGATAAGCATCTGTGGGGGACCAAAGGTCCTATTTATAGGCATCAAGTGCCTCATCAACTTCCAAAAGTTGCCACGGCGGTTGGGATTCCGCCACCGTTGCGCTCACGTTTGGGGCCACGTAAGCGCAACGGTGGGGGGGCATTTGTTTACCCCAATCAGAGCAAAGCTCTGTTCAAATTCCGAGGCGGAAGATGAAGCAACCCCCAATCAGAGCAAAGCTCTGCTTTGAAAATTTAAATTTTAATAAATGAAGCAACGCTTCAAATTCTTTGCGCTGCATGCAACGCGCCGCGTGTCAAGCGCAGACACATCAGCGCAGCGCCCAAAACAGCGCACCCAATCAGAGCAAAGCTCTATTTAAAGAAAAATTAAATGAAGCAACGCTTCAGCTGCGCAAGCACTGCGCTGCGCGACACGCGTCAGCGCAAATGCGCTAGCGCGGTTGCGCTGCGCGACACGCGTCAGCGCAGGTGCGCTGCGCGACACGTGTCAGCGCAGTTGCGCTGCTCTGTGCGCTGCATGACACGTATCACGCGCTGGGGCATTTGCGCCAAACAGAATAAAGATTTTAAAGAAATCTTTCTGTTCTTGTTAAAACAAGAAGATTTTCTTCTGTAAAACAGAAGCCCTTGGATCAAAGATCCAACGGTGGGGAAAATTCCCCAAATCACTCAGAGAAAGATCTCTTTAACAAATTCAACTAATTTATGTGCACTATAAAAAGGACCCTAGGCTTCAATTCAAAGGCATCAACATTTTCTATAAAAAAAAGAAAGGAAAGAGAACTCTGAAGAATTCCTCAAGAACAAAAAGGTAAAAACCTTTAGAAAAAAGAGAAAGTTCTCTCATGAACAGATCATAGATCTAAAAACAAGATCAATGATCTTTAATAAAAAAATAATAATAATAAAATAATGCTTTGCACTTTTATGAACCTTTGGTTCTTTGAGATAAGAAAAACAAGAAAAACTTATCTTTTCTTTGATCTAAATTAGATCAAGAAATCAAATAGTGCTTTGCACTTCTGTTCTTGAATCTAAAAGATTCTTAGTGCTTTGCACTTCCAAACTGCGCTGTTGCGCTCTTGGGAGAGCGCCACGTGTCAGCTACAGAACAACTTGCGCAACGCGCTCTTGAAATAAAGCTTTGCTATCTGGAATTAGCGCAACTCACCAAGGTACGCCACGTGTCAGCAGCGTAAGCGCAGCGCACTGCGCTTGCATGACACGTGTCGTCATCACAAGCGCTTGCGCTCCTTGATTGGCGCAAAGCGTCTGACAAATGCAATGCATTTCCTAAAGGGCCAGGCCCAAATCAAAAAGACCAACAGGCCAAAATAAATTGCAAAGCAATAAAGAAAAAAAAAGAAAAGGAGAGCCCAAACAAAATGGATGCTCTGCATCATTTATAAAAGGGCAGAGCCCAGTCCAAATAAAAATAGAAAATAATGCAATGCATTATTTTAAAAATGGGCCAAGCCCTGGCACAGGTCTAACAGACCAATAACAAATAAAAGTGTTGAATATTTTTTTTTAACTGGACTTAGCCCAATTTTTGGCCGTAAGTCCTCAAATTAAATTGACTGAGCAAGTTTGCTCTCTCTTAAATTAATTTACGACCGGTTCGAGGGTACATCTCCGAACTCCTCTGACTCCCATCATTGTAATCCTTCAACGACGTCAGAGAGGTGACAGGTCCCGACGACCACACATCGATACGGACTGCGGGGTCCTTAAACTCGTGGACCGAAACGTCCTTAAACTAATATCGGACCGAAACGTCTTTAAACTAATATTCATCCCAAAATTGGAATATTGGACCGAAACGTCCTTAAACTAATATTGGACCGAAACGTCCTTAAACTAATGATGGACCACCACGTCCTTAAACTGACGATGGACCACCACGTCCCTAAACTGGAACATGGACCACCACGTCCCTAAACTGGAACAATAGAGCCTCCAAATGCTCTTTTGCCGGATCTAAACGGTCCCGTTTAAGTTGATCTTAGCCCCAAACACGGCTAACGTATCCTTAAACATTCAAATGGACTATAAAACTCCAAATCAACTTTGGTTCAAGGGTACATCTCTGAACTCCTCTGACACCTATCGTTGTAATTCTTCAACGACGTCAGAGAGGTGACGAGTCCTGACGGCCATATAATAAATGGATCACCACGTTAAGTTGATCTTAGTCTCAAACAGGACTAACGTATCCTTAACGAACGTTTAAGTTGATCTTAGCCTCAATACGGCTAACGTATCCTTAAACTAAAAACACCAAACCCAAATCTAAGTAAATACGGATTTGGACTAATCCACATCCTACGGGCGACGGCATTACTCAGTCTCCGTATACAATCCACGGGCAACCATAAACAAAATAAACACCCACGACACGAAGTGAAATTCTGGAGAAGGAGAAAGTTGTTACCGCGATACGGTAGCGTAATTAACTGCAGGTGCTTGCGCCTGCAGGGAAGAGCGTCCCTACAATCAAAAACCCCTCAAGCGAGGGGGAATCTGACGAAGTCTGCTACATCGGCCGCATCCGTCTAAACCTTCGATACACGGTGCCATAAATCAACTTGGCATCTTCGGAGAGGTGGACGGATAAAACCAAATAGAATCTGCCTCGAACCTCAGGCAAGATGTCCCCACGTCGTCTCGGCCGCCGTTCGGAGGGGAACAGGGAGTTGCAGTTGCAGCTGGAGCAGTTAGAGGCCATTTTTTTCTGCACGAAAGAAAAACCAAATCTTAGTACCTCGAACCCATGGGCAACCATATTAAACCGTGATTCGTTCGCGAACACGACACACGAAGTGTGGAGTGGAAAAAGGAAAAGGTCCCACCGGACGTGCCGGAATCTGTTCCCCTCTGAAACACGGAGACGCGACCGCGTAGGTCCGTCTTGCCTGAATTCGGGGCAGATGCTAATTGGTGCTATCCGTCCACCTCTCTGAAGATGCCAAGTTGAGTTATGACACCGTATATCGAAGGTTTAAACGGATGCGGCCGATATAGCAGACTTCGTCAGATTCCCCCTCATTTGAGGCCTTTTTGATTGTGCGGACGCTCTTTCCTGCAGGTGCAAGCCCCTGCAGTTAATTACGCTACCGTATCGCGGTAACCACTTTTTCCTTCTCCAGATGATCACTTCGTGTCGTGGGTGTTTGTTTTGTTTTTGGTTGCCCGTGGATTGTATACGGAGACTAATTTATGTTGTCGCCCGTAGGGCGTGGATTAGTCCAAATCCGTATTTTCTTAGATTTGGGTTTGGGGTTTGGGTTTAAGGATACATTAGTCTCATTTGAGACTAAGATCAACTTAAACGTATGTTAAGGATACGTTAGTCTAATTTTAGACTAAGATCGACTTAACGGGATCATTTAGATCCAACAAAAGAGCATTTAGGCTCTATTGTTTTAGTTTAGGGACATTGCGGTCGAGTAGTTAAAGGACATTACGGTCCATTGTTAGTTTAAGGACATCTCGGTCCAATGTTAGTTTAAGGACATCTCGGTCCAAGGTTAAGGACATCATAGTCCATGGGCTTAAGGACCCCACAGTCCGAGGTTAAGAGTATCATAGTCCGTGGGTTTAAAGGGACCCCACAGTCCAAGCTTAAGTACATCATGGTCCATAGGCTTAAGGACCCCATAGTCCATAGTTTAAAGACGTTGTAGTCTATAAAGTTTAAGGACATCATAGTCCATGAGTTTAAGGACCCCACAGTCCATGGAATGATTGGTTATCGGGACCCGTCACCTCTTTGAAGACGTTGAAGGATTACAACGACAAATATCAAAGGAGCGAAGAGATGTACCCTTGAACCAATATTGATTGGGAAATCTGTAGTCCAATTTGGGACTAAGATCAATTAATTAGATTATGAGCGCATTGGCTCGATTAAATCTGAATTGAGAACTTATGGCCAACTTGAGCTAAGTCCAATTAGGTTTGAAATGTTGGCCTTTTGTTGGACTGTTGAACGTTTGTCTGGGTTCAGCTCCCCATTATTTAGCAATGCTAAACAGGGGTTTGTGTTCTGACCATATCTTTATCTTTTATTGAGTGTTGAGCACTCATATGCTATATGAGATGATCAATCTTGGAAGACAAGGGTATATTTGAGGCTCAGTCAAAGGGGAGTCTTGCCTCTAAAAAATTTAGTCAATTTGGGCTAAACTTGGCTTTAGAATAGTGTTAAACACTAGAGGATATTTGGCGATCACGTGCCCCCACGTGATGTGCTGAAAATTGTGTTAAACACTAAGGATGAAGCGCTTAAAGTAGTGTTAAACACTAAAGTTGAATTGGTCACGAGGGGTCACGTGAGGTGTCTGAAGATGGGGGGCGGACTTCTTTTATTTTGTTCTCAGAGTATTCAAATAAGTGTTAAACACTTTTAGTCTTCGAGGCCATCACGTGTGAGCACGTGATGGGCATCCATGCACTGGATTTAAAGGGATTTGTTAGGGGTCACGTGGGGACACGTGAGGGCGCCCAAAATTGATTCTGCTCTTGGATTTGTTCCTTTTTGTTTTGAGGGTCACGTATGAGCACGTGAGGCATTGCCTCCAAGTTTTTTCTTTCTCATTTTGAGGAGTTTGTTTAAGGGTCACGTGGGGGCACGCGACCTAATCTTGTTCGTTCTTTTTCATTCGTTGGGATGAAGGGTCACGTGTTACCACGTGATCACGTTGGATACTTTGATCTTTATGTGCATGGAGAGGTTTAAGTCTCTTGTTTTTAAGATTTAAATTCTTTTATAGGGTTAAACCCTAGTTCTGTTTAGAGGAATTAAATTTCTATGTATTTGGAAGAATTAAATTCTTATATAGGGTTAAACCTTGGTTTCATTTGGAGAAATTAAATTCCTATGAATTTGGAAGAATTAAATTCTTATATAGGATTAAATCTTAGTTTCATTTGGAGGAATTAAATTCCGATGAATTTGGGGGAATTAAATTCCCTAAACTCAATTCTCCCTCTAAGTTTTGGATCTGCATGGCAGAATTTCCCCGATAAGAATTAAATTCTCAACTTGTGGGGAGATCTGCTTTTGCAGATTTTCAACCAAAGGAAGAACTAAGTTCTTATTCTGAAGAGTTAAACTCTTAAATTGAGAATTAAATTCTTTTTTTGTTTTATGGAGCTTAGATTTCTTTCCCCTTCTCATCTAGGGTTTCTTTTTCTTCCGAGGAAATCTTTTTCTCTCTTGAGAATTAAATTCTCCTCTCTTTTTTTTTCTCTGTTGTTGTATCTCTCAAAAAAAATGTTCCGAGGATCCTCCTCTCTTCTCTTCTTGGCTCCTATTTATAGGAGAAAGAAAAGAATCAATTTGTTTAGTCAATCTTTCATTGAAAGATTTTGGTTGTTTTTGTAACCAACATGATCTTTTAGATCATCCAGTGAATTTTATTCACCATTGGATTTTTAATCCAAAAGATATTTTATCTGTTATTCTCGGCAAATTTTAGGGAAATCTTTCCTTGTATAAAATCTTTCCATAAATTGGTGATTTTTAATCACCCTTGGATTTTTAATCCAACGGTGCTCCATTTTACAGAGCAGCATCTTTTTTTTTGGAAAGATTTAGAGAGATATTTTTCCAGTTAGGGTTCTCGATTCCCTCTTAATTAGAATTTAATTCTATTAGTTTAGAAAGCTTAAGAGCCTATCACATGTTAACACGTGATCCCACAGTTTGATCATTTAAATAGAATTTAATTCTATTAATTAAAGAGCTTAGGAACCCATCACGTGTTGACACGTGACCCCCCTTGATTAACATTTTAACCAGAATTTAATTCTGGTGTTTTAAAGAATTAAGGAATCATCACGTGACCCTTGGTCACGTGTGAGCACGTGATGCTCCATTGGGATTTTTCCTTAGTTTTTATTATATCTTTTAATCTCTTTCAGTTGGTTTAAATGCCCATCACGTGTGGGCACGTGACACCTGTTGATTAGAATTCAATTCTATTATAACAGAGTCCCCAGGAAACCATCATGTGTCAGCACGTGATCCTTGGTCACGTGTGAGCACGTGATGCCCCATTGGGGTTTCTTTCCCGAAATTTTATGAGGGAACAGCTGCCTCTTAGTGAGGGCTTAGATCCCTGGCGTTGTTGGGTAGGGTAGCTACCGGCCAGGGATAGCCGAGCAGGGTAGCCGCTCGGCTGCCTTTTCGTAAAGGCTTAGATCCCTGGCGTTGGGGTGTAGGGTAGCTACCGGCCAGGGATAGCCGAGCAGGGTAGCCACTCGGCTGCCTCTTAGTGAGGGCTTAGATCCCTGGCGTTGTGGGGTAGGGTAGCTACCGACCAGGGATAGCCGAGCGGGGTAGCCGCCGGGCTGCCTCTTTTTATGGGCTTAGATCCCTGGCGTTGTGGGGTAGGGTAGCTACCGGCTAGGGATAACCAAGCGGGGTAACCGCCGGGCTGCCTCTTGTTGAGGGCTTAGCTCCATGAGGAAGAACCAAGCAGCAAAGCTGCTCGGTGCCTCCTGGCGAGGGCTTTTTTTCCTTAAGGATGGCCGAGCAGGGTAGCTGCAGGGCTGCCTCTTGGTGAGGGCTTAGATCCTTGGCGATGGAGGGGCCGTGGGAGGCCTGCCAAGGATGAACCAAGCAGTGAAGCTGCAGGGCTGCCTCTTAGTGAGGGCTTAGATCCTTGGCGTTGTTGGGTAGGGTAGCTACCGGCTAGGGATAGCCGAGCAGGGTAGCCGCTCGGCAGCCTTTTCGTGAGGGCTTAGATCCTTGGCGTTGGGGGGTAGGGTAGCTACTCGCCGGGGATAGCCGAGCAGGGTAGCCGCTCGGCTGCCTCTTCGTGAAGGCTTAGATCCTTGGCGTTGTGGGGTAGGGTAGCTACCGGCTAGGGATAGCCGAGCGGGGTAGCCGCCGGGCTGCCTCTTGTTGAGGGCTTTGCTCCATGAGGAAGAACCGAGCTGCGAAGCTGCTCGGTGCCTCTTGGCGAGGGCTTAGATCCCTGGCGTTATGGGGTAGGGAAGCTACCAGCCAGGGATAGCCGAGCAGGGTAGCCACTAGGCTGCCTCTTGCGAGGGCCTTTGTGGTAACCTTCCCTTTTTCTATAAGGCTGAGTAGCCCATAGTACCTTTTAGGATGAATAAGACCATTCTTTTGCAACGTTCTAGCGTTCCCTCATTGTTATTTGAATGAAAGGTCTTTCTAAAAAATTTGCATTGCCTTTGTGAAAGGAGAGGTACACACTTGCAGGTATTCATTTTACTGGTACAGCTTGAGCTTTTCAGCGTTGTAAGGTCATGGAAACTTGCGTCCGTCTGCGTCCTGTAAGCGGTAGGCTCCACCGGGAAGTACCTCGGGGACGAGGAAAGGGCCGTCCCACTTCGGGAAAAACTTATGCAGTCTGCCTTGATCGATGAACTCATTCCGCCGTAGGACCAGATCTCCGGTCTTGAAGGAGCGACGTTTGACCCGCGCGTTGTAGTATCGAGCATTTTGCTGCTGATAGGCGGCAGCCCTGATCTGAGCCCGGTCTCGTTTCTCCAACAAGATGTCCAGATTGGTCCGTAGTGTTGTGGTGTTCACTTCGTCGTCGAAGTGTTCGACCCGGTGGCTGGGTAGCCCGATCTCCACTGGGACCATTGCCTCGGTCCCGTAGCAGACGCTGAAAGGGGTTTCCCCGGTGGGGGGCTTCTTTGACGTGCGCAGGGCCCATAAGACCCAGGGCGGTTCCTCGACCCAACTTCCTTGGCGTCCTTCTAGACGGGTTCGGAGACCTCGGAGGACGTCGCGGTTAGCAACTTCGGCCTGCCCGTTGCATTGGGGATGTGCAACCGCGGCAAACTTCATGAGGATATGATATTCGTTGCAGAAATTCTTCACCTTCTCGTTTTCGAAGTTCGTTCTCTAGTCGGTGATGATACACCTCAGGATGCCGAATCGGAGTATCAGGTTATTCTGCAGGAACTTGATGGTCATGGCGGCGTCCGGTTTCCTGATGGGGACGGCCTCGACCCACTTCGTGAAGTAATCTACTATGACGAGGATATACTTGTGTCCTCCCGTACCGGTCGGGAACTGCCCTATCATGTCCAATCCCCACTGAGCGAACGACCACGAGGAGGTCAAAGCGGTCAGCTCGGTAGCCGGGAGGCGAGGTATGCTTCCGTGGAGCTGGCAACTTTTGCATCTCCTGACGAGCTTCTGGGCGTCTCCGTGAATAGTGGGCCAGTAGTACCCCTGGAGAAATGCCTTCTGGATTAAGGTTCTGGCTCCTTGGTGTGCGCCACCGACCCCCTTCATGGATTTAACGGAGGACGTAGTCGGCTTCGTGGGGGTCGACTCACCGGAGCAGGGGCTGAGTGAAGGATTTCTTGCAAAGGTTCCCATTGCTCCAGACGAAGTGACGGGCCTTGGCCCGAAGATGGCGGGCGGCTCCCCGATCTTCCGGGAGTGTACCATCCCTTAGGAGCTCCACGAGGGGCCTCCTCCAGTCTTGGTCATCTTCCTGTGCTGTATACATATGAAGTATTGTCGCCCCGTCCTCCACACTGGCCCGCGGCAAGGTTTCGAAGAGGATGGACCGCTTGTTATTGGCCGAGTAGGAGGAAGCCATCTTGCTCAAGGCGTCGGCTTGGGCATTGAGCTGCCTGGGTATTTGCTCTACCTGGACTTCATCGAAGTTCTTTCGAACTTTTCTTACCTCGGCCAGATATTTTACCATTAGCGGTTCCCGAGCCTCGAAGTGGCCGGTCACCTGGCCAACGACCAGGGCTGAGTCACTGTGGATCCGAATTGTCTTCAGCCCCAGCCCGGAGGCCATGCGAAGTCCAGCTAGCAGGGCTTCGTACTCTGCCGCGTTGTTTGAGGCCTTGAATCTGAGCTTCAGAGAATATTCCATTTCCGCCTCGTTCGGGCCTCGAATGATAAGGCCAGCGCCACAGCCTTCCTCGGCCGAGGACCCGTCGACATAAATGACCTACTCAGGGACCGAGTCGGGTCTCCCCTCGATCGGTCGTTGGGCCGCGATGGGAGGTGCGGACTCCAGTTTCTTGTTGGGGATGGTGCACTCGACAATAAAATAGGCCAAGGATTGTGCTTTGATGGCCTACCTTGGGCGGTATTTTATGTCAAACTGGGACAGCTCCCACCTCCATTTCTCTAAGCGGCCCGAGGATTCGGGCGAGGCGAGGATAGCCCCCAGTGGGTGCTCGGTGAGAACGAGGAAAGTGTGCGCCTAGAAGTAGTGCCGCAGCTTCCTTAAGGCCACAACGAGTGCCAAGACAATCTTCTCTATGGATGGGTATCTCGTCTCTACGTCTTTAAAGACGTGGCTCACGTAGTACACCGGCCTCTGCGCTCCGTCGACCTCTCGTACGAGCACTGAGCCCGTTGTTTGATCGGATACCGCCAGATATAGTGAGAGCTCGTCCCATTCAATTGGTCGAGTTAGCAGCGGTGGCGTCGAAAGATGTCTCTTCAGTTGGTCGAAGGCGGTCTGTCACTCTTCGGACCACTCGAACCTCGGGATTTTCCTCAGAGCTTTAAAGAATGGGAGGCACTTTTCCCCAGACCTCGACATGAAACGGCTCAGAGCGGCTACCCGCCCTGTCAGTCGCATGATTTCGACGTTGGTCTTAGGCACGGTCATGTTGAGGACAGCGTCGATTTTTTCCGGGTTAGCCTCGATCCCACGGTGGGTGACCATGAAACCAAGGAATTTTCCCCCGGTGACCCCGAATGCGCACTTGGTGGAGTTCAGTTTCATCTTGAACTTGCGGAGCACCTCGAAGGCCTCGCCCAGGTCCTTGGCATGGTCGATCGACAAGACTGATTTGACTAGCATATCGTCGACGTAAACCTCCATGTTCCTGCTGATCTGTGGCTTGAACATGCGGTTGATCAGTCGTTGGTGCGTAGCCCCGGCGTTCTTGAGTCCGAAGGGCATCACCTTGTAGCAGTATACCCCCCGGTCCGTTGTGAATGCGGTGAGATCTTCGTCTGCCGGATTCATACGGTTCTGATTATAGCCGGAGAAGGCATCCATGAAGCTCAATAGCTCGTGGCCTGCTGTTCAGTTGAAAATATTGCACTTTGGTATAAGTATTTTCCTTACATTTCTTAAATAATAAAAGGTGTTTATTATAAATATTAAACATATTTGGATTTATCTGCAAAATACTATTTTCCTTATATTTATATATTATAATTAATATTATGAAGGAAAATATAGGCATTTTATATTTATATAATATTTTGGTAATTGAAAATATGCATATCATATCAAATATTCTAATCACAATTCTTTAAAGATATAATATCATACAAATGGTTAGAATAATATTTCAAAATATATGCATAATATTTTATTAATTAAAAGATGCATAGCATATCAAATATTCTTAATCATGTTTGTTAAAGATTTATTACCATATAAAGTGCATAGCATATTAAATATTCTTAATCAAGTTTCTTAAAAATTTATTACCATATATAGTGATTAAGACACTCTCTCTAATTTAATAAATAAACTAACATTATTCATAGAGATATTGTGCAAGATTTAGCTCAGGTCAAGAGATCAAGATGTTCAAGATGTCAGGATAAAAAATCTGCCAAAATCATAAAATCAATACTGACAGGGACTCAGAATCCAGGCATGGAAAGTTACCATATTAGGAAGTCATCATATATGGTAACTAGTTTTTCTTCTTTGAGGGCTATATAAAGGACCAAGGGCTAAAGTTAGAAGACATCAAGCCGACGAGATCACGAAGTCCAAGACGGCTCACGCATCCAGGCTGATCATCAATGGTTCATCTACCTCCTTGGAAGAGATCGAGAAGCAAACTAGGTTTTTGTAATCATTTTCTAAGGAATCAAAGTGTACTTGATCTTGTTGATTAATAAAGGTAGTTCTTTTTCTTATTCTATTTCTTCGTAGTTTAATTATGCAATTTCTCTCCATCTCTTTTTCTCCCAACATGCGCGAGTAATTCTCCGCTTGTTAGGGTTCGTAGGATTAGGGTAGGCTAATGGGCGATGAAAATAATTAAACCCTTTTTAAGTCCTATAAAGATTAGGAACTTTATCAAAATAATCATTAACATCCTAATCGGGCGCACTAGCAATTCCTTGCTAGTTCCGACCGCGATTAGAGATTAGATTAATGATTGTTTTGGTAAAGGCTAGATATGAACGGAGTTCCGTGTCGAGATAAGGGTTACGAGTGGGATTCCTTTTCCCTCCGGAAACCCTAATCTACACGCATCACCGTCGTTCTAGTTCTAAATCTATTAATGGATAAAAAGGGTAACTTTTAATTAATCTTCCATAACTACTAAATCCTAACGAACCCTACAAGCCCTATTATTATATTATTTAAATCTCTAAAATAATCTAGATCTATATTTAACATTCTTGTTTAAAGTAGATCTAGAAATCTTTCTACAAAATTCTTTCTTCCTCCTCTCTTTTTCAACACATCTAAAGTAAAAATAAAAGGTTCAACGTTTCCCAGAGGACAACCCGTACTCATCTCGGTCTAGCTACGCGCGACACCGTTCTGATTGCGGTTAACTACAAAAACACACTCTTTCCACTCCAACCAAATGGCGCCGTTGCCGGGGATACGTGCGTAATTTTTTATTTTTACTATTTGTGTTGATTTCTTAGACGAGTCATATCATTATTAAAATAAAACTGCAAATTGCATATTTAACGATTTGTGTGTGAATTTTGCGAGGGAATCTGGAGTCACGGACTTGAGGAAACAGGAGATCTAGGGTTTCACACTTCTCTGGTATCTTTCTTAACTCCTTCTCTCTCCTCTCAAATCCAATAAAATTTATCTTCTGCAGGATTCTTTGCAAAATAGCGCCGCTCAAAAATCTTTTTGCAAAAGTTTTGTGATTGGTTTTGTTTTGCATATTTAATACGGACTTTAAGGGGCAAAGACCAAATCAAGATTAGGTGAGGATTTCATCACCCTTCCTAAGCCCCACAAATCACAAACCGAGCATCTAGATCAACCCTTCATTAATTTAAAAAAATATCTAGACCAGACTCTAAGGACTGTCGCGCTCAATAAGGACAGAGGAAGGTCGTGGGTAATCTATCGTTTATCCGCATTACTTTTGTAGTGCTTAGGCAAGTGTGACAAAGGCTAGTGGTTTTTAATTAGGCCCACGACGTGGTTCCTTCCCACTTACCTGGCACTTACCTGGCTACAAGGGTAGTACGGAGGCAGTAAAGGATTTATCCTGCGGCTTGTCCTTTGGAAGTCTAGGAGCGGTCTAGAGACTGGACCTAGGTGACCTTAGTTCTAGGGTTGCTTGTGCATCTTAGGGTGATTTGTCTTGAGTCCCACTTTTTTAAAACAAACCAATTATTTTCTTCCCTTTTTACCCCTTCCCCCTTCTTCTATTCTTATAATGGGTAATCTAAACAGAAGAACACTTGCCGAGCTTTGCTGTCCACAACCAGATATCTCTTGTTTTCGAAATCCCTTTGGTATACCGTCCGGCTCTTCCATGTCCTTAAGAGATCATACAGAACAAGCAGGAAGAAACAGTTGGCCACCTCAGTCTAGGTCTTATCAACCGTACCCTAATCCTACACCTGTTTCAGTTCATACCCAGAGTGAGGAAGCCCCTAGACGAATGTCCATTGCTGAGCACATAGCTAGATCTAGAGGCCAAAGTTTCAACCCGGACCGATATCAACCATCACCTCCACTTTCTAAAGAAGAGTTTAATAGCCAACCGACCAACCCATATCAATATTCTTCTTATCATAATATTGATCCTACTCCTACCCAATTTTCGCAACCATTCTATTCCTATCAATCCAATCTGACTTTTCCACCTTCTCTAGACAGTTCTTCTAATCAGTCATTTGGGAGTTTTAATTATCCACAGGAATTTCAATCTTATACTGAAACCCCTTATCAACCAAAGTCTAGTCTTGAGCTGAAATTAGAAGAAGGTATAGTGATGATGAACCGCATTAGAGAGGAATGGAAGGAAAGCATGGCTAAATATGAAAGGGCAACGAGTTCCGAACCAGCCCAAGATTTTTCAGTATATAATACGGGCATCGGACAAAATGAGAATTTGGGTAGAGAGACAGAATTATACACCCTTCCTAATCAAACCTTCCATTTCCAAACTGAAATCCACAACTCCAGTTTCATTGATTCATCAAGTACACCAAATAGAATGACTGATAAGTTGTGTGACTTAGTAGTGTTTGATTTACCCAACTGTGAAGGGTCCATTTCAAGTGACACCATATCCAACCCTTGTAATCTCTACACCTCCACTCTTGAACCAAAACTGATTGAAAACCATACTCTTGATGAGGTGTTTGAGAATTTTAACCTTCACTTGAATGAGGTGATTGACGTTGGGGATATATTGATAGATGAACCCGAAATTTTGGATGATTTTGTCCCACCAATTCATCAAATCCTTTCACTTTCTTGTGGTCATCATCTTGAGCCTTTAATTCTTCCCGAACCCCAAATATGTCTTGAAGTTGATGATAAAGGTATACCCGAAGATCAGACCGAAATACAGCCTCCATCTTCCACATCTGGTTCAGCAACACTCGACACACCAATTTGTTTACCCATTTCACCTTCTACTTTCTCCGGTTCTTCTTCTGTTTCTATAATTTCAGTGAGTTTTGATGAATCACAATTCGTTAATTCAAGTTCAACAATACCAGAAATTCAACTTGATTTGGATATTTTTGAAAATGAGGTAGATGAGTTTTTCGATTCCTCTACCTCTATAATTTTTGATGAATCAAGTTGGATAAATTCTGGCACAAAACTCTTTGACAGCAAAATGTTCAATCCACCATTGATAAAAGTTTTGAAGAACTTTTTGCTGACGAACTTGAATTTTTAAACAATACAGATTTTGTGATTGATCAATCTCCACCTATAGGGGTTGAACCGCCACCATTCCTTCTTCCTAATCATTCACATTCATCCTTTCTTTTCTCTAATTTCAAACCCGTTCCATACCACCTCTTATCCCTTCCCCATTTTTTCTTGACTCGATACAACACATTCTTCCACCAACCTATACGCTATACTGATAAAATATTTGAATGGTTGGTGTTAACTTTTGGTCTTTGTAAAGTCTTACTTTGACCAAATGACTCACCCCCTCTTAAAATGCTTCATATTGTCTAACTCATGTTTGAGGGGGGGTATATTTTTGGCTCTTGAACATAACTTTTGTCCTCAAATTTGTGAGTCAAAAATAAGTTTGGGGGAGGATTTTCACTTTCATATATTTTTGCCCACATTAATAATGTCCTTCCAAGCTTACAGGTTTTTGTGATCCAGCAGATAGCAACAGTGAGGACACTGTTGAAAACAAGTTTGGGGGAGGTTTGTGCTTATTTACACATCAATTTGCATCATATTTTGCATAAGCACAACATTTTCAAAAAAAAAAATTAAAATTGTTTTTTATAACAAAAGAATAGAAAGTGAAAAATTACATCCAAAAGATAGGAATAGTTTAAGAAAACCAAGAAAATTAGAAGTTTTCTTAAACGAACTAGTAATAAATAGTTATGAGCCGTTGTCCCAAGGGTTAGTAAGATGAAGGAAGTCACTAATCTGAGGATAAAAATAAGTCTGAAAAATAGTTTCTATTCTGGAAGCCAAACATTTGAATGTTGATACCCTACTATACGCACTTACACACGTCTTGAAACTCGTGATAGTAGAGGATACCTTGAAATGCTCTTGTCTAAAAGCCAAAGTATGAAGGAAATAAAAAATGAAGAAAATAAAAAAATGGTGAAAAGAAAAATGAACACTGGTTTTGTTATCGCCAAGGCAGCAATAAAAAAATATAGCGAGGGTGCCTCTTCACCTAGTGCCCTAAGGCCAACTGGTCTGGGAGTCACTGCTAAGCCTTAGGTGGTGCAAGACGAGGAAAATACTATCACCTAATCAGTAAGCACACGAGTAATCGGTCTGTTAGTACCACAAGAAGTATTAACGGTCGCATGAAAATGTGTGAGCAAATCTTAATATTCATCAAAATAAAAAGTACTAAGGTAGATGGACAAGAGTATGATAGCTTGAATTGAATTCTCCGAATATAGGGATGTTCTTTACACACACGTGGGGTTATATGATTAATGTTTGGATGAAAGGTAGGAATGAAGAATAAAGATGATGTTTTATTGAGGGATGATGTGATTTCTAACATTTTTTCATGACTATTAAGATAGGGCTCATGACAACTGAAAAGCTAGTATAGTTGGAAACTCTTATTTTCAAAGACTTTCTTTTATGGTTCTTACCTTTATATGTAAATTTCACCATCTCTCTTTTGTTATAGGATTTTGTGGGTGTAATCCGCTGAAAACCCTCAGGAGACAACACTCCTCCTACTAGGGACACCTAGAGGTTTAACGGCTTGTTGCACGTGCTCAGTGCAATCGTGTTTGCCTACGAAAGTATGCTTAGTTTTCTCCTTTCTTTTTTCTTCTTCTCTTGAATAAACTAGTTTGCTCGGGACGATCAAAGATAAGTTTGGGGGTATTTGTTCAGTTGAAAATATTGCACTTTGGTATAAGTATTTTCCTTACATTTCTTAAATAATAAAAGGTGTTTATTATAAATATTAAACATATTTGGATTTATCTGCAAAATACTATTTTCCATATATTTATATATTATAATTAATATTATGAAGGAAAATATAGGCATTTTATATTTATATAATATTTTGGTAATTGAAAATATGTATATCATATCAAATATTCTAATCACAATTCTTTAAAGATATAATATCATACAAATGGTTAGAATAATATTTCAAAATATATGCATAATATTTTATTAATTAAAAGATGCATAGCATATCAAATATTCTTAATCATGTTTATTAAAGATTTATTACCATATAAAGTGCATAGCATATTAAATATTCTTAATCAAGTTTCTTAAAAATTTATTACCATACATAGTGATTAAGACACTCTCTCTAATTTAATAAATAAACTAACATTATTCATAGAGATATTGTGCAAGATTTAGCTCAGGTCAAGAGATCAAGATGTTCAAGATGTCAGGATAAAAAATCTGCCAAAATCATAAAATCAATACTGACAGGGACTCAGAATCCAGGCATGGAAAGTTACCATATTAGGAAGTCATCATATATGGTAACTAGTTTTTCTTCTTTGAGGGCTATATAAAGGACCAAGGGCTAAAGTTAGAAGACATCAAGCCGACGAGATCACGAAGTCCAAGACGGCTCACGCATCCAGGCTGATCATCAACGGTTCATCTACCTCCTTGGAAGAGATCGAGAAGCAAACTAGGTTTTTGTAATCATTTTCTAAGGAATCAAAGTGTACTTGATCTTGTTGATTAATAAAGGTAGTTCTTTTTCTTATTCTATTTCTTCGTAGTTTAATTATGCAATTTCTCTCCATCTCTTTTTCTCCCAACATGCGCGAGTAATTCTCCGCTCTAAGGAATCAAAGTGTACTTGATCTTGTTGATTAATAAAGGTAGTTCTTTTTCTTATTCTATTTCTTCGTAGTTTAATTATGCAATTTCTCTCCATCTCTTTTTCTCCCAACATGCGCGAGTAATTCTCCGCTTGTTAGGGTTCGTAGGATTAGGGTAGGCTAATGGGCGATGAAAATAATTAAACCCTTTTTAAGTCCTATAAAGTTTAGGAACTTTATCAAAATAATCATTAACATCCTAATCGGGCGCACTAGCAATTCCTTACTAGTTCCGACCGCGATTAGAGATTAGATTAATGATTGTTTTGGTAAAGGCTAGATATGAACGGAGTTCCGTGTCGAGATAAGGGTTACGAGTGGGATTCCTTTTCCCTCCAGAAACCCTAATCTACACGCATCACCGTCGTTCTAGTTCTAAATCTATTAATGGATAAAAAGGGTAACTTTTAATTAATCTTCCATAACTACTAAATCCTAACGAACCCTACAAGCCCTATTATTATATTATTTAAATCTCTAAAATAATCTAGATCTATATTTAACATTCTTGTTTAAAGTAGATCTAGAAATCTTTCTACAAAATTCTTTCTTCCTCCTCTCTTTTTCAACACATCTAAAGTAAAAATAAAAGGTTCAACGTTTCCCAGAGGACGACCCGTACTCATCTCGGTCTAGCTACGCGTGACACCGTTCTGATTACGGTTAACTACAAAAACACACTCTTTCGTGTCAATCACCTGCCGAGCTGTCGACGAGCTGATCTATCCGAGGTAGGGGATAGTTATCTTTGGGGCAGACCTTGTTGAGGTCGGTGAAGTCGACGCACATGCGCCACTTCCCGCTTGACTTCTTGATCAGGACGACGTTCACTAGCCATTCCGAATAGGGCACATTCCGAATGAAGTTGGCGGCGAGGAGCCGATCTACCTCGTCCTCGATAGCCTTCTATTTGACCGGGGCGAAGCTTCGCTTCTTCTGTCTGATGGGTTGGGCCGTAGGATCTACCCCGAGCTTGTGGGATATAATTTTGGGGTCGATCCCTGGCATGTCAGCAGGCGCCCAGGAAAACACGTCGGAGTTGTTTATGAGGAAACGAACCAGGTCATCTTGCTGAAGGCCTGTCAAAAGCAACCCGATCTGAACGAGTCTTTCGCCGTCCTCTTCTACAAGGGGGACCGCTGTCAGAGGCTCCGCCGGGGTCCCTCGGATCTCTTTTTGCTCGTCTCGAGTATCCAGGGAACCCCGGATGTCACCCTCGCCTTCGACATCGTCGGCCGGCTCCTCTGATGAAGATGTTGCGGTGAAGCAAACCTTCGCAATTCGCTGGTCTCCATAGACCCGACCTATCCCGCCCTGGTCGAGAGGGAACTTCATCGCCAGGTGGTAGGTCGATATCTGGGCCCGGAGGGAGTTCAGCGTGGGGCGGCCGAGGAGGATGTTGTAGGCCGATGGAATTCTCGCTACGATGAATTCCACCGGCACTGTCCGCGTATGGCCGGCCTCCCCGACATTGAACTGTAGAGTGATTACTCCTTCCGCCGGGATGGAGTGGTTGGTGAATCCTGAAAGGACGTGGGAGGTCGGCTTTAGGTCTGTTGCGGTGAGCCCCATGCGAAGAAAGCAGTCGTAGAAGAGAATGTCTGTCGAGCTTCCCGAGTCGACCAGGATCCTGTGCACCTCGTATTGATGGACCCGAGCCGTAATCACCAGGGGGTCATTGTGGGGCCGGGATATGCCATGGAAGTCCCCGTCGTCAAAGGTGATCGGCTCTGTCTCCCTGGCCTTCTTTTTCGGCCGGCCGTCGGCCTCCGCGGTTGGCGTGGGGCGCTGAGTCTCGTAGGCACTCGACGTACCCCTCGCCGTCGTGACCATGATTTTGGACGAGCCTCGGTTCCCTCCAGAGAGGTTCCTTACGTTCCCCGGTGGGGTTGTTTTTGAGCTGCCGCGGAGAGTCTCGCGTGCTCGACCCCGTTGAGGGAGGGGGTGCCGGTCATGCCTGCGAACAGGCGAGCTAACCGCCACCGTCTCGGGAGGGACAGGGGTGCAACGAGACTCGGGGCGAAACCCTCTGGCGTAAGACTTCGGAGCCGAACGGATCGGCGCCCACTGAGTTATCGCACATGTCGGCCCGGGGAGGTAGTGAGGCGGTGGTCGGCAGTGCCGACGCGAGCAGAGTCTTCCCAAAGTGGAGGAACAGCGACCTGGGGATTTGGCTCTGCCGTTTGGACGCGGATGAGCGCCTCCACGATGGACGCAAGTCGATTTATCCGGCCAGCTAGGGCGTTGAAGGCGTTCGGAGGAGGAGATTCGTCCGCGCCTCCGTTGTGGGGGAGGTGGCGGCTAGTGCTTGAATCATCGTGATGACCGCTCGCCATTTGGTTGAGATCGGAAGATGAACTTTTGTTTTTGTGGAATCTAGTTTCCCACAGACGGCGCCAGCTGACGGATGTCGGATCACATTAAGATGTTGTCTCCCATTGATCTTCTGATGGCGGCGATAGGCGGCTGAGATTGGATCTGGAGGCAGGCTTCTGAAGCGTGTGGATCTCAATGTGTTTGAGGTGGTGGTTGCCGAGTGACCTGCAAGGAAGTCCCGGGGTGGTTGTACCACCGAAGGCCCTCCGACGATCAAGTTAGACTAGAGATCCGAGCAGAGTAACGGCTTAGTAGAGTAAAAATGGTTTACTTGAACCGTCTGAAGGAAGGGTTTATATAGCGGTGGCAGCAGGCGAGGCAGGCGCGAGAATCACGCCGGCCGTTACACTCCCGACGTCACGCCCGCGTGATGAGCGGGATCTCCCATTAATGGCGAGACATGCCCGTTAATGGGGATCGTGATGGCATAGAACGTGGGATGTGGCCGTCGGATATCTCACGCATGGCGAGATTCGCGGGATGACGGTTGCGCCTGTGAGTGGTGTCGTTGGTTGGTCATTGAGACCGAGAAAGATGACCTCGGCGGGAGAGCTGGCGAACGAGCGGGAGAGCTCGCGGACGAGCGGGAGAGCCGAGGTATTTTGGTTCTGCGGTAGCCCGGGGACGAGCTGTGAGGCCTAGGAGGCCAATTGTGCTGGGGGCTCGGAGGTGAGCCAGCGCTTGTTTGTAGGACAGGCATAGAAGCGGCCTGGTCGGCCACTGTAGGCCCTTTCTTGCATGTTCTGGGACACGTCATCGGTCACGTGTCATGATCTGGGAGGTCACCGATATTGAGCATCATCACATATTTTCTTGCAACTCCTTTTTATGTTTTAAATTAATTTTATGACTCATATTCTTTAGTTTTAATTTTTCTTTAATTCCATAATCTATCTTTTTCTTTCTCAATTTTTATTCAATTCGGAAAGCCCGTTATTATTTTCATTGTCTCCCCCAATTTCCTATCACACATTTTCTTCTTCAATTTTCTTCTTAATTTTCACAATTTCAATCCATTGATTTCAAAGAAAAAACCTCAACCCATTATATTCTTTTCAAAATCATTTTTTTAATTTCAAACCAACGTTGAGAACCTCCTCTCCGCATTAATTTTATAAGCAATTTATTACTTGTTTTACCATACAATCCATCCCAAATCTCATTTCTAATTTAAGAAAATAGAAAAGGAGAAGAAAGATAAAGGGTGTAAGAAATGATATATTGAAGAAAAGAGCGTGGGATTTTTTTTTATCAAAGGTGAATTAAAATACGAAGATAGGAGAAAAAAAAATTCCAAAAGAAAGAAGCACAATGGAGGGAGGAAGGATCCATAGGAATAACCTTATTTAAGGTTTTTGAAGCCTCCTCGGATTAATATTGAAAATCAGCGTCCAAACAATCATTTTTGAGGTATTGACCTAATCTATTGGAAAAAAGAAATCTTGATCTAAAATTCCTATAATTAGAGCTATCCAAACACGGGCCTTAGCGTTCTTCTCCAATCCGTTTCCACTTCAAATCAACAACCTAATTATACTAATTTCAATATCTTTTATCTCCCAACAGGCAAAAGGACATTGAATATCCATGTCTTTTTATGTTTCTGTTCTTCTAGAATATTTTTCCGCTCAAAATCAGCATCCTAATTCTATTATTTTCGATGTCTTTTATCAATGAAAACACATAGAACTAGAAAAGGAAGGAAGGAGCTGCTAATAGCTGGAAATGGTAATCTGTTAGCGAAAAAGCTCGTGCATCTCTCATGGACGGAGGGCGGAGGATAGATAATGCATTATTTCATAAAAAGTATGCGTAATCTTATCAGTTATAAGAGTAGTTTTATCATTAAAATTAAAAGTCATAGGTCCCATATGCAAGTAAAAGAAATCCCATAGAAAAGAAATGCAAAAAGAAAGGAAAACGTTATTGGATCCAAACAGAAGAGAATCATATTCCATTCATAAATGCCCCCTCCGCGTTCGCCTGCTGACGCTGACACCCGACGGGCCTAATAAATCATGGGCATTTCCGTAACTTCACCCAAACGATGGGAAATGTCCACGGCACAACTACTTTGCGTACTAGCCCTCGTACAGCTCATCAAGCACGCACGTAATTACACAAACAACCTCCAACTCCCTAAGATTTTACCAAAACACCCCACACTCATTTTTAACCAATATTTTATTGGTTTTTTGGTCGTTCCAAGCCCACCATCCCCTCGTTGATTCCTCCTCCGTTCTCATCGAATCCATCCTCTCTTTTTATCCCCCTTCCCTTTTCACTAGGGTTAGGGTTTCTTCGATCCGTCGCTTTTGGTGGGAATTGGTCGTCGAAAGCTAGGGTTTTGGTGAATCTCGCGTGGAATCCATGGTTCGGTTTGCGAATCTCGGTAAATTTCAGCCGCAGCCGGAGAAATCGCCGGCGCCGGCGACGGCGGTGAAGGTCGAGGTCGAGGATCCATTAGAGGAAGAACACGGCCCTCTAAATAAAAAGCCCAAGGTACCTGCTGCTTTTCAACAGGTCTTCTTCTTCGTTATCGCTTTTGATATTTTTTGTCTAAACATATTTGGTTGTTTAAATTGAAGTTTTTTATTTATTTATTTCGTTTGTATGAAAGTTTGCGGCTTGTGTAATAAACGGAATTTGATGAGAAAATGGACAAAGAGTAACTGCTGTCGGCAGTTTTTGTTAAGATATGTTCCGGTACAAAGTTAATTGGTCGGAAGAAAATTGATTCAATATTTGGTGTTTAGGGTTCTGGATCAATATTTGCAATATATAATATGTGTTTGTAGATTATGTATGATTTCTTTCGATTTCAAAGATATTTCTATTGAAGATCGTTGGATTTGGTGATATCGTAATATTAATGGACACATATTTCATTGTATATAAAAAAAAACTGCTTGCTCGGTTTTATGTACACAAATTAATGCGGAATGGAAGAACTTTTGGCATTGAATAATCTTTTGTGCTATGTTTTACGTGTGTGTCTGTGGAATTGTGGATTTGATTGAAGAAGTTATAGAAGAGATTGGAAAAGTTAGAGGCAAAAGGAACCTTGTAATATTGATTTTCCAAGTAAGAATTTTTTTAAAGAAAGCTGTACATAAAAAGCTTTTGGTTCATATTCAAATTAGTCATTAATTTAATTAACAGACATCTAAACTATCATGAGTTATAACGCCCGTGGTTTGTCTCTTTATGATCATATACTTTTTTGCTTATTTTTGGTGATCCATTTGGATATGGTTTTTTCATGGAAAATGTCGATACATTTCCTTTACTCAACAAGTTTATATTTTCCATTTACATCACATGGTTAATGAACATTTCATTGTTAGGAATAATTTTGGCTAAATTGCGTGAAATACCCCTAATTTTGTCCCGATAGCAGGAAATACTCCTAACTTTTGAAAACCTGCATTTCGCCCCCTCAACTTTAACTCATTCCCCAAAATGCTCTTCATTTAAACATTTTATTTTAGAAAATATCTATTCTCTCTTTCTTCCTTTTAATTACCCTATAACTTCTTCTTTCTCAATTTCACCTGAAACCCCCTTCTCTTCTCTTTCCTCAACATTTGTGAAACCCAGGAGAAAACTTATCTTTTGATTCTATTATTCTAATGATAAAATATAGCAAACATGGGAAGAATTTTGATAGAGACTGCCTTCTAAACTCTAATCTTTTTTTTAAAAAAATACTCTTTGCAATGGATTTAAGGCAAAAACATTTTTTTTTGTTGAGGAAAGCTGAAATTTTGGGGAGAAGATGGATTTTTTTTGTGATGAAACCATATCGGGGAGATATTCACCCACATTTAATTCGATAAACGGCATTTTGGAAACATCATAGAAGGATAATTTTAATATTGAAGAAATGAAAAATGACATACTTTATTAAATAAATTTTTAGGGCATTTTGGGAATTAGTTAAAGTTGAGATGGCAAATTGCAGGTTTTAGAAAGTTACGGGCATTTCCTGCTATAACGACAAAAGTTAGGGGTATTTCCTGCAATTTAGCCATATTTTATGGAATTTATTGTAGTTCATTGCATGCCATGACCCTTTCTTTCTTTTGGTTATGGATGGAGCTGTAGATTAGAAACTTAACAACGGCAACAACAATTGCATTCTCTAGCAAGCCTATAAGCCCGACTTTACATTATTTTAAAACAAATGTTTCTTTGTTTTACTCTATATAGCTTTTGCATCTAAAGGAAAAAAGGGGAGGTTGATGGCTTGATGCTGTTGTGAAATTGTGGTATGCTGGTCTAAGTCTTGCTTACCATGGTGTTGTTTATTCAAATTATGTTTTGTTGTTTGGATATTGTGTCCCCATGCAATGTCTGTTGATGTTGTGTGCATTCAATGGATAAGCAAGATTTGATGCCTTATGGAAACTTAAATAATTTGTATGCTAGCCAGCATTTGTCATTTGATGCTTCATCATTTTGTTTGTGTCCTTGTAACCTTATGTTTCCACAACAGTGGGGTGAGGATCTTGGGATGGTCCCACCACAATCATTACAATGCAGTTTGCTTGATGAACCAAGCCCGCTCGGTCTACGTCTGAGGAAGAGTCCATCTTTATTGGATTTGATTCAGATGAGGCTTTCTCAAGGGAATCCTGCTTCAGCTTCATGTGCCACAAGTACTGAGGGTTTGGAATCTGGAAAGAAGATGGATCTGAAGTCCACCGCCCTGTCGGGAACTGCAGACAAGTTAAAAGCTTCAAACTTCCCTGTTTCTCTTTTGAGAATTGGTTCTTGGGAGGTAACTGCAACGTTTTTCTGTTTGTTCACTGGTGCTGTTAGCCTGTTACATATACGTACGATGTAACAATTTGCTATTTATTAAATTAGACACTAGACTATTCAACATTGACAAAGGAGCATGACCATGCGGTTAAACTTTCCTCTCCCATGGGAGATGTCGCCGGTTTAGTTCTCAAGTAGGGTTTGGTTAAAATTTTAATTAAAAAACCGACTATTCAACGATTCGCTTGTGCTTTCATGTTTGCAACTATATTTTAAATTCGGGAAATCGTGTTCTATTGTCTGATAGCTATTGTAGGATGCTGGTTACATCCAGCCAGATTCTTCACGCGCTCATAAAGCACTAATTGCCTTGAATTGTTCTAAGCTGTTTCCTACAGTCTTGTTGAACAGTGTGTGATTGGCTGTATAGGCTTCATTCTTCAATTTGGATCAATAATGTTTTTTAATAGTAAGAAATGGAAAAAAGTCTTTGCTCGACTGGGTGATGCTGGTTAACCGGATAGCTTAATGAACATCTCTTGCTTTTCTTTCTTCTTGTTAATCTTTCTTTCTCAAGTTTAGCTGAATTTCCCACTGAATTCTCTTGGTAAACAGTGTGTGTCAAGATATGAAGGCGATTTAGTGGCGAAATGCTATTATGCAAAACATAAGCTTGTGTGGGAAGTTCTTGATGGAGGACTTAAGAGCAAGATTGAGATTCAATGGTCAGATATAACAGCTCTGAAGGCAACTTGCCCTGAGAATGTGCCTGGGACCCTTGATATTGTGGTAATGGTGCTGTTAACATGGGATAAAAGTTTTAGCTTTCTACTGAATCACTCTACCCCCTCTCCTTTTGTCTTTTGTTTAATCATGGTTTTTGATGCATTTTTAAATAAATTATTTCACAGTTGGCTAGGCAGCCTCTTTTCTTCAGAGAAACAAATCCACAGCCTAGGAAACATACTTTGTGGCAGGCCACTTCAGATTTCACTAAAGGTCAAGCAAGCATAAATAGGTAAATTCTACATCTTCTTATGTATGTTAGTTGTTTATATAGCTGATTTAGTGTGAAGTTTCGCTAAGGTACTAGCAGGCTTCATGGTTGTGTTTCAGATCTGTGTGTAGGGTGTTGTTAAATGGTTGTTGAAATAGAATTAAAATAAAAGAAGTTTTTACAGTTGGTGATATGATTCCAATTAACATAGATTGCCTATTTAGGTTAAGTTACCTTTTCTTAACATAAATTTCCAGTAGTACCTGAAGTTATTTCTTCTTTTTTTGGCTTTCGGTAATGTGTGGCTGTTTCTAATAGCTTTATCTGCTTCTTATTATGGACCCAGTTTTTTGCTAACTGCTGATAATAGTGGTTCTTTGCTAAGTGTGCTTGAGATTTTTATGCCGATAGCTGTGATTCTTTGCATGTCTAATCTTGCTTCTGACAAGGTCAATCTTTACTTCATGCTTTTCTTAATAAGAAAGCCACAAGAATTGCACACTTAAATATAACAGCTGTCTGAAGCAGTACATGTACCAGGAAATTTCATTAGGAATTTGTTCCAGGTCAAGCATAGTTTATTAGTACATCTTTCATGAATAGAGAATCTTCTCCACATTCTTCTTCATTCTTGTTGCAACGTAACTACCATTAATCAATAAATTAGACGCAGGGCTTTTCATGGAAGCGTAGAAAAGTAAGGAATAAGTTCCAGGAAACAGGAATTGATACACAATCAGGAATAATTTGTTGATTACAAAAAAAATGTGGATTATCCCATGCGTGGGTAGAATGGAACAAATAAACTCACACAAAGCTTAATTTGTTATATCATTTCTTTCAATTTGCTAATTTTATTCTGTGATGATATCCTTGGTTATACTGCATATGTCAGCATTTGCCTGATAGGTAGGAATTGTAGCCCTTGACCTCACTGCTTATGTTGGCTACAATGTTCTGTATACATCAGGCCGATCTCTTTAATCTTCTCAATCCCAAAGATTTAGTTAGAAGGAATGATTAATTTGCTCTTGGCATACATTTAATGATCCAAGGGTTTAATCTAGTAAAATTAAAGCTTACAAGAGCTTCATGTTTCAGGGTTGAGGTAGGACTGTAAACTTACAATTAAAAAAGGTTAATATTCAAGCAGTTCAAGTATAGATACCCTGAATCTTCTAATAAACAAGAAGTAATTATTGCAATATTCAAGCAGTTCAAGTATGGATACCCTGAATCTTCTAATAAACAAGAATTGATTATTCAATACATCATTGTTATCATACTGGATTTGCTAATATAACCATTCCTTTTGGAAGTGTGAGTATGATATTTGCTCTTATGATAATTGATTAATCCTGTTTGCAGGAGGCATTTTCTACAGTGTCCACCAGGGCTGTTAAGCAAGCATTATGAAAAGCTTATCCAGTGTGATCATCGTCTAAACTCATTGAGTCAGCAGCCAGAGATTACCCTAGAATCTCCTTATTTTGAACCACGATGTTCTATTTTTGAGGATCATGATGATTTCAAATGTCATGGTTTTGACAATCTGAAAGATGGAATTGGTTCTACATCAACTTCCACTAATACTGAAACAAGGCTTCCTATTGGTAGAACCCCAGAAAATGTTCCACAGGAAATGCTTTCACCTAGCTCAGGTACTTCTAGAAGTCACTTTCCCTTGTGATGTTTGTGTGTATCTTGTGCGAGTAATGACTCCTGGTAGATTGTTTAAGATTCTTCAAATTTAATGTTTTCTTTCAACTAAATGCCACTTTACCATAGTGAATTAGTGATGATTTGATGAAGCTTCTAGTCTAGCTCTCGACTAAGAGTCATGGGGTTCAAATCATTCTTGAACCCTAAATTTAGTTTATTTCAAGAGGCATTTCGGATTGTTAACAATTTGCAAGCTCCCTCCACTTTTTAACTTATACTTTGAAAATTAAAATGACCATCTACTTTTCTAGCATGGTGGTTGCAGTATTGAGAAGTTTTGATTTTTTGATAATATATATTAGAAATCTTAATATCAGTGGTAGTCACCCTTCAGCCTTAGGAATTTGCCAATAATGGATCTCTCAAAACAGCTAATCTTACAGAAGAGAAGACGTAACAAAAAAAAGGGAAAATAAAAGTTGCTAATCCTTTTGAAGATGAAGGGAAGAAATTAAAACTATTAACCTGTGTTCAAATTATGTTACAGTGATCATCTCAGCTGGTTAAGCAGGTGCCTCAACCAGCTTATTATGCCCTTGAATGGCCTCTAATGTTTGAATTCAGAAAATCCTCTAGGCCAGTCCATGCTATGTGCTATAATGTTACCATTTAAGTGTTTACAATTTCTTGTTTCGATTGTGTCTTTAATTTCTGGCAGATATTCGGCACCATTTGGGAGTGTGTAAAAACCAATCGTTGAAACACTGCCAAATCTTTCATGAAGCCTTGCTTCATAGCCGACCTCATTTTGATGGGAAAAGGCTTAGATGCTGGTGCTGTTGCTTTATCATAACTGTTAGTTTTACTATGTTTCAGTTATGGACACTCGAGTCATTGAAGAGAATCCGACAACCAGCGTAACCAAAGAGTTACACAACAATCCAAAGCAACGGTGGGATCAGATCAAAGTTCCAGGTCTGCGATCATCCATGTCCGTCAGCGACCTTGTGAACCACATTGGACACTGCATCTCCGGGCAGACAACTCCAGGCAATCCCCTCTTACCCACCGACTCGTCCCTCAACAAATCCGTGCTCGAAGACCTCACTCAATACCTTCTTGGCGATTCTCAAGTCGCGTCTGCCTCCGATGAACAATCATTAATGTCTAGGGTTAATTCCCTGTGCTGCTTGATTCAACACAAGAACCCTAAAATTGATGATAATGGTGATAATGGCGACGACTCAGATGACTCGGATGATGATGAAGAGGCAGTAGAAACGAAGCCGGAGCTACATGTTTCGGGCGGGGGAGAGCAGGGCTTGTCAAGAAAGGAGTCTTATGGTGAGCTTTTGATGCATCTCCCGAGGATTGCATCGATGCCGCAATTTTTATTTAATATCTCAGAGGATTCCAATAACTAGGTCGCATTTGTTTTACACCTTATTTGTGAATAGAACTGGAGGTGTAATTCCCATGCCTATCAAAGTGTTAGCTTCAAAAATTGAATTGCTGGGACTCTCTATGCTTGTAGTATTTTGGGTTTACTTTTGTTTGTGGTGTACAGATGCCAACCTTTCCTTAAATTGTGAATCAAACCCTGAATTTTGCAAACGTGGGAAAATTATGTTAGGACATATTTGAATAAAATGAAATTTAGCAAGTTTGAATTTCATCTAAAATGTTTTAACGGAAAAGGGCCTTCTGATTTTCATGAGATGAGATCAGAGGCCGTTGTGGTGGGATCGATATGGTCGCCCCAGTTTATACACCTCTGTGATCTCGTTCAACAACTAGAAAGGGGATATGAATAAATCATATATATATGAAGTATAAAAGATTTGACATTTTATTTTGAATTTTTTCAAAAGATTGAAAGGAATCTCTAAAATATAAAGGGCAAATTGTCAAAAAGCCTCCGGGCAGCTCCGGAGTTGTCTAAAAATCCCTGTAATTTTCGAATTTGTTGGAAAGGGCCTAGTTCAAAATCTTTGTGAAAACCCTGAGGTGTATTTCATTTAGGCCTTGTATTCTCTCAATTAGATATTACATAAGTTTGAAGCGGATCAGGGGCTTTTTGAAAATTTACCCAAATATAAATAATGCGGCTATTTAATATAAAATATATAAAAGATTGAAAGATTTGATTTTATTAAATATATGATTTTAATCATGCCACATAATAAAAATTAAAATATGAAAGATTCCGTTAAATCAGGATTATTAAATCATGCCAATACTAATCTGTAAGCCCTAACACCACCCAGGTACCTATGAATTTATCATGAAATCATTGATTTGTGGCTCCTTCTCCTCTTGGGAATTAGGATTCTTCAAATCTCCGCTCTTCTTAAAAGGAAAAGTGCCCGTAGCAACTAAACATTGCTCTTTGGTGTGCCAGATATTAAATATAAAATATAAAAGGTTTGATCTTTTATTTTGAATTTTCAAAAGATCGAAAGAAATCTCTAAATTTACGAAATCGGCGTGTTTCAGTCATCTTATTCGTTTAAAATGATCGTCTCATCTTCTTTGTTTAAAATGTTCTACCACGGAGCAATATTAGGTGTTATCTATATTTATCTCGAAACTTGTTAAGGGTAGATATTTTGGGAATTCTGTATGCGAATATACCCTAAGTGCTATTTAAGAGTTTAAGAGTCTTAGGAGCCTCCTTCTCAAGGTGTTGTGTAATTCTCTATTAAAATAATGAAATAATCTCTGTTGACGTATGTTGGTTTTTCTGATTTAGGGTTCTCATGTAAAAACATGTGTGTCGCTATGACTGATATTTTATCTGTATTTTATCTAATCTTGTTTTTTTTTTTTTATCTCGATCATCCGTTACAATCAAGGATGGTGACTTATGGAGGTGGAGGTTGGGGGGAAGAGGCAGCAGGGGAGTAAAATGCATGACTCCACCATGGTTAAGCCATTTAACATGTTTAGACAACAGAGCGAGGTTTGTAGACAGCGACTATAAAATAATCTTGATCGGGTTTCTAAGAAGTAAGGAGTTTTGTTGTGGGATTTCTAAAGATATCAAATCTAGCGGCCTCTATCAAAATGCTAGCAGCCTACTCAGAAGACCTCTTCGATCAAAGCTCCGACCACCACTAAGCACAAGTCTTTTCGGAATAAATTTTAGAATTTCCTTAGGGTTCTGCTTTCTCTCAACAAATAAACAATGAAATGAAAATCTAAGTGTATACAGATATGAAAAATGAAAAAATTAGAAATAGCAAGGAGCACACATCGCATTAGATTTCACATCTACACATCGTGTGATTGCAACAAATAAATAAATACTCAAACAATAATTACAATCAAGGAAATTTATTGAATTTTAAAAAAATAAAAAATTAGGGTTGAAGAAATGGGAGAAGGAGGTACCATCGGCATAATTACGATTAAAGAAATTTCTCCATTTCGATTTCCCGCTAAACATCAACCTTCCCTTCATAGAACCCCACATAAATTTATTTTTAGATTCATTTACGGGTATATAATGGGCCGTGGCCCCTTCATTTGGGCCCAAACATATGTAACTTATACAGATGCTTCATTCACCGCTAATTTTTTGTGGGATTTCTCTTAATTTTTTGCGGGACTTAGCTTGCATTGCGTAGACGTTAGAAATATCTAAGAATCTTGGATAAATAAAACCAAATGAAGAAAAAAATTCATAACTCTCCTCCTTATCATAACATGAAAAAACATAAATCATTTTATACATCTAAGCCGAACCTAAACATGCATGTAATACAATGTAAAACATTACATGTATATGTATAAATAGAGGAAACGAAAGCCGGTTCATGCTAGCAAAAGCTTTTTTTACGGCAATGCAGAGATAGACGAGAAAAGAGAGTGGTGTCGCATAGTCGATCGAACATTCTTTTCCATTCCCTATTTTCCATGTTGAAAACTGGTGGAAGCTGGATCTCAAGAAAAGAAAGCTTATGGATTTTGATCGGTGGAACTCTTACTTGGTTTCTCCTTGTTTCAAGAAAACTTAGAAAAATTACATTTCAGAGTTTTCTTAAATTACAAGATGTATAACTCTATTCTAAAAGAGGGCTCCGAATTACAAAAGCAACTATCTTCATGCAACCGCTGTACCAATTTCCTCTCACTTTATGTGAAAGGTTGCAAGTTCAAATCCCTTTGATTTCAAACAAAAGTATCTTCATGCAGCTAAAAATCTTAGCGTCCGTAATATATGTGATAAATTAATACTGATACAAAATTTTGGTCTCCAGCATTATCATGAAAAAATTATAAGCTCGTTAATTAATCTAAGTGGAAAAGAAGTGTGATAAATTACTACTTTAGCATTATATTTTGTATATAACAATTCATGTTTTGTCCGCGCTATTGATACTAGAGCAAATGTAGACATTATATGCGAAGAATTCAAATTATAAAAGTTATGAAAAATCTGAGAAAATGGAGTATGTATGCATTTGAGAAATAATCAAAAACCCAACAGATTTTTTGTTCAATTTTAAATTAAATGACGTACGATGATAATATTCACATCCTAACTTCATTAATTAGCTCAGAAGGTTAAGTACTACTGTATATACAAACGAAGCAGAAGCAGAGACTGCGCATCTTTTTACCGGTACAAAGCCCGATACCACTTCATTTCAGCTAACATGCTATCGAAGGGTACGAAATCCAAAGTCAAGAAAATTATATTAATTTAAATTTTTATTGTTATATGATTTATAAATTGTAATATCTTATATTTATGAATTTCACGTGTAAAATATACGAAGGTTTAACTTGCAAATAATTCGGTATTTTTCTTCCCCTTTTCGATGTTTTCCTTAATATAGCATACGAAAACCGTGAAATTTCTTTAAATCTCATATTTTTTTCTTTTTTCTTCGGTTTCTTATATTTTGCTTGTTGTGCACGAGAATCACGAAATATATAAAAATGTCAAAATTTCTTCAAATTTTTAACATTCTATACACTAGCACACAAATATGGCAAAATTTTAAAAACTAATTTTTTCGTGCTTTTCAATATTTTGCATGCTATATAGCATAAGAAAATCATGAAATTTTAATTTTGTTTTGTTTTATTCGTTTTTTCATTAATTTTCATGATATAACACAGGAAAATCACAATTTGTTCAAAAAACCCAAAATTTTCCTCATTTTTCAATATTATGCATGCTATATATAGCACACGAAAGTAATAAAATTTTCAAAAATCTCAAGTTATTTTGTTTTATTCGATTTTCTAATATTTTACAAGATACATGACTATCGCAAAATTTACCAAAAACACAAAATTATTTTTCTTCTAATTTATCATAATTTACGTGCTAATATACGAAAATTGCGTAATTTTTAAACATCTCAGTCTTTTTTGTTTTCTTTACTTTTTCAATATTTTGCTTGCTACAGCATACAAAAATCTCGATTTTTTTTTAAAAAATTCATCTTATTTTGGTTTCTTAATATTTTACATAACACATGAAAATGATTAAATTTTCAAAAATCTCAAAATTTTCTGTGTTCTTCGGTTTTTTAATATTTTGATTGCTATAACTCATGAAATTCACGCTATTTTAAAAATCCTAAAATTTTCTGTTTTCTTCATATTTTTAATATTTTTCATTTTTTTCAATATTTTATTTCTTATAGCACAAGAAAATCGCTAAATTAAAAAAATCTCAAATATATTTAGTTTTCTCTCGATTTTACAATATTTTTCTATGCTACAGAGCATACAAACTGCAGTATTTTCAAAAATTCCAAATTTTTTTTGTTTTTTTACGGTTTTCTTGCTATAACAAATGAAAATTCCAAATAATTTATAAATCTAGAATTTTTATGTTTTCTTTACTTTTAAATATCCTGCATGAACAAAAGAAAGATCATAAAATTTTCATAAATCTCAACAACAAAAAAAAAGTTTTCTTCCTTTCTAAAATTAATCATGAAATTTCAAAAATCTCATAATTTTTAAATTTTTTCGATGTCCCAATATTTTACTTAATCGTGCCTTTCAAGAACATACAAGTATCACCAAGTTAAAAGGTTATATGAATAAAAATAAGGAAAATATTACCGATTGCTACTAAAAACCTAGCAGAACAAAAACGAGTGACCGAGACTCCAGATGATCGGGATCCCCTATCAGTATACGAAAATCATGAAATTTTAAAAACTCACAATTTTTTTTGATATTTTGCACACTATATCTTACAAAAATCGCAAAAATTTTAAAAATCTCAAAATTTTATAAAGCATTTGATTTTTCAATATTTTGTTTGTTATAGCATGTATAAAAGACAAAATCTTCAAAAATCTTAAGAATTTTCTTTTTTACTCGGGTTTCATTATTCTTTTTTGTTTGGCATGAGAAAAAAATCATGAAATTTTAAAAAAGGCTCAATATATTACCTCCAAAATCAAATTAAATAAAATTCTCCCCATCATATACAACCACATATATCTATACAACCATATATATCTATCAGGCGCTTAATCTCACAGCTAGAGACTAGTGCAGATATTACAAATTCTGAACACAAGAACTTCATCAAGACTGCATAAATTCTTGAAGAGCCAGATTAAAATCCACCCAAAAATTCAAAAGCTCAAGTAAAGATTACCAAACCGAAATTCTATCCAGCATGAATGCCATTTAAGAAGTTTAATTTAATAATAATATTCACATCCTAACTTCAGTAGTTCAGAAGGTCAAGTACTGTATATACAAGAGAAGCTGAAGCAGACTACAAGTCTTTTTAACTGTACAAAGCCCGGTACCACCCAACCACGAGCCGCTAAATAATATTTACACTTGATATAAATTCTTCCTTCATTTCAACCAAAATGACAGTAGGAGATCAGGAAGGAGGAGACGAACAAATGGCATCGGGTAGCATCGCAACCGTCACTATGAAATATTCACCACCAGCTTGAAGCCCGAAAGGGTTTTGCACATCACCAGAACTCATACCATCAACTTTGGCAACCTCAGTTCTTGGGGATGCTGGCATTTTCGCGATACGCCTCTCAATGTGGACAATCTGCCCGATTATATATGCCGGTCTTCTTCTGGAATATTGCTCGGTGAATAGAGCGATGGATTCTGATGAGAGGTAATAGTTTGAGCAGTTTCGGTGGATGGCCTCGTAATGGCCGGATGAATTGAGAACGAAACAAGCGAGCTCATGGACTTCAAGACGAACAAAAGAGATCTTTTCTTTGCTTGCCTGTGACAATGAGTTATTTGTTAGTATTTTTTCTTTTTATTTCTTGCATAAAGTTGTGCATTTTCTTGTACTTTGATGGAACTTAATCTATGCTTTTTCTGCAAGGTTTTGCTCTCAAAATACTCTTGATTTTCTGTCATCAAATGCATAAGAAGGAAAAAATTAATGCTAAATAAACGGGGGGCGAAACAAGGAGAAGTTCTGAAAAGAGAGGACAATATAATGTCACACAAGCAAAATGAACGGTTTCCCTACAATCTAACTTTTTAAGTAATTTTGGTTTTTAATGGAAAAAAATGGAGAAGGATTTCATAATCATATTGACTAAAATAAACAAAATTTATAACAAAAATAATCAGTTAATTTGTTTTTAGTCAAAGGACTGAACACAAATCACAGACCAGAAATAGACGTCAAACAGATAAGAAATACAAAATTATTTGTTATTTTCTTAGGCCAAAAATAAATTTTCGATTAACAAAGTTGTGTGTGTGTTGGGGTGGGGGGGGGGGGGGCTAACCTGCTTTTCAAGCTGAAGCTTTGTGTATAAACATTTGATCTGCTGTGTCTGTTCTTCCAGCGCAGCTTCAGCTCTTGAGCAGCGTTCTAACAGCTCAGAACGGTGACGGGATAAGAGACCTACTTTATCCGAAAGAACTTTGATGGATAATCTGAACTCCGCTGTACCATCATCCTCATCCTCGCTAACAGAACTGTAACATAACATGTTCAAATAGAAATCTAAACTTCAAGAGAAGGAAAAAAGAAAGAAAGAAAGAACGAAATTTAACGATAAAGCCTCATAGAAGCCTAATTCATGGCAAGTTTCTATAAACTATTAAATATGGCGACCACTGTATGTTAGTATGCATAACTATGCTGAAATGCTTAATCATATATGCATGGTATGTGCTCCAACATGTCAACAAGAAGCCTCAAATGAAATTTTAGTTCTTGGCCACTCGAAACCTTTTTGTCAGAACATAGTGGAACATTAAACATCGAAGTCATTGTTATAGTATGCTGTACATCTTTCTTTTTCTTTTTTTAAATAAAAAACAATATGAATCTTTGTACGCTCTGTTTTAAACCTCACAAATTAACAATTAATATTGCATTTCGAACAAAACTATGGCAAGACAGCATTAGCATAGAAAATGAATGAATACCTGGCCAGAGAAAGAGCTAATGAGCGCAATGTGTCTGCAAAATTAGCCACTCCAACTTGTGCGGTAACACAGCTACGGAATCTTTCAAAGAGGCCATGCATTTTCACAGCAGTTGTGCGCAAAGCACTATACTCGGAGGCTCTTCGATCAGCTGCACATAGGTTTGTACGGGCTTCTTCTCTCGCTTCATGCAGGCAGTTTTCCAAATGTGCACAATTCATCTTTGGAGGACAAGAAATTCAGAATGAGCAACTTCAGATAAAGACCCACCATATAAACAGTAAAAAAAAAAAAGAACAGAGAAATTTAAAAACATAAAATTCTTAAACTTGGAAAACACGCCAATGACAACCTCTAATGTAGTAAGAAAAGGGGGAAATAATTGGAAGGAAATAATTTTAAGATTTGAAGTGCGTCTACTTTTGCAGTGAGTGAAGTCATATTAGAAAACACAATAAAAAGTAAGTGATGGTTCTACATTCACCCAACCATGCGCATGCCATACATGCTGAAACCTAAGGTAAAGCACAAATTTTTTTTAAAGTCCATTTTACCTGGGATTCATCAAGAAGAGTTTGGCTAACTTCCAATTCTCTCCTAAGAGACACGATCTCCTCCATGGCCACTTTCAGTTGATTTTCAGTTTCACCGAGCTGATTTGACTTGTCTGTCAGTACATTTTGCAAGTCCAATACAAGGCCATCCCTTGTCTTTGACTCAGAGTCTGAACTAAGCTCAGCTGCATCTTTTGTGGTGATATCTGAACTATTTTCCTTGTTTGCATCTTCAAGTAGTTTTGTCTCTTCGTTCCGAGCTGCTTGTTCATCACGAGGTGTTTCTTGCATATATGCATCCATAAAATTGCGAGCAGAATCGATTCCGGATAAATCTGTCATGCTTTCATCTCCACCTTCTCTAGGCCTGCTGGCTTGCCCGATCACAAGATCATGTTTTGATGCAGAAGAACTCTCGTCCATCGAAACGGTGGATATGCAAGGCATTTGATTTTCACTATAGCCATCAGCTTTGCCGGTGGAAAGGACAGAGTCAGATGCATCTTTAGCCGAAAGTTTCGGTCCTTGCACATACTTTTCTTCTAATCTCTGTTCAAGCTCTTGGATGCGCTTCTCATATGAGGAGCATTGATCCTGCTTGGAATTCAGCATAGATTGAAGATGCTCCATATATTCATCTTTCAACTGCAGAGCTTCTGCTGTTTTTTCTTTCATGATCTTCAAAATTTCATCCGGTTCACCTTTGTCAAATGGGTCATACCCGATTCCCGCATTGAAAGTACAGATTAGGGCAATTGCTGAAGCTAATTCAGCTTTCAGACGAGCATTCTCGACTTCGATCTTACTGGTTCCAGCAATTTCAACTGATTCACAACCCTCAAGAAATCCATCAATTTCTTCGGGCTTATTGAAATTAGAACTCTCATTTGATGCGGCTACATTGCTTTCTGATGATTTGATCTCATCGCTTTTCAATGGAAAGCCTAGCAAAGACTGGGGAGCATATCGATCCACATCAGCAACATCAATCTCCAGTAAATTTGTATCAAAAGGAGCCATATTAACATCACATTGACTAGGAGAATCAAACAAACCCATGGCTGCTAACATGTCTTGTGGAACGTACTTGCTCCATGCTTTATAAAAGCCGTCCCTTCTTCTAATCTCAGACTCTCTCTCAATTGCAATCCTTTCTGCCAACTGTCCAGCTAAGCCCATATATAACTTCAATGATGATTTTCTTCTTACTACCTCAGCAAGGCAAGCCCTATAGGCTTGACCAACTCCACTGAAAATTCTTATATTTTCAAATTCCTTTTCTTTGGCCATCATTACCTCTTCAAAGCCAGGAAGCTGCCACCTAAGGTCTATGATGCTAGTCTGAGCAGATTTTACTTTTTGCAAAGATTCATGCACCAACAAGTTTGTATGATCTTTTCCTCTCTTGCATTTGTTTAGAAGCTTTTCTATTAAATTATCACAATTCTGAACTTTCGGGAGATAATTGTTTTCATGAAAATCAAAAGTGGGCCCAAGTGCAGAAATCGCATCATTACGTCCAAGTGATGCAGATATTTGATTGCTCAAACTATCGTCCACAAGTTTCTTCACAATGTTGACATCTTTGCTGCATAAAGCACATAGAGTGAACATATATTCTATTAATATAAAGTATAGAAGCAAGGATATAGATGTAACCATGGAGAACAATAGCTAACATGAGTGGAAGGATATAACTATTATGCATAATTGTAATTTGGAAAACCGCATATTTACCATGTGGCTTGCTTGTTGTCCTAATAATAAAATGAAATTACAATTTCAGTAATGAAGCGGAGAGACTTAGATGTCTACAGAACGATATACACTATGATAACTATCTATAGAAAAAGGATTCACATATGTCGAAAGCAATATTTGTACACATGCTTAAACATCAATCAAACTAAGCTATCTTACAACAGGTAGCTATTGATCTAAAAGGCTAAAAGCAATAAATAGATGAAACAAGATGATCGATTTGGATGACTGATCACTCTGGTAACCACGAGCCACACACGTACGCACATGAATTGCAAAAATATGCACAAACACAATGTACAGACACAGCATAGCAACCTGGAAATTTACCCAACTTCAGCCTTTTAATTTTTTTTGGCATTATGTATAACTTATATATAAACAGATCCATTCACCTAAGGTTTTTATCCAAACTATATCCATGAATATCACTGCCGTTTGGGCAAAGAACAGGTTCTATACAGATCGGATTTGAATTGGGGTGTCAGGAAAAAGTCCAAGTCCAATTTGGCAAGCTTCATAGTAGTTATAGTCGGTCTATCTTGAACTTATTTGATGCTATTAATCATGAAAACACCTCAAAATTTCCCAGGTCCAGGCATTGTTAGTTTGTCAGAAAACCTAGAAGTTGTCCAGTACTAGTTAAGCAGAAGATGATTTTATAAATTTGATGTCGCAAGGTTTAGGGAGCACAGCTTTTCACTAAAAGTTCTACCAAACATGCTGATCTAAAAAATGAGGTGGATTGACCATCATGCCACATAAAACACGGTTTCAAATAATACAGTTGTTGCTTGAAGAGAAGTTCATGGATGCTTCCTCACTTTATTATAGAGACTGGGATAGCATCTCGTCGAGTTGTTCCCTATGCAAGAGAGTGATATCAAGAAAAGCCCACCCCGGTTTGTGATCATTCATGTAGAAACACCTCATAGAAATGAAGGACAGAATGAGGTTTTTTCTTTGAAACAACAGATGATAGCACCATAATTGATGCGGATGAGCTCCTCTGATACTCTCACAAGTAGTTATAATTATAAACTTCAATTTTCAGCACTTTTTAAGAGAACAGTATATCCTTTATGGGCAGCTCTTGGATTTAAACTGGTCATTTAGAACTATGGCAAGACATGAAAATGAAGGACAGAGAGGTTTTTTCCTTTGCAACAACAGAAGATCAGCATAATTGATGCAGACGAGGTCCTCTGATACTCTCATTAGTAACTATAAACTTCAATGTTCAGCACATTTTAATAGAAAAGTTTGTCCTTTATGGGCAGCTCTTGGATTCAAACTGGTTATTTAGGATGATGGCAAGCCATGGAAATGAAGGACAGGTTGAGGTTTTTAGAATTATGACAAGCCTCTATCTTGTTTAGGAGTTTCTCCAACAGGAATCTGGCAACAATCAAAAGAGGGTTGGGTTTAGGTTGACTCCAGCTCAACAACCGGTCATAAACTTTGTCAAATTATTCATGAAGTCTAACTTCAAAGTCTACCACATTTTGCTGAGAAAAGGCTTAGGTGGTGATGATGGCTGCTTTGGACTGATACAGATTCGGTCCACAGATTACAAGGGTGAAGTTTTAGGGAATTTTAAGAGAAGAACATCGTAGAAGATAACTAGATGATGTCTGCATTTGAAAATAGAAGGTACAATGAAAGAGGAAGGAAAACAGATGAATTTGAATGAGATAACTAGAAGACCTCCGTCGTCATACATAAACAGCTTAATAAAGGGCTTTATCAATGGAGATAAATTATAAGTCATTTTGTGACAATTAATTATTAATTTCTTTAATACATATATTGTTGGTTCCATGGAAATGAAGGGCGGGTTGAGGTTTTTAGAATTATGGCAAGCTTCTATCTTGTTTAGGAGTAAGGAAAACAGATGAATTTGAAAGAGGAGATAACTAGAAGACCTCCGCCGCCATACATAAACAGCTTAATAAAGGGCTTTATCAATGGAGATAAATTATAAGTCATTTTGTGACAATTAATTATTAATTTCTTTAATACATATATTGTTGGTTCCAGGCCTATGCGTTAGAGATCCATGACTACAACCCACTCACCCCCACCCAACCCCCGAAAAGAGAACATTTGCATAATGAGCAAATCGTTAAAAATTAATCTTTCCGAAAAATACACATTCCCAAACTTAGTTGCAGGAACTTTGGGGAGTATGTCACGAACTGGACTCGGAACCCCGAATTTGAGGTTCATACTAAAGATTCAAAACTGAATCGCGGCTCTCATACAACAGAATCGCGATTTAGTTTCAAATCTCTTCGGCTAAGAGAAGGAACATAGTTTTTAAAAGAAGTTGATTCGAAGATGGAGAAAAAAACATTAGCAGACATCTAGAAAAAAACAAATAGCTGACAACTTTCAAAAAAATGCAAGGTCGAAGCTGAATCAACCCATTTTCAATACAAATTTTACACTTTCCAAGTCATCTAGTAGTCTTTTAAAACGCTCCCCGGCGGTCCTAACATAAGATTCATTTAGGTTTTGGCGATTCCCCGCCCCCGCTTCGTGCAACTATGTTCCCAAAATCCTATGACGGACAGGTTAATTATTTCCCCTCAACCCCACCCCAACAAAAGGAGAAAAGTATAGATCAAATTAAAGTGGATCATGAAATAAGCAATAGGTTCAGGTTGAGGGTTGCAAAACTAGGTAAAAGCTAAATCTAAGTTCAACCAGATTATGAATAAAAGTAGTCATCAGTAAAAAAAATGGTTACTAACAATCCTTGCAACAAATTCAACTTGTATCTTAAGTGCTCACGTTTCTAGAAGCAGAATCATCTGTTTGGAGTAGGTTATGGCAAGCAACTAGGTCCTGATATGCTAATTGAATGAAAACGGTGTTTCACAATCACATGTATCCTACTAATGAAGATGATCCAAAATCATTAGCTTATGAATTTCAACCACATTGACTTTTCAATTGCATTTCTTTCTCCTTTTTTGGCCTCCACCCACCCCATCCTAAGACACACACCCCATATGCCTAGCATCTCCAAGTCTCAGCACTTAATCAATCAGAAAAAGCCATATGGCTTAGGTCCAGATACATTTAGAGCTTTTTTATGTAAGTGCTACCTGTGATATCCAAAGAACTCATCTATAATCGAAAGTAATACCAAACAATGCAACTTCCGAACTATTATTCAAGGAAAAACTTAGTAGAAAGTACTACTAGATCATTCATCTGCAATTAAAATTAATCATTGGGTCTATGTGCACTTCTTCTAAAGCAAAAGCGCATCGCTATTCACAAACATGGAGAAAAGGAAACTGATGAAACACGCCAAGAAAAGCGTATGATTGGAAATGCTAAAGCTCAGTACATATCAGAAGTTATTCATGTAGATCAATGGCATAACAGTGGCAAAATAAAGCGCGGTGACTAACCTTAAAGTCTGCATTATAGCCTTTTGGTCATTAAGAACCTTCTGATGATCCCTGATAAGACCATCCAAATCACTGCTACAACGTGAGCTCATTCCCGAGAGTAATTCCTCTACTCTTTTCTTCAACGTCCCCAAGCTCGTCTTCAATTGTGAAACCTTACTCTCAAGCTGTGTATGAGAATTTAAGCAAATCTCTCTCCACTTTCCCAAGTCGACCTTCACAAGATCCAACAAACACTTTCTGCCATCGGATTGAACCGAGGGGTGAAGCCTCAACCTACGCAACCTCTCTACATCCCTATCTAAATTTTTCAATATCTCGGTATGAACCTTGTGTTGATGAGTAAAGCGCCTAATGAACTCAGAATATTTATGCTGCAGCTTCTTAAAATTGTAATCCATATTCCCTAGGGCATTTTCCACTGCCCTCTCTTGCACCTGCTGCTCCCTCAGCAGCCTACTGCAAAGCTCGAATTTTGCTTGTGTGCTCACATAAAACGCATTGGCGAATTGAAAATGATGCCGAAACGACCTCTCATAATGAGCTAATGCCTTTAAAGCAGGATTAGAAACACCATCTAAAGGGTGTGGATCATGAGACTGCGGAGGAGGAGGAGAAGCATTGGGTACATTGGTATTTTCAGGAGGAGGGCGTGGGGAATCGGCATGAAACTTAGCTTTGTTATAGAGAAAAACTTCGCGATCATCTTGAGGAAGCTTATAGTATGCTAATGGGTGTGGAGGTTCTAAAGAGATGTTACCACACATCAAGAGCTGATCGGCGAATTGAACACCGGAGAGCGATTCGATATGCCTCTGAAGTGCTTCAACCGGAGTCGATCCATCGCATGTAAAGATGAAGCTGTGACCGTTTTCGGCGTTATGGACCACAAGCTTTCTTCCAGGGATGAATTCATCGGCCGTGATCGACGACGAATTCAAACTCATTGTCTCCTCTCCCGACTCCCAAAATCAAAATTTGACAAAGATTTTTTTTGACAAATACCCAATACTCCAAAACCCTAATTCTTCCAAACCCACAAAAGAATTCGGCCAAAAGGGCGAAATTCACGAGAACCCACCAACAAAAAAATCTCCCAAAAAAAAGCCCTAAATTCAAGGCGAAAACGGATAAAAGCTTGGCCCTTTATAGGGTTTCTGATGAGTACGAGGAAAACCAAGAAAGGGGGGAGAATGATTCTCGCTGGAATCGATCAAATCGAGAAAGATTGCACGAAAAAAAAACGCTAAAAGGAAGCGCGTCGATGGTTATCAAAAGGGGGGAAAGATAAGGATAAAGAGAGAGATAGCTTGTACAAGATAGGGAATTTCGTGGAAGCAAGCTTTGAATTTTTCAAGTATCAAACCCTAATCAAGGTTTATTGTTTATTGTCGATAAAAAAAATTGGAAATTTGAAGGGAGAAGACTTGAGGGATGAGATAAAAGAGCCACCTTCTTTATTATTATTATTATTATTATTATAAGAAGAAGAAGAAGAAGAGATGAGTTTTCATCTCCATCTCTATCTCTTTAAAGAGAGAGAAGGATAATAGAAAAGAGAGAGAGAGAGCAGCTAAGGGTTTGTACAGTGATGTAATATCTGTTTTATTTAATTAATATTTTTAATTTTTAATTTTTATTGTTTGTTAGCATTTAATTATGAGATAGATTATTGATTTGCTTAGCTATTTACTAATTGCTAATTGATTGTGCACGCTATTCACGGTTGTGTGTTGTTTCGTTTAACCTCTTCTTTTTATAACCATCTCAATTTTGATTTTTTTAATTTTATTTTCACAATTTACTATCTTCCTTTCACAATACCAGCTCTTTTTTGCCCTGCACAATTATTCCTACTGGTATGGCTTTCCTAAAATCTAAAACACCATACAAATTTATTATTTAATCTTATTATAGTCTTCGTTAATTGCAGTATAAGGGTTAGATTTGAAAATATGTATTTAAGGAAGGCACAACTTACTAGAAGTTAGGTAATCTAAATGATACTCTCTCCGTCCCCTTTTACTTATCATTTAGAGAAATACACACCGATTAAGAAAAGTATTGTCACTTTCTTAATATCAGTAATTAATATACTGCCACATCACCACTAAAAATATCATACAATTTCCGCCCCCAACTATTAAGTAAATCATTATCGCTTTTTTAATATCTACAATTAATTTTCTATGCTATTTTTTGTATTGTATCATTTATTGATATCTTTATCATTAATGATTTTCTCATTATTCCAAAAACATCAAGTAAAGCCGGACATTTTTTCTCTCCAAATGACAAACAAAAAGAGACGGAAGGATTATATTTTTCTGAAAATAATAAGGATCTTTTTGGCCAGGTCCATGGGAATTCGATTTGAAAACCTCTCTTGAGTTAAAATAGCAGGGATGAAGAATGTCATTTTTTCCGGATCTATTTTATTTAAAATTTATGACTATAAAATAGGCAGAAAAAACAAAAGGCTGGATTATAAAGGTTTGAAGACGTTGATTGGATGGTCTGTGCAGTTTTAAGTGGTGAATGGACGACGAACACGAGTTAGCTTATATCTTCGTTCATGACAGTCACAAGAAATCTTCTGAAAAGTCAGGCGGCCTGACGACACGAATCATAAGCGAGAAAGATTATCGTTGCCTCAAGAAAAGACAATACGGCTTTCTAGAAAGTTTGACAATAAACGTGAATGGATGAAAAAATATCATTTTGCATTTTTTTTTTGAGATACACATGAAGAAAATTAATATATTTATACCATATTCTGGCAGGCAGGCGGAGAACAGGATTGTCGAAGCTATGCGAGTCAATTTTAAATAAAAGCAAAAGTATTGATTATGCAGACAGACGTACGTGAGCAAACGGGAGAAAAACAGAGGAGATCAAAACTTTGAAATTAAAGTTTACATTATAAACAACATGATATGAAATACTCTCATCTTTTATGTTCCCTTTTTTGGATAAATTCAGACAAACATACAGGTTGGCAAGTTCCACTTGGAAATAAGTAACAATTCAAAAATATATTTAAGAATTGTCATAAACACCAACCAATGAGGTGGATTGCTATCAAATTCAAACTTGCTCTCAAGATGAAAAAGATTATTCAGAAAAAAAAAAAGGAGGCTATATTAGAGTGAGATGGTATGAACGATGGATGTGATGTAAAGTTGAAGACAAAGAGCGGTTTAAGTATCTAAACTCGTGCAACTTATGTTTAAATTAAATCATTAGCCTCATCATTGACAAAAGTTGCTAAGCTTTCACATTCATAATAAATAGGAGTACATAACATGTGGAAATATATGGCGTGTGGTAAATGCTCTATGAATATGTGTAGCAGCGCCATTGATTGACCAAGAAACCCCATGCACAAGTAACTACAGCATACGATTCAAGTTTCCTTGCAATATGTTTTTTCCTTTAAAAAAATTTAATAGACCATAGCTTGATCCATGCCTGGTAACCCTCGCTCAACAGAAAGGTTGTTTTTTTTTTATTAATACGCGAATGCGCCAATGCTGAAGCCTAGAATCGATATGCCTACCTTATGCAGATTGATTAACAATTGAAATTTCAAATTTAGCATATGAAAATACATAAAGAAGGAAAATTGAAATCAAAACCACGGTTTTCTTCCTATGGGATATATCTCTCAAACTAAGTCAGAATATGACGTAAAACAAACAAGCATGAAGTATGGTATGAAGTTTATGGTGTCAAATTAATTAGTGTGTGGTGGTTGGTTAACGGAGTTTATATCAATGATTCAATCTAAAAATAAAATTTAAAATGCCGATTACCTATATAAAGACACCGTGTGGATATAACAATATTTGCGATTCTAGCCATGATTACACATCTGTCATCTAGCTATAATCAAATAGCATTGGCAAATTCGTTTGGATCTATAGACAAAGGAGAGTATTGATCTTGACCAATTGAACCTTAAGTAATACATTAGACACTGGCATGCACACGTACTTGCATCCACAATCACATGTTGATATAGCAGGCTCAGAAATGACATGCAAGAGAACCTTTTTCTTCTGAGCTCGAATATAAATAGAATAATCACATAGGTGCATAAAAACATTTGTAATTTGTTTTTGTTTGCCATTATTAAGAGGTGAAGATTGTCCTCGTAGCAAATCCATCTTGTACTTGTTAGATCAATATATTGTCAGCAACTATAGGGATATTTTTTTTCTTGCTAGTTTTCTTTCATATGTTTCAGTTTCTAGTCATATATGTTAAAAATATGAAAGCATTCAGTGCTCCACCGAGAAAAGAAGAGGAAACAAAAGAAAAGGTCCAAACGAAAGAACATTTTGATTGAGCAGCATTAATGCATTGGTGATGTGATGTAGTTTGAAAGAGAAAGCCCATCTTGTCTTCACTGCCAAGTTGGACAGCTACTACTATTACTTGGCCATGCAACAAACATTAACTATGAGCACCACCGGTGTTGCACTGAATAAAAGCATAAAACAAATGAAAAACAACAACAACAACAATAATAAGCACAATTGGTTTCAAGCATATATATATATATATAGATATATATATATATATATGAGATTAACAGAGGAAAGAGGCCATGGAAGGGGATTTCCTCCTATGGCGTGGAAAAAATACAACCTCCGCCATTTTTTCCGACGATCGGCACCCATCATCATCATCGTTATCATCTAAGATGTGCGTACACCAAATTTCATGTGATTCCACAACTTTTTCACCTTTGATTTAATGGGTTCAAAATTAACGGTTTACCGACAATAGAACTTTTTACATTGCTAAATCAACGGTGAAAAGGTTGTAGAATCACATGAAATTTGGTTTACCCACATCTTAGATGATAACGATGAAGATGATGGGGACCGATCGTCGGAAAAAATGACGGAGGTTGTATTTTTTCCATGCCATAGGAGGAAATCCCCTCCTATGGCCTCTTTTCTCCATTACTCTCTCTCTCTCTCTCTCTCACACTCTATATATATATATATATATATATATATATATATATATTGTGTGAAACAATCTTATTCAGTTACTGCTTCTCATCGAATCAAAAGGGAAAATGGAGCTAATGCAAGACTTAGCTAAGTTATCTAAGATATGTGAGAGGAGGAAGAGAGGCCCGCCTAGTAATATATTGATTGATTAAGATGTTTGATGAGTTTCAGATACGATTAAAGCATGTTTGTTTGTTTGGAGTTTGGAAAATGACGGGTTGTAACCCTTGATCTTAGTTGGAACTTAAAATTTTTGTGTTTGTTTTGTCGATAAAGCCTGTAGCTTCGAAATTCTAATTCCCTACGTGGTATGTACGAAATCGGGAGTTCAATGTCGGAGGTTTTATGATGGAGGTGGCCTCAAGCTTATCATATCAAGTACTCCTTATTTTATTTTTAATACCTCTACTCTCTTAATTATCTCATTTACTTTCATTTTCATTTGTAAACTACTAATATTTTTAAACGCACTGCCATACACAAACTTCGAACTTCTAATTTTTAAATAGGAGTAACCCGTCAATCATTTTTATGCAAGACATCCCACTCCTTAAACACATGCACATCTCTTCGGATAATATTTAATTTTCACTAAACTCTATGTACCACGTATATAAAAAGATTTGACATCTTTGTGTTAACATTTTATTCATCTAAACCAGTTTGGTTTGCAGGTGACCATAAAAGTTTTTAAAAAAATACCAAAACAAGTAAAAAGACTCCGCATTTCATTAAATGAAAATTTTAATGAAATTAGTACCGTAAATAGAAACCATAAGGATAAAAATGACAACTGAGAATATTTGAAACGAATATATTTACCGAACATTATTCGATAAGGACACCTTATATTTCACAAATCCCACCGTCAATAGTGTTGTATAGACGGACATAGCAAACATTAAAGCTGAAAGAGCATAGCAAAGATTTTTACTGTTTTTTTTCCATTGTAGCAAAATAAATTGATTCGATCTATGGAGAGAGCATGTGGGCAAATAGGCACATCCATTTGTAGCTTCCAAAACTTTGGAGTTATATATAAGTTTCTCAAGTTGCAAAAAGGTAGGTTGCACCTCACATGGCTATTGCAAACCTCATGTCTCCCTCATGAAAGGGACTCGACAATTCTGAAACACAAGGGGAATCCAAAGCCCTTACCACTCTTCATCAATTTCTCTCTATGTAAATAACTATGAGAGTGAAACCATAATGAAAACCTAACTTTATTTCCTTCTCCTCTCTTCCTCCACAGCGAAGGCACTTTTCATAGTGCTTTTTATTAGATGCTTTGCCTCTTTTCTTTTTGTTATTAATATCCTCCTAAGTTGCATTTCTTTACATAGATTATATCATAATACAATCGCAGAAGCATTTTATTTGTAAGCAACATGTTTGACGGCTTTTTGCGAAAAGCCGATTAAAGCTGAAAGAGTCGGAGTGATCTAACCCGAGCAAGAGCAAAAACCCTCTGATGCTCAAGTAAAGCCAAGTTGGAACATAAAGACAATGTGTAAGCAATACAAGACTTCTAGGGTTAATTGATACTTCCTCCTTTTCACAATGGTTGTCCTTTTTTTACGTTGCTTTTGCAAGAAGAGAATTACGACTCTAAACTCCAAAATTTCAGCTGAAACATAGAGAGCAAAAAAAAAAGAGGAGCATCGTGAATAGGAGAAAGTACTTGTTTCATAAAAAAATTGGACAAATAAACATGGCATGTGGGCACAAATGACAATTTAACAAACACTAGTGGGCTGGCCACTCTCATCAACTTATGTCTTAACCATCATGAGAATAAGTTGATGAGACCTCTATCTCCCTCTGCCATATACCCTTTGGCAAATAGCAACAAGCAACACATGAACACCACCTCCTCCTCACATTCAATGGGTAACGAAAGGGACCTTCCAAGTGCTTTTAAAGTAAGATGCTTTCCTCCTTTGCTTGGCCTCCTGTTTGCTACTTTCTGAGAGAGAAAAAATTAGATCCTGCATAACTTTACAGGGGTCAACCTCAGGAGTCCAAATTCAATACCTAATGAGGTAGATTATCAGTTAAAGAAAAAAACCCTTTTTCTAAGGTGAAGATGGTTCTTTGATTCCTTTTCTATTTCTATACAATAGATAAAGGGATTTCTTATCTTTTGCAGCTTGCATTGTATTTGCGCGCTCTTTTTAGACGAAAAGTTTCGCTACAGCTTTTCAAGCTTACCAATAGTGCCAGGCTCAAAGGTCCGAGCACTTCTGATATATTACACATTACTGTAGTTTCGGTTTGGACGGATTATACAACCACAATCATATCTATATGTTCTGAACACAGCCAACAAGCCAAATGAAGGTAGATGAGGTAGATGTCCTTAACCAGACTTTAAAAAATCCAACACAATATGTATCTCTAACGCGACGCAAGTTTCTTAAGGTGCTGAAACATGCGCTGTTTTATCCACTGACGATCATTTGGTAGATACGCCTGAATTGAGTGATCAAAGCTGTGATTGAAAACAAGAAGCAAGCATTAGTGCTTTATAAAAAGTGTCATTAAGGGGGGAAAAGATCATCAAAGCACTTCAAAATTGATATCATTATCATACACTAGTGCACTCAGATCAGTCAGGCCATCGATGAAGTTGTAGAGATCAGCAATGTCGTAGGTTATATTTCTGATGATTGGATTAATATCCTTGATTTTTCTCTCGTAAAGTCCGCAGATTCCTGTTGCATGTCCGATAAATATCAAATATTTTCCTCAAAAACATCGATTATAATATGTAACAAAAAACATACAGAACCAATATGCAAAGCCTTTTAAGAAAAAAACTTCTTTCTCAGCTTCCTGTCAGCAAATTTTTCTCGAGGTTCCTTCTCTATTGGAGTCCAGAAATGACCGATGAAATGTGTTGAAAGTAAAAATCAAATGATGGGGAAACTTTAATGATAGTCCCACATTGGAAACAACCAAAAAACACACACGGGCATAAGATATAAAGATGAATCAAATCTCAACAAGGTTTGAGTCTTATTGTTGGAAGCACACTTATATCAAAGGCCCATGCGTACTTATAAAAGCCCATCACTCCCTCAACTTAAATACTACTCTCTCTTTAACATGGTATCAGAACCGATAGCTCAATCCAAACTCGTTCTCTCGACGCGATAACCACATCAAGAAAAAATGATGGTTGTACGTAACTCGTCTCGTACTATCCACGTGGCAACTACACCAAGAAAAAGTGATGGCTGCACGTGAGAGGGAGTGTTGAAAGTAAAAACCAAATAATGGGAAAACTTTAGTGATAGTCATACATTGGAAATAACAAAAGAAACACATACACATAAGATATAAGATGGGTCAAATCTCAACAAGATTTGAGTCTTATTGTTGGAAGCCCACTTATGTTAAAGGCCCATGCGTACCTATAAAAACCCATCACTCTCTCAACTTAAATATTCTATCTCTTTAACAAAATGAAACATTAAATGATAAAAATGTTCCATTCTCTAGCTTCAAACATGTTTTGAGAGAGAAGAGGGAGGGAATTGAAAGCTTAATACAATTTAATAATTTCTGCAAATCCAATTAATATGCTATCTCTTTAACAATCCTACTCGAAATGATAATGTGCTATCTGGTTTGTCTTTATCATTGATGTGTACACGTTTTATTTGTTATTACGTGTCGCTAATACATAATGATGAAACCCGGAGGATTTTTGCTTGACTACCAGCATTATGATGGCGATCATATACGTGAGAGCTGGACAGTCTATAAGCACATCTTTAAATGTCCCTAGTCGTGGGAGTATTGAGACTGGGCATCGATATTCCGGAATAGACTAGTGTATACGTTTCGAGACCCCGACGAGGGGCGGTGACCAGTCTCACAAGCCATTGGTGTTATATCACATAAGATAGTATACATGTGCTCACTGGAGGTCAGTACACTGGACGGACTCGCCGAGAACATCTAGATGATATTATATTTATCATCAGATGGAAGTTCTCGTGTGGCATTAATAAATGTTAGTCTTTTGACCTGAGATCGTCATTTACCTCGTGTGAGTTCTCACTGTATTTTGATTACTACCCTACCACGGCTCAAAAAATTCGTGCAAACAAGTTTTAGTTAGGTACAATCCCGAACCACATGGAGGCAGTTGTAGGGTGTTTTTCGTCACCCCATTGAAATGGGAATACGCGCGCTTGTCAGGCGCATTACAGATTCCCTTTGCCTAGGGTAGGCTGGAGTTTATTGATTGTGGGGATCCGAATCTCCGGCAGCCGCGGACTAAGCTGCTGTTAATTACCCCTCGCCTTTGGAGCGAGAGAACCTCCGATTGACGGGTCAAACAGGTCATGCGAACTCAATGTGCAGTGTTGTGTTTTGAAGGGTTTTGGATATATCGGGGGCCCCACAGAGTTTTTACATGGGTCCCGCTACCCGGATAGCAGGCTGGGGGTCAAGGAGGCTAGCAGCCCCCTTGCGGGGTGTGGGGCAGCGCCCAGTTAGAATTTTTTTCTAACAAGGACAGTGTCGTGGAGTGTGTGTATCAATATATATATATATATAAAAAAAGGAAAAAGCGTCCAAAGGACGCGTGGGGGCCAGCGCCTCACATGCGTGGCACAGGGCGCTAGACGCTGGGCGCCAGCGCCCCACGTGCTTGGCACGCGGGCGCTAGGCGTCAGCAGGGAAAGGGACCTGGTCCCTGCACTGGGAGCTGTGCTCCCAATTTGACTTATGGAGTTGAACTCCTGACAGAGATTAATTTAGGAAGTTGAACTCCAATAGATCTTGAATGGAGTTAAACTCCAAAAAATATTTATAAATGATCAAAGGGGGCTGCTTTGTTTCTCCCCTTTGCCCCTGGATATTCCCAAGATGGGATTTCTGGAAATGGGTCTCCTTCCTCTCAGTTGGCTGGATCCTGGAGAAAGGGGATGAGATTTAAAAATCTTCCCTTTTTGAGATCTAATAGAAGATCCGAGCCCCCTTTGTCGGTTTTGTGGTAAAAAAACTATTTAGTTTTGGAAAAGGAAGAGTAAAACTCTTGATTTAATTGAAAAGAGAAAGAAGATTTAGAATCTTGAGGAAGGAGACACAAAAACCCTAGAGTTTTTAGAGAATGAAAAGTGTATCCTTTATTCATCATCATGTTGCCTTATATAGGCTTACACATTTACATATAGCCCTTTGGCCTTTACAAAATGGCATTTTGCTCATCCCATACCTCATGTGCTTATTTCTTTTGCACATAAGCCATGAGCTTTACAAAAATTTGGCTTTATGCCCATTTTGCTTACATTCATGCATAAAAAATTACATCAAAATTATTTATTACATGATTTTTTATTTCGGCATGGGGGAGGCCGGACGCGGGGCTCAACTTGGGCATGGGCCCACTTGCTTGGGCTTGGGCCCGCCTACTTCGGGTTGACCTTGACTTGGTCAACCGGGATGCAAATTTTGACCTCAACAGCAGTGAGTGATTGTCGGGGATTCGTTATTCCTGGTATTAAGAGTTGATGTCGTGCTGTGATCGGTAGGCTATCACCCTAAATCCGTGGCCACGGTAGATAAGATTTACTGATATGACTTCAGTAGTTTCTCGGTTGGTGATGAGCTTGACTACGACACGACTTATCGGGTTATTAGGGGTCTCACGTTTCCACCTCCTAAACCCAGTATGCGACACTCTTCGACGAAGAGACCGGACTGTATGGAGATTGTCACATTTCAGGCTCAGTAGGATACGGACGGACTTAATTGTCGACCTCCCTTTCGACAGATACATGGATAGCCGTTACGTACAGCTAGTGTCGCCAACGTACATGTGGTTTTTAGATTTATCCAGTAAATCACTGTCCGTGTATTATCGAGTCTTTAGAATCCCACACCGAGGCCGGTTCAGACGATATGATGTAGATGACGTATGTTGGTACATATAAGGGGTTCGATTAAATACGTGTACATACTATACAGATTTTAATTGGACGGTTGATAATACTAGCGGCTTAGGATTAAGCCGGATTATTGAATCAGGTTTTGATTTAATAATTTATATGTATATTTTTAATATGTATATTCTAGTATTATTGTTCACTATTCATTCTCTTTTGCCTATTCGTATTTTTACACGAATACGCGTATATGTATTTCTATACGTATATCGGGTTGTATTCCGTATTTATACGGAATATGTTCTAGAAGATGGAAACTTCATTTCTTGATTTTTCTTTTAAAGAAAATAAAAAATGAGGTGGAGGATGAGGTGTAAAGAAGTATGTAGAGAGGTATGGCTTGATTTTTATATGATTTCTGTCATTTGGATTCACTATTCTTTCATGGTTGCAAAAAGGAAAAATGAGCCATTCTTTTCTAAACTTGTTTTTTTTTCTTTTACACCTTAGTATTAGCCATTTTTCTTTGGTGATGGCTACACTTCTTCCCCCCTCCTTCATCTTAGAAGCTCACTTGAGCTTAGAATACGAGAAAAGATAGTGAAAATATTCCTACATTCCCACTCTCCCTTCATAGCGAGCTTGAAGCTTCAGTCGCTTCACTAGGTGAAGCCGGAGCTTGGATCGGTTTCCTCAGGTGGATCTTCGGCAAGGGCGGTCGCCACTCAAACTCGATTCGGACGGCATACACGGAGTTTGGAGGGGTCTTCCATGATTGGGTGAACACGCGTCAAAGATAATATTTCTAACTTTTGCATGCTTGGTTTGCTAGTTTAGACGTTTGGATCGATTATATGGTTCGGAATTCCTTCGTGTTAGCTAGAAATTTTTGTTCGTCGTCCGCTTCCGTTGCGCCGTGAGCGCTAGGGAACCCTACAATTAGAGGCTAAGAAAATATGTTGAAATACTCAAGGCTGCAAGGCAGAACTCTCTAACTTCTAATGTATATCAATATGGTTGAACTTATATGATTCAGAGATTACAATAAATGGTTATATGGTAGAGAATATAAAAGAAATCCTCAAATACGCACATGTCCACATACAAACACACATGGCACATGAATCCTTGTATGTATGTGGAGACTCGTCGTTTCCAACACCTCATGATGGCGACGGAACAAATTGATCATATGAGTCTCCACAAATCATGAGTTTGCTCCTAATCCAAACGAGGAAGAAACAACCTTTAACCTAACCTTAAATTAAACTATTCTAGCATCTCCAGATCAAATTCCATGTGTGGCTCTTTGGCTTACCTTTTCCCCCATATATGAATCCAAATTCCTATAGGAAAACTTATCCTAGACTGTGATCTACCGATACTCAAAGGGTCTTGGTTGCATGATTTGAAAAGGTATGTTTGCTAAATCACCAATAGCCTGGTTGCGGTCTCTCTTGTCCATTGCCGACACCTTGATCAAGAACATGACTACAATTCAAATAGGCCTCTCCTCAGGTCAATAGTTGATCATAGAAACTCGATCACTAAGCCATGTTAATGTAAGACATTCGCCTCAATTCAATTCATCAACTCACGAAATCTCCATTTTGATGTTGACAATTTATTGAAAAAAGGTCTAAAACTCCACGGAGTACAAGTTAGAATGGTTGACATGTGGATATGTTCACCATACAGGAAGTATCGTTCGTCTTAGATGGGATTTGGTTGAAACATATTTGTTTATACCCGTGGATTGTATACAGGAGTTAATATTGAACTACTTGTAGGGCAGTTTGGGGATATGATGACTTAAGAAACATGTTTAGGTCTCTGTAACCTAAGGTTTTTGAATTCTATGAGCCGTGAAGGTCTTATAGAAGTATTTTCTCCTTACGGGTCGAAAGAATCCCGTAAGTGTATTTTCTTCCTACGAATCGTGAGGATTCCTAAGTGTGCTTCTTCTTTGTAAGTCGTAAGAATTTCACGCAGGTGCTTTCTTCTTGCAAATCGAGAGGATCTGGCAAGTGCTTTTTTTTACGAGTTTACGCCCTTTCAGGTTTTCACAAACCCATTTGTAGTCTTACTGTTTTTATTCACGAAGCCCCTTCGGGTTTTCATCCGTATCCATTTTGCTTGTGGACGTACCGTTTTTTAGAATACATGAATGGGTCTTGACTGCAACTTTGTCGGTGGTGATCTAACATCATTTGCCGGTGGGGCTTGAAGTGCAACTTCGCTGCCTAGCTGATGACACTTCGGGATGATATAATTCGTTTATGCTCGTGAATTGTGTACGGAAGCCAATTTAGAGGCCAGCCGTATGGCGGGATGCCAGTCTAAGGACATAGTGGTCCAAGGGAGATATGGCGAACATATGTGGGATATAGATTGTTTCTGCCCGTGGATTGTATACGGTTGGTTGTATGATCCATGTCGTAGGACAGAACACCGGTTTAGGGACATGGCAGTTCATCTCGTTTGTTTCGATCGAGGGGTAACATAACTCGTCCCTTCCCCTGCTTGCTTGCTTAGGCGTTGTTGTCTCGCCTTTTCATAAATGACCATTTTACACCTTAGGCTATTTTCACCCTCTTACACTGCTTTTATCGTGTCGATTGGGTCGTCTTGTGGAAAACACAGAGCACTTTGCACGGTACCTGCCTCCTGCTCATCGGTATTGCTTTCTACTGCTGACAGAACATCTTCGTCATATACGAAGGAACGTGATCATGTGGCAACTTTCCACATGCTCCTTTTCTTCTTCTGCTGAGTTTTCTTCTTACTCGGCATCGCCATTTTGGAAGAGATGCTGAAGAAACTCTTCGAGTGTAATTGACGATCGCACTTTCTGGTTATATTCCTCCAGTACGTCGATGCACTTCTGCAAATCCGTACGATTGTCCACATATTCGGCAGGTTGCACGAGTTTCTTGGTCTGTCTTTTTTTTTCTTGGAAGAAATAACTTGACTTGGAGGGATTCCCCTTATCATCCGTTTTCGAAGTGGAACATGGCATCTACATCCCTTCCATAATTTCTGGTTCAAGCGGGCTTTTTCACTTGATTGCAGGACAAGCTTAAAGGACCTTTAACATCCTTTTTGTTTTGGATGAACGGATTATCTCCTATGGAGTTTCTGCGACTCGCGAGCAGGATGCCCCTGCGTATCAGTTCTTTTAGGGGCGTTTTTGTGGTGGATTCCCACTCCAGTTATTTGATAGCATGAACTTGCCCTGTTTATACTGGTTTCTCAATCCAATTTTTGAAGACGTAACAGTCCTCGGTCGGGTAACTTACCACTCGATAATAGGGGCAATAGTTTAGCTCATTAACCGCACCAACTTATGCTGGCCGCTATGGCTAAGGCAACGTTAGCATGTTGTTCTTCATGACGAGCTCAAACTTCCTCGTCTTTGTTTTGGGAGAATGAGTATTTGCGTCCCAATCTCTTCAAGGATGGGACCCGTGCGGTCATTATTTTGGCGACCGGGTGCTTTAGAGCTGCTCGTTTGTTGTTGAGCGTTGGTGACAAACGCATTGTTATTTCATGAGTCTCCACCTAAAGAAGAAGGTTGGCCAATTTGTTCCAGCTGAACCAGATTATTGATGAGCTCTTCAAAGGTGGTCTGCTTTGCAAAAGCCAAGAATGGATACACCTTTGATTGCCGATCAAGGGTATCTATGAGCATTCTTACAGCTGGTCCTTTTTCGATGTGTTGTTCGCACTTAAACTAGAGGTTCCTCCATCGAATGACGTATTGGACCATCGTCTCGTTGGATTTCACCCTTTCATTAACGAATGCAGATAACATAGTGCGTCCACTTGCACTAACGAACCTGTGCGTAAAGAGCACTTCCATTTCGGTGAATGTCTTAACTGAGTCATTTGGCAGCTCTGAGTACCATTCAAAAGCGGTTCCCGTCAGGCTCGGGCACTCATGTGATCATCACGTGCACTGCTCACATGTTTAACACGTGCGGCGGCGCCACATTTTTTTTATGGAGACTAAGCTCTGTTTTAAAAGATTAAATCTTTTTAGAGAGATTCTCTCTTTGGTCCATCAAAGTCATCATTTTTTCATTAAGATCTTGTTTATGTAGAATCATAGTTCTCGATGTGTTTTGAGAAAACTAAGTTTCTGGAGGTAAAAACTCCATTTCTTTTACCTTCTTTCTTTTTCTTTTCCCTCCATTATTTTATAGTGGTGGGAAAAACACCAGTGTTCTACTCTAGATCTTTAGTTTAAAATCAAGATCTCTCTATGAGAATTTTATTCTCTTTTTTATGGGAGACTTGTCTTATGGATCTCATATCCAGAGAAAGAACAAAGTTCTTATGAAGGGCTAAGCCCTTTTTCATGCAGCAGATAGGTAAAAGGAGATGTTTTTCTCCATTCTTTACCTAGGATTTTAGGTGGAGGAAGATAATCTTCTTTCTACAGAGAATTTAATTCTCGGTTGCAAGACAAAAGCTTATAGGGGGTCTGTGTGTGAGATTTAATCTCTTAGATTCTTTATATAGGGTATGAGAAGGATCATTTAGGTTAAAATAATCTCATTTAAGAGATCTTTAATTGATCGAATTGATCGAATTGATCTTAGAATCAATCGATGATTTTTATTCACCGTTGGATTTTTTATCCAAGGGCTCTCTGTTTAACAAAGTATATTTTTCTTGTTTTTAACAAGATTGGGAGAATTATTTTCCATATATAGAATTTAATTCTATTTTATGATTGAGCAGTGATTTTTAGTCATCGTTGGATCTTTTGATCCAAAAGTCCTCTGTTTAACAGAGCGCATTTTTCTTGTTTTAGAAATATTAGGGAAATATTTTCTCATATAGAATTTAATTCAATTTAATTCTATCATAAGCAATTGTTTCAAATCTTGCCGGTGGCGCTCACGTGTGTTGCACGTAGACGCTACCAAGGGTGGCATTAGCGCTGAGCGCCACCATATGCTTGGCCTCAGCGCTCACGTGCCTCGCTTGTGGACGCTGCCATATACATGGCGTTGGCGCTCACGTATTTTGCATGTGGGCGCTGTCATTTTTGGTGGAACAATCAAAAACTTGAACTTGAATGCAAACCCTTTCCAAAGTAAAAGAATCCTCTCCTTCACTCATCTCCCTTCAATTCTCTTTCATCTCCTATTAGGGTTTGCTCATAACAACTCCGCTCTCTCTGGCGAAATCTCTGTAATTTTGGCCAAATCCAAGGCGGAAGCTTTGATCCTTATTTTGGTTTTTGCAATCTTTGATTAATTTAGTGTTTTTCTATGAACATATAGTAGTTACCATCAACAAGGGGAAGAAATTGAAATCAAGACTTGTGATGGCCCATAATTCCTCAACTCGAGCACGCATGCATGTTAAACTATTAGCAAAAACTAACAATTCTTCAAATGTGTAATACAAGTAATATAAAACCTATTCTCAACTCGGAAATTACTAACTGCTTATGCTTCATGAAGTTCGTGGATAAAGATAAAGTCGTTATGAAATATAAGTCAATAGTGCATACTCTGAACATAGTGCATACATTTACATCACCTATTATGCAAAATACATTATAATTTTCAATCGTCTATTTCATTTGCACAAGGAAAAAAATTTATGAGGTGTCAAGTGTTTATAAGGTGACATCTTATTCATAGCAACAATGTGGCGTCTTAACAATAACTACCTACCATTGTTTAAATGTTCTATTATGATAAGCGAGGGCAAAGTAACCGAAATCATATGAAAATCGGTGTATAATGCATAGACCACAGCGAGCTAGATAAACGGATCTGATCATCTAACATGGAGTATAGTTAAATTTCAGGGTGACAACTTGTAAGCAGGTGTTATCTTGTAAACATTGACCTCATGTGTGTTTGTGTGTATAATTTAGTTTCAGAACAAATGCCTGTACACATGTATCATTGTTTGACATAAATACATACATGCATACATATTGGGAACAAATATCTCCTCTGATAGACGAAGACATTTGTGCTAAAATAAAAATGCTTTACCAAAGATGAATATTATGTAAAGATAACTAACTTTAGATCATTGAATGAGAAATAGAAAGATAATTACCATCCATTGCTTGACTTATTGAATCATAATCCATAAATGTTCTGGTTGATCTATTCTGAGATGTCTGCATAAGGATAATGGTGTGCCTGTTAGCCTGCAAATGACACCCAGTAAATAAAGTCATTTCATAAAATCTTATGTAAGTAGCATGCATTGGATTTCTTCTATCCAAGTAGCATTACTTGAGACATAGGGTACAACATACAATACAAATCAAATACACCAATTAGCAATTTTTCGAAAGTTAATGACACGATTCATTGGGAGTCAATAATTTCCTATATGTAATATTTATGTGTGTGTGCATGCATAGCAAAACGATTATCGTTTTCACATGTCTAAACTAAAATTCTTAAATATTACATACAGCCTTGCAAATCTAAGATTCTTTACCTCATTCTAGAGTTTTCCCAGTCTAGGAGAATTTAGAGGACACTAATCGGTCAATAATGTAAAACAATGGTTACCAGATAATCAGTGTCTTTTATGTTCATTGTTAAGTAAGAGAGAATGATGTATAAAATAACAACAAAGCCTTCATCCCAAATTTTGGGGTAGTATGTTATATGAATCCTTCTCTTCCTGCTCGGTTAAGGAACATCTTCTCGGTTAAATTAATAATCAACATATCGTTCTTAATTGATTATATCCATGTTTGATTAGGTATACCCTATCCCTAGTTGCGCCATAGACTACAATTATCACTTTTTCTATCCGGAACATAGATTGCTCTACATTGCGCATGTCCAAACAATCTTAATCGGTTCCCTTGCGTCTTATGTTGTATAGGAGCTACCTCTACCTTATTACAAAAACACATATTTCTTATCCTATCTTTTAGTGTATTACCACTTATCCATTTTAAGATTTCATAGATGCATCTAGCAATTAAATTGAATGGCGCCCACACATAAATTATCAGTGAATTAGTAGTTGCTAATACATGTTCGATACATTAAAAGATAACATAAAAATGCGTAGAAAGAATTATCCGACCAAGTATCACTTATTATCCAAGTATATGAATACAGTATTCTATATGAAGCGTACGTGCAAAATAGTTTCTATCTTTAAAAATTCTAAGTAGATTGAAGGGAGCTTTCTTAAACTAGCACGCAACATTAACAAAGCCAATATAAAAACTGGAGAAACTCAATCACCAAACTCAAGTATGTATTATCATCTTGTTCCAATAGACAGATTAGTACTAGATCCGCTTCCGGATTTAAGCCATGCACAACTCTTTGGCATTCCAAAAGGTCATGTCCCATCAAATCATCCTGATATGCTGACCAACAAAATGCATGTATATCTTTCACTTGAAGAAAACTATATTTATAATTTCGTCATAATTAGTTTAAGGCTAGGTGCAAATTCCAAAACTAGATTTCCACCTTAAAAGATATTATTTTTATCGGTGAAAAAAATTATATATGTGCTCACCTTCTGATAACCTTTTTTCGAATTTAGGAAGTTCACTCGAGGAACATTGATGCTATTTAACGGTCAAGATTATGGAAAGAGCGGTTGAATCATGTTCGGGTTATATAAAATAACGAAAGAAGATAGAAGAAAATGGTATGAACAAATAAGATATAGCTTACACTAAGCATGCTCTAAGAAATTTAAAGGCAAAATTTTCTCATTAGACAGTATTTATAAATAATTGTACTTAAATCATCAAAAATAAAGAGGGTAAGCCTTTGTAGCAACAATTGGCTGCTCCATAGTGGCATGGGCACCATGTTTTTAACGTAAATCTCTTTTTAGCCACCAAAAAAATCATCAATAGTCGACTGGAGTTAAGAAAAACCAAGTATTTTCTCATACATTAAGGTTATTTTAGGCTTTGGAGCTAAGTTCAAGTACGAAATTTTTGGATATATACTGGATTGCTCGGATGCGGGAAAAGAAGACCAGAGACTTATGTGTAGTGAAGTTTGTCAAACATGAAGATCAGAAGGTTTTAGTTCGAGATGAGAATATTAAGAAAATGTGGAGAGATTATTTTGACAAATTGTTCAATGAGAGTTTTACTAAAAATTTGGATGGACTTGTCATTCAATTTCAAGATATAAACCGTGATTTCATGTGTAAAATAAGAATACCTGAAATTAAAGAGGTTTTGAAGAGAATGAGATCAAGAAAAGCGGTTGGTCCAGACGGGATTCCTATCGAGATTTGGAGATGCTCAGGAGAAATAGACGTTAAATGGCTGACAGATCTGTTTAATAAGATTTGGCAGGCCAAAAAGATGCCAAATAAATGGAGTAAAAGTACCCTTGTATCTATCTACAAAAATAAGGATGATATTCAAAGTTACTCAAATTACCGTGGAATAAAACTTATGTGTTACACCATGAAGGTTTGGAAAAGAGTGGTTTAACACAGGCTAAGAAAGAATGTTATGATAACAGAGAACCAGTTTGGATTCATGCTTGGACGATTGACGACAGAGGCTATTCATCTGCTTCTTCAACTTGTCAAGCGTTTTTTGAGAGAGGAGAAGAAATTTCCATATGATATTTATTGATTTAGAAAAAGCGTACGACAAGATACCTAGAGAGATATCATGGGGGACAATGATAGAGGTCCCCGTCAAGTATATTGACATAATCAAAGACATGTACGATGGAGTAGTGGCAAATGTCAGAACCTGCGGCGGCCTAACGAGTGATTTTCTGATTACAATTGGTTTATATCAAGGGTCTTTATTAAGTCAATTCCTATTTACCATCATGATGGATGGGCTTACTAGAACTATAAAAGATGAGATACCTTGGTGTATGCTATTCGCTAATGATATTATTCTAGTAAATGAGACGAAAGTAGAGATTAATGCCAAACTGGAGTTATAGAGGCAAACGTTGGAATCTCGGGGGTTCAGATTGAGCAGGTCTAAGACAGCATATATGCATTGCAAATTTAGCAAACAGAGAAGTCGGGACCATATTGGTATAACACTGGAAGGGCAAGAGATATCACCAAGCGATCAGTTTAGATATTTAGGTTCCATCATCCAAAAGGATGGGGAGATCGATATTGATATTAATTAAAGGATCCAAGCTAGTTGGTTGAAATGGAGGAGTGCAACAGAGATTTTGTGCGATCGTAACTTTCCGTTAAAGTTAAAAGGGGAGTTTTATCGGAGCGCTATTCGGCCTACCTTATTATATGTTACAGAATGCTAGGCTCCTAAGAAATATCATACATAGAAGATGCACGTAGCGAAAATGCGCATACTTCGTTGGATGTGTGGTAACACTAGAAAAGATAAGGTGCGAAATGAGGATATTCGTGCAAAAGTTGGTGTAGCATATGTGGAGGAGAAGATACTGGAAAACCGGCTAAGAAGGTTTGGTCATATACGACGCCGACCTCTGGAAGCATCGGTACGGCGAATGGATACTCTCGATATAAACAATGTCAAAAGGATGAATGAGAGGCCGAAGAAAACATGAATGGAGGCAAAAAGATATGGTTGTCAAATGTCTCAATGAAAGTATATTGTTCGATAGGAGTGAGTGGAGGCGGAGGATTCATGTGCTGGATCCGGCATGATTCTCATGTTGGTTCATGTAGCCTACCCCATATACTTGGGATAAAAGGCTCAGTTGTTGTAATCTAAACTTAACCATACCTTGTTAGCCTGTATTTGTGGGGCTAAGATAATTGCGGATATCTCAATCAATGGCGGCCCACACAGATAGATGCGGAATACTTCCTCTCATTCACTTTACTTGGTAATCCATTGTCTCAAACTTCTCATCTAATCTTATTTCCTATTAACCTCTTCTTTCTTTCCATCATTTGAGAAAATACTAGATTAAGTTTTTCTCTATAACCTTTCATTATGGGTTGTTATGAGTTGTTTATTAAATGAGTGCAAGGCGTTTAATTACATGTTTTACAAACAGTTGGATTGGGAAAAAATAGTTCGAATTAGAGACTTGACGGATAAACATTCATATCAGTTGTTTATTGAATTTGAGTGTTTTTAAAGGTTTTGATCGATGTGCAGAGTGGACTCAGTTGAGACAATATAAACACTATACAAGGTAAACTTAGGGTTTTTTTTATGCAAGTAACCCTTAAAATAGCTTTTATCCAGTTCCAAACTGTCCGATAGTTCATAATTGAACAACCTTGCCATATAATCATAATCCATGTCAAAAGATTCGATTTTTGGTTTCGACCTTCAATTCTTCTGCTTCTCTTCCATATTATTACTCAAAATATCAATACAAGTACTGTGTGAAGGGAAAGTAGTAATTTAGGGTTTAATAAAAAAAATCTACGAATAGTAGATGAACTGAATAGATCGATGCAACGAAACCCTAAATTTCAGACAAAAGGGGGAAATAATAAGATAAAGGAGAAGGGAACTCACCATGGTCGAATCGAAACCCTAATTTGAGGACGCCTCTTGATTCCGACGGTGATTTGAGTGTCTGGGATTGTGAGAGCAATCAATTAAAAGGGTCGGCTCTAATTCACTTCAGCTGGGGCCCACTTATGATTGGCGCAAGCTTATTTGAGAAAATAACAATAATAACCTGTATATGATACTTTTCGCAAAAATAAATAATTACATTAAGGGATTGTTTGGCTGTCAACTGGAAATAACATTGAAGTAGCTTTCAAAGAAATCGTCATGAAATTAGATCTAAATCATACTTTTAATGTTTGTTTGTTTGTTATGTTTTTTGAAGAAGGAAGTAAAAAATGAAGTAACTTCTTAGCTTTCTTTCATAAAGAAAACAAACACAAAAAAATCTTTTTTAATAGTAATATTATTACTTTTTGGAAATAATAAAAAGAAGGATTAAATAATTAATTCCTTTTCTTGTTCTTTATGCTCCATGGTTACTTACTATCCAAAACGGAGGGAAGAAAATTTTGAAAGTAAACATGCCATATAGGATACACCTCATCACCATGAAGTAATTTTTAAGCTCTATTTTCGTCAAAACAAACAACCGAAATTTCCATGTTACTTCCGCGCAGACAAACATGCCATAACTGTCCGAAAATCCGTCATTTTGATGATTTGGAGTACAAACTGTGTGAATAAATGCATGTGATTTACTCCCTCAATTGCAAGGATAGGCTATAACAGCTTACCAAAGTCATTTTTGGGTAGTCCGTTGAAGAACCAATTGCATGGATTATACATCTTTCCTGCACGTGCACTCGAATTTCGGACAGTCTCATAATACACACGAGAAAATTATATATAAAAGAAGAGCCGTGATGAACTGATAAATTCTTGAGTACCTTTAGAGTAGCAATAAACGGCAAGAAAAGATCCCTCTGTCGACCTCCTTCGTAAAAGTTATATGGAGCACGATTCGAAGTGGACACCAGAACCTATGGAATCAGAAAAAAATCTCTTTTCAGTTAAATCTCAATTAAAGCCATGGATTGAGTTAATTATGTACACATAGCATAAGATAAAAAAGGGCAAGTGAGTACATACAACTCCTTTGCTGAAAAGATGTCCGAATAGACGACTTAATATCAAAGCATCAGCTACATCATTCACCTATAAGTCACAACCTTCATCAATACAATAACAAAGTGGAGATGTAGTATATAACAAAGTATACGGAAATAAGGACCTACCCCTGTATTTCTAACATACCATGAATTCATCGATACATAGAAGTATAGACTCATCTGATATTTCCCCTGCAACAACATCTAGAGGATCTGCTACCCCTTCCTGAAGACGATCTCGGCCTGTTGGCACTTGCGAGGGTGCTAAACAACTCCAACAGCTGTTGTGACCGGGACACTTACAGAAGTTACAGTAGGAGTTGGAGTGAGGCGAGTTATTGCATGCGTCGAAGTATTGGTTGTTATTGTTGTTGCGAGTGAAGTTGCTGTTGTTGGTGTTGCGATTGTAAAAGGTGCTTCCACGTTTTTGCGAAGGGTTATAGGAGGAGCGATTGGGTTGATTGGCAGAGTTGGCACTTGCGAGAGAGAGACGCACATGTGTCTTCTTTCTTGAGATGACGTTTATAGTCTATTAGTTTGTCATAGAGCTCATCGAAAGTGATGGAGTTATCACAAACGCGGATAACAGCCGCGACTTCTTTAAATTCATGTCCGAGTCCAGTGAGAATGTGGAGAACGAGATCGTCTTCAGGAAGGAGGTGGTCGGAGAGAGCGAGATCGTCGGAGATAGTTCGCATCTCTTATATGTACTCGCATAAGACAAGGAGAGCATACAAGTCTCACGAAGTAAAGGAAAAGGAAAAAAGAAACTCTCAACTGAAACAAGATTCATTTAAGTAGACTAAAATATCAATACAAAGTGAAACATACCTGTAACCGACTGTGGACATTCAACATAAAATCATGGAAATGTATTCTTTTCTTCCTCCAATTAGATGGTCTGTGTTAAGAACAAGATACAATATATTATGTTCCCCACCCAAAAAAAATTTGAAAAAAAATACAATTCTGTCAGGATGATAATCAAAATATAGTGACAGTTTGTGTCATGGCGCATGTAATTTACAATGCACTTCATATGAAGGAAGTATTAGGAAAGATTTCCATAACCGATACAGATTATTGTGATTACAAAATTTTCCATAACTTTTTTGATTTTATTTGTTAGGAAAGATTTATTCTTATTAGGAAAGATTATTTTATTTCTTCATCAAGTAAAGTGTGTATATATACCTTTGAGATTCAATATAAATCAATTAAGTTCAAACCCTAAATTGCATCTTTTTCAAGTTATTATATGGTATCAGAGATTTAAGGTTAAAAGCTCAATTTTTTGAATCACGACTTCCTCTCCAAACTCAATTCCCATCATCTCGAAATCCCCCTTTCCAACAAAACTTTCCCAGACAAACTTCACCGTGTGGAGATCCCAAATTCAATTAGTTCTAATCGGCCATGACCTCCTTGATCATATCGACAGCTCCAAATCCCTTCCTATGAGGACCATCACTGACGTCAATGACACCAAGTGTGTTGAAAATCCAGACTACCATCATGGTACCGTCAAGATCAACTTATTCTCAACGCTATCCTCGGCAGCTGTGTCGAGACGATCCAACCACATATCTCCTCTGTTTTCTCATCTAAGGAAGTATGAGATCGACTTGTTACCTTCCTTATGAACAAATCTCGTTCAAGAGTTATGTCGCTCAAGAAATGTCTCATCAATAACCAACGCATGGCTCACACTCTGTAAGCGAGTACATATAAGAGATGCGAACTATCTCCGACGATCTTGCTCTCTCCGACCACCCCCTTCCTGAAGACGATCTCGTTCTCCACATTCTCACTGGACTCGGACATGAATTTAAAGAAGTCGCGGCTGTTATCCGCGTTTGTGATAACTCCATCACTTTCGATGAGCTCTATGACAAACTAATAGACTATAAACGTCATCTCAAGAAGGAAGACACATGTGCGTCTCTCTCTCGCAAGTGCCAACTCTGCCAATCAACCCAATCGCTCCTTCTATAACCCTTCGCAATAACGTGGAAGCACCTTTTACAATCGCAACACCCACAACAGCAACTTCACTCGCAACAACAATAACAACCAATACTTCGACGCATGCAATAACTCGCCTCACTCCAACTCCTACTGTAACTTCTGTAAGTGTCCCGGTCACAACAGCTGTTGGAGTTGCTTAGCACCCTCACTAGGCTTTAACAAGTATCAAGTATACAATTTTAAAATATCTAGAGTGCTAATTAACTCGAATCTTGAATCGAACTAGAGAATTAGGGTTTAACTAACAAGTATCACATACAAGTAAATGACTAACACTAAGAGAAAAGAAATACAACATTTGTAGACCTCTCCTCCTTATCTTTAGCTCCGTGTAGATGTCCTTGACTCCTTAGTTCCACTCGAAACTTGAACACGTCCGCTTGAAACCTTCGAAGTCCACGATGATCCACCACGGAGTTCTTTTCACTCAAGCTCTTTACTTCACTTAACCTAAGTGGAAGTGATGCAAACAACATATACAAGTGGGCTAGACTAGTATAGATTGATGAAGTGGGTGTTTATCTCATAAAAACACCTTTTTTCTTTCTCTTTTACTTACTAGAAAATGGTAGAGAGCTTGGAGGAAGAAGGAGATGGAAAATAGCTAAGCTTGAGCTAATGAAAAGATAAGCACAAGAATAATGAGAGAGAGAGAGAGTCACACCCACTCTTAACTAATGGCATGGAAAATATCTAGATATTTTAGTAGTTAAGTTAGTGGAGGATTAGAAAACAAACCATGGTTACAAAGATATTTAGAAGAAGTGTATAGAAGATAAATATCAAACATGAATTAATATCTAATTTCCATTAACTCAATAATCAATTAAATATCATAAAAGTTTTCATGTGAGTCTAGCATAGCTATCTCCAATGTATCATCAACCATGACACATGTGTTGGGGTCAAAATTACACCCCATTTGACCAAGTCAAAACCAGGGTCAACCCCAAGCCAAGTGGATCCAAGCCCAGATCAAAGGGACCGGCCTCATAACAAGAGGAATGAAGCCATAAATTGGTTTAATGTAATTCTTTTATATATATATATGCATAGAAATAAATGTATGTAAAATAAGCAAAAAGCCAAAATTTTGTAAACCCCATGGCTTATGTGCAAAAAGAGACAAGCACATAAGGCATGGGGTGGCATAAGTGTCATTTGGCAAAGCCCAAAGGGCTATATGTAAAGTGTGTAGCCTATAAAGCTAATATGATGAAAAATCAATGATAACATTTTTCTCTCTCGAAAAAAAAAATTGGGTCTGTGCCTCCTTCTCCTTCCTCAAGGTTCTAAAACCTTCTTCCCCTTTTTGAATTAAATTAAGAGTTTAACTCTTTCTTTTAAAAAAATAAACAGTTTTTCACCATCAAAACCTCGAAGGGGAACTCAGATATTCCATCAGATCTCAAAAATGGGAGATTTTTAAATCTCACCCCCCATTTTTCTCCAAAATCCGGCCAACAGAAGAGGAGTAAGAAGGAGACCCACCTCCAAAAATCCAACTTTGGGGAAGATCCAGGGCCAAAGAGGAGAAGAAAGGGGTCCCCTTCAGTCATTTCCAAAGATTTCTAGGAGTTTAACTCCATTCAAGATCTGTTGGAGTTTAACTCCATAAACAAAACCCTTTCAGGAGTTTAACTCCAAATCTACATATAATCCCTGTTAGGAGTTCAACTCCAAAGACCCTTGGGAGTTCAACTCCCAGCCCAGGGGCCAAGCCCTTTTTTCGCTGGTGTTTCCAGCGGTCGCGTGCAAGGCACGTGACCCGCGGGAGCTCAGCGCCTACGTGCGCCTCACGTGCCTCGTAGGCGCCCAGCGCTCAGCGGTCGCGTGCCGCGCACATAACCCGCGGGCGCCAAGCGCCCACATGCCTGGCACGTGACCCGCGGGCGTCCAGCGCCCACACGCGCCTCACGTGACCCGCGGGCGCCCGGCGCCCACGCGCCAGGCACGTGACCCGCTGGCGTCTAGAGCCCACGTGCCATGCACGCATATTTAAAACGCTCCTCACCCCTCATTTTCTATGCACACCACACCCAAAACACGTCCCCTATTGGAAATTTTTTTCTAATAGGGCGCTATCCCGCACCCCGCAAGGGGGCTGCTAGCCCCCTTGGCCCCCGTAAACTCTGCGAGGCCCCCGATATATCCAAAACTCTTTCAAAACACAACACACGCATACGGCACATTGATTTCGCATGATCAGTGTGACCCGTCAATCGGAGGTTTCCTCGCTCCAAAGGCGAGGGATAATTAACGGCAGCTTAGTCCGCGGCCGCCGGAGATTTGGATCCCCACAATCAATAAACCCCCGCCTACCCTAAGCAGGGGGAATCTGTAGTACGCCTGACAAGCGCGTGCGTATTCCCATCTCAATGGGATGACGAAAAACACCTTACATAATCTGGCATGTCCGGTGGGACCTTTCTCTCCTCCCATATCTCGGATCAAGTGTTCATGCGAACTCATCTAGCATATATGCCGATATTTGTACCGAAATAAAGTTTTTTTTTGTGCAGCAATCAACTTTCAACGATGATGTCTCCTAAGCTGAATTCAGCTTCCGACGCGACCCCGATCTCATACGTGGTCAAGATCAATGCCCGCGTGGTTCTCCCTGCCAGTCTCAGTCGGCAATGGGAGGAGCCACCCTGTCAATTTGATTCCGTCATCATCAACCCTGCCGGAAGCGCTCATCTGGCGGAGGTCACGGCAAACCGACCTTAAGGGGCAGGAGGCCGAATGTTGTGGTCGTCAAAGCATCCCACCCCAAATGCAAATCTGTATTTGAACGGCTCTCCACTGTTCCGACTGGGGGCAAGGCCGTCAACACCAATGGTGCCACAAAGTATCTCCAGCAAGCTCAGGTGGTGCTCTTGACAATCGCGCGAGCAGGCATCTTCTCTGGGCTATCTGTCAATCGGTTTACGGCGTCTTCCCGAAGAGCCAAAATCTGCCAAGTGCTTAAAACAGAAAAGTTAAGACAGAAGCAGCTCAGGTATCGAGCCAACAAGAGGGCCAGGACTTCGGCCAAGTGGAATCTTGTGAGGTTCCAAGAGCAAGGTTACTCCATGACGACGGCTGAGTCGGCCGTAAAAGTCAGCAATTCCTTCGAACCTCTGATGTGGGTTCAGAAAAATGCCATGACCGCCAGAATCAAGAAGACATCGGTCCGAATAATACTACAAAGGGATGTGTCCCAGCCCCAACAGAGAAAGCATGGCACTGTCTCTTCAAGAGTTTATCAGGCGCTCTGTGTCGCACAAAAGCAGCGAGGCAGATCCATAAAAAAGGCGCCAGCACCACTCGTGAATCCGGTCAGGCCAGCCATCTTCAATCGATTTTCCGCTACCAAAACAGAAGGGCCAAGACGGTGGTCCACAAAGTCAGCTACCAATAATGAAAAGATGACTAGATATGTTATCCATACGGTTTATATGGCGGGCACACGTCCCAGCGACAACTTGCGCAGCAAAAACAAAGATGGGGTCACCACATCCCAAACCCAATCTGGTTTGAATGTGATTGCCACTTCCTAAGATCAGCCGCCTCCACTGGATGAGGAAAACCCTCTCGATGAGGCCGATAGGTAGAAAGACCCTTCAGTCCATGTAGAGTCAAGCTCGAACAGCTAGGAAGAACCGACTTTCCGCCCCAGGACTGCAGAGCAAGAGCTGCTTCAAGAGCTCCGAAAACAGCTCAGGAGTAAAGATAAAAAGATGGCCAACCTTTACTCCAAAATTAACGACTTGACGAATGTCATGATGCAGCTCACGGTTCAAATTGCTCGGGCACCTCCCAATCAAGCACAAGTCTATACTCATGAGCCAGGCGATGACAACCCGAAGCAGCAGATGCCTGTCCCCTTGGGTCCAAGATTGGACGAGCCGCACGAAAGTCAACCACATTCCGCTTCTGGGGATGCCTTGGCCCCAGATATCACCATCTATCTAACACAAGATCAGATAATGGATTTGGTCACCAGCAAGGTTAAAACATTGGTGGCCGAAGCCGAAGCTTAGAAAGAAATTGACAGCAGTGGACGGCCGTATCTCGCACAGTACGATCTGATCGAGATCCCCAGCGGCTACGTCATTCCTAAGTTCGGAAGATTTGATGGGACGGGAAACGCAAATCAGCATGTCTCCCACTTTAAAGCATCGTGCGGAAATACAGGGGGCAATGATGTGCTTCTTCTTCGTCAGTTTGTCAATAATCTGACCGGTGTTGCTTTCGACTGGTACGCGAGCATTCCAGACGGGTCCGTCACTATTTTCGCCCAAATGGAGTCTCTGTTTCGGCAAAGATTCATGAGTGTTAGTGACAAATCTCCATCGCTGACCTCGTGAGAACTAAGCTTGAGAAAAATGAAAGCAATACAGACTTTATTGACCGATGGCGCAACCTCACTCTCAAGTGCGAACCGCCGTTAGAGCAGGACCGGTCCGTCAGCCTCCTCATTGGAAACTTCAGCAATTGGATAGTCCCATTCTTGTGTACAGCAGGCCTCAAAATGTTTCAGGAGCTGACCAAGAAAGTCCAAATGCTGGAGCATTCGAAGTAAGAGTCTACCCCAAACTCTTAATGAGACAAGACTTGGAAGGGCAAGAGGGACGACAACCGTATAAGCGGGAATTCTAGCAATACCAATATCTTCAATGCGTCCGATAATGAAGACAAGCGAAAGGCAGACGAATCCAAAACTAACCGGTTTCGAAAGCCAGTGCTAGGAAGAGAAGGGCCTTCTCTAGAGGAGAAAAAGAACAAGATTTACTCTTTCAGAAGGGACAAGATCCGCAAGATATTCAAAGATGCCTTGAACAATGGTTTACAATTGCCGGAGTCGAAGAGACCCGACGAAGCAAAAATGACCGACAATCCCCTGTATTGCTCGTACCACAGAGTAGTGAGCCATACGATCGAGGATTGCTATATCTTGACCGGGTCGAGAAGCAGTACAAGGCTGGAAAGATCGAGCTGTCCAAGAGTGTGTTGGTGAACAATCAAGTTGCAACCACCAACTTTATATAGATAGAAGTTGAAGCCTTCTGGGAGCAGACAGCCGAACCCGCTGCCCTGAGAAATGAAACTGACTCACCGCAGCCTCCGTGGAGTACACACATATCTAATAAGACAAAGATGATGCTAAAGATTCTTCGGAAAGAGACTAGAACAGAATGGGAAGGGCAGAAGAAGCCCACCATTCCAGCCGCCAATTCGGCTCAATCAGGCTCAAAATCCAAAAAGCTCAAGAAGAAGAAAAGTGCAGCTCGACGCGAAAAGGAGTCTGCAGGGAGATCGATCATTCAAATATATATCGATTCTCTCGAAGACTATGAACAAAAGGAAAAGAATCTAATTCAATTGAAAGATTTCTTCCATGTAGAAGCCGGGGATCAAGTCAATTCAGAACTCAATATCGCGCTCTGGCGGTAAACCAGGCAGCTCGTCAGGAAAGATATCGGAAACTCCCTCACTATCGGAACCTGGTCCAGCGGGACCTCTGTGGCTCCAGCATCACGAACATACGCTAAGAATCCCTAACATCCTTTCCTCAAGAGCTGACTAGTACGAAGAGAAGAATCAAACCGGGAAAAGTGGCGCTATGGTCTCCCTGAAGAACTGGCTCATCCGGAAAACAGAATCCGACTGCCTCCATACAGCGGTCCACGGACGAATAGCAGTTGGCTAACCAATCTGTGCCTAGAATAACGTCGAAGTTTAATACATCAAGGAAGATCATATCCACAGAAGAATCCTTATCCTCGATATGAACAGAACACGATCGAAACATATCGAGCGACAAAAGACTCGCCTACAAGAGTAATACCAATCAACGGCAGATCAAGCAAGGACGACTCTCGGTCCAATCTCGGTACAAAGTGCGTAGATACAGGTTCAAACAACAAAAGAAATACGCGCATCAAAAGAAAACACTGAAATAATACCTGTGAAGACTACGTTCGACGCTTGCACGTCCTGAGGAGTCAATACAAAGGCTAAGGCCTGCCCTCTACCAACAACCAGCTGTCGTCTGCCTCTACTTCCTCGTCCTCTCCGAATACGACCGCCATGACCACGACCTCTATGGGCATCGATCTGGCGTGGAGCAACAACAGGCGTAGGAGGTAATGCGCTCGGAGGAGGTGGTGAAAGCGGTAGAGTAACATGTGAGACTGATGCCTCACCCTGTCGCCTCACGGTATAATTTCTGATAAGGTGATACGGGCTCCCACACCTGAAACATCATGGCGATTACTGTTGATCATGCGGATAAAAATGATATAACTGGCCCATAAAGAATCCGCCATGGCCTCTGCGAACACGCCTAGGAGCTGACATATCAGTACGAATCTGCTTTGGTCCCGGAACAACCGTAGGTGGAGCAATATCCGATCTCCGTGCTCGACTGATCTCTATCAAGGATCCGATCATTTAGCGCAAATCCTGAATACTCGCCTCCAGCCTAGCTATACGATCAATAGAGGGTGGATCCATCTGTCCATACGATATAGGTGTACTGCCCTGGTCGGTCCTCGTCTCAGACGAGTCCGTTCCAATCTCATCTCTGACGGCAGCCCTTTGGGCCCTCGTAGTCATTGGCGGCATAGTGGCTGGAGTAAGAAACAGGATTGATGAGAATATCGCAATCGAATCAAAAGATATCCGGAATCAAGGAAGGAAGTATAAGCAAATATGTCCTAATGTCACTTAGATGGAGTACCGTATCGTAAGTATGCCGCGGAACATACACACGCTGCGTCACTCTGTTTAAGTCACCTACTTCATCTACCAAGGGTCATCCTACACTCAGAAAGGTAAAACCTGTCGCTCTGATACCAACTTTGTCACGACCCGAATGTACGGAACGTGACTGGCACTTAAATTACGCAACGTCTAGAGACATAGCGTAAACTAAGTAAGCTAAAGCCCAGAAATCTAAACCATTTAAAAAAAATAGAATGAAGAAAAACTTGTTTTAAAGAAAGTGATTTTAACAAAATAAGGTCGCATTAAACATGTTAAAAGCATCGAGTTTTTCCAAAAATTTCGGCAAAGTTTCCTTTGTAAATACTGGCCCCAAACGGATACAAAACAAGAATATGCATAAGTAATGAATAAAGGCATCCCCAAGCGGGAGCTAGCTCTTCTCCAATGGCGGAATCACAACCACATGCAATATATATCATCATAATATGAGATAAGCATCTGAAAACAAGAAATAAGAAAACACCAAGTCGGCTAAAGTGAGCATCGACACCAGAAATAGAATACATACAAATCTCACAAGCTCACCATCTAAGTCCAATATACGACTGGTGAAAAACGATAGATAAGGTAGATGGAGTGTACTAGATACAATACTAATACACAAGGTGGGAACAAAATATCCTCGCAACGCACCTATGAGCAAACCGCGAGTCAATGCTAATGAAGCAAAAAGAGGAAGTACGCCCGCCGCTACTGTGCTGACGGGTCAGACCTACAAGATGCTGTGGCACAACGGGGGTGAATTGCCAACTCGTGAGTAGTAAGTAACATCTAATAAACCATCGTAAGCATGCACGTAAATGTGTCACAACCTACATATACCGATATGATGCGATACACTAGTATGAATGCAACATGAATGGATAATCAACACGAAATCCAGATATAACTGATATGAGAAGATCTGTATCCTTATCTCAGTAAAACTTTTGTGTAATAAAAACTGGAGTATCATCAATGAAATCGACAGAAAAGTACGTGCCAAGCATCGACACAATATTCTCAATATCTCGGGCTCCGTCAGTCCGGATTGGCCCATATCATCAAAACTCATGACTACGGTCGGTATCCTCCGGATATCCGCCGCGCCAGACATCACCGGTAGGTAGTCCACTCCTGCCAGGCTCATCGTCATCCCCACAAAAACACTCTCGTCCCGGGATACCGTACTGGGTCCACCATGTACCTGAAACGGCCCATCCTACTTCTCGAATCGGGTCTCGAAAACCAACTCAAATCAGGAAAACTCATGGTGGACGACATATACATCATATCACGAGAAAACCGCAACTTGCACTTTTAAAATGATAATAAGCTTATAAAAGTCTTGCGGTTTTTCCAAAAATCCAGAAATCTCATAAATACTGAAATCTCCAAAAAGAATCACAATAAATGAACATGTCAGAAATGATGAATGTCTATGATACGATAATATAAAAAAACGATACATGATAAGAAGCTTGTTCCCCGCCGAAAGACGCGTGAAGACGCGGTGAACGTCTGGCCTGAATTTCGGGACAGATGCTAATTGGTGCTATCCATCCACCTCTCCGAAGATGCCAAGTTGATTTATGGCATCATGTATCGAAGGTTTAAACGGATGCGACCGATATAGCAGACTTCGTCAGATTCCCCCTCGTTTGAGGGGTTTTTGATTGTGGGGACACTCTTCCCTGCAGGCGCAAGCCCCTGCAGTTAATTACGCTACCGCATCGCGGTAACAACTTTCTCCTTCTTCAGATGGTCATTTCGTGTCGTGGGTGTTTGTTTTGTGTTTGGTTGCCCATGGATTGTATACGGAGACTAATTTATGTTGTCGCCCGTAGGACGTGGACTAGTCCAAATCCGTATCTTTCTTAGATTTGGGTTTGGGGGGTTGGGTTTAAGGATACGTTAGCCTCATTTGAGACTAAGATCAACTTAAACATTTGTTAAGGATACGTTAGTCTCATTTTAGACTAAGATCAACTTAACGGGATCGTTTAGATCCAACAAGAGAGCATTTGGGCCCTATTGTTTAGTTTAGGGACATTGCGGTCCATTGTTAGTTTAAGGACATTACGGTCCAATGTTAGTTTAAAGACATCACGGTCGATTGTTAGTTTAAAGACATCGCGGTCGAGGTTAAGGACATCATAGTCCGTGAGTTTAAGGACCCCACAGTCCAATGTTAGTTTAAAAACATCACGGTCGAGGTTAAGGATATCATAGTCTATGGGTTTAAGGACCCCATAGTCCGATGTTAGTTTAAAGACATCACGATCGAGGTTAAGGACATCATAATCCATGAGTTTAAATACCTCACGGTCAAGGTTAAGGACATCATAGTCCATGAGTTTAAAGACCTCACAGTCAAGGTTAAGGACATCATAGTCCATGAAATGTGTAGTTGTCGGGACCTGCCACCTCTCTGAAGACGTTGAAGGATTACAACGACAAATATCAGAGGAGTGAAGAGATGTACGCTCGAACCAAAGTGGATTAAGTGATCTGTGGTCCAATTTGGAACTAAGATCAATTAATTAGATTATGAGCACATTGCCTCAGTTAAGCCTGAATTGAGGACTTATGGCCAGCTTGGGCTAAGTCCAATTGGATTTGAAGTGTTGGCCCTTTGTTGGACCATTACACACTTGTCTGGGTTCAAGCCCACATTATTTAGCAATGCTAAACCAGAGTTTGAGGACTCTGATACATTTTCTTGTCTTTTGACTGAGCATTAAACATTGTAGTTCTGAGTTTTATTCAATTTTGAGATTCAATTGAAAGGGAGGCTTTTGCCTCTGGAAAATTAGCCAATTTGGCTAAAAGTAGTGTTAAACACTAGAGAACAACAGTGTTAAACACTGGAAATAAAACTCTTAAATTAGTGTTAAACACCAGAAGACAACAGTGTTAAACATTGGAAATGAAGTGCTCAAGTTAGTGTTAAACACTAGAGGATAACAGTGTTAAACACTGGAAATAAACGCTCAAATTAGTGTTAAACACTAAAGGGCAACAGTGTTAAACACTGGGAATAAAACTTTCAAATTAGTGTTAAACACTAAAGAGAAAGGGGTCATGTGGGGACACGTGAGGGCACCCAAAGGTGAGGCCAGATTTCCTTTACTTTGTTCTGCAAACAAGTGTTAAACACTTTTAATTTTCTGACCATCATATGTTGGCACGTGATGGAGATTTGTGCGTTGATTATTAAAGCATTTATTAAGGGATCACGTGGTAACACGTGAGAGCGCCCAAACGCCAGCATTGCCTTTGCTTTTATTCTCTTTATTTTGAAGGTCACGTGGGAGCACGTGAGGCATTGCCTCTGGGCTGTTTCCTTCTCTTTTTTGGGGGGGATCTGTTCAGGGGTCACGTGGGGCCACGTGACCTTAGCTCTTTGCATGCATGGAGATCTTTCAAGTCTCTTTATTTTCAAGAATTAAATTCTTCGTAGGGTTAAACCCTAATTATGTTTTTTTAGAGGAATTAAATTTCTATGTATGTGGAAGAATTAAATTCTTATGTAGGGTTAAACCCTAATTTCTTTTAGAGGAATTAAATTCCCACATATATAAAAGAATTAAATTCTTATATAGGGTGAAACCCTAATTTCATTTAGGAGGAATTAAATTCCTGTGAATTTTGAGAGAATTAAACTCTCAAGTAGGGTTAAACCCTGGTTTTGTCTGTCTTGAAGAAATTAAATTCCTATAAATTGAGAGAATTAGATTCTCATATAGGGTTAAACCCTAGTTTATCTTGAAGGAATTAAATTCCTGTAAATTTGAGAGAATTAAATTCTCTAAACTCAATTCTCCCTCTAGGTTTTGGATCTGCATGGCAGAATCTCAACCCGATGAGAATTAAATTCTCAACCCATGGGGAGATTTGCTTCTGCAGATCTTCAACCAGAGGAAGAACTAAGTTCTTTTTCAGAAGAGTTAAACTCTTAGATTTGAGAATTAAATTTTCTCTTTGAAGTTTTGATCCCTTTCCTCTTTCTCACCTAGAGTTTCTTTCTTGAGAATTAAATTCTCCTTTCTTTTCTCTCTGCTATTTGCCTTTATAAAGTTTCAAGATCCCAGAATTCTATGTCTTTCTTCTCCTCTTGGCTCCTATTTATAGGAGAAGGAAAAGAATCAATTTGTTTTGTCAATTTTTCATTGAAAGATTTTAGTTGTTTTTTGTAACCAACATGATCTTTTAGATCATCCAATGAATTTTATTCACCATTGGATTTTTAATCCAAAAGATATTCTGTTTGTTATTTTTGGTGAAATTTAGAGAAATCTTTCCTTGTCTAAAAACTTTCCATAAATTGGTGATTTTTAATCACCCTTGGATTTTTAATCCAACGGTCCCCCACAATCCTTTTTTGTTTGGAAAGATTTAGAGAAATACTTTCCCAGTTAGGGTTTTCGATTTCCTTTAATTAGAATTTAATTCTATTAATTTATAAGGCTTTTAAAGCCTATCACATGTCAGCACGTAACCCCTCCTTATTTAGAATTTAATTCTGTATTTCTGCTGGGCTAAAGACCATCACGTGTCAGCACGTGACCCTTGGTCACGTGTAAGCACATGACGCCCCTTTGGGGTCTTTCCTCAGCCACTTGTTTTTACTTCTGCTTGCTTAGAATTTTAATTCTGTAAATAGATTACATGTCAACACGTGATGCCTGGTCATGTGTGAGCACGCGATACCTCATTGAGGTAATTCCTGATTTTTAATCAGGGAACAAAGCTCTGTATGATTATTGATACGACGAGGTATATTGCTAACAAACCTTATATCCATCCTAAGAAAATGAGAATACAACTAAACGTCTACACATAATACATGATGCAAATGCACAAACACCAATTTTAGCAAGTTTGTGACATAGCAATTACCAATGGCGTGTGTGTTCGCATAAAATAGTGCACGTGCGGTATGAACCAATGGTAATGGTGCAAGTGTCCTAGATAATAATATCATATGTAAGAAGATGCAATGCCATGACATGAATGATTGGAAAACTATGCATATAACTACAATAACCACTGATAATTCCAACTATCGGGCGCCTTGCGCCATCCAGACGACCCCCCATAGATGTGTACATCTACTCACCGGGACACCTTGGCTAAATTGATCCAATCACGGCTTTTCCTTTCCTTGCCGCGTCCGACGTCTCTACAACCGATCCTAGAATTGTACAAAAGTAAATAAGAGGATGGCTATTTAGATAGACGTGAAGTCAAGACGATACAAGGTAATTAACGCGCCCTAACTAGACGCGTATGCACTTGGTGCACAAAACGCGCGCGACATCGCCATGAACCACAACTAAGGGTCGCTATGCGTAGCAACCATCAATCCTAGAACCCAATCGTACCAATTACGCATTCACATCACACTAAATATTATAGAAAATAGTTTGTAGATCATCACAATCTCAACTCAATTAAAACCTTTTTATTCTAAAAACCTAGTAAGTAACAATTAACCATTTTAGTGCAAAACTAGATATTTTAGCAAACCCAGTGGCCACAAATTTCACTTAAATATCTTAATTAAACTACACAAATATTTACCAATTTTAATTTCACCTTTTACACACTAAACATAAAATTAATTGGCATAAACACCTAATTTAGACAATTTAAACTAAAGATTAGCCAGTTTAACCACTAAATTATATTTGATAAACCATTAGATATTAAACTACACTAAGCTAACTTAATTAAGTGATAAAATCCTTAATTCAAACCCAAAACCTTATCTTTAAAATCAAAACATGTAATTAAAACCATATTAACACCTAATTAAATTTATATTAAAGTAAACATTAACAAAACAAACTATGATTTGGATTAAGTTTTATACCTTAAAGATTTTGGAAAGATCAACATGCTAACTTTGGCCACCCAAAATGCTAACTTGCTTCAAGATCCAAGCTCAGATTTGATCAAGGATTTTTAGTGAAGATTTAGCTAGAAATTAGTGTTGGATTTGTGGATTTTGAGTGAGTTTTGTGGGGTTTTAATCAAGTGAAGAAGAAGAATGGAGAGAGGAGGGGGCTACTGCCAACAAGGACGAAAATGAGAGGGGGAGAGAGAGTCGGGGTGAGTGAGAGAGAGGTGACCCTACCCCCCCATATCATACATCTTATCTTTCTTTTCTCATTTTATTATTTATTTTATTTTCTACTTTTTATCTTAGAAATATCTAGAACCCTTGAGAACATTTAGAAGAAAACAATATGTGACAAATTAAGAGTTAAGTTGTCATGGTGCACTAATATGTAATTAACCCATTCTAATTTGTAATTATCACTAATTTAGTGTGTAAGTGAAAGCTTAAAATAATATTTAAAAATAAATAATTAAGGAAAATAATTAAGTAAACTAGCAATTAATAAGTGACTAATTAAATACCAATACTAGCAATTACATAGTTAAAATATGTATATTTAAGTCTATGTGAAAAAATAATTATAACTAAGTTTTACGGAAAACACGAGTTGTATTACTAATTATCGGACAATTAACCGAAGCGAATTTTCAGAACGTCACAATCTTCCCCCTAAAAGAAATTTGGTCCCCGAATTTAAAATTTAACTACGCGTACTTTCGAAGAGATGGGAATATTTCTTCCTTATCTCGTCCTCGGCCACGTGACCTCTTCGCTATTCGGGCCACGCCAAAGAACCTTTACGTACGGTATGACCTTAGACCTCAGTTTCTTCACCTGCCGATCCAGAATGACTATCGGCAGCTCAGGGAAGGAAAGATCGCGCTCCAGCTGGATCGTCTGATACTGAATCGCGTGAGAGGGGTTATGAAGGTACGTGCAGAGCATCGATATATGTAACAAGGGGTGAACATCTGGGAAGCTGGGTGGGAGAGCCAAACGATAAGCAACTGTGCCGATACGCTCGAGAATCTCAAAGGGACCCACAAATCTGGGACTAAGCTTCCCTTTCTTTCCGAATCTCATCACGCCCTTATTAGAGAATCACGCAAGAACACATGGTCACCCACGGCGAACTCGAGTCTGTGCCGACGTCGATCAGCATAAGATTTCTGCTTGCTCTGGGCCGCTCTAATCCTATCCCGAATCAACTGGATCTTCTCGGCCGTCTCCTGCACAATCTGCGGTCCCAAAACATTGCTCTCACTGAGTTCCGTCCAACAAACGGGCGATCGACATCTCCTCCCATATAACGACTCGAAGGGTGCCATCTGAATCGTCTCCTGGAAGCTGTTATTGTAGGAGAACTCTATCAAGGGCAAATAACGATCCCAGCTGCCACCGAAATCTAGAACGTAAGCTCGGAGCATGTCCTCAAGAGTCTGAATGGTCTGCTCTGACTGACCGTCAGTCTGCGGATAGAAAGCTGTACTGAAACTCAATTGGTGCCTAAAGTCTTATGAAGTTTCTACAATAGTCGGCTGGTGAACTGGGTGCCTCTGTTGGAAACAATGCAAGTTGGAACGCCGTGTAGTCGCACAATCTCATCAACATATATTTGAGCATACTGAACGAATCCGAAAGTAGTCTTTACTGGCAGAAAGTGAGCTACTTTCGTCAATCGGTCTACGATCACCCAAATAGAGTCATACTCTCAACTGGTCCTAGGTAGACCCACGATAAAATCCATAGAGATTTTCTCCTACTTCCACTCCGGAATGGGCAAAGGCTGTAATTCTCCTGCTGGCCTCTGATGCTCGGCCTTGGCTTGCTGACAAGTCAGGCATCTCGAAACAAAGTCTGTGACATCTCTCTTCATCCCTTCCCACCAGTAGACGTCTCTCAAGTCATGGTACATCTTGGTGGAACCCGGATGAACACTATATACCGACCGATGTGCCTACTCTAGAATCTCGCGTCTCAGCCCCTCTGAATTTGGCACACATAGTCGAGTCCCAAATCGTAGCACTCCCTGGTCATCGATCATGAACCCTAAATCTCTGCCCTGTCGAACCTGCTCTATGATATCTGACAAACAGTCATCGTCGGAATGTGCCTCATGGATACGGTCAAGTAGCTGGGGACATGCACGGATATGGGAAAGCTGTCCCCCGGTCAAAGTAAACTCGAACTGTACTCGGATGTCAAATAGAATCTGCCAATCTGCCGTCGACTGTCTCTGAACTGCGCTCAAACAAGACAAGCTACCTCCGGGCCTCCGACTCAAAGCATCTACCATAACATTCGCCTTGCCCGAATGATAAAGAATCTCGCAGTCATATTCCTTTACTAGTTCCATCCAACGGCGCTGTCTCAAATTTAGATCTCGCTGCTGAAAGATGTATTTTAAGCTCTTGTGGTCCGTAAATATCTGGCACGACTCGTCGTATATGTAGTGTCTCCAGATCTTGAGTGCAAAAACCACCGCAGCCATCTCTGAGTCATGAGTGGGATAGTTCTGCTCGTACTTCTTCAACTGCCGAGAAGCATAAGCGACAGCCCTGTCGTGCTGCATCAACATACAACTTAACCCCACTCGAGAAGCATAACAATAAATGACAAAACCGTCTAATCCTGAAGGTAAAGATAATACTGGCGCCGTAGTCAAATGAGTCTTCAACTGCCGAAAGCTCTGATCGCATGCCTCGGTCCAAAGAAAAGGAACTCCCTTCCGGGTCAACCCGGTCTATACGAGAAAAATCCTGTACAAAACGTCGATAGTATCCGGCCAAACCCAAAAAGCTGTGAACCTTCGTCACTGATACGGGTCTGGGCCAGTGCTGAACGGTCTCGATATTCTTCGGGTCCACACGTATGCCATCTCTCATAACTACGTGACCCAAAAAATCGACACTGTCAAGCAAGAAGGCATACTTGGCGAATTTTGCGAACAGCCGATGCTCTCTCAAAGTCTGTAATGTGATCCTCAGATGCTGCTCATGCTCCTCCTGGCTCCGGGAGTATACTAAGATGTCATCAATGAATACTATGATAAACTGATCAAGAAACAGCTTGAATATGCGGTCCATCAAGTCCATAAACACTGCTGGGGCATTGGTGAGCCCGAACAACATCACCCAAAACTCATAATGCCCGTAGCGCGTGCAAAAAGCAGTCTTTGGAATATTATCCTTCCGAACCCGCAACTGATGATAAGCTGACCGCAAGTCAAATCTCCGAGAAATGTCCTGTACCCTGGAGCTGATCAAACAAATCGTCAATGCGGGGTAGGGGATATCTATTTCGCACAGTCACTCGATTCAGCTGACGATAATCGATACACAAACGCAGACTGCTGTCTTTCCTCTCGACGAACAGGACAGGAGCTCCCCAAGGTGACACACTCGGACGAATAAGCCCTTAATCCAGCAAATCTTGCAACCGATTTTTCAGCTCTCTAAGCTCCGCCGGGGCCATCTAATAAGGCGGTATAGAAATAGGCCTCGTGCCGAGGATCAAGTCAATTCAGAACTCAATATCGCGCTCTGGCGGTAAACCAGGCAGCTCGTCAGGAAAGACATCAGAAACTCCCTCACTAAAGGAACCTAGTCCAGCGGGACCTCTGTGGCTCCAGCATCACGAACATACGCTAAGAATCCCTGACATCCTTTCCTCAAGAGCTGACTAGCACGAAGAGAAGAATCAAACCGGGAAGGGTGGCACTACGGTCTCCCTGAAGAACTGGCTCATCCGGAAAACAGAATCTGACTGCCTCTACACGACGGTCCACGGACGCATAGCAGTTGGCTAACCAGTCCGTGCCTAGAATAACGTCGAAGTTTAACACATCAAGGAAGATCAGATCCACAGAAGAATCCCTATCCCCAATATGAACAGAACACGATCGAAATATATCGAGCGACAAAAGACTCGCCTACAGGAGTAATAACAATCAGCGGCAGATCAAGCAAGGACGACTCTCGGTCCAATCTCGGTACAAAGTGCGTAGATACAGGTTCAAACAACAAAAGAAATACGCGCATCGAAAGAAAACACTAAAATAATACCTATGACGACTACGTTCGACGCCTGCACGTCCCGAGGAGTTAACACAAAAGCTAAGGCCGGCCCTCTACCAGCGACCAGTTGTCGTGTGCCTCTGCTTCTTCATCCTCTCCGAATACGACCTCCACGACCATGGCCTCTATGGGCATCGATCCGGCGTGGAGCAACAACAGGCTAGGAGGTTATGTGCTTGGAGGAGGTGGTGAAAGTGGTAGAGTAACATGTGAGACTGATGCCTCACCCTGTCGCCTCACGGTACAATTTCTGATAAGGTGATATGGGCTCCCACACCTGAAACATCCTGGCGATGGCTGTTGATCATGTGGATAAAAATGATATAACTGGCCCATAAAGAATCCGCCACGGCCTCTGCGAACACGCCTAGAAGCTAACATATCAGTACGAATCCGCTTTGGTCCCGGAACAACCGTAGGTGGAGCAATATCCGATCTCCGTGCTCAACTGATCTCTATCAAGGATCCGATCATTTAGCGCAAATACTGAATACTCGCCTCCAGCCTAGCTATACGATCAATAGTGGGTGGATCCATCTGTCCATGCGAGAGAGGCGTACTGCCCTGGTCGGTCCTCGTCTCAGACGAGCCTGCTCTGATCTCATCTCTGACGGCAGCCTTTTGGGCCCTCGTAGTCATCGACGGCATAGTGGCTGGAGTAAGAAACAGGATTGATGAGAATATCGCAATCGAATCAAACGATATCCGAAATCAAGGAAGGAAGTACAAGCAAATATGTCCTAAGGTCACTTAGGCGGAGTATCGTATCGTAAGTATACCGCGGAACATACACACGCTGCGTCACTCTGTTTAAGTCACCTACTCCATCTACCAAGGGTCATCCTACACTCAGAAAGGTAAAACCTATTGCTCTGATACCAACTTTGTCATGACCCGAATGTACGAAATGTGACCGGCAATTAAATTACGCAACGTTTAGAGGCGTAGCGTAATCTAAGTAAGCCAAAACTCAGAAATCTAAACCATTTAAAGAAAATAAAATGAAGGAAAACTTGTTTTAAAGAAAGCGATTTTAACAAAATAAGGTCGCATTAAACATGTTAAAAGCATCGAGTTTTTCCAAAAATTTATGCAGAGTTTCTTTTGTAAATACTGACCTCAAATGGGTACAAAACAAGAATATGCATAAGTAATGAATAAAGGCATCCCCAAGCGAGAGCTAGCTCTTCGCCAAATCGGTACAAAACAAGAATATGCATAAGAAAACAAGATGTTACAAATTAAGTGTTAAGTTGTCATGGTGCACTAATATGTAATTAACCCATTCTAATTTGTAATTATCACTAATTTAGTGTGTAAGTGAAAGCTTAAAATAATATTTAAAAATAAATAATTAAGGAAAATAATTAAGTAAACTAGCAATTAATAAGTGACTAATTAAATACCAACACTAGCAATTACATAGTTAAAATAGGTATATTTAAGTCTGTGTGGAAAAATAATTATAACTAAGTTTTACGGAAAACACGAGTTTTACTAATTATCGGACAATTAACCTGAACGAATTTTCAGAACGTCACATCGACGCTGAAAGTCCGTCCTTCCGTAAAACTCGCCCTCATTTCGGTAGCGATACGAATGAATTTGATATTGAAGGCCCATCCGACAGCAAAATCCGCCCTCGTTTAGGCAGCGACACTGAAGAGTCGGAGGAAAAGGACCCGCCTTACAACAGCTGTGCAGACTGGGCCCCCACGCAACGAGCAAAACTATGAGAGACTTTCGAAATTGCAGAAGGGTCCCTAGCAGTCACAAGGGTGCCGGAGCAGATGTGCAAAGAGCTCGATGCATTGTCAGTCTCCACCGTGGACCAGTTGAAAACCTTCTACGTTCCCGGAAGAAAGAGTGGGCAGAAGGGCATCCTGTTTTATGGGTCAAATCCTGTCGTGCACCTGAACGATATGTTTACCACGTGCCTTCCCTATGAAAAAGGCATAAGAGTCGTCCTAAACCCCAGATATTATGCGCCCGAGATGCGGGAATATTTTAAAAAGTGTGGATGTCGGTTATATCAAACGGACTCTGAAGCGAAGTTTTATGAGGGGCAGTGGCACCTGCCTCAGGTCTGAGCACTCATCAATGGATAGACGGGGCATATGTTTCATCCAGCCTGATTCCAAAGCATGCTACATGATCCATGTTGGTGAAGCCAGCGAAAGGTCAAATGATGATGACGAGATAGCCGAGCCAGAAAAGCTTCTCAAGAGCTCGAAGATGGCGGACAAGCAATCTTCGATGAGCTAACCGAGATCGATTTGGGGACGCCTGATAAACCAAGGTCGACCTACATCAGCTCACTCTTGTCATAGAAAATGAAAGAGCAGATAATTTCCCTGCTGCATGAGTTCGCCGATTGCTTCGCGTGGGCGTACAAAGAAATGGCTGGCCTCTCTTGAAGTGGCCGTGCATAAGCTGGCTATATCTCCTGATGCCAAGCCTGTTAAACAAGCTCCTCGAAGGAGAAGGGAGCTGGAAGAAAAGGTCATTGAGGAAACTAAGAAACTTATCGATACTGGCTTCATCAGGGAAGAGAAATACGCAGACTGGATCATATGCATTGTTCCAGTAAAGAAGAAAAATGGGCAGATCCGGATTTGTGTCGATTTCAGGGACCTTAACAAGGCATGCACTAAAGATGATTTTCCGCTTCCGGTCATGGAAATGATGGTCGATGACACCTCAAATTACGAGCTGTTCACCTTCATGGACGGTTCGTCTGGATACAATCAGATAAAAATGTCGCCTGAGGATAAGAGGCATACACCATTTCGAACCCCGATTGGCATATATTGTTATAAAGTGATGCCGTTCGGACTGAAGAACGCCGGTGCTGCATATCAAAGGGCAATGACGAATATCTTTGATGACCTAATCCATAAAGTCGTCGAATGTTATATTTATGATTTGGTCGTCAAGACTAAAGCCAAGGCCGATCACATCTAAGATCTTAGAACCGTTCTCACTAGACTGAGGGAATACGATCTGAAGATGAATCCTCTGAAGTGCGCTTTTGGCGTGTCATCGGGAAAATTCCTGGACTTCATAATCCTACATCGAGGGATCGAAGTTGACCCATCCAAGATAAAGGCCATCATGGAGATGCCCCCTCCGAAGAATCTGACGCAGCTAAGATCTTTTCAAGGCAAACTTGCTTATATATGAAGGTTTATCTCAAATTTATCGGGAAGATGTAGGCCCTTCTCAAAGCTCATGAAGAAAGGAGCTCCGTTTGTCTGGGATGCCGAATGTCAAGAAGCGTTCGAAAGCATCAAACAGTATCTGTTGTACCCTCCAGTGCTTGCTGCCCCTGGTCTAAATAAACCGTTGATTCTCTATACTGCCGTGCTAGATGAGTCACTCGGTGCGCTCCTTGCCCAGAACAATGAGGAGGGAAAAGGAAAATGCCCTCTACTACCTCAGTCGAACTTTAGTCAGGATGGAACACAACTATTTCCTGATTGAAAAGCAATGCCCGGTTCTGATATTCGCCGTGAAGAAGCTGAAGCACTATCTGCTCGTTCATCGGGTTATGCTGATCTCCAAGGTCGATCCGCTCAAACACTTGATGACCAAAGCAAGCCTAGCCGGTAGAATGGCGAGATGGACTGTCATGCTGCTTGAATTTGATATAATCTATACTCATCAGAAAGCAGTAAAAGGGCAAGCCCTCGCCGACTTCCTTGCTTCTCATCCCATACCAGAAGGGTCGCCGCTCTATTGCGAGTTGCCCGACAAACAAGTGTTGCATCTCGAGAATGACGAGCCATGTTGGGAGCTCTACTTCGATGGAGCCTCATCAATGAGGAGCTACGGCAAATCAAGCATCCCGCAGATAAAAGCAGGGATAAAATTGGTGTTCATCACGCCATCGATGGGGACCCTACGACGTTCTTTTGCTCTCACCGAGCCTCGTACAAACAACGAGGCTGAGTACGAAGCTGATAGCTGGTCTGGAGCTTTCCATAGAAATAGAAATCCTTCAGCTACGGGTTTACGGTGACTCCCAGCTTATCGTCAACCAAGTAAGCGGCGACTATAAGATATACAAACCTGAGTTAGCTCAATATAGAAGCCGAGTGGTGGAACCCATGAAACGGTTCACTCACATTGAACTAATGAGAGTCCCTAGAGCGTTGAACGGAAAAGCCGACATATTCGCTCGTCTAGCTAAAGAGCTAGCCGATCCTGACATGGACGAAATTTTAGTCACAGTTAGAAGCCGACAAATTCTGCCTCCAGTCTCTTTGCGTGAAGAAGAAAGCGTAGAACAAGAGAACAATCCTGTCGAAGAAGGTTCGATCATTCAAGACGAGCCCGACTGGAGAGAACCCTTCATACAGTACCTCCGATCCGACAAGCTGCCCTAAGAAAAATCTACGAGGATTCAGCTGAAGAAGAGAGCTCTCCAATATGTGTTTGTAAATAATACGCTATACTGCAGATCATATGACCAACTCTGGCTCAGGTGCCTGTCATCGGTCGAAGCTCAAAAAGTCATGAAAGAAGTTCACTCGGGCGTCTGCGGGGCTCACCAGTCCGGCCCCAAAATGTGGCTTCAGATCAAATGGCTTGGGTATTGCTGGCCCACCATGATAAGGGATTGCGAAGAGCATGCAAAGAAATGCCATCTTTGCCATATTCACGGTGATTTCATTCACAAGCATCCCAATCCGTTGCATCCTACGGTGGCGTTGTGGCCTTTCGAAGTTTGGGGTACCGACATAGTTGGCCCAATTAATCCTCCATCATCCAAAGACCACCGGTTCATATTGACCGCAACTGACTATTTCTCCATATGGGCTGAAGCTGTCCCGCTAAAAGAAGTCAAGACAGAAGATATTCTGACATTCTTCCGGCATAATATTCTATACCGCTTCGGTACACCAAGAAGAATCATTTCTGACAACTGGTATTCTTTCAAGAGCTTCAAAGTCTCAAGGTTCGCTACTCAGCACAAGATAGACTAGAGATATTCCTCCATCTATAATCCAAGAGCTAATGGGCTAGCCGAAGCCTTTGATAAGACTCTATGCAAGCTCCTGAGGAAAAATGCTTCAGCCAACAAGAGAGACTGGAATCTCAAGCTCCATGAGGAGTTGTGGGCACATCATACCACATACCGCACTCCAATTCAGTCCACTCCATACTCACTACTCTTCGGAGTGGAAGCAATCCTCCCGCTCGAAGTCGAAGTTCCAAGCCTAAGAATGGCCGTCCAACACGAGTTGACGGAGGAGAAAAACGTCCTCCTTCGGCTCGAAGAGCTCGACGCTCTCGAAGAAAAGAGGCTCGCAGTATAATAAACTCTTGAGCTGTATCGAGCTCAAATGTCACGGGCCTATGATAAGATGACCCGTTTCCATGCTTTTAAGAAAGGCGAATTAGTGTTGGTCCTCAAAAGACCGATCATTCCCAATCGACACGCCAAAGGAAAATTCGAGCCAAACTGGGAAGGACCATACGTCATCGAGAAAGTGTTTGATGGAGGATCCTACCAGCTGATAAATGCCAAGGGAGAAAGGCCCATGCCACCCATCAATGGCCGATATCTCAAGAAATATGACGCGTGAATGCTCCAAATCGAAGGCGAATTGACCACACCAGCCCTACGGTCTGGGTCATACATCCTGTAAAACCGTATACAATCCACGGGCATAAACTACCCCTATCTCTCCTAAAGTCCTACTGGCGAGACTATATTTAAAGCCCCCCGGCCTAAAAAGAAATGTCCACAAGCAAAACGGGCACGGATGAAAACCCAAAAGGGCGCAAACTCGTGAAAAGAGATAAAATACACTCGCAAAGTCCTCTTGACCTTGTGAGGAGAAAATCCCTGCGTGAGATCTTTACAACTCACAAAGGAGCAACACACTCAGGAATCCTCACGATTCCTAAAGAGAACATACACCTGCGAGATCATCTCGACTCGTAGGGAGAAAATGCTTTTATGAGACCCTTACGGCTCATAAAATTGAAAAGCCTTAGGTGATAGAGATCTAAACCTGTCTCCTAAGCCATCGCTCCCCAACGGGCAACGACAAATGATGAGTCGCTCCTGGCATTGCTTCAGTGTTAGCGGTGCTGATGCCGACCCAAAACCTAAATCCCAAGTTTTCCTAACGGCAAATGATGAGTTGCTCCTGGCATTGTTTCAGTGTTAGTGGTGCTGATGCCAACCTAAAAACCAAATCCCAAGTCCTCCCGGGACAAATGATGAGTTGCTCCTGGCATTATTCCAGTGCAGCAATGCTGATGCCGACCCAAAAACTAAATCGCAAGTCCTCCCGGGGCAAATGATGAGTTGCTCGTGGCATTATTCCAGTGCAGCAATGATGATGCCAAACAAAATCCAAATTCCAAGTTCCTCTCAAATTCAAAAATCCCGCCAAATAAGGCAGAAATCAAACAGATCAAATTAATGTCCCACCCGGCAGTGCTTCCAAGCTCAAAAGTCCCGCTGGACGGGTAGAGAACTCCTAAAATAAATCAAATCAAACAAATCAACCCCGACATCGTAGAAAATGGAGCAACTTAACTATAACCCCGACACCGCAGAAAGCGGAGCAAGTCAAATCAAATCCCGACAGCGCAAGAAGCGGAGCAAGCACCGACCATCCAAGTCGCAAAAAGGGCAGCATCGACTGTCCACGTCGCTAAAATGGAAGAACCGACCGTCCACGTCGTAAAAATGGCAGCACCGACCGTCCAAGTTGCAAAAAGTGCAGCACCGACCGTCCAAGTCCCAAAAAGGGCAGCACCGACCGTCCAAGTCGCTAAAAGGGCAGCACCGACCGTCCAATTCGCTAAAATGGCAGCACCGACCGTCCATGTCGCAAAAATGGCAGCACCGACCATCCAAGTCGCAAAAAGGGCAGAACCGACCGTCTAAGTCGCAAAAATGGCAGAACCGACCGTCTACGTCACTAAAATGGCAGAACCGACCGCACACGTCGCTAAAATGGCAGAAACGACCGTCCAAATCGCAAAAAGGGCAGAACCGACCGTCTACGTCGCTAAAATGGCAGAACCGACCGCCCACGTCACTAAAATGGCAGAACCAACCATCTAACTCGCTAAAATGGCAGCACCGACCGTCCAAGTCGCAAACAGGAGAAACAACGACCGTCCAAGTTGCTAAAAGGGCAGCACCGACCGTCCAAGTTGCTAAAAGGGCAGAACCGACCGTCTACGTCGCAAAAAGGGCAGCATCGACCTCCACGTCGTCAAAATGGAGTTGACCTCCACGCGAATGAAGATCTATCAATTTCATGCACACAACCCATATATGTGGTGTGCATTTTTTGATGGGGGACACTTTGTTCGGGTCAAAATTACACCCCAGCTGACCAAGTCAAAACTCGGGGTCAACCCCAAGCCAAGTGGACCCAAGCCCAGGTCAAAGGGATCGGCCCCATGACAAGGGAAATGAAGCCATAAATTGGTTTAATTTAATTCTATTTTTATATATATGCATAGAAATAAATGTATGTAAAATAAGTAAAAAGCCAAATTTTTGTAAACCCCATGACTTATGTGCAAAAAGAGATAAGCACATAAGGCATGGGCTGACATAAGTGCCACTTGGCAAAGCCCTTTGGGCTATATGTAAGGTGTATAGCCTATAAAGGCAACATGATGAAAAATCAATGATAACCTTTTTCTCTTTCAAAATTTTTTTTTTGGGTCTGTGCCTCCTTCTCCTTGTTGGGATCAAAATTTGCACCCCTAGGTGATGAGTCAAAGGCAAGGTCAACCCCAAGCCAGGTAGGCCCAAGCCCAGGTTAAGTGGGCCAATGCCGGAGCGAGCCCGAAAATGAAGCGGCTGCCCCTCCCCATGTCAAAATAAAAAAATCATGTAACAAATAATTTTCATGTAACTTTTTGTGCACGAATGTATGCAAAATGGGCATAAAGCCAATATTTTGTAAGCCCATGTCTTATGTGCAAAAACGAAATGGCACATGATCTATGGGATGGGCAAAATGCCATTTTGTAAAGCCCAAGGGGCTATATGTAAATATGTAAGCCTATATAAGGCAACATAATGAAAATATCTAATATACTTTTTTGATTCCCCCCAAAACTAGGGTTCTTTGTGCCTCCTGCTCCTTCATCAAGATTCTAAACCTTCTTCCCCTTTTTCAATTAAATCAAGAGTTTTACTCTTCCTTTTCCAAAACTAAATAGTTTTTACCACAAAACCCACAAAGGGGAACTTAGATCTTCCATCAAATCTTAAAAATAAGAGATTTTTAAAATCTCATACTTCTTGTTCTTCAAGACCCGGACAACAGAGGAGGAAGGAGGTGACCCATCTCAAAAAATCCCATCTTGGGAAGATCCGAAGCCAAAGGGAGAAACAAAGCAGCCCCCTCTGATCATTTCTAGACTTTTTTAGGAGTTTAACTCCACAAATCGGGAGCACAGCTCCCAGTGCAGGGACCAAAGTCCCCTTTCTGTTTGATGCCCAGCGTCCAGCGCCCAGAGCGCTAGTGCCCACATGCCGAGCACGTGGTGCGCCCAGCGCCCCGTGCGCTTGCGCCCACGTGGCGCGCCCAGTGCCCCGTGCGCTTGCGCCCACGTGCCGAGCACGTGGCGCGCCCAGCGCCCCGTGCGCTAGCGCCCACGTGCCGAGCACGTGGCGCGCCCAGGGCACTAGCGCTAGCGCCTAACGCCTGCGTGCCATGCACGCGAGGCGCTGGCCCCCACGCATCCTTTGGATGCCCTTTCCCTTTATATATATATGTATATATATACATATACACACACACACACATACATACTCTACAACACCGCCCCTCTTAAAAAAATTTGGGCCGGGACGCTGCTCCGCACCCCCCAAGGGGGCTGCTAGCCCCCTTGACCCCCAGCCCGCTATCCGGGTAGCGGGACCCCCGTAAAAACTCTGCGGGGCCCCCGATATATCCAAAACCCCTCCAAAACACAACACTGCACATTGAGTTCGCATGACCAATTTAACCCGTCAATCGGAGGTTCCCTCGCCCCAAAGGCGAGGGGTAATTAACGGCAGCTTAGTCCGCGGCTGCCGGATATTCGGATTCCCACAATCAATAAACCCCTGCCTACCCTAGGCAGGTGGAATCTGTAGTACGTCTGACAAGCGGGCGCGTATTCCCATCTCAATGGGGTGACGAAAAACACGTTACAGATTCTGGCACGCCCGGTGGGACCTATCTCTCCTCCTATATTTCGGGTTAAACGTTCATACGAACTCAATCAATATACATATCTATATTTATACTTAAATAATGCTCTTTCATGCAGGATTTTCAAGCAATCACCTTTCAACAATGTCTCCGAAGATGAACTCAGCTCCCATCTTCTACACGATGAAGATGGACGCCAGGACGGTCCTTCCGGCCAGTCTCGGGCGACAATGGGAAGAGCCGCCGCTACCATTCGGCTCCATCCTGTTCGTGTCAGCTAACGCCATCCCAGCTCCTCAAGCCCCGGTGACAGACAAACCGGTCTCGAAAGGCAAGAGGCCAAATGTGGTGGTCTCGAAGGCGTCCCAACTTAAACGCAAGTCGGTGTTTGAACGACTTCCCTTGGCCTCAGCAGGGGGCAAGGCCGTCAACACCAACAAAGCAACAGGGCGTCTTGAGCATGCTCTGGTGATGCCCCTGACAACTGCTTAATTGGGTATCTTCTCTAAGCTCCCCATCGCTCAGCCTATGGCGGCTTCCCGGAGAGCAGAAGCCTGCCAAGCGCTCAAGGCAGAGAAGATGAGGCAGAAGCGGCTCAGATACAGAGCCAACAAAAGAGCTAGGGCTCCGGCCATGTTAAAATTTGTGAATTTCTAAAGTCCGGACCGCTCCGCGAAACCAGCTGCCAGTGATGAAAGGATGGCTGAATGTGTTATCCACACCGTCTACATGGTGGGCACGCGTCCCAGTGACAACCTTCGCAGCAAAAGTAAGGATGGGGCCACCACATCTCAAATCCAACCTGGTGTGAATATAGCTGTCACTTCTCAAGATCAGCGTCCTCCGGAGGGTGATGAAAATCCTCCCAGTGAGGCTGATAGGCAGAGAGAGCCCTCGGTTCATGAGGAGTCGGGCTCGGAAAGCGAAGATGAGCCAACTTTCCATCCGAAGACCGCAGAGCAGCAACTTCTCCAAGAGCTCCGAAAACAGCTCAGAAGTAAAGACAAGGAGATGGCCAAGCTCTACTCAAAGATCGATGACTTGACAAACGTCGTCTTACGGCTTACGGCCCAACTTGCCTCTCAACCGCCCAATCAAGCGCAGGGTTCTGCCCATGAACCGAGAAACGGTGCCCCGAGACAGCCGACGCCTATTCCCCCAAATCCAAAGGTGGGCGGACCGCATGAAAGTCAGTCGCATCCTATCTCGGGAAATGTCTTGGCTACCGATGACAGTAGCCCGCTAACTCAAGATCAAATCATGGATTTGGTTGCCAACAAAGTCAAAACATTGGTAGCCGAAGCCGAAGCGCAAAAAGATATCAGCAGCAGTGGGAGACCATATCCTGCTCAGTATGATCTGGTAGAATTTCCTAGCGGCTATGTCATCCTTAATTCAGAAGATTCGATGGGACGGGAAATGCGAATCAGCACATCGCCCACTTTAAAGCCTCATGCGGGAATACCGGAGGCAATGACACGCTTCTCCTCCGCCAGTTCGTTAATAGCTTGGCTGATGTTGCTTTCGACTGGTATGCGAGCATACCAGATGGCTCCGTCACAACTTTCGTCCAAATGGAGTCTCTGTTTCGGCAGAGGTTCATGAGCGTTAGCGATAAGATCACCATCGCCGACCTCGTAAGGACAAAGCCAAAGAACAACGAAAGCAGCACGGATTTTATAACCCGATGGCTCAATCTCTCCGTCAAATGCGAACCGCTAATAGAGCAGGACCAATCTGTCAGTCTCCTCGTTGGAAATCTCAACAATTGGATGGTCCCGTTTTTATGCACCGCGGGTCTCAAAACATTCCAAGAGCTGATCGGGAAAGTCCAGATGTTGGAACGCTCAAAGCAAGGGTCCTCCTCTGACTCCCAAAATAACAATAGGTCCTGGAGAAACCGAAAGGACGAAAATCGCAAAGGCGGAAATTCCGACAATACTGAATCTTTTAACACTTCGGCTAACCGAAATAAGCGAGGGACGAGCGGCCCCAATGCCAACCAGCCTCGGAGGCCAGTGTTCGGAGAGGGAGGAGAATCTCCACTGAAAGAGAAGCTGGATAAGGTCTATTCCTTCAGGAGGGAAAAAATCCGTAAAATATTCAAAGACGCCCTGAGGAGTGGTCTACATCTGCCAGAGTCAAAAGGACCGCAAGAAGCGAATATGACCGACGACCCCAAATACTACCCCTATCACAGAGAGATAGGTCATGCCATTGAGGACTGCTTCGTCTTCAAAGATTGGGTCGAAAAGCAATACAAGGCAGGAGAGATAGAACTGTCTAAAGGCGTGTTAACAAACAGTCCAGCTACGACCGCCAATTTAATACAAACGGAGACCGAAGTTCTTCGTGAAACTGATTCTCTCAGACATCTGCCTTTCTCTAAAAACAATCGACCTCTAAGTCGTTAAACTGGGAATGTAAAAAATATATATATATATGTAAATAAACAAAAAAAAATGTGTAAATAAAAGAAAAATAAAGAAAATACGAAATGATGGGGCAACCGCAATAAAAATCAGCGAGTAAAAATAAAAATGAAAATAAAGCCGAAATAATGGGGTAGCCACGAATAAAAGCCGAAATGATGGGGCAATCGCGATCTTCGCGATAAGAAAAGCTGAAATGATAGAGCAATCGCGGTAAAACAAAACAAAAAAAAACAAAAAGAAAAAAACAAACAAAAAAAACGGCGAATGATGAGTCGCTCCTGGTACCATATTCTAGTGTAGCGATGCAAACGCCAACCAAAATCCAATTTCTCAAAATTCTCCCGGCCCTACGGTTGGTCTCCAAGTTGACCATCGTATACAATCCACGGGCTTAAATAATTTTCATTATACCCATGCCTCACCGTAATCACCAGTTACGCGGCTGGTCTCCGCCTTTAGAATTATGCTCCATTGAGAAGACCCACTCATGTGTCCTCACGATACATGAGGAGAACAAACCTTTGTAGGATCCTTACGACTCATAAAGGAAAAACACACTTATGAGTCCTCATGACTCCTAAGGAGAAAATACACCTGCGGGATCCTTACGACTCGTAGGGAGAAAATACTTTTATGGGACCCTCACGGCCCATAAAATTGAAAAGCCTTAGGGCGATACGGATCTAAACCTGTCTCCTAAGCCATCGTTCCCCAATCCCCAAATGGCGAATTATGAGTCGCTCCTGGTACCATATTCCAGGGCAGCGATGCAGACGCCAACCAAATTCTACACCCCAAACCCCAAGTGGCGAATGATGAGTCGCTCCTGGTACTATATTCCAGTGCAGCGATGCAGACGCCAACCAAATTCCAAATCCCATACCCCAACGGCGAATGATGAGTCGCTCCTGGTATCATATTCCGATGCAGCGATGCAGACGCCAAAAAAGTCCCGAAATTTTTCGGCCCTACGGTCTGGATCATATATCCTGCAAAACCGTATACAATCCACGGGCGTAAAACAATCCTAATCCCTCCCAAGTCCTACCGGTGAGACCACATTCAAAGTCCCACCGGCGGTGAAGATTCAAAAAAAAAGAGGTATGTCCACAAGCAAAATGAGCATGGATGAAAACCCGAAAGGGCTCCGTGAGTAAAAACAGCAGGACTGCCGGCGAGTTTGTGAAAACCCGAAAGGGCGCAAACTCGTAAAAAAGAGACGAAATGCACTCACAAAGTCCTCTCGACTTTGTGAGGAGAAAATTCCCGCGTGAGATCCTTACAACTCACAAAGGAGCAACACACTTAGGAGTCCCCACGACTCCTAAGGAGAAAATACACCTACGGGATCCTTACGACCTGTAGGGAGAAAATGCTTTGTGAGATCCTTACGGCTCACAAAATTGAAAAGTCTTAGGTGATAGGGACCTAAAACCTGTCTTCTAAGCCATCGCTTCCTGATAAACAAGCGCAAATGATGATTCACTCTTGGTACCATATTCCAGTGTAGCGATACTGATGCCAAGCAAAAACCAATTCCCAAATCCTCTCATGGCAAATGATGATTCGCTTCTGGTACCATATTCCAGTATAGCGATGCTGATGTCAACCCAAATCAAATCAAACCAACAACCTCTGCGGTGGAATCATGCTCTGTCCCAGAATTTACCCCGTGTCGAAATCATGCTTTGCCTCGGGATATCTACATTCTCTGCCGGAATTATGCTCCGCCTCGGAATCAAGTCAACCAGCAAGCTCTGCGTCGGAATCACGCTTCGTCTCAGAATGTGCACCCCGTGTCGAAATCATGCTTCGCCTCGGTGTATCTGCCTTCCTTATCGGAATTATGCTCCGCCTCGGAATCAAATCAACCTGCGTCGGAGCCATACTTCGTCTAAGAGTGTACCCCGCGTGGAAATCAAGCTTCGCCTCAGTGTATCTCCGATCCCTGTTGGAATTATGCTTCAGCTCGGAATTAACCAACGACCTCGGTGTACCTGCCTTCCCTGTCGAAATTATGCTTCGTCTTAGAATCAAGTCAGCCAACAAGCTCTGCGCCGAAATCATGCTCCATCTCAGAATGTACCCCGTGTCAAAATCATGCTTCGCCTCGGAGTATTTGCCTTCCCCGTCGGAATTATGCTTCGCCTGGGAATTAACCTCTGCATCAAAATTATGCTTCGGTCAGAATGTCTGCCGCTCGTCGGAATGATGCTCCGATCCCTGGAATCATGCTCCGCTCTTCGGAATGATGCTCCGATCCCTCTGGAATGATGCTCCGCTCTTCGGAATAATGCTCTGATCCCTCCTGAATGATGCTCCGCTCTTCGGAATGATGCTCCGATCCCTCTGGAATGATGCTCCGCTTTTCGGAATCTCCGATCCCTAGAATCATGCTCCGCTCATCGGAATGATGCTCCAATCCCTGGAATCATGCTCCGCTCATCGGAATGATGCTCCGATCCCTAAAATCATGCTCTGCCCTTCGGAATGATGCTCCGGACCCTGGAATCATGCTCCGCCCTTCGAAATGATGTTCCGATCCCTGGAATCATGCTCTGCCCTTCGGAATGATGCTCCGATACTTGGAATCATGCTCCGCTCTTCGGAATGATGCTCTAATCTTTGGAATCATGCTCCGCGCTTCAGAATGATGCTCCGATCCTTGGAATCATGTTCCGCTCTTCATAATGATGCTCCGATCCTTAGAATCATACTTCTACTCTTCGGAATTATGCTTCGACTCTTCGGAATGATGCTCCGACCTTGGGATTATGCTTCGCAAATCGGAATGATGCTCCGATCCTCGGGAATCATGCTCCCCGGGAGATACTCCGACCCTGGAATTATGCTCCGCGAATCAGAATGATGCTCCGATCCCCGGGAATCATGCTCCCCGGGATGATGCTCCGCCCCTAGAACGATGTTCCACCTCGAAGTCCAACTTCAAGCTCCATCAATTTCGTGCACACAACTCATGCATGCGGTGTGCATTCATTGATGGGGGGCACTTTGTTGGGGTCAAAATTTGCACCCCTAGGTGACCGAGTCAAAGTCAAGATCAACCCCAAGCCAGGTGGGCCCAAGCCCAGGTCAAGTGGGCCAATGCCGGAGCGAGCCCGAACATGAAGCGGCCGGCCCTCCCCATGTCAAAATAAAAAATCATGTAACAAATAATTTTCATGTAATTTTTTGTGCACGAATGTATGCAAAATGGGCATAAAGCCAATATTTTGTAAGCCCATGGCTTATGTGCAAAAAAGAAATGGCACATGAGCCATAGGATGGGCAAAATGCCATTTTGTAAAGCCCAAGAGGCTATATGTAAATATGTAAGCCTATATAAGGCAACCTAATGAAAATATCTAAAATACTTTTTTGATTCCCCCAAAAACTAGGGTTCTTTGTGCCTCCTGCTCCTTCATCAAGGTTCTAAACCTTCTTCCCCTTTTTCAATTAAATCAAGAGTTTTACTCTTCCTTTTCCAAAACTAAATAGTTTTTTACCACAAAACCCACAAAGGGAAACTTAGATCTTCCATCAGATCTTAAAAATAAGAGATTTTTAAAATCTCATACTTCTTGTTCTTCAAGACCCGGACAACAGAGGAGGAAGGAGGAGACCCATCTCAAAAAATCCTATCTTGGGAAGATCCGAAGCCAAAGGGAGAAACAAAGCAGCCCCCTCTGATCATTTCTAGACTTTTTTAGGAGTTTAACTCCACAAATCGGGAGCACAGCTCCTAGTGCAAGGACTAAAGTCCCCTTTCTGTTTGACGCCTAGCGTCCAGCGCCCAGAGCGCTGGTGCCCACGTGCCGAGCATGTGGTGCGCCCAGCGCCCCGTGCGCTAGCGCCCACGTGTCGAGCACGTGGCGCGCCCAGCGCCCAGAGCGCTTGCGCCCACGTGTCGAGCACGTGGCGCGCCCAGCGCCCAGAGCGCTTGCGCCCACGTGCCGAACACATGGCTCGCCCAGCGCCCTGCGTGCTAGCGCCCACGTGTCGAGCACGTGGTGCACCCAGCGCCCACGTGGTGCGCCCAGCGCCCCGAGTGCTAGCGCCCACATGCCGAGCATGTGGTGCGCCCAGCGCCCAGAGCGCTCGCGTCCACGTACCGAGCACGTGGCACGCCCAGGGCGCTAGCGCTACCGCCCAGCGCCTGCGTGCCATGCACGTGAGGCGCTGGCCCCCACGCATCCTTTGGATGCCCTTTCCCTTTATATATATATATATATACATACATACACACACACATACTTTACAACACCGTCCCTCTTATCCGGGTAGCGGGACCCCCGTAAAAACTCTGCGGGTCCCCCGATATATCCAAAACCCCTCCAAAACACAACACTGCATATTGAGTTCGCATGACCAGTTTAACCCGTCAATCGGAGGTTCCCTCGCCCCAAAGGCGATGGGTAATTAACGGCAGCTTAGTCCGCGGCTGCTGGATATTCGGATCCCCACAATCAATAAACCCGGTCTACCCTAGGCAAGGGGAATCTGTAGTATGCCTGACAAGTGCGCGCGTATTCCCATCTCAATGGGGTGTCGAAAAACACCCTACACTCCTTCCTTAAGGTTCTAAAAGCTTCTTCCCCGTTTTGAATTAAATCAAGAGTTTAACTCTTCCTTTTTCAAAAATAAACAGTTTTTCACCATCAAATCCTCGAAAGGGAACTTAGATCTTCCATCAGATCTCAAAAAGAGGAGATTTTTAAATCTCACCCTCTTTTTTATCAAAAATCCGTCCAACAGAAGAGGAGGAAGAAGGAGACCTATCTCCAAAAATCCCACTTTGGGGAAGATTCTGGGCCAAACGGGAGAAGAAAGGGGTCCCCTTCGGTCATTTCTAAAGATTTCTAGGAGTTTAACTCCATTCAAGATCTGTTGGAGTTTAACTCCATAAACAAAACCCTTTTAGGAGTTCAACTTCAAATCTACACATAATCCCTGTTAGGAGTTCAACTCCAAAGACCCTTGGGAATTCAACTCCCAGCCCAGGGGCTAAGCCCCTTTTCCGCTGGTGTTTCCAGCGGTCGCATGCCGTGCACGTGACCCACGGGCGTCCAGCGGTCGCGTGCCGTGCACGTGACCCATAGGCGCCCAGCGGTCGCGTGCAGGGCACGTGACCTGCGGGCGCTCAGCGCCCACGTGCGCCTCAGTGACCTGCGAGCGCCCAGCGTTCAGCGGTCGCGTGCCACGCACGTGACCCGCGGGCGCCAAGCGCCCACCCACATGGCACATGACCCGCGGGCACCAAGCGCCCACGTATGCCTCAGTGACCCGCGGGCACCTAACGCTCAGCGGTCGTGTCACGCCCCACTTCCCAGTATACGGGCAGAGGACGCGATGAGGCCGCTGCGTATTTACTCTGAAGTAAACACGCTAAACGTATCTAAGCAATATAAGTCAAATGCACAAGAGACAATGCCAATTGATATAATTGAACAGTAAATTTATTTATTAAACATTTATTTTTACAATTCAACTGAAATGTAAATACATGGAATGGAAAGCAATGCCTAAACAGCGGCATAACAGAAATGGAAAATATAGAATGTAAATGTGTACAAAGAATCTAAAGCTCTGGCTCGAAAACTAGCTGATCCAAGTCCTCGAAGGTGGGCTCGATCTCTTGAAAGTCCGAATCACTTGACGACATTCCAAAGAAAAGAAAGAGAATGTCGTCAGCGAACAAATCGCTCGGTAAGTCCTGTAAATAGACAAGAATGGAATAGACAGAATAGAGAGTATATTGTTATAATATTGCAGTTAATATTAACGCTGTTGTTTGTACCTTGGTACAGAAGAATACCAGTGTATATGAGAAGGTTCCCACTATTCCGGAGACTATGATATACGGAGCACAAGGAACCGTTCAGCCATGGTACAACGGCAATTGAATTTAGATTAGGTGTATTATGGTTACAGTCTCGTACCACTTTTAACACCTTCCGTACCAGTCTACCCCTTATAAATCCCGCGATATCTTGATTGTATTGTTTGTATTGTATTGTCTTGATTTATATAGATGGATGACTTGCTGGAACCATGATATCAGTAATGGAACGGATATAATGGATGAACATGTAGATGGAAATATATCCATGGTTTGGTTCGGTCAATATAGATTGATTAGATTGAATAGACGGATTCATAAATCCATGTTGTATTGAAGTTTGATACTTGAATCATATTCAAGTCAGATTGATTATATCGAGACTCAGTCTGAGTCAGACAATAAGAAAAGAAATTGAATTCTGAATTAGGTTTAGGTGTTATCGGTAACTGCTGCACATGGACGGCAGAATTTGTGTCTTTTTCAAAGACAATTACCGTGTTGATAACACCGTTTGTTAAGTTTTCTACCTTAAATAGGCAAGCACCCATATCTCCGGCTCTCTGAGGCTCAAGAGACTGGTCCCGCTTAACCTATGTTTACTAGGGTCATTATTGTAATTTAGTATAACTAGAGGGGATTTTATGTAAAAATAATTTTGTTATATTTTCAAAATACGCCTTAAGTATTTTATTATCGTATTTAGAGTTTTCATGAATGTATATTTTATTAATGTGGCATTTCTAGTGAATAAAACCTAATTTCATAATATATGGTATTTATTTGTAATATTGGATTTGTATAGTATTTTCTTGTAAATGAGATGTTTTTCTTGAATCTTGGAAATGTGAAATATTATAAATATTAAAAATATATATTTTGATATTAATTACATATATATTTATTTATTAAAAATATAAGTTTTATTTATAATAGAAATCACATTTTCTAAAGAAAATTGTATTTTAAATCTTTCGAGATCGTATGCTCCTTACGGAGGTCTGCATCTCACTCTACTAGGCCCGAGGATGTGCGATAATCCGCACCATCCCGAACGGGTTTTCCAAATGGGTTATAGAGGCGCAATTGCAAAGATTTGTTAAATTACACTTCTTATAGAAAAATGTTTTATAAGTTGAAAGTAGTTATATGTAAATTTGTCTTTTTCCCATATCTATGTTCCTAAATTCCATTGTACTATGTTAGATATGAGTGTTGTGAGGAGGTAGGTCATTACCTCTTGATCTATGTATAGGTATAATAAGGAATTATGATGGTTTATGTCGAAACTAAACTATATGGTATTTTTCTGAAAAAGTACAATAAAAGTTACAAAAATAATTAGTTTGATGTGCAACTTATTTTATTAAGTTTGTTAATGTTTAATGAACAATATGTGATAATATGAAGGTATCTTGATTAAGAAAAATTATAGTTTTTAATGAAAACCGAATCGGAAGTTGGACTAACTCCGCTTCCGTCGGATTTTAGTTTTTAATGTTTTTAGAATAGAGAAAAGAAGGAGAAGTAGGGACTTACAAGATGATTGGCTAGGCGTGAGAAAGAGGAAGAGGGGGGAGTTACCGGTGTGTCGTTTCGTCGACAGAAACTCCTTGAGTTGTCGCCGGAAGTTCGTCGGAGCTTTGCCCTTTGCTAACTCCATTTGCACACAAAAGACTTGGGAATTTTCTTGAGAGTTTGGGCAGGGATTTGGGAGTGAGGAGGGGTGATTTGAGGGTGGTATTTATAGGAAAAAGTAGGGTTTAGAGTAGTGAAAGGGTGTATTAAAAATTTGTATAAAAATGGATTAAATGTGTGTTTTAATGTGTTCTGTAAATGTGTAGGAAAAACAAATAATACAGGAGTTATGGGGGAGTCCAAGAGTCGCCAAGGTTGAAGAAAATTTGGGTTGGGACCGAGTTGAACCGGCGCCACCGGCCGAGTCAAGGTTTTCGCCGGCCCGAGTCGGGCGAGTCGGGGCTCATCTTGGTGCCACGTGTCCCTGACGCTTGGTCTAGTCTCGTGGACATGTTTGTTTAGGCTGTGACTCTTGGTTTTACGGGTTGTGCACTTATAGACTCTTGGGCTTCTAAAACATTAAAAGAATTTTAAATAAAAATATTGTGGATGATGGGGTTTGAACTCTGGTGCTTTGGTTCAGCAGTGCAAGGTCTTACCAATGAGCTACAAGCTCCTTCTTACTGTTCAAAAGTAAAACAAATTTTTATAGTACTCACAGGAATTTGTAAATACCCCAATTGTATATTAACTTTAAATGAATACGCTAAAATTGGAGTTGTTACAGTCTACCCTCCTTACAAAAATTTCGTCCACGAAATTTACAATTTTATTTTAAGGACTAGTTTACAAATAGGTGAGGATATCTTGCACACATCTTGTCTTCCATTTCCCATGTCGATTCTCCTGGAATGTCTTTTCTCCACATCACTCGAACCAAGTCGACTTCCTTGTTCCGAAGCGACTTCACTTTCCTGTCCAGAATCTCAACAAGTTGCTGCTCACAAGATAAGTCGGGCATTAAAGTGAGATCGGAATGATCGAGAATATGGCTGGGGTCACTCAAATACCTTCTGAGTTGGGATATGTGGAACATGTTGTGCACTTCTTCCAATGAGGGTGGAAGTGCCATGCGGTATGCCACTTCACCGACTCGTAAGAGTATGTCGAACGGTCTAATATATCTCGGACTTAGCTTACCTCGTCTTCCAAAACGAATCACTCCGTGGTTCGGAAATATCTTCAGAAATACATGATCTCCCGGCTGGAACTCCAAATGATGGCGAATACGGATGGCATAAGCGTACATAAGCGGGAAAGGACTAGCGCGGATCATGTAGCTTAACAGTGCTTAAGTGACTTCACTTTCCTGTCATGCACCGTTAGGATACTTAACTAACGGTATAGCGGGGAAGGACTAGCGCGGATGCAAAACATAAGCAACGTTTATTATATTTCATATATATTATAGCATTCATCTCATGAAGTAATATGATCTCATCATAGAATATCGCAGCAGAATCAGATATATGAATGTATAAGATATACTAGGAAGTCCGCATTTTAAATTAAGCCAATGAAAAAAATACGGATTCCACGGTCGTGACGAATAGCCAAGCCCACACCCCTAGATCCCTACGAGAGCGGCAAGCAACCCTGCCAATTCTAGAGTTAGGAAACCCGGTCTCGAATCCTCGAGATGGTCTACTACTGGACTCTAAAATCCGGTAACTTGTGCTCCCCTCCTTGGGTCTATCCTAATGTGGAAAAGTAAATAATATACATCAATGCCGACATCATCCTCAACCCGGAAGTGTCTCAATAAAAGAATATTACATACAATGAATTTTACATGAATGAAAAGAAACTCTCATCTCACATAAAAAACCCCGGCTATTCAATCACGACGATCTTATACACCATATCACCACAGCAACAGAATAATCATCATAGATTATCAACGTAAGTAAATATGCGTATTCCCAACGTCATCGACGTATAGCAACAAAATTAGGGATGCACGCATTATACTTACGGTCGCACAAAAGAAATGTAAAACTACAACATTTGGAATCCGCACAACACTTAGACATTTAGGTCTTACATTTAGGTCTCAAAAATGAAAACACCTTTTAAAAAAAATCGGGTAATTCAACAAGTTTCTCGATATCGATCAAGACCAAAATGTTAGATTTACAAGCGACCAATTAATTTTCTTAAAACTAATTAGTGTAGATTCCAAATATTGTATCACATTCAGAAAAACTAGGCGATATTAAATATTTCGATCGATTCATCAAAACCCACAATTCTCAGAGAACTCAACACTTGAGTCAGATTTAAATATACCCAGAGAGTGCCACTAGTACATACGAACCAGCATAAGAAGGCACGGTCCTTGCCTCACCAACAGAGCCACGGAACCGCCGCTAAATGCATGTTTTGTCCGCGGTTCCGCGGTCGTTAAGTCGAGTTAGGTGTTCGTTTTTCTTGGGGGTCCATTCAATACCCTGCACTCTTTTTTGCATATTTTTAAACCCAAAAATTCTAACTTTTGAAAAATTTCCAGCGAGCATGTAAAGATCCGGTTTTGATGTTCGATCGAACACTTTAACGTCGTCTAGGTCACGCCTAATACTCTAGCTTGGTTCTGATACCACTATTGGAGTTGCTTAGCACCCTCACTAGGTTTTAACAAGTATCAAGTATGCAATTTAAAAAAATCTAGAATGCTAATCAACTCGAACCTAGAATCGAACTGGAGGATTAGGATTTAACTAACAAGTATCACATACAAGTAAGTGACTAACACTAAAAGAAAAGAAATACAACCTTTATAGACCTCTCCTCCTTGTCTTTAGCACCGTGTAGATGTCCTTGACTCTTTGGTTCCACTCGAAACTTGAACACGTCCGCTTGAAGCTTTCGAAGTCCATGATGATCCACCACGGAGTTCCTTTCACTCAAGCTCCTTGCTTCACTTAACCTAAGTGGAAGTGATGCAAACAACCTATACAAGTGGGCTAGACTAGTATAGATTGATGAAGTGGGTGTTTATCTCACAAAAAAACATTTCTTTTCTTTCTCTTTTACTCACTAGAAAATGGTAGAGAGTTTGGAGGAAGAAGCGGATGGAAAATGGCTAAGCTTAAGCTAATGAAAAGATAAGCACAAGAATAATGAGAGCGAGAGAGAGAGAGTCACACTTACTCTTAACTAATGGCATGAAAAATATCTAGATATTTTAGTAATTGAGTTAGTAGAGGATTAGAAAACAAACCATGGTTACAAAGATATTTAGAAGAAGTGTGTAGAAGATAAATATCAACCATGGATTAATATCTAATTTCCATTAACTCGATAACCAATAAAATATCATAAAAGTTTCCATGTGAGTCTAGCATAGCCATCTCCAATATATCATCAACCATGACACATGCACACATGTATGTGTGCATACATATCCATGTAAGCATAGATACATACATACATACAATTAAAGAAAGGAATCAATAATAAGCTAATGGTCAATTTATATTAAATCAATACTTGATTTAATAATCCGGTCATATCGCATACGACCCGACCAATAAAAAACGCCGGATTAAAATACGGTATCATATACTCGTATATAATCAAGCTCCCGCACATATCACCATATGTGCCCCCACTTCGTTTCGCCTGAGCTCGGAAACCCCTTTGTGGGACTCTAAGACTCGTCAATACGCTAGCAGTAGGTAGTGATCATATCAGATACTCACAAACCGTCAGTGGTACTAGCTGCATGTAACAGCTCCCAGGGATTGAGCGAACAGAATATCAACAAGCGAACTTGTCCAAACTCCCGTAGAGCCAACCAGCAACACTTACCTTACAGTCCGGACTCTTCGTCAGATATGTTGCATATCGAGTCTAAGGATGGTATCGTCGACCCCAATAACTCAATAAGTCATGCCGATGTGTGGCCTATAACAGATCGAGAAACTACTGATAACATTTATCAGTAAATATCATCAGCCCTGGCCAGGGTCTTTCAGTTATAGCTAATCGCGTATAGCACAACATCAACCCCCAATACCAGGAGAGACGAAACCCCTCCTATCGCTCATTGCCTCCTTTTGTCTCGAGACTGTACCCAAAAACCACCTGTTTGCACGACTCAGTAGAGCCGTGGTAGGGTGGAAATCAAAGCACAGTGGGAGAACACACAAGACTCTATGACGATCTCGGGTCTACAGACTAACCTGTACAAGTGTCACCTGAGAACTGCTATCCGACAATAGATATAATACCATATAGGAGTTCTCGGCGAGTCCGTTCAGTGTACCCAGTCTTCACTGAGCACCCATATACAATCTTTGATGTCAAACACCAATGGATATGGGATCATCCATCGCCCATCAAATGGGTCAAGAAATGTATACGCCAGTCTACTCTGGAATATCGATACCCCGTCTCGATACACCTATGACTAGGAACATTTAAGAATACGCTTATAGACTAGTCATGCCCCAGTATGATCTGCATCATAATCATGGTAGTCAAGCGGATATCCTAGGGGCTTTATCAACTTGTATCAAATGAATAGTATACACAATCAAGTGAATATGTTAAGATAAAGAGTAACCAGATAGCATACTATCATGTCGAGCGAGAAAGTCCTCTGTATATATATACATATCCAAGAATCCAATATCAAATAATGGTCTCTAAGGTATACATATATTCAACAACAGCAAAAATTGTCTTCAACTCGCTCACTTCCTTCGTGAGAAGCTGTGCAAACCAATTCACTGCAATTCACGTCGCAGACGCTCCCTCAACCTGTGGCAACCTACACAAATGCCAACCGGCCCACTCCTTCTTCCTAGATATTGGACACCGGTGTTTCTCACCATGTTACGCCCGATATTGGGACTCTTCACAGCTATACCGATTACGGTGGTCCCGATGAGATCAATATAGGTGATGATTCAGATTTGAAAATTTTCCACATCGGTAAAACAGCACTGCACTCACCCCAAAAACCCTTTCTTTTAGATAATGTTCTATGTGCACCATCTATTACTCAGAACTTAATTTTTGTTGCCAAATTCTACACATCAAACAAAGTCTCATTTGAGTTTTTTCGCTCTAATTTTTTAGTAAAGGATCTTTGCACGGGGGCGCCTCTTCTTCGCGGGGATGGACATAATGATGTCCACCACCTTCCACGTTCCATCCAACCTCAAATTCATGCTACCTCCAAATTAGAAATAAAGCATTGGCACTATCGTCTTGGTCATCCCTCCATCCGCAGCCTTTAGTTAGTTGTTAGGAAAAATAAGTTAGTGTTTAATGTCTCGGTAGTTAATAATCTTCAATGTAACTTGTGATTGCAATAAAAGTTATAAACTTCCTTTTTCTGAAAATTCACTTTGTGTTTCTAAGCCTTTGCAATTAATTTACACTAATGTTTGGGGACCCATTGAATTGTCTTTTGATGGTTTTTCGCTATTATGTAATTTTTGTTGATTATTACACAATGTCTGGCTGTACCATATGAAACGCAAATCTGACGTTACCACCATTTTTCCCCAATTCAAAAAGCTTGCCGAAAAGTATTTTTAATTACCGCTCATATCAATAAACTCTGATAATAGCGGTGAATACACATCCCTTGCCTCCATTCTCAAATCCTATTGTGTCTCTCATCTCACCACTTCTCCACACACCCCTGAACACAATACCACGTCAGAACGTCGCCATCATCATGTTGTCGAAACCGGTCTTACACTCTTGCATACAACATCTCTTTCCTCTAAGTATTGGAGTCAAGCCTTTCAAACCATTGTTCATCTCATAAATCGTCTTCTCACTTCGGTTCTTAATTTCCAATCCTCATTTGAAAAACTATTTCAACATCCCCAAATTGCAAACGTCTCAAGATTTTTGGGTGTCTTTTCTATCCCTGGTTAAGGCCGTACATCTCCTCCAAACTTCAACCTAGACCCACTCCCTGCATTTTTCTAGGTTATTCAATATCTCAATCTGCGTATAAATGTCTAAATCGTGTCACTCACAAAATTTACCTTTCTCATTATATCAAATTCATTGAAATCAATTTTTCCATGCAGATATCTAGCAGACATCAAGAGGTTTTTCCGCAAGATTTGGCCTCCCCTGACGCAGCATCGCAACCAATCAAGTATACCCAACCTACCAAACATCACATTCTACCCACCTTACTGTAGGGTGTTTTTCGTCACCCCATTGAGATGGGAATGTGCGCGCTTGTCAGACATGTACAGATTTCCCCTGCCTAGGGCAGGCCGGGGTTTATTGATCGTGGGGATCCGAATCTCCGGCAGCCGCGGATTAAGCTGCCGTTAATTACCCTTCTTTTGGAGCGAGGGAACCTCCGATTGACGGGTAAAACCGATCATGCGAACTCAATGTGCCGTATGCATGTGTTGTGTTTTGAAAAAGTTTTGGATATATCGGGGGCCTCGCAGAGTTTACGGGGGTCCCGCTATTCGGATAGCGGGCTAGGGGTCAAGGGGGCTAGCAGCCCCCTTGCGGGTTGGGGAGCAGTGTCCCGTTAGAAAATTTTTCCTAACGGGGGATGTGTTTCTGATGTGGAGTGCACGGAAAATGAGGGGTGAAGAGCGTCTTAAAGACGCATGCATGGCATGTGGGCGTTTGGTGCCCACGGGTCATGTGCCTGGCGCACGTGGGTCACGGGGGTAGCACGCGACCGCTGGGCGCCAGTGGGTCACGTGCGCAGCACGCGACCGCTGGGCGCTGAGCGCCCGCGGGTCGCGTGAGGTGCACGTGAACGCTAAGCGCCCGTGGGTCACATGCCCTGTATGCGACTGCTGGGCGTCTGCAGGTCACATGCACGGCACGCGATCGCTAGAAACACCAGTGGGAAAAGGGGCTTAGCTCCTGAGTTAGGAGTTGAACTCCTAAGGGGGCTTTGGAGTTGAACTCCTAATAAAGATTATGTATAGATTTGGAGTTAAACTCCTAAAAAGGGGTTGATTTATAGAGTTAAACTCCAATAGATCTTGAATGGAGTTAAACTCCTAGAAGTCTTTGAATCTTCTTTTGATCCTCGGATCCTCCTGGAACGGGATTTTTGGAGATGGGTATCTTTCTTCTTCCTCTCTGTTGGCCGGATCTTGGGGGGACAAGGGGAGGCGAGACTTAAAATCTTCCCTTTTAGGGATTTGATGGCAGATCCGAGCTCCCCTTCAAGGGTTTTATAGTGAAAAACTATTTATTTTTGAAAAAAGAAGAGTTAAACTCTTGGTTTAATTCAAAAAAATAGAAGAAGGTTTAGAACCTTGAGGAAGGAGAAGGAGGCACAGAAACCCTAGATTTTTAGGGGAATGAAAAATTAATTTTTTTATTTCATTATCATGTTGCCTTATACAGGCTTACAAATTTACATATAGCCTCTTGGGCTTTACAAAATAGCATTTTGCCCATCCCATGCCTCATGTGCTCATTTCTTTTGCACATGAGCCATGGACTTTACAAAAATTTAGCTTTATGCCCATTTTTCTTACATTCATGCATAAAAAATTACATCAAAATTATTTATTACATAATTTCATTTTGGCATAGGGGAGGCCGGCCGCGGGGTTCGACTTGGGCATGGGCCCACTTGATCTGGGCTTGGGCCCGCTTACTTGGGGTTGACTTTGACTTTGACTTAGTCAACCGGGGTGTAATTTTTGACCCCAACAAAGTGCCCTATCAATAAATGCACACCGCGTATATGAGTTGTGTGCATGAAATTGATGGATCTGGGAATTGGACTTCAAGGTAAAACATCATTCCGGGGGCGGAGCATCATTCCGGGGATCGGAGCATAATTCCGGAGACCAGAGCATGATTCCAAGGATCGGAGCATAATTCTGAAGAGCGAAGCATCATTCTGGGAGCATAATTCCGGTGATCGGAGTATAATTCCGAGATCGGAGCATAATTCCAACGAGCGGAGCATAATACCGGGGATCGGAGTATAATTCCGACGAGCGGAGCATGATTCCAAGGGGTCGAAGCATAATTCCGACGAGCGGCAGACATTCTGACCGAAGCATAATTTCAATGCAGAGGTTGATTCCCAGGCGAAGTATAATTCCGACAGGGAAGGCAGATACTCCGAGGCGAAGCATGATTTCGACATGGGGTACATTCTGAGACGAAGCATGATTTCGTCGCAGAGCTTGTTGTTGGACGTGATTTCGAGTTGAAGCATAATTTCGATAGGGAAGGCAGATACACCGAGGCGAAGCATGATTTCGACATGGGGTACACTCTGAGACGAAGCATGATTCCGACGTAGAGCTTGTTGGCTGACTTGATTCCGAGACGGAGCATAATTCCGACATGGAGGTCATTGGTTGACTTGATTCCAAGAGGGAGCATAATTTCGACAGGGAGATCACTTGTTGACTTGATTCCGAGTCGAAGCATAATTCCGACGGGGAGGTCATTGATTGATTTGGTTCCGAGTCGGAGCATAATTCTAATAGTGAGGTCATTCTGAGACGAAGCATGATTTCGCCGTAGAGCTTGTTGTTTGATGTGATTTGGGTTGACATCAGCATCGCTACATTGGAATATGGTACCAGGAGCGAATCATTATTTTCCATGAGAGGATTTGGGGATTTTGGTTTTAGTTTGGCATCAGCACCGCTACACTGGAATAGTGTACCAGGAGCGAATCATCATCTGCCGTAAGGGGATTTCCCCCGTTCCCAGTTTAAGGACTTAGGGGCCATCTATTCCCAGTTTAAAGACTTAGAGGTTTATTGTGCCCAGTTTAACGACATAGAAGTCATCTGTTCCCAGTTTAACGACTTAGAGATCATCTGTTCCCAGTTTAACGACTTAGGGGTCTATCGGATCGGAAGTTTGGAATTTTGGGGTAAGGATTGGCATCAACGTTGCTGACACTGGAGCGCACAAGTGCCAGAAGCAATTCATCATTTGCCTTTTCCTGTTGGGGAGCGATGGCTTAGGAGACAGGTTTAGGTCCCTATCATCTGAGGCTTTTCAATTTTATGAGCCGTAAGGATCCCATAAAAGTATTTTCTCCCTACGAGTCGAAAGGATCCCGTAGGTGTATTTTCTCCTTAGGAGTCGTGAGGACCCCAAGTGTTTTTCCTTTGTGATTCGTAAGGATCCCAAAAAGATGTTTTCTTACGAGTCAAGAGGATCTCGTAAATTTTGTTCTCCTCATATATCATGTGGGCACATGAGTGGGTTTTCCCAAATGAAGCATAATTCCAAGGGCGGAGACCGGCTGCTGGACCGGTGATTGCGGTTGGGTATGAGTATGATGAGAATTATTTGAGCCCGTGGATTGTATACGGTAGTCAACTTGGGGACCAACCGCAGGGCTGAGAGGATTTTAGGATCTTGTTGGCGTCTGCATCGCTGCACTGGAATATGGTACCAGGAGCGACTCATCATTCGCCTTTGGGACATTCAGAAACTTGAAATTTTGGTTAGCGTCTGCATCGCTGCACTGGAATATGGTACCAGGAGCGACTCATCATTCGCTTCTTAGGGATTTGGATTTTGGTCGGCGTTTGCATCGCTGCACTGGAATATGGTACCAGGAGCGACTCATCATTCGCCATTTAGGAACTTGGAATTTGGTTGGTGTCTGTATCGCTGCACTGGAATATAGTATCATGAGCGACTCATCATTCGCTATTTAGGAACTTAGAATTTGGTTGGCGTCTGCATCGCTGCACTGGACTATGGTACCACAAGCGACTCATCATTCGCCATTTGGGAACTTGGAATTTGGTTGGCGTCTGCATCGCTGCACTGGAATATGGTATCAGGAGTGACTCATCATTCGCCACTTGGGGATTTGGATTTTGGTCGGCGTCTGCATCGCTGCACTGGAACAGGATACCAGGAGCGACTCATCATTCGCCATTTGGGAACTTGAAATTTTGGTTAGCGTCTGCATCGCTGTACTGGAATATGGTATCAGGAGCGACTCATCATTCGCCATTTGGGAACTTAGAATTTGGTTGGCGTCTGCATCGCTGTACTGGATTATGGTACCAGGAGCGACTCATCATTCGCCATTTAGGAACTTGGAATTTGGTTGGCGTCTGCATCGCTGCACTGGAATATGGTATCAGGAGCGACTCATCAATCACCATTTGGGAACTTGGAATTTGGTTGGCGTCTACATCGCTGCACTGGAATATGTTACCAGGAGCGACTCATCATTCGCCATTTGGGAATTTGGAATTTAGTTAGCGTCTGCATCGCTGCACTGGACTATGGTACCAGGAGCGACTCATCATTCGCCATTTGGAGTGTTTTTTTTTGTTTTTTTGCGTGATTGCTTTATCATTTCAGCTTTTCTCATCGCGAAGGTCACGATTGCCCTATCATTTCGGTTATTTATTCGCGGTTGCCCCATCATTTCGGCTTTATTTTTCATCTTTATTTTACTCACTGATTTTTATTGCGAGCTGCCCCATCATTTCGGCTTGCTTTTTTTTTTCTTTTTTCTTTTTTCTTTACACTTTTTTTATTTACACACATTTTTTTACACTCCCAATTTAACGACTTAGGGGTCGTTTGTTCCCAGTTTAACGACGTGGTGGTCCGCTCTTTTTAGAGAAAGGCAGATATCTGAGAGAATCAGGTTCCCGAAGGACTTTGGTCTCTATTTGTATGAAATTGGCGGTCGCAGCTTGATTATTTGTTAACACGCTTTTAGATAGTTCTATCTCTCCTGCCTTGTATTTCTTTTCAACCCAATCTTTGATGACGAAGCAGTCCTCAATGGCATGACTTATCACTCTGTGATAGGGGCAATATTTTGGGTCGTCGATCATATTCGCTTCTTGCGGTCTCTTTGATTGTGGCAATTGTAGTCCGTTTCTCAGAGCGTCCTTGAATATCTTGTGGACTTTGTCCCTTCTGAAGGAATAGACCTTATCTAGCTTCTCTTTCAGTGGAGATTCTCCTCCCTCTCCGAACACTGTCTTCCGAGCCTGGTTGGCATTAGGCCCGCTCATCCCTTGCTTATTTTGTTTAGCCGAAGTGTTAAAAGATTCAGTATTGTCGGAATTTCCACCTTTGCGATTATCGTCCTTTCGGTTTCTCCAGGACCTATTATTATTTTGGGAATCAAATGAGGACTCCTGCATTGAGCGCTCCAACATTTGGACTTTCCTGGTCAGCTCTTGGAATGTTTTGAGACCCACGGTGCATAGAAACGGGGTCATCCAATTGTTGAGATTTCCGACGATGAGACTGACAGATTGGTCATACTCTATCGGCGGTTCAGATTTGACGGAGAGATTACGCCATCGGGTTATAAAATCCGTGTTGTTTTCGTTGTTCTTTAGCTTGGTCCTTACGGGTTCGGCGATGGTGATTTTATCGCTGACACTCATGAATCTCTGTCGAAACAAAGATTCCATTTGGACGAAAGTTGTAACGGAGCCATCCAGTATGCTAGCGTACCAGTCGAAAGCAACATCGGTTAAGCTATTAACGAACTGGCGGAGGAGAAGCGCATCATTGACCCCAGTATTCCCGCATAAGGCTTTAAAATGGGCGATGTGTTGATTCGCATTTCCCGTCCCATCAAATCTTCCGAATTTAGGGATGACATAGCCGCCAGGAAACTCTACCAGATCATACCGAGCAGGATACGGTCTCCCACCACTGTTGATATCTTTTTGCGCTTCGGTTTCAGCTACCAATGTTTTGACTTTGTTGGCAACCAAATCCATGATTTGATCTTGAGTTAGCGGGCTACTATCATCGGTAGCCAAGACATTTCCCGAGATAGGATGCGACTAACTTTCATGCGGTCCGCCCACCTTTGGATTTGAGGAAATAGGCGTCAGCTGTCTCGGAACACCGTTTTCTGGTTCATGAGCAAAACCCTGCGCTTGATTGGGCGGCTGAGAGGCAACTTGAGCCGTGGGCTGTATCACGACATTCATCAAGTCGTCAATTTTTTAATAGAGCTTGGCCATCTCTTTGTCTTTGCTACTGAGCTGTTTTCGGAGCTCTTAGAGAAGTTGCTGCTCTGCGTTCTTGGGACGGAAGATTGACTCATCTTCGCTTTCCGAGCCTGACTCCTCATGAACCATTGGATCTCTCTTCTTATCAGCCTCACTGGAGGGGTCCCTTCCAGAGGAGTCTGGTCTTGGAAAGTAGCAGCACATTCATGCCAGATTGGATTTGAGATGTGGTGGCCCCATCCTTGCTCTTGTTGTGCGTGCCCACTATGGAGACAGTGTAGACCACACATCCAGCCATCTCTTTATCTTTAGCGGGGTAACCCTTGTTTCCCCAATAAAAGAGCAAAGCTATGTTCAAAATTTAAAAGGTAGCGCCAAGAGTTAAAAACTCTGAGGTAGTGTCTCACGTGCCTTGCACGAGGGCGCCGGCGCTAAGAGTTAAAAACTCTGAGGCAACGCGTCATGTGCCTTGCACGAGGGCGCTAGCATTAAGAGTTAAAAAACTCCGAGGCAGCGCCTCACGTGCCTTGCACGAGAGCGCCAGCGCCAAGAATTAAAAATTCTTAGGCAGCGCCTCATGTGCCTCGCACGAGGGTGCCAGCGCCAGAACTAAAAGCTCTCTGTTAGATAGAGCCGTTGGATCAAAGATCCAACGGAGATGATAAATCATCAAAGTGCAAAATTAAATTCTGCTAAGAAAATATCCCTCAAATCTTTCTAAACAAGAAAGATTACTCTCTGTAAAACAGAGCACCGTTGGATTAAAAATCCAATGGTGATTAAAAATCACCTATCTGCAGAATAAATTATGTATGGGAAAATATTTCCCTAATCTTGTTAAAAACAAGAAGATATCTTCTGTAAAACAGAAGTTCTTGGATAAAAAATCCAACGGTGGATAAAATTCCAAATCAATTAAAGATCTCTCAAGGAGAGATTTCTTTAACTAAATCAACAAATTTGCATCTACAATATAAAGGATTTGAAGACGGCAAGTCTTGGACAGAAGAACCCTCCCATAAACTTCAAAAAAATGGAGACAGCAAGCAAGAAGAAAGCTTTAATAGGGAAGAAAGAAGAACACCACTCTTCGAGGTAAATAAAAATAATAGAGATCAGAGTATCTCATCTACATATCCAAGGGTTTAACCCTTATAAAAGAACTTAGTTCTTCTTCTAGATCTGAGATCCATGAGACAAGTCTCCCATAAATGAGAATTTAATTCTCATAGGGATGAACTTGTTCTTGGGGATCATAGACCTAGAAAAGAACAGAGAATTGAACTCTTTAGAACAGAATATACGAAGAAAACCTAGCGTCCAAGCACCTCACGTGTCCTTCACGTGGGCGCTGCTCAATAAAAAGTGGTTAGCACTCAATGGTTGGCGCTCAGCGCCAAGCGCCTCACGTGGGCATTGCTCAATAAAGAGTGCTTAGCACTCAATATTTGGTGCTCAGCGTCAAGCGCCCCACGTGCCCCTCGTGTGGGCGCTATTCAACATAAAGCGTTTGGTACTCATCAGCCAGCTGTTTCCTGATTTAAAATCAGAAAAGCTTATGGAAAAAGCTTCAGCAGAGGGTCACGTGCTTACACGTGACCAGCAGTCACGTGTTGGCACGTGACACCTAAAATCATCAGCAAGGCAAATTCAGTTTCCCAAATACATCAAAGAAAAGGGGCTTCAGAAAGGGTCACGTGCTCCCACGTGACCTGGGTCACGTGTTGGCACGTGACAATCAAAAGCGGCTTCAAAACCCAACAGCTCCCTGAGCAAATTAAGAAAAAGGCTTCAGAAGAGGTCACGTGCTTCCACATGACCAGGGTCACGTGTTGGCACGTGACACTCAAAACATCAGACTCATTCTCCGGTTAAATCGAGAAGAATGCTCCATGCCAGGGTCACGTGTTCACACGTGATCAGTTGTCACGTGGTGGCACGTGATAGTTAAGCAGCAACCAGAAGACAGAGCGTAAAAAGAAGGAAGAAGGCTCGTTCCAAGAGGGTCACGTGCCCACACGTGACCATGGGTCACGTGGTCACACGTGACCGGCTTTCAAAGCCCATTTTGTTAACAGAATTAAATTCTGAAAGAGATTCAAATCTTTCCAAAGGAAAGCGATTATCTGGAACCAACCGAATTAAAGATTTAAAGATGATTGAATATCATCTATCTATGGAAAAATCCTGAACTTGGAAAGATTTCCCCTTTAAATCTAACAGAAATAACAAAGGAGAATCCATGGATTTGAAATCCAATGGTGAATAAAATTCACCTAATAATCCAAAGGTCCAAAACGAATGATGGATGCAAATCAAATCTCTCAATGAAGATTCGTCAAAAAACTAATTGACTCGGCTGCTTCTCCTATAAATAGGAGCCAAGAGACACGCAAAAATATAGACAGGCAGAAGGAAGAAAAGAGAGAGAGCCTCGATATTTTGAGGAATTTGGATCTTCTGCAAAAAGAAAACCCTAGGTAAGAGAAGGAAGGCTTCTTGAAAGAAAAGAGAATTTAATTCTCGACAGAGTTTAACTCTGATATAGAACAGAGGGACATATTTCTTCTCTCTTTGATGGAGGATCTGTAAAGTGCACATCTCCCCTTGAGTTGAGAATTTAATTCTCAATGGGTTGAGATCCTGCCATGCAGATCCAAAGCATAGAGAGGGAACGGAAGCACGAGAATTCAATTCTCACAGAACTATAGGAATTTAATTCCTTTAAAATAAAACTAGGGCTTGACCCTGTGTTATGGGAATTTAATTCCTTCAGAACAAAAAGAAACAGGGTTTAACCCTAATTAAGAACTTAGTTCTGTTGAAACAACGGGAGTTTAATTCCCTTAATTATAATTCTTTAACCGAGAATGGGAATTTAATTCTTTAAAGCTTTTATTAGGGTTTAACCCTATTCAGTTCTCCACATATATGAGGAATTTAATTCCTACAGAAAATTCAGAGTTCAACTCTATTCCAGAATATAAATCTTCAAAAGGAAGTAGGAATTTAATTCCTCTGGAATTTAAAGCTTTTTATTAGGGTTTAACCCTACGAGGAATTTAATTCCTGAAAAAAGATTAACAGATCTTCTAAACAACATACATAGAGGCAGGGTCACGTGCCACCACGTGACCCTCCCCCCCAAAAAAAAGATCTACAGAAAGCCCTCTGGAGGCAGTGCCTCACGTGACTCACGTGACTCTTGACAGAAGCTTTAACACATAAGCGCTTGAATCCCCGTCACGTGATGGCACGTGATGCTCTAAAAGATGCATAGTCTCAGAAGAACAAGTGAAGGGGGGGCGCTCTCACGTGTTGCCACGTGACCCCTCTTGCCTTAGTGATTAAACACTAAAACGGAACCCCTGAATTCAGTGACAAAACATTGTTTGGCCTTAGTGCAACACTAAGCACAGAACTATATTTACAGTGTTCAACACTGATTACCGTAGTGTCCAACACTAGTTTGGGACTCCTGTTGCCAGTGTTTAACACTGGACTGTTTTAGTGTTCAACACTAATCTGAAAGCCTGGTTGCTGGTGTTTAACACCAACTATCTTTTAGTGTTGAAACACTAACTTATCAATCTTATTCCCAGTGTTCAACACTGATTCGTCTTTAGTGTTTAACATTAGACACTGGCCCAATTGGCCGAATGGATAGAGGCAAAGCCTCTCCTTCAAGGGACCAACAGGAAGTCAATATTCCAGACATGATTGGACTTAGCCCAAGATGGCCATAAGTCCTCAATTCGTAATTAACTGGGCTAATGGGCTCATAACATAATCAATTGGTCTTGATCCCAAATTGGGCCAAAGACTATTTAATCCACTCCGGTTCCAGGGTACATCTCTTCACTCCTTTGATACTTGGCGTTGTAATCCCTCAACGTCTTCAAAGAGGTGACGGGTCCCGATGACCACATATTGATACGGACTGTGGGGTCCTTAAACCCATGGACTACGACGTCCTTAACCTTGACCGAGATGTCTTAAAACTAACAACGGACTGTGGGGTCCTTAAACCCATGGACTACGACGTCCTTAACCTTGACCGAGATGTCTTAAAACTAACAACGGACTGTGGGGTCCTTAAACCCATGGACTACGACGTCCTTAACCTCGACCGAGATGTCTTAAAACTAACAATGGACTGTGGGGTCCTTAAACCCATGGACTACGACGTCCTTAACCTGGACCGCAATGTCCTTAAACTACCTATGGACCGCAATGTCCTTAAACTACCTACGGACCGCAATGTCCTTAAACTAGCAATGGACCACTATGTCCTTAAACTGGAACAATAGAGCCCAAACGCTCTTTTGTTAGATCTAAACGATCCCGTTTAAGTTGATCTTAGCCTCAAATATGGCTAACGTATCCTTAAACCTTCAAACAGACTGGACTATGAATCCCCCCAATCAACTTCGGTTCAAGGGTAAATCTCTGAACTCCTCTGATATTTGTCGTTGTAATCCTTCAACGTCGTCAGAGAGGTGACGGGTCCCGACGGCCATACATTCAATGGACCACTATGTCCCTAAACTGGAGTAATAGAGCCCCAAATGCTCTTTTGTCGGATCTAAACGATCCCGTTAAGTTGATCTTAGTCTCAAGTTAGACTAACGTATCCTTAACAAACGTTTGAGTTGATCTTAGCCTCAAATATGGCTAACGTATCCTCAAACCAAACCCCCAAACCCAAATCTAAGATAAATACGGATTTGGACTAGTCCACGTCCTACGGGCGACGACATAACTCAGTCTCCGTATACAATCCACGGGCAACCACAAATAAAACAAAAACACACGACACGAAGTGACCATCTGGAGAAGGAGAAAATTGTTACCGCAACGCGGTAGCGTAATTAACTGCAGGGGCGTGCGCCTGCAGGGAAGAGCATCCCCACAATCAAAAAAACCCCTCAAGTGAGGGGGAATCTGACGAAGTCTGCTACATCGGACGCATCCGCTCAAACCTTCGATACACGGTGCCATAAATCAACTTGGCATCTTCGGAGAGGTGGATGGATAGCACCAATTAGCATATGCCCCGAACCTCAGGCATGGACGTCCCCGCGTGTCGGCCGCCGTTCGGAAGGGAACAGATTCTGGCACGCCCGGTGGGACCTTTTCCTCCTTCCACTCCACACTTCGTGTGTCGTGATTCGCGAACCAATCGCGGTTCGCTAATGGTGGCCCTTGGGCAAGATACTAAGAATTGGCGTCTCGCTTATTGCAGAAAGCAAAGGATCGATGGCTTCTACTTCCGTGAAATTCTCCAACTGCTCAGACTGCAATTGTGACCAACGCTTTGCCTCGCCAGGAGGTATAGCCTACGGACCCCAAGCTGCTTCGTTATTCACAATGCCGGTGGACCAGGTGACTCAGGCCACTACCGGATTGTTCTTCGGGACTATACTCTCACCAACAAGCTTCACGGCGCCAGTGCTGACAAAGGAAGCTCCCAAGAAGTCGGTCTTTGATCGTCTTACCCCTGCCGCGGCTCATCTCAACGGGTCGCCCAACATCAGCGCCTCGGTCTTCTCTAGATTGGGCCAGAAATCCGGTAGACCCATCATGAGGTCTGCAATCCCGGAGAAGGCTGCTTCTAAGAAAGTGGCTGCTCCTGCTCCCGAAATCGCCAAGGCGGCTTCTCTGGCCAAAAAGTCGGTCTTTACAAGATTGACGGCTTCAGCTCCCGCCCCTGCTACCCAAAAGACGTCGGTCTTTGACAGGCTAACACCAACAGTGACCCCCCACCTACACAGGGGGCAAGACGAAACCATTCTTACCGCTGACCCAACGCCGTCCGCTCGACACGCTCGACGTCGCCATTGGCGCCGAGTAAGGAAGGCTGGGGGCAACTCCCCCTCCGGGTTAACTCTATCAGCCCCGATGGCAGAAGTTAATGCTGCTGTTCCAACTGGGAACAGCTTCGAGATGCTAAATAAGGTGCGAAGGAATTCTCCCACTGCAGTGCTAAAGAGGTCTCCTCCCCCATTAAGAAAGGTTGTGGAAATAAAATCAGAACAGCCCCGATCCCCTCAACGGCTGTCTTCCAAAATCTATAAGGTTTGGCGACAGGTCCGAGACTCGATCATCGATCCAAACTTCTCCCGCCAGCATAAGAAGCTGAAAATCCAACCAGAAGCTGGTCACCAGGCTAAACCTCGAAAGGCTGTCTGGACGCCCACCTCAACGGCCCCCTCAACCTCCATGGCTCATGAAAGGAGGAAGCCAGAGAAGATCCCCCAGCCTGCAACGACAGCTAATAGCACTAAGCCCAGACGCCCTAAGTCTGGGGGCATGATGGTCCACACCGTATACATGGCGTCAGGAAAAGAAGACAGCCGCGCGTCCACAGGTCATAGACCGCTTACACGGTCGGTGACCAAAGCCCAGGAGCAGTAACAAAAGCTCCAAGAAATGATGAATGCTATGGCCGCACTTACCGGGCCAAAAGAAAGCTCAGAAACGTCCTCAGACGCACGCCAGGAGGAAGAAACCGACGCTGAATTCCTTCGCCGGATACTGGAGAAAAAGGACAAAGAGGCTGCCGAACAAGCAACCAACATACAGCGTATGGGCCTTCTCTTCCAAGATATGATAGGAATGATGATCCAGCAGGACCTACCCGCCGAGGATCCCCCAATCGTTCTTGAAGACGACCGAGGAGAAATGTCAAATCCACCGCCAGCCCCCTCAACGGCCAAGGCAGAGACGATCTCTAAAGCTGACTTGGTTGACTATATAGCCCAGCAAATCTGGGTTCATCATGCGACTGAGGCAGCTGGTCAAGTCGTAAAGACGGGCCGGCCGTATCCAAGCTGGTACGACCAAATTAAATACCCGCCAGGCTATACGATACCGAAATTCCACGTGTATAAGGGGACCGGCAATCCCCATCAACATGTTGCCCAGTTCCGGGCCCTCTGCGGTAACACCGACGGTGATGATAAACTGTTGCTTCGCCAGTTCGTGGGCAGCTTATCAGAAACAGCGTTCGAATGGTATTCGGAACTCCCGAACGATTCTATCAAGACGTTCGCTGAAATGGAGTTGTTATTCACTCAGCGATTCGCAAGTGCCAGCGGACGCACTCCAATAACAGCACTGATTAACGCCAGGATAAAACCAGGCGAAACCTGGGTCCAGTATGCTATACGCTGGCGGAATTTGTGGTCGAGATGCGAACAACGCATTGAGGAGGCACCCGCAGTGGGCATGTTCGTGGGAACCCTAGACCCCCACGCAACTATCTCCCAGTTTATGATGTTCTTTAAGCCAACCACATTCCAGGCTTTAATCGACAAGTTGGCTCAGATGGACCAGATGGGTCATAGACCACCTCCCCCGAAGTCGGAACCTCGGAATGACAAGGGTAAAGGAAGGGCAACCTTTGTCGCAAATGCCCAACAGCAACCTAACGCCCCGAAACCGGCAGATCAACTGGAAGAAAGACGCCGGTATTATAATGAAAAGATGAAACGTCCTTACTCGTTCCCACGAGACAAGACGAAACGGTTATTCGAGCTGGCAATACGCAACAGACTTATAAACCTACCAAATCCAAGGCGACCGCCGCAACCCACGGAGGTGAATAACCCTAATTATTGCCCTTACCATCAAACGGTAAGTCATCCGATCGAAGATTGCTTCGTCTTCAAAGGATGGATTGAAGATCAGTACCTCCAGGGGAAGTTTATACTGTCCGAAAAGTGGAAGGTGAACCCACCACAGCCGCATACTCCTAGGAAAACGGATACACCGGGGGCAACCTGTTCTTTTATTGAAGAAGCTCCATGGGAGGTCGTGCTATCAACTAAAACCAAAAGAATGCTGAGAGACCTTCATGCGTGCCCTGCGATCGAATGGAAGGACCCTCTTGAACGTCAAATTATCGAAGGAATGTTGAAGTCTCGCCCAACTACGAAGACTCGCGATAAGGGCCCAAATACTCACGCCCAACCGTCAAAATCTTCGAAGAAAAAGAAGAAGAAATCCAAGAAGTCCGTGAAGCTTGGAAACGAGCACACGAACTTGCAGAAGCAAATCGACGCGCTGGAAGAATACAATCAAAAGGCGCGAACTCCTGTCACACTGCAAGAGTTCCTCAACCACATCTTTCAAGAGGAAGATGATGGAGAGAGCTCGTCGGATGAATCCGAAGGATATGTGGCGAGTTGTAACGTAATCTCCCACTCGTTTACCGATGATGGGAAAACTCCTGGCACTAAGAAGCTGGAGGCAGAGCCTGTACCAGAGCGTGCATGGCCAACAGACGAAATGATCGACGCTTTTCTAGACGAGATTCGCCTAAAAAGTAAAGCGGATCAGGAGCGTGAGATGGCCGCTTCAGAAGGAGCCAAACGCAGGCGACTGAACGAAAGAGTTGAACTACCCCTGCCAGAGCGAAAGGCATCCAAAGTAGACAAGAAGATATTCAAGACGAGGAAAAGGTTTGCCAAAGCCATGTCAATAGGAATGAAGCTACCACCCTCGGAAGGAAACACGCACGATGGGGTGGAGAGGCACCCTGATTATTGCGCATATCATCGGAAAATCTCACACCCCACGGAGGAGTGCGACGCCTTTAAGATATGGTGGCAAGGATATGTTGCTCATCGGCAATATTTTAAGCGCATGAAACGCAAGATCCGTCGGGAGCGAAGAAGTACCGTCGATGGGCACAACAGAACTACTGGCAACTGTTACATGGTTAACGCCAGGGGGTCACAAGTTCTCACCTTTGGGAGCGACTCTGATGAAGAAATGGCTCTGGGCCCTCTCTTTAAAGAATCTGTTTTAGGGAAAAAGGAGAAATCGGAGGCCTGCGAGAACATTCAGCTGCGCAATCGCACACTCCCAGAAAAGAATCTCGGGCCCGCGAGTAGGAAAGATAAGGGAAAGGAAAAGGTCACTGAAGATATCACTTTAGATGACCAAGTCATGAGAGAGCTGGCTGCCAAAGACCCTCCTAGAAAGGGTAAAGTGGACTATAACATCCTAGCGCACCTAAGGAAGCTACCTTCTCAGCTTAGCATTCTCGATGCCCTCCTATTATCAAAAGAGGCGCGAGACTCACTAATTAAGGCGTTACAAGAACCTGAGCAATTTCAAGCCTTCCTTGCCACTGAAAGGATGAAGGATGAACTAGAGGAAGTGCACACGGCCGACATCACTTTCGGTGACGAAGACCTCCTTCTCGGGACGTGCGACCACAACCGTCCCCTATATGTCTCTGGATACTGCCATGATATCAGGATAGGCAAGATCCTGGTGGATAATGGATCCTCCGTCAATCTCCTTAATGTTCGGGTGTTGAAGGAAATCTGCATGAGTGTGCAGCACCTCGCTCGTGACAAAATCACTATCTCCGGTTTCGATTCGCAATCGTCACGGACTCTCGGATCTGTAATACTAACATTACGCTTCGGACTTCTCGTCACAGACGTCAAATTCCATGTCATTGAAGCCAAGACCTGCTACAACGCCTTACTCGGCCGTCCTTGGCTACACGAGTACAACATCATCCCTTCTACGCAACATCAGTGTATGAAGTACTTTAAGGATGGTTTCGAGTATACCGTAACAGGTGAGTTGAACCCATTCTCCGTGAATGAAGTCCGCGAATACGAAGATGCGAAGTACTTTTTGCCAGATTTCGAGGATACAGAAAGGTGTCGCAACCCGGAAAACAAAACCGCCGCCACCATCCCTGTTTTCGGGAGCGATACCGAAGAAGAGGAAGAGATAGTTTTTGCAGGGCCATCTCAACGCAACAACCTGGGGACGCCCGCCCCCATGTTGGTCTTCGGAAGTGATTCAGAAGATGAAGTTAATGCCGTGTTCTCCAATGGGCTGTCAATACAAACACCCCCTGGCGATGACCATAGTTTGCAAATCACCATGGTACCGCGAGAACACTACAAGGATCTCGACACACTTCAAGCTCACAATGTGCAGGACCTGCGAACATTTTACGTCCCTCCCAGGCAAAGGGGTGAGAAGGCGATCCTATTCTACCAATCCTCAGAGTCGAAAGTAAAGAAAGAGATCTGGCATGGCGCGGATGCTACACTCGACAGGCTCCAACCCATCCGTCTGCCCAGATACTATACAAATGGATTAAAGAGGCTATTGAAGCGCCAAGGAGTACCCTTAAAACAGACTGTTCGACAAGCTGGGTTCTACAACAGGATCTGGGATGTCCCTGGGACTCAACGCAAATTGCCCAACGGGAAAATGGAAACACTTGGGCTTGGATACGCGAGAACCGGAAAACGGGGACGGGCCCACAGCATCTACGCTATATATACTTTTGATGAAGAAGAGGACGCCCTGTCAGGAGATGCCAACCCCTCATCAAAACTAGATCCCGCGATTGAAATGCCGAGTCCGTCGTTTGAACAACGAATGGACAACCCTATCAGGAAAGTGGGTCAGAGAGCTCGGGAAGACCATAACCGCGAGACGGCCATCTACGAGAAAGCCAAGACGCAGCGCCTTCTTCAACAGGCTGTAAAAGATGAAAATGCCGCTCCTTGTCAACCTGATGTAAAGAAGGCTCAACGCAAAAGCAGAAATAAGTCGAAAGGCCAAAAAGGCGCTCAACAGCAGCAAAGCAGGGCTAAGAAGCCACGCAAACGGGAATCGGGCGTTATTGACCTATCCCTCATGAAGAAAATGGGTCGAGCATACTCGTTTCCTCAGGAAAAGACGAAGAAGATACTCGATCTTGCCCTAAAGCACCAAATGCTTACATTGCCGGAGTCTAAACACCCCGAACAAGCAGGCGAAGCCTCATTCCCAGACTATTGCTCTTACCATCGAGTGATAGGTCATTCTCTCGAAGATTGCTTCGCCTTCAAGAATTGGGTCGAGGATCAGTATCAGCTTGGCAGATTCGCCTTATCCGACGGCTGGAGGGTAACGCCGCCACAAAAGCACGAACCCAAAGCCGCAAAAGCAAAACCAGATCCACCTCAGTCCTGGAAGCGGATTCGCACCTGTTACACGATTACGATGTTAAAAGAAGAGCTCGAGAATATGGATGACCTTCCCTGGTGCTTTGAGAACAGCGATGATGAGGTGGTCTCAGAATTTCCGCCAGCTCCGAAAGAACTGGAAGATGGCATACATACTACTGCAGATAACCTCAAGAAGATTGAGTTGGGATCGGCAGACGACCCGCGACCGACATTTGTCAGCGAGCTGCTATCTGAGGAAAGGGTGGCTGCTTTAAAGAACGTGCTTCTACGACATAAAGACTGCTTCGCGTGGAACTACTCCGAGATGCCAGGATTAGATCCGGAGATTGCTGTGCATAAGTTAGCAATATCCCCGGATATCAAGCCGGTCAAGCAGGCGCCAAGAAGGATGCGGCTCGAGCTTGAAATGAGCATCAACGCCGAAGTCAAGAAGCTGATCGATTCTGGATTTATCCAAGAAGTCCAATATCCCGACTGGATCGCCAATATCGTCCCGGTAATGAAGAAAAATGGGACGGTACGCATATGCGTGGATTTCAGGGATCTCAATAAAGCTTGCCCGAAGGACGATTTCCCAGTACCGGTAACCGAGCTAATGATAGATAACACGTTCAGTCATGAGGTTTTCTCCTTTATGGACGGCTCATCAGGATACAATCAGATAAAGATGCATCCCGAAGACCAGAAGCACACCGCTTTCCGGACCCCTTTGGGTATATTGTGCTACAGGGTTATGCCCTTTGGTCTAAAGAACGCCGGTGCTACCTATCAAAGGGCCATGACAAAGATCTTCGACGATCTCATACATGACATCGTCGAGTGCTATATCGATGACCTTGTAGTGAAGAGCATGTCGTACGAAGAGCATTTAAAACATCTGGAGACTGTCTTTCAACGCCTTCGTCAATATAACTTGAAGATGAATCCCCTCAAATGCGCGTTTGGAGTCTCCTCGGGTAAATTCCTGGGATTCATCATCCGACATCGAGGTATCGAAATAGATCCATCTAAGATCAAGGCGATCATGGAAATGCCTCCGCCAAGAACCCTCAAACAGTTGCGGTCTCTCCAAGGGAAGCTCGCATACATCCGGCGGTTTATCGCTAATCTTTTAGGTAAATGCCGTCCTTACAGTCACCTGATGAAGAAGGGAACCCCATTCGTCTGGGATCAAAAATGCCAAAGCGCGCTAGACGAGATCAAGCAATACCTGCAGAACCCGCCGGTGTTGGCTGCTCCGGTTAAAGAAAAACCTCTCATTCTTTATACAACCGCCCTCGAAGGTTCTTTAGGCGCATTATGGGCACAAAAGGACAACCAAGGGAAAGAAAGAGCACTATACTACTTAAGTCGAGTTCTGCTGGGGGCAGAAAGCAACTACTCTCCCATTGAAAAACATTGCTTGGCGTTAATCTTCACGATAACAAAGCTCAGGCACTATGCGTTAGCACATGAAGTCCGTCTCATCTCGAAGGTGGACCCTCTTAAATATCTGATGTCAAAGGCTATATTGACGGGTCGACTCGCTAAATGGGCTCTACTCCTGATGGAGTTCTCAATAACGTATCGACCTCTTAAGGCAGTGAAAGGCCAGGCCATTGCCGACTTCCTCGCTGAGCATCCAGTACCTGCTGGTTCTCCTCTGAACTGCGAGTTGCCAGACGAGCATGCATTTGATGCGATTGGCGGCGGTAGTACCCGATGGGAACTCTATTTCGATGGAGCATCCTCCGTAAAGAAACAGAAACAGGGTATCCCAATGATCAAATCGGGGATAGGCCTCATCTTCGCAACTCCACAAGGAGGGATAATGCGCTTCGCCTTCTCCTTAACAGAGCCGAGGACAAACAATGAAGCTGAATACGAAGCTCTGATAGCAGTCCTCGAGATCGCCATCGACATGGGAATCGAAAATCTCCTTATATACGGGGATTCCCAATTGGTCGTTAGTCAAGTAAATGGTGACTACCAAACGTGCAAACCAGAATTGGTGAAGTACGGCGAAAAGGTGCAACAACTATTGACCCAAATTCCCTCCTATACTTTGGAGAACATACCGCGTGCGGAAAACAGCAAAGCAGACGCGTTGGCCAAACTTGCTAAAGAACTGGCTGACGAGAACCTTGATGACGTCAGAATCGTGGTACAAAGCCGTCGAGTGCTCGCCCCGGCAGAAATACCTCCGGAATTATATAAAGAGAAGGGAGCGACTGAGCAGGCGACCCTACAAATAAAAGACCGCGAGAAGGCCGAGGACTGGAGGGAAGTCTTCATAGACTACTTTAAGTCCCACCGAATGCCCGAAGAAGCGTCTTCAAGACATCAGCTCATCAAACGAGCTCTATTTTTTGCTTTTGTTAATGACACTCTATACAAAAGATCGTTTGATTCTCTATGGCTGAGATGCCGAGGACCTGACGAAGCAGAAAGAGTCGTTCAGGAAGTTCACGACGGACTCTGCGGTTCTCACCAAGCAGGCCCAAAGATGAAGTTAAAAATTAAACGGATGGGTTACTATTGGCCCACGATGACCCAGGACTGCCTCGAGTATGCGAAGCAATGCCACTCGTGCCAGATTCATGGAGACTTTATCCACCAACATCCGAACCCACTACACCCAACGGTGGCCAGCTGGCCATTCGAAATGTGGGGGACTGACATAGTTGGCCCCATCGAGCCAGCATCGTCCCGGGGACATCGTTTCATCCTGGCGACAACTGATTACTTCTCCAAATGGGCAGAAGCAGTACCGCTGAGGGAAGTGAAGACAGAGAATATCCTCCACTTCTTCAAGACGCACGTCATCTATCGGTTTGGAACCCCACGGCGGATTATATCCAATAACGGGCCAGCCTACAGAAGCCATAAGATTAGCCGCTTCGTGCGGCAGCACAATATAGACTGGAGATATTCTTCAGTTTACAACCCACGAGCTAACGGTCTGGCCGAGGCCTTCAATAAGACCTTGACGAAGATCATAAAAAAGACCGTTTCCCGGAACAAGAGAGACTGGCTCGAGAAGCTGCAAGAAGCCCTTTGGGCTTATCGAACTACATTCAAGACGGCCACGAACGCAACGCCGTACGCGTTGGTATTTGGGACGGAAGCAGTGCTCCCCCTCGAGATAGAGTTATCCTCTCTACGAGTGGCAGTCCACTGCGAGCTGACGGACGAAGAAAACGCTCACCTTCGGCTTGAGGAGCTTGATGCCCTCGATGAAACCCGGCTCATAGCGCAATAACATCTAGAAGCCTACAAAGCAAAGATGACGCGCTCGTATGAAAGATTGACCAGGCCGAGGACACTCCGCCAAGGCGAACTCGTACTAGTGGTCAAAAGACCTATGATCCCCAATCGTGCCAAGCGGGGAAAATTTGAGCCAAACTATGAAGGCCCGTACATCATAGACAAGGTCTACCAGGGTGGAGCCTATCTACTCATGGACATGCACGGTGAAAGGCCTTTCAGGCCAATAAACGGCCGCTTCTTAAAGAAGTACTATGCTTAATGAGCCACAGCCTGGGTCAATGATAGATGACGACGACTATGTCCGCTCGCTATCTTCCTAAGCTTAGACTTTACAAGCAGTAGCCGGCCCTCCCCTGAACAACGGACCGAAATGTCCTTAAACTAACAACGGACCGAAATGTCCTTAAACTAACAACGGACCGATACGTCCTTAAACTAACCACGGACCGATACGTCCTTAAACTAACGACGGACCGAAACGTCCCTAAACTACTACCGCAGCATCCTTAGGCTGACGAGATAAAAAAAAAGGAGAAAAAGAAAAATAAAAAAAAAATGATGAAAAAACGGTATGTCCATAAGCAAAAAGGGTACGGATGAAAACCCGAAAGGGCTCCGTGAGTAAAAACAGCAGGGCTACCGGCAAGTATTCGTGAAAACCCGAAAGGGCGCGACCTTGTAAAAAAAAAAAGAAGAGAAAAAGAATATAAAAAAAAACGGTATGTCCATGAGCAAAATGGGCACGGATGAAAACCCAAAAGGGCTCCGTGAGTAAAAACAGCAGGACTACCGGCGAGTGTTTGTGAAAACCCGAAAGGGCGCAACCTCGTCAAAAGACACTTATGGGGTCCTCTCGACCTTATAAGGAGAAACCACCTGCGTGAGATCCTTACGACTCACAAAGGAGCAGCACACTTAGGGAGCCTCACGATTCCTAAGGCGAAAATACACTTACGAGATCCTCACGACTCGTAAGGAGAACTCTCTTATGGGACCCTCACGGCTCGTAAGATTTGAAAGTCTTAAGTTACAGAGACCTAAACCTGTGCTTAAGCAATCCCCCACAACCTTCGATGATGCCCTACAAGTAGTCCAATATTGACCCTTGTATACAATCTACGGGCGCGAATAAACATTCCCCTAACTAAGTCCCATCCGAGACTAGGGATATGTTTGCATGGTAAACAACCCTTGTAAATCCTCTCGACTTACAAGGAGAAAACCCTCTCGTAGGATCCTTACGACTTACAGAGGAACAATGCACTTAGGAACCCTCACGATTCCTAGGGAGAAAATACACCTATAAGATCCTCACGACTTGTAGGGAGAAATACCTTTGTGAGACCCTTACGGCTCATGAAGTCAAAAGCCTTAGTCGACAGGACCTTAACCCTGTTTGCTAAGCCACCTTTGTTCAACATCGACAGAGGCAAATGATGATTCGCTCCTGGCAATATTCCAGTTGCAGCGATGCTGATGCCTAAACCGGTATCAAATCCCAAGTTCTTTCAAGGCAGATGATGATTCGCTCCTGGCATTATCCCAGTTGTAGCGGTGCTGATGCCGAAATCGGTGTCTAATTTCAGATTTATGGCGAAAAAACAGCAAGCCATACGTGCATACGAAATAGCCGAAATGATGGGGCAACTTGCAATAAAAATCAGCAAGTAAAAAAAATGTATGCATGAAAAATAGCCGAAATGATTGGGCAACTCGCAATAAAAAGCAGCGAGTAAAAATAAAGTAAATAGCCGAAATGATTGGGCACCGCGAAAAATAGCCGAAATGATTGGGCAATCGCGATTTTCGCGATATAAAATGCTGAAATGATAGAGCAACGCGGAAAGAATAAAAAAAATGATGAAAGAATGAAACTTTTTGCCCTACAAGTGATGCTACATCAATCCCTGTATACAATCCAGGGGCGCAAACAAAGAAAGGGTCGCACTCTTCCCCCCCCCCAGGTTTCACCAAAGAAGAAGAAGCCAAATCTCGGCGTGCCAAAGGAGACCTGGAGATCGTCTCAACACTCGTCTCGTAACGACGGACACAACTTCAAGCTAAACGAAACAGCGGCAACTCCCAGTTCCATGGCTCGGCGGTATACATATTGCCAACAGTCAAACCTCCATCCCGTGAAATGCGGATACAATCGACAAAATTCCTGGTTACATGAAACGCGGATAACGTCACTCTTTGACCCCGTGGAAAACGTTCAGAGCGGAGCCTAGTCCTCGCCAAGCGCGGCAGTGAACCCGTGTGAAGCATCTAGTGCAAAATTCCTGGTTACGTGGAACGCGGATAATGTCACTCTTTGACCCCGTGTGAAGCATCCAGAGCGGAGCCTAGTCCTCGCCGAGAGCGGCAGTGAACCCGTGTGAAGCATCTAGTGCAAAATTCCTTGTTACGTGGAACGCGGATAATGTCACTCTTTGACCCCGTGTGAAGCATCCAGAGCGGAGCCTAGTCCTCGCCGAGCACGGCAGTGAACCCGTGTGAAGCATCTAGTGCAAAATTCCTGGTTACGTGGAACGCGGATAATGTCACTCTTTGACCCCGTGTGAAGCATCCAGAGCGGAGCCTAGTCCTCGCCGAGCGCGGCAGTGAACCCGTGTGAAGCATCTAGTGCAAAATTCCTGGTTACGTGGAACGCGGATAATGTCACTCTTTAACCCCGTGTGAAGCATCCAGAGCGGAGCCTAGTCCTCGCCGAGCACGGCAGTGAACCCGTGTGAAGCATCTAGTGCAAAATTCCTGGTTACGTGGAACGCGGATAATGTCACTCTTTGACCCCGTGTGAAGCATCCAGAGCGGAGCTTAGTCCTCGCCGAGCACGGCAGTGAACCCGTGTGAAGCATCTAGTGCAAAATTCCTGGTTACGTGGAACGCGGATAATGTCACTCTTTGACCCCGTGTGAGGCATCCAGAGCGGAGCCTAGTCCTCGCCAAGCACGGCAGTGAACCCGTGTGAAGCATCTAGTGCAAAATTCCTGGTTACGTGGAACGCGGACAATGTCACTCTTTAACCCCGTGTGAAGCATCCAGAGCGGATCCTGGTCCTCGCAGAGCGCGGCAATGAACCCGTGTGAAGCATCCAGAGCGGAGCCTAGTCCTCGCCGAACACGGCAGTGAACCCGTGTGAAGCATCTAGTGCAAAATTCCTGGTTACGTGGAACGCGGATAACGTCACTCTTTGATCCCGCGGAAAACGCCCAGAGCGGAGCCTGGTCCTCGCCGAGCACGGCAGTGAACCCGTGTGAAGCATCCAGAGCAAATACCGGACTGTGGAGTCCTTAAAATCCACGGACTATGACGTCCTTAACCTCGACCGCAATGTCTTAAAACTAACGATCAACCATCCCGATTCCCTACGGATTCTCCCTTGGTTAAAGGGTACATCTCTTCACTCCTTTGATACTCGGCGTTGTAATTCCTCAACGTCTTCAAAGAGGTGACGGGTCCCTGCGACCGAACATCGGACTGTGGAGTCCCTAAATCCACGGACTATAAGGTCCTTAACCTTGACCGTGATGTCTTAAAACTAACATCGGACTGTGGAGTCCTTAAATCCACGGACTATCAGGTCCTTAACCTTGACCGTGATGTCTTTAAACTACGATACCTTGAGCGACCCCTGACCCCGCGAAACACGGATAAGGGCGACCACATCCAACACTTGCAGGTCCTCACGACCTGCGAGGAAGAAAAACTCTCTTGTGAGATCCTTACGACTTTCAAGGGAAAACCCACTTAAGAACCTTCACGATTCTTAAGAAGGACTTACACCTATGGGATCCTCTCGACCTGTAGGGAGAAAAGCTCTTTATGAGACCCTTGTGGCTCTTAAAATGCAAAAGTCTTAGGAAGCAGATCTTAACCCTGAGTCTTAAGCTATCGCTGCCCTACGAGGAGATCAAGATAAATTGTCCATAAACGCATTCAATGAAAGGGGACACATCGTTAAGAAGAAAAATGTATCTTTTATTCATAAACCAAAATGGATACAAAGTACAATTCATGAAAGAAACAAAAAAAGAAAGATACTCTTATCCATGAGTACGTACAAAAAAGGGGAAAAGATACAAGTCCTCAAGCCGGCGGGCGGTGCAGCAATTTCACCAGCTCATCGTTCTGTTGTTGAGCCACGGCTTCATGACGCAAGATCTCCAGAAGACGAGCCTCCGCCTGAGCTTGCTGAGCTTGATACGAAGCAAGCCGAACTTCGAGCTCTTTCTCGATGGCTTTATGAGCCTCGACCCTCTCACGAGTGAACGTGGCAGCTTTATCGAGGGCCACCACCTCTTTTATGGACTCCTGGAGCACTCGCCAGAGTTCGTATGCTTTGTTGGCCTTGGCTGTGAGGCTGGCCTGAAGCTCGCTCAGCGCCTTAAAAGCCAATTCCCTCTCCGAGAACTTACGGCCAAGCCTCTTCTCGCATGACGTCATGTTAGCCGCACATCGTGCTATCAGACCCCGCAACTCCGCTTTTGCAGCCACGGCTTCCGAGGAAAGGTGAGAACATTCAAGAGCGTGCAAACAAGCCTCCACCTTCCTACAGAACTCCACCCAGACCCGCACCACCTCCTCGCTATGATAGGTGGCGAGAAAAGGAAGAGAGCCGTTAGCTTCAGCGGCAAACGCTTCGGCCGTGGTCGCGCTACCAGCACGGAGCTCCTCGACGAAAGATGACAGGGAGACAAGGCTCAATCGGGCCAAGCGTTCTGAAGCCCGCAAAGCATAAGGACCGGGCGGCATCACGATGCGCGATTCCAAAGCCATGGAGACTGGCAGAGCTGCTCAAATTTGGGAAATGTTAGTAAAGCTTTTAAATGTAGAACAAACGAGACTATGATAAAATGTCACCCACCGACAGTCATGCAAGCAGGAGCTGAAGGTTCCCCTGGCCCTTCGACGACCTCGACCTCATCGTCAGCTTCCAAAACTATAAGAGACATCAACGTCATTTCGCAAGATAGTAACAATGCTATAGTAAAAGAAAAAATGGCGAATGACACTAACCTTGCCCAGAGGAAAGGACAATACGCTGAGGGGAGATCGCCTGCGGAGCTGCCATCTCCAATAAACGCTGAAATGACTGTCGAGGCGATAGATCCGCGATCGTGGCCACCAAACCACGCAATTCTGGGAAAGATAAAAGAGTTCAGACTATGAAGGGGTTGCTAAATTAAAACACAGAGGGTTACCTTCAACACTCCTCCCATTCTTAGCTGGGGGGATAGCAGCTTCAACGGTCTCCGCCGTAACGTCAGGATTCAACAAAGGAAGAGTAGTCCCGACTACCTCTCTTCCGTCCTCTCGGCCGCCCTCAGTAAGAGTCGTTGGGGCGGTGACCTCCAAAGGAGCCTCCCCCAAAGGGGCAAACGCTCCCTGATCAAGAACCGCCACTGGAGGCTCTACCACGAGAGGAGCAGCCTCATTAGCCCCCTCCACATCAAGCAAGGCTTCATTGAGAATTTCGACGGGCTTCAGATTTAATAGGCCCGAAGGGAGCACCCCCAGCGTCGAAGATTCTGCACGATTCAAATAAGAATAATGATACATATGCACGGGCACAAACAATCTGAAGAACTACTAAAAGAACCACAACATACCGATGCGCAAAGAAGCCCTCAATATGGCTTCTTCAAGCCGCTGCTCCTTCTCAAGGAGGTGGGCTCGCCAGGGTTCGAGAGTGGACTCATGGCCGCCGGTCCATAAAGAAAGTGCGTCAGCTGCATCTTCTGAAGCGGCCTGCTTCAAAGCCCTCTCCCCCCATTCCTCCAAAGGACCGATAAATCGCCGCCGAATCCACGAAGGGTCTTCGTAAAAGATTACAGCGGGATATGACTTCTTCGGAACCCTAGCATTATGAGACACATCTTTGGAACGTCGTATGGCCTCAGCCAACTGTGCGGCCTCTTCATCGGCCGAACTCGGGAAAGGAAGTCCAGCGTCTGACTCTTGCGGGGCCAACGGCTCGTCTTCAAGAGTGGGCTCAGACTCCGCCAAAGAATCGAGCGAATTGGTGGCCACCTTCTTTCGACGCTTAGACCCAGAGCCGGTCGCCGAGGATGACCGTTTCCTCCCCCGCGAAGCCTTAGGGCGACGCTGACCCACATCGCCTACGACGCCCTCATCTCTATTACCCTCACCTGGTGCCACGACCGAGGATGACACTGTCATTGTCAATGCCATGGGGGGCGGTGCTGCCACAGGCGGTGGTGCTAATACCGGGGCCCTTCCACCTCGCGAGCGGGAACCCAGGGGCATACCGGCCGTTGGAGTAAGGTTCACCTCCGATTCTCCTGGGATGAGCGCAGTGCCGGTATCCCTTAGAGGGAAGCGGACCGGAGCCCTCGGTCACAGCTTAGCTCCTGGAACCAGAGGAGGGGCATCGTGGCCAAGAAGCACCCTCCTTTCCTCAAGAATGATTGGGCTGACCCGATGAAGATACCAACCCGTAAACGCGCCCACGCACCGGGGCAGGTATTCAACTTCAGGTACAATGAAGTGGGAGCCGGTGTTTAGCCTCATGAAATGATGAGCTGCATCGCGAACGGCATCGAGCGAAGGGATTGGGGCGACTATAAAAGCCTCGAAGGGAACACCCTGGTCGTATCTAAGTTGTCGGGCAAATCGATGCGGATTGTACTGCATGAAAAGAGCTGCACTGTCCTGGCGAAACACCAAGTAGCCCGGTCTAATTGTATATAAGTGCGCAGCCTCCTGGGGCTTCAAAGAAGGTGCGTTGTCTTTTGACAGACCCCAGAGTTGTTGAACTGGACCTGAGAGAGTAGACAAGACCCGATCATTAAAAACCATCCCGCCAGCTGCAGCGTAAGGAGAAATCAGCACCCGAATAGCCCCGAACTGAGTCGGGTCGGCGGCAGAAGCATCCACTAATCGTATAAGTCGTGGAAAGGGGTAGGCATCGTAAAATGAGGGCCTCTGATGCATGGCAAAATCCCCCAATACGTGCATTTCGATCCAGGACGTGAAATAATGAAGCGAAAAGTTTACCACATCCGCGCCAGGAGTAGAGGTATTAGCTGCGGTGCCCAACCCATGATAAAGATGCGCCAACGCAGGGATGCCGATAGCCAATCGCGTCCCCTCAGCAATACGATGAGCCGAGTAGATAACCGAAGCTCTCATGAAGCGGCGATGCATGGGGATAACGAACCAACTGAGCCAAACACTGACAAACCCCACGAAGAATGTTTCCTTATCCATACCGGGTGCTGCAACGGAATCAAAAGACATCGGCGACACGATGGGAATATAATATTGTGGCAGGTCCGATTCAGCGGTCGGTAGCTTCTTCGGACCAAACCCAAAGGGGTCTTTGATGTTAGCAAACTTCGGAGCAGTCTTCGATATGACGTCCTCACGAAGGAAGCAGGAAATGAAGCTTTTAAAAGTAACACCCTGCTCCTCAGACTCAGTGAAAAATCGATCAAAAATACCCAGCGCCTTGATCAAGCTGGGGCGCTTGTGGCGAACGGCGTTCTCAACAGACAAACCGTCAGCCGGTGCAGACTCGGGCTCAAAGACATACTCGTCAGGAGGCAACAACTCCTCATACAGTGCACCCCTGATTGGCAATCCCGAGATTTCATAAAATTCTGCAAGAGAGATCGAGACCTCACGATCTCCTAGAATGAAAGTGTTGGTGGGAAGATTCCATTGGTTCAAAAACGCCTTAACCCACCAGACATGCGGGGACTTATAATGGAAGAGTGACGCGTATATTGCCTGATAAAGCCCGACCTTCTGCAGCCGCGCACGATGGGTGGAAAGGATGTAGCGAGCCCAGAGAAGATAGCCCGTGGGGTGTCGGGGAGTGAGCCCTATCTTATAGATCTGCCCCCACGGGTGGGCCTCACCCTGGCAGATACGCCGCCCTAAGATGTCTATGGCTGGGATCGGATGGTTCGGAATACCGGTCGTCGAAGGCTCGAGCCTCCCCGTTGGAGTCCAGTTAGGCATTTCCACAGCAAAAACCATCCTCGGAGGATCCATCGGTAAGAATGGGAAAGTGGGCTCCGTCGGTACCGCGCAAAGGAAACTCCGGCGACTCTGAATAATCTGACTATACCAAGATCCCCATTGAAGAAGGTTGGTACAGCTCGGGTCATGGGCCCGGATCATCGCCATCTCTTCCTCATCAGATGGCGACTGAGGAAAAGCAGCCTCCGAGCGAGAAAAGGGAAAGCAGGGAACAGAAGCCATCGCACCTGAAATCCAATAAAAGGAGACCGTTAAAAGCAAAGTCAGCGATATAGATCCATGCATGGACATGAAGACTAGTTAAAGAAAGCAACAGCAGAGTTTTCTGGGACTATTGGCTACAAAACACATGGGCCCCACAGAATCCGGATGACGGCTCATTAATAATGAGACCAAATAGATATAATAAAACAAAGGGAATATCCCCATTAAATAAAGACTGAGACTCGGGTGACCCTACACATCCCCCCTAGGAGACGAATCTGTCTCGGGCCCCGCAACAGATCCAACAGGATCAAAGGAATTAAATTCCCACAGAAGATATCATTACAAAACTCCTGTTCCATCAATTCCAGGAGAACAACCTCGGGCCAAGAGACCCCAAGAAGCCTCCGTGTGAAGAAATCGAGCCCTTCATTGGAATTAAATTCCTTATTAAGAAAAGGGAATTAAATTCCCAGAAAGCATTTTGGGATGGAATTAAATTCCATGGAGTTGAATCGCCATCATCATCTCCCCAAGGATCATCCGACCCCAAGAGATCTACTGATGGAGGTTAAAGAAATTAAAAAAAAATGGGTTCTTTGTGAAATCCTTAATGTGGATTTAAAATCCAGAGAGTTCTTTTAACGAAGGTGCTTCAGCCGTTCAACATTATTACCTGAGGAAAAGGGATCCTTCAACAGAGTTAAACTGTGGAAAAATGTCTAAGACAGAGAACTAAGCTCTGGAAACGAGAATTAAATTCTCAAAGGAAAAAGCTCTCGAAGGAAGAAGATGAGCAAAGTGAAGGCTCTTCTGAAGAGACATGGGTATTTATAGAAGGCGATGAAAACGATTCATCTCCCTAAATCCCTAAAGGAATCCAACGGTCACAAAAGGTGACAGCGTTGCACTCACGTGCGGACACGTGAGAACAACGCTGTGAGGGCATTTGTTTCCTGATTTAAAATCAGAAAAGCTTATGGAAAAAGCTTCAGCAGAGGGTCACGTGCTTACACGTGACCAGCAGTCACGTGTTGGCACGTGACACCTAAAAGTACCAGCAAGGCAAATTCAGTTTCCCAAATACATCAAAGAAAAGGGGCTTCAGAAAGGGTCACGTGCTCCCACGTGACCTGGGTCACGTGTTGACACGTGACAATCAAAAGCGGCTTCAAAACCCAACAGCTCCCTGAGCAAATCAAGAAAAAGGCTTCAGAAGAGGTCACGTGCTTCCACGTGACCAGGGTCACGTGTTGGCACGTGACACTCAAAACATCAGACTCATTCTCCGGTTAAATCGAGAAGAAGGTTCCATGCCAGGGTCACGTGTTCACACGTGATCAGTTGTCACGTGGTGGCACGTGATAGTTAAGCAGCAACCAGAAGACAGAGCGTAAAAAGAAGGAAGAAGGCTCGTTCCAAGAGGGTCACGTGCCCACACGTGACCATGGGTCACGTGGTCACACGTGACCGGCTTTCAAAGCCCATTTTGTTAACAGAATTAAATTCTGAAAGAGATTCAAATCTTTCCAAAGGAAAGCGATTATCTGGAACCAACCGAATTAAAGATTTAAAGATGATTGAATATCATCTATCTATGGAAAAATCCTGAACTTGGAAAGATTTCCCCTTTAAATCTAACAGAAATAACAAAGGAGAATCCATGGATTTGAAATCCAATGGTGAATAAAATTCACCTAATAATCTAAAGGTCCAAAACGAATGATGGATGCAAATCAAATCTCTCAATGAAGATTCGTCAAAAAACTAATTGACTCGGCTGCTTCTCCTATAAATAGGAGCCAAGAGACACGCAAAAATATAGACAGGCAGAAGGAAGAAAAGAGAGAGAGCCTCGATATTTTGAGGAATTTGGATCTTCTGCAAAAAGAAAACCCTAGGTAAGAGAAGGAAGGCTTCTTGAAAGAAAAGAGAATTTAATTCTCGACAGAGTTTAACTCTGATATAGAACAGAGGGACATATTTCTTCTCTCTTTGATGGAGGATCTGTAAAGTGCACATCTCCCCTTGAGTTGAGAATTTAATTCTCAATGGGTTGAGATCCTGCCATGCAGATCCAAAGCATAGAGAGGGAACGGAAGCACGAGAATTCAATTCTCACAGAACTATAGGAATTTAATTCCTTTAAAATAAAACTAGGGCTTGACCCTGTGTTATGGGAATTTAATTCCTTCAGAACAAAAAGAAACAGGGTTTAACCCTAATTAAGAACTTAGTTCTATTGAAACAACGGGAGTTTAATTCCCTTAATCATAATTCTTTAACCGAGAATGGGAATTTAATTCTTTAAAGCTTTTATTAGGGTTTAACCCTATTCAGTTCTCCACATATATGAGGAATTTAATTCCTACAGAAAATTCAGAGTTCAACTCTATTCCAGAATATAAATCTTCAAAAGGAAGTAGGAATTTAATTCCTCTGGAATTTAAAGCTTTTTATTAGGGTTTAACCCTACGAGGAATTTAATTCCTGAAAAAAGATTAACAGATCTTCTAAACAACATACATAGAGGCAGGGTCACGTGCCACCACGTGACCCTCCCCCCCAAAAAAAAGATCTACAGAAAGCCCTCTGGAGGCAGTGCCTCACGTGACTCACGTGACTCTTGACAGAAGCTTTAACACATAAGCGCTTGAATCCCCGTCACGTGATGGCACGTGATGCTCTAAAAGATGCATAGTCTCAGAAGAACAAGTGAAGGGAGGGCGCTCTCACGTGTTGCCACGTGACCCCTCTTGCCTTAGTGATTAAACACTAAAACGGAACCCCTGAATTCAGTGACAAAACATTGTTTGGCCTTAGTGCAACACTAAGCACAGAACTATATTTGCAGTGTTCAACACTGATTACCGTAGTGTCCAACACTAGTTTGGGACTCCTGTTGCCAGTGTTTAACACTGGACTGTTTTAGTGTTCAATACTAATCTGAAAGCCTGGTTGCTGGTGTTTAACACCAACTATCTTTTAGTGTTGAAACACTAACTTATCAATCTTATTCCCAGTGTTCAACACTGATTCGTCTTTAGTGTTTAACATTAGACACTGGCCCAATTGGCCGAATGGATAGAGGCAAAGCCTCTCCTTCAAGGGACCAACAGGAAGTCAATATTCCAGACATGATTGGACTTAGCCCAAGATGGCCATAAGTCCTCAATTCGTAATTAACTGGGCTAATGGGCTCATAACATAATCAATTGGTCTTGATCCCAAATTGGGCCAAAGACTATTTAATCCACTCCGGTTCCAGGGTACATCTCTTCACTCCTTTGATACTTGGCGTTGTAATCCCTCAACGTCTTCAAAGAGGTGACGGGTCCCGATGACCACATATTGATACGGACTGTGGGGTCCTTAAACCCATGGACTACGACGTCCTTAACCTTGACCGAGATGTCTTAAAACTAACAACGGACTGTGGGGTCCTTAAACCCATGGACTACGACGTCCTTAACCTTGACCGAGATGTCTTAAAACTAACAACGGACTGTGGGGTCCTTAAACCCATGGACTACGACGTCCTTAACCTCGACCGAGATGTCTTAAAACTAACAATGGACTGTGGGGTCCTTAAACCCATGGACTACGACGTCCTTAACCTGGACCGCAATGTCCTTAAACTACCTACGGACCGCAATGTCCTTAAACTAGCAATGGACCACTATGTCCTTAAACTGGAACAATAGAGCCCAAACGCTCTTTTGTCGGATCTAAACGATCCCGTTTAAGTTGATCTTAGCCTCAAATATGGCTAACGTATCCTTAAACCTTCAAACAGACTGGACTATGAATCCCCCCAATCAACTTCGGTTCAAGGGTACATCTCTGAACTCCTCTGATATTTGTCGTTGTAATCCTTCAACGTCGTCAGAGAGGTGACGGGTCCCGACGGCCATACATTCAATGGACCACTATGTCCCTAAACTGGAGTAATAGAGCCCCAAATGCTCTTTTGTCGGATCTAAACGATCCCGTTAAGTTGATCTTAGTCTCAAGTTAGACTAACGTATCCTTAACAAACGTTTGAGTTGATCTTAGCCTCAAATATGGCTAACGTATCCTCAAACCAAACCCTCAAACCCAATTCTAAGATAAATACGGATTTGGACTAGTCCACGTCCTACGGGCGACGACATAACTCAGTCTCCGTATACAATCCACGGGCAACCACAAATAAAACAAAAACACACGACACGAAGTGACCATCTGGAGAAGGAGAAAGTTGTTACCGCAACGCGGTAGCGTAATTAACTGCAGGGGCTTGCGCCTGTAGGGAAGAGCGTCCCCACAATCAAAAAAACCCCTCAAGTGAGGGGGAATCTGACGAAGTCTGCTACATCGGACGCATCCGCTCAAACCTTCGATACACGGTGCCATAAATCAACTTGGCATCTTCGGAAAGGTGGACGGATAGCACCAATTAGCATCTGCCCCGAACCTCAGGCATGGACGTCCCCGCGTCTCGGCCGCCGTTCGGAGGGGAACACCAGCGTCCAACGCTTAGCGCCTAGCGCCTCACGTGCTCCGCACGTGGGCGTCATAAAAAGTGTTTAACACTCCACAAAAAACAAAAAAAGGGGGAAAGAAAAATAAAGTATGAGTGTCAGAACCTATATAAATGCTCGGCATTGTTTGCAAAGAAAGAGGACTAAGCCCAAGCAAGTGCTTGGCACTTTATTTAAATGATAAAGACTGAGGGGGCTACGCCCAAATTGACCAGATCCCTAATTCAGATCAACCGAGCCCATATGCTCATCATTTTTCAAGTTGGTCTTAGTCCCAAACACGACCACCGATCCTCCGACAGGATATTCATCTCACACCTCCCCGCAATCCGGAAATCGGCTCAAGGGTACATCTCTCCACACCTCTGATACATGTCGTTGTAATTCTTCAACGTCTTCATAGAGGTGGTGGGTCTAGATAACCAACAACTTTTTGGTGCACTCCCAAATCAATGAGTACATCCCAATACGGACCGCAAAGTTCTTAAACTAGCTACGGACCGAAACGTCCTTAAACTAACACAATAGAGCCTAAATGCTTTCTTGTTGGATCTGAATGATCCCAAAATCCTGTTGAGCAGATCTTAGTCTAAAATTAGACTAATGTATCCTCAACAAACATTTAAGTTGATCTTAATCTCAAACGAGATTAACGATCCTTAAGTCAACCCAAACCCAAATCTAAGAATATACGGATTTGGACTAATCCACGCTCTATAGGCGACAACATAAATTAGTCTCCATATACAATCCACGGGCAACCAAAAATAAAACAAACACACATGACATGAAGTGCAGTTCCTACGGGCAACCAAAAATAAAACAAACACACATGACACAAAGTGAAGTTCTGGAGCAGGAGAAAGTGGTTATCGCTACGCGGTAACGTAATTAACTGCAGGGGCTTGCGCCTGCAGGGAAGAGCGTCCCCACAATAAAAAAAACCCTCAGAAATGAGGGGGAATTTGATGAAGTCTGCTACAACGGCCGCATCCATCCAAACCTCCGATACACGGTGCCATAAATCAGCTTGGTATCTTCGGAGAGGTGAACGGATAAACCTAAATAGTATCTGCCCCCAAATTCAGGCAAGACGATCCATCCCGATTCGTCTCTGTTTTCGGCGGTAAACAGATTCTGGCACGCCCGGTGGGACCTTTTCCTCTTTCCACTCCACACTTCGTGTGTCGTGTTCGCGAACAAATCGCGGTTTAATATGGTTGGCCCTGGATTCGAGATATTAAGATTTGGTATCTTGCTCCTGTGCAGAGAAAAGAAGACCGATGGCTTTCAATTGCACCTGCAACAGCAACTCCCACTCCATCCTCGCCGGAGGAGTGACTTACGGGCCCCAAGCGGTCTCCATCTTTGCAATGCTAGTGGAACAGGTGACTCAGGCCACCACTGGACTATTCTTTAGGACCATGGTCTCGCCAGCAAGCTTCAGTGCCCCAGTGCCATCACAGGAAGCTCTGAAGAAGTCAGTCTTTGATCGACTTGCAACCACCACGGCCTCTCTCAACCGGCCGTCAAAGTCTGCCACCTCGGTCTTTGACAGACTGATCCAAAGCTCCAGTAGGCCCGCAAAGAGGCTCGTGATACCTGAAGGGGTTATCCCGAAGCGGATAGCCATTCTAGTTCCGGCAGATAAAGTCGTCGAAGGGGCTTCTCCTACTAAAGGATCGGTCTTCGCAATACTGGCCGTTCCAACTCCTGCTTCCGGCGAAGTCATCAAGACTGCTCCCCTTACCCTATGGCCGGCCTTCGAAAGATTGACCGTCCCCTCTCAACGAACGTCAATCTTCAATAGGCTGGCACCAGCAGTAGTCCTTCATCAGAGCAGGGGGCATAAAGAAGCCAATCCCATAACTGAGGCAATCCCATCGTCAAGGCATGCTCGACGTCGCAACTGACGTCGGGTGAGAAGAGCTAGGGGCAACTCCCCCTCTGGACTTACTCCACCATCTCCAATGGTGGAAATTGATGCTGCTGTTCCAACCGGGAACAACTTTGATCCGCTCAGGAGGGTGCGAAAGAACTCTCCAACCGCTGTACTAGTCGCCTCTACACGTTGAAAACATGGTACAGGCGAAGCCGGAACAGCCCTCTCAGTGGTTGTCCTCTCGAATCCACAGAATCTGGCGGAAAGTTCAGAATTCTGTGGTCAACAAGAACTATTCTCGTCGACTGGAGAAAATGAAGGTTCAACAGGAGGGAAGTCATCCCTCCAGCAGGCAGCGAGGGACTTCTCGGGTACCTGTTACAGTAGCTCCTTCGACTTCGACCTCTCACAAAAAGAGAAGGCCAGAGAATCTACCACCACCGACAGCAAATCCCAAAGGTGATGGATTCAAACGCCCCAAGTCTGGGGGCATGATCGTGCACACGGTGCACTGGCTTCGGGGAAAAAGGAAAGCCATGCTTCTGTAGGCCATCGACCACTCACTCGGTCGTTGACAAAATCTCAGGAGCAGCAACAAAAGCTCCAAGAAATGCTGATTAAAATGTCAGCACTCACCGGGCAGAAAGAAAGCCAGGAATCAACGTCTGAGCAGCGCCAGGAACAAGAGACTGACACCGAGTTCTTGCGAAGGGTGCTGGAAAGGAAGGATAAGGAGGCCGCGGAATAGGCCGCTAATATAAAACAGATAGCGCTTCTATTCCAAGACATGACTGGGATGATGATCCAGCCGGAACCTCCAGTTGAAGACCCTCCAATAATCATCGAAGACGACAGAGGGGAAACGTCAAACCCTCCTCCGGCCGTCTCAACGGCCCAGGAAGAGACAATTTCCAAGGCTGCCATTGATGAATACATAGCTTAACAAATACGAGCTCATCAAGCGAGTGAAGCGGCGGGCCAAGTCGTCAGAACTGGACGACCTTATCCAGGCTGGTACGATCAAATAAAGTACCCGCCAGGATATACGATCCCTAAGTTCTATGTGTATAAGGGGATGGGCAATCCACACCAGCACGTTGCTCAATTCAGAGCTTTGTGCAGTAATACTGGAGGCGATGACAAACTACTGCTTCGCCGGTTTGTTGGCAGTTTGTCGGAGACGGCATTTGAATGGTACTCCGAGCTCCCAAATGATTCTGTCAAGACATTCATGGAGATGGAATTGCTATTCACACAGCGGTTCACAAGCGCAAGCGAGTGCACCTCAATCATGGCATTAATTAATGCCAGGGTGATGCCAGGAGAGACTTGGGTTCAATACGCAATTCGGTGGCGGAACCTATGGTCAAAATGCGAACAACGCATCGAAGAAGCTCCTGCCATAGGCATGTTCGTGGGGACCCTTGATCCTCAGGCAAATATATCCCAATTTATGATGTTCTTCAAGCCGACTACCTTCCAGGCCTTGATTGACAAGCTGGCCCAAATGGACCAGATGGGCCATAGGCCGTCCTCTTCAAAAACGGATCTCCGGAATGAAAAGGGCAAAGGGAAAGCGACATTCGCTGCCAACGCTCAACAACAACCGAGCGATCCGAAACCGGTTGCTCGCCAAAGAAACACACGCCAATCCCTCGAAGAAAAGTTAAGACGTCCTTACTCGTTTTCCCGGGATAAAACGAGGAGACTGTTCGAACTGGCGGTGCACAACATGCTCATCACTCTGCCGGATCCAAGACGCCCACTGCAGCCTGGTGACGTCAACAGTCCCAATTACTGCCACTACCACAGAGTAATGGGTCACCAAATCGAAGGTTGCTACGTTTTCAAAAATTGGGTCGAGGACCAGTACCAACAAGGCAAGTTTGTGTTGTCCGAAAACTGGAAGGTAAACCCGCCACAGCAGCACACTCCTACAAAGGTGGATACGCCGGGGGCATCATGCTCATTTGTAGAAGAAGCTCCGTGGGAAGTTGTCCTTTCAGCTAGAACTAAGAGAATGCTGAAGGATCTTCAAGCATGTCCGGAGATCAAATGGAAAAGCTCGCTAGAGCCCGAGATCATTGAGCGGATGCTTAAACCGAGCTCAACACCGAAAGCTGGTAACAATGGGTAAGACACCCAGGTCAAGCCTTCAAAGTCTTCGAAGAAAAAGAAGAAGCCCAAGAAGCCCATGCAGCTTGATAACAAGCGTATGGACCTGCAAAAGTACATTGACGCGCTAGAGGAGTACAACTAGAAGGTGTGGACCCCAGTCACTCTCGAAGAGTTTCTCAACCATATCCTTGAGAATGGAGACAGCGACAATGATGAAGTAAACAACTCGTCAGAAGAATCCGATGATTGTGTAGCGAGTTTCCACATGGTTTCTCATTCGTTGTTAAAAGACGAAGAAACTCCCTCGGTGTCGGAGAGCAACGTGAGGAAACTGGGGGCAGGATCGGTCCCAAGATCCTTGGAAACGTCAGACAACCTGATTGACAGACTGCTGAACGAAGCCCTTCAGAAGGGCAAAGCTAACCAAGAGCGTGAAATGAACATATATGAAAAGGCCAAGCGTCGGCGTCAGAATGAAGAAGCTGCGGCGAGAAAGAGTCATAAAGTACTCCAACCAGAGCGAAGCACACCAGCGGCAGATAAAAGCAGGTTTAAGACGGGGAAACGGTTCGCCAAAGCCCTTTCTTTGGGAATGAAGCTGCCACTTTTCAAAGGAAATACTGCTGAGAGTACGTGCCTCGATGAATCGAATGTACATCCGAACTACTACTTATACCATCGGAGGGTCACGCACCCCACCGAAGAGTGCAGTGCCTTCAAGAAATGGTGGCAGGGATACGTTGCCCATCGACAACACTTCAAACAGATGAAGCGTGAATCCCGTCGACAACAAAGAAGCACGACAGATGAGCGTGAAGGAACAACCGGTAACTTTCATATGGTGGATACTATTTCGACAAGAGAAAAATCTCAAGTTCTTACATTCGAGAGTGATTCTGTGGAAGAAATAACCCTCGGCCCTCCCTTCAAAGAATCCACTTGTGGAAAAAAAGAAGATGAGAAGAACTGTGAGAACATTCAGCTGCGTAACTACACGCTGCCTGAGAAGAATCTCAGACCAACAAACAAAGGTTCGAGCAAAAGAGACAAAGGGAAGGAAAAAGTCCCTGAGGAAATTGCCCTCGATGATAGAGTCGTCAAAGAGCTCGCAGCCAATGAACCGCCTAAAAAAACAAGGTGGATTACAATGTTCTGGCACATCTGCGGAAGATACCTTTACAATTGAGCATTTTAGATGCCCTTCTCATGTCTAAAGAGGCACGAGATTCTCTGATCAAGGCGTTGCAAGAGCCCGATTAGTTTCAAGCCTTCCTTGCAGAAGAAAATATGAAGGACGCGCTGGAAGAAGTTCATACAGCTGACATCATCACCTTCAGCGATGAAGATTTCCTCCTTGGAATGTGCGAGCACAACCGTCCGTTATATATGACCGAGTAGTGCCACGATTTCAAGATAGGGAAGATCCTGGTTGACAACGGGTCCTCCGTCAACCTTCTCAATGTGAGGGTGCTAAAGGAGATCCGCATGAACGTTCAACACCTGGCTCGGGACAAAATTACCATCTCCGGGTTCGACTCGCAGTCATCACGGACGCTTGGGTATGTGATACTGACATTACGCTTTAGGATGCTCATCACTGACATCAAATTTCATGTCATTGACGCCAAGACTTGCTATAACTCTCTGCTCGGCCGGCCTTGGTTACACGAATACAACATCATCCCTTCTACACAACATCAGTGTATGAGTACTTCAAAGACGGCCTCGAGTACACAGTTATAGGGGAGCTAAACCCATTCTCCGTAAATGAATTTCTCAAATATAAAGATGCCAAGTACTTCTTACCAGACTACGAAGACACAGAAAGATGTCGTAAACCGGAGAATAAACAAAAAGCCGTCGCCACTATCCCGATCTTTGGGAGCGATACCGAAGAGGAGGAAGAGATAGTCTTCTCGGGGCAACCCCAAGACAACAGGCCAGGGCCAGCTACTCCTATGTTGGTCTTTGGTAGTGACTCTGAGGATGAGGTCAACGCCGTGTTCTCCACTCGCCCATCAGCACAAACCTTCGCTGGAACTGATCAGAGTTTACAAATTACTATGGTTCCGCAACGACATTATAGGGAGTTCGATGCGCTTGATACATACAGCGTACAAGAGCTGCAGACCTTCTACGTCCCTCCCAGGCGAAGAGGTGAAAAGGCGATCCTCTTCTATCAATCCACGGAGACCAAAGTGGAGAAAGAAGTCTGGCATGGTGCTGATCTTACGCTTGACAGGCTTCAACTAATCCGTCTGCCCAGATATTACATAAAGAGATTGAAAAGGCTATTAAAATGCCAGGGTATCCCTTCAAACAAACTGCTCGACAAGCCCAGTTCTACAACAAAATTTAGGACGCTCCCGGAACTCAACGAAAGATGCCCAATGGAAGGATGAAGACGACTGGGCTTGGATACGTTCGGTCCAAGAAACGGGAGCGATTCCATGGCTGCCACGTTATAAATGACTCCGGAGGAGAAGGGAATGCTTTTCTAGATAGCGCCGATATCGAGCCAAAGCGGGATTCCGCCGTAAAAATGCCAAGTTCATCATTCGAATTGACAAGCTAATAAGGGAAGCGGGTCAAAAGGTTCGGGATGACCACAGCTGCCAAATGGCCATTTACGAGAAAGCCAGGAAACAACGTCTCATTCTGCGAGCTACAGAAGATGACGATGTCCTTCACCTTCAGCCCGCTATGCGCTCTCGTGGCAAGGAAAAAACCCGACGCAGAAGCAACAACAAGGTGAAGAATGAGAATGACGCTCGAAAACAGCAAAGCGGATTCAAGAAGTCACGTGATCGAGAAAAAGTCAACTGGAATCCGTCCTTTATGAAGAAGATGGGTTGGGAATACTTTTTCCCTCAAGACAAGACAAGGAAAATATTCAACCTTGTCATGAAGTATCAAATGATGACACTCCCGGAGGTCAGGCATCCCGAACAAGTAAACGAGGTCCATCATCCGGCTTATTGCTCCTACCACCGAGCAGTAGGACATCCTCTTGAAGGCTGCTTTACCTTCAAAGATTGGGTCGAAGACCAGTATCAGCAAGGCAGGTTTGCTCTATCCGACAGTTAGAAGGTAACCCCCATACAAAAGCATGAACCAAAAGCAACCTATATTGCGACGGTAAGTTCAGATCAACATCGAGCTTGGAAACGAACTCGTACCTGTCACGTGATAACATTCTCAAAGGAGGAGAAGCATGAGAATATGGACGACCTTTCCTACTGCTTCGCAAATGAGGATGAGGACGGGGTGATCTTAGAATTTCCACCGGCGCCAAAAGAGCTGAAGGATGGGATACACACCACGACGGACAACCTGAGAAAAATCAACTTGGGGAAGGAAAACGATCCAAGGCCAACGTTCGTCAGTGAGCTGTTGTCTGAAACACAGGTGGCCACACTAAAGGACGTGCTTATGCAGTATAAAGATTGTTTCGCATGGAACTACTCCGAGATGCCGGGACTAGATCCAGAAATAGTTGTGCATAAAGTGGCGATATCACCGAACGTCAAACCAGTCAAACAGGCGCCAAGAAGAATGCGGCTAGAACTCGAGATGAGCATCAATGCCGAAGTCAAGAAACTAATCGACTCCGGCTTCATCCAAGAAGTTCAATTTCCTGACTGGATCGCCAACATTGTCCCAGTAATGAAGAAAAATAGGACAGTACGCATCTACGTGGGCTTTCGGGACCTCAATAAAGCTTGTCCAAAGGATGACTTCCCCGTACCGGTTACCGAGCTGATGATAGATAACACGTCCACTCATGAGGTCTTCTCCTTCATGGATGGATCTTCAGGTTATAATCAAATAAAAATGCATCCCGAAGACCAAAAGCACACCGCCTTTCGGACTCTGCTAGGCATATTCTGCTACAAGGTGATGCTCTTTGGCTTGAATAATGCAGGCGCTACATATCAGAGGGCTATGCCAAAGATCTTTGATGATCTCATCCATGAGATCATTGAATGCTACATTGACTACCTTGTGGTAAAAAGAAAATCGTATGAGGAGCATTGGGAGTATTTGAAAATAGTGTTCCGGCATCTTCGGAAATATAATCTGAAGATGAACCCCCTGAAGTGTGCATTTGGAGTCTCCTCGGGCAAATTCCTAGGCTTCATCATATGACACCGAGGCATCGAAATAGACCCATCAAAGATCAAGGCGATTATGGAAATGCCCTCACCAAGAACTTTCAAACAATTGCGGTCTCTCTAAGGAAAGCTCGCGTATATCCGACGGTTCATAGCCAATCTCTCCGGAAAATACCGTCCCTACAGTCATCTAATGAAGAAGGGGACCCCGTTCATTTGGGATCGTAAATGCCAAGGTGCATTGGACGAAATCAAGTAATATCTGCAGAACCCGCCGGTGCCGACCGCTCCGGTCAAGGGAAAGCCCCTTATCCTGTACACAACAGCCCTTGAAGATTCTCTAGACGCGCTATGGGCACAGGAGAACGATCAGGGAAAGGAGAGAGCGCTCTACTATTTTAGTCGAGTTCTCCTAGGAGCAGAAAACAACTACTCCCCCATCAAAAAGCATTGCCTGGCACTGATCTTTGCGATAACGAAGCTTCGACATTATGCCTTGGCGCTTGAGGTCCATCTCATATTAAAGGTGGATCCTCTCAAATATTTGATGTCAAGAGCCATACTAACGGGAAGGCTTGCCAAATGGGCCCTCATCTTGATGGAGTTCTCGATAATTTATCGACCCCTCAAGGCAGTAAAAGGACAGGCCATCGCTGACTTTCTTGCTGAACATCCAATACTAGCCGACTCTCTCTTAAATTGTGAATTGCCAGATGAACACGCGTTCGACGCAATCGACAGGGAGGAGGAAGGAAATAATGCCCGATGGGAACTCTACTTTGATGGAACATCTTCCATGAAGAAGCGAAAGCACAACACCCCTATGATTAAAGCCGGGGAGGACCTTATTTTCGTGACCCCGCAAAGAGGGATAATGCGTTTCGCCCTTTCATTGACAGAGCCAAGAACAAACAATGAGGCCGAGTATGAAACTTTGATAGCAGGTCTTGAGATTGCTGTCGACATGGGAATCGAAAACATCCTCATATATGGAGACTCCCAGCTGGTCATTAGCCAAGTAAATGGTGACTATCATACGTGCAAGCCAGAACTGATCAGGTATGGTGAAAGAGTGCAGCAACTGCTGACGTAAATCCCTTCATACATCCTAGAAAGCATACCACATGCGGAAAATAGTAAGGCGGATGCGTTAGCCAAGCTCTTTAAAGAACCGGCCGACGAAAACCTCGATGACGTAAGGATCATTGTGTAGAGCCGTCAGATTCTCGCGCCAGCAGAAATATCTCCAAAGTCGTCTGAAAGAAAAGAAGCGACCAGACAAGCGGTCCTCCAAATAGAAGACGAAAAAAGGGTCAAGGACTGGAGAGAAGTCTTCATAGACTACTTCAAATCCCATCGAACACCTCAAGACGCGTCGAAAAGACATCAGCTCATGAAGCGAGCCCCGTCCTTCACCTTCGTCAATGATACTCTTTATAAGAGATCATTCGACTGTCTGTGGCTGAGATGCCTGGGACCAGAAGAAGCAAAAAGGGTCGTCTAAGAAACTCACGACGGACTCTGCGGTTCTCATCATGCCGGACCGAAGATGAAGCTGAAGATCAAGAGAATGGGTTACTATTGGCCTACGATGATTCAGGACTGTCTCGAATATGTGAAGCAGTGTCACTCGTGCCGAATACACGGGGACTTCATCCACCAGCATCCAAATCCGCTGCACCCAACACTGGCTAGCTGGCCATTCGAAATATGGGGAACCGATATAATCGGGCCTATCAAACCAGTATCATCTAAAGGACATCGGATCATATTGGCAACAACCGATTTGTAACGACCCCAAAATTCTTATATCTTCTTTAATAAAAATGCGATATTTAATTATTTTTGGTGATTTCCATATTATCCATATTTTTTTATATTTTGTTTTCTAATAAATATATTATTTATTTGTTTTTATTTAATCACTTCAACTATTTTCCTATCCTATTATTTTTCCAATACCCAAATTGTTTAGCCCAAAACACAAACCCACACCCATTTATTTTAAAACCAAATTCATTAACCCCTTTCTCATTCTCTTTTATAATCCTATTTTTTTTCTATTTGCTAGCCCAATAAACCCATTTCCTTTTTACCCAAACCCAAATGGCCAGGTCCTTAACCTTAAGCCTAAAGCTATTATCCTTTTCTTCATTTTTCTTTTTCTCTTTCTCTTCCTTAATCAAAACCCCCCTCTGTTCATTTCCTTCCCTTTCGCCTCCTTCATCTCTTCCTCTTCTCAAATGAAACCGACCCATGTCCTCCCCTCCCATCTTGCATACCCGACGAGCCCTATCTCCCCCTCGTTCTCACCTTCTTCAATGTCATCATTATCACCAACTCTCATCTCTTTCTTTTATTTATCTCTCTCTCACTTTCTTCTTCTCCTTCATCACTTCTTTTTCATTTAAATCAATCAAGTATCTTCCTCACCCCTGCTGCCCCCTGGCCGGCCATTCCCTGGGCCGGGCACTGCAACCGCGTCTCCATCTTCCACAGCAGCAGCAGCAACAGCAACCGCGACAGCAACAACAATAGAAGCCAAGACTCCAAACCAAACCCTTGTCCTTTGACAGCGTATTCGACGAGTTCCGGGCCGAGAGACGAGGCTCGAAGGCTAGGTCCGAGTCCGCGTGAGCGTCATGATCATTTCCATGCCTCCGGATCTCCGTTCCGTCAATAATTCGATTTTTTTGCGTGAGACAGTCGACAAAATGCCTCAATAAGAATTCCGTCGTTTCCCAGCTGAGTAAGTCTTCTTCCTCTTTCTCTCTTTGTCGTTCTTTCTCACTTTTATTCCCTCGTCGTGCTCCTCCTCAATATCGGATAGAGTTGCTCCGACTCCATATTGATGCTCCATAGCAAACCCTACCTTAATCTACTCTTAGTCAATTAAAATACAATTTAATGAAAGCTAAAGACATAGATTGAATAAGAAGAGAAGTTGTTAAAAACCTTACACTAGAATCAAACTAGAGTCTAAAGACGATTAAAGAACAACAACTTGATAACCTTTAGCTTAGCCTTTCTCTCCATTGTCTTGGTTTATAAGAATATGAGTGTTGATATTTGCATTTAGGCCCTAGCCAATAATTGTCTCACATCACATTATTTGTTTTCACTTTTATCATATGACATTATATAATTATACTTTAACATATATAGGATTATTGAGCATATATCAATTGTTTCATTTTTGCCATATATTTATTCGGTTACATTGCATACATATCTGCAGTTTGTTTTTAACAAAGTTATAATTAGCTTTTGATATTATAAATATTAGGTCATGTTAAAGTTCACTACTTAACTAAATTTCTAAATATTAGTTACAATTAAATACTATAATATTTTCAAAAGTTAGATTACTTATAAACCACCATATTAACTCGCTATTTTTTTTTATAAATAAACACTAACTCGTTTTTAGATTATAGTATTATAGCCTAAGTGGTGGTGTTTTATGAATTAATTTTATATATGTGGGAATAAAAGGTAAAACATGCAATTGGTTTAAGCAAGCATGGAACAAGGTGACAGCTTCACAGTTTTAGTTTTATTAAATAAAAAATAAATAAATAAATTTGAGGTAATTGTTTATGGATACAACTATTATTATAATCTACAGTAATTCAAGTATAGTAGTGGTCTATATAATGTTTATGAATAGGTTAGTCATATACTTGTAATTTCATAAGCATACATACATGTTACATGCCCTAGGCTAAGTTTTTCCTAAAATACTATAAACTTTTAAAATTTAGACTTATCACTAAAATACCCTATATTATGAAAAATATGTTATTTCACTAGAAATATCACAATTATAAAATCTACATCTATGATAACTCAAAAGACAATAATAAATACTTGGGGTGTATTTTGAAAATTATACAAAAGTAATTTTTACATAAACCCCCCTCAAGTTCTATAAATTACCCTAAGGACCCTAGTAAATATAGGACTTCGATTTACATTTCTACTGTCCGACTCGGGTTTGAGTCTGATTATAATCCGACTTGAATATGATTCAAGTACTATATAAATCTACAATATTACACTTCAATATGAACACACGAATCCATGAATCCAGTTATCAATCTATTCAACATGACTGAACCAAACCATGGATATACTTTCCATGTACATGAATCCAGTTTACATCCATTACATCCGTTACTGATATCATGGTTTCGGTCAGTCATCCTACTATACAACTTATACAATACAATATAACAATACAATCAAAACACTACGGGGTTTAAGGGGTAGATTGGTACGGAAGGTGTTAAAAGTGGCACGAGACAGTAAGATTAAGACACCTAACATGAATCCTCTTGCTGTTGTACTGTGGCATAACGGTTCCTTATACTTTCAGTTTGCCCTGGTCTCTAGCATATAGAGACCCCTCTCGTATACACTGGCATCTTTCTGTACCAAGCTACAAACAACAGCGTTAACACAATATTCTACAATATTATACAACTTTAAAAGATACATTCTTATTCTATCTTTTCTATTTCTCCCTTATCTTTGGGACTTACCAAGCGACCTGTTCGCTGACGACATTCTATTTCTTTCTTCTTTGAATGTCGTCAGGTGATCTGGACACAGCAGAGATTGAGCCCACCAGTGAAGACTTGGATAAGTTCCTCGAAGACCCCGAGCTCTAGACATTGTACATTTCCATTCAGTACCTTTAATTTCCTGTTATGCCATTGTTTAGGCGTCGTTTTTACTTCAGTTGTATTTCCTTTTCATGCATTGTACAAAAGAATGTTAATAAATAAAGTTGCTGTTATTTTTATATCTCTTGTTTCCTGTGATTACTTTTATATTACTTAGATACGCTTAGCGTATTTACTTCACAGTAAATACGCAGCGGACCAGTCGCGTCCCCTTCGCCGAATACCGGGAAGCGGGGCATGACACGATTACTTCTCTAAATAGGCAGAGGCAGTACCGCTAAGGGAGGTGAAGACAAAGAACATACTCCATTTCTTCAGAACACATGTCATCTACCGGTTCGGCACTCCGCTACGAATCATCTCGGATAATGGGCCGGCCTACAGGAGCCATAAGATCAGCCGTTTTGCACAGCAACATAATATAGATTGGAGATACTCTTTAGTCTATAATCTCCGAGCTAATGGTCTAGCTGAGGCTTTCAACAAAACCTTGATGAAGATTATAAAGAAAACGGTGTCCAGAAATAAAAGGGACTGGCACGAGAGACTGCATGAAGCTCTCTAGGCATATCGAACCACGTTCAAAACGGCCACGAATACAATGCCATTCGCGTTGGTATTCGGCATGGAGGCGGTACGTCCTTTAGAGATAGAGCTACCCTCTCTACGAGTGGCAGTTCGATATGAGCTGACGGATGAAGAAAACACTCATCTTCGGCTCGAGGAGCTCGATTCCCTTGATGAAACTCGCCTCATGGTGCTGCAAAATCTGGAAGCTTACAAAGCAAGGATGGTGCGCTTATACGAAAGACTAACCAGACCAAGAACATTCCACCAAGGCGAACTCGTGCTAGTTTTCAAAAGACCTATGATCCCCAACCGTGCAAAGCGGGGAAAATTCGAGCCAAACTATGAGGGCCCGTACATCATGGAAAAGGTCTACCAAGGTGGGGCTTACTTGCTCATGAATATGCATGGTGAAAGACCCTTCCGGCCAATAAATGGCCGGTTCCTTAAAAAATACTACGCTTGACAAGTCATGGCTCAGGTTAATGATAGATAATGACGCTCGTGTCCGCTCGCTGTCTTCTTGAGTCCAAACTCTATAAGTAGTATCCGGCAGAACATCGTCCCGAAGCTAGCAATGGACCGAGATGTTCCTAAACTAACAACGGACCGAGATGTCCCTAAACTAACATTGGACCGTAATGTCCTTAAACTAAATACGTCGCCTCAAACACGGCGATGGTGGAATTCAAGTCCACAAGTCCCAGCAACGAGGACTACAACTCGGGTCCTGCTGGCTGCACAGCTGCCCCGGTGGCGAAGTCCCCCTTAAGTGTCATTGGCAAACATAAGGGTAAAAAACGGTATGTCCACTAGCGAAATGGGCACGGATGAAAACCCGGAAGGGCGCCGTGAGTAAAAACAGCATGGCTACCGGCGAGTTTTTGAAAACCGGAAAAGGCGCAATCTCGTTGTTAAAAAAAAGGTACGCCCACAAGAGAAATGGGCACGGATGAAAACCCGAAAGGTCTCCGTGAGTAAAAACAGCAGGGCTGCCGGCGAGCTTGTGAAAATCCGAAAGGGCGCGATCTCATTAAAATAAAAACACCTGCAGGGTCCTTTCGACCTTGTGAATAGAAAACACCTACGTGAAATCCTTACGACTCACAAGGGAGCAACACACTTAGGGATCTCTACGATTCCTTAGGAGAAATTACACTTACGGGATCCTCACGACTCGTAAGGAGAATTTCCCTCCTATGAGACCCTCACGGCTCATAGGATTCAAAAACCATAAGATACAGGGACCTGAACCGTTTCTTAAGCCACCACACTCCCCAATTTGCCCTACAAGTGGTCCAATATTGACCCCTGTATACAATCTACGGACACAAATAAATGTTCCAACACCAAGTCCTCATGTGGTAAACAACACTTGTAAGTCCTCTCGACTTATAAAGAGAAAATTCTCTTATGAGATCCTTACGACTTATAAGAGAACATACACTTAGGAATCCCCACGATTCCTAAGAAGAAAATACACCTACGAGATCCTCTCGACTCGTAGGGAGAAATACCTTTATGGGACCCTTACGGCTCGTAAAGTCAAAAAGCCTTAGTCAACAGAACACTAACCCTATTTGCTAAGCCACCTTTGTTCAAATCGACAAAGGCAAATGATGATTCGCTCCTGGCAATATTCCAGTTGCAGCGATGCTGATGCCTGAACGGGTGTCAATCCGAAGTCCTTTCACGGCAAATGATGATTCTCTCCTGGCAATATTCCAGTCGTAGCGGTGCTGATACCAAGATTGGTATCAGATCTCAAGTCCCATACTCGCAACAAAAATCAGCGAGCAAAAAATGCATATGAAATAGCCGAAATGATGGGGCAACTCACAATAAAAATCAGCGAGCAAAATATGTGCATATAAAAACAGCCAAAATGTTTGGGCAACTCGCAATAAAAAGCAACGAGTAAAAAGAAAAACAGCCGAAATGATTGGGCACCGTGATAAAACAGTCGAAATGATTGGGCAATCACGACTTTCGTGATATAAAAAGCTGAAATGATAGAGCATCGCAGAAACAAACAAAAAAAATGAAACTTCTGCCCTGCAGGTGAGTTCACATCGACCCCTGTATACAATTCATGGACAAAAACGAAAAGGGAACCACATTTTCCCATCAGGCTCCATCAGAAGGAGAGTCAGGGTCAAAACAAATCGGAGCCATGTCAAAGTCCCTAGTTCAAAATCTCGACGGTCCACCGACAACCTAGAGACTACCTCGGAGCCATGGCAAAGTCCTTAGTTCCAGGTCTCGACGATTCACAGACAATTTAGAGATCAACAACGGCGTTCCTCTTCACTCCAGCAGGATGCAGATGCAACGTCAACAACCGACCCTAGGGTCAAAACAACAAAGCCATGGCAAAGTCCCTAGGTCCGAGCCTCGACGGTTCACAGACAACCCAGAGACAACATCGACATTCGTCGCAATATAGCAGACACAATGTCAACAAAAGAAGCAGAGGAAAATCCCTAGCTTCAGGGACTTGACGGCAACTCAAATAAAACCTGAAAGACTATCGAAGATCATCCCATACCAGCGCGGAGTGATCATGACTCATTGGGGCTCCTAAATTGAGCCTAAGCTCAAGTAAAAAGCGGCATGGAAAATCCCTAACGCTTGCTCTTCCGACGGTAATATGACCTGGGAGATTACTTGAAGACGTCTTGTCCAGCCCCCGAAGAGATCAGAGACACGACAGTCGTGAGGCTACTTAAACAGTAAGATTGCGTATCGAGGAATGCATCAGCCAACGCGACGGTACGACAGACCAAAACCCTAGTACCACAGACCCTAACGGACCTCTGTCGTAAAGAGCAGAGGTTAACTGTGACGTTAAGACATTCTTGCGAGAACTTCTCGATTCGTCTCGACTAGTAGGGAAAACAATATTCCTGCGAGAACTTCTCGACTCGTCTCTACTCGTAGGGAAAAACATCTTCATGAAACCCTTACGGATTATGAAGGTGGAAAGCCTCAGGCAACGGGGATATCAACCTGTTTCTTAAGCACTGTGGCCCTGCAAGTAGGTCCAAGATGGACTATTGTATACTATCCATAGGCCATATTCTTCAAAGTCGAATATCGACAAAGAAAAAAAACCACTTACGAGTCCTCTCGACTTGTAAGGAGGAAAATTCTCTTGTGAGATTCTTACGACTCTCAAGAGAAAATGCACTTAGGAGTCCTCAAGACTCCTAAGGAGAAAATACACCTACGGGATCCTCTCGACTCGTAGGGAGAAAAGTCTTTATGAGACCCTCACGGCTCATAAAATTGAAAAGTCTTAGGCGGCCGATCCAAACCTGTTTCCTAAGCCATCGCTGCCCTGCAAGGAGGTCAAGATGGACTATCTACGGGCCACATTTGCCAAAATTACATGCCAATATGAAATAAAATATGTTTCTTATTCATAAATTCAAGTGAATACAAGATAAATTTCATAAAGGAATCAGAATGAATACACGTTATTCATGAATCACAAGTTTACAGTTGGTACAAGAAAAAAGGTACAATGACAGTTATTAAGGAGGAGGCGTCTTCAACAAATTGACAAGCCGCTCGCGCGCTCGTCTCAATCCTTTCTCGTGGTCAGCTACTGTGGCCAATTCAGCTTCAATTTGAGTCCGTTGCCGCAAACAGGATGAAAGCTTTTCATTAGTTTCTAGCATGGCAGCTTCACAGTCCTACATGACCCGCTCGGTGAATTCGAGCGTCCTCCTTAACGTCAACCCGTCCGAAATACATCGCTGGAGGTTGCCGAAAATAGTTTTTAACTGGGCAGCATTCGCTTCAACCTGGGCACGCAAACAGAGGGATTCGCTGGAGGCCGCCTCATGTTCTTTTCGTCTCAGGGCCGCCTCTTGTTCAAAATGGCGAATGAAAAGAACACTACGCTCGACCCATGCAGCCCGCTGGGAGTTCGAGGCCAACACCTCAGGAGCGAGACGCTTGAGCTCAATCTCGTACAAGCAAGCCTCGATCTTTCTATAATAATCAACCTAAGAGCCGACGAGATCTTCATCATGGAAGTTCACGAGTATCGCCAGCATTGGATTGACTTCAATGGCAAAATCTGTAGCAGAAGTAAGGGCCTCAGCATTGAGATCTTCGATAAACCCACTTAACATTCGCCGGCTATTTGCGGCGCCCCTAGAAGATATGCGTTTAGCGAAGGGCCCTGCGGGCATTAGAATGCGAGACTCAAAAGGAGCTGGAGCCGGTACAATTACTGCAAAATGAATTACGGTCAAATTTCGACTCAGGAGATAAAGAAAACACATAAGGGATGGGGTCTATTATACCGGCTGTGGCATGCGGCAGAATGGGGAGTACCGGAGGCGCAGCTATTCTCTCGTCTCCCCCTCCGACCCGTGACGCTGTGATCAATATAAAGAAGACTTAGCAACAATAAGTCTATTCATAAGAGAAGGGTGGACATTAGCTGAAGAATAAACTAATCAATACCAGAAGGTGGAACGATTTCTGACTGAAAGGAAAATGCGGGTTCAACACCTGGTATAAATGGTCGAAAAGTACTCCTGCAGAGTTGCGACAATATACAGTCAATACAAGGAGGATTGTATCCACAGCGAAACAAATAAGTGAAAACCCATACCTTCCAAGATTTGAGGGGGCATAGAAGAAGGCGAGGGGACAGCAACCGTCAGAACAGCGACCGGTGACACTTCTTCAGACGGCATAGCCTCACGGTTCACCGCGCCTATGCTCAAGACAAACGAAATATCATCAGAAGGGCTGAACAGGATTGAAAAAACTCAAGAACAACAACCCAAGGACTACCTGATAGATCATAGACCAAAGCCGCGACGGAGGCGTCACCAGGTGTAACGGTTTCTTCACTCTCTCTCGGGGGAATAGATTCCGTGCCCATAGCTTCATCCCCTGACTTGACGAGGGCCGCCATAACACTTGCGATGCCTGCCGATACCAAGGAGCCATAGGGAGAAAGAGCAGCGGTCTGGACAGTCCCAGATTCCCGAGAAAGAGTAGCCACTTCGGGCTTTATAATCGTCAACGTTTCACCTGCCATACCATTGCCAGGACTCGGCCCTGCGTGAAAGAAAATGCGTATGTATGAATTCGAGGACCGAGTTCTAATAAAAGACTAGGCGTTACGTCATCTTGGAGTAGCTTTTCAGTTCATTCCCCAGCCGCACGTGCAACTTGTCTATAGGCGGTGCATAAGACAGAGGGAACATCCGCCGAAGGAGTGTCAGCAGGTGGGATACTGCTTGAGCCTGCACCTGCAGCCAAAACGGCATCGCGTTCCCTCGCAGCGCGCTTCCTGCGCTTCCTGTCAGTCTGAGCGGTGAGAACCGACCTCCTTAAGACTTCCGACAGGGAGACGTCGTCGTCCGAACCGAGCTCTGCCTCTGGAGCCGCTACGGCGTCCATCATCGGCTGCTTCAGCAAAGCCTCCTGTGGTGACTTTGGGATGGCCGTGGCCATAGTAGCTGGCTCTAGAAGTTTTGCTGCATCGCCACTTGGGATCGGCACTGCACTTGGAACAACCTGAGTTGAGGTCGTCCCTACAATAAGGTGAAAGAGAGGGTCAGAGCACGAATAAAAAGAATAAAGGTGTAATGAAGCAACTTATACCAAGACCCAAAGAAGCGTGGAGCCTCTCTTCCTCCTCGAACGTCCTGAGGGAAGCCGCGAGAGCTTCTTCGGCAGAAATACCTGTTGAAGAAGAGAGCGTTAGTAAAAGCATAATAACGAGAAAGGGATAGACGCAGAAGAATATAACTGAAGCATACCTGACTTCGCGATAGTGATCAACGCTGCTTCCTCGCGGGCCAATCGCTCGGAAGCTGCGAGGGCGACTTGAAGATCAGTATCGGTCGCATGCGTGTCAAATAAACCCTCGTTGGTACCGTATTCGCACAAACCCTCGCTGTAGGGAGCATGTGGTTCCTGGCCAAATATGACATCGGCAGAAAATAGAGACTTCTTTTTCTGTGAGCGGACACCAGTGGTCGATGACAAGAGCTTGCGCTTGACAGGAATTTTCGGGCGGCGGGTCCCGATTTCCGTACCAGTGCCAAATTCTAGAGATGCCACGGCTACCGCAGTTACGAGAACATCAGATTGAGGCCTCTCAGGGATGATTCGAGGGACTACGGGTGTAGTAATTTCCCTCAAGGAAGGACGAATGGCAGTCCGTCGATTTAAGGGGACAGATGGATTACCAGCAGGGACTGCATCCTTGTGATCGAGCAATAATCGCCTTGCTTCCTTGATAACAGCACCCGTCGCATGCTGGTACCACACCATATAAGAATTCGAAGCTTTCGGCACATAGCTCGGCTCGCTGATGAGAAAATTGGAACCCATATTTAGTCGCATAAAGTGGTGTAGCGCACTGCGAATACCCTCTTCCGTAGCGACCGGCTCGGCTAAGAATGCCTCAAGAGGAACACCCTGATTATAACCTGACTGTTGAGCAAAGCAGTGCAGGTTGTACCTCATGAACAGTGTCGAGGCATTTTGCTTGAACACTAAAAAGTCCGGCCTAATAGAATACAAGTGCAGGATTTCCCGAGCCTTCAACGTGGGAGCCCCGTCTTTGACAGTATCACGCAGCGGTTGCACTACCTTGGTAGATTCCTTGCCGATAGTCAAGATGTTAGTTATATGTATGCCCTAGAGGCCATTACTGTACATTGGATGTATATTGTAGTGGATACTGGGACATATATAGGGAGGACTTTCTTGCTCGACATGATAGTATGCTATCTGGTTACTCTTTACCTTAACGTGTACATTGATTGTCTCTCTGTTACATGTTGGTAAAGCCCTTAGGATGTGTACTTGACTATCTGGACTATGATGCGGATCATACTAGTGGGGACATGGTAGTCCATAAGTACATCCTTCAAAGTCCCTAGTCGTGGGTGTATCGAGACGGGGCATCGATATACCAGAGTAGACTAGCGTATACCTTCTCGACCCATACAGATGGGCGATGGATGATCCCATATCCATTGGTGTTTGACATCAGAGATGATACACGGGTGCTCAGTGGAGACTGGGTACACTGGACGGACTCGCCGAGAACTCCCAGATGGTATTATACCTTACGTCAGATGGCAGTTCTCTGGTGACACTGGTACAGAGTAGTCTGTTGACCCGAGATCATCATAGAGTCTTGTGTGGTTCCCACTGTGCTTTGATTTCCACCATACCACGTCCAAGAGGGCGTGCAAAACGGTGGGTTTTGGGTACAGTCCCGAATCACATGGAGGCAATGAGCGATAGGAGGGGATTCGTCTCTCCCGGTATAGGGAGTTGATGTTGCGCTGTGTTCGATTGGCTATAACCGGAAATCCCTGACCAGGGTTGCTGAGATTTACTGGTAAGTGTTACCAGTAGTTTCTCGAACTGTTATAGACCTCATATCGACACGACTTATCGAGTTATTGGGGTCTGACGTTTACCACCCCTAGGCGAGATATGCGACATATCAGACGGCGAGACCGGACTATACGGTAAGTGTTACTGGTTGGATTCACAGGAGTGTGAGCGGGCTTGCTCGTCGATCTTCTGATCGCTCAATACCCGGGTGGCCGTTACGTTTAGCAGACCGCTTGCGGCTTGTGGGTGTTTGATATGATCATCACCTGCTGCCGGCGTATTGACGAGTCTTTAGAGTCCTACACAGAGGTTTCCTGGCTCAAGCGAAATGAAATAGGAGCGCATATGAGATATGTGCGGGACCGAGAATAATACCAGTATGTGATACTGTATTCGATTCTCGCGATTTGTGACATTGATCGGTTATATGCGATATAGCCGGGTTATCGGATCAAGTGTTGATTCGATAAGTTGTTACTATTGATATTAGTCGGTTATATGCGATATGACCGGATCGTTAAATCAAGTATTGATTTAATGATTTAATGTATAATTATATATTAGATATATTACTTTACATTAACTAATATTTGTTCACTTAAAAAAGGATTTTCTCACTTGATTGTATCATGTTTGATGATACATGCTTACTTGAGTTTGTATAAAGGATTAAACCATGGTTATGTAATGGTTAGGGTTTTCATTTTCTTATCTATTTATTTATTTATTTATTTTGGCAAAAGATAAAGAGAAAATGGTGACTTTCTTTGTTTGTTGTTGAAGCTTCATGAAGTTTTGACTAAGTGACCATTTTGTCTTCATGCTTAACCCTAACCATTCCAACTAACCATAGTCTATTCTCTACACCTAATCATGGTTGCCATATGACAAGTATTCATATTATTTTTCTTTTAAAAAACAACTTATCATATTCTTTTCTTCATCTTCTTCTTCTTCAACAAAGGAAGAAAGCTTGCCTCCATCAATGGCAACTTGAGAAAAAGAGTGAGAAATCCAATTCTAAAGTGAACCCACTTCCTATTTCTTCATCCTCTACCACTTGCCAACTAGTATAGGGTGTTTTCTTCACAAGTTTTATGGCTTGGTGAAGTTGGAGCTTGATCTTGTGTTGCCTCGACGTAGATCATCTTCGGCATCGAAGTCGACGACCTAGCCCGCCCATTTCTCCGATAAAGCCGACGCTAGAGCCCGGGATCCGATGATCGCAGCGAGGGGACTTCATCACGGAGCTATGGAGGTGGAGGACCGGATCTACAAAGGTTGTATTTCCGTTCACTTAGTTAAGTTGTTAACTAGTTACTTATTCGCCTAATCTCTAGTTAACGATCCGTATTAGGGTTTGTAGGCACTTGTAAAATTAGAAATTGGCATGGTTGATGTCTTGTGAGATCTCATTAGTGTGCCTAGGAACCCTACAGTGGTATCAGAGCCTAGCTAGAGCCTTAGGCGATGCGTAGACGGAGTTTGAAGTCCGATCGAACCGAAACCCTAACTCCAAAATGCTCTCTGGACATTTTTCAAAAACTGGGTTTTTTCCAGATTAAAAATATTCAGAAAACTCAGCAGGAATATTTAGGAGTTACTGTAAAATTCGAGAGGCTGATTCCATCAAACCGCCGCGGTTCCGCGGCACGAGCATGGCTCGTGCGGTGGTTCCGCGGCCGTAAGGTATCATCTCCCATTATTTTTGGCACAGTAATTTCTATATTTGGGTGCTGTATTTTCTGGGAATTTTTAAATCTTACTCAAGAGTTGAGTTTTCTAGGTTGTATTGGGGACTCGGTGTTTCGATCGGATTGTCTAATTTTGTCTGTGTGCTTTTCCGGATATTTTTAGAATATGTTAAAAAGTTCGACCGGATATAAATACCCACTTTTTCCCCCTGCCGGAAAATTTCCAAGTGTTGGATTTTTCCGTGGTTTAAAGACGTTCTAAGTAGTGCAAGTAACGCGATGGACCCTCTAGAAGACAACAAACCTTAACTCGATTATGTGACCGTCTTGAACTGCCCTTTGAACCTTAGGGTTTGGGGCAGTACGGCGTGCCACATGTGAGGCGTTGGCTTGACCCTTCTACGGCTGGACCGTTGCTACTGAGGCACGAAGTGAATGTTTTTAAACTTATTTCATGTGTTGATCTGTTTCGGGAAAACTTGGGTGTTCGATTGTTCGATCGGAAAGTTTAACATTTTTTATTTATCCGGAATGTGATACAATATTTGGAATTCACAAATAGTTATGAGATAACTAACATGAATGTTATAAACATAGCACTTTAGTCTCACTTGATCGGTTGCCACGGAATTTTGATGTGATCAAAAGTCCGTCGCAATCACGTAGCGTACGCGGATACTCGCCGGTAAACTTAATAGACAGCTACGCCCCATAGCCCCGACCAAGTGACTGTAGGAGAACCCCGTCGCCGAAAGCATCCGTTCGGGTGCTCGCGGCAGCGGTGTTCCGCCTTGGTGCACTTCGTCAACGGCATCGGGGGTGCGGCCGTCTACTAAAATTTGCGACCAGCATTCGATCAAGATGTCGGGAATCTTGTTGAATTGCCCGACTTGATATTGAAAAGTGTTTTCGATAATGAGACTAAAATGCGGGGTTTATAATTGTTAGGCATGTGATGTCTAAGTAATTCATTTGATTAGGCATGTGATGTTTAAAGAAGTTGCGGATTCCAACTGTTGTAGTTTTACACTTTCTTTTCTATGACCGTAAGTGTAATATGTGATATCGCCGGTTTCGTTGGTATATGTCAACGACAATTGGGATACGCATGTTTACTTACGTTGATGACATGTGATGTTATGTGTTGCTGGATATGTTATATTGGATCGTCGTGTTTGAATAGCCGGGGGTTTTTATGTGAGATGAGTGTTTTTCATTTTCATTCATGTAAAAACTTGTATGTAATATTCTTTTATTGGGGCACTTCCAAGTTGCGGAAGATGTCACCTTTTGTATATTATTTACTTTTCCGCACTAGGATAGACCCAAGGAGGAGGGCACAAGTAACCGGGTTCTGGAGTCCAGTGGGAGACCAACTCGAGGAGTCGAGTCCGGGTCTCCTAACTCTAGAATTGGTAGGGTTACTTGCCGCTCTCGTAGGGGTCTAGGGGTGTGGGTTTGGCTATTTATCGCGACCGTGGAATCCGTGTTTTATACTGGCTCGTATTGAAAACACGGACGTCCTAGTACATCCAATATTTCATATGTTTCTTCTGCTGCGATATCTGTGATGTGATCATGTGATGTTCTGTGATAGATACAGTATATAGTATATATGATATATTATATAGGCGTTACTTATGTTTTACACCCGCACTAGCCCTGCCCCGCTCTGTCGTTAGTTACCTAACCTAACGGTGCACGAGGGGACATCGAGGCGAATGCGGATGGCATAAGTGAACGTCGTATTTATCTGTGATGTTTAGGTACTTAAATGATGGGACTTCATTAATATGATTAATGAAAGAGAAAGAAACCTAAAGATGTTGTGGAATCAAATTTCAAAAATAAAATAGGTAGCTACAGTTCTTGCTTTGCACAGCGGTATATGTGATATATCCTGCACCTTATTCGATAAGGAAAGGACCGAGATCCCTTCACCGGGAGTGACTCCTTTAGCAATAACTGGCAGATGCTACACACTCGGTTTGTCTTTTGATTGCTTTTAAGTGTTTTTGCTTTGCACAGTGATATATATGATATATCCCGCACCTTATTCGATGAGGAAAGGACCGACGATCCCTTCACCGGGAGTGACCCCTTTAGCAAAACTAGAAAAGCCTCGAAAACTCTCCATTTCAAAATCATTTGATTCTACAACGATATCAAGTTCATTACGCAATAGGTTTTCAGAAAAACCTGTCGTAGCCCTCCGTCATTTCAGATAAGTACTAGTTAGTATTCGTGCTACGTTTGTTGACTATGTTAAGGCGTAGTGTGCGGTAGCTAATTAGTGCTTATCTGCATAAGCATATGATGCGATTGAATTAGGGTAGTCGTACGACTTTGTTGACTATGTTAAGGGTCGTGTGGGTGGGTTTAATTCAATCGGGAAATGACGGGTTGAACTTGACTAGCACTTGTGATTTGTTGACTATGTTAAGGTCATATAGCTGCTAGGGGCAAAATATTATCGGGAATTTCAAGTGTTGAAATTTGCAATGAGATTGCATACCTTCTATGAGATAGTTGGATCCCGATACCCACTGCGAGTAAGAGTTACTCCTGGGAGAGTTTTACACATTACAATTAGCCGATCAAGTAGGTGTCTAGAAAGGTGTTAACGAGGTTACGCCTCTGGGAAAACGAGGTTTACATTAATTAGGTCCGTGCGAAAGCACGGGGGACCTCCCTCAAAGTACCGACACTGGCCTGGCTGAAAGATTAGCGAACTTGTAGTGTGTAATTAATCCCGGCTAGTCTTTCCTTTTAGGGTTTGAAGGAAGATTTGATAAAAAGCAGTGGGAGCCATCCTGATTAGATAAAATAATAACCAATCTGATCTTGCAAGAGCGCACGCTGAGTGTTTTCTTCTCTCTCTCTCTCTCCAGGTAGCGACCATATCACGCCTTAATCAAGATAATAATATGGATATTTGACCGAACCCGCTTGTTATTCTAAGCTGGGGAACGTTGGTCCCGCTCCAACTTATAATTGTTATAAGATAGAGCAAGAAATTGGGGATTACCAGAAAATGGTGACTTTCTTTGTTTGTTGTTGAAGCTTCATGAAGTTTTGACTAAGTGACCATTTTGTCTTCATGCTTAACCCTAACCATTCCAACTAACCATAGTCTATTCTCTACACCTAATCATGGTTGCCATATGACAAGTATTCATATTATTTTTCTTTTAAAAAACAACTTATCATATTCTTTTCTTCATCTTCTTCTTCTTCAACAAAGGAAGAAAGCTTGCCTCCATCAATGGCAACTTGAGAAAAAGAGTGAGAAATCCAATTCTAAAGTGAACCCACTTCCTATTTCTTCATCCTCTACCACTTGCCAAGTAGTATAGGGTGTTTTCTTCACAAGTTTCATGGCTTGGTGAAGTTGGAGCTTGATCTTGTGTTGCCTCGACGTAAATCATCTTCGGCATCGAAGTCGACGACCTAGCCCGCCCATTTCTCCGATGAAGCCGACGCTAGAGCCCGGGATCCGATGGTCGCAGCGAGGGGACTTCATCACGGAGCTATGGAGGTGGAGGACCGGATCTACAAAGGTTGTATTTCCGTTCACTTAGTTAAGTTGTTAACTAGTTACTTATTCGCCTAATCTCTAGTTAACGATCCGTATTAGGGTTTGTAGGCACTTGTAAAATTAGAAATTGGCATGGTTGATGCCTTGTGAGACCTCATTAGTGTGCCTAGGAACCCTACACAAGACACTATCGACAAAGGTCATGTTGTCCCCAACCATGCACGGGTGGAGGACCAGTCGCTGAGCCTCTCGCTGCGACGGGTCTGACGCAGAAGCGTCAACAAGATACATGACCCGAGGAAAGTTGTAGCTATCGTAGAAGCGGAGTCGTTTATGGACACCGAAAGCACCTAGCACGTGCATATCAATCCACGACGTGAAGTAGTGCAACGGAAGATGTACGGGCTTTACCCTCGGCTGAGTAGTGTCTGCCGCTAAGCTCAGGCCATGATATAGATGAGCTAGCCCTGCAATCCCAACGGCCACACGCGTCCCTATGACAATGCGGTAGGTCGGATAAAAAACGGATGGTCTCATGTAGCGAGGGTGCATCGGAAGTACAAACAAGCTCAAGCATAGACCGATGAACCCCAGAAAGAACGTCTCTTCATCGACGTCTGAAGCAGCAAGTTCTGCAAAAGGGACGACCGGGGTGTCTGGAATAAAGAAATTTTTTAGATCCGCTTCCGCCGTCGGCTGGTTATCCAAACCGAAACCAAATGGATCATCAAGCTTGGCGAATTTCGCGGCTTGTTTTGACAAGATTTCTGGACGAAGAAAGCAGGCGATGAAATCTGCGAAACCGACTCCGTGCCCTCCAGACTCTAAAAACAGACTTTCATAAATGTTCAACTTCTTGATTAGGCTCGGGAAACGATATTGAATGGCATTCTCTGGAGTGAGACCCATTACCACTGATTTGGTGGCAAAGATGTACTCATCAGGGGGAAGTATTTTCTCGTAATATTCCCCTTTGACGGGCAGGCCTGAAATTTCCACAAACTCCTCCAAGAAAATTGAGACTTCCCGGTCCGATGGAAGAAATGTGTGGGTTGGGATGTTCTACTGTTCCAGAAAATCCTTAACCCACTACACATGAGGCGCGGGATATTGGAAGAGGGAAGCAAATATGGCAGGATATAGCCTAAGCTTCAGCAGCAGTGACTTCTTGGCCGACAAGATATACCGGGCCTACTGCAGGTAGCCGACTGATTGGCAAGGAGTTGACCCTATCATGTAGACTTGTCCCCAAGGGCGTGTCTCGCCTTGACATATGCGCCGCTCCAAAATATCCAAAGCCATCAACGGCTGTATGGGTATTGATACCATAGAAGGCTGAAGGCGACCTTCCGAAGTCCAGTTGACCTCTTCTACAGTATAATTCACTTGAGGCGAATCGGCGTAATAAATTGCTGAAATGGGCTCTTAGGGCGCTGCACATGAGAAACTGCGCCGACCCTGGATAATCTGATTGTACCAAGACCCCAATAGGTGAAGAGATTTCTGCTCCGAGTCAAATCTTTAATAAGCGCGAAGACTTCCCGATCCATGGGCGCATCGGCGAAGGCGCTCTCTGAACGTACAAAAGGGAAAGAAGAGTCGGAAGCCATACTACCTACACAAAGAGAGACGAGGGTTAGTAATCAACGCTGTGTTCTGAACTCTGACACTTGGTACTTAAAAAATTGTACCGCACTGTAATGCAGAAGAAAGGGACAAAGAGGGGCCTATAAAATCAAGGTGACGTCCCATCATTGATAGGGCAGTCACTTATTAAAAATAAAATCCTAAGAGAATTCTCATTTAATGAGAAAGCTCATTGGGCTAAGGAGTTAAACTCCCTCGAGAGCTGTGCTCTGCCAATAGAATTCACATCTGTCAACTTTAATTAAGAGGGGCATAAAATTCCCCAAAGATTTCTAAGAGCTATGCTCTGTAAAAAAAATGGGATAATCTACCAGAACTCTTAAAAGCAAAGCTTTTTAATAGGGCAAAACTCCAATATTTTTAAGATCTGAAAGAAGAATCCTAGAAACTCTAAGAGTTCTTCATGGAGGATGAGTGATGCTCTGATTAATGGGTTAAGCAACCCAAGAATACATTTTAAGATCTACGATCTAAGAAGGTCAAAGCTCTGTTCATGGGTTCGATTATAATCCTTACCAAATTTTGGGACAGAGTTCTAACTCTAGAAATGATTTCTTTGGGCAGGGATCTAAACTCTAAAAGGAGAATTAAATTCTTAAAGAATAACAAGAGAAGATGAACAGCAGTCATCTTAAGGGCCAAAGGTCCAATTTATAAGCACAAGAAGTCGATTCAACTTCCAAGAAGATCCAACGGTAGAAAATCTGACACCGCTGCACTCACGTGTGAGCTACGTGAACACAACGGTGGGGGGAATTTGTTTCCCTAATAAAATAGCAAAGCTTTGTTCAAAATTTGAAAGGTAGCGCCAAGAGTTAAAAACTCTAAGGCAGCGCCTCACGTGCCTTGCACAAGCGCGCCAGCGCCAAGAGTTAAAAAACTCTGAGGCAGCGCCTTACGTGCCTCGCACGAGGGCACCAGCGCCAAGAGTTAAAAATTCTTAGGCAACGCCTCACTTTCCTCGCACGAGGGTGCCAGCGCCAGAACTAAAAGCTCTCTGTTAGACAGAGCCGTTGGATCAAAAATCTAACGGAGATGATAAATTATCAAAGTGCATAATTAAATTCTGCTGAGGAAATATCCCTCAAATCTTTCTAAATAAGAAATATTACTCTCTATAAAATAGAGCACCGTTGAATTAAAAATCCAATGGTGATTAAAAATCACCTATCTGCAGAATAAATTCTGTATGGGAAAATATTTCTCTGATCTTGTTAAAAACAAGAAAGATATGTTCTGTAAAACAGAAGTCCTTGGATCAAAGATCCAACGGTGGATAAAATCCCCAAATCAATTAAAGATCTCTCAAGAAGAGATTTCTTTAACTAAATCAACAAACTTATCTCTACTATATAAAAGACCCAAGACTTCAAGTCTTGTACAGAAGAACCCACCATAAACTTCAAAAAAAAGGAGAGAGCAAGCAAGAAGAAAGGTTTAAGAGGGAAGAAAGAAGAACACCTCTCTTTGAGGTAAATAAAAATAATAGAGATCAGAGTATCTCATCTGCATATCTAAGGGTTTAACCCTTATAAAAGAACTTAGTTCTTCCTATGGATCTGAGATCCATGAGACAAGTCTCCCACAAATGAGAATTTAATTCTCATAGGGATGAACTTGTTCTTGGGGATCAAAGATTTAGAAAAGAACAGAGAATTGAACTCTTCAGAATAGAATATATGAAGAAAACCTAGCGTCCAAGCGTCTCACATGTCCCTCACGTGGGCGCTGCTCAATAAAAAGTGCTTAGCACTCAATGGTTGGTGCTCAGCGCCAAGCGCCTCACGTGGGCGTTGTTCAATAAAGAGTGCTTAGCACTCAATGTTTGGCACTCAGCGTCAAGCGCCCCACGTGCCCCTCGCGTGGGCGCTATTCAACATAAAGCGTTTGGTACTCATCAGCCAGCGCCCAGCACTTAGCACCTAGCGCCTCACGTGCTCCGCACGTAGGCGCCATAAAGAGTGTTTAACACTCCACAAAAAACAAAAAAAAGGGAAAGTAAAATAAAGTATGAGTGTCAGAACCTATATATATGCTCGGTATTGTTTGCACAGAAAGGGGACTAAGCCCAATCAAGTGCTTGGCACTTTATTTAAATGACAAAGACTGATGGGGCTGAGCCCAAATTGACCAGATCCCTAATTCAGATCAACCGAGCACATGTGCTCATTATTTTCTAAGTTGGTCTTAGTCCCAAACACGACTATTGATCCTCCGACAGGATATTCATCTCACACCTCCCCTCAATCCGGAAATCGGTTCAAGGGTACATCTCTCCACACCTCTGATACATGTCGTTGTAATTCTTCAACGTCTTCAGAGAGGTTGTGGGTCCCGATAACCAACAACTTTTTGGTGCACTCCCAAATCAATGTGTACATCCCAATATGGACCGCAATGTTCTTAAACTAGCTACGGACCGAAACGTCCTTAAACTAACACAATAGAGCCCAAATGCTCACTTGTTGGATCTGAATGATCCCAAAATCCTGTTGAGTAGATCTTAGTCTAAAATTAGACTAATGTATCCTCAACAAACATTTAAGTTGATCTTAATCTCAAACGAGATTAACGATCCTTAAGTCAACCCAAACCCAAATCTAAGAATATACGGATTTGGACTAATCCACGCCCTACGGGCGACAACATAAATTAGTCTTCGTATACAATCCACTGGCAACCAAAAATAAAACAAACACACACGACACGGAGTGAATTTCTCGAGCAGGAGAAAGTGGTTATCGCTACGCGGTAACGTAATTAACTGTAGGGGCTTTCTCCTGCAGGGAAGAGCATCCCCACAATCAAAAAAACCCTCAGAAATGAGGGGGAATCTGACGAAGTCTGCTTCAACGGCTGGATCCATCCAAACCTCCGATACACGGTGCCATAAATTAGCTTGGCATCTTCGGAGAGGTGGACGGATAAACCCAAACAGCATCTACTCCCAAATTTAGGCAAGAAGATCTATCCCGGTTCGTCTCTGTTTTCGGCGGTAAACAACCCTGTTCTTGGAACCTCATGAAGTTCAGCCTAGCATGAGCCCTAACCCTTTTGCTGGCCTGTATCTGAGCCTAATCTGTCTTAGCTTCTCAATCTTGAGGGCTTGGTGGGCATCGGTTTTTTGGGAAGCCACCGTGAACCGATTGATGAGGAACTTAGGGAAGATACCCGATCGAACAGTTGTCAGAGGCACCACTGGAGCTTGCCCGAGATGCCTTGTTGCTTTAGTGGTGTTGATAGCCTTGCCCCCAGCTGGGGCCAAAGAAAGTCATTCAAACACCGACTTGCGTTTGGGTTGGGGCGCCTTCGATACCACCACAATTGGCCTCTTGTCTTTCGAGGCCGGTTTTTCTGTTACCGGAGCTTAAGGAGCTGGGATGACGTTAGCTGAAATGAACAGAATAGAGCCAAATGGTAGCAGCGGCTCCTTCCATTGTCGTCCGAGACTGGACGGGAGGACCGTCCTGGCGTCCATCTTCATCGTGTAGGAGATGGGAGCTGTGTCGAGAGCTGAGTTGATCCTTGGAGACATTTTGTTGCGTTCGGAGATTGCAATTTGAAATTTGTTAACCTGCACAAAGAAGCATGATTTCAGTACAGGCAATCGATATGCACATTGATTGAGTTCGCATGAACGTTTAACCCGAAATATGGGAGGAGAGATTAGTCCCACCAGGCTTGCCAGAATCTGTAGGGTGTTTTTCGTCACCCCATTAAGATGGGAATGCGCACGCTTGTCAGGCATGTACAGATTCCCCCTGCCTAGAGCAGATCGGGATTTATTGATTGTGGGGATCCGAATCTCCAGCAGCCGTAGACTAAGCTGCCGTTAATTACCCCTTGCTTTTAAAGCGAGAGAACCTCCGATTGACGGGTAAAACCGATCATGCGAACTCAATATTCCTTGTGCGTGTGTTGTGTTTTGAAAGGGTTTTGGATATATCGGGGGCCTCGCAGAGTTTACGGGGTCCCGCTACCCGGATAGCGGGCTGGGGGTCAAGGGGGCTAGCAGCCCCCTTACGAGGTGGGGGGCAGCGCCCCGTTAGAAAAATTTTCCTAATGGGAGATGTGTTTCTGGTGTGGAGTGCACGCAAAATGAGGGGTGGGGAGCGTCTTAAAGACGCATGCCTGGCGCGTGGGAGCTTGGCGCCCATGGGTCACGTGCCTGGCACGTGGGCGCTGGGCGCCCGCGGGTCACGTGCACAGCACACGACCGCTGGGCGCCAGCGTGTCACGTGCGCAGTATAAGATCGTTGGGCGCCAGCAGGTCACGTGCGCAGCACGCGACCACTGGTTGCCAATGGGTCACGTGAGCTGCACGCAATCACTGGGCGCTGAGCGTCCGCGGGTCGCGTGAGGTGCACGTGAGCGCTTATTTTCCGCGGGTCACATGCCCTGCATGCAAGCGCTGGGCGCCTGCGGGTCACGTGCGCGGCACGCGACTGCTGGAAACACCGGCGGGAAAAGAGGCTTAGCCCCTAGTTAGGAGTTGAACTTCCAAGGGGGCTTTGGAGTTGAACTCCTAACAGGGATTATGTATAGATTTGGAGTTAAACTCCTAAAAGGGGGGTTGATTTATGGAGTTAAACTCCAAGAGATCTTGAATGGAGATAAACTCCTAGAAATCTTTAGATCTTCTTTTGTGCCTCGGATCCTCCTGGAACAGGATTTTTGGAGATGGATATCCTTCTTCTTCCTTTCTGTTGGCCGGATTTTGGGGGAAAAGGGGAGGTGAGACTTAAAATCTCCCCTTTTAGGGATTTGATGGCAGATCCGAGCTCTCCTTCAAGGGTTTTATGGTGAAAAACTATTTATTTTTGGAAAAGAAAGAGTTAAAATCTTGGTTTAATTCAAAAAAGGGGGAAAAGGTTTAGAACGTTGAGGAAGGAGAAGGAGGCACAGAAACCCTAGATTTTTAGGGGAATAAAATATTAATTTTTTTATTTCATCATCACGTTTCCTTACATAGGCTTATAAATTTACATATAGCCCCTTGGGCTTTATAAAATCGCATTTTGCCTATCTCATGCCTCATGTGCTCTTTTCTTTTGCACATGAGTCATGGGCTTTACAAAAATTTAACTTTATGCTCATTTTTCTTACATTCATGCATAAAAAATTACATCAAAATTATTTATTATATGATTTCATTTTGGCTTGGGGGAGGCCGGCCGCGGGGCTCGACTTAGGCATGGCCCACTGTAGGGTGTTTTTTGTCACTCCATTGAGATGGGAATACGCGCGCGCTTGTCAGGCGTACTACAGATTCCCCCTGCCTAGGGTAGGCCGGGGTTTAATGATTGTGGGGATCCGAATCTCCAGCAGCCGCGGACTAAGCTGCCGTTAATTATCCCTCGCCTTTGGAGCGAGGGAACCTCCGATTAACGGGTTAAACTGGTCATGCGAACTCAATGTGCAGTGTACATGTGTGTTGTTTTGGAAGGGGGATTTGGATGTATCGGGGGCCTCACGGAGTTTTTACGGGCTCCCGCTACCCGGATAGCGGGCTGGGGGTCAAGAGGGCTAGCAGCCCCCTTGCGGGGTGTGGGGCAGCGCCCCGGCCCAAAAAATTTTTGAGGGGAACAGTGTTGGGGAATGTGTGTGTACATATGTATATATATATATATATGTATGTATGTATGTATGTATGTATATAAAAAGAGGGGGGAAAGGCATCCAAAGGATGCGTGGGGCCAGCGCCTCGAGCGCTGTGCGCTTAGGTGCTGTGCGCTTAGGCGCAAGCGCGCCACTTGTCGGCACATGGGCGCTTTGCGCTTGAGCACTGGGCGCTTGGGCGCAAGCGCGCCACGTGTCGGCACGTGGGCGCTTTGCGCTTGAGCGCTGGGCGCTGGCGAGAAACAGGGGCTTTAGTCCCAGAAATAGGGTTTAGAGTGGAGTTAAACTCCTAAAATGTTTTGTTTGATGAAAGGGGTTCTTCTTTTTCCTCCTCTGTTGGCTGGATCTTGAAGATCAAGAGATGTGAGATCTAAAAATCTTTTCTTTTTGAGATTTAATGGTAGATCCAAGTTCCTCTTTGTGGGTTTTGTGGTGAAAAACTATTTAGTTTTGGAAAAGGAAGAGTAAAACTCTTGATTTAATTCAAAAGAAAGAAGAAGGTTTGAAGCCTTCAGAAAAGGGAAAGATGTACAAACCCTAGGTTTTTGAGAGAATGAAAAAGTTGTTTTTTTATTCATCATCATTTTGCCATATATAGGCTTACATATTTACATATAGCCCCTTGGGCTTTGCAAAAATGGCATTTTTCCCATCCCATGGCTCATGTGCCATTTTATTTTTGCACATAAGCCATGGGCTTACAAAATATTGGCTTTATGCCCATTTTGCATACATGCATGTATAAAAAAATCACATAAAAATTATTTATTACATGATTTTGTTGTTGGCATGGGGAGGCTGGCCGCGGGCTCGACTTGGGTATGGGCCCGCTTGACCTGGGCTTGGGCCCACCTAGCTTGGGGGTTGACCTTGACTTTGACTCGGTCAACCGGGGTGCAAATTTTGACTTCAACAAAGTGCCCCCATCAATAAATGCACACCACATATTTGGGTCGTGTGCATGAAATTGATGGATCTTCTTTCACGTGGAGGCGACTTGCCTTGGTTCCCACTTTTTGGGATGCACTGCCCTTTTTACGACGTGGACTGTCGACGCTTAATGCATCTCCGAGACGGAGTATCCGTGGTAGACGTTTCCCTGGCCCGGAGTGATCTGGTTCCTACTTCGTAGGAAGCCTGCACTGCCCTTTTTTCGACATGGACGGTCGACGCTCTGATCCGGAGCGATTTGGTTCCCGATTTGTGGGAAGCCTGCACTACCCGTTTTACGACATGGACGGTCGACGCTCTGATCCGGAGCGATTTGGTTCCTGCTTTGTAGGAAGCCTGTACTACCTGTTTTACGACATGGACGGTCGACGCTCTGATTCGGAGAGATTTGGTTCCTGCTTTGTAGGAAGCCTGCACTGCCCTTTTTGCGACATGGACGGTCGACGCTCTAATCCGGAGCGATTTGGTTCCCAATTTGTGGGAAGTCTGCACTGCCCGTTTTACGACATGGACGGTCGACGCTCTGATCCGGAGCGATTTGGTTCCTGCTTTGTAGGAAGCCTGCACTGCCATTTTTACGACATGGATGGTCGGTGCTTGACGCGTCTCCGAGACGGAGTGTCCGTGGTAGACGTTTCCCTGGCCCGGAGTGATCTGGTTCCTGCTTTGTAGGAAGCCTGCACTGCCCTTTTTGCGACATGGACGGTCGACGCTCTGATCCGGAGCGATTTGGTTCCCGATTTATGGGAAGCCTGCGCTGCCCTTTTTACGACATGGACGGTCGACGCTTGACGCGTCTCCGAGATGGAGTGTCCGTGGTAGACGTTTTCCTGGCCCGGAGTGATCTGGTTCCTGCTTTGTAGGAAGCCTGCACTGCCCTTTTTACGACATGGACGGTCGACGCTCTGATCCGGAGCGCTTTGGGTTCCCGATTTGTGGGAAGCCTGCACTGCCCGTTTTGCGACATGGACGGTCGATGCTCTGATCCAGAGCGATTTGGTTCCCGATTTGTGGGAAGCCCGCACTGCCCATTTTGCGACATGGACGGTCGACGCTCTGATCCGGAGCGCTTTGGGTTCCCGATTTGTGGGAAGCCTGCACTACCCGTTTTATGACATGGACGGTCGACGCTCTGATCTGGAGCGATTTGGTTCCCGATTTGTGGGAAGCTCGCACTGCCCGTTTTGCGACATGGACGGTCGACGCTCTGATCCGAAGCGATTTGGTTCCCGACTTGTGGGAAGCCTGCACTGCCCGTTTTGCGACATGGACGGTCGACGCTTGACGCGTCTCCGAGACGGAGTGTCCGTGGTAGACGTTTCCCTGGCCCGGAGTGATCTGGTTCCTGTTTTGTAGGAAGCTTGCACTGCCCTTTTTACGACATGGATGGTCGATGCTCTGATCCGGAGCGCTTTGGGTTCCCGATTTGTGGGAAGCCTGCACTGCCCATTTTGCAACATGGACGGTCGACGCTCTGATCTGGAGCGATTTGGTTCCCGATTTGTGGGAAGCCCGCACTGCCCATTTTGCGACATGGACGGTTGACGCTCTGATCCGGAGCGATTTGGTTCCCGACTTGTGGGAAGCCTGCACTGCCCGTTTTGCGACATGGACGGTCGACGCTTGATTTGACTTTCTCTACTTCTTGCAGTGTCAGGGGTGAACTTGACTTGCTCTGCTTCTTGCGGCGTCGAGATTGGATTCTGACTTGCTCCGCTTTCTGCGGTGTCGGATTTGAAGTTGACTTGTTGATTGTGATTTTGGTTGACATCAGTATCGCTACACTGGAATATGGTACCAGGAGAGAATCATCATTTGTCATGAGAGAATTTTGGGATTGGTATTTTTGTCGGCATCTGCATTGCTGCACTGGAATAATGCCAGGAGCAACTCATCATTTGCGCTTGAAGGATTTGGGAATTGGTTTTTTTTTCGGCATCTGCATTGCTGCACTGGAATAATGCTAGGAGCAACTCATCATTTGCCCCGGGAGGATTTGGGAATTGGTGGCTTAGGAGACAGGTTTAGATCCCTATCGCCTAAGGCTTTTCAATTTTATGGGTCGTAAGGGTCTCATAAAAGCATTTTCTCCCTACGAGTCGAAAGGATCTCGTAAGTGTATTTTCTCCTTAGGAGTCGTGGGGACTCCTAAGTGTGTTGCTCCTTTGTGAGTCGTAAGGATCTCACGCGGGAATTTTCTCCTCACAAAGTCGAGAGGACTTTGCGAGTGCATTTCATCTCTTTTTTACGAGTTTGCGCCCTTTCGGGTTTTCACAAACTCGCCGGTAGTCCTGCTGTTTTTACTCACGGAGCCCTTTCGGGTTTTCATCCGTGCCCATTTTGCTTGTGGACATACCCTTTTTTATTTTTTTATTTTTGGTGGGACTTTGAATGTGGTCTCACCGGTAGGACTTGGGAGAGATTGGGATTGTTTTACGCTCGTGGATTGTATACGGTTTTGCAGGATGTATGATCCAGACCGTAGGGCCGAAATTTTTTTCGAGATTTTGTTGGCGTCTGCATCGCTGCACTGGAATATGGTACCAGGAGCGACTCATCATTCGCCACTTGGGGATTGGGGAGCGATGGCTTAGGAGACAGGTTTAGATCCCTATCACTTAAGACTTTTCAATTTTATGGGCCGTGAGGGTCCCATAAAAGCATTTTCTCCCTGCGAGTCGTAAGGATCCCGCAGGTGTATTTTCTCCTTAGGAGTCGTGAGGACTCCTAAGTGTGTTTTTCCTTCATGAGTCGTAAGGATCCCACAGAGGTTTGTTCTCCTCATGTATCATGAGGACACATGAGTGGGTCATCCTAATAGAGCATAATTCCAAAGGCGGAGACCAGCCGCGTAACTGGTGATTACGGTGGGGCATGAGGGTGATGAGAATTATTTGAGCCCGTGGATTGTATACGGTAGTCAATTTGGGGACTAACCGTAGGGCTGGGAGAATTTTGAAAAATTGGATTTTTGTTGGCGTCTGCATCGCTGCACTGGAATATGGTACCAGGAGCGACTCATCATTCGCCGTTGGTTTGTTTGTTTATTTTTGTTTTTTTTTACCGCGATTGCTCTATCATTTCAGCTTTTCTTATCGCGAAGGTCGCGATTGCCCTATCATTTCGGCTATTTATTCGCGGTTGCCCCATCATTTCGGCTTTATTTTCATTTTTATTTGTACTCGCTGATTTTTATTGCGAGTTGCCCTATCATTTCGGCTTTTCCTTTTATTTATTTATTTACACATTTTTTTTTACATTCCCAGTTTAACGACTTAGAGGTCGATTGTTCCCAGTTTAACGACGTGGTGGTCTTTTTTGCTTATCCCAGCTCCTTGAACTTTGATCTTGGCGGAGCTGTGTTGATGACCTAGCTCTGTGGCTTGCCGATACATCTGAGGATTGTGAGGTTCTTCCAAGCTTATATTGGTCCTCTGCCCAATCTTTGAAAACACAGCAGTCTTCAATGGTATGACTCGGCACTCTATGGTATGGGCAGCATGCGGGATTGCCGGTCATATTCATTTCATGTAGCCTCTTCGGAATAGGCAATTGCAGGCCGTTGTTCAAGGCTTTCTCGAATATATTGCGGACCTCATCCCTCCTGAAGGATACACCTTCTTTCTCTCCATTAGAGTAGGTGCCCATACTGATGCTGGTTCTTGAGGCCGATCAGTCTTTGGTTCGCCCTTTTCAGATAGTGGCACATGTCTGGGAGGATTGGGTTCCCGAAAGGCTTCGGTCTCCATTTGTATGGAATCGGCGGTCGTAGCTTGACTGTTCGCCAACACGCCTTTAGACAGTTCTATCTCTCCCGTCTTGTATTGCCTTTCGACCCAATCTTTGAAGACGAAGCGGTCCTCAATGGCATGACCTATCACCCTGTGATAGGGGCAATATTCTGGGTCGTCGGTCATATTCGCTTCTTGCGGTCTCTTTGATTCTGGCAGCTGTAGACCATTTCTTAGGGCGTCCCTGAATATCTTGTGGACTTTTTCCCTTTTGAAGGAATAGACTTTTTCCAGTTTTTCTTTCAGAGGCGATTCTCCTCCGGTGTATGTATCGGAGGGACTGGAGGCTGATCGCGGCTGTTTTTCGTGAAGGCGCTCCGCTCTTAGGTTGAAGGGGGGTGTCAGTTGGCTGCATCCGGGTATCAATCCCTGGCTCATGAACCAAAACTTGATTCTGCTGTAATTGCAATCGGGCGACTTGGGTCGCGAGATCTGCCGTGACGTTTGCCAATTCGTTGACATTGGATTGTACCCTGGCTAACTTCTCATCCTTGTCCTGAAGCTGCCTCTGAAGCCATCGGAATAATGCTTGTTCTGTAGCTCCGGTTATGACAACCGGGTCATCTTTATTGCCTGAGCACAATTTTGCAAGAACCACGGGCTCCTCTGGCTTATCGGCCTGAGAAGGCTCTTCATCATTTAGATCAAGCCGATGCTGGGCAGCGTCAACCATATCATCATCATGGCTGTGAAGAAGAGGAAGGTTCGTTTCTTCATGCCCGACCATTTAGATAGTGTGGATAACACATCCAGCCATTCTTTCATTGCTGGTAGCTGGTTTCGCAGAGCGGTCCGGGCTTTGGAAATTCATAAATTTTAACATGGTCGAAGCCCTAGCCTTTTTGTTGGCTCTATATCTGAGCCGCTTCTGCCTCAGCTTCTCGATTTTGAAGGCTTGGCGGGCATCCGTTATCCGGGAAGCCATCGTGAGTTGATTAGCGGGGAGCTTAGAGAAGACACCCGATCGAGCAGTTGTCGGGGGTACCGCTGGAGCTTGCCCGAGATGCCCCGTTGCTTCGTTGACGTTGATGGCCTTGCCCCCAGCTGGAGCGATGGAGGGTCGTTTGGAAAAGGATTTGTGCTTGGGCAGAGGTACCCTTGCAACCATGACATTCGGCCTTTTCCCTTTTGAGACCGGTTTGTCTGCTACCGGAGCTTGAGGAGCTGGGACGTCGTTAGCAGACACGAACATAATAGAGCCAAATGGTAGCGGCGGCTCCTCCCATTGTCGCATGAGACTAGCCGGGAGGACCGTCCGGGAGTCCATCTTCATCGTATAGGAGATGGGAGCCGTGCTGAGAGCTGAGATCGTCCTTGGAGACATTGTTGAAAAGTGATTGCTTGAATACCTGCATGAAAGAGCATTATTTTAGTATAAATATAGATATGTATATTGATTGAGTTCGCATGAACGTTTAACCCAAAATATGGGAGGAGAGTTTGGTCCCACCGGGCGTGCCAGAGTCTGTAGGGTGTTTTTTGTCACCCCATTGAGATGGAAATACACGCGCGCTTGTCAGGCGTACTACAGATTCCCCCTGCCTAGGGTAGGCGGGGATTTAATGATTGTGGAGAGCCGCGGACTAAGCTGCCGTTAATTATCCCTCGCCTTTGGAGCGAGGGAACCTCCGATTAACGGGTTAAACTGGTCATGCGAACTCAATGTGCAGTGTACGTGTGTGTTGTTTTGGAAGGGGGTTTGGATGTATCGGGGGCCTCGCAGAGTTTTTACGGGGGTCCCGCTACCCAAAAAGCGGGCTGGGGGTCAAGGGGGCTAGCAGCCCCCTTGCGGGGTAAGGAGCAGCGCCCCGGCCTAAAAAAATTTTGAGGGGAACAGTGTTGGGGAATGTTTGTGTACATATGTATATATATATATATATGTATGTATATAAAAAGAAGGGGGAAAGGCATCCAAAGGATGCGTGGGGCCGGCGCCTCGAGCGCTGTGCGCTTAGGTGCTGTGCGCTTAGGAGCAAGCGCGCCACGTGTCGACACGTGGGCGCTTTGCGCTTGAGCGCTGAGCGCTTGGGCGCAAGCGCGCCACGTGTCGGCACGTGGGCGCTTTGCGCTTGAGCGCTGGGAGCTTGAGCGCAAGCGCGCCACGTGTCGGCACGTGGGCGCTTTGCGCTTGAGCGCTGGGTGCTGGCGAGAAACAGGGGCTTTAGTCCCAGAAATAGGGTTTAGAGTGGAGTTAAACTCCTAAAATGTTTTAGTTGATGAAAGGGGTTCTTCTTCTTCCTCCTCTGTTGGCTGGATCTTGAAGATCAAGAGATGTGAGATCTAAAAATCTCTTCTTTTTGAGATTTAATGGTAGATCCAAGTTCCCCTTTGTGGGTTTTGTGGTGAAAAACTATTTAGTTTTGGAAAAGGAAGAGTAAAACTCTTGATTTAATTCAAAAGAAAAAAGAAGGTTTGAAGCCTTCAGAAAAGGGAAAGATGTACAAACCCTAGGTTTTTGGGAGAATGAAAAAGTTGTGTTTTTATTCATCATCATTTTGCCTTATATAGGCTTACATATTTACATATAGCTCCTTGGGCTTTGCAAAAATGGCATTTTGCCCATCCCATGGCTCATGTGCCATTTCATTTTTGCACATAAGCCATGGGCTTACAAAATATTAGCTTTATGCCCATTTTGCATACATGCATGTATAAAAAAATCACATAAAAATTATTTATTACATGATTTTGTTGTTGGCATGGGGAGGCTGGCCGCGGGCTCGAATTGGGCATGGGCCCGCTTGACCTGGGCTTGGGCCCACCTAGCTTGGGGGTTGACCTTGACTTTGACTCGGTCAACCTGGGCTTGGTCTCCCTCTGATGTTGTCTTCCGTCGATCTCCCAGTGGATTTGGAAGGTGATCTCCTGTTGCGTGCGGGTCTCAATGGGTTTTGAGGAGATTGGTGATTTGAGGAGTTTAACGCCGAGTACCTGCAAAGAAGTCTCATGGTGGTTTGGTACCACCGAGGACCCTTCGACGATCAAGTTAGTACGAGATCCGAGCAGAGTAACGGCTAAGTGGAATTAAAAATGGCTTATTTGACCCATCTGTGATGGGGGTTTATATAGTGGCGGCGGCACGCAGCAGCAGGCGCGAGAATCTCGCCGGCAGTTACGCTCCCGATGTCACGCTCGCGTAAAGGGCGGATCACCCATTAATGGGGATCGTGGTGGCGTAGAACGTGGGATGTTGCTGGCGGAGAATCTGCGCATGGCGAGATTTGCGGAGCGGCGGTTACGCCTGTGAGTGGTGGAGTTGGTCGGTCGGAGGACCGAGGAAGATGGCCTCGGCTGGGGGGCTCTAGAACGAGCGAGAGGGCCGAGGAGTATTGGTTCTGGGGCAGCTCGGGATGAGCTGAGAGGCCGAGGAGGCTAAATTTCAGGGGGCTCTGAGGTGAGCCAGCTTGTGCTTGCAGGTCGGGTACAGGGGTGGCCTGGTCGGCCCCTGTGGCCCTTTCTTCTGAGTTCTGGGACACGCCATCTGCCACGTGTCCTAATCTTGGAGACCACCAATATTGAGCATCATCATTAGCCCCCCACTCTTGTCCCGACCAGCTAGCGGGTCGGGTCAGGAGTAGACTGCCGGGCCGCCCGGGGTGAGTTCCCTCCTAAGGTTTCGTCGGGACGCATCCCCAGGCTGTCAGCTTTCTTTTTTGCCAGCGAATCAGGGCGAGATCTCTGCATTTAAGGAAGGTGCGCCGGTTCGTGCATCCTGTCACTGAAGCGACGGTCCACATGTCAAGCGTCGGTTGGCCGACGCGACGTGTGTAGATCTACGATGCCTGATGGGGTGTGGTCCAGTGTGGGAACGACAAGTGGAGCAATCGGAGCCATTGGACGCGAGAAGGCGTTTTTGGCGGGAGACGAAGGGCGCCGTTGGATGAGGTCGTTCACGGTGAAAAGTAGAGGCGGGGCCCACTCCAGTTCCCCTACTCTTTCATATTTCCTTTCTTCTAAGTTTAGGCTGCTCGGAGCTCTTCTTCTTTTGGATACATGGTTCATTCCCACTCTCTGGGTTCCTCGTTCCAGAGGTAGGCCAGCGGCGCGGCCGTGCCCCTGGCTGGCTCATGTCTTGCGTCGAATGTTCCTCCGGTGATAGGGCCGTCCGCTTCGTTGACGGCTCCCGGTGATTGTTCCGGTGGCGGCCAGAGACATCCACGGTCATCCGAGCCTTAGATGAGAGACAGTGGGGAGGGTGAGGATGGGGTCCCCCTTAAGAGGAAAAGAACAATCTCTCGTGCGCCGCCGTCGATTGTTCCTGAGGGGATTCCCGTGCAGGGGGTGATGCCGTCTTCATGGCTCCATCTGGGCTTTCCGCCGCTGCCGGCTTGCTCGTCGAGATGGAATAGTCGGCCGGGGGAAGGCTTCCGCACGACGCCCTGAGGGTCCAAATGGAGGCCATAGCCCAAGGGGCGGTCCAGGTACAAACTTCTCTATGCGTTGTTTTTGACCTTCCTTTCTTTGGCTCGAGCGCCCCCGAGTTTCTCATCCACTTCCCATCAGGTCCTTCAACACTGCGCCCTCACTATCTGTACGGAGGCCGAGGGGGCGTTCCACGCGCCGAGGCCAGTAGAAGCGTTTCCATCGGAGGTCAAGGGCCTGCGGCTTGACCTGCGTCTGGAGAGGGCGAGGGCCGATGTCCTGGTATCCCATGCAGAGGCTGCGGAGCTCGCCAGCTCAGCGAATCGGGGCGCCTGCCGTCGCCTGAGTGCATCCCACCTAGTTGCTGAGAGGAAGCTGGCGGATCTGGCCGATCGTCTCGCGGCCATGGAGAAGGAGAGAGACGCCAGTAGGGGGGATGCCAAGACGGCACTTTTAGTGGCCGAGACTACCAAGGCTCGGGCTAGGAAAGCTGTGGCCGATTACAAGGTGTTAGATCAGTTTTACGTCGAGTTTGGCAAGTATTCCGTCGTCGCGGGGAATAAGGCTCTGGATGACGTGAAGGAGCAGCTTCCCGAGTTCGCCGACGGCGAGCTCCGTGCTCGGGTCCTACTCCCGGCGACAAGGCCTCCGGCAGACAACGATGAGGAAAGCGAGGCGCACCCATGGTGGCAAAACCTCCGGTGGTGAAGCCTCCGGCAGGCCGCGATGAGCGAGGCGCAGGGGGGTTTGCGGCTTAGGCCCTTTTTTGTAAGCCTCCGGGCAGTTTGTAAGGCTGGGGAGCCCAAAGTTACCTTTGTAAAGGCTTTGCCTTTGGTAATAAAAAAAAATTCCTTTGGTTTCATCGGTTTGCACCTTATCTTCTGTTTGTGAAGAATGCTCGTAAAATACCTCTGCTTGCACTGTTGGGCTTCCATGTCAGGTCGGCTATCTGTCCAGCGATCGTTCGTCGAGTTGATTTCGGTCACTTGCCAAGCGTGCCGAGCGCTGCTGAGGAGGAGGCATCTCCATGGCCCCGAAGTCGAGGGGTGATCGCTCGGACTTGGATAGACCCGATGCTTCTTGTTGGGGCCTTGAATCCTCTGCATGTGATGGGCAGAGGGATGTCCGCCGCATTTGTGCCGAGCACGAACTGGTTCAGAGGATGAATGAGCATGAATGGGAAGCTTCTTGGTTGCCTCTTGGAGAGGGTTTCGTTCTCTGGCATCGTGGGTAGACAACTATTAGCCTGGGGTGACCGAGCGGGGTAGCCGCTCGGATGCCTCTTGCGAGGGCTTTGACCTCTGGCGTCATGGGTAGGGAGCTACCAGCCGGATATAGCCGAGCAGGGTAGCTGCTGAGCTGCCTCTAAGGGGGGCTTTGATCCTCAGCGTTGGAGGGGCTGTAAGAAATCCACTAAGGATGACCAGGCAGTGAAGCTGCGTGGTTGCCTCTTGGCGAGGGCTTTGATCTCTGGCGTCGTGGGTAGGCAACTACCAGCCTTGGACGACCGAGCGGGGTAGCCGCTCGGATGCCTCTTGCGAGGGCTTCGATCCCTGGCGTCATGGGTAGGGAGCTACCAGCCGGTGATAGCCGAACAGGGGAGCTGCTGAGCCGCCTCTAAAGAGGACTTTGATCCTTAGCGTTGGAGGGGCTGTAAGAAGCCCACTAAGGATGACCGGGCAGTGAAGCTGCGCGATTGCCTCTTGGCGAGGGCTTTGATCTCTGGCATCATAGGTAGGCAACTACCAGTCTGGGATGACCGAACGGGGTAGCCACTCGGATGCCTCTTGCGAAGGCTTCGATCCTGGCGTCATAGGTAGGGAGCTACCAGCCGGAGATGACCGAGCAAGGTAGCCGCTCGGTTGCCTCTTGTGAGGGCTTTGATCCTTCAGGACGGGGATTGAGCAGGGTTACTGTCCAGTGCCTCTTGGTGAGGACTTTGATCCCTGTCGGTTGTGGTAGGAAGCAACCAGCCGGGGATAGCCGAGCAAGGACTGGACTGCCTCTGGGAGGACTTTGGTCCTTAGCGTGGGAGGGGCTGTAAGAAGCCTACCAAAGACCCTTGGCCGGGCAGGGTTACTGCCCGGTGCCTCTTGGCGAGGGCTTTTGTCCTGAAGGATAGCCGAGCGAGGGATCTTCGGACTTGACTGCCTCTGGGAGGGCTTTTGATCCCTGTCGGTCGTGGTAGGAAGCTACCAGACGGGGATAGCCGAGCAGGGTTGTTCCCCTCCGAATGGCGGCCAAGACAGGGACGTCTTGCCTGAGATTCGGGGCAGATGCTATTTGGTTTTATCCGTCCACCTCTCCGAAGATGCCAAGTTGATTTATGGCACCGTGTATCGGAGGTTTAGACGGATGCGGCCGATGTAGCAGACTTCGTCAGATTCCCCCTTGTTCGAGGGGTTTTTGATTGTGGGGACGCTCTTCCCTGCAGGCGCAAGCCCCTGCAGTTATTACGCTACCGCATCGCGGTAACAACTTTCTCCTTCTCCAGAATTTCACTTCGTGTCGTGGGTGTTTGTTTTGTTTGTGGTTGCCCGTGGATTGTATACGGAGACTAATTTATGTCGTCTCCCGTAGGACGTGGATTAGTCCAAATCCGTATTTTCTTAGATTTGGGTTTGGGGTTTTGGTTTAAAGATACGTTAGCCATATTTGAGGCTAAGATCAACTTAAACGTTTGTTAAGGATACGTTAGTCTGATATGAGACTAAGATCAACTTAACGGGATCGTTTAGATCCGACAAAAGAGCATTTGGGCTCTATTGTTCCAGTTTAGGGACATAGTGGTCCATTACCAGTTTAGGGTCATGGTGGTCCATCTCCAGTTTAGGGACATGGTGGTCCAACATTCCCATTTTGGGGACGAATATTGGTTTAAGGACGCATTAGTCCATGAGTTTAAGGACCCCACAGTCCGTATTACCAGTTTAGGGACATGGTGGTCCAACATTCCCATTTTGGGGACGAATATTGGTTTAAGGACGCATTAGTCCATGAGTTTAAGGACCCCACAGTCCGTAGCAATATGTGGTTGTCGGGACCCGTCACCTCTCTGACGACGTTGAAGGATTACAACGACAAATATCAGAGGAGTTCGGAGATGTACCCTTGAACCGGATGTAAATTGATTTGAGAGAGTAATTGTGCTCAGTTCAATTTAATTTGAGGACTTACGTCCAGAATCGGGTTAAGTCCATTTGAAAATGTTTAACATTTTATTTGTGTTTGGCCTGTCAGGCCTTTATTTGGGCTCTGCCCTTTTTAATAATGCACTGCATTTTTTTATATTTGGTCTGATAGACCTTTTAATTGGGCTCTGCCCTTTTTTAATAATGCATTGCATTTTTATTAGGTCAGATAGACCTTTTAATTGGGCTCTGCCCTTTTTAATAATGCAGTGCATTAAATGTTCTGACAATGCCCCACGTGGCTTGTCAGGCGCTTTGCGCCAATTGAGGAGCGCAAGGCGCAAATTCATGTGGGGGTGACATGTGTCACGCGCTGGTGAGCACAAGTCTGTTAGCGCAGTGCGCTGCGCTAGTGCGCTACTGACATGTGGTGCGCTCTGGTGACTTACGCCAAACCAAGAGAGCAGTGCTCTGTTTTTAGGAGCGCAAGGCGCAGATTGACACGTGGCGCTCTCTTGTAGCTTGCGCCAGCCCAAAGAGCGCAACAGTGCAAATTTCAAAAGTGCAAGGCACTGTTTAATATCTTGATCAAATTTAGATCAAAGAAAACATGTTTTTCTTTTTCCAGAGAGGTTCTACCTTAAATTTCAAGAACCAGTGGTTCATCAAAAGGCAATGCCTTTATATAGATCAAAAGATCTAAAGAAGCAAATTACTTCTGTTTTATCTTTTTTCAATTAGATCTTCTTTTGATCTTTTTTCTCTTTTTTTTTATCCAAGATCTTGATCTTGTTCTTAGATCATTGATCTTTTTAGAAAAAATTCTTCTTTTATTCAAAGGTTTATCTTTTTTCTTTCTCTTTGAATTCTTCTCAAAGTTTTTAGAAGAGCTCTCTGTATTTCTATCTGTCTGTCTGTATATTTTAGACTTGGAGTCTAGGGGCCTTTATATAGTGCCAATTGATTTGTTAAATCGGTTAAAGAGATCTTTCTCTGATTGATTTAGGGATGTTTCCCCACCACTGGATCTTTGATCCTAGGGCTTCTGTTTTACAGAAGATAATTTTCTTATTTTAACAAGATTAGAAAGATCTTTCCAAAATTTTATTGTTTAAATTCTGGCACAGTTGGCGCAAGCGCACCTGCGCTTGACACGTGTCGCGCAGCGCAGAGCGCAGCGCAACTGCGCTGGCGCAACTGCGCTGACACGTGTCGCGCAGCGCAGAGCGCAAATCATCTGAAGCGTTGCTTCCTTTATTTTTATTTTAAAACAGAGTCTTGCTCTGATTGGGTGCGCTACCTTGGGCGCAGCGCTGGCGTGTCTGTTTTGGACACGTGGCGCGTTGCGCACAGCGCAAGAAATCTGAAGCGTTGCTTCAATTTTTCAATTTTTGAAATTCAAATAGAGCTTTGCTCTGATTGGGGGAAACAGAAGCGTTGCTTTATTTCCCGCCTTAGAATTTGAACAGAGTTTTGCTCTGATTGGAGGAAACAAATGCCCCCCCACCGTTGCGCTTACGTGGCCCTAAAACGTGAGCGCAACGGTGGCAGAATTCCAACCGTTGTGCTATCTTTTGGAAGTTGAAACGGCTCTCAATGCCTATAAATAGGACCTTTGGTCCCTTAGATGATTTTCATCTCCTCCTTAAGAATTTTATCCAGAGCCTTGCTATCGTTTTCAAGAACTTTTAAGAGTTAGAATTCTAGAGAATTTTTAGGTAAGAATTAGATTAAATTAAATTAATTTTAAGAGCCTTGCTCTTAATAGATCCCTGATCTAAAGAAAACTCATTTAGGATTTCACTAGAAGAGCTTTGCTCTAGATATCTAAAGAGAACTAAAGAGAACCCTATTAGGGTTCCATTAATAGAGCTTTGCTTTCTAAAAGGATTTTTCTTGCTTTTTCTTAATTCATTAATGGAGCTTTGCTCCTTCCAAACCATATAGAAGAACTCTTAAGAGTTTTTCATGGATCTTGGAGGTTAAAGATGGCATTTTATGTTTTGATGAATTATATCATCTTGCTTAATCAGTCTGTCTGATAATTTTGTTGATTTTCTTTTGCAGGAGTAATGGACGCCCACATGTACGATCTCGACGAAATTATCTCTTACGGGGACATCCGCCGACTCGGCCGTTCTCAAAATCGAGAGTTCACCAACGCCGAGTGTGCTGAAATCATGAGTCGCTTCGACGCATACAATGGTCAACTGCTTCCTCGGCGTTCCTCTTTCCTGAAGCTTATCGTGGGATCGATCTGGGAAGCGCTTCCCTTGTTCTGCACCGGTGTGCCACTTGGGGCATTGGACGTCGCCGAGGATAAGGTGCACTCGGTGTACCTGATGAACCTAATCTTGAAGAGACGGCGAGACAATGTTGTCGATCTCTTGCACCAGGCCTTTCAACAGTCCGCCATTCTTGCTGTCTACCGGAGGGTGGAGGACATCAGTGGAGATCCCGACGCCCGTGCTCGCGAAAGGAAGCACACTAGGATGGTTCGCCAGGCTTGGAAAGTCTTGGACAAGGTTGTTCCCCTCCGAAAGGCGGCCGAGACATGACGTCTTGCCTGAAATTCGGGGCAGATGCTAATAGGTTTTATCCGTCCACCTCATCGAAGATGCCAAGTTGATTTATGGCACCGTGTATCGGAGGTTTAGACGGATGCGGCCGATGTAGCAGACTTCGTCAGATTCCCCCTCGCTAGAGGGGTTTTTTGATCGTGGGGACGCTCTTCCCTGCAGGCGCAAGCCCCTGCAGTTAATTACGCTACCGCTTCGCGGTAACAACTTTCTCCTTCTCCAGAATTTCACTTCGTGTCGTGGGTGTTTGTTTTGTTTGTGGTTGCCCGTGGATTGTATACGGAGACTGAGTAATGCCGTCGCCCGTAGGACGTGGACTAGTCCAAATCCGTATTTACTTAGATTTGGGTTTGGTGTTTTTAGTTTAAGGATGCATTAGTCGCGTTGCGGCTAAGATCAACTTAAACGTTTGTCAAGGATACGTTAGTCCTGTTTGAGACTAAGATCAACTTAACGGGGTGATCCATTTAATATATGGTCGTCGGGACTCGTCGCCTCTCTGACGTCATTGAAGAATTACAACGACAGATGTCAGAGGAGTTCGGAGATGTACCCTTGAACCAAGGTCGATTTGGAATTTTATCGTTCATTTGAGTGTTTAAGGATACGTTAGCCGTATTTGGGGCTAAGATCAACTTAAACGGGACCGTTTAGATCCGGCAAAAGAGCATTAGGAGGCTCTATTGTTCCAGTTTAGGGACGTAGTGGTCCATAATCCAGTTTAGGGACGTTTCGGTCCAATATCCAGTTTAAGGACGTTTCGGTCTAATATTAGTTTAAGGACGTCTCGGTCCGATATTAGTTTAGGGACGTCTCAGTCCGATATTAGTTTAGGGACGTCTCGGTCCGATATTAGTTTAGGGACGTCACGGTCCAATATTGGTTTTAAGGACGTCTCGGTCCAATATTAGTTTAGGGACGTCTCGGTCCGATATTAGTTTAGGGACGTCTCGGTCCGATATTAGTTTAGGGACGTCTCGATCCGATATTAGTTTAGGGACGTCTCGGTCCAATATTAGTTTTAAGGACGTTTCGGTCCACGAGTTTAAGGACCCCGCAGTCCATATTCATGTGTGATCGTTGGGACCCGTCGCCTCTCTGACGTCGTTGAAGGATTACAACGATAGATGTCAGAGGAGTTCGGAGATGTACCCTCGAACCGGAGATAAATTGATTTAGGAGAGCAATTTTGCTCAGTCAATTTAATTTGAGGACTTACGGCCAAAATTGGGTTAAGTCCAGTTGAGAATATTCAACATTTTTCTTGATTTTTGGCCTATTAGGCCTGTGCTGGGGCTTTGCCCATATTTAATAATGCACTGCATTCTATTCTGGCCTGCTAGGCTTTTGATTTGGGCTCTGTCCCTTTATTTATGATGCAGAGTATCTATTTTAGTTTGGGCTCTGTCCCTTTTTTAAAGCAATGCATTGCATTTTATTAGACCTGTTAGGCCTTCTTTAATTGGGCTTGGCCCCTTTTGTAACCAAGGCAGTGCATTTGTCTGGCGCTTTGCGTCGAGTAATGAGCGCAAGCTCATATGGTGATGACACGTGTCATGCTCTGGTGAGCGCAAGCGCACGAGCGCAAGCGCAGTAGCGCAGTGCGCTGTGCTAGCGCGCTGCGTTGTTGCGCTACTGACACGTGGCGCGCTCTCAGCGAGTTGCACCAATTCCAGAGAGCAAAGCTCTATCTTAAGAGCGCTTAGCGCAAGTGGTTCTATAGCTGACACGTGGCGCTCTCTTAAGAGCGCAACGGCGCAGTTTGGAAGTGCAAAGCACTAAGAATCTTTTAGATTCAAGAACGGAAGTGCAAAGCACTATTTAATTTCTTGATCTAAATTAGATCAAAGAAAAATAAATTTTTCTTTTGTTTGAAGAACCAGAGGTTCTTAAAAGTGCAAATTACTATTTTTTATTTTTATTGTTTTAAAGAACCAGAGGTTCACAAGAAGTGCAAAGCACTGTTTATTATGTAAAGATCATTGATCTTGTTTTTAGATCAATGATCTATTAGAAGGAATTTCTTCTACTTCATGAAGGTTCTTTACCTTTTTCTTGAAATCTTCTCAGAGTTCTCTCTGTTTAAAGTTCTTGATTTTTCAAGAAAATATTGATGCCTTTGAATTGAGGCTTAGGGTCCTTTTTATAGTGCTCACAAGTTAGTTAAATTTGTTAAAGAGATCATTCTCTGAGTGATTTGGGGAATTTTTCCCACCGTTGGATCTTTGATCCAAGGGCTTCTGCTTTGCAGAAGAAAATCTTCTTATTTTAACAAGAACAGAAAAGATTTCTTAAAATCTTAATTCAGTTTGGCGCAGATGCCCCAGCGCGTGACACGTGTCGCGCAGCGCACAGCGCAGCGCAACTGCGCTAGCGCATCTGCGCTGACACGTGTCGCGCAGCGCAGAGCGCAGCGCAACTGAAGCGTTGCTTCATAAAAATAGAGCTCTACTCTGATTGGGCGCGCCTTCTTGGGCGTTGCGCTGACGTATTAGCGCCTGACACGTGGCACGTTGCGCCCGAGACTTGAAGCGTTGCTTCAAAATTTTGAATTTTGAATTTGAACAGAGCTTTGCTCTGATTGGGCGAAACAAATGCCCCCCCACCGTTGCGCTCACGTGGCGCACACGTGAGTGCAGCGGTGGCAAGCCCTTGACCGTTGGATCAAGAGGCGAGCTCAAGGGGCGCAAGCGCCTTATAAATAGGGCCTCTGACCCTTAGAAAATCTCACCATTTTCCTAGATTTTGATTTTCAGAGCTTTGCTCTCGCTTAAAACTCCAGAGCTTTGCTCTCGTTTCCAGAACTTTAGAGCTTTGCTCTCATTTTCCAAGTTAAAAAATTTTAGGTAAACTTAATCTTAGATTAAATATTTTAATTAACTAATAGAGCTTTGCTCTTACAGATCTTTCGATCTAAAGAGATCCCCATTGGGATTTTATAAACAGAGCTTCGCTCTCAAAAAACTTGCAGATCTATAGGGATTTTGTTCATAGGTTTTAACCCATGAACAGAGCTTTGCTCATAGATCATCTGTAGATCTTTTAGATCTGATAAAAAAAATGAAAAATTTGCGCTGGTTTTTTGTGGATTTTCCAAGATTTCAAAATTTTTAATTCTTTTAAATGTAGACATTTTCTAATGGACCTTTCCATTATTACCATAGAGCTGTGCTCTTTTTTTTTAAGGAATTTTATTCCTTTGAGACCAGAATTTGACAAGTGTCATTCTGTGACAGAGCTTTGCTCTGAAAGAGGAGATTTTCTCCTTGTCTCTAGGGATTCTTCCCCCCCTTTTAAAATGGGAATGTTTCCCCGGGGACCAACTGACAATCTCATCCAATGATGAGTTTGTCTTATTAACTGACGTATTGTCATTTCGATTTTGTGGGTCCCTCTTTGGTCTCCTACTCACTGCACTGTGGTGCGGTGTAATTAATTAATTTTGATTTTAATTTAATTAATGCATTTTCTTCTTTCAATGCCAAACGTTGGGATTACAACACTAACGGCTACATTGTTCTTTTGCAGCGATCATGTCTGAAGACACTTCATTCCCGTTCGTCCGCTCGGAGGAGGGATTTCCCGAGGCGCCCTTAGACCGTGAAGCCCTAACCATGATTAGAGAGTACGACCTTGAGTACAAGAAACTCCACCTTTGGGGGTCTTGGTATAACCAGATTATTATGGGTCGACGCAGCTTCACCTGCGCGGTGCCGTCAGAACCTATCACGGCAATTCACTACGCTAACCCACCTCCAGTGCAGTATGCCGTGGAGATGATAGACTGGACCGCGAACAGCTTTCTTCATCCCGCTATGGATGCGGTTCCGGTTCAGCGTCCTATGGTTTTGGATATCCTAGGACGCCGTATCTGTCAGGGGGAAGCACGGCCCTGGGGGCAATCATATAACCTTGGTTTGATTCCCCGTCACCCGATTGGCTATCTGCCGTGGGCCCGGTACATCCTGTCGACGAAGAAGTCACAGTTGATAAGACTAGGACTGTATACCGCGGTCTACGTCTCTCTCTTCCAATACCCTACGCTCCCCACCTGGTGGTTCAAGGCTTTCTTAGAGCAATGGAATATTCCCACCCACACTTTCCTTGCCATGGATCGGGAAGTGTCTATTTCTTTGGAGGAATTCGCGGAGGTATCCGGCCTACCGGTCATGGGGGAACACTATGAAGAGCTGCTCCCGACAGATGAGTACATCTTTGGTGCTAAGCCGATGGTAAGGGGGATTACGCCGGAAAATGTCGTTCAACACCAATTCCCGAGCCTGATCAAGGTGTTGAACATCTACGAGTCCCTCTTCATCGAACACTGGAGCCGAGGAGTTAATTTTGAGGACTTCATTGCTTCGCCAGGAGCCGTCAAATCTGCCATCCTGGATGATCCTTTTGGCCTAGGTTTGGATAACCTGCCGACGAAGGAGATAGACCAAAAGGCTTTCTTCCTCCCAGACCTCCCTACCATATCTTTCGCGGAAATTGCAGCCCCTGGGATGGATGAGGAGGCCTTTTTCTTAGGATTTCTCGGGCTGTGGCTGAGTTGGTTCGCGATCCCAATGCATTCTCATCGCATGCGGCCCTCTGTCTTTTATCCAGCCCACCGCATGGTCATCGGGGTAAAGGTGGCCGTGGGGATTGCCGGCCTGGCGCACCTATATCATGGCCTCAGCCGAGCAGCGGATGCCAACGAGCCCGGGGTACTGCACATGGTCTTCCCGATGCACTACTTTGCATCGTGGCTCGAGCTACACACGGCGGGTGTCTTCGGTATGCATAAAAGGCCTTCATTCTTTGACAAGTGCGGTTTTCCTCGCATTTTACAGCTGATTGGCTCATCAATCGTGACCCCTTCACCACGGGAAGCCAGAGGTTTACTGCTTCGCCCTCACACCGTTGGAGTCGGGATGTCCTTTATTGATAAGGTATTAACCATTGGAAAAGCGTCCACCACTGCGGTGCGACCACTACAGGACTCCTTCAAGGATGGAGTTTCAGTGTTAACAGCCCGGGAGATCCTTCATTTGTATTCTATTAGACCGGGTTTCCTAGTCTTCAGGCAGGGCAGTGCAGCAGTCTTTATGAGATATAACCCGCATCGTTTTGCCTGACAACTAGGTTACGATCAAGGGGTACCCTTAGAAGCTTTCTTACTGGAACCTGCTGTCAATGAAGAAGGGATGGAGAACGCGTTACACCACTTCATGCGCCTGAACACGGGTTCTCGTTTTTTCGTTAGCACGCCGGCCTGTGCTCCACGACTCCTTAATGTATATAAATAGTGGTACAATCATGCGACGGGGGCTATTATAAAGGAAGAGAGGCGAGTGTTGATCGACCGTAAAGAAGTACCCCCCGGTACCAATCGTAACGCTCCCTTAGCGCCAAGGATCCTGGTGGTTCCTCCTCTAAAAGATGCTGGGGGCAGACCATCACGTGCGCAAAGCCCTCCACGTGAGCTGCCGCTCCCTGATATCACAGACGCACCTCCCGCACCCTGTGCTCCAGTGGAGATAGTGGTTGTACCCTCGCCGGAGTCTGGCGTGGGTGCAGACATCGGGACCCGTCGTCCCAAAGTGGCTGCTAAACGGAAGTCGATCCCCCGCGAGCCTAGGGTCGGGGGTCAAAAGAAAAAGAAGTCGCTCTTCGCTGCGGATGTCGTGTTCGGCCAGGAACCCCATGCTCCTCATGCTGAAGGTCTGCTCGAATATGGGACTAACGCAGGGTTGGTGATGCCGCCGCCGGACGATACAGACTTGGAGGCTGCTCTCAGAGCTTCGGCATGGTTGGTGAAGCGTGACGCGTGGCTGGCTAAGCTTGCGCAATCAGGTAACTACTAGTCGCCTTTTCTTTATTGCTACATATCCTCTTCATTATTTTTGACTAACGCTTTTCTTTCTTTTCTTTCAACAGGCATCACTGATGAAGAAGCCATTGCTGCTTCTCTGAGGACTTTTCAGGAGGAGGAACGTCTCAGGGCATCTATGGGCCTTAGTAAGTTTCAACTCATCAAGTTTTTCATTTTCCTTGTGTTATGGTCGATTTAACCCTTCCCTTTTAATTACAGGAACCTCAATGCCGTTCCTTCCTAGCGACGCAGATGTTGTACCAGCTGCCGACGTTCCTGCTTCTTCTGGGCCACCGCAGGAGATTCGTCTTGAAGAGCCGATGAGAGATGCCTTAAAGGCTCTGGAGGCATCCCTGAATGAAGACGATGATGCCTTGAAGGAGGCGTCACAGAGGTCCCTCATGACCGCTCGGGAGGAGAGGAAGCGGTTGAGGCGTGAGGCGAAGGCGCGCAGGGCTGCCTTGGCTATGGGAGCGGGCCCCAGCACCGCCCCTTGAGCTGATACTCCCTCCGAAGAGGCCCCTGTCGCCCTATCCACTGCCCGCAGAGAGGTGGCGCGAGCAGTTCGGAGCGCAAACGGTAAATCCGCTTCAGGTAATATTTCTCTCAGAGTTTTTGTTATAAGGATTTTAATGTCATTGGTCCTTATATCTCTTATCTTTGCAGGGCCAAGTCCGATCGAGGGAGAGGCGGAAGCCGTCGATCCTAGGGGAACGGAGGAGGCGATGCCTGCCGAACTCGAGCCGACAGTGGGTCATATCGTTGAGGCCATGGAGCCTGAAGTGGAGGTCGAGGGGCCTACCGCCGAGAAGGTCATTGATGCCGAACCTGAAGCGGTGGCAGATGATATGATCATTATAACTGAGTCCAGGGTGGTGGCGGCTGAGGCGCTCGAGGTCGGCGGTCCCCTGGCGACGGTAGACGATACAACCGCAGCTACTGAACCTGAGAGAGTAGTGGGTGAGGTGGCCATGATTCCCGAGGACGAGCCAACCGCTCCCTCTCTGGAATCTGGCAATACTCCAATCATAGCCCTTCCTGTCTATGGCCCTCCGCCGTCCCCGGGTCTTGCTAGCACGACGACGGTCCCCATCGAGTCGGGTGACGAGGCCACGGGCGGTGGTCTCATGTCGGTAGAGGAGGGAGTCGCCTCCGTTTCAGCTGGGAGCTCCTCAGGTGAACCCTAAGTGGCTGCTTTTCTTTACTTTACAACCTTTTCTGACAAGTTCACATTTTCGTCATGCAGGTGCAGCTAGTGCCGATGCTCCACTGCTCGAGGGAGCGCCTTCAACGACTGCTTTGGCGGTGGTCACCTCTCAACCTTCTCTCATACCCTCGAAGATGTTGGAAGGTATGTGTTTACGATTTATTAATCTTGTTTTCCAGACATATAATTCGTGTACTAAAGTCACACTGTTGTGTTTTCAGGAGTGCTTTTTGATCATGTATATCAGATGTTTCTCCCACACTTTTCCTTCCCATCTGAGCTTGCTTCTTCCTCTGGTGGCGTTGGTGAGTATGATTTCCGTTGACATCCCTCCTCTTTTTTTCTTATTGATGGAATTACCTCTAACCTCTTTTTCTCATCTCAACTGCAGTGCTACAGATTGAAGGAGGGGATGAAAGATCAGCTGCGCCACCAGCCCTTCCGACCTTGCTACCTGTCTCAGCTGGTACAATGACCATCATATTGGTAACTTTCCTCTCTTTATTTTCTGTACTGTTATCTGATCGCATCCTGTTTCTTTCAGCTGTCGTTCTGGCTTTGGCGTCCTTCGAACCTCGCATCACAATGCCGGCAAGTCCTTATCTGAGGAGTCTGTCTTCAAAAGGCGCCGCGAATAGTCTGCGCATGTTGAGTGACTATGTCGAGGAACTCGACGTTGAAACTCCTACATCTGCCGCAGACTTCGCTATGGTGGTTAACCCGATGCTAGCAATACTCGTGAATTTTCATGATGAGGGCATCATTGCATCCTGGGTTAACCATTGTAAGGAGATCGAGGGTCGCCTATATCAGTTGGAGTCGCTGCGTCCCGCTCCCGAGACCGTGGCTGCCAGTAATCAAAGGACAGCGTGGATTGAGCAGAGCGCTCCTTACTTCCGCCATCTCGAACAAGAAGTCATTTCAAGGCGTAAGGAGCGTGGCGAGACTTCGAGCAAGTCTGCTCAACTGCATGCTCGGGTGGAGGCCAATGCCGCACGGCTGAAGGTTATCTTTGAGGGCCTCCTGCAATGCCTCTCCGAAGGGTTATCATTGAGGCAAAAACTTGACGTTGTCGAGCGAGCTGCAGCCAGCCAGGAAGCAGCCCAGAAGGCGGCAGAGGAGCAACTTTCATCCTTCTTGCAGCAGCGGGCTCAGGTGGAGGCGGAGGTGGCCGCGGCTGTCACTCGAGAGGAAGCGCTGAAGGAAGTGCGAGAGCAGCTTGTGAACTTACTAAAGACACTTCCTCCTCAGTAGCTATCCATTTTTGTATCGTTCGTTCTTATAGATAAAAGAATGTATATGTATATTTTTTTTTATCCTTTGACATAATGTATCCTGTATCCGATCAAGTTTATGAATAAAAGATACACACTTTCTTTTGCAATATCTTGTATGCTCTTTTGTTTTCTGCCTTTACATCATGATGTTGTCGATGAACCTGATTGGCAGACAACTCAATTTTTCCAAGAGATAGCGATGGCTTAGGCCGCCGGTTCAGATCTGCCGCCTAAGACTTTTCAATTCTATGAGCCGTGAGGGTCTCATAGAGATTTTTTCTCCCTACGGATCGAGAGGATCTCATAGGTGGATTTTCTTCTTAGGAATCGTGAGGATTCCTAAGTGTGGTTTTCTCTTATAAGTCGTAAGGATCCTATAAGAGAATTTTCCCTCTTACGAGTCGAGAGGATTCGTAAGCGGTTGTTTCCCTCCTCGTCGAAATTCGACTTCGGAGAGTGAGACCCGTGAATAGTATGCAAGAGACCAGTTTGGATTGACTTGCAGGGCCCCATTGCTCAAAAAGCAAGCTTTTCGATCCTTGCTGTCTGAGACTTCTTCTTACAAATTGAGACGAATCGGGTATTTATTTGCAGTTGTAGCGGAACAGTTGACATGAGTTAAGAAGCTCTCGTCATGGAGTGTTTGTATCCGTGAATCGAGGAGTTTGCTAGGGATTATTTGTTTCCCAAGCGCCAAGGATTATTTGTTTCCTTGTGGTTTGAAACGAGTCGAGGGTTCCCATGGGGGCTCTGGTGGCTCTGCGGATCGACGCGGATCAGGAGGCTCTCGTCAAGAAGTGTTTGTATCCGTGAGTCGAGGAGTTTGCTAGGGATTATTTGTTTCCCAAGCGCCAAGGATTATTTGTTTCCTTGGGGTTTGAAACGAGTCGAGGGTTCCCACGGGGGCTCTGGTGGCTCTGCGGGTCGACGCGGATCAGGAAGCTCTCGTCAAGGAGTGTTTGTATCCGTGAGTCGAGGAGTTTGCTAGGGATTATTTGTTTCCCAAGCGCCAAGGATTATTTGTTTCCTTGGGGTTTGAAACGAGTCGAGGGTTCCCACGGGGGCACTGGCGGCTCTGCGGGTCGACGCGGATCAGGAAGCTCTCGTCAAGGAGTGTTTGTATCCGTGAGTCGAGGAGTTTGCTAGGGATTATTTGTTTCCCAAGCGCCAAGGATTATTTGTTTCCTTGGGGTTTGAAACGAGTCGAGGGTTCCCACGGGGGCTCTGGTGGCTCTGCGGGTCGACGCGGATCAGGAAGCTCTCGTCAAGGAGTGTTTGTATCCGTGAGTCGAGGAGTTTGCTAGGGATTATTTGTTTCCCAAGCGCCAAGGATTATTTGTTTCCTTGGAGTTTGAAACGAGTCGAGGGTTCCCACGGGGGCTCTGGTGGCTCTGCGGGTCGACGTGGATCAGGAAGCTCTCGTCAAGGAGTGTTTGTATCCGTGAGTCGAGGAGTTTGCTAGGGATTATTTGTTTCCCAAGCGCCAAGGATTATTTGTTTCCTTGGGGTTTGAAACGAGTCGAGGGTTCCCACGGGGGCTCTGGTGGCTCTGCGGGGCGACGCGGATCAGGAAGCTCTCGTCAAGGAGTGTTTGTATCCGTGAGTCGAGGAATTTGCTGGGAGGGTATGGTTCCCTCTTTGTTTATGCCCTTAGATTGTATACAGGGATCGATGTGATCTTAACTGTAGGGCAAAAAGTTTCATTCTTTCATTTTTTTTATTCTTTCCGCGATGCTCTATCATTTCAGCTTTTATATCACGAAGGTCGCGATTGCCCAATCATTTCGGCTACTTTTCGCGGTGCCCAATCATTTCAGCTGTTTATTTTATTTCCACTCGCTGCTTTTTATTGCGAGTTGCCCAATCATTTCGGCTATTTCGCATGCATACATTTTACTTGCTGCTTTTTATTGCAAGTTGCCCTATCATTTCGGCTATTTCGTATGCATGTGCGGCTTACTGGCTTTTCGCCGTAAACCTGAACTTGTATACTGATTTTGGCATCAGCACCGCTACAACTGGGATGTTGCCAGGAGCGAATCATCATTTGCCTCTGTCATTTTCGAACAAAAGAGGCTTAGCGACCAGGGTTAGGGTCCTGTCGACTAAGGCTTTTGACTTTATGAGCCGTAAGGGTCTCACAAAGCTATTTCTCCCTACAAGTCGTGAGGATCTTATAGGTGTATTTTCTCCTTAGGAATCGTGAGGGTTCCTAAGTGTTTTGTTCCTCTGTAAGTCGTAAGGATCCTACAGGAGGGTTTTCTCTTTGTAAATCGAGAGGATTTACCAGGGTTATGCGAACATATCCCCAGTCTCGGATGGACCTTGGTTAGGGAAATGTTTATTCGCGCCCGTGGATTATACAAGGGTCAGTATTGAGCCACTTGTAGGGCAATATCGAAAGTTGTGGGGTTGCTTAAGCACAGGTTTAGATCTCTGTAACTTAAGACTTTCAAATCTTACGAGCCGTGAGGGTCCCATAAGAGCGTTCTCCTTACGAGTCGTAAGGATCTCGCAAGTGTATTTTCTCCTTAGGAATCATGGGGATCCCTAAGTGTGTTGCACCTTTGTGAGTCGTAAGGATCTCATGCAGGTGGTTTCTCCCTACAAGGTCGAGAGGACCCTATAAGTGTCCTTTAACGAGGTTGCGCCCTTTCAGGTTTTCACAAACACTCGCCGGTAGTCCTGCTGTTTTTACTCACGGAGCCCTTTCGGGTTTTCATCCGTGCCCATTTTGCTTATGGACATACCATTTTTTTTATTCTTTTTATTTCCTTTTTCTCTTTTTTTTACGAGGTCGCGCCCTTTCGGGTTTTCACGAACACTCGTCGGTAGCCCTGCTGTTTTTACTCACGGAGCCCTTTCGGGTTTTCATCCGTGCCCCTTTTTGCTTATGGACATACCGTTTTTATTTTATTTTATTTTTATATATATTTTTTTTTATATCTCGTCAGTCTAAAGATGCTGCGGTAGTAGTTTAAAGACGTTTCGGTCTGCTATTAGTTTAAGGACATTTCGGTCCGCTGTTAGTTTAAGGACATTTCGGTCCGCTGTTAGTTTAAGGATATTTCGGTCCACTGTTAGTTTAAGGACATTTCGGTCCGCTATTGAGAAGCTGACTACTGCTTATAAAGTTTGAGCTTAGGAAGATAGCGAGCGGACATAGTCGTCGTCATCTATCGTTGACCTAGACTGTGGCTCATTAAGCGTAGTATTTCTTTAGGAAGCGACCGTTTATTGGTCTGAAAGGCCTTTCACCGTGCATGTCCATGAGTAGATAGGCCCCACCCTGGTAAACTTTATCTATGATGTACGGGCCTTCATAGTTCGGCTCGAATTTTCCCCGCTTGGCGCGATTGGGGATCATAGGCCTTTTGACCACTAGCACGAGTTCGCCTTGGTGGAATGTCCTCGGTCGGGTCAATCTTTCATATGAGCGCATCATCTTTGCTTTATAAGCTTCCAGATTTTGTTGCGCTATGAGCCTAGTTTCATCAAGGGCGTCAAGCTCCTCAAGCCGAAGGTGAGCATTTTCTTCGTCCGTTAGCTCGTGGTGAACTGCCACTCGTAGAGAGGGTAACTCTATCTCGAGAGGGAGTACTGCTTCCGTACCGAACACCAACGCGTATGGCGTTGTGTTTGTGGCTGTCTTGAACGTGGTTCGATACGCCCAAAGAGCTTCTTGCAGTCTCTCATGCCAGTCTTTCTTATTTCGGGACACTGTTTTCTTTATAATTTTCGTCAAGGTCTTGTTGAAGGCCTCGGCGAGACCGTTAGCTCGTGGATTATAGACTGAGGAATATCTCCAGTCTATGTTATGCTGCTGTGCGAAGCGGCTGATTTTATGACTTCGGTAGGCTGGCCCGTTATCGGAGATGATCCGCCTCGGAGTTCCAAACCGATATATGACGTGCGTTTTGAAGAAATGGAGGATATTCTCCGTCTTCACTTCTCTCAATGGTACTGCTTCTGCCCACTTAGAGAAGTAGTCAGTCGTCGCTAGGATGAAACGATGTCCTTTAGACGATGCTGGTTCGATGGGGCCGACTATATCAGTCCCTCACATTTCGAATGGCCAGCTAGCTACCGTTGGATGCAACGGATTTGGGTGCTGGTGGATGAAGTCCCCATGAATCTGGCATGAGTGACATTGCTTCGCATATTCGATGCAGTCTTGAATCATCGTGGGCCAGTAATAGCCCATCCGTTTGATCTTCAACTTCATCTTTGGACCTGCTTGGTGAGAACCGCAGATTCCGTCATGAACCTCCTGAACGACTCTTTCCGATTCGTCCGGTCCTAAGCATCTCAGCCACAGAGAATCGAATGACCTCTTGTATAGAGTATCATTGACGAAGGCGAAAGACAGAGCTCGTTTTATGAGTTGATGTCTTGCGGACGCATCTTCGGGTATTTGGTGGGACTTGAAGTAGTCTATAAAGACTTCCCTCCAATCCTCAACCTTCTCATGATCTTTTATTTGCAAGGTCGCTTGTTCAGTCACTCCCTTCTCTTCGGGTGATTCCGAAGGTATTTCTGCGGGGGCGAGCACCCGACGACTTTGTACCATGATTCTAACGTCATCGAGGTTCTCGTCAGCCATTTCTTTAGCAAGTTTGGCCAACGCGTCCGCTTTGCTGTTATCCGCGCGTGGTATGCTCTCCAAAGTATAGGAGGGAATTTGGGTTAGCAGTTGTTGCACCTTTTCACCGTATTTTACTAATTCCGGTTTGCATGTTTGGTAATCGCCGTTTACTTGACTAACGACCAGTTGCGAATCTCCGTATATGAGGAGGTTTTCAATTCCCATGTCAATGGCGATCTCGAGGCCTGCTATCAGAGCTTCGTATTTGGCTTCGTTGTTTGTCCTCGGTTCCGTCAGGGAGAACGCGTAGCGCATTATCCCTCTTTGTGGAGTTATAAAGATGAGTCCTACCCCCGATTTGATTATAGGGGTATTTTGTTTGCGCTTCTTCACGGAAGATGCTCCGTCAAAATAAAGCTCCCATCGGGTATTATCACCATCGATCGCATCAAACGCATGTTCGTCTGGAAGATCGCAGTTTAAAGGAGAGTCGGCCGGTATCGGGTGCTCAGCAAGGAAGTCGGCGATGGCCTGGCCTTTTACTGCTTTGAGTGGTCGATATGCTATCGAGAACTCCATTAAGAGCAGGGCCCATTTAGCGAGTCGTCATGTCAATATGGCCTTTGACATTAGATATTTGAGAGGGTCCACCTTTGAAATGAGATAGACTTCATGCGCTAATGCATAATGTCTAAGCTTTGTTATTGCGAAGATCAACGCCAGGCGGTGTTTTTCAATGGGGGAGTAATTGCTTTCTGCCCCCAGCAGCACTCGACTTAAGTAGTAAAGTGCTCTTTCTTTCCCCTGGTCATTCTCTTGTGCGCATAATACGCCCAAAGAACCTTCAAGGGCGGCCGTGTAAAGAATGAGAGGCTTTCCCTTCACTGGAGCAGCCAACACTGGAGGGTTTTGCAGGTACTGTTTGATCTCGTCTAGTGCGCTTTGGCACTTTTGATCCCAGACGAACGGGGTTCCCTTCTTCATCAGGTGGCTGTAAGGACGGCACTTTCCTGAGAGGTTGGCTATAAATCGCCGTATGTACGCGAGCTTCCCTTGGAGAGACCGCAGCTGTTTGAGAGTTCTCGGCGGAGGCATTCCCATGATTGCCTTGATCTTGGACGGATCTATCTCGATACCTCGGTGTCGAACGATGAATCCCAGGAATTTGCCCGAGGAAACCCCGAATGCACACTTCAGAGGGTTCATCTTCAAGTTGTATTGTCGAAGACGTTGAAATACGGTCTTCAGATGCTCGAGATGTTCCTTATATGATTTGCTTTTAACAACGAGGTCGTCGATATAGCATTCAACGATTTCGTGTATAAGGTTATCGAAAATCTTCGTCATGGCCCTTTGGTAGGTTGCACCGGCGTTCTTTAAACCGAAGGGCATCACTTTGTAACAGAATTTTCCCAAAGGAGTCCGGAAAGCCGTATGTTTCTAGTCTTCAGGGTGCATTTTTATTTGATTATATCCTGATGAGCCGTCCATGAATGAGAAAATCTCATGCGTGGACGTATTGTCTATCATCAGTTCGGTGACTGGTACTGGGAAATCATCCTTCGGGCAGGCTTTGTTGAGATCCCGAAAGTCCACGTATATGCGTACCGTACCATTTTTCTTCATCACTGGGACGATATTAGCAATCCATTCAGGGTATTGAACCTCTTGGATAAAGCCGGAGTCTATCAGCTTTTTGACTTCCGCGTTGATGCTCATCTCGAGCTCAAACCGCATTCTTCTCGGCGCTTGTTTGACCGGCTTGACACTTGGGGATATTGCCAGTCTATGTACAGCAACTTCTGGATCAAGTCCCGGCATCTCGGAATAGTTCCATGCGAAGCAATCTTTATGCTGTACAAGGACGTCCTTTAACGCAGCCACCTTTTCTTCAGACAGCAGCTCGCTGACGAATGTCGGTCGTGGATCGTTTATCGTCCCCAACTCAATTTTCTTGAGGTTATCTGCAGTGGTATGTATGCCGTCCTCCAGTTCTTTCGGAGCTGGGGGAAATTCTGAGATCACCTCATCATTGCTGTTTTCGAGGAACCAGGGAAGGCTGCCCATGTTCTCGGATTCTTCTTGTAGCATCGTTATCATGTGACAGGTACGAATTCGTTTCCAATCCCAATGTGGAGCTGGTCTTTCTTTCGTGGCCTTAGGCTCGTGCTTTTGTGGTGGTGCTACCCTCCAGTTGTTGGACAGAGCGAATTTACCAAGCTGATATTGATCTTCGACCCAATTCTTGAAGGTGAAGCAATCTTCAAGTGGATGGCCTACTACTCGATGGTAAGAGCAATAGTCCGGGTGTGAGGCTTCGCCTGCTTGTTCAGGGTGTTTAGACTCCGGCAGCGCGAGCATCTAATGTTTTAGAGCAAGCTCAAATATCCTCCTTGTCTTATCCCGAGGAAAAGAGTATGGTCGACTCATTTTCTTCAAGAGGGATAGATCAATAACGCTCGACTCCCGTTTGCGTGGCTTCTTAGCCCTGCTTTGTTGTTGTTGAGTGCCTTTTTGGCCTTTCGACTTATTTCTGCTTTTGAGCTGAGTCTTCTTTATAACAGGTTGACAAGGAGCGGCATTTTCATCCTTTACAGCTTGTTGGAGAAGGCGTTGCATCTTTACTTTCTCGTAGATGGCCGTCTCACGGTTGTGATCATCTCGGACATTTTGACCAGCTTTCTTTATAAGTCTGTCCATTTGTTCCTCGAACGACGGACTGGGCTCTCTTGCATCTGGAACCTTCACTAGCTTAGGATTAGCGTCCTCCCATTGAGCATCCGCTTCTTCATCAAGGTCATATATGACGTAGCAGCCAGGTAGTAACTCTCGTTTCTTTGACCGGATGTATCCAAGCCCTCTCGTTTCCATTCTCCCATTAGACAGTTTGCGTTGAGTCCCGGGAACATTCCAGACCCTGTCATAGAATTTGGCCTCTCTAACGGTCTGTTTGAAGGATATCCCCTGGCGTTTCAGCAGCTTCTTCAAACCCTCTGTATAATATCTGGGAAGACGGATAGGCTGAAGCCTGTCGAGCGCAGGCTTTGCGCCATACCAGATTTCTTTTTTCATCTTGGTTTCTTCAGAGCGGTAAAACAGAATTGCTTTCTCGTTTTCTCGCATGGGAGGGATGTAGAATGTCCGCAGCTCTTCTATACTGTAGATATTAAGTGCGTCCAGTTCTTTATGATGTTTAGGCGGCACCATGGCGACTTGCAGACTTTGCTCTTCGTCGGCGGAAGCTTGTATTGAAGGTCGAGCAGAGAATACGACATGGACCTCATCCTCCGAGTCACTACCAAAGACCAATGTAGGAGTGGACGGTCCTGGCTTGTTATGTTGGGGCGGACCCGAATAAACGATCTCCTCTTCCTCCTCGGTATCACTGCCGAAGACAGGGATGGTGGCGTTAGTTTTATTTTCCGGCTTGTGACACTTCTCCGTGTCTTCGAAATCCGGCAAGAAGTATTTGGCATCTTCGTATTTGCGGACCTCGTTCACAGAGAACGGGTTCAGTTCTCCCGTCACGGTATACTCGAAACCATCCTTAAAATACTTCATACACTGATATTGTGTAGAAGGGATGATGTTGTACTCGTGTAACCATGGTCGGCCGAGCAAAGCGTTGTAGCATGTCTTGGCATCTATGACGTGGAACTTAATGTCCGTGACGAGTAGTCCGAAGCGTAGCGTCAGTATTACAGATCCAAGAGTCTTTGACGATTGGGAGTCGAACCCGGATATGGTGATCTTGTCCCGAGCAAGGTGCTGGACGCTCATGCAGATTTCCTTCAACACCCGCACGTTGAGTAGGTTAACAGACGACCCATTATCGATCAGGATTTTGCCTATCTTTATATCATGGCAGTATCCCGAAATATAGAGAGGGCGATTGTGTTCGCAAGTCCCAAGTAGAAGGTCCTCATCGCCAAAAGTAACATCAGCCGTGTGTACTTCCTCTAACTCATCCTTCATCTTTTCCTCGGTCAGGCATGCTTGGAATTGTTCCGGGTCTTGGAGTGCCTTAATCAATGAATCGCTCGCCTCTTTTGATAGCAAAAGGGCGTCAAGAATGCTGAGCTGCGAGGGCAGTTTCCTCAGATGTGCTAAAACGTTGTAATCCACCTTATTCTTCTTTAGTGGGTTCTTAGCGGTTAACTCTTCCGCAACTTGGTCATCGAGAGTAATATCCTCAGAGACCTTTTCTTTCCCTTTATCTTTTCTGTTCAAGGGTCCGAGGTTCTTTCCAGGCAGCGTCCGATTTCGCAGCCGGATATTTTCGCAGACCTTCGGTTCTTCTTCTTTTCCTAAAGCGGACTCTTTAAAGAGAGGGGCAAGTTCTAGCTCTTCATCAGAATCACTCCCGAATGTAGGCACTTGTGATCCACCGGTGTTAACCATGCGACAATCGCCAGCAGTTCTTTTAAGCCCTTCGGTCGTATTTCTCTGCTCCCGACGAGTTTTACGTTTTTCCCGCTTAAAGCGTTGTCGATGAGCAACGTATCCTTGCCACCATCTATCGAAAGATTTGCACTCTTGAGTGGGGTGCGAAATCCTCTGATGATATAAGCAATACGAGGGGTGCGTTTCCACTTCACCGGCGATGTTTCCTTCAGAGGATGGTAGCTTCATGCCCATTGATATGACCTTAGCGAACTTTTTCCTCATCCTGAGTTGGCTTTTGTCGGTAGTGGAGGTGTTTTGCTCCAGCGGGATCGTCTCAGCTCCTTCATCAAGTCGCTGGCGCTTGGCCCTTTCAAATATAGCCGCCTCGCGCTCCCGATCAGCTTTACTTTTCAACCGAGCTTCATTAAGGAGGGCGTCAATTACTTCATCTGATGGTCCCAGAACTTTTGGTTCAGGATCTGCCCCCAGCTTTTCGGTGCAAGGAGTCTCCTCATCGTTCGTGACCGAATGGGAAATCACATGGCAACTTGCCACATGTTCTTCAGATTCATTTGACGAACTACCTCCCACATCTTCTTCTTGGAAGACATGGTTGAGGAACTCTTGCAATGTAATGGGAGTCCGCGCCTTCTGGTTGTACTCTTCCAGTGCGTCAATTTGCTTTTGCAAGTCCATGCGCCTATCGCTAGGCTTCACCGGCTTCTTGGCCTTCTTCTTTTTCTTCAAAGACTTTGACGACTGGCTACTAGTGCTCGAACCCCCATCATTGGTCTTTGGAGTTGGACGTGGCTTCAACATCCCCTCAACGACCTGCGGTTCCAATGGGTTCTTCCACTTGATCGCCGGACATGTCCGAAGATCATTTAGCATTCTCTTCGTTTTCGATGATAATACAACCTCCCACGGAGTTTCTTCAATGACAGAGCATGTTGCCCCCGGCGTATTCGTCCCTTTAGAGGTGTGGGGCTGCGGGGGATTCATCTTCCATTTGTCAGATAACGCGAACTTGCCCTGTCGGTACTGGTTTTCAAGCCAATTCTTGAAAACGTAGCAATCTTCGATCGGATGGCCTAGTACTCGATGATAAGGGCAGTAATTAGGCTCGTTGACGTCACTTGGTTGCAACGGTCGTTTTGGATCCGGCAGATTTATGAGTCTGTTGCGCAATGCCAGCTCGAATAACCTCCTCGTTTTATCGCGGGGGAAGGAATAAGGACGTCCCATCCTATCCTCAAGGGGTACGTACGGGCGCGTATTGTTTGGACGAGCAACCGGCTTCGAGTCGTTCGGTTGTTGTTGAGCATTAGCGACAACGATCGCTTTTCCCTTTCCTTTGTCATTTCGGGAATCCGGCTTTGGGAGAGGGGGTTTATGGCCCATCTGGTCCATCTGCGCTAGTTTGTCAATTAAAGCCTGGAAGGAAGTCGGCTTGAAAAACATCATAAACTGTGAGATGGTTGCTTGTGGATCAAGGGTTCCGACAAACATTCCCACCGCAGGGGCTTCTTCTATGCGCTGCTCACATTTCGACCATAGATTACGCCACCGTATAGCGTACTGAACCCATGTCTCGCCGGGTTTTACCCTGGCGTTAATCAGTGCCGTCATCGGGGTACGTTCACTGGCACTTGCAAAACGCTGGGTAAACAGCAGCTCCATTTCCGCGAAGGTTTTGATAGAATCATTAGGGAGTTCAGAGTACCACTCGAACGCCGTATCTGATAGACTTCCAACAAACTGGCGGAGCAAAAGCTTGTCATCGCCGCCGGTGTTACCGCAAAGCACCCTGAACTGGGCGACATGCTGATGGGGATTGCCGGTCCCTTTGTAGACATGAAATTTGGGAATTGTGTAACCCGGCGGGTACTTGATTTGGTCATACCGGCCTGGATATGGCCGCCCCGTTTTTACGACGTGGCCGGCTGCTTCGGCCGCATGATGAACCCTTATTTGCTGGGCTATGTATTCGTCCAGATCAGTCTTAGAGATTGTATCCTCTTTAGCTGTTAAGAGAGCGGGCTGCGGATTCAACGTCTCTCCCTTATTATCTCCAAGGACGATTAGGGGTTCTTCAGCGGGAGGATCTTATTGTATCATCATCCCTATCATGTCCTGGAAGAGGAGGCCCATACGCTGTATGTTGGCCGCTTATTCAGCAGCCTCTTTGTCCCTCTTTTCCAGTACTCGGCGAAGGAACTCGGCGTCGGTCTCTTCCTCCTGGCGCTCATCTAAGGACGTCTCAGGGTTCTCTTTTGGCTCCGTGAGTGCAGCCATTGTAGTCATCATCTTCTGGAGCTTTTGTTGCTGCTCCTAAGCCTTGGTCACTGATCGGGTAAGCGGACGGTGACCCGTAGAAGTGCGGCTTTCTTCCTTTCCAGAAGCCATATAAACCGTATGAACTGTTATGCCCCCTGACTTGGGGCGTTTAGGTTCACCGCTTTTAGACTTTGCCATTGACGCGGGGGTTTTCTCTGGCCTCCTCCTATTGTGGGCCGTTGAGGTTGAAGGAACCATTGTAGGGGGCACCCTAGCAGCTGCTGTCCCCTGCTGTTTAATGGGACAATCCTTGTCTTTTTCCACCTTTGCCTTTTTCTGGCGACGAAAATGGTCCGGGTCAATCACGGAGTCTTGAACCCTACGCCAAACCTTGTATATTTTTGACGACAGCCGTTGAGGGGGCTGTTCCAGCTTTGTCTCCGGAGCTTTGTCTATAGGCGGAGGAGATCTTTTCAATGTAGCGGTTGGAGAGTTCTTCCGTACCCTTCTCAACAGCTCAAAGCTGTTCCCAGTTGGAACAGCAGCATTGACTTCCACCACTGGAGCCGGTGGAGATAGCCCTGAGGGAGTGTTGCCCCCTGCCTTCCTCACTCGTTGCCAATGGCGACGTCGAGCACGGCGAGCCGTTGGGATTGGCTCAGAGATAGTTTCTTTTTGCCCCCTATCTGAATGAGGCGCTGCCGGTGTTAACCTCTTAAAGACTGAGGTTGTCTTTTGAGGGGTGATATTCAACCTGCCGAAGACGGATCCTTGAGCAGGGGCAGGAGCAGGAATCGTCAGTCTTGAAAAGGCTGACTCTTTGACAGGGGAAGCCGCTTTAACGACTTCCGGAGCAGTGGCCGTTGCCCTCTTTGGGACGGCCACTTTATGGTTCTGACCTAGCCTGGTGAAAACGGAGGCTGTCGGTTTAGTAACGGGCGACCCGTTGACAGGGGCTGTCGAAACAGTGAGCCGGTTGAAGACCGACTTCTTACTTACTTCCGGTGTAGGTATTGGTGCAGAGAAGCTTGCAGGTGGGATCATGGTCCCGAAGAACAAGCCGGTGGTGGCTTGGGTCACCTGGTCTACCGGCAGAGTAAGGAAGGAAGCCGCTTGGGGCCCATACGTCACACCTCCTGGTGAAGTGGAACGTCTGTTGCAGTGGCATTTCGAGCAGTTGGTGCAGTTAGAGGCCATTGAATCTTGAATTCTACGCCAAGTAAAAGACCAAATCTTAGTAACTTGAAATCCGAAGACAACCATTTAACAAACCGCGATTGGTTCGCGAAGACGACACACGAAGTGTGGAGTGGAAAGAGAAAGCGAAGTCCCACCGGGCGTGCCAGAATCTGTTCCCCTCCGAAAGGCGGCCGAGACATGACGTCTTGCCTAAAATTCGGGGCAGATGCTAATAGGTTTTATCCGTCCACCTCTCCGAAGATGCCAAGTTGATTTATGGCACCGTGTATCGGAGGTTTAGACGGATGCGGCCGATGTAGCAGACTTCGTCAGATTCCCCCTCGCTAGAGGGTTTTTTGATCGTGGGGACGCTCTTCCCTGCAGGCGCAAGCCCCTGCAGTTAATTACGCTACCGCTTCGCGGTAACAACTTTCTCCTTCTCCAGAATTTCACTTCGTGTCGTGGGTGTTTGTTTTGTTTGTGGTTGCCCGTGGATTGTATACGGAGACTGAGTAATGCCGTCGCCCGTAGGACGTGGACTAGTCCAAATCCGTATTTACTTAGATTTGGGTTTGGTGTTTTTAGTTTAAGGATGCATTAGTCACGTTGCGGCTAAGATCAACTTAAACGTTTGTCAAGGATACGTTAGTCCTGTTTGAGACTAAGATCAACTTAACGGGGTGATCCATTTAATATATGGCCGTCGGGACTCGTCGCCTCTCTGACGTCATTGAAGGATTACAACGACAGATGTCAGAGGAGTTCGGAGATGTACCCTTGAACCAAGGTCGATTTGGAATTTTATCGTTCATTTGAGTGTTTAAGGATACGTTAGCCGTATTTGGGGCTAAGATCAACTTAAACGGGACCGTTTAGATCCGGCAAAAGAGCATTAGGAGGCTCTATTGTTCCAGTTTAGGGACGTAGTGGTCCATAATCCAGTTTAGGGACGTTTCGGTCCAATATTAGTTTAGGGACGTTTCGGGGACGTTTCGGTCCGATATTAGTTTAGGGACGTCTCGGTCCGATATTAGTTTAGGGACGTCACGGTCCAATATTAGTTTTAAGGACGTCTCGGTCCAATATTAGTTTAAGGACGTCTCGGTCCGATATTAGTTTAGGGACGTCTCGGTCCGATATTAGTTTAGGGACGTCTCGGTCCAATATTAGTTTTAAGGACGTTTCGGTCCACGAGTTTAAGGACCCCGCAGTCCATATTCATGTGTGATCGTTGGGACCCGTCGCCTCTCTGACGTCGTTGAAGGATTACAACGATAGATGTCAGAGGACTTCGGAGATGTACCCTCGAACCGGAGATAAATTGATTTAGGAGAGCAATTTTGCTCAGTCAATTTAATTTGAGGACTTACGGCCAAAATTGGGTTAAGTCCAGTTGAGAATATTCAACATTTTTCTTGATTTTTGGCCTATTAGGCCTGTGCTGGGGCTTTGCCCATATTTAATAATGCACAGCATTCTATTCTGGCCTGCTAGGCTTTTGATTTGGGCTCTGTCCCTTTATTTATGATGCAGAGCATCTATTTTAGTTTGGGCTCTGTCCCTTTTTTAAAGCAATGCATTGCATTTTATTAGACCTGTTAGGCATTCTTTAACTGGGCTTGGCCCCTTTTGTAACCAAGGCAGTGCATTTGTCTGGCGCTTTGCGCCGAGTAATGAGCGCAAGCTCATATGGTGATGACACGTGTCATGCTCTGGTGAGCGCAAGCACACTAGCGCTGTGCTAGCGCGCTGCGCTGTTGCGCTGCTGACACGTGGCGCGCTCTCAGCGAGTTGCACCAATTCCAGAGAGCAAAGCTCTATCTTAAGAGCGCTTAGCGCAAGTGGTTCTATAGCTGACACGTGGCGCTCTCTTAAGAGCGCAACGGCGCAGTTTGGAAGTGCAAAGCACTAAGAATCTTTTAGATTCAAGAACGGAAGTGCAAAGCACTATTTAATTTCTTGATCTAAATTAGATCAAAGAAAAATAAATTTTTCTTTTGTTTGAAGAACCAGAGGTTCTTAAAAGTGCAAAGCACTATTTTTTATTTTTATTGTTTTAAAGAACCAGAGGTTCACAAGAAGTGCAAAGCACTGTTTATTATGTAAAGATCATTGATCTTGTTTTTAGATCAATGATCTATTAGAAGGAATTTCTTCTACTTCATGAAGGTTCTTTACCTTTTCCTTGAAATCTTCTCAGAGTTCTCTCTGTTTAAAGTTCTTGATTTTTCAAGAAAATGTTGATGCCTTTGAATTGAGGCTTAGGGTCCTTTTTATAGTGCTCACAAGTTAGTTAAATTTGTTAAAGAGATCATTCTCTGAGTGATTTGGGGAATTTTTCCCACCGTTGGATCTTTGATCCAAGGGCTTCTGCTTTGCAGAAGAAAATCTTCTTGTTTTAACAAGAACAGAAAAGATTTCTTAAAATCTTAATTCAGTTTGGCGCAGATGCCCCAGCGCGTGACACGTGTCGCGCAGCGCATCTGCGCTGACACGTGTCGCGCAGCGCAGGGCGCAGCGCAACTGCGCTAGCACATCTGCGCTGACACGTGTCGCGCAGCGCAGGGCGCAGCGCAGATGCGCTAGCGCATCTGCGCAGCGCAACTGAAGCGTTGCTTCATAAAAATAGAGCTCTGCTCTGATTGGGCGCGCCTTCTTGGGCGTTGCGCTGACGTATTAGCGCCTGACACGTGGCACGTTGCGCCCGAGACTTGAAGCGTTGCTTCAAAATTTTGAATTTTGAATTTGAACAGAGCTTTGCTCTGATTGGGCGAAACAAAGGTCACTTTCGAGTTCATCAACCCATGTCCGGGATTTGAGGTTTTGCCGTTGTAATAGCTTTAGTAGCGTCTTTGTTTATCGCTTTGATAATTGTAAGAACCCCCTTCTTTTTTTGAAGTATGAATGGTAAATTTCTCATTTCAGCTTATCTTATTTCACGTACTAAATCTTTTGCACATGCATGAATGGGTATGTCTCAAACGCTTAATCAGGTGCAAATCGGATGTTCTTTCTGTTGCGTCCCCCCTTCTTTTATTATCAGCATGTTACCTTAGTAAGCATGGTCGACAGATGATAGAGCGAGCATCCTGTCTTGGCTTCTTCAAGAGGTGATGATGGCTTAGGCCGCAGGTTCAGATCTGCTGCCTAAGACTTTTCAACTCTATGAGCCGTGAGGGTCTCATAAAGACTTTTCTCCCTACAGATCGAGAGGATCTCGTAGGTGTATTTTCTCCTTAGGGGTCATGAGGACTCCTGAGTGTGTTTTCTCTTGAGAGTCGTAAGTATCCCACAAGAGAATTTTCTTCCTTACAAGTCGAGAGGACTCGTAAGTGATTGATGAGTTGATCTAATCCCGGGTTAATGCATTGCTTCAACAGGGAGTCGAGGGTTGACTTTGGGTTTTCTGTGCACCACCGAGTCATGGAACTGGGAACTTTGTCGCGGCTCCGCTTTGATGACGTTGCATATCCTTGCAGAGACACTGATTCCTCTACGGGTCGGCGCGAATCGAGATATTCTCGTCAAGGACGCTGATTTCCCTGAATCAAGGTATTTGCCAAGGACACTGATTTCCTCGGAGTTGAAACGAGTCGAGGTATTCCTGCAAAGACACTGATTTCTCTGCGGGTCGACGCGAATCAAGATGCTCTTGTCAAGGACGCTGATTTCCCTGAATCGAGGTATTTGCCAAGGACACTGATTTCCTCGGAGTTGAAACGAATCGAGGTATTCCTGCAAAGACATTGATTTCTCTGCGGGTCGACGTGAATAAAGATGCTCTCGTCAAGGACGCTGATTTCCCTGAATCGAGGTATTTGCCAAGGACACCGATTTCCTCGGAGTTGAAACGAATCGAGGTATTCCTGCAAAGACACTGATTTCTCTGCGGGTCGACGTGAATCGAGGTTTTGCCAAGGACACTGATTTCCCTGGGTTGAAACGAATCGAGGTATTCCTGCAAAGACATTGATTTCTCTGCGGGTCGACGCGAATCAAGATGCTCTCGTCAAGGAGCTAATTTCCCTGAATTGAGGTATTTGCCAAGAACACCGATTTCCTCGGAGTTGAAACGAATCGAGGTATTCCTGCAAAGACACTGATTTCTCTGCGGGTCGACGCGAATCAAGATGCTCTCGTCAAGGACGCTGATTTTCCTGAATCGAGGTATTTGCCAAGGACACTGATTTCCTCGGAGTTGAAACGAATCGAGGTATTCCTGCAAAGACACTGATTTCTCTGCGGGTCGACGCGAATCAAGATGCTCTCGTCAAGGACGCTGATTTCCCTGAATCGAGGTTTTCTCTAGGTTGTCTATGAACCGTCGAGACTTGGAGCTAGGGATTTTGCCGTCACTCCGTTTTGTTTCAACCATGGGGTCTTTCGTTGACGTTGCATCTGCATCCTGCTGGACTGCGAAGGAACGCCGTTGTTGACATTGCATCTGCTGTAACGAGACGAATGCTGAGGTAGAGCCGGGATTTTGCCATCACTCCGCTTTGTTTCGACCATGGGGTCTTTCGTTGACGTTGCATCTGCATCCTGCTGGACTGCGAAGGAACGCTGTTGCTGATTCTTAGGCTGTAGATATTGCCGTTAAGATTTGGAACTAGGGACTATGCTGTGGCTCCGTTTCGTTGCGACTCTGAGGTCGGTTGTTGACATCATGTCTGCATCTGGTTGGAGTGAGGAGAAACGCCGTTGGTGATCTCTAAGTTGTCGATATCGATGTCGAGACCCTGAAGCTAGGGATCTTCTTTTACTTCGTTTGTTGACATTGTGTCTGCAATATTGCAACAAATGTCGAGGTTGTCTCTAGGTTGTCCATGAACCGTCGAGGTTTGGCTTCGCTTTCTGGTGAAGCCTGTTGGGAAGGTATGGTTCCCTCTTTGTTTGTGCCCCTGGATTGTATACAGGGATCGATGTGATCTCACCTGTAGGGCATAAATTTCATTACATATATTTTTTTATTTTATTCCTTTCCGCGATGCTCTATCATTTCAGCTTTTTATATCGCGAAAATCGCGATTGCCCAATCATTTCGGCTATTTTTTTTATTTTCACTCGCTGCTTTTTATTGCGAGTTGCTCAATCATTTCGGCTATTTTGCATACATACATTTTTACTTGCTGATTTTGTTGCAAGTTGCCCCATCATTTCAGCTATTTCGTATGCATGTGTGGCTCGCTGATTTTTTTTATCGCGAGTGTGGAACTTGGAATCTGATGCCAATCTTAGCATCAGCATCGCTACGACTGGAATATTTCCAGGAGCGAATCATCATTTTCCATGAAAGGACTTGGAATTTGATACCGATTTAGGTATCAGCATCGCTACAATTGGGATATTGCCAGGAGCGAATCATCATTTGCTTCTGTCGATGTCGAACAAAGGTGGCTTAGCGAATAGGGTTAGGGTCCTGTCGACTAAGGCTTTTGACTTCATGAGCCGTAAGGGTCTCACAAAGGTATTTCTCCCTACAAGTCGTGAGGATCTCGTAGGTGTGTTTTCTCCTTAGGAATCGTGAGGATTCCTAAGTGCATGTTCCCCTGTAAGTCGTAAGGATCTTACAAAAGGGTTTTCTCCTTATAGGTCGAGAGGACTTACAAGGGTTGTTCACCATATGGACATATCCCTAGTCACGGGTGGGACTTTGCTGGGGAAATGTTTATTCGCGCCCGTGGATTGTATACAAGGGTCGGTATTGAGCCACTTGTAGGGCAATATCGAAGGTTGTGGGGGTTGCTTAAGAACAGGTTCAGGTCTCTGTAACTTAAGACTTTCAAATCTTATGAGCCATGAGGGTCCCATAAGAGAGTTCTCCTTACGAGTCGTGAGGATCTCGCAAGTGTAATTTCTCCTTAGGAATCGTGAGGATACCTAAGTGTGTTGCTCCCTTGTGAGTTGTAAAGATCTCACGCGGGTGGTTTCTCCTTACAAGGTCGAGAGGACCCTGTAAGTGTCTCTTAACGAGGTTGAGCCCTTTCGGGTTTTCACAAACACTCGCCGGTAGGCCTGCTGTTTTTACTTACGGAGCCCTTTCGGGTTTTCATCCGTGCCCATTTTGCTTATGGACATACCGTCTTCTCTCTCTTTTTTTTTCCTTTTTATTCTTTTTTTTCTAACGAGGTTGCGCCCTTTCAGGTTTTCACAAGACTCGCCGGTAGCCCTGCTGTTTTTACTCACGGAGCCCTTTCAGGTTTTCATCCGTGCCTATTTTGCTTATGGACATACCGTTTTTGTTATTTTATTATTATTATTATTATTTTTATCACGCCAGCCTGAGGATGCTGAGGTAGTAGTTTAAAGACGTTTCGGTCATCAGTCAACGTATGATTACGCAGCTAAATCTTGCCGCAAATCTTCACATGTTTTGTGCCGGAGGTAGAATCCTTGAAGAGAGGGCTGAGGGTGATTTCTTCGTCAGAGTCGCTTCCAAAGGTGATAACCTACGATCCCTTGGTGTCGGCTATATGACAGTTGCCAGCAGCTCTTTCACGCTCATCTGTCGTGCTTTTCCGTTCCCGACGATCCTTGCGCTTCACTCGTTGAACGTGTCGTCGATGGGCAACATATCCCTGCCACCAGTTTTTAAAGGCTATGCACTCCTCGGTAGGGTGTGCAATCCTCTGATGGTATAGGCAGAAGTTAGGATATATTTCCGCTTCATCAAGACGTATATTGCCAGGGGAATTTTCTTTGAAAGAGGGCAACTTCATTCCTATTGCCAGGGCCCTAGCGAATCGTTTCCTTACTTTAAGCTTGCTTTTGCTGGTGATAGGGATGCATTGTTCCATTCAGGATGTCTCGACCTTTTCCTCCAGTCGTTGGCGTTTGGCCTTTTCAAATATAGCCAGTTCACGCTCTCGATTGGCTTTGTTTTTCTGACGGACCTCGTTTAGGAATGCATCAATCATTTCGTCTGATGGTCCTAGAAGTTCTGGTTCGGGACCTGCCCCCAGTTTCTCTGTGCAAGAAGCCTTTTCATCGTCTGTAAACGAGCGAGAGATCACATAACGACTTGCCACGTAACCCTCAGATTCATCCGACGAGCTTTCTCCATCATCCTCCTCCTGAAGGACGTGACTGAGGAACTCTTAGAGCGTGATAGGAGTCCGTGCTTTCTGGTTATACTCTTCCAGCGCGTCGATTTGTTTCTGCAGGTCCGTGCGCTTGTCGCCAGGCTTCACGGGCTTTTTGGATTTCTTCTTCTTTTTCGAAGATTTCGGCGACTGGGTGTGCGAGCTTTGGCTATCACCACTGATCTTTGGAGTTGAGCGCGGCTTTAGCATCCCTTCTACGACCTCGGGTTCCAGTGGATTTTTCCACCTGATTGCCAGGCACGTTTGGAGATCCTTCAGCATTCTTTTAGTTTTAGCCGAAAGAGCGATCTCCCACGGAGTTTCTCTTATAAGAGAACACGATGCCCTCGGCGTGTCCATCTTTTTAGGAGCATGAAGTTGTGGCGGGCTCACCTTCCAATTTTCGGATAATGCGAACTTGCCTTGTTGGTATTGGTCCTCAATCCAGCCTTTGAAAACGAAGCAATCTTCGGTTGGATGGCTTACCGCTTGGTGGTAAGGGCAATAATTAAGATCGTTGACATCGCCTGGCTGTAACGGACATTTTGGACTCGGAAGATTGATGAGTCTGTTGTGCACTGTCAGCTCGAACAGTCTCCTTGTTTATTCCGAGGAAACGAGTAAGGACGTCCCAGTCTTTCCTTAACGGATGGGCGTGGACGCATATTGTTTCGACGGACGACCGGCTTTAAGTTGCTCGGTTGTTGTTGAGTATTAGCGACGAAAGTTGCTTTTCCTTTCCCCTTTTCATTCCGAGGATCCGTCTTTGAAGGAGATGATCTATGACCCATCTGGTCCATTTGGGCCAGCTTGTCGATTAAGGCCTGGAAAGTAGTTGGCTTGAAGAACATCATGAACTGGGAGATGACCGCTTGAAGGTCGAGAGTACCCATGAACATGCCCACAGCAGGAGCTTCTTCGATGCGCTGCTCGCACTTTGACCATAGATTATGTCACCATATCACATACTGGACCCAAGTTTCTCCAGGCTTCACCCTGGCATTGATCAATGCCGTGATTGGGGTGCGTTCGCTAGCGCTTGCGAAACGCTTGGTGAATAGCAACTCCATCTCTGCGAATGTCTTGACAGGGTCATTTGGGAGTTCGGAATACCACTCGAATGCCTTCTCCGACAAACTGCCAACAAACTGGTGGAACAGTAGCTTATCGTCACCTCCAGTGTTGCCGCATAAGGCTCTGAATTGAGCGACGTGCTGATGCGGATTTCCCGTCCCCTTGTATACGTGGAATTTGGGGATCGTGTATCCCGGCGGGTACTTTATTTGGTCGTACCAACCCGGATAGGGTCGTCCAATTTTAACAATTTGTCCAGCCGCTTCATTCGCCTGATGAACTCGTATCTGCTGAGCGATGGAGTCATCCAGGGCAGCTTTGGAAATTGTCTCCTCCTTGGCTGTTGAAAGAGCCGGCGGTGGATTTGACGTTTCTCATCTATCATCTTCAAGGATAATCGAAGGATCTTCGGTTGGGGGATCCTGCTGGATCATCATACCCACCATGTCCTGGAACAGAAGGGCCATTCGTTTTATATTGGCTGCTTGTTCCGCAGCCTCTTTGTCCTTCTTTTCCAGTATTCTCCGAAGGAATTCGGCATCGGTTTCTTGCTCCTGGCGTTGATCCGAGGATGCTTCTGGGCTTTCTTTTGTCCCGGTGAGTGCGGCCATCACAGTCATCATTTCTTGGAGCTTCTGCTGCTGCTCTTGAGCTTTACTCACCGATCGCGTAAGCGGTTTATGACCTGTGGATATACGGCTATCCTCTTTCCCGGACGCCATGTAGACGGTATGCACCACCATGCCCCCAGACTTGGGGCGTTTAGGTTCAGTGGTCTTGCGATTCGTCGCAGACTCAGGGATTTTCTCCGGCCTTCTTTTCTTGTGAGCGGTCGAAGTTGAGGGGGCCCTTGCAGTGGGCACCCAAGTAGCTATCGCCTTTTGTGGCTTGATAGGAAGGTCCTCTTCCCGCTGAACTTTCACCTTTTTCTGTCAGCGGGGATAATCTTGATCAATTACCGAGTCTTGGACTTGACGCCAGACCTTGTAGATTTTAGAGGACAGCCGTTGAGGGGGCTGTTCCAGCTTTACCTTTGTAGCGCTCTCCGTAGGTGGAGGAGATCTTTTCAGCACAGCGGTCGAAGAGTTCTTGCGGACCTTCCTAAGTGGTTCAAAGCTGTTCCCAGTTGGAATAGCAGCATCAATTTCCGCCGTTGGAGTCGGCGGAATCAGTCCAGGAGGAGAGTTGCCCCCGGCCTTCCTTGCTCGGCGCCAGTGGCATATCCCTAGTAGGAGGAGTGTTGTCTCCTGAGGGTTTTCAGCGGATTATACCCACAAAATCCTATAATCAAAGAGAGATGGTGAAAGTTATATAAAGATAAGAACTATAAAAGAAAGAACTTGAAAATAAGAGTTTTCAACTATACCAGCTTTTCAGTTGCTATGAGCCCTATCTTAATGGTCATGAAAAAATGTTAGAAATCACATTATCCCTCAATAAAATATCGCCTTTAGTTTTCATTCCTACCTTTCTTCCAAACATTGATCATATACCCCTACGTGTGTGAACTGGACATCCCTACACTCAGAGAATTCAATTCAAGCAATCATACTCTTGTCCATCTACCTTAGTACTTTTTAATAGATATTTAGATGGAATTTGCTCACACATTCTTCATGCGACCGTTAATACTTCTTGAGGTACTAACCGACCGATTACTCATGTGCTTGCTAATTAGGTGTTTTTCCTCGTCTTGCAACACATAAGGCTTAGCAGTGGCTCCCAAACCAGTTGGTCTAAGGCACTAGGTGATAAAGCACCCTCGCTATATTTTTTTATTGCTGCCTCGGTGATAACAAAACCAGTGTTCATTTTTCTTTTCACCATTTTATCTTTTATTCTCCACTTTTACTTTCTTCATACTTTGGCTTTTAGACAAGAGCATTTCAAGGTATCCTCTACTATCCCGAGTTTCAAGATGTGTGTAAGTGCGTATAGTAGGGTATCAACGTTCAAATGTTTGGCTTCCAGAATAGAAACTATTTTTCAGGCTTATTTTTATCCTCAGATTAGTAATTTCCTTCATCTTATTAACCCTTGGGACAACAGCTCATAACTACTTATTACTAGTTTCATTTAAGAAAACATCTAACTTTCATGTTTTTCTTAAACTATTCCTATCTTTTAAATATAATTTTTCACTTTCTACTCTTTTATTATCACAATTTTTTTGTGTGTGCTTATATATAGTATAATGCAAAGTAGGGCGTAAATAAGCACAGGAACGCTGAAAAACGACTTCTTGGGAGCTTCTTGCGATGGTACAGGAGCGCTGAAGCTCGTTAGCGGGAGCATGGTTCCGAAGAATAGCCCAGTGGTGGCTTGAGTTACCTGCTCCACTGGCATAGTGAGAAGGGAGGCCGCTTGGGGCCCGTAGGTTACTCCTCCAAATGGGACAGAGCGAGAGTTGCTATTGCAGTTAGTGCAGTTTGAAGCTATTGATTTCTTGAAGAGCTTGAATATTCTGCCCCCTGCGTTGACCTTGGTCTTTGGCATGTGCCAGTTGTTTGAGGACCGATTCCGTCTGCAAGGCTGCTGCTTAAGGAGCCTGCCTGTGGACGACAGACATCCTCTGGGCTTCCTCCATCGGTGTTGAGGCACCGAGGGTGGGAGGTGGGAGTATCGACCAAAAAGAAGCCCGTTGATTTCTTGAAGAGCCGAATTGCAGAGATTTGAGGCTGTAAGTGACCCATACTTGACTCCACCGGATATGACAGAGCCTGAGTTGCTAGGGTGGGAGCAAATGCCATTCTTCATAGAGACGAAATGCCGGCTTCAATATCCACTCCGCTAAGGGCAACCAAAAACATACACACCGCGATTATTTGATCGCGGGAAAAACACGACACACGAAGTGTGGAGTGGAAAGAGGAAAAGGTCCCACCGGGCGTGCCAGAATCTGTTCCCCTCCGAACGGCGGCCAAGACAGGGACGTCTTGCCTGAGATTCGGGGCAGATGCTATTTGGTTTTATCCGTCCACCTCTCCGAAGATGCCAAGTTGATTTATGGCACCATGTATCGGAGGTTTAGACGGATGCGGCAGATGTAGCAGACTTCGTCAGATTCCCCCTCGTTCGAGGGGTTTTTGATTGTGGGGACGCTCCGTATTACCAGTTTAGGGTATGGGTCAATATCATATTATCTCATTATTCATCTGATATCCTTTTTATCATATATCATGATCTGGGGGTACTGATCTACGTCTAGTACATACTGATACCATCTACATATATGCATGCGTATGTATGAAAACTCCACGCCTAAAGGACCCGCTAAACATCGTGTCGTATCTCATAATACGAACCACGTCATATCACCGATTTCATGGCATCCAGCCCAATCTCATCGACTCATCTCCCAATATCATGTACTATCCTCATAATCCATGTATGTGTATGTGTGTGTATAGTCCCATACCCATGTGTGTGTGTGTATATACATATCCTCATATACGCACAGGTAAACAAAATGAATGTGTGTGTGTGTGCGTGTATGCAAATCACTACCCTAGGGTTCGCGACTAAACACTAACTTACAAGTACACTATACTGATCCAAAGTCATTCCATATCACATCCGTATATGTATATATATAATATAGATATAACGCATTCGCGTTCTATTACGAAACTGCGGGGGTGCTATACGCCATCCACCCGACTTCCCCCGTAGATATATATCTACTCGCATTGATCCTCGCTTGCCGGAGTCGATGTCGCCACGCCCATCCTTGTTGCTCCGAACCCACTCGAGGGTACCTACATGTATATCACATGTGATGATGCTCTATATTGGCCACACAACTCTTCAAGATCAGGACGCGTGGCAGATGACGTGTCCCAGAACTCAGAAGAAAGGGCCCACAGGGGCCGATCAGGCCACCCATGTACCCGACCTACAAGCACAAAGCTGGCTCACCTCAAGGCCCCCTGCAAATTGACCTCCTCGGCTTCTCAGCTCGCCTCCGAGCTACCGCAGGACCAAGATACCTCGGCCCTCTCGCTCGTTCCCGAGCTCTCCCGCCGAGACCATCTTCCTCGGTCCCTCCGACCGACCAACTCCACCACTCACAGGCGTAACCGCCGCTCCGCAAATCTCGTCATGTGCAGATTCTCCGCCAGCAACATCCCACGTTCCACGCCATCACGATCCACATTAATGGGCAATCCGCTCTTTACGCGGGCGTGACGTCGGGAGCGTAACTGCCGGCGAGATTCTCGCGCCTGCTGCTGCATGCCACCACCGCTATATAAACCCCCATCACAGAGGGGTCAAGTAAGCCATCCTTTACACTTTTATGCCGTTACTCTGCTCGGATCTCATCACTAACTTGAGCGTCGGAGGGTCCTTGGTGGTACCAAACCATCCCGGGACTTCTTTGCAGGTACTCGGCAGCCGCTGCCTCACCTCACCTCTTCCTCCAAAAACCCATTGAGACCCACACGCGAATGAAGATAATCAACTAAGTCCACTGCGAGATCAACGGAAGACAACATCTGACGGAGGCCCAAAAAGGAGCTCCATCAACATGACATTGTAATTCGAAATCGCATACGAAAACCAAATCGGCACGCGTATCACACATGGGTTAAAACCCATGATCTACGCATGCAAGAATAACTAACAACCCTCGACGATTGACGTATGAACGTGAATCGTCCGATAAAAACACCAATATCAAAACTTTATTTCATAAATATCACGAAATACAAGGCAACAACTCATGAAAATGGTCCCGGATTTTACCCTATGTCAAATTAGTAAATTTTGCATATGCAAAGGGTCTATTTTACTGGAGATAAAGCCCTGGAACAAACATGGACCAAATCAACCCTACTCTGACCGCAATTTGCGGCCAAAAAGATTAAATCTGCGGCTTAGTTTAGGGGTTAGGGGCTCGGGTCTCTGTGGTAGCTTCCTAGGTGCCTGCATGACTCACTGTGTATGCTAAATAATTTTCAGAGGCCCCAGGTGTTAGCAGATCACCAATTCTCACCACAATTTCAACAATTTCCCGATATCGGGGTTTTCTATGTTTAGTGTTTGGGTTCTATCTCTGGTTTTAATCCAAAATACGATCGTTACAAGGGTTGTAAGGCCTCTACTAATCTCAATTTACAATCCACAATTCAAATCAAACCCTAACCTCTTCTAGAATTCTCAAAGTTCACAATTTTACACTAAATCGGTTCTAAACACATATGGGTACTAATGGAATTGAAATACTACACTAATAGTGCAGAAATTACCTCATTTGGCAACTCAAGAATTTTCTTGAGTTGCCCCAAGTCTTCAAAATCCGATTTTTCTTGGTCCAAAGTGTTCGTAGTGGGTTTATGCATGGTTTTTTGTGAAATGGATATGAAGTTTAGAGTTGTTTTGGATGGTGAAGTGAGGGGTTGGAGGGAGGAGGTGGAGGCAGCCATGAGAGGAGAGGAGAGGGAAAAATGAATGAAAAAAATGAAGGGGAGAATAACCAAGACCAAGGTTTGACCCCTCACCCCTCTCTCTTTTCTCTCTCTTGTCCATCCCTCATTCTTTAATCCATTTTCTTTGTTTTTCTTTTGTTTTCTTTTGTTTTCCTTCTTCTCTCATAATAAACCCAAAACAAGCATGAAGAAATAAAGAAAATCCATGGTGGAAAATGTAACAAGTGTGAAAAAGACTTGGTGCATGTCACATGCACAAAACTAGCTCAATGCACGATTAGCGATATTTAATCGCGATTAGCATTAAAATTGCATATAGTTAATTATAAAAATTCATAATTTGCATAAATCATATAAAGCACCCTCATTTATGAAATTCCTATAATTTTCCAAATATTTCCCAATTTATCGGTATTTAATTTTACTGCAAATTAAAATATTCATAATATTATTATTTAATTATAAAAATTCCCAAAAATAATATTTTATTTTTTTGAAATGTTACATTGATGGGCCTCGGTTCCTTCCGGCGAGGTCCCCTGGGCCCCGCGGTAGGGTGGTCCCCGAGCTATCTTGGCGGGCTTCGTTGGCGCGACCCCGTCGAGGGAGGGGATGCCGGTCGTGTCTGGAAGCAAGTGAGCTGACCGCCACCGCCTCGGTAGGGACAGGGGGGCGACAAGGCCTGAGGCGAGGCTCTCCGACATGGGACTTCGAGGTTGAATGGGAAGGATCGAGGGGCCTGCGACCGCCGGAGTCCGCGAGGCGGTGGCCGGCGGAGGAGTCGATGACATTCGGTTGAGGTTCACCCGCGCCTCCGTTGAGGGGGAGGTGGCGGCTGGTACCTGGATTTTCGGGGTGATTGCTTGCCGTGTGGATGGAGATCGGAAGGCCAACTTTGTTTTTGTGGAGTTTGCGTTTCCCACAGACGGCGCCAACTGATGGAAGTCCTTTTCGGGTCTCCCTTAGATGTTGTCTTCCGTCGATCTCCCGGTGGATTTGAAAGGTGATCTCCTGTTACATGCGGGTCTCAATGGGTTTTGAGGAGATTGATGATTTGAGGAGTTTAACGCCGAGTACCTGCAAAGAAGTCTCGGGGTGGTTTGGTACAACCGAGGACCCTCCGACGATCAAGTTAGTACGAGATCCGAGCAGAGTAACGGCTAAGTGGAATTAAAAATGACTTACTTGACCCCTCTGTGATGGGGGTTTATATAGTAGCGGCAGCACGCAGCAGCAGGCTCGAGAATCTTGCCGGTAGTTACGCTCCCGACGTCACGCCCGCGTAAAGGGCGGATCGCCCATTAATGGGGATCGTGGTGGCGTGGAACGTGGGATATTGCTGGCGGAGAATCTACGCATGGCGAGATTTGCGGAGCGGCGGTTACGCCTATGAGTGGTGGAGTTGGTCGGTCGGAGGACCGAGGAAGATGGCCTCGGCTGGAGGGCTCGGGAACGAGCGAGAGGGCCGAGGAGTATTGGTCCTGGGGCAGCTCGGGGTGAGCTGAGAGGCCGAGGAGGCCAAATTTCAGGGGGCTCTGAGGTGAGCCAGCTTGTGCTTGCAAGTCGGGTACAGGGGTGGCCTGGTCGACCCCTGTGGCCCTTTCTTCTGAGTCCTGGGACACGTCATCTGCCACGTGTCCTGATCTTGGAGACCGCCCATATTGAGCATCATCACTTGGACTTCTGATCTCCTTACCACAATTCTCACCAGTACTAACTCTCCCATCCCCCGAGAATTGAATGACAGAAAGTTATGTGACAAATACTACCTCCCTTCCAGTTTAAGTGTCCGTTTTTTCGTTTTTTTTTTGTTCCATTATAAGTGTTCTATTATAATATCAATGCTAATCTTTGCGTTGTTAATACAAATTTAAATTCTGGTTAACCCTCATTAATTTTGTGTTATCAATACAACCACTAGTACTACTATTAAATGATGAACATAAAATGAGGTTAATATAGTAATTTAACATCAATCATATATTATAAATTAATAGATTTTCCAAAGTTTTCTTAATGGGAATGCGAAACCAAAAATGGACACTTAAAATGGAATGGAGGTAGTACTTTGATTAGGGTAACTTGTAGCACTCATTGAATAATCGATATGAAATTTGCAACTCAGATCACCTTAATGTTCCCTTGTAGCATATAGATATATTTAGTGGCATACCCTACAGAATTTCGAATACCATGGATTTCAGATTAAATATTCACTGGAGATTGCATCATCACTATTAGAAATCAAAACCCAACAAGGTGTTACCTATAGGAGATTGAGATATGAAGCACATATTCAATGGGTTCTCGTATCAAAGTAGACAAAGCACTACAACATGCATTAGTTATTTTATTTCAGATCAGTTATTTCTAATGAACCAACACACATGATCTAGTGTATTCAAAAACTATATGATTTACAACCGTTTTGTATAAAAATCACTCATCTTTATGCATAAGTATAATTTCCTCAAAAAAATAAAAGAAAAGAAAAGACAGGACAATAAAACATGCATCATTAAATACCTAAGTAATATTTATGTTTACTTACAATTGATCATAAAACAAATCCATAAGCATCGTCTTTCCCGTCCCTGCACCTCCGTAAAGGTATAGCCCTTTGACCGGTGAATAAGAAGACTGGGAAATCAGCCGTGACCATAACCACCTGCTCCTGAAATTAAATACAATGCAATATATGACTAAGATCTTCTTCAATTGCGGCAAAGATGATTCATCATCAAACCAAAGTTGTGAAAACATCAAATACCTCCCAGATTTTTCAGAAGCTTTATATCAATCCAGCCGGCACGCGTTCTTATTCTCAGCAAGCTGTTTGTAGAGTCTTTGCAGCAACTGAATGGTGTCCACCTGAAAGGAGGGGGGGGGGGCATCACAAAATTCTCTAGGCTGCATTCGAAGAACCAAAACTCGACACGATCGATCAGCTCGAACCTGAAAGCTATCGCCATCCGCAAGTTCCCCGGACGCAATTCTCCTTTTGTACTCGTACAAAGGCCCAGCCTTTCCAGCATCAACCGCGACTATCACCAAGTTCGTAAAATTATATTAAAAATTAATAATTCATCGATGAATCGATTAAAAGAAATATATAAGGAAATATATTTTAAAAAAAACTTCAGCAGAATTATTTGCTGCGCTACTGGACATAGCGTTTGAAGAGATTACTGTATTGTCTAAACATCTCCTAAATTCTTCATTTTGACAAGAATTTGATAGATGATATTCAGTCGGACCGCGCACAATCGAAAATTTCTGAGGATTATCTAACCCTCGTTGAATCTGGGAGCAGTATCGAATCGAAGAGCTCGAGCTAAAGTTCTCATTGTCGATTATATAACATAAATTAAGCACACAAAAAAGGTATCATTAGAATCTATAAAGTTGAGATTCATCGATTCCTCAAATCTAACAAAAATCGATCGAAGGGATTATTAGGAGAAGAAACTTACAGGGATTCGAATCGATTGAGTTGAAGATCCCAAATCCAAAAAACCATAGCCCTAATTTGAGCTGGCGGCGCTTGCGTTGCGTTTCGTGCTTATACTTCTTCTTATGTAAATTAATCAATTGGTTCGTCTCCGAGCGGGATATGGATTCCTTCTCTCTAAATTGCTTTCTCTCTCATTTTTTTCTCCCTTTTTTTTTATATTTTCTTTTCTCTTTAAATAATGAAGAAATGCCACGTGGAGCGCATTTGCATCTGTGGGGCCCACTCCAAGATGGCGGTGTCGGTTTTTTGCTGCGTTTTTCTTTTTAACGAGAAACACCGAGGATGCGATGAGGTGAGGATGCGGGATCAGGCTTGAACATTTATTTTAGGGTAAATTGTCTAAAAACCCCTGGCCAAACTCAAGAATGTCCAAACCCCTTTACTTTTTATAGTCCTTGTGAAAATCCCTTACATATGCGTACCGGTAGATTTCTCATAACCCTCACCCTCTCATATTTACCAAAACACGCTCTTCGGTCTCAGGAGGCATCGAAACCGACGGCGGCGGAGCAGAGCTCGTGACAGAGAGAGGCGGCAATGGCAGCGTCGAAGTGAAGGTGGGGATCGCAGGTGGTGAACTAAGAAGAAGAGGAGGAGGAGGAGGACTAGGGCGGAGCATGCGACTGTGGTGAGGAGGGATTGGTAGCTGGAGCTAGGGTTAAGGCTGGGGTTTGGGAAAAAGGGAGGGATCTTATGTTGATTATAGTAGTATAATTTGGTTGGTACATAGAGATTGGAGAGCTGAAAACCCTGGAAAATACAGCTGAAGAGAAAGACTTGAGAAGGGAGTGAGATTATTCGCGTTTGATGCTCCTCCACATTTTCTCTGGCATGCAGAATATACACACAAAACATTAAAATTCAAACATAATAAAGAAGCAGGTTGGTGAGGTTAATATGATTGTGAGTTTCATGGTTGGAATAAGATACTGATATCTCTATGTTTAATTACTTTAATCTATTATTTATTTATTTAGAAGACTTGAGAAGTATGTGAAAATATTGTGTGCACTGTTTTAAGATATTTTTTAAGAATTCTGTAATTTGAATATGGAGGTGTCGGGTTTGCAATTGTTAAGGTTTTTGTTAATCATAATAGTATCTTTAAACACTTTTTGTTTAGAACCCTCGCCTAGCTTTGAATGTTTTTTCCACAAAAGCTATTACCTAAACTCTTATGGTTAATTATCAATACTGTTGTTTTGCACGTATGATGCTCGTGTGCTGGCATTTATTAATTATTGGATCAATATTTGAAAATACATGAAGCCAAAATAACATAAACAATTTATTATAAATTTGAAATCAGACATAAACTTGAGAAAAAATGGTTATGGTGTTGTCAAGAAGGAGGGAGAAAAAAAGAAATTAAACCGTTTATATCAAGAAACTGAAAAGGGAGAGAAATAAAATACTGAAATTTACGCTTGATAATCATTGTTATTGCCATATTAATTAACATTTTGTTGTCGTTTTTTTTTTGTTGTTGTTCAGATTGTTAGGCATGGACATTAATCCACAACAAATCCCAAACCCTCTAATTCTCTTTTTGAAAAATCAATTTTATTTTGAATTAAAATTAAAACAATTTGGCACATAATCATTATTGTTTAATGGGCAACAAATTGGAAATTTGATTTTAAATTAAATGCATACTCCTCTAATTCGGTAGAGATTGTAGGATATATGTCTTCTGGGGCCTCAAGGCCGGGGATTGTTTCCACAGTCCCCGATATGAACCGCAAGGATTTTTCTTAAGGATTAAGAAAACAAAGTTGGAACTGACTACTTTTAAAAATGAAAACATGATATATGATTATCGCTTCTCTTCTTCTCTTAGTCCCGTCTATGACTTTTTGTTGTTGTCACCAAGCTTGAAAAACAATGGAACCTATAGCAAAGGAATAATACAGGCTTAGTAGTAAATTTTAAAATTTAAATTCAAATAAACCTCTTTTAAGGAAAAAAAAATCATAAACAACACGTGAATCTTCTCATATATTTAAATATATTGAATAGTCCAACTGAAATATTTTCATCTGAAAGAAAGGATGACCGATTCAACCGATGCATTAACGTACGTCCCACGTCGGTAATAGATTCATACACTGAATAAAACAATAATTTGGAAGCGCCGAAGAAAGAATCGAAAAAAGAATGCTTCGTTAGACGTTGAACAACATAATTGAAAATAGTTCCCCATGGATCTGGAGGAAGAGGGATGTTGAGAAGTTTTACTTGAGAGCTTGGATCGAAATCTCTTCTTAATTCAAAGGGAGGAAAGCCATGGTTATTAACCTGTAATAATCTCAAAAAGTTTAGCCCTTTTATTTATAGTAAGCATACATTCGGTTCAGATAAAAGAGGATCCAAACTGAACCTAATCCTGGTTGGTTTGGAGTCGACTTGTGGTCTTATAAAATAAACTTTGTGCTTCTCAATTCAAATTTCAGCTCTCTCCTCAAAAACTAATTAATATTTTTTCAACCTAGATTCTTTCTATATATATTGGGGTGGGGCTATCCATAGTCACAAATTCGTCATTCGGGAATAATTCGGCGAGGTCGAAAATTCGGAATCGGAGAACTATTCGGAAAAAATCGGCTGGTATTCGGAAAAGATTCGGTAAGTGTTCGGGAAATGTTCGGGAAGGATTTCGAGCAATAAATTAATATATGAGACGCTAGGTTTTGATTTTATGAATTATTTGCTGTTTTTTGAATTATTCGCTGTTTTTTCACATAATTCGGGAATAATTCGCGAATTATTCGGCCAGTTTAGCAATGGCGATTAATTCGGAGATTAATTCGTCTGATCAAAAATTCGTGAATTATTCACGAATTCGGCGAATAATTCACGAATTATGTGACTATGGGACTATCCTCGTTAAAATATGGGCCCCACAATCCCTTGTTTATTATCAAAGAGCGCAAGCATAAGTCTGGGATCAACCGCAGCCTCTTTGAGCTCTTTTTACCGCCGTTTGTTTTAAACACGCACAGTATTTATATAATATTCGCCATTCGAAATTAATTCGGCGAGATCGAAAATTAGGATTCGGAGAACCATTCGAAAAAAATCGGTAGGTATTTTGGAAAAATTCGGCAAATGTTCGGGAAGAATTTCGACAAAGAAATTAATATATGAGGCGCTGGATTTTGATGTTGCTAATTATTCACTGATTTTTGTGAATTATTCGCTGATTTTTCGAATTATTCATGAATAATTCATGAATTATTCACGAACTATTCGAAGCTTTCGCTAACGGCGATTAAATCGGTAATTCATGAATTCGCAAAATAATTCGCGAAATATGTCACTATGTTTATATCAATTAACACTGGTTTCAGGCCGGATAAAAACCCGGCCCAGGACAACCACCCGAAAAGGCCAGTGGAGAGAGAGAGAGACATCCAAGAGGAAAGAGACCCCCTTTGGTCTCTTCTACCTTCGTCCAAAACCCTAGCGAAGAGATTTTGTGAGATTGAGAGAGAGAGAGAGAGAGAGAGAGAGCTTGGGAGCGGGGATGAAGGGGGTAGTGGGGATGGTGGTGTCGAACAAGATGCAGAAGTCGGTGGTGGTGGCGGTGGACCACATGCTGTACAACAGCAAGTACAACGAATACGTGAAGAGGACCAGCAAGTTCATGGCTCACGACGAGACCAACGAATGCAACATGGGCGATCGTGTATTTTACTCTTTCTTTTCCCTTTTTCATTTTGATTTTGGCATCTTGCTTGGCTGAAGATTGTTGTTGTTGTTGTTGTTGTTGTTGATTTTAGATGCAAATCCATTTAGATCGAGAATACAAAAAGAAGATAAATGTGTGGTTTTGACTGGTTAGGAGTAGTTTTATAGGAAATTTAATGAACAGATTTTTGCATCTTGCTTCATCGATTATGTTTTTGTCATGGAAAAATCGTAACTTGAAGCAATATCTCCAAGTTAGGGGTAGTTTTACAGGAAATTTAATGAACAAATTTTGATCGGGACATTTGAGATGCCTCTCTCACAATTGGACATGGCATTTGCCTTACAGGATGATAGATTGGTTGACATTTTGCATTTGGCCTATTTAAAAGTTTGTATTATACGTGGCATGTATCAGTTCTCACCATTCAGGAAGTTTTGGGCTTCCGCGTCAATAGAAGCGATCCGCACACTGCTTCGATACATATCTCTGATATATCATTTGACATGTGCTTTGCTCATTTGATGTTTAGTTTTTGGTAGATGATCTGTGTATCTCTTCATGCATGCATATTAACATGTATATGCTTCACGGCTGTTTGGGTTTAGGCTTACTTTCACATTGTTGTTTTCATGCATATATATATACACAGTATTAAAATTGAAGTGAAGACCATAGTTTATTTAAATAATTGCACAACAACTTAAATTTGTAGAAAAATTATCAGTTGAAAATATCTGCTTGTGAATCCATGATTAGTTCTGTCAATTGAGAATCTGAGATGATCAAAGATGCGCTTTATAGCAATCTTTATCTCTTTATCATGTGTTTGGTAATCCATGTACTTGAATCTTTCAATAGAGTTAGGGTTGTATATGATCTCAGGAAGCTCAAGTCTAGGTTTGTATTGTCTTGGTATAATCTCGCTGGGAAATGGGGTTTGTTCAACGACCTAAGCAAGGAAATGCTGATCAGAATAGCATTGAGTAACTTGAGCATAGCTAGCTTGCCTCGGATATAAATCTTCAGGTGCAGTCTTTTTTTCCCCGTGTCTAGTTCCATCCCATCCCATTACAAAGTAATTTAAAGAACAGAGAGTTGGGGGAAATCAAGATAACTCCTCCATAAGTAGACGTGCATTGTGGACCGTCTTTTGTACTTCTTTGTGATAAGAGTCATCCACCGCCTGAAAACGTAAAGTCGATCTGAACTTCCACCATGTCCAAGTCGCAATAGCCGTCCTAGTGATTAGTCATACGTTCAAAGTTGTCACACCTCCTTTCTGAAAGGCCGTAATCATATCATGATATCCAACCATGTCGAACTGAATGCCTATCTCGGTTGACAAGATTGACAGAAAGTGTTATTTGCTGAAAACTCCCAACAAGTTTGGGCTATTTTAACAAAACTACCATTATCTTTGAAATGATTAAGAAACTACCAAATTTAATGGTGACATGTCAGCACCGTCCGCGTCACGTCATTACTACATCACTTTTTGAAGCTGTCAATCCTCCTTTCTGAAAGGCCGTAATCATATCATGATAGCCGACCATGTCCAACCGAATGCTTATCTCGGTTGACAAGATTGTCAGAAAGGCTTATTTACCGAAAACTCCCAACAAGTTTGGACCATTTTAACAAATCTACCATTACCTTTGAAATGATCAAGAAACCACCAAATTTCATGGTGATATGTCAGCACCGTTTGCGTCACGTCACTACCACATCACTTAAGACGCCACACCGGCAAAAATTTTTAAAAGCCCCAAAATACACCTATTCTAACCCTATCCCTAATTTTCAAAAATAAAGAAAATAATTTAAAAAAAATCTTCCTCCTTGCTCCTCACCGACACCGGCGCCTCCCCATTTCGACCCCTCCCCATCATCAACAACTCCATCTTTTTTATCTTAACCCACCATCACCACCAACCACCACCATCATCACCACCACCACCTGGCGCCGGAGCCGGCCCCCTTTTGTTGCCCAACCTCCCCCTTTATTGTCCCTTCCTCCCGCACTGCCGTCGTCGTCATCATCTTCTTCCTCTTCTTTGTTCGCACCAATTTTGACGAGCAAACATGCTAGGTACGCACCTATCATAAAAAGGTAAGAGTACTTGCGCAGACATATCAAGTGCGCACATGGCGAAAAGCCATTTTGATGATGTGCGCAACAATATACATGCGCATGTGTAAACTTAGGCATGAGACAGGCTTCGCCACGTGACAAACGCGTGTGCGCATCTTTGCAATGCGCAACGAAACATGCGCCTCTGATAAAGACACTCGCGCAAATCCTTGCAGTGCGCAACGAAGTATGCGTTTCTGATAAAGAAGAAAAATCTTCTTTGTTAATTTAAAAATATATTTCTTAACAAAGAGGTTGACATGGTGTTTGATCTAACGGTGCAACACGTTTTAAATTGATATGCACAAATTTATATATTTTTGTTAGAGATTTACCCTAACAAACCCATCTCCTATATATAGAAGCTCCCTTCACAAAAAATAAAAAGGGAGTGACAAACTTGTTTATCGGCCGCCATCAAAATAAAGTGCACACTTCTTCAACCGAGAAGATTTTCTCCTTCTCATTCCTTGGCAAAACCCGAGAAAAGCTATGTAAAGAAAAAGAGAAAAACTTCTCTTCTCCATGATAAAAAGCTTTAGCTTTACATATAAAAGTGTTGGCTTTTTGTTGAACCCATCGATTTATTAAACAAGATCAAAAGATCTTATGGCCGGTCTCTCTCTTCATGATAAAAGTTGACTTTTTATGAGAGATCGATCATATGGTCCAAGACTTGAAGAAAAGTCCCCTTACAAAATAAAATAAGTGTTTTGACACGTAAAACATTGAACCTTTCGTATATCTTGAGTTTCGACTCTTTATGAAGAACATAAACCTTTATAAAATATTGATGCACCCCATAGATGCATCCAAAAATCAATGCACAAAAACCTATGTTTTTTTCTTGAAAGCCAAAACTTTCTGTTAAACAGTGCGCACCCTACCCTAGGATGCACTTCTAGAAAAATTGCCCATGCAGATGTGCGCATCACGTGATATGCACGTGTGCGTATGGGGGAAAATAATGTCCCAGGAGATGTGTGTATTACGTGACATGCACGTGTGTGCAAATGAAAAATGTTGACTTTTGAACATAGGCACATATATACATGTGCAGATGGAAATTTGGTCTTATGAAGAGGTGCACAATTATGTGATATACACGTGCACAGCTCCCTGACCATGAAGAGGTGCGCAATCACGTGATATGCATATGCGCAGATCACAAGCGAGTGCGCACTACGTGATATACACGTGCGTACTCTTTTTGAAGAAGATGCATGAACACGCGCATCCCACGTGTACATGCGCACATGGACATCAACCTTTGCTTGAACACTTAGTTAAAATAAACTAAGTATAGAAGCCTATGCTTCTCATATGTGATCCTATAATCAAACCGACATTTTATTTAAGCTGGTCTTAATCTAAAACAAGATTAACGATCCTTAATTATATTTAAGTTGATCAAAGTCTCATATATGACTAATGATCCTTAGCCATGTTCTCTAAATTGATTTTAGTCCCATATACGACTAATGATCCTTATACAATATCGTCAATCATATTCCTAAGTTGATCTTGGTCTCGTATAAGACTAAGGATCCTTAGATAAAATATAAGTTCGCCAAGAAGCATTCTCCAACATGATCTTTTTCTTCATATACGGGATTTGGTTCGTGGGTATATCCTTCCACACCTCTGATATACGGCGTTGTAATTCCTCAGCGTCTTCAGAGAGACGGTGAGTCCCAATAACCAAAGAGCCTTCCTTCCTCATCCTAATTTCTTGAAAGATATGAAATTTCATCACGACAGGAATGCCTTAACCTTGCATGCGCATCTCATTTTGATGCGCAACCCATACTGATGCACACCTCATATTGAGGCGCACCTCATACAGACGTACACACCATTAAGACAGAACAAAAAAGCCCCGGCTTTATGAAAGCATACATAAATGTATATGTATATATTTTTGAAGGAAATATAAATGCCTTCAAATTGGATCGCACCCCATTATTGAGTGCGTCCCATTTAGAAGTTCACATCATGCGCTTCGCCACGTGATATACACGTGCGCGCAAGCTGAAAGATGGACCGCTATGTCCCTAAACTGATGTTCTGCCCTGCGGCCTGTCTCCAAATTCACTACCGTATACTATCCACGGGCTATCCATAATAAAGCACACCTGATGAGAAGCCAAAACTTGGAACTTAGCCAAAATATGCTAAGTACAAAAGTCTATGCTTCATATGTGATCGATGATCAATTGAGCCCATATGTTTACTGTTTCTAAGTTGATTTTAGTCTCATATATGACTAACGATCTTTATACCATATTATCTAAGTTGTTCTTAGTCTCATATACGACTAACGATCCTTAGGCATTTTTTCTAAGTCGATCTCAGTCCTATATACGACTAACGATCCTTACATCAAACCCAAATATCTCGTGAACTGATGGACCTCATTTATATGAGATATGCGTCTTAAGTTCAACCCCCAAATCTAATATGTATGGATTTAGACTAATCCGCGTCATACGGACGACGATGTATATTAGTCTCCTTATATAATTCAAGGGCAATCTTAAAATAAACAAAATATAACACGACACAAAGTGATAGACATGGAGAAACGTGGCGATAACGTAATTAACTGCAGGGACTTGCGTCTGCTGGAAAAAGCGTTCCCATAATCAAAAACCCCTCAGTGGGGGAATCTGAAAAATCCAGTTACAGCGGTTGCATCCATCCAAACCTCTGATATACGGCGCCATAAATCAACTTGGTATCTTCAGAAAGGTGGATGGATATGTTTCATATAAGATTTGCCTCCGTATTTAGGCTAGACGCGCTCTCCGCGTTTCAGATCCGATTTTCGGCGGTAAACAGATTCGGGCACGCCCGGTATAACATTTTTCTCTTTCCACTTCACATTTCGTGTGTCGTGTTTTTCGCGAACAATATCGCGGTATATATGTTTATAGTTGTTCTTAGGTTGTGGGATATTGAAGCTGGCATCTCGTCTCTATGCAAAGATCAATGGCTTCCAACTGCACTCACTGCAACTCAAGCTTTGCCCCATCCGGGAAATCAAGTACGGGCCATCCGCAGCCCCAATGTTTTGCATCCTGCGGTGCATATGTCTGAAGACATGAATGGGCTCTTTTTTGGCTCGATGCTACCTCCTGCATTTGGTGCTTTAATGCCAAAGGAGGAAATTCAAAGAAAGTTTGTCTTCTAAAGGCCGGTTCCTCAAGCTTCAGCTCTGTCAAAGGTGTCGGTTTTCCATCGACTGACTCCTACCGAAGGTCCCAAGCTATGCAGAGGGCATGATGAAGAAACCCGGCAAGAAAAGGAGGTGCCTGCTTCAAGAAATGCCCGACGTCGCCATTGGCGTCGAATAAGACTAGCTGGGGCATTTTCCCGTCAGGGTTGACTCCCCCTGTTCTAACTCCAATGGTGAATGCTGTTGATCCGGCCGGGAACAGTTTCAAACTGTTGCAAAGGGCCAGACAAAATTCCCCCACCGTAGCACTAAAAAAGTCTCCGCAACCCGTAAAGATCTAAGGAGAGCAGAAGCTAGTTCCTTCTCTAAAAAGACTTACCTCATCTATAAATAAGGTGTGGAAGGAGGTGAAGAATTCCGTCGTTGTCCGTGGCTCTTCTCCTAAGTAAAAACAAATAAAACGTCAACCAAATACTGACAACTCCCCTTCCAAATACAAAGGGATTTATCCAAAAGGGGTTCCAGCAATGATGGTTCCACCTAAAACAGCTTTTCACAAAAGAGGGGCCAAAGAAAGTCCAAGCACCTGAGGCAATATCAAGGGCCGAAATTCCAAACGCTCCAAGCATGGGGGCAGCGTAGTTCACACGGTCCATATGGTGAGCTCCAAAGATGAACACTATGTTTCTGTTAGTCACATTTCGCATATTCGGGGTCTTTGACAAAGGCTCGACAGCAACAAGAAAAGTTGCAGGAGATACTTACTCAAGCGGTGGAACCCGTTAGTCCACCGTCTAAGACAAATCCCAAGAACGCACCCAAAGAAAGGTCAGGACAGGAGTCGGATACCGATTTCTTGAAGCGCGTTCTCAAGAAGAAAGATGAAGAAGCGGCAGAAATGTCCGCTAAAATGTACAAAATGGTCCTCTTGATCCAAAATATGACCGGAATGATGGCTCAATCAGAACCACTGGAAGATGAACCGTCGGTAGTCATTATTGACGACAATGAAGACACCTCAAGCCTTCTGCAAGCCCCTTCAGCGACCAAAGAGAATATGATCTCGGCTGCAAAGCTGAATGCATACATCGAACAGAAGATCAAAGCTTACCATGCTAACGAAGTGGCGAATAAGCTGATCAAGACCGGTCGACCGTATCCAGCATGGTTTAACCAGAGGCAGTATCCTCCGGGATACACATTTCCAACGTTCCACATATACAAAGGGACCGGGAATCCTCGCCAACAAATAGTCCAGTTTAAATCCATGTACGCCAACACTAGAGGAGATGACATGTTGCTTTTCCATCAGTTCGTTAGTAGTCTGTTAGGCACCACTTTCGAATGATATTCGAAGCTTCCTAATGTCTTCGTGAAGCTTTTCGCTGAGATGGAATTGCTCTTCTGCCAAAGATTCGCCGGTGCGAGTGAACGCACTACCATGACGGCGTTGATCAATGAAAGGGTCAGACCAAACAAGACACGTGTTCAATATGTTATCCGATGGCGAAACCTTTTGTCTAAATGCGAACAACGTATCGGCGAAACTCCAGCCGTCGGAATGTTTGTAGTTACTATTGATCGACATTCACAAGTGTACCCATTCATGGCCTTTTTCAAGCCTACTATTTTTCAAGAGCTTATAGATAAATTGGCTCAATTGGATCAGATGGGTCAAGACCTTTTCTTTTCTGGTAAAGATTTATGAAATGACAAAAGTAAAGGCAAAACGACATTTGCTGCTGACGCTCAACAACAAACAAGCGGCTCTGAAGCACCCGGTCGTCAAAATAATGACCTTGTGGATCCCACCCTTGAAAAGATTGGGACGCGGATATTCATTCCCCCGAAGCATACGCAAGGGGCATTTTGCTCGCTGGCGGAGGAATCTTCATGTGAGATAGTCATTTCATAAAAAACAGAAAGGATGTTAAAGCACCTACAAGCGTGCCCTGCAATCAAGTGAAAAAGCCCGCTAGAACCAGAAATTATGGAAGGAATGTAGAAGCCATGTCCCACTCCGAAAACGAATGATAAGGGGAAAAGCCCAAGTGAAGATTAATTCTTCTAAGAAAAAGAAGACAGACTGAGACACCCGTGCAGCCGCTCAAATATATGGACAGTCGTACGAATTTGCATAAACATTTCAATGCATTGGAGGAATATAACCAGAAGGCGCGCTCGTCAATCATTCTCAAAGAATTTCTTCATCTTTTCGAAAATGGCGATGCTGAAGAAGAAGAAAACTCAGTAGAAGAAGGGAAGCATGTGGGAAGCAATCACATGGTCTTTCATTCCTTCGTATATGACGAAGATGCTCCGTCAGCGTCAGAAAGTGATACTGATGAGCATAGGTCAGGTACCATGTAAAGTGTTATGTATTTCCCGCAAGACAACCCGATTGACGCGATAATAAAAGAAGCAGTCCAAGAGAGTGAAAATAGCTTAAGGCGTGAAATGACCATTTATAAAAAAGGCCCGACAACGCCTAAGCGCGCTCACTGAAAGATGGACCGATGTCCCTAAACTGGCATTCTGCCCTACGGTGGATCTCCATATTGATCACCGTATACAATTCACGGGCACAAACAACATGACCCCGTACTACGTCTCCCATGGACCGCTATGTCCTTAAACTGGCATCTTGCCCTACGGTTTGTCTCCATATTGACTACCGTATACAATCTATCGGCACGAGCGATAGGTATCGCTGCTATATTTTTCCAAATATATGTTGCCCTATAGGCTTCTTGAGATCCGCGTCTCAGTCCTGTTTCCGGCGGTAAACATTTTTCAATGTCTTCTTTCTCCACTAACCACCCCCGACGCCATCGCTGGTGCGTCCCACCTTCCCCCTTAGCCGCCCACCCTCCACCTTTACCATCCCCTTCCTTTTCATTGCCCCCATCATCCTCATCATCACAATCATCATCATCACCATCTTCTACCTCCTTTTCTCCTTCTATTTCTTCTCCCCCCACCACTCCGCCGGCGCACCCCGGCCTCCCCCTTTTCCATCCACCCCTCCTTCGACAACCACCCCTCCTTTCCCCCCGCGATCCTAAAATAATATTAATTATTTAGTTAATATTTAATAATTATTAAAATTATTTAAAATGTAATTTATAATTAATTATATCATATTATAAAAAGGGCAAAATTGTCATTTGACGTGAACAATAACTTTGACCGTCAAGTCATGGTAGTTTTTTGATAGTTTCAAAAGTAATGAAAGTTCTGTTAAAATGGCCCAAACCTATTGGGCATTTTCAGGAAATAAGCCTTGTCAGAAATGCCTTCCATCGCATGCAGTCCCGAAAAATATGTTCCACAGTTTCAAGTGAACCCTTTTGACATAGCTCACGGTTCGGATTCATGTGAACCTGTCTTCGAAGAAGGAAATCCTCGGTAGGTAGTTTATTGTTGATCAGTCGTCAGATGAACTATTGCATCCTTCTGGTTATCCTCATTTTCCGTGGGATCCTGTGGAGGCGCATCATTTTGTGCCATTCGGTGAGTAAATTCATTAGCGACACTAAATCTCGAATCGGTTGAATGTTGCGACCACCGAATACAATCCTTTTGATCGGTTGCCGATTTGTGAGTTATGAGTAACCTAATCTCCTCGGGAATCCCGTTTAGTCGCTGAATATTCCAACCATCATCAGTGAGCCAATCCTTGACAAGGGAGTTAGCAATAATGTTAATGTCTAATTCCCACGGAAACATATGAAGTGGTCTGTCGAGCACTCATGCATCCTTCCAGAAACGTATCAATTCACCATTTCCCAACTCCCAAACCGTACGCATCCTTAATGATTCCATTTGTTTCCTTAACAACCTCCAGGTTGTCGACATCGGTCCGACCTCCTTCCACCAGTCTGTCTGTTGGTTGTAGTACTTGGCCCTAACGACGTTCACCCATAATGATTCATCATCTGCCAAAAATTTTGCCGCTTGTTTTGAAATAAGTATCTCATTTGAATCCCGGGCTGATCTAATACCTAAACCGCCCCTATTCAAAGGAAGGCACACCTATTTCCACGGTAATACTCGAAACTTTTTCGGTCCTTCCCATAGGAAATTTCGGAGCATCGGAAATAATAAGATGGCATCATTACAAGTACCGATTTTACCAATGTCAATTGTGCCGGAAATGAGAGAAGCTTCCCCTTCTTCTTAATCCGAACTTGAGCAGAATAGAACTTAACAGCTTAAGCGAGATTGTTTGGCTCACATATACATTGTAAGGTCATGTATTTTTTTAACATTTACGTCCCTTGCTCTTCTCATAGAATTGGATCACATGCTACTTTCCTCTGTATGTTAATTGAAATGAATCCTATTAGGCACTATGAGACTATAAATAAGTAGCAAGTTTTCTTTTTTAGTCTCATGATATCTTGAGATTATCCTGCTGGCAAAATCTATCTGTATAATTGTGTATTTTTAAGGATGTGCTAGAATACTAGTGTGTAGAACGTAACAATAAATTCATTAATATCAGTAATTGTTTGAATTATCAGCATATGTGTTGTGAGATGTCATGAGATCGAACCTTTCGTGTCATTGGAAATTGGTCAGGATGCTTAAACATATTGGTAAAGTTTAATGCCTACAAAAATTGTTAGCCAAATGTGTATGGTGAAACACTGACCCAAATGTTTCCTGAACCTTGAATAAGAACATGATAGCAACTTCCTTCTCAACTTTGTCTGGCGAGACATTGTATTTCACCACACATTCACTATATACGTGCACAATGTTGGTCATGTCTCAAAGGCAGAGCCATTAGTCACCAATTTTTCTTTAGTCTCGTTCTAGCAATAATTTGGATAGACTGCCAGTAGCATTCTCTTTTGCATCCCTGAAACCATAGCCACCAGCTTAATCTGAGTTCGACATCAACCACAGAGGCAGTAGCGGAAGTTGATGAAATAAACCACATCCTTCTAACAATATGATGAAATCATCGCTAGACTTCATAAAAATCCATGCATTAAGATATGCTAATAATTGCCGCCTCAACTATCAGAGTCAATCAAGCAGGAGCGTTGCTTGAGGCTTTCCCACATGATCACCGATTGATCCTGCAGTTCCCTCAAAATGCCTAGGAGGCTCCACACACCCGAGAAGAAGATAACAGTAATATATACCTAGCTAATCCATATTGTGAAAACAAAACAAAAATGTATTTAATTGAACCCACTCGAACCTGTTTTCTTCTTCTTTTTCTATGCCATTCAGAATGGTAATACATTAGTAATGATTCCTAAGCATTTTATTTGTAAATGACTTCTTACTTGGTTACTTTTGAAAGGAAAGAAGAGTATTGAAAACATTGAAAACCTTGTATACTACATTGGTCAGCAAACTCTTTGAAAGTCTCTGCATTTAGTTTCACATAGATGACTCCCTCGTAACGCTTCTATCTTCAGGCCTCATTGAAATATAATATAGCAGTTGAACACACACACGTGTAGCAATATAAAAAGTGATACGAGTAGACGGCATCTTGCACGATAATTTATTCCACTTTCTAAATCTTGTTCACTATAGAAATCCAAATCACATATTTAAGATATATAGCATTTATCGGTTAAGGCTCTATTAGATCTTTCAGCGCTAATATTGTGTGGAAGCATAATATGTTATACTGATATGGCTGGATAATGCATGATACTTACTTTAGGATAGATCTACCATCACCGTGATTGAAGAGAGGGAGTTAGTGTAGGTTAGAACAGTGAGAGTGAAGATACTTCAGAGATCTCAAAAATCATACTCACATCATTTTACCATCAAGTAGAAGTTATAAAAGCTTCTCCTTAACTGGTGTATTATGTCTATACATCGCTGATATTATTTGGTTCTGGAGTTGGGATGCATTTTAAAATGCATCTTTTTGGTTTGTTATATTAGATTGCTTTTTATGTTGTTGGCCGTAGAAGACCATTGTTTTTGTGTATCCATGGGAACTTTGGTACTTGACTTTGGATTAGATCATGGTGCTATACATTTGCTGTAGAGACATCATTCCAAGCAGATGCTATTGAGCTCTTGCTTTCTTGCTGTTTTCTTTTTTCCTTTTCTTATTTGTCCTTGTGTTTATTTTTGTCCTTGGTATCTTATTTTTGTCCTTGGTGCGAAATGAGGATATTCGTGCAAAAGTTGGTGTAGCACCTGTGGAGGAGAAGATGCGGGAAAACCGGCTAAGATAGTTTGGTCATGTGCGACGCAGACCTATGGAAGCACCGGTTCGACGAATAGATACTCTAGATATGGGCAATGGCAAAAAGGCAAAAGGAAGACCGAAGAAAATATGGATGGAGGTGATACGAAACGATATGGGTGCCAAAGGACTCGATGAAAGTATACTGTTCGATAGGAGTGAGTGGAGGCGGAGGATTAATGTGCTGGACCCGGCGTGATTCTCATGTTGGTTCATATAGCCTATCCATATGCTTGGGATAAAAGGCTCAGTTGTTGTTGTTGTTGTATCTTGTTTCATTGAGCTTGTTTAAGTGGAGGCTGACGGTTTTATCTGCTCACTGTTTTATTTCGAATAGAAAAAGTTTTCAAGGGCTTAGTTTGTAGCCAACCATGATATTGATGGTAAAGGGTAGATGGTGATGAGAATTCAACTCCTCTGGTCTGGTACATAAATAGAACCAAAACTTGAAAAGCATTGCAGTGTGTGGTGTTCGTAGTGTGCATTAACGTTCTATTTTCCCCATCTCACATCTCTGTTTCCGTTGCATGCAGGTAAGGTTGGATCCGTCGAGGCCATTGAGCAAGCGGAAGCGCTGGGTTGTTGCTGAGATCCTAAGAAGGGCTAAAGTCTACACCCCTCCTTCACCCACCCCCACCCCCACCACCACCGAGGCTAACTCCAGCTCCAAAACTCCATCCTCGTAATCATGAACAGTTTCTGGAGTTTCATTGGACAAAATAGTTGCTTTATTTCATGCCGGCCTTGCTGATGTTCAGGAATTCAGTTTAGAAGTTCCAGAAGTGTAACAGTAGAATAAGGTTGTAAGGATCCAGAAGGAATTCATTTTTGTTGTAGTTTGGGTAATGTGTTGCGATTAAGATTTGATTTGTTGCCGGAACATATGTTTGACCATATTAATGATCACTTATGTCTCTTCAACTCACAGGAATATCGGTTCAGCTTCTACTCAACTTTGTTTAAATTTATATGTTGTTTGCATCTTCCCGCAAACAGCTACAATTAAAGAGAATAATGGAGAAAGGAGGCATAGGAGGGAATTTCTTTTTATGGCGTCGGAAAAGTACACCGTCCCTTGTTTTTTCCGACGATCGACATCCATCATTTTCATTGTTATCATCTAAGATGTGTGTGCACCAAATTTTATGTGAGTCTACTACCTTTTCACCGTCGTTTTAGCAATATAAAAAGTGATGTAGTCGGCAAACCATTAATTTTGAACTCACTAAATCAATGGTGAAAAGTTGTAGAATCACATAAAATTTGGTGTGCCCGCATCTTAGATGATAATGATGATGATGGATGCCGATCGTCGGAAAAAAATGAGGAAGGGTGTATTTTTTCGATGCTTCCCTTCTATAGCCTCTTTTCTGTATTGTTTTTGTCAAAATACCCAATTATTTTGTGGAATAGATAAGTAATCAAATAACCATGAAAATAAGATCCGTTGTAGTCTAGTTGGTTAGGATACTCGGCTCTCACCCGAGAGACCCGGGTTCAAGTCCCGGCAACGGAATTTTTCATTTTGTCTTTGTTAATTTCTATGCTGGGATTTTTAACTTTTATTCCTTTTGGCTACTTTTGTTCTTTTTTTTTTTTCCTTTTTCTTTTGAGAAAGCTGGACATGATTGATCAACATTCACTCTTATTTCGTGCTTCACAGCCTAACTCAACATTAGAAGGGGTAAAAAATCCTACAGATAAGAACGAAGCTACAGCAACAAAAAAAATTCTTTCCAAATACGTCTCATATAAATTTGTCTATGTCATACACTCGTTGTTGGCTGCCTAACACAATATTTCTTCATTTATCCTGCCTTGGAACTTACAGAGAAAAAATAAGACATTTTAGCATATCACCATGTAACAAAATATGCAGTGATGGGGTCCAAATAATTCAATCCACCATGTCAAGGTCAGCAATCTCAAACTGTGATAAAATTTTGCAAGACTATCATACAGCCTAAGATAACATTTGGATACAAATAATCGGAGCACAAGCAAACATAAATAGCATATAACTCCAACTTGATACCATGAGTTTCAATCCATTAATATTTTCTCCAGGCTAGCTTTGATCTTTTTCTACTGTTTAAACAGTCGCAATATCCACTGACAGTCTAAAATTAAACTTCAACCACAATCACATTATACAAAGCGAGCATCTCATTCAACATTACAACAGTTCTTAGATTACCATTTTGCCACAAACTCTCGTTTTCGAACACCATGGCAATCAATTCCAATTTTCAGAATGGGTTAGCCATTCTCTACGGTATACTACCTCCTCTTGCATAACCATCGGTAAAACCCGGTGCTTGTGGTTGCGGCACTCCATAAGGTTGAGCATAGCCAGCAGGATTCCCATGAGCATAAGGACCAGCATTTGGATAGCCATGGCTGTAGCTGATGCCTTGGCCTGCAGGTGGAGGATATAAAGGAGCTGGGTTGGCATAAAGACCAGCATATGGGTTCACTGCTGCATGAAATAAGAAAAAAGTCCAATAAATGTGTAATAAATCTCAATGAAGCTATATCTCAAAGCATTTAGACCTCAACATGGGGTTGATAATGAGGCAATGTTATAAAACAAGGTTTAGATGGCTGCTTCGTTCGCACATTAATGTCTTTCCGTCTCCAACAGTATTAAAAAGGCCAAATGACTGCATGATCAGTCATATGCTAAGTATGTGGTGATAGGCCACTTAACCGGCACACACATATATGATGTGCATAACTCACCAAAATATCGAAAACATGTCGTGCGAACGTATACCCGGTTACCCACTTAATAACAGTCCTAGTTTTGTCCTCTTTTTTTTTTTTCAAATATATGTTTCTATACTAAATTTATGCGCTGGCCAAACAAATAGAGAACCGTTGCTTGTTTTACAGCATTGTAATGATGATAGGCTACATAAAAGATATGACCATGTTTTACAGCTGGTTGTTAACCTAATGTTACCCCGAGCCAAATTTCTAGTCAAGGAAAATAGAGAAAAATAGTGGATTTCCATATACAAAATGAAGAGAGAAGTCTAGAATCGGATAGACTAAAGCTAGAAGGAATCATGTTTTCCTTACTAGCTTATATAGAGCACAACACGTATACGAAATAAAGAACAGATTGTCATGAATGTTTACTCGATGTAGCAGTTTGAGATAAATATTTACCATGATCTCCCCTCTCAGCAGCTTTCATCACGTCAGCTCGTAGTTTCTCAATTTCTCTTGCCATTGACACCAAGTTCCTTTCCATAGCACGCATCTGCTCCACTTGCTCAAGATTTGTACCTTTCTCATGCTCAAAAGCAGCACTTCAACCAAAAGAATATGAAAAATTAAAATTACTGTTACAAATAGATGGGAAAAGGAAGGAGGTTATCATAATATATTAAAATCATCATATGATATGAATATAATATATTATTTTAACTAACATATTTCAAGACTTCACCTTTAATCTTATAATGCAAGCTCCAAGAGTGTAGATCATGTCTTCAATAGATGGGCTCCTTTTTTTTAAACAAAAGGGAATATAAATATTGAGAAAACCCCTCAATGAAATCTCTCCTTCCAAGCTTTCTACATCATTGACTTTTCAAAATTGTAGATCTCTCTCTCTCTCTCTCTCTCTCTCTCTCTCACACACACACACACACACACACACACACACACACAAAATGAAGCATAAAAAGTAAAGGCCTTTCTCACCGAAAATAATTGTTGCAGATAATAGATATTCTTCATGCACAAAACTAGTATCTTGCATCAAACACACACCAGATTTGATGAACCTAATGTGAATCTATGAAACAAGGTTCTATTAGAACTTGCTATTCTCAAATTGCAATGTGAGATTATACATTTCTTGTTTACAGAGAAATTGCGTGATAGATCTCTTACCTATTGAATTAAAATTTAAAATGTGTGGATGATGCTCTATTTTACACTTTCTACTTTCTTCTCATTTTTTGGGATTACACTTTTTCGTTACTAAACTTCGTACCTGTTTAAGAAAAGACTCAAAACATATTGTGAGGGTAGTGGGATTTGAACCTTCAAACTTAATACTATTAAACAAGCCATACCATCACTTATACATCTTAGTGCCACATACTTAAGGAATAAATATATATTACTTTATTAATTTCAATACTCAATTGCAACCAATCTTAGGTCTTTCTTTACAGGACTTCAGAGAGCGTGTGTGCCTCCTCCCCTTTGACATTGGTCAACACCTAATTGAATAGTTGCAATGTATCCTCATTTGGTGTATATCTTCTCCAAATTGAGGCATCATTTGCATGTATTAACTTCGTAACATGAGTTTGAGCCTAGTTTATTGGCATGCAAAGCTTTAAGATATGTTTTAAGTTTTTGACTTAGGAATTGAGTTGGGATGCCAACGTTTTTGTGAAGTTATCTAAAATTAACCCCATATTTCTAATTCGTGTTATTTGGCTTTGATTTGGAGTTATAATAAATTGAGTTACCTAAAATCCAGTGCGGCCTCATTGATTCTGTTCTTTTTCCCCTAATCAAATAGAGTCGGTTCCTTCTCCCCCTTGAGTTAATTGATTTCCTTGAAACTTCTAATCTCTATCACAATTCTCATGTCCTCCCAACCCTCCTACCTTTCTGAGTCTAAACTATCTTGAATGGGGAAGAAAGCAATGTTCCACAAGTGAGGATAACTCCAGAACAAAACATAACTCAAAGTTCTGTTTGAGGAATTAGAGCCTTGCAAACTCCAATTTGCATAACATATGCACAAGTAAGAAAATAACTATGTTTATCCTAACTGGAAACCAGGGCCTAAAGGGGTAAGCAGTTCACAGACCCTGAGAAACCTTGCAGGTACAAAACCACGGTAAGCAACTTAACTAAGGTCCTAGGCACACGTGTATAAGCAAATTGTAAAGCCGTCAAAGTACATACATTGAAAGGCTAAAAAACGTGACTGAATAATGTAATAGGTAAACTGTCTATAAAAAAGTTAATTAAACAAAATCATTTACCGTAATTTCTGATGCTCCTGCCTCAAGCCTTCGAGCTTAACAACCAACTCAGGCATCCTCTCACCATTAATTCCGACTGCCTGTAAATCTTCCGACAACAATTTAATTTCAGCAGTCAGCTCCAGCCTTGTTTTGACAAGGCTTTGTGCCTCCTCATGAGCTTGCTTCAGCTCTATCCTCAATATCTCACCGCCACGAATATCATTCTCCATCTTCTTGAACTTTTCCAGCAATCCTCTGACTTGGATGTCGCTTTCAGTTTGGATACTTCCTATATGAGATTTCAGTCTTTCTATCTCTTGCTGGTGAGCACCTACCTCTTGCCTCATGGTTCCATTTGTTGCTGCTAGCCTCTGATTCTCCCTCAAAAGCCTCTCTATTTCAGCAGCTTGGGTAGCTATCTTGTTTTCTAAGAGCTGAGGTGGCGGCAACGGGTCTGACGAGCGGACGGAGCCTGCAGGAAGCGGACCATGCCGCATCATCCCAGGAGCTTGAATGGCCCTACCCTCATATGGTCCATGTCCTCGCAAATCCATGGTTTTCTGCCAAATATGATTTGTTAGACCACCATGTCATTGCTTTCTCTATTTAGCTAGTACTGAATTTAATACGAATAAATCAGACAGCAATTTTATCATTTCTCCTGTTTTAGCAGGCCCAAATTTTTTATAGCAAATCTATCATGATTCCTGATAGCAACCTATTATTTTTCTCAAAACCAAATATATCATTTTTTCCCCCAACAAGAATTTTCCGTTATAGACCACCATGTCATCATTCCCTTATTTACCAAGTCCAGCCTATAGCAATTCTATCGTTTCCCCATATTTAGGAAGCCCCTAAGTTTTATACACAAATGTATAGTAGTAAATCTATCATTATACCCAGGAAAAAAATTCCTGGTATAGACCATCATGTCAATGTTTTTCCTATTTAGCAACTAGTTAAATTTATGCATGAATCCCCTGTAGCAAATCTTTTATTTGTTCCCCTTTAATAGACAGGTTCCTCAACTCTACAAGAACTTGGAGGAATGGTCATTTAGGATTTATGTAAAGCCCTTCTCCTGTTCATTGTTTTTAAGCCAATAATTTGGCATTAATTAAGAAAGGTTTACGTTATGTCGGTTGTCAATAATAAACTTTATAGAGTGTTTCTTTACGCCAATCCCATTTTGATGGGAAAATCTTAGACAAAAATAATGAAGTTTCATACACAAATGCCTATCATTTATCGAGCTAAAAAAATTATGTTAAAGGGGAAAGCAGCTAAAAATGAAAAGCATGCAAATACAAATGCAAAAAAGGAAAACATGGAAAGAATATAGAGCTCCTTTTTAAAAAGGGCTTGTTAATCTCCTTCAGTTAAAATTTGCAATGAATAGGTTGCATATCATGCTGAACCTGCAGCATGCATAAAAAGTTAGTAAACTTGTTCCATTTAAAGAGTCACTTTAACGTGTGCAAATTGCCAAAGCAATTGATAACTACAACTAGCCTTCTAGCGATCATAAAGGTTCCTATCTTTCCTAAGGCATTCTTGACTATTTTTATATAAAAAAACCATCTGATCGGCAATCATCACTGATACATTCCCTAACCTTTCAAGGATTATCCAATGATTTATACAGCCAAAACAGATTTGGGCAAAAAATCTGCATTGAAATTCAAAGATCATTGAAATTTTCCTTATATGGTATTTTTTTGTTAGTACTTGCTATAGGAAAGGGCTATGTCCTTGTTTAAAACTATGATTTGGGAAATGTAATGAGGTGGCACTTGGTTGAAATCAATGCACATGTCAGGGAACTTAACAAAATTTTAAGCAACAGGATAGCGTGTTTGTGTCTATGTTTGTCCGATGTTTAGGCACACATGCATGTTTGGCCATAGTATTTTTTTTGATTTGGAGGGGGGGGGGGGGGGGGCGAAGTAAATTAAGACGAAATTCTGTAAATGTCGTGTTTATATTTATTTATTTTTAAATAATGTCATGAGATTTTGCAAATATTAGCTTAATGATGTAACAAGCCCGCTGTGAGTTGTCAAATAAGGTAATTAAAATTTTGTAAAGCAAAAACGTGTACCTATGTCAATAATTTCATATATCCATCACCTTATTCAAGTCAAAAGAGATACAATGTTAATCCTTTTAGACTTGGTAACAAAAGGCCAAGGTAACAAGCGATAGTTTATCATTTAGACTTAAACACGATTTTTAATAATTAGGCGATATACTCCGACACATTGAAAGTAATCGTTTTGTTTCTTTTGCTTCTTTCCTCCTTTGCTTGTTTTTCTTCTTTTCAATTTTGTTTCTTCCTAGTCTTTTTTCCCCATTTATTGTGCGCTCCTTTTCTCATCTCATTGTATTACTTATTTCACTTTTCATTATTTGAAGCGTAGGAGAAAGTGCTCACATGTAGCTCATATGTCTTGTTATGTTGCCTGAATAATTTGACAAAGGAGACCTAGCTGTATCCACTACGTATTTGATATTACAATACTTGACTACTTGATTGATGCTTAAATGCCCTAAAATACCATGTTTATCCTAGGCAGATCAAAGAGGAAACAACTTCGTATCAGAGACTCATACATTTAGATTTAATTCAATTAAATTTAGTTGATAATTGTCGAAAACTCCTCAAATGTATCATATAGCATAAATGAATCCTATTAATATCAAATACAAATCGATAATATATCCAAGATTAAGAATATAAAATTCTAATGTATAAATGATGTCCAAAATTACATATGATCTTAGGTGCATATGTATGACTACTGCTCTACCTTAAGGATGAATTATGATTATTCCTGAACCTATTGATTTACATTTGGAAATAGTTTATACATCTAGGTTTATATCCATTGACCATTGCAGCCTCACCAATCAATGCTATAAATGGAGAACAATAACTCTTGCGTGCAGCTAGAATTTTATTGTTGTTGTACCCATGATGTATCTGTATATGAAACTCCTATAAGGTTTTGTCATATCCTCATGTTCGTTTGTGTTGTATTTGTATGCCCTTTTTTATTTGTGCCAATGAATAAATGAAACATAGGTGTCATGTCTTTATACGCTTGGACACATCTCTGAGGTATGAGGTATGTCTTCCCAACTTGCAAGTCAAACAAAGTGCCAACTTACCATAATACTTGCTCGTGGCCTCTATGAAGCTATGAGGAGAGGACAGATGAGAATGTTAAACCTTGACTCAATAAATGCAATTTTGCTATAAAGAGACCTTAATCTAAAGACGTAGTAAAGACCGGAAGATGACACGAATTATATAGTAATTGTTCTCAATGTCATTCAACTGTCCTAACTACTGTTATAAACATGCAAGACGCATGAAAAATATTTGGTAAATCTAAAAGGTAAAGTTGGTGTAAATTATGGTGAGGTAACACTAGATCTCATTTGTTTATTATATGCCTCTGTGATCTGATACCTTAACAACACGATTACCTCAGGCAACAAAGAGGGCCATGGACGTAAGCGGTAACTTGTAAAATTGTACAGACAAGTGTAGGCAGTAAGAACAAATGACCGTTTTGTGGGTATTACACAGCATGCTTGTAAAGGATGAAAACTGACTGCTAACATATGAGCATATAGATTAGATTCAAAAGAAGCCCTGATAATGAATATTAACTGATTATCAGGCACATGAAAAAAAAACAGGAAAGGGCTATACCAAATAAACTATTTCCAGAATAAGGTATATTTCTTTATTCACACATGCAAAAATAGCTGGATAAGAAAATATTACCACTGGCATGAAATTTTAATTATGATTTAAATTTTGAAAAATAGACATAGAAAAACGGACTTTTTTAAGAGAAAATTAGTTGAAATGGAAATAGAAATATGGGTCTTCTTCCAACTAAGATATAATTAGCTTGTCAATCACAGGAACTTGAAAAGATATAAGCCAACGACAATTGCTATGTTGATGATTTAAAACTGTAACAGAAATCAAGCTAAAGACCAATGGTTTCATAAAAATAAGCTACCAATAGCACCAGCTGCAGGAAAACCTTGATTAAAAATATTTTTTAAAATTTTGGGCCGGCTTTCCTCAAATAAGCCAGTGGCAAAATTGTAACTCCTTATTCTTCTGCATGTCAGTAAATGCATGCAATGCATGATGGTTGTGAAGTAGTAGGCTGTTGCCATGCAAATAATCAGCAGAGTATCAATTAAAAGCCGACTATCAATGTAAATCAAGAAAGTTAATTGAACATTTGGAGAATTTAACATTACCATGTCAATCAAAGTGCCTCTCAATATGTACCAAGGATTATTAAATACCTGTAGTAACTTTCTTATCTTTCTCATGGCTTTAAACTTATGTATTGTGTATATAAAATCAACAACTATGCGAGAATTTTTTGAGCACTGTAACAAAAAATTTGAATGTGTACCCAACAAGGCTTATGAATTTTTAGTCTTCTATTAATCTTTTCATTATGCATACTAAGCAGCGATCACCCAATATAAACCCCTCCAATATAAAACCTGGCTCCAAACCCTGAAATTAAATTATATGCGCAAACAATTCTGATGAGCATGACCGTATGATCGTCATGGTGTTTGTAAGGAGTACATATATGATATATCCCATGATAGAACCACGGAATTCAGTGGGAAATCATAGCATATTCTTAATTATATGATAAACATTAGAGCTACATGTCCCGCTGATATATTTAATATAACATTAAAACCTTCCGCCAATGTATCCAACATAAAGACTTACAACTCCATAGAAGCTTCCAATTACCGTACTTCTGACACAATAAAAACTTCCTATAACCCTCTATTCCAGCTCAGGTCAGCCTCGATATTCACATAGATTTGGCAGTAAGGGGACCATGCTTGGTAAAGTGAGTTGAGACCGTAATACTAAATAAACCAAGCTTGATCGAAGCTTACCTGCCTGCTTTATTGAATTCAAAATCACGCAATTTCTTTCCATATTTCAAAACCATGTGACTTTCTCTTGTTTGGCTAATTACCGTTGTCATCGATTACCAAACGAGTATAGATTGTGGCTGTAACCTCGGGTTGGGCTTGATGCCTTATATAATATTCAATAAACAAGTCGTAATTGCTATTAATTGTACCGCCAAACTACGGCGAATCGGTTACGCGGCAAAAAAGAAGAAGAAACTGAACTTTAGCTAAGTAAACCCATAATTTGACGTCGTCAGAGTTGAATCATAAGAGCAAAAACTGTAAAACCAATGAAGCATGCTAAGGAAATCATGAAAAGAATCGGATTAAGAAATCAAGAAAACTCCACATTACATTTACAAAAGAGGAATATATAATCGTATCAAACTAATTCCCTAACAAGGAAACAGTCGTCTTGTGCACTATATTTCATACTCATAAAAAAACACGATTTTGCAAGGGACGTGATTGGAACAACAAACAACGCGATCTAGCTATGTAAAAACAACCTCAGATCATACTAACATAACTAAAACTACACCCACAAATCAACTGAACCGAGTAAAGCTGCCGCATTTACAACAAACAAGCATTGATATATTAATCTTGAAGCAAAATCTTACTGATCCTTGAGTATGATATACAAAATTGAAAGTTTGGTAACATTATCGCTCGTAATTTGACACGATCGTACATCAAATTTATTGAATTAGGGCAACCAAATCGAGAAAAGAGATCATGTGAAGCCAATGGTCAACGAAATTAGAAACCCTAGAAATTGGTTGAAAGCAAAGAGAATGACAGTGACAAGTACCTTCGATTCTCGACGGATGTGGGGGAGGGGGGGGCGCGGCGAGAGAGATTTGAAGGCGATGAAGGAATTGGGATTGGATTGGATTTTGTTGGTCCCTTCCCCCTCGCTGTTCACGACGAAACGAATCGGGTTTGTATCGGATGCACGGATCGGACCCTTTTTAGACGGGCCGGGCCGGGCCGGATCGGTTTTTAGCCATATTCACGAATTGCCCTCGGATGATCAAGATGTTGGTAAAATGTTAGAAAAAATGAACATGTTAAACAACATATTTGTGAATGCTTCTTATATTCAATCAAATATTAGCATTTTTCGAGAGGTTCAATATCTTAATAAGCTAACTTATTTGTTTGTTTTTCATCTTTTTGACAGGTCACCGCTTTCTCTCGATCAATGCATGTAGAAGCAGAAGAAGCCGGAGGCTTCTAGCGTAACTCCCTAATACCATCCGGTATATATTAAGCCGATTTTAATTTTCCTGTGGTGCAGCTTAGCTAACAATGCATTTAAATGAAGGTTAAACCATTTGTTCGGATGATGATGATCCATAATAGGAATTCCCGAAATTACGACACATAGCAGCTGACATGCCATCCACGTAAGCCCCGCCAGATTCTTGGGAACTGCGGAGATGGAGTATGTACGATGCATTGGGGATATTCCACGACGTCTCGACTCGAGGTTGCATCCGACCTTTTGAAGACCTCTCCGGAGTACCTCCCTTATTCGCCTAGCAACCAGCCAACAGCTTGCTTCCGAGCTATCCTACGGCGGAACTTTCTCGGCCTCCTTACTCGTCACCGAGTTATTGCAGAGCTGAGCTTCCTCAGCCCCTCGCTCGTCACCGGGCTATCCGCCGAGCCGAGCTTCTTCGACTGCCCTGTCCGGCCGAGAGCACGGAGCCCAAGAGCCCCCGTAACGGTTCCGTAGATCTCGTCATGACGAGATCTCCGCCACCCCACGTCCCGCATCCCCCACTGGCGTATCTCATCATTAATGGGTGTATTTCGCCATCAACACGAACGTGATCCAGGGACATAACAGACGGCGAGAATCTAGCATCGGCTCGCTCCAATACGACCCTATATAAACCCCTCCTCCAGACGACTCAGGTACGTCGAACTCATTCCCAAGGCACCGCTGTGCTGCCCAATTACTCTTCGGTACTTACTTAATCGTCGAAGGGTCCTACAGTGGTTTCTCATCCCGGGACTTCACTTGCAGGTAGCTCGGTGTCAGCATCAACAAACAACCCATTGAGACCCACACACTCAATCCTCACACCGATTCTAAACCGTTCAGCCTTGTTGGTAGCAAAATCAACAGAGGATGACATCTAAGGGAGATTCCGACCTCCATCATCGGATCTTTCCGGATGAAATGTAAAAAGACCTTTAAAATATCTCCATGATACATGACATTTGAGGCCTTTTATATATTTTTTCACGGTTGATACCAGACAAATGAAGCCGAACTGTCCAACAATCTTAGGTTCTAGTTATGATCAGTCATGATACGATGTCAACATAAGACATATGACACTGATCATCAATATGAAACATGCTTACGGTGTTGAGGTTTTCTTGGATATTTATCTTCATTATTCAAGCTCTATCCTCCTAATTTTAGCTGAGGGAATATTGTTTACTCTAAAACTAGATCTCCACATAACATAAACAGATCAACGCAATATAGTCTCTCTGGACTGAAATGTAAGAATATTCTTCCTAAATAACAATAATAACAGATCCATCAATTGCATAGATAATAATAATAATAAACACAAAAAAAATAATAATCATCTGGCCAATTTATTTCATTGATAAAACTTGGGTTTACAGTTACATGTGATTTGATAATAATAGCAAACTCTCAAATTCTTGGATCATGACCCCGTCTTGAAGACCGAGTACAAGAGTAAGGATAGACATCTAAATCTCTTACAAGGCGAGCATCAAGCTGAATCATGATGCATGGCTACACCGCTCGGCCTGCTCTCAATATCGAGCACAAAATGGACGTCTAAATCGCTCGGTCGTTTGTTACCAGACCGAGCGGGAGCCGATTGCCTCGTCTAGACTGAGATCAATCCCAGAATCACAACACAAGAGCAGGAATGAACATCTAAATCCCCCATTTTGTGACCGCCAAGCTTGACGCGGTCGGGGGGCCAAGATCGTTTCTATTATCACGTTATAAGAGTAGAGTAGGAATTGACGTATAAACCTCTCATAGTCATAATAACAGTCTCGATCCAACCCTCGGCCATATCGGCACCGTATGAGTGTTGGCGCCCTGAAAGGAGGGCCGAGGGGAGCTCCTTCGTCTTGATGCTTTGTTTTCTATAAATTTAAAGGAACGTGGATGCATACCTGATCGAGGAGGGCTGGCTGTCTCAAGTCACGATAAGGTATCGATGGAGATGGCGTTAGTCGCCGAGATTTAGGTTACATTAAATAAGGTAGGATGGTTGAGAAGCTCTAGAACTAGGAAAATTGATAATTGGTTTATTAATTGATTGAGAGCCTTTTTTCCTCCCACATTTTGTGCTTTTATTGTTTCTCAACCTTAGTTTTAACTTAGCCATCAAGTAATATCTTCACCAATAAGTTACGATCTCTGCAAATCTTTCCGATTTTCCATGTTATTTCTTTGGTAGATCTTTTCTAATCTTTTCGGGTCTTGTTTGTTACCGCAGGTTAGTTGATTTCCTTTGACCGAATGGCGATTCGGCCCATGACTTATTTGGACCGAACCATTCATCCTTAAGATCCAGCGAACGATTCGGCCCGATAGCCCGAGTTGCATTCTTGTGTAAACAAATATTAAAAAAACAAAAATTATTTTCTTTTTAAAATTATGTTTTTTATATAGTCTCTCTAAAACATAGCTATTGCGAAAAACATCCAGATACTTCGTAATTCCAAAAACGCCATATTTCCCCAATATTTAAATATAGTAAAATAGCAAAGTTTTGTTGAAATTTAGTGGGGCAGCGCCCCACATGCTTCTCACGAGGACGCCAGCGTCAATGTGCAAAACACAGAAAAGTTTCTGGATAAGAATTAAATTCTTATACGGCGCCGCACGTGCTCTTCACACCGGTGCCAATGTGCAAAGCACAGAAGCACTTTCTGAGTAAAAATTAAATTCTTATATGACGCCGCACACGGGCGCCAATGTGCAAAGCACATAAGTACCTATCATAAGAATTAGATTCTTAAGTGGCGCCCACGGACACAACACGTGAGCGCCGGCGTCCAAGTAGAATTAAATTTTATGTTTTCCTAACAAAAAGTTGGAATACTCTCTATTAAACAGAGCCGTTGGATCAAAAATCCAACGGAGATAATAAATTATCAAAATATAGAAGCAAATTCTATTAAAGAAATATCTCTCAAATGTTTCTAAATAAGAAAGATACTCTCGGTTGGACCAATAATTCAATAATAGAATAAAATTCTATATTGGGAATATATTCTTTCAATCTTTCTAAACAAAAAAAGATGGATTTCTGTAAAACAAAGAACTCTTGGTTTAAAAATTCAATGGTTATTAAAAAATCACTACTTGATAGAAAAAATTCTGTATATAGGAAAATATTTTCTCAATCTTGTTAAAAACAAGAACAATATATTCTGTAAAAAAGAAGTTCTTGAATCAAAAATCCAACGGCGGGTAAAATTTCCCAAATTAAATTTTGAAACCAACTAAATCACTTGGAATCTCTCAATGGGTGATTTTCTCAAAGCTAATTAACTACCTCCCTCCACCAAATAAAGGACCCGAAACTTCAAGTCTCAGAGATAGAGAGAGAGACATAGGGAGACAGACAGAGTGAAAAAACCTATAACCTTCTGCAAAAATACAGAAAGCTTTCAAACAATAGAGAATTTAATTCTCAAAGAGGAAGACTTCCCTTTCAAAAAAGAACCGAGTTAAAGAAAACACAGAGATCAAAATATCTCTTTTAAGGGTTTAACCCTTCTCAAAGAACTTAATTCTTTCTTTGGATCAGAGATCCACAAGATAAGTCTCCCACAAGTTGAAAATTTAATTCTCATCAGAAAGATCTCGTTCTTGAAAATTAAATATTCAGAAAAGAATTAGGTCCAAAAGAAAAATAAAGGGAAAAAAAACTATAAAAGAACTTAGTTCTTAAAATAACCCTGATCTTCAAAAACGAAGATCTTGGTGATTATCAATGGTCAAAATGCCATTAACAGTGATTTAATCTCTATAAAAAAAGGAAAATAGACTAGTGCCTCACGTGCTTTCCACATGGGCGCCCTTTTAACAGCACCTAGTGAAAAACACGCGGGCGTTCAAAACAAAAGGCCGGCGCCTCACGTGAAACACACGTGGACGCTGGATAAAAGTACTTAGCACTCCATATACATCCAAAACGGCTGAGTGCTTAGCACTGATTGGGCAGCGCTAAGCGTCTCACGTGGGTGTCATATAAAAAGTGCTTAGCACTCCATATACAGCCAAAATGGCTGGGTGCTTAGCACTAATTGGGCAGCGCCCAACGCCGCATGTGCACCTCAGGTGGACGCCATAAAAAGTGCTTAGCAGTTCACATTTAGTCAAAAAGACTAAAGTGTTCAACATTCATTGGGCAGCGCCCATGACTGAGTGCTTCACATAGCATATATGTGAGTATCAGAGTTCAAATAAGTGCTTGGCACTTTCACATAAAAAGAAAAGAGCTGAACAAACAGAGCCCAAATAAGTGCTTCGCACTTTTGAAGGAAAAAGAAAAAAGAATAAGCAGACTAAGCCCAAATTGGATAAATCTCTGAAGTTTCTTGCAGTTGAGCCCAAATGCTCTTTTGCTGGATCTTAAGTAAAAATAATCCTAAAAACATTATTAAACTGATTTGAGTCTCAAACATGAATGATGATCTCTCATTGATGATATCCGAAATGATATTCATCCCGTATCTCCTAAAGTAATCTTAGTCTTAAACATGACTAACGATTCATAGGACCATCACAAACCCTTTCCCTCAAATACGGGATTCGGTTAATGGGTACATCTTTCCACACCTCTGATACATGTCGTTGTAATTTCTCAACGTCTTCAGAGTGGTGGCGGGTCCCTGACAACCAATAACTTCTTTCGTCATACATCGATACACTTCCAAATTGACGTGCGCACCTCAAATCGGATTGCTTCCCAAATTGGATGTATTCCATGTCACCATCGTTCACTCCACCATGTAACAAATACACGTGCGCGTAAGATGAATGTTGAACCGAAATGTTCTTAAACCAACATTCGTTGGACCGAAATGTCCCTAAACTAATGTTCGCTTCAAACACGGCGATAATGGACCATGGTGTTCTTAAACTAATATAATTAGGCCCAAATGCTCATATGTTTTAAGTCGATCTTAATCTCAAACTAGATTAACGGTCCTTAAATAAACCCAAACCCAAATCTAAAATATACGGATTTGGACTGATCCGTGCCCTACGGGCGACGACATAAACTTCCACGGGCAAGCTAAACAAACAAAAACACACAAGACACGAAATAAACTGCCGGAGCAGGCGAAAGTGGTTGCCGTAATGCGACAACGTAATTAACTGCAGGGGCTTGCGCCTGCAGAGAAGAGCGTACCTACAATCAAAAACCCCTCACAAATGAGGGGATCTGATAAAATCTATTACAACGGCCGCGTCTGTCCAAATCTCTGATATATAGTGCTATAAGTCAACTTGGTATTTTTGGAGAGGTGGATGGATAAGTTCAAATAACATCTGCCTCCAGATTCATGCAACATGATCCATCCGGTTCGTCTCTGTCTCCGGCGGTGAACGCACCCCCTAAAACTGCTAACCCAACCTAATAAGACCTTAAGGTTTGCAAACGTTTCAATTAGAAACAGCTGTTGGATGGTTAAAATTACTCTTTTGTCCTCCTAACGGTTATATTGGGCGTTTTAAATCCCCTAGACCCAATACTCTCTCAGATCCCTCGAATTTGCAACAGTTCTTCCTCCAGCCGCTGCTCCAGCTCTTGTTCTTCATCATCTTCCACCGATGCTGCTCCAACTCCAGCCACCGCTCCTCGAAGATGGTTCGGGTAGCAGCTTTGCATCTTCAAGGTCCTCGAGGCAGCAACTATCATGAATTTCAATGAATCATCTTCATTCTCGCATCAAATCTTATGCTATTGTATGATACCAGTGAACGTGAGAATTTATAGAAAAGAAAATGAACACAAAGGCAAGCATTTTCACGGTTGCTGATGGAGCTCCTTTTCGGGCCTCCGTCAGATGTTGTCTTCCGTTGATCTCGCGGTGGACTTTGTTGATTATCTCCTGTTGTGTGCGGGCCTCAATGGGTTTTGGAGGAAGAAGTGGAGTGAGGAGTTTGGTGCCGAGTACCTGCAAAGAAGTCTCGGGGTGGTTTGGTACCACCAAGGACCCTCCGACGATCAAGTTAGTGATAAGATCCGAGCAGAGTAACGGCTTAAAAGAGTAAAGATGGCTTACTTAACCCCTCTGTGATGGGGGTTTATATAGCGATGGTGGCACGCAGCAGAAGGTGCGAGGATCTCGCCGGCAGTTACGCCCCCGATGTCACGCCCGCGTAGAAAGCGAATCGCCCATTAATGGGGATTGATGGCGTGGAACATGGGATGTTGCTGGTGTAGAATCTGCGCATGGCGAGATTCGCGGAGTGGCGGTTACGCCTGTGAGCGATGACTTTGGTCGGAGGGCCGAGGAAGACGGCTACGGCCTGGAGCTCGGGACAAGCGAGGAGGCCGAGGAGTCCAGGTCTTGTGGCAGCTCGGCGCGAGCTACGGGGCCGAGGAAGCCAGTTTGCAGGGGGCCCTGTTGCAGGTCGGGTACAGGGTGTCATGGTCGGCCCCTGTGGGCCCTTTCTTCTGAGTTCTGTGACGCGTCACCTGCCACGCGTCCTGATCTTGGAGATCGCCAATATTGAGCATCATCATTAGCCCCCCACTCTTGTCCCGACCAGCTAGCGGGTCGGGTCAGGAGTGTATTGCCGGGCCTCCCAAGGTGAGCTCCTTTCCAGGGTTTTGTCGGGATGAGTCCTCGGGCCGTCGGTTGTCTTTTCCGCTAGCGAATCAAGACGAGATCTCCGCATTTAAAGAAGGTGCGCCGGTTCATGCACTCTGCAACTGAAGCAACAGTCCACGTGTTGAGCGTCGATTGGCCGATGCGACGTATGCAGGCCTGCGGCGTCTAATGGGACACGGCCCAGCGCAGAACTGACACGTGGAGCGATCGGGGCCGCTGGTCGCGAAGGGCCATTTCGGCGGGAGATGACGGGCGCCGTTGGATGAGGTCGTGTGCAGCAATAAACATGGGTGGGGCCCGCTCTAAGGCCCTTACTCCTCCATATTTCCCTCTCTCAAGTCTTGGCTGCTCGGCGCTCGTCTCCCTTCTCGTTTTCAGCCTTTGAAGATTTTCTTTTCCAAGGTTAGATGTCTTCCTCTGTAGAATCGGTAGACATTGTAGGAGTAGGTGCTAGGGTTCCTTTAGCTGTGTTTGAATCATCTCAGGGAGCAGAGGTTGGATCCTCTCCCCGGGATCGTGAGGCGGGGGCCGCCTCCAGGGAGGAGGCGGCAGATGTGGCCCCCAGCACCTCGTGCTGGGCGAGGCATGAGGATGAGCTCGCCAACGCCCGGGCTCGCTTCCACATCCCCTCGCGCTACACGTTTCGACTGGCCAAGGAGGGAGAGAGGGCAGATCAAGTACGGGGCAGGGAGATTGCCCTGTATTTGGAAGCTTTTTGGGGCGGAATGCGTCTGCCCTTCCCTCCTGAGGTTGTCGCCGTGCTGAATTTCTTCGGTTTGGCCCCTGGCCAGTTAGTGCCGAACTCGTGGAGGATCCTCCTTGGGTTCTTGATCCGCCTGAAGTTGCAGGCGGTCCCCTTCAGCCTTTCTTTTCTCGATTCCTCCCTCGTCTTCAAAAGTCACCCTGGTGGTCGAGCGGGGGGACCCAAGATGGGTTTATTTCACCTTCAGGAAGCGGCCGGGGGGCACCGCCGGGACCGGGGTCGTTACCTTGCCCTCCTCCATTCATGATTGGAAAAAGAAAATTTTCTTCGTTTCCCCTCCCGAGGGCGAGGACTAGCCCGTGTCTACCAAGTGGTCGAGGGAGAAGTGTCTGCCGGGAAACCAGTCCGATGACCCCGCCGCGGTGAGAGTGGCATCGTAGGAGCCCATCCCTCGACCCGACGTGCTGCTGTCCAAGAGGGTCTTGAGCTGGGTCGGGCTTAGCCCCGTCGAGTTCGTCAGTAAGTTAGGCTTGCTTTTTTGGGTTTCTGTTTTACTCGTATCGCTGATTTGTTGGGTATTTGTTTTGTCCAGGATCCATGGACTTCGTCTCGCTCTGAGCTTCCATGCGCCAGCCGAGGCAGCCTACGAGGGCTGGTGTAACAACCCTAATTTTCTTATATACTTTTTCCTATACAAATTTTTCAAATATTTTTTCAAAATCCATAAAGGTGTATTTATTGCCTGAGCACAAGACTTAAGTAATTAATTAGCAATTTAATTACAAGAAGGAGCTTGTAGCTCATTGGTAATACCTTACACTGCTGAACCAAGCCACCAGAGTTCAAATCCCATACCCCACATTATTTTTATTATTTATTTTGTTTTAAATTTTATGGAAGCCCAACAGTCCACACACAATAACTCCCAAAACTTGAACTGAACCTGAAAATCTAAATATACCAGTGCCTACAACTCGAGACCCCCCACCTCCCAAGGCTTTGACTCGGCCCGTCTCGGCCGGCGGACCGGCCGAGTCTGGCCGGGGCACCCGGTCGGACTCGGTCGGACGGCCGAGTCACCAACTGATGAAATGTGTCTTTTCACCTTCTAAACTCCCCTGCACACTCTAATTAAATGGATTGGTTTCAGAGACCTTTGAAATACCTTATTTACTCCAATTTTTAATGATTTTTATCATTTTTACATTTTTTTAAATTTTAAACCCTTCATCTACCCTAACCTATAAATATCACCCCTACCCTCTACCCTCTCACTCATATTTCTGAGCCAACTCTCAAGAAAAATCCTTAGAACCCTAGTGTATAATCGAAGTGAGCACGAGGCGAAGCTACGGCGAATTTCCCGGCGGAACTTCCGGCGATCGTTTTAGGAACTATCGGCAACGACGCAACACATCGGTGATTCCACTAATTCCCTCTCACCCACTTTTGTGTCCTAAAACCCGTAAGTCTCTCTTCTTTCCCTCTTTTCTATTCAAAAAAAGACGAAATTACAAAACCCGACGGAATCGGAACAAATCCGATTTCCGATTCGGTTTTCTATAAAATTCAACTTCTCACTAATACAGTCATACTTAAACTTCCTCATGATGACTATTAAAGACTAATCAAACAATTTGATCGAGTTTCATCACATGAAATGATAGCTATTTCAATTTATCGTATTTTTCACTTAAATACCTCATTATTTCAATCCTTCATTTAACCCCATCAAACTTGCTATACATTTAAAGTAAATCACGAGATAACGATCTACCTCCTCACACACTTACATACAACCTAACACGATACGAGAAAACAAATATTTTCATTTAAATACCCTTTACTTAATAAAACTATTTCTAAAGGATTTAGTGTTGATGCACTTTTAAATAAATACCTCTTATTATGAAAATACGATAAGTTATGGACATCAGCCGTTTATCTAAACCTGACTTTGTGGTGTCTAGGCTAGGCAAATGAGAAAGGTAACTTTAAAAGGCCCGTCTCACGGTGATTCGTGAGCGGATCCCTCCTTTCTTCACTTGTACTTACCTGGCCACAATTGGCGGTGAAGAGGCGATTTGAGGTATCTCACAACTTATCGTTTGGACCAGGTAGGAACAGTCTAGTTGACGTAGGAGACCCTAGAACATGGAATACGGAAAAATTGACATCTTTACAAATAAATACCACTTACTTCATAAAACCGTTTTCTAAAGGTTTTAGTATTTATACAATCTTTGCAAAGCGCCGCTACAACCCATTTTGGAGAACCCGTTCAGGATGGTGCGGATTATCGCACATCCTCGGGCTTAGTAGTGCGAGATTCAGACCTCCGCAAGGAGCATTCGGTCTCGAAAAATTTAAAATACGATATCTTAAGAAAATGAGATTTTTAGAATATAAAAAATATATTAAAATTATTTTTATATAAATATATGTATATTTATCATTAAAATATCTATTTTGTTATGATATAAATATTCCATCTTTTTCTAAAAATCACAAGAATAAATTTTACACTAAAATACCATGAATTCCAAATAAATCAATAAATACCTTTATGAAACTAGGATATTTTCACGAGAAATATCACAATATAAAATCCACATTCATTACAACTTTAAAGACGAATAATAAATACTTGAGGTGTATTTTGAAAAGTATATAAAAGTATTTTTACATAAAAACCCCTCAAGTTCTATAAATTACCCTAAGCATTCTAGTAAACATAGGTTTAAACAAAACCAATCTCTTGAGCCCCAGAGAGCCGGAGAATTGGGTGCTTGCCTATCTAAGGTAGACAAATTAATAAAAACAATCAGGACTTCAATTTACTTTGCTAATTGTCTGACTCAGTTTGAATCTCAGTATAATCTGACTTGAATATGATTCAATTTACAATCTACAATCTATAATCTACAATCTTCAATATTACAATTCAACATGAATCTATGAATCCAATTATCAATCTATACAACTTGACTGAACCGAACCATGGATATACATTCCATTTACATGGTTCTCCAGTTATTCCATTTACATGGTTTTCCAGTTATTCCATTTACATGATTCTACGGTTACATTCGTTTACTGATATCATGGTTTCGGTCAGTCAATCAATTATACAATCAATACAATTTACAATCCAATACAATACAAACAAGACACTACGGGGTTTAAAGGGTAGATTGGTACGGAAGGTGTTAAAAGCGGCACGAGACGGTAAGATTTAAGACACCTAACATGAATCCAATTGCCGTTGTTCCGGGCCTTCTAATGGAGCCTTGTACTCTATATTCCGTTTGCCCTGATCTCTAACATATAGAGACCTCTCTCGTATACACAGGCATTCTTCTGTACCAAGTTACAAACAATAGCGTTAATACAATATTACAACAATATAATAAACATTAAAGGCTACTCTCTCTCTCTTACTCTCTGTCTATTTCTCCCTTATCTTTGGGACTTACCGAGCGACCTGTTCGCTGACGACATTTTATTTCCTTCTACTTTGAATGTCGTCAGGTGGTTTGGACCCGGCAGAGATCGAGCCATCTGCAGAAGACTTAGATCAGCTTGCTGAAGAACCAGAGCTCTAGTTTCATTGTACAGTTTCCATTCAGTACTTTTCATTTCCTGGTATGCCATTGTTTAGGCATCGCTTTTATTTTAGTTGTATTTCCTTTTCATGCATTGTACAAAAGAATGTTAATAAATAAAAGTTGTTGTTTTTATTATATCTTGTCTTTTGTGTATTTACTTTTATATTGCTTAGATACGCTTAGCGTATTTACTTCAGAGTAAATACGTAGCGGACCAGTCGCGTCCCCTTCGCCGTATACCGGGAAGCGGGGCTTGACAGGTTTTGTTGGTGGCCCATGCAGGTCAGAGCTGTATGAAACCCTATTATGCAGTTCTGTTCTGCGTGAACAACCTAAGCAATATAACACAAGAACCAGCAACTAAAACATTCTTTACAATCATGTTCCTTGAATCCGATCATTTCTTATTCTTTGAATCATATACCTTGAGTCTGTCCTAATCCAAAATTCGCTCACCTCTTTTACAATTTTACCAAAACCTTCGCGTTCTTTCATTCCTCCACACATTCTTCACATTTTTAAAACCCTTGCACCACCTTGTTATTTTTCACATATTGTCAGTACACCAGCACCAAACTTTTCTTGGATTTGTTACACTTTCCTTTTACAAATTTCGAGAACGAAATTTTTATAAGGAGAGTGTTTCCCCAATCAGAGCAAAGCTCTGTTCAAGTTCCAAGATATGGAATGAAGCGACGCTTCCTTTCCCCCCAATCAGAGCAAACCTCTATTTCGAATTTCAAAATTTAAATTTGAAGCAACACTTCAGATTCTGCACGCTGCGCGCTGCTCGCCACGTGTCAAAAGCAGACGCGCTAGCGCCAGGTGCGTTGCGCCCTAGGCAGCCCACCCCCAATCAGAGCAAAGCTCTGCTTTAAAATTCAAAATTAAATTGAAGCAACGCTTCAGATGCTGCGCGCTGCGCGTCAAACATGTGTGCGCTAGCGTAGTTGCGCTGCGCGCCACGTGTCGAACGTAGGTGCGCTCGCGCAAAGTGCGCCAGCGCTGGAATTAAAATTCCCCCACCGACAGATCAAATGATCTACTAATAATAAATTATTAATTAATTAGAACTAAAGTTCTGTTATGGAAAGATTTTTCAATCTTATTAAAATAAGAAGATTATCTTCTGTAAAACAGAAAGCTTAGGATCAAAGATCCAACGGTGGAAAATATTCCCAAATCAATCAGAGAAAGATCTCTTAAAACTGATTTAACAAATCATTTGGCCCTATATAAAGGACCCTAGACTTCAAGTCTAAAGATATACAGAAAAGAGAGAGAAAAACCCTCTGCAAAAAGAAGAGAAAGCTCTTAGAAAAAAAAGAAGAAGATTTTTCTTCATCTTCAAGGTAAAAAAAAAGAACTATGTTCTTGAATAATAGAGATGAAACCATCTCGTAAAAAGAAGAACCATCTACTAAAAAAAGATCTTAGATCTATAAAAAGACCAAGGTCTTTGATTTAAAAGAAAAGATCAAAAGATCTAAGCATAAAAAAATAAAATAATAATAGACAAAAGAAGTATTTTACTTCATCCATAGATCTTTTGATCTATAAAGGCAAAGCCTTTTATAACAACAAGAACTTTTGTTCTGGGATCTTGAGGCAAAGCCTCCTTTGAAGAACATAAATTTGTTCTTTGATCTTAAAATTGATCAAATGCGCTTTGCGCTATTAAAAAAAAGTGCCTTGCACTTATGAATTGCGCCTTTGCGCTTCTTGGACAGGCTCGCGGCGCCAGAACACGCCACGTGTCAACCAAAGACACTACTTGCGCTTTGCGCTTCTGAAACATAGCACTGCGCTCATGGGCTGGCGCTCAGCGCCAAGCGCGCCACGTGTCACTCACTGGTGCGCCAACAGACTAGCGCAACGCGCTCATAAACTAAAAGCGCAATGCGCTAACAAACTAGCGCTTAGCGCTAAGCGCGACACGTGTCCTCTTCGTGTGCGCTACCCAACAGAAGCGCAATACGCTTTTTGACTGGCGCAAAGCGCCTGACACGCCACGTGACGCACTGTCAGAACACACTTTGTTCTGATGAATGCTATGCATTCAATATAAGACAAAAAATGTCAGAACCCAATACTTAGCATTATTAAAAGGGCCGAGCCCAAATGAAGGCTTAATAGCCAGAATAAAAAAATAATAAAATGTTAAAACATTTTAATTGGACTTAGCCCAATTCTGGCCATAAGTCCTCAATCTATATTGAACTGAGCACATCTGCTCTGTCAACCAATTCACATCGGTTTGAGGGTACATCTCTTTACTCCTCTGATATCTGTCGTTGTAATCCTTCAACGTTGTCAGAGAGGTGACGGGTCCCAACAACCACACATTACTATGGACTGTGAGGTCCTTAAACTCATGGACTATGATGTCCTTAACCTCGATCGGGATGTCTTTAAACTAACATCGGACTGTGAGGTCCTTAAACTCATGGACTATGATGTCCTTAACCTCGACCGGGATGTCTTTAAACTAACATCGGACCGTGGAGTCCTTAAATCCACGGACTATGATGTCCTTAATCTCGACCGTGATGTCTTTAAACTAACATCGGTCCGTGGAGTCATTAAATCCACGGACTATGATGTCCTTAATCTCGACCGGGATGTCTTTAAATTAATATCGGACTGTGGAGTCCTTAAATCCACGGACTATGATGTCCTTAACCTCGACCGTGATGTGTTTAAACTAACATCGGACTGTGGAGTCCTTGAATCCACGGACTATGATGTCCTTAACCTCGACCGCGATGTCTTTAAACTAACAATGGACCCCCATGTCCTTAAACTGGCAATCGACCGCAATATCACTAAACTAAACAACAGAGCCCAATTACTCTCTTGTCATATCTAAATGGTCCCGTTAAGTTGATCTTAGTCTAAAATAAGACTGACGTATCCTTAACAAACGTTTAAGTTGATCTTAGTCTCAAATGAGGCTAACGTATCCTTAAACCCAACCCCCAAACCCAAATCTAAGAAAGATACGGATTTGGACTAGTCCACGCCATACGGGCGACAACATAACTTAGTCTCCGTATACAATCCACGGGCAACCAAACACAAAACAAACACCCACGACACGAAATGACCATATGGAGAAGGAGAAAGTTGTTACCGCGACGCGGTAGCGTAATTAACTGCAGGGGCTTACGCCTGCAGGGAAGAGCGTCCCCACAATCAAAAATCCCTCAAACGAGGGGGAATCTGACGAAGTCTGCTATATTGGCCGCATCCGTCTAAACCTTCGATACATGGTGCCATAAATCAACTTGGCATCTTCAGAGAGGTGGACGGATAGAACCAATTAGCATCTGTCCCGAATTTCAGGCCAGACGTACATCGCGTCTCCGCCGCGTCTTTCGGAGGGGAACAGAGGGTAGAATGTAACAACCCTAATTTAATTATACACTTTTTCCTATACAAATTTTTCAAATATTTTTTCAAAATCCATAAAGGGGTATTTATTACCTGAGCACAAGACTTAAGTAATTAATTAGAAATTTAATTATATTAAGGAGCTTGTAGCTCATTGGTAATACCTTGCACTGCTGAACCAAGCCACCAGAATTCAAATCCCATACCCCACATTATTTTTAATATTTATTTTGTTTTAAATTTTATGGAAGCCCAACAGTCCACACACAATAACTCCCAAAACTTGAACTGAACCTGAAAATCTAAATATACCAGTGCCTACAACTCGAGACCCCCCACCTCCAAAGGCCTTGACTCGGCCCGACTCGGCCGGCTGACCGGCCGACTCGGGCCGGGGCCGCCGGTCGGACTCGGCCGAACGGCCGAGTCACCAACTGATGAAATGTGTCTTTTCACCTTCTAAACTCTCATGCACACTCTAATTAAATGGAACGGTTTCAGAGACCTTTGAAATACCTTATTTACTCCAATTTTTAATGATTTTTATACATTTTTATATATTTTTTTTATTTTAAACCCTTCATCTACCCTAACCCTATAAATATCACCCCTACCCTCTACCCTCTCACTCACATTTCTAAGCCAACTCTCAAGAAAAATCCTTAGAACCCTAGTGTACAATCGAAGTGAGCATGAGACGAAGCTACGGCGAATTTCCCGGCGAACTTCCGGCGATCGTTTTAGGAACTACCGGTGACGACGCAACACATCGGTGATTCCACTACTTCCCTCTCACCCTCTTGTGTGTCCTAAAACCCGTAAGTCCCTCTTCTTTCTCTCTTTTCTATTCAAAAAAATACGAAATTACAAAACCCGACAGAATCGGAACAAATCCGATTTCCGATTCGGTTTTCTATAAAAGTCCACTTCTCATTAATACAATCATACTTAAACTTCCTCATGATGACTATTAAACACTAATCAAAGAATTTGATCAAGTTTCATCACATGAAATGATAGCTGTAATACCCAGTCCCTATATGTAATTAGTGTATGTTAATAAATAAGTCTCCAGGTATTTCCCTAAAATTTACTACAAATTTTCCGTATTTTTATAAGGGTCGCTTACAGAATTTACTTATTGATATTTATAATTATTCTAAGTATTTTAAATAAAACCCTAATCCCTTCATTGTATCTTGGTTCCTTTATAACCCTAACCCTATTTTCTAATCTCCATCTCCTTTTATAATTTCCTAACCCAAACCATAACCATACTTCCTTTTTCCTTTCATTATTTCCCTTTTACCCAAAATAAAACTAAGTGTATATATATATATTTTCCCCCGGCCCAACAAGACAAAACAAAACCAAATGAATATACAAAAATCCCCAAGTCAGCCCACTCTTATATTCCTACCTTTTCTTCCTTCACAAAATATATGAAATAAATCCCTAAAACCCATATCCATTTTCCCTTACCAAAATTAATTAAACTAATTCCCCCAAATCCAGCCCTAGCCCAAACCCTCACTCCCCTCTATTTTTCCTATTTTTATTTTTCTCCGAGCCCGGCCCATCTCTCCCCTTTCCCTTTATTTTCCTTTCTTTTAATTCCGGCCTGGCCCAAACCCCCTAACCCTTTTCTTATTCCTAACCCGAGCCCGGCCCGGCCTCTCTACCCGACCCGTTAGCACCCTTCTTCCCGACGCTCCTTTCCTTCCCGCTCGCTTCCTTCCCCCACGTCGCGACCCCGTCCTCTCGAGCCCGCCTCTCTCGCGTCCACGACGCGCTCGCGTTCCAACCCAACGACCCGCTCCCCTCAACGGCTCCCTCCCCCTTCTCACGCTTCTCCCCCTTCCTCCTCTCTCCTCTCTCAAGAAACCACGAGCTTCCCCTACCCAATTGCCTGCACACCGAGCCCACGCCCCTTGCCTGCCCTCGTCGCCGACACTCATCTCTTCGTCGTCGACCATACCCACACCCCCGTCTCCACTTCCTCGCCTTCCTTCCCTTCTCCTCCTCTCTTCCTCCACCTAGCTCCCTACTCCTCCAGAAAACCCACATCGGCCGACCCCACCGTTTGAGCTCACTACCGGAGCTACCTCCATCGACCACGACGAGCCCAGCCACCCTGCATCACCCGAGCCTCTTCACCACGATCAAGCTCCCATGCCCATTTCTCACGCCGCCACCAGCTGCTGCCATCTCCTCCTTCACCGACGAGCCTACACCGCCGCCCTCCTCGTCTCTCCTTTGTGACATCGCCACCTCCTTGCGACCGGGCAACACCCCTCTCCTCCATCGCCTGCACCCCGAGCTCCCATTGCCGGAGCTCTCGCCGCCTGAAACCCTCGCCGGCGCACACTATCGTCGCTACACTCATCTCCGACGAGCCCACCTCAACAACTCCGAGCTCCTCAGCAACCCCCTTTCCTCTTTCCGAGCTCACCCATTTCCCTGCAACCCGAGCACCGTTGCTCAACTAAACTCCAGCACCCACCTCGAGCGCCGTTGCTCAACCAAACTCCAACACCCACGTCGTCTGAGCCCCCATCGTGAATGATGAGTCGCTGCTAAACCATTACCAGAGCTTGTAACACCCGAGCCCAATGCTACTATTTTCAGTTACTGTTTGAGCATAATGTGGTACTCATTTCATTTAACTTGCTTGTTTGTTGCTTACTGTAAATTTTTACCCGGTAAATTCATTTCTGCATATAACAAATTTTGGCATCTAAAATAAAATTGAAAATATTTATCATGGCCTACTTGACACCTCTAGCCTCGTGGTAGCGTCCGTGCATTGTGTTCTCGTCCCGTTCAGTGAAACGGACGAGTTTGGATGGCTACGTGCACGTACGTGTGTCCGTTTTGGGGGTATGCTTTTTAATTATAAAACACTTAATTTTAAAATTTGGATCCCGCTTAAAATCCTATTATTTCAATTCAAATTTTTGGACTCGACCCGGGCGCAATTTGGAAATGTTTTATTTGGCGCCAAAATCCCAAATTTTAATATTATTAAAACCATCGCATATATTTTTCTAACTAACCTGATATCTTACTGTTCATTACCTATCTTTTAAATCTTTAAGTTAACCATATAATATTTTTACAATTTTTTATATCTGTCACGCCCCGCTTCCCAGTATACGGCGAAGGAGATGCGACGAGGCCCGCTACGTATATACTCAGAAGTACATACGCTAAGCGTAACTAAGCAATATAAATACACAAGAGACAAAAGTATAAAAGAACAGCAACTTTTATTAATAACATTCTTTGTACAATGCATGAAAAGGAAAATACAACTGAAATGAAAAGCGATGCCTAAACAGTGGCTTAACATGAAAATGAAAAATACTGGAAAGAACAAGATACAATATCTAGAGCTCGAGGTCTTCGTGGAACCGCTACAAGTCTTCACTGGTGGGCTCGATCTCAGCTTGGTCCGACGCACCTGACGACATTCAAAGAAGAAGGAAATAGAATGTCGTCAGCGAACAGGTCGCTCGGTAAGTCCCAAAGATAATGGAGAAATAGACAGAGAGTAAAAGAGAGAGAGAGAGAGAGAGAGAGTAGCTTTTAATGTTGTATTGTATTGTCATATTATAGTAGTATGGTGCTAACGCTGTTGTTGTAGCTTGGTACAGAAGGATGCCAGTGTATACGAGAGGGATCTCTATATGCTAGAGATCAGGGCAAATGGAAGTACAAGGCTCCGTTATACAACCCGGAACAACGGCAATTGGATTCAGGTTAGGTGTCTTAATCTTACCATCTCGTGCCACCTTTAACACCTTCCGTACCAATCTACCCCTTAAACCCCGCGATGTCTTGTTTGTATTGTTATCTTGTAAAACTTGTAATGATTGCATGATTGACTTGATTGACTGACCGAAACCATGATATCAGGAAACGGTTATAACCGTAGAGTCATGTAAATGGAATACTGGGAAACATGTAAAAGGAATATCCATGGTTCGGTTCAGTCAAGAATGAATATATTGTTAACTGTATTCAGGGATTCATGATTTCAAGTTGTGTTGGAATATGATTGAATATAGGTTGACTTGAATTATATTCAAGTCAGAATTAGTCAGACTCTAACTCGAGTCAGACTAAAAGAAAGATAATTTGAAGTTCAATATTAGCTAGGGGCCTTATTGTAATTTGTGAAACTTGAGGGGGTTTTATGTAAAAAGTACTTTTGTATAGTTTTCAAAATATACCTCAAGTATTTAATAATCGTCTTTATTGTTATAATGAATGTGAATTTTATTTGTGTTATTCTAGTGAATATATCCTAATAAAAGTATTAATTGTTTATTTGAAATTCGTGTTATTTTAATGTAACTTTTAATCTTTGAATCTTAGGAAAAAGTGGAAATTTTATATTATAACAAAATAAATGTTTAAATGATAATTATATATAATTAAACACATAAATAATTTTTAAATGAATATTTTATTTACAAAAAATATTACTTTCCTTAAATATTGTATTTAAACCTTTCGAGACCGAATGCTCCTTGCGGAGGTCTGAATCTCGCACTACTAGCCTGCGGGTGCACGATGAACCATGCTATCCCTAACAGGTTCCCCACGAATGGGTTGTAATGGCACTTTGCTCAGGTTTTATAAATACTTTTAATTTAGGGAAAAGATTTTCTAAATATAGGGTATTTATTTGTAAAAGTATATAGTTCTCCATATTTTAGTTGTTAGGGTTTCCTAGACCATCTAACCTATCTTCTATGGTCTAAACGATGAATCATTAGAGCCTCAAATCGCCTCTTCACCATCATGCAGCCAGGTAAGTGCCAGGTAAGTGGGAAGGAACCACGTCGTGGGCCTAATTAATAACCACTAGCCTAGACACACTTGCCTAGTCACCACAAGACAGATTAGATAACGATCGATGTCCATGACCAATCGTGTTTTCATTTTGTATAAGTTTTATTTAAAAAGAATTTACAATTTAAAGATTAAACTAAAAGTTATAAAGATTATGGTATTTTAGTGAAAAAGTCCTATAATATCGTATTCTGTATTTTGTTATTCAGCAATTAGGGTTATAATGAGTGTGTGTAAGGGTAGGTCATTACCCCGTGACTTATATTAAGTTTTGGTGAAGTTTCAAGGTGAAATGAGTTATGTTAAAGTTAAGGGTATTAAAGTGCAAGAATACGGTTTCCATAAACGTTATCATTTCATGTGTGAAATTTCATCCAAATTGAATGAAACAAGTTTTGTTATCAAAATAAACATGATTAGGAGTGGGGTATCTAAATAGAACATTAAAATTTAACTTGATGGTATTTTTATGCAAGAAATACGGTTTTCTAAAGAACTTGTCATTTCATGTGGAAAAGTACAATTAAATTTGATTTAAGGGTGATTAATAGTCAACATGCAAGAGGGTTGATAATATGTATTAGGTGACAAGTGGAATTTTTAAGAAAAACCGAATCGGAAATCGGTTTGTCCGATTTCCGTCGGGTTTCAAAAAGTCGTATTTTGCAAATATAGAAAAGAGAGGTAGAAGGTTGGGACTTACGGGTTTAAACTCTTCTAAAGAGTAAAGAGAACTAGGGAGGAAAGCCTAGGGTGGTTACGTCGCCGGTTGCTCCAAAACGCGTCGTCGGAATTCCGTCAGGGCTTCGCCGGGAACTCGATTTCGAAGCACACTTCTTGTGGAAACTTTTGAGAGAGTGGCTCAAGATTTTGGGGGGTGAGAGGGTAGTGTGTAGGGTTGGTATTTATAGGGTTAGGCTAGGGTTAGGGTAGATGAAAAGTTAAAAATAAAAATGTGATAAAATGTAATAAAAATGTATTAAAAGTGGAGTAATTGGGGATTTTAAAGATCTCTGGAAGTGGTATTGGGCTGAAACTTTGCAGGTGAGTAGGGAATACCAAAAGACACAACTTTCATGTTGTGACCATTGCCGGAATCGGCCTAAAAGGGGGTGACTCGGCCGTGACTCGGTCGGATCACTAAGTCGGCCGAGTCAAGGCCGAGTTGGACGATTCCCGACCGAGTCTGGTGACCTGGATCTCCCCCGACGGTTCATATACCCTCTGCAAGTGTTACATCTTTGGGTGTAGTGGGGTTTTTGTGAGATATGCACGTGTAAACTCTTGGTATTCTAAAGGTTTTTAAAAAATCAATATTAAAAATAATGTGGGGTATGGGATTTGAACTCTGGTGGCTTGGTTCAGCAGTGCAAGGTATTACCAATGAGCTACAAGCTCCTTCTTGTAATTATGGAGTTATTTAATTACTTAAAATGATAGCAGCAAGAGTAAATACTCCAAGTATACATTAAATTTAAAGTAATTTCTTGTACACTAAAAATGGATTTATTACATTCTTGTAGCTTGTAATTAAAAACAAAATAATTACCTATATCTTGTGCTCAGGCTAAAATACCTCTTTGTGGATTTTTGAAAAAAAAATATTTGAAAAATTTTGTATAGGAAATTTAGGGTTGTTACAATATCCTTCTCAATTTATTCTCTCAGCCAATCGCAACCTCCCCTTTAACCCCGTGGGCCCCACTTTCCCTCTCTCCCTCTTCTCTCTCTCCACTTTTTCTCTCTCTATCTCCCCCTCATATATTCTCTCGTACTTCTCTTTATCATTCTTTCTCTTCTTACTTCATGTCTCGTTTCTCATTTTTTTTAACTGTTCTTTTGTTGCCGGAATTCCGTCGTGCCGGTGACGTTTCTTGACGTTCCAGCGAGGTACCCCGACCCGTGTGGTTCCTTTGTTCGTCGTTTGGGTTCATTCCGTGAACCGTGCGCCCGTCGCGAGTTTTCCCCGCCGACGGTTAACGTTCCGTTTTCCCGATTCGCGACCCATCGAGGCAAGTTAATCTTGCTACATGCTATATAATTCATTTTATACCTATTTAAATAAATACCATACCTATAGTTTAAATCTAGTGCCCCATGTTTAATTTTATAACGTTTCGATGTTCCGTTTGCATCCGTTTATATCATATTAAATCTAGATCATGAAAACTTTTCTTGTGACATACTAGATTACATTATACTGCATCCATATCAATTAAAATATACATCGTCGTAATATTTCTTATTATTATCTTTAATTAGTTTATAATCTGCATTTTATGATATTATATATATTTAAAATATTATAGTTTACACATGAAACGTCGTTGAAAAATCGGATATGACAAATCTGAAATTTACTGTACACCTTATCTTATAAAATTCATTATAAATCATAGAAAAATCATTAGTATACGTTCTTTAGTTCGTTACGAAGCTAACTCAGAATACTATAACTCTATGAAATATTTACTTGCAAAATAAATTGTTTAAATAACATAACATGCAAATGAAAATGTCTCCAAACTGCTGTCTAGGGAAATTCCAGCAGCAAACTTTCAACTTCGAATGTTTATAACTTTTTTTAGGAACAACCTGAGATGCTTATACTTATAAAACTGAAAACCTTATTGAATTATCTTTGTTTTGGTATAATACACGTCCCTTTTGGAGAACGTTTGTTATTTTTAAGCTATTTTACAAATTAGGGTGACGCTGAATTTCTGAACGGAACTTTCTTGTGCATGGTTAATCAATACCACTTTTTAGTTATTAATCGCTTTGAATATGCTATCCATATTAATATTATTATATCAATATTTATATCACATATTGCTTAGTTGTACATCCCACATTACCATTTTATAGTTTTATAACTTTTTGGATACCCGTTTGCATCCATCGCATTTAAGATACATATAATTGCATCCATAGATCACATTACTACATAATAATGTGATATTAACGCTCCATGTTTAATAAATTGCATCCTAATTAATATTGAAACTATAAATGTAACCCTAATCGATAACTGTGCATCCATGTCCTTGAAATTATATCTATTTGCATATCATATTACATGTTCCAGTTTATTGTTCTGATAGTACTCATGCTTGTTTATTTATACACATGCTTATGTTAGTTTGATTATGAGCACCCACATGACATCTTGTGCTTCCTGACATAACCTGTTACACTTCCTACTATACTTGACATGGTACCGTGTACTGTTGACTTGACCGATGTACTATGACTCGACCCGTTACCTGATCTTATGTCTAATGCCAACAAACCTGACATGTAGTCCTCATGGACCGTTCCTGTTGTCTATCCAGACAAACCTGCTTTTACCTGATCATGTGTTGGCATTAGTCCTTGATTACTGAATACCTGACTTGACATACACAACTTGGGGGTATGGGGAAATCAAAAGTGTAAACTAAAGTGTAACTTAAAAGGGTATTGCTTGATCCGTGGCCCCGGGGGGTAACGGGACAGAGCCATTCGTGACTCTTACATTTTCCTGATCCGTGGTCCCGGGGGGTAACGGGACAGAACCACTATTGGTTCAAATATTCCTGATCCGTGGTCCCGGGGGGTAACGGGACATATCCTTTGAGTTACATGGAGGATTACTCAAATTGATTTCAAAGACTTTAGAATAAAAAACCTGATAGAACAGTTTAGTACCCACTGCACGCTACCCTGTACTGGTATGATTCATATTATTGTTATTCTTGCTGTATTCATGTTTATATTACATTGCCTGCTACACTGTTCATATTATATTACTTGATGACATGACGCGCTGACGTCTGGGTTTTGCATGGCTCAGATTCCGTACCGCTGTTGCAGTCCGAGCAGGAGTATTTTAGCCAGCAGGCTGAGCTGTGAGTTCAGTAGTAGTTAGTTTTATTTCCTGCATTTATTTCCTGATGTGAGCCCGCATTATGGGACACACTTTTCAGTTATTTGTATTGGATCATTTGCTTCCGCATTTATTTATTATTGACTCCTGTTATTCTGGATTATGGACATGTTTTAGATAGTTTTATCTTGTTCTTGATATCTCTACAGCCGTAATGTGACTGTGGATGGATACTTCCTACCCACAGGTAGCATGGATGGCTATGTAACGTGCCCAATCTAGCGTACTCTGGGAAGCGGGGCGTGACAGAGCTCCTAGCCGTCGACCACTCCAAGCCCGAGACCGAGCCAAGCATTTCCCTTTTTGCCTTGAGCCCAAGCGCAAGCCAAGATCGAACCTAGCTGTTGTGTTGTTGCCGTACCGCGCGTGTGTCGCGATCGCGCCGCTGCAGTACCGTCGTCAACACGTCACCAGGCAAGTTTGATACTTGCTTCATGCTAATTTTTATATTACAATTCAAGTTATCAATAGTTTCCGCATACACTTTTTCATGTGAATCGTTATAATCCACGTGCTCGATGCAAAACCCGAATGAGAGAAAGTCGTTAAATTGATGGCGAAATATAACATGTGATGGCCCGGGTTATAATGAATGTCCCTTGAGACTTTGGTACCAATACAATGTCGTTTGCTCACGTACAATGACGTCCCGATTTCTGTCGTAAAACCTGAAAACTTGTGCACATGCTAAACCGTAAAATTTATAATAAATTGTGGACAAACCGGATTTTAGCGTTCGATGGCTCATATCGAAGCTAACTGTTGAAAATACTGTATTATATTATCTATCACTGAATTTTAATAAACTATGATAGAGATAATTGCAGGGGATTACGATTCTGGACTGCAGTCCAGAATGGAAATCCCAGTTAACCCCTGTTCCTAAACCCCTGTATATTCCTGTTCAATTGTGAGAATGCATGGAACCCTATATCGTTACGTGGAGAATTGAATTACCTTTCTTCCTCCACTAGTCTCACTAGATTACTCAACCGTTTGATATTTTTAACTCATTTTATAATGTTGACACGTCTTGCTGAATTCTGCAGAGGCAGATTCTACACATTGAGTATAACCTGTCCATAACTCCCTGTTGATATAGTATATCTTTGATCCGTCAATTGAGGTGGAAACTTGACTGATAACCCTAAATATTTTTCAGCTATGGAATCGCCTAATTGCGATCCCAACTGGGATTAAAATGTGCTACGAAATAGACTTCCGATTCTGAAACCGGATTTCCATCCGTGAACACTTAATTTGAAATGGTCATAACTAGCAAACCTGAAACCCGATTGGTGCGAAACTAATTTTGATGGATAGATGATTAAACATACTGCCTACCCCCTTTTCATTGTTTCGCTAAATTTTGTATGTATGATTTATGATAAATGATACAAGTGGTAGGACACCGATTGATGATATCTTAATCATGCCTTAATTATCGTATTCTCATCACATTATATGGATGTCACTGCATTGGTAACCTAGTGATCATGTGCATTACCCAGTGTTAGGTATTAGTGTTTGATTGTGGCAAGTATGTTAGCGTTTAAGCATGAATGGATCAGTGAAAGTGACACGTACTTGTACACAATCAGTGGACCCTATTGATTTATTGCATTGTCGACGTCTGTGGGACATGTATAAGTGTGACTATAATTGGTATGGGACGATTATAGAAGCACTTGTATGGGTGTCACGGGTAAGGCACCAAACACTGTTCATTTATCTTGGGTATCAGTCGAGACATGCTTGATGGAGACCCTGTCTTTAGTTCTCGCGTAGACTTGTCATGGACCGATTGATATTTGAGTTTATGGTTGGCGTTTGATGTAGACCACGGGGTGTGGGGTAGTTTGAGTGTGAGTTCAACAGAACCTTGGGAGTCCCATGCTGGCACATACAGCGATTCTGGAGATATATGGGGATATTACTGATTATTAGCGAGCGACTCAGGCCCGTGTTCTCTTGCCCTTGGGTCCTACCCTTGGGCGGGGGATACTCACGAGTGGTTGACTCTCATACTTGGACTGACGATAGGCTTAGCGACCTGTACAGTGAGACTTAGAGACTGATAGAGTTAGTGACATTGACATGCATTGCTTACTGATTCAATATACCTGCCATACTGTTTACTGCTTCACTGTTTGCCTACTCTATTGGCAACCTGTATTGGCTACTTCATGTTCACGTCTTTATTCCATGATTACTGTTCCATGTTCATTATTATTGCACGAGTTACCATTTGTATCAATATATATATATTGCTATCGTGTCGCTCTGACGACCTGAGTATGCATGCTCAGAGTGAGAAGTGAATCTAGCTTGGACCAGGACCTGACGTACTTCGAGGATATCGCGGACATCTTGATCAGTGACTCATAGCTATACTCTCTTGATCTCCATCTGGTTAGTTCTTTTGTATTTGTTTTGATTTAGTGACTGAATTTCTCCTTACCTGTGCATTGATTCCTGATTACCACGTAAAACTAGAAGCCGAAGTGTGACTACGGCAGGATATTCCCTTGACCGTAGGAGCATGACTGGCCTTGTCAACCCCTCGTATTCCGTATTTTGGGAAGCGGGGTGTGACAATAGCTATTTCAATTTATCGTATTTTTCACTTAAATACCATATTGTTTCAATCCTAAATTTAACCCCATCAAATTTGCTATACATTTAAAGTAAATCACGAGGTAACGACCTACCTCCTCACACACTTACATACAGCCTAACACGATACGAGAAAACAAATATTTTTATTTAAATACCCTTTACTTAATAAAACTATTTCTAAAGAATTTAGTGTTGATACACTTTTAAATAAATACCTCTTATTATGAAAATACGATAAGTTGTGGACATCAGCCGTTTATCTAAACCTGACTTTATGGTGTCTAGGCTAGGCAAGTGAGAAAGGTAACTTTAAAAGGCCCGTCTCACGGTGATTCGTGAGCGGATCCCTCCTTTCTTCACTTGTACTTACCTGGCCACAATTGGCGGTGAAGAGGCAATTTGAGATATCTCACAACTTATCATTTGGACCAGTTAGGAATAGTCTAGTTGACTTAGGAGACCCTAGAACAAGGAATACAGAAAAATTGACATCTTTACAAATAAATACCACTTACTTCATAAAACCGTTTTCTAAAATATTTAGTATTTATACAATCTTTGCAAAACGCCGCTACAACCCATTTTGGGGAACCCGTTCGGGATGGTGCGGATTATCGCACATCCTCAGGTTTAGTAGTGCGAGATTCAGACCTCCGCAAGGAACATTCGGTCTCGAAAGATTTAAAATACGACATCTTAAGAAAATGAGATTTTTAGAATATAAAAAATATATTAAAATTATTTTTATATAAATATATGTATATTTATCATTAAAATATCTATTTTGTTATGATATAAATATTCCACCTTTTTCTAAAAATCACAAGAATAAATTTTACACTAAAATACCACGAATTCCAAATAAATCAATAAATACCTTTATGAAACTAGGATATTTTTACGAGAAATATCACAATATAAACTCCACATTCATTACAACTCTAAAGACGAATAATAAATACTTAAGGTGCATTTTGAAAAGTATATAAAAGTATTTTTACATAAAACCCCCTCAGGTTCTATAAATTACCCTAAGGATTCTAGTAAACATAGGTTTAAGTAGAACCAATCTCTTGAGCCCCAGGGAGCCGGAGAATTGGGTGCTTGCCTATCTAAGGTAGACAAATTAATAAAAACAATCAGGACTTCAATTTACTTTGCTAATTGTCTGACTCAATTTGAGTCTCAGTATAATCTGACTTGAATATGATTCAATCTACAATCTATAATCTACAATCTTCAATATTACAATTCAACATGAATCAATGAATCCAATTATCAATCTATACAACTTGACTGAACCGAACCATGGATATACATTCCATTTACATGGTTCTCCAGTTATTCCATTTACATGGTTTTCCAGTTATTCCATTTACATGATTCTACGGTTACATCCGTTTACTGATATCATGGTTTCGGTCAGTCAATCAATTATACAATCAATACAATTTACAATCCAATACAATACAAACAAGACACTACAGGGTTTAAGGGGTAGATTGGTACGGAAGGTGTTAAAAGCGGCACGAGACGGTAAGATTTAAGACACCTAACATGCATCCAATTGCCGTTGTTCCAGGCCTTCTAACGGAGCCTTGTACTCTATATTCCGTTTGCCCTGGTCTCTAGCATATAGAGACCCCTCTCGTATACACTGGCATTCTTCTGCATCAAGCTACAAATAACAGCGTTAACACAACATTACAACAATATAATAAACATTAAAGGCTACTCTCTCTCTCTCTTACTCTCTGTCTATTTCTCCCTTATCTTTGGGACTTACCGAGCGACCTGTTCGCTGACGACATTCTATTTCCTTCTTCTTTGAATATCGTCAGGTGGTTTGGACCCGGCAGAGATCGAGCCATCTGCAGAAGACTTGGATCAGCTTGCTGAAGAACCAGAGCTCTAGTTTCATTGTACAGTTTCCATTCAGTACTTTTCATTTCCTGTTATGCCATTGTTTAGGCATCGCTTTTATTTCAGTTGTATTTCCTTTTCATGCATTGTACAAAAGAATGTTAATAAATAAAAGTTGCTGTTTTTATTATATCTTGTCTCTTGTGTATTTACTTTTATATTGCTTAGATACGCTTAGCGTATTTACTTCAGAGTAAATACGTAGCGGACCAGTCGCGTCCCCTTCGCCGTATACCGGGAAGCGGGGCGTGACAGCTGGGGGCGCCAGTTCTTCCTGTGCGAAGCCCGCCCTGGCTCCTACCCCGCGAGCACTCGGTGGCGGCGCCCCGCGAGCGCTCGGTGGCGGCGCCCCGCGTTTTACAGGCCCTGATTCTGGAGGAATCGGCCTCGGAAGACAAGATCGGCTCTCCCTCGGAGCCGCTCAAGAGAAGCTCCAAGAGGCCCTCCTGGGGCCGGCCCAAACCGACCATGGTGGAGGAAGGGGGCTTCCGGTTTACGGTGCCATCGGGACTGTCCGTGGCGGACAGCCTCCTGCATGAGATAGAAACCTTGGCAGGGGGCAGGGTCCTTGGGGGGACCCTTAGGGCTCAGCTGGCGTCCATTGCCCAAGAGTCCGTGCAGGTAAGTTTTTGTTTATTCATGGTGAGATTCAGTGCTCCCCTCATCTTTCTGATCTTTTCCGTGTTTTACAGGTTCTCCAGCATGTAGCCCTCGCCCTGTGCATGGAGGCCGAGGTGGTAGCCCCGGCGCTGGAGGTTGTGGGTCAGTTCGCCTCGCTGCAAGAAAGCTCCAAGCGGGAGCTGGAGGCGATGTCGGCGAGGGTCGCCGCCTTGGAAGGCGAGGTGGAGGCTGGGAAACGGGAGGTGGCCCGGCACTGCGAGGCTACGGTGATCGCCGAGGGCAAGCTCGAGAACGCCCAGGTGCTCGCCGGCAACCTGAAGAGGACGGTGAAGGCCCTCCGGAAGGAGCTGGGGGCGGCAGCCGAGGCGGCTAAGTCGGCCGAATCGAGGGCGGTGGACGGCTATAAGAAGTCGAAAGACTTCTATGACGACTTGACCGTGGCCACGACCCGCATTTGGCACGACGCCCTCGATGCCATTAAGTCCCGGATGCCGGAGTTCGCCGACGCAGATCTCCGGGCCGAGTTCCCCCTCGTAGGCGCCGACGAGCAGGGTGAAGAGGTTGTTGGAGATAGTGCCCTCAGAGTCAATTATTAGATCACAGGTACGTGATTGTAATGATTGAGGGAGGACCTATCCCGGTAGGACTGTCTTACTCGAGATGATAGTATGCTATCTGGTTTACCTTTGTCATCGTGTACTGCTTTAGGTGACATGACATGTCGCTATTGCACGTTGATAGAGCCCCTAGGATTCTTGCTTGACTGCCGGCAGTATGAGGGCGATCATATAAGTGAGAGCTGGAGTCTACAAGCACATCCTTAAAAGGTCCCTAGTCGTGGGAGTTTCGAGACAGGGCATCGATTCTCCAGAGTAGACTAGTGTATACAGTCGAGACCCCGACGAGGGGCGGTGGCCGGTCTCACAAGCCACTGGTGTCAGTTGGTTCACCTAAGATGTATACAGGTGCTCATTGGGTTATGAGTACACCGGACAGGACTCGCCGGGAACATGCTAGTTGGTCTTATACCTGACGTCAGATAGCAGTTCCCTGGTGACATGTGTACAGGTTAGTTCATCGACCTGGGGATCGTCATTTGTCTCGTGTGAGTTCCCACTGTGCTTTGATTACTACCCTACCACGGCTCAAAGGAGTCGTGCAAACAGGTTTTAGTTGGGTACAGTCCCGAGCCACATGGAGGCAGTGAGCGGATCTTCGGGGGTTTCGTCTCTCCCGGTATTGGGGGTGAGGTCGCGCTGTGTCTAGGAGAGCCATTACACGAAGACCTTGGCCAAGGCAGGAGATTTACTGGTAGGTATTCCAGTAGTATCTCAGGGTGTTCTGGGCTACACTCCGACACGACTTGTACCGCTTTTGGGGGTCTGACTTTTACCAACCCCCTAGGCCCGCCATGCGATACTCATAGACGAACGGACCGGACTGCACGGATATTGTCACTGATAGGCTCAGTAGGGTGTCAGGATGAGTTCGCTCATCGACGTCCCTTTTAGTCAATAGCTGGTGGCCCGTTACGTATTGGCTTATACCTCTGACGGGCTAGTGGTTAAATCCACAGCCATAGTATTGACGAGTCTTTAGAGTCTACCACACTTTCAGTTACTCAAGTTTCGGGCGAAACGCTGTAGAGGCCGTATGGAGATATGGCAGGGTCCGATCAGATACGTGCGGTATTGCACGGATCAGGATCGGACGGTTATGTACTAGTAGAGGCCGTATGGAGATATGGCAGGGTCCGATCAGATACGTGCGGTATTGCACGGATCAGGATCGGACGGTTTGTACTAGTAGCCGTATAGGTTTATGGCAGGGTTCGATCAGATACGTGCGGTATTGCACGGATCAGGATTGAACGGATAATACTAGCCGGCTTTGGTTTAAGCCGGTCCTAGTTTAGTACAGTGTAGATTTTGTCTTTTTGCATTTGTATCCGGACGGAATACAGATGCGGGTGTGTATGCACAGTATCGGGGTTTTCCTGTAATTTATTACGGGACCAGTTTTCTGGAGTTGCCAGTTTGCATTCCGTTCCGGCCGGTTTTCCTTTGTTCTTTCCCGGCCGGACTTTTCCGATGGAAGGGGTTATTTGCAAGTTTGCAAATAACACTTTGTGGAGGATTTTATTGCATAAGGATTTATTATGATAGCATTATTTCTTTTGCTCCATGCTTTTGCATTAAATGAGATTAGATGTGTAGGTATGGGTTTGTGTTTTTGTGTTGGAAATTGGATTGGGTATGGCCGGCCACTGTTGGAAATTGGGGTGTGCTGGATTGTTTTTAATGGTTTGAATTTATTAATTAGAATGGGGAGAATATACACTTGAGTGTGCTGGAGTTTTGAGGGAGTGGATTAATTTCCATTTTGAAATGAATGAGTTAATAAAGGGAGCTCATTCTTTTCACAGTGTGAGAGGGCTTGATTCATTTTTTCCAGTGAGCAATTTTAGTGGCCGAGCTCAATCTTTGAGGGATGCTCCATTTCATTTTCATTGCTTGCTCAATTTCTCCATGAAGTATCCATGAAATTCTAGTGTACATATCCCTCCAAATTGGCAACCTCCTAAACCCCAAAGCGACAGCTATTCTACACTATTCTGCAGCAAATCTTGGACGCGTCGGCCAGCCAACTTCGCGCCCGAGTTGCCTCGGTATTGAGGTGGGAGCCCGTAAAAGCTACAGGCGTTGTGGTGCCCTTTCCGACGAGGAGGAGACGGACGGAGATCCCGCGAGGAGATCGGAGTGGAGATGAAGACCGGAGGACTCGGATCAGTCGGTACATCTCTTCCCTTTCTTATTAGTAGCGTAGACTTGTTAATGGTTACGATCCGGAGTTTAGTGCGCGGTGGTGCCGGTTTGCAAAGTCCGCAAAATTTAAGTTTATCACCGTTTCCGCATTCCGGCGTCGGATTGACGGCCGGGGCGCCGCCGTGCACTTACAGAGGTTCCTGGCGAGGAGGTTGCCGAGGACCCAGCGAGCCACGTAATGGAGGTCGAGGACCTCGAGGTCGTACCTGGCCTCGAGGTGTAGATCCCCCGCTCTCCTCCTTTTATTTTGTTTTCTTGAATTTTGTAAGGCTGGGGAGCCCAAAAAATACCCTTTGTAAAACTTTATCTTTTGCAGTAATAAAGTTTTTCTTCGACTCCATAGAATTGCACTCTGCCCTCTGTTTGCAAGATATTTTTGTCTTTACCGTTGTGCTTTCATGTCAGGTTGGCCATCTGCCTGGCGATTGTCCGTCGAGTTGACTTCAATCACTGGCCGATGAGTGTGCCAAGCGCTGCCGAGGAGGTATCCCCATGGGCCCCGGAGTCGAGGGGAGATCGTTTAGGCTTGGACAGACCTGACGCCCCTCACTGGGGTCTCGGATCCTCCGCGGGCCACAGGGCATCTCCGATTTCGAATGTTGACCACCATCCGAGGGTGACTGGGCAGGGTAGCTGCTCAGTCGCCTTTTGCAAGGGCTTTCTGGTCCCCGGCGTTGCGGTAAAGGAGCTACCCGCCAGGGATCGCCGAGCAAGGGCTTGACTGCCTCTGGGAGGACTTGGGTCCTTAGCGCAAGAGGGCTGTAAGAAGCCCACTAAGGATGACCGGGCAGCGAAGCTGCGCGGTTGCCTCTTGGCTAGGGCTTTGATTTCTGGCGTCGTGGGTAGGCAACTACCAGCCTGGGATGAACGAGCGGGGTAGCCGCTCTGGTGCCTCTTGTGAGGGCTTTTGATCTCCGGCGTCGAGGGTAGGGAGCTACCAGCCGGAGTTAACCGAGCAGGGTAGCCGCTCGGTTGTCTCTTGCGAGGGCTTTTGATCCTTCAGGACGGGGACCGAGCAGGGTTACTGCCCAGTGCCTCTTGGCGAGGACTTTGATCCCTGTTGGTTATAGTAGGAAGCTACCAGCCGGGGATAGCCGAGCAAGGACTCGGCAGCCTCTGGGAGGACTTTGGTCTTTAGTGCGGGAGGGGCTGTAGAAGCCTACCAAGGACCCTTGGCCGGGCAGGGTTACTGCCCGGTGCCTCTTGGCGAGGGCATTTGTCCTGAACGATAACCGAGCGAGGGATTCTCGGGCTCGACTGCCTCTGGGAGGGCTTTTTGATCCTCGGCGTTGTGGCAGGGAAGCTGCCCGCTGGGAATAGCCGAGCGAGAGATCCTCGGGCTCAACTGCCTCTGAGAGGGCTTTTTTGATCCTCGGCGTTGTGGCAGGGAAGCTGCCCGCTGGGGATAGCCGAGCGAGGGATCCTCGGGCTCGACTGCCTCTGGGAGGGCTTTTTGATCCCTGGCATTGCGGTAGGGAAGCTACCCGCCAGGGGTGACCGAGCAGGGTAGCTGCTGGGATGAATCTTGGCATGGTGTAGCCCGACCGTCCAGCTGTAGGTGCGGGGAATGGGAACGGTCGGGGCAACGGCGCGCGTAGCCAGCGCATTGAATGCGCAGGAGGGGGCAGGGAGGCAAAGCGCTAGGGGCGCGTCGCTTCGATTCCGTCGGAGAAGGTGTTGGGGTAAAAATTTACACCCCGGTTGACCGAGTCAAAGTCAAGGTCAATCCCAAGCTAGGTGGGCCCAAGCCCAGGTCAAGCGGGCCCATGCCCAAGTCGAGCTCGCGGCCAGCCTCCCTCATATGAGGGGTCACATGCTAACATGTGACCCCATTTTTTTTTAACAAAAAACAAAATTCTCTTTTTTTCTTTTCTTCTTTCTTCCTCCTTTTTTTTATTTAAAATAAAAATAAATAAATATTAAATAAATAAAAATAAATTATAAATAATATTTTTTTTAAAAAATAATAATTATTTTCTTTCCTTCTTTTCTTTATTTAATTCTTTATTTATTTAAAAAAATATTAAATAAATATTAAATAATATTTAAAAATTTAAAAAAAAATTAATAATTTTTTTTTTTATAAATTAGAAAAAAAAAATTCTCCAAATATTTATTTACTTATTTATTTTCGTTTTTATATATATAAAATATATATGTATGTATATATCTCTTTTTACAAGTGGAATAAAACAAAAAAATACACACACACCAACGCACCGCATATTGAGTTCGCATGACCAATTTAACCTGTCAAATCGGAGGTTCCTTCGCTCCAAATGCGAGGGGTAATTAACGGCAGCTTAGTCCGCGGCTGCCGGAGATTCGGATCCCCACAATCAATAAACTCCGGCCTACCCTAGGCAGGGGGAATCTGTAATGCGCCTGACAAGCGCGCGCGTATTCCCATCTCAATGGGGTGACGAAAAACACCCTACAGATTTTGGCACGTCCGGTGGGACCAATCTCTCCTCCCATATTTCGGGTTAAGCGTTCATGCGAACTCAATCAATATACATACCTGTATTTATACTAAAAATAATGCTCTTTCATGCAGATTTTCAAGCAATCACCTTCCGACGATGTCTTCGATGATGAACTCAGCTCCTGTCTCCTACACGATGAAGATAGACTCCAGGACGGTCCTTCCGGCCAGTCTCGGGCGACAATGGGAAGAGCCGCTGCTACCATTCGGCTCTATTATGTTCATGCCTGTTGGCACCATCCCGGCTCCTCAAGCCCCGGTGGCAGACAAATCGGTCTCGAAAGGCAGGAGACCAAATGTGGTGGTCGCGAGGGCACCTCAGCCCAAGCGCAAGTCCGTTTCCGAACGACTCTCCATGGCCCCAGCTGGGGGCAAGGCCACCAACACCAACAAAGCTACAATGCGTCCCGAGCAAGCTCCAGCGGTGCCCTCGACCACTGCTCGATCGGGTGTCTTCTCTAAGCCCCCCTATGATCAACTCACAATGGCTTCCCGGATAGCGGATGCCCGCCAAGCCTTCAAAATCGAGAAGCTGAGGGAGAAAAGGCTCAGATATAGAGCCAACAAAAGGGCTAGGGCTCCGGCCAGGCTAAACCTCATGAGGTTCAAAGAACAGGGTTACCCCGCCGAAGATGAGGAAATGGCTGGGTATGTGATCCACACTGTCTACACGGTGGGCACACGTAGCAAAAGTAAGGATGGGGCTACCACATCTCAAACCCGATCTGGCTTGAATGTGGTGACCGCTTCCCAAGAATAGCCGCCTTTGCTGGGCGATGAAAACCCTCTTGATGAGGATGATAGGCAGAAAGACCCTTCGGTCCATGAGGAGTCGGGCTCGGAAAACGAAGAAGAGCCGACTTTCCGCCCCAGGACCGCGGAGCAAGAGCTGCTTCAAGAGCTCCGAAAGCAGCTCAGAAACAAAGACAAGGAGATGGCCAAACTCTACTCCAAAATCGATGACTTGACGAATGTCGTGATGCAGCTCACGGCCCGACTTGCCTCTCAGCCGCCCAATCAAGCGCAGGGCTCTCATAAATCAGGAAACGGTGTCTCGAAACAGCCGACGCCCGTTCCCCCAAATCCAAAAGTGGGCGGACCGCATGAAAATCAGTTGCATCCTATCTCGAGAAATGTCTTGGCTACCGATGACAGTAGCCCGCTAACTCAAGATCAAATCATGGATTTGGTTGCCAGCAAAGTCAAGACATTGGTGGCCGAAGCCGAAGCGCAAAAAGATGTTAGCAGTAGTGGGAGACCATATCCTGCTCAGTATGATCTGGTAGAATTTCCTAGCGGCTATGTCATCCCCAAATTCGGGAGATTCGATGGGACGGGAAATGCGAATCAACACATCGCCCACTTCAAAGCCTCATGCGGGAATACTGGGGGCAACGATGCGCTTCTCCTCCGCCAGTTTGTTAATAGCTTGACCGATGTTGCTTTTGACTGGTACGCGAGCATACCGGATGGCTCCGTCACAACTTTTGTCCAAATGGAGTCTCTGTTTCGGCAGAGGTTCATGAGCGTCAGCGAAAAGATTACCATTGCCGAGCTCGTAAGGACCAAGCCCAAAAGCGATGAAAGCAGCACGGATTTTATAACCCGATGGCGTAATCTCTCCGTCAAATGCGAACCGCCGATGGAGCAGGACCAATCTGTCAGTCTCCTTGTCGGAAATCTCAACAACTGGATGGCCCCGTTTCTATGTACCGCGGGTCTCAAAACATTCCAAGAGCTGACCAAAAAGGTCCAAACGTTGGAACGCTCAAAGCCCGAGTCCGCTCAGGATCTTCAGTTCACAAACAGACCGAAACCTTGGGGGGACGACAACCGAAAAGGCGGAAGTTCTAACATCACCAATTCTCCAAATAAGCAGAGAACGGGCGGAGCAAAAACTGACCAGTCTCGAGAGCCAACTTTGGAGGAAAGAAGAAATAAGGTCTACTCATTCCGAAGGGACAAGATCCACAAAATTTTTAAAGATGCTCTGAAGAATGGCCTGCGGCTACCAGAACCGAAAAGGCTAAGTGAAGCGAACAAGACTGATCATCCCAACTTTTGCCCATACCATCGAGTGCTGGGGCATACTATTGAAGACTGTTGCATCTTTAAGGATTGAGTCGAGAAACAATACAAGGCGGGAGAAATATCATTGTCCCCTGGCGTGTTAACAAACAATCAAGCTGCGATCGCCAATTTCATACAAACGGGGACCGAAGTCCTTCACGGACCTGATTCTCTCAAACACCCGCCTTTCTCTGGGAACAGTCGACCTCTAAGTCGTTAAACTGGGAATGTAAAAAAAAATGTAAATAAAAAAAATGTGTAAATAAAAGAAAAATAAAGAAAAGCCGAAATGATGGGGCAACTCGCAATAAAAATCAGCGAGTAAAAATAAAAATGAAAATAAAGCCGAAATGATGGGGCAACCGCGAGTAAAAGCCGAAATGGTAGGGCAATCGCGACCTTCGCGATAAATAAAGCTGAAATGATAGAGCAATCGCGGTAAAAAAAAAACAAAAAAAAAACGGTGGATGATGAGTCGCTCCTGGTACCATATTCCAGTGCAGCGATACAGACGCCAACAAAAATTCAAATTTCCAAAATTCTTCCAGCCCTACGGCCAGTCCCCAAATTGACTGCCGTATACAATCCACGGGCTTAAATAATTCTCAGCATACCCATGCCCCACCGCAACCACCAGTTACGCAGCTGGTCTCCGCCTTTGGAATTATGCTCCATTGAGAAGACCCACTCATGTGTCCTCACGATACATGAGGAGAACAAACCTTTGTGAGATCCTTACGACTCACAAAGGAAAAACACACTTAGGAGTCCTCACGACTCTTAAGGAGAAAATACACCTGCGGGATCCTTACGACTCGCAGGGAGAAAATACCTTTATGGGACCCTCACGGCCCATAAAATTGAAAAGTCTTAGGTGATAGGGATCCAAACCTTTCTCCTAAGCAATCGCTCCCCAATCCCCAAGTGGCGAATGATGAGTCACTCCTGGTACCATATTCCAGTGCAGCGATGCAGACGCCAACCGAATTCCAAATCCCAATCCCCAACGGCGAATGATGAGTCGCTCCTGGTACCATATTCCAGTGCAGCGATGCAGACGCCAACAATGTCCCAAAATTTTTCCGGCCCTACGGTCTGGATCATACATCCTGCAAAACCGTATATAATCCACGGGCGTAAAACAATCCCGATCTCTCCAAAAAAAAAAGAGAAAAAAAAGAACGGTATGTCCACAAGCAAAACGGGCACGGATGAAAACCCGAAAGGGGCTCCGTGAGTAAAAACAGCAGGACTGCCGGCGAGTTTGTGAAAACCCGAAAGGGCGCAAACCCGTAAAAAAAAAAGAAATGAAATGCACTCGCAAAGTCCTCTCGACTTTGTGAGGAGAAAATTCCCGCGTGAGATCCCTACGACTCACAAAGGAGCAACACACTTAGGAGTCCCCAAGACTCCTAAGGAGAAAATACACCTGCGGGATCCTTACGACCCGTAGGGAGAAAATGCTTTGTGAGACCCTTATGGCTCACAAAATGGAAAAGCCTTAGGTGATAGGGATCTAAACCTGTCTCCTAAGCCACCAATTCCCAAATCCTTTCGGGGCACATAATGAGTTGCTCCTGGCATTATTCCAGTGCAGCAATGCAGATGCCAAACAAACCCAATCCAAATCCTCTCGGGGCACATGATGAGTTGCTCCTGGCATTATTCCAGTGCAGCAATGCAGATGCCAAACAAACCCAATCCAAATCCTCTCGGGGCACATGATGAGTTGCTCCTGGCATTATTCCAGTGCAGCAATGCAGATACCAAACAAAAACCCCAATTCCCAAATCCTCTCAAAGGCAGATGATGATTCGCTCCTGGTACCATATTCCAGTACAGCGATGCTGATGTCAACTCAAATCAAACAAATCAAACCAACCAATTCCAACATCGACCTCTGCGTCAGACAACAGGCACTCCGTCTCGGGGATACGCCCTACAACAGGCACTCCGTATCGGGGAAACGTCCTACCACAGGCACTCCGTCTCGGGGATACGTCCTACCACAGGCACTCCGTCTCCGGGATACGTCCTACAACAGGCACTCCGTCTCGGGGAAACGTCCTACCACAGGCACTCCGTCTCGGGGAAACGTCCTACCACAGGCACTCCGTCTCGGGGATACGTCCTACCACAGGCACTCCGTCTCGGGGAAACGTCCAACCACAGGCACTCCGTCTCGGGGATACGTCCTACCACAGGCACTCCGTCTCGGGGATACGCCCTACAACAGGCACTCCGTAACGGAGAAACGTCCTACCAACAGACACTCCGCCTCGGGGAAACGTCGACCGGCGGCACTCCGTGCCGGAGACACGTCTACCAAATCGCTCCGGATAAGAGCGTCGACCGTCCATGTCGCAAAAAAGGCAGTGCAGGCTTCCTACAAAGCAGGAACCAGATCGCTCCGGGCCAGGGAAACGTCTACCACGGACACTCCGTCTCGGAGACGCGTTAAGCGCCGACCGTTCATGTCGTAAAAAGGGCAGTGCATCCCAAAAAGTGGGAACCAAAGCAAGTCGCCTCCATGCAAAGGAAGATCCATCAATTTCATGCACACGACTCACATATGCTGTGTGCATTTATTGATGGGGGGCAATTTGTTGGGGTAAAAATTTACACCCCGGTTGACCGAGTCAAAGTCAAGGTCAACCCCAAGCTAGGTGGGCCCAAGCCCAGGTCAAGCGGGCCCATGTCCAAGTCGAGCTCGCGGCCAGCCTCCCTTATATGAGGGGTCACACGCTAACATGTGACCCCATTTTTTTTAACAAAAAACAAAATTCTCTTTTTTTCTTTTCTTCTTTCTTCCTCCTTTTTTTATTTAAAATAAAAATAAATAAATATTAAATAAATAAAAATAAATTATAAATAATATTTTAAAAAAAAATAATAATTATTTTCTTTCCTTCTTTTCTTTATTTAATTCTTTATTTATTTTAAAAAAAATATTAAATAAATATTAAATAATATTTTAAAATTTAAAAAAAAATAATAATTTTTTTTTTATAAATTAGAAAAAAAAAATCTCCAAATATTTATTTACTTATTTATTTACGTTTTTATATATATAAAATATATATGTATGTATATATCTCTTTTTACAAGTGGAATAAAACAAAAAAATACACACACACCAACGCACCGCATATTGAGTTCGCATGACCAGTTTAACCTGTCAAATCGGAGGTTCCTTCGCTCCAAATGCGAGGGGTAATTAACGGCAGCTTAGTCCGCGGCTGCCGGAGATTCGGATCCCCACAATCAATAAACCCCGGCCTACCCTAGGCAGGGGGAATCTGTAATGCGCCTGACAAGCGCGCGCGTATTCCCATCTCAATGGGGTGACGAAAAACACCCTACAGAAGGCTTGATGGCTGCCGCGTGGCAGTGACTCCTTGGGTGAAAGCGGGCGACTGTTGAGCTGCGCAGTGGGCTATATAAGGCCGAAGGAGTACTGGTCCTTCCATCCTTCATAAACAGGCCGTAGAGAATGCAGGACTTCCCGTTTACCATCCCCGACATCGTCCACTTCGAAGACGTGTACCTGTACGACCCGTACTGCACCGAGGACACGGTGCAGCTGGTCTACGGGAGCATTGGGGACCATTTCGGCCGGCTGCTTCCCCGACGCTCCTCCCTGCTGCAGCTGCTGATGTGCTCCATATGGAGGGCGTCGCCGGGGCTTTACAACCCCCTGTCTGAGCTGCTCTATGACGAGACCGTGGGGAAGCTGCGGTCTTTGAGGCGCTTCATCCTAATCTCTGCGAGCCGGCTGGCCCGCTCAGAGGCGCTCGTCCGCGAATGCTACGAGTTGAGGCTCGGGGTTGACGCGTGCGGGGGGAGCCGGGGACAGAGGTTGGACCTTGCGCGGCCTCGGTTGGCGGAGATCTTTACCGAGTACCACGAGCAGTGCTCGCTGCACCCCCTCCCCCCATTGTTGTAATTTTCTTTTATTTTTGCATGTATGGCTGATGAGCCCATAATACATTTTGAATAAACAGAGCTTTTCTTTCCTTTTCGCAATGCTCCATTGATCTTTATTAAATTAACAATATGTCTCAGGAAGAGTTTACATTGCTTTAAAAGAAAGGTACATGCTAGTAGATGACTTTATTGGCTCGGGCCGAGCTCCCTGAAGGACTGTTGGCCCCTGCGCGTGGCATAGGGTATGGGGCTCCCTGAGCTCCGGGTTGGTCGTCCGCTGATACGAGCATGATCTGACCGATGGTCAGGTCGGCGGGAGGGTGATGTTGGTCCTGCTCGCGGTCGGCTTGCCGTTTGTCCCTCAAGTAGGCGGTGAGGTGCCCAGACCGGATGAGCTCATCGATGTAGCCCCTCAGTTGCTTGCAGTCCTCCGTGGCGTGGCCCAGTACTCAGTGGAAAGCACAGTAGGGGCCCTGGGTTCGCTTCGCGGCCTGACACGGGATCGGAGGGAACTTGAAGAACCCCTCGTTCTGGGCCTCCTCCAGCAACACTGCGAGGGAGACGTTGAGGGGGGTATACTCCTGGAATTTCGGGTGGTAAGGCTGCTGAAGCTCTGGCCTCTCCTCCCTAACTCTTTTCTTCTGGTCGGGCCGTTCTGCCCGGGGGAGGTTAGCATTCACCTCGGATTCCAGCTGAACCTCGCGCTCGGTCCACGCCTTGAGCTCGACCATGGTCTTAGGTTGCGTCAACGCGAAGGAGCGTAACCATTCCTTGTGCCTCAGACCAGATCTAAGTGCCGTGATGACGGTTTCGTCCCAGTGCTCGGGCACCTCGAGAAGGGCGTTGTAGAAACGGGTAATGTAGGCCTTGAACGTTTCCTTGTCCCCACTCTTAACTGTGAAGAGGTGGTCGACCGTGCGCTTCAGTCGACGGTTTCCCACGAAATGGCCGAGGAACTGAGTAGCTAGCTTGTCGAAGGTCGAAATCGAGCGGGGCTCGAGCCCCCGGAACCAGTCCCGACCTGCGCGGATAAGGGTGGCCGGAAAGGCCCTGCACTGGACGGCGTCGGAGTGATCCTGGAAGCTCATCCCCGCGGTGAAAGCGTCCAAATGGTTCTTTGGGTCGGTTTTCCTGTCGAACAGCGAGACCTTTGGGGGCTTGTTGCGCGAGGAGACGTGGACGGCGAGCAATTCCTCGGTGAATGGCTTCGTGAGCGAGTCGGAGGCGTACTTAGCTCTGTCGCTCGAGAGGTGAGCCTCCCGGCGCATGCCCTCGATTTTCTTCTCGAGGGCGTCGAGCCGACCGCGGTATCCCGAGGAATCGGCGCCATGGGATCCCTGGCCTCCGCTGCGGGTGACCTGCGTCTGGGAGCAGCCCCGGTTCCTCTCTATGAGACGCCTCAGGTCCCGGGGCGAGATAACTCTTGAGTCGCCGGGGCGGACCCCTTCTGTGCGGCCCCGCCGATGGTTGCGGGGTTGACCGTGCCTATGGATAGGCGAGGTGACTGACATCTCCTCAGGGGGATAAGGGTCTCGAGGAGGCTCGAAGCGAGGCGTTCTGGCGGCGGACCTTGGCGTAGAGCCTTGGGGCGCCCAGCGGGCCTCAGGGAGTATTATCTCCAGAGATCGGTGGCCAGGGGATGCAGCCTGCTGGTGGTCAGCCGTCCAGACAGGGGCAGAGCCTTCTGGAGGCGGTGGAGCGGCGACCTGGGGCCCAGGCCCGGCCGTTTGGACGCGGACGAGGGCCTCCACGAGGAATTGCAGCCGATCTATCCGGCATGCGAGGGCGTTGATGACGGTCATGGGAGGTGGCTCATCCCCGCCTTCGGTGAGTGGAAGGCGGCGGCTGGTACCGGGATCTTCAGGGTGGTTGCTTGCCATTTGGGCGGAGATCGAAAGGCCAACTTTTGTTTTTGTGGAGTTTTTTGTTCGCACAGACGGCGCCAATTGATGGAGCTCCTTTTCGGGCCTCCGTCAGATGTTGTCTTTCGTTGATCTCGCGGTGGACTTTGTTGATTATCTCCTGTTGCGTGCGGGTCTTAATGGGTTTTGGAGGAAGAAGTGGAGTGAGAAGTTTGGTGCCGAGTACCTGCAAAGAAGTCCCGGGATGGTTTACCAAGGACCCTCCGACGATCAAGTTAGTGATGAGATCCGAGCAAAGTAACGGCTTAAAAGAGTAAAGATGGCTTACTTGACCCCTTTGTGATGTGGGTTTATATAGCGGTGGTGGCACGCAGCAGCAGGTGCGAGGATCTCCCCGGCAGTTACGGCTCCGACGTCACGCCCGCGTAGAAAGCGGATCGCCCATTAATGGAGATTGATGGCGTGGAACGTGGGATGTTGCTAGCGTGTCGTGGAGCGGCGGTTATGCCTGTGAGCGGTGACTTTGGTCGGAGGGCCGAGGAAGACGGCCACGGCCTGGAGCTCGGGACGAGCGAGGAGGCCGAGGAGTCCAGATCTTGTGGCGGCTCGGCATGAGCTACGGGGCCGAGGAAGCCAGTTTGCAGGGGCCCTGAGTTGGGCCAACTTGTGTTTGCAGGTCGGGTACAAGGTGTCATGGTCGGTCCCTGTAAGCCCTTTCTTCTGAGTTTTGGGACACGTCACCTGCCACGCGTCCTGATCTTAAAGATCACCAATATTGAGCATCATCAGTTGCCCCAGGTTTCCAACTGGACGTCCCTTTCTTGGAACCCACTCACCTTAATGTTTTTATGAAGGAGAAAGCGAAAGTTGGTGCTTTTTCATGAGGAATGAGTAGTATAATGAAAATGAGAGATTATTTGGGATCTAAAATAGGCAAGAAACATGTTCAGATCCACGTTAACCCTAACACGTGTTGAACTGAGTTAACATAATCGAAGGGTAAGTCTAGATAACGGAGCAGGTTTAGGGGGTGTTTTTGAAATTACGAAGTATCTGAGGGTGTTTTTTAAAATATATTTATTTTAGGAGGCCTATGTGAAAAAACCCTTAAAATTATTCCAGCACGATTTTCATACCGGATTTGGGTTGTGTATTACGTGGACCCGACCTGTCAACAGCCCAAGATGGAAGTTTTACTCAACAAGGAAAAACCGTCGGTCAATCTCTCTCTCTCTCTATCTAAAATTTCTTCAAGGACGCGGCGGCGGCGGTTTCCGATTCAAACCGCGACAGCTCCGGCGATTGAAACGTCCTAGGGTCTCAAAGACGAAATATTTTCATTGATCGAAGGTGATTTAGATCGAATTTGGGGGGCTAGGGTTTGGGATTTTGGGGGGAAGCGAGATGGGGAACATATTTGTGAAGAAGCCGAAGATCACAGAGGTAGATCGAGCGATTCTCTCTCTCAAGACTCAACGCCGCAAGCTCGCCCAATACCAGCAGCAGGTCTTCTTCTTTCTTCTCTTCATTTTTTAAAAATCACTATTTTAATGCAGAATTCATCATTGCTTCATCATTTTAAGAGATAATTCGAACATGTTTGCATTATCTCTGCTGTTTAAGTAGCTGGGGCGTAAGATCATTAAACTTGACAATTTGAAAAACTTCAAAGCATTAGGATTTTGAGGTGGCAGCAGAATCTGTGCAATTCATGCCTTCCTGATAGCAATTTTTAGTCAAGAGATGATATATAACATTAGACGATGGGGTTTGGTCGACGCCTATTTGCCTGTAACATACCGTGCCCAGAACTACAATCTTCTTTTGCGATATAGTAGTTTTTCAAGGATTTACCACATATAACACACCCCTGAGGTCAGTCTAGATTTGGGATGAATTAACACTTATATGATAGTCGAGGGGTAATCATTGTTGGATGAGGTTGAAATGAAGGGTAATATATGCATTTGGCCCTTCTTTTTTCTCTTTTTTCTTTTCAAAAGCGTTTTCAGCGTCATTACCTTTGCCCATGCCTCTGATTATTTTCTCCTTGTTTTCTCTCTTGCGGTCTCTCTCTCTCTCTCTCTCTCTCTTTTCCTTGCTATTATTTAGGTCAGAGAATCATAATCTTTATTACGTTGAGACGCGTCCATGGTGACTTTTGATTTAGTTGTTTCTTCATCCTAATCCATAACCTTTTGGTCTATCTTAGATTAGAAAGATAACTGTAGATCGTGTCTTGCTATATATGATTGCAGATATTTTTTCCAGTTTGATGCATCTATTTTTAGCTCTCATATACTGCTTTATTTTGCACAACTAGCTATTGAAAACGTTGCATCAAAACAGGCAGTATGTTTTAATTGCATCTGTCAGTTACCTAAACAACGTTTTTTGTGCCAGGTGATCACTCTGTCCCCTGATAGAAACATGTGTGATAACCTTTGCAATATGCAGGATCCAGTTTAAGAATGAACCAAAAATTATGTGTGTATTTGTGTGGGGGTGGGGACGAGTATCCTTACTCTTAGTCCACTGGTCTCTGTTGTCTAATGGCTTTGCCTGCATCTTCTGCATTTCGTAGACAGCCACCCACCCTTTTTTGGGGGCATTTTATTTACTACTCAATCGCATGGATTTCATTCATTGTTCCCCTAATCTTCTTGTCATTGTGGAAAGCTGTTGTCCTCTCTCGAAGTAACCGATTCACGTTATTCTGACATGGTTACATATTCTTAGGATGTTCTGCTATGCATCCATATCGCGGTTACATATAATACCATATTAAAAGAACGAGAACCTTTAGCATGTATTACTCAAATACAATCATGTGTATCTATTCTTCAATGAAATATCTTTTGGGCTAGAGTCATTCTGACCCTATCCAGTTTTCTCAAAAACAAATTGTGAGTGTCAGTCCTTGGAAAGTGAACGTGAAGTGCACACACACGAAGGGAGACAACAAAAATATAGAGACACACATACACACGCAAAAGTTAGCATTTAAAAAAAGAAAGATTGTCCATATAAAGAAATATTGATGATAGATCTTAGATATCTACATGAAGACATTCTGAAGAAGATTTATATGTTCGTAATGCACTTTTGGTTCCATGCTTAGTTTTGCATGCCTAAGCTCTCTCAGATTTGCATAAACTATTTTTGCGCAATTCCATGTGTCGCATATAGTAATTGTATGCATATTTAATGGTTGATTATGATACCAGTCGGGCATAAGCTAACGAAGTATAACTTTCCTCTCCAAAATGAGAGGTTGTTGGATCGATTCCTGAACGGGTCACATAAAATAGTACAATTTTTTTTTATTAAAGGGCTAGATTACTGTATATTTTTTCCCAGCAAACCCTGTTGACTTTTATTAATGAGGAAAAAGAAATTACATAGCCTAGCCAAACAGCTCGGCCCAAAAACACGGCCCAGAGCATATAAAATAGTACAGTTGAATTATGTTTTATTGAAGAGTTATGTCGAGTCATATTATGGTTATGCTTTATAAACTGCGGTGACTGTTTTATAACCATTTGCAGTTTGGCATATTACTTAATTATACCTTTTGGAAATTGTTAATTTGCTTATTTTACATGAAGTCTTGCTATCGGTGCCCACTTGTTGAGATTAGCACCTTGACTTTGCTACTTTACAACTTAGATGCTCCCTGTTTGTTTATTCAGTTATTGAGCAGTTCATGGAGTGACTGAATGGAGGGCCGAGGCACCCGTGAAAAGTACAGGATATTTGTTGATTTAATCAAGAAGATGAACCTTAACAGAGCTGAATGCTAGAAAAGTAATATGTGGCGTGTCCTGCGAATTTCGGATAACGACCTTGTTGTTATTGCTGATGATGCTATATTTTTTATGCTACTATTGCAACACTAGATTTGGTGGTTCCGTCAACGTAGGGTGGAAGATGATGATTATTACCATGGGTGGTGCCCCCCTTTTTGTGTGTGTGTGTGGGGGGGGGGGTTGTTCTATACTTCTATATATAATACATACTTCCACGCCATGTCAGTAAAATGACGACGATAACTAAAATACGTTTCAAATGCATTTTCATATTAACAAGATGCCTATACAGTTTTTAAAGATGAAACTTGAAGGGGGATAATTTTGAACGTGGGTAATTTTAAAATGAGTTGTTTATTTAGTTCATATAACTGCAAAAAATGTTATACCTATTACCAGACTGTATGCAAGAAATTGAAAGGAGAAAGGAGTAGGACTATTTAATTACATCAAATTTCTCATTGATGTTCATTTTCATGTAGTGGAAGTCTCTACGCCTTATTGCTAAGCTATTCTGAAACATCTTTCTTAATTTGTAAAAGCCTCTTTTCTATCTTAAATGTTATAGGCACACATAACTCATCTATATACTTGCAAATATATGACAATTGTCTAAAATGTCTCCATCGAGGCATCGACTCTAGGAGAGTCATTAACACGTCTTTTTCTTCACTACTTTATGAATGTTGAAATGATTGTTTCTGTTTCCAATTTTCTTCTCAAACATTATGGCGTGCATACTTTATTTTAGTTTATAAATATCTTTTTGGGATAATTCTTTTTTTTCTTAAGCTTTCTCATATATTTATTTCCCCCTTTATTCTTTTTTCTGAATCTCGAATGTTTAATTCTTTTATTTATTTATTATTATGTTTTGCATGTTGAAGTATATTGGAACAATAGATAGTTTCTATCATATAAATTCTGTATGACGGCATTATGCATAAAATACTTGTAAAGTAGGCGATTTTATACAAGCAACATGTAGGCCATATTTAAACTGTACTTTTATCTAATGCTTCATTCTATTTTTTTTCCCAGCTTGAGGCCGTGATTGAAGCTGAGAAGAAGGCTGCAAGGGATCTGGTTCGAGAGAAAAGAAAAGACAGGGCCTTGCTTGCATTAAAGAAGAAAAAGGCTCAGGAGGAATTATTGAAGCAAGTTGATACCTGGCTCATTAATGTCGAGCAACAGGTATGACTTTGAGTTTTTAGGAAGTGCAAATATTGCGTGTGCCTTTCACTTCTACTTTCTTGCTGGTGGTGTTGTGGTTTTTGCCGTTTCCCTTCTTCCTTGAATACCCACTTCTATATTGTGTGTTGTTTGTATTAGCTAGCAGATATTGAATTGACAAGCAAGCAGCAAGCTGTTTATGCAAGCTTAAAGGCAGGGAATAATGCTATAAAAGCTATACAGAGTGAGATCAACATGGAAGATGTTCAGAAGTTGATGGATGATACAGCTGAAGCAAAGGCTTATCAGGATGTGAGTATTATTTCATACATTAATCCTTTAGCATTATTAGTTTATTCCATGGTCTTGCTTCGACTTCCAGAAAGAAAGAAACGCGGTCATGTATTTGCACAAAATAAATTTGAGCAGAGTTGTATTAAGCATTTTATTTAACAAACCATGTTTTATCTCCTCTTCAATTTGGCTGCTTGATTAATCCTATATGGAATGGAAGTTGCTACTGTTTTACTGCTATTACGGCTTTTATCTTGTATTTCGCTGCGTTAGAATAACTTACAATCTGTGACGCTTTGCATAAGAGGCCATGCTCAATCTCTTGTTTTACTTTGGCTTCATAACTTAGCCTTTACAAAAGGAGTTGCTACCTTTGCTCATCGCTACATATTTTGACCTGTATCTGGGTATACATCAGAAGCTGTACTCTTGCAATATGTGATTCATGAATCTTCCTCTTCCTGTACTTAGCGGAGATGCCTTATTATTCACTCATGTTGATATGCTCTGGTCTATTTTGGTCCCTTGTCTCTGCTGGATGCCCTGAACCTTCTGTATCATGCTAGTTTTAAAAAAAAAAAATCCAGGTCAGGGATTTGATGAGACTAAGGTGGTTACGTTGCCAAATTAACAAGACATCTAAAAATCGCTTTCTTTCATTTTTGTCGTTTTTGTTTACATATTTTGGGTTCTTTCATGTCTTCATTTTTCAGATGTGTTATAATATCAATTTGACAAGTATTGGATTGTTATAATCAACCTTTTTTAGCTTAATATATTCATTTTGTTAGCTATTCTGCGAACACCCATTTTAGTCTTTCATATTGTGCTTTATTTTTCTTTGTTCTGTTTCTTCCAATTATTTCTGTTTTCCCTTTTCTTACCAACTTACTGCCTTTTGTCAGTTACTATTCTCTAAATTGTTTCATTATCATCTCTCTCCAATTAAAGCTCCTTTATCTTCTTTTACTCTCTGTTTCCGATTTCTGCGGTCTTCTAGCTTATTTTTCTTTTGTGATTGTAGGAAATAAATGCGGTACTAGGCGAACGCTTATCTGCTGAAGATGAGGAGGATGTTTTAGCAGAATTTGACAATTTGGAAAGTGAGGTATGTTTCCATAGCTTCTTTAATAAGGCGGACACTTACTCATTTAATTCTCGCCCATATAAAACATATGAAACTAATAAAGTAATAATCGAACCTCTGAAATAGGAAAGACAGCACTTTTTTTTATAAATCTCCATGGTACAAGCCTACACGGGACTATTGCATTAATGTACTATCTATACCAATGGCCTTCATTTATCAAAGAGAATAATTTTCAGCTCTTTGATGTTTAAATTTCTTTGCCGAAGAATTCACAAATGCTTGAATGCAGAGTTTATATTAAGCATCTGAAAATATCAATCTACGTAGAAAACTCCTAAATATCCATGACATTGATTACCAATGCTATCTTAGCTCTTCGGATTAGCGCAACATGTTCTTCGCTAAAATCGAGGATGACTTGAGCATGATAAGTATGCAGTTATGGGTTGGAGTGTTTGTGCTCATAGAGACTAAACAATGTCAAAACAATATTAATACTTAGAAAAGAAAAAGGCAAGTCAAAGTACAAGTAGTGAAGTCTGGCTTGCATATTAGTAATGAAGGTTTGCCATTGATCAGAAGGAAACCAACTAGAAGGCAGTGGTTGCATGCCCCTTGATCTATCTTGGGACCAAGCCAGACATGTAGATGTCATCAAGTATAGCGAGTAACAAATCTAGATATTTTAATTTCCATTAGCGAATCACCTGGCCTGCTACTCTCTTTAGGTGTCTCATCCTGACTGAACAAAAACTTCTGTATCCTTTGCCTGGTCATGCTGAATGATTTTGTCAAGATCTAGTAAGAGTTGGTGAAAACTGCTGCTGAGCTTGAGCCTGCATGCATCACTCTTGAGATAACAACTCTTTTGCACAAGTTCTACTCAATCCCATTTCAATCCTTTCATTCATATACCCACACTTATAATGACCAAACACGAATGTGCTCTGGATTTGGAAATCCTTGCAAAACAATCAAACAACAATGTAGGGATTATTTACTTGTTGCACCAAATGTTGCATTTTCTATTGAAGCAAACCAAATGACCGTTGATGGCCTGCTATCATAAACAAGTATAGGTAACCTTTAAAATCTTGAAATTCTCAATCAATAACCTAGGTCTATTCATTAAGTAACCTTTGGAAATTTGAAATTTGCAATCAATAACTTAGGTCTATCCTTTTGTTTTTGATAATTAGGCAGGACTAACTACTGCCTGTATCAATAATTCAAAATCCTTTCTCTTTGTCTTGCAGCTTACCTTTCAAGATATGCCAGCTGTTCCTGCTCCATCGGTTCCTGCTGCAAAAGAAGCAGAAGCTCCTCAGGCCGATGAGGACCTTGATCTTCCAGATGTACCCTCGAAAACCCCAGTCTTGGCCGAAGATATCTCCCATATGGCTCCTGCAAAGAGAAAAGGTCTCTCATTATCAAGCCAACCAATGTCCGTGGTTAAATTACACCAAGTTATACTTAGCCGTCGCCGTTTTAAAGTAAACAACCTTTAAGATAAAAATGTTATGATAAGCTCACTTTGAAGGGCTGCATTTTGGGTATTTTACTGAGATAACCCCCTTAAAACCAAAGTTTTAAAGCGTCTACTCGTTACCTGTACTAAGAAAACAAGGTAGTTTCTTGAAAACAACAAAGATGAGGGTGGTTTACCGTAATGTGATAGTGTAAGGTAGTTTAGTGTAATATATCCGTATTTACGATCGAATGATATCTGACCGCCTATTTAAATCGCAGTTTTGGAGGAGGCACTACCATCCTGATCAAGGAAGCAACCGCCCCGGTGATTTGGTTTCTTTGTGTAAAGTGTGTAAAGAATCCGAAGTATATCCTATTACATTTGATTTACTTATTATTAAAAAAAACAAAAAAGTGATTTATGGTTCTATGAAATATGATGCAGTAAAGTCGATATTGTAATAAGTCCAGCCGTGTTCCTACATGGATCATTTTAGTTCTTCAACTTTATGCAAGGGATGATAGGCTCTGATGCAGAAATGAGTAGTGTCTGTAGCATTTGTCGAAGGCGTGCTGGGATCTGGCTTATGCTAGTCCCCCTATTCTGCCATTGTTTTTTCCTTTGCTTTTTTGAAAAGAGGGGGATGCCATCTAAGCAATCAATTTGGAAATTTGAAACCCCCCCTCTTATGCATTATCTCAACCATTTTTAGTAATTTTGCATGTGCACGTTTTGTGGAGTATACTGTGTGAAAGCATGAAGCATTCCCTATTTTACATAATATTTGAAATTTGGATATAAACCCTTGCGTTTTAGGGAAGAATACTGGCAATCGGCGAAATAAGTAGATTAAATTTATTGAATGTTCAATTTTTTTTTAAAAGAATGTATTGTACCTAAAGAATCAGTTGGTAATCAATAAACAATGTGTGTGTGTTGGGGTGTGAGAGAAATAGGCTTTTCCGTTTGTGCTGTATGTGGTTTTGGCAACATGGTTGTTTGGGATGGTGCGGTTGGGGAGGGAGAAAGAGAGAAAGTGGTTTTGAATGAAATTGGTGATTTGAATGTTCAATTTCTTCTTCTTCTTTTTTGAAAATTTCTCTAAAAATTGCCAAATAAACAATCAACTTTTGAAATTTAGACCCTCTTTTTTTGCATTATAATGATAGAGATGACATTATTTTCATACATATAGAAACACATCAAAAATCTGCAAAAGTAAATTAAATACATCCTATGAATTTTTTTCAGAAATTGCATAATGCAGTGTACTTATGATGCGCACGATATAAAGCATGTGCAAATTACTTTTAGAAATTGCATAATTGCATAAAATAATCCCATTTGGCTCCAACATTTACTAGCTAATTCTTAAGGTACAATGCATTCTATAAAAAAGTTTATTGAATATTCTATAAATTTAATCTAATTATTTATCCGACTGCGCTGGGACAAGTACAACGGTTTCAAATCCTTGACTCCTCTGTGGACTGCTGTGGGCCCCACTCCAGCCTCGCACGACCCATAAAAGAATTAAAAATCAAGAAACAAGAGAAGCCCAAACTATGGGATTGAATAAATCCTCCCCGCCAAGAAGCCTCCATTGAGATCACCGGATCCTCATCGGCGGCAACGTCTTATCGACCGCCTCCACGTCCGCCTCGAATCATCGCCGACTCGTTCCCCATCATCCTTAACGTGTACAACGCGCGCCTCCCCCATCAACCTTCCCCTCCTCGGCTTCGTCGGCTGCGCCACCGAAGGTACATCCCCAAACCCTAACCCTAACCCTAATTTGATTCTTCATTTACGATTTTCCCCAAATCAGCCCTAGTTTCGATTCAATTTCTCAATGCAGTGCATTGCCAAGAGCACGTCTTCTGCCAGTTCAAGACCGAAGCGGGGCCCATCCCTCTTCTAAGCGCCGGAGACCCCGGTTGGTTCATGAGGTAGCAACGATCTTGGACGAGGCCGATGCGAGAATCCAGAACGTGACCCCTGGTGCCTACAACGACGCCAGCAACAACTGGTCACCTCATGGCGAGGGCTTTCTTGGCGCTTACGGGGAACCCGTGTTGGCGATGTGGATCCAGAGTGGGTGCTCGATGGGGAAGCTCGGCCGGATCTTTTGTGTGGGGATGAGGATGCACGAGGTGGATCAGGTTGGTTGGGGAATGGGTGAGGATGTATGGTGTGATGCTTACCTTTAAGAACCGACACGTGTACCCTGTAGATAATGCAAGTAGAAAATATTAAATTAGAAGTAGATTTTTAAAAAGATTTTATAACCATTTATCTATATAAATGGGAATTGGTTCTATAAATGTTTTAATGATTTTTTATTATCAAAAAATATTTGAAGTTTTCTTCAACCATGATGGACTCTAGTTTGTTCATGGAACACCCTCATGGTTATATGAAGCCAAAATCCCCGCATGAAGGAAACTCGAGTATTGTGTCTGCTTTATATATACTAGAATTTGTGCATGTGCGTTGCACGTGTTAATTAAACAATTAATTATTTTTTGGAAGAAGGAAGAGAGAGATGATGTGAAGGCTTATATATATATATATATATATATATATATATATATATATATATTTGAAAGAGATGATATGGAGGGTTCTAAATAAATAATTAATTGTTTTTTGGAAGGAGAGAGAGAGATGTGGAGGACTTGAGAGGTGAGAATTTTTCTCATTTTTTCTAGAAAAAATGAGAAAGGTGGATCCCTAACCAAGTGTGTGTGTGTTTATATATATACTAGAATTTATGCACGTGCATTGCATGTGTTAGTTTAAAAAAATTTCAGAAAAGGGAAGATGTGGAGAGTTCTAGAGTTTTATTTATTTATTTTTTTAGAAAAAAAAGGGATTGATGATGTGGAGGGCTTGAGAGGTGAGAATTTTTCTCATTTTTTCTTTTTTTTTCTGGAATAAAGGAGAAGGATGGACCTCTAACCATGGGTATTTGCATTATATATAGAGATATATATTGGGAGAGATGATATGTAAGGTTCTAGATAAACAATTAATTATTTTTTAGGAAAGAGAGATGATGTGGAGGGCTTGGGAGGTGAGAGAAATGATGCGGGGGGCTTGAGATATGAGGATTTTATCCTTTTTTCTAGAAAAAAGGAGAAGAGTGGATTTCTAACCAAGGGTATTTGCATTATATATACTCGAATTTATACACGTGTGTTGCACGTGTTTAAAAAAATTGAGAAGGGAAGAAGAGAAATGTGGAGGGTTCTAGAATCTTATATATTTATTTATTTTTAAAAAAAGGGGAGGGATGAGGTGGAGGGCTTGAGAGGTGAGAGAGATGATGTAGAGGGCTTGAGAAATAAGGATTTTTCTCATTTTTTCTATTTTTCTAGAAAAAAGGAGAGGGGTGGACCTCTAACCAAGGTATTTGCATTATATATAAACTAGAATTTTGTGCACGTGCGTTGCACGTGTCAAATATAATATTTTATATTTGCAAGAATGAATATATATGTAAATTTATAAATAATGAGGGTTTATGTGTAAATGTGCAAATTTAATCAATTTTTTGTATAGGTGTAAATTTGTAAATATTGAGTGTTTATGTGTAAATTTACATTGTAAGGCATTATTTTTTTTGTTCACTTTCTTGATGAGGTGGAGGCTTTAGGAGAATAAGAGGATGAGGTGGAGGCCTTAGGAAAAAAGGATTTTTCTCTTTTTTGTTTTGAATTTTGGAGAAAAGAGAGAATGTCCACTTCATCATGGGGTGTTTGCATTATAAAGAGAAGATAAATAAATAAATAAATAAATAAAATACTAGAATATATGCACGTGCGTTGCACGTGTTTAAAAAAATTGAGAAGGGAAGAGAGAAATGTGGAGGGTTCTAGAGTCTTATTTATTTATTGATTTATTTTTTTTTAAAAAGGGGAGAGATGATGTGGAGGGCTTGAGTGGCGAGGGAGATAATATGGAGGGCTTGAAAGGTGAGGATTTTTCTTATCTTTTTTTTCTTTTTTTCTAGAATAAAAGAGAAGGGTTGTAACACCTTGAAATTCGTTTAGCTTAATTTCGTGTTACTTAGCGCTAATGCATGTTTTTCATAAAACTTCGTTAAAAAGTTATTTTCCACATAAACTGGAATAAATCTAATTTAATTGTGAAACTATGTAATTATATATATATATATAATTGTGTTTTATTAATTATTAATTAGTTTAGTGTTCACTTAGTTAGCAAATTTTCTTAATTTTATTTTCCTAAGCAAATTTTGTGTAGCTTGCATGCACAATTTTATTCCTAGGTTAGAATGTGCCTAGCAACCTTAACAACTTAACACACATGTGTAATACATTCTTCATCTTTTCTCTTTTCCTTTTATCTCAAAACCAAATCATTTTAAGAAAACAAGATGAAAAAAGAAGAAAAGAAAAGGAAAGCATGGGAGCGTTAAATGGGCATGGAGCTTTGACTTTGGGGTCACTCTCTCCCTCTCCCTCTCCCTCTCAGTAGTAGCAGCAGCAAGCCCTCCCCTTTTCCTCTTCTTCTTCTTGCATCCAAGCACATCTCCATATCATAAAAAAATCTATCTTTTCTTCACTAAACCTCTTGCTCAACACCCCAAAACACTTCCCTTTTGGTTCTTGATGCAAGGTCAGCAAGATTGATCTCTTCTAGGACCAAGATGAGGTATAAAGCCTACCCTATTTACCTCTTTGCTAAACTTGTAGTGTAGTTAGCTTAAATTAGTGTTTTAGTGGGGTTTTGTGCTAATTATGTGTTTTAAGTGGAGATTAAGTCAAATTAGGGTTTTTATGGCTTGATTAGCTTAACTAAGTGTTGTCAGTGTCATTTAATCCTAGTAATTGTTTCAGATTACACTAAAACACCATATTGTATTATTTTAGTGTTAATTAACGTTTTAGTTAAGTTTTGTGCAAGTTTTCGATTCTGCTTTCAACCCGGTTGTTTCAGGCAAAAGTTGCATTTACTGGAGCATGTATACTAGAGTTAGACCATACACACGAAGCACGGGACCCCAATTCCCAATGTTGGCCGCAAATTAAAGGGTTCTGGCCGCAAATTGCGACCAGATGGTGAGTGTGGGTGTCGGGGTTTGGGCTATGGGTGTCTGCTACATATTTAAGATTTTTGGTATATGCAACTTTTTCTGTTTTCACTTTAATCAAAATCTGGGACTAAATACGTTGTTTTTGGCACTTTTAAACTTGCGCGACACGTACGTTATGAGTTTGGGTTTGGTGTTTGCTGTGTGTCGCAGCGTGTCAGGGTGGTTTCAGACGTATGCACACACGTATCGGCGTTTCGAATGCACACGCGTTTAGCTTGCGACGCTAGTTTCTTGTATGGTCTTGATATCGCGTTTTTGCAGGATTTTAACCTCACGTGTGTTGCTTTGTATAAATTCTAAGATCTGTCGCGGAGACATCGGACGCGGCGCGGAAAAGAAGGCGGTGATCAGATCAGACTAGCTTCTGGTGAGTAGATATACACATCTACGGGGGAAATCGTTCGGATGGCGCAAGACGCCCGATACTTAGAATTTCGTTTAGTACTTAATTATATGCGTAGTCCTAGTTATTAATCCTGTTGCATTGCATCATTCATCATGTGTATATATACACTGTGCTAGTACCTCATAGGACACTCGCACTGTTACCGTTGGTTTATGCTGCACAAGCACTATTTATGGAAACACACACGCCTTGGTAATTACTATGCCACGAACACTTAACTAGTTAAATCCAAATCTTATCACTTGCGTCATTATGTTTATTAAACTTGCAATTGATATAATAAGTTCATTAATATGGATATGTAGGATTGCTAGACACATGTACACATCTTATTTGCATCATTGTTCATGCATAGCTTTCTAGTTTCCGCATTGCATTTCATATTATTAATGTCATAGACATTCATGTATCATGATTTTCTCGAGGATTTCTGTATTTATGATATTTATGGATTTGGAGGAACCGCAAAGATTTGAAAACATATTATCATTTTAAAATGTAAGTTTGCAGTTTTCTCATGATATGATGCATCTATTGTCCACCATGAGATTTCTCGGTGCTTGAGCAGTATCCTACACCCGATTCGAGGAGGAGGAGAACCGTTTTTGGGTGCATGGTGGACCCGATGCGGTACCCTGGGGCAAGAAGATTGCAGTTGATCGGCGTTGAGCCTGTGACAGGGGAGCATTGCTGACCGGTGATTGTTTTGTGACTCGGCGGATATCCGGAGGATACCGACGTAGTCTTGAGTTTTGAGATATAGGCCAGTCCGGATTGCCGGAGCCTGAGATTTATATATATGGGTCAGTCCGGATTGCCGGAGCCCGGATTTACTGAGATATTCATATTGGTGTCGATACTGACACAGACTTATATATTGATTTCATTGATAAAACTACAACAAAATTTCAGAAGTTTATTTAAGATAAAAACACAGATTTCCCATGTTATTTATATTCAGATCTCGCATTGTTATTGCATTCATACTGCATGCCTTTTATTACATCGCATCATATTAATATATGTAGGTTGTGACATTATTGTGTACATGCTTACGATTGCCTTATTAGATGTTACTTATTACTCACGAGTTGGTAACTCACCCCCGTTGTGCCACAGTATTTTGCAGGTCTGACACGACAGCACGGCAGCGGCGGCACACCTCCTCTTTTGTACCTTTTGCACAGTTTTCGCAGCACCGTTTGTAGGCGGGTTGCGGGGTTATTTTGTTGCCATTTGTATCCTTATTGTATCTAGAGTACTCCATCTACTATACTTACCTTATCTACCATTTGTACTATTTTATTAGCGACTTAGAGACGAGACAGTGAGATATGTGTATTTATATGTATTTCTCTAGGGTCGAGCTCATTTGAGCCGACATGATGTTTTATTACTTTATGCCTTTTTATGCTTATTTCGTACAGTGATGATATTTATATTGCGTGTGATTTTGAGTCCGCCTTGGGCGAAGAGCTAGCTCCCGCTTGGGGATGGCTTATTTCATGTCATTCATATATTCCTGTTTTGTACCCGTTTGGGGGCCAGTATTTACAAAGGAGACTCTGCCGGAATTTCTGGAAAATGATGTTTTTATAAAAAACTTGAAGTGACTTAATTGATTTAAAAATCGCTTTCAATATTTTGGTTTTCCTTCACACTACTGCTCTATTTGGTTTTGATTTCTGGGTTTTGGCTTACTTAGATTACGTATGCCTTGAGACGTTTCGTAATTTAAGTGCCAGTCATGCTACGTACCTTTCGGGTCGTGACAAAATTGGTATCAGAGCGTTAGGTTTCATTTTTCTGAGTGTAGGATGACTCTTGGTAGATGGAGTAGGTGGCTTGAGTAGAGTAACGTACCGTACGTATGTTCCGCGGCATATTTACGATACGATATTCCACTTGAGCAACTTTAGGATGTACATACATTGAGATATTTGATTCTATTTGTTTTCATGATCATACCCTTGTTGATTCCGTTCCTCCTTATGATCATGTATCCGTTTTTGGGATCTGTTGATTCCTTTCATTCCATTATTATGGTTCCATCGATACATGCTTGAGGTTCCTGTCACCATGGTTTGAGCGCAGATCGAGCTGCTGCTAGTGTTACGGTCAGGGCGATCTCGTCATGGATGAGGACTGACCATTGTGTTTTCTGGTGACATGAGAACGTCTCGGTTTTTGTATTGGTGTTGTGACTTCTCGTTTGAGACGATTGTTCGGCGTTGCACCGTATGATCGGGACGTTGATAGAGGCTGCCGGTTGTGTGAGGACTGTTGATGTACAACATACCTCAGAGATTTTGATGGCGTCTACCGTGTGGACAGATGACCCAGCTGTTGCTGAGATTGATGTGATGTCGCTTCCAGAGCTTACGAGCTGAGATCGCTGGAGCCTTTCAGGCAGAGATACGGCAGATGATAGCTAGTCTATTTTGAGTTGAGAGATGAAGGATATTCACATGTCGTCTAGGAGAAGTTAAAAGTTCGATTGAATTTCAGAAACCCATTCTTCCAAGTTTAAAGTATTCGGAAAGACATGCAAGTAATTCTACGGACCCTCTAGAAGAATGAAACCCTAACTCGACATAATGACCATGTGAAAGCCTTTGAACCTTAGGGTCTGCGGCAATTTTGCGGTGCCATTAATGAGGCTTAGGTTTGCCTTTCTACGGTTGGTTCATAGGTGCTGTGGCATGTACTCAATATTATTAAATGGTACTCAAGGTGTTGAGCTCTTGGGGGGATTATGGAACCTTGACAAATCGATCGAAAAGTTTAACGTCGTCCGTATATCATGTGATAGGAGACCAGTAAGTGGACCGGCTTCAGATAGAGGACCTCACCCAGATACGTTGTGAGCTGATTGAGAACGGACGAGTATTGAGTATTCCTCTAATGGTATGGACGAGTTCCTGAGGACGTGTTCGGTTAGAGATCTTCTACATAGTGATGAAGATACCGAGTTCATGATTTCGAGTCCGTGTGAGAGACTCTGAATTGACTGTAGCCAAGACAATTGCAAGTACGCAGATAGCATGACACGACGTCGAAGCAGACGATAATAAAGACAAGAGGAACAAGAGGTTCGTGCGAGATGTCAACGAGCTGTTGCTAGTCCCCGTCGAGATTTGAGATCTGATATGTATACAGAGGAGTGATATACGACCAGTTTCAGAGGAAAAGCTGTGTTGAGAATGCAGATGCCCAGAAAGCGAGGAAAGATTAGGTAAGAGTACCATTCTCCATATAGTTCGGCATAGGCAAGGAGCAGGTTCCTTCCAGGACACTGCTGCAATAAGACTTGCACCCAGGATCAGACGTGTGATGTGTATTCTGAGGACTAGAGGCTGACGCCAGTGACGTGCTGCTTTACGAGTGGTCATACTAATTGGCCAACAGACGACCAGATGAGTGCCAGAGCGGAATCGTTTCCGTTAGCACACCTGACTAAACAGATGAGCCGATGGATTGCGAAATTGTTAATCCACAGAGAAATGAGGACCCAGAGACAGAGGACGCCAAATCGTGAGCAGGAGGCAAGCGGATGTTCTTGCTCTGTCAGTTTTGGGCGCACCAATAGATTCTTTTCGACATTGTAGGAGGTGTACCTCGATATCATTTGTTGCGATTTGCATTGTGATCCGAGTATCACGCTTATATCGCTTGGATTTGAGTTTTGATGATGAGTTTTATGATATCGATTTCGTGCACCATTGCTGCACCTACTGGATATTTATATTTTCGTGCATAATTATTGCACTTGATATATGTTTTTATACACCGTTGTGTTGATTTATAATTTGGGCATATCTATTGCACTTGGTATTGGTTTTATGTCTTTACTGCACATGTTTATGATTTCACGGATTTCATACAGTTGAGTTGATTTTGTGCATGTGGTACGCACCCGATTTGATTTTGCACTCGGTATGGCTTATATGTGCTTGCAGTGCATTGATACGTGTTTTGTGCACGTAGTTGCACACGTTTATGATTTTATACACCTTGGTACACTCGGTGTTGCTTTTTATGCACTTGAGTTATTGATTGGTATTTTGTGCATTTGATACACCAGATTTGTATTTTGTGCATTTGTTACATCAGACTTATATTTTTCGTACATGCTATTGCACTATATGCTTTTTACGGACACGACGTGTTGATTTGGATTTTCGCGCATGATATGAGATGTGATTTTGTGCACATCGGATGCACTCAATTGAGATTTTCGGGCACAATAGCTGCACCAGATATCGTTGCCGTGCACACCCGTTGCACTGGACAGATGCTTTCGTGCACACCCGTTGCACTTAGTCTTGCTTTGTGCACATTGTGGCACTTGTGTTGAGATTTGATTTCCGTGCGCACCAGACGCACGTGATTGTTGGATACGCCTTTTTAGGCTGATTTTGCTTTTGAGCACCTTGTTTTCATGTTTGGGCACTATTTTTTGTAGTAGCCAAACATGACTGAACTGAGAGCAGTACCTGAGTATTTTGCATTCATTAAAAGTTTAACCAGAGGTTTTCAAAAAGAAGATATAGTCTCGCTATTTCTTACGTGTCCGCGAGTGACACGAACAAAAAAAACCTTTGGGATATTTTAAAAAAAACGGCGGAACGCATAAATTGAACAAAAACACATATAAGTATATTTACTACTTTACAGATGAGCGTCCGCCCCTTATGCCGTGAATTACGTATCACACGGCAATTCAGAAAAGATTTTGCATGTGTTTTATTCGATTTTAGGACTTTTCTCCAAGGATGCGTGCTCTCTCTCTCTCTCTCTCTCTATATATATATATATATATATATATATATATATATATATATTAGTATTTGACTGTGCATATTGGGTTTCAGTAACGGATTTCGAGATCTGTATCTCCTTTGTAACTCCGATGATATGCGTGCAAATCCGATGATTTGCGTGACGCTTGACGGAGTTCGATTTTGAGTTATATTCGTTTTCAGGCGCACGCGATGCGCTATGACTTTTCTATATCTTCCATGATTTCGGAGTTCTTGATTTTTGACCAGGGTGTGCTACGTTTAGGGACTCGTTCGTGCATACCTGATGCCGATGGGTAGAGACGCGAGATCCTAGAGCGGGCACATCAGTCAGCCTTTTGTGTTCACCCAAGTTCCACCAAGATGTAACGTGACTTGAAAGATAGTTACGGGTGGGCAGGGATGAAGAGTGGTGTTTCAGATCTCTTTTTGAGGTTCCTGGCTTGTCAGCGAGGTAAGGCTGGGCATTTGAGACCGGCAGGAGTGTTGCAACCTTTTACCGTTCCGGAGTGGGAATGGGAGCAGATCTCCATAGATTTCGTTGTGGGTCTACCCAGGTCTAGTCAAGAGTATGACTCCTTTTGGGTGATTGTGGTCCGGTTATACTCAATATTCTCAATTTGCTCTTTTGTACGTCGACAAGTTTGTGCGTTGCACGGAGTTCCTTCATACGTTGTATCCAATAGAGGCACCCAGTTCACTAGCCGTCGTTAGCAGAAGCTTCAGGAGGTCTTGGGTACCTGGTTGAGTTTTAGCTCCGCTTTTCCATCCGTAGGCTGATGGTCAGACAGAGCGGACTATACAGACTCTGAAGGATATGCTTCGAGCATGCGTACGTAAGTTTGTTAACGGTTGGGATCGTCACTTGCCAAGGATGGAGTTCTCTTATGATAATAGTTATCAGGAGACGTTTCAGATGGCAACTTTTAGGCCTTGTATGGTAGATTGTATCGATCGCCAGTCTGTTTTACTGACTCTGCTAGAGCAGGATTTTGGACCCCAGCTAATCATGAAACTACGGAGAAGATCCAGTTGGTTCAGGTCAGGATGAGAGCAGCCCAGTGCAGACAGAAGTTTTATGCTGACCGTCGTTGTCGCAGACTTGAGTTCGCAGTGGGAGATCATGTATTCCTACGGATTTTCCGAGGAATGGCGTATTGAGTTTTGGGAAGATTAGTCCCAGAATTGTAGGTCCTTTTGAGATCCTTGAAGTGAGTTAGTACCGTTGCCTATTAGTTGGCTCTTCCGCCCAGTTTTCTTGATGTTCACCCCGTATTCCTTATGTCGATACTTCGCAAATACCTTCATGGCCTTCTCACATGATTCAGCACCAGGCCATTCAACCAGGACGCGATCTTTCGCTCACCGAACAGCCGATGATTATATTGGATCGGCAGGTGGAGAAACTTCGGTCAAAAGTCTTACCATCTGTAAAGGCTCCTTGGCGTATCCCGTCTAGTGAAGAGATCACTTGGGAGGCTGCGAGCGAGATGCAGAGAAAATTTTCTCATCTCTTCGAAGGTACGCGTAGCTAGATTTTGTAAATTCGGGGACCGAATTTTTTTAAGGGGGAAAAATTGTAACACCTTGAAATTCGTTTAGGTTAATTTCGTGTTAATTAGCGCTAATGCGTGTTTTTCATAAAACTTCGTTAAAAAGTTATTTTTCACATAAACTGGAATAAATCTAATTTAATTGTGAAAATATGTAATTATATATATATAATTGTGTTTTATTAATTATTAATTAGTTTAGTGTTCACTTAGTTAGCAAATTTTCTTAATTTTATTTTCCTAAGCAAATTTAGTGTAGCTTGCATGCACAATTTTATCCCTAGGTTAGAATGTGCTTAGCAACCTTAACAACTTAACACACAAGTGTAACACACTCTTCATCTTTTCTCTTTTCCTTTTATCTCAAAACCAAATCATTTTAAGAAAATAAGGGGAAAAAAAAAGAAAAGGAAAGGAAAGCACGGGAGCATTAAATGAGCATGGAGTTTTGACTTTAGGGGGTATACACTCTCTCCCCCCCTCACTCTCAGCAGCAGCAGCAGCAAGCGCTCCCCTTTTCCTCTTCTTCTTCTTCTTCTTCTTGCATCCAAGCACATCTTCATATCATAAAAAAAATCCATCTTTTCTTCACTAAATCTCTTGCTCAACACCCCAAAACGCTTCCCTTTTGGTTCTTGATGCAAGGTCAGCAAGATTGATCCCTCCTAGGACCAAGATGAGGTATAAAGCCTACCCTATTTACCTCTTTACTAAACTTGTAGTGTATTTAGCATAAATTGTGTTTTAGTGGGTTTTTGTGCTAATTATGTAGTTTAAGTGGAGATTAAGTCAAATTAGGGTTTTTATGGCTTGATTAGCTTAACTAAGTGTTGTTAGTGTCGTTTAATCCTAGTAATTGTTTCAGGTTACACTAAAACACCATATTGTATTATTTTAGTGTTAATTAACGTTTTAGTTAAGTTTTGTGCAAGTTTTCGATTCTGCTTTCTACCCGGTTGCTTCAGGCAAAAGTTGCATTTACTGGAGCATGTAAGTTAGACCACACACATGAAGCACGGGACCCCAATTCCTAATGTTGGCCGCAAATTAAAGGGTTCTGGCCACAAATTGCGGCCATATGGTGAGTGTGGGTGTCGGGGTTTGGGCTATGGGTGTCTGCTACATATTTAAGACTTTTGGTATATGCAACTTTTTCTGTTTTTACTTTAATCAAAATCTGGGACCAAATACGTTGTTTTTGGCACTTTTAAACTTGCGCGACACGTACGTTATGAGTTTGGGTTTGGTGTTTGCTGTGTGTCGCAGCGTGTCAGGGTGGTTTCAGACGTATGCACACATGTATCAGCGTTTCGAATGCATACGCGTTTAGCTTGCGACGCTAGTTTCTCGTATGGTCTTGATGTCGCGTTTTTGCAGGATTTTAGCCTCACGTGTGTTGCTTTGTGTAAATTCTAGGATTTATCGCGGAGACATCGGACACGGCGCGGAAAGGAAGTCGGTGATCGGATCAGAGTAGCTTCCGGTGAGTAGATGTACACATCTAAGGGGGAAATCGTTCGGATGGCGCAAGACGCCCAATACTTAGAATTTCGTTTAGTACTTAATTATATGCGTAGTCCTAGTTATTAATCCTGTTGCATTGCATCATTCATCTTGTGTATATATACACTATGCTAGTACCTCATAGGACACTCGCACTATTACCATTGGTTTATGCTGCACGGGCATTATTCATGGGAACACACACGCCTTGGTAATTGCTATGCCACGAACACTTAACTAGTTAAATCCAAATCTTATCACTTGCGTCGTTATGTTTATTAAACCTGCAATTGATATAATAAGTTCATTAATATGGATATGTAGGATTGCTAGACACATGCGCACATCTTATTTGCATCATTGTTCATGCATAGCTTTCTAGTTTCCGCATTGCATTTCATATTATTAATGTCATAGACATTCATGTATCATGATTTTCTCGAGGATTTCCGTATTTATGATATTTATGGATTTGGAGGAACCGCAAAGATTAGAAAACTTATTACCATTTTAAAATGTAAGTTTGCGGTTTTCTCATGATATGATGTATCTATTGTCCACCATGATATTTCTCGGTGCTTGGGCAGTATCCCACACCTTATTCGAGGAGGAGGAGAACCGTTTGTGGGTGCATGGTGGACCCGGTGCGGTACCCTGGGGCAAGAAGATCGTAGTTGATCGGCGTTGAGCCTGTGACAGGGAGCATTGCTGACCGGTGATTGTTTTGTGGCTCGGCGAATATCCAGAGGTTACCGATGTAGTCTTGAGTTTTGAGATATAGGCCAGTCCGTTTCGTAATTTACGTGCCAGTCACGCTACGTACCTTTTGGGTCGTGACAAGGGTGGATCTCCAGCCAAGGGTATTTGCATTATATATAGAAAACTAGAATTTATGTACGTACGTTGCACGTGTTAGTTTAAAAAAATTTGGGAAAGGGGGGAGATGGAGAGAGGTGTGGAGGGTTCTAGAGTTTTATTTATTTGTTTCTAAAAAAAAAATAGGGATTGATAATGTGGAGGGTTCTAAATAAACAATTAATTGTTTTTTGGAAGGAGAGAAAGAGATGATGTGGAGGGCTTATGAGATTATATATAGAGACTAGAACTTGTGCACGTGCGTTGCATGTGTTAAATATAATATTTCATATTGTGAGAATGAGTATATATGTAAATTTATAAATAATGAGGGTTTATGTGTAAATGTGCATTTCATATAAATGAGAATGAGTATATGTGTAAATTTGCAAATATTGAGAATTTATGTGTAAATTTACAGTAGAAGGCATCATTTTTTTGTCCTCTTCCTTGATGAGGTGGAGCCTCTATGAGAAGAATATGATGAGGTGGAGGGCCTAGGTGAAAAGAAACTTTCTCCTTTTTCTTTGAATTATAGAGAAAGGGAAGGGTGTCCACCTCATCAAATGGGTATTTGCATTATAAAGAAGACTTGTGAATAATGAGCGTTTATGTGTAAATGTACATTTCATATAAATGAGAATGAGTATATGTGTAAATTTGTAAGTATCGAGGGTTTATGTGTAAATTTACATTAGAAGGCATCATTTTTTGTCATCTTCCTTAATTAGGTGGAGTTCCTAGGAGAAGAGTATGATGAGGTGGAGGGTCTAGAAGAAGAGAATTTTTCTTTTAATTTTAGAGAAAGAGGAGGGTGTCCACCTCATCAAGTGGATATTTGTTTGCATTATATATATATATTGTTGGTCCAATATATATAATTATAAATATTTATGCTGCTTTTTCCCCCTCAAACTATATATGAATACTAACAATTAATTCACACAAGTATTCAATGTCATCAAAGATGGGTGCACTGCTTGTCATCAATGAAGACATCCCACTGTTCGGCATCCCTGAGTCCAATGAGGTCCTCCGACTCCTGGCGTCTATAAACGTCGAGCCCAAAAGGAACGTAGTGGTTAGGACATTCACTTGGCACCCCTCGGCTCGATCCATGGCTGTGGTGCTGGCTTGCGTGGGCCCTAATGACTTGGTGACATTGTACATCAAGTATCCACATGTGTCATCATGGGAGCATAAGGGCATGTTTGGTTGCAGGATCGGTATGGATTTGGATTGTGGAATCCTAGAATTCCATAATTTTGTGATTGGTTGATAGATTTGGATTTCTAGGATTCCTTTGTTTTTTATGGAGGGGCCACCACAAAACAAGGATTCTTGAATCCTAAATTTTTTAAGGATTTTTAAGTATTTTGCACTATTCATTATACTTTTAGATGGGACACGTGTACTTTATTTATTTAATAATCCTCTCTCTCTCTCTCTTTCTAAAATCCTCAAATCCAAATCCCACTTTATTTTCACCAACCAAACAGAGATTACAAGAATCTACAAATCCAATACTAGGAATCCAAAACCAACCAAACAACAAATTACCAAATCCAGAAATTTTAACCGTACTATTTTGAAATCCAAATTTCATAATCTTGCAACCAAACAGGCCCTAAAGAGATTATGAAGTGTTGGCTTGCGTAGGCCCTAATGACATGGTGACATTGTACATGAAGTATCCACATGTGTTATCACGAGAGCATTTCCCCATTTTCCTCGTGATTTTTTCCGTTTGGATTTTACACGTTAAATTCTCTTGTGTTGCTATTTGATTTTGTTTTATTTGTTATTCGTTCTAAAGAATTTGTAGATCCATAAGGTTTCCGCTGCGTGTAACAACAATTGGTATCAGAGCCTTGTTCTTTGGTTTACGGTAGGTGACGACGCTTGTGTCCGCTCTCCATCTTCTAGGATTGTGATTTTGAAGATCTGATTCTATAAATCCCCAGTTCCATTGAACTTCCTATATTTAAAATTTTGGTCCCGATAAATTTTCCGTTTGAATCCTAAATCAGTTTCCTAAATATTTTTCCTTTTCCCAATTTTTCTATTTTTCTTTTAAACCCCACTTTTACGTGTTTATATATATAGACTTTAAACCTAACTCTAAATATTTTCAAACCTACCTAGCCTCCGGTCCAAGCCCACACCTTTTCCCCAAACCTGACCCGTTCCCCACTTCCCTCTCCTTCCCTCCTTCTTCTTTTCTTTTCCCGCCTTTTCCCCAACTGCTCCTCCTCTCTCATGCTCGTCCGCGAGACCCACTCATCGCCGGCGCCACCCCACTCCCAACTAATCTCCGAGATCTTCTCCTTTTTCTCCTCATCACCCTCAACGACCCCTTCTTTCCTCTCTTTCTCTTTCTGGTTCTTTCTTTTCCCCAACGGCCCCCCTCCTCCCTCGCTCACACCCCCGATACCCGCTCTCCCACGACCGAACTCTCGATCCTAATCTCTCCCGAGATCCTCTCTTGCTCCTCCCCTATCTCGCAACATCTTCCCATCCCTCTCTCTATCTCCTTCAAGTTCTCTCTCTCTCTCTCTCATGATCACTTTTCTCTTTCTCTCACACGAACCCAAACCCCTCACCGTCAAGCATCGTCTGACCACCACCCACGAGCCTGCCACCACCTCGGCAACACCACCATCATCATCACCGGACCTCATCACCACCGAGCCTCTCACTTCATCACCATCTCTTCCACCCATCAACAACACCGACCCCCCTGAGAGCTTCATTGCACCACCAATCTTCCATCACCGACTCTGGCGACCACCATCATACCAACCTCCTCTTCCAAACCGTAGCCACCACGAGCTCATCCCCTTCTTGCCTCCCCTTCTCACAACACCACACCGTAATCATCGCCTCCCCTCACCACCTCGCCGACCTGAACCACCACCGACTTCCTCTCAACACCAACGGTCATTGACAAGCTCCTCGACTCCAGCCACCTGAACTGTCTGCTCCCACGCTCCCCGAGCACTTACTGCCCCTAGCCGGGAAACATCAAGAGTCACCGTGTCTTCACCGTTGCTTCCCGTGCACGTGCCATGCTCCTGCTATTCGTCGCTATAATCGTCGCCAGGCAAGTGAAAGTCTATCACTTGCTTCTTCATGCTTAAGTATTAGTTAATCAATGCAACCGTGATAAATGTTTTGTGCACATCCGTATAGTTGTATTGATAAAGTGTAAACAAACTATTTCTCTAGCAAACCCTTATAGTTTAACTGTGATGAATGGAAGCCGACTCGGTCTTCTAATCCGTAACAATACCAAATAGAATTTAATTAAACGATGTCTAGTTCGGATCGAATAAATAGAACCGCTATTTCGGTTATTACCCATACATGTAAACGAGTGTTCGATGTGATTCATGCATGAATACTCTTTCAAAATGCCCATATATTGTGTTTTGGGAATTCCGTTACCGTTAATAATTATTATGTAGTGACTTAATTCTAAAATACTGAGATTATCGTCACGTAATGTCGCTTCCAAAAGCCGACGTTGAATATGGAATTCACCGTGCATGATGCGCTTTAAAATCTTTATTAAATCAGATATAAATCGAAACGAGATGTTCTATGGCTCATATTGAAGAAAAATCGGTAATACAGAACCCCATGTAAATTTTATTTCGATACTGATATAATCCCATGATGAGAACTGGCTTGGAATGCGGCTCTGGACTGCAGTCTAGAGCAGCATTCCATATTGACACCTGACATTAAATAAATGTGTAGTGCTGTATGAAAGTGAAATTATGCGGAACCTTATACCATTGAGATGATAAGCCTGTTAGCTAACTATAGGTGGTAGTTTCGTTCGAGTTTACTGTCATTTGATATTTTATTTGTATTTTAAACAGTGGAGGTGTACTGCAGTTTAGTACAGGGACAGATTGTATACCCTAGCCTTAGACATGACATAACTCCTAGCACACGGTGGGTATTGTCGATCTGTATAGTGCGTTAGAAACGTAATTAATAGATCTAAATTATACCTAACTGTAGTATCACATAATTATGATCCCAACAGGAATAAAATGTGTTACGAAATGGACATTCAGTTCAGAAACTGGATTTCCAGCGGTGAACACTTAAAATGATATGACCGTAACTCGCAAACCTGAAACCCGATCGACCTGAAACCAATTTTATTCGATTGATGTTTAAGTTTACTTACTTCCTATTTTGTATAATTTTGCCTAATTACGAACGTACAAATTCATATATTTTTCTGAACTCGTAATACACATTGTGTTTCATATCGTACATGACTTATTATGTGGCATCATTATCTCGCATTTACCCGAACATGATACCTTTAGGGATAGCAAACGTTCATAGTGATTTATAGCGAACATTGCATTGTCGAACGTGAGTGGTATTGGATTAGCTGTTGTTCACCATCGGAAACAGAGACGAACTGAGATGGATCGTCTTGCATGAATTTGGGGGCAGATTCTATTTGGATTTATCCGTCCACCTCTCCGAAAATACCAAGTTGATTTATAGCACCGTATATCGGAGGTTTGGATGGATGCGGCCGTTGTAGCAGATTTTATCAGATTCCCCCTCACTTTATGAGGGGTTTTTGATTGTGGGGACGCACTTCCCTGCAGGCGCAAGCCCCTGCATTTAATTACGTTACCATATTGCGATAACCACTTTTTTCTGCTACGGAAGTTCACTTCGTGTCGTGTATGTGTTTTTTTGTTTTGGTTGCCCGTGGATTGTATACGGAGACTAGTTTATGTCATCGCCCGTAGGGCGCGGGTTAGTCCAAATCCGTATATTTTAAATTTGGGGTTGGTTTCATTTAAGGACCGTTAATCTAGTTTGAGATTAAAATCAATTTAAATATATATGAGCATTTGGGGCTTAATTTGTTTTTAACTAAGGATTCGTTAGTCCAATTTGAGATCAACTTAGCGGAATTTCAAGGATCATTTTTATCTCGGATCCAACAACAGAGCATTTGGGCTCAGTTGCAGGAAAAACTTCAGAGACCTAACCAATTTGTGGGCTTGGTCTGCTTAGCCTTTTCTTTTATTCAGAAGTGCTAGGTGTTGGGGTCAAAATTTACACGCCGGTTGACCAAGTTAAAATCAAAGTCAACCCCAAATCAAGTGGGCCCAAGCCCAGGTCAGAACCGAGCATGGAAGGGACCGGCCCCATGACAAAAGGAATGAAGCCATAAATTAGTTTTAAAGTAATTCTTTTTTTTTTATAGAAATAAATGTATGTAAATGGGCAGAAAGCCAAAATTTTATAAACTTTATGCTTTATGTGCAAAAAGAAATAAGCACATAAGATATGGGGTGGCACAAGTGCCATTTGGAAAAACCTAAGGAGCTACATGTAAAGTGTGTAGCCTATAAAGGCAAACATGATGAAAATATCTAGAACAACTTTTCCATTCTAAAATTCTAGGGTTTGTACATCCTCCTCCTTCCTCAAGGTTCTAAACCTTCTTTTATTTTGAATTAAATTAAGAGTTTAACTTTTTCTTTTCCAAAAATAAATCACTTTTCATCATAAAACCCTTGAAGAGGAGCTCGGATATGCCATCAAATCCCTAAAAGAGGATATTTTAAATCTCACCTCCCCCTTTCCCTCCAAGATCCAGCCAACAGAGAGGAAGAAGAAGGATACCCATCTATAAAAATCCCATTCGGGGAGGATCCGAGACTCAAAAGAAGATCCAAAGATTTCTAGGAGTTTAACTCCGTTCAAGATCTGTTGGAATTTAACTCCAAATCTATACATAATCTCTGTTAGGAGTTCAACTCCAAAGCCCTTTGGGAGTTCAACTCCTAACCCAGGGGCTAAACCCCTTTTCCGCTGGTGTTTTCAGCGGTCGCGTGCCGTGCACGTGACCCACGGGCGTCCAGCGGTCGCGTGCCGTGCACGTGACCCACCCACAGGCATCCAGCGGTCGCGTGCCGCGCACGTGACCCACGGGTGCCCAGCGTCCACGTGCGCCTCACGCGACCCGCGGGCGCTCAGCGCCCAGCGGTCGCGTGCTGCGCACGGGACCCGCTGGCGACCGGCGGTCGCGTGCTGCGCACGGGACCCGCTGGCGACCGGCGGTCGCGTGCTGCGCACGGGACCCGCTGGCGACCGGCGGTCGCATGCTACGCACGTGACCCGCGGACGTAACCCGCAGGCGCCCGGCGCCCACATGCCATGCACGCGTCTTTAAGACGCTCCTCACCCCTCATTTTCCGTGCACTCCACACCAGAAACACGTCCCCCGTTAGGAAATTTTTTCTAACGGGGTGCTGCCCCGCACCCTGCAAGGAGGCTCCTAGCCCCCTTGACCTCCAGCCCTCTATCCGAGTAGCGGGACCCCCGTAAACTCTGCGAGGCCCCCGATATATCCAAAACCCCTTTTCAAAACACAACACACGCACACTGCACATTGAGTTCGCATGACCAGTTTGGCCAGTCAATCGTAGGTTCCTTCACTCTAAAGGCGAGGGGTAATTAACGACAGCTTAGTCCGTGGCTGTCGGAGATTCGGATCCTTACAATTAATAAACCCCCGCCTACCCTAGGCAAGAGGGAATGTGTAGTACGCCTGACAAGCGCGTGCGTATTCCCATCTCAATGGGGTGATGAAAAACACCATACAGATTCTGGTACGCCCGGTGGGACCTTTCTCTCCTCCTATATCTCGGGTCAAGTGTTCATGCGAACTCATTTAATATATATGCCGATGTTTGTACTGAAATAATGTTTTTTCCGTGCAGCAATCAACTTTCAACGACGATGTCTTCTAAGAAGAATTCAGCTTCCGACGCGACCCCGATCTCGTACGTGGTCAAGATCAATACATGCGTGGTTCTCCCTGCCAGTCTCAGCTGGCAATGAGAGGAGACACCCCGTCAATTTGGTTCCGTTATCATCTACCCTGCTGGAAGGGCTCATCTGGCGGAGGTCACGACAAACCAAGCGGCCAAACCGACCTCAAGGGGCAGGAGGCCGAACGTTGTGGTCGCCAAAGCATCCCACCCCAAATGCAAATCTATATTCGAACGGCTCTCCACTGTTCCAACTGGGGGAAAGGCTATCAACACCAATGGGGCCACAAAGCAGCTCTAGCAAGCTCAGATGGTGCCCTTGACAATCGCACGAACGTGCATCTTCTCTGTCCTCTCTGTCAATCGGTCTACGACTGTCACAACCCAAAATTTGGATGTGACCGACACTTAGATTGTATGGTATCTAAAGATATCGACACAATCTGAGTAAACCAAAAACCAAGATCAAAAACCCTTTTTGCGGAATTTAGAAAATTTTAGTTTTTAAGTAAAAGAATGAAGTAGCATGCCGAATGGTTTTTAATAATTGAAATTTAAACAACTGATTTTAAAAGTTCGACAGTACTTCCTTTTTAATTTTTGATAAAAGGCAGTTATAAGGTGTGTAAATAGGTTGCATCCCTAGTTGGGAGCAAAACAATGCCAAACAGCGGAAATTAATACACGATAATAATACGACGCTCGAAATGAAAATCTCATGCATAAGTAAAGGAAATATAATTTAACACAACTAGACGATCTCATCAGTCAAAATAAGATGCATACAACCACATCTCGTTCTAAGTCAATTATACAGGTTCTGATAGAGTAATACTAGATCCAATATACAAAAACCAAAATAGGAGGTTACTGCGTAGGTAACCCACCTAGCAAAAAGAGTGATAGAAGCTGATAAGTGGATCTGCACTGCTGCTACGTATCCACACGACTTTTGCAAGGAAGTATGGCACAACGGGGGTGAGTTGCCAACTCAGTGAATGAAACTAACATATATCGGCTGATAATGTAAGTATGACGAACTAGAGCTAATATCAATAAGGATGAATATAATGCATGATAATAGTGTACAACATGAACATGTATTACTAAGTATATAAATCAAAACTGAAATCTCATCAATTATTTCCAAATAAGGTTCATTTTTCCGTGTCTAATATCGACACAAATCTTCTATTTCCGTCAGGCATCGTTCCCCGAACGATCCTGTCATCTAATAACACCGGTCGGTATCATCTAGATATCCGCTGTGTTTCACAACTGTCTCCGGTATCGAGTATTCTCGCTAGGCTCCCCACCTCAAAATGCGGCTTTCCTGCCCCTCGGTCTCGACCGGGTCCACCATATATCCAACTGTATATCCCCCCCACTCAGCCTGGATAATGTATAAATCCGCAACCGTATAGCCCCCCACTCAGTTCAGAATAAATCTAAATCATAAAAACGACATCTCATGGTGGACGTATCACATCATTCAGGAAGAATCAATGAATATAACTTAATAATATATAAAACTCAAAACCAGAAATCCTTAAATCCAACACACCTGGTGATAAAATTTACGACTAATTAAAAGTAAGCCATGATAGGTATCAATCAATAACAACGATGTACATAATCACTAATAATGATACATATGGTATGAAAGGAATCATATAGGATATGATAAGTTCTAAGTGATACGTGACATATCAATATCGATGAGGTGTAGTGTAACATATAGGTATGTGCGCGTGCAACATGACTTATCGATATTTCGTGCAGTGTTCTAGCAAGTGTTATTTTATAGATATGAATGCATATGGCGAAGTTTCTTAATTTTAAACATATACTCAATATAAAGGAAATTATTATCCAACTAAATTTTACGGGCGGTTTAACGCCATCCATACAAAATCCCCCGGTAGATGTTCAGTCTACTCACCAGAATACGCCGAATCAACTCAGATATCACTAATCCCTTTCCTTTCCTTGCGGCCTCCGAAGTTTCCGTACTCGAATCTAACATCGACATTAACTCGTATAAGAAACGGCTAAACTCCGATACGGCGAAAACATGAAAATACAAGTTTTACGTATTAACTATACTACGTACGGCTATTGTAAACTATCTAATACTTCTGCTAACTGGATTTTTACCGCTCGCTGCTCATAACAGAAAACAGAAACGTGTTACGAAACATCCGTGTCGTATTTTAGAATTTTAATCCTATTTCAGATATTAGCTTCCAGATTTCACATACTGAAAAATTAACTTAAACTAGCAATACCAAACATCCTAATACATATACAGAGAGCTACCCTAAAAACCTCAACACCCAACTCCCTCAAAAAACCGGCGAGCTCGGATTTCCCTTACATGTCGCCGGCCAAACTCCGAGCAACTGGGTTCGTCTTCCTAGGGTTTATTCTATGTCCAATCTATAAGATGTATACACTGTTTGGTTATGTTAAATATCCTCTAAACTACAGCAGATCTTACACAGAGTCTATTTTTACCAAAATACGACATTTCCGATATCCGATTTCACATTTAAACTTTTCAGAATTAGAATCCTATAGAGTTTAGAGATCATACCTACAGAAGATTACTAAAAAGGCTCCCTCCTAGATGCATAACTCAAAGATCCTAGCTTGATAGTGGTGATGAAACTCCTTAGCACCTAATTCATTCTTCTCTTCTCTCTTTTATTTTATTTGGTGTGTTCTAAGATATTTCTCTTTCTAAACCAGTTTATTTGCTCTAACTTAATATATATCAACTGAAACAATTGGTACAATTTAAGGATAAGAAGAGATAAGGTAGTACGTGGTGTCACCATACAAGATGGTGGTGGTTTCATGCAAGAAGGAGGTGTGTGTGTGTGGTTACACCTAAGATGTGGTGTCTAAAAGGTATATCTTAACCTTAACCACTGTCTAACCCTAATTGCATAAAAACCCTCATACAACTTTAATTAGCATAAGGAAACTAACCTTCTCACATAAACCCTTCATTACACATGTTATTATATAAATACTATTTTCTTTACTAATTTATTTCCACTTTAATTTAAAAAGCCTTCTTTACTATAATAAAAATTAATTAACATTATCTATTTACTAATAATTTGTCTATGATTTATAATGAATTTTATAAGGTAAGGTGTACAGTAAATTTCAGATTTGTCGTATCCGCTTTGCAACGACATTTCATGTGTAAATTATAATATTTTCAAACTATATTTTGTATAATATTATAAAATGCAGATTATAAACTAATTAAAAATAATAATAAGAAATATTACGACGATATATATTTTAAATGATATGGATGCAAACGGGTATCCGAAAACGGTAAAACTTTAATATGGATGTACAGTACAATTAACATGTGATATTTTTATTCATATGGATGCAAAATAAGATACATAGCAGGTAGCAAGATGAATTAGCATGCGACTAGATATGTAAATAGTGATATGCATGCATATGGATGTTCGAAGACAGTAAAACTGTAAAATGGTAATGTGGGATGCATAACTAAACATTATGTGATGTTATTATTCAAATGGGTGCAATATATTGTAGTCTAGTATGTAACAAGATAAATTTACATGCACTAGATACGAAATAAATTACACGGATGCAAACGGATGTCGTAAAACAGTAAAATGATAACAGGGGATGTACAATACACTAAACATGAAATATTATTATTAATATGGATGTAGTATATATCATAGCATGTAGCAAGATAAACTTGACTCGATCGAATCACGCGACGGATACGCACGGCACGTCCGACGTCGGTAAATCGTCACAATGCGCACGCGGCACGCGGGACGGGTCCAGGTAAGGCAAGAGGGTGATCACACAGGCAAGGTACGTTCACTGGACCATTCGGATTGTCAGCGACGAGCACGGCTCCAGCGGTGATCACCGGAATCAAGAAATAAGATCAAAAAAAAGAAAGAAGAAAGAAGAAAGAAGAAAGAAGAGGAAATAAGAAGAAGAGGCTGTGTATTAAATAAGGAAAGAAAAAATAAATAAATAAAATATATATAAATATATATGCAGAGGAGAGAGAGAGAGAAAGGGGTTGTTAGTTTGTTAGGAAATTAGTTTAGATTTAAATTTAAAAAATCTTTTATTAGTTAACTAAATTTTAATTTGTATCGGTTTATAAAATTAATATTATATAAATAAAATTTGATATTTTGGTAAATACAAATATAGTCCAAAACATGCCCGGGTCGGGTCTAAAATTCAGTTTTAAAATACGAAAAATATGCATATCGACCAAAATTAAAATTGGATATCCGGGTAACGAAAATATGCATACCCTCAAGAACGGATGCACGCACGTGCACGTAACCATCCAAACAAGTCCGTTTCACTGAACGGGACGGGAACACGATGCGTGGATGCTACCACGGGGTTAGGGGTATCATGCAGGCCATGCAATATATTTTTAAAGTATTTTATGTGACTTAAAATGTTATATTGTAAAAATGCAAATGCCAGATAAAATGCCAGTATGCAAGATGTATAAATTAAAATGAAATTGCACGAGTCCATGTAACAGGTCAGGATAAATCATAAATATGAATCAAGACAGGTTTCAAGCAAGCGTGTTGGGTAGAATGCAAATACAAATGTCAAATACACTATTCGCACCCAAAACACAGTAAATCAGGAAAATACCATAAATAAAGAAATACTTGACTAGAACTGGTATAAATGAACTAGGGTGTTATATTATACCCAACTACAAAAAGAATTTCGTCCTCGAAATTGCAGGAACAAGAAAAGATAAACAATCAAGAATCTACAAGAATAGGTGTGGAAACTTCTGTCGAATTTTGTCTTCTCCCAAGTCGATTATCCATGCGAGCGATTTCCCCAAGAAACAAGTACGAGAGGGATAACCTTGTTCTTAAGGACCTTTTTCCTCCGATCAACAATCGACATCGGTTGTTCCTCAAAGGTCAAATCCTCTCTTACAGTCAGCTCCGAATGATTCAGCACGTGTGTTTCATCTCGAACATACTTACGGAGTTGAGATACATGAAACACGTCATGAACATTCGCCAAAGATTGTGGTAACGCCAATCGATAAGCCACTTCTCCAACACACTCCAAAATCTCGAAAGGCCCTACGAATCGAGGACTAAGCTTGCCTCGACTCCCAAAATGAATCACTCCTCGAGTCGGTGATATCTTCAAGAATACCATATCACCAACAACGAACTCTAGAGGTCTTCTCGATGTGTGGGCTTAACTCTTCTGCCGATCCTGTACTGCCTTCATGTGATTCCGGATAGTATTAACCTTCTCTACTGTTTGCACGATCAAATCCGGTCCTAATAATCTTCGCTCTCCAATATAGTCCCAACAAACAGGTGAGCGACACTTGCGACCAAACAATGCTTCGAATGGAGCCATCTGAATAGTTTCCTGAACACTGTTGTTGTACGAAAATTCCACTAAGTGTAGATGATCCTCCTATGAACCCTTGAAGTCTAACATGCAAGCTCTCAACATGTCTTCAAGAGTTTGGATCGTTCTCTCTGACTGGCCATCTGTCTGAGGATGATAGGCTGTGCTAAACTTCAATCGAGTCCCCAAACTTTCCTGTAAGTTTCTCCAGAAGTGTGATAAGAAACGGGTGTCACGGTCGGACACGATACTCACCGGTACTCCATGCAATCTTACGATCTCCTGCATGTACCGTTCTGCCAATGCTTCCATTGATTGACCAACTCGAAATGGTATAAAATGAGCTGCCTTAGTCAATCGATCAACAATCACCCAAACTGCATTGTTGCCCTTTGGACTCCGCGGTAAAGCCGTCACGAAATCCATGGTTATATATTCCCACTTCCATTGGGGAATCGGAAGTGGTTGCAATAAACCAGCAACCTTTTGATGTTCAGCCTTAACTTGCTGACACACCAAGCACTTCGCTACAAAGCGGCAATCTCCCGTTTCATGCCTTCCCACCAGAAATGCTGTCGTAGATCACGGTACATCATCGTGCCTCCTGGATGTACGGAATATGCGGAACTGTGCGCCTCTTTCATAACTTCTTCGCGAATATATCCTTTTGGCACACACAAACGGCTACCATATCGCAACTAACCATCTTCATGAATCAACAAGTCCGTTCGAAGTCCAATTTCAACCTGTTCTCGAAACTTCTGCAATCTTGGGTTCTACGACTGCGCTGCTCTAATACTCTCGATCAATGACGACTGTACTTGCAGCTGCATCAATTGTCCCGAAGAATGCGGTAGCACAATCTCCAACTCGAATCTCCGAAAATCTTCGATAAGCTCCTTCTGTGCAGTCAACATCTGAATTGCTGGCAACCGACTAAGCGCATCCGGCACAACATTAACTTTTCCCGGATGGTACTTAAGATCAAGATCGTAGTCAGCCATCAGTTCCAACCATCTACGCTGCCTCATGTTAAACTCTTTCTGTGTAAACACGTACTTTAGGATTTTGTGATCGGTGAATACTTCGACCCTTTCGCCCAATAAGTAGTGTCTCCAAATCATCAAAGCGAAAATCACTACTGCAAGCTCCAAATCATGAGTTGGGTAATTCTTCTCATGGGTCTTCAACTGTCTTGATGCGTAAGCTATAACCTTCCCATGCTGCATCAGAACACATCCCAAACCTTTCCCAGATGCATCGCTGTGAATCACTAATCCTCCGGAACTGTCTGGTACGGTCAAAATAGAAGTGGTTATCAATCTCTGCTTCAACGCCTCAAAAGCTGACGCACACTTATCCGTCCATACGAACGGTACTTGCTTGCGCGTAAGCTTGGTCAAAGGCTTATCCAAACGAGCAAAATTCTCCACGAACCTTCTGTAATATCCGGCAAGTCCCAGAAAACTTCTGATCTCTGTTACGTTCTTCAGAACCGGCCAATCTTGAACTGCTGCAATCTTTTCGGGATCAACGGCGATTCCATCTTCGAATACGACATGCCCCAAAAACTTCACTTCTTCAAGCCAAAACTCGCACTTGCTCATCTTTGCATACAATCTTTCTTGTCTCAATATCTGCAGTGCGATCTTCAAGTGTTCTGCATGCTCTTCTATGCTCTTCGAGTAAACCAGAATATCATCAATGAACACCACTATAAACTGGTCCAAGAATGGTGAAAAGATTCGGTTCATCAAGTCCATAAATATCGCCGGTGCATTCGTTACTCCGAAGGGTATCACTAAATACTCGTAATGTCCATACCGAGTTCTGAACGCCGTCTTGCAAATATCTTCTGATTTAACTCGGACCTGATGATATCCGGATCGCAAATTCAGTTTCGAGAATACCCTCACGCTACTAAGCTGCTCGAATAATTCACCAATGCGAGGGATCGGGTACTTGTTCTTAATAGTCACCCGGTTTAATTATCGATAATCGATGCACATTCTCCTTGTGCCATCTTTCTTCTTTTACTAGAAGAACCGGAGCTCCCCAAGGTGAATTACTGCTGCGAATCCAACCCTTCTCTAGCAATTCGGTAACCTGCTTCTTGACCTCTTCCAACTCCACTGGTGCCATTGGATAGTACGCCTTTGAGATTGGCGCTGCACCAGGAACAAGATCGATCGCAAACTCCACATCTCGTTTTGGTGGTAAACCCGAGATGTCCTCGAACATGTCTATGAACTCTCGAACTACAGTTGGCGCTTCCTCCTTATCAACTTCCATCGACAAAAGAACACTGTTTGTCGGCCTAGCCCTAAACTCGACTGGCCCGACAGAATTGCTTCCTTCAACAAAACAAACTCCGGATATCTGGGAATCTGGAAAATCACTTTCTTTGCCCTTCAAACAATGTGAGCGTGGAAAGTGCCGAGAAAATCCATTCCTAAGACAACTTCATAACTGCTGGTATTGGTCACCAAGAAATTTGCAAAACATGAACTGGTAAGCAATGAAACTGAGAGAACCAAGGTAATAGAACGACCATGAAATAAGGAAATGAAACAAGACCAGGGCTCTAAATTACTTAAATAGAGTACCGTATTGTAACCATGCTGCAGTTCATAATTACAATTACATAACTCCATTCAAGTCGCCCAAATCCTAATATCAGAATTAAGGAACAGGGAGAAACAATAGGGAACCAAAAGGATTCTAGCCGAGATGCAAAGTTGTTTGCATATCGTCAAGACCAGAGTCAAGAGAAAAATATGATTCAAGAATCACGATAACAAAGTGGCAGGACATGTTCCTAATCACGGATTTTCCGATTCGTGTATTGGGTCCAATACCCAACTACAAAAGAATCACACCCGATTAACCTAAATCCTATGGCTCTGATACCAAACAAACCCTGTCACGCCCCGCTTCCCAGAGTGCGCTAGGCACGTGACAGAGCCAACCATGCTACCCGTGGATAGGAAATATCCCTCCATAGTCACATTACGGCTGTCTAGAGATATCAAGAACAGTAGAAATAAAATAAATTATCTAGTACATGTCCATGAGCCAGAATAAACGAGTCAAGAAATAATATGCGGAAGTAATAAATCCAAATAACAATAACAATATGGAAGGTACGGAAATAACTAAACTAACTGGATATTAACAGGATCCTTACCGCTCGGCCTGACGGCGGAAATACTCCTGATCAGCCTGCGACAAAGATAGAGGATCTGGGCCATGCAAAACCCAGACGTCAGTGCGTCATAATATCAACAATAATATAATCAGGAGGTAGCAATACATGCAAGCATGAGTATGAACAGTAATAAAAGTAGAACAGTAACAAGTCATAAGTAAACCGTAACATGAATATAGATCAGTGGACATGATATAAACATGTGAAGTGCAGTAAGTAGTCTAAACTGTGCTATAGGGTTATCTACTCTAAAATTATTGAAATCAATTAGCGTAATCCTGCATGTAACTCAAAGGATATGTCCCGTTATCTCCCGGGACCACGGATCAGGTAGTGGGAGTCATGAATGACTCTGTCCCGTTATCCCCCGGGACCACGTATCAAGTAAGAATCACGAATGATTCTGTCCCGTTATCCTCCGGGACCACGGATCAAATAATACCCTTGTAAGCTACACTTTAGTTTACACTTTTAATATTCCCATATCCCCAAGGTTATGTGTCCAAGTCAGGTATTGAAAATCCGGAGCTAATGCCAACACAGGATCAAGCAGGTACAGATTTGTCTGTATAGACAACATGATATGTCCGTAGGGACAACAGGTCAAGATTGTCGGCATTAGTAACAAGATCAGGTAACATGTCAAGCTGTGGTACATCAGGTCATGTCAGGTGGTGTACATGCATCAAGTCATGTCAAGTAGTGGTGTATCAGATCATGTCAAGTAGTGCACAGGTATCAACGGGTGCTCATAATCAAAGTATAGCAAGTATTGAATCAGGGTGAAAGTACGGATGTACAATAAAAACATGGATGCACAAATATCGATCAAGAGTTACATCATGACTATGTAGGATGCACATTATCAAGCATGGTGCACTAATACAACAGTAACATGAAATAATATGGTCTCGGCGTACAACTAGATATGTAATAAACCGTACGGATACAGACGGATACTATAAAACTGTAAATCGGTAAAACTTGCTGATTATTAAAACACAAACACTATTATTTATTAAATAGATATTGATATAATAATATTAATATGGATAACATATTCAAACCGATTAATAGCTATAAACGCGGTATTGATTAATCGTGCACAAGAAAGTTCCGTTTAGAAATTCAGCGTCGCCCTGATTTGTAAAATAACTTAAAAATAACAAACGTTCTCCAAAAAAGACGTGTCTTATACCAAAACAAAGATAATTCAATAAGATTTTCATTTTTATAAGTTGAAGTATCTCAGGTTGTTCCTACAAAAAACTATGAACATTCGAAATTGAAAGTTTGCTGCTGCAATTTTCCTGGACAGCAGTTTAGAGATATTTTCATTTGCATTTTACGTTATTTAAACAATTTATTTTGTGAGTAAATATTTCATAGAGTTATAGTATTCTGAGTTATTTTTGTAACGAACTAAAGAACGTATACTAATAATTTGTCTATGATTTATAATGAATTTTATAAGGTAAGGTGTACAGTAAATTTCAGATTTGTCGTATCCGCTTTGCAACGACATTTCATGTGTAAACTATAATATTTTCAAACTATATTTTGTATAATATTATAAAATGCAGATTATAAACTAATTAAAAATAATAATAAGAAATATTACGACGATATATATTTTAAATAATTTGGATGCAAACGGGTATCCGAAAACGGTAAAATTTTAATATGGATGTACAGTGCAATCAACATGTGATATTTTTATTCATATCGATGCAAAATAAGATACATAGCAGGTAGCAAGATGAATTAGCATGCGATTAAATATGTAAATAGTGATATGGATGCATACGGATGTCTGAAGACAGTAAAACTGTAAAATGGTAATGTGAGATGCATAACTAAACATTATGTGATGTTATTATTCAAATGGGTGCAATATATTGTAGTTTATCATGTAACAAAATAAATTTGCATGTACTAGATACGAAATAAATTACACGGATGCAAACGGACGTCGTAAAACAGTAAAATGGTAACAGCGGATGTACAATACACTAAACATGAAATATTATTATTAATATGGATGTAGTATATATCATAGCATGTAGCAAGATAAATTTGTCTCGATCGAAGCACGCGACGGATACGCACGGCACGTCCGACGTCGGTAAATCGTCACAACGCGTACGCGGCACACAGGACGAGTCCAGACAAGGTAAGAGAGTGATCACACAGGCAATGTACGTTCACTGGATCACTCGGATGGTCAGCGACAAGTACGGCTCCAGCGGTGATCACCGGAATCAAGAAACAAGATTAAGAAAAAGAAAGAAGAAAGAAGAAGAGGCTGTGTATTAAATAAGGAAAGAAAAAATAAATAAATAAAAAATATATAAATATATATATGCAGAGGAGAGAGAGAGAAAGGGGTTGTTAGTTTGTTAGTAAATTAGTTTAGATTTAAATTAAAAAAATCTTTTATTAGTTAACTAAATTTTAATTTGTATCGGTTTATAAAATTAATATTATATAAATAAAATTTGATATTCTGGTAAATACAAATATAGTCCAAAATATGTCCGGGACGGGTCTAAAATTCAGATTTAAAATACGAAAAATATGCATGTCGACCAAAATTAAAATTGGATATCCGGGTAACGAAAATATGCATACCCCCAAGAACGGATGCACGCACGTGCACGTAGCCATCCAAACAAGTCCGTTTCACTGAACGGGACGGGAACAAGATGCGCGGATGCTACTACGGGGTTGGGGTATCATGCAGGCCATGCAATATATTTTTAAAATATTTTATGTGACTTAAAATATTATATTGTAAAAATACAAATGCCAGATAAAATGCCAGCATGCAAGATATATAAATTAAAATGAAAGTGCACGAGTCCATGTAACAGGTCAGGATAAATCATAAATATGAATCAAGACAGGTTTCAAGTAAGCGGGTTGGGTAGAATGCAAATACAAATGTCAAATACACTATTCGCATCCAAAACACCGCAAATCAGGAAAATACCATAAATAAAGAAATAATTGATTAGAACTGGTATAAATGAACTATGGTGTTACAGATCATATGCTTAAAGGGAGACGATGACTTCAGAAGGAATCAAGGCATAATAATTAGAACTTGAGAGAGAGAGAAAAGATCTCGTTGGAGATAATAAAGGAGAGGGTTTGTAATCTTCACTAAGGTTTTCTCGAAAGCTCTAATAAGGTTTTCTTCTCTTTTCCCGTGGTTTTTCCCGTTTGGGTTTTCCACGTTAAAATCTCTTGTCTTGCAATTTGCTTTTGATTTTGTTTTATTTGTTATTCATTCTAAAGGGATCTCTAGATCCATAAGATTTCCACCGCGTTTAACAACAGGACCCGTATTCAACCCCCTCGTCATATTAGCTCTATATTCATTGCTTTGTTACCTTATTTACAATTGGCAAATCTTTCATATGTTTATCAATTTCGGGCCAAATTAATTAATTATGGCTGCTGAAAATTACTCATGATTAGTAATTATGGAGAAGGGACAAAAAGAAAGTGAGCAAGGGTGTTTTTCCTGAGCCTCGCTTGGAAAAGGGGTTTTATGTAATGTGCTCATGATTTCCCAGAGCATGAGGTTAGGACCATTAAGCCCTATGCTAAATGGGCTTAACGGTCTTAAGCTCGAGCTCAGGAAAAAATCCTGTGTCCATTACATAAAACCTCCTCTCCTCGTCATTTTCTTTTTGTCCCCTCTCCATGGTTCCTAATCATGAGTAATTTTCAGCATGCATAATTAATTTGGCCCGAAATTGATAAACATATGACAGATTTGCTAAAAGTCAAAACAAAAATATTATATTTGAAGCCAACTTTACGATACCATTACCAAATGTCAGAACCTTAAGGCTAAAAGGCAATCAATTTGATTATGAAACGTCCAAATCTCATCAATTTAGGATCAAAACAATGAAAATTCTTCCCAATTAGAGATTAGGGCTAAACAAGACCCAAGACATGAAAGCCGTTGCTGAGATAGGCATCTGAACGCTTCAAGAGATGTGGTGTGTGCTCAATAGAGATTCAAAAAAAGGGTTTTTCCGTTCAGACTCACTTCGAAAAGGGGAGAGGGTTTTGTGCAGGGATCAGGAATTTTTCCTGAGCCTGGGACCATTAAGCCCTTTAGCATTATATATTTTATGCATCACATGCAAAAGCACATGATGACAGTAAGGTTTTTCTTTTAACAGTGTATGCTTTAGTGCAATTTCATGATAGCATAAAAAGCACGTGATGGTTTAAGTACGGGAAATCGAATGTTGAAAAGGACAAACCCAAAAATGGTTTCTATGAGCAGCGGGAAAAAAAGGAAAATGTTTAACCTACCGAGCTTGAAATCCTACCATAATCCATCTAAAAAGATAAATATCATTGGACTACTTGTTTGACATTGGTATCTAGATGTTGTGGATACCAACGTTTTGTCTCTTGAATAGATTGTGATACGGTTTCAAGCCGGTAGGTAAAATGTTAATCTATTAAAATTCGAATTCCAAAACATAAAAGTTACATTTTATAATATTTTCAAATAAAAAAATAGGGCAACATATATCAATACACGAAGAATGTTACTTTTAATCAATAAACGAGATAATGTGGATTCCGCGGTCAGGTCGGAAAAGTATTTCTCATAATTAATAAAGCGTGAGTGTGACCTCAAGAGCCATCATATGAATGTTACTTTTAATCTGTTGCAAGGGTAGCAGTTGTCCCTCTCTCTTAATTTGTTCTTTGGCGATGCCTCTAGATCTGTTGAGAGTGTTGGGTCCTCGAGCCACGAGCAATTCAAACAATGTGACATTGTGACTCACATGTCAAGTTTTATTTGTCTTGGAGCTCTATAATTTCTTTTTGCCAAGTTGGAGCACTTGAATTTGCGACAATATGACTGCATAGAGAACAAGACCTTTTTGTCTTCTTCTTCATTCTCTCTCTCCCCATCCTTGCAATCCAAATTTAACCGTCAGGATTTTATTTTTATCAAAATCAATGGTGAGGATGTGTGTAAACATGGAGGCTTGGATACATGATGTATTGCACTTGCAATGCACGTATGATAAATGGCGATGATTTGGTTAGGGCACCAATAACATTATTTAAAGAGCAAAGAGAGCGGGACCACGTTGTTTTCAAGTTTCTATTTTTTATAATTGGATGAGCCCCTCTCCTTCCCTCGCATAACTTAGACCATTATCCTCGCTATTTAAGCGAGCGGGTGCTCCTCATCCCTCACAATACACACACAAATCTAAGGAATCCTCTCTCTCTCTCTCTCCAAATACTACTTGAATTTCTTGTGCTTTTTATCTTCCTTCCAAAACTCATCTCTCCGCGTCCTGCTCCTCCTCCTCTCGCTAACCACCTTCCTCCCGGCGGCGGCCACCGATCGATCGATATATCTGTAGCTCAGGTAAAAATGCTTTGTTGCATATCTATCTACATGGAAAAATGGCCAAGCTTATTTTTAACTCTCTTCTTTTTTTGTTTCGGTGTTTTTCTTTTTGAGCTTGAGTTTGCTTCTCTCATTTCTGTTGGCACATGTAACCCCCCTCCCAATAATTTGTCCTTTTTTTGGGTTGATGTTTAGATGCGTGAATCGTTTTGTTGCACAAACCAATTTCAAGACCGTGAAGCCGATGACTTCTTTCTAACTTATCATAGAGTCTCACTATTACATGGAATGGGATGGGAGGTACTGGAAAATATAAGAGGCATGTTATGTCCATGATGATATTGATCATGAGTTTTTGATGGTGCAAAGTTTATTTTGGACAAAACACCCTCTTATAAGCATCTTGAATATGTAGCCTCTCAATTAAGTTCGCTCGAAAACTGTTGTAGCTTTTGCTGGGTGGCCCGACGTAAATGCCTCATCCAATATCAGTTTTACATGTATTTTGAAACGGAGATCAGCGAGCTTGTCCATGAAACTGTGGAGGTAATAGATGATGAGTTCATATAAAAATATATGTTTATACTGGCATTGATAAGATGGTGACAATTAAGAGACCGCGTAAGCGAACGAAACAAGAGTTGAAAGACGAGAATGACGATATTGTTTGTGCGGTGTGCTTCGAAGAAGTTGAGATGGATAGCAGTGATGATTTGGTCAAAAAGGATGCATTTGTGTTGTGATCATGCATTCAACATGAATGTCTTGTTCCTTAGCTGCTCAAGAATAACCCATGCCCATTATGTCGATGTGAGAAACCATGTCAAATAGATTAGGATGTTAATTTTAGTTTTTCTTTGTTGATCAATCGTCTATTATTTCTGTTATTTTGGCATGTAAATTTCGAAAAAGAAATAAACAATGTTCATAAGTTTTGATTGCGTTTTCTAATATTTTCAATTGGTTTAATATGTTTAATATGATTATCATATGACGTATTTGGATATATAGTATAAATCATTTAATTTCCTAATTCGGTCGTGTTTTTGCAATCAACTTTGACAAAGAACAGAAAAAGACAAAAAAATTGAGAAGGTGGCATCGTGCAATTACAAAAAAAAACTCAAATGAAAAAAAAACAATGAGATTATCAATTGGCTTTAATGGTTACTTTTTTGGTTGGAACAACATGCATGCTGTGATCATAATTCGTAATAAGTATAAGTAAGCATTATTAAACAGAAAAATATATTTGTTGTTGCTTTTCATGTGAGCAACTAAAGCGGTTTATACCTTTAAGCTGTATGTGTGATGTGCATGCTACATTTAAAACAATGTGTATACATATGAATATTTAGATCATCTCAATGTCTGCTAGAAAATATTCAAGCTTTGCATCCTTATGGAACTTGCCAATATTTTTTGAAGGAAGACGAGCTTCGTTGCAGCTTCTTAAGAATATCGAAAAAAGTGGATTGTTTACGTATCGAAAATGAGATTATAACATGTTGAGCTTTCGATCGAATAGTTGATGGTTGACGTAATTAGCTCGCCGCAGTTACGACATGAGGTAGAGAGTTTGCACAATGAGAATGAGATATTACAACGTCTAATTTCGGTTGAGTGTTTGACGTAATGGATTCTATGGAGCTCGAACGGATTTTTTACCAACGCTTGGTTTTCGGAAGCCCATGCCTTTGAGATGATGATGATGTTGTTTCAATGATGAATCGGATTGTGATGTTCAAAGGGTTGGTTAGATGAGAATATATATCGTGTCTGTTTTATTATTCGAGAAAGAATTGTGGATTGCAAATTCCATACACAGTTGTGTTGTGGGAGTTTTGTATTTTTCTTTTGATATTATTAAAAAATACTAACATTAAAAATATCATTAATGATGTGCTTCTTTATTGAGTTAAACCGGTGTTGAGCAAACTTTGTTCCATTAATATCAAATCAATAAGACCTATTTATATAAAAAGGGGATAGTGGAAAATGAAGCTCCAGTGTGCATCTTATCTTATGCTTTGGTACAAATATACTAATTGTTTATACTTTTATCAATTATAAATATCTAAAGCATGAATGTGCTCACCTCCCTGGTAGAGGCTTGGAACAATTCACTTCAACTTTTGGATGAATAACCTTGTTAAATGATAAATTTACACAAAGACTGAGAACAGATCTTATAATAAACCCATATTTATTTGAGAACCTATAATTAGTTTATTTTATTTATTGTGTGATGGCTTTGCTAGCATGTGGCAATTTTTTAGTTGATATTTCTTCTTTATTGTATAATTCTACAACATGTCAGAGAGATAAGGTGAGTAAATTTGGATTGTCATCTCTATAATTGAAGCTGAAATCTCAATTTACTTTCTTTTCTTTGTACCATGGACATGCACTTGTATCGTGAGCATCTAATAGTTATTTTTTGGGGACTGTACTCTCATGAGAATTAAATAAAATACAGATACAGCAGCAAGAAAAACTCTCAAGTGGAGCATCACGTGCTCACACGTGATCGGACATCACGTGCTCTCACGTGACCAGGTCTCACGTGTAGACACGTGATCATTTACAGGCAAAGCCTGTAGACACTGAATAAAATAAACAAATTGGAAATACTGTGTTGGTGGGCACCACGTGTCCACACGTCACCTCACGTGCAGACAGGTGACCGTTTACAGGCAAAGCCTGTAGACACATAATTAAATTCTAATTAATTGCTTAATCAGTGGGGTCACGTGCCAACACGTGATGAGCTCTTAAACTCTCTGAATAATAAAATTAAATTCTAATTAAAAGGGAAACAAAAACTCTAATTGGAAAAATATTTCTCTAGATCTTTCCAAACAAAAAGATTGCACTCTGTAAAGAGAAGTATCGTTGGATTAAAAATCCAATGGTGGTTAAAAAATCACCAGTTTATAGAAATATTCCACATAAGAAAATATTTTCCTAAAATCTGCCATGAACAACAAATAAAATATCTTTTGGATTAAAAATCCAATGGTGAATAAAATTCGCCGAGTGATCTAAAAGATCACGTTGGTTACAAAATCAATCAAAATCTCTCAATGAGAGATTGGCTGAACAAACTGATTCTTTTCTTTCTCCTATAAATAGGAGCCAAGAAGCAAAGAGAAAGAGGGGCGAGAATAACAGAAAGAGCATACAAAAAAATGAATTTAATTCTACAGAAAGAAAAGAAGATCTCTTCAGGAAAGAAATAAACCCTAGGTAAGAGAGGGAAAGGGATTATTCTATAAACTCCCACAAAACAAAAGAGAATTTAATTCTCAAATTAAAAGTTTAACTCTTCTAAATAAGAACTTAGTTCTTCCTTTAGATGAAAATCTGCAGAAACAGATTTCCCCATAAGTTGAGAATTTAATTCTCATCGGGGAGATTCTGTCATGCAGATCTAAAACCTGAGAAAGTTCAGAGAATTTTATTCTTCCTCAAAGCATATAGGAATTTAAATCCTCCAACAAAGATAGGGTTTAATCCTTAATATAAGAACTTAGTTCTTCTTCATGGTAATAGATCTGCAGAAGCAGATCTCTCTACAAGTTGAGAATTTAATTTTCATCGGGGAGATTCCGCCATGCAGATTTAAAATTTAGAAGGAGAATTGGGTTTAAAGAATCTGATTCTGTTAAACACATAGGAATTTAATTCCTCTAAATAAAATTAGGGTTTAATCCTATAAGAGAATTTAATTCTTATACAAGGGATTTATCCCTCCATGCACGAAAAAGGATCAAGTACCCAATATGATCACGTAGCAACACGTGACTCTCCCCTCCAATGATCACAAGAGAACGAATAAAATTAGGTCACGTGTTCCCACGTGACCCTTGAACAGACTTCTCAAAATGAAAAGGGTAGAATCGATTTTGGGTGCCTCACGTGTCGTCACGTGACCCTTGACAAACACCTCTCTAAAAAAGAGAAGATAGGAAAAAACTGAAGGATTAATATCCAACGCATGGGCGCCCTCACGTGTCCCAACGTGACCCTTTAACAAACCCTTTTAATATCCAATGCATGGGTACCCATCACGTGTCCACACGTGATGGCCATGAAGATTAAGTGTTTAACACTTACTTGCATATTCTGAGAATAAAATAAGGAAAGTCTGGCCCAATACTCAAGCGCCTCACATGACCACACGTGAGCGCTTCCTTTTTTTAACACTATTTTGTGCACTTCATCCCTAGTGTTTAACACTATTCTAAGCGCGTCACGTGGGAGCACGTGATGGATGAGTGTACTATAGTGTTTAACACTATATTGGAGCCAATTTTAGTCCAAATTAGCTAAGTCTTCCAGAGGCAGGACCCTCTGTTCCCCTCTGAAAGACGACACGACGTGAAGACGTCTTGCCTGAGATTCGGGGCAAATGCTATTTGGTTTTATCCGTCCACCTCTCCGAAGATGTCAAGTTGATTTATGGCACCATGTATCGGAGGTTTAGACGGATGCGGCCGATGTGGCAGACTTCGTCAGATTCCCCCTCGTTAGAGGGGTTTTTGATTGTGGGGACGCTCTTCCCTACAGGTGCAAACCCCTGCAGTTAATTACGCTACCGCATCGCGGTAACAACTTTCTCCTTCTCCAGAATTTCACTTCGTGTCGTGGGTGTTTGTTTTGTTTGTGGTTGCCCGTGGATTGTATACGGAGACTAATTTATGTCGTCGCCCGTAGGATGTGGATTAGTCCAAATCCGTATTTTCTTAGATTTGGATTTGAGGTTTTGGTTTAAGGATACGTTAGCCATATTTGAGGCTACGATCAACTTAAACGTTTGTTAAGGATACGTTAGTCCCAATTTGAGACTAAGATCAACTTAACGGGATCGTTTAGATCCGAGAAAAGAGCATTTGGGGGCTCTATTGTTCCAGTTTAGGGACATGGTGGTCCATTGCCAGTTTAGGGACATGGTGGTCCATTGGTTTAAGGACGCTTAAGTCCGTGAGTTGGTTTAAGGACGCTTAAGTCCGTAGCAATGTATGGTTGTCGAGACCTGTCACCTCTCTGACGTCGTTGAAGGATTACAACGACAGATGTCAGAGGAGTTCAGAGATGTACCCTTGAACCAGACGTAAATTGATTTAAGGGAGCAGTCGTGCTCGGTCAATTTAATTTGATGATTTAAGGCCATGATTGGGCTAAGTCCGGTAGAGAATGTTCAACGTTTTTATTCGTGGTTGGCCTATTAGGCCTATGCTAGGGCCTTGCCCCTGTTTAATAATACACTGCATTTTATTTTGGCCTGTAAGGCTTATTTGATTTAGGCTCTGTCCCTTTATTTTTATGATGCAAAGCATCTGACAGACCTTTGTTTGGGCTCTGCCCTTTTTAAAATAATGCATGGCATTTTATTGGGCTTGTTAGGCCTTTTTTAATTGGGCTCAGCCCTTCTTTAAATAATGCAAAGCATTAAATCTCCTGACAGTGTGTCACGTGGCTTGTCAGGCGCTTTGCGCCAATTAATGAGCGCAAGCGCATGTGGAGGTGACACGTGTCACGCTCTGGTGAGCGCAAGCGCAGTGCGCTGCGCCAATGCGCTGCGCTGTTGCGCTGCTGACACGTGGCGCGCTCTGGTGAGCGCAAGCGCAGTGCGCTGCGCTGTTGCGCTGCTGACACGTGGCGCGTTCCGGTGAGTTGCGCCAATTTAAGAGAGCAGTGCTCTATTTAAAAGCGCATAGCGCAAGTTGTTCTGGAGCTGACACGTGGCGCTCTCTGGTGGCTTGCGCCAACCCAAGAGCGCAACAGTGCAGATTTACAAGTGCAAGGCACTGTTTTAATATCTTGATCCAATTTTGGATTCAAGAAAAGAATCTTTTTAAGATTCCAGAACCAGTGGTTCATCAAAAGGCAATGCCTTTGTGTAGATCAAATGATCTAATAAAGAAGTATCTTCCTTCTTATTTTATTCTTATTATTTGATCTTTTTCTTTTATTTTAAGATCTTGATCTTGTTCTTAGATTATTGATCTTTTCAGAAAAAATTCTTCTTTTCAAAGGTTTACCTTTTTTCTTCTTTCTTGAATTCTTCTCAAACTTTCTTTTTTAGGAGTTCTCTGAATTCTCTCTCTGTTTTTTTTTCTCTGTGTTTTTCTGTTTCTGTGTGTTTTAGACTTGAAGTCTAGGGGCCTTTATATAGTGCCATTTAGTTTGTTAAATTGGTTAGAAAGATCTTTCTCTGAATGATTTAGGGATTTTTCCCCACCGTTGGATCTTTGATCTAAGGGCTTCTGTTTTACAGAAGACAATCTTCTTGTTTTAACAAGAACAGAAAGATCTTACTGGAATTTTAATTCTGTTTGGCGCAAACGCACCTGCGCTTGACACGTGTCGCGCAGCGCAGAGCGCAGCGCAACTGCGCTGACACGTGTCGCGCAGCGCAGAGCGCAGATCATCTGAAGCGTTGCTTCTTTTATAGAGCCTTGCTCTGACTGAGTGTGCTGCGCTCACTGCGCTGGCGTGTCTAATTTTGACACGTAGCCCTCTGCGCGCAGCGCAGGGGATCTGAAGTATTGCTTCATTTATTTTAATTTTAATTTTCACTTTAATTTTCAAAACATAGTTTTGCTCTGATTGGGGGAAATAGAAGCGTTGCTTCGTTTCCCGCCTTGGAATTTGAACAAAGATTTGCTCTGATTGGGGTAAACAAATGCCCCCCCACCGTTGCGCTTACGTGATCCCAAACGTGAGCGCAGCAGTGGCAGAATTCCAACCGTTGCGGCAACTTTTGAAAGTTGAGAGGGTTCTCAATGCCTATAAATAGGACCTTTGGTCCCTCAACAGATGATTATCATCTTCAAAAAAGAAATTTTACTTTCAGAATCTTAAAGCCCTGCCCTTTATTTTCAAGAACTCCAAGAGTTAAACTCTTAAAACTTTTAGGTAAAAATTTTAATTTAAATTAAATTAAATTAAATTAATTTTCATTGACAGAGCCTTGCTCTCAATAGATCCCTGATCTAAAAGAAACCCATTTAGGGTTTCACTCAGCAGAGCTTTGCTCTATAGGTCTAAAGGGATCTAAAGAGAACTAAAGGGGACCCTATTAGGGTTCCATTAATAGAGCTCTGCTCTCTAAAAGATTTTCCTTGCATTTTCTTAATTCATTGATGGAGCTTTGCTCCTTCCAAATCATATGGAGGAACTCTTAAGAGCTTTTCATGGATCTTGGAGGTTAAAAATGGAACTTTATTTTTGATGAATTATATCATCTTTTTAGAGCATAACTCTCCATGTTCTCGGGGGCCTTCTTTAACTTCCCTTCATAATTGACTTTGACAGGTGTCACTCCTGTCTGTAGAGTATTGTCCTCAAGGATTTTAACTTCCTGTACATGTCTTGAATAAAAAAAATTACTTAATCAGTCTGTTTGATAATTTTGTTGATTCTCTTTTATAGGAGTAATGGAAGCCCACATGTACGATCTCAACGAGATTATTTCTTATGGAGACATCCGCCGACTCGGCCGTTCTCAGAACTAAGAATTTACCAACGCCGAGTGTGCTGAAATCATGAGCCGCTTCGACGCATACCACGGTCAACTGCTTCCTCAGCGCTCCCCTCTCCTGAAGCTTATTGTGGGAGCAATTTGGGAAGCACTTCCCCTATTCTTTACCGGCGTGCCGCTTAGGGAATTGGACGCCGCCGAGGACAAGGTGCACTCAGTATACCTAATAAACTTAATCTCGAAGAGACGGCGAGACAATCTTGTCGATCTCTTGCACCGGGCCTTTCAACAGTCCGCCATTCTTGCTGCCTATCGGAGGGTGGAGGACATCAGTGGGGATCCCGACGCCCGTGCTCGCGAAAGGAAACACACCAGGATGGTTCGCCAAGCTTGGAAAGTCTTGGACAAGGTCACTTTCGAGTTCCTCAATCCCTGTCCAGGATCTGAGGTTCTGCCGTTGTAATCATTTGAATAATGTCTTTGTCTATTCCTTTATGATTGTAAGAACCCTTTGCAATATGAATGGAAAATTTCTCATTTCAGCTTGTCTTATTTCTCGTTCTGAGTCTTTTACACATGCATGAATGGAGGTGTCTCAAACGCTTGATCAAATGCAAATCGGATGTTCTTTCTGTCGCTTTCTTCTTTCTTTTATTATCAACATGTTACCTTAGTAAACATGGTCGACGGATGGTAGAGCGAGCATCCTGTATTGGCTCCTTCAAGAGGTAGTGATGGCTTAGGCCGTAGGTTCAGATCTGCTACCTAAGACTTTTCAACTCTATGAGCCGTGAGGGTCTCATAAAGAATTTTCTCCCTACGGATCGAGAGGATCTCGTAGGTGTATTTTCTCCTTAGGAATCGTGAGTGCGTTTTCTCTTATAAGTCGTAAGGATCTTATAAGAGAATTTTCCCCTCTTATGAGTCGAGAGGACCCGTAAGCGGTTGTTTCCCTCCTTGTCGAGATTCGACTTTGTAGAGTGTGACCCGTGGATAGTATGCAAGAGTCCATTTTTGGATCGACTTGCAGGGTCCCAGTGCCTAGAAAACAGGTTTTTTAATCTCCGCTGCCTAAGGCTTTTCCTCACGAGTCGAGACGAATCGAGTATTTCTCGCAAGAATATCCTAACGTCACAGTTAACCTCTGCTCTTTACGACAGAGGTCCGTTCGGGTCTGTGGTACTTAGGGTTTTGGCTGTCGTACCGTCGCGTTGGCTGATAGATTCCTCGATATGCAATCTTGCTGTTCGAGTAGCCTTGCGTTTGTCGTGCCTCTGATCCCTTCAGGGGCTGGACAAGACGTCTTCAAGTAATCTTCCAGGTAATATTACCGTCGAAAGAGCAAGCGTAGGGATATTCCATGTCACTTTTTACTTGAGGTCAGGTTCATTTTGGAGAGCCCCGATGAGTCATAACTACTCCGCGCTGGGGTGGGATGATCTCCGATAGTCTTTCAGGCTTTATATGACTTGCCGTCAAGACCCTGAAGCTAAGAATTTGGCCTTTGCTTCGTTTGCTGGTATTGCGTCCTCTATATCGAGACGAATGTCGCGGTTGTCTCTAGGTTGTTGGTGAACCATCGAGGTTTGGAACTAGGGACTTTGCCGTGGCTCCGCTGTTTGATTGTCGCGTCTGAATCCTGTTGAAGGAAGAACGCTGGGGTGACATCTCGTCTGCTGTATCGAGACGAACGTCGAGGTGGTGACCACTCCGCACTGGTGCGAGATGATCTCCGATTGTCTTTCAGGCTTTATATGACTTGCCGTTAAGACCCTGAAGCTAGGGATTTGGCCTTTGCTTCGTTAGCTGGCATCGCGTCCTCTATATCGAGACGAATGTCGCGGTTGTCTCTAAATTGTTGATGAACCGTCGAGGTTTGGAACTAGGGACTTTGTCGTGGCTCCGCTATTTGATGATGTTGCGTCTGCTGTATCGAAACGAACGTCGAGATGTTGACCATTCCATACTGGTGTGAAATGATCTTCGGTTGTCTTTCAGGCTTTATATAACTTGCCGTTAAGACGATGAAGCTAGGAATTTGGCCTTTGCTTCGCTTGCTGGCATCGCGTCTGCTGTATCGAGACGAATGCAGCGGTTGTCTTTAGGTTGTTGATGAACCGTCGAGGTTTGGAACTAGGGACTTTGCCGTGGCTTCGCTGTTTGATGATATTGCGTCTGCTGTGTTGAAACGAACGTCGAGGTGGTGACCACTCCGCTCTGGTGTGAGATGATCTCCGGATGTTTTTCAGGCTTTATATGATTTGCCGTCAAGACTTTGAAGTTAGGAATTTGTCCTTTGCTTCGTTTGCTTTGGCGTGTCCGAATCCTGTTGGGGGAAGGACGCTGTAGTGACATCTCGTCTGTTGTATCGAGACGAATGCCGGGGTGGAGCTGGGATTTTGCCGTTACTCCGCTTGTTTGACTATGGGGTCTTTCGTTGCCGTTGCATCTGCATCTTGCTGGACTGCGAAGGAACGCCTTTATTGATTCTTTAGGCTGTAGATATTGCCGTTAAGATTCGAAACTAGGGACTATGTCGTGGCTCCGTTTCATTGCGACTCTGAGGTCGGTTGTTGACGTCATGTCTGCATCTGGTTAGAGTGAAGAGAAACACCGTTAGCGATCTCTAAGTTGTCGATATCGACGTCGAGACCCTGAAGCTAGGGATCTTCTTTTGCTCCGTTTGTTGACATCGTGTCTGCAATATTGCGACAAATGTCGAGGTTGTCTCTAGGTTGTCTGTGAACCGTCGAGATTTGGCTTCTCTTTCTGGCGGATCCTGTTGGGAAGGTATGGTTCTCTTTTTGTTTATGCCCCTGGATTGTATACAGGGATCGATGTGATCTCACCTGTAGGGCAAAAAGTTTCATTCTTTCATCATTCATTTTTTTTTATTCTTTCCACGACGCTCTATCATTTCAGCTTTTTATATCGCGAAAATCGTGATTGCCCCATCATTTCGGCTATCTTTTCGCGGTGCCCAATCATTTCGGCTGTTTATTTTATTTTTACTCGCTGGTTTTTATTGCGAGTCGCCCAACCATTTCGGCTATTTTGCATGCATACATTTTTACTTGCTGCTTTTTATTGTAAATTGCCTCACCATTTCGGCTATTTTGCATGCAGACATTTTTACTTGCTGTTTTTTTTTTGCAAGTTGCCCCATCATTTCGGCTATTTCATATGCATTTTTTATTCGCTGATTTTTTTTATCGCGAGTGTGGAACTTGGAATCTGATGCCAATCCTAGCATCAGCATTGCTACAACTGGAATATTAGCAGGAGCGAATCATCATTTGCCATGAAAGGGCTTGGAATTTGATACCGGTTTAGGCATCAGCATCGCTACAACTGGAATATTGCCAGGAGCGAATCATCATTTGCCTCTGTCGATGTTGAACAAAGGTGGCTTAGTAAACAGGGTTAGGATCCTGTCAACTAAGGCTTTTGACTTCATGAGCCGTAAGGGTCTCACAAAGGTATTCCTCCCTACGAATCGTGAGGATCTCGTAGGTGTGTTTTCTCCTTAGAAATCGTGAGGATTCCTAAGTGTATGTTCCCCTGTAAGTCGTAAGGATCTTACAAAAGGGTTTTCTCCTTACAAGTCGAGAGGACTTATAAGGGTTGTTCACTATATGGACATATCCCCAGTTACGGGTGAGACTTGGTTAGGGAAAAGTTTATTCGCGCCCGTGGATTGTATACAAGGGTCAGTATTGAGCCACTTGTAGGGCAATATCGAAAGTTGTGGGGGTTTCTTAAGAACAGGTTAAGGTCTCCGTAACTTAAGACTTTCAAATCTTATGAGCCGTGAGGGTCCCATAAGAGAGTTCTCCTTACGAGTCGTAAGGATCTCGCAAGTGTAATTTCTCCTTAGGAATCGTGAGGATCCCTAAGTGTGTTGCTCCCTTGTGAGTCGTAAAGATCTCACGCGGGCGGTTTCTCCTTACAAGGTCGAGATGACCCTGCAAGTGTCTTGTTCCCCTCCGAAGGACGGCGCACAAGACTGCGATGTCCTGACGCTGAGATTCGGGACAGATGCTATTTGGTTTTATCCGTCCACCTCTCCGAAAATGCCAAGTTGATTTATGGCACCGTGTATCGTAGGGTTTAAACGGATGCGGCCGATATAGCAGACTTCGTCAGATTCCCCCTCGCTTGAGGGGTTTTTGATTGTGGGGACGCTCTTCCCTGCAGGCGCAAGCCCCTGCAGTTAATTACGCTACCGCATCGCGGTAACAACTTTCTCCTTCTCCAGAATTTCACTTCGTGTCGTGTGTGTTTGTTTTGTTTGTGGTTGCCCGTGGATTGTATATGGAGACTGAGTAATGCCGTCGTCCGTAGGACGTGGATTAGTCCAAATCCGTATTTATTTAGATTTGGGTTTGGTGTTTTTAGTTTAAGGATGCATTAGTCGCGTTGCGACTAAGATCAACTTAAACGTTCGTTAAGGATACGATAGTCCTGTTTGAGACTAAGATCAACTTAACGTGATAATCCATTTAATATCTGGCCATCGGGACTCGTCACCTCTCTAACGTCGTTGAAGGATTACAACGGCGGATGTCAGAGGAGTTCAGAGATGTACCCTTGAACCAAGGTTGATTTGGAGTTTTATAGTCCGTTTGAATGTTTAAGGATACGTTAGCCGTATTTGGGGGCTAAGATCAACTTAAACGGGATCGTTTAGATCAGGCAAAAGAGCATTTGGAGGCTCTATTGTTCCAGTTTAGGGACGTAGTGGTCCATAGGTAGTTTAGGGACGTTGCGGTCCATGCTCCAGTTTAGGGACATTGCGGTCCATGCTCCAGTTTAGGGACGTGGTGGTCCGCCATTAGTTTAGGGACGTTTCGGTCCATGTTCCAGTTTAGGGACGTGGTGGTCCAACATTAGTTTAAGGACGTTCCGGTCCAGCATTAGTTTAGGGACGTTTCGGTCCGATATTAGTTTAAGGACGTTTCGGTCCGATATTAGTTTAGGGACGTTTCGGTCCAATATTAGTTTAAGGACGTTTCGGTCCACGAGTTTAAGGACCCCGCAGTCCATATTGATGTGTGGTCGTTGGGACCCGTCACCTCTTTGACGTCGTTGAGGAATTACAACGATGGATGTCAAAGGAGTTCGGAGATGTACCCTCGAACCGGATATAAATTGATTTAGGAGAGCCATTTTGCTCAGTCAATTTAATTTAAGGACTTATGGCCACGATTGGGCTAAGTCCAGTTGAAAATGTCCAACATTTTATTTGCTTTTTGCATTGCATTTCTTTTTATTTTTATTTGGGCTTTGCCCAGAAAGGATGCAGAGCATCAATTTGTTTTGGGTTTTGCCCTTTATAAATGATGCAGGGCATCAAATTCATTTGGGCTCTGCCCTTTTATTGCTTTGCAATTTATTTTGGCCTGTTAAGTCTTTTTGACTTGGGCCTGGCCCTTCAAGTAATGCATTGCATTTGTGCAAAGCACTATTAATTTGAGAATCTTTTAGATTCAAGAACCGATGGTTCATAAAAGAAGTGCAAAGCACTATTTGATCCCTTGATCTAAATTTGGATCAAAGAAAAACAAGTTTTTCCTTGTTTCAGAGAACCAAAGGTTTATAGCAAGTGCAAGGCACTATTTTTTATTTTTTATTTTTTATTTTTATTTTTTATTTCTTCAAATATTTATTGAAGATCAATGATCTTGTTCTTAGATCAATGATCTGTTCATAAGAGAATTTTCTCTTCTATCAAAGGTTTTACCTTCTGTTGTTCTTGAGGAGTTCTTGAGAATTCTCTTCTCTCTTTTTTTTTAAGATGTTCATCCCTTTGAATTGAGGTCTGGGGTCCTTTTTATAGTGCCCATAAATTAGTTAAATTTGTTAAAGAGATCTTTTTCTGAGTGATTTGGGGAATTTTCCCCACCGTTTGATCTTTGATCCAAAGGTCTCTGCTTTACAGAAGAAAATCTTCTTGTTTTTAACAAGAACAGAAAAGATTTATTCTGTTTTGCGCAACTCTTTTAGCGCGTGACGCGTGTTGAGCAGCGCAGCGCTTGCGCAGCTGCGCAGACACGTGTCGCGCAGCGCAGCGCTTGCGCAACTGAAAGTTGTTTCTTTTACTTTTACTTTTTTTTTTAAAAGAGCCCTGCTCTGATTGGACGCACCGCCTTGGGCGTTGTGCTGTCGTATCAACTTCTGACATATGGCGCGTTGCGCGCAGCGCACGGTATTTGAAGCGTTGCTTCAAAATTTGAATTTTTTTGAATTTTTTTTGAAATTTAAACAGATCCTTGCTCTGATTGGGGAAACAAATGCCCCCCACCGTTGCGCTCACGTGGCGCGCACGTGAGTGTAGCGGTGGCAAGACCTCAGCCTTTGGATCAACTGATAAGTTGAAGGGGCGCAAGCGCCTATAAATAGGACTCTTGGTCCTTAGAAAATTCGTACAACTTTTAAGAATTTTGATTCTCAGAGCCTTCCTCCTACCTAAGAATTTTCAAAGCCTTGCTCTTGTTCTTTCCCCAAGAACTTCAAAGTTCAGAACTTAGAATCACTCTAGGTAATTTAAATTAAATTTAATTTAATTAACAGAGCTTTGCTCTTATAGACCTTTGATCTAAAGGAAAACCCCTTTAGAGTTTCATCACCAGAGCCCTGCTCTCAAAAACTTACAGATCTACAGAGATTTTGTCCATAGGTTTTAACCCATGAACAGAGTTTTGCTCTTGGATCAAATGTAGATCTTTTTAGATCTGAAAAAATGAAGAATTTTTCATAAGTTTTCATGGATTCTTCAATATTCCGAAATTTTAATTCTTTTAAGTGTGTTAACAAAATTTGATGGACCTTTCTATTATTACCAAAGAGCTATGCTCTTTTGAGGAATCTTGTTCCCCTGAGACCAGAGTTTGACAAATGTCACTCTGTGACAGAGCTTTGCTCTAAAAGAAGAGATTTTCTCCTTGTCTCTAGGGATTTCCCATCAATGAGGATATTCTTTGTGGATCTTTTTCCATGAATTGACAGTCTCATCTAATGATGGGATTGTCTTATTAAATGATGCACCGTCATCCAGATTTTGTGGGTCCCCTTTGGTCCCCTACCCACTGTATCACAGTGTGGAGTAAGATTTTAAAATGCCAAGCGTTAGAACACTAAACGATTATTTTTGTCTTTCCACAGGAAACATGTCTGACGACTTGTCTTTCCCCTTTGTTCGCTCGGAAGGAGGGTTCCCTCATTCGCCAGTGGACCGGGTGGCGCTCGCTCTTATTAAGGATCATGACCCCGAGTGCAAAAAACTCCACCTGTGGGAGAGGTGGTACAGCCAGATCATCCAGGGTCGCCGCAGTTTCAGTTTTGCCATGCCGTCTGAACCCATAACTCCAATCCCCTATGCCGATGAACCTCCAGCGAAGTATGCCGTGGAGGTTAAATATTGGAATTCGGATGACCTCCTCCAACCCGCAATTGGTGCTATTTCCGTGCAACCGCCGCCGGCAATAGATATTTTAGGAAGGCGAATCTGTCAGGGTGAAGCACGCCGTTGGGGACAGGCCTATAATATTGGGTTAATGCCGCGACCGCCCGCCGGATACTTGCAGTGGGCCCGATACATCTTATCGGCGAAAAGGACTCATCTAATGAAGATTGGGTTGTATTCGGCCATATACGTCTCGCTCTTCGAGTATCCTTCTCCTCCAACGTGGTGGATCAAAGCCTTTATCGAACAATGGAATATCCCCACCCACACTTTCTTGATGGCAGATAGGGAGGTCTCAATTTCCTTGGAGGAGTTTGCCGAGCTTTCGGGTTTACCGATGAGGGGGGAACATTACGAGGAGTTGCTACCTCCTGACGAATACGTTTTTGTCACCAAGCCGCTGGTGTTTGACCTAACTCCGGAAAATGCCGTCCAGCATCAGTATCCGGGCCTAGTGAAGATGCTGGAGATCTACGAAGGACTCCATCTGGAATTGGGTGACCGGGGCGTCAGTTTCGCAGATTTTATTGCCCGCTTCATTCGCCCGGAGCTCCTATCAGAGCGGAGTGAGAAGTTTGCCCAGCTCGATGATCCTTTCGGCTTCGGCTTAGACCGCCGACCCACATTGGAGGATGACCACAAGGACTTTTATCTCCCCGGCACCGCCGTCGTCCCTTTCTCAGAAATCGCCGTCCCGGGCATGGATGAGGAGACCTTTTTTATTGGGTTCTTGGGTTTGTGGCTGTGCAGCTTTGCGCTTCCCATGCACCCGCATCACATGCGGCTCTCCGTCTTTTACCCAGCGCATCGGATGGTTGCTGGTTTACAGTTATCGGTAGGGATCGCCGGGCTGGCCTACCTTTATAAAGGACTTAGCGTAGCGGCGGACGCTAGTGAGCCGGGGGTGCAGCCCGCTAACTTTCCGACGCATTATTTCACCTCCTGGATGGAAATGCACGTGCAAGGGGTTTTCGGTGTCCATAAGATCCCTCCGTTCTTTGAGAAATGCAGACTCCCGAGAGTCATGCGGTTGGTCGGCGCTTCAATTGTGTTTGCACCCCCACGGGAGTCTAGGGGGATGCTCCTTCGTCCACATCTGGTCGGAGCGAAGATCTCCTTTGTGGATAAGGTTATAACCATAGGCTCAGAGACTGCTAAGTCAGTAGTGCCACTGCGCGATGATTTCAAGGATGGGGCTTCCGTATTGAAGGCTCGGGAAATCCTCCACCTCTACTCCATTCGGCCGGGCTATCTAGTGTTTAGGCAGAACGAGACCGCACTTTTCATGAGGTATAACCCGCACCGGTTTGCTCAGCAATCGAGCTACAACCAAGGGATCCCGCTGGAAGCTTTCTTGGAAAAGCCTGTGGTCAGCCGAGAGGGGATGAAGAATGCAATGCACCATTTCACATGGCTTAACACGGGTTCCTATTTCTTCATTAGTGAACCCAGCTGTGTCCCTAAGATGCTTAACACGTACGTGGCTTGGTATGCGCATGCGATGGGCCCAATTATCTTAACGGAGAAGCGTATACTGGTTGACCGTAGGGGTGCGCCTCCTGGCGGTGATCGCAAGGCCCCCTTGCAACCAAGGATCCCGGTCATTCCTCCGTTGAAAGATGCCGGAGTCGACCGACCACGCGTGTTGAGCCCCCCGCGTGGATTGCCGCTGTCTGCTACCGTGAATGCACCACAGGCGCCCCGTGTTCCTACGAAGACGGTTAGTGTTATATCGCCAGAGTCCGGCGTAGGAGCGGATATCGGGACCCGCCGCCCCAAGGTGACTGCCAAGCGCAAATCAATTCCAGGTGCATCTAGAGCTGGCGGGCAAAAGAAGAAGAAGTCGATCCTTTCTCTCGACGCGATCCTGAATTTAGAGCCTGAGGCCCCTCTTACCAAAGGAATAAGTGAATATGGCAGCAATAAGGGCTTCTTGGTAGACCCTGCAGATACCAATTTGGCGGCCGCTATTGCAGCTTCTGAGTGATCAGCAAGGCTCGAAGCGATGTTAAGCAAACTCACGGAGTCAGGTGATCCTTAGCCGCTTTCCTCATCATTTCATCGCATTTTTTTATCATTATTCTTGACTAATACTTTTCCCATTTTCAACAGGTGTCTCTACCGAAGAAGCTATTGCTGCCTCTTTGAAAACCTTCCAAGAGGAGGAGGAGAAACGTGCTCTAGCAGGCGTTGGTACGTTCCACCCCCTTTTCTTTCATCAGAAAAATTTGTTATCTCTTCTGATGGTCAACTTAACCTTCTTCCTTTGTTTCTTTGTAGGGGCTATCTCAGTTAATGCGGGGGTCCTTCCCAAGTCTATTATTGACGTCCCGGTCTCGTCGGGGCTGCTGCAAGAGCCTCGACTTGACAAAACGACGAGGGATGCCTTGAAAAATTTGGAGGCATCCCTACTCACGGACGAAGACGCCTCAATGAGAGAGGCTCTGGTGAGGTCCGTCTCAATGGCCCAGGAGGAGAGAAAACGGCTGAGGCGCGAGGCGAAGGCGCGTCGGACTGCTTTGGCTATGGGAGCGGGCCCAAGCATCGTCCCTCGGGCAGATACCCCTTCCGGAGAGGCCCCTGTCGCCCTATCCACTGCTCGCCGACAAGTGGCGCGCGCCGTTCGAAGCGCAAATGATAAGTCCACTTCATGTAACATTTCTTTCAGAATTCTTATTGTGAGAGTTATAATGTCGACGGTTCTTATATCTATTATTTTGCAGGGCCAAGTCCGACCGAGTGTGAGGCGGAGACCGTTGAACCTAGGGGAATAGAGGAGGCGGCTCCCGCCGAACTCGAGCCGACAGCGGGCAACATCGTTGAGGCCATGGAGCCTGGTGCGGAGGTTGAGGGGCCTATAGCTGAGAAGGTCGTTGATGCCGAGCCTGAAGTGGCGGCAGATGAAACGATCATTACAACTGAGTCCGGGGTGATGGCGGACGAGGCACTTGAGGCTGGCGACCTCGTGGTGACGGTAGATGAGCCGATGGGGATAGAGGAGCCTGAGGAAGTAGCGGGTGAGATGGGTACGATTCTTGGGGAAGAGTCAGCCGCTTCCTTCCAAGAGTCCGGCAACGCTCCCATCATTGCCCTCCCCGTCTACGATCTTCTGCCGTCTCCTGGTCGCGCGAGCACGACGACGGTCCCTATTGAGTCGGGTGATGAGGTTACGGGTGGTGGCCTCATGTCGATGGAGGAGGGAATTGCCTCAGTTTCGGCTGGCAGCTCGTCGGGTAAACTTCGAGTTACCATCATTCCCCTTTTTTTTTACATATCTTGCGATCTTTTCTAACAGTTCTGTCTTTGTTTTTAACGCAGGCGCGGCCAACGCCGATGCTCCATTGCTCGAAGGAGCACCGTCAATTACTGCCTTGGCGGTGGTCACCTCCCAGCCTTCCCTTGTGCCATCACGGATGTTTGAAGGTATGGATTTGCGATTCATTAGTTTATCTTTTAACCGCATAACTTATGTACTAACGCCGTACCACTGTGTCTTTTCAGGAGCGCTATTTGATCATCTATATCAAGTGTTGCTTCCACACTTCTCCTTCCTATCCGAACTCGCTTCTCCCTCTAGTGGTGCCGGTGAGTATACTTTCACTTTGATGACTTTATTTCCCCCCCCCTTTTTAGCAATGGGGTGATTTCTGACCTTTCCTCTTCCTTATTGTAGTGCCACGAATTGAAAGAGGGGACGCAAGACCTGCCACGCCACCGGCCCTTCCAGCTTTACCATCTGTTGCAGCTGGTATAATAAATTTCCTTTTTGACGATTCTTTAACATCTCTTGAACCATCGTCTAACCATGTTTTGTTTTGCAGCTATCGTTCTGGCTCCGGTCCCTCTTGAGTCTCGTGTCCTTTCACCGGCAGGCCCTTTCTTGAAACGTCCATCTTCAAAGGGTGCCGTGATGAGTTTGGGCATGCTGAGCGGGTATATCGAAAAGCTTAACGCGGACGCTCTCCCTTCTGCCGCAGATTTCGCTGTGGAAGTTAACCCAATGTTGGCGGCGCTCGTAAACTTTCACAACGAAGGCGTTGTCGAATCTTGGGTTAACCACTGCAGGGAGGTCGAGGCCTGCCTACATCGGCTGGAGTCGATGCGTCCTTCTCCTGAAGTTTTGGCCATAAGCACCCAACGGACAGGTTGGCTCGAACAAAGCACTTCTTATTTCCGTCATTTGGAGCAAGAAGCAGCTTTACGGTTGAAGGAACGTCAGGAATCTTCAAGCGCAACTGCTCGCCTACGCGCTGAAGTTAGGGCGAATGCTGCTGAAGTGAAAGTCGTCTTTGAAGGACTTCTGGAGCGTATTTCTAATGGGCTAGCACTGAAGCGGAAGCTTGATGCCGCCGAGCGTGATGCCCGAGGCCGTGAAGCAGCTCAGCAGGTCGTTGAGGAACAGCTTGCATCCTTCATGCAGCAGCGGGCCCAGGTGGAGGCGGAGGTGGCTGCGGCTGTCACTCAGGAGGAAGCGCTGAAGGAAGTGCGAGAGCAGCTTGTGAATTTATTAAAGACGCTTCCTCTTCAGTAGCTATCCATCCTTGTATCGTTTGTGCTTGTAGATAAAAGGATGTATATACCTATTTTTTTTTGACATAATGTATCCTGTATCCAACCAAGTTTATGAATAAAAGATACACCTTTTTTGTAATGTGTCATTTTCTCCGTCTTTTCTTTCTTTCATTATCAGCATGCCACCTTAGTAACCAAGTTTGACGGATGATTAGAACGAGTATCCTGACTTTCTTAAGAAATAGTGATGGCTTAGGCCGCAGGTTCAGATCTGCTGCCTAAGACTTTTCAACTCTATAAGCCGTGAGGGTCTCATAGAGACTTTTCTCCCTACGGATCGAGAGGATCTCGTAGGTGGGTTTTCTCCTTAGGATTCATGAGGATTCCTAAGTGTGGTTTTCTCTTATAAGTCGTAAGGATCCTATAAGAGAATTTTCCCTCTTACGAGTCGGAGGATTCGTAAGCGGTTGTTTCCCTCCTTGTCGAAAATCGACTTTGGAGAGTGAGACCCGTGAATAGTATGCAAGAGACCATTTTGGATTGACTTGCAGGGCCCCATTGTTCAGGGAGTAAGCTTTTCAATCCTTGCTGCCTGAGACTTCATCTTGCAAGTTGAGACGAACCGGGAATTCTCCCGCAGAGACAGTGGTGGCTCTGCGTGGGTCAAGAGGCTCTCGTCACGGAGTGTTTGTATCCATGAGTCGAGGAGTTTGTTAGGGATTATTTGTTTCCCAAGCGCCAAGGATTATTTGTTTTCTTGGGGTTTGAAACGAGTCGAGGATTCCCACGGAGACGCTGGTGGCTCTGCGAGTCGACGCGGATCAGGAGGCTCTTGTCAAGAAGTGTTTGTATCCGTGAGTCGAGGAGTTTGCTAGGGATTATTTGTTTCCCAAGCGCCAAGGATTATTTGTTTCCTTGGGGTTTGAAACGAGTCGAGAATTCCCACGGAGACGCTGGTGGCTCTGCGAGTCGACGCGGATCAGGAGGCTCTTGTCAAGGAGTGTTTGTATCTGTGAGTCGAGGAGTTTGCTAGGGATTATTTGTTTCCCAAGCGCCAAGGATTATTTGTTTCCTTGGGGTTTGAAACGAGTCGAGGATTCCCATGGAGACGCCGGTGGCTCTGCGAGTCGACGCGGATCAGGAGGCTCTTGTCAAGGAGTGTTTGTATCCGTGAGTCGAGGAGTTTGCTAGGGATTATTTGTTTCCCAAGCGCTAAGGATTATTTGTTTCCTTAGGGTTTGAAACGAGTCGAGGATTCCCACGGAGACGCTGGTGGCTCTGCGAGTCGACGCGGATCAGGAGGCTCTCGTCAAGGAGTGTTTGTATCCGTGAGTCGAGGAGTTTGCTAGGGATTATTTGTTTCCCGAGCGCCAAGGATTATTTGTTTCCTTAGGGTTTGAAACGAGTCGAGGATTCCCACGGAGACGCTGGTGGCTCTGCGAGTCGACGCGGATCAGGAGGCTCTCGTCAAGGAGTGTTTGTATCCGTGAGTCGAGGAGTTTGCTAGGGATTATTTGTTTCCCAAGCGCCAAGGATTATTTGTTTCCTTGGGGTTTGAAACGAGTCGAGGATTCCCACGGAGACGCTGGTGGCTCTGCGAGTCGACGCGGATCAGGAGGCTCTCGTCAAGGAGTGTTTGTATCCGTGAGTCGAGGAGTTTGCTGAAGATACTGGTTTCTTCGGAGTTGGACTGAACCGTCGAGATTTAGCTTCGCCTTCTGGCGGAGCCTGCTGGGAAAGTATGGTTCCCTCTTTGTTTACGCCCTTGGATTGTATACAGGGATCGATGTGATCTTAACTGTAGGGCCAAAGTTTTATCATCATTTTTTTTGTTTTATCTCCGCGATGCTCTATCATTTCAGCTTTTATATCGCGAAGGTCGCGATTGCCCAATCATTTCGGCTATTTTTCGCGGTGCCCAATCATTTCGGCTATTTAATTTATTTTTATTCGCTGTTTTTTTTATTACGAGTTGCCCAATCATTTCGGCTATTTTGCATGCATACATTTTTACTTGCTGCTTTTTCTTGCAAGTTGCCCAATCATTTCGGCTATTCCGTATGCATGTGCGGCCTACTGGCTTTCCGCCGTAAACCTGGAATTAGACACCGATTTCGGCATCAGCACCGCTACAATTGGGATATTGCCAGGAGCGAATCATCATTTGCCTCCGTCGATATCGAACAAAGGTGGCTTAGCGAACAGGGTTAAGGCGCTGTCGACTAAGGCTTTTAACTTCATGAGCTGTAAGGGTCTCACAAAGGTATTTCTCCCTACAAGTCGTGAGGATCTTGTAGGCGTATTTTCTCCTTAGGAATCGTAAGGATTCCTAAGTGCATGTTCCTCTGTAAGTCGTAGGGATCCTACAGGAGGGTTTTCTCCTTGTAAGTCGAGAGGACTTATAAGGGTTGTTCATCATGCGAACATATCCCCAGTCTTAGATGAGACTTGATTAGGGAAATGTTTATTCGCGCCCGTGGATTGTATACAAGGGTCAGTATTGGGCCACTTGTAGGGCAATATCGGAAATTGTGGGGATTGCTTAAGCACAGGTTTAGGTCTCTGTAACTTAAGACTTTCAAATTTTATGAGCCGTGAGGGTCCCATAAGAGAGTTCTCCTTACGAGTCGTGAGGATCTCGCAAGTGTATTTTCTCCTTAGGGATCGTGGGGATCCCTAAGTGTGTTGCTCTCTTGTGAGTCGTAAGGCTCTCACGCGGGTGATTTCTCCTTACAAGGTCGAGAGGACCCTATAAGTGTCTTTTAACGAGATTGCGCCCTTTCGGGTTTTCACAAACACTCGCCGGTAGCCCTGCTGTTTTTACTCACGGAGCCCATTCGGGTTTTCATCCATGCCCATTTTGCTCATGGACGTACCGCTTTTTTATTCTTTTTATTTTTATATATATATATTTTTTACGAGGTCGCGCCCTTTCGGGTTTTCACGAACACTCGCCGGTAGCCCTGCTGTTTTTACTCACGGAGCCCTTTCGGGTTTTCATCCGTGCCCTTTTTGCTTATGGACATAGCGTCTTTATTTATTATAAATTTTTTTTTATTTATATATTTTTTATTCATCTCGTCAGCCTAAGGATGCTGCGGTATTAGTTTAAAGACGTTTCGGTCTGCTATTAGTTTAAGGACATTTCGGTCCGTCATTGAGAAGGCCGGCTACTGCTTATAAAGCTTGAGCTTAGGAAGATAGCGAGTGGACATAGTCGTCGTCATCTATCATTGACCTAGGCCATAGCTCATTAAGCGTAGTATCTCTTTAGGAAGCGACCGTTTATTGGCCTGAAAGGCCTTTCACCGTGCATGTCCATGAGTAGATAGGCCCCACCCTAGTAAACTTTATCTATGATGTATGGGCCTTCATAGTTTGGTTCGAGTTTTCCCCGCTTGGCGCGATTGGGGATCATAGGCCTTTTGACCACTAGCACGAGTTCGCCTTGGCGGAATGTCCTTGGTCGGGTCAATCTTTCATATGAGCGTGTCATCTTTGCTTTATAAGCTTCCAGATTTTGCTATGCTATGAGCCGGGTTTCGTCAAGGGCGTCAAGCTCCTCAAGCCGAAGGTGAGCATTTTCTTCGTCCGTTAGCTCGTGGTGAACTGCCACTCGTAGAGAGGGTAACTCTATCTCGAGGGGGAGTACTGCTTCCGTACCGAACACCAACGCGTATGGCGTTGTGTTCGTGGCCGTCTTGAATGTAGTTCGATATGCCCAAAGAGCTTCTTGCAGTCTTTCGTGCCAATCTTTTTTATTACGGGACACCGTTTTCTTTTTGATTTTTGTCAATGTCTTGTTGAAGGCTTCAGCTAGTCCATTGGCTCGCGGGTTATAAACCGAGGAATATCTCCAGTCTATATTATGCTGTTGCGCGAAACGACTGATCTTGTGGCTTCTGTAAGCTGGCCCGTTATCGGAGATGATCCGTCGCGGAGTTCCAAATCGATATATGACATGCGTCTTGAAGAAGTGGAGGATATTTTCCGTCTTCACCTCTCTTAACGGTACTGCTTCTGCCCATTTAGAGAAGTAGTCAGTCGTCGCCAGGATGAAACGATGTCCCCTAGACGATGTTGGTTCGATAGGGCCAACTATGTCAGTCCCCCACATTTCGAATGGCTAGCTAGCCACCGTTGGATGTAATGGATTTGGGTGCTGGTGGATGAAATCCCCATGAATTTGACACGAGTGACACTGCTTCGCATATTCGAGACAGTCTTGAATCATCGTGGGCCAGTAGTAGCCCATCCGTTTTATCTTCAACTTCATCTTTGGGCCCGCTTGATGAGAACCGCAGAGTCCGTCGTGAACTTCCTGGACGACCCTTTTTGCTTCGTCAGGTCCCAAGCATCTCAACCACAGAGAATCAAACGATCTCTTGTACAGAGTATCGTTGACGAAGGCGAAAGACAGGGCTCGTTTCATGAGCTGATGTCTTGTGGACGCTTCTTCAGGCATTCGGTGGGACTTGAAGTAGTCTATGAAGATTCCTCTCCAATCCTCGGTATTTTCCCAGTCTTTTACTTGCAGGGTCGTCTGCTCGCTCGCTCCTTTTTCTTCGGATGATTCCGGAGATATTTCTGCTGGGGCAAGCACCCGACGGCTTTGTACCACGATTCTAACGTCATCGAGATTCTCGTCAGCCAGTTCTTTAGCAAGTTTGGCCAATGCGTCTGCTTTGCTGTTTTCCGCGCGCGGTATGTTCTCTAAAGTATAAGAGGAGATTTGGGTCAACAGCTGTTGCACCTTTTCACCATACTTCACCAATTCTGGTTTGTATGTTTGGTAGTCACCGTTTACTTGACTAACGACCAGTTGAGAATCCCCGTATATGAGGAGGTTTTCAATTCCCATGTCGATGGCGATCTCAAGACCTGCTATCAAGGCTTCATATTCAGCTTCATTGTTTGTCCTCGGCTCTGTTAAGGAGAATGCGAAGCGTATTATCCCTCCTTGTGGAGTTACAAAGATGAGGCCTACCCCCGATTTGATTATAGGGGTGTTTTGTTTGCGCTTCTTCATGAAAGATGCGCCATCAAAATAGAGTTCCCATCGGGTATCACCACCGTCGATTGCATCAAACGCATGTTCGTCTGGAAGATCGCAATTTAGAGGAGAATCGGCGGGTATGGGATGTTCAGCGAGGAAGTCGGCGATGGCCTGGCCTTTCACTGCTTTGAGAGGTTGATACGTGATCGAAAACTCCATCAAGAGTAGGGCCCATTTAGCGAGTCGTCCCGTCAATATGGCCTTTGACATTAAGTACTTAAGAGGGTCCACCTTCGAAATGAGACGGACCTCATGCGCCAACGCATAGTGCTTGAGCTTTGTTATCGCGAAGATCAACGCTAGGCAGTGTTTTTCAATGGGGGAGTAGTTACTTTCTGCCCCCAGCAGAACTCGACTTAAGTAGTAGAGTGCTCTTTCTTTCCCTTGATCGTTCTCTTGTGCCCATAATGCGCCTAAGGAACCTTCGAGGGCGGTTGTATAAAGAATGAGAGGCTTTCCCTTAACCGGAGCAGCCAACACTGGAGGGTTTTGCAGGTACTGTTTGATCTCGTCTAGTGCGCTTTGGCACTTTTGATCCCAGACGAACGGGGTTCCTTTCTTCATCAGGTGGCTGTAAGGACGGCACTTGCCTGAAAGATTGGCTATGAATCGCCGTATGTATGCGAGTTTCCCTTGGAGAGATCGCAACTGTTTAAGGGTTCTTGGCGGAGGCATTTCCATGATCGCTTTGATCTTTGACGGATCTATTTCAATATCTCGGTGTCGAACAATGAATCCCAGGAATTTGCCTGAGGAAACTCCGAATGCACACTTAAGAGGGTTCATCTTCAAGTTGTATTGTCGAAGGCGTTGAAATACGGTCTTCAGATGCTCGAGATGTTCCTCATATGATTTGCTTTTAACAACGAGGTCGTCGATATAGCATTCGACGATCTCGTGTATAAGGTCATCGAAGATCTTCGTCATGGCTCTTTGATAGGTGGCACCGGCGTTCTTTAAACCGAAGGGCATCACCTTGTAGCAGAATATACCTAGAGGGGTCCTGAAGGCTGTGTGCTTATGGTCTTCGGGATGCATCTTTATCTGGTTATACCCCGATGAGCCGTCCATGAAGGAGAAAATCTCATGCGTGGACGTATTGTCTATCATCAGTTCGGTGACTGGCACTGGGAAATCGTCTTTCGGACAAGCTTTATTAAGATCCCGAAAGTCCACACATATGCGCACCGTCCCATTTTTCTTCATCACCGGGACGATGTTAGCGATCCATTCAGGGTATTGAACTTCCTGGATGAAGCCAGAGTCGATCAGCTTTTTGACCTCGGCGTTGATGCTCATTTCAAGCTCGAGTCGCATTCTTCTCGGCGCCTGTTTGACTGGCTTGATGTTTGGGGATATTGCCAATCTGTGTACAGCAATTTCTGGATCTAGTCCCGGCATTTCGGAATAGTTCCACGCGAAGCAATCTCTATACTGTAGGAGCACGTCTTTCAACGCGGTCACCCTTTCTTCAGATAGCAGCTCGCTGATGAATGTCGGTCGCGGGTCGTCTAGCGTTCCCAATTCAATTTTCTTGAGGTTATCCGCAGTGGTATGGATCCCATCTTCCAGTTCTTTTGGCGCTGGTGGGAATCCTGAGATTATCTCGTCGCTGCTATTTTCGAAGCACCAAGGGAGCTCATCTATGTCCTCGGGCTCTTCTTTTAATATTGTAATCATGTGACAGGTGCGAATTCGCTTCCAATCCCAATGTGGAACTGGTTCTTCTTTCGTGGCCTTGGGCTCGTGCTTCTGAGGCGGCGTTACCTTCCAGTTTTCAGACAGAGTGAACTTGCCGAGTTGGTACTGATCTTCGACCCAATTCTTAAAGGTGAAGCAGTCTTCGAGCGGGTGCCCTATTACTCGATGGTAAGAGCAATAGTTTGGGTCAGAGACTTCGCCTGCCTGTTCGGGGTCTTTGGACTCCGGCAGTGTAAGTATTTGATGCTTTAGGGCAAGATCAAGTATCTTCTTCGTCTTTTCCCAAGGGAACGAGTACGCTCGACCCATTTTCTTCATGAGGGATAGATCAATAACGCTCGACTCCCGTTTGCGTGGCTTCTTAGCCCTGCTTTGTTGTTGTTGAGCGCCTTTTTGGCCTTTCGACTTATTTCTGCTTTTGAGCTGAGCCTTCTTTATAACAGGTCGATAAGGAGCGGCATTTTCATCCTTTACGGCCTGTTGGAGAAGGCGTTGCATCTTGGCTTTCTCGTAGATGGCCGTCTCACGGTTGTGATCATCTCGGACTTTTTGACCAGCTTTCTTTATAAGTTTGTCCATTTGTTCCTCGAACGACGGACTGGGTTCCTTTGCATCTGGAACTTTCACTAGCTTAGGATTAGCGTCCTCCCATTGAGTATCCGCTTCTTTATCAAGGTCATACACGACGTAGCAGCCGGGTAGTAACTCTAGTTTCTTTGACCGGATGTATCCAAGCCCTTTTGTTTCCATTCTCCCACTAGGCAGTTTGCGTTGAGTCCCGGGAACGTTCCATACCCCGTCATAGAATTTGGCCTCTCTAACGGTCTGTTTGAAAGATATCCCCTGGCGTTTCAGCAGCTTCTTCAAACCCTCTGTATAATATCTGGGAAGACGGATAGGCTGAAGCCTGTCGAGCGCAGGATCCGCGCCATGCCAGATTTCTTTTTTCACTTTGGTTTCTTCAGAGCGGTAAAATAGAATTGCTTTTTCACTTTCTCGTTTGGGAGGGATATAGAATGTCCGCAGCTCTTCTATACTGTAGATATTAAGTGTATCCAGTTCTTTATAATGCTCAGGCGGCACCATGACGACTTGCAGGCGTTGCTCTTCGTCAGCGGACATTTGTATTAAAGGTCGAGCAGAGAATACGGCATGGATTTCATCTTCCGAGTCGCTGCCAAAGATTAATGTAGGAGCTGATGGTCCCGGCTTGTTGTGTTGGGGCGGATCCGAATAAACCATCTCCTCTTCTTCCTCAGTATCACTACCGAAGACAGGGATGGTAGCGTTAGTTTTATTCTCCGGCTTGTGACACTTCTCCGTGTCTTCGAAATCCGGTAAGAAGTATTTGGCATCTTCATATTTGCGGACCTCGTTCACAGAGAAAGGGTTCAGTTCTCCCGTCATGGTATACTCGAAACCATCCTTAAAATACTTCATACACTGATGTTGTGTAGAAGGGATGGTGTTGTACTCGTGTAACCATGGTCGGCCGACCAAAGCGTTGTAGCATGTCTTGGCGTCTATGACGTGGAACTTAATGTCCGTGACGAGTAGCCCGAAGCGTAGTGTCAGTATCACAGATCCAAGAGTCTTTGACGATTGGGAGTCGAACCCGGAGATGGTGATCTTGTCCCGAGCAAGGTGCTGGACGCTCATGCAGATTTCCTTCAACACCCGCACGTTGAGTAGGTTAACAGACGACCCGTTATCGATCAGGATTTTGCCTATCTTTATATCATGGCAGTATCCCGAGACATAGAGAGGGCGATTGTGTTCGCACGTCCCAAGTAGAAGGTCTTCATCGCCAAAAGTAACATCGGCCGTGTGCACCTCCTCCAATTCATCCTTCATCTTTTTCTCGGCCAGGCATGCTTGGAATTGTTCTGGGTCTTGGAGCGCCTTAATCAACGAATCTCTCGCCTCCTTTGATAGCAAAAGGGCGTCAAGAATGCTGAGCTGTGAGGGCAGCTTCCTCAGATGTGCCAAGACGTTGTAATCCACCTTATTCTTCTTTGGTGGGTCTTTGGCAGCTAGCTCTTCCACCACTTGGTCATCTAAGATGATATCTTCAGAGACCTTTTCTTTCCCTTTATCTTTCCTGTTCGAGGGTCCGTGGTTCTTTTCGGGCAGCAAGCGATTACGTAGCCGGATATTTTCGTAAACCCTTGGTTCTTCTTCTGTTCTCGAAGCGGACTCTTTAAAGAGAGGGGCAAGTTCTAGTTCTTCATCAGAATCACTCCCGAATGTAGGCACTTGTGATCCACCAGCGTTAACCATGCAACAACCTCCAACAGTTCTTTTAAGCCTTTCGGTCATATTTCTTTGCTCTCGACGAGCTTTACGCTTTTCCCTCTTAAAGTGTTGTCGGTGAGCAACGTATCCTTGCCACCATCTATCGAAAGCTTTGCACTCTTGAGTGGGGTGCGAAATCTTTTGATTATATAAGAAATAAGACGGGTGCATTTTCGCTTCACCGGTAATTTCTTCTTTGGAGGATGGCAGCTTCATGCCCATTGATATGGCCTTAGCAAACTTCTTTCTCATCTTGAATTGGCTTTTGTCGGTAGCGGGGGTGTTTAGCTCCACCGGGATCGTCTTAGCTCCTTCATCAAGTCGCTGGCACTTGGCCCTTCCAAATATAGCCGCCTCGCGCTCCCGATTAGCTTTACTTTTCAACCGAGCTTCATTAAGGAATGCGTCGATTATTTCCTCCGGTGGGCCCAGAACTTTTGGTTCAGGATCTGCCCCCGGCTTTTCAGTGCAAGGAGTCTCCTCCTCATTTGTGACCGAATGGGAAATCATATGACTCGGATTCATCCGATGAACTTCCTTCTTCATCTTCTTCTTGAAAAACGTGATTGAGGAATTCTTGGAGCGTAATGGGAGTCCGTGCCTTTTGATTATATTCCTCCAACGCGTCAATTTGCCTTTGTAAGTCCGTGCGCCTATCGTCAGGCTTCACGGGCTTCTTAGATTTCTTCTTCTTCTTTTTTGAAGATTTTGACGGTTGGCTGCAAGTGTTTGAGCCACCACCATCGATCTTTGGAGTTGGACGTGGCTTCAACATCCCTTCAATGACCTGCGGTTCCAACGGGTTCTTCCACTTGATCGCTGGACATGTCTGAAGATCGTTTAGCATCCTCTTTGTCTTGGCTGATAATACAACCTCCCAAGGAGCTTCTTCAATGACGGAGCATGTTGCCCCCGGCGTATTCGTCCCCTTAGAGGTGTGGGGCTGCGGGGGATCCACCTTCCATTTGTCAGATAACGCGAACTTGCCCTGTCGGTACTGGTTTTCAAGCCAATTCTTGAAAACGTAGCAATCTTCAATCGGATGGCCTAGTACTCGATGGTAAGGACAGTAGTTGGGCTCGTTGACGTCACTTGGTTGCAATGGACGTTTTGGATCCGGCAGATTTATGAGTCTGTTGCGCAAAGCCAGCTCGAATAACCTCCTCGTTTTATCGCGGGGAAAGGAATAAGGACGTCCCATCCTATCCTCAAGGGGCACGTACGGTCGCATATTATTTTGACGAGCAACCGGCTTCGAGTCGCTCGGTTGTTGTTGAGCATTAGCGACGACGATCGCTTTTCCCTTCACTTTGTCATTCCGGGAGTCCGGCCTTGGGAGAGGAGGTTTATGGCCCATTTGATCCATTTGCGCTAGTTTGTCAATCAAGGCCTGGAAAGTAGTTGGCTTGAAAAACATCATGAATTGCGAGATGGTTGCTTGTGGATCGAGGGTTCCCACAAACATACCCACTGCGGGAGCTTCTTCAATGCGCTGCTCGCACTTCGACCATAGATTCCGCCATCGTAAAGCGTACTGAACCCATGTCTCGCCGGGTTTTATCCTGGCGTTAATCAGTGCCGTCATCGGGGTACGTTCACTGGCGCTTGCAAAAGGTTGAGTAAACAGCAGCTCCATCTCCGTGAAGGTTTTAATAGAGTCGTTGGGGAGCTCCGAGTACCATTCGAATGCCGTATCTGATAAGCTCCCAACAAACTGGCGGAGCAACAACTTGTCGTCACCACCGGTGTTGCCGCAGAGTGCCCTGAACTGGGCAACATGCTGGTGAGGATTGCCCGTCCCTTTGTAGACATGGAACTTGGGAATTGTGTAACCGGGTGGGTACTTGATTTGATCGTACCAACTCGGATATGGTCTTCCCGTTTTCACGACCTGGCCGGCTGTTTCGGTTGCATGATGAACCCGTATTTGCTGGGCAATGTATTCATCCAAATCAGCTTTGGAGATTGTATCCTCTTTAGCTGTGGACAGAACTGGTGGAGGATTCAACGTCTCTCCCCTATCGTCTTCAAGGATGATCGGGGGGTCTTCAGCAGGTGGATCTTGTTGAATCATCATACCCACCATATCCTGGAACAGGAGGGCCATTTTCTTTATGTTGGCTGCCTGCTCCGCAGCTTCTTTATCCTTCTTCTCTAGCACGCGACGAAGGAATTCTGCGTCCGTTTCTTGTTCTTGACGCTCGTCCGAGGATGTTTCAGGGGTTTCTTTTGGCCCTGTAAGCGCGGCCATAGCGTTCATCATCTCTTGGAGCTTCTGCTGCTGCTCCTGAGCTTTGGTCACTGACCTCGTGTGCGGTCTATGACCTGTTGATATGCGGCTATCTTCTTTTCCCGATGCCATGTAAACCGTATGAACTGTCATGCCCCCTGACTTGGGGCGTTTAGGTTCACCATTTTTAACTTTTGCCGCTGACGCGGGAGTTTTCTCTGGCCTCCTTATTTTGGGGGCCGTTGAAGTTGAAGGAACCGTTGAAGGGGGCGGCCTTGCAGCTGCTGTCCCCTGCTATTTAATAGGATGGTCTTTTTCTTTTTGCACTTTTGCCTTCTTTTGCTGACGAGAGTGATCTGGGTCGATCACTGAGTTTTGAACCCTTCGCCAAACCTTATAAATTCTTGAGGACAGTCGTTGAGGGGGCTGTTCTTGCTTCGTTTCTGGAGCTCTCTCTGCAGGTGGAGGAGATCTCTTCAGTGTAGCGGTTGTAGAGTTCTTCCGTACCCTTCTCAGCAGTTCAAAGCTGTTCTCGGTTGGAACAGCAGCGTCGACTTCCACCACTGGAGCCGGTGGAGTTAGCCCTGAAGGGGAGTTTCCCCCTGCCTTCCTCACTCGTTGCCAATGGCGACGTCGAGCACGGCGAGCCGTTGGGATTGGCTCAGAGATTGAGATAGTTTCTTTCTGCCCCCTATCTGAATGAGGCGCCGCCGGTGTTAACCTCTTAAAGACTGAGGTTGTCTTTTGAGGGGTGATATTCAACCTGTCGAAGACGGATCCTTAAGCGTGGGCAGGAGCAGGAATCTCAGTCTTGAAAAGACTGACTCTTTGACGGGGGAAGTCGCCTTTACAACTTTTGAAGCAGCAGCTGTTGCCTTCCTCGGGACAGCCAATTTAGAGTTCTGATTTAGCCTGGTGAAAACAGAGGCTGTTGGTTTGGTAGAGAGCGACCCGTTGACAGGGGTCGTCGTAGCAGTGAGCCGGTCGAAGACCGACTTCTTGTTCACTTCCGGTGCAGGTATTGGCATAGGGAAGCTTGTAGGTGGGATCATGGTCCCGAAGAACAGACCAGTGGTGGCTTGGGTCACCTGATCTACCGGCAGAGTGAGGAAGGAAGCCGCTTGGGGCCCATATGCTACACCTCCCGGTGAGGTGGAGCGTCCGTTGCAGTGGCATTTCGAGCAGTTGGTGCAGTTAAATGCCATTGAATCTTGAGTTCTGCGCCAGGCAAAAGACCAAATCTTAGTAACTTGAAATCCGAAGGCAACCATTAACAAACCGCGATTGGTTCGCGAAGACGACACACGAAGCGTGGAGTGGAAAGAGGAAAAGGTCCCACCGGGCGTGCCAGAATCTGTTCCCCTCCGAAGGACGGCGCACAAGACTGCGATGTCCTGACGCTGAGATTCGGGGCAAATGCTATTTGGTTTTATCCGTCCACCTCTCCGAAAATGCCAAGTTGATTTATGGCACCGTGTATCGGAGGTTTAGACGGATGCGGCCGATATAGCAGACTTCGTCAGATTCCCCCTCGCTTGAGTGGTTTTTGATTGTGGGGACGCTCTTCCCTACAGGCGCAAGCTCCTGCAGTTAATTACGCTACCGCATCGCGATAACAACTTTCTCCTTCTCCAGAATTTCACTTCGTGTCGTGTGTGTTTGTTTTGTTTGTGGTTGCCCGTGGATTGTATACGGAGACTGAGTAATGCCGTCGCCCGTAGGACGTGGATTAATCCAAATCCGTATTTACTTAGATTTGGGTTTGGTGTTTTTAGTTTAAGGATGCATTAGTCGCGTTGCGACTAAGATCAACTTAAACGTTCGTTAAGGATACGATAGTCCTGTTTGAGACTAAGATCAACTTAATGTGATAATCCATTTAATATCTGGCCATCGGGACTCGTCACCTCTCTACCGTCGTTGAAGGATTACAACGGCGGATGTCAGAGGAGTTCAGAGATGTACCCTTGAACCAAGGTTGATTTGGAGTTTTATAGTTCGTTTGAATGTTTAAGGATACGTTAGCCATGTTTGGGGGCTAAGATCAACTTTAACGGGATCGTTTAGATCCGGCAAAAGAGCATTTGGAGGCTCTATTGTTCCAGTTTAGGGACGTAGTGGTCCATAGGTAGTTTAGGGACGTTGCGGTCCATGCTCCAGTTTAGGGACGTAGTGGTCCATGTTCCAGTTTAGGGACGTGGTGGTCCGCCATTAGTTTAGGGACGTTTCGGTCCATGTTCCAGTTTAGGGACGTGGTGGTCCAACATTAGTTTAAGGACGTTTCGGTCCGATATTAGTTTAAGGACGTTTCGGTCCGATATTAGTTTAAGGACGTTTCGGTCCACGAGTTTAAGGACCCCGCAGTCCATATTGATGTGTGGTCGTTGGGACCCGTTACCTCTTTGACGTCGTTAAGGAATTACAACGATGGATGTCAAAGGAGTTCGGAGATGTACCCTCAAACCGGATATAAATTGATTTAGGAGAGCCATTTTGCTCAGTCAATTTAATTTAAGGACTTATGGCCACGATTGGGCTAAGTCCAGTTGAAAATGTCCAACATTTTATTTGCTTTTTGCATTGCATTTCTTTTTATTTTTATTTGGGCTTTGCCCAGAAAGGATGCAGAGCATCAATTTGTTTTGGGTTTTGCCCTTTATAAATGATGCAGGGCATCAAATTCATTTGGGCTCTGCCCTTTTATTGCTTTGCAATTTATTTTGGCTTGTTAAGTCTTTTTGACTTGGGCCTGGCCCTTCAAGTAATGCATTGCATTTGTGCAAAGCACTATTAATTTGAGAATCTTTTAGATTCAAGAACCGATGGTTCATAAAAGAAGTGCAAACCACTATTTGATCCCTTGATCTAAATTTGGATCAAAGAAAAACAAGTTTTTCCTTGTTTCAGAGAACCAAAGGTTCATAGCAAGTGCAAGGCACTATTTTTTATTTTTTATTTTTATTTTTTATTTCTTTAAATATTTATTGAAGATCAATGATCTTGTTCTTAGATCAATGATCTGTTCATAAAAGAATTTTCTCTTCTATCAAAGGTTTTACCTTCTGTTGTTCTTGAGGAGTTCTTGAGAATTCTCTTCTCTCTTTTTTTTTTAAGATGTTCATCCCTTTGAATTGAGGTCTTGGGTCCTTTTTATAGTGCCCATAAATTAGTTAAATTTGTTAAAGAGATATTTTTCTGAGTGATTTGGGGAATTTTCCCCACCGTTGGATCTTTGATCCAAAGGTCTCTGCTTTACAGAAGAAAATCTTCTTGTTTTTAACAAAAACAGAAAAGATTTATTCTGTTTTGCGCAACTCCCTTAGCGCGTGACGCGTGTCGCGCAGCTGCGCAGACACGTGTCGCGCAGCGCAGCGCTTGCGCAACTGAAAGTTGTTTCTTTTACTTTTAGTTTTTTTTTTAAAAGAGCCCTGCTCTGATTGGACGCACCGCCTTGGGCGTTGTGCTGTCGTATCAACTTCTGATACATGGCGCGTTACGCGCAGCGCACGGTATTTGAAGCGTTGCTTCAAAATTTGAATTTTTTTTGAAATTTAAACAGAGCCTTACTCTGATTGGGGAAACATGTCTTTTAACGAGATTGCGCCCTTCCCGGTTTTCACAAACACTCGCCGGTTGCCCTGCTGTTTTTACTCACGGAGCCCTTTCGGGTTTTCATCCGTACCCATTTTGCTTATGGACATACCGTTTTTTTAATTATTTTTTTATTTTTTATTTTTTTTATTCTTTATTTTTTTTTCTAACGAGGTTGCGCCCTTTCGGGTTTTCACGAACACTCGCTGGTAGCCCTGCTGTTTTTACTCACGGAGCCCTTTCGGGTTTTCATCCATACCCATTTTGCTTATGGACATACCGTTCTTTTTTTATTTTATTTATTTTTTTATTATTATTTTTTTATCTCGTCAGCCTGAGGATGTTGCGGTAGTAGTTTAAAGACGTTTCGGTCGTCGGCTAGTTTTAGGACGTAGTGGTCCGCCGTTAGTTTAAGGACATTTCGGTCCACAGCTAGTTTTAGGACGTAGTGGTCCGTCGTTAGTTTAAGGAAATTTCGGTCCACCGTCGCCGTATTTGAGGCGAATCTCTAGTTTACTGACTTTTCGGTCTATGGGGCTTCCCTATAAATGAGCATGATGCCCCCGGCATATCCATCTTTCTCGGAGCGTGTGGTTGTGGCAGGCTCACCTTCCATTTTTCAGACAGCGCAAACTTGCCTTGTAGGTATTGGTCTTCAACCCAGTTTTTGAAGACGTACCAATTTTCGATCGAATGGCCCAATACTTGGTGGTAAGGGCAATAATTAGGATTGTCGACATCATTCAGCTGTGTTTGGTATTTCGGCTCCGGTAGAGTGATAAGCCTGTCGTGCACCACCACTTCGAACAGCCTCCTTGTTTCATCCAGGGGAAATGAGTAAGGACGTTTCAACCTCTCATAGAGGGGTTGCCGCTTGTTGTTCTGGCGAATAATCGGTCTAAGGCCACTCGATTGCTTTTGAGTGTTGGCGACAAAGGCCATTTTTCCTTTTCCTTTATCCTTTTTGTTCGCTCCGTTGTTTGTGGGTCCGAGATCCTCTCCGGATATCATGCAATTGTGCGGATGAACGTTCTCGCAACTCCTCAATCCTTCAGAGATGGACTCCTTGAAGAGAGGGCCGAGGGCTACCTTTTCGTCGGAATCGCTCCCGAAGGTGAGAACTCGTGATCCTCCGGGATCATCCCTATGAGAATTGCTGGCAACTCCTTTATGCTCATCTGTCGCATTCTTCCGCTGTCTATGAGCTTCCCGCTTTGTTCTGTTGACGTGTTGCCTGTGGGCGACATACCCTTGCCACCAACACTTAAAGGAGTCGCAGTCTTCAATAGAATGTGTGATCTTCTGATGATATAAGCAGAAGTTAGGATGCATTTCTACTCCACCGAGAGTGTTTTCTTCAGAGGGTGGTAGCTTCATCCCCATTGATATGACTTTAGCGAACCTTTTCTTCACCTTGAATTTGTTTTTATCCGCAGCTGATGACTTTTGATTTGACGGGAGTGCCTCGACTCTTTCGTCTAGTCGTCGGTGTTTAGCTCCTTCCAATATGGCCATCTCACGCTCTTGATTGGCTTTAACTTTCAGACGAATCTCATTCAGGAAGGTATCGATCATCTCGTCTGACGGCCACAGAAGTTCCGGTTTAGAATCCGCCCTCGTTTTCTCGGCGCAAGGAGCCTCTTTATCGTCTATCAATGAGTGAGAGATCACGTGACAAGTTGCCCCCGGTGCGTCCGTCTTCTTTGGAGTGTGCGACTGTGGTGGGTTTACCTTCCACTTTTCAGACAGTGCAAACTTGCCTTGTAGGTATTGGTCTTCAATCCAATTTTTAAAGACGTAGCAATTCTCAATCGGATGACCCAACACTCGGTGGTAGGGACAGTAATTGGGATCATTGACGTTGTTTGGCTGCAACGGGCGTCTTGGATCTGGCAGATTGATGAGCCTGTTGCACAGTGCCAGCTCGAACAGTCTTTTCGTTTTATTTTGAGGAAACGAGTAAGGACGTCCTAGCTTCTCCTGGAGGGATACGCGTGGATGCATATTGTTTCGACGGACAACCGGCTTCAAGTTGCTTGGCTGTTGTTGAGCATTGGCGACGACGATCGCTTTTCCTTTCCCCTTCTCATTTCGAGAGTCCGATTTTGGAGGAGACGGCCCATGGCCCATCTGGTTCATTTGGGCTAATTTGTCGATCAAGGCCTGGAAAGTGGTCGGCCTGAAGAACATCATGAATTGGAATATACTCGCCTGCGGATCGAGTGTTCCTACGAACATGCCTACTGCAGGAGCCTCTTCTATGCGTTGTTCGCATTTCGACCATTGGTTCCGCCATCGTGTTGCGTATTGAACCCACATTTCGCCGGGCCTTATCCTCTCGTTGATCAGTGCTGTTATCGGGGTGCGTTCACTAGCACTCGCGAATCTTTGTGTAAACAGTAGCTCCATCTCTGCGAATGTTTTAACAGAGTCGTTAGGTAGCTCTGAATACCATTCAAAGGCTGTTTCCACTAAGCTACCGACGAACTGGCGAAGCAGCAGTTTGTCGTCGCCTCCAGTGTTGCCGCATAAGGCCCTAAATTGAGCGACATGCTGATGTGGATTCCCTGTCCCTTTATATACATAGAACTTAGGGATCGTATATCCCGGCGGGTAACTGATTTGGTCATACCGGCTCGGATAGGGTCGTCTAGTTTTGACAATTTGCCCGGCCGCTTCACTCGCCTGATGAGCTTGTATTTGCTGAGCTATATAGTCATCCAGTGCGGCCTTGGAAATGGTTTCCTCCTTGGCTGCTGACAGAGCCGGTGGAGGATTCGATGTCTCTCCTTTGTTATCTTCAAGGACAATCGGAGGATCTTCAGCAGGAGGATCTTGCTGGATCATCATCCCTACCATATCTTGGAAGAGGAGCGCCATTTGTTTTATGTTAGCAGCTTGCTCTGCTGCTTCTTTGTCCTTCTTTTCGAGGACTCTGTGTAGGAAGTCAGCGTCGGTTTCTTGTTCGTGACACTATTCTGATGATGCCTCCAGGCTTTCTTTTGGCCCAGTGAGTGCGGCCATCGCGGTCATCATTTCCTGGAGCTTCTGTTGCTGCTCCTGCGCTTTAGTCACTGATCGCGTAAGCGGTCTATGACCTGTAGATGTACGGCTGTCCTCTTTCCTGAACGCCATGTAGACGGTATGGACTACAATGCCCCCGGACTTAGGGCATTTGGGTCCACTGCCTTTGACGTTCGCCGCAGGCGTGGGAACTTTCTCCGGCCTTCTTCTTTTGTGGGCCGTTGAAGTTGAGGGGGCCATTGCCGCGGGCACCCAAGTAGTTGTCGTCCCTTGCTGTTTGACAGGACGGTTCTTTTCCTCCTGACCCTTCATCCTCTTCTGCCGGCGAGAGTGATCTTGGTCGATTACTGAGTCTTGGACCCATCGCCAGACCTTATAAATTTTGGAGGACAGCCGTTGAGGGGGCTGCTCCGGCTTTGTATCTGTAACACTCTCCGCAGGTGGAGGAGATCTTTTCAGCGTGGCAGTCGGAGAGTTCTTGCGTACCCTCCTTAGCGGTTCAAAGCTGTTCCCAGTTGGAACAGCAGCATTGACTTCCACCATTGGAGCCGGTGGAGTTAACCCAGAGGGGGAGTTACCCCCAGCCTTCCTTACTCGGCGCCAGTGGCGACGTCGAGTATGACGAGCTGTTGGGGCTGGCTCGGCGATAGGGATAGCTTCGTCTTGCCCCCTGTCCGGATGAGGCGCCGCTGGTGCCAGCCTCTTAAAAACTGATGTTGTCTTTTCAGTAGCGGTATCTAATCTGTCAAAGAAAGACCTTCGAGCAGGAGCAGGAGCCGGAATAGTCAGCCTTGAAAAGACTGACTCTTTAACAGGAGAAGCCGCCTTAACGACTTCAGGAGCAGAGGTGGCTATCTTCCTCGGGACGGCCACTTCAAGGTTCATGGGCTTCTTGGCGGGCCCATCGGAGTTCTGGTTCAGCCTGGTAAAGACAGAGGCTGCCGGCTTGATATTGGACGACCCGTTGAAAGGGGCCGTGGTGGTAGTGAGCCGATCGAAGACCGACTTCTTCTGCGCTTCCGGTGCGGGCACTGGAATAGTGAAGCTTGCTGGCAGGAGCATGGTCCCGAAAAACAGACCGGTGGTGGCCTGAGTCACTTGTTCAACCGGCATGGCAAGGATGGAGGCCGCTTGAGGCCTATAGGCTACACCTCCAGGTGAGGCGGAGCGTCGGTTGCATTGGCATTTGGAGCAGCTCAAGCAGTTGGATGCCATTGATGCTTGATTTCTGCGCCGGGCAAAAGACCAAACCTTAGTAACTTGAAACCCAAAGGCAACCATTAACAAACCGCGATTCGTTCGCGAAACCGACACACGAAGTTTAGAGTGGAAAGAGGAAAAGGTCCCACCGGGCGTGCCAGAATCTGTTCCCCTCCGAAAGACAACGCGACTTGAAGACGTCTTGCCTGAGATTCGGGGCAGATGCTATTTGGTTTTATCCGTCCACCTCTCCGAAAATATCAAGTTGATTTATGGCACCATGTATCGGAGGTTTAGACGGATGCGGCCGATATAGCAGATTTCGTCAGATTCCCCCTCGTTAGAGGGGTTTTTGATTGTGGGGACGCTCTTCCCTGCAGGCGCAAGCCCCTGCAGTTAATTACGCTACCGCATCGCGGTAACAACTTTCTCCTTCTCCAGAATTTCACTTCGTGTCGTGGGTGTTTGTTTTGTTTATGGTTGCCCGTGGATTGTATACGGAGACTAATTTGTGTCGTCGCCCGTAGGACGTGGATTAGTCCAAATCCGTATTTTCTTAAATTTGGGTTTGAGATTTTGGTTTAAGGATACGTTAGCCGTATTTGAGGCTAAGATCAACTTAAACGTTTGTTAAGGATACGTTAGTCCCAATTTGAGACTAAGATCAACTTAACGGGACCGTTTAGATCCGAGAAAAGAGCATTTGGGGGCTCTATTGTTCCAGTTTAGGGACATAGTGGTCCATTGCCGGTTTAGGGACATGGTGGTCCATTGCCAGTTTAGGAACATGGTGGTCCATTGGTTTAAGGACGTTTAAGTCCGTGAGTTGGTTTAAGGACGCTTAAGTCCGTAGATTGGTTTAAGGACGTTTAAGTCCATGAGTTGGTTTAAGGATGCTTAAGTCCATAGCAATGTATGGTTGTCGGGACCCGTCACCTCTCTGATGTCATTGAAGGATTACAACGACAGATTTCAGAGGAGTTCAGAGATGTACCCTTGAACCAGACGTAAATTGATTTAAGGGAGCAGTCGTGCTCGGTCAATTTAATTTGAGGACTTACGGCCATGATTGGGCTAAGTCCAGTTGAGAATGTTCAACGTTTTTATTCGTGGTTGGCCTATTAGGCCTATGCTAGGGTTTTGCCCCTATTTAATAATACACTGTATTTTATTTTGGCCTGTAAGGCCTATTTGATTTGGGCTTTGTCCCTTTATTTTTATGATGCAGAGCATCTGACAGACCTTTGTTTGGGCTCTGCCCTTTTTAAAATAATGCATGGCATTTTATTGGGCCTGTTAGGCCTTTTTTAATTGGGTTCAGCCCTTCTTTAAATAATGCAGAACATTAAATCTCCTGACAGTGTGCCACGTGGCTTGTCAGGCGCTTTGCGCCAATTAATGAGTGCAAGCGCATGTGGAAGTGACACGTGTCATGCTCTGGTGAGCGCAAGCGCAGTGCGCTGCGCCAATGCGCCGCACTGTTGCGCTGCTGACACGTGGCGCGCTCTGGTTAGCGCAAGCGCAGTGCGCTGCGCTGTTGCGCTGCTGACACGTGGCGCGTTCCGGTGAGTTGCGCCAATTTAAGATAGCAGTGCTCTATTTAAAAGCGCATAGCGCAAGTTGTTCTAGAGCTGACACGTGGCGCTCTCTGGTGGCTTGCGCCAACCCAAGAGCGCAACAGTGCAGATTTACAAGTGCAAGGCACTGTTTTAATATCTTGATCCAATTTTGGATTCAAGAAAAGAATCTTTTTAAGATTCCAGAACCAGTGGTTCATCAAAAGGCAATGCCTTTGTGTAGATCAAATGATCTAATAAAGAAGTATCTTCCTTCTTATTTTATTCTTATTATTTGATCTTTTCCTTTTATTTTAAGATCTTGATCTTGTTCTTAGATCATTGATCTTTTCAAAAGAAATTCTTCTTTTCAAAGGTTTACCTTTTTTCTTCTTTCTTGAATTCTTCTCAAACTTTCTTTTTTAGGAGTTCTCTGAATTCTCTCTCTGTTTTTTTTTCTCTGTGTTTTTCTGTTTCTGTGTGTTTTAGACTTGAAGTCTAGGGGCCTTTATATAGTGTCATTTAGTTTGTTAAATTGGTTAGAGAGATCTTTCTCTGAGTGATTTAGGGATTTTTTCCCACCGTTGGATTTTTTATCCAAGCGCTTCTCTTTTACAGAAGACAATCTTCTTATTTTAACAAAAACAGAAAGATCTTACTGGAATTTTAATTCTGTTTGGCGCAAACGTACCTGCGCTTGACACGTGTCGCGCAGCGCAAAGCGCAGCGCAACTGCACTGACACGTGTCGCGCAACGCAACTGCGTTGCCACGGGTCGCGCAGCGCGGAGCGCATATCATCTGAAGCGTTGCTTCTTTTATAGAGCCTTGCTCTGACTGAGTGCGCTGCCTTGGGCACTGCGCTCCCTGCGCTGGCGTGTCTGATTTTGACACGTGGCGCTCTGCGCGCAGCGCAGGGGATCTGAAGCGTTGCTTCATTCATTTTAATTTTAATTTTCACTTTAATTTTCAAAACAGAGTTTTGCTCTGATTGGGGGAAACAGAAGCGTTGCTTCGTTTCCCGCCTTGGAATTTGAACAGAGTTTTGCTCTGATTGGGGTAAACACCCTCTCTTTTGGACTGAACCTCAAATACACTCTTGTCTTCCAAAATTGATCATCTCATATGACATTCAAAGCCAAAACCCAGAGCCTTTCAATCAATTTTGGTTCAAGGGTACATCTCTTCACACCTCTGATACATGTCGTTATAATTCTTCAACGTCTTCAGAGAGGTGGTGGGTCCCAATGACCAATAACTATCTGGTGCATTTCCAAACCCATGTTTGCATCTGAACTTGGACCGCAATGTCCCTAAACTAAACAATAAGAGCCCTAATGCTCTTTTGTTGGATCTAAATGATCTTGTTAAGTAGATCTTAGTCTAAAATTAGAATAACGTATCCTTAACAAATATTTAAGTTGATCTTAATCTCAAACGAGACTAACGATCCTTAAATCAATCCAACTACTGGTCCCCCAACCAACATTGGTTCAAGGGCACATCTCTTCACACCTCTGATACATGTCGTTGTAATTCTTCAATGTCTTCAGAGAGGTGGTGGGTCCCAACAACCAGATATTCTACGGACTGTGGGGTCCTTAAACTCATGGACTATGACGTCCTTAAACTTTACGGACTGTGGGGTCCTTAAACTCATGGACTATGATGTCTTTAAACTTTACAGACTATGACGTCTCTAAACTAGACTATGATGTCTTTAAACTCTATGGACTATGATGTCCTTAAACTTCTGGACCGCAATGTCCCTAAACTAAACCCTACAGACTATGATGTCTCTAAATTAGACTATGATGTCTTTAAACTCCATGGACTATGATGTCCTTAAACTTATGAACCGCAATGTTCCTAAACTAAACAATAAGAGTCCTAATGCTCTTTTGTTGGATCTAAATGATCCTGTTAAGTAGATCTTAGTCTAAAATTAGACTAACGTATCCTTAACAAACATTTAAGTTGATCTTAATCTCAAACGAGACTAGCGATCCTTAAATCAATCCAACTACAGGTCCCCCAACCAACATTGGTTCAAGGGTACATCTCGTCACTCCTCTGATATTTGTCGTTGTAATCCTTCAACGTCTTCAGAGAGGTGACGGGTCCCATCAAGCAGATATTCTACGGACTGTGGGGTCCTTAAACTCATGGACTATGACGTCCTTAAACTTTACGGTCTATGGGGTCCTTAAACTCATGGACTATGATATCCTTAAAGTTTACAGACTATGACATCTCTAAACTAAACTATGATATCTTTAAACTCTATGGACTATGATATCCTTAAACTTCTGGACCGCAAAGTCCCTAAACTAAAACAATCGAGCCCAAATGCTCTTTTGTTGGATCTAAATGATCCTGTTAAGTAGATCTTAGTCTAAAATTAGACTAACGTATCCTTAACAAATGGTTAAGTTGATCTTAGTCTCAAATGAGATTAACGATTCTTAAACCCAACCCAAAACCCAAATCTAAGAAAATACAGATTTGGACTAATCCACGCCCTACGGGCGACAAATTAGTCTCCGTATACAATCCATGGGCAACCAAAAACAAAACAAACACACAGGACACGAATTGACCATCTGGAGAAGGAGAAAGTGGTTACCGCGATGCGGTAGCGTAATTAACTGCAGGGGCTTGCGCCTGCAGGGAAGAGCGTCCCCACAATCAAAAAACCCCTCGTAAACGAGGGAGAATCTAACGAAATCTGCTACAACGGCCGCATCCATCTAAACCTCCAATACACGATGCCATAAATCAACTTGGCATCTTCGGAGAGGTGGACGATAAAACCAAATAGCATCTGCCCCCAAATTCAGGCAAGACGTCAGTCTTCCTGGTCTTTCGGCGAATAACAGATTTCGGCATGCCCGGTGGGACCTTTTCCTCTTTCCACTCTACACTTCGTGTGTCGTGTTTCGTGAACAAATCGCGGTTTGCTATGGTTGCCTCTGGATTCGAGGTACTAAGATTTGGTGGCTTGCTCCGTGCAGAAAACAGAAGATCAATGGCTTCAAACAGCACTAATTGCAACAACTCCCACTCCATCCTCGCTGGAGGAGTGACTTACGGGTCTTAGGCGGCCTCCGTTTTCAAGATGCCAGTGGAACAGGTGACGCAAACCACCACTGGGTTGTTCTTTAGGACCATGCTCCCACCCATGAGCTTCAACGCCCCATTATCAATATAGGAGGCTCCAATGAAGTCGGTCTTTGATCGGCTTACCACCACCGTGGCCCCTCTCAACGGGTCGTTCAAGTCCAGTGCCTCAGTTTTCAACAGACTGGGCCAAAACTCAAGTGGGCTCGTGAAGAAGCCCACGATACCTGAAGCAGCCATCCCAAAGCGGATAGCCATTCCAGCTCCTGAAATCACCAAGGCAGCTTCTCCTCCTAAGCGATCGGTCTTCACAAGATTGGCTATTTCAGCTCCTATTCCAGGCGAAGTCATCAAAACTGCTCCCCATGCGCGAAAGTCTGCTTTCGATAGATTGGTCATCCCTTCTCAGCGGACGTCGATTTTCGACAGGCTAACCATGACAACAACCCTGCCAGAACTGGGGGCATGACGAAGCCACCCCCATAAATAAGCCGGTACCGTCTGCTAGGCACGCTCGACGTCGCTACTGGCGCTGAGTGCGGAAGGCTGGGGGCAGTTCCTCTTCTGAACTGACTCCGCCAGCTCCAACGGTGGAAGTTGACGCTGTTGTTCTAACTGGGAACATGTTTGAACTACTTAGGAGGGTGCGCAAGAACTCTCTGACTGCTGTGCTGAAAAAATCTCCTCCACCTCTGGAGAACGTTACAAAGGTAAAGCCATAGCAGCCCCCTCAGCGGCTGTCGTCTAAAATTCACAAGGTTTGGCAACAGGTCCGAAACTCGGTGATTGATCAAGACTATTCCCACCGACAAAAGAAAATGAAGGTTCGGCAAGAGAAGGACCAACCTATCAAGCCACAAAAGGTGTTGTCCACTCGGGTGCCCGGTGCAACGGTCCCCTCAACTTCGACCGCTCACAAAAGGGGAAGACCAGAGAAAATTTATGTGTCTGCAACGAATCTCAAGGACACTGAATCTAAACGCCCCAAGTTTGGGGGCATGGTGGTGCACACTGTCTATATGGAATCCGGGAAATAGGATAGCCGTATCTCTATGGGTCATCGACCACTCACCAGATCCGTAACAAAGGCCCAGGAGCAACAGCAGAAGCTCCAGGAAATGCTAACACAGATGGCCTCACTCACTGGGCAAAAAGAAAGCCCGGAGACGTCGTCAGAACAACGTCATGAACAAGAAACCGATGCTGAGTTCCTCCGCATAATCCTCAAGAAGAAGGACAAAGAGGCAGCGGAACAAGATGCCAACATAAAACGAATGGTGCTTTTATTCGAAGACATGGTCGGGATGATGTTACAGCCGGATCCTTCAGCTGAAGACCCTCCGATTATTCTCGAAGACGACCGAGGGGAGACGTTAAACCTCCTTTCTTCTTGTTCAGCAGCCAAGGAGGAGACCATCTCCAAAACCGCCCTGGATGACTATATAGCTCAACAGATACGAGCTCATCAGGCGAGAGAAGCGGCTAACCAAATCGTTAAAACTGGACGACCCTATCCGGCTTGGTATGACCAAATAAAGTACCCGCCGGGATATACGATCCCTAAATTCCATGTATATAAGGGGACGGGGAATCCACACCAGTACGTTGCTCAATTTAGGGCTTTGTGCGGCAACACCGGAGGTGACGACAAACTGCTGCTTCGCCAGTTTGTTGGCAGGTTGTCGGAAATAGCGTTTGAATGGTACTCCAAGCTCCCGAACGATTCCATTAAGACATTTGCAGAAATGGAGTTACTGTTCATACAAAGGTTCGCGAGCGCTAGCGAGCGCACCCCAATCATAGCATTAATTAACGCCAAGATGAAGCCAGGCGAAACATGGATGCAGTACGCGATACGGTGGCGGAATCTATGATCGAAGTGCGAACAACGCATAGAGGAAGCTTCTGCAGTAGGCATGTTCGTGGGTACTCTTGATCCGCAGGCGACCATATCTCAGTTCATGATGTTCTTCAAGACGACCACCTTCCAGGCCCTAATAAACAAGCTGGCCCAGATGGACCAGATGGTTCACAGGCCGTCCTCTTCAAAAACGGAACTCCGAAATGAAAAGGGGAAAGGGAAAGCAACCTTCGTCGCCAACGCTCAACAACAACCGAGTGGCCCGAAGCCGGTTGCTCACCAGGACAATAAACAAAGATCCCTTGGAGAGAAGATGAGACGCCCTTACTCGTTCCCTCGAGATAAAACAGGGAGACTGTTCGAACTAGCAGTGCGCAACTGGCTCATCACTCTACCAGAACCGAGACACCCACTACAACCGAACGATGTCAACGATCCTAATTACTGCCCCTACCACCGAGTATTGGGCCGTCCGATTGAAGACTGTTACGTCTTCAAAAATTGGGTTGAAGACCAGAATCAACAGGGTTAGTTCGCGCTATCTGAAAATTGGAAGGTAAACCCGCCACGACAGCACACTCCTAAAAAGATAGACATGCCGGGGGCATCATGCTCATTTGTAGAGGAAGTTCCATGGGAAGTCGTTCTTTCGGCAAAAACGAAAAGAATGCTGAAGGATCTTCAAGCATGTCCGGCGATCAGGTGGAAAAGCCCGCAAGAGCCGGAGATCATCGATGGGATGTTGAAACCACGACCAAAATCGGGAGTTAGTAGCAATGGGCAAAACACACAGGCCCAGCCGTCAAAGTCTTCGAAGGAAAATAAGAAGACTGAGAAACTGTAGGGTGTTTTTCGTCACCCCATTGAGATGGGAATACGCGCGCGCTTGTCAGGCGCATTACAGATTCCCCCTGCTTAGGGTAGTCTGGGGTTTATTGATTGTGGGGATCCGAATTTCCGGCAACCGCGGACTAAGCTGCCATTAATTACCCTTCGCATTTGGAGCAAAGGAACCTCCGATTGACAGGTTAAACTGGTCATGCGAACTCAATATGCAGTGCGTTGGTGTGTGTGTATTTTTTTTGTTTTGTTCCACTTGTAAAAAAAGATATATATATATATATATATATATATATATATATATATATATATATATATATATACACATATATATTTTCTATATATAAAAACAAAAAAAATAAGTAAATAAATATTTAGAGTTTTTTTTAAAAAAATTTATTATTATTTTTTTTAATTTTAAAATATTATTTATAATTTATTTAATATTTATTTATTTTTAATAAAAAAGCTTAAAATAACGAAAATAAGAAAGGGAAAAAAATGGGGGCCATCACATACTGAGCATGTGACCCGTCACATGCTCAGCATGTGAGAAGACCATCACATGTTTAGCATGTGACCCGTCACATGCTTAGCATGTGACCCGTCACATGCTTAGCATGTGACCCGTCACATGCTTAGCATGTGAGGGGGCCGTCACATGCTTAGCATGTGACCCGTCACATGCAAAACATGTGACGCCCTTAGCATGTGACCCACGTCACATGCTAAACATGAGATAGGGCCGTCATATGCTTAGCATGTGACGCCCGTCATATGCTTTGCATGTGACCACCTTTTTTTTTTAACAACTAACGTGGATTTCAACTCCAAAAGAATTTTATATGGCTAAAAGAATATAATGTGGAGTTAAACTCCCCCAAAAAAGGATTTTTACTGTGGAGTTAAATTCCAAAAGAATTTCTGTAGTGGAGTTAAACTCCAAAAGAATTTTATTTGTGGAGTTGAACTCCAAAAGAATTTCTGTAGTGGAGTTAAATTCCAAGAGAATTTTATTTGTGGAGTTGAACTCCAAAAGATTTTCTCCTTTCTCCTTTGAGAAGAAACCCAAAATGGATTCTCTTGAAACTCCAAGATCTAGATCTTGGATGATAAAAAAAGAGACCCTTTTTCTTCTCTTGATGGAGTTTTGGGAGATGAGTTTATGGTAAAACTTTTTTTAGTTTTTTTTTAAAAAAAAGGAGAGCTAAGCTCGTGATTTATTTGGAAAATGAAAAGGAAGAGGAAGGACTTGAAAAAGAGAGAGTGGAGGCACAAACCCTAGTTTTTTTTGGAAGAATGAAAAGTGTTGCTTTATTCATCATCATGTTGCCTTATATAGGCTTATACATTTACATATAGCCCCTTGGGCTTTACAAAATGATATTTTGCCCATCCAATAGCTCATGTGCCATTTCTTTTTGCACATAAGCCATGGGCTTTACAAAAATTTGGCTTTATACCCATTTTGCATGCATTCATGCATAAAAAAATTACATAAAAATTATTTATTACATGATCTATATTTTGGCATGGAGGAGGCTGGCCACGGGCTCGACTTGGGCATGGGCCCGCTTGATCTGGGCTTGGGCTCACCTAGCTTGCGGGTTGACCTTGACTTTGACTCAGTCAACCGGGGTGCAAATTTTGACCCTAACAAAGTGCCCCCCATCAATAAATGCACACAACATATGTGGGTCGTGTGCATGAAATTGATAGATCTTCTTTTGCATGGAGGCGACTTACTCTGGTTTCCACTTTTTGGGATGCACTGCCCTTTTTACGACATGGACGGTCGACGCTTGATGCGTCTCCGAGACGGAGTGTCCGTGGTAGACGTTTCCCTGGCCTGGAGCGATTTGGTTCCCGATTTGTAGGAAGCCTGCACTGCCCTTTTTACGACATGGACGGTCGACGCTTGACGCGTCTCCGAGACGGAGTGTCCGTGGTAGACTTTTCCCTGTCCCGGGGTGATCTGGTTCCTGCTTTGTAGGAACCCTGCACTGCCCTTTTTGCGACATGGACGGTCGACGCTCTGATCCAGAGCGATTTGGTTCTCGATTTGTGGAAAGCCTGCACTGCCCTTTTTGCGACATGGACGGTCGACGCTCTGATACGGAGCGATTTAGTTCACGATTTGTGGGAAGCCTGCACTGCCCGTTTTGCGACATGGACGGTCGACGCTCTGATCCGGAGCGATTTGGTTCCCGATTTGTGGGAAGCCTGCACTACCCGTTTTGCGACATGGACGGTCGACGCTCTGGCCTGGAGCGATTTGGTTCCCGATTTGTGGGAAGCCTGCACTGCCCTTTTTGCGACATGGACGATCGACGCTTGACGCGTCTCCGAGACGGAGTGTCCGTAGTAGACTTTTCTCTGGCCCGGAGTGATCTGGTTCCTTCTTTGTAGGAAGCCTGCACTGCCATTTTTGCGACATGGACGGTCGACGCTCTGACCTGGAGCGATTTGGTTCCCAATTTTTCGGAAGCCTGCACTGCCCTTTTTGCGACATGGACGGTCGACGCTTGACACGTCTCCGAGACGGAGTGTCCGTGGTAGACTTTTCCCTGGCCCGGAGTGATCTGGTTCCTGCTTTGTAGGAAGCCTGCACTGCCCTTTTTGCGACATGGACGGTCGGCGCTCTAATCCGGAGCGATTTGGTTTCCGATTTGTGGGAAGCCTGCACTGCCCTTTTTGCGACATGGATGGTCGACGCTCCCATCCAAAGCGATTTGGTTCCTACTTTGTGGGAAGCCTGCACTGCCCTTTTTGCGACATGGACGGTCGACTTGATCCCGAAACGAAGTATAATTTCGACAGTGAAGGCAGATACACCGAGGCGAATCTTGATTTCGACGCGGGATACACTCTGAGACGAAGTATGACTCCGACGCAGAGCTGGTTGGTTGATTCGATTCCTAGGCGGAGCATAATTCCGACGAGGAGGTCGGTTGTTGATTCCGAGCCGAAACATAATTCCGACAGGGAAGGCAGATACGCCGAGGCGAAGCATGATTTCGACACGGTGTACACTCTGAGACGAAGCATGATTCCGGCGCAGAGCTTGTTGGCAGACTTGATTCCGAGACGAAGCATAATTTCGATAGGGAAGGCAGATACACCGAGGCGAAGCTTAATTTCGACGCGGGGTAAATTCTGGGACGGAGCATGATTCCGCCGTAGAGGTTGTTGGTTTGATTTTATTTCGGTTGACATCAGCATCGCTATACTGGAATATGGTACTAGAAGCGAATCATCATTTGCCTTTGAGAGGATTTTGGGATTGGTTTTGGTTTGGCATCTACATTGCTGCACTGGAATAATGCCAGGAGCAACTCATCATTCGTCCCGGGAGGACTTGGGAACAGTTTTTTTTTTTTGCTTGGCATCAGCATCGCTACACTGAAATATGGTACCAGGAGCGAATCATCATTTGCGTTTGCTTATTAGGAAACAATGGCTTTGGAGATAGGTTTTAGGTCCCTATCACCTAAGACTTTTCAGTTTTTGTGAGCCGTAAGGGTCTCACAAAGCATTTTCTCCCTACAGGTCGTAAGGATCCCGAAGGTGTATTTTCTCCTTAGGAGTCGTGGGGACTCCTAAGTGTGTTGCTCCTTTGTGAGTCGTAAGGATCTCACGCGGGAATTTTCTCCTCACAAAGTCGAGAGGACCTTGTGAGTGCATTTCATCTCTTTCTCACGAGTTTGCGCCCTTTCCGGTTTTCACAAACTCGCCGGCAGTCCTGCTGTTTTTACTCACGGAGCTCTTTCGGGTTTTCATCCGTGCCCATTTTGCTTGTGGACATACCTTTTTTTATTTTTATTTTATTATTTTTGGAGAGATTGGGATTGTTTTACGCCCGTGGATTGTATACGATTTTGCAGGATGTATGATCCAGACCGTAGGACCGGAAAAATTTTGGGACTTTGTTGGCGTCTGCATCGCTGCACTGGAATATGGTACCAGGAGCGACTCATCATTCGCCATTTGGGGATTTGGATTTGGAATTTGGCTGGCGTTTGCATCGCTGCACTGGAATATGGTACCAGGAGTGACTCATCATTCGCCGTTTGGGATATGGGATTTGGAATTTGGTTGGCGTCTGCATCGCTGCACTGAAATATGGTACCAGGAGCGACTCATCATTCGCCGTTTGGGATATAGGATTTGGAATTTGGTTGGTGTCTGCATCGCTGCACTGAAATATGGTACCAGCAGCGACTCATCATTCGCCGTTTGGGATTTGCGTTTGGAATTTGGTTGGCGTCTGCATCGCTACACTGGAATATGGTACCAGGAGCGACTCATCATTCGCCATTTGGGGATTGGGGAGCGATGGCTTAGGAGACAGGTTTTAGGTCCCTATCACCTAAGGCTTTTCAATTTTACGGGCCGTGAGGATCCCATAAAAGCATTTTCTCCCTACGAGTTGTAAGAATCCCGCAGGTGTATTTTCTGCTTAGGAGTCGTGAGGACTCCTAAGTGTGTTTTTCCGTTCTGAGTCGTAAGGATCTCACGAAGGTTTGTTCTCCTCATACATCGTGAGGACACATGAGTGGGTCTTCCCAATGGAGCATAATTCCAAGGACGGAGACCAACCGCTGGACTGGTGCTTGCAGTGGGGTATGGGTTTGATGAGAATTATTTGAGCCTGTGGATTGTATACGGCAGTCAATTTGGGGACTAGCCGTAGGGCCGGAAGAATTTTGGAAAATTGGATTTTGACCGGCGTCTGCATCGCTGCACTGGAATATGGTACCAAGAGCGACTCATCATTCGTCGTTTTTTTGTTTTTTTTGTTTTTTTTGTTTTTGTATTTTTTTTGTTTTGTCGCGATTGCTCTATCATTTCAGCTTTTCTTATCGCGAAGGTCGCGATTGCCCTATCATTTCGGCTATTTATTCGCGGTTGCCCTATCATTTCGGCTTTATTTTTCTTCTTTATTTTACTCGCTGATTTTTTTATTGCGAGTTGCCCCATCATTTCGGCTTTTTATTATTATATATTTTTTATTTACACTTCCTTTTTTTTATTTACACATTTTTTTTACATTCCCGGTTTAATGACTCAGAGGTCGATTGTTTTCAAAGAAAGGCAGATGTCTGAGAGGATCAGTTTCATGAAGAACTTCGGTCTCCGTTTGTATGAAATTGGCGGTCGCAGATTGACTGTTTGCTAACACGCCTTTAGACAGTTCTATCTCTCCCGTCTTGTATTGCCTTTCGACCCAATCTTTGAAGACGAAGCAGTCCTCAATGGCATGACCTATCACCCTGTGATAGGGGCAATATTTTGGGTCGTCGGTCATATTCGCTTCCTGTGGTCTCTTTGATTCTGGCAGTTGTAGACCATTTCTTAAGGCGTCCTTGAATATCTTGTGGACTTTGTCCCTTTTGAAGGAATAGACCTTATCCAGTTTCTCTTTCAGAGGCGATTCTCCTCCGGTGTATATATCGAAGGGACTGGAGGTTGATTGCGGCCGTTTTCCGCGAAGGCGCTCCGCTCTTAGGTTGAAGGGGTATCGGTTGGCTGCCTCCGGGTATCAATCCCTGGCTCATGAACCAAAATTTGATTCTACTGTAATTGCAATCGGGCGACTTGGGTCGCGAGATTCGCCGCGACATTTGCCAATTCGTCGACCTTAGACTGTACCTTGGCTAACTTCTCATCCCTGTCCTGAAGCTGCCTCTGAAACCATCGGAATAATGCTTGTTCTGTAGTTCCGGCTATGACAACCGGGTCATCTTTATTGCCTGAGCTCAATTCCGCAGGAACCACGGGCTCCTCTGGCTTATCGGCCTGAGCGGGCTCTTCATCACTTAGATCGAGCCGATACTGGATAGCATCAATCGTATCATCACCATGGCTGTGAAGAAGAGGAGGATTTGTTTCTTCATGTCCGACCATGTAGACAGTGCGAACCACATACCCAGCCATCTCTTTATCTTTGGCGGCTGATTTCGCGGAGCGGTCCGGGCTTTAGAAATTCATAAATTTTAACATGGCCAGAGCCCTAGCCCTTTTGTTGGCTCGGTATCTGAGCCGCTTCTGCCTCAGCTTCTCTGCCTTGAGCGCTTGGCAGGCTTCTGCTCTTCGGGAAGCCGCCAAGGGCTGAGTGATGGGGAGGCTTGAGAAGACACCCAATCGAGTAATTGTCAGAGGCGCCGCTGGAGCTTGCCCGAGATGCTTTGTTGCTTTGCTGGTGTTGATAGCCTTGCCCCCAGCTGGGGCCAAGGAAAGTCGTTCAAACACCGACTTGCGTTTGAGTTGGGGCATCTTCGAGACCACCACATTTGGCTTCTTGCCTTTCGAGACCGGCTTCTTTGTCGCCGGGCCTTGAGGTGCAGGGATGGAATTAGCCGAGACAAACAGAATAGACCCAAATTGTAGCAGCGTTTCTTCCCACTGTCGTCCAAGACTTGCCGGAAGGACCGTCCTGGAGTCCATCTTCATCGTGTATGAGATGGGAGCCGAGTTCGTCTTTGGAGACATTGTTGACAAGTGATTGCTTGAAAACCTGAATGAAAGAGCATTATTTCAGTATAAATATAAATATGTATATTGATTGAGTTCGCATGAACGTTTAACCCGAAATATGGGAGGAGAGATTCGTCCCACCGGGCGTGCCAGAATCTGTAGGGTGTTTTTCGTCACCCCATTGAGATGGGAATACGCGCGCGCTTGTCAGGCGCATTACAGATTCCCCCTGCCTAGGGTAGGCTGGGGTTTATTGATTGTGCGGATTCGAATCTCCGGCAACCGCGGACTAAGCTGCCGTTAATTACTCTTCGCATTTGGAGCGAAGGAACCTCCGATTGACGGGTTAAACTGGTCATGCGAACTCAATATGCGGTGCGTTGGTGTGTGTGTATTTTTTTTGTTTTGTTCCACTTGTAAAAAAAGATATATATATATACATATATATTTTCTATATATAAAAATAAAAACAAATAAGTAAATAAATATTTAGAGATTTTATTTTTTAAAAAAAATTTATTATTATTTTTTTTAATTTTAAAATATTATTTATAATTTATTTTTATTTATTTAATATTTATTTATTTTATTTTATTTTTAATAAAAAAGCTTAAAATAACGAAAAGAAGAAAGAGAAAAAAAATGGGGGCCATCACATGCTCAGCATGTGAGGGGGGCCATCACATGCTCAGCATGTGACCCGTTACATGCTCAGCATGTGAGAAGGCCATCACATGTTTAGCATGTGACCCGTCACATGCTTAGCGTGTGAGGGGGCCGTCACATGCTAAACATGAGATGGGGCCGTCACATGCCCCGTCACATGCTTTGCATGTGACGGGCTTTTTTTTTTAACTAACGTGGAGTTCAACTCCAAAAGAATTTTATATGGCTAAAAGAATATAATGTGGAGTTAAACTCCCAAAAAAAAAGGATTTTTACTGTGGAGTTAAACTCCAAAAGAATTTCTGTAGTAGAGTTAAACTCCAAAAGAATTTTATTTGTGGAGTTGAACTCCAAAAGAATTTTATTTGTGGAGTTGACTCCAAAAATTTTCTGTAGTGGAGTTAAACTCCAAGAGAATTTTATTTGTGGAGTTGAACTCCAAAAGATTTTCTCGTTTCTCCTTTGAGAAGAAACCCAAAATGGGTTCTCTTGAAACTCCAAGATCTAGATCTTGGATGATAAAAAAAGAGACCCTTTTTCTTCTCTTGATGGAGTTTTGGGAGATGAGTTTATGGTAAAACTTTTTTTTAGTTTTTTTAAAAAAAAGGAAAGCTAAGCTCTTGATTTATTTGGAAAATGAAAAGGAAGAGGAAGAACTTGAAAAAGAGAGAGTGGAGGCACAAACCCTAGTTTTTTTTGGGAGAATGAAAAGTGTTGCTTTATTCATCATCATGTTGCCTTATATAGGCTTATACATTTACATATAGCCCCTTGGGCTTTACAAAATGATATTTTGCCCATCCAATGGCTCATGTGCCATTTCTTTTTGCACATAAGCCATGGGCTTTACAAAAATTTGGTTTTATGCCCATTTTGCATACATTCATGCATAAAAAATTACATAAAAATTATTTATTACATGATCTATATTTTGGCATGGAGGAGGCTGGCCGTGGGCTCGACTTGGGCATGGGCCCGCTTGACCTGGGCTTGGGCCCACCTAGCTTGGGGGTTGACCTTGACTTTGACTCGATCAACCGGGGTGCAAATTTTGACCCCAACAAAGACCAAAAATCTCGTGCAGTCTGACGACAAGCGCACGGATCTGCAAAAGCATATTGACGCGCTGGATAAATACAACCAGAAGGCGGGAACCCTAGTCACGCTTCAAGAGTTTCTCAATCACATCCTTGAAAGTGAAGATAATGACAATGATGAGGGAGATGACTCGTCAGAGGAACCCGAAGATTATGTGGCAGTTGCCATATGATCTCTCATTCGTCGCTAAGTAACAAAGAAGCTCACTCGGCGTTAGAAAATAACATAGAGGAGTTGGGGGCAGGAGCAGTGCCAAAATCCTTGGATTATGTGACAAGGCCTATCAAAAGGAAATCCACTTGTTCATAGAGCATCCGGCGAAACTTTGCCTCAAAGCTACTATGGACCGAAAAGTCTGTAAACTAGAAATTTGTCTCAAATATGGCAACAATGGACCCAAAACGTCCCTAAACTAACGACTGACCGAAACGTCGTTAAACTATTACAAACCGCAGCATCTCAAGGCTGACGCAAAAAAAATGGTACGTCCACAAGCAAGATGGGCACGGATGAAAACCCGAAAGGGCTCCGTGAGTAAAAACAGCAGGACTACTGGCGAGTTTGTGAATACCCGAAAGGGCGCAATCTCGTTAAAAGACACTTGCAAGGTCCTCTCGACCCTATAAGGAGAAAATACCTGCATGAGATCCTTACGACTCGCAAGGGAGCAACACGCATAGGAATCCCCACGATTCCTAAGGAGAAAACACACTTACGAGATCCTCACGACTCGTAAGCAGAATTCCCTATTGAGACCCTCACGGCTCAGGGGATTCAAAAGCCTAAAGCTACAGGGATCTGAACCTGTTCTTAAACCGTCACACACCCCGCTTTGGCCCTATAAGTGGTTCAATATTGACCCTTGTATACAATCCACGGGCACAAATAAACATTTTCCTAACAGGGTCCCATCAGCGACTAGGGATATGCTCGCACGGTGAACAAACCCTTGGAAGTCCTCTCGACTTATAAGGAGAAAACACTCTTGTAAGATCCTTACAACTTATAAGAGAACATACACTTAAGAATCCCCACGATATTTAAGGAGAAAATGCACTTACGAGATCCTCACGACTTGTAGGGAGAAATACCTTTACGAGACCCTTACGGCTCATGAAGTTAAAAGCCTTAGTTGACGGGATCCTAACCCTGTCTGCTAAGAAACCTTTGTTCAAACCGACAAGGGCAAATGATGATTCGCTCCTGGCAATGTCCCAGTCGTAACGATACTGATGCCTACATCGGTATCATGTTCCAAGTCCTTTCACGGCAAATGATGATTCGCTCCTGGTAATATCCCAGTCACAGCGATGCTGATATTACTATTGGTATCAGATCTTGAGTTTCGTACTTGAAAAAAAAAATGCATGTAAAATAGCCGAAATGATGGGGCAACTTGCAACAAAATCAGCAAGTAAAATATATGCATACAAAAATAGCCGAAATAATTGGGCAAGTCGCAATAAAAAGCAGTGAGTAAAAAAAACAGCTGAAATGATTGGGCACCGCGAAAAATAACCGAATGATTGGGCAATCGCGACTTTCGCGATACAAAAAGCTGAAATGATAGAGCATCGCGGAAAGAAAACAAAAAAAATATGATATGAAATGAAACTTTTGCCCTACAGGTTAGATCACATCGATCCCTGTATACAATCCAGGGGCACAAACAAAAAAAAGAACCATATCATCCCATCAGGCTACATCAGAAAGAGAACCAAGTCTTGATGGCAACATCTACAGCCTGGAGACCCACAACGGCGTTCTTCCTCACCCCAGCAGGATGCAGACGCGATACAAAACAACGGAGCCATGGCAAAGTCCTTAGTTCCAGGTCCTGACGGTTCACCAACGACCCAGAGACCACCTCAATGTTCGTCTCGATACAGCAGATGCGATGTCGTCCCAGCGTTCTTTCCCCAGCAAGATGCAGACGTGATACAAAACAATGGAGCCATGGCAAAGTCCTTAGTTTCAGGTCCCGACGATTCACCAACGACCCAGAGACCACCTCGACGTTCGTCTCGATACAGCAGACGCGATGTCGCTCCAATGTTCTTTCCCCAGCAAGATGTAGACGCGACACCAACAACGGAGCCACGGCAAAATTCCTAGTTCCAAGTCTCGACGGCCACACCTACTGCCAGGAGACCACCTCGACATTCGTCTCATTACAGCAGACGCAACGTCATCCACATGACCCCGTCTCGGAAATTCATCATTCAAATGACCCCGTCGCGGAAATACGTCATCCACATGACCCCATCTCGGAAATACGTCATTCACATGATCCCGTCGCGGAAACACATCATCCACATGATCCCGTCGCGGAAATACGTCATCCACATGACCCCGTCTCGGAAATACGTCATTCAAATGACCCCGTCTCGGAAGTACGTCATCCACATGACCCCGTCGCGGAAATACGTCATCCACACGACCCCGTCTCGGAAATACGTCATCCACATGACCCCGTCGCGGAAACACGTCATCCACATGACCCCGTCGCGGAAATACGTCATCCATATGATCCCCTCTCGGAAATACGTCATTCAAATGACCTCGTCTCGGAAGTATGTCATCCACATGACCCTGTCGCGGAAATGCATCATCCACATGACCCCGTCTTGGAAATACGTCATCCACATGATCCCGTCTTGGAAATACGTCATACACATGACCCCGTCGTGGAAATACGTCATCTATATAACCCTATCTCGGAAATACATCATCCATATGACCCCGTCGCGGAAACACGTCAGCACATGACCCCGTCGCGGAAATACGTCAGCCATTGACCCCGTCACGGAAATACGTCATCAACTGACCCCGTACGGCCTAAGTCAACCTTCGACCTCCCCGTCAAAGCAATGCTTTGATCCGGGAGCAGGTAAACTCATCAATCACTTACGAGTCCTCTCGACTGGTAAGGAAGAAAATTTTCTTGGAAGATCCTTACGACTCTCAAGAGAGAGAAAAATACACTTAGGAATCCTCACGATCCCTAAGGAGAAAATACACCTACGAGATCCTCTCGACTCATAGGAAGAAAAATCTTTATGAGTCCCTCACGGCTCATAAAGTTGGAAAGTCTTAGGAGGCAGATCTGAACCTGACTCCTAAGCCATCGTTGTCCTGCAAGAAGAGCAAAATAGATTATCTACAAAACACATCTGCTGAAAAGGGACACATCACCATGAAACAAAATACGTCTTTTATTCATAAATCAAAATGAATACAAAGTGCAATCTATAAAAGAATCAAAAAATACCCTCATTCAGGAGCATTTACAAAAAAAACATATACATTATTTTCAAGCTGGCGGACGATTCAATAGATTCGTCAGTTCATCCCTCTTCCGCTGGGTCTCGGCCTCATAATTTGTTATTGCGATAAGACGGGCCTCCGCCTGAGACTGTTGGGCCTGGTACAAGGCGAGCCGACTTTCAAGATCCTGTTCGGTAACTTTGTGGGCTTCAACCATCTCGTGGGTAAAAATGATGGCTTTATCAATAGCTACCACCTCCCTGATAGCTTCTTGAAGCACCCGCTAGATTTCATACGCACGAGTGGTCTTGGCCGTAAGTTCAGCTTGAAATTCCCCCAGCGCATTTGAAACCAGCTTCCTCTCTGAAAATTTTCGGCTGAGTCTCTTCTCGCATGACAGCATATTTGCGGCGCACCATTCAATCAGCCCCCGTAAGCTCGCCTTTGCAGCCACAACCTCTGAAGAAAGCCGCGTACATTCAAGACTATGCAAGAAAGCCTCCACCCGACGACAAAACTCAACCCAGACTTGCACCAATGCTTCACCATAGTAAGCAGCAAGAAAGAGGAGAGAAATGTTGGCTTCGGCAGTAAATTCTTCGGCCGTGATCAAGCTACCAGCACGAAGGTCTTCGATCAGAGCTGACAAAGAGTGAAGGCTTAGCTTTGCCATTCATTCAGAGGCACGTAGAGCATAGGGGCTGGGTGGCATAACGATGCGAGATTCCAGCGTGGTAAGAACTGGCAAAGCTGTTAAGATTTATAAACAATCAGCGAGATTTGCAAGCAAAGAGCAGGTGGAACAACGTCAAAACTTTACTTACCCACAGCCATGCAAGAAGGGTCTAAAAAATCCCCAGGCCCGTCAAGAATCTCAACTTCGTCGTCAGCTTCTAGAACTATAGAAGACATCAGCATCGTCATATGAAATAATGATAATGCCGTGAGAAGGGGAAATAACACTAATCTTGCCCGGAAGAGAGGACGGTGCGTTGCGGGGATGTTGCCTGCGGAGTGGCCATCTCGAGCAAACGCTGGAAAGACTTTATGGAAGATAGGTTCGCGATGGACACTGCCAATCCTCGTAACTCTGAAAAGACGGAAGGATTCAGGTAATGAAGAGATCATTAAAACAAAAGATAGAAGGATACTTTCGATACTCCTCCCGCTTTGAACAGGAGGGATAGCCGCTTCGGCAGCTTCCTCCGTACCCTCAGGCACATCATCGGAGACACTTGCTGGTGTGACGGCTATCAGTCGAGGGGCAGCGGCCACCACTTTAGGGACGGCAATTTCAATTATTTGTTCCGCCATCTCCAGGCCATCGCCAGAAATGTCCATTAAATCCACAGCCGGAAGGGATATCTTTTTAGGGTGACCGGGCATAAGGGAAACAGAAGCCGCCGATGGAAGCTCTGCAGCAGGAATAGCAACTGTAGCGTCCCCCTCCACACCTACTGGTGTCTCATCGGGGATATTTACAGAGTCCACAGTCAAGACGCTACTCGAGCCCAGATTCTCTGCCGTCGCCGAAGTCCCTGCAAGGTTTTACGGAGATAAGAAGACATAGAAAGCAAAACAAATTACTCGCCGAAAGAAAAATATAAAAGAAATGCATACCGATTCGCCAAGATGCCTCGAGTATGGCTTTTTCAAGCCGACGTTCCTTCCTCAGAAGGTATGCTCGCTGGGGTTCTAATGTAGATTCATGACCGCCGGTCTATAATGATAATGCATCTTCAGAAGCGGCAGAGATAGGCTGTTTGAGGGCTATCTCGCCTCCCCGCTCCAGAGGGCCTATAAACACCCGCCGTACTGATGGAGGATCTTTATAGAATATTACGGCAGGGTAGGAACTCTTCGAGACGCGCACATTCTCGGTCTCATCTTGGGAACGTCTTATAGCCTCAGCCAGTTGTGCGGCTTCTGTAGGGTTCCTAGGCACACTAATTAGGTCTCACAAGGCTTCAACCATGCCAAATTCAAAAATTTCCGGTGCCGAGAAACCCTAATGCGATCGTTGACTAGAGAATAAGCGAAACATGCAACTAGTTAACAACTTAACTAAGTGAACGGAAATACAACCTTTGTAGATCCGGTCCTCCACCTCCATAGCTCCGCGTTGACATCCCTCCGCTGCGATCATCGGATCATGGACTCTAGTAAGGGTTTCGTCGAAGAAATGATCGGGCTAGGTCGTCGACTTCGATGCCGAAGATGATCTACGTCGAGGCAACACAAGATGGCACTCCAACTTCACCAAGTCATGAAACTTGTGAAGAAAACACCCTATACTACTTGACAAGTGGTAGAGGATGAAGAAATAGAAAGTGGGTTCACTTTAGAATTGGATTTCTCACTCTTTTTCTCAAATCACCATTGAAGCTAGCAAGCTTCTTTCTTCTTCAAGAAGAAGAAGAAGAAGATAATATGATAAGAATTATGGGAAAATAGAAAATAAGGTGATTCTTATCATATCTCAACCATGGTCAAGTGTAGAGAATAAACTAGGGTTAGTTATAATGGTTAGGTTTAAGGAATAAAACAAAATGGTCAAAGCTTTTTCAAAGCTTCATGAAGCTTCAACAAAATCCAAAGAAAGCCACCATTTTATCTTAAGCCAAAATGAAATAAATAAATAAATAAATAAAGCAAATGAAACCCTAACCATTAACTAGCCATGGTTTAATCAAACATACACCCAAGTTTGCATGTATCATCAAACATGATACAAACTAGTGCACAAAACTATATCATATATACAATGTGCACTTCAAGTGAGAAAATCCATCTTAAGTGAATAAATACCAGTTAATGTAAAGTAATATATCAAATATATAATTATACATTAAATTATTAAATAAACACTTGATTTAACGATCCGGTCATATCGCATATGACCGACTAATATCCAATGTATCGGCTTATCGAATCAATCCTTGATTCGATAACTAGGTTATATCGCATACAACCAATCGATACATTCATCGCGAGAATAGAATACGGTATCACATACACGCATCATTCTCGGTCCCGCACATATCTCATATGCGCTCATATTTCGTTTCGCTTGAGCCAGGAAACCTCTGTGTAGGACTCTAAAGACTCGTCAATACGCCGGCAGCAGGTGATGATCATATCAAACACCCACAAGCCGCAAGCGGTCTGCTAAACGTAACGGCCACCCGGGTATTGAGCGATCAGAAGATCGACGAGCAAGCCCGCTCACACTCCTGTGAATCCAACCAATAACACTTACCGTACAGTCCGGTCTGATCGTCTGATATGTCGCATATCTTGCCTAGGGGTGGTAAACGTCAGACCCCAATAGCTCGATAAGTCGTGTCGATATGAGGTCTATAACAGTTCGAGAAACTACTGGTAACACTTACCAGTAAATCTCAGCAACCCTGGCCAGGGATTTCCGGTTATAGCCAATCGAACACAGCACAACATCAACTCCCTATACCGGGAGAGACGAATCCCCTCCTATCGCTCATTGCCTCCATGTGATTCGGGAATGTACCCAAAAACCACCGTTTTGCACGTCCTCTTGGACGTGGTAAGGTGGAAATCAAAACACGGTGGGAACCACACAAGACTCTATGACGATCTCGGGTCAACAGACTACTCTGTACCAGTGTCACCAGAGAACTGCCATCTGACGTAAGGTATAATACCATCTGGGAGTTCTCGGCGAGTCCGTCTAGTGTACCCAGTCTCCACTGAGCACCCGTATATCATCTCTGATGTCAAACACCAATGGATATGGGATCATCCATCGCCCATTTGTATGGGTCGAGAAGGTATACGCTAGTCTACTCTGGTATATCGATGCCCCGTCTCGATTTACCCACGACTAGGGACCTTGAAGGATGTACTTATGGACTACCCTGTCCCCACTAGTATGATCCGCATCATAGTCCAGGTAGTCAAGTACACATCCTAAGGGCTTTACCAATATGTAACAGAGAGACAATCAGTGTACACGTTAAGGTAAAGAGCAACCAGATAGCATACTATCATGTCGAGCAAGAAAGTCCTCCCTATATATGTCCAAGCATCCACTACAATATACATCCTATATATAGTAATGGCCTCTAGGGCATACATATAACTAATAATCTCCCACTTGCACTAGGGCCATCTGATAACAGTAGTTGTAGTATCTCATACTCAACCATCCCATAAAAGTCTCTCTCTGGGAAAAGGCCTTTGTGAGTGGATCCGCCGTGTTGTCCTCTGAGTCTGCTCTCCTAACCTCGATCCCCTGGAGATCAACCATCTCCATGATCAGGTGATACTGCCTCAGAATATGTCTGGATCACTGATGGGACGGACGTTCCTTGGCATATGCCACAACTCCATTGTCACACAATGGGAGGAACTAAGTTCATCTCATGAACAAATATACACCCAGATAGCCACTTTGGTAGCATCTTAAGTAGCGATGTATCCAGCCTTTATCGTTTAGTATGCCACGGTATCTAGCTTGGAACTCTTCCAACATACCGTCCCTTTACTAAGGGTAAAGACAATGCCTGTGACTGACATTCAGTCGTCTTTATCACTCTGGAACCTTTCCAGTGATTTTCCCCAGGATCGATTAATACCATCTCACTACAACTAGTGAGAATCCTAACATCCAGTTACATCTATCTCATAGATCAAAACTCAGGATTTAGGAGGTATCACTTTGATCCTATACGGAGAATCCTTGTGATAAGCGGAGATTGAGCGAGCGTAGCATAGGAAACTCCTTTCTTATCAAGAGTATTTCATCCACGTACTCTACGAGGATCGCCACCATACTCCCTACTACCTTTTTGTATATACAAGATTCATCTACCATTTTGATGATGTCAAACTCTTTCACTAATCCATCAAAACAGATGTTCCAACTCCGCGATGCCTGCTTTATCACATAAAACATCTTGTACACGTTTCCGCTGCTCCCACTGTCTACGAAGCCCTCTGACTCTGTACTTATAGACTCTCTCTTCTAAAATATTATTTAGAAAAGCAGTCATGACACCCAACCACCAGATATCGTAGTCATGGTATGTAGCGTGGCAAGTAGGATCTGGATGGACTTAAGCATAGGCCCCAGAAAAGGTTTCATCATTATCCACGCCTGGTTGATGACGAAAACCTTTAACAAGTCTAGCTTTGAAAGTCTCAACTTTTCCATCTACACCAAATAATCTTCTCAAGATATACTTGCTCCTGATGGGGATTTAACCCTTCAGATATAGCAACCAAAGTCCATACTTTGTTGGTGTACATGGATTCCATCTCAGATCGCTAAGCATCCAGCCATTCTTACAAAATCCCTACTCTCGATGGCCTGCTCGAAACTAGTTGGGTCATCATCTCATGATGCAATCCTCGCTCCCACTGTCATCGAGAAGCAGAAGTATCTCTCAGGTGGGTGAGAAACCCTACTAGATCGGCGGAGAGGCTGAGGTTCGTTTGTATCTACTGAATCCTTTGGTTCTACCAAATCATCTGCTGTAGTTTGTATAGCTGGAACCTTTCCAGTTCTACATAACTGACCTTGCCTCGAGCTTGTCCGGATTTTGCTTTTAGACATAGGCCGGACAATCCCAAATCTTAACTAACTTAAGATATGGGCTCTTCCCTTTCCATATCACATATGAAGTGGTAGGCAACTGATTTGATCAGAACCCTATTCAATAGGTATGCAACTTCATAAGTGCATAACTCCCAAAAGGAAATAGGAAACTCAGTAGTATTCATCATAGAGCACACCATATCATATAGGGTGTTATTGCTCCGCCCCGATATACCATCGTGCTGTGGTGTATTCGGAGGAGTAATGCTGAGAGAGAATCTCATTCTCCTTTAGAAAAGTTCAAGAATTCTGTGCTCAAGTATTCTCCTCCTTGATCACATCAAAGGACATAATACTTATACCCGTTTTGGTTCTCTACTTCTAGCTTATATTCTGTGAATATCTCAAAAGGTTCGGACTTGTGTTTCAACAGGAACATAGGTCTGAATTTCGAAAGATCATCAGAGAATGTAATGAAGTATAAAGAACCAGTCCTGCCATGTGTAGACAGGGGACCTTACATACATCATCATGTATCAGTCCCAAGAGTTCACTAACTCTTTCTCTGTTTCCAATAAACAGAGCTATGGTCATCGTATCTTTGTGACATGACCAGCAAGTTTCACAAGATGTAAATTCAAACTAATTTAAATATGCATCTAAATGTAACTTCAGCCAGTCGGGTCGCATTGATATGACCTAGTCTACAATGCCTCAAGAAGGATTCGTTCATTTCTGAACTCTTCCTCTTGTGTGTGTTCCGTATACTAAGAACTGTAGTTTGATTTAGAACGTCAATGCTTTTAGATAACGTGCCTGAACCGATCAACTTTTGATATAGGAAATGTTCAAAATATTATCCAACAATACAAAATTTTATCATTTCTTTACTAATAAAGAGACTGATATGATTTTGTATATCAGGTTCGGTATCTAATAACATTCGTTCAGAATAAATGTATTTGGAATACAGGGTGACAGTGACCAACAGACTTGGCTGCAACACTTGCCCCGTTTTCTGTCTCATGAAACTTATCACCCGTTCTCAGTTCTCTACCTTTCTGTAGCCCATGTAACAGATTACATATACGGGATCCTGATCCGGTATCACATACTCAGGACGTAAAGGATACTGAGAAACAGTTCTATGTAACGAACACACCCGAAGAAGATGCATCATATGCACTTTCTTCGTTTGGGCAGCATAGGAATTCTAGTATTCCCCAATTTCCTGCTCGGTCTTATAACAATTATAAGTGGGAGCGGGACCAACGTTCCCTAGCTCAGTATAACAAGCGGGTTCGGTCAATACATCCGTATTATTATCTTGATTAAGGCGTGACATGGTCGCTACCAGGAGAGAGAGAGAAGAAAACACTCTGCGTGCGCTCTTGCAAGATCAGATTGGTTATTATTTTATCTAATCAGGATGGCTCCCACTGTTTTTATCAAATCTTCCTTCAAACCCTAAAAGGAAAGACTAGCCGGGATTAATTACACGCTACAAGTTCGCCAATCTTTCAGCCAGGCCAGTGTCGGTACTTTGAGAGAGGCCCCCCGTGCTTTCGCACGAACCTAATTAATGTAAACCTCGTTTTCCCAGAGGCGTAACCCCGTTGACACCTTTCTAGACACCTACTTGATCGGCTAATTGTAATGTGTAAAACTCTCCCAGGAGTAACTCTTACTCGCAGCGGGTATCGGGATCCAACTATCTCATAGAAGGTATGCAATCTCATTGCAAATTTCAACACTTGAAATTCCCGATAATTTTGCCCCTAGCACCCTATGACCTTGACGGAGGTCAACAAAGCATAGGCTGCTAGTCAAGTTCATCCCTTCATTTCTTGATCGAATTAAACCCACCCGCACGACTCTTGACGGAGGTCAACAAGGTCGCATGACTACCCTAATCCAATCTGTATCATATGCATAAGCAGATAAATACTAGTTAGCTACCGCACACTACGCCTTGACGGAGGTCAACAAACGTAGCACGAATACTAAGTAGGACTTATCTGAAATGACGGAGGGCTACGACAGGTTTTTCTGAAAACCTATTGCGTAATGAACCTGATATCGTTGTAGAATCAAATGATTTTAAAATGGAGTGTTTTTTAGGCTTTTCTAGTTTTGCTAAAGGGGTCACTCCCGGTGAAGGGATCGTCGGCCCTTTCCTCGTCGAATGAGGTGCGGGATATATCATATATATCACTGGGCAAAGCAAAAACTCTTAAAAGCAATCAAAAGACAAACCGAGTGTGTAGCATCTGCCAGTTATTGCAAAAGGAGTCACTCCCAGTGAAGGGATCTCGGTCCTTTCCTTATCAAATAAGGTGCAGGATATATCATATATACCGCTGTGCAAAGCAAGAACTGTAGCTACCTGTTTTATTTTTGAAATTCGATTCTACAACATCTTTAGGTTTCTTTTTCTTTCATTAATCATATTAATGAAGTCCCATCATTTAATCACCTAAACATTACAGATAAATACGACGTACACTTATGCCATCCGCATTCGCCTCGATGTCCCCTCGTGCACCGCTAGGTTAGGTAACTAACGGCAGGGCAGGGCTAGCGCGGGTGTAAAACATAAGTAACGTCTATATAATATATCATATATACTATATACAGTATCTATCACAGAACATCACATGATCACATCACAGATATCGCAGCAGAAGAAACATATGAAATATTGGATATACTAGGACGTCTGTGTTTTCAATACGAGCCAGTATAAAACACGGATTCCATGGTCGCGATGAATAGCCAAACCCACACCCCTAGACCCCTACGAGAGCGGCAAGCAACCCTACCAATTCTGGAGTTAGGAGACCCGGACTCGACTCCTCGAGTTGGTCTCTCACTGGACTCCAGAACCCGGTTACTTGTGCTCCCCTCCTTGGGTCTATCCTAGTGCGGAAAAGTAAATAATATACAAAAGGTGACATCTTCCGCAACCTGGAAGTGCCCCAATAAAAGAATATTACATACAAGTTTTTACATGAATGAAAATGAAAAAAACTCATCTCACAGAAAACCCCCATCTCACAGAAAACCCCCCGGCTATTCAAACACGACGATCCAATATAACATATCCAGCAACACATAACATCACATGTCATCAACGTAAGTAAATATGCGCATCCCAATTGTCGTTGACATATAGCAACGAAGCCGGCGATGTCACATATTACACTTACGGTCAAAGAAAAGAAAGTGTAAAACTACAACAGTTGGAATCCGCAACCTGCATAGACATCGCATGCCTAATCAAATGAATTCCTTAGACATCGCATGCCTAACAATTATAAACCCCGCATTTTAGTCTCATTTATCGAAAACTCTTTTCAATATCAAGTCGGGCAATTCAACAAGATTACCGACATCCTGATCGAATGCTCGTCGCAAACTTTAGTAGACGGCCGCACCCCCGATGCCGTCGACGAAGTGCACCAAGGCGGAACACCACTGCCGCGAGCATCCGAACGGATGCTTTCGGCGACGGGATTCTCCTACAGTCACTTAGTCGGGGCTTTGGGGTGTGGATGTCTATTAAGTTTACCCGGCGAGTATCCGCGTACGCTAGGTGATTGCGACGGACTTTTGATCACATCAAAATTCCGTGGCAACCAATCAAGTGAGACAAAACTGCTATGTTTATAACATTCATTCAGTTATCTCATAACTACTTGTGAATTCCAATTATTGTATCCCATTCCAGATAAATAGAAAATGTTAAACTTTCCGATCGAACATTCAAACACCCAAGTTTTTCTGAAACAAATCAACACATGAAATAGGTTTAAAAAACATCCAGTTCATGCCTCAGTACAAACGGTCCAGCCGTAGAAGGGTCAAGCCAACGCCTCACATGTGGCACGCCGTACTGCCCCAAACCCGAAGGTTCAAAGGGCAGTTCAAGAGGGTCACATAATCGAGTTAAGGTTTGTTGTCTTCTAGAGGGTCCATCGCGTTACTTGCACTACTTAGAACGTTATTAAACCACGGAAAGATCCAACACTTGGAAATTTCCCGACAGGGGAAAAAGTGGGTATTTATATCCGGTCGAACTTTTTAATATATTCAAAAATTACCCGGAAAGACACATAGACAAAGTCTGATAATCCGATCGAATCTACGAACTCCCAATACAACCCAGAAAACTCAACTCTTGAGTAAATATTAAAAATTCCCAGAAAACTCAGCACCTGAAGAGACAAATTACTGTGCAAAAATGGAAGCCTAATCTCATAATTTGGCCGCGGAACCGCCGCAGAAGCCAAGCTTCTGCCGCGGTTCCGCCGCGCTTTAGCCGTATCACTTGGTCATTTTTGCACCGTAATTCTTAGAATTTCCTGCTGAATTTTTTAAGTATTTTTAATCTGGAAAAAACCCAGTTTTGTAAAAATGTACAGAGAGGGGTCATTTTTAGGGTTTCGGGGTTCGATCGGAATTCTAACATCGTCTACAGTTCGCATAAGGCTCTAGCTAAGCTCTGATACCACTGTAGGGTTCCTAGACACACTGATGAGGTCTCACAAGGCATCAACCATGCCAAATTCAAAAATTTCCGGTGCCGAGAAACCCTAATGTGATCGTTGACTAGAGAATAAGCGAAAAATGCAACTAGTTAACAACTTAACTAAGTGAACGGAAATACAACCTTTGTAGATCCGGTCCTCCACCTCCATAGCTCCGTGTTGACGTCCCTCCGCTGCGATCATCGGATCCCGGACTCTAGTAATGGTTTCGTCGAAGAAATGATCGGGCTAGGTCGTCGACTTCGATGCCGAAGATGATCTACGTCGAGGCAACACAAGATCAAGCTCCAACTTCACCAAATCATGAAACTTGTGAAGAAAATACCCTATACTACTTGGCAAGTGGTAGAGGATGAAGAAATAGGAAGTGGGTTCACTTTAGAATTGGATTTCTCACTCTTTTTCTCAAATCACCATTGAAGCTAGCAAGCTTCTTTCTTCTTCAAGAAGAAGAAGAAGAAAAAGAAGATATGATAAGAATTATTGGAAAATAGAAAATAAGGTGATTCTTATCATATCTCAACCATGGTCAAGTGTAGAGAATAAACTAGGGTTGGTTATAATGGTTAGGTTTAAGGAATAAAACAAAATGGTCAAAGCTTCATGAAGCTTCAACAAAATCCAAAGAAAGCCACCATTTTATCTTAAGCCAAAATGAAATAAATAAATAAATAAATAAAGAAAATGAAACCCTAACCATTAACTAACCATGGTTTAATCAAACATACACCCAAGTTTGCATGTATCATCAAACATGATACAAACTAGTGCACAAAACTATATCATATATACAATGTGCACTTCAAGTGAGAAAATCCATCTTAAGTGAACAAATACCAGTTAATGTAAAGTAATATATCAAATATATAATTATACATTAAATTATTAAATAAACACTTGATTTAACGATCCGGTCATATCGCATATGACCGACTAATATCCAATGTATCGGCTTATCGAATCAATCCTTGATTCGATAACTAGGTTATATCGCATACAACCAATCGATACATTCATCGCGAGAATAGAATACGGTATCACATACACGCATCATTCTCGGTCCCGCACATATCTCATATGCGCTCCTATTTCGTTTCGCTTGAGCCAGGAAACCTCTGTGTAGGACTCTAAAGACTCGTCAATACGCCGGCAGCAGGTGATGATCATATCAAACACCCACAAGCCGCAAGCGGTCTGCTAAACGTAACGGCCACCCGGGTATTGAGCGATCAGAAGATCGACGAGCAAGCCCGCTCACACTCCTGTGAATCCAACCAGTAACACTTACCGTACAGTCCGGTCTGATCGTCTGATATGTCGCATATCTTGCCTAGGGGTGGTAAACGTCAGACCCCAATAGCTCGATAAGTCGTGTCGATATGAGGTCTATAACAGTTCGAGAAACTACTGGTAACACTTACCAGTAAATCTCAGCAACCCTGGCCAGGGATTTCCGGTTATAGCCAATCGAACACAGCGCAACACCAACTCCCTATACCGGGAGAGACGAATCCCCTCCTATCGCTCATTGCCTCCATGTGATTCGGGACTGTACCTAAAAACTACCGTTTTGCACGCCCTCTTGGACGTGGTAAGGTGGAAATCAAAGCACAGTGGGAACCACACAAGACTCTATGACGATCTCGGGTCAACAGACTACTCTGTACCAGTGTCACCAGAGAACTGCCATCTGACGTAAGGTATAGTACCATCTGGGAGTTCTCGGCGAGTCCGTCTAGTGTACCCAGTCTCCACTGAGCACCCGTATATCATCTCTGATGTCAAACACCAATGGATATGCGATCATCCATCGCCCATCTGTATGGGTCGAGAAGGTATACGCTAGTCTACTCTGGTATATCGATGCCCCGTCTCGATACACCTACGACTAGGGACCTTGAAGGATGTACTTATAGACTACCATGTCCCCACTAGTATGATCCGCATCATTGTCCAGGTAGTCAAGTACACATCCTAAGGGCTTTACCAACATGTAACAGAGAGACAATCAGTGTACACGTTAAGGTAAAAAGCAACCAGATAGCATACTATCATGTCGAGCAAGAAAGTCCTCCCTATATATGTCCAAGCATCCACTACAATATACATCCTATGTATAGTAATGGCCTTTAGGGCATACATATAACTAACAGCTTCCTCGGTAGACGAGTCTGGAAAAAGAAGACTATCATCCGGCTCTTGCATAGAGATTGGTTCGTCTTGAATGATGGACTCGGATTCCATTAAAAGGTCAAGTAGACCAGTGACGGTTTTCTTCCTCCGCTTCGACCCAGAGCTGGCGCTGGAAGATGATCGCTTCCTTCCTTTCGGTGCTTTGGTGCGACGTTGACCCACTTCGCCTTCGATATCCTCTCTTGGCAGTGCTACCGATGATGACACTGCCATTGCTGACGCCGCAGCTGATGAAACTGCTACTGGCGCCTTATCAGAATCCCTCGCTTGAGCTCTAGTGCGCATCAGCATGCCAACTGTGGGAGAAGTCAGACCCGCATCCACCGCCTCAGGAATAAGTAAGGCGCCAACACTCCTCAAGTGAGGGCGAGCCATTGCCCGCAGTCGCGGCGGGACTCCCGTAGCCTGGAGCGGGGCGGGAGCTTTAAGCCCAAAAAGTATCCTCCTCTCCTCAGCAATGATGGGACTAACTCGGTGGCGGTACCAACCCATGAAAGCCCCCATACACCTCGGAATATAGTCGGCCTCGGGATCATGAAATGAGAACCGGTGTTCAGCCGCATGAAATGATGGGTGGAGTCGCGAACAACTTCGAGAGAAGAGTTAGGCTCCACCATGAATGCCTCAAAGGGAACACCGTGGTCATAACCTAATTGCCGGGTAAAGCGGTGTGGATTATACCGCATAAAAAGAACCGCATCATTTCGGCGGGACACCAAATAACCCGGCCTGATCGAGTACAAGTGCATGGCTTCCTTGGGCTTCAAGGATGGTGCTCCCTCTTTCGATAAATCAAACAGCTGCTGAACAGGTCCCGAAGGAGAAGAGAGGACGATCATTAAAAACCATCTTGCCTTCGTGGGCATAAGGATTAAGCAGCACACGAAGAGCCCCTAACTGAGTCGGATCAGGAGCAGAAGCGTCCACCAACCTCATGAGCCGCGTGAAAGTATAAGCATCATAAAAGCTGGGTCTCTGGTGCGTGGCAAAAGCCCCTAGCACGTGCATCTCAATCCATGACATAAAATAATGAAGAGAGAAACTCACCACATCCACGTCTGAGGTTGAGGTATTGGCTGCAGTGCTTAGCCCGTGGTACAAATGCGATAACCCTGCAATGCCCACGGCTAGTCGCGTCCCTTCGGTAATGCGATGAGCAGGGTAAATGACTGAGGCTCTCATAAAGCGACGATGCGTTGGAACGACAAACCAACTGAGCCAAACGCTGATAAAACTGACGAAGAAAGTTTCTTCATCCACGCCGGGAGCCGCAATCGACTCAAAAGGTACAGCCGACAAGATTGGGATGTAAAACTGCGGCAGATCTTCTTCTCTGGCCGGTAGACTATTTAACCCAAACCCAAAGGGGTCGTTGATATTCGCGAACTTCGGAGCCTCCTTTGATAGGACGTCTCCACAAAGGAAGCAAGCGATAAAGCTCTTAAAAGTGACGCCCTGTTCCACTGATTCGGTGAATAGCTTCTCAAAGATACCCAGAGTCTTGATTAAACTTGGATACTTGTGACGGACGATATTTTCAGTTGACAAGCCGTCAAGCGTAGCAGGCACAGTTGCGAAAACATACTCGTCAGGAGGCAGCAATTCTTCATAGGGCGCTCCCCTGATCGGCAATCCAGAGATTTTGCGAAACTCTTCCAAACAAATCGAAACTTCGCTATCCCCTAATAAGAAAGTGTTGGTGGGAAGATTCCATTGATTTAGGAAAGCTTTAACCCACCATACATAGTAAGACTGATAATGGAAGAGGGATGCGTACACCGCCTGGTAAAGCCTGACCCTCTGCAGTCGCGCATGATGAGCGGTCAAGATGTAACGAGCCCAGAGAAGATAGCCCGTGGGATGGCGAGGGGTAAGCCCTATCTTGTAGACTTGTCCCCAGGGCTGGGCTTCACCTTGGCAAATGCGACGCCCTAAGATATCTATGGCTGGCACAGGCTGGTGCGGTATCCAAACTGTAGACGGCTCAAGACGGCCCATAGGAGTCCAATCCGCCACCTCTACGGCAAAAGCAGTCTGCGGACGATCCAACGGCAAGAATGGGCGGAGAGGTTCTTTTGGCGCCTCGCAAAGAAAACTTCGGCGACCGCGGATGATATGACCGTACCAGGCTCCCCACAAAAGCAGATTGGCACAGTCCGGATCATGAGCTCTAATCATCGCCATCACCTCTTCGTCAGACGGTAACTGAGGAAAGGCAACCTCCGAGCGGGTGAAAGGGAAGTATGGAAAAGCAGCCATTGTTCCTGAAACAAAGGAAGGGGATACTGTTAATGAAACCCACACGTGTGTGTATATATATATATATAAAGACAGTGGAAGAAAACGACAAGCCACTTATTTCATGGGACCATTGGTTGCAAAGCACATGGGCCCCACAAAATCAATATGACGGCTCACTAATGATGAGGCAGGGTAATCATTATGAGAACAAAAGAAAGATTCTCAATAAATGAATAGGGGAGTTTAAACATCTCTGCATAGTCCCCCAAGGCAAAACCCATCACAACCTCTGTGTAAATCAAACAGAATCTTTCCTAAAAATATTTGTTTGTTTTGTCAAGAACAGCTGAGGATAGAAAAATCCCAAGAAGTCTTTTTGTTAGAACTAAGTTCTCTGAAGGAATTAAATTCCTTTTGAATAGAGAAATTAAATTCCAAGAAAATTTTCAGAGCTAAGCGCTTTGGAATGGAATTAAATTCCAAAAGAAAATGGGTACCATCATCAATCCTCTAAGATTAGAGAAAAAACGCCTAACATTGGGGGTTTACTACCTAAAGATATTGCATTCTTAGAGCTTGGAAAGATGAGTTCTTTTTTAAGGAAAAAAAAGCTTGGTGTGGATTTAAAATCCAAAGAAAAATGTCTACAAAAAGTTCCTCGGTCGTTCAAGATCCTTACCTGAAAAAGGATTCCTTTTTGACAGAGTTAAACTCTGGATTTTGTTTTAATGAACAGAGAACCGAGCTCTGAGAAAGAGAATTAAATTCTCAATGCAAGAACGAGAAAGGAAGAAGATGAAAGAGTGGAGGCGCTGCTGAAGAGACCCTTGCATTTATAAGACATGATAGGAAACGGTTCATCTTCCCTGTTCCCTAGGCATATCCAATGGCCACAAAAGTTACAGCGTTGCACTCACGTGCAACGCCGTGAGAACAACGCTGTGGGGGCATTTGTTCCCTCATGGGAATTAAATAAAATACAGATACAGCAGCAAGGAAAACCCTCAAGTGGAGCATCACGTGCTCATACGTGACCGGGCATCACGTGTTCACACGTGACCAGGGCTCACGTGTAGACACGTGACCATTTACAGGCAAAACCTGTAGACACTAAATAAAATAAACAAATTGGAAATGCTGTTTTGGTGGGCATCACGTGCCCATACATGACCAGGTCTCACGTGCAGACACGTGACCATTTACAGGCAAAGTCTGTAGACACAGAATTAAATTCTAATTAATTGCTTAATCAGTGGGGTTACATGCCAACACGTGATGAGCTCTTAAACCCTCTGAACAATAGAATTAAATTCTAATTAAAATGGAAACAAAAACCCTAATTGGAAAAATATTTCTCTAGATCTTTCCAAACAAAAAAATTGCACTCTGTAAAGAGGAGCATCGTTGGATTAAAAATCCAATGGTGATTAAAAAATCACCGGTTTATAGAAAGATTCTACATAAGGAAATATTTTCCTAAAATCTGCCAGGAACAACAAATAAAATATCTTTTGGATTAAAAATCCAATGGTGAATAAAATTCGCCGAGTGGTTGATTGAAAAGAATTCTTGATGTGTGTAGTGTTTGAAAATTGTAAAGAAATCACAACCAAAAATTATTTGACCGCAATCAACTACGGTGTCGGATGTAGATTGTAAGTGAGTGCGGATCGTCCACAGGGACAGTGTAATAGTTCGTCTTTTGAATTAGATGAGTCGAAACTTTAATGAAAAGAAAACAAAACAATTCATGATTTAAATTTTGTATTTCAAGAAAAAGAAAATATCTAGATCTAAGAAAGCATTAAAAGATAGAATCAAGAATTGATCGTTTGTTGATTTTTCCAAACCAAATCTTAAGAATCGAAATGAGGCTCGTCTGGAATCGATCGGATCTATAGATGTGATGTAATCTTAGAATTACGTATTCTTATCCTTCGATGAATTGATACTAGATCGATGATGATCGATGAGAATTAGAGACTTCTTGTGAAACTAGGGTTTCATCTTATCTCTTGTTCTTTCATTGATATCATTCATATTCTAGCCTCTAGTAAATTCAAGAAACGATCGTAGATCCATAATTTCGAGCGATCACAATCAAGAAAGCATCGCTGCGAAACTAGGTTATCGATTCTTGAACTTGCTAGGGTTTACAAAACTCGTAGGACTTAAAGATCGTATTAAGATTTGTTACATCATCATTCTACAATCGTCTCGACTCCTTTACGAGCGGAGTTTTACTCAAACATCATCACAAGAACTACAATTGCAAATTGAGATCTAATCATGATGCAAGAATTAAAAGAAAGCAAGATTAAAGAATTTCACCTTTTATTTATATCAACAATTTCATTACATTCGCTCAAGAACTACAAGAGGAAGAATTCGATCGTCGACTTGGCTTCGCTCGTCTCCGTGGAACGCGGATCGGCTTGGATCACTTGCCCGATTGAAGATCGGCTCGGCTCCTCTCCTAAAAGGTTGAAGGCTTCTTGCTTGATTGGCACTCAAGATCTTGAATTTGGAGTGGAATTAGGGTTAGGGTTTCGCACAAGCCTTGTCACGAGACTTGTGGAAGAAAATGGTGTAGAATGAACCAATGGTAATTGATTAGCCTTTAACCCTAGGTCTAGGTTCCTATTTATAGATAACTAACCCTAGATCTAGGATTTCAAATTCTAAGTTTCCCTCCAAAAGTTTGTTGAGGAAATTCAAATTTCCCTCCAAAAGTTAGTTAGGGGAGAAGCTTCTAGATGAGGATTAGTTAGGAGGAGCTTCTAGAAGAGGATTAATTAGGAGCTTAATTAGGATTAGCCTTCCCTAATCTTCTTTGCTGATCTGGCAGTAGCTTCTGGAGAATTATGGAATTTTACATATTGGAAATGAATGTGGGCTCCTCTGTGAGAATTTTGCACTGAAATTGGGGAACTAATTCCCTGGGCCCACCGCGGATCCGCGGCCTTAGCAAGCCCATGCCGCGGATCCGCGGCCATGTTATAGGCTTGGGCCTTGCACTTTCTGGTACAGTCTTATGATGATTGTTGGGCCTTCTTTTGATGTATTGATTTGTATAATTCCTTCTGCATTGCTACCAGATCTGAATTGATTTAGTTGGCGTATTTTTGATCAGCTCTTTTGCTTTTTCTTCCGTATTTCCTGCACATACTCAAGACAAGTGTTGCGCAAATACAGAAATGATGCGATGCCATGAAATGCGGTTAATTTCCTTTAAAGTGTCGGTTTAAAAGTCTAATACATGCAATCTCATAATTTGTGACAGATTTGCTAATATGTAGAATATGAATGCCGAACACTTCTAAATGTATGCAATTGTTAGGGAAATTGCCGGCTAAAATATACAATATTTTCGACTGATCAGTGGTCTAAAAGATCACGTTGGTTACAAAATCAATCAAAACCCCCCTCGTAAACGAGGGGGAATCTGACGAAATCTGCTACAGCGACCGCATCCGTCTAAACCTCCGATACACGATACCATAAATCAATTTGGCATCTTCGGAGAGGTGGACGAATAAAACCATATAGAATCTGCCCCCAAATTCAGGCAAGACGTCAGTCTTCCCGGTCTTTCGGCGGAGAACAGGGACTTACATTAATCCTGAAAACCTTGTAATAATTAAGATCATTTAAATGAGATTGAATGGGTTTTTACTTGTTCCGTATATGTTTGTGATGATGCTCGATATCGGTGATCTCCCAGATCAGGACACGTGGCAGATGACGTGTCCCAGGGCTCACAAGAAAGGACCTACAGTGGCCGACCAGACCACTCCTGTGCCCGTCTTACAAGCAAACGCTGGCTCACTTCCGAGCCCCCTGCACAATTGGCCTCCTCGGCCCCACAGCTCATCTCCGAGCTATCACAGGCCCGAGCCTCCTCGTCCCTCTCAGCTCGACTCCGGGCTCGAGCAGAACCAAGATACCTCGGCTCTCCCGCTCCTCCGCGAGCTTTCCCGCCGAGGTCATCTTTCTCGGTCTTATCAACCGACCAACAGCACCGCTTGCAGGTGTAACCGCCATCCAGCGAATCTCGCCATGCGCGAGATCTCCTCCGGCCACATCCCACATTCCACGCCACTACGATCCCCTATTAACGAGCCTGTCTCGCCATTAATGGAAGGTCCCGCTCATCACGCGGGCGTGATGTCGGGAGCGTAACGGCCGGCGTGATTCTCGCGCCTGCCTCGCCTGCTGCCACCGCTATATAAATTCCTTCTCCAGACGGTTCAAGTAAGCCATTTTTTACTCAACTAAGTCGTTACTCTGCTTGGATCTCTAGTCTAACTTGACCGTCGGAGGGTCCTCGGTGGTACAACCACCCTGGGACTCCCTTATAGGTAGCACGGCAACTACAACCTCAAACCCATTGAGATCCACACGCTTAAGGAGCGACAGCCTCTAGATTCAATCTCAGCCACCCATCGCCGCCATCAGCAGATCAACGGGAGGCAACATCTGAAGGAGATCAAGGCCTCCATCAGCTGGCGCCCTCTGTGGGAAAGAATTGATTCCACAAAAACAAAAGTTGACTTTCCGATCACAATCCAATGGCGAGCGATCATCACGACGATCCAAGCATCAGCCGCCTCCTCCCCCTCAACGGAGGCGCGGGCGAACATCCTCCGCCGAATGCCATCAACGTCCTCGGCGGCCGGATAGACCGACTCGCGTCCGTTGTGGAGGCGCTGATCCGCGTCCAAACGGCTGGGCAAGATCACCAAGTCGCCTCTCCCCCGCCTCGGGGCCAGGACCCCTACAGGGGGAGAGAAGGCTTCGTCCGCGTCGGCACTGCCGACCACCACCTCGTTACCTCCCACGGCCGCGGATCTCCCGGGCCAATACGTTCTGAGACCCGCTGGGCACCCCATAGTTCGACACCAAGGTCCGTTGCCAGAGCACCTCGCCCCAAGATCCTCCGCGCGCATGTCCCTCCCGAGAAGATGTCTGTCAGCTCGCCTATCCCTCCCGAGGAGATATCTGTCAGCTCGCCTGTTGCCAGGCATGAACGACACCCCCTCCCTCGACGGGGTCGCATGGACGGAACTCGCCACGGCGGCTCGAGGGCCACCTCGCCGGGGAATCTAAGGAACTTCATTGAGAGGAACCGGAGCCGCGGCCAGACGCAGCCTTAAACAGCAAAGGTCGGGGAACAGAATGCGTCGAGTCGTCGAGATACCACGACCGACTCAACGCCCTCGAGAAGAAGATCGAGAGTATGCACCGGGAAGGACACCACTCGAGCGACAGGGCTAAGTATGCCGCCGACTCGCTCACCAAACCGTTCACCTAGGAGCTGCTTGCCGTCTACGTCTCCTCCCGCAACAAGCCCCCAAAGGTCTCCCTCTCCGACGGCAAATCTGACCCGAAGGACCACTTGGATGTATTCACCGCGGGAATGAGCTTCCAAGACCACTCCGATGCCGCCCAATGCTGAGCTTTCCTGGCCACTCTCATCCGCTCCGGGCGAGACTGGTTCCGAGGCCTCGAACCGCGCTCGATCTCAACCTTTGACGAGCTAGCCACACAATTCCTCGGCCACTTCGTCGGGAACAGGCGGCAGAAGCGCACAGTCGACCATCTCTTCACGATCAAGAGCGGGGACAAGGAGACGTTCAAATCATACGTCACGCGCTTCTACAACGCCCTTCTCGAGGTCCCAGAGCATCGAGACGAGACGGTCATCACAGCTCTGAGGTCTGGTCTTAGGCACAAGTAGTGGTTACGCTCCTTTGTATTAGCTCAACCTAAGACCATGGTCGAGGTAAAGTCCTGGACCGAGCGCAAGGTCCAGCTCGAATCCGAGGTGAACGTGAACCTCCCCCGGGCCGAGCAAACCGACCAAAAGAAGAGGGCAAGAGAGGAGAGAAGGGGACTGTTCCCCTCCGAACGGTGGCGCACAAGACTGTGATGGTCCTGGCGCTGAGATTCGGGGCAGATACTATTTGGTTTTATCCGTCTACCTCTCCGAAGATGCCAAGTTGATTTATGGCACCGTTTATCGGAGGTTTAGACGGATGCGGCCGATGTAGCAGACTTTGTCAGATTCCCCCTCGCTTGAGGGGTTTTTGATTGTGGGGACGCTCTTCCCTGCAGGCGCAAGCCCCTGTAGTTAATTACGCTACCGCATCGCGGTAACAACTTTCTCTTTCTCCAGAATTTCACTTCGTGTCGTGGGTGTTTGTTTTGTTTGTGGTTGCCCGTGGATTGTATACGGAGACTGAGTAATACCGTCGCCCGTAGGACGTGGATTAGTCCAAATCCGTATTTACTTAGATTTGGGTTTGGTGTTTTCAACTTAAGGATGCATTAGTCGTGTTGCGGCTAAGATCAACTTAAACTTTCGTCAAGGATACGTTAGTCCTGTTTTAGACTAAGATCAACTCAACGTAGTGATTAATTTAATGTATGGCCATCGGGACTCGTCACCTCTCTGACGACGTTGAAGGATTACAACGACATGTGTCAGAGGAGTTCGGAGATGTACCCTTGAACCAAAGTCGACTTAGAGTTTTATAGTCCATTTAAATGTTTAAGGATACGTTAGCCGTATTTGGGCTAAGATCAACTTAAACGGGACCGTTTAGATCCAGCAAAAGAGCATTTGGAGGCTCTATTGTTCCAGTTTAGGGACGTGGTGGTCCATGTTCCAGTTTAGGGACGTGGTGGTCCGCATTCCAGTTTAGGGACGTGGTGGTCTATGTTCCAGTTTAGGGACGTGGGGGTCCATTATTAGTTTAAGGACGTTTCGGTCCAATGTTAGTTTAGGGACGTTTCGGTCCAATATTAGTTTAGGGACATTTCGGTCCGATGCCAGTTTAGGGACGTAGTGGTCCATCATTAGTTTAAGGACGTCTCGGTCCAATATTAGTTTAAGGACGTCTCGGTCCGATATTAGTTTAAGGACGTCTCGGTCCACGAGTTTAAGGACCCCGCAGTCCATAGCGATGTGTGGTCGTTGGGACCCGTCACCTCTTTGACGTCGTTGAGGAATTACAACGATGGATGTCAAAGGAGTTCGGAGATGTACCCTCGAACCGGATGTAGATTGATTTAGGAGAGCCATTTTGCTCAGTCAATTTAATTTAAGGACTTATGGCCACGATTGGGCTAAGTCTAGTTAAAAATGTCCAACATTTTATTTGCTTTTGCATTGCATTTCTTTTTATTTTTATTTGGGCTTTGCCCAGAAAGGAGGCAAAGCATCAATTTGTTTTGGGCTCTGCCCCTTTTTATTGTATTGCAATTTAATTTGGCCTACTAGGCCCCTCTGATTTGGGCCTGGCCCTTCAGTAAAATGCATTGCATTTGCCAGGCGCTTTGCGCCAATCACTGAGCGCAAGCGCTTGTGGTGAGGACACGTGTCATGCTCTGGTGAGCGCAAGCGCAACAGCGCAGTGCGCTGCGCTAGTGCGCTGTGCTGTTGCGCTGCTGACACGTTGCGCGTTCTGGTGAGTTGCGCCCGTTCCAGAGAGCGAAGCTCTATTTCAAGGCGCGTAGCGCAAGTTGTTCTGCAGCTGACACGTGGCGCGCTCTGGTGAGTTGCGCCAGTTCCAGAGAGCAAAGCTCTATTTCAAGACGCGTAGCGCAAGTTGTTCTGCAGCTGACACGTGGCGCGCTCTGGTGAGTTGCGCCAGTTCCAGAGAGCAAAGCTCTATTTCAAGGCGCGTAGCGCAAGTTGTTCTGCAGCTAACACGTGGCGTTCTCTCAGGAGCGCAACAGCGCAGTTTGGAAGTGCAAAGCACTAAGAATCTTTTTAGATTCCAGAACAGAAGTGCAAAGCACTATTTGTTTTCTTTGATCTAATTAGGATCAAAGAAAAATGAGTTTTTCTCTTTATTTCAAGAACCAGAGGTTCATAAAAGTGCAAAGCACTATTTTTTTATTTATTTATTTTTTTTTAAAGAACCAGTGGTTCATACGAGTGCAAAGCACTATTTTTATTTATTTTTATCTTCTTTTTTGTTTTAAAGAACCAGTGGTTCATACGAGTGCAAAGCACTATTTTTATTTATTTTTATCTTCTTTTTTGTTTTAAAGAACCAGTGGTTCATACGAGTGCAAAGCACTATTTTTATTTATTTTTATCTTCTTTTTTGTTTTAAAGAACCAGTGGTTCATACGAGTGCAAAGCACAATTTATTATGTGAAGATCATTGATCAATGATTTATCCAAAGAGATTTCTTTTCTCTCGTGAAGGTTTTTACCTTCTTCTTGAAATTTTTCTCAGAGTTCTCTCTGTTTGAAGCTCTTGATTTTTTTTTTCAAGAAATGTTGATGCCTTCTCTTCTCTTCTTGGCTCCTATTTATAGGAGAAGGAAAAGAATCAATTTGTTTAGCAAATCTCTCATTGAAAGATTTGATTTGATCGTTGAGAGATTTGATTTATATTTATCATTAATCTGGGCCTTTAGATCATTCAGTGAATTTTATTCACCGTGGATTTTAAGTCCAAAAGATATTCTATTTGTTATTCTGGTGAGATTTTCAGGGAAATCTTTCCTTGTCCAAGATTTTTCCATAAATTGATGATTTTTAATCATCTTTGGATCTTTAATCCAACGGTTCCCATAATCCTTTTCCATTTGGAAAGATTTAGAAGCTTTTAGAATTTTAATTATATTTTGAAAGATTTTTAGAGAAATTTAGAATTTTAATTCTACTAATCTGTAAGGCTTTCAAAGCCTGTCACGTGCTGGCACGTGACCCTTGGTCACGTGTGAGCACGTAACCCCGAAATTGGTTCCTTTAACAGTCGCTTGTTCATATTGTTGTTTTAACCATCACGTGTCAACACGTGACCATTGGTCACGTGTGAGCACGTGATATTTCATTGAGATAACTTCTGATTTTTAATCAGGGAACAGATTTTAGAATTTAATTCTATTCATTATTTTAGAGGCCTTAAGAGCCCATCACGTGTCTGCACGTGGCCCATGGTCACGTGTGAGCACGTGATGCCCTATTGGGGCCTTTTCTAAGTTTTTATTATATCTTCTAACTCCTCCAGCGGATTCTTAAAAGCCCATCACGTGTGAACACATAATGCCTCATAACTTTTGATCCCGGATGAATTATGAAGCCCATAATATATCAAATCGAAGGGTTTTTTGAGACGCTTTCAATACAATCAGAATTTATCCGTTTCTCCTTCGGGAGTTTGTCAAAAAACAGCCCGGAAGATACTGGTTCGTATTTCCTTAAGCGTATCGCTGCCATTTGATACCTTGGACTCTTTTGCGCAGAAATTTTTGGCGGGAACAAATGCCCCCCACTACTTTGCCCACGTAAGTATGTACGTGGGTGAAGTAGTTGAGAGTTATGCAGAGTTATGCATGGCGTATGACCAGTTTTGGGTTGATGTGTCACTTTCAGAATCTTGATATGAGAAGATAACGAGCGGACACAAGCGTCGTCATTTATCATTGACTCAAATCTCAACTCTTAAGGGATATAGTTCCAACCCTTAACTCCATGAGCCGCATCCTTCTATTTCTTTTTTTTTTGTCTCACTCTGGCGTGGAGTAGTTCATACGCTTATGAGTAAGTTCTCCATTTCAGTGGCATGTAGCTTTGGCAAATGTGGCCCATAGATGGTCGGCCCATCTTGACTTCTTTGCAGGGCAGTGATGGCTTAGGAGACAGGGGTAGGATCTGCCACCTAAGGCTTTTCAACTTTACGAGCCGTGAGGGTCTCATAAAGACTTTTCTCCCTACGAGTCGTGAGGATCTCGTAGGTGTATTTTCTCCTTGGGAATCGTGAGGATTCCTAAGTGTGTTTTCTCTTATAAGTCGTAAGGATCCTATAAGAGAGTTTTCCCTCTTACGAGTCGAGAGGACCCGTAAGCGGTTGTTTCCCTCCTTATCGAGATTCGACTTTGGAGAGTGTGACCCGTGGATAGTATGCAAGAGACCGTTTTGGGCCGACTTGCAGGGTCCCAGTGCTTAGGAAACAGGTTTTTTAATCCCTACTGCCTAAGGCTTTATCTCACGAGTCGAGACGAATCGAGAAAATCTCGCAAAGACATCAATTTCCTCACGAGTCGAAACGGATCGAGCAGATCTCGCAAGAACATCTTAACGTCTCATTTAACCTCTGCTCTTTACGACAGAAGCCCGTTAAGGTTGGTGGTACTTAGGGTTTTGGCCATCGTACCGTCGCATAAGCTGATATAGTCCTCGATAGGCAATCGTGCTGTTCGAGTAGCCCTGCGACTGCCGTGTCTCTGATCCCTTCGGGGGCTGGACAAGACGTCTTCAAGCAATCCTCCTTGGCAGTTTGACCGTCAGAAGAGCAAGCGCTAGGAATTTGCCATGCCGCTTTTTACTTGAGGTTAGGCTCATTTTGGAGAGCCCCGATGAGTCATAACCACTCCGCGCTGGTGTGGGGATGATCTCCGATAGTCTTTCGGGCTTTATATAAGTTGCCGTTAAGACCCTGAAGCTAGGAATTTGGCCTTTGCTTCGTTTGCTGGCATTGCGTCTGCTGTATCGAGACGAATGTTGCGGTGGGAACTAGGGATTTTGCCGTGGCTCCGTTTGTTTGATGACGTTACGTCTGCTGTGTCGAGACGAACGTTGGGGTGACATCTCGTCTGCTGTATCGAGACGGACGTCGAAGTGGTGACCACTCCACACTGGTGCGAGATGATCTCCGATTGTCTTTCCGGTTTTATATGACTTGCCGTTAAGACCCTGAAGCTAGGAATTTAGCCTTCGCTTCGTTTGCTGGCATTGCATCCTCTGTATCGAGACGAATGTCGTGGTGGGAACTAGAGATTTTGCCGTGGCTCCGTTTGTTTGATGACGTTACGTCTGCTGTGTCGAGACGAACGTTGGGGTGACATCTCGTCTGCTGTATCGAGACGGACGTCGAAGTGGTGACCACTCCACACTGGTGCGAGATGATCTCCGATTGTCTTTCCGGTTTTATATGACTTGCCGTTAAGACCCTGAAGCTAGGAATTTAGCCATCGCTTTTTTTGCTGGCATTGCGTCCTCTGTATCGAGACGAATGTCGTGGTTGTCTCTAGGTTACTGGTGAACCGCCGAGGTTTGGAACTAGGGATTTTGTCGTGGCTCCGTTTGTTTGATGACGTTACGTCTGCTGTGTCGAGACGAACGTTGGGGTGACATCTCGTCTGCTGTATCGAGACGGACGTCGAAGTGGTGACCACTCCACACTGGTGCGAGATAATCTCCGATTGTCTTTCCGGTTTTATATGACTTGCCGTTAAGACCCTGAAGCTAGGAATTTGGCCTTCGCTTCGTTTGCTTTGTCATGTCTGGATCCCTGCTAGAGGAAGAACGCTGTTGTTGACATTGCGTCTGCTGTAACGAGACAAATGCTAAGGTGGAGTTGGGATTTTGCCATCGCTCCGCTTTGTTTCGACCGTGAGGTCTTTTGTTGACGTTGCATCTGCCTCCAGCTGGACTGCGGAGGAACGCTGTTGTTGACATTGCATCTACTGTATCGAGACGAATGCTGAAGTGAAGCTGGGATTTTGCCATCGCCCCGCTTGATGGTGTAATATCTGTGTCCTGCTGGAATGAGGAGGCACACCGTTGGTGATCTCTAAGTTGTCGATGTTGACGTCGAGACCCTGAAGCTCGAGATCTTCGTTTGCTTCATTTGTTGACATCGTGTCTGTAATATTGCGAAAAATGTCGAGATGGTCTCTAGGTTGTCTATGAACCGTCGAGATTTGGCTTCGCTTTCTGATGGAGCCTGTTGGGAAGGCATGGTTCCCTCTTTATCTGTGCCCCTGAATTGTATACAGGGATCGATGCGATTTCACCTGTAGGGCAAAAAGTTTCATTCTTTCATTTTTTTTTATTCTTTCCGCGATGCTCTATCATTTCAGCTTTTATATCGCGAAGGTCGCGATTGCCCAATCATTTCGGCTATTTTTCGCGGTGCCCAATCATTTCGGCTATTTTTTCTTTTTACTCGCTGCTTTTTATTGCGAGTTGCCTAATCATTTTGGCTATTTATTTTATTTTTACTCGCTGTTTTTTATTGCGAGTTGCCTAATCATTTCGGCTATTTTGCATGCATACATTTTTACTTGCTGATTTTGTTTGCAAGTTGCCCCATCATTTCGGCCAATTTTTTTTTTTTTTTTTTGCGAGTAGGGGATTTGGGATCTGATACCGATCTTGGCATCAGCATCGCTGCGACCGGAATATTTCCAGGAGCGAATCATCATTTGCCTTGAAAGGACTTGGAATTTGATACCGGTTTAGGCATCAGGATCGCTGCAACTGGGATATTGCCAGGAGCGAATCATCATTTGCCTTGAAAGGGCTTGGAATTTGATACCGGTTTAGGCATCAGCATCGCTATAACTGGGATATTGCCAGGAGCGAATCATCACTTGCCTTTTTCGATGTTAAACAAAGGTGGCTTAGTGAACAGGGTTAAGGGTCCTGTCGGCTAAGGCTTTTGACTTCATGAGCCGTAAGGGTCTCACAAAGGTACTTCTTCCTACAAGTCGTGAGGATCTTGTAGTTGTGTTTTCTCCTTAGGAATCGTGAGGATTCCTAAGTGCATGTTCTTTTGTAAGTCGTAAGGATCTTACAAAAGGGTTTTCTCCTTATAAGTCGAGAGGACTTACAAGTGTCGTTTGCTGTGCAAGCATATCCCTAGTTACGGATGGGACTTTGTTAGGGAAATGTTTATTCGCGTCCGTGGATTGTATACAAGGGTCATTATGAGCCGCTTGTAGGGCAATATCGAAGGTTGTGGGGGCTGCTTAAGAACAGGTTAAGGTTTCTGCAACTTAAGACTTTCAAATCTTATGAGCCGTAAGGGTCCCACAAGAGAGTTCTCCTTACGAGTCGTGAGGATCTCGCAAGTGTATTTTCTCCTTCGGAATCGTGGGGATCCCTAAGTGTGTTGTTCCTTTGTGAGTCGTAAGGATCTTACGCAGGTGGTTTCTCCTTACAGGGTCGAGAGGACCCTATAAGTGTTTCTTAACGAGGTTGCGCCCTTTCAGGTTTTCACAAACACTCGCCGGTAGCCCTGCTGTTTTTACTCACGGAGCCCTTTCGGGTTTTCATCCGTGCCCATTTTGCTTATGGACATACCGTTTTTTTTTATTCTTTTTATTATTATTTCTTTTACGAGGTCGCGCCCTTTCGGGTTTTCACGAACACTCGCCGGTAGCCCTGCTGTTTTTACTCACGGAGCCCTTTCGGGTTTTCATCCGTGCCCATTTTGCTTGTGGACGTACCGTTTTTTTTTTTTACCACGTCAGCCTGAAGATGCTGCGGGTTGGGAGTAGTTTAACGACGTTTCGGTCATTTGCAAGTTTTAGGACATTGCGGTCCGCCGTTAGTTTAAGGACGTTTCGGTCCGTTGTCGCCGTATTTGAGGCGAATATCTAGTTTATTGAATTTTCGGTCTATGAGTCTTTCTCCATGAATGAACATGATGCCCCCGGGGTATCCATCTTCTTCGGAGCGTGCGGTTGTGGCGGACTCACCTTCCAGTTCTCAGACAGCGCAAACTTGCCCTGTTGGTATTGGTCTTCAACCCAGTTTTTGAAGACGTAGCAGTCCTCGATCAGGTGACCTACTGTTTGGTGGTAAGGGCAATAGTTAGGATTATTAACATCGCCTGGCCGCAACGGACGTTTTGGAGCCGGCAGATTGATTAGTCTGTTACGCACTGCCAGCTCGAACAGTCCCCTTGTTTTATCTTGCGGAAACGAGTAAGGACGTTTCAACTTTTCCTGGAGGGATTGCCGCTTGTTGCTTTGGCAAGCGACCGGTCTAGGGTCACCTGATTACAGGTGAGTGCTGGCGACGAGGGCCTTTTTTCCTTTTCTTTTATCCTTTTTATTCGATCCTTTGTTTACGGGGCCGAGATTTTTTCCGAGTAGCATGCGATTGCACGGCTGAACGTTCTCACAGCTTCTCAATTCCTTTATTTTTGAAATAGATTCCCCGATGGAAGAGTTGGGGGTAGCTTCTTCGTCAGAGTCGCTTCCAAAGGTGATAATTTGTGATCCCTTGAAGTCGGCTATATGACAGTTTGCGGCGGCTCCTTTGCGCTCATATAACGCATTTTTCCGATGTCCACAAGCTTCACACTTTGTCTTGTCGAAGTGTTGCTTTTGAGCGACATACCCTTGCCACCAACAGTTAAAGGACTCGCAGTCTTCGGTAGGATGTATGATCTTCTGATGATATAAACAGAAGTTAGGGTGCATCTCTACCTCAGAGAAAGAATTTTCTTCAGAGGGCGGTAGCTTCATTCCTACTGATAGAGCTTTGGCGAACCGTTTCCTCGTCTTGAATTTGTTTTTACCCGCAGTGTATGGCTTTTGATTTGACGGGAATACCTTGGTTCTTTCCAGTATGGCCATTTCATGCTCTTGATTGGCTTTTGCTTTCAGACAAATTTCATTTAGGAAGGCATCGATCAACTTGTCTGACGGCCGCGGAATTTCTGTTTCAGGGTCCGCCATTGATTTCTCGGCGCAAGGAGCCTCCTCATCATCCGTCAGTGAATGAGAAATCACATGACAAGTCGCTACGTAGTCTTCGGATTCGTCCGATAAGTTTTTTCCATCGTTTTCATCCTCGACGAAAGAACAAGTTGCCCCCGGCGTGTCCGTCTTCTTTGGAGAGTGCGGCTGTGGTGGATTTACCTTCCAGCTTTCAGACAGCGTGAACTTGCCTTGCAGGTATTGATCCTCAATCCATCCCTTAAAAACGAAACAATCCTCAATCGGGTGACTTACCGTTTGGTGGTAAGGGCAATAATTGGGATTATTAAGATCGCCTGGCTGCAACGGACGTTTTGGATTCGGCAGATTAATGAGTCTGTTGCGCACTGCCAGCTCAAACAGTCTTCTCGTTTTATTCTGAGGAAACGAGTAAGGACGTCCTAGCCTCTCTTCGAGAGATGGGCGTGGACGCACGTTGTTTTGGCGAGCAACCGGCTTTGAGTTGCTCGACTGTTGTTGAGCATTGGCGATGATGATCGCTTTTCCTTTCTCATTTTGGGGTTCGGGTCTTGGAGGAGACGGCTTATGGCCCATCTGGTCCATTTGGGCTAATTTGTCGATCAAGGCCTGGAAGGTGGTCGGCCTGAAGAACATCATGAATTGCGAGATGGTCGCCTGCGGATCGAGAGTTCCCACAAACATGCCTACCGCAGGTGCCTCTTCTATGCGTTGTTCGCATTTCGACCATAGGTTCCGCCATCGTGTTGCGTATTGAACCCACGTTTCGCTTGGCCTTATCCTGGCATTTATTAGTGCTGTTATCGGGGTGCGTTCACTAGTACTCGCGAATCTTTGTCTAAACAGCAGTTCCATCTCTGCAAATGTTTTGACAGAGTCGTTAGGTAGCTCCGAATACCATTCAAAGGCTGTTTCTGCTAAGCTGCCGACGAATTGACGTAGCAACAATTTGTCATCTCCTCCAGTATTGCCGCATAAGGCTCTGAATTGAGCGACATGCTGATGCGGATTCCCTGTCCCTTTATATACGTGGAATTTAGGGATCGTATATCCTGGCGGGTAACTGATTTGGTCATACCAGCTCGGATACGGTCGTCCAGTTCTAACAATTTGCCCAGTCGCTTCATTCGCCTGATGAACCCGGATTGCTGAGCTATATATTCGTCCAGGTCAGCTTTGGAGATTGCCTCCTCTTTGGCTGTTGATAGAGCCGGCGGAGGATTTGACGCTTCTCCCCTGTCGTCTTCAAGGACGATCGGAGGATCTTCAGTAGGAGATTCCGGCTGTAACATCATCCCTACCATATCTTGGAAGAGGAGCGCCATCTGTTTTATGTTAGCCGCTTGCTCTGCAGCTTCTTTGTCCCTCTTTTCGAGGACTCTGCGTAAAAAGTCAGCGTCGGTTTCTTGTTCTTGACGCTCATCCGAAGACGTTTCAGAGCTTTCTTTTGGCTCAGTGAGTGCAGCCATTGTAGTCATCATTTCCTGAAGCTTTTGTTGTTGCTCCTGGGCTTTCGTCACGGATCGGGTGAGCGGTCGGTGGCCCGTAGAAGTGCGGCTTTCATCCTTTCCAGAAGTCATATAAACAGTGTGCACCACCATGCCCCCAGACTTGGGGCGTTTGTGTTCAGCGCTTTTATGCTTCGCCATGTTCACAGGGGCTTTTTGCGGCCTCCTTTTTTGAGTGATTGGAGTTAAGGGAGCCGTTGTAGTGGGCACCCAAGTAGCTTTTGCTTTTTGTGGTTTGACAGAGTAATCCTTCCCCTGCCGAACCTTCATCTTTTTCTGTCGTCGGAGGCAGTCTTGATCGATCACCGACTCTTGGACCCGTCGCCAGACTTTGTAAATTTTAGAGGACAGCCGTTGGGGGGGCTGCTCTAACTTCTTCTCTGGAGTATTCTCCACAGGTGAAGGAGTTCGTTTCAACATCGCAGTAGGAGAGTTTCTACGCACCTTGTTGAGCAGTTCAAAGCTGTTCTTGGTTGGAACAGCAGTATCGATCCCAACCATTAGAGTTGGACGAGTAAGTCCAGAGGGGGAGTTGCCCCCAGCCTTCCTAACTCGGCGCCAGTAGCGACGTCGAGCATGTCGTGTTGATGGAATTGTTTCAAATATAGGGGTGACCTCCTCATGCCCCCTGTGTTGGTCAGAATATACTGGTACCAGCTTTTTAAAGATCGACGTCCGTTGAACGGGGATGGCCAACTTGTCAGAAGCTGACTTCTGAACATGGGAAGCAACCTTGGTGATTTTGCCAGGAACGGGAGTTAGAATGGCTATCCGCTTCGGGATAACGCCTTCTGGTATGGCGGGCTTCTTCATGAGCCTGTTAGAGCTCTGGCCTAGTCCGTTAAAAACTGAAGCAGTGGAGTTGGACGACCCGTTGAGAGGGGTCGCGACAGTGGTAAGTCGATCGAAGATCGACTTCTTTGGTGCGTTGAAGCTCATTGGCAGAAGCATGGTCCCAAAAAATAGTCCAATGGTGGCTTGAGCCACCTGCTCCACCGGCATTTTGAAAAGGGAGGCCGCTTGGGGCCCGTAAGTCACTCCTCCAGCAATGACGGAGCGAGAGTTATCGCTGCGGACGGTGCAGTTCGAAGCCATCGATTTTCTGTTTTCTGCATAGAGCAAGACACCAAATCTTAGTACCTTGAATCCACAGGCAATCACAGCAAACCGCGATTTGTTCGCGAACACGACACACGAAGTGTGGAGTGGAAAGAGAAAGAGGTCCCACCGGGCGTGCCAGAATCTGTTCCCCTCCGAACGGTGGCGCACAAGACTGCGATGGTCCTGGCGCTGAGATTCGGGGCAGATGCTATTTGGTTTTATCCGTCTACCTCTCCGAAGATGCCAAGTTGATTTATGGCACCGTTTATCGGAGGTTTAGACGGATGCAGCCGATGTAGCAGACTTTGTCAGATTCCCCCTCGCTTGAGGGGTTTTTGATTGTGGGGACGCTCTTCCCTGCAGGCGCAAGCCCCTGCAGTTAATTACGCTACCGCATCGCGGTAACAACTTTCTCTTTCTCCAGAATTTCACTTCGTGTCGTGGGTGTTTATTTTGTTTGTGGTTGCCCGTGGATTGTATACGGAGACTGAGTAATACCGTCGCCCGTAGGACGTGGATTAGTCCAAATCCGTATTTACTTAGATTTGGGTTTGGTGTTTTCAGTTTAAGGATGCATTAATCGCGTTGCGGCTAAGATCAACTTAAACTTTCGTCAAGGATACGTTAGTCCTGTTTTAGACTAAGATCAACTCAACGTAGTGATTAATTTAATGTATGGCCATCGGGACTCGTCATCTCTCTGACGACGTTGAAGGATTACAACGACATGTGTCAGAGGAGTTCGGAGATGTACCCTTGAACCAAAGTCGACTTGGAGTTTTATAGTCCATTTAAATGTTTAAGGATACGTTAGCCGTATTTGGGCTAAGATCAACTTAAACGGGCCCGTTTAGATCCGGCAAAAGAGTATTTGGAGGCTCTATTGTTCCAGTTTAGGGACGTGGTGGTCCATGTTCCAGTTTAGGGACGTGGTGGTCCGCATTCCAGTTTAGGGACGTGGTGGTCTATGTTCCAGTTTAGGGACGTGGGGGTCCATTATTAGTTTAAGGACGTTTCGGTCCAATGTTAGTTTAGGGACGTTTCGGTCCAATATTAGTTTAGGGACGTAGTGGTCCATCATTAGTTTAAGGACGTCTCGGTCCAATATTAGTTTAAGGACGTCTCGGTCCGATATTAGTTTAAGGACGTCTCGGTCCACGAGTTTAAGGACCCCGCAGTCCATAGCGATGTGTGGTCGTTGGGACCCGTCACCTCTTTGACGTCGTTGAGGAATTACAACGATGGATGTCAAAGGAGTTCGGAGATATACCCTCGAACCGGATGTAGATTGATTTAGGAGAGCCATTTTGCTCAGTCAATTTAATTTAAGGACTTATGGCCACGATTGGGCTAAGTCTAGTTGAAAATGTCCAACATTTTATTTGCTTTTGCATTGCATTTCTTTTTATTTTTATTTGGGCTTTGCCCAGAAAGGAGGCAAAGCATCAATTTGTTTTGGGCTCTGCCCCTTTTTATTGTATTGCAATTTAATTTGGCCTACTAGGCCCCTCTGATTTGGGCCTGGACCTTCAGTAAAATGCATTGCATTTGCCAGGCGCTTTGCGCCAATCACTGAGCGCAAGCGCTTGTGGTGAGGACACGTGTCATGCTCTGGTGAGCGCAAGCGCAACAGCGCAGTGCGCTGCGCTAGTGCGCTGTGCTGTTGCGCTGCTGACACGTTGCGCGCTCTGGTGAGTTGCGCCCGTTCCAGAGAGCGAAGCTCTATTTCAAGGCGCGTAGCGCAAGTTGTTCTGCAGCTGACACGTGGCGCGCTCTGGTGAGTTGCGCCAGTTCCAGAGAGCAAAGCTCTATTTCAAGGCGCGTAGCGCAAGTTGTTCTGCAGCTGACACGTGGCGCGCTCTGGTGAGTTGCGCCAGTTCCAGAGAGCAAAGCTCTATTTCAAGGCGCGTAGCGCAAGTTGTTCTGCAGCTAACACGTGGCGTTCTATCAGGAGCGCAACAGCGCAGTTTGGAAGTGCAAAGCACTAAGAATCTTTTTAGATTCCAGAACAGAAGTGCAAAGCACTATTTGTTTTCTTTGATCTAATTAGGATCAAAGAAAAATGAGTTTTTCTCTTTATTTCAAGAACCAGAGGTTCATAAAAGTGCAAAGCACTATTTTTTTATTTATTTTTTTTTTTTAAAGAACCAGTGGTTCATACGAGTGCAAAGCACTATTTTTATTTATTTTTATCTTCTTTTTTGTTTTAAAGAACCAGTGGTTCATACGAGTGCAAAGCACTATTTTTATTTATTTTTATCTTCTTTTTTGTTTTAAAGAACCAGTGGTTCATACGAGTGCAAAGCACTATTTTTATTTATTTTTATCTTCTTTTTTGTTTTAAAGAACCAGTGGTTCATACGAGTGCAAAGCACTATTTATTATGTGAAGATCATTGATCAATGATTTATCCAAAGAGATTTCTTTTCTCTCGTGAAGGTTTTTACCTTCTTCTTGAAATTTTTCTCAGAGTTCTCTCTGTTTGAAGCTCTTGATTTTTTTTTTCAAGAAATGTTGATGCCTTCTCTTCTCTTCTTGGCTCCTATTTATAGGAGAAAGAAAAGAATCAATTTGTTTAGCAAATCTCTCATTGAAAGATTTGATTTGATCGTTGAGAGATTTGATTTATATTTATCATTAATCTGGGCCTTTAGATCATTCAGTGAATTTTATTCACCGTGGATTTTAAATCCAAAAGATATTCTATTTGTTATTCTGGTGAGATTTTCAGGGAAATCTTTCCTTGTCCAAGATTTTTCCATAAATTGATGATTTTTAATCATCTTTGGATCTTTAATCCAACGGTTCCCATAATCCTTTTCCATTTGGAAAGATTTAGAAGCTTTTAGAATTTTAATTATATTTCGAAAGATTTTTAGAGAAATTTAGAATTTTAATTCTACTAATCTGTAAGGCTTTCAAAGCCTGGCACGTGCTGGCACGTGACCCTTGGTCACGTGTGAGCACGTAACCCCGAAATTGGTTCCTTTAACAGTCGCTTGTTCATATTGTTGTTTGAACCATCACGTGTCAACACGTGACCATTGGTCACGTGTGAGCACGTGATATTTCATTGAGATAACTTCTGATTTTTAATCAGGGAACAGATTTTAGAATTTAATTCTATTCATTATTTTAGAGGCCTTAAGAACCCATCACGTGTCTGCACGTGGCCCATGGTCACGTGTGAGCACGTGATGCCCTATTGGGGCCTTTTCTAAGTTTTTATTATATCTTCTAACTCCTCCAGCGGATTCTTAAAAGCCCATCACGTGTGAACACATAATGCCTCATAACTTTTGATCCCGGATGAATTATGAAGCCCATAATATATCAAATCGAAGGGTTTTTTTGAGACGCTTTCAATACAATCAGAATTTATCCGTTTCTCCTTCGGGGGTTTATCAAAAAACAGCCCGGAAGATACTGGTTCGTATTTCCTTAAGCGTATCGCTGCCATTTGATACCTTGGACTCTTTTGCGCAGAAATTTTTGGCGGGAACAGGGACCTGAGCGGCAAAAACCCTACCTCCCAAAATTCCTAGAGTACACCCCGCTCAACGTCTCCCAGGCGGTGCTACTAGAGGACACCAAGGGCAAGGGGTTCTTCAAGCTTCCCTCGGTCCCGCGAATGGCCTCAAAGCGAACCCGGGGCCCCTACTGCGGATTTCATAGGTCGCTGGGCCACTCAATGGAGAGCTGCAAACTCCGAGACTATATTGAAGAGCTCATCCGTTCGAGGCACCTCGCAACGTACCCGAGGGACAAGCGGCAAACTGATCGCGAGCAAGAGCAGCGTCCCCATCCAACAGAGCTGACCATCGGCCAGATCATGGTAGTGTCAGCGGAGGATACGTCCGGTACCCATGAAGCTCGGTACCCTATGCCGGGCATAGATGCCAACAAACATCCGGGGGGCTCGAGCCGCACGAATAAGAACATCTACTAGCATGTACTTTCTTTTCAGAGCAATGTACATCTTTCTTGAGATCTTTTGTTTATATAATAAAGGGATCAATAGAGTATTGCAGAAAAGAAAAAGAATTTTATTCGTTCAAGAGGTAAATAGGCTCCTCAGCCGTACATAAAAAATTACAATAGCGGGGGAACAGGGTGCAGAGAACACTGCTCGTCTCTGACGATATTTCCTCCAGCCAATCCCTCGCAGCATCCAGCCTCTGCCTTCGATCCCCTCCCCCCGCGAGCGTCGGCATCGCGCCTCAATTGGTATCACTCACGGACGAGCGCTTCCGAGCGGTCTAGCCGTCCCGCAGAGATTAGGCTGAAGCGCCTCACAGACCTTAGCTTGCCTATGGCCTCGTCAAACAGCATTTCGGATAAGGGGTTGTAAAGCCCCGGCAACGCCCTCCAGATGGAGTACATTAGCAGCTGAAGGAGGGAGGACCGCCGGGGGAGCAATCGGCCGAAGTAGTCCTCGATACTGCCTATTACTAACTGCACCGTGTCCTCAGTGCAGTACGGGTCGTAGAGGTAGACATCCTCGAAGTGTATGATATCTTCGATGGTGAAAGGGAAGTCCTGCATTTTTGCGTTTCAGGTGTGAGGAAAGGAGTCATCAACAATCACTCCATTTATAGCCCATAACGCCCCCGAAGTTCAACGGTCGCCCGCAACTGTGCCGCCACGCAGCAGACATCGTGCCGCTCGATGCGAAATCAAAATGACGTGGCTCTGGCGCTTCGCCTCCTCCACGCGTTCATGGCACGTGGCACTCGCGGCTGTCCATCTCCCCAAAGCCCTCACGAAGAGGCAGCCCAGCAGCTACACTGCTCGGCTATCCCTGGCCGGTAGCTCGCCTACCCCATAACGCCAGGGATCTAAGCCCTCACAGAGAGGTGACCCAGCAGCTACCCTGCTCGTCATTCCCTGGCCGGTAGCCCGCCTACCCCACAACGCCAGGGATCTAAGCCCTCACGGAGAGGCAGCCCAGCAGCTACCCTGCTCGGCTATCCCTGGCCGGTAGCCCGCCTACCCCACAACGCCAGGGATCAAAGCCCTCTCAAAGAGGCGACCGAGCAGCTTCCCTGCTTGGTTCATCCTTGGCAGGCCACCCACAGCCCCTCCAGCGCCAAGGATCAAATCCCTCACAAAGAAGCAGCTCTGCAGCTCCCTGCTCGGCTATCCCTGACTAGTAGCTTCCCTACCCCACAACGCCAAGGAACTAAGCCATCACGAAGAGGCAGCCCAGCAACTACCGAGCGGCTTCACTGCTTGGTTCATCCTTGGCAGGCCTCCCACAGCCCCTCCAGCGCCAAGGATCAAAGCCCTCATGAAGAGGCAGCCCTGCAGCTCCCTGCTCAGCTATCCGTGGCTGGTAGCTTCCCTACCCCATAACGCCAGGGATCTAAGCCCTGACAAAGAGGTAGTCCAGCAGCTACCCTGCTCGGCTATCCCCGGCCGGTAGCTCGCCTACCCCACAACGCCAGGGATCTAAGCCCTCTCAAAGAGGCGACCGAGCGGCTTCACTGCTTGGTTCATCCTTGGTAGGCCTCCCACGGCCCCTCCAGCGCCAAGGATCAAAGCCCTCACGAAGAGACAGCCCAGCAGCTACCCTGCTCGGCTATCCCTGGCCGGTAGCTCCTCTAACTCACAACACTAGGGATCAAAGCCCTTGCCAAGAGGCAGCCGAGCGGCTACCCTACTCGGCTATCCCTGGCCAGTAGCTCCCCTACCTCACAACGCCAGGGATCAAAGCCCTCGCCAAGAGGCACCAGGCAGCAACCCTGTTCGGCCATCCTTAAGGACAAAAAGCCCTCGCCAAGAGGCACCGGACAGTAACCCTACTCGGCCATCCTTAGTAGGCCACTTACGGACCCTCCCGCGCTAAGGATGAAAAGCCCTCGCAAGTGGCAACCGAACCCGCCCTTGTTCGGTTATCCCTGGCTGGTAGCTCCCTACCCTAACAAACCAGGGATCAAAGTCCTCACAGAGGCAACCGGACCCGCCCTTGTTCGGTTATCCCTGGCTGGTAGCTCCTTACCAAACCAGGGGTCAAAGCCCTCGCCAAGAGGCACCGGGCAGTAACCCTGCTCGGCCCGTCCTTAAGGATCAAAGCCCTCGCAAGAGGCAACCGGGCCCGCCCTTGCTCGGTTATCCCTGGCCGGTAGCTCCCTACCCCAACAAATCAGGGATCAAAGCCCTCGCCAAGAGGCACCGAGCAGCTACCCTACTCAGCCGCATCCTTAGTAGGCTACTCACGGCCCCTCTCGCGCTATGAATCAAAGCCCTCGCCAAGAGGCACCGAGCAGCTACCCTGCTCGGCCATCCTTAGTAGGCCACTCACGGCCTCTCCCGCGCTAAGGATCAAAGCCCTCGCCAAAAGGCCCCGAGCAGCTACCTTGCTCGGCCATCCTTAGTAGGCCACTCACGGCCTCTCCCACGCTAAGGATCAAAGCCCTCGCCAAGAGGCACTGAGCAGCTACCCTGCTTGGACGCATCCTTAGCAGGCCACTGACGGCCCCTCCAGCAACTAAGGAACATGAACTCAACAAGAGGCATCCGGTCTATCAAAGTCTTAGCGATCTCCACTTCGACTTCGGGGCCATAGAGATACCGTCTTCCCGCCGGTCCTCGCACACTCGGCAAGTGGTCAGATTCAAGTCGACGAGTAATCGCTAGACGAGAAGCATGCCGAACATAAAAGCAGTACTGTGCGAATACAATTGTCTACCAAAAAAAGGAAGTACAAGCACAAACACTACTGCGAAAACAAAGAATTTTTTACTCAAAAAGTCAAAGCCTTTACAAGGGTACTGTGGGCTCCCCAGCCTTACAAAAATGCCCAAAGGCCTACAAAATACCCGACGCGACAAAAGGAAAGACAAAGAGAAAACAAGGGGCTTCAGGCCCCATGGCCGGGTGCGATATCGATGATCTCGACTTCCATCGCGAGTGGGGATGCTTCCATCACAGGAGCCTCGGCGTCGCCATCGCCGAGAGTCCCTTCCCCGGCAGTGCTCACGGGGGCATTCCCCTGCACGTCATCCCCGCGGGGTTATTCTGCCCGGAGCTCTTCATCAGCAAACTCCGGCACCCGGGCCTTGACGGCGTCGAGAACCTTGTGCCACATGAGGGTGGTGGCCGAGGCTAGGACAGTGTAGAACTGCTCCGACTTCTGGAAGTTCTCCACCGCCTCCGCCGTCCTGAGGTCGGCTCTCTTCGCTGCCTCTACCGCAGCCCCCAACTCCTTTCGGAGGGTGCTCACTGACTTCTTCATGGTGCCGACGAGCATCTCGGAGCCCTGAAGCTTGGCCTCGGCGACTCGGCCTCACGGAACCTGGACACCTCTTGCTTCGCGGCCGCCACCTCCTGCTTCGCGGCCGCCGCCTCTTGCCTCCCGGCAGCTACCTCGTCCTCGAGGGCAGCGACCCTCGCCATCGCTGCCTCCAGCTCCCGCTTCGAGCTCTCCCCCAGCGAGGAGAGCTCGCCCGCGGCTCCCATCGCCGAGGTTATCTCCTCCTCCTCCATCCGGGCGACGATAGCGACGTGCTGGAGGACCTGAAGAAATCGGAGAGGGGGTCAGAAAGAAAAAGGGGCACCAAATCTCCCAAGCAATGAGACGATATACGAGCGCTAACCTGCAGGGCCTCTTAGGCGATGGACGCCATCTGCGCCTTCAGTGTCCCCCAGGAACCTGACCCCCCGGCCGACCTCTCTATGTCGTGCAGCAGGCTGTCAGCGACGGAGAGCCCCGAAGGCACCTCAAAGCGAAGCTCTCCCTCGTCCACCAAGATCGGAGAGGCTGGGGTCCGCGGAACTATTCGGGAGAACCTCTTGAGAGACGACGGCGGAGAGATCGTCTCCACCTCTGAAGCTCGGACGTCCTCTCCCCGAGCCCTTTTTCTGCTCGGCACCTGGCTGGGCCCCGAGGCGTGATCCGCACTCAAGCGCTGGGGCGGGACAGCCGCTGGGGAAGCTGGGACCGGCATCTGACGGGAAGAGCTGGCCCCTCCAGTCTTTGACCCCTTCTTCGGCTTGCGGATGGCTGCTTGGAGGAGGTCCGCATCCATGGTTTCTTCACAAGACAAGATATAATGGAATCAGCGACACAGACAAAGTAAAAACAAATACAAACTCCTAACTTTCCGGCGAACTGAGCGGGGCTGAGCCCGGCCCAACTGAGGGCCCGCTCAGAAAACAGCACATCAGCCCGAGGAATGGGCTCCCACACCGCCACTCTTGCCGCGTCGGGGTCATTGGACGGATTTCCCTGCCAGCACCTATCCTTAGACCACTGGACGGGTGCGGGCCAGTCCTCACCCTCTGGCGGCCCGAAGAAAAAAACTTCTTCTTCCAATCATGGATGGAAGAAGGCAAGATGACAACTCCTGACCCGGCTACACTCCCCGGCTGCTTCCTAAAGGAGAGGTAAACCCACCTCGGGTCGCCCGTGCGAGTTCCAGGGTGACTTTTGTAAATAAAGGAGGAGGCAAAGATGGACAGACTAAAGGGGATCGTCTGCAACTTCAACCGGACCAGGAACCCAAAGAGAATCCTCCAGGAGTTCGGCACTAGCTGGCCCAGGGCTAACCCAAAGTAATTTAACGCAGCTACAACCTCGGGAGAGAAAGGCAGGCGCATTCCGGCCCAAATGGATTCCAAGTACAAGGCGATCTCTCTACCTTTCACCTGATCTGCCCTCTCTCCTTCCTCGGCCAATCGTAGCGTGTAACCGGAGGGAATATGGAAACGAGCCCGAGCGGTGACAAGCTCGTCCCCATACCTTACTGAGGACGACGCACCAGTGGCATTCGCTGCCACCGCTCCAGGAACCGCCCCAGACGTGCGACCCCGGGAAGAAGATCTGACCCCAACTTCCCGAAGGGGCTCCAACCCGAGGGAAGAATCCCTAGTATCTACCCCTATGACATCTACAAACTCCTCAAAACAAGACATCTAACCTGATGGGAGGAAATCCTCGAGTAGAGAAAACGCTGAGATTCGACCTAAAGGGGAGAGCGCCGAGCTAATAAGACTCAGAATGAGGAAAGTGGGAAGAGAGAGAGAGACCCCGAATCAGGTCTCCTCCCTATTTATGCTACCCGGCGTCCTCATCCAACGGCGACGGTCGACTCCCACCAAAACGGTTCAGTACACTCAACGGCCACGATCACCCCACCTGTCGCACGCATATTGGCGGCGTCCCATCGGACGCCAGAAGCCTGCGGCACGTCACATCAGCCAACCGGCACCCGACACGTGGTTTGTCGTTTCAGCAAAAGGGCACACAATCCGGTGCACCCTCTTTAATGCAGAGATCTCGCTCTGATCCGCTGACATCACCCGGAAAAAACAACCGATCGCCCAGGGACACGCCCGACGATATCTTCGAAAAGAAGGGCACCTCAAATGACCCGGCAAACCACTCTCGACCTGACCCGTCAGCTGGTCGGGACAAGAGTGGGGGGCTAATATTGATCTTGTTTATAGGAATGGTAACCTTTGCTCTTAGGAACGATTTTCACAATACATGTTTACTTTCCTATGATGTGATTTGTACTTTCGCATACATTTATATAATCACACAAGAGAGAGATGCATATATTGATCTTGTTTATAGGAATGGTAACCTTTGCTCTTAACCTTTGCTATTTTCCTCGGGGTTACAAGATCCTGGCCAACACCACAAATCCGAAAAATATACTGTACTTTGGACCGCCCATTTAATCACCATCGAATCTTGATAGTTCCTAATAGCAGACGCTCCGAATCCCATACAGATACCAACGTTTGGTAATTTTATCCTAGTTGCTGTTTCTCAGATTGACCGAGATGAACGAAAGAGAAAATTTTAAGAATTCAAGCAAATCAAATTCCGTGCATTTTATTTGCAAGTGACAAGCCGCTAACATCTCTAACATAACTCTATTATATTTGGGTTTTTTCCTTCCACAAATTCATCCTCTTTGAAATTCATACTCATGCATTGGAGGAGCGGACAAAATGGTGGAACCCATAACATCTAAAGATTAGTACCAAACAAGCCGGGCCATAATTTTTGTCAATTGGGCCCATAAAATTAGTTATTGATTTTTAATGACTTTGGAATATTGCAACGCATTTTAGTTACTCGTGTGTAATCCCAATCCCTTGCACAAGGTGCCAAAAACATGTAGAGTCCCCTTGTTAACTCCTTTTTTTTTTGCCGTTATAAAATCAAGAGTGAGAAGTCCCTTTTTAACTATGAGCTGCATATGGATCTTAAATTTTGATGCAACTTGTCCCATCGCTAAAGTTTTACGGGACATTTAGCGATAAGAATTTGTATATAGACTTAACTTAGAATTGGCTAAAATAGCTCCAGATGATTTTAGCTTCCCTCCAACCAATTAGACAAGACACTGCTTCACACGCTATATCGAGTATCACAACTATATGAAATCTTCTACTGATGGAGGTCCGGATCTCCTTCAGTTGTTGTCTTCCGTTGATCTGTCAACGAGCGTTGATGAATGGCCGAGAATAGATTTGAGGGTTGCCTCCTGAAGCGTGTGGATCTCAGTGGGCTTGGTTTGGAATGAGGCCGATCTACCTGCAAGGAAGTTCCGGGATGGTTGTACCACCGTAGACCCTCCGACGATCAAGTTTGTCGAGGTATTGAGGCAGAGTCGCGGCCTATTGAGATAGAATTCCCTTACCTGAGTCATCTTAGAGAGGATTTATATAGTGGCAGGCATGGGCTAGCGGACGCGAGATTTACGCCGGCCTTACGTCTCTAGAGTCACGCCTGCGCGAATGGCGGGATCCTCCATTAACGACGAAATACGTCCGTTAGCGGGGGAACGCGATGGCGTGGAACGCGGGATCGTGGGATGGCAGATATCTCGCGTCTGGCGAGATTGGCGGAGCCATCGAGGGAACGCCCGCGATCTGTGCTCTGGGTCGGTTGGTGAGACCGAGGAAGCTGAGCTCGGCGGGAGGCTCGGGGGCAAGCGGGAGGCCGAGAAAGTTTGGTTCTGTGATAGCTCGGGAGCGAGCTGGGAGGGCTGAGGAAGCCCCTCGTGCAGGAGGGCCCGTAGGTGAGCCAATGGTTATTTCTAAGATGAGCATATGAGTGTTCTAGGAGGTCATCGAAGGTCGAGGACACCCTCGGGTCGAAGGCCCGGTGTACGCCTTCAATGTACCGTTCTTGCTCCTTTTCCGTAAGCCTCGGGACACATCATCTTCCATGTGTCGTGATTTGGGGAGTTTCCAGTAATGAGCATCATCATTAGCCCCCCACTCTCATCCTGACATATTTATGGGTCGAGTCGAGAGTGGTCTGATCGGTCATCCGGGCTAAGTTCTTATTTGAAGAACTCGTCGGCATGGATTCCTGGGCAGTTAGTCGTATTTTTTGATGACGTCGGCGGATCAGAGAGGAGATCGTGCATTAAAGAGGAAGCACCGATTCAATCGTACGTTCGTTGAGATACTAGGCCACGCGTCCAGCGCTGGTTAGCTGACATGACGGGCCGCCGGTGTCCTTCGCGCTTGAGGGGACGCGCCAAATGATCATGAGACACGTAGAACATTGATGGTCATCGAACGCGAAGCGTTGTTTTGACCGAAAACGATCGGCGCCGTAGGATGCGGTTGCCAAATGCTATAAATAGAGGTGGGATCCCCCCAGGGTCCATACTTAGCTATAATTTCCTCATCGCTACGTGATTAGCTTGACGCTTAGATTTCTTGCGTTCTTTCTTCGGAGGCCTCCTTCCTTTGCTCAGGTTAGATGTCTTCCTCTGAGGAGTCTGTTGAGATAGTTCGGGTAGAGTCTAGGGAGTCTTCTGCTGCTTCTTCCTCTGCCTCATCCGAGTCGGATTCTCCCCGGGGAGCTAGGGTTAGACATGCTTCCCAGGGTCGCGCGACATGGACAGTCCCCAAAACGCGTATCAAGAGTGCTCGTGACGCGCTCTCCCTCCTGAGGAATGTGGACGAGCTCACCACAATCCGGGCTCGCTTTCACATTACCCCTGGCTACTCGCTTCGCTTAGCCGGGGAGGGAAAGAGGGCAGACCAGGTGCGGGGCAAGGAGATTGCCTTGTACCTGGATGCCTTTTGAGCTGGAATGCGTCTGCCCTTCTCTCCCGAGGTGGTGCGGCGCTGCGTTGTTTTCAACTTGCTCCGGGCCAGCTAGTGCCGAACTCGTAGAGGATTCTCCTAGGGTTTCTGGTCCGGTTGAGGCTACAAGAATCCCTTTCAGCCTGATCCTTCTCCTTTCCCCCTCTGCTACTAAAATCATCCCGGCACCCGTAAGGACAAGCCGAGCTGGGTATATGTTTCCTTTAGAAAGCACAGGGGAGGGACGGTCGGGTCGGGGGTCGTAGCAGTTCCTTCTTCCATCCATGAATAGAAGGAGAAATTCTTATTTGTCAGGCCACCCGAGGGTGAGGATTGGCATGTGCCTGTTCAGTGGCACAGGGCCAACTGCCCGCGGGTAAGGCGGTGGTCAAATCCCGAAGCGAGGGCAGTGTCGGCGTGGGAGCCTGTCCAACGGGCCGATGTACTGCTTTCCGAGCAGGCCCTCAGTTGGGCCGGGCTCAGCCCCGCTCAGTTCGTGAGTAAGTTAGGAGCCTAGACGACCTGTTTAGACTTGCATATTCTTCTTCTATTCTTTCTGGCATCACTAACTCCCTTTGTGTATTTTCCTTCTTTGCAGAACCGATGGACCGCTCCAAATTTCTGGCTGCGATGGCTGAGAAGAAGGGGAGGAAGGCCGGAGGTGCCGGCTCGTCACGTCCCGCTTCGAGCCCAGCCCCATCGGCGACCGCTTCGGCTAGGCGTTCCACTATGCCCCGGGATCCGGAAACCAGCCACGGAGAGAGCCACAAACACGCTCGGGAGCAGTAACCCCGGGTTTTGGAGGTGACGGATGAGGCCGACCCTTCCGTAGCCCCCCTCAAGCGGCACAAAAGGACGGTGTCTCGAGCCCCGTCTTCCCTGATCTTCTTGCAGGAGGGGGATCTTCGCTTCGAGGTGCCCTCGGGGCTTTCTGTCGCCGATAGCTTGCTCTCGGAGATGGAACGGTCTGCTGGGGACAAAATCCCACAGGGGGGCCTCAAGGCCCAAATCACGGCCATAGCTCAAGAGGCCATGCAGGTCAGTGTCCGCCTCCCATTCGGGTTTTCATTAAGCCTTTGTTTGCATGATCGAATACCTTTTTAACCCCTCCTTTCGTTTTCCTCAGGTCCTCCAGCACTGCGCCCTTGTTGCCAACATGGAGCACGAGGAAATAGCCCTGGCAATGCAGATAGCGGGCGAGTCTTCCTGCAGGAGGAGAGCCTGAGCTGAGAGCTGCGTCAGGTGAGGGAAAGGATCGCCGTCCTCGAAGACCGAGTGGCCGTCGAGGAGGGGGTGAACGCCAACTGCCGGGAGTCCATCCGAATTTTGAAGGAGTCTAACAAGGTCGTCGAGGCCAAGTTGGAGAAGGCTAGGGTGCTCAACGCCACTCTTAAGAATACGCGGGATACCCTTAAGAGGGAGAATGAGGCGGCGAAGGAAAGGATGAAGCGCGCCGACCTCCGGGCCGCAAAGGCGGTGGAGAGCTACAAGACGTCAGATCAATTCTACATCGACCTTGCTGACGCCTCGGCCCTCGTCTGGCATTAGGCCCTCGATGTCATCAAGGCGTTGATGCCGGAATTTCCGACGGCGGGCTTCAGCTCGAGTACCCCCTCGAGGATGAGACGCAGAGGGACACCGCTAGAAGTGCCGCCAGGAGGAAGGCTCCCGGTGGGAGCGTTGGGGATAAGGCGATCACCCCGGCTCCCAGTGCCGAAGCCCCCGTTGAGGGCGCCGACCCTAAGGCCGCCACCCCGGCTACCGATGCTGACGTGGAGCATATCGAGGTCCTCCCCGGTCCCGAGGCCTGAGCCTTTCTGCCTTTTTTTTTGGAATTTTGTAATCCTTCGGGCAATTTTGTGAGGCTGGGGAGCCGATAATACCTTTGTAAAGACTCCCGAGTTGTGAATAAAGCCGTTTTGCAAATTTTTGTGTGGTACTGTTTTCATTTGTGTGAACATGTTAGCATTTTCCTCGCTTGATGAGCCACGTGCTAGGTCGGCGACCAATCCTTTAGTGGGCGATCACGCGTCAAGTGAAGTCCAATTATCTACCTTAAGTGAGCAAAGGCCGGTGTAAGGTCGGTGTCCTTATGTCCCCAAAGTCGAGGTGGCGATCGCTCACTTAAGGTATGTCGATTGGCTCCTTCAAGTAGAAGGCATAGATTTGCCCATTCCTTCGAGTCGGACCGGTGACCACTTCTCTTGGAATGAGTTAGGCAAGAGTTTAGTTCGGATTGGTCGGCGTTTGGCGTGGTTGAGGGCTTTTGATCCTTGACGTCGGTAGGTAGTAAACTACCAGCCATGGATTGACCGAGCAATGAAGCTGCTCGGTGGCCTCTTGATGAGGACTTTGATCCTTGGCGTCGGTGGGTAGTAAACTACCAGCCATGGATTGACCGAGGAGTGAAGCTACTCGGTGGCCTCTATAGGGTTGCGTAGCATGACCACAAGGTTTAGGAAGGCATCAATCATGCCATTTTATAAAAATTTGGTGTGCTATGAAACCCTAACCAAGATCTTAACTAGAGAATTAGGGTAAACTTTGTATGTAAACAACTTTACATCTAAGAGATAGGGATTACAACCTTTGTAGTCCGTTCCTTCACTTCATAAGCTCCAAGTTGAGGTCCCTTCGCTGCGATCATCAAGCTCCCGGACTCTAGAGAGGCTCCATGAGGTGAATGATGCATCTTGCTTAAAGTCTTCGAAATCCAAGACGAGCTACCTTGAGGAAACACAAACTCAAGCTAACTCTTCACTAATTATGAACTAGTGAAGCTAACACACTAATCTATAAGGCTAGTATAGAAGAGAATGATGAAGTAGGAATTTTGCTCTCTTTAGTTTTCTTTTTCTCACTTTATTTCTTCACTTAGAAAAATCTAGTAAGCTTTTTCAATGAAGAAGAAGAAGCAAGTGATGAATTATTGTTGTATGGTTAGAAATACAACCATGGGTCAAGTATATCATCCTTAACCCATGTAGAGACTTAACCATGAGCTATGGTTAAAGGTATGGTAGATAAATATCTTAAGCTAGACAAAAAGAGTGGACAAAGTCAAAAAAGACTACAAGCTTCTACAAGCTTCATCCTTGATCAATATCCACAATATTTGAATTACTTAATGATAAATATAAACCCTAATATTAACCCTAGCATGGTTTAACTCTAATAAACCCTAGTTGCATTTATAACCTAGCATGTTACAATTATACATATCACATATATATAATATAGTAACAAAAGAATACATTTAACATATATCACATATATATCAATGTATCCAAAATGAGAAAAAGAATTACTTAAGTGAGCTTATATTAGTTAATGTAATATAATGTATCACATATATAATTATACATTAAATCATCGAATCAATACTTGATCCAATAATCCGGCTATCACATATAACCGACTAATATATAAAATGTATCATTTCATCGAATCAACACTTGATCCGATGACCCGGCTATATCTCATATACCCGGCCGATATCACATATCGCGAGAATAGAATATGGTATCACATATCGTATTTTTCTCGGTCCCGCACATATCGCAAATGCGCTCCTACTCCGTTTTGCCTGAGCAAGGAAAGCTCTATATAGGACTCTAAAGAATCGTCAATACGCCGGCAGTAGGTGATGATCATATCAAACACCCACAAGCTGCAAGCGGTCAGCTAAACGTAACAGCCACGCGGGTATTGAACGATCAGAAAATCAACAAGCAATCCTGCTCACACTCCTGCATATCCAATCAGTTAACACTACCGTACAGTCCGGTCTCTTCGTCTGATATGTCGCATATTTAGTCTAAGGGTGGTAAAACGTCATACCACAATAACCGATAAGTCGTGTCGATGTGAGGCTTATAACGGGTCGAGAAACAACTGATAACTCTTACCAGTAAATCTTCATATCAGCCCTGGCCAGGGACTTCCAGTTATAGCCAATCGAACATAGCGCAACATCAACTCCCAATACCGGGAGAGACAAAACCCCTCCTATCGCTCATTGCCTCCATGCGATTCAGAACTGTACCCAAAAGCCACCGTTTTGCAGGTTCTCGTGAACGTGGTAAGGTAGAAATCAAAGCACAGAGGGAATCACACAAGACTCTATAACGATCTCGGGTCTACAGACTAACCTGTACCAGTGTCACCGGAGAACTGCTATCTGACGATAGGTATAATATCATCTAGGAATTCTCGGCGAGTCCGTTCAGTGTACCCAGTCTCCACTGAGCACCCGTACACCATCTTTGATGTCCAACACCTATAGATATGGGATCATCCATCGTCCATCATATGGGTCAAGATGCGTATACGCTAGTCTACTCTTGAGTATCGATACCCTGTCTCGATACACCCTCGACTAGGAACAGTTATAGGATGTACTCGTGGACTACCCTGGCCCCACTAGTATGATCTCATCATAGTCCTAGTAGTCGAGTACAGATCCTAAGGGCTTTATCAACATGTGAGAGCAAGACAGTAAACTAATACAAGTCAACATGTTGAGACAAAGTGAAACTAGATAGTATACTATCATGTCGAGCAAGAAAGTCCTCTCTATATATATCCAAGCATCCATTATAATATACATCATATGTACAACAATGGCCTCTAGGGCATATACATAACTAACAGCCTTTCGGGGAGAGCTTTGATCCTTGGCGTCGGTGGGTAGTAAACTACCAGCCATGGATTGACCGAGCAGTGAAGCTACTCGGTGGCCTCTTGAGGAGGGCTTTGGATCCTTGGTGTCGGTGGGTAGTAAACTACTAGCCATGGATTGATCGAGCAGTGAAGCTGCTCGGTAGCCTCTTGAGGAGGGCTTTGATCCTTGGCGTCGGTGGGTAGTAAACTACCAGCCATGGATTGGCCGAGCAAGTAGAATACTCGGTGGCCTCTTGAGGAGGGCTTTGGATCCTTAGCGTAGATGGGTAAGAAGTTCCCACTAAGGATGGACCGAGCAGGGAAGCTGCTCGATTTTGCGAGGCGTTGCCCGACCTTCCTTGGTGTGTGAAAGTCTGGAAGAGCGACCGTCGCGGGTGGCACGTGGCAGGAACGCACGGTGAGGCAAGGCGTTTCAAGATCCGCGTCGTTCCGACTTTGGTTGGCCGAGAAATACGGGATGCCCGCCACGTGGCGGTGCGGTATTGGAAGAATTGAGAAAATCCCTGGATTCGCGCCCGTGCGCGTGCAAATTTGGGCCCTTGGGGATTCTGTTGAGGCTATAAATAGAGATGGAGATGGGTTTGTTTCAGCATTGATTTTTTGAGATGGCCGGGCGTATTTACGCAATTGAAGAGATCATCACTCCAGATGACGTCTACCTGTATGACCAGTCCGTTTCCGAGGAAAGGTACCGGGGTGTTGTTTAGCGCCTCGAGGATCACATCGGCCGTCTACTTCCTCGTCGGTCATCCTTCCTCTAATTGCTGATGTACGCCATTTGGAGGAGGTCCCTGGGGCTGTACAACCCCCTCTCCGAGGAGCTGCTGGACGAGGCGCTCGACAACGTGCGTACGATCTACGTCATCGGCCTCATCTCGAAGAACAGGCACGACCGATCTGTGGCCCTCATTTTGAAGTGCTTCCAAAAGAGACAGATCGCAAGCCAGGACTCGGCAGATAGAACGCCGGCGCTTCCGTGGCATCCTGAGTTCGTGGGCAGCATCAGCGGGGGTGGGCTGAAGAGGCAAGAGCTCGGCTGGCAGAGATCTCCACGGAGTATCACCAGCAGTGTTTCCTTGACCCCGTTCCCCCTCTGTTGTAATTTTAATTTTTATGTAAGGCTGAGGAGCCCACAATACCTTTTGATAAATAAATGAAGCTCTTCTTTTTGCGACGTTCTATTGTTTCCTTTTTGTCCTTACGGATGCATTTGAGTATTTTAGCGAAACGAAATCCGTAAGCTTTGAACCGAGGAAGAGGGAAACACATAGCGGAAGTTCCTTCTTATTACTAAAAAAACTTAGAAAAATTTGCATCGCTTCATCAAAGAAGAAACATATACTCATAGATATACTTTTCAAAAGCACAACTTGAGCTTCTCGGCGTTGTAGGGCGGTGGAAATTTGCGACCCGCTGCATCTTGTAAGCGATAGGCCCCGCCCGGCAAGACTTCGGAGACGAGGAATGGGCCGTCCCACATCGGAGACAACTTGTGTAATTTTCCCTGATCAACGAACTCGTTCCGCCTTAGGACCAAATCACCGGTTTTGAAGGCGTGATGCTTGACTCATGCGTTGTAGTAGCGGGCAGTTTGTTGTTGGTAAGCGGCAGCTCTGATATGTGCCCGGTCCCGCTTCTCCAACAAGATGTCCAAATTAGTCCGGAGGGCCGAGGTGTTTACTTCGTCGTCGAAGTGCTCGACCCTATAACTGGATAGCCCGATCTCTGCTGGGACCATTGCTTCAGTGTCGTAACAGAGGCTGAAGGGGGTCTCTCCGGTGGAGGTCTTCTTCGATGTGCGCAAGGACCATAAAACCCGGGGAAATTCGTCGACCCAACTACCCTGCCGTCCTTCCAGGCGAGCTCGAAGACATCGAATGACGTCCCGGTTAGCGACCTCGGCCTGCCCGTTGCATTGGGGATGCGCGACTGCGGCAAACTTCATCAGTATATGGTATTCGCTGCAGAATCTTTTAACTTTGTCATTTTTGAAGTTCGTCCCATGGTCGGTAACGATACACCTCGGGATCCCGAACTGGAATATTATATTGTTCTGCAGGAACTTGATGGTCGTGGTGGCGTCCGGTTTTCTGATGGGGACAGTCTCGACCCACTTCGTAAAGTAGTCCACCGCGACGAGGATGTATTTGTGACCGCCCGTACCGGTAGGGACTGTAGGAATTCTATAGCACCACACTAGGTTTAGGGTTGCATCACACATGCTATAACAAAAATTTAGAGGGTGCTAAACAATTTCAAACGTGAATCGAACTAGAAAGATATAGTAACAACATGCTAGTATCATATACTACAAGTGTCTAACACTAAGTGAGAGAGAATACAACCTTTGTAGACCTCCTCCTAAACTTCTTGGATTGATTTATGTTTGAACCGGTTGGCTTGTGTCCTTCCGAGTCCACGATGATCCACCACGAAGTCTCTTTGCACCAAGCTCCAAGCTTCTCTTGATCAAGGAAGAAGAAGAAGCTAACACTCCACACTAGTAGGCAAGGCTAAAGTAGAATGGTGATTTGGGTTTGGATCTCAATTAAAAACATTTTCTTTTTAATCCTTTCTCTTTCTTTTAAAACCCTAGTGAGCTTTGAGGAGAGAGAGGAAGAAGGAGATGGCACAAAACAAACTCAAGAGAATAATATGATAACCATCCCTACACTCAAGAGAGTAAGAGGGTGTCATCCATGCTAAACCATGATTACAAAATATCTAGATATTTTGTAACTTGAGTTTAAGCAAAACCATGGGCTACAAAACTATGGGCTAAAAAACCATTGACCATTGTCAACTCAAGAGAGTTGAATAGTCAACCATGATTATATTGCCATTTTGCTTTTCTCAAATAAACAAAATATCAAAAAAAAAATCGTTACCATGTGAATCTTGCATTGTCACCACCAATGTATCATCAACCATGACACATGTATGCTTGCATGTGTGCATGCACATCAACATATACATACACTCATGCATGCATCATAAAGAAATAGGTTTTAATAAATGAGCTAATAAACTTAATATTAAATCAACACTTGATTTAATATCCCGGTCATATCACATACGACCCGTCCAATAGAAAACGCCCGATTAAAATACGGTATCCAATACACACATTTAATCCAGCTCCTGCGCATATCACATATGCACCCCAAATCATTTCGCCTGAGCTAGGAGACTCCTGTGTGGGATTCTAAGACTCGTCAATACGCTAGCAGTAGGCGGTGATCACATCACATGCCCATAAACAATCAGTGGCACAAGCAGTACGTAACGGCTCCTAGGTATTGAGCGATCAGAAGAAACACAAGCAAACCTGCTAAAACTCCTGTCGAGCAAACTGGCAACACTTACTGTACATTCCGGTCTCTTCGTCAAATATGTTGCATATCAGGTCTAGGGATGGTATCGTCGACCCCAATAACTCAGATAAGTCATGCCGGTATATGTCTCATAACAGATCGAGAAACTACTGATAACACTTATCAGTAAATCTCAGCAGCACTGGTCAGGGACTTCCTGTTATAGCCAATCGTACATGGTGCAACATCAACCCCCAATACCGGGAGAGACGAAACCCCTCCTATTGCTCATTGCCTCCATATGCCTTGGGACTGTACCCAAAATCCACCTGTTTTCATGACTCGGTAGAGCTGTGGTAGAGTGGAGATCAAAGTCCAGTGGGAGACACACAAGACTCTATGACGATCTCGGGTCTACAGACTAACCTGTACCAGTGTGACCTGAGAGCTGCTATCCGACGATAGATAAAATACCACATAGGAGTTCTCGGTGAATACGTTCAGTGTACCTGTTCCCTCATAAAATTTCAGGAAAGAATCCCTAATGGGGCATCACGTGCTCACACGTGACCAAGGGTCACGTGCTGACACGTGATGGTTTCCTGAGGATTCTGTCATAATAGAAATTGAATTCTAATCAACAGGAGTCACGTGCCCACACGTGATGGCCCTTTTAAACTCACTGAATGGGATTAAAAGGTATAATAAAACAGTAAGGAAAACCCCCAATGGGGCATCACGTGACCAAGGGTCACGTGCTGACACATGATGATTCCTTAGTTCTTTAAAAAGAGCAGAATTAAATTATGGCTAAAATGTTAATCAAGGGGGGTCTGTAACACCCTAGTTCATTTATATCAATTCCAGTTCGCGTATTTCTTTAATTATGGTATTTTCCTGATTTACCGTGTTTTGGGTGCGAATAGTTTATCTGACATCTGTATTTGCATTCGACCCGACCCGCTTGTTTGGAATCTGTCGTGGTTCATGTTTATGGTTTATCCTGACTTGTTACTGTAGGGTGTTTTTCGTCACCCCATTGAGATGGAAATGCGCGTACGCTTGTCAGGCGCATTACAGATTCCCCCTGCCTAGGGTAGGCCGGGGTTTAATGATTATGGGGATCCAAATCTCCGGCAACCACGGACTAAGCTGCCGTTAATTACCCCTCGCCTTTGGAGCGAGGGAACCTCCGATTGACGGGTTAAACTGGTCATGCGAACTCAATGTGCAGTGTGCGTGTGTTGAAAGGGTTTTGGATGTATCGAAGGCCCCGCAGAGTTTTTACGGGGGTCCAGCTACCCGGATAGCAGGCTATGGGTCAAGGGGCTAGCAGCCTCCTTACGGGGTGCAGGGTATGTATATATATATAAAGGGAAAGGGTATCCAAAGGATGTGTGGTGGCGGCCAGCGCCTCGCGTGTCTAACACACGAGCGCTGGGCACTTAGGCACTGGCGCACCATGTGCCCGGCATGTGGGCGCAGGATGCTTGAGTGCTAGGCTCGAGCGCACCACGTGCCCAGAACGGGGGCGCTGGGCGCTTGAGCGCAAGGCGCTCAAGCGCCAGCGCACCACGTGTCCGGCACGTGGGCGCTGGGCACTTTGAGCGCAAGGCGCTCGAGCGCCAGCGCACCACATGCCCGGCACGTGGGCGCTGGACGCTTGAGCGCTCGGGCGCTTGGGCGCCGGCGAGGAAAGGGGGGCTTTTAGTCCCAGAAATAGGATTTAAAATCCCAAAAGAGAATTTAGAGTGGAGTTAAACTCCTAAGATGTTTTGGAGTTGATGAAAGGGATTCTTCTTTGGGGCCCTGGGTCTTCCCAAAAATGGGGTTTTCGGAGATGGACCTCATTTTTCCTCCTCTGTTGGCAGGATCTTGAAGATCAAGAGATGTGGGATTTTAAAAATCTCTTCTTTTTGAGATCTGATGGGAGATCTAAGCTCCCCTTTGTGGGTTTTGTGGTGAAAAACTATTTAGTTTTGGAAAAGGAAGAGTAAAACTCTTGATTTAACTCAAAAGAAAGAAGAAAGTTTTAGAACCTTGAAGAAGGAGAAAGAGACACATGCCCTAGATTTTTTTGGGAATGAAAAGTATATTAGATATTTTCATCATGTTATCTTATATAGGCTTACATATTTACATATAGCCCCTTGGGCTTTACAAAATGGCATTTTTCCCATCCCATGACTCATGTACCATTTCTTTTTGCACATAAGCCATGGGCTTTACAAAAATTTAGCTTGATGCCCATTTTGCTTATATTCATGCACAAAAAATTACATCAAAATTATTTGTTACATGATTTCTATGTTGGCATGGGTAGGCTGGCCACGGGCTCGACTTGGGTATAGGCCCGTTTGACCTGGGCTTGGGCCCATCTGGCTTGGGGTTGACCTTGACTTTGACTTGGTCAACCGGGGTACAAATTTTGACCCCAACAGTTACGTAGATTGGTGCACATTCATGAGTACTGCATATTGGCATTTTATCTGGCATTGCATCTTTTACCATTTATCATTTTAAATTACGTAAAATATTTTTAAAATACATTGTATGGCCTGCTTGATACCCCTAACCCCGCGGTAGCATCCGCGTATTTTGTTCTCGTCCCGTTCAGTGAAACGGACTTGTTTGGATGGCTACGCGCACGTATGTGCATCCGTTCTTGGGGGTATGCATTTTCGTTACCCGAACATTCATTTTTAATTTTTGGTCGTCGCATATATTTTTCGTATTTTAAAACTGAATTTTTAGACCCGACCCAGGCGTGTTTTGGACTAAGTTTGTATTACCAGAAAATCAAATTTTATTAATATAATATATAAAAATTATCACAGTTTAAATTTATTTAACTAATTATATATTTTCGTTTATAATCCCAACTCACTAACAGACAATTTTATCTCTCCTCACTCTTTCTCTCTCCTCTCGCAACTCTCTCTCCTCTCGCATCATTCTCTCTCTGTCTCTCTCCTCTCTCTCTTTCTCTCTCTTTCACAGCTGCCTATCTCTCTCTCTCTGTGCATCTATATATATTTTATAACCTCATAATTCTATTTCTTTAAAACCTAACCCCATTTCCCCATGACTCTCTCTCTCTCCTCCCTCTCTTCGTCTTCTTCATTTCTTTTTTTTCTTTCCCGCGAACCCACGCCTCGCACCCCTCGCTTGCGCTCACCGTCGCCACCACCGCCGACGACCTCCCTCATCGTCTTCATCCTCTTCTCTCTTCCTTCCCCGACTGGAAAAAACACCACACCATCTCTACCTTCTCTCTTTCCCCGACGCGAGAACCCCTGCAACCCGACCTCGCCTCGCCGTCGTCCCCTCATTCCCGACGACCTCACGTCGTTGCCTCCTCTCCACCTCCTCGTTTTTCTCCTCTCCTTTCTCTCCTTCCCCGACCAACCCTCGAACCACCCAAGAAACCCAGCACCATTCTCCTTCGAACCCATCACCCTTCACCTGCCTCGCCGTCGCCCCACCACCGGCGACCACCTCGCCACCATCTCCATCGCTTTACCGTAATCTCCCTCATCGATCTCACCAAGCACCAATCAATCCTCCCCTCAGCCTCTCAAACCCTAACAACCCTTACCTGCACCTTTTCTTCCTTGGCCGCTCCCTCACCTCCGGCGACCCCAGTCATACCACCATCATCATCATCTCCCCCTCGCCTTTTTCTCTGAACCCAGAGACCCCAGCCTTCTTCTCCTTCTCCTTCTCCTTCTCCTTCCTTTCTTTTCTTCTCTTCCTCCTTCTTGGTTCTTGTTGTTCCGGTCATCGCCAGCGACCCCATCGCCACCGTTGATCTCGTCATCGCCCTCTCGTCTCTCCTGACCCCTGTGCACAAATCCAGTAAGCCTCATCCCTTCTCTCTCTTTCTTCCTCTTCTTCTTTTCTTTTCTTTTCTTTTCCCGTTATTGAAATCTTGACTTGCAGCCATCGCCGGAGCCGGGCTTGATGCCGACGATCCAGATGACCCAGAGGACGTACCTTACCTGCGTGATCACCTTCTTGCGTTGCTTGGACCCGTCCCGTGTGTCGTGCGTGCGTTGCGACGTTTTGCCGACGTCGGACGTGCCGTACATATTCGTTTCGTGATCCGTTGAGGCAAGTTTATCTTGCTACATGCTATACTACTATATTCTACATCTATTTGAATTATAACACTTCATAATGATTAGTTTTGCAATCCACATTATCAGTTTTCATATTACACCGTTTTCGGACATCCGTATGCGTCCGTACATATTATTTCACCTCTAGTGCATGCAAACCTATCTTGTTACATACTATATTACAATATACTGCACTCAATGGAATATTTACATCTTATATTGTTTAATTGTACATCATGCATTTACCAGTTTATCATTTTACTGTTATATCACGTTCGCGTGCATCCATATCATGATTTACACATCTAGTTGCATTCTAAATCATCTTGCTACATGCTATGTATAATATTACGCATCCATATAAATCAAATGTTACCCGTTTATCACATTATACATCTATATTAAAGTTTTATAGTTTTCGCATACCCGTTTGCATTCATATCATATAATATACATATAGCTACATCTACAGATCACATTAATATATAATATTGTTACATTAACACCCCATGTTTAATAAAGTGCATCATAATTAGTATTGGAACTATAAATGTAATCCTAATCGATAACTGTGCATCCAATGATTTTATACCTATTCACATACTATGTCACATTAATTCATTTTATTGTTATATTAGTACTCCATACCTCATATTGTGCACGCTACATAGTAATGTGGCAACCCCTGATAAATATTTGTACATCCATGCTTTTATTGTCTATTACTTGACATGACTTGATACTTGTATACTACCTGACATGACCTGATATATCACTACTTGACATGTTACCTGATCATGTTTCTAATGCCGACAATCCTGACATGTTATCCCGATGGACATATCCTGTTGTCTGTATGGACAAACATGTTCCTGCTTGATTCCTGTGTTGGCATTAGCTTCAGGCTTATCAATACCTGACTTGAACACATAACTTGGGGGTATGGGGAAATCAATGATGAAACCTGACTTGTAACTCAACAGTTCGACGCTTATACTGATCAGTTTTGGGGGCTAGGCCAGTCCCGGGATGATGTTGCTGACATCATTCGTCTGTACATATTTCCTGTTTGTGCTTCGAGGCATGTCTCGGATTCAGCCCCGAGAGTCTGGACCGTGGTCCCGGGTACGCACGGGATACTATTGAGTTACATCGACGATTCATTAAATTGATTTCAAAGACTTGAGAGTGATTAACCCAGTAGCTTAGTTCAGATTACTCACCGTACATTACATGTGCTTATACCTTTCACTATTCTTTATTCGTGATACTGTTATACTCTTATTACTATTCATACTCATGCTTGCATGTCTTGTTACCCCTGATTATATTATTGTTGATGTTATGACGCACTGACGTCTGGGTTTTGCATGGCCCAGATCCTCTACCTTCGCCGCAGGCCGATCAGGAGTATTTCAGTCAACAGGTCGAGCAGTGAGGACTTGTTAGTATTCTAGTTTAGTTTCCTTTCAGCATTGTTTTATTTCCTTATGTGAGCCCGTATTTTGGGACGTACATTCCAGATTATTATTGTACTTGGATCTATTGCTTCCGCATATTACTTTTTGACTATTTCATTCTGGCTTATGGACATGTATTAGATAGTTTATTACTGTTCTTGATATCTCTAGACAGCCGTAATGTGACTGTGGAGAGATTTTTCCTAACCACAGGTAGTATGGTTGGCTCCGTCACGTGCCGATCTTAGCGCACTCTGGGAAGCGGGGCGTGACAGGGTCACGTGTCAACACGTGATGGGTTCCTAAGCTCTTTAATTAATAGAATTAAATTCTATTTAAATGATCAAACAGTGGGATCACGTGCCAACACGTGATAGGCTTTTAAGCCTTCTAAACTAATAGAATTAAATTCCAATTAAGAAGACATTGAGAACCCTAACTGGAAAATATCTCTCTAAATCTTTCCAAAGAAAAAAAGATTGTGCTCTGTAAAAGGGAGCGCCGTTGGATTAAAAATCCAATGGTGATTAAAAATCACCAATTTATAGAAAGATTCTATACAAGGAAAGATTTTCCTGAAATTCACCATGAATAACAAACAGAGTATCTTTTGGATTAAAAATCCAATGGTGAATAAAATTCACTGGATGATCTAAAAGATCACGTTAGTTACAAAAACAACCAAAATGTTTCAATGAAAGATTGACTAAACAAACTGATTCTTTTCTTTCTATTATAAATAGGAGCCAAGAAGAGAAGGGATCCTCGGAACTTTTTTTTGGAGAGATACGGCAATAGAGAAAAAAAAGAGGGGAATTTAATTCTCAAGAGAGAAAGATTTCCTCAGAAGAAAAAGAAACCCTAGGTGAGAAGGGGAAAGAGATCTAAGCTCCGTAAAATAAAAAGAGAATTTAATTCTCAATTTAAGAGTTTAACTCTTCTGAATAAGAATTTAGTTTTTCCTTTGGTTGAAAATCTGCAAAATCAGATCTCCCCACAAGTTGAGAATTTAATTCTCATCGGGGAGATTCTGCCATACAGATCCAAAACTTAGAGGGAGAATTAAGTTTAGGGAATTTAATTCCCCCAAATTCATAGGTATTTAATTCCTCCAAATGAAACTAAGGTTTAACCCTATATAAGTATTTAATTCTTCCAAATTCATAGGAATTTAATTCCTCCAAATGAAACTAGGGTTTAACCCTAAATAAGAATTTAATTCTTCCAAATACATAGGAATTTAATTCCTCTAAACAGAACTAGGGTTTAACCCTATAAAAGAATTTAATTCTTAAAATCAAGAGACTTAAAGCTCTCCATGCATATAAAGATCAAAGTATCCAACGTGATCACGTGGTAACACGTGAACCTTCATCCCAAAGAATGAAAAAGAACGAACAAGACTAGGTCACGTGCCCCCACGTGACCCTTAAACAGACTCCTCAAAATGAGAAAGAAAAAACTTGGAGGCAATGCCTCCCGTGCTCACACGTGACCCTCAAAACGAAAGGGAACAAATCCAAGAGTAGAATCAATTTTGGGCGCCCTCACGTGTCCCCACGTGACCCTTAACAAATCCCTTTAAATCCAGTGCATGGATGCCCATCACGTGCTCACACGTGATGGCCTCGAAAACTAAAAGTGTTTAACACTTATTTGAATATTCTGGGAAGAAAATAAAAGAAGTCTGACCCCCATCTTCAGACGTCTCACGTGACCCCATGTGACCAATTCAACTTTAGTGTTTAACACTACTTTAAGCGCTTCGTCCTTAGTGTTTAACACTATTTTCAGCATATCACGTGGGGGCACGTGATTGCCAAATATCCTCTAGTGTTTAACACTATTCTAAAGCCAAGTTTAGCCCAAATTGACTAAATTTTCCAAAAGCAAGACCCCCCTTTGATTGAGCCTCAAATATACCCTTGTCTTCCAAGATTGATCATCTCATATGGCATATGAGTGCTCAGGACTCAATAAAAGATAAAGATATGGTCAGAACCCAAACCCCTGTTTAGCATTGCTAAATAATGGGGGGCTGAACCCAGACAAATATTCAACAGTCCAACAAAAGGCCAACATTTCAAACTTAATTGGACTTATCCCAAGTTGGCCATAAGTCCTCAATTCAGATTTAACTGAGTCAATGTGCTCATAATCTAATTAATTGATTTTAGTCCCAAATTGGACTACAGATTTCCCAAATCAACTTTGGTTCAAGGGTACATCTCTTCACTCCTTTGATATTTGTCGTTGTAATCCTTCAACGTCTTCAGAGAGGTGACGGGTCCCGATAACCAATCATTCCATGGACTGTGGGGTCCTTAAGCCCATGGACTATGATGTCTTTAACCTCGGACTGTGGGGTCCCTTTAAACCTATGGACTGTGATGTCCTTAACCTTGGACTGTGGGGTCCTTAAACCCATGGACTGTGATGTCCTTAACCTTGGACTGTGGGGTCCTTAAACCCATGGACTCTGATGTCCTTAATCTCGGACTGTGGGGTCCTTTAGCCCATGGACTATGATGTCCTTAACCTTGGACCGAGATGTCCTTAAGCTAACATTGGACCGAGATGTCCTTAAACTAACAATGGACCACCAAGTCCTTAAACTGGTAATCGATCGCAATGTCCATAAACTAAACAACAGAGGCCAAATACTCTCTTGTTGGATCTAAACGATCCCGTTAAGTTGATCTTAGTCTAAAACTAGACTAACGTATCATTAACATACGTTTAAGTTGATCTTAGTATCGAATGAGACTAACGTATCCTTAAACCCAAACCCCAAACCCAAATCTAAGAAAATACGGATTTGGACTAATCCACGCCCTACGAGCGACAACATAAATTAGTCTCCGTATACAATCCATGGGCAACCAAAAATAAAACAAATATACACGACACGAAGTGACCATCTGGAGAAGGAGAAAGTGGTTACCGCAATTCAGTAGCGTAATTAACTGCAGGGGCTTGCGCCTGTAGGGAAGAGCGTCCCCACAATCAAAAACCCCTCAACGAGGGGGAATCTGACGAAGTCTGCTACATCGGCCGCATCCGTCTAAACCTTTGATACATGGTGCCATAAATCAACTTGGCATATTTGGAGAGGTAGACGGATAGCACCAATTAGCATCTGCCCCCAAATTCAGGCAAGACGGACCTCCGCGGTCCCGTCTTCGTGTTTCGGCGGAGAACAGATTCTGGAACGCCCGGTGGGACCTTTTCCTCTTTCCACTTCACACTTCGTGTGTCATGTTCGCGAACGAATCGCGGTTTAATATAGTTGCCCTTGGGTTCGAGGTACTAAGATTTGGTGTTTTGCCCCTGTGCAGAAAACAGAAGATCGAATGGCTTTCAACTGCACAAGCTGCAACAATGGCAATAACTGTCACTCCATCCCCACAGGAGGAGTGACCTACGGGCCTCAGGCGGCCTCTGTTTTTACGATGCCGGTGGACCAGGTGACTCAGGCCACCACTAGGCTGTTCTTTGGGACCATGATCCCATCAATGAGCTTCAATGCCCCGCTGCTATCGCAAGAACCCCCAAAGAAGTCGGTCTTTGATCGGCTTACCACTGCCGCGGCCCCTCTCAACGGGTCACCCAACCTCACTGCCTCAGTTTTCAACAGACTGGGCCAGAACGCTAACAAGCCCGCTGTAGGGTGTTTTTCGTCACCCCATTGAGATAGGAATACGCACGCGCTTGTCAGGCGCATTACAGATTCCCCCTGCTTAGCTTAGGCTGGGGTTTATTGATTGTGGGGATCCGAATCTCCGGCAGCCGCGGACTAAGCTGCCGTTAATTACCCCTCGCATTTGGAGTGAGAGAACCTCCGATTGACGGGTTAAACTGGTCATGCGAACTCAATGTGCAGTGTTGTGTTTTGAAGGGGTTTAGGATATATCGGGGGCCCCGCAGAGTTTTTTACCGGGGTCCCGCTACCCGGATAGCGGGTTGGGGGTCAAGGGGGCTAGCAGCCTCCTTGCGGGGTGCGGGACAACGCCCCGTTAGAAATTTTTTTCTAACAGGGACGGTGTTGTGGAGTGTGTGTTTATCTATATATATACATGTATACATATATATAAAAAAGGAAAAAGCGCCCAAAGGACGTGTGGGGCCAGTGCCTCACGTGCCTAGCACGCGAGTGTTGGACGCTGTGGCGTTGTGCGCTTAAGCGCTAGCGCACCACATGTCCGACACGTGGGCGCTGTGCGCTTGAGCACTGTGCGCTTAAGCGTTGTGCGCTTAAGCGCTAACGCACCACATGTCCGACACGTGGGCGCTGGGCGCTTGAGCGCTAGGCGCTCAAGCGCTAGCGCACCACGTGCCCGGCATGTGGGCGCTTGAGCACTTGGGGTGCTAGGCGCTCGGGCGCTTGGGCGCCGGCGAGGAAAAGGGGCTTTTAGCCCCAGAAATGGGATTTAAACTCCCGAAAGAGAAATTAGAGGGGAGTTAAACTCCTAAGATGTTTTTGGAGATGCTGAAACGGGCTTCTCCCTTGAGCTCTGGATCTTCCCAAAGTGGGATTTTTAGGAGATGGGTCTCCTTCTTCCTCCTCTTTTGGCTGGATCTTGAAGAACAAGAAATATGAGATTTTAAAAATCTCTTATTTTTAAGATCTGATGGGAGATCTGAGTTTCCCTTTGTGGGTTTCGTGGTAAAAAACTATTTAGTTTTGGAAAAGGAAGAGTAAAACTCTTGATTTAATTCAAAAAGAGAAGAAGGTTTTTAGAACCTTGAGGAAGGAGAAGATCACAGATCTTGATTCTTTTGGAGAGAGAAAAAGTTATTGAGATATTTTCATTATCTTTGCCTTTATAGGCTATACACTTTACATATAGCCCCTTGGGCTTTACAAAAATGGCATTTGCCCACCCCATGTCTCATATGCTATTTCTTTTTGCACATAAGCCATGGGCTTTACAAAAATTTGGCTTTATGCCCATTTTCTTACATTTATTCATAAAATAAAAAATACAAGAAATACAACAAAATTATTTTTACAAAACTTTTATTTTGGCATAGGGGGAGGCCGGCCGCTTCATGTTCGGGCTCGCTCTGGGCATTGGCCCACTTGACCTGGGCTTGGGCCCACCTGGCTTGGGGTTGACTTTGATTTTGACTTGGTCAACCGGGGTGTAAATTTTTACCCCAACACCCGCGATACCTGAAGCAGCCATCCCAAAGCGGATAGCCATCCCGGCTCAAGCAGACGAAATTATCAGAGAGGCTTCTTCTACCAAGAAGTCAGTCTTCACAAGACTGACTGTGCCGGATCCCTCTCCAGGCGAAGTCCTCAAAGCTGCTTCCCCTGTCCTGAGGTCTGTCTTTGACAGATTGGACACTGCTTCTCAACGGACGTCAGTTTTCAATAGGCTGGCACCAACAGCAACCCTTAGCCAACACAGGGGGTATGAGGAAGTCACCCCTACAGCTGAGACAATCCCAATGGTTCGACACGCTCGACGTCGCTACGGGCGTCGAGTAAGGAAGGCTGGGGGCAACTCTCCTTCCGGACTGACTCCGCCGGCTCCAATGGTGGAAATCGATGCTGCTGTTCCAACTGGAAACAGCTTTGAACCGCTAAGGAGGGTGTGCAAAAACTCTCCGACTGTTGTGCTGAAGAGATCTCCTCCACCTGTAGAGAATGCTACAGAGAAGAAGCCGGAGCAGCCCCCTCAGCGGCTGTCCTCCAAAATTTACAAGGTCTGGCGACAGGTCCAGGAATCGGTGATTGACCAGGACTACTCTCGCCGACCAAAGAAGATTAAAGCTCGGCAAGAAGAGAGCCATCCCATGGTACCACAGAAGATGTTATCCGTCTGGGTGCCCGCTGCAATGGCTCCCTCAACTTCAACCGCTCATAAGAGAACGAGGCCGGAGAAAGCCCCTATGACCGCGACGAATCGAAAGACCGCTGAACCTAAACGCCCTAAGTTTAGGGGCATGGTGGTGCATACCGTCTGCATGGCATCAGGAAAAGAGGAAAGTCATGCTTCTATGGGTCATCGACCACTTACCCGATTGATAACAAAGGCTCAGGAGCAACAGCAGCAAAAACTTCAGGAGATGCTGACTGCAATGGCCGCACTCACTGGGCCGAAAGAGAATCCAGAGACCTCAGAGCAGCGTCAGGAACAGGAGACTGATGCTAAATTCCTCCGAAAAATGCTCGAGAGGAAAGAAAAAGAGGCTGCGGAACAAGCGGCCAATATAAAACGAATGGCGCTTCTCTTCCAAGACATGATCGGGATGATGATACAACCAGATCCTCCGGCTGAAGACCCACCGATTGTCCTGGAAGATGACAGAGGGGAGACATCGAACCCTCCTCCGGCTCTTTCAGCAGCCAAGGAGGAGACCATCTCCAAGGCCGCTCTGGACGATTATATCGCTCAGCAAATACGAGCTCATCATGCGAACGAAACGGCCGGGCAGATCGTTAAGACTGGACGACCTTATCCGGGCTGGTATGACCAAATAAGGTACCCGCCAGGATATACGATCCCCAAATTCCATGTATATAGGGGGACGGGCAATCCCCACCAGCATGTCGCCCAGTTCAGGGCTCTATGTGGCAACACTGGAGCTGACGATAAACTACTACTTCGCCAGTTCATCAGCAGCTTGTCGGAAATAACGTTCGAATGGTACTCGAAACTCCTGAATGACTCCGTTAAAACATTTGCAGAGATGGAGCTGCTATTCATACAAAGATTCGCAAGCGCTAGCGAGCGTACTCCGATTACCGCACTAATTAACGCCAAGGTGAAGCCATGCGAGACATGGGTTCAATACGCAATACGATGGCGAAATTTGTGGTCGAAATGTGAGCAGTGCATCGAAGAAACGCCGGCAGTGGGCATGTTTGTGGCCACTCTTGATCCTCAGGTGACCATTTCCCAATTCATGATGTTCTTCAAGCCAACCACTTTCCAGGCCTTGATTGACAAACTGGCCCAAATGGACCAGATGGGTCATAGACCGTCTACTTCAAAGCCGGAGCCACGAAATGAAAAAGGCAAAGGGAAAGCGACCTTCATCGCAAATTCCCAACAGCGGCCTAGTCGCCTAGACGAGAGACGACGATTTTATAATGATAAAATGAAGCGCCTTTACTCATTTCCCCGGGACAAAACGAGGAGATTGTTTGAACTATTGGTGCGCAACAGGCTCATCAAGCTGCCGAATCCGAAACGCCCATTGCAACCCGGTGAGGCTAATAATCCCAATTATTGCCCGTATCACCAAGCGATAGGCCATCCAATTGAAGATTGCTTCGTCTTTAAAGGCTGGATTGAAGATCAATGCCAGCAGGGCAAATTCGCCCTGTCCGAGAATTGGAAAGTAAGCCCGCCGCAGCCGCACGCTCCTAAAAGGACAGACATACCGAGGGCATCGTGCTCTTTTGTAGAAGAAGCTCCATGGGAGGCCGTTCTTTCAACCAAAACAAAACGAATGTTCAAAGATCACCAAGTATGCCCAACAATCAAATGGAAAAGTCCGCTGGAACCCGAAGTCATCAAGGGAATGCTGAAGCCGCGCCCAACTCCAAAGATTGGTGGTGATAGTCAAAGTGTCCACACCCAGCCATCAAAGTCTTCGAAGATGAAGAAAATGACCAAAAAGCCCGTGAAGCCTGGTGACTAGCGTACGGACTTGCAAAAATATATCGACGCGCTGGAAGAATATAACCAGAAGGCGCGAACCCCGGTCACACTTCAAGAGTTCCTCAGCCACGTCCTTGAGGACGGAGATGATGACAATGGAGAAGACTCGTCGGATGAACCTGAGGATTATGTGGCAAGCTGCCATGTGATCTCTCACTCGTCAATAAACAATGGAGAAGCTCTGGATGCAGAGAAACCGGGGGCAGATCCTGAGCCGGGACTTCTAGGACCATCAGACGAAATGATTGATGTGTTCCTAAACGAAGCTCTTTTGAAAAGCAAAACTGATCAAGAGCACGAGATGGCCATATTTGAAAGGGCCAAACGCCGGCGACTGGACGAAAGGGTTTAAACACTCCCATCATATCAAAGTACATCTGCCATGAATAAAAGCAGATTCAAGATGAGGAAAAGGTTCTTCAAAGCCATATCGATGGGAATGAAGCTGCCACCCTCCGAATCCTAATGAAGCGGATATACATCCTAGCTACTGCCTATATCATCGAAAGATTGCGCACCCCATCGAAGAGTGCAACGCTTTTAAAAGCTGGTGGCAAGGATATGTTGCTCACCGACAACATTTCAAGCGGATGAAACGCAAAGCTCGTTGGGAGCAAAGAAATACGACCGAGGAGCGTAAAAGAACTACCGGCAACTGTCACATGGTCGATGCTGGGGATCGCAAGTTCTCATCTTTGGGAGTGATTCTGATGAAGAAATGGCCCTTGGCCCTCTCTTCAAAGAACCCACATCCGAAATGGAAGAAATGAAGACCTGTGAAAATATTCAGCTGCGCAATCGCACATTACCTGAAAAGAATCTCGGACCTGCAAACAAGGGCTTGAACAAAAAGGATAAGGGGAAAGAAAAGGTCCCTGAGGATATCGCCCTCGATGATCGAGTCATCGAAGAGCTGACAGCTAAGGATCCGCCTAAGAAAAGTAAGGTGGATTACAACGTTCTGACACACCTGAGGAAGATACCCTCACAGCTCAGCATTCTCGACGTCCTTATGCTATCTAAAGAAGCAAGAGATTCTTTGATCAAGGCACTGCAAGAGCCCGAGAAATTCCAAGCTTTCCTCGCCGAAAAAAAGATGAAGGATGAGCTGGAAGAAGTGCACACAGCCGATATCATCTTCGGCGATGAAGATCTCCTCCTCGAGACGTGCGAGCATAACCGTCCCCTTTATGTCTCCGGATACTGTCATGATATCAAGATAGGCAAAATCCTGGTCGACAACGGGTACTCCGTCAACCTCCTCAATGTAAGAGTGTTGAAGGAAATCTGCATGAGCATTCAGCACCTCGCTCGTGATAAAATCACCATCTCCGGTTTTGACTCCCAGTCATCACGGACGCTCGGGTCTGTGATATTGACACTTGCTTTGGGTTGCTTGTCACGAACATCAAGTTTCATGTCATTGATGCCAAGACTTGCTACAATGCTTTGCTCGGCAGGCCTTGGTTACACGAGTACAACATCATCCCTTCTACACAACATCAGTGTATGAAGTATTTCAAGGATGGTCTCGAGTATACTATGACAGGAGAGTTGAATCCATTCTCCGTGAATGAAGTCTGAAATTACGAAAATGCAAAATACTTCTTACCAGATTTCGAGGACACGGAAAGATGTCACAAACCGAAGAACAAAGCTATCACCACTATTCCAGTCTTCGGGAGTGACACTGAGGAGGAAGAGGAAATAGTTTATTCAGGACCGCCCCAATGCAACAAACCGGGACCGTCCACCCCTATGTTGATTTTCGGCAGCGACTTGGAAGATGAGGTCAATACCGTATTTTCTGTTCGACCATCAATACAAGCCTTCGCTGACAATGATCGGAGTTTGCAAATTGCCATGGTTCCGCAAGAGCATTACAAAGAGCTAGACACGCTTGATGCCTATAATGTGCAGGAACTGCAGACATTTTACATCCCTCCCAGGCGAAGAGATGAAAAGGCGATCCTCTTTTATCGATCAACGGAGACCAAAGTGGAAAAAGAAATTTGGCATGGTGCCGATTCGGCACTTGACAGACTCCAGCCCATCCGTCTGCCCAGATATTACACAGAAGGATTAAAAAGGCTGTTGAGGCGCCAAGGTGTACCCTTCAAACAGATTGCTCGAAAAGCTCAGTTCTACAACAGGATCTGGAATGTCCCCGGAACTCAGCGAAAATTGCCTAACGGCAGAATGGAAATGATCGGGCTTGGATATATTCAATCCAAGAAACGGGAGCGATTCCATGGCTGTTACGTCATACATGATTTTGATGAAGAAGGAGATGTTCTGTTAAAAGATGCTAACCTTAAACCAAAACGAGGTCACGTCATGAAAATGCCGAGTCCGTCGTTTGAAGAAAAGATGGACAAGCTAATAAGGGAAGTGGGTCAAAAGGTTCAGGATGACTATAGCCGCGAAATGGCCATTTATGAGAAAGCTAGGACACAGCGCCTCCTTCAGCAAGCCTTGGAGAATGACACTGCTCTTCGTCGCCAACCTGTCATACAAAAAACCCGGCGCAGAGGCAAAAATAAGCCAAAGAACGGGAAAAAAACGTTCGACAGCAGCGTAGCGGATCTAAGAAGCCACGCGATCAAGAATCGAGCAGCTGGGATCCGTCTCTTATAAAGAAGATGGGTCGAGCATATTCTTTTCCCCAAGACAAGACAAAGAAGATATTCGATCTTGTCATGAAACATCAGATGATGACACTCCCGGAGTCTAAGCACCCCGAGCAAGCAGACGAGGTCTCTCATCCAGACTATTGTTCCTATCACTGAGCAATAGAACATCCTCTCGAAGACTGCTTCACTTTCAAAAACTGGGTCGAAGACCAATACCAACTCGACAAGTTCGCTCTATCCAGCAGCTAGAGGGTAAGCCCGCCACAGAAGCATGAACCGAAAGCGACGTGTATAGCAAGAGTAAAACCAGATCAACATCGGTCTTGGAAACGATCTCGTACCTGTCACGTGATAACGCTGTCAGAAGAAGAACCCGAGAATATGGATGACCTCCCCTGGTGCTTCGAAAACGATAGTGACGAAGTGATCTCAGAGTTTCCACCGGCGCCAAAAGAGATGGAAGATAGAATACATACTACTGCAGATAACCTCAAGAAAATTGACTTAGGGACGGCAAGTGACCCGCGGCCGACATTCGTCAGTGAACTGTTGTCTGAAGAAAGGGTGGCTACGCTAAAAGACGTGCTCATACAGTATAAAGACTGCTTCGCATGGAACTATTTCGAGATGCCGGGACTAGATTCAGAAATTACTGTGCACAAATTGGTGATATCTCCGGACATCAAGCCGATCAAACAAGCACCGAGAAGAATGCGGCTCGAGCTTGAGATAAGCATCAATGTCGAGGTCAAGAAACTAATCGACTCCGGTTTTATCCAAGAGGCTCAATATCCTGATTGAATTGCCAATATCGTCCTGGTGATGAAGAAAAATGGGACGATGCGCATATGTGTGGACTTTCGGGATCTCAACAAAGCTTGTCCAAAGGACGACTTTCCAGTACCGGTCACTGAGCTGATGATAGATAACACGTCCACTCACGAAATTTTCTCCTTCATGGACGGCTCGTCAGGATACAATCAGATAAAGATACATCCCGAGGACCAGAAGCATACCGCTTTCCGGACCCCTTTGGGTATATTCTACTACAAGGTGATGCTCTTCAGTCTAAAGAATGCCGGGTGCCACCTATTAGAGGGCCATGACGAGGATTTTAGATGACCTCATACATGAAAACGTCGAATGCTATATCGACGACCTCATAATTAAAAGCAAATCATACGAGGAACATCTAGAGCATCTGAAGATCGTGTTTCAACGCCTTCGGAAATACAACTTGAAGATGAACCCTCTCAAATGCGCATTCGGAGTTTCCTCAGGTAAGTTCCTGGGATTCATCGTCCGACACCGAGGCATCGAGATAGATCCGTCGAAGATCAAGGGGATTATGGAAATGCCCCCGCCAAAGACTCTCAAGCAACTGCGGTCTCTCCAAGGAAAGCTCGCGTATATCCGGCGATTTATAGCCAATCTCTCTGGCAAGTGCCGCCCCTACAGTCACTTGATGAAGAAGGGAACTCCGTTCATCTGGGATCGCAAATGCCAAGGCGCACTGGACGAAATCAAGCAATACCTGCAGAACCCGCCGGTACTGACCGCTCCAGTCAAGGAAAAGCCTCTCATCCTGTACACAACAGCCCTCGAAGGTTCGTTAGGCGCGTTATGAGCACAGGAGAACGATCAGGGAAAGGAGAGAGCCCTCTACTATTTAAGTCGAGTTCTCCCGGGGGCAGAAAACAATTACTCCCCCATTGAAAAACACTGCCTGGTATTGATCTTCGCGATAACGAAGCTCAGACACTATGCGTTGGCACATGAGGTCCATCTCGTATCAATAGTGGATCCTCTCAAATATTTGATGTCAAAGGCTATATTAACGGGACGGCTCACTAAATGGGCCCTGCTCTTGATAGAGTTCTCAATAACATACCGACCCCTCAATGCAGTGAAAGGCCAGGCCATCGCCGACTTCCTCGCTGAGCATCCGATACCCGCCGATTCTCCTTTGAACTGCGAATTGCCCGAAGAGCACGCGTTTGACATGATCGACGATAAGAGAAGAGAGAGTGACACCTGATGGGAACTCTACTTCGATGGAGCATCTTCCATGAAGAAGCGCAAACAAAGCACCCCCATAATCAAATCAGGGGTAGACCTTATCTTCGTGACTCCACAAGGAGGGATAATGCACTTTGCCTTCTCCCTAACAGAGCCGAGGACGAATAATGAAGCCGAATATGAAGCTTTGATAGCAGGTCTTAAAATCACCGTCGACATGGGAATTGAGAACCTCCTCGTATACGGAGACTCCTAGCTAATCGTTAGTTAAGTAATGGGCGACTATCAAACGTGCAAGCCAGAGTTGGTGAAGTATGGCGAGAGAGTACAACAACTGCTGACTCAAATTCCTTCCTACACCTTGGAAAGCATACCGCGTACGAAAAATAGCAAAGCGGATGCATTAGCCAAGCTCGCTAAAGAACTGGATGACGAAAACCTCGATGACGTAAGGATCGTTGTGCAAAGCCGTCGGGTTCTCGCACCGGCAGAAATATCTCTGGAATCTTCCGAAGAAAAGGGAGCGACCGAGCAAGCGACCCTATAAATAAAAGACCAGGAAAAGGCTAAGCATTGGAGGGAAGTCTTTATAGATTACTTCAAATCCCGTCGAGCACCTGAGGATGCGTCGTCAAGACATCAACTCATGAAACGAGCTCTATCTTTTGCCTTCGTCAATGATACTCTGTATAAGAGATCATTTGATTCTTTGTGGTTAAGATGCCTGGGACCCGAAGAGGCAAGCAGAGTCGTCCAAGAAACTCACGACAGACTCTGCGGTTCAACCAAGTCGAGCCGAAGATGAAGCTGAAGATCAAAAGGATGGGCTATTATTGGCCCACAATGATTCAGGACTGCCTTGAATACGCGAAGCAGTGCCACTCGTGCCAGATTCATGGGGACTTTATCCATCAGCATCCAAATCCACTACATCCAATGGTGGCTAGCTTGTCGTTCGAAATGTGGGGAACTGACATAATCGGCCCCAGTGAACCAGCATCGTCCAAAGGACATCGATTCATTTTAGCGACAATTGATTACTTCTTTAAGTGGGCAGAAGCAGTACCACTAAGAGAAGTGAAGACGGAGGATATCCTCCATTTCTTCAAGACACACGTCATTTACCGGTTCGGCACTCCGCGACGGATTATCTCCGATAACGGGCCAGCCTATAGAAGCCACAAAATCAGCCGCTTCGCACAACAGCATAACATAGACTGGAGGTACTCTTTGGTCTATAATCCCTGAGCTAATGGTCTAGCTGAGGCTTTCAACAAGACCTTGACGAAGATCATGAAAAAGACGGTGTCTCGAAATAAGAAGGACTGGCACGAGAGACTGCATGAAGCTCTCTTAGCGTATCGAACTACGTTCAAAACAGCCACGAACACAATGCCGTATGCATTAGTATTCGGCACAGAAGCGGCACTCCCTCTCGAGATAGAGTTACCCTCTCTACGAGTAGCGGTTCACTACGAGCTAACAGAAGAAGAAAATGCACACCTTCGGCTTGAGGAACTCGATGCCCTTGATGAAACTCGGCTCATGGCGCAACAAAATCTGGAGGCTTATAAAGCAAAGATGACGCGCTCATATGAGAGACAGACTAGGCCGAGAACATTCTGCCAAGGCGAACTCGTGCTAGTAGTCAAAATACCTATGATCCCTAATCGTGCCAAGCGGGAGAAATTCGAGCCGAACTATGAAGGCTCGTATATCATAGACAAAGTTTACCAGGGTGGAGCCTACCTACTCATGGACATGCATGGTGAAAGACCTTTTAGGCCAATAAACGGTTGCTTTCTGAAAAAATACTACGCCTAACGAGTCACGGCCTAGGTCAATGATAGATGACAACGCCTATGTCCGCTTGCTATCTTCCTAAGCCCAAACTCTATAAGTAGTAGCCGACAACGGACCAAAACGCCCTTAAACTAACGATGGACCACTATGTCCTAAAACTGGCTGTTGACCGAGACGTCGATAAACTATTACGGACCGCAGCATCCCAAGGCTGACACAAAAAAAAGAAAAAACGATATGTCCATAAGCAAGATGGGCACGGATGAAAACCCGAAAGGGCTCCGTAAGTAAAAACAACAGGGCTACCAGCGAGTTTTGTGAAAACCCGAAAGGATGCAATCTCGTTAAAAGACACTTGCAAGGTCCTCTCGACCCTGTAAGGAGAAACCACCTGCGTGAGATCCTTACGACTCACAAGGGACCAACACACTTAGGGATCCCACGATTCCTAAGGAGAAATTACACTTACGAGATCCCCACGACTCGTCTGGAGAATTCCCCTTTGAGACCCTCACGGCTCACATGATTCAAAAGCCTTAAGCTACAGGGATCTGAACCTGTTCTTAAGCCATCACAACCTCCAGTGTTGCCCTACAAGTGGTTCAATATCAACCCTTGTATACAATCCACGGGCGCAAATAAACATTTCCCTAACAAAGTCCCACCAGAGACTGGGGATATGCTCGCACAATGGACAACCCTTGTAAGTCCTCTCGACTTATAAGGAGAAAACACTCTTGTAAGATCCTTACAACTTACGAGAAGCCATACACTTGGAAATCCTCATGATTCCTAAGGAGAAAACGCACCTATGAGATCCTCATGACTCGTAGGGAGAAACACCTTTATGAGACCCTTACGGCTCATGAAGTCAAAAGCCTTAGTCGATGGGATCCTAACCCTGTTCGCTGAGCCACCTTTGTTCGACATCGACAGAGGCAAATGATGATTCGCTCCTGGCAATATCCCAGTTGTAGCGATGTTGATGTCTAAATCGGTATCAAATTCCAAGTCCTTTCATGGCAAATGATGATTCGCTCCTGGCAATATTCCAGTCGCAGCGATGCTAATGCTAAGATTGGCACCAGATTCCAAGTTCCATACTCGTGGCAAAAAGTCAACGAGCCAAAAATGCATATGAAATAGCCGAAATGATGGGGCAGCTTGCAACGAAATCAGTAAGTAAAAATGTATGTATACAAAATAACCGAAATGGTTGGGCAACTCGCAATAAAAAGCAGCGAGTAAATAAAACAAATAGCCGAAATGATTGGGCACCGCAAAAAATAGCCGAAATGATTGGGCAATCGCGACTTTAGCGATATAAAAAGCTGAAATGATAAAGCATCGCGGAAAGAATAAAAAAATGAAAGAATGAAACTTTTTGCCCTACAGATGAGATCACATCGATCCCTGTATACAATCCAGGGGCGCAAACAATGAAGGAATTACACCTTCTCTCCCAGGCTCCATCCGAAAAAGAGCCAAGTCTCGACGGTTCACAGACAGCCTGGAGATCATCTCAACATTTGTCTCATTACAACAGACGCAACATCAACAAATCGGAGCTGCGGCGAAGTTCCCGGTTCCATGACTCGACGATGCACAGGCAACCGAGAGTCAACCCCTCCTGGTTTCGTGGAACACGGCCTATGTCAATCCTGACCCGTGTAAAACGTCCAGAGCGGATCCTGGTCCTTGCGGAACACGGCTTATGCCAATCCTGACCCCGTGGGAAGCATCCAGAGCGAATCCTGGTTTCGTGGAACACGGCCTATGTCAATCCTGACCCCGTGGAAAACGTCCAAAGCGGATCCTGGACCTTGCGGAACACGACTTATGTCAATACTGTCCCCGTGGGAAGCATCCAGAGCGAATCCTGGTTTCGTGGAACACGGCCTATGTCAATCCTGACCCCGTGGAAAACGTCCAGAGCGGATCCTGGACCTTGCGGAACACGGCTTATGTCAATACTGACCCCGTGGGAAGCGTCCAGAGGGGATCCTGGTCCTTACGGAATACGGCTTATGTCAATCCTAACCCCGTGGGAAGCATCCAGAGCGAATCCTGGTTTCGTGGAACATGGCCTATGTCAATCCTGACCCCGTGGAAAACGTCCAGAGCGGATCCCGGTCCTTGCGAAACACGGCTTATGTCAATCCTAACCCCGTAGGAAGTATCCGGAGCAAATCCTGGTTTCGTGGGACACGGCTTATGTCAATTCTGACACTGTGGGAAGCATCTAGAGCGGATCCTGGTCCTTGCGGAACACGGCTAATGTCAATCCCGACCCCGTGGGAAGCATCCAGAGCAAATCCTGGTCTAATGGAACACGGCTTATGTCAATCCTGACCCCATGGGAAGCATCCAGAGCAAATCCTGGTTTCGTGGAACACGGCTTATGTCAATCCTAATCCTGTGGAAAGCGTCCAAAGCGGATCCTGGTCCTTTCGGAACACGGGTTATGTCAATCTTGACCCCATGGGAAGCATCCAGAGCAAATCCTGGTTTCGTGGAACACGGTTTATGTCAATCCTGACCCCGTGGGAAGCGTCCAGAGTGGAACCTGGTCCTTGTGGAACACGGCTTATGTCAAGCTTGACCCCGTGGGAAACATCCAGAGCAAATCCTGGTCCCATAGAACACGGCTAAAGTCAATCTTGACCCCGTGGGAAATGGCCAGAGCAACCCCTGATCCCGTGAAATGCGGATAATGTCAACCCCATCCATCACTTACGGATCCTCTCGACTCATAAGGGAGAAAACTCTTTTGTGAGATCCTTACGACTCTCAAGAGAAGACGCACTTAGGAATCCTCACGATTCCTAAGGAGAAATTACGCCTACGGGATCCTTTCGACCTGTAGAGAGAAAATTCTTTATGAGACCCTCACGGCTCATAAAGTTGAAAAGTCTTAGGAGACAGATCCTAACCCTGTCCCCTAAGCCATCGCTGTCCTGTAAGGAGTTCAAAATAGATTATCCACAGGATACATTTACTAAAAGGGATACACCATCATGAAACAAAATATGTCTTTTATTCATGAATCAAAATGAATACAAAGTACAATCTATGAAAGAATCAAAAAATACTCTCATTCAGGAGTATGTACAAAAGAAGAATAAAAAGGAAAATATACAATTCTTCAGGCCGACAGACGATTCAATAGATTTGCCAATTCATCCTTTTTCTGCTGGGCCTCAGCCTCATGATTCATTATCATTAAGAGACAGGCCTCCGCTTGAGCCTGGTATGAGGCAAGCCGACTTTCAAGCTCTTTTTCGGTAACCTTATGAATTTCGACCATTTCGCGAGTGAAAATGACGGCCTTATCAATGGCTACCACCTTCTTGATAGCCTCTTGAAGCACCCGTCAAAGTTCATATGCCCGAGTGGTCTTGGCCGTAAGATTGGCTTGAAGTTCCCTCGGCGCTTTGGAAGCCAGTTCCCTCTCCGAAAACTTTCGGCTGAGCCTCTTCTCGCATGATAGCATGTTCGCAGCACACTACTCAATCAGCCCCCGTAAGCTCGCCTTCGCGGCCACAACCTCTGAAAGAAGGCGTGTACATTCAAGAATATGCAAGCAAGCCTCCACCTGCCGACAGAACTCGACCCATACTTGCACCAATATTTCACTATGGTAAGTAGCAAGAAAGGGAAGAGAACCGTTGGCTTCAGCGGCAAATGCTTCGGCCGTGATCAGACTGCCAGCATGAAGGTCTTCAATCAGGGCTGACAGGGAGTGAAGGCTTAGCTTTGCCATCCGTTTCGAGGCACGTAAAGCATAGGGGCCGGGTGGCATGACGATACGAGATTCCAGCATGGTAAGAACCGGCAAAGCTGTTAAGATTTATAAACAATCAACGAGACTTGTAAGCGAAGAGCAGATGGAACAACGTTGAAACTTTACTTACCCACAGTCATGCAAGAAGGGTCTGAAGACTCCCCAGGCCAGTCAAGAATCTCAACTTCGTCATCGGCCTCCAGAACTGGAGAAAACATCAGTATCGTTATATGGAATAATGATAATGCCATGAAGAAGGCGAACAACACTAACCTTGCCCGGAAGATAGGACGATGCGTTGAGGGTATATTGCCTGCGAAGCGGACATCTCTAGCAGACGTTGAAAAGATTTCCTGGGGGACATATCAGCGATAGATGCCGCCAACCCGCACAATTCTAAAAAAACAGAAAGGTTCAGATAATGGAGAGATTATTAATATAAAATATAGAAGGCTATCTTCGATACTTCTCGCGTTCTGGATTGGAGGGATAGCAGCTTCGGCGGCCTCCTCCACGCCCCTAGGCACCTCATCGGGGACATGGGCCGATATAATAACTTCCGATTGGGGAGCAGTGGCCATCGCTGCAGGCTCCAATGAAAGGCCGGTGACCTCGGCCACTTGTCCCATAGTCTCTGGGCCGCCCCCAGAAAGATCCATGGAATCCATGGCCAATGAAGATGCCTCCTCCGGAGGAGCAAGCATCTGGGGAGCGGGAGTCACAGAGGGGAGCTCCATGGCAGGAACAACAGTTGTGTCGACCCCCTCCACACTTATTAGTGTCTCATCGGGGATATTTGCAGTGTCCATAGTCAAGGCACGACTCGAACTCAGATCTTCTGCAATTGCCGAAGTCCCTGCAAAGTTTTCACGAGGATAAGGATGTATACATATAAAGCAGTGCAAAATATTACAACAAAAAAGGGGAAATATAAATGTACCAATGCGCAAAGGAGCTTCTAATATGGCTTTTTCAAGCCGGCGTTCCTTCCTGAGGAGGTATGCTCACCGGGGTTCAAAGGTAGACTCGTGGCCGCCAGTCCACAACGACAGCGCGTCTTCAGCGTCGGCCGAGATGGGCCGCTTAAGGGCTCTCTCGCCTCCCTCCACTAGAGGACCTATGAATATTCGCCTTATCGATGGAGGATCTTCGTAAAATATGACGGCAGGATAAGGCCTCTTCGGGATCCTTACATTCTCATATTCATCCTGTGAGCGTTTTATTGCCTCAGCCAATTGTTTGGCTTCCTCAGTGGATGAACCCGAGAAAAGTATACCACCATCCAATTCTTGCGTGGCTAGTGGTTCATCTTGAAGGATAGGCTCGGATTCCACTAAAAAGTCGAGCAAATTGGTGGCCGTCTTCCTTCGCCTCTTGGACCCAGAACTAACACTAGAAGACGATCGCTTCCTTCCCCTTGGTGCCTTGGCGCGGCATTGACCCACTTCGCCTTCAATATCCTCGCTCGGCGGTGCTACCGATGACGACACGGCCATTGCTGACGCCGCAGCTGATGATACTGCTACCGGCGCCTTATTGGCCCTTGCTTGAGCTCTAGTTCGCGGAGGCATACCAGCTGTGGGAGTTAGATCGACCTCCGCCGCCTCCGGAATAAGCACGATACCAGTATCTTTCAGGGGAGGGCGAACCACTGCCCGCGGTCACGGCGGAACCCCCGTGGCCTGGATCGGAGTAGGAGCCTTATATCCGAGGAGTATCCTCCTCTCCTCAGCAATAATGGGACTGACTCGGTGGAGGTACCAGCTCGTGAAAGCCCCCACACATCGAGGAATGTAGTCTGCCTCAGGAATCATGAAGCGAGAGCCAGTGTTCAGCCGCATGAAGTGATGAGCGGCGTCACGAACAACTTCTAATGATGGGCTGGGCTCCACAGTAAATGCCTCAAAGGGGACACCCTGGTCATATCCCAGCTGCCGAGCAAAGCGGTGTAGGTTGTACCGCATAAAAAGGGCTGCACCGTTTTGAAGAAATACCAGATAACCCGGTCTGATCGAATATAAGTGCATGGCTTCCTTTGGCTTCAAGGAAGGTACTCCCTCTTTCGACGAGTCACAAAGCTGTTGAATCGGTCCTAAAGGAGCAGAGAAGACTCGATCGTTGAACACCATGCCACCCGTATTGGCATAGGGATTAATCAGCACACGAATAACACCGAACTAAGTCGGATCAGGAGCAGAGGCGTCCACCAACCTCATAAGCCGTGAAAAAGTGTATGCATCATAAAAGCTAGGCCTCTGATGCGCGGCAAATGCCCCTAACACATGCATCTCAATCCATGACGTAAAGTAATGAAGAGAGAAACTCACTACGTTCACGCCTGGCGTTGAGGTATTGGCTGCAGCGCTTAGCCCATGATACAGATGCGCTAGTCCCGCAATACCCACGGCTAATCGCGTCCCTCCAGCGATGCGATGAGCAGGGTAAATGACCGAAGCTCTCATGAATCGATGGTGCGTTGGAATGATGAACCAGCTGAGCCAGACGCTGATAAAGCCCATGAAGAAAGTCTCTTCATCTATGCCGGGAGCTGCGATCGACTAAAAAGGTACAGCCGGCAGGATTGGAATGTAGAACTGTGGCAAATCCTCTTGTTTAGCCGACAGCTTATTTAAACCGAACCCAAAAGGGTCGTTGATACTCGCAAACTTCGGAGCCGTCTTTGATAGAACGTCTCCGCGAAGGAAGCAGGTGATAAAGCTTTTGAAAGTGACGCCCTGCTCCTCTGACTCTGTGAATAGCTTCTCAAAAATGCCCAGAGTCTTGATTAGACTTGGGTGTTTGTGGCGGATGGCATTTTCAGTTGATAGGCCGTCAAGCTTAGCCAGCTCGGTTTCAAAAACATACTCATCAGGGGGCAGCAGTTCTTCATAAAGCGTCCCTCTTACCAGCAACCCTGAGATCTCGCGAAACTCTTCCAGAGAAATTGAAACTTCGCGATCCCCTAGCAAAAAGGTGTTGGTGGGAAGATTCCATTGGTTTAAGAAAGCCTTAACCCACCAGACATGAGGGGACTGATAGTGGAAAAAAGACGCGTACACCGCCTGATAAAGCCCGGCCCTCTGCATTCGTCCACGATGGGCGGACAGGATATAACGAGCCCAGAGAAGGTAACCCGTGGGTTGTCGAGGAGTAAGCCCTATTTTGTAAACCTGTCCCCAGGGCTAGGCTTCACCTTGGCAGATACGACGCCCTAAGATGTCTATAGCCGGCATAGAGTGGTTTGGAATTCCAGTTGTTGACGGCTCGAGCCGTCCCGTAGGGGTCCAGTTCAACATCTCCACAGCAAAGGCGGTTCGTGGACACTCCATCGGCAAAAATGGGTAGGTAGGCTATGTTGGTATCTCACAGAGAAAGCTGCGGCGACCGCGGATGATATGCCTGTACCAGGTCCCCCATAAAAGCAAGTGGGTGCAATTAGGGTCATGAACTCTAATCATCGCCATTACCTCTTCATCAGACGGTGACTGAGGAAAGGCGGCCTCCGGCGGGTGAAAGGGAAGTATGGAAGAGAAGCCATTGTTCTTGAAACAGATAAAAGGAAACTGTTAATGAAGCCCACACGTGTGTATATATTTATAAATATATATATATATAAAAAGGGACAGTGGAAGAAAACGATAAACAACTTATGTTATGGGACCATTGGTTACAAAACATAAGGGCCCCACAAAATCAAAATGGCGGCTCACTAATGATGAGACAGGGTAATCATTATGGGAATAAAAGGAAGATTCTCAATAAATGAACAGTGGATTTCAAACAACTCTACACATTCCCCAAAAAAGAAAACCCACTGCAGGATTCTATGCAAAATCAAGAAGGATCTATCTGAAAAAAATTTGTTTTGCAAAGAACATCTCAAGAAGTTCTCTGTGAAGGACTAAGTACTTTAAAGGAATTAAATTCCCAGAAAATTGGCAAAGCTAAGCTCTTGGAAATGGAATTAAATTCCAGAGAGAAGACAATTATCACCATCGATCCCTGAGATCAGAGAAGCCCTAACAAAAGGAGTTTATTATCTAAAGATTGGACATTATTTTAACTTGGAAAGATGGGTTCTTGTTAAAGGGAAAAACCCTTAGTGTGGATTTAAAATCCAAATTCCTACAAGAAGTTCTTCAGCCGTTCAAGATCATTACCTGAAAAAGTGAATCTTTGGTTAACAGAGTTAAAACTCTGGAAATTTTTGAAACAGAGCAAAGAAGAAGATGAAGAGTGGAGGCGCTTCTGAAGAGACCCCTGCATTTATAGGATGTGATGGGAAACGGTTCATCTACCCCCTTCCCTAGACAGATCCAACGACCACAAAAGATGACAGCGTTGCGCTCACGTGCAAACACGTGAGAACAACGCTATGGGGGCATTTGTTCCCTCATAAAATTTCAGGAAAGAAACCCCAATGGGGCATCACGTGCTCACACGTGACCAAGGGTCACGTGCTGACACGTGATGGTTTCCTGAGGATTCTGTTATAATAGAAATTGAATTCTAATCAACAGGAGTCACGTGCCCACATGTGATGAGCCTTTTAAACTCACTGAATGGGATTAAAAGGTATAATAAAACAGCAAGGAAAAACTTCAATGGGCATCACGTGCTCATACGTGACCAAGGGTCACGTGATGATTCCTTAGTTCTTTAAAAACAGCAGAATTAAATTATGGCTAAAATGTTAATCAAGGGGGGTCACGTGTCAACACGTGATGGGTTCCTAAACTCTTTAATTGATAGAATTAAATTCTATTTAAATGATCAAACAGTGGGATCACGTGCCAACACGTGATAGGCTTTTAAGCCTTCTAAACTAATAGAATTAAATTCTAATTAAGAAGGAATTGAGAACCCTAACTGGAAAATATCTCTCTAAATCTTTCCAAACAAAAAAAGATTGTGCTCTGTAAAAGGGAGTACCGTTGGATTAAAAATCCAATGGTGATTAAAAATCACTAATTTATAGAAATATTCTATACAAGGAAAGATTTTCCTGAAATTCACCAAGAATAACAAACAGAGTATCTTTTGGATTAAAAATCCAATGGTGAATAAAATTCACTGGATGATCTAAAAGATCACGTTGGTTACAAAAACAACCAAAATCTTTTAATGAAAGATTGACTAAACAACTGATTCTTTTCTTTCTCCTATAAATAGGAGCCAAGAAAAGAAGAGAAGGGATCTTCGGAACTTTTTTTTGGAGAGATACAACAACAGAGAAAAAAAGAGAAGAGAACTTAATTCTCAAGAGAGAAAAAGATTTCCTCAGAAGAAAAAGAAACCCTAGGTGAGAAGGGGAAAGAGATTTAAGCTCTATAAAACAAAAAGAGAATTTAATTCTCAATTTAAGAGTTTAACTCTTCTGAATAAGAACTTAGTTCTTCTTTTGGTTAAAGATCTGCAAAAGCAAATCTCCCCACAAGTTGAGAATTTAATTCTCATTGGGGAGATTCTGCCATGCAGATCCAAAACTTAGAGGGAGAATTGAGTTTAGGGAATTTAATTCCCCCAAATTCATAGGAATTTAATTTCTCCAAATGAAACTAGAGTTTAACCCTATATAAGAATTTGATTCTTCCAAATTCATAGGAATTTAATTCCTCCAAATGAAACTAGGGTTTAATCCTATATAAGAATTTAATTCTTCCAAATACATAGGAATTTAATTCCTCTAAACAGAACTAGAGTTTAGCCATATAAAAGAATTTAATTCTTAAAAACAAGAGACTTAAAACTCTCCATGCACATAAAGATCAAAGTATCCAACGTGATCACGTGGCCCTTCATCCCAACGAATGAAAAAGAACGAACAAGACTAGGTCACGTACTTCCACGTGACCCTTAAATAGACTCCTCAAAATGAGAAAGAAAAAACTTGGAGGCAATGCTTCACGTGCTCACACGTGACCCTCAAAACAAAAGGGAACAAATCCAAGAGCAGAATCAATTTTGGGCGCCCTCACGTGACCCCTAACAAATCCCTTTAAATCCAGTGCATGGATGCCCATCACGTGGTCACACGTGATGGCCTCGAAGACTAAAAGTGTTTAACACTTATTTGAATATTCTGGGAAGAAAATAAAGGAAGTCTGGCCCCCATCTTTAGACGCCTCACGTGACCCCACGTGACCAATTCAACTTTAGTGTTTAACACTACTTTAAGCGCTTCGTCCTTAGTGTTTAACACTATTTTCAGCACATCACGTGGGGGCACGTGATCGCCAAATACCCTCTAGTGTTTAACACTATTCTAAAGCCAAGTTTAGACCAAATTGACTAAATTTTCCAGAGGCAAAACTCCCCTTTAACTGAGCCTCAAATATACCCTTGTCTTCCGAGATTGATCATCTCATATGGCATATGAGTGCTCAGCACTCAATAAAAGATAAAGAAATAGTCAGAACCCAAACCCCTGTTTAGCATTACTAAATAATGGGGGGCTGAACCCAGACAAATGTTCAACAGTCCAACAAAGGGCCAACATTTCAAACTTAATTGGACTTAGCCTAAGTTGGCCATAAGTCCTCAATTCAGATTTAACTGAGCTAATGTGCTCATAATCTAATTAATTGATCTTAGTCCCAAATTGTACTACAGATTTCCCAAATTAACTTTGGTTCAAGGGTACATCTCTTCACTCCTTTGATATTTGTCGTTGTAATCCTTCTACGTCTTCAGAGAGATGACGGGTCCCGATAACCAATCATTCCACGGACTGTGGGGTCCTTAAGCCCATGGACTATGATGTCCTTAACCTCGGACTGTGGGGTCCCTTTAAACCCATGGACTATGATGTCCTTAATCTCGGACCGTGGGGTCCTTAAACCCATAGACTATGATTTCCTTAATCTTGGACTGTGGGGTCCTTAAACCCATGGACTATGATGTTCTTAATCTTGGACTGTGGGGCCCTTAAGCCCATGGACTATGATGTCCTTAACCTCAGACTGTGGGGCCCTTAAGCCCATGGACTATGATGTCCTTAACCTTAGACCGAGATGTCCTTAAACTAACATTGGATCGAGATGTCATTAAACTAGCAATGGACCACCATGTCCTTAAACTGGTAATCGACCGCAATGTCCCTAAACTAAACAACAGAGGCCAAATACTCTCTTATTGGATCTAAACGATCCCGTTAAGTTGATTTTAGTCTAAAACTAGACTAACGTATCCTTAACATACGTATAAGTTGATCTTAGTCTCAAATGAGACTAACGTATTCTTAAACCCCAAACCCCAAACCCAAATCTAAGAAAATACGAATTTGGACTAATCCACGCCCTACGGGCGACAACATAAATTAGTCTCCGTATACAATCCACGGGCAACCAAAAATAAAACAAATATACACGACACGAAGTGACCATCTGGAGAAGGAGAAAGTGGTTACCGCGATTCGGTAGCATAATTAACTGTAGGGGCTTGCGCCTGCAGGGAAGAGCGTCCCCACAATCAAAAACCCCTCAACGAGGGGGAATCTGACGAAGTCTGCTACATCGGCCGCATCCGTCTAAACCTTCGATACATGGTGCCATAAATCAACTTGGCATCTTCGGAGAGGTGGACGGATAGCACCAATTAGCATCTGGCCCCAAATTCTGGCAAGACGGACCTCCGCGGTCCCGTCTCCGTGTTTCGGCGGAGAACAGTACCCAGTCTCCACGGAGCACCCGTATACGATCTTTGGTTTCACCACACCAATGGATATGGAATCATCCATCGCCCATCATATGGGACAAGTAACGTATACACTAGTCTACTCTGGTGATATCGATGCCCCGTCTCGATACACCCACAACTAGAAACATTTCAAGGATATGCTCATAGACTACACATGTCCCACTAGTATGATCCGCATCATAATCTCAGTAGTCCTGCATCATCCTAAGGGCTATATCAACATGTACCAAATGAATGAAAGCACGATCAAATGAACATGTCAAGATAAAAGGTGCAACCAGATAGCATACTATCATGTCGAGCAAGAATGTCCCCTGAATACACACACACACACATACCGGTACATACACTATCATATAATGACCTCTAGGGCATACATATATCCAACAATCTCCCACTTGCACTAAGGCCAATTATTGGCGTATCTCATACCCAACCTCTCAAAAAGTCGCTCATGCTGCGGCGAAGGGAGAGCCTTGGTGAGTGGATCCGCGGTGTTATCTTTTGTATCTACTCTCCGAATCTCGATCTCGCGGCGATCAACTATCTCCCGGATCAGATGATATCGCCTGAGGATGTATCTGGATCGCTGATGGGACCTGGGCTCTTTGGCTAACGCCATAGCCCCATTATTATCACAATACAAAGGTATTGGATCAATAATGGTCGGAACTATTCCTAGCTCCGAGACGAACTTCCTCATCCAGACGGCTTCCTTGGCAGCATCATTTACAGCAATATACTCAGTTTCCATCGTGGAGTCGACAACGGCATCCTGTTTGGAACTCTTCCAACACACCGCCCCTCCATTTAGGGTAAAGATAAACCCAGAGATAGATTTGTTGTCATCCTTGTCACTCTGGAAGCTCGAATCGGTAAAAGCCTCCATTTGGAGATCTCTGTTACTATACATCAAGAACATTTCTTTAGTCCTTCGCAAGTGCTTAAGAATGTTCTTCACTGCTGTCCAGTGATTCTCCCCTGGGTTGGATTGATACCTTCTTACTACACCTAGTGCATAAGCTACATCAGGACGTGTACATAACATCACATACATTATAAATCCTACAGCAGAAGTGTAAGGTATAATGCTCATGCGAGCTCTATCTTCATCAGTCTTTGGGCAAAAGTCCTTAGAGAGAGTGACTCCATGACTAGCGGGTAAGGAACCCCGCTTGGAGTCTTCCATACTAAACCTCTTTAGGATGGTGTTAATGTACCTGGTTTGGGACAATCCCAATAACCTTTTAGATCTACCCCTATAGATCTTTATGCCCAATATGTACGAGGCATCACCCAAGTCCTTCATGGAGAACCTTTGTGATAAGAATAGTTTGACCGATTGTAGTATAGGAACGTCGTTTCCTATCAGAAGAATGGCATCCACGTACAATACGAGAAATGTGACAGTACTTCCCACAATCTTCTTATAAACACAAGGTTCATCTGGATTTTTTATGAAATCAAACTCTTTGATAACATCATCAAAACAGATGTTCCAACTCCGTGATGCCTGCTTTAATTCATAAATGGATTTCAGTATGCTACATGCTTTCCCGCTGTTCTCACTATCAATGAAGCCCTCTGGCTGATCCATATAAATGCACTCTTATAAATGACCATTTAGAAAAGCAATTTTAATGTCCATTTGCCAGATTTCATAGTCATAGTGAGCAGCAACAGCAAGTAGGATCCGAATGGATTTAAGCATGGCTACAGAAGAAAAGGTTTCGTCATAGTCCAGTCCTGGTCTTTGTCGAAATCCTTTCGCTAAAAGCCTTGCCTTATAAGTCTCCACCTGCCCATCTACACCGATCTTTCTCTTAAAAATCCATTTGCACCCTACGGGTTTTACCCCACAGGGTACAACATCCAAAGTCTACACTTTGTTGGTGTGCATAGACTCCATTTCTGATCTCATGGCACCCAGCCGCTTCACAAAGTCACCACTCGTGATAGCTTGCTGAAAAATGGTAGGGTCATCATTATCCATGATGCAGTCTTCTCCATCACCATCAACGAGAAAACCGTAGTATCTCTCCGGTGGGCGAGAAGTCCTACCAGATCTACGGAGTGGCTGAGGTTCATTAAGTTCTGTTGCAACATCAGGTTCAACCAAGTTGTCATTTGTAATTTGTGTTTCTAGAACCTCATCTAGATCTACCACATTGCCATCAGTATTATTTGGAAAAATCTCATTTTCTAAAAATGTGGCATTTCGAGAAACAAACACCCTTTGTTCCTCTTTATGGTAGAACAGATATCCATATGAATCTTTTGGATATCCCACAAATAAACATTTGAAAGATCGTGTCTCGAGTTTGTTCGGAATCTGCTTTTTGACAAAAGCCGGACAACCCCAAATCTTAACTCGCTTAAGAGATGGTCTCTTCCCATACCATATCTCATATGGAGTGGTAGACACAGTCTTGGTCGGACCCCTGTTCAACAGAAAAGCTGCAATCTCCAATGCATGCCCAAAAAAAAGAGGGGCAACTCGGCATCACTCATCATGGATCGTACCATATCTAATAGGGTTCGATTCCGTCGCTCTGACACACCGTTGTGCTGTAGTGTGTAAGGGGGAGTGAGCTGAGAGAGAATTCCATTCTCTTTTAGGAAGTTCGAAAACTCTATACTAAGATACTCTCCACCTCGATCCGATCAAAATATCGTGATGCTCAATCCAGTTTGTTTTTCTACTTCAAGTTTGTACTCCTTGAATTTCTCTAAAGCTTCAGACTTATACTTTATCAAAAACACATGATCGAATCTTGATAAATCATCAGTAAAAGTTATGAAATAAGAAAAACCGCGTTTTGCATGTGTAGACATTGGCCCACATACATCACTATGTATGAGGCCCAAGAGCTCAGTAGCTCTTTCTCCATGTCCAGTAAACGGAGTTTTGGTCATTTTCCTTTTGATACAAGACTGGAAAGTCGCATGAGATTTATACTCAAAAGAATTTAAATATCCATCTTTATGAAGCTTGTTTAGTCTTGTTTCATTAATATGACCAAGTCTATAATGCCAAAGAAAAGCTTCATTTATATCTGAAAATTTCCTTTTGTTTGTGTGCTGTATGTTGAAAACTGTGTGTTGATTAAGGACGTATATCCCGTTATTAAGTGTACCACAACCAATCAACTCTTGATTTAGTTTAATGTTCATAACATTATGCTGCAATACAAAATGATATCCTTCATTGTCCAACAAAGAAACGGATATTATATTACAAAGCATGCTTGGTACAAAATAACATGGGTTCAAAACCAATAAACAACCCGATGGCTACCCCAGATGATACCCTCCCACTGAAACTGCATGTACATTGGAACCATTTCCAACCCGGAGAGTATGATCACCTGTCTTCAAAACTCTGCTATTTCTCAGCCCCTGCACAGAATTGCAGATATGAGAACCCGATCCGGTATCCAATACCCAGGACGCAGTGTTTATAGAAAAACAGTTTTCAGTTACGAACACACCTGAAGCTGAAGCATCAACATGCTTCCCTTTCTTGAGACCAAGGTACTCAGTACAATTCCGCTTCCAGTGTCCCGTCTTCTTGCAGTAGAAATATTCTCCTTTTCCCGACTCCGCAGCTTTGGATTTGTCTTTCCCCTTTTCCTTTTTTATTCCACGTCTCGGCATGGTGGATTTCTTCTTGTTCTTTCCCTTGGCCTTGTCTTTTGGGACGGAAGAAAAAGATTTTCCAACAAGCAGGGAGGGAGACTTCGCCTTAAGCGTGCTCTTCGCATTTCTCAACATATTGAGAAGTTCGGATAGTGACTTCTCCATATTGTGCATGTTGAAGTTCACTATGAAAGGAGCAAAGGCAAAGGGAAGAGACTGTAAAACAGTATCCGTATATTGCTCATTATCCATTGTCCATCCGAGGCCCTCAAGCTCTTCAATAAGAGCTATCATCTTCAAAACGTGGTCACCTACTGAAGTGCCAGGAGCCATCCGCATCTGAAACAGCTTTCGAGATGCTTCGTATCGTAAGATACGAGACTGCTCCCCATACAACTTCTTTGTATGGAGAAAGATGGATTGAACATCTATCTCCTCGTGCTGCTTTTGATGTGTATTGTCCATCGATGCAAGCGTGAGGCATTTGGCGGTGGCACAGTCAATATCCCACGTTTTGCGGATCTCCCTATCCGCAACAAAAGATTCAGGGCCTGGTTTGGGCGGGGCTGTGGCAGTGAGGACATATGATACTTTATCATATGTGAGAGTAATGTTAATGTTGCTCAGCCAATCTTTATAGTTCGGTCCGGTAAGCTTATTTTTCTCTAATAGTAGCTTAAGTCCAGTCATAGGTATCTGCTATTAGGAGAGAGAGAAAATACACTCAGCGAAAGCTCTTGCAAAGATTAGATTGGTTTATTATCTTATCTAATCGATGTCTCCCACTGCTTTTATCAAAATCTCCTTCAAACCTTAAAAGAAAAAAAATAGCCAGGATTAATTACATTCTACAACTTCGCTAACCGTTCATCCAGGCCAGTGCCGGTACTTCTGAGGGAGGTTCCCCGTGCTTTCTCACGGACCTAATTAAAATAAACCTCATTTTTCCAGAGGCGTAGCCCCGTTGACACCTTTCTAGACACCTAATGAGTTAGCTAATTGTAAAGTGCAAAATTCTCTCGGGAGCAACTATTGCTCACAGTGGGATCAGAATCCTACTATCACATAGAAGGTATGCAATCTCATTGCAAATTTCAACACTTGAAACTCCCGATATGGTTTTCACCCCTAGCACTTATGACCTTGACTATAATCAACATATCATAAGTACTGGTCAAGTTATACCCGTCATTTCATGATTAATTAGAACCACCCATATGACCCTTGACTATAATCAATATAATCACATAAATGTCCTAATTAATCTCATCATATGTTGTGTAGGAAGACATCACTTAGCTATCGTACACTACGCCTTGACTATAATCAACATACGTAGCATGAATACTAAGTACTCTTCTTCCTAAAATGACGGTGGGTTGTGTATAGTTTTTAAGAAAACCTTTAACGCTTCGAACTTGATATCGTTGTAGAATCTAATGATTTAAAAAGGAGTGGCTTAAGCTCCGCCTTTTGAAATCTTATTTTTTCATAAAAAGCCGAGTAGGTTTCAAATCTGATTCTACAACATCTTTTTAGGTTTTTTGTTTACATTAATCATATTAATGTAGTCTCATCATTTAAGTCTTTAGCCATTACAGAAAAGAAACAAAAATAGAACGTACGCTTATACCATCCGCATTCGCCACAATGTCCCGTTATGGACCGTTAGGTTACTTAACTAACGGCATAGCGGGGCGGGACTAGCGCGGATGCAAAACATAAGCAACGTTTATTATATATCATATATATAATATATCATTCGTCACAGCATATAAAATAATCACATTACAGAATATCCACAGCAGAAGCACATATATGAAAATACATGATATACTAGGAGGTCCGTATTTTGTATTTAGCCAACAATAGAAAATACAGATTCCACGGTCGCGATGAATAGCCAAGCCCACACCCCTAGACCCCTACGGGAGCGGCAAGTGACCCTACCAATTCTAGAGTTTAGGAGACAAGGTCTCGACTCCTCGAGATGGCCTCCCACTGAACCCTAGAACCCGGTCACTTGTGCTCCCCTCCTTGGGTCTATCCTAATGCGGAAAAGTAAATAATATACAACAATGGTGACATCATCCTCAACCCGGAAGTGCCCCAATAAAAGAATATTACATACATTTAATTTTACATGAATGAAAAGAAAAACTCTCATCTCACATTAAAAAAACGGCTATTCATTCACGACGATCCTGCACATCATATCTCAGCAACATATAATATCACATATCATCAACGTAAGTAAGTATGCGTACCCCAATTGTCGTTGATGTATAGCAATGAAACCGGCGATACACCACATACTACACTTACGGTCATAGAAAAGAAAGTGAAAAACTATAACAATTGGAATCGACACTGCCTTTTGACATCATAAACCTGGAATATCACATATTCAGGATTTCATGCCTAACAATGCAAATCTTATATTTAGGTCTCAATCATGAAAACACATTTTCAAAAGAAGCTGGGTAATTCAACAAGATTCCCGATTCTACCGAGACCGAAATATTAGACTTACACGCAACTAATTACTTTTCACAAAACTAATTAGTGTAGATTCCAATTATTGTATCACATTCAGAAATATCTAGATAATGTTAAACGTTTCGATCGAGTCAACATGCACCCACAAATTATCCCGATGAGCTCAACACTTGAGTAAAGTTAAACTACCCAAAAGCGTGCCACGGTACCTATGATCCATCAGTAGAAGGCCCAAACCAATGCCTCACCTATGACACCGCGGAACTACGGCAAACCCTAGGATTCAGTCGTTGTTCCGAAGGCAGAGAATCGAGTTAAGGTTTTTGTTCTTCTAGAGGGTCCATAGAGTTACTTGCACGACTATCGAATATAATTAACTTAAGAAAATTCTAATACTTGGAAATTTTCAGCGAGGATAATGGGGGGTGATTGACGTTCGTTCGAACTATTAAACATCATCCAAGTTACCATTACATTGTTAAAATATACGACTATGAAATACTCCGAACAAGGCCCTAAGCACAATTTGCATCACATGAAAATTTGGCCTAAACAAACAATACCTGAAACCCCAAAACCTACACACCAGAGCACAGGAAAAATTTGAAGCATTCTGGGCATAAGGGGCCGACGTCGCCGGAATTTAGGGGTTGGGACTCGGCCAAATTTCGAGGGGATGGCTTCAAATTTGTTCTGTGTTCTTAATGTTGTGTCAGTAAGCTTCTGCAGTTGTTTGAAAAATTTTCTGGACACTTATAAATATCGACAGAGAAGCTTATTTTAAGGGTTGCAGTTTTGTAATTCGGAGTTGTTTCGTTTCCGTATTCTTTCTAACATTGTCTATGTTTCTAGCTTGGCTCTGATACCACTGTAGGAATTCTATAGCACCACACTAGGTTTAGGGTTGTATCACACATGCTATAACAAAAATTTAGAGGGTGCTAAATAATTCCAAACATGAATCGAACTAGAAAGATAGAGTAACAACATACTATTATTACAGACTACAAGTGTCTAACTGTAAGTGGGAGAGAATACAACCTTTGTAGACATCCTCCTAGACTCCTTGGATCGATTGAGGTTTGAACCAGTTGGCTTGTGTCCTTCGGAGTCCACGATGATCCACCATGAAGTCTCTTTGCACCAAGCTCCAAGCTTCTCTTGATCAAGGATGAAGAAGAAGCTAACACTCCACACTAGTGGGCAAGACTAAAGTAGAATGGTGATTTGGGTTTGGATCTCAATTAAAAATCTTTTCTTTTTAATCCTTTCTCTTTCTTTTAAGACCCTGGTGAATTTTGAAGAAAGAGAGGAAGAAGGAGATGGCACAAAACAAACTCAAAAGAATAATATGATAACCATCCCTAAACTCAAGAGAGTAAGAGGGTGTCATCCATGCTAAACCATAGTTACAAAATATCTAGATATTTTGTAACTTGAGTTTAAGCAAAACCATGAGCTACAAAACCATGGGCTAAAAAACCATTGACCATTGTCAACTCAAGAGAGTTGAATAGCCAACCATGATTATGTTGCCATTTTTCTTTTCTCAAATAAACAAAATATCAAAAAAAATTGGTTACCATGTGAGTCTTGCATTGCCACCATCAATGTATCATCAACCATGACACATGTATGCTTGCATGTGTGCATGCACATCAACATATACATACACTCATGCATGCATCATAAAGAAATAGCTTTTAATAAATGAGCTAATGGACTTAATATTAAATCAACACTTGATTTAATATCCCGGTCATATCACATACGACCCGTCTAATAGAAAACGCCCGATTAAAATACGGTATCCAATACACGCATTTAATCCAGCTCCCGCGCATATCACATATGCACCCCAAATCATTTCGCCTGAGCTAGGAGACTCCTGTGTGGGATTCTAAGACTCGTCAATACGCTAGCAGTAGGCGGTGATCACATCACATGCCCATAAACCATTAGTGGCACAAGCAGTACGTAACGGCTCCTAGGTATTGAGCGATCAGAAGAAACACAAGCAAACCTGCTAAAACTCCTGTCGAGCAAACTGGCAACACTTACCGTACATTCCGGTCTCTTCGTCAAATATGTTGCATATCAGGTCTAGGGATGGTATCGTCGACCCCAATAATTCAGATAAGTCATGCCGATATATGGCTCATAACAGATCGAGAAACTACTGATAACACTTATCAGTAAATCTCAGCAGCACTGGTCAGGGACTTCCTGTTATAGCCAATCGTACATGGTGCAATATCAACCCCCAATACCGGGAGAGACGAAACCGCTCCTATCGCTCATTGCCTCCATGTGCCTCGAGACTGTACCCAAAATCCAACTGTTTGCATGACTCGGTAGAGCCATGGAAGGGTGGAGATCAAAGTACAGTGGGAGACACACATGACTCTATGATGATCTCGAGTCTACAGACTAACCTGTACCAGTGTCACCTGAGAACTGCTATCCGACGATAGATATAATACCACATAGGAGTTCTCGGCGAGTCCGTTCAGTATACCCAGTCTCCACTGAGCACCCGTATACGATCCTTGGTGTCACCACACCAATGGATATGGGATCATCCATCGCCCATCATATGGGACAAGTAACGTATACGCTAGTCTACTCTGGTGATATCGATGCTCCGTCTCGATACACCCACGACTAGGAACATTTCAAGGATATGCTCATAAACTACACATGTCCCACTAGTATGATCCGCATCATAATCTCAGTAGTCTTTCATCATCCTAAGGGCTATATCAATATGTACCAAATGAATGAAAGCACGATCAAATGAACATGTCAAGATAAAAGGTGCAACCAGATAGCATACTATTATGTCGAGCAAGAATGTCCCCTCAAAGGCGACTCTCCCGAAGTATACCCTCACTTGAAGGGCGACTCTCCCGATGTATACCCTCAATCTTCTTTTCAAGGGCATCGAGTCAGTCGTGGTATCCTAAGGATTCGGCATACTCGGAGTTATGGCCCCTCCTGCTGGAGGCCTGCGCCTGGCCGCGGTTCCAGTTCCGTTCTATGAGGTTCCTCAGGTCCCCTGGCGAGGTCGTCCTCGAGCTACCGTGGTGAGTCCCGTAAGTGCGACCCTGTCGAGGGAGAGGGCGCCGGCAATGCCTGGGAGCAGGCAAGCCGACCGACACCTCCTCGGGAGGGACAGGAGCGCGATGAGCCTCAGGGCGGGGTGCTCTTTCATGAGACCTCAACGTGGAGCTGTGAGGCGCCCAATAGGTCATTGAATTGGTCTCCACGAGGGATCTGTGGCCGCCGAAAATAGTGAGACGCTGCTCGGTCGTGCCAGCGTGGGCAGTGTCATCTCCCCCTCTGTCATGCCCCGCTTCCCAAAATACGGAATATGAGGGGTTGACAAGGCCAGCCATACTCCTATGGTCAAGGAATATCCTACCGTAGTCACACTTCGGCTTTTAGCATTACGTGGTAATCAGTAATCAATGCACAGGTAATGAGAAAAGCAGTCACGAAATCTATCAAGACAAATAAAAATATACCAGATAGGGATCAAGGGAAGGATAGCGCTGGCGTGGCTGATCTGGATGTCCGCGATATCCTCGAGGTACGACCGATCCTGATCAAAGCTCAGTCCACTTCTCACTCTAAGCATGCATACTCAGGTCATCAGAGCGACACAATAGCAATATATATGAATACATATGTAAACACGTGCAATAATGATGAACATGAAACAGTAAACATGGAGTGATGACATGGGCATGAAATAATCGGTACAGGTAAACAGTAAAGCAGTTATATTGAAATCAGTAATTAATGCATGTCCATGTCACTAAACCTATCAGTCTCTAAGTCTCACTGTCTAGGTCGCTAAACTTATCGTCAGTCCAAGTGTAAGCGTTAACCACGCAGGAGTATCCCCTACCCAAGGGTAGGGCCCCAGGGGCAAGAGAACACGGGCCCGAAACACGCTCACAAATAATCAGTAATATCACCCATATGACTCCCAAAATCGCTGTATATGCCAGCAATGGGACTCCCGAGATTCCGTTGAACTCACACTCGAACTACCCCACATCCACGGTCTGCATAAAATACCGACCATAAACCCTAAATACTAGTCGATCCATGACAAGTCTATGCAAAAACTGGAGACAAGATCTCCATTAAGCATGTCTCGACTGGCACCCAAGATAAATGGACAGTATTTGACACCTTACCTATGACACTAATGCAAGTGCTCCATAACCGTCCCACGCCAGTTATAGTTACACTTACATATGCCCCATAGGCGTCGACAATGCAATAAATTAACTGGTTCCGCTGATTGTGTACAAGTACGTGTCACTTCACTTATCCATTCACGCTTTAACACTAACGTACTTACCACAATTTAATCGCTAATACTTATCATTAGGTAATGTACACGATCACTAGGTTATCAATGCTTCATGACCACTATTTAATGAGGGTATACCGCTACATGATATGATGAGAATGCAATTATTCACGATACAAATAAAATATAACAGCCAGCGTCGTACAACTTGCAAGATTTACTATAAATCATATGTGCAGAATTAAGCAAAATAATATAAAAGGGATAAGCAGTATGTTTAATTATCTGTCCATCAAAATTGGTTTCGCATCAATCGAGTTTCAGGTTCGCTAGTTATGGCCATTTCATTTTAAGTGTTCACTGCTGGAAATCCAATTTCTGAAATGGAAGTCCGTTTCGTAACACGTTTTACTCCTAGTTGAGAGCATAATTAGGCGACGCTATAGTTAAATAGAATGTAGATTTTTTTTATGTTTCCAACACATCAAATGGACTATCAATAGAAGTTCTTTATTAAAAGTTATGTCTTATCTAATGTAGCTATGCAAGAGGAGTCACTACAGAAACTGCAGAACACCTAGGTACGTTAAAATGCAAATTAAATATCAAATAATGGTGAAACAGCACGGGATCAGATTTAGGTGTTAGTTAACTAAATTATCTATGCGACCATATGAGGATCCGCGCATTTTCAGTTTAAATAAGGGGTATACAGGTGTTCCTAAGCCAGGTATCCAAAATAAACGTTGCCCCGGACTGCAGTTCACGGCCGCGAATCGCCTCAGTATTCATCATTACAACTTATCAAAATGCAAAGATAAACTATGGGGTGCTGTAGGTTTATCTGTTGGCTTCGATACAAGCCATATAAGATCACATTTCGATTTGTATTTAATTTACTATTAATTTTACAACGTGATATGTACGAGGATTTCCAGATTTACCGTCGGTTCTCGGGGATATTATTTCAATATAGAAACATTAACTTTTAGATCTCAATATATAGTTAATTATCAGTACACGATCTATATATCACGAAACGGGGGTTTTAATTGACCAGAACATATACATATACATATATATATATATCAAAAGATGATTATCGAGTTTTAATAATCATAACTATGGGTTTTTATATTGATTTATCACATACACATGCATAAGTATATTTGAGTATATGTAGCATGATAGCAAGTTCAGAAACTTGCCTGGCGACGGCGCAATGACGGCGACACGGTAGAGACGGCAACGGCACGAGAACCAGCACGGGCAACGACAATGGCAGCGACATAGTCACCAGCACAGGCAGCAGCAAGGCGGCAAGCTCGGTTGGCTCGGCTAACGGCGATTCCGCGAGATCGGCGGTGCTGGTGGTCGTCGAAGGTGGAGGGCGGTGATACTCAGGTGGCTCTGAGGATGGGGTTCTCGGGTGCTCTACTGGTGATGGGGTGAAGGAGAAGGAGCTGAAGGTTGCGGTGAGGTCAGGGAGCTCATGGCGGAGGTCGGAGGTGCGCTGGGGTTGCCGGTGGTTGAAGTGGAGCTCGGGGGTGGGTTGGATGCTTGGTGGTGCTGCCGGGTTAGGTTGAGAGGAGGTCGTCGGAGGTGGAGTTACGGTGGCAGGGTGCAGGATTCTTAGGGTCGGGGCTTTCTCGGTGCGCAGGGGAGAAGAGGAGAGAGGAGAGAGCGTTGGGTTGGTTAACGAAGACGACGACGATGAGGCGACGACGACGACGACGATGAGGTGGTCACGGCGGTTTAGAGGTGAGCCGGCGGGCCTTAGAGGAAGGTGATGGTGGGTGCTCATGGAGGTAGAGGATGAGGCAGGGGGTAAAGGAAAAGATGAGACGAAGAGGAGTGGGGAGCTTGTTGTTGTAGTCAATGTTGGTTTCTGGAGGAGCTCGAGAGAGGGATTCGCGTGTGAAGGGCGAGGCAGGCGAGGGAGATCATGGCGGCTGCGGGGATCTCGAGGAGTTTGTTGGAGACGAGGGCGTGGTCATGGGGAAGTGGGCGCGGGGAGCGGGGTAAAGACGTGGGTTGTTACGGGAGCGGGTCATGGGGAAATTTGCGAGGGAGGCGGGAAAAGAGAACGAGAAGAAGAAGAAGAAGCGGGTGAGGGAACGGGTCGTGGGCTGGGAAGGAGGAGGGAAAAATGAGGGGGAGAAAAAGAAGGAGAGGGGTGAGGGTTCGAGTCGGGTTGGGCATAGGTCAGGTGTGGGTAGGGTTAGGGAATGGGCTGGGCTGGATAGAGTAGGAAATTAATTTGGAAAATAGAAAAGGTTTGGTTTGATAGTTAGGATTTTAAGATTTAGGTTAGGAAATTAAAATTTGAAATTAAACTTAGGAAATTTAGAAAAAAATAATAATTGTAAAAGTTTGAAATAGAAATTTTGGGGAAAGTATTTATTTAAAATACGGAAGATATTTATAATGGAACTGGGTATTACACCTTCTGTAGAGGTCCCGGTCCCGAGGTGGGGGAGCGGCGACCTGGGGGTCTCGTACCGCCGTTTGGACACGAACAAGGGCATCCAAGATGGACGCGGGCCTGTCGATTCGGGAAGATAGGGCGTGAACGGCGTTCAGGGGAGGAGATGATCTGTCTGCGCCTCCGTTGTGAGGAAGGTGACGGCTAGTGCTTGGATCGTCGTGGTGATCACTCACCATGAATTCGAGATCGTAAGATCAACTTTCGTTGAGTGGAATCCTCGGTTCCCACAGGCGGCACCAACTAATGGAGGTCTAGATCTCCTTCAGTTGTTGTCTTCCGTTGGTCTGTTGACGAGCGTTGATGAATGGCTGAGATTAGATTTGAGGGTTGCCTCCTAAAGCATGTGGATCTCAGTGGGCTTGGTTTGGAATAGGGCCGATCTACCTGCAAGGAAGTCCCGGGATGGTTGTACCACCATGGACCCTCCGACGATCAAGTTAGTTGAGACATTTGGGCAGAGTAGCGACCTATTGAGATAGAATTCCCTTACATGAGTCTCCTGAGAGGGGGTTTATATAGTGGCAGCCATGGCCTGGCGGGGGTGAGATTTACGCCGGCCGTTACGCCCCTGGAGTCACACCTGCGTGAATGGCGGGATCCTCCATTAACGACGAGATACGCCCGTTAGCGGGGGAACGCGATGGCATGGAACGCAGGATCGTGAGGCGGCGGATATCTCGCGTCTGGCGAGATTTGCGGAGCCATCGCGGGAACTCCCGCAATCTGTGCTCTGGGTCGGTTGGTAAGATCGAGGAAGCTGAGCTCGGCGGGAGGCTTGGGGGCGAGCAGGAGGCCGATGAAGTTTGGTTCTGTGATAGCTCGGGAGCGAGCTGGGAGGGCTGAGAAAGCCCCTCGTGCAGGAGGGCTCGTAGGTGAGCCAATGGTTATTTGTAAGACGAGCATATGAGTGTTCTGGGAGGTTATCGAAGGTCGAGGACCCCCTCGGGTCGAAGGCCCGGGGTACGCCTTCAATGTACCCTTCTTGCTCTTTTCCCGTAAGCCTCAGGACGCGTCATCTGCCACGTGTCGTGATCTGGGGGAGAGTTTCCAGTACTGAGCATCATCACCTACAATCTTCTACTTTCTTCTTATTAGATAGATTTCGTCTTATGAATTTCCAGTTGTTTTCCAAAAGATTAGTAACGTCTTGAACTGTGAACCCAAGTGCACGTTGGCGAAAGACGGGTCTGAGGATTTCCAAAAGTTTATCGATCCCTCTGCCCTGGGGAATGGTTAAACTTTAATTTTCAACTCATTATAGAGAAGAAATAAATTGCTTCCTGCCTTTATCCCCCTCCCTTCGCGCCTTTCTAGTTAAGACAGAAGCCGATATATCTAAAACACAAGAAACTACTCTCCCTAAAGACTCACGACATATCGCCTTCTTTATCTGGTCTATAGATTCGATCGATAATGCTATAAACTCCTTCCATTTAGGACATATCTCAAACCGGTGTTGATCATCCTCTACCAACCCCATGCTACACCCCAAACATTTTTCCATCGAAGTCGCTTCCTCTCACTTTCAACCACTTCCTAGTTGAGTTCTTATTGTTTAGGAGTCGAAAAATAAACAATTCTATCCTTTTTGTGATATGAGCCTTTGCTGGAAAGAGGGCTGGGGAGACTTTAGTAGCTCCCTCGTCTCCCGATCGCCTTTTGAATTTCCTAACTGCTCCGTGCTTTGAATTGCCCCTTCCCAAATAACTGATATCGACTATCTGTTAATTTATTTCAAGTGGGAAAATGTGCAACCTTTCAGTATATAATAATATGAAGATCGAGCAAAAATTCCGTCTCCATGTTTATTTTTCATCGCCGTTAAAAACTTTATCTATCTACAGCTACAAAATACTATAAATAAGAGCAAGAACTCCGTCTCCATGTCACGAATTTTCTGAATTTTTAACACTTTCTTATGATGACGGCGCTTGTTTTCTTATGGAAATCAGGTGGTGATGGAGGTCCTTTTCGGGTCTCCGTCAGATGTTGTCTTCCGTTAATCTCCCGGTGGACTTTGTTGATTATCTCCTGTTGCGTGTGGGTCTCAATGGGTTTTGGAGGAAGAAGTGGAATGAGGAGTTCGGTGCCGAGTACTTGCAAATAAGTCCCGGGGTGGTTTGGTACAACCAAGGACCCTCCGACGATCAAGTTAGTGATGGGATCCGGGCAGAGTAACGGCTTAGAAAAGTAAAGAATGGCTTACTTGACCCCTCTGTGATGGGGTTTATATAGCGGTAGCGGCACGCGGCAGCAGGCGTGAGAATCTCGCCGGCAGTTATGCTCCCGACGTCACGCCCGCGTAGAGAGCGGATCGCCCGTTAATGGGGGTCGTGATAGCGTGGAACGTGGGATGTTGCTGGCGGAGAATCCGTGCATGGTGAGATTCACGGAGCGGCGGTTACGCCCGTGGGCGGTGGAGTTGGTCGGAGGACCGAAGAAGACGACCTCGGCCGGGGGGCTCGGGGACGAGCGAGAAGGCTGAGGAGTCTTGGTCTTGTGGCAGCTCGGGGCGAGCTGAGGGGCCGAGGAGGCCAATTTGCAGGGGGCCCCGAGGAGGGCCAGCCTGCGCTTGCAGGTCGGGTACAGGTGGCTTGGTTGGCCCCTGTGGGCCCTTTCTTCTGAGTCTTGGGACACGTCACCCACCACGTGTCATGATCTTGGAGATCGCCAATATCGAACACCATCATTAGCCCCCCACTCTTGTCCCGACCAGCTAGCGGGTCGGGTCAGGAGTGGACTGTCGGGCCTCCCGAGGTAAGCACCTTTCTAGGGTCTTGTCGGGGCGAGTCCTCGGGCCGTCGGTTGTCTTTTTCGCCAGCGAATCAAGGCGAGATCTCCGCATCTAAGAAGGTGTGTTGGTTCGTGCACTCTGCGACTGAAGCGACGGTCCACGTGTCAAATGTCGATTGGTTGATACGACGTATGCAGGCCTGCGGCGTCTGATGGGACGCGGTTCAGCGTAGGATCGACACGTGGAGCGATCGGAGCCGCTGGGCATGAGGAGTTGTTTCGGCGGGAGATGACGGGTGCTGTCGGATGAGGCCGTATGCGGCGAAAAAACAGGGGTGGGGCCCGCCCCAGGGCCCCCAATCTTTCATTCTTCCTTCTTCCTTGAGTCGTTGCTGCTCGGCGTTCCTCTTTCTTTTGAATACATGGTTCGCTCTCACTCTTCGGGCTGCCCAAGCCAGAAGGAGGCTAGTGGCGTGGCCGAGCCCTCAGCTAGCTCATGCCCCCCGCCGGATTCTCTGCCGACGGCAGGGCTGTCTGCTTCGTCGACGGCATCTGGTGGTTTCTCCGGCAGCGGCCAGAGTCGTCCACAATTACCCGAGCCCCAGACGGGGGACAGAGGGAAGGGCGAGGGCAGGCCCCCTCTCAAGAGGAATAGGACGGTTTCTCGCGCGCCGTCGTCGAGGGTCCCTAAGGGAATTTCCGTGCAAGAGGGGGGCACCATCTTCACGGTTCCGTCTGGACTTTCCGTTGCCGTTGGCCTGCTCACCGGGATGGAGGAGTCGGCTGGGGGAAAGTTTTCGCACGGCTCCTTAAGGGATCAATTAGAGGCCATGGCCCAGGGGGCGGTCCAGGTACGAATCTTTTTATGCGCATTTGTCTTGGTATACCTTTCCTTGGCTCGGGGGCATCCTGGTTTCTCATCGGCTTTCCGTCAGGTTCTTCAACACTGCGCCCTTGCCACTCGCACGGAGGCCGAGAGGGCATTCCACGCTCCGAGGCCAGTGGAGGCATTCCCTTCGGAGGTCGAGATTTTGCAACGTGATCTGCGCCTGGAGAGGGCGAGGGCCGACGTTTTGGCGGGCCAGGCGGAGGCTGCGGAACTTGCCAACTCAGCGACTCGGGGTGCCCTTCGTCGTCTGAATGCGTCTCTCTGGTTTGCCGATAGGAAGCTGGCAGATCTGGTCGAACACTTCGCGGCCCTTGAAAAAGAGAGGGATGCCAGCAGAAGAGATGCTGAGGCGGCACTTATGGAGGCCCGGGTTGCCGAGGTTCGGACTAAGAAACCTGTGGTCGATTATAAGACGTCAGAGCAGTTTTACGCCGAGCTCGAGGAGTATTCTGCCGTCGCATGGAACAAGGCCCTGGACGCCGTGAAGGAACGGCTTCCTGAGTTCGATGATGGTGAGCTCCGCGCTCGGGCTCCGCTTCCGGCGGCGAGGCCTCCGGTGGGAGATGGCGAGGGGAGCAGGGCGCGTCCCTGATGGCAAAATCTCCGGCGGTAGAGCCTCCGGTGGGCCGTGATGCCAGCGATGAAGGGACCGAAGTAAGCCTCCGGGCAGTTTGTAGGGCTGGGGAGGCCCAGAATACCCTTTGTAAAAACTTTGCTTTTGGTGATAAAAGAAAATCCTTGTTTCGTCGATTTGCATTTCATCTTTTGTGTGTAAAGGATGTTCGTAGGATATCTTTGCTTGTACCGTTGTGTTTTCATGTCAGGTTGGCAATCTGTCTGGCGATCTCCCGTCGAGTTGACTTCAATAACTAGCCGATGAGCATGTCAAGCGCTGCCGAGGAGGTATCCACATGGGCCCCGGAGTCGATGGGAGATCATTTAGACTGGAAAAACCTGACGTCTGGCGTCGGGGGTAGGCAACTACCAGCCTAGGATAGACGAGCGGGGTGGCCCCTCTGGTGCCTATTCCGAGGGCATTCTAATCCCTGTCGGTTGTGGTAGGAAGCTACCATCCGAGGATAGCCGAGCAAGGACTCGACCGCCTCTGGGAGAACTTTGGTCCTTAGCGCGGGAGGGGCTGTAGAATCCCACTAAGGATGACCGTGCAGTGAAGCTGCGCGGTTGCCTCTTGGCGAAGGCTTTGACCTCTGGCGTCGTGGATAGGCAACTACCAGCTTGGGATGAATGAGCGGGGTAGCCGCTCTGGTGCCTCTTGTGAGGGCTTTTGATCCCTGGCGTCGAGGGTGGGGAGCTACCAGCCGAAGTTGACCGAGCAGGGAAGCTGCTCAGTTGCCTCTTGCGAGGGCTTTGATCCTTCAGGACGGGGACCAAGCAGGGATACTGCCCAGTGCCTCTTGGCGAAGACTTTGATCCCTGTCGGTTGTGGTAGGAAGCTACCAGCCGAGGATAGCCGAGCAAGGACTCGACTGCCTCTGGGAAGACTTTGGTCCTTAGCGTGGGAAGGGCTGTAAAAGCCTACCAATAACCCTTGGCCGGGTAGGGTTACTGCCCGGTGCCTCTTGGCGAGGGCTTTTGTCCTGAAGGATAGCCGAGCGAAGGATCCTCGGGCTCGACTGCCTCTGGGAGGGCTTTTTGATCCCCGGCGTTGTGGCAAGGAAGCTGCCCGCTGGGGATAGCCGAGCGAGAGATCCTCGGGCTCGATTGCCTCTGGGAGAGCTTTTTGATCTCCGGCGTTGTGGCAGGGAAGCTGCCCGCTGGGGATAGCCGAGCGAGGGATCCTCGTGCTCGACTGCCTCTGGGAGGGCTTTTTGATCCGGGCAGTGGCGTGCACGGTCACACCGTAGCGAGGGCCCGTGGGCTGCTCGGCCGCTCCGTGGCGAAGGACTTTTCGTTGTAAAGGAGGAACTCTACTGGGGTGAAAAGCTTCGACGTTTCTTTATTCGTATGGACAGGAATTTCAGAGAACGCTTTACACCATCTTTGTGAATGGGAAATCTTGAGGGGGGGTGTGCGACACTTCGCTGGCTTTGACCTCACTGGTATAGCTTGAGCTTTTCGGCATTGTAAGGCCGCGGGAGCTTCCGTCCGTCTGCGTCTTGTAGGCATAGGCTCCGCCGGGGAGCACTTCAGAGACGAGGAAAGGACCCTCCCACTTCGAGGAGAACTTGTGAAGCCTGCCTTGGTCGATGAATTCGTTCCGCTGCAGGACCAGGTCCCCGGTCTTGAAGTAGCGGTGTTTCACCCGAGCGTTGTAGTATCGGGCCGTCTGCTGTTGATAGGCGGCGGCTCTGATCTGGGCTCGATCCCTTTTCTCCAACAGTATGTCGAGGTTGGTCCGTAGCGCCATTGTGTTTGCATCATCATCGAAATGCTCGACCCGATGACTGGGTAGCCCGATCTCCGCTGGGACTATTGCTTCGGTCCCGTAGCATAGGCTGAAAGGGGTTTCCCCGGTGGGAGTCTTTTTTGACGTGCGCAGGGCCCATAAGACCCGGGGTAGCTCTTCGACCCAACTGCCTTGTCTCCCTTCTAGGCGGGTTCGGAGACCCCGGAGGACGTCTCGGTTGGCGACCTCGACCTGCCCGTTACATTGGGGATGCGCGACCGCGGCAAACTTCATGAAGATATGGTACTCTTTGCAGAAGTCCTTCACTTTCTCGTTCTCGAAGTTCGTCCCGTGGTCGGTGATGATGCACCTCGGGATGCCAAACCAGAGTATCAGGTTGTTTTGCAGGAACTTGATGGTTGTGGCGGCGTCCGGTTTCCTGATGGGGACGGTCTCGATCCACTTGGTGAAGTAGTCCACCGCGATGAGGACGTATTTGTGCCCGCCAGTTCCGGTAAGGAACTGGCCGATCATATCCAATCCCCACTGGGCGAACGGCCATGGGGATGTCAGGGCAGTTAGCTCGGTAGCCGGGAGGCGGGGAATACTGCCGTGGAGTAGGCAGCTCTTGCACCTCCTGACCAGCTTCAGGGCGTCCTCGTGCATGGTAGCCCAGTAGTACCCTTGGAGTAACGCCTTTTGGATCAAGGTTGTGTGCGCCGCCCACCCCTTCATGGATTTCCCGAAGGACGTAGTCGGCTTCATGGGGGTCAACGCACTGGAGCAGGGGCTGCGTGAAGGCCTTCTTGTAGAGGTTCCCGTTGCTCCAGATGAAGTGGGTGGCTTTGGCCCGGAGGCGGTGTAATGACCCCAAAATCTTTATACATTTGTATTATCCCTCTTCAATAATATACCGTATTTATTTGTACTTGGTATTTTCCTTTTTCTATTAAATTTATTATTATTTTATTCCTCAATCTATTATGTATTTTTTTTCTAGGTACAATTTCATTTTCTTATATTTAAGTTTTTAACTTCTCATTCTTATTTTTCCTTTCATAAATATTTAACCCAAATCCATTATTCTTATTCTCTACAGCCCATCTAAAAAGCCCATTTTCTTTTTAAGCAACATCATATATTTAATTCTAATTAAATATATGCATGAACAACCTTGTAGCTCATTGGATAAGTCCTTGCATTGTTATTCCATAAGTCACATGTTCAAATCCCCATTCTTGCAATTATTTTTTATCATTTTTTTTATTCTTCTCATAACCTACAAATGAGACCTTTCATTTCCAAAATGAATGGTGACCTTTCATTTCTCTTTTAATTCTTATGTTAAATGCATATATTATTATACATATTTCACCATTACACCATCTTAATTGTCCTCCTCCATCTTTTCCTTCCTCATATTTTTCTATCTCTCATTTCTCCCTCTTCATCTAAAGTCCAAGAAGAAGAACATGAAGAACTCTTCAAGAAGGCCTCGCTAGTAACGCGAGACTGTCGGCGGATAGACAAGCCCGGTGACAATACCGGCTTGTGTATGTAAGTCCCAACCTTCTATCTTTCTTTTCTATAATTGTAAAATACGACTTTTTTTGGAACCGACGGAAATCGGACAAACCGATTCCCGATCCGGTTTTTCTTTAAAATTCCACTTGTCACCTAATACATATTATCAACCCTATTGCATGTTGACTATTAATCACCCTTAAATCAAATTTAATCACACTTTTCCACATGAAATGATAATTTCTTTACAAAACCGTATCTCTTGCATAAAAATACCATCAAGTTCAATTTTAATGTTCTAATTAGATCCCTCACTCTTAATCATGTTTATTTTGATAACAAAACTTGTTTCATTCAATTTGGATGAAATTTCACACATGAAATGATAACGTTTATGAATACCGTATTCTTGCACCTTAATACCCTTAAGTTTAACATAGCTTATTTCACCTTGAAACTTCACCAAAACTTAATATAAGTCACGGGGTAATGACCTACCCTTACACACACTCATTATAACCCTAATTGATAAATAACAAAAATACAGAATACGATATTATAGGACTTTTTCACTAAAATACCATAACCTTTATAACTTTTAGTTTAACCTTTAAATTGTAAACTTTTCTAAATAAAACTTATATAAAATGAAAGCACGATTGGTCATGGACATCGATCGTTTATCTAAACTGTCTTGTGGGTCTAGGCAAGTGTGTCTAAGGCTAGTGGTTTTTAATTAGGCCCACAACTGTGGTTCCTTCCCACTTACCTGGCACTTACCTGGCTGCATTCGACGGTGAAGAGGCGATTTGAGACTTCTAATGACTCATCGTTTAGACCATAGAATATAGGTTAGATGGTCTAGGAAACCCTAACAACTAAAATATGGAGAACTATATACTTTTACAAATAAATACCCTATATTTAGAAAACCTTTTCCCTAAATTAAAAGTATTTATAAAAACCTGAGCAAAGTGCCATTACAACCCATCTTTGGGGAACCTGTTAGGGATAGCACGGTTCATCGTGCACCCGCAGGCTAGTAGTGCGAGATTCAGACCTCCGCAAGGAGCATTCGGTCTCGAAAGGTTTAAATTACGATATTTAAAGAAAGTGATATTTTTGTAAATAAAATATTCATTTAAAAATTATTTATGTGTTTAATTATATATAATTATCATTTAAACATTTATTTTGTTATAATATAAAATTTCCACTTTTTCCTAAAATTCAAAGATTAAAAGTTACATTAAAATAACACGAATTTCAAATAAACAATTAATACTTTTATTAGGATATATTCACTAGAATAACACAAATAAAATTCACATTCATTATAACAATAAAGACGATTATTAAATACTTGAGGTGTATTTGGAAAACTATACAAAAGTATTTTTACATAAAACCCCCTCAAGTTTCACAAATTACAATAAGGCCCTAGCTAATATTGAACTTCAAATTATATTTCTTTTAGTCGGACTCGGGTTAGAGTCTGACTAATTCTGACTTGAATATATTTCAAGTCAATCTATATTTCAATTATATTCCAACACAACTTGAATACATGAATCCCAGAATCAGTTAACAATCTGTCTGACTGAACCGAACCATGGATATTCTTTTTACAAGTTTCCAGTATTCCATTTACATGACTCTACGGTTATAGCCGTTTCCTGATATCATGGTTTCGGTAAGTCAATCAGTTAATCAAGTCAATCAAGCAATCATTACAAGTTTACAAGATAACAATACAAACATGGCATCGCGGGGTTTAAAGGGGTAGATTGGTACGGAAGATGTTAAAAGTGGAATGAGGTGGTCAGATTAAGACACCTAACCTATATTCAGTTGCTGTTGTACCGTGGCATAAACGGTTCCTTGTACTATACGTGCCCTTAGTCTCTGGCATATAGAGACTCCCCTCGTATACACTGGCATCCTTCTGTACCAAGCTACAAACAACATCGTTAAACAATATTCCATAATATACTACAATACAATACTTTAGAAAATACCATACTCTGTCACTCTCATTCTTCTTTTTTTCTTTGGGACTTACCGAGCGACCTGTTCGCTGACGACATTCTATTTCTCTCTTCTTTGAATGTCGTCAGGTGCGTTGGACCAAGTTGAGACCGAGCCTACAAGTGAAGATTTGGAGGAATTCCAGGAAGACCCAGAGCTCTAGACTTTGTACTTGCTCTTCTCAGTATTTCCTTTATTATGCCATTGTTTAGGCATTGCTTTTCAGTTCAGATGTATTTCCATTTCATGTATTGTACAAAGAATGTTAATAAATAAAAGTTGCTGTTCTTTTTATACTCTTGTGTAATATTTTACATTGCTTAGCTACGCTTAGCGTATGTACTTCTGAGTACATACGTAGCGGACCTCGTCGCGTCCACTTCGCCGTATACTGGGAAGCGGGGCGTGACAGGTTTTGTTGGTGGCCCATGCAGGTCAGAGCTGTATGGAACCCTAAGCAATATAAAACACAAGAACCAGCAACTAAATCATTCTTTACATTACATATTCCTTGAATCCATCTTGATCCCCACCTTCGGTTTCCTTGAAGTCCATCTCAAGACTTTTGAATCTTTAATTCTTATTCATCCTTTCTATTTGTATCTTGTAGACTTATTAGCTCAATTGGTTAGAGTATCAATCGACGGAGCTCGAAGAAGACATCATCCTAATCCTGTTTCCTTACTCTGTTACATCATCCTTCTTGAGTAATTTCGAGGACGAAATTATTTTTAAGGAAGGTAGAATGTAATGACCCCAAAATCTTTATACATTTGTATTATCCCTCTTCAATAATATACCGTATTTATTTGTACTTGGTATTTTCCTTTTTCTATTAAATTTATTATTATTTTATTCCTCAATCTATTATGTATTTTTTTTCTAGGTACAATTTCATTTTCTTATATTTAAGTTTTTAACTTCTCATTCTTATTTTTCCTTTCATAAATATTTAACCCAAATCCATTATTCTTATTCTCTACAGCCCATCTAAAAAGCCCATTTTCTTTTTAAGCAACATCATATATTTAATTCTAATTAAATATATGCATGAACAACCTTGTAGCTCATTGGATAAGTCCTTGCATTGTTATTCCATAAGTCACATGTTCAAATCCCCATTCTTGCAATTATTTTTTATCATTTTTTTTATTCTTCTCATAACCTACAAATGAGACCTTTCATTTCCAAAATGAATGGTGACCTTTCATTTCTCTTTTAATTCTTATGTTAAATGCATATATTATTATACATATTTCACCATTACACCATCTTAATTGTCCTCCTCCATCTTTTCCTTCCTCATATTTTTCTATCTCTCATTTCTCCCTCTTCATCTAAAGTCCAAGAAGAAGAACATGAAGAACTCTTCAAGAAGGTCTCGCTAGTAACGCGAGGCTGTCGGCGGATAGACAAGCCCGGTGACAATACCGGCTTGTGTATGTAAGTCCCAACCTTCTATCTTTCTTTTCTATAATTGTAAAATACGACTTTTTTTGGAACCGACGGAAATCGGACAAACCGATTCCCGATCCGGTTTTTCTTTAAAATTCCACTTGTCACCTAATACATATTATCAACCCTATTGCATGTTGACTATTAATCACCCTTAAATCAAATTTAATCACACTTTTCCACATGAAATGATAATTTCTTTACAAAACCGTATCTCTTGCATAAAAATACCATCAAGTTCAATTTTAATGTTCTAATTAGATCCCTCACTCTTAATCATGTTTATTTTGATAACAAAACTTGTTTCATTCAATTTGGATGAAATTTCACACATGAAATGATAACGTTTATGAATACCGTATTCTTGCACCTTAATACCCTTAAGTTTAACATAGCTTATTTCACCTTGAAACTTCACCAAAACTTAATATAAGTCACAGGGTAATGACCTACCTTTACACACACTCATTATAACCCTAATTGATAAATAACAAAAATACAGAATACGATATTATAGGACTTTTTCACTAAAATACCATAACCTTTATAACTTTTAGTTTAACCTTTAAATTGTAAACTTTTCTAAATAAAACTTATATAAAATGAAAGCACGATTGGTCATGGACATCGATCGTTTATCTAAACTGTCTTGTGGGTCTAGACAAGTGTGTCTAAGGCTAGTGGTTTTTAATTAGGCCCACGACTGTGGTTCCTTCCCACTTACCTGGCACTTACCTGGCTGCATTCGAGGGTGAAGAGGCGATTTGAGGCTTCTAATGACTCATCGTTTAGACCATAGAATATAGGTTAGATGGTCTAGGAAACCCTAACAACTAAAATATGGAGAACTATATACTTTTACAAATAAATACCCTATATTTAGAAAACCTTTTCCCTAAATTAAAAGTATTTATAAAAACCTGAGCAAAGTGCCATTACAATCCATCTTTGGGGAACCTGTTAGGGATAGCACGGTTCATCGTGCACCCGCAGGCTAGTAGTGCGAGATTCAGACCTCCGCAAGGAGCATTCGGTCTCGAAAGGTTTAAAATACGATATTTAAAGAAAGTGATATTTTTGTAAATAAAATATTCATTTAAAAATTATTTATGTGTTTAATTATATATAATTATCATTTAAACATTTATTTTGTTATAATATAAAATTTCCACTTTTTCCTAAAATTCAAAGATTAAAAGTTACATTAAAATAACACGAATTTCAAATAAACAATTAATACTTTTATTAGGATATATTCACTAGAATAACACAAATAAAATTCACATTCATTATAACAATAAAGACGATTATTAAATACTTGAGGTGTATTTGGAAAACTATACAAAAGTATTTTTACATAAAACCCCCTCAAGTTTCACAAATTACAATAAGGCCCCTAGCTAATATTGAACTTCAAATTATATTTCTTTTAGTCGGACTCGGGTTAGAGTCTGACTAATTCTGACTTGAATATATTTCAAGTCAATCTATATTTCAATTATATTCCAACACAACTTGAATACATGAATCCCAGAATCAGTTAACAATCTGTCTGACTGAACCGAACCATGGATATTCTTTTTACAAGTTTCCAGTATTCTATTTACATGACTCTACGGTTATAGCCGTTTCCTGATATCATGGTTTCGGTAAGTCAATCAGTTAATCAAGTCAATCAAGCAATCATTACAAGTTTACAAGATAACAATACAAACATGGCATCGCGGGGTTTAAAGGGGTAGATTGGTACGGAAGATGTTAAAAGTGGAATGAGGTGGTCAGATTAAGACACCTAACATATATTCAGTTGCTGTTGTACCGTGGCATAAACGGTTCCTTGTACTATACGTGCCCTTAGTCTCTGGCATATAGAGACTCCCCTCGTATACACTGGCATCCTTCTGTACCAAGCTACAAACAACATCGTTAAACAATATTCCATAATATACTACAATACAATACTTTAGAAAATACCATACTCTGTCACTCTCATTCTTCTTTTTTTCTTTGGGACTTACCGAGCGACCTGTTCGCTGACGACATTCTATTTCTCTCTTCTTTGAATGTCGTCAGGTGCGTTGGACCAAGTTGAGACCGAGCCTACAAGTGAAGATTTGGAGGAATTCCAGGAAGACCCAGAGCTCTAGACTTTGTACTTGCTCTTCTCAGTATTTCCTTTATTATGCCATTGTTTAGGCATTGCTTTTCAGTTCAGATGTATTTCCATTTCATGTATTGTACAAAGAATGTTAATAAATAAAAGTTGCTGTTCTTTTTATACTCTTGTGTAATATTTTACATTGCTTAGCTACGCTTAGCGTATGTACTTCTGAGTACATACGTAGCGGACCTCGTCGCGTCCACTTCGCCGTATACTGGGAAGCGGGGCGTGACAGGTTTTGTTGGTGGCCCATGCAGGTCAGAGCTGTATGGAACCCTAAGCAATATAAAACACAAGAACCAGCAACTAAATCATTCTTTACATTACATATTCCTTGAATCCATCTTGATCCCCACCTTCGGTTTCCTTGAAGTCCATCTCAAGACTTTTGAATCTTTAATTCTTATTCATCCTTTCTATTTGTATCTTGTAGACTTATTAGCTCAATTGGTTAGAGTATCAATCGACGGAGCTCGAAGAAGACATCATCCTAATCCTGTTTCCTTACTCTGTTACATCATCCTTCTTGAGTAATTTCGAGGACGAAATTATTTTTAAGGAAGGTAGAATGTAATGACCCCAAAATCTTTATACATTTGTATTATCCCTCTTCAATAATATACCGTATTTATTTGTACTTGGTATTTTCCTTTTTCTATTAAATTTATTATTATTTTATTCCTCAATCTATTATGTATTTTTTTTCTAGGTACAATTTCATTTTCTTATATTTAAGTTTTTAACTTCTCATTCTTATTTTTCCTTTCATAAATATTTAACCCAAATCCATTATTCTTATTCTCTACAGCCCATCTAAAAAGCCCATTTTCTTTTTAAGCAACATCATATATTTAATTCTAATTAAATATATGCATGAACAACCTTGTAGCTCATTGGATAAGTCCTTGCATTGTTATTCCATAAGTCACATGTTCAAATCCCCATTCTTGCAATTATTTTTTATCATTTTTTTTATTCTTCTCATAACCTACAAATGAGACCTTTCATTTCCAAAATGAATGGTGACCTTTCATTTCTCTTTTAATTCTTATGTTAAATGCATATATTATTATACATATTTCACCATTACACCATCTTAATTGTCCTCCTCCATCTTTTCCTTCCTCATATTTTTCTATCTCTCATTTCTCCCTCTTCATCTAAAGTCCAAGAAGAAGAACATGAAGAACTCTTCAAGAAGGTCTCGCTAGTAACGCGAGGCTGTCGGCGGATAGACAAGCCCGGTGACAATACCGGCTTGTGTATGTAAGTCCCAACCTTCTATCTTTCTTTTCTATAATTGTAAAATACGACTTTTTTTGGAACCGACGGAAATCGGACAAACCGATTCCCGATCCGGTTTTTCTTTAAAATTCCACTTGTCACCTAATACATATTATCAACCCTATTGCATGTTGACTATTAATCACCCTTAAATCAAATTTAATCACACTTTTCCACATGAAATGATAATTTCTTTACAAAACCGTATCTCTTGCATAAAAATACCATCAAGTTCAATTTTAATGTTCTAATTAGATCCCTCACTCTTAATCATGTTTATTTTGATAACAAAACTTGTTTCATTCAATTTGGATGAAATTTCACACATGAAATGATAACGTTTATGAATACCGTATTCTTGCACCTTAATACCCTTAAGTTTAACATAGCTTATTTCACCTTGAAACTTCACCAAAACTTAATATAAGTCACAGGGTAATGACCTACCTTTACACACACTCATTATAACCCTAATTGATAAATAACAAAAATACAGAATACGATATTATAGGACTTTTTCACTAAAATACCATAACCTTTATAACTTTTAGTTTAACCTTTAAATTGTAAACTTTTCTAAATAAAACTTATATAAAATGAAAGCACGATTGGTCATGGACATCGATCGTTTATCTAAACTGTCTTGTGGGTCTAGACAAGTGTGTCTAAGGCTAGTGGTTTTTAATTAGGCCCACGACTGTGGTTCCTTCCCACTTACCTGGCACTTACCTGGCTGCATTCGAGGGTGAAGAGGCGATTTGAGGCTTCTAATGACTCATCGTTTAGACCATAGAATATAGGTTAGATGGTCTAGGAAACCCTAACAACTAAAATATGGAGAACTATATACTTTTACAAATAAATACCCTATATTTAGAAAACCTTTTCCCTAAATTAAAAGTATTTATAAAAACCTGAGCAAAGTGCCATTACAATCCATCTTTGGGGAACCTGTTAGGGATAGCACGGTTCATCGTGCACCCGCAGGCTAGTAGTGCGAGATTCAGACCTCCGCAAGGAGCATTCGGTCTCGAAAGGTTTAAAATACGATATTTAAAGAAAGTGATATTTTTGTAAATAAAATATTCATTTAAAAATTATTTATGTGTTTAATTATATATAATTATCATTTAAACATTTATTTTGTTATAATATAAAATTTCCACTTTTTCCTAAAATTCAAAGATTAAAAGTTACATTAAAATAACACGAATTTCAAATAAACAATTAATACTTTTATTAGGATATATTCACTAGAATAACACAAATAAAATTCACATTCATTATAACAATAAAGACGATTATTAAATACTTGAGGTGTATTTGGAAAACTATACAAAAGTATTTTTACATAAAACCCCCTCAAGTTTCACAAATTACAATAAGGCCCCTAGCTAATATTGAACTTCAAATTATATTTCTTTTAGTCGGACTCGGGTTAGAGTCTGACTAATTCTGACTTGAATATATTTCAAGTCAATCTATATTTCAATTATATTCCAACACAACTTGAATACATGAATCCCAGAATCAGTTAACAATCTGTCTGACTGAACCGAACCATGGATATTCTTTTTACAAGTTTCCAGTATTCCATTTACATGACTCTACGGTTATAGCCGTTTCCTGATATCATGGTTTCGGTAAGTCAATCAGTTAATCAAGTCAATCAAGCAATCATTACAAGTTTACAAGATAACAATACAAACATGGCATCGCGGGGTTTAAAGGGGTAGATTGGTACGGAAGATGTTAAAAGTGGAATGAGGTGGTCAGATTAAGACACCTAACATATATTCAGTTGCTGTTGTACCGTGGCATAAACGGTTCCTTGTACTATACGTGCCCTTAGTCTCTGGCATATAGAGACTCCCCTCGTATACACTGGCATCCTTCTGTACCAAGCTACAAACAACATCGTTAAACAATATTCCATAATATACTACAATACAATACTTTAGAAAATACCATACTCTGTCACTCTCATTCTTCTTTTTTTCTTTGGGACTTACCGAGCGACCTGTTCGCTGACGACATTCTATTTCTCTCTTCTTTGAATGTCGTCAGGTGCGTTGGACCAAGTTGAGACCGAGCCTACAAGTGAAGATTTGGAGGAATTCCAGGAAGACCCAGAGCTCTAGACTTTGTACTTGCTCTTCTCAGTATTTCCTTTATTATGCCATTGTTTAGGCATTGCTTTTCAGTTCAGATGTATTTCCATTTCATGTATTGTACAAAGAATGTTAATAAATAAAAGTTGCTGTTCTTTTTATACTCTTGTGTAATATTTTACATTGCTTAGCTACGCTTAGCGTATGTACTTCTGAGTACATACGTAGCGGACCTCGTCGCGTCCACTTCGCCGTATACTGGGAAGCGGGGCGTGACAGGTTTTGTTGGTGGCCCATGCAGGTCAGAGCTGTATGGAACCCTAAGCAATATAAAACACAAGAACCAGCAACTAAATCATTCTTTACATTACATATTCCTTGAATCCATCTTGATCCCCACCTTCGGTTTCCTTGAAGTCCATCTCAAGACTTTTGAATCTTTAATTCTTATTCATCCTTTCTATTTGTATCTTGTAGACTTATTAGCTCAATTGGTTAGAGTATCAATCGACGGAGCTCGAAGAAGACATCATCCTAATCCTGTTTCCTTACTCTGTTACATCATCCTTCTTGAGTAATTTCGAGGACGAAATTATTTTTAAGGAGGGTAGAATGTAATGACCCTAAAATCTTTATACATTTGTATTATCCCTCTTCAATAATATACCGTATTTATTTGTACTTGGTATTTTCCTTTTTCTATTAAATTTATTATTATTTTATTCCTCAATCTATTATGTATTTTTTTTCTAGGTACAATTTCATTTTCTTATATTTAAGTTTTTAACTTCTCATTCTTATTTTTCCTTTCATAAATATTTAACCCAAATCCATTATTCTTATTCTCTACAGCCCATCTAAAAAGCCCATTTTCTTTTTAAGCAACATCATATATTTAATTCTAATTAAATATATGCATGAACAACCTTGTAGCTCATTGGATAAGTCCTTGCATTGTTATTCCATAAGTCACATGTTCAAATCCCCATTCTTGCAATTATTTTTTATCATTTTTTTTATTCTTCTCATAACCTACAAATGAGACCTTTCATTTCCAAAATGAATGGTGACCTTTCATTTCTCTTTTAATTCTTATGTTAAATGCATATATTATTATACATATTTCACCATTACACCATCTTAATTGTCCTCCTCCATCTTTTCCTTCCTCATATTTTTCTATCTCTCATTTCTCCCTCTTCATCTAAAGTCCAAGAAGAAGAACATGAAGAACTCTTCAAGAAGGTCTCGCTAGTAACGCGAGGCTGTCGGCGGATAGACAAGCCCGGTGACAATACCGGCTTGTGTATGTAAGTCCCAACCTTCTATCTTTCTTTTCTATAATTGTAAAATACGACTTTTTTTGGAACCGACGGAAATCGGACAAACCGATTCCCGATCCGGTTTTTCTTTAAAATTCCACTTGTCACCTAATACATATTATCAACCCTATTGCATGTTGACTATTAATCACCCTTAAATCAAATTTAATCACACTTTTCCACATGAAATGATAATTTCTTTACAAAACCGTATCTCTTGCATAAAAATACCATCAAGTTCAATTTTAATGTTCTAATTAGATCCCTCACTCTTAATCATGTTTATTTTGATAACAAAACTTGTTTCATTCAATTTGGATGAAATTTCACACATGAAATGATAACGTTTATGAATACCGTATTCTTGCACCTTAATACCCTTAAGTTTAACATAGCTTATTTCACCTTGAAACTTCACCAAAACTTAATATAAGTCACAGGGTAATGACCTACCTTTACACACACTCATTATAACCCTAATTGATAAATAACAAAAATACAGAATACGATATTATAGGACTTTTTCACTAAAATACCATAACCTTTATAACTTTTAGTTTAACCTTTAAATTGTAAACTTTTCTAAATAAAACTTATATAAAATGAAAGCACGATTGGTCATGGACATCGATCGTTTATCTAAACTGTCTTGTGGGTCTAGACAAGTGTGTCTAAGGCTAGTGGTTTTTAATTAGGCCCACGACTGTGGTTCCTTCCCACTTACCTGGCACTTACCTGGCTGCATTCGAGGGTGAAGAGGCGATTTGAGGCTTCTAATGACTCATCGTTTAGACCATAGAATATAGGTTAGATGGTCTAGGAAACCCTAACAACTAAAATATGGAGAACTATATACTTTTACAAATAAATACCCTATATTTAGAAAACCTTTTCCCTAAATTAAAAGTATTTATAAAAACCTGAGCAAAGTGCCATTACAATCCATCTTTGGGGAACCTGTTAGGGATAGCACGGTTCATCGTGCACCCGCAGGCTAGTAGTGCGAGATTCAGACCTCCGCAAGGAGCATTCGGTCTCGAAAGGTTTAAAATACGATATTTAAAGAAAGTGATATTTTTGTAAATAAAATATTCATTTAAAAATTATTTATGTGTTTAATTATATATAATTATCATTTAAACATTTATTTTGTTATAATATAAAATTTCCACTTTTTCCTAAAATTCAAAGATTAAAAGTTACATTAAAATAACACGAATTTCAAATAAACAATTAATACTTTTATTAGGATATATTCACTAGAATAACACAAATAAAATTCACATTCATTATAACAATAAAGACGATTATTAAATACTTGAGGTGTATTTGGAAAACTATACAAAAGTATTTTTACATAAAACCCCCTCAAGTTTCACAAATTACAATAAGGCCCCTAGCTAATATTGAACTTCAAATTATATTTCTTTTAGTCGGACTCGGGTTAGAGTCTGACTAATTCTGACTTGAATATATTTCAAGTCAATCTATATTTCAATTATATTCCAACACAACTTGAATACATGAATCCCAGAATCAGTTAACAATCTGTCTGACTGAACCGAACCATGGATATTCTTTTTACAAGTTTCCAGTATTCCATTTACATGACTCTACGGTTATAGCCGTTTCCTGATATCATGGTTTCGGTAAGTCAATCAGTTAATCAAGTCAATCAAGCAATCATTACAAGTTTACAAGATAACAATACAAACATGGCATCGCGGGGTTTAAAGGGGTAGATTGGTACGGAAGATGTTAAAAGTGGAATGAGGTGGTCAGATTAAGACACCTAACATATATTCAGTTGCTGTTGTACCGTGGCATAAACGGTTCCTTGTACTATACGTGCCCTTAGTCTCTGGCATATAGAGACTCCCCTCGTATACACTGGCATCCTTCTGTACCAAGCTACAAACAACATCGTTAAACAATATTCCATAATATACTACAATACAATACTTTAGAAAATACCATACTCTGTCACTCTCATTCTTCTTTTTTTCTTTGGGACTTACCGAGCGACCTGTTCGCTGACGACATTCTATTTCTCTCTTCTTTGAATGTCGTCAGGTGCGTTGGACCAAGTTGAGACCGAGCCTACAAGTGAAGATTTGGAGGAATTCCAGGAAGACCCAGAGCTCTAGACTTTGTACTTGCTCTTCTCAGTATTTCCTTTATTATGCCATTGTTTAGGCATTGCTTTTCAGTTCAGATGTATTTCCATTTCATGTATTGTACAAAGAATGTTAATAAATAAAAGTTGCTGTTCTTTTTATACTCTTGTGTAATATTTTACATTGCTTAGCTACGCTTAGCGTATGTACTTCTGAGTACATACGTAGCGGACCTCGTCGCGTCCACTTCGCCGTATACTGGGAAGCGGGGCGTGACAGGTTTTGTTGGTGGCCCATGCAGGTCAGAGCTGTATGGAACCCTAAGCAATATAAAACACAAGAACCAGCAACTAAATCATTCTTTACATTACATATTCCTTGAATCCATCTTGATCCCCACCTTCGGTTTCCTTGAAGTCCATCTCAAGACTTTTGAATCTTTAATTCTTATTCATCCTTTCTATTTGTATCTTGTAGACTTATTAGCTCAATTGGTTAGAGTATCAATCGACGGAGCTCGAAGAAGACATCATCCTAATCCTGTTTCCTTACTCTGTTACATCATCCTTCTTGAGTAATTTCGAGGACGAAATTATTTTTAAGGAGGGTAGAATGTAATGACCCTAAAATCTTTATACATTTGTATTATCCCTCTTCAATAATATACCGTATTTATTTGTACTTGGTATTTTCCTTTTTCTATTAAATTTATTATTATTTTATTCCTCAATCTATTATGTATTTTTTTTCTAGGTACAATTTCATTTTCTTATATTTAAGTTTTTAACTTCTCATTCTTATTTTTCCTTTCATAAATATTTAACCCAAATCCATTATTCTTATTCTCTACAGCCCATCTAAAAAGCCCATTTTCTTTTTAAGCAACATCATATATTTAATTCTAATTAAATATATGCATGAACAACCTTGTAGCTCATTGGATAAGTCCTTGCATTGTTATTCCATAAGTCACATGTTCAAATCCCCATTCTTGCAATTATTTTTTATCATTTTTTTTATTCTTCTCATAACCTACAAATGAGACCTTTCATTTCCAAAATGAATGGTGACCTTTCATTTCTCTTTTAATTCTTATGTTAAATGCATATATTATTATACATATTTCACCATTACACCATCTTAATTGTCCTCCTCCATCTTTTCCTTCCTCATATTTTTCTATCTCTCATTTCTCCCTCTTCATCTAAAGTCCAAGAAGAAGAACATGAAGAACTCTTCAAGAAGGTCTCGCTAGTAACGCGAGGCTGTCGGCGGATAGACAAGCCCGGTGACAATACCGGCTTGTGTATGTAAGTCCCAACCTTCTATCTTTCTTTTCTATAATTGTAAAATACGACTTTTTTTGGAACCGACGGAAATCGGACAAACCGATTCCCGATCCGGTTTTTCTTTAAAATTCCACTTGTCACCTAATACATATTATCAACCCTATTGCATGTTGACTATTAATCACCCTTAAATCAAATTTAATCACACTTTTCCACATGAAATGATAATTTCTTTACAAAACCGTATCTCTTGCATAAAAATACCATCAAGTTCAATTTTAATGTTCTAATTAGATCCCTCACTCTTAATCATGTTTATTTTGATAACAAAACTTGTTTCATTCAATTTGGATGAAATTTCACACATGAAATGATAACGTTTATGAATACCGTATTCTTGCACCTTAATACCCTTAAGTTTAACATAGCTTATTTCACCTTGAAACTTCACCAAAACTTAATATAAGTCACAGGGTAATGACCTACCTTTACACACACTCATTATAACCCTAATTGATAAATAACAAAAATACAGAATACGATATTATAGGACTTTTTCACTAAAATACCATAACCTTTATAACTTTTAGTTTAACCTTTAAATTGTAAACTTTTCTAAATAAAACTTATATAAAATGAAAGCACGATTGGTCATGGACATCGATCGTTTATCTAAACTGTCTTGTGGGTCTAGACAAGTGTGTCTAAGGCTAGTGGTTTTTAATTAGGCCCACGACTGTGGTTCCTTCCCACTTACCTGGCACTTACCTGGCTGCATTCGAGGGTGAAGAGGCGATTTGAGGCTTCTAATGACTCATCGTTTAGACCATAGAATATAGGTTAGATGGTCTAGGAAACCCTAACAACTAAAATATGGAGAACTATATACTTTTACAAATAAATACCCTATATTTAGAAAACCTTTTCCCTAAATTAAAAGTATTTATAAAAACCTGAGCAAAGTGCCATTACAATCCATCTTTGGGGAACCTGTTAGGGATAGCACGGTTCATCGTGCACCCGCAGGCTAGTAGTGCGAGATTCAGACCTCCGCAAGGAGCATTCGGTCTCGAAAGGTTTAAAATACGATATTTAAAGAAAGTGATATTTTTGTAAATAAAATATTCATTTAAAAATTATTTATGTGTTTAATTATATATAATTATCATTTAAACATTTATTTTGTTATAATATAAAATTTCCACTTTTTCCTAAAATTCAAAGATTAAAAGTTACATTAAAATAACACGAATTTCAAATAAACAATTAATACTTTTATTAGGATATATTCACTAGAATAACACAAATAAAATTCACATTCATTATAACAATAAAGACGATTATTAAATACTTGAGGTGTATTTGGAAAACTATACAAAAGTATTTTTACATAAAACCCCCTCAAGTTTCACAAATTACAATAAGGCCCCTAGCTAATATTGAACTTCAAATTATATTTCTTTTAGTCGGACTCGGGTTAGAGTCTGACTAATTCTGACTTGAATATATTTCAAGTCAATCTATATTTCAATTATATTCCAACACAACTTGAATACATGAATCCCAGAATCAGTTAACAATCTGTCTGACTGAACCGAACCATGGATATTCTTTTTACAAGTTTCCAGTATTCCATTTACATGACTCTACGGTTATAGCCGTTTCCTGATATCATGGTTTCGGTAAGTCAATCAGTTAATCAAGTCAATCAAGCAATCATTACAAGTTTACAAGATAACAATACAAACATGGCATCGCGGGGTTTAAAGGGGTAGATTGGTACGGAAGATGTTAAAAGTGGAATGAGGTGGTCAGATTAAGACACCTAACATATATTCAGTTGCTGTTGTACCGTGGCATAAACGGTTCCTTGTACTATACGTGCCCTTAGTCTCTGGCATATAGAGACTCCCCTCGTATACACTGGCATCCTTCTGTACCAAGCTACAAACAACATCGTTAAACAATATTCCATAATATACTACAATACAATACTTTAGAAAATACCATACTCTGTCACTCTCATTCTTCTTTTTTTCTTTGGGACTTACCGAGCGACCTGTTCGCTGACGACATTCTATTTCTCTCTTCTTTGAATGTCGTCAGGTGCGTTGGACCAAGTTGAGACCGAGCCTACAAGTGAAGATTTGGAGGAATTCCAGGAAGACCCAGAGCTCTAGACTTTGTACTTGCTCTTCTCAGTATTTCCTTTATTATGCCATTGTTTAGGCATTGCTTTTCAGTTCAGATGTATTTCCATTTCATGTATTGTACAAAGAATGTTAATAAATAAAAGTTGCTGTTCTTTTTATACTCTTGTGTAATATTTTACATTGCTTAGCTACGCTTAGCGTATGTACTTCTGAGTACATACGTAGCGGACCTCGTCGCGTCCACTTCGCCGTATACTGGGAAGCGGGGCGTGACAGGTTTTGTTGGTGGCCCATGCAGGTCAGAGCTGTATGGAACCCTAAGCAATATAAAACACAAGAACCAGCAACTAAATCATTCTTTACATTACATATTCCTTGAATCCATCTTGATCCCCACCTTCGGTTTCCTTGAAGTCCATCTCAAGACTTTTGAATCTTTAATTCTTATTCATCCTTTCTATTTGTATCTTGTAGACTTATTAGCTCAATTGGTTAGAGTATCAATCGACGGAGCTCGAAGAAGACATCATCCTAATCCTGTTTCCTTACTCTGTTACATCATCCTTCTTGAGTAATTTCGAGGACGAAATTATTTTTAAGGAGGGTAGAATGTAATGACCCCAAAATCTTTATACATTTGTATTATCCCTCTTCAATAATATACCGTATTTATTTGTACTTGGTATTTTCCTTTTTCTATTAAATTTATTATTATTTTATTCCTCAATCTATTATGTATTTTTTTTCTAGGTACAATTTCATTTTCTTATATTTAAGTTTTTAACTTCTCATTCTTATTTTTCCTTTCATAAATATTTAACCCAAATCCATTATTCTTATTCTCTACAGCCCATCTAAAAAGCCCATTTTCTTTTTAAGCAACATCATATATTTAATTCTAATTAAATATATGCATGAACAACCTTGTAGCTCATTGGATAAGTCCTTGCATTGTTATTCCATAAGTCACATGTTCAAATCCCCATTCTTGCAATTATTTTTTATCATTTTTTTTATTCTTCTCATAACCTACAAATGAGACCTTTCATTTCCAAAATGAATGGTGACCTTTCATTTCTCTTTTAATTCTTATGTTAAATGCATATATTATTATACATATTTCACCATTACACCATCTTAATTGTCCTCCTCCATCTTTTCCTTCCTCATATTTTTCTATCTCTCATTTCTCCCTCTTCATCTAAAGTCCAAGAAGAAGAACATGAAGAACTCTTCAAGAAGGTCTCGCTAGTAACGCGAGGCTGTCGGCGGATAGACAAGCCCGGTGACAATACCGGCTTGTGTATGTAAGTCCCAACCTTCTATCTTTCTTTTCTATAATTGTAAAATACGACTTTTTTTGGAACCGACGGAAATCGGACAAACCGATTCCCGATCCGGTTTTTCTTTAAAATTCCACTTGTCACCTAATACATATTATCAACCCTATTGCATGTTGACTATTAATCACCCTTAAATCAAATTTAATCACACTTTTCCACATGAAATGATAATTTCTTTACAAAACCGTATCTCTTGCATAAAAATACCATCAAGTTCAATTTTAATGTTCTAATTAGATCCCTCACTCTTAATCATGTTTATTTTGATAACAAAACTTGTTTCATTCAATTTGGATGAAATTTCACACATGAAATGATAACGTTTATGAATACCGTATTCTTGCACCTTAATACCCTTAAGTTTAACATAGCTTATTTCACCTTGAAACTTCACCAAAACTTAATATAAGTCACAGGGTAATGACCTACCTTTACACACACTCATTATAACCCTAATTGATAAATAACAAAAATACAGAATACGATATTATAGGACTTTTTCACTAAAATACCATAACCTTTATAACTTTTAGTTTAACCTTTAAATTGTAAACTTTTCTAAATAAAACTTATATAAAATGAAAGCACGATTGGTCATGGACATCGATCGTTTATCTAAACTGTCTTGTGGGTCTAGACAAGTGTGTCTAAGGCTAGTGGTTTTTAATTAGGCCCACGACTGTGGTTCCTTCCCACTTACCTGGCACTTACCTGGCTGCATTCGAGGGTGAAGAGGCGATTTGAGGCTTCTAATGACTCATCGTTTAGACCATAGAATATAGGTTAGATGGTCTAGGAAACCCTAACAACTAAAATATGGAGAACTATATACTTTTACAAATAAATACCCTATATTTAGAAAACCTTTTCCCTAAATTAAAAGTATTTATAAAAACCTGAGCAAAGTGCCATTACAATCCATCTTTGGGGAACCTGTTAGGGATAGCACGGTTCATCGTGCACCCGCAGGCTAGTAGTGCGAGATTCAGACCTCCGCAAGGAGCATTCGGTCTCGAAAGGTTTAAAATACGATATTTAAAGAAAGTGATATTTTTGTAAATAAAATATTCATTTAAAAATTATTTATGTGTTTAATTATATATAATTATCATTTAAACATTTATTTTGTTATAATATAAAATTTCCACTTTTTCCTAAAATTCAAAGATTAAAAGTTACATTAAAATAACACGAATTTCAAATAAACAATTAATACTTTTATTAGGATATATTCACTAGAATAACACAAATAAAATTCACATTCATTATAACAATAAAGACGATTATTAAATACTTGAGGTGTATTTGGAAAACTATACAAAAGTATTTTTACATAAAACCCCCTCAAGTTTCACAAATTACAATAAGGCCCCTAGCTAATATTGAACTTCAAATTATATTTCTTTTAGTCGGACTCGGGTTAGAGTCTGACTAATTCTGACTTGAATATATTTCAAGTCAATCTATATTTCAATTATATTCCAACACAACTTGAATACATGAATCCCAGAATCAGTTAACAATCTGTCTGACTGAACCGAACCATGGATATTCTTTTTACAAGTTTCCAGTATTCCATTTACATGACTCTACGGTTATAGCCGTTTCCTGATATCATGGTTTCGGTAAGTCAATCAGTTAATCAAGTCAATCAAGCAATCATTACAAGTTTACAAGATAACAATACAAACATGGCATCGCGGGGTTTAAAGGGGTAGATTGGTACGGAAGATGTTAAAAGTGGAATGAGGTGGTCAGATTAAGACACCTAACATATATTCAGTTGCTGTTGTACCGTGGCATAAACGGTTCCTTGTACTATACGTGCCCTTAGTCTCTGGCATATAGAGACTCCCCTCGTATACACTGGCATCCTTCTGTACCAAGCTACAAACAACATCGTTAAACAATATTCCATAATATACTACAATACAATACTTTAGAAAATACCATACTCTGTCACTCTCATTCTTCTTTTTTTCTTTGGGACTTACCGAGCGACCTGTTCGCTGACGACATTCTATTTCTCTCTTCTTTGAATGTCGTCAGGTGCGTTGGACCAAGTTGAGACCGAGCCTACAAGTGAAGATTTGGAGGAATTCCAGGAAGACCCAGAGCTCTAGACTTTGTACTTGCTCTTCTCAGTATTTCCTTTATTATGCCATTGTTTAGGCATTGCTTTTCAGTTCAGATGTATTTCCATTTCATGTATTGTACAAAGAATGTTAATAAATAAAAGTTGCTGTTCTTTTTATACTCTTGTGTAATATTTTACATTGCTTAGCTACGCTTAGCGTATGTACTTCTGAGTACATACGTAGCGGACCTCGTCGCGTCCACTTCGCCGTATACTGGGAAGCGGGGCGTGACAGGCGGCGAGCGGCCGCCCTGTCCTCCGGGAGCGTGCCGTCCTTCAGGAATTCCACAAGGGGCTTCCTCCAATCCTGGTCGCTCTCCTACGCCGTGTACATGTGGAGTGCCGTCGCTTCGTCTCCCATTCTGGGTCGGGTCAAGGTTTCGAAGAGTATTGACCGCTTATTGTTGGCTGAGTACGACGAAGCCAGCTTGCTCAAGGCATCTGCTTGAGTATTCAGTTGCCTGGGTATTTGTTCTACCTGGACTTCGTCGAAGTTTTTTCGGAGCTTTCTCACTTCGTCCAGGTACTTCATCATTAGAGGCTCTCGAGCTTCGAAGCGGCCGGTCACTTGGCCGACAACAAGGGCCGAGTCGCTACGGATTCGAATTATCTTCAGCCCCAGCCCGACGGCCATGCGCAGTCCAGCCAGGAGGGCCTCGTATTCTGCCGCGTTGTTCGACGCTTTGAAACCGAGCCTCAAGGAATACTCCATCTTAGCTTCGTTCGGGCCCCGGATGATGAGGCCGGCACCGCAGCCTTCCTCGGTAGAAGACCCATCGATGTAGATGATCCACTCCGGAGCTGAGCTAGGGTCTTCCGGGATGGGATATTGGGCCGTGAGGGGCGGCGCGGACTCCGGCTTCCTGCTAGGGATGGTGCATTCAATGATGAAATCAGCCAGGGCCTGCGCCTTGATGGCTTGCATCGGGCGATACCTTATGTCGAATTGAGATAGCTCCCATCTCCATTTCTTTAGGCGGCCTGAGGATTCCGGTGACGCCAGGATAGCTCCCAACGGGCGCTCGGTGAGGACGATGATGGTGTGTGCTTGGAAGTAGTGCCGTAGTTTTCGCGAGGTTACCACGAGGGCCAGGACAATCTTCTCTATGGCGAGGTACCTCGTCTCTGCATCCTTAAACACGTGGCTCACATAGTACACCGGCTTCTGCGCTCCCTCGGCCTCTCGGACGAGCACTGAGCCTGCTGCTTGGTCGGATACTGCCAGATACAGCGGCATCTCGTCCCCTTCCACTGGCCGGGTGAGCAGCGGCGGTGTTGTGAGGTGCTTCTTCAATTGGTCGAAGGCGGCTTGGCATTCCTCCGACTACTCGAACCTCGGAATTTTCCTCAGCGCTTTAAAGAACGGAAGGCACTTCTCCCCCGACCTGGACATGAAACGGCTCAGAGCGGCGACCCGTCCCGTGAGCCGCATGATCTCGACGTTAGTCTTGGGTGCGGCCATTCTCAGGATAGCGTCGATCTTCTCCGGGTTAGCTTCGATTCCGCGGTGAGTGACCATGAACCCGAGGAATTTCCCTCCGGTGACTCCGAATGCGCACTTGGCGGGGTTTAGCTTCATGTTGAATTTGCGGAGCACTCCGAATGCCTCGCCCAGGTCCTTGGCGTGGTGGGCCGACGAGATGGATTTGACGAGCATGTCGTCAACATAGACTTCCATGTCCCTGCCGATCTGTGGCTTGAACATGCGATTGACCAGCCTCTGATACGTGGCCCCGGCATTCTTGAGACCGAAGGGCATCACCCTGTAGCAGCACACTCCCCGGTCCATTGTGAATGCGGTCATATCTTCGTCTTCAGGATTCATACGGATTTGGTTGTAGCCGGAGAAAGCGTCCATGAAGCTCAGCAGCTCGTGACCGGCCGAGCTGTCGACGAGCTGGTCTATGCGAAGGAGCGGGAAGTTGTCCTTGGGGCAGGCCTTGTTGAGGTCGGTGAAGTCGACGCACATACGCCACTTCCCGCTCGACTTTTTGACCAGAACTACGTTTGCCAGCCGCTCCGAGTAGGGCACATTCCTGATGAAGTTGGCGGCGAGGAGCCGGTCAACCTCCTCTTCGATAGCCTTCTGTTTGACCGGGGCGAAACTTCTTTTCTTCTGTCTGACGGGTCGGACCGTTGGATCAACTCCGAGCTTGTGGGAGATGATTTTGGGGTCGATTCCAGGCATGTCAGCTGGTGCCCAGGCGAAGACGTCGGAGTTGCTTCTGAGGAACTTGATCAGGTCATCCCGCTGAGTTCCCGTCAGGAGCGACCCGACCTGGACGGTCTTTCCTTGGTCTCCTTCTGCTAAGGGCACCTCGGTCAGAGGTTCGACCGGCGCTCCACGGACCTCCTTCCGCTCATCCCGGGTGTCCAGGGACCCTTTGATGTTGCCGCATGCATCGGCGCTATCAGCGTGCTGCTCGGGTGAAGACGCCTCTGTCAGACCTATCTCCACGACCCGCCGGCCCCCGTATGCCCGCCCTATCCCGCCCTGAACGAGGGGGAATTTTATCGCCAGGTGGTATGTCGAGATCTGGGCCTGGAGGGAGTTCAGCGTCGGGCGGCCGAGGAGGACGTTGTAAGCCGATAGAACCTTCGTCACGATGAAGTCCACAGGCAGTGTGCACGTATGGCCGGGCTCCCCAATCGTGAACTGCAGGGTGACCACCCCTTGTGTCGGGATGGAGTGGTTGGTGAACCCCGAGAGGATGTGGGAGGTCGGTTTCAAATCTACTGGAGTGAGCCCCATACGCAGAAAGCAGTCGTGGAAGAGGATGTCTGCCGAGCTTCCCGAATCGATGAGTAGCCGGTGGACCTCGTATCGGTGAATTTGTGCTATGATCACCAGCGGGTGGCTATGGGGCACAGATATGCCATGGAGATCCTCGTCGCCAAAGGTGATGGGCTCTCGGACCCTAGCTCTTTTGCTCGGGCGGTCGCCGGAGCCTGTGAGACGGCAGCTAGCGGGGAGGCCGACGACCTTAGGCGAGGGTTCGTCCGCGTCTCCGCTGCGAAGGAGGAGACAACGGGTGTTTGGATCTTTAGGGGAATCGGTTGTCATGTGGGCGGAGATCGGAAGGCCAACTTTGTGTTTTGTGGAGTGTTCCCACAGACGGCGCCAACTGATGGAGGTCCTTTTCGGGTCTCTGTCAGATGTTGTCTTCCGTTGATCTCCCGGTGGACTTTGTTGATTATCTCCTGTTGCGTGTGGGTCTCAATGGATTTTGGAGGAAGAAGTGGAATGAGGAGTTTGGTGCCGAATACCTACAAAGAACTCCCGGGGTGGTTTGATACCACCAAGGACCCTCCGACGATCAAGTTAGTGATGGGATCTGGGCAGAGTAACGGCTTAGAAGAGTAAAGAATGGCTTACTTGACCCCTCTGTGATGGGGGTTTATATAGCGGTGGCGGCACGCAGCAGCAGGCGCGAGAATCTCGCCGGCAGTTACGTTCCTGACGTCACACCCGCGTAGCGAGCGGATCGCCCTCTAATGGGGGTCGTGATAGCGTGGAACGTGGGATGTTGCTGGCGGAGAATCCGCGCATGGCGAGATTCGCGGAGCGGCGGTTACGCCCGTGAGCGGTGGAGTTGGTCGGAGGACCGAGGAAGACGGCCTCGGCCAGGGAGCTCAGGGACGAGCGAGAAGGCCAAGTAGTCTTGGTCTTGTGGCAGCTCGAGGCGAGCTGAGGGGCCGAGGAGGCCAATTTGCAGGGGGCTCCGAGAAAGGCCAGCCTGCGTTTGCAGGTTGGGTACAGGATGGCCTGGTCGGCCCCTGTGGGCCCTTTCTTCTGAGTCTTGGGACACGTCACCTGCCATGTGTCATGATCTTGGAGATCGTCAATATCGAGCACAATCAAGTGGAGAGATGGAATGAGCAAGAGGGAGAATGGAAATTTCTCAGGCCCCTTTAAACAATTCGTCGCATTCATGTGGATATCGCTTTCTCTTGTTTCTCGGATCTCTGCAATAAATTGTTTGTGGATTCGATCCGATACCGGATCATGCGAAGCTTGCTTTTCATTCTTATTCATGTAGCTAGGTCTTGCAATCTTTCCTGGTGCGCAGTAATTTGCCAAGTATTTTTCCTTGAATCATGAATAAAGTAGTAATAAACCTTATTTCTTGGTTTGACGTTTCGCTTATATATTTCCATTAATTTTTAGATATATGACCTGATCATCGTGAACATTATTTGAGGAAAAAGAAGTAAAACTGTTGGAATGGTTGACGTTTGAGATATACAGTACAATTTGTATAATTGTTATGGATTAGGCCTCCTAAAATTAATTGGTTAGTTGCTTTTAAGTGACATTAATTCTTACCAAATACTTGTTTATAGTCTTCATCATATATATGCGATCAAAAAGAGAAAAAAAACTTTGTTCAACAACTCGAAATACAATTCTTCTGCTTTATCATTTGGTTTGAAAAGCTAGTGAACTCCAGATTTTATTTTGCCATTTGATAGGGTAAAGCATCAATGTCAGCTTTGATCGAGTATTTTACCTTTTACTTTTTTCTCTTTTGGAAAAATGAACCAGGATATGGTGAAATGGACACAAAATAATAGCAATTTTTCTTAACAATTAACATATCTTTCTTACTCGTTTTTGTCCAGGTCTATTTATATCCTAGTCGCATGCATCATTGAACTGCAGTTTTGTCATTCTTTAGCATCGAGGCATTTATCGATTTTCATTGAACATGTGCAGTTCATCTCAATCGATTCACTCTCATGTTATTTTCTATGAGAACAGGCTTCAACTTGTCATGAAAATTTAGAACCTAGCTTTTAGAAGATTTATATATTGAAAATAAATATCAAAAAACTAATGACGAGGCTGAATCAAAACTTAATTTTGATATCTACATTGGATTGTAGATAAATTGAGTTTGAGCATAGTTTTCGTAGAATCCTCATTGGGAACAAAGTTATAGAATCAGATCAAAATATCCATAGTTGGTAATGCAATACGCAGACAATTTTAAGTCTATTATTTTTCTCATTTTGACGTCTTTCTCTCTCCTCTTTTTCGAACCAACCGCCAACTTTAACCGCAACTTGTCAGTTGCTATCCTTTTCCTTTTCCTCACGTTCGAAATGCATTCTTAACCCACGTGATTACATATTACACCCATACCGCGATGCACCCAAAGACCTACCCTCATCTTAGTGTGGGCCCTTCTTTTCTAGGTGGTGCCCACTGGGATTTGAAACCTTGTGGATGGATTACTTGTCCTAATTATTATTATTTTTTCCCGAATAAATTCTAGCCCTTGGAATTAAATGACAACGAGGAGAAAAATAGGGACCCCGTTTCCCTTTCGAAAAAAGAAAGAGAATGTCTTTATTATAAACTAGCCCTTCCTTCAATTGACATCCAGAAAAGATTTGACGGTTGAAAATCATAGGTAATTAGAATCCTTACATACAACAGATGAGATTATTATTTCAATAACATAGAATACTGTCTAGATTCATTGTAATCGTATCGTGGATAGATCATTTCATTGGTATTTTTTGATTGTGATGATAAACAAGAAAAATCAGTTCCCTTTTGGTTACCAGCAAATAAAAAAAAACATGTTTTCATTAAAATTCATATCTCATAAGGATATCGATCAAGCCATCCATATACAAATAGTACTCAATATGAAGTTTGATCAAGAAGACTGCTGCAGTTTATTGCGATGCACTCTAGTCAAGAAAAGAAAAGATGATTTGGTAACATAACAAAAAAATTCATACCAATAGTTTCCCCCCAAAATGTTGGTTTCCCCAATAATTTCTTTTAAGCTTAAAAAATAAGAACAAATTAGGGAAGGTTTTTTTTACCCGTAGGCTCCATAAAACATAGCAAAATCCTTTCTGGCTCAAAAATTTGGTATTTAATTTTTACCTAAAAACTAATATGATATACAACTTTACCCTCTTTACGATTTCCATCAACTTTTAGCGGTATAATATCAGATTTTTCTTTAAAATATCCCAACCTCTCTTCTTATTTGGAAATACGCAATTTCTCGACCAAATTGAAATTAAGGTTTAGACTTTTGCTGTATCTTTCTCAAAACCAGCTATTAAATCAGAAGCGTTTTTAACATCCTTTTTTGGTTATGAAGAAATTGAATACTTTTGCGACTTACTTGTTGTTTTCGGATAAACGGTAAATCTAAAATCTATGAAGAAAAATTCAAATTAAAGCTAACGGTTTTTTTTTTATCATAAAGGAACAAAATGATATATCTTATTGGTTTTGGGGTAAAAAGTAAATACTAGAAAGTAAATTGCCAAGTTTAGGGTAGGGAAATAAATCAAATAAAAAACCATATGTCATCTTCATCTCTTCTATCCATTTAAACCCTCACAACTCTGCCTCTCTCTCTCTCTCTCTCGAATTTCAAGCAATGGCGCGCGTGAGCAACGGCCTGATCGCGACGCTCAACATCATCTCCCTCCTCCTATCGATCCCCATCCTCGCCGGCGGCGTCTGGCTCTCCTCCAAGGCCTCCACCTCCGTCTGCGAGAAGTTCCTCGAGAGGCCCCTCATCGCCCTCGGCATCTTCCTCCTCTTGATCTCCCTCGCTGGCCTATTGGGATCCTGCTGCAGGATCACTTGGCTCCTATGGGTCTACCTCCTCTTCATGTTCCTCTTGATCGTGATGCTCTTCTGCTTCACCGTCTTCGCCTTCGTCGTCACCAACAAGGGCGTCGGCGAGGTCGTGTCGGGCCGTGGGTTTAAGGAGTATAGGATTGGGGATTACTCGAATTGGTTGCAGAAGAGGATGAATGATGGGAGGAATTGGGATAAGATTAGGAGTTGCTTGCAGGATTCGAAGGTTTGCAGGAGTTTGCAGGAGAAGAATCAGACCTTGGATGAGTTTGTGAATCAGAATCTCGCGCCCATTCAGGTATTCTTCGATTTTGGATCTTGTTGTAGGGAAAAAAGTGTTTCTTGATGGATTTTTGTGAAAAAAGGTTGGGGTTTGAGACATGTTCTTGCTAGATTTTGATTTTTTTAAGGGAAAAAAGTTTTTTTGAATGAGTTTTATTGAAAAAGGTAGGGTTTTGGGACATGGGTTCTCGTTGGATTTTGGTATCAGTAAAGTTTTTGGTAATGATTCACATGTATTTGTTGTCTTTAATAATGCACTTCGATGACATTTTGGAATATATTTTAGTGAGATTGATGGGTTTCTGAGACATGGGTTCTTGTTTGATTCTGATTGATTGACTGTAACCTATTCGGGTTTTGTCTCCGTTTTTCCTTTTCCCCCATGATTTTTTAATCTGAAATTTAAAAATGATTACTCGTCAAGTTGATGCCTCTATAAACAATTTTTTTATTATATAAAAATGGCTTGTGATGTCATTTTCCTTGCGCGCTCTCTAATTTGATGGTATTAAATTAATTGAGTGTATTTCTTCGGGATATTTGTTTGATAAATTGTTTTCTATTGAAATTCTCTGGTGTTTTTTGTTTGTAAAGTTTTTGCCCTTTTTTCAGGATCAATCTATAATATCTTAGTGTGCAAACTTTATTCTGATACTTGCTTAAAGGCGTCTCTTTTATTCCTGATCTTTCATTGTATACAATAAATTTGAGGCCTCTTTACTCAAAGTTGAAGAATGAATTCAAGGTTTCAAATAGTTGACATTTTCCATTAAAATGGCTTGGCTATGAAGTAATGTTCCGTAAATGATTGCAAGTTTCATAATCAATGGCGGATTTGATTGTAACCTCTTTTAATCAGTGCCAAGTTTTTATCGAGAAAACTATGAACAAGAGAAGAGGCTTTCCATCTCTATTGTCATCGTCCTTAGAAAAATTTTAGGAGTAGAAATTATAGTTGTGCACAGAAACAAATTGCGCTGTATTTTGTAGCTTTTGCACTAAAGAGGTTGAAAATGATATATATCGGATTGCTCAGATGCGGAAAAAGAAGACTAGAGACTTATGTGCGGTGAAGTGTGTGAAAAATGAAAATCAGAAGGTTTTAGTTCGAGATGAGGATATCAAGGAAAGATGGAGAGATTATTTTGACAAATTGTTCAATGAGAGTTTTACTAAGAATTTGGATGGACTTGTTATTCAATCTCAAGATATAAACCATAATTTCATGCGTAAAATAAAACTACCTGAGGTTAAAAAAGTATTGAACATAATGAGTTTAAGAAAAGCGGTTGGTCCTGACGGGATTTCTATCGAGATTTGGAGATGTTTAGGAGAAATAGATGTTAAATGGCTGATAGATCTGTTTAATAAAATTTGACAGACAAAAAAGATGCCAAATGAATGGAGGAAAAGTATCCTTATACCTATCTACAAGAACAAGCGTGACATTCAAACTTGCTCAAACTACCGTGGAATAAAACTTATGTGTCGCACCATGAAACTTTGGGAGAGAGTGATTGAACGCAGGCTAAAAAAGGATATTTAGATAATAGAGAACCAGTTTGGTTTCATACCTAGACGATCGACGACAGAGGCTATTCATTTGCTTCGTCGACTTGTCGAGCGTTTTCGAGAGAGGAGAAGAGATTGCATATGATATTTATTGATTTAGAAAAAGCGTACGACAAGATACCTAAAGAGGTATTATGGGGGACAATGATGAAGAAGGGGGTCCCCGTCAAGTATATTGACATAATCAAGGATATGTACGATGTAGTAGTGGCAAATGTCAGAACTTGCGGCGGTTTAACGAGTGATTTTCCGATTACAATTGGTTTACATCAAGGATCTGCATTAAGCCCATTCCTGTATACCATCGTGATGGATGGGTTTACTAGAACTATCCAAGATGAGGTACCTTGGTGTATACTATTCGCTGATGATATTGTCCTAGTAAATGAGACGAAAGCAGGGGTTAATGTCAAATTGGAATTATGGAGGCAAACATTGGAATCTCGGGGATTCAGATTGAGCAGGTTCAAGACAGCATATATGCATTGCAAATTTAGTAACCAGAGAAGTCAAAACCATATTGGTATAACATTGGAAGGGCAAGAGATATCACCGAGCGACCAGTTTAGATATCTAGGTTTCGTCATCCAAAAGAATGGGGAGATCGATAGTGATGTTAATCAAAGGATCCAAGCTGGTTGGTTGAAATGGAAGAGTGCAACAGAGATTTTGTGTGATCGTAACTTTCCGTTAAAATTGAAAGGGAAGTTTTATCGGAGCGCTATTCGGACTGCCTTTTTATATGGTACAAAATGCTGGGCTCCTAAGAAATATCATACACAGAAGATGCACGTAGTGGAGATGTGCATGTTTCGTTGGATGTGTGGTAATACTAGAAAAGATAAGGTGCGAAATGAGGATATTCGTACAAAAGTTGGTGTAGCACCTGTGGAGGAGAAGATGCGGGAAAACCGGCTAAGATGGTTTGGTCATGTGCGACGCAGACCTATGGAAGCACCGGTTCGACGAATAGATACTCTCGATATGGACAATGGCAAAAGGGCAAAAGGGAGACCGAAGAAAATATAGATGGAGGTGATACGAAACGATATGGTTGCCAAAGGACTCAATGAAAGTATATTGTTCGATAGGAGTGTGTGGAGACGGAGGATTCATGTGCTGGACCCGGCGTGATTCTCATGTTGGTTCATGTAGCCTACCCCATATGCTTGGGATAAAAGGCTCAGTTGTTGTTGTTTTGTAGCTTTTGCAAATATTATTATATAGTTTTGCTTGGTATATAAATAGGTTATATTACATGATGCCTTTTTCATCACATTCAACTTTTATGTAATTTGGATTGGTATTAATTTAGTGTTTTCAAACATTACTCTTAATATTCTTTTTTCATATTAGTCAATTTCCCCTTATTATGTGAATGTAGGACAGTGTGAATTTATCCTTTTTGAACGTTTGGTACCTCCATTACAAAATCCATCAGCCTATTATCAATCCAAGGATTTTCCATTATTTTATTTTATTATTATTTTTCTTTTGGCACTGGTCCATAAGCCCTAACCTATGCATACAACACACCCACGCACACATCACACACATTAGTTTCTGGCACGTGTGATGCACGTGGCCATAATTAGAGAGTGATTATTCAATCTACCATATTCTTTTGGCCAAGTTTAAAACGTTGAATTTGAAATTCTCGATTGAGAAGTTATGGTGATGCGTGTGTCTAAATTTTCCTTTTTCCTTTCCAAAATTTCCTTTGAATTGCAATTGGAATTGCCACGTGCCCCTGGTGTTCCAGTTATAATAGTAGAGATTGTGAGTCGAGTCCATTGATGGATAGCTTTTGGCTTATACATCTTATAATCTAGATTTGTTGAATAGATCGCACTAATTTTATATGTTTCTTGGCGCCTGGGGTTTTCATATGATATATTTGTAGTGTACTATATAACTTTTCATTTAGGTTTTCTTTGAGCAATATGTTTGATCCCATCTAATAAAAAATGTTGCAGATATTTAAAATCAGATACCTCTACTGGTGCTTGTATAGTTTTTTTATTAGTAAATTCAGGAAGATATCCATGTAGACTTTGTTATTTACTTGAGGAATAAACTTTGTTATGATACTGATATGTTAACAATAAATTGAAATTGAATTGTGCTAATAATGGGTTTTGGTTATCCTTCTTGCTAATACGCATTACTGGCTTAAATCATATGTAGCCGTCAAAAGGTCTTGATCGAAACATATTCTGTTTCTCTTAGTCTATTTGATCACCACTTAGTTATTCCATTCTGAGCATACACGACAGAATGAAATCTTTCATCGTTCTCCTTAAAAGGGAGGTCGTTTTATTCAGGGTAAATAACATTTTCATAGAGAATGCCTCAAGTTCAACTGACATGTGAAGGATTTGGCTGTAATAACTAATAAGTAGTCAAGGGTAATGTACCTTTTTACCCACAGATATAAGATGCTACATTGTAATGATTTTATTGAGTTTTCATCAGAATGTAAAAGAAATATAAATGAATTTAGTTTGCTTGCAACATGGCATATATGTCTCTGCCGATGAGTTATTCGTCACATTAACCTGAAGAGATGAATCGTTGACGTTATACCATGACAATGCTACAATCGTCCGGATATCTCAGCCCGCAACTTAAGTTCTCTCTATGCTCTTGGTGTATGTTTTTGATATATACTTTCAGTTTGTAGGAATTCTAGGATGAAATTCAGTCATTTTGAATTCTTTTTTTGTTCAATTTAATTTTGATTTCTGTTCACCAGCCGCTTATATTGTTAAGTCAATTAACATTGTCTCTATTAGTTAGGCTTCCTTTTATTTTTTATTTTAATAAATAAATATGGACTATTGCTATATATTATGAATTGTTCCCTCTGGTTTGACATTTGTATTTCTTTAAGTTATCGTCTCTCATAATCAAAATCTATCATGTAATTTTTATATATTTATTTCTTTATTATTTGTTTTGTGTTTTAGTCGGGATGCTGCAAGCCTCCTACTGCATGCAACTTCACGTATCGAAGCGACACTATCTGGGACAAACCTGTCGGCTTCACGAACAACTCAACCATCGCCGACTGCAACACTTGGCAGAGCGATCAGACCCGTCTCTGCTTCGACTGTGAATCTTGCAAAGCGGGCGTGCTCGCCAACATCAAAAGGGACTGGAAGAAGGTTGCGATTGTCAACATCATCGTGCTTATTTTCCTGGTTGCTGTTTACTCTGTTGGGTGCTGCGCTTTCAGAAACAACAGGCATGATAATTCTTACAGCAGATGGAAAGGCCATCCTTAGAAATTTACAGTCGTCGGTATTTGTTTAATTTATTATTTACCTTATATTTATATGTTACTTTAGGTTTGAATGTGTTTTAGGTGTATACTTTCAGTTGGCAGGAATTTGAGGATGATATTTTAGCTATTTTTAGAGGATTTCGGCTGTGTGTGACATCAAATCTTCATGTTTTTTTTCGTTCAGTCTTACTACTCCTATTTTTTCATATTATCCTGTAATATATATACAAATACTCCCAACTCCTCCATTTACTCCGTAAAAAAACACTTAAAATCCTACTCTAGTAATCTATACCCTTTTACTGTTATACACTACTCTAAAATTCATGCTCCATCTCTTTTACAATTCACTGCCCTGAAATTCTACAACCATTCACCGCTCTTAAATTTCATACTCCATCTCTTTCACAATGGTAAAACAAAGATGTCCTAAATATAAAGAGGGGAAGATCTATCCGCGAATGGCATGTCGTATCCGCTTCACTCGAAAATACCGGTTTTCTTCTAAAGGAATAAAAAATAAGATCCGGTAGGGCTTTTTTTATCCAAATTCTCGAAGGTGAGATATTCCAAATAAATAAATAAATACATGAAGGAGTGAACTTTAGTAGCACCAACCCATTGGAGGATTTAAATTAACACTTTTAGTTAAGGATGAGACTTAAATGATTGTTTTTCGATATAACTCATCTTTAAAGTCTGTATATCAAAAGGAAACACTACAATATTCCATGATGGGCGAGGTCATGTTCTACGAGCTAAAGGATGGACACTCGTTGGTCTCACGGATCCTTTGATCAAATTAGCTGTAGCTAAAGAGGCCATACGCGTTGCGGTTTTTGAGCTACATGCTACCAGGTTTTGCTTAGAGGGTGATTCAAGATATGGATTGGATTGTTTGATAGTTTTTGTGTCACGCACATTTTCCGTGAAGTAAATGTTGGTGCCGGTTTTATGGCCAATGTTGAAGCACTGGATGGTGTGGTCGGATTTGACAAGACGACGCTTCCAGATGCTTTATTGCAGTTCGTGCGAAATACAAACTTCTTTGTTAGATACTCACTCTTGACGTCTTAGAATAACGAGGAAATCATTAATGATCAAGATATCAATAAATGATACAGTACCAAAAATAGCCTATAAAATTACTATTGGTGGTTCTATATCATTAATGTTTTTTAAAATAGTTTTGACCTCTTTGACGGTTGACGGTGACCTGTAAGTAAATTAATTGCTGATATTAAAAATAATGAGAATGCTTTACATGGGCATTCCTCTGAAACATAGTAAAATAGATGAAAATGGCACTGAGAGAGTGGATGTTTAGAAGCATTTGTACAAAAAAAAAAAATTCAGATCAATGGAGGAGGACGCCAGCATCAGCATCCTTACAAGATGGTGATGGAAATCCTGGATCGACTCCCAAACAAAATGCCTCCATAGATTCAAATGCACATCCAAGCCTTGGCTCTCATCGATCAACGACATCATTCAACGACGGTTGCTCCATGAGATCGATTATCGAATGGCCGAGTGCGATGCGATCATTCGAATAAGATACCCGCCTATCTTCAAAATGATCCGGGATGCTGCTGCTGATGGTGATGCTGGTGATGGTGGTGGGATGAATCGATGCATGGGTGAGATTCATGAGTTGCTGGATGCCATCGATAAGGCGAGTTTCCCGGTTCATAAGTTGAGCGCGCTCAATTTTGTCTCTCGTTTGGTTGACATCACCAATTTGTGGAATGATTATGTCAATGTTTTTATCGATTAATAATTGATTTTTCGCATCAAAACCCTTCTTTTATTGCTGTTTTCGGTGATCGGTATGTATGGCATTTTGATTAGTGAGCAATATATGTTTGATGATATGTCTATGACAAGCCACCACGTTGATATTTGAACTTAAATCACTTTTTACCATGAACCTTTTTAGGTGAACTAGCATGACATCCCCCACAATTACAAAAAAACTCCCTTAAACTTTGGTTTGAAAGAGGGGTCCCCCTCACATCCCGCTTCCCAAAATACGGAATACCAGGGGTTGACAAGACCAGTCATGCTCCTACGGTCAAGGAAATATCCTGCTGTAGTCATACTTCGACTTCTAGCATTACGTGGTAATCAGTAATCGTAGCACAGGTAATCAGAAATGCAATTACTAATTCTATCAAAACAGATAAAAGATATACCAGATAGAGATCAAAGGAAAGATAGCGCTGGCGTCGCTAATCTAGATGTTCGCACGATCCTCGATATAAGCCAGGTCCTGCTCCTGGGCTGGATCCTATTCGTCCTCTGAGCATGCACACTCAGGTCGTAAGGGCGACATAAATAGCAATAGATATATATGATGGGTATGCAATATTATTAAACATGAGAAGCGCAACAAAATGCAGAGCATGAGTATAATAAACATCAACTGAATATGAATAGTGCAATATAGATATCATGTCAATAAACTAGGCAATGTGCATGTCACTACTTATCGGTCACTAAGTCAATGAAATCAAATGGTGGAAAGGATGCTTGTGTTTAATAAGGGTCTCGTGCATGCTCGAGACTACGGTCCGCTGTGCCCGGAACATAACCCTGTCAGTCGTGCCGCTGGCCCATGACCTAATGCATATATATATGTATATCACTAATAGCGAATGACCATCCTCTAAATCACCGTAGCTCGCTAAATACGAGTCTAACTCCACCTTGATTTCTCCATTCCCCAGGTTATATAGTATGCATTCAGGTATTAGATAGGTTGTGAACAAATACGTATCGCTGTCACTTTCAATCAATTTTCTACTTATCAATACCACTGTCGTATTTGCCACAACCTAATCAATAACACTTATATCGACAATGCAAAACAGTTGCTAGGTCTTAATGTGAACGATCACTATGCAGCAGGTATAAAGCAAGCATGGAAATAGGTTGAATTGCACTAAACAGATATTCACCATTTTATGACGACCAATACCATTTAACTTGCAAAATTTACGATAATTCATACGTATAGAATCGACCAAAACAATATAAAAGGCGCGTGAAGTAAACTTGATTATCTAAGCAGTAAAATTAGTTTCATGCCGATCGGAATTCAGGTTAGAGAATTATCATCATTTTAAATTAGCGGTCGGTTGCTGCAATTCCAGTTTCAGAACTGAAAGTCCAACTTCGCGCGCGGTTTACCAGTGATTATGTTCAGATTCAGGTATTGCCCCCGTTGAATAAAATCTAGTTCTATCTGTTAGATTTCCAACGCATCAGACGGATTATCAATAGCATTTCGGTATTAGAAGTTATGTCCTGTTTAATGCGACGGTGTAAGAAACGTTACTGCAGAACACAGCGACACTCTAAGATACAAATTAAATATCAAACGACGGTGAAACTGCACGGGACCAGATTCATGTGTTAAATAATTAAATTATCTACGTGATCATATGGGGCTCCGCGCATTTTCAGTTTAAAGCAGGGATCTACAGGTATTCGAAGTCAGGTACCCAAGCGAAATGCTGCTCCGGACTGCAGTCCGGTGCCGCATTCGCAGCAAAAAATAGTTACAGTAATCGTATTGATATCGAAAAATGAACTACGGATGGTTTTAAATTATCAAGTCGGCTTCGATACGGGCCCAAAAACATTAAGTTGCGAGTTGTATTCAATTTAATATGGATTTTAGAACATAGCATGCGCGGTGAATTCCAGATTCAACGTCGGCTTTTGGGGGCGCCATTTCTTGTACGAAACAATATTATTTTGCCTTCAAATTTCTACACGATAATTATAAACAGAAAAGGGATTTATTGATCACAAGTTTTGCTATTTTCATTTAGATTTTGGTTTAGGATTCGTATCGAACACTCTTGCATTATATACATGTCGCGATTGAAACATCGGTTTTACCCAATTAATTAAAGTATGATTTAATCACTACAAGTTTTACACGATACTAGCAAGGTAATGTTAAACCCGAATGTGTTCCACGCGATATGATTAAATGATAACGGCCGCATATTAGAATGTAACGATAATTATAGTGTAAATATAATATCAATATAACTACAATTTGACAACTAATAATTTATAGCATGTAGAGCAAGTGAGGGGTTCACTTGCCTCGGTCGCTGACATAGAAGCGATACCACGCGCGGGATCCGTCTCGTCATACGAGACGATGCGATGCTGGACACGTGCGTGACGCGGGCGCGATGCGCGGTGACTCGGTACTGGATGTAGTGGCGACACGGGCATGATGCGGTAGTGGGCGTGGAGATGACGCGGACATGACACGATACTGGGCACTGTCTTGACCCGGTGCATGGTGCGGGAGCGGCACGGTGCGTGTACTGGATCGGGCGCGGTGTGGTACAGGGGCTGGCACGACGTGGCACGGGGAGTGGGTACGGGACGCGACACGTCTGGGTACGCGGTGGCACGGAGGCGGGCACGGTGTGGCACGTAGCGACTTCGCGAGGTTGGCGATGCTCTGGTGGGGGTCGACGGCGGAGGTGGCAGCGGGAGGAGCTCGGGTTGGAGGAGGCGATGGTTGCTGGGGAGTTCCTTGGGTTTGGTGGGGCTCGGTTGAGAACGGGAGTGAGCATGGCTCGGGGTGTTGTTGCGGAGAGTGCAGTGACGGAGCCGAGGTGTCAAGGTGGTGTGAGCTCGTCGGCGGTGGCTGGAGTGTGGGTGGTCGTTGCTATGAAGGTGTTCGGAGGGTGAGGGAGAGGAGCTCGGGATGGAAGCAGGAATACGTGGTGGTGTTGTGGAGGAAGTGTTCGCTGGAGATCGGCTGATGGTGGAAGAAAGCTGTCGAATTTTGGTTCTTTCTGAATTGCTAGACTTTGGTTCTTTCTGAAAATTTGCTGCAGCTCCCTTGGATGCAGTTTGATTCTTGCTTTCCATGACCCCATTTCCTTGAAACCCAATCACACCAACACTCTCATTTTTAGCCTCAGGATTTCCATCTTGGGTCTGATTCTTCACCAGCGCTCCATTTTGCAGCGACCCATGTCCTAAAATCGAATCTTTAGAAGGCTCATCTCCTCCATCGACGCCAATGCTCATCTCCAACAAAGATGATGGTGAAGAATTAGGGAAAAAGTGAGAAGAGAGAGGAGACCTGGGATCGATAAGGGGCGAGGGAGGCCTTGAAGGAAGAGGCGGAGGACGAGGAGAAGAGGTTTTAGAACCAAGGGGAGGAAGCGTTGTTGGATGGGTTGAATGCGAGGAAGGCGACGAAGGAGAAGATGAAGCGCGACGAGCTTCGTCCTCCTCGTTTGGCCGCTGAGATTAGGAATTTGAGATCGCAGGGAATGGGGTTTGGATTTGGGTTCTTCATTGATTCTAGAGAGAGAGGTAATGGAGTTTGACACAGAGAGAGTGGAGCAGAGAGAGGGAAAGAGATGAAGAGAGGGGTCGGTTGTGAGGAGAGAGGGAGGCGAGGCAGGCGAAGGGGTCGCAGGGCGTCGTTGAGGCGAGGGGATCTCGCGAGGGGAGCGGGATCCGTCGTCGTGGCCGTTGCAGGAGCGGGTCGCGCGGAAGTTGTTGGGATCGTGACTTCATCGTCGTGGAGGTGGGTGCGGGATTCGTGATTAGCGCAAGGGAGGGGAGGACGTGGGGCGAGGAGGAGTGGGTCGCGGGATGAGGAGGCGGGAAAGAAGGAGAACGAGAAAAAGAAGAAGCGGGTGGGGGTGTAACGGGTCGGGTTCGGGTTTGGGTAGGGATAGGATTGGGCTGAGAGAGTTGTGGGCTGAGGGTTGGTGTTAGGAAAATATAAAAGGGATTAGGTTTTAATTAGGGTAAGGTTTAGAAATTAGATTAGAAAAATATAGAAAATTATGTAGGAAAATTTGGGGGAAATTATTTATTAGAATACGGTTACGGTATAAACGGAACTAGGTATTACACCCCCTCCCCCTGATCACGGTGTGCGCTTATTGAATATTGTTTGTATCTTCTTACAGTTTATGTGTGATTGTTTGTGCGCGTGTGCGTGTTAGTTGGCCTTTGATTGAACGGGTGTCACGTTTATGTTTATATCAACAGCTTATATCTGAAATCCATGAAGAATCTTTTAACCCTTTTTTTTTTATTCTTGATATACTTCAAAAAATATCATTATTGTAATAGAACAATATGCTCTCTATTGACTTATGAGATCATTTATCAAGCCACTCGGTGATATAGGTCTGAGACTGGATGTCATATATGTGCATGTAGGGCCTTGGATTAGAGCTACCTAATTCCTACTAATTAGATACATTTGGTAAGCTGCTACTTTAAGGTCCTTTAATATCTTGATAGAATAGGGCAATATAGTTCCGTACTCGAAAATCTTCTTCTATATCAAATTAAAAGGTAGTATTAACTTTATATTCACTCCCGAAAGCTAAAAGCACGACTCGGGCCGGTCCACATTGAACTTCTTTTTCCCTCTATATGGTTCATATTATAAAAGGAAAAGACCAAGATGTGGCAGCTTGCGTCTCTACATAACTTGATTACATTTTGTAACAACTAACTCAAAACTTAATCGGACCTCTATGAAATAAATTCAGAACAATGGTTTGCATCGGTGTGTTGATACTATATTGTCCCGGTCTCATGACTACATACTAGCTTGCTATCTAATAGGGGTTCCCTGATATTTGTTCCAGAGATTTTTGGCGGCTGGCTCATCAATCGAGACTGAAACTGGCATCTTTGTGCTGCTGCCGTCAAAATCCTTGGCTTTACCCCAAAGAACCGCATATAAGCCCACCACCACAGCAACAGCACCTACCATGCTGAAATTTCAAAATTTTAATAAATATATCAGTTCCTTTACAATTGTATTATCATGATTTATATTGGTACAAGTATAGTTAATTTGTTGTTACCTGCCAAGGTAGAGATGTTCATGAAGAAGTAGAACGGCTAGGATGGTAACAATAACGGTGCAGAGGGGATTGAACATCGCTGAAAAAAGAGGGCCCCTTCTTGATATGCACCATGATTGCAGATAAAAGCTTACACCTGATCCCATAACACCCTACAGCATAGTTATTTCCCATTAATTACTGTAACAAATTAATAATAGTAAAATCTTTAGGGATAAATGATTCTAGGCCTCTGGGACCAAAAGGCGGTATGTTTAATTAGATCCTTGGGGTTTTAAAAAGTTGTGTTAAAGTTCCTAATACATACTTTTCAATGTTTTTAGGTCTCTAGCCTTCTTTTAACCTTTTGACCGATATATTAAATAAATATCTTTAATGTCATTCTCTGTCTCTCCATATGTGTGTCAGGTCAACCGGTTAAAGTGTGAAACCCTAGTATTCAAATTACTATACATAATTGTTAACCGCTACACATAGCCTGGTACCTACTGCACATATCATGTTCACTACTACACATTATGTCTTATGGTTAACAAGCTCTATGCAGTGCAGTAGTTAACAAGTTAGTGTAGTAGTTAACTGGGAAAGACAAAATGGGTATTTAATAAATCGGTAAAAGGCTAGGGTGTTGGGGGCTTTTGCCCAACCTTTTAAACCCCGGGAATCTAAGCCAACCGCCTTTTTTGCCTAGGGGCCTAGAACCATTTTCCCGAAATATTTATTTTATTTATTTTAAAACAAAAATATGGTTGCATCAACTAGGCAACAGTAAGTACTGCAGAGACCGGATGTTTAGATTTTTGGACATGTGTGATGACGCATGAGATTTATAGTATGAAAGCAAAGCTCTTGATTATTTAACATCCAAGTTAAGGTTGATTGATAATATGATTATTTGATCATAGATATCAAGCATCCTTAATTTCTGTATATTGAAGAACAGATAGTAAATGAGTCTATCCCTTGGGAATTACTCACCGCGTATAAAAAACACACGAGCTCAGAGGTAGAATTCAATCTCCAAGCTCTCAAGTCTGGTTCCAAGATGAAAGTGAAGACTGCTGATTGCAAGGATGACAATAAGCACATCCAACTTGATAAAGCTAATGGATCAACATAGTTTCTACATAAAGGTACCTGCCCATCAAAAAAACTATCTCTTAAGAATTTTGCATCTTAGCTTTAATGTTATTGATAGATAAATACCCTGCATATATATACCTGTAAAATTAGCCAAATTGACCAACAACAGGCGCTTCCGAAGAGAAACAGGCTGCCTGTTACCCAATCTTCGCCAACAGAATGCAAAACTGTAGAGATTAGGTTTTGAGAATTTGTGTTCCTCACGAGCATTCGACCTTTGAACAAAACCATGGAAGTCGCCCCTCCAACGCAAATAATAGTACCGAGAACTTTAGCCATGGTTCTTGTGCTCCTTAATTCCACTCTCTCTAACCTACATTCCTTGCAGTAAATAGATATGATTTTCACAAGTTCATAATTTGGTGAAATAGCTCTTAAATTATTCCCTATCCTATGTTAGCTCTTCATGTTGATAAAATATCTAAATTACCCAGCAAAAGCAGCCATTAAGAATGTAGTTGCAGGTATTATGTTACCAACAGCACTAGCCAGTGATGCTGATGCCAATTTCAACCCTTGGTAATAGATAAACTGGTTGAGGGTCACTCTGAAAAATAAAAATAATTATTAGAACTAATTCTAAAAGGTTAGAAAATGAAGAAAATTCTGTTCATATATATATTTGTTAGAATATAACTACATATCACCTAAACCGTAACAACAAATAATGATATTTTTTGCAAAAATTAAAGAAAAGACTGGTGGTAATTGCTAAGGCATACCCAATAAAAGAAGCAAGAAACAGTAAGCTGAAGCTTGTAACTCCCATGGCCTTAATATTTCTTCTCCTGAAATGACAATTTATATATGTTAAACTTTTCATTCACGGTCTTGAACAGAAACTCTTGGTTGTAAAACAGATTTAACACGTGCGCGCGTAAATAAACATATATTAAAATTGTGTGCGCGCGTGAGTGAGTGAGTATATACCTTGATGATGATAAGAGGGTAGCTGGTGCCAAGAAAAGGGTGGCAAAGGACTGCCGATAAACGACGAAGACCATAGGGCTGACTCCCTTGGCGAAGGCAGCCTTGGCCAAGAGGTTCAAGACGGCGTAGATGAACTGTAAGGCTACCATGGCCATCACTGGCTTGTATTCTTCAACCATGGCCATGGCTATAATGCTCCCTAGAGTGTCACAAAGTTCATACACATGAACCTAGACTTTATATACAGACTGATAAGTAGGCAAGTGGTTAATTAATTAATTTATTTATTTATGTTTTGGAATGTAATATGGAGACTGGTAAGCTCAATATTTGTTTAAGAATGAGCACTGATCATAAAGGCCAAGGCCAATAATGGTCTTGCGTGAAGTACTTCGGGATGTTACGCTGGAAATCCCCCCGGAGTCGTCTCATTCGACACTCAAGTTAGTATGTGGAGTAAAGAGTGGAATAGCTAGAGTTTAGAGAAGATAGATCGTTTACTGATTAAGGGTTTCTGCCGCCTTAGCAATCCCTTAGCTTATAGGGTTGTATTATTGCTGGCGCCCTCGCGAACCGAGGAGCCATTCTATGGCGGACGTGTCCAGAGACATTTTTCACGTTTATTCTCACTTTGTTAGCCTGCCGTTTAGCCAATCATCAATCCCGGTAGCTTAGATGGTATCGAGCCGGATGATATGATAGGTTAAGTATTTCTCCCAGCATAATCATATCGACTGGTATTGATAAGTTAAAATGATTGTGACATAACATCATGATATTTATCTAAAATAGAAAAAAGAAACATATGCCAACTGTGTTGCACTGGGTATCTATTTAAAGTGTCTTTTGTAAGCTTCTTAATGACAGTATCAGTAGGTATATTCGGGGATATTTCTCTGTCTGTATACAGAAGCGCTCCATTGCAATCCGGTTCGCGTTTTTTAAAAACGGAAACTCCTGATCTACGACGTATTTTAACGATCCAATCCGTTCAACTTGATCACCCGACCTTTAAATATGCGTATATGAAAAATCAAAGGATTTGAGGATCTCTAGTCTATGCATCGATAGGTGCGAAAATAAATGTTTTACGATAATGCAACATAAATACCATTCGATGCATAGCCTAAAAGTCTTTAAATCTTTTGATTTTTCATACACATATATTTGAGGGCAGGGTGATCAACCTGAGCGGATCGGATCGTTAAAATATGCCGTAGATCGGAAGTTCCCGTTTTTTAAAAAACGCAGACCGGATTGCAATGGATCACTCCTCTCTCTCTATATATATTTATATATATATATATATAATAGAGAGAGAGAGAGAGAGAGGCCGTAGGAGGCTTTTTTCGTCAGGTGGCGTTAAAATCCACATCATCCGCCATTTTATTCAACGATCGGCATTACCCATCTTGATTTTCATCGTCTAATATGTCGATACACCAAATTTCATGTGATTTTAATACCTTTCACCGTTGATTTAACAATATAAAAAGTTATATTGTTGGTAAGCCGTTAGTTTTGCACCCACTAAATCAACGGTGAAAAAGCATTAAAAACACGTGAAATTTGGTGTATCGACATATTAGACGATGAAGATCAAGATGGGAGGTGCCGATCGTTGAATAAAATGGTGGAGGATGTTGATTTCGACGCCACCTGACGAAAAAAGCCTCCTAGGGTCTTTTTTTTTCATTATTCTTATGTGTGTGTGTATTTGTGTGCGTATAAATTTGTATGTTTGCTATGGTTAGAAACGTGGGCTCATGGCTCATCCACGCAAGCACTACTTGTTTGATTATGATTAATTAATCCTTTAATTACTAGTTCATTACCTGTTCTCTCTCTCTCTCTCTCTGTGCGCTTATATAATAACAAAGAAGGAAGCTTCACATGATTCCTGATGACGGAACTATATTTTGTCCTCATTTAACGTAGCTCCATTTTATGTGCTATCTTGCACATGCATGTTGAAATATGTTTTGATTTTGTTAAAAGTGCTTTTTGAATGTTAGATGACCAACTATCTAGGGTGGTGACATCTAGTCAAGGCTTAACCTCTTAAGCTAGATCTATTTTGAGTATGGAGTCATCGGAATTTATTTTAATGGAATGTTTGGCTTTGTTATCAAACCTCCAAAATTAAATTTTGCTTTGGAGCAGCCAAAACTACAAAATAAGTTGTTTTCTTCTTATCATTTTAAAGTTTAGAAAAATTTGGTCGGTGTAGAGTTTAGTGAATTTCGGTCTCGGAGTTTAGATAACCAGAGTTTTCTAAATTCATGATAAAATCCAAAATGTGGCCACCTTCAATCATGAAAATATAGAAAATGAAAAAGTTATTGGGGTCTGGCTATATAATTTTGCACATTGCTATTGTCTTGTCCAAAATTCAAAATGTGGGCCGCATACAAAATTCTTGCGCCAGATATTGACAAAATAATTCGACCAAGGCTAAACTCGATTTTGGCCCAACATGCCACACCTACTCTTAGTACAGACTGTTCCCCCAAAATTTAAACAATATAAAAAGAGCTAAGCTCTGTTGAATTTTAATGAGGCAGCACCTCGCATGCTCTTTACGAGGGCGCCAGCGCAAATCTTGTAAGATTAAAGCGTCGCATGTGCTCCCCACGTTGGTGTCAATATGCAAAACATAGAAACGTCTATCATAAATAAGAATTTAATTCTTAAGTAGCGTCTACGTGCACAACATGTGAGCACCGGCGTCCAAGTTTACACCAGTAGAATTAAATTCTATATTTCCCAAACAAAAAGTTGGGATATTCTCTGTTAACCAGAGCCGTTGGATTAAAAATCCAATGGTGATGATAAATCATCAAACAATAGAATTAAATTCTATTCTGAAGAATATTTGTCCTCAATTTTTACAAACAAAGAAGATTGCTCTCAGTAAAACAGAGAACTCTTGGATCAAAAATCCAATGGTGATTAAAAAATCACCGCTTGACAGAATAAAATTCTGTATATGGGAAAATATTTTTCCAATTTTATTAAAAACAAGAAAATATATTCTGTAAAACAGAAATACTTGGATCAAAGATCCAACGGTGGGTAAAATGCCCCAAACCAATTTTGAGACCAATTAAATCAATTGGAATCTCTTAATAAGAGATTTTCTCAAAATTAATTAACAAATTTGCCTCCACTATATAAAGAACCCAAGACTTCAAGTCTCATATAGAGAGAATCCCCATAAGCTTATGAAAAATACAGAAAGCTTCCAAAACAAAAGAAGAAGATTTTCCTCCTCAAAACCCTAGGTAAAGAAAACACAAAGATCAAAATATCTTTTTTTTAACCTATTTAAGGGTTTAACCCTTCTCAAAAAACTTAGTTCTTCTTCTAGATCAGAGATCCACAAGACAAGTCTCTCACAAGTTGAGAATTTAATTCTCATTATAAAGATCTTGTTCTTAAGAATCAAAGATTCTGAAAAGAACTAGGTTAAAAAAAAGAAAAAAGAAAAAAGAAAAGAACATATGTTCAGAAAATTTGATTCCTCTGAAATTAGGGTTTAATCTTACATAAAGAACTTAGTTCTTATAAAAAGAAAAGAAAAACTTAGTTCTTCAATGAAGAAGAAAAAACGATCCAAGATCCTCAAAATAGAGATCTTGATGATCATTAATTGCCAAAATGGCATTAACAGAGATTTAATCTCTAAAAAAGAAAAGAAATTAGCGCCTCACGTGTTTTCCATATGAGCGCCCTCCCAATAGCGCTCAGCGCCTCACGTGAAAAACACGTGGGCGTCCAAAGCAGAAGGCCAGCGCATCACGTGAAATACACGTGAGCGCCGAATAAAAGTGTCCAGCACTTCATATACAGCCAAAACGGCTGAGTGCTTAGCATTAATTGAGCAGCGCCCAGCGCCTCACGTGCTCCTCACATGGACGCCATACAAAAAGTGCTTAGCACTTCATATACAGCCAAAACGGCTGAGTGCTTAGCACTAATTGGGCAGCGCCCAGCGCCTCATGTGCTTCTCACGTGGACGCCACACAAAAAGTGCTTAGCATTTCATATACAGTCAAAACGGCTGAGTGCTTAGCACCGATTGAGCAGCGCCCATAACTGAAGGCTTCATATGATACCCATGTGAACGCCAGAGTTTCAAATAAGTGCTTAACATTTTTGCATAAAAAATGGACTAAACAATCAGAGCCCAAATAAAAGCTTAGCACTTTTGAACAAAAAGAAAGACTGAGCAGACTAAGACCAAATTGGCTAAGTCTCTTGCAGTTGAGCCCAAATGCTCTGTTGATTGGACCTTAATAAAATTTAAGGACCCTGAAAATATTGCTAAGTTGATATTAGTCTCAAATAAGACTAATATATCCTTAGTTAAAATAAATTGGGCCCAAACGCTCATATGTTTAAGTTGATCTTAATCTCAAACTAGATTAACGGTTCTTAAACCAAACAAAATATTTTGAACCAAAGGAAAAATATAATTTAAGTTCAAAATCCCAAATCTAAAATATACGGATTTGGACTAATCCGCGCCCTACAGGCGAAGACATAAACTAGTCTCCGTATACAATCTACGGGCAACCAAAATAAACAAAAATACACACGACACGAAGTGAACTGCTGGAACAGGAGAAAGTGGTTATCACAATACGATAGCGTAATTAACTGCAGGGGTTTGCGCTTGCAGGGAAAAGCGTCCCCACAATAAAAAAAAAACCTTCACAAATTAGAAGGCATCTGAAAAAGTTTGCTACAATGGTCGTATTTGTTCAAACCTCCGATATATGGTGGCATAAATCAACTTGGTATTTTCGAAGAGGTGGATGAAGAAGTCCAAATAGCGTCTGCCCCCAAATTCAGGCCGGACGTCCCAACGTCTTGGTCCGGTCTTTCGGCGGTGAACACAGCCTAATGTATAAATTGTCCGTTTTTTTAATCGTTTCATAGTGATGTACACTCCGGATTCTATGCACTGAGAAAATACAAGAAAATGCGGAACCGCAGTCGGTTTTGATCTGGTGATAAGAAGTTGGATTTGATCGGTTTACACTAAGATCTATTCATGAGAAAAGGAAAATGGATTAACCTCTTTACTAACTTAAAAAACAACGACATGTTTTCATGCAAGTGATTTTTATTCTTTTTCCCCTTTATTCTTTATTATTTTGGTATATATGTTGTCCATATGCATGTGAAGTTTCATAAGGCAATTAAGTAGCATGGCTGCAACCTGACAATTCAATGCAAATATATGGCATCTATTTAATAAGTTAGCACCTCCATGTTACCCTTAATGTTCTAGTGTTGGGTTGTTTCTTTCATGAATTCAGTGGAGCTGCGGTCGACCGACGCTCTATTAGCTGTGTGCGCGTGCGACAGAGATACACGGAGAGAGGGGGCTGGCCTCCTCCCCAGTTTAAGGACCCTTTCCCCTGCTTTACGCTTCCGCGGCTTTCGACTACAGCTCCAAATAACTCTTCTTTCCATAGGGTCTAATATATGTAAGTTAGCCAACAAATGACAAAAAAAAAATTATATGTCTACTGAAAGTTGTTCGATTAGAAATCATGTTTCGATATGGATATCAACTAAACCTTTAGCTTGTTAGGAGGTTGATTGAGATTTATACAAGCTTTTGGTTGCACCTTTTATTTTATTTTTAATTTGTTTTATTACCTATATATGCATCCATGCTGGTAGACCATCGTATCATTCCCATGAGAAAAACAATACTCTTTATTTGAGTCATGATTGAGATTAAGTATAATAAATAACCATCCTTTATATATAATTCATAATTGAATGCTTTCAACTTTTGTTACGATCTGAATACAATGTTAAAAAAGAAGGGTGGAGGAAATAAAAATACTATAAGAAAATAAAAGTATAGTCGACCCATTTTTTGGTTGCTCTCGTCTCTGTTCTTTGAGATTATTGTGTCAATTTTCAAACAGGTTTTAGTCCATGCTTCAATGCTGCTTCCCACACGATATCGATTCGGTCGACATCGATAGCCCCGACCTCATGATGAGTCCATCCCTCTAAGCTATGGACCGCTCCTCCAGCATGGCAAGCATGCACTACGCCCCGATCCAATTTGTACTGGCGATCATTTAACACGGTATCAGAGCGGAATTACACAAATTAAAATCAACAAAAAATGTTATTGTCAGTTGAACTTTTTCGCTCACCTCGCACATGCCTAGCCCTTGCACATCTTTAGGCAGCCTCATCGCGGCCAGCTTCCCATAAGTGCAATCTCTTCTGAAGCTGATGATCGGTGGGACGACGAACTGATGGAAATGCGTGCCTCGTGGGGCCCAGCACTGCTCTCTCGGAGTAAGCCACTTTCCGACGACCCAAGTCTGTGGTTAAATTACAAGTTCGATCAGTTTGATGATGCTCGAATTCGGTCATGTATAGTTTTGTTGCATGTAAGTAAGCAATGAAACGTACCTTGCAGTTTTGGGCAGCTTGATACTTTGTAACCTGAACAAGGAATTGCTGATACTCCACAGGAGCTTCTTTCTGAATCTTCAGAAATCTCTCCGTCGACAGGGTCAGCATCTGCAAGTAGTGAAAGCAATTTTCATTTGTTAATTCATTTCGATTCAAGATACTTCGAATTGCATTTACCGATTCAAGAAGCAATCCAAAACGCTTACCAAGACTCGAACTTTCTTCTGGCACAGGTACAACGCGATCGCTCTTCCGAGTTTCGACGTAGCTCCTGTTAGAAAAACCTCTCCGACATTGACAGGGATCTCATTCAGAATTACGGCAGCGGTTAAGGTGTTTCCATGGACCACTCGCACTTTCAGGTTCGGGTGTTTGTTCACGAACAATGTTCCTCCTCCGTTTAGTGCTTCATTCTGCATAACAGAAAGACAGATTAAATTTAGTCAAAATTAACTTCTTACCGGTTATATTTTCAGGGAAATTTTACGATAAGGGAGCTTGTAATACCTTGTTCAATGCAGCAAGGCTAAGGACCTTGACACCCATTCTGTCTGCCCTCAAGATTGCTAGCTCTATCTGATCATTGATGCCATCTTTAGCAAATGGCAAGAAATACTGCAATAAGAAAATCATACACCATTGTTATCATCATGTCATACAAATATATCTATATAAAAAGCATAGGCAGACAACTTTTTTGTTTGTCAGGAGTCTATACTGTCTTTTTATTCAAGGCACGCGGGATATTAGGGTTCGCTCTCGCTGACTCTTAAATAGAGAGACAGATATTAGACCGTGTCAAGAATTTGTTGAAGTGATGCATTATCATTGTAGTTGTGTCCTCGCGAATTTCATAATTTTTTTGTGGGGGGACAAATAGATGACATTCTGTGAAAATTTACCGTTTGTATTGAATAAAATTTTATGAGAGAATTTCAATGTCACGTAGCTGTGGCTACCTGAAATCCGTATCTAGGAACTAGCCAGGTTTGGTGCAGTCGACCTCGGATGTTGTAGAACGAGAGCAAGAAGGTCTTCGACAGCGCCCACATAAATAGCATAATTACGAAAGCGCCCGGCCAAATAAAGAAGATCCAGAACTTGACTGAGAACGGCGACGAGCTGAACGATCGGAATATGAAGGGCGAGTGCAGAGAGAAGGCCACGTCCACAATGTGAGCGAGGAACACGAAATCAGGCACTTGCGAACTTTTCGCTGCATTTAGGATTAATTCAAACCCCATCATTAGGAACTAACTAATCGACTAGAATAGATGGAAAATATATAACATTCTTGTAACCTGGTTACTTGATGGAAATTAAATTGGAAAATTTTGTGGCATTTTATTTACCTGAACTAATTTCCTCATGCATTTCCCATGACTTGCTATTGAGTGTGCCTCCCAATACATCAAAGAGAGGCATAAATAGGCAGAAATTGGAGTTCTTCTCTGTGTGGTGAAGGCTATGGTAACTGCCATACACAATCATCAGATTGTTAGATTCAATTAATTATTTGTTCTTAGCAATAATTAATTCATGTTTGGGGTTAAGAATTAATTAAATGTTTTTCAATATTGTAATTTTTATAGATAGATTGGCTGTATCTGACGAACTGAAAAGATTAGGGTTGTTCAACTGTTAAAGGTTTAATTATTACAATGGAGTAGAAAGCTGAGGACTTCACAAATATTTTCTATCTATGTTTTATGCACCTTATGGCAAGTGCCTCCTCCCATTTAGACATATACTTAACTAGTGCTAAGATAATTAATTTGAGAGGACATTTAGAAAAAATACTAATTACCCTCAAATCTTGTAAATATCAACCCCCGTTAAGCCTTTGTATTGAATTAGAAAAAGACATGATTCAACTAAAGGTCAAGGTAATGGAAAAATCTAAATTTTTTTTTTGTCTGCATATGTATTAAGCTACAGAGAATGGTCAAAAGACGGTCTTAATTATGATTGCAACGTGAAATTAAGCCTTTTCTCATGTGCCGGCTTCTATTGTCCTTTATTCATCGTACATGTAAATATTAATAAAAGAAACTAGATATAAGTTAATGCCGATCAACTACTTACGTCGGTGTGTAGACGAGATAGCGAAGAATCGGCAGGGCACGAAACAATCGATGAGGGAACACCTCCACATTGGAATGGCCCATGCATCTCATGAAGTCAAAGAAGAGAAGGTAGGCATACAACAAACCCATGGACCCAAACCCCATCATGGTGGCCCCTATTATGGGTGCACCCATAACCACACTCATTATTAGGTGCTCCAATGGTGTGCCAACCCCAGCTAAACCAAATAAACAAACAACCAATCAGTCAAAAAATCATAACCGTCGGCGTTGTTTTTAGCGTCCGTCCGCAGTTACCACATCAAGTGCCTTGATATGCGAAGTTTTAATGAATGGTACCTGTGAAGGATTGGAGCACTTTGGAGGAGTGGTGAATTGAATGATAGTGAGCAAACATCCGTCCTCTGTGGAACCACCTATGAAGCCAGTAGAAGAGTGGCTCAGACACACCCACATGCACCAAGAGAGCCATAAACAGGCCTCTCATGTCCCAAACTGGGAGCCAGCTGAGACTGGGGCAGCAATAAAACAATGCTGCCCCAATGAATACTTGAAGGATAAGAAAATTATCCCTGCAAGAAAATATTATTAGGAAATAAATATAAAAAAAGAATTTGATATATAACATGCATGTGTAATGATGTGTGTGTTATGTATTGTAAGCGTACCAGTCCCACTCCTTGTCGATTTGTTCGAAATCGACGCCGTCTTTGAGGATCCTTCGGTGTCGAGTGAGGAAGAGCATGCTGCTGAAGGAGAACCAGAGTTGGTGAATGAGGCCTCTGAGGGCTGAGAGAGTGAGGAGGTGAAGGCACCATGTTGACGAGCTTGAGATCCCTTGGCCATCAGCATTGTATACCGTTGAATACAAGACTTTAGCTACGAGAGGCCCATAGAGTAAATACTGCAAACAGAGAAAACAAAATATATATAAGATTTGAGTCGAGAGCAAATTGTTAGATTTGAGATCAATGTTAAAAGGCAAAAGAGATGCTGGAGAGTTGTTTTTGCCTTGTAATTGCCTAAGTTGCCCCATGGCCATGAGGATAAAGGAGCTGCTGCCATTTCTTCTTTGTGTGTGGATGGATGTAGGAGAGGGAGAGAGGGAGGGGGAGAGAGAGAGAGAGAGAGAGAGAGATTTGGTGAGTGAGAAGATGAAGCTCCTCTTGAGTATAAATAAACAAAAGATATAGAAAAGAGAAAATATGGTTGGGGTGTGGATATCATCAAATTCATGAGAGGGATTAATTGATGGCAACACTCCATGTTTGAATGGTGAACAAGTTACACAAGAACAAGTCAAAATTTTAATTTTTAGGTGAACTGTACCAAAATAAGAAGAAGAAAAATTCGTAAGGTGGCAATTGGGGTCAGGTTGTAGATTAATTACTCAACCTAGATTGATTTTAATAATAATATGTTTCATTCTAAACCAATTGATAATTGGAATATATACATATATTTGTAAATTTCTGTACCAATATTTCTGTCAGACTCATTCATAAATGGTTGTCTGACTCTGTTTTGTAGTTTGTAACCGCACTTATAATGAACCGGTTATTTTCTTGACACAATAAGAAAAAACATAATAGGTATCCATGAAAAGAGTTGAAAAGAGTGCAGATCATGTGAAACATTTTACATCTTCTTTTCTCTTACAAGGGTCCAAACACAACAAAATTAAGATAATAGAATATATGTAAATTCGGATCAACTAAACTTGGTTAATCCATGCATGACATATATTCGGTGATGGCAATGAATATGAATTTTAGGCCTTTTGGGTGAAGTTTATAGCCTGGAAATGAGAAAGTTCGTGAACACACATATGCTTATGATATCTGGCGTATCTTATCATGATTGAAGATTTATGTGGTCTCTATAGCGTCTGGTGTTCTAAAAAAAATCAATTTTGATTGGATAATCACCGGCCGGATACAAGTGTAATCAACAAATTGCGTCTTTCTCAACTTGTTTCAAGATAGTTTAGCTATTTAAACCTGAAGAATGGGATGTTCTCTATTCTCGCTGTCAAAATATCTTTTCTAAACATTTGACAAAATCTTAACCTTTCATAAAATTAAAATATAAATATCATATTTGTGCTTAAACAAGTTTAAAAAATTCCTACGACTCCTAGCAAAACTTTTAAAGAGAATGGGAGCAGTTCACAGGTATATATCTCTATCAATTTCATCCATTCACAAAAATATAACAATAAAAATAATAAAATAACAGAGAGAGAAGAAAAGTCATCAAGAGTGCCGACCTATCTATGAGCACTTGCATCGAAGAAGCTTCTCCTGATATTGCATGCATATGGGGGTCAAAAAGCTGGTGAATTAATTTCAATGGTCTTTGAATTTGATTTGGTTATCAAATCCTTCCATACTTCATTGGTTTTTGCACGTGACATGCACGTGTACATTTAGTAGGAAATTTCTACGTGTAGTCTGTCCATGCATTCATAGTCCCTGCTAATCCAACGGTGGATGTGAAGGTAAAATAGAGGCCCACATGTTTGTGTTGGTTTGATGTGTGATGTATGGCTTGAACGCAATAATAGAAGGAAAAATAGCAGGCGGTACTATTAGAAAAAGGTTCCTGGCCCGACTATCCATATGTAGATACAGAGGAGGAAATGAATAAAGAACAAAAAAAACTATTTACATTCCATATAGCTTGTCTTGGTTTAAATTAAAATATTACATTACATCTCCAATTTGATCATATCTCAAGACGTACTGTTGGATTATTATGATATCAAATATATTTCCGTAACTCAAACAGAAACTCCGAAGTTATGATAAGAATTAAGCAAAGGGTGATAACTAAAAAATATATATGTCATTTCCCCCCCTTCAAAAAGACGAGGAGCGAGAGCGGACGAGACCTGCAACGTATTCACACCGAGAAACACTCCTTTCCAACATGAAAACGCTAAGCGCCTGTATAAGCAGTAAAGAAAAATATATTACAAGAATTTAAAGTTTATAAAATATCCAACAATATTTATTACAAATCAAGTCCAAATGTATACAAGTGTTTCACAAACAAAAAAAGAAGTAAGGATATAAGTGGCATTAAAACGAAATCTCGAACGGTGCATACTGAATTGATAACTAATGACCGGCTTGAGAAGTTAGTTGGTCGAAATCCTCCTTTGTCGGCTTGACCTTATATTGAGCCTCGTATTCTGTCTCGAAGTCATCTAACACAATGTCGTCTGATGACATTCCCAAGAAAAAGAAAGAAAACAAAGAAGAAAAAGAAATGCCGTCAGCGAACTAAATTTCGGTAAGTCCCTAGTTAAAAAGAATACAACTTTAAAATAAATAAAATACGGTATGGAACAATAACACAAACATGAAGATAAAAGCAGAAAATCAATAGAGTGCAGATCAATAAAGTCAGGCATAAATCTATCAGGAAATATATAAAATAGCGTATCATGATATTAGTTATTATTGTGTTTTAAGTTATATGCTCAAATTGTGAGAGTTTTACATGTAACGAGAATGTTCTGTTTCCCCTTGGAATAGCAGAAACACGGATTCAAGAGATTCATAAGTTGGTAATGTATTGTCCCGTAATACCCAGGACCATGACGATCATGTTTGACCCTTACACTTAAATACCCCCATTCTTCGAGTTACCTCATCCCTATGATATTCTTGATATTGAAGTGTGAGTGTGTGTGTGTGAACATACTAGAATTTATGCACGTGTTAATTAACAATTAATTATTTTTTGGAAGAGAGGAGAGAGACGATGTGGAGGGTTATATATATATATATATATATATATATATATATATAGGGAGAGACGATGTGTGTGTGTGTATTGGGAGAGAGATGGTGTGGAGGGTCCTAGATAAACAATTAATTATTTTTGGAAGAAGAAGAGGGGGGAGGGAGAAAGAGATGATGATGTGGAGGGCTTGAAAGGTGAGGGTTTTTCTTTTTTTTCCTTTCTTTTTTGAAAAAAAAAAGGGGAGGGGCCCCTCTGACCAAGACGTATTTGTATTGTATAATAGAATAGATATAGTAACATGAGTTCAATTTCACACATAAGGCATGCCATGTTCACGTGATTCATGAGATTCAAGATTTGTAATTCATGAACTTCATGATAAACACACGGTAATAATGATACATCAATGAAAATATAGTTCAGGCTCAAGTCTGTATATATATAACAAGTTGACAAGACATAAATTTATGAATGCTTAAAATAATTGTAGACAAATGTGAGATTCACAAGTGCACGGAGTCATGTATTCGCTGATTCATGTCAAGTTCAATATGCAATGCCAAATATTTTATACACACAGTATGAGGTTGTAATCATAACAATTGAATTTCAGACCAGAAATTAGTCACAAGTTCACATGCAGAAATGAACAATTTTGGTTTGGAATTAGAAGTTATTGCCCAAAGAGTAAATTATAGTTCAGGAAGTCGTGTAAATTACGAGTCTGAGTTTACCTCGATCGGGTTTCAGGAGAGGAAACTATGATTGTTTTCGTACTGCTGCATAGAGCATATTAGAGCAGATTTCAGAATACATGCACTAGTGGTGTTTTGCATTTCCGAGTAGATTCTATTCATTTTATGGTTTTAAATATTAAACAAGAAATGAGTGGTTGTGAGTCATGAACAATTCTCCATAAAATTATTTGGGTTACGATAAATAGAGAAGGAGTTATGGTTGTTTTATGACAGTTGCACAGATAATTTCTACTGTTGTCCAGATTCGACACAGTTTTAAAACGTAAATTAAGATGGTTTCCGTTAGTTTTCAATAAAATTAACCTAGCATAAATATGTAGCCAGCATCCTAAAATTATTCCAGAAATCAACGTTACTCCTTTTGGGTTCCTATGTTAGGCGTTATGGCCATTTTAGTTCAGATCTAAAACAGATTCTGCTAATGAGAAAAAATATGTTTCAAGCTTTACGGAAAAATAACGTACGATCCAACTTATCTTATGCTATGAATTTTGTACCAACCACGGGAAGATGTCATGCACCGTAGGTTAGTTAACTACGACAGAGCGGTCGCTGGATTATTACGAAATTATAATTACGGTTAAGATCCCCTATACGAAAGTATAGGGTATACCCGTGATATTGGGTATAAAAAAGAAAACACACACATAGATATTCTCATTCATTCTAAATAAATCAAATAATAAGGTGCACCCGTGATATGAGGTGCACTGAGAAATAATCAACATGAATATGATGCACTCGTGATATGAGGTACATCGAAAACATAATGTAAGCATGAATAAGATGCACCCGTGACATGAGGTGCATAAAAAATACAGTATAAACATGAATAGAAAAACATCCGTAACATGAGTTGTAAAGTTGCATACCAATGAATAGTCAAATCAAAACCATTTGCTTTTCATACGACTAAGATAAAAATTAAGGCTTCGCATAGAATCATTTTTAAAAAAGTTTAGGGGGTTTTTCTCTCTAGAAATCTCCCAAAGGCAAAATTAAAGCTTTTCATAAAAAAATTCCCTTAGGGATTTTCATAAAAATTCCCCTAAGCAAAATTAGAGCATTTCATAGTGTAATCCCCAGTCCCTATATGCAATTAGCGTATTTTAATAAATAAGTCTCCAGGTATTTCCTCAAAATTTACTACAAATTTTCCGTATTTTTATAAGGGTCACTTACAGAATTTACTTGTTGATATTTATAATTACTTTAAGTATTTTAAATAAAACCCTAATCCCTTCATTGTATCTTGGTTTCTTTTATAACCCTAACCCTATTTTCTAATCTCCATTTTCTTTTATAATTCCCTTAACCCAGCCCAAGCCCAAACCCTCACTCCCCTTCTCTTTTATTATTTCCTTTTCTTTTTCATTTTTCCCGAACCCAGCCACTTTCCCCTCTCTTCTCAGCCCGTCCCCCCCCCCAAACATCAGCCCACTTCCATTTTTCCCCTTACCAAAATTTATTTAAACAAATTTCCTAAACCCAGCCAGCCCAACAGAACAAATAAAAACCAAATATTTAAAATCCCCGAGCTGGCCCAGCCCATTCCCTCAAGCGCCCGAACGACCCGACCCGACCCGTTAGCACCCTTTTCTTCCCCACTTCGTTTCGTTTTCCCGCTCTCTTCCTCGCGTTCCCACGTCGCCTCGTCGCCACGAACCCCACGTTCCCGCTCCTCGAGACCACGACCGCGCGCGCCCGCGCAGCCTTCTCCACCCTGTCTCTCTAACTCTCTCCTCCCCCCTCACTCTTGTTTTCCTCTCGCTCTTTCCCCGTTTCCTCCCACTCCCTCTCTCGAACCCACCACCGCCGGCTGCCTCACCACCAACCACCTCGCCGCACCACCTACACCCCTCTTCACCAACTACCCAGAACCCCTCCTCCAGTGCCATGCCCCCTCACCTGTACACCAGAACCCATCGAGCCCCGAGCTCCTCCTCCGTCGTCGACTCCTCCTTCTACCGCCGACGAGACCCACAGCACCCCAGGATGCCACCTCCTCGCTACTGAGCTCAACACATCATCTTCTTCTCCCTTTCTTCACTGACCCGACTCCAACCACTGCCCCCACTTCCTCCTCTCGCCAGCAAATCACTCGAGCACATCACAGCCGCCACCTCCCAGCTCCCCGGCTGTCACTGTTGTCGCCACCTCTGTCACCCCTTCTCCCTTGCCGTCGATGAGCCAAGCCTAAACACTCTGTGTTGCTGACCCGAGCCGACAACTCACCTCTCCTATCCAAGCTGAGCCGTAGCCGCCCCTTTTGCCGTCGTTGTCGTCGTCATTGCCGCCGACCATCGTCAGCAGCCTTCTTCCCGAACTCCTCCCTACCATCACAACACCACCGCTGTCGCTACCTCTACGTCGCAGCCAAGCTTTAAGCATTCAAGCTCAAGCCAACCAGCCCCGTCATTTCATCGAACACCTATAACCATCGCTATCACCGTTGTTCGAGTTGCTGTCGTCATCGTTCAAGCCACTGCCTCGGTCTCTGTAGCAGTCACCGTCGTCAACGCAGCGGCCGTCGCAACGCCAGCGCACGCCCGTCGCACCCACCGAGCCATTGAGTCCAAGAAGCAAGATCCGACAAGGCTGAACATATGCTGCGTTCGTGACGCGATCGTGCCATTACCGCTGCCGTACCGTCATCGACACGTCTTCAGGCAAGTTTAATACTTGCTTCATGCTACTTTTATATTACAATTCAAATTACCCAAAAATTCCCGCATCTACTTTTCGTGTAAATTGTTATAAGTTAAGTGTTCGATATAAACCATGACCTACAAACCCAGTTAAATTGACGGCAACATATAACATGTGATGGAACGAGTTATAATGAATGTCCCTTGAGACTTTGGTACCAATACGATATCGTTTGCTCACGTAAAATGACGTCCTGATTCCTGTCGTAAAACCTGAAAACTTGCGGACATGCTAAACCGTAAAATTTATAATAAATTGTGGACAACCCGGATTTTAGCGTTCGATGGCTCGTATCGAAGCTAACTGTTTAACCTACAGTATTCTATAGTTGTTCTCTGAATTATAACTAATTATGATAGTGATAATTGCGGAGGATTACGATTATGGACTGCAGTCCAGAATGGAAATCCCGGTTAACCCCTGTTTCTAAACACCTGTATATTCCTGTTCGAATATGAGAATGCACGGAACTCTATATCGTTACATAGAAAATTGAGTTGGCTTTCTTAATCCACTAGTCTCACTAGATTCCTCAACTGTTTGATATTTTTAACTCATTTTCCAAGGTCGATACGTCTTGCTGAATTCTGCAGAGGCAGATTTCACACATCGAACATAACCTGTCCATAACTCCCTGTCGAGATAGTATATTGCTGATCCTCCAATTGCGGTGGAAACCTAACTGATATCTATAAATATTGTTCAACTATAGCGTCGCCTAAATACGATCCCAACTGGGATTAAAATGCGTTACGAAACGGACTTCCGATTCTGAAACCGGATTCCAGCAGTGAACGCTTAAAATGAAATGACCATATCTAGTGATCCGAAAACCCGATTAACATGAGACCAATTTTGATGGATAGATAATTAAACATACCGCCTACCCCCTTTTCATTGTTTCGCTAAATTTTGCTGTATGATTTATGATAAATTATGCAAGTGGTAAGACACCGACTGATGATATCTTTATCATGCCTTAATTACTGTATTCTCATCACATTATATGGATGTCATTGCATCGGTAACCTAGTGATCATGTGCATTACCCAGTGTTAGATATTAGTGTTTGATTGTGGCAAGTACGTTAGTATTTAAGTATGAATGGATAAGTGAAAGTAACACGTACTTGTACACAATCAGTGGACCCTATTGATTTATTGCATTGTCGACGTCTGTGGGACGTGTATAAGTGTGACTATAATTGGTATGAGAAGATTATGGAAGCACTTGTATGGGTGTCACAGGTAAGGCACCAAACACTGTCCATTTATCTTGGATATCAGTCGAGACATGCTTGATGGAAACCCTGTCTTCAGTTCTCGCGTAGACTTGTCATGGACCGACTGGTATTTGAGTTTATGGTTGGCGTTTGATGTAGACCACGAGATGTGGGGTAGTTTGAGTGTGAGTTCAACAGAATCTCGGAAGTCCCATGCCGGCACATACAGCGATTCTGGAGATATATGGGGATATTACTGATTATTAGTGAGCGACTCAGGCCCGTGTTCCCTTGTCCTTGGGTCCTATCCTTGGGTGGAGGATACTCACGAGTGGTTGACTCTCACACTTGGACTGACGATAGGCTTAGCGACATGTACAGTGAGACTTAGAGACTGATAGAGTTAGTGGCATTGACATGTATTGCTCACTGATTTCACATACCTGACATACTACTTACTGCCTTACTGTTTACCTGCTCTATTGGATATCTGCATTGGCTACTTCATGTTCACGTCTTTATTCTTCTGATTACTGTTACATATTCGTTATTATTGCACGAGTTCACATTTGTATCTACATATATATATATATATATATCGTGTCGCTCTGACGACCTGAGTATGCATGTTCAGAGTGAGAGATGGATCTAACTTGGACCAGGACCTGACGTACCTCGAGAACATCGCGGACTTCTTGATCAGCGACCCAGAGCTATACTTCCTTCATCCCCATCTGGTTAGTTCTTTTGATTTACATACTGCATTTCTCATTACCTGTGGATCGTTCACTGATTACCTCATAGTGCTAGAAGCCGAAGTGTGACTACGGAGGGATATTTTCTCGACCGTAGGAGCATGGCTGGACTTGTCAACCCCTCGTATTCTGTATTTTGGGAAGCGGGGCGTGATACATAGAAATCTCCTATTTTGTTAAAATTAGATTTTCATGCAAGTAAACCAAGCCAATCATATTAATACCAGTAGAAAAAAATATACATCTTTTCTAGATTTTAAAAAAAACATTAAATCGGAAATGATATCATGACTCAGCAAGAATCTTTGTATGAAAACAGAGAGAGGGTGATAAAAAGAAAGAGGTAACTTACAAAGAGACAACTTTATATTTGTAACAAGTTGTCAATTCCGATATAGAGATAGTCTCGATTTAATTTCGAGTCCTCCGACGTTGGATTGATTGTTTCTTCTCCTTCATAGCACTAGTTTTAGGTTCTCTATAAAGAGTGAGAGGAAAATATTGAAGGAGGCAAAGGAGGAGAAAAGAAGATTAGTATTTAAGGAGGTTGGGGTTTATATGTATAACTAGGGTTTAGAGTTTTTAGGAATCAAGGCTATGATTATATTGTGTTGAATTGAGCGACTTCGAAAGGGTTTTCTAAATAAACATAGGTTTTAAATTAATAAAAAAATAATTTACCTCTTTACAAAAAAAACAATTAATCTTTTTTTTCTCTTTTTAAGAATGGTTTTAAAAAGTTTAGCGAGGTCTTAATAAATTCTATCCCTTTTTGAAAAAAAATATTAATAAATATTTTATATTATAACAATTCTTTTCTTTTCTTTTAAAATAAGATTTCATAATGCAAAATATTTAAAAATAAAGAAATAAATTTATGACAGCTGTGAGTCATGAACGATTCCCCATAATTATTTGGGTTACGATAAATAGAGAGGGGTTATGGTTGTTTTATCACAACTGCACAGATGATTTCTGCTGCGGTCCAGATTCGACACGCTTTTAAAACGTATATTAAGATGGTTTCCGTCAGTTTTCAATAAAATTAACCTAGGATAAATATGTAGCCAGCATCCTGAAATTATTCTAGAAATCAATGTTACTCCGTTTGGGTTCCTATGTTAGGAATTATGGCCATTTTAGTTCAGATCTAAAACAGATTCTGCTAATGGGGAAAATATGTTTCAAGTTTTAAGGAAAAATAATGTACAATCCAACTTATCTTAAGCTATGCATTTTGTACTAACCACGGGAAGACGTCATACACCGTAGGTTAGTTAACTACGGCAGAGCGGTCGCTGGATTATTACAAAATTATAATTACGGTTAAGATCTCCTATACGAAAGTATAGGGTATACCCGTGATATTGGGTATAAAAAAAGAAAACACACACAGAGATATTCTCATTCATTCTAAATAAATCAAATAATAAGGTGCATCCGTGATATAAGATGCACTGAGAAATAATCAACATGAATATGATGCACTCGTGACATGAGGTACATCGAAAACATAATGTAAGCATGAATAAGATGAATCCGTGACATAAGGTGCATCAAAAATACAATATAAACATGAATAGAAAAACATCCATAATATGAGTTGTAAAGTTGCATACCAATGAATAGTCAAATTAAAACCATTTGCTTTTCATACGACTAAGATAAAAATTAAGGCTTCACATAAAATCATTTTTAAAGCTTTTCATAAAAAATTCCCTTTTCATAAAAGTTCCCCTAACCAAAATTAGGGCAGTTCATAGAAATCTCCTTTTTTTTTTATTAAAATTAGCAAGTAAACCAAGCCAATCATATTAATACCAATAGAAAAAAATATACATCTTTTCTAAATTTTAAAAAGAAAACGTTAGATCGGAAATGGCATCATGACTCGGCAAGAATCTTTGTATGAAAATGGAGAGAGGGTGATAAAAGGAAAGAGGAAACTTACAAAGAGACAACTTGATATCTGTAACAAGTTGTCGATTCCGATATAGAAATGGTCTCGATTTAATTTCGAGGCCTCCGATGTTGGATCGGTGGTTTCTTCTCCTTCATAGCTCTAGTTTTAGGTTCTCTACAGAGAGTAGGAGGAAAATATTGAAGGAGGTAAAGGAGGAGAAAAGAAAATTAAAGTTTGAAGAGGTTAGGGTTTATATGTATAACTAGGGTTTAGAGCTTTTAGGGATCAAGGCTATGATTATATTGTGTTGAATCGAACGGCTTTGAAAGGGTTTTCTAAAGAAACATAGATTTAAAATTAAGAAAAAATTAATTTACCTCTTTACAAAAAAAACAATTAATCTTTTTTTTCCTCTCTTTAAGAATGGTTTTAAAAAGTTTAGCAAGGTCTTAATAATTTTTTTCCCTTTTTGAAAAAAAATGTTAATAAATATTTTTAATTATAACAATTCTTTTCTTTTCTTTTAAAATAAGATTTCATAATGCAATATATTTAAAAATAAAGAAATAAATAACTTGAAGAGGCTGAGATTTGGAACTCAAGACCTGTGAGATAATAATGCAGCTTCTCAATCAATATGATACAAGCAATGATCATGTATATATTCAAAAAGAAATGATTATATATATAATTTCATAAGAAAGGATCTTATTATATAAAAAAGGAGTACATGGATTTTAAGGCCGTTACAATATAGGTCAATTGCCGGTAGCTAAAAATGGTCAATTGACATGGTGTATTAATAGGCCAGCATTGTTTGATTTAAGACCAAGTAGGAGATACTCCTAAAATGAAGCGGCTACAAGTTGCATTAACCCAATCAAATTTTCAAAATAAACAAATAATTTCTCATATATAGCGTATGCTTTATTATATATTCTACTTTATATATTCTACTTTTAGTATAAAGAAAAAGAAATCATACGACATATATATACCTAATGCATTACATCCGGCCAAAAACGGAAAAGATATAACTTTCTTAAAGAATAAGAACACATTCGGCCACCATGAGTTCTTGATAAAAACCACAATTAATGTTGATGTCTCAATTAATTATCGAATATTGCTCTCAAGGTGCCCTTGATCCTAAGGCACCCTATGTCACTTGCTCGCTGCATGAGGCAGAGCCAAGTAGATTGGATTCCAACAACCAACACCAACAATTTCCCTTTTCCAAATATTTAAACCTCATGCATTTCTTTGTTATATATTTTATGTTATATTTTTTTATTTTTCAAATACTTAAGAAATCTATATATAATATATTTCATTCAATGTCCCAAGCTATGAGCTTCATATATTTGATGTCAAGTCACATGCTAATACGTCACTTGTAGCTGAGATAGCCAAGAAGATTAAATCTACCAACACCAACTATTTACCTTCCAAATCCTTAACAACTCATTTCTAAGCGATAATCGATCTTTTCCCCACTTTTGAGTAAAATAGTAATTATCATTTTTGAATAAATATATTATATTTTATGATTATAACTAGTGACCATATATTGAATTATTGTAGTATTAATTAAGTAAATGTTAGTGAATGTCAACGCTTTCAAACTATATTTGACATTCGACTAGAAAATTATTTATCTTTATATACCCATGCATGTAGGTAGTATTAACTCATTTCCCTAAATTCACTACTTTATTAGTTGTAAATAACTTGAAGAGATTAACCATCACGGATTAACTTTCAGCTTTATATCGATACCACATTAGACAAATAAACTATTTAATAGAATAACGTTGAAACTGAGTCTCTGTTATTTATTTGCAATATTGTAAATAATTCCTTATCATTTATATGCATGGACATTATTCAAAAATATGTTAGTAATTCTATAATAATTCATAAATTTAAGGGAGGCCCTTTTTAAAATAAAAAAAGCTTTTAATGATAAAGATTACTTCCTCCATTGTCTTTTAGGTGTCCAATTTTGGTTTTATTTTTCTTCCATTATAAATGTTCATTTACAACATCAATGCTAATTTTTATGTTATTGATACAAATTTAAATTTTGATCCCTGGCCCTTATTAATATTGATACCAAGAAGGAAAAAGATGAGAGAGATATAAATGGATGCTGAGGTAAACTTTAAATGAGGATATATATATAGTAATTTAGCATCAACCATATCATATGTAAGCTTAAATGACATAGTAGTTTTTCAAAAAAATTCTTAAAGGAGATGCAAAACCAAAATTTGGGCACTCAAAAAGGGAAATGGAGAGAATAAAAAGCAAGTAGATATAGTAATTAACCTCTCGAAATCAAGGACCATATTATTTGTCCAATAACCATTAGTAAATGAACCCTAGAAGACATAATCCAACTCCATGTGTTAACCCATGTGTTTTGGTTGGAATATTTTGGATGCATGCATGCATGCATGAACCAAGTCAAGAAGAGACATCAACCCTCGTCTTGTCATCGATCAACTGCCATACTCCAACCATAACATGAGATCTATATACGCACAACTATAATTAATTAAGGCGCCGCCATCTTGTATTAATTATATGAGTTGATTTGTATTTATTTGGACTTTGCAATTGGCATGCCCAATGATTATCCACAATTTGTTGACTTAATTATTTTCCTATACGAATATGTACGTAATTCATGATACAATATTATTAATTCTCATTGATCGTACGCGTTAACGTGTTAATATGGTAATAATATGCAAACTCATGCAAGAAACACATGGACGTAACTTGTTTCTATTAGCTAAGATTGTCCCATTTTTTTTTGCGTATGTCTTGAGATGATCTTTTCATATCGGGCAAGATCATATTATAACTCTATTAGCACCGAAATTCAAACACCCGGCCGATCAATAATTTGAATCCTCAAAAATGCTGGGGATAAATAAAATCATTTAGGGTTACATTAATGAAGAAGGCATAATATTGTTGACTAATAGTATGGCATCTTAGAGTTTTGTACTCACTCCATATAAAGATGAAAGTTCTTCATGAATTTACAAAGTCGTGTGGGGAATATCAATGCATGTTGCTAGCTGTTTTTATTGAGGGGGAGGGAGGGAGGGAGGGAGAGGAACTTTCATTGGATGTGCTCAATATTCAAATATTTTGGAGATAAAAAAATTGATCATCAGAAATCAAATTAAATGAAACATTGAATTTGCTATCAAGTGGAGTGGGGGTTTGGGGGGGGGGGGGGGGGCGAGGTGAGAGATAAGGGCCACCGATAGAATTTATTGCAGATATTTATGTATGTAAGGCAGCCATAACTATTAATTAGTACGTGCATTAATTTATGGATGGGTAATGGTGTAAAGTTTGTCAATTTCATCATGACCGTCATTGCGCATACCATGTGGTGTCATTGCTGAAATTTAGAAACCGAGTCAGATTTCAAAATCTGCTCCTAAGAATCGGTTTTCCTTCGAATTATTCAAGGCAGGTAGGGACGGAATTAGGGTAGGACTAGCAGGGATCTCGGTCTCGACAAGCCAGCCTCCCTAGCAAGTTAATGATATATATACTACCAATCGGTTGCTATATATCACTATACATATATACACCAGGATAAAGCTTTTAACAAGTGAAGAGTTAGCTTAGTGTTAAATACATAAGTTAATACCCCTGAGTTGTACGGTCTTCGGACATCATGGAGAGTGTTTTTTGCCACCCTATTAAGATAGAATGTGCATCGCTTGTCGGGCATATTACAGATTCCCCCTGTCTGGAGTAGGCAGGGCTTTATTGATTATAGAGATCCAAATCTCCGGCAACCGCGGACTAACCTGCCGTTAATTACCCCTCTCTTTTGAAAGGGGAAACCTCTGATTAACTGTAAATCCCCAGTTCCGTTATATTTCCTATATCGAAAATTTTAATTCCAAATTAAATTTCTTTCAAATTCCCAAATTAAATTCCTAAATATATTCCCAAAACTCTTCTATTTCTTTTTCCTTTTAAACCTTAATCCAATTTCCCATATATATTTTTTCAATTTTCTATTTCCCTTTTTTCTTTAACCCTAGTCCATTTTCGAGCCCAGCCCAAACCCATGCCCTTGACCCGACCCAACCCGATCCCCACTACCTCTTCTTCCTCACTTCTTTTTCCCCTCCTCTTTTCCCCAGCGTTCTCCCGCCGTCCTCACAACCGCTTCCTTGCGACCCACTCCACGCCGACGTGACCTCGACGCCTCACCTCCGGATCACCTCCCTCTCTCTCACTTTCTCTTCCCTCCTCATATCCTTCATTCTTCTTCTTCTCCTTTTTCTACGAGCCCCTTCCCCATCTCACACCATCGCTGCCTCCTCCGTCGACCTCGTCGCGGCAACCTCCAGCCACCCTCTTCCTACAATCGAGCCCGCCACACCACTCCTCCCGTGAAACCCATCTCCACCAACCTCCAACTCCTCTTACCGCCGAACACCCCACAACGCCTGCCCTACCTTCTCTCGCTGGCTGTCGGGACCCGGTTCTTGCTCACAGAGCAAAATGCCACACGGAACAAAGTGCCACACCAATTGTCATGCTAAGGGGGCGGGGGGCTACCTCTTGAATCCGTGAGGGCTACCTCTTGAGTCCATGAGACCCACTGTAGAACAATGGGGAATTTTCGGAACACATTCCGAAAGAGGACCGAATTGTATTATAAATGTAATGATACCATCCTCGATTACAGAGGCGCCTTTTAAGTGAATCGGCACTACAGGAGCTTGAGAACTCCGTAATTAAGCGTGCTCGGGCCAGAAAAGTCTTGAGATGGGTGACCTCCTGTAACGTTTTAAAAAAAATCGTTTAGGCTAATTGTCCGATAATCTGTAATATAACTCGTATTTTCCGTAAAACTTAATTATAATTATTTTTTAACATTGACTTAATTATACCTATTTTAGCTATGTAATTGCCAGTATTTGGTATTTAATTAGTCACTTATAAATTTCTAGTTTACTTAAATATTTTTCTTAATTTATTATTTTAAATATTATTATAAGCTTTCACTTATACGTTTAATTAGTGAAGCGTGGCTTATTAGGATGATTACTTGTGAGTGTGGCCATTAGTTCGCTAATCCGTGAAGTGTTGCGCCAAAATCCCATTGGTTTGCTTACTAGATTTTTGGAATAAATAAATTTTAGTCTGGCTTGGGGGTTATGGTGATCTACAATTCATTTCCTATGTTATATAGTGTGTTGTGAATGCGCGATCGGTACGATCGGGTTCTAGGCTTGGTGGTTGTCACGTATAGCGACCCTAGTTAAGGTTGTGACGATGTCGTACGCGTTTTGTACACCCAGTGCACACAAGTCTAGGTTGAGGACGTTTATTCTTTCGTATCGTTGTCCTCGTATCTTCTCAGAGTTTTAGCCTCATGTATTGTGTTTGTGTAATTCTAGGATCAGTTGCGGAGGCGTCGGACGCGGCGCGGAAAGGCAAGGCTGTGATCGGATCAGATTAACCGATGCATCCGGACGAGTAGATGTACACATCTATGGGGGGTCGTCTGGATGGCGCGAGGCGCCTGATAGTTAGGATTACTAGTGGTGTTTGTATCTATATGCGTAGTCTCCTAGTCATTCATCTCATTGCATTGCATCATCTCATATACGTTTGATATTATCTCATAGGACGCTTGCACAATTACCATTGGTCCATATTGCACGTGCGCTATTCATGCGAACACACACGCCTTTGGTAATTGCTATGCCACGAACACTATAGAACTTGCTTAAATCAGTATCTAAAACATTTGCATCATATATGATATGTAAATTAGTAGTTGTATATTCACTTCATCAAGATCGATACGTAGGATGGCTAGCCATATATACATACCTCATTGCATCATAATTCATGCATAGTTTCTGGTCATACATCGCATGGTATATACTATCGTATCATAAACATCCATCATCACCGACATATTTACATATTGTGATTCTTCTTGAGAATTTCAGTACTTATGAGATTTCTGGATTTTGGGGGAAAACTGCAAGGATTTTATGAGCTTATTACCATTTTAGAAAATGTAAGTTGTGGTTTTCTCGTGATATGATGTATGTGTCGTCCATCATGAGTTTTCCTGATTTCTGTTGGTTTTCGAGACCCGATTCGAGGAGTAGAATGAACCATCTCGGATACATGGTGGGCCCGGTAAGGTACCCCGGGGCAAAAAGCTCGAGTTGTAGACGATGAGCCTGGCAGGGGCAGAGTACCTACCGGTGATGTCTGGCGCGGCGGATATCCGGAGGATACCGACCGTATTCGTGAGATTTGATAATATGGGCCGATCCGGACCGACGGAGCCCAAGATATTAAGACCTTGTGGCATGGGTGACCTCCTGGGAAATGGCCCCTGGTCGGGTCCGGTTTGCTCTAAACGACAAAACCGCGCGGTTTCGGCCAGAGCAGAAAATACCATCTGTACTAGGGCGTGGGGCGTTACATTTATGGTGACCCATGCAAGTCCCTCAGTAGTAGGTCTGTGGTTCGAGGACGAACCATTGTTCAAAGGTGGGGAGAATGTCAGGACCCGGTTCTTGCTTATGGAACAAACAGCCACACGGAACAAAATGCCACGCCAATTGTCATGCCAAGGGGACCCGGTTCTTGCTCACGGAACAAAATACCACACGGAATAAGGTGTCACGCCAATTGTCATGCCAAGTGGGCGGGGGCCACCTCTTGAATCCGTGGGGGCCACCTCTTGAGTCCGTGAGACCCACTGTAGAACAATGGGGAATTTTCAGAACATATTCCGAAAGAGCACCGAACTGCATTATAAATATAATGATACCATGCTCAATTACAGATACGCCTTTTAAGTGAATATGCACTACATGAGTTTGAGAACTCCGTAGTTAAGCGTGGTTGGGCCAGGGAAGTATTTGGATGGGTGACCTCCTGGGAAGTGGCCCCTGGTCGGGTCCGGTTTGCTCTAAACGACAAAACCGTGCGGTTTCGAGCAGAGCGGACAATACCATCTGTACTGAGACGTGGGGCGTTACATTTATGGTGGGCCATGCCGGTCTCTCAGTAGTAGTTCTGTGGTTCGAGGACGAACCATTGTTCAAAGGTGGGGAGAATGTCGGGACCCGGTTCTTGCTCATGGAACAAACTGCCACACGGAACAAAATGGAACGCCAATTGTCATGCCAAGGGGACCCGGCTCTTGCTCACGGAACAAAATACCACATGGAAAAACGTGCCACGCCAATTGTCATGCCAAGTGGGCGGGGGTCACCTCTTAAATCCGTGGGGTTACCTCTTGAGCTCGTGGAACCCACTGTAGTTAGATGGGGAATCTTCGGAACACATTCCGAAAAAGTACCATATTGCATTATAAATGTAATGATACCACCCTCAATTACAGAGACACTTTTTAAGTGAATATGCACTGCAGGAGTTTGAGAACTATATAGTTAAGCGTGCTCGGGCCAAGGAAGTCTTGGGATGTGTGACCTCCTGGGAAGTGGCCTTTGGTCGGATCCGGTTCGCTATAAAGGGACAAAACCGTGTGGTTTCATTCAGAGCGGACAATACCATATGTACTGGGGCGTGGGGCGTGGCCCCTGGTTGGGTCCGGTTCGCTCTAAAGGACAAAACCGCGTGGTTTCGTCCAGAGCGTACATGTCACGCCCCGCTCCCGGTGTACGGGCAGAAGGCGCGACTGGCCGCTACGTATTTACTCTGAAGTAAATACGCTAAGCATAACTAAGCAATATGAAAGAAATATACACAAGAGACAATTGTAATGAAACATCAACTTTATTTATTAACATTCTTTTATACAATGCATGAAAAAATACAACTGAATGAAAGCAATGCCTAAACAGTGGCATAACAGAAATGAAAAGTACTGAAATAAAAATGTGTACAAAGAAACTAGAGCTCTGGATCGAAGGCAAGCCGGTCCAAGTCTTCAGTGCTAGGCTTGATCTCTGGAAGGTACGAATCACCTAACGACATTCAAAGAAGAAAGAGAACGAATGTCGGCAGCGAACAATCTCTTGGTAAGTCCCAAAGATAAGGGAGAAATAGAAAAGACAGAGAGTAAGAGAGAGAGTGTAGTTTTTACAGTTGTATTATATTGTTATATTGTTATATTGAATGTTAACGCTGTTATTTGTAGCTTAGTATAGAAAGATGTCAGTGTATACGAGAGGAGTCTCTAGATGCCAGAGACTAGAGGCACGTGTAGTACAAGGAACCGTTTATGCCACGGTACAACAGCAACGGAATATAGGTTAGGTGTATTAAATCTTACAGTCTCGTGCCACTTCTAACACCTTCCGTACCAATCTATCCCTTCAACCTCGCGAAGTATTGTATTGTATTGTAACTTGTATTGTTTTGTATAGATGGATGACTTGCCGAAACCATGATATCGGTAAAGGGATGTAACTGGAGAATCATGGATGTAACTGGAAAATCATGTAAATGGAAGTATATCCATGGTTCGGTTCGGTCAATATAGATTGAATAGTTTGATCCGATTGATTATATGGATTCATGGATTCATATTGGGTTGTAGATTGTAGATTGTACTTGAATCATATTCAAATCAGATTATTATAATGAGACTCAGTCTGAATCAGAACAATTAGAAAAGAAATTGAAGTCCTGAATTAGGTTTTGATGTCATCGGTAACCGCTGCACATGGGCGGCAGGATTTGTGTTTTTTTCAAAGACGATTACCGTGTTGATAACACCGTTGTTAAGTTGTCTACCTTAAATAGGCAAGCACCCACTTCTCCGGCTCCCTGAGGCTCAAGAGATTGGTCCAGCTTAAACCTATATTTATTAGGGTCCTTAGGGTAATTTATATAACTTGAGGGGGTTTAATGTAAAAATACTTTTGTATAATTTTCAAAATACACCCAAAGTATTTAATTATCGTATTTAGAGTTGTCATAGATTTAGATTTTATATTTGTGATATTCCTAGTGAAAATAACCTAATTTCATAATATATTTGTAATATTGAATTTGTATGGAATTAATAGTATTTTAATGTAAATTGATTCTTATGATTTTTAGAAAAAAAGTTAGAATATTTATATTATCACAAAATAGATATTTTAATGATACATATATACATATTTATATAAAAATAATTTTAATATATATTATATCTTTAAAAATCTCATTGTCTTAAGATATTTGTATTTTAAATCTTTCGAGACCGAATGCTCCTTGCGGAGGTCTACATCTCGCACTACTAAGCCCAGAGATGTGCGATAATCCGCACCATCCCAGTCGGATTCCCCAAAATGGGTTGTAGCGGCGCTTTGCAAAGATTTATAAAAAATACGAATTCTTATAGAAAACGATTTTAATAGTTAGTGGTATTTATATGTAAAATTCGTTTTCCCGTGTTCTATGTTCCCGAAAGGTATTGTGCTATGTTGCATATGAGTGTGTAAGGAGGTAGGTCATTATCTCGTGATCTACTTAAAGGTATAGCAAGATTGTGATGTTTTAATGTCGAATTTAAACTACATGGTATTTTAGTGAAAAAGTACGATAACAATTGAAATAGAAATCTTTTTGATATGCAACTTGTTCAATATGACTTGTTAATGTTTAATAGTCAACATGTAAGAGTTTAGTATGATTGTATTTAAGAAATTGTTGAATTTTTAGGAGGAACCGAATCGGAAATCAGATTAACTCCGATTCCGTCGGGTTTTAGTAATGTGAGTTTTTAGAAAAGAATGGAGAAGAGGGAGGTGGGACTTACGGGTTTAGAGCTTAGAAGAGAGGAAGAGAGAATGGTAGGAGGCGCCGGTGCGTCGTTTCGTCGCCGGAAGCTCCTAGGGTCATCGTCGGAAAATCGACGGAGCTTCGCCCTTCGCTAACTCTAAAAGTACACTAAACTTCTATGGATTTCTTGAGAGTTTTGATCAAAATTTTGGAGTAAGGGAGTGTGTTTAGGAGTTGTATTTATAGGGTAAGGCTGGCATTTAGGGTAGGTGAAAGGGTGTAAAGGAAAAATGTATTAAATTGTAATAAAATGTATTAAAATGGAGTAATTAGGGTTTTAAAGAGTCTCTGGTACTGGTCTAAGGAAATAAAGTATGCAGGAGTACATGGGAGGTGAAGAGGCCTAACTTTGATGTTGGGGACTCGTCGGTCCGGCCGAGTCCGGCCGGCGGCGGCGGCCCGTCGCCGGCCGATTCGGCCGAGTTCGGCCAAGTCAGGCGTCCAGAGTACTCCCCGTCGCTTCATTAACCCCCTGGCACAGTTTGTTTTATTAGTGTAGTGGGGTTTTATGGGTTTAGCACGTGTAGACTCTTGAAATTCTAAAAATATTAAAATAAAACAATATTAAAAATAATGTGGGGGTATGGAATTTGAACTCCGGTGGGTTGGTTCAGCGGTGCAAGGTATTACCAATGAGCTACAAGCTCTTTCTTGCTATTAAAAAGCAAAACAAATTTATAACTTGTGCTCAGACAAAAATACCCCTTTCTGTAATTTTGAAAAAATTGTACAGAAAGTTGTACAGGAAATTTAGGGTTGTTACATTCTACCCTCCCTATAAAAATTTTGTTCTCGAAATTTGTAAAAGGAAAGTGTAACAGATTCAGGAAAAGTTGATGACTGGAGTACTGATAGCGTGTGAAGAATAACAAAGTGGTGCAAGGGTTTGAGAATGTGGAAGTGAATTACTAGTGTTATCTTGGTCAACTGTCTCGGATTCTACGGCTGCGAAGGTGGAGGCTTGGCGTCTCGACACATTTTTCTGTGTATGCTGGTACATTGATGCCTGACTGGGTAGAGATGGTCCAGGTGGAGGTGATGCTGGGAGTGCAAGACGAGGTGCAGAAGCCTGGATAGCTGGCCGCTGCAGGTAGTTGGCGGGTGTGTGAGCTGAGTTGCGTATATAGGGACAGTTTCCAATTCTATGATCGGATACGCCACAAACTAGGCACAGGCCTTTTGCGCGCCTACAATTCTTCCACAAGTGTTCTTTTCTCCTTCAGTAGTAGCAGAAGTCTGGACTCGACTGGTTAATTGCTTCTTTCTGTCTCTTAGGTTCAGAAGGTTGTATAAGATAGGCTCCTCCTGCCATCTGGATGGCAGAGCGCTTTATACCGGTTGCTTCTGCTTCTGATCGGTTCACTAATATAGCAGTCTGCTGCTGCAGTCCAACCAGGAGGTTTCGGATTTCCTCAAGCAGAACCGTTTGCTCGTTGAGCGGAGCAGGGACGGCAGGTGTGAGTGGTAGTGGTGGAGGTGTGTTGTTGACATTGGTGCTGGTGTTGTTCGGGGAATCCATAAGCTTGAAAGAAAAATTTAGGTTAGGACAGAATCAAAGTATATGATTCAAGGAATATGAAATTGTAAGATTCAAGGAATATGAATTGTAAAGAATGTTTTAGTTGTTGGTTCTTGTATTATATTACTTAGGTTGTTCATGCAGAACAGAACTGCATGGTAGGGTTCCATACAGCTCTGACATGCATGGGCCACCAACAAAACCTGTCACTTCCCGCTCCCGGTATACGGGCAGAGGGCGCGACTGGACGCTATGTATTTACTCTGAAGTAAATACGCTAAGCGTAACTCAGCAATATAAAAGAAATATACACAAGAGACAATTGTAATGAAACAACTTTATTTATTAACATTCTTTTGTACAATGTATGAAAAAGTAAATACAACTGAATGAAAGCAATGCCTAAACAGTGGCATAACAGAAATGAAAAGTACTGAAATAAAAATGTGTACAATGAAGCTAGAGCTCTGGGTCGAAGGTAAGCTGGTCCAAGTCTTCAGTGTTAGGCTCGATCTCTGGAAGGTCCGAATCACCTGACGACATTCAAAAAAGAAAGAGAAGGAATGTCGTCAACGAACAATCGCTCGGTAAGTCCCAAAGATAAGGGAGAAATAGAAAAGACAGAGAGTAAGAGAGAGAGTGTAGCTTTTACAGTTGTATTATATTGTTATATTATTGTACTGAGTGTTAACGCTGTTGTTTGTAGCTTGGTACAGAAGGATGCCGGTGTATACGAGAGGAGTCTCTATATGCCAGAGACTAGAGGCACGTGTAGTACAAGAAACCGTTTATGCCAAGGTACAACAGCAACGGAATATAAGTTAGGTGTATTAAATCTTACAGTCTCGTGCCACTTCTAACACCTTCCGTACCAATCTACCCTTTAAACCCCGTGAAGTATTGTATTGTATTGTTTGTGTTGTATTGTAACTTGTATTGTCTTATATAGATGGATGACTTGTCGAAACCATGATATCAGTAAATGGATGTAACTGGAGAATTATGGATGTAACTGGAGAATCATGTAAATGGAAGTATATCCATGGTTCGGTTCGGTCAATATAGATTGAATAGTTTGATCCGATTGATTATATGGATTCATGGATTCATATTGGGTTGTAAATTGTAGATTGTACTTGAATCATATTGAAGTCAGATTATTATAATAAGACTCTGTCTGAATCAGAACAATTAGAAAAGAAATTGAAGTCCTGAATTAGGTTTTGATATTATCAGTAACCGCTGCACATGGACGGCAGGATTTGTGTCTTTTTCAAAGACGATTACCGTGTTGATAACACTGTTGTTAAGTTGTCTACCTTAAATAGGTAAGCACTCACTTCTCCGGCTCCCTGAGGCTCAAGAGATTGGTCCCGCTTAAACCTATATTTACTAGGGTCCTTAGGGTAATTTATAGAACTTGAGAGGGTTTAATGTAAAAATACTTTTGTATAATTTTCAAAATATACCCAGAGTATTTAATTATCGTCTTTAGAGTTTTCATATATGTAGATTTTATATTTGTGATATTCCTAGTGAAAATAACCTAATTTCACAATATAGGGTATTTAATTGTAATATTGAACTTGTATGGAATTCATGGTATTTTAATATAAAGTGATTCTTGTGATTTTTAGAAAAAAAGTTGGAATATTTATATTATCACAAAATAGATATTTTAATGATACATATATACATATTTATATAAAAATAATTTTAATATATATTATATCTCTAGAAATCTCATTTTCTTAAGATATTTGTATTTTAAATCTTTCGAGACCGAATACTCCTTGCGGAGGTCTGCATCTCGCACCACTAGGCCCAGGGATGTGCGATAATCCTCACCATCCCAGTCAGGTTCCCCAAAATGGGTTGTAGCGGCGCTTTGCAAAGATTTATAAAAAATACGAATTCTTATAGAAAACGGTTTTAATAGTTTGTGGTATTTATATGTAAAGTTTTGTTTTCCCATATTCTATGTTCCCGAAAGGTATTGTGATATGTTGCATATGAGTGTCTGAGGAGGTAGGTCATTATCTCGTGATTTACTTAAAAGTATAGCAAGATTGTGATATTTTAATGTCGAATTTAAACTACATGGTATTTTAGTGAAAAGGTACGATAACAATTGAAATAGAAATCTTTTTGATATGGAACTTATTCAATATGACTTGTTAATGTTTAATAGTCAACATATGAGAGTTTAGTATGATTGTATTTAAACAAAGGTTGAATTTTTAGGAAGAACCGAATCGGAAATCGGATTAACTCCGATTCCGTCGGGTTTTAGTAATGTGAGTTTTTAGAAAGGAATAGAGAAGAGAAAGGTGGGACTTACGGGTTTAGAGCTTAGAAGAGAGTAAGAGAGAACGGTAGGAGGCACCGGTGCGTCGTTTCGTCGCCGGGAGCTCCTAGGGTCGCCGTCGAAAAATCGTCGGAGTTTCGCCCTTCGCTAACTCCAAAAGTACACTAAACTTCTATGGATTTCTTGAGAGTTTTGATCAGAATTTTGGAGTGAGGGGGTGTGTTTAGGGGTTGTATTTATAGGGTAAGGCTAGGGTTTAGGGTAGGTGAAAGGGTGTAAAGAAAAAATGTAATAAAATGTAATAAAATAGAGTAATTAGGGTTTTAAAGAGTCTCAGGTACTGGTCTAAGGAAATAAAGTATGCAGGAGTACAGAGGAGGTGAAGAGGCCCAACTTTGATGTTGGGGACTCGGCGGTCCGGCCGAGTCTGGCTGGCGGCGGCGGCCCGAGTCGGCCGAGTCAGGCGTCCAGAGTGCTCCCTGTCGCTTCATTAACCCCCTGGCACAGTTTGTTTTATTAGTGTAGTGGGGTTTTATGGGTTTAGCACGTGTAGACTCTTGGAATTCTAAAATTATTAAAATAAAACAATATTAAAAATAATGTGGGGTGTGGGATTTGAACTCTGGTGGATTGGTTCAGCAGTGCAAGGTATTACCAATGAGCTACAAGCTCGTTCTTGCTATTAGAAACCAAAACAAACTTATAATTTGTGCTTAGGCAAAAATACCCCTTTCTGTAATTTTGAAAAAATTGTACAAGAAATTTAGGGTTGTTACAGTACAATACCATCTGTACTGGGGCGTCGGGCGTTATACCGACAAACCACTCCCACCACCGTCTCCGTCTCCTCTTACTGCAACCCGACCGCTGCAGTCGCCGCCGCCGAGCTTCCAACACCCCCTGCTCATCCTCGACTCCAACACCACAAACCCGAGCCGAGATGCCACCCATCGCTGTCTGCGCCATCTTCGAAGCCGAGTCTTGTGCTGCCCGTGCCGTGTGCTGCACCAGCACCGTACCCAGTAGTGCCTAGCACCACATCCAATACCGTATCACGCCGTACCATACCCGCACCATGGATCGAGCCAAGACCGTGTCACGCCCGCGTCATCACCATGCCCACTACTGTATCACGTCCGCGCCACGCACCGTGTCTAGTATCGCGTTGTCTCGTATGTCGAGACGAATCCTGCAAGTTGTGTCGCTACTATATCAGCGACCGAAGGCAAGTGAAATCTCCACTTGTTTATCATGCTATTTCAAACCTTAGTTATGAAATTTACTGTAATTAGATTTATCTATAACTGTAATTAGATAACAGTTCATTATTGAAATTGTGTAGCGAACCATAGTACCGTCTGGTTAATTGAAACCCGATTAGGGCTTATTATTTTGTAGTGATTTAAGTTTAAAATATTGAGAAAATCGTCACGAAATATCGCCCCAAAGAGACGATGCCAAATCTGGGTTTTACTGTACATGTCGTGATGTTAAATTAATATAAAATTAGATACATATCGGAATGTAATTTTTTATGACTTATATCGAAACCGACTCGATAATATAGAACTCCTATAGTTTATCCTTCGATACTGATAGGTCACTGCAACGAAAACTGACTTGGAATGCGCCTCTGGACTACAGTCCAGAACAGCATTCCATTTTGACATCTGGCTTTAAGTAAATGTGTAGCACTGTATGAACATGGAATTATGAGTAACCCTATATTGTTGTAAAGATAATCCCGTTAGCTACTATTTGCATTGGTTTCGTTTAATTTTATTACCGTTTGATATTTTAATTACAATTTAAACTGTCGAAGTGTACTGCAGTCCCAAGCAGGGACAGAACGTATACCCTGACCTTGAACAGAACGTAACTCCTAGTACACAGTGGATATTGTCAATCCGTCTGGTGCGTTGAAAATATAATTAATAGTTCTAAATATTACTCAACTGTAGTACTGCCTAATTATGATCCCAACAGGGTGAAAACATGTTACGAATTGTACTTTCAGTTTAGGAACTGAATTTCCAATGATGAAAACTTAAAATGAAACGACCGCATCTCGCAAGCCTGAAACCCGATTGATCTGGAATCAATTTTTCTGGATCTCTGTTTGAATTTATTCACTGCCTCTTTTGTAGCATCTTGTCTAATTACGATCATACGAATTAATATGTTTTTCTGAACCCGTAACGCACATTGTGTTTCACATCATACATGACTTGCTATATTGCATCATTCCCGTATTTTACCTGACCGTGATACCTTTAGTGACAACGAACGTTCATAGTGATTTATAGCAAACTTTGCATTGTCTAACGTGAGTGGTATTGGATTAGTTGTGTCAAGTGCGCCAGTGATAAAGGGTTGATTCGAGAAAGTGAACAGTTCAGTGAAAGTGAGTAAGACAGTGATTTGACGCGTGCTTGTATACAATTAGTCATATACATAGTTGTTGCGGCCTGGGGAAATGGGGAAATCAAAGTGGAATCGAACTCGTATTTAGCGTGGTACAATAACTCAGAGGATGATCATTCGATGTTATATATATATTAGGTCGTGGGTCTACCGGCACGACTGTAGGGTATGTCCCGGATAACAGTGGACTGTAGTCTCAAGTATGTACGGGACCCTTTTTAAACACGAGCATCCTTTCTACCGATTGATTTCATTTGACTTAGCGACTGGTAGGTAATGACATACATATTGCGCGGATTGCTGACATGATACATATACCGTTCTGTTCATTTTCATTTGATATTCATTATTCTCATGTTTATGTATTCTGCCGCACATTTCATGTTTAATAATATTGTACACACACTATATATTTATTGCTATATGTGTCGTCCTGACGAGCTGAGTGTGCATACTCAGAGGACGAAGTGGACCCAGCCCAAGAGCAGAACCAACCATTCGAGATCACGGAGGTTTAGACCGCGACATCAGCGCCATCGCCTTTTTCTTGTTATAAGAACACGGTTATTTTTTTGGTTAGTTATTCCTTTCATGAAAATAAATATATCCCGAACTTTGTTATTTTAATATAATAAAGTTGTGAACTATGATTTTCTTTACTCTAGTGCTGTGTTTACTGATTATCATGTAATACTAAAAGCCGAAGTGTGACTACAACGGGATTATTCTTTAACTGTAGGAGAATGGCTGGCCTTGTCACCCATCGTATTCCGTATTTTGGGAAGCGGGTGTGACATTAACAAATCAAACAGATCATGCGATCTCGAAGTGCGCACCTAGCAAGACGCGCATCTGGACTGGCGTGCGACTTGGCTTGATATCCATCCAACGGGATGCGCACCCAGCCAAATGGGCAACTAGTAGGTGCAAGTAGGGTCGAAATCCAATGGAGCAACAGTCCAAAAACTTAAAGACTTTAATTTTTGAAGATCAAAAGGGGCTCTTTTCCCCTTTTTTTTTGATGCCTCCTGACATGCGTATTTGGATTTAATTGAAAAAAAAAGGATGATTGAGAAAGAGACTTGCGCAATAAAAGGTGGCTCAAAACTCAAGATTTGTTTTTGGGGAATCAAAATTAAGATTAGTTATCAAATCATCATGCGAGTATTTTATAGGCTTACATTTTTTACATTTAACCTCATGGGTTGTACAAAAATTAGCTTATTGCCTATTAAAAACAAAAATTACGTTTAGTATTTCTCTCTTTTCTTTTCTTTGGCCGACCCCCTCTTCATGCTTGGGCTTGACTTGGGCTCGGGTTTGGGCTTGGCCCCACTTGGCTTTTGATTTTAATTTTGGTTGATTTTTGAATCTGGCAATGGGATGCAAATTTTAACCCCAACACATCATGATAATCTGCTCTGTCTACACTCAGTGCGTGCGGTCTGTTGCGGACGCATGATGATCTGGGTGTGGAGCCGCTTCAGAGTAATGAGATCGGGTACCTGAATCATATTCCAAAAGAGGACCGAACTGCATTATAAATGTAAGGATGTCACCCTCAATTACAAAGGTGCCTTTTGGATCAACCGACACTTCAAACTCCGTGGTTAAGCGTGCTCGGGCTAGGTAAATCCTCGGATGGGTGACCACACCACTTCTCGAGTCCGGTTCGTTCCAAAAGACAAAATACCATCCGTACCGGGACGTGACAGTTCGAGTACCCATAATTTTTTATTTTTAAATATTATGGCTTTTAAAAGATAGCATTTAGTGGCATTTTCAATATATTGATATAATTTTACTATCATGTATTTTAAGTTAGCCTCCCAAAACAATTTCTGGTTCAAGGCATGAACCGTTACGGAGGATACACGGAGTATACACGGTAGCATAGGGAAAAAAAGATGTAAAGTTTGTCCGGCACTTTTTAGAAAAAAAAATTTAAATCTCGAGTAATAGACAGTCATTTTAAGTTTTAAGATCCATTTGATAGTCAGCAGCTCGGTATAAGAAATCAAAGGTAGATACCTGAAAAACGAGGGCAAGGTCACCGACATGAAAAAAAGATGGATGGGTTTTGTATATGATTAAACTTAAATCATGTCTCTTTGAGAAACTGTAATTGATAAAGGGGTTCTCTACGAAAACGGTACTAAATAAGGATAAGGGTAAATTATCAAAAAGCCCTCAGCTCGCTCAGGGTTGTCTACAAACCCCTATAATTTTCAAAATTGTTGCGAATGACTTAATATTCAAAATCTTCGTGAAAAAACCCATGGGCTTTATATCCTTTAGGCCTTGTATTTGCTCAACTGCTTGGATATTATAGGCAAACATGTGATCGTTTAGATGTTACAAACAACTGCAGCTGTCTAGAGATTACAGGCAACTGCTTAGATATTACAGACAACTGGTATACACGGGTTTTGAGTGGGCCCGGAGGTTTTTTAACCCCGGAGGTTTTTTAACAAGAGAAAACCCCCAGGGTTTTTACACAACTTTGGAGAGGGCGGGGGGCTTTATGACAATTTACCCTAAGAATAACGAAACTGCATAACTGGGGATTTAGAATTTTGGGGGCCCAGCCCAAATTAGATTTTAACGGACCGGTTTGTATTTTGTTCAGAAAATGAAGTTGAAAACTTCTATGAATTGGCATTCAAAAAAGAGTCATGCGCATGGAGTGAAATAATGCATCGTATATTAATATGGGACTCAACCCAATCAACTAAAGAAAATTGAATCCGCCTGATATGGTTTACTGATTAAAATGTGCTAATATTTACTATTCATTAAGTTTCAAGCTTTTAATCAAAATTATTAAAGCCAATTAATTAATTACCACCTAATTCAATATTAAGGATTCCTCAGTGAATATATATATATCCTTCTACAATGCTTTATACTTAATATCTTCTCTTGAAAATTGAAGAAATTTTGTCAAAAAGTCCTAAATTTCACAACATAGTATGCGCAATGTTCGTACAAGATGGAATTTGATATAAAAATATGGAGCATTAGGCTCCATGAACATGCGATTAATTTTAAAATCAAATAACAGCTTTACAATATTAAGCCTTTATGTATGTGCAGCCTACGGTTGTGCGACCATGAAGCAACCTTCGAGATTCTCAAAGACTATAATTCGTCACAGGGCGCATGTCGGCATCCTACCCTTGTCTTGACACATAAGATCATGTTTGCCTCCATCAATAAAACCATCGCGAGACCAAGCGTGCATATATTTTTATTGTAGAGTTATGTACTTTCTTTCTTCCGTTATTGTTTTGTTCATCGCGGTACGTCTTGAGGTGCTTAAACACATACGGACACATGCTTCATATTTCTGCCTTTACTTGTGCACAAACATTCTTCTTTCTTTGTGTCTATAATTTGGGGGAGTTTGTGTACTGGCATCACATTTCATGTTGAGCACAAACAGCATCCCTATCTCCACTTATATAGTGTATTATTGATTTAACCTTGTTGATTACTGGTTTTCTATGATGTGGCTATTGCAAACTTCTCTTGCTGAAGGACAATAGCTTGCCGATATCACTGTATATTTAAATAAAACCTTAAAAATTGACTCATTTCTTTAGCTATGGGGAAATTGACAAGTTCAATGGTTCACATTCACATTTTCCCTAACACATCTCCCTTTTTGATGGAGGTCCTTTTCAGATCTCCCTCAGATGTTGTCTTCCGTCGATCTCCCGGTAGATTCTAGAGGGGATTCCTTGTTGTGTGTGGGTCTCAATCGGTGTAGAGGAAATTCGGTGATTGGAGGAGTTGGTGCCAAGTACCTGTAAAGAAGTCCCGGGGTGGTTGGATATCACCGAGGACCCTCCAACGATCAAGTTAGTACTGGATCCGAACAGCGTAACGGCTAAGTGGAGTCAAAAATGGCTTACTTGACCCTCTATGATGGGAGTTTATATTGTGGTGGAGGCACGCAGCAGTAGGCGTGAGAATCTCGCCGGCAGTTACGCTCTCGACGTCACGCCCGCGTAGAGAGCGGATCGCCCATTAATGGGGATCGTGGAGGCGTGGAACATGGGATGTTGCGGGCGGAGAATCCGCGCATGACGAGATTCGCGGAGCGGCGGTTACGCCTGTGAGCGGTGGAGCTGGGCGGAGGACCGAGGAAGACGGCCTCGGTCGGGGGGCTCGCGGACGAGCAAGAAGGCCGAGGATACTTGGTCTTGTGGCAGCTCAGGGCGAGCTGAGGGGCCGAGGAGGGCTGGCTTGTGCCGACAGGTCGGGCACAGGGGTGGCCTGGTCGGCCTCTGTGGGCCCTCTCTTCTGAGTTCTGGGACGTGCTATCCGCCACGTGTCCTGATCTTAGGGGTTCCCAATATTGAGCATCATCATTAGCCCCCACTCCTGTCCCGACCGGTTAGAGGGTCGGGTCAGGAGTGGACTGCCGGGCCTCCCGGGATGAGCTCCCTCCTAAGGTTTCGTCGGGACGTGTCCCCGAACCGTCAGCTGTCTTTTCTGCTAGCGAATCGGTGGGGGGGGCTCCGCATTTAAGGAGGGTGCGCCGGTTCGTGTCGCTTTGCAGTGATGGCCCACGTGTCAAGTGTCGGTTGGCTGACGCGACCTGTGCAGACCTGCGACGTATGAAAGGGCACGGTCCAGTGCGGGGACGACAAGTGGAGCAATCGGAGCCGTTGGACATGAGGAGATGTCTTGACGGGAGATGAAGGGCACCGTTGGATGAGGTCGCTTGTGACGGTAAATAGAGGTGGGGCCCTGTTCCCCTCCGAACGGCGGCGTAAGACGGACTGTCTTGCTTGAAATTCGGAGCAGATGCTATTTGGTTTTATCCGTCTACCTCTCCGAAAATGCCAAGTTGATTTATGGCACCGTGTATCGGAGGTTTAGACGGATCCGGCCGATGTAGCAGACTTCGTCAGATTCTCCCTTGATTGAGAGGGTTTTGATTGTGGGGACGCTCTTCCCTGCAGGCGCAAGCCCCTGCAGTTAATTACGCTACCGCGTCGCGGTAACCACTTTCTCCTTCTCCAGAAATTTCACTTCGTGTCGTGTGTGTTTGTCTTGTTTGTGGATGCCCATGGATTGTATATGGAGACTAAGTTATGCCGTCGCCCGTAGGACGTGGATTAGTCCAAATCCGTATTTACTTAGATTTGGGTTTCGTGTTTTTGTTTAAGGATACGTTAGCCGTATTGAGGCAAAGATCAACTTAAACGTTCGTTAAGGATACGTTAGTTCTGTTTGAGACTAAGATCAACTTAACGAAAAGAACATTTTAAGGGCTCTATTGTTCCAGTTTAAGGACGTAGTGGTCCTGTCACGCCCCGCTTCCCGGTGTACGGCGAAGGGGACGCGGCGAGGTCCGCTACGTATATACTCAGAAGTACATACGCTAAGCGTATCTAAGCAATATAAAATAAATACACAAGAGACAAGAAAAGAAAGAACAGCAACTTTTATTTATTAACATTCTTTGTACAATGCATGAAAGGAAATACAACTGGAATAAAAGATGCCTAAACAGTGGCATAACAGGAAATGAAAAGTACTGAAAAGAAAAGTGTACAATGAAACTACTGTGCAGGGTCTTCAGTAAATTGCTCCAAGTCTTCTTGCGATGGCTCGATCTCTGCCGAGTCCAAACCACCTGATTACATTCAAAGAAGAAAAAAATAGAATGTCGTCAGCGAACAGGTCGCTCGGTAAGTCCCAAAGATAAGAGGAGAATAAAATAGACAGAGAGTAAGAGAGAGAGGAAGAGGGTGGCTTTTACAGTTGTATTATATTGTTACATTATTGTAGTATTGTGTTAACGCTGTTGTTTGTGGCTTGGTACAGAAGGATGCCAGTGTATACGAGAGGAGTCTCACTTGCCCCGGAGACTATGGTATCAGGAACTCAAGGAACCGTTATGCCACGGTACAACAGCAACGGAATATAGGTTAGGTGTCTTAATCTGACCACCCCGTACCACCTTTAACACCTTCCGTACCAATCTACCCCTTAAACCCCGTAGTGTTTTAACAGTATTGTTGTATTGTTTTATGTAAGTTGGATGACTGACCAAAACCATAATATCAGTAAACATGTTGTAACTGCATAATCAGGTAAATGGAATAACAGGATAATGGATGTATATACATGGTTTGATTCAGTCAAGTTGAATAAATTGTTAACTGGATTCAGGGATTCATGTGTTTATATTGAGTTGGAATATGAAAGAATATAGATTGACTTGAGTCATATTCAAGTCAGAAATAGTCAGACTCAAACCCGAGTCAGACTAAAAGAAAGTAATTTGAAGTTCTATAATTGTTAGGGTCCTTATTGTAATTTATAAAAACTTGAGGGGTTTTATGTAAAAATACATTTGTATAGTTTCAAGATAAACCTCAAGTATTTATTATTCGTCTTTATAGTTATAATGAGTGTAAATTTTATATGTGTTATTCTAGTAAATATATCCTAATAAAAGTATTAATTGATTTATTTGAAATTCATGGTATTTTAATATAACTGTTAATCTTGTAATTTTTAGAAACTTATCTTATAATAAAATAGGTGTTTAAATGATAAATATACATATGTTAATACAGAATAATTTTATATAAATATTTTATTTTCCAAAATTCTCATTTTTCTTAAATGTCGTATTTTAAACTTTTCGAGACCGAATGCTCATTGCGGAGGTCTGAATCTCACACTACTAAGCCCGAGGGTGCACGATAAACCACACCATCCCTAACGAGTTCCCCAAAGGTGGGTTGTAGTGGCGCTTTGCAAAGGTTTAATAAATATTATTCATTTAGAAAACGGTTTTATAAAGATAAGTTATTTATTTGTAAAAGGATGTAAATTTCCGTATTTTAGTTTCTAGGGTTTCCTACGCCAGCTAGCCTATTTCTAAGGTCTAAACGATAAGTCGTTAGAAGCCTCAAATCGCCTCTTCACCGCCAATTGTGGCCAGGTAAGTACAAGTGAGGAGGGAGGGATCCGCTCACGAATCGTGAGGCGGGCCTTTTAAACTTACCCAAGCTCACTTGCCTAGCCTAGACACCACAAAGTCAGTTTAGATAAACGATCGATGTCCACAACTTATCGTATTTTCCTAATATGGGGTATTTGTTAAAAAGTGTAACAATCTAAAACTTTTAAGAATGGTTTTATGAAGATTATGGTATTTTAATGAAAATTTCGTTTTATCGTATTCTAAGTTTTGATGATATCATTTTAGGGTTGTATTTGCATGTGTGTGGAGGTGGGTCATTATCTCGTGACTTATTTTAAGGTATACTGAAGTTTAGGGGTTAAATATGATAAATTAAACATGAGGGTATTTAGGTGAAAGAATACGGTATTTGCAAAAGTTATCATTTCATGTGTGAAAACTCATTCAAATTGATTTTTACAAGTTTAGTGATCAAGATGAACATGTTTAGGAATGATGGAATTGATTAGAATAAGAAAAATAAACATTATGGTATTATTGTGAAAAGAATACGATATTACAAGAAAGCTATCATTTCATGTGAGAAACTTTGTCCAAATTCATTGTTATGTGATTAATAGTCATCATGAATATGTTTAGGTATTATGGTATGGGTGACAAGTGAGATTTTGTAGAAAAACCGAATCGGAAATCGGTTTGTTCCGATTTCCGTCGGGTTTCATAAAATCGTATTTTAAGAAGTAGGAAGAAGAAAAGAACGGGACTTACATGCTTCGATCTATACTAACGAGTATAGAGGAACAAGGTGAGTGGTCGAGGCTTTGTTTCGTCGCCGGTTGCTTCAAAGAACGTCGCCGGAAATCCGTCAGCGCTTCACCGTGAACTCGGTTTCAAAGCACAACTTTCTTGTGGAAATTTCAAGAGAGTAAACCTAATGTTTTGAGATGAGAGGGTAGGGGGTAGGGGGTCTATTTATAGGGTAGCTAGGGTAGGGTAGGTGAAAGGTTTTCTTTATAAAAAAATTGTAAAAATTTAAAGAAAATCATTAAAATTTGTAGTAATTAGGGTGTATTTAAAATTCTGGAACCGAACTATTAAAATGGAGTTAACAGGGGGTTATAGAAGACGAAAAGCCACATTTTTGGTTTTGGGACCTCGGCCGTCCGACCGAGTCCGGCCGAGTCCGGCCACCGTCGGGTGCGGGGTTCTCTGATGTAGGCTTTGGCATACTCCGTTTTTAGGGTTCGGTTCATCTTTTGTTAGTTATGGCCTGTGGACTGTTGGGCTTCCAATAAATTTAAAAGAAAAATAATCTAAAAATAATGTGGGGCATGGGATTCGAACTCTGGTGGCTTGGTTCAGCAGTGCAAGGTATTACCAATGAGCTACAAGCTCCTTCTTGTAATTATTGTGTTGTTTAATTACTTAAAATGATAGCCGCAAGAGTAAATACTCCAAGTATACATTAAATTTTAAAGTAATTTCTTGTACACTAAAAATGGAGTTATTTCATTCTTGTAGCTTGTAATTAAAAAAACAAAAATAATTACCTAAATCTTGTGCTCAGGCTAAAATACCCCTTTATGGATTTTTGAAAAAAAAATATTTGAAAATTTTTGTATAAGAAAATTAGGGTTGTTACATTCTACCCTCCTTATAAAAATTTCGTCCTCGAAATTTGTAAATGGAAAGCGTAACAGTGCAAAGAAGTTTGGTGACTGTAGTATAGATAGTGTATAAAAAGAGATGCAAGGGTGAAAGAGGCTTACCGGTGTTACCTTGACCTACAGTCTCGGCTTCTACGGCTTCTAATGTGAAGGTTTGTCGCCGTGGTACATTCCTTCTGGCTGGAGGCACATTCTGCCTTTGGGGCCTGTTTCTCTGCCCCCTAGGCATGTCCCTCATTGCCTGTTGGAATTGGCGAGCAAGCTGTGCAGGTGGTGGAGCAGGTAGTGCAGGACGAGTTGCAGGAGCCTGGATAGCTGGCCGCTGCGGGTAGTTGGTGTGTGTGTGAGCTGAGTTGTATCTATATGGACAGGTCTCAATTCTGTGATTGGACGCGCCACAAACTAGGCACAGGCCTTTTGCACGCCTACAGTCCTTTATCAAATGTCCATCTCTCTTGCAATGGAAACAGAAATGTGTTCTTGGCTGGTGATTGGGTTCTTCAGTTCTCCTGGGTTCGAACGTTGACCTGGAAGAGGCTCCTCCTGCCATTTGAGAGGCATGGCGTTTCAAACCAGCAGATTGGGGTCTGCCCCTTACCTTTATCACCGCCTCATAGTTGCGGGCAGCTTCCAGCGCATCCTCATGTGTCAGAAATTTTCCCGTGGCTAGAGCAGCCCGAATCTTCATGTCCAGTCCTTGTTGGAAATGACGGGCTCTGATATCGTCCGTCGGTATCAAATGTGCCGCGAATCGGCTCAACATGGTGAATTCAGCGTCGTATTCATCTACTGATTTGTCCCACATTGATCCTTGCTGTAGATGAATGAACTGCTGCTCCATGGCAAACCTGGCAGTCACAGGGAAGTATTTCGCGTCGAACTTCTCGCGAAACATTTTCCATTCAATAGGCTGCGCAAGACGGCTTTCTTCCGCCTTCCACCAGTTGCGAGCGTTGTCCGTGAGTTGTAGTTTCGCTACACGGATCCAAGCGACGTCTGGCACTTGTGCTGCGGCCAGATCATCCTCGATACTTTGAGCCCATTCCTCAGCTTCCAGTGGGCTCCCCTTTCCTGAGAACTGCTTCGGATGTAAAGCCCTGAATTGCTTCACTCCAGGAGCATCAGTCTCAGGACGGTTCAAGAGTTGTTGCTGTCCCTCGATAAGGCTGCAGATTGCTTCAAGTAACACTGTTTGCTCGGTAGGTGGCGCAGTAACAGCCGGTGTGAGAGGTAGTGCTGAGGGTGTGTTGTTGACGTTGGTGCTGGTGTTGTTTGGGGAATCCATAACCCTGAAGAAAAAGTTGGGTTAGGACAGATTCAAGTACATGAAATGATAAGATTCAAGGAATATGAAATGGCAAGATTCAAAAAATATGAATTGTAAAGAATATTTTAGTTGCTGGTTCTTGTGTTATATTGCTTAGGTTGTTCACGCAGACCAGAACTGCATGATAGGGATTCATACAGCTCTGACCTGCATAGGCCACCAACAAAACCTGTCACGCCCCGCTTCCCGGTGTACGGCGAAGGGGACGCGGCGAGATCCGCTACGTATATACTCAGAAGTACATACGCTAAGCGTATCTAAGCAATATAAAATAAATACACAAGAGACAAGAAAAGAAAGAACAGCAACTTTTATTTATTAACATTCTTTGTACAATGCATGAAAGGAAATACAACTGGAATAAAAGATGCCTAAACAGTGGCATAACAGGAAATGAAAAGTACTGAAAAGAAAAGTGTACAATGAAACTACTGTGCAGGGTCTTCAGTAAATTGCTCCAAGTCTTCTTGCGATGGCTCGATCTCTGCCGGGTCCAAACCACCTGACGACATTCAAAAAAGAAAGAAATAGAATGTCGTCAGCGAACAGGTCGCTCGGTAAGTCCCAAAGATAAGAGGAGAATAAAATAGACAGAGAGTAAGAGAGAGAGGGAGAGGGTGGCTTTTACAGTTGTATTATATTGTTACATTATTGTAGTATTGTGTTAACGCTGTTGTTTGTGGCTTGGTACAGAAATATGCCAGTGTATACAAGAGGAGTCTTACTTGCCCCGGAGACTAAGGTATCAGGAACTCAAGGAACCGTTATGCTACGGTACAACAGCAACGGAATATAGGTTAGGTGTCTTAATCTGACCACCTCGTGCCACCTTTAACACCTTCCGTACCAATCTATCCCTTAAACCCCGTAGTGTTTTAACAGTATTGTTGTATTGTTTTATGTAAGTTGGATGACTGACCAAAACCATGATATCAGTAAACATGTTGTAACTACATAATCAGGTAAATGGAATAACAGGATAATGGATGTATATCCATGGTTTGATTCAGTCAAGTTGAATAAATTGTTAACTGTATTCAGGGATTCATGTGTTTATATTGAGTTGGGATATGAAAGAATATAGATTGACTTGAGTCATATTCAAGTCAGAAATAGTCAGACTCAAACCCGAATCATACTAAAAGAAAGTAATTTGAAGTTCTATAATTGTTAGGGTCCTTATTGTAATTTATAAAAACTTGAGGGGTTTTATGTAAAAATACCTTTGTATAGTTTTCAAGATACACCTCAAGTATTTATTATTCGTCCTTATAGTTATAATGAGTGTAAATTTTATTTGTGTTATTCTAGTGAATATATCCTAATAAAAGTATTAATTGATTTATTTGAAATTCATGGTATTTTAATGTAACTGTTAATCTTGTAATTTTTAGAAACTTATCTTATAATAAAATATGTGTTTAAATGATAAATATACATATGTTAATACAGAATAATTTTATATAAATATTTTATTTTCCAAAATTCTCATTTTTCTTAAATGTCGTATTTTAAACCTTTCGAGACCGAATGCTCCTTGCGGAGGTCTGAATCTCACACTACTGAGCCCGAGGGTGCACGATAAACCGTACCATCCCTAACAAGTTCTCTAAAGGTGGGTTGTAGTGGCGCTTTGCAAAGGTTTAATAAATATTATTCATTTAGAAAACGGTTTTATAAAGATAAGGTATTTATTTGTAAAAGGATGTAAATTTCCGTATTTTAGTTTCTAGGGTTTCCTACGCTAGCTAGCCTATTTCTAAGGTCTAAACGATAAGTCGTTAGAAGTCTCAAATCGCCTCTTCACCGCCAATTGTGGCCAGGTAAGTACAAGTGAGAAGGGAGGGATCCGCTCATAAATCGTGAGGCGGGCCTTTTAAAGTTACCCAAGCTCACCTGCCTAGCCTAGACACCACAAAGTCAGTTTAGATAAACGATCGATGTCCACAACTTATCGTATTTTCCTAATATGGGGTATTTGTTAAAAAGTGTAACAATCTAAAACTTTTAAGAATGGTTTTATGAAGATTATGGTATTTTAATGAAAATTTCGTTTTATCGTATTCTAAGTTTTGATGATATCATTTTAGGGTTGTATTTGCGTGTGTGTGGAGATAGGTCATTACCTCGTGACTTATTTTAAGGTATAGTGAAGTTTAGGGGTTAAATATGATAAATTAAACATGAGGGTATTTAGGTGAAAGAATACGGTATTTGCAAAAATTATCATTTCATGTGTGAAAACTCATTCAAATTGATTTTTACAAGTTTAGTGATCAAGATGAACATGTTTAGGAATGATGGAATTGATTAGAATAAGAAAAATAAACATTATGGTATTATTGTGAAAAGAATACGATATTATAAGAAAGCTATCATTTCATGTGAGAAACTTTGTCCAAATTAATTGTTATGTGATTAATAGTCATCATGAATATGTTTAGGTATTATGGTATGGGTGACAAGTGAGATTTTGTAGAAAAACCGAATCGGAAATCGGTTTGTTCCGATTTCCGTCGGGTTTCATAAAGTCGTATTTTAAGAAGTAGGAAGAAGAAAAGAACGGGACTTACAGGTTTCGATCTATACTAACGAGTATAGAGAAACAAGGTGAGTGGTCGAGGCTTTGTTTCGTCGCCGGTTGCTTCAAAGAACGTCGCCGGAAACCCGTCAGCGCTTCGCCGTGAACTCGGTTTCAAAGCACAACTTTCTTGTGGAAATTTCAAGAGAGTAAACCTAATGTTTTGAGATGAGAGGGTAGGGGGTAGGGGGTCTATTTATAGGGTAGCTAGGGTACGGTAGGTGAAAGGTTTTCTTTATAAAAAAATTTGTAAAAATTTAAAGAAAATCATTAAAATTTGTAGTAATTAGGGTGTATTTAAAATTCTGGAACCGAAATATTAAAATGGAGTTAACAGGGGGTTATAGAAGACGAAAAGCCACATTTTTGGTTTTGGGACCTCGGCCGTCCGACCGAGTCCGGCCGGCGGCGCCGGCCGACTCGTCCGAGTCCGGCCATCGTCGGGTGCGGGGTTCTCTGATGTAGGCTTTGGCATACTCCGTCTTTAGGGTTCAGTTCATCTTTTGGGAGTTATGGCCTGTGGACTGTTGGGCTTCCAATAAATTTAAAAGAAAATAATCTAAAAATAATGTGGGGCATGGGATTCGAACTCTGGTGGCTTGGTTCAGCAGTGCAAGGTATTACCAATGAGCTACAAGCTCCTTTTTGTAATTATTGTGTTATTTAATTACTTAAAATGATAGCAGAAAGAGTAAATACTCCAAGTATACATTAAATTTTAAAGTAATTTCTTGTACATTAAAAATGGAGTTATTTCATTCTTGTAGCTTGTAATTAAAAAAACAAAAATAATTACCTAAATCTTGTGCTCAGGCTAAAATACCCCTTTGTGCATTTTTGAAAAAAAATATTTAAAAAATTTTGTATAGGAAAAAGTGTATAAGAAAATTAGGGTTGTTACAGGTCCGTTGCCAGTTTAGGGACATGGGGGTCCATTTTAATGTATGGCCGTCGGGACCCATCACCTCTCTGACGTCGTTGAAGGATTACAACGATAGGTGTCAGAGGAGTTCGGAGATATACCCTTGAACCGGATATAAATTGATTTAAGAGAGCAGCCGTGCTCAGTCAATTTAATTTGAGAACTTACAGCCATGATTGGGCTCAGTCCAGTTGAAGATGTTCAACGTTTTTTTATCTGTGGCCTATTAGGCCTGTGCTAGGGCTTTGCCCCTGTTTAACAATGCACTGCATTCTCTTTTGGCCTGTAAGGCCTATCTGATTTGGGCTCTGTCTCTTTATAAATGATGCACAGCATCTGTTTTTGTTTGGGCTCTGCCTTTCTTTAAAATAATGCATTGCATTTAATTTGGCCTGTTAGGCCTTTTTTAATTGGACTTGGCCCTTCTATAAATAATGCAGTGCATTAATTATCTGACAGTAGCTTGTCAGGTGTTTTGCGCCAATTATTGAGCGCAAGCGCATGTGGAGGTGACACGTGTCACGCTAGCGCAGTGCGCTGCGCTGTTGCGCTGTGACACGTGGCGCGCTCTGCTGAGTTGCGCCAACTTTAAAGAGCAATGCTCTATTTTTAGAAGCGCATAGCGCAAATGGTTATGGTGCTGACACGTGGCGCTCTCTAATGGCTTGCGCCAGCTCAGGAGCGCAACAGTGCAGTTTTTTGCAAGTGCAAGGCACTGTTTCAATAATTTGATCCAATTTTGGATTCAAGAAAAGAATCTTTAAGATTCCAGAACCAATGGTTCATAAAAAAGTGCAAGGCACTGTTATTATTATATTTTTTTTATTGAAGATCATTGATCTTGTTCTTGGATCAATGATCTATTCAGAAGAAATTCTTCTCTTTTATAAAGGTTTTTACTTTTTTTCTTTTCTTGAGTTCTTCTCAAAATTCTTCAGAGTTCTCTCTGTTTTGTTGTTTTTGAAGTTCTTGATGACCATGTCTTTTGAATTGGGGTCTAGGGGTCTTTATATAGTGCCCATTAATTTGTTAAATTTGTTAAAGAGATCATTCTCTGAGTGATTTGGGAAATTTTCCCCACCGTTGGATCTTTGATCCAAGAGCTTCTGTTTTACAGAAGACAATCTTCTTGTTTTAATAAGAACAGAAAGATCTTATTGGAATTTTAATTCTGTTTGGCGCAAACGCATCTGCGCTTTACACGTGTCGCGCAGCGCAGAGCGCAGCGCAACTGCGCTGACACGTGTCGCGCAGCGCAGAGCGCAGCGCAACTGCGCTGACACGTGTCGCGCAGCGCAGAGCGCAGCGCAACTGAGCTAGCGCAACTGCGCTGCCACGTGTCGCGCAGCGCAGAGCGCAAGTCAGCTGAAGCGTTGCTTCATTATTAAAATTTGAATTTTATTTGAAAACAGAGCCTTGCTCTGATTGGGGAAGCAGAAGCGTTGCTTCATCTCCCGCCTTGGAATTTGAACAGAGTTTTGCTCTGATTGGGGTAAACAAATGCCCCCCACCGTTGCGCTTACGTGGCCCTCCAAACGTGAGCGCAGCGGTGGCAGAATTCCAACCGCCGCGGCAACTCTTGGAAGTTGAAAGGGCATTTGATGCTTATAAATAGGACCTTTGGTCTCTTAGATGATTTTCATCTCTTCATAAGAATTTTTATTCAGAGCCTTGCTCTCTTGTTTAAGCATTTTTCGAACTCTAGAGAATTTTAGGTAAAAATTTGGATTAAATTAAATCAATTTTAAGAGCCTTGCTCTCAATAGATCCCTGATCTAAAGAAGACCCATTTAGGGTTTCACTTAGCAGAGATTTGCTCTAAGGGGGTCTAAAGAGAACTAAAGGGAACCCTATTAGAGTTCCATTAATAGAGTTCTGCTCTATGAAAAAAAAAATCTTGTATATTCCTGATTCACCAATGGAGCTTTGCTTCTTCCAAATCATATAGAAGAACTCTTAAGAGTTTTTCATAGATCCTGGTGGTTAGAGATGACGTTCTGTTTTTTAATGAATTATACTATCTTGCTTAATCAGGCCATCTGCTAATTTTGTTAGGTTTCTTTTACAGAAGTAATGGACGCCCACATGTACGACCTTAACGAGATCATTTCTTACGGGGACATCCGCCGACTCGGCCGTTCCCAAAATCGAGAATTTACTAATGCCAAGTGTGCCGAGATCATGAGTCGCTTCGACGCATACAACGGTCAAGTGCTTCCCCGACGTTCCTCTCTCCTGAAGCTTATCATGGGAGCCATCTGGGAAGCGCTTCCCCTATTCTGTACTGGTGTGCCACTTGGGGCATTGGATGTCGCCGAGGATAAGGTGCACTCAGTGTACCTGATGAACCTAATCTCGAAGAGACGGCGAGACAATCTTGTCGATCTCTTGCACCAGGCTTTTCAACAGTCTGCCATTCTTGCTGCCTATCGGAGGGTGGAGGACATCAGTAGGGATCCTGACGCCCGTGCTCGTGAAAGGAAGCACACTAGGATGGTTCGCCAGGCTTGGAAAGTTCTGGACAAGGACACTTATGAGTTCCTCAATCCATGTCCTGAATTTGAGGTTTTGCCATTGTAACCATCTCGATAATGTCTTTGTCTATTTCTTTATAATAGTAAGAACCTTTTGCAATATGAATGGAAAATTTCTTATTTTAGCTTGTCTTATTTCTCGTTCTGAGTCTTTTTCACATGCATGAATAGAGGTGTCTCGAACGCTTGATCAAATGCAAATCGGATGTTCTTTCTGTCGCTTTCTTCTTTCTTTGATTATCAGCATGTTGCCTTAGTAAACATGGTCGATAGATGATAGAGCGAACATTCTGTCTTGGTTTCTTCAAGAGGTAGCAATGGCTTAGGCCGCAGGTTCAAATCTGCTGCCTAAGACTTTTCAACTCCATGAGCCGCGAGGGTCTCATAGAGACTTTTCTCCCTACGGATCGAGAGGATCTCATAGGTGTATTTTTTCCTTAGGAATCGTGAGGATTCCTAAGTGCGTTTCCTCTTATAAGTCGTGAGGATTTTATAAGAGAATTTTCCCTCTTATGAGTCGAAAGGACCCGTAAGCGGTTGTTTCCCTCCCTGTCGAGATTCGACTCCGGAGAGTGAGACCCGTGGATAGTATGCAAGAGGCCATTTTGGGCCGACTTGCAGGATCTCGGTGCTTAGAAAGCAGGTTTTTTTTTTAATCCCCGCCGCCTAAGGCTTTGCCTCACGAGTCGAAATGAATCGAGCATTTCTCGCAAGGATGTCCTAACGTCACAGTTAACCTCTGCTCTTTACGACAGAAGTCCGTTAGGGTCTGTGGTACTTAGGGTTTTGGCCGTCGTACCGTCGCATCAGCTGATATATTCCTCGATAGGTAATCGTGCTGTTCAAGTAGCCCTGCGACTGCCGTGTCTCTGATCCCTTCGGGGGCTGGACAAGACGTTTTCAAGCAATCCTCCTTGGCAGTTTGACCGTCGGAAGAGCAAGCGTTAGGAATTTTACCATGCCGCTTTTTACTTGAGGTTAGGCTCATTTTGGAGAGCCCCGATGAGTCATAACCACTCCGCGCTGGTGTGGGATGATCTCCGATAGTCTTTCAGGTTTTATGTGAGTTGCCATCAAGACCCTGAAGTTAGGAATTTGGCCTTTGCTTCGTTTGCTGGCATCGCATCTGCTGTATCGAGACGAATGTCACGGTTGTCTCTAGGTTGCTGGTGAACCGTCGAGGTTTGGAACTAGGGATTTTGCCGTGGCTCCGTTTGTTTGATTGTCGCGTCTGCTGCATCAAGACGAACATAGAGGTGGTGACCATTCCACGTTGGTGTGGGATGATCTCCGGTTGTCTTTTAGGCTTTATATGACTTGCCGTTAAGATCTCGAAGCTAAGAATTTAGCCTTCGCTTCGTTTGCTTTGGCGCGTCCGAATCCTGTTGGAGGAAGGGCGCTGTAGTGACATCCCGTCTGCTGTATCGAGACGAACGTCGAGGTGGTGACCACTCCGCGCTAATGTGGGATGATCTCCGATAGTCTTTCAGGTTTTATATGAGTTGCCTTCAAGACCCTGAAGCTAGGAATTTGGCCTTCGCTTCGTTTGCTTTGTTACGTCCGAATCCTGTTGGAGGAAGGGCGCTGTAGTGACATCTCGTCTGCTGTATCGAGACGAACGTCGAGGTGGTGACCACTCCGCGCTGATGTGGGACGATCTCCGATAGTCTTTCAGGTTTTATATGAGTTGCCTTCAAGACCCTGAAGCTAGGAATTTGGTCTTCGCTTCGTTTGCTTTGTTACGTCCGAATCCTGTTGGAGGAGGGACGCTGGGGTGACATCGCGTCTACTGTATCGAGACGAACGTCGAGGGGGTTCCTAGGTTGCCTGTGAACCGTTAGGACCTGGAACTAGGGACTTTGCCGTGGCTCCGTTGTTTTAACCTTAGGTTGTTGATGTTGTATCTGCATCCTGCTGGACTGCGAAGGAACGCCGTTGTTGACATTGCGTCTGCTGTGTCGAGACGAATGCTGAGGTGAAGCTGGGATTTTGCCGTCGCTTCGCTTTGTTTCAACCGTAAGGTCTTTTGTCGGCGTTATATCCATATCCTGCTGGATTGTGAAGGAACGCCGTTGTTGACATCTCGTCTGTTGTATCGAGACGAATGTTGAGGTGAAGCTGGGATTTTGCCGTCGCTTCGCTTTGTTTCAACCGTAAGGTCTTTTGTCGGCGTTATATCCATATCCTGCTGGATTGTGAAGGAACGCCATTGTTGACATCTCGTCTGCTAAATCGAGACGAATGTCATGGTGGTGATCATTCCTCGCTGGTGTGGGATGATCTCCAGTTGTCTTTCGGGCTTTATATGACTTGCCGTTAAGACCTCGAAGCTAGAAATTTAGCCTTCACTTCGTTTGCTTTGGCGCGTCCGAATCCTGTTGGAGGAAGGGCGCTGGGGTGACATCGCGTCTACTGTATCGAGACAAACGTCGAGGTGGTTCCTAGGTTGCCTGTGAACCGTTAGGACCTGGAACTAGGGACTTTGCCGTGGCTCCATTGTTTTAACCTTGGGTTGTTGATGTTGTATCTGCATCCTGCTGGACTGTGAAGGAACGCCGTTGTTGACATTGCGTCTGCTGTGTCGAGACGAATGCTGAGGTGAAGCTGGGATTTTGCCGTCGCTTCACTTTGTTTCAACCGTAAGTTCTTTTATCGGCATTATATCCATATCCTGCTGGATTGTGAAGGAACGCCGTTGTTGACATCTCGTCTGCTGTATCGAGACGAATGTTGAGGTAAAGCAGGGATTTTGCCGTCGCTTCGCTTTGTTTCAACCGTAAGGTCTTTTGTCGGCATTATATCCATATCCTGCTGGATTGTGAAGGAACGCCGTTGTTGACATCTCGTCTGCTGTATCGAGACGAATGTTGAGGTGAAGCTGAGATTTTGCCGTCGCTCCGCTTTGTTTCGACCGTGAGGTCTTTTGTTGATATCTCGTCTGCTGTATCGAGACGAATGTTGAGGTGAAGCTGAGATTTTGCAGTCGCTCCGCTTTGTTTCGACCGTGAGGTGTTTTGTTGACGTTGCATCTGCATCTGCTGGATTGCGAAGGAAAGCCATTGTTGACATCTCGTCTGCTGTGTCGAGTCGAATGCTGAGGTGGAGCTGGGATTTTGCCGTCGCTCCACTTTGTTTCGACCATGAGGTCTTTTGTCGATGTTGCCTCTGCATCCTGTTGGACTGCGGAGGAACGCCGTCGTTGACATCTCGTCTGCTGAATCGAGACGAATGTCAAAGTGGTCTCTAGGTTGTTTGCGAACCGTCGAGATTTGGAACTAAGGACTATACCGTGGCTCCGTTTGATGGTGTAACATCTGTGTCCTGCTGGAATGAGGAGGCCCACCGTTGTTGGTCTCCAGGCTGTAGATGTGGCCATTGAGATTTGGAACTAGGGACTTTGCCGTAGCTCCATTTGTTTTGACCGCGAGGTCGGTTGTTGACGTCATGTCTGCATCTAGTTGGAATGAGGAGAAACGCCGTTGGTGATCTCTAAGTTGTTGATATTGACGTCGAGGCCCTGAAGCTAAGGATCTTCCTTCACTTTGTTTGTTGACACTGTGACTGCAATATTGCGACGAATGTCGAGATTGTCTTTAGGTTGTCTTATGAACCGTCAAGATTTGGTTTCGCTTTCTGGTGGAGCCTGTTGGGAAGGTATGGTTCCTTCTTTGTTTGTGCCCCTGGATTGTATACAGGGATCGGTGTGATCTCACCTGTAGGGCAAAAGTTTCATTCATTTTTTTTATATTATTATTTTATTTCCGCGATGCTCTATCATTTCAGCTTTTATATCGCGAAGGTCGCGATTGCCCGATCATTTCGGCTATTTATTTTATTTTCACTCGTTGCTTTTTATTGCGAGTTGCCCAATCATTTCGGCTATTTTGTATGCATACATTTTTACTTGCTGATTTTTATTGTAAGTCGCCCCATCATTTCGGCTATTTCGTATGCATGTATGGCTCACTGATTTTTTTTTATCGCGAGTGTGGAACTTGGAATCTGACGCCAATCTCAGCATCAGTATCGCTACAACCGGAATATTGCCAGGAGCGAATCATCATTTGCCATGAAAAGGCTTGGAATTTGATACCGGTTTAGGCATCAGCATCGCTACAACTGGAATATTGCCAGGAGTGAATCATCATTTGCCTCTGTCGATGTAGAACAAAGGTGGCTTAGTAAACAGGGTTAGGATTCTGTCGACTAAGGATTTTGACTTCATGAGCCGTAAGGGTCTCACAAAGGTATTTCTCCCTACAAGTCGTGAGGATCTCGTAGGTGCGTTTTCTCCTTAGGGATCGTGAGGATCCCCAAGTGCATGTTTCCCTGTAAGTCGTAAGGATCCTACATGAGGGTTTTCTCCTTGTAAGTCGAGAGGACTTATAAGGGTTGTTCATTATGCGTATATATCCCCAGTCACGGATGGGACTTGGTTAGGGAAATGTTTATTCGTGCCCGTGGATTGTATACAAGGATCAGTATTGAACCACTTGTAGGGCAATATCGAAGGTTGGGGGGTTGCTTAAGCACAGGTTTAGGTCTCTGTAACTTAAGACCTTCAAATCTTATGAGCCGTGAGGGTCCCATAAGAGAGTTCTCCTTACGAGTCGTGAGGATCTCGCAAGTGTATTTTCTCCTTAGGAATCGTGGGGATCCCTAAGTGTGTTGCTCCCTTGTGAGTCGTAAGGATCTCACGCGGGTGGTTTCTCCTTACAAGGTCGAGAGGACCTTGTAAGTGTCTTTTAACGAGGTTGCGCCCCTTTCGGGTTTTCACAAACACTCGCCGGTAGCCCTGCTGTTTTTACTCACGGAGCCCTTTCGGGTTTTCATCCGTGCCCATTTTGCTTATGGACATACCGTCTTTTTTTAAATTCTTTTTTTCTTGTCTCGTCAGCCTGAGGATACTGCGGTAGTACTTTAAAGACGTTTCGGTCATTTGCAAGTTTTAGGACATTGCGGTCCATCGTTAGTTTAAAAGGACGTTTCGGTCCGCCGTCGCCGTATCTGAGGCGAACATCTAGTTTATTGACTTTTCGGTCTATGGGGCTTTCCTTATGAATGAACATGATGCCCCCAGCGTATCCATCTTTCTCAGAGCGTGCGGTCGTGGCGAGTTCACCCTCCAGTTTTCGGAGATGGCGAACTTGCCCTGTTGGTATTGATCTTCAACCCAGTTTTTGAAGACGTAATAGTTTTCGATCAGATGGCCCAATACTTGGAGGTAAGGGCAATAATTAGAACTGTTGACATCATCCAGTTGTAGTTGGTGTTTCGGCTCTGGTAGAGTGATAAGCTTGTTATGCACTGCTGCCTCGAACAGCCTCCTTGTTTCATCCTGGGGAAATGAGTAAGGACGTCTTAGCCTCTCCTCGAGGGATATGCGTGGACGCATATTGTTTTGACGGGCAACCGGTCTAGGGCCACTCGACTGTTGTTGAGTGTTGGCGACGAAGGTCATTTTCCTCTTTCCTCTATCCTTTTTGCTCGATCCTTTGTTTGCGGGGCCGAGATTTTTTTCGAGTAGTGGGCGATTGCACGGCTGAATGTTCTCGCAACTCCTCAATTCTTTCAATCTTGAAATGGATTCTTTGAGGAGAGGGTTGAGGGCAACTTCTTCGTCAGAGTCGCTTCCAAAGGTGATAATTTGCGATCCCTTGGAGTCGGCTATATGACAGTCGGCGGCGGCTCTTTTGCGCTCATCTATCGCATTTTTCCGATGTCTACGAGCTTCACACTTTGTCCTGTTGAAGTGTTGCTTTTGAGCGACATATCCTTACCACCAACACTTAAAAGAGTCGCAGTCTTCGGTAGGATGTATGATCTTCTGATGATATAAGCAGAAGTTAGGATGCATCTCTACTCCACCGAGAGTATTTTCTTCAGAGGCCGGTAGCTTCATTCCCATTGATAGGGCTTTGGCGAACCTTTTACTCGTTTTGAATTTGTTTTTATCCGCAGCGGATGACTTTTGATTTGACGGAAGTGCCTCGACTCTTTGGTCTAGTAGTCGGCGCTTGGCTCCTTCTAATATGGCCATCTCACGCTCTTGATTGGCTTTAACTTTCAGACGAATCTCATTCAAGAAGGCATCGATCAACTCGTCTGACGGCCGCAGAATTTCTGGTTCAGGGTTCGCCCTCGCTTTCTCAGCGCAAGGAGCCTTTTCATCATCCGCCAATGAGTGAGAGATCACATGACAAGTCGCTACGTAGTCTTCGGATTCATCTGATGGGTCTTCTCCATCGTTTTCGTCCTTGACAAAAGAACAAACTGCCCCCATCGTGTCCGTCTTCTTTGGAGTGTGCGGCTGTGGTGGGTTTACCTTCCAGTTTTCAGACAGCGTGAACTTGCCTTGTAGGTACTGATCCTCGATCCATCCCTTAAAGACGAAACAATTCTCGATCGGGTGACTTACCGTTTGGTGGTAAGGGCAATAATTGGGATTATTGAGATCGCCTGGCTGCGACAGACGTTTTGGACTCGGCAGATTGATGAGTCTGTTGCGCACTGCCAGCTCGAATAGTCTTCTCGTTTTATTCTGGGGAAATGAGTAAGGACGTCCCAGTCTCTCCTCGAGGGATGGGCGTGGACGCACGTTATTTTGGCGAATGACCGGCTTTGAGTTGCTCGGCTGTTGTTGAGCATTAGCGACAACGATCGCTTTCCCCTTCCCCTTCTCGTTTCGAGAATACGGTTTTGGAGGGGGCGGTCTATGGCCCATCTAATCCATTTGAGCCAGCTTGTCGATCAGGGCCTGGAAGGTAGTCGGCTTAAAGAACATCATGAATTGGGATATGGTCGCCTGCGGATCAAGAGTTCCCACAAACATACCCACTGCCGGCACTTCTTCAATGCGTTGCTCGCACTTTGATCATAAGTTTCGCCACCGTATAGCATATTGGACCCATGTCTCACCCGGCTTCACCCTGGCATTAATCAACGCCGTTATCGGGGTGCGTTCGCTGGCGCTTGCGAAACGCTGGGTAAACAGCAGCTCCATCTCCGCGAAGGTCTTGATAGAGTCGTTTGGTAGCTCGGAGTACCACTCGAATGCTGTATCCGATAAGCTACCAATGAACTGGCGAAGTAACAATTTATCATCACCGCCAGTGTTGCCGCAAAGCGCCCTGAACTGGGCAACGTGCTGGTGGGGATTGCCAGTCCCCTTATAGACATAAAATTTTGGTATTGTATAGCCTGGCGGGTACTTAATCTGATCGTACCAGCTCGGATATGGACGTCCGGTTCTAACCATTTGCCCAGCCGCTTCATTCGCCTGAAGAATTCGTATTTGCTGTGCTATATAGTCGTCCAGTGCGGCCTTGGAAATGGTTTCCTCCTTGGCTGCTGAAAGGGCCGGAGGAGGATTAGATGTTTCCCCTCTGTCATCTCCAACAACGATCGGAGGGTCTTCAGTTGGAGGGTCCGGCTGTACCATAATCCCTACCATATCTTGGAAGAGGAGCGCCATCTGTTTTATGTTAGCCGCCTGCTCTGCGGCTTCCTTGTCCTTCTTTTCGAGGACTCTGCGTAAGAAATCAGCATCAGTCTCTTGTTCGCGACGCTGTTCTGATGATACTTCCGAGCTCTCTTTCGGCCCGGTAAGCGCAGCCATTGCAGTCATCATTTTCTGAAGCTTCTGTTGCTGCTCCTGGGCTTTTGTCAAGGATCGAGTGAGCGGCCGGTGACCCGTCGAAGCACGGCTTTCCTCCTTTCCGGAAGCCATATAAACAGTGTGCACTACCATGCCCCCAGACTTGGGGCGTCTGTGTTTAGCGCTTTTACGGTTCGCCATGTTCACAGGGGCTTTTTGCGGCCTCATTTTCTTTTGAGTGATTGATGTTGAGGGGGCCGTTGCAGTGGGCACCCAAGTAGCTGTTGCTTTTTGTGGCTTGACGGAGTAATCCTTCTCCTGCCGAACCTTGATTTTTTTTCTGTCGGCGGAGATAATTTTCATCAATCGCCGACTCTTTAACCTGTCGCCAGACTTTGTAAATTTTAGAGGACAGCCGTTGAGGGGGCTGCTCTGGCTTTGCCTTCGGTGCATTTTCCATGGGTGGAGGAGATTTCTTTAGCACCGCAGTAGGAGAGTTCCTGCACACCTTGTTAAGCAATTCAAAGCTGTTCCCAGTTGGAACAACAGCATTGACTTCCACCGTTGGGGCTGGTGGAGTTAGCCCAGAGGGAGAGTTGCCCCCAGCCTTCCTTACTCGGCGCCAGTGGCGACGTAGAGCGTGTCGAGCCGTTGGGATTATCTTAGTTGTAGGAGTGACTTCATCATGCCCCCTATGTTGGTCAGAAGTTGTCGTTGTCAGCCTATTGAAGACTGACGTCCGTTGAATGGGGATAGCCAACTTATCGAAGGCAGACTTCCGAGCAGGGGAAGTAGCCTTGACGATTTCATGAGCAGGAATGGCTATTCGCTTGGGGATAACACCTTCTGATATTGTGAGCTTCTTCACAGGCCCATTGGAGTTTTGACCCAGTCTATTGAAAACCGATGCACTGGATTTGGGCGACCCGTTAAGAGAGATCGCAGTAGTTGCAAGCCGATCAAAGACCAACTTTTTCGGAGCTTCTTGCGACGTCATTGGGGCATTGAAACTCATCGGTGGGAGCATGGTCCAGAAGAATAACCCAGTGGTGGCCTGCGTCACCTGTTCCACCGGCATAGCGAAGATGGAGGCCGCTTGGGGCCCGTAAGTCACTCCTCCAGATGGGACGGAGCAAGAGTTGCAGTTGCAGTTAGTGCAGTTTGAAGCTATTGATCTTCTGTTTTCTGCACGGAGCAAGACACCAAATCTTAGTACCTCGAATCCACAGGCAACCACAGCAAAACGCGATTCGTTCGCGAACACGACACACGAAGTGTAGAGTGGAAAGAGGAAAAGGTCCCACCGGGCGTGCCAGAATCTGTTCCCCTCCGAACGGCGGTGTAAGACGGACTGTCTTGCCTGAAATTCGGGGCAGATGCTATTTGGTTTTATCCGTCTACCTCTCCGAAGATACCAAGTTGATTTATAGCACCGTGTATCGGAGGTTTAAACAGATGCGGCCGATGTAGCAGACTTCGTCAGATTCTCCCTCGATTGAGGGTTTTTTGATTGTGGGGACGCTCTTCCCTGCAGGCGCAAGCCCCTGCAGTTAATTACGCTACCGCGTCGCGGTAACCACTTTCTCCTTCTCCAGAAATTTCACTTCGTGTCGTGTGTGTTTGTCTTGTTTGTGGATGCCCGTGGATTGTATACGGAGACTAAGTTATGCCGTCGCCCGTAGGACGTGGATTAATCCAAATCCGTATTTACTTAGATTTGGGTTTGGTGTTTTTGTTTAAGGATACGTTAGCCGTATTGAGGCTAAGATCAACTTAAACGTTCGTTAAGGATACGTTGGTCCTGTTTGAGACTAAGATCAACTTAACGGAAAGAGTATTTTAAGGGCTCTATTGTTCCAGTTTAGGGACGTAGTGATCCGTTACCAGTTTAGGGACATGGGGGTCCATTTTAATGTATGGCCGTCGGGACCCGTCACCTCTCTGACGTCGTTGAAGGATTTCAACGATAGGTGTCAGAGGAGTTCGGAGATGTACCCTTGAACCGGATGTAAATTGATTTAAGAGAGCAGCCGTGCTCAGTCAATTTAATTTGAGAACTTACGGCCATGATTGGGCTCAGTCCAGTTGAAGATATTCAACGTTTTTTATCTGTGGCCTATTAGGCCTGTGCTAGGGCTTTGCCCCTGTTTAACAATGCACTGCATTCTCTTTTGGCCTGTAAGGCCTATCTGATTTGGGCTCTGTCTCTTTATAAATGATGCACAACATCTGTTTTTGTTTGGGCTCTGCCTTTCTTTAAAATAATGCATTGCATTTAATTTGGCCTGTTAGGCCTTTTTTAATTGGGCTTGGCCCTTCTGTAAATAATGCAGTGCATTAATTATCCGACAGTAGCTTGTCAGGTGTTTTGCGCCAATTATTGAGCGCAAGCGCATGTGGAGGTGACACGTGTCACGCTAGCGCAGTGCGCTGCGCTGTTGCGCTGTGACACGTGGCGCGCTCTGCTGAGTTGCGCCAACTTTAAAGAGCAATGCTCTATTTTTAGAAGCGCATAGCGCAAATGGTTATGGTGCTGACACGTGGCGCTCTCTAATGGCTTGCGCCAGCTCAGGAGCGCAATAGTGCAGTTTTTTGCAAGTGCAAGGCACTGTTTCAATAATTTGATCCAATTTTGGATTCAAGAAAAGAATCTTTAAGATTCCAGAACCAATGGTTCATAAAAAAGTGCAAGGCACTGTTATTATTATATTTTTTTTATTGAAGATCATTGATCTTGTTCTTGGATCAATGATCTATTCAGAAGAAATTCTTCTCTTTTATAAAGGTTTTTACCTTTTTTCTTTTCTTGAGTTCTTCTCAAAATTCTTCAGAGTTCTCTCTGTTTTGTTGTTTTTGAAGTTCTTGATGACCATGTCTTTTGAATTGGGGTCTAGGGGTCTTTATATAGTGCCCATTAATTTGTTAAATTTGTTAAAGAGATCATTCTCTGAGTGATTTGGGGAATTTTCCCCACCGCTGGATCTTTGATCTAAGGGCTTCTGTTTTACAGAAGACAATCTTCTTGTTTTAATAAGAACAGAAAGATCTTACAGGAATTTTAATTCTGTTTGGCGCAAAGGCATCTGTGCTTGACACGTATCGCGCAGCGCAGAGCGCAACGCAACTGTGCTGACACGTGTCGCGCAGCGCAGAGCGCAGCGCAACTGAGCTAGCGCAACTGCGCTGCCACGTGTCGCGCAGCGCAGAGCGCAAGTCAGCTGAAGCGTTGCTTCTTTATTAAAATTTGAATTTTATTTGAAAACAGAGCCTTGCTTTGATTGGGGAAGCAGAAGCGTTACTTCATCTCCCGCCTTGGAATTTGAACCGAGCTTTGCTCTGATTGGGGTAAACAGGCCCGTTCCAGGGGCCCTACTCCTTCATATTTCTCGTTCTAGGCCTCGGTTGCTCAGCGCTCATCTCCTTCCTTCCACTTTCGCTTCCTGAGGATCATTCTTCCCAAGGTTAGATGTCTTCTCTTTTCGAGTCAATATATGTCGTTGAGATAGGTTCTAGGAACCCTTTAGGTGAGTCTTAGTCCTCCCGGGGGACAGGAGTCGGCCCCTCTTCCCAGGATAGTGCGGCGGGGGCAGCCCCAGGGAGGAGGTGGTAGATGCTGCCCCTAGCGCCTCGTATTGGATAAGGCATGAGGACGAGCTTGCCAATGCTTGGGCTCGTTTCCACATCCCCTCATGCTATACGCTTCGTCTGGTCAAGGAGGGAGAGAGGGCAGACCAAGTACGGGGCAGGGAGATCGTCCTGTATTTGGAAGCATTCTGGGGTGGAATGCGCCTGCCCTTCTCTCCTGAGGTCGTGGGAGCGTTGAACTTCTTCGGATTAGCTCTCGGTCAGTTGGTGCCGAACTCGTGGAGGATTCTCCTTGAGTTCCTGATCCGCCTGAAGTTACAGGCGATCCCCTTCAGCCTTTCCCTCCTTGATTCCTCTCTCGTCTTCAAAAATCACCCCGGTGGTCGAGCGGGCGACCCGAGGTGGGTTTATCTCTCTTTCAGAAAGCGACCAGGGGGCGCCACCGGAATGGGGATTGTGGCCCTGCCTTCTTCCATTCACGACTGGAAGAAGAATTTCTTCTTCGTTTCCCCTCCCGAGGGCGAGGACTGGCCCGTGCCTACAGAGGGGTCGAGGGAGAAGCACTTGCCAGGGAACCAGTCCAGTGACCCCACCGCGGTGAGAGTGGCGTCGTGGGAGCCCATCCCCCGCTACGACGTGCTATTGTCTGAGAGGGTTCTGAGTTGGGTCGGACTCAGCCCGTTGAGTTCGTCGATAAGTTTAGGTTTGCTTTTTTGGCTTGTATATTGCCTGTGTCCCCGACTCCTTTGCACTCGGTTTTGTGCAGGACCCATGGATATGGACTTGCTCAGAAAGTCCATGCGCCAGCCGAGGCCAGTCGCGAAGGTTGGGGCGCCGGCTTTTCCTGTTCACAGCCCGCCTCGGCTCCTTCTCCCCCGGTGGTAGCGCCCCGCGAGCGCTCAGAGGCGGATCTCGCCCCGGGGCCCAACAAAGCGTCGGGTCGGAGGCGGGCTCGGATTCTGGAGGACTCGGCCTCAGAGGAGGAGACCAGCTCTCCCACAAGGCTGCTCAAGAGGAGATCTGCCCGGGGACAGTCTTTGCCGATCACGGTGGAGGAAGGCGGTCTCCAGTTCGCCGTGCCTTCGGGGCTATCCATCGCGGATAGCCTGCTGCATGAGATAGAGGTATCGACCGAGGGTAGAGTCCCCGAGGGGACCTTCAGGGCTCAGCTGGCGTCCATCGCCCAGAAGTCCGTGTAGGTAAGCGCTTGTCTTTCATTATTATTATTTTCGAGGTTCAATGCCTCTCTCATCGTCCTGATCTCTCTTCTTCTTTTCAGGTCCTTCAGCACATCGCCCTCGCCTTGCGCATGGAGGCCGAGGTGGTAGCCCCGGCGATGAAAGCTGCGGGTCAGCTTGCCTCACTGGAAGAGAGCTCCAAGCGGGAGCTGGAGGCGATGAAGGCGAGGGTTGTCGCCTTGGAGGGCGAGGTGGAGGCTGGGAAGCGGGAGGTCGCCCGGCACCGCGAGGCCGCCGTGGTTGCTGAGGTTAAGCTTGAGGACGCTCAGGTGCTGGCCGGCAACCTGAAGAAGACAGTGAAAACCTTCCGGAAGGAGCTGGGGGCGGCGGCTGAGTGGGCGAAGTCGGCCGACCTGAGGGCGGCCAAGTTGGCCGACCTCTCGGCGGCGAAGTCGGTGGAGGGCTACAAGAAGTCGAAAGACTACTACGATGACCTGGCCGTCGCCACGACCCTCATCTGGCACGAAGCCCTCGACGCTGTTAAGGCCCGGGTGCCGGGGTTCGTCGATGAAGAGCTCCGGGCCCAGTACCCCCTCGCGGACACCAGCGGGCAGAGGGTAAGAGATTAATGACGAGAAAGTCGCCGAGGACCCAGCTCGCCTCGTGGTGGATGTTGAGGGCCCTGAGGTCGCCCTTGGCCCCGAGGCCTAAAGCCTTCGTCTTCCTCCTCCTTTTTATTTTGCTGTGTCTGGAACTTTGTAAGCCTCTGGGCATTTTGTTAGGCTGGGGGCCAAAAATACCCTCTGTAAAGACCGCCTTTTAGTAATAAAAGTTTTTCTTTCTTTGGTTTCATTGATTTGCGCTTTGGTCTTTTGTTCATGAAGAATGCTTATAAAATTTTTCTTCTTGCGCTGTTGGGCCTCCATGTCAGGTCGGCTATCTGCCAAGCGATCGTCCGTCGAGTTGATCCAAGCGCTGCTGAGGAGAAGGCGTCTCCATGGCCCCGAAGTCGAGGGGAGATCGCTCGAGACTTGGATGGACCTGATGCCCCTAGTTGGCAGCTCGGACCGTCTGCGTGTGGTGGGCGGATGGTTGTCCGCCTTATTTGGGCCGAGGATGGATGGAGGCTTCGATCTCTGGCGTCGTGGGTAGGCAACTACCAGCCTGGGATGACCGAGCAGGGTAGCCGCTCGGATGCCTCTTGCGAGGGGTCCGATCCCTGGCTTCATGGGTAGGGAGCTACCAGCTGAAGATGACCAAGCAGGGTAGCTGCCCGGTTGCCTCTTGCGAGGCTTTGATCCTTCAGGACGGGGACCGAGCAGGGTTACTGCCCAGTGCCTCTTGGCGAGGACTTTGATCCCTGTCGGTTGTGGTAGGATGCTACCAGCCGGGGACAGCCGAGCAAGGACTCGACTGCCTCTGGGAGGACTTTGGTCCTTGGCGCGGGAAGGGCTGTAGAAGCCTACCAAGGACGCTTGGCCGGGTAGGGTCACTGCCTGGTGCCTCTTGGCGAGGGCTTTTGTCCTGAAAGATAGCCGAGCGAGGGATTCTCGGGCTCGACCGCCTCTGGGAGGGCTTTCTGATCCTTAGCATTGAGGTAGGGAAGCTACCCGCCAGGGATAGCCGAGCGATGGTTGTGCTCGACTGCCTCTGGGAGGACTTTCTGATCCCTGGCGTCGCGGTAGGGAAGCTACCCGCCAGGGATAGCCGAGCGATGGTTGGGCCCGACTGCCTCTGGGAGGACTTTCTGATCCCCGGCGTTGCGGTAGGGGAGCTACCCTCCAGGGATGACCGAGCAGGGCAGCTGCTAGGTTGCCTCTTAGTGACGGCTTTGGTCCCTGGCGTTGCGGCAAGGAAGCTACCCGCCAGGGGTGAACGAGCAGGGCGGCTGCTGGGTCGGATCTTCAAGAGGTTTCGCCCGACCATACATTTGGGGAACAGGAATGGTTAGCATGCGCGTTGAATGCGGGGGGAGGTGAAGCGCCAGGGTCGCGTCACTTCGATTCCGCCGGAGAAGGCTTGACGATTGTTGCGTGTCAGCGACCTCTTAGGCGAAAGCAGGCGACTGTTGAGCTTCGCTGAGACGTAGTGTGCTATATAAGGCTGAATGAGTACCGGTCCTTCCTTCCTTCACAAACAGAAGATTGAGAATGCAAGACTTCCCGTTCACCATCCCTGATATCATCCACTTCGAAGATGTGTACCTATACGATCAGAACTGCACCGAGGACACGGTGCAGTTGGTGTGTGGGGGCATTGAGGACCACTTCGGCCGGCTGCTCCCTCGACATTCCTCCCTGCTGCAGTTGCTGATGTACTCCATCTGGAGAGCGTCGCCGGGGCTTTACAACCCCCTGTCCGAGCAGCTCTATGATGAGGCCGTGGGCAAGCTTCGGTCTCTGAGGCGCTTTGTCCTGATCTCCGCGAACCGGCTGGCTTGCTCGGAGGCGCTCATCCGCGAGTGCTACGAGTTGAGGCTTGGGATTAACGCGCGCGGGGGGAACCGAGGGGAGAGGTTGGATCTCGCGAGGCCTCGGCTGGCGGAGGTCTTTACCGAGTATCACGAGCAGTGCTCTCTGCACCCCCTTCCCCCGCTGTTGTAATAATAATTTTTTCTTTTTGTATGTACGGCTGAGGAGCCCATAATACCTTTTTTTTTTGAATAAATAAGAACTTTTCTACTTTCCTTGCAATGTTCTGTTGATCTTTATTAAATTGGCAATAGCCTTAGGGAGAGTTTACATTGCCCCAGAAGAAAAGTACAGGTTAATAGATGGCCCTATCAGCGTGGCCCGAGCTTCCTGGAGGCTTGCTGTTCTCCGTGCCTGGCGCCGGGTACGGGGCACTTAGGGCGCCGGACTGGTCCTCCGCGGAGGCAAGAATGATCTGGCCGATGGTCAGCTCGGCGGAGGACGCTGCTCCTGCTCGCGGTCGGCCTGTCTCTTATCCCTTAAGTAGGCGGTGAGGTGCCCCGATCGGATGAGCTCCTCGATGTAGTCCCGGAGTTGCTTGCAATCCTCGGTGGCGTGGCCCAGCGTCCGGTGGAAGGCGCAGTAAGGGCCCCGGGTCCGCTTTGAGGCCTGACGCGGGATTGGAGGGAACTTGAAGAACCCTTCGCCCTGGGCCTCCTCTAGTAACACTGCGAGGGAGACATTAAGCAGGGTGCACTCCTGGAATTTCGGGTGATAGGGCTGCTGACGCTCCGGCCTCTCCTCCCGAGCTTTTTTCTTCTGGTCGGGTCGTTCTGCCCGGGGGAGGTTCGCGTTCATCTCGGATTCTAGCTGAACCTCGCGCTCGGTCCACGCCTTGACTTCGGCCATGGTCTTAGGCTGTGCCAACGCAAAGGAGCGCAGCCACTCCTTGTGTCTTAGACCAGATCTGAGCGCCGCGATGACGGTCTCGTCCCGGTACTCAGGAACCTCGAGGAGGGCGTTGTAAAAGCGAGTGATGTAAGCCTTGAATGCCTCCTTATCTCTACTCTTAATTGTGAAGAGGTAGTCGACAGTGCGCTTCTGCCGAAGGTTCCCAACGAAGTGGCCGAGGAACTGAGTAGCCAGCTTGTCGAAGGTCGAGATTGAGCGAGGCTCGAGTCCTCGGAAGCAGTCCCGACCAGAACGGATGAGGGTGGCAGGGAAGGCCCTGCACTGGGCGGTATCGGAATGGTCCTGGAAGCTCATTCCCGTGGTGAAAGCATCCAAACGGTCTTTGGGGTCGGTTTTCCCGTCGAACAGAGAGACCTTCGGGGGTTTGTTGCGCGAGGAGACGTGGGCAGCGAGCAGTTCCTCGGTGAACGGTTTGGTGGGCGAGTCGGCGGCGTACTCGGTCCCGTCGGCCGAGAGGTGCCCTTCCCGGCGCATGCCCTCGATCTTTTTTTCGAGGGCGTCGAGTCGGATGTGGTACCCCGAGGACTTGGCGCCTCGTGATCCCTGGCCTCTGCTATGGGAGACCTGCGTCTGGGCACGGCTCCGGTTCCTCTCGATGAGGTTCCTCAGATCCCCGGGCGCGATGGCTCTCGAGCCGTCGTGGCGAGCCCCTTTTGTGTGACCCTGTCGGGGGAGTGGGTGTCGGTCATGCCTGTAGGCAGGCAAGGTGACCGACATCTCCTCAGGGGGGCAAGAGTCGCTAAGAGGTTCGAGGCGTGGTGCTCCGGCGGCGGGCCTGGGGTGGAGCCGCGAGGCGCCCAGCGGGCCTCATGGAGTATCGGTCCGTGGTCGGGAGTCGCAGCCCGCTGGTGGTCGGCCGCGCCGACGGGGCAGAGCATTCCGGAGGCGGAGGGGCGGCGATCTGGGGCCCAGGCCCGGCCGTTTGGGCACGGACGAGCGCCTCCACGAGGGACTGTAGCCGATCTATTCGGCTGGCGAGGGCGTGGATGATGGTCGCCGGAGGGGGTTCATCCACGCCTCCGGTGAGGGGGAGGCGGCGGCTGGTACCCGAATCTTCAGGATGGTCGCTTGCCATGTGGACGGAGATCGGAAGGCCAACTTTGTTTTTGTGGAGTTTGCGTTTCCCACAGACGGCACCAACTGATGGAGGTCCTTTTCAGATCTCTCTCAGATGTTGTCTTTCGTCGATCTCCTGGTAGATTCTGGAGGGGATTCTCCGTTGTGTGTGGGTCTCAATGGGTGTAGAGGAAATTCGGTGATTGGAGGAGTTGGCGCTAAGTACCTGCAAAGAAGTCCCGGAATGGGGATACCACCGAGGACCCTCTGACGATCAAGTTAGTACTGGATCCGAGCAGCGTAACGGCTAAGTGGAGTCAAAAATGGCTTACTTGACCCTCTGTGATGGGAGTTTATATAGTGGTGGAGGCACGCAGCAGCAGGCACGAGAATCTCGCCGGCAGTTACGCTCCCGACGTCACGCCCGCGTAGAGAGCGGATCGCCCATTAGTGGAGATCGTGGAGGCATGGACGTGGGATGTTGCGGGCGGAGAATCCGCGCATGGCGAGATTCGTGGAGCGGCGGTTACGCCTATGAGCGGTGGAGCTGGGCGGAGGACCGAGGAAGACGGCCTCGGTCAGGGGGCTCGAAAACGAGCGAGAAGACCGAGGATACTTGGTCTTGTGGCAGCTCAGGGCGAGCTGAGGGGCCGAGGAGGCCAATCTGCAGGGAGCCCCGAGGAGGGTTGACTTGTGCCGGCAGGTCGGGCACAGGGGTGGCTGGTCGGCCTCTGTGGGCCCTCCCTTCTGAGTTCTGGAACGTGTTATCCGCCATGTGTCCTGATATAAGGGGTCCCCAATATTGAGCATCATCACTTTCAGTTTTCAATTATTTGGATCTGATTAATGTTCGGTCACTGCCAATTCAATAGCCGAAGCTTGTCTTCATTTTATTATGCAACTTGCAGACAAATCACAAAAAGTTTTTGTTGTTATCATTTTAGCAGCAGGAGTAGCTAAGGCTCTAACAGTAGTCTAATATTAATATTTGGTCATTTCCATTACAGTGGTTATAATTTTGGCGTGTTTCTTGGGTATCTTGAGCTGGGATAATTTAATAGTAATAATAATAAAAGGGCAAAACTAGGATACGATATTTTAATATGCTGGGCATGGCCTTGCAGGCATCCCACAGCATTCTAATACCATGTGCAGTCTCCATGTGCTAAGATTTTAAAAAAGCCTTATGGCATAGATTTTCTTTATCGGGGTGTACTCCGATCTTTATCTTTATTTTTTATTTTTTTCTTTTTACACGTATGATGCATGTGGAGATATAAAACATGTTTTATGCCTTACATAAATATTACGTGAGTTTGTTACCGAGCTTTAATAATAAGTTATAGATATAATTTTGAAAATCGAAAAAGATGATTTGAATTCCAATAAAAAAAATAAGTAATCATCAAGTGATAATCTTAGAGTTTGCATTATAACAATAGAGATTGCCGCTATACCATATTTCGACCTGAGTATATAAGGCACTTTAGAAATTTTTTATATTGGTGGATTAATTGTATTTCTTGATCCTATTTCTTGATCCATAATACTATTTCTTGATCCATATATACATGATTATGAAGCATTAATTGTACTTCAATTATAAAAGTTCAAGTGAGAGTAATTCTTGAACAGCATATTGATTATGTCTCGCTGCCGCCACATTGTACGTTCTTTTTAAACCGTTGATTGAGTCAAAATATCTCCGCGCTTTCCTTGTCTCGCAGGAACATTTTAACTGTAAAACATGAACCAATAATTCTTCTCCACGTGTCTCTAACCGCGAATTTTCAACAACCCTTATCATGATCCGCGAAGCTTTTTATATCAAATCTTTTATATTCCAAGCATATGCCCTTTCCCAAATTAAAAACGTTTTTCTCTGTAAAGAAAATTTTCGATGACGACCGAAGACGGCGATGTGATGGCGTCTCGATTCGAACTCGACCGTCGGATCTCGGAGGCGGTGCGGCCACCGCCGTCGAAGCCCCGTGGCGGTGCACGCATCCTCTCCTTCCTCCTCCAAGCCCTGGTCATGGCCGTCGCCCTCACCCTCTTCTTCCTCTTCGCCGGCGTCGCCGCCATCCTCCTCCTCCACCTCTTCGTCGCCGGCCGCGCCCTCCGCCGACGCCGCCGACGCCTCCACCACCACCGCCTAAACCCTAACCCTGGCCCTCACATCTTCGGCCAAGAAGACGAGGATCCGATAGGCCTCTCGTTAGCGGATCTGAAGAGGCTCCCGGCGTTCGATTGCTCGGCGACGGCTTTGACGTCGTCGGATTGTGCGGTGTGCTTGGAGGGGTTTAGGGATGGTGATCGATGCAGGAGGCTGCCGCTGTGTGGGCATGAGTTTCATAGGGATTGCGTGGATCGGTGGCTGATGAGATCGCTGGCGTGCCCGATCTGCCGACGTGGCGCGCTGATGGATCGTGCTTGAGCTTTCTCAGCCTCTGTAGATTATCATATGTAAGTTTTTATTCTAGTTTTTGTTTTTTAATGTTTGTTGAATATGGGTTTTTTTTGTAAGTTGTATAAAGATGCGATTTTGATTAGTAATTCTGCTCTTTTGGCTGTTCTTCAGGTGTTGTTGGATTATAGGGATAAAATTTCGATTTAAATTTAGGTTTTAGAATCTTTTTAATGAAATGATGCGATCGAATGGAATATGAATCTAAGGAGGAGAAATTGTAAGCCCCAATTAAGGGGGCTGTTTGTTAGGTGTTGTTGGATGTGGTTGTGAGGTGGTTGTTATATTTTTGGGGTTTCGTTAAATTAGAGGTTAAAGATGGAATTAGGGTTTGGGGTTAAAAGAAATTTGTTTGCGATGATTGATTAAGGGGCGCAACTGAATGATATGAGTATGAAGAAGAAAATTTAAGCATCGGTTAGGATTTCTCAATTGGAATGTAAATTTTTGAGTGTGTGTATCTTATATATCTGTTTAGGTTCCTGGTGTTAGGTTTGTCATATTTACCCTTGAGATGGAGGATAATAGGCATTGAGAAGGTAAAAATTAGATAATAGGGATAGCTTATTTCTTTTGTGGTTGATATCTCTGAATGTTATGAAGCTGAGCTTCTATTACTTGAATCAAGAGGATGTCTAAATGTTGAAAATAGCGATAGCATAAAACGTAAAGCTCCATTCGGTAAAAGGTGCAAATAGCGTAATGTATAGCGTAAGCTACTGAGTTTATTATTATTTTAATTTAAAAATATAAATATAGTTATACTGATGTGAAAAATAGTAAAATTTGAACTACTAAGACCAAGCATACCAACAATCTTCCTAGTGTTTAATCCATGAGTTTACACTTCTATCCATGTTCAATTGTTCACAAGAACGTTATATTCTCATCCATGATATATAAATCAATAATCAACTTAAGTACTTGTGAAACAAAATAACATAAAGATAACTTAAGTATTTAGAACGTCATATATGTGGCCTTAGATAGCCTCGAAAGAGGTAGGCGATGACCTCAGAGGATGATGATGTGACAAGGCCTTGGATGGACAGCGATGGACGGTGATGGACGGTGATGGCCTTGGTTAGGGAGGCTTATAAAGACGGGGGAAGAGGAGAAAGTGTGGTGTTGCTGCTCTAGATGATGATGCTTTTGTTTATGGGTTTAAGTGCTTTTGTTTATGGGCTTAAGTGTTTTAGGCCGCATCTTTGGGGGGGGGACCCGCTAAAAGTCTTATGCTTCATAGGTTAAATAGATTAAGCTATTTAGCTTAAGTTATGTAACTTGAGCTATTTATATAAAAAAAAGTGTAAGCTATTTACTATGGGAATGCTATGTAGCGAACTAGTTCTTGCTGCGCTACAGAGCGCACCGTTTATGCTTTGTGGCATGCTATTTTCTACTATATTGTCTTGTTTAATAATTACAAACTTTTGGCTATTGTTTAGCTGGTGCTGGATTTGGTTGCAAGTTTGTTTCTTTGGTTGGCTCCCTAAATTTTGGGGGTTTGTTGAAATGACAATAAGAAAACTTCAGCGTCAATCAACGTACTTCAATGGGAATGAATGCCTTTGGTAGAGAGTGTGTGTGTGTATTTTGTTATTTGCATAGGTGATATATAGAATTGTTGACCTCTATATGCATTGAGATGGAGCAAACAAGCACATAACTTAATTGGTAGATTTTGGACAAAAGGTACTCAGATTAAGGTTTGGATAATAAATTGTAGAGGTCACCCTGCAGGCCTCTTTTTCTAATATATAAATTGTATGCATTTTGTTTGTTGTCAATGTTAGAATGATTTCTCTGACATCTTCCTTGTTTGTGAGGTATCACGGCTTAATATTTTGCCCCCTTTACTCAAAACAAGGCCTTTCTCTAATTTGCTAGATTTTCTCTACAAGACGTGGTGGGTACGAAAATATAGAAGGGTTCAGAAGAGTGTCAGTTGAGTTCGCCTTTGAAGGTAAATGGTATCTGCTTACCGAGTTTGAGAGAGTTGTAGTCAAACCTTTAGTAACTGGTTAATCAAATGGTATTTCTTATTGTTGATTTCTACTTGTTGTAAGATACAGTAGTTGTTTCTTCTCGTTGTTAAGCCTTTTTTTAAACGAAACTGAGAAAGCCCAGTTATTTTATTGAAAAATAATAGTTTTTGTGGGCTAGGCCCAATACATCAAAGCCCGAATATGGGTTTTACACACACACACACACACAGATGAAGAGAGCTAGGGTTTGCTAACAGATCAAGAGAGGCGGAAGAGAAAAATATCCGCGCTCTCACTCTCTCTCAGTTCCTCTCCCAAATGAAAAAACAACCCCACATCTCAATTCTCTTCTCTTTTCACCATTTTATTTGCAAATCCTTGTAATCTTCGCATAGATCCATGACGACGAAAGACAAATCAAATCTTGCTAGGCTTTTAGAGCTTCTCTACTTGGCAAAGCTCGGGATCTGGCGACTCCAGTACTAAGTAAGTACAACTAACTTTAGATTTAATCTTGTATCTCTTCCTTGATCTTAAAAAACTTCCAGATCTCAAATATATTTGTTATTTTTCAACTCCTAACAGTTTCTTCATCTTTTCTCCGAGATCTGCAAAATCGAACTCTGGGTAACTTAGATCAAGTTTTGCGAACATTTGAAGCTTCCTTGGAACAGCGAAACTTGGAAATGAACTTGTTTCAGTAGCTTGAGCTTCATGAGCTAAAAAGTCGGTTAATATATTGTTTTCTCTGTAAGTATGCAAAATCTCCGCATCTATTCATCTGGCGATGAATATTATCGCTTGAACAACATATTTTAGCTTCCAAGGAACGATCTTTTCACTTTTGATGCAATCAACAAGAAATTTGGAATCAGTTTCCACCTTTAAATGTTTGATTTTCATAAGATAACACACTAAAAGTCCATCAAGTAATGCTCTGGCTTCAGCAAATAGACTTTCACCTTTGCTGTAATAAAATTTGGAAGCAAAAATAATTTTTCCAGTAAAATCTGTAAGAACTGCTTTCCGCAGCTTTCTGTTGATTAATTTGAGCAGCTCCATCAATATTTAACTTGTACTGACCCACTGGGGGTTTGCTCCAATTAGTAAGAATAGTATTGCTTTTCCTGGATAAATTTGTACTAAACAGATCATCAATATTCAAAATTTTCATAATCTTCTTCCTCGGAGAAAAATTGATCTTTTGAGCAAGAAATAATATTTTTGTGTTCACTTATAAGTCTATGCCAAATACCTCCAACAGGAAAAGAGATTCTGAAATCTTCTTTCACGTCTGAATTTCCAAATATTCCAGTTTACTATATGAGGAATCAAGCTTGCAATTTTAAGCTTGCAATTTTAAACTGATAGACCTTGTTTCGCCAGAATTCATAGCAAGATGAAATAGTACTATATTGAGTATCTGCATTCCTTATATTGAATACCTCATGTATTTTGCTTCATACATATCTTGCTGCTTCACTCTTCAAAAATAAACGATCGATACTTTCTTGGTATATATATTCCTTTTTTAACAACATTAGAGTCAACTGATTGTGCTTCTAAGAAAAGTTGCCAAGAAAAAAGAGTAATTTTCTTTGGAAGCTTTATGCTGCAGGAAATTGGCAAAATCGACTTGAGGATTTCTCTCTTATTTTATCATGCTAAGGTAAAACTTTCTTTACTAGTATGCTTCTAAATTAGAACATCTGCATCATTATTAGTGGTATAATTGGCATCTATTATTTCATTTCTAATATACTGTGGTAGTGTATGCTCCATGCCAGTGAAATCCCAATTAAAATCATGCAATATGTCATGAATTTTGATTTTCTTAATAGAACATGTAGAGTAATTTGCAAGAGGCTCATCTTATGCCATAAATCCTTCCAAACATCTATATTTCCAGATTCAATAAGCCGTTTAGAAGCAGAATCAACTTTAGTTATAACTTAAAAAAATTTCCTTTAAGCTGCAGAAGCATTACTAGGACAATACCAAAGCCATTTTTATTGTCTTAGCTTCCATGAAAGAAAACCATAAACTTTCAGTCTTTAATTTCCAAGAAGCTTTTATATTGTATGCTTTTGCCAAATGCTTTAGACTTCTCAAGTCTAAACCTCCTTGTGTCAACGGTTTGCATATTCTGTTCCATGAAATACGGTGATGCCCTTTTTGTGTATTATTATTTTTCCAAAAGAAATTTTCCATAATAAATGAATGCAAAATAATTTTTGGAAGTTATAGCAGGTAGAATATGTAGAGGCATAGAGGATAACACATGTTTAATCAGAATGTCTTCCAGCTTGTGATAGGAGTTTGTTCTGCCAGCCCTTAAATTTGTTTATGACTTTGTCAGTCAAACTTTCAAAAAAGATTTTCTTGCCTCATCCAGAATATATATAGAAGCACCCAAGTATATAAGAGGCCAGTACCCTTTAGAGATGTCAGTTTGCTTGCTGTATTGCTAAGCTTGCAGAGGAAGGATAATAAGCACTTTTACTCCAATTGATTTTCTGCCTAGAATATGCTTCATAGTCTTGTAGAAAATCAAAAAGCATTTCAATATTTCTTTTACCTGCATTAGAGAAAATAATAGTGTCATTTGCTTGTAACATGTGTAATATTGGGAGAATTTGGAACAACTCTCCCGGGTTTTGTATGCTTTTAATTTCCCAAATTCTAGATAAGAAATTTCTCTGCTTAAGAACTTTGAAGCTATGATAAAAAGGGCAGGTGATAAGGGATCCCCTGCCTCACTCCCTTTGTTCCTTTTAAATATGCTCCAGCTTGTCCATTCACCAGTACAAAAAATGCTGAGTAGATAAACATCCTCTGATTAGCTGTATAACTTGATTAGAAAAACCAAAAGTTTGCATAATTTTCTGAATAAAATTCCATTCCAATCTATCAAAAGCTTTTTCTATATCTAGCTTGAATATAATATTATGACCCATTGTTTTTCTGTTCATATCCTGGACAAGTTCTTGTGCAAGAGATATATTCTCTGAGTTACTTCTATTTTCTGTGAATGCTCCTTGATGTGAAACGATTCTAAGGCAACAACATAGTTATTCTGTCTCAAAGAAGCTTAGTAAAATTTTTGTAGAAATTGCGAAAGCTTATAGGCCTGTAATCAGTAATTGAACAACAGTTTGCCGTTTTAGGGATCAGACAAATAAAGAGTAGACAAATAAGAGTAGAATTCACAGCCTTGGGCACTTGCTTATTCTTGTAAACATATTTAACATCTTTCCAAAGATCCTCACTAATTATCTACTATGCAGTCAAATAAAATCTATCAGAAAACCCATCAGGACCAGGAGCGCTATTTGGTTCCATATTCTTTATACAATTATGCCCTCTTCTAGTGGGTACATCGGTAAATATTTTATTGTCGTCCTCTGAAATTAAATTTGGAATAATATGCCTGCAATCAAATTCAGAATTTATATTTTGTAAAGTAAATCAAAATGGGTGGCAGCCATATCCATAATTTGTTGCTGTTCTCCAAACCAAACACCATCTACATTCTGTAACTTAGTAATTCTGTTCTGACAGTTTCTCACATTTACCTAGTTATGGAAAAATTTAGTATTTTTATCACCTTCCGAAAGCAATTTTATCCTGGACTCCTGCCTTCAAAAAATTTCTTCTTGATGTAGAACATTTTCAAAGTTACTTTTAGCTTGCCATAAAGAACGTAGATTTTCATCAGATGCATTGTTATCAAAATCCTGCTAAGCTTAACTGCTATTACAACTGCGATGTAACGAGAATTTTTTACACTCTGGATTCTCATAATTTTGAGATTTATTTGTTTTCTCTCTGCCCTTGTGGGTATTTTGTTTCATTTTTGCTTTTAAGTTTTGCTTCTGGCAGTATTTAACACGGTTGAACATGGCGCTGGCATGTGTTTGCAGTAAAATCTTTCATAGATATGGCAAGGTACCAGCATGATGTAGCCATCTTTGATGGGATTTAATGCGAAAACCTTTCATATTGAACTATTTGCTAGTGATTGAAGGATGATTATAATTTCATTCTATCATTTGTTTGATGTATTGGATAGACATCATGTATTGGATAGACATCGATACTGTGGCCTCCATGCTGCAAAAATTAGTGACTGGATAATTTCTCTCCATGTTGTGCTATCCTAATGGTGCATTAGGATGAAATTTGCTTACTGATGCTAATGCATGCAACTGTCTTGCTGATGTACAAGTGAAAGGGTATCTGATGCTTTAACAGCTCATCACAATTTCAGGAGAAATTAAGTTGATAAACGCGTATGGAAGCATGTATATGTCTTCAACTGCTCATAACTTTGCATCTTCCATGCTTCGTATGGAAGCATGTATATGTCTTCAACTGCTCATAACTTTGCATCTTCCATGCTTCGTCGCTATTTTTTCCTGATATATCGAGAATTGTTTATCTTGATGAACAAGTTTTGTATCTTATAAATATTTTGTTTGTTTAATTTATTTTATTGAGTAAAACATCTTGCTCTTTTTTCTCTCTCAAAAAAGATAAAAGAAAAACCGGTCATAATTTCATTTGCTTTCATACCTGTTGATAATAATTATCGGTATATTTGTTGTGAATTATGATTAAACTCAATGATTTTAAGGTGACCTCATGATGCACAGGTCTTTGGACGCGACAGCGTTTGATGCACAGGTCTTTGGACGGTTCTTTGGACGCGGCAGTGTTGATTTATTCATCATCTGTGTCTTTGGCAATAATTATCTTGAGTCTAGAAAATTTGTGGATGGTCGCAGTTTGTTTTGTTTTTGTATTTTAGGAGCATCGATATCAAGCTTTTATGCCAAACTTTTGTGAACAGTCTGTTACTCGAATCTTTTTCTGTCATTTTGCTATGTAAATAGTCGTCTTTTTGATCCATGATTATACAAGTGCGTTGTTCCATAACCATTAAATTTTTTCGGTCTGCGGTGATGGTTTGGATTTTCTCAAGAATGCTCCAGTATTTTGTTGCATCTTTTAAAAGCCTTTTATAACAAGGTGTCTTCTTTTTGGTGGGGGACCGCCTCATTCAAGCATACACGCATCTAAGGGGGACTCACAAATAAATCCAAACGCGTTAATTTGTGTTTCCCACCCCCATTGCTCATTGGTTTCAAGGTGTCTTTTAATTCTCTATGGAAATAAGAGGCTTTATTATGTGAGAGCGAATTGGAATTTCTTAATAATGCACTCACATTTCATCATGTCTTAAAAAGGCCTTTAAAATAAGGCCGTCGTTTAGTTCTCTATTACCAGGGTTCTCAATAGTGTGCCGAAGTTCAAATTCAAAAAATTATATTAATTTAAAAGTTCATTATCATATTAATTTAAAAATTAATTATTATACGAAGTCCTAATCTTAAAATTTTCAGGTTTTCTTCGATTCTTTAATATTTTGAAAACGATAGCATGACGTTTGTGAAATTTTAAAACAAACCCAAATTATTTATTTTCTTCAAATTTACAATATTTTACACGATACCATAGGAAAATTGTAATTTTCAAAAATCTCAAACTCTTATTTTTCCGGTTTTACAATATTTTGCGAGCTAGCATATGCAAGTCTTGAAATTTTCAATTTTTATTTTGATTTTTCAATGTATTGAAAGCTATATTACAAAAAAATTACGAAAATTTAAAAATCTCAAAATTTCTATTATTTTCGGTTTACTTATATTTTGTTTGTTATAACACAAGAAAATTATAAAAAATTTAAAAACATTATATTTTGTTTTCTTCGGTTTTTAGATATGTTCCATGATATAGCAAAAATCGCAAAAATTTTAAACCATCTCAATTTCTTTTGGTTTTCTTCGTTTTGTCAAATATTATGCATGCTATAATGACACACGACCATGAAATTTTTAAAAATATCAAACATTATGTTCTCTTTGGTATTTTAAGATTTTGGATGTTATGGCATATGACAACCGTGAAATTTATTATTAAAAACACAAATTATTTTATTTTCAAATTTACAGTATTCTGCATGCTACCACACAAAAATTGTGTAATTTTCAAAAATCTTAAACTTTTATGTTTTTTTCGGTTTTTAATATTTACTTTCTATAGCATACGGAAATCAAGATTTTTTTTTATAAAAATCATTTTTTCAATTTTACAAATTTTTGCATGGTATAAAACACAAAAATCATGAAATTTTGAAAATCTTAAAATTTCTGTTATTTTCGGTTTTCTAATATTTTGCTTGCCATGGCCCAAGAAAATCATGAATTTTTCAAAAATAAATTATTTTTACTTCGTTTATCAGTATGTTTTATGATATAGCACACGAAAATCGCAAGGTATTTAAAAGTCTCAATTTTTTGTCAATATTCTGAATGTTACGTACGAAAAATTATTAAATTATTAAAATATTAAATATTTCTGTTTTCTTTTGTTTTTTAATATCTTGATGCTATAGAAAGTGAGAATCGTAAAGTTTACAAAAAAATTTATTTCTTTTCTTCAAATTTATAATATTTTGCGCGTTATTACACGAAAAATAGGTTATTTTTAAAATCTCAAGCATTTTTGTATTCTTCTATTTTTTAGTATTTCGCTTGCTATAGCATATACAAAATCACGAAATTTTAAAATCACAAAATTTATGTTATCTTTGGTTTTTCGATTTTTCGCTTGAGACGACACATTAAAATCATGAATTTTTTGAAAAATAAATTATTTTTTGTTTTATTCGGTTTTTTAATACGCTCAATGATAGCACAAGAAGTTCGCAAAATTTTTAAATATCTCAATTTTTTCTTCCTTTAATCAAATATTATGCATTCAAAAACATAGGAAAATATCGAAATTTTCAAAAATCTCAAAATTTTCTGTTTTTTTATATTTTTAATGCCATGGCACATGACAATTGTGAAATTTACAATAAAATTCAAATTACTCGTTTTCTTCAAATTTACAATAAAACTCAAATCCTATAACTTTTGAAAATCGTGAAATTTAAAAAAAATTCCATCTTCTTTGGATCTTCAGCTTTTGGCATTAGCATACGAAAATCATGAACTTCTAAAAATCTTAAAATATTTGCTATCTTCTATTTTCAAATATTTTCAAATCTTAAAATATTATGGGATAAGAAAATTATGAAAATTTGAAAAATAAATTATTTTTTTCCTACGGTTTTTAAATATGTTACAAAATGAAAAGCATACGAAAATCGCAAAATTTTTGAAAACTCATTTTTTTTGTTTTATTCCTTTTGTAAATGTTACGCATTCTAATATATGAAAATCATGAAATTTTGAAAAATCTTAAATTTTTTGTTTTATTCGGTTTTTTTATATTTTGAAGAGAAAACGGGGCATGCAGAGGCCCTACAGGCCTAAAACTGCAGTGACCATATAGGCCAGTAGGATCAGGGGTCTAACTGCAAAATAGCCAGTTTTGACCTATTGGGTTCAGTGGACACATAACTTACTTACGAAAATTTTGCAATTTTCGAAAATCTCATTTTTTCCCTTTCTTTTTGTCAATATTATGCATTTTATAACACACAAAAATCGTGAAATTTTCAAAATTCTCATATTTTTTGTTTATTCGGTATATTAATATTCTGAATGCCATAGGACATTACAATTGTGAAATTTACAATAAAACCCACATTATATGTTTTCTTCAGATCTATAATATTTTGTACGCTGCCTTACGAAAACTGCGTGATCTTCAAAAGTACTCAAACCTATTTGTTTCTTTGGTGTTTTAGTATTTTACTTTCTATAGCATAAGGAAACCGCAAAATTTTCAAAAATTTTCAATTTTTCCAATTTTCAATTTTTTGAATGATACGAAAGTCATGAACTTTTAAAAATCATAAAAATTTTGTTATCTTCGTTTTCCCAATATTTATCAAGCTCTGGGACAAGAAAATCATGAAATTTTGAAAAATAAATTATTTTTTTCCGCAATTTTTCAATATGTTGCATGATATATAACAAAAAAACCCCACAAAATCTTCGAAAATCTCAATTTTTTTTGTTTTCTTAGTTTTGTCAATATTATGAATGCAATAAACACACAAAAAGCCTAAAAGTTTAAAAAATCTTAATTTTTTTGTTTTATAATATTTTGATGTCATAGCATATGGCAATTGCGAAATTTACAATAAAACCCGAATTATATGTTTTCTTCAAATTTACAATGTTTTGTACGCTAACATGCAAAAATTGCGTAATCTTCAGAAAAAAAACTCAAAATTTTCAGTTTTCTTTGATTTTTTTAATATTTTGCTTTTTATAACATACGAAAATCACGAAATTTTCAAAAATTCCTATTTTTTCGATTTTCGATTTTTTGCATGCAGCATACGAAAATAACGAACTTTTAAAAACCTTAAAATTTTTGTTATCTTTGATTCTCCAATATTTTCTATACTATGGCACAAAAAAATCATGAAATTTCGAGATTTTTTTTTGTTTTCTACGGTTTTTCAATGTGTTGGATAATATATAGCACATGAAAATAACAAAATTTTCAAAAATCCCAATTTATCTTCTTCTTTTTGTTAATATTATGTATGCTATACGTACGAAAATCATGAAATTTTATAAAATCTTATAATTTTTGTTTTATTCAGTTTTTTAATATTTTGAATGCCATTAGAAATGACAATTGTGAAATTTACAATAAAACCCAACTTTTATTTTTTTTCGAATTTACAATATTTTATACGTTGCTTTACAAAAATTGCGGAATATTCAAATAACTCAAACTTTTCTGCATTCTTTGGTTTTTAATATTTTGCGTTTTAAAGCAGACGAAAATAGTGAAATTTTCAATTTTCTGCATACGAAAATAACGAACTTTTAAAAATCTTAAAGTTTTTGTTTTTTTTTTCTATTTTCCAATATTTTACATGCTACGGCACAGGAAATCATGAAATTTTGATAAATAAATTATTTTTTTCTACGGTTTTTAAATACGTTTCATGATATATATAGCACACGAAAATAAATTTTGGAAAATCTAATTTTTTTTATTTTATTCTTTGTGTCAATATCATGCATGCTATAACACAGGAAAATCATGAAAATTTCGAAAGTCTCAAATCTTTTGTTTTATTCGGTTTTTTAATATTTTGAAAGTCATAATACATGATAATTGTGGTATTTACAATAAAACCTATATGTTTTATTCAAATTATTCAAATTTACTATATTGTGTAAGCTACCATAAGAAAAATTGCATAATTTTCAAAAAACTCAAACTTTTCTGTTTTCTATGGTTTTTTAATATTTTTCTTTCTACAGTATCTGAAAATCGCGAGATTTAAAAAAAATCATTTTTTTTTTTCCGATTTTCAATTTTTTGCATGGTATATAGCATACGAAATTATGAGCTTTTAAAAATCTTAAATTTTTTGTTATTTTCAATTTTCCAATAATTTGCATGCCTGGCACATGAAAATAATGAAATTTTGAAAAAAATAAATTATTTTTTGTTTTCTACGGTTTTTCAATATGTTGCATGATATATAGGATACGAAAATCGCAATATTTTGAAAATCTCAATTGTTTTAGTTTTCTTGTTTTTGTCAATATTATGCATGCTATAACATAGAAATATTGTGAAATTTTTAAAAATATCATATTTTTTGTTTTATTATGTTTTTAAAATATTTTGAATGCCATAAAACATGACAATTGTGAAATTTACAATAAAACAAAAATTATATATTTTCTTTAAATTTACAATATTTTGTAAGCTACCTTATGAAAATTGCGAAATCTTGAAGATCTCAAAGTTTTCCGATTTCTTCGGTTTTTTAACATCATGCTTCATATAACATACAAAAATCACGAAATCTTCAAAAATTTCCTTTAATTCCGATTTTCAATTTTTTCATGCTATAACTGTCGCGCCTCGCTTCCCAAAATACGGAATACGAGAGATGACTAGATCAACCATACTTCTACGGTCAGGGAATAATCCCGTCGTAATCACCCTAGGCTTCTAGCATTACATGTTAGTCGGTAAACAGTACTGGAGTAAAGAAAATCACAGTTCACAACTTTATTACATTAAAATAAAAAAATTCAAGATACATTTATTTGCATGGAAGAAATAACTAACCAACGAAATAACAATATGCTTATAGCAAAAAAAAGGGCGGCGCTGATGTCGCAGTCTAAACCTCCGTGATCTCGAATGGTAGGTTTTGCTCCTTAGCTGGGTCTACTTCGTCCTCTGAGCATGCACATTCAGTTCGTCAAGGCGACACATATAGTAATAAATATATAATGTGTGTACAATGTTAATAAACATAAAAGGTACGGCAGAATACAGAAACATAAGAATGATGAATATCATTTGAATATGAACAGCGCGATATATGTATCATGTCAGCAAACCAGACAATGTGTATGTCGCTACTTATCAGTCACCAAGTCAATGAAATCAATTGGTGGAAAGAATGCTCGTGTTTAAGGAAGGTCTCGTACAAGCCCGAGACTACGGTCCACTGTTGCCCACGACATAACCCAGCAACCGTGCCGCTATGCCCACGACCTAGTGTGTGTGTGTGTGTGTCACTAATATCGAATGATCATCTTCTAAATCACTGTACCTCGCTAAATACGAGTTCAATTCCACCTTGATTTCTCCATTCCCCAGGTTTCACTAACTATAAGCATAGGATTAATTGTATACTAGCACGCGCCAAATCACAGTCTTACTCATTTGCACTGTATTGTTCACTTTCACTAGTCAATCACTTATCACTGGCGTGCTTGATACAATTAATCCAATACCACTCACGTTCGACAATGCAAATCAATCGCTAGGTCTCAATGTAAACAATCACTTCGTACTGGGTATAAAGCAACACAGAATAAGGTAGAATTGCATTAAACAAATGCTCACTAAATTATGACAGCCAACGCCTTATGACTTACAAAATTCACCATAAATCACACGTATAGAATCGACCAAAGCAATATAAAAGGAGTACGAAATATACATGATTATCTAAGCGGTAAAATTAGTTTCATATCAATAGGAATTCAGGTTAACGATTTATCATCATTTTAAATCAGCGATCAGTTGCTGGAATTCCAGTTTCAGAACTGGAAGTTCAACTTCACGCGTGGTTTATTAGGGATTGTGTTTAGATGCAGACGTTTCCCCGGTTAAATAAAATCTAGTTCTATCTGTTAGGTTTCTGAAGCATTAATCCGATCAATGATAGCCTTTCTGTACTAGGAGATATGTCATGATTAGTATGAAGATGAAAAAAATGTCACTGCAGAACACGTCGACGGTCTAAAATATAAAAAAAATACCAAACGACGGTGAAACTGAACGAGAACAGAACCATATGTTAGCTAACTAAATTATCTGCGCGGCGATATAGGACTCCGTGTATTTTCAGTTTTATGTAGGGATGTATAGGCGCTTAAGTTCAGGTATCAACAAGAAAAACTGCAGAAATCAGCCATATACATTGATGAAATAAATTATGTTAAAAATATCAAACAGCGGCGTAATTCATTGGAACCAGTCGCATAATAAAGATAACTAAATTTTCTACGTATCTATATAGAGTTCTAGACATTTGCGAATTTGAACGATGAGTTGCATGTGTTTGATTTCAGGTATTCGTAGGGATTTTAGTTCAGGACTGTAGTCCAGAGCCACAAATCCTTTCAGTTTCCGCTATCTAGAAGACATGATATTCAGTGAAAGTTGCCGTGGATTTTTAGGTTATATAGTCCTCTTCGCAGAGAGCCTAAGAACGCTATGATCTAATTTTTTTACAATTTATTATGAATTAAATGGTCTAACATGTTCAGGAAAATTCTGATTTCGCAATGGTTATCGAGGGCAACATATTAGGGGGGGAATCGATATTAATTTGCAACCAAATTTCTGCAGTATACCTGTGAATAGTAAAACAGTAAACGGGTTCAACAAACACAAGTTCCGCAGATTTTAATTAGATTCCGGCTTAAGGTTCTTATCGAACACCTTGGGTAAACATTCGGTTATCGATCGAAACACATGTTTGCTTTAGCCAAATGAATTTAGATATTAACCATATAACTTCTACGTGATACCGACACAGTAATAAGCCCTAGTCGGGCTCCATTCCATAAGATGGTATTATATTTCGCTACACAAATTCAACAATAGTTTACGATCTAATTATATTTATATATATCTAGTTATTGTAAATTTCTTTGACTAATATTTATAATAGCATAAAAAATAAGTGAAGGTTTTCACTTGCCTTCGGTCGTTGATATAGAAGCGACACCACGTGCATGATCCGTCTCGACGCACGAGACAATGCGCTGCTGGACACAGTACGTGACGCAAGCGCGATGCGCGGTGACCCGGTACTGGACACGGTAACGACGCGGGCATGACACGGTAGTGGGCGCGGTGATGACGCGGGCATGACACGGTAGTGGGTGCTGTCTTGGCTCGGTGCGTGATGCGGGTGTGGCATAGCGCGACATAGCACTGGACGCGACTAGTGCGGGAGTGGGCACGGTGTGTATGCTGGACCGGGACACGGGGGGCACAGATGCTGGTACGATGTGTAACGGAGGCGGGCACGAGCCGTGACACGTCTGGATACACGGTGACACGGAGCTGGTGCAGGACGGTGTGATGCAGCGTCGCCGGTGGTCGCGGAGCTCGGTTGGGCTCGGAGTTGCTCTGTGGTCGTCGGCGATGGAGTGCGTATGGTGGCAGCTCAGGCGGTGGGCGTCGGTTGTGGGTTGCAGAGGAGCTCAAGAGGTGCACGGGGTGATAGGTGTTGGAGAGAGGAGTGGTGCAGAGGAGCTATGGAAATGCCGCGGCGACAAGACGGCGTCGAGAGGGGTGGCCGGCGATGGAGCTGCAGCGGCGGTGTTGGGGTTGGAGGGAGTGGTGGTGGGTTCGGCCTTAAAGGGGGGAAAGAAGTGGAGGAGGTCTTGAGGAGGAAGGTGGTGGTGTCGGGAGCTGGGCCTCGACGGAGGAGAGTTCGTCGGCGTTGGGTAGACGGCGGCGGCGGCGGCGGTGTGCAGTAGTGAGATAGGAGGAGAGAGTGTGAGATCATAACAGATGAAAGCGATGGCGACGTTGAGAAGATGAGAGAGGGTCGGCGCGAGGATCTCGGGGTCGTTGGTGAGGAGGACCACGTCGGCGTGGAGCGGTTCTCGCGGAGGTGGGTTCGAGAGATGGGCAGCGAACGTTAGGTTGAGGAAGAGAGGGAGAGGGAGAGGGAGAGGGAGTGAGTATTTGGAGGAGGGGACGTTGGAGAGGTCGCTGGCGTGCTGGGTCGTCATGGGCGCGAGTCGGACGGAAGCAGCGTGAGAATGGGGGGGAAGACGTTGGGTTGCGGCGGGAAAAGAAGAGAAGGAGAAAAAGAAGTGAGGGGGCAGCGGGTCGGGTTTGGATCGGGTTAGGGATTGGATTTGGGGTTTAGACCAGAGAAAAAATATAATAAATAAATTCAAAAATGGAAAAAAAATTATTAAAAAATATATAAATAACAGGGAACAATTGGGAAAAATACGGGAAAATATATACATGGAACTGGGGATTTACAATAATATTCGAAAATAACAAACTTTTAAAAGTCTTTAAAAAAATTATTTTCGATTTTCCAATATTTTGAATGATATGGCACACGAAAATCATGAAATTAAAAAACAAATTAGTTTTTATTTTCTACTGTGTTTCAATATATTGCATGATATAACACACGGAAATCATGAAATTTGCAAAAATCTCAATTTCTTATTCAGTTATTTAATATTTTGAATGTCGTAGGACATGATAGTTGTGAAATTTACAATAAAACCCAAATTATATGTTTTCTTCAAATTTACAATATTTAGTATGCTTCCTTAAGAAAATTGCGTAGTCTTCAAAAAACTCAAAATTTTCTGTTATTTTTTTGTTTTTTGATATTTTGCTTTCTATATTATACGAAAATCACGAAATCTTCGGGATTGTAAAAAAATTGCGATTTTCAATTTTTTGCATTCTAAGCCAAAAGAAAATAATGAAATTTTGAAAAATAAATTATTTTTTGTTTTCTACCGTCTTTCAATATGTTACATGATATATAGTACATGAAAAACGCAAAATTTTTGAAAATAATAATTTTATTTGTTTTCTTCCTTTGGTCAATATTATGCATGCTACACACGAAAACCGTGAAATTTTCAAAAATCCTATATTTTTTTTTCTGTTATTAGGTTTTTTAATGTTTTGAAAGCTATCAGACAAGACAATTGTGAAATTTACAATAAAATCCAACTTCTATATTTTCTTCAAATTTACAATATTTTGTACAAAATCTTACAAAAATTGCGTAATCTTCAAAAAACTAGAACTTTTCTGCTTTCTTTGGGTTTTTAATATTTTGCTTTCAATTGAATACGAAAATCGCGAAACTGATATTTTATTTTATTTTTATTTCCAATTTTTTGCTTGCTAGTGATTATAAAAATCTTTTAAAAAAATTAATCTTCGATTTTCCAAGATTTTGTTTGATATGGACAAGAAAATAATGAAATTTGGAAAAATATATTATTTTTTGTTTTCTAGGATATTTCAATACATTGCATGGTATATAGAAGAATCTCAAATTTTTTGTTTTTATTCTTTTGTCAATATTATGCATGCCATAACACACGAAAATTATGAAATTTTTAAAAAATCTCAAATATTTTGTTTTATTCGGTTTTTAAATATTTTGAATGTCAAAATACAATCATGAAATTTACAACAAACCGCAAATTATATGTTTTATTAAAATTTACAATATTTTGTATGCTACCATACGAAAATTGTCTAATCAAGAAAAAAAATCAAACTTTCCAGTTTTATTTGGATTTTTTATTTTTTACTTTTTATCTCGCATACAAAAATCACGAAAGTTCCAAAATTTTTCATTTTTTCCGTTTTTCAATATTTTGCTTAGTATATAGCATATGAAAACTACAAACTTTTAAAAGTATTAAATTTTTTGTTATCTACGATTTTCCAATAGTTTGCATATATGACAATCATGAAATTATGAATAATAAATTATTTTTTATTTTCTATGGGTTTTCAATATGTTGCATGATATATATAGCACACAAAAATTGCAAAAAAATTAAAAATCTGAATTATTTTGTTTTCTTTCTTCTGTCAAAATTATGCATACTAACACATGAAAATCGTGAAATTTTCAAAGATCTCATTTTTTATTCCATTTTTGAGTATTTTGAATCCGGCATAATATGAAAATTGTGAATTTTCCCTTAAAACCCAAATTATATGTTTTCTTCAAAATTTACAATATTTGGTACGCTACATTTCTGAAATTGCGTGATTATAAAAAAATTAACTTTTATGTTTCTTCTTGGTTTTTTTAATATTGTGCTTTCTTTAACATCCAAAAATTGCGGAATTTTTAAAAATTTCCATCTATTCGAAATTCAATTTTTTCCATGCTATTATAACATACGAAAATCATAAACTTTTAAAAGTATTAAAAATTTTGTTATCTTCGATTTTCCAATATTTAAATCATGAAATTTGGAAAATAAATTATATTTTGTTTTCTACAATTTTTCAATTTGTTGCATTTTATATTAGCACACGAAAATCGTAAAATTTTCGAAAATCTAAATTTTTTTTGTTTTCTTCTTTTTGACAATATTATGCATTCTATAACAATCAAAAATCATGAATTTTTCAAAAATCGCAATCCTTCTCTTTTTTACGGTTTTTAAATATTTTGAATGCCATTGGAAAAGAAAATTGTGAAATTTACAATAAAACCCAAATTATATGTATTATTCAAATTTACAGTATTATTTACGCTAATATATGAAAATTGCGTAATCTTCATTAAACTCAGACTTTTCTATTTTTTTTTGGTTTTTTAATATTTTACTTTCGATTGCATATGAAAATCATGAATTTTTAAAAATCTTAAAATTTTTGTTATCATCAATTTTCCAATATTTTGCATGCCATAGAATAAGAAAATCATGAAATTTTGAAAAATAAATTATATTTGTTTTTTTTATCATTTTCCAATATGATTCATGATATAGCACATGAAAATCATAAAATTTTTGAAAATCTCAATTATTTTTTATTTCATTCCTTTTGTCAATAGTATGCATGATATAACATGCGAAAATCGTGAAATTTTCAAACATCTCTTATTTTTTGTTTTATAAGGTTTTTTGCTATTTTGAATGATATAGGACACAACAAATGTGAAATTTACAATATAGCCTAAAGTATGTGTTTTCTTCAAATTTATATTATTTTGTACGCTGTTGTACACGAAAATTGCATAATCTTCAAATCCAGAAACTTTTTTGTTTTGCTTGGTGCACACGAAAATCACGAAATTTATAAAATCTTTAAAAAAAATTTGTTTCCGATTTTCCAATATTTTGCATGCTATGATACAAGAAAATCATGAAATTTTGAAATATAAATTATTTTTTGTTTTCTACTGTTTTTCAATATGTAGCATGACAGTAAACAAAAATCGTAACGTTTTTGAATATCTCAATTTTTTCTCTTTTCTTCATCTTGTAAATATTATCCATTCTATCAGACACAAAAATCGTGAAATTTTCAAAAATCTCAAATATTTTTTTATTCTTTTTTTTTATATTTTGAATGTTATAGGACATTACAATTGTTAAAATAAAACCCAGATTATTCGTTTACTTTAAATTTTCAATATTTTGTACGCCGCCATACGAAAATTGCGTAATTTTCAAAAAACTCAAACTTTTCTGTTTTCATTGGGTTTTTAATATTTTACTACCGAACATACGAAAATCGCAAAATTTTGAAAAATTTCCATTTATTCCGATTTTCAATTTTTTGAATGATATAGCATACGAAAATCCCGAACTTTTAAAAATCTTAAAATTTTTGTTATCGTCGATTTTCCAATATTTAGCATGCTGTGGCATAAGAAATTCATGAGATTTTGAATTTTTTTTTTGTTTTCTACGGTTTTTCGATATGTTGCATGAAATATAGCACTTGAAAATCGCAAAATTTTTGAAAATCTCATTTTTTTTTGTTTTTCTTCCTTTTGTCAATATGATGTGTTTCATATAACACAAGAGAATCATGAAAATTTCAAAAACATCAATTTTTATTGTTTTATTCGGTTTTTGAATATTTTAAAAGCCATTGGATACGACAATTGTGAAATTTACAATAAAACCAAAATTATATGCTTTCTTATAATTTACAATATTTTGTATGCTACCATACAAAAATTGCGTAATTTTCAAATTGCTCAAACATTTATGTTTTCTTTGTTTATTAGATATTTTGTTTTCTATTACATACGAAAATCATGAAATTTTCAAAAAATTCCATTTATTCCGATTTTCAATTTTTTCCATGCAATAGCATTTGAAAATCATGAACATTTAAAAATCTTAAAATTTTTGTTAGCATCGATTTTCCAATATTTTGCATGGCATGGCACAGAAAAAACATGAAATTTTGAAAAATAAGTTTTTTTTTTGTTTTCTAAGGTTTTTCAATATGATGCAAGATATATATAATACACGAAAATCATAAAAATTTCGAAAATCTCACTTTTTTTATTTTCTTCATTTTTTCAATATAATGCATTCTATAACATACGAAAATCATGAAATTTTTGTTTTATTTGGTTTTTGAATATTTAGAATGTTAGATGACATAACAATTATGAAATTTACAATAAACCCCAAATTATAAATTTTCTTCAAATTTACAATATTTTGTATGCTACCATAAGAAAATTGCGTAATCTTCAAGAAAAATCAAAATTTTCTATTTTTTTCTTTTTCAATATTTTACAATTTATAGCATACGAAAAAACACGAAATTGAAAAAATTTCCATACTTTCGAATTTCCAAATTTTTGCATGCCATACTACACCATATGAAAATCAAGCGCTTTTAAAAATCTTAAATTTTTTGTTATCTTCATTTTTCGATGTTTTGCATGCCATGGCACAAAAAAATCATGAAATTTTGAAAAATAAATTATTTTTTGTTTCTACGGTTTTTCAATATATTACATGATATATAGCATACGAAAATCGTAAAATTTCGGAAAATCTCATTTTTTCTTGTTTCGTCCTTTTGTCAATATTATGCATTCTATAACACACGAAAAGCATGAAACTTTCAAAAATCTCAAAAAAAAATTCCTATTCGATATTTTAATATTTTGAATGCCATAACACAAGACAATTGTAAAATTTACAATAAAGCCCAAATTATACGTTTTTTAGAAATTTACAATATTTTGTATCCTTCCTTACCAAAATAGCGTAATCTTCAAAAAATTCTAACTTTTATAGGTTTTTTTTTGGTTTTTTAATATTTTGCTTTCTATATGACATACCAAAATTTGCGAAATTTTCAGATCTGTAAAAAAAGTCGATTTTCAATTTTTTGCATGCAATAGCAAATGAAATCACGAACTTTAAAAATCTTAAATATTTTGTTATTTTCAATTTTTTCAGTATTTTGCTGCTATGGGATAAGAAAATCTTGAAATTTTGATATATAAATTATTTTTTATTTTCTTCGATATTGCAATATGTTGCATGATATATGATAAACGAAAATCATAAAATTTTGTAAAATCTTATTATTTTGGTGTAACATTTCAGAAAATATAAAATATTATTTTTGAAATTTAATATTAAAATAATATTTTCCCGAAAACTCCCCGATTTGCGAAATTAGGGTTTTCGAAAAAGGGTATAAATATATACCAATAATTATGAAATAATTGAAAATTAAAATGATTTATTCATTTAAAAATATATTTAAGAGATTTGGCATTTTTAAAATTTATTATATGCAGTTTTGATAAAAACCCGATTAGTGCACTGCTAATCGCGATTAAGCCAAATCCGTGTTTCTATAGTTTTCCATGGCTAGTGTATCATATCATGTTACATTTGGTTATATGTTGTTGTATTTTTGTTGATTTATGGGTATTATGTGATTTGGTTTTGAAATTTGAAAGAGAAAAGAAAAAGAAATGAAAAAGGGTTAAAAAGGTGAATGATTGGAGAGAGAGAGAGTGTGAGAATAAGTGAGAGAGGGGGGCTGCTGCCATGACCTTTTCTCCCCATCATTTTCATCTCCTTCTTCATCTCCTCAAGCCCATCTCCCTCCACTTCAAACCCTAGATCCATCTCCAAATAATCCCCAAAATCTTATACTCTCTTCACAAAAATTAATCCCCATCTCTTTCTCTACACATTGAACCAAGAAAAGTGGAATTTTGATAACATTGGGGAGGAAGAGCTGTCTAGAGTGGATTGAATGAGGTATAGCTTCTTCCATTTAGCTAGCTTTAAGTTTCTTTCTATTCTAGTTTAGTTTAGAGATGGTGTGGTGGTGATTTATGGAAATTGGAAAATCCTAGTGAGGGTTTGAGTGAAGTTGTGGATTTGTGATGTTTGAGTGGCTGTTGAGGGGCTGTTTAAGACCTGAGAATGAGTATAGGAAACCAAAATAAGGATTTGGGATTTGAGTTCATGTCGGTTTTGTGGGAATAAAGGGTGTGCAGGGAAATCTGGAGCAACTCGGAGGATTTTTGAGAGTAGCAAACAATACCAGGGACCTAGATACACCACCAGGAGATCACCCTACGAAGACGAAGCCCATAGGAGCCTGGGGGGCCGAGGTGGCCGGATTTTGGGGGTAAGCAGCCGGCCACTTGGTGGCATGGAGTGTCGGGGTTGGTCTAGTAGCTCATATACATCATATACAGCACCCTAGACTTGTTTGTGCACCTTATTTTGGTCTGAGTCAAAATCTGGGAGCACTTTAGTGTGGTTTTTGGCTATGTTTCCTTATTTTGAAATGTTTAGTTTTGATATTTGAATTTGTATTTGGTTGTTGGATGTTTGTACATCAACGACTAGGGGTAATTTGTTGGTTTTGCATATGTGGGATATAGGTTCTGACCTATAGGCGATCCGTGTGCCGTTTGGATTTCAGAACTTGATTTTAACAGCGTTGTGATATGTGTTGTTATTGTAGGTACCCTCGTGTGAATTTCGAGACGACGGAGCATGGCGTCATCGACTTCGACAAGCAAGGATCAATGTGAGTAGATATATATCTACGGGGGAAGTCGGGTGGATGTCGTATAGTACCCCCGCACACTTGATGGAAACCAATTTGTACATAGATTATGGTTAATGAAACTTTTAATAGAAAACTATAGATAGAGTTATAGAGGTAGTTAGAGAACCATAATTGAAACTAAAGGATAGCTAGAAGTGATATAATACGACTAATATGTGATGACGGGATTTGAGGATTATATTTGACGATGTTGCTGTTTAGGGTACTATAGGACTAGATAGCCGACGTAGATGTATCATCCGAACCATACATATTTCCAAACTAAAGAATCGTATGCATCCTTTAAACATATACCCGGAGGGATGTTACGGATTTTCAAATGATATCTTTTCCTTAAAAACACCGTAACCCCTACTTTCAAAACTACGATTCGCATCTTTCAAAAACTGTTTGTATGGTTCGGGTGTGTTTATTAGATTAGATACTTATGTTTTTAGTAAAGGTAGAATGAATATGTGAAATTGACTTGATGTGGGATATAAATGCGATGAAAAAATATAAGACGTATTATGATGATACGATGATATGTTGGTATACGGATGCAAGTCGATTGAGATGATTGATACCTTGCCGGTCCCCTGATATGAGATTGTTATGGATGTGACTTGGGGCATAGGTACGTAGATATATATATTTATATATGGTGAATCATGTGTGATTGCCGTACGAGACGTTAGGTCCGTACCCCTCATTGTCATATAGGATGATAGGATCCCTTTTGGTTCACTGCCTCCGTACGATGATTTTCCGTACGTGATTAGTTTGACTTGATGATTGATCCATACCCTTGACTAGAGGATGCCGTACGATGGATTATACCGTACGTGACGTTGTGTGGCTAGATGCCGGTGGATTGATTCACCGACTCGGTCCTGTTAGATACGTATACCCGTCAGCATTTGCATATGATTTACCTTATGCTGCATTCATATTATTCGCATTGCATTACTTATACCTGTGATAGTACACCTGCACCATTATCGATGATGCGTATGTTACACGTACACAGATTGTAGGCTCACACACTTCATCATCGATAATTGCCATGTCACTACACAGTAGAATTGCTGCATCAGGATATGACTCCTTGCATGATATACTTGCGTACATACATATTGTACGTCCATACTTGCTATAGCTACATACACATATGCACCTTTATACGATATTGCATTCGATTTTGGAGATTTGGGAACCGCAAGATATATTTTAAAACTGGATTCATTTAAAAGAGCGGTTTTCCCTCGATATGTGCATATTACTGTTCCATGTTGCATGATATACTGATGTGCTTACATTTCTGTCATATGTCGCATACATCATGCTTTACGATTATACGCATTGAGATATGTCGTTTTCATGAGATTTCTGGATTTGAGGACCGTGGTATTATTTCAACAAAGTATGCATTGTTTTTTGAAAACCCGGTTTCTCTTGATATGATATTTCAGTGCGTTCACCATGTGTTTTCTCGGTTCTGAGAGTGGCATGTGAAACCTGATTCGAGGAGCGGTAGGAACCGTCTGCGGGTACATGGTGGACCCGGTGAGGTACCCCGGGGCAAGAAGACTCGTATATGTTAGACGGTGAGCCTGACAGGGGAGCACTACCTACCGGTGATTGTATTTGGACTCGGCGGTTATCCGGAGGATACTGACCGGAGTAGAGAGATGGATATGAGAGCCGACCAGGGTGTGCGGCGCCTGAAACATATGAGCATTTACGTGTCGATGCTGGACATGAGTTTCATGATGTTTTCGAGTGTCGAGATTGGACACTCCAGTTCCATGATTTTGATGTGTCGTGAAGGACACACGATATCCTCATATTTTCATGCATAAGTTTTTATGATTTTTACATTCATGATATTGTTGTGTCATTGGTTGACACGTGGACGAGATCCATAGGCATACATATATTGATTATATGGTTAGACGAGGTCCACATGCATACATATATTGATTATATGGATGGACGAGATCCACATGCATACATACATTGATTATATTGTTGGATGGTATCCACATACAGATAGACCTTGAGTATATTATTGGCACATATGTAGACCCGGTCACCCTAGATATCATAGTATTACCTTTATGATATAGTTGACCTAGGAGTCGTTATTTATTCGATTTCTATCTATTGATATTTTTTCTGCTCACGAGTTGGCAACGCACCCCCGTTGTGCCACAGTTCTTGCAAGTTGACCGCATGGATCCGTAGCGGTATCGCTGGCACATAACTTCATTTGGGTGTTTTGCATTGGTAGGTGGGGCATTCGTATCGTACCCACTCTTGTATTTATATTTCATATTGTATCTAGTCAACTCCATCGATCAAAATTAGTAAATTGTATAAGAAATGAGACTTAGTGAGACTTGTAGTGCGAGACTTGAGCGATGGGTTTTATGTTCGCTTTTGGGGATTTATGTCTTGCTTTCCTTTATCTTTTATGATGAACTTCGCCGTTGGGCGTCGTATACTTATTATACTGTCTAGCGTGGTTGTGATCCGCCGTTTGGCGAAAAGCTAGCTCCCGCTTGGGGATGCCTTTATCATTATCTTGTATATGTGGTTTTGGATCAAAATATATAAATGAGGTGCTGCCCAAATTTTCAAAAAGACGAAACATGTTTTTAAACTTGCATAATCCACTTGCATTTTAAGCAAACTTGATTTCATTATACCTTTATTTCAAAACTTCACCTCCTTTATTTTCTTAAAAAGGTTTAGAATTCTGGGTTTCAGCTTACTTGAGTTACGTTACGCCTTTAGACGTTGGGTGATTTAAGTGCTGGTCACGAGCTAATATTTCGGGTCGTGACATTTGGTCTTCTTCCTTTTGTCAATATTTTGCATGCTATGACATACGAAAATCGTAAAATTTTAAAAAATCTCATATTTATTGTTTTATTCGTGTTTTAATATTTTGAATTCCATAGGACATGACAATTGTGAAATTTACAATAAAACCTAAATTATATTTTCTCTCTCCAAATTTACAATATTTTGTACACTGCCTTACGAAAATTGCGTAATCTTCAAATAACTCAAACTTTTCTACTTTTTTGGGTTTTTAATATTTTTCTTTCTATAGCATACGAAAATCGCGAAATATTTAAAAATTACAATTTTTTCGATTCTCGATATTTTGCATGCTATGGAAGAAGAAAATCATTAAATTTTGAAAATAAATTGTTCATTGTTTTCTACGGTTTTTCAATATGTTGCAAGATATATAGCACACGAAACTCTTGAAATTTTCAAAAATATCAAATTTTTGTTTTCTTCGGCTTTTTAATATTCTGAATGTCATAGCTGATGACAATTGTGAAATTTACAATAAAACCCTAATTATATGTGTTTTTTAAATTTACAATATTCTGTACGCTACGATACGAAAGTTGCGTAATCTTCAGAAAACTCAAACTTCTCTGTATTCAATGGCATTTTAATATTTTGCTTTCTAAAACATACGAGATCACGAAAATTTCTAAAATTTTTCTATTTTTTTTCATTTCAATATTTTGCATGCTACGAAAATAACGAACTTTTAAAAATCTTAAAATTTTTGTTATCTTCGATTTTCCAATATTTTGCACACTATGGCATAGAAAAAATATTGAAATTTTAAAGATAATTTTTTTTGTTTTCTACGGTTTTTCAAAATGTTGCATGAGATAGAGCACAAAAAATGCTAAATTTTTTTAAATATCAATTTTTTGGTTTTCTTCGTTTTTTCAATATTATATATGGTATAACAGTCGAAGATCACGAAATTTTCAAAAATCATAAATTTCTTGTTTTATTCGGTTTTTTAATATTTTGAATGTCTAAGAACAAGACAATTCTGAAATTTCCAATCAAACCTAAATTAAATGGTTTCTTCAAATTTATAGTATTTTGTAAGCTACTGTACGGAAATTGTGTGATCCTAAAAAATTAACTTCTCTGTTTTCTTTAGTTTTTTAATATTTTGGTATAGTATACGAAGATTGCGAAATATTTAGAATTTCCATTTTTTCTGTTTTCAGATTTTTGCATGCACTAGCATGGCAAAATCACGAACTTTTAAAAATATTTTTAAAAAATATTATTTTCGATTTTCAAATATTTTTCATGTTATGACATAAAAAAATTATGAAATTTTGAAAAATAAATTATTATTTTTTGCAGTTTTTCAATATGTTGCATGACTACACGAAAATTGTAGAATTTTTGAAAATCTCAATTTTTTTTTTGTTTTATTGTTTTGTCAATATCATGCATGCATGTTATAACACATGAAAATCTCATATTTTTAATATTTTGAAAGCCACGGTACATGATAATTATGAAATTTACAATATAACCCAAATTATATGTTTTCTTGAAATTTACAATATTTCGTATGCTACCTTACAAAAATTGCGTAATCTTCAAATTACTCAAAATTTTTTGTTTTCTATGATTTTTTTAAATATTTTGCTTTGCAAAGCATATGAAAACACCAGATTTAATTTTTTTTTAATCTATTTTCAATTTTTTACATAAGCATACATTTAAAAATCTTAAAATTTTAGTTATATTCGATTTTCCAATATTTTGCATGCTATGACACCACAAAATCAAGAAATTTTGAAAAATAAATTATATTTTGTTTTCTCCGTTTTTTCAAAATGTTGCATGATAGCATACGAAAATCTTAATATTTTCGAAAATCTCAATTTGTTTTCTTCCTTTTGTCAATATTATGCATGCTGTCACGTCTCGCTTCCCAAAATACGGAATACAAGGGGTGACAAAGCCAGCCATGCTCCTACGGCCGAGAAAATATCCTGCCGTAGTCACACTTCGGCTTCTACCTTTACGTGGTAATCAGGAATCAATGCACAGATAATGAGAAAAGCAGTCACTACTCTAACAAAAGGATATAAGATATACCAGATATGGATCAAGAGAAAGATAGCGCTGGCGTCGCTGATCTAGATGTCCGCAATATTCTCGAGATACGTCAGGTCCTGATCCAAGCTAAGTCCACTTCTCACTCTAAGCATGCATACTCAGGTCGTCAGAGCGATACAATAGCAATACATATATATATATATAAACATATGTAAACACGTGCAATGATGATGAATATGAAATAGTAAGCATGGAGTGATGACATGAGCATGAAGTAACCGGTACAGGTAAACAGTAAAGCAGGTATATCGAATCAGTAATCAATGCATGTCCATGTCACTAAACCCATCAGCCTCTAAGTCTCACTGTCCAGGTCGCTAAACCTATCGTTAGTCCAAGTGTGAGCGTCAACCACGCAGGAGTATCCCCAACCCAAGGGTAGGGCCCTAGGGGCAAGGGAACACGGGCCCGAATCACGCACGATAATAATCAGTAATTCCATCCATACAACTCCCAAAATCACGGTATATGCCGGCAATGGAACTCCCGAGATTCCGTTGAACTCACACTCAAACTACCCCACACCCCGTGGTCTACAACAAACACCGACCATAAATCCAAATACTAGTCGGTCCACGATAAGTCTACGCGAGAACTGGAGATGGGGTCTCCATCAAGCATGTCTCAACTGGTACCCAAAATAAATGGACCGTGTTTGACGCCTTACTTATGACACTAATATAAGTGCTTCCATAACCGTCCCATACCAGTTATAGTTACACTTACATATGCCCCATAGGCGTCGACAATGCAATAAATTAACTGGGTTCGCTGATTGTGTACAAGTACGTGTCACTTCACTTATTCATTCACGCTTTAATACTAGCGTACTTGCCACAATCCAACCACTAATATCTATCACTGGGTAATGTACACGGTCACTAGGTTATCAATGTATGCGACCACTATTCAAATGAGGATACCACTACTACATAATATGATGAGAATGCAACTAATTACGATAGGAATAAAATATCAGCAGCCAGTGTCCTACCACTTGAATAATTAACTATAAATCATACGTGTAGAATTAAGCAAAACAATGAAAAAGGTAAGCAGTATGTTTAATTATCTATCCATCAAAATTGGTTTCGCGTCAATTGGGCTTCAGGCTATCTAGTTATGGTCATTCCATTTTAAGTGTCCACTGCTGGAAATCCAATTCCTGAACTGGAAGCCCGTTTCGTAACACGTTTTAATCCCAGTTGCAATCGTAATTAGGCGACGCTACAGAGGGATAATATTTAGGTTTCCAATGTATCAGACGGATCGATGATATCCTGTGTATACGGGGAGATATGTTCAGTTTAATATCAATGTGTACAAACTGTCACTGCAGAAAACTGCAGGATATGTCGACGATCTAAAATACTTTTAAAATAGGAAACGTTATTTAAATTAAATGAAACTAACACCATTATTTATATAACTTTATTATCTACGCTATGATATAGGACTCCGCATTTTTCTCAGATTTTTACAGGGATGTATATACATCTAAAATCAGGTGTCGTCGGAAAATACTGCTCTGGACTGCAGTCCAGAACAATAAATCTATCCAGTTTTCACTATTTAAACCACATGATATTCAGTAACCATATACATGTATTCATAGATTATTCAGTTCTATTCACAATGAGCCTAAGCACACCACGATCTGACTTATATGTAATTTATTATGAAGTTAACGAGACGGCATGATCAGAAAATTCAGTTTTGACGATGCATCCTGAGTGCATCATACCATGTTTGGAACTTCAATATTTTAACACCAATTTTATACACATTACTAGATAACCATACATGGATCTTTTAATCATAAATTTGGGAAATTCAAACGAGGTTTTGATTCAATACATTCGATCGAGAACGTAGTATACACATGAAACTACCGATCGGGACTTCGAGTTTCGTCTAATCAATTCAACGGGATTTGATCCCCACGATCCCTACATGTCTTAGTCCCGGGTTTTAGACCCGATCCCAAATGATCACGCATAACTCTAAACAATTACAGGTCATAGCAGAAAACTAGTTGATAATAATACGACACACACACACACACACACAAAATTTCAATTGTCTCATAGGTTCAATATATAGCATGATAAGCAAGTAGGGGATACTTGCCTGGCGATGGCGCAACGACTGCGATACGGTAGATATGGCAGTGACACAAGCATCCGCACGGCAACAGCAAGGCGGCAAGCTCGGTTGGCTCGGAGTTCACGTTGGAGGTGAAGTTGAGGAGGAGGTGGTTATGGTGTCGGCGACGGGGTGATTGGGGCAGTGATGGGTGCTCGTCGGAGGAGGGTTGCAACCGGTGACTTGGAGAAAGCGATGGCTGCGGGTTGCTGGGCGAGGCGTCTGCGTTCGTAGGTGGCCCCGGAGTCGGGCGGCGAAGCAAGTCGTGGTGGCTGGTGGTCTTGATGGCGGCGATTGGGGTGTTGGCTACTGCGGCTCGTGGAGGTTGGGCGCGTGCAGTTTGCGGTCGGGTGAGGTGGAGGTAGGGGAAGGTCGGGGGATCTTGGTGGGCACGGCAAAGTGGTGCCGGAGTTGGGAAGAGGAGGAGATGCAGAGCTTAGCGATGGAGGGCTAAGGCGGAGATGCAGATGGCGGTGAGGAGCTCGGGCTAGAGGCAGCGAAGGCGTTGGTGGTGCGAGGGAGAGAGGAGAGAGAATGAGGGGGAGAGAGAGCGAAGGTGGTGGGGTGGGGTGGACGTCGGTGATGAAGGTTGCGGGGAGCAGACGAGAGTGATGGAGAGGGAGACGTAGAGAGGGATGACGAGAGTGGGTGATGCAGGTGAGGGGGATCGCAAGGGTATTCGTTAGTGAGCAGAACGGCGTCGACAACGGCTGCGTCGTGGGCGATTGCGAGAAGAGGGAAGAAGCAACGGAGATGGAGGATTTGGGGAGGGGATCTCGGGGGTAGATGAGGGAGTGGGCCCCGTCGTCGTGGCCGCTGAGGAACGGGTCTGGTGGGAGTGGGGGCTCGTAGGGGGTGAAGACGAGGCCGCGTGGGCGCGTCGTGGGGAAATTTGCGAGGGAGGCGGGAAAAAGAGAACAAGAAGAAGAAGAAGCGGGTGAGGGAACGGGTCGGGTCGGTTTAGGAGTTCGGGTCGGGTCGGTTTGGGAGAAAGGGTTTGGGCCGGGGTTTTCTTGGGCCAGGCCATGAAGAAAAATATTAAAAGAGAGAGAGAGAGAAGGAATGGGCTGGGCTGAAATAAATTAATTTGGAAAAATATGAAAGGGAATAGGGTTTAATATGGGGTTAGAGAATTAAAATTTGAAATTAAATTTAGAAAATTTAGGAACTAATAATTGTAAAAAAATTTAGAAATACAAAAATTTTGGGGAAAGTATTTATTTAAAATACGGAAGGTATTTATAGTGGAACTAGGTATTACATCATACCCCACTTACATAAAATTTCGTCCTCGAAATTTAAAATAAACGTTAGGTTATAAAATGTAATGCGAAAAACAACAAAATCAAATACTATTCTATAGCGATTTACGCAAAGCAACTAGATGAAATTCAAAGGCCCATATATGTATAAGAAATAGCGGAGCTAAAAGAATAGGCATAAGTAAGCACAAGGCATAACCATCTATAATGATAAACTATATGCACAATACCAGGAAAAATAAAATAACAATAATAAACAATAGTGAAGGATTTGCCGATAGGCCAAAATATTTTAGAAAAATATCGATCAAGCAATTTAAAATAACTTGAGAAAATCCATATGGTATAAGAAGAAAAATAAAATAAAATAGTATGTGCGACATATATTTGCGCTATTGAAAATATGAAGAACAGTAAAGTATTTAGAGTAAGTAAACGGAAGTAATTAATAACACGCATTTTTTTTATACACACAAAATAACGAAAATTATATTTCGAATAACGTCGTTGAATGTAATTATAGTAATACGAAATAGCACCAATAATGTATAAGTGACTAGCCATGGTATGGATTACAGTGGAGTATGGCCCATTCAAAAGGTCGGAATACGGTACTTTAATCTGAATGTTGAAGAGACGGGGGTCAGGTTACTACAAGGTGCAAAGATGAAGAGTAATGAATCTCAGGAGGGAAGGAAATTATTGGGGAGGGGAAACAGTCAATGCATCAGCGAATCAATACTCAAATGATTTGCGCACTCAGGAACTTTATTATTATTTATTTTCCCAGAAGAATTTCAAACAAGGCACACTCGAAAGATAAAGGTGGCTCTAAACTATACATAGATTTATTTGGCCAGAAGAAACAAAGATAAGTCGTGTCAGTCGCGATTATGGAAGTTCAACAGGTTACGGTAAGCTCGCGTGCTAAAATAGGGGTGTCCATTTCCATAGCGCCTCACAGGGATTGCCGCTGGAGGTTCTTCCGCCTCAAATTCCTCCTCACTCGATATTTCATCTTCCGACTCTTCCTCGGCTGGGGCCTTGTTTTCGGGTTCTTCCCCCACGGGGTTTTCTTCTCCTGGTCCTTCTTCTTCGGTTGGAGCTTCTTCATCGTGGTCTGCTTCCACGTGATTCACCTCTTCTGGATCTTCTTCCACTGGATCTTCCTCAGGATATTCCTCCATTGGGTCCTCTTCGGGGTCCTCTTCTTCGTCGTCAAAGTCGCTAATCGTGTCGAATTTTGGGGCTGCGACTCCCTCGACCTCGGAATTGCTGCTGCTGAAAATAACATGTGGGCCATCGACCTCGTCATCTGAACTCACCAGCATGCAGTCCAAAGAAACGCAGGACCGAGTGTCCTCATCGAGAGGCGGCGCTGCTCCAGGATTGGCCATGGCCTGAAAAGAGAGAGTCATGATCAGATAGGGGAACACACAAAGAAAATAACCAAAGATGTGGAGCATGTGGGAAAATATACGGCAGGTAAGGACAAAAATCAAAATTTAGAATAATGATGCAGTAAGCAGTATAAGGAAAAATGAGTGGCAAGGGGATGATACATAAATCAAAACTCACAATTTTATTGCATTCAACTAAGAAGTTCAACGGATACAAGATTTTAAACGAAAGGAACATTTACTAAAGGGTGACAATAATTTTTTTTGGAAATCAAAAAAGGTGATAACTCTGCGCCGATATCTATTTCTGTAATCTCGTAAGACAAGTTTGAATCTTGTGCTGGGTCCATATCATCCTCAAACTCGAACTACGAGACAACCAAGTCGCTCAAGTAGACGTGGAAGGTGTTGACGAACCTCCTCCTTGTAGCTTTTTCCTTCGAGGGCAACCATTGATAAGATGCTCGTTGGACCCACAAATCAAGCATTTCCCCTTGGCTTGGCGACAGTCTCTCTGAAAGTGTCTTGGTCTCTTGCAATAACCACAACGTTGGGTTCTCCGCTGTTTCTGTTGCTGAGGAACAAAGGAGCGCTTCATCCGCCCACCACATCTTCGTCTATCAGGGATTTCCCTATGATTTGGGGCTTCTGCTGGTGCCTGAGCCATTTGCCTTCTTAGTCCTTCAGCTAAGAGATCGTTGGTTCGCTCCTGGGCTTCCTTCAAGCCTTGCAGTACATCCAAAATCTCGACGGTCTGACTCTTGGGAGTGGAGATAGAAGAAGAGTCGTTGGAAGACATGGTCCTGAAACAACAAATTTAGGACGACATAAGATACAAGATATAAGAATCAGAATAAGATATAGAACGGAGTAAGAATAGGTGGCGAGTGAAACTCAATCGAGCGGGAATCAAGTGTAGAACTCCAAGTCACTCAAACAGAGTACAGTATTGTAACTATGCTGCAGTTCATAATTACAATCACATAACTCTACTAAGTCACCCAAAATTCTAGCGGATGGATCAAAATATATAGCAGAACACACTATATGAATCAAGATCAAGGATAACAAGTTAACAATCTAGACCGAAGGGTGGCTTAGATTGTCGAGCCCTACCCGAAAACTGTAATCCCATTCTAAATCTGGCTCTGATACCAACAAAACCATGTCACACACCGCTTCCCAAAATATAGAATATGAGGAGTGACAAGGCCAGCCATGGTCCTACGGTCGAGGAAATATCCTGCCGTAGTCACACTTCGGCTTCTGTTTTTGCGTAGTAATCAGTAATCAATGCACAGGTAATGAGAAAAGCAGTCACTTGTTCGCCGTCGAAAACGGAGACGGAACCGCGTAGGTTCGTCTTGCCTGAATTTAGGGGCAGATGCTATTTGGTTTTATCTGTCCACCTCTCCGAAGATGCCAAGTTGATTTATGGCACCGTATATCGGAAGTTTAGACGGATGCGACCGTTGTAGCAAATTTCGTCAGATTCCCCCTCATTTGAGGGGTTTTTGATTGTGGGGACGTTCTTCCCTACATGCGCAAGCCCCTGCAGTTAATTACGCTACCGCATCGCGGTAACAGCTTTCTCCTTCTCCAGATGGTCACTTCGTGTCATGTGTGTTTGTTTTGTTTTTGGTTGCCCGTGGATTGTATACGGAGACTAATTTATGTTGTCGCCCGTAGGGCGTGGATTAGTCCAAATCCGTATTTTCTTAGATTTGGGTTTGGGTTTGGGTTTAAGGATCGTTAATCTCATTTGAGACTAAGATCAACTTAAACGTTTGTTAAGGATACGTTAGTCTAATTTTAGACTAAGATCAACTTAACCATTTGTTAAGTATCCGTTAGTCTAATTTTAGACTAAGATCAACTTAGCCATTTGTTAAGGATATGTTAGTCTAATTTTAGACTAAGATCTACTTAACAGGATCATTTAGATCTAACAAAAGAGCATTTGGGCTCTACTGTTTTAGTTTAGGGACATTGCGATCCAGTTTAAAGACGTCATAGTCTGTAAAGTTTAAAGACATCACAGTCTGTGGGTTTAAGGACCTCACAGTCCATAAAGTTTAAAGACATCATAGTCCATGAGTTTAAGGACCCCACAGTCCGTAAAGTTTAAGGACATCATAGTCCAGTTTAAAGATGTCATAGTCTGTGTGGTTTTGATTCAACCGTTTGGAGATGCTCAAAAAATTATTGGTTATTGGGACCCTCCATCTCTATGAAGACGTTGAAGAATTACAACGACATATATCAGAGGTACGAAGAGATGTACTCTTAAACCAATGTTGGTTGGGAGATCTGTAGTCAAGTTTGGGACTGAGATCTGTTAAAAAGTTTTATGAGCATACGGGCTCAATTAATCTAAATTAGGGGTCTGTGGCCAACTTGGGCTCGGCCCACTCAGTTAAAATGTTGAACATTTAACAATGCTGAGCATTGGTTTGGGTTCTGACAACTTTTTTGTCTTTCATTGAGTGTTGAGCACTCATTATAGCTCTGAGACTTTATTTAAAGAACAGTTTATGTTTCCTCAGCGCACACGTGAGGAGCACGTGGCGCATTTGGCACTGAATGCCAGTCAATGAGTACAGAGCGTTCTCTGTGAGATAGCGCACACGTGAGGAGCACGTGGTGCGCTTGGCGCTGAGCGCCAGTCTTGAAGCGCTGAGGCGCTTCTTTTAAAATGGAGCGCTAGAAGCGTTGCGGCGCTGTGCCCCAGATTTGGAGTGCTAAGGCGCTTCTTTAAATTGGAGCGCTACGGCGCTGAGCTCCAGATTTGGAGCGCTGAGACGCTTCTTTTAAAATAGCGCTTGGAGCGTTGGACGCTGAGTGCCAGATTAGGAGCGCTGATGCGCTTCTTTAAATTGGAGCGCTTAAGGCTCTTATTAGGCAAACTTTGATCAGTTCTGTACTCTGAGAATTAAACTCTCGTTCATAGGAGACTTTGTCTCATATATCTAAGAACTTAGTCCTTATTTTAATAGAAGATTTTACAATCTCTTCTGTTTTTATGAAAGACCTTGTCTTTATGGATCTTTGATCCAAGGAAAAATTAAGTTCTTCTCTCCTCCCCTTTTTATGATGAGATGCTAGAATCTCTTTTTATGAAAGACATTTGTCTTATAGATCTATGATCTTGAAGAAGAATTAGTTTCTTCTTTTTTTGATGAGATACTTTGATCTCTCTGTTTTTATTCACCTTAAAGAAATTCTCCTTTTTCCGAGAGCTTGCTCTTCTCTTTGAAATTTCTCAAAGTTTATGGGGGGGGTTCCTCTCTGTGAGACTTGAAGTCTTGGGTCCTTTATATAGTAGAGACTGATTTGTTGAATCAGTTGAAGAGATCTTTTCTCTAATTGATTTGGGGATGTTCCCACCGTTGGATCTTTGATCCTAGGGCTTCTGTTTTACAGAAGGCAATCTTCTTATTTTTAACAAGATTGGGAAATCTTTCCCCATACAGAACTTATTCTGTATCTTGGTGATCTTTAATCACCATTGGATCTTTGATCCAACGGTGCGCTAATTTTCAGAGATAGATTGATAATTTTTAGTCATCTTTGTTGGATCTTTGATCCAAAAGTGGGGAACATTTTGTTCCAGCGCTAGCGCTCTCATGCTTTGCACGTGAGCGCTGCATCAGAGTCTTTGACTCTTAGCAAACTTAGCGCTAGCGTTTGCACGAGAGCGCTGCATCAGAGTCATTGACTCTTAGCGCTGGCGCTGCTAGCGCTGGCGCTCTCGTGTTTTGTACGTGAGCGCTGCATCAGAGTCATTGACTCTTAGCGCTGGCGCTGCTAGCGCTGGCGCTCTCGTGCTTTGTACGTGAGCGCTGCATCAGAGTCCTTGACTCTTAGAGCTGGAGCTGCTAGCGCTAGTGCTCTCGTTCTTTGCACGTAAGCACTGTATCAGAGTCTTTGACTCTTAGCGCTGGCGCATTTAGCGCGAGCGCTTTTATGAAGCGCCGCTTCATTTCAAATTTCAAAATTTGAACAGAGTTTTGCTCTGATTAGGGAAAACAAATGCCCCCACCGTTGCGCTCATGTGGCTTACACGTGAGTGCAGCAGTGGCAGCATTTGCGCCATTAGATCAACTTAGAAGTTGAAACGGCTCTTAGTGCCTATAAATAGGGCCTTTGGCCCTTGAGATGATCTCTGTTCATCTTCTTATTTGTTTTTCTGAGAATTAATTCTCTTTTAGAGCCAAGCTCTCTGTTTTAAGAACTCTCTTAGAGTCAGAACTCTGTCAAAAATCTAGGAAAGATCAAATCTTTGAAGAGATTATTTTATAATCTAGGGTTTCACCTGTTAACAGAGCTTTGCTCTTTTTTCAGATCATAGATCTAAAGAAACTTTTAGGGTTTTCTTAACAGAGCTTTGCTCTCTTGAAATCATAGATCTAAAGAGATCTTTCTTAGGGTTTCTTAACCCATTAGAGAAGAACTCTTAGAGTTCATCTTGCAGATCTCAGAGTTTTTAACTCAGTAAGGCTTTACTTTTAGGGTTTTGATGGATAATTCCATTGTCTTCACAGAGCGATGGCTCTTCAGAATTTTTTCTTTGGGGAATTTTTATTCCCTTCATGATTAATTATGACAGATTTCATATCTGTTGCAGAGCACTGCTCTCAAGGAAGATTTACTCTTTGGCCCAAGGGGCGCTCATTAAATAAGAATCCTTTTAGGATTTCTTCATTTAATGACTATCTCATCAAATGATGAGGTTGTTTTATTAATGATGAACTGTCATCTAGATTGTGTGGGTCCCCTTTGGTCCCTTTCCACTGCATTGCAGTACGGTACGAATTTAAAGTATCAAGCGACAGAACTTAAACTGTAGCATTTGTCGGCTAATTATTTTTTGTTCTTTTTCGCGCAGGTACTATGTCTTTCGACATTTCTTTCCCGTTCGTCCGTTCGAAAAGCGGATTCCCTGAAGCGCCTGTGGACAGGGAAGTCTTCGCGTTGATCAAAGATCACGACCCGGAGCAAAAGAATCTCCATTTACGGGGCAGATGGTACAATCAAATTATCAGGGGCCGACGGAGCTTTTCTTGCGCGGCACCTTCGGAGCCTATTTCGGCGATCCCTTATGCTGACGCACCTCCGGTGAATTATGCCGTGGAGGAGGTTAACTGGACCTCAGAGGGTCTCCTTCAGCCTTCTATGGCTGCAATACCCGTACAGCCACCGACGGCTTTGGATACCTTGGGGCGGTGTATATGTCAGGGCGAGTCGCGCCCATGGGGACAGCCGTACATGGCAGGACTAACTCATCGCCATCTAGCTGGGTATTTGCAGTGGGCCCGCTACGTCTTGTCAACCAAGAAGTCGCAGATGCTGAAGCTCAGGTTGTATCCCGCGATTTACCCTTCTCTCTTTCAATATTCCGCGGCTCCTGCATGGTGGGTCAAGGATTTTCTGGAGCAATAGAATATTCCGACCCACACCTTCCTTCTGTCGGATCGAGAAGTCTCAATATCTTTGGAAGAGTTTGCAGAGATCTCTGGATTACCCGTTAGGGGAGAACACTACGAGGAGCTACTTCCTCCGGACGAGTACATCTTTGCCACCAAACCAGTGGTAACGGGTCTTACCCCAGAGAACGCAATTCAACACCAATTCCCGAGCTTGATCAAGGTGTTGAATATATACAAAAGTCTATTTCTGGAGTCCGGAGGGCATGGAGTTAGCTATGCAGACTTCATCGCTCGTTTTCTTCTTCCGGAAGCCCTATCGAAGCAAGCTGCGCTGTTCGCCAAGCTTGACGACCCGTTTGGTTTTGGTTTGGAGAACCAACCGACGGCTGAGGCGGATTTAAAAAGTTTCTTTATTCCGGCTACTCCTGTTGTTCCCTTCACGGAGCTTGTTGCCCCGGACGTCGATGAAGAAACGTTCGTGCTAGGGTTCATTGGCTTATGGCTGAACTGGTTCGTGCTTCCGATGCACCCTCGTTATATGAGGCCATCAGTCTTTTACCCAGCCCATCGTATGGTTGCGGGAATGCAAGTAGCTATCGGAATTGCCGGGTTAGCACACCTGTACCATGGTCTCAACTTAGCGGCGGACACCACTCAGCCAGGGGTACAGCCCGTCACTTTCTCGCTGCATTATTTTATTTCATGGATCGAGCTGCACATACTTGGCGCTTTTGGTGTCCATAAACGACCTCGATTCTATGACAGTTACAACTTCCCTCGAATTATGTACCTAGTTGACACGTCCGTTGTAAATTCGACACAACGGGAGGCTAGGGGTGTGCTCCTTCGTCCGCATATGGTTGGAGACGGCATGACCTTTGTCGATAAGGTTTTAACCATCGGCAAAGAATCCGCAAAAAAGGTGCAGCTTTTGCGCGATACTTTTAAAGATGCGATCTTCTCAGCAGAACAAACGAAGGGAGGGCGCCCTCACGTGCTACCACGTGACCCCTCTTGCCTCAGCGTCTAACGCTAAATTGGAACCCCTGAATTCAGTGTTAAAACGTTGTATGGCCTTAGTGTTCAACACTAAGCAAAGAACTTTATTTGCAGTGTTCAACACTGATTACCTTAGTGTTTAACACTAATTTGGGATTTCTGTTGCCAGTGTTTAACACTGGTCTGTTTTAGTGTTTAACACTAATTTGAAGGCCTTGTTGCTGGTGTTTGACACCAACTATCTCCTAGTGTTAAACACTGACTTATCAATCTCATTCTCAGTGTTCAACACTGATTGGTCTTTAGTGTTTAACACTAGGCATTGGCCCAATTGACTAAATGGCCAGAGGCAAAGCCTCTCCTTCAAGGGACCAACAGGAGGGCCGATGTCCCAGACATGATTGGACTTAGCCCAAGCTGGCCATAAGTCCTCAATTCGTAATTAACTGGGCTAATGGGCTCATAACATAATTAATTGGTCTTGATCCCAAATTGGGCCAAAGACTATTTAATCCACTCCGGTTCCAGGGTACATCTCTTCATTCCTTTGATACTTGGCATTGTAATCCCTCAACGTCTTCAAAGAGGTGACGGGTCCCGGTGACCACACATTGATATGGACGACCGCAATGTCCTTAAACTAGCGATGGACCACTATGTCCCTAAACTGGAACGATAGAGCCCAAACGCTCTTTTGTTGGATCTAAACGATCCCGTTTAAGTTGATCTTAGCCTTAAATATGGCTAACGTATCTGTTCACCCCAATCAGAGCAAAGCTCTGTTCAAACTCCGAGGCGGGAGATGAAGCAACGCTTCATCTCCCCCCAATCAGAGCAAACCTCTGCTTTGAAAATTTAAAATTTAATAATAAATGAAGCAACGCTTCAGATTATTTGCGCTGCGCAACACACCACGTGTCAGACGCAGATGCATCAGCGCAGCGCCCAAGAAGGCGCGCCCAATCAGAGCAAAGCTCTATTTTTCTGAAGCAACGCTTCAGCTGCGCAAGCACTGCGCTGCGCGATACGTGTCAGCGCAGATGCGCTAGCGCAGTTGCGCTGCGCGACACGTGTCAGCGCAGCTGCGCTAGCGCAGTTGCGCTGCGCGACACGTGTCACGCGCTGGGGCATCTGCGCTAAACAGAATTAAATTTCCAAGAAATCTTTTCTGTTCTTGTTAAAACAAGAAGATTTTCTTCTGCAAAGCAGAAGCCCTTGGATCAAAGATCCAACGGTGGGGAAAATTCCTCAAATCACTCAGAGAAAGATCTCTTTAACAAATTTAACTAATTTATGAGCACTATAAAAAGGACCCCAGACCTTAATTAAAGAGAATGAACATCTTGCGAAAAGAAAAAGAGAAGAGAACTCTTGAAGAATTCCTCAAGAACAACAAAAGGTAAAAAACCTTTAGGAAAAAGAGAAAATTCTCTTATGGACAGATTATGGATCTAAGAACAAAATCAATAATTTTTAAATAAAAAGAAAAATAAGTAATAATAGTGCTTTGCACTTTTTTATGAACCTCTGGTTCCTGAAACAAAAAAGAAAAATTTATTTTCTTTGATCTAAATTAGATCAAGAAATTAAATAGTGCTCTGCACTCCTGTTCTTGAATCTAAAAGATTCTTAGTGCTTTGCACTTCCAAACTGCGCTGTTGCGCTCTTGAGAGAGCGCCATGTGTCAGCTGTAAAACAACTTGCGCTCTTGAAATAGAGCTTTGCTCTCTGGAATTGGCGCAACTCACAAGAGCGCGCCACGTGTCAGCAGCGCAACAGCGCAGCGCACTAGCGCAGCGCACTGCGCTGTTGCGCTTGCGCTCACCAGAGCATGACACGTGTCATCATCATATGAGCTTGCGCTCATTACTTAGCGCAAAGCGCCAAACAAATGCACCGTATTGCTTACAAAAGGGCCAAGCCCAATGAAAGAAGGCCTAACGGGCCTAATAAAATGTAACGCATTACTTTAAAAAAAAAGGGGCAGAGCCCAAACTAAAACAGATGCGCTGCATCATAAAGAAAAGGGACAGAGCCCAATTAAAAGGCCTAATAGGCTCAATCAAATATGCTATGCATTTTAAAAAGGGCAGAGCCCAAACAAAATAGATGCTCTGCATCATTTATAAAGGGCAGAGCCCAATCAAAACAAGAATAATGCAGTGCATTACTAAAAAGGGGTAAAGCCCTAGAACAGGCCGAAGACAAAAAAATATTGAAGCTGGACTTAGCCCAATTTTTGCCATAAGTCCTTAAATTAAATTGACTGAGCACGACTGCTCTTTTAAATTAATTTATATCCGGTTCGAGAGTACATCTCCGAGCTCCTCTGACACTTATCGTTGTAATCCTTCAACGACGTCAGAGAGGTGACGGGTCCCGACGACCACATATGTCAATATGGACTGCGGGGTCCTTAAACTCGTGGACCGAAACGTCCCTAAACTAATATTGGACCGAAACGTCCCTAAACTAATATTGGACCGAAACGTCCCTAAACTGGAATGCGGACCACCACGTCCCTAAGCTGGAACATGGACCACCACGTCCCTAAACTGGAACAATAGAGCCTCCAAATGCTCTTTTGCCGGATCTAAACGGTCCCGTTTAAGTTGATCTTAGCCCCAAACACGGCTAACGTATCCTTAAACATTCAATTGGACTATAAATTCCCCCAATCAACTTTGGCTCAAGGGTACATCTCTGAACTCCTTTGACATTTGTCGTTGTAATTCTTCAACGTCGTCAGAGAGGTGACGGGTCCCGACGACCATACATGCAATGGACCACTATGTCCCTAAACTGGAACAATAGAGCCCAAATGCTCTTTTGTCGGATCTAAACGATCCTGTTAAGTTGATCTTAGTCTCAAACTGGACTAACGTATCCTTAACGAACGTTTAAGTTGATCTTAGCCGCAACGCGACTAACGTATCCTTAAACTAAAAAACACCGAACCCAAATCTAATTAAATACGGATTTGAACTAGTCCACGTCCTACGGGCGACGGTATTACTCAGTCTCCGTATACAATCCACGGGCAACCACAAACAAAAAAAATACCCACGACACGAAGTGAAATTCTGGAGAAGGAGAAAGTTGTTACCGCGAAGCGGTAGCGTAATTAACTGCAGGGGCTTGCGCCTGCAGGGAAGAGCGTCCCCACAATCAAAAACCCCTCTAGCGAGGGGGAATCTGACAAATTCAGCTATATCGGCCGCATCCGTCTAAACCTTCGATACACGGTGCCATAAATCAACTTGGCATCTTCGGAGAGGTGGACGGATAAAACCAAATGGCATCTGCCCCGAATCTCAGCGTCAGGACATCGCAGTCTTGTGCGCCGTCTTTCGGAGGGGAACAGATTCTGGTACGCCCGGTGGGACCTTTTCCTCTTTTCACTCCACACTTCGTGTGTCGTCTTCGCGAACCAATCGCGGTTCGTTAAAAATGGTTGCCTGTGGATTCCAAGTTTACTAAGATTTGGTCTCTCATTTGGTGCAGAAAAGAAAACAAGCATCGATGGCCTCAACCTGTTCAAAGTGCTCCAACTGCGGTTGCAGCTCGCGTCCGGACTCAACTGGGGGCATAACCTACGGGCCCCAAGCGGCTTCTTTGTTCACCATGCCAGTGGAACAGGTAACTCAAGCCACCACTGGGCTCTTCTTCGGGACCATGCTCCCGCCAATGAGCTTTAGCACTCCTATGCCCGGACAAGAAGCTCCTAAGAAGTCGGTCTTCGATCGACTTTCAATTACTGCGGCCCCTGTCGACGAATCGCCCGCTACCAAACCGACAGCCTCTGTTTTCGCCAGGCTAAATCTGAACTCTAAAATGGCTGTCCAAAGGAAGACAATAACTGCTGCCCCAGGAGTCGTCAAGGCGGCTTCCCCTATCAAAGAGTCAGTCTTTTCAAGACTGACGATTCCTGCTCCTGCATCTGCTCAGGGATCCGTCTTCGGCAGGTTGAATATCACCCCTCAGAAGACAACCTCAGTCTTTAAGAGATTAACACCGGCGGCGCCTCATTCAGACAGGGGGCAAAAAGAAACTATCTCAATCTCTGAGCCAATCCCAACGGCTCGCCATGCTCGACGTCGCCATTGGCAACGAGTGAGGAAGGCAGGGGGCAACTCTCCCTCAGGGCTAACTCCACCGGCTCCAGTGGTGGAAGTCAACGCTGTTATCCCAACCGGGAACAGCTTTGAACTGCTGAGGAGGGTACGAAAGAACTCTCCAACCGCTACACTGAAGAAATCTCCTCCACCTGCGGAGAGAGCTCCAGAAACGAAGCAAGAACATCCCCCTCAACGGCTGTCCTCAAAAATATACAAGGTTTGGCGTAGGGTTCAAGACTCCGTGATTGACCCGGACCACTTTCATCGCCAGAAAAAGGCAAAGGTGGAAAAAGACAAAAACCGCCCCATTAAACAACACGGGGCAACAATTGCTAGGATGCCCACTTCAACGGTCCACAAAAGAAGGAGGCCAGAGAAAGCTCCCGTGACAATGGCAAAGTCTAAAAGTGGTGAACCTAAACGCCCCAAGTCAGGGGGCATAACAGTTCATACGGTTTATATGGCTTCTGGAAAGGAGGAAAGCCGCACTTCTACGGGTCACCGACTGCTCACCCGATCAGTGACCAAGGCTCAGGAGCAGCAACAAAAGCTCCAGGAGATGATGAATGCTATGGCCGTGCTTACAGAGCCAAAAGAAAACCCTGAAGCGTCCTTAGATGAGCGCCGAGACGAAGAGACCGACGCCGAGTTCCTTCGCCGAATATTGGAAAAGAAGGACAAAGAGGCTGCTGAACAAGCGGCCAACATACAGCGTATGGGCCTCCTCTTCCAGGACATGATAGGGATGATGATACAACAAGATCCCCCGAATGAAGAACCTCCGATCGTCCTTGGAAACGATAGGGGAGAGACATCGAATCCTCAGCCCATTCTATCAACGGCTAAAGAGGATACAATCTCTAAAACTGATCTGGACGAATACATAGCCCAGCAAATAAGGGTTCATCATGCGGCCGAAGCAGCCGGCCACGTCGTAAAAACGGGGCGGCCATATCCAGGCTGGTATGACCAAATCAAGTACCCGCCGGGTTACACAATTCCCAAGTTCCATGTCTACAAGGGGACCGGCAATCCCCATCAGCATGTTGCCCAGTTCAGGGCGCTTTGCGGTAACACCGGCGGCGATGACAAGCTTTTGCTCCGCCAGTTCGTTGGAAGTCTATCAGATACGGCGTTCGAGTGGTACTCTGAACTCCCTAATGATTCTATTAAAACCTTCACGGAAATGGAGCTGCTGTTTACCCAACGCTTTGCAAGTGCCAGTGAACGTACCCCGATGACGGCACTGATTAACGCTAGGGTAAAACCCGGCGAGACATGGGTTCAATACGCTATACGGTGGCGTAATCTATGGTCGAAGTGTGAGCAGCGCATAGAAGAAGCCCTTGCGGTGGGAATGTTTGTTGGAACCCTTGATCCACACGCAACCATCTCACAGTTTATGATGTTCTTCAAGCCGACTACCTTCCAGGCTTTGATTGACAAACTAGCGCAGATGGACCAGATGGGCCATAAACCCCCTCTCCCAAAGCCGGACTCCCGAAATGACAAAGGAAAGGGAAAAGCGATCGTTGTCGCTAATGCTCAACAACAACCGAGCGACTCGAAGCCGGTTGCTCGTCCAAACAATACGCGCCCGTACGTACCCCTTGAAGATAGGATGGGACGTCCTTATTCCTTCCCCCGCGATAAAACGAGGAGGTTATTCGAGCTGGCATTGCGCAACAGACTCATAAATCTGCCGGATCCAAAACGACCGTTGCAACCAAGTGACGTCAACGAGCCTAATTACTGCCCTTATCATCGAGTACTAGGCCACCCGATCGAAGATTGCTACGTTTTCAAGAATTGGCTTGAAAACCAATACCGACAGGGCAAGTTCGCGTTATCTGACAAATGGAAGGTGAATCCCCCGCAGCCCCACACCTCTAAGGGGACGAATACGTCGGGGGCAACATGCTCCGTCATTGAAGAAGCTCCTTGGGAAGTCGTATTATCAGCCAAGACAAAGAGGATGCTAAACGATCTTCAGACATGTCCAGCGGTCAAGTGGAAGAACCCATTGGAGCCACAAATTATGGAGGGAATGCTAAAACCTCGTCCGATTCAAAAGATTGGTGGAAGTGGCCCAAACACTCATAACCAGCCGTCAAAATCTTCGAAAAAGAAGAAGAAGAAATCTAAGAAGCCCGTGAAGCCTGGCGACAAGCGCACGGACTTACAAAAGCAAATTGACGCGCTGGAGGAATACAATCAGAGGGCACGAACCTCCATTACATTCCAAGAGTTCCTCAGCCATGTCTTTCAAGAAGAGGATGAGGGAGAAAGTTCATCAGATGAATCCGAGGAATATGTGGCGAGCTGTCATATGATTTCCCATTCGATCACGAATGATGAGGAGATTCCTTGCACCGAAAAGCTGGGGGCAGATCCTGAACCAAAAGTTCTGGGGCCATCAGATGAAGTAATTGACGCACTCCTTAATGAAGCTCGGTTGAAAAGTAAAGCTGATCGGGAGCACGAGGCGGCTATATTTGAAAGGGCCAAGCGCCAGCGACTTGATGAAGGAGCTCAGACGATCCCGCTGGAGCAAAACACCTCCACTACCGACAAAAGCCAACTCAGGATGAGGAAAAAGTTCGCTAAAGCCATATCAATGGGCATGAAGCTACCATCCTCTAAAGGAAACATCGCCGGTGAAGTGAAAACGCACCCCTCGTATTGCTTATATCATCAGAGGATTTCGCACCCCACTCAAGAGTGCAAAGCTTTCGATAGATGGTGGCAAGGATACGTTGCTCATCGACAACGCTTTAAGCGGGAAAAACGTAAAACTCGTCGGGAGCAGAGAAATACGACCGAAGGGCTTAAAAGAACTGCTGGCGATTATTGCATGGTTAACACCGGTGGATCACAAGTGCCTACATTCGGGAGTGATTCTGGTGAAGAGCTAGAACTTGCCCCTCTCTTTAAAGAGTCCGCTTCAGGAAAAGAAGAAGAACCGAAGGTCTGCGAGAATATCCGGCTGCGGAATCGGACGCTGCCTGAAAAGAACCTCGGACCCTTGAACAGAAAAGATAAAGGGAAAGAAAAGGTCTCTAAAGATATCATCTTAGATGACCAAGTGGCGGAAGAGTTAAACGCCAAGAACCCTCCGAAAAGAAATAAGGTAGACTACAACGTTTTGGCGCATCTGAGGAAGCTGCCCTCACAGCTCAGCATTCTTGACGCCCTTTTGCTATCAAAAGAGGCGAGAGATTCGTTGATTAAGGCGCTCCAAAACCCGGAACAATTCCAAGCATGCCTGGCCGAGGAAAAGATGAAGGATGAATTGGAGGAAGTGCACACGGCCGATGTCACTTTTGGCGATGAAGACCTTCTACTTGGGACGTGCGAACACAATCGCCCTCTCTATGTCTCGGGATACTGCCATGATATAAGGATAGGCAAAATCCTGATCGATAACGGGTCGTCTGTTAACCTACTCAACGTGCGGGTGTTGAAGGAAATCTGCATGAGCGTCCAGCACCTTGCTCGGGACAAGATCACCATCTCCGGGTTCGACTCCCAATCGTCAAAGACTCTTGGATCTGTGATACTGACGCTACGCTTCGGGCTACTCGTCACGGACATTAAGTTCCACGTCATAGACGCCAAGACATGCTACAACGCTTTGCTCGGCCGACCATGGTTACACGAGTACAACATCATCCCTTCTACACAACATCAGTGTATGAAGTATTTTAAGGATGGTTTCGAGTATACCGTGACGGGAGAACTGAACCCATTCTCTGTGAACGAGGTCCGCAAATACGAAGATGCCAAATACTTCTTGCCGGATTTCGACGACACGGAGAAGTGTCACAAGCCGGAGAATAAAACTAATGCCACCATCCCTGTCTTCGGCAGTGATACCGAAGAGGAAGAGGAGATCGTTTATTCGGGTCCGCCCCAACATAACAAGCCAGGACCGTCCACTCCTACATTGGTCTTTGGTAGTGATTCGGAGGATGAGGTCCATGTCGTATTCTCTGCTCGACCTTCAATACAAGCTTCCGCTGACGAAGAGCAAAGTCTGCAAGTCGCCATGGTGCCGCCTAAACATCATAAAGAACTGGACGCACTTAATATCTACAGTGTAGAAGAGCTGCGGACATTCTATATCCCTCCCAGGCGAGAAAACGAGAAGGCAATCCTATTCTACCGTTCTGAAGAAAACAAGGTGGAAAAAGAAGTCTAGCATGGCGCGGATCCCACGCTCGACAGGCTTCAGCCTATCCGTCTTCCCAGATATTATACAGAAGGTTTGAAGAAGCTGCTGAAACGCCAGGGGATATCCTTCAAACAGACCGTTAGAGAGGCCAAATTCTATGACAGGGTCTGGAACATTCCCGGGATCCAACGCAAACTGCCTAACGGGAGAATGGAAACAAGAGGGCTTGGATACATCCGTTCAAAGAAACGAGAGTTACTACCCGGCTGCTACGTCGTATATGACCTTGATGAAGAAGCGGATGCTCAATGGGAGGATGCTAATCCTAAGCCAGTGAAAGTTCCAGATGCAAAAGAGTCCAGTCCGTCGTTCGAGGAACAAATGGACAGACTTATAAAGAAAGCTGGTCAAAAGGTCCGAGATGATCACAACCGTGAGACGGCCATCTACGAGAAAGCCAAGACGCAACGCCTTCTCCAACAGGTCGTAAAGGATGAAAATGCCGCTCCTTGTCAACCCGTTATAAAGAAGGCTCAGCTCAAAAGCAGAAATAAGTCGAAAGGCCAAAAAGGCACTCAACAACAACAAAGCAGGGCTGAGAAGCCACGCAAACGGGAGTCGAGCGTTATTGATCTATCCCTTATGAAGAAAATGGGGCGAGCATACTCGTTTCCTCGGGACAAGACGAAGAAAATACTTGATCTCGCCCTGCAACATCAAATGCTTACATTGCCGGAGTCTAAACACCCTGAACAAGCAGGCGAAGCCTCACACCCGGACTATTGCTCTTACCATCGAGTAGTAGGTCATCCTCTTGAAGATTGCTTCACCTTCAAGAATTGGGTCGAAGATCAGTACCAGCTTGGTAAATTCGCTCTGTCCGACAACTGGAGGGTAGCACCACCACAAAAGCACGAACCCAAGGCCACGAAAGAAAAGCCAGTTCCACATTGGGATTGGAAGCGAATTCGTACCTGTCACATGATAACAATACTACAAGAAGAATCCGAGAACATGGACAGCCTTCCCTGGTGCCTCGAAAACAGCAATGATGAGGTAATCTCAGAATTTCCCCCAGCTCCGAAAGAACTAGAGGATGGAATACATACCACTGCAGATAACCTCAAGAAAATCGAGTTGGGAACGGTGAACGATCCGCGACCGACATTCGTCAGCGAGCTGCTGTCTGAAGAAAGGGTGGCTGCGTTAAAGGACGTCCTTGTGCAGCATAAAGATTGCTTCGCATGGAACTATTCCGAGATGTCAGGACTAGATCCAGAAGTTGCTGTACATAGACTAGCGATATCCTCGGGTGTCAAGCCAGTCAAACAAGCGCCGAGAAGAATGCGGCTCGAGCTCGAGATGAGCATCAACGATGAAGTCAAAAAGCTGATAGACTCCGGCTTTATCCAGGAGGTTCAATACCCTGAATGGATTGCTAATATCGTCCCAGTGATGAAGAAAAATGGGACGGTGCGCATATGCGTGGACTTTCTGGATCTCAACAAAGCCTGCCCAAAGGATGATTTCCCAGTACCAGTCACCGAACTGATGATAGACAATACGTCCACGCATGAGATTTTCTCATTCATGGACGGCTCATCAGGATATAATCAAATAAAAATGCATCCTGAAGACCAGAAACATACGGCTTTCCGGACTCCTTTGGGAATATTCTGTTACAAGGTGATGCCCTTCGGTTTAAAGAACGCCGGTGCCACCTACCAAAGGGCCATGACGAAGATCTTCGATGACCTTATACACGAAATCGTCGAATGCTATATCGACGACCTCGTTGTTAAAAGCAAATCATATGAGGAACATCTCGAGCATCTGAAGACCGTATTTCAACGTCTTCGGCAATACAACTTGAAGATGAATCCGCTCAAGTGTGCATTCGGAGTTTCCTCAGGAAAATTCCTGGGATTCATTGTTCGACACCGGGGTATCGAAATAGATCCGTCCAAGATCAAGGCAATCATGGAAATGCCTCCGCCGAGAACTCTCAAACAGCTGCGGTCTCTCCAAGGGAAGCTCGCGTACATACGGCGATTTATAGCCAACCTCTCAGGAAAGTGCCGTCCTTACAGCCACCTGATGAAGAAGGGAACCCCGTTCGTCTGGGATCAAAAGTGCCAAAGCGCACTAGACGAGATCAAGCAATACCTGCAAAACCCTCCAGTGTTGGCCGCTCCGGTTAAGGGAAAGCCTCTCATTCTTTATACAGCCGCCCTCGAAGGTTCTTTAGGCGCATTATGGACACAAGAGAACGATCAAGGGAAAGAAAGAGCACTCTACTACTCAAGTCGAGTTCTGCTAGGGGCAGAAAGCAACTACCCCCCCATTGAAAAACACTGCTTAGCGTTGATCTTCGCGATAACAAAGCTCAGGCACTATGCGTTGGCGCATGAGGTCCGCCTCATTTCGAAGGTGGACCCTCTTAAATACCTAATGTCAAAGGCCATATTGACGGGACGACTCGCTAAATGGGCCCTGCTCTTAATGGAGTTCTCGATAACATACCGACCTCTCAAGGCAGTGAAAGGCCAGGCCATCGCCGACTTCCTTGCTGAGCACCCGATACCTGCCGATTCTCCCCTAAAGTGCGATTTGCCAGACAAACATGCGTTTGACGTAGTCGACAGTGGTGATACCCGTTGGGAGCTTTATTTCGATGGAGCATCTTCCATGAAAAAGCACAAACAAAGTACGCCAATGATCAAATCGGGAGTAGGCCTTATCTTCGTGACCCCACAAGGAGGGATAATGCGCTACGCGTTCTTCCTGACGGAACCGAGGACAAACAACGAAGCCGAATACGAAGCTCTGATAGCAGGCCTCGAGATCGCCATTGACATGGGAATTGAAAACCTCCTCATATACGGAGATTCTCAACTGGTCGTTAGTCAAGTAAACGGCGATTACCAAACATGCAAACCGGAATTGGTAAAATACGGGGAAAAGGTGCAGCAACTGCTGACCCAAATTCCCTCCTATACTTTGGAAAGTATACCACGCGCAGAAAATAGCAAAGCGGACGCGTTAGCTAAGCTTGCTAAAGAACTGGCTGACGAGAACCTCGATGAGGTTAGAATCATGGTGCAAAGTCGTCGGGTGCTCGCCCCCGCAGAAATACCTCCGGGATCACCTGAAGAAAAGAGAGTGACTTAACAAGCGACCTTACAAATAAAAGACCATGAGAAGGTTGAGGATTGGAGGGAGGTCTTTATAGACTACGTCAAATCCCACCGAATGCCTGAAGAAGCGTCCACAAGACATCAGCTCATGAAACGAGCCATGTCTTTCACCTTCGCCAACGATACTCTGTACAAGAGATCGTTTGATTCTCTGTGGTTGAGATGCTTGGGACCTGACGAAGCAAAAAGGGTCGTTCAGGAAGTTCACGACGGACTCTGTGGTTCTCATCAAGCGGGCCCAAAAATGAAGTTGAAGATAAAACGGATGGGCTACTACTGGCCCACAATGATTCAAGACTGTCTCGAATATGCGAAGCAGTGCCACTCATGCCAAATTCATGGGGACTTCATCCATCAACATCCCAATCCACTGCATCCAACAGTGGCTAGCTGGCCGTTCGAAATGTGGGGAACTGACGTAGTCGGCCCCATCGAACCGGCATCGTCCAGGGGACATCGTTTCATCTTGGCGACGACTGATTACTTCTCCAAATGGGCGGAAGCGGTACCGTTGAGGGAAGTGAAGACGGAGAATATCCTCCATTTCTTCAAAACGCATGTCATATATCGGTTCGGAACCCCGAGAAGGATCATCTCTGATAATGGGCCAGCTTACAGAAGCCACAAGATCAGTCGCTTCGCGCAACAGCATAATATAGACTGGAGATATTCCTCGGTTTATAATCCGCGGGCCAATGGACTAGCTGAAGCCTTCAACAAGACATTAACAAAAATCATAAAGAAAACAGTGTCCCGTAATAAGAAAGATTGGCACGAAAGACTGCAAGAAGCTCTTTGGGCATATCGAACTACATTCAAGACGGCCACGAACACAACGCCGTACGCGTTGGTGTTCGGTACGGAAGCAGTACTCCCTCTCGAGATAGAGTTACCCTCTCTACGAGTGGCAGTTCACCACGAGCTAACGGACGAAGAAAATGCTCACCTTCGGCTTGAGGAGCTTGACGCCCTTGATGAAACTAGGCTCATAGCGCAACAAAATCTGGAAGCTTATAAAGCAAAGATGATGCGCTCATACGAAAGATTGACCCGACCGAGGACATTCCACCAAGGCGAACTCGTGCTAGTGGTCAAAAGGCCTATGATCCCCAATCGCGCCAAGCGGGGAAAATTCGAGCCGAACTATGAAGGCCCGTACATCATAGATAAAGTTTACCAGGATGGGGCCTATCTACTCATGGACATGCAAGGTGAAACGCCTTTCAGACCAATAAACGGTCGCTTCCTAAAGAAATACTACGCTTAATGAGCCACAGCCTAGGTCAACGATAAATGACGACGACTATGTCCGCTCGCTATCTTCCTAAGCTCAAACTTTATAAGCAGTAGCCAGCTTCTCAATAGTGGACCGAAATGTCCTTAAACTAATAGCGGACCGAAATGTCCTTAAACTAATAGCAGACCGAAACGTCTTTAAACTACTACCGCAGCATCTTTAGGTTGACGAGATATAAAAAAAAACATATAAAAATAAAATAAAATAAAAAAAAACGGTATGTCCATAAGCAAAAGGGCACGGATGAAAACCCGAAAGGGCTCCGTGAGTAAAAAACAGCAGGGCTACCGGCGAGTGTTCGTGAAAACCCGAAAGGGCGCGACCTCGTAAAAAAAATAAAAAGAAAAAAAAATAAAAAGAATATAAAAAAACGGTATGTCCATAAGCAAAACGGGCACGGATGAAAACCCGAGAGGGCTCCGTGAGTAAAAACAGCAGGACTACCGGCGAGTGTTTGTGAAAACCCGAAAGGGCGCAACCTCGTTAAGAAACACTTGTAGGGTCCTCTCGACCCTATAAGGAGAAACCACTCGCGTGAGATCCTTACGATCCACAAGGGAACAGCACACTTAGGAATCCCCACGATTCCTAAGGAGAAAATACACTTGCGAGATCCTCACGACTCGTAAGGAGAACGCTCTTATGGGACCCTCACGGCTCGTAAGATTTGAAAGTCTTAAGTTACAGAGATCTAAACATGTGCTTAAGCAACCCCCACAACTTTCGATATTGCCCTACAAGTGGCTCAGCACTGACCCTTGTATACAATCCATGGGCACGAATAAACATTTCCCTAACTAAGTCCCATCTGAGACTAGGGATATGTCCACACGGTAAACAACCCTTGTAAATCCTCTCGACTTACAAGGAGAAAACCCTCCTGTAGGATCCTTACGACTTACAGAGGAACAAAACACTTAGGAACCCTCACGATTCCTAAGGAGAAAATACACCTATAAGATCCTCACGACTTGTAGGGAGAAATAGCTTTGTGAGACCCTTACGGTTCATAAAGTCAAAAGCCTTAGTCGACAGGACCCTAACCCTGGTCGCTAAGCCTCCTTTGTTCGACAATGACAGAAGCAAATGATGATTCGCTCCTGGCGATATCCCAGTTGTAGCGGTGCTGATGCCGAAATCGGTGTCCAATTTTAGGTTTACGGAAAAAAGCCGTTAGGCCGCACATGCATACGAAATAGCCGAAATGATGGGGCAACTTGCAATAAAAAAAAGCAGCAAGTAAAATGTATGCATGCGAAATAGCCGAAATGATGGGGCAACTCGCAATAAAAAGCAGCGAGTAAAGATAAAATAAATAGCCGAAATGATTGGGCACCGCGAAAAATAGCCGAAATGATTGGGCAATCGCGACCTTCGCGATATAAAAGCTGAAATGATAGAGCATCGCGGAAATAAAACAAAAAATGACAATAAAACTTTGGCCCTACAGTTAAGATCACATCGATCCCTGTATACAATCCAAGGGCGTAAACAAAGAGGGAACCATACTTTCCCAACAGACTCCGTCAGACGACGAAGCCAAACCTCGACGGTTCGTTTCAACCGAAGAAGCCAGTGTGTTCAACAAACTCCTCGACTCACGGATACAAACACTCCTTGACGAGAGCCTCCTGATCCGCGTCGACTCGCAGAGCCACCAGTGCCTCCGTGGGAATCCTCGACTCGTTTCAAACCCCAAGGAAACAAATAATCCTTGGCACTCGGGAAACAAATAATCCCAGCAAACTCCTCGACTCACGGATACAAACACTCCTTGACGAGAGCCTCCTGATCCGCGTCGACTCGCAGAGCCACCAGTGCCTCTGTGGGAATCCTCGACTCGTTTCAAACCCCAAGGAAACAAATAATCCTTGGCACTCGGGAAACAAATAATCCCAGCAAACTCCTCGACTCACGGATACAAACACTCCTTGACGAGAGCCTCCTGATCCGCGTCGACCCGCAGAGCCACCAGTGCCTCCGTGGGAATCCTCGACTCGTTTCAAACCCCAAGGAAACAAATAATCCTTGGTGCTCGGGAAACAAATAATCCCAGCAAACTCCTCGACTCACGGATACAAACACTCCTTGACGAGAGCCTCCTGATCCGCGTCGATCCGCAGAGCCACCAGCGCCTCCGTGGAAATCCTCGACTCGTTTCAAACCCCAAGGAAACAAATAATCCTTGGCGCTTGGGAAACAAATAATCCCTAGCAAACTCCTCGACTCACGGATACAAACACTCCTTGACGAGAGCCTCCTGATCCGCGTCGACCCGCAGAGCCACCAGTGCCCCCGTGGGAATTCTCGACTCGTTTCAAACCCCAAGGAAATAAATAATCCTTGGCGCTTGGGAAACAAATAATCCCTAGCAAACTCCTCGACTCACGGATACAAACACTCCTTGACGAGAGCCTCCTGATCCGCGTCGACCCGCAGAGCCACCAGTGCCCCCGTGGGAATTCTCGACTCGTTTCAAACCCCAAGGAAACAAATAATCCTTGGCGCTTGGGAAACAAATAATCCCTAGCAAACTCCTCGACTCACGGATACAAACACTCCGTGACGAGAGCTTCTTAACTCATGTCAACTCGCAGAGCCACCACCCTCTCCGCAAGCAAATCCCCGATTCGTCTCAATTTGTAAGAAGAAGTCTCAGACAACAAGGATTGAAAAGCTTGCTTCTTGAGCAATGGGGCCCTGCAAGTCAATCCAAAATGGTCTCTTGCATACCATTCACGGGTCTCACTCTCCAAAGTCGATTTTCGACAAAGAGGGAAACAACCGCTTACGAATCCTCTCGACTCGTAAGAGGGAAAATTCTCGTATAGGATCCTTACGACTTATAAGAGAAAACCACACTTAGGAATCCCCACGATTCCTAGGGAGAAAACCCACCTACGAGATCCTCTCGACCCGTAGGGAGAAAAGCCTCTATGAGACTCTCACGTCTCATAGAGTTGAAAAGTCTTAGACAGCAGATCTGAACCTGTGGCCTAAGCCATCGCTATTTCTTAAGAAAGTCAAGATGCGTGCTCTATTATCCGTCAACCATGTTTATTAAGATAGCATGCCGATAATAAGAAAAAGAAGAAAGCTACAGAAAGAACATCCGATTTACATTTGATCAGGCGTTCGAGACGCATTCATTTATGCATGGGCAGAAGACTCAGGACGAGAAATAAGACAAGCTGAAATAAAAAAAGGAGGGTTTCCATTCATATTGCTAAAAATTCTTACAATCACAAGAGCAATGAATAAGAAACATTATTCAAATTATTACAACGGTATAACCTCAGATCCGGGGCACGGATTGAGGAATTCAAAAGTAAGGCCATCCAGAGTTCTTCTGGCCTTTCTAATTATTCTTATGCGTAGCCTCTCGCGCTCCTCTGTGTCAAGATCCTCGGCAAGCCCTCCCGGCCTTCGATAAGCAGCAACTATCGCCGTCTGCTGGAAGATTTGGTGTAGGATGTCAATGAGGCTGTCCCGCCGTTTCTTCGAGATCAGCCCCGTCAGGTACACCGAATGCACCTTGTCCTCGGCATCATCCAGCGCATTGAGAGGCAGGGCCTCGTGAAGACTCGGAAGTGCTCTCCATATGGCTCCCAACACGACTTTCAAAAGGGCCGAACGACGAGGTAGCAGCCAACCACCGCTTGCATTTAGACGACCCATGACCTCTGCACATTGAGCGTCTGTAAACTCCTGGTTTTGTTGACGACCCTGCGTGCGGATATCGTCATAGGTGATGAACTCGTGCAAACTGTATAGATGCACCGCCATTATGCCTGGAGGAAATACCACAGGAAGATTAGCGATAGAAGAAAAATAATATACATAGAGGGCTAAATTCCTAGAGAGCAGAGCTCTGTTCAGAGATTAAAACCCATGAACAAAGCTCTGCAGATCTATAAGTTTTTCTTTTTGAGGGCGAAGCTCTGTTTATGAAACCCCAATGGGGATCTCTTTAGATCAAAAGATCTGTGAGAGCAAAACTCTTTGACTGAGATTAATTTAAATTAATTTGATTTACATTAATTTTACCTAAAGTTTCTAACTTTGAAAATGAGCAAAGCTCTGCCGGTTAAGATTAATTAAAGTTAATTTAATCTAAGAATCAATTTTACCTAAAGTTTTTCTAAAAACTTTGGAAAAGAGAGCAAAGCTCAGGAGTTCTTGAAGGCAAGAGCAAAGCTCTGAAGTTTTTTGAAAATGAAATCTGAAAGATGATAAGCATCTGTGGGGGACCAAAGGTCCTATTTATAGGCATGAAGTGCCTCTTCGACTTCCAAAAGTTGTCACGGCGGTTGGAATTCCGCCACCGTTGCGCTCACGTTTGGGGCCACGTAAGCGCAACGGTGGGGGGGCATTTGTTCACCCCAATCAGAGCAAAGCTCTGTTCAAATTCCGAGACGGGAGATGAAGCAACGCTTCATCTTCCCCCAATCAGAGCAAAGCTCTGCTTTGAAAATTTAAAATTTAATAATAAATGAAGTAACGCTTCAGATTATTTGCGCTGCGCAACACACCACGTGTCAGGCGCAGATGCATCAGCGCAGCGCCCAAGAAGGCGCGCCCAATCAGAGCAAAACTCTATTTTTCTGAAGCAACGCTTCAGCTGCGCAAGCGCTGCGCTGCGCGACACGTGTCAGCGCAGATGCGCTAGCGCAGTTGCGCTGCGCTCTGCGCTGCGCGCCACGTGTCAGCGCAGATGCGCTAGCGCAGTTGCGCTGCGCTCTGCGCTGCGCGCCACGTGTCAGCGTAGTTGCGCTGCGCTCTGCGCTCTGCGCTGCGCGCCACGTGTCAGCGCAGCGCCCAAGAAGGCGCGCCCAATCAGAGCAAAACTCTATTTTTCTGAAGCAACGCTTCAGCTGCGCAAGCACTGCGCTGCGCGACACGTGTCAGCGCAGATGCGCTAGCGCAGTTGCGCTGCGCTCTGCGCTGCGCGACACGTGTCAGCGCAGTTGCGCTGCGCGACACGTGTCACGCGCTGGGGCATCTGCGCCAAACATAATTAAATTTCCAAGAAATCTTTTCTGTTCTTGTTAAAACAAGAAGATTTTCTTCTGCAAAGCAGAAGCCCTTGGATCAAAGATCCAACGGTGGGGAAAATTCCCCAAATCACTCAGAGAAAGATCTCTTTAACAAATTTAACTAATTTATGAGCACTATAAAAAGGACCCCAGACCTTAATTCAAGAGAATGAACATCTTGCTAAAAGAAAAAGAGAAGAGAACTCTTGAAGAATTCCTCAAGAACAACAAAAGGTAAAAAACCTTTAGGAAAAAGAGAAAATTCTCTTATGGACAGATTATGGATCTAAGAACAAGATCAATAATTTTTAAATAAAAAGAAAAATAAGTAATAATAGTGCTTTGCACTTTTTTATGAACCTCTGGTTCCTGAAACAAAAAAGAAAAATTTATTTTCTTTGATCTAAATTAGATCAAGAAATTAAATAGTGCTCTGCACTCCTGTTCTTGAATCTAAAAGATTCTTAGTGCTTTGCACTTCCAAACTGCGCTGTTGCGCTCTTGAGAGAGCGCCATGTGTCAGCTGTAAAACAACTTGCGCTCTTGAAATAGAGCTTTGCTCTCTGGAATTGGCGCAACTCACCAGAGCGCGCCACGTGTCAGCAGCGCAACAGCGCAGCGCACTAGCGCAGCGCACTGCGCTGTTGCGCTTGCGCTCACCAGAGCATGACACGTGTCATCATCATATGAGCTTGCGCTCATTACTTAGCGCAAAGCGCCAAACAAATGCACTGTATTGCTTACAAAAGGGCCAAGCCCAATTAAAGAAGGCCTAACGGGCCTAAAAAAATGTAACGCATTACTTTAAAAAAAAAAGGGCAGAGCCCAAACTAAAACAGATGCGCTGCATCATAAAGAAAAGGGACAGAGCCCAATTAAAAGGCTTAACAGGCTCAATCAAATATGCTATGCATTTTAAAAAGGGCAGAGCCCAAACAAAATAGATGCTCTGCATCATTTATAAAGGGCAGAGCCCAATCAAAACAAGAATAATGCAGTGCATTACTAAAAAGGGGTAAAGCCCTAGAACAGGCCGAAGACAAAAAAATATTGAAGCTGGACTTAGCCCAATTTTGGCCATAAGTCCTTAAATTAAATTGACTGAGCACGACTGCTCTTTTAAATTAATTTATATCCGGTTCGAGAGTACATCTCCGAGCTCCTCTGACACTTATCGTTGTAATCCTTCAACGACGTCAGAGAGGTGACGGGTCCCGACGACCACATATGTCAATATGGACCGCGGGGTCCTTAAACTCGTGGACCGAAACGTCCCTAAACTAATATTAGACCGAAACGTCCCTAAACTGGAATGCGGACCACCACGTCCCTAAGCTGGAACATGGACCACCACGTCCCTAAACTGGAACAATAGAGCCTCCAAATGCTCTTTTGCCGGATCTAAACGGTCCCGTTTAAGTTGATCTTAGCCCCAAACACGGCTAACGTATCCTTAAACATTCAATTGGGCTATAAATTCCCCCAATCAACTTTGGCTCAAGGGTACATCTCTGAACTCCTTTGACATTTGTCGTTGTAATTCTTCAACGTCGTCAGAGAGGTGACGGGTCCCGACGACCATACATGCAATGGACCACTATGTCCCTAAACTGGAACAATAGAGCCCAAATGCTCTTTTGTCGGATCTAAACGATCATGTTAAGTTGATCTTAGTCTCAAACTGGACTAACGTATCCTTAACGAACGTTTAAGTTGATCTTAGCCGCAACGCGACTAACGTATCCTTAAACTAAAAAACACCAAACCCAAATCTAATTAAATACGGATTTGGACTAGTCCACGTCCTACGGGCGACGGTATTACTCAGTCTCCGTATATAATCCACAGGCAACCACAAACAAAACAAACACCCACGACACGAAGTGAAATTCTGGAGAAGGAGAAAGTTGTTACCGCGAAGCGGTAGCGTAATTAACTGCAGGGGCTTGCGCCTGCAGGTAAGAGCGTCCCCACAATCAAAAACCCCTCTAGCGAGGGGGAATCTGACAAAGTCTGCTACATCGGCCGCATCCGTCTAAACCTTCGATACACGGTGCCATAAATCAACTTGGCATCTTCGGAGAGGTGGACGGATAAAACCAAATGGCATCTGCCCCGAATCTCAGCGTCAGGACATCGCAGTCTTGTGCGCCGTCTTTCGGAGGGGAACAGTATCCTTAAACCTTTCAAACAGACTTTAGTCCCAAACTGGACTATAGATCCCCCCAATTAACTCTGGTTCAAGGGTACATCTCTGAACTCCTCTGACATCTGTCGTTGTAATCCTTCAACGTCGTCAGAGAGGTGACGGGTCCCGACGGCCATACATTAAATGGACCACTATGTCCCTAAACTGGAACAATGGAGCCCAAATGCTCTTTTGTCGGATCTAAACGATCCCGTTAAGTTGATCTTAGTCTCAGGTTAGACTAACGTATCCTTAACAAACGTTTGAGTGGATCTTGGCCTCAAATATGGCTAACGTATCCTCAAACCAAACCCCCAAACCCAAATCTAAGATAATACGGATTTGGACTAGTCCACGCCCTACGGGCGACGACATAACTCAGTCTCCGTAAACAATCCACGGGCAACAAAACATAAAATAAACACACACGACATGAAGTGACCATCTGGAGAAGGAGAAAGTTGTTACCGCGACGCGGTAGCGTAATTAACTGCAGGGGCTTGCGCCTGCAGGGAAGAGCGTCCCCACAATCAAAAACCCCTCAGACGAGGGGGAATCTGACGAAGTCTGCTACATCGGCCGCATCCGTTTAAACCTTCGATACATGGTGCCATAAATCAACTTGGCATCTTCGGAGAGGTGAACGGATAGCACCTATTAGCATCTGCCCTGAATCTCAGGCAAGACGTCCTAACGTCTCGGCCGCCGTTCGGAGGGGAACAGATTCTGGCACGCCCTGTGGGACCTTTTCCTCTTTCCACTCCACACTTCGTGTGTCGTGATTCGCGAACCAATCGCGGTTCGCTAATGGTTGCCCTTGGGTTACAAGGTATTAAGATTTGGCGTTTTGCTCATTGCAGAAAGCAAAGGATCGATGGCTTCTACTTCTGCGAAATGCTCCAACTGCTCGGACTGCAATTGCGACCAACGCTCTGCCTCGCCAGAAGGTATAGCCTACGGACCCCAAGCTGCTTCGTTATTCACAATACCGGTGGACCAGGTGACTCAGGCCACTACCGGATTGTTCTTTGGGACTATGCTCCCACCGACAAGTTTCACGGCGCCGGTGCTGACAAAGGAAGCTCCCAAGAAGTCGGTATTTGATCGTCTTACCCCTGCTGCGGCTCCTCTAAACGGGTCGCCCAACATCAGTGCCTCGGTCTTCTCTAGATTGGGCCAGAAATCCTGTGGACCCATCATGGGGCCTACAATCCCAGAGAAGGCTGCTTCTAAGAAAGTGACCGGTCCTGCTCCCGAAATCGCCAGGGCGGCTTCCCTAGCCAAAAAGTCGGTTCTTACAAGATTGACGGCCCCAGCTCCCGCTCCTGCTACCCAAAGGACATCGGTCTTTGACAGGCTAACACCAGCAGCGACCCCCCACCTACACAGGAGGCAAGACGAAGCCATTCTCACCGCTGAACCAACGCCGTCCGCTCGACACGCTCGATGTCGCCATTGGCGCCGAGTAAGGAAGGCTGGGGGCAACTCCCCCTCTGGGCTAACTCCATCAGCCCCGATGGCAGAAGTTAATGCTGCTGTTCCAACGGGGAACATCTTCGAGATGCTAAATAAGGTGCGAAGGAATTCTCCTACTGCGGTGCTAAAGAGGTCTCCTCCCCCACTAAAAAAGGTTGTGGAAATAAAGTCAGAACAGCCTCGATCCCCTCAACGGCTGTCTTCCAAAATCTATAAGGTTTGGCGGCAGGCCCGAGATTCGATGATCGATCCAAACTTCTCCCGCCAGCACAAGAAGCTGAAAATCCAATCGGAAGCCGGTCACCAGGCTAAACCACGAAAGGCTGTCTGGACGCCCACCTCAACGGCCCCCTCAACCTCCACTGCTCATAAAAGGAGGAAGCCAGAGAAGATCCTCCAGCCAGCAACGACAGCCAAAGGCACTAAGCCCAGACGCCCTAAGTCTGGGGGCATGATGGTCCACACCGTATACATGGCGTCAGGAAAAGAAGACAGCCGTGCGTCTACAGGTCATAGACCGCTCACACGGTCGGTGACCAAAGCTCAGGAGCAACAGCAAAAGCTCTAGGAAATGATGAATGCTATGGCCGCACTTACCGGGCCAAAAGAAAACCCAGAAACGTCTTCGGACGAACGCCAGGAGGAAGAAACCGACGCCGAATTCCTTCGCCGAATATTGGAGAAGAAGGACAAAGAGGCTGCTGAACAAGCAGCCAACATACAGCGTATGGGCCTCCTCTTCCAAGATATGATAGGAATGATGACCCAACAGGATCCACCCGCTGAGGATCCCCCGATCGTCCTTGAAGACGACAGGGGATAAACGTCAAATCCACCACCGGCCCTCTCAACGGCCAAGGAGGAGACAATCTCTAAGGCTGACTTGGTCGACTATATAGCCCAGCAAATCCGAGTTCATCATGCGACTGAGGCAGCTGGTCAAGTCGTAAAAACGGGGCGGCCATATCCAAGCTGGTACGACCAAATCAAGTACCCGCCGGGTTACACAATTTCCAAGTTCCATGTTTACAAGGGGACCGACAATCCCTACCAACATGTCGCCCAGTTCAGGGCCCTTTGCGGTAACACCGGCGGAGATGATAAACTGTTGCTTCGCCAGTTCGTGGGCAGCTTATCAGAAACAGCGTTCGAATGGTATTCGGAACTCCCGAATGATTCTATCAAGACGTTCGCTGAAATGGAGTTGCTATTCACTCAGCGATTCGCAAGCGCCAGCGAACGCACTCCAATAACGGCACTGATTAATGCCAGGGTAAAACCAGGCGAAACTTGGGTCCAGTATGCTATACGATGGCGGAATTTGAGGTCGAAGTGCGAGCAACGCATTGAGGAAGCGCCCGCAGTGGGCATGTTCATGGGAACCCTAGACCCTCACGCAACTATCTCCCAGTTTATGATGTTCTTTAAGCCAACCACATTCTAGGCTTTAATCGACAAGTTGGCTCAGATGGACCAAATGGGTCATAGACTGTCTCCCCCGAAGCCAGAACCTCGGAATGACAAGGGTAAAGGAAAGGCCACCTTCGTCGCGAATGCCCAGCAGCAACCCAATGCCACAAAGCTAACGGATCAACTGGAAGAAAGACGCCGGTATTATAATGAGAAGATGAAGCGTCCCTACTCGTTCCCACAGGACAAGACGAAACGGCTATTCGAGCTGGCAGTACGCAACAGACTTATAAACCTGCCAAATCCAAGGCGACCGCCACAACCCACTGAGGTGAACAACCCCAACTATTGCCCTTACCATCAAACGGTAAGCCATCCGATTGAGGATTGCTTCGTCTTCAAAGGATGGATTGAAGATCAATACCTCCAGGGAAAGTTTGCGCTGTCCGAAAAGTGGAAGGTGAACCCGCCACAGCCGCATACTCCTGAGAAGACGGACGCACCGGGGGCGACTTGTTCCTTTATTGAAGAAGCTCCATGGGAGGTCGTGCTGTCAACTAAAACCAAAAGAATGCTGAGGGACCTTCATGCGTGCCCTGCAATCGAATGGAAAGACCCGCTTGAACCTCAAATTATCGAAGGGATGTTGAAGCCGTGCCCGACTACGAAGACTCGTGGTAATGGCCTAAATACTCACGCCCAACCGTCAAAATCTTTGAAGAAAAAGAAGAAGAAATCCAAGAAGCCCGTGAAGCCTGGAGACAAGCGCACGAACTTACAGAAGCAGATCGACGCGATGGAAGAGTACAATCAAAAGGCGCGAACTCCTGTCATGCTGCAAGAGTTCCTCAACCACATCTTTCGAGAGGAAGATGATGGAGAGAGTTCGTCGGATGAATCCGAGGGATACATGGCGAGTTGCAACGTAATCTCCCACTCGTTTGCCGACGATGAAAAAACCCCTAGCACTAAGAAACTGGGGGTAGAGCCTGAACCAGAGCGTGTGTGGCCAACAGATGAAATGATCGACGCCTTTCTGGACGAGATTCGTCTAAAGAGTAAAGCAGATCAGGAGCGTGAGATGGCCGCATCGGAAGGAGCCGAACGCAGGCGACTAAACGAAAGAGTTGAAGTACTCCCGCCAGATCGAAAGGCATCCGAGACAGACAAGAAGATATTCAAGACGAGAAAAAGGTTTTCCAAAACCATGTCAATGGGAATGAAGTTACCACCCTCGGAAGAAAACACGCTCAATGGGGTGGAGAGACACCCTGATTATTGCGCATATCATCGGAAAATTTCACACCCCACGGAGGAGTGCGACGCCTTTAGGATATGGTGGCAAGGATATGTTGCTCATCGGCAACATTTTAAGCGAATGAAACGCAAGACTCGTCGGGAACGAAGGAGTACTGCCGACGGGCAAAACAGAACTATTGGCAGCTGTTACATGTTTAACGCCGGAGGGTCACAAGTTCTCACCTTTGGGAGCGACTCCGATGAAGAAATGGCTCGGGGCCCTCTCTTTAAAGAATCCGTTTTAGGGAAAGAGGAGAAATTCGAGGCATGCGAGAACATTCAGCTGCGCAATCGTACACTCCCAGAAAAGAATCTCGGGCCCGCGAGTAGAAAAGATAAGGGAAAGGAAAAGGTCACTGAAGATATCACTTTAGATGACCAAGTCATGAAAGAGCTGGCTGCCAAAGACCCTCCTAGGAAGGGTAAGGTGGACTATAATATCCTAGCGCACCTAAGGAAGCTAACTTCTCAGCTTAGCATTCTCGATGCCCTCCTATTATCAAAAGAAGCACGAGACTCACTGATTAAGGCGTTACAAGAACCTGAGCAATTCCAAGCCTTCCTCGCCACTGAAAGGATGAAGGATGAATTGGAGGAAGTGCATACGGCCGACATCACTTTCGGTGACGAAGACCTCCTTCTCGGGACATGCGACCACAATCGTCCCATGTATGTCTCTGGATACTGCCATGATATCAAGATAGGCAAGATCCTGGTAGATAATGGATCCTCCGTCAATCTCCTTAACGTTCGGGTGTTAAAGGAAATCTGCATGAGTGTGCAACACCTCGCTCGTGACAAAATTACCATCTCCGGTTTCGACTCCCAATCGTCACGGACTCTCGGATCCGTGATACTAACATTACGCTTTGGACTCCTCGTCACAGACATCAAATTCCATGTCATTGACGCCAAGACCTGCTACAACGCCTTGCTCGGTCGTCCTTGGCTACATGAGTACAACATCATCCCTTCTACACAACATCAGTGTATGAAGTACTTTAAGGATGGTTTCGAGTATACCGTAACAGGTGAGTTGAACCCATTTTCCGTGAACGAAGTCCGCAAATACGAAGATGCGAAGTACTTTTTGCCAGATTTCGAGGATACAGAAAGGTGTCACAAGCCGGAGAACAAAGCCGCCGCCACCATCCCTGTTTTCGGGAGCGACACCGAAGAAGAAGAAGAGATAGTTTATGCCGGGCCATCTCAATGCAACAACCCGGGGACGTCCGCCCCCATGTTGGTCTTCGGAAGTGACTCGGAAGATGAGGTTAATGCCGTGTTCTCCAATCGGCTGTCAATACAAGCACCCCCTAACGATGATCAAAGTTTGCGAATCACCATGGTACCGCAGAAACACTACAAGGATCTTGACGCACTTCAAGCTCACAATGTGCAGGACCTGCAAACATTTTACGTCCCTCCCAGGCAAAGGGGTGAGAAGGTAATCCTATTCTACCGATCCTCAGAGTCGAAAGCAGAGAAAGAGATCTGGCATGGCGCGGATGCTACACTCGACAGGCTCCAACCTATCCGTTTGCCCAGATACTACACAAATGGACTAAAGAGACTATTGAAGCGCCAAGGAGTACCCTTAAAACAGACTGTTCGACAAGCTCGGTTCTACAACAGGATTTGAGATGTCCCTAGGACCCAACGCAAATTGCCCAACGGGAAAATGGAAACACTTGGGCTTGGATACGCGAGAACTGGAAAACGGGAACGGGTCCACAGTAGCTACGCCATATATACTTTTGATGAAGAAGAGGACGCCCCGTCAGGAAACGCCAACCCCTCATCAAAACTAGATCCCGCGATTGAAATGCCGAGTCCGTCGTTTGAAGAACGAATGGACAAGCCTATCAGGAAAGTGGGTCAAAAAGCTCGGGAAGACCACAACCGTGAGATGGCCATCTACGAGAAGGCCAGGACGCAACGTCTATTTCAACAGGCTGCAAAAGATAAAGATGCCCATCCTTGTCAACCCGTTGTACGAAAGGCCCGACGCAGAGACGGAAATAAATCAAGAAGCGGAAAGAGGAGCCGACAACAACGACGCAGGATTAGAGAGTTACGTGATCGGGTATTGCGCGGCTCGGATTTGTCCCTTATGAAGAAGATGAGTCGAGCGTACTCCTTCCCCCGAGACAAGACGGAGAAGTTACTCGAGCTCGCTATAAAACATCAAATGATCGCGCTTCCAGAGCCTAAGCACCCTGAGCAAGCTAACAGGGCTTCTCATCTGAGCTATTGCTCTTATCACCAAGCCATAGGACATCCTACCGAAGACTGCTTCACCTTCAAGAACTGGGTCGAGGACCAGTACCAACAGGGCAGATTCGCTTTATCCGACGGCTGGCGGGTAACGCCGCCACAAAAGCACGAACCCAAAGCCGCAAAAGCAGAACCAGATCCACCTCAGTCCTGGAAGCAGATTCGCACCTGTTATACGATTATGATATTAAAAGAAGAACCCGAGAACATGGATGACCTTCCCTGGTGCTTTGAGAACAGCGATGATGAGGTTGTCTCAGAATTTCTGCCAGCTCCAAGAGAACTAGAAGACGGCATACATACTACTGCAGATAACCTCAAGAAGATTGAGTTGGGATCGGCAGATGACCCGCGACCGACATTTGTCAGCGAGCTGCTATCTGAAGAAAGGGTGACGGCGTTAAAGAAAGTGCTTCTACGGCATAAAGACTGCTTCGCGTGGAACTACTCCGAGATGCCAGGATTAGATCCGGAGATTGCTGTGCATAAATTAGCAATATCCCCAGATATCAAGCCAGTCAAGCAGGCGCCAAGAAGGATGCGACTCGAGCTTGAAATGAGCATCAACGCCGAAGTCAAGAAGCTGATCGATTCTGGATTTATCCAAGAAGTCCAGTATCCCGACTGGATCGCCAATATCGTCCCGGTAATGAAGAAGAATGGGACGGTACGCATATGCGTGGATTTCATGGATCTCAATAAAGCCTGTCCAAAGGATGATTTCCCAGTACCAGTAACCGAGCTAATGATAGATAACACGTCCACTCACTAGGTTTTCTCCTTTATGGACGGTTTGTCAGTATACAATCAGATAAAGATGCATCCCGAAGACCAGAAGCATACCGCTTTCCGGACCCCTTTGGGTATATTCTGCTACAGGGTTATGCCCTTTGGTCTAAAGAACGCCGGCGCTACCTATCAAAGGGCCATGACAAAGATCTTCGACGACCTCATACATGACATCATCGAGTGCTATATCGATGACCTTGTAGTAAAGAGTATGTCATATGAAGAGCATTTAAAGCATCTGGAGACTGTATTTCAACGCTTTCGGCAATATAATTTGAAGATGAATCCCCTCAAATGCGCGTTTGGAGTCTCCTCGGGTAAATTCCTGGGATTCATCATCCGACATCGAGGTATCGAAATAGATCCATCTAAGATCAAGGCGATCATGGAAATGCCTCTGCCAAGAACCCTCAAACAGTTGCGGTCTCTCCAAGGGAAGCTCGCATACATCCGGCGATTTATCGCCAATCTTTCAGGAAAATGCCGTCCTTACAGCCACCTGATGAAGAAGGGAACTCCATTCGTTTGGGATCACAAATGCCAAGGTGCACTAGACGAGATCAAGCAGTACCTGCAGAACCCTCCGGTGTTGGCTGCGCCGGTCAAGGGAAAACCCCTCATTCTTTATACAACCGTCCTCGAAGGTTCCTTAGGCGCATTATGGGCACAAGAGAACGATCAAGGGAAAGAGAGAGCACTCTACTACTTAAGTCGAGTTCTGCTGGGGGCAGAAAACAACTACTCTCCCATTGAAAAACACTGCTTGGCGTTAATCTTCGCGATAACAAAACTCAGGCACTATGCGTTGGCGCACGAAGTCCGTCTCATCTCGAAGGTGGACCCTCTTAAATATTTGATGTCGAAGGCTATACTGACGGGTCGACTCGCTAAATGGGCTCTGCTCCTGATGGAGTTCTCAATAACGTATCGACCTCTTAAGGCAGTGAAAGGCCAGGCCATTGCCGACTTCCTCGCTGAGCATCCAGTACCTGCCGGTTCTCCTCTGAACTGCGATTTCCCGGACGAACATGCATTCGACGCGATCGGCGGCGGTGATACCCGATGGGAACTCTATTTTGACGGGGCATCTTCCATGAAGAAGCGTACCCCCATAATCAAATCGGGAGTAGGACTCATCTTCGTAACCCCACAAGGAGAGATAACGCGCTTTGCTTTCTCCTTGACGGAATCGAGGACGAACAATGAAGCCGAATACGAAGCTTTGATAGCGGGCCTCGAGATCGCCATTAACATGGGAATTGAAGACCTCTCTATATACGGGGATTCTCAATTGGTTGTTAGTCAAGTAAATGGTGACTACCAAACATGCAAACCGGAGTTGGTGAAATACGGCGAAAAGGTGCAACAACTATTGACCCAAATTCCCTCCTACACTTTGGAAAGTATACCATGTGCGGAAAATAGCAAAGCAGACGCGTTAGCTAAGCTCGCTAAAGAACTGGCTGACGAGAACCTCGATGACGTCAGAATCGTGGTACAAAGCCGTCGAGTGCTCGCCCCAGCAGAAATATCTCCGGAATTATACGAAGAAAAGGGGGCGACTAAGCAGACGACTCTACAAATAAAAGACCATGAGAAGGCCGAGGACTGGAGGGAAGTCTTCATAGACTACTTTAAGTCCCACCGAATGCCCGAAGAAGCGTCCTCAAGACATCAGCTCATGAATCGAGCTCTATTTTTCGCTTTTGTCAACGACACTCTATACAAAAGATCGTTTGATTCTCTGTGGCTGAGATGCTTAGGACCTGACGAAGCAGAAAGAGTCGTTCAGGAAGTTCACGACGGACTCTACGGTTCTCACCAAGCAGGCCCGAAAATGAAATTGAAGATCAAACGGATGGGTTATTATTGGCCCACGATGGTCCAAGACTGCCTCGAGTATGCGAAGCAATGCCACTCGTGCCAGATTCATGGAGACTTTATCCACCAACATCCGAATCCACTACACCCAACGGTGGCTAGCTGGCCATTCGAAATGTGGGGGACTGACATAGTCGGCCCCATCGAGCCAGCATCGTCCCGGGGACATCGTTTCATCCTGGCGACAACTGATTACTTCTCCAAATGGGCAGAAGCAGTACCGCTGAGGGAAGTGAAGACGGAGAATATCCTTCACTTCTTCAAGACGCACGTCATATATCGTTTTGGAACTCCACGACGGATCATCTCCGATAACGGGCCAGCTTACAGAAGCCATAAGATTAGCCGCTTCGCGCAGCAGCACAATATAAACTGGAGATATTCTTCAGTTTACAATCCACGAGCTAACGGTCTGGCCGAGGCCTTCAATAAGACCTTGACGAAGATCATAAAAAAGACGGTGTCCCGAAATAAAAAAGACTGGCACGAGAGACTGCAAGAGGCCCTTTGGGCCTATCGAACTACATTCAAGACGGCCACGAACACAACGCCGTACGCGTTGGTATTTGGGACGGAAGAAGTGCTCCCCCTCGAGATAGAGTTACCCTCTCTATGAGTGGCAGTCCACTACGAGCTGACGGACGAAGAAAATGCTCACCTTCGGCTTGAGGAGCTCGATGCCCTCGACGAAACCCGGCTCATAGCGCAACAAAATCTGGAAGCTTATAAAGCAAAGATGACGCGCTCATATGAAAAATTGACCCGACCGAGGACATTCCGCCAAGGCGAACTCGTGCTAGTGGTCAAAAGGCCTATGATCCCCAATCGAGCCAAGCGGGGAAAATTCGAGCCAAACTATAAAGGCCCGTACATCATAGATAAGGTCTACTGGGTGGGGCCTATCTACTCATGGACATGCACGGTGAAAGGACTTTCAGGCCAATAAACGGTCGCTTCCTAAAGAGATACTATGCTTAATGAGCCACGGCCTAGGTCAATGATAGATGACGACGACTATGTCCGCTCGCTATCTTCCTAAGCTCGAGCTTTATAAGCAGTAGCCGGCCTTCTCCATGTCAGACTGAAATGTCCTTAAACTAATAACGGACCGAAATGTCCTTAAACTAACGATGGACCGAAACGTCCTTAAACTATCAACGAACCGAGATGTCCTTAAACTAACGACGGACCGAAATGTCCTTAAACTAACAACGGACCGAAACGTCCCTGAACTACTACCGCAGCATCCTTAGGCTGACAAAAAAAGGGGAGAAAAAGAAAAATATATTAAAAAAATGATAAAAAAAACGGTATGTCCATAAGCAAAATGGGCACGGATGAAAACCCGAAAGGGCTCCGTGAGTAAAAACAGCAGGGCTACCGGCGAGTGTTCGTGAAAACCCGAAAGGGCGCGACCTTGTAAAAAAAAAGAAAAAAGAATTAAAAAAACGGTATGTCCATAAGCAAAATGGGCACGGATGAAAACCCAAAAGGGCTCCGTGAGTAAAAACAGCAGGACTACCGGCGAGTGTTTGTGAAAACCCGAAAGGGCGCAACCTCGCTGAAAGACACGTACAGGGTCCTCTCGACCTTGTAAGGAGAAACCACCCGCGTGAGATCCTTACGACTCACAAAGGAGCAACACACTTAGGGACCCTCACGATTCCTAAGAAGAAAATACACTTGCGAGATCCTTACGACTCGTAAGGAGAATTCTCTCATGGGACCCTCACGGCTCATGAGATTTGAAAGTCTTAAGTTACAGAAACCTAAACCTGTTCTTAAGCAAATCCCCCACAACCTTCGATACTGCCCTACAAGAGGCTCAATACTGACCCTTGTATATAATCCACGGGCGCGAATAAACGTTTCCCCAGCAAAGTCACACCTGTGACTAGGGATATGTCCATATAATGAGCAACCCTTGTAGGTCATCTCGACCCATAAGGAGAAAACCCTCTTGTAGGAACCTTACGACTTACAGAGGAACATACACTTAGGGATCCTCACGATTCCTAGGAAAAAAAAATACACCTACGAGATCCTCACGACTTGTAGGGAGAAATACCTTGGTGAGACCCTTACGGCTCATGAAGTCAAAAGCCTTGGTCGACAGGACCCTTAACCCTGTTTGCTAAGCCACCTTTGTTCAACATCGACAGAGGCAAATGATGATTCGCTCCTGGCAATATTCCAGTTGTAGCGGTGCTGATGCCGAAATCGGTGTCCAAAATCCAAGCTTGCGGCGAAAAAGCTAGCAAGCCACACATGCCTACGAAATAGCCGAAATGATGGGGCAACTTGCAATAAAAAGCGGCAAGTAAAAATGTATGCATGAAAAATAGCCGAAATGATGGGGCAACTCGCAATAAAAAGCAGCGAGTAGAAAATAAATAAATAGCCGAAATGATGGGGCAATCGCGACCTTCGCGATATAAAAGCTGAAACGATAGAGCATCGCGGAAAAAGAAATAAAATAAAAATAAAATTTATGCCCTACAGGTGATGTTCCATCACACCCTGTACACAATCTAAGGGCGTAAACAAAAAAGGGAACATACCTCCCCCCAGGTTTCACCAAAGAAAGAAGCTAAACCTCGACGGGCCACAAGCGACCTAGAGATCATCCCAACACTCGTCTCGTAACGACGGACACAACTTCAAGGTAAGCGGAACAGCGGCAACTCCCAGTTCCATGGCTCGGTGGTATACGTATCGCCAACAGTCAAACCTCCATCCCGTGAAATGCGGATATAATCAGCAAAATTTCTGGTTACGTGGAACGCGGATAACGTCACTCTTTGACCCCGTGGAAAACGTCCAGAGCGGATCCTGGTCCTCGCAGAGCACGGCAGTGAACCCGTGTGAAGCATCCAGAGCGGAGCCTACTCCTCGCCGAGCACGGCAGTGAACCCGTGTGAAGCATCTAGTGCAAAATTCCTGGTTACGTGGAACGCGGATAACGTCACTCCTTGACCCCGTGGAAAACGTCCAGAGCGGATCCTGGTCCTCACAGAGCACGGCAGTGAACCCGTGTGAAGCATCCAGAGCGGAGCCTAGTCCTCGCCGAACACGGCAGTGAACCCGTGTGAAGCATCTAGTGCAAAATTCCTGGTTACGTGGAACGCGGATAACGTCACTCCTTGACCCCGTGGAAAACGTCCAGAGTGGATCCTGGTCCTCACAGAGCACGGCAGTGAACCCGTGTGAAGCATCCAGAGCGGAGCCTAGTCCTCGCCGAGCACGGCAGTGAACCCGTGTGAAGCATCTAGTGCAAAATTCCCGGTTACGTGGAACGCGGATAACGTCACTCTTTGACCCCGTGGAAAACGTCCAGAGCGGATCCTGGTCCTCGCAGAGCACGGCAGTGAATCCGTGTGAAGCATCTAGAGCGGAGCCTAGTCCTCGCCGAGCACGGCAGTGAACCCGTGTGAAGCATCTAGTGCAAAATTCCTGGTTACGTGGAAAGCGGATAACGTCACTCTTTGACCCCGTGGAAAACGTCCAGAGCGGATCCTGGTCCTCGCAGAGCACGGCAGTGAACCCGTGTGAAGCATCCAGAGCGGAGCCTAGTCCTCGCCGAGCACGGCAGTGAACCCGTATGAAGCATCTAGTGCAAAATTCCTGGTTACGTGGAACGCGGATAACGTCACTCTTTGACCCCGTGGAAAACGTCCAGAGCGGATCCTGGTCCTCGCAGAGCACGGCAGTGAACCCGTGTGAAGCATCCAGAGCGGAGCCTAGTCCTCGCCGAGCACGGCAGTGAACCTGTGTGAAGCATCTAGTGCAAAATTCCTGGTTACGTGGAACGCGGATAACGTCACTCTTTGACCCCGTGGAAAACGTCCAGAGCGGATCCTGGTCCTCGCAGAGGACTACAGTGAATCCGTGTGAAGCATCCAGAGCGGAGCCTAGTCCTCGCCGAGCACGGCAGTGAACCCGTGTGAAGCATCTAGTGCAAAATTCCTGGTTACGTGGAACGCGGATAACGTCACTCTTTGACCCCGCGGAAAATGTCCAGAGCGGAGCCTGGTCCTCGCCAAGCACGGCAGTGAACCCGTGTGAAGCATCCAGAGCAAACACCGGACTGTGGAGTCCTTAAAATCCACGGACTATGATGTTCTTAACCTTGACCGTGATGTCTTAAAACTAACGATCAACCACCCCGATTCCCTACGGATTCTGCCTTGGTTTAAGGGTACATCTCTTCACTCCTTTGATACCTGGCGTTGTAATTCCTCAACGTCTTCAAAGAGGTGACGGGTCCCTGCAACCAAACATCGGACTGTGGAGTCCCTAAATCCACGGACTATGAGGTCCTTAACCTTGACCGTGATGTCTTAAAACTAACATCGGACTGTGGAGTCCCTAAATCCACGGACTATGAGGTCCTTAACCTTGACCGTGATGTCTTAAAACTAATATCGGACTGTGGAACCCTTAAATCCATGGACTATGAGGTCCTTAACCTTGACCGCGACGTCTTTAAACTACGATACCTGGAGCAGCCCCCTGGCCCCGTGAAACACGGGCAAGGGCGACCACATCCAGCACTTGCAGGCCCTCACGACCTGTAAGGAAGAAAACTCTCTTGTGAGATCCTTACGACTCTCAAGGGAAAACCCACTTAAGAATCTTCACGATTCTTAAGAAGGACTTACACCTATGGGATCCTCTCGACCTGTAGGGAGAAAAACTCTTTATGAGACCCTCGTGGCTCATAAAATACAAAAGTCTTAGGAGGCAGATCTTAACCCTGAATCCTGAGCCATCGCTGTCCTGCAGGGAGATCAAGATAGAATATCCGCAGAATACATTCAATAATAAAGGGGACACACCATTGAGAAGAAAAATGTATCTTTTATTCATAAACCAAAATGGATACAAAGTACAATTCATGAAAGAAACAAAAAAGAAAGATACTCTCATTCATGAGTATGTACAAAAAAGGGGAAAAGATACAAGTCCTCAAGCCGGCGGACGATGCAGTAATTTTACTAGCTCATCGTTCTGTTGCTGAGCCACGGCTTCATGACGCAAGATCTCCAGAAGACGAGCCTCCTCCTGAGCTTGCTGAGCCTGATACGAAGCAAGCCGAGCTTCGAGCTCTTTCTCGGTGACTTTATGAGCCTCGACCCTCTCACGAGTAAACATGGCAGCTTTATCGAGAGCCGCCACCTCTTTTATGGACTCCAGAAGCACCCGCCAGAGTTCATATGCTTTGTTGGCTTTGGCTGTGAGGCTGGCCTGAAGCTCGCTCAGCGCCTTAGAAGCCAACTCCCTCTCCGAGAACTTGCGGCCAAGCCTCTTCTCGCATGACGTCATGTTGACCGCACATCGTGCTATCAGACCCCGCAACTCCGCTTTTGCAGCCACGGCTTCCGAAGAAAGGCGAGAACATTCAAGAGCGTGCAAACAAGCCTCCACCTTCCTACAGAACTCCACCCAGACCCGCACCACCTCCTCGCTATGATAGGTGGCGAGAAAAGGAAGAGAGCCGTTAGCTTCAGCGGCAAACGCTTCGGCCGTGGTCGCGCTACCAGCACGGAGCTCCTCGACGAAAGATGATAGGGAGACAAGGCTCAATTGGGCCAAGCGTTCTGAAGCCCGCAAAGCGTAAGGGCCGGGCGGCATCACGATGCGCGATTCCAACGCCATGGAGACTGGCAGGGTTGTTCAAATTTGATAAACGTTAGTAAAATTCTTAAGCACAGAACGAACGGGATTATAATAAAATGTCACTCACCGACAGTCATGCAAGTAGGAGCCGAAGGTTCCCCTGGCCCTTCAACGACCTCGACCTCATCGTCAGCTTCCAAAACTATAAGAGACATCAACGTCATTTCGCAAGATAGTAACAATGCTATGGTAAAAAAAAAATGGCGAATGACACTAACCTTGCCCGGAGGAAAGGACAATACGCTGAGGGGAGATCGCCTGCGGAGCTGCCATCTCCAATAAACGCTGAAATGACTGTCGAGGCGATAGATCAGCGATAGTGGCCGCCAAACCGCGCAATTCTGGGAAAGATAAAAGAGTTTAGACTATGAAAGGGTTGCCAAATTAAAACGCAGAGGGTTACCTTCAACGCTCCTCCCATTCTGAGCCGGGGGGATAGCAGCTTCAACGGTCTCCGCCATAACATCAGGATTCAACAAAGGAAGAGTAGTCCCGACTACTTCTCTTCCAGCCTCTGAGCCGTCTTCAGTAAGGGTCATTGGGGCGGCGACCTCCAAAGGAACTTCCCCCAAAGGGGCGAGCGCTCCCTGATCAAGAACCACCGCTGGAGGCTCTACCATGAGAGGAGCAGCCTCATCAGTCCCCTCCACATCAAGCGAGGCTTCATCGAGAATTTCGGCGGGCTTTAGCTTTAATGAGCCCGTAGGGAGCTCCCCCAACGTCGAAGATTCTGCATGATTCAAATAAGAATAAGGATACATATGCACGGGCATAAATAATCTGAAGAACAACGAAAAGAACCACAACGTACCGATGCGCAAAGAAGCCCTCAATATGGCTTCTTCAAGTCGTTGCTCCTTCTCAAGGAGGTGGGCTCGCCGGGGTTCGAGAGTGAACTCATGGCCGCCGGTTCATAAAGAAAGTGCATCAGCTGCGTCTTCCGAAGCGGCCTGCTTCAAAGCCCTTTCCCCCCATTCCTCCAAAGGACCGATAAATCGCCGCCGAATCCACGAAGGGTCTTCGTAGAAAATTACAGCGGGATAAGACTTCTTTGGAACCTTGGCGTTATGAGACGCGTCTTTTGAACGCCGTATGGCCTCAGCCAGCTGTGCGGCCTCCTCATCGGCCGAACTCGGGAAAGGAAGTCCAGCGTCTGACTCTTGCAGGGCCAACGGTTCGTCTTCAAGAATAGGCTCAGACTCCGCCAAAGAATCGAGCAAATTGGTGGCCGCTTTCCTCCGCCGCTTAGACCCAGAGCCGGTCGCCGAGGATGACCGTTTCCTCCCCCGCGAAGCCTTAGGACGGCGCTGACCCACATCGCCTACGACGCCCTCATCTTTATTACCCTCGCCTGGTGCCACGACCGAGGATGACACTGTCATTGTCAATGCCACGGGGGGCGGTGCTGCCACAGGCGGTGGTGCTACTACTGGGGCCCTTCCACCTCGCGAGCGGGAACCTAGGGGCATACCAGCCGTTGGAGTAAGGTTTACCTCCGATTCTCCTGGGACGAGTGCAATGCCGGTATCCCTTAGAGGGAAGCGGACCGGAGCCCTCGGTCGCAGCTTAGCTCCTGGAACCAGAGGAGGGGCATCGTGGCCAAGAAGCACCCTCCTTTCCTCAAGAATGATTGGGCTGACCCGATGAAGATACCAACCCGTAAACGCGCCCACGCACCGGGGCAGGTATTCAGCTTCAGGGACAATGAAGTGGGAGCCGGTGTTTAGCCTCATGAAATGATGAGCGGCATCGCGAACGGCATCGAGCGAAGGGATTGGGGCGACTATAAAAGCCTCGAAAGGAACACCCTGGTCGTATCCAAGTTGTCGGGCAAATCAATGCGGATTGTACCATATGAAAAGAGCTGCACTGTCCTGGCGAAACACCAAGTAGCCCGGTCTAATTGTATACAAGTGCGCGGCTTCCCGGGGCTTCAAAGAAGGTGCGTTGTCTTTTGACAGATCCCAGAGTTGTTGAACTGGACCTGAGGGAGTAGACAAGACCCGATCATTAAAAACCATCCCGCCAGCGGCAGCGTAAGGAGAAATCAGCACCCGAATAGCCCCGAACTGAGTCGGGTCGGCTGCAGAAGCATCCACTAATCGCATAAGTCGTGGAAAGGGGTAAGCATCGTAAAATGAGGGCCTCTGATGCATGGCAAAAGCCCCCAGCACATGCATTTCGACCCAGGACGTGAAATAATGAAGCGAAAAGTTTACTACATCCACGCCGGGAGTAGAGGTATTAGCTGCGGTGCCCAACCCGTGATAAAGATGCGCCAACGCCGGGATACCGACGGCCAACCGCGTCCCCTCAGCTATACAATGAGACGGGTAGATAACCGAAGCCCTCATAAAACGACGATGCATGGGGATGACAAACCAACTAAGCCAGACACTGACAAACCCCACGAAGAACGTCTCCTCGTCAATACCGGGTGCTGCAATAGACTCAAAAGACATCGGCGACATGATGGGGATATAGTATTGAGGTAGATCCGATTCGGTGGTCGGCAGCTTCTTCGGACCAAACCCAAAGGGGTCTCTAATGTTGGCGAACTTCGGAGCTGTCTTCGACACGACCTCCTCACGAAGGAAACAAGCAATGAAGCTCTTGAAAGTAACACCCTGCTCTTCGGATTCGGTGAACAATCGGTCGAAGATACCTAGCGCCTTGATCAAACTGGGACGCTTGTGGTGAATGGCGTTCTCAACAGACAAGCCGTCAGCCGGTGCAGACTCGGGCTCAAAGACATGCTCGTCAGGAGGCAACAACTCCTCATACAGTGCACCCCTGATTGGCAATCCCGAGATTTCATAAAATTCTGCAAGAGAGATCGAGACCTCGCGATCTCCTAGAATGAAAGTGTTGGTGGGAAGATTCCATTGGTTCAAAAACGCCTTAACCCACCAGACATGCGGGGACTTATAATGGAAGAGTGACGCGTATATTGCCTGATAAAGCCCGACCTTCTGCAGCCGCGCACGATGGGTGGCAAGGATGTAGCGAGCCCAGAGAAGATAGCCTGTAGGGTGTCGGGGAGTGAGCCCTATCTTATAGATCTGCCCCCACGGGTGGGCCTCACCCTGGAAAATACGCCGCCCCAAGATGTCTATGGCCGGGATCGGATGGTTCGGAATGCCGGTCGTTGAAGGCTCGAGCCTCCCCGTTGGAGTCCAGTTGGGCATTTCCACAGCAAAAACCGTCCTCGGAGGATCCATCGGTAAGAATGGGAAAGTGGGCTCCGTCGGTACCGCGCAAAGAAAACTCCGGCGACCCTGAATAATCTGACTATATCAAGATCCCCATTGAAGAAGGTTGGTACAGTTCGGGTCATGGGCCCGGATCATCGCCATCGCTTCCTCATCAGATGGCGACTGAGGAAAAGCAACCTCCGAGCGAGAAAAGGGAAAGCACGGAACAGGAGCCATCGCACCTGAAATCCAATAAAAGGAGACCGTTAAAAGCAAAGTCAGCGATATATATGCATGCATGAACAAGAAGACTAGTTAAAGAAAGCAACAACAGAGTTTTCTGGGACCATTGGCTACAAAACACATGGGCCCCACAGAATCAGGATGACGGCTTATTAATAATGAGACCAAATAGTTACAATAAAACAAAGGGAATACCCTCATTTAATAAAGAATGGTAACCCTACACATTCCCCCCAACAGGATCTGCCTCGGGCTCTACAATGGATCCAACAAGATCAAAGGAATTAAATTCCCACAGAAGACATCATTACAAAGCTCCTGTTGCATTAATTGCAGAAGGACAACCTCGGGTCGAGAGCCCCCAAGAAGCCTCCGTGTGAAGAAACTGAGTTCTTCATTGGAATTAAATTCCTTACTAAGAAAAGAGAATTAAATTCCCTGAAACATTTTTGGATGGAATTAAATTCCATGAAGTTGAAACGCCATCATCATCTCCCCAAAGATCATCTAAACCCTAAGAGATCTACAATTCGAAGGTTAGGTGGTTTCCTGTTCTTATGGAAAAACTTGAAGAAAAATGGGTTCCTTGTTAAAAAAGAGTAAAAACCCTTGTTTTGGATTTAAAATCCAAAGGAATGTGGAAGTTCGCTGTTTGTCCAAGAACATTACCTGAGGAGGAAGAGTCCTTTTAAACAGAGTTAAACTCTGAAAATGTTTCAAGGCAGAGAACTAAGCTCTGGAAAAAGAGAATTAAATTCTCAGAAAAAGTTTGCAAGGAAGAAGATGAACAAAGTGGAGGCGTCTCTGAAATGACCCCAGTATTTATAGGGGGTGATGGAAACGTTTCATCTTCCCAAATCCCTAAAGGAATCCAACGGTCACAAAAGGTGACAGCGTTGCACTCACGTGCGGACACGTGAGAACAACGCTGTGGGGGCATTTGTTTCCTGATTTAAAATCAGGAAAGCCCACGGAAGAGGCTTCAGGTCACGTGCTTACACGTGACCAGCAGTCACGTGTTTGCACGTGACATCTAAAAGCATCGGCAAGGCAAATTCAGCTCCCCGACTACATCAAAGAAAAGGGCTTCAGAAAGGGTCACGTGCTCCCACGTGACCTGGGTCACGTGTTGGCACGTGACAATTACAAACGGCTTCAAAGGCAAACCGGTTCCCTGATCAAACCAAGGAAAAGGCTTCAGAAGAGGTCACGTGCTCCCACGTGACCAGGGTCACGTGTTGGCACGTGATAATCAAAAGCAGCAGATTCGTTCTCCGGTTAAACCAAGAAAAAGGCTCCAGACGAGGGTCACGTGCTCACACGTGACTAGGGGTCACGTGGTGGCACGTGACGGTTAAGCAGCGACCAGAAAGCAGAGCGCAAAAAGAAAGAAGAGGGCTCGTTCCAAGGGGGGTCACGTGCCCACACGTGACCAAGGGTCACGTGGCCACACGTGACCGACTTCAAAGCCCATTTGTTAACAGAATTAAATTCTGAGAAAAGACCTCTCAAATCTTTCCAAAAGCAACCGATTGAATTAAAGATTTAAAGGTGATTAAATATCATCTATCTATGGGAAAATCTCGAATTTGGGAAGATTTCCCCGTAAAATCCAACCGAAATAACAAAGGAGAATCTCTGGATTTAAAATCCAATGGTGAATAAAATTCACCTAATAATCCAAAGGTCCAAAACGAATGATGGATACAAATCAAATCTCTCAATGAAAGATTCATCAAAAAACTAATTGACTCGGCTGCTTCTCCTATAAATAGGAGCCAAGAGACACACAAAAAAATGGATAGGCAGAGGGAAGAAAAGAGAGAGAGCCTTGATACTTTAGAGGAATTTGGATTTTCTGCAAAAGAAAACCCTAGGTAAGAAAGGGAAGGTTTCATTGAAAGAAAAGAGAATTTAATTCTCAACAGAGTTTAACTCTGATATAAAACAGAAGGACATATTTCTTCTCTCTTTGATGGAGGATCTGTAAAGTGCACATCACCCCTTGAGTTGAGAATTTAATTCTCAATGGGTTGAGATCCTGCCATGCAGATCCAAAGCATAGAGAGGGAATGGAAGCACGAGAATTTAATTCTCACAGAACTATAGGAATTTAATTCCTTCAAAATAAAATTAGGGTTTGACCCTGTGTCATGGGAATTTAATTCCTTCAGAATGAAAAGAATCAGGGTTTAACCCTAGTTAAGAACTTAGTTCTGTTAAAACAACAAGAATTTAATTCCCTTAATCTTATTCCCCAGAATAGTTCTCTAACAGAGAGTGGGGGTTTAATTCCTTAAAGCTTTTATTAGGGTTTAACCCTATTCAGTTCTTCACATATATGAGGAATTTAATTCCTACAGAAAATTCAGAGTTCAACTCTTCAAAAGGAACTAGGAATTTAATTCCTCTGAAATTATTGTCAGGGTTCAACCCTACGAGGGATTTAATTCCTGAAAGGGATTAACAGATCTTCTAAACAACTACAGAAAAGCAGGGTCACGTGTCACCACGTGACCCCCCCAAAAGATCTACAGAAAGCCCTTTGAGGCAGTGCCTCACGTGACCCACGTGACCCTTGGCAGAGGCTTTAATATACTCCATCCAAACACCCGTCACGTGATGACACGTGATGCTCCAAAAGATGCGATCTTCTCAGCAGAACAAACGAAGGGAGGGCGCCCTCACGTGCTACCACGTGACCCCTCTCGCCTCAGCGTCTAACGCTAAATTGGAACCCCTGAATTCAGTGTTAAAACGTTGTTTGGCCTTAGTGTTCAACACTAAGCAAAGAACTTTATTTGCAGTGTTCAACACTGATTACCTTAGTGTTTAACACTAATTTGGGATTTCTGTTGCCAGTGTTTAACACTGGTCTGTTTTAGTGTTTAACACTAATTTGAAGGCCTTTTTGCTGGTGTTTGACACCAACTATCTCCTAGTGTTAAACACTGACTTATCAATCTCATTCTCAGTGTTCAACACTGATTGGTCTTTAGTGTTTAACACTAGGCATTGGCCCAATTGACTAAATGGCCAGAGGCAAAGCCTCTCCTTCAAGGGACCAACAGGAGGGCCGATGTCCCAGACATGATCGGACTTAGCCCAAGCTGGCCATAAGTCCTCAATTCGTAATTAACTGGGCTAATGGGCTCATAACATAATTAATTGGTCTTGATCCCAAATTGGGCCAAAGACTATTTAATCCACTCCGGTTCCAGGGTACATCTCTTCATTCCTTTGATACTTGGCGTTGTAATCCCTCAACGTCTTCAAAGAGGTGACGGGTCCCGGTGACCACACATTGATATGGACGACCGCAATGTCCTTAAACTAGCGATGGACCACTATGTCCCTAAACTGGAACGATAGAGCCCAAACACTCTTTTGTTGGAGCTAAACGATCCCGTTTAAATTGATCTTAGCCTTAAATATGGCTAACGTATCCTTAAACCTTTCAAACAGACTTTAGTCCCAAACTGGACTATAGATCCCCCCAATTAACTCTGGTTCAAGGGTACATCTCTGAACTCCTCTGACATCTGTCGTTGTAATCCTTCAACGTCGTCAGAGAGGTGACGGGTCCCGACGGCCATACATTAAATGGACCACTATGTCCCTAAACTGGAACAATGGAGCCCAAATGCTCTTTTGTCGGATCTAAACGATCCCGTTAAGTTGATCTTAGTCTCAGGTTAGACTAACGTATCCTTAACAAACGTTTGAGTGGATCTTGGCCTCAAATATGGCTAACGTATCCTCAAACCAAACCCTCAAACCCAAATCTAAGATAATACGGATTTGGACTAGTCCACGCCCTACGGGCGACGACATAACTCAGTCTCCGTAAACAATCCACGGGCAACAAAACATAAAATAAACACACACGACACGAAGTGACCATCTGGAGAAGGAGAAAGTTGTTACCGCGACGCGGTAGCGTAATTAACTGCAGGGGCTTGCGCCTGCAGGGAAGAGCATCCCCATAATCAAAAACCCCTCAGACGAGGGGAATCTGACGAAGTCTGCTACATCGGCCGCATCCGTTTAAACCTTCGATACATGGTGCCATAAATCAACTTGGCATCTTCGGAGAGGTGAACGGATAGCACCTATTAGCATCTGTCCCGAATCTCAGGCAAGACGTCCTAACGTCTCGGCCGCCGTTCGGAGGGGAACAGATTCTGGCACGCCCTGTGGGACCTTTTCCTCTTTCCACTCCACACTTCGTGTGTCGTGATTCGCGAACCAATCGCGGTTCGCTAATGGTTGCCCTTGGGTTACAAGGTATTAAGATTTGGCGTTTTGCTCATTGCAGAAAGCAAAGGATCGATGGCTTCTACTTCTGCGAAATGCTCCAACTGCTCGGACTGCAATTGCGACCAACGCTCTGCCTCGCCAGGAGGTATAGCCTACGGACCCCAAGCTGCTTCGTTATTCACAATACCGGTGGACCAGGTGACTCAGGCCACTACCGGATTGTTCTTTGGGACTATGCTCCCACCGACAAGCTTCACGGCGCCGGTGCTGACAAAGAAAGCTCCCAAGAAGTCGGTCTTTGATCGTCTTACCCCTGCTGCGGCTCCTCTCAACGGGTCGCCCAACATCAGTGCCTCGGTCTTCTCTAGATTGGGCCAGAAATCCTGTGGACCCATCATGGGGCCTACAATCCCAGAGAAGGCTACTTCTAAGAAAGTGACCGGTCCTGCTCCCGAAATCGCCAGGGCGGCTTCCCCGGCCAAAAAGTCAGCCCTTACAAGATTGACGGCCCCAGCTCCCGCTCCTGCTACCCAAAGGACATCGGTCTTTTACAGGCTAACACCAGCAGCGACCCCCCACCTACACAGGGGGCAAGACGAAGCCATTCTCACCGCTGAACCAACGCCGTCCGCTCGACACGCTCGACGTCGCCATTGGCGCCGAGTAAGGAAGGCTGGGGGCAACTCCCCCTCTGGGCTACTCCATCAGCCCCGATGGCAGAAGTTAATGCTGCTGTTCCAACGGGGAACAGCTTCGAGATGCTAAATAAGGTGCGAAGGAATTCTCCTACTGCGGTGCTAAAGAGGTCTCCTCCCCCACTAAAAAAGGTTGTGGAAATAAAGTCAGAACAGCCCCGATCCCCTCAACGGCTGTCTTCCAAAATCTATAAGGTTTGGCGGCAGTCCCGAGATTCGATGATCGATCCAAACTTCTCCCGCCAGCACAAGAAGCTGAAAATCCAATCGGAAGCCGGTCACCAGGCTAAACCACGAAAGGCTGTCTGGACGCCCACCTCAACGGCCCCCTCAACCTCCACTGCTCATAAAAGGAGGAAGCCAGAGAAGATCCCCCAGCCTGCAACGACAGCCAAAGGCACTAAGCCCAGACGCCCTAAGTCTGGGGGCATGATGGTCCACACCGTATACATGGCGTCAGGAAAAGAAGACAGCCGTGCGTCTACAGGTCATAGACCGCTCACACGGTCGGTGACCAAAGCTCAGGAGCAACAGCAAAAGCTCCAGGAAATGATGAATGCTATGGCCGCACTTACCGGGCCAAAAGAAAACCCAGAAACGTCTTCGGACGAACGCCAGGAGGAAGAAACCGACGCCGAATTCCTTTGCCGAATATTGGAGAAGAAGGACAAAGAGGCTGCTGAACAAGCAGCCAACATACAACGTATGGGCCTCCTCTTCCAAGATATGATAGGAATGATGATCCAACAGGATCCACCCGCTGAGGATCCCCCGATCGTCCTTGAAGACGACAGGGAAGAAACGTCAAATCCACCACCGGCCCTCTCAACGGCCAAGGAGGAGACAATCTCTAAGGCTGACTTGGTCGACTATATAGCCCAGCAAATCCGGGTTCATCATGCGACTGAGGCAGCTGGTCAAGTCGTAAAAACGGGGCGGCCATATCCAAGCTGGTACGACCAAATCAAGTACCCGCCGGGTTACACAATTTCCAAGTTCCATGTTTACAAGGGGACCGGCAATCCCCACCAACATGTCGCCCAGTTCAGGGCCCTTTGCGGTAACACCGGCGGAGATGATAAACTGTTGCTTCGCCTGTTCGTGGGCAGCTTATCAGAAACAGCGTTCGAATGGTATTCGGAACTCCCGAACGATTCTATCAAGACGTTCGCTGAAATGGAGTTGCTATTCACTCAGCGATTCGCAAGCGCCAGCGAACGCACTCCAATAACGGCACTGATTAACGCCAGGGTAAAACCATGCGAAACTTGGGTCCAGTATGCTATACGATGGCGGAATTTGTGGTCGAAGTGCGAGCAACGCATTGAGGAAGCGCCCGCGGTGGGCATGTTCGTAGGAACCCTAGACCCTCACACAACTATCTCCCAGTTTATGATGTTCTTTAAGCCAACCACATTCTAGGCTTTAATCGACAAGTTGGCTCAGATGGACCAAATGGGTCATAGACCGTCTCCCCCGAAGCTAGAACCTCGGAATGACAAGGGTAAAGGAAAGGCCACCTTCGTCGCGAATGCCCAGCAGCAACCCAATGCCCCAAAGCTGACGGATCAACTGGAAGAAAGACGTCGGTATTATAATGAGAAGATAAAGCGTCCCTACTCGTTCCCACGGGACAAGACGAAACGGCTATTCGAGCTGGCAGTACGCAACAGACTTATAAACCTGCCAAATCCAAGGCGACCGCCACAACCCACTGAGGTGAACAACCCCAACTATTGCCCTTACCATCAAACGGTAAGCCATCCAATTGAGGATTGCTTCGTCTTCAAAGGATGGATTGAAGATCAATACCTCCAGGGAAAGTTTGCGCTGTCCGAAAAGTGGAAGGTGAACCCGCCACAGCCGCATACTCCTAAGAAGACGGACGCACCGGGGGCGACTTGTTCCTTTATTGAAGAAGCTCCATGGGAGGTCGTGCTGTCAACTAAAACCAAAAGAATGCTGAGGGACCTTCATGCGTGCCCTGCAATCGAATGGAAAGACCCGCTTGAACCTCAAATTATCGAAGGGATGTTGAAGCCGTGCCCGACTACGAAGACTCGTGGTAATGGCCTAAATACTCACGCCCAACCGTCAAAATCTTTGAAGAAAAAGAAGAAGAAATCCAAGAAGCCCGTGAAGCCTGGAGACAAGCGCACGAACTTACAGAAGCAGATCGACGCGATGGAAGAGTACAATCAAAAGGCGCGAACTCCTGTCATGCTGCAAGAGCTCCTCAACCACATCTTTCGAGAGGAAGATGATGGAGAGAGTTCGTCGGATGAATCCGAGGGATACATGGCGAGTTGCAACGTAATCTCCCACTCGTTTGCCGACGATGAAAAAAACCCTAGCACTAAGAAACTGGGGGTTGAGCCTGAACCAGAGCGTGTGTGGCCAACAGATGAAATGATCGACGCCTTTCTGGACGAGATTCGTCTAAAGAGTAAAGCAGATCAGGAGCGTGAGATGGCCGCATCGGAAGGAGCCGAACGCAGGCGACTAAACGAAAGAGTTGAAGTACTCCCGCCAGATCGAAAGGCATCCGAGACAGACAAGAAGATATTCAAGACGAGAAAAAGGTTTGCCAAAGCCATGTCAATGGGAATGAAGTTACCACCCTCGGAAGAAAACACGCTCAATGGGGTGGAGAGACACCCTGATTATTGCGCATATCATTGGAAAATTTCACACCCCACGGAGGAGTGCGACGCCTTTAGGATATGGTGGCAAGGATATGTTGCTCATCGGCAACATTTTAAGCGCATGAAACGCAAGACTCGTCGGGAACGAAGGAGTACTGCCGACGGGCACAACAGAACTATTGGCAGCTGTTACATTTTTAACGCCGGAGGGTCACAAGTTCTCACCTTTGGGAGCGACTCCGATGAAGAAATGGCTCGGGGCCCTCTCTTTAAAGAATCCGTTTTAGGGAAAGAGGAGAAATTCGAGGCATGCGAGAACATTCAGCTGCGCAATCGCACACTCCCAGAAAAGAATCTCGGGCCCGCGAGTAGAAAAGATAAGGGAAAGGAAAAGGTCACTGAAGATATCACTTTAGATGACCAAGTCATGAAAGAGCTGGCTGCCAAAGACCCTCCTAGGAAGGGTAAGGTGGACTATAACATCCTAGCGCACCTAAGGAAGCTACCTTCTCAGCTTAGCATTCTCGATGCCCTCCTATTATCAAAAGAAGCGCGAGACTCACTGATTAAGGCGTTACAAGAACCTGAGCAATTCCAAGCCTTCCTCGCCACTGAAAGGATGAAGGATGAATTGGAGGAAGTGCATACGGCCGACATCACTTCGGTGACGAAGACCTCCTTCTCGGGACATGCGACCACAATCGTCCCCTGTATGTCTCTGGATACTGCCATGATATCAAGATAGGCAAGATCCTGGTAGATAATGGATCCTCCGTCAATCTCCTTAACGTTCGGGTGTTAAAGGAAATCTGCATGAGTGTGCAACACCTCGCTCGTGACAAAATTACCATCTCCGGTTTCGACTCCCAATCGTCACGGACTCTCGGATCCGTGATACTAACATTACGCTTTGGACTCCTCGTCACAGACATCAAATTCCATGTCATTGACGCCAAGACCTGCTACAACGCCTTGCTCGGTCGTCCTTGGCTACATGAGTACAACATCATCCCTTCTACACAACATCAGTGTATGAAGTACTTTAAGGATGGTTTCGAGTATACCGTAACAGGTGAGTTGAACCCATTTTCCGTGAACGAAGTCCGCAAATACGAAGATGCGAAGTACTTTTTGCCAGATTTCGAGGATACAGAAAGGTGTCACAAGCCGGAGAACAAAGCCGCCGCCACCATCCCTGTTTTCGGGAGAGACACCGAAGAAGAAGAAGAGATAGTTTATGCTGGGCCATCTCAACGCAACAACCCGGGGACGTCCTCCCCCATGTTGGTCTTCGGAAGTGACTCGGAAGATGAGGTTAATGTCGTGTTCTCCAATCGGCTGTGAATACAAGCACCCCCTAATGATGATCAAAGTTTGCGAATCACCATGGTGCCGCAGAAACACTACAAGGATCTTGACGCACTTCAAGCTCACAATGTGCAGGACCTGCAAACATTTTACGTCCCTCCCAGGCAAAGGGGTGAGAAGGTAATCCTATTCTACCGATCCTCAGAGTCGAAAGCAGAGAAAGAGATCTGGCATGGCGCGGATGCTACACTCGACAGGCTCCAACCTATCCGTTTGCCCAGATACTACACAAATGGACTAAAGAGGCTATTGAAGCGCCAAGGAGTACCCTTAAAACAGACTGTTCGACAAGCTCGGTTCTACAACAGGATTTGGGATGTCCCTGGGACCCAACGCAAATTGCCCAACGGGAAAATGGAAACACTTGGGCTTGGATACGCGAGAACCGGAAAACAGGAACGGGCCCACAGTAGCTACGCCATATATACTTTTGATGAAGAAGAGGACGCCCCGTCAGGAAACGCCAACCCCTCATTAAAACTAGATCCCGCGATTGAAATGCCGAGTCCGTCGTTTGAAGAACGAATGGACAAGCCTATCAGGAAAGTGGGTCAAAAAGCTCGGGAAGACCACAACCATGAGATGGCCATCTACGAGAAGGCCAGGACGCAACGTCTATTTCAACAGGCTGCAAAAGATAAAGATGCCCATCCTTGTCAACCCGTTGTACGAAAGGCCCGACGCAGAGACGGAAATAAATCAAGAAGCGGAAAGAGGAGCCGACAACAACGACGCAGGATTAGAGAGTTACGTGATCGGGTATTGCGCGGCTCGGATTTGTCCCTTATGAAGAAGATGAGTCGAGCGTACTCCTTCCCCCGAGACAAGACGGAGAAGTTACTCGAGCTCGCTATAAAACATCAAATGATCGCGCTTCCAGAGCCTAAGCACCCTGAGCAAGCTAACAGGGCTTCTCATCTGAGCTATTGCTCTTATCACCAAGCCATAGGACATCCTACCGAAGACTGCTTCACCTTCAAGAACTGGGTCGAGGACCAGTACCAACAGGGCAGATTCGCTTTATCCGACGGCTGGCGGGTAACGCCGCCACAAAAGCACGAACCCAAAGCCGCAAAAGCAGAACCAGATCCACCTCAGTCCTGGAAGCGGATTCGCACCTGTTATACGATTACGATATTAAAAGAAGAACCCGAGAACATGGATGACCTTCTCTGGTGCTTTGAGAACAACGATGATGAGGTGGTCTCAGAATTTCCGCCAGCTCCAAAAGAACTAGAAGACGGCATACATACTACTGCAGATAACCTCAAGAAGATTGAGTTGGGATCGGCAGATGACCCGCGACCGACATTTGTCAGCGAGCTTCTATCTGAAGAAAGGGTGACGGCGTTAAAGAAAGTGCTTCTACGGCATAAAGACTGTTTCGCGTGGAACTCCTCCGAGATGCCAGGATTAGATCCGGAGATTGCTGTGCATAAATTAGCAATATCCCCATATATCAAGCCAGTCAAGCAGGCGCCAAGAAGGATGCGACTCGAGCTTGAAATGAGCATCAACGCCGAAGTCAAGAAGCTGATCGATTCTGGATTTATCCAAGAAGTCCAGTATCCCGACTGGATTGCCAATATCGTCCCGGCAATGAAGAAGAATGGAACGGTACGCATATGCGTGGATTTCAAGGATCTCAATAAAGCCTGTCTAAAGGATGATTTCCCAGTACCAGTAACCGAGCTAATGATAGATAACACGTCCACTCACGAGGTTTTCTCCTTTATGGACGGTTCGTCAGGATACAATCAGATAAAGATGCATCCCGAAGACCAGAAGCACACCGCTTTCCGGACCCTTTTGGGTATATTCTGCTATAGGGTTATGCCCTTTGGTCTAAAAAACGCCGGCGCTACCTATCAAAGGGCCATGACAAAGATCTTCGACGACCTCATACATGACATCGTCGAGTGCTATATCGATGACCTTGTAGTAAAGAGTATGTCATATGAAGAGCATTTAAAGCATCTGGAGACTGTATTTCAACGCCTTCGGCAATATAATTTGAAGATGAATCCCCTCAAATGCGCGTTTGGAGTCTTCTCGGGTAGATTCCTGGGATTCATCATCCGACATCGAGGTATCGAAATAGATCCATCTAAGATCAAGGCGATCATGGAATTGCCTCCGCCAAGAACCCTCAAACAGTTGCGGTCTCTCCAAGGGAAGCTCGCATACATCCGGCGATTTATCGCCAATCTTTCAGGCAAATGCCGTCCTTACAGCCACCTGATGAAGAAGGGAACTCCATTCGTTTGGGATCACAAATGCCAAGGTGCACTAGACGAGATCAAGCAGTACCTGCAGAACCCTCCGGTGTTGGCTGCGCCGGTCAAGGGAAAACCCCTCATTCTTTATACAACCGCCCTCGAAGGTTCCTTAGGCGCATTATGGGCACAAGATAACGATCAAGGGAAAGAGAGAGTACTCTATTACTTAAGTCGAGTTCTGCTGGGGGCAGAAAACAACTACTCTCCCATTGAAAAACACTGCTTGGCGTTAATCTTCGCGATAACAAAACTCAGGCACTATGCGTTGGCGCACGAAGTCCGTCTCATCTCGAAGGTGGACCCTCTTAAATATTTGATGTCGAAGGCTATACTGGCGGGTCGACTCGCTAAATGGGCTCTACTCCTGATGGAGTTCTCAATAACGTATCGACCTCTTAAGGCAGTGAAAGGCCAGGCCATTGCCGACTTCCTCGCTGAGCATCCAGTACCTGCCGGTTCTCCTCTGAACTGCGATTTCCCGGACGAACATGCATTCGACGCGATCGGCGGCGGTGATACCCGATGGGAACTCTATTTTGACGGGGCATCTTCCATGAAGAAGCGCAAACAATGTACCCCCATAATCAAATCGGGAGTAGGCCTCATCTTCGTAACCCCACAAGGAGGGATAATGCGCTTTGCTTTCTCCTTGACGGAATCGAGGACGAACAATGAAGCCGAATATGAAGCTTTGATAGCGGGCCTCGAGATCGCCATTAATATGGGAATTGAAGACCTCTCTATATACGGGGATTCTCAATTGGTTGTTAGTCAAGTAAATGGTGACTACCAAACGTGCAAACCGGAGTTGGTGAAATACGGCGAAAAGGTGCAACAACTATTGACCCAAATTCCCTCCTACACTTTGGAAAGTATACCACGTGCGGAAAATAGCAAAGCAGACGCTTTAGCTAAGCTCGCTAAAGAACTGGCTGACGAGAACCTCGATGACGTCAGAATCGTGGTACAAAGCCGTCGAGTGCTCGCCCCAGCAGAAATATCTCCGGAATTATACGAAGAAAAGGGGGCGACTAAGCAGACGACTCTACAAATAAAAGACCATGAGAAGGCCGAGGACTGGAGGGAAGTCTTCATAGACTACTTTAAGTCCCACCGAATGCCCGAAGAAGCGTCCTCAAGACATCAGCTCATGAAACGAGCTCTATTTTTTGCTTTTGTCAACGACACTCTATACAAAAGATCGTTTGATTCTCTGTGGCTGAGATGCTTAGGACCTGACGAAGCAGAAAGAGTCGTTCAGGAAGTTCACGACGGACTCTGCGGTTCTCACCAAGCAGGCCCGAAAATGAAATTGAAGATCAAACGGATGGGTTATTATTGGCCCACGATGGTCCAAGACTGCCTCGAGTATGCGAAGCAATGCCACTCGTGCCAGATTCATGGAGACTTTATCCACCAACATCCGAATCCACTACACCCAACGGTGGCTAGCTGGCCATTCGAAATGTGGGGGACTGACATAGTCGGCCCCATCGAGCCAGCATCGTCCCGGGGACATCGTTTCATCCTGGCGACAACTGATTACTTCTCCAAATGGGCAGAAGCAGTACCGCTGAGGGAAGTGAAGACGGAGAATATCCTCCACTTCTTCAAGACGCACGTCATATATCGGTTTGGAACTCCGCGACGGATCATCTCCGATAACGGGCCAGCTTACAGAAGCCATAAGATTAGCCGCTTCGCGCAGCAGCACAATATAGACTGGAGATATTCTTCAGTTTACAATCAACGAGCTAACGGTCTGGCCGAGGCCTTCAATAAGACCTTGACGAAGATCATAAAAAAGACGGTGTCCCGAAATAAAAAAGACTGGCACGAAAGACTGGCACAACAGTTTCCAAGCTAGCATCCAGATGGCTCCATTCGAAGCACTTTACGGGCGGAAATGTTGATCCCCTGTTTGTTGGAATGACGTGGGAGAGCGGAGATTACTGGACCCCGAACTTATTGTTCAGACGGTAGACAAGATACAGATGATCAGACAGCGCATTAAGACGGCTCAGGACCGACAGAAGAGCTGGGCGGATGCCAGCAGGAGAGCGCTAGAATTCGAGGTCAGAGATCATGTGTTTCTGAAGATTTCTCCTACCCGCGGTGTTATCAGGTTTGAAGGTCGCGGGAAACTCAGTCCCCGATTCATCGGACCTTTTGAGGTGCTAGAGCGAGTGGGAGAAGTGGCCTATCGACTTGCCTTACCTCCATCGTTAGCTGGTGTGCACAACACTTTTCATGTTTCTCAGTTGAGGCGCTATGTTCGGGACGACAACCATATTCTAGATCATTCGGAGTTAAGTTTGGGCACTGATCTGTCCTACGAAGAGCAGCCTACCACCATTCTCGATCGTCACGATAAAGTGCTGAAGAACAGAGTCATTCCCTTGGTTCGAGTTTCTTGGGTGGTCGTTCGCCAGGAGAGTCTACCTGGGAACGCGAGGAGGACATCCGTGCACGTTTTCCGCATCTGCTCATATAGTGTGTTCCGTTATTTTGTTTTAATTTCGAGGACGAAATTTTCGTAGGGAGGGTATGATGTAAATCCCCAGTTCCGAATATAATTTTCGTATTGTTTTCATAATTTATTCCAAATTTATTTCATTTTTATACATATTTTATTATTTTATTTAATTAATCCTAAAACTAAACCTAAATCCTATTCTACCCGACCCGACCCATGCCCGACCACGACCCGACCCGCTTCCCCCTCACCTTCTTCCTCCCTCACTCGTTCTCTTTTCCTGCTCATTCTTCTCCAACGCCCCCCGCTTCTCGCGTCCATCTCCCCATGACCCGCGCTCGCCCCATGACGACCGCGTCCCTCGCGTCACCCCCAACAGCTCTCCCCCACGTCTCCCCGCTTCTCACGTCGCCATCGCGAGACCCGTCCACACCCGCTACGATCGCACCCACGCCGCAACGGCCATGACTCCTCGCCCAAAACCCATGACGACCCCTCTCTCTGTTTCACCCTCTCTAACTCACTCCCTCTCTCCCCCGTCTCCCTCCCCTCTTCCCAAAACCCACCGATCTCACCGTATCCACTGCTGACCTCACCACCATCGAGCTCTCTCTCCTCTCCACCAGCCTCAATCACCACACCACCACCTCACCTCTCACAACCGAACACCTCAATTTCCACCATCTTCTTCTCCTCCGACCACCACCGGCTCATCCATCACCTCGCCGAACATGTCGCCATCACCTCCTTCGAGCCAAAACCCTCCTCCGTCCTACTGATCCTCCGCATCATCATCAAGCACAAGCCGAGCCCCTCCCGCACAACGTCGAGCACTTGCTACTGCTGTTGCCTCCGTCGTCGCGATGCCACCGACAACAACCACCTCCCGCTCCACCCCACCGACCATCTCCAGGATCCTCCCCTGCTCACCATCTCCGAGCACCAACTCCGAGCCCAGGCCCCTGCACCCGAGTCGGAGCTCCCCGATTCACCAGCTCCAATCGACAGAGCCGCCTGAGCTCACCGCCGACAGGCCTTCTGCATCCGAGCGCTTCAACGGAGTCGCTGGAAACCCCTACCGTGGCAGCCTCCACGCCAGTGCTGAGCCCAAGTACGCCGATCTAGCCAAGTCAAGCGTGCATTGTGCAGTGATCGTGCCCGTGTCGCGTCGTCCGCCGCCGTCCGCCGTCGTATCAGGCAAGTGAACCTCCTTCACTTGTTCAACTCATGCTACGTACTTAAGTAGTTAGTAAATGTAGTTTAACGGTTTAAATGGGTATAATGTATGATTTGTGTATGTACAAATAGATAGCATCCCCGTACACGTACCGAGTGCTCGATGCGTTTACCCTATTAAAATCCCCAAGTTTTATTATTAGAAGTTTCGGTTGATGTTAACGAGTGACGTATAAGAAATCGGCATCAAATCGTTAAGGCATCGAATGTAAAATAACCTCCCTATTGGTTACGTCAAATCTGAAAACCACCGTACCTATCGCGTTGTAAAATTAGTAGTTAATTAAATATAAAGTTAATCTTGGTGTTCTAGAACTCGTATCGAACCTAACTAGATAACCTATAACCCCATGTAATTAGTTTTGGAATAATGCAATTTCATGACCCTGAAAAGTGAGGAGGAGCAAAATTCTGGACTGCAGTCCGGGGTGGCATTCTACGGGGGAACCTGAGTTTTAAGCACCTGTACCTACCTGTATAAAACTGGAAATGCGTGTAACCCTATATGGTCGTGTAGACAACTTAATTACCTAACCTCTGAAATTGGTCCCGTCCATTTTTACGGTTGTTTGATATTTAAATTGTATTTTGGAATGTCATTGTGTTCTGCAGTTTCTGCAGAAATGTTCATTACATTGTCACATTAATCTGAACATAACTTCTTACGTGGAGGTACGATTGATAATCCGTTTGATGCGTTGGAAACTTAACTGGTAGAAATAGATTTTATTCAACTAGGGAAATACCCAAATCTGAACATAATCACTGGTAAAATACGCGCGAAGTTGGGCTTTCAGTTCTGAAACTGAAATTCCAGAAATCGATCGCTGCCTTTAAATGATCATGATTCCCAAACCTGAACACCGATTGACCTGAAATTAATGTTACTGATTAGATAATCCAGTGTGTTTTATACGCCCTTTATATTATTTTGGTCCATTCTATGTGTATGATTTACCGTAAATTTTACAAGTTACATGGTATTGGTCGTTATAGAATAATGAATACCTGTTCAGTACATTTCTGCATATTTTCATGCTTGAGTTATACCTGCTGCATAGTGATCATCTGCATTGTCGATATATTAATGTTAGTGACTGGGTTGTGGCAAATACAACAGTGATATTGATAAGTGGAAAAGTGATTGAAAGTGACAGTGATACGTATATGTCCACGACCTATCTAATACATGAATACATACCATAACCTGGGGAACGGGAAAATCAAGGTGGGATTGAACTCGTATTTAGCGAGATACAGTGATTTCGAGGATGATCATTCGCTATCAGTGATATGTATATATATATATATATACTTTATGTCGTGGGCCCAGCGGCACGGCTGACAGGGTTATGTCCCGGGCACAGTGGACCGTGGTTTCGGGCATGCACGAGACCCTTATTAAACACGGGCATCCTCTCCACCATTTGATTTCATTGACTTAGTGACCGTTAAGTAGCGACATATGCATTGCCTGGTCCCTGACATAATACTCATATTGCACTATTTATATTCAGTTGATATTATTATACACATGTTCTGCAATTCATTGTACTCCTCATATTTAATAATACTGCACGGCCGTTATAAATATATTTATTGCTATATGTGTCGTCTTGACGACCTGAGTGTGCATGCTTAGAGGACGAAGTGGATCCAGCCCAGGAGCAGGACTTATCCTTCGAGATTGCGGAGATCTAGACTGCATCACCAGCGCTAGTTTCTTTGATTTCAGCATTTGTTTTATTGGTTAGTTGTTTATTCTGTGGAATAAATGTACCTCGAACTCTTTTAAATTGCAATGTAATAAAGTTATGAACTGTGATTTTCCTTTACTCGAGTACTGTTTACTGACTACCATGTAATGCTAGAAGCCGAAGTGAGACTACGGCGGGCCTATTCCCTGACCGTAGGAGCATGGTTGGCCTAGTCACCCCTCGTATCCCGTAGTTTGGGAAGCGGGGCGTGACATAGGATCCCGTCTTTGAGAATAACACAATCTTTCCTCTCCCGGTTCACTTGGCCGTAGGTTATAGATTGATGATAGAGTCATCCTTTTTCGTAATTTCCAGTATGAGTACTGCGTCCAAGGTGAAACTTTTTTTGATTAGTAGTAAAACATCGTCTTTTCTCTTCATAGATTTCTGGATATACCTTTTCTAATGTTTCGTTATCGCATCCATAACTTCCTTTGGTTTAGGTGGGCAGGCCGGCAAATTGTCTTCCTATTGAATTAGTTTCTCAACTCGTACATGAAAAATAACAAATTTTCGAAAATCTCAATTTTTTTTTTCTTTCTTTTGTCAGTATTATGCATGCTACAACACACGAAAATTATGAAATTTTAAATTTCTCAAATTTGTAATCTTATTCGGTTTTTTAATATTTTGAATACCATAGGACAGGACAATTGTGAAATTTAACATAAAACACAAATTATATGTTTTCTTCAAACTTACAATACTTTGTAGGCTACCTTACGAACATTGTGTAATCTCCAAAAATACCCAAACCTTTTGTTTTCTTTGGTTTTTTAGTACTTTGCTCTCTAAAGCATACAAAAATCACGAACTATTAAAAGCCTAAAAAATTTGTTATCTTCGATTGCCCTGTATTTTGCATGCATGCATAAGAAAATCATGAAATTTCGAAAAATAAATTATATTTTGTTTTCATTGGTTTTTCAATATGCTGCATGATATTTAGCACAAGAAAATTGCAAAAATTTCAAAAATCTTAATTTTTTGTGTTTTCTTTCTTTTGTCAATACTATAACAACAAAAATAATGAAATTCTAAAAAATCTCAATTTTTTTGTTTTCTTCGGCATTTTATTATTTTGAATGTCCTAGGACATGACAATTGCGAAATTTCCAATAAAACCTAAATTATATGGTTTTCTCAAATTTAAAATATTTTGTACGCTACCTTACGAAAATTGAGTAATCTTCAAATAAATCAAACGTTTCTACATTCTTTGGTTTTCTAATATTTTTCATTCTATGAAAATGGCGAAAATTTTCATTTTGTTCAATTCTCAATTTTTTTGCATGACAGCATACCAAAATCACAAACTCTTAAAAATCTTATTTTTTTTATTTTCAATTTTCCAATATTTTGCATGCTATCACACAAGAAAATCGAGAAATTTTTTAAAATAAATTATTTTTGTTTTCTATAGCACACGAATATCGTAAAATTTTCGAAAATCTCATTTTTTTTTTGTTTTCTTCCTTTTGTCACTATCATGCATGCTACACAGGAAAATCGTGAAATTTTCAAAAATCACATATCTTTTGTTTTATTCGGCTTTTTAGTATTTTGAATGCCATAACATATGAAAATTGTGAAATTTACAACAAACCCTAAATTATATGTTTTCTTCAAATTTACAATATTGCATACGCTATCTTACGAAAATTGTGAAATCTTCAAAAACCTCAAACTTTTATGTTTTTTTATGGTTTTCTAATATTTTACTCTCTATAACATACTATCGCGAATTTTTTATAAAAGAATTTTTTTTCAATTTTCAATTTTTCGCATGCTATATAGCATACAAAATCATAAACTTGTAAAAATCTTAAAATTTTCGTTATTTTTTATTTTCTAATATTTTCCCTGCTATGGCGCGAGAAAATCCTAAAATTTTAAAAAGTAAATTATTTTTTGTTTTCTAATGTTTTTCAAAATGTTGCATTATATATAGCACACGAAAATCTCAAATTTTTTTGTTTTCTTCCTTTTGTTATTATGCATGAAATCGTGAAATTTCAAAAAAAAAATTGTCCTGTTCGGTTTTTCAATATTTTAAATGCTCTAGAACATGACAGTTGTGAAATTTACAATAAAACCCAAATTATATGTTTTCTTCAAATTTACAATATTTTGTTTGTTGTCTCATGAAAATTGTATAAAATAGAAAAAAATCATTTTTTTCTATTTTCTTTAGTTATGTAATATTTTGTTTCTATAGCCTACGAAAATTTCATAAATTTCAATCTTTTCGTTTTTCGATTTTCAATTTTTTGAATACCGACATACTGAAATCACGAACTTTTAAAAATCTTAAAATTTTTGTTATCTTCGATTTTCCAATATTTTTCATGGTATGGCACAAGTAAATAATGAAATTTTGAAAAATAAATTGTTTTTTGTTTTCTATGGTTTTTCAATATGCTGCATGATATATAGCACACGAAAATCTCAATTTTTTTGTTTTCTTCCTTTTGTCAATATTATGCATATAACACACGAAAATCTTAAAATTTTCAAAATCTCAAAAGAAAAATTATTCATTTTTTTAATATTTTGAATGTCATAACACATGACAATTGTGAAATTTACAATAAAACCCAAATTATATGTTTTCTTTTTACAATATTTTGTATCCTACAATACGAAAATTGTGTAATCTTCAAAAAACTCATACTTTTTTTGTTTTCTTTGGTTTTTTAATTTTTTACTTTCTATATCATAAAAAATTCGCAATATTTTAAAAATTTTCCATTTTTCTTATTTTTAATTTTTTGCAATAGCATACGAAAATCGCAACTTTTAAAATTCATAAAATTTTTTATCTTCGATTTTCCAATATTTTACATGTTCATCAAAAAATCATGAAATTTTGAAAAATAAATTATTTTTTCTATGGTTTTTCAATATGTTGCATAATAAGCACACGAAAATCACAAAATTTTCGAAAATCTCATTTTTAAAATTTTTTTCCCCGTTGTCGATATTATGTATGATATTAACACACGAAAATCGTGAAATTTCAAAAATCTCAATATTTTTTTTATTATTAGGTTCTATAATATTTTGATGCTATCAATTGTGAAATTTACACAAAAATCCAAATTAAATATTTCCTTCAAATTTAAAATATTTTGCACGCTATCACATTAAAATTGCGTAATTTTTAAGAATTCTCTAACTTTTCTGTTTTTTTCGGCTTTTTTTATATTTTCGTTCCTATAGCATACGAAAATTGAGAAATTTTTCAAAATTTACATTTTTCGATTTTTCAATATTTTGCTTAATTTAACACAGGAAGGTCACGATATTTTCTATTTTCTTTAAATTTTCAATATTCTGTATACTATATAAGAACACGAAAATCATGAAAATTTTAAAAATCTCAATATTTTTGTTTTATTCGGGTTTTCGATATTTTGCTTGGTATATAACACACAAAGATCCGTAACTTTTCCAAAATATTAAAATTTGCTTCTTAGCACACGAAAATGGTTAAATTTTAGAAATTTTAAAAAATAATTAGTTTTATTCTGTTTTAATGTTTTTTGTATGCTATATACCGAATACTAAAATCGTAAAAAAATTTAAAATATCAAAATTTTCTATTTCTTTTGCTGATTTATATTTGCTTGCTATATAAAACATGAAAAATTTGATATTTTCAAAAATAAAAAAAATTCATGTTTTCTTCAATTTTTCAATATTTTGTTTGCTATAATAAACGAAAATTCCCAAGATCCGCTCTCTACCCTGTAGAATCCTCATCTGAAGGAAATCCATAGAAGTTGCTTATCCACCGTTCATGGTACGATATACGGATGGTTGAGATTTAACAAAAAAATAGGCTTGAAAATAAGGTTTGGTTTTTTTTTCGATCTCAATCGTCCGTGTATCAAATCATGGATCGTGGACAAGTTGTTCCTAGGAATTTATTTCAAATGGGAATACTTCAGTAACCTTATCCTCCCAAAAGCTACATTGATAATAGTGAGCAAACACCTTCAATTTTGTTAACCTCAAATGGTTATACCATTGTATACGGCTTTTTTTTTATATTTATTATAGTATCATGAGTATGACGCCCAGCTATGCTTTTCATTAAAGTAAAACAAAGAAAAATCACAAAAATTTCCTATATTAAAAAAAAATCGTTATTCAAAAATTTGAAATATTTTACATGATATACCATAAGAATTTTTTAAAATATCTCAAAAAGAAATCTATTTTCTTCTTCTTTTTCATTATTTTGTATTGCTATCTAGCATCCGAAAATCATGAAATTTCAAAAACCTTAGAATATTCTGTTTTCTTCGATTTTCCAATAGTTTACTTACTCATATTTTTGGAGAACTTCTGAATATCCAGCACAAAAAAAATTTAAAAAGATCCTAAGATTATTTGTTTTCTTTAAATTTCCAATATCTTGCATGCTGCAGCACACGAAAATCGCGAATTTTTTTTAAAATCTTAAAATTTTCTGTTTTCTTTGGTTTTTCAATACTTTCCTATTATTGCATATGAAAATCACAAAATCTTCAACAATCGCGAAATTTTGAACTCTTTATTTTTTTTGCTTTTTTCGGTTTTCAATAATTTTTCATATCAAATCGTGAAATTTTCAAAATTCTCAATTTTTTGCTGTTTTCCTTCGTTTTTCTATATTTTACATTTATAGCATAAAAATCGCAAAATTTTCAAAAATCGCAAAATTTTCTCTTTTCTTTCGTTTTTCAATATCATAGATGAAAATCACGAAATTTTCAAAAATCTCAATTTTCTGTTCCCTTCAAATTTTTAATATTTCACATGCTATATAAACATGAAAACAAGGAATTTTTCAAAAATTTCGTTGTTTTTTTTGTTTCTAAATTTTTTTTGCAATACCAAACAAAAATTGCGAAAATTTTAACTCTCAAAAGCTTTTTTTTATAGACAGCATATAAAAATCGTGAAATATTTTAATAGTTTTCAGTAAAATCTAGGCAGCGAGGGAACATAAAGATTTTTAAAAAGGGACCGATCAGAATCTTCCCACCATATAAGTTTGGTTGTATGAAATAAAAGTGTGATAAATATTGAATAGTAACCCAATAAAAATATTCCATGACCCAGATATGATTAGAGAATCAAATAGAGGCTAGATAATAATTTTTCAACTACAATGGAAGCCAGATAAGAGAATAGTCTTTGGAATCAACTTTACATATATTACATACTAAGGAATGCGGAGTCTTTTTTAAGTGAGCAATTTAGTGAACAATGTTTCAGATTGATTTGAACTGAGTGAGATTGTAAAGTAAAAGATATGTGAAAACTCCATGAGTTTGGACATGCTGCTGCGCAACGCATAACAGATCCATTCATCAACCAGGTGTGATATAGCTATGTCGATAGGTCAGGTCGGACGACATGTTCCGGATCCAGATCGATTTATATTTTATGGATCCAGATCCTTCAATATATCCAACGAGTCTAGACTGAATGGATTCATATCCGGATTCATTAACTATCAGGTCAAACCCGTTTATCCATATCCTTTTAACAAGTTTTCATAATTAAAAGAGTAAAGCTTATGTCATAAGAGAGAATGAGCTATGGAGAGAGCATAGATGACAGGGGCCGACTCACAACAAGGTCCGAGGGGGCACGTGCCCCCTCTCAAATTTCGGGAGAAAATGACTGAGTATTGGTTACATTTGAAATCGAGTATTGTTTGGATATGTATTATATATACCTATATCCAAATTATTAGCTTATGTCCACATCTAACTCTTTTGTTGGAGACTTTTATAAGCAAGAGAGAAAAAATGGTGGAATCACATGAAATTTGGTGTATGCACATCTTAGATGATAACGATGATGATGATGGATGCCGATCGTCGGAAAAAATGACAGACGTATTTTTGGCCTCTTTCATCCATTATTCTCTTTATAAATACGTCTTTAATACGCCCAATTTTAGGTTCTTTTTATCAGCGTGCTTTGCACGTGATAAAGACCCGGTGTTTCACTTGGTGCCCTCAACAAATCAAACGTCTCCAGCCCCCATCGCAATTTCTAGGGTTTTAAGATCCATCGAGAAGGAACTCATCATCATCAGGTATCAATCTATCGATTCGAACCCTAGCTTAATATTCTCCCTTTTCTCATTACTTGATTGATGATGAATTTCTTAATCGATTCTTTGGATATCGTTCGATCTGTTAGAAGAAGAAGAGATTTCTAAGTCTCTTCATTTTTTTCTAACTTTATTGAAGCCGTTACATTCAAATTTACTTCTGTTTTACTGTTTGAAGTCCTAGATCTGTCTTAAAATTTAGGGTTTTTTACTTGTCTTTGTAATGGGTTTGCTTCTTGATCCAACAATAACAACTTACTTGTTTCTCACTGATAAGGTGTCTGAGTGATGATAGATCACTTAAACTAGATCCTGTTACTTATAAGGTTCGATGGGTACGCGATGTTTATATTTTATAAACTAGATCCTGTTACTTATAAGCTTCGATGGGTACGCGTTGTATATAGTTTAAACTGCTAGCTATAATGTAGCATCTCTTTCTAAATGTTCTTTAAGTAGTAAGATAACATCTTTGTAACTTTACTTTTCCTTATCATGCCATGATAATTTTGCACTAAACGGATGCAAGAGAAAACGCTCGTTCTAAGCATTCCATGCTCCTTTGTTCTTGTTATTTCCCGCAATGCTTTTGTTTCTTGAAGGCGTCCAAGGTCGGATGCGCTGTTTTACTAGAAGCAAAAAAGCATATTGGCAAAGGCGGAGCCAAGTACAAGAGAGAGGGGGCACCTGCCCCCTCTGAAAATAATAGAAGGACTAATATTATCTATATCTAATTAGTTCACTAAGTACTAACTCGGCTAGAATTTTTTGAATTTGAGTTTTGAAGTTAAAAGTTCCTAAAACCCTCTTATTAGCTATTACATATTACCATGTCCTCTCTCTAACTGCCGGGTAGTACTTTCTAAAGGCAAAAACAAGCCTCCCAAGTGTATTTTTAAAAGTCCTATAGGGTTTGATATCTGCACAATGCTAGATATTACACACTTTATTCAGATTTCTAACCTATATCACTATAAAACAATTAAATTCAATATTGAAAAATTGCAAAATTCATAATGCCTACATAGTATGTTTCTTAGACTTTTTGTCTTGCAAATCAATGTCTGTGCATGTGGTTTTGCATGTTGAGTATTATAACTCAAAATGTATTATACAAGTTTTTCTTTTTCGTTTTTTTAATGCAATCATTTAAGCCTATGCACCTCAATGTTCATATTACTGAGTTATTTTTACACATAACCGTATTTCTGTTTATCTTTGACAGTTTTATATCAAGCACATCTTGCATGCGCACAGTCGTCTCAACTATCATAATCCATTTGATACTGCTATCATGAAATGCAAGATATAAAGCTAGAAAATATTATTGCAATTAATATTATCATATTTTTTTCTATTATGAAATTAATGTAAGGTTAATTGTTCACTTTAAAACTGCATGATGCTTATTATATATTATATAGTTAGGCTTTTCGGTGGATATATTTGTGTGCACAGTGGGTGCCCCCCATGACAAAAATTTCTAGGTCCGCCCCTGCATATCGGCATGTGTGATATTTTGCCCTTTTTCTGATATACTAAATTGGTTATTCATTTTTCCTATATTGGATGGTGGGATGATAGCATTGTTGTTGGCCATGGCTCGTGTTTATGTTGGTAATTTGGATGCACGTGTCACTGAGCGGGAACTTGAGGATGAGTTTCGCACATATGGAGTTATAAAAAGGTATATAAACTTTCTCTACCTTAACAATTTCGCAAATCAGTGGCACTTTAACCGTGAGCAAGACCACTCATTATTTACTTTTCTGTTGGAACATTTAGTAAATGGCTGTTTTTGGTGTTATTGACATGATAAAAGACCGTCACTCTAAGATTGAATTTTATTTGTAATTTTTTTTTTGTCTTTTTTGGTGCATTATGAGCATTACAATTATGCTCCGCTTACCAATGAATGGTATGCTGATTTCATGATGTCTATCCTAAAGCTACTTATTTGATTATTACATGCATTAGTATGCTATAATGGTTTTGTAGCATAGAGGCAGCTAATACCTTCCTTTGACTTTTTGCCCTAATATGGATTTCGGATTCCTGTAAGAGTCCAGTGTCATACGATATGTTATTTTTAGCTTTGTGTGCCTTGACATGTTTCTTGTGTGGACTTATGTTGAATTGGAGTGTTTGCCCTGACTCATTTCTCCGTCATATTCATACTTTTTGATCATGTGACTTCTGAAGTTTTCAAAGATAAAATGATACTTTGGTGGGAGGCGAGGACCAAAGTTAAAACCTATAAAAGCTGTGAGAAAAGTTTGATATATTTTTGTACCACGCCTGCAGTTCTTTGTCGAAGTCATAGATGCATAAACATTCATATGGAATGTCCAAAGGAGCGAAATGAATGAAATGCCGATTTTGTGTCAATATAATAATTTAGTAGGCTTTGCCAGTTGCCACAGTGTCGCACCAGTCACATGAATGGAAGGAGCCGAAAATGAAACAGATCATAATCTGTAATACTTGCAATCAAATATGATACACAAGAAGTTGCTCAAAATGGCTAATTTATAAAATGAAACTAATTGAGATATATATAAGGTTTCTTGTACTTATCACAGTTGAAGCTAGATTTTCTTTTTCAAGTTGCTGTAAGGTTTTCCGTGTATAGTGTATACGATCATTTGACATAAGGTTAGTTTATATTTAGTTTGTGCTCTGTATATATGTACATGACTACTCGACATATGTTTTTTTTCGTGTTCTCTTACATTTATTAACTTCTGCCTTATGATGTGTAACCTTCTGTTTTATACAGTATCTGGGTTGCTAGAAAACCACCAGGTTATGCTTTTATTGACTTTGATGACCGCAGAGACGCGCAAGATGCAATTCGTGACTTGGATGGTATGTGATATATATAAGCTATATTATAAATTCATGTGGTTAGAACAAAATCATGGATATTTTCTTTTAACACACTGAGCTATTTTTGTAAGATGATAACTTTATTTATCATTTTTATTATTATTTTTTTATGAGAAGGGCTACAAGACCAGCTCACTTGGTAAAAAATTATTATTTAATGTGTTGATATGATCAGCTGTGCCTTTATGTTAAGGTGATTTTTGGGCTATGGCTGTTCTTCTGCTCTTGCAAAAGATTTTCTCTAAATAAAGTTGACCTATAAGAATGCATTTATGTTATAGATGACCTGTACGAGCTTTGCCCATTTGCTTGGACATAATTATAGTGTCTACTTGTAGCGTATAGATTGCGTACATCATAATACTGATTGCATTTTTTGTTATTAATGCAGTAGACATATAGTGGAGGTATTTTCACATGGCTTGCATCAGCTATTACAACATCATAGGTTGCACAATTATCCTTCCGATCTAAAGTTTCAACAATTTGAAAACCTAGCCAACTCATATACACAGGGAATTTTACTAATCTGTCAGCCATCATAGTTCTTTTCTTGAAGTAACTACGCATCCGTGTTTGTGGGTCTTTCATTTATGTTGCGTGGTGTTTGGGGTTGGACAAGCTGACAAGGAATGCTTACATATAAACTCCTTATGTCTAAAGGCCTACCGTCGCCTGAGATTTTACCCCTTCTGTATCAAAAAAATGGGTCAGCCATGGAGATGAATCGAGGTAAACTCGAGAAATCTTCACAAGAGAACTAATTAATGCTTCCAAGACAGTGAATACCGTGGCCCTGACTGCACCTGACACTTGCTGACCTCCAAACACCCCCCCCCCCCCCCCCGCCTTTTCTTTTACCTTTGTATAACTGTCCAATACAGCCGCAGAAGTTTAAAGAGTCAGCCAGTCAGAATTTCGAATCTCTTTCCTAACAGGGTTCTTAATTCTTGAGCTGAAACACCATATATGCCTTCAACCATTAAAGCATGTGTCTACTATGTTTCCATAAACACCTGTATAAAAAAATAAACTAAATATATCTGCTCATGCTCAAGTTGACTCCTGAGCATAGAGGTACACATACACCACTTGATACATAAATTTTCTTCTGGGCTTCATGATGTTGTAATTTATTGGCACATGGTCTCAATTTTTAAGGTGTACCCCATTCCTGATGCATGTATAGCCTTCGTCAATAATCTAGAAACCCGGTACATGAACTATTTTTCCATTGCCACTTGCCAGACTTACATTATCTTTTGCTCTCTCGGGCAGTTTCATGTCTGAAATAATTAAATAAACATCCATTGAGATTCGAGCCCTGTAGAACTAGAATCCACAGACTGACATCTACATAATATTTCTAAATATCAAATTTTCTTGCTTGTTCACACTATCACCAATAGCCCACTGCATTTTTGATCAATTTTCAGTCTTGTCCTAGTTATGAATGGCAAAACATACTTCTGGCAACTTCATGGTCTCAACCCTTCAAAGGCAAGTTAAAGAACGTCTGGGTATTATGAGATGTATGGTTGTTAGTAATGTTACTGATGTAATGCAGCTGTTGTGTACTAGTTCTTATTTCTAGCATGCAGTAACCAATATTTATTAAGTTATATGCCTAAGCTACGAAATATTTTCTTTGCTTTTGTCAAAGGTAAGCATAAATGGAGGGTGGAGCTTTCCCACAACTCTAAAGGTGGCGGCGGGGGCAGGGGTGACCGTGGTGGTGGGGGTCGTGGTGGTCGTGATCGTGGAGGTGGAGGGTCTGATTTGAAGTGTTATGAGTGCGGTGAGGCCGGTCATTTTGCTCGTGAATGCCGTCTACGTGTTGGTTCTGGAGGTCTAGGCAGTGGACGCCGCCGCAGTCGAACTCCTCCTAGATATCTTAGGAGTCCAAGTTATGGGCGAAGGTAATTACAAGAGTTACTTTCTTCCCCCCAAAAACGTGATTTTATAATTTTATTAAGTATGGAACTAATCGATATTCTTTGTATTTGTTAATGAGTTATTTAGTTGGACATCTGAAACGGGTAAGCTTTGTCTTATTTTCTAACTGCGGCCTGAACATTGACAGATTGGAACTCAAATCTAATAACATGATTTAGAACTATTACTTTTGAAATAAAGAACTAAGATTTAGAGGATTTGAGATAAACATCATGGTTGCTGACTTATCAGATGAAGAGTCCTGGACAGTGCCAAATGGAGATAAACATAGCCAGGCCCAAAAAAATGGAATAAAAGGTTTGTTGAGAAAGGAACTAACAATCGGTTTATTTCATAAGAAACTAGTCATAATATAAGATGTGTTCAAGGCCGTATGGCATTCCTCCATCTACCGGGGAATAACTCTTACTTCTAGACACTGTTGCCAAATTTTTAATCATTGATTATTCACATGTTACTCTTTTTTTATGGCAAGATGTTCTCAACTTGCAATGAAAATGCATTTGAAGAAATTATAGAATGGCTTGCGAATTTGCAATAATAACAAAACAATGCAAGCCTTTTATTTAGGTACGCCTTAAAAATATTTTCGGTATGGAGCATCTTTTATAGCTCTCATTGCAATTGATCACCTTGAGGTTATTAGCTTTATATTTCACTTGAGCTTGTTTATTTAAATGGTTTTCTGAGCAGGAGCTTGAGTCCTCGTGATCGTTCTCCTCCAAGGCGTCGCAGTGTCTCACCTCCTCATGGTCGCAGCTACAGCAAGTCACCACCTTATAAACGTGGACGGGATGAGTCCCCGGTTTATAAGCGTGGGCGTGATGAATCACCACCTTATGCTAATGGGTAAATCATTTATCTATTGTATATTATAATCTTTTCCATGTTAGGTCAAATGAATGAATGTTTGTTTATTAATGTGCAGGAGCTCTGCTGTCAAAGATAGGCCAAGGAGCAGGAGCTGATGTCTTGTAGAAAATTATATGCTGCATGCGCGCTAGCTCGCAGGCTATGTTTGGTTCTTCTGGACTTGTGTTTTGAAAAGAGCATTGCTCTCTACTTCTGCTTGGATATTTGACTTAAGGTTCCTTCAACTTTTATTTTATCCGATATTCACCCTTAAAACTCTATATGGTATTTGTTTATCTTGTTAGTACAAAGGGAATATGGACGCTAAGTTGAAATCTCTTTTTCTTGTTTTTTTAACGGAGGTTTCTGCTTGCCTTAAGAACTTTGCTGCCTCGGCAAGCATTGGTTTTCTTCTTCTTCGCACGCCCTTTCTGTGATTCCTGGTGCTATTTGCGTCTAAAAGCAGGAAAGAACAAGGATCTCTGCTTTTATAGCTTGCAGGTAAAGCCAAATTGTTTCCTAAAGCACTAAGTGGAATTAGATCTTACCTTTAAAAGAGTTACAGGACCCGAGACCGATTCTGCACCCACTACTGACTCTGCGCCCATTAGACATCTCCATCTTGCTTGTCGCACGAAATTGCTGCATCCATCTTTAACTTCTCTTTTGGCATAGGTTTGGTTATGGTATCACTCAGCCTTCCGTTGTTTGTGTTTTGTTTAAAGAGTGGAAAAAATGAGAAGTGTTGCTTCAAAGTGCCTTTTAGAGAGTTACAGGGACGGAGGATCCTTGTCTTGTTGGCTCCTGCCTCTCCATCAGCTTGAATTGCCATGATTTCAACAGTGTTGAGACCAATATCGCTGCAACTTTCTTGTGGCTGAAAATCATATTACGCCTGCTGTTCAAGCACCCAACTTTCAGTTGGTTGGGCATGCATGTCACCAACCAAACCGTCAATTTCATGTGCTAATTATGAGCTGATGCCTTCATTTAGTTGATAATTGTGGTATGCCTTCCATCAATTGTTGGCGAGGGACTCAATATTAGCATATTCCAGAGATCAAAGAATTTTTTTAAATTTTTAATTTTATTTTATGGTTTAGGAGCATTGGATGGGTGATCCCATAGGTATACATCGTACTTGCACTGATGATTGTGTGGTCGTGCTGTTTTTATTTAGTTTACATTCATCTGAGATGCTCGGTGTTGAAATAAAATGCGGGTCTTAGCTTTACTCATGTATGTGATATTCGTATGTGATCTTCCCTTTATTCATGTATGTGATATTCGAATGTGATCTTCCCTTTATTCATGCATGTGATATTCGTATTGTCTATGTATGTGATATTCGTATTGTGTGTTCTGCATTTGAGAGTTGGGTTTAACATTGTGAATTCATTTTAGGTCCTTGGTCGTGTTAAGCTCCGATATATTAGTAATTTTATGCATCATTGTGCGAACATATATCAAATGGCCTTGTAGCAATGAAGACAATCCTTATGTATGTAGCTGCAATTTGCTTTATATCAGGTAGTATTTGCAAAAAATAAAAGTAAAAAAGACCTCAAAAGTTCAAATGTGCCAGTAGTTGTATGACTAAACAAGTCGCATGTTTCCGTAAGCAGCGTAGACAATTTGAGCTATATCTCAATTTTGTCAGCCGAGATAGAATGGTAGGAGGAAAGTTTGATGGAGACTTGCAGTAATTTTGTCAGCCGAGATAGAATGGTAGGAGGAAAGTTTGATGGAGACCTGCATTTGACACACCCCTTAGGTTGCAGGCCTAGGTCGCGAGGTTTTTGAAACTCCGGTTTTGTTTAAGCTTAAACAAAATCATGATTTGCGGTGTTGAAACTTTGTTTCGTAAAATTAAGGTTTTGCTAAATCCAAGATCGCTTGGCAAAACAGTTTATGAAACCGAGTTTTCGTTCAATTTCTCTCTATTTTTTTTTTGATTACAGGAAATAGAGATTAAAGAGAGCCGATGGTAAGACCCTTTGAAACTACATGTTTTTGGAGTTAAGAAAAGATTGGGTTTCGAGCCTCTCAAACTTCTTGAAACCGTGGTTTGGAATGGAAAACTCTACGTTGGTGCCAACCGAGCACGGTTTTATTTTTGGGAGTATGGTATCAAAACCTTGCTGGACCTCAAAAACCATAATCATGTTGCCAGATGAGGCATTAAGTTACAGCGACTAAGCTCCATGGACCTGTTACTAATATTTGCTCAAGACTATTAAAAGTTAAAAGCAATGGTATAAAGAGAACTGAGAATAAGACCAATTTTTATATTTTTTTTATATAAAAAAATTCAATACAAAACAAGAGCGGGATCGATTTGAAACGCTGCACAAAATACATTTGCTAGAGCCACAAATTAAAAGAAGGTGAAAAATAAAGCCTGTTTCGCAAAAGCCTACTGCAAGGAAAACAGCTACATGTTGGACCTGACTGAACACATGAAGTATATAATCAAGTTACAAAACTAAAATCAAGAAAAGTAAGTCTAAATAGATCAATCAAAATGCTGACGACTTATTATAGTCTTAAATTCTAAGACTAATATAGGATTAAAACAGAACACCAGCATTACGTAAAAATGAACAAATATGGCACCAGGTAATCATCCGAGTTTCTGCATGTTTCTGTGATAACCCAGAAATTCAACCACACCGCTGAATCATATACCAATGGTAGAAAAATACAACGAAATCCCAATCTCAATTTTCAATCCCAATTAAGATGAAGAGAACGATCCACCATTCACAGAACTGGCAGCCGACCCGTTACTCTCCCGTTCTCATTTAAGAACACACCCCATTGCAGTATTCATCCTGATCCAACTTTGATGCAGCATCCTCTCTGGATATATTGTATCCATTCTCTTTATCGGAAACGATAAAATCAGTGGGAAAACTACAGCTGGCTTCTCCCATTTTAAGCTCAGCCGCTGATTTTCTGTAGGGTCTATTCAAGAAACCACGATTAATGTATGTCATATCAGTTTCGTTGTTGAGCTCTGAATACCCATTTGCATAGCCATTGGCAATTGTGGAAGTAACAATCTTTTGATTTTCGGCTTGAGATCTTTTTTCATGGTTTGTGGACTTCTTATTTGAAGTGGGCCGGTCAAGAAATCCACGAGAAAACAGTGGTTTTGGCTTAGCAGCTCCTTTATCTGGAAATTGTGACAAAAGAGTAGCTTCTCCACTTCTGCATGAAATATTGGCTATATTGGCTACATTGTCAATCCCATTACTTGAGCCTAATGGGTAAGGGTCTACCATTGCTGGCTCTGGTTTGAGCTGAGATTCATCTGAACTTTGTGGTTCTCCAAATTCCATGTTTTTGGCCTCAGCAGTGGAGAAAGAATTGGTATCAGTTTGTGAAACAGCTGCTGCATCTTCCTGAATATGAGAATGTTGGATTGAACTCTCTTCTTCACAGCCTTTTGGTTCTACAGCAGATGAAGGTGTTAATATAGACAGAGAATCGATATCCATTCCGGAAACAGCATCATCTTCCTGTTCTTCACAAACTTTTGGTGTCAATGATCTTAATTCGGTATCATTCATGCGCACATCTCTTAAATTATTTTGTGCAACTTGCGGCTCTAAATCCTCTTTTCCATTTATGGAATCGGTTTTAATATCTATAAGTCTGTCATGTCCTGTGTCCCTCAGTAATGAAGGATGTGAGTCTGAAGCAGTGGGAGAAGGCAGGTTCGCTAGGTTGCTATTTGAATCTGAATTGATATTTGAAGCAAGGCCTGCAAAGTCGCTAGACACACTTGCTTCCCTGCAAACATTAGATTCAGTATCGCTTAAAGCTGTATGTTTCTTTGTTGCAGGTTCTATCAGCTTAACAAAAGGCTCCCTGCGTGCAGTTTTCCTAACCAATAACAGAAAGTTTGCGATCAGAGTTTATAAAATAAACTAAATCTGTAAATAACAAACACATGAAACAGTATTCATATAAGAAAAGCCATACAAAACCGGCTGCTACATTTATGTTAATAAAGAAACCACACGGGCACAGCAATTAAAGTTCAATAGTTGCAACTTATTTCACCTCCCAAGCAAAATCCAAAACAGGCAACACCAGCAACAAGCAAGATAATGTTTGATTGGAAAATTTGGAATAATTCTCAATTAGAGTAACTTTACCTTCTTTGCAGAAATAAAATTTTAAATTATTATAAAGCAATCCTACAGGTAAACTATATATATGAATGATTCCAGGAAGTCGTTAACAGCCTTCCAAGTTTTCTTTTGATAAACTTTTAGCATCAACTAGACGGGTCTCTTTGTCAATCATATACATGGAAAAGTGTGCCAATCCGAAGCTGCTTATATGATTCCCTTATGGGTGGAAATTGTAGATTCGACATAAAATATATAAAATTTTGAAAGCTTTGTAATGAAAACTACCAGAAAGCACCTTTTCTTATTGCTATTAACTGGAACATAAACTTTTAGAACTGCTGGTTGTTTTCACATGATTATTAAATACAGGGGGGTGGAATAATTTGTTACCTGCTGTATAGGAGCATATAGGCTCCCTGTGAAAGAACCTCCTCCACATCAACGGCTGTGACCTGTAAAACTACAATACTGAGAACAATGAATCAGGAATTTATATTCACATGTATTGAAGTTAAATAATTACCTTGCAGTCATCAATCCTGTACCAGCGTCCATAATAATCTTTGGTATAACAAATGTAATGGCCAAAATATGAAGCATTCAACATGTCGAGATGAACGACGACGGCATACAATGCATACAGATCTGTACCATCTCCAGCCTCGCTCATATATGGAGAAAGATCCAGCTCCTCAGGAAAAGTTACTCTTTTGTTTAATTTACCAAACCTCCCTCTCTGTACAGAAAGAAGTGACAACCTGTTGAAACTTTGCACATTGTCGGAAAAATAATAAATCGCAAAAGACTGTAAGAGTTCTAACCTGGAACCTCTTCAGTGTAATAGTGAGGATGTTTGGAGCCTGATGAACTGTAAGCCGCTTCCATGCTTTGACATAACCATTGCACCTGAAGGCAAAATGCGCAAATTAAATTCAATATTCGGTTATCAGTTGAAAAGAGAATAAATATGTATAGTTTCGGCCATGAGAAGTATAAAGCACCAAACAATGAGCATGATGGCCAATTCCCAAAGCAGTACAATTTTGTACATCTCCAAAACACTTCTCATATTGAACCTAGAACTCATTTCATGGAAAATGAGAGAAAACTATTATATAAAAAAATAAAATTAAAGAATCATAAGTTGCTGGGAAATATAGAACTCAACTCTAATTCCCAAAAAACCCTTAGCTTCAACGGCGGAGTGCATCCAATTTTAAGGTAGAAAAGGAACAATGTGAAAGAAAAATATTGCTATGAATTCAAAATTATTTTGAATAACCATCAAATGGAATAGTTTTGGCTCCAAATCCTTCAGTCTAAAACTAACACAAGGGTCATACACGAAGATTGTTGACACGATCATATATACTTGAATGTACCTGTAATATATTTAAGATAAGTACTGTATATAATATCAGATTGTGTTTATATATGGAACATCATTAAATCCCAATTAAGGTTTAAGAAAGTTTAAAATTTATCTTTGCCAATTTTCCAGCGACAAGGCATATTGTAGCTTTATCTTTATGCATACTTTAAAGTAAATGACATGAACAAGATGGTGACAGACCAACCAAGTGTCAAATATACATGGACGTATGTCATGTCAAACAAGGATTGACTAAGTTGATTAGTAATAGTCATTCGGTGAAGGAGACCAGATAATGGGAGGAAGAAATCTAGATGAAAAAAGAGAAAAGAGGTACCCAGGAACTATCCCTCAATCAAAATCACTCAATATATAAATATGAAAATAGAAGAATGGCATATGATAAACGAACACTTGTTAAAATATATCAGAAAACATGTGATTTCCCTTGTGTGTTTAATTAGCAATAACATAAATACGTAACGAGTATTCACAGTCCAAATTTTGCTAACAATATCAAACAAGCAATAAATGATAAAATTCTATTTTCTTGTTAGAATTAGGCATCTTACCCATCACATTTATACATATTATCCCCATCAAGCCACTCCTTCACAGTGAATTGGTCTAGGCACTCCCCCAAGGATTCAGCATCACCATGAATTTCAACTGTCAAATCCATCATATTTTCATACCGATTCGAAATCATATTGCATTCTGTACATTTCACCTGATCATATAACAAGCTAGAGTTTACACTAAGTAACAAGAAAGAATTCTGACAGCAAGCAGAATGGAGATGGGGAAGAAATAGTGAACCAAACTCTTAGTCCAGTAGCATCCCAAACAAAAATCTATTGGTACACATTGCAGCAACAAAGGAAACAACTAATGGAATCTTTTAATGATTGAGATGAAATTGCAAGACAAGGAATAAAAAATACTTTGATAATAGTCCTACCAAGCAAACAAAGATCAGACAGATGGACTGTCTGAACTGACCTGAAAGGTCCAAGATGTTGGTCCATATTCAATGAGATTCATGTGCCAAAAACTGAAATATCATTTCCTATCATAGTTATAGTGTCATAAATGCTTAAGAGTACGACATGCTTTACTTAATTGGTATCACATCTACATACAACTTTTGAAGTTGATTTTTGCTTTTATCTACTTTGGTATTAAAATATTTTCTGAAGGACTTACAAAAGAATCAAATGTGAGGATCAACTGATGTTATCAGGCATTTATCCTGTGTTAATTGAAGTCCTAGTATGAAAAAAATAGGAAGGTCTTCAGGACCCAAATTTGAATGATTTGTATGTAGTGTGTGCGCACGCGCGTCTTCAAGCATGGGTGCGGCAGTGGTATGGGGAGTCATGTTTTGATGGAAACAAGCTATCAAGTATTAAGTCTGAATATAATGCCTGCATTGAGTTAGCATGTGCAAGTAGATTCAAAATTGCATTTAAAGGCACAACAAGCTCAGCTTAAGCAGCAAACTGACGTATCAAAACAAGAGCTCAAGGACATGTAATTTAATAGTTTGTTACAAGATGACGCGTGTATCATTTCTAGCAACGGCACAATATGACAAATAAGCTGCAGGGCATAATAGACAATGTGACTCATTTCCAGGGTAGAAACTAGTTCTAAGTTTCCCTGCAGCTAAAAATCTGGACAATAGAGGTTTTCCAGTCCAGTAAACCCACAGAGAGCCTTGCAATTATTAAGAATGGTATACACAGCCAGCTCACAAATGTTTCAAGTGCAGAGAGAGCCTTACAGCATAGTCACAAATTCGTGATTCGGCAATAATTCGGCGAGGTCGAAAATTCGGATTCGGAGAACTATTCGGAAAAAATCGGCAAGTATTCGGGAAAGATTCGTCAAGTGTTCGGGAAATGTTCGGGAAGGATTTCGAGCAAAAAATTAATATAAAATCAATATATGAGACGTTGGATTTTGATTTCGTGAATTATTTGCTGTTTTTTTGAATAATTCGCTTTTTTTTGAATAATTCGGGAATTATTCGCGAATAATTCGGCAATAATTCGGCGCGTTCGGTGATGGCGAATAATTCGCAAATTTAATCGGCACACATAATTCCCGAATTCGCCGAATAATTCGTGAATTATGTGACTATGCTTACAGCAGATGCTTAGACCAATGAAACATGTAGTTTCATAGTCAAAGACCTTTCCCTGTATTGAAAGATCCATCAACATTAAGAGGGTATGTGCTAATGTACATGTCATTGTTTATATATAACAATTACATCATTTAAGCATCTATCATACTGTAGACAACAGTGCTCGGATTTATATCATGGCGCAAAAAGAAAGTAGCAGAAAAAAGACATCTGCGGAAACGAATTGTCAAACCTGAGACTGAAGATGACCGCCAAATACGTGTTGAATCAGAGTGGTCTCTTGGGTGCTAGGATCCAGAACCTTTTCGCCTCCATACTCATCAAGGCAAACTGATTGCATTGTGTCAATTGCAAACCTACAAGCATATACCATACAAGACAAATCAGACTTGAGCTATTTATATATAGTACTATTAAGAAAATTTGAAAAGAAACCACTGTATGCATGTATATATGTAACATGCATGCATGCATGCATGCATATATGTATGTATTAATGGAGACAGAAATCTGGGCTTATAGGTCACTAAACATAGTCATGTACAATAACATGATGATGCAACATCCCATTAGTGGTAACCTAATTACCCTAATTGATGTGTTCATTTACATAAGTGGTTAACTTTATGTCATGTCAATTAAAATAATAGGCAAAAACTAGGCTGCGTGTTGCAACTTCAGCTCCATTGTAGGGTATGGATCTACTTAAATTGTGGTTTCCTATTTCATCATAACAGAAGTTTAATCAATACAGAAATTGGATGGATGATCAGCACCGTTCACGTTGATCACTATGTCAATCTCCATGTCTGAAAACCTATATGTAAGAAAAATTAAAAAAAGAAAAAAAAACTGAAAATATCTAACCAATATATTGGACGTATTTTCGGTTCTATTATTCAAAGGCGTTCATTTTGCACCAACTTAATACATGGGTTAAAGACCTTTACATTGATTTTTCATACATGTAGATTTTTAAGTATGTAGATAAACATGAACGGTGAGAATCATCCAAATATTGTATTGATTTAAAGTTCCCATTTTTCTTATTGTAAAGCAGGTAGGTGTGTGCATGTGTATACCACGCGATGGCAGAATGCACTTGGCCATAGACGCCTAGAATCTGTAGCAACACACACGCACACGCCCGCGCGCATACAACCCCCCACCCCCACCCCCACCAATCATCATTTTTCAGTGTGATAAAGAAAGTAGAAAGGACCTCATAAATTCATGAGCATCCTCCTGGCTTCCATAGCCAAGGTTGCCCCCAATGTTAGATATCCGAGATAGAATATTAGTTGGTGAAAAAGGTTGCCGACTTTGACTAGCTCTTTCAATATGAGTTTGAAGCTCGCATAAGAAGCACCAATCTTCTTGCTTCCTAATACCTACCACAAGTTCATAAATAAAAATGGGTAAGAACAGTATTATAAAGACAACACAGAGGGTGATGCTGCAGATTTATCCAACTTACATGTTCTACTGTGGTCTTTCTCCAACAAGTAGGCAATGAGCGGCCGAGTGCAAGCTAAGCACTGTAGCACCACATTGGCAAAGCAACTGCAAGGGACAGAGAGAAAACATGTCCAAGAAATATGTGTTCACAAGCAACGATAATTTAACTCTCTTAAAACATCTGAATTTACCAGTATATCCCAAAATAACAAGATCTGGACATGTGCATTACCTGTTCCCACCATTTAGGAGACCACAAGGTGGAAATCCTGGCTTATCCCAGTTGAAAAGCTTTATGAATTCATCATATGGGAAAAGAATCTGCATGATGTAATGCAGCATAATCAAAAAGCGCCGATGGTGAATAACATCATGTAAAAGGATATTAGAAGAAAACCTAAGAAGTTGACTCTTCACCTTTTTTGGTTCTTTCAGCACTTTACAGCTTCCACGCGCAGGCACCAATGAGATGGAACCGAACCCAATAGATTTCCTACTTTTGTATGCACCATCTTCAGAAGAATCATTGCCTACCTTATCTGAAGATTTCACTTGCTTGCATTTTGATTTGTGCACTGCTTCCCAATGCTTTGATTGGCATGCTTGTGAGCTGAAAATAAGGTAATTTAGTTTTTCAAATCTTTCATGGAGCATTGATTCATAGCCAACCCATTTTGTGAGGAAAAGGCTTTGGTGAGGATGATAATGATGTTGAAATTTTTCACAACTTCAAGACACATATATTAACCAATAATATTCCAAAAAGGATACTACCTAATGGCTCCATATTCTAACTGCAGATGTTGCAAAAGCCATTTGAGGGGGGGGGGGGAACAAATCTTCTTTTCCTATAATACCTTCAGTAATTCCGGTGTGGAGGTAGTTGCCAAAATCAAAATTGCAACTCCCTTATGCAAGCATATGCCAAAATTAAAATTGTAATCTTTTGATGAAAGCAATTGCCAAAATCTAATGCTTAACCGCCGTCAAGAGTTTTTTCATGTGCTTAGATCTATGAAGCATGGGCACTTCCAACTAGTCATTGTCTCAGTGTATATGTGTCGGACACCGACACTTGCCCAACACATCTCGGACATGTCGTATACGTGTCGGACATGTCGTATAGTATGTATCCTATTCGTGTTCTTTGTGTTATTTATATGTATCTTTAGTAAAATAACATGTTATCGTCATATGTTGTTAAAACTTAATTCATGTATAATCTACTCAATGTTTCTCATTTCATTCATATATACATGGCACGTCTAGTTAATATCTTGATTTCGTTAAATTAGATTATTGGATGTTTTTCAGTCGTTCTTTGCCCATTTTTATGAACATTAGTCTTTCCTTTGGTTGAACAGATCTTTTTATCTTTTTCGGTTAGAACCCCACCATGGATGAACATGAACTCGAAAGAATTTTGTATTGCTTATAACGTAAGTGTCGATATGACGATACAATTTTTTATTTGCATAATCCTATTTTTTAGGTATAGTTCACGTGTTAATTCTTATATATGTATGATTATGATCATGATTTTGTATTCAATAGTTTATTTATTTTAATAGATATTATACATATTTAAAGATTGTTGTATCGTTATGTTCTTGTGTCCTATAATTAAATACTACATATATTGAATGCTTTATTTTTTTTCTTTCGGGTTGGACCCGGAATCATAATTAAATACTACATATATTGAATGCTTTATCTTTTTTCTTTCAGGTTGGACCCGGAACCCCTCTTCCTAGAACCCCTCTAGCCCCTCCTTTCTACGTCGTTGGCAACAAACATGCATAATCTATCCAAATTAAGCTCATGTTTCCCTTGCAATCTTATCCAATGTGTCAATGAGCTTTAACTTTGTTTTGTTTTATTCCAAAAAATCTTTCGCTGCCCAGATACGCAATCCCTCTAAAAAGAACTCTTAAGCATTTAAATAATGTTGAGGTTTTATACTTATAAGTTAACGAGTCAAACGGACACCTTTTAAACTCTAATATTGATGATTTCATTTCTTTTTAAATTGACATGGTGAATATTTGGTAAGAGTCTTTGTTGGGGTAAAAAATTATATCCCACTGCCAATGTTGAGATCAAAGCCCGAAGCCTAAGTCGAAAATTAAGCCAAAAGCCTAAGTAAAGGGGCCAGTCCATCCAAGAGATAGTGTAATAAATAGATGCAAAAATATAAAAGAAATAAGAAAAAGCCAATTTTGTAGAGCCCAAGGATTAAAGTGCAAAAATATAAGGGTATTTAAACTCATCCTGAAGAAAAAATGATAGCTTTCATTCTCTCAAATCTCTGGGGTTTTGGGTCTCTATTTCTCTCTTGAGGTAAGATCTTATTTTCTTTCTCAAAGAGAAACACAAGAAAAAAAGAGAGCATTTAGGTCTCTCATATCTCCTCGCTTCATATTATTCCCTAAAAACAATAAAAGAACCCGTCTCCTGAAAAAAACTTTACCTCAAAGCTCAAGATCCAAGATCAAGACTAAATAAAATAACCTTTCATCTAACTTGAAAAAAAAAAGAACTCTCGGGGTCGAGCAAGTGTCCCCGAAAAAAGAACTATGATGAAAACCATCAGCTTTCATGACCCGCGAGTCTCCATAGTGGCGAATGTCTCCACAAGGGAATGTTTCGTCTCGGAAATCCCCGTGAGGGGATTTTCCGCTTGGGTATGCCGCAAGGGATTACCAGTATCAATATCTAAAAAGGATCCCGCAACGAGTACCCTTCAAAAAGATCTTGCATGCGTATATCTCCAAAGAGAAACCCGCTCACAGATATCTTTCCAGAAATACCCACGGCGGATGTCCCAAAAGGAGATACATGCTCTCTCTTCTCCCTCTTTTCCCTCTCGAGAGCTATCTGACGCTTAAAACACTCCCCGTGAAAAAATTTCCCTTCTTGGTAGCTGCCCCAAACTGTGCAAGGGGTTGCTGACCCTAGCCTGCTGACCAAACAGCAGGACCCGTGTGAGGCCCCCGAAACGTTCAACGCAGTCCTAAAAATCGTTTTCAAACACAATACATATATTTCAGAGTGAGTTCGCATGATACGCATGACCTGTTAATCGGAGGTCCTCTCGTATCAAAGCGCGAGATAATTAACTGCAGTATTATTCGCGGCTGCTGAAAATTAGAACTCTACGATCAATAAACCCTTGCCTATGATGGACAAAGGGAATCTGTACAAGCCTGGATGTGTATCCATCTTAATGGGATGACGAAAAACACTCTACAGTCTTGTCTTAATTTGTAAATCTAGCTAAGACTTGGATTTGGCATATCTTGCAGGCAAAAAATCTCCATCTCTTTCATGTTTCTCTCTGGGCTAATAAGTAATAATGCATCTCGGTAGAAGTGAAGGTGTACGGCCCACTCATGTTCGTCTCTTTTAAAAAGTTGTGGTTGATGATATTCGATCGCACATTATTACATATCATATTAGATATAGACACCTAACAAGAAAAATAATATAAATAATGAATGCTATATACATAATCCATCATCCCTTTCTTGCTTCATATATTTGGTCCTTTAATAATTTATTATCCACGATGATGGTCTAAAATGGCTGAAAGAAAAGACCACGAGACTCATGATTATAGACGAATCAACTTCTAATTAGTGTTGAAAAGCAATGGTGTTGCAATTAGGAAAAAAATTGATAGAGGAAGAAAAAGATGGAGGTAATGGTTTTACTAAAGGACCAAGTCAAGATTTGTGTTTATTTTTTTAACTTGTGCAGCTTGATGGCCATTAGAGATGGAAGTTGTTTGGTCTTGAGTTTTACTTTACATGAAAGACCATTCGAGCATGCAAACAGTCATTTTGGTGACTATTCTTAAATTTCATTTCTTTAAGAATGCATTGGCCTACAATAAAATTGATATAGTTTCCAATCATTTGCTTAATGACATAAATAGTCTTCTTATTATTTTCGTGCTCAAAACTTAGTGTTTGGATGAAATCTTTACATTCCGAATTTTTATGAATAGTTTTTTGTTTAAAATACTCCCTTTAGTCCACAATACTTGTCCTTTTTTGCACTTTTTCCTCAAATTATTTGTCACTTAGAAGATAAAAAATCATGTTTTATTTTATGCTTTTATTACCAATGCACTTTAATATAGTAGAAATAATAGCAATCATGCAAAAGACACATAAGTTATCTACGTGCAAAAAAAGACATTGCCATTTCACGACCATATACCATAACATAATTCTCTAGAATAGAACAAATTACAAATTATAGCTCTAACTAGTAGAAACTATTAAAGAACTTCTCCACTATACTTGAAAAAAGGGTGGAGGGTATAGTATAAGCTATGTAGCACGGGTTCGAATACGAGATACGATACGGATTCACAATTTTTCAAAAAACCTATGATACGGGATACATTTTTATATTGATTTTGAATTATCTATATATGAATACATATTAAGGTATACATACCAATATATAATGATACAAATAAATTATGGCATTATGTTAGATATTTAATGCATTTTCAAACTTTTGAGTGCCTTAATTTTTTAGAGAAAGAATAGATGCATTGATTCGAGAGAGATTGGTGAGACATTTATAAGTCCGAGCGAATCCGAAAGAATCCGAGAGTTTCCGAGCGTTTCAGACTCCGATACACGATTGGGAACGATTCATGAGGTATATAAAAGTATCTGTTCTTCATAGAGTATAAGAATGAGGTAGCTTCAAGAACATGCAGGAAAGACCTAGAACGGTCCTCAATGGTGGGTTGTCAATGTATTACATCAATGATTAAAATATTGATCTAAATTTGCAAATAACAAGAAAAAACGCATTGAATTACTTTATCATCGGCTCGTTTCTCTCTTCATTCACACCCTTCCCTTCCCTTCCCTCAAAACCCTCTCCCATTAATTTCACTCATAGAAGTTGGTAACAAGGAGCAGCTGCGTTAAATTTCTTTGCCATTGCTTTGTTTCTCAATGCTCACACTCTTTCCCTTTTACATCCAAACCCAATAATTTTACTAAGAGTGGTTGGATATGCACCACCCATGAGTGCAATAGAACCAAGCACAAGCAGCTGATAATTGACTACCTCCCCCTTCTAAGTTACTAACAAGCTTCGCTATCTCAGTTTTTATTTCTCTCTTCAATCTTTTTTTTATAGTTTCTAGCTTCACACTGCCGTAATCGATGTTTCGCAACTTCATATTGCAATTGCGAGATAGATACATCCTCCAAGTACTTCATTATTCATAAATTAACGTAGAATAACCTAAACCAAGCAGTTCATCCAATTATCCCTTAATTCCCTTCCTGAAAGATTCAGCAACCGTTTCGATTATACAACTTGCATTGTAGTTCTTTTCGATTATATGAAATTATCAAAATTTATTCACGTATTTGAGTAGTTGTGGCATGATCGTTCAGTTTCAGTTCCAATTCACTGGTCCCATACCAAAATTTAGCAAAAAATCCATGAAATTGAAAAACCTACCAGTATCGCACGCTCTTGCACCTGGAACACTTCTTGGTCCCCGATCTCCCACAAGCTGCGCAGACGGCGTCGCCGATCGACATCCGGTGGTGAGATTCGTAACCCTCGGCGGTCTCGAAGCTGGCGTCGACGACGAAGTACTTGGAAGCGGCCTTTTTCACGAGGAAGAGGAATCCGAAGACGAGCGCGATCGCAGTGAGCACGAAGGGGATCAGCGATGGGAGATCCAGCGCGAGCATCTAAACCTAGGGTTTCCGGCTGCTAGGGCTTTCATGGATCGATTTGATCAAATCAATCACGGCGACAGCGATTTCGCATTTGCGAACACTTCCGATCGATTTTTCGATCGAATCGGACTAGATGAGGGTAATTTCTAGAGAGAGAAAGAGCGTGTGCGAATGTGATTTGTAGAGAGAGAAAGGGAGTGTGTGAGAATTGTTTCTCGAAGACGGTGGAACGCGCATTTTAATTGGGGAGGGCGGGGGGGGGGGCCCGGCTTCCGTCAATGGCTAGGATGAGGACGCGATGAGTTCGGGCGCGTGATTCTGCTCACTCGCGGGTCAACTTACCGAAGCTACTTGATTTGTTAACAATCTGAGTTTTTTAAATTTGTCTGTGTGAAACCTGACATTTTTAACCGCTTTAATGGATTTTCGGTTGTAATAACTAGACTCGTTTTGCTGGGAGAAAAAGGACTTCCCTTAACCCCCAAAAATTAACTCAGCTATACTTTTTGTGTATCATACTCATAAGTGGGAATATCCCGGATCACGACACGTAGCGGGAGGCATGTCATCCACATAAGCCCACTAGACTCCTGGGGGTTGCGGAGCTGGAGTAAATATGACACATTGGGGGCATTCCTTGGCACCTCATCTCCGAAGCTGCATTCGACCCTTGGGGGGCCTCCCCTGAGTACACTTCGTGTTCGCCTAACAACCGGGCGACGGCTTGCCTCCGAGTTATCCTACAACTGAGCTTCCTCAGCCTCCTCGCTCGTTACTGAGTTATCACAGAGCCGAGTTTACATAGCCTCCACACTCATCTCCGAGCTGTTGCCAAGCCTAGCTTTCTCGGCTTCTCTGATCAAACGGGAGCACGGAACCTAAGCGCCCCCGTAACGATTCCGTGTATCTCGTCACGTCGAGATCTCTGCCGCTCCACGTCCTACATCCCATGCTAGCGTATCTCCATTAATGAGCGTATCCAGCTATTAATGGACGTATCCCGCCATCAACGTGAACGTGATGTAGGGGCGTAACGGACGGCGAGAATCTCACGCCGGTTTACTCCAAACGACCCCGCTATATAAACCCCTCTACCAGACGACTCAGGTAACTCGAACTCCACCCAATATGCCGCTATTTTGCCTCATTATTCCACAGTACTTACATGATCGGCGGAGAGTTCTACGATGGTTTCCCACCCCGGCACTTTCCTTGCAGATAGCTCGACGTCAACGACAACCAACAACCCGCTGAGATCCACACACTTAACCCTCACACCAAATCTCAACCGTTCAGTATTGTAACAACCCTGATTTTCCTATACAGATTTTTCAAATATTTTTTTATTAATCCTTAAGGGGTATTTTAGCCTAAGCACAAGATATAAGTAATTATCTTGCTTTTTAATTATAAGTTAAAAGAATGTAACAACTCCGTTTTTAGTGTACAAAATTTGCTTAAAAATTAATGTATACTTAGGGTATTTATATTTTCTGTAACTACTTTAAGTAATTAAATAGCTCCATAATTACAAGAAAGAGTTTGTAGCTCATTGATAATACCTTGCACTGCTGAACCAAGCCACCAGAGTTCAAATCCCATACCCCACATTATTTTTAATATTATTTTGTTTTGAAACATTTAGAATACCACGGGTTTACATGTGCATATCTCACAAAAACCCCACTACACCCAAAAATGTAACATTTCCAGAGCTTAGATGAACCGTCGGGGGGATCCCGGCCGCCTGACTCTGCCGACTCAGTCCTCCGACCGAGTCACGGCCGAGTTACGACCGAGTCGGCCGATTCCGGCGACGACCTCAACATTAAAATTGTGTCTTTTCACATTCCCTACACACCTGCAAAATTTTAGCCTCAGACTATTTTCAGAACTCTTTTAAAACCCCAATTACTCCACTTTTAATACATTTTTAATACATTTTATCACATTTTTCATTTTAACCTTTCATCTATCCTAACCCTATAAATATCACCCCTACCCTCTACCCTCTCACCCAAAAACTCTGAGTCAATTCTCTAAAATTCTCAAGAGATCTTGTGTACTTTGAAAACGAGCATGAAGCGAAGCTACGGCGAACTTCCGGCGATCGTTCTAGGAGCTCTCGACGACGAAGCGACGTACCGGCGATCCCTCTCCTTCCATCTCACTCTCATTATTTTCCAAAACCCGTAAGTCCCATTTTCTATCTCTCTTTTCTATTCAAAAAATACGGATTTACAAAACCCGACGGAATCGGAACAAATCCGATTTCCGCTTTGGTTTCTTCATAAAACTCCACTTCTCGTTAATACAATTATACTTAAACTCTCTCATGTTGACTGTTAAATACTAATCAACCAAATTGATCAAGTTTCATTTCATAAAATGATGGCTATTTCAATTTATCGTATTTTTCACTTAAATACCACATTATTTCAATCCTGCATTTAACTCCATTAAACTTGCTATACCTTTAAGTAGATCACGAGGTAACGACCTACCTCCTCACACACTCATATGCAACATAACACGATTCGAGAACTTAGAATACGGGAAAACAAACATTTTCATTTAAATACCATTTACTTAATAAAATCATTTCTAAAAGATTTAGTATTGATACATCTTTACAAATAAATACCACTTATTATGAAAATATGATAAAATTGTAGGCATCAGTCGTTTATCTAAACCTGACTTTGTGGTGTCTAGGCTAGATAAGTGAGAAAGGTAATTTTAAAAGGCCCGTCTCACTGTGATTCATGAGCGGATCCCTCCTTTCTTCACTTGTACTTACCTGGCCACAATTGGCGGTGAAGATGCGATTTGAGATATCTCACAACTTGTCGCTTTGGACCAGTTAGGAGCAGTCTAGTTGACTTAGAAGACCCTAGAACATAGAATACGGGAAAAACGACACTTTTTCATTTAAATACCATAATTAATAAAACCGTTTTCCTTAATGATTAGTATTTATATAAATCTTTGCAAAGCGCCGCTACAACCCATTTGGGGAACCCGTTCGGGATAGTACGGATTATCGCACATTCTCGGGCTTAGTAGTGCGAGATTCAGACCTCCGCAAGAAGCATTCGGTCTCGAAAGATTTAAAATACGACATCTTAAGAAAACGAGATTTCTAAAATATTATAGATATATACAAAAATTATTTTTATATAAATATATGTATATGCAACATAAACATATCTATTTTTGAAGTATTGTAAATATTCCACATTTTCTACAATATCACAAGAATCAATTTTACACTAAAATACCATGAATTCCATACAAACAATATTACAAATAAATACCTTTATTTCTGAAATTAGGATATTTTCACTAGAAATATCACAATATATAATCCACATTCATTACAACTCTAAACACGAATAATAAATGCTTGGGGTGTATTTTGAAAAGTATATAAAAGTATTTTTACATAAAACCCCCTCAAGTTCTATAATTTACCATAAGGACCCTAGTAAATATAGGTTTAAGCGGGACAATCTCTTGGGCCTCAGGGAGCCGGAGAAGCGGGTGCTTGCCTACTTAAGGTGGACAACTTAATAATGGTGTTATCAATACGGTAATCGTCTTTGAAAAAGACATAAATCCTGCTGTCCATGTGCAGCGGTTGCCGATAACATCAAAACAATCAGGACTTCAATTCACTTTTCTAATTGTCTGACTCAAGTTTGAGTCTCATTATAATCTGACTTGAATATGATTCAAGTACAATCTACAATCTACAATCTATAATATTACAATTCAACACGAATCCAAGAATCCATTATTCCATATATTCAATCTATCAATCTATACAACTTGACTGAACCGAACCATGGATATACATTCCATTTACATGATCATCCAGTTTACATGATTCTCCAGTTATATACATGATTCTACAGTTACATCCGTTTACTGATATCATGGTTTTGGTCAGTCATCCAATTATACAATCTATACAGTTACAATACAAGACAAACAATACAATCAAAACACTACGGGGTTTAAGGGGTAGACTGGTACGGAATATGTTAAAGGTGGCACGAGGTGGTCACTTAAGTCGTAATTACATTTATGCCGTTGTTCCGTGGTATTATCGACGGAGCCTTGTACTACGGGTTACCAAAGTCTCCGGTGTAAGTGGGACTCCTCTCGTATACACTAGCATCTTCTGTACCAAGCTACAAACAACAACGTTAACACAACATCATAATAATATAATACAACTGTAATGACCCCAAAATCTTTATACATTTGTATTATCCCTCTTCAATAATATACCGTATTTATTTGTACTTGGTATTTTCCTTTTTCTATTAAATTTATTATTATTTTATTCCTCAATCTATTATGTATTTTTTTTCTAGGTACAAATTCTTTTTCTTATATTTAAGTTTTTAACTTCTCATTCTTATTTTTCCTTTCATAAATATTTAACCAAAATCCATTATTCTTATTCTCTACAGCCCATCTAAAAAGCCCATTTTCTTTTTAAGCAAAATCATATATTTAATTCTAATTAAATATATGCATGAACAACCTTATAGCTTATTGGTTAAGTCTTTGCATTGTTATTCCATAAGTCACATGTTCAAATCCCTATTCTTGCAATTATTTTTTATCATTTTTTTATTCTTCTCATAACCTACAAATAAGACCTTTCATTTGCAAAATGAATGGTGACCTTTCATTTTTCTTTTAATTCTCATATTGAATGCATATATTATTATACATAATTCACCATTACACCATCTTTATTGTTCTCCTCTATCTTTTCCTTCCTCACATTTTTCTATCTCTCACTTCTTCCTCTTCACCTAGAGTCCAAGAAGAAGAACATGAAGAAGTCTTCAAGAAGGTCTCGCTACTAACGCGAGGCTATCGGCGGATAGACAAGTCCGGTGACAATACCGGCTTGTGCATGTAAGTCCCTTCTCTCTTTCCTGCCCTCCATCTCTTTCTTCTTCTCTTTAGATTTCTCTTGTTTTATATTGCCATGAAAAACTTCCTTTGACATATCATAGTTCCTAAATAATTAATTAAATGGATACATATATAAATAATGAACACACAAACATACACATACACATAGTTTGTAAAGTCTTTTTCATTACTCTCAATTCACATATTAAGATTTCATAGTGACCAATTAAGATTTCATGTTTGTTGTTTTATTTTAAATCACTTTATTTAAAATTTGTATTAAAAAAAAATGAAGTTACGCATAAATACCATGTTTTTCTCATTTCTCACATATGACATATCAATACCTTTAGTTTTAAAATAATTTTTATAAATTAATTTTTAACTCTGAAAATTTCAGAAAATTTACATATGATAGAATATATTATTTTTTACACGCTGTAAAAATTTTAGATCGATCCGCATAACGGTTTAGGAATTACATCGTATTTATTCACTGATCGTAAAACAGAAAACTGCAGTTATCGGTCAACTTCTAGGACATATAATTTGGTATACCGATATCCAAATTGAGCAAACTCAGGTGTTTTTGATATCTAAATCGAATGATCTAGATTTTATTAGTTTTATAGTTTTACTGAAAACCCATCTAAGATAAAGAAAACTGCGTTACAATATTAAGTGACGGATCTGGACAGAATCTGTTCCGATTCGCACACTGTTTTTAAATTGGACATAACTCGAACACCCGATGTCCGTTTGTGACAAAATTTAGATGTGTAGATGCACCATTGATAGAACTATAATTTTCTGTATATTATATTACTTAGGAATGCATGAAACAACCTGATATAGGCTTTGCAATAGAATATATAGTTGCTGTCCAGAAATCTGAATTTCTGTTTTAAATGCTGATATTAAAATGATCATAACTAGAGATTCAGAAATCCAAATCATATGAGTCTTTGTTTTTTCGATAAGTTCATCGAAATACCTACAATTTTCTAATAATTTTCGTAACCTGAAACCCAATAGAAATTAACTCAAACTGCATTTTAAAAACCTGTGACGGTGCCGAATAGATTCTGATCTGTTTTGCGCGAAGATACGAAAACATATATATCTCTCAAACCGGTAGTCGTATTTAGGTGAAACTGGAACTCACTCATGCAAAACATTTAGAGCCATATCTCTGTTTATATTCCGCATTCGTTCAACTTGATTAATTAGTCGTACATAATATTTCTTTACAGCATTGTTTATGGTAGTTACTCGAATAATATACTTGACTCATTTCATATTATTCGAACATGTATACATATTTATCTTGATCATTAAATTGTTTTATGTATATAAAGACGATAACTAAATACTTGAGTTGTATTTTGAAAACTATACAAAAGTATTTTTACATAAAACCCCCTCAAGTTTTATAAATTACCCTAGCAATTATAGGACCTCGATTTACATTTCTACGGTCTGACTCGGGTTTGAGTCTGATCATAATCCGACTTGAATATGATTCAAGTACCATATAAATCTTCAATATTCCAATTCAAAATGAACACATGAATCCATGAATACAATTATCAATTTATACAACTTGACTGAACCGAACCATGGATATATATTCCTTTTACATGATTCTCAGTATTCCATTTACATGACTCTAAGGTTATAACCGTTTCCTGATATCATGGTTTCGGTCAGTCAGTCAATCAATCATACAACCAACACAATTTACAAGATAACAATACAAACAAGACATCGCGGGGTTTAAGGGGTAGATTGGTACGGAAGGTGTTAAAAGTGGCACGAGACGGTAAGATTAAGACACCTAACATGAATCCAATTGCCGTTGTTCCGGGTTGTATAACGGAGCCTTGTACTTCCATTTGCCCTGGTCTCTAGCATACTGAGACCCCTCTCGTATACACTGGCATCCTTCTGTACCAAGCTACAACAACAGCGTTAACACCATACTACAATAATATAACAATATAATACAACTGTAAAAGCCACCCTCTCCCTCTCTCACTTACTCTCTGTCTATCCTATTTCTCCTCTTACCTTTGGGACTTACCGAGCGATCTGTTCACTGACGACATTCTGTTCTCTCTTCTTTGAATGTCGTCAGGTGACTTGGACCCGGCAGAAGTAGAGCCAACAGAAGAAGACTTGGAGCAATTTGCGGAAGACCCAGCAGTATAATTTCATTGTACACTTTCTTTTCAGTACTTTCCTTTTCCTGTTATGCCACTGTTTAGGCATCTTTATTTCAGTTGTATTTTCCTTTCTATGTATTGTACAAAGAATGTTATTAAATAAAAGTTGCTGTTCTTTTATACTCTTGTCTCTTGTGTATTTATTTTATATTGCTTAGATACGCTTAGCGTATGTACTTCTGAGTACATACGTAGCGGGCCTCGTCGTGTCCACTTCGCCGTACACTGGGAAGCGGGGCGTGACAACAACTTTAAAAGCTATCTTCTTATTCTGTCTATTTCATTTCTCCCTTCTCTTTGGGGCTTACCGAGCAATCTGTTCGCTGACGACATTCTATTTCTTTCTTCTTTGAATGTCGCCAGGTGATTTGGACCCGTCAGAGATCGAGCCCACTGCTGAAGATTTGGATCAGTTCAGTGAAGACCCCGAGCTCTAGTCATTGTACACTTTCATTTCAGTACCTTTTTCATTTCTGTTATGCCATTGTTTATGCATTGCTTTATTTCCGCTGTATTTACTTTCCATGCATTGTACAGAAAGAATATTAATAAATAAAGTTGTTCTTCAGTTCATATCTTTTGTCTCTTGTGTATTTACTTTATATTGCTTAGATACTCTTAGCGTATTGTAAGTCTACGTTGCCCACCCCGGTGCTTGCGGGGAGGCGGAAAACGGAATAAAAATCGGATTTTTACTACTCTAGGCAACATGGACTAGACAAAGTCGGGATCTTTACTAAACAAAACTAACTAAAAGCTAACTAGAAAGTAGCTACAAGGAAGAATGGTTATACCTAGGGCTTTATGTCCTTCTCTCCTTGCTCCTTGGAGTGTAAGAAAGAGATCGCCTTGTCGCCTTCTCGAGTCGAAGAAGGATCCACCCGAAAGCCTCAACCTTTGGCTTCAACTTCAAGCTAGAAGTAACTAATGTGCTAGAAGTGCTAATCCTAGAACCCTAGATGAGAGTAAAGATTATCAAGAAGAGGTTTTTCTCAAGCTCAAGTGTTTCTCAACACATGAGAGAGGAGAGCTTGAGAGAGAGGAAGAGGAGGAGAGAGAAAGCATATAATAGAATGAGAGAATAATAAGCCATTCTTACATATATGTGTGAATTATTAAAAAATAGATAATTAGCTAGATAATTGTCATGGTTAATCAAGACTTGACCATTATCATTTCACATTAAATGAAAATTGCAAGGATCAAAGAGCATCTTTTATATGTAATGATGATGGTCAACATGTCAACTAAGGTCAATAAGTCAAGTATGGTCAAAATGTCAACAACCCTAACCAAGCACAATTATATATAGCTAATATCAATTAATTATAATACACACATAAGCATTAGGGTTAATAAAATGACAATGGTCATTAACCCTAATCAAAGTCCTCTCCCTCTGTCTCAAGCAACTGTGCATACGCACCCGTATTCGTGATCCGAGGAACACGAATACAAAGAGATAAAACCAATCCCAAATCATATACTAGGATCTGGCTTAAACCAAAGCCCGCTAGTATAAGCTGTCCGGACAGCAAACGTGCACAAGTGCGCGGATGTGAACGAACCCTGTCGCAAAACCATGCGACCTCTACTCATTTTGCCTAAAGGCGAATAGCTCTCTGTGTGGGACTCTAAAGACTCGACACTACGCTGGCAGTGGGTTTAACCACAGACCGCAAGCGGCACTAGCAGTACGTAACGGTCCCCAGGTAGATGCCGATAAGAAGACTGACGAGGTGACCCCATCTGAACTCCTACTGAGCCTGTATGTGACAGTCTCCGTACAGTCCGGTCTGTTCGTCTGATACATCGCATGGCGGGCCTAGGGGGCAGTGAACGTCAGTCCCCTAATAGCGGTACAAGTCGTGTCGGAGTGTAGCCCAGAACACCCTGCGATAATACTGGAAACCTACCAGTATATCTCGCTTGCCCTGGCCAGGGACTACTCGTGTAATGGCTCTCCTAGACACAGCGTGATGTCAACCCCCAATACCGGGAGAGACGAATCCTGTCTAACCGTCACCGCCTCCAAGTGCTTCGGGACTGCACCCAACTACTACCTGTTTGCACGAGTCCTTTGAGCCGTGGTAGGGTAGTAATCAAAGTACAGTGGGAACATACTCGAGGCGAAGTGACAGTGTCAAGTCAGCGGACTAAGCTGTACTCATGTCACCTGGGAACTGATAACTGACGATAGGTATAATACCAACCAACAGTTCCCGACGAGTCCTGTCCAGTGTACTCGTAACCTAACGAGCACCCGCATACTATCTCAAGTACGACGTACTGACGGCTGTGGGACAGACCGTCTCCCACGCTGGGATGAGAAGCGCATACGCTAGTCTACTCCGGAGTATCGATGCCCTGTCTCGATAGTCCAACGACTAGGGACCTGTATAAGGATGTGCTTATGGATTACCCAGCCCCCATGAGTGTGAGCGCCATCACAACGCTGGTAATCAAGCAAAGATTCTAAGGGCTCTACTAATATGTATATAAGCGATATGCTAAAAGAAACACATGCACATATTAAAGCAGAGACAAACCAAGTAGCATACTACCATTTCGAGCAAGATTGTATATACAACTGTGAATATCCCAAGCTTCCATCAAGTAATATACATACTAGTATGATACAGTAATGGCCTCTAGGGCATATACACTAACAATCTCCCACTTGCACTAAGGCCATGTACTGGCGTATCGAAGACCTATCATCTCGATCAGCCGCTCGAACTGAGTCTGGGGTAAGGCCTTCGTGAATGGATCTGCAGTGTTATCTTCTGAAGCAACCCTCCGTACCTCGATCTCCTGGCGATCCACGATCTCCCTGATCAGGTGATACCGCCTCAAAATGTGTCTGGATTTCTGATGGGACCTGGGTTCCTTCGCTAAAGCTATAGCCCCGTTGTTGTCGCAATACAGAGGTATTGGGTCAACAATGGACGGAACCACCTGAAGTTCTTTCAAGAACTTCCTCATCCAGACAGCTTCTTTTGCGGCATCAGATGCAGCGATGTATTCCGCTTCCATAGTCGAGTCTGCAACGGTTTCCTGTTTGGAGCTCTTCCAACACACCGCCCCTCCATTGAGGGTAAAGACAAAACCCGACATGGACTTGGAATCATCCTTGTCACTCTGGAAGCTGGAATCAGCAAAGGCCTCAATCTGGAGGTCTTTTCCGCCATACACCAAGAACATCTCCTTAGTCCTTCTCAGGTACTTGAGAATGTTCTTTACTGCTATCCAATGTTTCTCCCCAGGGTTTGACTGATACCTGCTTACCACACTCAGTGCATAAGCCACATCTGGTCTGGTACACAACATCGCATACATTATAGAGCCTACCGCAGAAGTGTAGGGTATAATAGACATGCGATCCCTCTCCAAATCAGTCTTGGGAGACATCTCTTTGGAGAGGGTGATCCCGTGACAAGCCGGTAGATTACCGCGCTTGGAATCTTCCATACTGAATCTTTTCAGTATGGTGTCGATGTACCTGGACTGTGATAGTCCTAAAATCCTCTTGGATCTGTCACGGTAGATCCGGATCCCCAGAATGTATGAGGCATCACCCAGGTCTTTCATGGAGAACCTGTGTGACAAGAACCCCTTGACAGATTGTAGCATAGGAATGTCATTTCCTATTAAGAGAATGTCATCCACGTATAAAACGAGGAATACTACAGTTCTCGCTACAAATCTACAATAGATGCATGGTTCATCTGGATTTTTGATAAAGCCAAATTCCTTGACCGTCTCATCAAAACAGATGTTCCAACTCCGCGATTCCTGCTTTAGTCTATAAATGGACTTAAGCAACTTGCACACCTTTCCGCTGCTCCCACTCTGAATGAAACCCTCTGGCTGGTCCATATAAACACACTTCTCTAAATGTCCATTTAGAAAAGTGGTCTTTACGTCCATCTGCCAAATTTCATAATCGTGGAAGGCAGCAATGGCAAGAAGGATCCGAATGGATTTCAGCATAGCTACTGGAGAAAAGGTTTCGTCATAGTTCAAACCAGGTCACTGACGAAAACCCTTTGCAACCAGTCTAGCTTTACAGGTCTCAACCTGTCCATCTACACCAATCTTCCTTTTGAAGATCCACTTGCATCCTACGGGTTTTACCCCATCTGGAGAATTGTCCAACGTCCATACTTTGTTGGTGTACATGGACTCCATTTCGGCCCGCATTGCATCCGGCCATTTTACCGAGTCGACGCTCTGAATGGCTTGCTGGAAGCTAGTAGGCTCATCACAATCTATGATGCAATCCTCTCTATCCCCGTCAATGAGAAAACCGTAGTATCTCTCGGGCGGATGAGACTGCCTACTACTTCTGCGGAGTGGCGTGGGAATGTCCTGATCTTTCGAACCCTCTGGTTCTACCAAGCTTTCAGTAATAGCTCGTGGTTCTGGAATTTCTTCCAGTTCTACTGTGCTCCCACTTATTTCTCTTTCTATGAACTGGTGTTCAAGAAAGTGGGCATGGCGAGAAACAAAAACCTTTTGTTCCTCTTCGCAATAGAAGAAATATCCCTTGGAGTTCTTTGGATATCCCACAAACTTTCACTGTACTGAGCGTGCCTCGAGCTTGTCCGCATGCTGCTTTTTTACAAAAGCTGGACATCCCCATGTCTTAATGTGATTAAGATAGGGTCTCTTCCCACACCACATCTGATATGGTGTAGTAGGCACAGTCTTAGTTGGAACTCGGTTCAAAAGGTATGCAGCTGATTCTAGCGCATATCCCCAGAACGATCGCGGCAACCCAGCGTTACTCATTATGGACCGTACCATATCCAATTGGGTTCGGTTCCGTCTCTCCGATACACCGTTATGTTGCGGAGTGTATGGAGGAGTAAGCTGAGAGAGAATTCCATTCTCTTTTAAGTAACCCAGGAACTCGGCACTCAAGTATTCACCACCTCGATCAGATCTCAGTGCCTTGATACTTTTGCCTGTTTGTTTTTCTACTTCATTCTTATATTCTTGAAATTTTTCAAAAGCCTCGGATTTATGTTTCATTAAGAAAACATAACCGTACCTTGAAAAGTCATCCGTAAAAGTAATGAAGTAAGAATAACCGCTTCGTGCATTTGTAGACATTGGACCGCACACGTCGCTGTGTACGAGTCCCAAGAGCTCGCTCGCTCTTACTCCGTGTCCAGTGAACGGAGTCTTTGTCATCTTTCCTTTGAGACAGGATTGACAAGTTGCATACAATTGATATTCGAACGGATCCAAATATCCATCTGCATGTAACTTAGTCAACCTTCTCTCATTGATGTGACCCAGTCTACAATGCCATAAGAAAGTTTTATTGATTTCTGGAGACTTTCTTTTGTGTGTATTCTGGACATTGAAAATCTGTGGTTGGTTCAATACGTATATACCGTTGTTTAATGTACCTGACCCAATCAAAACTTGATTAAAGTGAATGTTCACTACATTACTTACAAATGCAAATTCATAACCTTCTTTAGATAATAAAGATACAGAAATGATATTACAGGTTGCATTTGGTACATAATAACAACTACGCAAGACCAAAAAGTGTCCATCCGACAATCCCAGATGATAGTCCCCCACGGCCTCAGCATCCATGCTAGCACCGTTTGCAACTCTGAGGGTCATGTCACCTGCCTTCAAAACTCTACGCTTTCTCAACGTCTGCAAAGAATTACAGATATGAGATCCTGATCCGGTATCCAATACCCAGGATGTAGAGTTTATTGATAGACAGTTTTCAATAACATACACACCTGAAACTGAAGCCGCAACTTGCTTCAGATCCTGGGTTTTGGCCTTCCAAGCCTTGCAATCCTGTTTCCAGTGTCCACTTTTGTGACAGTAAAAGCACTCTTCTTTCCCCACAAGCTTCCCCGCTACCTTTGTTGCTTTTGCCTTTCCTTTTCCCTTCGTATCCACTTTACTGACACCGCCTCTTGGTTTGGCGGGGGCTTTCTTCTTCTTGCCCTTGGCTTTCGCCCTGGACCTAGAAGAGGAAGATCCTCCTACAAACAAAGTGGATGTCTCCCTACCTTTCTGTAGGGTGCCCTCTGCACTCCTCAGCATGTTGAGGAGCTCTGAAAGTTCAACTTCCTTTTCCTGTAAGTTGAAGTTCAGGATGAACTGGGCGTAAGTGGAAGGAAGGGACTGGAGAATCAAGTCCGTATAGAGTTCATTCTCCAACGTGGTCCCAAGTTCCGCGAGCTCCTCTATGTAGCCAATCATCTTAAGCACGTATTCCGCTACCGATGATCCGACGGCCAACCTTGCCGAAAACAACTTCTTCGACACTTCGTATCTGGCGATACGAGACTGCTCTCCATACAGTTCTTTTGTATGAAGAAATATGGACTCTAGGTCCATATTCTCGTGCCTCCTCTGATGTTCGTTGTCCATCGAGGTAAGTACGAGGCATTTGGCCTTCGCGCAATCTATTTCCCAGGTCTTACGGATTTCCCTATCCGCGACACTGGTTTTGGGACCTGGGACAGGGGGAGCTTTGGTGGTAAGGAGATACCCCAACTTGTCGTAAGTGATTGCCATCTTGATATTCCTGAGCCAATCTTTGTAGTTTGGCCCTGTCAGTATGTTTTTATCTAGTAATAACTTAAGTCCGGTCATGTCGAATGGTCGCTGCAATTAGGAGAGAGAAAGGAAACACTTTAGCATGATGCTCTTGCAAGTTTAGAATGGTTTTTAGTTTGTCTAAACAGGATGGCTCCCACTGTCTCTCGAATCCCTTCTCAAACCGTAAAGAAAGGATTAGTCGGGATCAATCTCATCGTACAATACTTGCTTAACCGTTCAGCCAGGCCAGTGTCGGTACTTCGAGGGAGGTTTTCCAACGCTTTCGCGAAGTTCCTTAATTAAGTAACCTCTTTTCCCTGTGGGCGTAGCCCCGCTAACACCTTTCTAGACACCTACTAGGTTTATAGCATTGATCGTTAAGTGAGAGTTTTCCCGAGGAGTAGCATATACTCACAGTAGGATCGGGATCCAAATATCATTGCGTGATAAAACCGAAGGAATCCTACCAGAATTATCACACTCCAAATGGTATGCAGCGCTAGCAAGTTTCAGTGCTTATGAAACTCCCGATGTGGATTTTTGTCCCATGCTCTTATGACCTTGACTTTGGCCAAAATATCATAAGTCACATGTCAAGTTCTACCCGTCATTCTCCTGGTTAATTTGGACCCACCCGTACCTACCTTTGACTTTGGCCAAAATGGCAACACGACTGTCCCAAACCAACGCATCTATTTATGCTGCACATGAATACCCAATAGCTACCAATCACTATGCCTTGACTTTGGCCAAAATACATAGCTTGAATACTTTTTGACCATTCATGTGGAATGACGGAGGGCTACGAATGGTTTTGGCGAAACCGTGAACGTAGTGAACTTGATATAATCGATGAACGAGATAGCTTTTAAAAGGAGTGGTTCAAGCTCCGCGTTTAAAAGTTTAGTTTTGAAAAGAACCGAGTGGTTTTCAAAGTGTTCCAATCGACTTTTACTTGGTTTATTTTCTTGCATTAGTTCTTTTAATGCGTCCCATCATTTAATCCTACCATTGCAGAAAACAACCAAAATATAACGTACGCTTATGCCATTCGCATTCGCCACGGGGCCCCGTCATCACCCGTTAGGTTACTTAACTAACGACAGAGCGGGGGCTGGGCTAGCGCGGCTGTAAAACATAAGCAACGCCTAAATAGTTATAGTATATAGATATATAGCAATGATAGACATTACAGATCACAGATGAATACATTGGATATACTAGGAATCCGCAATCCGTTCGAGCCTGCAACGAAAAGCGGATTACACGGTCGTGGTGAATAGCCAATACCCCACCCAAGACCCCTACGGGTGCGGCAAACTACCCGCCAAGTACCCGAAGCGAAGCAACCTCCCTCAACACCGTGAGTAGGCCACTCGGCACTTCGAGATACCCGGTAGTTTGTGCACCCCCTCCATGGGTCTATCCTAGGAGCAAAAACAGTAAAAAGAATTATACAATGATGGCTACAACCCCGACCCGGTTGTGCGGCCATACAAATAATAATACATCAATTTACATATTACACGAATGAAAGAAAAAGAAACACTCATCTCACATCCACCCCGGCTATTCTCCCGCGACAATCCAACGCATTCATATACACATACCATCAACAAACACAGATCACAGATATGTATAACCCCCACTAATCGACATATAGCGATTAGCCGACGTTCAATACATATAAACATCACAGATATAACCCATTAGTCAAAGTGTAGTGAAGTTCGATAAAAAATATGGATTTATAGGCCCCCAAAAACAAATTTCTTTTCTGGAAAACCTGGGCACAAATAAACCATCTTAAAAATCCCAAAACCATGTCAGAAGAACACTGCACCAAACTCGACCCTGAACCGAGTCAACTCGGCCGTGGTTGCGCGGCAATAGCTTGCTATTGTCGCGGAACCGCGGCGCGTTGAACGATTCACTGGATCGTTTTTGGTGGCTTTCTTCATAAAACCCTGAGATGATTTTTGACGTAAGATTTATTTTATTTTGAGCAGAAAAAATTTCAACAGAAAGTTAGGGTTTTGCGTTTTTAGTTTTGTGATTTTTTCCGATTGAACTTCCATACACTTTACTACCTAGCTAGTTTATGTTTAGTTAGGCTCTGATACCACTGTAAGTCCACGTTGCCCATCCCGGTGCTTGCGGGGAGGCGGAAAACGGAATAAAAATCGGATTTTTACTACTCTAGGCAACATGGACTAGACAAAGTCGGGATCTTTACTAAACAAAACTAACTAAAAGCTAACTAGAAAGTAGCTACAAGGAAGAATGGTTATAACTAGGGCTTTATGTTCTTCTCTCCTTGCTCCTTGGAGTGTAAGAAAGAGATCGCCTTGTCGCCTTCTCGAGTCGAAGAAGGATCCACCCGAAAGCCTCAACCTTTGGCTTCAACTTCAAGCTAGAAGTAACTAATGTGCTAGAAGTGCTAATCCTAGAACCCTAGATGAGAGTAAAGATTATCAAGAAGAGGTTTTTCTCAAGCTCAAGTGTTTCTCAACACATGAAAGGGGAGAGCTTGAGAGAGAGGAAGAGGAGGAGAGAGAAAGCATATGATAGAATGAGAGAATAATAAGCCATTCTCACATATATGTGTGAATTATTAAAAAATAGATAATTAGCTAGATAATTGTCATGGTTAATCAAGACTTGACCATTATCATTTCACATTAAATGAAAATTGCAAGGATCAAAGAGCATCTTTTATATGGAATGATGATGGTCAACATGTCAACTAAGGTCAACAAGTCAAGTATGGTCAAAATGTCAACAACCCTAACCATGCACAATTATATATAGCTAATATCAATTAATTATAATACACACATAAGCATTAAGGTTAATAAAATGACAATGGTCATTAACCCTAATCAAAGTCCTCTCCCTCTGTCTCAAGCAACTGTGCATACGCACCCGTATTCGTGATCCGAGGAACATGAATACAAAGAGATAAAACCAATCCCAAATCATATACTAGGATCTGGCTTAAACCAAAGCCCGCTAGTATAAGCTGTCCGGACAGCAAACGTGCACAAGTGCGCGGATGTGAACGAACCCTGTCGCAAAACCATGCGACCCCTACTCATTTTGCCTAAAGGCGAATAGCTCTCTGTGTGGGACTCTAAAGACTCGACACTACGCTGGCAGTGGGTTTAACCACAGACCGCAAGCGGCACTAGCAGTACGTAACGGTCCCCAGGTAGATGCCGATAAGAAGACTGACGAGGTGACCCCATCTGAACTCCTACTGAGCCTGTATGTGACAGTCTCCGTACAGTCCGGTCTGTTCGTCTGATACATCGTATGGCGGGCCTAGGGGGGCGGTGAACGTCAGTCCCCTAATAGCGGTACAAGTCGTGTCGGAGTGTAGCCCAGAACACCCTGCGATAATACTGGAAACCTACCAGTATATCTCGCTTGCCCTGGTCAGGGACTACTCGTGTAATGGCTCTCCTAGACACAGCGCGATGTCAACCCCCAATACCGGGAGAGACGAATCCTGTCTAACCGTCACCGCCTCCAAGTGCTTCGGGACTGCACCCAATTACTACCTGTTTGCACGAGTCCTTTGAGCCGTGGTAGGGTAGTAATCAAAGTACAGTGGGAACACACTCGAGGCGAAGTGACAGTGTCAAGTCAGCGGACTAAGCTGTACTCATGTCACCTGGGAACTGATAACTGACGATAGGTATAATACCAACCAACAGTTCCCGACGAGTCCTGTCCAGTGTACTCGTAACCTAACGAGCACCCGCATACTATCTCAAGTACGACGTACTGACGGCTGTGGGACAGACCGTCTCCCACGCTGGGATGAGAAGCGCATACGCTAGTCTACTCCGGAGTATCGATGCCCTGTCTCGATAGTCCAACGACTAGGGACCTGTATAAGGATGTGCTTATGGATTACCCAGCCCCCACGAGTGTGAGCGCCATCACAATGCTGGTAATCAAGCAAAGATTCTAAGGGCTCTACTAATATGTATATAAGCGATATGCTAAAAGAAACACATGCACATATTAAAGCAGAGACAAACCAAGTAGCATACTACCATTTCGAGCAAGATTGTATATACAACTGTGAATATCCCAAGCTTCCATCAAGTAATATACATACTAGTATGATACAGTAATGGCCTCTAGGGCATATACACTAACACGTATTTACTTCACAGTAAATACGTAGCGGCCTCGTCGCGTCCCCTTCGCCGTACACCGGGAAGCGGGGCGTGACAGGTTTTGTTGGTGGCCCATGCAGGTCTGAGCTGTATGAAACCCTATTATGCAGTTCTGTTCTGGGTGAACAACCTAAGCAATATAACACAAGAACCAGCAACTAAAACATTCTTTACAATTCATGTTCCTTGAATCTTACAATTTCATATTCCTTGAATTTTATCATTTCATGTACTTGAATCTATCCTAACCCAAATTTTTCTTCAAGGTTATAGATTCCCCGAACCATACCAGCACCAATGTCAATAACACACCTCCACCACTACCACTCACACCTGCCGTTCCTGCTCTACTCAACGAGCAAACGGTTCTGCTTGAGGCAATCCGCAGCCTCCTAGAGGGACAGCAGCAGCTCTTGAACCGTCCCGAGGCTGAAGCACCTGGGGTGAAGCAATTCAGAGTTTTACATCCCAAACAGTTCTCAGGAAAGGGGAGCCCACTGGAAGCTGAGGAATGGGCTCAGAGCATAGAAGATGATCTGGCAGCGGCGCAAGTGCCGGATATACCTTGGGTTCGTGTGGCAAAATTACAGCTCATGGACAATGCACGGAACTGGTGGAAGGCGGAAGAAAGCCGTCTTGATCAACCCATCGAATGGAAGACTTTTCGCGATAGGTTCGACGCGAAATACTTCCCTGTGACTGCCAGGTTTGCCATGGAACAGCAGTTCATTCATCTACAACAAGGTTCTATGTGGGTCAAGTCAGTAGATGAGTATGACGCTGAGTTCACCATGCTCAGTCGATTTGCGGCACACCTGATACCGACGGATGAGATCAGAGCCCGTTGATTTCAACAAGGCTTGGACACGGAAATCCAGGCTGCACTAGCCACAGGGAAATTTCCGACTCATGAAAATGCTCTGGAAGCTGCCCGCAGTTATGAGGCAGCGATAAAGTCAAGGGGCAGACCTCAGTCTGCAGGAGTGAAACGCCCTGCCACTCAAATGGCAGGAGGGGCCTCTTCAAGGCCAGCTGTTGAACTCAGAAGACTGGAAGAAGCCAAGGATCAGCTAAGACCCGATTTTTGCTTTTATTGCAAGAGAGAAGGATACTTGTGGAAGGACTGTAGGCGCGCAAAAGGCCTATGCTTGGTTTGTGGCGCGTCCAATCACGGAATTGGAAATTGTCCTTATAAACGCAACCCAGCACACACACCCGTCAACTACCCACAGCAGGCAGCTATCCAGGCTCCTGCAACTCGTCCTGCACTCCCAGCACCACCTCCACGTGGATTTCCTGCACAGCCAAATCGCCAATTCCATCAGGCACTGAGAAACATGCCTCGAGTACAGGGGAATATGCCTCCAGCTAGGAGGAACGTGCCATGGCGACAGGCTTACACATTAGCAGCCATAGAAGCCAAGACAGTTGACTAAAGTAACACTAGTAAGACTCTTTCACATTTTTAAACACTTGCACCGCCTTGTTATTTTTCATACACTGTTAGTAATTTAGTCACCAAACTTTCCTTAAATCTGTTACACTTTCCTTTTAAAAATTTCGAGGACGAAATTTTTATAAGGAGGGTAGAATGTAACAACCCTAATTTTCCTATACAAAATTTTCAAATATTTTTTTATTAATCCTTAAGGGGTATTTTAGCCTAAGCACAAGATATAAGTAATTATCTTGCTTTTTAATTACAAGTTAAAAGAATGTAACAACTCCATTTTTAGTGTACAAAATTTGCTTAAAAATTAATGTATATTTGGGATATTTATATTTTTTGTAACTATTTTAAGTAATTAAATAGCTCCATAATTACAAGAAAGAGCTTGTAGCTCATTGGTAATACTTTGCACTACTGAACCAAGCCACCAGAGTTCAAATCCCATGCCCCATATTATTTTTAATATTATTTTGTTTTGAAACCTTTAGAATACCAAGGGTTTACACGTGCATATCTCACAAAAACCCCACAACACCCAAAAATGTAACATTGCCAGAGGTTAGATGAACCGTCGGGGGGGATCCCGGCCGCCTGACTCGGCCGGGAATCATCCAAATCGACCCCGACTCAGCCGACTTAGTCCTCCGACCGAGTCACGGCCGAGTCACGGCCGAGTCGGCCGATTCCGGCGACAACCCCAACATGAAAATTGTGTCTTTTCACATTCCCTATACACCTGCAAAATTTTAGCCTCAGACCATTTCCAGAACTCTTTTAAAACCCCAATTACTCCACTTTTAATACATTTTTAATACATTTTATCACATTTTTCATTTTAACCTTTCATCTACCCTAACCCTATAAATACCACCCCTACCCTCTACCCTCCCCCCAAAACTCTGAGCCAACTCTCTAAAATTCTCAAGAGATCCTGTGTACTTTGAAAACGAGCACGAAGCGAAGCTACGGCGAAATTCCCGATGAACTTCCGGCTATCGTTCTAGGAGCTCTCGGCAACGAAGCGACGTACCGGCGATCCCTCTCCTTCCATCTCACTCTCATTATTTTCCAAAACACGTAAGTCCCATTTTCTATCTCTCTTTTCTATTCAAAAAATACGGATTTACAAAACCCGACGGAATCGGAACAAATCCAATTTCCGCTTCGGTTTCTTCATAAAACTCCACTTCTCGTTAATACAATTATGCTTAAACTCTCTTATATTGACTATTAAACACTAATCAACCAAATTGATCAAGTTTCATTTCATAAAATAATGGCTATTTCAATTTATCGTATTTTTCACTTAAATACCACATTGTTTCAATCCTATATTTAACTCCATTAAACTTGCTATACCTTTAAGTAGATCGCGAGGTAACGACCTACCTCCTCACACACTCATATGCAACATAACACGATTCGAGAACTTAGAATACGGGAAAACAAACATTTTCATTTGAATACCATTTACTTAATAAAACCATTTCTAAAAGATTTAGTATTGATACATCTTTATAAATAAATACCACTTATTATGAAAATAGGATAAGGTTGTGCGCATCAGTCGTTTATCTAAACCTGACTTTGTGGTGTCTAGGCTAGGCAAGTGAGAAAGATAACTTTAAAAGGCCCGTCTCACGGTGACTCATGAGCGGATCCCTCCTTTCTTCATTTGTACTTACCTGGCCACAATTGGCGGTGAAGATGCGATTTGAGATATCTCACAATTTGTCGCTTTGGACCAGTTAGGAGCAGTCTAGTTGACTTAGAATACCCCAGAACATAGAATACGGGAAAAACGACACTTTTTCATTTAAATACCATAATTAATAAAACCGTTTTCCTTAATGATTAGTATTTATACAAATCTTTGCAAAGCGCCGCTACAACCCATTTGGGGAACCCGTTCGGGAAGGTGCGGATTATCGCACATTCTCGGGCTTAGTAGTGCGAGATTCAGACCTCCGCAAGGAGCATTCGGTCTCGAAAGATTTAAATTACAACATCTTAAGAAAACGAGATTTCTAGAATATTATAGATATATACAAAAATTATTTTCATATAAATATATGTATATGCAATATAAACATATCTATTTTTGAAGTATTATAAATATTCCACCTTTTCTACAATATCACAAGAATCAATTTTACACTAAAATACCATGAATTCCATACAAATCAATATTACAAATAAATACTGTTCCCCTCCGAATGGCGGCCAAGACATGGACGTCTTGCCTGAGATTCGGGGCAGATGCTATTTGGTTTTATCTGTCTACCTCTCCGAAGATGCCAAGTTGATTTATGGCACCGTGTATCGGAGGTTTAGACGGATGCGGCCGATGTAGCAGACTTCGTCAGATTCCCCCTCGCTCGAGGGTTTTTTGATTGTGGGGACGCTCTTCCCTGCAAGCGCAAGCCCCTGCAGTTAATTATGCTACCGCATCGCGGTAACAATTTTCTCCTTCTCCAGAATTTCACTTCGTGTCGTGGGTGTTTGTTTTGTTTGTGGTTGCCCGTGGATTGTATACGGAGACTAATTTATGTCGTCGTCCGTAGGACGTGGATTAGTCCAAATCCGTATTTTTTTAGATTTGGGTTTGGGGTTTTGGTTTAAGGATACGTTAGCCATATTTGAGGCTAAGATCAACTTAAACGTTTGTTAAGAATACGTTAGTCTAATTTCCAGACTAAGATCAACTTAACGGGATCGTTTAGATCCGACAAAAGAGCATTTGGGCTCTATTGTTCCAGTTTAGAGACATAGTGGTCCAACATTCCCATTTTGGGGACGAATATTGGTTTAAGGACGCATTAGTCCATGAGTTTAAGGACCCCACAGTCCGTATTACCAGTTTAGGGACATGGTGGTCCATTGAATATATGGCCGTCGGGACCCGTCACCTCTCTGACGACGTTGAAGGATTACAACGACAGATATCAGAGGAATTCAGAGATGTACCCTTGAACCAAAATTGGTTGGGAGATCTATAGTCCAATTTGGGACTAAAGTCTGTTTGAAGGTTTTGGTTTAAGGATACGTTAGCCATATTTGAGGCTAAGATCAACTTAAACGTTTGTTAAGGATACGTTAGTCTGATTTGAGACTAAGATCAACTTAACAGGATCGTTTAGATCCGAGAAAAGAGCATTTGGGCTCTATTGTTCCAATTTAGGGACATAGTGGTCCATTGAATGTATGGCCGTCGGGACCCGTCACCTCTCTGACGACGTTGAAGGATTACAACGACAGATATCAGAGGAGTTCGGAGATGTACCCTCGAACCGGATGTAAATTGATTTGAAAAAGCAGTTGTGCTCGGTTCAATTTAATTTGAGGACTTACGGCCAGAATTGGGTTAAGTCCATTTGAAAATGTTTAACATTTTATTTGGCCTGTTAGGCCTTTGCTTGGGCTCTGCCCTTTTATTAATGCATTGCATTTTTTATTTAGGCCTATTAGACCTTTAATTGGGCTCTGCCCTTTAATAATGCATAGCATTTTTTATTTTGGTCTGATAGACCTTTTTATTGGGCTCTGCCCTTTTAATAATGCATTACATTTAATGTTCTGACAGTGCCCTACGTGGCTTGTCAGGCACTTTGCGCCAATTGAGGAGCGCAAGGCGCAAACTCATGTGGGGGTGACACGTGTCACACTCTGGTGAGCGCAAGTCTGTTAGCGCAGTGCGCTGCGCCAGTGCGCTGCTGACACGTGGCGCGCTCTGATGACTTACGCCAATTTAAGAGAGCAGTGCTATGTTTTAGAAGCGTAAGGCGCGGTTTGTTCTGGGGCCGACACTTGGGGCTCCCTGGTGGCTTGCGCCAATCTAAGGAGCGCAACAGTGCAGATTTCAAAAGTGCAAGGCACTGTTTAATATCTTGATCAAGTTTAGATCAAAGAAAACAAGTTTTTCTTGTTTCCAGAGAGATTCTACCTCAAATTTCAAGAACCAGCGGTTCATCAAAAAGGCAATGCCTTTTGATAGATCGAAAGATCTAATAAAGAAGTAAAATTACTTCTTTTTATTATTATATTTTTTATTGAGGATCTTTGATCTTGTTCTTAGATCATTGATCTTTTTAGAAGAACTTCTTCTTTTTTCCAAAGATTTAACCTTTTTTTTTCTTTTTCTCTGAATTCTTCTCAAAGTTTTAGAGGAGGTCTCTGTTTCTCTATTTCTGTATGTCAAATGTCTTTTAGACTTGGAGTCTAGGGGCCTTTATATAGGGCCAATTAGTTTGTTAGGTTGGTTACAGAGATCTTTCTCTGGTTGATTTGGGGAAATTTCCCCATCGTTGGATCTTTGATCTTAGGGCTTCTGTTTTACAGAAGGCAATCTTCTTGTTTTTAACAAAATTGAGAAAGATCTTTCTAGAATTTTATTGTTAAATTCTGGTACAGTTGGCGCAAGCGCACCTGCGCTGACACGTGTCGCGCAGCGCAGAGCGCAAGTCAGCTGAAGCGTTGCTTCTTTATTTTAAAATTTGAATTTTATTATCTTTTTAAAACAGAGCCTTGCTCTGATTGGGGGAAACAGAAGTGTTGCTTCATTTCCCGTCTTGGGATTTGAACAGAGCTTTGCTCTGAAAGGGAGATTTTCTCCTTTATTATTTATTTATTTATTTATTTATTTATTTATTTTTTCTTTTTATTGTTATTATTTTATAAGGAGCGGGTTTTGAGCCAAAATTTTGGCAGGAACAAATGCCCCCCACTACTTTGCCCACGTAAGTATGTACGTGGGTGAAGTAGTGCAAAGTTATGAGTAGCCATGGAATCGAGGGCTTAGGAGACAAGTTTAGGGTCCTTGTAGCTTAATACTTTTCAACTTTATGAGCCGTGAGGGTCTCACAAAGACTTTTCTCCCTACAGATCGAGAGGATCTCGTAGGTGTATTTTCTCCTTAGGGGTCGTGAGGACTCTTAAGTGCGTTTTCTCTTGAGAGTCGTAAGGATCTCACAAGAGAATTTTTCCCGCTTATAAGTCGAGAGGACCCGTAAGCGGTTGTTTCCCTCCTTGTCGAGATTCGACTTTGGAGAGTGTGACCCGTGGATAGTATGCAAGAGACCATTTTGGATCGACTTGCAGGGCCCCAGTGCTTAGGAAACAGGTTTTTTAATCCCCGCTGCCTAAGGCTTTGCCTTACGAGTCGAGACGAATCGAGAAGTTCTCGCAAGGATATCCTAACATCACAGTTAACCTCTGCTCTTTACGACAGAGGTCCGTTAGGGTCTGTGGTACTTAGGGTTTTGTCCGTCGTACCGTCGCGTTGGCTGATGTATTCCTCGATAGGCAATCTTGCTGTTCGAGTAGCCTTGCGAATGTCGTGTCTCCGATCCCTTCTGGGGCTGGACAAGACGTCTTCAAGCAATCCTCCTAGGCAGTTTGACCGTCGGAAGAGCAAGCGTTAGGAATTTTGCCATGCCGATTTTTACTTGAGGTTAGGCTCATTTTGGAGAGACCCGATGAGTCATAACCACTCCGCGCTGGTGTGGGATGATCTCCGTTAGTCTTTCAGGCTTTATATGACTTACCGTTAAGACCCTGAAGTTAGAAATTTGGCCTTTGCTTCGTTTGCTGGCATTGTGTCCTCTATATCGAGACGAATGTCGCGGTTGTCTCTAGGTTGCTGGTGAACCGTCGAGGTTTGGAACCAGGGATTTTGTCACGCCCCGCTTCCCAAAGTACGCTAAAGTGGGCACGTGACATAGCCAACCATGCTACCTGTGGATAGGAAAAATCCTTCCACAGTCACATTACGGTTGTGGAGATATTAAGAACAGGAAAGTAAACTAACTACCTAGTACATGTTCATAAGCCAGAGTAAAAGAGTCAAGAGATAACAATATGCGGAAGCCAAAAGATACAATAAATGAAACACCTGGAGTAAAACTACGTACCAACAGGAACCTCACAGCTCGTCTAACAGCGGCAAAACTCCTAATCAGTCTGCAGCAAAGTAGAAGAATCCGGGCATGCAAAACCCAGATGTCAACGCTTCAAGTCATCAAGTAATAACATAATAAACAGGCAATGCAAATATAAACATGAATAAAGCAAGGGTAACAATAATATGAATCAGGGCAGTGCAGGGTAGTGTGCAGTGGGTAAACTAAACTGTGCTATCAGGTTCTCTGTTCTAAAGTCTTTGAAACCAAATTGATGAATCATCGATGTAACTCAACAGTATCCCGTACATACCCGGGACCACGGCCACAATATTCTCGGCTGCAGCCAAGACATGCCGCTAGGCACAAAACAGGAATGTGTACACTCGATAGTATCCCGTACATACCCGGGACCACGGCCACAATATTCTCGACTGAAACCGAGACATGCCGCTAGGCACAAAACAGGAATGTGTACACTCAGGACAGGTAGTGAACTGTTGAGTTACAAGTCAGGTTTCACCTTTGATTTCCCCATACCCCCAAGTTATGTATGTAAGTCAAGTCAGGTATCCCGAAGTCAAGAAACTAATGCCAACACAGGATCAGATAAACAGGTTTGTCTGGATAGACAACAGGAACGGTCCATGGGGACTACATGTCAGGTTTGTTGGCATTAGACACAAGATCAGGTAACGGATCAGGTCATGGTACATCAGGTCAAGTCAAGCAGTGTACGGTACTAAGTCGGGTCAATCAATATGCAGGTAGCAAGACAGGTCAAGAACAAGCGATATCATAGGTGTACTCACAATCAGTTATATAATCAAGCATGGGTATCAACAACATGATATAAGCAATGAATTAAGCAATAGGCAAATTCATTCAATTTGCAATACAGTTATCAATTGTGTCACAGAGATGGTTTCAACAACATAAGAATGCAGTAAGACAATTATAGCCTTTTAATCATGTTAACAAGTTTAAGCACTTTAGAGGTGCAATGATTTATATAAAAGTTCAATACAACTATTACAGGTTAAAATGCATACGAGTGTCCGAATGGAACAAAACTATAGAGATAAATGCCATAAGCTATGTCAATATTAAAAATGTGATTAAACAGGTAAATGTGGTTATTAGGTTCAAATGCAAACTGTAGCTTCCAAGTTTAAATATAAAATGATATATAGCAATATTGTACACGAAAATGAGAAATGATCATACCAAAGTTAAATTTACAGGTTTAGGGTGTCATTAATTATAAGTAAATATTGATTAGCATGTAGCAAGGGTTACTTACCTTGACGGGTCGCGAACCGGGAATACGGAACGATAAACGTCGGTGGGGAAAACTCGCGACAGGCGCACGGTTCACGGAATGAATCCAAACGACGAACAGTGGAACCACACGGGTCGGGGTACCTCGCTGGAACGTCGGGACGCGTCGTCGGCACAGCCGGATTCCGGCGAGATCAAAAACAGCGAATGTTAAGAGTTGCAATCAAGAAAAGAAAGGGAAAATAAAGAAGAAAGGGAAGAAGTAGAAGGAGGAAGGGAAGATATTGCTTACTGGGTTGCAGAGGGTGTGATGGTGGTGAGATTGACGGCGGTGAGAGTGCCGGCGAAGAGTTCTCCAGCGGTTCAGGGTTAGGGCTCGGGTAGGTAACTGGTGTAGGGAAAATGGAGAAAGGAGAGGAAGAGAAGATGGACGGGGGTGTTGGAGTGTGCAGGGGGTGAGAAGGGTGAAGGTGGTGGTGCGGATGGCGACGACGAGAGACCGCCGGCGAGGTTTCGAGGGTGCAGGCGTTGGCTCGGGCACACGAAAGAAGAAGGAGGAGGTGGCGAGGAGAGGGAGGCTCGGTTGAGGGCGAGGAGACGACGAGCCCGGTGGTGGTGGTGTCGGCGTTGGGGCTGCGGCGGCGAGGGAGACGGCGGCGGTAGGGTTCGCGCGAGGGTTGGGTTCTGCGTTTGAAAAAGAAAAGGAGGATGAGGGAAAAGTATATATATATATATGAGAGAGAGAGATTTATGGGGGGAGAGAGAAAGTGGAGAGAGATAGAGAGAGATACGGGGGAGAGAGAGTGGATATATGGGGAAGAGAGAGAGAGAGATACGGGAGAGAGAGAGAGAGAGAGAGAGAGAGAGAGAGAGATGGAAGGTGGGGCCCACGGGAAAATTTAATGGATTGTGATTGGTTGGGGTAAAATTCTGGTTAAGGAAAAGATTTAAGATTATAAAAAAAATATTGTTTAAGGTTAAAATATATCGACGGTTTAAAATATTAAAATTTGGGATTTTGGTGCAAAGTAAAACATTTCCAAATCGCGCCCGGGTCGGGTCCAAAAATTTGAAATTGAAATAATAGAATTTTAAGCGGAATCCAAAAGTGAAAATGGAGTATTTTATGATCAAAAAGCATACCCCTAAAACGGACACACGTACGTGCATGTAGCCATCCAAACTCGCCCGTTTCACTGAACGGGACGAGAACACGATGCACGGACGCTACAGCAGGGTTAGGGGTGTCAAGTAGGCCAAGATGAATATTTTTAATTTTATTTTAGATACCAAAATTGTTATATGCAGAAATGAATTTGCCGGGTAAAATTTATAGTAAGTAACAATCAAGCAAGATGAATGAAATGAGTGCCACACCATGTTCAAACGGTAACAGAAATTAGTAGCATTGGGCTCGGGTGTTACAGATTTTGCCGTTACTCCTTTTGATGATGTTGCGTCTGCTGTGTCGAGACGAACGTCGAGATGGTGACTACTCCGCACTGGTGCGAGATAATCTCCAATTGTCTTTCAGGTTTTATATGAGTTACCGTCAAGACCCTGAAGCTAGGAATTTGGCCTTCGCTTCATTTGCTGGCATTGCGTTCGCTGTATTGAGACGAATGTCGTGGTTGTCTCTAGGTTGCTTGTGAACCGTCGAGGTTTGGAACCAGGGATTTTGCCGTAGCTTCACTTTACTGACCATGGGGTCTTTTGTTGACGTTGCATCTACATTCTGCTGGACCGTGAAGAAACGCCGTTGTTGATTCTTAGGCTGCAGATATTGTCGTTAAGATTTGGAACTAGGGACTATGCTGTGGCTCCGTTTCGTTGCGACTCTGAGGTCGGTTGTTGACGTCATGTCTGCATCTGGTTGGAATGAGGAGAAACGCCGTTGGTGATCTCTAAGTTGTCGATATCGACGTTGAGACCCTGAAGCTAGGGATTTTCTTTTGCTTCGTTTGTTGACATTGTGTCTGCAATATTGTGACAAACGTCGAGGTTGTCTCTAGGTTGGCTATGAACCGTCGAGATTTGGCTTCGCTTTCTGGTAGAGCCTGTTGAGAAGGTACGGTTCTCTCTTTGTTGGTGCCTCTGGATTGTATACAGGGATCGATGTGATCTCACCTGTAGGGTAAAAAGTTTCATTCTTTCATCATCATTTTTTTTATTCTTTCCGCGATGCTCTATCATTTCAGCTTTTATATCGTGAAGGTTGCAATTGCCCAATCATTTCGGCTATTTTTCGCGGTGCCCTATCATTTCGGCTATTTTTCTTTTTACTCGCTGCTTTTTATTGCGAGTTGCCCAATCATTTCGGCTATTTATTTTATTTTCACTCGCTGCTTTTTATTGCGAGTTGCCCAATCATTTCGGCTATTTATTTTATTTTCACTCGCTGCTTTTTATTGCGAGTTGCCCAATCATTTCGGCTATTTTGTATGCATACATTTTTACTTACTGATTTCGTTGCAAGCTGCCCCATCATTTCGGCTATTTCATATGCATTTTTAGCTTGCTGATTTTTTTCTCACGAGTGTGGAACTTGGAATCTGGTGCCAATCTCAGCATCAGCATCGCTACAACTGGAATATTGTCAGGAACGAATCATCATTTGCCATGAAAGGACTTAGAATTTGATACCGGTTTAGGCATCAGTATCGCTACAACTGGAATATTGCCAGGAGCGAATCATCATTTGCTTTTATCGATGTCGAACAAAGGTGGCTTAGTAAACAGGGTTAGGATCCTGTCGGCTAAGGCTTTTGACTTTATGAGCCGTAAGGGTCTCACAAAGGTATTTCTCCCTACAAGTCGTGAGGATCTCGTAGGTGTGTTTTTTTCTTAGGAATCGTGGGGATTCCTAAGTGTATGTTCTCTTATAAGTCGTAAGGATCTTACAAGAGTGTTTTCTTCTTATAAGTCGAGGGGACTCACAAGGGTTGTTCATCATATGGACATATCCCTAGTCACGGATGGGACCTTGTTAGGGAAATGTTTATTCGGGCCTGTGGATTGTATACAAGGGTCAGTATCGAACCGCTTGTAGGGCCATATCGAAGGTTGTGGGGGGGGGGGTTGCTTAAGAACAGGTTCAGGTCTCTGTAACTTAAGACTTTCAAATTTTATGAGCCGTGAGGGTCCTATAAGAGAGTTCTCCTTACGAGTTGTGAGGATCTCGCCAGTGTAATTTCTCCTTAGGAATCGTGAGGATTCCTAAGTGTATTGCTTCCTTGTGAGTCGTAAGGATCTCACGCAGGTGGTTTCTCCTCACAAGGTCGTGAGGACCCTGTAAGTGTTTTTAACGAGGTTGCGCCCTTTCAGGTTTTCACAAATACTCACCCGTAACCCTGCTGTTTTTACTCACGGATCCCTTTCGGGGTTTCATCCGTGCCCATTTTGTTTATGGACATACCGTTTTTCTTCTTCTTCTTTTTTATTTATTTTTCTAACGAGCTTGCGCCCTTTCAGGTGTTCACAAACACTCGCCGGTAGCCCTGCTGTTTTTTACTCACGGAACCCTTTCGGGTTTTCATCCGTGCCCATTTTGCTTATGGACATACCGTTTTCTTTCTTTCTTTCTTTTAATTTTTTTAATATATTTTTTACTTCGGGATGCTGCTATCTGCCGTAGCTTCTTGACATCTCGGGCAACAGCTAGTTTTAGGACATAGTGGTCCGTTGTTAGTTTAAGGATGTTTCGGTCCACCGTCGCCGTATTTGAGGCGAATCTCTAGTTTACTGACTCTTCGGTCTATGGGGCTTTCCCTATGAATGAGCATGATGCCCCCGGCATATCCATCTTTCTAGGAGCATGAGGCTGTGGCGGGCTCACCTTCCAGTTTTCGGATAGCCAGAACTTGCCCTGTTGGTATTGGTCTTCAACTCAATTTTTGAAGACGTAGCAGTTTTCAATCGGATGGCCCAATACTTGGTGGTAAGGGCAGTAATTAGGATTGTTGACATCATTCAGTTGTAGCTGGTGTTTTGGCTCCGGTAGAGTGATAAGCCTGTTGTGCACTGCTAATTCGAACAGCCTCCTTGTTTCATCTCGGGGAAATGAGTAAGGACGTTTCAACCTCTCATAGAGGGGCTGCCGCTTGTTGTTTTGGCGAACAACCGGTCTAGGGCCACTCGATTGTTGTTGAGCGTTGTAACAACTCCAATTTTTGTATACCTAAATTTGATTTAAATTTGAAGTATACTTGGAGTATTAATGTTGCTGATAACACTTTAAGTATCTATTTCCCTACAATAATTACAAGAAGGAGCTTGTAGCTCATTGGTAATACCCTGCACTGCTGAACCAAGCCACCAGAGTTTGAATCCCATGCCACACATATTTTTATATCATTTTGTTTTAACTTTTTTTGGGAAGGTCAACAGTCAAACAGCCTTAACTCTCAAAATTAATACTGCACATAAAAAGTTAAGTATACCAAAAATCCCCCCATGGAATTACCCACCCAACGGTGTCCCGACTCGGCCGAGTCGGCCGGCGCCGCCTGCCGGACTCGGCCGACCGGCCGAGTCGTCAACACGGAATTTTTCCGTGTTGACTTGGTCAACCCCCCTGTATACTTTATTTTTCCAGAACAGTTATCAAATTATCATTAAACCTCTTTTATTCCAAAATTTAATGAATTTTAATGTTTTTCTTAATTATTTTTATATATTTTTTAATCAAAACCCTAACCCTAGCCTAGCCTTATATAAACACCCCTACCCTCTACCATTTCACCCTACAATTCTAAGTCCACTCTCTAAAATTCTCGAGAGAACTCGGTACGTTAGAAAAAGAGCTAAAGGCGAAGCGCTGCCGAAACCGACGATGAATTCCGGCAACCGTACTAGGATCTTTCACGACGTTTCGACGCACCGACAACCACTACTTTCTTAGCCTCCCTAGCTTGTCCAAACTTGTAAGTCCCACTCTTTCTATCTTCCTTTTCTTTGAAAGAAAATACGACTTTATGAAACCCGACGGAAATCGGAACAAACCGATTTCCGATTCGGTTTTTCTACAAAATCTCACTTGTCACCAATTCCTTAATACCTAAACATATTCATGATGACTATTATTCACATAAAAATCAATTTAGACAAAGTTTCTTACATGAAATGATAACTTTCTTGTAATATCGTATTCTTTTCACAATAATACCATGAAGTTTATTTTTCTTCTTCTAATCAGTTCCCTCATTCCTAAATATGTTCATCTTGATCACTAAACTTGTAGAAATCAATTTGAATGAGTTTTCACACATGAAATGATAACGTTTACAAATACCGTATTCTTACACTTAAATACCTTCATGTTTAATATATCATATTTAACCTCTAAACTTCACTAAACCTTAAAATAAGTCACGAGGTAATGACTTACCTCTACACACACACAAATATAACCTTAATTGATATCGTTAAAATTTAGAATACGAAAATACAAGACTTTTCACTAAAATACCCTTTTCTTTATAAACCTTTTCTAAAAGTTCTAAGTTGTTTACAATTTTAAAACAATATCTTTTAATAGGAAAATACGATATGTCATGGACATCGATCGTTTATCTAAACTGACTTTGTGGTGTCTAGGCTAGACAAGTGAGCTTGGGTAACTTTAAAAGGCCCGTCTCACAATTTGTGAGCGGATCCCCCCCTCCTCACTTGTACTTACCTGGCCGCAATTGACGGTGAAGAGGCGATTTGAGGCTTCTAATGATGTGTCGTTTAGACCATTTAGAAATAGGCTAGTTGGCTTAGGAAACCCTAGAATCTAAAATACGGAAATTTACACCTTTTACAAATAAATACCTTACCTTTATAAAACCGTTTTTCTAAATGAATGGTATTTGTTAAACCTATGTAAAGCGCCACTACAACCCACCTTTGGGGAACTCGTTAGGGATAGTACGGTTCATCGTGCACCCGCGGGCTAGTAGTGCGAGATTCAGACCTCCGCAAGGAGCATTCGGTCTCGAAAGGTTTAAAATACGACATTTAAGAAAAATGAGATTTTGGAAAATAAAAATATTTATATAAAATTATTCTTGTATTAATATATATATAATTATCATTTAAACAACTATTTTATTATAATATAAAGTTTCCACTTTTCCTAAAAATTACAAGATTAAAAGTTATATTAAAATACCATGAATTTTAAATAAATCAATTAATACTTTTATTAGGATATATTCACTAGAATAACACAAATAAAATTTACACTCATTATAACAATAAAGACGAATAATAAATACTTGAGGTGTATCTTGAAAACTATACAATAATACTTTTTACATAAAACCCCCTCAAGTTTTATAATTTACAATAAGGACCCTAACGATTATAGAATTTCAAATTACCTTTCTTGTAGTCTTACTCGGGTTAGAGTCTGACTATTTCTGACTTGAATATGATTCAAGTCAATCTATATTCTTTTATATTCCAACTCAATATGAATACATGAATCCCTGAATCCAGTTAACAAGCTATTCAATTTGACTGAATCAAACCATGGATATACATCCATTATCCTGTTACTTCATTTACCTGATTATGCAGTTACAACATATTTACTGATATCATGGTTTTGGTCAGTCACCCAACTTACACAATAAAATACAACAATAATGTTAAAACACTACGGGGTTTAAGGGGTAGATTTGTACGGAAGGTGTTAAAGGTGGCACGAGGTGGTCAGATTAAGACACCTAACCTGAATCCTATTGCTGTTGTACCGTGGCTTAACGGTTCCTTGTACTTCCATTTGCCCTGGCCTCTAGCATATAGAGACCCCCCTCGTATACACTGGCATCCTTCTGTACCAAACTACAAACAACAGCGTTAACTCAATATTCCATAATATTCAACAATATAATACTTTAGAAAATACTTTTACACTGTCTTTCTAATTCTTCCTTATCTTTGGGACTTACCGAGCGACCTGTTCGCTGACAACATTCTATTTCTTTCTTCTTTGAATGTCGTCAGGTGCGTTGGACCAAGCAGAGATCGAGCCTACCGGTGAAGACTTGGAGCAGTTTAACGAAGACCCCGAGCTCTAGATAGTGTACCTTGTTCTTTTCAGTATTTTCCTTTCCTGTTATGCCACTGTTTAGGCATCGCTTTTCATTTCAGTTGTATTTTCTTTTCATGCATTGTACCAAAGAATGTTATTAATAAAGTTGCTGTTATTTTTATATCTTTCGTCTCTTGTGATTTACTTTATATTGCTTAGATACGCTTAGCGTATGTACTTTCGAGTACATACATAGCGGACCTCGTCGCGTCCTCTTCGCCGTACACCGGGAAGCGGGGCGTGACAAGCGTTGGCGACGAAGGCCATTTTTTTCTTCCCTTTATCCTTTTTGTTTGATCCCTTGTTTGCGGGTCCGAAATTCTTTCCGGGTAGCGTGCGATTGCACGGTTGAATGTTCTCGCAACTCCTCAGTTCTTTCATTTCAGAGATGGATTCCTTAAAGAGAGGGCCGAGGGTTACTTTTTCGTCGGAGTCGCTCCCGAAGGTGAGAACTCGCGGTCCCTCGGGATCAGCCCTATGACAATTGCCAGCAATTCTTTCATGCTCATCTGCCGCATTTTTCCGCTGTTTACGAGCTTCACGCTTTTTTCTGTTGAAGTGTCGCCTGTGAGCGACATATCCTTGCCACCAACACTGAAAGGAGTTGCAATCTTCAGTAGGATGTGCGATCTTCTGATGATATAAGCAGAAATTAGGATGTACGTCTTCTTCATCAAGATGTATACCACCAGGAGAATTTTCTCTGAAAGTGGGCAGCCTCATCCCCATCGATATGGCTTTGGCGAATCGTTTTCTCATTTTGATCCTGCTTTCATTTGCGGCGGATGTACTTCGATCCAGTGGGAGTGTTTCGACCCTTTTGTCCAGTCGCCGGCGTTTGGCCTTTTCAAATATGGCCATCTCACGCTCTCGATTGGCTTTACTTTTTAAATGAATTTCACTCAGGAAGGCGTCGATCATTTCGTCTGACGGCCATAGAAGTTCTGGTTCAGGACCTGCCCCCCGTTTCTCGGTGTAAGGAGCTTCTTTATCGTCTATCGACGAGTGAGAGATCACATGGCAGCTTGCCACATAATCCCCAGGTTCATCCGACGAGTCTTTGTCATCATCTTCGTCCTCAAGGACGTGGCTGAGGAATTCTCGGAGTGTGACTGAGGTTCGCGCCTTCTGATTATCTTCTTCCAGTGCGTCAATATGTTTTCGCATATCCGTGCGCTTGTCATCTAACTTCGCGGGCTTTTGGGTCTTCTTCTTCTTCTTCGAAGACTTTGACGGCTGGGTGTGAGTGCTTGGGCCATCACCACCGATCTTTGGGGTTGGGCGCGGCTTCAGCATCCCTTCGATGATCTGGGGTTCTAGCGGGTTCTTCCACTTGATCGTCGGGCACGTCTGGAGATCATTCAGCATCCTTTTGGTTTTGGCTGATAGCACGATCTCCCATGGAGTTTCTTCAACAAGGGAGCACGTTGCCCCCGGCATATTCACCTTTTTAGGGGTATGAGGTTGCGGCGGGTTCACCTTCCGTTTTTCGGATAACAAGAACTTGCCTTGTTGGTATTGATCTTCAATCCAGCCTTTGAAAACGAAGCAATCTTCGACTGGATGGGTTACCGCTTGGTGGTAAGGGCAGTAGTTAAGATCGTTGATATCGCCTGGCTGCAACGGACGTTTTGGACTCGGCAGATTGATGAGTCTGTTACGCAGTGCCAGCTCGAACAGCTTTCTCGTTTTATTTTGAGGAAACGAGTAAGGACGTCCCAGTCTCTCCTCGAGGGATAGGCGTGGACGCATATTGTTTTGACGGACAACCGACTTCAAGTTGCTCGGCTGTTGTTGAGCATTGGCAACGACGCTTGCTTTCCCTTTTCCTTTCTCATTTCGAGAGTCTGGCTTTAGAGGAGACGGTTTATGTCCCATCTGATCCATTTGGGCCAACTTGTCGATCAAGGCCTGGAAAGTAGTTGGCTTGAGGAACATCATGAATTGCGAGATGGTTGCTTGCGGATCAAGAGTGCCCACGAACATGCCTACTGCAGGTGCTTCTTCGATGCGTTGTTCGCACTTCGACCATAAGTTTCGCCACCGTATTGCGTATTGGACCCACGTCTCGCTTGGCTTCACCCTGGCATTAATCAGTGCCGTTATCGGGGTGCGTTCACTAGCACTCGTGAATCTTTGTGTAAACAGTAGCTCCATCTCCGCAAATGTTTTGACAGAGTCGTTAGGTAGCTCCGAATACCATTCAAAGGCTGTTTCTGCCAAGCTACCAACGAATTGGCGAAGCAGCAGTTTGTCGTCGCCTCCAGTGTTTCCGCATAAGGCTCTGAATTGAGCGACATGCTGATGTGGATTCCCTGTCCCCTTGTACACATGGAATTTAGGGATCGTATATTCCGGCGGGTAACTTATTTGGTCATACCAGTCTGGATAGGGTCGTCCGGTCTTGACAATTTGGCCAGCCGCTTCATTCGCCTGGTGAGCTCGTATGTGTTGAGCTATATAATCATCGAGCGCAGCTTTTGAGATGGTCTCCTCTTTGGCTGCTGAAAGAGCCGGAGGAGGGTTCGATGTTTCTCCTCTGTCGTCTTCAATAATGATCGGAGGGTCTTCAGCTGGAGGATCCTGATGTAACATCATTCCTACCATGTCTTGGAAGAGAAGCGCTATTTGTTTTATGTTAGCAGCTTGTTCTGCTGCTTCTCTATCCTTCTTTTCCAATATTCTCCGAAGGAACTCGGCGTCGGTTTCTTGCTCCTGGCGTTGATCCGAGGACGCTTCTGGGCTTTCTTTTAGCCCGGTGAGTGTGGCCATCGCAGTCATCATTTCTTGGAGCTTCTGCTCCTGCTTTTGAGCTTTAGTCACCGATCGCGTAAGCGGTCGATGACCTGTGGATATACGGCTGTCCTCTTTCCCGGACGCCATGTAGACGGTATGTACTACAATGCTCTTGGACTTAGGGCGTTTAGGCTCACTGCCTTTGGTATTTGCCGCGGGCGTGGAGACTTTCTCCGGCCTTCTTCTCTTGTGGGCCATCGAAGTTGAGGGGGCCGTTGATGTGGGCACCCAGGTGGCCGTCGTCTTCCGTTGCTTGATAGGGGGATTTTCTTCCTGTCGGGCTTTCGACTTCTTATGCTGATGGGAGAAATTCGGATCAATCACCGATTCTCGGACTCGTCGCCAAGTCTTGTAGACTTTGGAAGACAGCCGTTTAGGAGACTGCTCCGGCTTTTTTTCTACAACGGTCTCTACCGGTGGAGGAGATCTTTTGAGCACCGCAGTTGGCTAATTTCTGCGTACCCTGTTCAACAACTCAAAGCTGTTCCCAGTTGGAACAGCAGCATTAACTTCCACCTTTGGAGCTGGTGGAGTTAGCCCAGAGGGGGAGTTGCCCCCAGTCTTCCTTACTCGGCGCCAGTGGCGACGTCGAGCATGTCGCGCGATTGGAATTGGTTTAGCCGTAGGGGTGACCTCCTGATGCCCCCTGTGTTGGTCAGAATTTGCTGGTATCAGCCTTTTAAAGACCGACGTCCGTTGAATGGGGACGGCCAACCTATCAAAAGCAGACTTCCGAGTAGAGGAAGCAACCTTGGTGATTTCGCCTGGAACGGGAGCAGGGATGGCTATCCGCTTCGGGATAACGCCTTCTGGTATTGCAAGCTTCTTCATGGGCCCGTTGGAGCTCTTGCCTAGTCTGTTAAAAACTGAGGCATTGGAGTTGGGCGACCCGTTGAGAGGGGCCGCGGTAGTTGTAAGCCGATCAAATACCGACTTCTTTGGAGCTTCTTGCGACGTCATTGGGGCATTGAAGCTCATCGGTGGGAGCATGGTCCCGAAGAATAGTCCAGTGGTGGCCTGAGTTACCTGTTCCACTGGCATCTTGAAAAGGGAGACCGCTTGGGGCCCGTAAGTCAATCCTCCAGCAGGGACGAAGTGAGAGTTGCAGTTGCAGGTAGTGCAGTTTGAAGCCATTGATCCTCTGTTTTCTGCACGGAGCAAGACACAAAATCTAACTACCTCGAATCCACATGCAACCACAGCAAACCGCGATTCGTTCGCGAACATGACACACAAAGTGTGGAGTGGAAAGAGGAAGAGGTCCCACCGGGCGTGCCGGAATCTGTTCCCCTCCGAATGGCGGCCAAGACATGGACGTCTTGCCTGAGATTCGGGGCAGATGCTATTTGGTTTTATCCGTCTACCTCTCCGAAGATGCCAAGTTGATTTATGGCACCGTGTATCGGAGGTTTAGACGGATGCGGCCGATGTAGCAGACTTCGTCAGATTCCCCCTCGCTCGAGGGGTTTTTGATTGTGTGGACGCTCTTCCCTGCAGGCGCAAGCCATTGCAGTTAGTTACGCTACCGCATCGCGGTAACAACTTTCTCCTTCTTCAGAATTTCACTTCGTGTCGTGGGTGTTTGTTTTGTTTGTGGTAGCCCGTGGATTGTATACGGAGACTAATTTATGTCGTCGCCCCTAGGACGTGGATTAGTCCAAATCCGTATTTTCTTAGATTTGGGTTTGGGGTTTTGGTTTAAGGATACGTTAGCCATATTTGAGGCTAAGATCAACTTAAACGTTTGTTAAGAATACGTTAGTCTAATTTCCAGACTAAGATCAACTTAACGGGATCGTTTAGATCCGACTAAAGAGCATTTGGGCTCTATTGTTCCAGTTTAGGGACATAGTAGTCCAACATTCCCATTTTGGGGACGAATATTGGTTTAAGGACGTATTAGTCCATGAGTTTAAGGACCCCACAGTCCGTATTACCAGTTTAGGGACATGGTGGTCCATTGAATGTATGGCCGTCGGGACCCATCACCTCTCTGACGACGTTGAAGGATTACAACGACAGATATCAGAGGAATTCAGAGATGTACCCTTGAACCAAAGTTGGTTGGGAGATCTATAGTCCAATTTGGGACTAAAGTCTGTTTGAAGGTTTTGGTTTAAGGATACGTTAGCCATATTTGAGGCTAAGATCAACTTAAACGTTTGTTAAGGATACGTTAGTCTGATTTGAGACTAAGATCAACTTAACAGGATCGTTTAGATCCGAGAAAAGAGCATTTGGGCCCTATTGTTCCAATTTAGGGACATAGTGGTCCATTGAATGTATGGCCGTCGGGACCCGTCACCTCTCTGACGACGTTGAAGGATTACAACAACAGATATCAGAGGTGTTCGGAGATGTACCCTCGAACCGGATGTAAATTGATTTGAAAGAGCAGTTGTGCTCGGTTCAATTTAATTTGAGGACTTACGGCCAGAATTGGGTTAAGTCTATTTGAAAATGTTTAACATTTTATTTGGCCTGTTAGGCCTTTGCTTGGGCTCTGCCCTTTTATTAATGCATTGCATTTTTTATTTTGGCCTATTAGACCATTAATTGGGCTCTGCCCTTTAATAATGCATAGCATTTTTTATTTTGGTCTGATAGACCTTTTTATTGGGCTCTGCCCTTTTAATAATGCATTGCATTTAATGTTCTGACAGTGCCCCATGTGTCTTGTCAGGCGCTTTGCGCCAATTGAGGAGCGCAAGGCGCAAACTCATGTGGGGGTGACACGTGTCATGCTCTGGTGAGCGCAAGTCTGTTAGCGCAGTGCGCTGCGCCAGTGCGCTGCTCTAGCGCGCTGCTGACACGTGGCGCGCTCTGATGACTTGCGCCAATTTAAGAAAGCAATACTCTGTTTTAGAAGCGCAGGGCGCGGTTTGTTCTGGGGCCGACACGTGGCGCTCCCTGGTGGCTTCCGCCAATCCAAGGAGCGCAACAGTGCAGATTTTAAAAGTGCAAGGCACTGTTTAATATCTTGATCAAGTTTAGATCAAAGAAAACAAGTTTTTCTTGTTTCCAGAGAGGTTCTACCTCAAATTTCAAGAATCAGTGGTTCATCAAAAAGGCAATGCCTTTAGATAAATCGAAAGATCTAATAAAGAATTAAAATTACTTCTTTTTATTATTATATTTTTTTATTGAGAATCTTTGATCTTGTTCTTAGATCATTGATCTTTTTAGAAGAACTTTTCTTTTTTCCAAAGGTTTTACCTTTTTTTCTTTTTCTCTGAATTCTTCTCAAAGTTTTAGAGGAGGTCTCTGTTTCTCTATTTCTGTATGTCAAATGTCTTTTAGACTTAGAGTCTAGGGGCCTTTATATAGGGCCAATTAGTTTGTTAGGTTGGTTACAGAGTTCTTTCTCTGGTTGATTTGGGGAAATTTCCCCACCGTTGGATCTTTGATCCTAGGGCTTCTGTTTTACAGAAGGCAATCTTCTTGTTTTTAACAAGATTGAGAAAGATCTTTCTAGAATTTTATTGTTCAGATTCTGGTACAGTTGGCGCAAACGCACCTGCGCTTGACACGTGTCGCGCAGCGCAGAGCGCAGCGCAACTGCGTTAGCGCAACTGCGCTGACACGTGTCACGCAGCGCAGAGCGCAAGTCAGCTGAAGCGTTGCTTCTTTATTTTAAAATTTGAAATTTATTATCTTTTTAAAACAGTGCCTTACTCTGATTGGGGGAAATAGAAGCGTTGCTTCATTTCCCGCCTTGGGATTTGAATAGAGCTTTGCTCTGAAAGGGAGATTTTCTCCTTTATTATTATATATTTATTTATTTATATATTTTTTCTTTTTATTGTTATTATTTTATAAGGAGCGGGTTTTGAGCTAAAATTTTGGCGGGAACAAATACCTTTATTTCTGAAATTAGGATATTTTCATAGAAAAATCACAATATATAATCCACATTCATGACAACTCTAAAGACGAATAATAAATGCTTAGGGTGTATTTTGAAAAGTATATAAAAGTATTTTTACATAAAACCCCCTCAAGTTCTATAATTTACCTTAAGGAGCCTGTTAAATATAGGTTTAAGCAGGACCAATCTCTTGGGCCTCAGGGAGCCGGAGAAGTGGGTGCTTGCCTACTTAAGGTAGACAACTTAATAATGGTGTTATCAATACGGTAATCGTCTTTGAAAAAGACACAAATCCTGCCGCCCATGTGCAGCGGTTACCGATAACATCAAAACAATCAGGACTTCAATTCATTTTTCTAATTGTCTGACTCAAGTTTGAGTCTCATTATAATCTGACTTGAACATGATTCAAGTGCAATCTATAATCTACAATGTACAATATTACAATTCAACACGAATCCATGAATCCATTATTCCATATATTCAATCTATCAATCTATACAACTTGATCGAACCGAACCATGGATATACATTCCATTTACATGATCATCCAGTTTACATGATTCTCCAGTTACATACATGATTCTACAGTTACATCCGTTTACTGATATCATGGTTTTGGTCAGTTATCCAATTATACAATCTATACAGTTACAATACAAGACAAACAATACAATCAAAAAACTACGGGGTTTAAGGGGTAGACTGGAATGGAATATGTTAAAGGTGGCACGAAGTGGTCGCTTAAGACGTAATTACGTCCATGCCGTTGTTCCGTGGTATTATCGATGGAGCGTTGTACTACGGGTTACCAAAGTCTCCGGTGTAAGTGGGACTCCTCTCGTATACACTGGCATCTTCTGTACCAGACTACAAACAACAACGTTAACACAACATCATAACAATATAATACAACTTTAAAAGCTATCTTCTTATTATGTCTATTCTATTTCTCCCTTCTCTTTGGGACTTACCGAGCGACCTGTTCGCCGACGACATTCTATTTCTTTCTTCTTTGAATGTCGTCAGGTGATTTGGACCCGTCAGAGATTGAGCCCACTGCTGAAGACTTGGACCAGTTCAGTGAAGATCCCGAGCTCTAGTCATTGTACACTTTCATTTCAGTACCTTTTCATTTCTGTTATGCCATTGTTTAGGCATTACTTTATTTCAGTTGTATTTACTTTCCATGCATTGTACAGAAAGAATGTTAATAAATAAAGTTGCTGTTCAGTTCATATCTTTTGTCTCTTGTGTATTTACTTTATATTGCTTAGATACGCTTAGCGTATTTACTTCACAATAAATACGTAGTGGCCTCGTCGCGTCCCCTTCGCCGTACACCGGGATGCGGGGCGTGACAAGTATTGCTGGAAGCAAGATCGACGGAGGACAACATTTGAGGGAGATTCTGACCTCCATTAGTTGGCGTCGTTCGTGGGAAACCCCGTTTAGCCTCTGCTACGGCACCAAGGCGATGGTCCCCGCAGAAATTAGATTGCCCAGTTATCGGGTCGAGCACTTTGACGACGAAGCTAACACATTGGCACTGCGAAGTAACCTGGACATCTTGTTGGAAAAAAGGGACCGGGCACAAATCAGAATGGCCGTCTATCAGCAGCAGACAGCCCGCTACTACAACTTTCGAGTTAAATATTGAGCCTTCAAGACAGGAGACTTGGTCTTACGATGAAACGAATTCATGGACAAAGAGAAGCTACATAAGTTTTTCCTGAAGTGGGACGGGTCATTTCTCGTGATAAAGACATTACCCAGCGGAGCCTACCGCCTCCAAGACTCCAGAGGGTGTGATTTTCCTCGGCCATATAACGCCGAAAGCTCAAATTGTACAGATAAAACTTATACCCCTTTTCGTATAATGCAATTCCCTTTCGTATCGACTAAAATTTCCAAACCGAGCTCTCACACGAAGTAGACTCTTGCACCTTAACTCTTTCTTCCTTTCCTCGGCTTCAAGGTAAGGAATAGGGAGAAAGCACATGTCGGCCAGCGACAAAAAAAAGGGGAAGAGATAATACTCCGTAATCACTGGCAAAGAGATGTCTTTTGGCCAAAAGAAAGTTTATTGAATTTATTCGGAGGTATTCTTGGCTTCTTAGCCTTACAAAAGAAAGGAACTCCTAAACTATTAAGACAAAATAGGAAGCGGGTTAAGAAAACATTGACGATAATATTCGGAAGAGAGTTCCTCCTGCCGAGCCCAGGCAACCTCCGCCCGCTCTCTTTGACGGTATCCATGGACCCTGAAAGCTATGGATTCACAGCGGTCCCCCACAACCGAACACGATACTACGACCAATCTCTACTAGAAACATTCGAGAAAAACGTCCATCGTACGATCCCGTCTCCTCCTCGAAATCAGACCCAGCTCGTGGGCCGTATGCATCTTGTCAAAAGCCCATCCATTGCCTGCGGGGACAGATGTAACGTTTTAGAAATCGTTTAGGCGATTTTTCATTTTTAGGGTAAAATAGTCGGTGTTTTTCGTTTTAACCCGATTGTGGTCAAACTTCTGTATAGACTTGTCGGCACCTAGTTTAACTAGAATGAAGCTAGTGCGCGGGCTTTGGGGGTCAATGGGAAGTTTTGGTCCACATAGAATTTTTCCCTAATTAAAATATTATTTTAATGCTTTATTTGTGCACTTTATTAGTGGTAATTATTTTTTGGTTTGGGTTAATTACTACTAATATGAATCTATGCTAATCTAATCACTAAATATTTTTGTTAATCCATCCATCCAAATATCTAGATATTTTGTGAATTAAAATGAAAATTTAAAAAGAAAAGAGAAGAAAAGGTGGCAAAATTGCATTTAATGAAGCATTTAATGTTTTGTGCTAGAACTTTCTTCCTTTTTTTGCACAAAACACCCCCCATTTCCTCATGGCCGGCCACTTGCATTCCTTGCTGCCCTCTTCATCTTCTTACCTCATTTCATCAATTTCTAGCACAAATAAATCATCAAAAATCCAAACAAATTCATACAAATTCAAATATAATCATTTCCCTTCATTCTTAAACTCAAAACTAGCTTGGATCTTCATTCTAGTGAGAATTTTGGAGGCTAAAGTTTGGATTTCTTTCTTGTTTCAGGTGGTGTTTTAGTGAGGTATAAAACCCTAACCCTAATCCTTAATTGTTATGTTTAAATCATAAGCTAGCTATTTAATTGTTTAATTATAACTTTAAATTCATGTTTAATTCATTCTTGATAATTTTAATGAAGTTCAACTTAGGATTTAACTTGATGAAATGGTTAGTTATTATTTGATGATTATGAAAACTTAACCAAGTTGTTAATTTGTTAAATGATATTTTCCTAATCGGATAATTAAGCTAATTAGAAAAATAAACTTTTGTTAATCCTATTTGAGTGAAATCTAAAATTATAGTAAAGGTTTAAATGATTTAATCTTGCTAATTAGTGATGTTTGTAAATTCTAGTCCGGTAAAAAGTTGGAGTTTGGTGCTAAAATGATATATATTGCTTACTAGGTTTCAGTGAATTTTAGGCGTGGGTTTCTTTTGATGTTGCGACGTTAATTATATTGATTCCACGCTATTTAGTGTGTTTTGATTGCGCGATCGGTACGATCATGGTCTAGGCTTGGTAGTTGTGTCGCTTTGCGTTCCTAACTAGGGTCGTGCCGATGTCGTTCGTGTCTTTGTGTAGGTTTTGCTCTTGAGTTGGTTTCGTAGTGTCGCTACGCGCGTTAGCCACTTGACGAACACTTGAGAGTATGTTTGGAGTTGGTGCGTCGGTTAAACGTAGTTGGTACGTGTTATTGGTCGATTGCTAATATATACTTGTTATATTGTTATATGCTTTCAGAATCGCAGGCGGGGACTTCGGGCGCTGCGAAGGAGGGAAAGCGAGTTGTTGGCTTTACTTAGCCAGGATGGTTGGTGAGTAGATTTAACATCTACAGGGGGATCGCCCGCATGGCGTTATGCGTCTGGACTAGATCAAATGACATGACTATTAGTTAGATGTATACGGATATTGATTAAGCATGTGTACCTTTGTTGCATATCTCATTTCCTTGTGTATGGACTTAGTATTAATGAGACACAATACTATTATTGACGGTTCATGTTTCACGAGTACTAATTGTATGTTACACACACACACCGTCAATAATTGCCATGACACGCACAACACCTATACATATGTGATATTGTATTGTTTAGGGATATTGAGACATGATCCCTATTTACTTTTGTGCATATGACATAAAGCATACATGTATACCTACATGTTTACACATATGCCTTACTATGCACACATACTTACATGTACACCGTGCATACATACTTACATGTATACCCACTTACCTAATTAGGGCTACACATACCTATATGGTACTGTTTTGTCATTGACGTGGGGTCATTGATTTTTATGCGTTGGCGCATATGATAGGTAGTATACCTAGCCTTGCCTACATGCTAGTTACCTATGTACCGATATGGTATCGTACCATTTGTGACAGGTATATACACACATGAGACATAGCTACATGTACAGCTTGCATACCTACTTACACATATACCTGGAGGGTATTACATTATTATTGATAGATAAATACACATATCTTGCTATATCGACATGATTACGCATACCTGGTTATATCTACTTGTTCACCTTTATTTGATATTGTATGGATTTGGGGAAATTAGGAACCGCATGATATATATATTAAGTTGTTGCAGTTAAATAGCGGTTTTTCTTTTATATGCTCATATTACTGTTTCATATTGCATATATTAAATTCATAGATTTCATATGATGTTCTCTGATATTTTTACTCCTAAGTATTTATAACAGTAGAATGGGACGCTGTTATATATATATATATATATATATATATATATATATATATATATATATATATATATATATATATATTAGTGGAATGGGACGCCAATATATATGTATTGATTCATGCATTTATACTTATTCATTACTTGATGTTTTTTAGATTTGAGGACCGTGGTTGTTTCATTAAATTATGTATTATTTGAAAAACCCGGTTTCTCTTGATCTGATATTTCAGCGTCCACCATGAGATTTCTCGGTTCTGAGATGGTGATATATACCCGACGCGAGGAGTGCAGTAGGTCGTGTGCGGGTACATGGTGGAGCCCAGTATGGTTCCCCTCGGCAAGATGGTCGACGGTACATGCCGATGAGCCTGGAAGGTGGGCAAGTACTTACCGGTGACAGTACCTTTGACTCGATGGGTATCGTGGGGATACAGGCCGGGTCATGTACATATGGATACGTACCTATCAGGGTGCCAGTCGTGGTGACAGCACCTGATAGATCAGTATTTATGTGTCGATACTAGACACTTGTTTCATGATGTTTTTGGGTGTCGATGTTGGACACTTACTTTATATGAAACTTACTCGATACTGGATATTAGATATATGAGATATACTTGATATTGTACATTCAGAATATATGAGATTTACTTGACACTGTATATTCAGGATATATGAGGTTTACTTGATATTGTACATTCAGAATATATGAGGTTTACTTGATATTGTAAATTCGGGATATATGAGATATACTTGATATTGTACATTCAGGATATGAGACTTACAGGATATGAGAGCCAATTTGGGGGCTGATTTGAGGAAATTTGGGATTTAGATTGTTTTGATGGACGTTGGTCCTGTCACGAGATCAGGATTCCGTGAGAATGACATGTTTTATTCCATACTCCTCATTTATGTTATATGCATTGCTTCATATATTAGTAGTACCTGATAGAGTACCTTTCATGACTGTTGCATATACATATTATCATATTATTGCTTCATGTATTAGTTGTACCTGCTAGAGTACCTTTCATGACTGTTGCATACATATGACCATTTATTGCTATCCGCTTGCATGTATTAGATTCGCGCTGTACGTGCATACTTGCGAATACCTGCATATGTTATTTACTATTCATGAGTTGGCAGCTCACCCCCGTTGTGCCACAGTGTTTTGCAGGTAGTCTCTCAGGGCAGTCGCGGCAGGCTTTTTATCTTTCGTATCATCTTTTGCGGCGGATACCGTTTCGGTTGACTGCGTGCAGTTTTGCTATAGGTGGGTTTTGCGGTTATCCGATATTGCTTATTGTATATTCGTTGTATCCTTTACTCTCCATCTACCACTTTCATGTGTATGACTTAGAGATTTGATGAGAGGACGATATTTTATATTTTGGTGACTTGGATGTCTTTTTTGCAGTTTTACTTATATCGTCTTTTATTTCTTCGCTACGGCGTCGTATATCTGTTGTGGTGGTTGTTTTCCGCCGTTGGGCGTGGATTTGCTCCCGTTGGGGATGCTTTACTTTATATTTATGTTGTACCCATTTTTAGGGTTAGTTTTTACAAAGGAGATACTGCCAAAATTTTTAAGAAAGTAAAGTTGGAGTTTAAAGAATTTGGTTTGAGATTTCAAAAGTTTTGAAAATACTATTATCTCTTACTACTTTTGATGGTTTAGATTGCTGGGTTTTCGGCTTACTTAAATTGTGTTACGTTTGTAGACGTTTGTTCAGTTGATAAAACTGCATATTTGTATTACATTTTTCCTACCATTTTCATATTAAAAAAGGACTTTATTATAATATATTATACATATGAGGGTTTATGTGTAAAAACACCATTTTCCATGTGTTAATATATTTTAATTAGTATTTGGTAGAAAAATGTATGCAAATAAATTCATTGACCAAATCCTAGTAGAACTAAGTCTACTAAATATTATTTGAGATTATTGTGCAGAATTTTCCAAGTTGTTATGCAGAATTTATCAAACAAATCAATTTGTTGAAGAAAACTTGCCAAATTAAGAAGCAAAACTTGGAGACCAAGTCTGGAAGAAACCGAGAGAAGATTTCTGAATTCTGAAGGTGCCTAGGATTGCCACATGTCACAAGATGCAAGCCCAAGAAAACTCATAAAGAGATCTCACCCTTTGAGCGCGGATCCGCGGCCAAACCCCTCCTTGGGCCGCGGATCCGCCGCAATAATAAGGAGTTGGAAGGCAAGATTTTGGGAGATCAATCACTGCTGAATATTACCAAGTTTCCAGCCTAAAGATTCTGGCTTTGCTCTATAAAAGGGCATCGAGAGCCTCTTGGAAAAGTTATCAAGCCGACGAGATCACGAAGTCCAAGACGGCTCACGCATCCAGGCTGATCATCAACAGTTCATCTACCTCCTTAGAAGAGATCGAGAAGCAAACTAGGTTTTTGTAATCATTTTCTAAGGAATCAAAGTGTACTTGATTTTGTTGATTAATAAAGGTAGCTTTCTTCTTCTTATTCTATTTCTTCGTAGTTTAATTATGCAATTTCTTTCCATCTCTTTTTCTCCCAACATGCGCGAGTAATTCTCCGCTTGTTAGGGTTCATAGGATTAGGGTAGGCTAATGGATGATGAACATCCTTAAACCCTTTTTAAGTCCTATAAAGTTTATGAACTTTATCAAAAGAATCATTAACATCCTAATCGGGCGCGCTAGCAATTCTTTGCTAGTTCCGACCACGATTAGATATTAGATTAATGATTGTTTTGGTAAAGGCTAGATATGAACGGAGTTCCGTGTCGAGATAAGGGTTAAGAGTGGGATTCCTTTTCCCTTCAGAAACCCTAATCTACACGCATCACCGTCGTTCTAGTTTTAAATCTATTAAAGGATAAAAGGGTAACTTTTAATTAATCGTCCATAACTACTAAATCCTAACGAACCCTACAAGCCCTCTTATTATATTATCTACATCTCTAAAATAATCTAGATCTATATTTTTGCATTCTTGCTTAACGTAGATCTAGAAACTTTTCACAAAATTCTTTATTCCTCCTCTCTTTTTCAACACATCTAAAGTAAGAGTAAAAAGTTCAACGTTTTCCTGAGGACGACCCGTACTCATCTCGGTCTAGCTACACGCGACACCGTTATTGATTGCGGTTAACTACAAAACACACTCTTCACAGATCAATCAACGTTGCGTAGTTTAAGGGCCGTCACGTGCCAATTTTGTGTCGTGACAAAGTTGATATCAGAGCTCTAGGTTTTACCTTTCGGATTGTAGGATGACCTTGGTATGATGGAGTAGGTAGCTTAAGCAGAGTAACGTAGTGTCTGTATGTCCGTGGCATACTCACGATCACGGTACTCCGCCTAAAGTGACCTAAGTACAAATTGCTTGAAATTCCTTCCTTGATGATACATATCCTTATGATTCGATTTCCGTGTTCATATCGAATTCTATTTCCATTTATAGCCTTTTCCGCCGATGACCATGAGGACTCAGAGTGATGCAGCGAGAGCCGAGATCAGAGTTGACTCGTGTAGGATGAGGACTGATCAGGATGGCACGCTCGTTGCACAGGAGCATATGGGTCCGCCTTCGATAAATCGTATCGCTAGGCTTGAGGCTGAGATGCAGGACTTGCGCCTGACGATGAGGTCTTTGGTTGAGGCCAGTAGAGCGCAGCGACAGGAGGTTGCCACCCCTGTTACCCAGTTGTTCCTTGCGGTCAGTACACAGCTTTTCGTCACTTACACAGCACCAGTGGATGCAGTCCTAGTTGACGAGGCACGTCTTCTAGAGACTTTGGGAGTTCGAGGACCTAGGAGGACTAATACAGGTGTGTCAGCCCCGAGACAAAGGTTCAGTCGCCGAAACAGATTTCGTGACCGTCGCGCGGGTAGCAGAGGCTTAGGACGAGCACAGTCGTTCAGCTCTCATCCCCAGGAGGGTCAGCAGTCATCGCGTGGATATTTCTGGTGCGGGAGCCATCATCACCTCATCAGGAATTGTTTCTTAGCACCGTGTCAGACTCGTGTTTGGAGAGGTCATGGTCGCGTAGGGTTCGCTCAAGGGGGACAGTTTGGTAGAGGTGGAGTTCCGCCAGTTGCGGGTAGAGGGCACACACCAGAGTTTGCTTCTACTATTCGGGACGCGAGGGCGTCCAATGCGGAGTTTCCAAGTATTCTTAAATTCGTATGTTCTCTTGTTTAGTAGGGTTGTTTTGATCGGGATTTATGCACTCGTTTGTTTTACACACTTTGTGCCATGGTTGGGCCGAGAGTTGTATATGCTAGATCAGCTGTTGTTGTGTTAATTTCTGTCAGCGATTCTTTTGCTGCGCGACACGTATTTCGGTCGTGTGCTAATCAGTTAGGAGATAGAGATTCATCCGTCACTTTGATCCTTCTAGAGATGTTGGATTTGACGTTCTCCTGGGCATGGACTGGTTAGCTACGTGCTATGCGTCTGTGGACTGCCGTGCAGAAACAGTTAGGATTTGTTTCCCGGCGAGTCAGTTCTTGTTGTGCAGGGGGACAGTGGTGCCGCTCATCACATCTTGAATTCAGCCTTTTTCGCTAGTCGGCTTTTGAGGAGAGGATGTCATGGATTCTTGGCTTCCATTCGTGATACCGGAGCCACAGTGGGTGTGTTGGGCCGGGTTCCTATCGTGCGGGAGTTTCCGACTTTGTTCTAGATGAGCCGGCAGAGCTTAGGGAGCTTAAGGATCTGCTGCAGAGTTGCTAGATAGGGGGACTTGTACGTCCAAGTGTTTCACTTTGGGGAGCTCCTATTCTGTTCGTCAGGGAGAAAGACGGCAGTTTGAGGTTGTGTATTGATTGATCGTCAATTGAACTGAGTTATGGTGCGGATAGGTATCCTTTACCTCGCATTGACGATTTGTTCGACTTGCTCCAGAGTGCGAGACATTTTCTAAGTTTATTCGGGATCAGGTCATCATTGGTTGCGGGTTCGGAGTGATGACATTCCGAAGACTGCTTTTGTGCATGCTACGGGAAGTATGTGTTTTGATGGTGTCGTTGGACTCACCAATGCCCTAGCAGCATTCCGGGATGTGATGAACCAGATTTCTTCAGGCCGTTCCTCAACCAGTTGATTGTTGTGTTATTGATGACATTCTGGTCTATTCCAATATGTCGTGAGGAACTTAAGCAGCACTTGAGGATTTGCTTTGCAGACATTTGGGAGAGCCCCAGCAGTTTGCTAAATTCTCGGAGTGTTCCATCAGGATTGATTGTGTTGTCTTCCTAGGTCATGTGGTTATGGGAAACGGTTTTCGTACGGACCCGAGGGAGATCGAGGCCGTACAGCTTGGGCCCAGACTTATATCCGGGATGGAGGTCCGCAGATTTTTGGGCTTAGCAGTTTTTTACCGCCGTTTCATGCAGAATTGTTTGTGTATCGCTGCACCATTGACTGGACTGACCGGGAAGGAGGTTCCTTTTCTTGGACTGAGGCATACGTGCGGAGTTTTCAGCAGTTGAAGACCCGGTTGACAACTGCACCAGTTCTTTCTTTGCTTCTGGATCGGGTGACTTTGTTGTTTACTGTGATGTTTCACGAGTGGGGCTCGATTTTGCACGGATGTGGCATTTTAGAGTTATCGCTTTTGCTTCCCGACAGTTGGAGGAAGTACGAGTAGGATATCCCACTCATGATCTGGAGATGGCCGTGGTGGTCGTGCGTTGAGGATTTGGGACACTACTTGTGTGGAGAGTCGTGTCAGATTTTCACGGACCACCAGAGCTTAATGTACATTTTCCTGCAGCGGGTTTAATTGCTGAGACAGCGCCGTTGGATGGAGCTTGTGAAGGATTGTGATTGTGAAATCCTTTGTTACCCGTGGCAAGGCGATTGTGGTAGTTGATGCTTTGAGTCGTAGGCCCGGGGGTAGCTTGTTCCAGTTGTGCGCAGTTCAGAGACAGTCTTCTGCAGAGTTACAGTTCTTGTGTGATTGTGGAGTATAGCTAGGTTTGCCTCTACTGAGGGGACAGCTTGCTCATGTCCGCGCCCGTCCACTTTTACTTAATTGTTTTCGTGAGGCACAGCCCGCCGATGCTCGTTTGTCAGAGATTCTTGAGCATGTTCGGCCGGGTAAAGATTCAGAGTCTTTGATTTATGACTAGGGTGTGCTACGTTTAGGGACGCGTTTGTGTGTACCTGATACTGATGGGTAGAGACACGAAATCCTAGAGCAGGCACATCAGTCAGCTTTCTGTGTTCGTCCAAATTCCACCACGATGCGACGTGGCTTGTGAGATAGTTACGGGTGGGGAGGGATGAAGAGTGAAGTTTCAGATTACATTTCGAGGTGTCTGTCTTGTTGCGAGCTAAGGTTGAGCATGGGAGACCGGCTGGAGAGTTGCAGCCTTTTTACCGTTCCGGAGTGGGAATGGGAGCAGATCTCCATGATTTCGTTGTAGTGTCTACCCATGGTTAGACATGGTGTGACTCCATTTGGGTTTATTGTCCGGTTATTCTCGGTTTGCTCAGATATTCTTTGTTAAGTTGTGCGTTTGCACGGAGTTCCTTCATGCGTTGTATCCAATTGAGGCACCATGTTCGCTTGCCGTCTTAGGCAAAAGCTTCAGGAAGCCTTGGGTACTGGTTGAACTTTAGCTCCGCTTTCCATCCGTTGGCTGGTGGTTAGACAGAACGGACTATACAGACTCTGGAGGATATGCTTGTTGCGTGTGTACTATTTGTTGTCGGCAGTTGGGATCGTCACTTGCCGTTGATAGGGTTCTCCTTCGATAGCTGTTATCAGGAGACGTTCCAATTGGCAACCTTTAGGTTTTTTTTGGTAGGTCGTGTCGATCGCCAGTCTGTTTTTCTGACTCTACGAGAGTAGGATTTTGGACCCCAGCTAGTCGTGAGGCTTCGTAGAAGATCCGGTTGATTCAGGTCAGGATGAGAGTAGCCCAGTGCAGACAGAAGTCTTATGCCGATCGTGGTGGTCGCAGACTTGAGTTCGCAGTGGGAGATCATGTATTCCTACGGATTTTTCTGATGAAATGGCGTGTTGAGTTTTGGGAAGTTTAGTCCCAGATTGTTGGTCCTTTGAGATCCTTGAGCGAGTTAGTTCCGTTACTTATAATATGGCACTTCCGTCCAGATTATTGAGTATTCACCCATTTTTCTTATGTCGTTACTTCGCAAATACCTTCATGACCTTTCTCACATGATTCAGCACCAGACCATTCTTTTGGATGCGATCTTTTCGTTCATCATCAGCCGATAGTGTTAGTGGATCGGCAGGTGGAGAAACTTCGGTCAAGGGTCTTGCCATCTGTGGAGGATTTTCTTGGTGTAGCCGTATAGTGAGGTGATCACTTGGGAGGCTGCGAGCGAGATTTGGGAGTTTTTGTACTCATCTCTTTGAAGGTACGCTTAGTGAGAATTTTTAAATTCGGGGACCGAATTTCTTTAAGGGGGGAAGATTGTAACGTTTTAGAAATCGTTTAGGCGATTTTTCGTTTTTAGGGTAAAATAGTCGGTGTTTTCCATTTTAACCCGATTGTGATCAAACTTCTGTATAGACTTGTCGGCACCTAGTTTAGCTAGAAGGAAACTAGTGCGCGGGCTTTGGGGGTCAATGAGAAGTTTTGGTTCACATAAAATTTTTCCCTAATTAAAATATTAGTTTAATACTTTATTTGTGCACTTTATTAGTGGTAATTACTTTCTGCTTTGGGTTAATTACTACTAATATGAATCTATGTCAATCTAATCACTAGATATTTTTGTTAATCCATCCATCCAAATATCTAGATATTTTGTGAATTAAAAGGAAAATTTAAAAAGAAAAGAGAAGAAAAGGTGGCAAAATTGCATTTAATGAAGCATTTAATGTTTTGTGCTAGAACTTTCTTCCTTTTTTGCACAAAACATCCCCCATTTCCTCATGGCCGGCCACTTGCATTCCTTGCTGCCCTCTTCATCTTCTTACCTCATTTCATCAATTTCTAGCACAAATAAATCATCAAAAATCCAAATAAATTCATACAAACTCAAATATAATCATTTCCCTTCATTCTTGAACTCAAAACTAGCTTGGATCTTCATTCTACTGAGGATTTTGGAGGCTAAAGTTTGGATTTCTTTCTTGTTTCAAGTGGTGTTTTAGTGAGGTATAAAACCCTAACCCTAATCCTTAATTGTTATGTTTAAATCATAAGCTAGCTTTTTAATTGTTTAATTATAACTTTAAATTCATGTTTAATTCATTCATGATAATTTTAATGAAGTTCAAGTTAGGATTTAACTTGATGAAATGGTTAATTGTTATTTGAAAATTATGAAAACTTAACCAAGTTGTTAATTTGTTAAATGATATTTTCCTGATCGGATAATTAAGCTAATTAGAAAACTAAACTTTTACTAATTCTATTTGAGTGAAATCTAAAATTATAGTAAAGGTTTAAATGATTTAATCTTACTAATTAGTGATATTTGTAAATTCTAGTTTGGTAAAAAGTTGGAGTTTGGTGCTAAAATGATATTTATTGCTTACTATGTTTCAGTGAATTTTAGGCGTGGGTTTCTTTTGACGTTGCGACGGTTAATTATATTGATTCCACGCTATTTAGTGTGTTTTGAATGCGCGATCGGTACGATCAGGGTCTAGGCTTGGTAGTTGTGTCATTTTGCGTTCTTAGATAGGGTCATGCCGATGTCGTTCGTGTCTTTGTGTAGCTTTTGCTCTTGAGTTGGTTTCGTAGTGTCGCTACGCGCGTTAGCCACTTGACGAACACTTGAGAGTATGTTTGGAGTTGGTGCGTCGGTTAAACGTAGTTGGTACGTGTTATTGATCGATTGCTAATATATACTTGTTATATTGTTATATTCTTTCAGGATCGCAGGCGGGGACTTCGGGCGCTGCAAAGGAGGGAAAACGAGTTGTTGGCTTTACTTAGCCAGGATGGTTGGTGATTAGATTTAACATCTACAGGGGGATTGCCCGCATGGCGTTATGCATCTGGGCTTGATCAAATGACATGACTATTAGTTAGATGTATACGGATATTGATTGTGCATGTATACCTTTGTTGCATATCTCATTTTCTTGTGTATGGACTTAGTATTAATGAGACACAACATTATTATTGACGGTTCATATTTCACGAGCACTAATTGTATGCTACACACACCATCAATAATTTCCATGACATGCACAACACCTATACATATGTGATATTGTATTGTTTAGGGACATTGAGACATGATCATTATTTACTTTTGTGCATATGACATAAAGCATACCTGTATACCTACATGCTTACACATATGCCTTGCTATGCACACATACTTACATGTACACCGTGCATACATACTTACATGTATACTCACTTACCTAGTTAGGGATACACATACCTATGTGGTACTGTTTTGTCATTGACGTGGGGTCATTGATTTTTATGCGTTGGCGCATATGATAGGTAGTATGCCTTGCCTTGCCTACATGCTAGTTACCTATGTACCGATATGGTATCATACCATTAGTGACAGGTATATACACACATGAGACATATCTACATGTACAGCTTGCATACCTGCTTACACATATACCTGGAGGGTATTACATCATTATTGATAGGTAAATACACATATCTTGCTATATCGACATGGTTACGCATACCTGGCTATAACTACTTGTTCACCTTTATTTGATATTGTATGGATTTGGGGAAATTAGGAACCGCATGATATATATATTAACTTATTACAGTTAAATAGCGGTTTTTCCTTTATATGCTCATATTACTGTTTCATGTTGCATATATTAGATTCATAGATTTCATATGATGTTCTCTGATATTTTTACTCCTAAGTATATATAACAGTGGAATGTGACGCTGTTATATATGCCTACATATATATATATATATATATATATATATATATATATATTAGTGGAATGGGACGCTAATATATATGTATTGATTCATGCATTTATATTATTTCATTACTTGATGTTTTCTAGATTTGAGGACCGTGGTTGTTTCATGAAATTATGTATTATTTGAAAAATCCGGTTTCTCTTGATATGATATTTCAGCGTCCACCATGAGATTTCTCGGTTCTGAGATGGTGATATATACCCGACGCGAGGAGTGCAATGGGTCGTGTGCGGGTACATGGTGGAGCCCAGTACGGTTCCCCTCGGCAAAATGGTCCATGGTACATGCCGATGAGCCTGAAAGGTGGGCAAGTACCTACCGGTGACAGTACCTTTGACTCGACGGGTATCATGGGGATACATGCCGGGATCATGTACATATGGATACGTACCTATTAGGGTGCCAGTCGTGGTGACAACACCTTATAGATCAGTATTTGTGTCGATACTAGACACTTGTTTCATGATGTTTTTGGGTGTCGATGTTGAACACTCACTTTATATGAAACTTACTCGATACTGGATATTGGATATATGAGATTTACTTGACACTGTACATTCAGGATATATGAGGTTTACTTGATATTTTACATTCAAGATATATGAGGTTTACTTGATATTGTACGTTCATGATATATGAGATATACTTAATATTGTACATTCAGGATATATGAGACTTACAGGATATGAGAGCCAATTTGGGGGCTGATTTGAGGAAATTTGGGATTTAGATTGTCTTGATGGACGTTGGTCCTGTCAGGAGGTCGAGATTCCGTGAGAATGACATATTTTATTCCATACTCCTCATTTATGTTATATGCATTGCTTCATGTATTAGTAGTACCTGATAGAGTACCTTTCATGACTGTTGCATATACATATTGTCATATTATTGCTTCATGTATTAGTTGTACCTGCTAGAGTACCTTTCATGATTGTTGCATACATATGACCATTTATTGCTATCCGCTTGCATGTATTAGATTCGCCCTGTACGTGCATACTTGCGATTACCTGCATATGTTATTTACTATTCACGAGTTGGCAACTCATCCCCGTTATGCCACAGTGTTTTGCAGGTAGTCCCTCAGGGCAGTCGTGGCAGGCTTTTCATCTTTCGTATCATCTTTTGCGGCGGATACCGTTTCGGCTGACTGCATGCAGTTTTGCTATAGGTGGGTTTTGCGGTTATCCGATGTTGCTTATTGTATATTCGTTGTATCCTGTACTCTCCATCTACCACTTTCATGTGTATGACTTAGAGATTTGATGTGAGAACGATATTGTATATTTTGGTGACTTGGATGTCTTTTATGCTATTTTACTTATATCGTCTTTTATTTCTTCGTTACGGCGTCGTATATCTGTTGTGGTGGTTGTTTTCCGCCGTTGGGCGTGGATTTGCTCCCGTTGGGGATGCTCTACTTTATATTTATGTTGTATCCATTTTTGGGGTTAGTTTTTACAGGTACTGCCAAAATTTTTAAGAAAGTAAAGTTGGACTTTAAAGAATTTGGTGTGAGATTTCAAAAGTTTTGAAAATGCTATTATCACTTACTATTTTTGATGGTTTAGATTACTGGGTTTTCGGCTTACTTAAATTGCGTTACGCCTATAGACGTTGCGTAGTTTAAGGGCCGTCACGTGCCAATTTCGGATCGTGACAACAGAGCATTATAAAGGCCCCGGGAAGACCTCCATATAACATAAATTAGCACCTGCAGGAGAGGAGATCGACTAGGAACCAGACGACCACAACGGCTTTCTAGACGACCTCATACGTCGCCTTGGAGCGATCAAGACCATAAAAATATACGTCGTCCCGAGATATGATCTCTCTGATGGTGTATGCGCAACCCGTCATCAGGAAGAAACGAAACGGCTGGAAGAAAATCAACATGGGTATCCGAGGGTGAGGTCATACCTTCGATATTTATAGCCTCAACAAAAGTCTTCCAGCGGCCGAGATCGTCTCGCGCCACAACGTGAATCACGTAATATCGCATCTTTCCGATAAGACGCGGCCATGTAGCATCCGATTATTGGCCCGCACCCCCATGCAGGTGACAGAAGTTTGAACGACGTTCCTAAGAAATCACTAGAATCAAGAGAGCCAAGATACAAAAGCCCTCGTCAAGAGGCGGCCAAGCAGTTTCCTGCGCGGCTTTGAAAGTCTACCTTAGCACCACTATGAGGTTTAAGTGACATCAAGTATGCAAAATTCAAATTTTTATAGGTGCTAAGTTAGACTAAACAAGATCTTGAACTAGATGTTTAGGGTTTTATGTTTGATATCAACTAAACTAGAAAAAGTGAATGATGACTATACCCTTGTAGATCGAGTCCTTCACTTCACATACTCCATGTAGTAGTTCCGCAACTCCACTAGGCTCCACTTAAGGGTTTGGACGAGCTTCCTCCGAAGACCTTCGCGTCGAAGATGATCCACGCGAAATCCCTCCAACTCAAGCTACCTCTACACTAAACTCTTTGGTGTAGGAAACATGCTACACTCGATCGCTAATCAAGTGTAGGATGGTGAAGTAGGGGATGTTAAAGCTCACAAGTTTGTGTTCAAGTTTCATGGTTCACATCACATGTGAGGGTTGAAGTTTGAACCATGACATTAAGGAAGAAGAAGAAGCTAAAAAGCACGAGAGCAAAATGGGAGCAGCTCAAGAAAAATGGCTAAGTGTTGGAATGAACAAGCAACCCCTTGACCTCACTCATTCAAGCATGGAATTATTGCAATATAAAATTGCACCCATGCTTGAATAGTGAATCAAGATGAATAAACAATGATAAAAGCCCGTGCTTGCAACCATGCTCCCAAAGTTTTCTCATTATCCACCTCATTTCTATTTTCATAAAATAGAAATTTATGTCATGCTACATATATTATATATATATATATATATATTAATACATATAATAAAATATTTAGTGAGCTAATGATATTAGTTAAGATATAATTATATCAAATATAATATATATCACATACAACACTTGATTTAATAATCCGGTTATATCACATATGACCGACTAATATTATTTATCTGTATATCACATTATCAAATCAACACTTGATTCGACAATCTGGTTATATCACATATAACCGAACCGATAACAGATAACTGCCAGATTACAATATGGTATCACATACACGTATTTAATCAGGCCCACACACACGTGTCCTACTTCGTTTCGCTTGAACTAGGGAACTTCTGTATGGGACTCTAAAGACTCGTCAATACGCCAGCAGTAGGTGATGATCACATCAGTCACCTATAAGCCGTCAGCGGTACTAGCTGGACGTAACGGCTACCCAGGTATTGAGTGATATGAAGATCAACAAGCAAGCTCGTTCATATTCTCCATGAAGCCTATCAGTAACACTACCGTACAGTCCGGTCTCTTCGTCTGATATGTCGCATATCATGTTTAGGGGTGGTAAACGTCAGACCCCAGTAACGTGATAAGTCATGCCGATGTCTGGCCAATAATGGTTCGAGAAACTACTGATAACACTTATCAGTAAATCTCAGCAGCATCCCTGGTCAGGGACTTCCAGTTATAGCCAATCGAGCATAGCGCAACATCAACCCCCAATACCGGGAGAGACGAAACCCTTCCTATCGCTCATTGCCTCCATTTGACTCGGGACTGTACCCAAAATCCACCTGTTTGCACAACTCCTCTTGGGTGTGGTAGGAAGGAAATCAAAGCACAGTGGGAGCTACACAAGACTCTATGACGATCTCGGGTCTACAGACTAACCTGTACCAGTGTCTCCAGAGGACTGCTATCTGACGATAGGTATACTACCAATTAAGAGTCCTTGGCGAGCCCTGTTCGGTGTACCCATTCTCCAATGAGCACCTGTGTACAATTTTTGATGTCACACACCAATGGTTGTGGGATCAACCATCGCCCTCTAAGGGACAAGAAACGTGCACACTAGTCTACTCTGGAATATCGATGCCCTAGATATTCCCTCGACTAAGAACTGATTAAAGGATGTACTTTTAGACCATCCTGGTCCCACTAGTATGATCTCATCATAATCCTGGTAGTGAAGTACATATCCGCAGGGCTCTATCAACATGTAAGAGACAGACAATATAAATACCAGTTTACATGTTAAGATAAAGGTAACCTGGTAGCATACTATAATGTCAAGCAAGAAACTCCTCTATATATATGTCCAAGCATCCACTATATCAACAATAATGGTCTCTAGGGAATACATATTCCTAACAATCTCCCACTTGCACTACGGCCAGTTGTTGTAGCATCTCATACCCAACGTCCCAAAAGACTCTCGAATAGCATATGGGGGATGGCCTCGGTGAGTGGATTCGCTGTGTCATCCTCTGTGTCAACTCTCCTGACCTCGATCTCCCGGAGATCAACTATCTCTCTGATCAGGTGATACTGTCTAAGAATATATCTGGATTGCTGACGGGACCAGGGTTCCTAGGCCAAAACCACAACTCCATTGTCATCACAATACACAGGTATTGGGTGCTCAATGGTAGGAACCAAGTTCATCCTATGAACTTTTTCATCCAGACATCCTCTTTGGCAGCATCGTTGGTAGCGATGTAATTAGCTTCTATCAACGAGTCTGCTACGGTATATAGCTTGGAACTCTTCCAACATACCGTCTCTCCACTGAGGGTGAAGAAAAAACCCGAGACTGACTTTCAGTCGTCCTTATCACTCTGGAAGCTCGAATCGGTAAAGGATTCCATCTGGAATTCACCTTTACCATACATCAAGAACATCTCTTTAGTCCTTCTCAAGCACTTAAGAATGTTCTTCACAGCTGTCCAGTGGTTTTCCCAAGATCTTTTCGATACTTACTCACTACACCTAGTGAGCAAGCTACATCTGGTCTGGTATATAATATCGCATACATGATTGACCCGTCTGCCAAAGCATAGGGCATTCCTTGCATGCGAGCCCTCTCCAAATAAGTCTCGAGAGACATCTCTTTAGAGAGAGTGATTCCTGAACAAGCGGGTACATTACCACGCTTTGAATCATCCATACTAAACCCCTTTAACATGGTGTCTATGTAGCTGGATTGGGACAATCCCAAATCCATTTAGATCTATCTCTATAGATCTATATCCTCAGGATGTAGGAGGTATCAGTTAGATCCTTCATGGAGAACTTGTGTGATAAGAGGAGCTTGACCGAGTGTAGCATAGGAACATCGTTTCCTATCAAGAGTATATCATCCACGTACAATACGAGGAAGACAACCATACTCTCTACAACCTTCTTATTTATACATGGTTCATCTATCTTTTTGATGAAGTTAAACTCTTTTACAGCTTCATCAAAACAGATGTTCCATCTCCGCGATGCCTGCTTTAATCCGTAGATGGATTTAAGCAGCTTGCACATGCTTCCGCTGCTCTCACTGTCTACGAAGCCCTCTGGCAGTGTCGTCTTCACGCTCTCTTCTAAATCACCATTTAGAAAAGCAGTATTAACGTGCAGTCTGTCAGATTTCGTAGTTACCTTATGCAGCAATAGGAAGTAGGATCCTGATGGACTTAAGCATAGAGACAAGAGAAAAGGTTTCATCATAGTCGACACCTGGTCGTTAACGAAAACCTTTTGCTACAAGTCTAGCTTTGAAAGTCTCAACTTTTCCATCTACACCAAATTATCTTTCTCAAAGATCCTCTTGCTCCCAATGGGTTTTACCCCTTCAGGAGCAACTTCCAAAGTCAACACTTTGTTGGTGTACATGGATTCCATCTCAGATCACATAGCATCCAGCCATTTCATAAAGTCCCCACTCGTGATGGCCTGCTCGAAACTAGTTGGGTCATCATCTCCATGATGCAATCCTCACTCCCACCGTCTACGAGAAAACCGTAGTATCTCTCAGGTGGATGAGGAACCCAACTAGATTTGCGGAGTGGCTGTGTCAGGGACTATTGAATCCTCCGGTTCCACCAAATCGTCAGTTATTGTTTGCGTTGCTGGAACTTCTTCCAGTTCCACCTCATTGCCACTAATTTCTTTTACAAGAAATTCCTTTTCTAAAAAGGTGGCATGTCGAGAAACAAAACACCTTTTGCTCCTCGGTGTGGTAGAAGATATACCCTCACGAATATTTGGGATATCCTACAAACTTACACAGAACTGACATTGCCTCAAGCTTTTCCGGATTATGCTTTTCAACATATCCCGGACAACCCCATATCTTAACTCGTTTAAGAGATGGTCTCTTCCCATTCCATATCTCATATGGAGTGGTAGGCAACAGATTTAGTCGGAACACTTTTCAATAAGTATGCAGCTATCTTAAGTGCATATCCCCAAAAGGAAATAGGTAACTCAGCAGTACTCATCATAGAGCGCACCATATCTCATAGGGTGTGATTTCTCCACCCCGATATACCGTAGTGCTTTGGTGTATATGGAGGAGTAAGCTGAGAGAGAATCTCATTCTCTTTTAAATAGTCTCGGAATTCCGTGCTCTAGTATTCTTCTCCCCCATCATATCAAAGGATTTGAATAACTTTACCCATCTGGTTCTCAACTTTGTATTTATATTCCTTGAAATTCTCAAAAGATTCAGATTTGTGTTTCAATAAGAACACATGTCCGTATCTTGAGAGAACATCGGTGAATGCAATAAAGTACGCGGAACCATCCCTGGCATGTGTAGACATAGGACCGCATACATCACCATGTGTCTGTCCAAGAGTTCCGTAGCTCTTTCTTCGTTTCCAGTACACGAAGATTTGGTCACCTAGCCTTTGAGACATGGTTGACAAGTTTCATACGATGTAAATTCGAGCGGATTCAAATATGCATCCTTATGCAACTTTAGCCAGTCTTGTCTCATCAATATGATCTAGTCTACAATGCCACAAGAAGACTTCGTTCATTTATGAACTGTTCCTCTTGTGTGTGTTTTGTATGTTTAGAATTGTGGTTTGATTCAGAACGTGTATACTGTTATACAGTGTACCTTACCCAATCAACACTTGATTTAGGAAAATATTCACAATATTTTGGTACGAAATAAGAGTCGCTCAGAATCATTGTATTACCAGTTGGTAATACTAGATGATATTTGCCAACTATTTTGGCTGCAACAATTGCACCATTCCCTACTACTAGAGACATATCACCCTTTCCTAGTTCTCTACCTCTCGCATGTAACAAATTACATACGTGGGATCCTGATCCGGTATCCAATACCCAAAACGTAGAGTTAATTGAGAAACAGTTCTTAGTAACGAACACACCCGAAGAAGATACATCAACATGTTTATTTTTCGTTTGGGTGGCATGGGAATCAAGATATTCCCCTATTCTTTGCTCAAACTTATGACAATCATAATATAGTGCGGAACCTAGCTCAGTATAATAAGTAGGTTCGGTCAATACATCCATATTATTATCTTGATTAAGGCATTTTATCGGTCGCTACCAGGAGAGAGAGAAGGGTAATCACTTTGCGTGCGCTCTTTGCAAGATTAGATTGGTTTTTATCTAATCAGGATAACTCCTATTGTTTTTATCAAATCTTCCTTCAAATCCTAAAAGGTAAGATTATCCGGGATTAATTACACCCTACAGGTTCGCCAATCGTTCGGCCAGGCAGGTATTGGTACTCCGAGGGAAGTTCCCCGTTCTTTCACACGGACTTAATTAAAATAAACCTCATTTCCCTAGAGGCATAACCCCGTTGACACCATTCTAGACACATACTGGATTAGCTAATTGTAAAGTGCAAAATTCTTCCAGGAGTAACTCTTACTCGCAATGGGTATCGGGATCCAACTATCATATAGAAGGTATGCAATCTCATTGCAAATTTCAACACTTGAAATTCCCGATAATGGTTTTTACCCCTAACCATTTATGACCTTAACATAGTCAACAAATCATAAGCACTAGTCAAGTTCAACCCGCCATTTCTTGATTGGATTAAACCCATCCGCACGACCCTTAATATAGTCAACAAAGCCGTACGACTACCCTAATCCAACCGCATCATAAGGTTACTGTAACGTTTTGGAAATTCGTTTAGGTTAATTTCATGTTAATTAGCGATAATGCGTGTTTTTCATAAAACCTTGTTAATAATTATAATTATTTTCCACATAAAATGGAATAAATCTAATTCTAATTGTGAAAATATGTAAATATATATATAATTGTGTTTCATTAGTTACTATTTAAATTAGGGTTCACATATTTATCAAATTTCCTAAACAATGAATCTTCTAAGCAAAAAAAAAAAAATTGTTGTTTAGCATGCACAACTCTAATCACTTTAGGTTAATGTTGTAACTTGTCTTCATTTTCTTTTCTTCATGGTTCTATTTCCTTCTTATCCTTTTTTAAAAACCAAAACAAGTCAATCAAATAAAGAAAATAAGAAATGAGGTGAAAAATAGGCATGGGGGGGGGGTATTTTATTAAGCATGGGAAACCTTGACTTTGAGCACACTCTCACCCTCACACTCTCTCTCTCTTCCAGCAGCAGCCCCTGCAGTTCTAGCAGCCCCTCCCTCATTCCTCTTCTTCTTCTCTTTTCAAAGCCTTCATATCCATCAAAAATCCATCTTTTATCACACAAACCTCATGTTTAACACTCCAAATCACTCTCTTGTTGGTTCTTGAAGCAAGTCTTTGCCTTTGAAGGCAAGGTCATCAAGTTTGAGCCACCACTAGACCAACTTGAGGTATAAAGCTTATCTTATTTGCCTTTTTGCTAAACTTTTAGTTATTTAGCTTAATTTAGTGTTTAAATAGTGTATTAGTGCTAATTAGGTGGTTTGAGTGGAGATTAGGTCAAGTTATGGTTGTTATAGCTTGATTAGCTTAACTAAGTGTTATTAGTGTCGCTTAATCCAAGTTTTTGCTTCTGGTTGCACTAAAACCCCATATTGTATTAAATTAGTGCTTAATTAGTGTTTTAGTTTAAAATTATATTCGTTTTGGGATCTGCTTTCAAACCTGTTGCTTCAGGCAAAAGTTGCAATTACTGGAGCAGGTTTACTAGACTTAGATCATGCACACGAAACACGAGACCCCCACTCCTTACTGTGGCCGCAAATATATGTGTTCTGGCCACAAATTGCGGCCAGATGGTGGAGCTGGGTGTCGGGGTTTGGTGGTTAGGTGTCTGCTACATATTGAAGGTCTTCGGTGTATGCAACTTTTCCTTGTTCAACTCGTATCGAAATCTGAGACCATATTCCTTGTTTCTAGTACTTTTAGACTTGCGTGACACGTGCGTTATGAGTTTGGGTTTGGTGTTTGCTGTGTATCACAACATGTCGGGGTGGTTTCAGACGAATGCACATGTTTTGATGTTTCGAATGCACACACGTTTAGCTTGCGACGCTAGTTCTCGTATGGTCTTGATATCGTGTTTTTGTAGGATTTTAGCCTTATGTGTGTTGCTTCATGTGAATTCTAGGCTCGCAGGCGGGGACTTCGGACGCCGCGAAGAAGGGAAAGCAGGTGGTCGTATATAGTTAGCTCGAGATCACCGGTGAGTAGATTTAACATCTACGGGAAAATCGCCCGTATTGCGTTATGCGTCAGGGCTTGATATACTAGTGTAGCCGCATGTTATATCCATATACCTTGAGTGTGCATGAGCATCATACATACAATTTCTTGTTGTGCCTTAAATTAGTATCTAGTGGATATTGCACTATTACTGACGGTTCATGTTGCACGAGCACTAAACTGTATGCTACACCCACACCGTCGGTAATTGCCATGACACGCCTACATACATATACAGTATTTTGTTGTTATTGGCATTGACACGTGGATTATTGTTCTATTGTGCATATGACATACATATTGTATATGCATACTTGCATACATACATACTTGCACATACATAGATGATACTGGCTTGATTTTGGTCAATTGGGAACCGCGTGATGTATTTTAAAAATGGATTCATTTAAGAGAGCGGCCTTCCCTTTTATGCTCATAGTACAATTTTATGTTGCATACATCATATTGCATGGATTTACGCATTGAGTCTTGGATTTCATGCGATTTCTGGATTTGAGAACCGTAGGATCATTTCAAGAAAGTATGCATTGTTTTGAAAACCCAGTTCTCTTGATATGATATTTCAGTGCGTCCACCATGGGTTTTCTCGGTTCTGAGACGTGTGCTAGAAACCCGATTCGAGGAGTGGACGATCCGTTTGCGGGTTCATGGTGGACCCGGTATGGTTCCCCGGAGCGAGAAATGATTTTCGTGGAGTAGACGATGAGCCTGGTACCGGTGATTGGTTGGACCTGACGGTTATCCGGAGGATACCGACCGGAGTCGAGAGATGGATAGGGGCCGACCGTACTGTCGGAGCCCGAGGGCCGATCCCGCAGAAGGAGCCCGTGGGCCGATCCGGACTAACGGAGCCCGATATATAAGGATTCGCGTGTCGATACTGGACACGAGTATTTCATGATGTTTTCGAGTGCCGATGTTGGACACTCAGGTTCCATGAAATCTACAGGATATGATGGCCGATTTGTATGACGGAGCCTGAGTTATTGGGATTTTGGGGTGTATTTGATGGACACCGGGTTTTTCCACGATGATGATTCGTGTTGATGATATGTTTTCCCATGCTCAGCACTCATTTATATGCATTGCATCATGTATTTTTAGTACCTGATAGAGTACCTCGCATGATTATTGCATACCCAGATTATCATATCGATGTTATCAGATTGCATATGTTGAGTATCGTAGTATGTGCATATCTGCGATTACCTGTATATGTTATTTACTATTCACAAGTTGGCAACTCACTCCCGTTGTGCCACAGTGTTTTGCAGATTGACCCTCAGAGTAGTCGCGACAGGGCTACATCATTGTATCTTTTTGCTACGGATACCGCTACTGTTGGCGTGTGAGTCATTTCGCGTATAGGTGGGTTTTGCAGTGATCCATTTATATTTCATTGTACACCTTATTGTATCTAGTACTCTCCATCTACCATTTGTGTACTGACTTAGAGACTAGTTGTGAGGACGACGTTGTATATTATTTTGTGATTTTGGATGTCGAGCTCGTGTGAGCCGACTTTATTTATGCAGTTTTATCTTTTATGCTGTTCTTCACTTATATTGTTAATTTCTTCGCTACGACGTTGTAAATTACTCTTGCGGTGGTTGTTTCCACCATTGGACGTGATTGCTCCCGTTTGGGGATGCTTTATTTATATCATGTATTGTTTTACCTATATCTTATGCTGTACTCGTTTCGGGGCTAGTTTTTACAAAGGAGGTGCCGCCGAAATTTTTAAGAAAATAATTTAAAGTTTAAAGATTTTTACTTGAAATTTCCAAATGTTCTTAAAAAAATGTCTTCATCAATTACCACTTTTATGGTTTAGATTTCTGGGTTTTCGGCTTACTTAAATTGCGTTACGCCTGTAGACGTTACGTGGTTTAAGTGCCAGTCACGTGCCGAATTCTGGGTCGTGACAGTTACAGATAAGCACTAATTAGCTACCGTACACTATGCCTTAACATAGTCAACAAATGTAGCATGAATACTAAAATAGCATTCATCTGAAATAACGGAGGGCTACGCAGGTTTTTAAGAAAACCATGAGCGTAATGAACTTGATATCGTTGTAGAATCTAATGATTTTTAAAAGGAGTGTTTTTGAGGCTTTTCTAGCTTCGCTAAAGAGGTCACTCCCGGTGAAGGGATCTCGGCTCTTTTCTTATCGAATGAGGCGCTCGATATTCATCAAGGAATACCACTATGCAAAGCAAGAACTAGAGAAGCAATCAAAATACAAAACCGAGTGAGTTGCAGTATTTGCTAGTTTTGCTAAAGAGGTCACTCCCAGTGAAGGGATCTCAGCTCTTTTCACATCGAATGAAGTGCTGGATATTCATCAAGGAATACCAGTATGCAAAGCAAAAACTAAAGCTACCCTTTTTAAAAGTTTGATTCTACAATATCTTTAGGTTTCTTTCTTTTCATTAATCTCATTAATAAAGTCTCATCATTTAATATTTCCTAAACATCACAGAAAAATGAAACGAATATAGAACGTAGGCTTATGCCATCCGCATTCGCCACTGGGCCCCGTCATGCACCGTTAGATTACTTAACTACTGGCAGAGCAGGGGCTGGATTAGCACGGGTGCAAAACATAAGCAACGTTTATTATATATCATATATATAATATAACATCTGTCTCACGCAGTTATATGATCACATCACAGAACCAAGCAGCAGAAGCAACATATGAAATATTGGATATACTAGGATTTCCGTGTTTTAAATTTAACCAGTAATGTAAAACACGGATTTCACGGTCGTGAAGAAAAGCCAAACCCACATCCCTAGACCACTACGAGAGCGGCAAATAACCCTACCAATTCTAGAGTTAGGAGACCCGATCTCAACTCCTTGAGATGGTCTCCCACTGGTCTCCAGAATCCGGTTACTTATGCTCCCCACCTTGGGTCTATCCTAATGCGGAAAAGTAAATAATATACATCAGTGGTGACATCATCCTCAACCCGGATGTGCCCCAATAAAAGAATATTATATATAAATTTTACATGAATGAAAATTGAAAAAACTCTCATCTCACATAAAACCCCCGTCTATTCAATCACGATGATCCAATAAAACATATCAACGACACATAATATCACATATTATCAACGTAAGTAAATACGCGTATCCCAAATTCCGTTGATATATAGCAACGAGATTTGGGATACCCCACGTATTATGCTTACGGTCGCAGAAAGGAAATGTAAAACTGCAATAATTAGAATCTGCATATTCTTAGACATCATAAACCCGGAATATCTCATATTCCGAATTTCATACCTAACTCTATAAACCCCGCATTTTAGTTTCATATCAAAAACTCTATTCAATAATTTAGTCGGGTAATTCAACAAGATTCCCGACTACTCGATCGAATACACGTCGGAAACTATAGTAGAAGGCCGCACCCCCGATGCCGTCGACCAAGTGCACTTAGGCGGAAACACCGTGGCCGCGAGTACCCGAGTGGATGCTATTGGAAATGGGGTTCTCCTGCAGTCACTTGATTTGGGGCAATGGGGTGAGGCTATCTAGTAAAGTTATTCAGCGAGTATTCGCATACGATACGCAATTGCGACGGAGTTTCGATCTAAATCGAAACTTCGTGGCAATCGATCTACCGAGACTAAAACGCTAGATTTATAATCATTAACTTGTTTTCACAAAACCAATTAAATGTAGATCCTCACTACTGCATCCATGTCAAACTAAAACCCAAAACAATGCAATAATTACGATTACGAAATACTCCGTATTAGTCCCTTACCAAATTAACATCACATAAATTTTGGACTAATCAAACAATACCTGAAACCCCATAATCCAGAGATCAAAAGACCACAAAAATTTCTAGGCATGATGCTACAGTAAAACGGGAGAGGCCGGTTTTTTTCAAGAAGTGGCCGACCACTTTTTAGCCAAAATGCTTCAAATTTTTCTGGTATTCTATATACTTCATAAGTAGCACTCTGCACTTGTTTAAAAAATTTTCAGAGACAGTTTTAAAAACGACAGAGAACAGGGTTTCATGGCAACTGTTTCGGAGTTTTTCGGTTTCGTGATTTTAATTATATTGTCTAATCTTCTAGTTTAGGCTCTGATACCATGAAAATCTACCCTACCACCGCCATGAGATTTAAGTGACATCAAGTATGCTAAATTCAAATTTTTATAAGTGCTAAGCTAGACTAAACAAGATCTTGAACTAGATGATTAGGGTTTTATGTTTGATATCAACTAAACTAGAAGAAGTGAAAGATGGTTATACCTTTGTAGATCGAGTCCTTCACTTCACATGCTCCGTGTAGTAGTCCCGCGACTTCACTAGGCTCCACTTGAGGGTTTGGACGAGCTTCCTTCGAAGACCTTCGTGCCGAAGATGATCCACGCGAAATCCCTCCAACTCAAGCTACCTCTACACTAAACTCTTTGGTGTAGGAAACACGCTACACTCGATCGCTAGTCAAGTGTAGGATGGTGAAGTAGGGGATGTTAAAGATTACAAGTTTGTGTTCAAGTTTTATGGTTCACATCACATGTGAGGGTTAAAGTTTGAACCATGACATTAAGGAAGAAGATGAAGTTAGAGAGCATGAGAGCAAAATGGGAGCAACTCAAGAAAAATGGCTAAGTGTTGGAATGAACAAATGAATGGTCAACCCCTTGACCTCACTCATTCAAGCATGAAATTATTGCAATATAAAATTGCACCCATGCTTGAATAGTGAATCAAGATGAATAAACAATGATAAAAGCCCGTGTTTGCAACCATGCTCCCAAAGTCTTCCCATTTTCCACCTCATTTCTATTTTCATAAAATAGAAATTTATGTCATGCTACACACACACACACACACACACATATATATATATATACACAATAAAATATTTAGTGAGCTAATGATATTAGTTAAGATATAATTATATCAAATATAATATATATCACATTATTAAATCAACACTTGATTTAATAATCCGGTTATATCACATATGACCGACCAATATTATTTATCTGTATATCACATTATCAAATCAACACTTGATTCGACAATCTGGTTATATCACATATAACCAAACCGATAACAGATAATTGCTAGATTACAATACGGTATCACATACACGTATTTAATCAGGCCCACACACATATCACACATGTGTCCTACTTCGTTTTGCTTGAACCAGGAAACTTCTGTGTGGGACTCTAAAGACTCGTCAATACGCCAGCAGTAGGTGATGATCACATCAGTCACCTACAAGCCGTCAACGGTACTAGCTGGACGTAACGGCTACCCGGCTATTGAGCGATATGAAGATCAACAAGCAAGCTCGTCCATACTCTCCATGAAGCCTATCAGTAACACTACCGTACAGTCCGGTCTCTTCGTCTGATATGTTGCATATCATGTCTAGGGGTGGTAAACGTCAGACCCCAGTAACGTGATAAGCCATGTCGATGTCTGGCCTATAACGGTTAAAGAAACTACTGATAACACTTATTGTCACGCCCCGCTTCCCGGTGTACGGCGAAGGGGACACGACGAGGTCCGCTACGTATTTACTGTGAAGTAAATACGCTAAGCGTATCTAAGCAATATAAAAGTAATCACAAGAGACAAGAGATATAAAAACAACAACAACTTTATTTATTAACATTCTTTTGTACAATACATGAAAAGGAAATACAACTGAAGTAAAAACGATGCCTAAACAATGGCATAACAAGAAATTAAAGGTACTGAATGGAAATGTACAATGTCTAGAGCTCGAGGTCTTCGAGGAACTGATCCAAGTCTTCACTGGTGGGCTCGATCTCTGCTGTGTCCAGATCACCTAACGACATTCAAAGAAGAAAGAAATAGAATGTCGTCAGCGAACAGATCGCTCGGTAAGTCCCAAAGTTAAAGGAGAAATAGAAAAGATAGAATAAGAATGTATCTTTTAAAGTTGTATAATATTGTAGAATACTGTGTTAACGCTGTTGTTTGTAACTTGGTACAGAAGGATGCCAGTGTATACGAGAGGGGTCTCTATATGCTAGAGACCAGGGCAAACTGAAAGTATAAGGAACCGTTATGCCATGGTACAACAGCAACAGGATTCTTGTTAGGTGTCTTAATCTTACTGTCTCGTGCCACTTTTAACACCTTCCGTACCAATCTACCCCTTAAACCCCGTAGTGTTTTGATTGTATTGTTATATTGTATTGTATAAGTTGTATAGTTGGATGACTGACCGAAACCATGATATCAGTAACGGATGTAATGGATGTAAACTGGAATCATGTAAACGGAATGTATATCCATGGTTTGGTTCAGTCAAGTTGAATAGATTGATAATTGGATTCATGGATTCGTGTGTTCATGTTGAATTGTAATATTGTTGATTGTAGATTGACTTGAATCATATTCAAGTCAGAAAGATCAGGCTCAAACCCGAGTCAGACAGTATAGATGTAAATCGAAGTCCTATATTTACTAGGGTCCTTAGGGTAATTTATAAAACTTGAGGGGGTTTTATGTAAAAATACTTTTGTATAGTTTTCAAGATACACCCCAAGTATTTATTATTCAAGTAACTACCATAAACAATGCTGTAAAGAAATATTATGTACGACCAATTAATCAAGTCGATCAATTTCTGAATATAAACAAAAATATAGATCTAACTGTTGTGCACGTGTGAGCTCCAGTCGCGCCTAAATACGACTACCGGTTTGGGAGATATACTCATTTTCGTTTTGTCGCACAGAACAGATCAGAATCCGTCCAGCACCGTCGCATATTTTTAAAACACAGTTGGAGTTAATTTCTATCGGATTTCAGCTTACAAAAATTATTATATTGTAGGTTTTTCGATGTACTTATCCAAAACACCAAGATTCGCACGATTTGGATTTCTTAAACTCTAGTTATGATCATTTTAATATCAACGTTTAAAACAGAAATTCAGATTTCTGGACAGCAACTATATATTGTATTGCAAAGCCTATATCGGGGTTTTTCATGCATTTCTAAGTAATAAAGTATACATAAAATTATAGTTCTATCAATTGTGCATCAACACATATAAATTTTGTCACGAACGGACATCGAGAGTTTGAGTTATATCTAATTTAAAAACAGTGTGCGAATCAGGACAGATTCTGTCCAGATCCGTCACTTAATATTGTAACACAGTTTTATTTATCTTATACGGGTTTTTAGTAAAACTATAAAACTAAGAAAATCTAGATCATTCGATGTAGATATCAAAAACACCTGAGTTTGCTCAATTTGGATACCGGTATACCAAGTTATCTGTCTTAGAAGTTGACCGATAACTGCAGTTTTCTGTTTTATGATCAGTGAATAAAAACGATGTAATTCCTAAACCGTTTTGCGGTTCGATCTAAAATTTTTACAACGTGTACAAAATAATATATTCTATCATATGTAAATTTTCTTAAATTTTCAGAATTAAAAATTAATTTATAAAAATTAATTTAAACCTAAAGATATTGATATGTCATATACGAGAAATGAGAAAACCATGGTATTTATTCGTAACTTCATTTTTTTTTACAAACTTTAAATAAAGTGATTTAAAATAAACAACAAACATGCAATCCTAATTGGTCACTATGAAATCTTAATATGTGAATTGAGAGTAATGAAAAAGACTTTACAAACTATATATGTGTGTATGTTTGTGTGTTCATTATTTATATATGTATCCATTTAATTAATTATTTAGGAACTATGATATGTCAAGGAAAGTTTTTTTAATGGCAATATAAAACAAGAGAAATATAAAGAAAAAAAGAAAGAGATGGAGGGAAGGAAAGAGAGAAGGGACTTACATGCATAAGCCGGTATTGTCACCGGGCTTGTCTATCCGCCGATAGCCTCGCGTTACTAACGAGACCTTCTTGAAGACTTCTTCATGTTCTTCTTCTTGGACTCTAGGTGAAGAGGGAGAAGTGAGAGATTAAAAAAATGTGAGGAAGGAAAAGATAGAGGAGGACAAATAAAGATGGTGTAATGGTGAATAATAATATATGCATTTAATATGAGAATTAAAAGAGAAATGAAAGGTCACCATTCATTTTGGAAATGAAAGGCCTCATTTGTAGGTTATGAGAAGAATAAAAATTGATAAAAAAATAATTGCAAGAATGGGGATTTGAACATATGACTTATGAAATAACAATTCAAGGACTTAACCAATGAGCAACAAGCTTGTTCATGCACATATTTAATTAGAATTAAATATATGCGGTTGCTTGAAAAGAAAGTAGGCTTTTGGGCTCATAGTTTTATAAATGAAAATGAGATTGGATTTGGGTGTTATTTAAAGAGAAATTGAGTAAATGAATTTGGATAAAAAGAAAAGGAAATTTTTTTAGAAAATGGAAGCTGGGCTTGGGCTGTAGAGAATGGTAATGAAAAGAAAGGAATTGGGCTTAAAGAATAAGTTTGGATAAAAAGAAATGAGTTTTAGAAAATACTTAGATGCGAAAAATAGATGAAGGGATTAAATATAACTAATAACATAGAAATAAAAATATACCAAATATACAAATACAGAATTTTATTAATAGGAAGATATAGGAATTTTAGAGTCGTTACATTCTACCCTCCTTATAAAAATTTCGTCCTCGAAATTTGTAAAAGGAAAGTGTAACGGATTCAAGAAAAGTTTGGTGATAGAACTATTGATAATGTATGAATAATAGGTGAAAAAACGAAAGAATGCAAAAATTTTGAAAAGAGTTGAGGAAAAATAAGAATAGGGTTAGGATAGATTCAAAAAATAAGGTTCAAGGAATATGATTCAAAAAATTTGAAATAGTAAGATTCGAGCAATATGAATTGTAAAGAATGTTTTAGTTGCTGGTTCTTATGTTTTATATTGTTTAGGGTTCCATACAGTTCTGACCTGCATGGGCCACCAACAAAACCTGTCACGCCCCGCTTCCCAGTGTACGGCGAAGGAGACGCGACGAGGTCCGCTACTTATTTACTGTGAAGTAAATACGCTAAGCGCATCTAAGCAATATAAAAGTAATCACAAGAGACAAGAGATATAAAAACAACAGCAACTTTATTTATTAACATTCTTTTGTACAATGCATGAAAATGAAATACAACTAAAGTAAAAACGATGCCTAAACAATGGCATAACAGGAAATTAAATGTACTGAATGGAAATGTACAATGTCTAGAGCTCGGGGTCTTCGAGGAACTGATCCAAGTCTTCACTGGTGGGCTCGATCTCTGCTGTGTCCAGATCACCTGACGACATTCAAAGAAGAAAGAAATAGAACGTCGTCAGCGAACAGGTCACTCGGTAAGTCCCAAAATTAAGGGAGAAATAGAAAAGATAGAATAAGAATGTATCTTTTAAAGTTGTATAATATTGTAGAATATTGTGTTAACGCTGTTGTTTGTAGCTTGGTACATGAGGATGCCAGTATATACGAGAGGGGTCTCTATATGCTAGAGACCAGGGCAAACTGAAAGTACAAGGAACCGTTATGCCATGGTACAACAGCAACAGGATTCAAGTTAGGTGTCTTAATCTTACTGTCTCGTGCCAGTTTTAACACCTTCCGTACCAATCTACCCTTTAAACCCCGTAGTGTTTTGATTGTATTGTTATATTGTATTGTATAAGTTGTATAGTTGGATGACTGACCGAAACCATGATATCAGTAACGGATGTAATGGATGTAAACTGGAATCATGTAAATGGAATGTATATCCATGGTTTGGTTCAGTCAAGTTGAATAGATTGATAACTGGATTCATGAATTTGTGTGTTCATGTTGAATTGTAATATTGTAGATTGTAGATTGACTTGAATCATATTCAAGTCAGAAAGATCAGGCTCAAACCCGAGTCAGACAGTAGAGATGTAAATCGAAGTCCTATATTTACTAGGGTCCTTAGGGTAATTTATAAAACTTGAGGGGGTTTTATGTAAAAATACTTTTGTATAGTTTTCAAGATACACTCCAAGTATTTATTATTCAAGTAACTACCATAAACAATGCTGTAAAGAAATATTATGTACGACCAATTAATCAAGTCGATCAATTTCTGAATATAAACAAAAATATAGATCTAAGTGTTGTGCACGTGTGAGCTCCAGTCGCACCTAAATACGACTACCGGTTTGGGAGATATACTCATTTTCGTTTTGTCGCGCAGAACAGATCAGAATCCGTCCAGCACCGTCGCATATTTTTAAAACACAGTTGGAGTTAATTTCTATCGGATTTCAGGTTACAAAAATTATTATAAAATTGTAGGTCTTTCGATTTACTTATCCAAAACACCAAGATTCACACGATTTGGATTTCTTAAACTCTAGTTATGATCATTTTAATATCAACGTTTAAAACAGAAATTCAAATTTCTGGACAACAACTATATATTGTATTGCAAAGCCTATATCGAGGTATTTCATGCATTTCTAAGTAATCAAGTATACATAAAATTATAGTTCTATCAATTTTGCATCTACACATCTAAATTTTGTCACGAACGGACATCGGGAGTTTGAGTTATGTCTAATTTAAAAACAGTGTGCGAATCAGAACAGATTCTGTCCAGATCCGTCACTTAATATTGTAACGCAGTTTTATTTATCTTAGATGGGTTTTTAGTAAAACTATAAAGCTAATAAAATCTAGATCATTCGATGTAGATATCAAAAACACCTGAATTTGCTCAATTTTGGATACCGGTATACCAAGTTATGTGTCCTAGAAGTTGACCGATAACTGCAGTTTTCTGTTTTACGATCAGTGAATAAAAACGATGTAATTCCTAAACCGTTATGCGGTTCGATCTAAAATTTTTACAGCGTGTAAAAAATAATATATTCTATCATATGTAAATTTCCTGAAATTTTCAGAATTAAAAAATTATTTATAAAAATTATTTTAAAACTAAAGATATTGATATGTCATATGTGAGAAATGAGAAAACCATGGTATTTATTCGTAACTTCATTTTTTTTTTACAAACTTTAAATAAAGTGATTTAAAATAAACAACAAACATGCAATCCTAATGGGTCACTATGAAATCTTAACATGTGAATTGAGAGTAATGAAAAAGACTTTAAAACTATATATGTGTGTATGTTTGTGTGTTCATTATTTATATATGTATCCATTTAATTAATTATTTAGGAACTATGATATGTCAAGGAAAGTTTTTTAATGGAAATATAAAACAAGAGAAATATAAAGAAAAAAAGAAAGAGATGAAGGGAAGGAAAGAGAGAAGGGACTTATATGCACAAGCCGGTATTGTCACCGGGCTTGTCTATCCGCCGATAGCCCCGCGTTACTAACGAGACCTTCTTGAAGACTTCTTCATATTCTTCTTCTTGGACTCTAGGTGAAGAGAGAGAAGTGAGAGATAAAAAAATATGAGGAAGGAAAAGATAGAGCAGTACAAATAAAGATGGTGTAATGGTGAATAATAATATATGCATTTAATATGAGAATTAAAAGAGAAATGAAAGGTCACCATTCATTTTGGAAATGAAAGATCTCATTTGTAGGTTATGAGAAGAATAAAAATTGATAAAAAAAATAATTGCAAGAATGGGGATTTGAACATGTGACTTATGAAATAACAATGCAAGGACTTAATCAATGAGCTACAAGCTTGTTCATGCATATATTTAATTAGAATTAAATATATACGGTTGCTTGAAAAGAAAGTGGGCTTTTGGGCTCATAGTTTTATAAATGAAAATGAGATTGGATTTGGGTGTTATTTAAAGAGAAATTGAGTAAATGAATTTGGATAAAAAGAAAAGGAAATTTTTTTAGAATATGGAAGCTGGGCTTGGGCTGTAGAGAATAGGAATGAAAAGAAAGGAATTGGGCTTAAAGAATAAGTTTGGGTAAAAAGAAATGAGTTTTAGAAAATACTTAGATGCGAAAAATAGATGAAGGGATTAAATATAACTAATAACATGGAAATAAAAATATACCAAATATACAAATACATAATTTTATTAATACGAAGATATAGGAATTTTAGAGTCGTTACACTTATCAGTAAATTTCAGCAACATCCCTGGCCAGGGACTTCCAGTTATAGCCAATCGAGTATAGCGCAACATCAACCTCCAATACCTGGAGAGACGAAACCTCTCCTATCGCTCATTACCTCCATGTGACTCGGGACTGTACCCAAAATCCACCTGTTTGCACAACTCCTCTTGAGTGTGGTAGGGAGGGAATCAAAGCACAGTGGGAGCCATACAAGACTCTATGACGATCTCGTGTCTACAGACTAACCTATACCAATGTCACCAGAGAACTGCTATCTGACGATAGGTATACTACCAACTAGAAGTTCTCGGTGAGTCCTGTTCGGTGTACCCATTCTCCAATGAGCACATGTGTACAATCTTTGATGTCACACACCAATGGTTGTGGGATCAACCATCGCCCTCTAAGGGACAAGAAACACACACACTAGTCTACTCTGTAATATCGATGCCCTGGTCTCGATATTCTCTCGACTAGGAACTGATTAAAGGATGTACTTTTAGACCACCCTGGTCCCACTAGTATGATCTCATCATAATCCTGGTAGTCAAGTACATATCCTAAGGGCTCTATCAATATGTAAGAGACAGACAATATAAATACCAGTCTACATGTTAAGATTAAAGTAACCTGATAGCATACTATCATGTCGAGCAAGAAAGTCCAATATTATGTCCAAGCATCCACTATATCAACATAATGGCCTCTAGGGCATACATATTCTTAACAGGCTCATCCGCTGAGGGCAGCTTCCTGCCCGACCACTCTGCGGATCCAAAGCCCTCGTCAAGAGGTGACCGAGCAGTTTCCTGCTCGGCTCTTCCGCTAAGGGCAGCTTCCTGCCCAACCACTATGCGGATCAAAAGCCTTCGTCAATGGACGACCGAGCAGTTTCCTACTCGGCTCATCCGCTGAGGGCAGCTTCCTGTCCAGCCACTCTGCGGATCTAAAGCTCTCATCAAGGGGCGATCGAGCAGTTTCCTGTTCGGCTTATCCAAGGTTGGATCAAGAGGCGCCGCCCTTCCTATACTTGACGTTCGCTCGATTCGTACATCACGCTCGATCCTCACCTCAATTCCGGGGTGAAGAAAGGCGTCGACCTACCTATACTTGGCGTTCGCTCGTTTGTATGCCGCGTTCAATCGCCACCTCGATTCCGAGATGAGGAACGGCGCCGGCCTACTTATACTTGGCGTTCGCTCATACGTCACGCTCGCTCAACACTCAACACTCGACTGTTGGAGTCAAAAATTACACCCTAGTTGACCAAGTCAAAGTCAAAATCAACCCCAAGTAAGCGGGCCCAAGCCCAGGTCAAGTGGGCCCATGCTCAAGTCGAGCCCCACTACCGGCCTCCGCCATGCTAAAATGAAAATTATGTAATAGATAATTTTGATATATGTTTGTAATACCCAGTTCTTTTATACACCAATATCCATATTTTTAAAAAAAGGGTTAATTACAAATTTATTTATTTATATCTATAAACTATTTTAAATATTTTAAAACTCCCAATCCATTTTATTTTCCCCCTCTCTTTTCTCAAACCCTAATCCCAATTCCTCATTTTCTTTTCCCATTTATATAAACCTCTATTCCGGCCCAGAACTCCATTTCATTTTTGATTATTTCCAAAAACCCAGCCCATTCCTTTTATTTAAATTAATTTCCTTTTTAAACTTTAGCCTGGCCCTTCCCATTTCCTCAGCCCACGTTAAAAATAAAATAAGATTTAAATTTAAACCCTCGGCCCGGCCCATTCTCCTCATCCCCACACCCGCCGCTTCAACCCGACCCGGCCCACACCCTACCTTCTTCTCCCAACGGCTCTCTCCAGATTTCCCGCTCCTGTTCCCTCGATCCGTTCTCTCCGCCGCATATCGCGCCCACCCCTTGCCGTTACCCCACGACGCGCACCCCCCTCACGGTCCACTCGACGTCCTCCCCTCGTCTCTCCTTCTCTCTCCCTTACACCCTCACGCTTCAATTCCTCCTTCTCCTTGCTTCCGCTCCCTCTCTCAAAACTCACCCAAAACCCACTACCTCCGTCGTCCAACCACTTTCGTCGACGACGACGAATCACCCTAACCTCCTTCCTCATCACCTCAACACCCTAATAGCCGCTGCCTCCCCCCTTCCCACTCCCGCTCACTCGACCAACACCACACCGACGCCGCGCTCACCGCCACCATCGCCGGCATCACCCTCTCTTCTCGCTCCTCCCTCGCTCTCCCCTCTCCATCACCGGAGATTCGAGCTCGACTCCCCTGCACCCATCTCGACGACCCCTGCACACCCAACCCCCTCGACCTCTCCTCGCCTTGAGTCCCTTTCTCTCTCTCTATATTTCCCTTTCTCTCTATACATCTCTCTCTCACACTCCCTCTCTCTTTGTCTAACACTCTCTCTCTCTGTCTAACTCTCTCTCTCTCTCTCTCTCTAAATCTCATCTGTCTCTCCCTCTTTCTATCAACCGACCACCACCACAAACACCCCACCAACTCCCCCAACCTCCAACCTCTGGCCACCGCCTTACTACCGACCTCGTTGCTGACGAGCTCACCATCTACAACCTCCATAGTTGCAAGTTCAAGCTGAGACCCTGCACCCGGGCTCGTTGCGCCGTCTGCTGCCCTCATCGCCGATGATCACCACCGTCTCGTCGTCGTCGTGTCACTGCTGAGCCACCGCCGGAGCACCAGGCTGCTGCCAATGAACCCTTAAGCACGAAGCCCCTCTCCGTCGCACACGCAAACAACCACTGCACAGAGCCGTCAAGCTAAGCTTGAGCCGAGGCCAAACCTTGTTGTTGTTGCCCGTGTGTGTCGTGCCCGTGCATGCCATCACAGTCATCATCATTGCGGCACCATCGACACATCGTTTCTAGGCAAGTTCAAATACTTTCTTACATGCTAATCTACTCGCGTTACAAATTCAAAAGTATAAGTTATGAATTTACAATTCCCGATAAAATTAAACGACATACCTGTTCGATGCATGATCCTAATGAAAATAATCACCTAATTTGACGGAACTGGATTGTTTATGTTGGCCCAAGTAGTGATGAATACCTGGTACAAATTTCACTGGGAAAATATGACCGTTAATGACTAAAACGATTACCCCAAATATATCTGTAAAACTGGAACTTTCCCCGTATCTGAAAACCGTTAAAATTACCATAAATTATGTATATACTGGAATGATGCGTTCGAGGGCTTAAATCGAATCCGACTCGACGAACTATAACCCTATGCAAGTTTCTAATGGTTTCTGTACTTAAATTGTGACAATACTTGGATCGGAGTGCGACTCTGGACTGCAGTCCAGAGCGACTCTGGTTACTGTTTACTGTTCCATAATGTGTGCCACCTGTTTTCCTGAACTCATATGTTGCGGAACTTTGCATTTTATTAAAGGTGAAACTGTTAGATAGATAACACAAGTGGTTTCATTCTGTTTCATCGTCGTTTGCTATTTAATCTGTAATTTAAAAGATGGTGACGTATAACAGTCCCAACAGAATCAGAATTGACATACTAGTATTGAACAGTGTATAACTCCTGACGTACAGATACGATTGAGGATCCATATATTGCGTTGAAAACATTATTCGAAACCCTAGATTTCATTCAACTATAGCATTGCTAAATTCTGATCCCAACTGGGATTAAAATGCGTTGCGAAACGTACTTCCGATTCTGAAACCGGATTTCCAGCCGTGAACGCTTAAAATGAAATGGCCATAACTAGTGATCCTGAAACCCGATTGACGTGAAACCAAATTCGCTGGATAGATAATCAAACATACTATTTATTCCCTGTTTATCGTTTCACTAAACCGTACACGTATGATTTATGATAAATTATTCAAGTGGTAGAATACTGATTTATGACATCTTAATCATGCTTTACATACTGTTTTCTCATCATATCATACATATATCACTGCATTGATAACCTAGTGATCATGTCCATTACCCAGTGTTAGGTATTAGTGGTGATTGTGGCAAGTACGTTAGTGTTCGTGCATGAGTGGATAAGTGAAAGTGACACGTACTTGTACACAATCAGTGAACCCTTTTATTCTATTGCATTGTCGACGTCTGTGGGACGCGTGTAAGTGTGACTATAAGTGGTATGGGACACTTATGGAAGCTCTTGCATGGGTGTCACAGATAAAGCACCAAACACTGCCCATTTATCTTGGGTATTAGTCGGGACGTGCTTGATAGAGATCCTGTCTCCAGTTCTCGCGCAGACTTGTCATGGACCGACCGGTATTTGAGGTTATGGTTGGCGTTTGATGTAGACCACGGGGTGTGGGGTAGTTTGAGTGTGAGTTCAACAGAATCTCGGGAGTCCCATGCCGGCTTATATATATGGAGATATATGGAGATTTACAGGGTACATGATTATTACCGTGAGTTATATTTTGGGCCCGTGGTCCCTTGCCCTTGGGTCCTACCCTTGGGTGGAGGACACTCGCGAGTGGTTGACTCTCACACTTGGACTGACGATAGGCTTAGTGACCTGTACAGTGAGACTTAGAGACTGATAGGGATAATGACATTGATATGCATTACTTACTGTGTTGACATACCTGGCATACTATATTACTGCTTTACCGTTCACCTGATCTATTGGACATTTCATTGGTTACTGCATGTTCATATCTTTACCGTCTTGATTACTGTTATATATCTATTATCACTGTCCGATTTGCCACTTGCATATATATGTTTATATTGCTATTGTGTCGCTCTGACGATCTGAGTATGCATGCTCAGAGTGAGGAGGGGATCTAGCCTGGACCAGGACTAGACGTACATCATAGACATCTTGATCAGCTATCCAGAGTTATACTCTTTTTACCTCCATCAGGTCAGTTCTTTGTATTTGATTTGTTTCAGTTACTGCATTTCTCATTACCTGCGCATTGTTTACTGATTACCACGTAAAGCTAGAAGCCGAAGTGTGACTACGGCAGGACTTTTCCTTGACCGTAGGAGCATGGCTGGCCTTGTCAACCCCTCGTATTCTGTATTTTGGGAAGCGGGGCATGACATGGTTTTGTTGTTATCAGAGCCAGGTTTTGCTTCGATTGGGATTGCAGTTCCGTGTAGAGCTTGACAATCTAAGACATCCCTCGGTCTAGATTGTAAACTTGTATTCTTAATCCTTATTCACATTGTGTATTCTGTTATCCATCCGCTAAGGTCTCGGGTGACTTGGCAAAGTTACGTGGTTGTAATTGTGAACTACATCATGGTTACACTACCGTACTATGTTTAAGTGACTTAGAGTCCTACAGTTGATTTCACTTGTAATGAATTTCATCACACCCGATATTCTTGATTCCTTGCCCAATCCATATTATATTTTAATTCTTATAGCTTGTGCCTTATATTCGTCCTCAAAATTATTGTTTCAGGATCATGTCGTCCAACGACTCTTCCTCTATCTCCACTTCCCAGAATCAGACCGTTGAGATTCTGAGTGTACTGCAAGGTCTGAAGGAAGCCCAGGAGCGAACGAACGACTTGTTAGCTGAAGGACTGAGGAGGCAGGTGAATCAAGCACCAGCGGGAGTCTCCAATCATAAAGGGATCCCTGTTAGACGAGGAAAAGAGGGGAAGATGAAGCGCCCACTTTTTTCTCAGCGACAAAAGCAGCAGAAGACCCAATGTTGTGGGTACTGCAAGAGGCCAGGACATCTTCAGAGGGATTGTCGCCGCGCCCAAGGGAAATGCCTGATTTGCGGATCCAGCGAACATCTTATCAACGGTTGCCCAAAAAGGAAGGAGTTACAAGGAGGAAACTCGTCCACACTCTCCACTTCTGCCAAGTGATGATTATTGCGTAGTTCGAACTTCGAGGATAAGGCGGACCCAGTGCAGGATTCAACTCGCGTGACGAGAATGCAGCGGCCTAGTAATCGAAGAAGAGTTATCACGTCTTCTGCTCTTAATAAAATGTTGTCATCCTCTTGTAAATATTTCTTTTCGTTTGAAATCTTGTATCCGTCGAACTTTTAGTTGAATGCAATAAAAACTTTGAATCGTAATATATGTATCATTCTCTTGCTTTCGCCTTATTTATTCTATTCATTACCACAACATTTTTAATTCTGATTTTTCAGTTCCTGCCCACCGCATATTTTCCGATACTCCGTACCCTTAGCTATTTTCTTGATGTGTTCCACTGTCTAATCATGACTCTTTCTTTTTAGACCATGGCCCACCCTAGAGCAGCGCCGCATCTAGATGAGGATGCACAGTCATGCGTTTCCTTAGACCGCACGCTGATGAGTTCTGACGATGAGATCAACGGTCCCCAGGTCATTTTCGGAAACAGCGATTCCGAGGACGAAGGAGCCGCCGCCCCAGAGGTTGACGTGATAGACGATTCCGACGTAGAGGAAGAAGACCCTGAAGAGAACCCGATAGAGGGAGAACCCGATAGAGGAAGATCCCGAGGAAGGCCCGATAGGAGAAAATCCAGTGGAGGAAAATTCCATGGAAAGGAATTCAAAAGAAGAGAATCACATGGAAGCAGACCTTGATGAAGAAGCTCCAGCCGAGGAAGAAGGACCAGAAGAACAAGACCCTGTAGCGGGAGAACTCCCAATGGCGGCCCCTGCGAGGCGCTATTGGAATAGACGCCCCCACCTGAGCGCGCGAGCCTACCACAACCTGCTGAACCTCCACAACCGCGACTGACGGGATTTTTAGCCGTTGTCTTTGCTGGCCAAATAAATCTGTGTATAGTTTAGGGCCACCTTTCGTCTTTGAGAATGCTTTGTTTAGAATCTTCTGAAATGAAATAAATTGCTGAGTTCGCTAATCTTTCGATTTTCTTGGTTCACTTGATGCTTGATTATTTCTCATATACATTTATTTTCCTGCTGAGATCCCTGACTGTCCACCCCTATTCCTTGTATTGTTTTATCCCTCGCTTTGATTAAAAAGTACCGCACCCTGATCTTTGGAATGGGCCACCCTTCATCCTTCGTCTATGCTTCGTTTGAGATCCTTCTGGGAGGGGAAATTGATAGTAAAAATTCCGAGTTAGCTGACCCTTCGGATTCTTGATTCACATGATGTGTCGACCGTTATCCTCCCCATACATTTTTCCCCTTGTAGTCCTTTGCTGCTCACCTTACTTCCTGTGCTGACCCGACCCCAATCTCTTTGACCTTTGGTCTAAAGCCGTCACACTCCGACCTTTTGTATGAGCCACACTCCATTGTAATCCCTACCCTAGCTAGCCCTATACATATTTGTGTTTTTCTCTGTTACCCTAACTATATTTAGGGACATTACTATTCGAAATTCGGTTTTCATTACTTTGTATTTATCGAAGAGTGCGTTTTATTGACTATCCCCGTTTTACGCATTTCAAGTACTTCACTACTAGCTTTCCCATTATTTTCGGTAGCGCAACCTTACATCGCGCATATTTTCGTTCCATGTTTCTTATTTTCACTATGTGGGTTTTCTAAGTTATTTTAAAACTATTTGATCGATATATTATCCTAAAATGTTTTAACCTACCGACAAATCCTTCACTACTTTATTGTCGTTACTTTATTTCCGAGTATTGTGCCTATGGTTACTATTATAAATGGTTGTGCCTTATACTTATTATTTCTGCTGTGCTACTTTCAATATACTTATATGTGCACATATTTGGGTTTCGATTTTATCGAACACGCCTTGATTATTATTGTTCGTTATTGTTATCTATATTTTCGGATACATATAGTTGCCCTTATAGTTGTTCCTGCCTTATACCTATTTAGACCTATCTTTTTGTATGTTGTTCTTAAATATATATACCTTCAAAATTTTATCCACCCGTTTTAAGTAAATCACTATGTATTAGTGTTCGATGTGGTATCTTTTCGCTTATTATTTTATAGCTTGTCGTTCTTTTAAATTTCGAGGACGAAATTTTTGTAAGAGTGGTATGATCTAATACCCGGTTCTTTTATACACCAATATCCATATTTTTATAAAAAGGGTTAATTACAAATTTATTTATTTATATCTATAAATTATTTTAAATATTTTAAAACTCCCAATCCATTTTATTTCCCCCCTCTCTTTTCTCAAACCCTAATCCCAATTCCTCATTTTCTTTTCCCATTTATATAAACCTCTATTCCGGCTCAGAACTCCATTTCATTTTTGATTATTTCCTAAACCCCAGCCCATTCCTTTTATTTAAATTAATTTCCTTTTTAAACTTTTGCCTGGCCCTTCCCATTTCGTTAGCCAACGTTAAAAATAAAATAAGATTTAAATTTAAACCCTCGGCCCAGCCCATTCTCCTCATCCCCGCACCCGACGCTTCAACCCGACCCGGCCCACACCCTACCTTCTTCTCCCAACGGCTCTCTCCAGATTTCCCGCTCCTGTTCCCTCGATCCGTTCTCTCCGCCGCACCTCGCGCCCACGCCTTGCCGTTACCCCACGACCCGCACCCCCCTCGTGGTCCACTCGAAGTCCTCCCCTAGTCTCTCCTTCTCTCTCCCTCACACCCTCACGCTTTAACTCCTCCTTCTCCTCGCTTCCGCTCCCTCTCTCAAAACTCACCCAAAACCCACTACCTCCGCCGTCCAACCACCTTCGTCGACGACGACGAATCACCCTAACCTCCTCCCTCATCACCTCAACACCCTAACAGCCGCTGCCTCCCCTCTTCCCACTCCCGCTCACTCGACCCACACCACACCGACGCTGCACTCACCGCCACCATCACCGGCATCACCCTCTCTTCTCGCTCCTCCCTCCCTCGCTCTCCCCTCTCCATCACCGGAGCTCCGAGCTCGACTCCCCTGCACCCATCTCGACGACCCCTGCACACCCAACCCCCTCGACCTTTCCTCGCCTTGAGTCCCTTTCTCTCTCTACACCTCTCTCTCTGTTTCACTTTCTCTCTATACATCTCTCTCTCACACTCCCCCCCTCTCTCTCTGTTTAACACTATCTCTCTCTCTCTCTGTCTAACTCTCTCTCTCTCTAAATCTCATCTGTCTCTCCCTCTTTCTATCAACCGACCACCACCACAAACACCCCACCAACTCCCCTAACCTCCAACCTCTAGCCACCGCCTCACTACTGACCTCGTTGCTGACGAGCTCACCATCTACAACCTCCATAGTTACAAGTTCAAGCTGAGACCCTGCACCCGGGCTCGTTGCGCCGTCAGCTGCCCTCATCGCCGACGATCATCACCGTCTCGTCGTCGTCGTGTAACCGCTGAGCCACCGCCGGAGCACCAGGCTGCTGCCAATGAACCCTTATGCACGAAGCCCCTCTCCGTCGCACACGCAAACAACCACTGCACAGAGCCGTCAAGCTAAGCTCGAGCCGAGGCCAAACCTTGTCGTTGTTGCCCGTGTGTGTCATGCCCGTGCATGCCATCACAGTCATCATCATTGCGGCACCATCAACACATCGTTTGCAGGCAATTTCAAATACTTGCTTACATGCTAATCTACTCGCGTTACAAATTCAAAAGTATAAGTTATGAATTTACAATTCCCGATAAAATTAAACGACATACCTGTTTGATGCATGATCCCAATGAAAATAATCACCTAATTTGATGGAACTGGATTGTTTATGTTGGCCCAAGTAATGATGAATATCTGGTACAAATTTCACCGGGAAAATATGACCGTTAATGACTAAAACGATTACCCCAAATATATCTGTAAAACTGGAACTTTCCCCGTATCTGAAAACCGTTAAAATTACCATAAATTATGTATGTACTGGAATGATGCGTTCGAGGGCTTAAATCGAATCCGACTCGACGAACTATAACTCTATGCAAGTTTCTAATGGTTTCTGTACTTAAATTGTGACAATATTTGGATCGGAGTGCGATTCTGGACTGCAGTCCAGAGCGACTCTGGTTACTGTTTACTGTTCCATAATGTGTGCCACCTGTTTTCCTGAACTCGTATGTTGCGGAACTTTGCAGTTTATTAAAGGTGAAACTGTTAGATAGATAACACAAGTGGTTTCATTCTGTTTCATCGTCGTTTGCTATTTAATCTGTAATTTAAAAGATGGTGACGTATAACAGTCCCAACAGAATCAGAATTGACATACTAGTATTGAACAGTGTATAACTCCTGACGTACAGACACGATTGAGGATCCATCTGTTGCGTTGAAAACCTTATTGGAAACCCTAGATTTCATTCAACAATACCGTCGCTAAATTCTGATCCCAACTGGGATTAAAATGCGTTGCAAAACGGACTTCCGATTCTGAAACCGGATTTCCAGCCGTGAACGCTTAAAATGAAATGGCCATAACTAGTGATCCTGAAACCCGATTGATGTGAAACCAAATTCGCTGGATAGATAATCAAACATACTATTTATTCCCTGTTTATCGTTTCGCTAAACCGTACACGTATGATTTATGATAAATTATGCAAGTGGTAGAATACTGATTTATGACATCTTAATCATGCTTTACATACTGTTTTCTCATCATATCATATATATGTCACTGCATTGATAACCTAGTGATCATGTGCATTACCCAGTATTAGGTATTAGTGGTGATTGTGGCAAGTACGTTAGTGTTTGTGTATGAGTGGATAAGTGAAAGTGACACGTACTTGTACACAATCAGTGAACCCTTTTATTCTATTGCATTGTCGACGTCTGTGGGACGCGTGTAAGTGTGACTATAAGTGGTATGGGAAACTTATGGAAGCTCTTGTATGGGTGTCACAGATAAGGCACCAAACACTGCCCATTTATCTTGGGTATTAATCAGGACGTGCTTGATGGAGATCCTGTCTCCAGTTCTCGCACAGACTTGTCATGGACCGACCGGTATTTGAGGTTATGATTGGCGTTTGATGTAGACCACGGGGTGTGGGGTAGTTTGAGTGTGAGTTCAACAGAATCTCGGGAGTCCCATGCCGGCTTATATATATGGAGATATATGGAGATTTATAGGGTACATGATTATTACCGTGAGTTATATTTTGGGCCCGTGGTCCCTTGCCCTTGGGTCCTACCCTTGGGTGGAGGACACTCGCGAGTGGTTGACTCTCACACTTGGACTGACGATAGGCTTAGTGACCTGTACAGTGAGACTTAGAGACTGATAGGGATAATGGCATTGTTATGCATTACTTACTGTGTTGACATACCTGGCATACTATATTACTGCTTTACCGTTCACCTGATCTATTGGACATTTCATTGGTTACTGCATGTTCATATCTTTACCGTCTTGATTATTGTTATATATCAATTATCACCGTCCGATTTGCTACTTGCATCTATATGTTTATATTACTATTGTGTCGCTCTGACGACCTGAGTATGCATGCTCAGAGTGAGGAGGGGATCTAGCCTGGACCAGGACTAGACGTACATCACGGACATCTTGATCAGCTATCCAGAGTTATACTCTTTTTACCTCCATCAGGTCAGTTCTTTGTATTTGATTTGTTTCAGTTACTGCATTTCTCATTACCTGCGCATTGTTTACATATTACCACGTAAAGCTAGAAACCGAAGTGTGACTACGACAGGACTTTTCCTTGACCGTAGGAGCATGGCTGGCCTTGTCAACCCCTCGTATTCCGTATTTTGGAAAGCGGGGCGTGACATAGTTTCCCCCAATCAGAGCAAATCTCTGTTCAAGTTTTGAAATTTGAAATGAAGCAGCGCTTCATAATAGCACCTGCGCGAAAAGTCAAAGACTCTGCTGCAGCGCTCACGTGCAAAGCACGAGAGCGCTTGCAGTGCTAGCGCTAAGAGTTAAAAACTCTGCTGCAGCGCTCACGTGCAAAGCACGAGAGCGCTCGCTGTTCCCCTCCGACAGACGGCGACGACGTGAGGACGTCTAGCCTGAGATTCGGGGCAGATGCTATATGGTTTTATCCGTCTACCTCTCCGAAGATGCCAAGTTGATTTATGGCACCGTGTATCGGAGGTTTAGACGGATGCGGCCGATGTAGCAGACTTCGTCAGATTCCCCCTCGCTTGAGGGGTTTTTGATTGTGGGGACGCTCTTCCCTGCAGGCGCAAGCCCCTGCAGTTAATTACGCTACCGCATCACGGTAACAACTTTCTCCTTCTCCAGAATTTCACTTCGTGTCGTGGGTGTTTGTTTTGTTTGTGGTTGCCCGTGGATTGTATACGGAGACTGAGTAATGCCGTCGCCCGTAGGACGTGGATTAGTCCAAATCCGTGTTTACTTAGATTTGGGTTTGGTGTTTTTAGTTTAAGGATACGTTAGCCGCATTTGAGACTAAGATCAACTTAAACATTCGTTAAGGATACGTTAGTCCTGTTTTGAGACTAAGATCAAATTAACGTGGTGATCCATTTAATATATGGCCGTCGGGACTCGTCACCACTCTGACGTCGTTGAAGGATTACAACGATAGGTGTCAGAGGAGTTAGGAGATGTACCCTTGAACCAAAGTTGATTTGGAGTTTTATAGTCCATTTGAATGTTTAAGGATATGTTAGCCGTGTTTGGGGCTAAGATCAACTTAAACGGGATCGTTTAGATCCGGCAAAAGAGCATTTGGAGGCTCTATTGTTCCAATTTAGGGACGTGGTGGTCCATCGCCAGTTTAGGGACGTAGTGGTCCATTATTAGTATAAGGACGTTTCGGTCCGATATTAGTTTAAGGACGTTTCGGTCCGATATTAGTTTAAAGACGTTTCGGTCCACGAGTTTAAGGACCTCGCAGTCCATATACGTATGTGGTCGTCGGGACCCGTCACCTTTCTGACGTCGTTGAAGGATTACAACGACAGGTGCCATAGGAGTTCGGAGATGTACCCTTGAACCGGAGGTAAATTGATTTAAGAGAGCAATCTTGCTCAGTCAATTTATGAGGACTTACGGCCAAAATTGGGCTAATTCCAGTTGAAGATGTTCAGCATTTTATTTACTTTTGCATTGCATTTCCTTTTATTTTTATTTGGACTCTACCCATAAAGGATGCAGAGCATCAATTTGTTTTAGGCTCTGCCCATTTATAAATGATGCAGAGCATCAATTTTACTTGGGCTCTGCCCTTTTTATTGCTTTGCAATTTGTTCTGGCCTGCTAGGTCTTTTTGACTTGGGCCTGGCCCTTTAACAAAAGAAATGCATTGCATTTTTCAGGCACTTTGCGCCAATCGAAGAGCGCAAGCGCTTGTGATGATGACACGTGTCATGCAGCGCAGTGCGCTGCGCTAGTGCGCTACGTTTGCGCTGCTGACACGTGGCGCGCTCTGGTGAGTTGCGCCAATTTCAGAGAGCAAAGCTCTATTTCAAAAGTGCATAGCGCAAATGGTTCAGATGCTGACACGTGGCGCTCTCTGGTGGCTTGCGCCAGCCCAAGAGCGCAACAGTGCAGATTTATAAGTGCAAAGCACTATTAATTTGAGAATCTTTTAGATTCAAGAATCAATGGTTCATAAAAGAAGTGCAAAGCACTATTTGTTTTCTTCGATCTAATGGGAGTCAAAGAAAACAGGTATTTCTTGTTTTTCTTATTTAAAGAACCAGTGGTTCATAAGAAGTGCAAAGCACTATTTATTATGTTTAGATTCATGATCTATTAGAAGAAATTTCTTCTATTTTTATGAAGGTTTTTACTTTTTTCTTGAAACTTTTTTAGAGTTCTCTCTGTTTGAAGCTCTTGATTTCTCAAAAATGTTCATGCCTTTGATTTGATGTCTAGGGGTCTTTATATAGTGCCCATAAGTTTGTTGAATTTGTTAACGAGATCTTTCTCTGAGTGATTTGGGGAATTTTCCCCACCGTTGGATCTTTGATCCAAGGGCTTCTGTTTTACAGAAGAAAATCTTCTTGTTTTAACAAGAACAGAAAGATTTCTTTAAAATCTTAATTCTGTTTGGCGCAAATGCCCCAGCGCGTGACACGTGTCATGCAGCGCACAGCGCAGCGCAACTGCGCTGACACGCGTCGTGCAGCTCAGTGCTTGCGCAATTGAAGCGTTGCTTTCTTTAATTTTTCTTTAAATAGAGCTTTGCTCTGATTGGACGCGCCTTCTTGGGCGCTACGCTGATGCATCTGCGCCTGACACGTGGCGCATTGCGCGCAGCGCAAAGAATCTAAAGTGTTGCTTCATTTACTAAAGTTTAAATTTTCAAAGTAGAGCTTTGCTCTGATTGGGGGAAGATGAAGCTTTGCTTCATCTTCCGCCTTGGAATTTGGACAGAGCTTTGCTCTGACTGGGGTAAACAAATGCCCCCCATCGTTGTGCTTACGTGGCCCCAAACGCAAGCGCAACGGTGGCAGAATTCCAACCGTTGCAGCAACTTTTGGAAGTTGAAAGGGCACTTGATGCCTATAAATAGGATCTTTGGTCCTCAAGAGATGATTATCAATTTCAAAAAATTTATCTTCAGAGCTTTGCTCTTGCCTTTAAGAACTCTAGGAATTAGAATTTCTTAGAACTTTTGAGGTAATTAATTTTAAATTAAATTAAGTTAATTTTAATTAACAGAGCTTTGCTCTTAATAGATCCCTGATCTAAAAAAAACCCATCAGGGATTTCACTTAGTAGAGCTTTGCTCTATAGGTCTAAAAGGATCTAAAGAGAACTAGAGGGAACCCTATTAGGGTTCCATTAATAGAGCTCTGCCCTCTAAAAGATTTTCCTTGTATTTTCTTAATTCATTAATGGAGCTTTGCTCCTTTCAAATCATATAGAAGAACTTTTAAGAATTCTTCATGGATCTTGGAAGTTAAAGATGGCATTTGATATTTTTACTATTATTATATCATCTTTTTAGAGCAAAGCGCTCAATGTTCTCAAGGGATTTTCTTCAAATTCTCCTCATAACTGATTTTGACTGGTGTCACTCCTGTCTGCAAAGCATTGCTCTCAAGGAGTTTAACTTTTAACTTTCTGTAACTTCTTATTTGCTAGTCTCCCTGTACTGTTTTCTTCAGGTATCATGGCGGTGCGTCTATATAGCCTGCACGAGTTCATCACTTATGAAGACATCTGTGTACAGGGCCGTCAACAAAACCAGGAGTTTACAGATGCCCAGTGTGCGGAAGTTATGGGTCGCCTTCACGCAAGCGTTGGTTGGCTGCTTCCTCGTCGTTCAGCTCTTTTGAAAGTCGTGCTGGGAGCGATTTGGAGAGCACTCCTGGGTTTCCACGAGGCCATGCCGCTCAATGCGCTGGATGACGCCGAAGACAAGGTGCATTCAGTGCACCTGTCGGGACTAATCTCGAAGAATCGACGGGACAGCCTCGTTGACATTCTTCATCAGGTCTTCCAGCAGACGACGATAATCGCTGCTTATCGAAGGCTGGGGGGGCTTGCCGAGGATCTTGACACACAGGAGCGCGAGAGGCTGCGCACAAGGATAATCAGAAAGGCCAGGAGAACTCTGGATGGCCTTACTTTTGACTTCCTCAATCCGTGCCCTGGATCTGAGGTCATTCCATTGTAATAATATTTCTTGTTTATTGCTTTATGATTGTAAGAATTTTTTTGGGAAGATTAATGAAGAAGCTTTATCCCAGCTTGTTTTATTTCTCGCTCTGAGTCTTTTGCACATGCATGAATGAGTGTGTCTCGAGTGCTTGATTAAACGCCAATTAGATGTTCTTTCTGTCGCTTTCTTCTTTCTTTTATTATCAGCATGTTGACTCGATAATCATAATTGGCAGATAACTTAGTTTTTCCAAGGGATAGCGATGGCTTAGGCCGCAGGTTCAGATCTGCCGCCTAAGACTTTTCAACTCTATGAGCCGTGAGGGTCTCACAGAGACTTTTCTCCCTACGGATCGAGAGGATCTCGTAGGTGGGTTTTCTCCTTAGGAATCGTGAGGATTCCTAAGTGTGTTTTCTCTTGTAAGTCGTAAGGATCCTATAAGAGAATTTTTCCCTCTTACGAGTCGAGAGGACCCGTAAGCGGTTGTTTCCCTCCTTGTCGAAACTCGACTTTGGAGAGTGAGACCCGTGAATAGTATGCAAGAGACCGTTTTAGATCGACTTGCAGGGTCCCATTGTTCAGGAAGCAAGTTTTTTAGTCCCTGCTGCCTGAGGCTTCATCTTGCAAGTTGAGACGAATCGGGAATTTTCCCGCGGAGACACTAGTTTCTCTGCGAGCCGACGCAAATCAGGAGGCTCTCATCAAGGATTATTTGTTTCCCTGAGTTGAGGTATTTGCCAAGGATTGTTTGTTTCCCTGGAGTTGAAACGAGTCGAGAATTTCCCACGGAGGCACTGGTTGCTCTGCGAGTCGACGCGGATCAGGAGGCTCTTATCAAGGATTGTTTGTTTCCCTGAGTTTAGGTATTTGCTAAGGATTATTTGTTTCCCTGGAGTTGAAACGAGTCGAGAATTTCCCACGGAGGCACTGGTTGCTCTGCGAGTCGACGCGGATCAGGAGGCTCTCATCAAGGATTATTTGTTTCCCTGAGTTGAGGTATTTGCCAAGGATTATTTGTTTCCTTGGAGTTGAAACGAGTCGAGAATTTCCCACGGAGGCACTGGTTGTTCTGCGAGTCGACGCGGATCAGGAGGCTCTCGTCAAGGAGTGTTTGTTTCCCTGAGTTGAGGTATTTGCTAAGGATTATTTGTTTCCCTAGTGCCAAGGATTATTTGTTTCCCTGGTGTTGAAACGAGTCGAGAATTTCCCACGGAGACACTGGTTGCTCTGCGAGTCGACGTGGATCAGGAGGCTGTCGTCAAGGATTGTTTATTTCCCTGAGTTAAGGTATTTGCCAAGGATTATTTGTTTCCCTGGAGTTGAAACGGATCGAGAATTTCCCGCGGAGACACTGGTTTCTCTGCGAGTCGATGCGAATCAAGAGGCTCTCGTCAAGGATGTTTGTTTCCCTGAGTTGAGGTATTTGCCAAGGATTATTTGTTTCCTTGGTGTTGAAACGAATCGAGAATTTCCCACGGAGACACTAGTTGCTCTGCGAGTCGATGCGAATCAGGAGGCTCTCGTTAAGGATGTTTGTTTCCCTGAGTTGAGATATTTGCCAAGGATTATTTGTTTCCTTGGTATTGAAACGAATCGAGAATTTCCCATGGAGACACTGGTTGCTCTGCGAGTCGATGCGAATCAGGAGGCTCTCGTCAAGGATGTTTGTTTCCCTGAGTTGAGGTATTTTGCCGAAGACACTGGCTTCTTCGGGGTTGGGATGAACCATCGAGATTTGGTTTCGTTTTCTGGCGAAGCCTGTTGGGAATGTATGGTTCCCTCTTCGTTTACGCCCTTGGATTGTATACAGGGATCGATGTGATCTCAACTGTAGGGCCAAAGTTTTATCATTTTTTTTTGTTTCATTTCCGCGATACTCTATCATTTCAGCTTTTATATCGCGAAGGTCGCGATTGCCCAATCATTTCGGCTATTTTTCGCGGTGCCCAATCATTTCGGCTGTTTATTTTATTTTTACTCGCTACTTTTTATTGCGAGTTGCCCAATCATTTTGGCTATTTTTCATGCATACATTTTCACTTGCTGCTGTTTATTGCAAGTTGCTTCATCATTTCGGCTATTTCATATGCATGTGCGGCCTACTGGCTTTTCGCCGTAAACCTGAAATTAGACACCGATTTCGGCATCAGCACCGCTACAACTGGGATATTATCAGGAGCGAATCATCATTTGTCTCTGTCGATGTCGAACAAAGGTGGCTTAGCGAACAGGGTTAAGGTCCTGTCGACTAAGGCTTCTGACTTCATGAGCCGTAAGGATCTCACAAAGTTATTTCTCCCTACAAGTCGTGAGGATCTCGTAGGTGTATTTTCTCCTTAGGAATCGTGAGGATTCCTAAGTGTATGTTCCTCTGTAAGTCGTAAGGATCCTACAAGAGGATTTTCGCCTTATAAGTCGAGAGGACTTATAAGGGTTGTTCGTTATGCTTACATATCCCCAATCACGGATGGGACTTGGTTAGGGAAATGTTTATTCGCGCCCGTGGATTGTATACAAGGGCTAGTATTGAGCCACTTGTAGGGCAATATCGGAAGTTATGGGGGTTGCTTAAGCACAGGTTTAGGTCTCTGTAACTTAAGACTTTCAAATCTTATGAGCCGTGAGGGTCTCATAAGAGAGTTCTCCTTACGAGTCGTGAGAATCTTGCAAGTGTATTTTCTCCTTAGGAATCGTGGGGATCCCCAAGTGTGTTGCTCCCTTGTGAGTCGTAAGGATCTCACGTGGGTGGTTTCTCCTTACAAGGTCGAGAGGACCCTATAAGTGTCTTTTAACGAGGTTGCGCCCTTTCGGGTTTTCACAAACATTCGCCGGTAGTCCTACTGTTTTTACTCACGGAGCCCTTTCGGGTTTTCATCCGTGCCCATTTTGCTTATGGAAATACCGTTTTTTTTATTCTTTTTATTTTCTTCTCTCTCTTTTTTTTACGAGGTCGCGCCCTTTCGGGTTTTCACGAACACTCGCCGGTAGCCCTGCTGTTTTTACTCACGGAGCCCTTTCGGGTTTTCATCCGTGCCCTTTTTGCTTATGGACATACCGTTTTTATCATCATTTTTTTTATTATTTTCTTTTTCTCTTTTTTTTTCTTTTTTTTTATTCATCTAGTCAGCCTAAGGATGCTGCGGTAGTAGTTTAAGAACGTTTCGGTCCGCTATTAAGAAGGCTGGCTACTGCTTATAAAGCTTGAGCTTAGGAAGATAGCGAGCGGACATAGTCGTTGTCATCTATCATTGACCTAGGCTGTGGCTCATTCAGCGTAGTATTTTTTTAGGAAGCGACCGTTTATTGGCCTGAAAGGCCTTTCACCGTGCATGTCCATGAGTAGATAGGCCCCACCCTGGTAGACCTTATCTATGATGTAGAGCCCTTCATAGTTTGGCTCGAATTTTCCCCGCTTGGCGCGATTGGGGATCATAGGCCTTTTGACCACTAGCACAAGTTCGCCTTGGCGGAATGTCCTTGGTCGGGTCAATCTTTCATATGAGCGCGCCATCTTTGCTTTATAAGTTTCCAGATTTTGTTGCGCTATGAGCCGTGTTTCTTCAAGGGCATCAAGTTCCTCAAGCCGAAGGTGAGCATTTTCCTCGTTCGTCAACTCGTAGTGGACTGCCACTCGCAGAGAGGGTAACTCTATCTCGAGGGGGAGTACTGCTTCCGTACCGAATATCAACGCGTACGGCGTTGTGTTCGTGGCCGTCTTGAACGTAGTTCGATACGCTCAGAGAGCTTTTTGCAGTCTCTCGTGCCAGTCTCTCTTATTTCGGGACACCGTCTTTTTCATGATTTTCGTCAGGGTCTTGTTGAAGGCTTCAGCTAGACCATTAGCTCGCGAATTGTAAACTGAAGAATATCTCCAGTCTATATTATGCTGCTGCGCGAAGCGAATGATCTTGTGGCTTCTGTAGGCTGGCCCGTTATCGGAGATGATTCGTCGCGGAGTTCCAAACCGGTATATGATGTGCGTTTTGAAGAAATGGAGGATATTCTCCGTCTTCACTTCTCTCAACGGTATAGCTTCTGCCCATTTAGAGAAGTAATCAGTTGTTGCCAGGATGAAGCGATGTCCTCTAGACGATGCTGGTTCGATTGGGCCGACTATGTCAGTTCCCCACATTTCGAATGGCCAGCTAGCCACTGTTGGATGGAGTGGATTTGGATGCTGGCGGATGAAATCCCCATGGATTTGGCACAAGTGGCATTGCTTCGCATATTCGAGGCAATCCTGAATCATCGTGGGCCAGTAGTAGCCCATCCGTTTGATTTTCAACTTCATCTTCGGGCCCGCTTGGTGAGAACCACAGAGTCCGTCATGAACTTCCTGAACGACTCTTTCCGCTTCATCAGGACCTAGGCATCTCAGCCACAGAGAATCGAATGACCTCTTGTACAGAATATCATTGACGAAGGTGAAAGACAGAGCTCGTTTCATGAGATGATGTCTTGTGGACGCTTCTTCGGGCATTCGGTGGGACTTAAAGTAGTCAATGAAGACTTCCCTCCAATCCTCAGCCTTCTCCCGGTCTTTTATTCGCAAGGTCGTCTGTTCAGTCGCTCCCTTCTCTTCGGATGATTCCGGAGATATTTCTGCTGGGGCAAGCACCCGACGACTTTGTACTACGATTCTGATGTCATCGAGGTTCTCGTCAGCCAGTTCTTTAGCAAGTTTGGCCAACGCGTCGGCTTTGCTATTTTCCGCGCGCGGTATGCTTTCCAAAGTATAGGAGGGAATTTGGGTTAACAGTTGTTGCACCTTTTCACCGTACTTCACCAACTCCGGTTTGCACGTTTGGTAGTCGCCGTTTACTTGACTAACGACCAGTTGAGAATCTCCGTATATGAGGAGGTTTTCAATTCCCATGTCAATGGCGATCTCGAGGCCTGCTATCAAAGCTTCGTATTCGGCTTCGTTATTTGTCCTCGGCTCTGTTAAGGAGAAAGCGAAGCGCATTATCCCTCCTTGTGGAGTCACGAAGATGAGGCCTACCCCTGATTTGATTATAGGGGTACTTTGTTTGCGCTTTTTCATAGAAGATGCTCCATCGAAATAAAGCTCCCATCGGGTATCACCACCGTCGATCGCGTCAAACGCATGTTTGTCTGGAAGATCGCAATTCAAAGGAGAATCGGCGGGTATCGGGTGCTCAGCGAGAAAGTCGGCGATGGCCTGGCCTTTCACTGCCTTGAGAGGTTGATACATTATCGAGAACTCCATCAAGAGCAGAGCCTATTTAGCGAGTCGACCTGTCAATATAGCCTTCGACATCAAATATTTAAGGGGGTCAACCTTCGAAATGAGACGGACTTCATGTGCTAATGCATAATGCCTGAGCTTTGTTATTGCAAAGATCAACGCCAGGCAGTGTTTTTCGATAGGAGTGTAGTTGCTTTCTACCCCCAGAAGAACTCGACTTAAATAGTAGAGTGCTCTTTCTTTCCCCTAGTCATTCTCTTGCGCCCATAATGCGCCTAAAGAACCTTCGAGGGCGGTTGTGTAAAGAATGAGAGGCTTTCCCTTAACCGGAGCAGCCAACACTGGCGGGTTCTGCAGGTACTGTTTAATCTCGTCCAGTGCGCTTTGGCATTTTTAGTCCCAGACGAACGGGGTTCCCTTCTTCATCAGGTGGCTGTAAGGACGGCATTTGCCAGAGAGGTTGGCTATAAATCGCCGAATATATGCGAGCTTTCCTTGGAGAGACTGCAACTGTTTAAGAGTCCTCGGCGGAGGCATTTCCATGATCGCCTTGATCTTAGACGGATCTATTTCGATACCTCGGTGTCGGACGATGAATCCCAGGAATTTGCCCGAAGAAACTCCGAATGCGCACTTGAGATGGTGCATCTTCAAGTTGTATTGCCGAAGGCGTTGAAATACAGTTTTTAAGTACTCGAGATGTTCCTCGTATGATTTGCTCTTAACCACGAGGTTGTCGATATAACATTCGACGATTTCATGTATAAGGTCATCGAAGATCTTCATCATGGCCCTCTGATAGGTGGCACTGGCGTTCTTTAGACCGAAGGGCATCACCTTGTAACAAAATATCCCTAGAGGGGTCCTGAAAGCGGTATGCTTTTGGTCTTCGGGATGCATCTTTATCTGATTATACCCTGATGAGCCGTCCATGAAGGAGAAAACCTCATGAATGGAAGTATTGTCTATCATCAGTTCGGTGACTGGCACCGGGAAATCTTCCTTCGGGCAAGCTTTGTTGAGATCCCGAAAGTCCACGCATATGCGCACCGTCCCATTTTTCTTCATCACCGGGACGATGTTAGCGATCCATTCAGGATATTGAACCTCCTGGATAAAACCAGAGTCGATTAACTTCTTAACCTCGGCGTTGATGCTCATCTTAAGCTCGAGCCGCATTCTCCTCGGCGCCTGTTTGACTGGCTTGACGTTCGTGGATATCGCCAATTTGTGCACCGCAATTTCTGGATCTAGTCCTGGCATCTCGGAATAGTTCCATGCGAAGCATTCTTTGTGCTGTACAAGGATGTCTTTTAACGCAGCCACACTTTCTTCAGATAGCAGCTCACTGACGAATGTCGGCCGTGGGTCACTTGCCGTCCCCAACTCAATTTTCTTGAGGTTATCTGCAGTGGTATGTATTCCATCCTCCAGTTCTTTCGGAGCTGGCGGAAATTCTGAGATCACCTCATCATTGCTGTTTTCGAAGCACCAGGGAAGGCTGTCCATGTTCTCGGGCTCTTCTTTTAATATTGTTATCATGTGACAAGTGCGAATCCGCTTCCAATCCCAATGTGGAGTTGGTTCTGTTCTTGTGGCTTTGGGTTTGTGCTTCTGTGGCGGCGCTACCCTCCAGTTGTCAGACAGAGCGAATTTGCCAAGCTGATACTGATCTTCAACCCAATTCTTGAAGGTGAAGCAATCTTCAAGAGGATGCCCTATTACTCGATGGTAAGAGCAATAGTTTGGGTCAGAGACTTTGCCTGCTTGTTCGGGGTTTCTGGACTCCGGCAGTGTAAGCATTTGATGTTTTAGAGCAAGATCAAGTATTTTCTTCGTCTTGTCCCGACGAAACGAGTACGCTCGACCCATTTTCTTCATGAGGGATAGATCAATAGCGCTCGACTCCCGTTTGTGTGGCTTCTTAGCCCTGCTTTGTTGCTGTTGAGCGCTTTTTTGGCCTTTCGACTTATTTCTGCCTCTACGTCGAGCCTTTCTTATAACAGGTTGACAAGGAGCGGCATCTTCATCTTTTACAGTCTGTTGGAGGAGGCGCTGCGTTTTGGCTTTCTCGTAGATGGCTATTTCGTGGTTATGGTCGTCTCGGACTTTTTGACCAGCTTCCCTTATAAGCCTGTCCATTTGTTCTTCAAACGACGGACTGGGCACTTTTGCATCAGGAACTTTTACCAGTTCAGGTTTAGCGTCCTCCCGTTGAGCATCTGCTTCTTCATTGGAGTCGTGCACGACGTAACAATCGCGGAGCAGCTCTCGTTTCTTGGAGCGAATGTATTCGAGCCCGATTGTCTCCATTCTCCCATTAGGCAGCTTGTGCTGAGTTCCAGGGACGTTCCAGACCCTGTCATAGAATTTGGTCTTTCTAACGGTCTGTTTGAAGGGTATCCCTTGGCGCTTCAACAGCCTCTTCAAGCCTTCCGTATAATATCTGGGTAGACGGATGGGTTGAAGTCTGTCCAGCGTACGATCCGCCCCGTGCCAGATTTCTTTCTCCACTTTGTTTTCTTCAGAGCGGTAGAATAGAATTGCCATCTCGCCTTCTCGCCTGGGCGGGATATAGAACGTCTGCAGCTCCTCTACACTGTCGGTATCAAGCGCATCCAGTTCTTTATAATGTTTAAGCGGCACCATGGCGACTTGCAAACTTTGCTCTTCATCAGCTGTCACGCCCCGCTTCCCAGAGTACGCTAAAATGGGCACGTGACATAGCCAACTATGCTACCTATGGGTAGGAAGTATCCATCCATAGTCACACTACGGCTGTAGAGATATCAAGAACAAAAGAACTATCTAAACATGTCCATAATCCAATATAACATGAGTCAAGAGTAATAAAATGCGGAAGCGAAAGATCCAATACAAATAACTGGAATGTATGTCCCATAATGCGGGCTCACATCAGGAATAAAATGCGGGAAAGAAAACTAACTAATACCGACACCTCACAGCTCAGCCTGCTGGCCGAAGTACTCCTGCTCGGACTGCAACAGCGGTACGGAATCTGGGCCATGCAAAACCCAGACGTCAGCTCGTCATGTCATCCAGTAATATAATATGAACAGTGTAGCAGGCAATGCAATATAAACATGAATAAAATAAGAATAACAATAATATAAGTCAGAGCAGTGCAGGGTAAAGTGCAGTGGGTAAACTAAACTGTTCTATCAAGTTTTCTGTTCTAAAGTCTTTGAAACCAAATAATGTAATCCTCATCATAACTCGTCGGTAGTTATTCCGTAACGCCCGGAAAGACGGCAAACAATAGGTATTCCGTAACGCCCGGAAAAACGGCAAACAATGGGTATTCCGTAACGCCCGGAAAAACGGCAAACAATAGGTATTCCGTAACGCCCGGAAAGACGGCAAACAATGGGTATTCCGTAACGCCCAGAAAAACGGCAAACAATAGGATGACCCTTGGAGTTACGTTCGGTTACAATACTGATTTCCCCATACCCTCAAGTTATATGTGTAAGTCAAGTCAGGTATCCCGTAATCAAGAACCTAATGCCAACACAGGATCAGGTAAACAGGTTTGTCTGGATAGACAATAGGAACGGTCCATGAGGACTACATGTCAAGTTTGTTGGCATTAGACACAAGACCAGGTAACGGGTCAAGTCATGGTACATCAGGTCAAGTCAAACAGTATATGGTACCATGTCGGGTAGATCAATATATATGTAGTAAGTCAGGTCAAGATGTAAACAATATCATGGGTGTGCTCACAATCAGTTATACAAGCAAGCATGGTTATCATCAACATGATATAAGCAATGAATTAAGCAATAGGCAGATTTACTCAATTTGCAGTACAGTTATCAGTTGTATCACAGAGATGATTTCAATGTTATGCGAATGCAGTATGACAATTATAGCCTTTTAATCATGTTAACAAGTTTAAGAACTTTAGAGGTGCAATGATTTATATAAATGTTCAATACAGCTATTACAGGTTAAAATGCACACGAGTGTCCGAATGGAACAAAACTATAGAGATAAATGCCATAAGCTATGTCAATATTAAAAGTGTGATTAAACAGGTAAAATGTGGTTATTAGGTTCAATTGCAAAGTGTAGGTTCCAAGTTTAAAAATGATATATAACAATATTGTTCATGAAAATGAGAAATGATTGCACCAAAGTTAAATTTACAGGTTTAGGGTGTCATAATATATGTGTAAATATTGTATAGCATGTAGCAAGGGGTACTTGCCTCGACGGGTCGCGAATCGGGAAAACGGAACGATAAACGTCGGCGGGGAAACTCGCGACGGTCGCACGGTTCACGGAATGAACCCAAATGACGAACGGTGAAGCCACACGGGTCGGGGTACCTCGCTGGAACGTCGGGTCACGTCGTCGGCATCGTCGGATTCCGACCGAGGAATGAACAGTGAATGTCAAAAGTTGCACAAATAAAAGAACGGAAAAATAAAGAAGAAAAGGAAGGAGGATGGAGAGGGAAGGCTTACAAGGGTCGTACGAAGGCCGGGGCACGGAGTCGAGGCCGTCGGCGGCGACAGATCCGGCGGTCCAACGCGCGCAGGGGGTGCACAGGTGGCCGCTGCGATGGTGCAGGGTGCGCAGGAACGTGGGGAAAGGAGGAAGGAGGGTGCAGTGAAGATGAAAGTGCGAGGAGGCGAGGATGATGGCGGGAGGCGACGATGAGGGCAGTCGTCGGCGGTGGGTTTCTTGGGTGGCTAGGATCACGTCGGGGAAAGAAGTAGAGGGAGAGGAGGAAGGAAGGTGTGGTGGATCGGTCGAGGGCGAGGAGTCGAGGGGTCCGGTGAAGTGGTGTCGGCGTCGGGGTTGCGGCGGCGACGGGGAACGAGGTGGCCGGGGACCGTGCGATGGGTTAGGGTTCTGAGCTTTAAAAAAGAAAGGAGGAGGGAAATTATATCGAGAAGAGAGAGAGAAAAGTTAGAGAGAGAGAGAGATAAAGATTCAGGGGAGAGAGAGAGATTTAGGTGGGAGAGAGAGAAAGCGGAGAGAGAGGGAGACGGGGAGAGAGAGGAGAGAGAAAGGGATGGGGCCCACGGTTATAGATGAAAGAATGTGATTGGCTGATGAAAATTTTAGAAGGATTTTAAAGATTTAATTGAACAGTGAAATCTTATAGGTTTAAGAAAATATTCGATGGTTTTAAAATATTAAAATTTGGGATTTTGGCGCAAAGTAAAACATTTTCAAATTGCGCCCGGGTCGTATCCAAAAATTTGAAATTGAAATAATAGAATTTTAAGCGGGATCCAAAAGTGAAAATGAAGTGTTTTATGATCAAAAAGCATACCCCCAAAACGGACACACGTACGTGCGCGTAGCCGTCCAAACTCGCCCGTTTCACTGAACGGGACGAGAACACGATGCACGGACGCTACAACAGGGTTAGGGGTGTCAAGTAGGACAAGATGAATATTTTTAATTTTACTTTAGATGCCAAAAATTGTTATATGCAGAAATGAATTTGCCGGGCAAAATTACAGTAAGTAACAATCAAGCAAGATAAACGAAATGAGTGCCACACTACGTTCAAACGGTAACTGAAATTAGTAGCATTAGGCTCGGGTGTTACATCAGCGGAAGCTCGTATTTAGGGTCGAGCAGAGAATACAGCATGGACCTCATCCTCCGAATCACTACTAAAGATCAATGTAGGAGCAGATGGTCTCGGCTTGGTGTATTGGGGCGGACCCGAATAAACTATCTCCTCTTCCTTCTCGGTATCACTGCCGAAGACAGGGATGGTAGCGTTAGTTTTATCCTCCGGCTTATGACACCTTTCCGTGTCTTCGAAATTCGGCAAGAAGTATTTGGCATCTTCATATTTGCGAACTTCGTTTACGGAAAACGGATTCAGTTCTCCTGTCACGGTATACTCGAGAGCATCCCTAAAATATTTCATACACTGATGCTGTGTAGAAGGGATGATGTTATACTCGTGTAACCATGGTCGGCCAAGCAGAGCGTTGTAGCATGTCCTGGCATCTATGACGTGGAATTTAATGTCCGTGACGAGCAGTCCGAAGCGTAGCGTCAGTATCACAGATCTAAGAGTCTTTGATGATTGGGAGTCGAACCCGGAGATGGTGATCTTGTCCCGAGTAAGGTATTGGACGCTCATGCAGATTTCCTTTAAAACCCGCACATTGAGTAGGTTAACAGACGACCCGTTATCGATCAGGATTTTGCCTATCTTTATATCATGGCAGTATCCTGAGACATAGAGGGGGCGATTGTGTTCGCACGTCCCAAGGAGAAGGTCTTCGTCGCCAAAAGTGACATCGGCCGTGTTCACTTCCTCCAATTCATCCTTCATTTTTTCTTCGGCCAGGAAAGCTTGGAACTGCTCCGGGTCCTGTAGTGCCTTAATTAACGAATCTCTCGCCTCCTTTGATAGTAAAAGGGCGTCAAGAATGCTGAGCTGCGATGGTAGTTTCCTCAGATGCGCTAAGACGTTGTAATCCACGTTATTCTTCTTCGGCGGGTCTTTAGCAATTAGCTCTTCCATGACTTGGTCATCTAGGGCGATATCCTCAGAGACCTTTTCTTTCCCTTTATCTTTTTTGTTTGGCGGTCCGAGATTCTTTTCGGGCAGCGTGCGATTACGCAGCCGGATATTTTCACAAATCTTCGGCTCTTCTTCTTTTCCCGAAGTGGACTCTTTAAAGAGGGGGCCAAGCTCCAGCTCCTCATCAGAATCGCTCCCTAACGTGAGCACTTGTGATCTCCCGGCGTTAACCATGCTACAATTGCCGGTGGTTCTATTAAGCCCTTCGGTCGTACCGTTTTGCTCTCGGCGGGTCTTACGCTTTTCCCGCTTAAACTGCTGCCGGTGAGCAACATATTCTTGCCACCATCTATCGAAAGCTTTGCACTCTTCAGTGGGGTGCGAAATCTTCCGATGATACAAGCAATAAGAGGGGTGCATTTCCACTTCACCAGTAACGCTTCCTTAAGAGGATGGTAGCTTTATACCCATTGACACGGCTTTAGCAAACCTCTTCCTCATCTTGAATTTGATTTTGTCGGTAGTGGATGTATTTTGCTCCAGCGGGAGCGTCTCAGCTCTTTCATCCAGCCGCTGGCGCTTGGCCCTTTCAAGTATAGCCATCTCGCGTTCTCGATCAGCTTTACTTTTCAACCGAGCTTCGTTAAGGAATGCGTCAATTACTTCATCCGACGGCCCCGAAATTTTTGGTTCAGGATCTGCCTCCGGCTTTTCAGTACAAGGAGTCTCCTCATTGTTCGTGAGCGAATGAGAAATCATATGACAGCTCGCCACATATTCCTCGGATTCATCAGATGAACTTTCTCCCTCATCTTCCTCTTGAAAGACGTGATTGAGGAATTCTTGGAATGTAATGGGAGTCCGTGCCTTCTGGTTGTATTCCTCCAGCGCGTCAATTTGTTTTTGCAAGTCCGTGTGCTTGTCGCCAGGCTTCACGGGCTTCTTTGACTTTTTTTTCTTCTTCTTTGAAGATTTCGACAGCTGGTTACGAATGCTTGGGCCACCTCCATCGATCTTTCGAGTTGGACGAGGCTTCAACATCCCTTCAATGATCTGCGGCTCCAACGGGTTCTTCCACTTGATCGCTGGGCATGTTTGAATATCATTTAGCATCCTCTTTGTCTTTGCTGATAACACAACCTCCCAAGGAGCTTCTTCGACGACAGAGCATGTTGCCCCCGGCGTATTCATTCCCTTAGAGGTGTGGGGCTGCGGTGGATTCACCTTCCATTTGTCGGACAATGCAAACTTGCCCTGTCGGTACTGATCTTCAAGCCAATTTTTGAAGACGTAGCAATTCTCGATCGGGTGACCCAGTACTCGATGATAAGGACAGTAGTTAGGCTCATTGACGTCACTTGGTTGCGACGGACGTTTTGGATCTGGCAGGTTTATGAGTCGGTTGCGCAACGCCAGCTCGAATAACCTTCTCGTCTTATCTCGCGGAAAAGAGTAAGAACGTCCCATCCTCTCCTCAAGGGCCACGTACGGGCGCATATTATTTTGACGAGCGACTGGTTTCGAGTTGCTCGGCTGTTGCTGAGCATTAGCAACAACGATCGCTTTCCCCTTCCCCTTCTCATTTCGGGAGTCCGGCTTTGGAAGAGGAGGTTTATGGCCCATTTGATCCATTTGCGCCAGCTTGTCGATTAACGCCTGGAAGGTGGTCGGCTTGAAGATCATAAATTACGAGATGGTTGCTTGCGGATCGAGGGTTCCCACAAACATACCCACTGCAGGAGCTTCCTCAATGCGCTGCTCACATTTTGACCATAAATTCCGCCACCGTATAGCATATTGGACCCATGTCTCGCCCGGCTTCACCCTGGCATTAATCAATGCCGTTATCGGGGTACGCTCGCTGGCACTCGCGAAACGTTGGGTAAACAGCAGTTTCATTTCAGCAAAGGTCTTGATAGAGTCATTCGGGAGCTCGGAATACCACTCGAACGCCGTATCTGATAAACTTCTAACAATCTGGCGAAGCAACAGCTTGTCATCACCGCCGGTGTTGCCGCAAAGCATCCTGAACTGGGCAACATGCTGGTGGGGATTGCCCGTCCCCTTGTAGACATGGAACTTGGGAATTGTGTAACCGGGCGGATACTTGATTTGATCGTACCAACTTGGATACGGCCGCCCTGTTTTTACGACCTGGCCAGCTGCTTCAGTCGCATGATGAACCCGTATTTGTTGGGCTATGTACTCGTCCAAGTCAGCTTTGGAGATTGTCTCCTCCTTAGCTGTTGACAGAGCTGGTGGAGGATTCGACGTTTCTCCCCTATCATCTTCAAGGATGATCGGGGGATCTTCGGCCGGAGGATCTTGTTGGATCATCATCCCTACCATGTCTTGGAACAGGAGGCCCATACGCTTTATGTTGGCTGCTTGTTCAGCAGCCTCTTTATCCTTCTTCTCCAATATTCGTCGAAGGAATTCGGTGTCAGTTTCTTGCTCCTGACGTTCATCCGAGGACGTTTCAGGGCTTTCTTTTGGCCCAGTAAGTGCGGCCATAGCGTTCATCATCTCTTGGAGCTTTTGCTGCTGCTCCTGCGCTTTGGTCACTGATCGCGTAAGCGGTCGATGACCCGTAGATATGCGACTGTCCTCCTTACCAGACGCCATATAGACGGTATGAACTACAATGCCCCCTGACTTAGGGCGTTTGGGTTCACCACCTCTGATATTTGTCGCCGGCACGGGGGTTTTCTCCGGCCTTCTTCTTTTGTGGGCCGTTGAAGTTGAAGGGGCCGTTGCAGTGGGCACACTAGCGATTGTTGCCCTCTGCTGTTTAATAGGACGGTCCTTTTCTTTTTACACCTTCGTCTTCTTTTGTTGATGAGAGTTCTGGGTCGATCACGGAGTCTTGAACCCTTCGCCAAACCTTGTATATTTTTGAGGACAGCCGTTGAGGGGGCTGTTCTTGCTTCGTTTCCGGAACTCTCTCCGCCGGCGGAGGAGATCTTTTCAATGTAGCAGTTAGAGAATTCTTACGTACCCTCCTCAGCAGTTCAAAGCTGTTCCCAGTTGGAACAACAGCGTTGACTTCTACCACTGGAGCCGGCGGAGTTAGCCCTAAGGGGGAGTTGCCCCCTGCCTTCCTCACTCGTCGCCAATGGCGACGTCGAGCATGACGAGCCGTTGGGACTGGCTCGGAGATAGAGACAGCTTCTTTTTGCCCCCTGTCTGAATGAGGCGCTGCTGGTGTTAACCTCTTAAAGACTGAGGTTGTCCTTTGAGGGGAGATATTCAATCTGTCAAAGACAGATCCTCGTGCAGGGGCCGAAGCAGGAATAGTCAGCCTTGAAAAGACTGACTCTTTGATGGGAGAAGCCGTCTTAACGACTTCAGGAGCATCAGTTATTGCCTTCATTGGGACAGCCAATTTAGAGTTCTGATCCAGCCTGGAGAAAACAGAGGCTGTTGGTTTGGTAGTGGGCGACCCATTGACAGGGGCCGTCGTAACAGTGAGCCGGTCGAAGACCGACTTCTTGTTCACTTCCGGTGCAGGTATTGGCATAGAGAAGCTTGTAGGTGGGATCATGGTCCCAAAAAACAGGCCGGTGGTGGCCTGGGTCACCTGTTCTACCGGCAGAGCGAGGAAGGAGGCCGCTTGGGGCCCATATGCTACACCTCCGGGTAAGGTGGAGCGTCCGTTGCAGTGGCACTTCGAGCAGTTGGTGCAGTTAGAGGCCATTGATACATGAGTTCTGCGCCAGGCAAGAGACCAAATCTTAGTAACTTAAAATCCAAAGGCAACCATTAACAAACCGCGATTCGTTCGCGAAGACGACACACGAAGTGTGGAGTGGAAAGAGGAAAAAGTCCCACCGGACGTGCCAGAATATGTTCCCCTCCGAATGACGGCGACGACGTGAGGACGTCTAGCCTGAGATTCGGGGCAGATGCTATATGGTTTTATCCGTCTACCTCTCCGAAGATGCCAAGTTGATTTATGGCACCGTGTATCGGAGGTTTAGACGGATGCGGCCGATGTAGCAGACTTCGTCAGATTCCCTCTCGCTTGAGGGGTTTTTGATTGTGGGGACGCTCTTCCCTGCAGGCGCAAGCCCCTGCAGTTAATTACGCTACCGCATCGCGGTGACAACTTTCTCCTTCTCCAGAATTTCACTTCGTGTCGTGGGTGTTTGTTTTGTTTGTGGTTGCCCGTGGATTGTATACGGAGACTGAGTAATGCCGTCGTCCGTAGGACGTGGATTAGTCCAAATCCGTGTTTACTTAGATTTGGGTTTGGTGTTTTTAGTTTAAGGATACGTTAGCCGCATTTGAGACTAAGATCAACTTAAACATTCGTTAAGAATACGTTAGTCCTGTTTTGAGACTAAGATCAACTTAACGTGGTGATCCATTTAATATATGGCCGTCGGGACTCGTCACCTCTCTGACGTCGTTGAAAGATTACAACGATAGGTGTCAGAGGAGTTAGGAGATGTACCCTTGAACCAAAGTTGATTTGGAGTTTTATAGTCCATTTGAATGTTTAAGGATACGTTAGCCGTGTTTGGGGCTAAGATCAACTTAAACGGGATCGTTTAGATCCGGCAAAAGAGCATTTGGAGGCTCTATTGTTCCAGTTTAGGGACGTGGTGGTCCATCGCCAGTTTAGGGACGTAGCGGTCCATTATTAGTTTAAGGACGTTTCGGTCCGATATTAGTTTAAGGACGTTTCGGTCCACGAGTTTAAGGACCCCGCAGTCCATATACGTATGTGGTCGTCGGGACCCGTCACCTCTCTGACGTCGTTGAAGGATTACAACGACAGGTGTCATAGGAGTTCGGAGATGTACCCTTGAACTGGAGGTAAATTGATTTAAGAGAGCAATTTTACTCAGTCAATTTAATTTGAGGACTTACAGCCAAAATTGGGCTAAGTCCAGTTGAAGATGTTCAGCATTTTATTTGCTTTTGCATTGCATTTATTTTTATTTTTATTTGGGCTCTACCCATAAAGGATACAGAGCATCAATTTGTTTTGGGCTCTGCCCATTTATAAATGATGCAGAGCATCAATTTTACTTGGGCTCTGCCCTTTTTATTGCTTTGCAATTTGTTCTGGCCTGCTAGGTCTTTTTGACTTGGGCCTGGCCCTTTAACAAAAGAAATGCATTGCATTTTTCAGGCGCTTTGCGCCAATCGAAGAGCGCAAGCGCTTGTGATGATGACACGTGTCATGCAGCGCAGTGCGCTGCGCTAGTGCGCTACGTTTGCGCTGTTGACACGTGGCGCGCTCTGGTGAGTTGCGCCAATTTCAGAAAGCAAAACTCTATTTCAAAAGCGCATAGCGCAAATGGTTCAGATGCTGACACGTGGCGCTCTCTAGTGGCTTGCGCCAGCCCAAGAGCGCAACAGTGCAGATTTATAAGTGCAAAGCACTATTAATTTGAGAATCTTTTAGATTCAAGAACCAATGGTTAATAAAAGAAGTGCAAAGCACTATTTGTTTTCTTCGATCTAATGGGAGTCAAAGAAAACAAGTATTTCTTATTTTTCTTATTTAAAGAACCAGTGGTTCATAAGAAGTGAAAAACACTATTTATTATGTTTAGATCCATGATCTATTAGAAGAAATTTCTTCCATTTTTATGAAGGTTTTTACTTTTTTCTTGAAACTTTTTCAGAGTTCTCTCTGTTTGAAGCTCTTGATTTCTCAAAAATGTTCATGCCTTTGATTTGAGGTCCAGGGGTATTTATATAGTGCCCATAAGTTTGTTGAATTTGTTAACGAGATCTTTCTCTGAGTGATTTGGGGAATTTTCCCCACCGTTGGATCTTTGATCCAAGGGATTCTGTTTTACAGAAGAAAATCTTCTTGTTTTAACAAGAACAGAAAGATTTCTTTAAAATCTTAATTCTGTTTGGCGCAAATGCCCCAGCGCGTGACACGTGTCGCGCAGCGCACAGCGCTGCGCAACTGCGCTGACACGTGTCGCGCAGCGCAAAGCGCAGCGCAAAGCGCAGCGCAACTGAAGCGTTGCTTCCTTTAATTTTGCTTTAAATAGAGTTTTGCTCTGATTGGGCGCGCCTTCTTGGGCGCTGCGCTGATGTATCTGCGCCTGACACGTGGCGCGTTGCACGCAGCGCAAAGAATCTGAAGCGTTGCTTCATTTACTAAAGTTTAAATTTTCAAAGTAAAGCTTTGCTCTGATTGGGTTGCTTTATCTTCCGCCTTGGAATTTGGACAGAGCTTTGCTCTGACTGGGGTAAACACTCGCGCTAGCAGCGCCAGCGCTAAGAGTCAAAGACTCTGCTGCAGCGCCCACGTGCAAAGCACGAGAGCGCTTGCGCTAGCAGCGCCAGCGCTAAGAGTCAAAGTCTCTGCTGCAGTGCCCACGTGCAAAGCACGAGAGCGCTAGCGCTGGAACTAAATGTTCCCTGCCGATGGATCAAAGATCCAATGGTGATTTAAAAAAAAATAATCACCAAGATACAGAATAAGTTCTGTATGGGAAAAGATTTTCCCAATCTTTTTAAAAATAAGAAGATCGCCTTCTGTAAAATAGAAGTCCTAGGATCAAAGATCCAATGGTGAGTAAGCATCTCCAAATCAATCAGAGAAAGATCTCTTTAGCTGATTAAACAAATCGGCCTCCACTATATAAAGGACTCAAGACTCCAAGTCTTGCAGAGAGGAACCCCCCCACAAGCTTTGAGAAATTTCAAAGAAAAGAGCAAGCTCTGAGAAGAAGAACTTTTCTTTAAGATAAAAACAGTGAGATAAACAAACATCTCATCAAGAAAGAAAAACATAGTTCATTTTTTAGATCATAGATCTATAAGACAGAGGTTTTTCACAAAAAAAGATCATAGCATCTCATCATAAAAAGGGGGGAGAAGAATTTCATTCTCTTCAGATCATAGATCTACAAAGACAAAGTCTTTCACAAAAGAAAATAGAAGAGATCGTAACATCTCCTATAAAAATAAGAACTTTGTTCTTAGAACCATGAGACAAAGTCTCTTGTAAGCGAGAACTTATTTCTCAGATAACAAAATTGATCAGAAGCGCTCTGTGCTCATTGTCTGGCGCTCGACGCCAAGCGCTCCACGTGCTCGTCACGTATGCGCCATTTAACAGAAGCGCTTTAGCGCTCCAAATCTGGCGCTCAGCCCCAAGCACACCAAATACTCCTCACGTGTGCGCTACTTAACAAAAGCGCTCTGCGCTCATTGACTGGCGCTCAGCGCCAAGCGCGCCACATGCTCCTCACGTGTGTGCTACTTAACAGAAGCGCCTTAGTGCTCCAAATCTGGCGCTCAGCGCCAAGCACGCCACGTGCTCCTCACGTGTGCGCTACTTAATAGAAGCGCTGGCGTCCAGCGCCAAGCGCGCCACGTGCTCCTCACGTGTGCGCTACTTAATAGAAGCGCTCTGCGTTCATTGACTGGCGCTCAGCGCCAAGCGCACCACGTGCTTCTCACGTGTGCGCTGAGGGAACATAAACTGTTCTTTAAATAAAGCCCCAAAGCCATAATGAGTGCTCAGCACTCAATAAAAGACAAAAACGGTTGCCAGAACCCAAACCAATGCTCAGCATTGTTAAATGAAAAAGGACTGAGCCTAATTAAATGTCCCACATTTTAACCGAATGGGCCGAGCCCAAGTTGGCCACAGATCTCTAATTTAGATTAATTGAGCCCATATGCTCATAAATCTTTGATCTTAGTCCCAAACTTGACTACAGATCTCTCAAACAATATTGGTTTATGGGTACATTTCTTCACTCCTCTAATATGTGTCGTTGTAATTCATCAACGTCTTCAGAGAGGTGACGGGTCCCGACAACCAGACATTCCACGGACTGTGGGGTCCTTAAACTCATAGACTATAATGTCTTTAAACTGGACTATGATGTCCTTAAACTCTACGGACTATGATGTCCTTAAACTTTTGGATCGCAACGTCCCTAAACTAAAACAATAGAGCCCAAATGCCCTTTTGTTGGATCTAAATGATTCTGTTGAGTAGATCTTAGTCTAAAATTAGACTAACGTATCCTCAACAAACGTTTGAGTTGATCTTAGTCTCAAATGAGATTAACGATCCTTAAACCCAACCCAAAACCAAATCTAAGAAAATACGGATTTGGACTAATCCACGCCCTACGGGCGACAACATAAATTTGTCTCCGTATACAATCCACGGGCAACAAAAAATAAAACAAACACACACGACACGAAGTGACCATCTGGAGAAGGAGAAAGTTGTTACCGCGATGCGGTAGCGTAATTAACTGCAGGGGCTTGCACCTGCAGGGAAGAGCGTCCCCATAATCAAAAACCCCTCAAATGAGGGGGAATCTGATGAAGTTTGCTACAACGGCCGCATCTGTCTAAACCTCCGATACATGGTGCCATAAATCAACTTAGCAATTTCGGAGAGGTGGACGGATAAAACCTAAATAGCATCTGCCCCCAAATTCAGGCAAGACGGCCTACACGGTCTCTTCCCCGTATTTCGACGACGAACAATATAATTTTTATGAATAAATGTAAGAAAAATGGGTATAAAGCCAAATTTTTGTAAAGCCTATAGCTCATGTGCAAAAGAAATGAGCACATGAGGCATGAGATGGGCAAAATGCCATTTTGTAAAGCCCAAGGGGCTATGTGTAAATTTATAATCCTATAAAAGGCAACATGATGATGAAATGAAAGATAATAATTAATTCCCCTCAAAAATTAGGGTTTCTGTGCCTCCTTCTCCTTTCTTAGGGTTTTAAAACTTCTTCCTTTTTATGAATTAAATCAAGAGTTTAACTCTTCCTTTCCCAAAAAGAAACAGTTTTTCACCATAAAACCCTTGAAGGGAAACTCATATCTCCCATCAAATCTCTAAAAGGGGATTTTTTAGTCTCACTCCCCTTTCCTCTAAGATCCAGCTAACAGAGAGGAAGAATAAGGAGACCCATCTCCAAACATCCCACTTTGGAAAATATCTAAGGTTAAAGAGAAGATCCAGAATTCAAAGGAGAAGAAAGGGGTCCCTTTTGATCACTTCCGAAGATCTTCGAGAAGTTCAACTCCAATATCCAAATTCTTAAAGGAGTTGAACTCCACATCCAAATCCTTTAGGAGTTTAACTCCAAATCCAAACCTTTGGGGAGTTTAACTCCAGACCCACATCCAATTTATCACATAGGAGTTTAACTCCAAAGCCAAATCTTTTGGGAGCTTAACTCTAAATTTATACTTAATTCATGTTTGGGAGTTGAACTCCAAAACCCCTAGGGAGTTCAACTCCCAACTCAGGGGCTAATCCCCTTTCTCTGCTGGTGTTTCCAACGGTCGCGTGCCGCGCAAGTGACCCGCTGGCGCCCAACGCCCATACGCAGGGCACGTGACCCGCGGGCGCCCAAGCGCCCACACGCAGGGCACACGACCTGTGTGCCTGGCACGTGACCCGCAAACGCCCACGCGCCACGCACACGTTCTTAGGATGCTCCTCGCCCCTCTTTTCCCATGCACTCCACAGCAAAATACCTCCCCCGTTAGAAAAAATTTCTAACGGGGCACTGTCCCGCATCCCGCAAGGGGGCTGCTAGCCCCCTTGACCCCAACCCGCTATCCGAGTAGTGGGACCCCCGTAAACTCTGCGAGGCTTCCGATATCCCAAAACCCTTCAAGACACAAATACGCACACTGCACATTGAGTTCGCATGACAAGTTTGACCCGTCAATCGGAGGTCCCTTCGCTTCCAAGACGAGGGGTAATTAATGGCAGCTTCTTGGATCCCCATAATCAATAAACCCCAGCCTACCCTAGGCACGGAGAATCTGTAATGCGTCTGACAAGCGAAGCGTATTTCCCATCTCAAAGGAGTGACGTAAAACACTCTACATCGACTTATATAAATACTTGATATCTACGAAACCCCGACTTATCTACACTTACAAAAATAGAAACAATGCATGAGCAGGCTAAAAATACTTTATTCATATTCAACACTATGTACAGGGTATTATGGGCTCCCCGGCCTTACAAAATGCTCGAAGGCTTATTTGATGACCAAGGTGGGCGAAGCTCAAGTTGCCTTCTCGGCCGGCGCTTCTGCCTGCCCAGCGTTTCTATCAGGAGCTACAACAGCGACCTCTGGCTTGGCGCTTTCGCTACCCACCTAGCCTCCCCCTACTGGCTCAGCACTGCCTCTCTGGGGCACTTCCTCGGCGAGGGGATACCGTGCACGAAACTCCCGGTCATCAAATCCGGGCGCAACTTTCTTGACAGCGTCAAGGACATTGTGTCACCCAACGGCAGCAGAGTCAGCAAGGTCAATATAGAATTGATCGGAGGCCTTGTACTCCTCCACCGCCTTTTCCGCTCTGACCTCGGAACGCTTCGCCGCCTCGTAAGACGCCCGGGCATCCCTCTTGAAGGAGTCTTTCTGCCTTTTCATGGCGTCAAAGAGCCCGTTGATCTCCTCTATCTGGGCCTGAATAGCCCGGTTAAAGTCGGTCAGGAGCCGATGGGACTCCTTCATCTTGGCGACCGTTAGGTCCTCTGCGACCAATCTCGAGTCGAGAAGTGCCGCATGTTCCTTCGCCTGTTGCAATTGGGCGAGGAGCTCTTCCTCACACGAGGAAGATTCACCGGCTTTCTTCATCACCGGGGCCACCACCTCGGTCTCCATAGTGGCAGGAGGGCGCAATGCTGCAGGACCTGCAGGTAAGAACCACGTTAAGATCTAAGACAAAGAAAAAAACACTTGGAGAAATTTTTGGAAAAATTACCGATCTGAACGGCCTCTTAAGCTATCGCTGCCACTTGGGCCTTCATGGTACCTCGGGGAATTTTCGCCTCCCCCGCCTTCTCCATGTCCTCTAATAAGCTGTCGGTCACAGAGAGCTCCGAGGGCACCTCAATGCAGAAATTGCCCTCCTGCACCTGTATCCCGGGCGGGGGTGGCCGAGAAACCACCATCTTCTGTCTCTTGAGCGGGAATTCAGCAGAGGGCGGAACCTCCTTCCTAACCTGGGGCGCCGGGTCCCGCGCATGCTTCTGTCCTCCTCTGCGGCATTCTTTCGGAATGGAAGGGGTGGCGGAAACTCTATTTGAAGGGGCCGGCCGAGGAGCCGCGCTCGGTGCGGGTTGGGACGAGCACACAACACCGCCCTTCCTCCCCTGGGCCTTAGCGGCCATGGTAGCCATAATCTTCGAACGATCCATCGGCTCTGCGAGATACACATAAAAGAAAGATCAGCGACCAAAAAAGGCAAAATTAAGATAAAAACATGGCAAGTCTAAATAGATCGGCGAAGCTCTAACTTACCCCAAAAGCGCGCGAGACTAAGTCCCGTTCAGCTCAAAGCCTGCTCGAAAAAGTAAGACATCGGTTCGCTGGATCGGTTCCCACTGCGACACCACCCTCGCTTCTGGGGCATTCGACAGTCTAACCCTACGGAAATCGGCCCTAAAAGGCACGAGCTAATCCTCACCTTCCGGAGGCCCGATAAAGACAGACTTCTCCTTCCATTCGTGAATAGAAGAAGGGACGACCACTACCCCAGACCCGGCCTATCCTTGTGTTTTTTGAAAGAAAAATACACCAGCTCAGTTCATCCTTGCTGGTACCAGGGTTATTTTTATAACAAAGAAAGGAGAGGAGAAGTCTCAAATCGAAAGGGATCCGATTAATTTTCAACCGGACCAGAAACCCGAGGAGAATTCTCCACGAATTCGGCACTAGCTGGCCCGGAGCGAGGCAAAAAAAATTGAGCATGGATATCGGAAAGCTCGTCCAAGCAATTCAAAAATGAGGGCGCGTCGCGGGTATTTCCGATGTAGGCCTTGGGGGCCTTTTTCGCCCCTGACGATGAAGGACAAGGGCATCGTTCCCCCTGGGCGGCGAGCCTGAAAAAACAAAGATAAAGAGGAAGAAGAACTCTCTCGGCTATCGGAAGCTGAGGAGGAAGAAGGCCCACTGGACCCGGCTTCAGAAGCTGAAGCCTCACCGTCCGACTCGACCCTAACTACATCAATAAATATTTCGGAGGAAGACATCTAAACTGATTCAAGGAAGGATTGGCCGAAGATGGTTTTTTTTAGGCTGATGATCCTGATGGCTATAGTACCCTCAATTCAATTATTGGATCACAGGCACGTGATTGCAATGATTGAGGGAGGACCTATACCGGTAGAACAGTCTTACTCGAGATGATAGTATGCTATCTGGTTTGTCTTTATCATCGTGTATATACTTCAGGTGACATTGCAGATCACTATTACATGTTGATAGAGCCCACAGGATTCTTGCTTGATTACCAGCAGCATAATGGCGATCATATACGTGAGAGTTGGATGGTCTATAAGCACATCCTTAAAGTGTCCCTAGTCGTGGGAGCTTCGAGACTGGGCATCGATACTCCGATAGTAGACTAGTGTATATGGATTGAGACCCCGACGAGGGGCGGTGGCCGGTCTCACAAGCCATTGGTGTTGGTTGGTTCACCTAAGATATATACAGGTGCTCATTGGGTTATGAGTACACCGGACGGACTCGCCGGGAACATGCTAGTTGGTATTATACCTATTGTCAGAGAGCAGTTCCCAGATGACATGTGTACATGTTAGTCTATCGACCTGAGATCGTCATTTGTCTCGTGTGAGTTCCCACTGTACTTTGGTTACTACCCTACCACGGCTTAGAGGAGTCGTGCAAACAGGTTTTAGTTAGGTACAGTCCCGAGCCACATGGAGGCAGTGAGCGGATCGTCACAGGATTCGTCTCTCCCGGTATATTGGGGGTTGAGGTCGCGGAGTGCACGGATGGCCATCACCAGAAATCCTCGGCCGGGGTAGACGAGAATTACCGATCTAGGATTGATAGTTTCTCTGTTGGTGATAGGTTTCATGCCGACACTAAATGTCAAGTTATTAGGGGTCTGACTTTATCCACCCCCTAGGCTCGACATGCGATACTCATAGACGAACGGACCGGACTGTACGGATATTGTCACTGTCAAGCTCAGTAGGGTTTCAGGATGAGTTCGCTCGTCGGCCTCCCTTTCGCTCAATACCTGGGTAGCCGTTACGTACAGCTAGTGCCACTGACGTGCTTGTGGTTAAACCCACTGCCAGCGTATTGACGAGTGTTTAGAGTCCCACACATAGGGTTTCCCTGGTTCGGGCGAAATATTGTAGAGGCCGTATGGTTTTATGGCAAGATTCGATCATATACGTGCACTCGTGCACGGATCATGATCGGACGGATCATACTAGTGGGCTTTGGTTTAAGCCGGATCCTAGTATTAGATTGTTGGATTATTTTCGTCTCGTTGTATTCGTATTCAGTCGGAATATGGATGCAGATATGTATATACAGATGAGGGGTATTCTTGTAATCCGTTGCAAGATTACTTTTGAAGATACCATTTCTTTTTATAGTATTAAACATTTAGGGTTTTGTTAAATGTTTAATATTTTGTGAGGTGTAAAGTGTGAGGCTAAGTTTTGGCATGGTGCATTTATTGTGCCATGCTTTATTGTTTATATGTTGTGAGATATTTGTGAGGGTTTTGTGGTAGATATTTTGTGATGTTATTTCTTTTGTTTTTCTACAAAAAATACCACACAATATCATCACAACTAAGAGAGAGGGCAGCCACTACTTTTTTATTTCAAGTGTTGCCTTTTTCTTTTGTTGCTATGACTTGAGCTCACACTCTTCACACTTCATATGGCTTCTTCTTCAAGCTCCATCCATACACTTTCATGTGTTGAGAATCCATGGATGTCTTGAGACAAAATGATCGCACACTTTCTTTATTTCATCTTGGACACCTAAGCTAGCAAACTAGTTGTCCGAGTTGCTTCGGTTTTGAAGCAGGGGCTCGTATTAAGAATTCTCGACGTGGATCGTTTTCGACAAGGGAGACCGGAGAGCGAACTTGTAGCCGCAAGAAACTTGGGAAGAGGTTGAAGACCGAAGGACACGGATCGATTGGTATAATCTCTTAAACTCCTTTTCCAGATTACTAGTATAGGGTTAATGGCACGATCCGGGAATCGGGTTACGTTAGCGCCAAGTTTTAAAAGTTTTTGTTACTCATTTGTCCACGGAAAGATGGCCGGGGCGGTGGCGTATCCCAACATGGTATCAGAGCCAAACCATTAACCGTATACTAGTTGGTTTAGACAATATTAAAGTATCAAAACCGAAACAACTCCAATTCACTGCCCTGAACATTCCAGGTTCTGTCGATTTTTAAAGTGTCTTCAAAAATTATTTTAGTAACTACAGAAAACTACTTAATTGACCTCTATACCACACCCCAAATACGAGCCACTTCCACCAAAATTTGGCCGAGCACTTTGACCTAAAATCCGAGCAGGCCGGTTTTGTTAAGGCTTCAGGGTTTCATTTTTTGGGTATGGTTTTGTCTCTGGAATGTTGGTTCAGTGGTATTGTTTGTTTAGCCCAGTTTTGATATGGTTTTATCTAGTTGTTTCGGGCTATTCGGAGTTATTTCGAACTCGATATTTTCTAACATTGTTTAAAGTTTACAGTACATACATTTCTATCTGCGACCGTGAATGTCATTTGATCGGTACAACTTGTCTAATTGCTATAGTCCTTTTATACGGGTTTGCGAATGTGACATTCACGTTGATATTCTGTGTTGTGCAGTGTTGTTGCGGATTTATCGTGGTGGATAGCTAGGTTGCAATGTTGGTATAGTTTAGTTTTATTTGTACATTTGATATCGCGGGGCGAGTGTCCGACATGTGGACTGCCGTCACTGCCTGTTTGTATATTATTCTTTTAGGGCACGACCGGGTTGAGGTCGAAGTCACCGTTGTACATATTTTCTTTTCTGTACTAGGATTACCCTGCGATGGAGTGCATGGATAGCCGAGTTCTAGAGGGCAACGAGTCCGCATCTCATGGCGTTGAGAAGGAGGGGGCCTCACTCTAGAATTGGCGGGCTATTCGCCGTGCTTGTAAGGGGTACAGGTTGACCCAAGGAGGGGTGCTCAAGTTACCGGATTCCGTAAAGTGCTGGGTGGCCTATTCACTTTGCTGAAGGGGGCTGCCTCGCTTCTGGTTTTGGCGAGTAACTTGCCGTGCTCGTAGGGGTTTAGGTTTTCATTGCACAGGCTCTCCACATGACCAGGGTGTTCCCCTCCGAACGGCGGCCGAGACACGGACAGTCTCGCCTGAAATTCGGGGCAGATGCTAGTTGGTGCTATCCGTCCACCTCTCCGAGGATGCCAAGTTGATTTATGGCACCGTATATCGAAGGTTTAAACGGATGCGTCCGATGTAGCAGACTTCGTCAGATTCCCCCTCGCTTGAGGGGTTTTTGATTGTGGAGACGCTCTTCCCTGCAGGCGCAAGCCCTTGCAGTTAATTACGCTACCGCATCGCGGTAACCACTTTCTCCTTCTCCAGATGGTCACTTCGTGTCGTGTGTGTTTATTTTATGTTTCGTTGCCCGTGGATTGTATACGGAGACTGAGTTATGTCGTCGCCCGTAGGGCGTGGACTAGTCCAAATCCGTATTATCTTAGATTTAGGTTTGGGGGTTTAGGTTTAAGGATACGTTAGCCTCATTTGAGACTAAGATCGACTTAAACGTTTGTTAAGGATACGTTAGTCTAGTTTTTAGACTAAGATCAACTTAACGGGATCGTTTAGATCCAACAAGAGAGCAATAAAAGGGGGGCTCTGTTGTTTAGTTTAGTGACATTACGGTCGGTAGGTAGTTTAAGGACATTGCGGTCCATGGGTAGTTTAAGGATATTGCGGTCCAATGTTAGTTTTAAGACATTGCGGTCAAGGTTAAGGACCTCATAGTCCGTGGATTTAAGGACTCCACAGTCCGTAGTTAGTTTTAAGACATCCCGGTCAAGGTTAAGGACCTCATAGTCCGTGGATTTAGGGACTCCACAGTCCGATGTTAGTTTTAAGACATCACGGTCAAGGTTAAGGACCTCATAGTCCGTGGATTTAGGGACTCCACAATCCGTTGTTAGTTTTAAGACATCACGGTCAAGGTTAAGGACCTCATAGTCCGTGGATTTAGGGACTCCACAGTCCGTATCAATGTGTGGTCGTCGGGACCCGTCACCTCTTTGAAGACGTTGAGGGATTACAACGCCACGTATCAAAGGAGTGAAGAGATGTACCCTTGAACCGAGGTAGATTAAATAATCTTTGGCCCAATTTGGAACCAAGACCAATTAATTATATTATGAGCCCGTTGGCTCAGTTGAATTTGAATTGAGGACTTATGGCCAGCTTGGGCTAAGTCCAATTATGTTTAGGATATTGGCCCTCTGTTGGTCCATTAGAGGAGAGGCTTTGCTTCTGGATATTTAGCCAATTGGGCTGAAATTAGTGTTAAACGCTAGCAACAGGGATCTCAAATTAGTGTTAAACACTAAGATAATCAGTGCTAAACACTGGTGGCAGAGATTTTAATTGGTGTCGAACACTAAGAAAATTAATGTTAAACTCTGTCAACAGGGATTTAATTTAGTGTTAAACACTAAGAAATTCAGTGTTAAACACTGCAAGAAAGCTCTTTAATTAGTGTTGAACACTAAGGCAAAACAGTGTTTAACACTGGGCTCAGGGGTTCCAATTTAGTGTTAAACACTAAGGCAAGAGGGGTCACGTGGTAACACGTGAGGGCACCCTCCCTTCATTTTATTCTGTCAAAAGCACTGAATACTTTGGAGCATCACGTGCTGTCACGTGATGAGCATCTTGATGCTTGTATGTTAAAGCTTCCGCTAAGGGTCACGTGGGTCACGCGAGGCACTGCCTCAAAGGGCCTTTTCTGGGAATCTTTTCGGGGGTCACGTGGTGGTACGTGACCCTGCCTCTTTGTATGTTTTTTAGAAGATCTGTTAATCCCTTTTTTAAGAATTAAATTCTTCGTAGGGTTGAACCCTAGCGATAAATTTAGGAGGAATTAAATTCCTATTTCCTTCTGAAGATTTATATTCTGGGATAGAGTAGAACTCTGAATTTTCTGTAGGAATTAAATTCCTCATATATGTGAAGAACTGAATTCTATCATAGGGTTAAACCCTAATAAAAGCTTTAAAGGAATTAAATTCCCACTCTCTTTTAGAGAGACATGAGATTCTGTCATAGGGTGAAACCCTAATTTCTTCTTTCTTAAAGGAATTAAATTCCTGTTATTTTAACAGAACTAAGTTCTTAACTAGGGTTGAACCCTGATTCTGTTCATTCTGAAGAAATTAAATTCCCATAACATAGGGTTAAACCCTAATTTTACTTTAAAGGAATTAAATTCCTATAGTTCTGTGAGAATTAAATTCTCAAGCTTCCATTCCCTCTCTATGCTTTGGATCTGCATGGCAGGATCTCAACCCAATGAGAATTAAATTCTCAATTCAAGGGGAGATGTGCACTTTACAGATCCTCCACCAAAGAGAGAACTATGTTCTTCTGTTTAATATCAGAGTTAAACTCTATTGAGAATTAAATTCTCTTTTTCTTTCAAAAAGCCTTCCCTTTCTTACCTAGGGTTTTCTTTTGCAGAAGATCCAAATTCCTCCAAAGTATCAAGGCTCTCTTCTTTTTTATGTATCGATCCTTCTGCCTATATCTCTATCTGTGTGTCTCTTGGCTCCTATTTATAGGAGAAGCAGCAGAATCAATTAGTTTTTTGATGAATCTTTCATTGAGAGATTTGATTTGTATTCATCATTCATCTGGACCTTTGGATTATTAGGTGAATTTTATTCACCATTGGATTTTAAATCCAGAGATTTTCCTTTGTTATTTCGGTTAGATTTTAAGGGAAAATCTTTCCAAATTCAAGATTTTTCCATAGATAGGTGATATTTAAGAATCTTTAAATTTTTAATTCAATCGGTTCCAAATAATCATTTTCCTTTGGAAAGATTTGAGAGAGCTTTTCTTAGAATTTAATTCTGTTAACAGATAGGCTTTGAAAGCCGGTCACGTGTGGCCACGTGACCCCTGGTCACGTGTGGGCACGTGACCCCCTTGGAACGAGCCCTCTTCTTCTTTTTGCGCTCTGCCTTCTGGCCGCTGCTTAGCCGTCACGTGCCATCACGTGACCTCTGGTCACGTGTGAGCACGTGACCCATGGTCACGTGTGAGCACATGACCCTCATCTGGAGCCTTTTTTTCTTGATTTAATCAGAGAATGAGTCCGCTGCTTTTTAAATGTCACGTGCCAACACGTGACCCCTGGTCACGTGTGAGCACGTGACCTCTTCTGAAGCCTTTTCCCTGATTTGATCAGGGAACTGATGTGCCTTTGAAGCTGCTTTTAAATGTCACGTGCCAACACGTGACTGCTGGTCACGTGTTAGCACGTGATGCCTCTTCCGTAGGCTTTCCTGATTTTAAATCAGGAAACAAATGCCCCCACAGCGTTGTTCTCACGTGTCTGCACGTGAGTGCAACGCTGTCACCTCTTGTGACCGTTGGATTTCTCTAGGGATTTGGGGAGATGAAGCGTTTCCATCACCTCCTATAAATATTGGGGTCATTTCAGAAGAGCCTCCACTTTGCTTATCTTCATCCTTGCAAACTTTTTCTGAGAATTTAATTCTCTTCTTCCAGAGCTTAGTTCTCTGCCTTGAAACAATTTTCAGAGTTTAACTCTGTTCGAAAAGAATTCTTTTCCTCAGGTAATGTCCTTGAACAAACGATGAACTTTCACATTCCTCTGGATTTTAAATCCAAAACAAGGGTTTTTACCCTTTAAACATGAACCCATGAAACCAATTAATCTTCAGCAGTAAATCTCTTTTAGGGTTCATCTGATCCTCCAAGGAGATGATGATGACAGTTCGAATCCATGGAGTTTAACTCCGTTCACAGAAAAAAGTTTCTGGGGATTTAATTCTCCTTTCCAAAAGGAATTCAATTCCTGTGAAGAACTAAGTTCTTCCCCATAGAGGCTTCTTGGGGTTTCCTTGCCCTAAGCTGTCCTTCTGCAGCAGAAGCTTTGTAACAACTCTCATGACCTTTATTTCGGGTATTATGGATGCTCATATGTATGGTCTTGACGAAATCATTTCCTATGGGAACTGTTCCCCCAATCAGAGCAAGGCTCTGCTGGAATTTTGAAAATTCAAATTTTGAAGCAACGCTTCAGTTCCCATGCGCTGCGCGCAACGCGCCACGTGTCAGAAGTTGACACGGCAGCACAACGCCCAAGGCAGTACGTCCAATCAGAGCAAGGCTCTTTAAAAAACATAACCAACGTTCAACTGCGCAAGCGCGCGGCTGCGCGACACGTGTCTGCGCAGTTGTGCAAGCACAACTGTGCAAGCGCGCGGCTGCTGCGCGACACGTGTCTGCGCAAGCGCTGTTGCGCAAGCGCACCGCTGCGCGACACGTGTCTGCGCAGTTGCGCAAGCCTTCCACTGCGCGACACGTGTCATTCAATGGGAAGTTGCGCAGAAACAGAATGAAAATTTAATGAAATCTTTTCTGTTCTTTCCAAAACCAGAAGATTTTCTTCTGCCTTTGGATCAAAGATCCAGCGGTGGGAAAATTCCCAAAATCACTCAGAAAAGATCTTGTTAACAAATTCAACAAATTTGTGAGCACTATAAATAGGACCCCAGACCTCATTCGATGGGCATCAACTTGAATAATCGACTTCTAGCAAAAAAAAAAGAAGAAAAGAGAACTCTTGGAGATTATTCAAGAACAAAAAAAAAAGAAAGGTAAAAACCTTTTTTTTTAAGAGAAAAATCTCTGAAGAACAAAGGATTTTTTTTTTAAAAAAAAGGTAAATAAATAAAAATAATAAAAATAAGTGCCTTGCACTTGCTATGAACCTCTGGTTCTCAGATAAATAAATAAATAAAAATAATAAATAGTGCCTTGCACTTGCTATGAACCTCTGGTTCTCTGAAACAGAAAGAAAAAAAAGATTTCTTCATTTTCTTTTCTTTGATCTAAATTTAGATCAAGAAATTAAAAAGTGCCCTGCACTTCTTTTCCTGAATCTAAAAGATTCTTGGTGCTTTGCACAAATGCAATGCATTATTTGAAGGGCTAGGCCCAAGTTAAAAAGACCTAGCAGGTCAGAATAAATTGCAAAGCAATAAAAGGGCTGGGCCCAAATAAAATTGATGCTCTGCATCCCTTTTGGGCAAAGCCCAAATAAAAGCAAAAGAAATGCAAAAGCAATGGACTTAGCCCAATCGTGGCCATAAGTCCTTAAATTAAATTGACTGAGCAAAATGGCTCTCTTAAATCAATTTACGACTGGTTCGAGGGTACATCTCCGAACTCCTTTGACATCTATCGTTGTAATTCCTCAACGACGTCAAAGAGGTGACGGGTCCCAACGACCAAACACCCATATGGACTGCGGGGTTCTTAAACTCGTGGACCGAAACGTCCCTAAACTAATATCGGACCGAGACGTCCCTAAACTAATATTGGACCGAGACGTCCTTAGACTAACATCGGACCGAGACGTCCCTAAACTAACATCGGACCACCACGTCCCTAAACTGGCGCAATAGAGCCCAAATGCTCTTTTATCGGATCTAAACGGTCCCGTTAAGTTGATCTTAGTCTTAAACTGGACTAACGTATCCTTAATAAACGTTTAAGTTGATCTTAGCCTCAAACACGGCTAACGTATCCTTAAATATTCAAATGGATTATAAAACTCCCAATCAACTCTGGTTCGAGGGTACATCTCCGAATTCCTTTGATATCCATCGTTGTAATTCCTCAACGACGTCAAAGAGGTGACGAGTCCCGATGGCCATACATTAAATTAATCACTACGTTGAGTTGATCTTAGTCTAAAACAGGACTAACGTATCCTTGACGAAAGTTTAAGTTGATCTTAGCCGCAACGCGACTAATGCATCCTTAAACTGAAAACACCAAACCCAAATCTAAGTAAATACGGATTTGGACTAGTCCACATCCTACGGGCGACGGCATTACTCAGTCTCCGTATACAATCCACGGGCAACCACAAACAAAACAAACACACACGACACGAAGTGAAATTCTGGAGAAGGAGAAAGTTGTTACCGCGATGCGGTAGCGTAATTAACTGCAGGGGCTTGCGCCTGCAGGGAAGAGCGTCCCCACAATCAAAAACCCCTCAAGCGAGGGGGAATCTGACGAAGTCTGCTACATCGGCCGCATCCGTCTAAACCTCCGATACACGGTGCCGTAAATCAACTTGGCATCTTCGGAGAGGTGGACAGATAAAACAAAATAGCATCTGCCCCGAATCTCAGCGCCAGGACATTGCGGTCTTGTGCGCCGTCTTTCGGAGGGGAACAGGAACATTCGTGCACTGGGCTGCAGTCAGAACCAGGAGTTCACCTATGCTCAGTGTGCCGAGATTATGAGCCGCTTTGACGAGTACAATCATCGGCTACTCCCCCGTCGCTCTCCTCTTTTGAGACTCATCGTGCTGGCAATTTGGGAGGCGCTTCCTCTCTTCTGCGCCGGTGTACCGCTCAGGGCATTGGACGCTGCCGAGGACAAAATACATTCGGTGTATCTGATGAGTCTAATCTCGAAGAGAAGGCGCGACAACCTCGTTGATCTCTTGCACCAGGCATTTCAGCAGTCGGCCGTGCTTGCCGCCTATCGGAGGGTGGAGGACATTCGCGAGGACCCCGATGCTTGTGATCGTGAGAGAAAACATACTCGGGAGGTTCGAAATGCTTGGAGGATCTTGGACAAAGTTAAACTTGAGCCTCTCAATCCGTGCCCCGCGTCAGAAGTCTTACCATTGTAAACGTGTTCTCTTTATTTTGTATGACCTTCTTGAAGTATGAATGATAAGTTCTATTATGTCTTTGTATGTTTGCATGCCTTTCTGTAGGATTTTATCATTTCACTATTGTTGTTGCTGATGCTTTTAATATGCATGATGCTATTCCATTTCTAGTGCACGTCAAGTTTGGGGCTCACGTGTTCTGCACGTGGGGTCTTTTGATGGGACTGTTCAAAATTTTTCCATGCCACATTTTTAGTGCACAATATCAGATGCAGAAAAGGAGCCTTGGAAATAGTTCCATCCCCCTGATTTTCGATGCCTTTCCTTTTTTGGGCCTTGGAAATAGCTTCATCATGCAAGATTTTCCGCGCTCAACACTTAATGCACTTCTTTATATCTGAGGCTATAGCCTTCTTTTCCCTTCACAGAGATTTATATTTTTTCTTTCTTATTTTGGTGTAATTTGTCTTGAGAAACAAACGAGCGCCATGGCCTGCAATCGCCCTCATGCTTGTCGACAGCCATGGGAAGTTCCTATCGAGGAGATGATCCCCCGCTTTGCTGCTCGGTTGGTGGATCCACTCCTTACCGACGACGAATGTGACTCGGCAATGTATGAACTCTCGATCCGTAGGGGGTCCCCCTCCCGATGGGGTCCCTCTGGCTCCGGATGATTCTCGCGGCCGTGCTTGCCGACATCCCTCCTCACCCGGCGGAGATGACCCTGGCGATGCTTGACGCGGCTGAAGAAAAGCTCGAGGGCTTTCACGAAGCGTGCCTGATTACTCAGGCTTTGAAGGATTGCTCAATTCATCTGCTGAGCCAGATAAAGGCCCGGCGAGCTATTATGTCTGCTTTCGCGGACGAACACGGCGCCAATCGATGGGGAGTGACTCCTCGCGAGAACCGTCGCTTTGATGTGCTGGAGAAAGCAGAGAGAGAGATGGAGAATTTTGTCCTCTGCTTTGTTAACCCTTGTGCCATTGATCCCATGTTTGGTGACCTTTTCCCGTTAGCGTAGCATTTTTAAATTAGTCCTTCTTTTTGTATGCTTTATGTTGAACTTCCATGTAGGCTCGGTACTAGTATGTATGTTTTCGCTTGCATGAATAAACTTTGTGTTCTTTTTATGAAAACTTCCTTTAATTATCAACACTGTCATCATGTCACATGCACATTAAAGCTTCGAATTTTATTTCTTTTTCGGATGTTCATATGATTGCGAACACATGCTCGATAGGATAAACATCGGAAATTTTCTCGTTGCTTTTCATACCAGGTGATGTGAGCGCGTTTTTAGATCGATTATTGCTGTCGACTGGAAGCCCATTTATATAATCTTGAGCGTGTATGTCCCGTTTCCAAAGTTGCGGTCGCGAAAGTGAGCTTACATGGCCTGATAGGGCGACACGTGGCGAACATATTGTTGTGCGAGAAAAAGGGCTCGGCCGTAAATTCTCGGAGAGGGAGCTGGCTTCTAGGGCGCTGAGCGAGCTTCAGGCGAGTCTTACTGCCAAGGCCAACAAAGCGTATGAACTCTGGCGGGTGCTTCAAGAGTCTATCGGGGAGGTGGTGACTCTTGATAAAGCTGTCACGTTCACTCGTGAGAGGGTCGAGGCTCATAAGGCCACTGAGAAAGAGCTTGAAGCTCGGCTTGCTTCATATCAGGCCCAGCAAGCTCAGGCGGAGGCTCGCTTTCTGGCGATCTTAAATCATGAGGCCGTGGCCCGACAAAAGCAGGATGAGTTGACCAAGCTGCTAAATCACCCGCCGGCTTGAAACATTTGTATCTTTCCCTGCCTTCCTGTATATACTCATAGATGAGAGTATTTTCTTTTGTTTTTTCATGAATTGTACTTTGTATCCATTTTGGTTTATGAATAAAAGATACATTTTTCTTCTCAATGATGCGTCTCCTTTTTATTGAATGTGTTTTGCGGACAATTTATCTTGATCTCCTTGCAGGGCAGCGATAGCTTAGGATTCAGGGTTAAGATCTGCTTCCTAAGACTTTTGCACTTTACGAGCCACGAGGGTCTCATAAAGAGTTTTTTCTCCCCATGGGTCGAGAGGACCCCATAGGTGTAAGTTCCTCTTAAGAATCGTGAGGATTCTTAAGCGGGTTGTCCCTTGAAAGTCGTAAGGATCTCACAAGAGAGTTTTTCTTCCTTACAGGTCGTGAGGACCTGCAAGTGCTGGATGTGGTCACCCTTATTCGTGTTTCACGGAGTCAGGGGTTTCTCGAGACATCGTAGTTTAAAGACGTCGCGGTCAAGGTTAAGGACCTCATGGTCCGCGGCTTTAAGGACTCCACAGTCCGATGTTAGTTTTAAGACATCACGGTCAAAGTTAAGGACCTCATAGTCTGTGGATTTAAGGACTCCACAGTCCGATGTTAGTTTTAAGACATCACGGTCAAGGTTAAGGACCTCATAGTCCGTGGATTTAGGGACTCCACAGTCCGATGTTAGTTTTAAGACATCACGGTCAAGGTTAAGGACCTCATAGTCCGTGGATTTAGAGGCTCCACAGTCCGATGTTAGTTTTAAGACATCACGGTCAAGGTTAAGGATCTCATAGTCCGTGGATTTAAGGACTCCACAGTCCGATGTTAGTTTTAAGGCATCACGGTCAAGGTTAAGGACCTCATAGTCCGTGGATTTAGAGACTCCACAGTCCGATGTTAGTTTTAAGACATCACGGTCAAGGTTGAGGACCTCATAGTCCGTGGATTTAAGGACTCCACAGTCCGATGTTTGGTTGCAGGGACCCGTCACCTATTTGAAGACGTTGAGGAATTACAACGCCAGGTATCAAAGGAGTGAAGAGATGTACCCTTAAACCAAGGTAGAATCCGTAGGGAATCGGGGTAGTTGCTCGTTAGTTTTAAGACATTACGGTCGAGGTTAAGGACATCATAGTCCGTGGATTTTAGGGACTCCATAGTCCGGTGTTTGCTCTGGATGCTTCACACGGGTTCACTGCCGTGCTTGGCGAGGACCAGGCTCCGCTCTGGACGTTTTCCGCGGGGTCAAAGAGTGACGTTATCCGCGTTCCACGTAACCAGGAATTTTGCACTAGATGCTTCACACGGGTTCACTGCCATGCTCGGTGAGGACTAGGCTCCGCTCTGGATGCTTCACACGGGTTCACTGCCGTGCTCCGCGAGGACCAGGATCCGCTCTGGACGTTTTCCATGGGGTCAAAGAGTGACGTTATCCGCGTTCCACGTAACCAGGAATTTTGCACTAGATGCTTCGCACGGGTTCACTGCCGTGCTCGGCGAGGACTAGGCTCCGCTCTGGATGCTTCACACGGGTTCACTGCCGTGCTCCGCGAGGACCAGGATCCGCTCTGGACGTTTTCCACGGGGTCAAAGAGTGACGTTATCCGCGTTCCACGTAACCAGGAATTTTGCTGATTGTATCCGCATTTCACGGAATGGAGGTTTGACTGTTGGTGATATGTATATCGCCGAGCCATGGAACTGGGAGTTGCCGCTGTTCCGTTTAGCTTAGAGTTGTGTCCGTTGTTACGAGACGAGTATTGAAACGATCTCCAGGTCTCTTTTGGCCCGTCGAGATTTGGCTTCTTCTTCTGATGAAACCTGGGGGAGAAGTATGATCCCTTTTTTGTTTACGCCCTTGGATTGTGTACAGGGTGTGATGGAACATCACCTGTAGGGCATAAATTCAAACTTTTTTTTTATATTTTTTATATTTTATTTCTTTTTCCGCGATGCTCTATCATTTCAGCTTTTATATCGCGGAGGTCACGATTGCCCTATCATTTCGGCTATTTTTCGCGGTGCCCAATCATTTCGGCTATTTATTTCATTTTCACTCGCTGTTTTTTTTATTATTATTGCGAGTTGCCCCATCATTTCGGCTATTTTGCGTGCATACATTTTTACCTGCTGCTTTTTATTGCAGGTTGCCCCATCATTTCGACTATCTCGTATGCACGTGCGGCCTACTGGCTTTTCGCCATAAACCTGAAATTAGACACAGATTTCGGCATCAGCACCGCTACAACTGGGATATGGCCAAGAGCGAATCATCATCTGCCTCTGTCGATGTTGAACAAAGATGGCTTAGCAAACAGGGTTAGGGTCCCGTCGACTAAGGCTTTTGACTTCATGAGCCGTAAGGGTCTCACGAAGGTATTTCTCCCTACAAGTCGTGAGGATCTCGTAGGTGTATTTTCTCCCTAAGAATCGTGAGGATTCCTAAGTGTATGTTCCTCTGCGAGTCGTAAGGATTCTACAAGAGGGCTTTCTCCTTATAGGTCGAGAGGACCTACAAGGGTTGTGTTCACCATATGGACATATCCCTAGTCACGGATGGGACTTTGTTAGGGAAATATTTATTCATGCCCGTGGATTGTATACAAGGGTCCATATGAGCCGCTTGTAGGGCAGTGTCGAAGGGTATGTGGGATTTTGCTTAAGCACGGGTTTAGGTCTCTGTGACTTAAGACTTTCAAATCTTATGAGCCGTGAGGGTCCCATAATAGAGTTCTCCTTACGAGTCGTGAGGATCTCGCAAGTGTATTTTCTCCTTAGGAATCGTGGGGATCCCTAAGTGTGTTGCTCCCTTGTGAGTCGTAAGGATCTCACGCGGGTGGTTTCTCCTTGCAAGTTCGTGAGGATCTCGTAAGTGTCCTTTAACGAGGTTGTGCCCTTTCGGGTTTTCATAAACACTCGCCGGTAGCCCTGCTGTTTTTACTCACGGAGCCCTTTCGGGTTTTCATCCGTGCCCATTTTGCTGATGGACATACCGTTTTTATTTATTATATTTATTTCTTTTTTTTTATCTCGTCAGCCTAAGGATGCTGCGGTAGTAGTTTAGGGACGTTTCGGTCCGTCGTTAGTTTAAGGACGTTTCGGTCCGTCGTTAGTTTAAGGACGTTTCGGTCCATTCAGGGGAAGGCCGGCTACTTCTTATAAAGTCTGAGTTTAGGAAGATAGCGAGCGGACATAGTCGTCGTCATCTATCATTGACCTAGGTTGTGGCTCATTAAGCGTAGTATTTCTTTAGGAAGTGGCCGTTTATTGGCCTGAAAGGCCTTTCACTGTGCATGTCCATGAGTAGATAGGCTCCATCCTGGTAAACCTTGTTTATGATGTATGGGCCTTCATAGTTTGACTCAAATTTTCCCCGCTTGGCACGATTGGGGATCATAGGTCTTTTGACCACCAGTACGAGTTCGCCTTGGCGGAATGTCCTCGGCCTGGTCAATCTTTCGTGCGAGCGCGTCATCTTTGCTTTGTAGGCCTCCAGATTTTGTTGCGCTATGAGCCGGGTTTCATCTAGGGCATCAAGCTCCTCAAGCCGAAGGTGAGCATTTTCTTCGTCCGTCAGCTCATAGTGGACTGCCACTCGTAGAGAGGGTAACTCTATCTCGAGAGGGAGTACTGCTTCCGTCCCAAATACCAACGCGTACGGCGTTGTGTTCGTGGCCGTCTTGAACGTAGTTCGATAGGCCCAAAGGGCCTCTTGCAGCCTCTCGTTCCAGTCTTTCTTATTTCGGGACACCGTCTTTTTTATGATCTTTGTCAAGGTCTTATTGAAGGCCTCGGCCAGACCGTTAGCTCGTGGATTGTAAACTGAAGAATATCTCCAGTCTATATTGTGCCGCTGCGCGAAGCGGCTAATCTTATGGCTTCTGTAGGCTGGCCCGTTATCGGAGATAATCCGCCGTGGAGTTCCAAACCGATAGATGACGTGCGTCTTGAAGAAGTGGAGGATATTCTCCGTCTTCACTTCCCTCAGCGGTACTGCTTCTGCCCATTTGGAGAAGTAATCAGTTGTCGCCAGGATGAAACGATGTCCCCGGGACGATGCTGGTTCGATGGGGCTGACTATGTCAGTCCCCACATTTCGAATGGCCAGCTAGCCACCATCGGATGTAGTGGATTCAGATGCTGGTAGATGAAATCCCCGTGGATTTGGCATGAGTGGCATTGCTTCGCATATTCGAGGCAGTCCTGGATCATCGTGGGCCAGTAGTAACCCATCCGTTTAATTTTTAACTTCATCTTCGGGCCTGCTTGATGAGAACCACAGATTCCGTCATGAACCTCTTGAACGACTCTTTCTGCTTTGTCAGGTCCTAAACATCTCATCCACAGATAATCAAACGACCTCTTATACAGAGTATCCTTGACGAAAGCGAAAGATAAAGCTCGTTTCATGAGCTGATGTCTTGAGGACGCTTCTTCGGGGATTCGGTGGGACTTAAAGTAGTCTATGAAGACTTCCCTCTAGTCCCCAGCCTTCTCACGGTCTTTTATTTGTAGGGTCATCTGCTCAGTCGCTCCTTTTTCTTCGTATGATTCGGGAGATATTTCTGCTTGGGCGAGCACTCGACGGCTTTGTACCATAATTTTGACGTCATCGAGGTTCTCGTCAGCCAGTTCTTTAGCGAGCTTAGCTAGCGCGTCCGCTTTACTATTTTCCGCGCGTGGTATGCTTTCCAAAGTGTAGGAGGGAATTTGGGTCAATAGTTGTTGCACCTTTTCGCCGTACTTCACCAACTCCGGTTTGCACGTTTGGTAGTCACCATTTACTTGACTAACAACCAGTTGAGAATCCCCGTATATAAGGAGGTCTTCAATTCCCATGTCAATGGCGATCTCGAAGCCCGCTATCAAAGCTTCGTATTCGGCTTCATTGTTCGTCCTCGATTCCGTTAAGGAGAAAGCAAAGCGCATTATCCCTCCTTGTGGAGTTACGAAGATAAGGCCAACTCCCGATTTGATTATGGGGGTACATTGTTTGCGCTTCTTCATAGAAGATGCCCTATCAAAATAGAGTTCCCATCGGGTATCACCGCCCCCGATCGCATCAAATGCATGTTTGTCCGGCAAATCGCAGTTCAGAGGAGAACCGGCAGGTACTGGATGCTCAGCAAGGAAGTCGGCAATGGCCTGGCCTTTCACCGCCTTGAGAGGTCGATACGTTATCGAGAACTCCATCAAGAGTAGAGCCCATTTAGCGAGTCGACCCGTCAATATAGCCTTTGACATCAAATATTTAAGAGGGTCCACCTTCGAGATGAGACGGACTTCGTGCGCCAATGCATAATGCCTGAGCTTTGTTATCGCAAAGATCAACACCAGGCAGTGTTTTTCAGTGGGAGAGTAATTGCTTTCTGCCCCCTGCAGAACTCGACTTAAGTAGTAGAGTGCCCTTTTTTTTCCTTGATCGTTCTCTTGTGCCCATAATGCGCCTAAGGAACCTTCGAGGGCGGTTGTATAAAGAATGAGGGGTTTTCCCTTGACCGGAGCAGCCAACACCGGCGGGTTCTGCAGGTACTGTTTAATTTCGTCCAGCGCGTCCTGACATTTTTGATCCCAGACGAATGGAGTTCCCTTCTTCATCAGGTGGCTGTAAGGACGGCACTTGCCTGAAAGATTGGCGATAAACCGCCGGATGTATGCGAGCTTCCCTTGGAGAGACCGCAACTGTTTGAGGGTTCTTGGCGGAGGCATTTCCATGATCGCCTTGATCTTAGATGGATCTATTTCGATACCCCGGTGTCGGATGATGAATCCCAGGAATTTACCTGAGGAGACTCCGAACGCGCATTTAAGGGGATTCATCTTCAAATTATACTGCCGAAGGCGTTGAAATACAGTCTTCAGATGCTCTAAATGTTCTTCGTATGACATGCTCTTCACTACGAGGTCATCAATATAGCACTCGACGATGTCATGTATGAGATCATCGAAGATCTTTGTCACGGCCCTTTGATAGGTAGCACCGGCGTTCTTTAGACCAAAGAGCATAACCATGTAGCAGAATATACCCAAAGGTGTCTGGAAAGCGGTGTGCTTCTGGTCTTCGGGATGCATCTTTATCTGATTATACCCTGATGAACCATCCATAAAAGAGAAAACCTCATGAGTGGACGTGTTATCTATCATTAGCTCGGTTACCGGTACTGGGAAATCATCCTTCGGGCAGGCTTTATTGAGATCCCTGAAATCCACGCATATGCGTACCGTCCCATTTTTCTTCATTACCGGGACGATGTTGGAAATCCAGTCAGGATATTGGACTTCTTGGATAAATCCAGAATCGATCAGCTTTTTGACTTCGGTGTTGATGCTCATCTCAAGCTCGAGCCGCATCCTTCTTGGCGCCTGCTTGACTGGCTTGATATCCGGGGATATTGCTAATTTATGCACAGCAATCTCCGGATCTAATCCCGGCATCTCGGAATAGTTCCACTCGAAGCAATCTTTATGCTGTAGAAGCACGTCCTTTAATGCAGCTACCCTTTCTTCAGATAGCCGCTCACTGACGAATGTCGGTCGCGGATCGTCTGCCGATCCCAACTCAATCTTCTTGTGGTTATCTGCAGTAGTATGTATGCCATCTTCCAGTTCTTTCGGAGCCGGTGGAAATTCTGAGATTACCTCATTGTCATTGTTTTCGAAGCACCAAGGGAGCTCATCTATGTCTTCGGGCTCTTCTTTTAATATCGTAATCATGTAACAGGTGCGAATCTGCTTCCAAGACTGAGGCGGATCCGGTTCTGCTCTTGCGGCTTTGGGTTCGTGCTTTTGTGGCGGCATTACCCTCCAGCTGCTGGATAAAGCAAATCTGCCTTGTTGGTACTGGTCTTCGACCCAGTTCTTGAAGGTGAAGCAGTCTTCGATAGGATGTCCTATGGCTCGGTGATAAGAGCAATAGCTCAGATAAGAAGCCTTGTTAGCTTGCTCAGGGTGCTTAGACTCTGGAAGCGCGATCATTTGATGTTTTATAGCGAGCTCGAGTAACTTCTCCGTCTTGTCTCGGGGGAAGGAATACGCTCGACTCATCTTCTTCATGAGGGACAAATCCGAGCCGCGCAATACCCGATCACGTAACTCTCTAATCCTGCGTCGTTGTTGTCGGCTCTTCTTTCCGCTTCTTGATTTATTTCTGCCTCTGCGTCGGACCTTTTGTACAACGGGTTGACAGGGATGAGCATCTTTGTCTTTTGCAGCCTGTTGAAACAGACGTTGCGTCCTGGCCTTCTCGTAGATGGCCATCTCGCGGTTGTGGTCTTCCTGAGCCTTTTGACCTGCTTTCCTGATAAGCCTGTCCACTTGTTCTTCAAATGACGGACTCGGCACTTCGATTGCGGGATCTAGTTTTGATGAAGGGTTGGCATTGCTGGATAGGGCGTTTTCCTCCTCATCGAAGTTATATATGGCGTAGCTGCCGTGGGTTCGCTCCCGTTTCTCGGATCTCACATATCCAAGCCCAAGCGTTTCCATTCTCCCGTTGGGCAATTTATGCTGAGTCCCAGGGACATTCCAAATCTTGTTGTAGAACCGAGCTTGTCGAACAGTCTGTTTTAAGGGTACTCCTTGGCGCTTCAATAGCCTCTTTAGTCCATTTGTGTAATATCTAGGAAAACGGATGGGTTGGAGCCTGTCGAGTGTAGAATCCGCGCCATGCCAGATCTCTTTCTCTACTTTCGTCTTTGAGGATCGGTAGAATAGGATTACCTTTTCACTCCTTTGCCTGGGAGGGACGTAAAACGTCTGCTGGTCCTGCACATTGTAAGCTTGAAGTGTGTCGAGATCCTTGTAGTGTTCTTGCGGCACCATGGTGATTTGCAAACTTTGATCATCGCCAAGGGATGCTTGTATTGACGGCCGACTGGAGAACACGGCATTAACCTCATCTTCCGAGTCACTTCCGAAGACCAACATGGGGGCGGACGGTCCCGGGTTGTTGCGCCGGGACGGACCAGCGTAGACTATCTCTTCTTCTTCTTCGGTATCGCTCCCGAAAACAGGGACGGTGGCGGCGGCTTTGTTCTCCGGCTTGCGACACTTTTCTGTATCCTCGAAGTCTGGCAAAAAGTACTTCGCATCTTCATACTTGCGGACTTCGTTCACGGAGAACGGGTTCAGCTCGCCTGTTACGGTATATTCGAAGCCATCCTTAAAGTACTTCATACACTGATGCTGTGTAGAAGGGATGATGTTGTATTCATGTAACCAAGGACGACCGAGCAAGGCGTTGTAGCAGGTCTTAGCGTCAATGACATGGAATTTGATGTCCGTGATGAGTAGTCCAAAGCATAATGTTAGTATCACGGATCCGAGAGTCCGTGACGATTGGGAGTCGAAACCGGAGATGGTAATTTTATCACGAGCGAGGTGTTGCACACTCATGCAGATTTCCTTTAACACCCGAACGTTAAGGAGATTGACGGAGGATCCATTATCTACCAGGATCTTGCCTATCTTGATATCATGGCAGTATCCAGAGACATATAGGGGACGATTGTGGTCGCATGTCCCGAGGAGGGTCTTCGTCACCGAAAGTGATGTCGGCCGTATGCACTTCTTCCGGTTCATTCTTCATCCTTTCCGCGGCAAGGAAGGCTTGGAATTGCTCGGGTTCTTGTAACGCCTTGATTAATGAATCTCGCGCTTCTTTTGATAATAGGAGGGCATCGAGAATGCTGAGTTGAGAAGGTAGCTTCCTTAGGTGCGCTAGGACGTTGTAGTCCACCTTACCCTTCCTGGGAGGGTCCTTGGTAGTCAGCTCTTTCATGACTTGGTCATCTAAAGTGATATCCTCAGTGACCTTTTCCTTTCCCTTATCTTTTCTATTTGCGGGCCCGAGATTCTTTTCCGGGAGCGTACGATTGCGCAGCTGAATGTTTTCGCAGGCCTCTGGTTCTTCCTCTTTCCCTAAAACGGATTTTTTAAAGAGAGGGCCCAGAGCCATTTCTTCATCAGAGTCGCTCCCAAAGGTGAGAACTTGTGACCCTCCGGCGTTAACCATGTAACAGTTACCAGTAGTTCTGTTGTGCCCGTCGGCAGTACTTCTTCGTTCCCGACGAGTCTTGCATTTCATGCGCTTAAAATGTTGCCGATGAGCAACATATCCCTGCCACCATATCCTAAAGGCGTCGCACTCCTCCGTAGGGTGTGAAATTTTCCGATGATATGCGCAATAATTAGGGTGCCTCTCCGCCCCATCGAGCGTGTTTTCTTCCGAGGGTGGTAGCTTCATTCCCATTGACATGGCTTTGGCAAACCTTTTCCTCGTCTTGAATATCTTTTTGTCTGCCTCGGATGCCTTTCGATCTGGCGGGAGTACTTCAACTCTTTCGTTTAGTCGCCTGTGTTTGGCTCCTTTCGATGCGGCCATCTCACGCTCCTGATCCGCTTTACTCTTCAGACGAATCTCGTCTAGAAAGGCGTCGATCATTTCATCTGTTGGCCGCACAAGCTCTGGTTCAGGCTCTGTCCCCAATTTCTTAGTGTCAGGAGTTTTCTCATCGTCGGTAAACAAGTGGGAGATTATGTTACAACTCGCCACATATCCCTCGGATTCATCCGACGAGCTCTCTCCATCATCTTCCACTTGAAAGATGTGGTTGAGGAACTCTTGCAGCGTGACAGGAGTTCGCGCCTTTTGATTATACTCTTCCAGCGCGTCGATTTGCTTCTGCAAGTTCGTGCGCTTGTCTCCAGACGTCACGGGCTTCTTAGATTTCTTCTTCTTTTTCTTCGAAGATTTTGACGGTAGGGCATGAATACTTGGGCCATCACCACTGCTCTTTGTAGTTGGGCGCGGCCTCAGCATTCCTTCAATAATCTAGGGTTCCAGCGAGTCCTTCCATTCGACCGCCGGGCACGCATGAAGGTCCCTCAGCATTCTTTTGGTTTTAGTTGACAGCACGACCTCCCATGGAGCTTCTTCAATAAAGGAACAGGTTGCCCCCGGTGTATCTGCTTTCTTGGGAGTATGCGGCTGTGGCGGGTTCACCTTCCATTTTTCGGACAGCGCAAACTTTCCCTGGAGGTATTGATCTTCAATCCATCCTTTGAAGACGAAGCAATCCTCAATCGGATGACTAACCGTTTGATGGTAAGGGCAATAGTTAGGGTTATTCACCTCAGTGGGTTGTGGCGGTCGCCTTGGATTTGGCAGGTTTATAAGTCTGTTGCGTACTGCCAGCTCGAATAACCGTTTCGTCTTGTCCCGTGGGAACGAGTAGGGACGCTTCATTTTCTCATTATAATACCGGCGTCTTTCTTCCAGTTGATCCGTTAGCTTTGGGGCATTGGGTTGCTGCTGGGCATTCGCGACGAAGGTTGCCTTTCCTTTACCCTTGTCATTCCGAGGTTCTGGCTTCGGGGGAGGCGGTCTATGACCCATCTGGTCCATCTGAGCCAACTTGTCGATTAGAGCCTGGAATGTGGTTGGCTTAAAGAACATCATAAACTGGGAGATAGTTGCGTGAGGGTCTAGGGTTCCCACGAACATGCCCACCGCGGGCGCTTCCTCAATGCGTTGCTCGCATTTCGACCATAAATTTCGCCAGCGTATAGCATACTGGACCCACATTTCGCCTGGTTTTACCCTGGCATTAATCAATGCCGTTATTGGAGTGCGTTCGCTGGCGCTTGCGAATCGCTGTGTGAATAGCAACTCCATTTCAGCGAACGTCTTGATAGAATCGTTCGGGAGTTCCGAATACCATTCGAACGCTGTTTCAGATAAGCTGCCCACGAACTGGCAAAGCAGCAGTTTATCATCACCGCCGGTGTTACCGCAAAGGGCCCTGAACTGGGCAACATGTTGATGGGGATTGCCGGTCCCCTTATACACGTGGAATTTTGGTATTGTATAACCCGGCGGATATTTGATTTGGTCGTACCAGCTTGGATACGGCCGCCCCGTTTTTACGACCTGACCAGCTGCCTCAGTCGAATGATGAACCCGGATTTGCTGGGCTATATAGTCGTCCAAGTCAGCCTTAGAGATTGTCTCCTCCTTGGCCGTTGAGAGAGCCAGTGGTGGATTTGACGTTTCTCCCCTGTCGTCTTCAAGGACGATCGGAGGATCCTCAGCGGGTGGGTCTTGTTGGATCATCATTCCCACCATATCCTGGAATAAGTGGGATATCTGCTTTATATTGGCCGCTTGTTCCGCAGCCTCTTTATCTTTCTTTTCCAACATCCTCCGGAGGAACTCGGCATCGGTTTCCTGTTCTTGTTGCTAATCCGAGGATGCCTCGGGGCTTTCTTTCGGCCCAGTAAGCGCGGCCATTGCAATCATCATTTCCTGGAGCTTTTGCTGTTGCTTCTGAGCTTTGGTTACTGACCGTGTAAGCGGTCTATGGCCTGTAGACGCACGGCTGTCTTCCTTCCCCGATACCATGTATACAGTGTGGACCATCCTGCCCCCAGCCTTAGGGCGTCCGGGTTCAGCGCTTTTAGCTCTCGTTGGAGGCCCGGGGATCTTCTCTGGCCTCCTCTTTTTATGAGCAGTGGAAGTTGAGGGGGCCGTTGAGGTGGGCACCCAGACAGCTTTTCGTGGCTTAGCCTGGTGACTGGCTTCCTGTTGAATTTTCAGCTTCTTGTGCCGGCGGGAGAAGTTTGGATCGATCATCGAGTCTCGGGCCTGCCGCCAGACTTTATAGATTCGGGAGGACAGCCGTTGAGGAGATCGGGGCTGTTCTGTTTTTACTTCTATAGCTCTTTTCAGCGGATGGGGAGACTTCTTTAGCGCCGCGGTAGGAGAATTCCTACACACCTTATTTAGCATCTTAAAGCTGTTCCCAGTCAGAACAGCAGCATTAACTTCCGCCATCGGGGCTGGTGGAGTTAGCCCAGAGAGAGAGTTGCCCCCAGCCTTCCTCATTCGTCGCCAGTAACGACGTCGAGCGCGTCGTGCTGATGGAACCGGCTTGGTGAGGGCGTTAACCTCGTCTTGCCCCCTGTGTAGGTGGGGGGTCGCTGCTGGTGTCAGCCTGTCAAAGACCGATGTCCTTTGGGTAGCAGGAGCGGGAGCTGGAGCCGTCAACCTTGTAAAGACCGACTTTTTGGCAGGGGAAGCCGCCTTGACGACTTCAGGAGCAGGACTGGTTACTTTCTTAGGAGCAGCCTTCTCTGGGATTGTAGGCCCCATTGCGGGTCCACAGGAGTTCTGGCCCAATCTAGAGAAGGCCGAGGCGCTGGTGTTGGGCGACCCGTTGAGAGGGGCCGCGGTAGGTGTAAGCCGATCAAAGACTGACTTCTTGGGAGCTTCTGTTGTCAGCACCGGAGCGGTGAAGCTTGTCGGCGGGAGCATGGTCCCAAAAAACAATCCTGTGGTGGCTTGCGCGACTTGTTCCACGGGCATTGTGAATAGCGAAGCAGCTTAGGGTCCGTAGGCTATACCTCCTGGCGAGGCAGAGCGTTGGTTGCAATTGCAGTCCAAGCAATTGGAGCATTTCGCACAAATAGAAGCCATCGATTCTTTACTTTCTGCAATAAGCAAGACGCCAAGTCTTAGTACCTTGAAACCCAAGGGCAACCATTAGCGAACCGCGATTGGTTCGCGAATCACAACACACGAAGTGTGGAGTGGAAAGAGGAAAAGGTCCCACCGGGCGTGCCAGAATCTGTTCCCCTCCGAACGACGGCCGAGACACGGACAGTCTCGCCTGAAATTCGGGGCAGATGCTAATTAGTGCTATCCGTCCACCTCTCTGAGGATGCCAAGTTGATTTATGGCACCGTATATCGAAAGTTTAAACGGATGCGTCTGATGTAGCAGACTTCGTCAGATTCCCCCTCGCTTGAGGGGTTTTTGATTGTGGGGACGCTCTTCCCTGCAGGCGCAAGCCCCTACAGTTAATTTGCTACCGCATCGCGGTAACCACTTTCTCCTTCTCCAGATGGTCACTTCGTGTCGTGTGTGTTTATTTTATGTTTCGTTGCCCGTGGATTGTATACGGAGACTGAGTTATGTCGTCGCCCGTAGGGCGTGGACTAGTCCAAATCCGTATTATCTTAGATTTGGGTTTGGGGGTTTAGGTTTAAGGATACGTTAGCCTCATTTGAGACTAAGATCGGCTTAAACGTTTGTTAATGATACGTTAGTCTAGTTTTTAGACTAAGATCAATTTAACGGGATCGTTTAGATCCAACAAGAGAGCAATAAAAGGGGGGCTCTGTTGTTTAGTTTAGTGACATTACGGTCGGTAGGTAGTTTAAGGACATTGCGGTCCATGGGTAGTTTAAGGACATTGCGGTCCAATGTTAGTTTTAAGACATTGCGGTCAAGGTTAAGGATCTCATAGTCCGTGGATTTAAGGACTCCACAGTCCGTAGTTAGTTTTAAGACATCCCGATCAAGGTTAAGGACCTCATAGTCCGTGGATTTAGGGACTCCACAGTCCGATGTTAGTTTTAAGACATCACGGTCAAGGTTAAGGACCTCATAGTCCGTAGATTTAGGGACTCCACACTCCGTTGTTAGTTTTAAGACATCACGGTCAAGGTTAAGGACCTCATAGTCCGTGGATTTAGGGACTCCACAGTCCGTATCAATGTGTGGTCGTCGGGACCCGTCACCTCTTTGAAGACGTTGAGGGATTACAACGCCACGTATCAAAGGAGTGAAGAGATGTACCCTTGAACCGAGGTAGATTAAATAATCTTTGGCCCAATTTGGAACCAAGACCAATTAATTATATTATGAGCCCGTTGGCTCAGTTGAATTTGAATTGAGGACTTATGGCCGGCTTGGGCTAAGTCCAATCATGTTTAGGATATTGGCCCTCTGTTGGTCCATTAGAGGAGAGGCTTTGCCTCTGGATATTTAGCCAATTGGGTTGAAATTAGTGTTAAACGCTAGCAACAGGGATCTCAAATTAGTGTTAAACACTAAGATAATCAGTGCTAAACACTGGTGGCAGAGATTTTAATTTGGTGTCGAACACTAAGAAAATTAATGTTAAACTCTGCCAACAGGGATTTAATTTAGTGTTAAACACTAAGAAATTCAGTGTTAAACACTGCAAGAAAGCTCTTTAATTAGTGTTGAACACTAAGGCAAAACCGTGTTTAACACTGGGCTCAGGGGTTCCAATTTAGTGTTAAACACTAAGGCAAGAGGGGTCACGTGGTAACACGTGAGGGCACCCTCCCTTCATTTTATTCTGTCAAAAGCACTGAATACTTTGGAGCATCACGTGCTGTCACGTGATGAGCATCTTGATGCTTGTATGTTAAAGCTTCCGCCAAGGGTCACGTGGGTCACGCGAGGCACTGCCTCAAAGGGCCTTTTCTGGGAATCTTTTCGGGGGTCACGTGGTGGCACGTGACCCTGCCTCTTTGTATGTTTTTTAGAAGATCTGTTAATCCCTTTTTTAAGAATTAAATTCTTCGTAGGGTTGAACCCTAGCGATAAATTTAGGAGGAATTAAATTCCTATTTCCTTCTGAAGATTTATATTCTGGGATAGAGTTGAACTCTGAATTTTCTGTAGGAATTAAATTCCTCATATATGTGAAGAACTGAATTCTATCATAGGGTTAAACCCTAATAAAAGCTTTAAAGAAATTAAATTCCCACTCTCTTTTAGAGAGGCATGAGATTCTGTCATAGGGTGAAACCCTAATTTCTTCTTTCTTAAAGGAATTAAATTCCTGTTATTTTAACAGAACTAAGTTCTTAACTAAGGTTGAACCCTGATTCTGTTCATTCTGAAGGAATTAAATTCCCATAATATAGGGTTAAACCCTAATTTTACTTTAAAGGAATTAAATTCCTATAGTTCTGTGAGAATTAAATTCTCAAGCTTCCATTTCCTCTCTATACTTTGGATCTGCATGGCAGGATCTCAACCCAATGAGAATTAAATTCTCAATTCAATGGGAGATGTGCACTTTACAGATCCTCCACCAAAGAGAGAACTATATTCTTCTGTTTAATATCAAAGTTAAACTCTATTGAGAATTAAATTCTCTTTTTCTTTCAAAAAGCCTTCCCTTTCTTACCTAGGGTTTTCTTTTGCAGAAGATCCAAATTCCTCCAAAGTATCAAGGCTCTCTTCTTTTTTATGTATCGATCCTTCTGCCTATATCTCTATCTGTGTGTCTCTTGGCTCCTATTTATAGGAAAAGCAGCAGAATCAATTAGTTTTTTGATGAATCTTTCATTGAGAGATTTGATTTGTATTCATCATTCATTTGGACCTTTGGATTGTTAGGTGAATTTTATTCACCATTGGATTTTAAATCCAGAGATTTTCCTTTGTTATTTCGGTTAGATTTTAAGGGGAAATCTTTCCAAATTCAAGATTTTTCCATATATAGGTGATATTTAAGAATCTTTAAATTTTTAATTCAATCGGTTCCAAATAATCATTTTCCTTTGGAAAGATTTGAGAGAGCTTTTCTCAGAATTTAATTCTGTTAACAGATAGGCTTTGAAAGCCGGTCACGTGTGGCCACGTGACCTCTGGTCACGTGTGGGCACGTGATCCCTGGTCACGTGTGGGCACGTGACCCCCTTGGAACGAGCCCTCTTCTTCTTTTTGCGCTCTGCCTTCTGGCCGCTGCTTAGCCGTCACGTGCCATCACGTGACCCCTGGTCACGTGTGAGCACGTGACCCTCGTCTGGAGCCTTTTTTCTTGATTTAATCAGAGAATGAGTCCGCTGCTTTTTAAATGTCACATGCCAACACGTGACCCCTGGTCACGTGTGAGCACGTGGCCTCTTCTGAAACCTTTTCCCTGATTTGATCAGGGAACTGATGTGCCTTTGAAGCTGCTTTTAAATGTCACGTGCCAACACGTGACTGCTGGTCACGTGTTAGCACGTGATGCCTCTTCCGTTGGCTTTCCTGATTTTAAATCAGGAAACACAGGGGAACGTCGGGTTTCACTTGCGGCTCAAAGGAAACCCGGGGCTCCCAGATTATCTGTATTGTTCTGTGATGCTTATTGCTTATCCGTGATGTTGCATTTATCACGCCTGGAGCGATCATTATATATTAATATATGTATACCCACACACACACACACACACTAGTAGATGTTGTTTATGTTTTACACCCGCGCTAGTCCAGTCCCTGCTCTGTCGTTAGTTAAGTAACCTAACGTGTGATGACGAGACCCAGTGGAGAATGCGGATGGAATATACGTACATCATATTTTCGTTCTTTTCTGGTGTGATTAATTGATGGGATTGCGTTGATTCGGATCAATACAAGGAAAACAAACCTATTCGACATTGTTGGAACAATTTTCAAAAGTTGTTATTACAAGGGCGTTTTCTTTTGTTTTGCACAGAGGTATTCGGTTATGAATATCCAGTATCTCATTCGACGAGGCAAGGGCCGAGATCCCTTCATCGGAAGTGACCCCTTGGGCAGAGGTTTGCGTCAGGATAATAACTTCACTATAGTCGATTACTTTTTGCTTTGCGTCGTGGTATTCAGTTAGGAATATTCTGCACCTCATTCTACAAGGAAAAAGCCGAGATCCCTTCACCGGGAGTGACCTCTTTAGCAAAGATTTTCGCCACTATATATTTATAAAAAGCTATCCGGTTCCTTCAACGATATCAAGTTCATTACGTTAAAGGTTTTTCGCCAAAAACCAGCCGTAGCCCTCCGTCATTTCAGATTAGTATTGCTTAGTATTCGCGCTACGTTTGTCAATGCTATTCGCCGAGGCGTAGTGTGCGGTAGCTTTGTAATGCTTTTCTGTTGCATGGACATATGGATTGGTTAAGACGGTCGTACGACTTTGTTGATTATTCGTCAAGGGTCGTGCGGGTGGATTTAACGCAATTAAGATAATGACGGGTTGAACTTGACTAGGACCTTTTGATTTGTTGATTATTCGTCAAGGACACTTGGGTCCTAAGGGTAAAAATCACATCGGGAGTTTCTAAAGAAACTGAAACTTGCCAGGCATGCGCATACCTTCTGAAGTGTGGTGACTTGGGTAGATTTTATCAAGTTATCATGCGATGATAGTTGGATCCCGATACCCACTGATGAGTTGGTTTACTCCTCCGGTAATACCGACTAATTCTTCTTTCAGGTTTGGAGGAGAATTTGAGGATACAGTGGGATACATCCCGATTAGATAAAGTGATTGACCATTCCGATCTAGGTTAGAGTGCACGCTGGGTGTTTCTTTTCTCTCTCTCTTTGGCAGCGACCATGACCCGACCCTAGACTATAACTCAGTAACCAAGTTAACCGGACCTTATTAAAACATATTGACTTTTGGATTGTCTGAGTTGCATACCTCATTGCCACTCCTACTTTTACCCTGCTTTTCTCCGGAACATTCCGTATCACTACGAAGATCCACATTTTATTGGATATGACCATCGTATAGTTACATACGAACTCGAAGAAACTTGTTTTAGATTCGAGAATGGTTTCCGGTTCTGGAGAAATTGAATAGGACTATTCAGTTGTCTTTTCGTTTTACCTTCTCTTAGGTTGTGAGGGCTTCTAGGATTAGGAGAGGGTACACCTATTGAGCTTATTGGATAGTTTTCTTCCAAACTATAAGCAGGTGCCGAAAGGTGGGGAATGAAGAAAACCAATTAGCCCAAGTGTGGTGTACAGAAGGTAATAAGTAAAGACGAATAAAGGGATTAGAAAGAGAGCAAAGTAAATTGCAACTGCTATCATTCACTACCAAGCCACATATTTCATCGCCACTCCTACTCCACTTTTGAATTTCTTCAGAACACTCCGTATCACTACGAAAATCTGCATTTATTGGATAATCTATCGTATGGTTATATACGAACTCGAAGGAACTTGTTCCAGTTCGAGAATGGATTCTGGTTCAGAAGAAATAGAATAAGGTTTATTCGTTGTCTTTTATCTTTACCTTCTCTCAGGTTGCGAGTACTCCTAGGATTGGGAGAGTACACTTATTACGCTTATTGGATAGTCTTCTTCCAAACCATCGGCTGGTGCCGAATGGTAGGGAAGGAAGAAAACCATTTAGCCTAAGGATGGTGTACAGAAAGTAATGAGTAAAGACAAATAAAGGGATTTGGAGAGACGGCAAATAAATATACGGTTACAGTCATAAATATGGATAGTGGAAGAGGCATTACTAGGAATACCCGGATACCCCTTCCAAACATTTTCATGTTTCAGTTTCACTGTGCATTGTTAATTGAAAACTGATTTTCCAATTAGATCCTTACTCTAGGGTATGTATTTACCAGGTCTGATTCTCACATCTGTATGATTTTATAGATGATGAGTGGGAGTAAGTTATTGGGAATTAGGTGATTACATCCTCTTTATATCGGAATTCGTTGTGATTGGTGATATTTTAGGAAATCGCCTGGGTTTTTGCCTGATGGCAGATATTTGGTTTTGAATATCCGTTGTTATGCACCAATTTCAAACTGATATATCTGTACGTTTATTTTATAAAGTGAGATATAACCTTTTGAAATTATGTCCATGACATTTACCTATATCAGTTGATGGTTAGGTAAGGAGTATTAAACAGCGGTGTAATTCTTCTTAACCATAGTATAGTTTTCAACCTACAACGCATAAGGTATGAGTTATTCAACTCAGGGGACTTATATAAAGTATTGTATGTTGTCCAGTGTCCATTAGGACAGAGGGGTTGGTCCTCGTACTATATTCTATTTACTTGTGACTTCTTAAGTTTTAGACAAGTGTTTCGTAGAAATATAAGGTCCGAGTTTTGAGAAGTTATAGGTATATGAATAAAGTAGAGAACCATGTGCTGCAAGTATCAGGATTCTTCAAGGTGATCAAAAATGTAGATACTTGTGTTTGGTATTCAGTTAATAGTAATGGTTTTGAGAACTTGTTTCTCTTTCAGGTTACACATATCTGGATGCACTCCTAAGTTGAGTAATACTGATCGGCCTCTCTCCATTAAGTTAACATGCATTGGAGACAGCTGCATGATTGAAATCTGGTTCCAATTAAATCGGTGCCTCTATTTCTATATTGTATATAGAATGGTTCATATCTTAACAATGTTAAGGTATATGGAGTTGTCCGGCTTATGCTTCAAACCAGATTCTGGATAACTAAAGGCACGTTTCTGTAATGGCAGTTTGTGGGTTATCCCAGGCTATGACGAGGGATAACTTTCTACCATCTGGAAGATCAATAGTGATATTGTTCTTGACTCGCCACAATTTTAGTAAAATGGAATTTTTCAGAAAACAACAGTGGGAGTATGGTAGAACTGGAAGTGATTCCAGAACCACAGACGATTACTAAAAATTTAATAGAATCTAAAAATTCAATCGGGTTTGGCATTCCATTAGCCTCTCCGCAGATATGGTGGGTAACCTCAGGCGCCCGAGAGGTACTTCGGTATCCTCAAAAACGGTGACAGGGAGGTTCTTGTTTACCCAGACTTGCCATTACTGTTGTTCCAGACTATGAGACCGGGTATGAGTGTAAGTCCACGGTAGCGCCCCGGCCGTCTAACAGACGCCAAATGCGGAACAAAAACTTTTTACAACTGGCGCTATCGCGTACTATAACCCGGATCTGCCATTAAAAATAAACTAACAAACTACAAAGTGAGTAGAAGAGTTATACCGAACGATCCGAGTCCTTCGGTCTTCAACCATCATCCCATGCTTTGTTACGGCTGCTCCGATCTCCTGAATCTCCAGTCTTCTCGTCCAGGTGGCACCACGTCGACGGATCTTTAAACAGGCTCCCGCCTCTGAACCGAGGCAACTCGATCGTCAAGTTTGCCAAAAGAGACGACCAAGATGATGTAGAGAATGAGTAGAACACTTTGTCTCGTTACGTCCAAGGCTATGGACGAACGGTTAATGAAGTTGCCTTTTGGATCGGGTGGAAATATGAAATGAGTATGCTTAATTTCCATGAACCAAATAACTATATCTTTTTTTCTAGCAACCATCATCCTTCACATATGGATGGCCGGCCACTTAAATAGAGGGGGGGTGAGTGTAGGAGAGGGGAAGGTGACAACAAGATTAAAGAAGAGATGAGTCATCCAAACACCTAGTATGAACTCATTTAATGCAAACCAATGATAATAAACCTAGTCATCACAACATTAAATGAACACTTAATGCATCAATGACTCATAAGCTTAGTCATCATCCTAGTCACCATCTAGAAGCTTCCACACTCATCTCAAAAAAAAGATAAATCCGTATTTAACCGAATGTTAAATACGGCTGATAGAAAACTGGAAACTGGCAACTTCCAAAAGTGATCCTGAAACGAATTTCAGGATAACCCCGTAATGGTATATAAACATACCCGCATTTGTATTACGACCGAATACAAATGCATCCGAGACAAAGATATTATATCTACACAGTATAATACTCGGATCCGGCTTAAACCAAAGCCAACCAGTATTATCTGTCCGAAAAATGACACGTGCGAAAACGCACGTGTATTTTCCGAACCCTGCCATATAACCATACGGCCTCTACAACGTTTCGCCCGAACTTGGGAAAGTGTCTGTGGGGGACTCTAATGACTCATCAACACACTGGCACTGGGTATAACCATTAGTACGCCAGAGGTACAAGCTGTACATAACGGTTGCCTATGTATTGATTGGAAGGGAAGCTGACTAGCGAACTCATCTATAAACCCTACTGAGCCTAACAGTGACAATATAGATACGGTCCGGTCCGTTCGTCTATGAGTATCGCATATCTGCCTAGGGGGCTGGTAACGTCAGACCCCCATTAACGGTATAAGTCGTGTCAGAGAGTGGCCCAGAACACCCTGAGATACTACTGGAGTACCTACCAGTAAATCTCCTGCCTCGGCCGAGGGCTTTGTGTAATGGCTCTCCTAGACACAGCGCGATCTCACCCCTAATACCGGGAAAGACGAATCCCCTGCCGATCCGCTCACTTGCTTCCATGTGGCTCGGGACTGTACCCAACTAAAACCTGTTTGCACAACTCCTTTGAGCGTGGTATGGTAGTAATCTAAGCACAGTGGGAACTCACACGAGACAAATGACGATCTCAGGTCAATGAACTAACCTGTACACATGTCACTAGGGAACTGCTATCTGACGATATGTATAATACCAACTAGCATATTCCCGGCGAGTCATGTCCGGTGTACTCATAACCTAATGAGCACCTGTATACATCTTAGGTGATCCAACTGACACCAGTGGCTTGTGAGACCAGCCACCGCCCCTCGTCGGGGTCTCGACTGTATACACTAGTCTACTCTGGAGTATCGATGCCCTGTCTCGAAACTCCCACGACTAGGGACACTTTAAGGATGTGCTTACAGACCCCAGCTCCCACGTATATGATCGTCATCATACTGCTGGCAGTCAAGCAAGAATCCTATGGGCTCTATCAACATGCAATAGAGAACTAAAGCATGCATACGATGATAAAGACAAACCAGATAGCATACTATCATCTCGAGCAAGACTGTCATATCGGTATAGGTCCTGCCTCAATCATTGCAATCACGTACCTGCGATCCAATAATTGACTTTGATGGCACTATCTCCAACAATGAGGATGAGTATAGCGTCGTTCTAAACAAGCTTTAGAGGTGCACGTGTATATGACTCTGCCAGAGGGTTGTTGTGGTCAGTGGGAGCAGCGGAAGCATAGTGGACAAGTAGCTTATGACTATTTATAGACTAAAGCAGATATAGCGGAGATAGATCATCTATTTTTGATGTGACAGTCATAGGCTTTGAATTCATCAGAATAGGAGATGGATCTGTTAAGAAGGTAGTAGGGTGTGATGTCCTGGTACATGGATGACATGCACATTGTAGAAAGTGATATTCCTATACTACAATCGGTTATATTGTGGTTGTCACACAGTGGTTTCTCCACATAGGATTTGGATATTATATCAGGCATTCTGGTAACTGGATCTATAGTTTTAGATCTAGATTTGGGTAGTTTCCCAATCTGGGTAGTTAGACAGTATTCTAAAGGTGTTTTAGAATGGATGACTCCTGGCATGGTGGTGTACCTGCAGGTGATGGAGTCACCCTCTCTAAAGGTGTCTTATAGACTAAAGGGGAGAGAGATGTGCATGATTGGCATATCACTTGCTTAGGCAATTGAGTCAATCATGAGATGTCAAGTACCACACCAAATGTTGTTTTTGCACTAGATGCAATTAGTTGATATATTAATCCAAATCTGGAGAAACGTTCGAAAGCAGTTTTATGAACATAAGTAGATGTTATAGGGATTTGATAACGGCGGCCTCTTTCGGGAGACGGTTATCATTTCAGGCTTCCAAGATGACCTGGATGACAGAGTGACCGTCAGAGTTATAGTTTTCCTTCTTGACGAGGGGCAGTAGTTTGGATAGGTGGTCCAAGCGGATACCGAAGGAAGTATGGCGTAGGATACTGATTAAATTCAGTTGACGATACAGTCTAAGAAATTTACTGGATTTAGAGTTCATTTGTGAACTGGGTCCCATCAGATATCCAGACATATTCTAAGACAGGTATTGCTCATTTCAGGAGATGACTTTCTCCGCGAACTTGAGATAAAGAGAGACATAGAAAGAAACATTGGAGCGGATCCACTTACTGAGGCTATTTCTCGAACGCAATAGTTTTACAAACGAGCTTTGTGAAACTGATTAGTAGAGGAGTTGGGTGTTTGGTATCACACGGGCTGTGAGTATGCGACACCGCAATAATTAGCCTTAAGTGCAAGTGGGAGATTGTTGGCTATAGTGCCCTCAAGTCAATTATTGGATCACAGGCACGTGATTGCAATGATTGAGGGAGGATCTATACCGGTAGAACAGTCTTACTCGAGATGATAGTATGCTATCTGGTTTGTCTTTATCATCGTGTACACGCTTCAGGTGACATTGCAGATCACCATTACATATTGATAGAGCCCATAGGATTCTTATTTGACTACCAGCAGTATGATGGCGGTCATATATGTCACGTCCCGCTTCCTAGAATACGGAATACGAGGGATTGACAAGGCCAGCCATGCTCCTACGGTCAAGGAAATATCCTGCCGTAGTCACACTTCGGCTTCTAGCTTTACATGGTAATCAGTAAACAACGCACAGGTAATGAGTAATGCAGTATCTGAAACGAAACAAATGCAAAGAACTGACCTGATGGAGGTAAAAAGGGTATAACTCTGGATAGTTGATCAAGATGTCCGCGATGTACGTATGGTCCTGGTCCATGCTAGATCCACTCCTCACTCTGAGCATGCATACTCAGGTCGTCAGAGCGACACAATAGCAATATATATGTATAGGTGCAAGTGGTAACTCGTAGAGTAATAATGGATGTATAACAGTAAACCAAGACAGTAAATATATGAACGTGGAGTAACCAATGCAGTGTCTAGTAGATCAGGTGAACAGTAAAGCCGTAATATAATATGCCAGGTATGTCAACACAGTAAGAAATGTATATCAATGCCATTATCCCTATCAGTCTCTAAGTCTCACTGTACAGGTCACTAAGCCTATCGTCAGTCCAAGTGTGAGAGTCAACCACTCGCGAGTGTCCTCCACCCAAGGGTAGGACCCAAGGGCAAGGGACCATGGGCCCAAAATGTAACTCACGGTAATAATCATGTACCCTGTAAATCTCCATATATCTCCATATATATAAGCCGGCATGGGACTCCCGAGATTCTGTTGAACTCACACTCAAACTACCCCACACCTCGCGGTCTACATCAAACGCCAACCATAACCTTAAATACCGGTTGGTCCATGACAAGTCTGCGCGAGAACTGGAGACAGGATCTCCATCCTGCACGTCCCGACTGATACCCAAGATAAATGGACAGTGTCTGGTGCCTTATCTGTGACACCCATGCAAGAGCTTCCATAAGTGTCCCATACCACTTATAGTCACACTTACACGCGTCCCACAGACGTCGACAATGCAATAGAATAATAGGGTTCACTGATTGTGTACAAGTACGTGTCACTTTCACTTATCCACTCATGCACGAACACTAACGTACTTGCCACAATCACCACTAATACCTAACACTGGGTACTGCACATGATCACTAGGTTACCAATGCAGTGACGTATGTATGATATGATGCGGAAACAATATGTAAAGCATGATTAAGATGTCATCAATCGGTATTCTGCCACTTGCATAATTTATCATAAATAATATAAGCCAAAATTTAGCGAAACAATGAACAGGGGATAAGTAGTATGTGTGATTATCTATCCAGCGAAGTTTGTTTCATGTCGATCGGGTTTCGGGATCACTAGATATAGCTAATTCATTTTAAGCGTTCACTGCTGGAAATCCGGTTTCAGAATCGGAAGTCCGTTTTGCAACGCATTTTAATCCCAGTTGGGATCAGATTTTAGCGACGCTATAGTTGAATGAAATCTAGGGTTTTCAATAAGGTTTTCAACGCAATAGATGGATTCTCAATCGCATCTGTACATCAGGAGTTATACACTGTTCAATACTAGTATGTCAATTCTGATTCTGTTGGGACTGTTATACGTCCCGATCTTTTAAATTACAGATTAAATAGCAAACGATGACGAAATAGAAAGAAACCACTTGTGTTAGCTATCTAACAGATTCACCTTTACTAAACTGCAGAGTTCCGCAATATACGAGTTAAGGAAACAAGGTGGTACCCATTACGGGACAGTAAGCAATAATCAGAGTCGCTCTGGACTGCAGTCCAGAGTCGCACTCCGAACCAAATATCATCACAATTTAAGTACAGAAACCATTAGAAATTTGCATGGGGTTGTAGTTCGTCGAGTCTTCTTCGATTTAAGCCCTCGAACGCATCATTCCAGTATATACGTAATTTATGGTGATTTTAACGATTTTCAGATACGAGAAAGTTCCAGTTTTACAGGTATACTTGGGGGTAATCGTTTTAGTCGTTAACGGTCATATTTTCCCATGAGATTTTCACACTAGGTTCACTGCCTTACGGGATAGACCATGCAATTGAGTTCTGTCAAATTAAATGAATAATTTCATTGGGATCATGCATCGAACAGGTAAATAGTATAAGTTATCGAGAATTGTAACATTGCAATTTATACGAATTGAGTTTGTAACATAAATAGATTAGCATGTAGCAAGTAAAATACTTGCCTTTGACGATGAATTGATGGCACGGCAGCGAAGGCAGTGGTGACACGGCACGGGCACGAAGTAGCAACAACACGACGAGTCTTGGCTAGGCTTGGGCTTGGCTCGAGCTTGGTTCTTGGACTCGATGTCTCGGTGGGTGCGACGGACACTGTGGCTCCAGCCGGGAGGAGAGGCGCTGAGAGGGAGAGAGAGAGATTTAGAGAGAGAGAGAGAGAGAGTTAGACAGACAGAGAGAGAGTGTGTAACAGAGAGAGAGGGGTGTGAGGTATAGAGAGAGAGAGAGAGATTAACACACAGAGAGAGAGTGAGAGAGTACAGAGGGAGAGAGAGATACAGAGAGAGAGAGAGAGAGAGAGAGACAGAGATTGAGGTGATGAGAGGGGAGGTCGGGTGAGGGAGCTGAAGGGGGAAAGAAGGTGAGGAGGTGCTTGGTCGATTGAGTGGAGTGGTGAGGGGTGCTGTTGGTGGAGGAGGAGTGTGCGAGGGGGAGTACGAGGTGGTGGGGTTGTCGACGGCGACATCGTCGTCGGTGTTGAGACGGAGGTAGTGGGCTGCGGGCGTGGGTTTTCGTGGAGATAGAGAGATGAGATGAGTTGGAGAGTGAGGGTGTGAGGGAGATAGGGGAGACGAGGGGTGCGCGTCGTGGGGTAACGGCGCACGAGCGCGGGCGTGGGCGCGAGGTGCGGCGAAAATGGTGGATCGAGGGAACAGGGAGCGGGAAAATGGGAGGGAGCCGTTGGGAAGGTGAAGTGTAGGGTGTGGGCCGGGTCGGGTTGGTGAAAGAGCTGGGCTCGGGCTGAAGAAGTTGGGCTGGGGTTTAAATTTAAATCCTATTTTAATTTACGTGGGCTGCTGGGCTGTGCTGGGAAAAAGTTATTTAATTTAATAAATAATAAAAAGGAATGGGCTGAGGAATGGTGCTGGGCCGGGGTTGTAAAATAAAAATAAAAGAAATAATAATGGAAGAGGGGGCCGGGGCTTAAAGAAAGAATTTGGGGAAAATGAGATATAGTAGGGTTTGGGTTTTAGGGTTTAATAGAGTTTTTAAAATAATAAATAATTATAAGTAAAAAAAATTTATAGGTTAAAGAGAAATACGAATATAGGCGTATATAAATAATCCGGGTATTACAATATACGTGAGAGTTGGGTGGTCTATAAGCACATCCTTAAAGTGTCCCTAGTCGTGGGAGTTTCGAGACTGGGCATCGATACTCCGATAGTATACTAGTGTATACGGATCGAGACCCCGACGAGGGACGGTGGCTAGTCTCACAAGCCATTGGTGTTAGTTGGTTCACCTAAAATGTATACATGTGCTAATTAGGAGTACACCGGACGGACTCGCTGGGAATATGCTAGTTGGTATTATACCTATTGTCAGAGAGCAGTTCCCAGGTGACATGTGTACAGGTTATTCTATCGACCTGAGATCGTTATTTGTCTCTTATGAGTTCCCACTGTGCTTTGATTACTACCCTACCACGACTCAGAGGAGTCGTGCAAACAGGTTTTAGTTAGGTATAGTCCCGAGCCACATGGAGGCAGTGAGTGGATCGTCAGGGGATTCGTCTCTCTCGGTATATTGGGGGTTGAGGTCGCGGAGTGCACGGATGGCCATCACCAGAAATTCTCGGCCGGGATAGACGAGAATTATCGATCTAGGATCGATAGTTTCTCAGTTGGTGATAGGTTTCATGCCGACACTAAATGTCAAGTTATTAGGCATCTGACTTTATCCACCCCCTAGGCTCGACATGCGATACTCATAGACGAACGGACCGGACTGTACGGATATTGTCACTGTCAGGCTCAGTAGGGTTTCAGGATGAGTTTGCTCGTCGGCCTCCCTTTCGCTCAATACCTGGGTAGCCGTTACGTACAGCTAGTGCCACTGACGTGCTTGTGGTTAAACCCACTGCCAGCGTATTGACGAGTGTTTAGAGTCCCACACATAGGGTTTCCCTGGTTCGGGCGAAATATTGTAGAGGCCGTATGGTTTTATGGCAAGATTCGATCATATACGTGCACTCGTGCACGGATCATGATCGGACGGATCATACTAGTGGGCTTTGGTTTAAGCCGGATCCTAGTATTAGATTGTTGGATTATTTTCGTCTCGTTGTATTCGTATTCAGTCGGAATATGGATGCAGATATGTATATACAGATGAGGGGTATTCTTGTAATCCGTTGCAAGATTACTTTTGAAGATACCATTTCTTTTTATAGTATTAAACATTTAGGGTTTTGTTAAATGTTTAATATTTTGTGAGGTGTAAAGTGTGAGGCTAAGTTTTGGCATGGTGCATTTATTGTGCCATGCTTTATTGTTTATATGTTGTGAGATATTTGTGAGGGTTTTGTGGTAGATATTTTGTGATGTTATTTCTTTTGTTTTTCTACAAAAAATACCACACAATATCATCACAACTAAGAGAGAGGGCAGCCACTACTTTTTTTTTTCAAGTGTTGTCTTTTTCTTTTGTTGCTATGACTTGAGCTCACACTCTTCACACTTCATATGGCTTCTTCTTCAAGCTCCATCCATACACTTTCATGTGTTGAGAATCCATGGATGTCTTGAGACAAAATGATCGCACACTTTCTTTATTTCATCTTGGACACCTAAGCTAGCAAACTAGTTGTCCGAGTTGCTTCGGTTTTGAAGCAGGGGCTCGTATTAAGAATTCTCGACGTGGATCGTTTTCGACAAGGGAGACCGGAGAGCGAACTTGTTCGGGGCAGCCGCGAGGAGCTTCGAAAGAGGTTGAAAGACCGAAGGACACGGATCGATCGGTATAATCTCTTAAACTCCTTTTACAGATTACTAGTATAGGATTAATGGCACGATTCGGGAATTGGGTTACGTTAGCGCCAAGTTTTAAAAGTTTTTGTTCCGCATTTAGCCACGGAAAGATGGCCGGGGCGCTGGCGTATCCCAAGATTACCTAAGCAAATGTGTGCCGGCAATCTTCAGACGACAAAAGACAACCAGGGCAAAGTATCTGCCAAGGGATGTCCTCCTCTATTTATTCACTCGGCGAGAAAGCATCCAACGGCCCAAATTCGTTCCCGCCGAAATGAAGCGTCATACCTAACGGCCATAAGGACTCCGCGTGGCAACCGGCCATTGGACACCCCCTCACTCGGATTCGGATGACAACCCCTCGCATCTCGCCACCCTGTGGCGGACACGTGGCATGAAGGCCATCAGACTGAGCGAGCGAAGTAGCGTCTTTTTTAAAGCGCAATCATTTCACTAACCCCCTGACGTCACCAAAGATACGCGCGGAAATTAAGGCGCACGATGAGACACTACGCGGACTCGAAAATCGAAAAGACATAACTGCTGAACACCATGCTGTTCCTAGACAATTCACCACGAAGAATTCTCGGCACCAAGCTGAGAAGAGGAAACCAAGCGGACCACTCTCGGCACGACCCATAAATAAGTCGGAACGAGAGTGAGGGGCTAATGATGATGCTCATAAGTGGGAATTCTCCGGATCACGACACGTAGCGGGTGACGTGTCATTCACGTAAGCTCACTAGACTCCCGGGAGCTACGGAGTTGGAGTAAGTATGACACATTGGGGGCATTGCTCGGCACCTTGTCTCCGAGATTGCATTCGACCCTTGGGGGCCTCCCCTGAGCACACTCCCTGTTCGTCTAGCAACCAGCCAATGACTCGCCTCCGAGCTATCCTACAGCTGAGCTTTCTCAGTATCCTCGCTCGTCTCCGAGCTATCACTGAGCCGAGCTTACACAGCCTCCACGCTCGTCTTCGAGCTGTTGCCGAGCCAAGCTTCCTTAGCTTCTTTGTTCAACCGGGAGCGCGGAACCCAAGCGCCCCCGTAACGGCTCCGTGTATCCCGCCACGTCGAGATCCCCGCCACTCTACGTCCCGCATCCCACGCTAGCGTATCTCCATTAATGAGCGTATCCCGCTATTAATGGGCGTACCCCGCCATCAATACGAACGTGACGCGAGGACATAACGCACGGCGAGAATCTTGCACCGGTTTGCTCCAAGCCACCGCTATATAAACCCATCTACCAGACGACTCTGGTAACTCAAACTCAACCCAATACGTCGCTACTCTGCCTCATTATTCCACGGTACTTACTTGATCGTCGGAGGGTCCTATGGCCACCCCGTGACTTCCCTTGCACATAGTTCGGCGTCAACGACAACCAACAAACCACTGAGATCCATACACTCAACCCTCATGCCAAATCTTAACCGTTCAGCATTGTTGGCAGGAAGATTCTGACCTCCATCAGCATACTTCTCAAATTGTATTTCAAGTTTTTCTCATTCGAATTCTTCCTTTTTTCTTCTCTAAATATTTGTCGCTTCAAACTCCATTTTTTCTAGAATCTCTAGTTTAACACGCCGCCTTAGCTTTTCTTCACTGAAAAGTGAGCAGGGATTCGAGGGGATTTGGGAAAGTCTGAGGAGAAGAAAAGAGAATAATTGTGTTAGCGGGTTAAATTTATTAGAGCGGGAAAAAATTAATTTATGAGAATATTAACACCGTTTGCTTTTATCTAATAAAATGCATGTTTTATAGGTTTAAAAGGATTTACTGTTTCAAGAAAGAGTGAGAGGGTTTTCATGCATTTTATCTATTTTAACTACATTGAATCTTATTTTATATATTTTATATAGCTGGATGCAAAGGAAAGGAAATGTTGTTAGGATAAATTTAACTAATCAAACAAAATGTAATTAATAGGTATTTTTATTATATAGAACATAGAAGTATATAAGCTTTTATAGCACAACCTCTAAATTTTTACCATTGAGAGCAATCTTTAGTTTTTGTTTTTGTTATCTAAGCTTGACCCTTTTCTTAAAATGAAGGATTAAGGATATATGCCATGACGAGTTCTTGTGGGTTGAGTCCAGTAACGGATTTACATATAGCCAAGATTAGACGGCCATCTAATCTGGAACGAGCATTTTGGAATACACACATGCACATTATCCTATCAAGCTTCGATCCCAATGGTCGGGCTTGAAGCTTTGATGGCAAGCCGCTGGAGTTTGATGCTCGGGAATTAACCAACCAGGATCTCTTTTTTCACAAATAAACCTCAGCTAGAGATACCATCTAGCTACTGTGTTCTTTTGTGTTCTTTTGGTTCTAATATCAAAGTACATAAAAAAATATGTTCTCAGATGTATTAATTCTTCAATTCAATATATTTACATATATTAAATTTTTAATGCTTGTTTATGATGTAATTCCTTGAATTCAATGGACCAACACTCATTTAGGAAAGAAAATTCTTACCATAAGTGCCGTCTTTGGTCGATTATTATATTTTAATATTACTTTATACGCCATACAAAATAACTTATTTTGCCTGCGTACATTGCGTCACATGTACTTAAACTTAAACTTAGTATATATTTATGTATTTTTATGAAATTGTATATGAATGATAAGTTAATCGGGTTGTTTTTATTAAAAAGGTAATGCATATAACCAGTGATTTCAATGTTAATGTTGGGTTTCTGCGGACTTATTAATTCGGGTTTGAACCTCTTTGTATTCTGCGTGGCTGGTATTATTATAAAATTAATATTTTATATATGTCTAAACTAATCAGTCATACCAAAATTTGTTAAATTGTGAAAAATAATGAATATAGCTAGTGATTTCATGTCCTATATTTGGCCTGTAGCATTAAATTTCTCTCAAAATCAAAAGTTTTCTGGTATGTTATATGATTAAAACTTCCGTCCTACCTGATTTATTGTTCTGGCTCTACCATTGGTCAGGTAAGTTCCAAACCTAATGTTTTGCAGCTTATGACATTCAAACAAGCCGATACCATGATAAGGTAATTTCCTTTTGATTTATTTATTCATATATAGTTTCACCAAAACTTGTATTGTTGTGCATTAATATAAAAGCATTGACCTTATAAGAGCCTAACAATTGGGAAATGGAACTTATGCCATATTTCAACTCAATGCAGTTGGCAGGCATTTGTTGCACCACAGCGTGAAGATATCGTCTTCATTACTGAAGTCGAGCGTTAGATAGGACAGGTCGAGCCATAGGCATGTACAATTCGTTTGTTTTAGCAGCTGGGGGCTCTTTGAACAGATGTTGCAACCGTGTCTAGTTGCGGCAATTCTTTGTTAATTAAGAGTTTAAAATCAAGATCAAGAGTTCATGATCATTTGGTGCGAAGCTGAACATTAGAAGATTTTGTTTACATGTTCGGGATGTTCGGGATGGCTGCCACAACAACAAAATTCTAATTTTAAGGATATTTCCGTCTCTATCAAGGTTTTGTTTTTCCCGAACTAGTCTATATAAGCCTAGCCTAGACATCCAAAGCATCCACCATTTTATACCTAGACATCCAGCGTTAAATTGCGGGTACTTTCCTTTTTTGGGCTCGAATCTGGCACTCTCTCAGGAAAGGAAAGCACCATACCAACCGAGTCGCTGCTTATTTGATTTTCTTTATCAAATCTCAATCGTTCTACGATGCCATGGAGTATTTGGACAAGCAGACGGCCTGTAATAACAATTCATTGACAGCCCGTTTAGGGCGCATCGTTATTCCAAAAAAATCGGTACAATTACGAAAATGACCCTCTCGCGGGCATGTCATATCATCTTCAAATGTGATCGCAAATGGCAAAATCACAGAGCAAGAGATCGATCAAAGCGGCGGCGGCGTCGTTCAGGGATGACGTACGTAACGTACTCCAACGTCTGCACGTCGCTCGTTCGCAGCTGCCTGAGAGTGCCCTTCAAGTCTGAGGCGGCCTCAAGGGAGAAGGTTCACTTCTCCGCCTCCAAGTGGGCCCACGGCAAACTGAGAAGCCTAGTAACTCTCTCTCTCTCTCTCTCTCTCTCTCTCTCGATTGCTAGGGCTTCGATCGATCTGCGATACGTTTCTAGGGTTTTGGTGTTTGCTGCGATCGATCTGTTCTTGAATTCAACTTATGCTTATTGTTCTGGATCTAGAATCTATGCTGCTAAAACTATTTGCTATATTAGGTGTGAAACTAAAAACAGGAATTTTTATGGACGGAAAAATGATTTCATGATGATTGTTGAGATGATTAGGATGATCCTGGTGGATGATATGAGATGACATGCAAAGTATTTTTGTAGTAGAACAAAAAAAAAGTACATGGGATACATCTAACTTCATAGTTGAGCCGAAAACAATTTCGTGGATTCCACCACCTAACGGCTATTTGAGAATAGGTAGGCTGATGAAGCTAAGGGGTTGTTATACAAATATACATGTGGTTGTTCAAAGAAGTGTGCGTTGGCCACTAAAACGGCGAAATTGTTAGCAATAAGATGGACATGCAATAGAGTTATGTGAAGGCGGTAGAGTTATAGCAATAGGAAGAGTGGATTGTTTATTTCTCTTAGAACAAGAGCAAAAAGAGCATCTATGTTAAGTCTGAATAGAGTGGATTTGTTTCTTGTATTTGTTTTCTCGGAGCATGTATTTATATTGAATACTGGGCTCCTCCTCCCTATTTTGCAAGGATGTGTTGAAGTAATAATCGACATTGAGATTATCTTCCCAAAGAAAAAATGACATGGAGCTAAATTGGATAATGGTAAGAATCACTTATCAAATGGTGTCAATTTTAGTTTCTTTTCTGATAAAGAATATAGGATTATGTGAGACTAGGGGTAGGGGTAGACCTAGATGAACATGGCCTAAGGCAATAATGAACGGTATGTTAATTGTTAATTTAAATGGAAGAAAATGATTTATATAGACGACCCCAAAAAATTTGGGATAAATTCGTCTCCTCCTCCTCGTTGTTGTCGTTGTATGTGAGACTACTGCATTTGACTTTTCTAAATCTGTTTCGCTTGTAATAGCTATAATATCTCTATACACTATACACTCATAGAAAATGGATTTAAATTATCCTTATATCGACAACAAAAGTTGAATTACATCGTCGTGGATGGTAATGCAAAATAGAAATCGACTAGGTGTAGATCTTTTATGACAAGGATGGGGTCCCACACTCCCGCCTTTTCTTTAAAATTAAGCTCTTTGTTTGAATATTTTTGTCTATGGAGAATCTATATTGTTTGTTTGAACATGTTCCCAACAGTTTGAATGTTTCTATATCTGCTTCTATCCTTCTGTGGGATTAATGCGTAATCTTTTTCATGCATAAATGATATCTCTTATCTTCACAATTTTGTCTCATACACAATCCAAAATGGAGATTGCACTGAAACAAATCTGGCAGTTCCTTTGTAATTGGCTAAGCCATAGTAGTTCTTCTAACAAAAGAGAGTGTAGTAGTCCACCTACCAGCCATCTTGCTCTTTTATTTGTCCTGAAGTGATCCTCGAATAGTTTTCTTTTATTTTCTTTACTCTTTCTTTCTTTTTCTTTTCTTTTCTTTTTTAGCTGGCAAGGTTAGTCACGGTTTATCCAAGATAAACTAAATTTCATCTCCACGTTTAATGATTGTTGATTTCTCTTTGTTTGCCGTCTATCTTCTTTTCTCACAGAGTTGAATTGCCTAGTGTAGAATTTTCTGAAGTATATTATTCTGATTTCTTAATCTATCGCGTAATTAAAATACACGGTTGTTAGCAAAGTGCTCTGTAGTGTAATAAATCTTGTATGAATTGTGTTTTGTGTTGAATACATAATGTTCATGACACTTTTTGTTGTGTATTTGTTTGTATATTTTTATTATTATTGTTTCTATGTTTTAAAAAAAAAATTTAATCTTATGTTGGTGTTTTTGTGTCCATGATCCTAGGCAAAGATAACACTAACTAATCCCTTTTTTTACCGCGTTAGGTTGATGTCAGTGGTTGATGTCAGTAGTCTTATGATCTTGAAGGCAAACATGAGCATTGCCATATAAGATTTGATTACGTGGATTAGACGGATGAAATATTTCTAGAAAAAAAACTATCTTATTAGTCATAGAAGTAATGTTGATGCAAAAACAAGGTTTTATCTCTGCATATATTCCGAAAGTTCTATATATTTGACTTTTTCTAATATCTTTCACAAGGCATTAGGCAACCGTTTCATGCTAATTATTTCTTAGCTACCATCAAACAAATAAGGTCCTGTTTAGTGTTAGGTTATCCATATTGCTAGCATTAAAACCTTTTTTACTCTATGGCAATTTGGTGCTTTACAACCGTGGGGCTGTCATGATGTTGGGAGGAGAAAGCAAGAATTTGGCGAGTTCAGAGCCAGATTCCTCTATTTTTTATGCTTGTACACTTTTAATTATAAAGAGCTTTTGGGATTTCATGGGGTTCGATATTGTATGTTGGACAAGTTTTAAAATGTCGTTCCATCTTGTTAATTATGTTAGCTTAATCTACATTGTTATCCACGACTGAAAAACTTAAGCTTTTGGGTAAGTGGTTCTTAACACGGTATCATTGTCAATTTTAAGAGGTCCTAAGTTCAAACTTGCATTATAGCAATTTAAAATATCTTTATTTGCCTCCCATTTATTCTGCCTATACAAGATCCACGTGGCTCAAACGCCCACATGAGGCCATGAGGGAGACTATTAAGATTTAAGAGTTATATAGCTTAATATACAATGTTATCCCACAACTGAGCATCTTTAGCTTTTGTGTAAAGTGGTTGTTAGGACATATCTTAGTGGAAAGTAGAGACAGAAAGCTCCCTGGATATTTTGTGTGCCATTTTGGTTTGCCAACTAAAATCCACCAATTTGGTGTAAAATTTAGGGGAGACGACCTATACACAAGATTGGGTTTGCGTTGAAACCTTAAGGGTCAGCTAGAGTGGAGAGATACCTTGCATAATTGGTTTTGGTTGAGATGACCACATCTTAGGCTAGTCGCCTATTTGATGCTTTAAGTTGGTTTGAAATTTTATTGGAGAGCAGTCATAGGCAATAGAAGGGTTTCAGGATTTGCCATGAAACTTGAAGGTCAATTTTTTTACGTAGAGACCTTTATATATGTTGTTGATTTTGATAAAGAGGAGCCCCGTAACATAGCTGAATGGAAGAGAGAATTCATATAGCCGAGCCCAAAATTTCGGAGTAAAGATTTTATGTTATTGTTGTTTGGACTTATCACAGTAGCGCCAAGTCGAAGTTTAATTCCTTTAGAAAAATGCATAGTTATACTTTTAGAGAATGGCATCAGTTTATTTATATTAAACTACTTTTAGTCAGCGTGTGTATGTGTATTTGTCTGTAATCATAACTTTTCTTTGATTAGTTAATAAGTATTATGCTGATTTATTCATCTACTCGCACAGCTATTCGAACGGACTCGCCTGAAGAGTGAGATGCTAATCAATGCCTTTCTTTGAAGATTTTGTATGTTATCTGCTTACTGTTGTTGGCTGGTAAGAAAGTTTTGGTCTTTTTTTCCATGCAAGAATAATAATTTCTGATATCCGTGCACTTTATCTTGAATTTGCGGACGGTCATCTGCGTATCTCTTTATGTACATGCTATTAATAATTTCTCTTCAAATAGTCAGCTCTTCAGCTTGCAGCAAATCAGACCGTGGTCTAAACATTCAAAAGCACCCCTATATTTGAGGCCTTTTTTTTTATTATGCTTTGGATATGGTTTACTGTTTTTATTTATGGATTAGCAGGTGCAGTTATATATTCATTCAATTGTATTTTTATTTGTTTTGCATTCTGTTTTGATGTGTGAAGTTTGGTAAAATTTGAGGATTTGGGCATGGTATTTGGTTTCAAAGGGATAACACACGATGTTAATCTTGATAATTATGCAAGGATATCAAAGATCTTTACTTGATTCTTCAGGATATCATAGCAGAGAAAATCGTATGTGATCCCTGTATCGTTGTACATAGCTTCCAGTTTTTATGGTTGCACTTGCCCACTCCTTATTGCATTAATATATATTGAAGGAATGTTGCATATATTGTCTTCGAAAGCGGAATTTGGGTGGACGAGTTTTTACTTTTATACGATGTGCACGAGTGTCCAAACTGTATGGGTTGTTTGCTGCCTATTTAAAATTAAGTTGCAATTTGATGCCGCGTTCAATACAGAACTTCTTAATTTTAATAAATTTTTGAACTTCTTAATTTTAATAAATTTTGTGTACGTACTCTTTGAACACGCCTGTTACTAGACAATCTACCATTTACTGTTAGTGTGATTCTTATAGATACAAGCAAAGATACCTAGTTTGGTGTTAGGAAGAAAGAAAAAAATGTTCCAACTATAACAATTCTGCAATATTGCCAGAAAAACTCTTTACAAAATGTTGAAGAATGATTAATGCAACTATTGTTGGCTTGCATCCATATTGTGGAATGTAAACGAAGAAATCTCATGTATCACAACACTTCGGCAAAACACTTTCTTAACCCCTCTCATTTTTCAAGAATAAATGCCGTATTCTATGCAAAATGTTTTCCAAACTGGAAGACTTATGTCTTATAGTCCATCAACTTTACAAATGGAATGTCTCATGGTCCGTCGAGTCCACTCTATTTCTGTATATCAAATTGGAATAAAATTTTTATAGGTACTTGGACCATAATCATGCAACATCACATTTAACGAAATGCAGGCTACTAAGCAATGAAATGTAAACGACAAAAAGAGTACATAGCTCATCTCTTTTGTGGTCACCGTTATCTCCTTTGTTAAATTAAAATAATAAGTTTTAAAATCGTAATAAAGGCACATCAATTATCAACTTTATCAATTCGTTCTTACTAAAGGATGAAGTGGCATCCAGAGGAATGGCCTCAATTTTAAGCCGAGTTTCATAAATTTGAGTTTAACAACACCGGGTAAAACAGGAAGCATGAGCTCTTGAGTTAAATTGGAACGAGCCATCATTGGGTTGCAAGCATGTTGGCCACTACAGTTAAACCCAACCTCATTTTTCTCCATGAAATTAACTTAGCTCCAAAATCCTATCTAGTCATATTTGGTTTATTTGGAGTTTAGAATACTCTAGTTATTGAAACTCCGAAATTGTGATAACTTGAGTTTACCAACTCTAGTCGGATTAATGTTTACTAAACCTCAAAAAGGAAAAGGGAAAAAGAAGAAGGAAATACCCATTAAAGCAAAAACATATTAGCATGCCATCCGTGGGCATTTAATATCTAAAATTGATTTGATCTTAAATTATCAAATAATAAAGAATTTATCAATTTTTCCACAACGTGCATGCAATAAGTATACACAACCAACATTTTGTGAACCGTTTTGTACTTGTCTAATGAACATGTTATTATTTACGTGTAATCAACAAACAAAACCCAAAACCTTAAAAAACCAAACCCGTCCACTAAAACTCGAAGAAGAGCCAAACCCGAATACGGTTCAGGGTCGAAGTTTGCGGTTGGTTGGAGTTTTAACCGCCATTTAAATTAATAGTCCTAGGTACCAGCTCTAGGGTTTTAGTTGGCTGCCATTTTGCTCTTGCTCAGCTCATCTCCCTGTCAAAGAGAAGGCCGCAGTTTTCATCGGAAGCAACAACAATGGCGACCACCAAAGTTCAGAGGATCATGACCCAGCCTATCGTACGTATGCTCTCTCTCTCTCTCTCTCTCTCTCTCTCTCTGTGAACCCTAGTTTCTCTTCTCATCTCTCTCTCTCTCTCTCTCTCTCTCTCATGATTTCTCTTGTTGTTTTTGGTTTTAATTTTCTTGCAGAACCTCATCTTCAGGTTTCTTCAAAGCGTCAGTACCGTCAATTCCCTTCTTTTTATACTGTTAACTCATGTCTTTACATTCTTTTTGGTGGTGATTTGCCTTTTTGTGTCGCTCTATTGGAAACAGAAAGCTCGAATTCAAATCTTGCTGTTCGAGCAGAAGGATTTGAGGATCGAAGGCCGCATTATTGTGAGTTTTCTTCTCTTCTTTCATGTTAACTTATAATTGTTTTTATTGTGGTTTTGTTTTGTTCCTTCAACTAATGCATCAAAGCAAGAAAGTCATATTGATTTAGGTTTCTACATGTTTATGGAGATGATACCTTATATAGGAAGTTGAGGAGTAATTTTTAAAAAAAATTACAATGATAACGATTATGGAAAATTTACCAGTTAAGGAGTTAAATTACTTAAGAGTGAAATGTCAGATTTTTCTTTTTCTCAACTGTGGTTGAAAAGTGCGGTAGTGGGTAACACCTTACTTCTTAGCTGTACTCATTAAGTATTTTTAATGATATCGGCTAATAAGACACCTTTTGTCTCAAAAGGAAAAAAACACCTAATTACTTCTGGCGTCCAGTGTCAATTTTATTCAAGTAAAATGTCGGTACCGAAACAACGATAAGCATAACATTTCGAATGTACATATTTTCTTGAATAAACCAACTTTGACTTTTTTTTTGTTGGATACTGACACGATCTGGATCGTGCCAAAATGTTACCTTCCGTTGATCTGCTGATGGCGGCGATGGGTGGCTGAGATTGGATCTGGAGTCTGTCGCTCCTGAAGCGTGTGGATCTCAATGGATTTAAGGTTGTGGTTGCCGAGCTACCTGCAAGGAAGTCCCGGGATGGTTGTACCACCGAGGACCCTCCGACGGTCAAATTAGACTAGAGATCCGAGCAGAGTAACGGCTTAGTGGAGTAAAAATGGCTTACTTGAACCGTCTGAAGAAGGGGTTTATATAGCGGTGGCAGCAGGCAGGGCAGGCGCGAGAATCACGCCGGCAGCTGCGCTCCCGACGTCACGCCCCCGTGATGAGCGGGATCTCCCATTAATGACGAGACATGCTCGTTAATTGGGGATCGTGATGGCGTGGAACGTGAGATGTGGCCGGCGGATATCTCGCGCATGGCGAGATTCGCGGGATGGCGGTTGCGTCTGTGAACAGTGCAGTCGGTCGGTCGATGAGACCGAGGAAGATGACCTCGGCGGGAGAGCTCGCGGACGAGCGGGAGAGCCGAGGTATCTTGGTTCTGTGGTAGCCCGGAGACGAGCTGGTAGGCTGAGGAGACCAATTGTGCAGGGGCTCAGAGATGAGCCAGCGTTTGCTTGTAAAACGGGCACATGAGTGGTCTGGTCGGCCACTGTAGGCCCTTTCTTGTGAGCCCTGGGACACGTCATCTACCACGTGTCATGATCTGAGAGATCACCGATATCGAGCATCATCATTAGCCCTCCACTCTCATCCCGACCAGCTGACGGGTCGGGTCGAGAGTGGTCTGCCGGGTCACCCGAGGTGAGCTTCCTTTCGAAGATTTCGTCAGGCGTGTCCCTGGGTAATCTGTTGTATTTTCTGGATGATGTCAGCGAATTAGGGAGAGATCTTCGCATTAAAGAGGGTGCGCCGTATCGCACGTACTTTTGCTGAAGCGACAGACCACGTACCGGGCGCTGGTTGGCTGACACGACGGGACGCGGACCTCTGGCGTCTGATGGGATCCGACCAATGTGCGTGCGACAGGTGGAGCAATCGTGGTCATCGAATGCGAAGAGTTGTTTTGGCGGCAGTCGACTGTCGCCGTGGGATGAGAACGCCGGTGGCTATAAATAGAGGTGGAGTCCGCTTCAGGGCCCATCTCTCTTCATATTTCCTTCACTCTTGATCTTGTAAGCTCGGCGCTCTCCTCTTAGGTCGGATTTCTGCATTGCCGAGAACTTCTCTCCATCAGGTTAGATGTCTTCTTTTCCTTTCTCCTGCTTCTTCTCCTTCTGAGTTGAGCCTGCTTCTCCCTTTGGCAGGACCAATGGATCGATCCGGGACTCTTGGTGCCCTTGGTACTCAGTCCCGGAAGGGGCCGTCGGTGCGGCCGTGCTTCCGGCTGAACCGAGTCCCGCACCAAATATGCCGCCGATGGTGGGGCCATCAGCCTCGTCACGAGCTCCCGATGATTGCCCCGGCGGAGGCCAAAGGCGTCCACGGGTTCCCGAGCCCCAGACGAGGGATGCAGGAGAGGACGAAGACGGGATTTCCCTTAAGAGGAAGAGGACAGTCTCCCGTGCGCTACCGTCGGAGATTCCTGTGGAGGTTCCCGTGCAGGAGGGGGACACCCACTTCGTGGTCCCGTCGGGGCTTTCCGTTGCTGCCGGCCTTCTTGCCGGTATGTAGGAGTCGGCCGGGGGCCAGATGCCTCGGGGGACCCTCAGGGCTCAAATGGCGGCTATCACACAGGAGGCGGTTCAGGTATGTACTCCCTCATGTGTTGTTTTGAGCGCCCTCTTCTTGGTTCGAGTGTCCCTAAGTTTCTCTGCCGTTTTTCGCCAGGTCTTTCAGCACTGCGCCCTCGTTACTCGTATGGAGGCCGAGGGGGCCTTCCATGTTGCGAGGTCAGCAGAAGAGTCTTCTTCGGAGGCCGAGGATCTGCGACTCGAGCCGCGTCTGGAGAGGGAGAGGATGGCTGTCCTTGAAGCCCGATCGGCCGCCGTGGAGCTCGCCGTCTCGAAGTGCCGGGAGTCTTATCACCGCCTAAGTGAGTCCCACCGAGTTGTCGAGGCGAAGTTGATGGAACTGGCCGATCGCTTTGCGGCCAAGAAGAGGGCGAGGGATGCCAGCAGGCGGGATGCCGAGGCGGAGCTTCAGGCGGTGGAGGTCGCTGAGACTCGGGCTAGAAAGGCCGTGACCGATTACAAGGAGTCGGACCAGTTCTACGTCGTCCTCGGCGAGACCTCCGCCATCGCATGGAACAAAGCTCTTGATGCCGTCAAGGAGCAGTTTTCGGAGTTTGCCGACGGTGAGCTCCGTGCTCGGGTCCCACTTTCGGTGGTCATTCCTCCAGCCGATGGTGATGAGGGAGGCGACGTCTAGGCGGGGCATGTGGCCAAACCCCTTTTTGTTTTTTTTGTTTTTTTTGCTTTTCCTCCTCTCTCTTTTGTAAGCCTCCGGAATTTTGTAGGCCTCCGGGCATTTTGTAAGGTTGGGGAGCCTACAATACCCTTGTAAAGACTTTTTGCTTTGTGAATAAAGATTTTTGTTTTTGCAGTAGTGTTTGTGCTTGTATTTTCCTTTGTCGGTAGACACTTGTATTTGTGCAGTACTGCCTTCGTTTTATGTTAGTTCTTTGTCTAGCGATCACACATCGAGTTGAATCTGTTCGTTTGCCGAGTGTGCAAAGACTGGCGGGGGGACGGTATCTCCATGGCCCCGAAGTCGAGGTGGAGATCGCTTAGACGTAGAACCGGATGCCTCTTGGTGAGGTCATGTTCCTTAGCGTGGAAGGATCGGAGAGGTATGTTGATGATAGACCGAGCAGGGTAGCTGCCCGGGGCCTATAGGCGAGGGTTTCGATCCCTGGAGTTGTAAGGTAGTGAATTGGCAGCCGGGGATAGCCGAGTAGGGTAGCCGCTCAGATCCCTCATGCGAGGGCTTTTGTTCCTTAGCGCGGGAGGGGCCGTGAGAGGCCTACTAAGGACGTAGTCGAGCATGGTAGCTGCTCGGTGCCTCTTGGTGAGGGCTTTGATCCTTGGGGTGTTGGGATAGGGAGCTACCAGCCAGGGATAACCAAGCAAGGGAGGGCCCGGTTGCCTCTTGCGAGGGCTTTTGATCCTTAGCGCGGGAGGGGCTATGGGTGGCCTACTAAGGATGGGGCCGAGCAGGGTAGCTGCTTGGTGCCTCTTGGCGAGGGCTTTGATCCTTGGTGTGTTGGGGCAGGGAGCTACCAGCCAGGGATAACCGAGCAAGGGCGGGCCCGGTTGCTTCTTGCGAGAGCTTTGATCCTTAGCGCGGGAGGGTCTGTAAGTGGCCTACTAAGGATGGCCGAGCAGGGTTACTGCCCGGTGCCTCTTGGCGAGGGCTTTGATCCCTGATTTGTTGGGGTAGGGAGCTACCAGCCAGGGATAACCGAGCAAGGACGGGTCCGGTTGCCTCTTGCGAGGGCATTGATCCTTAAGGACGGGCCGAGCAGGGTTACTGCCCGGTGCCTCTTGGCGAGGGCTTTGATCCCTGGTTTGTTGGGGTAGGGTGCTACCAGCTAAGGATAACCGAGCAAGGGCGGGCCCGGTTGCTTCTTGGCGAGGGCTTTGCTCCCTGGTTTGTTGGGGTAGAGAGCTACCAGCCAGGGATAACCGAGCAAGGGTGGGCCCGGTTGCCTCTTTCGAGGGCTTTTCATCCTTAGCACGGGAGGGACCGTAAGTGGCCTATTAAGGATTGCCGAGCAGGGTTACTGCCCGGTGCCTCTTGGCGAGAGCTTTTTGTCTTTAAGGATGGCCGAGCAGGGTTACTGTCCGGTGCCTCTTGGCGATGGCTTTGATCCCTGGCGTTGTGGGGTAGGGAAGCTACCGGCCAGAGATAACCGAGCAGGGTAGCTGCAGGGCTGCCTCTTGGTGAGGGCTTCGATCCATGGCGTTGTGGGGTAGGGAAGCTAATAGCCAGGGATTGCCGAGCAGGGTAGCTGCAGGGCTGCCTCTTGGTGAGGGCTTCGATCCTTGGCGCTGGAGGGGTCGTGGGAGGCCTGCCAAGGATGAACTAAGCAGTGAAGCTGCTCGGTCGCCTCTTAGTGAGGGCTTCGATCCCTGGCATTGTGGGGTAGGCGAGCTACCGGCCAGGGATAGCCGAGCAGGATAGCTGCAGGGCTGCCTCTTGGTGAGGGATTCGATCCTTGGCGCTGGAGGGGCCGTGGGAGGCATGCCAAGGATGAACCAAGCAGTGAAACTGCTCGGTTGCCTCTTAGTGAGGGCTTCGATCCCTGGCGTAGTGGGGTAGGCGAGCTACTGGCCAGGGATAGCCGAGCAGGATAGCTGCAGGGCTGCCTTTTGGTGAGGTCTTCGATCCCTGGCATTGTGGGGTAGGGAAGCTACCAGCCAGGGATAGACCAAGCAGTGAAGCTGCTCGGTTGCCTCTTAGTGAGGGCTTCGATCCCTGGCGTTGTGGGGTAGGCGAGCTACCGGCCAGGGACAGCCGAGCAGGGTAGCTGCTGGGCTGCCTCTTTCGAGAGGGCTTTGGAAAGATGGACAGTTGCGAGTGACACGTGCCACGAACGCGTGGAGGAGGTGAAGCGCCAGAGCCGCGTTGTTTCGATTTCGCGTCGAGCGGCGAGGTGGGACAGTCGCTAGCGACACGTGTCGCGATCGCGTGGGGAACACGAAGCATTTCGGAATGTCGTGCCAGTTGCGCCACATGGCGGCGTGGCATTGGGGTAGTTGTTGCGATTCCTAAGATTCGCGCTGGCATGCCCGAGAATCCGGGACCTTGATGATTCTGCTTAAAGCTATAAGTAGGGAAGGAGATGGCAGTTCCTTTGGCACTGCTTACTTTCGAGATGACTGGGCGCATGTATTTGATCGAAGAGATTATCACTCTTGGTGATGTCTCCTTGTATGACCAATCGCTGTCCGAGGAGGGGTACCGGGGAGTGGTTCGGCGCCTCGAGGATCACTTCGGCCGTCTCCTCCTTCGGCGGTCGTCCTTACTCCAGCTCCTGATGTACGCGATCTGGAGGAGGTCCCTGGGGTTGGGAAACCCCTTCACTGAGGAGCTTCTGGACGAGGCGCTTGACAAGGTGCATTCGATCTTCCTGTTCGGCCTCATCTCGAAGGTCATACACAACCGATCCTTGCTTCTGATTCTTGAATGTTTCAAGATAAGGTACATCATGGGTCAAGGCTCAGTGGGCGGTGAGTTGGATGCTTTCGTGGCATCCCGGGTCCGCATGCAGCGTCGGCAGGAGCGGGCTGCAGCGGCTAGGGCTCGGTTGACGGAGATCTACTCTGAGTATCACCGGGAGTACTTTCTCGATCCCGTTCCACCTCTTTTGTAACCCCCCTTTTTGTAAGGCTGAGGAGCCCAGAGTATCTTTTTGAATTAATAAGATTCCTCTTTTTGCAATACTCTTGTGTTCCCCTCTTATTATTTAAGTAGAAAGAACTTTTTAGAAAAAATTACATTGCCTTTGAGAAAGGAGAGGTACACACTCGTAGGTATCCGTTTCATTGGTACAGCTTAAGCGTCTCAGCGTTGTAAGGCCGTGGAAACTTGCGGCCGTCCGCGTCCTGTAAGCGGTAGGCTTCGCCGAGAAGTACTTCAGAGACGAGGAAAGGATCGCCCCATTTCGGGAAGAACTTATGCAGCCTGCTTTAATCGAAGAACTCGTTTCGCCGTAGGACCAGGTCTCCGGTCTTGAAGGAGCGACGCTTGATCCGCGCGTTGTCGTATCGGGCAGTTTGCTGCTGATAGGCGGCAGCCCTGATTTAAGCCCGGTCCTGTTTCTCCAGCAAGATGTCCAGGTTGGTCCGTAGTGCCGTGGTGTTTGCTTCGTCATCGAAGTGTTCGACCCGGTGACTGGGTAGCTCGATCTCCACCGGGACCATCGCCTCGGTCCCGTAGCAGAGGCTGAAGGTGGGGGTCTTCTTTGACGTGCGCAGGGCCCATAAGACCCGGGGCAATTTCTCGACCCAACCGCCTTGGCGTCCTTCTAGGCGGGTCCGGAGATCTCGGAGGATGTCCCGGTTAGCAACCTCGGCCTACCTGTTGCATTGGGGATGCACGACCGCGGCAAACTTCATGAGGATATGATATTCGTTGCAGAAATCCTTCACTTTCTCGTTTTCGAAGTTCGTCCCGTAGTCGGTGATGATACACTTCGGGATGCTGAACCGGTGAATCAGGTTGTTCTGCAGGAACTTGATGGTCGTGGTGGCGTCCGGTCTCCTGATGGGGACAACCTCGATCCACTTCGTGAAGTAATCTACTGCGACGAGAACATATTTGTGCCCGCTCACCCCAGTAGGGAACTGGCCTATCATGTCCAATCCCCACTGGACGAACGGCCACGGGGAGGTCAGTGCGGTCAGCTCGGTAGCCGGAAGGCGATGTATGCTTCCGTAGAGTTGGCAACTTCTGCATCTCCTGACGAGCTTCTGGGCGTTCTCGTGAATAGTTGGCCAGTAGCACCCCTGGAGCAATACCTTCTGGATTATGGTTCGGGCCCCTTGGTGTGCGCCGCCGACCCCTTCATGGATTTCACGGAGGACGTAGTCGGTTTCATGGGGGTCGACGCATCGGAGCAGGGACTGAGTGAAGGATTTCTTGTAAAGGTTCTCATTACTCCAGACGAAGTGACGGGCTTTGGCCCGGAGACGGCGGGCTACTCCCCAATCTTCTGGGAGCGTACCGTCCTTTAGGAATTCCACGAGGGGCTTCCTCCAGTTTTGGACATCTTCCTGCGCTGTATACACATGAAGTATTGTCGCACCGTCTTCCACGCTGAGCCTTGGCAAGGTTTCGAAGAGGATGGACCGCTTGTTGTTGGCCGAGTAGGATGAGGCCAGCTTGCTCAGGGCGTCGGCTTGGGCATTGAGCTGCCTGGGTATTTGTTCTATCTGGACTTCGTCAATTCTTCCGAAGTTTCCTTACCTCGACCAGATATTTCACTATTAGGGGTTCCCGAGCTTTGAAGTGGCCGGTCACTTAGCCAACGACTAGGGCTGAGTCACCGCGGATTCGAATTGTCTTCAGCCCCAGCCCGGAGGCCATGCGAAATCCAGCCAGCAGGGCCTCGTACTCTGCCGCGTTGTTTGAAGCCTTGAATCCGAGCTTTAGGGAATATTCCATTTCTGTCTCGTTCGGGCCCCGAATGATAAGGCCGGCGTCACAGCCTTCCTCGGTTGAGGACCCGTCGACGTAGATGACCCACTCAGGGACCGAGTTGGGTCTCTCCACGATCGGGTGTTGATCTGCGAGGGTCGGCGCGGGCTCCGGTTCTTTGCTGGGGATGGTGCACTCGACGATAAAGTCGACCAGAGCTTGTGCTTTGATGGCCTGCCTCGGGCAGTATTTTATGTCAAACTGGAACATCTCCCATCTCTACTTCTCTAGGCGTCCCACGGATTCGGGTGAGGTGAGGATAGCCCCCAGCGGGCGCTCGTTGAGAACGAGGATAGTGTGCGCTTGGAAGTAGTGTCGTAGCTTCCTTGAGGCCACAACGAGTGCCAAGACAATCTTCTCTATGGCTGGGTACCTTGTTTCCGCGTCTTTGAAGGCGTGGCTCACGTAGTACACCGGCCTCTGCGCTCCGTCGACCTCTCGAACGAGCACTGAGCCGACTGCTTGGTCGGATACCGCCAGATACAGTGATAGCTCGTTTCTTTCCACTGGTCGGGTGAGCAGCGGTGGCGTCGCAAGATGTCTTTTTAATCGGTCAAAGGCGGTCTGGCACTCTTCTGACCACTCGAACCTTAGGATTTTCCTTAGAGCTTTGAAGAATGGGAGGTACTTTTCCCCAGATCTTGACATGAAATGGCTCAGAGCGGCTATCCGTCCCGCCAGTCGCATGATCCTGACGTTCTTGGGCACGGTCATGTTGAGAATAGCGTCGATTTTTTCCGGGTTAGCCTCGATACCACGGTGGGTGACTATGAAACCGAGGAATTTTCCCCCGGTGACCCCGAATGCGCCTTTGGCGGGGTTCAACTTCATCTTGAACTTGCGGAGTACCTCGAAGGCCTCGTCTAGGTCCTTAGAGTGGTCGGTCGACGAGACCGATTTGACGAGCATATCGTCGACGTAAACTTCCATGTTCCTGCCGATCTGTGACTTGAACAGACGGTTGACCAACCGTTGGTACGTAGCTCCGGCGTTCTTGAGGCCGAAGGGCATCACCTTGTAGCAGTATACCCCCGGTCCGTTATGAATGCGGTAAGGTCTTCGTCTGCCGGATTCATACGGATCTGATTGTAGCCGGAGAAGGCATCCATGAAGCTCAATAGCTCGTGGCTTGCCGAGCTGTCGACGAGCTGGTCTATCCGAGATAGGGGATAGTTGTTCTTGGGGCACGCCTTGTTGAGGTCAGTGAAGTCGACGCACATGTGCCACTTCCCGCTTGACTTCTTGACTAGGACTACGTTCGCTAGCCACTTCGAATAGGGCACATTCCAAATGAAGTCGGCGGTGAGGATCCGATCCACCTTGTCCTCGATAGCCTTCTGTTTGACCGGGGCGAAACTTCGCTTTTTTTGTCTGACGGGTCGGGCCGTAGGATCTATCCCGATCTTGTGAGATATAACTTTAGGGTCGATCCCAGGCATGTCAGAAGGTGCCCAGGCAAACACGTCGGAGTTGTTTCTGAGGAAACGAACCAGGTCGTCTCGCTGAGTTCCTGTCAGAAGCGACCCGATCTGAACGAGTTTTTCGTCGTCCCCTTCCACGAGGGGGACCTCTGTCAGAGGCTCCATCGGGGTCTCTTGGACCTCTTTTTACTCGTCTCGAGTGTCCAAAGAACCCTTGATGTCACCTTCACCTTTGACATCGTTGGCCGTCCTATCCGATGAAGATGTTGGGGTGAAGCAAACCTTTGCAATTCGCTGGTCTTCATAGACCCGACCTATCCCGTCTTGGTCGAGAGGGAACTTCATTGCCAGGTGGTAGGTCGATATCTGGGCCTGGAAGGAGTTCGGCGTGGGACGGCCGAGGAGGATGTTGTAGGCCGATAGAATCCTCGCTACGATGAATTCAACCGGCAATGTCCGCGTATGGCCGGCCTTTCCGACGTTGAACTGTAGAGTGATCACCCATTCTGCCGGAATGGAGTGGTTGGTGAATCCTGAAAGGACGTGGGAGGTCGGCCTCAGGTCTGCCGTGGTGAGTCCCATGCGCAGAAAGCAGTCGTAGAAAAGAATGTTTGCGGAGCTTCCCGAGTCGACCAGGATCTTGTGCACCTCGTATTGATGGACCCGAGCTGTAATCACTAGGGGGTCATTGTCACGACCTAAAGTTTGGATGTGACCGGCACTTAAGATTATATGATATCTAAAGATATCGACACAATCTGAGTAAGCCAAAAACCAAGATCAAACCCTTTTTGCGGAATTTAGACAAATTTTAGTTTTTAAGTAAAAGAATGAAGTACAATGTCGAAAGGTTTTTAAATAATGGAAATGTAACAACTGATGTTAAACTTTCGACAGTACCTCTCTTTTTAATTATTAATAGAAATTCAATTTAAATTGTGTAATTAAATTGCATCCCTAGTTGGGAGCAAATAATGCCAAACAGCGGAAATCAATACGCAAAAATAGTACAACACTCAAGGTGACGATTTTCATGCAAGATTTAATAAAAACATAAGTTAACATAACTAGCGATATCACTCAGTCTAAATAATATACAACATTTTTTGTTCTAAGTCAAGATACATGGTCTGATGGAGTAATACTAGATCCAAAATATACATATCCAAAATAGGAGGTTACTACATATGTAACCCACCTAGCAAAAAGAGCAGTAAAAGCTGACGACTGGATCTGCACTGCTGCTATGCATCCATACGACTCCTGCAAGGAACTATGGCACAACGGGGGTGAGTTACCAACTCAGTGAATAAAACTAATATATATCGGCTGATAATGTAAATATGACGAACTAGAGCTAATATCAACAAGGATGAATATAATGCATGATAATGGATTGTAACATGAACGTGTACTACTAAGTATATAAGTCAAAACTGAAATCTCCTTAATTATTTCCAAATAATTTTCATTTTCCGTGTCCAACATCGACACAAATCTTCCATTTTCCATCAGGCATCGTTTCCCGAACGATTCTGTCATCCAATAACACCGGTCGGTATCACCTAGATATCCGCCGTGTTCATAATTGTCTCCGGTATCGAGTATCCTCGTTAGGCTCCCCACTTAAAATGCGGCTATCCTGCACCTCGGCCTCGACCGGGTCCACCATGTATCCAACTGTATACCCCCATTCAATCTGGATAACATATAAATCCACAATCGTATCGCCTCCCCACTCGGTTCGGAATAAATTCAAATCATAAAAACAATATCTCATGGTGGACATCTTACATCGGCATGAAGATATCATTGAATCTTTTCAATAGAAAAAAAAACTCAAAATCATAAATCCGAAATAATCTATTTTAGTTTATACCAATATTGCTATACTTGAATATGAATCATACAAACAATTACATAAAGAATTTATGATCAAGGATGCTTAAGGTATGATATGAACAATATTTAACATACAAGTACGAAATGCGTATGTGACATTTTAATTTCGATGAGGTGTATAATATGTAGATATGTGCACGTGCAGCATGACTCGTCGATAACTTGTGCAGTGTTCCAACAATTACTAACATGACGATGTATATATATGTATATGTATATATATATGTATATATATATATATATATAAACATCATATGTAAACGAACAATCTAAATGTAAGCTTAAAACTATGGGTGTATCACGTCATCCACACAAAATCCCCCGGTAGATATTTAGTCTACTCACCGGAATATGTCCTATTCTACTCAAAAATCACCAATCCCTTTTCCTTTTCTTGCGGCCTCCGAAGTTCCCATACTCAAATCTAACATTGAATTTAACTTGTATAAGAAGCGGCTACATTCCGATATAGTGAAAACACAAAATACCAGTTTTTACGTATTAGCTATACTAAGTATGACTATTGCAACTATCTAACACTTATACTAACTGGATTTTAACCAATCGCTGTTCATAACTGAAAACTGAAAACGCGTTACGAAACACCCGTGTCGTATTTTAGAATTTTGATCTCTTTTCAGACATTAGCTTCCAGATTTCCCATACTAAAAATTTAACTTAAACAAACAATACCAAACACATAGACCTTCCCTAAAAACCGCAGAACCCAACTCCCCAAGAAGTCCTGCGAGATTGGATTTTTCGTGATGGTCGCCGGCCAAAATCCGAGCACTGGGGTTCGTCTTCCTATGGTTTATTCTAGGTCCAGTTTATAAGATGATTTAATTGTTTGGTTACTTTAATTATCATCTAAACTATAGCAGATTAACACAGAGCTAAATTTTGTCTAAAATACGATATTTACCGATATCCGATTTCTATACTTAAGCATTTCAGAACTAAACTTCTATAGTGTTTAAGGATTATACCTACAGAGGATTGCTGGAAGATCTTCCTCCAAAATGCACAAGCTCCTAGTCCCTAGCTTGAGGGTGATGGTGAAGCCCTTAGCACCTAGCTCTTTCCTCTCTTCTCTTTTCTTTTTGTGTGTTCTAAGTTTTTCCTTTTTCTTTTCTATTTTCTGATCTAAATTTAGTTTTATGACTGAACAACTTTGTATAGGATAAGGGGAGTGAGCTATGAGATGTAGGAGGAGGTGTCACCAAAAAAGAGGTGGTAGTTTCATGCAAGTAGGTGGTGTAGCAAGGAAAATGGTGGGGTTTTCATGCAAAGGGTGAGGTGTGTGCATGGGGTGTATGTGCAAGAAGGAGGTGTCTCATGATGTTATGATACACCAAGGGTTTAAATTAACCTTAACCAATTCCTACCCCTTTTTGCATAACAACTCTTAAACAATTCTAATTTGTATAAAGAAACCAACCTTTTCACATAACCCCTCATACTATATCATATTACACATGAAGCTAAACTTTTTACTAAAACCCTTGAAATTCATTAATGTTACAAACTTAAATTTCAATTTAATTAATTTCACACTACTTATAAAAGTGTCCTATTTTGTTTCACTAACTTTTTAAATTAAAATTTTATTATTTAATTAATTAAATTAATTTATTATCTAAAAATCTCAAAATGTTATAATATTCCCCCTTAAGAAAATTCGGTCCCCGAATTTAAAACTTAACTATACATACCTTCAAAAAGATGTGGAAATTTCTTCCGGATCGCATCTTCGGCCTTCCAAGTGATCTCTTCGCGATTCGTTCCTCGCCAAAGAATCTTTACAGACGGAAGTACCCTTGATCTCAGTTTTTTTCCTGTTGGTCTAGAATAGCCACTGGCTGCACTGTGTAGGATAAATCCTGCTCAAGCTGTACGGTCTGATGCTGGATCGTGTGAAAAGGATCGTGAAGATACTTGCGAAGTATAAACGCGTGAAACACCGGATGCACATCGGGAAATCTCGGTGGAAGTGCTAAACGATAAGCTACAGGACCCACTCTCTCCAAAATCTCATAGGGTCCGACATATCTGAGGCTGAGCTTCCTCTTTTTTCCGAAACGCATCACACCCTTCATCGGAGATACACGAAAGAACACATGATCTCCCACATCAAACTCGAGTCTACGACGGTGTCGATCGGCATATGATTTCTGTCTGCACCGGACCGCTCTCATTCTGTCCCGTATCAACCGGATTTTTTCTGTAGTCTCCTGTACTATCTGCGGTCCCAAAATACTACTCTCGCTGAGTTCCGTCCAGTAAACGGGTGATCGACACTTTCTCCCATACAAAGCTTCAAAGGGTGCTATCTAGATCGTTTCTTGAAAACTGTTGTTATAAGAGAATTCTATCAAAGGTAAGTGACGATCCTAACCGCCACCGAAATCAAGACTGCAGGCTCGAAGCATATCCTCTAGAGTCTGTATGGTCCGCTCCGACTGACCATCTGTCTGTGGGTAAAAAGCTGTACTAAAACTCAGTCGGGTACCTAGAGCCTCTTGAAGTTTCTGCCATAATCGGCTGGTGAACTGCGTACCCCTGTCGGACACAATGCACGTCGGAACTCCATGCAATCGTACAATCTCATCAATATAGATCTGAGCATACTGTGCATATCCATAAGTCGTCTTCACCGGAAGAAAGTAAGCGCTCTTCGTTAATCTATCCACAATCACCCAGATAGAATCATACCCTCTGCTAGTCTTGGGTAGACCCACAATGAAATCCATAGAGATCTGCTCCCATTTCCACTCCGGAATAGGTAAGGGCTGCAACTCTCCTGCCGGCCTCTGGTGCTCGGCCTTGACTTGCTGACAAGTCAAGCATCTCGAAACAAACTCCGCAACATCTCTTTTCATTCCTTCCTACCAATAGACATCCTTCAAATCATGATACATCTTGGTGGAACCAGAATGAATACTATATGATGACCGATGGGCCTCCTCTAAGATCTCATGTTTCAGTCCTTCCGAATCCGGCACACAAAGACGAGTCCCAAAACGTAATACTCCATAGTCATCCATCACGAACTCAGACTCTCTACCCTGTCTAACCTGATCCATGATCTCTGACAAGCGAGCATCCGTGGGCTGGATCTCTCTAATATGATCCAATAACTGAGGACGGGTGCGAACATGAGCTAACTGTCCCCCTGTCGATGTGAACTCAAACTGTATACGAATATCATACAGAACCTGCCAATCTGTCGAAGACTGTCTCTGCATGGTGCGCAAATAAGATAAGCTACCTACAGGCCTCCGACTCAAAGCATCTGCTGCAACATTTGCTTTGCCCGGATGATACAGAATCTCGCAATCGTAATCCTTCACTAGTTCCATCCATTAACGCTGCCTCAGATTCAGATCCCGCTGCTGAAAAATATATTTCAAACTCTTGTGGTCTGTGAATATCTGACACGACTCACCGTACAAGTAATGCCTCCAAATCTTTAGTGCGAATACCACTGCAGCCATCTCTAAATCATGCGTGGGATAGTTCTGCTCGTGCCTCTTCAGCTGTCGAGAAGCATAAGCGACAACCCTGCTGTGCTGCATCAATACACAGCCTAAACCCACTCGAAAGGCGTCACAATAAACAACAAAACCACCTGACCCGGAAGTTAAAGATAAGACTAGTGCAGTCGTTAAGCGAGTCTTCAACTGCTGAAAACTCTGCTCACATGCCTCCGTCCAAAGAAATGGAACCTCCATCCTGGTCAACCCGGTCAGTGGTGCAGCGATCCGAAAAAAATCCAGCACAAAACCTCGGTAGTAACCAGCCAGACCCAAGAAACTGCGAATCTCTGTAACTGACATTGGTCTGGTCCAGTGTTATACTGCTTCGATCTTCTTTGGATCCACTCGTATACCATCTCTCGTAACTACGTGACCAAGAAATCTACACTGTCCAGCCAGAAAGCGCACTTGGAGAATTTAGCGAACAGCTGATGTTCCTTCAAGGTCTGCAATGTGATACGCAAATGCTGCTCGTGCTCCTCCCGGCTCCGGGAATAAACAAGAATATCATCTATGAATACAATAATAAATTGATCAAGGAATGGCCTGAAAATGCGGTTCATCATATCCATAAAAGCTGTTGGGGCATTGGTAAGCCCGAACGACATCACCAAGAATTCATAATGCTCGTATCGTGTACGAAAAGCAGTCTTCGGAATGTCATCTTTCCGAACTCTCAACTGGTGATACTCTGACCGCAAATCAATCTTCGAGAAATAGCCAGCTCCTTGCAGCTGATCGAATAAGTCATCTATACGAGGTAGTGGATATCTATTTTGCACAGTAACACGATTCAGCTGCCTGTAGTCGATGCACAGTCTCATGCTGCCGTCCTTCTTTTTAACGAACAAGACTGGAGCTCCCCACGGCGACACACTCGGATGAACAAGTCTTCTATCCAACAACTCCTGCAACTGACCTTTAAGTTCCTTCAACTCCGTCGGGGCCATCCGATAAGGTGGTATAGAAATAGGCCCCGCACTCGGAATCAAGTCGATACAAAATTCAATATCGCGATCAGACGGTAATCCTGATAATTCAGCAGGAAACTCGTCCGGAAATTCTCGCACTATCGGAACCTGGTCCAACGGGACTTCAGCGGCTTCTACGTCTTGAACAAACGCTAAGAACCCTCGACAACCCTTCTTCAAGAGCCGTCCCGCACAAAGAGCAGAAATCATGTTGGCAGGAGTTACACTACAGTCTTCCTGCACAACAAAAATCGGTTCGTCTGGAAAACAAAATCTGACCGCTTTCCCCCGACAATCTACATAAGCATGACAAGCGGCCAACCGATCCATACCAAGAAATATATCAAAATCTAGCATATCCAGGAGAATCAAATCAACTAATGAATCCCTATCCCCAATACGTACTGAACAAGACCTGAATACGTGTCGAGCTACAAAAGAATCTCCTACCGGAGTAATCACAACTAACGATGACTCTAGCAATGACGACTCTCTCCCCAGAGAAAGTGCAAAGTGTGCAGATACGTAAGAATGCGTAGAACCGGGATCAAATAAAATATGTGCATCTAAAAAACATACTGCAAGAGTACCTGTCACAACTGCATTGGATGCCTGGGCATCCTGTGGAGTCAGTGCAAAAACCCGTGCTTGGCCCCTACCCTCGGTCTCCTCGGCCTCTCTGAAAGGGTCATGCAAAGCCCCAACCTCGTGGTGCAACAGCCTGGCGCATAGTGCCAACTGGGGGAAGAAGTAAAGCTATCGAAGTAGAAGGAGGTGGGGGTAAAGCAGCCTGCGGAACAACAGTCCCTCCATGGCGGCTACACTCTTTAGCCAAATGCCCTGAAAGTCCGCAATTATAACATGTAAATGGAGGCCTCTGCTCCACGGGGTACGAACTGAACATCTGGCCCTGAGTCCAACCTCGACCAAAATCGCGGTCTGGGATGTTCCAGCCTCGTCCTCTACTAAACTGCCTAGTAACAGACTCAATAGGTCTGGTTCTCTTTGGCTCCGGAACAATCACTGCCTCTCTCAGACGCTCTTCCATTCGCATCGCTGCGTCCATGGCCTGCACATAAGTATCAAAATGTTGGGAGCCGATAGCAAGAAACAGCTGGGTATCCAGGCTCCTCACAAATCTCTTCAGGCGATACTCCTCCGTGGGAACTAAGTACGGAGCATAGCGCGACAACTGGGAGAACTGTAAATCATACTCCGCCACCGACACACTCGTAGTCTTTCGCAACGGTTCAAAACTGCTGGCTCTAGCGTCCCTCACGTTCTGCGGAAGAAATCTGGCAAGAAAGACCTCTGAAAACTCCGTCCATGACATCGGAGGAAGACCCACAGCTCGTCCTCTCTCCATTGACCCACACCAAGTCTGTGCAAGTCCCTCTAATCGGAAGCTGGTCAGCTCCACTGATCTCGCATCAGAACATCGCAACGACTTGCCAATCCTGGCCATCTTATCAAGAAAGGATTGAGGATCCTCTGCTGCATCGGTCCCGGTAAACACCGGAGGTCTCAACCTCATGAACTCTGGAAGAGATACCTCCATCACTCTCGGTCCTGCCATCGCGACAGTCTGCATAGGCTGTTCATCAGGTTCTACTATCGTCGGTGTCTGATCATGCCTCTGAACATGGGTGGCCTCTGCCAATTGTCCCACCACATGCTGCAGGCCCAACATGCGCTCCTTTACCCTAGTCAGTCTGTCTGGAGGAGGAGGATCCACATGCTCATCCACCGCCGGAATGTCCGGTGCATTAGTCGCAGTCACAGGAGGATTCGTCCTAACCGCGTCTCTGGCTGCGGCACGCCGAGCTCGCGTAGCCATAGCAACTGGAACAGAAAACGAGAGTTGATAAGGCGTACGAATAGGAGCAGCAATAAAAGGAAGTCAAAGGAAGGATTAAACAAGATATATCCTAAGGTTACTTAGGCTGAGTATCATAGTGTAAATATGCCGCGGAACATATGTACGATACTCTACTCATCCTAAATCACCTACTCCATCAACCAAAGGTCATCCTACGTAACGAAACTTAAGTCTACTTACTCCAAATCTCTACTCGGTTTCGTAAGGTTAATCCTAAGCTCTGATACCAACTTTGTCACGACCAAAAGTTTGGATGCGACCGGCAATTAGATTATATGATATCTAAAGATATCGACACAATCTGAGTAAGCCAAAAACCAAGATTAAACCCCTTTTACGGAATTTAGACAAATTTTAGTTTTTAAGTAAAAGAATGAAGTACAATGTCGAAAGGTTTTTAAATAATGGAAATGTAACAGCTGATGTTGAACTTTCGACAATACCTCTTTTTTTAATTATTAATAGAAATCCAATTTAAATTGTGTAATTAAATTGCATCCCTAGTTGGGAGCAAACAATGCTAAACAGCAGAAATCAATACGCAAAAATAGTACAACACTCAAGGTGACGATTTTCATGCAAGATTTAATAAAAACATAAGTTAACATAACTAGCGATATCACTTAGTCTAAATAATATACAATATATTTTGTTCTAAGTCAAGATAGATGGTCTGATGGAGTAATACTAGATCCAAATTATACATATCCAAAATAGGAGGTTACTACATATGTAACCCACCTAGCAAAAAGAGCGGTAAAAGCTGACGACTGGATCTGCACTGCTGCTATGCGTCCACACGACTCCTGTAAGGAACTATGGCACAACGGGGGTGGGTTGCCAACTCAGTGAATAAAACTAACATATATCGGCTGATAATGTAAGTATGACGAACTAGAGCTAATATCAACAAGGATGAATATAATGCATGATAATGGATTGTAACATGAACATGTACTACTAAGTATATAAGTCAAAACTGAAATCTCATTAATTATTTCCAAATAAGTTTCATTTTCCGTGTCCGATATCGACACAAATCTTCCATTTTCCATCAGGCATCGTTTCCCGAACGATCCTGTCATCCAAGAACACCGGTTGGTATCACCTAGATATCCGCCGTGTTTATTACTGTCTCCGGTATCAAGTATCATCGTTAGGCTCCCCGCCTAAAATGCGGCTATCCTGCCCCTCGGCCTCAATCGGGTCCACCATGTATCCAACTGTATACCCACCACTCAGTCTGGATAACATATAAATCCACAACCGTATCGCTCCCCACTCGGTTCGGAATAAATTCAAATCATAAAAACAATATCTCATGGTGGACATCTTACATCGGCATGAAAATATCATTGAATCCTTTCAATAGAAAAAAAACTCAAAATCATAAATCCGAAATAATCCATTTCAGTTTATATCAATATTGCTATACTTGAATATGAAACATATTAACAACTACGTAAAGAATTTATCATTAAGGATGCTTAAGGTATGATATGAACAATATTTAACATACAAGTACCAAGTGCGTATGTGACATTTTAATATCGACGAGATGTAGTGTAACATGTAGATATGTGCACGTGCAGCATGACTCGTCAATAACTTGTGCAGTGTTCCAACAATTACTAACATGACGATGTGTATATATATATATATATGCATAAACATCATATGTAGAAGAACAATCTAAATGTAAGCTTAAAACTACGGGCGTATCACGCCATCCACACAAAATCCCCCGGTAGATGTTTTGTCTAATCACCGGAATATGTCGTATTCTACTAAAAAATCACCAATCCCTTTTCCTTTCGTTGCGGCCTCCGAAGTTCCTGTACTCAAATCTAACATTGAATTTAACTTGTATAAGAAGCGACTATATTCCGATATAGTGAAAACACAAAATACCAGTTTTTACGTATTAGCTATACTAAGTATGATTATTGCAACTATCTAACACTTATACTAACTGGATTTTAACCAATCGCTGTTCGTAACAGAAAACTGAAAACGCGTTACGAAACACCCGTGTCGTATTTTAGAATTTTGATCCCTTTTCACACATTAGCTTCCAGATTTCCCATACTAAAAATTTAACATAAACAAACAATACCAAACACATTAATCTACACACATAGACCTTCCCTAAAAACCGCAGAACCCAATCCCCAAGAAGTCCGGCGAGATCGGATTTTTCGTGATGGTTGCCGGCCAAAATCCAAGCACTGGGGTTCGTCTTCCTATGGTTTATTCTAGGTCCAGTTTATAAGATGATGTAATTGTTTGGTTGTTTTAGTTATCATCTAAACTATAACAGATTAACACAGAGCTAAATTTTTCCTAAAATACGATATTTACCGATATCCGATTTCTATACTTAAGCATTTCAGAACTAAACTTCTATAGTGTTTAAGGATTATATGTACAAAGGATTGCTGGAAGATCTTCCTCTAAGATGCACAAGCTCCTACTCCCTAGCTTGAGGGTGATGGTGAAGTCCTTAGCACCTAGCTCTTTCCTCTCTTCTCTTTTCTTTTTGTGTGTTCTAAGTTTTTCCTTTTTCTTTTCTATTTTCTGATCTAAATTTAGTTTTATGATTGAACAACTTTATATAGGATAAGGGGAGTGAGTTATGAGATGTAGGAGGTGTCACCAAAAAAGAGGTGGTAGTTTCATGCAAGTAGGTGGTGTAGTAAGGAAAATAGTGGGGTTTTCATGCAAAGGGTGAGGTGTGTGCATGAGGTGTATGTGCAAGAAGGAGGTGTCTCATGGTGTTATGATACACCAAGGGTTTAAATTAACCTTAACCAATTCCTACCTCTTTTTGCATAACAACCCTTAAACAACTCTAATTTGCATAAAGAAACTAACCTTTTCACATAACCCCTCATATTATATCATATTACACATGAAGCTAAACTTTTTACTAAAACCCTTGAAATTCATTAATGTTACAAACTTAAATTTCAATTTAATTGATTTCACACTACTTATGAAAGTGTCCTATTTTGTTTCACTAACTTTTTAAATTAACATTTTATTATTTAATTAATTAAATTAATTTATTATCTAAAATTTTCAAAATGTTACAGTCATTGTGGGGCAGGGATATGCCGTGAAAGTCCCCGTCGTCAAAGGTGATCGGCTCGGTCTCCCTGGCCTTCTTCCTCGGGAGGCTGTCGGTCTTCGCGACTGGCATGGGGCACTGAGTCTCGTAGGTACTCGATGTACCCCCCACCTTCATGACCATAATTTTCGATGAGCCTTGGTTCCCTTCGGTGAGGTTCCTTATGCCTTCCGGCAAGGTTGTTTTTGAGCTGCCGTGGCGAGTCTCGCGTGCGCGACCCCGTCGAGGGAAGGGGTGTCGGTCATGCCTGCGGACAGGCGAGATGACCGCCATCGCCTCGGGAGGGACATGGGTGCGACGAGATTCGGAACGAAACTCTCTAGCGCAAGACCTCGGAGCCCAGCGAAGCGGGCCCCCCGGGTTATTGAGTGTGCTGGCCCGTGGGGCCTGCAGCAGTTGGAAATAACGAGGCGACGATCGGTCGTACCGGCACGAGCGGAGCCTTCTCTCCCTCCGTAGGGGTCCCGGTCCCGAGGCGGGGGAGCGGCGACCTGGGGATCTTGCCCTGCCATTTGGACGCGGATGAGCGCTTCCACGAAGGATGCGAGTCGGTCTATTCGGCCAGCAAGGGCTCTAATGAAATTCGGCGGAGGAGGTTCGTCCGCGCCTCCGTTAAGGGGGAGGCGGCGGCTAGTGCTTGGATCTTCATGATGATCGCTCGCCATTGGATTGAAATCGGTAAGCGAACTTTTGTTTTTGTGGAATTAAGGATTTCCCACAGACGGCGCCAGCTGACGCGACCTGAATCGCGCCAAGATGTTACTTTCCGTTGATCTGCTGATGACGGCGATGGGTGGCTGAGATTGGATCTGGAGGCTGTCGCTCCTGAAGCGTGTGGATCTCAATGGGTTTAAGGTGGTGGTTGCCGAGCTACCTACAAGGAAGTCCTGGGGTGGTTGTACCACCGAGGACCTTCCGACGGTCAAGTTAGACTAGAGACCTGAGCAGAGTAACGGCTTAGTGGAGTAAAAATGGCTTACTTGAACCATCTGATGAAGGGGTTTATATAGCGGTGGCAGCAGGTAGGGCAGGCGCAAGAATCACGCCGGCAGTTGCGCTCCCGACGTCACGCTCGCGTGATGAGCGGGATCTCCCATTAATGGCGAGATAAGCTCGTTAATGGGGGATCATGATGGCGTGGAACGTGGGATGTGGCCGACGGATATCTCGCGCATGGCGAGATTCGCGGATGTCGGTTGTGTCTGTGAGCGGTGCCGTCGGTCGGTCGATGAGACCGAGGAAGATGACCTCGGCGGGAAAGCTCGCGGACGAGAGGGAGAGCCGAGGTATCTTGGTTCTGTGGTAGCCCGGAGACAAGCTGGTAGGTCAAGGAGACCAATTATGCAGGGGCTCGGAGGTGAGCCAGTGTTTGCTTGTAGGACGGGCACATGAGTGGTCTGGTCGGCCACTCTAGGTCCTTTCTTGTGAGCCATGGGACACGTCATCTACCACGTGTCATGATCTGGGAGATCACCAATATCGAGCATCATCAGATACATACGTATTATATAAATTCAGGGAATGAATGTTTTGGTTAGCTAGGAGATCGATAAAGAGGAAAGCAGGCTTGACAAGGAACCCATTTACCAAGAGCAATAGAGGTATGTTCTGTAGTGCAGTAGGCGTTAGCAAGAAAATGAAAACGAACATCACTACTACAAAACGGCCCAAAGATAATGGGGATTTCGTCACGGTTCAAGCCGTGACCATTTAATCGTTACGGTTGTAAAAGAAGTAGTCACGGTGCAAACCGTGACCAATTGCAATATGTGGAGGGCCCCACAAAACCCCCGTGATAAAACCCCTATCTCGCCCCCCTTTCCAAGAGCTCTCCATTAATTTCCCTCTAAAAAATTTTGGCCCCAATTTTGTTCCCGTTCTCGTCGGTCGCCACCGCCTGGAGCACGTCGCCACCGCCTGGAGCACGTTGCAGCCGATGATCGAAGCCCCAAGGGTCGGCCGTAGTCGAAACCCTAATTTTATGGAAGATCGCCGCTAGTTGATCGATTGAGCTCGTCGTCGCTGTAGATCGAGGCTGCTCTAAGCTTGCTGCCATTCCAAGGTCGCTCATTGCCGCTCTGAGCTCGCCGCCGTTCTTCAAAGATAAGTATAAACAGTTAAATTTTAATTTTTTTGGTTTTATTTCAATATTTCAACTTAAATTGCAACAAATTTATTGTTGATGTTACTATTGCTGCTGCTGTTGGTATTGTTGGAGGTGGAGTTGGTGGTTGTGGTGATGGTGGTGTAAGGAGGCCGGCTAGGGTTTCGGTTGGGGCATGGGTTAGGATATCTTGGTTGGGTTAGGGCCGGGTAAGGGTTAGGGTTAGGGAAAGGATTATGTTTTAGGGTTAGGGAAAGGATTAGGTAATTTACCGAATTTTTGTAGGTAATTTAATGAAAAACAAGAACAATTTAGGGTATTTTAGTGAAAAACAAAAATAGTTAAGGGTATTTTTGTGTAAATAAGTGACATTGAGCAAATGTGGGTTTTAATTAAATTTTTTAATGATAGTTTAGTAAAAACAACAAAAGTCAAGGATATTTTAGTGAAATTTATATTAACTTAATCAATTTAAGAATATGAATAGTTTAGTGAAATTTTTAATGTAGTTTAGTGAAAAACAACAATAGTTAAGGTATTTTAGTGAAATTTATAGTTTTTTAGTTAGATTGAGATATTTTAATGAAAACCAACAAAAAATTAGGGTAATTTAATGTAATTTAGTAAAATTAAAAAAATAGGAATTGAGTTAGGGTTGGGGTCAGGGTGTTAGGGTTAGGGTTTGGGTAATTTAGCAAATTGTTTCTGGTAATTTAGTGAAAAGCGAAATGGTTAAGGGTATTTTGTTGAAAAACAACAATGTTAAGGGTATTTTAATGTAATTAAGCAAAATCAAGCAAATTATGGTTTTTAGTGTAACTTAGTTAATTTAAGATAGTTTAGTGAAAAACCAATAATAGTTAAAGGTATTTTAGCGTAATTTAGTAAAATTGAAGAAATATGTTGCTTAAAAGTGTGTGTTTGCGCGCTTGTGTGTGTGCATACACATACACACATATACAAATAATGCCGAACCTTAATTTATCATTGTTCTCCTCTGCATTAAATTCTTGTCAAATCCCACCTTAAAAGCAACTCTAAATCCAAAATCTTAAACTCGATTAAGAAAACTCTCATTTAAAAAAAAATTACCCTAAGCTTAGAACTTCAAAACCACGTAAAAGTAAAACTAATTGGAATCAAATCCTAAACTAAGTGTATGATTTTCAATGATAATATGAAATTTTCATATGCTCATCGATAATTAATCATATGTGAAAATGAAAATGTGACTTAGTTCCCGTCTATCGGTTAACATATGTTCGGTGTTCGTCGTGATATAAAACTACACGAAAGTTATTAAACACCAAACATTATCGTTCGATTTCTAACAACTGTCGTGTAGTCTATATAATGAGAATTAATATTCGATCGTATGATAACCGATAGATTTGTCCCGTGTGGATAAATTAGGAATGTATAAAGCAGACACCTGCATTCAATTGTGTTTTTCATTCGTTTTGGGATATTTCGTTAGTATCTTTCCGCCGGTTCTCCGTGTACAACGATAGATTAGATGTTTGTTTCAATAGTTCACAGCGTTGAGACGATTATCTGTTCTATTCCAGTGTGCTCGAAGAACATTGGGGAGGTGTTCTCGAAACGGATGAAAACACAAGTGAATTGGTGTATACTTGATACATTTTTAATGGGATGAGTGCCTTACCCCTACAGCTGTTACCCTCGACATCGAATAAAGAACATTTAATATTATCATCATCTTTCTTGGAAGAAAAATCCAACTCTCGAGATTTGAGATTAGAAGAAGAAAGTTCTCAATAGAAGTTGGAGGAGAGCCCAATCCATTAACAATTGAAACTAAGTCGTCAATTAAACCTAACACTAACGCTTCTTATTATCCTTATATCGCGTATCTACCACGAAATCTTAATTCTATGACTCTTATCTATAGGAACCTTGCTATATTCCATTTTCTTTCAATATGCCATTTCTGTACCTCCACGACAAGAGTTGGATATACGTCCACGTTTCTTCGAGAGCCATGATTTTTTCCTTAACGGTGTTTACTTTTTCACCGATTTTACTTACGCACGTCTAGAAATACCGAAAGAGGACAAAATCTATTGTTCTTGTTATAAGTGTATGAACACGCGATTGCAGAAGAAATCGGATGTTGAGTTACACATCATAAAAAACACGGTTTTCTTCGAGATTACACTAAATGGGATATTCATGGAAAAAAGGATGATGGAAGGCCATAGCGTCGGAGATCATAGCGCTGGAGATCATAGCACTTGATGGAGGTCATAGCGCTGGAGATCCCGAGAGAGGATTGACCACTTCTTGTCGCCTATTTTGAGCGCGATGATGTGCAGGTATTAATTTAATTTTTAAGATTTTAACAATATAACATGAAATCATATTCTAAAATATATTATAATATTTATTTTTATAAGATAATGTCGGTTCGAAATAAGAAGAATCAAAATAACGGTGTGCGAGAACGCGCTAACCCGATCCAAAGGAAGCGCTTGCAGGCCAACGCTTGGTGGCATTTGGTGAGTATTTTGATGCTTAATTCCATATGTTTTCTATATCATTAATTAATTATTAAACTAAATCATAATTTCATCGCAGAGAAAGAAAAACTCCGCTAACTACAATGAAGCTAAGTGATGGGCCGCGTTACACAAGGGCACGGACACGTACATGATAAGTTTCATATAATTAAGTTGATTACGTATTTTAAGTTAGCACCTGTGTGTGTATATATCTACATATATTTTATACAGATCCAGTTCCAGGAGCGGATGGATGCCTTGGGACTTGGCCCCGACGACTCGATCATCACCATTGTCCCTGTTCTGGATTTGATTTCTGACGGGCATCACGGTGGGTATGAGCGCGGGGTTGGTCCTGGGGCCTATCGATTTTTTGATAGGCGTTCGACCGCGCATGAGTATGCCATGATCCAGACGCGGGCAGATGCGACGGCTGTGTCGCAGAAGGAGATCCGTCAGCTTCGCGAGCATATGGAGCAGCAGTATTAGACGCGACAGGAGATGCGGCAGGAGTTTCAGAAGACACGACACGAGTTGCAGGAGCTTAGGGCGAAGATCATAGACATGAGGCAGTCGCATGCCGATTCCGTCCCTCATGCCATACGGAATAAGTTGAGCGCACTCTTTAGGCTACGAGACGATAGAGGTGGAACGTCATCCCAACGACATTAGTTCTATTTTTTGATTTGTTGACACATATATATTTTCATTAATGGAGTATTGATCATATTGTACAATTTTTTGACACATACATTTTTTTGATTTGTTGTTCATTAGTGGAGTATTGATTATATTAATTGTATGTATATTTTTTTGTTTATGTTTGCGAGCGATTCAGAGCTTATTATTTTGATTATCATATATTGCGTGAATGAAAATTATATATTGCTGCTTGTGAATAGAAATTATATATTGCTGGTTGTGATTGAAATTAACGCGGTAGGGCATGAAAAATTTAATTATTTAAAAAATAAACATTGGTCACGGTTGTAATCGTGACTAAAGATACTTGGTCACGGTTATAATCGTGAACAAAACAAAAGGCTGCTCCAGATATTGATATCTGGAGCAGGTCAGTATTTTGGGTCACAGTTACAAGTTTTGTTTACGGTTGTAACCGTGACCCAAAACTGGTTTTTACGGTTAGAACCGTGAACAAAAAACCCTGGGGCCCACCAACTGACTTTTTAATTTTTCACGCTAAAAAATGTTCACGGTTAGAGCCGTGAACATTTCTCATTTCATTCACGCTCAGAACCGTGACCCAACCCTTGCTTACGTAGGTTTGGGTCACGGTTCACCCACGGTTTAAACCATGAACAAACGTGTTTTTGTTCACGGTTTAAACCGTGAACAAATCCTCCTGTAGTAGTGTATGGGATCGTTATTATGCAGTCGGATGTCTCAATGCAAATCATACTGCTATTGCTTAGGAGAAAGTTGTCAAGGATGCTGGCATACTAGGTTTCCTCATCACTGTTTACTGTTAGGAGCACTTGCTGAAATTTTCAAAGAGCTTTGGATTGCGAATGATGTCTCTATCATACTGTCAATGTGCTTACAAATGCAGTGAAGCAAATTAATATCACCCTATGTAGTGAAGCAAATATCACCCTATGTTGCTAAATTTACTGAAGTAAGTTATGTACCTTGTAGTTGTCGTTAGGGGCAGTACGTAGGAAAAGAATGAAATAAAAAGAAACGTATGCGAGATCAAGACACGTGGCGGATGACATGTCCCAAGACCTAGAAGAAAGGGCCTACAGAGGCCGACCGGGCCACCTTTGTACCCGATCTGCAAGCACAAGCTGGCCCTCCTCGGGGGCCCCTGCAAATTTGCCTCCTTGGCCCCTCAGCTCGTCCCGAGCTGCCACAGGACCAAGACTCCTCAGCCCTCTTGCTCGGTTCCGAGCTCCCAGCCGAGGCCGTCTTCCTCGGTCCCTCCGACCGACCAACTCCACAACTCATAGGCGTAACTGCCGCTCCGCAAATCTCGCCACACACAGATTCTCCGCCAGCAACGTCCCACGTTCCACGCCATCACGATCCCCATTAATGGGCGATCCGCTCTTTATGCGGGCGTGACGTCGGGAGCGTAACTGCCGGCGAGATTCTCGCGTCTGCTGCTGCGTGCCGCCGCCGCTATATAAACCCCCATCACAGAGAGGTCAAGTAAGCCATTCTTGATTCCACTTAGCCGTTACTTTGCTCGGATCTAGTACTAACTTGATCGTCGGAGGGTCCTCGGTGGTACCAAACCACCCCGGGACTTCCTTGCAGGCACTCGGCGCTATACTCCTCAAATCACCAATCTCCTCAAAACCCATTGAGACCAACACGCAACAGAAGATCACCGCCGAAATCCACCAGGAGATCAACGGAAGACAACATCTGACGGAGACCCGAAAAGGATCTCCATCAGTTGGCGCCGTCTGTGGGAAACTAACTCCACAAAACACAAAGTTGGCCTTCCGATCTCCGCCCACATGGCAACCGATCCACCTGAAGATCCAAACACCCGCTGTCGCCTCCTTCTCAACGGAGGCACGGGCGAGCCCTCACCGAATGTCGTCGGCTCCCCCGCGGGCTGCCGTTTCACAGGCTCCGGCGACCGCCCGAACAAAAGGGCCAGGGGCCACGAGCCTATTACCTTTGGCGACGGAGACCTCCACGGTATCTCCATGCCCCACAACGACCCTCTGGTGATCACAGCCCGGATCCACCGGTACGAGGTCCACCAGATACTTGTCGACTCGGGCAGCTCGGCAGACATCCTCTCCCACGACTGCTTCCTGCGCCTGGGACTTACCCCAGCGGACCTGAAGCCAACTTCACACGTCCTGTTAGGGTTCACCAACCACTCCATTCCCGTGCAAGGGGTGGTCACCCTGCAGTTCAACATCGGTAAGCCCGGCCGCACCCGTACGTTGCCTGTGGACTTCATTATAGCAAAGGTCCCATCTGCTTACAACGTCCTCCTCGGCCGTCCGACGCTCAACTCACTCCAGGCCCAGATATCGACCTACCACCTGGCGATGAAGTTCCCTCTCGATCAGGGCGGAACAGGTCGAGTCTACGGAAACTAGCGGATCGCGAAGATATGCCTTACCGAAACATCTTCATCCGAGCAACCGACTGACAACGCTGAAGGAAAAGATGACATCAAGGGTTCTTTGGACACCCGAGACGAGCAGAAGGAGGTCCGGGGAACACCGGTCGAACCACTGATCGAGGTACCCCTCACCGAAGGAGACAATGAAAAAACCGTCCAGATTGGATCACTCCTGACAGGGGCTCGGCGAGACGACCTCGTCAGCTTCCTCAGAAATAACTCCGACGTATTCGCCTAGGCGCCCGCCGACATGCCTGGGATCGACCCCAAAATCATTTCTCACAGGCTCGGAGTTGATCTTACGGCCCGACCCATCAGACAGAAAAAGCGGAGCTTCGCCCCCGTCAAACAGAAGGCTATCGAAGATGAGATTGATCGACTTCTCGTCGCCAACTTCATCCGGAACGTACCGTACTCGGAATAGCTGGCAAACGTAGTTCTGGTCAAGAAGTCAAGCGGGAAGTGGCGCATGTGTGTCGACTTCATCGACCTCAACAAGGCCTGCCCCAAGGACAACTATCCGCTCCCTCGGATAGATCAGCTCGTCGACAGCTCAGCCGGCCATGAGCTGTTGAGCTTCATGGATGCTTTCTCCGGCTACAACCAGATCCGCATGAATCCGGAAGATGAAGATCTCACCGTATTCACAACGGACCGGAGGGTATATTTCTATAAGGTGATGCCTTTCGGCCTTAAGAACGCCGGGGCCACGTACCAGCGGTTGGTCAATCGCATGTTCAAGCCACAGATCGGCAGGAATATGGAGGTCTACGTTGACGATATGCTCGTCAAATCCGTCTCGATGGCAGACAATGCCAGGGATCTGGGCAAGGCCTTCGAAGTGCTTCGCAAGTTCAAGATGACGCTGAACCCCACCAAGTGCGCTTTCGGAGTCACCGGAGGAAAGTTCCTCGGGTTCATGGTTACTCATCGTGGAATCGAAGCCAACCCAGAGAAAATCGACGTTATCCTCAACATGGCCGCGTCCAAAACCAACGTCGAGATCATGCGGTTCACAGGACGAGTCGCCGCTCTGAGCTGCTTCATGTCTAAGTCAGGAGAGAAATGCCTCCCGTTCTTTAAGGCCTTGAGAAAGATCCCGAGGTTTGAATGGTCGGAGGAGTGCCAAGCCGCCTTCGACCAATTGAAGAAGCACCTCGCGACATCGCCACTGCTCACCCAACCCATCGAAGGAGACGAGCTGTCGCTGTATTTGGCGGTATCCGATCAAGCAGCAGGCTCGGTGCTCGTCCGGTAGGTCGAGGGAGCGCAGAAGCCGGTATACTATGTGAGCCACGTATTTAAGGACGTGGAGACGAGGTACCCGGCCATAGAGAAGATTGTCTTAGCCCTCGTGGTGGCCTCAAGGAAGCTGCGACACTACTTCCAAGCACACACCATCATCGTCCTTACCGAGCGCCCGTTGGGGGCCATTCTTGCGTCACCAGAATCCTCGAGCCGCTTAGAAAAGTGGAGGTGGGAGCTATCCCAGTTTGATGTGAAATATCGCCCGAGGCAGACCATCAAGGCACAGGCCTTGGCTGACTTCATCGTTGAGTGCACCATCCCCCTCAAGGGACCGGAGTCTACGCCACCCCCCGTGACTCAGTGTCCCGTCGCGGGGAGGCCTGGCTTTGTTCCTGAGTGGATCATCTACGTCGACGGATCTTCAACCGAAGAAGGGTGTGGTGCCGGCCTCATTATCCGGGGCCCGAACGAAGCAGAAATGGAGTACTTTCTAAAGCTCGGTTTTAAGGCCTCGAACAACGCGGCAGAGTACGAGGCCCTCCTGGTCGGACCGCGCATGGCCGCCGGGCTTGGGCTGAAGATAATTCGAATCCGCAGCGACTCGGCCCTTGTTGTCGGACAAGTGACCGGCCGCTTTGAAGCTCGGGAGCCTCTGATGGTGAAATACCTGGAAGAGGGAGGAAACTCCGGAGAAACTTCGAAGAAGTCCAAGTAGAAAAAATACCCAGGTAGCTGAATGTCCAAACCGACGCTTTGAGCAAGCTGGCTTCATCATACTCAGCCAACAATAAGCGGTCCATCCTCTTCGAAACCTTGGCTCAGCCCAGTGTGGAAAACGGAGCAGCCACGCTTCACGTGTATGCAGCGCAAGAAGGCGACCAAGATTGGAGGAAGCCCCTCGTGGAATTCCTGAAGGACGGTGCGCTCCCGAATGACCGGGGGGCCGCCCGCTGCCTCCGGGCCAAAGCCCGCCACTTCGTCTGGAGCAATGGAAATCTTTACAAAAAGTCCTTCACTCAACCCCTGCTCCGATGCGTTGATCCCCACGAAGCCGACTACGTCCTCCGGGAAATCCATAAAGGGGTTGGCGGTGTGCACCAAGGGGCCTGAACCTTGATCTAAAAGGCGTTGCTCCAGGGGTACTACCGACCCACTATTCATGAGGACACCCAGAAGTTAGTCAGAAGATGCAAGAGTTGCCAGCTCCACGGCAGCATCCCTCGCCTCCCCGCCACCGAGCTGACCGCCCTAACATCCCCATGGCCGTTCGCCCAGTGGGGATTGGACATGATCGGCCAGTTCCTAACCGGTACGGACGGGCACAAATACGTCCTCGTCATAGTAGACTACTTCACCAAGTGGATCGAGGCGATCCCCATCAGAAAACCGGACGCCACCACTACCATCAAGTTCCTGCAAAACAATCTGATACTCCGGTTCGGCATCCCGAGATGTATGATCACCGACCACGGGACGAACTTCGAGAACGAGAAAGTGAAAGACTTCTGCAAAGAATATCATATCCTCATGAAGTTCGCCGCGGTCGCGCGTTCCCAATGCAATGGGCAGGCCGAAGTCGCTAACCGAGACGTCCTCCGGGGCCTCCGAACCCACCTGGAAGGGCGACAAGGCAGTTGGGTCGAAGAATTACCCCGGGTCTTATGGGCCCTGCGCACGTCAAAGAAGACCCCCACCGGAGAAACCCCCTTCAGTCTCTGCTACGGGACCGAGGCGATGGTCCCACCGGAGATCGGGCTACCCAGCCATCGGGTCGAGCACTTCGACGATGATGCGAATACCTCGACGCTACGAAACAACCTGGACATCTTGTTGGAGAAGAGAGACCGGGCCCAGATCAGAGCTGCCACTTATCAGCAGCAAACGACCCGATACTACAACGCTCGGGTCAAGCACCGCTCCTTCCAGAACGGGGATCTGGTCCTACGACGAAACGAGTTCGTCGATCAAGGAAGGCTAGACAAGTTCTCCCCGAGGTGGGACGGTCCCTTCCTCGTCTCTGAGGTCTTCCCCGGCGGGGCCTATCGCCTGCAAGATGCGGACGGGCGCAAGCTCCCGTGGCCTTACAACACCGAGAAGCTCAAGCTATACCAATTAGGCCAAGGCCAACAAGTGTGTACCCCTCCTTTCACAAAGACGATGTAAACGCTTTCCGAAAATCCTTTCCATTCGAATAAAGAAACGTCGAAACATTGCAAGTGAAGTTTTATCTTTGCGATCCAAAGCCCTCCTTAGAGGCAGCTCAGCAGCTACCCTGCTCGACTATCCCCGGCTGGTAGCTTCCTACCACGACCGACAGGGATCACAAAGCCCTCCCAGAAGCAGTCGAGCCCGAGGATCCCTCGCTCGGCTATCCTTCAGGACAAAAGCCCTCACCAAGAGGCACCGGGCAGAAGCCCCTGCCCGGCCAAGGGTCCTTGGTAGGCTTCTTACAGCCCCTCCCACGCTAAGGACCAAAGTCCTCCTAGAGGCAGTCGAGTCATTGCTCGGCTATCCCCGGCCGGTAGCTTCCTACCACAACCGACAGGGATCAAAGTCCTCGCTAAGAGGCACTGGGCAGTAACCCTGCTCGGTCCCCGTCCTGAAGGATCAAAGCCCTCGCAAGAGGCAATCGAGCAGCTACCCTGCTCAGTCATCTCCGGCTGGTAGCTCTTTACCTAAGACGCCAGGGATCGAGGCCCTCGCAAGAGGCACCCGAGCGGCTACCCCGCTCCATCCCAGGCTGGTAGTTGCCTACCCACGACGCCAGAGACCCAAGCCCACGCCAAGAGGCAACCGTGCAACTTCACTGCCTGGTCATCCTTAGTAGGCTTCCTACAGCCCTTCCAACACTAAGGATCAAAGCCCTCGCAAGAGGCAACCAAACAGCTACCCTGCTTGGTCATCTCCGGCTGGTAGCTCCCTACCCATGACGCCAGGGATCGAAGCCCCCGCAAGAGGCATCCGAGCGGCTGCCCCGCTCGGTCATCCCAGGCTGGTAGTTGCCTACCCGCGACGCTAGAGATCAAAGCCCTCGCAAAGAGGCGACCGTGCAGCTTCACTGCCCGGTTATCCTTAGCGGGCTTCTTACAGCCCCACCAACGCAGAGGATCCGAGGCCCCAAGAAGGGGCAACAAGTCTATCGAAGTCTAAACGATCCCTCCTCGACTCCGGGGCTATGGAGATGCCTCCTCGGCAGCGCTTGGAAAGTGATGGAGATACGAGGTCGGCAGCGCTTGGCAAGTAATCGAAATCAACTCGACGAACGATCACTAGACAGATAGCTGACCCAACAGTGCAAGCAGAGATATTTTACAAACGTTCTTCACACACAGAAGATGAAATGCAAACCGATGAAACAAGAATTTTCTTTTATTACCAAAGGCAAAGTTTTTACAAAGGGTATTCTGGGGCTCCCCAGCCCTACAAACTGTCCGGAGGCTTACTTCGGTCCCCTCATCGCTGGCATCACGGCCTGCCGGGGGCTTTACCATCGGAGATTTCGCCACCAGGGGCGCGTCCCGCTGCCCTCGCTATCTTCCACCGGAGGCCTTGCCACCGGGAGCGGAACCCGAGCGCGGAGCTCTCCATCGGCGAACTCGGGAAGCTGCTCCTTCACGGCGTCTAGGGCCTTGTTCCACGTGACGACAGAATACTCCTCGAGCTCGGCGTAAAACTGCTCTGACGCCTTATAATCGGCCACAACTTTCTTAGCCCGAACCTCGGCAATCTGGGCCTCCAGAAGCGCCGCCTCAGCATCTCCCCTGCTGGCGTCCCTTTCCTTCTCCATGGCCGCGAAGCGTTGGGCCAGATCTGCCAGCTTCCTATCGGCGACCCGGAGGGACGCACCCAGACGACGATGGACACCCCGATTCGCTGAATTGGCAAGTTCTGCAGTCTCCGCACGGGATGCCAGGATGTCGGCCCTTGCCCCCTCCAGGTGCAGGCCACGCCGCAAAACCTCGACCTCCGAGGGAAACGCTTTTACTGGCCTCGGTGCGTGGAACGCCCCCTTGGCCTCCATACGAGCGGCAAGGGCGCAGTGTTGAAGGACCTGACAGAAAGCGAATGAGAAATCGGGAGGCCCTCGAGCCAAAGAAAGGAATACCAGAAAAACTACACGTAGAGAAGTTCGTACCTGGACTGCCCCTTGGGCCATAGCCTCCAGTTGGGCCCTCAGGGAGCCATGCGGAAGCTTTCCCCTAGCCGACTCCTCCATCCCGGCGAACAGGCCAGCAACAACGGAAAGCCCAGACGGAACCGTGAAGACGGCGCTGCCCTCCTGCATGGAAATCCCCTCAGGGACCCTCAACGACGACGTGCGAGAAATTGTCCTCTTTCTCTTCAGAGGGGCCCCGTCCTCGCCCTCTCCTCTGCCCCCCGTTTGGGGCTCGGATAACCGTAGACGTCTCTAGCCGCCGCCGGAACAACCACCAGGAGCCGTCAATGAAGCAGACGGCCCTATCGCCGGTAGAACATCCGGCGCGGGGCATGAGTCAGCCAGGGGCTCGACCGCGCCACTAGCCTCCCTTTGGCGCGAGCAACCCAAAGAGTGGGAACGAACCATGTATTCAAAAGAAGAAGAACGCCGAGCTGCCGCGACTTAGGAGAGAGGAAATATGAAGGAGTAGGGGCCCTGGAGCGGGCCCCACCCCTACTTATCACTGCAAAATACCTCATCCAACGGCGCCCTTCATCTGCCACCAAAACGTCTCCTCGGGTCCAACGGCTCCGATTACTCCACGTGTCGTTCCCATGCTGAGGCGCATCCATCAGACGCTGCAGACCTGCATACGTCGCGTCGGCCAACCGACGCTCGACACATGGACCATCGCGTCAGTGGCAGAATGCACGAACCGTCGCACCTTCCTTAAATGCAGAAATCTCACCCTGATTCGCTGACAGAAAAGACAAACTGACAGCCCGAGGACTCGTCCCGACGAAGCCTTAGGAAGGAGCTCACCTCGGGAGGCCCGACAGTCCACTCCTGACCCGACCCGCTAGCTGGTCGGGACAAGAATGAGGGGGCTAATGATGATGCTCTATATTGGCGATGCGAGATCAAGACACGTGGCGGATGACATATCCCAAGACCCAGAAGAAAGGGCCCACAGAGGCCGACCAGGCCACCCTTGTACCCGATCTGCAAGCACAAGCTGGCCCTCCTCGGGGCCCCCTGCAAATTTGCCTCCTCGGCCCCTCAGCTCGCCCCGAGCTGCCATAGGACCAAGACTCCTCAGCCCTCTTGCTCGGTTCCGAGCTCCCCAGTCGAGGCCGTCTTCCTCGGTCCCTCCGACCGACCAACTCCACAACTCACAGGCGTAACCGCCACTTCCGCAAATCTCGCCACTCGCAGATTCTCCGCCAGCAACGTTCCACGTTCCACGCCATCACGATCCCCATTAATGGACGATCCGCTCTTTACGCGGGCGTGACGTCGGGAGCGTAACTGCCGGCGAGATTCTCGCGCCTGCTGCTGCGTGCTGCCGCCGCTATATAAACCCCCATCACAGAGAGGTCAAGTAAACCATTCTTGATTCCACTTAGCCGTTACTCTGCTCGGATCTAGTACTAACTTGATCGTCGGAGGGTCCTCGGTGGTACCAAATCATCCCGGACTTCCTTGCAGGCACTCGGCGCTAAACTCCTCAAATCACCAATCTCCTCAAAACCCATTGAGACCCACACACAACAAAAGATCACCGCCGAAATCCACCGGAGATCAACGGAAGACAACATCTCACGGAGACCCAAAAAGGACCTCCATCATGAACTGTCATGAAATCTTAGATGAATACTCAATGTTCACCCTTAGAAAGAAAACATGAACCCCCTGATTTCCATATATGCCCAACTCCCAAGTAGTAAATTTGATAGCTTACACCAACAGATGGTGCATGCCGTATTAGATTCACCCTTCATGGTTTTGTTGTAAAACATTTTTATGTTTGGCCGCATGTCCTCCTACTTTCGGGGATTTGCTTGTTTAGAAACTAGTCCTGCTACTTGTATTCTATGTCCCAAACTGTAGAAGTTTCTATTTGTTATGTACCTCATCATGAACCAGTTAAGCATGGATTGAATACAAATGCAATAGTATTCTATTAGGCTGTGCTATTAATGCTATAACTCTTTCTCAGTGATGTAGAAAAGGCTTTTATTATCCTGATCTTATGCTTCATAAATCTGGACACAGTTTGATCTCCTGCTAGCTACTTTCGTCGACTTTACTTATATTAGTTTCGTCAATGTCTCAATGTTTGCTCACATAGTTAATTTCCAATAGCATGACACATGGGGCATAACTCTAAATTAAGGGACAGTCATAAGAATGTCCAGCTAGCCACTTATGCATCAAGAAATATTTAATTTCAAATAATACCTAAAATACTATATTAAGGTGAGGTGGTCTGTCCAATGAATCTCTAATGATTACCGAAGATGGTCTGTCCGTAAAATACTTGTGTTACTGCTCTAACTCCTGTTTTGATGTTAATTTTTAGCCATATGCCACGAAGAATTTTTATATAATGGACTAACTTTTAAAGGTATAATGTAAATGCTATGCATCTGCAATTACTTGTGCACATAATTTGAATCAGATGCATCCAGCTAGTCGGAAGTTAATTATTTATTGGTCCACAAATTGATAGGGGTAAAGACGCAGCCAGGCTCCGGCTGCTTACTTAGTGCCCCCCCCCCCCCCGAATCGTGCAAAATGGTCGCCTATTTTGTCATAGCATATAATGAAAATTATCTTAGAAACCTTTGAAATTGTTACTGACAAACTACTTGTGGCCAATGTAAATTGTACTGGGACTTGTTTTATCCTAAGACAGCTATTTCCCCTCTTTTTCCCAGTAAGAATTCAAGGCCTGAACCTATTTATATGAGTTGTTTTGATGAATATATGTACTTGGTTTTGGATGATTCCGAAGAACTGAATGTTAAGAAGAACACCAGAAAGCCGCTCGGTAACTCTCTCTCCTCCCTCCCTCCCCCCCCCTCTCTCCCCTAATGTTTCTAACGTATATTCACTTTTGAAATGCTTGCTTCATTCAGGGAGGATTTTGTTCGAGGGCGACAACATTACCTTGATGATGAGCATGTGAGTGATAATAATATTATGCTCCTCAAGTTAAATACCTTTTTTCCTCCTTAACTTAACCAGTCGTTGCTTCTATCGCAGGGGTAAATCATAAACCGTCTTGCCCGGTGAAGTGTTTCGAGCTCTAGCCAGATTATCCTGTCGGGCAAGCGAACAGCGGCACATTACATGTTCAAATATTGTCAGGTTTTTGATTCATTCTGCTGATACTATGTCATGTACTATTCTACTTCAAGACGATTATTCCAGCTCTACTTTAACTGCATAAGAAGTATATTGCATATTAATGATCTTAGGTGTTAGGATGTGTTTGTGCCCTGAAATTTCGTGGTCTTTTCTAATATAATTCCTCTATTAGAGGTCACTATCTAATGATATCCCACTTGCCCAAGCCATTAGCAATCCTTGGAATTTATTGCATCAGCGTGCCTTAAAAAAAATGTATCATTTTCCTTTGCATAAACTTTTGGAAACTTATGCAAACTGTTATACCCGGTCCTTGTGAATGTAGATGCTTCGACTTCTTCCTATAATTTAGACTGAATGTAATCGAAATCAGAATTCTGGAGTTCTATATATAGGTGAGGCAATGCTGCATGTCATTATTGTCTGTGATGACACTCGATATTGGCGACCTCCAAGATCAGGACACGTGGCAGATGACGTGTCCCAAGACTCAGAAGAAAGGGCTCACGGGGGCCGACCAGGTCCCCTGTGTCCGACCTGCAAGCGCAAACCGGCCCCCCTCGGGGCCCCCTGCAAGTCAGCCTCCTCGGCCATTCAGCTCGCCTCGAGCCACCATAGGACCAAGACTCCTCGGCCTCCCCGCTCATCCCGAGCTCCCTGCCGAGGCCGTCTTCCTTGGTCCTCCGACCAACTCCACCACTCACAGGCGTAACCGCCGCTCCGCGAATCTCGCCATGCGCGGATTCTCCGCCCGCAACATCCCACGTTCCACGCCATCACGATTCCCATTAATGGGCGATCCGCTCTCTACGCGGGCGTGACGTCGGGAGCGTAACCGCCGGCGAGATTCTCGCGCCTGCTGCTGCGTGCCGCCACCGCTATATAAACCCCCATCACAGAGGGGTCAAGTAAGCCATTCTTTACACTTATGCCGTTACTCTGCTCGGATCTTGTCACCAACTTGAGCGTCGGAGGGTCCTCGGTGGTACCAAACCACCCCGGGACTTCTTTGCAGGTATACGGCGGCAACCTTCTCATCCCACCTTGTTCTCTCAAAACCCATTGAGACCCACACGCAACGAAGGACAATCAACACAGTTCACTTCGAGATCAACGGAAGACAACATCTGACGGAGGCCCGAAAAGGAGCCCCATCAGTTGGCACCGTCTGTAGGAAAGTTAAATTCCACAAAATACAAAGTTGACCTTTCTATCTCCTCTCTCATGGCAGACGACCATCATGGGGATCCCAGTACCAGCCGCCTCCTTCCGCTCACCGAAGGCGGGGATGAACCTCCCTCCATGCCCGTCATCAACGCCCTCGCAGGCCGGATAGATCGCCTGCAATCCCTCGTGGAGGCCCTCGTCCGCGTCCAAACGACCGCGCCCAGGCCCCAGATCGCTGCTCTGCCGCCCTCCAGAAGACTCTGTCCCTGTCTGGACGGCCGACCACCAGCAGGCTGCGTCCCCTCGCCACCGGTCCCCTCGAACCGGTGCTCCCTGAGGCCCGCTGGGCGCCCCAGGGCTCCACGCCGAGATCCGCCTCCAGGGAGCCTCGCCCCGAGCCTCCTCGCGACCCTTACCCTCCTGAGGAAATGTCGGTCACCTCTCCTATCCACGAGCGTGGCCGACCCCACCATGGTCGGCGGGAACGCACAGAAGGGGTCCACCCCGGCGATTCAAGAGCTACCCTGTCCCGGGAGCTGAGGCACCTTATCGAGAGAAACTGGGGCCGCTCCCAGACGCAGTCCACCCGCAGCGGGGCCGGGGAATCCCGAGGCGCCGATCCCTCAAGGTACCACGGTCGGCTCGACACCCTCGAGAAGAAGATCGAGGGAATGCGCCGAGAAGCTCACCTCTCGAGCGACGGGGCTAAGTACGCCTCCGACTCGCTCACGAAGCCATTCACCGAGGAACTGCTCGCCGTGCGCGTCTCCTCGCATAATAAGCCCCCGAAGGTCTCTCTGTTCGACGGGAAAACCGACCCGAAGGACCACTTGGACGCTTTCATCGCGGGAATGAGCTTCCAAGATCACTCCGACGCCGCCCAGTGCAGGGCCTTCCCGGCCACCCTCATCCGCGCGGGTCGGGTACTGGTTCCGGGGGCTCGAGCCCCGCTCAATTTCAACCTTCGACGAGCTGGCCACCCAGTTCCTCGGCCATTTCGTGGGGAACCGACGACAGAAGCGCACGGTCGACTATCTCTTCACGGTTAAAAGCGGGGACAAGGAAACGTTCAAGGCCTACATTACCCGCTTCTACAACGCCCTCCTCGAGGCGCCCGAGCACCGGGACGAGACCGTCATAACGGCGCTCAAATCTGGTTTGAGGCACAAAGAATGGTTGCGTTCCTTCGCGCTGGCTCAACCTAAGACCATGGCCGAAGTCAAGGCGTGGACCGAGCACGAGGTCCAGCTGGAATCCGAAGTGAATGCCAACCTTCCCCGGGCGGATCGGGCCGACCAGAAGAAAAGGACTCGGGAAGACAGGACGGAGCGTCAGCAGCCCTACCACCCGAAGTTCCAAGAGTATACCCCCCTCAATGTCTCCCTCGCGGTGTTGCTGGAGGAGGCCCAGAATGAGGGGTTCTTCAAGCTCCCCCCGGTCCCACGTCAGGCCGCTAAGCGAACCCGGGTCCCCTACTGCGCTTTCCACCGGATACTGGGCCAGGCCACGGAGGACTGCAAACGATTGAGGGACTGTGTCAAGGAGCTCATCCGGTCTGGGCACCTCGCTACCTACCTAAGGGACAAACGGCAGGCCGACCGCGAGCAAGAGCAGCCTCGCCCTCCCACCGATCTGACCGTCGGCCAGATCATGCTTGTTTCAGCAGACAGCCGACCTGGGGTTCAGGGAGCCCCATGCCCTATGCTAACCACGGGGGCCGACAGCCCTTCAGGGAGATCGGCCCAAGCCGACCAAGTCATCCTTTAACCTGTACCGGTCCTCTTCCTTTCTTTTTCTTTCTAAAAGCAATGTAAATTCTTCCTAGGATCTACCGTTGACTAAATAAAGATCAATGGAATATTGCGAAAAAGAAAACAAATCTTTGTCCATTCAAAGGGTATTGTGGGCTCCTCAGCCATACATGCAAAAAAAAAAGTTACAATAGCGGGGGCAAGGGGTGCAGCGAGCACTGCTCGTGGTACTCGGCGAAGATCTCCGCCAACCGGGACCGTGCGAGTTCCAGCCTCTGTTCCCGGTTCCCCCCGCGGGCGTCGACCCCGAGCCTCAGCTCGTAGCATTCCCGGACGAGCGCCTCCGAGCGCGCCAGCCGGTTTGCGGAGATCAAGCCGAAGCGCCTCATGGACTGCAGCTTGCCCACGGTCTCGTCGAAGAGCTGCTCCGACAGGGGGTTGTAAAGCCCCGGCGATGCCCTCCAGATGGAGTACATCAGTAGCTGCAGCAAGGAGGAGCGTCTAGGGAGCAGCCGACCGAAGTGCTCCTCAATGCGAGCAACACCAACTGCACCGTGTCTTCGGTGCGGTCGCGGTCATAGAGGTACACATCTGCAGAACTGATGATTTCGGGGATAGTGAATGGGAAATCCTCCATTTTCGATGGCCTATTTGCGAAGGGGGAAGAACCAGTGGAAGAACCAGTGCCCCTTATATAGCCCGCTGTGCAGCCCAACGGCCGCCATATGGCGTCCATCGAACGTTACTCGGTGGAAACGAAACGACGCGTCCCTGTCGCTTCGCCTCCCCGGCATTCAATGCACTAGATGCACGCGCAGTTGCCCCGACCGTTCCTATTCCCCGCACCTACAGCCGAACGACCAGGCTGCGCCTCGTCAAAGATTTAACTCAGCAGCCGCCCCGCTCAAACATCCTTGGCCGTCGGCTCCCCTGCCACAATGCCGGGGATCCAAAAAGCCCTCCCAGAGGCAGTCGAGGCCCGAGGTTCCATCGCTCGGCTATCCCCCGCGGGCAGCTACCCTGCCACAACGCCGAGGATCAGAAAAAAGCCCTCTTAGAGGCAGTCGAGGCCCGAGGTTCCCTCGCTCGGCTATCCCCCGCGGGCAGCTACCCTGCCACAACGCCGGGGATCAGAAAATCCCTCCCGGAGGAAGTCGAGGCTAGAGATTCCCTCGCTCGGCTATCCCCCGCGGGCAGCTTCCCTGCCACAACGCCGGGGATCAGAAAAAGCCCTCCTAGAGGCAGTCGAGGCCAGAGGTTCCCTCCTTCGGCTATCTTTCAGGACAAAAGCCCTCACCAAGAGGCACCGGGTAGTAACCCTGCCCGGCCAAGGGTCCTTGGTGGGCTTCCTACAGCCTTATAGCTTTCCTCGCGCCAAGGGCCAAAGTCATCCCAGAGGCAGTCGGGTCCTTGCCCGGCTATCCCCGGCTGGTAGCTTCCTACCACAACCGACAGGGATCAAAGTCCTCGCTAAGAGGCACTGGGCAGCAACCCTGCTCGGTCCCCGTCCTGAAGGATCAAAAAGCCCTCCCAGAGGCAGTCGAGGCCCGAGGTTCTCTCGCTCGGTTTATCCCCAGTGGGCAGCTTCCCTGCCACAACGCCGGGATCAAAAAGCCCTCATACAAAGGAACCATAGCAGCTAACCTGCTCGGTCAAACACCGGCTCCTATCCTCTACACCAGGGATCAAGAGCCCTCACAAGGAGTATCGGAGCGGTTACCTCGCTCAACCCCCTAAGGTTGGTAGTCGCCTACACACAACTCTAACGAACCAAGCCTCCGAAAGAGATGACTAAGCAGCTACCCTGCTCGGCCACCCCCGGCGGATAACCCCCTAACCCCGCAACAGATGCATGAAGCCTTAGCAGGGGATGACGGCGCAGCTACCCTGCCCAATCACCCACACATGACGACCGATACTCTATAACAAACAGAGGTCAGGTCTGTCCAAACCTAAACGATCTCCCCCTCGACCTCGGGGCCCAAGGAGATACCTCCTCGGAGACGCTCGTCGGCAAACAACGGCAGTCAGCTCGACGGACGATCGTTGAACAGAGGGCCAACCTGACATGAAAGCACAACGGCGCAAGTAAAAATATCCCAAGCGAGTATTCCTTACAAACAGATGCCAGAAAGGAAAAATTTATTACAGCTGAAGAAGAAAAACTTTTTTACTACTGCCAAAGATAAGTTTTTACAGAAGGTATTTTCTGGCTCCTCAGCCTTACAAAAATTCAAAAGGAAAACAAAATGAAAATAGGAGAGCGGGGGCTCTACACCTCGGGCCCGGGCACGACCTCGAGGTCCTCAACCTCCACCACTAGGGGCGCTGGGTCCTCGGCCCCCTCCCCGCCGGGAGCCTCTCCCCCTTGCCCGTCGATGCCGACGAGGGGGAACTCGGCCCGCAGATCCGCGTCGTCGAACCCCGGCATCCGAGACTTGACGGCATCAAGGGCGTCGTGCCAAATGCGAGTCGTGGCCACGGCCAGATCGTCATAAAATCCCCTCGACCCCTTGTAGCTCGCCACGGCCCTCGATTCCGCCGACTTATAGGCTTCGGCCGCCGTCCCCAGCTCTTTCCGGAGGGTCTTCATCGTCTTCTTGAGGTTGCCGGCGATCACCTGGGAGTCCTCGAACTTGCCCTCAGCGATTGCGGCGGCCTCACGATGCCGGGCTGTAAGTGCATGGCGGCGCCCCGGCCGTCAAACCGAGGCCAAAATGCGGAAATGATAATTTACTTTAACTTTTGAACCGGCACCACCGCGCACTAAAAACCCGGATCGGGCCATTAATCTAATCCTGGCTAACAAGAGAAGGGGTAGAGAGATATACCGAGCGATCCGTGTCCTTCGGTCTTCTCGTCGTCGTCCCGATCTCCTCGCGGAATCTCCGGTCTTCACCTCCTCGCCGGAAGGGCACCACATCGCCGGGTTCTTTTACGGGCTCCCACCTCTGGACCGAGGCAACTCGGGCACGAAGTTGGCGAGCCGACGTGCCCAAGATTGGCCGTAGAATACGTGTAGTGCTCTATGTCTCATTTGGGGTTACTAGAAGTTGCCTTTTGGTGAAGGTATGAGATATGAACTTTTGGAGGAGGAGCTATATGATTTTACAAAGCCAAATGAGAGTAATTCCCCCACCCAAAAATTGGGACAGCCCCATTTAAGTGTGGCCGGCCATGCTCCATAGAGAGGAGAGAATGAGAGAGGGAGTCTTCCAAAATGTTGTGAAGGGAGAGTGGGAAATAATGCAAGAGAGAAAAAGTGATGATGAGGAATTATCATCACAACCACATCCATGCTCATCAACAACCATCATCAAAACCATGTCACCACAAAAGTCAAGCTATGATGGAGTGAAGAAGTCAAATGAAAGAACAATCATCATGAAGCAACAATATGCAAAGACCACCCTCTACAATGCTAATTTGCACAATTGCAAATAAGCCCTCCTCCACCAATTTTCAGCCAATGAAAGATACAAAGAAAAATGGCCAAAACGGAAAGCAAACTGGCAACCAAAAAAACTGATCCTGTAATAAATTACAGAAAACCCCCGCTACTGTATATACATACCCGCATTTGTATTCCGACCGAATACAAATGTAATGAGACAAAATCTACACTGCACAATACTAGGATCCGGCTTAAACCAAAGCCCGCTAGTATTTACCGTCCGATCATGATCCGTGCAATACCGCACGTATCTGATCGAACCCTGCCATATCTCCATACGGCCTCTACAGCGTTTCGCCCGAAACTTGAGAAACTGGTCTGTGGGGGACTCTAAAAACTCGTCAATACTTTGGTTGTGGATTTAACCACTAGCACGTCAGAGGTATTAGCCTATACGTAACGGGCTACCAGGTATTGACCAAAAAGGACGTCGATGAGCAAACTCATCCTGACACCCTACTGAGCCTGTCAGTGACAATATCCGTACAGTCCGGTCCGTTCGTCTATGAGCATCGCATGGCGGGCCTAGGGGGTTGGTAAAAGTCAGACCCCCAAAAGCGGTACAAGTCGTGTCGGAGTGTAGTCCAGAACATTCTGAGATACTACTGGAATACCTACCAGTAAATCTCCTGCCTTGGCTAAGGACTTCGTGTAATGGCTCTCCTAGACACAGCGCGACCTCACCCCCAATACCGGGAGAGACGGACCCCTGTAGATCCGCTCACTGCCTCCATGTGGCTCGGGACTGTACCCAACTAAAACCTGTTTGCACGTCTCCTTTTAGCGTGGTAGGGTAGTAATCAAAGCACAGTAGGAACTCACACGAGACAAATGACGATCTCAGGTCAATGAACTAACCTGTACACATGTCACCAGGGAACTGCTATCTGACGTCAGGTATAAGACCAACTAGCATGTTCCCGGCGAGTCCTGTCCGGTGTACTCATAACCCAATGAGCACCTGTATATATCTTAGGTGAACCAACTGACACCAGTGGCTTGTGAGACCGGCCACCGCCCCTCGTCGGGGTCTCGACTGTATACACTAGTCTACTCTGGAGTATCGATGCCCTGTCTCGAAACTCCCATGACTAGGGACCTTTTAAGGATGTGCTTATAGACTACCAGCTCTCACGTATATGATCGCTCTCATACTGCTGGTAGTCAAGTAAGAATCCTAGGGGCTCTATCAACGTGCAATAGTGATCAGTAAAGTCACCTAAAGCAGTACACGATGATAAAGGTAAACCAGATAGCATACTATCATCTTGAGTAAGACTGTCCTACCGGGATAGGTCCTCCCTCAATCATTGCAATCACGTGCCTGCGATCCAATAATTGACTCTGAGGGCACTATCTCCAACAATCTCCCACTTGCACTCAAGGCTAATTATTGCAATGTCCATACTCACAGCCCGCGTGATACCGAACACCCAACTCCTCTACTAGTCAGTCTCACAAAACCCGTTTGCGAAACTATTGTGTTCGAGAAATAGCCTCAGTGAGTGGATCCGCTTTGATGTTTCTTTCTATGTTTCTCTATATCTCAAGTTCGCGGAGAAACCCATCTCCCGAAATGAGCAATACCTGTCTTAGAATGTGTCTGGATGTTTGATGGGACCTAGTTCATAAATGAACTCCAAATCCAAACTTCTTAGACTGTATCGACAACTGAAATTAATCAGTATCCCGCGTAATACCTCCCTCAGTGTCCGCTTGGATCACCTGTCCAAAACACTGCCCCTCGTCAGAGGGAAAACTATAACTCTGACGGCCACCCTGTCGTCCAGATCACCTTGGAAGCCTGGAATGATAACTGTCTCCTGAATGAGGCTGTCGTTATCATATCCCTAGAACATGCACTTATATTCTAAAGCTGCTTCCGATTGTTTCTCCAGGATTGGATCAATATCAATTTATTGCATCTACTGCAAGAACAACATCTGGTGTGGTACTTGACATCTCATGATTGACTCAATTGCCTAAGCAAGTGATCTGCCAATCATGCACATCCCTCTCCACTTTAGTCTGTAAGACACCTTTAGAGAGGGTGACTCCATCACCTGCAGGTACACTACCGTGCATGGAGTCGTCCATTCTAAAACACCTGTAGAATGCTGTCTAAGTACCCAGATTGGGAAACTACCCAAATCTAGATCTAAAACCATAGATCTAGTAACCAGAATGTCCGATTTAATATCTATATCCTTATGTGGAGAAACCACTGTGTGACAACCAAAGTATAACCGATCGTAGTATAGGAATTTCACTTCCTACTCTGTGTATGTCATCCAAATACCAGGACATCACACCCTACTACCTTCTTAACAGATCCATCCCCTATTCTGATGAAGTCAAACCTATGACTGTCGCATCAGAAATAGATGATCTATCTCCGCTACATCTGCTTTAGTCTATAAATAGACATAAGCCACCTGTCCACCATGCTTCCGCTGCTCCCACTGACTACGACAACCCTCTGGCAGAGTCATATACACGTACACTTCTAAAGTTAGTTTAGAACAACGCTATACTCACCCTCCTGCCGGGTCTCACAGCCTGGAACAACAGCAATGGCAAGTCTGGGTAAACAAGAACCTCCCTGTCACCGTCCTTGAGGCTACCGGAGTACCTCTCGGGTGCCTGAGGTTACCCACCGTATCTGCGGAGTGGCCAATGGAATGTCAAACTAGATTGAATCTTTAGGTTCTTATCAAATCTTCAGTAATCGTTTGCGGTTCTGGAATCACTTCCAGTTCTACCATACTCCCACTACTGTTTTCTGAAAAAATCTATTTTACTTAAAACTGTGGCGAGTCTACAACAATATCACTATTGATCTTCCAGATGGTAGAAAGTCAACCCTCGTCATAGCCTGGGTCAACCCACAAACAGCCATTACAGAAACGTGCCTTGAGTTATCCAGAGTCTGGTTTTAAGCATAAGCCAGACAGCTTCCCGTACCTTAACAATGTTAAAATATGAACTGTTCTATATCCAATATAGAAACAGAGGCACTGATTTAATTGAACCAGATTCAAATCATGCAGCTGCCTCCAGTGCATGTCAACTAAATGGAAGGAGGCCGATCAGCGTTACTCAACTTAGGAATGCTTCCATTTATGAGTAACCTGAAAGAGAAGCAATTTCTCTTAATCATTACTATCAACTGAATACCCTACACAAGTATCTAAATCTTCGATCACCTTGAAGAATCCCGATACTTGCAACATCTGGTTCTCTACTTTACTCTTATACCTATAACTTCTCAAAACTTGGACCCTGTGTTTCTACGAAACACCTGTCTAAGAACTAGAGAAGTCATAAGTAAACCGAATATAGTACGAGGACCATCCCTTCTGTCCTGATGGACACTGGACAATATACAATACTCTGTACAAGTCCCTTGAGTCTAAAAACTCACTCCGTGTGTGTTGTAGGTTGAAAACTGTACTTATGGTTAAGAAAAATTACACCGCTGTTTAATGCTCCTTACCCAACCATCAACTGATATAGGTAAATGTCATCGATATAATTTCAAAAAAGTATATCTCACTCTATAAAAATAGACGTACAGATATATCAATTTGAAATTGGTGCATTATGACGGATATTCAAAACCAAATATTCGCCGTCCGGCAAACAACCCAGGTGACTTCCTCAAATATCACCAATTACAACGAATTCCGATATAATGAGGATGATCACCTAATTCCCAATAACTTACTCCCACTCATCATCTGTAAAACCATACAGATGTGAGAATCATACCTGATAAATACATACCCTGGAGTAAGTATCTAATCGGGAAATCAGTTTTCCTTTAACAGTACACAGTGAAACTAAAACATTGAAATGTTTCGTAGGGATATCCTGGTATTCTTAGTAATGCCTCTTCTATTATCCAGATTCACAACTATAACCGTATGTTTCTTTGCCATCTCTCCAAATCCCTTTATATGTCTTTAGTCATTACCTTCTGTACACCCCTTTAGGCCAAATGGTTTTCTTCCTTCCCTACCGTTCGGCACCAGCCTATGGTTTGGAAGAAGACTATCCAATAAGCGTAATGGGTGTACTGTCCCAATCCTAGGGGCACTCGCAATGCGAGAGAAGGTGAAGATAAAAGACACCTGAATAAACCTTATTCCTATTTCTCCTGAACCAGAATCCATCCCCGAACTGGAACAAGTTCCTTTCGAGTTCGTATATAACCATACGATGGAGTATCCAATAAACTATGGATCTTCGTAGTGATACGGAGTGTCCTGGAGAAATACAAAAGTGAAGTGGGAGTGGTAATGAAATACTTGGTTTGGTCGTGAATAGCAGTCGCAATTTACTTTGTCCTCCTTCTAATCCCTTTCTTTGTCTTTACATAATACCTTCTGTACACCATTGTTAGGCTAATTGGTTTTCTTCATTCCCTACCGGTCAGCACCAGCCTATGGTTTGGAAGAAGACTATCCAATTTGCGTAATAGGTGTACTATCCCCTAATCTAAGGGGTACTCGCAACCTGAGAGAAGGTAGAAGGAAAAGACAACTGAATAGTCCTATTCGTTTTCTCCAGAACCGGAAACCATCCTCGAATAAATTCCTTCGAGTTCGTATATAACCATACGATGGTTTTGTCCAATGGAAGTGGACGTTCGTAGTAATACGGGGTGTCCTGGAGAAAAGGGTAAAAGTAGGAGTGGCAATGAGGTACGCAACTCTGACAATCCAAAAGCCAGTCTTATAAGAAGGTTCGGTCAATTTGGTCACTGAGTCATAGTCTAGGGTCGGGTCAATGGTCGCTGCCAAAGAGAGAGAGAAAAGAAACACTCAGCGTGCACTCTAACCTAGATCAGAATGATCACCAATTTATCTAATCTGGAAACCTCCCACTGTAACGTCAAATTCTTCTCCAAACCTGAAAGAAGAATTAGTCGGGATCACCCGAGGTGTAAACCAACTCATCAGTGGGAATCGGGATCCAACTATCATTGCATGATAATGTAACGGAATCCGCTCACGTTATCACACTCCAGAAGGTATGCGCATATCTGGCAAGTTTCAGTTTCTTTTGAAACTCCCGATGTGATTTTTGCCCCATGCTTTTATGACCTCGACTTTGGCCAACAAATCATAAGTCACATGTCAAGTTCTACCCGTCATTCTCCAGGTTAATTTGAGCCCACCCGCACAAGCCATTGACTTTGGCCAACAAGGCTATACGGCTGCCCCAAACCAACGCATCTATCTATGCTGCACATGAATACCCAATAGCTACCAATCACTATGCCTTGAGTTTGGCCAACAAACATAGCTTGAATACTTATTGACTATTCATGTGAAACGACGGAGGGCTACGAATGGTTTCTGGCGAAAACCTTTAACGTAATGAACTTGATATCATTGAGAGAACCGGATAGCTTTTAAAAATATAGTGACGAAAACCTTTGCTAAAGAGGTCACTCCCGGTGAAGGGATCTCGGCTCTTTCCCCGTAGAATGAGGTGCAGGATATTCCAACTGAATACCACGATGCAAAGCAAAAGTAATCGGCTATAGTGAAGTTATTGCCCTGACGCAAACTTTTGTCCAAGGGGTCACTCCCGGTGAAGGGATCTCGGCCCTTGCCTCGTCGACTGAGGAGCAGGATATTCCAACTGAATACCACTGTCCAAAACAAAAGTGAACGTCCTTGCAATAACAACTTTTTGAAAAAATGTTCCAACAACATCAGATTAGGTTTGTTTAACTTGCATTGATCCGAATCAACGCAGTCCCATCAATTGATCACACCAATAAAGAACGAAAATAATGACGTATGTATATGCCATCCGCATTCGTCACTGGGGCCCGTCATTACCCGTTAGGTTAGTTAACTAACGACAGAGCGGGGACTGGACTAGCGCGGATGCAAAACATATACAACATCTACTAGTATATATATCAATATATAATATTTCGCTCAAGGCGTGATAAAATACAACATCACAGAAATGTAATAAGCATCACAAAACAATACAGATATCTGGGATCCCCGGGTTTCACAGAGCCGCTACTGAAACCCGACGTTCTTCTGGTCGTGTGAATAGCCTGTGCAATGAAATCCTAGACCCCTACGGGCGTGGCAAGTTACCCGCCAAAACCTGAAGCGAGGCAGCCCCCTTCAACAACGTGAATGGACCACCCAGCACTTCACGGTATCCGGTAACTTGGGCACCCCTGCTGGGTCAACCTGTACCCCCTACGAGTGCGGCGAATAGCCCGCCAATTCTAGAGTAAAGCCCCCTCCGTCTCAATGCCATGAGATGCAGGCTCGTTGCCCTCTAGAATCCGGCTATCCGTGCACCCCACCTTGGGGTAATCCTAGTACAGAAAGTAAAATATACATACAACGGGTACATCGACCTCGACCCGGTCGTGCCCCAAAAGAATAATACAAACAGGCAGTGACGGCAGTCCACATGTCGGACGCTCGCCCCGCAATATCAAATGTACATATAAAACAAAACTGTACTACCACTGCAACCAGGCTATCCCCACGACCGATCCGCAACATCACAGCACAACACAGAATATCAACGTGAATGTCACGTTCGCAAATCCGTCTAACCGGGCTATAGCAGTTAGACAGGATTTACCGATCAAATGACATTCACGGTAGCAGATATAATGTAAATACTGTGAACTAACATGTTTAAAATATTCGATCGATCAAATTTTACCAAGTGGGCCCCAAACACTACTGTAGCACTTAAAAAAAACTGGGCCCAAACAGAATATACCAAAAACCCCATTTTCTACTCAGAAGCCCACTGCAAAATTTTGGTCCAATGAACAGTTACAACGGCGGCGGAACCGCGGCCAAAATAGGGTTCAGGCCGCGGTTCCGCGGTGTTCCTAAGGAATTAAGTCACCAAATTTTCGCAGTGACCTTACAACACCCTAACAGATATTCTGCAGTGCACTGAAAAATTTTTGGAGCCAAAAATAAATCGACAGAAACTGTGCTTTTAGATATCGGGTTTTCGGATAAATGTTCGATCGAAGTTTTAAACACATTAGACCAAGCTAGACTAGCTTAATGGCGTCGCTCTGATACCAGTATAAGTGCACGGCGACGTCCCGGCCGTCAAACCGAGGCCAAAATGCGGAAACGATAATTTACTTTAACTTTTGAACCGGCACCACCGCGCACTAAAAACCCGGATCGGGCCATTAATCTAATCCTGGCTAACAAGAGAAGGGGTAGAGAGATATACCGAGTGATCCGTGTCTTTCGGTTTTCTCGTCGTCGTCCCGATCTCCCCGCGGAATCTCCAGTCTTCATCTCCTCGCCGGAAGGGCACCACATCGCCGAGTTCTTTTACGGGCTCCCACCTCTGGACCGAGGCAACTCGGGCACGAAGTTGGCGAGCCGACGTGCCCAAGATTAGCCGTAGAATACGTGTAGTGCTCTATGTCTTATTTGGGGTTACTAGAAGTTGCCTTTTGGTGAAGGTATGAGATATGAACTTTTGGAGGAGGAGCTATATGATTTTACAAAGCCAAATGAGAGTAATTCCCCCACCCAAAAATTGGGACAACCCCATTTAAGTGTGGCCGGCCATGCTCCATAGAGAGGAGAGAATGAGAGAGGGAGTCTTCCAAAATGTTGTGAAGGGAGAGTGGGAAATAATGCAAGAGAGAGAAAAAGTGATGATGAGGAATTATCATCACAACCACATCCACGCTCATCAACAACCATCATCAAAACCATGTCACCACAAAAGTCAAGCTATGATGGAGTGAAGAAGTCAAATGAAAGAACAATCATCATGAAGCAACAATATGCAAAGACCACCCTCTACAATGCTAATTTGCACAATTGCAAATAAGCCCTCCTCCACCAATTTTCAGCCAATGAAAGATACAAAGAAAAATGGCCGAAACGGAAAGCAAACTGGCAACCAAAAAAACTGATCCCGTAATAAATTACAGGAAAACCCCGCTACTGTATATACATACCCGCATTTGTATTCCGACCGAATACAAATGCAATGAGACAAAATCTACACTGCACAATACTAGGATCCGGCTTAAACCAAAGCCCGCTAGTATTTACCGTCCGATCATGATCCGTGCAATACCGCACGTATCTGATCGAACCCTGCTATATCTCCATACGGCCTCTACAGCGTTTCGCCCGAAACTTGAGAAACTGGTCTGTGGGGGACTCTAAAAACTCGTCAATACTTTGGTTGTGGATTTAACCACTAGCACGTCAGAGGTATTAGCCTATACGTAACGGGCTACCAGGTATTGACCAAAAGGGACGTCGATGAGCAAACTCATCCTGACACCCTACTGAGCCTGTCAGTGACAATATCCGTACAGTCCGGTCCGTTCGTCTATGAGCATCGCATGGCGGGCCTAGGGGGTTGGTAAAAGTCAGACCCCCAAAAGCGGTACAAGTCGTGTCGGAGTGTAGCCGAGAACAGCCTGAGATACTACTGGAATACCTACTAGTAAATCTCCTGCCTTGGCCAAGGACTTCATGTAATGGCTCTCCTAGACACAGCGCGACCTCACCCCCAATACCGGGAGAGACGAACCCCTGCAGATCCGCTCACTGCCTCCATATGGCTCGGGACTGTACCCAACTAAAACCTGTTTGCACGTCTCCTTTGAGCGTGGTAGGGTAGTAATCAAAGCATAGTGGGAACTCACACGAGACAAATGACGATCTCAGGTCGATGAACTAACCTGTACACATGTCACCAGGGAACTGCTATCTGACGTCAGGTATAAGACCAACTAGCATGTTCCCGGCGAGTCCTGTCCGGTGTACTCATAACCCAATGAGCACCTGTATATATCTTAGGTGAACCAACTGACACCAGTGGCTTGTGAGACCGGCCACCGCCCCTCGTCGGGGTCTGACTGTATACACTAGTCTACTCTGGAGTATCGATGCCCTGTATCGAAACTCCCACGACTAGAGACCTTTTAAGGATGTGCTTATAGACTACCAGCTCCCACGTATATGATCGCCCTCATACTGCTGGTAGTCAAGAAAGAATCCTAAGGGCTCTATCAACGTACAATAGTGATCAGTAAAGTCACCTAAAGCAGTACACGATGATAAAGGTAAACCAGATAGCATACTATCATCTTGAGTAAGACTGTCCTACCGGGATAGGTCCCCCCTCAATCATTGCAATCATGTGCCTGTGATCCAATAATTGACTCTGAGGGCACTGTCTCCAACACGGGCGACCTCCCTTTTCCCGGCATTCACCTCGCCCTCGAGGGCGGCGATCCTCGCCGACATCGCCTCCTGTTCCCGTCTGGAGCTCTCTTGCAACGCGGCGAGCTGGCCCGCGGCCTCCACCGCCGGTGCTACCATCTCGGTCTCCTTGCGAAAGACGAGGGCCACGTGCTGGAGAGTCTGGGAGGGCATAAGAAGGAGAAGGATCAGAAAATATGAAGGAAAACACTAAATCTCACCGCGCACTGGGGGCTTACCTACACGGCTTCCTGGGCGATCGACGCCAGCTGAGCCTTGAGGGTTCCCCCGGGAACCCGACCCCCGGCCGAGGTCTCTATCTCTTGGAGGAGGCTGTCTGTGACCGACAGCCCGGACGACACCATGAACCGGAGCCCCCCTTCTTCCACCACGGTCGGCGAAGACCGGCCCCGGGAGGGTCTCCGGGAACTCCTCTTGAGCATCTCCGTGGGGGAGCCGATCTCCTCTTCCGAGGCCGTGTCCTCCAAGATCAGGGCCCGCTTCCGGCCCGACACTCTGCTGGGGCCCGGGGCGGGATCCACCGCCGAGCATCCTCGGGGCACCGCCACCGGGGCGGTAGGAGTGGGGGCAGTCTGCGCCCGGGAAGAGCTGGCGCCCCTAGCCCTAGCAGGCTGCCTCGGTTGGCGCATAGCATCTCGGAGAACGCCGAAGTCTATGGATCCTGCACAAAACGAACACCCCACCTATCAGCAACGCGAGTAAAACATAAACCCATAAAGCAAGCCTAACTTACCAACGAACTCGACGGGGCTAAGCCCGACCCAGCTCAAAACTCTCTCGGACAGCAGCACGTCGTATCTAGGGATGGGTTCCCACGACGCCACTCTCACCGCGGCGGGATCGTCGGACAGGTTCCCCGGCAGACTCTTCTCCCTCGACCACTTGGTGGGCACCGGCCAGTCCTCGCCCTCGGGAGGGGAGACGAAGAAAAATTTCTTCTTCCAGTCATGGATGGAGGAGGGCGAGGCCACAACCCCCGTCCCGGCGGCGACCCCGGGCCGCTTCCTAAAAGTAAAATATACCCACCTCGGGTCGCCAGCTCGACCGCCGGGGTGACTCTTAAAAGCAAGGAAGGAATCAAGAAGGGAAAGGCTGAAAGGAATCGCTTGCAGCTTCAGGCGGATCAGGAACCCAACGAGGATCCTCCACGCGTTCGGCACCAACTGGCCAGGAGCCAAGCCGAAGAAATGCAGAGCGGTGACGACCTCAGGAGAGAAGGGCAAGCTCATTCCGTCCCAAAAAACTTCCAAATACAGGACAATCTCCCTGCCCCATACCTGGTCGGCCCTCTCTCCTTCCTTAGCCAGACGAAGCGTGTAGCGCGGGGGAATGTGGAAGCGAGCTCGAGCATTGGCGAGCTCGTCCCCATGCCTCACCCAGCACGGGGTGCTGGGGGCTACATCTACCGCCTCCTCCCTGGAGGCGGCCCCCGCCTCACGGCCTCGGGGAGAGGGCCCATCCCCTGCTCCCCGAGGAGACTCGGACACATCTAAAGGAACCCTATCATATACTCCTACGACATGTACTGATTCTACAGGGGAAGACATCTAACCTGGGAAGGAAACTCTTCAAAGGTTGGGAACAAGAGAAGGGAGACGAGCGCCGAGCAGCTGGGGCTTGAGAATGAGGAATATGAGAGAGTAAGGGCCCTAGGGCGGAACCCACCCGTATTTATTACCGCATACGGCCTCATCCAATGGCGCCCATCGTCTCCCGCCAAAACGGCTTCTCGCGCCCAGCGGCTCCGATCGCTCCACGTGGCAGCCCGGCGATTGGCCGCGTCCCGTCAGACGCCGCAGACCTGCGCACGTCACATCAGTCAGTTGGTGCTCGACACGTGGACCGTCGTTTCGACTGCAGAGTGCACGAAGCGGCGCACCCTCCTTAAATGCAAAGATCTCGCCGCGATTCGCTAGCGGAAAAGACAACCGACGGCTCGGGGACTCATCCCGGCATAACCCTGAGAAGGAGCTCACCTCGGGGGGCCCGGCAGTCCACTCCTGATCCGACCCGCTAGCTGGACGGGGCAAAGAGTGGGGGGCTAATGATGACGCTCAATATTGGTGACCTCCAAGATCAGGACACGTGGCGGATGACGTGTCCCAAGACTCAGAAGAAAGGGCCCACGGGGGCCGACCAGGTCCCCTGTGCCCGACCTGCAAGCGCAAACTGGCCCCCCTCGGGCCCCCCTGCAAGTCAGCCTCCTCGGCCATTCAGCTCGCCTCGAGCCACCATAGGACCAAGACTCCTTGACCTTCCCGCTCATCCTGAGCTCCCTGCCGAGGCCGTCCTCCTCGGTCCTCCGACCAACTCCACCACTCACAGGCGTAACCGCCGCTCCGCGAATCTCGCTATGCGCGGATTCTCCGCCCGCAACATCCCGTGTTCCACGCCATCACGATCCCCATTAATGGGCGATCCGCTCTCTACGCGGGCGTGACATCGGGAGCGTAACCGCCGGCGAGATTCTCGCGCCTGCTGCTGCGTGCCGCCACCGTTATATAAACCCCCATCACAGAGGGGTCAAGTAAGCCATTTTTTACACTTACGCCGTTACTCTGCTCGGATCTTGTCATTAACTTGAGCGTCAGAGGGTCCTCGGTGGTACCAAAACACCCCGGGACTTCTTTGCAGGTATACGGCGGCAGCCTTCTCATCCCACCTTATCCTCTCAAAACCCATTGAGACCCACACGCAACGAAGGACAATCAATCCAGTTCACTTCGAGATCAACGGAAGGCAACATCTGACGGAGGCTCGAAAAGGAGCCCCATCAGTCTGAGACAGTGAAATGGTCAATATACCAAGTTATCACCTAATCAAGAACGAAGATTTCACATTATATATATATATATATATATATATATATATATATATATATATATATATATATATGCGTGTGTGTGTGGGCGCGCGCAACTTTAATTCTTTCATCTGTTGTGAGCCTTATGCATATCATTTCATCATAAATGGCCTCAACTATAAACATTAGTGAAATGTTAAGAAATATAAAAGTTGAAAAATGGAGATATTAATTACAATTCCTTATCTAACGATCCCCATCAACCCAAATACTTGATGATCTCCAATGAATGTTCGCACCTGTTGATCTCTAATTATAACCCGAGGAAATGCATGCAGTAACTTATCATAGCTCACAGGGGATCAATATATTATGAAATGATAGATGAATTGTTTGTTTTAAGCTTCATCATCTGCATTCATCACTAATCTGGGTGTATTTTATTTTTATTTTTCCGGATATGATCCGACTACGTAGTGCTTGGTGAATGCTTTTTATGATGCCAAGAATCAAATAAGTTATGATTTCTTTCAATAATTCAATACTCATCATGCTCCATACCAGGATATAATTAATGAAGGCCAATTACTTTCTGTAGATGTAGATTTAGATTTTGTGTACCTTTCTGTATCCCCCCCCCACCCCCCCACCCACCCACACACCCCAAATATCCAATGCTTCATTTGTATCTGAAGTTGCCAACAGTGAGCTGAAATAGATAGCACCCAATGAAAACAAATACCAAGTTGTAGCGTGGTCATGATAGCGAACCAACACATTACATGATTAAAGCCCTTGTTTAGCATTAGATGGAGACTGCCACTGAACCCTATGGCCTTTTTCCTTTCATTTCTTTTCCCTCCTTTGTGATCACAGATTCCATCAAATCTCACTTATTTGTGTTCCCACAAGTTAATCTTGTCCTCGTCTCTCAGTTGCCATGCTTTATGCTAGACTCTATTTCTCAAATGTACTTCTTGTCGTTGTGGCTAATGGTAACCACACTACAAAAATGTACATGTATATTAGGACACGAAGGGTTTGATTGTAAATCTTGCTGGAATTCATGTGTAGCATTGGAGCCCTTTATGCTAGTATCCGATGAATCTTGCTTAGATATGGCCTTTTAATTTGTGATGAAGAAAGATGTACGACATAGGGACGGATCACTTTCCATCAAAATATCCTCCTCTTAGTCCAGCTAGTCTTTTGTTATTCTTCTAGCATTATATTATTCTCCTCATCTAAGTTTTTTTCCATCAAAATGGGATCGTCTCCGAAGTAGACATATTTGACAAAGTTGTACTATTGACTGCCAACACAAGTATGGAATTCATGGCCAAGGAAACATGTAAGAGGGGCTGACATAATTGTTATCGACGAGTTATTTAGTGTCTTCTAAATTTTTCATGCTTTGGGAAATATCTGTAGGATAAAAATAATATTTAGCGTCTTCTAAATTTTTCGTCCTTGTTTTCCCCAAAGTTTCACCTTTTGATGGCCTGTTAGTGATCAAACTTTCTTATTCGAGTCGTCGTGCCTCTGCGATGAATGAGCAGGTGTTGCACAAAAATCTGGGAGCAGCTATGGCACTAGCTACCAAGATGCCATGATGCCGCTTCCATCGATAAAGTGGCTCCTAGTCTCACATTAATTAGTCGCTAAAGGGTCTTTTGGGAGTTTCATATATGCTCCGAAATCCTAGCTATATTAGTCTTATTCTCAAGTGATTGCTTTTGCTATTATTATTACTTGTTATTAGTTATATAACTGGCTTTATTTTGTGAGATGAAGAATTTATGCTCCCATATGCAATGACAACATGCAGAAAAGCAAGCAGGTTATTTAAACTTATCTCTTGCATGTGATCTCATGACAGTTGAAGGTTATTATGTACCTGACTTTTTTGAGGGAACCTTTGTAGTGTTTGTATGATTAGAAATAAGTTGGTATTTAGATGATAAACAACTAGTGATAAAATTCATTAAAGCGAGGCCTTATCAGTTTTCTCAGAAGAATTGAATTTTTGTTCTCATATACTAAATTATGTGTATGTATTGAATGATTCAGGTCTTCTATTCTGATGTACAAATTAAATGGAGGAATAACCTTGTGCTTTTAGAATATTAAGTCATGCATGTCCCTTTTGTTATATGCTTATGCTCCTTATATTTTTGCAACCTTGTTGTGACTCTTAAATGAATGATGATACAGATATATTATATTTTTTATAGTTACCTCTGCTTTCATAACCCATTGCATCCCTTTGTTGTTTTACGAAGTAAAGATATGGTTGTGGTGAGCTGGATTTGAACTCTTGACCTTTGACGATACTATTTGGTTGATCATAAATCATTATATTCTTGTTACAGCATTGTTTTTATTTCCTTTGTGCATGTTTGCACACGCAGTTGATTAAAAGAAAATTAAAAGAATTAAGCCAAGAATATTTCAATCTTCTTTTATAAGTAAACATTATAAACTTCATGTCCTACACGCCAGTTACAACATTATCGAATTATAGGTCTCCTTTTCCCTTTAAGGCTTATGTAGATTAGGTCAGGTGCCATGATTTGCTTCATAAACATATTGGATTTTGGTTAAGTATGATCATTTTAGGTGTTTGAGAGTATATCACCTTTGGCTACAACTTGTTCATTGTTTCCATGCTTTCATTTTTTCCTTAGTAAACTAATAAGATGCTTTCCTTTTTTCTAGATGGAAAGAAAGTTCAAAAAGAGGAGAAGATAATATATTTTAGAGATAATTGGAAAATTAGTTGGCTGATGACTTAGAAAAGACACTCAACAGGAATGAGAAGGGACATATATAGTGATGGTGATGATGTTGATGATCATATGTTGCTCTATTTGTCATGGAAAATGACCGCATGCATTAGAAGCTAGGATGCACATATATTGGAGAGGACAAGAGAATATAAAGGAAAACACACTTAACTTATTATCCGGGTTTTAGAAAACTTAGATAGCATTGGAGTTTTCTAAACTCGAATTTATATATGCCGATAATGACACTTGTAATACATGCACGTTGAGCAAATAATTCTCACCAACTAAAAATAGTATGATTTTTGTTGCATTGTTGCTAGCATGACATTTGAGACCTGAGAAATCCAGGTCCAATTGACTTGACTTGGACTGTGGTACCCCTATCAAATCTTGGTCCTCTTGATGTTTACTTAATGCTCCATTAAATCTCTCATTTTCTCTGCATTATCATTAAATACGCTGTAACAATCTCGTAAAGGAATCTAGTTGCCTTCTTTCATTCCTAGTGAGATAATGAAACTAGTGGCTATTCATTTTGATATGTAATTTCATTTTTGTCCAGTGTCAAACATGTTTCAAAGTCTTATTCCCTTCCATGTAATAGACAGTATGAATTTATATATGCCGATAATAGATAACACCAACATAAATCACAGAAGGAATTATTCAGTGTGCTGGGACAGGGGGTGAAAGAGAGGAGGGGCCGGGGGGTTCGGGCAGCGTGTGAGACCCACACTTCTATTTCTTCTCTCTCTTATCTGGGTGTATACGGCCGGCACATGGAATAATTTTTCCAATCACAGGGCAAACCCCTGTCAAGAATGCCATTACCTTGTGCCAGTTCGTGTGAGCGGTGTGAAACCATGGTTTTATAACCAAACCATATTTTGGGGTGTGTTTGGGGGAGCGGGGTGAAACCATAGTTTTGTAATTATAGGGTGTTTGGGTACGCTAAATTATGGTTTTCTAACCATGGTTGTGAATGTAAATTACCAAAAAGGACATGCATGTATTATAAGTGTATTACTAATATTTTTATTTATTTTAAACATTAATAAATAATATAATAATTTCATAAATATTAATAAACTAATGGGTAAATATAATTTTTTTTAATAAAATTTAATATATTAAAAATGCATATACTCATCTATTTAAAAATATAATATAAAAATACTCAAATTCAAGCATTCAATTTTTATAACAAAAGGGTTGCATACATTTAAAACTAATAATATTCAATGATGATTATGATGAATGAGTTTATCTTTTATAAGATCACGGATTGCAGACATTGAACCTTGTGATGGAGGCAGCGGTGGTTCTCGATATCGTCCAGTACAATTTTTGACTGTTGGCCTTTAGAATTAAAAAAACAAAACTAAAAGATTGGGGGTATCATAATTTTTAAAGCCTAAAGGGCAAAAAAAAACAACTTAAGGGGCTTTCTTTCCCGCCCGCTCATGGGAGCCGTGGGAAAAGCAACCTCTGCGAAGCGTTTCCCACCGCTCATCCCGAACGGGAGAGCGGCGAAACGTTGAACCTTCTAGGTCGTTCAACGATGGGGGAGTGGCAAACGCCGCTCTTCCGAGCGGACCCTTTGTCAGCGTTCAACATCGTAACTACATTTCATCCTAAACCCCATTTCTATTTTTCTCAGTTAGGAACGTGAATAAATTTCTGCATCCTTTTAATTGGTCCACCTTAGCAAAAGGTTGTGTCCTCACTCTCCAACCGGTACCCTCTGCTTGGCTTCCCTGCTATTCTTCCAACTATTAGACAATCCTGCCCATACATCTCAGATCAATTAAACACCAATCAGTGGGCTCCCTGTTTTACATTATTGTGAGCCGTTGGATCTAAATAGTTTGTAATAGCATAGGATAATAATAGCAGGAACTCTCTCTCACACATGCACACACAACTTTTTTTTGTAAGAAAATAAAATAATACTTCATGGAGTCCATTGTTATAAATGTCTGTAACGACCCTGTTTTAATGTACAGAAAATTTGTTTAAAAGTTAATGTACAAATGGAGTATTTGCAATCCTGTGTATGCTATAAATATTTGATTTGCTTTTGAACAACAAGAAAACACTTGTAGCTCGTTGGTAAAACCTTGCATTGTGTGTTTGAATCCCCTCAGCCACATATTATTTTTGCTGATTTTTCTTTTAAACCTTTTGGAAGCCCAAAAGTTTATACGTGCAAAACACGTAAAAATGAAAATTCAGATTAATCAAACACGTGCATTGAGATATATGAAACGACACCAATATGTGGCATCAATCCCATACCCCGACCCCACCAAGCGGCAGGCGAGATTCATCTCTGGGCCGCCGTCGCCGGGCCCCCCGTTCCTAATGCTTCAATTTTTTAACCCTAGCACCCTTTGGCTTACCCCACTACCCCCATACTGTTTGATTACTCTGCAATTATTCAGAGAGTGTAATTTCACTCTTTAATTCTAATTTTAATGCATTTTTAATTCTCTCTTCACTCACAAAACCCTAATTCTATCCTATAAATACCCCCTACACTTTGGTCCTCTTTATTCTGAAATCCATTGCCAAAACTCTCTAAATTTTCCAAGTTCAAAAGTTATACAAGTGGAGTTAGCTAAGGTCAAAGTTCCGGTAACGATTCGGGACAAATCCGGCAACTCCACGACACCTTTGAAATATTCCTCTACCCCCCTCTATAATCAATCAGTAAGTTCTCTCTCCACTTCTCCATTTCTAATCTAAAACAAGCTCTTTTCAAAACTCGTCGGAAGCGGAGTTATTCCAACTTCCGATTCTCTTTTCTTTAAAAATTCAAATTTTCTTAAACAACAAATTTACCGTCTTTTCATATATTGTTTAGAAAACATAAAACAACAATTTGATCAAGTTTCAATTCAAAATTTAATGTTAAACAAATTTTATTTCACTTTTTCGGTAAAATACCATCAAATTTACATACGACATTATTTTATCGTTTTGTTCATATTACCTTTAGAAAACTCACGAGGTAATGACCTACCTCATCACAACACTCATTTTGACATAGCACGATGGCTTTTGTAACAATTTTTGTGGGACAAAACACAATTTACATTAAAATACCTTAAACAATCAAAACCTGTATTCTTTAAATTGTTTTAATTAATTCCTTACAAATAAGCCTCTACAACCCATTTTGGAGAACCCGATCGGGATGGTGCGGGTTATCGCACGCCATCAGGACCAGTAGAGCGAGATGCAGACCTCCTCACGGAGCATTCGATTTCGATGGAATTTTTATTACAATTTCTAAGAAAACGTGATTTCTATTAATAAATAAATTCTATTTTTTATAATTATATACATACATACATACATATATATATATATATATATATATATATATATATTATCAAAATATCTATTTTAAATATATAATATATTCAATGTTTTCTAATCAAAAGAAAAGAATCACAAAAGATCATGAAAATACCATCACATTCAATACAAATCAAATTACAAGAAAATACTATATACTATTCAAAGTTAGGTTTATATCCACTAGAATATTTCATTTTATAAAAATTACAACTATGAAAACCCTAAAAACGATAAATAAATATTTGAGGTTTATTTTGAAAATATATCAAAACTATCTTTCTAATAAAACCCCCTCAAGTTATATTAATTTACAATAAAGACCCTAGTAAACATAGGTTTAAGCGGGACCAGTTCTCTTGAGCCTCAGAGAGCCGGAGAATATGGGTGCTTGCCTATCTAAGGTAGACAAACTAAAAACGGTGTTATCAATACGGTAATTGTCTTGGAAAAAGACACAAATCCTGCCGTCCATGTGCAGCAGTTACCGATAACTCCAAAACTAATTCAGGACTTCAATTCTATTTAAGTGTCTGACTCAGACAGAGTCTCAGTCTAATCTGAATCAATCAATCTATCCTTGAATATAATTCAAGTATAATTCCAATTCAACATGAACCGTTTATATTGGCTATAGTCCTCTCAAGGCAATTATCATAGTCGCAGGCAGGTGATTATGATGATTGAGGGGGGACCTATACCAGTAGAACAGTCTTATTCGAGATGATAGTATGCTATCTGGTTTGTCTTTATCATCATGTATCTTCTTTAGATGGCTTTACTGATCACTATTACATGTTGATAGAGCCCATATGATTCTTGCTTGACTACCAGCATTATGATGGCGATCATATACATGGGAGCTGGGTGGTCTATAGGCACATCCTTAAATGTCCCTAGTCGTGGGAGTTTCGAGACTGGGTATCGATACTCCAGAGTAGACTAGTGTATACTGATCGAGACCCCGACGAGGGGCGGTGGCCGGTCTCACAAGCCATTGGTGTTAGTTTGTTCACCTAAGATGTATACAGGTGCTCATTGGGTTATGAGTACATCGGACGGATTCGCTGGGAACATGCTTGTTGGTATTATACCTATTGTCAGATAGCAGTTCCCAAGCGACATGTGTACATGTTAGTCTATCGACCTGAGATCGTCATTTGTCTCGTGTGAGTTCCTACTGTGCTTTGATTACTACGCTACCACGGCTCAAAGGAGTCGTGCAAACAGGTTTTAGTTGGGTACGGTCCCGAACCACATGGAGGCAGCGAGCGGATCATCGGGGGATTCGTTTATCCCGGTATTGGGGGTTGATGTCGCGGTTGTGCACGGGTGGCCATCACCAGAAATCCTTGGCCAAGGTAGTCGAGAATTACTGATCTAGGATCGGTAGTTTCTCAGGTGGTGATGGGCTTCATACTGACACTAAATTTCGTGTTATTAGGGGTCCGACTTTATCCGCCCCCTAGACTCGATATGCGATACTTATAGACGAACGGACCGTGGCGAATGCGGATGGCATATACGCACATTATATTTTCGTTCTTTTCTGGTGTGATTAATTGATGGGACTGGGTTGATTCTGATCAATGCAAGGAAAACAAACTTATTTGATGTTGTTGGGACAAATTTTCAAAAGCTGTTATTACAAGGACGTTTTCTTTTATTTTGCACAGCGATATTCGGTTATGAATATCCAACACCTCATTTGACAAGACAAGAGCCGAGATCCCTTTACTGGGAGTGACCTCTTGGGCAGAAGTTTGCGTCAGAGTAATTACTTCACTATAGTCGATTACTTTTTGCTTTGCATCGTGATATTCAGTTAGGAATATCCTGCACCTCATTCGACGAGGAAAGAGCCGAGATCGCTTCACCGGGAGTGACCTTTTTAGCAGAAGTTTTCACCACTATATATTTGTAAAGCTATCCGGTTCCTTCAACGATATCAAGTTCATTACGTTAAAGGTTTTTCACCAAAAACCATTCTTAGCCCTCCGTCATTTCCGACGGGTAGCACTTAGTATTCATGCTATGTTTGTTGGTCTTCGTCAAGGCATAGTGTATGGTAGTTATTTGTTACTTTTCTGTTGCATAGATAGATGCGTTGGTTTGGGACAGTCGTACTACTATGTTGGCCTTTGTCAAAGGTATGTACGGGCGGGGTCAAATTAACCTAGACAATGACGGGTAGAACTTGACATGTGACTTATGATATGTTGGCCTTCGTTAAGGTCATAAGAGCATGAGGAAGAAATCACATCGGGAGTTTCAAAAATACAGGAAACTTGCCAGGCATACGCATACCTTCTGGAGTGTGATAACTTGAGTGGATTCCATCAGCTTATCATGCGATGATAATTGGATTCCGATTCCCACTGATGAGTTAGTTTACTCCTCGGGTGATTTTAGATGATCCCGACTAATTCTTCTTTTGGGTTTGGAGGAGAATTTGAGGATATAGTGGGAGACATCCTGATTAGATAAAGTGATTAACCATTCTGATCTAGGTTAGAGTACACGCTGAGTGTTTCTTTTCTTTCTCTCTTTGGAAGCGGCCATGGCCCGACCCTAGACTAAAACTCATGAACCAAGTTAACCGAACGTTCTTAAAACATACTGGCTTTTGGATTGTCAGAGTTTCATGCTTCATTGTCACTCCTACTTTTACCTTTTGCTTTTCTCCGGAACATTCCGTATCACTACGAAATCCACAGTTGTTGGATATGACCATCGTATAGTTACATACGAACTCGAAGAAACTTGTTTCAGATACGAGGATGGTTTCCGATTCTGGAGAAATTGAATATGACTATTCAGTTGTCTTTTCCTTTTACCTTCTCTCAGGTTGTGAGGGCTCCTAGGATTAGGAGAGGGTACACCTATTGCGCTTATTGAATAGTCTTCTTCCAAACCATAGGCAGGTGCCGAAAGGTGGGGAAGGAAGAAAACCAATTAGCCTAAGTGAGATGTACAAAAGGTAATAAGTAAAGACAAATAAAGGGATTAGAAAGAAGGCAAAGTAAATTGCGACTGCTATCATTCATGACCAAACCGCTTATATCATCGCCACTCCTACTTCAGCTTTGCATTTCTCTAGAACACCCCGTATCACTACGAAAATCTACATTTATTGGATAATCCATCATATAGTTACATACGAACTCAAAGGAACTTTTTCCAATTCGAGAATGGATTCTGGTTCAGGAGAAATAGAATAAGGATTTTTCAGTTGTCTTTTCCCTTTATCTTCTCTCAGGTTGCGAGGGCTCCTAAGATTAAGAGGGTACACCTATTACGCTTATTGGATAGTCTTCTTCTAAACCTTAGGCTGGTGCCAAAAGATAGGGAAGGAAGAAAACCATTTAGCCTAAGTACGGTGTACAGAAGGTAATAAGTAAAGACAAATAAAGGGATTGGAGAGATGACAATGAAATATACGGTTACAGTCATGAACTTGGATAGTGGAAGATGCATTACTAGGAATACCCGGATACTCCTTCGAAACATTTTCATGTTTCAGTTTCACTGTGAGTTGTTAATTGAAAACTGATTTCCTAATTAGATTCTTACTCCACGGTATGTATTTACCAGGTTTGATTCTCACATCTGTATGGTATTACAGATGATGAGTGGGAGTAAGATATTGGGAATTAGGTGATTATATCCCCATTATATCGGAATTCGTTGTAATTGGTGATATTTGAGAAAATCACTTGGGTTTTTGCCGGACGGCAAATATTTGGTTTTGAATATCCGTAGTTATGCACCAGTTTCAAACTGATATATCTGTACGTTTATTTTATAAAGTGAGATATAACTTTTTGAAATTATGTCTATGACATTTACCTATATCAGTTGATGGTTAGGTAAGAAGCATTCAACAGCGGTGTAATTCTTCTTAACCATAGTACAGTTTTCAACTTACGACGCACAGGGTTTGAGTTATTGAACTCAGGAGATTTATACAAAGTATTGTATGTTGTCTAGTGTCCATTAGGACAAAGGGGTTGGTACTCGTATTATATTATGTTTACTTGTGACTTCTCTAGTTTTTAGACAAGTATTTCATAGAAATAGAAGGTCCAAGTTTTGAGAAGTTATAGGTACAAGAATAAAGTAGAGAACCATGTGTTGCAAGTATCGGGATCTTTCAAGGTGATCGAAAATATAGATACTTGTGTTTGGTATTCAGTTGATAGTAATGGTTTTGAGAACTTGCTTCTCTTTCAGGTTACTCATATCTGGATGCACTCCTAGTTGAGTAATGCTGATCGGCCTCTCTCCATTTAGTTGACATGCACTGGAGACAGCTGCATGATTTGAATCTCGTTCTAATTAAATTAGTGCCTCTGTTTCTATATTGTATATAGAATGGTTCATATCTTAACGATGTTAAGGTATATGGAGTTGTCCGGCTTATGCTTGTAACCAGACTCTGGATAAACTCAAGACACGTTTCAGTAATGGCTGTTTGTGGGTTATCCCGAGCTATGTCGAAGGATAACTTTCTACCATCTGGAAGATCAATAGTGATATTGTTCTTGACTCACCACAGTTTTAGCAAAATGGACTTTTTTCAGAAAACAGTAGTGGGAGTATGGTAGAACTGGAAGTGATTCCAGAACCACAAACGATTACTGATGATTTAATATAACCTAAAAATTCAATTGGTTTTTGACATTCCATTAGCCACTCCGTAGATATGGTGGGTAATCTCAGGCGCCCAAGAGGTACTTCGGTATCCTCAAAGACGGTGACGGGGAGGTTCTTGTTTACCCAGACTTTCCATTACTGCTGTTCTAGACTATGAGACTTGGCAGGAGGATGAGTATAGCGTCGTTCTAAACTATCTTTAGAAGTGCACGCGTATATGACTCTGCCAGAGGGTTGTTATAGTCATCGGGAACATAGTGGATAAGTAGCTTGTGTCTATTTATAGACTGAAGCAAGTGTAGCAGAGATAGATCATCTATTTTTGATGTGATAGTCATAGGCTTTGACTTCATCAGAATAGGAGATGGATCTGTTAAGAAGGTAGTAGGGTGTGATGTCCTGGTATTTGGATGACATGCACTTTATAGGAAGTGAAATTCCTATACTACGATCGGTTATACCGTGGTTGTCACACAATGGTTTCTCCACATTGGATATGGAAATATATCAGGCATTCTGGTAACTAGATCTATGGTTTTAGATATAGATTTGGGTAGTTTCCCAATTTGGGTACTTTGACACTATTCTAAAGGTGTTTTAGAATGGACGACTCCTGGCATAGTGGTTTACCTGCAGGTGATGGAGTCACCCTCTCTAAAGGTGTCTTACAGACTAAAGAGGAGAGGGATGTGCATGATTGGCATATCACTTGCTTAGGCAATTGAGTCAATCATGAGATACCAAGTACCACACCAGATGTTGTTTTTGTACGAGCTGCAATAAGTTTATATTGATCCAATCCTGGAGAAATATTGGGAAGCAGTTTATGAACATAAGTGGATGTTCATGGGATATGGTAACAGCAGCCTCCTTCAGGAGATGGCTATCATTCCAGGCTTCCAAGGTGACCTGGATAACAGAGCGACTATCAGAGTTTTAGTTTTCCCTCTTTTGAGGGGCAGTAGTTTGGACAGGTGGTCCAAGCGGATACTGAGTAAGGCATGGTGCAGGATACTGATTAAATTCAGTGGACAATACAGTCTAAGAAGTTTGCTGGATTTGGAGTTCATTTGTGAACTGGGTCCCATCAGATATCCAGACATATTCTAAGACAGGTATTGCTCATTTCGGGAGATAGATTTCTCCGCGAAGTTGAGATATAGAAAGATACAGAAAGAAACATTGGAGCGGATCTACTCACCGAGACTATTTCTCGAACACAATAATTTCGCAAACGAGCTTTGCGAGACTGATTAGTAGAAGAGTTGGGTGTTCAGTATTACACGGGCTGTGAGTATGCGACACTGCAATAATTAGCCTTAAGTGCAAGTGGGAGATTGTTGGCTATAGTGCCTTCAAGGCAATTATCATAGTCGCAGGCAAGTGATTATGATGATTGAGGGAGGACTTATTCCGGTAGAACAGTCTTACTCGAGATGATAGTATGCTATCTGGTTTGTCTTTATCATCATGTATCTGCTTTAGGTGACTTTACTGATCACTATTACATGTTGATAGAGCCCATAGGATTCTTGCTTGACTACCAGCATTATGATGTCGATCATATACGTCGGAGCTGGGTGGTCTATAGGCACATCCTTAAATGTCCCTAGTCATGGGAGTTTTGAGGCTGGGCATTGATACTCCAGAGTAGACTAGTGTATACTGATCGAGACCCCGACGAGAGGCGGTGGCCGGTCTCACAAGCCATTGGTGTTAGTTTGTTCATCTAAGATGCATACAGGTGCTCATTGGGTTATGAGTACACCGGACGGACTCGCCGGGAATATGCTAGTTGGTATTATACCTATTGTCAGATAGCAGTTTCCAGGTGACATGTGTACAGATTAGTCTATCGACCTGAGATCGTCATTTGTCTCATGTGAGTTCCCACTGTGCTTTGATTACTACCTTACCATGGCTCATAGGAGTCGTGCAAACAGGTTTTAGTTGGGTACAGTCCCGAGCCACATGGAGGCAGTGAGCGGATCATCGGGGGATTTGTCTCTCCCGCTATTGGGGGTTGATGTCGCGGTTGTGCACGGGTGGCCATCACCAGAAATCCTTGGCCTAGGTAGTCAAGAATTACTGATCTAGGATCGGTAGTTTCTCAGGTGGTGATGGGCTTCATACCGACACTAAATGTCGTGTTATTAGGGGTCTGACTTTATCCACCCACTACACTCGATATGCGATACTCATTGACGAACGGACCGGACTGTATGGATATTGTCACTGTCAGGCTCAGTAGGGGTTTCAGGATGAGTTTGCTCGTCGCCTCCCTTTCGCTCATTACCTGGGTAGTCGTTACGTACAGCTAGTGCTGCTGACGTGATTGTGGTTGAACCCACTGCCAGCGTATTGACGAGTCTTTAGAGTCCTACACAGAGGGTTTCCCTACTTCAGGCGAAACGATGTAAAGGCTATATGGTTTTACGGCAGGGTTCGATCACATACGTGTACTTGTGCGCGGATGATGTTCGGACGGATAATACTAGTGGGTTTTAGTTTAAGCCGGATCCTAGTATTATATTTATTGGATTATTTTCGTCTCTTTGTATTCGTATTCTTCGGAATACGGATGCGGGTATATATATACGGTTGAGGGGTATTCTTGTAATTTATTACAAGATTACTTTTAGAATATTACACCTCATCATGGTTTAGATCTTTTTGGATTAAAAGGTTATTGAGGTGTAGGATGAGGTGTTTATTGCATTTTTGTGGCATGGTTAATTAGTGACCCATGGTTACTATTCTACCATGCTTAGGGTTTTTGTTTGTTGTGAGATTATGTTGATTTGAGATATTTTTTGTTGACTAAGATATTTTGTAGACATGGACATTTATGTGATGCCTTCATTATTTCTTATCAAACCCACACAACAAACAAAAAGATAAGCCATTATTCATTTTTTTCTCTTTCTTGAGTTGCTCTCAACACCTCATTCTCATGGTATCTTCTTCTTCCTCTAGCTCCACCCAAACCCTCTCATGAGTTGAGAATTTTTAGGTGTCTTGAGACAAATTAATCCTTCATCACTCTTTACTTCATCTACGGTATCTAGAGTAGCGATCTAGGTGCCCTAGTTGCCTCAGATATGAGGTTGGAGCTCGTTGCATAGACTCTCGGGTGGATCATCTTCGATGGAGGGAGACCGGAGATCAAGCTTGATCAAGGAAGCCCCTAGGAGCTTGGGATGGTAGTTGAAGACCGAAGGACACGGATCTATTCGGTATAACCATTCTAACTCCTTTGCATGTTTTGTTATCTAGGGTTTATGGTTATATCCGGGTAATTGGTTGTGGTAGCGCCAAGTTTTATAAATTTTTGTTCCGCATTTGGTCATGGATTGATGGTCGGGACGCTGCCATAACCCAACAGTTTATACCAGAATTCAATCTATATCAACATGAACATGATTTGACCGAACCATAGATATACATTTGAATGGTCTACATGACTATCCGTCTATATCCTTTCCATTTACATGAACTACTGATATCATGGTTTCGACAAGTCGTACATCTATTAAACAAAACAATATACATCAATACATAATACATTACGGGGTTTTAAAGGGGTAGACTGGTACGGAATGTGTTAGAAGTGGCACGGGACGGCCACTTTAATACACCTAATCTGAATATCCATTGCTGTTGTTCCATGGCTTAACGGTTCCTTGTGCTCCGTATACCTTAGTCCACGGAATAGTTGGACTCCTCTCGTATACATTGGCATATTCTGTACCAAGGTACAAACAACTGCGTTAATAATCAAATATTATACAGTTATATTCTTTCTTATCTGTCTATTCTATTTCTACCTTTCTTTGGGACTTACCAAGCGATTGTTCGCTGACGACATTCCTTCTCTCTTCTTTCTTTGGAATGTTGTCAAGTGGATCCGACTCACTGGAGATAGAGCCCAGTTCAGAGGACTTGGATCAGTTTAGCGAGGACCCCGATCTCTAGACTCTTATATATACTTTGCTTTCATGTTTATGCCATTGTTTATGCATTGCTTTCATTATTGTGTTTACTTTTCAGTTGTATTGTAAAGAAATGTTTAATAAATAAAAGTTGCTGTTCATTTACATTTCATGTCTTCTTGTGTATATTTACATTATATTGCATAGTTACGCGTAGCGTGTTTACTTCCGAGTAATACGTAGCGGGTCAGTCACGTCTCATTACCCGTACACTGGGAAGCGGGGCATGACAATGTCTAAGCTCTATCTGCTAGTTTGACTACCATTTTAGAGTTGAGATAACTGTAGATATCTTGGCTCAAATGTTGATATAAGTGCAGTTATCTCAACTCCAATCTGATTGAAGTTTTGTAAACTCCAATTTTAGACTTTAGGCTTGAAAAACATAGTTTGCATTCCATACCTCCACTTAAAAATAAACTACGGATATCCCAACTCCATATCCAAACAAGGCCTATATATTTATCTTATATATATATATATATATATATATATATATATATATGGGTTGTTTGGTTGCTTGGAAATAAAGCCACATGCAACATTTGTCGTCAAAAATCTTCATCTGTCATGTTTCGTTAGCAACAACGCTGGTTGGGTTTAAATGAGCATTCTTGCAACATTTGTTGCAACCAAAACGATTGCAATAATTGTTGTAAATTCGAAAATGCGTCGGCAATTATTAAAGTTGTCACAAGATTATCATATGCCACGTGAGAATTTTTCCGACATATATTGTGTTTCCTTATGTTTTTAGTCAACCATGTAACAAGCAGATTGAGTTTGGAAATCCAGCAGCAAAAATTGAAAACAATAAATTCGAGTGTTTTCATTTGCAACATCTGTTACCTGCAACAAAACATACTCATTGTTTATCTAATCTGCATTACACGTGTAGAACCTGTTATAAATTGTTAGAATTAATAAGAAAGTAGAGCAAGTAAAGAACATGCGAGACACACAATATTTTTTATGTGGAAAACTCACTCAATATGAGGGGAAAAACGACGGGACCTAGTCCAGAAAGTTTATCATCCACTATAAGAATAATGAGATTACAAAGTTCGTCTCCAGCACACTAGAGAATTATCAACATAGAGTTCTTCACTACAAGAGTGAATTACAATAAGAACGAACACATCGACATACCGCCGATAGTACACATTTGACACCTCGGTCCTTCACTCGTCGTCTTGAGTGGATAGCTTCACCTGGATGGTATTGGATTGATACTTGAATGTGTTGGATGTTGGATGCCTCAAGGATGCACCAAGGAGCCCCTATTTATAGGTGGGAGCAACCCTCCTTAGTCAAGCAATACAATCACTCTCTTCTCTTCCCAAAACCAACAAACTCCAACTTTCAAAGTTCATTAACCACATTTCCCAAGACTAACACCAACTCTAAAGAAGTTCGCCTTTTATCTTCCAAGAAATATTAACTCCAAGAGATTTTTCATCTTCCAAGAAGTATTAACTCTAAGGAAGGATGGCCATGCACATTTTATTTTCCAAGAAGTATTAACTCCAAGAGAGAATAACCATGTACACCATGCATATAATTTTGACCAAAACACATTCACCCATAAGGAGTGAGATTCCCAACAAACTTCCCCTAACGACTTATGAGGAGAACACCATGCCTGCAACCAGTCAACAGATCTCGTGCTTGTCTTTGGTCAACGGCTTCGTCATCATATCTAAACCATTCTTATCAGTATGGATTTTTTGTAGCTTTAACATATTATTCTCAAGGACGTCTCGGATCTAGTGATAGCGAACATCGACGTGCTTGGACTTCGAGTGGAAACTCGGATTCTTTGCTAAATGGATGGCACTCTGACCATCACACTCAGAAATCATAATATATTCATTGCTAGAGTACCTTATTGATGGTCGACGTTCTCTTATTGACCGCCTTGGTGTTGGAACTTCAGACGGTTGGACTGGAGTTGGCCCCTCCTCCTCGTGGTCATTTGGACCGACATCTACCTCATCATTACCGACCTCGGTCACATCATCTCTCCTATAATCATGCACCTCGGAAGGAGGCATCGGTTTCACATCTTCGATCACTTTTGGAGAAAATTGCGATGTTGGTCCTTGTGTCGTCGGTATATCTCCTTCTTTGATGTCTTCGAGGGTTTGGTCTTCAAAGAAAACCACATCTCGGCTTCTAACCAGCTTATTTCTTTCTAGGTCTATCCAAATTCATCATGTGAGTATCCAAGAAAATACACTGTTTTACCTTGGCGTCGAGCTTCACCCTTTCATCTTTGGGTATGTGCACAAATGTACGGCAACCAAACACCCTTAGAAGCTTGGAGGATGCTCCCTTTCTTCTCCAAACTTTCTCAGGAGCCTCATCGTCCAAAGGAATCGATAAAGAGAGATTCGGTATATCGACCGCTGTCTTCATTGCCTCGGCCCAAAATGCCTTTGGCAGCTTTCCATATGATAACATACTCCTGATTCTTTCCACAATGGTACGGTTCATACGCTCGGTGATACCGTTCTGTGGAGATAACTTCGAACATGTCCTTTCGAGCCTTAAGCCATGACTCTTATGGCACTCATCAAATGCCCCAATATACTCCCCACCATTATTCATGAGAATGCATTTGAGAGACATTCCCATTTCTAGCTCAACCATTGGATGAAACTAGTTAAAAACGTCCACAACTTGACTCTTCCGCTTCAGCGTATATGCCCATATTTTCTCGGAGAAGTTATCTATGAAGGTAACAAAATAGATGGCATTGTCGAGTGATTGTTTAGCGGTAAACCAGCGCCTTTCGACGGCCGGTTGTCGCGTGATCATGTTGTGTATGGTTTGAATGTGCTTAAGCCATTATCAAAGTAGAGAAATAACGTTCCTCTTGTTTAGCAATGACCCAAATAACCCAATACCTTAGCCCTCTATAATTTATTGAATGAAAGTCATACGGAATGAATATAATTGATTCAATACGTGAAAAATACAAAACCATGCTTGGTTTTCTTAATTCGGTATTGAACCCATCAACCCATATCCATGACATAATTAGAATGAAATCAAAGAGAAAACAAATAACAGTGAAATGCAATAAGATACCAATTTTTAACGACGTTAACCGATAAAGTAGTGCTATGGAAAGTAAGTAGACAATCTCCACAATATGGAGTAGGGCTTTTATAAATATACATAGCCAATCTCTATAATAGGGTAGGGCTTTTAATATGGTTATGTAAAACCGTATTTTTAGTGAAGTTGCATAAAACCGTATTTTTTTGTATGAAAGTAAGAAAAAGAATGTTTGGGTTAAGCATTTCCAAAATAAGATGTAAATTATATATGTTTGCAAACTTGTTTTTGTTAATTATATCTTTCTTAAGAACAACCCTGATTAAGAAAAGGAAAGAAATAAAATATAAATTAAGGTAAGGAAACAATATTTAAAGGAATTTCATTATTAACAAAGAAATGTGTCCATGATTTTTTAGTGTTCCATTTGATCACGCATAAGGTATAGAGAATAAAAAAATTACAAAATAAAAGAGAAAAAAAGAGAGAGAAGGGGATAGAATGGCCGGGAGTCACCCCGCCATCCTAACCCTTTTAAAAGAAAATAAAAGAAATCAAGATAAGAATTGAAATAACACTTTTTCTCCTTTATTTCTTCACAAAATGAATGAGTATAAAAGTGAGAATGAAAAGTGTGAAGTTTGTAGAAAAAATTGTGTCCGTAAAAATGAAGGCATCCACCTTCCTTTTATAGAACAAGGGGGTGACACAATTGTAAATAAAAAAAGAGGGAAAGTCCCTCTTTGAATTTAAAAAATAATAACTACTCCCTTCAAGACAATGGAAGGGGCTAATTTGTAAAATAAAATGTACAAGTGCAAGTTTCAACCATGTCATAATATTTTTTTGGTTGAACTTGCACCATACTAACCCCATGAGGGGGCTGGTGCACCAAATTGGCCCCGAGGGAGGCCGGTGGCACTAAGCCGGTCCCATTAGGGGGCGGGACCATCAAGTTGGCCCCCACTAAGGGGGCCAGACCACCAAGCCGGTCCCTATGGGGGATCGGTTTACCATCGTGGCTAGACCCCATGGGGGTTCGGGATTCACTCAATCGGATTTTAAGGTGGCCTAAGCTTCTTGGTAGGATTTTAAGGGGTTCGGGCTTCGCTTGATCGGACTTTAAGGGGTCCGAGCTTCTTGGTTAACCAGCTGTTAAAAGAACAGGGTCTTGGTTGATCGAACTTTAAGAGGTCCAGGTCTTGGTTGACCAGCTGTTGAAAGAGCCGGATCTTGATTGATCGGACTTTAAGGGCTACGAACCTCTTAGTTGACCGGCTGTTGAAAGAGCCGGGTTTAAGTTGACCGACCGTTGAGCGGGTCGTGGATAAGTTGGCCGACCCGTTAGGGGGTCGGGAATAAGTTGACCGAACTTTTTAAAGGGTCGGAATAAGTTGACTGTCCGTTGAAGGGGCCGGGAATGAGTTGACCGGCCCTTTTAAAGGGCCGAGATAAGCTGTAGTTGACCGTCCATTGAAAGGGCCGGGAAGGTGGTTGACCGGTCCGACCGGAATAAGTTTTAGGCCGATCTTGAAGTATACCATCCTGAAGAATGATTCAGAAACAGCGGTCGGTGACTTCAACCCCAAGCGTCTTCTAAAACCCGAGCGTTTGATACTCGAGTGTAAATTATAAATGTTGAAAGAAGACCCAGCGGTGCAGAAGTAGTATTTAGCGATTTCGACTCCAATTCTTTTCTGATATCTACAAATAGCCCCCACGCTTGGACTCGCATATGCAATTTGATTTCTCACAGGCGAAGCCAAGCGTAAATATAAATCGGTGTTGAAGGGTTTTTGTTGCTGAATGTCAAAATAGTAGAGTACATTTTCGCGTTGTCTAGAAAGATGATACTTCCATCCCGCAGTAGGGTGTAAATTTTGAGAATGATATCTCTGACGTTTATATAGCCGTTTGGTTAATAAGCCTCCATAGATGAAAGCATAATTTGATAGCGGCGTATATATAGACGTTTCCAAATAAAGGCGAAAAGATAGTCGTTGTTGATGAAGCTCTGTTTGTGAAGACCTGTTGATAGTTGTCTTTAATCGGGCATCTTTATGAATATTGCATAGGTAACGCTATTAAAAATTGAGCGTCGTTGAAATGAGGCATAGACAACGCCATTGAAAATGAGGCGTAGATAGCGCCATTGAAAATGAAGCACTTGTTGTAAATGCAGCGTAATTTTTTGAGTGGGCAAAGCCCCCATTCCTTTTAGAAAGACACTACTGGATATTGTATATATTAGAGACCGTACTATACGGTCTTTAATACATAGTTTTCGGTCGCTAAAGAGTATTAGTGACCATTTAAAATTTAAACGGTCGGTAATATACGGTCGCAGAAAAGTTGGTCGCTGATAGTTGTATTAGAGACCGTTTATGAATGGTCGCTAATGAAAACGGTCGCTAATGTAACATTAGCGACCGTCACTAACGGTCGCCAATAAACTGCCACGTGGACAACCCAACTATCTTAATTGTTTTCTGATATCAAACGACGGTCGCTAATGTTGGTATTAGCGATCGTTCCTGTAGCTTGAACGGTCGCTAATACCCATTTATTTTGAATTTTTTTTTTTTACAGAAAATCAAAAATCCTATACAATAATACAATTAATCACAATAAATTATGGAAAAATGCGTTTCGATCACAAATAAATATATAAATACGATATATCACAAACCAATAGCATTTCGATCACAAACTAATACATATTCAACAATTTCGACAATTCAAACAACACATATAGAACTAAAATCGTAATAAGTAATACAATATGTCGAACAATACGAAGCTCTCTCCAAATCCACACATAAACAATATTTTTTTGAATACAAATAATACATTACATACTCTATATGTCCAACAATACGAAAAATCCTCTAAATCGCACGTGGGCGCAATCCTAGCTCACTCAACCATGCGAACCCTGCAAATCCAAATAAATAAATAAATACATATGAACTGCAATCAAAATCATCAAAATTAAACAAAGCTGCTAGCTACACTAATTAACACATGTATATGCGTACCTCAATAACGTCTCACCGCTGCCATCGCCATCAGAACTTCATCCTCATCCGACTCCATCTCGAGCATGAACTACAGTGTTATCAATAGACAAGTATTAGTACACAATATATATTTTCGATAATTATATGAAAATTGTATATAAAGCAAGGATTATCAAACTTACATATGGCACTTTCTTTCCTTGATAGGTTAAGCTCTGGATGAACACAATTGTATACAACAGCATCTTCAGAGTCACCAGCAGGCCTATAAATCAAATTAGATCGTACAAATAAGGTTATGTTATCAACGATGTTAACAAAAGATGGTCTACATCAAGCAAATATTACCCTTCAAACATAAGTTCCTTAGTCGATTGTCCTATACTGCAAGTAGACTCTATGTTTCTCCCGATACTGGATAGAGAGTGAGACCACAAAACAAACTACCTAGTAAATCTCTTGTCACGAATAAACAAGCAACCATCTCAGTCTCTCTCCATCTATCAACTCCCTTTTCACATCAAAAAGATGGATAGAGGTGAGACATACGGTACATCATTAGCCTACGCTCGATGACATACTTCCATCTCAATTCCAATTTGAAAAAGTATTTCATCGAACATCGACAAGTGTTGTGCATTGTGTCCCACTCTCTATCCATCTTTTCGATGTGAAAATGAGATAATAGAGGAAGAGAGACTGAAATGGCTGCTTGGTTTATTTGTGGCAAGATATCTACTAACTAGATGTCAATAATAAACCGAAGGTATTGCAAATGAGTAAGAAATTGATAAATTAGATCAATTTTACTAATTACACTAAAATGCCCTAAATTGTTGCTATTTTTCACTTGTTTATGTGTGTATGTGTGCTTATGTGTGTCCGCGCGCGCATGTGTGTGTACACACACAGATACACACACATACAAGTATTTGTGTATGTGTGATATGTGTGTATGTGCGCGCGCAGTGCGCGTGCACACAGTATCACACACACCTACACACACAACCACACACTAACACATACACACACAGTTATCAGACGAGAAATTATTGGTCGGTCCTAAACAAATTTAAAATCTTTTGATTTTAAGCTTACTAATTAAATGAAAAATAAAACCCTACTTAAGTTTCTAATCAAAATTTTAAGGTTTCCCTTAAATTTCTATTTAATCGTTTTTTAATTAGGATCTCGGTTCACTAATATCCGGTCTTAATTAAGATTTCTTAATTACCGTAATTAATGTTATATCTTAATTAGTGTTAAGTTTTCTTAATGAGTTTGATTTTGTTTTACATTTACGCATCTAGTATATTTCAACTTGTATTAAAGAATTTAATTTTCATTTTGATTTGGTTTATAGATTATGGTAAAATTTAAAAAGCTAAGCAATAAATCATATACGACAAAAAGATTTTGAATCAATCAATTTACAAAACATAAACTAAAAGTTAGGATGAATTTGTGAAACATATATACATACTCACACTTACACATACGCGCGCGCACACTCACACACTCACATATACACTCATTCACACATTCACACATACTCTCTTACATATGTACGCACACGTACGCATTCACACATACGCACAAACACACACATGCGCGCACACATATGCGCGCGCATGCACACACTCGCACACTCACACACAAACACTTATAATCCATCTTACCCTAAATTCATCTAACAATTTTCTATAATTCATCTTACCCTAAATTCATCTAATAAAAATTCATCGAACCCTTTTCAAAATTCATTTAGCAATTAATCTCCAAATTACCCTCAATTACCCTATAATTCATCTTCAATTCTAACCCTAAATTACCATATTTCTATTTCAATTTGTCAACTTTTTTCAATTCTAAAAATCCATCAACCATAACTTTCTTCAATTCTATTTGAATTTTTCAAATTTTTTCAATTCTAAAACCCATTAACACCCAAAATTATAATATATTTTATAATAGAATATCATAATTCCACAATTTAATTGAAAGTAAATATTAATTGGAGGAAGAAAAACCCTAACCTTGGAATGTTGTCGAGTGAGGAGGCGTGTCGAGCTCGAGCAGCCGCAGCAGCAAATTAAAAATAAAATTTGGGGAAAATTATGAGGATTTGAGAAAGAATTTAGATGAATTTAGAAGGAGGAAGGGGGGAAATTGGGCTCTGAAATTTTTTTCTCTGGTTGATTTGGGGAAGAATGGGAGAGAGGGGGAGCCTCGCGGCTAAAATATCAGAGAGTATTAGCGACCGTTATAAATAGTTGCTAATATTAAACGTACAGTCGTCAATATATCGGCCACCGAACATTAGAGATCGTTTGATATATACGGTCGATAATACTTCTTTAGCGACCGTATATAAATAAACGGTCTTTAATACCCCGTCTCTAATACTCATTTTTTCTACTAGTGAGAAGAGGCATAAGAGGCTCATAGTTTATACTCGTGGAGCTTGGAGTATTCTTTGAAGCCGATTAGGCGTTGTATCTTTTCAGAAATTTGGCGTTGGTTGGAGGAGACGAATATTCTCCGCATGTGTTGTAGTGATCAATGATTACACAAATTTGATAATCTAAGCCCTTCTTTGAACAAGACATTAGTTTATTTTGATAAAGCGCTTCTTTCTGTTCTTCGGAAAGTATATCCTCGAATGGCGTTGGAATTGGGTTCATGCCAGGGTTAAGATCGTAACCCATTTTGACCATCATATTGACTGCTGTTGCATTGTAAAGATACACAGGTAAGCAGAAATCCGACTTATTTTGGTTATTTGATGAAGCCAGCACAAAGACTATAAGGCGAGAGGTATCGTAACGATTTTTCATATTCTTTTTGTTCTTCATGGCTCTATGACTGCGGAGAAGTACTTTCTCAATCATTTGGAAGATAGGATCTCCTTCACTCCTTTGTTCGCGAAGGATGTATTGATATATCACACTTTTGGTGAGTGTTTTCTTGCTCCTTGGAGTATCCGATTGAGGTTTGAACAAGTCGTCTTTTGTTTCAATGCTAAATCCAAGGTTATTTTTGATTGTAGCATTATCTCGATAAAATTTGGCGTCGTCATAGAAAACTTCAGCGACAGTGAAAGGTTGAGTATCTGCGAATATCCTTTTAATCTCACCTTTCTTTAATACAAATTTGAAATATTGGTGTAAGGAAGAAGAAATTATGCCGTGCTCAAGTAACCAAGGATGGCCAAGCAAAGTATTATATGATGTGAATGCATCGATAACATGAAAGAGCGGAGTGGAACACCATCCCTCGAACTTGAGTGTGAGTTGTATAGTTCACAAGGCTTGTTGCCCAGTTTGATTGAAATCTTGAATGACTATATTGCTGGTAGTTAAATTTCTGACAATATACCCAATCACTGTCAAGGTCTTTAAAGGTAGCAGGTTCACTATGGAACATCAATCCAACATCATTCTGTTGACAATTGTATTCTTGAGCTCTCCAATAACAAGCAGCGGACGATTATGAAATTTGGAGCTAAGTAATAAATCATATCAATTCCTTATCTTTTTCTTATAAGGTCCTTTTTCTTCTAGGGATGTTTCATTGGTGGCCAAGACTTGTTCCATATAAGAAGTGTAATTTTCTTTGTTTATATTATTTATGTTATAAAGCGAAGAAAAATACACGGAACTAGGTTCATTATTGATAACAATATTGTTTGATATAGATAATGATCTAGACCTACTCCTAATTACAGGACCACGACTTGATGAAATATTAATGGGTTTGTTCCTCCCCCTCCCCCCCAAAAAATAATAATATATAGAAAGAGCAAAGCTCTGTTGAAAGCTAATGGGGCAGCGCCTCACGTGTTTCTCACGAGGGCGCCCAGTGCGAGCACCAATTTTGTGGTGGCGCCGCACGTGCTCCTCACGCCGGCACCAATGTGCAAAGCACAGAAATGCTTTCTGAATAAGAATTAAATTCTTATATTGCGTCACACGTGTTCATCACGCGGGCGCCAATGTGCAAAGCACATGAGTACCTATCATAAGAATTAAATTCTTAAGTGGCGCCACATGCACAACACGTGAGCGCCAGCGTCCAAGTCAAGATCAATAAAATTAAATTATACATTGGAATTTGGGACACTCTCTGTTAAACAGAGCTGTTGGATCAAATATCCAATGGAGATGGTAAATCATCAAAATATAGAATTAAATTCTATTAGGAGAAAATATCTCCCAAATCTTTCTAAATAAGAAAGATACTATCGGTTGGATCAATGATCAAATAATAGAATAAAATTCTATTTTGGGAATATATTCCCTCAATCTTTCTAAAAAAAAGATTGATCTCTGTAAAACAGAGAACTCTTGGATTAAAAATCCAATGGTGATTAAAAATCTCCATTTTACAGAGTAAATTCTGTATATGGGAAAATACTTCCCCAATCTTGTTAAAGACAAGAAAACATATTCTGTAAAACATAGATCCTTTGGATTAATGGTGATTAAAAGATCACCATTTTACAGAATAAATTCTGTATATGGGAAAATATTTTCCCAATCTTGTTAAAGACAAGAAAACATATTCTGTAAAACATAGACCCTTTGATCAAATATCCAACGGTGGGTAAAATTCCCCAACTCAATTTTGAGACCAATTAAATCAATTGGAATCTCTTGTTGAGAGATTTTCTCAAAACCAATTAACAATTTGCCTCCACTATATAAAGGACCTGAGACTTCAAGTCTCAGAAGGAGGAACCACTTCATAAGCTTATGAAAAAAATACGGAAAGCTTTCAAAACAACAGAGAATTTAATTCTCAAAGAGGAAGACTTCTCTTTCAAAAAAAAACCCAGGTAAAGAAAACACAGAGATCAAAATATCTCTTTTACCTATTTTAAGGGTTTAACCCTTCTCAAAGAACTTAGTTCTTTCTCTGGATCAGAGATCTACAAGACATGTCTTCCACAAGTTGAGAATTTAATTCTCATCGAGAAGATCTTGTTCTTGAGAATCAAAAATTCAGAAAAGAATTAGGTCCAAAAGAAAAAAAAAAGGAAACAGAACCTATAAAAGAATTTAGTTCTTAAAGAAAAACCTGATCCCAGATCCTCAAAAACGAAGATCTTGGTGAGCATTAATGGTCAAAATGCTGTTAACAGAGATTTAATCTCTAAAAAATGGAGGAAAAAAATAGCGCCTCACGTGTTTCCCACGTGAGCGCCTTTTTAACAGCGCTTAGCGCCTCACGTGAAAACCACGCGAGCAACCAAAGCAGAAGGCCAGCGCCTCATGTAAAACACACGTGGGCGCTGTAACAAGTGCTTAGCACTCTATATACAGCCAAAACGGCTAAGTGCTTAGCACTGATTGGGCAGTGCCCAGCGCCACACGTGCTCCTTACGTGGGCGCCACACAAAAAGTGCTTAACATTTCATATACAACCAAAACGGCTGAGTGCTTAGTACTAATTGGGCAGCGCCTAGCGCCGCACGTTCTCCTCATACGGGCGTCATATAAAAAGTGTTTAGCACTCATATACAGCCAAAATGGCTGAGTGCTTAGAATTGATTGGGCATCGCCCATAATTAAATGCTTCACATGATATCCATGTGAGTGTCAGAACGTCAAATAAGTGCTTAGCACTTTTGCATAAAACGGGGGCTGAACAAACATAGCACAAATAAATGCTTAGCACTTCTGAACAGAACAAAAGAAGACTGAATAAGCCCAAATTGGCTAAGTCTCTCTTGCAACCGAGTTTAAATGCTCTGGATCTTAATAAATTTAATGATCCTAAAAAAATTGCTAAGTTGATCTTAGTCTCAAACAGGGCTAATGTATCCTTACTTTAAAATAGATTGAGTTAAAATGCTCATACATTTAAGTTGATCTTAATCTCAAACTAGATTAACGGTCCTTAAATAAAACAAAATATTTTTGAACCAAAGGAATATATAACCTAAGTTCAAAACCCCGTCAAGTAAATCCTTGACCCAAGCCCAAATCTAAAATATACGGATTTGGACTAATCCGGGCCCTACGGGCGACAATATAAACTAGTCTCCGTATACAATCCACGGGTAACCAAAACAAACAAAAATATGACATGACACGAAGTAAGGAGAAAGTGGTTATCGCAATGCGGTAACGTAATTAACTGTAGGGGCTTGCGCCTGCAGGGAAGAGCATCCCTACAATCAAAAACCCCTCGCAAATGAGGGGGATCTGATAAAGTCTGCTACAACGGTCGCATCTGTCCAAACCTCCGATATACGGTGTCATAAATCAACTTGGTATCTTCAGAGAGGTGGATGGAGAAGTACAAATAGCATATGCCCCCAAAATTCAGGCCAGACGTCCTAACGTCTCTATCCGTGTCTTTCGGTGGTGAACAGATTCTGGCACGCCCGGTGGGACTTTTTTCTCTTTCCACTCCATACTTCGTGTGTTGTGTTTCACGAACAAAATCGCAGTTTGCTATGGTTACCTTTGGATTCGAGGTACTAAAACTTGGTGTCTTGCTCCTGTAGAGAAAATCGATGGCTTCCAACTGCACCACTTGCAACAGCAACTCTCGCTCCACCGCAACTGGAGGAGTGACCTACAGGCCCAATGCAGCCTCTATTTCTCAATGCCGGTAGGGCAAGTTATGCAAGCCACTGCTGGATTGTTCTTTGGGACCATGCTCCCACCAGTAAGTTTCGGTGCCTTAGCGCCGCAAGAAGAAGCTCTCAAAGGGTCGGTCTTCGATCGACTGGCAACCACAATGGCCCCTCTCAACGGGCCGTTCAAATCCGACGTCTTAGTCTACAACAGGCTGAGCAAAAGCTCGAACGGGCCCTCAAAGAGGCTCGTGATATCTGAAGGGGCTACCCCAAAACGGATAGCCCTCCAACTCCTGCTACGGCCGAAGCTGTCAAAAGCGCTTCCCTTATCATAAAGTCGGTCTTTGAAAGATTGGACGTTTCTTCCCAAACTTCAATCAGGACGTCGGTCTTCAACTGGCTGACACCAACAATAGCCTCTCAGTGAAGCCGGGGGCACGACGAAGCCGCTTCCAGAACTGAGGCGGTCCCTTCTGTAAGGCACGCTCGACGTAGCCACTGGCGCAGAGTGAGAAAAGCTGGGGGAAATTCCCCTTCTGGACTTGCTCCGCCAGCTCCAATGGTGGAAATTGACGCTGCTGTTCCAACCGGGAACAGTTTTGATCTGCTCAGGGGGTGCGCAAGAACTCTCTAATGGCGGTGCTTAAGAAATCGTCCCCACCTGCAGAGGTTACTGCGCAGGCAAAGCCGGAGTAGCCCCTGTTTCCCCAATAAAAGAGCAAAACTCTGTTCAAAATTTGAAGGGCAGCGCCAAGAGTTAAAAACTCTGAGGCAGCACCTCACGTGCCTTACACGAGGGCGCCAGTGCCAAGAGTTAAAAACTCTTAGGCAGCGCCTCACGTGCCTCGCATGAGGGTGCCGACGCCAGAACGAAAATCTCTCTGTTAAACAAAACCATTGGATCAAAAATCCAACGGATATGATAAATCATCAAAATACAGAATTAAATTCTGTCAAGAAAATATTCCTTAAATCTTTCTAAATAAGAAAGATTACTTTCTGTAAAATAGAGTACCGTGGGTGTCACGCCCCGCTTCCCGGTGCACGACGAAGTGGACGCGACGAGGTCCGCTACGTATATACTCAGAAGTACATACGCTAAGCGTATCTAAGCAATATAAAAGTAAATCACAAGAGACAAGAGATATAGAATAACAACAACTTTATTAATAACATTCTTTTGTATAATGCATGAAAAGTAAATACAACTGGAATGAAAAGCGATGCCTAAACAATGGTATATCAGGAAATGAAAATACTGAATAGGACAAGGTACAATGTCTAGAGCTCGGGGTCTTCGTGAAACTGATCCAAGTCTTCACCGGTGGGCTCGATCTCTGCTGGGTCCAAAGCACCTGACGACATTCAAATAAGAAAGAAATAGAATTTCGTCAGCGAACAGGTCGCTCGGTAAGTCCCAAAGATAAGGAAGAATTAGACAAGACAGAATAAGAGGTATCTTCTAAAGAATAATATTGTAGAGTATTGTGTTCACGCTGTTGTTTGTAGCTTAGTACGGAAGGATGCCAGTGTATACGAGAGGGGTTTCAGTATGCTAGAGATCAGGGCAAATGGAAGTACAAGGCTCTATTATACAACCCGGAACAACGGCAATTGGATTCATGTTAGATGTCTTAATCTTACCTCCTCGTGCCACCTTTAACACCTTCCGTACCAATCTACCCCTTAAACCCCGTAGTGTTTTGATAGTATTGTTGTATTGTATTATGTAAGTTGGATGACTGACCAAAACCATGATATCAGTAAACAGATTGTAACTGCATAATCAGGTAAATGGAATAACGAAATAATGGATGTATATCCATGATTTGATTCAGTCAAATTGTATAGATTGTTAACTGGATTCTGAGATTCATGTGTTCATATTGAGTTGGAATATTAAAGAATCTAGATTGACTTGAATCATATTCAAGTCAGAAATAATCAGACTCAAACCCGCATCAGACCAAAAGAAATTTAATTTGAAGTTCTATAATTGTTAGGGTCATTATTGTAATTTATAAAACTTGAGGGGGTTTTATGTAAAAATACTTTTGTATAATTTTGTCAAGATACACCCCAAGTATTTATTATTCGTCTTTATTGTTATAATGAGGGTAATTTTATTTGTGTTATTTCTAGTGAATATATTCTAATAAAGGTATTAATTTGTAATATTGATTTATTTGAAATTCATGGTATTTTAATGTAACTTTTAATCTTGTAATTTTTAGGAAAAGGTGGAAACTTTATCTTATAATAAAATAGGTGTTTAAATGATAAATATACATATGTTTATACAAGAATAATTTTTAATAAATATTTTATTTTCCAAAAATCTCATTTTTCTTAAATGTCGTATTTTAAATCTTTCGAGACCGAATGCTCCTTGCGGAGGTCTGAATCTTGCACTACTAAGTTCGAGGGTGCACGATAAACCATACGATCCCTAACGAGTTCCCAAAAGGTGGGTTGTAGTGGCGCTTGCATAGATTTAATAAATACTAGTCATTTAGAAAACGGTTTTATAAAAATAAGGTATTTATTTGTAAAAGGGTGTAAATTTGCGTATTTTAGATTCTAGGGTTTCCTAAACCAACTAGCCTATTTCTAATTGGTCTAAACGACAAGTCATTAGAAGTCTCAAATCGCCTCTTCACCTCCAATTGTGGCCAGGTAAGTACAAATGAGAAAAGGAGGGATCCGCTCACAAATTGTGAGACGGGCCTTTTAAAGTTACCTTTTCTCACTTGTCTAGCCTAGACACCACAAAGTCAGGTTTAGATAAACGATCGATGTCTACAACTTATCGTATTTCCTATTAAAAGATATTGTTTTAAAATTGTATAAAACCTAGAATTTTTAGAAAAGGTTTTATTAAGAAAATGGTATTTTAATGTAAAATCTTGTTTTATCGTATTCTAAGTTTTCAAGATAGCGTGTTATGATTTCATATGAGTGTGTGAGGAGGTAGGTCATTACCTCGTGATCTACTTTAAGGTATAGTAAAGTTTAGGGGTTAAATGTGATAAATTAAACATGGTGGTATTAAAGTGAAAGAATACGGTATATTGAAAAGGCTATCATTTCATGTGTGAAAACTTGTTCAAATTAATTTTTAAGTGATTAGTAGTCAACATGAAGATATTTAAGCATTATGAAATTAGTGATAAGTGAGATTTGATAGAAAACCGAATCGGAAATCGGGTTGTTCCGATTTCCGTCGGGTTTATAAAATCGTATTTTTATAAAAGAAAAGAAGGATAGAAAAAGGGGGACTTACGGGTTTGGACAATGCTAGAGAGTGAGAGAAAGGTAGTGGGTTTGCCGGTGCGTCGAAACGTCGTGAAGAGGTCCTAGTACGATCGCCGGGATTTCGCCGTCGATTTCGTCAGCGCTTCGCCTTTTGCTCGTTTTCCGACGTACCAAGTTCTCTTGGGATTTTGGGAGAGTGGACTTAGGAATTTAGGATGAGAGGGTAGAGGGTAGGGGTGTTTATATAGGGTTAGGCTAGGGTTAGGGTTTTAATAAAAAAAATATAAAAATATATAAAAAACATTAAAAATCATTAAATTTTTGGAGTAAAAGGGATTTATTGAGAAATTGATAACCGATCAAAAAATTTAAAGTATGCAGGTGAGAAGACCAGGTCAATACGGAATTTTTCCGTGTTGACGACTCGGCCGTCCGGCCGAGTCCGGACGGCAGCGCCGGCCCGAGTCGGCCGGTCCGCTGGCCAACTCGGCCGAGTCGGAAGGTCGTCGGGTGGGGTTTTTCCTGGGGGGAATTTTGGTGCATCTAACATTTTATGTTCAGTTCAAGTTTTATGAGTTATGGCGTTTTGACTGTTGACTTTCCAAAAATTTAAAACAAAATAAATATAAAAATAATGTGGGGCATGTGATTTGAACTCTGGTGGTTTGGTTCAGCAGTGCAAGGTATTACCAATGAGCTACAAGCTCCTTCTTGTAATTATGGTGTTATTTAATTATTTAAAATGATAGCGGTAAGAGTAAATACTCCAAGTATACATTAAATTTAAAGTAATTTCTTATACACTAAAAATGGAGTTATTACATTCTTGTAGCTTGTAATTAAAAACAAAATAATTACCTATATCTTGTGCTCAGGCTAAAATATCCCTTTGTGGATTTTGAAAAAATTTTAAAAAATTTTGTATAGAAAAAGTGTATAAGAAAATTAGGGTTGTTACAGTGGGCGCTTAGCACTCAATGGTTGGCGCTCAGCGCCGAGCGCCTCACATGTCCCTCATATGGGCGCTGCCTAATAAAGAGTGCTTAGCACTCAATGTTTGGCACTCAACGCCAAGCCCCTCACGTGCTCCGCACGTGGGCACCATAAAGAGTGTTTAACGCTCCAAAAAAGGGGAAAGTAAAGTAAAGCATGAGCGTCAGAACCCCTATAAATGCTCAGTATTGTTTGCACAGAAAAAGGGCTAAGCCCAAGCAAGTGTTCAACACTTTATTCAAATAAAATGGCAATGACTGAGTGGGCTGAGCCCAAGTTGACCAAATCCTTAATTCAGATTAATCGACCTCATGGGCTCATCATTTTCCATATTGGTCTTAGTCCCAAACATGACTAATGACCTACCGATGGATATTCATCCCACATCTCTCTTCAATCTGGAAATTGGTTCAAGGGTACATCTCCTCACACTTCTGATGTATGTCGTTATAATTCTTCAACGTCTTCAGAGAGGTGGCGAGTCCCGACAACCAACAACTCTTTGGTGCACTCCCAAACCACAACGGACCGCAACGTCCTTAAACTAGCTATGGACCGAAACGTTCTTAAACTAACAACGGACCGAAACGTTCTAAAACTAAAACAATAGAGCCCAAATACTTTTTTGTTGGGTCTGAATGATCCCAAAATCTTGTTGAGTAGATCTCAGTCTAAAATTAAACTAACGTATTCTCAACAAACATTTAAGTTGATCTTAATCTCAAACGAGATTAACGATCCTTAAATCAACCCAAACCCAAATCTAAGAATATATGGATTTGGACTAATCCATGCCCTACGGGCGACAACATAAATTAGTCTCCGTATACAATCCACGGGGAACAAAAAAATAAAACAAACACACACGACACGAAGTGAACTTCTGGAGCCGGAGAAAGTGGTTACTGCGATGCGGTAAAGTAATTAACTGCAGGGGCTTGCGCCTGCAGGGAAGAGCGTCCCCACAATCAAAACCCCTCACAAACGAGGGGGAATCTGACGAAGTCTTCTACAACGGCCGCATCCGTCCAAACCTCCGAAACACGGTGCCATAAATCAACTTGGCATCTTCGGAGAGGTGGACGGATAAAACCAAATAGCATCTGCCCCCAAATTCAGGCAAGATGACCTACACGGTTCCGTCTCCCGTTTTCGGCGGAAAATAGATTCTGGCACGCCCGGTGGGACCTCTTCCTCTTTACACCCCACACTTCGTATGTCGTGTTCGCGAAAGAATCGCGGTTTAATATAGTTTTCCCTGGATTCGAGATACTAAGATTTGGTGTCTTGCTCCTATGTAGAAGAGAAGATAACATCGATGGCTTCCAACTGCACCTGTAACAGCAACTCTCACTCCGTCCCCACCGTAGGAGTGACTTACGGGCCCCAAGTGGCCTCCATCTTTGCATTGCCTGTGGAACAGGTGACTCAGGCCACCACTGGACTGTTCTTTGGGACCATGATCCCGCCAGCAAGCTTCAGTGCCCTAGTGCCATCACAAGAAGCTCCGAAGAAGTCGGTCTTTGATCGAATTGCAACCACCATGGCCCCTCTCAACGGGTCGTCCAAGTCTGCCACCTCGGACTTTGACAGACTGAGCCAAAGCTCCAGTGGGCCTGCAAAGAGGCTCACGATACCTGAAGGGGTTATCCCGAAGCGGATAGCCATTCCAGTTCCGGCAGATAAAGTCGTCGAAGGGGCTTCTCCTACTAAAGGATCGGTCTTTGCAAGACTGGCCGTTCTAACTCCTGCTTCCGGTGAAGTCATCAAGACTGCTCCCCTTACCAAAAGGTCGTCCTTCGAAAGATTGACCGTCCTCTCTCAACGGACGCCAGTCTTCAATAGTCTGGTACCATCAGTAGCCTTTCATCAGAGCAGGGGGCATGACGAAGCCATTCCCATAACAGAAGCAATCCCACCTGCACAACATACTTGACGTCGCCACTGGCGCCGGGTGAGAAGAGCTGGGGGCAACTCCCCCTCTGGACTTACCCCACCAGCTCCAATGGTGGAAATTGACGCTGCTGTTCCAACTGGGAACAGCTTTGATCCGCTCAGGAGGGTTCAAAAGAACTCTCCAACCGCTGTACTGAAGAAGTCGCCTCCACATATTGAAAACACGGTACAGGTGAATCCGGAACAGCCCCCTCAGCGGCTTTCCTCCCGAATCCACAGAGTCTGGCGGAAAGTTCAGGATTCTGTGATCAACAAGGACTATTCTGAAGGTTCGACAAGAGGGAAGTCATCCCTGTAGCATGCAGCGATGGACTTCTCAGGCGCCAGTTACAATAGCTCCTTCGACTTCAACTTCTCACAAAAAGAGAAGGCCGGAGAATCTCCCACCGCCGGCGGAAAATTCCAAGGGTGATGAATCCAAACGCCCCAAATCTGAGGGCATGATCATACACACGGTGTATATGGCTTCCGGGAAAGAGGAAAGCCGTACTTCCACGGGTCATCGACCACTTACTCGGTCGTTGAAAAAAGCTTAGGAGCAGCAGCAAAAGCTTTAAGAAATGCTGATGAAAATGTCAGCACTCACCGGGCAGAAAGAAAGCCAGGAATCAACGTCTGAGCAGCGCCAGGAACAAGAGACTGACACTGAGTTCTTATGAAGGGTGCTGGAAAGGAAGGATAAGGAGGCTGTAGAACAGGCCGTTAATATAAACTAGATGGCGCTTCTATTCCAAGACATGGTTGGGATGATGATCCAGCCGGAACCTCCAGTCGAAGACCCTCCAATAATCATCGAAGATAACAGAGGGGAAACGTCAAACCCTCCTCCGAATGGCTCAACGGCCCAGGAAGAGACAATTTCCAACTCCGCCCTCATGATTACATAGCTCAGCAAATACGAGCTCATCAGGCGAGCGAAGCGGCCGGGCAAGTTGTTAAGACTGGATGACCCTATCCGGGTTGGTACGACAAAATAAAATACCCGCCGGGATATATGATCTCTAAATTCCATGTATATAAGAGGACGGGGAATCCACACCAGCACGTTGCTCAATTTAGGACTCTGTGCGGCAACACCGGAGGTGACGACAAACTGCTGCTTCGCCAGTTTGTTGGCAGCTTATCGGAGACAGCGTTTGAATGGTACTCCGAGCTCCCGAATGACTCTGTTAAAACATTCACGGAGATGGAATTGCTATTCACACAGCGGTTCACAAGCGCAAGCGAGCACACCCCGATCACGGCATTAATCAATGCCAGGGAGAAGCCGGGAGAAACCTAGGTTCAATACGCAATTCGGTGGCGAAACCTATGGTCAAAATGCGAACAACGTATAGAAGAAGCTCCTACCGTGGGCATGTTCGTAGGGACCCTTGATCCTCAGGAAACTATATCCTAATTTATGATGTTTTTCAAGCCGACCACCTTCCAGGCCTTAATCGACAAGCTGGCCCAAATGGACCAGATGGGCCATAGGCCGTCCTCTTCGAAAACGGATCCCCGGAATGAAAAGGGCAAAGGGAAAGAGACCTTCGTTGCCAACGCTCAACAACAACCGAGTGACCCGAAACCGTTTGCTCACCAATACAACAAACCACGATCTTTCGAAGAGAAGTGAGACATCCTTACTCGTTTCCCCGGGATAAAACGAGGAGACTGTTCGAACTGGCGGTGCGCAACAGGCTCATCACTCTGCCGGATCCGAGACGCCCACTGCAGCCTGGTGACGTTAACAGTCCCAACTACTGCCCCTACCACAGAGTAATGGGCCACCCAATCGAAGATTGCCACATCTTCAAAAACTGGGTTGAGGACCAGTAACAACAAGTCAAATTCACGCTATCAGAAAACTGGAAAGTAAACCCGCCACAACAGCACGCTCCTAAAAAGGTGGATACGCCGGGGGCATCATGCTCATTAGTAGAAGAAGCTCCGTGGGAAGTTGTCCTTTCGGCTAAAACTAAAAGAATGTTGAAGGATCTTCAAGTATGCCTGGCAATTAGGTGGAAAAGCCCGCTAGAGCCTGAGATCATTGACGGGATGCTGAAACCGAGCCCAACACCGAAAGTTGGTAGCGATAAGCAAAACACCCAGGTCAGGCTTTCAAAGTATTCGAAGAAAAAGAAGAAGACCAAGAAGCCCGTGTAGCTTGACGACAAGCGCACAGACCTGCAAAAGTACATCGATGCGTTGGAGGAATACAACCAGAAGGCGCGAGCCCCAGTCACTCTCGAAGAGTTTCTCGACCATATCCTTGAGAACGGAGACAGTGACATTGATGAAGGGAACAACTCGTCAGAAGAACTCTAGGATTATGTAGCGAGTTGCCACATGGTCTCTCAATCATCGTTAAAAAACGAAGAGACCCCCTCGGAGTCAGAAAACGACATAGAGAAGCTGGGGGCAAGAACGGTGCAAAAATCCCTGAAGCCGTCAGACGACTAGATTGACAGGCTGCTAAACGAAGCCCTTCAAAAGAGCAAAGCCGACCGAAAATGTGAAACTGCCATATACGAAAAGGCCAAGCGTCGGCGTCAGGATGAAGAAGCTGCGGCAAGGAAGAGTCACAAAGTACTCCAACTGGATCGAAGCACACCCATGGCAGACAAAAGCAAGTTTAAGACGGGGAAACGGTTCGCCAAAGCCCTGTCAATGGGAATGAAGCTACCACCTTTCGAAGGAAATACACCCGGGAGTTCGTGCCTTGACGAAGCGGATGCACATCCGAAATACTGCTTATACCATCAGAGGGTCATATACCCTACCGAAGATTGCAATGCTTTCAAGAAGTGGTGGCAGGGATACGTTGCCTGCCGACAACACTTCAAGCGAATGAAGCGCAAAGCTCGTCGGAAACAGAGAAGCATGACAGATGAGCATAAAGGAACTGCCGGTAACTGTCATATGGTTGATGCCATTCGACAAAAGTGAAATCTTAAGTTCTTACCTTCGGGAGAGATTCTGACGGAAAAATAGCCCTTGGCCCTCTCTTCAAGGAATCCACCTCTGGAAAAGAAGAAGAGGCGAAGAAATGCGAGAACATTCAGCTGCGTAATCGCACGCTGCCTGAGAAGAACCTCGGGCCTACAAACAAAGCTTTGAGCAAAAGAGACAAGGGGAAGGAAAAAGTCCCTGAGGAAATTGCCCCCGATGATAGAGTCATCGAAGAGCTCGCAGCCAAGGACCCGCCTAAGAAAAACAAAGTGGATTACAATGTCCTGGCACACCTGAGGAAGATACCCTCACAACTGAGCATACTGGATGCTCTCCTCCTGTCCAAAGAGGCACAAGATTCTCTAATCAAGGCACTGCAAGAGCCTATCAGTTCCAAGCTTTCTTTGCGGAAGAAAAGATGAAGGACGAGCTGGCAAAGGTTTATACAGCTGACATCACATTCGGAGATGAAGATCTCCTCCTCAGAACGTACGAGCACAACCGTCCTCTATATGTCACCGGGTACTGCCACGAGATTAAGATAGGGAAGATCCTGGTCGACGACGGGTCCTCTGTCAACCTTCTCAACATGAAAGTGCTGAAGGAGATCTGTATGAACGTTCAGCACCTGGCTCGGGAAAAAATTACCATTTCTGGGTTCGACTCGCAGTCATCACGGACACTTGGGTCCGTGATACTGACATTACGCTTTAGGATGCTCATCACTGACATCAAATTTCATGTCATTGATGCCAAGACTTGTTATAACGCTCTGCTCGGCCGGCCTTGGTTACATGAGTACAACATAATCTCCTCTACACAACATCAGTGTATGAAGTACTTCAGAGACGGCCTCGAGTACACAGTTACATGGGAGCTGAACCCATTCTCCGTAAATGAAGTCCGCAAATATGAAGACGCCAAGTACTTCCTACCAGACCTCGAAGACACAGAAAGATGTCATAAACCGGAGGATAAACAAAAAGCCGTCGCGACCATCCCGATCTTTGGAAGTGATACCGAAGAGGATGAAGAGATGGTTTATTCGGGGCAGCCCCAATGCAACAGACCTGGACCATCTATCCCTATTTTGGTCTTCGGCAGCGACTCTGAAGACGAGGTCAATGCAGTATTCTCTGTTCGTCCATCAATACGAACCTTCGTTGGAGCTGATCAGAGTTTACAAATTGCCATGGTTCCACGGCAGCATTACAGGGAACTTGACGCGCTTGATACATACGGAGTGTAAGAGCCGCAGACTTTCTACGTCCCTCCCAAGCAAAAAGGTGAAAAGGAGATCCTCTTTTATCGATACACGGAGACCAAAGTGGAAAGAGAAGTCTGGCATGGTGCCGAACCTGCGCTTGACAGGCTTCAACCAATCCGTCTGCCCAGATACTATGCAGAGGGATTGAAGAGGCTATTAAAATGCCAAGACGTACCCTTTAAACAAACTGCTCGACAAGCCCAGTTCTATAACAAGATTTGGGACGTTCCCGGGACTCGGCGAAAGATGCCCAACGGGAGGATGGAGACGACCGGGCTTGGATATGTCCAGTTCAAGAAACGGGAGTGATTCCATGGCTGCCATGTTATAAATAACTCCGAAGAAGAAGAGAATGCTTTTCCAGATAGCGTCGATGTCGAGCCAAAACGGGATTCCGCCGTAAAAATGCCAAGCCCGTCATTCGAAGAACAAATTGACAAGTTAATGAGGGAAGCGAGTCGAAAGGTTCGGGATGACCACAGCCGTGAAATAACCATTTACGAGAAAGCCAGAACGCAACGTCTCATTCAGTAGGCTACGGAGGATGACGATGCCTTTCACCCTCAGCCCGCTGTGCGCTCTTGCGGCAAGAAAAAAAGCCCGATGTAGAAGTAACAACAAGGTGAAGAACAGGAATGACGTTCAAAAACAGCGAAGTGGATCCAAGAAGCCACGTAATCGAGAAAAGTCAGCTGGAATCCGTCTTTTATGAAGAAGATGGGTCGGGAGTACTCTTTCCCACAAGACAAGACAAGGAAAATATTCAATCTTGTCATGAAGCATCAAATGATGACGCTCCTGGAGTCTCGGCACCCTGAGCAAATAAACAAGGTCCATCATCCAGCTTATTGCTCCTACCACCGAGCAACAGGACATCCTTTCGAATACTGCTTCACCTTCAAAGACTGGGTTGAAGACTAGTATCAACAAGACAGGTTTGCTCTATCCGACAATTGGAGGGTAGCCCCACCACGTAAGCATGAGCCAAAAACGACCTACATTGAGAGGGTAAGTCCAGATCAACATGGAGCTTGGAAACGAGCTCATACCTGCCACATGATAACATTCTCAAAGGAGGGAGAGTATGAGAATGTGGACGACTTCTCCCAGTGCTTCGCAAATAATGATGAGGACGAGGTGATCACAGAATTTCCACCGGCGCCAAAAGAGCTGTAAGATGGGATACACACCATAGCAGACAATCTGAAGAAAATCGACTTGGGGACGACAAACGATCCGAGGCCAACATTCGTCAGTGAGCTGCTCTCCGAAGAGCAGGTGGCTACACTAAAAGACGTGCTTATAAAGACTGCTTCGCATGCAACTATTTCGAGATGCCGGGATTAGATCCGGAGATAGCTGTGCATAAACTGGCGATATCACCGGATGTCAAACTAGTCAAATAGGCACCAAGAAGAATGCAGCTCGAACTCGAGATGAGCATCAATGCCGAAATCAAGAAACTAATCGATTCCGGCTTTATCCAAGAAATTCAATATCCTGACTGGATCGCCAACATTGTCCCAGTGATGAAGAAAAATGGGACGGTGTGCATCTGCGTGGACTTTCGAGACCTCAATAAAAGGTGCCCGAAGGATGACTTTTCTGTACCGGTTACCGAGCTGATGATAGATAACACGTCCACTCATGAAGTCTTCTCTTTCATGGATGGATCTTCAGGGTAAAATCAAATAAAGATGCATCCCAAAGACCGAAAGCATACTGCCTTCCGGACTCCGTTGGGCATATTTTTCTATAAAGTGATGCCCTTCGGTCTGAAGAACGCTGGCGCTACCTACTAGAGTGCAATGACGATGATCTTTGATGACCTCATATACGAAATTGTCGAATGTTATATCGACGACCTCGTGGTGAAAAGCAAATCGTACGAGGAGCACTGGGAGCATTTGAAAATAGTGTTCCAGCGTCTTCGGAAATATAATCTGAAGATGAACCCTCTGAAATGCTCGTTTGGAGTCTCCTCAGGAAAATTCTTAGGATTCATCGTATGGCACCGAGGTATCGAAGTAGACCCATCAAAGATCAAGGCAATTATGAAAATGCCCTCGCCAAGAACTCTTAAGCAACTGCGGTCTCTCCAAGGAAAGCTCGCGTATATCCGATGGTTCATAGCTAACCTCTCTGGAAAATGCCACCCCTACAGCCATCTAATGAAAAATAGGACCCCATTCATTTGGGATCGTAAATGCCAAAGTGCACTAGACGAAATCAAGCAATACCTGCAGAACCCGCCAGTACTAACCGCTCCGGTCAAGGAAAAGCCTCTCATCCTGTACACAACAGCCCTTGAAGGTTCTTAGCACTATGGGCACAGGAGAATGACAAGGGGAAGGAGAGAGCTCTCTATTATTTGAGTCGAGTTCTCCTGGGACAGAAAACAACTACTCCCCATAAAAAAGCATTGCATGGCACTGATCTTCGCGATAATGAAGCTTCGACATTATGCCTTGGCACCTGAGGTCCATCTCATATCAAAGGTGGATCCTCTCAAGTATTTGATGTCAAGAGCCATATTAACAGGAAGGCTTGCCAAATGGGCTATCCTCTTGATGGAGTTCTCGATAATATATCGACCCCTCAAGGCAGTAAAAGGTCAGGCCATTGCCGACTTTCTCGCCGAGCATCCGATACCAGCCGACTCTCGCTTAAATTGTGAATTGCCTGATGAACATGCGTTCGACGCAATCGACAGGGAGGAGGAAGGAAATAATGCCCGATAGGAACTCTACTTCGATGGAGCATCTTCCATACAAAAGAGAAAGCAAAACACCCCTATAATTAAAGCTGGGGTAGGCCTTATCTTCGTGACTCTGCAAGGAGGGATAATGCGTTTCGCCCTTTCATTGACAGAGCCAAGAACAAACAACGAGGCTGAGTTCGAAGCTTTGATAGCAGGTCTTGAGATTACCGTCGACATGGGAATAAAAGATCTCCTCGTATATGGAGAGTCCCAGCTGGTCGTTAGCCAAGTAAATGGCGATTATCAGACGTGTAAACCTGAGTTGGTAAAATATGGCGAAAAGGTGTAGCAACTGCTGACTCAAATTCCATTCTACGTCCTGAAAAGCGTACCGCGGGCGGAAAATAGCAAGGCAGACGTGTTGGCTAAGCTCGCTAAAGAATTGGACGACGAAAACCTCGATAACGTAAGGATCATTGTGCAAAGCTGCCGGATTCTCGCGCCTGCAGAAATATTGCCGGAGTCTTCTGAAGGAAAGGAAGCGACCAAATAAGCAGCCTGCCAAATAGAAGATGAAGAAAATGCTAAGGATTGGAGAGAAGTCTTCATAGACTACTTCAAATCCCGTCGAACACCCGAAAACGCATCTTCGAGACATCATCTTATGAAACGAGCTCTGTCTTTTTCCTTCCTCAATGATACTCTATATAAGAGATCGTTCGACAGTTTGTGGATAAGATGCTTGGGACCGGAGGAAGCAAGGAGGGTCGTCCAAGAAACTCACGACGGGCTTTGTGGTTCTCATTAGGCCGGACTGAAGATGAAGTTTAAGATCAAGAGAATGGGTTACTATTGGCCCACGATGATTCCGGACTGCTTCGAATATGCGAAGCAGTGTCACTCTGCCGGATCCGAGACGCCCACTGCAGCCTGGTGACGTTAACAGTCCCGATTTTGAGTTTTAGTTTAGGGACATTGGGTCCATAAGTTTAAAGACATCATAGTCCATGAAGTTTAAAGACATCATAGTCTAGTATAGAGACATCATAGTCTATAAAGTTTAAGGACATCATAGTCCATGAGTTTAAGGACCCCACAGTCTATGGTAGTTTAGAGACATCATAGTATGTAAAGTTTAAGGACATCATAGTCCATGAGTTTAAGGACCCCACAGTCCGTAAAGTTTAAGGACATCATAGTCCATGAGTTTAAGGACCCCACAATCCATGGAATGTCTGGTTGTCGGGACCCGTCACCTCTCTGAAGACGTTGAAGGATTACAACGACACATATCAGAGGAGTGAAGAGATATACCCTTGAACCAATATTGGTTGGGAGATCTGTAGTCCAATTTGGGACTAAGATCAAAGATTTATGAGCATATGGGCTCAATTAATCTTAGGTAGGGTTCTGTGGCCAATTTGAGCTCGGCCCATTTAGTTAAAATGTTGAACATTTAACAATGCTGAGCATTAGTTTGGATTCTGATAGCCTTTTTGTCTTTTATTGAGTGCTGAGCATTCATTATAGCTCTGGGGCTTTTATTTAAAGAACAGTTTATGTTCTTTTAGCGCACACGTGAGGAGCATGTGGTGCGGTTGGCGCTGTGCGCCAGTCAATGAGAGCAGAGCGCTTCTGTTAAGTAGCGCACACGTGAGGAGCACGTGGCGCGCTTGGCACTGAGCGCCAGTCAATAAGCGCATAGCGCTTCTGTTTAAGTAGCGCACACGTGAGGAGCATGTGGCGCGCTTGGCAATGAGCGCCAGTCAATGAGCGCAGAGCGCTTCTGTTAAGTAGCACACACGTGAGGAGCACGTGACGCGCTTGGCGATGAGTGCCAGTCAATGAGCGCAGAGCGCTTCTGTTAATTTAGAGCACTAAGGCTCTGCAGCGCTGTGCGCTAGATTTGGAGCGCTGAAGCGCTTCGTTTAATTGGAGCGCTATGGCTCTTTTTAGGCAACTCTGCTATCTGAGAATTAAATTTTTCCTTATAAAAGACTTTGTCTCATGGATCTAAGAACAAAGTTCTTATTTTATAGGAGATATTTCAATCACTTATGTTTTTGGTGAAAGGCTTTGCCTTTATGGATCTGTGATCCTAAGAGAATTGAATTCTTCTCCCCCGTTTTATAATGAGATGTTATGATCTCTTTTGTGAAAGACAATTTGTCTTAAAGATCTATGATCTAGCATAAGAACTACGTTCTTTTTCTGATGAGATGCTTTGATCTCTTTATTTTACCTTGAAGAAATTCTTCTTCAACTAAGAGCTTTCTCTTCTTTCTGAACTTTCTTAAAGTTTGTTGGGGGGGTTCCTCTCTCTCAGACATGAAGTCTTGGGGACTTTATATAGGGTAGGCTGATTTGTTGAATCGGTTGAAGAGATCTTTTCTCTAATTGATTTGGAGATTTCCCCACCGTTGGATTTTTGATCCAAGGGCTTCTGTTTTACAGAAGGCAATCTTCTTGTTTTTAACAAAATTGGGAAATCTTTTCCCATACAGAATTTATTCTGTATTTGGTGATTTTTAATCACCGTTGGATCATTGATCCAGCGATGCTCTGATTTTCAGAGCATAATCTTTCCTGTTTGGAAAGATTCTGAGGAATGTTTCCTTAACAGAATTTTATTTTGGTCAATTGATAATTTTTAATCATGTTCGTTGGATCTTTGATCCAAGGGCCGAGAACATTTTGTTCTATCGCTAGCGCTCACGTGCTTTGCACGTGGTGCGCTGCTTAGAGTGCAGCACTCTTAGCGCTAGCGCTCACGTGCTTTGCATGTGGTGCACTGCTTAGAGTGACGTGCTTTGCGTGTGGTGCGCTGCTTAGAGTACAGCGCTCACGTGTTTTGCACGTGGTGCGCTGCTTAGAGTGAAGCGCTCTTAGCGCTAGCGCTCACGTGCTTTGCACATGGTGCGCTGTTTAGAATGCAGCGCTCTTAGCGCTAGCGCTCATGTGCTTTGCACGTGAGTGCTGCCTCAGAGTCTTTGACTCTCAGCGTTGGCGCTGTTATGAAGCGCTGCTTCATTTCAAATATCAAAATTTGAACAGAGCTTTGCTCTGATTGGGGAAACTGCTATCTCCCTGAGTCCAAACTCTATAAGTAGTATCCAGCAAAACCTCGTCTCGAAATGCAACAGACTGAGATGTCCTTAAACTAGCTACGGACCGCAACATCTTTAAACTAGCTATGGACCGAGATGTCCTTAAACTAACACTGGACCGAGATGTCCTTAAACTAATAACGGACCGAGATGTCCCTAAACTAACAACGTCGCCTCTAACATGGCGATAGTGGAATGCAAGTCCACAAGCCCCAGCGGTGAGGACTGCTACTTGTATCCCACCGGCAAACAGATTGGTCACATGCGGTGAAACTATCATCGAGAGTTTCATCGTGCAAAAAAAAACGGTACGTCTACAAGAAAAATGGGCACGGATGAAAACCCGAAAGGGCTTTGTGAGTAAAAACAGCAGGACCGCCGGCGAGTTCGTGAAAACCCGAAAGGGAGCAGACTCGTATAAAAATTCATGCACACTTGCGAGGACCTCTCGACCTTGTAAAAAAATATACCTGCGTGAGATCCTTACGACTCACAAGGGAGAAACACACTTAGGGATCCCCACGATTCCTAAGGAGAAATTACACGTACGAGATCCTCACGACTTGTAAGGAGAATCCCCCTTATGAGACCCTCACGGCTCATAGGATTCTAAAGCCTTAAGTTACAGGGTCCTGAACCTATTCTTAAGCCATCACATCCCCTAGTTTGCCCTACAGAAGGTCCGATATCGGCCCTTGTATATAATCCACGGGCCCAAATAAACGTTTCCCCCACCAAGTCACACCAACGATGAGGAATGTCCTCATATGGTGAACGACACTTGTAAGTCCTCTCGACTTATAAGGAGAAAACACTCTTGTAAGATCCTTACGACTTATAAGAGAACACATACTTAGAAATCCTTATGACTCCTAAGGAGAAAATACACCTGCGAGATCCTCACGACTCGTAAGGAGAAACACCTTTATGAGACCCTTACGGCTCATGAAGTCAAAAGCCTTAGTCGACAGGATCCTAACCCTGTTTGCTAAGCCACCTTTGTTCGAATCGACAAAGGCAAATGATGATTTGCTCCTGGAAATATTCCAGTTGTAGCGATGCTGATGCCTAAATCGATATCAAATTCTAAGTCCTTTCACGACAAATGATGATTCGTTCCTGGCAATATTCCAGTCGCAGCGATGCTGATGCTAAGATTGGTATCAGACCTCAAGTTCCATACTCGCAGCAAAAAATCAACGAGCCAAAAATGCATATGAAATAGCCGAAATGATAGGGCAACTCGCAACAAAAATCAGCGAGTAAAATATATGTATATAAAAATAGCCGAAATGATTGGGCAACTCGCAATAAAAAGCAGCAAGTAAAGAAAAAGAAAAACAACCGAAATGATTGGGCACTGCGAAAAAAATAGCTGAAATGATTGGGCAATCACGACCTTCGATATATAAAAAGCTGAAATGATAGAGCATCGCGGAAACAAACAAAAAAAATGAAACTTTGCCCTGCAGGTGAGATCACATCGACCCCTGTATACAATCCATGGGCACAAACAGATAGGGAACCATATCGTCCCACCAGGCTTCGTCAAAGGGAAGCTAGATCTCGATGGCTACACCTACAGCCTAGAAATCAATAACGACGTTCCTTCTTGTTCTAACCAGAAGTAGATACGACGTCAGCAAAACGGAGCTACGGCAAAGTCCCCAGTTCCAAATCTCGATGGTTCACAGACAACCTAGAGACTACCTCGGAACCATGGCAAAGTCCCTAGTTCCAAGCCTCGACGGCGGCATCCATAGCCTAGAGATCAACCAAACATCGTTCTTCCTCCCTCCAGCAGGATACAGGCGCGACATCAACAAACAGAGCCATGACAAAGTGCCCTAATTCCAAACCTCGACGGTTTACAGATAACCCTGAGACAACCTCGACGTGTGTCGCAATATTGCAGACACAATTGTTAGTTATGTATATGCCCTAGAGGCCATTGTTGTACATATGATCTATATTATAGTGGATGCTTGGATATATATAGAGAGGACTTTCTTGCTTGACATGATAATATGCTATTTGGTTTCACTTTATCTTAACATGTTGACTTGTATTGGTTTACTGTCTTGCTCTCACATATTGATAAAACCCTTAGGATATGTACTCGACTGCTAGGACTATGATGTAGATCATACTAATGTTTAACACTTAATTATTAAGGATACGTTAGTCTAATTTGAGACTAAGATCAACTTAACAGGATCGTTTAGATCCGACAAAAGAGCAATTGGCTCTATTGTTCGAGTTTAGGGACATAGTGGTCTATTACATGTATGGCCATCGGGACCCATCACCTCTCTGACGACGTTGAAGGATTACAACGACAGATGTCAGAGGAGTTCAGAGATGTACCCTTGAGCAAAAGTTGATTGGGGGTCTTATAGTCCAATTTGGGACTAAAATCTGTTTGAATGTTTAAGAATACGTTAGCCATATTTGAGGCTAAGATCAACCTAAACGGGATCGTTTAGATCTGACAAAAGAGCGTTTGGGGGTTCTATTGTTCCAGTTTAGGGACATAGTGGTCCAACATTCCTATTTTGGGGACGGATGTTAGTTTAAGGACACGTTAGCCATATTTGAGGCTAAGATCAACTTAAACGTTTATTAAGGATACGTTAGCCTAATTGCCAGACTAAGATCAACTTAACAGGATCGTTTAGATCCGACAAAAGAGTATTTGGAGGCTCTATTGTTCCAGTTTAGGGATATGGTGGTCTAAGTTCCAGTTTAGGGACGTGGTGGTCCAAGTTCCAGTTTAGGGACGTGGTGGTCCAATAAAATGTATGGCTGTCGAGACCCATCACCTCTCTGAAGACGTTGAAAGATTACAACGACAAATATCGGAGGAGCTAAGAGATGTACCCTTGAACCAATGAGTTGGTTGAAAGAGCAGATGTGCTCAGTTCAAGATGATTTGAGGACTTATGGCCAGTTTGGGCTAAGTCCAATTATATTTGAAATATTGGCCCTTTGGGCTATTAGACATTTGTCTGGATTCAGCCCCTCATCATTCAGCAGTGCTAAACAGAGGTTTGGGGGCTCTGACAACATTTTGTCTTTGATTTCCTCAATTTTGAGATTCATTTGGAGGAGGGACTTTTTCCTCTGGAAAATTAGCCAATTTGGCTAAAAGTAGTGTTAAACACTAGAGAACAACAGCGTTAAACACTGGAGGTAGAACTCTTAAATTAGTGTTAAACACTAAAAGACAATTAGTGTTAAACACTGGAAATATAATCTTCAATTTAGTATTAAACACTAGAAACAATCAGTGTTAAACACTGGAAATATAATCCCCAAATTAGTGTTAAATACTAAAGAAAGAGGGGTCACGTGTGGACACGTGAGAGCGCCCAAAGGTGGGACCGGATCCCTTTTTACTTCGCTCTGCAATTAAGTGTTAAACACTTTTCATTTCCTGGCCATCACATGTGGGCACGTGATAGGCATCCATCCATTGGATATTAAAGGGATTTATTAGGGGTCACGTGGGGACACGTGAGAGCGCCCTAAATGTGGAGCCAGATCTCCTTTGCTTTATCCTCAAATCTGCGAATAAGTGTTAAACACTTTTCATTTTTATTTTGAGCATTACGTGTTGACACGTGATGGGGATTCATGCACTGACTGTTAAAATGTTTGCTAAGGAGTCACGCGGTAACACGTGAGAGCGCCCAAAGCTTAGATTTCCCTTGCTTTTATTCCCTTTGTCTTGGAGGTCACGTGAGAGCACGTGAGGCATTGCCTCAAAGCCTTTTCCTTCTTGTTTTTTGGGGATCTTTTCAGGGGTCACGTGGGGACACGTGACCTTGGTTCTTTTGCATGCATGGAGATCTTTCGAGTCTCTTTTTTAAGAATTAAATTCTCTGTAGGGTTAAACCCTAATTTTGTTTTGGAGGAATTAAATTTCTATTGTGAAAGAATTAAATTCTTAAGTAGGGTTAAACCCCAATTATGATTCTGTAGGAATTAAATTCCAATTAGTTTGGGAGAATTAAATTCTCAAAACTCAATTCCCCTTCTAAGTTTAGGATCTGCATGGCAGGATCTTGACTCGATGAGAATTAAATTCTCAACTTATGGGGAGATGTGCTCTGTGCAGATCTTCAACCAGAAGAAGAACTAAGTTCTTTTTTGTATAAGAGTTAAACTCTTGAATTGAGAATTAAATTCTCTTTATTGAAGTTTTGATCCTTTTTCCCTTTCTCACATAGGGTTTTCCTTTGTTGAGAATTAAATTCTTCTTTCTTTTCTTTCCCTTGAGAATTAAATTCTCCTCTCTCTGTTCTTCTCTCCAAAAAGGTCCATCCTCTTCTCTTCTTGGCTCCTATTTATAGGAGAAGGAAAAGAATCAATTTGTTTAGCAAATCTTTCATTGAAAGATTTGATTTGTTTTCATATTTAATATGAGCCTTTAGATCATTCAGTGAATTTTATTCACCGTTGGATTTTAAATCCAAAGATATTCTGTTTGTTATTTTCGGTGAGATTTAGGGGAAATCTTTCCTTGTCCAAGATTTTTCCATAAATTGGTGATTTTTAATCCCCCTTGGATCTTTAATCCAACGGTCCCCATAATCCGTTTCCATTTGGAAAGATTTAGAAGCTTTTAGAATTTTAATTCTATTTCGAAAGATTTTAGAGAAATTTAGAATTTTAATTCTATTAAACTGTAAGGCTTTCAAAGCCTGTCTCGTGCTGGCACGTGATCCTTGGTCACGTGGGAGCACGTGACCCCCAAATTGGTTCCTTTAACAGCCGCTTGTTTATGTTGTTGTTTTAACCATCACGTGTCAACACGTGACCATTGGTCACGTGTGAGCATGTGATACCTCATTGAGGTATTTCTTTCAGCCGTTTGTTATTTCATTTTTGTTTCGATTGTCACATGTCAACACGTGACCATTGGTCACGTGTGAGCACGTGATACCTCATTGAGATAATTCCTGATTTTTAATCAGGGAACAGTGCATAGCATATAACTTTTGATCCCGGATGAATTATGAGGCCCATAATATATCAAATCGAAGGATTTTTCGAGATGCTTCCAATATCATCAGAATTTAGCTGTTTATCTTTCGGGAGTTTATCAAAATACAGGCCGGAAGATACTGGTTCGCATTTCCTTAAGCGTATCGCTGCCATTTGATACCTTAGATTCTTTTGCGCAGAAATTTTTGGCGGGAACAAATGCCCCCCACTAGTTTGCCCACGTAAGTATATACGTGGGTGAAGTAGTGCAGACTAATGCATAGCGTATGACCAGTTTCGGGTTGGTATATAACTTTCAGAATCTTGATCTGAGAAGATAAGGAGCGGACACAAGCGTCGTCATTTATTATTGACTCAAATCTCGACTCTTAAGAGATATAGTTCCAAACTCTCAACTTCATGAGCCGCACCCTTCTATTTCTTTATGTCTTACTCTGGCGTGAAGTAGTTTATACGCTCATGAGTAACTTCTTCATTTCAGTGGCATGTAGTTTTGGTAAGTGCGGCTTATAGATGGTCCATCTTGACCTCTTTGCAGGGCAGTGATGGCTTAGGAGACAGGGTTAGGATCTGCCACCTGAGACTTTTCAATTTTATGAGCCGTGAGGGTCTCATAAAGACTTTTCTCCCTACGAGTCGTGAGGATCTCGTAGGTGTATTTTCTCCTTAGGAGTCGCGAGGATTCCTAAGTGTGTTTTCTCTTATAAGTCGTAAGGATCCCATAAGAGAGTTTTCCCTCTTACGAGTCGAGAGGACCCGTAAACGGTTGTTTCCCTCCTTGTCGAGATTCGACTTTGGAGAGTGTGACCCGTGGATAGTATGCAAGCGACCGTTTTGGGCCGACTTGCAGGGTCCCAGTGCTTAGGAAACAGGTTTCTTAATCCCTACTGCCTAAGGCTTTTCCTCACGAGTCGAGACGAATCGAGCAGTTCTCCCGAAGACATCAATTTCCTCACGAGTCGAGACGAATCGAGTATTTCTCGCAAGAATATCCTAACGTCACAGTTAACCTCTGCTCTTTACGACAGAAGTCCGTTAGGGTCTGTGGTACTTAGGGTTTTGGCCGTCGTACCATCGCATCAGCTGATATATTCCTCGATAGGCAATCATGCTGTTCGAGTAGCCCTACGACTGCCGTGTCTCTGATCCCTTCGGGGGCTGGACAAGACGTTTTCAAGCAATCCTCCTTGGCAGTTTGACCGTCGGAAGAGCAAGCGTTAGGAATTTGCCATGCCGCTTTTTACTTGAGGTTAGGCTCATTTTGGAGAGCCCCGATGAGTCATAACCACTCCGCGCTGGTGTGGGATGATCTTCGATAGTCTTTCAGGCTTTATATGACTTGCCGTTAAGACCCTGAAGCTAGGAATTTAGCCTTTGCTTCGTTTGCTGGCATCGCGTCTGCTGTATCGAGACGAATGCCGCGGTTGTCTTTAGGTTGCATGTGAACCGTCGAGGTTTGGAACTAGCGATTTTGCCATGGCTCCGTTTGTTTGAGTGTCGCGTCTGAACCCTGCTGGAGGAAGAACGCTGGGGTGACATTTCATCTGCTGTATCGAGATGATCGTCGAGGTGGTGACCACTCTGCACTGGTGCGAGATGATCTCCAATTGTCTTTCAGGCTTTATATGACTTGTCGTCAAGACCCTGAAGCTAGGAATTTGGCCTTTTGCTTCATTTGCTTTGTCACGTCCGAATCCTGTTAGAGGAAGAACGTTGGGGTGACATCATGTCTGCTGTATCGAGACGAACGTCAAGATGGTGACCACTCCGCACTGGTGCAAGATGATCTCCGATCGTCCTTCAGGCTTTATATGACTTGCCGTTAAGACCTTGAAGCTAGGAATTTGGCCTTTACTTCGTTTGCTGGCATCGCGTCTGCTGTATCGAGACGAATGCCGCGGTTGTCTCTAGTTTGTTGGTGAACCGTAGAGGTTTGGAACTAGGGACTTTGCTGTGGCTCCACTGTTTGATGATGTTGTGTCTGCTGTGTCGAGACGAACGTCGAGGTGATGACCATTACGCACTGGTGTGAGATGATCTCCGGTTGTCTTTCAGGCTTTATATGACTTGCCGTTAAGACCTTGAAGCTAGGAATTTGGACTTTGCTTCGTTTGCTTTGGCGTGTCCGGATCCTGTTGGAGGAAGGATGTCGTAGTGACATCTCGTCTGCTGTATCGAGACGAATGTCGAGGTGGTGACCACTCCGTGCTGGTGCGAGATGATCTCCGATTGTCTTTCAGGCTTTATATGAGTTGCCGTTAAGACCCTGAAGCTAGGAATTTGGCCTTTTGCTTCATTTGCTTCGGCGCGTCCGAATCCTGCTGGGGGAAGAACGCTGGGGTGACATTTCATCTGCTGTATCGAGACGATCGTTGAGGTGGTGACCACTCCGCACTGGTGCGAGATAATCTCCGATTGTCTTTCAGGCTTTATATGACTTGCCGTTAAGACCCTGAAGCTAGGAATTTGGCCTTTGCTTCATTTGCGTTGGCGTGTCTGAATCCTGCTGGGGGAAGAACGCTGGAGTGACATTTCATCTTCTGTATCGAGACGAATGCCGTTGTGGTGACCACTCCGCGCTGGTGTAGGATGACCTCCGATTGTCTTTCGGGCTTTATATGACTTGCCGTCAAGACCCTGAAGCTAGGAATTTGGCCTTCGCTTCATTTGCTCGCACTGCGTCTGCTGTATCGAGACGAATGCTGAGGTGGAGCTGGGATTTTGCCGTCACTCCGCTTTGTTTCGACCATGGGGTCTTTTGTTAACTTTGCATGTACATCCTACTGGACTGCGAAGGAACGCCGTTGTTGACATTGCGTCTGCTGTAACGAGACGAATGCTAAGGTGGAGTTGGGATTTTGCCGTTACTCCGATTTGTTTCGACCGTGAGGTCTTTTGTTGACGTTGCATCTGCATCCAGCTGGACTGTGGAGGAACGCTGTTGTTGACATTGCGTCTACTGTATCGAGACGAATGCTGAGCTGCAAAGGAACGCCGTTGTTGACATTGCGTCTGCTGTAACGAGACGAATACCGAGGTGGAGTTGGGATTTTTCCGTCACTCCGCATTGTTTCGACCATGGGGTCTCTTGTTGACGTTGCATCTACATCCTGCTGGACTGCGAAGGAACGCCGTTATTGACATTGCGTCTGCTGTAACGAGACGAATGCCGAGGTGGAGTTGGGATTTTGCCATCACTCCGCATTGTTTCGACCATGGGGTCTCTTGTTGACGTTGCATCTGCATCCTGCTGGATTGCAAAGGAACGCCGTTGCTGATTCTTAGGCTGTAGATATTGCCGTTAAGATTTGGAACTAGGGACTTTGCTATGGTTCCTTTTCGTTGCGACTCTGAGGTCGATTGTTGACGTCACGTCTGCATCTGGTTGGAATGAGGAGAAACGCCGTTGGTGATCTCTAAGTTGTCGATATCGACGTCGAGACCCTGAAGCTAGGGATCTTCCTTTGCTTCGTTTGTTGACATTGTGTCTGCAATATTGCGACAAATGTCGAGATTGTCTCTAGGCTGTCTATGGACCGTCGAGATTTGGCTTCGCTTTCTGATGGAGCCTGTTGGGAAGGTATGGTTCTCTCCTTGTTCGTGCCCATGGATTGTATACAGGGGTCAATGTGACCTCACCTGCAAGGCAAAAAGTTTCATTCTTTCAGAATTTTTTTTATTTCCGCGATGCTCTATTATTTCAGCTTTTATATCACGGAGGTCGCGATTGCCCAATCATTTCGGCTATTTTTCTTTTTACTCGCTGCTTTTTATTGCGAGTTGCCCAATCATTTCGGCTGTTTTTGTATGCATACATTTTTACTTGCTGATTTTGTTGCAAGTTGCCCCATCATTTCGGCTATTTCATATGCATTTTTTTTGGGCTCGCTGATTTTTCTCGCGAGTAGGGGATTTGGGATCTGATACCAATCTCGGCATCAGCATCGCTGCGACTGGAATATTGCCAGGAGCGAATCATCATTTGCCGTAAAAAAACTTGGAATTTGATACTGGTTTAGGCATCAGCATCGCTACAACTGGGATATTGCCAGGAGCGAATCATCATTTGCCTCTGTCGATGTTGAACAAAGGTGGCTTAGTAAACAGGGTTAGGATCCTGTTGACTAAGGCTTTTGACTTCATGAGCCGTAAGGGTCTCACAAAGGTATTTCTCCCTACAAGTCGTGAGGATCTCGTATGTGTGTTTTCTCTTTAGGGATCGTGAGGATTCCTAAGTGTATGTTCCCCTGTAAGTCGTAAGGATCTTACAAAAGGGTTTTCTCCTTATAAGTCGAGAGGACTTACAAGGGTTGTTCACCGTATGGACATATCCCCAGTCACGGGTGGGACTTAGTTAGGGAAATGTTTATTCGCCCCCGTGGATTGTATACAAGGGTCAGTATTGAGCCGCTTGTAGGGCAATATCGAAAGTTGTAGGAGCTGCTTAAGAACAGGTTCAGGTCTCTGTAACTTAAGACTTTCAAATCTTATGAGCTGTGAGGGTCCCATAAGAGAATTCTCCTTACGAGTCGTAAGGATCTCACAAGTGTAATTTCTCCTTAGGAATCGTGAGGACTCCTAAGTGTGTTGCTCCCTTATGAGTCGTAAGGATCTCACGCGGGTGGTTTCTCCTTACAAGGTCGAGAGGACCTTGTAAGTGTCTTTTAACGAGGTTGCGCCCTTTCGGGTTTTCACAAACACTCGCCGGTAGCCCTGCTGTTTTTACTCACGGAGCCCTTTCAGGTTTTCATCCGTGCCCATTTCGCTTATGGACATACCGTCTTTTTTTCTTTTATTCTTTTTATTCTTTTTTCTAACGAGGTCGCGCCCTTTCGGGTTTTCATGAACACTCGCCGGTAGCCCTGCTGTTTTTACTCACGGAGCCCTTTCGGGTTTTCATCCGTACCCATTTTGCTTATGGACATACCGTTTTTATTTATTTTTATTCCTTTTTTTCTTCTTTTTTAATTGCGTCAGCCTGAGAACGCTGCGGTAGTAGTTTAAAGACGTTTCGGTCATTTGCAAGTTTTAGGACATTGCGGTCCATTTTTAGTTTAACGACGTTTCGGTCTATTATCCAGTTTTAGGACATAGTGGTCCATTGTTAGTTCAACGACGTTTCGGTCTATAGGGCTTTCCCTATGAATGAGCATGATGCCCTTGGCATATTCATCTTTCTTGGAGCGTGTGGCTGTGGCGGGCTCACCTTCCAGTTTTCGGACAGCACAAACTTGCTCTGTTGGTGTTGGTCTTCAACCCAGTTTTTGAAGACGTAGCAGTTTTCGATCGGATGGCCCAATACTTGGTGGTAAGGGCAATAATTAGAATTGTTGACATCATTCAGTTGTAGCTGGTGTTTCGGCTCCGGTAGAGTGATAAGCCTGTTGCGCACTGTTAGCTCGAACAGCCTCTTTGTTTCATCCCGGGGAAATGAGTAAGGTCGTTTCAACTTTTCATAGAGGGGTTTCCGCTTGTTGCTTTGGCGAACAACCGGTCTAGGGCCACTCGGTTGTTGTTGTGCGTTGGCGACGAAGGCCGTTTTTTCTTTTCCTTTATCCTTTTTGTTCGATCCGTTGTTTGCGGGTCCGAGATTCTTTCCGGGTAGCGTGCGATTGCACGGCTGAATGTTCTCGCAACTCCTCAATTCTTTCGTTTTAGAGATAGATTCCTTGAAGAGAGGGCCGAGGGCTACTTTTTCGTCGGAGTTGCTCCCGAATGTGAGAACTCGCAGTCCCTCGGGATCAACCATATGACAACTGCCGGCAATTCTTTTACGCTCATCTGTCGCATTTTTCTGCTGTCTACGAGCTTCACGCTTTGTCCTGTTGAAGTGTTTCCTGTGAGCGACATACCCTTGCCACCAATACTTAAAGGTGTTGCAATCTTCAGTAGGATGTGTGATCTTCTGATGATATGAGCAGAAGTTAGGATGTACGTCCGCTTCATCAAGATGTATACTACCAGAAGAATTTTCTCTGAAAGTGGGCAGCCTCATCCCCATCGATATGGCTTTGGCGAATCGTTTCCTTGTTTTGATCCTGTTTTCATTTGCGGCGGATGTACTTTGATCTGGTGGGAGTGTTTCAACCCTTTTGTCCAGTCGCCGGCGTTTGGCTTTCTTGAATATGGCCATCTTGCGCTCTCGATCAGCTTTTCTTTTTAGATGAATTTCATTTAGGAATGCATCAATCATTTCGTCTGATGGTCCTAGAAGTTCAGGCTCGGAATTTGTCCCTCGTTTTTCTGCATCCAAAGCTTCTTCACCGTTTATTAACGAGTGAGAGATCACATGACAGCTTGCCACATAATCCTCAGACTCATCCGACGAGTCTTCTCCATTGTCATCATCTTTGTCCACAAGGACATGGCTGAGAAATTCTTGGAGTGTGACTGGGGTCCGCACCATCTGATTATATTCTTCCAATCCGTCAATCTGTTTTTGCATGTCCGTGGGCTTGTCACCAGGCTGCACGGGCTTTTTGGTTTTCTTCTTCTTCTTCGAAGACTTTGACGGCTGGGTATGAGCACTTTGACTATCACCACCAGTTTTTGGAATTAGGCGCGGCTTCAGCATTCCCTCGATAATCTCAGTTTCCAGCGGATTCTTCTACCTGATCGCCGGGCATGTTTGGAGATCCTTCAGCATTCTTTTCATCTTGGTTGAAAGTACATCCTCCCATGGGGCTTCCTTTATGAATGAGCACGATGCCCCCGGCATGTCCACCTTTTTAGGGGCGTAAGGTTGTGGTGGGTTCACCTTCCAATTTTCGGAAAATGCGAACTTGCCTTATTGGTATTGGTCCTCAATCCAGCCTTTGAAGAAGAAACAATCCTCGATCGGGTGACTTACCGTTTGGTGGTAAGGGCAATAATTGGGATCATTGATATCGCCTGGCTGCGACGGACGTTTTAGACTCGGCAGATTGATGAGTCTGTTGCGCACTGCCAGCTCGAACAGTCTCCTTGTTTTATTCTGAGGAAACGAGTAAGGACGTCATAGTCTTTCCTCAAGGGATGGGCGTGGACGCATATTGTTTCGAAGGACAACCGGCTTTAAGTTGATCGGCCGTTGTTGAGTATTGGCAACAACGATCGCTTTCCCTTTCTCAGTTCGAGAGTCTGGCTTTGGAGGAGACGGTTTATGTCCCATCTGATCCATTTGGTCCAACTTGTCAATCAAGGCCTGGAAAGTAGTTGGCTTGAAGAACATCATGAATTGCGAGATGGTTGCTTGCGGATCAAGAGTGCCCACGAACATGCCCACCGCTGGCGCTTCTTCGATGCGTTGTTCGCATTTCGACCACAGATTCCGCCATCGTGTTGCGTATTGAACCCACGTTTCGCCTGGTCTTATCTTGGCGTTGATCAATGCTGTTATCGGGGTACGTTCACTAGCATTCGCGAATCTTTGTATAAACAGTAGCTCCATCTCCGCAAATGTTTTGACAGAGTCGTTAGGTAGCTCCGAATACCATTCAAAGGCTATTTCCGCTAAGCTGCCGACGAACTGGCGAAGCAGTAGTTTGTCGTCGCCTCCAGTGTTGCCGCATAAGGCCCTGAATTGAGCGACATGCTGATGTGGATTCCCTGTCCCTTTATATACGTGGAACTTAGGGATCGCATATCCCGGCGGGTAACTGATTTGGTCATACCAGCCCGGATAGGGTCGTCCGGTTCTAACAATTTGGCCGGCCGCTTCACTCGCTTGATGAGCTCGTATTTGCTGAGCTATATAGTCATCCAGTGCGGCCTTGGAAATGGTTTCCTCCTTGGCTGCTGAAAGAGCCAGAGGAGGATTGGATGTCTCCCCTCTATCGTCTTCAGTAGTGGTCGGAGGGTGTTCAGGTGGAGGATTCTGCTGTAACATCATTCCTACCATATCTTGGAAAAGAAGCGCCATTTGTTTTATATTTGCTTCTTGTTCTGCTGCTTCTTTGTCCTTCTTTTCGAAGACTCTGCGTAGGAAGTTAGCGTCGGTTTCTTGTTCATGACGCTGCTCTGATGATGCCTCCAAGCTTTCTTTTGGCCCGGTTTATGCAGCCATCGCAGTCATCATCTCCTTAAGCTTCTGTTGTCGCTCCTGGGCTTTTGTCATGGATCGGGTGAGCGGTCGGTGACCCATCGAAGCGCGGCTATCCTCTTTCCCGTATGCCATATAAACAGTATGCACTACCATGCCCCCAGATTTGGGGCATTTAGATTCAGTGCTTTTACGGTTCGCCATATTCACAGGGGCTTTTTGCGTCCTCCTTTTGTTTTGAGTGATTGACGTTGAGGGAGCCGTTGCAGTGGGCACCCAGCCAACTGTTGCCTTTTCTGGCTTGACAGAGTAGTCCTTCTCCTGCTGAACCTTCATCTTTTCTTGTCGGCGGAGATAGTTTTCATCAATCACCGACTCTTGGACCTGTCGCCAGACCTTGTAAATTTTAGAGGACAGCCGTTGAGGGGGTTGCTCCAGCTTCTTCTCTGGAGTATTCTCCACAGGTGAAGGAGTTCTCTTCAGCACCGCAGTAAGAGAGTTTCTGCGCATCTTGTTCGGCAATTCAAAGCTGTTCCCAGTTGGAACAGCAGCATCGATCCCCACCGTTGCAGCTGGCGGAGTTATCCCAGAGGGAGAGTTGCCCCCAGCCTTCCTCACTCGGCGCCAGTGGCGACGTCGAGCGTGTCGTGCGGATGGAGTTGTTTCAGCTATAAGGGTGACTTCGTCATGCCCCCTGCTTTGAGGAGAGACTGTTATTGGTGCTAGCCTGTCGAAGACTGACACCCGTTGAGAAGCAATGTCTAATCTGTCAAAGACAGACTTCTGGGCAGGGGAAGCAGCTTTGAGGACCTCTCCTGGAGCAGCAACCGGAATGGACAACCTTGTAAAAACTGACTTCTTGGAAGGAGGAGCCTTTCCAATGATTTCGTCCGCTTGAGCCGGGATGGCTATCCGCTTTGGGATGGCAGCTTCGGGTATCGCGGGCTTATAGACGTTCTGGCCCAGTCTGTTGAAAACTGAGGTATTGAAGTTGGGCGACCCGTTGAGAGGGGTCACGGCAGTGGTAAGTCGATCAAAGACCGGCTTCTTTGGAGCTTCTTGCGATGTCATTGGGGCATTGAAGTTCATCGGTGGGAGCATGATCCCGAAGAATAGTCCAGCGGTGGCTTGAGTTACCTGCTCCACTGGCATCTTGAAAAGGGAGGCCGCTTGGGGCCCATAAGTCACTCCTCCAGCAAGGACGGAGCGAGAGTTGCAGTTGCAGGTAGTGCAGTTTGAAGCCATTGATCTTCTGTTTTCTGCACGGAGCAAGACACCAAATCTTAGTATCTCGAATCCACAGGCAACCACAGCAAACCGCGATTCGTTCGCGAACATGACACACGAAATGTGGAGTGGAAAGAAGAATAGGTCCCACCGGGCGTGCCAGAATCTGTTCCTCTCCGAACGGCGGCCGAGACATGGGCGTCTTGCCTGAAATCCGGGGGCAGATGCTAATTGGTGCTATCCGTCCACCTCTCCGAAGATGCCAAGTTGATTTATGACATCGTGTATCAAAGGTTTAAACGGATGCGTCCAATGTAGCAGACTTCGTCAGATTCCCCCTCGCTTGAGGGGTTTTTGATTGTGGGGACGCTCTTTCCTGCAGGCGCAAGCCCCTGCAGTTAATTACGCTACCGCGCTGCGGTAACAACTTTCTCCTTCTTCAGATGGTCACTTCGTGTCGTGTGTGTTTAATTTGTGTTTGGTTGCCCGTGGATTGTATACGGAGACTGAGTTATGTCGTCGCCCGTAGGGCGTGGATTAGTCCAAATCCGTATTTTCTTAGATTTGGGTTTGGGGTTTTGGTTTAAGGATACGTTAGTCATATTTGAGGCTAAGATCAACTTAAACATTTGTTAAGGATACGTTAGTCTAATTTGAGACTAAGATCAACTTAACAGGATCGTTTAGATCCGACAAAAGAGCAATTGGCTCTATTGTTCCAGTTAGGGACATAGTGGTCCATTACATGTATGGCCGTCGGGACCCATCACCTCTCTGACGACGTTGAAGGATTACAACGACAGATGTCAGAGGAGTTCAGAGATGTACCCATGAGCCAAAGTTGATTGGGGGTCTTATAGTCCAATTTGGGACTAAAATCTGTTTGAATATTTAAGGATACGTTAGCCATATTTGAGGCTAAGATCAACCTAAATGGGATCGTTTAGATCCGACAAAAGGGCGTTTGGGGGCTCAATTGTTCCAGTTTAGAGACATAGTGGTCCAACATTCCCATTTTGGGGACGGATGTTAGTTTAAGGACACGTTTGCCATATTTGAGGCTAAGATCAACTTAAACGTTTGTTAAGGATACGTTAGCCTAATTGCCAGACTAAGATCAACTTAACATGATCGTTTAGATCCGACAAAAGAGCATTTGGGGGCTCTATTGTTCCAGTTTAGGGACATGGTGGTCCATTGCCAGTTTAGGGACATGGTGGTCCAAGTTCCAGTTTAGGGACGTGGTGGTCCAAGTTCCAGTTTAGGGACATGGTGGTCCAATAAAATGTATGGCTGTCGGGACCCATCACCTCTCTGAAGATGTTGAAAGATTACAACGACAAATATCGGAGGAGCTAAGAGATGTACCCTTGAACCAATGAGTTGGTTGAAAGAGCAGATGTGCTCAGTTCAAGATGATTTGAGGACTTATGGCCAGTTTGGGCTAAGTCCAATTATATTTGAAATATTGGCCCTTTGGGCTATTAGACATTTGTCTGGGTTCAGCCCCTCATCATTCAGCAGTGCTAAACAGAGGTTTGGGGGCTCTGACAACATTTTGTCTTTGATTTCCTCAATTTTGAGATTCATTTGGAGGAGGGACTTTTGCCTCTGGAAAATTAGCCAATTTGGCTAGAAGTAGTGTTAAACACTAGAGAACAACAGCGTTAAACACTAGAGCTAGAACTCTCAAATTAGTGTTAAACACTGAAAGATAATCAGTGTTAAACACTGGAAATATAATCTTCAATTTAGTGTTAAACACTAGAAACAATCAGTGTTAAACACAGGAAATATAATCCCCAAATTAGTGTTAAACACTAAAGAAAGAGGGGTCACGTGTGGACACGTGAGAGCGCCCAAAGGTGGGACCAGATCCCTTTTTACTTCGCTCTGCAATTAAGTGTTAAACACTTTTCATTTCCTGGCCATCACGTGTGGGCACGTGATAGGCATCCATCCATTGGATATTAAAGGGATTTGTTAGGGGTCACGTGGGGACACGTGAGAGCGCCCTAAATGTGGAGCCAGATCTCCTTTGTTTTATCCTTAAATCTGCGAATAAGTGTTAAACACTTTTCATTTTTATTTTGAGCATTACGTGTTGACACGTGATGGGGATTCATGCGTTGACTGTTAAAATGTTTGCTAAGGAGTCACGTGGTAACACGTGAGAGCGCCCAAAGCTTAGATTTCCCTTGCGTTTATTCCCTTTGTCTTGGAGGTCACGTGAGAGCACGTGAGGCATCGCCTCGAAGCCTTTTCCTTCTTGTTTTTTGGGGATCTTTTCAGGGGTCACGCGGGGACACATGACCTTGGTTCTTTTGCATGCATGGAGATCTTTCGAGTCTCTTTTTTAAGAATTAAATTCTCTGTAGGGTTAAACCCTAATTTTGTTTTGGAGGAATTAAATTCCTATTGTGAAAGAATTAAATTCTTAAGTAGGGTTAAACCCCAATTATGATTATGTAGGAATTAAATTCCAATTAGTTTGGGAGAATTAAATTCTCAAAACTCAATTCCCCTTCTAAGTTTAGGATCTGCATGGCAGGATCTCGACCCGATGAGAATTAAATTCTCAACTTATGGGGAGATGTGCTCTGTGCAGATCTTCAACCAGAAGAAGAACTAAGTTCTTTTTTGTATAAGAGTTAAACTCTTGGATTGAGAATTAAATTCTCTTTATTGAAGTTTTGATCCTTTTTCCCTTTCTCACCTAGGGTTTTCCTTTGTTGAGAATTAAATTCTCCTTTCTTTTCTTTCCCTTGAGAATTAAATTCTCCTATCTCCATTCTCCTCTCCAAAAAGGTCCATCATCTTCTCTTCTTGGCTCCTATTTATAGGAGAAGGAAAAGAATCAATTTGTTTAGCAAATCTTTCATTGAAAGATTTGATTTGTTTTCATATTTAATATGAGCCTTTAGATCATTCAGTGAATTTTATTCACCGTTGGATTTTAAATCCAAAGATATTCTGTTTGTTATTTTCGGTGAGATTTAGGGGAAATCTTTCCTTGTCCAAGATTTTTCCATAAATTGGTAATTTTTAATCACCCTTAGATCTTTAATCCAACGGTCCCCATAATCCGTTTCCATTTGGAAAGATTTAGAAGCTTTTAGAATTTTAATTCTATTTCGAAAGATTTTAGAGAAATTTAGAATTTTAATTCTATTAAACTGTAAGGCTTTCAAAGCCTGGCACGTGCTGGCACGTGATCCTTGGTCACGTGGGAGCACGTGACCCCCAAATTGGTTCCTTTAACAGCCGCTTGTTTATGTTGTTGTTTTAACCATCACGTGTCAACACGTGACCATTGGTCACATGTGAGCATGTGATACCTCATTGAGGTATTTCATTCAGCCGTTTGTTATTTCATTTCTGTTTCGATTGTCACGTGTCAACACGTGACCATTGGTCACGTGTGAGCACGTGATACCTCATTGAGGTAATTCCTGATTTTTAATCAGGGAACAGTGCATAGAATATAACTTTTGATCCCGGATGAATTATGAGGCCCATAATATATCAAATCGAAGATTTTTTCGAGATGCTTCCAATATCATCAGAATTTAGCTGTTTATCTTTCGGAAGTTTATCAAAATACAGGCCGGAAGATACTGGTTCGCATTTCCTTAAGCGTATCGCTGCCATTTGATACCTTGGACTCTTTTGCGCAGAAATTTTTGGCGGGAACACCGGCCAGATCGGGCTGTTCAGGGTTGAAATTTTTACAGTGTTCAAGACTCTGGGTTTTGGTACTTTTGGTGTTGTTTGTTTTTGCTAATTTTGCATGTGATGTTATCTTTTAGCAAAGGAAATTCCGATTGTTTCGTATTCGTAATTCTAGGTTTTGTTTCGGTTATTTTAGACGGTGTTAAAAATTTCGATTGGATATCAAATACCCACTTTCACCCTTTCGGGAAAATTTTCAAGTGATGGATTTTTCCTTAGTTAAAGAACATTCAAATATCATGCAAGTGATTCGGTGGACCCTCTAGAAGAACGAAACCTTAACTCGATTATGTGACCGTCAGAACCGCCACTAAACCTTAGGATTTGTGATAGTTCAGCGGTGCCACATGTGAGGCATTGATTGTCCCTTCTACGGCTGGTTCATTGGTACTGTGGCATGTACTGAGTATTTTTAAAACTACGCTCAAGTGTTGAGCTTTTGGGAATTTTTCGGTGTTTGTTTATTCGATCGGAATGTTTAACGTCTTCTAGATTTTTCTGTAATGTGATACAATATGTAAAATTCATATAGTTAAGCATGTAATCCGTAATATGTGATATTTCGGGTTTACGATGTCTAAAGTGATTGTGGATTCCAAATGTTGTAGTTTTTCACTTTCTTTTCTGCGACCGTAAGTTTAATATGTGGTGTATCGCCGGTTTCGTTGCTATACATCAACAACAATTGGGATACGCATATTTACTTACGTTGATGACATTTATGTGTTGCTGTGATATGTTATATTGGATCTTCGTGTTTTGAATAGCCGGGGGTTTTATGTGATATGAGGGTTTTTATTTTCATTTATGTAAAATTCATTGTATGTAATATTCTTTTATTGGGGCACTTCCGGGTTGAGGATGCTGTCACCATTGTATATTATTTACTTTTCCGCATTAGGATAGACCCAAGGAGGAGAGCACAAGTAACCGGGTTCTAGGGTCCAGTGGGAGGCCATCTCGAGGAGTCGAGACCGGGTCTCCTAACCCTAGAATTGGTAGGGTTGCTTGCCACTCTTGTAGGGGTATAGGGATGTAGGTTTGGCTATTCATCATGACCGTGGAATCCGTGTTTTATACAGGCTTAAAATAAAACACGGACCTCCTAGTATATCCAATATTGCATATGTTATCTTCTGCTGCTGATATACTATGATGTGATCATTTTATATGCGTGAGACGAATGCTTTATTATTGTATATATGATACATAATAAACGTTGCTTATGTTTTGCACCCGTGCTAGTCTCGTCCCGGTATGCCATTAGTTAAGTAACCTAACGGTGCATAACGGGACACTGTGGCGAATGCGGATGGCATAAGCGTACATTGTATTTTCGTTTCTTCTGTGATGCTTAGGAAGCATAAATGATAGGATTCATTAATGAGATTAATGAAAGAAAAAGAAACCTAAAAGATGTTGTAGAATCATATTTTCAAAAAGGATAGCTTTAGTTTTCGCTTTGCATAGCGGTATTCCTTGTAGAATATCCAGCACCTTATCCGATAAGGAAAGAGCCGAGATCCCTTCATCGGGAGTGACCTCTTTAGCGAAACTAGCAGATGCTACAACTCACTCGGTTTTGTTTTTGATTGCTTTTATAGTTTTTGCTTTGCATAGCGGTATTTATGAAATATCCTACACCTTATTCGATAAGGAAAGAGCCGAGATCCCTTCACCGGGAGTGACCTCTTTAGCAAAACTAGAAAAAGCCTCAAAAACACTCCTTTTCAAAATCACTAGTTTTTACAATGATATCGAGTTCATTATGCAAAAGGTTTTCTGAAAAACCTGCGTAGCCCTCCGTCATTTAAGATAAGTAATATTTAGTATTCGTGCTGCGGTAGTTTGGCCTCCGTCAAGGCGTAGTGTACGGTAGCTGATTACTACTTATCTGTAGCATAAGATGCGATTAGATTAGGGTATTCGTACGGCGTTGTTTGGCCTCCGTCAAGGGTCGTGCGGGTGGGTCTGATTCAATCAGGAAATGACAGGTTGAACTTGACTAGTGCCCTATGGGTAGTTTGGCATCCCGCACGTGATGCGCCTTGGATCAAAGATTATAGGCATTGCGCTTAAACAAATAAGGTTGAAATTGAGCCTCACGTACAAGCACGTGAGCATCTATATACAAAGTATATATGCGCCTTCCTAAAACAAATAACATGCCATAGAAGCTCACGTGTCAGCACGTGATGCTCTTTGTTGAGTTTAACTCCGTGGGGGTCACATGCCACATGTGACATTCCTGAACATCAGCTCACATGCCAACACGTGATGCCTTTCTCTGGGACTGCTGCATATAAGCAAACCGGTTTAATACTATGGGTCGCGTGCTACACGTGAGGGTTCTTAATGCCTTCTGAGCCGATAGAATTAAATTCTAAATAAGATGGATCAAAACCCTATCTGGAAAATATTTCTTTGAATCTTTCTAAACAAGAAAGATTACGCTCTGTAAATCAGAGCACCGTTGGATTAAAGATCCAATGGTGATTAAAAATCACCAAGTTACAAAATAAGTTCTGTATGGGAAAATATTTTCCCAAGCTTTCTAAATAAGAAAGATTGTGCTCTGTAAATCAGAGCACCGTTGGATTAAAGATCCAATGGTGATTAAAAATCACCAAGCTACAGAATAAGCTTTGTATTGGAAAATATTTCCCCAATCTTTCTAAACAAGAAAGATTGTGCTCTGTAAAACAGAGCACCGTTGGATTAAAGATCCAATGGTGATTAAAAATCACCAAGCTACAGAATAAGCTCTGTATAGGAAAAATTTTTCCCAGTCTTATTAAAAACAAGAAAAATGTTTTCTGTAAAACAGAAGCCTCTAGATCAAAAATCCAACGGCGGATAAAGTCCCCGAATCAATTAAAAAATCTCTCAATAAGAAATTTCCTTAACTAATCAACAAACTTGCCTCTACTATATAGAGGACTCGAGACTGAAAAGAGAAAAAGAGGAGACCCCCCATAAGATTTGAGAAAACAAAGAAGAGGAGGAGTTCTCTTTGAAGAAAAAGAAACCCTAGGTGAGGGAAAATACCTAGAGATCATTTTATCTTCTTTTACAAGAGTTTAACTCTTTCAAAAAAGAACTTAGTTCTTCCTCTGGTTGAGGTCTGCAGAAGCAGATCTCCCCACAAGTTGAGAATTTAATTCTCATTGGGGAGATTCTGTTATGCAGTCCCAAAACTCAAATGAAAGAACTAGGTTTGAAGAATTTAATTCTTCCAAAGACATAGAAATTTAATTCCTCTGATAAAATTAGGGTTTAACCATGCATAAAAATTTAATTCTTATAAAACAAAGGACTTGAAATTCTCAAGGCTAAGATCAAGAGCCCCATGCATATTAGCGTTCAACGCTATAACGACAGATCACGTGTTCCCACGTGAGCACATCTAAGGACCAAAAAGGAATGACTGAGTTCGAGTCACGTGATCCCACGTGACCCCTAATAGTGTTCAGCACTTGTAAAAAGGGATGAGGAATTAATAAAGAAAGTTCTCATTTTGAGGCGCCTCACGTGGTCCCACGTGACCCCCCAATAATGCTTAACACCTAGAACAGAATAGGAAGATAAATCCAAAGGAGGCAGTGCCTAACTCTGGAGCACCTCACGTGCCCACACATGATGACCACAAGGACTGAGTGTTTAACACTTATATACTGATGGGGATGTAGACCCAAGTGCATAATGCCCAATTTTCAGGTGCCTCACGTACCGCACGTGAGCACTCCAAATTTCAGTGTCTAACACTACTGATGAGCCTCACGTGGGAGCACGTGAGCGATAAGCAGATATCAGTGTTTAACACTGTGAGAGGCCAACCTTAACCAAAATTAGCGAAGTTTTCCGAGGCCAAAAAATTTTGACCATCAATCAACCGAGCCCTCTTATACTCAGGTCCCCCTGATTCGATCTTAGTTCCAAAGATGGCCAACGATCTCCTGACACATGGTATCTAAAATGATGTTCGTTCCACCATGATCTCTCTCTTCGATCTGGAGTTCGGTTCAAGGGTACATCTCTCCACACCTCTGATACATGTCATTGTAATTCTTCAAAGATATCAGAGAGGTGGAGGGTCCCGACAACCAACAGCTCTTGGATGCACTCTCAAACCCATGAGCATACCATAATGGACAGTAATGTCCTTAAACTAGCTGTGGACCGCAACGTCCTTAAACTAAAACGATAGTGCCCAAATACTCTTTCGTTAAATCAAAAATGATCCCGAACCCATGTTAAATAGATCTTAGTCTAATATCGAATTAACGTATCCTTAACAAATATTTAAGTCAATCTTAATCTCAAACAAGGTTAACGATCCATAAATCAAACCAAACCCAAATCTAAGAAAATACGGATTTGGACTAATCCACGCCCTACGGGCGACAACACAAATTAGTTTCCGTATACAATCCACTGGCAACCAAAAATAAAACAAACACACACGACACGAAGTGACCTTCTGGAGCAGGAGAAAGTGGTTATCGCTACGCGGTAACGTAATTAACTGTAAGGGCTTGCGCCTGCAGGGAAGAGCGTCCCCGCAATCAAAAACCCCTCACAATGAAGGGGAATCTGACGAAGTCTGCTACAACGGCCGCATCTGTCTAAACCTTCGATACACGATGCCATAAATCAATTTGGCATCTTTGGAGAGGTAGACAGATAAAACCAAATAGTATCTGCCCCCAAATTCAGGCAAGACGATCCATCCTGGATCCGTCTCCGTTTTCGGCGGTAAACAAGAGTTTTGTTTATGGAGTTAAACTCCAACAGATCTTTAATGGATTTAAACTCCTAGATATCTTTGGAAATGACCGAAGGGGACCCCTTTGGCTCTGGATCTTTCCCAAAGTAGGATTTTTAGAGGTGGCTCTCCTTCTTCCTCCTCTTCTGTTGGCCGAATCTTGGAGAAAAAAAGGGGTGAGATTTAAAAATCTCCCATTTTTGAGTTCTGATTTGAGTTCCCCTTCAAGGGTTTGATGGTAAAAAAAGGGTTTATTCATGCCTACAAAATTACATCAAAATTATTTATTACATGATTTCATTTTGGCAAGGGGGGTTGGCCGCGGGGCTCGATTTGGGCATGGGCCCACATAGCCTTGGCTTGGAGTTGACTTTGACTTTGACTTGGTCAACCGGGGTGTAATTTTTGACCCCAACAGTGACCACGTTAAAAGACGTGCTTATGCAGTACAAAGATTGCTTTGTGTGGAACTATTCCGAAATGCTGGGTTTAGATCCAAAGGCAGCAGTACATAAACTGGGCATATCGCCGGACATAAAGCCAGTCAAATAGGTGCCAAGAAGGATGCGAATCAAACTTGAGATAAGTATAATGCTGAGGTCAAGAAACTAATCGACTCCGGCTTCATCCAAGAAGTTCAATATCCTGACTGGATTGCCAACATCGTTCCGATGATGAAGAAAAATGGAACGGTGAGCATCTGCGTGGACTTTCAGGACCTCAACAAAACTTGCCCGAAGGATGATTTCCCAATACCTATTACCGAGCTGATGATCGATAACACGTCTACCCATGAGATCTTCTCCTTCAGCGATGGATCTTCAGGATACAATCAAATAAAAATGCATCCAGAAGACCAAAAGCATACCGCCTTCCGGACTCCGCTGGGTATATTCTGCTATAAGGTGATGCCCTTCGGTTTAAAGAACGCTAACGCTACTTACCAGAAGGCCATGACAAAGATCTTCAATGATCTCATCCATGAGATTGCCAAATGCTACATCGACGACCATGTGGTTAAAAGCAAATCCTATGAGGAACATTGGGAACATCTAAAAATAGTGTTCTGACGTCTTCGGAAGTATAATCTGAAGATGAATCCTCTAAAATGCATGTTTGGAGTCTCCTCAGGCAAATTCCCAGGATTCATCATACGGCACAGGGGTATCGAAATCGATCTCTCAAAGATCAATATGATTATGGAAATGCCCACGCCAAGAACTTTCAAACAGTTGCGATCTCTTCAAGGAAAGATCGCTTATATCCGGCGGTTCATAGCCAACCTCTCCGGAAAATGCCGTCCCTATAGTCATTTGATGAAGAAGGGGACCCCGTTCGTCTGGGATCAAAAGTGCCAAAATGCACTAGACGAAATCAAGCAATACCTGCAAAATCCACCAGTATTGACCGCTCCGATTAAGGGAAAACCCTTTATCCTATATACAACAGCCCTTGAGGGTTCTCTAGGCGTGCTATGGGCACAAAAGAATGATCGGGGAAATGAGAGAGCTCTATACTATTTGGGTCGAGTTATCCTGGGGGCAGAAAACAACTAACCCCCATCGAAAAGCATTGCCTGACACTGATCTTCGCAGTAATGAAGCTTAGACATTACGCCTTGGCACATGCGGTCTATCTCATATCAAAGGTGGATACTCTCAAGTATCTAATGTCGAGGGTTATATTAACAGGAAGGCTTGCCAAATGGGCCCTCCTCCTGATGGAGTCCTCGGTGACGTATCGACCCCTTAAAGCAGTAAAAGGTCAGGCCATAGCCGACTTTCTTGCGGAGCATCCGATACCGGCTGACTCCCCCTTAAATTGCGAGTTGCCAAATGAACATGCGTTCAATACAACCGAGGAAGAAAATGATTCCCAATGGGAACTCTACTTCGATGGAGTATCTTCCATAAAGCAACGAAAGCAAAACACCCCCAAAATCAAAGCCGGGGTGGGCCTTATCTTCATGACTCCGCAAGGAGGGATATTGCGTTACGCCTTCTCCTTAACGGAGCCAAGGACTAATAACGAAGCTGAATATGAAGCTTTGATAGCAGGTCTCGAGATCGCTGTCGACATGGGAATCAAAGACCTCCTCATATATGGAGACTCCCAGCTGATCGTTAGCCAGGTAAATGGCGACTATCAGACGTGCAAGCCAGAGCTGATAAAGTATAGCGAAAGAGTGCAGCAACTGCTGACACAAATCCCCTCCTATATCCTGGAGAGTATACCGCGTGCAGAAAACAGTAAGGCGGATGCATTGGTCAAATTAGCTAAGGAACTGCAGATGAAGACCTCGATGTCGTAAGGATCATTGTGCAAAGCCGTCGGGTTCTCGTGCCAACTGATATTTCTTCAGAAGATTTAATAGAGCCATCCGAAAGAAAATAAGCGACCGAACAAGTTGCCCTTCAAATAAAGGACGAAGAAAGGGTCAAGGATTGGAGGGAAGTCTTCATAGGCTACTTCAAATCCCAATGAATGCCCAAAAATGCGTTGTCTAGATATCAGCTCATGAAACGAGCACTGTCCTTCACCTTCATCAATGATACTCTATATAAGAGGTCGTTCGACTGTCTGTGGCTAAGATGCCTGGGACCAGAAGAAGCGAAGAGAGTCATCCAAGAAACTCACGACGGACTCTGCGGTTCTCATCAAGCTGGGCCAAAAATGAAGCTGAAGATAAAAAGAATGAGTTACTATTGGCCCACAATGATTCAGGACTGTCTTGAATATGCGAAGCAGTGTCACTCGTGCCAAATTCACGGGACTTCATCCACCAACATCCAAATCCGCTACACCCAACAGTGGCTAGCTGGCCATTCGTAATGTGGGGAACTGATATAATTGGCCCCATTGAACCAGTATAGTCCAAAGGACATCGGTTCATACTGGCGACGACCGACTACTTCTCCAAGTGGGCAAAAGCAATACTACTAAGGGAGGTGAAGACGGAGAATATTTTCCATTTCTTCAAGACCCATGTCATCTATAGGTTCGGCACTCCGCGACAAATTATCTCGGATAATGGGCCAGCTTATAGAAGTCATAAAATCAGCTGCTTCGCACAATAGCATAAAATAGATTGGAGATACTCTTCAGTCTATTATTCTCGGGACAACGGTCTAGATGAAGCTTTTAACAAGACCTTGATAAATATTATAAAGAAAACGGTGTTCAGAAAAAAAAAGATTGGCACGAAAGGATGCATGAAGCTCTCTAGGCGTACAGAAAAACGTTCAAGACGGCCACGAATACGATACTGTACGCATTGGTGTTCGGCACGGAAACAGTGCTCCCACTGGAAATAGAACTCCCTTCTCTACGAGTAGCGATTCGATACGAGCTGACAGATGAAAAAAATGCACATCTTCGGCTTGAGGAGCTCGACGCCCTTGACGAAACTCGCATTATAGCACAACAAAGTCTGGAGGCTTATAAGGCAAGGATGACACGGTCATACGAAAGACTGACCAGGCCGAGAACGTTCCGCCAAGGCGAACTCGTGCTAGTCGTCAAAAGACCAATGATTCCCAATCGTCCAAAACGGAGGAAGTTCGAGCCGAACAATGAAGCCCCGTATATTATGGACGAAGTGTACCAAGGTAGAGCCTATCTGCTCATGGATATGCATGGTGAAAGACCCTTCCGGCCAATAAACGGCCTATTCCTCAAAAAATACTACGCTTGACGGGTCACGACTTAGGTCAATGATAGATGACGACGCTTGTGTCCGCTTGCTGTCTTCCTGAGTCAAGACTCTGAAACTAGTATCCAAAAAGCTCCGTCGCTTCAAAAACGGCGACAACAGGCCGAGAAGTCCTTAAACTAATTATCCGCCTCAAACATGGCGACAACGGACCGAGATGTCCTTAAACTAGAACTTCACTTCAAACATGGCGATAACGGACCGAGTTGTCCCTAAACTAGCACATCGCCCCCAAATACGGTGATATGCTTCCTTGAAATCTATATTGCAATCGAAGTCCTAACGGCAAAGGTTGCAACTCAAGTCCCACTGGCTACACAGATACTCCAGCGATGAAGCCACCCCTAAATCCCACCGGAAAACAGATGGGTCACTTACGACGAAACTACTTTCGAGTGTTTCGCCATTCGAAAAAAAATGGTATGTCCACAAGCGAAATGGGTATGGATGAAAACCCGAAAGGGCGCCGTGAGTAAAAACAGCAGGGTTACCAGCGAGCGTGTGAAAACCCGGAAGGACGCAATCTCGTAAAAAAAACCTGCGTGAGATCCTTACAACTCATAAAGGAGCAACACACGATTCCTAAGAAGAAACTACACTTGCGAGATCCTCACGACCCGTAAGGAGAATTCCCCTTATGAGACCTTCACGGCTCATAATATTCAAAAGCCTTAAGGTATAGGGACCTGAACCTGTTCTTACGCCCTCATATTCTCCTAATATTGCCCTATAGATGGTCCTATATTGACCCTTGTATACAATCCACGGGCATAAATAAATATACCCCCACCAAGTTCCACCAACGATGAGAAATGTCCCCATATGGTGAACGACACTTATAAGTCCTCTCGACTTATAAGGAGAAAACACTCTTGGAAGAATCTTACGATTTACAAAAGAAAATATCACTTAGGAATACCTACGATTCCTAAGGAGAAAATACACCTACGAGATCCTCACGACTTGTAGGGAGAAATACCTTTATGAGACCCTTACGGCCCACAAAGTCAAAAAGCCTTAGTCGACAGGATCCTAACCCTGTTTGCTAAGCCATCTTTGTTCAAACCAACAAAGGCAAATGATGATTCGCTCCTAGCAACATTCCAGTTGTAGAGATGCTGGTGCCTAATAGGTGTTAAACCCTAAGTCTTCTCAAGGCAAATGATGATTCGCTCCTGACAATATTCCAGTGGTAGCGATGCGGATGCCAGGATTGGTATCATATTTCAAATCCCTTAAAAAAGCCGAAATGATTGGGCAACTTGCAATAAAAATAGCGAGTAAAAATTTAAAAAAATAGCCGAAATGATTGGGCAATCACGACTTTCGCGAAATGAAAAGCTGAAAAGATAGAGTATCGCGGAAATAAAAAACAAAATAAAATAAAATTTCCTCTGCCGTGCGGGTAGGTCCACAACGACTCCTGTATACAATCTATGGGCATAAATGTAATAAAGGGAACCATATTTTCCCACCAGACTCCGTCAAAGAGAGAGCCAAATCTTGATGACAACATCTATAGCCTAAAAATCGACTCGACGTGCTTCTCATAACAGTAGAATGCAGACGCAATGTCACCATTAAACAAGAAAGATCCATGGATCAAAAGCAAAAAATAGAGCCGTGGAAAAATCCTAGCTCCAAATCTTGACGGTACATATACAACCTAAAGACTATCCCGGCGTCCCCCCTCATTTCAGCAGGGTGCGGATACAACTATCAAATAAAATTGGAGCGATGGCATATTCCTAGCTCCGGACTTCAATTGCAATAAAAACAGCACAGAGGTCCTACAGATGTCTACCCTACTTCGGCAAAGAATCGGCGCGACATCATCAAAGCAAAAAAAAATGAATTGACGGCATTTTCCTAGCTTCGGGTCTTGACGACAACTCATATAAAACCTAAAGACCGTTGGAGATCGTCCCACTCCAGAAAGGTGCGGTTATGGCTCATCGAGGCTCCAAATTGAGCCTAACCTCAAGTAAAAAGCGTCATGGCAAATTCCTAACGGTTGCTCTTCTAACGGTAATATGACCTAAGGAGATTACTTGAAAACGTCTTGTCCAACTCCCGAAGGGATCAGAGACACGACAGTCGCGGGGTTACTCGAACAACGGCTTAAAAACTGCATATTGAGGGATACATCAGCCAACGCGACGGTACCACGGACTAAAAAACTAGTACCATAAACCTAACGGACCTCTATCGTAAAAGAATGGAGGTTATCTACATACAACATTAGGACAAGTTTTCTTATAAACCCAAGGGAGGTAAACTAAAATCGCTCCGAAATGAGTACATAAACTAGAGACTGCGAAATGAGTGAATAAACTACAAACTCGGAAACAAGTACATAAACTAGAGAATCCGAAATGAGTGAATAAACTACAAACTCCGAAACGAGTACGTAAACTAGAGACTCCAAAACGAGTGAATAAACTACAAACTCCGAAACAAGTACGTAAACTAGAGACTCCGAAATGAGAGAATAAACTACATACTTCGAAATGAGTACGTAAATTAGAAACGAGTACATAAACTAGAGACTCCAAAATGAGTGAATAAACTACAAACTCCGAAATGAGCACATAAACTATTTCGTGCCGAATCAAGACAATCAAGAAAAGAGAAGTGCAGATATGAAAGAAAAAATGGCTTATCATTCATACTTCAGAAATGATTTCACAGTGATGATAGGAATGACTAAAGAAAGAAAGAAAACGCTACCACATCCTCTGAGGTCTACAACGGCAAGACGCTAAACTCCGGACACGGATTCTCAAACTCAAAAGCAAGTTTAAGCAGTGCACCTTCAACTTCATCGACCATCTTTTTGTGTATCTTCTATCGGATGCAAGCGTCAGGGTCATCACTGATGTCCTCCACCATCTGATATGCCGATACTATTGCTTTCTCCTAAAAGAGGCGGTGCAAGATGGCGATGAGATTTTCTCTCCGTTTCTTTGAGATCAACCCCATCAGGTATACTGAATATGCCTTATCCTCAACATCATCGAGCGCTTGAAGCGGCATGACCTCAAGGCGCCCGGGTATAGCTTCCCGGATCGACCCAACGACGATCTTCAACAGGGCAGAAAGGCGGGAATGCAATCGACCATTGTAATCATCGAAGCGACGCATCACCGCGTCGCATTGGGCGTCAGTAAATTCCTGGCCTTGGCAGCAGCCTTAGATGCGAATCTCCTCGTAAGAGATAATCTCTTCAAGATCATACAGAAGACCAGTCTTGGTACCTAAAAAAAAGTTGAGAGCTAACGATTAGCATATTAAAATCACTACAATGGGCCCAATAAAATCAAGGTGATGACTCATCAATGATGAGACATGTGCCCATTGTGAGAATCCGAAAGGATTCTCATTAAATAAATAGTACCCATTAAACAGTGGAGTTAAAAAAACTCCCAATATTCCCTAAAAAGCAGGCTCTTTAAAACAAACAACAGATTAAAATTTGTGAAAAAAAGAAGGGATTAAAACCCCAAAAATAAAAATAATAATAATAGAACATACAAGAACGAAAAAGGGAATAAAATTCCCAAAGTTCTTAATATCCAAATCAGAGCCAAGCTCTGTAAAAGAAATGGAATTAAATTCCCCTAAACAGTGGGATCAAATCTCAGAACAATCCCCATGCTAAAACAATTCATGGGTTAATTGATAGAATCAAATTCTAGAATAAGTGTCAAGATTGACAGTAGGGTAAAACCCTAGATAAGATAATTAAAGATTCTCAAGTCTTGGATGAGAACATCAAGATCCATGATCTGTAAAAAGAAAGTTTTTTTAGATCTCCAAGAGGTCGATTAAAAAAAGAAAAAAGGCTCTGTCGAAACTGATAATGGACTTAAAATCCAAAATTAAGAAAATATATATACTCAAAAGGAGTTAAGAGCTAAGCTTTGTTCATAGTTCTTACCAAGAAATCTGGCAGAGTATACTATGTTCAAAAGAGTTCTAAGAGACAGAGATCTAAGCTCTGGGAAATGAGAATTAAATTCTCCAAAGAAAAGAAGGTGTTCCCCTGCCGAAACACGGAGACGCGACCACGCAGATCCGTCTTGCCTGAATTTCTGGACAGATGCTAATTGGTGCTATCCGTCCACCTCTCCGAAGATGCCAAGTTGATTTATGACACCATGTATCGAAGGTTTAGACGGATGCGTCCGATGTAGTAGATTTAGTCAGATTCCCTCTCGTTTGAGGGGTTTTTCATTGTGAGGACGCTCTTCCCTGCAGGCGCAAGCCCCTGCAGTTTAAGGACATGGTGGTCCAATGTTAGTTTAAGGACATCTCGGTCCAATGTTAGTTTAAGGACATCTCGATCCATGGGTTTAAAGGGACCCCACAGTCCGAAATTAAGGACATCATAGTCCATGAGTTTAAGGACCCCACAGTCCATGGAATGATTGGTTATCAGGACCCATCACCTCTCTGAAGACGTTGAAAGATTACAACGGTAAATATCAAAGGAGTGAAGAGATGTACCCTTGAACCAAAATTGATTGGGAGATCTGTAGTCCAATTTGGAACTAAGATCAATTAATTAGATTATGAGCACATTGGCTCAGTTAAATCTGAATTGAGGACTTATGGCCAATTTGGGCTAAGTCCAATTAAGTTTGAAATGTTGGCCCTCTGTTGGACTATTGAACATTTGTCTGGGTTCAGCCCCCCCATTATTTAGCAATACTAAACAGGTGTTTGGGGGCTCTGACAACATTTTATCTTTTATTGGGCATTGACCATTCATCATGGCTCTGGAGTTTTCTTTGAATGTCATATGAAATGATTAAGTTTGAAAGAATGTAGTCGGGGTTTAATCAAAGGGGAGTCTTGACTCAGAAAGACTTAGCCAATTTAGGCTAAGACCGGTTTGAGAATAGTGTTAAACACTAACATATATTTGGCGATCACGTGTTCCCACGTGATGCGCTTTAAAACAGTGTTAAACACCGGGGAAAAAATGCTCAAAATAGTGTTAAACACTAAAAGTGGGGTGGTCACGTGGGGTCACGTGAGGCGCCTGAGAATTAGGCTAAACCTCCTTTATTTTGTTCTCAGAATATTCAAATAGGTGTTAAACACTTTTAGTCCTCAGGCCATCACGTGTTGGCACGTGATATGTATCCATGTATTGATTATTAAAGTGTTTATTAAGGGGTCACGTGGGGACACGTGAGGGCGCCCAAAATTGATTCTGCCTTTGGCTTTGTTCCCTTTATTTTGAGGGTCATGTGGGAGCACGTGAGGCATTGCCTCCAAGTTTTTCTTTCTCATTTTGAGGAATCTGTTTTAGGGGTCACGTGGAGGCACGTGACCTAGTCTTGTTCTTTCTTTTTTACTCATTAAGGAGAAGGGTCACGTGTTACCACGTGACTAAGTTCTTTACGTGCATGGAGAGTTTTAAGTCTCTTGTTTTAAGAATTAAATTCTCTGGTAGGGTTAAACCCTAATTTTTGTTTAGAGGAATTAAATTCTTATGTATATGGAAGAATTAAATTCTTATGTAGGGTTAAACCCTAATTTCATTTGGGGGAATTGAATTCCTATGAATTTTGGGAGAATTAAATTCTCATATAGGGTTAAACCCTGGTTTTATTTGGAGGTATTAAATTCCTATGAATTTGGGAGAATTAAATTCCTTAAACTCAAATTCTCCCTTCTAAGTTTTGGATCTGTATGGCAGAATCTCCCCGAGGAGAATTAAATTCTCAACTTGTGGGAAGATCTGCTTCTGCAGATCTTCAACCAAAGGAAGAACTAAGTTCTTGTTCAGAAGTGTTAAACTCTTAAATTGAGAATTAAATTCTCTTTTTGTTTTATGGAGCTTAGATCTCTTTCCCTTTTCTCACCTAGGGTTTCTTTTCTTGAGAATTAAATTCTCCTTTCTTTTTTCTCTCTGTTGTTGTTTTTTCTCCAAAAAAATCCAAGATCCCTTCTCTTCTCTTCTTGGCTCCTATTTATAGGAGAAAGAAAAGAATCAATCTGTTTAGTGAATCTTTCATTGAAAGATTTTGGTTGTTTTTGTACCCAACATGATCTTTTAGATCACTCGGTGAATTTTATTCACCATTGGATTTTTAATCCAGAAGATATTCTGTTTGTTATTCTTGGTGAATTTCAGAGAAATCTTTCCTTGTATAAAATCTTTATATAAATTGGTGATTTTTAATCACCATTGGATTTTTAATCCAACGGTGCTCTATTTTACAGAGCACCATCTTTTTTGTTTGGAAAGATTTAAAGAAATATTTTCCCAGTTAGGGTCTTTGATTTCTCTTAATTAGAATTTAATTCTATTAGTTCAGAAGGTTTAAGAGTCTATCATGTGTTAGCACGTGACCTACTGTTTGATCATTTAAATAGAATTTAATTCTATTAATTAAAGAGCTTATGAACCCATCACGTGTTGACACGTGACTCCCCAATTAAGCATTTAACCAGAATTTAATTCTGTTGTTTTTAAAGAACTAAGGAATCATCATGTGTCAGCACGTGACCCTTGGTCACGTGTGAGCACGTGATGCCCCATTGGGGTTTTTCCTTGTTATTTTATTATACTTTTTAATTCTTTTCAGTTGGTTTAAGGCCCATCACGTATGGACACGTGACTCCACTGATTGATTGTTTGATTAGAATTTAATTCTATTAATCAGAGAGCTTAAGAACCCATCACGTGTCTGCACGTGACCTGTGGTCACGTGTGGGCACGTGATACCCCATTAGGGTATTCCTTGCTGTTTTATTATATCTTTTAATCCCTTTCAGTAGGTTTAAAGGTCCATCACGTGTGGGCACGTGACTCCATTAATTGCTTGCTTGATTAGAACTTTAATTCTATTATAACAGAATTCCAGGAAACCATCACGTGTCAGCACGTGACCCTTGGTCACGTGTGAACACATGATACCCCATTGGGGTATTTCCTGATATTTTATGAGGGAACAAATTCTCCCACAGCGTTGTTCTCACGTGTTTGCACGTGAGTGCAACGCTGTCACCTTTTGTGGCCGTTGGATCTGTCTAGAGAAGGGGGTAGTTGAACCGTTTCCCATCACATCCTATAAATGCAGGGGTCTCTTCAGAAGCGCCTCCACTCTTTCATCTTCTTCCTTGTTCATTTTCTTTTGAGAATTTAATTCTCTTTCTCAGAGCTCAGTTCTCTGTTCCAAAATTTTCAGAGTTTAACTCTGTCCTAGAAAGAATCTTTTCTTCAGGTAATGGATTTGAACGACCGAAGAACTTTCATATATATATATATATATATATATATATATATAACTCTTTGGATTTTAAATCCACACCAAGGGTTTTCCCCTTCAAAGAACCCATCTTTCTAAGTTCTTTAAAGATGTCTAATTTTTAAATAATAAACCCCTTTTGCTAGGGTTTCTCTGATCTTAAGGGATTGATGATGATACTTGTTCTCCCTCTGGAATTTAATTCCACTTCCAAGAGTTTAGCTTTGCCAATTTTCTGGGAATTTAATTCCTCTAAAGAACTAGTTCTTCACAGAGAACTTCTTGGGATTTTCTTATCCTGAGTTGTTCTTTGCAAAAGAAAATGTTTCCAGAGAGATCCTTCATGATCTGCATAGGGTTCTGCATGGGTTTTCTCCTTGGGGAATGTGCAGAGTTGTTTGAATTTATTGAGAATCTTCCTTTTTCCTCATGATGATTGCTCATCATCATCATTAGTGAGCCTCCATATTGATCTTGTGGGGCCCATGTGTTTTGTAACCAATGGTCCCATAAAAATAAGTTATTTGTCGCTTTCTTCCACTGTCTTCTTATATATATATATTTATAAATATATATATACGTGTGGGCTTCACTAACAGTTTCTCCTTCCTTTATTTCAGGCACAATGACTTCTGTTCCATACTTCCCTTTCACCAGCTCGGAGGCTGCCTTTCCTCAGTCACCATTTGACGAAGAGGTGATGGCGATGATTAGAGCTCACGACCCTGATTGCACCAATTTACTTTTATGGGGGACCTGGTACGGTCATGTCATCCGCGGTCGTCGAAGTTTTCTTTGCGAGGTACCAACAGAGCCTACTATCCATTTCTGCCGATGGATCGTCCACGGACCGCCTTTGCTGTGGAGATGTTGAATTGGACCCCTACGGGACGGCTTGAGCCACCTACAACTGGGATTCCGAACCACCCTGTGCCAGCTATAGACATCTTAGTACGTCGCATCTGCCAAGGTGAAGCCCAGCCATGGGGACAGATTTACAAAATAGGGCTTACCCCTCGACATTTTACGGGCTACCTTCTCTGGGCCCGTTATATCCTGTCCGCCCATCGTGCGCGACTGCAGAGGGTCAGACTCTATCAGGCGGTATACGCATCTCTCTTCCACTATCAGTCCCCCCATGTCTGGTGGGTTAAGGCCTTCTTTAACCAGTGGAATCTTCCCACCAACACCTTCTTTCTAGGGGACCGCGAAGTTTCAATTTCTCTGGAAGTGTTTCGCGAGATCTCAGGGTTGCCGGTCAGGGGGACGCTCTATGAAGAACTGCTGCCTCCTAATGAGTATGTCTTCGAAACTGAGCCTGCTATGCTTGACGACCTGTCGACTGAAAATGCCGTCCGCCACAAGCACCCAAAGTTAATCAAGACTCTGAGCATTTTTGAGAAGCTATTCACAGAGTCAGAGGAGCAGGGCGTCACTTTTAAAAGTTTTATCGCCTGCTTCCTTCGCGAAGACGTTCTATCAAAGATAGCTTCGAAGTTCGCAAATATCAACGACCCCTTTGGGTTCGGTTTAAATAAGCGACCGGCTAAAGAAGAGGACTTGCCGCAGTTCTACATTCCCATCTTGTCGGCCATATCTTTCGAGTCGATCGCAGCTCCTGGTATGGATGAGGAGACTTTCTTCGTGGGCTTCATCAGTGTTTGGCTCAGTTGGTTCGCCATTCCCATGCACCGTCGTTTCATGAGAGCCTCAGTTATTTACCCTGCTTATCGCATTGCTGAGGGGACGCGACTAGCTGTAGGTATTGTGGGGCTAGCGCATCTGTATCATGGGCTAAGCACCGCGGCCAATACCTCAACTCCAAGCGTAGATGTGGTAAATTTCTCTTTTCATTACTTTACGTCCTAAATTGAGATGCACGTGCTAGGGGCATTTGCTGCGCACCAAAAACCCAGCTTTTATGACGCTTACACTTTTCCGTGACTCATGCGGCTGGTGGACGCTTCTGCTCCTGACCCGACTCAGTCCGGGGATATTAGTGTGCTGATTAATCCCTATGCCAATACGGGCAGGATGGTATTCAACGATCGAGTCCTCTTTGCTCCTTCGGGAACGATTCAACAGCTTTGCGACTTGTCGAAAGAGGGAGTACCTTCTCTGAAGCCTAAGAAAGCCATGCACCTATATTCGATCAGACCGGGTTATCTGGTATTTCGTCAGAACGGTGGGGCCCTTTTTATGCGGTACAACCCACACCGCTTTGCTCGGCAACTCGGATATGACCTGGGTGTCCCCTTTGAGGCATTTATAGTGGAGCCTAGCCCGTCGTCAGAAGTTGTTCGTGACGCCGCTCATCACTTCATGCGGCTGAACACCCGCTCTCGCTTCGTGATTCCTGAAGCTGATTATATTCCTCGATGTATGGGGTCCTTCACGGGCTGGTACCTCCACCGAGTCAGTCCCATTATTGCCGAGGAGAGGAGGATGCTCCTCGGATATAGGGTTCCCACTCCGATCCAAGCCACGGGAGTTCCGCCGCGACTACGTGCAGCGGTTCGCCCTCCCTTGAGAGATACTAGCGTCTACTCATTCCGGAGGCGGCGGAAGTGGATTTAACTCCCACAGCTGGTATGCCACCGCGAACTAGAGCTCAATCAAGGGCCAATAGGGCGCCAGTAGCAGTATCATCAGCTGCGGCGTCAGCAATGGCAGTATCGTCGTCGGTTGCACCGCCGAGTGAGGATATTGAAGGCGAAGTGGGTCAGCGTCGTGCTAAAGCACCGAAGGGAAAGAGGCGATCGTCTTCTGCAGTTAGTTCTGGGCCCAAGAGGCGGAGGAAGACGGTCACCAATCTGCTCGACTCTTTAGTGGAATCCGAGCCTATTCTTCAAGATGAACCACTAGCCATGCAAGAATCGGATGGTGGTCTACTTTTCCTGGGTTCATCTGTAGAGGAAGCCACACAATTGGCTGAGGCTATAAGACGCTCACAGGATGAATCCGAGAATGTAAGGATCCCGAAGAGGCCTTATCCTGCCGTCATCTTTTACGAAGATCCTCCATCGATACGGCGGATATTCATAGGTCCTTTGGAAGAAGGGGACGAGAGAGCCCTTAAGCAGGCTGTCTCAGCCGACGCTGAAGATGTACTTTCGTTGTGGACCGGTGGCCATGAGTCTACCCTCGAACCTCGGCGGGCATACCTCCTCAGGAAGGAGCGTCAGCTTGAACAAGCCATACTAGAAGCTCATTTGCGCATTGGTACACTTATATAGCCTTTTGTAGTATTTTGCACTGCTTATATATATATACACATCCTTATCCACGTGCAAACTTTGTAGGGACTTCGGCAATGGCGGAGGATCTGAGTTCGAGCTGCGCTTTGACTGTGGACTCCGCAAATATCCCCGATGAGACACTAATCTGTGTGGAGGGGGTCGATGCAACTGTTGCTCCTGCGATGAAGCTTCCTTCGAAAATTCCCGCTCCCCAAGTGCTTGCTCCCCCGGAAGAGGCATCTTCGTTGGCCGCCGATTCAATGGATCTTTCTGGGGACAGCTTGGAGACTAGGGAACAGGTAGTCGAGGCTACCGTCCTTCCGTTGGAGCCTGCAGTGGCGGCCACTGCTCCTCGATCAGAAGTTATTATACTGGTCTACGTCCCCGATGATGTGCCTGGGGGCATGGAGGAGGCCGCCGAAGCTGCTATCCCTCCAGTCCAAAGCGGGAGAAGCATCGAAGGTACCCTTCTATATTTTATTTTGATAATCTCTCCATTATCTGAACCTTTTTGTCTTTTCAGAATTGCGCGGGTTGGCAGCGTCTATTGCTGATCTGTCTCCCAGGAAGTCTTTTCAGCGCCTGCTAGAGATGGCCGCTCCGCAGGCGATATCTCCTCAACGCATCGTCCTCTCTTCCAAGCAAGGTTAGTGTCGTTTGCCCTCTCCTCACGGCATTATTATTATTTCATATAATGATATTGATGTTTTCTACAGTTCTGGAAGCCGATGACGGGGTTGAGATTCTTGACGGACCTGGGGAGCCTTCAGACCCTTCTTGCATGACTGTGGGTAAGTAAAGTCTTAACGTTGTTCCATCTGCTTTTTGCTTACAAGTCTCACTGATCGTTTATAAATCTTAACAGCTTTGCCGGTTCTTACCATGCTGGAATCTCGCATCGTCATGCCACTCGGCCCCTATGCTCTACGTGCCTCAGAACGGATGGCAAAGCTAAGCCTTAACTCTTTGTCAGCTCTGATTGAAGACCTTCGTGCTGGCAGTCTGATCACGGCCGAAGCATTTGCCGCTGAAGCCAACGGTTATCTAGCCTTTCTTGCTACTTACCATAGTGAGACCTTGGTGAAAGTCTGGGTTGAGTTCTGTCGTCAGGTGGAGGCTTGCTTGCATATTCTTGAATCTACATGCCTTCCCTCCGAGGTTGTAGCTGCGAAGGCGAGCTTACGGGGGCTGATTGAGCGGTGCGCTGCGAACATGATATCATGCGAGAAGAGACTCAGCCGAAAGTTTTCGGAGAGGGAGTTGGCTTCCAAAGCGCTAAGGGAACTTCAAGCTAATCTTACGGCCAAGACCTCTCGAGCATATGATCTTTGGCGAGGGCTTCAAGAGGCTATCAAGGAGGTGGTAACCATTGATAAGGCCGTCATTTTCACTCGCGAAATGGTCGAAACTCATAAGGTTACCGAAAAAGAGCTTGAAAGTCGGCTTGCCTCATACCAGGCCCAACAGGCTCAAGCGGAGGCCCATCTCTTGATGATAATAAATCATGAAGCCGAGGCCCAGCGGAAAAGGGATGAATTGGCAAATCTACTAAATCGTCCGCCGGCCTGAAGAATTGTATATTTTCCTTTTTATTCTTCTTTTGTACATACTCCTGAATGAGAGTATATTTTTTTGATTCTTTCATAAATTGTACTTTGTATTCATTTTGATTCATGAATAAAAGACATATTTTGCTTCATTATGGTGTGTCCCTTTTAGTAAGTGCATTTTGTGGATAATCTATTTTGATTTCCTTGTAGGACAGCGATGGCTTAGAAGTCAGGGTTAAAATCTGCCTCCTAAGACTTTTCAACTTTATGAGCCGTGAGGGTCTCATAAAGAATTTTCTCCCTACAGGTCAAGAGGATCCCGTAGATGTAATTTCTCCTTAGGCATCGTGAGGATTCCTAAGTGGGTTTTCTCTTGAGAGTCGTAAGGATCTCACAAAAGAGTTTTCCCTCTTACAAGTCGAGAGGACTTGTAAGTGGTTGTTTCCCTCCTTGTCGAGATCAACTTTGGAGAGTGTAGCTCGTGAATAGTATGCAAGAGTCTATTTTGGCACCGACTTGCAGGGCCCCAGTGCTTAGAAAACAGGGTTTTTTAATCCCCATCGCCTAAGGCTTTGCCTTACGAGTCAAGACGAATCGAGAAGTTCTCGCAAGGATGTCCTAACGTCACAGTTAACCTCTGCTCTTTACGACAGAGGTCCGTTAGGGTCTGTGGTACTAGGGTTTTACCCGTTGTACCATCGCGTTAGCTGATGTATCCCTCGATAGGCAATCTTGCTGTTCGAGTAGCCTTGCAACTGTCGTGTCTCTGATCCCTTCGGGGGCTGGACAAGACGTCTTCAAACAACCTTCCTAGGTAGTTTGACCATCGGAAGAGCAAGCGTTAGGAATTTTGCCATGCCGCTTTTTACTTGAGGTTAGGTTCATTTTTGGGAAGCCCCGATGAGTCATAACCACTCCGCGCTGGTGTGAGATGATCTCCGATAGTCTTTCAGGTTTTATATGAGTTGCCGTCAAGACCCTGAAACTAGGAATTTGGCCTTTACTTCGTTGTTGGCATAGCGTCTGCTGTATCGAGACGAATGTTGCGGTTGTCTCTAGGTTGTTGGTGAACCGTCGAGGTTTGGAACTAGGAATTTTTCCGTGGCTCCGTTGTTTGATTGTCGCGTCTGAATCCTGCGGAAGGAAGAACGCTATAGTGACATCTCGTCTGCTGTATTGAGACGAACGTCGAGGTGGTGACCACTCTGCGCTGGCGTGGGATGATCTCTGATAGTCTTTCAAGTTTTATATGAGTTGCCGTCAAGACCTTGAAGCTAGGAATTTGGCATTCGCTTTGTTTGCTTTGGCGTGTCCGAATCCTGTTGGAGGAAGGACGCTGTAGTGACATCTCGTCTGCTGTATCGAGACGAACGTCGAGGTGGTGACCACTCCGCGCTGGTATGGAATGATCTCCAATAGTCTTTCAGGTTTTATATGAGTTGCCGTCAAGACTCTGAAGCTAGGAATTTGGCCTTCGCTTCGTTTGTTGGCATTGCGTCTGCTGTATCGAGACGAACGTCGAGGTGGTGACCACTCCACGCTGGTGCGGGATGGTCTCCGATAGTCTTTCAGGTTTTATATGAGTTGCCGTCAAGACCCTGAAGCTAGGAATTTGACCTTTGTTTCGTTTGCTGGCATTGCGTCTGCTGTATCGAGACGAATGCTGAGGTGGAGCTGGGATTTTGCCATCACTCCGCTTTGTTTTGACCATGAATTCTTTCGTTGACGTTGCATCTGCATCCTGCTGGACTGCGAAGGAACGTCGTTGTTGACATTGCGTCTGGTGTAACGAGACGAATGCTGGGATGGAGTTGGGATTTTGCCGTCACTCCGCTTTGTTTTGAACGTGAGGTCTTTCGTTGACGTTGCATCTGCATCCCTGCTGGACTGCGAAGGAACGCCGTTGTTGACATTATGTCTAGTGTAACGAGACGAATGCTGAGGTGGAGTTAGGATTTTGCCGTCACTCCGCTTGATTGTCGCGTCTGAATACTGCTGGAATGAGGAGAACGCTGGGGTGACATCGCGTCTACTGTATCGAGACGAACGTCGAGGTAGTCTCTAGGTTGTTGGTGAACCGTCGGGACCTGGAACTAGGGACTTTGCCATAGCTCCGTTGTTTTGTGTTGCGTCTGCATCTTGTTGGAGGGAGGAAGAACGCCGGTGTTGATCTCTAAGTTTTCGATGTTGACGTCGGACCTTGAAGCCAGGGATCTTCCTTCGCTTCGTTTGTTAACATTGTGTTTGCAATATTGCGACGAATGTCGAGATTGTCTCTAGGTTATCTATGAACTGTCGAGATTTGGCTTCGCTTTGACGAAGCCTGGTGGGACGATATGGTTCCCTTCTTGTTTGTGCCCATGGATTGTATACAGGGGTCAATGTGACTTCACCTGCAGTGCAAAAAGTTTCATTCTTTCATTTTTTTTAATTCTTTCCGCGATGCTCTATCATTTCAGCTTTTTATATCGTGAAAATCGCGATTGCCCAATCAGTTCGGCTATTTTTTGCGGTGCCCAATCATTTCGGCTATTTTTCTTTTTACTCGCTGCTTTTTATTGCGAGTTGCCCAATCATTTCGGCTGTTTTTGTATGCATACATTTTTACTTGCTGATTTCGTTGCAAGTTGCCCTATCATTTCGGCTATTTCATATGCATTTTTGGCTCGCTGATTTTTTATCGCGAGTATGGAACTTGAAATCTGGTGCCAATCTCAGCATCAGCATTGCTGCGACTGGAATATTGCCAGGAACGAATCATCATTTTCCATGAAAGGACTTGGAATTTGATACCGATTTAAGCATCAGTATCGTTACAACTGGGATATTGCCAGGAGCGAATCATCATTTGCCTCTGTCGATGTCGAACAAAGGTGGCTTAGTAAACAGGGTTGGGATCTCGTCGATTAAGGCTTTTGACTTCATGAGCCGTAAGGGTCTCATAAAGGTGTTTCTCCCCACGAGTCGTGAGGATCTCGTAGGTGCGTTTTCTCCTTAGAAATCGTGAGGATTTCTAAGTGTGTGTTCTCTTATAAGTCGTAAGGATCTTACAAGAGTGTTTTCTCCTTGCAAGTCGAGAGGACCTACAAGTGTTTGTTCACCGTGTGAGCATATCCCTAGTCGCTGGTAGGACTCTGTTAGGGAAATGTTTATTCGTTCCCGTGGATTATATACAAGGGTCACTATTGAACCGCTTGTAGGACAAAATTGGAGATTGTGATGGCTTAAGAACAGGTTTAGATTCCTGTAGCTTAAGGCTTTTGAATTCTATGAGCCGTGAGGGTCTCAAAGGGGAATTCTCCTTACGAGTCGTGAGGATCTCATAAGTGTAATTTCTCCTTAGGAATCGTGGGGATCCCTAAGTGTGTTGCTCCCTTATGAGTCGTAAGGATCTCACGCGGGTGGTTTCTCCTCACAAGATCGAGAGGACCTTGCGAGTGTCTTTTAACGAGATTGCGCCCTTTCGGGTTTTCACAAAACTCACCGGTAGCGCTGCTGTTTTTACTCACAGAGCCCTTTCGGGTTTTCATCCGTGCCCATCTTGCTTATGGACATACCGTTTTTTTAATACCACGTCAGCCTGGCGATACCGCGGGTTGGTAGTAGTTTAACGACGTTTCGGTCATCAGCCAGTTTTAGGACATGGTGGTCCATCGTTAGTTTAACGACATTTCGGTCCGTCGCAAGTTTTAGGATATTGCGGTCCGTTGTTAGTGTAAGGACGTTTAGGTCCGTTGTTAGTTTTTCCGCCGTTGCCGTATTTGAGGCGAATTTCTAGTTTACGGACTTTTCAGTCCATGGGGCTTTCTCTATGAATGAGCACGATGCCCCCGGCATGTCCACCTTTTTAGGGACATGAGGTTGTGGCGGGTTCACCTTCCAGTTTTCGGATAATGCGAACTTGCCTTGTTGGTATTGGTCCTCAATCCAGCTTTTGAAGAATGTAACAACCCTAATTTTTTATACACTTTTTCCTATACAATTTTTTTCAAAATATTTTTTTAAAAATCCACAAAGGGGTATTTAAGCCTGAGTACAAGATTTAGGTAATTATTTTTGTTTTTAATTACAAGCTACAAGAATGAAATAACTCCATTTTTAGTGTACAAGAAATTACTTTAAATTTAATGAATACTAGGAGTATTTATTCTTGCTGCTATCAGTTTAAGTAATTAAAAACCACAATAATTACAAGAAGGAGCTTGTAGCTCATTGGTAATACCTTGCATTGCTGAACAAAGCCACCGGAGTTCAAATCCCATGCCCCACATTATTTTTGTATTTATTTTGTTTTATTTTTTTTTGGAAGTCAACGGTAAAAAGGCCATAACTCCCAAAATATGTACTGGACAACAAAAAGTAAAAATACCAAGTTGTTCCTCAGGAAAACCCCCGGCCATGGGACCCTTGACTCGGCCCGACTCGGCGCCTCCGGCCGGCGAATCGGCCGACTCGGTCCGGCCGATCCGGCCGGACTTGGCCGGACGGCCGAGTCACCAACTGAGAAAAGTTGTCTCTTGACTTGGTCAACCCTCTTGCATACTTATTATACCTGGATCGGTTTTGATTTGGCCAATAAATCCCTTTTACTCCTAGGTTTAATGATTTTTAATGAATTTTTAATGTTTTTTTTATATTTTCTTTTAATATTTTTAATCCAAACCCTAACCCTAGCCTAGCCCTATATAAAGACCCCTATCCTCTACCATTTCACCTCACCACTCTTAGTCTACTCTCTCAAATTCTCGAGAACTCGGTACGAAGAGCAAGAAGCGAAGCGCTGCCGAAATCGACGACGGATTCCGGCGACCGGATCAGAACCTTCGCGACGCTTTCGACGAATCGGCAACCACCACATCCATTAGCTTCATTAGCTTGTCCAAACCGTAAGTCCCAACCCCTCTATCTCTCTTTTCTATAAGTATAAAAATACGACTTTTTGGAACCCGACGGAAATCGGACAAACCGATTTCCGATTCGGTTTTTCTATAAATTTCCACTTGTCACCTAATACATATTATCTACCCATATTTATGTTGACTATTAATCACCCATAAACCAATTTAATCAAACTTTTTCACATGAAATGATAGCTTCTTTGCAAAACCGTATTCTTTTCATAAAAATACCATGAAGTTCATTTTTCTTAGTTTAATCAATTACCTCACTCCTAAATATGTTTATCTTGATCACAAAACTTGTAGAACTCAATTTGAATGAAATTTCACACATAAAATGATAACGTTTTCGAATACCGTATTCTTGCGCTATAATACCTTTAAGTTTAACATAGCATGTTTTACCTTTAAAACTTCACCAAAACTTAATATAAGTCACGGGGTAATGACCTACCCCTACACACACTCAATATAACCCTAATTGATAAATATCAAAAAATACAGAATACGAAATTACAGGACTTTTCACTAAAATACCCTAATCTTTATAACCTTTATTGTAAGCTTTAAATTGTAAACATTTCTAAGTAAAATCTTTTAATAAAATGAAAGCACGATTGGTCATGGACATCGATCGTTTATCTAAACTGACTTTGTGGTGTCTAGGCTAGGCAAGTGAGCTTGGGTAACTTTAAAAGGCCCGTCTCACGATTCGTGAGCGGATTCCTCCCTCCTCACTTGTACTTACCTGGCCACAATTGGCGGTGAAGAGGCGATTTGAGGCTTCTAATGACTCATCATTTAGACCTTAGAAATCGGCTAGTTGGTTTAGGAAACCCTAATAACTAAAAATACGGAAAACTATACTTGTTGCAAATAAATACACTATATTAATAAAACCGTTTTCCCAAATGAAAAGTATTTATAAACCTAAGCAAAGCGCCGCTACAACCCACTTTTGGGGAACCTGTTAGGGAAAGTACGGTTCATCGTGCACCCGCAGGCTAGTAGTGCGAGATTCAGACCTCCGCAAGGAGCATTCGGTCTCGAAAGGTTTAAAATACGATATTTAAGGAAAATGAGATTTTTAAAGATAAAATACTCATTTAAAAATTATTCATGTGTTAATATATATATAATTATCATTTAAACACCTATTTTATCATAATATAAAGTTTCCACATTTTTCTAAAAATTACAAGATTAAAAGTTACACTAAAATACCATGAATTTCAGATAAAACAAATAATACTTTATTAGGATATATTCACTAGAATAACACAAATAAAATTCACATTCATTATAACAATTAAAGACGAATATTAAATACTTGAGGTGTATTTTGAAAACTATACAAAAGTATTTTTACATAAAACCCCCTCAAGTTTCACAAATTACAATAAGGCCCCTAACTAATATTGAACTTCAAATTTATCTTTCTTTTAGTCTGACTCGGGTTAGAGTCTGACTAATTTCTGACTTGAATATGATTCAAGTCAATCTATATTCTTTTATATTCCAATACAATTTGAATACATGAATCCTGGAATTTAGTTAACAACATATTCATTTTGACTGAATCAAACCATGGATATTCATCCTTTATCCTGATATTCCATTTACCTGATTACACAGTTGCAACATGTGTTACTGATATCATGGTTTTGGTCAGTCACTCAACTTACATATTCCAATACCACATTACTGTTAAAACACTACGGGGTTTAAAGGGGTAGATTGGTACGGAAGGTGTTAAAGGTGGCACGAGGTGGTCAGATTAAGACACCTAACCTGAATCCTATTGCTGTTGTACCGTGGCATAACGGTTCCTTGTACTTTCCTTTTGCCCTGATCTCTAGCATATAGAGATCCCCCTCGTATACACTGGCATTCTTCTGTACCAAACTACAAACAACAGCGTTAACTCAATATTCCATAATATTCAACATTGTAATACTTTAGAAAATACTGTTACTCTGTCATTCTCATTCTTCTTAATCTTTGGGACTTACCGAGCGACCTGTTCGCTGACGACATTCTATTTCCTTCTTCTTTGAATGTCGTCAGGTGCGTTGGACCAAGCTGAGATCGAGCCCACCGGTGAAGATTTGGAGCAGTTCCAGGAAGACCCAGAGCTCTAGATATTGTACCTTGTTCTTTCCAGTTTATTTCATTTTCTGTTATGCCACTGTTTAGGCATTGCTTTTCATTTCAGTTGTATTTTCATTTCATGCATTGTACAAAGAATGTTATTAATAAAAGTTGCTGTTATTTCAATATCATTTGTCTCTTGTGATTATTTTATATTGCTTAGCTACGCTTAGCGTATGTACTTCTGAGTACATACATAGCGGACCTCGTCGCGTCCACTTCGCCGTACACTGGGAAGCGGGGCGTGACAAAGAAGAAGCAATTTTTGATTGGATGACTTACTACTTGGTAGTAAGGGCAGTAATTAGGATTGTTGACATTACCTGGCTGCAACGGACGTTTTGGATCCGGCAGATTGATGAGTCTGTTGCGCACTGCCAGCTCGAACAGTCTCCTCGTTTTATCCTGGGGAAACGAGTAAGGACATCCCAGTCTCTCCTCGAGGGATAGGCGTGGATGCATGTTGTTTTGGCAAACAACCGGCTTTAAGTTGCTCGGCTGTTGTTGAGTATTGGCGACGAAAGTTGCTTTTCCTTTCCCTTTTTCATTTCGAGAGTCCGTCTTTGGAGAAGATGGTCTATGACCCATCTGATCCATTTGGGCCAGCTTGTCGATCAAGGCCTGGAAAGTAGTTAGCTTGAAGAACACCATGAATTGCGAAATGGTCGCTTGAGGGTCGAGAGTACCCATGAACATGCCTACCGCGGGCGCTTCTTCGATGCGCTGCTCGTACTTCGACCATAAGTTTCGCCACCGTATTGCATATTGAACCCATGTTTCGCCTGGTTTTACCCTAGCGTTAATCAATGCGGTGATCGGGGTGTGCTTGCTAACGCTTGCGAATCTCTGTGTAAACAGCAGCTCCATCTCTGCAAATGTTTTGACAGAGTCGTTAGGCAGCTCCGAATACCATTCAAAGGCTGTTTCCGCTAAGCTGCCGACGAATTGGCGAAGCAACAGTTTGTCGTCGCCTCCAGTATTGCCGCATAAGGCCCTGAACTGAGCGACGTGCTGGTGGAGATTTCCCGTCCCTTTATATACATGGAATTTAGGGATCGTATATCCCGGCGGGTACCTTATTTGGTCATACCAGCCCGGATAGGGTCGTCCGGTCTTAACGATCTGCCCAGCCGCTTCATTTGCTTAGTGAACTTGTATTTGCTGAGCAATATAATCATTCAGAGCGGCCTTGGAGATGGTCTCTTCCTTGGCTGCTGAAAGAGCCGGAGGAGGGTTCGATGTCTCCCCATTGTCATCTTCCAGGACAATCGGAGGGTCTTCAGCCGGAGGATCTGGTTGTTTCATCATCCCGACCATGTCTTGGAAGAGAAGCGCCATTCATTTTATATTGGCCGCTTGTTCCGCAGCCTCTTTTTCTTTCCTCTCGAGCATTCTCCGAAGGAATTCAGCATCAGTTTCCTGCTCACGGCGCTGCTCCGAGGATGTCTCCGGGCTTGCTTTCGGTCCCGTAAGTGCGGCCATTGCAGTCAGCATCTCCTGGAGTTTCTGCTGCTGTTGTTCCTGAGTCTTCGTTATCGATCGAGTAAGCGGTCGATGACCTGTGGAAGCACTACTTTCCTCTTTTTCGGAACCCATATAAACGGTATCTGTTACCATGCCCCCATACTTGGGCGTTTGGGTTCAGTGGTCTTGCGATTCGTCGCAGACTCAGGGATTTTCTCCGGCCTCCTCCTCTTGTGGGTGGTCGAAGTTGAGGGGGCCGTTGCAGTGGGCACCCAAGCAGCTGTCGCCTTCTGTAGCTTGACAGAGTGGTCCTCTTCTTGCCGAACCTTTATCTTTTTCTCTCGGCGGGAGTAATCTGGATCAATTATCGAGTCTTGGACTTGACGCCAGACCTTATAAACTTTGGAAGACAGCCACTGAGGGGGCTGCTCCGGCTTCGCTTTTGTGATATTCTCCATAGGTGGAGGAGATCTTTTCAGCACAGCAGTTGGTGAATTCCTGCGTACCCTGTTAAGTAGTTCAAAGCTGTTCCTAGTCGGAACAGCAGCATCAACTTCCACCATTGGAGTTGGAGGAGTTAGTCCAGAAGGGGAATTGCCCCCAGCTTTCCTCACTCGGCGCAAGTGGCGACGTAGAGCATGTCGTGCGGCCGGGATCACCTCCGCTTTTGGATCAGTTTCTTCATGCCCCCTGCTTTGAGGAGAGACTGTTATTGGTGCTAGCCTGTCGAAGACTGACACCCGTTAAGAGGGAGTAGTCAGTCTTGCAAAGGCCGACTTTTGAACAGGGGAAGTAACCTTCATGACTTTGTCTGGAACGGGAGCTGAAACGACCAGTCTCGTGAAGACCGACCCCTTAGCAGGAGAAGCCGCCTTGGGGACTTCAGGAGTAAGAATGGCTAACCGCTTCGGGATAGCGCTTTCTGGTATTGCGGGTTTCTTCACGGGCCCGTTGGAGTTTTGGCCCAGTCTGCTGAAAACTGAGGCGCTTGATTTAGGTGACCCGTTAAGAGGGGCCGCAGTAGTGGTAAGCGGATCAAAGACCGACTTCTTCGGAGCTTCTTGCGATGGTAAATGAGCGCTGAAGCTTGTTGGCGGGATCATGGTCCCGAAGAATAGCCCAGTGGTGGCTTGGGTCACCTGTTCCACCGGCATTGTGAAAAGGGAGACCGCTTGGGGCTCGTTAGTCACTCCTCCGGACAGGACGGAGTAAGAGTTGCAGTTGCAGTTAGTGCAGTTTGAAGTCATTGATCTTCTGTTTTCTGCACGGAGTAAGACACCAAATCTTAGTACCTCGAATCCAGGGCAACCATGTTAAACCGCGACTTGTTCACGAAACACGACACACGAAGTGTGGAGTGGAAAGAGGAAGAGGTCCACCGGGTGTGCCAGAATCAGTTCCCCTGCCGAAACAAGGAGATGCGACCGCGCAGGTCCGTCTTGCCTGAATTTCTGGGCAGATGCTAATTGGTGCTATCCGTCCACCTCTCCGAAGATGCCAAGTTGATTTATGACACCATGTATCGAAAGTTTAGACGGATGCGGCCGATGTAGCAGACTTCGTCAGATTCCCCCTCGTTTGAGGGGTTTTTGATTATGGAGACGTTTTTCCCTGCAGGCGCAAGCCCCTGCAGTTAATTACGCTACCGCATCGCGGTAACCACTTTCTCCTTCTCCAGATGGTCACTTCGTGTCGTGTGTGTTTGTTTTGTTTTTTGGATGCCCGTGGATTGTATACGAAGACTAATTTATGTCGTCGCCCGTAGGGCGTGAATTAGTCCAAATCCATATTTTCTTAGATTTGGGTTTGGGTTTGGGTTTAAGGATACGTTAGTCTCATTTGAGACTAAGATCAACTTAAACATTAGTTAAGGATACGTTAGTCTAATTTTAGACTAAGATCAACTTAACGGGATCATTTAGATCCAACAAGAGAGTATTTGGACTCTGTTGTTTAGTTTAGGGACATTGCGGTAGATTACCAGTTTAAGGACATGGTGGTCCAATGTTAGTTTAAGGACATCTCGGTCCAATGTTAGTTTAAGTACATCTCGATCCATGGGTTTAAAGGGACCCCACAGTCCGAGGTTAAGGACATCATAATCCATGAGTTTAAGGACCCCACAGTCCATGGAATGATTGGTTATCGGGACCCGTCACCTCTCTAAAGACGTTGAAGGATTACAACGGCAAATATCAAAGGAGTGAAGAGATGTACCCTTGAACCAAAGTTGATTGGGATATCTGTAGTCCAATTTGGAACTAAGATCAATTAATTAGATGATAAGTACATTGGCTCAGTTAAATCTGAATTGAGGACTTATGGCCAATTTGGGCTAAGTCCAATTAAGTTTGAAATGTTGGCCCTTTGTTGGACTATTGAACATTTGTCTGGGTTCAGCCCCCCCATTATTTAGCAATACTAAACAGGGGTTTGGGGTCTCTGACAACATTTTGTCTTTTATTGGGCATTGACCATTCATCATGGCTCTGGAGTTTTCTTTGAATGTCATATGAAATGATCAAGTTTGAAAGAATGTAGTCGGGGTTTAATCAAAGGGGAGTCTTGACTCAGAAAGACTTAGCCAATTTGGGCTAAGACCGGTTTGAGAATAGTGTTAAACACTAACATATATTTGGCGATCACGTGTTCCCACGTGATGCGCTTTAAAACAGTGTTAAACACTGGGGACAAAATACTTAAAATAGTGTTAAACACTAAAAGTGGGTTGGTCACGTGGGGTCACGTGAGGCGCCTGAGAATTGGGCCAAACCTCCTTTATTTTGTTCTCAGAATATTCAAATAAGTGTTAAACAATTTTATTCTCAGGCTATCACGTGTTGGCACGTGATGGGTATCCATGTATTGATTATTAAAGTGTTTATTAAGGGGTCATGTGGGGACACGTGAGGGTGCCCAAAATTGATTCTGCCTTTGGCTTTGTTCCCTTTATTTTGAGGGTCATGTGGGAGCACGTGAGGCATTGCCTCCAAGTTTTTCTTTCTCATTTTGAGGAATCTGTTTTAGGGGGCACGTGACCTAGTCTTGTTCTTTCTTTTATACTCATTGAGGAGAAGGGTCACGTGTTACCACGTGACCAAGTTCTTTACGTGTATGGAGAGTTTCAAATCTCTTGTTTAAAGAATTAAATTCTCTGGTAGGGTTAAACCCTAATTTTTGTTTAGAGGAATTAAATTCCTATGTATATGGAAGAATTAAATTCTTATATAGGATTAAACCCTAATTTCATTTGTGGGAATTGAATTCCTATGAATTTTGGGAGAATTAAATTCTCATATAGGGTTAAACCCTGGTTTTATTTGGAGGAATTAAATTTCTATGAATTTGGGAGAATTAAACTCAAATTCTCCCTTCTAAGTTTTGGATCTGCATGGCAGAATCTCCCCGATGAGAATTAAATTCTCAACTTGTGGGGAGATATGCTTCTGCAGATCTTTAACTAAAGAAAGAACTAAGTTCTTGTTCAGAAGAGTTAATTCTCTTTTTGTTTTATGGAGCTTAGATCTCTTTCCCTTTTCTCACCTAGGGTTTCTTTTCTTGAGAATTAAATTCTCCTTTCTTTTTTTCTCTCTGTTGTTGTTTTTTCTCCAAAAAAATCCAAGATCCCTTCTCTTCTCTTCTTGGCTCCTATTTATAGGAGAAAGAAAAGAATCAATCTGTTTAGTGAATCTTTCATTGAAAGATTTTGGTTGTTTTTGTACCCAACATGATCTTTTAGATCACTCGGTGAATTTTATTCACCATTGGATTTTTAATCCAGAAGATATTCTGTTTGTTATTCTTGGTGAATTTCAGAGAAATCTTTCCTTGTATAAAATCTTTATATAAATTGGTGATTTTTAATCACCATTGGATTTTTAATCCAACGGTGCTCTATTTTACAGAGCACCATCTTTTTTGTTTGGAAAGATTTAAAGAAATATTTTCCCAGTTAGGGTCTTTGATTTCCCTTAATTGGAATTTAATTCTATTAGTTCAGAAAGTTTAAGAGTCTATCATGTATTAGCACGTGACCTACTGTTTGATCATTTAAATAGAATTTAATTCTATTAATTAAAGAGCTTATGAACCCATCACGTGTTGATACGTGACTCCCCAATTAAGCATTTAACCAGAATTTAATTCTGTTGTTTTTAAAAAACTAAGGAATCATCACGTGTCAGCACGTGACCCTTGGTCACGTATGAGCACGTGATACCCCATTGGGGTTTTTCCTTGTTATTTTATTATACTTTTTAATTCTTTTCAGTGGGTTTAAAGGCCCATCACGTGTGGACACGTGACTCCACTGATTGATTGTTTGATTAGAATTTAATTCTATTAATCAGAGAGCTTAGGAACCCATCACGTGTCTGCACGTGACCTCTGGTCACGTGTGAGCACGTGATGCCCCATTGGGGTATTCCTTGCTGTTTTATTATATCTTTTAATCCCTTTCAGTGGGTTTAAAGGTCCATCACGTGTGGGCACGTGACTCCATTAATTGGTTGCTTGATTAGAACTTTAATTCTATTATAACAGAATCCCAGGAAGCCATCACGTGTCAGCACGTGACCCTTGGTCACGTGTGAACACGAGATACCCCATTGGGGTATTTCCTGATATTTTATGAGGGAACGGAAGGTTTAAGAGAGAAGATGAAGAGAGAGCAGTCATCTCAAGGGCCAAAGGCCCCATTTATAGGATGTGAAGGGACGGTTCAACTCCATAGGAAATCAAACGTTGGAAAAAGTGACACCGTTGCGCCCACGTGTGAGCCACATGGGAACAACGGTGGGGGCATTTATTCTCTAAAAATAAAAAAATATATATATAGAAAGAGCAAAGCTCTGTTGAAAGCTAATGGGGTAGCGCCTCATGTGTTTCTCACGAGGGCACCCAGCACCAGCACTAATTTTGTGGTGGCGCCGCACGTGCTCCTCATGCCGGCGCCAATGTGCAAAGCTCAGAAACACTTTCTGAATAAGAATTAAATTCTTATATGGCGCTGTACGTGCTCATCACGCGGGCGCCAATGTGCAAAGCACAAGAGAACCCATCATAAGAATTAAATTCTTAAGTGGCGTCCACGTGCACAACACGTGAGCGTCAGCGCCCAAGTCAAGATCAATAGAATTAAATTCTACATGAGAATTTGGGATATTCTCTATTAAACATAGTCGTTGGATCAAAAATCCAATGGAAATGATAAATTATCAAAATATAGAATTAAATTCTATTAGGAGAAAATATCTCCCAAATCTTTCTAAATAAGAAAGATACTCTCAGTTGGATCAATGATCCAATAATAGAATAAAATTCTATTTTGGGAATATATTCCCTCAATCTTTCGAAACAAAAAAAAGATTGCTCTCTGTAAAACAAAGAACCCTTGGATTAAAAATCCAATGGTGATTAAAAATCACTATTTTACAGAATAAATTCTGTATATGGGAAAATATTTTCCCAATCTTGTTAAAAACAAGAAAACTTATTCTGAAAAACAGAGAACCCTTGGATTAATAGTGATTAAAAGATCACCATTTTACAGAATAAATTCTGTATATGGGAAAATATTTTCCCAATCTTTTTAAAACAAGAAAACATATTCTGTAAAACAGAAACCCTCGGATTAAAAATCCAACGGTGGGTAAAATTTCCTAACTCAATTTTGAGACCAATTAAATCAATTGAAATCTCTCGATGAGTGATTTTCTCAAAACCAATTAACAATTTGCCTCCACTATATAAAGGACCCAAGACTTCAAGTCTCAGGAGGAGGAACCCCCTCATAGGCTTCTGAAAAAATACGGAAAGTTTTCAAAATAACAGAGAATTTAATTCTCAAAGAGGAAGACTTCCCTTTCAAAAAAAAACCCAGGTAAAGAAAACACAGAGATCAAAATATCTCTTTTACCTATTTTAAGGGTTTAACCCTTCTCAAAGAAGTTAGTTTTTTCTCTGGATCAGAGATCCATAAGACAAGTCTCCCACAAGTTGAGAATTTAATTCTCATCGGGAAGATCTTGTTCTTGAGAATCAAAGATTCAGAAAAGAATTAGGTCCAAAAGAAAAACAAAAAGAAAAAGAACCTATAAAAGAACTTAGTTTCTAAAGAAAAACCTGATCTCAGATCTTCAAAAACGAAGATCTTGGTGATCATTAATGACCAAAATGCCATTAACAGAGATATAATCTCTAAAAAGGGAAAAAGACTAACCCCTCACGTATTTTCCACGTGGGCGCCCTTTTAACAGCGTCTAGCGCCTCACGTGAAAAACACTCGGGCACCCAAAGTAGAAAGTCAGCTCCTCAAGTGAAACACACGTGGGCGTTGAAAAAAGTGCTTAGCACTCCATATACATCCAAAACGGCTAAGTGCTTAGCACTGATTGGGCAGCGCTCAGCACCTCATGTGCTCCTCACGTGGGCACTACACAAAAAGTGCTTAGTATTTCATATACAGCCAAAACGGCTGAGTACTTAGCACTGATTGGGCAGCGCCCAGCGCCGTACGTGCTCCTCACGTGGGCGCCATATAAAAAGTGCCCAGCACTTCATATACAGCCGAAACGGCCGAGTGCTTAGCACTGATTGGGTAGCGCCTGATTGATCTCGTGCTGAAAAAGTGTGTTCGTAAAGTAACCGCAATCAAGACGGTGTTGCTTGTAGCTAGCCGCAATGAGTATGGGTCATCCGCAGGGAAACATGAACCTTTTTCTTGTTTTAGACGAGTTGATAGAAAATAGGTGATTGTTTGTCATTACAGATATACTATGGATAGAAGATTTATAAAGAAGAGACTTGTAGGGTTCATAGGACTTAGTAGTAATGGATGAATAATTAAAAATGGCTCATTTTATCTTTTAATAGTTTAAAACTAGATCGATGGTGATGAATGTAGATTATGGTTTCTTGGAAGAAACTAGGGTTTCCCTACTCTTAACCCTTGTTCTTGCATTGATCTCTATTCATGTCTAGCCCTTAACAAAACAAGTGTATACCAATCTCAAATCGCGGTCGTAACTAGCAATAAATTGGTAGCGCGCCCGATAAGGATGTTAACATTTATTTTGCTAAAGTTTATAGATTTTAAAATGTATAAAAGAAGTTAAATGATTTTTTCATCCATTGTTCTATCTTAGCCTATGAACCCTAGCAAGTTAGGAATTACTCACTCATGGTTTGAGATTTAGAAGAAAGGTTGAAGAATGAAAACATGATTAAGATGCAGAAAGTAAGTGCAAAAAAAATTAAATAATAAAAACACTACCTTTATTATTCAACTATTGCATACAACTTTTGAAAGTAGAGTACAAGAACCCTAGTTGCTCTAGATCTCTATCTTATTAGAAGTAGATGACTAGATGATGATCACTCGGATGCGTGGATCGCTTGGGATCTCTTGATCTCTTCGGTGATGATTTTTGATGTGAAGCTCTCGGTCTTATTTATAGTCACAGAAACTAGAAACCCTAGATACCATCTGTGAATATATGATGTTACAATAAAATCACCAAAATATCACATCATATGGGCCTAGAACCGTCGCGAAACCGCCGCATATAGGCATGTTTGGTCGCGGTTCCGCTGCGGTTTGGTGGCTTCAGTTTCTGGAAATTTTTGTGCTATTTTATCTTGATTTTTGGAGATTATATCGATGTCTAGATTCTGAAAATAATGCTCTGGGTCTCTGCCGTTGCTAGATCTCTCGATTTGCTTCCATATTCTGGCAGATTTGATTCCAACATCCCGATTTAATTCGGATCTCCTGGATTCCTGACCTGAGCTAATATCTGCACAATATTTCAAGTCATAGTGTTAGTAGTATTTGGTATTTTTAAGATATTATCCTGACCATTTTATATGATATTATATATTAAGAATATTGATTAGAAATATATGATATGCATATTTTAATTACAATATTTCATATAAATATTATATGCATGTATTTTCCCTCATTATGTTAATTAAAATGTAGAAACATATAATAATAAAAAATTTACATATAAACTCTCATATATTCTATAATTACAATAAACACCTTTTAGTACTTAACAATAATAGGAAAAATGTTCATTCAAATGGACAATATTTTAGACTAATCAAATACCCTCCAAACTTAACTTTGATCGTCCTGAGCAAACTAGTTATTAAAGAGAGAAGAAAAAAGAAAACCCAGCACACTTTCGTAGGCAACACGATTGCACTTAGCACATGCAACAAGCCTTTAAAGCTCTAGATGTCCCTAGTAGGAGGAGTGTTGTCTCCTGAGGGTTTTCAGCGGATTACACCCACAAAATCCCATAATAAAAGAAAGATGATGAAAGTTATATACAAAAATAAAGAACATATAAAAGAAAGAACTTAAAAATAAGAGTTTCAAACTACACTAGCTTTTTAGTAGCCATGAGCTCTATCTTAATGGTCATGAAAACATGTTAGAAATCACAACATCTCTCAATAAAACATCGCCTTTAGTCTTCCTCCCTACCTTTCTTCCAAACATCCATCATATACCCCTACGTATGTGTAAAAGACATCCCTACACTTAGAGAATTCAATTCAAGCTATCATACACTTTTCCATCTTCCTTAATACTTTTTAGTCGGTGAATATTTTCATATGGAATTGATCACACATTCTTCATTCGACCGTTAATACTTCTTGAGGTACTAACCGACCGATTACTAAATGTGCTCACTCATTAAGGCGTAATTAGCAATATCCTATTCTTGCAACACCTAAGACTTAGCAGTGGCTCCCAAACCAATTGGTCTAAGGCACTAGGTGATAAGGCACTCTCGTTATATTTTTTTATGCTGCCTTAAGTAATTACAAAACCAATGTTCATTTTTCTTCACCATTTTTTTTATGTCATTTATATTTTTTTTCTCTTCATACTAAGGCATTTAGACAAGAGCATTTTAAGGTATCCTCTATTATCCCAAATTTCAAGATGTGTGCAAGCGCGTATAGTAGGGTATCAACGTTCAAATGTTTGGACTTAAAAATAGGGACTATTTTTCAGAATTATTTCTATCATCATATTAGTGATTTCCTTCATCTTACTAACCTTTGGGACAACAGCTCATGACTACCTATTACTAGATTCGTTTTAAAATATCTAATTTTCTTGATTTTCTTAAATTTTTCCTTCCTATCATATGTTTTATTCACTTTTTAACTTTCATTATCAAAAAAAAATTGTGCTTTTATTTAGTATAATGCAAAAAAATGATGCGTGAATAAGCACAAACCTCTCCCAAACCTATTTGCAGTAGTGTCCTCACTGATATCATCTGTTAAGCTCAAAATCTGTAGACTTGGAATGAAAAGTTAGTTACGGGTACAAGAATTAATGACAGTGAAATTTTCTCCCAAACTTATTTTTGGCTTACAATTTTAAAAATTTTGTTTTTCTTTTAAGAGCCAAAATATTTTTCTCCCCCCCCCCAAACTTGAGTGAAACAGTATTAAGCATTTAAAATTATAAGAGGGGTAAGGTTATTGGTCTATGTAAAGCTTTACATATACCAAAATTCATCACCAACCATTCGAATATTTTATCGATGTAACAACATAGTTGGTGGAAGATCATAGATGTGAAGAAGTGGGGAAATAAGAGGCATAATCGATCGGGTTTACATCTCGATTGGTAGAGATGAAAAAGTGATGGTGCACTGCTCGCATTCTCGTTTTTGATAAGAAGAAAGGAGTGGCGGTTCAACTTCTTTGGGTGGGGGTTGATTCATCATAACTCCCATGTCTTCTAGGAATGCGAGTTCTTCGGAAAAAATGTCTTCAAAACTTTTATCGATATTCCGAATGATAATCTCATCGGAAAGGGAGTTATGAAACTCGCATAGCTCGACTAAATTATTCGACAAGTCAAAGAATTCGGATTTAGGTGTAGATCTGTCAACAGAAGGGTCTTCACTTGTATAATAGATAGTTGGATCAAACAACAGCACACTAGTGGCGTCGAGATCAGAATCATGAAGCTCCTAAAATTCGCAATTGTCGGTAGCTATCATGTTGAAAAAACATACATCACTTATCTGAGCATAGGATTCGGAGGGTTGACTTCCTAACTTATAGATGTTAAGCTCAATTGTCATCTTCCCAAAGGACAGGTTCATAGAACCGTTACGACAATTGATTATCGCGTTTAAAGTTGGTAGGAAAGGTCGACCTAGAATCACCGGAATTTGGTTCCGTGGGTTTGCTATAGGCTGTGTATCTATGACTATAAAGTCCACATAGAATATAAATTCCCTAACTTTGATTAACACGTCCTCTAACTCACCCCGAGGTTGAGTGATAGATTGATCGGCTATCTGGAGAGTGCAATGCGTAGGTTTCAACTCTCCTATCTCTAATTGCTCATAAACAAAATACGGAAGTAAGTTAACACTAGCACCTAAATCGAGTAGAGCACGATTGATATTTTTACCCCCAATAGTTATAGATATTGTAGGGCAACTGGAGTCCTTATGTTTCGTGGGCACCAATTGGGTAAGAGAATTGCTCATATTACTCGCTAAGAAAACTTTTTTAGGCACTTGAATTTTTCTTTTCTTAGTGCACAAGTCCTTTAAAATTTTCACATAGGAAGGAACTTGTTTGATATCATCTAGGAGAGAAATATTTATGTTAACTTGTTTAAAAATGTCCACAATCTTCTCCATTTAGGGACTTGGTCTGTTGGCCCTCAACCTGTGTAGAAAAGGAGCTTTATCAATAAAGGTTGGGTCCAACTTTTGATGAGAAGTTTATGGGGATGGAATGGATCCCAAAATTGGATTTGGGATGGTCGTAGATAGTAATTCCTTCAAGGAAATAGGCTTAGGGTTCGAGCCTAGTGGAAAAAGGAGAATAGGCTTGGAAGAATATGTTGGATTAGACGAAGTAGGAGTAGAAGTAGTAGCCGAGGTTTCATCAATATCATCAACTTCAACTTGTTCACTGATATTGTTATTCAGCGCTCTTTCCGATCTCAACGTGGTTACGTCACTCATATTATGATTTTGAAGGATGAGATTCGCGCTTTATGAGTGACTGGGATTTGGTAGAGATTGAGATGGAAGTCTCCCTTTCTCTCTCTCACTCATAGCGGCATTTAACTGTACAAGTTGTGCTTCTATCGATTTTATACTTTCACCGTAGGAAGCAGTGTGTTGTACTAACGTTTGGATAGAAGACGTTAAATTAGCCGTCATTTGTGTGGATTGTTTAATGAACGTTTCTAAGTTTCGTTCGAGTGCAGAGCTTTTATCGGTACCGGCCGTTGAAATATTATTATAAGGAAAAAAGTTGTTGGCCGGATTTTGAAGAGATTGCGGTTGAAAGGGGTGCTGATTTTATTGTGGTAGCTGTAGTGTGAAGGAAGCCTTTGATAGTTATTTTGGTTTGGGAACTGATTTTGATTTTGAGCTTGGTTTTGGTTCCAAGCAAAATTAGGATGATTCCTCCACCCCTGATTATATGTGGATGAATAAGGGTTATTTCTAGGTTGTTGCTGAAAAGCAGCATTGGTTTGTTCATGACCTTGAGACGGAGGATTCAAAGGACATTCTTCCATTAAATGTGATGGGTCAAAACAGCAACCACACACGGTTTTGGAGAGCGTACTTAGTTTAGGGAGGTTGACGAGACCTTGTTTTCGATAGTTTCGAGTTTCTTTTACATCGCGGCCATTTCGATTTTCACTGCGATGGAAATGTCGAGCTGATGGATACCTGCTCTAGTTGAAGATAATGTTGGTCTAACGCTCTCCCATTGTGAGGTTTGTTTGGTGAGATCCTCCATAAATTGCCAAGCTTCGCCATCGTCTTTTGATATGAAATGGCATTGACAAATGGTTTCAAGCATTTGTTTCGTGGCGGGATTAACCCCCTCATATATAATTCGGCAAAGTTGCTATCTATCAATTCCGTGATGGGGGCATTGTACAAGAAGATCCTTAAACCGTTCAAAACATTTACAAAATGGTTCATTGGGAAGTTGGGTAAACTGGTTAATCTCGCTTCAAACATGAGCGGTTTTGTGATTAGTATAAAATTTCTTAAGGAATGCTATAACGAATTCATCCCACTTAGCGATAGAATGTGCAGTAGTGGTATAAATCCATTTTTCTGCTAGATCACACAAGGTAAAAGGGAGAAGACGTAATCGCATAGTATCCACTGAAAGTTGGGTTGTGCTCATCATTGCACATACGTTTTCGAATTTGGTTATAAAAACGTATGCGTCTTCAGATTCAAGTGCGTGAAATTTGAGCAAAAAGTTGATGAAGTGGGGTTTAATTTCGATATTACCCCCATTGGCTGGTGGAAGAGACAGACAAGTAGGAAGGGGTCCACGTATGGGGTAGCATCTTTCTTGGAGAGAGATGCGCGGTGGATTCTGCGCACCTACGGGTGGTGGCAGGGTGGTATCGTTAAATCCCGATGGAGATCCGTCCATTTCGGGAGATGGGGTGGGTGGAGGGGAAATAGAAGATCAAGAAGTACCGACTTCGGAGTCGATAGAAAAAACGCAGACAAGACGGACAATAGAATCCCGTGTCCATCCGATCATGCACTAAGCGGGTTTAGCGCACGTGGCAGCGTGGGTGAGAACGATTTTTAGAGGGTTTGTTTTGAAAAAAGTCGGACTTAAGGCTTGACTCAACAAATCACAATATGCACAATCAATCCTTAGAATTAGGGTCTCCTAGGTCAAGTCACTAGACCGCTCCCAGATTTCCAAAAGACAAGTCGCAGAATTAATCCTCTACTATCTCCTTATCAATCTTGTGGCCAGATAAGTGCCAGGTAAGTGGGAGGTATCCGATATACGAATCACCGAAATAGCGGGCCTAATTAAGTAATCACTTTCCTTAGTCACACTTGCTTAGACACCATAAGAGAAATGCGGATAAGCGATACATTACCCACGACCTTCCTCCTTCCTAATTGAGAGCGACGGTTCTTAGAGGCTTAGTCTAGATATTTTTTAATTAATGTAAGGTGAGGTATACTCATTTTATGATTTGTGGGGCCTAGGAAGGGTGATGAAATCCCCACCAAATCTGGATTTGGGTTATTGCCCCTTAATGTCCGGTTTAGATATGCACAAACAAACTGATATCAAAACACGCAAAAAGATTTTTGAGCGGTGATATCTGCAAAGAATCCTGCAGGAAAGATCAGACTATTGGATCTTACAGGTGAGAGAAAGATATTAGGAAATTACCTAAGAATTTTGGAGGCCCAACTCCACCAAGCCACCACGGTTCCGCCGCCAAAGTCTCACTTCTGCCGCGGTTCCGCCGCAAGGTGATAGGATCGGTTGCCAAATTTTCTTCAGTGCTCCCCTATGCTCCTCTGGGCTACGTTGAAAGTCTCTGAATCTCTGTTTTCTTGTTCCAGTTACTCTAGATTCTCTTGCAAAACTCGCACAATAATCGTTAAATACACAAGATGTGGTTTTGGTTCTCGTTTATTATATGTTTGCTGGATTTTATAAGAAATCAACCTGAATAACAAGAAAAAAATTACGATCGTCTTCCTAGCAACGACGTCATTTGATTGATCTCGTGCTGAAAAAGTGTGTTCGTAAAGTAACCGCAATCAAGACGGTATCGCTAGTAGCTAGTCGTGATGAGTATGGGTCGTCCGCAGGGAAACGCAAACCTTTTTCTTGCTTTAGACGAGTTGATAGAAAATGAGTGATTGTTTGTCGTTACGGATATATTACGGATAGAAGATTTATAAAGAAGAGGCTTGTAGGGTTCATAGGACTTAGTAGAAATAGATGAATAATTAAAAATGACTCCTTTTATCTTTTAATAGTTTAAAACTATATCGATAGTGATGAATGTAGATTATGGTTTCTTGGAAGAAGCTAGGGTTTCCCCACTCTTAACCCTTGTTCTTGTATTGATCTCTATTCATGTCCAGCCCTTAATAAAACAAGTGTTAAACCAATCTCAAATCGCGGTCATGACTAGCAATAAATTGGTAGCGCGCCCGATAAGGATGTTAACATTTATTGTGCTAAAGTTTATAGATTTTAAAATGTATAAAAGAAGTTAAATGATTTTTTCATCTATTGTTCTACCCTAGCCTACGAACCCTAGCAAGTTAGGAATTACTTACTCATGGTTTAAGATTTAGAAGAAAGGTTGAAGAATGAAAACATGATTAAGATGCTGAAATTAAGTGCAAAAAGAATTAAATAATAAAAATACTATCTTTATTAATCAACTATTGCATACAACTTTTGAAAGTAGAGTACAAGAACCCTAGTTACTCTAGATCTCTATCTTATTGGAAGTAGATGACTAGCTGATGATCACTCGGATGCGTGGATCGCTTTGGACCTCTTGATCTCTACGGTGATGATTTTTGATGTGAAGCTCTCGGTCCTACATATAGTCACAGAAACTAGAAATCCTAGATATCATCTGTGAATATATGTTGTTACAATAAAATCACCAAAATATCACATCATATGGGCCTAGAACCGCCACGGAACCGCCGCATATAGGCTTGTTTGGCCGCGGTTCCGCTGCGGTTTGGTGGCTTCAGTTTCTGAAAATTTTTGTGCTATTTTATCTTGATTTTAGAGATCATCTCGATGTCTAGATTCTGAAAATAATGCTCTGGGTCTCTGCCGTTGCTAGATCTTTCGATTTGCTTACATATTCTGGCAGATTTGATTCCGACATCCCAATTTAATTCGGATATCCTGGATTCCAGACCTGAGCTAATATCTGCGCAATATCTCAAGTCATAGTGTTAGTAATATTTGGTATTTTTGAGATATTATCCTGACCATTTTATATGATATTATATGTTAAGAATAATGATTAGAAATATTTGATATGATATGCATATTTTAATTACAATATTTCATATAAATATTATATTTATGTATTTTCCCTGATTATGTTAATTATAATGTAGAAACATATGATAATAAACTTTTTACACATAAACCCTCATATGTTCTATAATTACAAAAAACAACTTTTAGTACTTAACAATGATAGGGAAAATGTTCATTCAAATGTGCAATATTTTAGACTAATCAGCGCCCATAATTGAATGCTTCACATGATATCCATGTGAGTGTTGGAACGTTAAATAAGCGCTTAGCACTTTTGCATAAAAAGGAGGCTGAACAAATAGAGCCCAAATAAGTGCGTAGCACTTCTGAACAGAACAAAAGAAGGTTGAGTAAGCCCAAATTGGCCAAGTCTCTCTTGCAACTGAGCTTAAATGCTCTGGATTTTAATAAATTTAATGATTCTTAAAAATATTGCTAAGTTGATCTTAGTCTCAAACAGGACTAATGTATACTTAGTTTAAAATAGATTGAGCCCAAATGCTCATACATTAGTCTAATCTTAATCTCAAACTAGATTAACGGTCCTTAAATAAAACAAAATATTTTTGAACCGAAGGAATATATAACCTAAGTTCAAAACCCCGTCAAGCAAATCCTTGACCCAATCCCAAATCTAAAATATACGGATTTGGGCTAATCCGCGCCCTACGGGCGACAACATAAACTAGTCTCCGTATACAATCCACGGGTAACCAAAACAAACAAAAATACGACACGTCACGAAGTGAACTGCTGAAGAAGGAGAAAGTGGTTATCGCAATGTGGTAACGTAATTAACTGCATGGGCTTGCGCCTGCAGGGAAAAGCGTTCCCACAATCAAAAACCCCTAGCAAGTGAGGGGGAATCTGATAAAGTCTGCTGCAACGGTCGCATCTGTCCAAACCTCCGATATACGGTGCCATAAATCAACTTGGTATCTTCGGAGAGGTGGATGGAGAAGTCCAAATAGCATCTGCCCCCAAAATTCAGGCCAGACGTCCCAACGTCTCGGTCCGTGTCTTTCGGCGGTTAACAGGGTCTTCCTTAGTGTGTTCATCGTTCGGTTCCTTGATGCCAACATGGAATGTCGTTAGGATGTGCGAAGTAACTTCTTCCATTCCGCTGCGGAGTCGCTGCAAAGTTCTTTGTTCTTGAGGAGAAAAATGGAATCCCGACATGTTCTGCATCATGATTCTATATTCCCGAGCGGTGAGGGGTGGAAGCAGAGTAGGCCTAGGCTCGATGTTGTCTCACAAACGGTTAATTCCAATCCTTTGAGGGGACGGTAGGTATCTTGCGTAGTCCTCGTGGCGCTATTCCATAGGAACATAATTTGGACGAGGCAGAGATTGAACTTTTTATTGCTTTTACGGAGGTGAGGCTGATTCAATCATGTTGTTATCTCCCATAGAGTGGGGGGGGGGGACTTGGAACAGTGATTGGCACCCTCTTTTTGATAGTGATAGGCGGCGGGATAGTCTTCACAGCCGCCAGCCTTTTCTTTGGGAAGAACAGTGACCAGAAAGATTCTTTCGTGGACCGGAGAGGAAGGAAATCCTCATCGGAGAACGGACAGAAACTCGCATTGAGAGAGCAACCTTCTTGCAGATCATAGGGTGTGGGGGAGTAAAATTCTTCTACCACCCTCTTTCCTTTATTACGAAAAATTTGAGTGAATGTTGAGCATTCCTTGCAGTTCATGTTGTTGCGATGGAACATTTGGTTCTGAACGTTTTTTGAAATGGAAGAAACGTCTTTGGCGTTCTTCATGATAGATTTTGAGATGACCAGGATGAACCCGCCCTCACTATTTTGCGCAACATCTGGACGGGGTACTTGCACAGATATGACCGGAGTCGGAATTAAAGTAGGACTCGCAATCTCTCGTTTTTGAGTCATCACAGCTGCGTTATCAAATGGATTATGAATTGCTATGGAATCAATTTCAATGATGATGAAAACCTTTGGAACATTATTTCCGCTGCAGTTCACGGTATTTGCCATTATCACCTTTTATAGAAAAGATGAATAATTAGAAAAGAGGGCAAAAACGGTGAAATACAACACCTATATATATATATATATATATATAAAATAATCCTTTTCAAAGATAGGGCAATAATACTCTCCCACTTTGGTCGCCAAAGTCTGTTTAGCGGCGAACCGGTGCCTTTTGATGGTCGGTTGTCGCGTGATCATGTTATGCATGGTTTGAATGTTGTTAAGCCATTACCAAATCAGAGAAATAACTTTTCTCTTGTTTAGTAATAACCCAAACAACCAAGTCCTTAGTCATCTTTAATTTATTGAATGAAAGTCATACGGAATGAATATAATTGATTCAATACGTGAAAAATACAAAACCATACTTGGTTTTCTTTATTCGGTATTGAATCCATCAACCCATATCCATGACATAATTGGAATGAAATTAAAGAGAATAAAAATAACGGTGAAATACAATAAGATACCAATTTTTAACGGCTTAACCAATAAAGTAGAGCTATGGAAAGTAAATAACCAATTTCCACAATGTGGAGTAGGACTTTTAGAAATATACATAGCCAATCTATATAATAGAGGAAAAATTTCAATATGGTTACGTAAAACCGTATTTTTAACGAAATTTCATAAAACCGTATTTTTTTGTATAAAAGTAAGAAAAAGAAGATTTGGGTTAAGCATTTCCAAAACAAGATATAAATTATATATATTTGCTAACTTGTTTTGTTAATTATATCTTTTTCAAGAACACCCCTGATTAAGAAAATGAAAGAAATAAAATATAAATTAAGGCAAGAAAACAATATTCAAAAGAATTTCATTATTAACAAAGAAATGTGTTGTTTTTTAGTGTTCCATTTGATCACACATAAGGCATAAAAACTATGAAATTTACAAAATAAAAAAGACAAAAAAAGAGAGAAGGGGATATAATGGTTGGGAGTTATCCCGCCATCCTAACCCTTCTGAAAGAAAATAAAAGAAATCAAGACAAGAATTGAAATAGCACATTTTCTCCTTTATTTCAACACAAAATGAATGAGTAAAAGTGTGAGAATGAGAAGTGTGAAGTTTATAGAAGAAATTGTGTCTGTAAAATTGAAGTCAACCACCCTCCTTATATAGGACAAGGGGGTGACACGATTGTAAATAAAAGAAGAGGGAAAAGCCCCTCTTTGAATTTAAAATATAGTAACCACTCCCTTCAAGACAATGGGAGTGGATAATTTGTAAAATAAAATATACAAGTGCAAGTGTCAACAATGACATAATATATTTTTTTGGTCCAACTTGCACAAAACCGGCCCTATGAGGGGGTCGGTGGCACCGAGCCTGCCCCTACTAGGGGAGCCGGACCACCGAGCCGGCCCCTATGGGAGACTGGTTCACCATCATGGTTAGACCTCATGGGGGTCCGGGCTTCACTCAATCGGATTTTAAGGGGTCTGGGCTTCTTGGTCGGAGTTTAAGGGGTCCGGGCTTCACTTGATTGGATTTTAAGGGGTCCGAGTTTCTTGGTTGACTGGCTGTTGAAAGAGCCGGGTCTTGGTTGACCGGACTTTAAGGGGTTCAGGTGTTGGTTGACCAGCTGTTGATAGAGCCGGGTCTTGATTGATCGGACTTTAAGTGGTCCGAACTTCTTGGTTAACCGACTATTAAAAGAGTTGGGTCTAAGTTGACCGACCGTTGAGCTGGTCGGGGATAAATTGACCGACCCGTTACGGGGTCGGGAATAAGTTGACTGACTCTTTTAAGGGGTCGGAATGAGTTGACCGGCCGTTGAAGAGGCCGGGAATGAGTTGACCAACCCTTTTAAGAGGCCGGGGATAAATTGACCGGCCCTTTTAAGCGATCGGAATAAGTTGAAGTTGACCGGCCGTTGAAAGGTCCGGGAAGGTTGTTGACCGGTCCGACCGGAATAAATTTTGGGTCGATTTTGAAGTAAACCAGCCTGAAAATGATTCAAAAATAGCGGTCGGCGACTTCAACCCAAAGCGTTTTCTGAAACTCGAACGTTTGATACTCGAGTGTAAATTGTAAATGTTGAGAGAAGACCCAGCGGTACAGAAATAGTATTTAGCGATTTCGACTCCAATCATTTTCTGATGTCTACAGTGATCTATCCCACATTTCATAGATGTCAGAGTAAACCTTTTCCAAAACACAACTCTTTTTACAAGATACACGCTTGACAAATGGAACACGGTTTTGCTTTCCAGCCAAACAATGTACACAAGAACTCAAATGCGTAACTTTCCAAATAGGCTTGAGATTTCTCTTAGCAAGTGCTAGTAGGCCCTTCTCGCTCAAATGTCTAAGCCGCCGATGCCATAGTTCAATGGCCGAGGTTTGCTCAACAGTATTCACCAAAGCATTACATATCTTGGTAGACGTCTACAACACTTCTTTCCACGTGCCACGACGAGAGATCCCTTGGTAAGCTTCTATTGTTCTTTACCAAAGGTGTTGATATAGCTTTCCTCGTCCAACTTGCCTACAGAGATTAGATTCAGCTGGAGATCTGGAACATGTCTTACCTCCCTGAGAACAGCTTTGCAATCCAAACTAGTCTCGATCTCGATGTCGCCAATCCCCACAATCTTCGACATACCCTCGTTTCCCATCCCAACAACGCCAAAGTCGTCGGTTTTGTAAGTTGAGAAGTACTCTCTCCGTGGGGTCACATAATAGGATGCTCCGGTGTCCGCCACCCAATCCATATCCGTACATGTGAGGCATATGCAATCACCTTTACAGGCCGATATCATCAGACCGACTGACCTCGGCTGTAGCTGTCGTCGCTTCTTCGGATTTGTTCTCGGCTTTACCTTTTTGTTTCTTCTGGTCCTTCTTGAACTTGCGACACTCTTTCTTCAAATGTCCCGTCTTCTTACAGTAGAACCACTCGACATCCTTTCTCGGCCTCGACTTGCTTCGGGACCGACCTTGATCTTGAGGTTGCCTTTGCTGACTTCTCCCCCGGTTCTTCGTGACAAGAGCTTCCGATAATGATGAAGCCCCCGAAGCTTTCCTTCTCGTTTTTTTATTCAGCAAACTCCCGGTTACGAGGTTTATGCTAACTACACCGTCGGGTGTTAAGTTGCTCAGAAACACTGCCAATGTCTCCCAATTGTCAGGTAAAGAGCTGAGCAATAATAAATCCTGCAACTCATCATCAATAGTTATTTTCATAGAGAAGAGTTGATTAATACTACTTTGCATTTCATTCAAGTGCTCTGGAATAGAACTTCTTTCTTTGTGCTTGATATTAACCAGCTTTCGGATTAAGAAAGCCTTGTTACCCGCTATCTTTCTTTCGTAAAGACCTTCCAACTTCTTCTAAAGAGAGTTGGCTGAACTTTCTGGGGATACGTGATGGAACACACTATAATCCAACCATTGTCGGATAGTACCGACGGCTTTGCGATCAAGCTTCTTCCAATCGCCTTCGGACATCTCACTAGGCTTGGCAGCGTGGCCTATCAAGGGTGCAACTAGATCCTTGCAATATAACAAGTCCTCCATCCGATATTTCCAGATCATTCAGTTGATACCATTGAGACTGGTCATTCGTATAGTGCTTGGCTCCATGACCACCTGTTCAACCTTAGCTCTGATATCACTTGTCATAAATTGTTAGACTTAATAAGAAAGTAGAGGAAACAAAGAGCACATGAGACATAATATTTTTTACGTGGAAAACCCACTCAATGTGGGGAAAAACCATGGGACCTGGTCCAGAAATTTTATCATCCACTATAAGAATAATGGAATTACAAAGTTCGTCTCTAGCACACTAAAAGATTACCAACATAAAGTTCTTCATTACAATAGTGGATTACAACAAGAACGAACTCACCGACACACCGCCAGTGGTACACCTTTGACATCTCAGCCCTTCACTCGTCGTCTTGAGTGGATAGCTTCACTTGGATGAACTTCAAGTGGATGGTATTGGATTGATATTTAGATGCGTTGGATGTTGGATGCCTCAAGGATGCACCAAGGAGCCCCTATTTATAGATGGGAGCAAGCCTTTTTGGTTAAACGATACAATTACCCACTTCTCTTCCCAAAACCAACAAACTCCAATTTCCAAAGTTCATTAATCACATTTCCCAAGAGGAATACCAACTCTTAAGAAGCTCACATTTTATGAAATATTAACTCTAAGGGACTTTCATTTTCCAAGAAGTATTAACTCAAAGCGAGGATAACCATATGCACCATTCATTTTCTAAGAAGTATTAATTCTAAGAGAGGATCACCATGCACATCATACATGTAATTTTGACTATAAAACATTCACCCTTAAAGAGTGAGATTCCCAACAGAACCCTATATAACAAAACAAAAGACCGAGCAACTACAGCGTGTATTTTTCCAACAAATATTTCAGATAAAATGTATTATTTATACATCTAATATAGGAAAGGGAAGGTGGGGAAAACGAATGGAAAGGAGGAGAGAGAAGTCATCATAACAGAATAAGCCTTTCATATTTGAGAACAGATATTCCTCTTAATTTTTATTAAGAAAAAATAAAAATTCCACCAAATCGCTATCATGTTCTCTCTCTGTTTTTTTTTGCCCTTTTTACTTAAGCGATTTGTCGCCTAGCATGTACTGTGGGATACGTCGTGTCTGTGGTCCCCCCTCCTCCTCAAAAAGTAAGCAAAGTGGGACCCACAAAAACCCTGGCGTCTCGGGGTCGTGAAGGTGGCGGGAGAATTCTGTTGGAGGTGGCAGACAGCGCATTCTGAGCCGGGTCCCAACCGAAGAGAGAGGACCAGATTCAAAAAGGGTAAGCAACACAAAATTACCCTCCACTATTGTGTTTTTACCCACTAAAATACCTTAAGCTATTAATTTTAGGGTAAATTGTCAAAAAGTTTCCGGCTAATTTTCCAGCTGTCAAAAAATCATTGAGCCTTCTGCTCTAGTTAAAAAAATCCGGAGCCCAATTAAAACCCCTTTATACCAGTTGAATGTAATATCTAAGCAATTGGAGGGAACATAACGTCTGAATTCAATATAACCTAGAGTTTTTTCATAAAGATTTTGAACAGTAGACCCTTCCCAATAATTTTCAAAATACTATATGGTTTTAGGGAATTCCTGAGCGGGCTGGGGGGCTTTTTGACAATTTATCCTTAATTTTATTTCAGTAAAATGCCTTGAGGGCTGCTTTTATTTCACTTAAATGCTTTTGATGATGGTGAAAAGATCCCCTTAAAAATCATGGTTTGAGGTAGTTTACTGTAGTAAAAATAGTTTAAGGTATTTTCACTGCAAAAAAAAAATGATCTAATTTGACCTGAGTGGACAACGTTGGAGGCTGTGTGGATACTTGAAGTGCACGTCAAGGCAATTGAATCCTGTAACTGTGCTTACGTGGTAAAGAAACCGCTTCCGTCTTGTGCGTTTCCACCTTTTTATATTGTTTGTTCCTTTGGAATTTGTCTTCTTGTTATAAATTCCCTAATTTAGAGAGAGAAATTATACAGTAATCAATGAAGATTAATAATGGGTGTGAAACTGCCTACTATTTGTATGTGAACGCACAACCAATTAACAAACATCTAATTTGACTGGAATGTAAAATCATAAGCTTCTCGTGATTATTTTATTATATTTATTTTACCATCTCAATTGCAATTTAATTTCTGTGCAAAATCGTTTCCCCGTACACATGTGATGGAGTCTGTGATCTCCTTCAGATGTTGTTCTCCGTTTGATCCTGTGATGGCGGTCTTTGACGGACGAGATTTGGTTTGGGAGTTGTTGAGTGTGTGGATCTCAATGGGTTGGCGTTGACGCCGAGCTATCTGCAAAAGAAGTTCTGAGGTGGGTGACCACCGTAGGACCCTCCGACGATCAAGTTAGTGCCGAAGAATAAGTGCAGAGTAACGGCGTATTGGAAATGATTTCGAGTTACCTGAGTCGTCTGAGAGAGGGGTTTATATAGTGGTCGCGTGGAGCGAGCGGGCGCGAGATTGTCGCCGTCAGTTACGCCCTGCGTTATCCTCGCATTAATGGCGGGATATGCCCATTAATAGGGGGCGCGCTAGCATGGGACGCGGAACGTGGGGAGGCGGATATCTCGTCTTGGCGAGATACGCGGAGCCGTTGCAGGGGCGCTTGTGTTCCACGCTCTCGGTTGATCGGGGAAGCCAAGGAAGCTCGGCCTGTCAGATTGCTCGGAGACGAGCAGTGAGGCCGAGGAAGCTCGGCCTGTCAGATGGCTCGGAGACGAGCGGTGAGGCCGAGATAGCTCGGAGATGAGTTGTTGGTAGTTTGTTAGGTGAAGGTGGAAAGTACTCAGGGAGGTCTCCTGAAAGGTTGGACACTTCCTTGAGACGAGGTCCGGAGAAATGCCCCTAATGCAACTCATTTATTCCACCTCCGTAGCCTTCGGGACATGTCATTCGCCACGTGTCGTAATCTGAGAAAATACCACTTGTGAGCATTATCATTAGCCCCTCACTTTCGTTCCGATCTATTTATAGGTCAGGTCGAGAGTGGCCTGCTCGGTTTTTCTTCGGCTCGGTTTGGCACCGAGAATCAGAATGTGGATCGCCCGGGAATGCATGGCGTTTGGCGGTGGCGTCGTTTCGATCATTGGGCCCACGTGTCGTCTCGTCATGCGCCTGAATTTTCGCGCGTATCTTCGATGGCGTCAGCGGATCAGTGAAATGATTGCGCTTTAAAGAGGGGGCGCCGTTTCAGTCGATTCGCCAGTTGGGATACAGGCCACGTGTCGGACGTCGGTTGGCGGAAGCGACAGGCCGTCTCTGACTCCTGCAGTTGAAGAGACGTCCCCAATGGCCGGTCGCCACGTGGAGCTTCGACTTCCGCTTGGGCGCGACGTTTCGTTTTGGCGGGAATCAATCTGGGACGGGGGATGTTCTTTTTTAGGGTGTATAAATAGGAGGGGACCATCCTAAGGCCGACACTTTGCTCTAATTCTCTTTCATTGCTGAAGATTGCCCAGCGCTCCTCTTCTTAGATTGGATCCTCTGTTGATTTTTTCTCGGTGGGTCTTTTCCTTTGAATCAGATTAGATGTCTTCATCCGAGAAGTCTGTAGAGGTAGTAACGGTAGAGTCGGATGAAGATGCCTCAGTTTCTGGGGCCGAGTCCAGTGGATCTTCCACCTCTTCAGCTTCAGATAGCCAAGAGAGTTCTTCTTCTTATCCGTCTTATGTGCCGGGTTCAACCTGCCACGCTCCACTTCCCGGTGTACGGCTAAGGAAACTTGACTAGGCTCGCGACGTATTTACTCAGAAGTAAACACGTTAAGCGTAAATAAGCAATATAATATAAATGTACACAATAAAAATATGAGATGTAAATGAACATCAACTTTTTATTTATTAAACATTCTTTACAATACAACTGAAAAGTAAATACAATGTGGAAAGCAAAGCCTAAATAATGGCATGAACTGAAAGTAAAAGTATATACAAGTGACTAGAGCTCGGGTTCCTCGATAAACTGCTCCAAGTCCTCTGAGCTGGGTTCGATCTCCAGAGAGTCGGGTCCTCCTGACAACATTCCAAAGAAAGAATAGAAAGGGAATGTCGTCAGCGAAAAATCGCTCGGTAAGTCCCAAAGAGATAGAAATAGAATAGGCAGATAAAAGAGAATATAATTGTATATTGTATGTTTGCTATACTAACGTAGTTGTTTGTAACTTAATACAGAATATGTCAGTATATACGAGAGGAGTTCAACTATTCCGTGGACTAAGGTATACAGAGCACAAGAAACCGTTAAGCCACAGAACAACAGAAACAGATATTCAGATTAGGTGTATTAAAGTGACCATCATCGTGCCACTTTTAACACATTTCGTACCAATATACCCCATTAAAAACCCCGTAATGTTTATTGTGTTGTTTTATAGATGTAAGACTTGCCGAAACCATAATATCAATTGCTCATGTAAATGGATAAGGATGTAAACGGATAGTCATGTAATCAAGTCAATGTATATCCATGGTTCGGTCAGTTTAAGTCATGTTGATATTTGATAGTATTCAGTATATATGGATTCATATTGTATTAGAGTTACATTTGGATTGTATTCATGTATGGATTGTTTTCAGATTAGACTGAGACTCCGTCTAAGTCAGACACTTAAACAGAATTTGATTCCTAAATTAGGTTTTGGAGTTATCGGTAACTGCTGCACATGGACGGCAGGATTTATGACTTTTTCCAAGCCAATTACCATTGATAACCCCGTTTTAGTTTTTTACCTTAAATAGGCAAGCACTCACTTTCTCCGGCTCCCTGAGACTCAAGAGAATTGGTCCCGCTTAAATGTCACGCCCCGCTTCCTGGTATACGGGCAAAGGACGCGAATGGCTGCTGCGTATTTACTCTGAAATAAATACGCTAAGATTATCTAAGTAATATAAATAAAAATGCACAAGAGACAAAGACAGTATGTATAACTGAACAACAACTTTATTTATTAACATTTTTTTGTACAATACATGGAAAAGTAAATACATCTGAATGAAAGCAATGCCTAAACAGTGGCATAACAGAAATGAAAAGTACTGAAATAAAATGTGTACAATGAATCTAGAGCTCTGGGTCGTAAGCAAGCTGATCCAAGTCCTTGCTGGTAGGCTCGATCTCTGGAAGGTTCAAAACACCTGACAACATTCCAAAGAAGAAAGAGAAGGAATGTCGTCAGCGAACAAATCGCTTGGTAAGTACCAAAGATAAGGGAGAAGTAGAATAGACAGAGACTAAGATAGAGTGTAGCTTTTAAAGTTGCATTTAGTGTTAACGCTGTTGTTTGTAGCTTGGTACAGAAGGATGCCGGTGTATACGAGAGAGTCTCTATATGCCAGAGACAAATGCAAATGGAAGTACAAGGCTCCGTCGATAATACTACGGAACAACGGCATGGATGTAATTACGTCTTATGGTTGCTGTCACGTGCCACTTCTAACACCTTCCGTACCAATCTACTCCTTAAACCCCGCGAAGTATTGTTTGTATTGTATTGCAACTTGTATTGTCTTGTAATGTAGATTGTATAATTGGATGACTTGCTGAAACCATGATATCGGTAAATGGATGTAACTGGAGAATCATGTAAATGAATGTAACTAGAGAATCATGTAAATGGAAGTATATCCATGGTTCGGTTCAGTCAATATCGATTGAATAGTCTGAATATATGTATTCCTGAATTCATGTTGAATTGTAGTTTGTACTTGAATCATATTCAAGTCAGATTAGTTATAATGACACTCAGTCTGAGTCAGACAATTAGAAAGAAAATTGAAGTCCTGATTGTTTTGATATTATCGGTAACCACTGCACGTGGGCGGCAGGATTTGTGTCTTTTTCAAAGACGATTACCGTGTTGATAACACCGTTTGTTAAGCTGTCTATCTTAAATAGGTAAGCACCCACTTCTCCGACTCCCTGAGGCTCAAGAGATTGGTCCCGCTTAAACCTATATTTATTAGGATCCTTATTAGAATTTATAAAACTTGAGGGGGTTTTATGTAAAAATAATTTTGTATAATTTACAAAATACACCCCAAATATTTAATTATCGTCTTTAGAGTTGTCATAGATGTAGATTTTATATTTGTGATATTTCTAGTGAAAATAAACCTATTTTCATAATACATGATATTTTATTGTAAAGTGTTGGACTTGTATGGAATTTCATGGTATTTTCATGTAAGGTGATTATTTTGATTTAGAAAAGTTGGAATATTTATAATATATCAAAAATAGATATTTTGATGATACATATATATTTATTTATTTATAAAAATAATTTTAATTTATTATTTTCTAGAAATCTCATTTTCTTAAGATATTTGTATTTTAAATCTCTCGAGACCGAATTCTCATTGCAGAGGTCTGCATCTCACACTACTAAGCTCGAGGATGTGAGATAATCCGCACCATCCCGAACGAGTTCTCCAAATGGGTTGTAGCGGCGCTTTGCAAAGATTTGTGTAAATACATATTTCTTGTAGAAAAAGGTTTTATTAGTAAATGGTATTTATATGTAAAATCTTGTTTTCCCGTATTCTATGTTCCCGAAAGGTATTGTGCTATATTTCATATGAGTGTTGTGAGAAGGTAGGTCATTATCTCGTGATCTACTTAAAAGTATAGCAAGATTGTGATGTTTTAAAGTCGAAACTGAACTACATGGTATTTTACTGAAAAAATACGATAAAAATTGAAATAGAAATCCTTTTGATATGGAACTTGTTCAATATGACTTTTTAATATTTAATAGTCAACATGTAATGGTTTGGTATGATTGGATTTAAGAAAAAGTGAGATTTTTAGGACTAACCGAATCGGAAATCGGATTAACTCCGATTCCGTCGGGTTTTAGTAATATGAGTTTTTAGAAAAGAATAGAGAAAAGGGAGGTGGGACTTACGGGTTTTTAGTATAGAGAAGAGGGAGAGGAAGATGTAGGAGGCACAGGTGCGTCGTTTTGTCGCCGGGAGCTCCTAGGGTCGTCGTCGGAAAATCGCCGGAGTTTTGCCCTTCACTACTCCACTTGTACACAAAATTTCTAGAGGAGTTTCTTGGAAGTTTTGGACAGAAATTTGGAGTGAGGAGGGTGTGTTTAGGGTTGATATTTATAGGGAAAGATTAGGATTAGGATAGGCGAAAGGTTGTATTGAAATTTGTATTAAAAAATGCATTAAAAAATGGTGTAATGGAGTTTTTAAGAGTTCTGGAACCGATCCAAGAAATTAAAGTATACAAGAGTGATGGGGAGCTCAAGAGGCACAAGTTTCATGTTAGGAGAATCGGAGTCGGCGCGGAATCGGCCGGTGCCACCGGCCGATTCCGCCGATCCGCCGGCCCGATCCGGCCGAGTCGGGCCGGGGCTCGCCGCCAATGGTCCGCAGTCGGTTTGTCTACTCCCTGGGCTATTTTGTTTTATATGTGTAGTGTGGTTTTTACGAGTTATGCACGTGTAGGCTCTTGGACTTCTACAAATCTAAAATAAAACAATATTAAAAATAATATGGGTGATGGGATTTGAACTCTGGTGCTTTGGTTCAGCGGTGTAAGGTTTTACCAGTGAGCTACAAGCTCCTTCTTGCTATTAAAAAGCAAAATAAACTTATATCTTGTGCTCAGCCAAAAATACCCCTTTCTGTAATTTTGAAATTTTTTTACAGAAAGTTTTGGGTTGTTATATTAAACCTATATTTACTAGGGTCCTTATTGTAAATTAATAAACTTGAGGGGGTTTTATGAAAAATGGTTTTGATATAATTTTAAAATAAACCTCAAGTATTTATTAGTCGTATTTAGGGTTTTCATGGATGTAATTTTTAAAAGTGAAGTATTCTAATGATTATAAACCTAGATTGAATAGTTTATGGTATTTTAGTGTAAATTGGAATTGTATGAATTTGTGATGGTATATTCATGAAATTTGTGATTCTTTTGTTTAGAAAACATGGAATTTATTATATATATTTAAAATAAATATTTTGATAATATATATATATATATATATAATTAAAAATAGAATTTATTTATTAAATAGAAAATCACATTATTTTTAAAAATTCCATCGAGATCGGATACTCCGTGAGGAGGTCTGCATCTCGCTCTACTAGTACCGAGGATGTGCAATAACCCGCACCATCCAAATCGGGTTCCCCAAAATGGGTTGCAGAGGCTTAATTGCAACGAATTTAATTAAAACAATTTTAAAGAATACAGTTTTATTAGTTTAAAGTATTTTATTGTAAAGTTGTATTTATCCCACAAAACACTATTCTAAAAGCCATTGTGCTATGTCATGATGAGTGTTGTGATGAGGTGGGTTATTATCTCATGAGTTTTCTAAAGGTAATATGAGCAAATATGATGAAAGATATCGAACAGAAAATTTATGGTATTTAACTGTAAAAGTGAAATAAAAGTTGCATAATATTGTATTTTGAATTGAAACTTGCTCTAAATATTTTTTTATGATTACTAAACAAGGTGTAACAATATGGGTGTTTGGTTATTAAGATAAGTTATGTTTTTAACAAAATTAAAATCAGAAGTCGGATTAACTCCATTTCCGATGAGTTTTGAAAAGAGATCTTTTTAGAATAGGAAAAGAAGAGAGGAGAGGGGACTTACAGTTTGGAAAGAGTGAGGGGAGGTATGAGAAAGGTTTGAGAGTTTCTTGGAATCGCGGGGTCGCTGGATTTGTCCCGAGTTGTCGCCGGAAGATGACCTTGGGCTAACTCCACCTGTACAACTAATTTGACTTGGAAAAATTTGAGAGTTTTGATGATAAATTTCAGAATAGAGAGGGTTAGGTATGGGGTGGTATTTATAGGATAGAATTAGGGTTTAGGGAATTAAAAATGAGAATGAAAATGTATTAAAATGGATTAATGAGATGGATTTAATCTCTCTCTAAATTTACAGAGAGATCAAATAATACTGGGGTTAAGGGCCAAGAGACTAGGGTTCAAGAATTGGAGGCATTCCTCACGGGGGGGGCCCGGCGCCGCCAGCCTTTTAGCCAATCTCGCCGGTCGATGTAGGGGGTCGGGGTCTTGGATGTTTTCCACGTGTTCTTATCTGTTCATATGACATTTTCCACATGTTTGATTTTAGTGCCTTTTCATTTTTACGTGTATTGCACGTGTAAACTTTTGGGCTTCCAAAAAGTTTAAAAGAAAAATCATTACAAATAATATGTGGCTGAGGGGTTCGAACACAAGGGCTACGCCACTGCAGTGCAAGGCTTTACCAATGAGCCACAAGTGATTTCTTGCTGTTCTAAAACAAATTAAATATTTATAGCATTCTCAGGGTTGTAAATACTCCATTTAGTACTTTAACTTTAAACAAATTTCTGTACATTAAAAACAAAGTCATTACATTCTACCCTCCTTACAAAAATTTCGTACTCGAAATTTACAAATATTTAAGGACTAATTTACAAATAAGAAAGGGTATCTTGCATGCATGTCGTTTTCACTTTCCCACGTTGATTCTCCTGGTGAGTCTTTCCTCCACATCACTCGGACCAAGTATACTTTCTTGTTCCTAAGTGACTTTACCTTTCTGTCTAAGATTTCAACGGGTTGTTGCTCACAAGATAAGTCTGGCTGTACAGTGAGTTCGGAGTGATCAAGGTTATGGCTAGAGCCACTCACATACCTTCGGAGTTGGGATATGTGGAATACATTGTGCACTCCTTCCAATGAGGGTGGAAGTGCCAAACGATATGCCACTTTTCCGACTCGTTTGAGTATGTCGAACGGTCCAATGTACCTCGGATTTAGCTTACCCCTCTTTCCAAAATGAAGCACTCCGCGGTTTGGAAAAATCTTCAGAAATACATGATCTCCCGGTTGGAAATTAGATCAGATCCCTTTCAGTTTGACCCTCCTCGTATCTTTCCTTTGTTATAAAAATCACCCTGGCACCAGCAAGGAAGAGCCGAGCTGGGTGTATTTTTCGTGTAAAAAACATAAGGGCGGGACGACCGGGTCGGGGGTAGTAGTCGTCCCTTCTTCCATCCACGAATGGAAGGAGAAGTTTGTATTCGTCGGGCAACCTGAGGGTAAGGATTGGCCTGTTGTAGGGTGTTTTTCATCACCCCATTGAGATGGGAATACGCGCGCGCTTGTCAGGCGTACTACATATTCCCCCTGCCTAGGATAGGCCGGGGTTTATTGATTGTGGGGATCCGAATCTCCGGCAGCCGCGGACTAAGCTGCCGTTAATTACCCCTCGCCTTTGGAGCGAGAGAACTTCCGATTGATGGGTTAAACTGGTCATGCGAACTCAATGTGCAGTGTACATGCGTTTTGTTTTGGAGGGGGCTTGGATATATCAGGAGCCATGCAGAGTTTTTACGGGGGTCCCGCTACCCAGATAGCGAGCTGGGGGTTAAGGGGGCTAGCAGCCCCTTTGCGGGGTGCGGGGCAGCGCCCGGGCCCAATTTTTTTTTGAGAGGGATAATGTTGTAGAGTATGTGTGTGTGTGTGTATACATATATATAAAATAAAAAAAGGGAAAGGGCATCCGAAGGATGCATGGAAAAAAGCGCCAGCGCTTTGGGTGCATAGCGCTTTGTGCGCAAGAGCGCTAGCGCTTTGGGCGCAAGAGCGCTAGCACCCCATGTGTCAGCACGTGGGCGCTCGGGCGCTAGCGCTTTGAGCGTAAAGGCGCTAGCACCCTACGTGTCAGCACGTAGGCATTCGGGCGCTAGCGCTTTGGGTGCTAGCACTTCGAGCGCAAATGCGCTAGCGTTTTGAGCGCTAGCGCCCCACATGTCAGCACGTGGGCGTTCGGGCGGCAAAAGGGACTTGGTCCCTGCAATGGGAGTTGTACTCTCAGAAAAGAGCACTTATTATTTTGTGTGTGTGTATGTGTGTGTGTTTGTGTGTCTATATATATATATATGAGGAGTTAAACTCTTAGGATGTTTTGAAGCTGATCAAGGGCTTCTCCCCTTGAGCCCTAGTTCTTCCCCAAAGTGGGGTTTCTGGAGATGGGTCTCCTTCTTCTTCCTTTATTGGCCGGATCTTGAAGATCAAGAAATATGAGATTTTAAAAATCTCTTCTTTTTGAGATCTGATGGTAGATCCAAGTTCCCCTTTATGAGTTTTGTGGTGAAAAACTATTTAGTTTTGAAAAAGGAAGAGTAAAACTCTTGATTTAATTCAAAAGAAAGAAGAAGCTTTTAGAATCTTGAGAAAGGAGAAAGAGGCACAGGCCCTAATTTTTTGGGGAATGAAAAGTGTCTATACTTTATTCATCATCATGTTGCCTTATATAGGTTTACACATTTACATATAGCCCCTTGGGCTTTACAAAATGGCATTTTGCCCATCCCATGGCTCATGTGCCATTTATTTTTTGCACATAAGCCATGGGCTTTACAAAAATTTGGCTTTATGCCCATTTTGCATACATTCATGCATAAAAAATTACATAAAAATTATTTATTACATGATCTATATTTTGGCATAGAGGAGGCTGGCCGCGGGCTCGACTTGGATATGGGCCCGCTTAACCTGGGCTTGGGCCACCTGGCTTGGGGTTGACCTTGACTTTGACTCGGTCAACCGGGGGTGCAAATTTTGACCCCAACAAAGTGCCCCCCATCAATAAATGCACACCGCACATTTGAGTTGTGTGCGTGAAATTGATGGATCTTAGAGCTGAACTTCGAGGTGGAACATCATTCCGGCGGCGGAGCATCATCCCGGGGAGCATGATTCCCGGGAATCGGAGCATCATTCTGATTTGCGGAGCATAATTCCACGGTCGGAGTATCCCTCAGGGAGCATGATTCCCGGGGATCGGAGCATCATTTCGATTTGCGGAGCATAATTCCAAGGATCAGAGCATCTTTCTGAAGAGCAGAGCATGATTCCAAGGATCGGAGTATCCCTCGGGGAGCATGATTCCCGGGGATCGGAGCATCATTCCGATTTGCGGAGCATAATTCCAAGGATCGGAGCATCCTTCCGAAGAGCGGAGCATGATTACAGGGATCGGAGCATCATACCGAAGGGCGGAGCATGATTCCAGGGATCAGAGCATCATTCCGAAGGGCGGAGCATGATTCCAGGGATCGAAGCATCATTCCGAAGGGAGGAGCATGATTCCAGGATTCGAAGCATCATTCCGAAGGGCAGAGCATGATTCCAGGGATCGGAGCATCATTCCGAAGGGCAGAGCATGATTCCAGGATTCGGAGCATCATTCAGAAGAGCGGAGCATGATTCCAGGATCGGAGCATCATTCCGAAGGGCGGAGCATGATTCCAGGATTCGGAGCATCATTCCGAAGGGCAGAGCATGATTCCAGGATTCGGAGCATCATTCCGAAGAGCGGAGCATGATTCCAAGGATCGGAGCATCATTCCGAAGGGTTGGAGCATAATTCCGACGAGCGGCAGACATTTTGACCGAAGCATAATTTCGATGCAGAGGTTGATTCCCAGGCGAAGTATAATTTCGACAGGGAAGGCAGGTACTCCGAGGCGAAGTATGATTCCGACACGGGGTACATTTTGAGAAGAAGCATGATTTCGACGCAGAGCTTGCTGGTTGACCTGATTTCGAGACGGTGCTTAATTCCGATGAGGAGGACGCTGGTTGATTCCGAGCAGAAGCATAATTCCGACAGGAAAGGCAGATACACCGAGACGAAGCTTGATTTCGATGCGGGGGACACTGTGAGACGAAGCATGATTCCGGCGCAGAGCTTGTTAGTCGACTTGATTCTGAGGCGGGGCTTAATTCCGACGAGGAGGTCGCTGGTTGATTCCGAGCCGAAGCATAATTCCGACAGGGAAGGCAGATCAACCGAGGCGAAGCTTGATTTTGACGCGGGGTACACTCTGAGACGAAGTATGGTTCCGACGCAGAGCTGGTTGGTTGATTTGATTCCGAGGCGGAGCTTAATTCCGACGAGGAGGTCGCTGGTTGATTCCGAGCTGAAGCATAATTCCGACGGGGAAGGCAGATACATCGAGGTGAAGCTTGATTTCGACGCGGGGTACACTCTGAGACGAAGTATGGTTCCGACGCGGAGCTGATTGGTTGATTTGATTCCGAGGCGAAGCATAATTTCGACAGGGAAGGCAGGTACACCGAGGCAAAGCATGATTTTGGCATGGGGTGCACATTCTGAGACGAAGCATGATTCCGACGCAGAGCTTACTGGTTGACTTGATTCCGAGGCGGAGCATAATTCCGACGAGGAGGTCATTGGTTGATTCCGAGCCGAAGCATAATTCTGACAGGGAAGGCAGATACACTGAGGCGAAGCTTGATTTCGACGCAGGGTATGTTTCCTGATTAAAAATCAGGAATTACTTCAATGAGGCATCACGTGTTCACACGTGACCAATGGTCACGTGGTGACACGTGATGGTTAAAATCTCACTAAAACAAAAACGGAAAACAAAAGGCTGAAAGATGACCCAATTTGAGGTCACGTGCTCACACGTGACTAAGGGTCACATGCCATGCACGTGACAGGCTTTGAAAAACTCACAGTTTAATAGAATTTAATTCTAAGAGTCGGGGATTACCTCAGAGAGATATCACGTGCTCACACGTGACCAATGGTCACGTGCTGACACGTGACAATTAAAACAGAAATAAGATAACAAATGGCTGAAGGAATCACCTTAATGAGGTGTCACGTGCTCACACGTGACCAATAGTCACGTGTTGACACGTGACGGTTACAATTGAAGCGTATGTAAACGCTCAGGAAAGGACTCAATTGGTGGTCACGTGCTCACACGTGACCAAGGGTCACGTGCCAGCACGTGACTGGCTTCGAAAGCCTTACAGTTAATAGAATTAAATTCTAAAAGATTCAAAATCTTTCCAAATGGGAAAGGACTAAGGAGAACCGTTGGATTGAAAATCCAGGGGTGATTAAATATCACCAATTTATGGAAAAATCTTAGACAAGGAAAGATTTCCCCTAAATCTCACCAGAAATAACAAATCGAATATCTTTGGATTAAAAATCCAACGGTGAATAAAATTCACCTAATAATCTAAAGGCTCAGATTAATGATAAAAACAAATCAAATCTTTCAATAAAAGATTTACTAAACAAATTGATTCTTTTCCTCCTCCTATAAATAGGAGTCGAGAGGAGAGGGAGGATATAGAGAATTTTGGAGAGAAAACTTGATAATCTTAAAACTTCAGAGAGAAAGGAGAGGAGAATTTAATTCTCTACAAAAGAAAAACCCTAGGTAAGAAAAGAGAGGGGATCAAAACTTCAATAAAGAGAATTTAATTCTCAATCTAAGAGTTTAACTCTTCTATAAAAAAGAACTTAGTTCTTTCTCTGGTTGAAGGTCTGCAAAGTGCACATCTCCCCATAAGTTGAGAATTTAATTCTCATCGGGTCGAGATCCCACCATGCAGATCTAAAACTTAGAGGAGGAATTGAGTTTAGAGAATTTAATTCTCCCAAAGCTATAGGAATTTAATTCCTCCAAGATAAAATTAGGGTTTAACCCTATATGAGAATTCAATTCTCCAAAATTATAGGAATTTAATTCCTTCAAGATGGACAGGACTAGGGTTTAACCCTAATTGAGAATTTAATTCTCTCAAGCTCGCAGGAATTTAATTCCTTTTAAAATGAAATTAGGGTTTCACCCTATGCCAGAACATGATTCTTTACATATATGGGAATTTAATCCCCACAAAAGGAAAATTACGGTTTAACCCTACCTAAGAATATAATTCTTCCAAAGAAAATAGGAATTTAATTCTTCCAAAGTTATAGCTAGGGTTTAACCCTATAAAGAATTTAATTCTTAAAAAAGATAAAAGGATCTTCAAACAAGCAAAGAACTAGGGTCACGCGTCCCCACGTGACCCCTGTAAAGATCCGCAGAAAGGAACTCAGAGGCAACGCCTCACGTGCTCCACGTGACCCCTTAAGCACAGAAAGAAAAAGCAAAAGAAACAAAAACTCTGAGCGCTCTCACGTGTTACCACGTGACCCTTTGGCAAATCAGCACACAAATCCCCGTCACGTGTCAGCACGTGATGCTCCAAAATCAAATATAGAAAGTATTCAATACCTTGTTGCAGAACAGAATAAGGGGAATCTGGGCGCTCTTATGTGTCCACACATGACCCCTCTTCTTTTAGTATTTGACACTAATTCGAGATCTTTGTTCCCAGTGTTTAACACTGATTTTCTTAGTGTTTAACAGATTTGAAAACCCTATTTGCAGTGTTTAACACTGTTATTTTCTAGTGTTTGACACAAAATCGAAAACTATATTTCCAGTGTTTAACACTGATTGTTATTTTAGTGTTTAACACTAGTTTAAGAATTCTGTCTTTAGTGTTTAACACTTTTGTTATTTAGTGTTTAACACTACTTCTAGCCAAATTGGCTAATCTTTCAAAGGCAAAGCCTCCCCTTCAATTGAACCTTGAAATTGAATAACATCCAGAGCTATAACAGAGATGTTATTAAGCCCCTCAAAACTTTTGTGAACTGGAGTCAGACAAATGTCAAACAGGCCAGACTTAATTGGACTTAGCCCAAGTTGGCCATAAGTCCTCAATCCAGACTTAACTGAGCCAATGGGCTCACAATATAATTGGTCTTGGTTCCAAATTGGGCTACAGATCATTTAATCTACCTTGGTTCGAGGGTACATCTCTTCACTCCTTTGATCTTTATCGTTGTAATTCCTCAACGTCTTCAAAGAGGTGATGGGTCTCAACAACCATATATTTCACGGACTGTAGGGTCCTTAAACTCATGGACTATGATGTCCTTAACCTTGACCGTGATGTCTTAAAACTAACAACGGACTGTGGGGTCCTTAAATTCATGGACTATGATGTCCTTAACCTTGACCGTGATGTCTTAAAACTAATATCGGACTGTGGAGTCCTTAAGTCCATGGACTATGATGTCCTTAACCTTGACCGCAATGTCTTAAAACTAACATTGGACCGCAATGTCCTTAAACTACCTATAGACCACTATGTCCCTAAACTAGAACAATAGAGTCCAAATGCTCTTTTGTTGGATCTAAACGATCCCGTTAAGTTGATCTTAGTCTAAAATTAGACTAACGTATCCTTAACTAACGTTTAAATTGATCTTAGCCTCAAATATGGATAACGTATCCTTAAACCAAAACCCCAAACCCAAATCTAAGAAAATACGGATTTGAACTAATCCACGCCCTACGGGCAACAACATAACTTAGTCTCCGTATACAATCCACGGGCAACCAACCAAACACAAAACAAACACCCACGACACGAAGTGACCATCTGGAGAAGGAGAAAGTTGTTACCGCGATGCGGTAGCATAATTAACTACAGGGGCTTGCGCCTACAGGGAAGAGCGTCCCCACAATCAAAAACCTCTCAAGCGAGGGGGAATCTGACGAAGTCTGCTACATCGGCCGCATCCGTTTAAACCTTCGATACACGGTGCCATAAATCAACTTGGCATCTACGGAGAGGTGGATGGATAGCACCAATTAGCATCTGCCCCCGAATCTCAGGCAAGACATCCCTGTCGGGCCGTCTTTCGGAGGGGAACAGATTCTGGCATGCCCGGTGGGACCTTTTCCTCTTTCTACTCCACACTTCGTGTGTCGTGTTCGCGAACCAATCGCGGTTCGCTAATGGTTTCCCTTGGGTTTCGAGGTACGAAGATTTGACCTTTTGCTTGCTGCAGAAAGCAAAAGGATCAATGGTTGGCACCTGCTCAAAGTGTTCCGCATGCAACTGCAACCTACGCTCCACCTCGACTGGGGGCATAACCTACGAGCCCTAAGCGGCCTCTTTGTTCATGATGCCCGTGGAGCAGATTACTCAAGCCACCACGGGATTGTTTTTCGGGACCATGCTCCAGCCAGCGAGCTTCACCATTCCTATGCCCGCACTGGAAGCTCCCAAGAAGTCGGTCTTCGATCGACTTGCTACTACCACGGCCCCTCTCAACGGTTCATCCAACTCCAACTCCTCGGTCTTCACCAAGCTGAGCTTGAACTCTGATAGGCCCGCCAAGAAGCCCATAATACCTGAAGTGGCCATCCCAAAGAAGATAGCCATCCCTGCTCCTGAAGTCGTCAAGGCGGCTTCTCCTGCCAGAGAGTCGGTCTTTGCAAGACTGACTGCTCCCATTCCTGCTCCCGCTCAGAAATCTGTCTTTGACCGGTTGGACACGGCTTCTCAACGGACATCAGTCTTCAAGAGGCTGACATCAGCAACAACCCCTCACCTGAACATGGGGCGAGACAAGGCCATCCCGTCGCTGAACTAATCCCAGCAACTCGTCACGGTCGACGTCGCCACTGGCGCCGGATAAGAAAGGCTGGGGGCAACTCCCCCTCTGGGCTAACTCCACCAGCTCCAACGGTGGAAATTAATATTGCTGTTCCAACCGGGAACAGTTTTGAGCTGCTGAACAGGGTATGCAGGAATTCGCCTACTGCCGTACTAAAAAGATCTCCGCCACCGGTAGAGACTGTCGTAGAAACAAAGCCGGAGCAGTCTCCTCAACGGCTGTTTTCCAAAGTCTACAAGATTTGGCGACGAGTCCGAGAATCGGTGATTGATCCGAATTTCTCCCATCAGCATAAGAAGTCGAAAGTCCGACAGGAAGAAAACCGCCCTGTTAAGCAACGGAAGACGACGGCCACCTGGGTGTCCACAGCAACGGCCCCCTCAACTTCGATGGCCCACAAGAGAAGAAGGCCGGAGAAAGTCCTCACGCCTTCGGCAAATGTCAAAAGCAGTGAGCCTAAATGCCCTAAGTCCGGGGGCATGGTGGTACATACCGTCTACATGGCGTCCAGGAAAGAGGATAGCCGTATATCCACAGGTCATCGACCGCTTACGCGATCAGTGACTAAGGCTCAAGAGCAGCAGCAGAAGCTCCAAGAGATGATGACCGTGATGGCTGCACTCACCGGGCTAAAAGAAAGCTCAGAAGCATCCTCGGATCAGCGACATGAGCAAGAAACCGATGCCGAATTCCTTCGCAGGATACTTGAAAAGAAGGACAGAGAGGCTACGGAACAAGTAGCCAATACAAAACGAATGGCCCTTCTGTTCCAGGACATGGTGGGTATGATAATCTATCCGGATCCCCCAGCCGAAGACCCTCCGATTATCCTTGAAGATGACAGAGGAGAAACGTCAAATCCACCTCCGACTCTTTCAACAGCCAAAGAGGAAACAATCTCTAAGGCTGCCCTGGATGACTACATAGCCCAGCAGATACGAGTTCACCAGGCAACTGAGGCAGCCGACCAAGTTGTCAAAACGGGGCGACCATATCCGAGCTGATATAATCAGATCAAATACCCGCCGGGCTACACGATCCCAAAATTCCATGTCTACAAAGGGACAGGCAATCCCTATCAACATGTTGCTCAGTTCAGGGCTCTTTGTGGCAACACCGGCGGCGATGATAAGCTCTTGCTTTGCCAATTCGTCGGCAGCTTATCGGAGACGGCGTTTGAATGGTACTCCGAGCTTCCAAATGACTCTGTCAAAACTTTCGCAGAGATGGAGTTGCTATTCACTCAGCGATTCGCGAGCGCCAATGAACGCACCCTGATAACAGCTTTGATTAATGCAAGGGTGAAGCCGGGCGAAACTTGGGTCTAATATGCAATCCGATGGCGGAACCTATGGTCGAAGTGCGAGCAGCGCATTGAAGAAGCGCCAGTGGTGGGCATGTTCGTGGGCACTCTAGACCCTCATGCAACTATTTCACAGTTCATGATGTTCTTCAAACTGACTACGTTCCAGGCTTTAATCGACAAGTTGGCCCAGATGGACCAGATGGGTCATAGGCCGTCTCCCTTGAAGCCGGAACCTCGGAACGACAAGGGTAAAGGGAAGACAACCTTCGTCGCGAACACCCAACAGCAGCCCAGTGCCCCAAAGCTAGCGGATTAACTGGAAGAGAGACGACGCTATTACAATGAGAAAATGAAGCGTCCTTACTCATTCCCATGGGACAAAACAAGGAGGCTGTTCGAGCTGGCAGTGCGCAACAGGCTTATCAACTTACCAAATCCAAGGCGACCGCCGCAACCCAGCGAGGTGAATAACCCTAATTACTGCCCTTACCATCAAACGGTAAGTCACCCGATCGAGGATTGCTTCGTTTTTAAAGGATGGATCGAAGATCAGTACCTACAAGGCAAGTTTGCGCTGTCTGAGAAGTGGAAAGTAAACCCACCACAACCGCACACTCCCAAGAGGATGGACACACCGGGGGCAACATGCTCTTTTGTTGAAGAAGCTCCATGGGAGGTCGTGCTTTCAGCCAAAACCAAGAGGATGCTGAATGATCTCCAGACATGCCCAGCGATCAGGTGGAAGAACCCGCTGGAATCTCAGATCATCGAAGCGATGCTGAAGCCGCGCCCAACTCTAAAGATCGGGGGTGAGGGCCCAAGCACTCACACCCAGCCGTCGAAATCTTTGAAAAAGAAGAAGAGATCCAAAAAGCCCGCGAAGCCTGGTGACAAGCGCACGGACTTGCAAAAACAGATCGACGCGCTGGAAGAGTATAATTAGAAGGCGCGGACTCCCATCACGCTTCAAGAGTTCCTTAGCCACGTCCTTGAGGACGAAGATGATGGGGAAGACTCGTCAGATGGATCTGAGGATTACGTAGCAAGCTGCCATGTGATCTCTCATTCATCGCTAGACAATGAAGAAGCTCCATGTACAAAGAAACTGGGGGCAGAGCCTGAGCCGGAACTTTTATGGCCGTCAGACGAGATGATCGATGCCTTCCTGAATGAGATTCATCTGAAAAGTAAAGCCGATCAGGAGTGTGAGATGGCCATATTGGAAGGAGCCAAACGCCAACGACTAAACGAAAGAGTCAAGGCACTCCTGCAAAATCAAAAGACATCCGTTGCGGATAAAAACAAATTCAAGACAAAGAAAAGGTTTGCTAGAGCCATATTAATGGTAATGAAGCTACCACCCTCGGAAGAAAACACTCTTGGTGGAGCAGAAATGCATCCTAGTTACTGCTCATATCATCGAAAGATTTCCCACCCCACCGAGGAGTGTGACGCTTTTAAAAGATGGTGAAAGGGATATGTTGCTCACCGGCAACATTTTAAACGGATGAAACGCAAAACTCGTCGGGAGCAGAGAAGTACGACCGAGGAGCACAAAAGAACTACCGGTAACTGTCACACGGTCAACGCCGGAGGATCACAGATTCTCACCTTTGGGAGCGACTCTGACGAGGAAATGGCTCTGGGCCCTCTCTTTAAAGAATCTATCTTAGGGAAAGAGGAAGAACCAGAGGCCTGCGAAAACATTCAGCTGCGCAATCGCACGCTTCCAGAAAAGAATCTCGGACCCGCAACTAGAAAAGATAAGGGAAAGGAAAAGGTCGCTGTGGATATCGCCTTAGATGACCAAGTCATGAAAGAGCTGACTGCCAAGGACCCGCCCAAGAGGAGTAAGGTGGACTACAACGTCCTAGCGCATCTGAGGAAGCTACCCTCTCAGCTCAGCATTCTCGACGCCTTCTTATTATCAAAAGAAGCGAGAGATTCATTAATCAAGGCGCTACAAGAGCCCGAGAAATTCCAAGCCTTCCTCACCGAAGAAAGGATGAAGGATGAACTGGAAAAAGTGCACACAGCCGATGTCACGTTTGGTGATGAAGACCTTCTTCTTGGGACGTGCGACCACAACCGTCCCCTATATGTCTCCGGATACTGCCACGATATCAAGATAGGCAAAATCCTGGTTGATAATGGATCCTCCGTCAATCTCCTTAATGTACGGGCGTTGCATGAGCGTTCAGCACCTCGCCCGTGATAAAATTACCATCTCCGGTTTCGACTCCCAGTCATCACGGACTCTCAGATCTGTAATACTAACATTACGCTTCGGACTACGCATCACGGATATTAAGTTTCACGTCATTGACACCAAGACCTGCTACAATGCTTTGCTCGGTCGTCCTTGGTTACATGAGTACAACATCATCCCTTCTACGCAACATCAGTGTATGAAGTATTTCAAGGATGGTCTCGAGTATACCGTAACAGGAGAGCTGAACCCATTCTCCGTGAACGAAGTCCACAAATACGAAGATGCAAAATACTTTTTGCCAGAATTCGAGGACACAGAGAGATGTCACAAACCGGAGAACAAAACTGTCACCACCATTCCTGTCTTCGGGAGTGATACCGAGGAAGAAGAAGAGATAGTTTATTCTGGGCTGTCTCGACGCAACAACCCGGGACCGTCCGCCCCCATGTTGATCTTCGGAAGCGACTCGGAAGATGAGGTTAATGTTGTGTTCTCCGTTCGGTCGTCAATACAAGCATTCGCTGGTGATAATCAAAGTTTGCAAATTACCATGATTCCGCGGGAGCACCACAAATATCTCGACGCACTTGAAGCTTACAGTGTGCAAGACCTGCAGACATTTTACGTCCTTTCCAGGCGAAAAGGTGAAAAGGTGATCCTATTCTATCGGTCCACGGAAACGAGAGTGGAGAAAGAAATTTGGCACAGCGCGGATTCTACACTTGACAGGCTCCAACCTATCCGTTTGCCCAGATACTATACGAACGGGCTTGAAAAGGCTATTGAAGCGCCAAGAGATACCCTTCAAACAGACTGCTCGAAAAGCTAAGTTCTATGACAGGATCTGGAACGTTCCAGGAACTCAGCGCAAGTTGCCCAATGGGAGAATGGAAACGATCGGGCTTGGATATGTTCGGTCCAAGAAACGGGAGCTACTCCGTGACTGCTATGTCGTACATGACTTTGATGAAGAAGGAGATGCTCAATGGGAGAATGCTAACCCTGAACCAGAAAGAGCCCCCAACGTGAAAATGCCCAGTCCGTCGTTCGAAGAACAAATGGACAAGCTTATAAGGGAAGCTGGTCAAAAAGTTCGAGACGACCATAATCGCGAAATGGCCATCTACGAGAAAACCAGGACGCAACGCCTTCTTCAACAGGCTGCGAAAGATGAAAATGCCCCTCCCTGTCAACCTGTTGTACAAAAGGCTCGACGCAGAGGCAGAAACAAGTCAAAGAGCGGAAAAGGCGTTCGACAGCGACAAAGCGGGACTAAGAAGTCACGCGGTCGGGAATCGAGCAGTCCGGATTTTTCCCTTATGAAGAAGATGAGTCGAGCATACTCTTTTCTTCAAGACAAGACAAAGAAGATACTTGATCTCGCCATAAGACATCAAATGCTTACACTTCCGGAGTCCAAACACCCTGAGCAAGCTAATGAGCTCTCTCACCCAGACTATTGCTCTTATCACCGAGCAATAGGACACCCTCTCGAAGACTACTTCACCTTCAAGAACTGGGTCGAAGACCAATATCATCAAGGCAAGTTCGCTCTATCCAATAGTTGGAAGGTAACACCGCCGCAGAAGCATGAGCCCAAATCCGCGAGAGTAGAACCAGATCAACATCGGTCGTAGAAGCGAGCTCGTACTTGACATATGATAACACTATCAAAAGAAGAGCCTGAGAATATGGATGACCTCCCCTAGTGCTTCGAAAACAATGATGACGAGGTGATCTCAGAGTTTCCACCGGCGCCAAAAGAGCTGGAAGATAGAATACATACCACTGCAGATAACCTCAAGAAAATTGATTTGGGGACGACAAGTGACCCGTGACCGACATTCGTCAGTGAGCTGCTATCTGAAAAAAGGGTAGCTGCGTTAAAAGACGTGCTTATGCAGCATAGAGATTGCTTCGCATGGAACTATTCCGAAATGCCAGGATTAGATCCAGAGATCGCGGTCCACAAACTAACGATATCCCTGGACGTCAAGCCAATCAAATAAGCACCAAGAAGAATGCAGCTCGAGCTTGAGATGAGCATCAACGCCAAGGTCAAGAAGCTGATTGACTCTGGCTTCATCCAAGAAGTTTAGTATCCTGACTGGATCGCCAATATCGTCCCGGTGATGAAGAAGAATGGACAGTGCGCATCTGTGTAGACTTTCGGGATCTCAATAAAGCCTGCCCGAAGGACGACTTCCCAGTACCAGTCACTGAGCTGATGATAGATAACACGTCCACTCATGAAGTTTTCTCCTTCATGGACGGCTCATCAGGATATAATCAGATAAAGATGCATCCCGAAGACCAGAAGCACACCGCTTTCCGGACCCCTTTGGGTATATTCTGCTACAAGGTGATGCCTTTCGGTCTAAAGAACGCCGGTGCCACCTATCAAAGGGCCATGACAAAGATCTTCGATGACCTTATACATGAAATCGTCGAATGCTATATCGACGACCTCGTGGTTAAGAGCAAATCATACGAGGAGCATTTAGAGCATCTGAAAACTGTATTTCAACGTCTTCGACAATACAACTTGAAGATGAACCCTCTCAAGTGTGCATTCGGAGTTTCCTCGGGCAAATTCCTAGGATTCATCGTCCGACACCAAGGTATCGAGATAGATCCGTCAAAGATCAAGGCGATCATGGAAATGCCCCCGCCAAGGACTCTCAAACAATTGCGGTCTCTCCAAGGGAAGCTCGCGTATATCCGGCGATTTATAACCAATCTCTCTGGCAAGTGCCGTCCTTATAGTCATCTAATGAAGAAGGGAACCCCATTCGTCTGGGATAACAAATGCCAAGGCGCGCTGGACGAGATCAAGCAGTATCTATAGAACCCGCCAGTGCTGGCCGCTCCGGTCAAGGGAAAACCTCTCATTTTGTATATAACCGCCCTTGAAGGTTCCTTAGGCGCATTATGGGCATAGGAGAACGACCAAGGGAAGGAGAGAGCACTCTACTATTTGAGTCGAGTTCTACTAGGGGCAGAAAGCAATTATTCTCCCATCGAAAAACACTGCCTGGCATTGATCTTCGTGATAACAAAGCTCAGGCACTATGCGTTGGCGCATGAAGTCCTTCTCATATCGAAGGTGGACCCTCTTAAATATTTGATGTCAAAGGCTATACTGACAAGCCGGCTCGCTAAATGGGCCCTGCTCTTGATGGAGTTCTCAATAAGTTATCAGCCTCTTAAGGCAGTGAAAGGCCAAGCCATCGCCGACTTCCTCGCGGAGCATCCAATACCTGCCGATTCTCCTTTGAATTGCGAGCTGCCAGACGAACATGCGTTTGATGCGATCGACGGTGGTAATGCCCGATGGGAACTTTACTTTGATGGAGCGTCCTCCATGAAAAAGCGCAAACAGAACACCCCTGTAATCAAATCAGGGGTAGGCCTTATCTTCGTGGCCCCACAAGGAGGGATAATGCGCTTCGCCTTCTCCTTGACAGAGCCGAGGACGAACAATGAAGCTAAATACGAAGCTTTGATAGTAGGCCTCGAGATCGCCATCGACATGGGAATTGAAAACCTCCTCATATACGGAGACTCCCAACTGGTCGTTGGTCAAGTAAACGGCGACTACCAGACGTGCAAGCCAGAGCTGGTGAAGTATGGCGAGAGAGTACAGCGACTGCTCACTCAAATTCCCTCCTACGTGCTGGAAAGCATACCGCGTGTAGAAAATAGCAAGGCGGATGCGTTAGCCAAGCTTGCTAAAGAATTGGCTGATGAGAACCTCGATGACGTCAGAATTGTGGTACAAAGCCGTCGGGTCCTCGCACCGGCACAAATATCTCCGGAATCATCTGAGGAAAAGGAAGCGATTGAACAGACGGCCCTACAAGTAAAAGACCAAGAAAAGGTTGAAGATTGGAGAGAGGTCTTTATAGACTACTTCAAATCCCGTCGAACGCCTGAAGATGCGTCCTCAAGACATCAGCTCATGAAACGAGCTCTGTCTTTCGCCTTCGTTAATGATACTCTGTACAAGAGGTCATTTGATTCTCTGTGGTTGAGATGTCTGGGACCTGAAGAGGCGAAAAGAGTCGTTCAGGAAGTTCACGACGGACTCTGCGGTTCTCACCAAGCCGGACCGAAGATGAAGTTGAAGATCAAACGGATGGGTTATTATTGGCCCACGATGATCCAGGACTGCTTCGAGTATGCGAAGCAATGCCATTCATGCCAGATTCATGGGGATTTTATCCATCAGCACCCAAATCCATTACATCCAACGGTGGCTAGCTGGCCGTTCGAAATGTGGGGAACTGACATAATCGGCCCCATCGAACCAGTATCGTCCAGAGGACATCGATTCATTTTGGCGACAACTGATTACTTCTCCAAATGGGCGGAAGCAGTACCGCTGAGGAAAGTGAAGATGGAGAATATCCTCCATTTCTTCAAGACGCACGTTATTTATCGGTTTGGAACTCCGCGACGGATCATCTCCGATAACGGGCCAGCCTACAGAAGCCACAAGATCAGCCGCTTCGCACAACAACACTACATAGACTGGAGATACTCCTCAGTTTATAATCCCCGAGCTAACGGTCTAGCTGAGGCTTTCAACAAAACCTTAACAAAGATCGTGAAGAAGATGGTGTCCCGAAATAAGAAGGACTGGCACGAGAGACTGCAAGAAGCTCTCTGGGCGTATCGAACTACGTTCAAGACGGCCACGAACACAACGCCGTACGCGTTGGTATTCGGTACAGAGGCGGTACTCTCCCTCGAGATAGAGCTACCCTCTCTATGAGTGGCAGTCCATTACGAGCTGACGGACGAAGAAAACGCTCACCTTCGGCTTGAGGAGCTTGATGCCCTTGATGAAACCCGGCTCATAGCGCAACAAAATCTGGAGGCTTATAAAGCAAAGATGACGCGCTCATATGAAAGATTGATCAGGCCGAGGACATTCCGCCAAGGCGAACTCGTGCTAGTGGTCAAAAGACCTATGATACCCAATCGCGCCAAGCGGGGAAAATTCGAGCCGAACTATGAAGGCCCGTACATCATAGACAAGGTCTACCAGGGTGGAGCCTATCTACTCATGGATATGCACGGTGAAAGGCCTTTCAGGCCAATAAACGATCGCTTCCTAAAGAAATACTACGCTTAATGAGCCACAGCCTAGGTCAATGATAGATGACGACGACTATGTCCGCTCGCTATCTTTCTAAGCCCAAACTCTATAAGTAGTAGCCGACCTTCTTCAACAACGGACCGAAACGTCCTTAAACTAACAGCGGACCGAAACGTCCTTAAACTAATGACGGACCACTATGTCCTAAAACTAGCTGTTGACCGAGATGTCGATAAACTACGGTGGATAAAAAAAAGAAACAAAAAAGAGAGAGAAAACGGTATGTCCATAAGCAAAATGGGCACGGATGAAAACCCGAAAGGGTTCTGTGAGTAAAAACAGCAGGGCTACCGGCGAGTGCTTGTGAAAACCCGGAAGGGCGCGACCTCGTTATATAAAAAGAATAAAAAAAAGAGAATAAAAAAAGGTATGTCAATAAGCAAAGTGGGCACGGATGAAAACCGGAAAGGGCTCCGTGAGTAAAAACAGCAGGACTACAGGCTAGTGTTTGTGAAAACCCGAAAGGGCGCAACCTCGTTAAAAGACACTTACAGGGTCCTCACGACCTTGTGAGGAGAAAACACCCGCGTGAGATCCTTACGACTCACAAGGGAGCAACATACTTAGGGATCCTCACGATTCCTAAGGAGAAATTACACTTGCGAGATCCTCACGACTCGTAAGGAGAACTCTCTTATGGGACCCTCACGGCTCATAAGATTTGAAAGTCTTAAGTTACAGAGACCTGAACCTGTTCTTAAGCAACCCCCACAACCTTCAATATTGCCCTACAAGCGGCTCAATACCGACCCTTGTATACAATCCACGGGCACGAATAAACATTTCCCTAACCAAGCCCATCCGTGACTAGGGATATGTTCGCACGATGAACAACCTTTGTAAGTTCTCTCGACTTATAAGGAGAAAACTCTTTTGTAAGATCCTTACGACTTACAGAGGAATATGCACTTAGGAATCCCCACGATTCCTAAGGAGGAAACACACCTACGAGATCCTCATGACTTGTAGGGAGAAATACCTTTATGAGACCCTTACGGCTCATGAAGTCAAAAGCCTTAGGCGACAGGACCCAAACCCTGTTTACTAAGCCATCTTTGTTCAACATCGACAGAGGCAAATGATGATTCGCTCCTGGTAATATCCCAGTTGTAGCGGTGCTGATGCCGAAATCGGTGTCTAATCCTAAACTTGCGGCGAAAAGCCAGCAAGCCGCATATGCATACGAAATAGCCGAAATGATGGGGCAACTTGCAACAAAAGCAGCAAGTAAAAAAAATGTATGCATGCAAAATAGCCGAAATGATTAGGCAACTCGCAATAAAAAGCAGCGAGTAAAAATAAATAAATAGCCGAAATGATTGGGCACCGCGATAAATAGCCGAAATGATTGGGCAATCGCGACCTTCGCGATATAAAAAGCTGAAATGTTAGAGCATCGCGGAAAGAATTAAAAAATAAAAATGAAATTTATGCCCTACAGGTTATATCACATCAATCCCTGTATACAATCCAGGGGCACAAACAGAGAAAGAATCACACTCCTTCTCTCCCAGGTTTCATCAGAAGAAGAAGCCAGATTTCGATGATTCACAGAGAGCCTGGAAATCATCTCAACATTTGTCCCAACAGACACAACATCAAGCAAAGCGGAACAGCGGCAACTCCCAGTTCCATGACTCGACGGTATACAGATGACCGAGAGTCAAATCCCAACTCCGTGAAATGCGGATATAATCAGCAAAATTCCTGGTTACGTGGAACACGGATAACGTCACTCTTTGATCCCGTAGAAAACGTCCAGAGCGGAGCCTGGTCCTCGCCGAACACGGCAGTGAACCCATGGGAAGCATCCAGAGCAAAATTCATGGTTACGTGGAACACGGATAACGTCACTCTTTGACCCCGTGGAAAACGTCTAGAGTGGATCCTGGTTCTCGCAGAGCACGGCAGTGAACCCGTGTGAAGCATCCAGAGCGGAGCCTAGTCCTCGCCGAACACGGCAGTGAACCCGTGTGAAGTATCTAGAGCAAAATTCCTGGTCACATGGAATGCGGATAACGTCACTCTTTGACCCCGTGGAAAACGTCCAGAGCGGAGCTTGATCCTCGCCGAACACGGCAGTGAACCCATGGGAAGCATCCAGAGAAAAATTCTTGGTCACGTGGAACGCGGATAACGTCACTCTTTAACCCCATGGAAAACGTCCAGAGCGGAGCCTGGTCCTCGCCGAACACGGCAGTGAACCCGTGGGAAGCATCCAGAGCAAAATTCCTGGTCACGTGGAATGCGGGTAACATCACTCTTTGACCCCATGGAAAACGTCTAGAGCGGATCCTGGTCCTCACAGAGCACGGCAGTGAACCCGTGTGAAGCATCCAGAGAAGAGCCTGGTTCTCGCCGAACACGGCAGTGAACCCGTGGGAAGCATCCAGAGCAAAATTCCTGGTCGCGTGGAACGCGGATAACGTCACTCTTTGACCCCGCGGAAAATGTCCAGAGCGGAGCCTGGTCCTCGTAGAGCACGGCAGTGAACCCATGTGAAGCATCCAGAGCAAACATCGGACTATGGAATCCTTAAAATCCATGGACTATGATGTCCTTAACCTCGACCGTAATGTCTTAAAACTAACGATCAACCATGATGATTCTATACTGATTTTACCTTGGTTCAAGGGTATATCTCTTCACTCCTTTGATATTTGTTGTTGTAATTCCTCAACGTCTTCAAAGAGGTGACGGATCCCAGTAACCACACGTTTCGTGGACTGTGGAGTCCTTAAATCCACGGACTATGATGTCCTTAAGCTTGACCGTGATGTCTTAAAACTAATATCGGACTATGGCGTCCTTAAATCCACGGACTATGATGTCCTTAACCTTGACCGTGATGTCTTAAAACTAACATTGGACTGTGGAGTCCTTAAATCCACGGACTATGATGTCCTTAATCTTGACCGTGATGCCTTAAAACTAACATCGGACTATAGAGTCCTTAAATCCACGGACTATGATATCCTAAACCTTGACTGTGATGTCTTAAAACTAACGTTGGACTGTGGAGTCCTTAAAGCCACGGACTATGATGTCCTTAACCTCGACCATGATGTCTTAAAACTAGCAACGGACGGTGGAGTCCTTAAACCCACGGACTATGATGTCCTTAACCTTGACCGCGACGTCTTTAAACTACGGTACCCCGGAAAGCATCCAGAGCAACCCTTAACTCAGTGAAATGCGGATAAGGACAACTTCACCCATCACTTGCGGGTCCTCACGACTCGTAAGGAAGTAAATTCTCTTGTAAGATCCTTACGACTTTCAAGAGAAAACATGCACTTAGGAATCCTCACGATTCTTAAGGAGAAACCACACCTATGGGATCCTCTCGACCGATAGGGAGAAAAACTCTTTATGAGACCCTCACGGCTCATAAAGTTGAAAAGTCTTAGGAGGCAGATCTTAACCCTGAATCCTAAGCCATCGTTGTCTTGCAAAGAGATCAAGATAGACTATCCGCAGAATACATTCAATAAAAAGGGACACACCATTAAGAAGAAAAAAATATGTCTTTTATTCATGAACTAAAATGGATACAAAGTACAATTTGTGAAAGAACAAAAAAAATATATACTCTCATTCAGGAGTATGTACAAAAAAGGGAATATACAAGCCTTCAGGCCGGCGGGCGATTTAGCAGAGTGGTTAGCTCATCCCTTTTCCGCTGGGCCTCGCCTTCGTGGTTCAATATCGCCAAAAGACGGGCTTCCGCCTGAGCCTGCTGGGCCTGATACGAGGCAAGCCGGCCTTCAAGCTCTTTCTCGGTAGCCTTGTGAGCCTCAACCCTTTCGCGAGTGAACACGGTAGTTTTATCGAGGGCCACCACCTCTTTGATAGACTCTTGAAGTACTCGCCAGAGTTCATACGCTTTGTTGGCTTTGGCTGTAAGGTTGGCTTGGAGCTCGTTCAGCGCCCTAGAGGCCAGCTCCCTCTCCGAGAATTTACGGCCGAGCCTCTTCTCGCATGACACCATGTTCGCCGCGCACCGCTCTATCAAACCCCGCAAGCTCGCCTTTGCAGCTACAACTTCCGAAAAAAGGCGGGAACACTCGAATACGTGCAAGCAAGCCTCCACCTGCCGACAGAACTCAACCCAGACTCGCACCACCGCTTCGCTATGGTAGGTGGCAAGAAAAGGAAGAGAGCCGTTAGCTTCGGCAGCAAATGCTTCAGCTGTGATTGCGCTGCCAGCGCGAAGCTCTTCAATCAAAGACGACAGGGAGACAAGGCTTAACTTGGCCAGGCGTTCTGAGGCTCGCAAAGCATAAGGGCCGGGTGGCATGGCGATGCGCGACTCCAGCGCTGTGGGAGCTGTTAGGGCTGTTCAGGTTTGAAAAATGTCAGTGAAACTCCTAAACAAAGGAACAAGTGGGACCATATTGAGACGTCACTTACCCACAGTCATACAAGAAGGGGCTGAAGGTTCCCCTGGCCCTTCGAGGACCTCAACCTCGTCATCAGCCTCCAGAACTGTAAAGGGCATCAATGTCATTCCGCAAAAATAACAACGATGCTATGAAAAGATGGTGGACGACACTAACCTTGCCCAGACGAGAGGACGATGCGTTGAGGAGATATCTCCTGCGGAGCGGCCATCTCCTGCAGACGTTGAAAGGATTGCCGGGGAGACAGATCGGCAATAGAGGCCGCCAACCCGCGCAATTCTGAAAAGATAAAAGAGTTCAGATAACGGAAAGATCACTAGCTTAAAAATGTAGAAGGTTACCTTCGACGCTCCTCCCATTCTGAGCTGAAGGGATAGCAGCTTCAACGGCCTCCGCCGTGACCTCGGGCTCCAACAAAGGGAGGGTGGTCCCGACTACCTCCATCCTAGCCTCTGGGCCGCCCTCAGGAAGAGTCGTTGGGGCGACGACCACCAAGGGAGCCTCTCCCAGAGGAGCGAGTGCTCCGGGATCAAGAACCGCCACCGGAGGCTCTATTGTAAGAGGAGCAGCGTCGTCAACCCCTTCCACATCGAGCAATGTTTCATTGGGAATATCAACAGGTTCTATCTTCAACAAGCTTGTATGAACCTCTCCCATCGCCGAAGTCTCTGCACAATTCGCGCTAGAATAAGAATACATATATACAAGTGCAAACAATATGAAGTGCTGCAAAGAAGTATAAGAACATACCAATGCGTAAGGAAGCCTTCAATATGGCTTCTTCAAGCCGATGCTCCTTCTCAAGGAGGTGTGCTCGCCGGGGTTCGAGGGTGGACTCGTGACCGCCGGTCCACAAAGAAAGAGCGTCCGCAGCATCCTCCGAAGCGGCCTGCTTCAGGGCCCTTTCTCCCCATTCCTCCAAAGGGCCAATAAGCCGCCGCCGGATTCACGAGGGGTCTTCATAGAAGATTACGGCAGGATAGGGTTTCTTCGGAACCCTTATGTTCTGAGATTCATCTTTAGAACATCTTATAGCCTCAGCCAATTGTGCGGCTTCCTCGGCAGCCGAACCCGGGAAAAGAAGGCCAGCATCCGACTCTTGCACGGCCAATGGTTCATCTGGATGTATGGGCTCAGACTCTGCTAAAGAATCGAGTAAGTTGGCGGCCACCTTCCTCCGCCGCTTAGATCCAGAACCGACCGCCTAAGATGACCGTTTCCTCCCCCGTGGAGCCTTAGCACGATGCTGACCCACTCACCTTCAACACCCTCGTCCCTACCACCCTCGCTTGGCGCCACAACTGAGGATGACACGGCTATTGTCGACACCACGGATGGTGGTGCTACTACCGGAGCCCGATTAGCTCACGACTGGGTGCCCAATGGCATACCAACTGTGGGAGTAAGGTCTACTCCCGACTCTCCCGGAATAAGCGCAACACCGGTACCCCTCAGGGGAAAGTGGACCGGGGCGCGCGGACGCAGCGTAGCTCCTATGGCCGGAACTTGAGTAGGAGCACCATGGCCAAGGAGTACCCTTCTCTCCTCAACAATAATCGGGTTGACCCGATGAAGGTACCAACCCGTAAACGACCCCACGCACCGGGGAAGATGGTTAGCTTCAGAGATCATGAAGTGGGTGTCGGTGTTCAACCTCATGAAATGGTGAGCTGCATCGCGAACGGCTTCGAGTGAAGGAACCGGCACAATTATGAAAGCCTCGAAAGGGACACCCTGGTCATATCCAAGCTGCCGAGCGAAGCGATGCGGGTTGTACCGCATGAAAAGGGCCGCACTATCCTGGCGAAATACCAGATAGCCTGGTCTAATTACATACAAGTGCGTGGCTTCCCGGGGTCTCAAAGAAGGCACATTGTCTTTTGACCGGTCCCAGAGTTGTTGAGCTGGACCTGAGGGAGAAGATAAAACCCTGTCGGTAAACACCAATCCACCAGCAGTAGCATAAGGGGCAATCAACGCCCGAATGGCCCTAAATTGAGTTGGGTCGGAGGCAGAAGCATTCACCAATCGCATAAGTCATGGGAAGGTGTAGGCGTCGTAAAATGCGGGCCTCTGATGCATAGCGAAAGCACCCAACACGTGCATTTCGATCCAAGATGTGAAGTAATAAAGCGAAAAGTTTACTATATCTATGCCAGGAGTAGAGGTATTAGCCGCAGTGCCCAACTCATGATAGAGATGCGCCAATGCCGGGACGCCGATGGCCAGCCGTGTCACCTCAGCTATACGATGAGCCGGATAGATAACCGAGACTCTCATGAAGCGGCGATGCATAGGGATGACGAACCAGCTAAGCCAGACGCTGACGAAACCCACGAAAAATGTCTCCTCATCCATGCCGGGAGCTGCAATAGATTCGAAAGACACCGGCGATATATTAGGAATGTAATACTGTGGTAAATCCGATTCCTCGGTTGGCAGCTTCTTTGGACCAAACCCAAAGGGGTCAGTGATATTTGCGAACTTTGGAGCCGTCTTCAATAGGACATCCCCGCGAAGGAAGCAGGCAATGAAGCTCTTAAAAGTAACTCCTTGCTCCTCAGATTCCGTGAACAGCCGGTCAAAGATGCCCAACGCCTTGATCAGACTTGGACGCTTGTGGCGGACGACGTTCTCGCTAGACAGGCCGTCGAGGATTGCGGGCTCGGTCTCAAAGACGTACTCATCGGGAGGCAGCAACTCCTCATAAAGTGCCCCCCGGATTGGCAGCCCCGAGATCTCGCGAAATACGTCCAAAGAAATTGAAACTTCATGATCCCCCAAGAGAAAAGTGTTGGTGGAAAGATTCCACTGGTTCAGGAAGGCCTTAACCCACCAGACGTGGGGAGACTGGTAGTAGAAGAGGGATGCATATATCGCCTGATAAAGCCCAACTTTCTGCAGTCGCGCGCGGTGGGCGGACAGAATGTATCGAGCCCAAAAGAGATAGCCCGTAGGGTGTCGAGGGGTAAGCCCTATCTCATAAATCTGCCCCCACAGTTGGGCCTCTCCCTGGCAGATACGGCGTCCCAGAATATTTATGGCCAGTATCGGATGGTTCGGGATACCGGTCGTCGAAGGCTCGAGCCGTCCCATCGGGGTCCAATTCGGCATCTCCACAGTGAAGACAGTCCCTGGAGGATCCATCGGCAGGAACGGAAAGGTAGGCTCCGTCGATATTTCACAATGAAAACTCCGGCGACCCCGAATGATATGACTGTACCAGGTCCCCCACAGAAGTAGATTGGTACGATTCGGGTCGTGAGCCCTGATCATTGCCATCACCTCTTCGTCAGATGGTGATTGGGGAAAAGCGGCTTCCGAGCGGGTGAAAGGGAAATACGGAACAGACGTCATTGCACCTGTAATAAAATAAGGAGAAACGGTTAAAGCGAAGCCAGCAGTGATTATAGATATATATACAAGGGAAAAGACAGTGACAGAAGACTTATTTTATGGGACCACTGGTTACAAAACACATGGGTCCCACAAAATCAAGATGGCGGCTGGCTAATGATGAAGCAAAGCAATTATAATGAAACAAAAGGAAGATTCTCATTAAATAAGCAGTGGATTTCAAATGACCCTAAACATTCCCCTAAAAAGAAATCCATTTTGGACTCTGTGATAAATCAAACAGAATCAAGGGAATTAAATTCCCAGGAAGAGACATTGCAAACTTCTTCTTCTCGGATGTGAAAGAGACAACTCAGGGCAAGAGAACCCCAAGAAGCTCTCTGAGAAGAACCGAGTTCTTCATAGGAATTAAATTCCTTGTTAAAAAAGGGGGGAATTAAATTCCCAGAAATATTCATGCGATGGAATTAAATTCCATGGAAAAGACAACTGCCACCATTAGCCCCCTGAAAATTAGAGAAAGCCTAAGGGATCTACTATTTGAAGATTAAATGGTTTTCTGGTTGAAGAAAAATGAGTTCTTGTTAAAAAGGGAAAAAAACCTTGGTATGGATTTAAAATCCAGAGAGTTGTATGTGTATATGCTTCGATCGGTCAAAGATCACTATCTGAAGAGATGGGTCTTCCCTGAGCAGAGTTAAACTCTGAAGATTTTGGAGCAGAGAACTAAGCTCTGGAAAACGAGAATTAAATTCTCAAAAGAAAAGTTTGCAAGGAAGAAGATGAGCAAAGTGGAGGCGCTTCTGAAAAGACATTGGCATTTATAGGATATGATGGAAACGCTTCATCTCCCCGATTCCCCAGGCGGATCCAACGGTCACAAAAGTGACAGCGTTGCACTCACGTGCAGACACGTGAGAGCAACGCTGTGGGGGCATTTGTTTCCTGATTAAAAATCAGGAATTACTTCAATGAGGCATCACGTGTTCACACGTGACCAATGGTCACGTGGTGACATGTGATGGTTAAAATCTCACTAAAATAAAAACGGAAAACAAAAGGCTGAAAGATGACCCAATTTGAGGTCACGTGCTCACACGTGACTAAGGGTCACGTGCCATGCACGTGACAGGCTTTAAAAAACTCACAGTTTAATAGAATTTAATTCTAAGAGTCGGGGATTACCTCAGAGAGATATCACGTGCTCACACGTGACCAATGGTCACGTGTTGACACGTGACAATTAAAACAGAAATAAGATAACAAATGGCTGAAGGAATTACCTCAATGAGGTGTCACGTGCTCACACGTGACCAATGATCACGTGTTGACACGTGACGGTTACAATTGAAGCGTATGTAAACGCTCAGGAAAGGACTCAATTGGTGGTCACGTGCTCACACGTGACCAAGGGTCACGTGCCAGCACGTGACTGGCTTCGAAAGCCTTACAGTTAATAGAATTAAATTCTAAAACATTCAAAATCTTTCCAAATGGGAAAGGACTAAGGAGAACCGTTGGATTAAAAATCCAGGGGTGATTAAATATCACCAATTTATGGAAAAATCTTAGACAAGGAAAGATTTCCCCTAAATCTCACCAGAAATAACCAATCGAATATCTTTGGATTAAAAATCCAACGGTGAATAAAATTCACCTAATAATCTAAAGGCTCATATTAATGATGAAAACAAATCAAATCTTTTAATAAGAGATTTACTAAACAAATTGATTCTTTTCCTTCTCCTATAAATATGAGTCGAGAGGAGAGGGAGGATATAGAGAATTTTGGAGAGAAAACTTGATAATCTTGAAACTTCAGAGAGAAAGGAAAGGAGAATTTAATTCTCTACAAAAGAAAAACCCTAGGTAAGAAAAGAGAGGGGATCAAAACTTCAATAAAGAGAATTTAATTCTCAATCTAAGAGTTTAACTCTTCTATAAAAAAGAACTTAGTTCTTTCTCCGTTTGAAGATCTGCAAAGTGCACATCTCCCCATAAGTTGAGAATTTAATTCTCATCGGGTCGAGATCCTGCCATGCAGATCTAAAACTTAGAGGAGGAATTGAGTTTAGAGAATTTAATTCTCCCAAAGCTATAGGAATTTAATTTCTCCAAGATAAAATTAGGGTTTAACCCTATATGAGAATTCAATTCTCCAAAATTATATGAATTTAATTCCTTCAAGATGGACAGGACTAAGGTTTAACCCTAATTGAGAATTTAATTCTCTCAAGCTCGCAGGAATTTAATTCCTCTTAAAATGAAATTAGGGTTTCACCCTATGCCAGAACTTGATTATTTACATATATGGGAATTTAATCCCCACAAAAGGAAAATTACGGTTTAACCCTACCTAAGAATATAATTCTTCCAAAGAAAATAGGAATTTAATTCCTCCAAAGTTATAGCTAGGGTTTAACCCTATGAAGAATTTAATTCTTAAAAAAGATAAAGGGATCTTCAAACAGGCAAAGAACCAGGGTCACGTGTCCCCACGTGACCCCTGTAAAGATCCGCAGAAAGGAACTCAGAGGCAACGCCTCACGTGCTCCACATGACCCCTTAAGCACAGAAAGAAAAAGCAAAAGAAACAGAAGCTCCGGGCGCTCTCACGTGTTACCACGTGACCCCTTGGCAAATCAGCACACAAATCCCCGTCACATGTCAGCACGTGATGCTCCAAAATCAAATATTGAAAGTATTCAATACCTTGTTGCAGAACAGAATAAGGGGAATCTGGGCGCTCTCACATGTCCACACGTGACCCCTCTTCTTTTAGTGTTTGACACTAATTCGAGATCTTTGTTCCCAGTGTTTAACACTGATTTTCTTAGTGTTTAATACTGATTTGAAAACCCTATTTGCAGTGTTTAACACTGTTATTTTCTAGTGTTTGACACTAAATCGAAAACTATATTTCCAGTGTTTAACACTGATTGTTATTTTAGTGTTTAACACTAGTTTGAGAATTCTGTCTTTAGTATTTAACACTTTTGTTATTTAGTGTTTAAAACTACTTCTAGCCAAATTGGCTAATCTTTCAGAGGCAAATCCTCCCCTTCAATTGAACCTCGAAATTGAATAACATCCAGAGCTATAACAGAGATGTTATCAAGCCCCTCAAAACTTTTATGGACTGGAGTCAGACAAATGTCAAACAGGCCAGACTTAATTGGACTTAGACCAAGTTGGCCATAAGTCCTCAATCCAGACTTAACTGAACTAATGGGCTCATAATATAATTGGTCCTTGTTCCAAATTGGGCTACAGATCATTTAATCTACCTTGGTTCAAGGGTACATCTCTTCACTCCTTTGATATTTGTCGTTGTAATTCCTCAACGTCTTCAAAGAGGTGACGGGTCCCAACAACCATATATTTCACGGACTGTGGGTGTTGGATATAGTGCCCTCAGAGTCAATTATTGGATCACAGGCACGTGATTGCAATAATTGAGGGAGGACCTATGCCGGTAGGACAGTCTTACTTGAGATGATAGTATGCTATCTGGTTTATCTTTATCACCGTGTACTGCTTTAGGTGACCTTACAGGTCAATATTACGCGTTGATAGAGCCCTTAGGATTCTTGCTTGACGGCCAGCAGTATGATGGCGATCATATACGTGGGAGATGGGGTCTATAAGCACATCCTTAAAAAGTCCCTAGTCGTGGGAGTTTTCGAGATAGGGCATCAATACTCCAGAGTAGACTAGTGTATATAGTCGAGACCCCGATGAGGGGCGGTGGCCGGTCTCACAAGCCACTGGTGTCAGTTGGTTCACCTAAGATGTATACAGGTGCTCATTGGGTTATGAGTACACCGGACAGGACTGCCGGGAACCTACTAGTTGGGATTATACCAGACGTCAGATAGCAGTTCCCTGGTGACATGTGTACAGGTTAGTTTATCGACCTGAGATCGTCATTTGTCTCGTGTGAGTTCCCACTGTGCTTTGATTACTACCCTACCACGGCTCAAAGGAGTCGTGCAAACAGGTTTTAGTTGGGTACTGTCCCGAGCCACATAGAGGCAGTGAGCGGATCTGCAGGGGTTCGTCTCTCCCGGTATTGGGGGTGAGGTCGCGCTGTGTCTAGGAGAGCCATTACACGAAGTCCTTGGCCAAGGCAGGAGATTTACTGGTAGGTATTCCAGTAGTATCTCAGGGTGTTCTGGGCTACACTCCGATACGACTTATACCGCTTTTGGGGGTCTGACTTTTACCACCCCCCTAGGCCCACCATGCGATGCTCATAGACGAACGAACCGGACTGTACTGATATTGTCACTGACAGACTCAGTAGGGTGTCAGGATGAGTTCGCTCATCGACGTCCCTTTTGGTCAATACCTGGTAGCCCGTTACGTATGGCTAATACCTCTGACGTGCTAGTGGTTAAAACCACTAGCCAAAGTATTGACGAGTCTTTAGAGTCCCCCACAGACAGTTTCTCAATTTTCGGGCGAAATGTTGTAGAGGCCATATGATATATGGCAGGATTCAATCTTATACGTGCGGTATTGCACGGATCATGATCGGACGGATCATACTAGTGGGCTTTGGTTTAAGCTGGATCCTAGTATTAGATTTGTTGGATTACTTTAGTCTCATCGCATTCGCATTCAGTCGGAATGTGGATGCAGGTATGTATATACAGGTGAGGGGTATCCTTGTGATCCGTCACGAGTTTACTTTAGATGTTGCCGGATATTTTTGTTGGACCAAACATTTGGATTAATGTTTGGATAATGGAATTAGTGAGCTAGAAATCATCATTAGATGCATTAATGTGACATAGACATATTCTATGAGTCATGGTCTCTTTTTTAGCAAATGTGTCACATTAATGGATTGATTTGTGTCATGAAATGAGGAGGAGAGAGAAGGGGGCTGCCATATGATATGTTAGCTCTTGTATTTCTTTTTCTAACACTCTCTCACTCTCATTTTTATCACAACAAAAGAAAAGAAAAGAAAAAGCCTTCTCTTCTTCTTCTTCTTCCTCTAGCTCATAGCTTCCATTAATGGCAACACCTTCAACCTTCATCCAAGCCATGGATGCAAGAGGGAAAGTGATCACAAACATTCTCTACAACACCTTGGACGCGTCGGCTAGCACACTTCGCGCCCGAGTTGCTTCGGATGAAGCGGGAGCCCGTAAAAGGAGTTCTCGATGTGGTGCCCTTTTCCGACGATGAGATTGAGACCGGAGATGCCGCGAGGAGATCGGGATGGTGGCCGAAGACCGAAGGACACGGATCACTCGGTATAGCTCTCTACCCTTTCTCTAGTTAGCTAGTAGTAGGTTAATGGTCCGATCCGGGTTTTTAGTATGTGGTAGCGCCGGTTTCTAGTTTGAGAAAAAGTTATGTTTCCGCATTTTGGCCTCGGAAAGTCGGTCGGGGCGCTACCGTAGAATTACATGGTATCAGAGCCACACCATTAACCTTTACTAGCTTGCTCTAACGTGTTTGGAACTTCGATCGAACAAAAATTCTGAAAACCCGATTTCAAAAGTGCACATTCTGTCGATTTTGTTTTGTGCTCGAAAAAATATTTGGTGTATTGCAGAAATGTGTGCAGGGTTTTCTGAGAACACTGTAAAATTTTGGTATCCTGATCCTACTGTAGCGCCGCGGAACCGCGGCCATAACCCCATTTTGGCCGCGGTTCCGCCGCCGAACAGTAGCTTCATTGTATCATTTTTCTACAGTGCTCTGTAGACTTGGAAATGGGGTTTTTGGTATATTCTGTTTGGGCCCAGATTTTTCTGAGTACTGGGTATTGTGCTTGGGGCCCACTTCGTGAATTTTAGTCGATCGAAATTTTAAAACATGTTAGTTCACAGTATTTACATTATATCTGCGACCGTGAATGTCATTTGATCGGTAAATCCTGTCTAATTGCTATAGCCCTTTTAGACGGATTTGCGAACGTGACATTCACGTTGATGTTCTGTATTGTGCTGTGGTGTTGCGGATTTATCGTGGTGGATAGCCTGGTTGCAATGGTAGTACAGTTTGGTTGTTTATGTACATTTGATATTGCGGGGCGAGCGTCCGACATGTGGACCGCCGTCACTGCCTGTTTGTATATTATTCTTTTGGGGCACGACCGGGCGGAGGTCGATGTACCCGTTGTATATTTTACTTTCTGTACTAGGATTACCCCGCGGAGGGGTGCACGGATAGCCAGGTTCTAGAGGGCAACGGGCCCGCATCTCATGGCTTTGAGATGGAGGGGGCTTCACTCTAGAATTGGCGGACTATTCGCCGCACTCGTAGGGGGTATAGGTTGATCCAAGGAGGGGTGCTCAAGTTACCGGATTCCATGAAGTGCTGGGTGGTCCATTTACGTTGCTGAAGGGGACTGCCTTGCTTCAGGTTTTGGCGGGTAACTTGTCGCGCCCATAGGGGTCTAGGATTTCATTGCACAGGCTATCCACACGACCAGGGGAACGTCGGGTTTCAGTAGCGGCTCTATGAAACCCGGGGATCCCAGATATCTGTAATGTTCTGTGATGCTTATTACATTTCTGTGATGTTGCATTCTATCACGCCTTGAGCGAATATTATATATTGATATATATACTAGTAGATGTTGTATATGTTTTGCATCCGAGCTAGTCCAGTCCCCGCTCTGTCGTTAGTTAAGTAACCTAACGGGTGATGACGGGATCCAGTGGCGAATGCGGATGGCATATACGTACATCATTATTTTCGTTCTTTATTGGTGTGATCAATTGATGGGACTGCGTTGATTCGGATCAATGCAAGCTAAACAAAGCTATTCTGATGTTGTTGGAACATTTTTTCAAAAAGCTGTTATTGTAAGGACGTTCTCTTTTGTTTTGCACAGTGGTATTCGGTTATGAATATCCAGCACCTCAGTCGACGAGGCAAGGGCCGAGATTTCTTCACCGGGAGTGACCCCTTGGACAGAAGTTTGCGTCAGGGCAATAACTTCACTATAGTCGATTACTTTTGCTTTGCATCGTGGTATTCAGTTGGAATATCCTGCACCCCATTCTATGGGGAAAGAGCCGAGATCCCTTCACCGGGAGTGACCTCTTTAGCAAAGGTTTTCGTCACTATATTTTTATAAAAAGCTATCCGGTTCCCTCAACGATATCAAGTTCATTACGTTAAAGGTTTTTCGCCAAAAACCATTCGTAGCCCTCCGTCATTTCAGAAAGGTAGCACTTAGTATTCATGCTATGTATGTTGGCCTTCGTCAAGGCATAGTGTATGATAGCTATTTGTTACTTTTCTGCAGCATAGATAGATGCGTTGGTTTGGGACAGTCGTACTACTATTTTGGCCTTCGTCAAGGGTATGTACGGATGGGTTCAAATTAACCTGGACAATGACGGGTAGAACTTGACATGTGACTTATGATATGTTGGCCTTCGTCAAGATCATAAGAGCATGGTGTAAAAATCGCATCGGGAGTTTCTAAAGAAACTGAAACTTGCCAGGCATGCGCATACCTTCTGGAGTGTGATAACGTGAGTGGATTCCGTCACGTTATCATGCGATGATAGTTGGATCCCGATTCCCACTGATGAGTTGGTTTACTCCTCGGGTGATCCCGACTAATTCTTCTTTCAGGTTTGGAGGAGAATTTGACGTTACAGTGGGAGGTTTCCTGATTAGATAAAGTGATAACCATTCTGATCTAGGTTAGAGTGCACGCAAAGTGTTTCTTTTCTCTCTCTCTTTGGCAGCGACCATGACCCGACCCTAGACTATGACTCAGTGACCAAGTTGACCGAACCTTCTTAAAACACTGGCTTTTGGATTGTACTAATCCTTAAACTAAAACCCCAAACCCAAATCTAAGAAAATACGGATTTGGACTTATCCACGCCCTACGGGCGACAACATAACTTAGTCTCCGTATACAATCCACGAGAAACCAACCAAACACAAAACAAACACCCACGATACGAAGTGACCATCTGGAGAAGGAGAAAGTTGTTACCGCAATGCAGTATCGTAATTAACTGCAGGGGCTTGCGCCTGCAGGGAAGAGCGTCCCCACAATCAAAAACCCCTCAAGTGAGGGGGAATCTGACGAAGTCTGCTACATCGGCCGCATCCGTTTAAACCTTCGATACACGGTGCCATAAATCAACTTGGCATTTTCGGAGAGGTGGACGGATAGCACCAATTAGCATCCGCTCCCGAATCTCAGGCAAGACGTCCCTGTAGCGCCGTCTTTCGGAGGGGAACAGGGTACACTCTGAGACGAAGTATGATTCCGACGCAGAGCTGGTTGGTTGATTTGATTCCGAGGCGGAGCATAATTCCGGCAGGGAAGGTAGATATCCCGAGGCGAAGCATGATTTCAACACGGGGTAAATTCTGGGATGGAGCATGATTCCGCCGCAGAGGTTGTTGGTTTGATTTGATTTGGGTTGACGTCAGCATCGCTACACTGGAATATGGTACCAGGAGAGAATCATCATTTTCCATGAGTGGATTTGAGGATTTCGGTTTGGTTTGGCATCTGCATTGCTGCACTGGAATAATGCCAGGAGCAACTCATCATTTGCCCCGGGAGGACCTGTGAACTGGTTTTTTTGTTTGGCATCAGCATCGCTACACTAGAATATGGTAGCAGGAGCAAATCATCATTTGCGTTTGCTTATTAGGAAACGATGGCTTAGGAGACAGGTTTTAGGTCCCTATCACCTAAGACTTTTCAATTTTGTGAGCCGTAAGGGTCTCACAAAGTATTTTCTCCCTACGGGTCGTAAGGATCCCGTAAGTGTATTTTTTCCTTAGGAGTCGTGGGGACTCCCAAGTGTATTGCTCCTTTGTGAGTCGTAAGGATCTCACGCGAGAATTTTCTCCTCACAATGTCGAGAGGACTTTGCGAGTGCATTTCATCTATTTTTCACGAGTTTGCACCCTTTCGGGTTTTCACAAATTTGCCGGCAGTCCTGCAGTTTTTACTCACGGTGCCCTTTCGGCTTTTCATCCGTGCCCATTTTGCTTGTGGACATACCTTCCTTTTTTTCTTCTCTTTTTTTTTTGAATCTTCCCCGCCAGTGGGACTTTGAATGTGGTCTCGCCGGTAGGACTTGGGAGAGATTGGGGTCGTTTTACGCCCGTGGATTGTATACGGTTTTGCAGGATGTATGATCCAGACCGTAGGGCTGGAAAAATTTCGAGATTTTGTTGGCGTCTGCATCGCTGCACTGGAATATGGTACCAGGAGCGACTCATCATTCGCCATTGGGGTATGGGATTTGGAATTTGGTTAGCATCTGCATCGCTGCACTGGAATATGGTACCAGGAGCGACTCATCATTCGCCATTTAGGGATTGGGATTTGGAATTTGGTTGGCGTCTGCATCGCTACACTGGAATATGTACCAGGAGCGACTCATCATTCACCATTAGGGTATTGGATTTGGAAATTGGTTGGCGTCTGCATCGCTGCACTGGAATATGGTACCAGGAGCGATCCATCATTCGCCATTTAGGGATTGGGGTTTGGAATTTGGTTGGCGTCTGCATCGCTACACTGGAATATGTACCAGGAGCAACTCATCATTCTTCATTGGGGTATGGGATTTGGAATTTGGTTGGCGTCTGCATCGCTGCACTAGAATATGGTACCAGGAGCGACTCATCATTCGCCATTTAGGGCTTGAGGTTTGGAATTTGGTTGGCGTCTGCATCGCTACACTGGAATATGTACCAGGAGCGACTCATCATTCGCCGCTTGGGGATTGGGGAGCGATGGCTTAGGAGATAGGTTTAGATCCCTATCGCCTAAGGCTTTTCAATTTTATGGGCCGTGAAGGTCCCATAAAAGCATTTTCTCCCTACGAGTCGTATGGATCCCGCAGGTGTATTTTCTCCTTAGGAGTCGTGAGGACTCCTAAGTGTGTTTTTCCTTTATGAGCCGTAAGGATCTCACAAAGGTTTGTTCTCCTCATGTATCGTGAGGACACATGAGTGGGTTTTCTCAATGGAGCATAATTCCAAAGGCGGAGACCAGCCGCGGAACTGATGATTGTGGTGGGGCATGGGTATGACGAGAATTATTTGAGCCCGTGGATTGTATACGGCAGTCAATTTGGGGACTGGCCATAGGGCTGGGAGAATTTTGGAAATTTGAATTTTTGTTGGCGTCTGCATCGCTGCACTGGAATATGGTACCAGGAGCGACTCATCATCCGCCTTTATTTTTTTTTGTTTTTGTTTTACCGCGATTGCTCTATCATTTCAGCTTTTCTTATCGCGAAGGTCGTGATTGCCCTATCATTTCGACTATTTATTCGCGGTTGCCCCATCATTTCGGCTTTTCTTTATTTTTCTTTTATTTACACATTTTTTTGTTTATTTACACACACACACACACACACACACACATATATATTTTACATTCTCAGTTTAACGACTTAGTGGTCGACTGTTCCCAGTTTAATGACGTGGTGGTCGACTATTTTCAGAGAAAGGTAGATGTCTGAGAGAATTAGTTTCACGAAGAACTTCGGTCTCCGTTTGTATGAAATTGGCGGTCGTAGTTGGACTGTTTATTAACACGCCTTTAGACAGTTCTATCTCTCCTGCCTTGTATTGCTTTTCGTCCCAATCTTTAAAGACGAAGCAGTCCTCAATGGCATGACCTATCACTCTGTGATAGGGGCAGTATTTAGGGTCGTCGGTCATATTCGCTTTCTGCGGTCTTTTTGACTCTGGCAGTTGTAGACCGTTCCTCAGGGCGTCTTTGAATATTTTACGGATTTTGTCCCTTCTGAAGGAATAGTCCTTGTCCAACTTCTCTTTCAGTGGAGATTCTCCTCCCTCTCCGAACATTGGCTTCCGAAGCTGGTTGGCATTAGGCCCGCTCGACCCTTGCTTCTTTCGGTTAGCCAAGGCATTGAAAGATTTAGTATCGTTGGAATTTTCGCCTTTGCGATTTTCGTCCTTTCGGTTTCTCCATGATCTATTGTTATTTCGGTAGTCAGAAGAGGACTCCTTCTTTGAGCGTTCCAACATCTGGACTTTCCTGGTCAGCTCTTGGAATGTTTTGAGACCCATAGTGCATAGAAACGGGGCCATCCAATTGTTGAGATTTCCGACGAGGAGACTGGCAGATTGGTCTGCTCTATCGGCGGTTCGCATTTAACGGAGAGATTGCGCCATCGGGTTATAAAATCCGTGCTGCTTTCGTTGTTCTTTGGCTTGGTCCTTATGAGGTCGGCGATGGTGATCTTATCGCTAACGCTCATGAACTTCTGCCGAAACAAAGACTCCATTTGTACGAAAGTTGTGACGGAGCCATCCGGTATGCTCGCGTACCAGTCGAAAGCAACATCGTCCAAGCTATTAACGAACTGGCAGAGGAGAAGCGCGTCATTGCCCCCGGTATTCCCGTATGAGGTTTTAAAGTGGGCGATGTGCTGATTCGCATTTCCCGTCCGATCGAATCTTCCGAATTTGGGGATGACATAGCCGCTAGGAAATTCTACCAGATCATACTGAGCAGGATATGGTCTCCCACTACTGCTGATATCTTTTTGCGCTTCGGCTTCGGCCACCAATGTTTTGACTCTGTTGGCATCCAAATCCATGATTTGATCTTGAGTTAGCGGGTTGCTGTCATCGACCGCCAAGATATTTCCCGAGATAGGATGCGACTAGCCTTCATGCGGTCCGCCCACCTTTGGATTTGAGGGAACAGGCGTCGGCTGTCTCGGGACACCGTTTCCCTGTTCATGAGAGCCCTGTGCCTGATTGGGCGGCTGAGAGGCAAGTTGGGCCGTGAGATGTAAGACGACATTTATCAAGTCGTCAATTTTCGAGTAGAGCTTGTCCATCTCCTTGTCTTTGCTTCTGAGCTATTTTCGGAGCTCTTGGAGAAGTTGCTGCTCTGCGTTCTTGGGACGGAAGATTGGGTCATCTTCGCTTTCCGAGCCCGACTCCTCATGAACTGAGGGATCTCTCTGCTTATCCTCTTCACTTGGAGCATTTTCATTACCTTCAGGAGGATGCTGGTCTTGGGAAGTGACAGCCACATTCAAACCAGATTGGATTTGAGATGTGGTGGCCCCATCCTTGCTGCGAAGGTTGTCACTGGGACGCGCGCCTACCATATAGACTGTGTGGATAACACATTCAGTCGTCCTTTCATCACTGGCAGCTGGTTTCGTGGAGCGGTCTGGGCTTTGGAAATTCATAAGTTTTAACATGGCCGGAGCCCTAGCCCTTTTGTTGGCTCTGTATCTGAGCCGCTTCTGCTTCAGCTTCTCTGCCCTGAGCGCCTGGCAGGCTTTTGCTCTTCGGGAAGTCGCCATAGGCCGAGTGATAGGGAGGCTTGAGAAGACATCCGCCCATGTGTCCGTCGAAGGTGTCGCCTGGGCTTGCCCACGACGTCTGGCAACTTCTTTTGTTCTGACGGCTTTGCCCCCAGCTGGGGCCATGGAGAGCTGTTTGAGCACCGACTCACGTTTAGGTTGGGGCACCCTCGAGATCAACACATTTGGCCTTTTGCCTTTCAAGGCCGGTTTGTCGGTTACCGGAGCTTGAGGTGCAGTGACGGCATTAGCCGAGACAAACAGAATAGACCCAAATTGTAGCAGCGGTTCTTCCCACTGTCGTCCGAGACTTGCCGGGAGGACCGTTCTGGAGTCTATCTTCATCGTGTATTAGATGGGAGCTGAGTTCATCTTTGGAGACATTATTGAGAAGTGATTGCTTGAAAACCTGCATGAAAGAGCATTATTTTAGTATAAATATAGGTATGTATATTGACTGAGTTCGCATGAACGTTTAACCCGAAATATGGGAGGAGAGATTTGTCCTAACGGGCGTGCCAGAATCTGTAGGGTGTTTTTCGTTACCCCATTGAGATGGGAATACGCGCGCGCTTGTTAGGCATACTACAGATTCCCCCTGCCTAGGGTAGGCCAGAGTTTATTGATTGTGGGGATTTGAATCTCCGGCAGCCGCGGACTAAGCTGCCGTTAATTACCCCTCGCCTTTGGAGCGAGAGAACCTCCGATTGATGGGTTAAACTGGTCATGCGAACTAAATGTGCAGTGTACGTGCATTTTGTTTTGGAGGGGGCTTGGATATATCGGAAGCCATGCAGAGTTTCTACGGGGGTCCCGCTACCCGGATAGCGGGCTGGGGGTCAAGGGGGCTAGCAGCCCCTTTGCGGGGTGCAGGGCAGCGCCCCGGCCCAATTTTTTTGAGAAGGATAGTGTTGTAGAGTGTGTGTGTGTGTGTACATATATATAAAATAAGAAAAGGGAAAGGGCATCCGAAAGATGCGTGGGAAAAAGCGCCAGCGCTTTGGGTGCATAGCGCTTTGAGCGCTAGAGCGCTAGCACCCCATGTGTCAGCACGTGGGCGTTCGGACGCTAGCGCTTTGGGCGCTAGCACTTTGAGCGCAAGGGCGCTAGCGCCCTACGTGTCAGCACGTGGGCGCTCAGGCGCTACCGCTTTGGGCGCTAGCGCCCCACGTGTCAGCACGTGGGCGCTCGGGCGCTAGCGCTTTGGGCGTTAGCACTTCGAGCACAAGGGCTCTAACTCTTTGAGCGTTAGCGCCCCACGTGTCAGCACGTGGGCGTTCGGGTGGCAAAAGGGACTTGGTCTCTGCAATGGGAGTTGTACTCCCAGAAAGGAGCACTTATTTTTTTTTTTTGTGTGTGTGTGTGTGTGTCTATATATATATATATATATATATATATATATATATATATATATATATATATATATATATATGAGGAGTTAAACTCCTAAGATATTTTGAAGCTGATGAAGGGTTTCTCCCCTTGAGCCCTAGTTCTTCCCCAAAGTGGGGTTTCTGGAGATGGGTCTTCTTCTTCTTCTTCCTTTGTTGGCCGGATCTTGAAGATCAAGAAGTATGAGATTTTAAAAATCTCTTCTTTTTGAGATTTGATGGTAGATCCAAGTTTCCCTTTGTGGGTTTTGTGGTGAAAAACTATTTAGTTTTGAAAAAGGAAGAGTAAAACTCTTGATTTAATTCAAAAGAAAAAAGAAGGTTTTAGAATCTTGAGGAAGGAGAAAGAGGCACAGGCCCTAATTTTTTAGGGAATGAAAAGTGTCTATGCTTTATTCATCATCATGTTGCCTTATATAGGCTTACACATTTACATATAGCCCCTTGGGCTTTACAAAATGGTATTTTGCCCATCTCATGGTTCATTTGCCATTTCTTTTTTGCATATAAGCCATGGGCTTTACAAAAATTTGGCTTTATGCCCATTTTGCATACATTCATGCATAAAAAATTACATAAAAATTATTTATTATATGATCTATATTTTGGCATGGAGGAGGCTGGCCGCGGGCTCGACTTGGGCATGGGCCCGCTTGACCTGGGCTTGGGCTCACCTGGCTTGGGGTTGACCTTGACTTTGACTCGGTCAACCGGGGGTGCAAATTTTGACCCCAACACCTGTCTACACAGTGGCACAGGGCCGACTGCCCGAGGGCAAAGCAGTCGACTTCCCCCGAGGCAAGGGTAGTGCCTCAGTGGGAACCGATCCAGCGGGTGGATGTTCTGCTATCCGAGCTGGCACTGAGCTGGGCTGGGCTTAGTCCTGCGCATTTTCTGGGTAAGTTAGGGCCTTCGAAGACCTGCTAGACTTTACTAAATTTCCTTTACCATTTTGGTGTCGCTAACCCCCTTTGTTCGCATGTTCTTTTTTTGCAGAGCCCATAGACCGATCAAAAATCCTAGCCGCCATGGCCGCCAAGAACCAAGGAAGGAAGGCCGGCGATGCAAGCTCGTCCTGACCCGGTCCGAGCTCGGCCTCGAGGCCAACTCCACCGTCTAAGCCTTCTGTCGCTCCCTGATCCCCAAAAGAATGCCGCGGGGGGGGTCATAAGCACGCACAAGACCCAACGTCCCGGGCAAGAGAGGAGGAGAAGGCTGAGCCCGCCGAAATACCCCTCAAAAGGCTGAAGCGGACGGTCTCTCGACTACCTTCTACCGAGATCCCAGTGCAGGAGGGCGACTTCTGCATTGAGGTGCCCTCGGGGCTCTCCATCGTCGAGAGATTGCTTTCGGACATGGAGCAAGAAGCCGGGGGCAAGATTCCCTGGGGGACCATGAAGGCCTAGGTGGCCGCCATAGCGCAGGAGGAAGTTCAGTCGGTACTTGACTTTTCCTAAAATTTCTTAAGTCTTGTTTCCTCGGTTTGAGCTTTCTAATCCATTTTCTGCTTTTCTCAGGTCCTTCATCACCGCGCTCTCCTCGTCGCCATGGAATCCGAGGAGGTGGCCCCGGCCATGAAAAAGGCGGGCGAATCCTCCTCATGGGAGGATGAACTCTGCCTCCAACTGCGGCAGGCAGAGGAGAAGGCGGCCCTCCTCGACACTCGACTGGTCGGCGAAGGGCTGACGAACTCCAAGCTGAAGGAATCTAATCGGCTCCTGGATGAGTCCAACCGAGGTATCCAGGCCAAGTTGGAGGAGGTGAACGGCCTCTACAACTTGATGAAGAAGTCGAGGGACGTCCTCAAGAGGGATGTCCGGGTGGCTATGGACGTGGTGAAGCTCGCCGAGAGCCGGACGGCGAAGGCCTTGGAGGGATATAAGGCGTCCGACCAATTTTACGCCGATCTCGCCGAATCCGTGGCCGTCGTGTGGCACAGCGCCCTCGACGCCGTCAAGGAGTCTATGCCGGGGTTCGATGACAGCAAGCTCCGCGCTAAGTACCTCCTGACCGAGGAAGTGCCGAAAGGGGACGTCACCGAGGCTGCAGTTGGAGGCGAGGCCGTCGGCAGAAGCGTCGACCCTAAGGTCGCAGTTTTGGTCCCTGATGGCGGCCTCGAGCAGGGTGAGATCTCGGCCGAGCGGGCGACCTGAGCTTTCCTCCCTTGAAGAATTTTTTATTTTATTAAAATTTTGTAACCTCCGGGCATTTCTGTAAGGCTGAGGAGCCCAGAATACCTTGTATTTATCTTTGATTATAAATAAAGTACTCCTTTTTCCTTTGCCCAAATGTCTGCTCGCTGTGCAAGTACTTTTAGCTCGTATACTTTTCATTGTTCGAATTTTCATTCTGCAAGTATTTTTAGTTCGTAGGTCTTTTTATCTTGCAAGCGCCAGGCCGGTGTCCTCCTTTTATCCGGAGTCAAAGTGGTGATCGCGCGTTGAGTCGAACGATAGTCAAGTGTAGGAAGGTCGGTGTCCTCCTTTTCCCCGGATTCGAAGTGGCGATCGCCCGTCGTGTATAAACCGATTGATGGGCCGAGCAAGAATCTGCTCGGCGGTTTCGTGAGGAGGGCTTTTAGATCCGCTTCTTTGTAGGGCAGGAATCTACCTGCTGTGGATGGACCGAGCAGGAAGCTACTCGGTCGCCTCGACGTTGAGGGCTTTGGATCCATAGTATTGATGGGCAGGAAGCTAGCCACTGCGGATGGACCGAGCTGGAAGCTACTCGGTGGCCTCATGATGAGGGCTTTAGATCCATAGCATTGATGGGCAGGAAGCTACCCACTGCGAATGGACCGAGAAGGAGGCTACTCGGTGGCTTCGTGAGGAAGGCTTTTGATCCACAGCGTAGTTGGGCAGGAATCTACCCACTGCAGATGGACCGTGTAGGAAGCTACTCGGAGGCCTCGTGAGGAGGGCTTTTGATCGACAGTGTAGTTGGGCAGGAATTTACCCGATGCGGATAGACCGAATAGGAAGCTACTCAGTGGCCTCGTGAGGAGGTCTTTTTATCCACAGCATAGTTAGGCAAGAATCTACCCGCTACAAATTGATAGAGCGGGAAGCTACTTGGCGGCCTCGTGATAAGGGCTTTAGATCCACAACATTGATGGGCAGGAATCTACCCACTGCGGATGGACCGAGCAGGAAGCTGCTCGGTCACCTCACGACGAGGGCTTTATTGACTCTATAGTATCTTCTTGAGCGTCGTTCAATCTTCCTTGACCCGCAAAGGGCTGGAATGGCGATCGTTGTGTGAACCTCCTTCTTGAGAGTTTCCAGCAAAGGTTGGTCCGCTTCCTGCTTGGCGGAAGAGGATCCTCCCTCGTTCGGGAAATCCGTGGCTTCTAGGATCCGTGAGTACCGTCGGAGGGAGCGGGTTGAAGCTGCTCGGGATCGGCTGGAAGTGCATTCTTCGGTGTACCACCGACAATGTTTCCTTAACCCCCGTCCTCCTTTGTTGTAATTGTTGTAAGGCTGAGGAGCCCATAATACCTCTTGAATAGATAAACTTGTCTTTGATTGTAGTGAACCATCTCTTTTCCTCTTCTTGATACAAATTTTATGTTTTCTCAAAAAACTTTGGAGTCTTGGAACCGAGAAAAGAATCAAAGGGCTACAGCCCCGCGGGGGTACTAAAAGTCTTTTCTACAAGAGGACTTAGCCTGGAAGACTTAGTTAAATGCAAAAAGGGAATTACATTATTTTGAAAGAAGATACATGTTTATTTATACAATTTAAGATTCTCGGCATTATAGGGCCGAGGAAAATTATGCCCCCAGCTTCTTGTAGGCAGAATGCTCCACCGGGTTGTTTCCCCCAATCAGAGCAAAGCTCTGTTTGAATTTCAAAAATTCAAAAATTGAAGCAACGCTTCAAATTCCTTGCGCTGCGCGCAGGGCGCCACGTATCAAAAGCTGACACGCTAGCGCAGGGAGCGTAGCGCCCAAGGCAGCGTGCCCAATCAGAGCAAGACTCTATTTAAAACAAAATTAAAAGAAGCAACACTTCAGATGACCTGCGCTCTGCGCTGCGCGACATGTGGCAGCGCAGTTGCGCTGCGCTCTGCGCTGCGCGCCACGTGGCATCACAGATGCGCTGCGCTCTGCGTTGCGCGACACATGGCAGCGCAGTTGCGCTCGCGCAGTTGCGCTGCGCTCTGCGCTGTGCGACACGTGTCAAGCGCTGGTGCATCTGCGCCAAACAGAATTAAAATTCTAGTAAGATCTTTCTGTTCTTCTTAAAACAAGAAAATTGTCTTCTGTAAAACAGAAGCCCTTGGATCAAAGATCCCACGGTGGGGAAAATTCCCCAAATCACTCAGAGAATGATCTCTTTAACAAACTTAACAAATTTATGGGCACTATATAAAGGCCCCTAGACCCCAATTCAAATGGGAGGAACATTGAGAACATCAAGAACTTTAAAAACAAAACAGAGAGAACTTTGAAAGATTGTGAGAAGAACTCAAGAACAAAAAAGGTAAAAGCCTTTATTCAAGAAGAACTTCTTCTGAATAGATCATTGATTTAAGAACAAGATCAATGATCTTCAATAAAAACTAAATAATAACAATGCCTTGCACTTTTTTGTGAACCAATGGTTCTGAAATCTTAAACATTCTTTTCTTGAATCCAAAGTTGGATCAAGAAATTAAAACAGTGCCTTGCACTTGCAAAAACTGCACTGTTGCGTTCCTGGGTTGGCGCAACCCACCAGAGAGCGCCACATGTCCGCGCCAGAACCACCTGCGCTATGCGCTTTTAATATAGAGCATTGCTCTCCAAAGTTGGCGCAACTCACCAGAGCGCGCCACGTGTCAGCAGCACAACAGCGCAGCGCACTGCGCTTGCGCTCACCAGAGCGTGACACGTGTCACCTCCACATGCGCTTGCGCTCAATAATTGGCGCAAAGCGCTTGACAAACCACTGTCAAGTAATTAATGCACTGCATTATTTACAGAAGGGCCAAGCCCAATTAAAAAAGGCCTAACAGGCTAAATTAAATGCAATGCATTGTTTTAAAAAAAAAAGGGCAGAGCCCAAAACAGATGCTCTGCATCATTTACAAAGAGACTGAGCCCAAATCAAAAAGGCCTAGCAGGCCAGAATGAAATGCAGTGTAAACAGGGGCAAAGACCTAGCACAGGCCTAATAGGCCAAAGATAAACAAAAACGTTGAACATATTCTCAACTGGACTTAGCCCAATCATGGCCGTAAGTCCTCAAATTAAATTGATTGAGCAAGACTTCTCTCCTAAATCAATTTACGTCCGGTTCAAGGGTATATCTCTGAACTCCTCTGACCCCTATCGTTGTAATCCTTCAACGACGTCAGAGAGGTGACGGGTCTCAACAACCACACATCAATATGGACTGCGGGGTCCTTAAACTCGTGGACCGAAATGTCCTTAAACTAATATTCGTCCCAAAATGGGAACATTGGACCGAAATGTCCTTAAAATAATGTTCGTCCCCAAATGAGAATGATGGACCACCATGTGCCTAAACTGGAACATGGACCACCATGTCTCTAAACTGTAAATCGACCGCAACGTCATTAAACTAAACAATAGAGCCAATTGCTCTCTTGTCGGATCCAAACGATCCCGTTAAGTTGATCTTAGTCTAGAAATTAGGCTAACGTATCCTTAACAAAAGTTTAAGTTGATCTTAACCTTAAATAGGGCTAACGTATTCTTAAACTAAAACACCAAACCCAAATCTAAGTAAATACGGATTTGGACTGATCCACGTCCTACGGACGACGGTATAACTTAGTCTCCGTATACAATCCACGGGCAACCACAAACAAAACCAACACCTACGACACGAAGTGAAATTTCTGGAGAAGGAGAAAGTTGTTACCGCGATGCGGTAACGTAATTAACTGCAGGGGCTTGCGCCTGCAGGGAAGAGCATCCCCACAATCAAAAACCCCTCAAGCGAGGGGGAATCTGATGAAGTCTGCTACATCGGCCGCTTCCGTCTAAACCTCCGATACACGGTGCCATAAATCAACTTGGCATCTTCGGAGAGGTGGACGGATGAAACCAAATAGTATCTGCCCCGAATCTCAGCGCCAAGACGTCCATGTCTTGGCCGCCTTTCATAGGGGAGCACGGGTAATGCTTCCGTTACGAGGAATGGTCCGTCTCACTTCGGGGAGAACTTGTGCAGTCTCTCTTGGTCCACGAACTCGTTTCTTCGTAAGACTAGATCTCCCATCTTGAAGGCCCGATATTTAAGTCGGGCATTGTAGTAGCGTGCGGTTTGCTGCTCGTAAGCGGCCGCTCTGATTTGCGCTCGATCCCGTTTTTCCAATGAGATGTCCAACTTACATCGGAGCGCCGAGGTGTTGGCTTCATCGTCAAAATGTTCTACCCTGTAACTGGGCAGTCCAATCTCTGCGGGGACCATTGCCTCGGTACCGTAGCAGAGGCTGAATGGGGTTTCTCCCGTGGGTGTTTTCTTCGATGTTCGTAATGCCCATAGCACCCACGGCAGTTACTCACCTAGCCGCCTTGCCTTCCTTCCAAACGGGCTCTGAGACTGCGGATAACGCCTTGATTCACTACCTCGGCCTGCCCGTTGCATCGAGGATGCGCAACCGCAACAAACTTCATCAGTATGTGGTAGTCGCTGCAGAACTCTTTGACTTTGTCGTTTTCAAAGTTGGTCCCATGGTCGGTAACTATGCACCTCGGAATTCCGAATCGAGAAATTATGTTGTTTTGCAGGAACTTTATCGTAGAGGAGACGTCCGGTTTTCTGATGGGCACGGCCTCTATCCATTTTGTGAAGTAGTCCACAGCGACGAGAATGTATCTATGTCCGTCCGTGCTGGCAAGGAGTTGACTGACCATATCCATCCCCCATTGTGCAAACGACCAAGGGAAGCTAAGTGGCGTTAGTTCGGTTGTGGGAAGACGAGGTATACTGCTGAAGAATTGGAGTTTTTTCACCTTCTGGCTAGCTTCTCGTCATCCTGGTGCAATTTCGGCCAGTAGTACCCTTAGAGCAGCGTATTCTGGACTAAGGTGCGGGCTCCTTGATGCGCTCCCCCGACCCCTTCATGTATTTCTCACAGAACGTAGTCGGCCTCGTGGGGATCGATGCATCGGAGGGCTCCTTGATGCGCTCCCTGGACCCCTTCATGTATTTCTCGCAGAACGTAGTCAGCCTCGTAGGGGTCGATGCATCAGAGCAGAGGCTGAGTGTACGACTTCTTTTACAGGTTTCCGTTGCTCCAGATGAAATGGCGTGCTTTGGCCCGTAACCGGTGAGCTTCTCCTCGATCTTCGGGGAGCACACCGTCTTTCAGGAACTCCATGAGGGGCTTCCTCCAATCTTGGCCTTCTTCCTAGGTTGTGTAGATCTGGAGCGTTACCTCCTCTTCTTCTACGCTGGGTCGAGATAAGACTTTGAAGAGGATATTTCTTTTACGGGTGGCCAAATAGGAAGAAGCGAGCTTGCTCAAAGCGTCGGCCCGGGTATTCAAGTTCCCGAGGATCTGCTCCACTTGGACTTTGTCGAAATTTTTTCGAAGCATTTTTATCTCGACCAGGTATTTTATCATGAGCGGTTCCCGGGCTTCGAAGCGCCTGGTTACTTGGCCGACGACCAGTGCGGAGTCGTTGCGAACTCTGATGGTCTTTAGTCCTGCCGTGGAGGCGATCTACGGTCTAGCTAACAGGGCCTCATATTCCGCGGCATTGTTTAACGCTTTGAACCCGAGTTTTAAGGAGAATTCCATTTCCGCTTCGTACGGGTCGCAGATGATCAGGCCAACCCCGCTCCCCTCCTCGGCGGAGGACTCGTCCACGTAGAGCACCCAATCCGGGATGGGATCGGGCACCTCCTTGAACGAGGGATGTGGTTCGGGGCCTCGTGTCGGCGTTTCTTTTTTATTGGGGATGGTGCATTCGACAACAAAACCCGCCAAGACCTTTTCTTTGATGGCTTGTCGGGGGTGGTATCTGTCATCAAATTGGGACAGTTCCCATCTCCACTTCTCCAGACATCCTGATGACTCAGGGGAGGCGAGAATCAACCCTAAAGGTCGCTCGGTGAGGACGAGGATCGTGTGCGCTTGAAAATAGTGTCGAAGTTTCATGGAGGCGACGACAAGTGCCAGGACTATTTTCTCTATGGCCGGGTATCTTGTCTCTGCATCCTTGAAGACATGGCTCACGTAATAGACCGGCCTTTGTACGCCTTCAAATTCTCTGACGAGCACCGAGCCTGCGGCTTGGTTGGAGATGGCCAGATATAGCAATAGTTCTTCACTCTCGAATGGTCGGGTGAGTAGCGGTGGGGTCGCTAGATGCGCCTTGAGTTGTTCGAAAGCATTCTAGCACTTCTCAGACCATTCGAACTTGGGGATTTTCCTTAGGGCCCTGAAGAATGGGAAGCACTTCTCCCCGGATCTGGACATAAAGCGACTCAGGGCAGCGACCCTTCCCGTGAGTCGCATGATGTCAACATTGCTCTTGGGCATTGCTATGTTGAGGATGAGGCCGATCTTTTCATGGTTTGCTTCGATTCCTCAGTAGGTTACCATGAACCCGAGAAACTTCCCACTGGTGACTCCGAACACGCACTTAGCTGGATTCAGCTTTATTTTGCACTTGCGTAGGACATCGAACATCTCGCCGAGGTCTTTAGCGTGCCCAGTTAACGAGATGGATTTCACGAGCATGTCGTCGACGTAGACTTCTATGTTTCTGCCGATCTGAGATTTGAAAAGCTTATTGACCAGGCGCTGATATATGGCCCCAGCGTTTTTGAGTCTGAAGGGCATCACTGTACAATAGTATACGCCCCGATCAGTGGTGAAGGCGGTAAGTTTTTCATCGGCAGGGTTCATACTGATCTGATTGTAACCAAAGAAAACGTCCATGAAGCTCAATAATTTGTGGCCGGCCGAACTGTCTACCAGCTGGTCTATCCGAGGGAGAGGATAGTTGTCTTTAGGGCAGGCCTTGTTCAAATCCGGGAAATCGACGCACATGTGCCATTTCCCGTTTGCTTTCTTGACCATGACCACGTTCGCCGGCCAATCTGAGTAGTCCAGGTTTCTGATAAAGTTAGCGGCGAGCAGTCGATCCACTTCGTCTTCTATTGCCTTTTGCTTGGCCGGCGCAAAACTTCTCTTCTTTTGTCAGACGGGCTTTGCTTTTGGGTCGACCCCAAGCTTGTGGGAGATCACTCTAGGGTCGATTCCGGGCATGTTCGCCGGTGCCCAAGCGAATATGTTCGAGTTATCTCGGAGGAACCGGATCAGGTCTTCGCAGTGATCTCCAGTCAGGAGTGAGCCGATCTGGACTGTCCGGCCATCGACCCCTTCTTTGAGGGGGACATCCGCCAACACTTCCACCGGGACACCTCTAACCTCCCTTTGGTTGTCGTGTTTATCCAAAGACCCTTGGAAGTCAGGTGTGCCCTCAAAATCGTTGCCCTGCTCCCCAGCGGTGGAAATCAAGACGAGGCAAATCTTAGCGGTTTCCTGGTCTCTATAGGCTCGGCCTATTCCCTCTTGATCTAAAGAGAATTTGAGCGCCAGGTGATAAGTCAAGATCTGGCCCCGAAGAGCGTTTAAGGTAGGACGTCCCAGGAGAATGTTGTAGGATGAAGGGACCTTGGCGACAAAAAAGTCCACCGGTATGGTTCGCGTATTGCCTGCTTCCCCAATGTTGAGGAGGAGGGTGACCAATCCTTCGGCAGGGACGGAATGATTGGTGAACCCAGAGAGGACATGGGAGGTAGGTCGGAGGTCGAATGTTCCAAGTAACATTCGCTGGAAACAGTCGTGGAACAGGATATCCACCGAGCTCCCTGAGTCGACCAATATCCTCTGGACTTCGTAACGGTGGACTCTGACCGTTATCATGAGAAGGTCATTGTGAGGGAGCGATATGCCATGGAAGTCCTCATCTGTGAAAGTGATCGGCTCGTCCCTCCTGCACCTCTTGTGTGGCATACCGCTTGTACCCTCGATTGGGAGGATGTGGCGGTTCCCCCCACTTTCCCGAGCTGGATCCGAGGTAACAACCATGATCTGCCCGATCGTTAATTCTCCGGGAGGGGTTTGTTCATTTTCTTTCGCTCCGCCTGCTACTTGTCCCGTAGGTATTTCGCCAGGTAGCCTGAGCGGATCAACGCCTCAATGTAGTCATGGAGTTATTTGCAGTTCTCAGTCGGGTGACCCTGCGACTTGTGGAAGGCGCGGTATGGACCACGGAGACGCTTGCCTGCCCTTTGGATGACTGGCGGGAGCTTAAAGAACCTCTCGCCCTTAACTTCCTCCAGCAGCTCGGTCTGAGAGATATTTAGGGGAGTGTACTACTGAAACCTCAGGGAGTAAGGTTTCAGACGATCGACTTTCTTTTTCTCCTCCCTGTCCCTTTTCTTTCTGTTCGCCTGGTCGGCTCGGGGCAGCTTTGAGTTTACCTCAGACTCGAGTTGGATTTCTCGCTCGGTCCAGGCTTTTACTTCGGCCATGGTCTTAGGTTGCGCTAATGCAAAAGAGCGGAGCCACTCTTTGTGCCTAAGACCCAACCTCGGCGCGGTGATGACTATTTCATCGCGGTGCTCGGAGACCTCGAGGAGGGCGTTGTAGAAGCGTGTGACATATCCTTTGAAGGATTCTTTGTCTCCACTCTTGACGGTGAACAGGTAGTCGACCATCATTTTTTGTCGTCAATTCCCGACGAAGTGACCGAGGAATTGGGTGGCCAGCTCATCGAAGGTCAAGATGGAGCGTCGCATAAGTCCTCGGAACTAGTCCCAGCCAGCCCGGATGAGGGTGGTGGGGAAAGCTCGGCATTGAGCCGCGTCTATCTTAGAAGCTTATTCCCGCCGTAAATGCATCTAGGTGGTCCTTCGGGTCGGATTTCCCGTCGAAGAGGGTCACTTTTGGCGGCTTGTTCCTGAACAAGACGTGCTCGGCCAGCAGCTCTTCTGTAAAGGGCTTTGTTAATGAGTCGGCGGAATAACTGGCCCCTTCGCCGGACGCATGGCTATCCCGTCGTATGCTTCGATTTTCTTTTCAAGGGATTCACGTCGGAGGTGGTACCCCAAGAATTCTGCACAGTCGGAGTGGTAGCTACCTCCGCTCCAGGTCTGCGCGATGGTGCGGCTCTGATTCCGTTCTATCAAATTTCTCAAATCCTCGGGAAAGGCCCTCCTCGAGTAGTCCCGGCGTTCGCTGTTCGCGCGGCCCCGACGAGCGTGGGGGCGACGGTCATGCCTGGAAGCAGGTGAGCTGACCGATACCTTCTCAGGGGGAGAGAATGCGCAACGGGCATCGGATTGACGGCCCAGTCTTCCCTGGGATTGGGGCGTGGAGCTGTCCGGCGCTCAGCAGGTTATGGAATCAATCGCCGCATGCGGGTCACGGTGGCCGGAGTCGGCACACCGGCGCTCGGTGATGCTGGGATGAGCACGAGTGAGATCGAGAGCTTGAGCGTGCCCATCTGTCCTTCTGCGGACGTTGTTATCCCGGGAAGGGGAACGACGGTCTGGTGGGTAGGGCCCGCCGCTTGAACGCGGACTAGAGCATCCACCAGCGATGTGAGCCTGTCAATCCGAGCGGATAAGGCGTTGATCATGTTAGGAGTAGGAGATGAGCCGCTCTCGCCTCCGTTGTGACGGCTCGTATTTGTATCGTCGCGGTTGTCGCTCGCCATCGGGTCGAGGGCGGAAGATCAATTTTAGGGATGGAGAAGCTTCTGAAGCGTGTTTCCCACAGACGGCGCCAACTGATGGAGGCTATGATCTCCTTCAGATGTTGTCCTCTGTCGATCCTATGATGGCAGTCTTTGATGGGAGAGATTTAGTTTAGGAGTTGTTGAGTGTGTAGATCTCGATGGGTTGGCGTTGACGCCGAGCTATCTGCAAAAGAAGTCCCGGGATGGGTGACCACCGTAGTACCCTCCGACGATCAAGTCAGTGCCAGGGAATAAGTGCGGAGTAACGGCGTATTGGAAATGATTTCGAGTTACCTGAGTCGTCTGAGAGAGGGGTTTATTTAATGGTCGCGTGGAGCGAGCGGACGCGAGATCGTCGCCGTCAGTTACGCCCCTGCGTTATCTTCGCATTAATGACGGGATACGCCCATTAATAGAGGACGTGCTAGCGTGGGACGCGGAACGTGGGGAGGCTGATATCTCGTCCTGACGAGATACGCGGAGCCGTTACGGGGGCGCTTGGGTTCCATGCTCTCGGTTGATCGGGGAAGCCAAGGAAGCTCGGCCTGTCAGATGGCTCGGAGACGAGCAATGAGGCCGAGAAAGCCCGGCCTGTCAAATTGCTCGGAAACGAGCAGTGAGGCCGAGGAAGCTCGGCCTGGCAGATGGCTCGGAGACGAGCAAGGAGACCGAGGAAGCTCGAAGACGAGATGTTGGTAGTTTGCTAGGTGAATGTGGAAAGTACTCAGGGAGATCTCCTGAAAGATCGGACACTTTCTTGAGACAAGGTCCCGAGGAATGCCCCTAATGCAACTCATTTATTCCACCTCCATAGCTTTCGGGACATGTCATCCGCTACGTGTCGTAATCTGAGGAAATACAACTTATGAGCTTCATCAACCTGTTTTTTTTATTATTAACTTGCACAAGTTTATTTATTTTTAATAATAAACCATAAGCCTGATGGCTGATTTAAGGGATATTTGAATCCCAAACTTTTTGTTTAACTAATTGATTGAGAAAAACTTATGTCAGGTTGAAAGCGAATATCTATAGCCGATAACTATTTCATGATCAGCTACAATCTTGCAGGAATTATTTAAGTGAAAATGATTTTGAGTCAAGTCGAGTTACTCAAGACTATCACTACACAGTAAGATGAACATTACTTGGGATAAGTTTTTTTTCTTCAAGAAAAACGTTCCTAATGAAAATTAAAGATTCAATTGTTAATTTTGAGGATAACAGAAAACATAATATCCAACATCGATTGGAGCAATTAAAAACGATATATATGATGGTAGCTAATTTAACCACGTCCGTTAACATAGCAAAATGGAAGAAAGATATTTCCATAGCCGTTCTAAAAATTAGAATAAAGGATTATTGCTGCTGTTGCTGCTGCTTTCTTCCGACCTCTTTCATTGCTTGACACAAACGTATAGCTACTCAATAAATGAAGCATTACATGTGAATCAACCACATTGGCCAAGCTTCATGTGCCACCATCAACTGGCCAAATGTTGGCCCCAAAGGATACAAATAAATCAATATCCTAATTAATCCCCATCCAATTAGAACAAGAAAGTCTGAAAGCTTTATCTTTCTGTTGCATTAAATACTTGAACCATATTATTATTGAAAGCAATCGCATAAAAACCCTAATTGCCCAAGGAATGAACTGTGATCATAAGTGGAAATTCCCCATATCACATCACGTAACAGATGACGTGTCGTCCATGTAAACCCACTAAATTCCTGGAGGCTATGAAACTGGAATAGGTATGATGCAATATGGGCATTCCTCGGCGCCTCACCTCCGAGGTAGCACCCGACCTTTTGGGGGCCTCCTTTGAGTACGCTTCCTCTTCGTCTAATCACCAGTCATTTGCTCGTCTTCGAGCAATCATAGAATTGAGCTTCCTTAACTTCCTTGCACGTCTCCGAGCTATCCAAGAGTTGAGCTTTCTCAGCTCCTTAGCTCGTCTCCGAGCCATCCTATAGGTGAGATTTCTCAGCTCTCTTGCTCGTCTTCGAGCTATTCTATAGTTGAGATTCCTCAGCGTTCCTGTTTGGCACGGAGCACGAGTGCCCCCGTAACAGCTCCGTATATCTCGCCATGACAAGATCTCCGCTGGTCCATGTCCCGCATCCCACGCTAGCGTATCTCGCCATTAATGAGCGTATTCCGCCATCAACGCAAACGTGACGTAGGGACGAAACGGACGGTGAGAATCTCACATTGGCTCACTCCAATACGACCTCTATATAAACCCCTCCTCCAGACGATTCAGGTAACTCGAATTGAATCCAATGCTACTACTTCGCAAATTTATTCCTCGGTACTTACTTGATCGTCGTAGGGTCCTACGGTGGTTTCCAACCCCGGGACTTCCTTTGCAGATAGCTCGGCGTTAATGACGACCAACAACCCATTGAGACCTACACCCAACTTTCATCACAAATCTCAACCGTTCAACCCCGCTGGCCGTAAGATCGACGGAGAACAACAACTGAGGGAGATTCCGACATCCATCAGTTGGCGCCGTCTGTGGGAACTCCATTTTTCCATCCAAAAAAGTTGATCTTCCGCCTTCGATTCGATGGCCAGCGATCATCGCAACAAAGATCCTAGCACGTGCCATCCCACCCTTCGCAACGGAGGCGGAGACGGTTCCACTCCTCCCAACGTCGTCGAAGCCTTATTAGCGCGGATCGACTGGCTGACAGCAGTGGTGGACGTGCTCGTTTGTGTCCAAACTGCTAGCCATGTCCTGCAAACTGCCGCCCCTGCCCCCAGAACGGCGGCGTGCATGAGGCGGCAGAAGGATATGTACAGGTCCTTGACCTCGCTCGCCCCAACCGCTACACTACGGAACGCCGGCGTGCCGATTCCGGCAGTCACGGCCCCCATATGAGAAATGATTTCATGGCTCGTTGGACGCTGGACAGTCCGACGCCGAGGACTCAAGACCAGCCAAATTATCGCTGTAATGACCCTGAACTTTCTGTATAGAATTTTTTTTCAAAATACAGAAAGGAGAACCTAACCCTGAGCACACGTTATAAATTTAAATTGCTTTTGAACAGCAAGAAAACACTTGTAGCTCATTGGTAAAGCCCTGTACTGCTGCGACGTAGCTCCTGTATTCGAATCCCCCCAACCACTTATTATTTTTATTGATTTTTTCTTTTAAACTTTTAGAAGCTCAAAAGTTTGCACGTGCACTGCATATAAAAATGCAAGCCAAGATGGCCGGCGAGATTTTCTTGGGGTCCAGCGCCAACGGTCCCAACCGTAGCAAATGATACAAAACTCTGCCCTAGCACCCCTTGGACTCCCCTCATTAACCCTAGTCTGCTTGGTTTCCCTGCACATTAGCAGAGAATTAAAAAGGGCCTTAAAACCAAATTTTAATGCATTTTTAATTCTCATTTTTTTACCCTAAACCCTAATCCTATCCAATAAATACCCCCTACTTTTTGGCCCTCCTCATTCAGAAATCCTTTGTCAAAACTCTCTAAAATTTCCTAGTCAAAAGTTGTATGAGTGGAGTTAGCTCAAGGTAAAATTTCGGCGACGTTTCGGGACAAATCCGGCGACGAAACGACTCCACGACGTTTTCAAAAGTTCACTCTACCTCCTATCTCTTCTCCAAATCGGTAAGTCCCCTCTTCCCTCTTCTCTCTCTAGTAAATAGAATCCTATTTTCAAAACTCATCGGAAGCGGAGTTATTCCGACTTCCAATTCTAATTTCATCAAAAACACAATTTTTCTTAATAACAAATTTACCATCTTTTTACATATTGTTTATTAACCATTAAATAACATTTGGAACAAGTTTCAATTCAAAATAATATGTATTGCAACTTTTATTTAACTTTTACGGTAAAATACCATCAAGTTTATATACGACATTATTTTATAGTTCGGCTCATATTACTTTTAGAAAACTCACGAGGTAATGACCTATTTCATCACAAAACTCATCTTGACATAGCACGATGGCTTGTGTAACAATTTTTGTGCGACAAAACATAATTTACATTAAAATACCTTAAACTATCAAAACCCGTATTCTTTAAATTGTTTTAAATAAACTCCTTGCAAATAAGTCTCTACAACCCATTTTGGGGAACCCGATCGGGATGGTGCGGGTTATCGCACATCCTCGTGATTAGTAGACCTCCTCACGGAATATTCGATATCGATGGAATTTTTATTACAATTTTTAAGAAAACGTGATTTCTATTTAATAAAGAAATTCTATTTTTTATAATTATATATATATATATATTATCAAAATATATATTTTAAATATAATATATATTCATATTTTCTAATCAAAAGAAAAGAATCACAAAAGATCATGAAAATACCATCACATTCAATACAAGTCAAATTACATGAAAATACCATATACTATTCAAGTTAGGTTTATATCCACTAGACTATCTCACCACTCTTAAAAATTACATTTATGAAAACCCTAAACACGATAAATAAACACTTGAGATTTATTTTGAAAATATATCAAAACTAATTTTTCATAAAACCCCCTCAAGTTATATAGTAATTTACAATAAGGACCCTAGTAAATATAGGTTTAAGCGGGACCAGTTCTCTTGAGCCTCAGAGATCCGGAGAATATGGGTACTTGCCTATCTAAGTTGGACAGCCTAAAAACGGTGTTATCAATACGGTAATTGTCTTGGAAAAAGACACAAATCTTACCGTCCATGTGCAGCAGTTACCTGTTGGGGTAAAAATTTACACCCCTGTTGACCGAGTCAAAGTCAAGGTCAACCCCCAAGCCAGGTGGGCCCAAGCCCAGGTCAAGCGGGCCCATGCCCAAGCCGAGCCCGCGGCCAGCCTCCCCGTGCCAACAACAAAATCATGTAATAAATAATTTTTATGTAATTGTTTATGCATGAATGTAAACAAAATGGGCATAAAGCCAATATTTTGTAAGCCCATGGCTTGTGTGCAAAAATGAAATGGCACATGAGCCATGGGGTGGATAAAATGCCATTTTTGTAAAGCCCAAGGGGCTATATGTAAATATGTAAGCCAATAAAAGGCAACATTTTGAATAAAAAAAACAACACTTTTCATTCTCTCTACAAAAATTTTAGATCTGAGATCTTTTGTGCCTCCTGCTCCTTCTCCAAGGTTCTAAACCTTCTCATTTCTTTTGAATTGAATCAAGAGTTTTACTCTTTCTTTTCAAAAACTAAGAAGTCTTCCACCACAAAACCCACAAAGGGGAACTTGGATCTACCATTAGATCTCAGAAAAGAGAGATTTTTAGATCTCACATCTCTTGATCATCAAGATCCAGCCAACAGAGGAGGAAGAGGAAGAACCCCTTTCATCAACCAAAACATTTTAGGAGTTTAACTCTATATATTTACATATATTTATATATATATAATAAATATTTCCTTTCTGAAGCATAGCTTCTGGTTCTGGGACTAAAAGCCCCTTTATCTCGCTAGCACCCAGCGCAAAGCGCCCACGTGCCGACACGTGGCGCGCTTGCGCTCAGGCGCACTGCGCTCGAGCGCAAAGCGCCCACGTGCCGACACGTGGCGCGCTGCGCTCAGACGCACTGCGCTCGAGCGCAAAGCGCCCACGTGCCGACACGTGGCGCGCTTGCGCCTGAGCGCACAGCGCTTAAGGCGCTGGCCCCACGCATCCCATGGATGCTTTTTCCCCCTCTTTTTATGTACATACATATATATATACATATGTATACATATTTACACACACATGTACCCCACGATACTGTCCCTGTTAGAAAAAAATTTCTAACGGGGCGCTGCCCCGCACCCCGCAAGGGGGCTGCTAGCCCCGTTGACCCCCAGCCCGCTATCCGGGTAGCGGGACCCCCGTAAAAACTCTGCGTGGCTCCCGATATATCCAAACCCCCCTTTTCCAAAACACAACACACGGACACGGCACATTGAGTTCGCATGACCAGTTTAACCCGTTAATCGGAGGTTCCCTCGCCCCAAAGGCGAGGGGTAATTAACGGCAGCTTAGTCCGCGGCTGCCGGAGATTCGGATCCCTACAATCATTAAACCCCGGCCTACCCCAGGCAGGGGGAATCTGTAGTACGCCTGACAAGCGCGCGCGTATTCCCATCTCAATGGGGTGACGAAAAACACCCTACATTACCGATAACTCCAAAACTAATTCAGGGCTTTAATTCTGTTTAAGTATCTGACTCAGACAGAGTCTCGGTCTAATCAGTCAATCGATCTATTCTTGAATATGATTCAAGTATAACTCCTATGCAATATGAATCCATTTATACCATAATTCAATCTATATCAACATGAACATGACTTGACTGAACCGAACCATGGATATACTCTATTTATATGACTATCCGTCTATATCCCTTCCATTTACATGAACTACTGATATCATGGTTTCGGCAAGTTGTACATCTATTAAACAAAACAATATACAATAAATATAAAAGACATTACGGGGTTTTAAAGGGGTAGACTGGCACGGAATGTGTTAAAAGTGGCACGAGATGGTCATTAAAAGACGTACTATACATCCATTACCGTTGTTCCGTGGTTTTATCGATGGAGCCTTGTACTACGGGTTACCATAGTCCACGGTGTAAGTTGGACTTCTTTTGTATACACTGGCATATTCTGTACTAAGCTACAAACAACTGTGTTAGCATAACAATCAAACTTTATACCAGTTACATCCTCTTATCTGTCTATTCTATTTCTATCTCTTTGGGACTTACCGAGCGATTGTTCGCTGACGACATTCCTTCTCTCTTCTTTCTTTGGAATGTTGTCAGGAGGACCCGACTCTGAGGAATTTGAGACCAGCCACGAGCACTTGGAGCAGACCACTAAGCAGCACGACCATTAGGTTTTACTTGTACTCACTTTTACTTTCAGTTTATGCCATTGTTTAGGCATTGCTTTTCATTCTTGTATTTACATTTTCAGTTGTATTGTAAAGAAATGTTTAATAAATAAAAGTTGCCGTTCATTTACATCTCTTGTCATTTTCTTGTGTACTTTATCATATTGCTTATTTACGCTTAGCGTATTTACTTCTGAGTAAATGCGTCGCGTGACCCGCCACGTCCCTTTACCGTACACCGGGAAGCAGGGCATGACAATCGCTTAAACGCCCGTCGTGCTCTCTCGCCTTCCGAGGCGACGTCGGTCAGGTCGCCTGACTCTAGGGAAGACCGACGTCACCATACTCATCGAGGCCGTGCCTATGGCACACGTCAGGGAAAGCCACGGAGGGTTCACTCCGAAGATCTGAGGAACGTGATAGAGCAAAACCGACGCCGCTCCATCGCCCAAACCTAAAAAAGAGACAGTAGACACTCCGATTATAAAGAATCCTCAGGGTACCAGCAACGAATCGAGGTCCTTGAGAAAAAGATCGAGGACATGTGACTCGCCACCTGTTCGCCCGGCGAATCGGCAAAATACTCCGCGTACTCTCTCACGAAACCCTTCACTGAGCAGTTGCTGAAGGAGTGAATCTCTTCCCAGAACAAGCCATCCAAAGATGCTCTTTTCGATGGGAAGTCCGACCCAAAAGACTACCTGGATGTGTTCACCGTGGACATGATGTCACGCCCCGCTTCCCAAAATACGGAATACGAGGGGTTGACAAGGCCAGCCATGCTCCTACGGTCAAGGAAAATTCCTGCCGCAGTCACACTTCGGCTTCTAGTTTTTCATGGTAAACAATAAATGAGGCGCGGGTAATGAGAAATGCAGTAACTAAATGAAACAGTGTAAAGAACTGACCTGAGGGGAAACAAATTGGATATAACTCTGGGTAGCAAGTCGAGGTATCTGTGATATACGTCTAGTCCTGGTCGAGGCTAAATCTTCTCCTCACACTGAGCATGCATACTCAGATCGTCAGAGCGACACAATAGCAATATAATATATAAAATCATTTGACAATTCTAACAGTGATGATAGATATATTTAGCAGTAAATCAACGACGGTAATAGGTATGAACATACAGTAATCAATGCAGCGGACCAGTAAAAGCAGTAGAATGATATGCCACGTATGTCAACACAGTGAGTAAGTATGTCGATGCTATCACTCCTATCAGCCTCTAAGTCTCACTGTACAGGTCACTAAACCTATCGTCAGTCTAAGTGTGAGAGTCAACCACTCGCGAGTGTCCTCCACCCAAGGGTAGAACCCAAGGGCAAGGGACCATGGGCCCAACATGTAACTCACGGTAATAATCATGTACCATGTAAATATCCATATATCTCCATATATATAAGCCGTCAAGGGACTCCCGATTCTGTTGAACTCACACTCAAACTACCCCACACCCCGCGGTCTACATCAAACGCTAACCATAACCCTAAATACCAATCGGTCTGTGACAAGTCTGCACGAGAATTGGAGGCAGGACCTCCATCAAGCACGTCCCGACTAATACCTAAGATAAATGGCAGAGTCTGATATCTTATCTGTGACACCCATGCAAGAGTTTCCATAAGTGTCCCATACCACTTATAGTTACACGTACACGCGTCCCACAGACGTCGACAATGCAATAAAATCATAAGGTTCACTGATTGTGTACAAGTACGTATCACTTTCACTTATTCACTGATACACGAACACTAACGTACTTGCCACAATCATCACTAAGACCTAACACTGGGTAATGCACGTTATCACTAGGTTTTCAATGCAATGACATGTGTATGATATGATGCGTAAACAGTATATAAAGCATGATTAGGATGTCATGAATCGATAATCTACCACTTGAATAATTCATCATAAATCATACGGTTACATTTTAGTGAAACGATGAACGGGGAATAAATAGTAAGTTCAGTTACCTATCCAGCGAATTTGGTTTCATGCTAATCGGGTTCTAGGATCATTAATTATAGCCATTTCATTTTAAGCGTTCACGGCTGGAAATCCTGTTTCAGAATCGGAAGTCCGTTTCGCAATGCATTTTAATCCCAGTTGGGATTAGATTTTAGCAACGCTACAGTTAAATAAAATCTAGGATTTTCAGTAAGGTTTTCAACGCAATAGACGGATCTTCAATCGCGTCTGTACGTCAGGAGATATACACTGTTCGATACTAGTATGTCGATTCTGATTCTATTGGGACTGTTATACGTCCCCATCTTTTAAATTGCAGATTAAATAGCAAATGATGACGAAACAGGGTGAAACCACTTGTATTATCAAGCTAACAGATTCACCTATAATAAACAGCGGAGTTCCGCAACCTACAAGTTAAGGAAACAGGGTGGTGTTCAATACGGGACAGTAAATCACAACTGGAGTCGCTCTGGACTGCAGTCCAGAGTCGCACTCCGATCCAAATATTGACACAGTTTGAGTATAGAAATATTTAGAAACTTGTATAAGGTTATAGTTCATCGAGTCGGCTTCTATTTGAGACCTCGAACGTATCATTGCAGTATGTAATTAATTTATGGTAATTTTAACGGTTTTCAGGTACAGGAAAATTCCAGTTTTACGAGTAAACTTGGGGGTAGTCGTTTTAGTCGTTAACGGTCATGTTTTCCAGCGAAATTTGTACAAGGTATTCATCACTATAAGGTCCACTATAAGCAATCCAGTTCCGTCAAATTAGAAAAGTATTTTCTTTCGGAACACGCATCGAACAGGTACGTAATATAATTTATCAGGAAAATTACTACGGAATCTATACGATTTTAATTTGTAATAAAGATAACTTAGCATGTAGCAAGTAGAGAACTTGCCTGGACACGTCTCGGGGAGGTACGGTGACGTTAATGTCACGAACGCGACACACGCTCGGCACGGCAACTTGACTTGGCTCAAACTCGAGTCTCGGCAGCGGCGGCTTGGTTGCTGGGGTCTTGGAGATGGTCGGAGACAATGGTCGCAGGGACAGTAGGGGTTGTGAGTGGAGGAGTCGAGTTCAAGAGGGGAGGAAGTTGGTCGGAGTTGCTCGCTGTGGTGGTGGCCGAAAGAGGAGATGAGGGGAGAGAGGTGGTGTTAGAGAGTGAGAGAGAGAGAGAGAGAGCTGAGGAAGAGAGAGAGAATAGAGATTAGAGAGAGAGAGAGAGATTGAGAGATTAGAGAGAGGGGGAGACAGAGAGAGAGAGAGAAAGATGAGATCAGAGAGAGAAAGAGATGAGAGATTGAGAGATTAGAGAGAAGCAGGGGGGAGAGAAGCAGGGGAAGAGAGAGAAACAGCAGAGGGAGGGAAAGGGAGATGAGTTGCAGGGGAGGCTCGCCGGCAAGGGGGTACAGGCGTGGGCTCAAGAGATGGAGAACGGAAATGAGGGGGGCTCGGGCGAGGAGAGAGTGGTGAAGAGGAGAGAGAGGTGCAGAAGACGGGGGTCGTGAGGGTTGTACGCGGTGGTGAGGCCGCCGTCGTCGTCGAGGGAAGCGGTTGATGGGTGATGGAAGCGGGAGTGGGTTCGAGAGAGAAGGAGGAAGGAAAGAAAGGAGGGGGAGAGAAAGGGTGTGCAGGGAGAGAGGAGGAGAGATAGGGGAGACAGGGTCGCGCGTCGTGGAGAGTAACGCGCGTGAGTGACGGGGCGCGAGCGTGGACGGAGGCGACGGAAGTGGGTCGAGCGCGCGGGGGGGGGGGGAAAGGAAATAGCCGTTGGAGGAAGGAGATGGGTTGGGTGCGGGTCGGTTTTGGGGAAGCGGGTGCGGGGGAGTGAGTGGGCCGGGCCAGTGGAGGGGAAAAATTTTAAAAGAATTATTTAGGGAGAGGAGGTAGGCCGGGCTGAGAAGTGGGCGGGGGTTTAAAAGAAAATATTAAGTTTATAAAGGAATGGGCTGAGTTAGAGTTGGGCTGGATTAAAAATAAAAATTAAAATAAAAGAGTTATAAAGGGATGGGAAAGGGAACGGGCCAGCTTTAAAATACAAATGGATTTCTTTTATAAAAATGAGGAGATGGGCTCGGGGAGATTTAATAGAAAGGAGGGAAATATAAAGGGCCGGCTAAGGGTTAGAGAAGTAGGGTTCGGGTTTAGGGCTGATTTTAGAGGGAAAAATATACATATCAAGATTTGTTTCGGGTTGAGTTTTAAAGTGAAAGGGTTAGGATATTTAAATACTTAATATAATTATAAATACAATTTGGTAAGTTTGTAAGCAGCCCCTATTGCATAAAATACGGCTATTGGTGTATATAAAGAAACCGGGTATTATATCATACCACCCTTACAAAAATTTCGTCCTCGAAATTTAAAACTAAACGATAAGTTGTAAAATCAAAAGCGAAACTACCATATCACAAACTAACTCATAATGGTTTAATTAGAACGGTTGGATGAAATTTTTGAAGATATATATGTGCAAGAACAACATACAAAAGGATGGATTTAAATAAGTATACGGCAGGAATAGCTAGAAGGACGAACTACAAGTATACGAGAATATAGATAAAAATAACGAACAAAAAATAATCAAGGCGTGTTCAATAAAATCGAAACCCAAATGTGTATTCATATAAGTATATCAAAAGTAGCAAGGTAAAAATAATAAGTAGAAGATGCCACCATTTATAATAGTAACCATAGGCACAAAACCCGAAAATAAAGTAACGACAATAAAGTAGTGAAAATTAGTCGGTAGGTTAAAACATTTTAGGATAATGTATCGATCGAATAACTTAGAAACTCACATAGTGAAAATAAGGAACATGGGACACAAATATGCGCGGTGTAAAGTTGCGCTGCTGAAAATAAGGATAATAGTAGTGCACTTTAAAATACGTAAAACTAAGCAGTTAATAACACGCACTCTTCGACAAATACAAGATAATGAAAACCAAATTTCGAATAATAAAGTCCCTAAATATATATAGGGTAATAGGAAAACACCCAAAAATGTATAGGGCTAGCTAGGGTAAAGATTTCAAGGAAGTGTGGATCATTCAAAGGTGGGAGTATGGCGGCTTTAGGCTGAATGATAAGGAGATTGGGATCGGGTTAGCACATGAAGTAAGGGTGAGCAACAAAAGACCACAAGGGAAAAATATAGGGAGGATAACGTTCGGTACATCATATGAATCAAGAATTTGAAGGGTTAGTGAACTCGAAAGTTTCACAAGAATTGTTCTCCTCCCAGAAGGATCTCAAACGGGGCACATACGAGGGATGAAGGGTGGACCTCTAAAAGATCGAGTGTGGTACTGGTTAATCTCAGTGAGTGTTAAGACAATGTAAGGAGTTGGGGTGGACAGATCTCAGTAGGAAAATAATTGTATAGAAGAAATATCAAACATCAAGGGAACTAAGAAGATCGATGGATTAGCGAACTCAACAATTTATTTCATTTCAAAAGATTTTAAACAAAGTATTCTCAAAGACGAGAAGTGGCCCTAAACTATACACAGTTTTATTTGGCCAAAAAAGAAAACATCTAAAAGAAATCCCGTCAGTCGCGGTTGTGGAGATTCAGCAGGTTGCGGTAGGCTCGCGCGCTCAGGTAGGGGCGTCCATTCCCATAGCGCCTCGCAGGGATCGCCATTGGGAGTTCTTCCACAGCCGGGTCTTGATCTTCTGATCCTTCTTCCTCGGCTGGAGCTTCTTCATCGAGGTCTGATTCCATGTGATTCTCTTCTTCTGGATTTTCTTCCATGGGATTTTCCTCCACTGGATTTCCTTCTATCGGTTCTTCCTCGAGGTCTTCCTCTATCGGGTTCTCTTCAGGGTCTCCTTCCTCTTCATCAGAATCTCCTACCATGTCAAACTCTGGGGCGGCTGCTCCTTCGTCCTCTAAATCGCTGTTTTTGAAATTGACCTGGGGACCGTTGATCTCATCGTCAGAACTCATCAGCGTGTGGTCTAGAGAAACGCATGACTGTGCATCCTCATCTAGATGCGGCGCTGCTCCAGGGTGGGCCATGTCCTGAAAAGAAAGAGTCATGATTAGACAGTGGAATACATCAAGAAAATAGTTAAGTGTACGAAGTATAGAAAGATATGCGGTGGCAGGAACTGAAAAATCAGGATTAGAATGCTGTGATGATGAATAGTATAAATAAGAAGAAAGCAAGAGAATGATACATATATTACGATTCAAGTTTTATTGCATTCAACTAAAAATTCAACGGATACAAGATTTCAAACGGAAAGAAATATTCATAAGAGGATGACAACATTATTACTGAAAGTAGAAAAACATGAAAATTCTTCTTTGACTACTAGAACGTTGTATTCTTGTCACGTGAGTTGAATCCTGCGCTGGGTCCGCCTTATCCTCGATGTTTGAACTACGCAATAACCATCACTTGGCAGAAGTGGAGAGTGTGGATGAGTCTCCTCCTTGTAGCTCCTTCCTTTTTGGGCAACCGTTGATAAGATGTCCGCTGGATCCGCAAATCAGACATTTCCCTTGGGCACGGCGACAATCCCTCTGAAGGTGTCTTGGCCTCTTACAGTACCCACAACACGGGGTCTTCTGCTGTTTCTGTCGCGGGGAAACAAATTGGCGCTTCATCTTCTTCTCTTTCCCCCGTCTAACGGGGATCCCTTTATGATTGGAGACTCCCGCTGGTGCCTGACTTACCTGCCTTCTCAGTCCTTCAGCTAATAAGTCGTTTGTTCGCTCCTGGGCTTCCTTTAAACCTTGCAGTACACTCAGAATCTCAATGTTCTGATTCTGGGGAGCGGAGATAGAGGAAGAGTCGTTAGAAGACATGATCCTGAAAACAATAATTTTGAAGATGATATAAGGCACAAGCTATAAGAATCAAATATACTATGGATTGGACAAAGATTCAAGAATATCAGATGTGATTAAATTCTTTACAAATAGGAAAATCAACTGTATGAATCTAAGTCACTTAAACAGAGTATGGTAGTGTAATCGTGATGTATTTCTCAATTACAACCACGAAACTTTGCCAAGTCACCTGAAACCCTAGCGAATGGATAGCAGAACACTCAATGTGAATATGGATCAAGGATATCAAGTTTACAATCTAGACTGAGGGATGTCTTAGATTGTCAAACTCTACACAGAAAACTGCAATCCCAATTGAAGCAAAACCTGGGCTCTGATACCAACTAAACCATGTTACGCCCCACTTCCCAAAATACGGAATACGAGGGGTTGACAAGGCCAGCCATGCTCCTACGGTCAAGGAAAAGTCCTGCCGCAGTCACACTTCGGCTTCTAGTTTTTCATGGTAAACAGTAAATGAGGCGCAGGTAATGAGAAATGCAGTAACTAAATGAAAAAATGTAAAGAACTGACCTGAGGAGAAACAAATTGGATATAACTCTGGGTAGCAAGTCGAGGTATCTGTGATATACGTCTAGTCCTGGTCCAGGCTAAATCTTCTCCTCACACTGAGCATGCATACTCAGGTCGTCAGAGCGACACAATAGCAATATAATATATAAAATCATGTGACAATTCTAACAGTGATGATAGATATATTTAACAGTAAATCAACGACGGTAATAGGTATGAACATACAGTAATCAATGCAGCGGACCAGTAAAAGCAGTAGAATAATATGCCACGTATGTCAACACAGTGAGTAAGTATGTCGATGCTATCACTCCTATCAGCCTCTAAGTCTCACTGTACAGGTCACTAAACCTATCGTCAGTCTAAGTGTGAGAGTCAACCACTCGCGAGTGTCTTCCACCCAAGGGTAGAACCCAAGGGCAAGGGACCACAGGCCCAACATGTAACTCACGGTAATAATCATGTACCCTGTAAATCTCCATATATCTCCATATATATAAGCCGGCAAGGGACTCCCGAGATTCTGTTGAACTCACACTCAAACTACCCCACACCCCGCGGTCTACATCAAACGCTAACCATAACCCTAAATACCAATCGGTCTGTGACAAGTCTGCGCGAGAACTGGAGATAGGACCTCCATCAAGCACGTCCCGACTAATACCTAAGATAAATGGCAGAGTCTGATGTCTTATCTGTGACACCCATGCAAGAGTTTCCATAAGTGTCTCATACCACTTATAGTTACACGTACACGCGTCCCACAGATGTCGACAATGCAATAAAATCATAAGGTTCATTGATTATGTATAAGTACGTATCACTTTCACTTATTCACTGATACACGAACACTAACGTACTTGCCACAATCATCACTAAGACCTAACACTGGGTAATGCACGTTATTACTAGGTTATCAATGCAATGACATGTGTATGATATGATGCGTAAACAGTATATAAAGCATGATTAGGGTGTCATGAATCGATAATCTACCACTTGCATAATTCATCATAAATCATACGGTTACAGTTTAGTGAAACAATGAACGGGAAATAAATAGTAAGTTCAGTTACCTATCCAGCGAATTTGGTTTCATGCCAATCGGGTTCCAGGATCATTAATTATAGCCATTTCATTTTAAGCGTTCACGGCTGGAAATCCTGTTTCAGAATCGGAAGTCCGTTTCGCAACGCATTTTAATCCCAGTTGGGATTAGATTTTAGCGACGCTACAGTTGAATGAAATCTAGGGTTTTCAGTAAGGTTTTCAACTCAATAGACGGATCTTCAATCGCGTCTGTACGTCAGGAGATATACACTGTTCGATACTAGTATGTCAATTCTGATTCTGTTGGGACTGTTATACGTCCCCATATTTTAAATTGCAGATTAAATAGCAAATGATGAAGAAACAGGGTGAAACCACTTGTATTATCTAGCTAATAGATTCACCTATAATAAACAGTGGAGTTCCGCAACCTACGAGTTAAGGAAACAGGGTGGTGTTCAATACGGGACAGTAAATCACAACTGGAGTCGCTCTGGACTGCAGTCCAGAGTCGCACTCCGATCCAAAAAAACTTGTATAAGGTTATAGTTCATCGAGTCGGCTTCGATTTGAACCCTCGAACGCATCATTCCAGTATGTAATTAATTTATGGTAATTTTAATGGTTTTCAGGTATAGGAAAATTCCAGTTTTACGAGTAAACTTGGGGGTAGTCGTTTTAGTCGTTAACGGTCATGTTTTCCAGCGAAATTTGTACAAGGTATTCATCACTACAAGGGACAATATAAGCAATCCAGTTCCGTCAAATTAGAAAAGTATTTTCTTTCGGAACACGCATCGAACAGGTACGTAATATAATTTATCAGAAAAATTACTACGGAATCTATACGATTTTAATTTGTAATAAAGATAACTTAGCATGTAGCAAGTAGAGAACTTGCCTGGACACGTCTCGGGAAGGTACGGTGACGTTAATGTCACGAACGCGACACACGCTCGGCACGACAACTTGACTTGGCTCGAACTCGAGTCTCGGCAGCGGCGGCTTGGTTGCTGGGGTCTTGGAGATGGTCGGAGACAATGGTCGCAGGGACAGTGGGGGTTATGAGTGGAGGAGTCGAGTTCAAGAGGGGAGGAAGTTGGTCGGAGTTGCTCGCTGTGGTGGTGGCCGGAAGAGGAGATGAAGGGAGAGAGGTGGTGTTAGAGAGTGAGAGAGAGAGAGAGCTGAGGAAGAGAGAGAGAGTAGAGATTAGAGAGAGAGTGAGTGAGTGAGAGATTGAGAGATTAGAGAGAGGGGGAGACAGAGAGAGAGAGAGAGAGATGAGATCAGAGAGAGAAATAGATGAGAGATTGAGAGATTAGAGAGAAGCAGGGGGAGAGAGAAGCAGGGGAAGAGAGAGAAACAGCATAGGGAGGGAGAGGGAGATGAGTTGCAGGGGAGGCCCGCCGGCAAGGGGGTACAGGTGTGGGCTCGAGAGATGGAGAACGGAAATGAGGGGGGCTCGGGCGAGGAGAGAGTGGTGAAGAAGAGAGAGAGGTACAGAAGACGGGGGTCGTAAGGATTGTACGCGGTGGTGAGGCCGTCGTCGTCGTCGAGGGAAGCGGTTGATGGGTGATGGAAGCGGGAGTGGGTTCGAGAGAGAAGGAGGAAGGAAAGAAAGGAGGGGGAGAGAAAGGGCGTGCAGGGAGAGAGGAGGAGAGATAGGGGAGACAGGGTCGCGCGTCGTGGAGAGTAACGCGCGCGAGTGACGGGGCGCGAGCGTGGGCGGAGGCGACGGAAGTGGGTCGAGCGCGCGGAGGGGGGGAGGAAATAGCCGTTGGAGGAAGGAGATGGGTTGGGTGCGGGTCGGGTTTGGGGAAGCGGGTGCGGGGGAGTGAATAGGCCGGGCCAGTGGAGGGGAAAAATTTTAAAAGAATTATTTAGGGAGAGGAGGTAGGCCGGGCTGAGAAGTGGGCTGGGGGTTTAAAAGAAAATATTAAGTTTATAAAGGAATGGGCTGAGTTAGAGTTGGGCTGGATTAAAAATAAAAATTAAAATAAAAGAGTTATAAGGGGATGGGAAATGGAACGGGCCAGCTTTAAAATACAAATGGATTTCTTTTATAAAAATGAGGAGATGGGCTCGGGGAGATTTAATAGAAAGGAGGGAAATATAAAGGGCCGGCTAAGGGTTAGAGAAGTAGGGTTCAGGTTTAGAGCTGATTTTAGAGGGAAAAATATACATATAAAGATTTGTTTTGGGTTGAGTTTTAAAGCGAAAGGGTTAGGATATTTAAATACTTAATATAATTATAAATACAATTTGGTAAGTTTGTAAGCAACCCCTATTGCATAAAATACGGCTATTGGTGTATATAAAGAAACCGGGTATTACACATGAGCTATCAGGATAACTCGGACGCCGCTCAGTGTCGAGCATTCTCCACCACCCTCATCCGAGCAGGACGAGACTGGTTCCGCGGCCTGACTCCGCGCTCGATCTCCATATTCGACGAGCTGGCAACTCAGTTTCTCAGCCACTTCGTCGGCAGCCGACACAGAAGAGATCATTTGACCACCTATTCACCATCAAGTGCAAGGTTAGGGAGTCTTTCAAAGACTATAGTACCCGTTTCTACAATGCCTATTTGGAGATACCTGAGCACCGGGATAAGACAGTCATAACTATCCTGAGGTCTGGTCTTAGGCACAAAGAGTGGTTTCGATCTTCTGCATTGGCGCAACCTAAGACCTTGGCCGAGGTAAAAGTCTAGAACGAACGGTAAATCCAGCTCGAATCAGAGGTTAACGCTCATCTTTCCCGGGGAGACCGGACAGGCCAAAAGAAAAGGGACCGGGAAGAAGACAGGAAGAAGGCTGATCGGTCGAAACCTTACACTCCGAAGTTTCACGTGTTGGATATAGTGCTCTCAAGACAACTATTGTAATCGCAGGGAAGCGATTATGATAATTGTGGGTGGACCTATACGGATAGAACAGTCTTATTCGAGATGATAGTATGCTATCTGGTTTGACTTTATCATTATGTACATGTCTTGTGTGGTATAGTATATCACTATTATATATTGATATAGCCCATAAGATTCATGCTTGACTACCAGGGTTATTATGGCGATCACACTTGTGAGAACTGGGTAGTCTATAAGCACATCTTTAAATGTCCCTTGTCGTGGGAATATCGAGACTAGGCATTGATATTCCAGAGTATACTAGTGTATACGTTTCTTGACCCCGACGAGGGGCGATGGCCGGTCTCACAACTATTAGTGTTAATCAGTCACCGAGATTGTATATAGGTGCTCATTAGGTTATGAGTTACACTGGACGGACTCGTCGAGATCATGCTATATGGTATTATACCTATCGTCAGGTAGCAGGTCTCTAGTGGCATTAGTACAGGTTAGTCTGTTAACCCAAGATCGTCATTTGTCTTGTGTGAGTTCACATCGTACTTTGATTACTACCCTACCACGGTTCAAAGGAATCGTGCAAATAGATTTTAGTTAGGTACAGTCCCGAGCCACATGGAGGCAGCGAGTGGATTGTGGGGATTCGTCTCTCCCGGTATTGGGGGTTGATGTCGCGCTGTGCCCGGTTGGCTATCACCATAAGACCCGGCCGGGCAGATGAGATTTACGGATTCAGATCAGTAGTTTCTTGGATGGTGATGGGCTTGATATCGGCACGACTTATTGTGTTATTAGGAGTCTGACTTTTACCACCCTCCTAGACATGATATGCGACAGTCTTTGACGAATAGACCGGACTGTATAGTGCACGTCACTTATAGACTCGGTAGGGGTTTGGACGGGCTTGCCTGTCGACCTTCTTTCGCTCAATACCTGGATAGCTGTTACGTACAGTTAGTGCCGCTGACGTGCTTGTGGTTAAACCCACTGCTAACGTATTGTCGATTTTTTAGAGTCCCACACATAGGGGTTTTTTCCGGTCCAGGCGATATAATATAGATGACGTACGTTGATACGTACAGAGGTCCGATTAAATGTGTGTACTAACTACACGGATTTTAATTAGACATTTGATAATACTAGACGGCTTAGGATTAAGCTGGATTATTAAGTCAGGTATTAATTTAATAATTTACATATATATATATATATTTCAATATTTATATTCTAATATTATGTTCACTATTCATTTTCTCTCTTAGCCGTTCGTATTTTTTATACGGATACGTGTATATGTATTTCAATACATACACCGGGGTTGTATTCCGTATTTATACGGGAAGACTTATAGAAGGAGCACACCTCATTTAGGTTTTCTTTTAATTTGAAAAGAAAAGAAATGAGGTGGAAAGAAGTATGGTGGAGAGTATGGTTGAAAGGAATAGGCACAATTTTATATTGTGTTTTTCATTTGGATGCACTATTTTAATTTTTAGTATGGTTGCAAAATGAAAAGCGGGGATGATGATTTTCCTAAGTGTTTTTCATTCCTTTCACACTCTCTCCTCTATTCATCTTCTTCCTCCTTCTTCTTGAGCTCTTTTAAGCTAAAGAAAAGAGAGATTTTGGTAAGTGATAAATCGTACATCCCCCACACTTCATTTCTACCAAATTTGGAGTGTCGGTTGCTTTCTCGATATTCGATTCGGAGCGAAACTGAAGCTTGGATTAGTTTCCCTCAGGTGGATCATCTTCGGCGTAGGGAGGTTCTCACCAAGCTCATTCCCTTACCTAGGAGCCTAGCTAGAGTCCATTAATAGATCTCTTGAAGAAAGCTTGAGGATGTGAGTATTCTACACATAGTAGATTAGCTCAGCTCACTTGGTTTTTGTTTGTAAGTTTAGCTTTTTAGTTTTGATTCTTTGTAGTAGTGTGTTTGCATTCTAGGGAATTTTTAAAATCATATTGTTCTTTCCAAAAATAGTAGGCTAGATTGCAACCTCACCCCGACATCATGAGTACACGCCTCTCAATGTCTCGCAGGCCAAGCTGCTAGAGGAGACGAAGAGCGAAAAATTATTCAAGCTACCACCGATGACACGAAAGCCGGGTAAGCGACTCCGCAACCTGTATTGTGCCTATCATTGGACACAAGGACACCCGATCGAGCATTCTAAACAGCTGCGCGATTACATCGAGGAGCCGATCCGCTCAAGTCACTTGGCAAACTACCTGCGAGACAAATATCAAGCAGATAAGGAGCAAGCCGACCAACTTGAAACCGAAGAGCTGATGATCGAGCAGATCATGGTCGTCACCGACCGACCCAGGTCCGAGCAACGGACACCTGCCGTATCCAGCCATTCGATGCAAGAGAGTTAAAATTGTATCAACAAATCTGTATTTTCTTTAATATATAAAGATTTTAGCTTCTTGCAATCTAAACTGCTTCTTTTTGTTTTTGAGCTAAGACACCCTGTAAGGTCGGCGGGTAGCTTCATGCCTGTCATGCAAAGATCAACCTTTTAGTCAAATAAATGAGGCGTGGATACACCTATAGGTAGCCGGCCAAAGCTTTAATCATGAGGCCGCCGGGCAGCTTCCTGCTCGGCCCATTTACAGCGGGTAGCTTCCTGCCCAACAAAACTGTGGATCCAAAACCCTCATCCGAGGCCGCCGGGCAGCTTCCTGCTAGGCCTATTGACCGCGGGTAGCTTCCTGCCTAACAAAGACGTGAATCTAATGCCCTCATCACGAAGCCTCCGGATTGCTTTCTGCTCGGCCCATTCACCGCGGGTAGCTTCCTGCCCAATAAAGCCGTGAATCTAAAGCCCTCATCATGAGGCCGCCGGCTAGCTTCCTGTCTGGCCCATCTACAGAGGGTAGTTTCCTGCCCAACAACGCCGTGGATCCAAAGCCCTTAGCACGAGGCTGCCGGGCAGCTTCCTGCTCGGCCCATTCATCGTGGGTTGCTTCCTGCCCTCACAATGCTGTGGATCAGAAGCTCTCTCATAAGGCCGCTGGGTTTCATCCTGACCGGCCAATCCGCAGCGAGCTGACTCCTGCTCGGCGCAATTGGTGGATCAGAAGCCCTCTCACGTAGCCGTCGGGTAGCTTCCTGCTCAGCCTAAACGATGAATTCTAAGGCCCCGCGTTAAACCAGCAGGTCGACCTCAACTCGGCGCACGTACTCGAATTAGGCAAACTCCCGTGTGGCACAAGTAAATAAAGCTCGCCTACGTTTGAAAGCAGACCCAACCCTAATTCCATCTGAATCCGTGGAGGAGAAGCAGCGAGCTCTGCTAAGGTCAATCCAAGTTCCTAAGAGTTTTCAAGAGGACACCAGTTTATCTACACTTGGAAAAATAAGTCTAGTGTTCACTTAACTCATACTACCCCGTCTCCAGGGTGAGGGGGGCTCCGACCTATCCACACTTTGGAAAGTAAAAATGAAGTGAAAATTTTCCAAGCTAATACATCAAAGATGAGCAAAAATATTTTATTAATTTCGAAATTATATACAAGATATTATGAGCTTCTCGGCTGTACAAAGTTGTAAAAAATTACCCGGAGGCTTACAAAAGAAAGAGAGAGCAGAGAGAGCGGCGACTTCAAGTCATCTTCTCGGGCAAGGTCTCCTCACCTTCCGTCTGCTCGATGCCTCTGCCAGTCTGCTCGCCTCTACCCGCCTACTCGGCACCTCTGCCCTTTGGTTCTTCCTCCGTGAGGGGGTACCTCGCACGAAGCTTCCGGCCAAAACGAAGCATCGTGGTCAACGACCCGGATAGCGCTACGCGGTAGCCAATCATCCGGCACCTCCCCCTCACGCGGATCCAATCGGTGGAAGCGACGTCTCACAATTCTCCATCCGATTACGGCCAATCAATGGCCCGAACAGGCGAAGCGACGTTTCCATTATGGCGCCGTCCTCTCAATGATCCGCTGACGTCATCGGGGATACGTGCAAAAATTAAGGCGCACAGTAGACGCCACGTGGACTCGGAGATCGAAGACACAACCTCCGAACGCTATGTCATTCCCGGACAACCCAGAACGAAAAATTCTCGGCACCAGGCTGAATAGAGAAAACCGAGCAGACCACTCTCAACCCGACCCATAAATAGGTCGGAACGGGAGGGGTATAATGATGATACTCATAAGTGGGAATTCCCCAGATCACGACACGTAACAGATGACGTGCTGTCTACGTATGCCCGTTAGATTCCTGGAGGTTATAGAGCTAGAATATGTATGATGCAATGGAGGCATCCCTCAACGCCTCTCCTCCGAGGTAGCACCCGGCCTTTTTCTTTTGAGTACGCTCCCTCTTCGCCTAACCACAAGCCAATTTCTCGTTTCCGAGCAATGATAGAGTTGAGCTTTCTCAGCTCCCTATCTTGCCTTTGAGCTATTCTAGAGTTGAGCTTCCTCAGCATTCCTGTTTGGCCAGGAGCATAGAGAATGAGCACCCGTAACGGTTCCGTATATCTCACCACGACGAGATCTCCGCCGCTCCACGTCCCGCATCCCACGCAAGCGTATCTCTCCATTAATGAGTGTATCTCGTCATTAATAGGCGTATCCCGCCATCAATCCGAACGTGACGCGGGGACGAAACGGACGGCTAGAATCTCGCATTGGCTCGCTCTAATGCGACCCATATATAAACCTCTCCTCCAGACGATTCAAGTAACTAGAATTGAATCCAATACACTGCTACTATGCCTATTTATTCCTCGATACTTACTTGATCGTCGGAGGGTCCTAAGGTGGTTTCCCATCTCAGGACTTCCTTTGCAGGTAGCTCGGCATAAAAAACAACCAACAACCTATTGAGATCCACATCCAACTTTCAGCACAAATCTTAACCGTTCAGCTCGTTAACCGTAAGATCGACGGAGGACAACAACCGAGGAAGATTCCGACCTCTGTTACATTGAGTGCAAACCATGATCTTGGCTATGTATATATAAAAGAGCCCCACAAGATAACCCAATCATAAACCTTTTTTAAAGCACGCCTGTGCCTAGTTAATTTATAGAAAAAGGAATGTTATTAATACAGAGTTGTTCGGTAATTAAGAAAAGAGCAGTTGCAGCTGCAGCTCTAAAGTTTATCGATTCTCCCTATTAAATATGATGTCATTCCGCACCTTCCATCAGGTTCAAAGAGAGATAACCGATAGAGTCATCTTCGCTCAGCTATAATATCCACGACCACGAACACATACACACAAAAATCCCAAAGAAAAACTTAATATGTTTTGTTTGAGGATACATTAACTCTTACCTATATGCTCCACGGCCGATCGATCCTCTTAATCATAAGAATTATTGATGGGCGCACGTTAGAATCATGAAAGGTTTCTTTACCGCGCGTAGAATACTAAGCATAAAAACCTTGGCTAACTTTAACTTACTGAAGCAGGAAAAGAGTGTGAGCATGCACATGCAATGGCTTCAGTCTCATTTTGCAATAAACACTAATTACTGGATCCAAATTAACTATTAACCAAAGACATCAAGGAGTGCCAAATCTTCTGGCTATAAGAGATAAGCCAGTCCTAAACTTGATTAGTGTCCTTTTTCAAATAGTATATGATCGATATTGAAAGAATAATTGCAATCAAGCATAATTACCTACTTTATCATCTCTTCATATATATGATCAAATCACAGAAATTAAGCAACATAACCATGAGAGAGAGAGAGAGAGCGCGCCCACAACCTTTTCGATCTCTCTCTAAATTCTATTAATTCCCCTGTTTATGATTACTAGTGCGGTCCTCACTAGAGTTATACTAAATATTTGTCATTAATGCTTAATATATCCGTGTTAATGTGCGAGGGCCCGCGTTTTTCAGGATAGCCCTTAATTGCACCAATCAATACATTTTCTTTTTCTTGATAATTAAAATTAAGGTCTAGTGATCCTCAAGACCAAATTAAGTAACATTTCTTATTGACTGCGCTAACTGTTCCGTATCTAAACTAGGTGTGTGTGTGTGTATGATTGCTTTTATTAGAAAGATATATTAATTAATTTCCAACTCCTAAATGGCAAGTTTACTAATTTATTGATTAAAAGGTCTACTATAAGAACTCTGTTTACATTTCTTTATTCCAGGGAAAAAAACACACTGATGGAGGGTAGAATCTCCTTTCAGATGTTGATTCCCGTTGATCTGCTGATGGCTGCGATGAGTGGTTAAGATTGGAACTGGAGGCTGTCCGTGCCTCCGTTGAGAGGGAGGCAACGGTTGGTGCTTGGGTCGTCGTGATGATCGTTGGCCATTGGAATGAAATCGGAAGGCGAACTTTGTTTTTGTGGAATTTAGTTTCCCACAGACGGCGCCAGCTGATTAAGGGTAGAATCTCCTTCAGATATTGCTTCCCATTGATCTGCTGATGGCTGCGATGAATGGCTAAGATTGGATCTGGAGGCTGTCGCTCCTGAAGCGTGTGGATCTCAATGGGTTGAGATTGTGGTTGCCGAGTTACCTGCAAGGAAACCCCAGGATGGTTGTACCACCGAGGACCTTTCGACGATCAAGTTAGTCTAGAGATCCGAGTAGAGTAACGGCTTAGTGGAATAAAAATGGCTTACCTTGACCGTATGAAAGAGGGGTTTAAGTAGTGGTGGCAGCAGGTACAGTAGGCGCGAGAATCACGCCGGCCGTTACGCTTCCGACGTCACGTCCGCGTGATGAGCGGGCCTCCCATTAATGGCGAAACAGGCTCGTTAATGGGGGATCGTGGCGGCGTGGAACGTGGGATGTGGCCGGCGGAGATCTCGCGCATGGCGAGATTCACGGGATGGCGGTTACACCTGCAAGCGATGCAGTCGGTCGGTCGATGAGACCGAGGAAGATGACCTCAGCGGAAGAGCTCGCAAACGAGCGGGAGAGCCGAAGTATCTTGGTTATGCGGTTGCTCGGAGACGAGCTGTGAGGCCGAGGAGGCCGGTTATGAGGGGGGCTCATAGGTGAGCCAGTGTTTGCTTGGTAGGGACGAGCATAGGCATGGTCTTGTCTGGTCGCTGTAGGCCCTTTCTTGTATGCTCTGGGACACGTCATTTGCCACATGAAACGGACGAGCCTCCTCCGCCGAATGCCATCAACGTCCTCGCCGGCCGGATAGACCGACTCGCAGAGATCAGGCCGAAGTGCCTCAGAGACCTTAGCTTGCCTATGGCCTCGTCGAACATCATTTCGGATAAGGGGTTGTAAAGCCCCGGCGACGCCCTCCGGATGGAGTACATCAGTAGCTGAAGGAGGGAGGACCGCCGGGGGAGCAGTCGGCCGAAGTGATCCTCGATCTTGCCTATTACCAACTGCAACCGTGTCCTCAGTGCAGTACGGGTCATAGAGGTAGACATCTTCGAAGCTTATGATGTCTTCGATGGTGAAGGGGAAGTCCTGCATTTTTGCGTTTCAATTGTAAGGAAAAGGGTAATCAACAATCCCCTCAGTTTTATAGCCAACGACGCCTGGGAGTCCCAACGGTCGCCCGTTTCACCCGCAACGTAGACGCCACGCGGCAAGCGTCACGCCTCCCCATGTGAAACCGAAACGACGCGACTCCGGCGCTTCGCCTTCACAGCGCCCTCGCGACACGTGTTCCTATGACTGTCCCACTCCTCGGTGCTCACCTTGGGAGGGTCAGACAGAGCCTCGCCAAGAGGCAACCGAGCAGCTTAATCGCTGGGTCCTTCCTCATGGAGCTAAGCCTCAACAAGAGGCGCCGAGCAGATATCCTGCTCGGCTATCCCTGACGGGTAGCTTCCCTACCCTACGACGCCAGGGATCTAAGCCCTCAACAAGAGGAAGCCCTGCAGCTATCCTGCTCGGCTATCCCTGGCTGGAAGCTTCCCTTCCAACGCCAAGGATCTAAGCCCTCAACAAGAGGCAGCCCTGCAGCTACCCTGCTCGGCTATCCCTGGCTGGTAACTGCCTTACCCCACAACGCTAGGGATCAAAGCCCTCACCAAGAGGCAGCCCTGCAGCTACCCTTCTCGGCTATCCCCGGCTGGTAGCTTCCCTACCCCATGACGCCAGGGATCAAAGCCCTCGCCAAGAGGCACCGAGCAGCTACCCTGCTCGCCATCCTTAAGAACCCAAAAGCCCTCGCAAGAGGTAATCGCTTAGCACGATCCGTGCTCGGTTATCCCTGGCAACACACCAGAGATCAAAACCCTTGCCAAGAGGCACTGGGCGGCAACCCCGCTCGGGCATCCTCGGTAGGCCTCCTATGGCCCCTCCCGCACTAAGGATGAAAAGCCCTCGCAAGAGGCAACCGCTTAGCACTACCTGTGCTCGGTTATCCCTGGCAACACACCAGGGATCAAAGCCCTCGCCAAGAGGCACCGAGCGGCAATCTCGCTCGGGCGTCCTTAAGGATCAAAGCCCTCGCCAAGAGGCACCGAGCAGCTACCCTGCTCGGCCATCCTTAGCAGGCCTCTCACGGTCCCTCCCGCGCTAAGGATCAAAGCCCTCGCCAAGAGGCACCGAGCAGCTACCCTGCTCGGCCATCCTCAGCAGGCCTCTCACGGCCCCTCCCGCACTAAGGATCAAAGCCCTCACTAAGAGGTACCGAGCAGCTACCCTGCTCGAAACCATCCTCAGTTGTCCTGCTACGGCCCCTCCAACAACTAAGGAACATGAACTTAACAAGAGGCATCCGGTCTATCAACGTCTTAGCGATCTACATTTCGACTTCGGGGCCATGGTGATACCGTCTTCCTGCCGGTCCTCACACACTCAGCAAATAATCAGACTCAAGTCGACAAGTAATCGCTAGACGAGGAACATGCCCGACCATCAAAGCAGTACTGTGCAGATACAAGTGTTTACCAACAAAAGGAAGTGCAAGCACAAACACTACTGCAAAAACAATACATCTTTATTGAAAAATTCAAAGCTTTTACAAGAGTACTGTGGGCTCCCCAACCTTACAAAAATGCCCGAGGGCTTACAAAATACCCGACGCGACAAAGAAAAGACAAAGAGAAGACGCGGGGCTTCAGGCCCTAGGGCCGGGCGCGATGTCAACGAGCTCGATGTCCACCGCGACTGGGGATGCGTCCGTCGCAGGAGCCTTGGCGTCGCCCCTCAGCCGAGAGTCCCTTCCCCGGCAGTGCTACCGGGGGCATCCCCCTACTCGTCATCCCCGCGGGGATATTTTGCGTGGAGCTCGTCATCAGCAAACTCCGGCACCCGAGCCTTGACGGCGTCGAGATCCTCATGCCAGATGAGGGTGGTGGCCGAGGCTAGGACGGTGTAGAACTGCTCCGACTTCTGGAAGTTCTCCACCGCCTGTGCCGCCCTGAGGTCGGCCTTCTTCGTCGCCTCTACCTTAGCCCCCAACTCCTTTCGGAGGGTGCTCACTGACTTCTTCATGGTGCTGACGAGCACCTCAGAGCCCTGAAGCTTGGCCTCAGCGGCCTGGGCGGCCTCGCGGAGCCGGGCCACCTTTTGCTTCGAGGCCGCCACCTCCTGCTTCGCTGCCGCCGCGTCCTGCTTCGCTGCCGCCGCCTCCAGCTTTGCGGCCGCCGCCTCCTGCTTCCCGGCATCCACCTCGCCCTCAGGGGCAGCGACCTTCGCTATCGCCGCCTCCAGCTCCCGCTTCGAGCTCTCCCCCAGCGAGGAGAACTTGTCCACGGCTCGCATCGCCGGGGCTATCTCCTCCTGCTCCATCCGGACGACGATGGCGACATGCTGGAGGACCTGAAGAAATCAGAGGGGGATCAGAAAGGAAAAAAGGCACCAAATCTCACAAACAATGAGACGATGTACGAGTACTAACCTGCAGGGCCTCTTAGGCGATGGACGCCAGTTGTCCCTTCAGCGTCCCCCCAGCGACCCGGCCACCGGCCGACCTCTCCATGTCGTGCAGCAAGCTGTCAGTGACGGAAAGCCCCGAGGGCACTTCAAAGCAGAGCTCCTCCTCGTCCACCAAGATCGGAGAGGCCGGGGCCCGTGGAACGGTTCGGGGGAACCTCTTGAGAGACGACGGCGGAGAGCTCGTCTCCACTTCCGAAGCTCGGGCGTCTTCCCCCGAGCCCTTTTTCTACCCGGCGCCTGGCTGGGCTCCGGGGCGCGATCCGCACTCGAGCGCTGGGGCGGGACGGCTGCTGGGGAAGCAGGGACCGGTATCTGATAGGAAGAGCTGGCCCCTCAGCCTTCGACCCCTTCTTCGGCTTGCACATAACTACTCAGAGAAGGTCCGCGTCCATGGTTTCTGCACAAGACAAGATATAGTGGAATCAGCGACAAAAACAGAGTAAAAATAAGTACAAGCTCCTAACTTACCGACGAACTGGGCGGGGCTGAGCCCGGCCTAACTGAGGGCCCGCTTAGAAAGCAGCACGTCAGCCCGAGGAATAGGCTCCCATGCCGCCACTCTCGCCGCGTCGGGGTCATTGGACGGATTTCCCCGCCATCACCTATCCGTAGACCACTGGACGGGTACGGGCCAGTCCTTACCCTCTGGCGGCCCGACGAAGAAAAACTTCTTCTTCCAATCATGGATGGAAGAAGGCAGGACGACAACTCCTGACCCGGCTACGCTCCCCCGCTGCTTCCTAAAGGAAAGGTAAACCCACCTCGATTCGCCCGCGCGAGTTCCGGGGTAACTTTTGTAAATAAGGGAGGAGGCAAGGATGGACAGGCCAAAGGGGATCGCCTGCAACTTTAACCGGATCAGGAACTCAAGGAGAATCCTCCACGAGTTTGGCACTAGCTGGCCCGGGGCTAACCCAAAGTAATTTAACGCAGCTACAACATCGGGGGAGAAAGGTAGGCGCATTCTGGCTCAAAAGGTTTTCAGGTACAAGGCGATCTCTCTACCTCTCACCTGATCTGCCCTCTCTCCCTCCTCGGCCAATCTTAGCGTGTAGCCGGAGGGAATATGGAAATGAGCCCGAGAAGTAGCAAGCTCGTCCTCATATCTTACCGAGGACGACGCACCAGGGGTGTCCGCCACCACCACTCCGGGAGCCGCCCCAGACGCGCGACCCCGGGAAGAGGATCTGACCCCAACTTCCCGAAGGGCCTCCAACTCGGGGGAAGAATCGCTAGAATCTAACCCTACGACATCTACAAACTCCTCAAAACAAGACATCTAACCTGACGGGAGGAAATCCTCAAGAAGGGAGAAACGCAAGATCCAACCTAAAAGGAGAGCGCCGAGCAAATAAAACTCAGAATGGAGAAATTGGGAAGAGGGAGAAACCCCAAGTCAGGTCTCCCCTCGATTTATGCAGGCGGCGTCCTCATCCAACGGCGACAATCGACTCCTGCCAAAACAATTCGGTGCGCTCGACGACCACGATCGCTCTACCTGTCGCGAGCACATTGGCCGCATCCTATCGGACGCCAGAAGCCTGCACCACGTCACGTCAGCTAACCGGCACCCGACACGTGGCCTGTCGCTTCACCAAAGCACACGATCCGGCGCACCCTCTTTAATGCAGAAGATCTCACACTGATTCACTGACATCATCCAGAAAATACAACGGATGGCCTGGGGCACGCCCAACGATATCTTCGAAAATGGGGCTCACCTCGGGTGACCCGGCAGACCACTCTCGACCCGACCCGCCAGCTGGTCGGGACGAGAGTGGGGGGCTAATGATGATGCTCGATATCGGTGGTCTCCCAGACCATGATACGTGGCAGATGACATATCCCAGAGCATGCATGAAAGGGCCTACAGCGGCCGACCAGACCACGCCTATGCTCGTCCTACCGAGCAAACACTGGCTCACCTACTAGCCCCCCCGCATAACCGGCCTCTTCAACCTCACAGCTCGTCTCCGAGCAACCGCATAACCAAGATACCTCGGCTCTTCCGCTCGTCTGCGAGTTCTCCCACCGAGGTCATCTACCTCGGTCTCATCGACCGACCAACCGCACCGCTTGCAGGCGTAACGGCCATCCCGCAAATCTCGCCATGCGTGAGATCCCTGCCGGCCACATCCCACGTTCTACGCCACCACGATCTCCCATTAACGAGCCTGTCTCGCCATTAATAGGAGGTCCCGCTCATCATGCGGGCGTGACGTCGGGAGCGTAACGGCCGGCATGATTCTCGCGCCTACTGCACCTGCTGCCACCACTACATAAACCCCTCTTTCAGACGGTCAAGGTAGGCCATTTTTACTCCACTAAGCTGTTACTCTGCGTGGATTTCTAGACTAACTTGATCGTCAGAGGGTCCTCGGTGGTACAACCACCCCGGGACTTCCTTGCAGGTAACTCGGCAACCACAACCTCAACCCATTGAGATCCACACGCTTCTGGAGCGACAACCTCCAGATCCAATCTTAGCCATCCATCACAGCCATCAGCAGATCAACGGGAAGCAACATCTGAAGGAGATTCTACCCTCCATCACACACAGAGAGACAAAGAGTATATATGGGAATATTATGGAAAATTGAGAATAAAAAAAATTAGGCTTTATAGACCATAAGGTAAATTTTCCAATCGTGCCACAAAAATAAATTAGTTTACTGTTTAAGTTTGACAAGAAATTCTATAATTGTTTATGATGCTCACAAGTGGTATCTCCTCGATTACGACACATAGCGGATGACGTGTTCCGAAGGCTACGGAGATGGAATAAATGAGCTGCATTAGGAAGATTCCTCGGGACTTTGTCCCGAGAAACGTATCCGACCTTTCAGGAGACCTCCCTGAATACATTCTACCTTCACCTAAGAAACTACCAACAGCTCATTTCCGAGCTTTCTCAGTCTCCTTGCTCGTCTCCGATCCGTCTGACGTGCCAAGCTTCTTCGGCCTCCTGGCTCGTCTCCGAGCCCCTGACGTGCCAAGCTTCATCCGCCTCCCCCAATCAACCAAGAGCGCGGATCCCGTGCGTCCCGTAACGGCTCCGCGTATATCGCCAGGGCAAGATATCCGCCTCTACACGATCCGCGTCTCACGCTAGCGAATCCCCCCATTAATAGGCCATCCCGCCATTCAAGGCGAGGGTAACCCTGGGGCGTGACTGACGGCGATGATTTCGCACCCGCTCGCTCCACGCGATCCCTATATAAACCCCTTTCTCAGACGACTTGGTTAACTCGAATTTATTTCAATACACCGCTAATTTGCACCTATACCTCGGCTCTAACTTGATCGTCGGAGGGTCCTACATTGGTCACCCACCCCGAGGCTTCTTTGCAAGTAGTTCGGCATCCAACACCAACCCATTGAGATCCACACTCAACAACTCTCAAAAATAAATCTCAGCCGTCAAAGACCGCCATCATAGGATCGACGGAGGACAACATCTGAAGGAGATTCAAAGCTCCATCAGTTGGCGCCGTCTGTGGGGAACGAAAGACTTGTTTTTTTGTTCCGCTATAAAAGTTGATCTTCCGCCCTCGACCCGATAGCGAGCGACAACCGCAACGGTCCAAATACGAGCCGCCACAACAGAGGTGGGGGTGACTCGTCTCCTCCTCCTAATGACATCCACGCCTTGTCCGTCCAGATAGACAGGCTCACATCGCTGGTGGATGCCCTCGTCCGCGTTCAAGCAGCGAGCCCTATCCACCAGACCGCGGCTCCCCCTTCCCGGGATAAAAACGTCCGCCAAAGGACGGACGAGCACACTCGAGCCCTCGATCTCCCTCACCCTCATCACAACGTCACCGAGAGCCAGCAGGCCGATTACGGCCACCTTAACCCGCACGCGGCGATTGATTCCATGACCCGCTGGACGCCGGACAGCTCTACGCCATGGTCCCATGGAAGACCGGGCTGTCACTTCGATTCCCGTCGTGCGTTCTCTCCCTCTGAGGATGTATCGGTTAGCTCGCCTACTTCCAGGCACGACTGACGCCCCCACTCTCGGTGGGACCGCGCGAACGACGAGCGCAAAAACTACTCGAGAAGGGGCTTGCCCGAGGATTTAAGGCACTTGATAGAGCGAAATTGAAACCGCACCATCGCATAGACCCAAAGCGGGGGTAGCCACCACTCCGACTATGCAGAATCCTTGGGGTACCACCACCGGCTTGAAGCCCTCGAAAAGAAGATCGAAGGCATACGAAGGGATAGCCACATGTCCGGCGAATGGGCCAGGTACTCCGCCGACTCACTAACGAAGCCCTTCATAGAGAAGCTTCTGGTCGAGCACGTCTCATCCAGGAACAAGCCACCAAAAGTGGCCCTTTTTGACGGGAAATCCGACTTGAAGGACTATCTAGACGTTTTTACGGCGGGCATGAGCTTCCAGGATAACTCCGATGCGGCTCATTGCGAGCTTTCCCCACCACGCTCATCTAGGCTAGCCGAGACTGGTTCGAAAGACTTACGCCATGCTCCATCTCGACCTTCGATGAGCTGGACACCCAATTCCCCGGTCACTTCGTCGGGAATCGATGACAGAAAAGGACGGTCGACTACCTATTCACCATCAAGAGCGGAGACAAAGAATCCTTCAAAGGGTATGTCACTCGTTTCTACAACGCTCTCCTGGAGGTCCCCTAGCACCGCGATGAAACAGTCATCACCGCGCTGAGGTCGGATCTTAGGCACAAAGAGTGGCTCCTCTCTTTTGCATTAGTGATTGATCGTGAAAAAGTGTTTGTAGAATAACTGCAATCAATAATGGTGTCGCTTGTAGCTAGCCGAGATGAGTACGGGTTGTCCGCAGGGATGCGTGGAAATTTTAATCTTACTTTAGACGAGTTGAATAAAATAAAAGAAGAAAGGAGAATAGTTTATTTAAGATCTAAATTAATTACGGATGTAGATTTTATATAAAAGGGCTTGTAGGGTTCGTTAGGATTTAGTAGTCATGGATGACTAATAAAGATGACTTCTTTTATCTATTGATAGATTTAAAACTAAATTGATAGAGATGAATGAGAATTAGGGTTCTTGAAAGAAACTAGGGTTTCCCCACTATTGACCCTTGTCCCTTCATTGATCTCTATTCATGTCTAGCCCTTAACAAAAAAATTGTTAATCTGATCTCAAATCGTGGTCGAGACTAGCAATAGATTGGTAGCGCACCCGATAAGGATGTTAACGATTCTTTTGTTAAGGTTTATAAACTTCATAAGACTTAAAAGAAGTTAAAATATTTTCTCATCCATTATTCTACCATAATCCTACGAACCCTAACAAGCGGAGAATTACTCGCGCATAATTTAGAAGAAGAAGAAAGGATAGTTAAAGAAATCATAATGCAGAAAAATACAGAAAATAAATAATTAGACAAAATAATTAACATAGATTCTCGATCTATGTTAACCACAGATGTAGAATATATATATATATAAAGAAGAGGCTTGTAGGGTTCGTTAGGATTTAGTAGTCATAGAAGACTAATAAAGATGACTCCTTTTATCTTTTGAGAGATTTAAAAGATCGATAGTGATGCATGTAGATTGGTTTTTGGAGGGAATATGGTTCCCACTCTTAACCCTTACCTTTACATGGATCTCCATTCATGTCTAGCCTTTAACAAAATAATTGTTAATCTAATCTCAAATCGCGGTCGAGACTAGCAATAAATTGGTAGCGCGCCCGATAAGGATGTTAACGATTCTTTTGCTAAGGTTTATAAACTTCATAAGACTTAAAAGAAGTTAAAATATTTTCTCATCCATTGTTCTATCCTAATCCTACGAACCCTATCAAGCGGAGAATTACTCGCGCATGATGGAGATAGAAGAACGGATAGAGATGAAATTCATAATGTAACTAAATAATTAAACTAATTAAACTAAAGATCTACTTTTATTAATCAACTTCATAAGTACAAACTTCAAGTTTAGATTACAAGAGGAAGAACTTGCTCTCGATCTCGGCCCCGTAGTAAGTAGATGCTCCGTCGATTTTCACGTCACCCTATCACGTTGAATCGTGGACCTGTCGTGGATCTCTTGTTCTTTGACGGTGATTTTCTTTGTCTAAAGGTGATGAATTCTAACTTTAGCCCTCGGTCTTTTATATAGCCCTCAAAAAAGAAAACCTAGTTATCTAATATGGTGATTTTCTAATATGGTGATTTTCCATCTATGGTGACTTCCTAATATGGCGATTTTCCATATATGGTGATTTTCTAATATGGTGATTTTCCATATATAGTGATTTCCTAATATGGTGATTTTCCATGCCTGGATTCTTCAAATATTTACCGAGTCTCTACCAGTATAGATTTTACGATTTTGGCAGATTTTTTATCCTGACATCTTGAAAATCTTGATCTCCTGACCTGAGCTAGAACTGCACAATATCTCAAATTATAATGTCGGTAGAATTTGCTTTTATTGAGATATTATCCTAACCATTTTATATGATATTATATTTTAAGAATATTGATTAAAGATATTTGATATGATATGCAAAATATTATATGCATATATTTTTCTTCATAATATTAATTATAATATATAAACATATGACTAGAGATATTTTACAGATAAACCCTCATATGTTTCATATTTATAATAAACACCTTTAAATATTTATCAAGAGTAAGAAAAATGTCATATCAAATGTGCAATATTTTTGACTGAACAATTAGCGCACCTAATATCATGGCCGAAGTAAAAGCCTGGACCGAGCGAGAGATCCAACTCGAGTCGGAGGTGAACTCAAATCTGCCCAGAGGTGACCAAGCCGACCAAGAGAAGCGGGGAAGAGAAGAGAAAAGGAGAGTCGACCGACCAAAACCTTACTCCCCGAAGTTCCAAAAGTACACTCCTCTTAATATCTTTCAGACCGAGCTGGTGGAGGAGGCTAAGGGCGAGAAGTTCTTCAAGCTCCCGCCAGTTACCGAAAGGGCGGGCAAGCATCTCCGAGGCGCGTACTGTGCCTTCCACAGGTCGCAGGGCTACCCGACCGAAAACTGCAAATAACTCCATAACTACATCGAGGAGTTGATCCGCTCCGGCCACCTGGCAGAGTACTTGCGGGACAAGCGGCAGGCAGAACGGGAGCAAGAGAACCAGCCCCCTCCCAGGGAGTTAATGATCGGGCAAATCATGGTCATTACCTTGGATCCTGCTCGAGAAGCTGGCGGAAACCACCGCCTCCTCCCGGTCGAGGGTGTAGGCGATCCACCCCAGAAGAAGTGTAGGAAGGACAAGCCCATCATCTTCACCGAAGAAGACCTCCACGGTATATCTCTGCCTCACAACGACCCTCTCATGATAGCGGCCCGGGTCCACCGTTACGAAGTACAGAGAACATTGGTCGAATCCAGGAGCTCGGCAGACATCCTCTTCTAGGACTGTTTCCAGCGTATGGGGCTAGGACCATCCGACCTATAGCCGACCTCCCACGTCCTCTCTGGGTTTACCAACCATTCCATCCCGGCCGAAAGAGTGGTCACCCTCCTCCTCAGCATTGGAGAAGCCGGCCATACGAGGACCATATTGGTGAAATTCATCGTCGCTAAGGTCCCTTCATCCTACAACATCCTCCTGGGTCGTCCAACCTTAAACGCCCTCCGGGCTCAAATCTCGACTTATCACCTCAAGATCAAATTTCCTTTGGATCAAGGGGTATAGGCCGGGCCTACGTGAACCAGCAAATCGCTAAGTTTTGTCTCGCCTCCACGTCACTCGCTGGAGTGTCGGACGACGATTTTGAAGATGCATGTGATCTCCAGGGGTCTTTAGATACGCGTGAGGACCAAAAGGAAGTCCGAGGATCCCCGGTGGAAGCACTGATGGAAGTCCCCCTCGTCGAAGGGGTCAACGGTCGGACCGTACAAATTGGCTCTCTCTTAACAGGGGACCACCGCGAGGACCTGATATGGTTCTTCCGAGATAACTCGGACGTGTTCACTTGGACCACCGCGGATATGCCCGGGATCAACCCCAAAGTGATCTCCCACAAGCTCGAGGTCAATCCAAAAGTAAAGCCCGTCCGACAAAAGAAGTGAAGATTTGTGCCGGCCAAGCAAAAGACGATAGAAGATGAAGTGGACCAATTGCTCGCAGCCAACTTTATCAGAAACCTGGACTACTCAAATTGGCTGGTGAACGTGGTCATGGTCAAAAAGGCGAATAGGAAATGGCGCATATGCGTCGACTTCACGGATTTGAACAAGGCCTGCCCCAAAGACAATTATCCCCTCCATCGGATAGACTAGCTAGTGTACAGTTCAGCCGGACATGAATTACTTAGCTTCATGGATGCGTTCCCCAGTTACAATCAGATCGTGATCAACCCGGTAGACGAAAAACTTACCGCGTTCACCACGGATCGGAGGGTATACCGCCACAAAGTGATGCCCTTCGGTTTCAAGAATGCTGGGGCAACGTATCAGCGTCTGGTCAACAAACTGTTCAAACCACGGATCGGGATGAACATGGAAGTCTACATCGACGAAATGCTTATAAAATCCACCTTGTCGGCCGGGCATACTAAAGACCTCGGCGAGACATTCGACATCCTGCGCAAGTACAAAATGAAGCTGAATCCGGCTAAGTGCGCGTTCGAGGTCACCAGTGGGAAGTTCCTCGGGTTCATGGTCACTCACCGAGGAATCGAAGCGAACCCAGAAAAGATCAGCGCCATTCTCAACATGGCAACCCCCAAGAGCAATGTTGAGATTATGAGGCTCACAGGGAGAGTGGCTGCACTGAGTCACTTTATGTCCAGATCCAGAGAAAAATGCCTCCCGTTCTTCAAGGCCTTAAGAAAAATTCCTAAGTTTGAAAGGTTAGAGGAGTGTCAGAACGCCATCGAATTACTCAAGGCGTACCTAGCAACTCCACCACTACTCACCCGACCAGTCGAGGACGACGAGCTATTACTATACCTTGCGGTCTCCGATCAAGCTGCAAGTTTGGTGCTCGTCAGGGAATCTGAAGGTATACAGAAACCGGTCTACTACGTGAACCATGTCTTCAAGGACGTGGAAACAAGATACCCGGCCATAGAAAAGATAGTCTTGTCACTTTTCGTCGCCTCAAGAAAACTACGACACTATTTCCAGGCGCACACAATCCCTGTCCTCACTGAGCGACTTATAGGTGCTATCCTTACTTCCTCTAAATCGTCGGGTCATCCGGAAAAATGGAAGTGGGAATTATCCCAGTTCGACATTAAGTACCGTCCCAGGCAAGCTATCAAAGCGCAAGTCCTAGAAGATTTATTTGTCAAATGCACCATCCTGATTAAGGAAGGAGCGCCGATGCGGAGCCTCGAGCTACGTCCCTCGGTCGAGGAAGTGCTTGACCCCATCCCAGATTGGGTGCTCTACGTGTACGGATCCTCTACCGAGAAAGGGAGCGGGGCTGGCCTAATCATCCACGGCCCGGACGAAGCAGAAATGGAATACTCCTTAAAGCTCGGGTTCAGAGCATCGAATAACGCCGCGGAATACGATGCCTTGTTGGCAGGACTGCGAATCGCCTTGAGGGTAGGACTGAAGACCATCAGAATTCACAGCGACTCCACATTGGTCTTCGGCGAAGTAACCGGGCGCTTCGAAGCCCGGGAACCGCTCATGATAAAGTACCTAGCCGAGGTAAAAAGGCTTTGGAAATTTTTTGACAAAGTCCAAGTGGAACATATCCCCAGGAACTTGAACACCCAGGCCGACACTTTGAGCAAATTCGCTTCCTCCCACTCGGCCACCCATAAAAGAAACATTCTCTTCGAAGTCTTGCCACGACCCAGTATGGAAGAAGGAGAGGTAACGCTCCAGATCTACGCAACCCAAGAAGAAGGCCAAGATTGGAGGAAACCTCTCGTGGAGTTCTTGAAAGATGGTGTACTCCCTAAAGACCGAAAAGAAGCTCGCCGGCTATGGGCCAAAGCACGTCATTTCGTCGGGAGCAACGGAAACCTATACAAGAAGTCGTACACTCAGCCTCTGCTCCGATGCATCGACCCTCACGAGGCTGACTACGTTCTACGAGAAATTCATGAAGGGGTCGGAGAAGCACATTAAGGAGCCCGCACCTTAGTCTAGAAGACGCTGCTTCAGGGGTACTATTGGCCGAAGTTACACCAGGACGCTGAGAAGCTGGTCAGAAGATGCAAGAACTGTCAAATCTTCGGCAACATACCTCGTCTTCCCGCCACCGAACTGACGCCACTCAGCTCCCCCTGGCCATTTGCACAATGGGAGATGGACATGGTCGGCCAACTCCCTGCCGGCATGGGCGGGCATAGGTTTATCCTCGTCGCTGTGGACTACTTCACAAAATGGATAAAGGCAGTACCCATCAGAAAACTGGATGCCACCACTACGATAAATTTCCTGCAGAACAACATAATCTCCCGATTCGGGATCCCAAGGTGTATAGTTACCGATCACGGGACCAACTTTGAAAATGATAAGGTTAGAGAGTTCTGTAATGACTACCACATACTAATGAAGTTTGCCGAAGTCGCACATCCTCAATGCAACGGGCAGGCCGAGGTAGCGAACCGAGGCGTCATCCGAGGTCTCAGAGCCCGCTTGGAAGGAAGGCAGGACGACTGGATCGAAGAACTGCCACGAGTGCTATGGGCACTACGAACATCGAAGAAGACACCTACGGGAGAAACCCCCTTCAGCCTCTACTATAGCACCGAGGCAATGGTCCCCGCAGAGATCGGACTTCCCAGTTACAGGGTCGAACACTTCGATGACGAAGCCAACACCTCTGCACTCCGAAGCAACTTGGACACCTTACTAGAGAAGCGTGACCGAGCGCAAATCAGAGCAGCCGCCTATCAACAACAAACCGCTCGCTGCTACAATGCCCGATTTAAACATCGGACCTTCAAGACAGGAGATTTGGTCTTATGAAGAAACGAGTTCGTGGACCAAGGGAGACTACATAAATTCTCCCCGAAGTGAGACGGACCATTCCTCGTCACAGAGGTTTTTCCCGGTGGGGTCTACCGCCTGCAAGATGCCAGGGGGCATAACTTTCCCCAGCCTTACAATGCTGAAAAGCTCAAGTTGTATAAGTAAAAAAAATTGTATCCTCTTTTGAAATAATATAATTCCTATTGGTGTTTAGTTAAGTCCATAGAATGCATGAAGAAAAAAGAAAAAAAGAGATAACACACTACTGCCAAAAACATGATTTATTTATGAAGGGGTATTATGGGCTCCCGAGCCTTACAATAATTACAACAGAGGGGGGCGAAGATCAAGAAAGCACTGTTGATGGTACTCAGAGGAAATCTCCTCCAGCCGAGCCCGAGCTTCCTCAGCCCGCTCCCTGACGGTGCCCGCGGACCCTAGAGGCCACAGAAGCGCCGGGGACCCCATCCACCGGACAAGAGGCAACGATCAGCCTTTTCTGGAAACACTCCAGAAGAAGACCTACTGATCGTTCCTGCCTGCTCTTTGAGATCGGGCCAAGGTGGTAGAGCGTGTGCACCTTTTCAAGCGCCTCGTCCCTCAGCTGCGGAGACAGGACGTTGTACAGACCCGGGGACATCTTCTAGATCGTGTAAATGAGCACTTAGAGGAGAGCAGGTCGCCGGGGAAGTAGGTGTCCAAAGTGGCCCTCCACGCGGTCTATCACCGCCTCGTATGTCTGCTTAGAGAGAACGAGGCTATAAAGGTACACGTCGTCTCGAGAGATGATCTCCTCGATGGTAAAAATACGCACGGCCATCTTTAGAGACACTATGCTAGAAAGAAACCAACATGCCTTCGCTATTTATAGCTTCAACAAAAATCTTCCAACGGCCGAAATTTCCTCGCGCAGCGACGTGAATCACGGGATGTCTCAATTTTCCGATATAGAACTGCCATGTGTCGACCATGCCGATCTTCACGAGTGGCTATGCGGTCCACAAAAGGTTGAACGATGCCCTCACTCCCGCCAATGCAGACCACGGAAGGTTGAACGACAACCCACAAAGGCGCAAAGGAGTCTAGAAAGCCCTCCTCGCGAGGCGACCGAGTAGCTTCTTGCTCGGTCCATCCTCAGCGATTAGCTTCCAGCCTAACTACGCTGTGGATCGAAAGCCCTCCTCACGAGGCCACCGAGTAGCTTCCTTCTCGGTCCATCCTCAGTGGGTAGCTTCCTGCCTAGCAACGCTGTGGATCAAAAGCCTCCTCATGAGGCCACCGAGCAGCTTCCTGCTCGGTCTATCCGCAGCGGGTAACTTCTTGCCCAACTTATGCTGTGAATTAAAAGCCTTCCTCACGAGGACATCGAGCGGCTTCCTGCTCGGTCCATCCGCAGCGGGTAGCTTCCTGCCCAACTTATGCTGTGGATCGTAATCCCTCTTCATGAGGCCACCGAGTAGCTTCCTGCTCGGTCCATCCGCAGTGGGTAGCTTCCTGCCCAACTTACGCTGTGGATCGTAAGGCCTCTTCACGAGGCGGCCGATGAGCTTCCTGCTCGGTCCATCCTCAGCGGGCAGCTTCCTGCCCAACTTACGCTGTGGATCAAAAGCCCTCTTCATGAAGCTACCTAGTAGCTTCCTGCTCGGTCCATCTACAGCGAGTAGCTTCCAGCCCAACTTACGCTGTGGATCAAAAGCCCTCCTCATGAGGCGGCCGAGCAGCTTCCTGCTTGGTCCGTCTGCAATGGATAGCTTCCTGCCCAACAACGTTATGGATCAAAGCTCTCACCATGAGACAACTGAGTAAAAACGAAGATACCGACCTTCCTACGCTTGGCCATCGACGCGCGATAGCCACCTCAACTCCGGGGAAATGGATGATACCGACCTTCCGACACTTGGCAATTGTTCAACTCTACTCAATGAACAGTCGACAAGTGCGGGAAGGGTATACCTATGAGCTAATAAGTACTTGCAAGATGTAAAGACCTATGAGCTAAAAGTACTTGAAGAATGAAGGTTCGAACAAAAGTATACGAGCTGTAAGCATTTGCACAGTGAGCAGACATTTGGACAAAGAAGGAAAATGTGAACTTTATTCATGATCCAAAATAAATACAAGATATTCTGGGCTCCTCGGCCTTACAAAAATGCCCGGAGGCTTACAAAATTTTGAAAAAGAAAAAATCCCAAGGGAGGAAAGCTCAGGCCGTCCGCTCGGGAAGGAACTCGCCCTGCTCGACGCCAGCGTCGGGAAGCCTCACCCCCGGCGGCCGCCCCGGCAACTTCCCCCTACAGCACCTCCTCGGCCAGGGGGTATTTAGCGCGGAGCTCACTGATATCGAACTCCGACGCAGACTCCTTGACGGCGTTGAGGGCGTTGTGCTATACGACGGCTGCGGATTCGACGAGATCGGCGTAGAACCGGTTCGTCGCCTCGTACGCCTCCATGGCCTTCGCCGCCCGGAACTCGGCGAGCTTCACCGCGTCCAAAGCCACCCGGACATCCCTCTTGAGGGTGTCCCTCAACTTCTTCATCGAGTGATAGAAGACGTTCATCTCCTCCAACTTGGCTTGAATAGCCCGGTTGGACTCATCCATAAGCCGATGAGACTCCTTGAGCTTGGAGTTCGTCTGCTCCTCAGCGACCAGACGAGTTTCGAGGAGAGCGGCCTTCTCCTCCACTTATCGCGGTTGGAGGCGGAGTTCTTCCTCCAGCTTGGAGGACTCGCCCGCCTTTTTCAGGGCTGGGGTTACCTTCTCGGACTCCAAGGTGATGAGGAATGCCCAGTGGTGGAGGACCTGAGGAAAGCAACAAACGGGTTAGAAAGCTCAAACCGAGGAAATAAGACTTAGAATAATTTCTGAGAAAAGAAAAGAACCCACCTGAACCGCCTCCTGGGCTATGGCGGCCACCTGGGCCTTCATGGTCCCCCGAGGTATTTTAACCCCGGCCGCCTGCTCCATGTCAGAAAGCAGGCTGTCAGCGACTGAGAGCCCCGAGGGCACCTCAATGAAGAATTCACCCTCCTGCACTGTGGTCCCGGAAGAAGGTGGCCGGGAGACCGTCCTCTTCTGCCTCTTGAGGGGGACCTCAGCGGGCTCAGCCTCTCCCTCCTCTTCCTCTCACGTCCGGGGCGCCGGGTCCCACGAGTGCGTATGGCTCCCCCCGCGGTGTTCTTCTGGAGCTTGGAGAGCGGCAAAGGGCTTAGATGGTGGAGTTGGCCTCGAGGCCGAACTCGGACCAGGTCGGTACCGCCGAAAGACGCGACCGGGACGTTAGGACGTCTGGCCTGAATTTTGGGGGCAGATGCTATTTGGTTTTATCCGTCCACCTCTCCGAAGATTCCAAGCTGATTTATGGCACCGTGTTTCGGAGGCCTGGACGGATGCGGCCGTTGTAGTAGACTTCGTCAGATTCCCCCTCGTTGTGAGAGGTTTTTGGTTGTGCGGACGCTCTTCCCTGCAAGCGTAAGCCCGTGCAGTTAATTACGTTACGCATCGCGGTAACCACTTTCTCCTGCTCCAGAAGGTCACTTCATGTCGTGTGTGTTTGTTTTATTTTTGGTTGCCCGTGGATTGTATACGGAAACTAATTTGCGTTATCGCCCGTAGGGCGTGGATTGGTCTAAATCCGTATATTCTTAGATTTGGGTTTGGGTTGATTTAAGAATCGTTAACCTTGTTTGAGATAAAGATCAACTTAAATATTTGTTAAGGATACGTTAATCCGATATTGGACTAAGATCTACTTAACAGGGGTTAGGGATCATTTTTGATCCAACGAAAGAGCATTTGGGCTCTATTGTTTTAGTTACGGTCCATAGCTAGTTTAAGGACATTACGGTCCATGGCTAGTTTAAGAACATTACGGTCCATGGGCTATGCTCATGGGTTTTAGAGTGCATCCAAGAGCTGTTGGTTGTCGGGACCCTCCACCTCCCTGATATCGTTGAAGAATTACAACGACATATATCAGAGGTGTGGAGAGATGTACCCTTCAACCAATGTCGGTTGAGAGATCTGTAGTTGGGTTTGGGGCTAAGACCAATTTAGAAAAATTGTGAGCACATGGGCTCGGTTGATCTGAATTAGGGAGTTTTGGTCAACTTGAACTTAGTCCACTCAGTTTTGAATAAAGTGTTAAACACTTGTTTGGGCTCGGTCCTTTTTATGTGCAACAATGCTGAGCATTGATATGGGCTCTGACGTTCACCATATTTCTTTGTTTTTTATGGAGTGTTAAACACTCTTTATGGCGCTGGGCTCTTTTTGCAGAGCGCTTTATGTCAAATAGCGTCGACGTGAGGCGCTTGGCGCTGAGCGTCGACCATTGAGTGCAGAGCACTCTTTATTTTATTAGCGCCCACGTAAGGGGCACGTGGGGCGCTTGGCGCTGGGCGCCAACCACTGAGTGTTGGCACTCTTTATTTTAGCAGCGCCCACGTGAGGGGAATGTGGAGCGCTTGGCGCTGGGCGCCAACCGATGAGTGCTAGCCACTCCTTATTTTAGCAGCGCCCACGTGAGGGGCACGTGAGGCGCTCGACGATATTTCCTTCTTTGTGTATTTTTCTGAAGAGTTCAATTCTTTGTTCTCCCCTGGATCTTCAATCCCCAAGAACAAATTCATCCCTACGAGAATTAATTTCTCATTTGTGGGAGACTTGTCTCATGGATCTCAGATCTAGAGAAAGAACTATATTCTTTTATAAAGGTTAAACCCTTGGGTATGCAGATGAGATATTATGATCTCTGTTTACCTTGAAGAAAGTTCTTCTTCTTTCTCTCTTTAAAGCTCTTTTTGCTTGCTCTTCTTTTTGAACTTTAAGTTTTGGGGGGGGGTCCTCCTTCTAAGACTTGAAGTCTTGGGGCCTTTATATAGTAGAGGCAGATTTGTTGATTCAGTTAAGGAAATCTCTCATTGAGAGATTTCTTAATTGATTTGGGGATTTTATCCACCGATAGATCTTTGATCCAAGGACTTCTATTTTACAGAAGATATTCTTCTTATTTTTAACAAGATTGGGAAAATATTTTCCATACAGAGCTTATTCTGTAATTTGGTGATTTTTTTAATCACCATTGGATCCTTAATCCAACGGCAATCCTTCTTGTTTAGAAAGATTGGGGAAAATATTTTCCCCTACAGAGCTTATTCTGTAGCTTGGTGATTTTTAATCACCAGTGGATCTTTGATCCAACGGTGCTCTGTTTTACAGAGCATAATCTTTCTTGTTTAGAAAAATTTGAGGAGTATTTTCTCAATCAGAATTTAATTCTGCGTTTTGATAATTTATCATCTCCATTGGATCTTTGATCCAACGGCAGAGAACTTTTAGTTCTGGCGCCAGCGCCCTCGTGTGGGGCACGTGAGGCGCTGGCGCTCTCGTGCAAGGCACGTGAGGCACCGCCTCAGAGTTTTTAACTCTTAGCGATGGCGCCCTCGTGCAATGCACGTGAGGCGCTGCCTCTTTTCAAATTTTGAATAAAGCTTTGCTCTTTTATTGGGGGGAAACAAATGCCCCCTCCACCATTGCGCTCACGTGGCTTATATGTGAGTGCAGCGGTGGCTGCTTTTCCACCGTTGGATCATCTTGGAAGTTGGATCGTCTTCCCATGCCTATAAGTAGGGCCTTTGGTCCTTGAGATGACTGGTTTCCATCTTCCATTTTTCTTCTTTCTGAGAATTCAATTCTCTTTCCAGAGCTCAGATCTCTGCCCAAGGAAACTCTTTTAGAGTTATAACTTTGCCTAAATTTTTTGGTAAAGATCATAATCGAACCCATTAAACAGATCTTTGCTTTTCTTAGATCACCGATATTTTAAGATGTATTTTAGGGTTTCTTTAAACCGTTAATTAGAACAGAGCTTTGCTCTTCTTAGATCATAGATCTAAAGAAATCTTTTTTAGGGTTTCTTAACCCGTTAATGAAGAACTCTTAGAGTTTCTAGGATCTCTACTTCAGATCTTTAAAAATCTTGGGGTTTTTTCAGAGCATGGCTCTATGGAAATTTTTGGGGAATTTTATTTCTTTCTTAATTGATAGATGTAAATTCTGTCTACAGAGCACTGCTCTTGAAGGAGTTCAACTCCTTGGCCCGATGAGGCTTCTCATTAAATGAGGAGCCTCTTAGGATTCCATCCTTAACGAGTAACTACCCCATCAATGATGGACCATCGCTATTGTTTTTTATTTTAAACACTAAGAATCTTGATATTTAATTGCTAGTCTTTTACTAAATTTTCTTTCCAGATACTATGGCTGCTTATCTGTATGATCTTGACGAGATTATCTCTTATGAAGACATTCGTGTCCAAGGCCGCTGTCAAAACCAGGAATTTACGAATGCTCAATGCGCTGAGGTTATTCGTCGCTTCGATGAATACAACGGTCGACTACTCCCCCGTCTTTCCACTTTATTGAAGATCATCGTGGGCGCGATTTGGGAAGCCCTTCCTGGATTTTACGAAGCCATGTCGCTTGAGGCGCTTGATGATGCCGAAGACAAGGTGCACTCAATATATCTGATGGGCTTGATCTCGAAGAGACGGCGAGATAATCTTGTCGATATTTTGCATCAAGTCTTCCAACAGACGACGATAATCTCTGCCTACCAGAGAATAGACGATATTAGTGAGAATCCCGACGCTTGCATTCATGAAAAAATGCATCAGAAAATGGTCAGAGAAGCCAGAAGTATTTTACTCGGCCTTGCTTCGGAATTCCTTAATCCATGTCCGGGATTTAGTGTTTTACCATTGTAAACATTTTTTTATGATATTTTGTTTTGTTGCCACAGCTGATGTATAAATTTTCCTCAAGTATGAATGGCAAAATTTCCCTTTCTATTATATCACTGCTCATAGGTGCCTGATATGAAGTAGTAGTTACTCGTATATAGAATGTCGGGGCTCCCGTGCTATTCGTGCAAGGCCCGTGAGGCACCGCCTTAGAGTTTTTAACTCTCGGCGCTGGCGCCCTCGTGCAAGGCACGTGAAGTGCTGCCTAAGAGTTTTTAACTCTCGGCGCTGGCGCTCTCGTGCAAGGCACGTGAAGTGCTGCCTAAGAGTTTTTAACTCTCGGCGCTGGCGCCCTCGCGCAAGGCACGTGAGGCGCTGCCTCACCATCGAAGGGGTCTTTTCACCTTCTTTCTCTATTTCCTATGGGCCAACTATCTTGTTCCCCATGTCCTTTTTTCCGGCCTTGGAAATAGTTCCACCGTGCACCGAATTTTCCGTGCGTTGATTTGAACGTTTCTCTTTATAACCCGAAGCTATGTCTTCCTTCTTCTCTTCAAAGAGAAACCCGTTTTCTATTAACAGAACTCAAACAAACCAAAAGCTATGGTCTGCGATCGTCCTCACACTTATCGGCGACCATGGGAGATGCCCATCAAGGAAACGATTCCTCGCTTTGCTGCGCGGCTAGTAGATCCCCTTCTCACCGACGCTCAATGTGACTTGGTGATATATGAGCTCCTGACTCGTAAAAGCTCTTCTCTTCCTATGGGCTCCATTTGGCTCCGGATGATCTTTCTATCCGTTCTTGTCGACATCCCCCTGTTCCCGCCAAAAATTTCTGTGCAAAAGAGCCCAAGATATCAAATGGCAGCGATACGCTTAAGAAAATGTGAACCAGTATTTTCCGGGCTGTATTTTGACAAACTCCCGAATGAGAAACAGCTACATTCTGATGGTACCGAAGGCGTCTCGAAAAAACCTTCGATTTTATATACTATGAGTCTCATAATTCATCCGGGATCAAAAGTTATGAGCAAATGTGCTACGCACGTCTAATCTAAGGAAGAAAATGCGAACCAGTATTTTCCAGGCTGTATTTGACAAACTCCCGAATAAGAAATAGCTAAACTCTGATGGTATTGAAAGCGTCTCGAAAAATCCTTCGATTTGATATATTATGAGCCTCATAATTCATCCGAGATCAAAAGTTATGAGCAAATGTGCTACGCACATGTAATCTAAAGTAATACTCTACTACATGGGGGATGCATTTTTAGTGCCAGAGAGATCTCTTCTCTACCACTCCCATATAAATAAGAGGGGTACCACTTAGAAAAGGTAGAGAATTCAATTCTCTAAGGAGCTTAGTTCTCCAGCTTAGGGCCATAGCTGCCCTCCATAATGCGCATATGCGCAAACACCATGTGCGCCACGTACAATGTACGTGCGCCCACCACATGCGCGCCACGTGCAACGCACGTGAGCCAAACATGTGCAACGCACGTGGAAGAATTTAATTCTCAAAGGAGCTTAGTTCTCCATGTTAGGGCTTTAGCTGCCCTTCCATAATGCGCATATGCGCAAGCGTCATGTGCGCCACGTGCAATGCATGTGCGCCCGCCACATGCGCACCACATGCAACGCACGTGAGCCAAACATGTGCAACGCATGTATGAGAATTTAATTCTCAAAGGAGCTTAGTTCTCCATAGGAGCTTAGTTCTCCAAGTTATAGCCTTAGCTGCCCCCCATGATGTGCAAGCGCCACGTGCGACGTACGTGCGCCCGTCACGCGCGATGTACGTACTTCCAACACGTGCGACGCACGTGCGCGAACGCAAAGAGGCATTTTTCAGTAGTTAGAAGTTTAAGCTTCAAAATATTCTTCCTCCTGATAAGTGGGATATGGTTCAAAGGGTACATCCCTCCACACCTTCGATATATGGCGCTGTAATCCCTCAGCATCGTCGGGGAGGTGGTGGGTCCCAATGACCAATGATCTCTCTTTCTAAATAAAAGAGGGATCCCGATAAACTCCAAGTTCAAAAAGGGGGGAGATACATACACAGACAGAGGGAGAGGGGAAGAAAAATAGAGAGAGAATTTAATTCTCTAAAGAAGAGAAACCCCTCCCAAAAGCTCCCACAAAAAGAGAATTTAATTCTCAAACCAAGAGTTTAACTCTTCTAAAAGAACTTAGTTCTTTCTCTGGTTGAAGATCTACAGAAGCAGATCTCCCCACAAGTTGAGAATTTAATTCTCATCGGGGAGATTTGTTATGCAGATTCAAAACCTAGGGAAAAGAACTGAATTCAAAAGAGTTTAACTCTTACAAAACACATGGGAATTTAATTCCTCTAAAACTAGGGTTTAACCCTTTAAAAAGAAAGAACAAAAGGAGAACTTGATCCTTCGGAACCATAGAAGAACAGCCTGATGACTCATTAGCATTCAAACCTACATAAAAGCTCACGTGATCCCACGTGAACACCTTTGAGGAACAAAGAGGGAAAGAATGAGATCTAGTCACGTGATCCCACGTGAACACCTTTGAAGAACAAAGAGGGAAAGAATGAGATCTAGTCACGTGACCCCACGTGACCCCTGAGAAGTGTTCAGCACTTATAAAAGAGAAAAGGGAATAAACCCTATTTTTTGGGGCGCCTCACATGATCCCACGTGACCCCCAAGCAGTGCTTAACTTTTATAAAGCAGAAAAGGAATAAATCAAAGGGCAGTTTCCATTCTTGGGGCGCCTCACGTGATCCCACGTGATCCAATAGTGCTCAGCACTCAGAAAAGAAACAAGGGAATAAATCCAAAGGAGCGACGCTAACTTCAAGCGCCTCACGTGACCCCACGTGAGTGCATCAAAATTCTTAGTGTTTAACACTACTTCAAACACCTCACGTGACCCCACGTGAGCGATTCATATTCTTAGTGTTTAACACCACTTCAAACACCTCACGTGACCCCACGTGAGCGATTCATATCTTCAGTGTTTAACACTACTTCAAACACCTCACGTAACCCCACGTGAGCGCTTCATATCTTCAGTGTTTAACACTACTTCAAACACCTCACGTGACCCCACGTGAGCGCTTCAAATCTCAGTGTTTAACACTACTTCAAACACGTCACGTGATCCCACGTGAGCGCTTCATATCTTCAGTGTTTAACACTACTTCAAGCGACTCACGTAACCCCACGTGAGCGTTTCAAATCTTCAGTATTTAACACTACTTCAAGCGTCTCACGTAACCCCATGTGAGCTCATTAAATTCTTAGTGTTTAACACTATTTCAAGCGCCTCACGTGGGAGCACGTGAGCGATGATCATACACTAGTGTTTAACACTATGAGAGGCCAACATTAGCCCAAAATAACAAAGTCCCCTGAAGCCAAGACCCTTTTTTGGTCATCAATCAGCCGAGCCCTCATTATACTCAGGTTTTCTCAAAATTGATCCGAGTCTCAGAAATAGCTAATGAACTCCTGGTATCTAAGATGATGTTCATTCCACCCTGATCTCTCCCTTCGATCTGGAATTTGGTTCAAGGGTACATCTCTCCACACCTCTGATACATGTCGTTGTAATTCTTCAACGTCTTCAGAGAGGTGGAGGGTCCCAATAACCAATAACTTTTGGCGCACCCCCAAACTGGTTAAACCAAACCATGGACTATGAGATCCTTACACTCATGGACTATGATCTGCTTAAACTTTACAGACTATGAGGTCTTTAAACTAGACTATTGTAACAACCCAAATTTTCATATACAAATTTTTTTTCAAATATTTTTTTTCAAAATCCATAAAGGGGTATTTTAGCCTGAGCACAACTTATAAGTAATTATTTTGATTTTTAATTATAAGTTAAAAGAATGTAACAACTCCATTTTTAGTGTACAAAAATTTGCTTGAAAATTAATGTATACTTGGGGTATTTACATTTCTGTAACTATTTTAAGTAATTAAATAACTTCATAATTACAAGAAAGAGCTTGTAGCTCATTGGTAATACCTTGCATTGCAGAACCAAGCCACCAGAGTTCAAATCTCATGCCCCACATTATTTTTAATATTTAATTTGTTTTAAATTTTATAGAAGCCCAACAGTCAACACGTGATAACTCCAGAATTTCCCATTACACCCACTAAACTAAATATACCAGTGACTACATCATGTGACCCCCCACCTTCCCATGCCCCGACTCGGGCCGGCGCCGCCGGCCGGACTCGGCCGGACGGCCGAGTCCCAAACATGGGAAAGGTGCCTTTTGGAATTCTCAAACCCCCTGCATACTTTAAATCTAGAGATCGTTTCCAGAGACCCCATTAACACCCACTTACTCCAATTTTTAATGAATTTTCATATATTTTTACATTTTTTAAATTAAAACCCTTCAACTACCCTAACCCTATCCTAACCCTATAAATATCATCCCTACCCTCTACCCTATCACCCCAAACTCTGAGCCAACTCTATAGAATTTTCAAGAAACTTTTGTGTGCAATCGAAGTGAGCAAAAGGCGAAGCTCCGGCGAATTCTTCGGCGGATTTTCCGGCAACGTCCGTAGGAACTCCCGGCGATGAAACGACGCACCACCGACTCCTTACGAACCATCTCCCTTTTATAGTTGTCCAAAACCCGTAAGTCCCTAAATTCTACATCTTTTTTCTTTTCTAAAATACGGATTTACAAAACCTGACGGAATCGGAACAAATCCAATTTCCGATTCGGTTTCTTATAAAACATCACTTCTCGTTAATACAATTATGCTTAAACTCCTTCATGTTGACTATTAAATACTAATCAACCAAATTGATCAAGTTTCATTTCATAAAATGATGGCTATTTCACTTTATCGTATTTTCATTTAAATACCACATTGTTTCAATTATACATTTAAACCATTAAACTTGTTATACCTTTAAGTAGACCACGAGGTAATGACCTACCTCCTCACACACTCATATGCAACATAACACGATACGTTTGAGAACTTAGAATACGGGAAAACAAACATTTTCATTTAAAAACCCTTTACTTAATAAAACCATTTCTAAAAGATTTAGTATTGATACATCTTTACAAATAAATAACCTTTGAGCTAATACTAAAAATATCTAGACTCAGCCAATTAAGAACTGTCGCACTCATTAGGACAGAGGAAGGTTATGGGCATTCAGTCGTTTATCTAAACCTGACTTTGTGGTGCCTAAGCTAGACAAGTGAGAAGGTAACTTTAAAAGGCCCGTCTCACGGTGATTCGTGAGCGGATCCCTCCTTTCTTCACTTGTACTTACCTGGCCACAATTGGCGGTGAAGAAGCGATTTGAGGGATATGTCACAACTTGTCACTTTGGACCAGTTAAGAGCAGCCTAGTTGACTTAGGAGACCCTAGAACATAGAATACGGGAAATTGACGTCTTTTCAAATAAATACCATTTACTTAATAAAACCGTTTTCTAAAGGATTTGGTATTTATACAATCTTTGTAAAGCACCGCTACAACCCATTTTGGGGAACCCGTTCGGGATGGTGCAGATTATCGCACATCCTCGGGCTTAGTAGTGTGAGATTCAGACCTCCGCAAGGAGCATTCAGTCTCAAAAGATTTAAAATACGACATCTTGAGAAAATGAGATTTTTAGAATATAAAATATATATTAAAATTATTTTTGTATAAATATATGTATATTTATCATTAAAACACCTATTTTGTTATGATATAAACATTCCACCTTTTTCCTAAAAATCACAAGAATCAATTTTACACTAAAATACCATGAATTCCATACAAAACCAATATTACAAATAAATACCACTTATTATGAAAATATGATATTTTCATTAGAAATATTACAATATAAAATTCACATTCATTATAACTCTAAAGATGAATAATAAATACCTGGGGCGTATTTTGAAAAGTATATAAACGTATTTCTACATAAAAAAAAACCCTCAAGTTATATAAATTATAATAAAGACCCTAGTAAACATAGGTTTTAAGCAGGACCAATCTCTTGAGCCTCGGGGAGCCGGAGAAGTGGGTGCTTGCATATCTAAGATATACAACTTAACAATGGTGTTATCAAAAAGGTAATCGTCTTTGAAAAAGACACAAATCCTGCCGCCTATGTGCAGCGGTTACCGATAATATCAAAACAATCAGGACTTCAATCTACTTTGAGTTTCATTATAATCTGACTTGAACATGATTCAAGTACAATCTACAGTCTACAATCTATAATCTACAATTTACAATTTACAATATTCTGATTCAACATGAATCCCTATATTCAATCTATTCAATACATTCAATCTATATTGACTGAACCGAACCATAGATATACATCCATTTACATGATTCTCCAGATATTCTATTTACATGATTATACAGTTATATCTGTTTACTGATATCATCGTTATGGTCAGTCATTCAACTATATAATCTATCCAACACAATATAACAATACAGTCAAAACATTACGAGATTTAAGGGGTAGATTGGTACGGAAGGTGTTAGAAGTGGCACGAGACTGCAACCATAAGACACCTAACCTATATTCCGTTACTGTTGTACCGTGGCCCAACGGTTCCTTGAGTTTCTGATACCTTAGTCTCCGGGGTAAGTGAGACTCCTCTCGTATACACCGGCATCCTTCTGTACCAAGCTACAAACAACAGCGTTAAAATTAAATACAATAATATAACAATATAATACAACTGTAAAAGCTACTCTCTCTCTCTCTCTTATTGTCTGTCTATTCTATTTCTCCTCTTATCTTTGGGACTTACCGAGCGATCTGTTCGCTGACGACATTCTCTTTCTTTCTTCTTTGAATGTCGTCAGGTGATTTGGACCCGTCAGAGATCGAGTCCACTACTGAAGACTTGGACCAGTTCAGTGAAGACCCCGAGCTCTAGTCATTGTACACTTTCCATTCAGTACTTTTTCATTTCTGTTATGCCATTGTTTAGACATTGCTTTTTATTCAGTTGTATTTACTTTCCATGTATTGTACAGAAAAAATGTGAATAAATAAAGTTGTTGTTCAGTTCATATCTTGTCTCTTGTGATTTTACTTTTATATTGCTTAAATACGCTTAGCGTATTTACTTCAGAGTAAATGAGTAGCGGCCTCGTCCCGTCCCCTTCGCCGTATACTGGGAAGCGGGGCGTGACAGGTTTTGTTGGTGGCCCATGTAGGTCCGGCTGTATGGAACCATACTATGCAGTTCTGTTCTGCGTGAACAACCTAAGCAATATAACACAAGAACCAGCAACTAAAACATTCTTTACAATTCATGTTCCTTGAATCTTATCATTTCATGTACTTTGAGTCTGTCCTAACCCAAATTTTTCTTCAAGGTTATGGATTCCCCGAACAACACCAGCACCAATGTTAACAACACACCTCCACCACTACCACTCACACTTGCCGTCCCTGCTCCGATCAACGAGCAGACGGTTCTACTTGAGGCAATCCGAAGCCTCTCAGAGGGACAGCAGCAGTAGACTGCTCTTTTAATGAACCGTCCCAAGGCAGAAGCACCTGGGGTGAAGCAATTCAGGGCTTTGCACCCCAAACAGTTCTCAGGAAAGGAGAGCCCACTGGAAGCTGAGGAATGGGCTCAGAGTATCGAAAATGATCTGGCAGCGGCACAAGTGCCAGATATAGCTTGGGTTCGTGTTGTAAAATTACAGCTTACGGACAATGCGCGGGTCTGGTGGAAGGCGGAAGAAAGCCGTCTTGACTAACCTATCGAATGGAAGACTTTCCGAGACATGTTCGACGCAAAGTACTTCCCTGAGACTGCCAGGTTTGATATGGAACAGCAGTTCATACATCTGCAATAAGGTTCACTGTGGACCAAATCGGTAAATGAGTATGACGCTGAGTTTACCATGCTCAGCAGGTAAGACATGTCTCAGTGTTTGATTTTAATATCACATACTACACAGCTAACACAAGACCGTAACAGATTTGTGGCCTATCTCATACCGACTGCTGAGATCAGGGCTAGAAGATTTCGGCAAGGGTTGGACCCGGAAATCCAAGCTGCTCTGGCAACAGGGGATTTCCCAACCCATGATTTGGCTTTGAAGGCTGCTCGAAGATATGAGGCAGTAGTAAAGAGGAAGGGAAGACCTCAATCTGCCGATTTGAAACGTCCTGCCACTCAAATGGCAGGAGGAGCCTCTTCCAGGACAACGTTCGAACCCAGGAGAACTGAAGAACCCAATAACCAGCCAAGACCACATTTCTGTTTCCATTGCAAGAGAGATGGACATTTGATAAAGGACTGTAGGCGCGCAAAAGGCCTGTGCCTACTTTGTGGTGCGTCCAATCACAGAATTGAGAGCTGTCCATATAGATACAACTCAGCTCACACACCTACCGACTACCCGCTGCGGCCAGCTATCCAGGCTCCTGCAATTCGTCCTGCACTCCCAGCACCACCTCCATATAGAACTCCTACACAGCCTACTCGCCAATTCCAATAGGCAATGAGGGACATGCCTCGAGGGCAGAGAAACAGGCCTCCAGTTAGAAGGAATGTACCACGTCGACAGACATTCACCTTAGCAGCCATAGAACCTGAGACTGTGAACCAAAGTAACCTAAGTAACTCCCTCACAACTTTGACCAAATTTTTTTACAATTTTTAGTTCTGTCACCAAACTGTTACACTTTCCTTTTACAAATTTCGAGAACGAAATTTTTATAAGGAGGGTAGAATATAACAACCCAAATTTTCCTATACAAATTTTTTTCAAATATTTTTTTCAAAATCCATAAAGGGGTATTTTAGCTTGAGCATAAGTTATAAGTAATTATTTTGCTTTTTAATTACAAGTTAAATGAATGTAACAACTCAATTTTTAGTGTACAAAAATTTGCTTGAAAATTAATGTATACTTAGGGTATTTACATTTCTGTAACTAATTTAACTAATTAAATAACTCCATAATTATAAGAAGGAGCTTGTAGCTCATTGATAATACCTTGCATTGCTGAACCGAGCCACCAGAGTTCAAATCCCATACCCCACATTATTTTTAATATTTATTTTGTTTTAAATTTTATAGAAGCCCAATAGTCAACACGTGATAACTCCAGAATTTCTCACTACACCCACTAAACTAAATGTACCAGTGACTACATCAGGAGACCCCCCACCTTCCCATGCCCCGACTCAGCCCGACTCGACCGACGGACCGGCCGACTCGGGACGGTGCCGCCGGCCGGACTCGGCCGGACGACTGAGTCCCCAACATGGGAAAGGTGCCTTTTGGAATTCTCAAACCCCCTGCATACTTTAAATCTGGAGATCATTTCCAGAGACCCCATTAACACCCATTTACTCCAATTTTTAATGAATTTTCATATATTTTTACATTTTTTAAATTAAAACCCTTCACCTACTCTAATCCTAGCCTAACCCTATAAATACCACCCCTACCCTCTACCCTATCACCCCAAACTCTGAGCCAACTCTATAGAATTTTCAAGAAACTTTTGTGTGCAATCGAAGTGAGCGAAAGGCGAAACTCCGGCGAATTCTTCAGCGGATTTTCCGGTAATGTCCGTAGGAACTCCCGACGACGAAACGACGCACCACCGACTCCTTACGAACCATCTCCCTCTTATAGTTATCCAAAACCCGTAAGTCCCCAAATTCTACCTCTCTTTTTTTTTCTAAAATACGGATTTACAAAACCCGATGGAATCGGAACAAATCCGATTTCCGATTCGGTTTTGTTATAAAACTTCACTTCTCGTTAATACAATTATGCTTAAACTCCCTCATGTTGACTATTAAACACTAATCAACAAAATTGATCAAGTTTCATTTCATAAAATGATGGCTATTTCACTTTATCGTATTTTTCATTTAAATACTACATTGTTTCAATTATACATTTAAACACTACATTGTTTCAATTATACATTTAAACCATTAAACTTGTTATACCTTTAAGTAGACCACGAGGTAATGAAATACCTCCTCACACACTCATATGCAACATAACACGATACCCTCGAGAACTTAGAATATGGGAAAACAAATATTTTCATTTAAAAACCCTTTACTTAATAAAACCATTTCTAAAAGATTTAGTATTGATACATCTTTACAAATAAATAACCTTTGAGCTAATAATAAAAATATCTAGACTCGGCCAATTAAGGACTGTCGAACTCATTAGGACAGAGAAAGGTTGTGGGCATTCAGTCGTTTATCTAAACCTGACTTTGTGGTGCCTAGGCTAGACAAGTGAGAAAGGTAACTTTAAAAGGCCCGTCTCACGGTGATTCGTGAGCGGATCTCTCCTTTCTTCACTTGTACTTACCTGGCCACAATTGGCGGTGAAGAGGCGATTTGAGGGATATGTCACAACTTGTCGCTTTAGACCAGTTAGGTGCAGTCTAGTTGACTTAGGAGACCCTAGAATATAGAATACGGGAAATTGACGTCTTTTCAAATAAATACCATTTACTTAATAAAACTGTTTTCTAAAGGATTTAGTATTTATACAATCCTTGCAAAGCGCCGCTACAACCCATTTTGGGGAACCCGTTTGGGATGGTGCGGATTATCGCACATCCTCGGGCTTCGTAGTGTGAGATTCAGACCTCCGCAAGGAGCATTCGGTCTCGAAAGATTTAAAATACGACATCTTGAGAAAATGAGATTTTTAGAATATAAAATATATATTAAAATTATTTTTGTATAAATATATGTATATTTATCATTAAAACACCTATTTCGTTATGATATAAAAATTCCACATTTTTCCTAAAAATCACAAGAATAAATTTTACACTAAAATACCATGAATTCCATACAAAACCAATATTACAAATAAATACCATTTATTATGAAAATAGGATATTTTCATTAGAAATATCACAATATAAAATTCACATTCATTATAACTCTAAAGACAAATAATAAATACTTGGGGTGTATTTTAAAAAGTATATAAACGTATTTCTACATAAAAAACCCCTCAAGTTCTATAAATTACAATAAGGACCCTAGTAAACATAGGTTTAAGCGGGACCAATCTCTTGAGCCTCGGGGAGCCGGAAAAGTGGGTGCTTGCATATCTAAGGTAGACAACTTAACAATGGTGTTATTAAAAGGGTAATCGTCTTTGAAAAAGACACAAATCCTGCCGCCCATGTGCAGCGGTTACCGATAACATCAAAACAATCAGGACTTATATTTACTTTGAGTTTCATTATAATCTGACTTGAACATAATTCAAGTACAATCTACAATCTATAATCTACAATTTACAATCTACAATATTCTGATTCAACATGAATTCATATATTCAATCTATTCAATACATTCAATCTACATTGACCGAACCGAACCATAGATATACATCCATTTACATGATTCTCCAGATATTCCATTTACATGATTATACAATTATATCTGTTTACCGATATCATGGTTTTGGTCAGTCATTCAACTATACAATCTATCCAATACAATATAACAATACAATCAAAATACTACGGGGTTTAAGGGGTAGATTGGTACAGAAGGTGTTAGAAGTGGTACGAGACTACAACCATAAAACACCTAACCTATATTCCGTTGCTGTTGTACCGTGGCCCAACGGTTCCTTGAGTTTCTGATACCTTAGTCTCCGGGGCAAGTGAGACTCCTCTCGTATACACTGGCATCCTTCTGTACCAAGCTACAAATAACAGCGTTAACACTAAATACAACAATATAACAATATAATACAACTGTAAAAGCTACTCTCTCTCTCTCTTACTCTCTGTCTATTCTATTTCTCCTCTTATCTTTAGGACTTACCAAACGATCTGTTCGCTGACGACATTCTCTTTCTTTCTTCTTTGAATGTCGTCAGGTGATTTGGACCCATCAGAGATCGAGCCCACTACTGAAGACTTGGACCAGTTCAGTGAAGACCCCGAGCTCTTGTCATTGTACACTTTCCATTCAATACCTTTTCATTTCTGTTATGCCATTGTTTAGGCATTGTTTTTTATTCAGTTGTATTTACTTTCCATGTATTGTACAGAAAGAATGTGAATAAATAAAGTTGTTGTTCAGTTCATATCTTGTCTCTTGTGATTTTACTTTTATATTGCTTAGATACGCTAAGCGCATTTACTTCAGAGTAAATACGTAGCGGTCTCGTCGCGTCCTCTGCCCGTATACTGGGAAGCGGGGCATGACAACTATGATGTTTTTAAACTGGAATATGATGTCCTTAAACTTTACAGACTATGACGTCTTTAAACTATGAACTATGATGTCCTTAAACTCCATGGACTATGATGTCCTTAAACTTTTAGACCGCAATGTCCCTAAACTAAACAATGGAACTCAAATGCTCTTTTGTTGGATCTAAACGATCCCGTTAAGTTGATCTTAGTCTAAAATTAGACTAACGTATCATTAACAAATGTTTAAGTTGATCTTAGTCTCAAATGAGACTAACGCGTCCTTAAACACAACCCCAAACCCAAATCTAAGAAGATACGGATTTAGACTAATCAACGCCCTACGGGCAACAATATAAATTAGTCTCCGTATAAAATCCACGGGCAATCAAAAACAAAACAAAACACACACGACACGAAGTGAGCATCTGGAGAAGGAGAAAGTGGTTACCGCGATACGGTAGTGTAATTAACTGCAGGGGCTTGCGCCTGTAGGGAAGTGCGTCCCCACAATCAAAAAACCCCTCGACGAGGGGGAATCTGACGAAGTCTGCTGCATCGGCCGCATCCGTTTAAACCTTCGATATATGGTATCATAAATCAACTTGGTATTTTTGGAGAGGTGGACAGATAGCACCAAATAGCATCTGCCCTCGAAATTCAGGCCGGACGTCCCAACGTCCAGGTCGCGTCTTTTGGCGGAGAACAGATTCTGGCACGCCTGGTGGGACCTTTTCCTCTTTCTCCTCCACACTTCGTGTGTCGTGTTTCACGAACGAATCACGGTTTGCTATGGTTACCTTTGGATGTGAAGTACTAAGATTTGGTATCTTGCTCCGTGCAGAAAAACAGAAGATCAATGGCTTCAAACTGCACTGATTGCAACAACTCCCTTTCCGCCTCATCTGGAGGAGAAACTTACGATCCCCAAGCGGCCTCCCTTTTTACCACGCCAGTGGAATAAGTGACCCAAGCCACCACTGGGCTATTCTTCGGGACTATGATCCCACCAACAAGCTTCAACGTTCAGATGCCATCACAGGAAGCTGCGAAGAAGTCGGTCTTTGATCGGCTTACAACCACCACGGCCCTTCTCTGCGGGTCGTCCAACTCCACTGCCTTAGTCTTCGACAGACTGGGTCAAAGTTCAAGTGGGCCCGCAAAGAGGCTCGCAATACCAGAGAAGGACACTCCAACTCCTGCTACAGTTAAGATCGTCCAAGCTGCTCTCCCTACTCGAAGGTCGTCTTTCGACAGGTTAACCATTCCCTCTCAGCGGACGTTTGTCTTTGACAGGCTGGCGCCAACAACAGACTCTCATCAGAACAGGGGCATGGAAAAGCTGATTTAACAATGGAGGTAGTCCCGGCCGCTCGCCATGCTCGACGTCGCCACTGGCGCCGAGTGAGGAAGGCTGGAGGCAGCTCTCCTTCCGGACTGACTCCACCAGCTCCGATGGTGGAAATTGATGTTGTTGTTCCAACTAGAAACAGTTTTGAACTATTTAACAGGGTGCGCAAAAATTCGCTAACTACCGTGCTAAAAAAGTCTCCTCCACCTGTTGAAACGATCAAAAAGGCGAAGCCAGAGCAGCCCCCTCAGCGGCTGTCCTCCAAAATTTACAAAGTCTGGCGACAGGTCCAAGACTCAGTGATCAACCAAGACTACTCCCACCGATCGAAAAAGATGAAAGTTCGGCAAGCGAAGGACCACCCTGTCGTACCGCAGAAGGTGTCGTCTACTTGTGTGCCCGCTGAAACGGCCCCCTCATCTTCGACCGTTCACAAAAGAAGAAAGCCGGAGAAAATCCCCGTGTCTGTGACGAAAGGCACTGAATCTAAACGCCCCAAGTCTGGGGGCATGGTGGTGCACACTGTTTATATGGCATCCGGAAAAGAGGATAGCCGTATCTCTACGGGCCATCGACCACTCACCAGATCCATAACAAAGGCCCAGGAGCAGCAACAGAAGCTCCAGGAAATGTTAACACAGATGGCCGCACTCACGGGACCAAAAGCAAGCCCAGAGACGTCCTCGGAGCAGCGTCGTGAGCAGGAGACGGATGCCGAATTCCTTCGGAGAATGCTTGAGAAAAAGGACAAAGAGGCCGCGGAACAAGCGGCCAAAATAAAACAAATGGCCCTTCTATTCCAAGATATGGTGGGCCTGATGTTACAGCCGGATCCTCCAGCTGAAGACCCTCCGATTATCCTTGAAGATGATAGGGGAGAGGCATCAAACCCTCTTCCGGCTTGTTCAGCAGCCAAAGAGGAGACCATTTCTAAAGCCTCCCTGGATGACTATATCGCTCAACAAATACGAGCTCATTAAGCAAACGAGGCGGCCGCCCAAATTGTTAAAACTGGACGACCCTATCCGGGTTGGTACGACCAAATAAAGTACCCGCCGGAATATACGATCCCCAAATTCCACCTATATAAGGGGACGGAAAATCCACACCAGCACGTTGCTCAATTTAGGACTCTGTGCGGCAACACCGGAGGTGATGATAAACTTCTGCTCTGCCAGTTTGTTGGCAGCTTGTCGGAGACGGCCTTCGAATGGTACTCAGAGCTTCCCAACGATTCCGTCAAAACTTTTATGGGGATGGAATTGTTGTTCACCCAACGTTTCGCCAGCGCTAGCGAACGCACCCCGATCACCGCGTTAATTAATGCCAAAGTGAAGCCAGGCGAAATATGGGTGCAGTATGCGATACGGTGGCGGAATCTATGGTCGAAGTGCGAGCAGCGCATTGAAGAAGCGCCTGCAGTAGGCATGTTCGTAGGGGCCCTCGACCCTCAGGCAATCATTTCACAATTCATGATGTTCTACAAGCCGACCACCTTCCAGGCCTTGATTGACAAGCTAGACCAAATGGACCAGATGGGCCATAGGCCTTCCTCTTCAAAGTCGGAGCCTCAGAATGAAAAGGGCCAAAGGAAAGAAATCTTCTTCGCCAACGCTCAACAACAACCGAGTGGCCCGAGACCGGTTGTTCGCCAAAACAAGCGGCAATCCCTCGATGAGAAGTTGAGACGTCCTTACTCATTTCCCCGGGATAAAACAAGGAAACTGTTTGAACTGGCAGTGCGCAATGGGCTCATTACTCCACCGGAGTTGAGACACCCACCGCAACCGAATGACGTCAACGATCCCAATTACTGCCCCAACCACCGAATATTGAGCCATCCAATCGAAGACTGCTACGTCTTCAAAAATTGGATTGAAAACAGTATCAATAGGGCAAGTTCGCGCTGTCCGCAAACTGGAAGGTAAATCCGCCACAACCACATGCTCCGAAAAAGATGGACATGTCGGGGGCATCGTGCTCATTCATAAAGGAAGCTCCATGGGAAGTTGTTCTTTCGGAAAAAAACTAAAAGAATGCTGAAAGATCTTCAAATATGTCCGGCGATCAGGTGGAAAAGCCCGCAAGAGCCGAGATCATCGATGGGATGCTGAAACCACGCCCAACATCGGGAACTAATAGCAATAGGCAAAACGCTCACGCCCAGCCGTTAAAGTCTTCAAAGAATAAAAAAAGCCCGTGAAGCCTGATGACAAGCACACGGACTTGCAAAAGCATATTGACGCGCTGGAGGAATACAATCAAAAGGCGCGATCCCTGGTCATACTCCAAGAATTTCTCAACCATATCCTGTAGGTCAGAGATAGCGACAATGATGAGGGAGACAACTCGTCACAGGAACCAGAAGATTATGTGGCAAGTTGCCACATGATCTTTCATTCGTCACTAAATAACAAAGAAGCTCACTCGGCATCAGAAGATAATGTAGAGGAGCTGGGGGCAGGATCAATGCCAAAATCCTTGGAACCGTCAGACGAGATGAGCGACATGCTACTGAACGAAGCCCGTCAGAAAAGCAAAGCTGATCGAGAACGCCACATTGCCGTATTCGAAGGGGCCAGGCGTCGGCGTCAAGTTGGAGAAGTCGTGATAGGGATAGGTCACAAAACACTCCAACCATATCAAATCACTCTCTAAATGGGTGTATTCCACATCAGTGTCAGGTATCCCGTCACGTGACAAATGCACGTGCATACAGGGTAAACAACGGACCGAAACGTCCCTAAACTAAGGATGGACCGCAATGTCCTAAAACTTGCAAATGACCGAAACGTCTTTAAACTACTACAAACCCGAGGCATATCCAGGCTGACGTGGTACTAAAAAAAAAGGGTACGTCCATAAGCGAAATGGGCATGGAAGAAAACCCGAAAGGGCTCCGTGAGTAAAAACAGCGGGACTACCGGCGAGTTTTGTGAAAACCCGAAAGGGCGCAATCTCGTCAAAAGACACTCGCAAGGTCCTCTCGACCCTGTAAGGAGAAACCACCTGCGTGAGATCCTTACGACTCACAAAGGAGAAACACACTTAGGGATCCCCACGAATCCTAAGGAGAAATTACACTTGCGAGATCCTCACGACTCGTAAGGAGAACCCTCTTATGAGACCCTCACAGCTCATAAGATTCAAAAGTCTTAAGCTACAGAGATCTGAACCTGTTCTTAAGCAGTCATACCCCCCCCGATTTTGCCCTACAAGCGGTTCAATATTGACCCTTTTATACAATCCACGGGCACGAATGAACATTTCCCTAATAGAGTCCCACCAACGACTAGGGATATGCTTACACGGTGAACAAACACTTGTAGGTCCTCTCGACATGCAAGGAGAAAACACTCTTGTAAAATCCTTACGACTTATAAGAGAACACACACTTAGGAATCCTCACGATTCCTAAGGAGAAAATGCACCTACGAGATCGTCACGGCTTGTAGGGAGAAATACCTTTATGTGACCCTTACGGCTCGTAAAGTCAAAAAGCCTTAGTCAACAGGATCCTAACCCTGTTTGCTAAGCCACCTTTGTTCGACATCGACAGAGGCAAATGATGATTCGCTCATGGCAATGTCCCAGTGGTAGCGATGCTGATACCTAAATCGGTATCAAATCCCAAGTCCTTTCACGGCAAATGATGATTCGCTCTTGACAATATTCCAGTTTTAGCGATGCTGATGCTAAGATTGGCATCAGATTCCAAGTTCCACACTCGTGATAAAGATTCAGCGAGCCAAAAATGGATATGAAATAGCCGAAATGATGGGGCAACTTGCAACAAAATCAGCAAGTAAAAGATATGCATACAAAAACAGCCGAAATGATTAAGCAACTCGCAATAAAAAGCAGCGAGTAAAAACAAAAATAGCCGAAATGATTGGGCACCGCGAAAAATAGCCGAAATGATTGGGCGATCGCGACTTTCGCGATACAAAAAAAGATAAAATGATAAGGCATCACGGAAAGGAAAAAAATAATAATAAAATGAAACTTTTTACCCTACAGATGAGATCACATCGATCCCTGTATACAATTCAGGGGCACAAACAAAGAGGGAATCATATCATCCCACCAAGCTCTTTCAAACGAAGAGTCAGATTTCAACGGCGACATCTATAGCCTAGAGATCATCAACAGCGTTCCTCCTCATTCCAGCAGAATACGGACGCGACATCCACCAAATGGAGCCATGGCAAAGTCCCTAGTTCCAGATTTCAACGGCAACATCTACAGCATAAAAATTAGCAACGGTAATCCTCCTCATTCCAACAGGACATAGATGCTACACCAGCAAATCAGAGCCACGGCAAAATCCCCAGTTCCAAGACTATACGGTTCACAGACAACCTGGAGTCATCCAATGACCCTGTCTCGGAATCAAGTCAACTCAAAAACCTCGATTCAGGGAAATCAGCGTCCTTGACGAGAGCACCTCGATTCGCATCGACCCGTAAGGAAATCAGAGACTTTGCAGGAATACCTCGATTTGTCTCAACCCCAGGGAAATCAGTGTTCTTGGTAAAAACCTCGATTCAGGAAAATCAGCGTCCTTGACGAGAGCATCTCGATTCGCGTCGACCCGCAAGGAAATCAGTGTCTTTGCAGGAATACCTCGATTCATTTCAACTCCGAGGAAATCAGTGTCCTTAGCAAAAACCTCGATTCAGGGAAATCAGCGTCCTTGACGGGAGCATCTTGATTCGCGACGACCCACAAGGAAATCAGTGTCTTTGCAGGAATACCTCGATTCATCTCAACTCCGAGGAAATCAGTGTCCTTGGAAAAAACCTCGATTCAGAGAAATCAGCGTATTTGACGAGAGCATCTCGATTCGCGTCGACCCGCAGAAAAATCAGTGTCTTTGCAGGAATACCTCGATTCGTCTCAACCCCAGGGAAATTAGTTTCCTTGGCAAAAACTTCGATTCAGGGAAATCAGCGTCCTTGACGAGAGCATTTCGATTCGCGTCGACCCACAAGGAAATCAGTGTCTTTGCAGGAATACCTCGATTCGTCTTAACTCCGAGGAAATCAGTGTCCTTGGCAAAAATCTGGATCCAGGGAAATCAGCGTCATTGACGAGAGCATCTCAATTCGCGTCGACCCGCAGAGAAATCAATGTCTTTGCAGGAATACCTCGATTCGTCTTAACACCAGGGAAATCAGCGTCCTTGGCAAAAACCTCGATTCAGGGAAATCATCGTCCTTGATGAGAACATCTCGATTCGCGTCGACCCGCAGAGAAATCAGTGTCTTTACAGGAATATCTCGATTCATCTCAACCCCAGGGAAATCAGTGTCCTTTGCAAAAACCTCAACTCAGGGAAATCAGCGTCCTTGACGAGAGCATCTCGATTCGCGTCGACCCGCAAGAAAATCAGTGTCTTTGCAGGAATACCTCGATTCGTCTCAACTCCGAGGAAATCAGCGTCCTTGGCGAAAACCTCAATTCAGGGAAATCAACATCCTTGACGAGAGCATCTCGATTCGCGTCGACCCGCAGAGAAATCAGTGTCTTTGCAGGAATACCTCGATTCGTCTCAACCCCAGGGAAATCAGTGTCCTTGGCAAAAACCTCGATTTAGAGAAATCGGCGTCCTTAACGAGAGCATCTCGATTCGCGTCGACCCGCAGAGAAATCAGTGTCTTTACAGGAATACCTCGATTCGTCTTAACCCTAGGAAAATCAGTGTCCTTGGCAAAAACCTCGATTCAAGGAAATCGGCGTCCTTAACGAGAGCATCTCAATTCGCGTCGACCCGCAGAGAAATCAGTGTCTTTGCAGGAATAACTCGATTCGTCTCAACCCCAGGGAAATCAGTGTCCTTGGCAAAAACCTCGATTCAGGGAAATCGGCGTCCTTGACGAGAGCATCTCGATTCGCGTCGTCCCGCAGAGAAATCGGTGTCTTTGCAGGAATACCTCGATTCGTCTCAACCCCAGGGAAATCAGTGTCCTTGGCAAAAACCTCGATTCAGGGAAAGCAGGGTCCTTGACGAGAGCATCTCGATTCGTGTCGACCTGCAAGGAAATCAGTGTCTTTGCAGGAATACCTCGATTTGTCTCAACTCCGAGGAAATCAGCGTCCTTGGAAAAAACCTCGATTCAGGGAAATCAGCGTCCTTGACGAGAGTATCTCGATTCGCTTTGACCCACAGAGAAATCAGTGTCTCTACGAGAATATACGACGTCAGCAAAACGGAGCCATGGCAGAGTCCCTAGTTCCAAGTCTCGACGGCCAAATCTACAGCCTGGAGACCCAAAACAGCGTTCCTCCTCAGTCCAGCAGGATTCGGATGCGACAATAAATCTCGGAGCCACGGCAGAGTCCATAGTTCCAAGTCTCGACGGCCACATCTACAGCCTGGAGACCTACAACAGCGTTCCTCCTCATTCCAGCAGGATTCGGATGTGACAATCAATCTCGGAGCCACGGCAGAGTCTATAGTTCCAAGTCTCGACGGCCACATCTACAGCATGGAGACCCACAACAACGTTCCTCCTCATTCCAGCAGGACACGGACGCGACATCACCAATCGGAGCCACGGGAAAGTCACCAGTTCCAAGTCTCGACGGTTCACCAACAACCTAGAGACCACCTCGACGTTCGTCTCGATACAGCAGACGCGATGTCACCCCAGCGTTCTTTCCCCAGCAGGATGCAGACGTGACACAAAACAACGGAGCCATGGCAAAGACCCTAGTTCCAGGTCCTGATGGTTCACCAATAACCTAGAGACTACCTCGACGTTTGTCTCAATACAGCAGATGCGATGTCACCCCAGCGTTCTTCCTCCAACAGGATACAGACGCGACACCAACAACGGAGCCATGGCAAAATCCCTAGTTCCAAGCCTCGATGGTTCACCAACAACCTAAAGACAACCGCGACATTCGTCTCGATACAGTAGACGCAATGCCAGCAAACGAAGCGAAGGAAATATTCCTAGTTTTAGGGTCTTGACGGCAACTCATATAAAACCTGAAAAACTATCAGAGATCATCCCACACCAGCACGGAGTGGTTATGACTCATCGGGGCTCCCAAACTGAGCCTAACCTCAAGTAAAAAGCGACATGGAATATCCCCAATGCTTGCTCTTTCGACTGTAATACTAGCTGGAAGATTGCTTAAAGACGTCTTGTCCAGCCCCCGAAGGGATCAGAGACACGACAGTCGCAAGGCTACTCAAACAGCAAGATTGCCTATCGAGGAATACATCAGCCAACGCGACAGTACGACGGACAAAACCCTAGTACCATAGACCCTAACGGACCTCTGTCATAAAGAGCAGAGGTTAACTATGACGTTATGACATCCTTGTGAGAACTTCTCGATTCGTCTCGACTAGTAAGGAAATTAGTGTCCTTGCGGGAACTTCTCGATTCGTCTCGACTCGTAGGGAAAAGCCTTAGGCAATGGGGATAAGGACATGTTTCCTAAGCACCGGGGCCCTGCAAGTTGGTCCAAGATGGACTCTTGTATACTATTCATGGGCCACACTCTCCAAAGTCGAATCTCGACAAGAGTGAAACAACCACTTACGAGTCCTCTTGACTTATAAGCGGGAAAATTCTCTTGTGTGATCCTTATGACTCTCAAGAGAAAGCACACTTAGGAATCATCATGACTCCTAAGGAGAAAATACACCTACGGGATCCTCTCGATCTGCAGGGAGAAAAGTCTTTATGAGACCCTCATAGCTTATAAAGTTAAAAAGTCTTATGTGGCAGATCCTAACCCTGTCTCCTAAGCCATCATTGCCCTGCAGGGAGGTCAAGATAGACTATCTACGGACCACACTCTCCGAAGTTGAATATTGACAAGGAGGGAAACAATTACTTATGAGTCCTCTCGACTTATAAGGGAGAAAATTCTCTTGTGAGATCCTTATGACTCTCAAGAGAAAACGCACTTAGGAGTCCTCACGACCCCTAAGGAGAAAATACACCTGCGGGATCCTCTCGACCTGTAGGGAGAAAAGTCTTTATGAGACCCTCACGGCTTATAAAGTTGGAAAGTCTTAGGCAACAGATCCTAACCATGTTTCCTAAGCCATCGCTACCCTATAAAGAGTTCAAGATGAACTGTTATCTATCATCTATGGGCCACACTTGCCAAAACTACATGCTACTGAAATGGAGAAGTTACTCATAAATATATAAACTACTTCACGCCAGAGTAAGACATAAAGAAATAGAAGGGTGCGGCTCATGGGGCTGAGGGTTTGGAACTATATCCCTTAAGAATCGAGATTTGAGTCAATGATAAATGACGATACTTGTGTCCGCTCGTTATCTTCTCAGATCAAGACTCTGAAAGTTATATACCAACCCGAAACTGGTCATACGCCAAGCATGACTCTGCACTACTTCATCCACGTACATACTTACATGGGCAAACTAGTGGAGGGCATTTGTTCCCACCAAAAATTTCTGCGCAAAAGAGCCCAAGATATCAAATGGCAGTGATACGCTTAAGAAAATGCGAACCAGTATTTTCCGGGCTGTATTTTGACAAACTCCCAAATGCGAAATAGCTAAATTCTGATGGTATCGAAGGCGTCTCGAAAAAACCTTCGATTTGATATATTATGGGCCTCATAGTTCATCCGGGATCAAAACTTATGAGCAAATGTGTTACGCACGTCTAATCTAAGGAAGAAAATGCGAACCAGTATTTTCCGGGCTGTATTTTGACAAACTCTCGAATAAAAAACAGCTAAACTCTGATGGTATCGAAAGAGTCTCGAAAAATCCTTCGATTTGATATATTATAGGCCTCATAATTCATCCGGGATCAAAAGTTATGAGCAAATGTGCTACGCACGTGTAATCTAAAGTAATACTCTACTACATGGGGGATGCATTTTTAATCACACATCGAGAAGAAGAGAGATCCCTTCTCTACCACTCTCATATAAATAAGAGGGGATACCTCTTAGAAAAGATAGAGAATTCAATTCTCTAAGGAGCTTAGTTCTCCATCTTAGGGCCATAGCTGCTCCCCCATAATGCGCATATGCGCAAGCGCCATGTGCGTCACGTGTAATGCACGTGCGCCCGCCACATGCGTGCCACGTGCAACGCACGTGAGCCAAACATGTGCAACGCACGTGGGAGAATTTAATTCTCAAAGGAGCTTAGTTCTCCATGTTAGGGCCTTAGCTGCCCTTCCATAATGCGCATATGCGCAAGCGTCATGTGCGCCACGTGCAATGCACGTGCACCAGCCACATGCACGCCACGTGCAACGAACGTGAGCAAAACATGTGCAACGCATGTAGGAGAATTTAATTCTCAAAGGAGCTTAGTTCTCCATAGGAGCTTAGTTCTCCAAGTTATGGCCTTAGCTGCCCTCCATGATGTGCAAGCGCCACGTGTGACGCACGTGCGCCCTCCACGTCCGACGTACGTGCGCCTAACACGTGCGGCGCACATGCACGAACGCAAACAGACCTTTTTTAACAGTTAGGAGTTTAACCTTCAAAATATTATTCCTCTTGATAAGTGGGACATGGTTCAAAGGGTACATCACTCCACACCTTCGATATATGGCACTGTAATCCTTCAGCATCGTCGGAGAGGTGGTGGGTCCCAACGACCAATGATCTCTCTTTCCAAATAACAGAGGGATCCCGATAAACTCCAAGTTCAAAAAGAGGGAAGACACATACACAGACAGAGGGAGAGGGGAAGAAAAATAGAGAGAGAATTTAATTCTCTAAAGAAGAGGAACCCCTCCCAAAAGCTCCCACAAAAAGAGAATTTAATTCTCAAACCAAGAGTTTAATTCTTCTAAAAGAACTTAGTTCTTCCTCTGGTTGAAAATCTGCAAAAGCAGATCTCCCCACAAGTTGAGAATTTAATTCTCATCAGGAAGATTTGTTATGCAGATTCAAAACCTAGGGGAAAGAACTGAATCCAAAAGAGTTTAACTCTTACAAAACATATGGGAATTTAATTCCTCTAAAACTAGGGTTTAACCCTTTAAAAATAAAGAACAAAATGAGAACTTGATCCCTCAGAACCATAGAAGAACAGCCTGATGACTCATTAGCATTCAAACGCTACATAAAAGCTCACGTGATCCCACGTGAACACCTTTGAGGAACAAAGAGGGAAAGAATGAGATCTAGTCACGTGACCCCATGTGACCCCTGAGAAGTGCTCAGCACTTATAAAAGAGAAAAGGGAATAAACCCTATTTTTTGGGGCGCCTCACGTGATCCCCACGTGACCCCCAAGCAGTGCTTAAGTTTTATAAAGCAGAAAGGGAATAAATCAAAGGACAGTTTCCATTCTTGGGGCGCCTCATGTGATCCCACGTGACCCAATAGTACTCAGCACTCAGAAAAGAAACAAGGGAATAAATCTAAAGGAGCAGCGCCAACTTCAAGCGCCTCACGTGACCCCACGTGAGCGCATCAAAATTCTTAGTGTTTAACACTACTTCAAACACCTCACGTGACCCCACGTGAGCGCATCAAAATTCTTAGTGTTTAACACTACTTCAAACACTTCGCGTGACCCCACGTGAGCGATTCATATCTTCAGTGTTTAACACTACTTCAAACACTTCACGTGACCCCATGTGAGCATTTCATATTTTCAGTGTTTAACGCTACTTCAAACACCTCACATGACCCCACGTGAGTGCTTTATATCTGTTCCCCGCCGAAAGACACATGAGAAGACGCAGTGGACGTCTTGCCTGAATTTCGGGGCAGATGCTAATTGGTGCTATCCATCCACCTCTCGGAAGATGCCAAGTTGATTTATGGCACCATGTATCGAAGGTTTAAATGGATACGGCCGATGTAGCAGACTTCGTCAGATTCCCCCTCGTTTGAGGGGTTTTTGATTATGGGGACGCTCTTCCCTGCAGACGCAAGCCCCTGCGGTTAATTACGCTACCGCATCGCGGTAACAAGTTTCTCCTTCTCCAGATGGTCACTTCGTGTCGTGGGTGTTTGTTTTGTTTGTGGTTGCCCGTGGATTGTATACGGAGACTAATTTATGTTATCGTCCGTAGGACGTGGATTAGTCCAAATCCGTATCTTCTTAGATTTGGGTTTGGGGGTTGCTTTTAAGGATACGTTAGCCTCATTTGAGACTAAGATCAACTTAAACATTTGTTAAGGATACGTTAGTCTCATTTTAGACTAAGATCAACTTAACAGGATCGTTTAGATCCAACAAGAGAGCAATTGGGCTCTATTGTTTAGTTTAGGGACATTGCAGTCGATTAGTTTAAGGACATTACGGTCCATTATTAGTTTAAGGACATCTCGGTCCGATGTTAGTTTAAGGATATCTCGGTCCAATGTTAGTTTAAATATATCGCGGTCGAATGTTAGTTTAAAGACATCGCGGTCGAGATTAAGGACATCATAGTGCATGAGTTTAAGGACCTCACAGTCCAGGTTAAGGACATCATAGTCCATGAGTTTAATGACCTCACAGTCCAGGTTAAGGACATCATAGTCCGTGGGCTTAAGGACCCCACAGTCTGTGAAATGTGTGGTTGTCAGGACTCGTCACCTCTCTGAAGACATTGAAGGATTACAACGACAGATATCAGAGGAGTAAAGAGATGTACCCTCGAATCGGTGTGAGTTGGTTGAAAGATCTGTAGTCCAATTTGGGACTAAGATCTGTTAAATATTCATGAGCAGATGGGCTCAATTAAATATAAGTTGAGGACTTATGGCCAATATTGGGCTAAGTCCAATAAACATTTTTTTATTCTGGCTATTGAGCCTTTATTTGGGCTTGGCCCTTTTAACAATGTTCTTATCTTGTATTGAATGCTGAGCATTCATCAGAGCTCTGGGCTTATTAAAGAACAATTTATGTTCTGTCAGCGCAACACGTGGCGCGCCAGGCGCTTTGCGCCAGTTAAAGAGCGCAATGCGCTTCTGCCAAGTAGCGCACCTGTGAAGGACACGTGTCGCGCTTGGCGCTTTGGGCCAGTTAAAGAGCGCAATGCGCTCCTACCAAGTAGCGCACATGTGGAGGACACGTGTTGCGCTTGGCGCTTTGCGCCAGATGATGAGCACATGATGCGAATTTATGAGCGCCGAGCGCTAATCCATGAGCGCAGTGCGCTTTTAATTTAGTAGCGCACACGTGAGTGACACGTGGTGCGTTTGGCGCTGAGCGCCAGCCCATGAGAGCAGTGCGCTATTTCAGAAGCGCAAAGCGCAGTTTGTCAATTGGCGGATACGTAGTTGACACGTGGCGCATTTTGGCACTGAGCGCCGGTCCAGAGAGCGCAAAAGCGCAGTTCAAGAGCGCAAGGCGCATTTCAAGAGCGCAAAGCGCAATTGATCAATTTTATGATCTGGGAACAAATTTATGTTCTTTTAAAAGAGACTTTGTCTCAAGATTTAAGAACAACAGTTCTTGTTTTGCAGAAGAGATTTTCAATCTCTTGTTTTGATGAAAGGCTTTGCCTTTATAGATCAATGATCTGTGAGAAGAAATATGTTCTTCTTTTTATTTTATGATGAGATCTTTTGATCTCTTTTGTGAAAGACTTTTTGTCTTGTAGATCTATGATCTTTTTAAAGAAAAGAATTCTTCTTTTTATGAGATGGTTTCATCTCTGTGTTCATCATCCATCGTCTTTACCTTAAAGAAAAAATCTTCTTGCAAAAGCTTACTCTTTATCTTTGAGTTTTTTCAAAGTTTATGGGGGGTTTCTCTATATCAGACTTGAAGTCTTGGGGCCTTTATATAGGGTAAGCTGATTTGTTGAATCAGTTAAAGAGATCTTTCTCTGATTGATTTGGGGATATTTCCTACCGTTGGATCTTTGATCCTAGGGCTTCTGTTTTACAGAAGGCAATCTTCTTGTTTTTAACAAAATTGGAAAATCTTTCCATAACAGAATTTTAATTCTGATTAATTAATGATTTATCATTATTATTAGATCTTTTGATCTAAGGGTGGGGAATTTTTAATTCCAGCGCTAGCGCACCCATGCTTTGCACTTGGTGCGGTGCTCAGAGAGCAGCACACTTTGCGCTAGCGCACCTGTGTTTGACACGTGGTGCGCTGCTCAGAGCGCAGCGCAGCCTGCGCTAGCGCACCGGTGTTTGACACGTGGCGCGCAGCGCGCCTAGCGCTAGCACACACATGGTGCACTGTCTAGGACGCAGCGCAGCGCAGCCTGCGCTAGCGCATCCGTGTTTGACACGTGGCGCGCAGCGCGCCTAGCGCTAGCGTACACATGGTGCACTGTCTAGGACGCAGCGCACCTGGTGCTGGATCTGAAGCATTGCTTCAATTTTTGAAATTCGAATTTCAAATAGAGTTTTGCTCTGATTGGGTGAAAAAAATGCCCCCCCACCGTTGCGCTCACGTGGCCCACACGTGAGTGCGGCGGCGGCGACATCTGCGATCTTGGATTCACTCAGAAGTTGAAGAAGTCTTTCAATGCCTATAAATAGGACCTTTGGTCCTTTAGATGATTCTGTTCATCTCCTTCTTGTTTTCTGAGAATTTCATTCTCCCACAGAGCATAGCTCTTCATTTTAAGAAATTTCAAGAGTTAAAACTCTGCCAAAATTTTAGGTAAATTTTTTTTAGGTAATCTAGGGTTTTACTTATTAACAGAGCCTTGCTCTTCATAGATTTTTGATCTAAAGAAAACCCTTTTAGGGTTTTATTAACAAAGCTTTGCTCTCCTGAACCCATAGATCTAAAGAGATCTTGTTTCAGGGTTTCTTAACCCATGAACAGAGCTTTGCTCATAAAGAACTCTTAGAGTTTGTTCATAGATCTTGAAGATCTTAGAATTTTTTATTCATAAAAAAATTGATTTTAATTTTCTTTTTCTGATGGGTTTTTTCCATCATCTTTACAGAGCCAAGCTCTTGAGGAATTTTTATTCATTTATGACCAGAGTTTGACAAGTGTCACTCTGTCACAGAGCATTGCTCTCAAAGGGAGATTTACTCCTTTTCCCGAGAGATCTCTCATTTAATGAGAATTTCTTGAGGATCTCCTCATTTAAATAACAGTCTCATCAAATGATGAGGCTGTTTTATTAATTGACGCATTGTCATCTAGATTTTATGGGGCCCCTTTGGTCCCTCTCCACTGCATTGCAGTGTGGTACAAATTTTAAAGTACCAAGTGTTAGAATTTAAATTAAATTATAGCACTAATAGTTGACTTTTGTCCATTTTTTCGCAGACGACATGTCTTTCGATCCCTTTTTCCCGTTCGTTCATTCAGAAGGAGCATTCCCTGGAGCACCTGTAAACCGGGAAGTCCTAGCTTTGATCAAAGATCATGATCCAGAATATAAGAATCTTCACCTTTAGGGGACATGGTATAACCAGATTATTAAGGGTCGGCAAAGCTTTTCGTGCGCGGTACCCTCGGGCCCATCATGGCGATCCATTACGCTGACCCGCCCCCGGTGAAGTATACCGTGGAAGAAGTGAACTGGACTTCGGGTGGTCTTCTCCAGCCTGCTATGGCTTTGATACCCGTTCAGCCTCCCATGGCTTTGGATACCTTGGGACGACGTATTTGTCAAGACGAGGCGCGACCGTGGGGACAACCATATATGATTGGCCTAATTCCTCATCATCCGACTGGTTACCTACAGTGGGCTCGCTACATTCTGTCAGCGAAGAAGTCACAGTTGTTGAGGCTTGGGTTGTATCCCACCATTTACGCTTCTCTCTTCCAGTATTCTACGCTTCCCGCCTGGTGGTTTAAGGCCTTTTTGGAGCAGTGGAATATTCCTACACACACCTTCCTTTCGCTGGACCGAGAAGTATCAATCTCCTTAGATGAATTTGCAGAAGTTTTTGGCTTACCGGTCATAGGGGAGCTTTACGAGGAACTGCTTCCTATAGATGCATACGTTTTTGGTGCCAAGCCAGTGATGACAGGCTTTACCCCGGAGAATGCCGTTCAACACCAATTTCCTAATTTGATCAAAGTGTTGCATATTTACGAAGGCCTTTTCCTCGAATCTGGGAGCCGCGGGGTTAATTTCGAGGATTTCATCGCTCGTTTTCTTCATCCGGAAGTCCTCTCGAAGGAGGCTGCTAAGTTCTCCACGCTTGACGACCCTTTCGGCTTAGGTTTAAACAACCTGCCAACGGCGGAGGTAGATCAGAAAAGTTTTTTCCTTCCTAACACTCCAGTTGTTCCTTTTGCGGAGATCGCAGTCCCTGGGATTGATGAGGAAACATTCTTCTTGGGATTTCTTGGGCTATGGTTGAGCTGGTTTGCACTCCCGATACACCTTCGCCGTATGAGGCCGTCTGTCTTCTATCCGGCTCACCGAATGATTATTGGGGTGAAAGTGGCTGTCAGAGTCGCCGGTTTAGCTCATTTGTATTACGACCTTAGTCAAGCGGCAGATACTACTGAACCCGGAGTGCAGCATGTGAACTTCTCGATGCATTACTTCATGTCATGGCTCGAGCTACACGCACTTGGCGTTTTTGGTATCCATAAAAGGCCTTCATTCTATGACGGGTGCGGCTTCCCCCAGATTATGCGATTAGTCGGCGCATCTATTGTAAATCCATCACCACGGGAAGCTAGAGGTTTTCTCCTTCATCCTCGCACGGTTGGAGATGGCATGACCTTTACCGACAAGATTTTAACCATCGGAAAAGAGTCCGCAACAACGGTGCAGCCATTGCGGAACATTTTTAAAGATGGAGCCTCTGTTTTGAAAGCTCGGGAGATCCTCCATTTATATTCTATCAGACCGGGCTTCCTAGTGTTTAGGCAATATGATGGGCGCTATTCATGAAATACAATCCGCATCGTTTTGCCCAACAATTGAGCTATAATCAGGGAGTTCCGCTGGAGGCTTTCTTGCTAGAACCCACTGCTATTGAAGAGGGGATGCGAAACGCGCTGCGTCATTTCATGCGCTTGAACACGGGGTCCAATTTCTTTATCAGCGAACCGAGCTGTGTCCCGAAGGCCCTTAGTGTGTACGCGGCGTGGTACCAGCATTCAATGGGCGCCGTCATCAAGGAAGAGAAGCGGCTGCTGCTCGATCGCAAAGGTGCACCCCCTACAGGTGATCGAAACGTCCCTTTGAAGCGACGGACCACTGTCCCTCCTCCGCTAAGAGGAGCTACCGTGATTGAAGTCCCGCAAGACAGGCCTGACCTACCGGTGCCCCGTGCTCCCGTGGAGACAGTGAATATACTACCGGTGCCCCGTGCTCCTGTGGAGACGGTGAACATAGCTTCCCCTGAGTCTGGCGTGGGTTCAGATATCGGGACTCGCCGTCCTAAAGTGCCCACCAAGCGTAAGCTTGTGCTGGCTGCGACTGGAGCTCGCTCGCAGAATAGGAAGAAGAAGTTGATCCTCTCTATAGACGTTGTACTCGGCCAAGAGCCTCATGTTCCTTATAGCGAGGGCCTGAGCGAATATGGGACCAATGAAGGTCTATTCATAGCGCCGGACGACACTGATTTCGAGGCCGCCATTGCAGCTTCTGTGCGATCAGCAAGCCACAAAGCAGAAATGGCCATCGTCGCGCAATCAAGTGAGTATAAGCCGTAACTTTGTTATTGAATTATATTTTTATTATCATGTTTTGACTAACATTTTTCCTTCTGTAACAGGCTTTTCCACTGAAGAGGTGCTAGCGGCTTCCTTTAGGACCTTTGAGGAGGAGGAGAGGACTCGCGCTTTGTTGGGAGTTGGTATATCTCGGCTCATTGAATCTTCATTCTCTTTTCTTATGGACAATATGACCCCTTCTTTATCTTATCGCAGGGAATACAATGCCAATCCCGCAAGGTGATGCGGAGATGCTTCCCGGGCCAGCTATCGAAGTCCCGGCCTCCTCGGCACTGCCGAAAGAGGCCTTACTCAAATGACCGATGACGGATGCCTTGACGACTCCAGAGGTAACCCTTAGAGCAGACAATGATGTCCTATTGATGGAGGCTTCTAGAAGATCCGCTTTGACGGCCCGAGCGGAAAGGAAGCGCAGAATGCGCGCGGTAAAGGAACGTAGTGCCGCCTTAGCCGCGGGTGCGGGTTCGAGCACCGCTACCCCTGCCCCTACTCCTTCAGAGGATGCCCCGGCTGCCTTGTCCACCGCCCACAGACAGGCAGCACGTGCCGCTCGGGAAGCCATCGGAAGACCAACTCAAGATAACGTGACATTGGGTTCTTTTGTCAAAGTTTTAACTTTCAGGTTCTCATATATCATATCCTGTAGGGCCGAGTCTTGCCGAAGAAGTGGCGGCAACTACTGATCCTGGGGTAGCGGTAGAGGAGATAGCCACGATCGCCGAACCTGAGGCAGCAGTAGGCGAGATGGCTACAATTGCCGAGCTCGAGGTAGCGATGGGTGAGATGGCTACAGCCGCCGAGCCCGAGGTAGTCACTCTTTCTCAAGAGTCGGGCACTGCTCCAATCGTCATTCATTCCCCTTGCGGCTCCCTGCCGCTGCCGGGCGCTGCGAGTGTCACGACGATTCTCGTGGAGTCGGGGGATGAAGCCACGGGCGGTGAAACTATTCCGATGGAGGAGGGTGAAGCAGTCGCTGTATCAAGTGACGCCCTTGTCGCGGTTCCGACCGGCGACTCACCAGGTAGATTTTGGGTCATTGCTTTTCTTTTTATTCTGCAATCCCTTTCAATCTTCCTGACGGTATTTATCTCATATCTAATGCAGGCGTGGCGAGCGTTGAGGTTGCACTACCCGAGGCAACGCCATTAGTTACCGCTTTGACGGTGACCACTCCTCTACCTTCTCTCGTACCATCTCAGATGTTGGAAGGTGCGGATTTGTGACCCGTCAGTTTTATCTCTAGGCTGTATAATTTATGTACTGACATTGCATTACGGTGTCCTTGCAGGAGTCCGTTTTAATCACCTGTATCAGGTGCTACACCCACACTTCTCTTTCCAGTCAGAGATTAGTCCGCCTGCTGGTGTCGGTGCGTATCTTTTCTAACTGACGTCCTTTCTCTAACGGGCTATCACGTTATTCCTAATTCTTCTTTGCACTGCTTGTAGCCTTACAAATTGAAGGAGGGGACGAGGGTATCGTTGCGCCACCAGTACTCCCAGCTCTGCCCCCTGTTGCAGCCGGTATAGTAGACTCTATTGTTCGTGTATTTTCTTTATTTCTTGAGCCGACATCTGACTACGATTTATTTTGCAGCAATCACGTCGACTCTAGCTCCGTTCGAGTCTCGCATCATAATGCCGGCAGGGCCCTTTTCTAGACGTCCATCTTCCAATGGCGCTGTGACCAGCCTGCGTATGTTGAGCGAATACGTCGAGGAGCTTGACGAGGAGGCCCCTACATTCACTGCAGATTTTGCTTCCGAGGTTAATCCAATGCTGGCGACGCTTGTGAACTTCCATAATGAAGGCATCGTCGAGTCTTGGGTTAATCACTGCAGGAAGATTGAGGCCTGCCTGCATGAGCTTGAGCTTAGGCGTCCTGCTCCTGAGATTCTGGCTGTGAACTCCCAGTGGGCTGCGTGGGTTGAGCAAAGTGCCCTTTTCCTTCGTCATTTCGAAAAAGAGGCGATCCTCAAGTGAAAGGAACGTGAGGCGACTTCCGCTGAGTCTGTCCAATTGCATGCCCAGGTAGAAGCGAACGCCGCGCAACTGAGAGCCGTCTTTGACAATTTGCAGCGATGTATTTTGGACGGGCTGGCATTGAGGCGGAAACTCGACTTCATTGAGCGGGTTACGCAAAGTCGCGAAGCTGCCCAACGGGAAATCGATGAGAAGGTTTCATCATGCTTGCAGCAATGGGCTCGAATCGAAGCGGAGCTGGCTGCGGCGGCTGACCTTGAAAAGGAGTTAAGAGGAGTGCGCGAGCAACTGGCTGACTTATTGAAAATGCCTCCTTCTCAGGAGCTGCCTTTGTATCAATTAAACACTTGTAATCTTTGAATAACATGTATCCATTTTTTTATTCTTTTATATGATGTATCTTGTATTCAATTGAGTTCATGAATAAAGACACATTTTTCTTATCTTCCACTGTCGTTTTCTTCTCTTTGCTGTGCTGTTGGTATGTTACTCTGGCAAGTGTGGCCTGTAGATAATAAAGAACATTTCATCTTGAACTCTCCGAGAAGCAGTGATGGCTTAGGAAGCAGGTTCAGATCTGCTACCAAAGACTTTTCAACTTCATGAGCCGTGAGGATCTCATAAAGACTTTTCTCCCTACGAGTCGAGAGGATCTCGTAGGTGTATTTTCTCCTTAGGAATCATGAGGATTCCTAAGTGCGTTTTCCCTTATAAGTCGTAAGGATCTTATAAGAGAGTTTTCTTCCTTACGAATCGAGAGGACCCGTAAGTGTTTAGTGAGATTGACATTATCCGCCTTTCACGGCGTCAGAAGTTGCTCCAGGCGTTTCCCACGGGGTCAAGGTTAACTTTGGTCGTGTTCCACGGAGTCGTTGGGTGACGTATTTCCGAGGCAGGGTCATGTGGATGACGTGTTTCCGAGACGGGGTCATGTGGATGACATGTTTCCGCGACGGGGTCATGTGGATGACGTGTTTCCGAGACGGGGTCATGTGGATGACATGTTTCCGCGACGGGGTCATGTGGATGACGTATTTCCGAGACGGGATCACGTGGATGACGTGTTTCCGCGACGGGGTCATGTGGATGACGTGTTTCCGAGACGGGGTCATGTAGATGACGTGTTTCCACGACGGGGTCATGTGGATGACGTATTTCCGCGACGGGGTCATGTGGATGAAGTATTTCCGTGACGGGGTCATGTGGATGACGTATTTCTGCGACGGGGTCATTTCGATGACGTATTTCCGCGACGGGGTCATGTAGATGACGTGTTTCCGCGACGGGGCCATGTGGATGACGTATTTCCGCGACGGGGTCATGTGGATGACGTATTTTCGAGACGGTGTCATGTAGATGACGTATTTCCATGACGGGGTCATGTGCATGACGTATTTCCGCGACGGGGTCATGTGGATGACGTGTTTCCGTGACGGGTCATATGGATGACGTATTTCCGCGACAGGGTCATTTGCTGACGTATTTCCGCGACGGGGTCATGTGGATGACGTATCTCCGCGACGGGGTCATTTGGATGACGTAATTCTGAGACGGGGTCATGTAGATGACGTATTTCCGCCACAGGGTCATGTGGATGACGTATTTCCGCGACGGGGTCATATGGATGACGTATTTCCGCTACGCGGTCATATGGATGACGTATTGTCTGTTGTAACAAGACGAATATCGAAGTGGTGTCCAGGTTGTCTGGGAACCATCGTGATTTGGAGTAGGGGCTTTGCCATAGCTCCAGGGTTGATTACAGCATCTGAATCCTGCTGGAATGGGAGGAACGCTGTTGATCTCTAGGCTATCCCTGAACCGTCGAGAGTTGGCTTCATTTTCTGATGGAGCCTGGGGAGGGAAGGTGTGATTCCTTCTTTGTTTGCGTCCCTGGATTGTATACAGGGATTGATGTGATATCACCTGTAGGGCATAAATTTTATTTATTTATATTTTTTCTTTCCGCGATGCTCTATCATTTCAGCTTTTATATCGCGAAGGTTGCGATTACCTAATCATTTCGGATATTTTTCACGGCGCCTAATCATTTCGGCTATTTATTTTATTTTTACTCGCTGCTTTTTATTGCGAGTTGCCCAATCATTTCGGCTATTTTGCATGCATACATTTTTACTTGCTGATTTTGTTGCAAGTTGCCCCATCATTTCGGCTATTTCGTATGCATGTGTGGCTCGCTAACTTCTTTGCTGCAAGCTTGGAATTAGACACCGATTTCGGCATCAACACCGCTATAACTGGGATATTGCCAGGAGCGAATCATCATTTGCTTCTGTCGATGTCGAACAAAGGTGGCTTAGCAAACAGGGTTAAGATCCTGTCGACTAAGGCTTTTGACTTCATGAGCCGTAAGGGTCTCATAAAGGTATTTCTCTATGCGAGTCGTAAGGATCTCGTAGATGCGTTTTCTCCTTAGGAATCGTGAGGACTTCTAAGTGTATGGCTTCTCGTAAGTCGTAAGGATCTTACAAGAGTATTTTCTCCTTTTAAGTCGAAAGGACTTACAAGGGCTATTCACCGTGCAAATATACCCCTAGTCACGGATGGGACTTTGTCAGGGGAATGTTTATTCACGCCCGTGGATTGTATATAAGGGTTAGCATTGGGCCGCTTGTAGGGAAAAATTGGAGGTTGTGGTGGCCGATTAAGAACAGGTTCAGATCCCTGTAGCTTAAGACTTTTGAATCTTATGAGCCGTGAGGGTCCCATAAGAGGGTTCTCCTTACGAGTCATGAAGATCTCGTAAATGTAATTTCTCCTTAGGAATCGTGGGGATCCCTAAGTGTGTTGCTCCCTTATGAGTCGTAAGGATCTCACGTAGGTGGTTTCTCTTCACAAGGTCGAGAGGACCTTGCAAGTGTCTTTTAACGAGATTGTGCCCTTTCGAGTTTTCACAAAACTCGCCAGTAGCCCTACTGTTTTTACTTACGGAGCCCTCTCGGGTTTTCATCCGTGCCCTTTTCGCTTATGGACATACCGTTTTTTCTTTTTCTTTCTTCTTCTTTTTCTTTCTTCTTTTCTCTTTCTTTTTTGTATCAGCCTTGGGATGCTACAGTCTACAGTAGTTTATCGATGTCTCAGTCAGCAGCTAGTGTTAGGACATAGTGGTCCATCGTTAGTTTAAGGACGTTTCGGTCCGTTGTTAGTTTAAGAACGTTTCGGTCCGTTGGCTGGCTACTACTTATAAAGTTTGGGCTTAGGAAGATAGTGAGCGGACATAGTCGTCATCATCTATCATTGACCTAGGCCGTGACTCGTCAAGCGTAGTACTTTTTCAGGAAGTGACCATTTATTGGCATGAGGGGCCTTTCGCCATGCATGTCCATGAGTAGATAGGCCCCACCCTGGTAGACCTTGTCTATGATATACGGGCCTTCATAGTTCTGCTCGAATTTCCCCCATTTGGCACGATTGGGGATCATAGGTCTTTTGACCACTAGCACGAGTTCGCCTTGGCGGAATGTTCTCGGCCTAGTCAATCTTTCGTATGAGCGCGTCATCTTTACTTTGTAAGCCTCCAGATTTTGTTGCGCTATGAGCCGGGTTTCATCAAAGGCATCGAGCTCCTCAAGCTGAAGGTGAGCATTCTCTTTGTCCGTTAGCTCGTAATGAACTGCCATTCGTAGAGAGGGTAACTCTATCTCGAGGGGGAGTACCGTCTCTATACCGAATACCAATGCGTACGGAGTTGTGTTCGTAGCTGTTTTGAACGTAGTTCGATACGTCCAGAGAACTTCATGCAGTCTCTCATGCCAGTCCTTCTTATTTCGGGACACTGTCTTTTTCACGATCTTCGTCAAGGTCTTATTGAAAGCCTCAGCTAGACCGTTAGCTCGGGGATTATAGACTGAGGAGTATCTCCAGTCTATGTTATGCTGTTGTGCGAAGCGGCTGATCTTGTGGCTTCTATAGGCTGGCCCGTTATCGGAGATAATCCGTCTCGGAGTTCCGAACCGATAAATGACGTGCGTTTTGAAGAAATGGAGGATATTCTCCGTCTTCACTTCCCTCAGCGGTATTGTTTCTGCCCATTTGGAGAAGTAATCAGTTTTCGCCAAAATGAATCGATGTCCTCTGGACGATGCTGGTTCGATGGGGCCGATTATGTCAGTCCCCCACATTTCGAACGGCCAGCCAGCCACTGTTGGATATAGTGGATTTGGATGCTGATAGATAAATTCTCCGTGAATCTGGCACAAGTGGCACTGCTTCGCGTATTCGAGGCAGTCGTGAATCATCGTAGGCCAATAATAGCCCATCCTTTTGATCTTTAGCTTCATCTTTGGCCCAGCTTGGTGAGAACCGCAGAATCTGTCGTGGGTTTCTTGGACGACTCTCTTTGCCTCTTCAGACCCCAGGCATCTTAGCCACGGAGAGTCAAATGACCTTTTATACAGAGTATCATTGACGAAAGCAAAAGACAGAGCTTGTTTCATAAGCTGATGTCTTGAGGATGCATCTTCAGGTGTTCGACGGGATTTGAAGTAATCTATAAAGACTTCCCTCCAATCCTCGGCCTTTTCCTGGTCTTTTATTTGTAGAGTCGTTTGCTCGATCGCTCCCTTTTCTTCGGACGACTCCGGAGATATTTCTGCCGGTGCGAGAACCCGACGGCTTTGCACAACGATCCTCACGTTATCGAGGTTCTCGTCAGCCAGTTCTTTAGTGAGCTTGGCTAATGCATCCGCTTTGCTATTTTCCGCACGCGGTATGCTTTCCAAGGTGTAAGAAAGAATTTGAGTCAGCAGTCGCTGTACTCTCTTGCCGTACTTCACCAACTCTGGTTTGCACGTTTGGTAGTCACCATTTACTTGACTAATGACCAGTTGGGAGTCTCCGTATATGAGGAGGTTTTCAATTCCCATGTCGATGGCGATCTCAAGACCTGCTATCAAAGCTTCATACTTGGCTTCGTTGTTCGTCTTCGGCTCTGTTAAGGAGAAGGCAAAGCGCATTATCCCTCATTGTGGAGTCACGAAAATGAGGCCTACCCCTGATTTGATTATAGGGGTGCTTTGTTTGCGCTTCTTCATGGAAGATGCTCCATCGAACTAAAGTTCCCATTGGGTATCATTCTCTCTACTCTCCCCGTCGATCGTGTCAAACGCATGCTCGTCTGGCAATTCGCAGTTCAAGGGAGAATCGGCAGGTATCGGATGCTCAGCGAGAAAATCGGCGATGGCCTGGCCTTTCACTGCCTTAAGAGGCCGATAAGTTATCGAGAACTCCATCAAGAGCAGGGACCATTTAGCGAGTCGTCCCGTTAATATGGCCTTTGACATCAAATATTTGAGGGGATCCACCTTTGATATGAGATGAACCTCATGTGCCAATGCATAGTGTCCGTGCTTCGTTATTGCGTAGATCAACGCCAGGCAGTGTTTTTCAATGGGAGAGTAATTGCTTTCTGCACCCAGGAGAACTCGACTCAGATAATAAAGGGCTCTCTCCTTCCCTTAGTCATTTTCTTGTGCCCACAGCGTGCCTAAAGAACCTTCAAGGGCTGTTGTGTACAGGACGAGAGGTTTTCCTTTAATGGGAGTGGCCAGTACTGGCGGATTCTGCAGGTATTGCTTGATTTCGTCCAGTGTGCTTTGGCATTTGTGATCCCAGACGAACGGAGTTTCCTTTTTCATTAGGTGACTGTAAGGACGGCACTTGCCTGAGAGATTGGCAATAAATCGCCGGATAGACGCGAGCTTACCTTGGAGAGACCGCAATTGCTTGAGATTCCTTGGCGGAGGGATTTCCATAATTGCCTTGATCTTTGACGGATCTATCTCGATGCCTCGGTGTCGGACGATGAATCCTAGGAATTTGCCCGAGGAAACTCCGAACGCGCATTTAAGAGGGTTCAACTTCAAGTTGTATTGCCGAAGAAACACGATCTTCAGAAGCTCTAAATGTTGCTTGTATGATTTGCTTTTAACTACGAGGTCGTCGATATAGCATTCGATGATTTCATGTATGAGGTTGTCGAAAATTTTCGTCATGGCCCTCTAATAGGTGGCGCCGGCGTTCTTTAGACCGAAGGGCATCACCTTGTAGCAGAATATGCCCAAAGGGGTCCGGAAAGCGGTGTGCTTCTGGTCCTCGGGATGCATCTTTATCTGATTATAACTTGATGAGCCGTCTATGAAGGAGAAAACTTCATGAGTGGACGTATTGTCTATCATCAGCTCGGTGACTGGTATTAGGAAGTCGTCCTTCGGGCAGGCTTTATTGAGATCCCGAAAGTCCACACATATGCACACCATCCCATTCTTCTTCATTACTGGGACGATGTTGGCGATCCAGTCAGGATATTGAACCTCTTGGATGAAACCGGAGTCGATTAGCTTCTTGACCTTGGCGTTGATGCTCATCTCAAGCTCGAGCCGCATTCTTCTCGGCGCTTGTTTGATCGGCTTGACGTCCGGAGATATCGCCAATTTGTGCACAGCAATCTCTGGATCTAATCCTGGCATCTTGGAATAGTTCCATGCGAAGCAATCTTTATGCTGCATGAGCACGTCTTTTAGTGTAGCCACCATTTCTTCAGACAACAGCTCACTGACGAACGTCGGTCGCGGGTCACTTGCCGTCCCCAAATCAATTTTCTTGAGGTTATCTGCAGTAGTATGTATCCCATCTTCCAGCTCCTTTGGCACCGGTGGAAATTCTGAGATTACCTCGTCATCATCGTTGTCGAAGCACCGGGGGAGGTCATCCATATTCTCGGGCTTTTCTTCTGACAACATTATCATATGACAAGTACGAGATCGCTTCTAAGACCGATGTTGATCCGGTTCTACTCTCGCGGCTTTGGGTTCATGTTTCTGCGGCGGAGTTACCCTCCAGCTGCTGGATAGAGCGAATCTGCCTTGCTGATACTGGTTTTCTATCCAGTCTTTAAATGTGAAGCAGTCTTCGAGAGGATGTCCTATTGCCCTGTGATAGGAGCAATAGTCCGGGTGAGAGACTTCGCCTGCTTTCTCGGGGTGCTTGGACTCCGGGAGTGTCATCATCTGATGTTTTATGATAAGATCGAATATCTTCCTTGTCTTATCTTGGGGAAAAGAATATGCTCGACTCATCTTTTTTATAAGAGACAAATCCGGACTGCTCAATTCCTGATCGCGTGGCTTCTTGGACTCTCTTTGTCGCTGTCGAACGCCTTTCTCGTTCTTTGGTTTGTTTCTGCCTCTGCGTCGGGCCTTTTGTACAACGGGTTGACAAGGAGGAGTATTTTCATTTTTCACAGCCTGTTGAAGGAGGCGTTGCGTCCTGGCTTTCTCGTAGATGGCCATTTCACGATTATGGTCGTCGCGAACCTTTTGACCTGCTTCTCTTATAAGCTTGTCCATTTGTTCTTCGAACGACGGAATGGGCATTTTCACGGCGGGAGCTCGTTCTGGTTTAGGGTTAGCATCTTCCCATGGAGCATCTCCTTCTTGATCAAAGTCATGTATGACGTAGCAGTCGCGGAGTAGCTCCCGTTTCTTGGATTGAACATACCCAAGCTCGGTCGTTTCCATTCTCCCGTTGAGCAACTTTCATTGAATTCCGGGAACGTTCCAGATCCTGTTATAGAACCGTGCTTGTCGCGCAGTTTGCTTAAGGGGTACACCTTGGTGTCTCAAGAGTCTCTTTAGTCCGTCTGTGTAATATCTGGGCAAACGGATGGGCTGGAGCCTGTCAAGTGTAGAATCCGCGCCATACCAGATTTCTTTCTCCACTTTGGTTTCCCCGGATCGGTAGAATAGGATCGCCTTTTCACCTCTTCGCGTGGGAGGGACATAGAATGTATGCAGTTCTTCCACACTGAAGGTATCAAGTGGGTCTAGTTCTTTATGATGCTTGGGCGGAACCATGGCAACTTGCAAACTTTGATCTTCGTTAGCGAAGGTTTGTATTGATGGCCGAGCAGAGAATATGGCATTGACCTCATCTTCTGAATCGCTGTCGAAGATCAACATAGGAGTGGATGGTCCCGGCTTGTTGCATTGGGGAAGACCTGAATAAACTATTTCTTCCTCCTCCTCGATATCACTCCCAAAGACCGGAATAGTGGCGATAGCTTTGTTCTTATCCTCCGATTTGCGACACCTTTCTGTGTCCTTGAAATCTGGCAGGAAGTATTTTGCATCTTCGTACTTGCGGACTTCGTTCACGGAGAATGGGTTTAGCTCTCCTGTCACAGTATACTCGAGACCATCCTTGAAATATTTCATACATTGATGTTGTGTAGAGGGGATGATGTTGTACTCGTGTAACCAAGGCCAGCCGAGCAAAGCGTTATAACATGTCTTGGCGTCAATGACATGGAACTTGATATCAGTGACGAGCAGCCCAAAGCGTAACGTCGGTATCACGGACCCAAGCATCCATGATGACTAGGAGTCAAACCCGGAGATGGTGATTTTATCGCGAGCGAGGTGTTGAACGCTCATGCAGATTTCCTTTAGCACCCTTACGTTAAGGAGATTGACGGAGGACCCATTGTCGACCAGAATTTTACCTATCTTGATTTCATGACAGTATCCGGAGACATATAGAGGACGGTTGTGCTCGCATGTCCCAAGGAGAAGATCTTCATCACCGAAGGTGATTTCAGCTGTGTGCACTTCTTCCAGCTTTTCCTTCATCTTTTCTTCGGCGAGGAAAGCTTGGAATTGCTCGGGCTCTTGTAATGCCTTGATCAGCGAATCTCTCACCTCTTTGGATAGCAGAAGGGCGTCAAGAATACTGAGCTGCGAGGGTATCTTCCTCAAGTGTGCCAGAACTTTGTAGTCCACCTTACTTTTCTTTGGCAGGTCCTTGGATGTCAGCTTTTCGACGGCTTGGTCATCAAGGATGATATCCTCAGGGACTTTTTCTTTTCCCTTATCTTTTCTATTTGAGCCACTGTTCGAGGGCCTAAGATTCTTTTCGGGCAGCGTACGATTGCGCAGCTGAATATTTTCACAGGTCTCCGGTTCTTCCTCTTTTCCCAAGGTGGACTCTTTAAAGAGAGGGCCAAGAATCATTTCTTCATCAGAGTAGCTCCCGAAGGTAAGAACTTGCGATCCCCCGGCGTTGACCATGTGACAGTTTCCGGTAGTTCTTTTACGCTCCTCGGTCGTATTTCTTTGCTCCCGACGAGTTTTGCGTTTCATCCGCTTGAAATTTTGCAGGTGAGCAACATATCCCTGCCACCATCTTTTAAAAGCGTTGCACTATGCGGTAGGATGCGCAATCTTTCGATGATACAAGCAGTAGCTAGGAACATCTGTTTTGATGAGACAGTCAAGGACTTTGACTTCATCAAGAACGAAGATGAGCCTTGTATTTATAAGAAGATTGTAGGACAAACCGTCGTGTTCCTAGTCTTGTACGTGGACGACATTCTTTTGATAGGAAATGACATTCATATGCTACAATCGGTCAAGCTATTCTTATCACAAAGGTTCTTCATGAAAGACCTAGGTGATGCCTCGTACATTTTGGGGATCAAGATCTACAGAGATAGATCCAAGAAATTACTGGGACTTTCACAGTCCAGGTACATAGAGACCGTACTAAAGAGATTTAGTATGGAAGATTCCAAGCGCGGTAACATACCCGCATTGCACGGAATCACCCTCTCCAAGAAGATGTCTCCCAAGACTGACGAGGAGAGGGTTCGCATGGGCACTATACCCTACGCTTCGGCGGTAGGATCTATAATGTATGCGATGCTATATACAAGACCAAATGTAGCTTATGCGCTAAGCGTGGTGAGCCGGTATCAATCAGAACCAGGTGAGGACCACTGGACAGCAGTAAAGAACATTCTTAAGTACCTGAGAAGGACTAAGGAGATGTTCCTGATTTACGGTAATGAAGATCTCAGGGTCGAGCCCTTTACCGACTCAAGCTTCCAGAGTGACAAGGATGACAGCAAGTCTGTCTCGGGTTTTGTGTTTACCCTCAACGGAGGGACGGTATGTTGGAAGAGTTCCAAACAGGATACCGTCGTAGACTCGACGATTGAGGCTGAATATATTGCTGCAAGCGATGCCGCAAAAGAGACGGTCTGGATAAAGAAGTTCATAGCTGAACTTCAGGTGGTTCCGTCCATTGTTGATCCGATACCAGTGTATTGTGATAACAATGGGGCTATAGCTTTAGCGAAGGAACCACGGTCCCATCAGAAATCTAGGCACATCTTAAGGCGGTATCACCTGATCAGGGAGATCGTAGATCGCCAGGAGATCGAGGTCCGGAGAGTAGATACAAAAGACAACACGGCGGATCCATTTACAAAGCCCTCCCTCAAGCACAGTTCGAGCGACTTTTTGGGATGTTGGGTATGCGGTACGCCAGCAGCTGGCCTTAGAGCAAATGTTGGGTATTCGGTACGCCAATCACTGGTTTTTAGTGCAAGTGGGAGATTGTTGGATGTATATGCCCTAGAGGCCAGTATTGTATATGTATACATATGGATACTGGGGATATGTATGTACAGAACAATCTTGCTCAGTTTTATAGTGTAATATTTGACTTGTCTTTATCGGGATATGTGTATTTATTTGTATTGTTGTTATATCTAGCTTGCACATATTGATAAAGACTCGATACGGTGGTATACTATAATGGTTTGTCTTTATCTTAACATGGCATATGCTATACTCGTTATTACATATTGCGGTTACATATTGATAAAGCCCCTAGGATCTTGCTTGACTACCCGCGTTGTGATGGCGATCATACTTGTGGGAGCAGGGTAGTCCACAAGCACATCCTTAAATGGTCCCTAGTCGCGTGAGTTTCGAGACTGGGCATTGATACTCCATAGTAGACTAGTGTATACGTTTCTAACCCCGTCGGGGGATGGTTGGTCCTGCAGCCATTGGTTTGATGTACCCAAGAGCGTATACAGGTGCTCACTGGGGTGAGTACACTGGACGGACTCGCCGAGAACTTCCATGTGGTACTATACCTATCGTCAGATGGAAGTTCTCAGGTGACATGTGTACAGGTTAGTCCTAGGACCCGAGATCGGCATTTGTCTCGTGTGAGTTCCCATTGAACTTTGATCTCTACCCTACCACGGCACTACTGAGTCGTGCAAACAGGTTTTGGTTGGGTTCAGTCCTGAGCCACATGGAGGCAGTGAGCGATTGTCGGGGATTCGTCTCTCCCGGTATAGGGAGTCGATATCGCACTGTGATTCGATTGGTCAGGACCATAAGACCTTGGCTAAGGCACTTGGGATTTACTGATAGGTTGATCAGTAGTTTCCCGGATTGGTCCTGAGCCACATCGGCACGACTTATCAGGTTGTTAGGGTCTGACGTTCACCATCCTCTAGACCCGGTATGCGATACTCTTTGACGAAGAGACCGGACTGTATGGATATTGTCACGGATAGGCTCAGTAGGAGATCCGGATGAGTTTACTCGTCGGCCTTCCTTTTCGACAGATACCTGGGCAGCCGTTACGTACAGCTAGTGCCGCTAACGTACTTGTGGTTAAACCCGCTGCCAGAGTACTGTCGAGTCTTTAGAGTCCCACACAGAGGGTTTCCCTGATCCAGGCAAAACGATGTAGTAGCCGTATTGGATACGTGCAGGGTTCGATCGATTGATGTACTTGGTACTCGGATTTTCGATCGGACAGTTTGTAATACTAGCCGACTCGGGTTTGAGCCGGATTATTAAATCAGGTATTGATTTAATAATTTACATATATGTATTTAGATATATATATATTCTAGTATTACGTTCTTCGTGTTATTCTATCTCTTTTGGGCGTTCAGATTTTTATCCGATTGCCGGTATATTTATACAGTAGACTGAAATCCGTATTTACTACAGATTTCCTTCTAAAAGGTTGCCACCTCATTATGTATTTTCCTTTTATTGATAATTGGAAATGAGGTGTAAAGTAAAAGGTATGGGAGGAATGGTGATGACCATGCTTTAATAATTCACAAATGAATTTATAATTCATTTGGAGTTACTATTGAAGCATGGTTGTTAATTGTTTATTGAAAGAATTCACACAAAAAACCAAGATGTGTGATTTTCTCTCACTTCATGCTTCATTTTCTTTTGAGCTCTCATTTTCTCTTGAGTTCCTCCCTCCTCTAGCTTTCTCCTCCACCTTCATCTTCTTCCTCTTCACTACATTTCTCATGTGTTGAGATACAAGTGAAGAGGCAAGAAAGAGATAGCTTCACACTTAGAACTCCAAAACTACATCCTAAATTACTTGGACTAGCATCCCAGGTTCTCTAGTTGCTCTTTTGATATTTAGCAAAGAGCTAGAGCCATGGATCATACCCCTCAGGTGGATCATCTACGACAAAGCAAGGCCAGAGAACAAGCTCGATCCCGGAGGACCGATGGAGCCGGAGTTGGAGATCAAGCAGGTTCAAGGAGACCATTTGGAGCACATGACAAAGAGAGAAGACCGAAGGACTTAGGCCTCTTGGTATATCTTCTTTCATAGTAGATAGAACTCACAATTAGCTAGCTAGGTTTATGGTAAATATCCGGTTAAAGGTTAATCTAGTGCCAAGGTTTTTGTTCGCAAGAAAATTTTTGTTCCGCATTTGGCCACGGAAGTTGGCCGGAGCACTAGGGTAACCCTTCATCTTGGTTCCGGCAGAGTGATGAGCCTGTTGCGCAGTGCTAGCTCGAATAACCTCTTCGTCTTGTCTCGAGGGAACGAGTAAGGGCGTCTCATTTTATCTCCAAGAGATCGAGTTCTATCATTTTGGCGATCAACTGGTCTTAGACCACTGGGTTGTTGTTGAGCATTGGCGACTACGGTCGCTTTCCCCTTTCCCTTCTCGTTCCGCGGCTCCGGCTTTGGAGGAGACGGTCTATGACCCATCTGATCTATTTGGGTCAGCTTGTCAATCAAGGTCTGGAAAGTAGTCGGCTTGAAAAACATCATGAACTGGGAGATGGTCGCCTACGGATCAAGAGTACCCACGAACATACTCACTGCCGGCGCTTCTTCGATGCGCTGTTCGCATTTCGACCACAGATTCCGCCATCATATTGCGTATTGTACCCAAGTTTCGCCCGGCTTCACCCTGGTGTTAATTAATGCGGTAATCGGGGTACACTCGCTGGCGTTCGCGAATCTCTGCGTAAACAGCAGTTCCATCTCCGCAAATGTCTTGACAGAGTCGTTCGGGAGTTCAGAGTACCACTCGAATGCCGTTTCCGAAAAGCTGCCGACGAATTGGCGAAGCAAAAGTTTATCATCACCCCCGGTGTTGCCGCAAAGAGCCCTAAACTGGACGACATGCTGGTGGGGATTGCCCGTCCCTTTATATACATGAAATTTAGGGATCGTATATCCCGGCGGGTACTTTATTTGGTCATACCAGCCTGGATATGGTCGCCCAGTTTTAACAACTTGGTCGGCCACTTCATTCGCCTGGTGAGCTCGTATTTACTGAGTAATGAAGTCATCCAGAGCGGCCTTGGAAATGGTTTCCTCTTTGGCTGCTGAAAGAGCCGGAGGACGATTCGATGTCTCTCCTCTGTCGTCTTCAATGATGATCGGAGGGTCTTCAGCTGGAGGTTCCGGCTGTAACATTATTCCAGCCATGTCTTGGAACAAGAGAGCCATTCGTTTTATATTGGCTGCCTATTCCGCAGCCTCTTTTTCTTTCCTCTCGAGCATTTTTCGGAGGAACTTGGTGTCAGTTTCTTGTTCCTGACGCTGCTCCGAGGTCTCTGGATTTTCTTTTGGCCCAATAAGTGCAGCCATTGCAGTCAGCATCTCCTGAAGCTTCTGCTGTTGTTGTTCCTGAGCCCTTGTTATTGACCGGGTAACCGGTCGATGACCCGTAGAAGCACGGCTTTCCTCTTTTCCGGAAGCCATATAAACGGTATGTACCATCATGCCTCCGGTCTTGGGGCGTTTAGATTCAGCGCTTTTACAGTTTACCACGTTCACAGGGGCTTTCTCTGGCCTCCTTCTCTTTTGAGTGGTTGACATCGAGGGGGCCGTTGCAGCGGGCACCCAGGTAGCTATCGTCTTTTGTGGATTGACGGGACGGTTCTCTTCCTGCTGAACCTTCACCTTTTTCTGTCGACGAGAGTAATCTTGATCAAATACTGAGTCTTGAACCTGTCGCCATACTTAATAAATTTTGGAAGAAAGCCGCTGAGGGGGTTGTTCTGGTTTCGCTTTCGGTGCATTCTCCACGGGTGGAGGGGATCTCTTCAGCATGGCAGTAGGAGAGTTCCTGTGCACCATATTAAGCAGCTCGAAGCTGTTCCCAGTTGGAACAGCAGCATTGACTTCCACCGTTGGGGCTAGTGGAGTTAGCCCAGAGGGGGAGTTGCCCCCAGCCTTCCTTACTCGGTGCCAGTGGTGACGTCGAGCATGTCGAGCCGTTGGGATTGTTTCAGCTTTAGGGGTGACTTCATCATGCCCCCTGTTCTGGTGAGGCGCTGCTGGTACCAGCCTCTTGAAGACCGACGACCGTTGAGCAGCAGTATCCAATCTGTCAAAGACAGACCTTTGAGCAGGAACGGGAGCCGGAGTGGCCAGCCTCGTAAAGACTGATCCTTTGACGGGAGAAGCTTCTTTAGTGACCTCGATAGCAGGAATAGCTATCTGCTTTTGGATGGCCACTTCAGGTATCGTGAGCTTCTTGACAGGCCCATTGGAGTTCAGGCTCAGCCTATCGAAGACCGATGCTGTTGGCTTGGCATTGGATGACCAGTTGAGAGGGGTCGTGGTGGTAGTGAGCCGATCAAAGACCGACTTCTTTTGCGCTTCTTGTGTCAGCGGGATGTTAACGCTCACTGGTGGGTGTTCCCTTCCGAATGGCGGCCGAGACATTAGGACGTCTTGCCTGAGATTCGGGGCAGATGCTATTTGGTTTTATCTGTCCACCTCTCCGAAGATGCCAAGTTGATTTATGGCACCGTGTATCGGAGGTTTAGACGAATGCGGCCAATGTACCAGACTTCGTCAGATTCCCCCTCGTTTGAGGTGTTTTTGATTGTGGGGACGCTCTTCCCTGCAAGCGCAAGCCCCTGCAGTTAATTACGCTACCGCATCGCGGTAACAACTTTCTCCTTCTTCAGAATTTCACTTGTGTCGTGGGTGTTTGTTTTGTTTATGGTTGCCCGTGGATTGTATACGGAGACTATTTATTTCGTCGTCCGTAGGACGTGGATTAGTCCAAATCCGTATTTACTTAGATTTGGGTTTGGTGTTTTAGTTTAAGGATACGTTAGCCCTATTTAAGGTTAAGATCAACTTAAACTTTTGTTAAGGATACGTTAGCCTAATCTCCAGACTAAGATCAACTTAACGGGATCGTTTAGATCCAACAAAAGAGCAATTGGCTCTATTGTTTAATTTGATGACATTGCGGTCAATTTCCAGTTTAGGGACATGGTGGTCCACTGTCAGTTTAGGGACATGGTGGTCCATTGCCAGTTTAGGGACATGGTGGTCCAAGTTCCAGTTTAGGGACGTGGTGGTCCATGCTGATGTATGGTTGTCGGGACCCGTCACCTCTCTGACGTCGTTGAAGGATTACAACGATAGGTGTCGGAAGAGTTCAGAGATGAACCCTTGAACCGGATGTAAATTGATTTAGGAGAGCAGCCGTGCTCAGTCAATTTAGTTTGAGAACTTACGGCCATGATTGGGCTAAGTCCAGTTGAAAAAATGTCCAACGCTTTTATTTGTTTTCGGCCTAATAGGCCTATGCTAGGGCTTTGCCCCTTTTTAAATAATGCATTGCATTCTTTATTTTGTTTGGGCTCTGACCTTTTATAAATGATGCAGAGCATCAATTTTATTTGGGCTCTGCCCTTTTTATTGCATTGCAATTTATTTTGGCCTATTAGGCCTTTTTGATTTGGGCCTGGCCCTTTAGTAAACAATGCTTTGCATTTGTCATGCGCTTTGCGCCAATCATTGAGCGCAAGCGCTTGTGGTGGTGACACGTGTCACGCAAGCGCAGTGCGCTGTGCCAGTGCGCTGCGCTTGCGCTGCTGACATGTGTCGCGCTCTGATGAGAACTAACGCAGCAGCGCAGTGTGCTGTGCCGTTGCGCTGCTGACACGTGGCGCTCCCTGGTAGCTTGCGCCAACGCAGGAGCGCAACAGTGCAGTTTTTGCAAGTGCAGGGCACTGTTTTATCTTTGGATCAATTTTAGATCAAAGAAAACATGTTTTTCTTGTTTTCAAAGAACCAGTGGTTCATAAAAAGTGCAAGGCACTGTTCTTATTTCTTTTTCTTTTTTTTATTGAAGATCATTGATCTTTTTCTTAGATCAATGATCTGTTCATAAGAGAATCTTCTTTTTTCTAAAGGTTCTTTACCTTTTCTTTTTTTGTTTTTTGAAGAGTTCTCTCAAATTCTTTAGAGTTCTTTTTTTTCTTTTCTTTCTGATGATGAATTAGGGTCTAGGGGCTTTTATATAGTGCCCATTGATTAGTTAAATTTATTAAAGAGATCCTTCTCTGGGTGATTTGGGGAATTTTCCCCACCGTTGGATCTTTGATCCAAGGGCTTCTGTTTTACAGAAGACAATTTTCTTGTTTAACAAGAACAGAAAGATCTTACTGGAATTTAATTCTGTTTGGCGCAAAAGCCCCAGCGCTTGACACGTGTCGCGCAGCGCAAGGCGCAGTGCAACTGCGCTGCCATGTGGCGCGCAGCACAGCGCAACTGCGCTGCCACGTGGCGCGCAGGGCAGAGCGCAGCGCAACTGCGCTGCCACGTGGCGCGCAGCGCAGAGCGCAGCGCAACTGCGCTGCCACGTGGCGCGCAGCGCAGAGCGCAAGTCAGCTGAAGCGTTGCTTCTTTAATAGAGTCTTGCTCTTGATTGAATGCGCTGCCTTGGGCGTTGCGCTCCCTGTGCTGGCGTGTCTGATTTTGACACGTGACGCTCTGCGCGCAGCGCAAGGGATTTGAAGCGTTGCTTCATTTATTTAATTTTAATTTTCAAAACAGAGCTTTGCTCTGATTGGAGGAAACAGAACCGTTGCCTTGTTTCCCGCCTTGGAATTTGAACAGAGCTTTTGCTCTGATTGGGATAAACAAATGCCCCCCCACCATTGTGCTTACGTGGCCCCCAAACGTGAGTGCAGCGGTGGCAGAATTCCAACCGTCGCGGCAACTTTTGGAAGTTGAAAGGGCATTTGATGCCTATAAATAGGACCTTTGGTCCCTTAGATGATTTTCATCTTCAAAATTTTACTTTCAGAACTCAGAGCTCTGCTCTTTATTTTCAAGAACTCCAAGAGTTAAACTCTTAAAACTTTTAGGTGAAAATCTTAATTTAAATTAAATTAAATTAAATTAATTTTCATTGACAGAGCCTTACTCTCCATAGATCCCTGATCTAAAGAAAACTCATTTAGGGTTTCACTTAGCAGAGCTTTGCTCTATAGGTCCAAAGGGATCTAAAGAGGACTAAAGAGAACCCTGTTAGGATTCTATCAATAAAGTTCTGCTCTCTGAAAGATTTCACTTATAATAAATTTTTTTTATTTTTTATTAATGGAGCTTTGCTCCTTTTAAATCATATAGCAGAACTCTTAAGAGTTGCTAATTTTTGTCGATTTTCTTTTATAGGAGCAATGGACGCCCACATGTACGATCTCGACGAGATCATCTCTTACGGCGACATCCGCCGACTTGGCCGTTCTCAAAATCGAGAGTTCACAAATGCGGAGTGTGCTGAAATCATGGGCCGCTTTGACGCATATAACGGTCAACTGCTTCCCCGACGTTCCTCTCTCCTGAAGCTTATCGTGGGAGCCATCTGGGAAGCGCTTCCCTTATTCTGTTCTGGCGTGCCGCTTGGGGCGTTGGATGCTGCTGAGGATAAAGTGCACTCGGTGTATCTGATGCACCTAATCTCGAAGAGACGGCGAGACAATCTTGTCGATCTCCTGCACCAGGCTTTCCAACAGTCCGCCATACTCGATGCTTATTGGAGGGAGGAGGACATCAGGGGGGACCCCGACGCTTGTGCTCGCGAAAGAAAGCACACTAGGATAGTTCGCCAGGCTTGGAAAGTCTTAGATAGGGTTACTTTCGAGTTCCTCAATCCATGTCCTGGGTCTGAGGTTATACCATTGTAAACATTTTAATAATGTTGTTATTTATTTCTTTATGATTGTAAGAACCCTTTTGTACTATGAATGGAAAAAAAATTATTTCAGCTTGTCTCATTTCTCGTTCTGAGTCTTTTGCACACACATGAATGGATGTGTTTCGAACGCTTGATCCAACACCAGTCAAGTGTTCTTTCTGTCGCTTTCTTCTTCCTTTTATTATCCGCATGTTACCTTAGTGAATATGGTTGACAGATGATAGAGCGAGCAGTCTGTCTTGGCTTCTTCAAGAGGCAGCGATGGCTTAGGCCGCATGTTCAGATCTGCTGCCTAAGATTTTTCAATTCTATGAGCCATGAGGGTCTCATAGAGATTTTTCTCCCTACGGATCGAGAGGATCTCGTAGGTGAATTTTCTCTCTAGGGATCGTGAGGATCCCTAAGTGTGTTTTCCTCTTACAAGTCGTAAGGATCTTATAAGAGAATTACCCCTTCTTACGAGTCGAGAGGACCCGTAAGCGGTTGTTTTCCTCCTTGTCGAGATTCAACGTTGGAGAGTGAGACCCGTGGATAGTATGCAAGAGATCGTTTTGGGCCAACTTGCAAGGTCCCAGTGCTTAGGAAACAGGTTTCTTTTGTGCCCACTGCCTAAGGCTTTATCTCACGAGTCGAGCCGCATCGAGAAGTTCTCACAACGACATCAATTTCTTCACAAGTCGAGACGAATCGAGCATTTCTCGCAAGAACATCCTAACGTCACAGTTAACCTCTGCTCTTTATGACAGAAGTCTGTTAGGGTCTGTGGTAGTTAGGGTTTTGGCTGTCGTACCGTCGCATAAGCTGATATATTCCTCGATAGGCAATCATGTTGTTCGAGTAGCCCTGCGACTGCCATGTCTTTGAACCCTTCGGGGGCTGGACAAGACGTCTTGAAGCAATCTTCCTAGGCAGTTTGACCGTCGGAAGAGCAAGTGTTAGGAATTTGCCATGCCGCTTTTTACTTGAGAATAGGCTCATTTTGGAGAGCCCCGATGAGTCATAACCACTCCGCGCTGGTGTGGGATGATCTCCGATAGTCTTTCAGGTTTTATGTGAGTTGCCGTCAAGACCCTGAAGCTAGGAATTTGGCCTTTGCTTCGTTTGCTGGCATTGCGTCTGCTATATCGAGACGAATGTCGCGATTGTCTCTAAGTTGCTGGTGAACCGTCGAGGTTTGGAACTATAGATCTTGTCGTGGCTCCGTTAGTTTGATTGTCGCGTCTGAACCCTGCTGGAGGAAGAACGCTGGGGCGACAACTCGTCTGCTGTATCGAGACGAACTACGCGGTTGTCTCTAGGTTGCTAGTGAACCGTCGAGATTTGGAACTAAGGATTTCACCGTGGCTCCATTAGTTTGATTGTGTTGTGTCTGCTGTGTTGAGACGAACGTCGAAGTGGTGACCGCTTCGTGCTGGTGTGAGATGATCTCCAGTTGTCTTTCAGGCTTTATATGATTTGCCGTTAAGACCTCGAAGCCAGGAATTTGGCCTTCGCTTCGTTTGTTTTGTCATGTCCAAATCCTATTGGAGGAAGGACACTGTTGTCGACATTGCATCTGCTGTAACGAGACGAATGCTAAGGTGGAGCTGAGATTTTGTCGACATTGCGTCTGTTGTTGACATTGCGTCTGCTGTAACGAGACAAATGCTAAGGTGGAGTTGGGATTTTGCCGTTACTCCGCTTTGTTTCGACCGTGAGGTCTTTCATTGACGTTGCATCTACATTCTGTTGGACTGCGAAGGAACGCCGTTGTTGGTCTCCAGGCTGTAGATATGGCCATTTGAGATTTGAAACTAGGGACTTTGCCATGGCTCCGTTTTGTTGCGACTCTGAGGTCGGTTGTTGATGTCACGTCTGCATCTGGTTGGAGTGAGGGGAAACACCGTTGGTGATCTCTAAGTTGTTGATATCGACGTCGAGACCCTGAAGCTAGGGATCTTCTTTTGCTTCATTTGTTGACATTGTGTCTGCAATATTGCGACAAATGTCGAGGTTGTCTCTAGATTGTCTATGAACCGTCGAAACTTGGCTTCGCTTTCTGGTGGAGCCTGTTGGGAAGGTATGGTTCCCTCTCTGTTTGCGCCCCTGGATTGTATACAGGGATCAGTGTGATCTCACCTATAGGGCAAAAATTTCATTCTTTCATCATTCATTTTTTTTAATTCTTTCCGCCATGCTCTATCATTTCAGCTTTTTATATCGCGAAGATCGCGATTGCCCAATCATTTCGGCTATTTTTCGCGGTGCCTAATCATTTCGGCTATTTATTTTATTTTACTCGCTGTTTTTTATTGCGAGTTGCCCAATCATTTCGGCCGTTTATTTTACTTTTACTCGTTGTTTTTTATTGCGAGTTGCCCAATCATTTCGGCCGTTTATTTTATTTTCACTCGCTGCTTTTTATTGCGAGTTGCCCAATCATTTCGGCCGTTTATTTTATTTTCACTCGCTGCTTTTTATTGCGAGTTGCCCAATCATTTCGGCTGTTTTGGATGCATACATTTTTTTTACTTGCTAATTTTTATTGCAAGTTGCCCCATCATTTCGGCTATTTCGTATGCACGTATGGCTCGCTGTCTTTTTTTTTTATCGCGAGTGTAGAACTTGGAATCTGGTGCCAATCTCAGCATCAGCATCGCTACAACTGGAATATTGCCAGGAGTGAATCATCATTTGCCATGAAAGGGCTCGAAATTTGATACCGTTTTAGGCATCAGCATCGCTACAACTGGAATGTTGTCAGGAGAGAATCATCATTTTCCTCTATCGATGTCGAACAAAGGTGGCTTAGCGAACAGGGTTAGGATCTCGTCGACGAAGGCTTTTGACTTCATGAGCCGTAAGGGTCTCACAAAGGTATTTCTCCCTACAAGTCGTGAGGATCTCGTAGGTGTGTTTTCTCCTTAGGTATCATGAGGATTCCTAAGTGTATGTTCCCCTGTAATTCATAAGGGTCTTACAAAAGGGTTTTCTCCTTATAAGTCGAGAGGACTTACAAGGATTGTTCACCATGCGTACATATCCCCAGTCACGGATGAGACTTGGTTAGGGAAATGTTTATTCGCGTCCGTGGATTGTATACAAGGGTCAATGCTGAGCCACTTGTAGGGCAATACTGAAGGTTGTGGGGGGTTTGCTTAAGCACAGGTTTAGGCCTCTTTAACTTAAGACTTTCAAATCTTATGAGCCGTGAGGGTCTCATAAAAGAGTTCTCCTTACGAGTCGTGAGGATCTCGCAAGCGTATTTTCTTCTTAGGAATCATGAGGATCCCTAAGTGTGTTACTCCCCTGTGAGTCGTAAGGATCTCACATGGGTGATTTCTCCTTACAGGATCGAGAGGACCTTGTAAGTGTCCTTTAACGAGGTTGCGCCCTTTTGGGTTTTCACAAACACTCGCCGGTAGTCCTGCTATTTTTACTCACGGAGCCCTTTCGGGTTTTCATCCGTGTCCATTTTGCTTATGGACGTACCGTTTCTTTTTTATTCTTTTTATTCTTTTTTTTATGAGGTCGCGCCCTTTCAGATTTTCACGAACACTCGCCGGTAGTCCTGCTGTTTTTACTCACGGAGCCCTTTCGGGTTTTCATCCGTGCCCATTTTGCTTATGGACGTACCATTTTTTTTAACGAGGTCGCGCCTTTTTAGGTTTTCACGAACACTCGCCGGTAGCCCTGCTGTTTTTACTCACGGAGCCCTTTCGGGTTTTCATCCGTGCCCATTTTGCCTATGGACATACCGCTTATTATTATTTTTATTATTACTATTTTTTTTTCATCTCGTCAACGTAAGGATGCTGCGGTAGTAGTTTAAAGACGTTTCGGTCATTTGCAAGTTTTAGGACATTGCGGTCCATCATTAGTTTAAGGACGTTTCGGTCCGCCATTGGTTTAAGGACGTTTCGGTCCGCCGTTAGTTTAAGGACGTTGTGGTCTGCCGTTTGTTTAAGGACGTTGCGATCCGCTGTCGCCATATTCGAGGCGAATCTCTAGTTTACTGACTTTTCGGTCTATGGGGCTTTTTCTACGACTGAGCATGATGCCCCCGGCGTATCCATCTTTCTCGAAGCGTGCAGTTGTGGCGGGCTCACCTTCCAGTTTTCAGACAGCGCGAACTTGCCCTGTTGGTATTGGTTTTCAACCCAGTTTTTGAAGACGTAACAATTCTCGATCAGGTGACCCACTGTTTGGTGGTAAGGGCAATAATTAGGATTATTAACATCGCCTGGCCGCAACGGACATTTTGGACTCGGCAGACTGATGAGTCCGTCGCGTACTGCCAGCTCAAACAGTCCCCTTGTTTTACCTTGTGGAAACGAGTAAGGACGTTTCAACTTTTCCTGGAGGGGTTGCCGCTTGTTGTTTCGGCAAACAACCGGTCTAGGGCTACACAATTGCTGTTGAGTATTGGCTACGAGGGCTGTTTTTTCCTTCCCTTTATCCTTTTTGTTTGATCCTTTGTTTGCGGGGCCGAAATTTTTTTCGAGTAGCGTGCGATTGCACGGCTGAACGTCCTCGCAACTCCTCAATTCTTTCATTTTTGAAATGGATTCCTTGAGGAGAGGGTTGAGGGCAGCTTCTTCGTCAGAGTTGCTTCCAAAGGTAATAATTTTCGATCCCTTGGAGTCGGCTATATGACAGTCGGCGGTGGCTCTTTTGCTCTCATCTATCGCATTTTTCTGATGTCTAGGAGCTTCACGCTTTGTCCTGTTGAAGTGTTGCTTTTGAGCGACATATCCTTGCCACCAACACTTAAAGGAGTCGCGGTCTTCGGTAGGATGTATGATCTTCTGATGATATAAGCAGAAGTTAGGATGCGTCTCTACTCCACCGAGAGTGTTTTCTTCCGAGGGTGGTAGCTTCATTCCCATTGATATGGCTTTAGCAAACCTTTTCCTCGTCTTGAATTTGTTTTTATCCGTAGTGGATGTATTTTGATTTAACGGAAGTGCCTCGACTCTTTGGTCTGGTAGTCGGTGTTTGGCTTCTTCCGGTATGGCTTCCTTACGCTCTTGATTGGCTTTAACTTTCAGACGAATCTCATTCAGGAAGGCATCGATCAACTCGTCTGACGGCTGCGGAATTTCTGGTTCAGGGTTCGCCCTCGGTTTCTCGGCGAAAGGAGCCTCTTCATCATCCGCCGATGAGTGAGAGATCACATGACAAGTCATTATGCACTCTTTGGATTCACCTGACGAGTCTTCTCCCTCGTTTTCGTCCTCGACAAAAGAACAAGTTGCCCCCGGCGTGTCCGTCTTCTTTGGAGGGTGCGGCTGTGGTGGGTTTACCTTCCAGTTTTTAGACAGCGCGAACTTGCCTTGTAGGTACTGATCCTCGATCCATCCCTTAAAGAAGAAACAATCCTCGATCGGGTGATTTACCGTTTGGTGGTAAGGGCAATAATTGGGATTACTGAGATCGCCTGGCTGCGACAGGCGTTTTGGACTCGGTAGATTGATGAGTCCGTTGCGCACTGCTAGCTTGAACAGTCTTCTCGTTTTATTCTGAGGAAATGAGTAAGGCCGTCCCAGTCTCTCCTCAAGGGATGGGCGTGGACGCACGTTATTTTGGCGAACAACCGGCTTCGAGTTGCTCGGCTGTTGTTGGGCATTAGCGACAACGATCGTTTTTCCCTTCCCTTTGTCATTTCGGGAGTCTGGCTTTAGAAGAGGAGGTCTATGGCCCATCTAATCCATTTCGCTAGCTTGTCGATCAGGGCCTGGAAGGTAGTCGGCTTGAAGAACATCATAAATTGCGAGATGGTTGCTTGCGGATCAAGGGTTCCCACAAACATACCCACTGCAGGAGCTTCTTCAATGCGTTGCTCGCATTTTGACCATAAGTTCCACCACCTTATAGCGTATTGGACCCATGTCTCGCCCGGCTTCACCCTGGCATTAATCAATGCTGTCATCGGGGTGCATTCGCTGGCGCTTGCAAAACGCTGGATGAACAGCAGCTCCGTCGCCGCGAAGGTCTTGATAGAGTCGTTTGAGAGCTCAGAGTACCACTCGAACCTGTATCTGACAAGCTGCCAATGAACTGGCGAAGCAACAATTTGTCATCACCGCCGGTGTTGCCGCAAAGCGCTCTGAACTGGGCAACATGCTGGTGGGGATTGCCAGTCCCCTTATACACATGGAATTTTTGTATTGTATATAGCCTGGCGGGTATTTGATCTGATCTTACCAGCTCGGATATGGTCGCCCCATTTTTACGACCTGACCGGCTGCTTCAGTCACCTGATGAACCCGGATCTGCTGAGCTACATATTCGTCCAAGTCAACTTTGGAGATTGTATCCTCCTTGGCTGTTGACAGAGCCGGTGGAGGATTTGACGTTTCTCCCCTATCGTCTTCAAGGACGATCGGGGGATCTTCAGCAGGAGGATCTTGTTGGATCATCATCCCACCATGTCTTGGAACAAAAGGGCCATACGCTTTATGTTGGCTGCTTGTTCAGCAGCCTCTTTATCCTTCTTCTCCAATATTCGACGAATGAATTCAGCGTCAGTTTCTTACTCCTGGCGTTCATCCGAGGATGCTTCAGGGCTTTCTTTCGGCCCAGTGAGTGTGGCCATCGCGTTCATCATTTCCTGGAGCTTTTGTTGTTGCTCCTGAGCTTTGGTCACCGATCACGTAAGCGGTCTATGACCTGTGGATGCACGGATGTCCTCCTTTCCCGACGCCGTGTATACTGTATGAAATATTATGCCCCCGGACTTAGGGCGTTTAGGTTCACCGCCTTTGGCATTTGCCGCGGGCGCGGGGATTTTCTCCGGCCTTCTTCTTTTATGGGCCGTTGAAGTTGAAGGGGCTGTTGTAGTGGGCACCATGGCGGTTGTTGTCCTTTGCTGTTTAATAGGACGGTCTTTTTCTTCTTGCACCTTCGTCTTTTTCTGTTGACGAGAATGATCTGGGTCAATTACGGAGTCTTGAACCCTTCGCCAAACTTTGTATATTTTTTAGGACAACCGTTGAGAGGGCTGCCCCCGCTTCATTTCCGGAACTCTCTCCGCAGGTGGAGGAGATCTTTTCAGTGTGGCATTTGGAGAGTTCTTGCGTACCCTCCTCAGTGGTTCAAAGCTGTTCCCAGTTGGAACAGCAGCATCAACTTCCACCATTGGAGCGGGTGGAGTTAGCCCCGAGGGGGAGTTGCCCCAGCCTTTCTTACTCGTCGCCAATGGCGACGTCGAGCATGACGAGCCGTTGGGACTGGCTCGGCGATAGGGACAGCTTCATCTTGCCCCCCGTCCGAATGAGGCGCTGCTGGTGCCAGCCTCTTAAAGACGAAGGTCATCCTTTGAGGGGTGATATTCAATCTGTCAAAGACAGATCCTCGAGCAGGGGCAGGAGCCAGAATAGACAGCCTTGAAAAAACTGACTCTTTGACAGGAGAAGCCGCCTTGACGACTTCTAGAGCAGCGGTTGTTGCCTTCCTCGGGACAGCCACTTTAGAGTTCATGGGCTTCCTGGCGGGCCCATCAGAGTTCTGATCCAGCCTGGCAAAGACAGAGGCTGTTGATTTGATATTGGACGACCCGTTGGCAGAGGCCGTTGTAGCAGTGAGCCGGTTGAAGACCGACTTCTTGTTCGCTTCTGGTGCGGACATTGGCATGGTGAAGCTTGCAGATGGGATCATGGTCCCGAAAAACAGGCCGGTGGTGGCCTGGGTCACCTGTTCTACCGGCAGGGCAAGGATGGAGGCCGCTTGAGGCCCATATGCTACACCTGCAGGTGAGGTGGAGCGTCGGTTGCATTGGCACTTTGAGCAGTTCGAGCAATTTGAGGCCATTGATGCTTGATTTCTGCGCCAAGCAAAAGACCAAATCTTAGTAACTTGAAATCCAAAGGCAACCATTAACAAGCCGCGATTCGTTTGCGAAGACGACACATGAAGTGTGGAGTGGAAAGAGGAAAAGGTCCCACCGGGCGTGCCAGAATCTGTTCCCCTCCGAATGGCGGCCGAGACATTAGGACGTCTTGCCTGAGATTCGGGACAGATGCTATTTGGTTTTATCCATCCACCTCTCCGAAGATGCCAAATTGATTTATGGCACCGTGTATCGAAGGTTTAGACGGATGCGGCCGATGTAGCAGACTTCATCAGATTCCCCCTCGCTTGAGGGGTTTTTGATTGTGGGGACGCTCTTCCCTGCAAGCGCAAGCCCCTGCAGTTAATTACGCTACCGCATCATGGTAACAACTTTCTCCTTCTCCAGAATTTCACTTCATGTCGTGGGTGTTTGTTTTGTTTGTGGTTGCCCGTGGATTGTATACGGAGACTATTTATTTCGTCGCCCGTAGGACGTGGATTAGTCCAAATCCGTATTTACTTAGATTTGGGTTTGGTGTTTTAGTTTAAGAATACGTTAGCCCTATTTAAGGTTAAGATCAACTTAAACTTTTGTTAAGGATACGTTAGCCTAATCTCCAGACTAAGATCAACTTAACGGGATCGTTTAGATCCAACAAAAGAGAAATTGGCTCTATTGTTTAGTTTGATGACATTGCGGTCAATTTCCAGTTTAGGGACATGGTGGTCCATTGCCAGTTTAGGGACATGGTGGTCCAAGTTCCAGTTTAGAGACGTGGTGGTCCATGTTGATGTATGGTTGTCGGGACCCGTCACCTCTCTGACGTCGTTGAAGGATTACAACGATAGGTGTCGGAGGAGTTCAGAGATGTACCCTTGAACCGGATGTAAATTGATTTAGGAGAGCAGCCGTGCTCAGTAAATTTAGTTTGAGGACTTACGGCCATGATTGGGCTAAGTCCAGTTGAAAAAATGTCCAACGCTTTTATTTGTTTTCGGCCTAATAGGCCTATGCTAGGGCTTTGCCCCTTTTTAAATAATGCATTGCATTCTTTATTTTGTTTGGGCTCTGACCTTTTATAAATGATGCAGAGCATCAATTTTATTTGGGCTCTGCCCTTTTTATTGCATTGCAATTTATTTTGGCCTACTAGGCCTTTTTGATTTGGGCCTGGCCCTTTAATAAACAATGCTTTGTATTTGTCAGGCACTTTGCGCCAATCATTGAGCGCAAGCGCTTGTGGTGATGACACGTGTCACGCAAGCGCAGTGCGCTGCGCCAGTGCACTGCGCTTGCGCTGCTGACACGTGTCGCGCTTTGATGAGCGCAAGCGCAGCAGCGCAGTGCGCTGTGTCAGTGCGCTGCGTCGTTGCGCTGCGTCGTTGCGCTGCTGACACTTGGCGCTCCCTGGTAGTTTGCGCCAACGCAGAAGCGCAACAGTGCAGTTTTTGCAAGCGCAGGGTACTGTTTTATCTTTGGATCAATTTTAGATCAAAGAAAACAAGTTTTTCTTGTTTTCAAAGAACCAGTGGTTCATAACAAGTGCAAGACACTGTTCTTATTTCTTTTTCTTTTTTTTATTGAAGATCATTGATCTTGTTCTTAGATCAATGATCTGTTCATAAGAGAATCTTCTCTTTTTCTAAAGGTTCTTTACCTTTTCTTTTTTGTTTTTTGAAGAGTTCTCTCAAATTCTTCAGAGTTCTTTTCTTTCTTTTCTTTCTGATGATGAATTGGGGTCTAGGGGCCTTTATATAGTGCCCATTGATTAGTTAAATTTGTTAAAGAGATCCTTCTCTGGGTGATTTGGGGAATTTTCCCCATCGTTGGATCTTTGATCCAAGGGCTTCTGTTTTACAGAAGACAATCTTCTTATTTTAACAAGAACAGAAAGATCTTACTGGAATTTAATTCTGTTTGGCGCAAACGCCCCAGCGCTTGACACGCGTCGCGCAGCGCAGGGCGCAGCACAACTGCGCTGCCACGCGGCGTGCAGTGCAGAGCGCAAGTCAGCTGAAGCGTTGCTTCATTAATAGAGCCTTGCTCTTGATTGAATGCGCTGCCTTGGGCGTTGCGCTCCCTGTGCTGGCGTGTCTGATTTTGACACGTGGCGCTCTGCGCGCAGCGCAGGGGATTTGAAGCGTTGCTTCATTTATTTAATTTTAATTTTCAAAACAGAGCTTTGCTCTGATTGGGGGAAACAGAAGCGTTGCCTCGTTTCCCGCCTTGGAATTTGAACAGAGCTTTTGCTCTGATTGGGGTAAACAGTGGGAGCATGGTCTTGAAGAACAACCCGGTGGTAGCCTGCGTTACCTTCTCTACCGGCATTGTGAACAGGGAGGCCGCCTGAGGCCCGTAAGCTACGCCTCCAGATGAGGCGGAACAGGAGTTGCATTTGCAGCTGGAGCATTTCATGCAAGTAGACGCCATTGATCTTTCGCTTTCTGCACGGAGCAAGAAACCAAATTTTAGTACCTCGAACCCAAGGGCAACCATTAGCAAACCGTGATTCGTTCGCGAACACGACACACGAAGTATGGAGTGGAAAGAGAAAAAGTTCCCACCGGGCGTGCCGGAATCTGTTCCCCGCCGAAAGACACGCGAGAAGACGCGGTGGACGTCTTGCCTGAATTTCGGGGCAGATGCTAATTGGTGCTATCCGTTTACCTCTCCGAAGATGCCAAGTTGATTTATGGCACCATGTATCGAAGGTTTAAATGGATGCGGCCGATATAGCAGACTTCGTCAGATTCCCCCTCGTTTGAGGGGTTTTTGATTGTGGGGACGCTCTTTCCTGCAAGCGCAAGCCCCTGCAGTTAATTACGCTACCGCATCGCAGTAACAACTTTCTCCTTCTCCAGATGGTCGCTTCGTGTCGTGGGTGTTTGTTTTGTTTGTGGTTTCCCGTGGATTGTATACGGAGACTAATTTATGTTGTCTCCCATAGGGTGTGGATTAGTCCAAATCCGTATCTTCTTAGATTTGGGTTTGAGGGTTGTTTTTAAGGATACGTTAGCCTCATTTGAGATTAAGATCAACTTAAACGTTTGTTAAGGATACGTTAGTCTTATTTTAGACTAAGATCAACTTAACAGGATCTTTTAGATCCAACAAGAGAGCAATTGGGCTCTATTGTTTAGTTTAGGGACATTGCGGTCGATTAGTTTAAGGATATTACGGTCCATTGTTAGTTTAAGGACATCTCGGTCTGATGTTAGTTTAAGGACATCTCGGTCCGATGTTAGTTTAAAGACATCGCGGTCGAATGTTAGTTTAAAGACATCGCGGTCGAGGTTAAGGACATCATAGTTCATGAGTTTAAGAACCTCACAGTCCAGGTTAAGGACATCGTAGTCCGTGGGCTTAAGGACCCCACAGTCCGTAAAATGTGTGGTTGTTAGGACCCGTCACCTCTCTGAAGACGTTGAAGGATTACAACGACAGATATTAGAGGAGCAAAGAGATGTACCCTCGAACCGGTGTGAGTTGGTTGAAAGATCTGTAGTCCAATTTGGGACTACGATCTGTTAAATATTCATGAGCAGATGGGCTCAATTAAATATAAGTTGAGGACTTATGGCCAATATTGGGCTAAGTCCAATAAACATTTTTTATTCTGGTTATTGAGCTTTTATTTAGGCTTGGCCCTTTTAACAATGTTCTTATCTTGTATTGAATGCTGAGCATTCATCAGAGGTCTGGGCTTATTAAAGAACAATTTATGTTCTGTCAGCGCAACACGTGGCGTGCCAGGCGCTTTGCGCCAGTCAAAGAGCGCAATGCGCTTCTGCCAAGTAGCGCAATGCGCTTCTGCCAAGTAGCGCACCTGTGGAGGACACGTGTCGTGCTTGGCGCTTGGCGCCAGTTAAAGAGCGCAATGCGCTTCTGCCAAGTAGCGCACATGTGGAGGACACGTATCGCGCTTGGCGCTTTGCGCCAGATGATGAGCACATGATACCAATTTATGAGCGCCGAGCACTAATCCATAAGCACAATGCGCTTTTAATTTAGTGGCGCACACGTGAGTGACACGTGGTACGTTTGGCGCTGAGCGCCAGCCCATGAGCGCAGTGCGCTATTTCAGAAGCGTAAAGCGCAGTTTGTGAATTGGCGCATACGTGGTTGATACGTAGCGCATTTTGGCGCTGAGCGCCGGTCCAGAGAGCGCAAAAGCACAGTTCAAGAGCGTAAGGCGCATTTCAAGAGCGCAAAGCGCAATTGATCAATTTTATGATCTGGGAACAAATTTATGTTCTTTTAAAAGAGACTTTGTCTCAAGATTTAAGAACAACGGTTCTTGTTTTGCAGGAGAGATTTTCAATCTCTTGTTTTGATGAAAGGCTTTGCCTTTATAGATCAATGATCTGTGAGAAGAAATATGTTCTTCTTTTTATTTTATGATGAGATCTTTTGATCTCTTTTGTGAAAGACTTTTTGTCTTGTAGATCTATGATCTTTTTAAAGAAAAGAATTCTTCTTTTTATGAGATGATTTCATCTCTGTGTTCATCATCCATCGTCTTTACCTTGAAAAAAAATCTTCTTGCAAAAGCTTGCTCTTTATCTTTGAGTTTTTTCAAAGTTTAGGGGGGGGGATTTCTCTATATCAGATTTGAAGTCTTGAGGCCTTTATATAGGGCAAGCTGATTTGATGAATCAGTTAAAGAGATCTTTCTCTGATTGATTTGGGAATGTTTCCCACCGTTGGATTTTTGATCCTAGGGCTTCTGTTTTACAGAAGGCAATCTTCTTGTTTTTAACAAGATTGAAAAGATCTTTCCATAACAGAATTTTAATTCTGATTAATTAATGATTTATTATTATTATTAGATCTTTTGATCTAAGGGTAGGGAATTTTTAATTCCAGCGCTAACGCACCCATGCTTTGCACGTGGTGCGCTGCTCAGAGGGCAGCGCACTTTGCGCTAGCGCACCTGTGTTTGACATGTGGTGCGCTGCTCAGAGCGCAGCGCAGCCTGCGCTAGCGCACCCGTGTATGACACGTGGCGCGCAGCGCAGCCTGAGCTAGCGCACCCGTGTTTGACACGTGGAGCGCGGCGCGCCTAGCGCTAGCGAACACATGGTGCACTGCCTAGGGCGCAGCGCAGCCTGCGCTAGCGCACCCGTGTTTGACACGTGGCATGCAGCGCGCCTAGTGCTAGCGCGCACATGGTGCACTGCCTAGGGCGCAGCGCACCTGGCGCTGGATCTGAAGCGTTGCTTCAATTTTTGAAATTCGAATTTCAAACAGAGCTTTGCTCTGATTGGGGGAAACAATATCTTCGGTGTTTAACACTACTTCAAACACCTCGCGTGACCCCACGTGAGCGCTTCAAATCTCAGTGTTTAACACTAATTCAAACACCTCACGTGACCCCACGTCAGCGCTTCATATCTTCAGTGTTTAACACTACTTCAAGCGACTCACGTGACCCCACGTGAGCGTTTCAAATCTTCATTATTTTACACTACTTCAAGCATCTCACGTGACCTCATGTGAGTGCATCAAATTCTTAGTGTTTAACACTATTTCAAGTGCCTCACGTGGGAGCACGTGAGCGCTAATCATACACTAGTGTTTAACACTATGAGAGGCCAACATTAGCCCAAATTAACCAAGTCTCCTGAAGCCAAGACCCTTTTTTTGGTCTTAATCAGCCGAGCCCTCATTATACTCAGGTTTTCTTAAAATTGATCTGAGTCTTAGGAATAGCTAATGAACTCCTGGCATCTAAGATGATGTTCATTCCACCCTGATCTCTCCCCTCGATCTGGAATTTGGTTCAAGGGTACATCTCTCCACACCTCTGATACATGTCGTTGTAATTCTTCAACGTCTTCAGAGAGGTGGAGGGTCCCAATAACCAATAACTTTTGGCGCACCCCCAAACTGGTTAAACCAAAACCATGGACTATGAGGTCCTTACACTCATGGACTATGATCTGCTTAAACTTTACAGATTATGAGGTCTTTAAACTGGACTATGATGCCTTTAAACTGGACTATGAGGTCCTTAAACTCATGGACTATAATGTCCTTAAACTTTACAGACTATGACGTCTTTAAACTATGGTCTATGACGTCCTTAAACTCCATGGACTATGATGTCCTTAAACTTTTGGGCCGCAATGTCCCTAAACTAAACAATGGAGCCTAAATGCTCTTTTGTTGGATCTAAACGATCCCGTTAAGTTGATCTTAGTCTAAAATTAGACTAACGTATCCTTAACAAACGTTTAAGTTGATCTTAGTCTCAAATGAGACTAACGCATCCTTAAACCGAACCCCAAACCCAAATCTAAGAAGATACGGATTTGGACTAATCCACGTCTTACGGGCGACAACATAAATTAGTCTCCGTATACAATCCACGGGCAACCAAAAACAAAACAAAACACACACGACACGAAGTGACCATCTAGAGAAGGAGAAAGTGGTTACCGCGATGCGGTAGCATAATTAACTACAGAGGCTTGCGCCTGCAGGGAAGAGCGTCCCCACAATCAAAAAACCCCTCAACGAGGGGGAATCTGACGAAGTCTGCTATATCGGCCGCATCCGTTTAAACCTTCGATATATGGTGTCATAAATCAACTTGGCATCTTCGGAGAGGTGGACGGATAGCACCAAATAGCATCTGCCCTCGAAATTCAGGCCGGACGTCCCAACGTCCCGGTCGCGTCTTTTGGCGGAGAACACCCCCTCATCCGACAGAGATGACTCCGGCGATTCTCGATGCGGCGGAGGACAAGATCGAGTGCTTTCACGAGGCACGTTTGATTACCCAGTCTTTGAGGGACCGATCAGTTCATTTACTGAGTCAGATAAGAGCCCGGCGGGCTATCATGTCCGCTTTCGCTGATGAGCACGGTGATAATCGATGGGGAGCCACTCTTCACGAAGACCGCCGTTCGACATGGTGGAGAGGGCAGAGAGGGAATTGGAGAACTTTGCGTATTGTTTTGCTCACCCATGTATCTCTGATCCCATATTTGGTGATCTCTGATATCAACCATGCTACCTGTAGGTAGGAAGTATCCATCCACAGTCACATTACGGCTGTAGAGATATCAAGAACAAGATAAATAAACTATCTAACACATGTCCAAATCCATAATAATCAGAGTCAATGATAAATAAGTGCGGAAGCAAATGATCCAATGCAATAATAGAAAGGTACGTCCCGTAATGCGGGATCACGCCTGGAAATAAAATGCAATAAATGAACTAACCACTACAGAACTCACAAATCAGCCTGTTGGCTGAAGTACTCCTGCTCAGTCGTCGACAGTGGTAAAGAATCTGGGCCATGCAAAACCCAGACGTCAGCGCGTCATGTCAACCAACAATATAATATGAACATGGTAATAAACAATGCAGGTATGAACATGAATAAAGCAGTACTAAGAAATAACAGTGCAGGGTAATGTGCAGTGGTAACTAAACTGTCCTATCAGGTTTCTACTCTATAGTCTTTGAAATCAATTGATGAATCGTCGATGTAACTCAATAGTATCCCGTGCGTGCCCGGGACCACGGTCAAAATCCTCGGGGCTGAATCCGAGACGTGCCGCTAAGCAGTAAAAGGTAGTAGGATGGACGAGTGATGTCAGCATCAACACTCCGGAGCTGGCCAAGCCCGTAAGACTGATCAGATCAATGTATCGAACTGTTGAGTTACAAGTCGGTTTCACCTTTGATTTCCCCATACCCCCAAGCTATGTATGTCAGGTCAGGTATTCAGTAGTCAAGGACTAATGCCAACACAAAATCCGGTAAGAGTAGGTCTGTCTGGATAGACAGCAGGGATGGTCGGGTTTGTCGGCATTAGGCAGGAGATCATGAAACAAGTAATGTCATGGTACAACAGGATGAGTCGGTATGTATGTATATGTCATGTGTAGCAGGGTCATGTCAGGAAGCACAAGATGTCATGTGGGTGCTCATAATCAAACTAACATAAACATGTGTATAAATAAACAAGCATGAGTACTATCAGAACAATAACTGGAACATGTAATATGATATGCCAATAGATATAATTTCAAGGATATGGATGCACAGTTATCGATTAGGGTTACATTTATAGTTCCAATATTAATTAGGATACAATTTATTAAACATGGAGTGTTAATATCACATTATTATGTAGTGATGTGATCTATGGATGCAATTATATGTATCTTAAATGCGATGGATGCAAACGGGTATCCGAAAAGTTATAAAACTATAAAATGGTAATGTGGGATGTACAACTAAACAATATGTGATATAATAATATTAATATGGATAGCATATTCAAAGCGATTAGTAACTATAAAAGATGTATTGATTAACCATGCACAAGAAGGTTCCGTTCAGAAATTTAGCGTCACCCTAATTTGTAAAATAGCTTAAAAATAACAAATGTTCTCCAAAAGAGACGTATCTTATACCAAAACAAAGATAATTCAATAAGGTTTTCATTTTTATAAGTATAAGCATCTCAGGTTATCCCTACAAAAAGTTATGAATATTCAAAGTTGAAAGTTTGCTGCTGGAATTTCCCTGGACAGCAGTTTAGAGACGTGTTCATTTGCATTTTACGTTAATTAAACAATTTATTTTGCAAGTAAATATTTCATAGAGTTATAGTATTCTGAATTATCTTCGTAACGAACTAAAGAACGTATCCTAATGATTTTTCTATGATTTATAATGAATTTTATAAGATAAGGTGTACAGTAAATTTCAGATTTGTCATATCCGATTTTTCAACGACATTTCATATGTAAACTATAAGATTTTCAAATGTATAATATTATAAAATGAAGATTATAAAATTATATAGCATGTAGCAAGATTAACTTGCCTCGATGGGTCGCGAATCGGGAAAACGGAACGTTAACCGTCGGCGGGGAAAACTCGCGACGGCGCACGGTTCACGGAATGAACCCAAACGACGAACAAAGGAACCACACGGGTCGGGGTATCTCGCTGGAACGCCGAGAAACGTCACCGGCACGACGGAATTCCGGTAACAAAAGAACAGTTAAAAGAAATGAGAAACGAGACATGAAGCAAGAAGAGAAAAATGATAAAGAGAAGTACGAGAGAATATATAAGGGTAGAGAGAGAGAGAAAGTGGAGACCACGGGGTTAAAGGGGAGGTTGCGATTGGCTGAGAGAATAAATTGAGAAGGATATAAAAGATTGTAAAAATATTATATGGTTAACTTAAAGATTTAAAAGATAGGTAATGAACAGTAAGATATCAGATTAGTTAGAAAAAATATATGCGAAGGTTTTAATAATATTAAAAATTTGGGATTTTGGCGCCAAATGAAACATTTCCAAATTGCGCCCGGGTTGGGTCCAAAATTTCGAAATTCAAATAATAGGATTTTAAGCGGGTTCCAAATTTTAAAATGAAATGTTTTATGATTAAAAAGCATACTCTCAAAACGGACACACGTGCGTGCACGTAGCCATCCAAACTTGCCCGTTTTACTGAACGGGACGAGAACACAATGCATGGACGCTACCACGAGGTTAGGGGTGTCAAGTAGGCCAAGATGAATATTTTCAATTTTATTTTAGATGCTAAAATTTGTTATATGTAGAAATGACTTTGCCGGGTAAATTTTACAGTAAGCAACAAACAAGCAAATTAAATGAAATGAGTACCACATTATGCTCAAACAGTAACTGAAAATAGTAGCATTGGGCTCGGGTGTTACATTATACCCAACTACAAAAAGAATTTCGTCCTCGAAATTCCAAGAATACAAAGATAGATAACTACAAGAAAAGGTGAGGAAACTTCTGCCGGATTTCATCTTCTCGTTCCCAAGTGGATTCTCCATGCGATCGATTACCCTAAGAAACTAGCACAAGAGGGGTAACCTTGTTCTTAAGAACCTTTTCTCTTCGATCCTTGATTTCAACTGGTCGCTCTTCAAAAGTTAGGTCCTCCCGTACGGTCAACTCCGAATGATCCAATACGTGGGTTTCATCTCGAACATACCTCCGTAGTTGAGATACACGAACCACATCGTGCACACCTGCCAAGGACTGTGGTAACGCCAAACGGTACGCTACCTCTCCAACACGCTCCAATATCTCGAAGGGTCCAACGAATCGAGAACCAAGCTTTCCCCGACTCCCAAAGCGAATCACCCCTCTAGTCGGTGATATCTTCAAGAATACCAAATCACCCACGGTGAACTCCAGAGGTCTTCTTGACGTATCTGCCCAACTCTTCTGTCGGTCCTGTGCTGCCTTCATATGATTTCTGATAGGGTTAACCTTCTCAACTGTCTGTACAACCAAATCTGGTCCCAATAATCTTCGTTCACCGACATCGTCCCAACAAACAGGTGAACGGCATTTACGACCATACAAAGTTTCAAATGGAGCCATCTGAATAGTTGCCTGAAAACTGTTGTTGTAAGACAACTCCACCAAAAGTAGATGATCCTCCCAAGACCCCTTGAAGTCCAACCTGCATGTTCTCAACGTATCCTCAAGAGTTTGGATCGTTCTCTCCGACTGACCATCAGTTTGAGGATGATAAGCTGTGCTAAACTTCAATCGAGTCCCCAAACTTTCCTGTAAACTCCTCCAGAAGTGTGATAAGAACCGAGTGTCCCGATCGGACACGATGCTCACCGGTACTCCATGCAATCTTATGATCTCCTGCATGTACCGCTCTGCCAAAGTCTCTATTGATTGACCAACCTGAAAAGGAATAAAGTGAGCTGCCTTGGTCAACCGATCAACAATCACCCTTACTGCATTGTTGCCTTTTGGACTCCGCGGTAAAGCCGTCACGAAATCCATGGTTATATGTTCCCACTTCCACTGAGGAATCGGAAATGGTTGCAATAAACCAGCAACCATTTGGTGTTCAGCCTTGACTTGCTGACATACCAAGCACTTAGCCACGAAGCGAGCAATCTCCCGTTTCATGCCTTCCCACCAGAAATGCTGTCGAATATCTTGGTACATCTTTGTCCCTCCTGGATGTACAGAGTAAACTGAATTGTGTGCCTCCTTCATAAGCTCTTCACGCACATCCCCTTTTGGCGCACACACACGGCTACCATACCTTAACGAACCATCTTCGTGGATCAATAAATCTATTCGTAGTCCGGCTTCAACCTGCTCTCGAAACTTTTGTAGTCTAGGATCCTGCGATTGTGCTGTTTTAATCTTCTCAACTAAGGACGACTGTACTTGCAACTGCATCGACTGTCCCGTAGCATGTGGTAGCACAACCTCCAAGTCAAATCTCCGAAAATCCGCAATGATCTCCCTTTGTGCGGTCAAGACCTGAATTGCTGGTAACCGACTTAGCACATCTGGCACGACGTTAACTTTTCCCGGATGGTACTTAAGATCAAGGTCGTAGTCGGCCGTCAGCTCCAACCATCTGCGTTGCCTCATGTTCAACTCCTTCTGCGTGAACACGTACTTCAAGCTCTTATGATCTGTAAAAACTTCGACTCTTACGCCCAAAAGGTAGTGTCTCCAAATCTTCAAAGCGAAAATCACAGCCGCAAGCTCCAAGTCATGAGTTGGATAATTCTTCTCATGGGTCTTCAGTTGTCTTGATGCGTATGCTACGACCTTCCCATGCTGCATCAAAACACATCCCAATTCTTTCCCAGATGCGTCGCTATGAATCATTAGTCCTCCGGAATTGTCTGGTACGGTCAGGATAGGGGCGGTTATCAACTTCTGCTTCAACGTCTCAAAGCCAACGCACACTTATCCGTCCATACAAAAGGTACCTCCTTACGCATAAGCTTGGTCAGCGGTTCTGCCAAACGAGCAAAGTTCTCCACAAATCTCCTGTAGTATCCGGCTAATCCAAGGAAACTTCTTATCTCAGCTACATTCCTTGGAATAGGCCAATCTCGAACTGCTGCAATCTTTTCGGGATGGACGGCGATTCCATCACCCGACACGACATGTCCCAGAAATTTCACTTCTTCCAGCCAGAATTCGCACTACTCATCTTCGCATAAAGCTTCTCCTGTCTCAACATCTGCAGGACCTAATGATATCCGGATCGCAAATCCAGTTTCGAGAATACTCTCGCGCCACTAAGCTGCTCAAAAGTCCTCCAATGCGAGGGATCGGGTACTTGTTCTTAATAGTCGCCCGGTTCAATTCTCGATAATCAATGCACATCCTTCTCGTGCCATCCTTCTTCTTTACTAAAAGAACTGGAGCTCCCAAGGCGAGTTGCTGCTTCGAATCCAACCCTTCTCAAGTAATTCACCAACTTGCTTCTTAACTCCTTCCAATTCCACTGGTGCCATTGGATAGTAAGCTTTAGACACTGGCGCTGCACCAGGACTAAGGTCAATCGTGAACTCCACGTCTCGCTTCGGCGGTAAGCCCGATATATCTTCAAACACGTCCATAGAATCATGAACAACAGCCGGCTCTTTACTTTCATCACTTCCATTGATGCAAGAACATTGTTTGTCGGCCTAGCCCTAAACTCGACCGGCCCGACAGAACTGCTTCCTTACCGCAACTGCTGTCTGCTGTGAACTCCCAATTTTCCTGATATGCTCTGCTGTTCTCGAGCTGCCGTAAGAACCTGTGAGAAAGTGGTCAAACCCAGGGAGACGGTTTGCCTTTGGATGTCCACATCCAAGCTGCGCATGGACCTTCGTGCCCTGTCTGCATCGTTGGCGACTAAAGGTCCAGCGAAACTGCTGAGTCTCGTCCACTCTGCTGCATGCACGTCCACGGGTGCTCCATTCTGCCTCAGCCCAATAAATTTCTCTTCCATTTCCTCCCGTGCAGTCCGCGGAAAGAACTTCTCCAGGAAACTCTTAGAGAAATCCGCCTAACTGCTTGGCTTGGGCAAACGGTTCTCCTCCACAAGCCACCACTCTCGGCGTAATCCACTAGTTGAATGCGCACCACATCAACTCCTTTGTCCTCTGGAATCTGTGCCGCAATCAGCGAATTCTCCGTGCTGACTAGCCACTGCTCGGCTGGCATGGCTCCTCCAAACCAGTGAAAGTAGTAGGACCCACACGTCTGAACTCTGCCACGGTCCCTACTCGGTCAACTGGTCTAGTTCCAATCTTGTTCACAGACTGCTGAACGATCTGCAAACCTTCCTGAAACGAGTCCGCTTGCTGCTGGATCAGCTCGGGCTGTTTCTTTGATTTCCAGCATTCCTCTTATCACTCCAAGCATGGCGGCTCCGTTCACACGCCTCTGGTACGTCTTCAACTTCTTACCTGTCATAATCCTGAACTCAAAACACCCAATATTAGCATGATGATAGATTCTGAATATGGATCAAGGCTAGAACTCCAAGATACTTAAATAGAGTACCGTATTGTAGCTATGCCGCGGTATCATAGCCGCAATTACTTAACTCCACCCAAGTCGCCTAAGTCCTAGGGATAACAAGAAATTAGGTTTTCGAGTTGACAATGCAAAGTAAGTTTGCATGTCGACATGATCCGGAAGAATGATTCAAGGATGGTAAAACGGTCAAGGTGGCAGGACATGTTTCCTAATCACGGGTATTATGATTCGTGTATCGGGTGCAATACCCAACTACAAAGAATCAACCCAATTAACCTATGTCTCTGATACCAAAAGAACCATGTCACGCCCCGCTTCCCAGAGTATGCAAGATTGAGCACGTGACATAGCCAACCATGCTACCTGTGGGTAGGAAGTATCCATCCACAGTCACATTACGGCTGTAGAGATATCAAGAACAAGATAAATAAACTATCTAACACATGTCCAAATCCATAATAATCAGAGTCAATGATAAATAAGTGCGGAAGCAAATGATCCAATGCAATAATAGAAAGGTACGTCCCGTAATGCGGGATCACACCTGGAAATAAAATGCAATAAATGAACTAACCACTACAGAACTCACAAATCAGCCTGTTGGCTGAAGTACTCCTGCTCAGTCGTCGACAGTGGTAAAGAATCTGGGCCATGCAAAACCCAGACGTCAGCGCGTCATGTCAACCAACAATATAATATGAACATGGTAATAAGCAATGCAGGTATGAACATGAATAAAGCAGTACTAAGAAATAACAGTGCAGGGTAATGTGCAGTGGTAACTAAACTGTCCTATCAGGTTTCTACTCTATAGTCTTTGAAATCAATTGATGAATCGTCGATGTAACTCAATAGTATCCCGTGCGTGCCCGGGACCACGGTCAAAATCCTCGGGGCTGAATCCGAGACGTGCCGCTAAGCAGTAAAAGGTAGTAGAATGGACGAGTGATGTCAGCATCAACACTCCGGAGCTGGCCAAGCCCGTAAGACTGATCAGATCAATGTATCGAACTGTTGAGTTACAAGTCGGTTTCACCTTTGATTTCCCCATACCCCCAAGCTATGTATGTCAGGTCAGGTATTCAGTAGTCAAGGACTAATGCCAACACAAAATCCGGTAAGAGTAGGTCTGTCTGGATAGACAACAGGGATGGTCGGGTTTGTCGGCATTAGGCAGGAGATCATGAAACAAGTAATGTCATGGTACAACAGGATGAGTCGGTATGTATGTATATGTCATGTGTAGCAGGGTCATGTCAGGAAGCACAAGATGTCATGTGGGTGCTCATAATCAAACTAACATAAACATGTGTATAAATAAACAAGCATGAGTACTATCAGAACAATAACTGGAACATGTAATATGATATGCCAATAGATATAATTTCAAGGATATGGATGCACAGTTATCGATTAGGGTTACATTTATAGTTCCAATATTAATTAGGATACAATTTATTAAACATGGAGTGTTAATATCACATTATTATGTAGTGATGTGATCTATGGATGCAATTATATGTATCTTAAATGCGATGGATGCAAACGGGTATCCGAAAAGTTATAAAACTATAAAATGGTAATGTGGGATGTACAACTAAACAATATGTGATATAATAATATTAATATGGATAGCATATTCAAAGCGATTAGTAACTATAAAAGATGTATTGATTAACCATGCACAAGAAGGTTCCGTTCAGAAATTTAGCATCACCCTAATTTGTAAAATAGCTTAAAAATAACAAATGTTCTCCAAAAGAGACGTATCTTATACCAAAACAAAGATAATTCAATAAGGTTTTCATTTTTATAAGTATAAGTATCTCAGGTTATCCCTACAAAAAGTTATGAATATTCAAAGTTGAAAGTTTGCTGCTGGAATTTCCCTGGACAGCAGTTTAGAGACGTGTTCATTTGCATTTTACGTTAATTAAACAATTTATTTTGCAAGTAAATATTTCATAGAGTTATAGTATTCTGAATTATCTTCGTAACGAACTAAAGAACGTATCCTAATGATTTTTCTATGATTTATAATGAATTTTATAAGATAAGGTGTACAGTAAATTTCAGATTTGTCATATCCGATTTTTCAACGACATTTCATATGTAAACTATAAGATTTTCAAATGTATAATATTATAAAATGAAGATTATAAAAGTATATAGCATGTAGCAAGATTAACTTGCCTCGATGGGTCGCGAATCGGGAAAACGGAACGTTAACCGTCGGCGGGGAAAACTCGCGACGGCGCACGGTTCACGGAATGAACCCAAACGACGAACAAAGGAACCACACGGGTCGGGGTATCTCGCTGGAACGTCGAGAAACGTCACCGGCACGACGGAATTCCGGTAATAAAAGAACAGTTAAAAGAAATGAGAAACGAGACATGAAGCAAGAAGAGAAAAATGATAAAGAGAAGTACGAGAGAATATATAAGGGTAGAGAGAGAGAGAAAGTGGAGACCACGGGGTTAAAGGGGAGGTTGCGATTGGCTGAGAGAATAAATTGAGAAGGATATAAAAGATTGTAAAAATATTATATGGTTAACTTAAAGATTTAAAAGATAGGTAATGAACAGTAAGATATCAGATTAGTTAGAAAAAATATATGCGAAGGTTTTAATAATATTAAAAATTTGGGATTTTGGCGCCAAATGAAACATTTCCAAATTGCGCCCGGGTTGGGTCCAAAATTTCGAAATTCAAATAATAGGATTTTAAGCGGGTTCCAAATTTTAAAATGAAATGTTTTATGATTAAAAAGCATACTCTCAAAACGGACACACGTGCGTGCACGTAGCCATCCAAACTTGCCCGTTTTACTGAACGGGACGAGAACACAATGCACGGACGCTACCACGAGGTTAGGGGTGTCAAGTAGGCCAAGATGAATATTTTCAATTTTATTTTAGATGCTAAAATTTGTTATATGTAGAAATGACTTTGCCGGGTAAATTTTACAGTAAGCAACGAACAAGCAAATTAAATGAAATGAGTACCGCATTATGCTCAAACAGTAACTGAAAATAGTAGCATTGGGCTCGGGTGTTACACTTCCCTGTAGAGTAGTATGTTTTATCAATGTGTTTCTCTTATCATTAACTGTTGAATATTTTCTGTTGAATGTTTCCTCTTCATCATATAGTCGTACGTATATCTCGCCGCTGTGTATGAGATTTATACTTTTACCCTTAGGAATTTTTGCTAAGTGCAAGCGCCATTGTTGTGTCGTGCACTAATCCTTCTTACAGGTACATAAATCAGCACGTTTTGAACACTAGTTCCATTTAAGTACGTATGCAGTTGTAAATGAACGCTTAGTCGGGTGTGAATCAAATACTCTCCTTGCTGTTTTGCATGGTTGGTGAAGCTGTTTTTGACAGTCTCCAGAAATGTATTTTGGATGGGTTGACGCTGAGGTAGACGCTTGATTGTACTGAGCGGGTCGTGCAGGACTGCGAAGCTGCCATGCTAGGAATTAATGAAAAGCTTTCGGTCTGTTTGCGACAACGGGCTCAAGTTAAAGCGGAGTTAGCCGCGGCGGCTGATCACGAGAGAGGATTGAGAGGGGCGCGCGAGCGATTGGCTGATTTGTTGAAGACGCCTCCTCCTCAATAACCGTCTTTGTATCCCCCTTTTTCTTTTTACTGTAAACTTGCGATTTATGAATAACATGTATTCATTTTGATTCCTTTGTGGAATGTATCTTGTATTCACTTGAATTCATGAATAAAAGACATATTTCATTTTATATGGGCGTGTCCTTTCAGCAAATGCGTCTTGTAGATAGCCTATTTTGATCTCCTTGCAGGGCAACGATGGCTTAGAAGACAGGTTCAGATCTGCCGCCTAAGACTTTTCAACTTTACGAGCCGTGAGGGTCTCATAAAGACTTTTCTCCCTACGAGTCGAGAGGATCCCGTAGGTGTATTTTCTCCTCAGGAGTCGTGAGGACTCCTAAGTGAGTTTTCTCTTGAGAGTCGTAAGGATCTCACAAGAAAATTTTTCCCGCTTACAAGTCAAGAGGACTCGTAAGTGGTTGTTTCCCTCCTTGTCGAGATTCGACTTTGGAGAGTGTGGCCCGTGAATAGTATGCAATAGTCCATCTTGGACCGACTTGCAGGGCCCCAATGCTTAGAAAACAGGTCCTTATCTCCATTGCCTAAGGCTTTTCCCTACGAGTCGAGAAGAATCGAGAAGTTCTCGCAAGGACACTAATTTCCTCACGAGTCGAAACGAATCGAGAAGTTCTCGCAAGGACACTAATTTCCTCACGACTCGGGACGAATCGAGAAGTTCTCGTAAGGATTTCCTAACGTCACAGTTAACTCCTGCTAATAGAAGTCCGTTAGGGTCTATGGTACTAGATTTTTTTACCCGTCGCACCATCGCGTTGGCCGATATATTCCCCGATATGCAATCTTGCTGTTCGGGTAGCCCCACGACTGTCGTGTCTCTGATCCCTTCGGGGCTAGACAAGACATCTTCAAGTAATCCTCCAGGTAATATTACCGTCGAAAGAGCAAGCGTTAGGGATATTCCATGTCGCTTTTTACTTGAGGTCAGGCTCAGTTTGGGAGCCCCGATGAGTCATGACCACTCCGCGCTGGTGTGGGATGATCTCCGAAAGTCTTTTCAGGTCTCATTTGAGTTGCCGTCAAGACCCTGAAATGAGGGATTTTCCTTGGCTTCGTTTGTTGACATTGTGTCTGCAATATTGCGACGCACGTCGAGGTTGTCTCTAGGTTGCCTGTGAACCGTCAAGCTTTGGAACTAGGGGACTTTTCCATACCTCCGTTTGTTGATGTTGCGTCTGTATCCTGCTGGAGGGAGGAAGAACGCTGTTGTTGATCTCCAGACTATAAATGTAGCTGTCGAGGCTTGGAACTAGGGACTATGCCATGGCTCCGAGGTAGTCTCTAGGTTGTCCGTGAACCGTTGAGATTTGGAACTAGGAGACTTTGCCATGACTCCATTTGTTGATGTCGCGCCTATATCCTGCTGGAGGGAGGAAGAACGTTGTTTATTTATTTCTAGGCTGTAGGTGTAGCCATCGAGATCTGGTTTTCCTTTGACGAAGCCTGGTGGGACGATATGGTTCCCTTTCTGTTTGTGCCCATGGATTGTATACAGGGTCAATGTGACCTCACTTGCAGGGCAAAAGTTTCATTTTTTTAGTTTCTTTCCGCGATGCTCTATCATTTCAGCCTTTTATATCGTGAAAGCCGCGATTGCCCAATCATTTCGGCTATTTTTTCGCGGTGCCCAATCATTTCGACTATTTTTCTTTTCCTTTACTCGTTGTTTTTTTATTGCGAGTTGCTCAATCATTTCAGCTATTTTTGTATGCATATATTTTACTTGCTGATTTTTATTGCAAGTTGCCCTATCATTTCGAATATTTTATATGCATTTATGGCTCGTTGACTTTTTGCTACGAGTATGGAACTCAAGACCTGATACCAATCTTAGCATCAGCATCGCTGCGACTGGAATATTGCCAGGAGCGAATCATCATTTGCCGCGAAAGGACTTGGACTTTAATACCATTTTAAGCATCAGCATCACTACCACTGGGACATTGCCAGGAGCAAATCATCATTTGCCTTTGTCGATTCGAACAAAGGTGGCTTAGAAAACAGGGTTAGGATCTTGTCGACTAAGGCTTTTGATTTCATGAGCCGTAAGGGTCTCATAAAGATGTTTCTCCCTACGAGTCGTGAGGATCTCGTAGGTGCGTTTTTTCTCCTTAGGAATCGTGAGAATTCCTAAGTGTATGTTCACTTATAAGTCGTAAGGATCTTACAAGAGTATTTTCTCCTTATAAGTTGAGAGGACTTATAAGTGTCGTTCACCACATGAGGACATTCCTCATCGTTGGTGGGACTCGGTGAGGGAAACGTTTATTTGTGCCCGTGGATTGTATACGAGGGTCAATATTGAACCGGTTGTAAGGCAACTTGGGGAGTGTGATGGCTTAAGAACAGGTTTAAATCCCTGTAGCTTAAGGCTTTTTGAATCCTACGAGCCATGAGGGTCTCACAGGGGGAATTCTCCTTACGAGTCGTGAGGATCTCGTAAGTGCAATTTCTCCTTAGGAATCATGGGGATCCCTAAGTGTGTTGTTCCCTTGTGAATCGTAAGGATCTCACGCAGGTATTTTCTCTTCACAAGGTCGAGCAGACCTTGCAGGTGTCTTTATTTTAACGTGATCGCGCCCTTTGGGGTTTTCATAAGCTCGCCGGTAGTCCTACTGTTTTTACTTACGGCGCCCTTTCGGGTTTTCATCCGTGCCCGTTTCGCTTATGGACGTACCTTTTTTTTTGCACAATGAAACTCTTGAGAATAGTTTTGCCGCATGTGACCCATCCGTTTACCGGTGGGATTTGAGTTGCAGTCCTCGCCGCTGAGACTTGTAGACTTGCATTTCACCATCGTTGTGTTTGAGGCGACGTCGTTAGTTTAGGAACATCTCAGTCCATTGTTAGTTTAAAGATATCTCGGTCCAATGTTAGTTTAAGAACATCTCGGTCCATTGTTAGTTTAGGTACATCTCAGTCCGTAGCTAGTTTAAGAACGTTGCGGTCCGTGGCTAATTTAAGGACGTTCCGGTCTGTTGTTAGTTTAAGGACATTACGGTCCATAGATAGTTTAAGGACGTTACGGTCCATAGCTCTCCATGTTTGAGACGGAGTATTGTTGGGTACTACTCTTAGAGTTTTGACCCAAGAAGATAGCAAGTGGACATAGGTGTCATCATCTATCATTGACCTGGGCCGTAACTCGTCAGGCATAGTATTTTTTCAGGAATCGGCCGTTTATTGGCCGGAAGGGTCTTTCGCCATGCATGTCCATGAGCAAGTAGGCTCCACCTTGGTAGACCTTGTCTATGATGTACGGGCCTTCATAGTTCGGCTCGAATTTCCCCCGTTTAGCACGATTGGGGATCATAGGTCTTTTTACGACTATCACGAGTTCGCCTTAGCGGAACGTTCTCGGCCTAGTCAGTCTTTCGTATGAGTGCGTCATCCTTACTTTGTAAGCTTCTAGTTTTTTTTGCGCCATGAGATGAGTTTCATCGAGGGCATCAAGTTCCTCGAGCCGAAGATGGGCATTCTCTTCGTCCGTCAGCTCTTATCGAACTGCCACTCGTAGAGAGAGTGGCTCCATCTCCAAGGGAAGTACCGTTTCCATGCCGAATACTAATGCAAATGGCGTTATGTTCGTGGCTGTCTTGAACGTAGTCCGATAGGCCCAGAGAGCTTCATGCAATCTCTCGTGCCAGTCCTTTTTATTTCGGGACACCGTTTTCTTTATGATCTTTGTCACGGTCTTGTTGAAAGACTCAGCTAGTCCGTTAGCTCGGGGGTTATAAACTGAAGAATATCTCCAATCTATTTTATACTGCTGTGCGAAGCGGCTGATCTTATGTGTAACAATTCCATTTTTAATGTACAAAGAATTGATTTAAATTCAAAATATACTTGGAGTATTTAATGTTGCTAATATCTCTTTATGTATTTATTTCACACCATAATTACAAGAAGGAGCATGTAGCTCATTAGTAATACCTTGCACTGCTGAACCAAGCCACCAGAGTTCAAATCCCCTACCCCACATTATTTTTAATATTTTTTTTGTCTTAAATCCTTTGGAAGCCCAACAGTCCACACATCATAACTCCCAAAACTTGAACTGTACCTGAAAAAATAAAAATACCAGAGCCTTCACCTGACGACCTCCCACCTCCCGACGTCTCGACTCGGCCAGGACCGGCCGACTCGGGTTGGCGCCGCCGGCCTGACCGCCGAGTCCCCTGAATGAAAAGGTTGGCTTTTCAGTTTCTCTAACCCCCTGTACACTCTAATTTATTGGATCGGTTCCAGAAAGTTAAATATACCCCATTTACTACAATTTTTAATGAATTTCCTACATTTTACAATTTTATTTATTAAAAACCCTTCATCTACCCTAACCCTGGCCTACCCTATAAATACACCCCCTATCCTCTACCCTCTTATCCCAAAATCCTGAGCCCACTCTCTCAAAATATTTCCAAGATTCGGGTACTTTGAAAACAAGCTCGAGGCGAAACTCCGACGAAATTCCGGCGGAACTTCCGGCGAACGTTTTGGGAACTACCGGCGACGAAGCATTACATCGGCGATCCCTCTAGTTCCCTCTCACTCCCTTGTTCAATCTAAAACCCGTAAGTCCCTCTTCTTTCCCTCTTTTCTATTCAAAAAATACGAAATTACAAGACCCGACGGAATCGGAACAAATCCGATTTCCGATTCGGTTTTCTATAAAATTCCACTTCTCACTAATACAATCATACTTAAATATCCTTATGTTGACTATTAAATACTAATCAAACAATTTGAATAAGTTTCATCACATGAAATGATACCTTTTTCAAATTATCGTATTTTTCACTTAAATACCACATTGTTTCAATCCTTCATTTAACCTCATCAAACTTGCTATACATTTAAAATAAATCATGAGGTAACGACCTACCTCCTCACACACTTATATGCAACACCCCCGAGAACCTAGAATACGAGAAAACGAACATTTTCATTTAAATACCATATACTTAATAAAACTATTTCTAAAAGATTTAGTTTTGATATACTTTTTAAAGAAGTACCACTTATTAGGAAAATACGATAAGTTGTGGACATCAGTCGTTTATCTAAACCTGACTTTGTGGTGTCTAGACTAGGCAAGTGAGAAAGGTAACTTTAAAAGGCCCGTCTCACGGTGATTTGTGAGCGGATCCCTCCTTTTCACACTTGTACTTACCTGGCCACAATTGGCGGTGAAGAGGCGATTTGAGGTATCTCACAACTTGTCGTTTAGACCATTTAGAAATAGTCTAGTTGACTTAGGAGACCCTAGAACATAGAATACGGAAAATTGACATTTTTATAAATAAATACCATTTACTTTATAAAACCGTTTTCTAAAGGATTTAGTATTTTACAATCTTTGCAAAGCGCCGCTACAACCCATTTTGGGGAACCCGTTCGGGATGGTGCGGTTTATCTCACATCTTCGGGCTTAGTAGTGCGAGATTCAGACCTCCGCAAGGAGCATTCGGTCTCGAAAAATTTAAAATACGATATCTTAAGAAAATGAGATTTTTAGAATATAAAATATTTATTAAAATTATTTTTGTATAAATATATGTATATTTATCATTAAAATATCTATTTTGTTAAGATGTAAATATTCCACCTTTTTCTAAAAATCACAAGAACAAATTTTACACTAAAATACCATGAATTCCAAATAAATCAATATTATAAATAAATACCTTTATTTATGAAATTAGTATATTTTCACTAGAAATATCACAATATAAAATCCACTTTCATTACAACTCTAAAGACGAATAATGAATACTTGAGGTGTATTTTGAAAAGTATATTAAAAGTATTTTTACATAAAACCCCCTCAAGTTTTACAAATTCCCTTAAGGACCCTAGCAATTATAGGTTTAAGAAATAATCAAGACGTCGATTTACATTTCTAATTGTCTGACTCGGGTTTGAGTCTGATAAATATGACTTGAATATGATTTAAGTCAATCTACAATCTACAATCTTCAACATGAATCCATAAATCCAATTATCAATCTATACGACTTGACCGAACCGAACCATGGATATACATTCCATTTACATGGTTCTCTAGTTATTCCACTTACATGATTCTGCGGTTACATCCGTTTACTGATATCATGGTTTCGGTCAGTCTTTCAATTATACAATTAATACAATTTACAAGACAAACAATACAATCAAAACACTACGGGATTTAAGGGGTAGATTGGTACGGAAGGTGTTAAAAGTGGCACGAGGCGGTAAGATTAAGACACCTAATCTATATTCCGTTGCTGTTGTACCGTGGCTTAACGGTTCCTTGTACATTCCGTTTGCCCTGGTCTTTAGCATATAGAGACCCCTCTCGTACACACTGGTATCCTTCTGTACTAAGCTACAAACAACAGCGGTAACACAACATTACAACAAGATATTACAATTTTAAAAGATACCTTCTTATTCTGTCTATTATACTTTCCTTTTATCTTTGGGACTTACCGAGCGACCTGTTCGCTGACGACATTCTATTTCTTTCTTCTTTGAATGTCGTCAGGTGGTTTGGACCCGGCAGAGATCGAGCCGTCTACAGAAGACTTGGAGCAATTTGCTAAAGAACCAGAGCTCTAGTTTTATTGTACATTTTCCATTCAGTACTTTTCATTTCCTGTTATGCCATTGTTTAGGCATCGTTTTATTTCAGTTGTATTTCCTTTTCATGCATTGTACAAAAGAATGTTAATAAATAAAAGTTGCTGTTTTTATTATATCTTATCTCTTGTGTATTTATTTTTATATTGCTTAGATACGCTTATCGTATGTACTTCTGAGTATATACGTAGCGAACCAGTCTCGTCCCCTTCGCCATATACCGGGAAGCGGGGCGTGACAGGTTTTGTTGGTGGCCCATACAGGTCAGAGCTGTATGAAATCCTATCATGCAATTCTGTTCTGCGTGAACAACCTAAGCAATATTACACAAGAACCAGCAACTAAAACATTCTTTACAATTCATGTTCCTTGAATCTTACAAATTCATATTCCTTGAATCTTATCATTTCATGTACTTTGAATCTGTCCTAACCCAAATTTTTCTTCAAGGTTATGGATTCCCCGAACAACACCAGCACCAACGTCAACAACACACCTCCACCTCTACTACCAATCGTTCCTGCTGTTCCTATGCCACCCACCGAGCAAACAGTGCTACTCGAGGCGATCCGCAGCCTTCTTGAGGGACAACAACAACTTCTGAACCGTCCTGAGACTGACGCTCCTGGGGTAAAGCAATTCAGGGCTTTACATCCCAAGCAGTTCTCCAGAAAGGGAAGTCCTCTTGAAGCTGAGGAATGGACACAAAGCACCGAGAATGATCTAGCGGCAGCACAAGTGCCAGACATAGCTTGGGTCCGTGTGGCGAAACCGCAGCTCACGGACAATGCTCGCAACTGGTGGAAGGCGGAAGAAAGCCGTCTTGTACAGCCTATTGAGTGGAAGACTTTTCGCGAGAAGTTCAACGCGAAGTACTTCCCTGTGACTGCCAGGTTTGCCATGGAGCAGCAGTTCATTCATCTACAATAAGGTTCGATGTGGGACAAGTTAGTAGATGAGTACGACGCTGAATTCACCATGCTAAGTCGGTAAGATATGTCACAGTATCTCAAATTTCTAAAATATCATATAATACACAACTAACACAATCCTTTAAACAGATTCGCGGCACACTTGATACCGATGGACAAGATCAGAGCCCGTCGCTTTCAACAAGATTTGGACACGGAAATTCAGGCTGCACTAGCCACAGGGAAATTTCTGACGCGTGAGGATGCTCTGGAAGCTGCCCGCGGTTATGAGACAGTGATAAAAGCAAGAGGCAGACCTCAGTCTGCAGGAGTTAAGCGCCCTGCCAACCAGATGGCAGGAGGAGCCTCGTCCAGGCCACCTTTTGTGCCAAGGCAACCCGGAGTACCGAACCATCGTCCCAGCCCAGCCTTTTGTACCTACTGCAAGATAGCCGGACATATGATGAAATACTGTCGGCGAGCCAACCGTCTTTACTTAGTCTGCGGTTCAGCTACTCATGATATTGGGTCTCGTCCCCAAAGGCAAAACCCAGTTGCTGCACCCAGGCCAGCAAACAATTACCTACAGCGCCCAGCCATTCAAGCCCCTGCTCCAAGATCTGCACTACCTGCACCACCCAGAGGACCACAAGCTGCACCACCTCCTCGTCAGTTCCATCAAGCTCAAAGGAACGTTCCGAGGAATGCTCCTCAGGCCAGGAGGAATGTACCAAGGCGCCAGGCTTTCACTATGTCAGTGGAAGAAGCTGAGGCCACTGGCCAAGTCATCACTGGTAAACTTTTCTTCTCAAACTTTTCTTTTAGTCTTGTTTATCTACACACTTCCCCTATACCTAAAACATATCCCACATACCTTAGGTACAATCTTAGTAGCCTCACTACCTGCACTAGCACTGTTTGATACTGGAGCATCGCACTGCTTTATGTCGCAACGGTTCGTCCGAACCCATGCGATTCCAGTCTCACCACTTGTATCCAGCTGGAATGTCAGTTCAGGAAATGGCGCTCTAAAGGCAATTATGGGATACAGCTTGTGTCCAGTCGTCATTTGCAGCAGAGAGTTTTATGCTGACTTCAAAGTACTGGACATACCGAACTTCGATATGGTTCTAGGAATGGATTGGCTTGGAACTTTTTATGCTACCATCAACTGTCGTCAAAGGAGGGTAGTATTCAAGATTCCAGACCATCCGGTCTTTTATTTCAAAAGCGGAGACCGTACCCTGGAGCAAGTACCTACAAAGCGAAGCCAAGGGAAGCAGTAGTTGCAGCAGCTCAAGCGGAAGAAGAATCAAGACCAGAGGTAGTTCGAGAGTTCGATGACGTATTTCCTGGCGATATATCAGGTTTGCCTCCCGATCGAGCTCTTGAATTCAGTATTGATTTAGTACCAGGAGCACAACCGGTGATCAAAGCACCTTATAGATTAAGTCCGGAAGGTTTAAAGGAAGTCCGAACACAGTTGGACGAATTATTGGCGAAAGGATGGATTCGTCCCAGCACTTCAATTTGGGGAGCACCTGTATTACTTGTGAAGAAGAAGGAAGGTTCATACAAAATGTGCATCGATTATAGAGCCTTGAACGAAGTCACTATAAAGAACAAGTATCCACTTCCGCGCATCGATGATTTATTCGATCAGCTAAGTGGATCTTGTGTGTTCTCTAAATTAGATCTTCGTTCAGGATATCATCAAGTGAAAGTCAAGGAAGCTGATATTCACAAAACAGCTTTCAGAACTCGCTATGGACATTACGAATTTCTAGTGATGCCATTTGGAGTGACCAATGCACCAGCAATATTCATGAACCTAATGAATCAAGTTTTCCGGGAGTACCTAGACAGGTTTGTTGTCATCTTCATCGACGACATCCTGGTGTATTCTAAGAGTCGGAAAGAGCATGCAGAGCATCTACGAATTGTCCTGGAAACTCTTCGACAACATAAGCTCTATGCCAAGTACAGCAAGTGCGAGTTTTGGCTAAAGCAAGTTGGTTTTCTTGGACATATCGTATCAGGAGAAGGAATTTCTGTGGATCCAGCGAAAGTTGCAGCAGTTAGCGAATGGCCTACACCAAAGTCAGTAAAGGACATTCGAAGTTTCTTGGGTTTAGCTGGATATTACAGAAGGTTCATTGAAGGATTTTCGAAGATAGCAACACCCCTGACTAAGCTCACACGTAAAGATGAGGAATTTGTGTGGTCAGAAGCATGCGAACAACCTTTCATAGAACTTAAGTCAAGGTTGACATCTGCACCTATTCTCGTAATACCGGATCAATATGGAGGATTCGAAGTGCATTGTGATGCATCCGGTAAAGGATTAGGATGTGTTCTACATCAGCACGGTAAGGTTGTGGCTTATGCTTCAAGACAACTGAAGACTCATGAGCGCAATTATCCGACGCATGATCTGGAGTTGGCAGTCGTCATCTTTGCTCTCAAGATTTAGCGCCATTATCTACTTGGTGAACGAGTGAACATTTACACAGATCATAAAAGTCTGAAGTACGTGTTTACTCAGAAGGAGTTGAATATGCGGCAGAAAAGATGGTTAGAACTCATGGCGGACTTTGACATCAACTTGCAATATCACCCAAGGAAGGTGAATGTAGTACCTGATGCTCTTAGTCGCCAACCATTAGCAATGAATCTCACCGCTCAGTGGAAGCTTCAACAAGACTTGAATCAGATGGAGATTGAAGTAGTCATGCCAGGTAATACTTCAAGTTTGATGAATTTACAAGTTCAATCAACCATTGTCAATCTGATCAAAGCAGCTCAAGCAAGTGATGTTAAGTTGCAAAAGATCAGGGAACAAGTGCAGAATGGACTCAGAACAGACTTCATCATCCATGAAGACGGATCTTTGAGATACGGCAGCAGATTGTGTGTACTAAAAGGTCCTGTATGGGAAGAGTTAATGAAAGAAGCTCATAGCTCTCCCTACTCAGTACACCTTGGAGGTACCAAAATGTACAAAGATCTACGTCAGAATTATTGGTGGCATGGAATGAAGCGTGAAGTAGCCAGAAGCGTCGCAAAATTCTTGGTGTGTCAGCAAGTAAAGGCTGAACATCACAGGACAACTGGACTACTTCAACCGTTACCAATTCCAGAATGGAAGTGGCAACACATCACAATGGATTTTGTGACTGCTCTTCCTCGCAGCACAAAGGGTAACGATATTATATGGGTCATTGTGGATCGACTCACAAAATTGGCTCACTTCATCCCATTTCGAGTTGGCCAATCAACTGAGGCACTAGCAAAGAAGTACATGGAGGTAATAATCTATTTAAGTTTTTAACTCTTTATAATGTACTATCTCTGACACCCATGAACTCATACAGGAAATTGTGAGACTTCATGAAGTACCGGTCTGCATTATCTCCGATCGTGACACCAGGTTCCAATCGCACTTTTGGCAAAGTCTGCAAGCAAGTTTGGGAATAAATCTGAACTTCAGCACGGCTTATCATCTACAAACAGATGGTCAGTCGGAACGAACTATTCAGATCTTGGAGGATATGCTCAGAGCGTGTATGCTAGACTTCAAAGGATCGTGGGAAGATCACTTGCATCTTGTGGAGTTCGCGTACAATAACAGCTACCAAGCAAGCATAGGAATGGCACTTTTTGCAGTATTGTATGGAAGGAAGTGTCGATCACCATTAAGTTGGGACGACATCGGAGATAGAGAACTTCTTGGACCAGAGATGATAGTAGCGACCGTTGATGTGGTTCGTACTATCAGGGAAAGGATGCGCATAGCCCAAGATCGACAGAAACACTGGGCTGATGCGAAGAGACGACACTCAGAGTTCCAGCCAGGAGATCACGTATTCTTGAAGATATCTCCGAACAGCGGAGTGATCCAATTTGGAAGACGGGGTAAATTAAGTCTGAGATACATTGGACCGTTCGACATACTCGAACAAGTCGGTGAAGGGGCATACCGCTTAGCGCTTCCACCCTCATTGGAAGGAGTGCATAATGTGTTCCACATATCCCAACTCAGAAAGTATATGAGTGACCCCAGCCATGTTCTTGATCAATCCGAGCTCACTATACAGCCCGACTTGTCTTGTGAGCAACAGCCTGTGGAGATCCTGGATAGGAAAGTGAAGACACTTCGGAACAAGGAAGTTAATTTGGTCCGGATAATGTGGAAGAAAGACACTCCAGGAGAGTCCACTTAGGAAAAGGAAGATGATATGCGTGCAAGATATCCTCACCTCTTTGTAAACTAGTCCTCAAATAAAAGTTGTAAATTTCGAGGACGAAATTTTTGTAAGGAGGGTAGACTGTAACAACTCCATTTTTAATGTACAAAAAATTGATTTAAATTCAAAGTATACTTGGAGTATTAAATGTTGCTGATATCTCTTTAAGTATTTATTTCACATCATAATTACAAGAAGGAGCTTGTAGCTCATTGGTAATACCTTGCACTGCTGAACCAAGCCACCAGAGTTCAAATCCCCTGCCCCACATTATTTTTAATATTTTTTTGTCTTAAATCCTTTAGAAGCCTAACAATCCACACATCATAACTCCCAAAACTTGAACTGTACCTGAAAAACTAAAAATACCAGAACCTTCACCTGATGACCCCCCACCTCCCGACGTCTCAACTCGGCTGGGATAGACCGAGTCGGCCAGCGGATCGGCCGACTCGGGCCTGCGCCGCCGGCCGGACTCGACCGGACTGCCGAGTCCCCTGAATGAAAAAGTTGGCTTTTCAGTTTCTCTAACCCCCTGTACACTCTAATTTATTGGATCGGTTCCAGAAAGTTAAATATACCCCATTTACTATAATTTTTAATGAATTTCCTATATTTTACAATTTTTTTTATTAAAAACCCTTCATCTACCCTAACTCTAGCCTACCCTATAAATACACCCCCTACCCTCTACCCTCTCACCCCAAAATCCTGAGCCCATTCTCTCAAAAAATTTCCAAGAGTTGTGTACTTTGAAAACAAGCTCGAGACGAAGCTCCGACGAAATTCCGGCGGAACTTCCGGCGAACGTTTTGGGAACTACCGGCGATGAAGCAATACATCGGTGATCCCTCTAGTTCCCTCTCACTCCCTTGTTCAATCTATAACCCGTAAGTCCCTCTTCTTTCTCTCTTTTCTATTCAAAAAATATGAAATTACAAAACCCGACGGAATCGGAACAAATCCGATTTCCAATTCGGTTTTCTATAAAATTCCACTTCTCACTAATACAATCATACTTAAATATCCTTATGTTGACTATTAAATACTAATCAAACAATTTGAACAAGTTTCATCACATGAAATGATAGCTTTTTCAAATTATCGTATTTTTCACTTAAATACCACATTATTTCAATCCTTCATTTAACCTCATCAAACTTGCTATATATTTAAAATAAATCACGAGGTAACGACCTACCTCCTCACACACTTATATGCAACACCCCCGAGAACCTAAAATACAAGAAAACGAACATTTTCATTTAAATACCATATACTTAATAAAACTATTTCAAAAAGATTTAGTTTTGATACACTTTTTAAAGAAGTACCACTTATTAGGAAAATACGATAAGTTGTGGACATCGGTCGTTTATCTAAACCTGACTTTGTGGTGTCTAGTCTAGGCAAGTGAGAAAGGTAACTTTAAAAGGCCCGTCTCACGGTGATTCGTGAGCGGATCCCTCCTTTTCACACTTGTACTTACCTGGCCACAATTGGCGGTGAAGAGGCGATTTGAGGCATCTCACAACTTGTCGTTTAGACCATTTAGAAATAGTCTAGTTGACTTAGGAGACCCTAGAACATAGAATACGGAAAATTGACATTTTTACAAATAAATACCATTTACTTTATAAAACCGTTTTCTAAAAGATTTAGTATTTTACAATCTTTGCAAAACGCCGCTACAACCCATTTTGGGGAATCCATTCGGGATGGTGCGGTTTATCGCACATCCTCAGGCTTAGTAGTGCGAGATTCAGACCTCCGCAAGAAGCATTCGGTCTCGAAAGATTTAAAATACGACATCTTAAGAAAATGAGATTTTTATAATATAAAATATTTATTAAAATTATTTTTGTATAAATATATGTATATTTATCATTAAAATATCTATTTTGTTAAGATGTAAATATTCCACCTTTTTCTAAAAATCATAAGAACAAATTTTACACTAAAATACCATGAATTCCAAATAAATCAATATTATAAATAAATACCTTTATTTATGAAATTAGGATATTTTCACTAGAAATATAACAATATAAAATCCACTTTCATTACAACTCTAAAGACGAATAATGAATACTTGAGGTGTATTTTGAAAAGTATATAAAAAGTATTTTTACATAAAAACCCCTCAAGTTTTACAAATTACCTTAAGGACCCTAGCAATTATAGGTTTAAGAAATAATCAAGACTTCGACTTACATTTCTAATTGTCTGACTCGGATTTGAGTCTGATTAATCTGACTTGAATATGATTCAAGTCAATCTACAATCTACAATTTTCAACATGAATTCAATTATCAATCTATACGACTTGACTGAACCGAACCATGGATATACATTCCATTTACATGGTTCTCCAGTTATTCCACTTACATGATTCTGCGGTTACATCCGTTTACTGATATCATGGTTTCGGTCAGTCTTTCAATTATACAATCAATACAATTTACAAGACAAACAATACAATCAAAACATTACGGGGTTTAAGGGGTAGATTGGTACGGAAGGTGTTAAAAGTGGCACGAGGCGGTAAGATTAAGACACCTAACCTATATTCCGTTGCTGTTGTACCATGGCTTAACGGTTCCTTGTACATTCCGTTTGCCCTGGTCTCTAGCATATAAAGACCCTTCTCGTATACACTGGCATCCTTCTGTACCAAGTTACACACAACAGCAGTAACACAACATTACAACAAGATATTACAACTTTAAAAAATACCTTCTTATTCTGTCTATTATACTTTCCTTTTATCTTTGGGACTTACCGAGCGACCTGTTCGCTGACGACATTCTATTTCTTTCTTCTTTGAATGTCGTCAGGTGGTTTGGACCCGGCAGAGATCGAGCCGTCTACAGAAGACTTGGAGCAGTTTGCTGAAGAACCAGAGCTCTAGTTTCATTGTTCATTTTCCATTCAGTACTTTTCATTTCCTGTTATGCCATTGTTTAGGCATCGTTTTATTTCAGTTGTATTTCCTTTTCATGCATTGTACAAAAGAATGTTAATAAATAAAAGTTGTTGTTTTTATTATATCTTGTCTCTTGTGTATTTATTTTTATATTGCTTAGATACGCTTAGCGTATGTACTTCTGAGTATATACGTAGCGGACCAGTCTCGTCCCCTTCGCCGTATACCGGGAAGCGAGGCGTGACATTATGGCTTCTATAGGCTGGCCCGTTATCATAGATCATCCGTCGCGGAGTGCCGAACCGGTAGAGGACGTGTGTTTTGAAAAAATGGAGGATGTTCTCCGTCTTCACCTCTCTTAGCGGTATTGCTTATGCCCACTTAGAAAAGTAATCGGTTATTACCAATATGAACCGATGTCCCCTGGACGATGCTGGCTCGATGGGCCCGATTATATCGGTTCCCCACATTTCGAATGGCCAGCTAGCCAATGTTGGGTGTAGCGGATTCGAATGCTGGTAGATGAAGTCCCCGTGAATTTGGCACGAGTGACACTGCTTCGCATATTCGAGCCAGTCCTGAACCATTATAGGCCAATAGTAGCCCATTCTTTTGATCTTCATCTTCATCTTTGGCCCGGCTTGATGGGAGCCGCAGAGTCCGTCATGAGTTTCTTGAATGACCCTTCTTGCTTCTTCTGGTCCCAAGCATCTCAGCCATAGACAATTGAACGATCTCTTATAAAGAGTACCATTGACGAAGGCGAAAGACAGGGCTCGCTTCATGAGCTGATATCTTGACGACGCGTCTTCGGGCGTTCGATGGGATTTGAAGTAGTCTATGAAGACTTCTCTCCAATCCTTCGCCTTTTCTTCATCCTCTAATTGGAAGGCCTCTTGTTCAGTTGCTTACTCTCCTTTAGACGTCTTCGGAGATATTTCTGCTGGTGCGAGAATCCGGCGACTTTGCACAATGTTCTTTACGTCATCGAGGTTTTCGTCAGCCAGTTCTTTAGCGAGCTTGGTTAACGCATACGCTTTGCTATTTTCTGCACGCGGTATGCTTTCCAGGGTGTAGGAGGGGATTTGCGTCAGCAATTGCTGCACTCTTTCACCATACCTGATCAGTTCTGGCTTGCACGTCTGGTAGTCGCCATTTACTTAGCTAACGACTAGCTGAGAGTCTCCATATATGAGGAGGTTTTCGATGCCCATGTCGACAGCAATCTCGAGACCTACTATCAAAGCTTCATACTCGGCCTCATTGTTTGTTCTTGGCTCCGTTGAGGAAAGGGCAAAATGCATAATCCCTCCTTGTGGAGTTACGAAGATAAGGCCCACTCCGGCTTTAATCATGGGGGCGTTTTGCTTTCGCTTCTTCAAGGAGGATGCTCGATCGAAGTAGAGTTCCCATCGGGTATCATTCCCTTCCTTCTCCCTGTCAATTGCGTCAAACGCGTGTTCGTCCCCCAACTCGCAGTTCAAGGGAGAATCAGCAGGTATCGGATGCTCAGCGAGAAAATCGGCGATGGCCTGGTCTTTTATTGCCTTGAGGGGCCGATATACTATCGAGAACTCCATCAAGAGGAGAGCCCATTTGGAAAGCCTTCCTGTTAGCATGGCTCTTGATATCAAATACTTGAGAGGATCCACCTTTGATATGAGATGGACCTTATTTGCCAAGGCGTAATGTCGGAGTTTTGTTACTGCAAAGATCAGTGCCAAGAAAAGCTTTTCGATGGGGGAGTAGTTATTTTCTTCCCCAAGGAGAACTCGACTCAAATAATAGAGAGCTCTCTCCTTCCCCTGGTCATTCTCTTGTGCCCATAACGCGCCTAACGAACCTTCAAGGGCTGTTATGTACAGGATGAGGGGCTTTCCCTTGACCGACGCAGTCAGTACCGGTGGGTTCTGTAGATATTGCTTAATTTCGTCCAGTGCGTTTTGGCATTTACGATCCTAAACGAATGGGATCCCCTTCTTCATTAGATGACTGTAGGGGCGGTATTTGCCGGAGAGGTTAGCTATGAACCGCCGGATATACGCGAGCTTTCCTTGAAGAGACCGTAGTTGTTTGAGAGTTCTTGGAGAAGGCATTTCCATAACCGCCTTGATCTTCGACAGGTCTATTTCGATGCCCCGGTGTCGTACGATGAATCCTAGGAATTTGCCTGAGGAAACTCCAAATGCGCATTTCAGAGGGTTCATCTTCAGATTATATTTCCGAAGACATTGGAACACTATTTTTAGATGTTCCCAATGTTCCTCGTGAGATTTACTTTTCACCACGAGGTCGTCGATATAACATTCGACAATCTCATGTACGAGGTCATCGAAGATCTTCGTCATGGCCCTCTGGTAGGTAGCGCCAGCATTCTTTAGACCGAATGGCATCACTTTGTAGCAGAATATGCCCAGCAGAGTCCGGAAAGCAGTGTGCTTTGGGTCTTCAGGATGCATCTTGATTTGGTTGTACCCTGAAGATCCGTCCATGAAGGAAAAGACTTCATGGGTGGATGTGTTATCGATCATCAACTTGGTGACAGGCACTGGGAAGTCATCTTTCAGACAAGCTTTGTTGAGATCCCGAAAGTCTACGCAGATGCGTACTGTCCCATTTTTCTTCATTACTGGAACGATGTTGGCGATCCGGTCAGGATATTGAACTTCTTGGATGAAGCCGGAGTCGATTAGCTTCTTTACTTCGGCATTGATACTCATCTCAAGCTCGGGCGCATTCTTCTTGGCGCTTGTTTGACTGGCTTGACGTCCGGTGATATCGCCAGTTTATGCACAGCAATCTCTGGATCTAATCCCGGCATCTCGGAATAGTTCCATGCGAAACAGTCTTTATACTGCATAAGCACGTCTTTTAACGTGGCTACCTGTTTCTCAGACAGCAGCTCACTGACGAACGTTGGCCTTGGCTCGTTTGCCGTCTCCAAGTCGATTTTTCTCAGATTGTCTGCCATGGTGTATATTTCATCTTCCGGTTCTTTTGGCGCCGGTGAAAATTCTGATATCACCTTGTTTTCATCTTCATTTGCGAAGCACTAGGGGAGGTCGTTCATATTCTCGTTCTCTCTTTCTTTTGAGAATATTATCATATGGAAGGTACGAGCTCGTTTCCAAGCCCGATGCTGACCTAGACTTTCCCTCGCAGTATAGGTTGCTCTCGGCTCATGCTTTCATGGCGGAGCTACCCTCCAATTGTCGGATAGAGCGAACCTGCCTTACTGATACTGATCTTCAACCCAGTCTTTGAAAATGAAGCAGTCTTCAAGAGGATGTCCTATTGCTTGGTGGTAGGAGCAATAAGCCGGATGTTAGACCTCGTTTATTTGCCCAGGGTGCTGAGACTCCGGGAGTGTCATCATTTGATATTTTATGACAAGGTCCAAGATTTGCCTTGTCTTGTCTTGAGGGAAAGAGTACTCCCGACCCATCTTTTTCATAAAAGACGGATTCCAGCTGACTTTTCCTCAATCGCATGACTTCTTAGATCCGCCTCGCTGTTTTCGAATGTCATTCCCGGTCTTTACCTTATTATTGCTTCTACGTCGGGCTTTCTTTTTGCCATAAGAGCACACAGCGGGTTGAGGGTGAAAGGGATCGTCATCCTCCGTAACCTGCTGAACGATACGCTGCGTCCTGGCTTTCTCGTAAATGGTCATTTCGCGGCTATGGTCATCCTGAACTTTTTGACCCGCTTCTCTTATTATCTTGTCAATCTGTTCTTCGAATGACGGGCTTGGTATTTTCACGGTGGGATCTCATTCTGGTTCGACATCGACGCTATCCGGAAATGTATTAGCTTCCCCGCCGGAGTTATTTATGACATGGCAGCCATGGAATCGCTCCCATTTCTTGGACCGAACGTATCCAAGGCCAGTCGTCTCCATTTTCCCGTTAGGCATCTTTCGCTGAGTCTCGGGAACGTTCCAAATCTTGTTATAGAACTAAGCTTGTCGAGTGGTCTGTTTGAATGGTACGCCTTGGCATCTTAATAGCCTTTTCAGTCCCTCTGCGTAGTATCTGGGAAGACAGATTGGTTGAAGTCTGTCGAGCGCAGGTTCGGTACCGTGCCATACTTCTTTCTCCATTTTAGTCTCTGTGGATTTGTAGAAAAGGATCGCCTTCTACTTCTTTGGCGAGGAGGGACGTAGAAGGTCTGCAGCTCTTGCACGCTGTACATATCAAGTGCATCAAGTTCTTTGTAATGCCGCCGCGGAACCATGGTAATCTGTAAACTCTGGTCAGCTCCAGCAAAGGTCTGTATTGACGAGCGGACGGGGAACACTGCGTTGGCCTTGTCTTCAGAGTCACTGCTAAAGGCCAAAATGGGAGTAGATGGTTCTGGCCTGTTGCCTTGGGGTAACCTCCAGTAGAACATATCTTCATCCTCTTCGGTGTCGTTCCCAAATGTCGAGATAGTGACGATGGCTTTTTGCTTGTTCTCCGGTTTGCGACATCTTTCCATGTCTTCGAAATCTGGTAAGAAATACTTGGCATCTTCATATTTGCAAACTTCATTTACAGAGAATGGGTTCAGCTCCCCTGTAACTGTGTAGTCGAGACCGTCTTTGAAGTATTTCATACACTGATGTTGTGTAGAAGGGATGATGTTATACTCATGTAACCAAGGCCTGCCGAGCAAAGCGTTGTAGCAAGTCTTGGCGTCAATAACATAGAACTTGATGTCAGTGACGAGCAGCCCGAAGCGTAATGTCAGTATTAAGGATCCGAGCGTTTGTGATGATTGCGAGTCCAAACCTAAGATGGTAATTTTATCCCGAGCCAGGTGCTGCACGTTCATGCAAATCTTCTCCAACACCCTTGCATTGAGAAGGTTGACGGAGGACCCGTTGTCGACCAGGATCTTCCCTATTTTGATATCGTGACCATACCCGGTTACATACAGCGGACGATTGTGCTCGTACATTCCCAGAAGGAGGTCTTCATCGCTGAAGGTGATATCAGCCGTCTGGACTTCTTCCAGCTCGTCCTTCATCTTTTCTTCCGCCAGGAAGGCTTGAAACCAGTCGGGCTCTTGTAACGCCTTGATCAGGGAGTCTCGTGCCTCTTTAAACAGGGAAGAGCATCCAAAATTCTCAATTGTGGAGGTAGCTTCCTCAGCTGTGCCAGGACATTGTAATCTACCTTGTTCTTCTTGGACGGGTCCTTGGTGGTGAGCTCTTCAACGACTCTATCATCGAGGGCAATCTCCTCAGGGACTTTTTCCTTTCCTTTGTCCCTTTTTCTTGAACCTTTGTTTGAAGGTCCGAGATTCTTTTCAGGCAATGTACGGTTACGCAGCTGAATGTTCTCACGGTTCTTCATCTCCTCTTCTTTTTCCGAGGTGGATTTCTTGAAGAGAGGGTCGAGGGCTATTTCTTCGTCAGAATCGCTCCCGAAGGTAAGAACTTGAGGTTTTGATCTTGTCGGGATGGCATCAACCATATAACAGTTACCGGCCGTTCCTTCACGCTCGTCTGCCGCGCTTCTCTATTCCCGACGGGCTTTGCGCTTTACTCGCTTGAAGTGTTGTCGGTGGACAACGTATCCCTGCCACCACTTCTTGAAGGCATTGCACTCTTCGGTAGGGTGTGTGACCCTCCGATGATACAAGCAGTATTTCGGATGGACATCTGGTTCGTCGGGACACGTATTTCCGGGAGTATTTTCTTTGGAAGGTGGCGGCTTCATTCCCATTGACAGAGCTTTGGCGAACTGCTTCCTTATCTTGATTCTGCTCCTGCTGGCTGCAAGGGCACTTTGATCCGGTTGGGGTACTTTATGATTTCTCATTACCGGAGCTTTTTCAGCCTAACACCGACGCTTGGCCTTTTCATAAGTGGCCGCTTCACGTTCTTGATCAGCTTTGCTCTTTTGAAGAGCTTCGTTCAGCAGCTTATCGATGAAGTCATCTGACGGTTCCATGGGTTTTGGTTCTGGATCTGCCCCCAGTTTCTCTACGTCAGGAGCTTCTTTGTCATTTATCGACGAGTGAGAGATCATGTAGCAGCTCGCCACATACTTTTCGGGTTCTTCGGACGAGTCGTCTCCTTCATCAATGCCACTGTCTCCGTTTTCAAGAATATGCTTGAGGAATTCTTTCAGTGTGACTGGGGTCCACGCTTTTTGGTTGTATTCCTCCAGCGCGTCGATATACTTTTGCAGACCCGTATGATTGCCGTCGAGCTACATGGGCTTCTTGGCCTTCTTCTTTTTCTTTGAAGAATTCGGAGGCTTGGCCTGGAGGTTTTGTCCATCGTTACCAACTTTTGGCATTGGTCGCGGCTTCAGCATTCTGTCAATAATTTCAGGCTCCAGCAGGCTTTTCTACCTAATCGCCGGACATGCTTAGAGATCTTTCAGCATTCTTTTAGTTTTAGCTGAAAGGACCACTTCCCACGGAGCTTCTTCTCTAAATGAGCACGATGCCCCCGGCGTATCCACCTTTTTAGGAGCGTGCTGCTGCGGCGGATTTATCTTCCAGTTTTCGGACAACGCGAACTTGCCCTGCTGGTACTGGTCTTCGACCTAGTTTTTAAAGACGTAGCAATCTTCGATTGGGTGGCCCACTATTCGGTGGCAGGGGCAGTAATTGGGATTGTTGACGTCGCCCGATTGCAGTGGACGTCTCGGATCCGGCAGAGTGATGAGCCTGTTGCGCACCGCCAGTTCGAATAGTCTCCTCGTTTTATCCCGGGGAAACAAGTAAGGATGTCTCAACTTCTCTTCGAGCGCTCGCAGTCTGCTGTTTTGGCAAACAACTGGTTTTGGGTCACTTGGTTATTGTTGAGCGTTGGCGATGAAGGTCGCTTTCCCTTTGCCCTTTTCATTCCGAAGATCTGTCTTTGAAGAGGACGGCTTATGGCCCATCTGGTCTATTTGGGCCAGTTTGTCAATCAAGGCCTGGAAGATGGTTGGCTTGAAGAACATCATAAACCGGGATATAGTTGCCTGAGGATCGAGGGTCCCCACAAACATGCCCACAGCAGGAGCTTCTTCTATACGTTGTTCACACTTTGACCATAAGTTCCGCCACCGAATTGCGTACTAAACCCAGGTTTCTCCCGGCTTCACTCTGGCGTTGATTAATGCCGTGATCGGGGTGCACTCGCTTGCGCTTGCGAACCGCAGTGTAAACAGTAGTTCCATCTCCGTAAATATCTTGACAGAGTCATTTGGGAGCTCGGAGTACCATTCAAATGCCGTCTCCGCCAAGCTGCCGACAAATTGGCGAAGCAATAGTTTGTCATCGCCTCCAGTATTGCCACATAGGGCTCTGAATTGAGCGACGTGTTGGTGCGGATTGCCCATCCCCTTATACATATGGAATTTAGGGATCGTATATCCTGGCGGGTACCTAATTTGGTCGTACCAGCCTGGATAAGGCCACCCAGTTCTGACGACTTGGCTTGCCGCTTCGTTTGCTTGATGAGCTCGTATTTGTTGAGCTATGTATTCATCAAGGGTATCTTTGGAGATCGTCTCCTCCCTAGCTGCTGATAGAGCCGAAGGAGGGTTCGATGTCTCCCCTCTGTCGTCTTCAATGATTACTGGAGGGTCTTCGGTTGGAGGATCCGGCTGGATCATCATCCCAACCATGTCTTGGAATAGAAGCGCCATCTGTTTTATATTAGCCGCTTGTTCCATGGCCTATTTATCTTTCTTTTCAAGGATCCTCCATAGGAATTCGGTGTCGGTCTCCTGCTCCTGGCGTTGTTCCGACGATACTTCTGGGCTTTCTTTCTGCCCAGTGAGTGCGGCCATCTTTGTCAACATCTCCTGGAGCTTTTGTTGTTGCTCCTGAGCTTTTGTTATAGACCGTGCGAGTGGTAGATGACTTACGGAAGCACGACTATCCTCTTTTCCGGATGCCATATAGACGGTATACACAACCATGCCCCAGACTTGGGGCGTTTAGGTCCACTGCCTTTGAAATTTGCCGCGGGCAGAGGGATCTTCTCCGGCCTTCTCCTATTATGGGAGATCGAAGTTGAGGGGGCTGTTGCGGCAGGCACCCATGTAGATGATACCTTTCGTGGTATGGCAGTTGGATGGTCCTCCTCTTGCCAAGCCTTCGTCTTCTTCAGCCAGCGAGAACAATCTTTGTCAATCACAGAGTCTTGGACTTTCCGCGAAACTCTGTGGATCCTGGAGGACAACTGCCGAGGAGGCTGTTCCGGCTTCACCTGTGTTGTGTTTTCAACAGGAGGAGGAGACTTCTTCAAGATGGCGGTTGGAGAGTTCTTGCGCACCCTCCTAAGCAGCTCGAAGTTGTTCCTAGTTGGAACAGCAGCATCAACTTTCACCATTAGAGCTGGTGGGGTAAGTCCACCAGTGGCGATATCGAGCATGTCGTGCAGATGGGAATGGTTCAGTTACGGGAGTGGCTTTGTCATGCCCCTTGCTTTGATAAGAGGCTGCTTTTGGTGCCAACCTTTCGAAGACTGACGTCCGCTGAGAGGGAACGGTCAATCTTGCAAGGGCCGACTTTTTGGCAGGGGAAGTATTTTTGACGACCTCGCCTGCAGTATGAGTTGGAAAGGCCAGTCTTGTAAAGACCGATCCCTTAAAAGGAGAAGCCCCTTTGACGATTTCGTCTACCAGAGCTGGAATGGCTTTCCGCTTTGGGATAACCCCTTCAGATATTGCGGGTCTCTTCGTGGTCCCACTTGAGCCTTGGCCCAGTCTGTTAAAGATTAAGGCGTTGGAATTGAACAACCCGTTGAGAGGGGCCGTGGTAGTCGCAAGCCGATCGAAGACCGACTTCTTTGGAGCCTCATGTGATGTCACTGAAGCATTGAAGCTCATTGGCGGGAGCATGGTTCCGAAGAACAGTCCAGTGGTGGCCTGAGTCACATGTTCCACTGGCATTGCGAAGATAGAGGCCGCTTGGGGCCCATAAGTCACTCTTCCAGCAGGGACGGAGTGGGAGTTGCTATTGCAATTGGTGCAGTTGGAAGCCATCGATGTCATCTTCTCTTCTGCACGGAGCAAGACACCAAATCTTAGTACCTCGAATGCAGGGGCAACCATATTAAACCGCGATTCGTTCGCGAACATGACACATGAAGTGTGGAGTGGAAAGAGAAAAAGGTCCCACCGGGCGTGCCAGAATTTGTTTACCGCCGAAAGACGTGACCGGGACGTTAGGACATCTGGCCTGAATTTTGGGGGCAGATACTATTTGGTTTTATCCGTCCACATTTCCGAAGATGCCAAGCTGATCTATGGCACCGTGTTTGGGAGGTCTGGACGGATGCGGCCGTTGTAGCAGATTTCGTCAGATTCCCCCTCGTTGTGAGGGGTTTTTGATTGTGGGGACGCTCTTCCCTACAGGCGCAAACCCCTGCAGTTAATTACGTTACCGCATCACGGTAACCACTTTCTCCTGCTCCAGAAAGTCACTTCGTGTCGTGTGTTTTTGTTTTATTTTTGGTTGCCCGTGGATTGTATATGGAAACTAATTTGCGTTGTCGCCCGTAGGACGTGGATTAGTCCAAATCCGTATATTCTCATATTTGGGTTTGGGTTGATTTAAAGATCGTTAACCTTGTTTGAGATTAAGATCAACTTAAATATTTGTTAAGCATACGTTAATCCAATATTGGACTAAGATCTACTTAACGAGGGTTCGGGATCATTTTTGATCCAACGAAAGAGAATTTGGGCTCTATCGTTTTAGTTACGGTCCATAGCTAGTTTAAGGACATTACGGTCCATGGCTAGTTTAAGGACATTACGGTCCATGGGCTATGCTCATGGGTTTGAGAGTGCATCCAAGAGCTGTTGGTTGTCGGGACCCTCCACCTCTCTGATATCGTTGAAGAATTACAACGACATATATTGTCACGCCCCGCTTCCCAGTATATGAACAGAGGACGCGACGAGGCCGCTATGTATTTACTCTGAAGTAAATACGCTAAGCATCTCTAAGCAATATAAAAGAATATACACAAGAGACAAATGTAATAAAACAGCAACTTTATTTATTAACATTCTTTTATACAATGCATGGAAAAGTAAATACATCTGAATGAAAGCAATGCCTAAACAATGGCATAACAGAAATGGAAAGTACTGAAATGAAATGGAAAATGTACAAGTGAAACTACGGCTCGGGATCTTTAGTAAACTGGTCCAAGTCTTCAGTGCTGGGCTCGATCTCTGAAAGGTCCGAAACACCTGACGACATTCAAAAAAAGAAAGAGAATGTCGTCAGCGAACAAATCGCTCTGTAAGTCCCAAACATAAGGGAGAAGTAGAATAGACAGAGAGTAAGAGAGAGAGTGTAGCTTTTAAAGTTGTCTTATATTGTTATAATGTTGTATTTAGTATTAACGTTGTTGTTTGTAGCTTGGTACAGAAAGATGCCAGTGTATACGAGAGAAGTCTCTATATGCCAGAGACTATAGAAAAATGGAAGTACAAGGCTCCGTTATACAACCCGGAACAACGGCAATTGGATTCAGGTTAGGTGTCTTAATCTTGCAGTCTCGTGCCACTTTTAACACCTTCCGTACCAATCTACCCCTTAAACCCCGCGATGTCTTGTTTGTATTGTAAATTGTATTGCAACTTGTATTGTCTTGTAATATAAATTGTATAATTGGATGACTCGCCGAAACCATAATATCAGTAAATGGATGTAACTGGAGAATCATGTAAATGAATGTGACTGGAGAATCATGTAAATGGAAGTATATCCATGGTTCGGTTCAGTCAATACAGATTGAATATATGGATTCATGGATTCATGTTGGATTGTAGATTGTACTTGAATCATATTCAAGTCAGATTATTTATAATAAGACTCGGTCTGAGTCAGAACAATTAGAAAAGAAATTGAAATCCTGAATTATGTTTTGATGTTATCGTTAACCACTGCACATGGGCGGCAGAATTTGTGTCTTTTTCAAAAACGATTACCGTGTTGATAACACCGTTATTAAATTGTCTACCTTAAATAGGCATGCACCCACTTCTCCGGCTCCCTGAGGCTCAAGAGATTGGTCCCGCTTAAACCTATATTTACTAGGGTCCTTAGGGTGATTTATAGAACTTGAGGGGGTTTTATGTAAAAATAATTTTGTATAGTTTTCAAAATACAACTCAAGTATTTAATTATCGTCTTTATGTACATACCATAATTTAATGATCAACATAAATATGTATACATGTTCGAATAGCATGAAATGAGTCAAGTATATTATTCGAGTAACTACCATAAACAATACTGTAAAGAAATATTATGTACGACTAATTAATCAAGTCGAACGAATGCGGAATATAAACAGAAATATGGCTCTAAGTGTTTTTCATGTGTGAGTTCCAGTTTCACCGAAATACGACTACCGGTTTGGGAGGTATATATATTTTCGTATCGTCGCGCAAAACAGATCAGAATCTATTCGGCACCGTCACATATTTTTTTTAAACACGATTTGAGTTAATTTCCATCAGGTTTCAGATTACGATGATTATTAGAAAATTGTAGGTCTTTTGATATACTTATCCAAAACACTAAGATTTGCACAATTTGGATTTCTGAAATTCTAGTTATGATCATTTTAATATCAACGTTTAAAACAGAAATTCAGATTTCTGGACAGCAACTATATGTTATATTGCAAAGCTTATATCGGGTTGTTTCATGCATTTATAAGTAATATAATATACAGAAAATTATAGTTTTATCAATTATGCATATACACATCTAAATGTTGTCACAAACGGACATCGGGTGTGCGAGTTATGTCCTATTTGAAAATAGTGTGCGAATCAGGACAGATTCTGTCCAGATCCGTCACTTAATATTGTAACACAGTTTTCTATATTTTACGTAGGTTTCTAGTAAAAACATAAAACAAATAAAATATAGATATTTCGATGTAGATATTCAAAACATCTGAAAACACTTAATTTGGATTAAATATTACAGAGTTATGTTCTCTCGAAGAAGACCCTTATTGACAGTTTTCTAGTTTTAAAAACAGTGAATAAAAAATCATGCAACTGCTAAACCGTTTTTCGGTTTGATATGAAATTTTTACAACGTGTACAGAAGAATATATTCTATCATATGTAAATTTCATGAAATTTCTAGAAGTAAAAATTAATTTCTAAAAATTATTTTAAATGTAAAGGTATTAATATGTCATATGTGAGAAATGAGAAAACCATAGTATTTATTCGTAACTTCATTTTTTTTTTTACAAACTTTAAATAAAGTAATTTAAAATACAACAACAAACGATACAATCCTAATTGATTACTATAAAATCTTAACATATGGATTAAGAGTAATGAAAAAGACTTTACAAAATATATATGTGTGTATGTTTATGTGTTCATTATTTATATATATATCCATTTAATTAATTATTTAGGGACTATTACATGAAAAGGGAAGTTTTTCATGGCAATATAAAAAAATAAAGATAAAGAGAAAAGGATGGGGGGAGGGAAAAAGAGAAGAGACTTACATACACAAGCCGGTGTTGTCACCGGGCTTATCTATCCGCCGATAGCCTCGCATTTCTAGCGAGAGTTCCTTGAGAATTTCTTCTGTTCTTTTTCGGGGAATTTAGATGAAGAGGGATGTGTGAAATGATAGAAGGGTGTGATGATGAAAAGAAAGAGGAGTGAGATAAAAAAAAAAGAGTTTATGGCCACCATAATTCTAATAAATTATGGCTCATAACCATTCTAATTATTTTGGGAGTTAAAAAGAAGATGAAATGAAAGATCTCATTTGTAGGTTATGAGAAGAATAAAAAATTGATAAAAAAAATAATTGCAAGAATGGAGATTTGAACATGTGACTTATCGAATAACAATGCAAGGACTTAACCAATGTGTTATAAAGTTGTTCATGCACATATTTAATTAGAATTAAATATATAATGTTGTTTAAAAAGAAAGTGGGCTTTAATTTGGGCTCATAGTTTTATAAATGAAAATGAAAATGAGATTGGATTTGGGTTATGGGCTGGGTCAGGTCTTGCATTTTATTTTGAATAGGTTAAGATTTAGTTTAAAAAAATGAGTGGGGAAAAAATAGATAGAATAATAAAATAATATATTTAATAGAAAACAAAATATACAAAAAAATAATAAGAATAAATAAATACAATATTTTACTAAAGAAAGAAAACACGATGGTATAGTAATATTGGGGTCGTTACATATATCAGAGGTGTGGAGAGATGTACCCTTGAACCAATGTCAGTTGAGAGATCTGTAGTTGGTTTTGGGACTAAAACCAATTTAGAAAAATTGTGGGCACATGGGCTCGGTTGATCTGAATTAGGGACTTTTGGTCAACTTGGACTCAGCCCACTCAGTTTTGAATAACACTTGTTTGGGATCAGTCCCTTTTATGTGCAACAATGCTGAGCATTGATATGGGCTCTGACGCTCACCCTATTTCTTTATTTTTTATGGAGTGTTAAACACTCTTTATGGCGCTGGGCTCTGTTTGCAAAGCGCTTTATGTTAAACGGCGCCCATGTGAGGGGCACGTGAGGCGCTTGGCGCTGAGCGCCGACTATTGAGTGCAGAGCACTCTTTATTTTATTAGCGCCCACGTGAGGGGCACGTGAGGCGCTTGGCGCTGAGCGCCAATCACTGAGTGCTGGGCACTCTTTATTTTAGCAGCGCCCATGTGAGGGGCACGTGGGACGCTTGGCGCTGGGCGCCAACCGATGAGTGCTAGGCACTCCTTATTTTAGTAGCGCCCACGTGAGGGGCACATGAGGCGCTCGACGCTGTTTCTTTCTTTGTGCATTTTTCTGAAGAGTTCAATTCTTTGTTCTCCTCTGGATCTTCAATCCCCAAGAACAAATTCATCTCTACGAGAATTAAATTCTCATTTGTGGGAGACTTGTCTCATGGATCTCAGATCCAGGGAAAGAACTATGTTCTTTTATAAGGATTAAACCCTTAGGTATGCAAATGAGATACTATGATCTCTGTTTACCTTGAAGAAAGTTCTTCTTCTTCCTTCTCTCTTTAAAGCTCTTTTTGCTTGCTCTTCTTTTTGAACTTCAAGTTTATGGGGGGTTCCTCCTCCTAAGACTTGAAGTCTCGGGGCCTTTATATAGTAGAGGCAGATTTGTTGATTTAGTTAAGGAAATCTCTCATTGAAAGATTTCTTAATTAATTTGGGGATTTTATCCACCGTTGGATCTTTGATCCAAGAACTTCTGTTTTACAGAAAATATTCTTCTTGTTTTTAACAAGATTGGGAAAATATTTTCTATACAGAGCTTATTCTGTAATTTGGTGATTTTTTTAATCACCATTAGATCTTTAATCCAACGGCAATCCTTCTTATTTAGAAAGATTGGGGAAAATATTTTCCCCTACAGAGCTTATTCTGTAGCTTGGTGATTTTTAATCACCATTGGATTTTTGTTCCAACGGTGCTCTGTTTTACAGAGCATAATTTTTCTTGTTTAGAAAGATTTGAGGAGTATTTCCTCAATCAGAATTTAATTCTGTGTTTTGATGATTTATCATCTCCGTTGGATTTTTGATCCAACGGCAGAGAACTTTTAGTTCTGGCGTCAGCGCCCTCGTGTGGGGCATGTGAGGCGCTGCCTCAGAGTTTTTAACTCTTAGCGCTGGCACTCTCGTGCAAGGCACGTGAGGCGCTGCCTCTTTTCAAATTTTGAACAAAGCTTTGCTCTTTTATTGGGGGGAACAGTCGGGACGAGCTTGCACCCCCGACCTTCTTTCCCTGGGTCTTGGCGGCCAAGGAGGCTAGGATTTTCACTCGGTCCATGGGCTTTGCAAAAAAGGAACACACAAACAAGAGGGGTTAGCAACACAAAAAAAGCAAAGGAAATTTGACAAAGTCTAAACAGATCGTCGAAATCCCTAACTTACCCAAGAAACGCGCATGACTGAGCCCAGCCCAGCTCAGTACCTGCTCGGATAGCAGGACATCCGCTCGTTGGATCGGCTCCCATTGGGACACCACCCTCGCTTCGGGGGAAGTCGACTGCTTTGCCCTCGGGCAGTTGGCCATGTGCCACTGTGTAGGCACAGGCCAATCCTCGCCCTTAGGCGGCCCGATGAATATAAACTTCTCCTTCCATTCATGAATCTAAGAAGGGACGGCTAGTACCCCCAACCCGGCCACTCCGCCCTTACATTTTTTGAACGAGAAATACACCCAGCTCGGCTCATCCTTACTGGTGCCGGGGTGATTCTTATAACAAAGGAAAGAGATAAGAAGAATCAAGCTGAAGGAGATATTTTCAAGTTTTAACCGGACCAGAAACCCGAGGAGAATTCTCCACGAGTTCGGAGCTGGAGGGTCCGGGATGAGATGAAAGCAACGAAGCATCCCGCAGACCCTAGTTGGGAAGGGCAGACGCATTCCTGCCCGGAACGCTTCCAAATACAGGGCAGTCTCCTTACCCTGCACCTGGTCTTCCTGCTCGCCCTCTTTAGCTAAACGGAGGGAATAGTTAGAGGGGATGTGGAATCGAGCCTGAATTTCGGAAAGCTCGTCCAGACTCGTCAAAACAGAGGGTGCATCGTGGGTGTTCCCGATGCGCACCTTGGGGGTCTTTGTCGCCACCCGACGGCGAGTGAAAGGGATGGCCTTGACTCTAGGGGGTGAGCCTGACACAGAGGACGAGGAAGAAGAAGAACCCTCTTGGCTATCTGAAGCCGAAGAAGAGGAAGACCCACTGGACTCGGCCCCAACAACGGGTGCCTCATCGTCCGACTCTACCCTTACTATCTCTACAGACTCCTCAGATGAAGACATCGAACCTGATTCAAAGGAAGGGACTCACCGAGAAGAAATCAACAAAGGATCCGATCTAAAAGAAGGTGCGCCGGGCAATCTTCAACAATGAAAGAGAATTTAAGTAAAGTGTCAGCCCTAGGATGGTCTCCTCATATTTATACACCCTAAAGGAGAACATCCCACGGCCCCGATTGATTCCCGCCAAAACGAAACGTCGCGCCCAGCGACCAGCTGGGCTCCACGCCGCGATCGGCCATTGGGGACGTCTTTTCGACTGCAGGAGTCAGAGACAACTTGTCACTTCCGCCAATTGACGACCGACACGTGGCCCGTATCCCAACTGGCGATCGGCTGAAACGGTGCCCCCTCTTTAAAGCACGATCATTTCATTGATCTGCTGACGCCATCAGGGATATGCGTGAAGGTTCAGGTGCACGACGAGGCGACATGTGGGCCCAAATATTGAAACAGCGCAACCCCCAAACGCCTTGACGTTTCCGGGCGATCCACATTATGAGTCTTGGCGCCAAAATGAGCAAAAGAAAAATCGAACAGGCCACTCTCGACCCGACCCATGAATAGGTCGGAACGAGAGTGGGGGGCTAATGATGATGCACACAAGTGGTATCTCCTCGATTACGACACGTGGCGGATGACGTGTCCCAAAGGCTACGGAGGTGGAATAAATGAGTTGCATTAGGAGGATTCTTTGGGACTTTGTCCCGAGGAACATATCCGACCTTTCAGGAGACCTCCCTGAATACATTCCACTTTCACCTAGGAAACTACCAACATATCGTCTCCGAGCTTTCTCAGTTTCCTTGCTCGTTTTCGATCCGTCTGACGTGCCGAGCTTTCTCGGCCTCCCGGCTCGTCTCCGAGCCCCTGACGTGCCGAGCTTCATCGGCCTCCCCCGATCAACCAAGAGCGTGGATCCCATACGCCCCGTAATGGTTCCGCGTATATCGCCAGGGCGAGATTTTCGTCCCCCCCCCACGATCCGCGTCCCACGCTAGCGCATCCCCCCATTAATGGGCGCATCCCGTCATTCAAAGCAAGGATAACGCTGGGGCGTAACTAACAGCGATGATCTCGCGCGTGCTCGCTCCACCCGGCTCTTATATAAACCCCTCTCTCAAACGACTCAGGTAACTCGAATTTATTCCAATACGTCGTTATTCTGCACCTATACCTCGGCTCTAACTTGATCGTCGAAGGGTCTTACGGTGGTCACCCACCCCGGGACTTCTTTGCAGGTAGCTCGGCGTCCAACACCAACCCATTGAGATCCACACTCAACAACTCTCAAAAACAAATCTCAGCCGTCAAAGACCGACATCACAGGATCGACGGATGACAACATCTGAAGGAGATCCGAAGCTCCATCAGTTTGGTTACAGCTTTATTTAATAAAAAATAAATTGAATGTTTGAGTTTATTAATGTGTGCTTTATTTTATAAATTTACTTAAATCATTCTTAAGACTAAAAAAATTTTACTAATAAAAATAATGATGAATGGGTACTATGTCTACGATAAATATAGGCAAATTCTACATGTAACATATGTTGTGCTCTTTGCAGCTAACTATATATATATAGAAAAACTCCCACGAGCCGGAAAAGAAATTTCGGGAACTATCTACCTAGCGGTAGATTGTCTTTAACGTTTGACCTATATAAAATAAAATACGAAGATTAAATACATCGTCTGGAATCGTTCCAAAGAATAGGACCGGCAAGTTCGTCAAGCCAAGATAATGACAAAGAACGTGATAAAAATTTAAGTCATACAACCAACGCAAGAGAAAAAATATATATAAACCAATTCAATTTATTAAAGGGAGAAAGGGTGTTCCTCCGATGCAGTGTCCAATTATACTCTTCCAAAATACTCAACCAACGAGACTTAATTTCTTGATGAAGCTAATATTAATATGAATGAATTCTATTATACTGTTTTTTAACTCCATGTAAAGAAACATCTTAAGGAGTGGACTGTCATTGGATAGAAAAAACACCACAGCAGATCTTATAACAGAAAAGGCAATAAAAAAATAAAATATAGATGTTAAATAATAAAAAAATCCCAATTATACCCTCCATCTAATTACCTCAACTTGATATATAAATAGCTCTCTGCATTTCCCCCACATCTCACACAAAGACATCAACGCTTAAACTCCTCTCTTAATTTCTCTTCTACCTACTTTAATCTCATTCTCTAAAAAAGCCAAAAGAGCAAGCAAAAGAAAGAAAAAAGAAAAATGAGAACCGTGCCTGCAGGGTTCCACGTCATCAACGCGTTGCCGGCGATCGAATCCCCAGCCGCAGCCCCATCATCATCATTAGCAGGACAGCATGTCGACACGTGGCACTCGCCGGTGCCGTACCTGTTCGGGGGCTTGGCGGCCATGCTGGGGTTGATCGCCTTCTCCCTCTTGATCCTCGCATGCTCCTACTGGCGCCTCTCTGCCTTCCTCGAAGACGACGTCGACGGCGGTGGTAATGATCATGATAACAACGGGAAGCCAGACGGCGGCGACGTTAGGCCCCCGCCAAAGAGCTTCTGTGAGGGCTTTGTGGTAATTATGGCCGGCGACGATAAGCCCACCTTTTTGGCCACGCCCACTTCGAGCAGGGCTGCTGCTTCCTTTGGAGATTACGAGGCTAGTGTCGACGTGGACGATGGAAAGAAGGCGCCTGAGGGTGCGGTGACCGATGCCGGCCGTGACCGGACCCTAGAGCAGTACTGAAAGCTGCTGTTTCGTTTCTTTTCCTGAAAAAATTAAGAGAGAGAGAGAGAGAGAGTGTGTGTGTTATATATATAAGCAGGATGGTTAATTTATAGGTTTTGTTTTCTTAAAACTCTTTTTCTTTTAATTTTGGGGTTCTAAATTTAATTATTTTGGTGGGAAGACGTGAAATTTTGAGAGCCTTTTAAAGCAGTTGAGAATTTTGGGTGAATATCGTTTCTTATTGGAGTTTTTAGCATGTTTCTGCATTGTATATTTGCCGAATTACCCTAATCATTTCTCTATGAAAAGCCTGTACAATATCGACTTGATGCCAACTCTACTTCATTATGTCAATTCATTATTAGGAAAACAAGACAGAAGCTTTATCAACCGACATAAAATGTTTTAAATTTCTTATATACTAACAAGAAAATGAAAAATTCTGGATTTTGCAAACCTATGACCAAAAAAAAATTCAAAATGTTATGTGGAAATAGGTTGTTCTGAAATTATTTGAATGTTGTTATAACTACGACCAAAGATCCAAGGTTGTGATTATAATTGAGTGATTTATTTTATATCCTATCATCAAGAACTAGTATGTAAAGATGTTTAGTCTTTAATTGACCAAAACATCCTCAAGAAGGAAAAGCAACCGAAACCGGATGGAATTATGTGGAGGCTCGCATCATGGTAACTTTTATAGTTCATGGAGGCAAAACGGATCGCAAAATACGGATAGAAACCGAACTCTCTTGCAAAACGGATCGTTCCCGTATGTGTGGATAGAAAGTGAGCTATTTTGTGAAGAATGTCAAGGGTTGAAGGTCGGGAGTTAGGTGTGAGTGTAAGTACATTGAATTAGTGAGGACACATGGCAACTTCCTAATGGTTGGGTATCACGGGTGGAGTTGTGCTGTGGGGATGCGGCGACGCGAAGGCACCTTAACGGCGTCAAGTATATTCTGTTATCTTCATGGACGGTGTTTCCTGCTTCAGGTTTCTAATATACATCCTGTTTTGGATTTTATTTATCGGTGGTCCCCAGTCTTATTCTTATAATACAATCTAACATTTCGTTTTGGTTTCACCATGATGGAACTTAAAACTTAGCTTACTAAAATACCCACGAGTTAAAGCTTGAAAATCTAAATTGGATTGTTTGGGAGAGCAAAGTGGCTTCTTTTTATTTTTATCAAACTATATTTGAAAGCTTTGTAAATGTTGAATGGGAAAATCCAATCTGAATGAAATCCCAAACCATAATAGAAAAACACCGAAATCCTTTAAAGGAAATAAATTTTGTTTTGTCCGGTGACATCTAAATAAAGCCACGTGATTAGCACGTTGCCCTTTTCAAATATGAAAAAACCAATATTTATAGAAAACAAATGTAACTCTATAATATCTACTCTTACATATGGCTGCATTAAGAAAATATATATAGAAATTTTTTCATAATTTAGCCATTTATATATGCATTCTTTCTGATAACTATTAAATAACTAACACTCATTAATTGTAAATACCAAGCCAAAATTTTTCAAAATTGCAACAACTTTATATTCCCGTAACTTTTGGTTCATGGTATAAACCTCCTCCACAAGTCAAATAATATCTTATTTCGCTTTCTCAGAACTTTTGGTAAAAGAACATGAGACTGCGACCCATGCCAGCAACTTTATCCGCCTCTATGGCGAATATTTCTTCTTTAATTTTCTGAGAATGGAGAGACTCCATATATAGAAGTGACTAAGTTTGCACCATTGACCGGGTCAAGGCCTCAGAGACCGGATTTAGGTTCAAGACTAATCTTGTTAGTTGCACAAAAGAGGTTACTATTGCAACATTTATCTTATCATCATCGTAAATATAATTACGGACATACATCTTTTTTCGTGTAGGACAATATTGTCCTTTACATTTCAAAAGATGCACCTTTTGTCGGGGGAGGCCATTGCATTTCAAAAAATGTAATCCATTGATAACTAGTTTTATTCCCCCACCCCACCCCCACCCACCCACCACACCCCACTCACCCTTCCCTCGCCCTAATCATGACACTTTACTGGCTTTAATCTCCCATCCCTCATCCTGATCCTGATCGCGTCACTCAACTAGTTTTAATTTCGATAATCAGAATACAAAAACCTTTTGAAGCATTGAGATCTATGAATTTCTCATTAAACTTATATATTGAATGTTGTGTTATCGTTTATTTGCAGTCGGGCACATCGGTTAGATCCGAAATGAAATCTTTCAGATCCTTATACGTTTATCTTTGGATCTAGGGTCCTTCCATTTATCCAATGGCTCCATATTGAATGGATCTCCGGATCCATTAATATCTGGGCCACCCCGTTTATCCAAGTTCTTTTAATTTAATTAGTCTTCATAACTATAATAATTTTTATTTTAAATGATCAACGCATACCATACAAAATAAAGGAATACAAACATGAAATGCAATGAAAGAATAGTAACACTCTATAACAAGTAGAGTATTTCAGGAACCATTTTATATAGTATAATGCTTCTGGAAGCATTATCTAAAGAGAAAACGAGGACTGCAGAGATCTTGCATACATAAATTTGCGGTGGCCTTTCATATGAGTCAGTGAAGTATAAAGACCTAACTGTAAACTAGCCAATAAGCCTCACTGACCCAATTGAAATGTCACTGTAGTTTGCCCTGCAGGCCCCTTTTCCTCAAAATCTAAAACAATTTTATTTATGTTGCAATACTTCAAATCTATAAGTGCTAAATACCATAGGAAGAATCATGAACAATTATAATAACTTGAAAATTACAACGGGAAATGGTGTTACTATAATTGGTTTACCGTCAACAAAATATTTTGTTGATATCTAGTCAACTTATATATATATGAGAATAATGGAGGAATTATACCATAAGAGAAAATTTCCTCCTATGACATCAAAAAAATACACTCTCCGTGATTTTTTTCAACGATCGGCATCCATCATCATCATGTTTATCATGTAAGATGTGGATATCCTAAATTTCATGTGATTTCATCATTTTCTCACCATTGATCTAATGGATGCAAAATTAACGGTTCGCCGACAATAGAACTTTTTACATTGCGAATTCAATGGTGAAAAGCGGTAGAATCACATGAAATTTGGTGTATCCACATCTTACATGATAAAGATGATGATCATGGACGCCGATCGTCGAAAAAATCATGGAGGATATAGATTTTTGGGGCCATCTGACGAAAATGCCTCCTAGGACCTCTTTTCTTCATTATATATATATATATATATATATATAGAGAGAGAGAGAGAGAGAGAGAGAGTCTACCAACTAATATATGAGATCTGATTAAGCGGATCGGCCAAGCAAGTACGAACAAAGTTTACCCAGACCTGACCCGCTAATTAAAGCTTTTAACGGGTCTGGTGTGGAATCAGACACTTTTTTTTTGCAGCTGGTCTGGGTCAGGGCCCTACCCATTAAGAAGCCTATCTGCAGTCCATGTGACTCATCAATGTCCACAAATTTTGTTTTCACTAATTTAAGCTTAGTTTGGCAACAAGGTTAAGTTATAATTTTGGAGTCAAGATTGGATCACTTTATGAACTCCTCATCTAAACTCAACTGGGTTCACAAACAGGGCCTGATTAGTAAGGTATTGACCAAGATAGGATCCATATGCATAGACCATATACGGTTTCTGCGATTTCACGGATAAATATCTAAGTTTTTATGAGTTGCATATAAATATATATCTTTGACACAAGCATTTTTAAAAAAAAAAAGGAAAGTAATGGCAACGACAAAATAACTGCTATACCACCTTGATATATCACACGTAGTTAGTTAAGTGAAAACAGAATAAAAAGTAGAGTATTTATTTGTTGCTCACAAAAACTCATGCATTCATTTGTTAAATGGGTGAAACCTTGGTATCTGCTTGCAATTTAGCCCAAATCCTATATATAAGTTTTGTAAATCAACACATGAAACTCGATTCCCAAACAGGGCCCAACTTTTCTCTCCCTTATTGGTCTCGATAGCAAACCCTAACTCTTCTCCCCCTTTTAATTCTCGATAACAAAATTGAAGGAAAAATCGTGAAGAAGAAGAAGAAGATCAAAGTATCATCAATTAAATGGGGAACAAAATAGCTCGAACGACTCAAGTCTCAGCATCAGAGTACTACCTTCACGATCTCCCCTCATCTTACAATCTGGTCCTCATCGAGGTTCTGGGCCGCGGCCGATTCTTCAAATCTATCCTTTGCAAGCACGACGAGGGCCTCGTCCTCGTCAAGGTCTATTTCAAGCGCGGCGACCCCCTCGATCTCAAGGTTTTTTAAATTCGATTTTTGCAAGATTCTCGTAAAATTGACTTAATTTGACAGAAAAAAATTTGTTTTTTTGGTAGGAGTATGAGAGGAGATTGGCGGCGATACGAGAAATCTTTCACTCGGTTCAGCATCCTCACGTTTGGCCCTTTCAAGTGAGTTGTAATGTAGTTTTTGTCTGAAAAGTTTGGATATTTACTTATTTTTTGTTTACCTTGGATGAATTTATTGTGCATATATGTATACGCAAGTAAAAGGAGCTGATTATGAACCTGTTGATAAAATTGGAAATCAACCAAAACACTCCAACAAGTAGTGTTTTAACATCGTAAAGCAACAGTTCCTATTTTTTTTTTAATCTTTTGTTTTTCGATCTCGAAGCAACATGACAAACCCAATACCGAGTCAAAACCTTACCTTAAGCATAATATGGTTTATGAGAATTTCGAATTGTGACCCCTTGGTCTTGCATCACAACTTCTTAATTATTTATAGCTCTTTGACTTGTAACTTTTATAAGTGGAATGGATGAATTTGTTATGCGAGGTGGTTGTAATCGACTGTCACCTCCCCTTTTTTTGGTTTTGGAAAATCTAAAAGGCTTGCAGTTTATTAGACAAATTGCTCCTGAGTTGAATTTTTTTATTGGGATTGTACTTGATTTTTAACAGTATCCTTGTTATTTAGGTATAAGCTTACCGTTAGTTATTTGCTTGATCACAATTGGGAAAGAACCCTTTTCATCTGATTTATTTTAGCATAGTTCAATTTATTAGGGCTATGATCCATTGAGAACCTGTTGTCCTGTTATCAAAATAAGAAATGCAAACTTTTGATCCACAAAATATCTTGGTTTTGATCGGCACTGTTGAAGTTGATCTCCCTACCTTCAAACCTATGTGTATGGAAAAATCAATAGATATGAAGACCCTTAACCCATCCATCAAGTGGGTGCAAAATGAACGTTTTGCAATATTACTGCATAAACTTGACTTAATGAATATATTAGGGGTCGTAAATCTTTTGATTTTTCATACAAAGGCTTGAAAGTAGGGAGATCAAGTCCAACAGTGCTGGTCGCCAAAATATTTTGTGGTTTAAATTACATTCCATGTCACGTCCCGCTTCCCAAAAACGAGAAACGAGAGCGACAAGCCCGCGACGTATTCATATCGAGAAGTACTCTTTCTCGACATGAATACGCTAAGCGTCTATATAAGCAGTTTAGGAAATTATAGTACAAAATTTTATGCTTGTAAAATATCCAACAATATTTATAACATTCCCAAAAACAATAATTGAACACATTCAAAAATTCAAGGAATTAAGAATGGAAGATAGCTTGAACAAAAGAAGGCATACCTACTGAAAAAGAAAACTAGAGCTCGGCCTGATTTGAAAGATATTGAATGTCCTCCTCAGTTGGTACCATATCATACCTAGCATTGTCCCCTGCCCCAATGTCATCGGAAAACATTTCTAAGAAAAGAAAAATAAGAAAACATGAATGCCGTCAGCGAACTAAAGTTCGGTAAGTCCCCATTTTATTAAAAAACAATATATTAAATGAAATATAGCATACAATATAATCAAACAAGTATATTATGTTTCAATATTGATACGTAAAGCATGTTCTGAACATCAATTTTATGTTCTAGGTATTCTATTTTATTTAACATCGAATGTTATGCAATTTATACATTTATATAAAGTTCGGTAAGTCCCCATTTTATTAAAAAACAATATATTAAATGAAATATAGCATACAATATAATCAAACAAGTATATTATGTTTCAATATTGATACGTAAAGCATGTTCTGAACATCAATTTTATGTTCTAGGTTTCTATTTTATTTAACATCGAATGTTATGCAATTTATACATTTATATAAATATTCTAGTTAAAAATTAGTGTTATTCATTATTTTAATCCGCATTATCGGATTATGTTATTCAAGACATTAGTCATATAATAGATTGATTACTAAATTGGTTACCCGACAGATAGTATATATCAGCAGTTGCGAATAACTGTGAACAATAAAATGTAGTGGGTAAGTCAAATAAACATGTATTAATCAGTGCAAGGTAACTAGAGTATCATGACATTCGGTATTTCAGTGCTATTTACTATAAGAATAAGAATAAGTATAAGTACAAGTACAAATATAAGTACAAGAATTAGTACAAGCATAACCATAATCATAGTATAAGTATAACTAAATGTATAAATATAAGCTCGATTGTGGGAGTTTTATTGTGTAACCAGAATATTCCGTAATGTCACGGAACAACAACACGAGATTCAATATACACACACACACACCGTTTTTCTTTCGATACCACGAGAAACAATATAAGATCATCCGTTACACATAAATACCCCATTTTCGAGGTTCCCCATCCCCATGATATATATATTTATATAGTATATATTTATATATCAAATAAATAGTGTACATGTCATGTTCATGAGATTCAAAATATTCATTAGATTCATGATATTCACGAGATTCACGATATTCAAGATATTCAAATGGTTCATGTCAGGTTCAGATCAAGATAGTATAATCTAACATAGCAGTATTCACAAACCCAAGGTTGTCATCTAGGGGTAAGAAAATACGGGCCCACTCATGAGTAATGAGACTTCAAACGCTGCCGGGGTATTCATAGACCCAAGGTTATCATCTAGGGGCTAGGAAATACGGGTCCATTCATGAGTCGGTCATGCGACTCCTGAGAATACAGTTCCAGTCCTAGATATAATTCTATAGTATCTATACATACACTAAGTATGTAATAATAGTTCAGTTTAAGACCAGAAATAAGTATAAGTTCGCATGCAGAAATCTATGATTTTGGTTTATAATTTGAGAACCTTACACAAGCAATAAATTGTAGTTCAAAGTGTCGTGTAAATAACGAGACTGAGTTTGCCTCGATCGAGTTTCTATTAAAAGAATTACGGAAGTTTTCGTAACAGTGCGCAGATCAGGCCAGTGCAGATTTCAGAATATATACACCGATAGTATTTGGCATTTTTTGTAGGTTTTGGTTCAGATTCTCGTTTTCCCTATTAAATAGAAGACTGAGCGTCTGCGAGTCGTGAATGATTCTCAACAAGGAAATCTCGATTACGATCAGCGAGTAGCGAGTTATGCCTATTTTACTACAACCACATAGATAGTTTCTGCAGCAGTAAATATTCGTCGCATTTTATTAGAATCCCATTTTTATAAACTTCTATAAATTTTAGGTAAATTAACTTAGGAATAAAATGTAGCCAACTCTCTGTACATATTTCAGCAACTTGAGTTTGCTCAAATTGGAATCCGGAATTAGCAGATATGTCTATTCTAAGTCAAGGGAAATCAGTTTCAGCATACTAACGAATACAGTTTTGAATTAAAATATAACAAATAACAGTTGTTTTATGTTATAAAATCTTCAAATATCTATCATATTATATAATGTGATTGCAGAATAAGCTAATGGATTACATTTCTGGTGTGTTATTATTATATTTAAAATAATAAATTATTACATAGTTTATATGTAAGCTACTTATGTGTCATACTATAAATATGAAAGTAGCATATTAAAAATATGAGAATAATAATATATCAATGATTCATTGTACTATATGATAGTTTTATACACAAGAGTTACAATAAATATTATAGATTAGATAATTGATGCATTTGAAGGTAAAAATTAGTAAGTTACAAAATATGAAAACAATATTATCATATATAAAATGAAACAAACAGCTATTTTAGTTATTATTGTTTATGTAGTTTATTATAGTTTTTTAGTAGTGGCTCAAGAGGTAGTATTTGACAGTAATTTTTGTGAATGCAATCTTCCTGTTTTATTAGTATGGTATTAATGGTTAAACAACTTAAATGAATTTGCAGTTGTTAAATCTAAATATAAGAATATCTAATTACAGCATATGGTTAGTACGATTAATATACATTAATGCATAAAATTGTGTTTAATATGAGCAGTAAGATACATTAGCATATAAATATATATTAAAATTTGTACAAACATATGATTATTTAGAAAAAGTGAACGCATAACTATGCATATGTAATTTTGTTGTGTATTGTTTTGTTATTAAACAATGCATACATTTAATATGGTATAAAATAGCAAGTAAGATATTTATATATTTATGCAAGTATATATGAAGTGCGTTTTATTGTACTACGGTACAGTTATAAATTTGTTCAGTTTTGTTAGTACACATGTATAAGCAGTAATATAATTAATCATGATTTTATTAGTGAAATAAATTCTAGGCATGTAAAACTTGGGGTGAGATAAACTTATCGTGCATGACGTTTTCATGTACCGAACGATCTTTTTTATATATATTTATATATGGAAAGAAAATTAAAAATAAAACTTTGACGATAAAGATTAATGAGGAAAAAGAAAAGGGGACTTACAAATAGCAACTTGATCTCAATATCAAATTGCTAAAAATGTGTAGAGTTAGCCTCGAAGTTCGATTTCAAGGCTCTCGTCGGTGAACCGGCGACCCTACCTTTTCTCTTGGTGATCGTCTCCTTAATTTTTTTTAGAAATGAGTATAAATTGATAAGGAAGAAGTAGAAGGGGTTTTGGTCTTCTCAAACTTAAAAAGAATAAATATACGGCAGTGAAAAGAAATGAAGATTTATGATATTTATTATTATGATTTGTTTAGTTTTCATATCAAAATTAAATAAGCTTAGCTATTGTAAAAAAATAATAGACAAAAAAATAAAAAAAATTAAAAGCATATATATGTAGAGGGTGAATGGAAGAAAGGTGCCATAGGAGGGGATTTCCTCCTATGGCGTCGGAAAAATGCATCCTCCATTTTTTTTCGGCGATCGGCATACATCACATCCATCTTTATCATCTAAGATGTGGATATACCAAATTTTATGTGATTATACCATTTTTTCACCGTTGATTTAGTTGGTGCAAAATTAATGGTTTACCGACAATAGAACTTTTTACATTGCTAATTCAACAGTGAAAAAGTAGTGGAATCACATGAAATTTGGTGTATGCACATCTTAAATGATAACGATGATGATGATGGATGCCAATCGTCGGAAAAAATGGTGGGGTTGTATTTTTTCGACGCCATAGGAGGAAATCCCCTCCTATGGCCTCTTTTCTCCATTATTCTCATATATGTATGTAAGATATGATTTGACGGTTGTAACTGCATAAACTATTTGCTAGCGCTAACAGTGCTTTTTACATTCAGATCTTAATACAATATAATACTTAGAAAATAGTTATAATATATCAAACTGATGTCACTATGTACAATAAACTGTGTATGTAGTAATGCGGTCAAAGAAATGAAATAGATAAATCAAATACTCAAAAATAATAGAGAACAATTATATTATAAAATATTATTAAAACTTTATACAAGTAGTTGAATATTCTTAACATAAAGTTGTAGATAACAAGAAAATATGTAATGAATATTAATATTGTCTAGACATATATTAAGTGGTTGTTTATATATGATATTTAAACCGTTCTCAAATCTGCATCGAGATCTCAAAATTTTATTCTCTTTTGAAAAAAAAATCTAAAACAAAATTTCTTTTTTCTTCTCTTTAAAAAACAAGATTTTATATTGTAAAATAATTAAAATAAATAAATAAATAAATTGAAGAGGCTGGGATTGAACTCGAGACTAGTGGGATGGCAATGCAGCGTTTCAGCCATGACAACCAATAAGATACAAATAATGATCATGTATAGATTTTGAAAAGAAAATATACATATGGTTGATTAAAGAAAAGTAATTATTTTTTTATTGAAGGAAATGAAATACAAAAAGAAAAAGGTAAATGGATTTTGTGGTCGTTACATTCCATTTCTTATTTTGAGAACCGGTTCTAAATGAATCATCTTTGGAACTTATTATAGTTTATTAGACACTATAATGCTCTCTGAGATGTCAATTGATAACCTGCCCCCCCCCCTCTCTTTTCATGGCTTACTTATATTTTTGTGGGGTGCAGTTTTGGTTGGAGACTGATAAGGCAGCATATCTCTTACGAGAATACTTCATCAGCAATCTTCATGATCGTCTGAGCACTCGGCCCTTTCTCAGTCTCATTGAGAAGAAATGGCAGGCATTTCAGGTAGTTAAGTCATTTTATAATTGAAGAAGAAATCTAGATGATAAGAAAAGAATACCGGGAGCTTCCTGTATACAAACACAATCAATTTATCTTTGATAAATTTGAGCACTAGCTATGAGGCTTCAGTTTCTGTTGTCATAGTATTATTTTTTTTTGAAATGAAACTTGGTTGTTTTCCCTAAATGGGCAAATATTAATACTACCAGACGACCTCTCTGTGTTCTTTATTCATGTTTTATTTGAATATTGTTCTCGATGTTTCCCAGATATGTTGTGGACTTAGCTAATTTGGTTCTGCAGTTACTATGTGCAGTGAAGCAGAGCCATGACAAAGATGTGTGCCATGGTGAGAGAGCATTTTCTCGAAGCAAATGACGTCTCTACTCTATACTGTCATTTAAGAGGCGTTTCTTAGCAATTTGGGCTTATGCTTATATATGTAGGTGATATCAAGTGTGAGAATGTTCTTGTCACCTCTTGGAATTGGTTGTACCTTGTGGACTTTGCTTCATTCAAGCCGACTTACATACCGAATGATGACCCTTCAGATTTCTCATTCTTTTTTGACACTGGAGGCCGAAGGCGATGCTATCTTGCACCGGAGGTTAGTTTTATCCTTATTGTTAGTGAACTATATATATCCAGCCTTGTTAATATGGTGGCTTAATGTGATTAGAACTATCCCAAATTGTTATATTACATTTAGCATCCGGAATCTTTTCTTTAGATATTTTTTTTGCTTTTCGCTGTTTTGATTCCTCAAGTGTAAAGTGATGTTTGAGATTTGTGGTTAGAGCCATTAGAGAGTACAGTTAGCAATTGGGACAGTGTATGCTGGGGAGTAGGCTGAAATAGAACAATGATACTTGTTTATAGGTTTTCAACTTGGATTATTGGAATAATAAACACAAGAATTTATATATTTGGTTCATTGTTCTGTTTTTAATTTTGTAGCTTTTTTTTACTAATCCTATTTTACTAACATGAATGTTATTCTGAAATGAAACATTAGGAAGATCAAGTTTATTACGAAATAGAAAGTGTTTCTTCTTCTTCTTATGACTCCGTTATTATCGACTCAAAATACGCATTTTTTTGGTCTTGCTCAATTGTAAAATCCGTTTCACATGTTTCCAGAGATTTTATGATCATGGAGGCGATAACCAAATTTCACCAGATGCGCCTTTAAAGAAATCAATGGACATCTTTTCCCTCGGGTATGTGTTCTTTTTTCATTTATCACGGTAGGATCGAGGATGAGTCAATACTGATGGATTTTATTGATTGTAAGTTTATGATTAATATTGATGATTTTATAATACATGAAATTGTTGACCAATTAATATTGCATTGATTTAATCGGAAAATTTTCCTTGTATTTATGTGATCCATCTGATCTAGTTTCCAATGTGCCTCAACAACATGGCATATGCAAATGTGTTTTCATTACCCCTGTTTTTGTTATAGTGGTGTGGATATATAGTTCGTTCATATAATAAATAATAATCGCCTACAAGATGCCGATTGCACATGACTACTGACACCTTGTATAGTAATTCAAAAACTGGGCTGTATACTTGAATATACAGCTACAAAACTTAGATATATCTGGCTGGCTCTTACCTTCTAAGAATAATATTGGCACTTTCCATCAACTTTTACTACAATTGGTTAGAAAAGGGTATAAAAATTTGAAATTTAACACTAGGTAAAAAGAGAGAGAGAGAACTACTTGAAATTATTTGCACGTGTGCAATGAATACCAATAAGTGTGTCAACTCGGAGTCGGAGGATCATATTTCTTGGATTTGGGGCAAGGAGAACAAGTGGTAGATTTAAATGACACAAACTGACATAGGAATAAAACATATTGTAGTGGTTACTTTAACTGAAGATATAGCCAATAACAAGCCGCTGTGAAGTTAAAGGATTCATGTAAGTGACTTGAAGGACAAGGGGTAGACTTGAATGGAAAAGGAGATATCCTAGTTGTTTTGTAAACTGAGGAAAAAGATTCATCCAACTGACACGAAAGATTTGGGATAAAGACTTTCTTTATTCTTTCTTATTTGTGCTACTATACATTCTTCCTTTATACTATTGATTGATGTTTTGGTTGAAACAAGTTATTTCTTATGGTTTTCACTGAAGCTTATACTGAAGCAGAAAGCCTCACTCTATTAGAAAATCAATTAGGAACTAAAATTTTGATGCTTAAGCACAATAACGGTTCAGAAATAATACGGACATACTCAAAATTATAAATTTACCACCCTCCCTTCACCTTTGTGAAGGAAAATGAAAAACTCCATCTGGAGCAAAATGGGCTTTGTGGTTGCTTTAGTGTGTATTGATCAGGAAGCTGAAATATTGATTTACACCTGATTTCCAATGAGATCATATAGTACCCTAGAATTTCGATGCGTAAACACTAGAAATTAGATGGCTGGAGGTAACATAGTTGAATGTGAATTTAAATAGACAGTTGTATAAATCTTAGTTACGTTTACTAATTTGTTAACACAAAAGACATTATGCTTTAACAGTATCATTTTTTGATCATTAAATTCATGGCCTTGATGGATTCATGCTTGTCGATTAATTAATTATGTTACCTTAGTGTCTTTATTTCCTTTTAATGGTATTTCAGCACATCCCTTACCATTGTTTTCCCTTATGAGTTGAAAGAAGAGGAAGTTTCCATTAGGAAGAAAATGATCTTGGCCTAGCATTTCCTGTAGATAGATTTTCATGTGTTTTCCAAGTAGAACGAAAATATGGAAGGTCCAGTAGGACAGAAAATGCCCATTGTCACCATTGCTGCAAGAATTCTCATTCTTATCAAGATGTAATCTCTCTTTATGATTGATTTAAATCATTTTTCATTCTCCAAGCAGTAGATTACATCTTCTTTTTTTGAAAGATTGTCTTTGATGAGTAGATTATGAATCTCTAATATATCATTGTATTCAAATCTAACATACAATAACCGGAATATTTGTTGTCTTTTAGTTTCTTTAACAATTTCTTTATGTAAAGTTATTGATTAGCAGCCAGTCCCACTTTAGCATAATCAGTTTCTTGGCGAGTAAGGCCTATGGGGTTCAAACTTAAATCAAGATTTTGCCTATTATTCAGAAAGAAAACAAAATCTTCCTCGGAAGATTTCTTCTATAAGAAAAGTCTACAGTCTTTTAATGATTTACAAAATATTCTGCAATTTTCTATCTTTCAGGTGTGTTATTGCTGAGCTTTTCCTTGAGGGTCAACCGCTTTTTGAGTTATCTCAGCTTCTTGCTTTTCGCCGGCGGCAATATGATCCTAGTCAATACCTTGAAAAGGTAGTTGCTTTTTATCTGATCTGCATATATTTCTTTTCTTTTGTTAGTTTTTGTCTGTAATAATTTCCTTCTACATAGATAATGATTTACATGTTTTCATTGTAAAAAAATTCATTTCTTATCATAAGCTGAGATTTCATCGGAATGTCAGATTCTGAATTATAGCACAGGATATTAAAGCTTCTCAAGTCTGATGCTGCTAAACCTGTTGCTCTTGTTAAAACATGTATCTTACTTTCAGAACTGTTCAATTAATAACCTGTACATGCGTGCATAGGAGACGTCAAATACTTACGTGTGTGGGCTTAATTGAAGAATACTAGTGTTGGTTCACTCTCAAATCGTATCTCTTCTAGATCTCTTGCTTTCCCCCTCCCCCCTTCTCTCTCCTTATTTGCAAAGCACAGATGCATTGGATTCTGATATGCAAAACCCATCATATCCTATTTTTGATAACTATCAGAAGTTAAATCTTATTTTTGTAGACCTGGTTCCAATTTAATCCTGACTTGCAAAAACCCTTTAATCCCCTTTCAATTGTGTATTCCTGCCCGCCCATCTCTAGCATAGGTTTCATATCCTCTTTTTGATACCCATCTCTAGTTCAATATTGGACTTTGATTAGAGCTAGTATGGGTTAACTAGTCGCTCAAAATGAGATTCAATCCTTATTGTTTCCTATAACTTGACACAAATTTCTTGTTTGCTGGTGTATGGAGGGAACATGAATAAGAATGAATGGATGGGAAATTAGAAGCTGCTCTTTGGCTGCCATTATGCTCTTTTCTCCCCTAAAAAGTATTATTTGTGGAATTGATCTAACTTTAAGACCTCACGTACTTCATTCATTTCTAAGAGTTGCGTTACCAAATATTTGATATTTAAGATATGGTACCGGATTACACCTATACAATGTCTAGAATCTTTTGCTTCTCTAGAACACACACACACATACACACTTGCAAGTAGCCTTATTCCAAACTTTTAGGATCGGCTATATGAGTCCGTTTCTTCCATTCTGCTTTGTTAAGGAGCACTGACTATTTCAGCAATTAAATTGGCATCTAACCTATCTTTTATAACTGTCTCTATCCGTGTATTTTTAGGTCTGTCTCTAACCCTCATTGACCGCCATTAACTATAAAATTGTTTCCTTGTTGAAGCATTTATTGGCCTCTGAATTCATTCTCCATTTTCTCATATATGGGAGTGGCCTCCAACTACTTAGACCACATGTATTTCTTATTTTATCTCTTAAGAGTATTACCGCTCATCCTTCTTGACCATCTCATCAACCGCACCCATTTCCTTGGACATGTTTCTTAATTGCCCAATATTCTTATCAATAGGCAATGCTGCCCTCATAGCCGTCTTATATAATTTTCCTTTAAACTTCAAAGGTATCCTATGGTTTCTTAGTACTTCTGAAGTATTGGTCCACTTCAACCATCCTGCATTGATTCTATGAACTATATCTTCTTAGATCTCACCATCATAATTAATTGTAGATCCTAAGTAGTGGAAATTGTTATTTCTAGATACTTCTTGGCCATATATTTGTTATTCCCATTATATTGGTAGAGTTATCTTGTTTTTGTGTTGCTATTTCTATATCTTTCAGATTCCAAAGCATCTGCCTATCCTCTACTATAGAAATATCAAATCCTTTAGGAATTATAATATGTATATAATCTTTTTGTTGTAATTTCCATCTATGTTCTCTTTATGGTTCTTACTGATTTGCCTTTCAATAGTTTGTCACCTTTTTATGCTTTCAAATCTTATTCAATTTTGCCTCGATTTCAAATTAAATGCTGGATATTTGTAAAACTATAATGATGTCAGGCGTTCTCACGTACATGTTTAATAATTTTTTCACCTTGCATTCTTGTAATAACTATAATGATGTTGGACACCTCTCACTGCAGATACAAGATGCTGGAATACAGAAGATGATACTTCATATGATTCAATTAGACCCTGAGTCAAGGCTATCTTGTGAAAGCTATTTACAATCTTATGCATCTGTTGTATTTCCAACCTATTTCTCACCATTCCTGCACAAATTCTTTTCCTGCCTGATTCCTCTTGACTCCAATACAAGGGTATGTTTATAACATAGAGAGATGCAAATAATTTACTCATGAAAAAGTAATCTGTAAAATTTTCCACATACCTTTTATAGGTCGCAGTGACACAGAGTGCTTTCCATGATATACGCAATCAAATGATGAGCAGTAGATCAACTGAGGAGATTGTTCCTGCTTCATCATCATCAGGTTCCAGATTCATGAATGGTGAATATGTTGTGAGCAAGGAAAATACAAGACAGAACACACTTTCAGCTAAGAAATATGTGATGGATATTGACAAGCTAGAGAACACCACAATTTGTACAGAAGTTCAGCTTGCTGGAGATGTTAATTCTCTTCTCAGAGAAGTTGAACAAAGAAATCACCGTACACATTCGAAGACATCACTTGACCATGTTTCCAATATAAAATCATACTCAAGCCAGCAATCTTCAAATGATCGCAAGGAATATAATAAGGAGAAAGAAAAACCTCTTTTTAGGAAAATATTGAAAAGTGACTTGCATTCTTTAATGGCCGGGTACAATAGTCAAACAGATGCTTATGGAATACCTTTTTTTCTGGGTACAGACTGTAAACTGAGTTGTGAGGGCATGGTGCTGATTGCCTCGCTTCTTTGCGCAAGCATAAGAAGTGTTAAGCAGCCACAATTGAGAAGGGCGGGTGTACTTCTACTGAAATTCTCATCCTTTTACATTGATGATGAGGATCGGCTGCAGCACGTGCTTCCCTATGTTATCGCAATGCTTTCTGATCCAGCTGCAATTGTGCGTTGTGCCGCATTGGAAACATTGTGTGATATTTTAGCTTTAGTCCAGGATTTTCCTCCTAGCGATGCCAAAATATTTCCTGAATATATCCTCCCTATGCTATCCATGCTTCCAGATGACCCTGAGGAAAGCGTTAGGATTTGTTATGCTAGCAATATTTACAAGATTGCTCTCACCGCTTACAGGTTCTTAGTTAGCTCTCAGAGCTTAATGGAAGCAGGAACTTTTAATAAACCTAGTAAAGAATCATCGGTAAAGAATAGTGAGAGCAGTGATGCTCAGCTTGATCAGCTAAGGAAATCCATAGCTGAAGTTGTGCAAGAACTAGTTATGGGTCCAAAACAAACTCCAAATATCAGGAGAGCTCTATTGCAGGATATATGTCTTTTGTGCTATTTCTTTGGTCAGAGGCAAAGCAACAATTTCTTGCTGCCCATCCTCCCAGCTTTCCTTAACGATCGAGACGAGCAGCTTAGGGCAGTTTTCTATCAGAAGATTGTTTTTGTGTGCTATTTTGTTGGTCAAACAAGTGTCGAGGAATACCTTTTGCCTTACATTGAACAAGCTCTAAGTGATTCCTTGGAGGCTGTGATTGTTAATGCATTGGAATGTTTGTCCACACTTTGCAAGAGTGGTTTCTTGAGGAAAAGGATTCTTCTTGACATGATTGAAAGAGCGTTTCCATTGTTATGTTATCCAATCCAGTGGGTGAGAAGGGCAGCTGTCACTTTCATTGCATCAAGTAGCAAGAGCTTGGGACCCGTCGATTCTCATGTGTATTTGTACCCTGTTCTACGCCCTTTTCTTCTTAGAGAACCAGATTCCTTATTGTCTGAGATTTCTATTATGTCGTGTCTCAAGCCTCCAGTCTCAAAACTGGTATTCTACCAAGTTTTAGAAACTGCCAAGGGCTCTGACATGTTGGAGCGGCAAAGAAAGATATGGTATAATAACTCGTCTGCAAACACAAATCAGTGGGAAACAGTTGAGCACACGAGGAGATTCCCAGGAGGAGATTTGAATCATATGAAGAGACCTTTGATGAATAAAGAGTCGAACACTCAAAATGTGATATGTACCGGCAGTACTGAGGATGTTGCTGCTAAGCTGAGAATAGGAAATTCTTTCAGTGCCCCTAGCTCAGGAGATGTTAAGGATTCTTTTGCCTCTGATAATAAGCTGCAATTTTCTGGATTTATTTCTCCACAAGTCAGTGCTGGGAACAGTTTCCTTTGTGATGGACCACCTGAAGGCATACCCTGGTACTCTATTTGCATGGATAAACGTGCTGTGGGTCCTGATTCCTCGTTGCATTGGAATTCTGTTGGAGGTGATTCATCATCAATGCCTCAGTTGGAACCAGGTAATAACAAGTCCATTGAATCTAGTTCGATGCCACCACCAAAGCTTGTTTCAGGCTCTTTTTACGACATAAGCAATAGCAGCAAGCGGGTCCCAAGGTCTTCCCAAACCTCAGAAGCCAAGGAATCTAGCGTTAAATCTTCTTCTTATGTCAGCAACAGGTTTCAAGATGTCAGTATATCTGACACATCAAAGAAGGGAAGCTCATTTACTATAATGCCTGGAGACAAGTCATCATCACAGTCTGCTGATATAATTGGATTGAGCTACGCGAGAGGATGGAAACCTCGTGGAGTTCTTGTGGCACATCTTCAGGAACACCGCTCTGCTGTAAATGACCTTGCCATATCAAATGAACACACCTTCTTTGTTAGTGCATCGGATGATTCCACTGTCAAGATTTGGGACACAAGAAAGTTAGAGAAGGATATCTCCTTTAGGTCTAGGTTAACCTATCACCTCGATGATACCCGGGCTTTATGCGCTACAATGCTTTGTGGTACTGCACAAGTAGTGGTTGGTGCATGTAACGGGACATTGCACTCATTCTCAGTAGATTACATATCAAGAGGGCTCAGTAGTGTGGTTGAGAAATATTCAGGTATTGCTGATGTTAAGAAGAAAGAGATTGGGGAAGGTGCAATACTTAGTCTTGTGAATTGTTCTGCTTCTGATAACAGTATTAGCCAGACAGTGTTATATAGCACCCTTCGGTTTGGGATCCATCTCTGGGATACAAGATCAAATTCAGGAACTTGGGATTTCAAAGCAATGCCTGAAGAGGGTTATATCTGTTCTCTAGTAATGGGCCAATGTGGGAATTGGTTTGTTTCTGGGTCTTCGAGGGGTGTGCTAACTTTGTGGGATTTGAGGTTTCTCTTGCCTGTAAATTCTTGGAGATATTCCACGGTTTGTCCTGTGGAGAAGATGTCTTTATTTGTCCCGCCTGCAAACTCCATCTCTGCAATGGCAAGGCCGCTCATTTATGTTGCTGCTGGTTGCAATGAAGTTTCCCTTTGGAATGCAGAGAGTGGAAGCTGTCACCAGGTACAACTAATTGCATTTTTTTGGGTTTTGTAATAATTATTGGAGTGAATATAGTACGATAACCTGCAATTCAATTAATAACCATGAATGGCTTTTGGACAAACCTCGGTGTAAAAGAAGCTAGTAAATTGGAAATGTGCAGTTTGGACAGTAATTAATAATAGCATGCCAAGTCTGTCCCTCAAACTTTTGGAGCTGAATGCGTGAATTATTTTATTCCCTTCGCTAAGTCAAGCCATTTCATTTAATTTACTATTATCATGTTCTTTTTAATTGTTCTCATTCAAATTCATTTTGGCATACCTCGTACTCCACATGGTGTCGTTACCTATGATATATTTTTTAATCTCCTAACCAACACACTTGTTAGTATCTATTGCACATGCATATGCAATCTCAACCGGTTCTGTCATTTTATCCTTTATGGTAGATATCGCTAACTTCATACTACTTGTGCATACATTACTTATCTTAGCCTGTAGAATATTGCCCCTCATAAATCTCAGGTTTTTAAAAAAAGATATTTTGAAACTTCTAATATGTAAAGAATTCAATAGGGCCAGGCCAGGCCCCAACTTAAAACAAGCCCCCCTTCCCTTGGTTTAACGCTGCGGTCAGCAGCGATAAGCCCTCAACCCCATTTAACTTTATTAAAATATACACGCATCTCATGGATGACGCCTTGCTTACATAACTAACTTGAGCTGTAGCTTCTATGACTTGCACCAATCGGAAAATCCGGGATGAAGGACAAAGGTTTGAAATTAGCAATCATTTAAATGCATGGCCCATTTGGCTACCTCTTATTGCAACTCTAGGATTGGCAACCATGATTTAAGGGAAATGCAGTTGTTTGGTCTTTTGTAATTGAGGATTATCCCATTACGTATTTATATAAAGTGCAAGGTTTATTTTCAATTGAATTTGGAGCGCACCGGCAAAATCTCTTAATTTCAATTTTAGGATTTTCTTGCAGCATTGTAATTTCTTGTCACTTGATGACCTGAGTAAAAATTCTAAATACATCCTAGAAGTCAAATGGAACCACGCATGGTATTTACACTTAGCTAAGTAGCATATATTTAATCCTTAACCCCATCACTCTAAGTCTCTAACTTCATGACCTCCGAACATACATGAAAATTCAATTATAGCTAATGGAACGGGCCCTCGTTCTATTATGCATTATGGCGGTCAAGCTGCAACCCTTCAAGGGAAGACAAAAAGAGAACTGCATGGTCGAAACATGCAAGGTATAATATATTGAATTGCACACAAGATTATTTGTGATGTTAAGCTCTGTTTGCAGGTATTCAAAACAGCTGGTGGTGAAACCAATGCCGAAATATCTAATGTCCCACGTGCGCTAGCTAGGCCTTCTAGCAAGACTAATTCAAAACAAGATGTGAAACGAAATACAAATTTCAAATACAGGATAGATGAGTTGAATGAACCTGCGCCTCGCCTCTCAGGTATCCGCTCATTGCTTCCACTGCCTGGGGGAGACTTACTGACTGGGGGAACAGACTTGAAGATACGCTATTGGGATCATAACAGGTTCCAATTTTATGCTTTGTTGGTTTTATAGATTTACAATCATTATTTTTGCTTTCTTTTTTAATTTTGCTGATTTCACTCACTTTGCAGTCCTGATCGGTGTTACTCCGTCTGTGGTCCATCAGTAAAGGGTATTGGTTATGATGACTATTATGATATAAGTTCTCGTTCCGGGGTACAGGTTGTGCAGGTATGTCTCGTAAATATTTATAAAGCCTTTCAATATATCCTGTCCGGGATTGTTATTTTTGAGCATGCATTGGCCCTATGTATGTTTGTGTTTATAGTCATGCTTTGTATTTATGAGTAATGAGATATTGCATCTGCAATGGTGGTGCAGGAGTTGAGCAAGCCACCTGCGGCAGCTAAGTTAAACCAGAAGGCTCTTCTTGCTGTGGCCGCTACAGATACAGCAGGATGCCATCGCGATTCTATCCTCTCCCTCGCCTCTGGCAAGCTGAACCAAAGGCTTTTGATATCAAGCGGACGGGATGGTGCCATCAAGGTGTGGAAATAGGAAGCTATTATGCAAAGGATTTTGCAGTCTTTTGTACATATATGTATATTCATTTATTTAGTATAGAATCAAAACAATTAGAAGCGTTGTGTGTGTTATTGTAAATATGGGCTCGCTACTGACCTAAAGTGTCGGGGTTGTGAGATGTGTATAATTAATTGTTAAATCTCATATAGATGCTAATCATAATTTTATTATATTTTTACTTATTAGATTAGATTCTCTTCTTCCATGGCTGTGATGCAGGACGGAAAATGAAAGGGCTAATCTAAATGACGAATTATATAAAATTATCATACCAAATATTTTGCTATTATATTTTTCAATTTAAAGATTCAAATCATGATGAATATCATTCTAAATACCCTTAACTATCATGTATTTTTAGCTGAAACATGTTTATGTTTCTTTTTTGGTTGCAGTGGAATACATCAAGTGCTGCATTTGAGAGTATTTTAGTGAAGTGAGAACCTTGATAGTTGATGGAATTTTACTGTGATATACCCATGCAATCTTAGGATCAGAATCGAGCTAATTATTTTATAACCCAAAGGAATGAAACATTTTGGAGGTATTCCCTTGCAAATAAACTCAGAGAAAGAGAGAAAAAAAAAGCTATCTCCAATCCGATCCAGAGTAAAAATGAAATGTTGGTTCTTACTTTGGTGGAAAGCCTGTATCCAAACAAGGTATTAATGTGTGGACAAGACGGATAGAAAATTATTGCTCAAAAACCGGAAAATAAAATTGTAAGTGTTAAATAATATATTTAAAAAAACTCAATTACACCCTCCTCCGCTCTTAACCCCTCCTCCATCTTATCCCTTATAAGGGAAAGACATCATTGAATATTATTAACGATTGATCAAAATACAATGTACAATATACCTCTATATATATAGTCGACAAGATGAAACCCTAATACGTAATATACGTATAATACACGTGAACCCCAATACAAAAGATAAATACAAAACGATATAAAAGATATGATAAAAGATATGCATATCTTAATAGTCCCTCGACTCACGGTGGATCGTAAACCGAGAGTATGAACAAGAAATACATAAGTTGGATACGTGTTTGAGGTTTCGTAAAGAGATCGGCCACTCGATCCGTGTAATGGATGTAGGTAGAGTCGCTCCATGTACTTAACGAAACTTCAGATGAATCTCCATCGGCGTAGCTGTAGCAATACTGACAGTAAAAGTAGAATTGTCAACCGTAGCTCGTGAATAAGATCAGAAACGTATTTCTGATATGACAGAAGAGCCACAATTTCAATCCCTAAGAAATAACGCAAAATGTTCATAATATCTAATACAATTATATTCAAATATCTTATAGTCTAACCGTCCCCCTTGAAATCACGGTGGATAACCAAGAGTTTGGATAACATCTCGAACTAAAATATGCAACTTATAAAACGACGGAGAAAAACAACATATCTAAAGTATCGAGTATGGCAGACTAGTACCCTTTGGTCTCTTTCACAGATTGCAAGATGGACCGAATAAACCGCAGTCTTTTTCGCTAGAAACACTTAAAGGAAGAAAATCATGTTGTTAGAAAACGTCATAAAAAAAATAGTTGTTTGAACTTGATATGGATTGAGCCAAGATCAAGAAGAAGTTTCACAAAGGAATAAAAATGATTAAAAGATCAAGAAAAATTTCCACAAACGAATAAAAAATGATCAAGAGATTAAGAAGAGATTCCACAAAAGAAAAAATGATCAAAAGATCAATTCACAAAAGAATAAAAATGATCAAAAGATCAAAAGAGCACAAAAAAATCAAATGATCAAGAAGAGATTCCACAAAGAAATAAAAATGATGAGAAGAACAAGAAGATGTTCTATCAAGAAAAAAAGAAAAAAAAAGAATTAAGAATTAAGTTGGATACATGTAGAAATGTATAAGTTGGGTACGTATAAAAAGAATCAAGAAGAAATGCATTAGATTAAGAGAAAAAAAGTCAGAGAAGAAAAATAAGAATAAAAATAAAATCACAAGAAGAAAGAATAGTTAATAGGAAAAAATACGAAAGAGGAACAAACGACATAACTCATACTAAAATAGAAGTACTAAAAGAGAAAGGAAAAAAAAGAGAAGTAGAGGACATTGCCCACATTAAGGATAGAAGAAAAAAAATAAGAAGATAATATCGTCAAAAAAATAGATGAACAAAATGAAGCAATTGCCCACTCTGTATTTGTAGAAGAGGAAGACGAAGAAAAAGAAAAATGGCACGATCTATAGAGAGATAAAAGAAGAAAAAGAATCACCAAAAGAAGGAGTTGATTGTAACCATAAAGAAGTAGAGACAGTTGAAAAAGTAGAAAATGAAGAAGGTGACTTCAACGGTAGAGAGACGTGTTATTAAAAGGATCTAGAAATCACCGATGGAGGTTTCGAAAGACGAGGATGACGGTGATGAATGTGGAGCATCATGTAGTTGTGGATAAGCAAGAAAAGAAGAGCAATGAGGATGAATAGATATTTGGATGCCTATGATGATCATTTTATTGAGGAGGATTTTGTTGTCATTGGTAATCGCGGAAAATATAGAAGAAAGATGAATAAGACGGGAAAATTAAGGGAAGGAGGAGAAAAGGAACAGAAGAGAATTCGGATTTATCATTGTAATACCCAGTTCCGTTTATACCGTAACCGTATTTTAATAGATAAATTTCCCAATATTTTCCCCAAATTTTCTTATATATTTTTCCTAAAAACCTAATCTCTAAACTTTTCGCCTAAAACTATATCCTATTAAATTAAACCCTATTCCCTTTTTATATTTTCCTAATTCTTATTTTCTAAACCCTAACCCTTTCGATTTTCCAAAATATTTTCTTAATCCTCCCTCAGCCCAAACCCCCCAACCCACCTTTTCCTTTCTTTGCCCACGAGCCCGGCCCACAAACTCGACCCGACCCGAGCAAACCCGACCCGAACCCTCACCCCTCTCCCTTTCTTTTTCTCCCCCTCCTTCTTTCCCAGCCCACGACCCGTTCCCTCTCACCCCACATCCTCGCGCCCCTCCACGACAACAGCGACCACGTCCTTGCCTACCCCTCTCGCTCCCCCCGCGACCCGCTCCACCCCAGCGACCACGTCCTCGCCTCCCTCAACTACCCCGCGTGATCCCCTCGCCAAACTCCTCAATGTCCCCCTCCCCCTCATGCTCCTCGAGACCCGCGCTCGCTCATGATCCCCTTCGTCTCACTTCCCTCTCTTCTCTCAACTGATCCTCTCTCTCCTTCTCGTCCCCTCACTCCCGCTCTCTCTCTCTCTTTTCTCGCTCGCACCACCATAGCCTTCGCCGCCTCCAGCCGAGCACCCATAGCCGCCCACTGCACCCTTGATGACGAGCCCCGCTCACCTCCATCTCACCGCTGCTGACCATCGGCCACGACGCCACCTCCACCGAGCAAGCCTCGTGACTCAACTCCACAACACCCGCTGCCGTCACCACCTTCTCCGAGCCTGAGCACCAACCCACACCCGAGCAACCTATCATCGACCACTTCGACACCCACGGACGCTGCCCCCATCGTCTGGACCGTCGACGTTGAGGCCACCATCGTCGCCGCAACATCTCCATCAACCTCTCCATCGTCGTCGACTACTCCATCAAGCATACACCGTCAGCCTCCTCTCCACCGCCGCAACTTCATCGTCAGCGGGACCTCGTCTCCAACCTCAACCATCCCCGCTGATTGAAAGAGTTTTAGTTACCGCAATCAGGACGGCGTTGCGTGTAGCTAGCCGCAATGAGTACGGGTCATCCGCAGGGAGACAGAGCGTTTTACGTTCTTGTTATGACGAGTTAATGCGCGGTTCGGAATGGTTCGATTCTAACCTAAGTGTTTATATGCAAGTATAAGTTGTTAGGATTAGATAGGACAGTGTAAGTTAGTGAAGTCCGTACTCAATTCTTTGTGCCGAACTTGACCATTGAAGCTAGAGCAATCGGAAACAACGTGGATTAGGGTATTTAAGTACGGTATTAGTGAAATCCGGCTTATTGACCCTTGTCCGTCCGTTCTTGTCTCTTGGCTTTCGCCTCCGGCCAAACCGAACGCAACCGATCGTGGTTAGGGATCACCGATACCTTGGTAGGCTAGGGTGCCTAACGGAGCACTTGCGTAAGATTTGGGCGGAGTTTAATTGAAAATATCAGGCAAAGGAAATGAGAAACGAAAATCTTAACTTACAACACCATTTTTTTTTCTAACAACATCAATATTCACAAACCATCAAAACCACAAAAAGAGAGAGCAAATGAAAAGATAAAAGAAAAGAATAAAACAACATTACACGTAAATAAATGGCAAGGTAATAAAAGAGCAACTAAGTAAAGGGCAAGAATTACAATTGCAAGTAAGTAAAGCAAGAGAATACTAAGAACCCAAAAGTGAAAAATGAAAGTTTTATCATGTCCAAGTATACAACCTTGAATTCAATAACCAAAACTTAAACCTGCAAGCTCAATGAAGAGGTTGCAAGATCAAGAGAAGGTAAAGAGCTCAAGGGGAACTAGCTATATACAAGAACAAAATGAAAAGAGAAACAAAAATGTAAGAAGAGTTGTTCCAGTGTAAAGAATATGACCCCCATCCCTTGCTCACTGATTTGTATTTATAGGCTCAAAAGAAGATTAAACAAGTAATACAATTAAGTTGATGTGACAGCTAGGGAGAGCCAGAACAAAATTGGGGCTAATTGGGGCTAGGGGGACCGGTGGAGCCAGTAATTTTTGGCATGTCGCCGGTCTATATCTGAGAAAATTGGCTCGTTCTTGTTGTGCGATGTTGTGTGCTCTCCACAATTCCACTGGTATTGCTTGATTTCTTTATATGAACCTGGTCTGTACTCAATAGATTGGAGGGATGCTTTTTAAATCACATCACATCTTTTTGCATTAAACACACATCACCTCACATGTGCCCACTTACATCAAAGCAGCCCCCTCTCTAGGTCCATGTACCAACAAGCTAGTGTACACACTTGTATGTGTTGGACCATTTAGATAAAAAGTGTGTACGCATGTATGTTGCAAAAAGAAACTCTTGAAATATTTATCGGTTTGCAGTTCCGATTGCAGTATCGGCTCACAAATGTAATATCCGTGATTTTGAGTGTGTTTCCAGTATTGTGTCACGGATACCTGCGATCTGTATTTACCGAGCAGTCACTGGTTAATAGTACCGATATATAAGAAAACAGATAATGAATGAGTGATATTGAAATGCAGTTTTCTGTGATAAACAAATACCCCCAAACTTATTTTTTTCTCATCCCGAGCAAAACAAAAAATCCTAACCTTACTTTCGCAGGGAACGCGATTGCACTGAGCTCGTGCAACAAGCCGTTAAACCTCTAGGTGTCCCTAGTAGTAGGAGTGTTATCTCATGAGCGTTTTCAGTGGATTACACCCACAAAATCCCGTCAAGATAGTTTCACAAGTTAACGTTGATTCTACTCCTACAGTTTAGTATCTAAGTTAGAAATTCTAGCATCCTAAGTTAGAAATATCCAACTCTTATGTTTCAAACCTCCTATTTATTCAACCCTAGATCCTATTCGTTTTACAGTTTAGAAAGATCTCGTTTCTCTTGAGTTTTCCTTCTAAAGTGCGGTCTCCAATCAGGGATTTTTATCATTTTTACGGAAAACATAAGTCTTATTCTTTATTCATATCTTTCCTCCAAATATCGATTGTATACCCTACGTGTGTGTAAAATTTCACCCTTACACTTAAGAATTCAATTCAAGCTATAGTACCCTTACCCTAATACCTAATATTACTTCTTTTCATTAATGATGGACGGTGTTGCTCACACACCTTTCATGCGACTATTAATGCTTCTTGAGGCACTAACAGCCGATTACTGAATGTGTGAGCTTAAAGCGTAAATAGCAGTTGCCAGGTCTTGACTTTATTTATTTTCTTTTTTCTTTATTTTTCTTTTTTTCAAGACCGGATATATTTTTCAATGATGCTCTTTTGGTGGTTAACATTAAATACCGTTTTTTCTTTCATACTAGGTTTTCAGGTAAGAGTATTTCTAGGTATCCTCTACTATCACAAGTTTCAAGGTGCGTATATGTGCAGTTTGTAGGGTATATACTTTCTAAATTTGGACTCAAGAATAGAAACTATTTTTCAGACTTATTGCCATGCCCCGCATTCCAAAATACGGAATACGAGGGGTTGGTAAGGCCAGCCATGCTCCTACGGTTAAGAAAACATCCTGCCGTAGTCACACTTCGGCTTCTAGTTTTACGTGGTAATCAGTAATCAATGCACATGTAATGAGAAATGCAGCCACTAAATCAAAACAGATACAAAAAAACTAACCAGATAGAGATCAAGGAAGTATATCTCTGAGTCGCTGATCTAGATATCCGGAATGTCCTTGGGGTACGTCAGGTCCTGGTCCGAGCTAAATCCACTTCTCACTCTGAGCATGCATACTCAGGTCGTCAGAGGGACACAATAGCAATAAATATAAATACATATGTAACAAGTGTAATAATGATGAATATGAAACAGTAAGCATGGAGTGATGATATGAGCATGAAGGAGCCAGTACAGGTAAACAGTAAAGCGGGTAAACAGTAAGACATGTGTATCAGTCAGTAATCAATGCATGTCACTAAGCCTATCAGTCTCTAAGTCTCACTGTCCAGGTCCCTAAACCTATCGTCAGTCCAAGTGTGAGAGTCAACCACTCGTGAGTATCCCCCACCCAAGGGTAGGACCCAAGGGCAAGGGAACACGGGCCCGAGTCGCTCGCTAATAATCAGTAATATCATCCATATAACTCCAGAATCGCTGTATGTGCCGGCAATAGGACTCCCGAGATTCCGTTGAACTCATACTCAAACTACCCCACAACCCGTGGTCTACATCAAACGCCAACCATAAATTCAAATACTAGTCGGTTCATGACAAGTCTACGCGAGAACTGGAGACAGGATCTCCATCAAGCATGTCTCGACTTATACCCAAGATAAATGGACAGTGTTTGGTGCCTTACCTATGACACTAATATAAGTTCTTCCATAATCGTCCCATACCAATTATAGTTACACTTATATATGTCCTATAGACGTCAACAATGCAATAAATTAACTGGGTTCGTTGATTGTGTACAAGTACGTGTCACTTTCACTTATTCATTCACGCTTTAACACTGACGTACTTGCCACAATCAAAACACTAATATCTAGCACTTGGTAATGTACACGACCACTAGGCTACCAATGCATATGAGCTTTACATGATATGATGAGAATGCAATAATTAAGGTATGAATAAGATATTATCAGTCAGTGTCCGAACACTTGCATAATTCACAATAAATCATACATACAAAATTAAACAAAACAATGTAAAAGGGGTAATCATTATGTTTAATTATCTATCCATCAAAATTTGTTTCACGTCAATCGGATTTCAGGTTTGCTAGTTGTGGCTATTTCAATTTAAGTGTTCACTGCTGGAAATCCGATTTCAGAATTGGAAGTCTGTTTCGTAACACATTTTACTCCTTGTTTGGATCATAATTAGGCGACTCTACAGTTGAATAATATTTAGGGTTGTCACTTAGGTTTCTAAATCAATTGGCGGATCAGGAATATCCTATATCTACAGGGAGTTATGGACAGGTTTAGGTTGATGTGTAAAGTCTGTCACTGCAGAATTCAGCTAGACGCGTCGACATTATAAAATGTGTTAAAAATATCATACAGAACAGGAATCCAGTGAGACTAGTGGGATAAGGCATATAACTCAATTATCTTCATAACGATATAGGGTTACACACATTTCCGCATTTGAGCAAGGAAAAACAGTGAGTTAAAAACAGGGGTTATCTGGAATTACCGCTCTAGACTGCAGTCCAGAATCGTAATTCTCCGCAATTTTCTCTATCATAACTAGTTCAAATTTAGGTATAAAAAATAGGGTTCTGTATTTTATTCTGTTGGATTCGATACAAGCCAGGGAACGCCAAAAACCGATTCGTAAAAGATTTAATGTGAATTTAACGGTCTAGCATGTTCAGGAAATTCAGGTTTCGTAATGATTATCGGGATTAACATTTCATAGGTGAAGCGATCGTGGTTTTCAACCAAATTTCTACAGCACATCGGTAAATAGTAGACGGGTCTAATGATCACAAGATCCGCCATTTAAAGGCAGGTTTTCACATATAGTTTCATATCAAACACTTGTATTCATTGGCTCGCACGAGATGTATATATACGATATTAACGTCTAAACTGATTTTAATACGAACTAATAGCATGAAGCAAGTAATATACTTTCCTAACGACGTGTCAATGACGGTACGGCAGCGGCAACGGCACGAACGCGATACGGACGCGGCACGGCAACGCGACTAGGCTCGAGCCTCGGCTGCGACGGTTTGGGTTACTGGGGCGAGGCGGCTGCGGTCGGCGGTGAGGGGGTGTCGGAGGCGTCCGGGCACTGGAGGGAGGAAGCCGGGGTGGCTGAGGTGGTCGCTGGCGATGGAGTAGAAGCTCGACGAGTGGAGCTCGGAGTTTGGGTTGAGATGGGTTGCAGTGCTCGAGTTCGTCGGAGTTGGAGGCTCAGTGTTACTGGCGACGATCTGTAGCGACGTGGCGGCGCAGGGAGTGGTGACAGCGATGGTGTTCGGCTGGTGTGGGTTGGAGTTGCAGTGGTGGAAGGAGGTTGCGGCGGTGGCTCAGTGTTCTCGTCGTCGGTGGACGAGGCTGGGAGGAAGGAGGTTCTTAGTGTTGGGTGTTGGGTTGCGAGGTGATCGGGTCAGCTTGGGCTGTAGCGGTGCCGGTGAGGAGGAGACGGCGAGGGAGGAGCTCGAGTTGGAGGTGGGTGTCAATGGCGAGGGGTGTGCAGAGCTGGCGGTCGCGGTGGAGGAGAGGGGAGCTCGGAGGAAGAAGGATGGTGTGCAGTCGAGGTGCTCGGGAGAGGAGGTGGTTGTGGGGTCTTGGGGTGAGAGGGAGAATGAGAGTGAGAGAGGGAGAAAAGAAGGAGGTGAGGCAGTGAATAGGGTGACGACGATGGTGAGGGGGCTCGGTCTCGTATGCGAGAGAGAGAGAGAGAGACGAGGTCGAGGGAAGTGAGCGAGCGCGCGCGCGAGGTCGTGGGTCAAGTAGTGGGTGCGTGGGAATGAGCGGCGGGGACGTGCTCGCGACGAGGAGCGGGAGCTCGGGAATGAGCGCGACGTGGGAAGGAGAAGGAAAGAAGCGGGAAAAGGAAAGGGGAGTAGGGAAGAAAAGGAAGCGGGTCGGGTCGGTTCATGGGCAAGGGCTGGGATTGGGGCTTTGGGCTGAGATAGGATTTCTTTTGGGTTAAGGAAAAATAAGAGGGAGATAGAGAGGGAGTGGGCTGGGCTCGGGAGAAAATAGGATTTAAGGAAAATAGTTTTAGGATTTTAGTTTTAGATTAGGAGTTTAAGAAATTAGTTTAAATAATAATTAAATATATATATATATATTTAATTTAAATAGATCTGGATTAAATTCTGGAAAAATACGGAAAATTTTATTCTGAACTGGGGATTTACATCATACCACACTTACATAAAATTTCGTCCTCGAAATTTAAAATAAATCGCGAGCTCTAAAACACTATGCGGAAAAACCACGAAATCAAATATTGCTATATAGCGATTTATGCAAAAGCAACTAGATGAAAGTCAAAGGTCTAGATATGTATAAGAAGTAGCGCAAGTAAAGAATAGGCATAGAAAGCACAATGCATAATCATACATAATAATGATAACTATATGCATAATACATGGAAAAATGAAAATAAACAAAAGTGATGAATTGGCTGATAAGCCAAAAATATTTTAGTAAAAATATCGATCCAGCAATTTAAAATAATTGAGAAAACCCATATGGCGAAACAATAGATGATAAAACAAAACAGTATGTGCGACATATAATTGCGCTATTGGAAATGTGAAGAATAGTAAAGTATTCAGAATTAGTAAAACGGAAGTAGTTAATAACACTCATATATATATATATATATATATATATATATATATATATAAACATATAATAACGAAAACTAGATTTCAAATAGCAATGTCACTGAATGTAATTATGGTAATAGGAGATAGCACTAAAAATGTATAGGGGCTAGTCAGGATAGGGATTACAATGGAGTATGGCCCACTCAAAAGGTCGGAATGCGGTACTTTAATCTGAATGTTGAAGAGGCTGGGGTCAGGTCACTACAAGGTGTAAGGATGAATAGTAAAGAATCTCAGAAGGGAAAGAAATGTATTGGGGAGGGAAAACAGTCAAAATATCATGCGAATCAATACTCAAAAGATTAGCGAACTCAGAAACTTTATTATTATTCCAGTAGATTCCAAACAATGCATTCTTGAAAGGCGAAAGGTGGCCTTAAACTATACATAGATTTATTTGGCCAGAGAAAACAAAAGATAAATCACGTCAGCCGCGGTTATGGAAGTTCAGCAGGTTACGGTAAGCTCGCGCGCTAAGATAGGGGCATCCATTTCCATAGCGCCTTGCAGGGATTGCCACTGGGGGTTCTTCTGCCACGGGGTCTTCTTCTCCTGGTCCTTCTTCCTCGGCTGGAGCTTTTTCATCGTGGTATGCTTCCACACGATTCACTTCTTCTGGATCTTCTTCCACGGGATTTTCTTCCACTGGGTTCTCTTCAGGGCCTTCCTCTCCTGGATTTTCTTCTACCGGGTCTTTATCGGGATCTTCTTCTATCGGGTCCTCTTCGGGGTCCTCTTCGGGGTCCTCTTCCTTCTCGTCGGAGTCACCGATCATGTCGACTTCTGGGGCTGCGACTCGCTCGTCCTCGGAATCGCTGTTTCCGAGAATAACCTGTGGGCCATTGATCTCGTCATCGGAGCTCACCAGCATGCAGTCCAAGGAAACGCAGGATCGAGTGTCCTCATCGATAGGCGGCGCTGCTCTAGGATTGGCCATGGCGGTAGGTAAGGACTGAAAATCAAATCTTAGAATACTGATGCACTAACCAGCATAAGGAGAATGAGTGGCAAGGGGACAATACATACATCACAACTTAAAAAAATTTGCATTCAAACTAAAAGTTCGACGGATACAAGATTTTAGACGAAAGGAAACATTTATTAAGAGTGACAATATTTTTTTTTGGAAGCAGAAAAGGTGATAATTCTTCGTTGATATTCAGACCGCTGCATTCTCGTCAAGCGAGTGGAATCCTGCGCTGGGTCTGTACTATCCTCGAAGCTCGAACTACGAAATAACCAAGTCACTTAGCAGGAGTGGAGAGTGTGGATGAATCTCCTCCTTGCAGCTCTTTCCTTCTAGGGCAACCATTGACAAGATGTTCGTCGGATCCACAAATCAGGCATTGCCTCTTAGCCCTGTGACAGTCTTTCTGAAGGTGTCCTGACCTCTTACAGTATCCACAGCATTGAGCTCTCCGCTGCTTCCGTTGCTGAGGAATAAATGAGCGCTTCATCTTCACGTCTTCTCCTTGTTTAATAGGGATTTCCTTACGATTGGAGGCTTCCGCTGGTGCCTGAGCCATTTGCATTCTTAGTCCTTCAGCTAAAAGGTCGTTCGTTCGCTCCTGAGCTTCCTTCAAGCCTTGCAATACATTCAAAATCTCGACGGTCTGATTCTGGGGAGTAGAGTTGGGAGAAAAGTCATTGGAAGACATGGTCCTGAAACAACAAATTTTAGGATGGCATAAAGTATAAGATATAAGAATCAGAATAAGATATAAAATGAAGCAAGAATATGTGGTGAGTGAAACTCAATCGAGCGGGAATCAAGTGTAGAACTCCAAGTCACTCAAACAGAGTATAGTATTGTAACTATACTACAGTTCATAATTATAATCACATAACTCTACCAAGTCACCCAAAACTCTAGCGGATGGATCAAAATATATAGCAGAACACACCATATGAATCAAGATCAATGATAACAAGTTTACAATCTAGACTGAAGGATGTCTTAGATTGTCAAGCCCTACACGGAAACTGTAATCCCATTCTAAACCTGGCTATGATACCAACAAAATCATGTCACGCCCCGCTTCCCAAAATACGGAATATGGGGGGTTGACAAGGCCAGCCATGCTCCTACGGTCAAGGAAACATCCTGCCGTAGTCATATTTCGGCTTCTAGCTTTACGTGGTAATCAGTAATCAATGCACAGGTAATGAGAAATGCAGTCACTAAATCAAAACAGATACAAAAAAACTAACCAGATAGAGATCAAGGAAGTATAGCTCTGAGTCGCTGATCTAGATATCCGGAATGTCCTCGGGGTACGTCAGGTCCTGGTCCAAGCTAAATCCACTTCTCACTCTGAGCATGCATACTCAGGTCGTCAGAGCGACACAATAGAAATAAATATAAATACATATGTAACAAGTGTAATAATGATGAATATGAAACAGTAAATATGGAGTGATGATATGAGCATGAAGGAGCCAGTATAGGTAAACAGTAAAGCGGGTAAACAGTAAGACAGGTGTATCAGTCAGTAATCAATGCATGTCACTAAGCCTATCAGTCTCTAAGTCTCACTGTCCAGGTCCCTAAACCTATCGTCAGTCCAAGTGTGAGAGTCAACCACTCGTGAGTATTCCCCACCCAAGGGTAGGACCCAGGGACAAGGGAACACGGGCCTGAGTCGATCGCTAATAATCAGTAATATCATCCATATAACTCCAGAATCACTGTATGTGCCAGCAATGGGATTCCCGAGATTCCGTTGAACTCACACTCAAACTACCCCACATCCCGTGGTCTACATCAAACGCCAACCATAAACTTAAATACTAGTCGGTTCATGACAAGTCTACGCGAGAACTGGAGACATGATCTCCATCAAGCATGTCTCGACTTATACCCAAGATAAATGGACAGTATTTGGTGCTTTACCTATGACACTAATATAAATGCTTCCATAATCGTCTCATACCAATTATAGTTACACTTATATATGTCCCATAGACGTCGACAATGCAATAAATTAACTGGGTTCGTTGATTGTGTACAAGTACGTGTCACTTTCACTTATTCATTCACGCTTTAACACTGACGTACTTGCCACAATCAAAACACTAATATCTAGCACTGGGTAATATACACGACCACTAGGCTACCAATGCATATGAGTTTCACATGATATGATGAGAATGCAATAATTAAGGTATGAATAAGATATCATCAGTCAGTGTCCGAACACTTTCATAATTCACAATAAATCATACATGCAAAATTATACAAAACAATGTAAAAGGGGTAAGTAGTATGTTTAATTATCTATCCATCAAAATTTGTTTCGCGTCAATCGGGTTTCAGGTTTGCTAGTTGTGGCTATTTCAATTTAAGTGTTCACTGCTGGAAATCCGATTTCAGAATTGGAAGTCCGTTTCGTAACACATTTTACTCCCCGTTGGGATCATAATTAGGCGACGCTATAGTTGAACAATATTTAGGGTTATCAGTTAGGTTTCCAACGAAATTGGCGGATTAGAAATATCCTATATCCACAGCGAGTTATGGACAGGTTTAGGTTGATGTGTAAAGTCTGTCACTGCAGAATTCAGCTAGACGCGTCGACATTATAAAATGTGTTAAAAATATCATACAGAATAGGAATCCAGTGATACTAGTGGGATAAGGCATCTAACTCAATTCGCTTCGTAACAATATAGTGTTTCGCACATTTCCGCATTTGAGCAAGGAAAAACAGTGAGTTAAAAACAGGGGTTATCTGGAATTACCGCTCTGGACTGCAGTCCAGAATCGTAATTCTCCGCAATTTTCTCTATCATAACTAGTTCAAATTTAGGTATCAAAAATAGAGTTCTGTATCTTATTCTGTTGGCTTCGATACAAGCCAGGGAACGCCAAAAACCGATTCGTAAAAGATTTAATGTGAATTTAACGGTCTAGCATGTTCAGGAAATTCAGGTTTCGTAATGATTATCGGGATTAACATTTCATAGGTAAAGCGATCGTGGTTTCCAACCAAATTTCTACAGAACATCGGTAAATAGTAGACGGGTCTAATGATCACAAGATCCTCCATTTAAAGGCAGGTTTTCACATATAGTTTCATATCAAACACTTATATTCATTGGCTCGCACGAGATGTATATATATGATATTAATGTCTAAACTGATTTAAATACGAACTAATAGCATGAAGTAAGTAATATACTTGCCTAACGACGTGTCGAAGATGGTACGGCAGCGGCAACGGCACGAACGCGATACGGACGCGGCACGGCAACGCGACTAGGCTCGAACCTCAGCTGCGGCGGCTTGGGTTGCTGGGGCGAGACGGCTGCGGTCGGCGGTGAGCGGGGTGTCGGAGGCATCCGGGCACTGGAAGGAGGCAGCCGGGATGACTGAGGTGGTCGCCGGCGATAGAGCAGAAGCTCGACGAGTAGAGCTCGGAGTTTGCGTTGAGATGGGTTGCGGTGCTCGAGCTCGTCGGAATTGGAGGCTCAGTGTTGCTGGCGATGATCTGCAACGATGTGGCGGCGCAGGGAGTGGTGACGGCGATGGTGCTCGGCCAGCATGGGTTGGAGTTGCGATGGTGGAAGGAGGTCGCGGCGGTGGCTTAGTGTTCTCGTCGTCGGTGGACAAGGCTGCGAGGAAAGAGGTTCTCGGTGTTGGGTGTTGGGTTGCGAGGTGATCGGGTCAGCTTGGGCTGTAGCGGTGCCGGTAAGGAGGAGACGGCGAGGGAGGAGCTCGAGTTGGAGGTGGGTGTCAATGGCGAAGGGTGTGCAGAGCTGGCGGTCGCGGTGGAGGAGAGGGGAGCTCGGAGGAAGAAGGATGGTGTGTAGTCGAGGTGCTCGGGAGAGGAGGTGGTTGTGGGGTCTTGGGGTGAGAGGGAGAACGAGAGTGAGGGAGGGAGAAAAGAAGGAGGTGATGCAGTGAATAGGGTGACGACGATGGTGAGGGGGCTCGGTCTCGTATGCGAGAGAGAGAGAGAGAGAGAGAGAGAGAGAGAGACGAGGTCAAGGGAAGTGAGCGAGCGCGCGCGTGAGGTTGTGGGTTGAGTAATGGGTGCATGGGAACGAGTGGCGAGGACGTGCTCGCGACGAGAAGCGGGGGCTCGGGAATGAGAGCGACTGGGAAGGAGAAGGAAAGAAGCGGGAAAAGGAAAGGGGAGTGGGGAAGGAAAGGAAGCGGGTCGGGTTGGGAGTCCGGGTCGGTTCATTGGCAAGGGCTGGGATTGGGGCTTTAGGCCGAGATTGGATTTCTTTTGGGCTGAGGAAAAATAAGAGGGAGATAGAGAGGGAGTGGGCTGGGCTTGGGAGAAAATAGAATTTAAGGAAAATAGTTTTAGGATTTTAGTTTTAGATTAGGAGTTTAAGAAATTAGTTTATATATATATATATATATATATAATTGAAATAGATCTGGATTAAATTCTGGAAAAATACAGAAAATTTTATTCGGAACTGGGGATTTACACTTATCTTTCAGTAAAGCTTTCAATACTTTCCCTTCATCTTGACTTAACTCAAGAACTGAACTCAAGATTAGCTACATCTATAAAAAAACTGTAACGACGCATACTTACCAAGGTTAAACAGAATGAGGATTATTTTTAGGGTTTTCAATTCCTAAGCCCAGGGTTTAGTTATTTCTAATGTATCAACTCAACTTTCGGAAATAGAAATCTAAGTTACCCTATTAACTAACTTGACGACAAAGTTTTTATATTTTTGTAAATTTTTTTTGATTTTTATGGGTTTTTAAATAAGTATGAAAATGCAAAAATATACACATGAATGCGAAGGTAGAAAGCTTACCGAGCACACCCCCAAACTTAAACTTGACAGTGCCCTCACTGTCAGGCGACACTAAGAGGGTCAAAATTGTCGGCGCTTCCCTGTTTATTTGTTTTTTTATGAACAGAACAAAATATATATACACAAAAAGATCCCCCCAAACTTAAGTGAAACAGTGTTGTCACTGTTTAAGCGTTAGTGTTCAGAGTTATGGGGGAGAGAACAGTATTAATCTATACAAGGCCTTACACAGGCCAAAAGTGAGCACCAACCATTCAAAAATTCTATCGCTATAATGTGCAGGTTGGTGAAAGAATGCGGAGAGGAAAGAAATGGAGAATACGCGAGACTGTATGGGGATAGAAGTGCTATACGGTCCCGGTATATAAGGAGAAGAATGGCGGAAGGAAAAAAGAAATGGAGTACGAACTTGAGGGTAAAAATGGAGTGAATAAATTAGTACAATTTGTAATGACCGATGTGTAAAAAATGATTGTACTAATCTATTAACCCGTCAAGAAATGGGGTCAAATCCCTCAAGATTCGTGAGAAAATATGGGTAGACCGAACTTGGTAAACCAGACATAGCAAATGAAAGTGATACGGTGTCTTGCAAGGCCGGAACGATGGAAAGGATGGAGAGAAGTGATTTAGGATTGGTATCGGTTAAAGGTTCTGGAGGGTGTGCACAGTCGGTGGAAGGGATATGATGAATTAGAAAATCCGACTCATTAAGTAGAACCGTTTCATCCTCAATACTATCCTCAAAAGTCTCCTCAAAATTCAGCTTATCCATGCCTTTATCATCAATATTTAGACGCATATGGAGTTCGGGAAAAACAGCTAATGACTCGATGATGTCCATACGGAAGTGAAAGGACATGACGAATTGGAAAGAAAAACCCATCCAAAACTGCGGGTTCATCATCCAAAATATTCCCACCGTCCATATCCTCAATCAAGTGAAAATCGATTTTCTCATACACCTCATCAAAAGCATGGATTTCAATCAATTCAGGTTCTAGAGTGGAGGTGTAGAGATCGAAAGGGTTGGGATTGGTTTCACTTGACAGGATCCCTTCACAATCGGGTAAATCAAACACTACAAAGTCGCACAACTCATTAAACATTCTATCTTCAATTGGTAAATCATTTGGGACACTTGATAGACATTCAAAATCGGAGTTGTGGGATTCAATTTGCAATGGGTAGGTTTGATTTGGAAGGATGTACCGCTCACTCTCACTACTCAAATTCTCAATCTGTCCTATCGCCTCATCATACATTGAAAAATTTGGAGCTAGTTGGAAACTAGCTGCCGGTTCTTTAGGTTGTATGAGAGCGGTCATGGACGCATTCAAATCCATCATCTGTTGGCACGACGCTACCCGAAATTCTTCCAACGACTGTTCAAGACTTGGCATGGATTGTGAAGGGGTTTCAGTAAAAGATTCAAACTCGTTTGGATACTGGAAACTCCCAAAAGGCTGTTCAGAGGACATGTGTAGTGAGGGTGCAAAAGTTGGGTAGGATAGATAGGAATTGGATGGTTGGACAGGAGTAGGATCAACATTTGGATAAGAAGGTGATCGGAATTGTTGATCAAAAGAATTGGAAGTGGTGAAATGAGTGAAAGATCGGCTACGGGATTATTCAATACGTTCAGCAATGGACATAGGTCTTGGAATTACAACAGGACTCTTAAAAGGGGTATCAACGTAAGAAGGTGGGGGAGGTTGAAATGGTTGATACAAGGTGGATTGCGGAGTCCAGTTGTTTGTCCTGGATGCGTCTATCCGATCTTTCAAAGAAAAATTGGGTATGAAGGGATCGTTCGAAGTTCGACCAAAGCAAGAACCGTATGAAGTCATGTCTGGTTGTGGGTACCAAAGTTCGGCAAGAGTTTTTAGAGATGGAGTACCCATGATATGAAGAGAAGAAGAAAAAAGGGGAGGAAGAAGAATGTGAGTTTTTTTTATAAGTTAGTTATTAACAAAATAATGAAATATAAACACAAAAAATAATCATGACACAAAATACCACACACATAATCGGTCTAGGGTTCTCCTAGGTCAACTAGACCTGCTTAAGAACTTGATTGTTGAAGTAAAACTGTATCGAGAAACGGGCTCAAGATATACTGATCACGAGGCCAGATAAGTGCAGAGATAATGGGAGGTTTTCCAACGCTTTCGCGAAGGTCCTTAGTTAGATAGCCCTTTCTTTTTTGGCGGTTTCGCCGTGAACACTTTCCTAGACACCCCGTGAACGATATACCGTTAAGTGGTGTTCTAAACATAATTAACTTCACCTAATGAGCGCGAACTCCTTAAAAGCTTAAAATCTAGTTTCTTTTAAAATTTTTGTGGGTAACCGTTATGCTCAATTCCGTGATTTGTGGGCCACGGAAAAGGTGATGAAATCCTTTACCGTATGTTGTGGGGTTCGCTTGCCTTTAAGTCCGTATTAATGGATGCAATGCGCAAATCAATGAAAAGGTTGTTAAAAACAAAAAAAATCGATTTTTATGTTTAAGCATGGCACTACAACAAATACGGGTTAGTCAATTTTAGCGTTTGATAGCGAACTTGCACAGAATCCTGCAAAGATAGAATATTGGATGCGTCGGATTTGAGAAGAAGGTGTTAGTAAAGTATGTACCGATAAGTTTTCGGGTTAAGAAACCCTCGTTGAAGTGAATCCGGTTAGCTTGAAAAGTTCGCTTGTGTGGGTCAAACTACCCGGATCTTTGGCACTGTACTTCGCAATCACCTTAGTCTTGAATGTACACTTTGCTCCACACAATCGCAGTTCGCAAATCCGTCAAATCTACAAATGTCGGAAAATGAATTATTAGTGCGAAAAAGTGATATAAATGCCCAAACACCTACACACCAAAAATTATAAAAATCAAGCAATAAAATTGGGACAAAATTAGAACACTGGAGCACATAGAACAATTTGGGAGAAAAAGGAGATTCTTAGGCCGGCGGCGCCGGAAATTTTAGGGAAGTCGCCGGGCTTCTTTAGGAAGTTGGGCTCCAATTTTGTTCAGTGATCCCACTGTTCTACTAGTGTCTCAATGTTATTGTTTAACTTTTCTGTTTAGTTCCAAAATGGTAGCAGGTCAAAAATCCAGAGAACAAAATGTTAGAAATGTCAATTTTTTGTTGGTTTTGAATTTTTTTTCGATTTTTTAGTTTGTTTTTAAAAATGGTGTTAGATGATATAAACAAGATTAACCCGAAATGAAAAGAATAAAAACGTCACCGTCTCCCCAGTAACGGTGTCATTTGATTGAAAGAGTTTCAGTTACCGCAATTAGGACGGCATCGCATGTAGCTAGCCGTGATGAGTACGGGTCGTCAGCAGGGAGACAGAGCGTTTTACGTTCTGTTATGACGAGTTAATGCGCGGTTCTGAATGGTTCGATTCTAACCTAAGTGTTTATATGCAAGTATAAGTTGTTAGGATTAAATAGGATAGTATAAGTTAGTGAAGTCCGTACTCAATTCTTTGTGCCGAACTTGACCATTGAAGTTAGAGCAATCGGCAACAACGTGGATTAGGGTACTTAAGCACGGTATTAGTGAAATCCGGCTTATTGACCCTTGTCCGTCCGTTCTTGTGTCTTGGCTTTCGCCTCCGGCCAAACCGAACGCAACGCGGTTAGAGATCACCGATACCTTGATAGGGTAGGGTGTCTAACGTTGCACTTGCTTAAGGTTTGGACGAAGTTCAATTGAAAATACCGGGCAAAGGAAATGAGAAACGAAAACCTTAACTTACAACACCATTCTTTTTTCTAACAATATCAATATTCGCAAACCATCAAAACTGTTCCCCTCCGAAAGACGGCGCACAGGACCGCGATGTCCTGACGCTGAGGTTCGGGACAGATGCTATTTGGTCTTATCCGTCCACCTCTCCGAAGATGCCAAGTTGATTTATGGCCCCGTGTATCGGAGGTTTAGACGGATGCGGCCGATATAGCAGACTTTATCAGATTCCCCCTCGCTTGAGGGGTTTTTGATTGTGGGGACGCTCTTCCCTACAGGCGCAAGCCCCTGTAGTTAATTACGGTACCGCATCGCGGTAACAACTTTCTCCTTCTCCAGAATTTCACTTCGTGTCGTGTGTGTTTGTTTTGTTTGTGGTTGCCCGTGGATTGTATACGGAGACTAAGTTAAGCCGTCGTCCGTAGGACGTGGATTAGTCCAAATCCGTATTTACTTAGATTTGGGTTTGGTGTTTTTAGTTTAAGGATGCATTAGTCGCGTTGCTGCTAAGATCAACTTAAACGTTCGTTAAGGATACGATAGTCCTGTTTGAGACTAGGATCAACTTAACGTGATAATCCATTTAATATTTGGCCATCGGGACTCGTCACCTCTCTAACGTCGTTGAAGGATTACAACGGCAGATGTCAGAGGAGTTCAGAGATGTACCCTTGAACCAAAGTCAATTTGGATTTTTACAGTCCATTTGAATGTTTAAGGATACGTTATCCGTGTTTGGGGATAAGATCAACTTAAACGGGATCATTTAGATCCGGCAAAAGAGTATTTGGAGGCTCTATTGTTCCAGTTTAGGGACGTGGTGGTCCATCGCCAGTTTAGGGACGTGGTGGTCCATCATTAGTTTAAGGACGTTTCGGTCCACGAGTTTAAGGACCCCGCAGTCCATATTCATGTGTGGTCGTTGGGACCCATCACCTCTCTGACGTCGTTGAGGAATTACAACGATAGGGGTCAGAGGAGTTCGGAGATGTACCCTTGAACCAGATATAAATTGATTTAGGGAGCAGCCGTGCTCAGTCAATTTAATTTGAGGACTTATGGCCACGACTGGGCTAAGTCCAGTTTCAATATTCTTTTGTCTTTGGTCTATTGGACTTGTGCTAGGGCTTTGCCCCTTCACTGCATTATTTTCCTTTGTTTTGGTTGGGCTCTACCCTTTATAAATGATGCAGAGCATCTATTTTGTTTGGGCTCTGCCCTTTTTAAAATGCATAACATGTTTGATTAGGCCTGTTAGGCCTTTTAATTGGGCTCTGTCCCTTTTCTTTAATAATGCAGAGCATTAAGTAGTCTGACAGTGCCCCACGTGGCTTGTCAGGCGCTTTGCGCCAAGTAATGAGCGTAAGCTCATATGGTGGTGACACGTGTCACGCTCTGGCGAGCGCAAGCGTAACAGCGCAGTGCGCTGTGTCAGTGCGCTGCGCTGCTCTGCTACTGACACGTGGCGCTTCCTGGTGGCTTGCGCCAATACAGGAGCGCAACAGCGCAGTTCTTGCAAGTGCAGAGCACTGTTTTATCTTTTGATCGATTTTAAATCAAAGAAAACAAGTTTTTTCTTGTTTTCAAGGAACCAATGGTTCATAAAAGAAGTGCAAAGCACTATTTTTATTTTGTTGTTTTTTTTTATTAAAGATCTATGATCTGTTCATAAGTGAACTTTCTCTTTTTCTAAAGGTATTTACCTTTTTTTTGTTCTTGAGGAGTTCTTCAGAGTTCTCTTTCTCTCTTTTTTTTTATAGAAAATCTTCCTTTTTTTGAATTGAGGTCTGGGGTCCTTTTTATAGTGCCCATAAATTAGTTAAATTTGTTAAAGAGATCTTTCTCTGAGTGATTTGGGGAATTTTCCCCACCGTTGGATCTTTGATCCAAGGGCTTCTGTTTTTACAGAAGAAAATCTTCTTGTTTTAACAAGAACAGAAAAGATTTCTTTAGAATTTTAATTCTGTTTGGCACAGATGCCCCAGCGCGTGACACGTGTCGCGCAGTGCACAGCGCAGCGCAACTGCGCAAGCGCATCTGTGCTGACACGTGTTGCGCAGCGCACAGCGCAGCGCAACTGCGCTGATACGTGTCGCGCAGCGCACAGCGCAGCGCAACTGTGCTAGCGCATCTGCGCTGACACGTGTCGCGCAGCGCTGTGCTTGCGCAACTGAAGCGTTGCTTCCTTTACTTTTATTTTTAAAGAGCGTTGCTTTGATTGGACGCATTGCTTTGGGCGCTGTGCTGCTGTATCAGCTTTTGACACGTGGCGCATTGTGCGCAGCGCACGGGATTTGAAGCGTTGCTTCAAAAATTTTGAATTTTTGAAATTCGAACAGAGCCTTGCTCTAATTGGGGGAAACAAATGCCCCCCACCGTTGCGCTCACGTGGCGCGCACGTGAGTGCAGCGGTGGCAAGATCCCAGCCTTTGGATCAACTGACCAGTTGAAGGGGCACAGGCGCCTATAAATAGGACCCTTGGTCCTTAGTAAATGTTTTACCATTTTCAAGAATCTTGAAATTTCAGAGTCTTGCTCTTGTTTAAGAATTTTAGAGCCTTGCTCTTGCTTTTTCACAAGAACTCCAGAGTTCAGAATTTGAAAATATCTTAGGTATTAATAATAATAAAATTAAATTAAATTAAAATTGATTAATAGAGCCTTGCTCTCACAGATCTTTGATCTAAAACCCTTTTGGGGTTTCATCAGCAGAGCCTTGCTCTGGAAAGTTCATAGATCTACAGAGATCTTGTTCATGGGTTTTAACTCATGAACAGAGCTTTGCTCACGGATCAAATGTAGATCTTTTTTTATCTGAAAATGGAGAACTCCTAAAAGTTTTCATTGATCTTTAAAATCTCAAATTTTAATCTTTTAAGGATTGAAGTTTTCTTTTTGATGGATTTTCCATCATTAATATAGGGCTAGGCTCTCCTTAAAGAAATTTCATTCCCTTGAGACCAGAGTTTGACAAATGTCACTCTGTGACAGAGCTTTGCTCCAAAAGAGGAGATTTTCTCTTTGTCTCTAGGGATTTCCCACCAATGAGGAGATTCTCATGTGGATCTTTTCATGAATTGACAGTCTTATTTAATGATGGGATTGTCTTATTAAATGATGCACCGTCATCCAGATTTTGTGGGTCCCCCTTTGGTCCCCTACCCACTGCATCACAGTGTGGAGTAAGATTTTAAAATGCCAAGCGTTAGAACACTAACGGTTATTTTTGTCTTTCTACAGGAAACATGTCTAACGACTTGTCTTTCCCCTTCGTTCGCTCAGAAGGAGGGTTCCCCCATGCGCCAGTGGACCGGGTGGCGTTCGCTCTTATTAAAGATCATGACCCCGAGCGCAAAAAACTCCACCTGTGGGGAAGGTGGTACAGCCAGATCATCCAGGGTCGCCGCAGTTTCAGTTTTGCCATGCCGTCTGAGCCCATAACTCCAATCCCCTACGCGGACGAACCCCCGGTGAAGTATGCCGTGGAGGTTAAAAATTGGAATTCTGACGACCTCCTCCAGCCTGCAATCGGTGCCATCCCCGTGTAGCCGCCGCCGGCGATAGACATTCTGGGGAGGCGAATCTGTCAGGGTGAAGCACGCCCTTGGGGACAGGCTTACAATATTGGACTGATCCCGCGACCGCCCGCCAGATATTTGCAATGGGCCCGGTACATCTTATCGGCGAAAAGGACTCATCTAACGAAGTTTGGTTTATATTCGGCCATCTACGTTTCGCTTTTCGAGTATCCCTCTCCTCCAACGTGGTGGATCAAGGCCTTCATTGAACAATGGAATATCCCTACCCACACCTTCCTGATGACGGATAGAGAGGTCTCCATCTCCTTGGAGGAGTTTGCTGAAGTTTCGGGTCTACCAATGAGGGGGGAGCACTACGAAGAGCTGCTTCCTCCTGACGAATACATCTTTGCCACCAAGCCGCTGGTGTTTGACTTGACTCCGGAGAACGCCATTCAGCATCAGTATCCGGGCTTGGTGAAGGTGTTGGAGATCTATGAGGGACTCCATATGGAATCGGGCGACTGGGGCGTCAGTTTCGCAGATTTCATTGCCCGCTTCATTCGCCCGGAGTTCATATCTGAGCGGAGTGAGAAGTTCGCCCGGCTCGACGACCCTTTTGGATTCTGTTTGGATCGCCGACCCACATCGGAGGATAAGCACCAAGACTTTTACCTTCCCGGTGTCGCTGTCGTCCCTTTCTCAGAAATTGCCATCCCGGGCATGGACGAGGAGACCTTTTTTATTGGGTTCCTGGGCTTGTGGTTATGCAGCTTTGCGCTCCCCATGCACCCACGCCTCATGCGGCCCTCCGTCTTTTACCCAGCGCATCGGATGGTGGCTGGTTTGCAGTTATCGGTAGGAATCGCCGGGCTGGCTTACCTTTATAATGGACTTAGCGTAGCGGCGGACGCTAGTGAGCCTGGGATACAGCCTGCTAACTTCCCGATGCACTATTTCACTTCTTGGATGGAGATGCATGTGCAAGGGGTGTTTGGTGCCTATAAGACTCCTCCGTTCTTTGAGAAATGCAGACTCACGAGAGTTATACGGTTGGTCGGGGCTTCAATTATGGTTGCACCCCCGCGGGAGTCTAGGGGGCTGCTCCTTCGTCCACATCTGGTCGGAGTGAAGGTTTCCTTTGTGGATAAGGTCATAACCATAGGCTCAGAGACCACTAAGTCAGTGGTGCCACTGTGTGATGATTTTAAAGATGGGGCTTCTGTATTGAAGGCTCAGGAAATCCTCCACCTCTACTCCATTCGGCCGGGCTATCTAGTGTTTAGGCAGAATGAGACAGCCCTGTTTATGAGGTATAACCCGCACCGATTTGCCCGGCAATCGAGCTACAACCAAGGGATCCCGATGGAAGCTTTCTTGGAAAAGCCCGTGGTCAGCCAAGAGGGGATAAAGAATGCAATGCACCATTTCACACGGCTTAACACAGGTTCCTATTTCTTTATTAGTGAACCCAGCTGTGCCTCTAAGATGCTCAATTCGTACGTAGCCTGGTATGCGCATGCGATGGGCCCAATCATCTTAACGGAGAAGCGTATTCTGGTTGACCGTAGGGGTGCGCCTCCTGGCAGTGATCGCAAGGCCCCCTTGCAGCCAAGGATCCCGGTCATCCCTCCGTTAAAAGATGCCGGAGTCGATCGACCACGGGTGTTGAGCCCCCCGCGTGGATTGCCGCTGCCTGCTACGGTGAATGCACCACCGGCGCCCCGTGCTCCCACAAAGACGGTTAATGTAGTATCGCCAGAGTCCGGCGCAGGAGCAGATATCGGGACCCGCCGCCCTAAGGTGACTGCCAAGCGCAAATCGATTCCGGGTGGATCTAGAGCTGGCGGGCAAAAGAAGAAAAAGTCCATCCTTTCCCTTGATGCGATCCTCAGCTTAGAGCCTGAGGCTCCTCTGAACGAAGGAATAAGTGAATATGCAGCAACGAGGGCTTCTTGGTAGACCCTGCAGACACCAATTTGGCGGCCGCCATTGCAGCTTCGGAGCGATCGGCGAGGCTCGAAGCGATGTTAAGTAAACTCGCTGAGTTAGGTAACCATCAGCTGCTTTCTTCGTCACTTTATTGCACTTTTTATCATTATCTTTAACTAATATTTGCCCTATTTTCAACAGGTGTCTCTACCGAAGAGGCTATTGCTGCCTCTTTGAAAACCTTCCAAGAGGAGGAGGAGAAACGTGCTCTAGCAGGCGTTGGTATGTCCCACCCCCTTCTCTTTTTATAAGAAATTTTTTTTATCTTTTCTGATGGTCAACCTAACCTTCTTTTGTCTCTTTGCAGGGGCTATATCAGTTGATGCGGAGATCCTCCCCAAGCCTGTTACTGAAGTCCCGGTCTCGTCGAGGCTGCTGCAAGAGCCTCGACTTGACAAAACGACGAGGGATGCCTTGAAAAATCTGGAGGCATCCCTATTCACGGACGAAGACGCCTCAATTAAAGAAGCCCTAGTGGCATCCGTCTCAACGGCTCGTGAGGAGAGGAAGCGGTTGAGACGCGAAACAAAGGCGCGCAGAGCTGCTTTGGCCACGGGAGCGGGCCCTAGCACCATCCCTCGCGCTGATACTCCCTCTGAAGAGGCCCTTGTCGCCCTATCTACTGCTCATAGGCAAGTGGCGCGCGCGGTTCGAAGTGCAAATGATAAATCCTCTTCAGGTAGCATTTCTTTCAGAACCTTGTTGTAAGAATTATAAAGCCATTGGTTCTTATGCATCCCATCTTGCAGGGCCAAGTCCGACCGAGGGGGAGGCAGAGACCGTTGAACCCAGGGAAACGGAAGAGGCGGTGCATGCCGAATCCGAGCTGACGGTGAGCAACGTCATTGGGGTTACGGGGCCTGAAACAGAGGTTGGGGGATCTGCAGCCGAGAGGGTCATTGATGCCGAACCTGAAGTGGCGGCAGATGAAATGATCGTTATAACCGAGCCGAGGGCAGTGGTGGGCGAGGCGCTTGAGGCTGGCGACCTCGTGGTGACGGTGGACGAGACAACCGTGACTGCTGAACCCGAGGGAGTAGCGGGTGAGGTGGCCATGATTCTCGAGGACGAGCCAACTCCTCCTTCTCAGGAATCTGGCAATGCTCCTGTCATAGCCCTCCCCGCCTGTGGTCCCCCGCCGTCTCCAGGGCTTGCAAGCACGACAACGGTTCCCATTGAGTCGGGTGATGAGGTTACAGGCGGTGGCCTCATGTCGATGGAGGAGGGAATTGCCTCAGTTTCGGCCGGCAGCTCGTCGGGTAAATTTCGAGTTATTATCATTCTCTTTTTATATCTTGCGATCTTTTCTAACAAGTTTGTCTTTATTTTTAACGCAGGTGCGGCCAACGCCGATGCTCCATTGCTCGAAGGAGCACCGTCAATTACTGCCTTGGCGGTGGTCACCTCCCAGCCTTCCCTTGTGCCATCGCGGATGTTGGAAGGTATGGATTTGCGACTCATTAGTTTATCTTTTAACCGCATAACTTATGTACTAACGTCGTACCACTATGTCTTTTCAGGAGTGCTCTTTGATCATCTATATCAAGTGTTGCTTCCACACTTCTCCTTCCCGTCCGAACTCGCTTCTCCCTCTAGTGGTGCCGGTGAGTATACTTTCACTTCGATGTCTTTATTTCCCCCCCTTTTTTTAGCAATGGGATGATTTCTGACTTTTTCTCTTCCTTATTGTAGTGCTACAAATTGAAGGAGGGGACGCAAGACCTGCCACGCCACCGGCCCTTCCAGCTTCGCCATCTGTTGCAGTTGGTATAGTAAATTTCCTTTTTAACGACTCTTTAACATCTCTTGAACCATCGTTTAACTATGTTTTGTTTTGCAGCTATCGTTCCGGCTCCGGTCCCTCTTGAGTCTCGTGTCCTTTCACCGGCAGGCCCTTTCTTGAAACGTCCATCTTCAAAGGGTGCCGTGATGAGTTTGGGCATGCTGAGCGGGTATATCGAAGAGCTTAACACGGACGCACTCCCTTCTGCCGTAGATTTCGCTGTGGAAGTTAACCCAATGTTGGCGGCGCTCGTAAACTTTCACAACGAAGGCGTCGTCGAATCTTGGATTAACCACTGCAGAGAGATCGAGGCCTGCCTGCATCGGTTGGGGTCGACGCGTCCTTCTCCTGAAGTTTTGGCCGTAAGCACCCAACAGACAGCTTGGCTCGAGCAAAGCGCTTCTTATCTCTGCCATTTGGAGCAGGAAGCAGCTTTACAGTTGAAGGAACGTCAGGAATCTTCAAGCGCAACTGCTCGCCTGCGCGCTGAAGTTAGGACCAATGCTGCCGAGGTGAAAGCTGTCTTTGAAGGCCTTCTGGAGCGTATCTCTAATGGGCTAGCACTGAAGCGGAAGCTTGATGCCGCCGAGCGTGATGCCCGAGGCCGTGAAGCATCTCAGCAGGTCGTTGAGGAACAGCTTACATCCTTTATGCAGCAACGGGCTCGAGTAGAGGATGAATTGGCGGTGGTAGCCTATCAGGAAAAGGGATGGAAGGAAGTGTGCGAACAACTGATAAAGCTACTTACGACGCTTCCTTCTCAGTAACTCTCCTTGTATCGTTTGTACTTGTAAATAAAAAATGTATATGTATATTTTTTATTCTTTAGCACAATGTATCCTGTACTCAATCAAGTCTATGAATAAAAGATACACATTTTTTGTAACGTATTGTGTCATTTCTCCGCCCCGAATCTTCTGCCCATGTATAATTGAGTGCGTCTCAAACGCTTGATCAAACGTAAATCGGATGCTCTTTCTGTCATTTTCCTCTTTCTTTTATTGTTAGCAGGCTATTTTAATAATCGTGGTTGACGGATAATAGAACATGCATCTTGACTTTCTTAAGAATCAGCGATAGCTTAGGCCGTAGGTTCAGATCTGCTGCCTAAGACTTTTCAACTCTATGAGCCGTGAGGGTCTCGTAGAGATTTTTCTCCCTACGGATCGAGAGGATCTCGTAAGTGGTTTTTCTCCTTAGGAATCGTGAGGATTCCTAAGTGTGATTTTCTCTTATAAGTCGTAAGGATCCTATAAGAGAATTTTTCCCTCTTACGAGTCGAGAGGACTCGTAAGCGGTTGTTTCCCTTCTCGTCGAAATTCGACTTTGAAGAGTGAGACCCGTGAATAGTATACAAGAGACCGTCTTAGATCGACTTGTAGGGTCCCATTGTTCAGGAAGCAAGTTTTTTAATCCCTGCTGCCTGAGGCTTCATCTTGCAATTTGAGACGAATCGGGAATTTTCTCGCGGAGACGCTGGTTTCTCTGCGAGCCGACGCGAATCAGGAGGCTCTCGTCAAGGAGTGTTTGTATCCGTGAGTCGAGGAATTTGCTAGGGATTATTTGTTTCCCAAGCGCCAAGGATTATTTGTTTCCTTGGGGTTTGAAACGAGTCGAGAATTTCCCACGGAGGCACTGGTGGCTCTGCGAGTCGACGCGGATCAGGAGGCTCTCGTCAAGGAGTGTTTGTATCCGCGAGTCGAGGAATTTGATAGGGATTATTTGTTTCCCAAGGATTATTTATTTCCTTGGGGTTTGAAACGAGTCGAGAATTTCCCACGGAGGCACTGGTGGCTCTGCGAGTCGACGCGGATCAGGAGGCTCTCGTCAAGGAGTGTTTGTATCCGTGAGTCGAGGAATTTGTTAGGGATTATTTGTTTCCCAAGCGCCAAGGATTATTTGTTTCCTTGGGGTTTGAAACGAGTCGAGGATTTCCCACGGAGGCACTGGTGGCTCTGCGAGTCGACGCGGATCAGGAGGCTCTCGTCAAGGAGTGTTTGTATCCGTGAGTCGAGGAGTTTGCTAGGGATTATTTGTTTCCCAAGCGCCAAGGATTATTTGTTTCCTTAGGGTTTGAAACGAGTCGAGGATTTCCCACGGAGGCACTGGTGGCTCTGCGAGTCGACGCGGATCAGGAGGCTCTCGTCAAGGAGTGTTTGTATCCGTGAGTCGAGGAATTTGCTAGGGATTATTTGTTTCCCAAGCGCCAAGGATTATTTGTTTCCTTGGGGTTTGAAACGAGTCGAGAATTTCCCACGGAGGCACTGGTGGCTCTGCGAGTCGACGCGGATCAGGAGGCTCTCGTCAAGGAGTGTTTGTATCCGTGAGTCGAGGAATTTGCTAGGGATTATTTGTTTCCCAAGCGCCAAGGACTATTTGTTTCCTTGGGGTTTGAAATGAGTCGAGGATTTCCCACGGAGGCACTGGTGGCTCTGCGAGTCGACGCGGATCAGGAGGCTCTCGTCAAGGAGTGTTTGTATCCGTGAGTCGAGGAGTTTGCTAGGAATTATTTGTTTCCCAAGCGCCAAGGATTATTTGTTTCTTTGGGGTTTGAAACGAGTTGAGGATTTCCCACGGAGGCACTGGTGGCTCTGCGAGTCGACGCGGATCAGGAGGCTCTCGTCAAGGAGTGTTTGTATCCGTGAGTCGAGGAGTTTGCTGAAGACACTGGTTTCTTCGGAGTTGGGATGAACCGTCGAGGTTTGGCTTTGTCTTCTAACGGAGTCTGTTGGGAAAGTATGGTTCCCTCTTTGTTTACGCCCATGGATTGTATACAGGGATCGATGTGATCTTAACTGTAGGGCCAAAGTTTTATCGTCATCATTTTTTTTATTTCCGCGATGCTCTATCATTTCAGCTTTTATATCGCGAAGGTCGCGATTGCCCAATCATTTCGGCTATTTTTCGCGGTGCCCAATCATTTCGGCTATTTATTTTATCTTTACTCGCTGCTTTTTATTACGAGTTGCCCAATCATTTCGGCTATTTTGCATGCATACATTTTTGCTTGCTGCTTTTTATTGCAAGTTGCCCCATCATTTCGGCTATTCCGTATGCAAGTGTGGCCTACTGGCTTTCCGCCGTAAACCTGACATTAAACATCGATTTCGGCATCAGCACCGCTACAACTGGGATATTGCCAGGAGCGAATCATCATCTGCCTCTGTCGATGTCGAACAAGGGTGGCTTAGCGACCAGGGTTAGGGTCCTGTCGACTAAGGCTTTTGACTTCATGAGCCGTAAGGGTTTCACGAAGTTATTTCTCCCTACAAGTCGTGAGGATCTTGTAGGTGTATTTTCTCCTTAGGACTCGTGAGGATTCCTAAGTGTTCGTTTCCTCTGTAAGTCGTAAGGATCCTACAGGAGGGTTTTCTCCTCATAAATCGAGAGGATTTACAAAGGTTGTTTACCATGCGAACATATCCCCAGTCATGGATGAGATTTAGTTAGGGAAATGTTTATTCGCGCCCGTGGATTGTATACAAGGGTCAGCATTGAGCCACTTGTAGGGCAATATCGGAAGTTGTAGGGGTTGCTTAAGCACAGGTTTAGGTCTCTGTAACTTAAGACTTTCAACTCTTATGAGTCGTGAGGGTCCCATAAGATAGTTCTCCTTACGAGTCGTGAGGATCTCGCAAATGTATTTTCTCCTTAGGAATCGTGGGGATCCTTAAGTGTGTTGCTCCCTTGTGAGTCGTAAGGATCTCACGCGGGTGGTTTCTCCTTACAAGGTCGAGAGGACCCCATAAGTGTTTCTTAACGAGGTTGCGCCCTTTCGGGTTTTCACAAACACTCGCCGGTAGCCCTGCTGTTTTTACTCACGGAGCCCTTTCGGGTTTTCATCCGTGCCCATTTTGCTTATGGACATACCGTTTTTTTAATTCTTTTAATTCTTTTTTTTTTACGAGGTCACGCCCTTTCGGGTTTTCACGAACACTCGCCGATAGCCCTGATGTTTTTACTCACGGAGCCCTTTCGGGTTTTCATCCGTGCCCATTTTGCTTATGGACATACCGTTATATATATATATATTTATATATATATTTATTTTTCATCTCGTCAGCCTGAAGATGCTACGGTAGTAGTTTAAGGACGTTTCGGTCCGTTATTAGTTTAAGAACATTTCGGTCCGACATTGAGAGGCTAGCTACTGCTTATAAAACTTGAGCTTAGGAAGATAGCGAGCGGGCATGGTCGTCGTCACCTATCATTGTCCTAGGCTGTGGCTCATTAAGCGTAGTATCTTTTTAGGAAGCGACCGTTTATTGACCTGAAAGGCCTTTCACCGTGCATGTCCATGAGTAGATAGGCCCCATCCTGGTAGACCTTATCTATGATGTACGGGCCTTCATAGTTTGGCTCGAATTTTCCTCGCTTGGCGCGATTGGGGATCATAGGCCTTTTGACCACTAGCACGAGTTCGCCTTGGCGAAATGTCCCCGGTCGGGTCAGTCTTTCATATGAGTGCGTCATCTTTGCTTTATAGGCCTCCAAATTTTGTTGCGCTATGAGCCGGGTTTCATCAAGGGCGTCAAGCTCCTCAAGCCGAAGGTGAGCATTTTCTTCGTCCGTCAGCTCGTAGTGGACTGCCACCCGTAGAGAGGGTAACTCTATCTCGAGGGGGAGTACTGCTTCCGTCCCAAATACCAACACGTACGGCGTTGTGCTTGTGGCCGTCTTGAACGTAGTTCGATATGCCCAGAGAGCTTCTTGCAGCCTCTCATGCCAGTCTCTCTTATTTCGGGACACCGTCTTTTTCATGATTTTCGTCAGGGTCTTGTTGAAGGCTTCAGCTAGACCATTAGCTCGCGGATTATAAACCGAGGAATATCTCCAGTCTATATTATGCTGTTGCGCAAAGCGACTGATCTTGTGGCTTCTGTAGGCTGGCCCGTTATCGGAGATGATCCGTCGCGGAGTTCCAAACCGATATATGACGTGCGTCTTGAAGAAGTGGAGGATATTTTCCGTCTTCACTTCTCTTAACGGTACTGCTTCTGCCCATTTAGAGAAGTAGTCAGTCGTCGCTAGGATGAAACGATGTCCTCTAGACGATGCTGGTTCGATGGGGCCGACTATATCAGTCCCCCACATTTCGAATGGCCAGCTAGCCACCGTTGGATGTAGTGGATTTGGATGTTGATGGATGAAGTCCCCATGAATTTGACATGAGTGGCATTGCTTCGCATATTCGAGGTAGTCTTAAATCATCGTGGGCCAGTAGCAGCCCATCAGTTTGATCTTCAACTTCATCTTTGGGCCCGCTTGGTGAGAACCGCAGAGTCCGTCATGAACCTCTTGGACGACCCTTTCCGCTTCGTCCGGTCCTAAGCATCTCAGCCATAGAGAACCGAATGACCTCTTATATAGAGTATCATTGACGAAGGCGAAAGACAGAGCTTATTTCATAAGCTGATGTCTTGCGGATGCATCTTCGGGCATTTGGTGGGACTTGAAGTAGTCTATAAAGACTTCCCTCCAATCCTCAACCTTCTCATGGTCTTTTATTTGCAGGGTCATTTGCTCAGTCGCTCCCTTCTCTTCGGACGATTCCGGAGATATTTCTGCTGTGGCAAGCACTTGACGGCTTTGTACCATGATTCTAACGTCATCGAGATTCTCGTCAGCCAGTTCTTTAGCAAGTTTGGCCAATGCATCTGCTTTGCAGTTTTCCTCGCGCGGTATGTTCTCCAAAGTATAAGAGGGAATTTGGGTAAACAATTGTTGCACCTTTTCGCCGTACCTCACCAACTCCGGTTTGCACGTTTGGTAGTCGCCGTTTACTTGACTAACGACCAGCTGGGAGTCTCCGTATATGAGGAGGTTTTCAATTCCCATGTCGATGGCAATCTCGAGGCCTGCTATCAGAGCTTCGTATTCGGCTTCATTGTTTGTCCTCGGCTCTGTTAGGGAGAAAGCAAAGCGCATTATCCCTCCTTGTGGAGTTACAAAGATGAGCCCTACGCCCGATTTGATTATAGGGGTGCTTTGTTTGCGCTTCTTCATGGAAGATGCACCATCGAAATAAAGCTCCCATCGAGTATCATCACCGTCGACCGCATCAAACGCATGTTCGTCTGGAAGATCGCAGTTTAAAGGGGAGTCGGCCGGTATCGGGTGCTCAGCGAGGAAATCGGCGATGGCCTGGCCTTTCACTGCCTTGAGAGGTTGATACGTTATCGAGAACTCCATCAAGAGCAGGGCCCATTTAGCGAGTCGACCTGTCAATATGGCCTTTGACATTAGATATTTGAGAGGGTCTATCTTCGAAATGAGACGGACCTCATGTGCCAACGCATAGTGCCTGAGCTTTGTTATCGCGAAGATCAACGCTAGGCAGTGTTTTTCAATGGGGGAGTAGTTGCTTTCTGCCCCCAGTAAAACTCGACTTAAGTAGTAGAGTGCTCTTTCTTTCCCCTGGTCATTCTCTTGTGCCCATAATGCGCCTAAAGAACCTTCAAGGGCGGTCGTGTAAAGAATGAGAGGCTTTCCCTTAACTGGAGCAGCCAACACTGGAGGGTTTTGCAGGTACTTCTTGATCTCGTCCAGTGCGCCTTGGCATTTGTGATCCCAAACGAATGGGGTTCCCTTCTTCATTAGGTGACTGTAGGGACGGCACTTTCCTGAAAGATTGGCTATAAACCGCCGTATGTATGCGAGCTTCCCTTGGAGAGATCGCAGCTGCTTAAGAGTTCTTGGCGGAGGCATTTCCATAACCGCCTTGATCTTGGACGAATCTATTTCGATGCCTCGGTGTCGAACGATGAATCCCAGGAATTTACCCGAGGAAACCCCGAATGCACACTTGAGCGGGTTCATCTTCAAGTTGTATTGCCGAAGGCGTTGGAATACGGTTTTCAGATGCTCAAGATGTTCCTCATATGATTTGCTTTTAACAACGAGGTCGTCGATATAGCATTCGACGATTTCGTGTATAAGGTCATCGAAGATCTTCGTCATGGCCCTTTGGTAGGTGGCACCGGCGTTCTTTAAACCGAAGGGTATCACCTTGTAACAGAATATCCCCAAAGGAGTCCGGAAAGCCGTATGTTTCTGGTCTTCAGGATGCATTTTTATTTGATTATACCCTGATGATCCGTCCATGAAGGAGAAAATCTCATGCGTGGACGTATTGTCTATCATCAGTTCGGTGACTGGTACTGGGAAATCATCTTTCGGGCAGGCTTTGTTGAGATCCCGAAAGTCCACGCATATGCGCACCGTCCCATTTTTCTTCATCACTGGGACGATATTAGCAATCCATTCAGGGTATTGAACCTCCTGGATAAAGCCAGAGTCGATCAGCTTCTTGACCTCGGCGTTGATACTCATCTCGAGCTCGAGCCGCATTCTCCTCGGCGCCTGTTTGACTGGCTTGATGTCCGGGGATATCGCCAATTTGTGTACAGCAATTTCTGGATCTAGTCCCGGCATTTCGGAATAGTTCCACGCGAAGCAATCTCTATGCTGCAGAAGCACATCCTTTAACGCAGGTACCCTTTCTTCAGATAGTAACTCGCTGATGAATGTCGGTCGTGGATCGTTTGCTGTCCCCAACTCAATCTTCTTGAGGTTATTTGCAGTGGTATGGATTCCATCTTCCAGCTCTTTTGGCGCTGGTGGGAATTATGAGATTATCTCGTCGCTGCTGTTTTCGAAGCACCAAGGGAGCTCATCTATGTCCTCGGGCTCTTCTTTTAATATTGTAATCATGTGACAGGTGTAAATTCGCTTCCAATCCCAATGTGGAACCGGTTCTTCTTTCGTGGCCTTGGGCTCGTGCTTCTGTGGCGGCGTTACCTTCCAGTTTTCAGACAGAGCGAACTGGCCGAGCTGGTATTGATCTTCGACCCAATTCTTAAAGGTGAAGCAGTCTTCGAGCGGGTGCCCTATTACTCGATGGTAAGAGCAATAGTTTGGGCCAGAGACTTCGCTTGCTTGTTCGGGGTGCTTGGACTCCGGCAGTGTGAGCATCTGATGTTTTAGCGCAAGCTCAAGTATCCTCTTCGTCTTATCCCGAGGAAAAGAGTATGCCCGACTCATTTTCTTCATGAGGGATAGATCAATAACGCTCGGCTCCCGTTTGCGTGGCTTCTTAGCCATGCTTTGTTGTTGTTGAGCGTCCTTTTGGCTTTTCGACTTATTTCTGCTTTTGCGCCGAGCCTTCTTTATAACAGTTTGACAAGGAGCGGCATTTTCATTCTTTACGGCCTGTTGGAGAAGGCGTTGCGTCTTGGCTTTCTCATAGATGACCGTCTCACGGTTGTGATCATCTCTGACTTTTTGACCAGCTTTCTTTATAAGTTTGTCCATTTGTTCCTCGAACGACGGATTGGACTCTTTTGCATTTGGAACTTTTACTGTCTCAGGATTAGCGTCCTCCCATTGAGCATCTGCTTCTTCATTGAAGTCGTACACGATGTAGCAGCCGTGTAGTAACTCTCGTTTTTTTGACTGGATGTATCCAAGCCCTTTTGTTTCCATTCTCCCATTAGGTAGCTTGCGTTGAGTTCCAGGAATGTTCCGGATTTTGTCGTAGAACTTGGCTTTTCGAACGGTCTGCTTGAAGGATATCCCTTGGCGTTTCAGTAGCTTTTTCAAACCCTCCGTATAATATCTTGGTAGACGGGTAGGCTGAAGCCTGTCGAGCGTAGAATCTGCGCCATGCCAGATTTCTTTTTCTAACTTGGTTTCTTCAGAGCGGTAAAACAGAATTGCTTTCTCGCTCTCTCGCCTGGGAGGGATATAGAATGTCCGCAACTCTTCTACACTGTAGATATTAAGTGCATCCAGTTCTTTATGGTATTTAAATGGCACTATGGCGACTTGTAGACTTTGCTCTTCGTCAACGGACGTTCGTATTGAAGGTCGAGCAGAGAATACAGCATGGACTTCATCTTCCGAATCGCTACCAAAGATCAATGCAGGAGCCGATGGTTCCGGCTTGGTGTATTGGGGAGGACCCGAATAAACTCTCTCCTCTTCCTCCTCGGTATCACTGCCGAAGACAGGGATGGTGGCATTAGCTTTATTCTTCGGCTTGTGACACTTCTCCGTATCTTCGAAATCCGGTAAGAAGTATTTGGCGTCTTCATATTTGCGGACCTCGTTCACAGAGAACGGGTTCAGTTCTCCCGTCACGGTATACTCGAAACCATCCTTAAAATATTTCATACACTGATGTTGTGTAGAAGGGATGATGTTGTACTCGTGTAACCATGGTCGGCCGAGCAAAGCGTTGTAGCATGTCTTGGCGTCTATGACGTGGAACTCGTGGACTGAAACGTCCCTAAACTAATGTTGGACCGAAACGTCCCTAAACTAATAATGGACCGAAACGTCCTTAAACTGGAACATGGACCACCACGTCCCTAAACTGGAATATGGACCACGTGTCAGCAGCGCAACAGCGCAGCGCACTAGCGCAGCGCACTGCACTGTTGCGCTTGCGCTCACCAGAGCATGACACGTGTCTTCACCACAAGCGCTTGCGCTCAGTGAGTGGCGCAAAGCGCCTAACAAATGCAATGCAGGGCTAAGCCCAATTAAAAGACCAAACAGGTCTAATTAAATTGATGCTCTGCATCATTTATAAATGGGCAAAGCCCAAACAAAAATAATAAAATGCTATGCAGATGCCTTGCAGAGCCCAAAATAAATTGATGCTCTGCATCTTTTATGGGCAGAGCCCAAACAAGAAAATAGAAGTAATGCAATGCCTTATTTAAGTGTGGGCAAAGCCCTAACACAGGTCTAATGGACTAAAAATAAATAAAATGTTGAACATTTTCAACTGGACTTAGCCCAATTCTGGCCGTAAGTCCTCAAATTAAATTGAACTGAGCACAAATGTTCTCTCAAATCAATTTATATCCGGTTCGAGGGTACATCTCCGAACTCCTTTGACATCCATCATTGTAATTCTTCAACGACGTCAAAGAGGTGACGGGTCCCAACGACCACACATCAATACGGATTACGGGGTCCTTAAACTCGTGGACCGAAACGTCCCTAAACTAATGTTGGACCGAAACGTCCCTAAACTAATATCGGACCACCACGTCCCTAAACTGGAATATGGACCACCATGTCCCTAAACTGGAATATGGACCACCACGTCCCTAAACTGGAGCACGGACCGCAACGTCCCTAAACTACCTATGGACCACTACGTCCCTAAACTGGAACAATAGAGCCTCCAAATGCTCTTTTGCCGGATCTAAATTATCCCGTTTAAGTTGATCTTAGCCCCCAAACACGGCTAACGTATTCTTAAACATTCAAACGGACTATAAAACTCCAATCAACTTTGGTTCAAGGGTACATCTCCGAACTCCTCTGACACATGTCGTTGTAATCTTTCAACGTCGTCAGAGAGGTGACGGGTCCCGACGGCCATATATTAAATGGACCACTACGTCCTTAAACTGGAAATGGATCTAGACGATCCCGTTAAGTTGATCTTAGTCTCAAAACAGACTAACGTATCCTTAACGAACGTTTAAGTTGATCTTAGTCTCAAATGCGGCTAACGTATCCTTAAACTAAAAACACCAAACCCAAATCTAAGTAAATACGGATTTGGATTAGTCCACATCCTACGGACGACGGCATTATTCAGTCTCCGTATACAATCCACGGGCAACCACAAACAAAACAAACACACGCGATACGAAGTGAAATTCTGGAGAAGGAGAAAGTGGCTACCGCGATGCGGTAGCGTAATTAACTGCAGGGGCTTGCGTCTGCAGGGAAGAGCGTCCCCACAATCAAAAACCCCTCTAGCGAGGGGGAATCTGACGAAGTCTGCTACATCGGCCGCATCCGTCTAAACCTCCGATACACTGCGCCATAAATCAACTTGGCATCTTCGGAGAGGTAGACGGATAAAACCATATAGCATCTGCCCCGAATCTCAGGCAAGATGTCCATGTCTGTGCGCCGTCTTTCGGAGGGGAACAGATTCTGGCACGCCCGGTGGGACCTTTTCCTCTTTCCACTCCACGCTTCGTGTGTCGTCTTCGCGAACCAGTCGCGGTTTGTTAATGGTTGCCTTCGGATTTCAAGTTACTAAGATTTGGTCTTTTTCCTGGCGCAGAACTCAAGATTCAATGGCCTCTAATTGCACCAACTGCTTGAAGTGCCACTGCAACGGATGCTCCACCTCACTGGGAGGTGTAGCATATGGGCCCCAAGCGGCTTCCTTCCTCACTCTGCCAGTAGACCAGGTGACCCAAGCCACCACTGGCCTGTTCTTCGGGACCATGATCCTACCTACAAACTTCTCTGAGCCAATACCTGCACCGGAAGTGAACAAGAAGTCGGTCTTCGACCGGCTTACTGCTACGACGGCCCCTGTCAACGGGTCTCCCACTACCAAACCGACAGCCTCTGTTTTCACCAGGATAAATCAGAACTCTAAATTGGCTGTCTCAAGGAAAGCAATAACTGCTGCTCCAGAAGTCGTCAAGGCGGCTTCCCCTGTCAAAGAGTCAGTCTTTTCAAGACTGACGATTCCTGCTCCTGCCCCTGCTCAAGGATCCGTCTTCGGCAGGTTGAATACCACCCCTCAGAAGACAACCTCAGTCTTTAAGAGGTTAACACCGGCGGCGCCTCATTCAGACAGGGGGCAAAAAGAAACTATCTCAATCTCTGAGCCAATCCCAACGGCTCGCCGTGCTCGACGTCGCCATTGGCAACGAGTGAGGAAGGCAGGAGGCAACTCTCCCTCAGGGCTGACTCCACCGGCTCCAGTGGTGGAAGTCAACGCTGATGTCCCAACCGGGAACAGCTTTGAACTGCTGAGGAGGGTACGGAAGAACTCTCCAACCGCTATACTGAAGAGATCTCCTCCACCTGCGGAGAGAGTTTCAGAAACGAAACGAGAACAGCCCCCTCAACGGCTGTCCTCAAGAATTTATAAAGTTTGGCGAAGGGTTCAAGACTCCGTGATTGACCCAGGTCACTCTCATCACCAGAAAAAGGCGAAGGTGGAAAAAGACAAGGACTGCCCTATTAAACAGCAGGGGACAGCAGCTGCAAGGCTGCCCCCTTCACCGGTTCCTTCAACCTCAACGGCCCACAAAAGAAGGAGGCCAGAGAAAACTCCCGCGTCAGCGGCAAAAGTTAAAAATGGTGAACCTAAACGCCCCAAGTCAGGGGGCATAACAGTTCATACGGTTTATATGGCATCGGGAAAAGAAGATAGCCGCATATCAACAGGTCATAGACCGCACACGAGGTCAGTGACCAAGGCTCAGGAGCAGCAGCAGAAGCTCCAAGAGATGATGAACGCTATGGCCGCACTTACAGGGCCAAAAGAAACCCCTGAAACATCCTCGGACGAGCGTCAAGAACAAGAAACGGACGCAGAATTCCTTCGTCGCGTACTGGAGAAGAAGGATAAAGAAGCTGCGGAGCAGGCAGCCAACATAAAGAAAATGGCCCTCCTGTTCCAGGATATGGTGGGTATGATGATTCAACAAGATCCACCTGCTGAAAATCCCCCGATCATCCTTGAAGACGATAGGGGAGAGACGTCGAATCCTCCACCAGCTCTGTCCACAGCTAAAGAGGATACAATCTCCAAAGCTGATTTGGATGAGTACATCGCCCAACAAATACGGGTTCATCATGCAACCGAAACAGCCGGCCAGGTCGTGAAAACGGGGAGGCCATATCCGAGTTGGTACGATCAAATCAAGTACCCGCCAGGTTATACGATTCCCAAGTTCCATGTCTACAAGGGGACGGGCAATCCTCATCAGCATGTTGCCCAGTTCAGGGCACTCTGAGGCAACACCGGCGGTGACGACAAGCTGTTGCTTCGCCAGTTTGTTGGAAGCTTATCAGATACGGCGTTTGAATGGTACTCTGAGCTCCCGAACGACTCTATTAAAACCTTCGCGGAGATGGAGCTGTTGTTTACTCAGCGTTTTGCAAGCGCCAGTGAACGTACCCCGATGACAACACTGATTAACGCCAGGGTAAAACCCGGCGAGACATGGGTTCAGTACGCTATACGATGGCGGAACTTATGGTCAAAGTGTGAGCAGCGCATTGAAGATGCTCCCGTGGTAGGTATGTTTGTGGGAACCCTCGATCCACAAGCAACCATCTCGCAGTTTATGATGTTTTTCAAGCCGACTACCTTCCAGGCCTTGATTGACAAACTAGCGCAAATGGATCAAATGGGCCATAAACCCCCTCTTCCAAGGCCAGACACCCGAAATGACAAAGGGAAGGGAAAAGCGATCGTCGTCGCTAATGCTCAACAGCAACTGAGCGACTCGGAGCCGGTTGCTCGTCAAAATAATACGCGACCGTACGTGCCCCTTGAGGATAGGATGGGACGTCCTTATTCCTTTTCCCGCGATAAAACGAGGAGGTTATTCGAGCTGGCGTTGCGCAACAGACTCATAAATTTGCCGGATCCAAAACGTCCGTTGCAACCAAGTGACGTCAACGAGCCCAACTACTGTCCTTATCATCGAGTACTAGGCCATCCGATCGAAGATTGCTACGTTTTCAAAAATTGGCTTGAAAACCAGTACCGACAAGGCAAGTTCGCGTTATCTGACAAATGGAAGGTGAATCCCCCGCAGCCCCACACCTCTAAGGGGACGAATACGCCGGAGGCAACATGCTCCGTCATTGAAGAAGCTCCTTGGGAGGTTGTATTATCAGCCAAGACAAAGAGGATGCTAAACGATCTTCAGACATGTCCAGCGATCAAGTGGAAGAATCCGTTGGAACCGCAGGTCATTGAAGGGATGTTGAAGCCACGTCCAACTCCAAAGACCGATGGTGGCGGTTCAAGCACTTGCAGCCAGCCGTCAAAATCTTCGAAAAAGAAGAAGAAGAAATCTAAGAAGCCCGTGAAGCCTGGCGGCAAACGCACGGACTTACAAAAGCAAATTGACGTGTTGGAAGAATACAACCAAAAGGCGCGGACTCCCATTACATTCCAAGAGTTCCTCAATCATGTCTTTCAAGAAGAAGATGAAGGAGAAAGTTCATCGGATGAATCCGAGGAATATGTGGCGAGCTGTCATATGATTTCCCATTCGATCACGAACGATGAGGAGACTCTTTGCACTGAAAAGCTGGGGGTAGATTCTGAACCAAAAGTTCTGGGGCCACCAGATGAAGTAATCGACGCATTCCTTAATGAAGCTCGGTTGAAAAGTAAAGCTGATCGGGAGCGCGAGGCGGCTATATTTGAAAGGGCCAAGCGCCAGCGACTTGATGAAGGAGCTGAGACGATCCCGTTGGAGCTAAACACCTCCGCTACCGACAAAAGCCAATTCAAGATGAGGAAAATTTTTGCTAAGGCCATATCAATGGGTATGAAGCTACCATCCTCTGAAGGAAACATCACTGGTGAAATGGAAACGCACCCCTCCTATTGCTTGTATCATCGGAAGATTTTGCACCCCACTGAAGAGTGCAAAGCTTTCGATAGACGGTGGCAAGGGTATGTTGCTCATCGACAACACTTTAAGCAAGAGAAACGCAAAATTCATCGGGAGCAAAGAAATACGACCGAAGGGCTTAAAAGAACTGCTGGCGATTGTTGCATGATTAACACCGGTAAACCACAAGTGCCTACATTTGGGAGTGATTCTGATGAAGAGCTAGAACTTGCCCCCTCTTTAAAGAGTACGATTCGAGAAAAGAAGAAGAACCGAAGGTTTGCGAAAATATCCGGCTACGTAATCGCACGCTACCCGAAAAGAACCTCGGACCCTCGAACAGGAAAGATAAAGGGAAAGAAAAGGCCTCTGAAGATATCGTCTTAGATGACCAAGTGGTGGAAGAGCTAGCTGCCAAAGACCCACCAAAAAAGAATAAGGTGGATTACAACGTCTTAGCACATCTGAGGAAGCTGCCCTCACAGCTCAGCATTCTTGACGCCTTTTTGCTATCAAAAGAGGCGAGAGATTCGTTGATTAAGGCGCTCCAAGATCCGGAACAATTCCAAGCATGCTTGGCCGAGGAAAAGATGAAGGATGAATTGGAGAAAGTGCACACGGCCGATGTCACTTTTGGCGATGAAGACCTTCTACTTGGGACGTGCGAACATAATCGCCCTCTCTATGTCTCGGGATACTGCCATGATATAAAGATAGGCAAAATCCTGATCGATAACGGGTCGTCTGTTAACCTACTCAACGTGCGGGTGTTGAAGGAAATCTGCATGAGCGTCCAGCACCTTGCTCGGGACAAGATCACCATCTCCGGGTTCGACTCCCAATCGTCAAAAACTCTTGAATCTGTGATACTGACACTACGCTTCGGGCTGCTCGTCACAGACATTAAATTTCACGTCATAGATGCCAAGACATGCTACAACGCTCTGCTCGGCCGACCATGGTTACACGAGTACAACATCATCCCTTCTACACAGCATCAGTGTATGAAATATTTTAGGGATGGTTTCGAGTATACCGTGACGGGAGAACTGAACCCTTTCTCTGTGAACGAGGTCCGCAAATATGAAGACGCCAAATACTTCTTACCGGATTTCGAAGACACAGAGAAGTGTCATAAGCCGGAGAACAAAGCTAACGCCACCATCCCTGTCTTCGGCAGTGATACTGAGGAGGAAGAGGAGATAGTTTATTCGGATCCGCTCCAACACAACAAGCCGGGACCATCGGCTCCTATATTGATCTTTGGCAGCGACTCGGAAGATGAAGTCCATGCCGTATTCTCTGCTCGACCATTAATACAAATGTCCGCTGACGAAGAGCAAAGTCTACAAGTCGCCATGGTGCCGCCTGAACATCATAAAGAGCTGGATGCACTTAATATCTACAGTGTAGAAGAGCTGCAAACGTTCTATATCCCTCCCAGGCAAGAAAGCGAGAAAGCAATTCTATTCTACCGCTCTGAAGAAAACAAAGTGGAGAAAGAAATCTGGCACGGGGCGGATCCTACGTTGGACAGGCTTCAACCCATCCGTCTACCCAGATATTATACAGAAGGCTTGAAGAGGCTGTTGAAGCGCCAAGGGATACCCTTCAAACAGACCGTTAGAAAGGACAAATTCTATGACAGGGTCTGGAACGTCCCTGGAACTCAGCACAAGCTGCCTAATGGGAGAATGGAGACAATCGGGCTCGGATACATTCGCTCCAAGAAACAAGAGCTGCTCCGCGACTGTTACGTCGTGCACAACTTCAATGAAGAAGCGGGTGCTCAATGGGAGAACGCCAATCCTGAACCAGTAAAAGTTCCAGATGCAAAAGTTCCCGGTCCGTCGTTTGAAGAACAAATGGACAGGCTTATAAGGGAAGCTGGTCAAAAAGTCCGAGATGATCACAACCACGAGATGGCCATCTACGAGAATGCCAAGACGCAACGCCTTCTCCAACAGGCCGTAAAGGATGAAAATGCCGCTCCTTGTCAACCTGTTATAAAGAAGGCTCAGCGCAAAAGCAGAAATAAGTCGAAAGGCCAAAAAGGCGCTCAACAGCAACAAAGCAGGGCTAAGAAGCCACGCAAACGGGAGGCGAGCGTTATTGATCTATCCCTCATGAAGAAAATGAGTCGAGCATACTCTTTTCCTCGGGATAAGACGAGGAGGATATTTGAGCTTGCTCTAAAACATCAGATGCTCACACTGCCGGAGTCCAAGAACCCCGAACAAGCAAGCGAAGTCTCTGACCCAAACTATTGCTCTTACCATCGAGTAATAGGGCACCCGCTCGAAGACTGCTTCATCTTTAAGAATTGGGTCGAAGATCAGTACCAGCTCGGCAAGTTCGCTCTGTCTGACAACTGGAAGGTAACGCCGCCACAGAAGCATGAGCCCAAGGCCACGAAGGAAGAGCCAGTTCCGCATTGGGATTGGAAGCGAATTCGTACTTGTCACGTGATAACGATATCAAAAGAAAAGCCCGAGAACATGGATGACCTTCCCTGGTGCTTCAAAAACAACAACGATGAGGTAATCTCAGATTTCCCACCAGCGCCGAAAGAACTGGAAGATGGAATCCATACCACTGCAGATAACCTTAATAAAATTGAGTTGGGATCAGCAGACGATCCGCGACCGACATTCATCAACGAGCTACTATCTGAAGAAAGGGTAGCTGCGTTAAAGGATGTGCTTCTGCAGCATAGAGATTGCTTCGCGTGGAACTATTCTGAAATGCCGGGACTAGATCCAGAAATTGCTGTACACAAATTGGCGATATCCCCGAACATCAAGCCAGTCAAACAAGCGCCGAGAAGAATGCGACTCGAGCTTGAGATGAGCATCAATGCCGAGGTCAAGAAGCTGATCGACTCTGGCTTCATCCAGGAGGTTCAATACCCTGAATGGATCGCCAACATCGTCCTGGTGATGAAGAAAAACGGGACAGTGCGTATATGCGTAGACTTCCGCGATCTTAATAAAGCTTGCCCGAAGGATGATTTTCCAGTGCCAGTCACCGAACTGATGATAGACAATACGTCCACTCATGAGGTTTTCTCCTTCATGGACGGCTCATCAGGGTATAATCAAATAAAGATGCATCCCGAAGACCAGAAGCACACCGCCTTCAGGACTCCTTTGGGTATATTATGCTACAAGGTGATGCCCTTCGGTTTAAAGAACGCCGGTGCCACCTATCAGAGGGCTATGACGAAGATCTTCGATGACCTTATACACGAAATCGTTGAATGCTATATTGACGACCTCGTTATTAAAAGCAAATCATATGAGGAACATCTCGAGCATCTGAAGACCGTATTTCAACGCCTTCGACAATACAACTTGAAGATGGACCCGCTTAAGTGTGCATTCGGAGTTTCCTCGGGCAAATTCCTGGGATTCATTGTTCGACATCGAGGTATTGAAATAGATCCGTCCAAGATCAAGGCGATCATGGAAATGCCTCCGCCGAGGACTCTTAAACAGTTGCGGTCTCTCCAAGGGAAACTCGCATACATACGGCGATTTATAGCCAATCTTTCAGGCAAGTGTCGTCCTTACAGCCACCTGATGAAGAAGGGAACCCCGTTCGTCTGGGATCAAAAGTGCCAAAGCGCACTAGACGAGATCAAACAGTACCTGCAAAACCCTCCAGTGTTGGCTGCTCCGGTTAAGGGAAAGCCTCTCATTCTTTATACAGCCGCCCTCGAAGGTTCTTTAGGCGCATTATGGGCACAAGAGAACGATCAAGGGAAAGAAAGAGCACTCTACTACTTAAGTCGAGTTCTACTGGGGGCAGAAAGCAACTACTCCCCCATCGAAAAACACTGCCTGGCGTTGATCTTCGCGATAACAAAGCTCAGGCACTACGCGTTGGCGCATGAGGTCCGTCTCATTTCAAAGATGGACCCCCTTAAATACTTGATGTCAAAGGCTATATTGACGGGACGACTCGCTAAATGGGCCCTACTCTTGATGGAGTTCTCGATCACGTACCAACCTCTCAAGGCAGTAAAAGGCCAGGCCATCGCCGACTTCTTCGCTGAGCATCCCATACCCGCCGATTCTCCTCTAAACTGCGATCTTCTAGACGAACATGCGTTTGATACGGTCAACGGTGATGGTACTCGATGGGAGCTTTATTTCGATGGCGCATCTTCCATGAAGAAGCGCAAACAAAGCACCCCTATAATTAAAACGGGCGTAGGGCTCATCTTTGTAACTCCACAAGGAGAGATAATGCGCTTTGCTTTCTCCCTAACAGAGCCGAGGACAAACAATGAAGCCGAATACGAAGCTCTGATAGCAGGTCTTGAGATCGCCATTGACATGGGAATTGAAAACCTCCTCATATACGGGGATTCTCAACTGGTCGTTAGTCAAGTAAACGGCGACTACCAAACATGCAAACCAGAACTGGTGAAGTACGGCGAAAAAGTGCAACAATTATTGACTCAAATTCTCTCCTATACTTTGGAAAACATACCGCGCGCGGAAAACAGCAAAGCAGACGCATTGGCCAAACTTGCTAAAGAACTGGCTGACGAGAACCTCGATGACGTTAGAATCGTGGTGCAAAACCGTCGGGTGCTTGCCCCAGCAGAAATATCTCCGGAATCATCCGAAGAAAAAGGAGCGAGCGAGCAGACGACCCTGCAAGTAAAAGACTGGGAAAATACCGAGGATTGGAGAGAAGTCTTCGTAGATTACTTCAAGTCCCGCCGATTTCCTGAAGAAGCCTCCACAAGACATCAGCTCATGAAACAAGCTCTATCTTTCGCCTTCGTCAATGATACTCTATACAAGAGGTCATTTGATTCTCTGTGGCTGAGATGCCTAGGACCTAACGAAGCGAGAAGGGTCGTCCAGGAAGTTCATGACGGACTCTGCGGTTCTCACCAAGCAGGCCCAAAGATGAAGTTGAAGATCAAACACATGGGCTACTACTGGCCCACGATGATTCAGGATTGCCTCAAATATGCGAAGCAATGCCACTCTTGCCAAATTCATGGGGACTTCATCCACCAGCATCCAAATCCGCTACATCCAACAGTGGCTAGCTGGCCATTCGAAATGTGGAGGACTGATATAGTCGGCCCCATCGAACCAGCATCGTCTAGAGGACATCGTTTCATCCTAGCGACGACCGATTACTTCTCTAAGTGGGCAGAAGCGGTACCGCTGAGAGAAGTAAAGACGGAGAATATTCTCCATTTCTTCAAGACGCATGTCATATATCGGTTTGGAACGCCGAGACGGATCATCTCCGATAACGGGCCAGCCTACAGAAGCCACAAGATCAGTCGCTTCGCGCAGCAACACAATATAGATTGGAGATATTCCTCGGTTTATAATCCGCGAGCTAACGGTCTAGCTGAGGCCTTCAACAAGACCTTGACGAAGATCATGAAGAAAATAGTGTCGCGAAATAAAAAAGACTGGCACGAAAGACTGCAAGAGGCTCTCTGGGCATATCGAACTACGTTTAAAACGGCCACAAACGCAACACCATATGCGTTAGTATTCGGGACAGAAGCAGTACCCCCCCTCGAGATAGAGTTACCCTCTCTACGAGTGGCAGTCCATTATGAGCTGACGGACGAAGAAAATGCTCACCTTCGGCTTAAGGAGCTTGACGCCCTTGAAGAAACACGGCTCATAGCGCAACAAAATCTGGAGGCCTATAAAGCAAAGATGACGCGCTCATATGAAAGATTGACCCGACCGAGGACATTTCGCCAAGGCGAACTCGTGCTAGTGGTCAAAAGGCCTATGATCCCCAATCGCGCCAAGCGGGGAAAATTCGAGCCAAACTATGAAGGTCCGTACGTCATAGATAAGGTCTACCAGGGCGGGACCTATCTACTCATAGATATGCACGGTGAAAGGCCTTTCAGGCCAATAAACGGTCGCTTCCTAAAGAGATACTACGCTTAATGAGCCACAGCCTAGGTCAATGATAGATGACGACGACTATGTCCGCTCTCTGTCTTCCCAAGCCCAAAACTCTATAAGTAGTAGCTGGCCAACGGACCGAAATATTCTTAAAATAATAGCGGACCGAAATGTCCTTAAACTAATAGCAGACCGAAACGTCTTTAAACTACTACCGCAGCATCTTTAGGCTGACGAGATATAAAAAAAACATATAAAAATAAAATAAAATAAAAACGGTATGTCCATAAGCAAAAAGGGCACAGATGAAAACCCGAAAGGGCTCCGTGAGTAAAAAGTGCAGGGCTACCGGCGAGTGTTCATGAAAACCCGAGGGGGCGCGACCTCGTAAAAAAAAAGAGAGAAAAAGAAAATAAAAAGAATAAAAAAAAGGGTATGTCCATAAGCAAAATGGGCATGGATGAAAACCCGAAAGGGCTCCGTGAGTAAAAACAGCAGGACTACCGGCGAGTGTTTGTGAAAACCTGAAAGGGCGCAACCTCGTTAAAAGACGCTTATAGGGTCCTCTCGACCTTGTAAGGAGAAACCACCCGCGTGAGATCCTTACGACTCACAAGAGAGCAACACACTTAGGGATCCCCACGATTCCTAAGGAGAAAATACACTTGCGAGATCCTCACGACTCGTAAGGAGAACTCTATTATGGGACCCTCACGGCTCATAAGAGTTGGAAGTCTTAAGTTACAGAAACCTAAACCCGTGCTTAAGCAACCCCCACAACTTTCGATATTGCCCTACAAGTGGTCCAACACGGGCTCTTGTATACAATCCACGGGCGCGAATAAACATTTCCCTGACCAAGTCCCATCCGTGACTGGGGATATGTTCATATGGTGAACAACCCTTGTAAATCCTCTCGATTTATGAGGAGAAAACCCTCCTGTAGGATCCTTACGACTTATAGAGGAAACGAACACTTAGGAATCCTCACGAGTCCTTAGGAGAAAATACACCTACAAGATCCTCACGACTTGTAGGGGAAATAACTTCGTGAAACCCTTACGGCTCATGAAGTCAAAAGCCTTAGCCGACAGGACCCTAACCCTGGTCGCTAAGCCACCTTTGTTCGACATCGATAGAGGCAGATGATGATTCGCTCCTGGTAATATCCCAGTTGTAGCGGTGCTGATGCCGAAATCGGTTTACAGCGAAAAGCCAATAGGCCGCACATGCATACGAAATAGCCGAAATGATAGGGCAACTTGCAATAAAAAGCAGCAAGTAAAAATGCATGCATGCAAAATAGCCGAAATGATTGGGCAACTCGCAATAAAAAGCAGCGAGTAAAAATAAAATAAATAGCCGAAATGATTGGGCACCGCGAAAAATAGCCGAAATGATTGGGCAATCGCGACCTTCGCGATATAAAAGCTGAAATGATAGAGCATCGCGGAGATAAAACAAGAAAAAATGATGATAAAACTTTGGCCCTACAGTTAAGATCACATCGATCCCTGTATACAATCCAAGGGCGTAAACAAAGAGGGAACCATACTTTCCCAACAGGCTCCGCCAGAAGACGAAGCCAAATCTCGACGGTTCAGTCCAACTCCGAAGAAACCAGTGTCTTCAGCAGATTCCTCGACTCACGGATACAAACACTCCTTGACGAGAGCCTCCTGATCCGCGTCGACTCGCAGAGCCACTAGTGCCTCCGTGGGAAATTCTCGACTCGTTTCAAACCCTAAGGAAACAAATAATCCTTGGCGCTCGGGAAACAAATAATCCTTAGCAAATTCCTCGACTCACGGATACAAACACTCCTTGACGAGAGCCTCCTGATCCGCGTCGACTCGCAGAGCAACCAGTGCCTCCGTGGGAAATCCTCGACTCGTTTCAAACCCCAAGAAAACAAATAATCCTTGGCGCTTGGGAAACAAATAATCCCTAGCAAATTCCTCGACTCACGGATACAAACACTCCTTGACGAGAGCCTCCTGATCCGCGTCGACTCGCAGAGCCACCAGCGCCTCCGTGGGAAATCCTCGACTCGTTTCAAACCCCAAGGAAACAAATAATCCTTGGCGCTTGGGAAACAAATAATCCCTAGCAAACTCCTCGACTCACGGATACAAACACTCCTTGACGAGAGCCTCCTGATCCGTGTCGACTCGCAGAGCCACCAGCGCCTCCGTGGGAAATCCTCGACTCGTTTCAAACCCCAAGGAAACAAATAATCCTTGGCGCTTGGGAAACAAATAATCCCTAGCAAATTCCTCGACTCACGGATACAAACACTCCTTGACGAGAGCCTCCTGATCCGCGTCGACTCGCAGAGCCACCAGCGCCTCCGTGGGAAATCCTCGTCTCGTTTCAAACCCCAAGGAAATAAATAATCCTTGGCGCTTGGGAAACAAATAATCCCTAGCAAATTCCTCGACTCACGAATACAAACACTCCTTGACGAGAGCCTCCTGATCCGCGTCGACTCGCAGAGCCACCAGCGCCTCCGTGGGAAATCCTCGACTCGTTTCAAACCCCAAGGAAACAAATAATCCTTGGCGCTTGGGAAACAAATAATCCCTAGCAAATTCCTCGACTCACGGATACAAACACTCCTTGATGAGAGCCTCTTGATTCGCGTCGGCTCGCAGAGAAATTGTGTCTCCGCAGGAAGTTCCCGATTCGTCTCAACATGCAAATGAAGCCTCAGGCAGCAGGGACTAAAAAAAAAAACTTGCTTCCTGAATAATGGGATCCTGCAAGTCAATCCAAAATGGTCTCTTGCATACTATTCATGGGTCTCACTCTCCAAAGTCGAATTTCGACGAGGAGGGAAACAACCGCTTGTGGGTCCCCTCGACTCATAAGGGGGAAAAATTCTCTTATAGGATCCTTACGATTTGTAAGAGAAAACAACACTTAGGAATCCTCACGATTCCTAAGGAGAAAGCCCACCTACGAGATCCTCTCGATCCGTAGGGAGAAGAATCTCTATGAGACCCTCACGGCTCATGGAGTTGAAAAGTCTTAGGCAGCAGATCTGAACCTGCGGCCTAAGCCATCGCTATTTCTTAAGAAAGTCCGGATACTCGTTCTAATCATCCGTCAACTATGATCGCTAAGGTGATATGCTGATAATGAAAGAAAGAAAAGACGGAGAAAATGACACATTACAAAAAAAAGGTGTATCTTTTATTCATAAATTTGATTGGATACAGGATACATTATGTCAAAGAATAAAAATATATATATATATATATACATTCTTTTATCTACAAGCACAAACGATACAAGGATGGATAGCTAGTGAGGAGGAAGTATCTTTAGTAAATCCACAAGCTGCTCTCGCACTTCCTTCAGCGCCTCCTCCTGAGCGGCTGCCGCGGCCACCTCCGCTTCCACCCGGGCTCGCTGCTGCAAGAAAGATGAAAGTTGCTCCTCCGCCGCCTTCTGGGCTGCTTCCTGGCTAGGTGCATCTCGCTCGACAACATCAAGGTGTTGCCTCAATGATAACCCTTCAGAAAGATATTGCAGGAGGCCCTCAAAGACAACCTTCAGCCGTGCGGCGTTGGCCTCCACCCGAGCATGCAGTTGAGCAGACTTGCTTGAAGTCTCACCATGCTCCTTACGCCTTGAAATGACTTCTTGTTCGAGGTGGCGGAAGTAAGGAGCGCTATGCTCAATCCACACTGTTCTTTGATTACTGGCAGCCAAGGCCTCGGGAGCGGGACGCAGCGACTCCAACTGATATAGGCGACCCTCGATCTCCCTACAATGGTTAACCCAGGATGCGACGATGCCCTCATCATGAAAGTTCACGAGTATTGCTAGCATCGGGTTAACCATCATAGCGAAGTCTGCGGCAGATGTAGGAGTTTCAATGTCGAGTTCCTCGACGTAGTCACTCAACATGCGCAGACTATTCGCGGCGCCTTTTGAAGACAGACTCCTCAGATAAGGACCCGCCGGCATTATGATGCGAGATTCGAAGGGCGCCGAGACCGGAACGACAGCTGAAAAGAAACAAGATGTTATCAGATAACAGTTCTGAAAATAAAGAAGGAAGACTTTATCAATGTGATAGTCGCTGTACCAGCTGAGGCAGGTGGCAGAGCCGGAAGAGTCGGCAACGCAGCCCGTCTTTCATCCCCTCCTTCGATTTGTAACACTGCAGTCAAGATAAAAAAAAAGGGTTTAGAAATAATCCCATCAATGAAGAAAGAAGGATGTCATTGGAAATCATACTCACCAACGCCACCAGAGGAAGAAGTAAGCTTGGATGGGAAGGAGAAGTGTGGGAGCAACATCTGGTAAAGATGGTCAAAAAGTACTCCTGAAAAGACACAACAGCACGACTTCAGTACATACACTATACATCTGAAAGATAAGACTAATAAGTTGCAAACCCATACCTTCCAACATCTTAGACGGTATGAGAGAGGGTTGGGAGGTAACCACAGCCAAGGCAGTCGTTGAAGGCGCTCCTTCAAGCAGTGGGGCATCGGCGCTGGCTGCACCCGCGTTACAAGAAATGTGAACTTGTCAGAAAGGATTGTAAAATAAGAAAGACAGTAACCTAAGGTTTACCTGAGGAGCTCCCGGCCGAAACAGAAGCGACTCCCTCCTCTATCGACATGAGGCCACCGCCCGTAGCCTCATCACCCGACTCGATGGGGACAGTCGTCGTGCTCGTGCGGCCAGGAGACGGCGGAAGATCGTAGACGGGGAGGGCAATGATTGGAGCATTGCCGGACTCTTGGGAGAGAGTGGCTAACTCTTCCCCAAGTGTCATGCCCATCTCACCCGCTACGTCTTCGGGCTTCGCCGTCTCCATCGGCTCATCCATCGTCACCACGAGGTCGCTGGCCTCAAGCGCCTCGTCCACCACCACCCTCGGTTCAGTTATAATGATCATATCATCTGCCACCGCTTCAGGTTCGACATCAATGACCTTCTCGGCTGCAGGCCCCTCGACCTCCACCTCAGGCTCCAAAGACACAACGACGTTGCCCACCGTCGGCTTGAGTTCGTCAGGTACCGCCTCCTCTGTTTCTTTGGGATCAACGGTTTCCGCCTCCCCCTCGATCGGACTTGGCCCTGCAAGAGAAGGGATATAAGGACCAATGACATTAAAAATCCTTATAACAAAAACTCTGAGAGAAATATTACCTGAAGCGGAATTACCGTTTGCGCTCCGAACTGCGTGCGCCACCTCTCTGCGGGCAGTGGATAGGGCGACAGGGGCCTCTTCAGATAGAGTATCAGCGCGAGGGGCGGTGCTGGGACCCGCTCCCATAGCCAAGGCAGCCCTGCGCGCTTTCGCCTCACGCCTCAGCCGCTTCCTTTCCTCCCGAGCTGTCGCAATGGACCTTTGTGACGCCTCCTTCAAGGCGTCGTCATCCTCGTTCAGGGATGCCTCCAGAGCCTTCAAGGCATCTTTCATCGGCTCTTCAAGACGAACCTCCTGCGGTAGCCCAGAGGAAGCAGGAACATTGGCAGCCGGTAAAACATCTGCGTCACTTGGAGGGAACGGCATTGAGGTTCCTGTGATTAAAAGGGAAAGGTTAGATCGACCATAACGCAAGGAAAATGAAAACTTGATGAGTCGAAACTTACTAAGGCCCATAGATGCTCTAAGATGTTCCTCCTCCTGGAAAGTCTTCAGAGAAGCGGCAATGGCTTCTTCGTCAGTGATGCCTGTCGAAAGGAAAGAAAGAAAAGCGTTAGTCAAAGGCAATGAAGAGGATATGTTGCAATAAAGAAAAGGCGACTAATAGTTACCTGATTGCGCAAGCTTGGCCAGCCACGCGTCACGCTTTGCCAACCACGCCGAAGTTTCGAGAGCGGCTTCCAAGTCTGTATCGTCCGGCAGCGGCATCACTAGTCCTTCGTTCGTCCCGTATTCGATCAGGCCCTCGGCATAGGGAGCATGGGGTTCTTGACCGAACACAACGTCCGCAGCGAAGAGCGACTTCTTTTTCTTTTGCCCTCCGACCCTAGGCTCACGGGGGATCGACTTCCGTTTAGCAGCCACTTTGGGACGACGGGTCCCGATGTCCGCACCCACGCCAGACTCCGGCGAGGGTACAACCACTGTCTCCACTGGAGCACAGGGTACGGGAGGTGCATCCGTGATATCAGGGAGCGGCAACTCACGTGGAGGACTTTGTGCACGCGAGGGTCCGGCTTTGGCATCTTTTAAAGGGGGGATCACCGGGGTCCTTGGCACCAGAGGGGCGTTGCGATCGCTACCTGGAGGTGCACCCTTACGATCGATCAGCAACCGCCTTTTCTCCTTTATGACCGCTCCCGTCGAATGACTATACCATTCTATGTATACCCTAAGAAGTCGGGGGGCGCAAGCCGGCTCACTGATGAAGAAGTGAGAGCCCGTGTTTAGACGCATGAAGTGATGCAGTGCCCTCTCCATCCCTTCTTCAGTCGCGGCAGGTTCCGATAAAAAAGCCTCCAGCGGTACCCCTTGATTATAGCTCAGCTGTTGGGCGAAACGATGCGGGTTATATCTCATGAAGATCGCTGCCCCGTCCTGCCTAAACACCAAGAAGCCCGGTCTGATGGAATATAGGTGAAGGGTCTCCCGGGCCGTTAAAACTGAAGCTCCATCCTTGAAAGTGTCTTGCAATGGCCGCACTGCGATGGTGGACGTTTTTCCAATAGTCAACACCTTGTCAATGAAAGACACACCGGTTCCAACGGTGTGGGAGCGAAGGAGTAAACACCTGGCATCTCGTGGCGATGGATTTACAATTGATGCGCCGATCAACTGTAGAATGCGAGGAAAACTGCACCTTTCGTAGAACGAGGGCCTTTTATGCATGCCGAAGACACCCGCTGTATGTAGCTCGAGCCACGACATAAAGTAATGCATCGGGAAGACCACGTGCAACACCCCAGGCTCATTAGCATCCGCTGCTCGACTGAGGCCATGATACAAGTGCGCCAAGCCGGCGATCCCAACGGCCACCTTTACCCCGATAGTCATTTTGTGGGCCGGGTAAAAAACAGAGGGCCGCATGCGGTGAGAGTGCATTGGGAGCGCAAACCAACTCAGCCAAAGCCCAAGAAATCCTAAAAAGAAGGCCTCCTCGTCCATCTCAGGGGCTACGACTTCTGCAAAAGACATGGTTGGGGAGTTAGGAAGAAAAAAGTTCTTTTGGTCTATGTCTTTCGCTGGCAGGTTATCCAAACCTAAACCAAAAGGGTCCTCAAGGTTGGCAAACTTGGTAGCTTCCGCCGAGAGGACGTTTGGATGAAGGAACCGAGCAATGAAATCCTCAAAATTAACTCCGCGGCTCCCACGCTCAATGAAAAGGGCCTCTAGATGTTCAACACCTTGATCAGACTTGGAAATTGATATTGAACAGCGTTCTCCGGCATGAGCCCTCTTATCACCGGCTTGGCACCAAAGACGTACTCATCCGGCGGGAGCAACTCTTCATAATGTTCCCCCATGACCGGTAGACCGGATACCTCTGTAAACTCTTCCAAAGAGATTGACACTTCCCGATTCATGGCAAGGAAAGTGTGGGTAGGAATGTTCCACTGCTCCAGGAAGGCCTTGAACCACCAGGTGGGAAGCGTGGGATACTGGAAAAGGGAAACATAGACTGCGGTATACAATCTTAATCTTATCAACTGCGACTTCTTCGTCGACAGGATATACCGAGCCCACGGCAGATAGCCGATTGGGTGGCGGGGGATCAAACCGATATTATATGATTGCCCCTAAGGTCGCGCCTCGTCTTGACAGATGCGGCGCCCCAGGATATCCAAAACCATGGGACGCTGAACCGGAATCGCATCTATGGCGGGATGTAGGAAGCCCTTTGATGTCCAAACAACCATCTCCACGGCGTACTGCACCGGGGTGGGCTGGCGTAATGAATCGCCGTTATGGGTTCTGACGGCACCGCGCATGTGAAGCTCCGTCGGCCCATGATGATCTGATTATACCACGACCCTCAAAGGTGGAGACTCTTGTGTTCCGGGTCGTACTCCTTAATCATGGTCAGGACTTCACGGTCCAAGGGCGCCTCGGGAAATCCCTCCTCCGAGCGGACGAACGGGAATGAAGTGTCTAGAGACATGATCGCTGCAAAAGAACAATTTAGCCGTTAGTGTTGTAATTCCAACGTTTGGCGTATAAAAAAAGGAAAATGCATTTATTAAATTAAATTAAAATTGATTAATTACACCACACAACAGTGCAGTGAGCAGGAGACCAAAGAGGGACCCACAAAATCTAGATGACAGTACGTCAGTTAATAAGACAATCTCATCATTGGATGAGATTGTCAGTTGGTCCCCAGGAAAACATTCCCATTTATAAAAAAAAGGGGAGGGAAGAATCCCTAGAGACAAGGAGAAAATCTCCCCTTTCAGAGCAAAGCTCTGTCACAGAATGACATTTATCAAATTCTGGTCTCAAAGAAATAAAATTCCTTAAATGAGCATAGCTCTGTGATAATAATGGAGAAGATCCATCAGAAAATTTTAACACTTAAAAAATATTTTAATTTTTTTTTGGGGACCTTGAAAAATCCATGAAAACTTATGATAAGTTCTTCATTTTGTAGATCTAAAAGATCCACACTTGATCCAAGAGCAAAGCTCTGTTCATGGATTAGAACCCATGAACAAGGTCCCTGCAGATCTATAAGTGTTTGAGAGCAAAGCTCTGTTTATGAAACCCCAATGGGGATTTCTTTAGATCAAAAGATCTGTGAGAGCAAAGCTCTTTGGTTAAGATTAATTAATTTGATTTAAATTAATTTTACCTAAAAGTTTTCTAACTTTAGAAACGAGCAAAGCTCTGAAGTCCTTAAGCAAGAGCAAGCTCTGAAAATAAAAGTTCTTGAAGATGGTAATCATCTACTGAGGGCCAGAGGTCCTACTTATAAGGCGCTTGCGCCCCTTGAGCTCACCCCTTGATCCAACGATCAGGAGTTTGCCACCGCTGCACTCACGTGTGCGCCACGTGAGCGCAACGGTGGGGGGGCATTTGTTTCGCCCAATCAGAGCAAAGCTCTGTTGAAATTCAAAATTCAAAAATTCTGAAGCAACGCTTCAAGTCTCGAGCGCAACGCGCCACATGTCAGGCGCTGATACGTCAGCGCAGCGCATAAGAAGGCGCACCCAATCAGAGCAAAGCTCTATTAAAGGAAGCAACGCTTCAGTTGCGCAGGCGCTGCGCTGCGCGACACGTGTCAGCGCAGATACGCTAGCGCAGTTGCGCTGCGCGACACGTGTCAGCACAGTTGCGCTGCGCTGTGCGCTGCGCGACACGTGTCAGCGCAGATGCGCTAGCGCAAGTTGCGCTGCGCTGTGCGCTACGCGACACGTGTCACGCGCTGGGGCATCTGCGCCAAACAGAATTAAAATTTTTAAGAAATCTTTTCTGTTCTTGTTAAAACAAGAAGATTTTCTTCTGCAAAGCAGAAGCCCTTAGATCAAAGATCCAACGGTGGGGAAAATTCCCCAAATCACTCAGAGAAAGATCTCTTTAACAAATTTAACTAATTTATGGGTACTATAAAAAGGACCCTAGGCCTCAATTAAAAGGCATCAACATCTTTCTAAAAAAAAAAAGAAGGAGAGAAAAGAACTCTGAGAAACTCCTCAAGAATAAAAAAGGTAAAAACCTTTAGAAAAAAGAGAAAGTTCTCTTAGGAACAGATCATAGATCTAAAAACAAAATCAATGATCTTTAATAAAAATAAAATAAAAATAGTGCTTTGCACTTTTCATGAATCTTTGGTTCTCTGAGATAAGAAAAACAAGAAAAAACTTATTTTTCTTTGATCTAAATTAGATCAAGAAATCAAATATTGCTTTGCACTTCTGTTCTTGAATCTAAAAGATTCTTAGTGCTTTGCACTTGCAAACTGCGCTGTTGCGCTCTTGGGAGCGCGCCACGTGTCAGCAGCGCAACAGCGCAGCGCACTAGCGCAGCGCACTGCACTGTTGCGCTTGCGCTCACCAGAGCGCGCCACGTGTCAGCAGCGCAACAGCGCAGTGCACTGCACTGTTGCGCTTGCGCTCACCAGAGCGCGCCACGTGTCAGCAGCGCAACAGCGCAGTGCACTAGCGCAGCGCATTGCACTGTTGCGCTTGCGCTCACCAGAGCATGACACGTGTCTTCACCACAAGCGCTTGCGCTCAGTGAGTGGCGCAAAGCGCCTAACAAATGCAATGCAGGGCCAAGCCCAATTAAAAGACCAAACAGGCCTAATTAAATTGATGCTCTGCATCATTTATAAATGGGCAAAGCCCAAACAAAAATAATAAAATGCAAAGCAGATGCCTTGCAGAGCCCAAAATAAATTGATGCTCTGCATCTTTTATGGGCAGAGCCCAAACAAGAAATTAGAAGTAATGCAATGCATTATTTAAGTGTGGGCAAAGCCCTAGCACAGGTCTAATGGACTAAAAATAAATAAAATGTTGAACATTTTCAACTGGACTTAGCCCAATTTTGGCCGTAAGTCCTTAAATTAAATTGAACTGAGCACAAATGCTCTCTCAAATCAATTTATATCCGGTTCGAGGGTACATCTCCGAACTCCTTTGACATCCATCGTTGTAATTCCTCAACGACGTCAAAGAGGTGACGGGTCCCAACGACCACACATCAATACGGACTACGGGGTCCTTAAACTCGTGGACCGAAACGTCCCTAAACTAATGTTGGACCGAAACGTGCCTAAACTAATGTTGGACCGAAACGTCCTTAAACTAATATCGGACCATCACATCCCTAAACTGGAACATGGAGCACCACGTCCCTAAACTGGAATATGGTCCACCACGTCCCTAAACTGGAGCATGGACCGCAACGTCCCTAAACTACCTATGGACCACTACGTCCCTAAACTGGAACAATAGAGCCTCTAAATGCTCCTTTGCCAGATCTAAACGATCCCGTTTAAGTTGATCTTAGCCCCCAAACACGGCTAACGTATCCTTAAACATTCAAACGGACTATAAAACTCCAATCAACTTTGGTTCAAGGGTACATCTCCGAACTCCTCTGACACATGTCGTTGTAATCTTTCAACGTCGTCAGAGAGGTGACGGGTCCCGACGGCCATATATTAAATGGACCACTACGTCCTTAAACTGGAAATGGATCTAGACGATCCCGTTAAGTTGATCTTAGTCTCAAAACAGACTAACGTATCCTTAACGAACGTTTAAGTTGATCTTAGTCTCAAATGCGGCTAACGTATCCTTAAACTAAAAACACCAAACCCAAATCTAAGTAAATACGGATTTGGATTAGTCCACGTCCTACGGGCGACGGCATTATTCAGTCTCCGTATACAATCCACGGGCAACCACAAACAAAACAAACACACGCGACACGAAGTGAAATTCTGGAGAAGGAGAAATTGGCTACCGCGATGCGGTAGCGTAATTAACTGCAGGGGCTTGCGCCTGCAGGGAAGAGCGTCCCCACAATCAAAAACCCCTCTAGCGAGGGGGAATCTGACGAAGTCTGCTACATCGGCCGCATCCGTCTAAACCTCCGATACACGGCGCCATAAATCAACTTGGCATCTTCGGAGAGATAGACGGATAAAACCATATAGCATCTGCCCCGAATCTCAGGCAAGACGTCCATTTCTGTGCGCCGTCTTTCGGAGGGGAACAACCATGGTCGGCCGAGCAAAGCGTTGTAGCATGTCTTGGCGTCTATGACGTGGAACTTAATGTCCGTGACGAGTAGTCCGAAGCGTAGCGTCAGTATCACAGATCCAAGAGTCCTTGACGATTGGGAGTCGAACCCGGAGATGGTGATCTTGTCCCGAGCAAGGTGCTGGACGCTCATGCAGATTTCCTTCAACACCCGCACGTTGAGTAGGTTAATAGACGACCCGTTATCGATCAGGATTTTGCCTATCTTTATATCATGGCAGTATCCCGAGACATAGAGAGGGCGATTGTGTTCGCACGTCCCAAGTAGAAGGTCTTCATCGCCAAAAGTGACATCGGCCGTGTGTACTTCCTCCAATTCATCCTTCATCTTTTCCTCGGCCAGGCATGCTTGGAATTGTTCTGGGTCTTGGAGCGCCTTAATCAACGAATCTCTCACCTCTTTTGATAGCAAAAGGGCGTCGAGAATGCTGAGCTGTGAAGGCAGCTTCCTCAGATGTGCTAAGACATTGTAATCCACCTTATTCTTCTTTGGTGGGTCTTTGGCGGCTAGCTCTTCCACCACTTGGTCATCTAAGACGATATCTTCAGTGGCCTTTTCTTTCCCTTTATCTTTTTTGTTCGAGGGTCCGAGGTTCTTTTCGGGCAGCGCGCGATTACGTAGCCGGATATTTTTGCAAACCTTCGGTTCTTCTTCTTTTCTCGAAGCGAACTCTTTAAAGAGAGGGGCAAGTTCCAGCTCCTCATCAGAATCGCTCCCGAATGTAGGCACTTGTGACCCGCCGTTGTTAACTACGCGACAATCGCCGGTAGTTCTTTTAAGCCCTTCGGTCATATTTCTTTACTCTCGACGAGTTTTACGCTTTTCCCGCTTAAAGTGTTGTCGATGAGCAACATATCCTTGCCACCATCTATCGAAAGCTTTGCACTCTTGAGTGGGGTGCGAAATCTTTTGATGATATAAGCAATAGGAGGGGTGCGTTTCCATTTCACCAGTGATGTTTCCTTCAGAGGATGGTAGCTTCATGCCCATTGATATGGCCTTAGCAAACTTTTTCCTCATCTTGAATTGGCTTTTGTCGGTAGCGGAAGTGTTTAGCTCCAGCGGGATCGTCTCAGCTCTTTCATCAAGTCGCTGGCGCTTGGCCCTTTCCAATATAGCCGTCTCGCGTTCTCGATCAGCTTTACTTTTCAATCGAGCTTCGTTGAGGAATGCGTCAATTTCCTCATCTGATGGCCCCAGAACTTTTGGTTCAGGATCTGCCCCCAGCTTTTTAGTGCAAGGAGTCTCCTCCTCGTTTGTGGCCGAATGGGAAATCATATGACAGCTCGCCACATATTCCTCGGATTCATCCGATGAACTTCCTTCCTCATCTTCTTCTTGAAAAACGTGATTGAGGAATTCTTGGAGCGTAATGGGAGTCCGTGCCTTTTGGTTGTATTCCTCCAGCGCGTCAATTTGTTTTTGCAGGTCCGTGCGCTTGTCGCCGGGTTTCACGGGTTTCTTAGATTTCTTCTTCTTCTTTTTCGAAGATTTTGACGGCTGGCTGCAAGTGCTTGAACCACTACCATCGGTCTTTGGAGTTGGACGTGGCTTCAGCATCCCTTCAATGACCTGCGGTTCCAACGGATTCTTCCATTTGATCGCTGGACATGTCTGAAGATCGTTTAGCATCCTCTTTGTCTTGGCTGATAATACAACCTCCCAAGGAGCTTCTTCAATGACGGAGCATGTTGCCCTCGGCGTATTCGTCCCCTTAGAGGTGTGGGGCTGCGGAGGATTCACCTTCCATTTGTCAGATAACGCGAACTTGCCCTGTCGGTACTGGTTTTCAAGCCAATTCTTGAAAACGTAGCAATCTTCGATCGGATGGCCTAGTATGGTAAGGTAGTAGTTGGGCTCGTTGACGTCTTTTGGTTGCAACGGACGTTTTGGATCCGGCAGATTTATGAGTCTGTTGCGCAACGCCAGCTCGAATAACCTCCTCGTTTTATCGCGGGGAAAGGAGTAAGGACGTCCCATCCTATCCTCAAGGGGCACGTACGGGCGCATATTATTTTGACGAGCAACCGGCTTCGAGTCGCTTGGTTGTTGTTGAGCATTAGCGACGACGATCGCTTTTCCCTTCCCTTTGTCATTTCGGGAGTCCGGCCTTGGAAGAGGGGGTTTATGGCCCATTTGATCCATTTACGCTAGTTTGTCAATCAAGGCCTGGAAGGTAGTTGGCTTGAAAAACATCATAAATTGTGAGATGGTTGCTTGCGGATCAAGGGTTCCCACAAACATACCCACCACGGGAGCTTCTTCAATGCGCTGCTCACACTTCGACCATAAGTTCCGCCATCGTATAGCGTACTGAACCCACGTCTCGCCGGGTTTTACCCTGGCGTTAATCAGTGCTGTCATCGGGGTACGTTCACTGGCGCTTGCAAAATGCTGAGTAAACAACAGTTCCATCTCCGCGAAAGTTTTAATAGAGTCGTTCGGGAGCTCAGAATACCATTCGAACGCCGTATCTGATAAGCTTCCAACAAACTGGCGAAGCAACAGCTTGTCATCACCGCCGGTGTTGCCGCAGAGTGCCCTGAACTGGGCAACATGCTGATGAGGATTGCCCATTCCTTTGCCCGTTCCTTTGTAGACATGGAACCTGGGAACATGCTGAGGACGATCGGGGGCTCTTCAGCCGGAGGATCTTGTTGTATCATCATCCCTATCATGTCTTGGAAGAGGAGGCCCATACGCTGTATGTTGGCTGCTTGTTCAGCAGCCTCTTTGTCCTTCTTTTCCAATATCCGACGAAGGAATTCGGTATCGGTTTCTTCCTCTTGGCGTTCATCCGAGGACATTTCAAGGTTTTCTTTTGGCCCTGTAAATGCGGCCATAGCGTTCATCATTTCTTAGAGCTTCTGCTGCTGCTCCTGAGCCTTGGTCACCGACCTCGTGTGCGGTCTATGACCTGTTGATATGCGGCTATCCTCCTTTCCCGATACCACATAAACTGTATGAACTATCATGCCCCCGGACTTAGGGCGTTTAGGCTCACCACCTTTGGCATTTGCCGCGGGCGCGGGGGTTTTCTCCGGCCTTCTTCTTTTGTGGGCCGTTGAAGTTGAAGGGGCCGTTGCAGTGGGCATCTTGGTGATCGTTGTCCTCTGCTGTTTAATAGGACGGTCCTTTTCTTTTTGCACCTTCATCTTCTTTCGTTGACGGGAGTGATCCGTGTCGACAACGGAGTCTTGAACCCTCCTCCAAACTTTATAAATTCTTGAGGACGGCTGTTGAGGGGGCTGTTCTTGCTTTGTTTCTGGGACTCTCTCCGCAGGCGGAGGAGATCTTTTCAGTGTAGCGGTTGGAAAATTCTTCCGTACCCTCCTCAACAGTTCAAAGCTGTTCCCAGTTGGAACAGCAGCATTGACTTCCACCGCTGGAGCCGGTGGAGTTAGCCCTGAAGGGGAGTTGCCCCCTGCCTTCCTCACTCGTCGCCAATGGCGACGTCGAGCACGACGAGCCGTTGGGACTGGCTCAGAGATTGAGATAGCTTCTTTTTGCCCCCTGTCTGAATGAGGTGCCGCTGGCGTTAACCTCTTAAAGACTGAAGTTGTCTTTTGAGGGGTGATGTTCAACCTATCGAAGACGGATCCTCGAGCAACGGCAGGAGCAGGAATAGTCATTCTTGAAAAGACTGATTCTTTGACAGGGGAAGCCGCCTTGACGATTTCTAGAGCAGCAGTTATTGCTTTCCTTGGGACAGCCAGTTTAGAGTTCTGATTTAGCCTGGCGAAAACAGAGGCTGTTGGTTTGACAGTGGGTGACCCGTTGACAGGGGTCGTCGTAGCAGTGAGCCGGTCGAAGACCGACTTCTTGTTCACTTCCGGTACAGGTATTGGCGCAGAGAAGCTTATAGGTGGGATCATGGTCCCGAAGAACAGACCAGTGGTGGCTTGGGTCACCTGGTCTACCGGCAGAGCGAGGAAGGAAGCCGCTTGGGGCCCATATACTACACCTCCTGGTGAGGTGGAGCGTCCGTTGCAGTGGCACTTCGAGCAGTTGGTGCAATTAGAGGCCATTGAACCTTGAGTTCTGCGCCAGGCAAAAGACCAAATCTTAGTAACTTAAAATCCAAAGACAACCGTTAACAAACCGCGATTGGTTCGCGAAGACGACACACGAAGTGTGGAGTGGAAAGAGGAAAAGGTCCCACCGGGCGTGCCAGAATCTGTTCCCCTCCGAAAGACGGCGCACAGGACCGCAATGTCCTGACGCTGAGGTTCAGGGCAGATGCTATTTGGTCTTATCCGTCCACCTCTCCGAAGATGCCAAGTTGATTTATGGCACCGTATATCGGAGGTTTAGACGGATGCGGCCAATGTAGCAGACTTTATCATATTCCCCCTCGCTTGAGGGGTTTTTGATTGTGGGGACGCACTTCTCTACAGGCGCAAGCCCCTGTAGTTAATTACGCTACCGCATCGCGGTAACAACTTTCTCCTTCTCCAGAATTTCACTTCGTGTCGTGTGTGTTTGTTTTGTTTGTGGTTGCCCGTGGATTGTATATGGAGACTAAGTTAAGCCGTCATCCGTAGGACGTGGATTAGTCCAAATCCGTATTTACTTAGATTTGGGTTTGGTGTTTTTAGTTTAAGGATGCATTAGTCGCGTTGCGGCTAAGATCAACTTAAACGTTCGTTAAGGATACGATAGTCCTGTTTGAGACTAGGATCAACTTAACGTGATAATCCATTTAATATCTGGCCATCGGGACTCGTCACCTCTCTAACGTCGTTGAAGGATTACAACGGCAGATGTCAGAGCAGTTCAGAGATGTACCCTTGAACCAAAGTCAATTTGGATTTTTACAGTCCATTTGAATGTTTAAGGATACGTTAGCCGTGTTTGGGGCTAAGATCAACTTAAACGGGATCATTTAGATCCGGCAAAAGAGCATTTGGAGGCTCTATTGTTCCAGTTTAGGGACGTGGTGGTCCATCGCCAGTTTAGGGACGTGGTGGTCCATCATTAGTTTAAGGACGTTTCGGTCCACGAGTTTAAGGACCCCGCAGTCCATATTCATGTGTGGTCGTTGGGACCCGTCACCTCTCTGACGTCGTTGAGAAATTACAACGATAGGTGTCAGAGGAGTTCGGAGATGTACCCTTGAACCGGATGTAAATTGATTTAGAGAGCAGCCGTGCTCAGTTAATTTAATTTGAGGACTTATGGCCACGACTGGGCTAAGTCCAGTTTCAATATTCTTTTGTCTTTGGTCTATTGGACTTGTGCTAGGGCTTTGCCCCTTCACTGCATTATTTTCCTTTGTTTTGGTTGGGCTCTGCCCTTTATAAATGATGCAGAGCATCTATTTTGTTTGGGCTCTGTCCTTTTTAAAATGCATAGCATGTTTGATTAGGCTTGTTAGGCCTTTTAATTGGGCTCTGTCCCTTTTCTTTAATAATACAGAGCATTAAGTACTCTGACAGTGCCCCACGTGGCTTGTCAGGCGCTTTGCGCCAAGAAATGAGCGCAAGCTCATATGGTGGTGACACGTGTCACGCTCTGGCGAGCGCAAGCGCAACAGCGCAGTGCGCTGTGTCAGTGCGCTGCGCTGCTGCGCTACTGACACGTGGCGCTTCCTGGTGGCTTGCGCCAATACAGGAGCGCAACTGCGCAGTTCTTGCAAGTGCAGGGCACTGTTTTATCTTTTGATCGATTTTAAATCAAAGAAAACAAGTTTTTTCTTGTTTTCAAGGAACCAATGGTTCATAAAAGAAGTGCAAAGCACTATTTTTATTTTGTTTTTTTTATTAAAGATCTATGATCTGTTCATAAGAGAACTTTCTCTTTTTCTAAAGGTCTTTACCTTTTTTTTGATCTTGAGGAGTTCTTCAGAGTTCTCTTTCTCTCTTTTTTTTTTATAGAAAATCTTCCTTTTTTTGAATTGAGGTCTGGGGTCCTTTTTATAGTGCCCATAAATTAGTTAAATTTGTTAAAGAGATCTTTCTCTGAGTGATTTGGGGAATTTTCCCCACCGTTGGATCTTTTGATCCAAGGGCTTCTGTTTTTACAAAAGAAAATCTTTTTGTTTTAAAAAGAACAGAAAAGATTTCTTTAGAATTTTAATTCTGTTTGGCGCAGATGCCCCAGCACGTGACACGTGTCGCGCAGCGCACAGCGCAGCGCAACTGCGCTAGCGCATCTGCGCTGACACGTGTCGCGCAGCGCTGTGCTTGCGCAACTGAAGCGTTGCTTCCTTTACTTTTATATTTAAAGAGCTTTGCTCTGATTGGACGCATTGCTTTGGGCGCTGTGCTGCCGTATCAGCTTTTGACACGTGGCGTATTGTGCGCAGCGCACGGGATTTGAAGCGTTGCTTCAAAAATTTTGAATTTTTGAAATTCGAACAGAGCCTTGCTCTAATTGGGGGAAACAAAAACCACAAAAAGAGAGAGCAAATGAAAAGATAAAAGAAAAGAATAAAACAACATTACACGTAAGTAAATGGCAAGGTAATAAAAGAGCAACTAAGTAAAGGGCAATAATTAAAATTGCAAGTAAGTAATGCAAGAAAATACTAAGAACCCAAAAGTGCAAAATGAAAGTTTTATTATGTCCAAGTGATACAAGCTTGAGTTCAATAACCAAAACTTAAATTTACAAGCTCAATAAAGAGGTTATAAGATCAAGAGAAGGCAAAGAGCTCAAGAGGAACTAGCTATGTACAAGAACAAAATGAAAAGAGAAACAAAAATGTAAGAAGAGTTGTTCTAGTGTAAAGAATATGACCCCATACCTTGCTCACTGATCTGTATTTATAGACTCAAAATAATATTAAACAAGTAATACAATTAAGTTGATGTGACAGCAAGGGATAGCCAAAACAAAATTGGAGCTAATTGGGGCTAGGGGGACCGGTTGAGCCGGTAATTTTTGGCATGTCGTCGGTCTATATCCGAGCAAATTGGCTCATGCTTGTTGTGTGATGTTGTGTGCTGTCCAAAATTCCACTGGTATTGCTTGATTTCTTTATATGAACCTGATTTGTACTCAGTAGATTGGAGGGATGCTTTTTAAATCACATCATATCTTTTTGTATTAAACACACATCACCTTACATGTGCCCACTTGCACCAAGACAGCCCCCTCTCTAGGTCCATGTACCAACAAGCTAGTGTACACACTTGTATGTGTTAGACCATTTATATAAAAAGTGTGTACACATGCATGTTGCAAAGAGAAACTTTTGAAATATTTATCGGTTTGCAGTTCCGATTGCAGTGTTGGCTCACAAATGTAATATCCGTGATTTTGAGTGTGTTTCCAGTATTGTTTCACGGATACCTACGATTAATAGTACCGATATATAACAAAACCGATAATGAATGAGTGGTATTGAAATGCAGTTTTCTGTATAAACACCCGCCCTCCTCTTCCGACCTGTATTTACTGAGCAAACACTGATTAATAGTACCGATATATAACAAAACAGATAATGAATGAGTGGTATTGAAATGCAGTTTTCTGTGATAAACACTCGCCCTCCTCCTCTGACCGTGAGGACGCCCTCGCTGCTGAGTCTTGCCCGAGCCCCTGCCACCTAGCAGAGCCATCACGGAAGCCACTGCCTGAGCTTCGATCCCAATCGCCGACGAACCCTGGACCACCCCTTTGCTGCTGCATCGGGCCCACCATCGTGCTCGGACCGCATCATCCCGTGCCCGTTACCACTCCCGGGTCCAGCATCGTGCCACACCGTACCCGCCTCCGTGCCACCGCATACCCAGACGTGTCGCGCCACGTACCCACTCCTCGTGCCACATCGTACCCAGTCCCCATGCCACGTCGTGCCATCCCCCGTGCCACACCATGCCCGATCCAGTGCATGCGCCGTGTCGCTCCCGCACCACGCACCGAGTCAAGACCGTGCTCGGTACCGTGTCGCGTCGTGCCACACACTGAGTCAGGACCACGCCCATTACCGTGTCACACTCGCATCGTCACCATGCCCAGTACCAGATCTCCACGCATCGCGCTCGTGCCACGTGCCGTGTCCCGCATTGCATCGTCTCGTGTGTTGAGATGAAGTTCGCAAGCGGTGTTGCTTCTATATCAGCGATCGAGGAAAGTGTTCTCATTTGCTTACATGCTAATGATATACAAATCTGATTTAATGCTTAATTAGACTATATACACCGATGTGCATAAACAAGATCGATCGATGTAAAGTTCTAAATCAAAACATATCTTAAAAGGACGAAACTCATGATATTTAGACCCTAATACTGTTAACAAACGCTGTGTACAAATTTGGTGGCAAATCGATATCATTTCCACACATAAGTGACGCCATAACCTTAATACCAAAACTTACAATTTACCGAACACTCTGTAAAATTCATAATTAATTCTAGATAAATCCAATCGCAGCGTGCTTGGGTTCGTTGCGAAGGGTAATGCATAATATTTAACCATACATGTAGCTTTACTAATAGATATATCCTCTGAATATCGAGAACAATGAACTTACCTGACCTTGGACCGCAGTCCAGTACAGGAACTTATCCCTTGACTTGCATTTGTACCCCTAAAACCTTAATGTTTAATTGTGATAGTGTGCGGGGCCAATTACCCCTGTGTAGACAATTATTTTATCTTTCCAATGGTACTGGTTTTACTAAACTCTGGTATCTTTTGGTATTTAAATCACATTTTAAACGGATGACTTGTACGACAGTTTTCTGTAATTTCAGCTTGCACCCTTCATCGGTAATCTGATCATAACTCCTAAACCAAAATGAATATTGTTGAACTATCTCCTGTTCTGTAAAGTTAACTCATAACCTTACAATTAGTTCAACAGTAACGTTGCCTAATTGTGCTTCCAACTGAGAGTAAAGCGTGTTACGAAACAGACTTCCAGTTCAGAAATTGGATTTTCAGCAGTGAACACTTAAAAGGCAGTGACCATAACTAGCGAACCTGAAACCCGATCGACGTGAAACCAATTTTTCTGTACAGACAATTAAATATACTGCTTACCCCTTTTATATTGTTTTGCATAATTCTGTACATGTGATTTATAGTAAATTTTGCAAGTGGTATGACAGTGGCTGCTATATTTTATTCGTATCATAATCAATTGCATTCTTATCATATCATGTAGCGGTTATATCCTCATTTGAATAGCGGTCATAAACATTGATAACCTAGTGATCGTGTACATTACCCAGTGATAAATATTAGTGATTGGATTGTGGCAAGTACGTTAGTGTTAAGGCGTGAATGAATAAGTGAAGTGACACGTAGTTGTACACAATCAGCGGAACCGGTTAAATTATTGCATTGTCGATGCCTATGGGACATATATAGGTGTAACTATAACTGGAATGGGACGGTTATGGAAGCACTTATATTAGTGTCATAGGTAAGACGTCGAGTATTGTCCATTTATCTTGGATACCAGTCGAGACATTCTTGATGGAGACCATGTCTCCAGTTCTCGCGTTGACTTGTCATGGAGCGACTAGTATTTGGGTTCATGGTCGGTATTTGATGTAGACCATGGGTGTGGGGCAGTCTGAGTGTGAGTTCGATCAACGGAATCTCGGGAGTCCCACTGCCGGCATATACAGCGATTTCGGGAGTCGTATGGATGATATTACTTATTATTAGTGAGCGTGATTCGGGACCGTGTTCCCTTGACCCTGAGGCCTACCCTTGGGTTAGGGATACTCCTGCGGTGGTTGACGCTCACACTTGGACTGACGATAGGTTTAGCGACCTGGACAGTGAGACTTAGAGACTAATAGGTTTAGTGACATGGATGTGCATTGATTACTGATTCGATATACCTGCTTTATTGTTTGTCTGTACCGATTATTTCATGCTCGCGTCATTGTTCTATATTTACTGCTTCATGTTCATCATCATTGCACGTGTTTATATATATATATATATATATATATATATATATATATATATATATTGCTATTGTGTCGCTCTGACGACCTGAGTATGTATGCTCAGAGTGAGAAGTGGACTTACCTCGGATCAGGATCTGTCGTACCTTGAGAATATTGGGAACATCTAGATCAGCCACGCCGGCGCTTTCTTTCCCTTGATCTCTATCTAGTTAGTTTTGTATCTATTTTGGTAGTATTTAGTGACTGCATTTCTCTTCACCTGTGTTATGATTACTGATGTTATGATTACTGATTATCACGTAGTGCTAGAAGCAGAATTGTGACTACGACAGGATAATTCCTCGACCGTAGGAGCATGGCTGGCCTTGTCACCCATCGTATTCCGTATTTTGGAAAGCGGGGCGTGACAATCATATTCTGATTTTGTGATTTCAGATGATGATGATGACGGCGATAATGATTTTGAAGTGAAGTATCAAATTGTGGTACATAAGCAAGAAATGAAGAGCAAGAAGGAGAGATCTAGATTCGAATAAAATGAGAAGAAGAAATAGTTCGACGGTAGTGTCGGAGTCATCATATAGAGAGAGATTGGACAATGGGAAGATGTGTCGATTGAGAAAACGAGAAGACGATGAAATGAGGCAGTGGAGAGGATCAATCATCGATAACTGCAGCAATCAATGATAGAATAAGCTCCGATACCATGTTAGAAATTATTGAATTAGAGAGAATAAAAATATTATTAACGATTGATCAAAATACAATGTATAATATGGCTCTATATATAGCCCACAAGATGAAACCCTAATACGTAATATACGTATATATAATACACGTAATTAAATCTCAATACAAAAAAATAAATACAAAACGATATAAAATATATGTTAAAAGATATGCATATTTTTAACACCCCTAACTTTATATGGAGTCTCTCTTCCCCTCTTTCACACAAGGGCCCACTAGGGGAGCGACTGATAGTACCGCCCAATTTAGCAGTGGGATAGAAAGGGTGGACCTTTTTTTATTTTAAAAGAATAAAATAAAATGGCCAAGAGTGTAGATATAATTTTTGTAATTATAAATAATAGAAATGGCTGCCCCATTTTAATTCTTTTTTTATAATTATAATGACGGACCTTAGTTACCAAACAATGGTTTCGCACCGCTCTCCTGAACACATCTTAAAATATGATTTGGTTATAAAATCATGGTTTCACACCGTTCATCCGAACTGGCGTAAAGACATCAACCCTTCCACGTCTCTACTTTCTCACTCTCTGAAAGGAGAACTGAAGAGCAAAGAAAGAAAAATAAAAATGAGAACCACACCTGGTTCTACGCGCCAGCGAATATCGAATCCCCAACCACAACCCCATCGGCATTAGCAGGACAACATGTTGACATGTGGCACTCGCCGGTGCCGTACCTGTTTGGGGGCTTGGCGGCGATGCTGGGATTGGTCGCCTTCGCGTTCTTGATCCTCGCATGCTCCTACTGGCGCCTCTGTACCTTCCTCGGAGATAACAATGGGAAGCGAGACAGCTGCGACATCAAGCCTCCATCTTAGAGCTTTGGCAAGGGTTTCGTGGTGATCATGGCCGGAGATGATAAGCCCACCTTTTTGGCCACTCCCATTTCTTGCAGGGCTGCTACTGACGTGGACAATGGAAAGAGGGCGGCCGAGGGTGCGGTGACCGAGAACGCTGGTGATCGACCCTACAACATTGACAACTGCTTTTTATTTTTGTTCAAAAATTTATTTACGTCCGATTGTAAAATTTTGAGAGTGGTTCAAAGGAGTTACAATTTTGTGTGAATATCTTTCTTCGCATTGGAGTTTTTAGTTGTATTTTACACTTTGCGGATTTAAACTTCTAAAACCATAATTTGTGCAATATATATCTTTGGCCCTGAAAGAAAAAAATGGTTTCATATCTAATCTTCTGAATAGTGTCAATTCATCATTAAAAAATCTGCTGAAGATTGACGATTTATAAATGACAAATCAGCTGTTCTAAAATTCCTCCATAAAATGAAAAACAGTAGAGAATAGCTTTCGCAAATGTTTATATAAAGTGGGCTGTTTTTGCAAAGCGTCATGTACTTGTAAATGTAAATAGTAAAATGTTCAGAAGGCAATAAGCAAAAGGCGTCAGAGGTATATGTGCATTCATTTAATAATAAGGGGGCATGACAAGTTTCAAGTGGTGGAAACTAGCAGCTAGAGCTTTGGCCACGCGAGAACGCGAAGGCGCAGTAACGGCATCAATGTTAAGTTGTTCCTGTTGCTGCGGTGCCTTTTTCTTTGGAAGTTAGTGAAACGAGGGCGGCGTTTTCTGCTTCAGGTTTCGAGAAAGAAACATCAGAAACCACGCGAATTTACCACCTTGATCCTGCTTTGAATTATTTCTTGGTAGCCCCTTGTTTTGCTCTGATAAAACTCTCGTGACCCTGGTTTTTTGCTTTCATCCAATGGAAATTTTAATTTGATGAATTTCGGAGTCTATCGCTTCAGGTTCTGAATTGGACTTTTTTCTTCTTCAAAAGATACTTTGGAAAGTCCATAAAAATGGTAAAATTGAAATTGAAAACCCATTATTCACATTAAGAAAACACCGAAAAAATGTTTTGCCGAGTCAAGGTCAAATGGTTTTATGATTAGCACATTTCCTTATTTCGATGTGTTTATTTCAATATGGTTAAATCGTCAGAAAACAAATGTAAGTCAGTATGGTTATTTTTCTATGAAAAGAAAAAATTTACATGATATATTTGACACTACAAAAAGGCATGCAAATAACTTGGGATTATAAAAATTGTTCTCCAAAGTAGTTTATTTCAAGTCCAACTCTTCCCTCAAAATAAAAATAAAATAATAATAAACAATTCAACAATTTGTGGCAAGAGCTTAGATTTGTCCATTGATGAGGCTTGGAGTAGCCCACTGGAGGGTCTCCCACTTACAAGACGATAGCTAATTTATTCCACTTATTGCATCATTTTTTAACAATTTGTAGCAAATTTGCAGGAAAAAATTCTCATTTTTTACTATACATTGCAAGATATCATCTTCTGTTTTAAATTCTGTTTGTTTGCTATTTTTACTACCATTAACCTTCTGCAATTTTGTAACTTTCTATTCCAAATTATCTCCTGTTAAAATTATATAACGTCCAACTGTCAATTAAACACAACGAAATAAAAAAGTTAAAAAATACATAGGAACATATATAATAGCGACGGTGTTGAGAGAATCCGTAATTGCACATTTTTTTCATTCTTAAAAGGTGATTACCTGCTAATTCAACCGAAATATATCATATCCGTATACGATGGCTATAGAATAACAAAGATACGGATTAGTCATCAGATCTAAAAACAGCTATTCGTATCTGATAAAAATCTAATATAGATACGAAATCGGCTCGGATTATTATTTGTATTCATTTAAATCCCTTCCAGTGTAGTGATTATTCTCGTGGATGGCCAACAATTTTCGAAACCGAAACTTTAATTACTATGCAAACGAGAAAATATGTGAGCAAGAGAACAATGAAGGGCGTTTTCCAAATTTAGAGAGAAAACAAAGAACAAAGTACAGGAATCTTTGTGCTGCGAATTTTGAAGTAAAACAAAACAAAAGGCGAAACATAGCGACGCCGCGACGCGATACGCTTGGCATATACGCTTGGCATCTGCGGCATGCAGCGGCAGTTTGTAACGCATAGCACCCTTGAGAATATAGCTTTTTCTTTTTCCCGAATTTATTTATTTATTTATAATTAATTACATATTCTCTTTACTTTATTTAGACTTATCAAAATTAATTAAGTTTTTATATTGGTAATGGAATTTTTATGTTCCTCGTTGAGTGGCTATTACTAGTCGTTTTATCATGGCTTTTCATTTGTTTTAAGTCTATTTTAATTGATGAGATGCGAAAAAGATAGGCTAATTATGCGAAAGCAGCAAACAATAGCTTTTGTAAGCGTATATAAACTCATATTTTTATGTTTACTTTTTGGATTAGTTAAAGGTAAAATTCTTTCAAGGACTTTAACTTAAAATAAAAAAAGAGAACAATCTCTCTTTCCCAAAACATTACTAGTAGTACTTTTTAAGAAGAGATGTTTGATAATTAAGACAAGGATAATCGAATTCACTCTTCAATATCGTACCTTCATGTCCTTTCTAAATCTGAGATCAATTTATAGAAATCCACAACTAAATCAGAAATCTAGGTAATCTTAGATCATCGCATGGATGCGGTCTTATTTTTGAATTATACATAATATCTATAACTTGGTTTTTGTGTTTTCTCATTTTCATATCAATTCTAATGTTATATAGACTTGATCTCATCAAACGGTATCAAACTGTGTATATATTATCGAGAGTTAATGGGCTTGCGGCATACCACAAGTCTACTCTTTACACCACGCAAAGAAGCAAACTGTTTTCACCCTCTTGATGCTCTTGGTGTATCGTAGAGAGCGGACATGCGGTGTAGGACATTCCCATTCATATTGTAATATGAAATTAGACTTAATAAGTGCAAAGAAAAGGTAGAACTCATCAAACGTGAGATTCAAGGAACCGGAGACTTGTATGTTTCAAATTAATAGAAGGCGTGGTTTGTTGGGATGAGATAAGTATTGAAATCATTATGGCTTAATGATGCAGCTCGCTTTTGGCTTGAAATTCAAAAACCCATATCCCCCTTCACAATCATTAGGCCTATTTGGTTGTAGAATTATGAAAGAATTGGATCGTGGAATCCAAAAATTTTAGAGGATTCCATAATTTTGTATTTGGTTGTGGCGCGACCTGGATCACGCCAAGATATTACCTTCCGTTGATCTGCTGACGGCGGCGATGGACGGCTGAGGTTGGGTCTGGAGGCAGGCTCCTGAAGCGTGTGGATCTCAATGGGTTTGAGGTTGTTGTTGTCAAGCTACCTACAAGGAAGTCCCGGGATGGTTGTACCACCGAGGACCCTCCGACGGTCAAGTTAGAGAGGAAATCCGAGTAGAGTAACGGCTTAGTGGAGTAAAAATGGCTTACTTGAACCGTCTGAAGAAGGGGTTTATATAGCGGTGGCAGCAGGCAGGGCAGGCGCGAGAATCACGCCGGCCGTTATGCTCCCGATGTCACGCCCACGTGATGAGCGGGATCTTCCATTAATGGCGAGACAGGCTCGTTAATGGGGGATCGTGATGGCGTGGAACGTGGGATGTGGCCGGCGAATATCTCGCGCATGGCGAGATTCGCGGGATGGCGGTTGCGCCTGTGAGCGGTGTTGTTGATCAGTCGATGAGACCGAGGAAGATGATCTCGGCGGGAGAGCTCGCGGACGAGCGGGAGAGCCAAGATATTTTGGTTCTGCGGTAGCCCGGAAACGAGCTGGGAGGCCGAGGAGGCCAATTGTGCAGGGGGCTCGGAGGCGAGCCAGCGTTTGTTTGTGGGACGAGCATAGGAGTGGCCTGGTCGGCCACTGTAGGTCCTTTTTTGTGAGTTTTGGGATATGTCATCTGCTACGTGTCATGATCTGGGAGATCACCGATATCGAGCATCATCATTAGCCCCCCACTCTCGTCCCGACCAGCTGATGGGTCGGGTCGAGAGTGGACTGCCGGGTCACCCGAGGTGAGCTCCTTTCGAAGATATCATCGGGGCGTGTTCCCGGGCAATATGTTGTATTTTCTGGATGACGCCACCGAATCAGGTATGCGATATCTGCTTTAAAGAGAATGCGCTGGATCGCGCGTACTTCCGCTGAAGCGACAGTCTACGTGTCGGGCGCTGGTTGGCTGACGCGACGGGCCGCAGACCTCTGGCGTCTGATGGGATACGGCCAATGCGCGTGCGACAGGTGGAGCGATCGTGGCCGTCGAATGCAAGGAGTAGTTTTGGCGGGAGTTGACTGTCGCCGTTGGATGAGGACGCCGGCTGCTATAAGTAGAGGTGGGGTCCGCTTCAGGGCCCATATCTCTTCATATTTTCCTCGTTCTGAGTCTTGTTAGCTCGACGCTCTCCTCTTTAGGTCGGATCTCTGCGTTCCCGAGGATTTCTTTCCATCAAGTTAGATGTCTTCCTTTTCTTTCTCCTGCTTCTTCTCCTTCTGAGTCGAGTCTGCCTTTCCCTTTGGCAGGACAAATGGATCGATACAGGGCTCTTGGTGCCCTCAGTACTCTGTCCCGGAGGGAGGCCAGTGGTGCGGACGCGCTTCCGGCTGACCCGAGCCCCGCACCAAATGTGCCGCCGGCGGTGGGGCCGTCTGACTCGTCACGAGCTCCCGATGATTGTCCCGGCGGCGGCCTAAGGCGTCCACGGGTTCCCGAGCCCCAGACGAGGGATGCAAGAGAGGAAGAAGACAGGGTTCCTCTTAAGAGGAAGAGAATGGTCTCTCGCGCACCACCGTCGGAGATTTCTGAGGGAATTCCTGTGCAGGAAGGGGACGTCCATTTCGTGGTCCCATCTGGGCTTTTCGTTGCTGCTGGCCTGTTTGCTGGTATGGAAGAGTCGGCCGGGGGCAAGATACTGCGGGGGACCCTGAAGACCCAAATGGCGGCTATACCTCAAGAGGCGGTGCAGGTATGTACTCCCTCATGTGTTGTTTTGAGCGCCCTTTCTTTAGTTCGAGTGTCTCTAAGTCTCTCAGTTGTTTCTCGTCAGGTCCTTCAGCGCTGCGCCCTTATTACTCGTATAGAGGCCGAGGGGGCTATCCATGCTATGAGGCCGGCGGGAGAGTCTTCTTCGGAGGCCGAGGATCTGCGACTTGAGCTGTGTCTGGAGAGGGAGAGGACGGCTATCCTGGAAGCCCGATCGGCCACCGCGGAGCTCGCCGTCTCGAAGTGCCGGGAGTCCTATCACCGCCTAAGTGAGTCCCATCGAGTTGTCGAGGCGAAGTTGATGGAACTGGCCGATCTCTTTGCAGCCATGAAGAGGGCGAGGGATGCCGGCAGGCGGGATGCCGAGGCGGCGTTTCAGGCAGCGGAGGTTGCCAAGATTCGGGCAAGGAAGGCGGTGACTGATTACAAGGGGTCGGACCAGTTTTACATCAACCTCGACGAGGCCTCCGCCATTGCATGGAATAAAGCTCTTGATGCGTCAAGGATCAGTTTCCAGAGTTTGCCAATGGTGAGCTCCGTGCTCGGGTCCCACTTTCGGTGGTCATGCCTCCGGCCGACGGTGATGAGGGAGGTGAGGCCTAGGCGGGCTTGCAGCTCGAACTTTTGGCTTTTCCTCCTCTCTCTTTTGTAAGCCTCCAGGTAATTTGATAAGGCTGGGGAGCCCACAATACCCTTGTAAAGACTTTGGGGTAGAGAGCTACCGGCCAGGGATAACCGAACAAGGACGGGCCCGGTTGCCTCGTGCAAGGGCTTTTGATCCTTAGCGTGGGAGGAGCCGCAAGGGTCCTACTAAGGACGGGGCCGAGCAGGGTAGATGCTCGGTGCCTCTTGGCGAGGGCTTTGATCCCTGGTGTGTTGGGGTAGAGAGCTACCATCCAGGGATAACCGAGCAAGGGCGGGCCCGGTTGCCTCGTGCGAGGGCTTTTGATCCTTAGCTCGGGAGGGGCCGTAAGGGGCCTATTAAGGACGGGGCCGAGCAGGGTGGCTGCTCGGTGCCTCTTGACAAGGGCTTTGATCCCTGGTGTGTTGGGGTAAGGAGCTACCAGCCAGGGATAACCGATCAAGGGCGGGCCCGGTTGCTTCTTGCAAGGGCTTTTGATCTTTAAGGACGGGCCGGGCAGGGTTGCTGCCCGGTGCCTCTTGGTGAGGGCTTTGATCCCTGGTGTATTGGGGTAGAGAGCTACCAGCCAGGTGGTCCCCTCCGAAAAACACGCAAGACATGGACGTCTTGCCTGAGATTCGGGGCAGATACTATTTGGTTTTATCCGTCCACCTCTCCGAAGATGCCAAGTTGATTTATGACATCGTGCATCGGAGGTTTAGACGGATGCGGCCGATGTAGCAGACTTCGTCAGATTCCCCATCGCTTGAGGGGTTTTTGATTGTGGGGACGCTCTTCCCTGCAGACGCAAGCCCCTGCAGTTAATTACGCTACCGCATCGTGGTAACAACTTTCTCCTTCTCCAGAATTTCACTTCGTGTCGTGGGTGTTTGTTTTGTTTGTGGTTGCTCGTGGATTGTATACGGAGACTAATTTATGTCGTCGCCCGTAGGACGTGGATTAGTCCAAATCCGTATTTTATTAGATTTGGGTTTGGGGTTTTGGTTTAAGAATACGTTAGCCATATTTGAGGCTAAGATCAACTTAAACATTTGTTAAGGATACGTTAGTCCAATTTGAGACTACGATCAACTTAACGGGATCGTTTAGATCCGACAAAAGAGCATTTGGGGGCTCTATTATTCCAGTTTAGGGACATAGTAGTCCATTGCCAATTTAGGGACATGGTGGTCCATTACCAGTTTAGGGACATGGTGGTCCATAAAATGTATGGCTGTCGGGACCCATCACCTCTCTGAAGACGTTGAAAGATTACAACGACAAATATCAGAGGAGTTCAGAGATGTACCCTTGAACCAATGAGTTGGTTGAAAGAGCAGATGTGCTCAGTTCAAGATGATTTGAGGACTTATGGCCAGTTTGGGCTAAGTCCAATTATGTTTGAAATATTGGCCCTTTGGGCCATTAGACATTTGTCTGGGTTCAGCCCCTCATCATTCAGCAGTGCTAAACAGAGGTTTGGAGGCTCTGACAACGTTTTGTCTTTGATTTCCTCAATTTTGAGATTCATTTGGAGGAGGGAATTTTACCTCTGGAAAATTAGCCAATTTGGCTAAAAATAGTGTTAAACACTAGAGAACAACAATGTTAAACACTAGAGGTAGAACTCTCAAATTAGTGTTAAACACTAAAAGGCAATCAGTGTTAAACACGGAGCCATGGCAAAGTCCCTAGTTCCAAATCTCAATGGCCACATCTACAGCCTGGAGACCAACAACGGTGTGCCTCCTCATTCCAGCAGGACATAGATGCTATACCATCAAACGGAGCCATGACAAAATCCCTAGTTCTAAATCTCAATGGTCACATCTACAGCCTGGAGACCAACAACGGTGTGCCTCCTCATTCCAGCAGGATATAGATGCTACACCATCAAACGGAGCCACGGCATAGTCCTTAGTTCCAAGCCTCGACGGTTCACAGACAACCTAGAGACCATCTCAGCATTCGTCTCGATACAGTAGAAGCAATGTCAACAACAACGTTCCTTCGCAGTCCAGCAGGATACGGATACAACGCCGACAAAAGACCTCACGGTCGAAACAAAGTGAAGCGACGGCAAAATCCCAGCTTCACCTCAACATTCGTCTCGATACAGCAGACGAGATGTCAACAACAGCATTCCTTCGCAAAGTCCACCGGGATGCAGATGCAACATCAACGAAAGACCTCACGGTCAAAACAAAGGGAGTGACGGCAAAATCCCAGCTCCACCGCGACATTCGTCTCGATACAGCAGACGCAGTACCGGCAAATGAAGTAAAGGCCAAATTCTTAGCTTCAGGGTCTTGACGGTAACTCATATAAAACCTGAAAGACTATCGGAGATCATCTCACACCAACATGAAGTGATCACCACCTCGACGTTCGTCTCGACACAACAGACGAAATGTCACGACAGCGTTCTTCCTTCAACAGGATTCGGACGTGACAAAGAAAACGAAGCGAAGGCCAAATTCCTAGTTTCAGGGTCTTGACGGTAACTCATATAAAACCTGAAATACCACCGGAGATCATCCAGCACGGAGTGGTCACCACCTCGACGATTATCTCGATACAGCAGATGAAATGTCACCCCAGCGTTCTTCCTCCGGCAGGATTCAGACACGCCAAGGCAAACGAAGCGAAGGCCAAATTCCTAGCTTCAAGGTTTTAACGGCAAGTCATATAAAGCCTAAAAGACTACCGGAGATCATCCCACATGGAGTGGTCACCACCTCGACATTCGTCTCGATACAGCAGACGAGATGTCACCCCAGCGTTCTTCCGCCAGCAGGGTTCAGACGCGACAATCAAACAAACGGAGCCACAGCAAAATTCCCAGTTCCAAGCCTCGACGGTTCACCAACAACCTAGAGACAACCGCGACATTTGTCTCGATATAGAAGATGCAATGCCAGCAAACGAAGTGAAGGCCAAATTCCTAGCTTCAAGGTCTTAACGGCAAGTCATATAAAGCCTGAAAGACCATCGGAGATCATCCCACATGGAGTGGTCACCACCTCGACGTTCGTCTCGATACAGCAGACGAGATGTCACCCCAGCGTTCCTCCTCCAGCAGGGTTCAGACGCGACACTCAAACAAACGGAGCCACGGCAAAATTCCCAGTTCCAAGCCTCGACGGTTCACCAACGACCTAGAGACAACCGTGACATTCGTCTAGATACAGCAGACGCAATACCAGCAAATGAAGCGAAGGCCAAATTCCTAACTTCAAGGTCTTAACGGCAAGTCATATAAAGCCTGAAAGACCACCGGAGATCATCCCACATGGAGTGGTCACCACCTCGACGTTCGTCTCGATACAGCAGACGAGATGTCACCCCAGCGTTCTTCCTCCAGCAGGGTTCAGACGCGACACTCAAACAAACGGAGCCACGGCAAAATTCCCAGTTCCAAACCTCGACGGTTCACCAACAACCTAGAGACAACCACGAAATTCGTCTCGATACAGCAGACGCAGTGCCAACAAACGAAGCAGAGGCCAAATTCCTAACTTCAGGGTCTTGACGGCAACTCATATAAAGCCTGAAAGACTATCGGAGATCATCCCACACCAGCGCGGAGTGGTTATGACCCATCGGGGCTCTCCAAAATGAGCCTAACCTCAAGTAAAAAGCGGCATGGCAAATTCCTAACGCTTGCTCTTCCGACGGTCAAACTGCCAAGGAGGATTGCTTGAAGACGTCTTGTCCAGCCCCCGAAGGGATCAGAGACACGGCAGTCGCAGGGCTACTCGAACAGCACGATTGCCTATCGAGGAATATATCAGCTGATGCGACGGTACGACGTCTAAAACCCTAAGTACCACAGAACCTAACAGACTTCTGTCGTAAAGAGCAGAGGTTAACTGTGACGTTATGATATTCTTACGAGAAATGCTCGATTCGTCTCGACTCGTGAGGAAATTGATATCTTTGCGAGAACTGCTCGATGCGGCTCGACTCGTAAGATAAAGCCTTAGGCAGCAAGGATCAAAAAACCTGTTTCCTAAGCACTGGGACCCTGCAAGTCGGCCCAAAACGGTCTCTTGCATACTATCCACGGGTCTCACTCTCCAAAGTCGAATCTCGACAAGGAGGGAAATAACCGTTTACGGGTCCTCTCGACTCGTAAGAAGGAAAATTCTCTTATAGGATCCTTACGACTTATAAGAGAAAGTACACTTAGGAATCCTCACGATTCCTAAGGAGAAAATACACCTACGAGATCCTCTCGATCCGTAGGGAGAAAAGTCTTTGTGAGACCCTCACGGCTCATAAAGTTGAAAAGTCTTAGGCTACAAGGACCCTAAACTTGTCTCCTAAGACCTCAATTCCATGGCTACTCATAACTTTGCACTACTTCACCCACGTATATACTTACATTGGCAAAGTAGTGGGGGGCATTTGTTCCAGCCAAAAATTTCTGTGCAGAAGAGCCCAAGGTATCAGATGGCAGCGATACGCTTAAGAAAATGCGAACCAGTATCTTCCGGCCTGTATTTTGATAAACTCCCGAAATAGGAACTGTTAAATTCTGATGGTATCGAAAGCATCTCGAAAAACCCTTCGATTTGATATATTATGGGCTTCATAATTCATCCGGGATTAAAAGTTATGAGTAAATATGCTGTACATTGTTCCCTGATTAAAAATCAGGAATTACCTCAATGAGGCATCACGTGGTCACACGTCACCAATGGTCACGTGTTGACACGTGATGATTAAAACAGAAATAAAAATAACGGCTGAAGAAGAACCCAATTGGGGGTCACGTGCTCACACGTGACCAATGGTCACGTGTTGACACGTGACAATTAAAACAGAAATAAAATAACAAATGTCTGAAGAAAATACCTCAATGAGGTATCACGTGCTCACACGTGACCAATGGTCACGTGTTGACACGTGATGGTTAAAACTGAAGCGTAAATAAACGCTAAGAAAAGGACTCAATTGGGGGTCACGTGTTCACACGTGACCAAGGGTCATGTGTCAGCACGTGACTGGCTTCGAAAGTCTTACAGTTTAATAGAATTAAATTCTAAAAGCTTCTAAATCTTTCCAAAAGGAAAAGGATTATGGGGACCGTTGGATTAAAGATCCAAGGGTGATTAAAAATCACCAATTTATGTAAGGATCTTAGACAAGGAAAGATCTCCCTAAATCTCACCGAAATAACAAACAGAATATCTTTTGGATTTAAAATCCAACGGTGAATAAAATTCACTGAATGAACTAAAGGCTCATATTAATTATGAAAACAAATCAAATCTTTCAATGAAAAATTCACTAAACAATTTGATTCTTTTCCTTCTCCTATAAATAGGAGCCAAGAAAAGAAGAGAAGGGACCTTTTTTTAGAGAGAAGAACAGAGGGAGGAGAATTTAATTCTCAAGAGAAAAAAAAGAAAGGAGAATTTAATTCTCAACAAAAGAAAACCTTAGGTGAGAAAAGAAAGGGGATTAAAACTTCAATAAAGAGAATTTAATTCTCAATCCAAGAGTTTAACTCTTATATAAAAAAGAACTTAATTTTTCTTCTAGTTGAAGATCTGCACAGAGCACATCTCCCCATAAGTTGAGAATTTAATTCTCATCGGGTCGAGATCCTGCCATGCAGATCCTAAACTTAGAAGGGGAATTGAGTTATGAGAATTTAATTCTCCCAAAACAAAACTAGAGTTTAACCCTATATAAGAATTTAATTCTTTTACATATTTGGGAATTTAATTCCTTTAAAAAGAAATTAGGGTTTTACCCTAAATAAGAATTTAATTCTTAATCTTACAGAGAATTAAATTCTCAAAATAAAATGAAGAGACTTAAAAGATCTCCATGCATGCAAAAGACTAAGGTCACGTGTCCCTACGTGACCCTTGAAAAGATCCCTGAAGAAAAGAAGATTTGAGGCAATGCCTCACGTGCTCCCACGTGACCTACAAAACACAGAAAGAAAAAGCAAAGGAAATATGAGCTTTGGGCGCTCTCACGTGTCCCCACGTGACCCCTTAGCGAGTGCTTTAATGATCAGTGCATAAATCTCCATCACGTGTCAACACGTGATGCTCAAAAGATGAAGAAGTGTTTAACACTTATTTGCAGAACAAAGCGAGAAGATCTGGCCCCACCCTTGGGCGCTCTCATGTGTTACCACGTGACCCCTAATAAATCTTTTAATAAAACAGGGCATGGGTATACATCACGTGCCCACATGTGATGGCTATGAAAATTAAAAAGTGTTTAACACTTGTTTGCAGAACAAAATAAAGGGGATCTCGCCCCACTTTTTGATGCCATCACGTGTCCACACGTGACCCCTCTTTCTTTAGTGTTTAACACTAATTTGGGGACTATATTTTCAGTGTTTAACACTGACTGTTTCTAGTGTTTAACACTAAATTGAAGATTATATTTCCAGTGTTTAACACTAATTGTTTTTTAGTGTTTAACACTAATTTGAGAGTTCTACCTCCAATGTTTAACACTGTTGTTCTCTAGTGTTTAACACTATTTTTAACCAAATTGGCTAGTTCTCCAGAGGCAAAAGTCCCTCCTCCAAATGAATCTCAAAATTGAGAAAATCAAAGACAAAATGTTGTCAGAGCCCCCAAACCTCTGTTTAGCACTGCTGAATGATAAGGGGCTAAACCCAGACAAATGTCTAATGGCCCAAAGGGCCAATATTTCAAACATAATTGGACTTAGCCCAAACTGGCCATAAGTCTTCAAATCATCTTGAACTGAGCACATCTGCTCTTTCAACCAACTCATTGGTTCAAGGGTACATCTCTGAACTCCTCTGACACCTGTCGTTGTAATCCTTCAACGTCGTCAGAGAGGTGATGGGTCCCGACGACCATACATTCAATGGACCACCACGTCCCTAAACTGGCAATGGACCACCACGTCCTTAAACTGGCAATGGACCACTATGTTCCTAAACTGGAACAATAGAGCCCCTAAATGCTCTTTTGTCGGATCTAAACGACCCCGTTTAAGTTGATCTTAGCCTCAAATACTAACGTATCCTTAAACCTTCAAACAGACTTTAGTCCCAAATTGGACTATAGATCCCCCAATCAACTTTGGTTCAAGGGTACATCTCTAAACTCCTCTGATATCTGTCGTTGTAATCCTTCAACGTCATCAGAGAGGTGATGGGTCCCGACGGCCATACATTCAATGGACCACTATGTCTCTAAACTGGAACAATCGAGCCCCCAAATGCTCTTTTGTCGGATTTAAACGATCCTGTTAAGTTGATCTTAGTCTCAAATATGGCTAACGTATCCTTAACAAAAGTTTAAGTTGATCTTAGCCTCAAATATGGCTAATGTATCCTTAAACTAAAACCCCAAACCCAAATCTAAGAAAATACGGATTTGGACTAATCCACGTCCAACGGACGACGACATAAATTAGTCTCCGTATACGATCCACGGGCAACCACAAACAAAACAAACACCCACGACACGAAGTGAAATTCTGGAGAAGGAGAAAGTTGTTACCGCGATGCGGTAGCGTAATTAACTGCAGGGGCTTGCGCCTGCAGGGAAGAGCGTCCCCACAATAAAAAAAAACCCTCAAGCGAGGGGGAATCTGACGAAGTCTGCTACATCGGCCGCATCCGTCTAAACCTCCGATACACGTTGCCATAAATCAGCTTGGCATCTTCGGAGAGGTGGACGGATAAAACCAAATAGCATCTGCCCCGAATCTCAGGCAAGACGTCATCTTGGCCGTCTATTCGGAGGGGAACAGATTCTGGCACGCCCGGTGGGACATTTTTCTCTTTCCACTCCACACTTCGTGTGTCGTCTTCGTGAACCAATCGCGGTTTGTTATTGGTTGCCCTCGGATTTCAAGTTACTAAGATTTGGTCTTTTTCCTAGCGCAGAACTCAAGATTCAATGGCCTCTAACTGCACCAACCGCTCGAAGTGCCACTGCAATGGACGCTCCACCTCCCCCGGAGGTGTAGCATATGGGCCCCAAGCGGCTTCCTTCCTCGCTCTGCCGGTAGACCAGGTGACTCAGGCCACCACCGGCCTGTTTTTCGGGACCATGATCCCTCCTACAAGCTTCCCTATGCCAATACCTGCACCGGAAGTGAACAAGAAGTCGGTCTTCGACCGGCTCACTGCCACGACGGCCCCTGTCAACGGGTCGCCCACTACCAAACCAACAGCCTCTGTTTTCGCCAGGATGGATCAGAACTCTAAATTGGCTGTCCCGAAGAAGGCAATAACTGTTGCTCTAGAAGTCGTTAAGGCGGCTTCCCCGGTCAAAGAGTCAGTCTTTTCAAGGCTGACGATGCCTGCTCCTCCCCCTACTCGAGGATCTGTCTTCGACAGGATGAATATCACCCCTCAAAAGACAACCTCAGTCTTTAAGAGGTTAACACCGGCGGCGCCCCATTCAGACAGGGGGCAAAAAGAAGATGTCTCAATCTCCGAGCCAGTCCCAACGGCTCGTCATGCCCGACGTCGCCATTGGCAACGAGTGAGGAAGGCAGGGGGCAACTCTCCCTCAGGGATGACTCCACCGGCTCTAGTGGTGGAAGTCAACGCTGCTGTCCCAACCGGGAACAGCTTTGAACTGCTGAGGAGGGTACGGAAAAACTCTCCAACCGCTACACTGAAGAGATCTCCTCCACCTGCGGAGAGAGTTCCAGAAACGAAGCAAGAACGACCCCCTCAACGGTTGTCTTCAAAAATTTATAAAGTTTGGCGGAGGGTTCAAGACTCTGTGATTGACCCAGGTCATTCTCGTCACCAGAAAAAGGCGAAAGTGGAAAAAGACAAGGACTGTCCTATTAAACAGTAGGGGACAGCAGCTGCTAGGCTGCCCCCTTCAACGGTTCCTTCAACCTCAATGGCCCACAAAAGAAGGAGGCCAGAGAAAACTCCCGTGTCAGCGGCAAAAGTTAAAAATAGTGAGCCTAAACGCCCCAAGCCTGGGGGCATAACAGTTCATACGGTTTACATGGCATCGGGAAAAGAAGATAGCCGCATATCAACAGGTCATAGACCGCACACGAGGTCAGTGACCAAGGCTCAGGAGCAGCAGCAGAAGCTCCAAGAAATGATGAACGCTATGGCCGCACTTACAGGGCCAAAAGAAACCCCTGAAACATCCTCGGACGAGCGTCAAGAACAAGAAACGGACGCTGAATTCCTTCGTCGCGTACTGGAGAAAAAAGATAAAGAAGCTGCGGAGCAGGCAGCCAACATAAAGAAAATGGCCCTCCTATTCCAGGATATGGTGGGTATGATGATTCAACAAGATCCACCTGCTGAAGATCCCCCAATCATTCTTGAAGACGATAGGGGAGAGATGTCGAATCCTCCACCAATTCTGTCCACAGCTAAAGAGGATACAATCTCCAAAGTTGATTTGGATGAATACATCGCCCAGCAAATACGGGTTCATCATGCAACCGAAACAGTCGGCCAGGTCGTGAAAACGGGGAGACCATACCCGAGTTGGTACGATCAAATCAAGTACCCACCCGGTTATACAATTCCCAAGTTCCATGTCTACAAAGGGACGGGCAATCCTCATCAGCATGTTGCCCAGTTCAGGGCACTCTGCGGCAACACCGGCGGTGATGACAAGCTGTTGCTTCGCCAGTTTGTTGGAAGCTTATCAGATACGGCGTTCGAATGGTACTCTGAGCTCCCGAACGACTCTATTAAAACCTTCGCGGAGATGGAGCTGTTGTTTACTCAGCTTTTTGCAAGCGCCAGTGAACGTACCCCGATGACAGCACTGATTAACGCCAGGGTAAAACCCGGCGAGACGTGGGTTCAGTACGCTATATGATGGCGGAACTTATGGTCGAAGTGCGAGCAACGCATTGAAGAAGCTCCCGCGGTGGGTATGTTTGTGGGAACCCTCGATCCACAAGCAACCATCTCGCAGTTTATGATATTTTTCAAGCCGACTACCTTCCAAGCCTTGATTGACAAACTAGCACAGATGGATCAGATGGGCCATAAACCTCCTCTTCCAAAGCTGGACTCCCGAAGTGATAAAGGGAAGGGAAAAGCGATTGTCGTCGCTAATGCTCAACAACAACCGAGCGACTCGAAGCCGGTTGCTCGCCAAAATAATATGCGCCCGTACGTACCCCTTGAGGATAGGATGGGACGTCCTTATTCCTTTCCCCGTGATAAAACGAGGAGGTTATTCGAGCTGGCGTTGCGCAACAGACTCATAAATCTGCCGGATCCAAAACGTCCGTTGCAACCAAATGACGTCAACGAGCCTAATTACTGTCCTTATCATCGAGTACTAGGCCATCCGATCGAAGACTGCTACGTTTTCAAAAATTGGCTTGAAAACCAGTACCGACAGGGCAAGTTCGCGTTATCTGACAAATGGAAGGTGAACCCCCCGCAGCCCCATACCTCTAAGGGGACGAATACGCCGGGGGCAACATGCTCCGTCGTTGAAGAAGCTCCTTGGGAGGTTGTATTATCAGCTAAAACGAAGAGGATGCTAAATGATCTTCAGACATGTCCAGCAATCAAATGGAAGAACCCATTGGAGCCGCAAATTATGGAGGGAATGCTAAAACCTCGTCCAACTCCAAAGACCGATGTTGGTGGTTCAAGCACTTGCAGCCAGCCGTCAAAATCTTCAAAAAAGAAGAAGAAGAAATCTAAGAAGCCCGTGAAACATGGCGACAAGCGCACAGACCTGCAAAAACAAATTGACGCGCTGGAGGAATATAATCAAAAGGCACGGACTCCCATTACGCTCAAAGAATTCCTCAATCATGTTTTTCAAGAAGAAGATGAGGAAGGAAGTTCATCGGATGAATCCAAGGAATATGTGGCGAGCTGTCATATGATCTCCCATTCGGCCACAAACGAGGAGGAGACTCCTTGAACTGAAAAGCTGGGGGCAGATCCTGAACCAAAAGTCCTGGGGCCATCAGATGAGGAAATTGACGCATTACTCAACGAAGCTCGATTGAAAAGTAAAGCTGATCGAGAACGCGAGACGGCTATATTGGAAAGGGCCAAGCGCCAGCGACTTTATGAAAGAGCTGAGACGATCCCGCTGGAGCTAAACACTTTCGCTACCGACAAAAGTCAATTCAAGATAAAGAAAAGGTTTGCTAAGGCCATATCAATGGGCATGAAGCTACCATCCTCTGAAGAAAAAATTACTGGTGAAATAGAAACGCACCCCTCCTATTGCTTATATCATCAAAAGATCTCGCACCCCACTCAAGAGTGCAAAGCTTTCGATAGATGGTGGCAAGGATACGTTGCTCATCGACAATACTTTAAGCGAGAAAAGCGCAAAACTCGTCGGGAACAAAGAAATACGACCGAAGGGCTTAAAAGAACTGCTGGCGATTGTTGCATGATTAACACCGGTAGATCACAAGTGCCTACATTCGGGAGTGATTCTGATGAAGAGCTAGAACTTGCCCCTCTCTTTAAAGGGTCCGCTTCGAGAAAAGAAGAAGAACCGAAGGTTTGCGAAAATATCCGGCTACGAAATCGCACGCTGCCCGAAAAGAACCTCGGACCCTCGAACAAAAAAGATAAAGGGAAAGAAAAGGCCTCTGGGGATATCGTCTTAGATGACCAAGTGGTGGAAGAGCTAGCTGCTAAAGATCCACCAAAGAAGGATAAGGTGGACTACAACGTCTTAGCACATCTGAGGAAGCTGCCCTCACAGCTCAGCATTCTTGACGCCCTTTTGCTATCAAAAGAGGCGAGAGATTCGTTGATTAAGACGCTCCAAGACCCAGAACAATTCCAAGCATGCTTGGCCGAGGAAAAGATGAAGGATGAATTGGAGGAAGTGCACACGGCCGATGTCACTTTTGGCGATGAAGACCTTCTACTTAGGACGTGCGAACACAATCGTCCTCTCTATGTCTCGGGATACTGCCATGATATAAAGATAGGCAAAATCCTGATCGATAACGGGTCGTCTGTTAACCTACTCAACGTGCGGGTGTTGAAGGAAATCTGCATGAGCGTCCAGCACCTTGCTCGGGACAAGATCACCATCTCCGGGTTCGACTCCCAATCGTCAAAAACTCTTGGATCTGTGATACTGACGCTACGCTTCGGGCTACTCGTCACGGACATTAAGTTCCACGTCATAGACGCCAAGACATGTTACAACGCTTTGCTCGGTCGACCATGGTTACACGAGTACAACATCATCCCTTCTACACAATATCAGTGTATGAAGTATTTTAAGGATGGTTTCGAGTATACCGTGACGGGAGAACTGAACCCGTTCTCTGTGAACGAGGTCCGCAAATATGAAGACGCCAAATACTTCTTATCGGATTTCGAAGACACAGAGAAGTGTCACAAGCCGAAGAATAAAACTAACGCTACCATCCCTGTCTTCGGCAATGATACTGAGGAGGAAGAGGAGATAGTTTATTCAGATCCTCCCCAACACAACAAGCCGGGACCATCGGCTCCTACATTGATCTTTGGCAGCGACTCGGAAGATGAAGTCCATGCCGTATTCTCTGCTCGGCCTTTAATACAAATTTCCGCTGACGAAGAGCAAAGTCTACAAGTCGCCATGGTGCCGCCTGAACATCATAAAGAACTGGATGCACTTAATATCTACAGTGTAGAAGAGCTGCGGACATTCTATATCCCTCCCAAACGAGAAAGCGAAAAAGCAATTCTATTTTACCGCTCTGAAGAAAACAAAGCGGAGAAAGAAGTCTGGCACGGGGCGGATCCTACGTTGGACAGGTTTCAGCCTATCCGTCTCCCCAGATATTATACGGAGGGTTTGAAAAAGCTGCTAAAACGCCAGGGGATACCCTTCAAACAGACCGTTAGAAAGGCCAAATTCTATGACAGGGTCTGGAACATCCCCGGGACTCAACGCAAATTGCCTAACGGGAGAATGGAAACAAAAGGGCTTGGATACATCCGGTCAAAGAAACGAGAGTTACTACCCGGCTGTTACGTCGTGTATGACCTTGGTGAAGAAGCGGATGCTCAATAGGAGGACGCTAATCCTAAGCCAGTGAAAATTTCAGATGCACAGGAGCCCAGTCCGTCGTTCGAGGAACAAATGGACAAACTTATAAAGAAAGCTGGTCAAAAAGTCCGAGATGATCACAGCCGCGAGATGACCATCTACGAGAAGGCCAAAACACAACGCCTCCTTCAACAGGCCGTCAAAGATGAAAGTGCCGCCCCTTGCCAACCTGTTATAAAAAATGCTCGATGCAGAGGCGGAAACAAATCGAAAGGCCAAAAAGACGCTCAGCAGTAACAAAGCGGGGCTAAGAAGCCACGCAAACGGGAGTCGAGCGTTATTGATCTGTCCCTCATGAAGAAATTGGGTCAAGCATACTCGTTTCCTCGGGACAAGACGAAGAAGATACTTGAGCTTACTCTAAAACATCAGATGCTCACACTGCCGGAATCCAAGCACCCCGAACAAGCAAGCGAAGTCTCTGACCCAAACTATTGCTCTTACCACCGAGTAATAGGGCACCCTCTCGAAGACTGCTTCACCTTCAAGAATTGGGTTGAAGATCAGTATCAGCTCGGCAAATTCGCTCTGTCCGACAACTGGAGGGTAGAGCCGTCACAGAAGCATGAGCCCAAGGTCACGAAAGAAGAACCGGTTCCACATTGGGATTGGAAGCGAATTCGCACCTGTCACATGATTACAATATTAAAAGAAGAGCCCGAGGACATAGATGAGCTCCCTTGGTGCTTCGAAAACAACAGCGACGAGATAATCTCAGAATTCCCACCAGCGCCAAAAGAGCTGGAAGATGGAATCCATACCACTGCAGATAACCTTAAGAAAATTGAGTTGGGATCGGCAGACGATCCGCGACCGACATTCATCAGCGAGCTGCTATCTGAAGAAAGGGTGGCTGCGTTAAAATACGTGCTTCTACAGCATAGAGATTGCTTCGCGTGGAACTATTCCGAAATGCAGGGACTAAACCCAGAAATTGCTGTGCATAAATTGGCAATATCCCCGGACGTCAAGCTAGTCAAACAGTCACCAAGAAGAATGCGGCTCGAGCTTGAAATGAGTATCAACGCCGAGGTCAAGAAGCTGATCGACTCTGGCTTCATCCAGGAGGTTCAATACCCTGAATGGATCGCCAACATCGTCCCGGTGATGAAGAAAAACGGGACAGTGCGTATATGCGTAGACTTCCGGGATCTTAATAAAGCTTGTCCGAAGGACGATTTCCCAGTGCCAGTCACTGAACTGATGATAGACAATACGTCCACTCATGAGATTTTCTCCTTCATGGACGGCTCATCAGGGTACAATCAAATAAAGATGCATCCCGAAGACCAGAAGCACACCGTCTTCAGGACTCCTCAGGGAATATTTTGTTACAAGGTGATGCCATTCGGGTTAAAGAACGCCGGTGCCACCTACCAAAGGACCATGACGAAGATCTTCGATGTCCTTATACACGAAATCGTTGAATGCTATATCGACGACCTCGTTATTAAAAGCAAATCATATGAGGAACATCTCGAGCATCTGAAGACCGTATTTCAACGCCTTCAGCAATACAACTTGAAGATGAACCCGCTTAAGTGTGCATTCGGAGTTTCCTCAGGCAAATTCCTGGGATTCATTGTTCGACATCGAGGTATTGAAATAGATTCGTCAAAGATCAAAGCGATCATGGAAATGCCTCCGCCAAGAACCCTTAAACAGTTGCGATCTCTCCAAGGGAAACTCGCATACATACGGCGATTTATAGCCAATCTTTCAGGCAAGTGCCGTCCTTACAGTCACCTGATGAAGAAGGGAACCCCGTTCGTCTGGGATCAAAAGTGCCAAAGCGCACTGGACGAGATCAAACAGTACCTGCAAAACCCTCCAGTGTTGGCTGCTCCGGTTAAGGGAAAGCCTCTCATTCTTTATACAGCCGCCCTCGAAGGTTCTTTAGGCGCATTATGGGTACAAGAGAACGATCAAGGGAAAGAAAGAGCACTCTACTACTTAAGTCGAGTTCTACTGGGGGCAGAAAGCAACTACTCCCCCATCGAAAAACACTGCCTGGCGTTGAACTTCGCGATAACAAAGCTCAAGCACTACGCGTTGGCGCATGAGGTCCGTCTCATTTCAAAGGTGGACCCCCTTAAATATCTAATGTCAAAGGCTATATTGACGGGACGACTCGCTAAATGGACCCTGCTCTTGATGGAGTTCTCGATAATATATCAACCTCTCAAGGCAGTAAAGGGCCAGGCCATCGCCGACTTCCTCGCTGAGCATCCGATACCGGCCGATTCTCCTTTAAACTGCGATCTTCCAGACGAACATGCGTTTGATACGGTCAACGGTGATGATACTCGATGGGAGCTTTATTTCGATGGCGCATCTTCCATGAAGAAGCGCAAACAAAGCACCCCTATAATTAAATCGGGCGTAGGGCTCATCTTCGTGACTCCACAAGGAGGGATAATGCGCTTCGCTTTCTCCTTAACAGAGCCGAGGACAAACAATGAAGCCGAATACGAGGCTCTGATAGCAGGCCTCGAGATCGCCATTGACATGGGAATTGAAAACCTCCTCATATACGGGGATTCTCAACTGGTCGTTAGTCAAGTAAACGGCGACTACCAAACATGCAAACCAGAACTGGTGAAGTACGGCGAAAAAGTGCAACAATTATTGACCCAAATCCCTTTTTATACTTTGGAGAACATACCGCGCGCGGAAAACAGCAAAGCAGACGCATTGGCCAAACTTGCTAAAGAACTGGCTGACGAGAATCTCGATGATGTTAGAATCGTGGTACAAAGTCGTCGGGTGCTTGCCCCAACAGAAATATCTCCGGAATCATCCGAAGAAAAAGGAGCGAGCAAGCAGATGGCTCTACAAATAAAAGACAGGGAAAAGGCCGAGGATTGGAGGGAAGTCTTCATAGACTACTTTAAGTCCCACCGAATGCCTGAAGAAGCGTCCACAAGACATTAGCTCATGAAACGAGCCCTGTCTTTCGCCTTCGTCAACGATACTCTGTACAAGAGATCGTTTGATTCTCTGTGGTTGAGATGCTTGGGACCTGACGAAGCAAAAAGGGTCGTCCAGGAAGTTCACGACGGACTCTGCGGTTCTCATCAAGCGGGCCCAAAGATGAAGTTGAAGATAAAACGGATGGGCTACTACTGGCCCACGATGATTCAAGACTGTCTCGAATATGCGAAGCAGTGTCACTCGTGTCAAATTCATGGGGATTTCATCCACCAGCATCCAAATCCATTACATCCAACGGTGGCTAGTTGGCCATTCGAGATGTGGGGGACTGATATAGTCGGCCCCATCGAACCAGCATCGTCTAGAGGGCATCGTTTCATCCTGGCGACGACTGACTACTTCTCTAAATGGGCAGAAGCAGTACCGTTAAGAGAAGTGAAGACGGAAAATATCCTCCACTTCTTCAAGACGCACGTCATATATCGGTTTGGAACTCCGCGACGGATCATCTCCGATAACGGGCCAGCTTACAGAAGCCACAAGATCAGTCGCTTTGCGCAACAGCATAATATAGACTGGAGATATTCCTCGGTTTATAATCCGCGAGCTAATGGTCTAGCTGAAGCCTTCAACAAGACCCTGACGAAAATCATGAAAAAGACGGTGTCCCGAACTAAGAGAGACTGGCACGAGAGGCTGCAAGAATCTCTCTGGGCATATCGAACTACGTTCAAGACGGCCACAAGCACAATGCCGTACGCGTTGGTATTTAGGACGGAAGCAGTACCCCCCCTCGAGATAGAGTTACCCTCTCTACGAGTGGCAGTCCACTACGAGCTGACGGACGAAGAAGATGCTCACCTTCGGCTTGAGGAGCTTGACGCCCTTGATGAAACCCGGCTCATAGAGCAACAAAATCTGGAGGCCTATAAAGCAAAGATGACGCGCTCATATGAAAGACTGACCCGACCGAGGACATTTCGCCAAGGCGAACTCGTGCTAGTGGTCAAAAGGCCTATGATCCCCAATCGCGCCAAGCGAGGAAAATTCGAGCCAAACTATGAAGGCCCGTACATCATAGATAAGGTCTACCAGGGCGGGGCCTATCTACTCATAGATATGCACGGTGAAAGGCCTTTCAGGCCGATAAACGGTCGCTTCCTAAAGAAATACTACGCTTAATGAGCCACAGCCTAGGTCAATGATAGATGACGACGACTACGTCCGCTCGCTATCTTCCTAAGCTCAAGCTTTATAAGCAGTAGCCAGCCTCTCAATAACGGACTGAAATGTCCTTAGACTAATAGCAGACCGAAACGTCTTTAAACTACTACCGCAGCATCTTTAGGCGGATAAGATATAAAAAAAAACATATAAAAATAAAATAAAGAAAAAACGGTATGTCCATAAGCAAAAAGGGCACGGATGAAAACCCGAAAGGGCTCCGTGAGTAAAAACAGCAGGGCTACCGGCGAGTGTTCGTGAAAACCCGAAAGGGCGCGACCTCGTAAAAAATATATAAAAATAAAAAGAAAAAAAAATGGTATGTCCATAAGCAAAATGGGCACGGATGAAAACCCGAAAGGGCTCCGTGAGTAAAAACAGCAGGGCTACCGGCGAGTGTTTGTGAAAACCCGAAAGGGCGCAACCTCGTTAAAGGACACTTGCAGGGTCCTCTCGACCTTGTAAGGAGAAACCACCCGCGTGAGATTCTTACGACTCACAAGGGAGCAACACACTTAGGGATCCTCACGATTCCTAAGGAGAAATTACACTTGCGAGATCCTCACGACTCGTAAGGAGAACTCTCTGATGGGACCCTCACGGCTCATAAGATTTGAAAGTCTTAAGTTGTAGAGACCTGAACCTGTTCTTAAACAACCCCCACAACCTTCGATACTGCCCTACAAACGGCTCATACTGACCCTTGTATACAATCCACGGGGGCGAATAAACATTTCCCTAATCAAGTCCCATCCGTGACTAGGGATATGTTCGCACGGTGAACAATCCTTGTGAGTCCTCTTGACTCATAAGAAGATAACACTCATGTAAGATCCTTACGACTTATAAGAGAACATACACTTAGGAGTCCTCACGATTCCTAAGGAGAAAACGCACCTGCGAGATCCTCACGACTCGTAGGGAGAAACACCTTTATGAGACTCTTACGGCTCATGAAGTCAAAAGCCTTAGTCGACGGGATCCTAACCCTGTTTGCTAAACCACCTTTGTTCGACATCGACAGAGGCAAATGATGATTCGCTCCTGGCAATATCCCAGTTGTAGCGATGTTGATGCCTAAATCAGTATCAAATTCTAAGTCCTTTCATGGCAAATGATGATTCGCTCCTGCTAATATTCCAGTCGTAGCGATGCTGATGCTAAGATTAGCACCAAATTCCAAGTTCCACACTCGCGATAAAAAGTCTGCGAGCCAAAAGTGCATACGAAATAGCCGAAATGATGGGGCAGCTTGCAAAAAAATTAGCAAGTAAAAATGTATGCATACAAAATAGCCGAAATGATTGGGCAACTCGCAATAAAAAGCAGCGAGTAAATATAAAACAAATAGCCGAAATGATTGGGCACCGCGAAAAACAGCCGAAATGATTGGGCAATCGCGATTTTCACGATATAAAAAGCTGAAATGATAGAGCATCGCGGAAAAAAAAAGAATGAAATGAAAGAATGAAACTTTTTGCCCTACAGGTGAGATCACATCGATCCCTGTATACAATCCAGGGATACAAATAAAGAGGGAACCATACCTTCCCAACAGGCTCCATAAGAAAGCGAAGCCAAATCTCGACGGTTCATAGACAACCTAGAGACAATCTTGACATTTGTCGCAATATCGCAGACACAATATCAACAAGCGAAGCAAAGGAAGATCCCTAGCTTCAGGATCTCGACGTCGATATCGACAACTTAGAGATCCCCAACGGCGTTTCTCCTCACTCCAACCAAATGCAGACGTGACGTCAACAACCGACCTCAGAGTCGCAACGAAACGGAGCCATGGCAAAGTCCCTAGTTCCAAATCTCAATGGCCACATCTACAGCCTGGAGACCAACAACGGTGTGCCTCCTCATTCCAGCAGGACATAGATGCTATACCATCAAACGGAGCCATGACAAAATCCCTAGTTCTAAATCTCAATGGTCACATTTACAGCCTGGAGACCAACAACGGTGTGCCTCCTCATTCCAGCAGGACATAGATGCTACACCATCAAACGGAGCCACGGCATAGTCCTTAGTTCCAAGCCTCGACGGTTCACAGACAACCTAGAGACCATCTCAGCATTCGTCTCGATACAGTAGACGCAATGTCAACAACAACGTTCCTTCGCAGTCCAGCAGGATACGGATACAACGCCGACAAAAGACCTCACGGTCGAAACAAAGTGAAGCGACGGCAAAATCCCAGCTTCACCTCAACATTCGTCTCGATACAGCAGACGAGATGTCAACAACAACATTCCTTCGCAAAGTCCACCGGGATGCAGATGCAACGTCAACGAAAGACCTCACGGTCAAAACAAAGGGAGTGACGGCAAAATCCCAGCTCCACCGCGACATTCGTCTCGATACAGCAGACGCAGTACCAGCAAATGAAGCAAAGGCCAAATTCCAAGCTTCAGGGTCTTGACGGTAACTCATATAAAACCTGAAAGACTATCGGAGATCATCTCACACCAACATGAAGTGATCACCACCTCGACGTTCGTCTCGACACAACAGACGAAATGTCACGACAGCGTTCTTCCTCCAACAGGATTCGGACGTGACAAAGAAAACGAAGCGAAGGCCAAATTCCTAGCTTCAGGGTCTTGACGGTAACTCATATAAAACCTGAAATACCACCGGAGATCATCCAGCACGGAGTGGTCACCATCTCGACGATCATCTCGATACAGCAGATGAAATGTCACCCCAGCGTTCTTCCCCTGGCAGGATTCAGACACGCCAAGGCAAACGAAGCGAAGGCCAAATTCCTAGCTTCAAGGTTTTAACGGCAAGTCATATAAAGCCTGAAAGACTACCGGAGATCATCCCACATGGAGTGGTCACCACCTCGACATTCGTCTCGATACAGCAGACGAGATGTCACCCCAGCGTTCTTCCGCCAGCAGGGTTCAGACGCGACAATCAAACAAACGGATCCACAGCAAAATTCCCAGTTCCAAGCCTCGACGGTTCACCAAAAACCTAGAGACAACCGCGACATTCGTCTCGATATAGAAGATGCAATTCCAGCAAACGAAGCGAAGGCCAAATTCCTAGCTTCAAGGTCTTAACGGCAAGTCATATAAAGCTTGAAAGACCATCGGAGATCATCCCACATGGAGTGGTCACCACCTCGACGTTCGTCTCGATACAGCAGATGAGATGTCACCCCAGCGTTCCTCCTCCAGCAGGGTTCAGACGCGACACTCAAACAAACGGAGCCACGGCAAAATTCCCAGTTCCAAGCCTCGACGGTTCACCAACGACCTAGAGACAACCGCGACATTCGTCTAGCTACAGCAGACGCAATACCAGAAAACGAAGCGAAGGCCAAATTCCTAACTTCAAGGTCTTAACGGCAAGTCATATAAAGCCTGAAAGACCACCGGAGATCATCCCACATGGAGTGGTCACCACCTCGACGTTCGTCTCGATACAGCAGACGAGATGTCACCCCAGCGTTCTTCCTCCAGCAGGGTTCAGACGCGACACTCAAACAAACGGAGCCACGGCAAAATTCCCAGTTCCAAACCTCGACGGTTCACCAACAACCTAGAGACAACCACGACATTCGTCTCGATACAGCAGGCGCAGTGCCAGCAAACGAAGCAGAGGCCAAATTCCTAGCTTCAGGGTCTTGACGGCAACTCATATAAAGCCTGAAAGACTATCGGAGATCATCCCACACCAGCGTGGAGTGGTTATGACCCATCGGGGCTCTCCAAAATGAGCCTAACCTCAAGTAAAAAGCGGCATGGCAAATTCCTAACGCTTTCTCTTCCGACGGTCAAACTGCCAAGGAGGATTGCTTGAAGACGTCTTGTCCAGCCCCCGAAGGGATCAGAGACACGGCAGTCGCAGGGCTACTCGAACAGCACGATTGCCTATCGAGGAATATATCAGCTGATGCGACGGTACGACGTCTAAAACCCTAAGTACCACAGACCCTAACAGACTTCTGTCGTAAAGAGCAGAGGTTAACTGTGACGTTAGGATATTCTTACGAGAAATGCTCGATTCGTCTCGACTCGTGAGGAAATTGATATCTTTGCGAGAACTGCTCGATGCGGCTCGACTCGTAAGATAAAGCCTTAGGCAGCAAGGATCAAAAAACCTGTTTCCTAAGCACTGGGACCCTGCAAGTCGGCCCAAAACGGTCTCTTGCATACTATCCACGGGTCTCACTCTCCAAAGTCGAATCTCGACAAGGAGGGAAATAACCGTTTACGGGTCCTCTCGACTCGTAAGAAGGAAAATTCTCTTATAGGATCCTTACGACTTATAAGAGAAAGTACACTTAGGAATCCTCACGATTCCTAAGGAGAAAATACACCTACGAGATCCTCTCGATCCGTAGGGAGAAAAGTCTTTGTGAGACCCTCACGGCTCATAAAGTTGAAAAGTCTTAGGCTACAAGGACCCTAAACTTGTCTCCTAAGACCTCAATTCCATGGCTACTCATAACTTTGCACTACTTCACCCACGTATATACTTATATAGGCAAAGTAGTGGGGGGCATTTGTTCCAGCCAAAAATTTCTGTGCAGAAGAGCCCAAGGTATCAGATGGCAGCGATACGCATAAGGAAATGCGAACCAGTATCTTCCGGCCTGTATTTTGATAAACTCCCGAAATAGGAACTGTTAAATTCTGATGGTATCGAAAGCATCTCGAAAAACCCTTCGATTTGATATATTATGGGCTTCATAATTCATCCGGAATTAAAAGTTATGAGTAAATATGCTGTACACTGTTCCCTGATTAAAAATCAGGAATTACCTCAATGAGGCATCACGTGGTCACACGTGACCAGTGGTCACACGTGACCAATGGTCACGTGTTGACACGTGATGATTAAAACAGAAATAAAAATAACGGCTGAAGAAGAACCCAATTGGGGGTCACGTGCTCACACGTGACCAATGGTCACGTGTTGACACGTGACAATTAAAACAGAAATAAAATAACAAATGTCTGAAGAAAATACCTCAATGAGGTATAACGTGCTCACACGTGACCAATGGTCACGTGTTGACACGTGATGGTTAAAACTGAAGCGTAAATAAACGCTAAGAAAAGGACTCAATTGGGGGTCACATGCTCACACGTGACCAAGGGTCACATGTCAGCACGTGACTGGCTTCGAAAGTCTTACAGTTTAATAGAATTAAATTCTAAAAGCTTCTAAATCTTTCCAAAAGGAAAAGGATTATGGGGACCGTTGGATTAAAGATCCAAGAGTGATTAAAAATCACCAATGTATTGAAGGATCTTAGACAAGGAAAGATCTCCCTAAATCTCACCGAAATAACAAACAGAATATCTTTTGGATTTAAAATCCAATGGTGAATAAAATTCACTGAATGATCTAAAGGCTCATATTAATTATGAAAACAAATTAAATCTTTCAATGAAAAATTCACTAAACAATTTGATTCTTTTCCTTCTCCTATAAATAGGAGCCAAGAAAAGAAGAGAAGGGACCTTTTTTTAGAGAGAAGAACAGAGGGAGGAGAATTTAATTCTCAAGAGAAAAAAAAGAAAGGAGAATTTAATTCTCAACAAAAGAAAACCTTAGGTGAGAAAAGAAAGGGGATTAAAACTTCAATAAAGAGAATTTAATTCTCAATCCAAGAGTTTAACTCTTATACAAAAAAGAACTTAATTTTTCTTCTAGTTGAAGATCTGCACAGAGCACATCTCCCCATAAGTTGAGAATTTAATTCTCATCAGGTCGAGATCCTGCCATGCGGATCCTAAACTTAGAAGGGGAATTAAGTTATGAGAATTTAATTCTCCCAAAACAAAACTAGGGTTTAACCCTATATAAGAATTTAATTCTTTTACATATTTGGGAATTTAATTCCTTTAAAAAGAAATTAGGGTTTTACCCTAAATAAGAATTTAATTCTTAATCTTACAGAGAATTAAATTCTCAAAATAAAATGAAGAGACTTAAAAGATCTCCATGCATGCAAAAGACTAAGGTCACGTGTCCCCACGTGACCCTTGAAAAGATCCCTGAAGAAAAGAAGATTTGAGGCAATGCCTCACGTGCTCCCACGTGACCTACAAAACACAGAAAGAAAAAGCAAAGGAAATATGAGCTTTGGGCGCTCTCACGTGTCCCCACGTGACCCCTTAGCGAGTGCTTTAATGATCAGTGCATAAATCTCCATCACGTGTCAATACGTGATGCTCAAAAGATGAAGAAGTGTTTAACACTTATTTGCAGAACAAAGCGAGGAGATCTGGCCCCACTCTTGGGCGCTCTCATGTGTTACCACGTGACCCCTAATAAATCTTTTAATAAAACAGGGCATGGGTATATATCACGTGCCCACATGTGATGGCTAGGAAAATTAAAAAGTGTTTAACACTTGTTTGCAGAACAAAATAAAGGGGATCTCGCCCCACTTTTTGATGCCATCACGTGTCCACACGTGACCCCTCTTTGTTTAGTGTTTAACACTAATTTGGGGACTATATTTCCAGTGTTTAACACTGACTGTTTCTAGTGTTTAACACTAAATTGAAGATTATATTTCCAGTGTTTAACACTAATTGTCTTTTAGTGTTTAACACTAATTTGAGAGTTCTACCTCCAATGTTTAACACTGTTGTTCTCTAGTGTTTAACACTATTTTTAACCAAATTGGCTAGTTCTCCAGAGGCAAAAGTCCCTCCTCCAAATGAATCTCAAAATTGAGAAAATCAAAGACAAAATGTTGTCAGAGCCCCCAAACCTCTGTTTAGCACTGCTGAATGATGAGGGGCTGAACCCAGACAAATGTCTAATGGCCCAAAGGCCCAATATTTCAAACATAATTGGACTTAGCCCAAACTGGCCATAAGTCTTCAAATCATCTTGAACTGAGCACATCTGCTCTTTCAACCAACTCATTGGTTCAAGGGTACATCTCTGAACTCCTCTGACACCTGTCGTTGTAATCCTTCAACGTCGTCAGAGAGGTGATGGGTCCCGACGACTATACATTCAATGGACCACCACGTCCCTAAACTGGCAATGGACCACCACGTCCTTAAACTGGTAATGGACCACTATGTCCCTAAACTGGAACAATAGAGCCCCTAAATGCTCTTTTGTCGGATCTAAACGACCCCGTTTAAGTTAATCTTAGCCTCAAATACTAACATATCCTTAAACCTTCAAACAGACTTTAGTCCTAAATTGGACTATAGATCCCCCAATCAACTTTGGTTCAAGGGTACATCTCTAAACTCCTCTGATATCTGTCATTGTAATCCTTCAACGTCGTCAGAGAGATGATGGGTCCCGACGGCCATACATTCAATGGACCACTATGTCTCTAAACTGGAACAATCGAGCCCCCAAATGCTCTTTTGTCGGATCTAAACGATCCTGTTAAGTTGATCCTAGTCTCAAATATGGCTAACGTATCCTTAACAAAAGTTTAAGTTGATCTTAGCCTCAAATATGGCTAACGTATCCTTAAACTAAAATCCCAAACCCAAATCTAAGAAAATACGGATTTGGACTAATCCACGTCCAACGGGCGACGACATAAATTAGTCTCCGTATACGATCCACGGGCAACCACAAACAAAACAAACACCCACGACACGAAGTGAAATTCTGGAGAAGGAGAAAGTTGTTACCGCGATGCGGTAGCTTAATTAACTGCAGGGGCTTGCGCCTGCAGGGAAGAGCATCCCCACAATAAAAAAAACCCCTCAAGCGAGGGGGAATCTGACGAAGTCTGCTACATCGGCCGCATCCGTCTAAACCTCCGATACACGTTGCCATAAATCAACTTGGCATCTTCGGAGAGTTGGACGGATAAAACCAAATAGCATCTGCCCCGAATCTCAGGCAAGACGTCGTCTTGGCCGTCTATTCGGAGGGGAACAACACTTTTTAATTATTTTTATTTTTGTAACAACTCCAATTTTTGTATACATAAATTTAATTTAAATTTGAAGTATACTTGGAGTATTTAATGTTGCTGATATCATTTTAAGTATCTATTCTGCTACAATAATTACAAGAAGGAGCTTATAGCTCATTGGTAATACCTTGCACTGCTGAACCAAGCCACCAGAGTTCGAATCCCATGCCCCACATTATTTTTTAGATTATTTTTCTTTAAAAATTCTTAGAAGCCCAACAGTCCACAGGCCATAACTCCCAAATGATGAACTGAAACCAAAAAACGGAGTATACCATAAGCCCCACCAGAAGACCCTCTTCGATTTGGCCGTCGGACTCGGCCGGGATCGGCCGACCGAATCGACCGGCGCCGCCGGCCGGACTCGGCTGAACGGCCGAGTCGCCAACACGAAAAGTTTGCCTTTTCGTATTCCCATCTCCCCTGTTAACTCCAATTTAATTGATCGGTTATCAAATGATAAATACATCATATTTAATACAAATTTTAATGATTTTTCTTTAATTTTTCATTTTTTTTAATAAAGAAAACCTTTCACCTACCCTACCCTAGCTACCCTATAAATAGACCCCCTACCCCCTACTCTCTCATCTCAAAACATTAGGTTTACTCTCTCAAAATTTATACAAGAAAGGTGTGCTTTGAAACCGAGTTCACGGCGAAGCGCTGACGGATTTCCGGCGACGTTCTTTGAAACAACCGGCGACGAAACAACACCTCGGCCATTTCCCTTGTTCATCTATACTCTTTAGTATAGATCGAAACCTGTAAGTCCCGTTCTTTTCTTCTTCCTAATTCTTAAAAAATACGAATTTATGAAACCCGACGGAAATCGGAACAAACCGATTTCCGATTCGGTTTTTCTATAAAATCTCACTTGTCACTAATTGCATAATACCTAAACTCATCCATGTTGACTATTAATCACATAACAATTAATTTGGACAAGGTTTCTCACATGAAATAATAATTTTTTGCAATATCGTATTCTTTTCACATTAATACCATAATGTTTATTTTTCTTCTTCTAATCAATTCTATTATTCCTAAATATCTTCATCTTGACCACTAAACTTTTAAAAATCAATTTGAATGAGTTTTCACACATGAAATGATAACTTTTGCAAATACCGTATTCTTTCACTTAAATACCCTCATGTTTAGTTTATCATATTTAACCCTTAACCTTACTACACAATTAAAGTAGAGCACAAGATAACAACCTACCTCTACCCACACATAAATACAAACCCTTAAATGATTTCATAAAAATTTAGAATACGATAAAACGAAATTTTCAGTAAAATACCATAATCTTCATAAAACCATTCTTAAAGGTCTAGATTTGTTACATTTTTAAATAAATATTTCTTACTAGGAAAATACGATAAGTTGTGGACATCGATCGTTTATCTAAACTGACTTTGTGGTGTCTAGGCAAGGCAAGTGAGTTTGGGTAACTTTAAAAGGCCCGCCTCACGATTGGTAAACGGATCCCTCCCTCCTCACTTGTACTTACCTGACCACAATTGGCGGTGAAGAGGCGATTTGAGGCTTCTAACGACTTGTCGTTTAGACCTTTTAGAAATAGGCTAGTTGGCTTAGGAAACCCTAGAATCTAAAATACGGAAAATTACACTTTTCAAATAAATACCTTATCTTTATAAAACCATTTTCTAAATGAATAGTATTTATTAAACCTTTGCAAAGCGCCACTACAACCCACCTTGGGGAACTCGTTAGGGATTGTACGGTTTATCGTGCACCCTCGGGCTTAGTAGTGCGAGATTCAGACATCCGCAAGGAGCATTCGGTCTCGAAAGGTTTAAAATACGACATTTAAGAAAAATGAGATTTTTGGAAAATAAAATATTTATATAAAATTATTCTTGTATAAACATATGTATATTTATCATTTAAACACCTATTTTATTATAAGATAAAGTTTCCACCTTTTCCTAAAAATTACAAGATTAAAAGTTACATTAAAATACCATGAATTTCAAATAAATCAATATTATAAATTAATACTTTTATTAGGATATATTCACTAGAATAACACAAGTAAAATTTACACTCATTATAACTATAAAGACGAATAACAAATACTTGAGGTGTATCTTGAAAACTATATAAAAGTACTTTTTACATAAAACCCCCTCAAGTTTTATAAATTACAATAAGGACCCTAACAATTATAGAACTTCAAATTACTTTTCTTTTAGTCTGACTTGGGTTTGAGTCTGACTATTTCTGACTTGAATATGATTCAAGTCAATCTGTATTCTTTAATATTCCAACTCAATATGAACATATAAATCCCTGAATCCAGTTAACAACCTATTCAACTTGACTGAATCAAACCATGGATATACATCCATTATTCCGTTATTCCAATTACCTGATACAATCCGTTTACTGATATCATGGTTTTGGTCAGTCATCCAACTTACACAATACAATACAACAATACTGTTAAAACACTACGGGGTTTAAGGGGTAGATTGGTATGGAAGGTGTTAAAGATGGCACGAGGTGGTAAGATTTAGATACCTAACCTATATTCCGTTGCTGTTGTACCATGGCTTAACGGTTCCTTATAATTTCCGTTTGCCTTGGTCTCTAGCATATAGAGACCCCCCTCGTATACACTGGCATCCTTCTGTACCAAGCTACAAACAACAACGTTAACATAACATTACAACAATAGTTTATACTTTAAAATGTATCTTTTTATTCTGTCTTCTCTACTTCCCTCTTACCTTTGGGACTTACCGAGCGATCTGTTCGCTGATGACATTTTGTTTCTCTCTTCTTTGAATGTCGTCAGGTGACTTGGACCCGGCAGAAGTTGAGCCATCACAAGAAGACTTGAAGCAATTTGCTGAAGAGCCTGCAGTATAATTTCATTGTACACTTTTCTTTTCAGTACTTTCCATTTCCTGTTATGCCACTGTTTAAGCATCTTTATTTCAGTTGTATTTCCTTTCCATGTATTGTAAAGAGAATGTTAATAAATAAAAGTTGTTGTTCTTTTTATACTCTTGTCTCTTGTGTATTTATTTCTATATTGCTTAGCTACGCTTAGCGTATGTACTTCTGAGTACATACGTAGCGGACCTCGCCGCGTCCCCTTCGCCGTACACTGGGAAGCGGGGCGTGACAATTTTGAGCATCACGTGTTGACACGTGATGGGGATTTATGCGCTGACTGTTAAAGCGTTTGCCAAGGGGTCACGTGGTAACACGTGAGAGCGCCCAAAGCCTTCATTTCTTTTGCTTTTTCTTTCTGCGTCTTGGGAGTCACGTGGGAGCGCGTGAGGCATTGCCTCAAAGCTTCTTTCTTCAGGGATCTTTTCAAGGGTCACGTAGGGTCACGTGACCTTAATTCTTTTCATGCACAGAGATCTCTTAAGTCTCCTTATTTTTAAGAATTGAATTCTTTGTAGGGTTAAACCCTGATTATGATTTTGGAGGAATTAAATTCCTATTGTGCAAGAATTAAATTCTTAAGTAGGGTTAAACCCTAATTTTGTTTTGGAGAAATTAAATTCCTATATATGTAAAAGAATTAAATTCTTGAGTAGGGTTAAACCCTAATTCTGTCCATCTTGAAGGAATTAAATTCCTGTGAGTTTGGGAGAATTAAATTCTCATGTAGGGTTAAACCCTAATTTTGTTTTGGGAGAATTAAATTCTCTAAACTCAATTCTCCCTCTAAGTTTTGGATCTGCATGGCAGGATCTCAACCCGATGAGAATTAAATTCTCATCTTATGGGAAGATGTGCTCTATGCAGATCTTCAACCAAAAGAAGAACTAAGTTCTTTTGTAGAAGAGTTAAACTCTTAGATTTTGAGAATTAAATTCTCTGTTTGAAGTTTTGATCCCCTTTTTTTTCTCACCTAGGGTTTTTCTTTGTTGAGAATTAAATTCTCCTTTCTTTTCTTCTCTCTTGAGAATTAAATTCTCCTCTCTCTGTTATTCTCTCTCCAAGGTACATCCCTCTTTTCTCTTCTTGGCTCCTATTTATAGGAGAAAGAAAAGAATCAATTTGTTCAATGAATCTTTCATTGAAAGATTTTAATTGATTTCATGATTAATATGATCTTTTAGATCATTCAGTGAATTTTTATTCACCGTTGGATTTTAAATCCAAAGATATTCTATTTGTTATTTCTGGTGAGATTTTCAGGGAAATCTTTCCTTGTCTAAAATCTTTCCATAAATTGGTGATTTTTAATCACCCTTGGATCTTTAATCCAATGGTCTCCATAATCCTTTTCCATTTGGAAAGATTTAGAAGCTTTTAGAATTTTAATTCTATTAACTGTGAGGCTTTCGGAGCCAGTCACGTGCTGACATGTGACCCTTGGTCATGTGTGCGCACGTGACCCCCAATTGAGTCCTTTTCTCAGCGTTTATTTACGCTTCAGTTTTAACCATCATGTGTCAACACGTGACCATTGGTCACGTGTGAGCACGTGATACCTCATTGAGGTATTTCCTTTAGCCATTTGTTTTTATTTCTGTTTTAACTATCACGTGTCAACACGTGACCATTGGTCACGTGTGAGCACGTGACCCCTAATTGGGTCCTTCTTCAGCTGTTTGTTTTTTATTTCTGTTTTAACTATCACGTGTCAACACGTGACCATTGGTCACGTGTAAGCACGTGACATCTCATTGAGGTAATTCCTGATTTTTAATCAGGGAATAGTGCATAACATATTTGCTCATAACTTTTGATCCCGGATAAATTATGAAGCCCCTAATATATCAAATCGAAGGGTTTTTCGAGATGCTTCCAATACCATCAGAATTTAATAGTTCCTCCTTCGGGAGTTTATCAAAATACAGGCCGGAAGATACTGGTTCACATTTCCTTAAGCGTATCGCTGCCATTTGATACCTTGGACTCTTCTGCGCAGAAATTTTTGGCGGGAACACCAGGCATAACCGTGCAAGGGCGAGCCCGGTTGCCTCTTGCGAGGGCTTTTGATCCTTAGTGCGGGAGGGGCCGTAAGAGGCCTACTAAGGACGGGCCGAGTAGGGTTGCTGCCCGGTGCCTCTTGGCGAGGGCTTTGATCCTTAAGGATGGCCGGGAAGGGTTGCTACCCGGTGCCTCTTGGCGAGGGCTTCGATCCCTTGCATTGTGGGGTAGGGAGCTACCAGCCAGGGATAGCCAAGCAGGGTAGCCGCTCGGCTGCCTCTTGATGAGAACTTTGATCCCTGGCGTTGTGGGGTAAGGGAGCTACCAGCTAGGGATAGCCGAGCGGGGTAGCCGCTCGGCTGCCTCTTAGTGAGGGCTTAGATCCTTGGCGATGGAGGGGCCGTGGGAGTCCTGCCAAGGATAGAACGAGCAGTGAAGCTGCTCAGTTGCCTCTTGGCAAGGGCTTTGATCCCTGGCGTTGTGGGGTAGGGAGCTACCAGCCAGGGATATCTGAGCAGGGTAGCCGCTCGGCTGCCTCTCGGTGAGGGCTTCAATCCTTAGCGCAGGAGGGGCCGTGGGAGGCCCGCTAAGGATGAACCGAGCTTGCTAAGGATGGACCGAGCAGTGAAGCTGCTCAGTTGCCTCTTGATGAGGGCTTTGATCCCTGGCGTTGTTGGGTAGGGAGCTACCAGCTAGGGATATCCGAGCAGGGTAACCGCTCGGCTGCTTCTCGGTGAGGGCTTCGATCCTTAGCGCTGGAGGGGCTGTGGGAGGCCCGCTAAGGATGGACCGAGCAGTGAAGCTTCTCAGTTGCCTTTTGGCGAGGATTTTGATCCCTGGTATTGCGGGGTAGGGAACTACCGGCCAGGGATAGCCGAGCGGGGAAGCCGCCCGGCCGCCTCCTGTTGAGGCTTTGATCACAAAGACAGAACTCCTCTTTTTGCAATGTTCTAACATTCCCTTCTTGTTATTCGAATGGAAATGACTTTTTAGAAAAATTTACATCGTATTTGTGAAAGGAGAGGTACACACTAGTAGGCATTGATTTCACTGGTACAGCTTGAGCTTCTCGGCATTGTAAGGCCGCGGAAACCTGCGCCCATCCGCGTTCTGTAAGCGGTAGGCCCCGCCGGTTAGTACCTCGGAGACGAGGAAAGGACCGTCCCATTTTAGGGAAAACTTATGCAGCCTGCCTTGATCGACGATCTCGTTTCGCCGCAGGACTAGATCTCCGGTCCTGAAGGAGCGACGCTTGACCCGCGCATTGTAGTATCGGGTAGTTTGCTGCTGATAGGTGGTAGCCCTAATTTGAGCCCGGTCTCGTTTCAACAAGATGTCCAGGTTGGTCCGTAGTGCCGTGGTGTTTGCTTCGTCGTCGAAGTATTCGACCCGATGACTGGGTAGCCCGATTTCCGCCGGGACCATTGCCTCGGTCCCGTAGCAGAGGCTGAAAGGGGTTTCCCCGGTAGGGGTCTTCTTTGACGTGCGCAGGGCCCATAAGACTCGGGGCAGTTCATCGACCCAACTGCCTTGGCTCCTTTCTAGGCGGGTCCAGAGATCTCGGAGGACGTCCCGGTTAGCAACTTCGGCCTGCCCGTTGCATTGGGGATGTGCGACCGCGGCAAACTTCATGAGGATATGATATTCATTGCATAAATCCTTCACTTTCTCGTTTTCGAAGTTTGTCCCGTGGTCAGTGATGATACACCTCGGGATACCGAATCGGAGTATCAGGTTGTTCTGCAGGAACTTGATGGTCGTGGCGGCATCCGGTTTCCTGATGGTGACGGCTTCGATCCACTTTGTGAAGTAATCTACTGCGACAAGGACATATTTGTGCCCCCCCGCACCGGTAGAGAACTGGTCTATCATGTCCAATCCCTACTGGGCGAACGGCTACGGGGAGGATAAAGCGGTCAGCTCGGTAGCCGGAAGGCGAGGTATGCTTCCATGGAGTTGGCAACTTTTGCATCTCCTGACGAGCTTCTGGGCGTCTTCATGAACAGTTGGCCAATAATATCCCTGGAGAAATGCCTTCTGGATTAAGGTTCGGGCCCCTTGGTGTGCGCCGCCAACCCCTTCATGGATTTCTCAGAGGACGTAGTCGGCTTCACGGGAGTCGACGCACCGGAGCAAGGGCTGAGTGAAGGATTTCTTGTAAAGGTTCCCATTTCTCCAGACGAAGTGACGGGCTTTGGCCCGGAGACGGCAGGCTGCTCCCCGATCTTCTGGGAGCTTGTCATCCCTTAGGAATTCTACGAGGGGCTTCCTCCAGTCATGGTCATTTTCCTGCGCTGTATATACATGAAGTATTGTCGCTCCGTCTTCCACGCTGGGCCGTGGCAAGGTCTCGAAAAGGCTAGATCGCTTGTTGTTGGTCGAGTAGGACGAAGCCAGCTTGCTCAGGGCATCGGCTTGGGTATTGAGCTGCCTGGGTATTTGCTCTACTTGGACTTCGTCAAAGTTCTTCCGAAGTTTTCTTACTTCGGCCAGGTACTTCACCATTAGAGGTTCCCGAGCCTCGGAGTGGCCGGTCACTTGGCCGACGACTAAGGCTGAGTCACTGCGGATTCGAATTGTTTTCAGCCCCAACCCGGAGGCCATGCGCAGTCCAGCCAGCAGGGCTTCGTACTCTGCCGCGTTGTTTGAGGCTTTGAATCCGAGCTTTAGAGAGTACTCCATTTCTACCTCGTTCGGGCCCCGAATGATGAGGCCAGCACCATAGCCTTCCTCGGTTGAAGACTCGTCGACGTAAATGACCCACTCAGGGATTGAGTCGGGCCTTCCCACGATTGGGTGCTGAGCTGCGAGGGTTGGAGTGGACTCCGATTCCTTACTGGGGATGGTGCATTCGACCATAAAATCGACCAGGGCCTGTACTTTGATGGCCTGCCTCGGGCGATATTTTATGTCAAATTGGGACAGCTCCCACCTCCACTTCTTTAAGCGGCGTGAGGATTTCGGTGACGCGAGGATAGCCCCCAGCGGGCGCTCGGTAAGAATGAGGATGGTGTGTACCTGGAAGTAGTGTCGTAGCTTCCTTGAGGCCACGATGAGTGCCAAGGCGATCTTCTCTATGCTTGGATACCTCATTTCCGCATCTTTGAAGACGTGGCTCACGTAGTATACTGGCTTCTGCACTCCGTCGACTTCCCGGACGAGCACTGAGCCTGCTGCTTGGTCGGATACTGCCAGATACAGCGATAGCTTATCTCCTTCAACTGGTTGGGTGAGCAGCGGTGGCGTCGCAAGGTGCCTTTTTAATTGGTCAAAGGCGGTCTGTCACTCTTCTGACTACTCGAACCTCGGGATTTTTCTTAGAACTTTGAAGAATGGGAGGCACTTTCCCCAGACCTCGACATGAAGCGGCTCAGATCGACTACCCGCCCTGTCAGTCACATGATCTTGACGTTGGTCTTGGGCGCGTTCATATTGAGGATAGCGTCGATTTTTTCGGGTTAGCCTCGATCCCACGGTGGGTGACCATGAAACCGGGGAACTTCCCCCGGTGACCCCGAAAGCACACTTGGCGGGGTTCAGCTTCATCTTGAACTTGTGGACTACATCGAAGGCCTCTCCCAGGTCCTTGGCGTGGTCGGTCGACGAAACTGATTTGATGAGCATATTGTCGACGTAAACTTCCATGTTCCTGCCAATCTGTGGCTTGAACATGCGGTTGACCAACCATTGGTATGTGGCCCCGGCATTCTTGAGGCCGAAAGGCATCACCCTGTAGCAGTATACCCCCCGGTCCGTCATGAATGCGGTAAGATCTTCGTCTGCCGGATTCATATGGATCTGATTATAGCCGGAGAAGGCATCCATGAAGCTAAATAGCTCGTGGCCTGCCGAGCTGTCGACGAGCTGATCTATCCGAGCTAGGGGATAGTTGTCCTTGGGGCAGGCCTTGTTAAGGTCGGTGAAGTCGACGCACTTGCGCCATTTCCCACTCGGCTTCTTGACCAGGACTACGTTAGCTAGCCATTCCGAATAGGGCACATTCCGAATGAAGTGGGCGGCAAGGAGACGATCTACCTCATCCTCGATAGCCTTCGGTTTGACCGGGGCGAAGCTTCACTTTTTCTGTCTGACGAGTCGCGCCGTAGGATCTACCCCGAGCTTGCGAGATATAAGTTTGGGGTCGATCCCAGGCATGTCAGCAGGTGCCCAGGCAACACGTCGGAGTTGTTCCTGAGGAAGTGAACCAAGTCGTCTCGCTGAGTTCCTATCATAAGCGATCCGATCTAGACGATCTTTTCGTCGTCCCCTTCTACCAGGGGGACCTCTGTCAGAGGTTCGACCGGGGTTCCTCGGACCTCTTTTTGCTCGTCTCGAGTGTCCAGAGAACCCCTGATGTCGCCTTCACCCTCGACATCGTCGGTCGGCTGCTCAGACGAAGATGTCGCTGTGAAGCATACCTTTGCAATCCGTTGGTCCCCATAGACCCGACCTATCCCTCCCTGATTGAGAGGGAACTTCATCGCCAGAAGGTAGGTCGATATCTGGACTCGGAGGGAGTTCAGCGTCGGGCGGCCGAGGAGGATGTTGTAGGCCGATGGGATTCTTGCTACGATGAATTCCACTTGCACTGTTCACACGCGGCCGGCCTCCCCGATGTTAAACTGCATAGTGACTACCCCTTCCGCCGAAATGGAATGGTTGGTGAATCCTGAAAGGATGTCGGTGGTCGGCCTTAGGTATGTTGGGGTTAGCCCTATGTGCAGAAAGCAATCGTAGAAGAGAATGTCCGCCGAGCTACCTGAGTCGACCAGTATCCTGTGCACCTCGTATTGGTGGACCCTAGTCGTAATCAGCGGAGGGTCGTTATGGGGCAGGGATATGCCGTGGAAGTCCCCGTCGTCAAAAATGATTGGCTCGGTCTCCCTGGCCTTCTTCCTCGGGCGGATGTCAGCCTCCACGGTTGGCGCGGTGCGCTGATTCTAGTAGGAGCTCGACGGATCCCCCGCTGACATGAACATGATTTTTGATGATCCTCGGTTCCTTTCGGTGAGGTTCCGTACGCCCTCCGGTGAGGTTGTTTTTGAGTTGCCGTAGCGAGTCTCGCGTGCGCGACCCGGTCGAGGGAGGGGTGTTCCCCTCCGAATGGCAGCTCGTAGACCTGGGCGTCTAGGTCTGAGATTCGGGGCAGATGCTATTTGGTTTTATCCGTCCACCTCTCCGAAGATGCCAAGTTGATTTATGGCACCGTGTATCGGAGGTTTAGACGGATGCGGCCGATGTAGCAGACTTCATCAGATTCCCCCTCGCTTGAGGGGTTTTTGATTGTGGGGACGCTCTTCCCTGCAGGTGCAAGCCCCTGCAGTTAATTACGCTACCGCATCGCGGCAACAACTTTCTCCTTCTCCAGAATTTCACTTCGTGTCGTGGGTGTTTGTTTTGTTTGTGGTTGCCCGTGGATTGTATACGGAGACTATTTATTTCGTCGCCCGTAGGACGTGGATTAGTCCAAATCCGTACTTTCTTAGATTTGGGTTTTGGGTTTTGGTTTAAGGATACATTAGCCATATTTGAGGCTAAGATCAACTTAAATGTTTGCTAAGGATACGTTAGTCTAATTTCCAGACTAAGATCTACTTAACGGGATCGTCTAGATCCATTTCCAGTTTAGGGACATGGTGGTCCATTTAATATATGGCCGTCGGGACCCGTCACCTCTCTGACGACGTTGAAGGATTACAACGACATGTGTCAGAGGAGTTCGGAGATGTACCCTTGAACCAAAGTTGATTGGGGTTCTTATAGTCCAATTTGGGACTAAAGTCTGTTTGAAGGTTTAAGGATACGTTAACCGTATTTTAGGCTAAGATCGACTTAAACGGGATCGTTTAGATCCGGCAAAAGAGCATTTGGGGGCTCTATTGTTCCAGTTTAGGGATTTAGCGGTCCGGGTTCCAGTTTAGGGACATGGGGGTCCATGGGTAGTTTAAGGACATTGCGGTCCATGGGTTTGTGGCGGTCGGGACCCATAACCTCTCTGACGTCGTTGAAGGATTACAACGATAGGTGTCAGAGGAGTTCAGAGATGTACCCTTGAACCGGATGTAGATTAATTTAAGAGAGCCGACGTGCTCAGTCAATTTAATTTGAGGACTTATGGCCATGATTGGGTTTAGTCCAACTGAGAAATGTCCAACATTTTGTTTGCATTTGGCCTGTTAGACCCGTGTTAGGGCTTTGCCCATGTTTAGTAATGCACAGCATTTTATTCTGGCCTGCTAGGCCTTTCTGATTTGGGCTCTGTCCCTTTATTTTTGATGCAGAGCATCTGTCTTTTGCTTGGGCTCTGCCCCCTTTTTAAAATAATGCAAAGCATTTAGTTCAGCCTGTTAGGTCTTTTTTTAATTAGGTTAGGCCCTTCTGCAAATAATGCGATGCATTAATTATTTAACAGTGGCTTGTCAGGCGCTTTGCGCCAAATAATGAGCGCAAGCGCTCGTGGAAGCGACACATGTCGCACTCTGGTGAATGCGAGCGCAATAGCGTAGTGCGCTGTGTCAGTGCGCTGCGCTGTTGCGCTGCTGACACGTGGCGCTCCCTGGTGGCTTGCGCCAACAAAGGAGCGCAACAGTGCAATTTTTCAAGTGCAAAGCACTGTTTTATATTTTGATCGATTTTAAATCAAACAAAACAAGTTTTTCTTGTTTTCAAAGAACCAATGGTTCATAAGAAAGTGCAAAGCACTATTATTATTTATTTTTCTTTTTATTTAAGATTATTGATATTGTTCTTAGATCAATAATCTGTTCATAAGAGAATTTTCTCTTTTTCTAAAGGTTTTTACCTTTTCTTCTTTTGAAATTTCTTCAGAGTTCTCTCTGTTTGAAGTTCTTGATTTTTTTTTACCAAATGTTTATGCTTTTGAATTGAGGCCTAGGGTCCTTTTTATAGTGCCCATAAATTAGTTAAATTTGTTAAAGAGATCTTTCTCTGAGTGATTTGGGGAATTTTCCCCACCGTTGGATCTTTGATCCAAGGGCTTCTGTTTTATAGAAGAAAATCTTCTTGTTTTAATAAGAACAGAAAGATTCCTTAGAATTTTAATTCTGTTTGGCACAAATGCTCCAGAGCGTGACACGTGTCACGCAGCGCACAGCGCAGCGCAGCTGTGTTTGCGCATCTGCGCCGACACGTGTCGCGCAGCGCACAACGCAGCGTAGCTGCGCTGACACGTATCGCGCAGCGCAGCGCTTGCGCAAAAGCGATTGCGCTGACACGTGTCGCGCAGCGCAGTGGTTGCGCAACTGAAGCTTTGCTTCTATTTTGTTTTTTAATAGAGCTTTGCTCTGATTGGGCGCGCTGCCTTGGGTGCTGTGCTGCCGTATCAGTTTTTGACACGTGGCGCGTTGCGCGCAGCGCAAAGAATTTGAAGCGTTGCTTCGAATTTTGAATTTTGAAATTCAAACAGAGCTTTGCTCTGATTGGGGGAAACAAATGCCCCCCCACCGTTGCGCTTACATGGCGCACACGTGAGTGCAGCGGTGGCAAAATCTTGACCGTTGGATCTAAGTGGTCAGGTGAAAAGATGCAGGCGCCTATAAATATGACCCTTGGTCCTTGATAAATTTTTTTTAACATTTTCAAGAACTTGAATTTCAGAGCCTTGCTCTTGTTTAAGATTTTTAGAGCCTTGCTCTCATTTCTTTCCAAGAACTCCAGAGTTCATATTTTTAGAACAACTTAGGTAAAATTTAAATTAAATTAAATTTGATTAACATAGCCTTGCTCTTATAGATCTTTGATCTAAGGAAAACCCCTTTGGGGTTTTATTAACAGAGCCTTGCTCTCAGAAATCTACAGATCTACAGAGATCTTGTTCATGGGTTTTAACCCATGAACAGAGCTTTGCTCATGGATCAAATGTAGATCTTTTCTGATCTGAAAGTGGAGAACTCCTAAAAGTTTTTTATGGATCTTTAAGATCCCAAATTTTTAATCTTTAAGAGTTAATGTTTTCCTTTTTGATGGCTTTTCCATCATTATTATAGAGCCGGGCTCTTTCCAAGGAAATTTTTATTCCCTTGAGACCAGAGTTTGACAAATGTCACTCTGTGACAGAGTTTTGCTCTAAAAGAGGAGATTTTCTCCCTGTCTCTAGGGATTTGCCATCAATGAGGATATTCTCTTGGGGGTCTTTTCATTAACTGACAGTCTCATCCAATGATGGGACTGTCTTATTAAATGATGCGCCGTCATTCAGATTTTGTGGGTCCTCATTTGGTCCCTTACCCACTGCATTGCAGTGTGGCGTAAAATTTTAAAATGTCGAGCGTTGGAGTTACAACACCGACGGCTAATTAAAATTTTTTGTCTCTCCGCAGGAAACATGTCTGGTAATTTGTCTTTCCCGTTTGTTCGCTCGGAGGGAGGGTTTCCCCAGGCACCGGTGGACCGAGTGGTGCTCGCTCTCATAAAGTACCATGACCCCGAGCATAAGAGCCTTCACCTATGGGGTAGGTGGTACAATGAGATCATCCAGGGTCGCCGAAGTTTCAGTTCCGCCACGCCGTCTGAGCCGATATTTTCGATCCCATATGCGGATGAACCCCCGGTGAAGTATGCCGTGGAGGTTAGGAATTGGAATTTAGATGACCTCCTACAGCCTGCAATTGGTGCTATTCCCGTGCAGCCGCCGCCAGCAATAGATATTTTAGGAAGGCGAATCTGTCAGGGTGAAGCACGCCCTTGGGGATAGGCCTATAATATTGGATTGGTCCCGTGACCCCCCACCGGATACTTGCAGTGGGCCCGGTATATCCTTTCGGCGAAAAGGACTCATTTGACGAAGATTGGTTTGTATTCGGTCATCTATGTCTCGCTCTTCGAGTATCCCTCTCCTCCGACGTGGTGGATCAAGGCCTTTATTGAACAATGGAATATCCCCACCCATACCTTCCTGATGACGGACAGGGAGGTCTCTATCTCTTTGGAGGAGTTTGCTGAAGTCTCGGGTCTGCCAATAAGGGGGGAGCACTACGAGGAGCTGCTTCTTCCCGATGAATACGTCTTTGCTACCAAGCCGCTGGTGTTTGATCTGACTCCGGAGAACGCTATTCAGCACCAGTATCCAGGCTTGGTGAAGGTATTGGAGATTTATGAAGGACTCTATCTGGAATCGGGCGACCGGGGCATCAGTTTTTCAGATTTCATTGCTCGCTTCATTTGACCGGAGTTCTTATCAGAGCGGAGCGAGAATTTTGCCCAGCTCGATGACCCTTTTGGGTTTGGTTTGGATCGCCGACCCACATCGGAGGATGACCACAAAGACTTTTATCTCCCTGGTGCCGCCGTCGTCTCTTTTTCAGAAATTGCCGTCCCCGGCATGGATGAAGAGACCTTTTTTGTAGGGTTCTTGGGATTGTGGTTGTGCAGTTTTGCTCTTCCTATGCACCCACGCCATATGCGGCCGACTGTTTTCTACCCAGCGCATCGGATGGTGGCTGGTTTGCAGTTGTCAGTAGGAATCGCCGGGCTGGCTCATCTTTATAATGGACTTAGTGTAGCGGCGGATGCTAGTGAGCTAGGGGAGCAACCCGCCAACTTCCCGATGCACTACTTTACCTCTTGGATGGAAATGCACGTGCACGGGGTGTTCGGTGCCCATAAGATTCCTCCCTTTTTTGAGAAATGCAGGCTCCCGAGGGTCATACGGCTGGTCGGGGCTTCGATCGTAGTTGCACCTCCGCGGGAGGCAAGAGGGCTGCTCCTTCGACCACACCTGGTCGGGGCAAAGACTTCTTTCTTGGATAAGGTCATAACAATATGCTCAGAGACCACCAAGTCAGTAGTGTCGCTACGTGATGATTTTAAAGACGGGGCTTCCATATTGAAGGCTCGGGAGATCCTCCACCTCTATTCCATTCGGCCGGGCTACCTGGTGTTCAGGCAGAATGAGACAACACTCTTTATGAGGTATAATCCGCATCGGTTCGCTCAGCAATCAAGCTACAACCAAGGGATCTCGATGGAAGCTTTCTTGGAAAAGCCCGTGGTTAGCCGAGAGGGGATAAAGAACGCAATGCACCACTTTATGCGGCTTAACACGGGTTCTTATTTCTTTATTAGCGAGCCGAGCTGCGTCCCTGAAGTCCTCAACGCGTACGTGGCCTGGTATGCACATGCAATGGGGCCCGTTATTCTGATGGAGAAGCGTATGCTGGTTGACCGCAAGGGTGCACCGCCCGGTGGCGATCGCAAGGCTCCCTTGAGGCCGAGGACCCCGGTCATTCCTCCATTGAAAGGTGCCGGAGTTGGACCTCCGCGCGTGTTGAGCACTCCGCGCAGATTTCCGCCTCGCGATACTGTGGATGCGCCACCAGCCCCCCGTGCTCCAGTGGAGGCGGTAACTGTGGTATCGCCGGAGTCCGGTGCAGGCGCAGATATCGAGACCCGCCGCCCCATGGTGTCTGCCAAGTGTAAATCAGTCCCGGGTGCATCCAGAGTTGGCGGGCAAAAGAAGAAGAAGTCGCTCCTTTCCCTTGACGCGATTCTTGGTTTAGAGCCTGAGGCCCCTCTTACCGAAGGAATAAGTGAATATGGCAGCAATAAGGGCTTTGCGGTAGACCCCGCAGACACCAACCTGGCGGCCGCCATTGCGGCTTCTGAGCGATCAGCGAGGCTTGAAGCGTGGTTGAGTAAACTCGCTAAGTCAGGTAATTATTAGCTTCTTTCTTCATCATTTTATCGCATTTTTTTATCATTATTCTTGACTAATACTTTTCCCCATTTTCAACAGGTGTCTCTACCGAAGAAGCTATTGCTGCCTCTTTGAAAACCTTCCAAGAGGAGGAGAAGAAACGCGCTTTAGCGGGCGCCGGTATGTCTCACCCCCATTTTTTTAAAAACAAATTTCATTATCTTTTTCGATAGTCAACTTAACTTTCTTCCTTTGTTTCTTTGTAGGGGTTATATCAGTCGATGAGGGGATCCTCCCTGAACCTGTTACTGGAGTTCCGGTCTCGTCGGGGCTGCTGCAAGAGCCTCGACTTGACAAGTCGACGAGGGATGCCTTGCAGAATTTGGAGGCATCCCTGTATACAGACGAGGACGCCTCAATGAGAGAGGCTCTGGTGAGGTCCGTCTCAACGGCCCGGGAGGAGAGAAAGCAGCTGAAGCGCGAGGCGAAGGCGCGCAGGGCTGCTTTGGCCACGGGAGCTGGCCAAGTACCATTATTCTCTCTGCTTCTCCTTCTGAAGAGCTCCCGGCCGGTCTATCTATCGCACGCAGACAGGTAGCGGTTCGGGAAGCTAATGAGAAGTCCACTTCAGGTAATATTTCTTTCAGAATCTTGTTGTAAGAGTTGTAAATCCGTTAGTTCTTATATATCCTATTCTGCAGGGCCAAGTCCGACCGAGAGGGAGGCGGAGACTGTTGAACCTGAGGGGCCAGAGGAGGCGGCACCTACCGAACCCGAGCTGACGGTGGGCAACGTTACTGGGGTTGCGGAGCCTGAGCTGGAGGTTGAGGGATTTGCAGCCGAGAAGGTCATTGATGCTGAGCCTGAAGTGGCGACAGATGAAATGATCGTCGTAACTGAGCCCAGGGTAGTGGCGAACGAGGCGCTTGAGGCCGGTGACCTCGTGGTGACGGCGGATGAGCCGATGGAGATCGCGGAGCCCGAAGAAGTAACGGGTGAGATGAGCACGACTCTCGGGGAGGAGTCAGCCGCTCTCTCCCAAGAGTCAGGCAATGCTCCGATCATTGCCCTCCCCGCTTACGATCTTCCACCGTCTCCTGGCCGCGCGAGCACGACGATGGTCCCCATCGAGTCGGGTGATGAGGCCACGGGCGGTGGCCTCATGTCGATGGAGGAGGGAGTCGCCTCCGTTTCAGCTGGGAGCTCATCAGGTAAGTCCCAAGTTGCTGTCTTTCTTTACTTTGCGATCCCTTCTGACAAGTTCACCTTTTTCGTAATGCAGGTGCAGCCAGTGCCGATGCCCCGCTGCTCGAGGGAGCACCTTCAACGACCGCCTTGGCGGTGGTCACCTCTCCACCCTCTCTCATACCATCGAAGATGTTGGAAGGTATGGGTTTGCAATTTATTGATCTTATCCTTCAGACGTATAATTTATGTACTAAAGTCTTACTGTTGTGTCTTTTCAGGAGTGCTCTTTGACCATCTTTATCAAGTGTTGCTTCCACACTTCTCCTTCCCATCTGGACTCGCTTCTCCCTCTGGTGGCCCCGGTAAGTATAGTTCCCGACTGATATCTTTCTTCTTCGGTGATGGAATTATTTCTAACTTTTTCTCGTCCTGACTGCAGTGCTACAAATCGAAGGGGGAGACGAAAGATCGGTCGTGCCACCGGCCCTTCCGGCCTTGCCACCCGCTGCAGCTGGTATAGTAGACCATCCCATCAATGACTTCTTCATATTTCTTGAACCGTTATCTAATCGCATTTTGTCTTTTCAACTGTCGTTCCGATCTCAGCGCCATTCGAGTCTCGTATTATCATGCCACCAGGCCCCTTCCTGAGATGTCCGTCTTCAAAGGGTGCCGTGAATAGTCTGCGCATGGTGAGCGACTACATTGAGGAGCTCGACGTCGAAACTCCTACATCTGCCGCGGATTTTGCTATGACGGTTAACCCAATGCTGGTGATATTCGTGAACTTCCATAACGAGGACATCGTCACGTCTTGGGTTAACCACTGCCGGGAGATTGAAGCCCGCCTGCATCAGCTGGAGCTTATGCGCCCCGCTCCTGAGACCTTAGCCGTAAGTCTTCAAAGAGCTGCGTGGATTGAGCAAAGCGCTTCTTACGTCCACCACTTGGAACAAGAAACGGCTTTAAGGCTGAGGGAATATCAAGAGACCTCGAGTAAGACTGCTCGCCTGCGTGCTGAGGTTGAAGCGAATGCTGCCCAAGTGAAGGCTATTTTTGAGGGCCTCATGGAGCGCATCTCTCACGGGCTAAACATGAAGCGGGAGCTTGATGTCGCCGAGCGTGACGCTCCAGGCCGCAAAGCTGCTCATCAGGCCGTAGGGGAGCAGCTTGCGTCTTTCTTGCAGCAGCGGGCTCAAGTGGAGGCAGACCTGGCGGTGGTGGCCGATCAAGAGAAAGCGTGGAAGGAGGTGCGCGAACAATTGTTAGGACTATGCAAGACGCTTCCTTCTCAGTAACTCTCCTTGTATCTAGATACTTGTAGAATTTTTCTTTTTTTAATAATATGTAGCCATTCTTCAATATTTTGTATGCTTCATGTTGTTCTTGATTATGTTCAATAAAGATACACATTTTTCTTCGCAATGTCTTGTATTATCTCTTTTGCTTTCTGTCTTCTCTTATTATCAGCATGTTGTCACAATTAGCAGGTAACAGAGTAAGCATCTTGATTTCTTCATGAGATAGCGATGGCTTAGGCCGCAGGTTCAGATCTGCCGCCTAAGACTTCTCAACTCTATGAGCCGTAAGGGTCTTATAGAGACTTTTCTCCCTACGGATCGAGAGGATCTCGTAGGTGGGTTTTCTCCTTAGGAATCATGAGGATTCCTAAGTGTGTTTTCTCTTATAAGTCGTAAGAATCCTATAAGAGAATTTTCCCTCTTACGAGTCGAGAGGACCCGTAAGCGGTTGTTTCCCTCCTTGTCGAAATTCGACGTTGGAGAGTGAGACCCGTAGATGGTATGCAAGAGACCGTTTTGGGCCAACTTGTGGGGTCCCAGTGCTTAGGAAACAGGCTTCTTTTATGCCCACTGCCTAAGGCTTTATCTCACGAGTCGAGCCGCCTCACGAATTTCTCGCAAAGACATCAATTTCTTCACAAGTTGAGACGAATCGAGCGTTTCTCACAAGAACATCCTAACGTCGCATTTAACCTTTGCTCTTTACGACAGAAGCCCGTTAAGGTCGGTGGTACTTAGGATTTTGGCCATCGTACCGTCGCATAAGCTGATATAGTCCTCGATAGGCAATCATGCTGTTCAAGTAGCCCTGCGACTGCCGTGTCTCTGATCCCTTCGGGGGCTGGACAAGACGTCTTCAAGCAATCTTCCTAGGCAGTTTAACCGTCGGAAGAGCAAGCGTTAGGAATTTGCCATGCCGCTTTTTACTTGAGGTTAGGCTCATTTTGGCGAGCCCCGATGAGTCATAACCACTCCGCGCTGGTGTGGGATGATCTCCGATAGTCTTTCAGGTTTTCTATGAGTTGCCGTCAAGACCCTGAAGCTAGGAATTTGGCCTTTGCTTCGTTTTGCTGGCATCGCGTCTGCTGTATCGAGACGAATGTCGCGGTTGTCTTTGGGTTGCTGGCGAACCGTCGAGGTTTGGAACTAGGGATTTTGCCGTGGCTCCGTTTGTTTGATTGTCGTGTCCGAACCTTGCTGGAGGAAGAACGCTGGGGTGACATCTCGTCTGCTGTATCGAGACGAATGTCAAGGCGGAGCTAGGATTTTGCCGTGGCTCCATTTGTTTGATTGTCGCGTCCGAACCTTGCTGGAGGAAGAACGCTGGGGTGACATCTCGTCTGCTGTATCGAGACGAATGTCAAGGTGGAACTGGGATTTTGCCGTGGCTCCGTTTGTTTGATTGTCGCGTCTGATCCTTACTGGAGGAAGAATGCTGGGGTGACATCTCGTCTACTGTATTGAGATGGACGTCGCGGTAGGGCTGAGATTTTGCCGTGGCTCCGTTTGTTTGATTGTCGCGTCTGATCCTTACAGGAGGAAGAACGCTGGGGTGACGTCTCGTCTACTGTATCGAGACGGACGTCGCGGTGGTGACCATTCCACACTGGTGTGAGACGATCTCCAATTGTCTTTCTGGCTTTATATGGGTTGACGTCAAGTATCTGTTGTATTGAGACGGACGTCGAGGTGGTGACCACTCCACGTGGGGCGAGATGACCTCCGATCGTTTTTCCGGTTTTATATGAGTTACCGTCAAGACTTGGCTCCGTTTTCTGATGGAGCATGGGGAGGGAAGACGTGTTTTCTTCTTTGTTTGTGCCCCTGGATTGTATACAGGGATGGATGTGATCCCACCTGTAGGGCAGAAATTTCATCATATTTTTTTTAGTATTATTTTTTTATTATTGTTTTATTTCCGCGATACTCTATCATTTCAGCTTTTATATCGTGAAGGTCGCGATTGCCCAATCATTTCGGCTATTTTTCGCGGTGCCCAATCATTTCGGCTGTTTACTTTTTTTTTACTCGCTGTTTTTTATTGCGAGTTGCCCAATCATTTCGGCTATTTTGCATGCATACGTTTTTGCTTGCTGCTTTTTATTGCAAGTTGCCCCATCATTTCGGCTGTTTACTTTATTTTTACTCGCTGCTTTTTATTGCGAGTTGCCCCATCATTTCGGCTATTTCATATGCATGTGCGGCCTACTGGCTTTTCGCCGTGATCCTGAAATTAGACACCAATTTCGGCATCAGCACCGCTACAACTGGGATATTGCCAGGAGCGAATCATCATTTGCCTCTGTCGATGTCGAACAAAGGTGGCTTAGCGAATAGGGTTAGGGTCCTGTCGACTAAGGCTTTTGACTTCATGAGCCGTAAGGGTCTCACAAAGTTATTTCTCCCTACGAGTCGTGAGGATCTTGCAGGTGCGTTTTCTCCCTAGGAATCGTGAGGATTCCTAAGTGTATGTTCCCCTGTAAGTCGTAAGGATCTTACAAAAGAGTTTTCTCATTATAAGTCGAGAGGATTTACAAGGGTTGTTTACCATGCGAAAATATCCCTAGTCTCGGATGGGACTTGATTAGGGAAACGTTTATTCGCGCCCGTGGATTGTATACAAGGGTCAGTACTGAACCACTTGTAGGGCAATATCGGAAGTTGTTGTTGGGGGTTTGCTTAAGCACAGGTTTAGATCTCTGTAACTTAAGACTTTCAAATTTTATGAGCCGTGAGAGTCTCATAAGAGAGTTCTCCTTACGAGTCGTGAGGATCTCGCAAGTGTATTTTCTCCTTAGGAATCGTGGGGATCCCTAAGTGTGTTGCTCCCTTGTGAGTCGTAAGGATCTCACGCGGGTGGTTTCTCCTTACAAGATCGAGAGGACCCTATAAGTGTCCTTTAACGAGGTTGCGCCCTTTCGGCTTTTCACAAACACTCGCCGGTAGTCCTGTTGTTTTTACTCACGGAGCCCTTTCGGGTTTTCATCCGTGCCCTTTTTGCTTATGGACATACCGTTTTTTTTAATTCTTTTTATTATTATTTTTTATTATTATTATTTTTTTTCTTCTTCTTTTCTTTTTTTTACGAGGTCGCGCCCTTTCGGGTTTTCACGAACACTCGCCGGTAGCCCTGCTGTTTTTACTCACGGAGCCCTTTCGGGATTTCATCCGTGCCCTTTTTGCTTATGGACATACCGTTTTTATTTATTATATTTTTCTTCTTCTTCTTTTTTTATCTCGTCAGCCTAAGGATGCTGCGGTAGTAGTTTAAAGACGTTTCGGTCGTTTGCAAGTTTTAGGACATTGCGGTCCATCATTAGTTTAAGGACGTTTCGGTCTGGTATAGCCGTATTTGAGGCGAATATCTAGTTTATTGACTTTCCGGTCTATGGGGCTTTCTCTATGACTGACTATGATGCCCCCGGCGTATCCATCTTTCTCGGAGCATGCGGTTGTGGCGGGTTCACCTTCCAATTTTCGGACAACGCGAACTTGCCCTGTTGGTATTGGTCTTCAACCCAGTTCTTGAAGACGTAGCAATCCTCGATCAGATGACCTACCGTTTGATGGTAAGGGCAATAATTAGGATTATTAATATCGCCTGGTCGCAACGGACGTTTTGGACTCGGCAGATTGATGAGTCTGTCGCACACTGCCAGCTCGAACAGTCCCCTTGTTTTATCTTGCGGAAACGAGTAAGGACATTTCAACTTTTCCTGGAGGGGTTGCCGCTTGTTGCTTTGGCGAGCAACCGGTCTAGGGTCACTTAATTGTTGTTGTGCGCTGGCGACGAAGGCCGTTTTTCCTTTTCCTTTATCCTTTTTGTTCGCTTCGTTGTTTGCGGGGCCGGGATTTTTTCCGAGTAGCGTGCGATTGCATGGCTGAACGTTCTCGCAGCTCCTCAATTCCTTCATTTTTGAAATAGATTCCCCGAGGGAAGGGTTGGGGGTAGCTTCTTCGTCAGAGTCGCTTCCAAAGGTGATAATTTGCGATACCTTAGAGTCGGCTATAGGACAATTGTCGGCCGCTCTTTTGCGCTCATCTATCGCATTTTTTCGACGTCTACAAGCTTCACATTTTGTCCTGTCGAAGTGTTGCTTTTGAGCGACATACCCTTGCCACCAACAGTTAAAGGATTCGCAGTCTTCGGTAGGATGTATGATCTTCTGATGATATAAACAGAAGTTAGGGTGCATCTCTACCTCAGCGAGAGTATTTTCTTCAGAGGGCGGTAGCTTCATTCCTACTGATAGAGCTTTGGCGAACCTTTTCCTCGTTTTGAATTTGTTTTTATCCGCAGTGGATGGCTTTTGATTTGACTGGAATGCCTTAGCTCTTTCCAGTATGGCCACCTCACGCTCTTGATCGGCTTTTGCTTTCAGACGAATTTCATTTAGGAAGACATCGATCAGCTCGTCTGATGGCTGTAGAAATTCCGGTTCGGGGTTTGCCATTGGTTTCTCGGTGCAAGAAGCCTCTTCATCATCTGCCAGTGAGTGAGAAATCACATGACAAGTCGCTACGTAGTCTTCGGATTCATCTGATGAGTTTTCTCCATCGTTTTCATCCTTGACTAAAGAACAAGCTGCCCCCGGCGTGTCCGTCTTCTTTGGAGAGTGCGGCTGTGGTGGGTTTACCTTCCAGTTTTCCGACAGCGCGAACTTGCCTTGTAGGTACTGATCCTCGATTCATCCCTTAAATACGAAACAATCCTCAATCGGGTGACTTACCGTTTGGTGGTAAGGGCAATAATTGGGATTATTAAGATCGCCTGGCTGCGACAGACGCTTTGGACTCGGCAGATTAATGAGTCTGTTGCGCACTGCCAGCTCGAACAGTCTTCTCGTTTTCTTCTGAGGAAACGAGTAAGGACGTCCTAGCCTCTCTTCGAGGGATGGGCGTGGACGCACGTTGTTTTGGCGAACGACCGGCTTTGAGTTGTTCGACTGTTGCTGAGCATTGGCGACGACGATCGCTTTCCCTTTTCCTTTCTCATTTCGGGAATCTGGTTTTGGAGGAGACGGTCCATGGCCCATCTGGTCCATTTGGGCTAATTTGTCGATCAAGGCCTGGAAGGTGGTCGGCCTGAAGAACATCATGAAGTGCGAGATGGTCACCTGCGGATCGAGAGTGCCCACAAACATGCCTACCGCAGGTGCCTCTTCTATGCGTTGTTCGCATTTCGACCATAGGTTTCGCCATCGTGTTTCGTATTGGACCCACGTTTCGCCTGGCCTTATTCTAGCATTTATTAGTGCTGTTATCGGGGTGCGTTCACTAGCACTCGTGAATCTTTGTGTAAACAGCAGCTCCATCTCTGCAAATGTTTTGACAGAGTCGTTAGGTAGCTCCGAATACCATTCAAAGGCTGTTTCTGCTAAGCTGCCGACGAATTGACGTAGCAACAATTTGTCATCGCCTCCAGTATTGCTGCATAAGGCCCTGAATTGAGCGACATGCTGATGCGGATTCCCTGTCCCTTTATATACGTGGAATTTAGGGATCGTATATCCCGGCGGGTAACTGATTTGGTCATACCAGCTCGGATACGGTCGTCCGGTTCTAACAATTTGCCCAGCCGCTTCATTCGCCTGATGAACCCGGATCTGCTGAGCTATATAATCGTCTAGCGCGGCCTTGGAAATGGTTTCATCTTTGGCTGCTGAAAGAGTTGGTGGAGGATTAGATGTCTCCCCTCCGTCATCTTCAACAATGATTGGAGGGTCTTCAGCTGGAGGGTCTGGCTGTAACATCATCCCTACCATTTCTTTGAAGAGGAGGGTCATTTTCTTTATGCTGGCCGCTTGTTCCGCAGCCTCTTTATCCTTCTTTTCCAATATCCGGCGAAGAAACTCAGCGTTAATTTCTTGTTCTTGACGCTCATCCGAGGACGTTTCAGAGCTTTCTTTTGGCCCGGTGAGTGCAGCCATTGCAGTCATCATTTCCTGAAGCTTTTGTTGTTGCTCCTGGGCTTTCGTCACGGATCGGGTGAGCGGTCGGTGGCCCGTAGAAGTGCGGCTTTCCTCCTTTCCAGAAGCCATATAAACAGTGTGCACCACCATGCCCCCAGATTTGGGGCGTTTGTGTTCAGTGCTTTTATGCTTCGCCATGTTCACAGGGGCTTTTTGCGGCCTCTTTTTCTTTTGAGTGATTGGAGTTAAGGGGGCCGTTGTAGTGGGCACCCGAGTAGCTATTGGTTTTTGTGGCTTGACGGAGTAATCCTTCTCTTGCCGAACCTTCATCTTTTTCTGTTGGCGGAGATAGTTTTCATCAATCACCGATTCCTGGACCTGTCGCCAGACCCCGTAAATTTTAGAGGACAGCCGCTGAGGGGGCTGCTCTAGCTTTTTCTCTGGAGTACTCTTCGCAGCTGAAGGAGTTCGTTTCAACATTGCAGTAGAAAAGTTTCTGCGCACCGTGTTCAGCAATTCAAAGCTGTTTCCGGTTGGAACAGCAACATCGATCCCCACCGTTGGAGCTGGTGAAGTAAATCCAGAGAAGGAGTTACCCCCAGCCTTCCTTACTCGGCGCCAGTGGCGACGTCGAGCATGTCATGCTGATGGAGTTGTTTCAGCTATAGGGGTGACCTCCTCATGCCCCCTGTGTGTTGGTCAGAATCTGCTGGTACCAGCCTTTTAAAGACCGACGTCCGTTGAACAGGGACGACCAACCTGTCAAAAGCGGACTTCCGAGCAGGGGAAGCCACCTTGGTGATTTCACCTGAAACTGGAGTAGGGAAAGCTATCCGCTTCGGGATAACGCCTTCTGGTATTGTAGGCTTCTTCATGGGCCCGTTAGAGCGCTGGCCTAGTCCGTTAAAAACTGAAGCAGTGGAGTTGGGCGACCCGTTGAGAGGGATCGCGGCAGTGGTAAGTCGATCGAAGACCGACTTCTTTGGAGCTTCTTGCGATGTCATTGGGGCGTTGAAGCTCATTGGTGGGAGTATGGTCCCAAAAATAGTCCAGTGGTGGCTTGAGCTACCTGCTCCACCGGCATTTTGAAAAGGGAAGCCGCTTGGGGCCCATAAGTCACCCCTCCAGCAATGACGGAGCGAGAGTTGCAGCTGCAGGCGGTGCAGTTCGAAGCCATCGATCTTCTGTTTTTTGCACGGAGCAAGACACAAAATCTTAGTACCTTGAATCCACAGGCAACCACAGCAAACTGCGATTTGCTCGCGAACACGACACACGAAGTGTGGAGTGGAAAGAGGAAAAGGTCCCACCGGGCGTGCCAGAATCTGTTCCCCTCCGAATGGCAGCTCGTAGACCTGGGCGTCTAGGTCTGAGATTCGGGGCAGATGCTATTTGATTTTATCCGTCCACCTCTCCGAAGATGCCAAGTTGATTTATGGCACCGTGTATCGGAGGTTTAGAAGGATGCGGCCGATGTAGCAGACTTTGTCAGATTCCCCCTCGCTTAAGGGGTTTTTGATTGTAGGGATGCTCTTCCCTGCAGGCGCAAGCCCCTGCAGTTAATTACGCTACCGCATCGCGGCAATAATTTTCTCCTTCTCCAGAATTTCACTTCGTGTCGTGGGTGTTTGTTTTGTTTGTGGTTGCCCGTGGATTGTATACGGAGACTATTTATTTCGTCGCCCGTAGGACGTGGATTAGTCCAAATCCGTACTTTCTTAGATTTGGGTTTTGGGTTTTGGTTTAAGGATACGTTGGCCATATTTGAGGCTAAGATCAACTTAAACGTTTGCTAAGGATACGTTAGTCTAATTTCTAGACTAAGATCTACTTAACGGGATCGTCTAGATCTATTTCCAGTTTAGGGACATGGTGGTCCATTTAATATATGGTCGTCGGGACCCGTCACCTCTCTGACGACGTTGAAGGATTACAACGACATGTGTCAGAGGAGTTCGGAGTTGTACTCTTGAACCAAAGTTGATTGGGGTTCTTATAGTCCAATTTGGGACTAAAGTCTGTTTGAAGGTTTAAGGATACGTTAACCGTATTTTAGGCTAAGATCGAATTAAACGGGATCGTTTAGATCCGACAAAAGAGCATTTGGGGGCTCTATTGTTCCAGTTTAGGGATTTAGCGGTCCGGGTTCCAGTTTAGGGACATGGGGGTCCATGGGTAGTTTAAGGACATTGTGGTCCATGGGTTTGTGGCCGTCGGGACCCATCACCTCTCTGACGTCGTTGAAGGATTACAACGATAGGTGTCAGAGGAGTTCAGAGATGTACCCTTGAACCGGATGTAGATTAATTTAAGAGAGTCGACGTGCTCAGTCAATTTAATTTGAGGACTTATGGCCATGATTGGGTTTAGTCCAACTGAGAAATGTCCAACGTTTTGTTTGCATTTGGCCTGTTAGACCCGTGTTAGGGCTTTGCCCATGTTTAGTAATGCACAGCATTTTATTCTGGCCTGCTAGGCCTTTCTGATTTGGGCTCTGTCCCTTTATTTTTGATGCAGAGCATCTGTCTTTTGCTTGGGCTCTGCCCCCTTTTTAAAATAACAAAGCATTTAGTTCAGCCTGTTAGGTCTTTTTTTAATTGGGCTAGGCCCTTCTGCAAATAATGCGATGCATTAATTATTTAACAGTGGCTTGTCAGGCGGTTTGCGCCAAATAATGAGCGCAAGCGCTCGTGGAAACGACACGTGTCGCATTCTGGTGAATGCGAGCGCAATAGCGCAGTGCGCTGTGTCAGTGCGCTGCGCTGTTGCGCTGCTGACACGTGGCGCTCCCTGGTGGCTTGCGCCAACAAAGGAGCGCAACAGTGCAATTTTTCAAGTGCAAAGCACTGTTTTATATTTTGATCGATTTTAAATCAAACAAAACAAGTTTTTCTTGTTTTCAAAGAACCAATGGTTCATAAGAAAGTGCAAAGCACTATTATTATTTATTTTTCTTTTTATTTAAGATTATTGATCTTGTTCTTAGATCAATAATCTGTTCATAAGAGAATTTTCTCTTTTTCCTAAAGGTTTTTACCTTTTCTTCTTTTGAAATTTCTTCAGAGTTCTCTCTGTTTGAAGTTCTTAATTTTTTTTTACCAAATGTTTATGCTTTTGAATTGAGGCCTAGGGTCCTTTTTATAGTGCCCATAAATTAGTTAAATTTGTTAAAAAGATCTTTTTCTGAGTGATTTGGGGAATTTTCCCCACCGTTGGATCTTTGATCCAAGGGCTTCTGTTTTACAGAAGAAAATCTTCTTGTTTTAATAAGAACAGAAAGATTCCTTAGAATTTTAATTCTGTTTGGCGCAAATACTCCAGAGCGTGACACGTGTCATGCAGCGCAGCTGTGTTTGCGCGTCTGCGCTGACACGTGTCGCGCAGCGCACAGCGCAGCGCTTGTGCAAAAGCGACTGCGCTGACACGTATCGTGCAGCGCAGCGGTTGCGCAACTGAAACTTTGCTTCTATTTTGTTTTTTAATAGAGCTTTGCTCTGATTGGGCGCGCTGCCTTGGGCGCTGCGCTGCCGTATCAGTTTTTGACACGTGGCGCGTTGCGCGTAGCGCAAAGAATTTGAAGCGTTGCTTCGAATTTTGAATTTTGAAATTCAAACAGAGCTTTGCTCTGATTGGGGGAAACAAGGGGGTGCCAGTCATGCTTGCGAACAGGCGAGCTGACCGCAACCGCCTCGGGAGAAACTGTAGGATGTTTTTCGTCACCCCATTGAGATGGGAATATGCGCGCGCTGGTCAGACACATTACATATTCCTCCTGCTTAGGGTAGGCTGGGTTTTATTGATTGTGGGGATCCGAATTTTCGGCAACCGCGGACTAAGCTGCCGTTAATTACCCCTCGCCTTTGGAGCGAAAAAACCTCTTATTGACGGGTCAAACTGGACATGCGAACTCAATGCGATGTGTTGGTGTGTTTTTTTTTGTTTTGTTCCATTTGTTAAAAAAAAGATATATATATTTTTCTTATATATAATAAAAAAACAAAAATAAATAAGTAAATAAATATTTAGAGAAACGTTTTTTTATTTTAATTTAAAAATATTATTTATAATTTATTTTATTTTATTTAATATTTATTTATTTTATTTTATTTTTATTTTAAATAAAAAAAGATTAAATAAAGAAAAGAAGGAAGAAAGAAGAAAAGAAGAAAAGAAAAGAAAAAAGAGGGGCGGGACCTGGGCTCCCATTTAATGGGAGCCTCCCCTCACATGCTAATCACATGCTAGCATAGGATGGGGGCCAAGTGGGCTCCCATTAAATGAGAGCCCTTCCCTTCACGTGCTAGCATGTGATGGGGACAAAAATTTTATTTATTTTTTTTTTTTTTGCATGGAGTTCAACTCCAAAAGAAAATATTTTTTTATGGAGTTAAACTCCAAAAGAATTTTAAATATGGAGTTCAACTCTGAAAAGATTTTAAATGGAGGTTTAACTCTAAAAAGATTTTTATTGTGGAGTTAAACTCCAAAAAGAGTTTTAAATGGAGTTCAACTCCAAAACAGAATTTTATTGTGGAGTTAAACTCCAAAAGAATTTTTGTTTGTGGAGTTATACTCCAAAAGAATTTAAATGGAGTTGAACTCCGAAAGAATTTTTATATTGGAGTTCAACTCCGAAAGAATTTTTATATTGGAGTTAAACTCCAAAAGAATTTTTATTTGGTATGGAGTTAAACTCCACTAAATGGGGAGCCTTCCCCTCACGTGAGCTTCCCTCTCCCTCACATGAGAGGAATCAGGAGCTCCAAAAAGAAATTTTCTTTTGTGGTGGAGTTAAACTCCAAAAGAATTTATTTGGAGTTAAACTCCCAAAACAATTTTATTCGGAGTTAAACTCCACCAAAAAAGGTTTTTATTATAGAGTCAAACTCCAAAATAATTTTATTTATGGAGTTAAACTCCAAAAAAATTTCTTCTTTCTCTTTTGAGAAGAAGCCTAAAATGGGTTCTCCTGAAACTCCAAGATCTAGATCTTGGATGATAAAAAAAGAGACCATTTTTCTTCTCTTGATGAAGTCTTGGGAGGTGGGTTTATGGTAAAATTTTGTTTAGTTTTAAAAAAAAGATAGCTAAGCTCTTGATTTATTTGGGAAATGAAAAGGAAGAGGAAAAACTTGAAAAAGAAAGAGTGGAGGCACAAACCTTAGTTTTTTGGGGATAATGAAAAAGCGTCTCTTTAATTCATCATCATGTTGCATTATATAGGCTTACACATTTACACATAGCCCCTTGGGCTTTACAAAATGGCATTTCGCTCATCACATGCCTCATGTGCTATTTATTTTTTCACATAAACCATGGGCTTTACAAAAATTTGGCTTTATGCCCATTTTGCATACATTCATGCATAAAAAATTACATTAAAATTATTTATACATGATTTTTTATTTCGGCATGGGAAAGGCCGCCCGCTTCATGTTCGGGCTCGACTCGGGCATGAGCCCACTTGATCTGGGCTTGGACTCACCTGGCTTGGGGTTGACCTTGACCTTGACTTGGTTAACCGGGGTGCAATTTTCGACCCCAACAAAATGCCCCCCATCAATGAATGCACACCGCATGCATGAGTTGTGTACATGAAATTAATGGTTCTTGAAGTTGGACTTCGAGGTGGAACGTCATTCCAGAGGCGGAGCATCATCCCGGGAGTATAATTCCGAGGATCGGAGTATAATTCCGAGGATCGGAGCATCATTCCGAAGAGCGGAGCATGATTCCAGTGATTGGAGTATGATTCCGATGAGCGGAGTATGATTCCAAAAGGTTGGAGCATAATTCCGAAGAGCAGCAGACATTCTGACTGGAGCATGATTCCGATGAGCGGAGCATGATTCCAAAAGATTGGAGAATAATTCCGATGAGCAGCAGACATTCTGACTGGAGCATAATCTCGATGCAGAGGTTGATTCTCAGGAGAAGCATAATTTCGAGGATCGGAGCATAATTCTGAGGATCGGAGCATCATTCCGAAGAGCGGAGCATGATTTCAGGGATCGGAGCATATTTCCGAACGGCAGAGCATGACTCCAAAGGGTCGGAGTATAATTCCGACTAGCAGCAGACATTCTGACCGGAACATAATTTCAATGCAGAGGTTGATTCTCAGGATAAACATAATTTCGGGGATCGGAGCATAATCCCGAGGATCGGAGCATGATTCCGAAGAGCGGAGCATGATTCCAGGGAGCGGAGCATGATTCCGAAGGGTCGGAGCATAATTCCGACGATCAGCCGACATTCTGACCGAAGCATAATTTCGATGCTAGAGGTTGATTCTCAGGAGAAACATAATTCCGACAGGGAAGGCAGATACACCGAGGCGAAGTATGATTTCGACACGGGGTACACTCTGAGACGAAGCACGATTCCGACGCAGAGCTTACTGGTTGACTTGATTCTGACGCGGAGCTTAATTTCGACGAGGAGGTCGCTGGTTGATTCCGAGCCGAAGCATGATTCTTACAGGGAAGGAAGATACACCGAGACAAAGTATGATTTCGACACGGGATACACTCTGAGACGAAGCACGATTCCGACACAGAGCTTGCTGGTTGATTTGATTTAGGTTGACATCGGCATCACTACACTGGAATATGGTTCCAGAAGCGAGTCATCATTTGTCATGAAAGGATTTGGGGATTTCGGTTTTGGTCGGCATCTGCACTGCTGCACTGGAATAATGCCAGGAGCAACTCATCATTTTCCCTAGTATGAATTGGGAATTGATGGCTTAGGAGGCAGATTTAGATCCCTATCACCTAAGGCTTTTCAATTTTATGGGCCGTAAGGATCCCATAAAAGCATTTTCTCCCTACGAGTCGAAAGAATCTCATAGGTATATTTTCTCCTTAGGAGTCGTAGGGACTCCTAAGTGTGTTGCTCCTTTGTAAGTCGTAAGGATCTCACGCGGGAATTTTCTCCTCACAAAATCGAGAGGACTTTGCGAGTGCATTTCATCTCTTTTTCACGAGTTTGCGCCCTTTCGGGTTTTCACAAACTCGCCGGCAGTCCTGCTGTTTTTACTCATGGAGCCCTTTCGGGTTTTCATCCGTGCCTATTTTGGTTGTGGACATACCTGTTTTTTTTGTTTTTTGTTTTTTTTTGGAATCTTTATCGCCGGTGGGACTTTGAATGTGGTCCTGCCGGTAGGACTTGGGAGAGATTGGGATCGTTTTACGTCCGTGGATTGTATACGGTTTTGCAGGATGTATGATCCAGACCGTAGGGCCGGAAGAATTTCGGGACTTTGTTGGTGTCTGCATCGCTGTACTGGAATATGGTACCAGGAGCGACTCATTATTTGCCGTTGGGAAAACTTGGGATTTGGGTTTTTGGTCGGCATCTGCATTGCTGCACTGGAATAATGCCAGGAGCAACTCATCATTTGCCTTTCCCTGTTGAGAAGCGATGGCTTAGGAGACAGGTTTAAATCACTATCACATAAAACTTTTCAATTTTATGGGCCGTAAGGGTCCCATAAAAGAATTTTCTCCCTACGAGTCGTAAGGATCCCGTAGATGCATTTTCTCCTTAGGAGTCATGGGGACTTCCAACTGTGTTTTTCCTTTGTGAGTCGTAAGCATCCTATGAAGGTGTTTTCTTACAAGTCGAGAGGATCTCGTAAGTTTGTTCTCCTCATGTATCGTGAGGACACATGAGTGGGTCTTCCCAAATGGAGCATAATTCCAAGGGCGGAGACCAGCCGCATAACTGATGACTGCGGTGGTGCATGGGTGTGATGAGAATTATTTGAGCCCGTGGATTGTATACGGTAGTCAACTTGGGGATCAACCGTAGGGCCGGAAGAATTTTGGGAAATTGGATTTTGGTTGGCGTCTGCATCGCTGCACTGGAATATGGTACCAGGAGCGACTCATCATTCGCCGTTGGAGGTTTAGAATTTGGTTGGCGTCTGCATCGTTGCACTGGAATATGGTTCCAGGAGCGACTCATCATTCGCCGTTGGGATTTGGAATTTAGTTGGCGTCTGCATCGCTACACTAGAATATGGTACCAGGAGCGACTCATCATTCGCCGTTTTTTTGTTTGTTTTTTTAATACCGCGATTGCTCTGTCATTTCAGCTTTTCTTATCGCGAAGGTCGCGATTGCCCTATCATTTCAGCTATTTATTCGCGGTTGCCCCATCATTTCGGCTTTATTTTTCATCTTTATTTTTACTCGCTGATTTTTATTGCGAGTTGCCCCATCATTTCGGCTTTTTATTATTATTATTATTTTGTTTTATTTACACATTTTTACATCCCCAATTTAACGACTTAAAGGTCGACTGTTTCCAGTTTAAAGACTTAGAGGTCTACTGTTTCCAGTTTAACGACTTAGTGGTCATCTGTTTCCAGTTTAACGACGTGTTGGTCATTTATTCCCAGTTTAACGACGTGGTAGTCAGTTGTTCCCAGTTTAACGAGGTGGGGGTCCATCTGTTTCCAGTTTAACGACGTGGTGGTCATCTTTTTCCAGTTTAAAGACTTAGAGGTCTACTGTTTCCAGTTTAACGACGTGGTGGTCATCTGTTTCCAGTTTAACGACGTAGAGGTCATCTGTTTCCAGTTTAACGACTTGGTGGTCATCTGTTTCCAGTTTAACGACTTAGAGGTCATCAGTTTCCAATTTAACGACTTCGTGGTCATCTGTTTCCAGTTTAACGACGTGGTGGTCATTTTTTTCCAGTTTAACGACTTGGAGGTCATCTGTTTCCAGTTTAACGACGTGGTAACGGGGAGTGTTCCCCTCCGAAAGACGGCCACGACGTGAAGACGTCTTGCCTGAGATTCGGGGCAGATGCTATTTGGTTTTATCCATCCACCTCTCTGAAGATGCCAAGTTGATTTATGGCACCGTGTATCGGAGGTTTAGACGGATGCGGCCGATGTAGCAAACTTCGTCAGATTCCCCCTCACTTGAGGGGTTTTTTATTGTGGGGACGCTCTTCCCTGCAGGCACAAGCTCCTGCAGTTAATTACGCTACCGCATCGCGGTAACAACTTTCTCCTTCTCCAGAATTTCACTTCGTGTCGCGTGTGTTTATTTTGTTTGTGGTTGCCCGTGGATTGTATATGGAGACTAATTTATGTCGTCGCCCGTAGGACGTGGATTAGTCCAAATCCGTATTTTCTTAGATTTGGGTTTGGGGTTTTAGTCTAAGGATACGTTAGCCATATTGAGGCTAAGATCAACTTAAACGTTCGTTAAGGATACGTTAGTCTGATTTGAGACTAAGATCAACTTAACGGAAAGAGAATTTAGGGGCTCTATTGTTCCAGTTTAGGAACGTAGTGGTCCATTTAATATATGGCCGTCGGGACCCGTCACCTCTCTGACGACGTTGAAAGATTACAACGACAGGTGTCAGAGGAGTTCAGAGATGTACCCTTGAACCAAAGTTGATTGGGGGTCTTATAGTCCAATTTGGGACTAAAGTCTGTTTGAATGTTTAAGGATACGTTAGCCATATTGAGGCTAAGATCAACTTAAACGTTCGTTAAGGATACGTTAGTCTGATTTGAGACTAAGATCAACTTAACGGGATCGTTTAGATCCGACAAAGGAGCATTTGAGCTCTATTGTTCCAGTTTAGGGACATAGTGGTCCATAGGTAGTTTAAGAACATTGCGGTCCATTGCCAGTTTAGGGACATGGTGGTCCATAGGTAGTTTAAGGACATTGCGGTCCATTGCCAGTTTAGGGACATGGTGGTCCAGCTCCAGTTTTATGGACGGATATTAGTTTAAGGACGCATAAGTCCATAGGTTTAAGGACCCCACAGTCCGTATGGGTGTGTTTAAGGACGCATTAGTCCATTAGTTTAAGAACGCATAAGTCCATTAGTTTAAGAACGCATAAGTCCATGGGTTTAAGGACCCCACAGTCCGCATGGGTGTGTGGTTGTCAGGACCCGTCACCTCTCTGACGTCGTTGAAGGATTACAACGATAAGTGTCAGAGGAGTTCAGAGATGTACCCTTGAACCGGATGTAAACTGATTTAAGAGAGCAGTCATGCTCAGTCAATTTAATTTGAGGACTTACGGCCATGATTGGGCTAAGTCCAGTTGAGAATATTCAACGTTTTTATCTTTGGCCTATTAGGCTTGTGCTAGGGCCTTGCCCTTGTTTTAATAATGCACTGCATTTTATTTTGGCCTGCTAGGCGTTTTTGATTTGGGCCCTGTCCCTTTATAAATGATGCACAACATCTGTTTTTATTTGGGCTCTGCCCTTTTTAAAGTAATGCATTGCATTTTATTTGGCCTGTCAGGCCTTTTTAATTGGGCTTGGCCCTTCTGTAAATAATGCAGTGCGTTAATCAAACTAACAGTAGCCATGTGGCCTGTCAGGCGTTTTTCGCCAATTATTGAGCACAAGCGCATGTGGAGGTGACACGTGTCACGCTCTGGTGAGCGCAAGCGCAGTGCGCTGCACCAGTGCGCTGCGCTGTTGCGCTGCCGACACGTGGCGCTCTCTGATGAGTTGCGCCAATTTCAGAGAGCAATGCTCTATCTTAAAAGCGCATAGCGCAAGTGGTTATGGTACTGACACGTGGCGCTCTCTGGTGGCTTGCGCCAACCCAGGAGCGCAACAGTGCAGATCTGCAAGTGCAAGGCACTGTTTTAATTTCTTGATCCAATTTTGGATTCAAGAAAAGAATCTTTAAGATTCCAGAACCAATGGTTCCTGAAAAAGCAATGCTTTTGTCATTATTTATTTTTTATTGAAGATCATTGATCTTGTTCTTAGATCAATGATCTATTCAGAAGAAATTCTTCTTTTTTAAAGGGTTTTACCTTCTTTTTCCTTCTGAATTTCTTCTCAGAGTTCTTTAGAGTTCTCTCTCTGCTTCTAGAGCTTTTCTATTCTCTGTGTTCTTGTTGTTGATGTTCTTCCTGTGTTTTTGAGTTGGGGTCTAGAGGCCTTTGTATAGTGCCCATTAATTTGTTAAATTTGTTAAAGAGATCCTTCTCTGAGTGATTTGGGGAATTTTCCCCACCGTTGGATCTTTGATCCAAGGGCTTTTGTTTTACAGAAGACAATCTTCTTGTTTTAATAAGAACAGAAAGATCTTACCGGAATTTTAATTCTGTTTGGCGCAGATGCATCAGCGCTTGACACGTGTCGCGCAGTGCAGTTGCGCTCGCGCAGCACAGCGCAACTGCGCTCGCGCAACTGCGCTGACACGTATCGCGCAGCGCAGCGCTTGCGCAACTGTGCCAGCGTAACTGCGCTGACACGTGTCGGGCAGCGCAGAGCGCAGCGCATCTGCGCTAGCCCAACTGCGCTGACACGTGTCGCGCAGCGCATCTGAAGCGTTGCTTCTTTTAATTTTGTTTTTAAATAAAGCCTTGCTCTGATTGGACGCGCTGCCTTGGGCGCTGCGCTGGCGTGTCAGCTTTTGACACGTGGCGCTTTGCGCGCAGCGCAAGGAATTTGAAGCGTTGCTTCAATTTTTGAATTTTTTGAAATTCAAACCGAGTTTTTCTCTGATTGGGGGGAACAAATGCCCCCCACCGTTGCGCTCATGTGGCGCACACGTGAGTGCAGCGGTGGCAAGATCTTGGCCGTTGGATCAACTGGTGAGTTGAAGGGGCGCAGGCGCCTATAAATAGGACCCTTGGTCCTTAGTAAATGATTTACCATTTTCAAGAACTTTGATTTTCAGAGCCTTGCTCTTGCTTTTGAGAACTTTAGAGCCTTGCTCTCGTTTCTTTTCAAGAACTCAAGAGTTCAGATTTTTAGAACAACTTAGGTAAAATTTAACTTAACTTAAATTAAATTAAATTAACAGAGCCTTGCTCTTATAGATCTCTGATCTAAAGAAAACCCCTTTGGGGTTTCATCAACAGAGCCTTGCTCTCAAGAATCCATAGATCTACAGAGATCTTGTTTCATTGGTTTTAACCCATGAACAGAGCTTTGCTCATGGATCAAATGTAGATCTTTTTGATCTGAAAACGAAGAACTCCTAAGAGTTTTCATGGATCTTCAAGATCCCAAAATTTTTAATTCTTTCAAGAGTTAAATGTTTCTTTTGATGGATCTTTCCATCATTATTACAGAGCTAGGCTCTTTTTAGGAAATTTTTACTCCCTTGAGACCAGAGTTTGACAAATGTCACTCTGTGACAGAGCTTTGCTCTGAAAGAGGAGATTTTCTCCTTGTCTCTAGGGATTTCCCATTAATGAGAATATTCTCTTGGGGATCTCTTCATTAATTGACAGTCTCATCCAATGATGGGGCTGTCTTATTAAATGATGCACTGTCATCCAGATTTTGTGGGTCCCCCTTTAGTCCCCTACCCACTGCATTGCAATATGGTATAAATTTTTAAAATGCCAAGCGTTGGAATTACACCACTGGCAGCTGACTTTTGTCTCTCTACAGGAAACATGCCTGCTGACTTATCATTCCCGTTTGTCCGCTCGGAGGGAGGATTTCCCCAGGCACCAGTGGACCGAGAGGTGCTCACTCTCATCAAGGATCATGACCCTGAGCACAAGAACCTTCACCTGTGGGGTAGGTGGTATAACGAGATCATCCAGGGTCGCTGAAGCTTCGGTTCCGCTATGCCGTCCGAGCCCATATTTTCGATCCCCTATGCGGATGAACCCCCGGTGAAGTACGCCGTGGAGGTCAAAAATTGGAACTCGGATGACCTCCTCCAGCCTGCAATTGGTGCTATTCCCGTGCAGCCGCCGCCGGCAATAGACATTTTGGGGAGGCAAATCTGTCAGGGTAAAGCACGCCCTTGGGGACAGGCCTATAACATTGGATTGATCCCACGACCGCCCGCCGGATATTTTCAGTGGGCCCGGTATATCTTATCGGCGAAGAGGACTCATCTGATGAAGATTGGTTTATATTCGGCTATCTACGTCTCGCTCTTTGAGTATCCCTCTCCTCCAATGTGGTGGGTTAAGGCTTTTATCGAACAATGGAATATCCCCACCCACACCTTCCTGATGACGGAAAGGGAAGTCTCTATCTCCTTAGAGGAGTTTGCTGAAATCTCGGGTCTGCCGATGAGGGGGGAGCATTACGAGGAGCTGCTTCCTCCTGACGAATATGTCTTTGCCACCAAGCCGCTGGTGTTTGATCTGACGTCGGAGAACGCTATTCAGCACCAGTTTCCGGGCTTGGTGAAGGTGCTAGACATATATGAAAGGCTCTATTTGGAATCAGGCGTCCGGGGAGTCAGTTACGCAGATTTTATCACCCGTTTCATTCGACCGGAGTTTCTATCGGAGCGGAGCGAGAAGTTCGCCCAGCTTGATGACCCTTTTGGCTTCGGCTTGGACCGTCGACCCATATCGGAGGACGCTCAAAATGATTTTTATCTCCCCGGCGCCGCAGTCATGTCCTTGTCAGAAATTGCCATCCCGGGCATGGATGAGGAGACCTTTTTTGTAGGGTTCCTTGGATTGTGGCTGTGCGGCTTTGCGCTCCCTATGCACCCATGCCACATGCGGCCGTCTGTCTTTTACCCAGTGGATCGGATGGTGGCTGGCTTGCAGTTGACAGTAGGAATCGCCGGGTTGGCTCACCTATATAATGGACTTAGCGTGGCGGTGGACGCTAATGAACCTGGGGTGCAGCCTGCTAATTTCCCGATGCACTACTTCACCTCATGGATGGAAATGCATGTGCACGGGGTGTTCGGCGCCCATAAGATCCCTCCGTTTTTTGAGAAGTGCAGACTCCCAAGAGTCATGCGGCTGGTCGGCACCTCGATCGTGGTTGCGTCTCTGCGGGAGGCTAGGGGGCTACTCCTTCGTCCACACCTGGTCGGAGCGAAGGTTTCTTTTCTGGATAAAGTCGTAACCATAGGCTCAGAGACCACCAAGTCGGTAGTGCCGCTACGCGATGATTTTAAGGACGGGGCCTCCATATTGAAAGCTCGGGAGATCCTCCACCTCTATTCCATTCGGCCGGGCTACCTGGTGTTTAGGCAGAATGAGACGGCGCTCTTCATGAGGTATAACCCTCACCGGTTCGCTCAGCAATCGAGCTATCACCAGGGGATCCCGATGGAAGCGTTCTTGGAAGAGCCCACGGCCAGCCGAGAGGGGATAAGGAGTGCGATGCACCATTTCATGCGGCTTAACACGGGCTCCTATTTCTTCATCAGCGAGCCAAGCTGCGTTCCCAATGTTCTCAACGCGTACGTGGCTTGGTACGCGCATGCAATGGGCCCAGTTATCCATATGGAGAAGCGCATGCTGGTTGACTGCAAGGGTGTGCCTCCTGGCGGCAATCGCAAGGCTCCCTTGAAGCCAAGGACCCCGGTTATTCCTCCGCTAAAAGATGCCGGAGTTGGGCCACCGCGTGTGTTGAGCCCTCTGCACGGATTGCCGCCTCCTGATACTGTGGATGCGCCGCCAGTGCCCCGTGCTCCAGTGGAGACGGTAAACGTGGTATCGCCGGAGTCCAGCGTGGGTGCGGATATCAGGACCCGCTGCCCTAAGGTGCCTGCAAAGCGCAAGTTGATCTTGGGTGCACCCAAGGCTGGCGGGCAGAAGAGGAAGAAGAAGTCGCTCTTCTCAGCTGACGTTGTATTCGGTCAGGAACCTCATGCTCCCTATAGCGAGGGCTTGGGCGAGTACGGGACCAATAAAGGATTGGTTATGCCACCAGATGACACTGATCTGGCGGCCGCCATTGCAGCTTCAGAGCGATTGGCGAGGCGCGACGCATGGCTAGCTAAGCTTGCACAATCGGGTAATTACTAGTCGCATTTTCTTTATTGCGTCATACTTTTATTATTGTCTTTGACTAATGCTTTTCCTTTCTTTTCTTCAAACAGGCATCACCACTGAAGAAGCCATCGCTGCTTCCCTCAAAACTTTTCAAGAGGAAGAACGACTCAGAGCATCCCTAGGCCTCGGTACATTTCGATTCATTAAGTCTTTATTCTCCTTTTGTTATGGTCGATCTAACCCTTTCTTTTTCTCATCACAGGAACCACAATGCCAGTCCCGCAAAGTGACGCAGAGACTCTTCTCGGACCAACTACTGAAGTCCCGGTCTCTTCAGGGTTGCCGCAAGAGTCTCGACTCGAAAAGCCGATGAGGGATGCCTTGAAGGCTCTGGAGGCATCTCTGTTCACGGACGATGACGCCTCAATGAAGGAAGCTTTGAAGAGCTCCGTCTTGACGACTCAGGAGGAGAGAAAGTGGTTAAGGCGCGAAGCGAAGGCACGCAGGGCTGCTTTGGCCGTAGGAGCGGGTCCAAGCTCCGTTCCTCATGCTGATACTCCTTCGGAGGAGCCCCCGGTCGCCTTGTCTACAGCTCGCAGGAAAGTGGCGCGTGCAGTTCGGGAGGCCAACGATTAGTCCACCTCAGGTAATGTATCTTTCAAGATTTTATTGTAAGAATTGTAAACCTGTCGGTTCTTATATATCTTGTCCTGCAGGGCCAAGTCCAACCGAGGGGGAGGCGAAAACCGTCAAACCTAAGGGGACAGAGGAAGAGGCACCGACTGAACCTGAGCCGACGGTGGGTGACGTCGCCGGGGTTGCTGGACCTGAGCCGGGGGCTGAGGGAACTGCACCAGAGAAGGTCGTTGATGCCGAGCCTTAGGTAGCGGCAAATGAGACGACTGCTATAACTGAGCCTGGAGCAGCGGCGGACGGAGTACCTGAGACTGGTGACCTCATGGTAACGGCGGACGAGACAACGGCGACCGCCGAGCCCGAAGGAGTAGCGGGTGAGATGGGCATGACTCCCGGGGAAAAGCCAGCCGCTCTTTCTCAAGAGTCTGGCAATGCTCAAATTATTGCTCTCCCCGTCTACGGTTCTCCGCCGTCTCCCGGTCGTGCGAGCACGACGACAGCCCCTGTCGAGTCCGGTGATGAGGCCACGAGAGGTGGACTCGTATCGATGGAGGAGGGAGACGCCTCCGTTTCGGCTGGCAGCTCATCAGGTAAATTTCGGGTTACCGTCCCCTCTTATTTTATCTTGCAATCTTTTCTAACAAGTTTATCTTTGTTTTTAATGCAGGTGCGGCCAGTGCCGATGCTCCATTGCTCGAGGGAGCGCCATCAACTGCTGCTTTGGCGGTGGTCACCTCTCAGCCTTCCCTTGTACCATCGCAGATGTTAGAAGGTATGGATTTGTAACCCATTAGTTTTATCTTTCGACCGCTTAATTTATGTACTAATGTCGTACTATTGCGTCTTTTCAGGAGAGATTTTTGATCATCTCTATCAGGTGTTGCATCCGCACTTCTCCTTCCCATCTGAACTCGCTTCTTCATCCAGTGGCGCCGGTGAGTATCGTTTCCAATTGATGTCTTTCTTTTTTTCATTTTTTTTAGTAATGGAATTATTTCTGACTTTCCCTCGTCCTGATTGCAGTGCTACAAATCGAAGGAGGGGATGAAAGATCGGTCGCGCCACTGGCCCTCCCGGCCTTGCCGCCTGCCGCAGCTAGTATAGTAAACTATCCCATCGATGACTTTTTCATATTTCTTAAACCGTCATCTAATCGTATTTTGCCTTTTCAGCTGTCGTCCCGATTACGGCGCCCTTTGAGTCTCGCGTTATAATGCCAGCAGGCCCCTTCCTGAGACGTCCGTCTTCAAAGGGTGCCATAATGAGCTTGGGCATGCTTAGCAGATACGTCGAGGAGCTTGACGCAGACGCTCTCCCATCTGCTGCAGATTTCGCTGCGGAGGTTAACCCGATGTTGGCGGCGCTTGTGAATTTTCATGATGGAGGCGTCGTCGAGCTTTGGGTCAATCACTGCAGGGAAATCGAGGTCTGCCTGCATCAATCGGAGTTTATGCACCCTGCTCCCGAGACCGTAGCCGCAAGCAATCAAAGAGCAGCGTGGATCGAGCGAAGCGCTTCTTACTTCCGTCACTTGGAACAAGAAGCGGCTTTAAGGGTGAGGGAATGCCAATAGACCTCAAGCGAGACGGCTCATCTGCGCGCTGAGGTTGAGGCGAACGCTGCTCAGGTGAAGGCTATCTTCGAGGGCCTTCTGGAGCGTATCTCTAATGGGCTAAACCTGAAGCGAAAGCTCGATGCCACCGAGCGTGATGCCCAAGGTCGCGAAGCAGCTCAGCAGGCCGTTGGGGAGCAGCTTGCATCGTTCTTGCAGCAGTAGGCCCAAGTGGAAGCGGAACTGGCGGTGGTGGCCGATCAAGAGAAGGCATGGAAGGAAGTGCGCGAACAACTGATAGGGCTATTTAAGACGCTTCCTTCCATGTAGTTGCCTTTGTATCAATATACTTGTAAAAATTTTCTTTTTCGAATAAGATATATCCATTCTTTATTCTTTTGTACGATTCACTTTGTACTTGATTGAATTGATAAATAAAGATACACATTTTTTCTTACAATGTCTTGTATCCCTTCTCTTATTATCAGCATGCTGTCTTGATAAACATGGTTGACAGATAATAGAGTAGGCATTTTGGTTTCTTGAAGAGATAGCGATGGCTTAGGCCGCAGGTTCAGATCTGCTGTCTAAGACTTTTCAACTCTATGAGCCGTGAGGGTCTTATAGAGAATTTTCTCCCTACGGATCGAGAGGATCTCATAGGTGAATTTTCTCCTTAGGAATCGTGAGGATTCCTAAGTGCGTTTTCTCTTATAAGTCGTAAGGTTCTTATAAGAGAATTTTCTCTCTTATGAGTCGAAAGGACTCATAAGCGGTTGTTTCTCTCCTTGTCGAGATTCGACTTTGGAGAGTGAGACCCGTGGATAGTATACAAGAGACCATTTTAGGCCGACTTGCAGGGTCCCAGAGCTTAGGAAACAAGTTTTTTAATTCCTGCTGCCTAAGGCTTTATCTTGCAAGTTGAGACGAATCGAGAAGTCCTCGTGAAGACATTAATTTCCTCATGAGCCGAGACGAATCGGGCAGCTCTCGTCAGGGACGCTGGTTTCCCTGAGTTGAAGTATTTCGCCGAGGATGCTGGTTTCCTCGAGGTTGAAACGAATCGAAGTATTCCTGCAAAGACGCTGGTTTCTCTACGGGCCGATGCGAATCAGGATGTTCTCGTCAAGGACACTGGTTTCCCTGAGCCGAAGTATTTTGCCGAGGACGCTGGTTTCCTCGAAGTTGAAACGAATCGGAGTATTGCTGCGGAGACACTGGTTTCTCTGCGGGTCGATGCGAATCAAGGGGTTCTCGTCAAGGACACTGGTTTCCCTGAGTCAAAGTATTTTGCCGAGGACACTGGTTTCCTCGAAGTTGAAACGAATCGGAGTATTCCTGCGGAGACACTGGTTTCTCTACGGGCCGACACGAATCAGGAGGCTCTCATCAAGGACGCTAGTTTCCCTGAATTGAGGTATTTGCCAAGGACATTGGTTTCCCTGGGGTTGAAACGAATCGATGGATTCCTGCAAAGACGCTGGTTTCTCTGCGGGTCGACGTGAATCAGGATGTTCTCGTCAAGGACACTGGTTTCCCTGAGTCGAAGTATTTTGCCGAGGACGCTGGTTTCCTCGAAGTTGAAACGAATCGGAGTATTCCTGCGGAAACACTAGTTTCTCTGCGGGCCGACGCGAATCAGGAGGCTCTCATCAAGGACGCTAGTTTCCTCGAAGTTGAAACGAATCGGAGTATTCCTGCAAAGACGCTAGTTTCTCTGCGGGTCGACGCGAATCAGGATGTTCTCGTCAAGGATACTGGTTTCCCTGAGTCGAAGTATTTGCCAAGGACACTGATTTCCCTGGAGTTGAAACGAATCGATATATTCCTGCAAAGACGCTAGTTTCTCTGCGGGTCGACGCGAATCAAGAAGTTCTCGTCAAGGACACTGGTTTCCCTGAGTCAAAGTATTTGCCAAGGACACTGATTTTCCTGGAGCCAAAACTGATCTGTGGTGGTCTTTCAGGTTTTATATAAGTTACCGTCCAAACCGTGAAGCTAGGAATTTGATCTTCGCTTCGTTTGCTGGCACTGCGTTTGCTGTATCGAGACGAATGTCACGGTTGTCTTTAGGCTGTTGGTGAACCGTCGAGATTTGGCTTCGCTTTCTGGCGGAGCCTGTTGGGAAGGTATGGTTCCTTCTTTGTTTGCACCCTTGGATTGTATACAGGGATCGACGTGATCTCAACTGTAGGGCAGAAGTTTCATTCACATTTTTTATTATTGTTTTATTTTCACGATGCTCTATCATTTCAGCTTTTATATCGCGAAGGTTGCGATTGCCCAATTATTTCGGCTATTTTTCGCGGTGCCCAATCATTTCGGCTATTTATTTTATTTTTACTCGCTGCTTTTTATTGCGAGTTGCCTAATCATTTCAGCTATTTTGTATGCATACGTTTTTACTTGCTGCTTTTTATTGCAAGTTGCCCAATCATTTCGGCTATTTCGTATGCATGTGCGGCCTACTGACTTTTCGCTGTAAGCCTGGAATTAGATACCGATTTCGGCATCAGCACCGCTACAACTGGGATGTTGCCAGGAGCGAATCATCATTTGCCTCTGTCGATGTCGAACAAAAGTGGCTTAGCGAACAGGGTTAAGGTCCTGTCAACTAAGGCTTTTGACTTTATGAGCCGTAAGGGTCCCACAAAGGTATTTCTCCCTACAAGTCGTGAGGATCTTGTAGGTGTATTTTCTCCTTAGGAATCGTGAGGATTCCTAAGTGTATATTCCTCTGTAAGTCGTAAGGATCTTACAACAGGGTTTTCTCTTTATAAGTCGAGAGGACTTACAAGGGTCGTTCATCATGCGAACATATCCCCAGTCACGGATGGGACTTGGTTAGGGAAATGTTTATTCGCGCCCGTGGATTGTATACAAGGGTCAGTGCTGAGCCACTTGTGGGGCAATATCGAAGGTTGTGGGGGTTGCTTAAGAACAGGTTCAGGTCTCTGTAACTTAAGACTTTCAAATCTTATGAGCCGTGAGGGTCCTATAAGAGAGTTCTCCTTACGAGTCGTGAGGATCTCGCAAGTGTAGTTTCTCCTTAGGAATCGTGAGGATCCCTAAGTGTGTTGCTCTCTTGTGAGTCGTAAGGATCTCACGCGGGTGGTTTCTCCTTACAATCTCGAGAGGACCCTGTAAGTGTCTTTTAACGAGGTTGCGCCCTTTCGGGTTTTCACAAACACTCGCCGGTAGCCCTGCTGTTTTTACTCACGGAGCCCTTTCGGGTTTTCATCCGAGCCCATTTTGCTTATGGACATACCGTTTATTATTTATTTTTCCTTTTATTCTCTTTTTTTTAACGAGGTCGCGCCCTTTCGGGTTTTCACGAACACTCGCCGGCAGCCCTGCTGTTTTTACTCACGGAGCCCTTTCGGGTTTTCATCCGTGCCTATTTTGCTTATGGACATACCGTTTATTTTTTTTTATCTTTTTTTTTATATCGTCTTTGTGATGTTTCAATCCACCGTAGTTTATCGACATCTCGGTCAACAGCTAGTTTTAGGACGTAGTGGTCCGTCATTAGTTTAAGGACATTTCGGTCCGTCGTTGAAGAAGGCCAGCCACTACTTATAGAGTTTTGAGCTTAGGAAAATAGCGAGCGGACATAGTCGTCGTCATCTATCATTGACATAGGCTGTGACTCATTAAGCGTAGTATTTCTTTAGGAAGCGACCGTTTATTGGCCTGAAAGGCCTTTCACCGTACATATCCATGAGTAGATAGGCTCCACCCTGGTAGACCTTGTCTATGATGTACGGGCCTTCATAGTTCGGCTCGAACTTTTCCCGCTTGGCACGATTTAGGATCATAGGTCTTTTGACCACTAGCACGAGTTCGCCTTGGCGGAATGTTCTCGGCCTGATCAATCTTTCATATGAGCGCGTCATCTTTGCTTTATAAGCCTCCAGATTTTGTTGCGCTATGAGCCGGGTTTCATCAAGGGCATCGAGCTCCTCGAGGCGAAAGTGAGCATTCTCTTCGTTCGTTAGCTCATAATGGACTGCTACTCGTAGAGAGGGTAACTCTATCTCGAGGGGGAGTACTGTTTCTGTACCGAATACCAACGCGTACGGCGTAGTGTTCGTGGCCGTCTTGAACGTAGTTCGATACGCCCAGAGAGCTTATTGCAGTCTTTCGTACCAGTCCTTCTTATTTCGGGACACCGTCTTCTTCACAATCTTCATCAAGGTCTTGTTGAAAGCCTCAGCTAGACCGTTAGCTCGGGAATTATAAACTGAGGAGTATCTCCAGTCTATGTTATGCTGCTGTGCCAAGCGACTGATCTTGTGGCTCCTGTAGGCTGGCCCGTTATCGAAGATGATCCGTCGCGGAGTTCCAATCCGGTATATGACGTGCGTCTTGATGAAATGGAGGATATTCTCCGTCTTCACTTCCCTCAGCGGTACCGCTTCTGCCCATTTGGAGAAGTAATCAGTCGTCGCCAGGATGAAACGATGTCCCCTGGACGATGCTGGTTCGATAGGGCCGACTATGTCAGTTCCCCACATTTCGAACGGCCAGCTAGCCGTCATTGGATGCAGTGGATTTGGATGCTGGTAGATGAAGTCCCCATGGATTTGGCATGAGTGGCATTGCTTCGTATATTCGAGGCAGTCCTGAATCATCGTGGGCCAATAGTAGCCCATCCGTTTAATCTTCAACTTCATCTTCGGGCCCGCTTGGCGAGAACCGCAGAGTCCGTCATGAACTTCCTGAATGACTCTTTTCGCCTCTTCAGGTCCCAGACATCTCAACCACAGAGAATCAAATGACCTCTTGTACAGAGTATCATTGACGAAGGCGAAAGACAGAGCTCGTTTCATAAGCTGATGTCTTAAGGATGCATTTTCAGGCGTTCGACGGTATTTGAAGTAGTCTATAAAGACTTCTCTCCAATCCTCAGCCTTTTCCCGGTCTTTTACTTGCAGGGTCGTCTGCTCAGTCGCTCCCTTTTCTTCGGATGTTTCCGGAGATATTTCTGCTGGGGCAAGCACCCGACGGCTTTGTACCACAATTCTGACGTCATCGAGATTCTGGTCAGCCAGTTCTTTAGCGAGCTTGGCTAATGCGTCCGCTTTGCTGTTTTCCGCACGCGGTATGTTTTCCAAAGTGTAGGAGGGGATTTGGGTCAACAGTTGTTGCACCTTTTCGCCGTACTTCACCAACTCTGGTTTGCACGTTTGGTAGTCGCCATTTACTTGACTGACGACCAGTTGGGAGTTGTTCAGTTGATAAAACTGCACATTTATATTACATTTTTCCTACCATTTTCATATTAAAAAAGGACTTTATTATAATATATTATACATATGAGGGTTTATGTGTAAAAACATTATTTTCCATGTGTTAATATATTTTAATTATCATTTGGTAGGAAAATGTATGCAAATATTATTGACCTAATCCTAGTAGAACAAAGTCTACTAAAATCTTATTTGAGTTGTTGTGCAGAATATTTCCAAGTTGTTATGAAGAATTTATCAAACAAATCAATTTGTTGAAGAAAACTTGCCAAATTAAGAAGCAAAACTTGGAGACCAAGTCTGGAAGCAACCAAGAGAAGATTTCTGAATTCTAAAGGTGCCTAGGATTGCCACATGTCACGAGAAGAAAGCCCAAGAAATTTGATCGAGAGATCCCCACCTTTGATCGTGGATCCGCGGCCAAACCCACCCTTGGGCCGCGGATCCGCCGCAAGTCTAGGGAGTTAAAGTACAAGATTTTTTGGGGTGAATCAAATCTATATTTTTCCAAGTTTTCAACAATAAGATTCTGGCTTTGCACTATAAAAGAGCACCGAGAGCCTCTTGGAAAAATCATCAAGCTGAAGAGATCACGAAGCTCCAGATGCTCACGCATCCAGGCTGATCATCGACTGTTCGACTACCTCCTTAGGAAAGATCGAGAAGTTTGTAATCATTTTCTACGGATTAAAGTGTAGTTTGTTCAAGTCGATTAATAAAGGTAGTTATTTTATTTAATTGTTTTTGCATTTTACATTATGTTTTCCCTCTTTGTCTTTTCATCTTCTTCTCCTAACATGCGCAAGTAATTCTCCGCTTGTTAGGGTTCGTAGGATTAGGGTAGGCTAATGGACGATAAAAATCCCTAAACCCTTTTTAAGTCCTATAAAGTTTAGGAACTTTATCAAAAGAATCATTAACATTCTAATCGGGCGCGCTAGCAATTCTTTGCTAGTTCCGACCGCGATTAGAGATTAGATTAATGATTGTTTTGGTAAAGGCTAGATATGAACGGAGTTCCGTGTCGAGATAAGGGTTAAGAGTGGGATTCCTTTTCCCTCCAGAAACCCTAATCTACACGCATCACCGTCGTTCTAGTTCTAAATCTATTAATGGATAAAAAGGGTAACTTTTAATTAATCGTCCATAACTACTAAATCCTAACGAACCCTACAAGCCCTCTTATTATATTAATTACATCTTTAAAATAATCTAGATCTATATTTTACATTCTTGTTTAACGTAGATCTAGAAATCTTTCTATAAAATTATTTATCCCTCCTCTCTTTCTCAACACATCTAAAGTAAAAGTAAAAGGTTCCACATTTCCCAGAGGACGACCCGTACTCATCTCGGTCTAGCTACGTGCGACACCGTTATTGATTGCGGTTAAAATAAAAACACAATTTCGTATCAATCAGGAGTTTCCGTATATGAGGAGGTTTTCAATTCCCATATCGATGGCGATCTCGAGGCCTGCTATCAAAGCTTCGTATTCGGATTCATTGTTTGTCCTCGGCTCTGTTAAGGAGAAAGAAAAGTGCATTATCCCTCCTTGTGGAAACACGAAGATGAGGCCTACCCCTGATTTGATTATAGGGGTGCTTTGTTTGCGCTTCTTCATGGAGGACGCTCCATCGAAATAGAGTTCCCATCGGGTATCACTACCGTCGATTGCATCAAACGCATGTTCGTCTGGCAACTCGCAATTCAGAGGAGAATCGGCCGGTATCGGATGCTCAGCGAGGAAGTCGGCGATGGCCTGGTGATTTGAATGATATTCTTGATGTTGTGTATGGTTTTGAGAAAATAGAATTGAGAAATCACAACCAAAAATATTTTGACCGCAATCAATAACGGTGTCGGATGTAGCGCGTTAGTAAGTGCGGATCGTCCACGGGGAAAGTGAGATCCGTTCAATTTTAGAATTAGATGAGTTGAAAATTTACGGAAAAGAAAAGAAAACAATTCATGATTTGCAATTGAAGATCAAGAAGTAAGAAAAATCTAGATCTAGAAAAAAACATTAAAAACAAGAATTGAGATGCGTGATAATTTCCAACCAACAATCAAGATTAGAAGTATGGCTCGTAGGAGTAGATCGGATCTATAGATGTGATGAGATCTAATGATTACTCATTCTTATCCATTAACGAATTGATACTAGATCGATGCAAATTCATCAAGGGTTAAGGATCTTGCGAGGAAATTAGGGATTCCGCAACTCATCCTTTGTCCTTTCGATGGATTGCATTCAAATTCTAGCTTCTAATTAATCAAATGGTCAATAGTTATTCCCTAGTTTCGAGTGAACACGATCGAGAAAGCATCATCTCGAAACTAGGTTATTAATCATTTGATTCACTAGAATTTCCAAACATTATAGGATTTAAGAATTGTAAAAATATCTAAATCATCATCATCTAAAGATCGTCACAACTCCTACACGAGCGGAGATTACTCAAACATCATGATCACAAACACAATCACAAATTGAGATCTAATCATTATGCTTGAATTAAAAGATAAGCAAGAATATAGAAAATTCACCTTTATTTATCGACAATTTTCGTTACAACTCTCTTGAATTTACAAAAGGAAGGAACTAGATCGTCGATTTCGGCTTCGCTCGGCTCCTTGAGTCGCGGATCGGCATGGATCTCTTGCTCCGTTGAAATCCGGCGTCGCTTGCTAAAGGTTGAAGGCACTCTTGCTTGAATTGCTCTCGGGATCTTGATCTTGATTTTGAATTGGGGTTGAATTTGAGGCACAAGTTGTGTCACTCAACTTGTGGGTTGAAAATGGTGGTGATTCTCAAACAATTTGCACCCTAGATCTAGACTCCTTTTTATAGACCTCTAGATCTAGAATTGAAATTTGAATTCCCTCCACAAGTTAGTTAACCAAAAGATTTAAATTTCCCTCCAAGAGTTAGTTAAGCCCAAAATTTGAATTTCCCTCCAAGAGTTTGTTAAGCCGAGCCTTCTAGATGTGCCATGTGGAGCTTCTAGGGTCTTCTGGAAGCTTTGGCCGTTAGAGTTAACATGTGGAAGAAATTTGGGCTCATGATCTCATCATATGGCCGCGGATCCGCGGCGCCAAGGGGGTCTGGGCCGCGGATCAGCGGCCCTTTAGTGGACTTGGAGCTTTAAATTTCTGGTGTGGTCTTGGGCTGTCATATGGGCCTTTTTCTGATATTTTAATTTCTATTTGGCCTTCTGTATTGCTACCAGATCTTTAACCTTTGAGTTGGCGTTTCTTTTATCAGATCTTTTCCCAATTTTGGGTTTTTGCTTCTGGAATTTCCTGCATTAGACCCCAGACAAGAGTTGCGCAATACAAGGATGATGCGATGCCATGAAACACAGTTAATTTCCCTAAAAGTGCCGGTTTAAAAGTCTAACACATGCAATCTGGTATTTCAGAGATGATTTGGTAATATGTGCAATTATGAATACCGAACACTTCTATATGGGTGCAAAAGGTAAGGAAATTGCCGTGTTAGAAATGCAGTATTTTCGACTGATCACCTCGCCTTTCACTGCCTTGAGAGGTTGATAGGTTTATCGAGAACTCCATCAAGAGTAGGGCCCATTTAGCGAGTCGCCCCGTCAATATGGCCTTTGACATCAAATACTTAAGAGGGTCCACCTTCGAAATGAGACGGACTTCGTGCGCCAACGCATAGTGCCTGAGCTTTGTTATCGCAAAGATCAATGCCAGGCACTGTTTTTCAATGGGGGAATAGTTGCTTTCTGCCCCCAGTAGAACTCGACTCAAATAGTAAAGAGCCCTCTCCTTCCCTTGGTCGTTCTCTTGTGCCCATAATGCGTCTAAGGAACCTTCGAGGGCGGTTGTATAAAGAATGAGGGGTTTTCCCTTAACCGGAGCAGCCAAAACTGGAGGGTTCTGCAGATATTGCTTGATTTCGTCCAGCGCGCTCTGGCATTTGTGATCCCAAACGAAAGGGGTTCCCTTCTTCATCAGGTGACTGTAGGGACGACACTTGCCTGAAAGATTGGCTATAAATTGCCGTATGTACGCGAGCTTCCCTTGGAGAGATTGCAATTGCTTGAGAGTTCTAGGCTGAGACATTTCCATGATCGCCTTGATCTTCAACGGATCTATTTCGATACCCCGGTGTCGGACGATGAATCCCAGGAATTTGCCCGAGGAAACTCCGAATGCACACTTGAAGGGGTTCATCTTCAAGTTCTATTGTCGAAGGCGTTGAAATACGGTCTTCAGATGCTCGAGATGTTCCTCGTACGATTTGCTTTTCACCACGAGGTCGTCGATATAGCATTCGACGATTTCATGTATAAAGTCATCGAAGATCTTCGTCATGGCCCTTTGGTAGGTGGCACCGGCATTCTTTAGACCGAAGGGCATCACTTTGTAGCAGAATATGCCTAGCGGAGTCCTGAAGGCAGTGTGCTTCTGGTCTTCGGGATACATCTTTATCTGGTTATATCCTGATGAGCCGTCCATGAAGGAGAAGACTTCGTGAGTGGACGTATTGTCTATCATCAGTTCGGTGACTGGTACTGGGAAATCATCTTTCGGGCAGGCTTTATTGAGATCCCGGAAGTCCACGCATATGCGCACTGTCCCATTTTTCTTCATCACCGGGACGATGTTGGAGATCCAATCGGGATACTGAACCTCCTGAATAAACCCAGAGTCAATCAGCTTCTTGACTTCGGCGTTGATGCTTATCTCAAGCTCGAGCCGCATTCTTCTCGGCGCCTGTTTGACTGGCTTGACGCCCGGGGATATTGCCAGTTTATGTACAGCAATTTCTGGATCTAGTCCTGGCATTTCATAATAGTTCCATGCGAAGCAATCTCTATGCTGTACAAGCACGTCTTTTAACGCAGCCACCCTTTCTTCAGATAGCAGCTTGCTGACAAATGTCGGTCGTGGATCGTTCGCCGTCCCCAACTCAATTTTCTTGAGGTTATCTGCAGTAGTATGTATTCCATCCTCCAGCTCTTTTGGTGCTGGTGGAAATTCTGAGATCACCTTGTCCCTGCTGTTTGCGAAGCACCAGGGAAGGTTATCCATATTCTCGGGTTCTTCTTTTGATATTATTATCATGTGACAAGCACGAGCTCGCATCGAAGACCGATGTGGGTCTGGTTCTGCTTTCGTGGCTTTGGGTTCGTGTCTCTGTGGTGGCGTTACCCTCCAGCAGTCAGACAGAGCGAACTTGCCGAGCTGATACTGATCTTCGACCCAATTCTTGAAGGTGAAGCAGTCTTCGAGAGGATGCCCTATTACTCGGTGATAAGAGCAATAGTTTGGGTGTGAGACTTCGCCTGCTTGCTCTGGGTGCTTGGACTCCGGCAGTGTAAGCATCTGGTATTTTATAGCTCGGTCAAGTATCTTCTTCGTCTTGTCCCGAGGAAAAGAGTATGCTCGAATCATCTTCTTTACAAGGGATGAATCTGGACCGCTCGATTCCCGCTTGCGTGGCTTCTTAGTCCCGCTTTTCTGCTGTCGAGCGCCTTTTTCGCTTTTCGACTTGTTTCTGCCTCTACGTCGAGCCTTTTTTTATAATAGGTTGATAGGGAGCAGCATTTTCATGTTTCACGGCCTGTTGGAGGAGACGTTGCGTTTTGGCTTTCTCGTAGATGGCCATTTCGCGGTTGTGGTCGTCTCGGACTTTTTGACCAGCTTCCCTTATAAGCTTGTCCATTTGTTCTTCGAATGACGGACTGGGCACCTTTGCATCAGGAACTTTTACTGATTTAGGATTAGCGTCCTCCCATTGAGCATCCCCTTCTTCATTGAAGTCATGCACGGCGTAGCAATCGCGGAGTAGCTCTCGTTTCTTGGACCGAATGTATCCAAGCCCGATTGTTTCCATCCTCCCACTAGGCAACTTTTGTTGAGTCCCGGGAACGTTCCAGACCCTGTCATAGAATTTGGCTTTTTGAACGGTCTGCTTAAAAGGTATCCCCTGGCGTTTCAACAGCCTCTTCAAGCCTTCTGTATAATATCTAGGCAAACGGATGGGCTGAAGCCTGTCAAGTGTAGGATCCGCACCGTGCCAGATTTCTTTCTCTACTTTGGTTTCTTCAGAGCGGTAGAATAAGATTGCTTTTTCGCCTTCTTGCCTGGGAGGGACATAGAACGTGCGCAGCTCCTCTACACTGAAGGTATTGAGTGCATCCAGTTCCTTATGGTGTTTAAGTGGAACCATGGCGACTTGCAGACTTTGCTCTTCGTCAGCGGAAGTTTGTATTGAAGGCCGAACAGAGAATATAGCATGGACCTCATCTTCCGAGTCACTACCAAATATCAACGTAGGAGTGGATGGTCCTGGCTTGTTGTATTAGGGCGGAACCGAATAAACTATCTCCTCCTCCTCCTCGGTATCACTCCCGAAGACAGGGATGGTGGCGTTAGCTTTGTTCTCCGGCTTGTGACACCTTTCTGTGTCTTCGAAATACGGTAAGAAATATTTGGCATCTTCATATTTGCGGACTTCGTTCTCAAAGAACGGGTTCAGTTCTCCCGTCATGGTATACTCGAGACCATCCTTAAAATATTTCATACACTGATGCTGTGTAGAAGGGATGATGTTGTACTCGTGTAACCATGGTCGGCCGAGCAGAGCATTGTAGCATGTCTTAGCGTCTATGACGTGAAATTTAATATCTGTGACGAGCAACCCAAAGCGTAGCGTCAGTATCACAGATCCAAGAGTTCGTGATGATTGAGAATCGAACCCGGAGATGGTGATCCTATCCCGAGCAAGGTGCTAGACGCTCATGCAGATTTCCTTTAACACCCGCACGTTAAGGAGATTAACGGAAGATCCATTGTCGACCAGGATTTTTCCTATCTTTATATCATGGCAATACCCTGAGACATAGAGAGGGCGATTGTGTTCGCACGTCCCAAGGAGAAGGTCCTCGTCACCAAAAGTGACATCGGCCGTGTGTACTTTCCTCCAGCTCGTCCTTCATCTTTTCTTCGGCGAGAAAAGCTTGGAATTGCTCGGACTCTTGCAATGCTTTTATTAATGAATTTCTTGCCTCTTTTGATAGTAAAAGGGCATCAAGAATGCTGAGCTGCGAGGGTAGCTTCCTCAGATGCGCTAGAACGTTGTAATCCACCTTATTTTTCTTCGGCGGGTCCTTAGCGGCTAGCTCTTCCATGACTTGGTCATCTAGGGCGATATCCTCATAGACCTTTTCTTTCCCTTTATCTTTTTTGTTTGAGGGTCCGAGATTCTTTTCGGGTAGCGTCCGATTACGCAACCGGATATTTTCGCAGACTTTCGGCTCTTCTTCTTTTCCCGAGGTGGACTCTTTAAAGAGGGGGCTAAGAGCCATTTCCTCGTCAGAGTCGCTCCCGAACGTGAGAACTTGCGATCCCCCGGCGTTAACCATGCGACAATCGCCGGTAGTCCTGTTAAGCTCCTCGGTCGTACTTTTCCGCTCCCGACGAGTTTTGCGTTTTTCCCGCTTAAAATGTTGCCGGTGAGCAACATATCCCTGCCACCATCTATTGAAAGCTTTGCACTCTTCGGTGGGGTGCGAAATCTTCCGATGATACAAGCAGTAGGAGGGGTGCATTTCCGCTTCACCAGTAATGTTTCCTTCAGAGGATGGTAGCTTCATACCCATTGATATGGCCTTAGCAAACCTTTTCCTCGTCTTGAATTTGCTTTTATCTGCGGTGGATGTATTCTGCTCCAGCGGGAGTATCCCGACTCTTTCGTCAAGTCGCTGGCGCTTGGCCCTTTCAAATATAGCCGCCTCGCGTTCCTGATCAGCTTTACTTTTCAACAGAGCTTCGTTGAGGAATGCGTCAATTGTTTCATCCGATGGCCCCAGAATTTCCGGTTCAGGATTTGCCCCCAGCTTTTCAGTGCAAGGAGTTTCCTCATTGTCTGTAAACGAATGGGAGATCATATGACAGCTCGCCACGTATTCCTCAGATTCATCCGACGAACTGTCTCCCTCATCTTCCTCTTGAAAGACGTGGTTGAGGAACTCTTGGAGTGTAATGGGAGTCCGTGCTTTCTGGTTGTATTCCTCCAGCGCGTCAATTTGTTTTTATAAGTTCGTGTGCCTGTCGCCAGGCTTCACAGGCTTCTTGGATTTCTTCTTCTTCTTCTTCTTCGAATATTTTGACGGCTGGTTGTGAGTTCCTGGGCCACTACCATCGGTCTTTGGAATTGGACGCGGTTTCAACATCCCTTCAATGATCTGAGGTTCCAACGGGTTTTTCCACCTGATCGCTGGGCATGTTTGAAGATCGTTCAGCATCCTATTTGTTTTGGCTGATAGCACAACTTCCCATGGAGCATCTTCAACGAGGGAGCACGTTGGCCCCGGCGTATTTACCTTTTTAGGAGTGTAAGGCTGCGGTGGGTTCACCTTCCATCTTTTGAACAACGCGAACTTGCCCTGTTGGTACTGGTCTTCAATCCAATTTTTAAAGACGTAGCAATCCTCGATCGGATGACCCAGTACTCGGTGATAGGGATAGTAATTGGGATCATTGACGTCGTTTGGCTGCGACAGACGCCTTGGATCCGGCAGATTTATGAGTCGGTTGCGCAATACTAGCTCGAACAGTCTCCTTGTTTTATCTCGAGGAAATGAGTAAGGACGTCCTAGCCTTTCCTCAAGGGGTATGCGTGGACGCATATTATTTTGACGGACAGCCGGTTTCAAGTTACCCGGCTGTTGTTGAGCATTGGCGACAACGATCGCTTTTCCTTTCCCCTTCTCGTTTCGAGAGTCCGGCTTTGAAGGAGGCGGTCTATGGCCCATCTGATCCATTTGAGCTAGCTTGTCGATCAAAGCCTGGAAGGTAGTCGGTTTGAAGAATATCATGAATTGGGATATGGTCGCCTGCGGATCGAGGGTTCCTACAAACATCCCTACTGCCGGCGCTTCTTCAATTCATTGTTCGCATTTTGACCATAGGTTCCTCCACCGTATAGCGTACTGGACCCACGTCTCGCCCGGCTTCACCCTGGCATTAATCAATGCCGTTATCGGGGTGTGTTCTCTGGCACTCGCGAATCTTTGTGTAAACAGTAGCTCCATCTCCGCAAATGTCTTGATAGAGTCGTTTGGGAGCTCGGAGTACCACTTGAATGCTGTGTCCGATAAGCTACCAACAAACTGGCGAAGCAACAATTTATCATCACCACCGGTGTTGCCGCAAAGCGCCCTGAACTGGACAACATGCTGGTGGGGATTGCCCGTCCCCTTATAAACATGGAATTTCGGTATTGTATAGCCCGGCGGGTACTTAATCTGATCATACCAGCTCGGATATGGTCGCCCCGTTTTTACGACCTGACAAGCTGCCTCAGTCGCCTGATGAACCCGTATCTGCTGAGCTATATATTCGTCCAAGTCAGCTTTGGAGATTGTCTCCTCCTTGGCTGTTGACAAAGCCGGTTGAGTATTTGACGTTTCTCCCCTGTCGTCTTCAAGGACGATCGGAGGATCTTCAGCAGGAGGATCTTGTTGGATCATCATTCCTACCATGTCCAGAAACAGGAGGGCCATTCGCTTTATATTGGCTGCTTGTTCCGCAGCCTCTTTATCCTTCTTTTCCAGTACCCTACGAAGGAATTCAGCGTCAGTTTCTTGCTCCTGGCGTTGATCCGAGGATGCTTCGGGGCTTTCTTTCGGCCCAGTGAGTGCAGCCATCGTGTTCATCATTTCTTGGAGCTTCTGCTGTTGCTCCTGAGCTTTGGTCACTGACCGTGTAAGCGGTCTATGACCTGTAGATATACGGCTGTCCTCTTTACCAGACGCCATGTATACAGTATGGACTGCAATGCCCCCGGACTTAGGGCGTTTGGGCTCGCCGCCTTTGGCATTTGCCGCAGGCGTAGGGACCTTCTCTGGCCTTCTTCTCTTGTGGGCCGTTGAAGTTGAAGGGGCCGTTGCAGCGGGCATTCTGGCGGTTGTCGTCCTTTGCTGTTTGTCAGGACGGTTCTTTTCTTCCTGCACTTTCGCCCTTTTCTGCCGGTGAGAGTGATCTTGAACGATTACTGAGTCCTGCACCCGTCGCCAGACCCTGTAAATCTTGGAGGACAGCCGTTGAGGGGGCTGCTCCGGCTTTGTTCCCGCAACACTCTCCGCAGGTGGAGGAGATCTTTTCAGCGTAGCAGTCGGAGAGTTCTTGCGTACCCTCCTTAGCGGTTCAAAGCTGTTCCCAGTTGGAACAGCAGCATTAAGTTCCACCATTGGAGCCGGTGGAGTTAGCCCTGAGAGGGAGTTGTCCCCGGCCATCCTTACTCGGCGCCAGTGGCGACGTCGAGCATGACGAGCCGTTGGGACTGGCTCGGCGATAGGGACAGCTTCTTCTTGCCCCCTGTCCGAATGAGGCGCTGTCGGTGCCAGCCTCTTAAAGACTGATGTTGTCTTTTGAGTGGCGGTGTTCAGTCTGTCAAAGACAGACCCCCGGGTAGGAGCAGGAGCCGGAATAGTCAGCCTTGAAAAGACTGACTCTTTAACAGGGGAAGCCGCCTTGGTGACTTCAGGAGCAGAAGTGGCTGTCTTCCTCGGGACAGCCATTTCAGGGTTCATGGGCCTCTTGGCGGGCCCATCAAAGTTCTGGTTCAACCTGGTAAAGATAGAGGCTACCGGTTTGATATTGGACGACCCGTTGAAAGAGGCCGTTGTAGTAGTGAGCCGATCGAAGACCGACTTCTTGTGCGCTTCCGGTGTGGGCACTGGCATGGTGAAGCTTGCAGGCGGGATCATGGTCCCGAAAAACAGGCCAGTGGTGGCCCGGGTCACCTGTTCTACCGGCATGGCAAGGATGGAGGCTGCTTGAGGCCCATAGGCTATACCTCCAGATGAGGCGGAGCGTCGGTTGCATTGGCACTTTGAGCAGCTCGAGCAGTTGGATGCCATTGATGCTTGATTTCTGCGCCAGGCAAAAGACCAAATCTTAGTAACTTAAAACCCAAAGGCAACCATTAACAAACCACGACTCATTCGCGAAGACGACACACGAAGTGTGGAGTGGAAAGAGGAAAAGGTCCCACTGGGCGTGCCAGAATCTGTTCCCCTCCGAAAGACGGCCACGACGTGAAGACGTCTTGCCTGAGATTCGGGGCAGATACTATTTGGTTTTATCCGTCCACCTCTCCGAAGATGCCAAGTTGATTTATGGCACCGTGTATCGGAGGTTTAGACGGATGCGGCCGAGTAGCAAACTTCGTCAGATTCCCCCTCACTTGAGGGGTTTTTTGATTGTGGGGACGCTCTTCCCTGCAGGCGCAAGCCCCTGCAGTTAATTACGCTACCGCATCGCGGTAACAACTTTCTCCCTCTCCAGAATTTCACTTCGTGTCGCATGTGTTTGTTTTGTTTGTGGTTGCCCGTGGATTGTATACGGAGACTAATTTATGTCGTCGCCCGTAGGACGTAGATTAGTCCAAATCCGTATTTTCTTAGATTTGTGTTTGGGGTTTTAGTTTAAGGATACGTTAGCCATATTGAGGCTAAGATCAACTTAAACGTTCGTTAAGGATACGTTAGTCTGATTTGAGACTAAGATCAACTTAACGGAAAGAGCATTTAGGGGCTCTATTGTTCCAGTTTAGGAACGTAGTGGTCCATTAATATATGGCCGTCGGGACACGTCACCTCTCTGACGACGTTGAAAGATTACAACGACAGGTGTCAAAGGAGTTCGGAGATGTACCCTTGAACCAAAGTTGATTGGGGGTCTTATAGTCCAATTTGGGACTAAAGCCTGTTTGAATGTTTAAGGATACGTTAGCCATATTGAGGCTACGATCAACTTAAACGTTCGTTAAAGATACGTTAGTCTTATTTGAGACTAAGATCAACTTAACGGGATCGTTTAGATCCGACAAAGGAGCATTTAGGCTCTATTGTTCCAGTTTAGGAACATAGTGGTCCATAGGTAGTTTAAGGACATTGCGGTCCATTGCCAGTTTAGGGACATGGTGGTCCAGAGGTAGTTTAAGGACATTGCGGTCCATTGCCAGTTTAGGGACATGGTGGTCCAGCTCCAGTTTTATGGACGGATATTAGTTTAAGGACGCATAAGTCCATGGGTTTAAGGACCCCACAGTCCGTATGGGTGTGTTTAAGGACGCATTAGTCCATTAGTTTAAGGACGCATAAGTCCATTAGTTTAAGAACGCATAAGTCCATGGGTTTAAGGACACCACAGTTCGCATGGGTGTGTGGTTGTCGGGACCCGTCACCTCTCTGACGTCGTTGAAGGATTACAACGATAAGTGTCAGAGAAGTTCAGAGATGTACCCTTGAACCGGATGTAAATTGATTTAAGAGAGTAGTCATGCTCAGTCAATTTAATTTGAGAACTTACGGCCATGATTGGGCTAAGTCCAGTTGAGAATATTCAACGTTTTTATCTTTGGCCTATTAGGGTTGTGCTAGGGCCTTGCCCATATTTTAATAATGCACTGCATTTTATTTTGGCCTGCTAGGCCTTTTTGATTTGGGCTCTGTCCCTTTATAAATGATGCACAACATCTGTTTTTATTTGGGCCCTGCCCTTTTTTAAAGTAATGCATTGCATTTTATTTGGCCCGTTAGGCCTTTTTAATTGGGCTTGGCCCTTCTGTAAATAATGCAGTGCGTTAATCAAACTAACAGTGGCCTGTCAGGCGTTTTGCGCCAATTATTGAGCGCAAGCGCATGTGGAGGTGACACGTGTCACGCTCTGGTGAGCGCAAGCGCAGTGCGCTGCACCAGTGCGCTGCGCTGTTGCGCTGCCGACACGTGGCGCGCTCTGATGAGTTGCGCCAATTTCAGAGAGCAATGCTCTATCTTAAAAGCGCATAGCGTAAGTGGTTATGGTGCTGACACGTGGCGCTCTCTGGTGGCTTGCGCCAACCCATGAGCGCAACAGTGCAGATCTGCAAGTGCAAGGCACTGTTTTAATTTCTTGATCCAATTTTGGATTCAAGAAAAGAATCTTTAAGATTTCAGAACCAATGGTTCATGAAAAAGCAATGCTTTTGTCATTATTTATTTTTTATTGAAGATCATTGATCTTGTTCTTAGATCAATGATCTATTCAGAAGAAATTCTTCTTTTTTAAAGGGTTTTACCTTCTTTTTCGTTCTGAATTTGTTCTCAGAGTTCTTTAGAGTTCTCTCTCTGTTTCTAGAGCTTTTCTATTCTCTGTGTTCTTGTTGTTGATGTTCTTCCTGTGTTTTTGAGTTGGGGTCTAGGGGCCTTTATATAGTGCCCTTTAATTTGTTAAATTTGTTAAAGAGATCCTTATCTGAGTGATTTGGGGAATTTTCCCCACCGTTGGATTTTTGATCCAAGGGCTTCTGTTTTACAGAAGACAATCTTCTTGTTTTAAGAAGAAAAGAAAGATCTTACTGGAATTTTAATTCTGTTTGGCGCAGATACATCAGCGCTTGACACATGTCGCGCAGCGCACAGCGCAGCGCAACTGCGCCCGCGCAACTGCGCTGACACGTGTCGCGCAGCGCAGCGCTTGCGCAACTGCGCTGACACGTGTCGCGCAGCGCAAGGCGCAGCGCAACTGCGCTAGCATAACTGCGCTGACACGTGTCGTGCAGCGCAGAGCGCAGCGCATCTGAAGTGTTGCTTCTTTTAATTTTGTTTTTAAATAGAGCCTTGCTCTGATTGGGCGCGCTGCCTTGGGCGCTGCGCTGGTGTGTCAGCTTTTGACACGTGGCGTGTTGCGCGCAGCACAAGGAATTTGAAGCGTTGCTTCAATTTTTGAATTTTTTGAAATTCAAACCGAGCTTTGCTCTGATTGGGGGGAACAGGGAGCTTAGAGAAGATACCCGATTGAGCAGTTATCAGGGGAACCGCTGGATCTTACCCGAGATATCTTATTACTTTGTCGGTGTTGATGGCCTTGCCCCTAGCTGGGGTTAAGGAAAGTCGTTCAAATACCGACTTGCGTTCGAATATGGCAATTGAAAATTGTTAACCTGCACAAAGAAGCATGATTTCAATACAGGCAATCAATGTATATGTTGATTGAGTTCGCATGAACGTTTAACTCGAAATATGGGAGGAAAGATAGATCCCACTGGGCGTGCCAGAATCTGTAGGATATTTTTCGTCACCCCGTTGAGATGGGAATACGCGTGCTGGTCAGGCGCATTATAGATTCCCCCTGCCTAGGGTAGGCTGGGGTTTATTGATTGTGGGGATCCGAATCTCCGGCAACAGCAGACTAAGCTGCCGTTAATTACCCCTTACCTTTGGAGCGAGAGAACCTCCGATTGATGGGTCAAACTGGACATGCGAACTCAATGCGATGCATTGGTGTGCGTTTTTTTGTTTTGTTCCATTTGTTAAAAAAAAGATATATATATATATATATATATATATATATATATATATATATATATATATATATATATATTTTCTATATATAATAAAAAAACAAAAATAAATAAGTAAATAAATATTTAGAGAAACGTTTTTTATTTTAATTTTAAAATATTATTTTTATTTACTTATTTTATTTTATTTTTATTTTAAATAAAAAAAGATTAAATAAAGAAAAGAAGGAAGAAAGAAGAAAAGAAGAGAAGAAAAGAAAAGAAAAGAAAAACGGGGGGGAGGGCTGGGCTCCCATTTAATGGGAGCCTCCCCTCACATGGGGCCAAAAGGGCTCCCAATAAATGAGAGCCCTCCCCTTCACGTGCTAGCATGTGAGGGGGGCAAATTTTTTATTTATTTATTTATTTATTTGCATGGAGTTCAACTCCAAAAGAAAATATTTTTTTATGGAGTTAAACTCCAAAAGAATTTTAAATATGGAGTTTAACTTCGAAAAGATTTCAAATGGAGGTTTAACTCTAAAAAGATTTTTATTGTGGAGTTAAACTCCAAAAAGAGTTTTAAATGGAGTTCAACTCCAAAAAAGATTTTTATTGTGGAGTTAAACTCTAAAAGAATTTTTGTTTGTGGAGTTAAACTCCAAAAGAATTTAAATGGAGTTGAACTACGAAAGAATTTTTATTATGGAGTTAAATTCCAAAAGAATTTTTATAGTGGAATTAAACTCCAAAAGAATTTTAAATGGAGTTCAACTCCAAAAAGATTTTTATTTGGTGTGGAGTTAAACGCCACTATAAGAGGAGCCTTCCCCTCACGTGAGAAGGAAAGAAAGCTCCCACTCAGTGGGAGTTTCCCTTTCCCTCACGTGAGAGGAACTGGGAGCTCCACAAAGAATTTTTTTTTTTTTGTGATGGAGTTAAACTCTTAGAGCAATTTTATTCGGAGTTAAACTCCACCAGAAAAAGGTTTTTATTATAGAGTCAAATTCCAAAATAATTTTATTTATGGAGTTAACTCCAAAAGATTTTCTCCTTTCTCTTTTGAGAAGAAACCCAAAATGGGTTCTCTTGAAACTCCAAGATCTAGATCTTGGATGATAAAAAAAGAGACCCTTTTTCTTTTCTTGATGGAGTCTTGGGAGGTGGGTTTATGGTAAAACTTTGTTTAGTTTAAAAAAAAAGAGAGTTAAGCTCTTGATTTATTTGGAAAATGAAAAAGAAGAGGAAAAACTTGAAAAAGAGAGAGTGGAGGCACAAACTCTAGTTTTTTGGGGAGAATGAAAAAGTGTCTCTTTAATTCATCATCATGTTGCCTTATATAGGCTTACACATTTACACATAGCCTTTTGGGATTTACAAAATGGTATTTTGCTCATCCCATGCCTCATGTGCTATTTTTTTTTGCACATAAGCCATGTGCTTTACAAAAATTTGGTTTTATACTCATTTTGCATACATACATGCATAAAAAATTACATCAAAATTATTTATTACATGATTTTTTATTTCGGCATGGGAGAGGCCGGCCGCTTCATGTTCGGGCTCGACTCGGGCATGAGCCTACTTAATCTGGGCTTGGGCCTACCTGGCTTGGGGTTAACCTTGACTTTGACTTGGTCAACGGGGGTGCAATTTTCGACCCCAACAGGGACAAGGGTGCGACGAGACTCGGGGCGAAGCTCTCTTGCGTAAGACCTCGGAGCCAAACGAAGCGGTGCCCATAGGGTTCTTGAATATGTCAGCCCAGGGGACCCGCTGTTGTTGGAAACAGTGAGGCGATGATCAGCGGGGCCTGCACGAGCGGAGCCTTCTCTCCCTCTATAGGGGTCCCGGTCCCGAGGCGTGGGAGCGGCGGTCAGGGGATCTTGCCCTACCGTTTGGACACAGATGAGCGCCTCCACGACGGATGCGAGTCGGTCTATCCTGCCGGCAAGGGCATTGATGGCATTCGGCGGAGGAGGTTCGTCCGCGCCTCCGTTGAGGGGGAGGCGACGACTAGTGCTTGGATCGTCGTGATGATCGCTCGCCATTAAATTGAGATCGGAAGATGAACTTTTGTTTTTGTGGAATCAAGGTGTTCCCACAGACGGCGCCAGCTGACGCAACCTGGATCACGCCAAGATGTTACATTCCGTTGATCTGCTGACGGCGGCGATGGACGGCTGAGGTTGGGTCTGAAGGCAGGCTCCTGAAGCGTGTGGATCTTAATGGGTTTGAGATTGTTGCCGAGCTACCTGCAAGAAAGTCCCGGGGTGGTTGTACCACCGAGGACCCTCCGACGGTAAAGTTAGGGAGGATCCTTGAATCTTGTAAATGGTCATGTGTCTACACGTAATGCCCGGTCACGTGTGGGCACGTGATGCCCGGTCACGTGTGGGCACATGATACCTCATAACTTTTGATCCCGGATGAATTATGAGGCCCATAATATATCAAATCGAAGGCTTTTTTGAGACGCTTCCGATACCATCAGAATTTAGCTATTTCTCATTCGGGAATCTATCAAAATGTTGCCCGGAAAATACTGGCTCACATTTTCTTAAACGCATCGCTGCCATTTGATATCTTGGGCTCTTTTGCGCAAAAAAAATTTTTGGCGGGAACAAATGCCCCCCACTACTTTGCCCACATAAGTATATACGTGGGTGAAGTAGTGCAGAATAATTCATAGCGTACGACCAGTTTCGGGTTGGTATATAATTTTCAGAATCTTGATCTGAGAAGATAACGAGCGGACACAAGCGTCGTCATTTATCATTGACTCAAATCTCGACTCTTAAAGGATATAGTTCCAAACCCTCTGCTCCATGAGCCGCACCCTTCTACTTCTTTATGTTTTACTCTGGCGTGAAGTAGTTTATATGCTCATGAGTAACTTCTCTATTTCAGTGGCATGTAGTTTTGGCAAGTGTGGCCCATAGATGGTAGATAACAGCTCATCTTGAACTCTTTATAAGGTAGCGATGGCTTAGGAAACAGGGTCAGGATCTGTTGTCTAAGACTTTCCAACTTTATGAGCCATGAGGGTCTCACAAAGGCTTTTCTCCCTACGAGTCGTGAGGATCTCATAGGTGTCTTTTCTCCTTAGGAATCGTGAGGATTCCTATGTGTGCTTTCTCTTGAGAGTCGTAAGGATCTCACAAGAGAATTTTCTTTATGCGTAGGGACACTAATTTCCCCGCAAGTTGAGACGAATCGAGAGATTCTCGCAAAGACACTGATTTCCTTGCGGGTCGAAACGAATCGAGAGGTTCTCGCCAAGGACGCTGATTTCCCTGAATCGAGATAAGAAGCGATGGCTTAGGAAACATGTTCAGATCTTCTGCCTAAGACTTTTCAACTTTATAAGCCGTGAGGGTCTCATAAAGATTTTTTCTCCCTACGAGTCGAGAGGATCTCGTAGGTGTATTTTCTCCTTAGGAATCGTGAGGATTCCTAAGTGTGTTTTCTCTTGAGAGTCGTAAGGATCTTACAAGAGAATTTTCTTCCTTACAAGTCGAGAGGACTTGTAAGTGATTGATGAGTTGACCTACTCCCGAGTTAAAGCATTGCTTCAACGGGGAGGTCAAGAGTTGGCTTTGGGTTGTCTGTGCACCGCCGGGTCATGGAACTAGGAAATTTGCCGCGACTCTGCTTTGCTGACGTTGTATATTCCTGCAGAGACACTGATTTCTCTGTGGGTCGGCGCGAATCGAGATGTTCTCATCAAGGACGCTGATTTCCCTGAATCGAGGTTTTAACCAAGGACACTGATTTCCTTGGGGTTGAGACGAATCGAGTTATTCCTGCAAAGACACTAATTTCCTTGCGGGTCGATGCGAATCGAGATGCTCTCGTCAAGGACGCTGATTTTCCTGAATCGAGGTTTTTGCCAAGGACACTGATTTCCCTGGGGTTGAGACGAATCGAGATATTTCTGCAAAGACACTGATTACCTTGCGAGTCGACGCGAATCGAGATGCTCTCGTCAAGGACGTTGATTTCCCTGAATCGAGGTTTTTGCCAAGGACACTGATTTCCCTGGGGTTAAGACGAATCGATGTATTCTTACAAAGACACTGATTTCTTTGCGGGTCGACGCGAATCGAGATGCTCTCGTCAAGGACGCCGATTTCCCTGAATCGAGGTTTTTTCCAAGGACACTGATTTCCCTGGGGTTGAGACGAATCGAGGTATTCCTGCAAAGACACTAATTTCTCTGCGGGTCAACACGAATCGAGATGCTCTCGTCAAGGACGCTGATTTCCCTGAATCGAGGTTTCTGCCAAGGACGCTGATTTCCTCGGAGTTGAGACGGATCGAGATATTCCTGCAAAGACACTGATTTCCTTGCGGGTCGACGTGTATCGAGATGCTCTCGTCAAGGACGCTGATTTTCCTGAATCAAGGTTTTTGCCAAGGACACTGATTTCCCTGGGGTTAAGACGAATCGAGGTATTCCTGCAAAGACACTGATTTCTCTGCGGGTCGACGTGAATCGAGATGCTTTTGTCAAGGACGCCGATTTCCCTGAATCGAGTTTTTGCCAAGGACACTGATTTCCCTGGGGTTGAGACGAATCAAGGTATTCCTGCAAAGACACTGATTTCTCTGCGGGTCGACGCGAATTGAGATGCTCTCGTCAAGGACGCTGATTTCCCTGAATCGAGGTTTTTGCCAAGGACGTTGATTTTCTCAGAGTTGAGACGAATCAAGATATTCCTGCAAAGACACTGATTTCCTTGCGAGTCGATGTGAATCAAGATGCTCTCGTCAAGGACGCTGATTTCCCTGAATCGAGGTTTTTGCCAAGGACACTGATTTCCCTGGGGTTGAGACGAATCGAGGTATTCCTGCAAAGACACTGATTTCTCTGCGGGTCGACGCGAATCGAGATGCTCTCGTCAAGGACGCTGATTTCCCTGAATCGAGGAGGTTGCCAAGGATACTGATTTCCCTGGGGTTGAGACGAATCGAGGTATTCCTGCAAAGACGCTGATTTCTCTGCGGGTCGACGTGAATCAAGGTGCTCTCGTCAAGGGCTGATTTCCTTGAATCGAGGAGGTTACCAAGGACACTGATTTCCCCGGGGTTGAGACGAATCGAGATATTCCTGCAAAGACACTGATTTCTCTGCGGTCGACGCGAATCGAGGTGCTCTCGTCAAGGACGCTGATTTCCCTGAATCGAGGAGGTTGCCAAGGACACTGATTTCCCTGGGGTTGAGACGAATCGAGGTATTCCTGCAAAGACGCTGATTTCTCTGTGGGTCGACGCGAATCAAGGTGTTCTTGTCAAGGACACTGATTTCCCTGAATCGAGGAGGTTACCAAGGACACTGATTTCCCTGGGGTTGAGACGAATCGAGGTATTCTTGCAAAGACGCTGATTTCTCTGCAGGTCGATACGAATCAAGGTGCTCTCGTCAAGGACGCTGATTTCCCTGAATCGAGGTTTTTGCCAAGGACACTGATTTCCCTGGGGTTGAGACGAATCAAGATTTTCTGCAAAGACGCTGATTTCTCTGTGGGTCGACGCGAATCAAGGTGCTCTCGTCAAGGATGCCGATTTCCCTGAATCGAGGTTTTTGCCAAGGACACTGATTTCCCTGGAGGTCGGTTGACTTGTTTCCGAGACGGAGCGTTGATCCGGCGGGGAGGTCATTGGTTGACTCTAGGTTGTCTGTGGACCGTAGAGTCTTAGAACTAGGGACTTTGCCATAGCTCCGCTTTGTTAACGTTGCGTCCGAATCCTGCTGGAATGAGGAGGAACGCCGTTTTTGGTCTCCAGGCTGTAGATGTGGCCGTCGAGACTTTGAACTAGGGACTTTGCCATGGCTCCGATTGGTGATGTCGCGCTCGAATCCTGCTGGAATGAGGAAGAACGCCGTTGTTGGTCTCCAGGCTGTAGATGTGGCCGTCGAGACTTGGAACTAGGGACTTTGCCATGGCTCAGATTGGTGATGTCGCATCCGAATCCTGCTGGAATGAAAAGGAACGCTATCGTGGGTCTACAGGCTGTAGATGTGGCCGTCGAGGCTTAGAACTAGGGACTCTGCCGTTGCTCCGAGATTGATTTTCACGTCTGAATCCTGCTGGAATAAAGAGGAACGCCATTGTTGTTCTCTAGGCTGTAGACATGGCTGTCGAGATTTGGAATTAGGGACTTTGCCGTGGCTCTGAGATTGATTTTCACGTATAAATACTGCTGGAATGAGGAGGAACGCCATTGTGGTTCTCTAGGCTGTAGACATGGCCGTCGAGATTTGGAACAAGGGACTTTGTCGTGGCTCCGAAATTGATTATCGCGTCTAAATCCTGCTGGAATGAGGAGGAACGCTGTCGTGGGTCTCCAGGCTGTAGATGTGGCCGTCAAGATTTGGCTCTCTATCTGATGGAGCTTGGTGGGATGATATGGTTCCCTTTTTGTTTGTACCCCTGGATTGTATACAGGGATCGATGTGATCTCACCTGTAGGGCAAAAGTTTCATTTCATATGTATATTTTTTGTTTTCTTTCTGTGATGCTCTATCATTTCAGTTTTTTGTATCGCGCAAGTCGCGATTGCCCAATCATTTCGGCTATTTTTCGCGGTGCCCAATCATTTCGGCTATTTGTTTTATTTACTCGCTGCTTTTTATTGCGAGTTGCCCAATCATTTCGGCTGTTTTTGTAAGCATACATTTTTATTTGCTGATTTCGTTGCAACTTGCCCCATCATTTCGGCTATTTCATATGCATTTTTGGCTCGCTGATTTTTTATCGCGAGTGTGGAACTTGGAATCTGGTGCCAATCTCAGCATCAGCATCGCTACAACTGGAATATTGCCAGGAGCGAATCATCATTTGCCATGAAAGGACTTAGAATTTGATACCGATTTAGGTATCAGCATCCCTACAACTGGGATATTGCTAGGAGCGAATCATCATTTGCCTCTGTCGATGTCGAATAAAGGTGGCTTAGCAAACAGGGTTAGGATCCTGTCGACTAAGGCTTTTGACTTCATGAGCCGTAGGGGTCTCATAAAGGTGTTTCTCCCTACGAGTCGTGAGGATCTCGTAGGTGCGTTTTCTCCTTAGGAATCGTGAGGATTTCTAAGTGTGTGTTCTCTTATAAGTCATAAGGATCTTACAAGAGTGTTTTCTCCTTACAAGTCGAGAGGACCTATAAGTGTTTGTTCACCGTGTGAGCATATCCCTAGTCGCTGATGAGACTCTGTTAGGGAAATGTTCATTCGTGCCCGTGGATTGTATACAAGGGTCAACATTGAACCGCTTGTAGGGCAATCTGGGGATTGTGATGGCTTAAGAATAGGTTCAGATCCCTGTAGCTTAAGACTTTTGAACCCTATGAGCCGTGAGGGTCTCAAAGGGGAATTCTCCTTACGAGTCGTGAGAATCTCGTAAGTGTAATTTCTCCTTAGGAATCGTTAGGATTCTTAAGTGTATTTCTCCTTTGTGAGTCATAAGGATCTCACGCAGGTGGTTTCTCCTTACAGGGTCGAGAGGACCTTGCAAGTGTCTTTTAACGAGATTGTGCCCTGGGTTTTCACAAAACTCGCCGGTAGTCCTGCTGTTTTTACTCACAGAGCCCTTTCGGGTTTTCATCCGTGTCCATTTTTCTTACGGACGTACCGTTATTTTTTTTAACGAGTCTGCGCCCTTTCGGATTTTCACAAACATCGTCGGTAGTCCTGCTGTTTTTACTCACGACGCCCTTTCAGGTTTTCATCCGTGCCCATTTTGCTTGTGGACATACCGTTTTTTTACCACATCAGCCTGGGGATGCCGCTGTCCGTAATAGTTTATAGACGTCTCGGTCAGTTGCAAGTTTTAGGACATTGCGGTCCATTGTTAGTTTAGGGACATTTCGGTCCGCTGTAGCTTTGAGGCGAAGTTTCGCCGGATGCTTTATAAACAAGTAGGTTTCTCCTTGATAGACCTTGTCACATAATCTAAGGGTTTTGGCACTGCTCCTGCCCCCAGCTCCTCTACGTTATCTCCTAACGCCGAGTGAGCTGCTTTGTTACTTAACGACAAATGAGCGATCATGTGGTAACTTGCCACATAATCTTTGGATTCTTCTGACAAGTCGTCTCCCTCATCATTGTCGTTATCTTCATTCTCAAGGATGTGACTGAGGAACTCTTGAAGCGTGACTGGGGTTCGCGCCCTCTGGTTGTATTCTTTCAGCGCGTCAATATGCTTTTGCAGATCCATGTGCTTGTTGTTCAGTTGATAAAACTGCACATTTAATATGACATTTTTCCTACTATTTCTATATTAGAAAAGGTGTTTATTATAATATATGATACATATGAGGTTTTATCTGTAAAAATACTATTTTCATGTGTTTATATATTATAATTAATATTTGGTAGGAAAATGTAAGCATATAATATCCATGTAACATTTGGCCCATTTAAAATATGCTTACTTTATTAAATACCTTTGACCAAAGTCTTAATGGTTAAGTTAATATCTCAATATAACAAACTCTACTAAATATTATTTGTTGAGTTATTGTGCAGAATTTGCAGGGCTAAAATCAAGAGAATCAAAGTTGTTAAAGCAAACCTGCCTAATTAAGAAAGCAAACTAAAGAAATCAAATCTGGCAGAAACAAAGAAAGGATTTCCAGTTTATAAAGATTCCATTGATCACCACGTGTCATGAAGATGCAAGGCCAGAAAAATCAACATGAAACCCCCCTATTGGCCGCGGATCCGCCGTGGTTTTGAAGACTTAGGAGATGTGATTTTTTCTGTTGGATACTAACTACTTGCTTCCAAATTAGGAAGCTAAGTTTCTGGCTTTGGGACTATAAATAAAGACCGAGAGCCTCTTGGAAAAATTATCAAGCCGACGAGATCACGAAGTCCAAGACGGCTCACGCATCCAAGCTGATCATCAACGGTTCATCTACCTCCTTAGAAGAGATCGAGAAGCAAACTAGTATTTGTAATCATTTTCTAAGAAATCAAAGTGTAATGAATATTGTTGATTAATAAAGGTAGCTTTCTTTTTCTTATTCTATTTCTTCGTAGTTTAATTATGCATTTTCTCTCCATCTCTTTTTCTCCCAACATGCGCGAGTAATTCTCCGCTTGTTAGGGTTCGTAGGATTAGGGTAGGTTAATGGATGATGAAAATACCTAAACTCTTTTTACGTCCTATAAAGTTTATAAACTTTATCAAAACAATCATTAACACCCTAATCGGGCGCGCTACTAATTCATTGTTAGTATCGACCGCGATTAGAGATTAGATTAATGATTGTTTTGGTAAATGCTAGATATGAACGGAGTTCCGTGTCGAGATAAGGGTTAAGAGTGGGATTCCTTTTCCCTCCAGAAACCCTAATCTATATGCATCACTGTCGTTCTAGTTTTAAATCTATTAAACGATAAAAAAGGTAATTTTTAATTAATCATCCATAACTACTAAATCCTAACGAACCCTACAAGCCCCTTCTTATATTAACTACATCCATAAATAACCTAGATCTATATTTTGCATTAATGCTTAACGTAGATCTAGAAACCATTCTACAATATTCTTTATCCCTCCTCTCTTTTTCAACACATCTAAAATAAGAGTAAAAGATTCAACGTTTCCCTGAGGACGACCCGTACTCATCTCGGTCTAGCTACACGCGACACCGTTATTGATTGCGGTTATTCTACAAACATAAAATTTCGTAACAATCAAATGTCGTTAGACAGCGCGGGCTTTTTGGTCTTCTTCTTTTTCTTCGAAGACTGTGACGGCTGTTCCTGGGTGCTTTGCCCATTGCTATTAATTCCCGATGTTGGGCGTGGTTTCAGCATCCCGTCGATGATCTCCGGCTCTTGCGGGCTTTTCCACCTGATCGCCGGACATGTTTGAAGATCTTTCAGCATTTTTTTAGTTTTTTTTCCTAAAGAACAACTTCCCATGGAGCTTCCTTTATGAATGAGCACGATCCCCCCGGCATGTCCATCCTTTTCGGAGCATGTGGTTGTGGCGGATTTACCTTCTAGTTTTCGGACAGCGTGAACTTGCCCTGTTGATACTGGTCTTCAACCCAATTTTTGATGACGTAGCAGTCTTCGATCGGATGGCCCAATACTTGGTGGTAGGGGCAGTAATTAGGATCGTTGACATTGTTCGGTTGTGGTGGGTGTCTCGACTCTGGTAGAGTAATGAGCCCATTGCGTACTGCCAGTTCAAACAGTTTCCTTGTTTTATCCTGGGGAAATGAGTAAGGACGTCTCAACTTCTCATCGAGGGACTGCCGCTTGTTGCTTTGACGAACAACCCCTCTCGGGCCACTCGGTTGTTGTCGAGTGTTGGCGACGAAGGTTGCTTTCCCTTTGCCCTTTTCATTCCAAGGCTCCTTCTTTGAAGAGGAAGGCCTATGGCCCATCTGGTCCATTTGAGCCAGCTTGTCAATCAAGGCCTGGAAGGTGGTCGGCTTGAAGAACATCATGAATTGGGATATGGTCGCTTGAGGGTTAAGAGTACCCATGAACATGCCTACCGCAGGCGCTTCTTCGATGCGCTGCTCGCACTTTGACCATAGATTCCGCCATCGTATTGCATACTGGACCCATGTTTCTCCAGGCTTCACTCTGGAATTGATCAATGCCGTGATTGGGGTACGTTCGCTGGCGCTTGCGAAACGCTGGGTGAATAACAGCTCCATCTCCGTAAATGTTTTGACGGAGTCATTTGGAAGCTCCGAATACTATTCGAAGGCCGTCTCCACCAAACTGCCAACGAATTGGCGAAGCAATAGCTTATCGTCACCTCCGGTGTTGCCGCACAGAGCCCTAAATTGAGCGACATGCTGATGTGGATTCCCCGTCCCTTTATATACATGGAATTTAGGGATCGTATATCCCGGCGGGTACCTTATTTGGTCATACCAACCCAGATAGGGTCGTCCAGTTTTAACAATTTGCCCAGCCGCTTCATTCGCCTGGTGAACTCTTATCTGCTGAGCGATATAATCATCCAGAGTAGCTTTGGAGATTGTCTCCTCCTTGGCTGTTGACAGAGCCGGCAGAGGATTTGATGTCTCTCCTCTATCATCTTCTATTATTACTGGAGGATTTTCATCTGGGGGATCCGGCTGGATCATCATACCCACCATATCTTGGAATAGAAGGGCCATTTCTTTTATATTGACCGTTTGTTCCGCGGCCTCTTTGTCTTTCTTCTCAAGCATTCTCCGAAGGAATTCGACATCAGTTTCCTGCTCATGGCGCTGCTACGAGGATATCTCTGGGCTTGCTTTCGGTCCTGTGAGTGCGGCCATAGCTGTTAACATCTCTTGGAGCTTTTGTTGTTGTTGCTCCTGAGCCTTAGTCACTGATCGCGTAAGCGGTCGATGACCTGTGGAGATACGGCTATCCTCTTTTCCGAATGCCATATAGACGGTATGCACCACCATGCCCCCAGACTTAGGATGTCTGGGCTCAGTGGTCTTGCGATTCGTCGCAGACGCAGTGATTTTCTTCGGCCTTCTCCTCTTGTGGGCGGTCGAAGTTGAGGGGGCCGTTGCAGTGGGCACCCAAGTAGCTGTCGCCTTCTGTGGCTTGACAGGATGGTCGTCTTCTCATTGAAATTTCACCTTTTTCTGTCGGCGAGAGTAATCTTGATCAATCACCGAGTCTTGGACTTGACGCCAGACTTTGTAAATTTTAGAGGACAGCCGCTGAGGGGGCTGCTCTAGCTTCACCTTTGTAGCATTCTCCATGGGTGGAGGAGATCTTTTCAGCACGGCTGTCGGAGAGTTCCTTCGCACCATGTTAAGTAGTTCAAAACTGTTCCCAGTTGGAACATCAGCATTAACTTCCACCATTAGAGCCGGCGGAGTCAGTCCAGAAGGGGAATTGCCCCCAGCTTTCCTTACTCGACGCCAGTGACGACGGCGAGCATGTCGTGCGGATGGGATTGTTTCAGCTGCAAGGGTGACTTCTTCATTCCCCCTGTGTTGGCGAAGGGTTGTCGCTGGCGCCGGCCTCTTGAAAACTGACGTCCGTTGAGAAGCAGTGTCCAATCTGTCAAAGATAGACCTTTGGGCAGGGGAAGCAGCTTTGAGGACTTCGCCTGGAGCGGGAGCCGGAACAGTCAGTCTTGTGAAGATCGACCCTTTGGCAGGAGAAGCCGCCTTGACGACTTCATGAGCAGGAATGGTTATCCGCTTAGGGATAACTCTTTCCGGTATCGCGGGCTTCTTCATGGGCCCAAATGAGCTTTGGCCCAGTCTATCAAAGACTGAAGCGTTGGAGCTGGACGACTCGTTGAGAGGGGCCGCGGTAGTGGTAAGTCGATCAAAGACCGACTTCTTTGGGGCTTCTTACGACAGCAGCGGGGCATTGAAGCTCATCGGTGGGATCATGGTTCCAAAGAACAGTCCAGTGGTGGCCTGAGTTACTTGCTCCACTGGCATCTTGAAAAGGGAGGCCGCTTGGGGCCCGTAAGTCACTCCTTCGGACAGAACGGAGCGAGAGTTTCAGTTGCAGTTAGTGCATTTTGAAGCCATTGATCTTCTGTTTTCTGCACGGAGCAAGACACCAAATCTTAGTACCTCGAATCCAGGGGCAACCATGTCAAACTGCGATTCGTTCGCGAAACATGACACACGAAGTGTGGAGTGGAAAGAGAAAAAGGTCCCACCGGGCGTGCCAAAATCTGTTCTCCTCCAAAACACAGAGACGCGACTGCGCAGGTCCATCTTGCCTAAATTTAGGGGCAGATGCTAATTGGTGCTATCCGTCCACCTCTCCGAAGATGCCAAGTTGATTTATGACACCATGTATCGAAGGTTTAAACGGATGCGGCCGATGTAGCAGATTTCGTCAGATTCCCCTCTCGTTGAGGGGTTTTTGATTCTGGGGACGCTTTTCCCTGCAGGCGCAAGCCCCTGCAGTTAATTACGCTACCGCATCGCGGTAACCACTTTCTCCTTCTCCAGATGGTCACTTCGTGTCGTGTGTGTTTGTTTTGTTTTTGGTTGCCCGTGGATTGTATACGGAGACTAATTTATGTTGTCGCCCGTAGGGCGTGGATTAGTTCAAATCCGTATCTTCTTAGATTTGGGTTTTGGTTTAGGTTTAAGGATACGTTAGTCTCATTTGAGATTAAGATCAACTTAAACGTTTGTTAAGGATACGTTAGTCTAATTTTAGACTAAGATCAACTTAACAGTTTGTTAAGGACACGTTAGTCTAATTTTAGACTAAGATCAACTTAACAGGATCATTTAGATCTAACAAAAGAGCATTTGGGCTCTATTATTTTAGTTTAGGGACTTTGCGGTCAATTACCAGTTTAAGGACATGGTGGTCCAAGGTTAAGGACATCATAGTCCGTGGGTTTAAATGGACCCCACAGTCCGAGGTTAAGGACATCATAGTCCGTGGGTTTAAAGGGACTCCACAGCCCGAGATTAAGGACATCATAGTCCGTAAGATTTGTTGGTTGTTGGGACCCGTCACCTCTCTGAAGACGTTGAAGGATTACAACGACATATATCAGAGGAGTGAAGAGATATACCCTTGAACCAATATTGGTTGAGAGATCTACAGTCCAATTTGGGACTAAGATCAATTAATTAGATTATGAGCACATTGGCTCAATTAAATCTGAGTTGAGGACTTATGGCCAACTTGGGATAAGTCCAATTAAGTTTGAAATGTTGGACTTTTATTGGGACTGTTGAACAGTTGTCTGGGTTCAACCTCCCATTATTTAGCAATGCTAAGCATGGTCTTGGTTCTGACCATATTTTTATCTCTTATTGAGTGTTGAGCACTCATATGCCATATAAGATGATCAATCTTGGAATGCAAGGATGTATTTGAGGTTCAGTCAGAGGAGAGTCTTGCCTCTGGAAGATTTAGCCAATTTGGGCTAAGACTGGTTTTTAAAATAGTTTTAAACACTAGAAGATATTTGGCGGTCACGTGTTCCCATGTGATGCGCTGAAAATAGTGTTAAACACTAAAATTGAATTGGTCACGTGGGGTCACGTGGGGTATCTGAAGATGGGGGCCAGACTCCCTTTATTTTATTGTCAGAATATTCAAATAAGTGTTAAACACTTTTAGTCTTCAGGCCATCACGTGTGGGCACGTGACAGGCACCCATGCATTGATTTATTAAAGTGTTTATTAGGGGTCACGTGGGGACACGGAGGGCGCCCAAAATCGATTCTGCCTTTGGCTTTGTTCCCTTTATTTTGAGGGTCACGTGGGAACACGTGAGGCATTGCCTCCAAGTTTTTCTCTTCTCATTCTGGAGAGTCTGTTTAGGGGTCACGTGGGGGCACGTGACCTAGTTTTATTCTTTCTTTTCTGATCATCGAGGATAGGGGTCACGTGTCATCACGTGACCAAAGTTCTTTACGTGCATAGAGATCTTTCAAGTCTCTTTATTTCAAGAATTAAATTTTCTGTAGGGTTAAACCCTAATTCTTTTTTGGAGGAATTAAATTCCTATGAATTTGGGAGAATTAAATTCTCATATAGGGTTAAACCCTAGTTCTGTTTTGGAGGAATTAAATTCCTCTAAATTTGGGAGAATTAAATTCTCATACAGGGTTAAACCCTAGTTCTGTTTGGAGGAATTAAATTCCTATGAATTTGGGAGAATTAAATTCTCATATAGGGTTAAACCCTAATTCTGTTTTGGAGGAATTAAATTCCTATGAATTTGGGGGAATTAAATTCCTTAAACTCAATTCTCCCTCTAAGTTTTGGATTTACATGGCAGAATCTCCCCGATGAGAATTAAATTCTCAACTTGTGGGGAGATCTGCTTTTGTAGATCTTAAACTAAAGAAAGAACTAAGTTCTTATTCAGAAGAGTTAAACTCTTAAATTGAGAATTAAATTCTCTTTGTTTTATGGAACTTAGATCTCTTTCCCCTTTCTCACCTAGGGTTTCTTTTCTCTGAAGAGATCTTTTTTTTCTCTCTTGAGAATTAAATTCTCCTCTCTGTTGTTGTTATCTCCCAAAAAAGTAGATCCTCCTCTCTTCTCTTCTTGGCTCCTATTTATAGGAGAAAGAAAAGTATCAATTTGTTTTGTCAATTTTTCATTGAAAGATTTTAGTTGTTTTTGTAACCAACATGATCTTTTAGATCACTTAGTGAATTTTATTCACCATTGGATTTTTAACCCAAAAGATCTTTTATCTGTTATTCAAATTTCAGGGAAATCTTTCCTTGTATAGAATCTTTCTATAAACTGGTGATTTTTAATCACCATTGGATTTTTAATCCAACGGTGCTCCACTTTACAAAGCACGATCTTTTTGTTTGGAAAGATTTAGTGAAATATTTTTCTAGTTAGGGTTTTTGATTCCCTCTTAATTAGAATTTAATTCTATTAATTCATAGATCTTTAGGAACCCATCACGTGTTGGCACGTGACCCCCTGATTAAGCATTTGACCAGAATTTAATTCTGTTGTTTTAAAGAACTCAGGAATTATCACGTGTCAGCACATGACCCTTGGTCACGTGTTGGCACGTGATGCCCCATTAGGATTTTTTTCTTGTTATTTTATTATACTTTTGATTCTTTTCAGTGGGTTTAAAGGCCCATCACGTGTTGGCACTTGACCCCACTGATTAATTATTTTCAATTATTTATTTTATTCAGTGCCTACAGGTTTTGCTTGTAAATGGTCATGTGTCTGGACGTGATGCCCGGTCACGTGTGGGCACGTGATGCCCGGTCACGTGTCAGCACGTGATGCCTCATAATTTTTGATCCCGGATGAATTATGAGGCCCATAATATATCAAATCGAAGGTATTTTCGAGACGCTTTCGATACCATCAGAATTTAGCTGTTTCTCATTCGGGAATCTATCAAAATGCAGCCCGGAAAATACTGGTTCACATTTTCTTAAACGTATTGCTGCCATTTGATATCTTGGGCTCTTTTGCGCAGAATTTGTTTTTGGCGGGAACATACCCGAAGTGAAGCGGTCTCCCTCAACGACGTGAGTAGGCCACTAAACACTTCAAAGTACTCGGTAGTTTGTGCACCCCACCTTGGATCTATCCTACGAGCAGAAAACAGTAAATGAAATAATACAACGGTGGCCACAACCTCAACCCGGATGTGCCCCGCAAAAGAATATTACAACAAATTACAATTTACATTTGAATGAAAGAAACACTCGTCTCACATCCCCGACTATCCATTCATGACAATCCAACAAGTCCACATTCACAAACCAGTTAAAACCATTACAGAAATGTGCAACCCCCTGCTAACCGACATACTAGCAGTTAGGAGAGGTTTACGAACACATTAAACACAACACAGATATAATCAAATTAGCCAAACATCTTAGAATTTCGATCAAGCAACACAAATGAATCTACTCCAAACAATTCTTTGTGCACATAAAACCTGAGCAGAAACAAATCATCCCAGAAAACACAACATCAACACAGAAGAATAACTGATCAAATTTGGATTGACTCGGAGTCAATTCGGCCGCGGATCCACGGCGGATCACTTGGATCGGCGGCGGTTCCGCGGTGGTATGGCCGATTCACAGTCCCAAATTTCTTCACAATTCTTAAAAAACCCTGCTTGTATTTTTAAGGGTCCCTGAAAAAATTTTAGACTCCGTTTTAAAATCGGCAGAAACATGGTGAAAATGATGTTTTTTCGGGTTCGTTTTGCGATCGAATTTCTAACGACTTTGCTAACATGTTAGTTATGGTTTAGCTAGGCTCTGATGCCACTGTAAGTCGACGTTAGACACCCCACATGACATGGGGAAGCGGAATAGGTAAAACAATCATTTTGTTTAAGTTAACATCGACTAACTTTACGGATCTTTGTTAAACCCTAACTAACAACTATCTAGAAGTGATTAACTACTATGATAGATGATTATACCTAAAGATTCAAGTCCTTCTTGCTCTTGTAGTTCACCTCCTCATCGGCCTCCTCGATGTGATAGAAGATCCACCCGAGAGTTCCTTCTCCAAGCTTTAACCTCTCACTTGAGGTAATTAGGTGGCTATGATTGCTAATCAAGGTAACCTAGAGGATATAGAGATGGATTAGGGATCTATTAGTCTTGCTAACCCTTGGATCTCAACACATGAGAGGATTAGGGTTAGGTCTTTGAAGAGAGAGAGCTTGAGGAGAGAGAATGTGAAAGTGAGAATGAAAATGAATTATGTCTCATTTCTATATATGATGAAACATAAAGAATATCAAATAAATCATTATGTGATATTTACAGCCATGCTTCATTTAATACATACAATGAATCATCTCATGAGTCATTAAGCAATAAATACTTCATTAACTCATTTGGATGAATCACCTTATGAGTCACTAATCCATTTAATGCAAATAACACATAAGCTCTCCACCTCATCTTTCTTCTAGAAGCTTCTCGACTAATTATGAGAATGCCCCTCCCATCCGTGAAAACACGGAAATACTGAGACTGTATAAATCCAATAATCCAATACTAGAATCTGGCTTAAACTAAAACCCGCTAGTAAAAACTGTCCGAACATCGTACGTGCATAAATACACGCATGTGTCCGAACCCTGTCGTAAAACCATACGACCTCTATATCGTTTCGCCTGAAGCAGAGAAACTCTCTATGTGGGACTCTAAAAACTCGACACTACGCTGGCAGTGGGTTTAACCACAGACCGCAAGCGGCACTGGCTGTACGTAACGGTCCCCAGGTAGATGTCGATAAGAAGGCCGATGAGGAAACCCATCCGAACTCCTACTGAGCCTGATGTGACAATCTTCGTACAGTCCGGTCTGTTCGTCTAAGACTATCGCATATCGGGCCTAGGGACTGCAAGCGTCAGTCCCCTAAAAGCTGTATAAGTCGTGTCGGAGTGAATCCCATTACATCTTGAGAAGCTACTGGAAATCCTACCAGTAAATCTCGTTTTCCCTGGCCAGGGACTTTGCGTAATGGCTCTCCAAACACAGTGTGATATCAACTCCCAATACCGAGAGAGACGAATCCTATCTAACCGCCACTGCCTCCAAGTGCTTCGGGACTGCACCCAACTGCTACCTGTTTGCACGACTCCTTTGAGCCGTGGTAGGGTAGAAATATAAGAATAGTGGGAACACACTCGAGATGAAGCAGCAGTATCAAGTCAACGGACTATGATGTACTCATGTCACCTGGGAACTGTTAACTGACGACGGGTATAGTACCAACCAACAGTTCCCTGTGAGTCCTGTCCGGCATACCCGTAACCTAACGAGCACATGCATACTATCTCCAGTACAACGCACTAATGGCTGTGGAATAGACCATCTCCCCTGCTGGGATGAGAAGCGTATACACTAGTCTACTCTGGAGTATCGATGCCCTGTCTCGATAATCCTATGACTAGGGACCTGAAAAAGGATGTGCTTGTAGACTACCCAGCTCCCACTAGTGTGACTGCCATCACAACGCTGGTAGTCAAGTAAGATCCTAAGGGCTCTATCAATATGTATTCGCGATATGCTAAAAGAAACATATACACATATTAAGATAGATATAAACCAAGTAGCATACTACTATGTTGAGCAAGACTGTTAATATAACTGTGAATATCCCAAACTTTCATTAAGTAATATACAAGCTAGTATGATACAATAATGGCCCCTAGGGCATATACACTAACAGAATTATCATGGTAGATTCATGTAATATTTGAATTCTTTTCTTGAGTTTTGGAAATATGGAATAATATATATATTTAAAATAAGTATTTTGGTAATAATTGTATATACATAATTAATGAAAATAAATTTATTTATTTTCGTGTAAAAATCTCATTTTCTAAAGAAAAATATATAAAAATTCCATCGAGATCGAATGCTCCTTGCGGAGGTTTGCATGTCGCTCTACTAAGCCCGAGAATGTGCAATAATCCACACCATCCCGAACGGGGTCCCCAAAATGGGTTGTAGAGGCTCAATAGCATGGAAAGTTAAATACACTTTTTAAAGAAAACGGTTTTATAAGTTAAAAGGATTTATTTATAAAGTCGTATTTCCCGTATTCTATTGTCCCAAAATTCATCGTGCTGTTATAGATATGTGTGTTGTGATGAGTTAAGTCATTACCTCGTGAGTTTTTCTAAGGCAATACGGTTAAAAGGTATAAGCATGTCGAAATGAAACATGAAGGTATTTTAATGTAAAAGTGAAACAGAACTTGCTACGGTTATTATTTTAATGTCAAATTTGTTCTATTATCTTTGTTAATGATTACTAAATAAGATATCAAAATTTGTAGGTTTGTTATTAAGAAAAGTTGCATTTTTTTTAAAATAAAAGAGAATCTGAAACCGGATAACTCCGCTTCTGACGCTTTTTGAGAATGAAAAGTTTGAGAATAGAAAACGAGAGAGAGAAGGGGGACTTACTGGCTTATAAGGTAGAGGGGAGAAACAGGAAGAGTGGGAAAACGTCGGTGCGTCGTTTCATCGCCGGAGACTCCTCGTATCGTTACCGGAACTTCATCGGAGCTTCGCCCTTCGTTAATTCCACTTGCACACTATGTGAACTTGGAAATTTCTTGAGAGTTTTGGCAGAGAATTATGAGTGAGGAGGGGTGAAATGAGGGTGGTATTTATAGGGAAAAATTAGGATTTAGAGTGTTTAAAGAATGCATTGAAATATGCATTAAAATTGGATTAAATGGGCATTTTATTGCTCTCTGGAAATATTCAGAGTAAACAAACAATGTGGGGTTAGTGGGGTAGGCCAAATGTTGCAGGGGGTAAAATATAAGAGCATTAGGGACGGGGGAGACCGACGCCGCCGGCCCCAATGCAAGTGTCGCCGGCCTATTCCCGACGGATGGGGCTGGGTTTTGTTCCACATGTCGGGGTCGGTTGATATACTACAGTGCACTCGTTTGTTTTATGTGTGACTCTTCAGTTTACGTATTGTGCTCGTGCAAACTCTTAGGTTTCTAAAAGGTTAAAAGAAAATTAAATAAAAAGATAATATGGCTGATGGGATTCGATCACAGGGGCTACGTCACAGTAGTGCAAGGGCATTACCAGTGAGCTACAAGTGCTTTCTTGCTGTTCTAAAGCAAAACAAATTCTTATAGCGTTCACAGGAAATCAAATACCCCAAGTATACATTAACTTTTAATGAATTTTCTGTACACAGAATTTGGAGTTGTTACATACATACATACTTAAAATATAAAAAAGCTACCCTAGCTTGGTCCAGCTCCTCCACCTCTGATAAACGCCGTAATCTAACACATATGCTCCTCGGTGCATCCCTGAGTCGTCAAAAACTCGACTAATGAAGGAACAGACTGTGCGGGAGACTGAGCGGGCTGTGGAGCTGCAGGAGTGGTCTGCGCAACCGCAGCTGAGGTAGTGGCTTGCGGAGCCACAGCCGAAGGAGATGCATGTAGAGCCGCAGCCGAAACAGCCTGTCGCATCTGTTAAATTTTGTGTGTAATAAACGAGTAAGAACCGTGTATTTGATTTTAATCGAATTCGTATCATTATCAGGTTATTGCGAAACCCCAATCTAAGAATACTTAGGGACTTAGGCCTCGTATGGATATCTAGTTTGGAAAACCGTAGTTTATTTTAATTAGACAGTTTTATGTAAGTATGATTAATCAAAATAAGTTTACAACCAAATAAGCTCAGGCTACTAATATTGCATATGTTACTATCTATAATGTGATATAATATTTTACTATTAAGTAGTATACGTACTAACATCTCCTTCAACTCCTCGACGGTGGTCTTCAAGGCGGCAACATCATTGTTTACTGCCGAAAGACGCGACCGGGACGTTGGGACGTCTGGCCTGAATTTTGGAGGGCAGATGCTATTTACTTTTATCCGTCTACCTCTCCGAAGATGCCAAGTTGATTTATGGCACCATGTATCGAAGGTTTAAACAGATGCGGCCGATGTAGCAGACTTCGTCAGATTCCCCCTCGTTTGCAAGAGTTTTTGATTGTGGGGACGCTTTTCCCTGCAGGCGCAAGCCCCTGCAGTTAATTACGTTACAGCATCGCGGTAACAACTTTCTCCTGCTCCAGATGTTCACTTCGTGTCGTGTGTGTTTGTTTTATTTTTGGTTGCCCGTGGATTGTATACGGAGACTAATTTATGTTGTCGGCGGGGATTAGTCCAAATTTGTATTTTCTTAGATTTGGGTTTGGTTTGATTTAAGGACCGTTAACCTCATTTGAGATTAAGATCAACTTAAATATTTGTTAAAGATACGTTAGTCTAATTTTAGACTAAGATCTACTTAACAAGATTTAGGATCATTTAGATCCAACAAAAAAGCATTTGAGCTCTATTGCTTTAGTTTAGGGACATTACGGTCCATTGGGTTTAAGGACATCATAGTTCGTGTTTAAAGACATCATAGTCTGCAGGGTTTAAAGACATCATAGCCAGTGTTTAAAGACATCATAGTCTGTGGGGTTTAAAGACATCATAGTCTATGTTTAAAAACATCATAGTCTGTAGGATTTTGGTTTAACAGTTTTGGAGATGCACCAAAAGTTATTGGTTATTGGGACCCTCAATCACTCTGAAGACGTTGAAGAATTATAACGACATATATCAGAGGTATGAAGAGATGTACTCTCGAACCAATGGATATTTGTCAAAAGATCAGTGGTCTTGTTTGGGACTAAGACCAGTTTGGAAATATAAAGAGCATATGGGCTCCGTTGATTGGGAATTTGGCTAACTTGGACTCATCCTATAGAGTCTCTGTCGTTTCCTATTTCAATAAAGTGTTAGACACTTACTAAGACACAGTCCTTTCTTTGTGAACCTACTGCTAAACATTTATGTGAGTACTGACACTCACACTTTGCTTTGCTTTTCCCACTTTCTTTTTTTTGTTTTTTTTTTGTTATGAGTGTTGGACACTCTTTATGGCGCTAGGCTCTTCTTTCAGAGTGCTCTTTATTTTATCGGCGCCCACGTGAGGAGTACGTGGAGCGCTTGGCGCTGGCCACTGAGTGCTAAGCACTTTTATAAAATAGCGCCCACGTGAGGAGCACGTGGAGCGCTCAGCGTTGAGCGCCAGACTTGGAGTGCTAAGCGCTTCTTATAAAATAGTGCACACGTGAGGAGCACGTGGAGCGCTCGGCGCTGAGCGCCAGACTTGGAGTGCTAAGCGCTTCTGTAACAACTCCATTTTTAGTGTACATAAATTTGCTTTAAATTTAAAGTATACTTGGAGTATTTAATGTTGCTGTTACCACTTTAAGTATCTATTTCACTCCATAATTATAAGAAAGAGCTTGTAGCTTACTGGTAATACCTTGCACTGCTGAACCAAGCCACCAGAGTTCAAATCCCATGCCCCGCATAATTTTTTATATTTATTTGTTTTAAATTTTATAGAAGCCCAACAGTCCACACGAGATAACTCCCAAACTTTCTACTGAACCTGAAAAACTGAAGGTACCAGAGGCTTCACCAGGCGACCCCCCACCTCCCAAGCCCCTGACTCGGCCAGACTCGGGCCGGCGCCGCCGGCCGGACTCGGCCAGACGGCCGAGTCGTCACATTGGAATTTGTGTCTTTTGGCACCCCCCACTCTCCTGCATACTTTAAATATGCAGACCACTTCCAGAGAGCCCATTAACTCTCATTTACTTCATTTTTAATACATTTTTCACACATTTTTACATTTTCTAAATTAAAACCCTACATCTATCCTAACCGTATAAATACACCCCTACCCTCTACCCTCTCACCCCAAACTCTGAGCCAACTCTCTAAAATTCTCAAGAACTCTTGTGTGCAATCGAATTGAGCGAAAGGCGAAGCTCCGGCGAATTCTTCGGCGGAATTTCCGGCAACGACTGTAGGAACTCCCGGAGACGAAACGACGCACCGGCGACTCCTCCCGATCCACCTTCCTCTTATCTTTGATTGAAAACCGTAAGTCCCCATTTCTACCTCTCTTTTCTTTTCTAAAAATATAGATTTACAAAACCCGACGGAATCGGAACAAATCCGATTTTCGATTCGGTTTCTTTATAAAACTTCAATTCTCGTTAATACAATTATACTTAAACTCTCTCATATTGACTATTAAACACTAATCAACCAAATTGATCAAGTTTCATATCACAAAATAATTACTATTTCATTTACCGTATTTTCATTTAAATACCACATAGTTTCAATTCTACATTTAACATCACAAACTTTCTATACCTTTAAGTAGATCACGAGGTAATAAACTACCTCATCATACACTCATATGCAAGATAGCATAATACCTTTGGGAACATAGAATACGGGAAAACGACATCATTGTAAATAAATACCATTTACTTAATAAAACCATTTTCTAAAGGATTTAGTATTTATACAATCATTGCAAAGCGCCGTTACAACCCATTTTGGGGAACCCGTTCGGGATGGTGCGGATTATCGCACATCCTCAGGCTTAGTAGTACGAGATTCAGACCTCCGCAAGGAGCATTCGGTCTCGAAAGATTTAAAATACGAAAATCTAACGAAAATGAGATTTCTAGAATATTATATATATTAAAAATTATTTTCATATAAATATATGTATATTTATCCTTAAAATATCTATTTTGTAATAATATAAATATTCCACTTTTTCTAAAAATATCACAAGAATTATTTTTCACTAAAATACCATGAATTCCATATAAAACTAATATTACCAATAAATACCATTTATTATGAAAATAGGATATTTTCACTAGAAATATCACAATATAAAATCTACATTCATTACAACTCTAAAGACGACTAATAAATACTTAGGGTGTATTTTGAAAAGTATATAAAAGTATTTTTATATAAAACCCCCTCAAGTTCTATAAATTATCCTAAGGACCCTAGTAAACATAGGTTTAAGCGGAACCAATCTCTTGAGCCTCAGGGAGCCAGAGAAGTGGGTGCTTGCCGATTTAAGGTAGACAACTTAATAATGGTGTTATCAATACGGTAATCGTCTTGGAAAAAGACACAAATCCTGCCGTCCATGTGCAGTGGTTACCAATATCATCAAAACAATCAGGACTTCAATTTACTGACTCAGAGTGAGTCTCATTATAATCTGACTTGAATATGATTCAAGTACAATCTACAATCTACAATATACAATCTACAATATTCCAATTCAACATGATTCCATGAATCCATTATACAACCTGACTTAACCGAACCATGGATATACATTCCATTTACATGGTTCTCCAGTTACTCAATTTACATGATTCTACGGTTACATCCGTTTACTGATATCATGGTTTCGGTCAGTCATCCAATTATACAATCAATACAATTTACAATACAATACAATACAAACAAGACACTACGGGGTTTAAGGGGTAGATTGGTACGGAAGGTGTTAAAAGTGGCACGAGACTGTAAGACTTAATACACCTAACATAAATCCAGTTGCTGTTGTACCGTGGTATAAACGGTTCCTTGTACTTTCATTTGCCTTTAGTCTCTGACATATAGAGACTCCTCTCGTATACACCGGCATCCTTCTGTACCAAGTTACAAACAACAGCGTTAATACTAAATATAACATTATAATAATATAATACAACTTTAAAAACTACCTTCTTATTTTATCTATTCTACTTCTCCCTTATCTTTGGGACTTACCGAGCGACCTGTTCGCTGATGATATTCTCTTTCTTTCTTCTTTGAATGTCGTCAGGTGATCTGGACCCGTCAGAGATCGAGCCACTGCAGAAGACTTGGACCAGTTCAGTGAAGACCCCGAACTCTAGTCATTGTACACTTTCCATTCAGTACTTTTCATTTCTGTTATGCCATTGTTTAGGCATTGCTTATTTTAGTGTATTTACTTTTCATGCATTGTACAAAAAAATGTTAATAAATAAAGTTGCTGTTCAGTTTATATCTCTTGTCTCTTGTGCTTACTTATATATTGCTTAGATACGCTTAGCGTATTTACTTCACAGTAAATATGTAGCGGCCCCGTCGCGTCCCCTTCGCCATATACCGGGAAGCGGGGCGTGACGGTTTCTTATAAAATAGCGCCCACGTGAGAAACACATGGAGCGCTCGGCATTGAGCGCCAACCACTGAGTGCTAAGCACTCTTTATCTTGCAGCGCTTAGCGCTAGGTTTTTTCTTTCTGTGTTATATTCTGCAAAGTTCAATTCTTTGTTCTTCCCCGGATGTTCGATCCCTAAGAACAAATTCATCCCCGTAAGAATTAAATTCTCATTTATGAGAGACTTGTCTCATGGATCTCAGATCCAAGGAAAGAACTATGTTCTTTTTATGAGGGTTAAACCCTTGCAGATGAGATGTTTTGATCTCCCTTACCTTGAAGAAAATTCTTCTTAAAGCTTGATCTTCTCTTTCAGATCGAAGTTTATGGGGGGTTTCCTTTTTTACCAGACTTGAAGTCTTGGGTCTTTTATATAAGGGAGCCTAATTTGTTGAATCGGTTAAGGAAATCTCTTATTGAGAGATCTCTAATTGATTTGGGAAATTTATCCACCGTTAGATCTTTGATCCAAGGACTTCTGTTTTACAGAAGACATTTTTCTTGTTTTTAACAAAATTGGGAAAATATTTTCCCATACAGAACTTATTCTGTATCTTGGTGATTTTTAATCACCATTGGATTTTTGATCCAACGGTGCTCTGATTTACAGAGCACAAAGAACGGGAGAATTCCCACTACCGCTGCCGATCGCATTACTCCTTTTCCATGCCGAAAGCGGTAGTACATAAACTCTTCTTTGATTATCTTTCTTGTTTAGAAAGATTTGTGGAGTATTTCCTCAGTCAGAATTTAATTCTGTATCTTGGTGATTTTTAATCACCATTGGATCTTTGATCCAACGGTGCTCTGATTTACAGAGCACAATTTTTCTTGTTTAGAAAGATTTGAGGAGTATTTTCTCAATCAGAATTTAATTATGCACTCTGATAATTTAGCATCTTCGTTGGATCTTTGATCCAAGGGTGGAGAACTTTTAGTTCTGGCGCTGGTGCTCTCGTGCTTTGCACGTGAGTCACAGAGTCTTTGACTCTTGGCGCTGGCGCTCTTATGCTTTGCACGTGAGGCGCTGCCTCAGAATCTTTGACTCATGGCACGACGCTCTTGGCGCTGGCGCTCTCGTGTTTTGCACGTGAGGCACTGCCTCAAAGTCTTTGACTCATGGCGCTGACGCTCTTGGCGCTTTCGTGCTTTACACGAGAGGCGCTGCCTCAGTTCAAATTTTAAATTTTGAACAGAGCCCTTCTTTCTTATTAGGCGGAAACAATCATGCTTTAGATGTCGCTCACGGAGGGTAGGGGAAGTAACCGCCGGAGTGGAGTCCAACCTCATATGGGCCCTGTAAGGACCCAGTCCCCGGCCTCTCTCCCAACCTCCGTGGTGCCCTCTGTGTGCGGCGTTTAGGACTGGGGTCAGCAGCATCGGATCGGTCTATCCAGTAAAATCGATCCTTGATGCCTCCGCCTGCTTCACCACCCGCTCCTACACCCACATTAACCATTAAAATATAAGTATATCATTTAAATTTGAACTTTTCAAGACAAAAATTTCAAATCTATTAGAATAAATATTAACACTTACACAATACTCCTGGGTAGAGGTGTCGGGGAATCGAAGCTCGCCTATGGCAGGATCTGTCGAGGTGTCGTGGACGGCAAGATACACGGTCAGCACGCTCGGTGGACCACCCTGCGCCAGGGTCTGAGCTCTCTGCAATTCGGAAAAAATTTATATATATTATAAAATAACTCTTAATATTACATTATATCAGAGTAGATCTATTGTAATTTACCGATGCTTCCATGGCACGAGTAATATTCCTCGAGCCACCTGTATAAGTGGGGCGACCCCTTTTCACCGACTTTCTATTCTCTTTATTTTGATCGGCCTATTTCTACACAACACATTCAGATTTAGTTTTCTAATTAAGCAACACAAAAAAATAAACTATATACTAAATAATGAATTACATTTAAATTACAAACCTGTTTGCGCTGAGAGTCGAAATATTGGCACAAAAGAGGCCATGTATCTACGTCGACTCTCGCAAAGGCCAGAGTATGTAGGAGAGCCGCTCTCTCTGCCTCGGGGGTCGCCATCCATAGGAAGTATCTTCAGCTCGTTCCTATTGTATCGGACCTTTGATTGCATGTTCTTCATCAGACCATGGTACATAGCGTGAAGATCGAGCACTCTCTCAGGGTGATCAAGGTCGGGTACATGCTGAAAGTCGTAATCCAACTGCAAATACAAAAAACAATGTATTTAAATTGCAAGTGTTAAATAATAATAAATATATTGGATAAGTCAAATGAAAATATATATTAATACTTGAGCCTGATCCCAGAAGAGGGAAAATGAGCGCCGGTGTTGATCGCCCCACTCAACGTGAAGTGAATACTTCTTCACGAGGCAGCTCTCATCCCCCATATACCGGCCGAACCTCTCGGCATATTCGCCAGTATAGCGATAATCGGAGATAAAGAAGAGGGGGAATGCTGCCTCCCCCTAGCTCTGTCGGGCCTCAGCCTGTGGGACAGATTCGGGCCTCGAGTCCCCCTCTCGGGATGGGTCTGCCCTGCATCTACAAGAAATATCAAGACAATCAATACTAAGACAAAGTAGTATTAAGAAATTAAGATCTAACAAAAATTGAAGTGTGATATCTACCTCCGGCGACAGAAGCACGAGCTTGGACCCGGGCAGCAGCACGAGCGGGATGATAGTTCCTCCGGTGAGGAACAGCCAGTGACCCGGACGTGGACGCATCCCCTCCAACTAGAAAATAAATATTGACGATAAAATTACATGAAGTTCATGTTTATTCTTAAAGGATATGTAAAATGAATAAATATTTTATATTTATTCATACTAACCTGCAGACTGAGCGGATGGTACGGAAGTGGCGGGAGTGGCCCCTGCGCTAGACGTGGACACACCACCTATAATTAGACAATTAAAAATAGACTATATAACTAATTGCAAAAAGAATGTGTATAACAATAATGTAACATTCTAAATTAACATGCATACACTATAGGATATATAAACATACCCGCAGGTGCGGTAGTGGCCTCTGCTCGAGATGTGGAGGCACCACCAACTGCTAGACAATAAAAAAAATGAGTATCTAAGTACGTAAGAGAAAAAAGAATGTATGTATATTTATGATATAGCATTCTAAATCAATATGCATGCACTATAGGATATATAAACATACCTGGAGGTGCGGTAGTGGCCTCTGTCTCTGATGTGGACGCACCACCAACAGCTAGACAATCAAACATTGACTATATAAGTAATTTTGACATAAATATGCATGTATATCTATAATACTACATTCAAAATGAATATGCATGCAATATACCTGGAGGTGTAGCAAAGTCTACACGGAAGGAGTCATCCGAAGGAGTCTCCGATCGGGGTGCAAGACCGGCCCTCTGAAGCTCCCTACACAGCTCTCCGGGCGGCAGAACCGATCTGCCTTTGCCTCTGCCAGTGCTGCAGCTGGTGCTCCTACAGCCCCTCACTGCTCCGTTCGTCGTCATCAAATCTAGACAAGAGTACAATCATTACATATGCATGCTATGTTGGGTTCCTTAGCACTCTCACTAAGTTTTATAAGGCATCGGGTATGCAATTTTAAAAAATCTAGAGAGCAAAGCAACCCAAACCAAGGATTTAACAAGAGAATTAGGGTTAAAGTAAACAAGTAAACAACTTTACTCAAAGTGAACAAGGAATACAACCTTTGTAGATCGGTCCTTCACTTCGAAAGCTCCGTGTAGTAGTTTCTTAGCTCCAAGTGGTGGTCTTCCGGACTCTCGTTAGGTTCCACTAGGCGAAAGGAATAGGCTTGCTTAAAGATCTTCGAGGCCGAAAATGATCTACGTCGAGAAATCTCCAACTCAAGCTATCTCTTTACTAATTGAGAATTAGTGAAGCAAACAAGCTATACTAAATGGATAGTTTGGTATAGATTGATGAAGTAAGAATTTTGCTCACTTTAGAATTATTTCTCTCTCTCTCTCTCTCTCTCTCTCTCTCTACCTCAAGAAAACCTAGAGAGCTAAATTGAGATGAAGAAGAAGATGAAGTGGTGAATAATAGCAACCATGGGTGAGAAAATATCACAAATGATATTTGTAGAGACTTAACCATGGCTAAACATAATGGTTGGGTTAATAAATATCTAGAGTAAAACAAAATTAGTGGACTAAATCAATGGATTCCACAAGCTTCTACACGCATCCAATCCATGATAATTTCCACCTAATTTTGTTTATTCCCTAAATAAATAATCACCCTTATTATCTTAAGTAATGGTATAAGTCTCATACACCCATGTACAATGTATCATCAAGCATGACACAAAAAGAATACATTAATATATATCACATATATATTAAATATATAAGTAGAAAATAAATTCTTACGTGATCTAATATTAGTTAACATATATTAATATATCAAATATATAATTATATATTAAATTATTAAATCAACACATGATTTAATAATCCGGTTATATCACATATAACCGATTAATATCATTTATATCAACTTATCGAATCAACATTTGATTCAAAAACCCGGCTATATCTCATATAATCAACCGATATCATATATCGCGAGATTAGAATACGGTATCATATACATATATTAATCTCGGTCCCGCACATATCACATATGTGCCCTACTTCGTTTCGCTTGAGCCAGCAAACCTCTGTGTAGGACTCTAAAGACTCGTCAATACGCCGGCAGTAGGCAACGATCATATCAGTTACACAAAAGCCGTTAACGGTACTAGCTGGACGTAACGGCTACCCGGGTATTGAGCGATCAAAAGATCGACAAGCAATCTTGTCCATACTCCCGTGAATCCAATAAGTAACACTACCGTACAGTCCAGTCTCTTCGTCTGATATGTCGCATATCTAGCCTAGGGATGGTAAACGTCAGACCCCAATAGATTGATAAGTCATGCCGATGTAAGGCTCATAACGGTTCGAGAAACTACTGATAACACTTACCAGTAAATCTCAGTAACCCTGACCAGAGATTTCCTGTTATGGACAATCGAGCACATCGCAACATCAACCCCTAATACCGAGAGAGAAGAAACCCCTCATATCGCTCATTGCCTCCATGTGACTCGGGACTGTACCTAAAAACCACCTGTTTGCAAGCTCTTTTGAACGTGGTAGGGTGGAAATCAAAGCACAGCGAGAATCACACAAGACTCTATGACGATCTCGGGTCTATAGACAAACATGTACCAGTGTCACCAGAAAACTGCTATCTAACGATAGGTATAATATTGTTTGTTATATGTATGCCCTAGAGGCCATTATTGTACATGTGATGTATATTGTAGTGGATGTTTGGACATATATAGGGAGGACTTTCTTGCTCGACATGATAGTTTGCTATCTGGTTGCTCTTTGTCTTAACATGTAGATTAGTATTGTGATACTGTCTTGCTCTCACATGTTGATAAAGCCCTTAGGATGTGTACTTGACTACTCGGACTGTGATGGAGATCATACTAGTGGGGCCAGGGTAGTCCACAAGTACACCCTATAATAGTTCCTAGTCGTAGGAGTATCGAGATAGGGCATCGATACTCCAGAGTAGACTAGCGTATGCGCTTCTCGACCCATATGATGGGCGATGGATGATCCCATATCCATTGGTGTTTGACATCAGAGAAGGTATACGGGTGCTCAGTGGAGACTGGGTACACTGAACGGACACTCCGAGAACTCCTGGATGGTATTACACCTATCGTCGGATAGCAGTTCCCTGGTAACACTGGTACAGGTTAATCTGTCGACCCGAGATCGTCATAGAGTCTTGTGTGATTCCCACTGTGCTTTGATTTCCACCATACCACGGTCAAGAGATCGTGCAAAAAGGTGGTTTTTGGGTACAGTCCCGAGTCACATGGAGGCAATGAGCGATAGGAGGGGATTCGTCTCTCCCGGTATTGGGAGTTGATGTTGCGCTATACTCGATTGGCCATAACAGGAAATCCCTGGCCAGGGTTGCTGAGATCTACTGGTAAGTGTTATCAGTAGTTTCTCGAACCGTTATAGACCTTGCATCGGCATGACTTATCAGGCTATTGGGGTATGACGTTATACCACCCCCAGGCTGTGATATGCGACATATCAGACGAAAATACCGGACTGTACGGTAGTGTTACTGATTGGATTCGCAGGAGTATCAGCAGGCTTGCTTGTTGATCTTCTGATCGCTCAATACCCAGGTGGCCGTTACGTTTAGCAGATCACCTACTGTCGGCGTATTGACGAGTCTTTAGAGTCCTACACAGAGCTTTCCTGGTTCATGCGAAACGAAGTAGGAGCACATATGTGATATGTGCAGGACCGAGATTAATGCGCGTATGTGATACCGCATTCCATTCTCGCGATTTATGACATCGGTCGGTTATATGTGATGTAGCCGGGTTATCGGATCAAGTGTTGATTCGATAAGTTGTTACATATGATATTAGTCGGTTGTATGTGATATAACCGGATTATTAAATCAAGTGTTGATTTGATAATTTAATGTATAATTATATATGTGATATATTAATTTACATTAACTAATATTTGCTCACTTAAACATTTCTTTTTCTCCCTTGTGTGCATATAGTATATATGTGATATATATTAATGTACATTTTATTGTGTCATGCTTGATGATACATGATACATAGGTGTATGAGACTTACACTATAATTAGGATAATCCTAGGGTTTTTATTTATCAAAGTAATTCAAAATTGGTTGGATTTTGTCATGGTAGAAGCTTTGAGAAAGCTTGTGGATAACCATTGACTAAGTCCGCCAACTTTGTTTTGCTAAAGATATTTATTAACCCAACCTTTATCCTTACCCCAGTTAAGTCTCTACATGAGTTAGTGCATGACACTAACTCACCCATGGTTTATATTCTCACCTCATGAGTTTATTCTCTTGACTTAATTTCATTCTTCACTTGAGCTTCTTCATCCTCATGAAAAGCTTTCTAGCTTTTGAAAATGGTGAGAAAATATTGTGAGAATAAGAAAACTAAAGAGAGCCCATTTCCTACTTCATCATCCTCTACTATTAGTCATTTATTTTAGGGTGTTTGCTTCACTAAACCCTAATTTAGTGAAGAGTTAGCATGAGCTTGAGTCTCCTCGACGTAGATTATCTTCGGCCTCGAAAACTTCGAGCAAGTTTGCATCTTTCACCTTGTGGCGCCTCTTAAGAGTTCGGGAGATCACAACTTGCAATGAAGGGACTTCTACACGGAGCATTTAAAGTGAAGGACCGGTCTACAAAGGTTGTCTTCCTCATTCACTTAGACTTGCAAAGTTGTTTGCATAATGTTTTGTTTATATCTCTAGTTAAGATTCTTAGTTAGGGTTATTTAGAAAGGCAAAAATTTGAAAATGGTATGGACGATACCTCCCGAAATCTTGCTGCCTTGCTAAGTAACCCTACAGTAGTATCAGAGCCAAGCTAGAGATTTAAACGATATTTGTTAGATTATGAAGCCGAAATTGCTCCTAAACTGGAAACCCTAGAATTCAGTTTCTGTCGAATTTAAAAAGTGCTCTAAATTTTTTTTAAACGACTGCAGAATGTTGTATGAGATATAACATGAACGCTATGAAAACTTGATGCAATTCTACCTGAATATGGCTGGCCACATGCCCTTTAAAACCGGCCTCCTCGGTTTTGTAGAGGTGTTTTGGGTTCAAGTTTTTATGATGTTCCAGTCTCTGGGTTTTGGTGTTTCAGGTATTGTTTGTTTTTGCTAAATTTGCATGTGATGTTAACTTTCTGCAAAGGTAACTCGGAGTGTTTCGTAATCGTAATCCTAACATGTATTCGGGTTATTTAGACGATATTAAAAAGTTCGAATGGATATTAATAACCCAATTTTTTCCACGCTGGAAATTTTTCCAAGTGTTGGATTTTTTCCGAGTTCAAAAATTTCAGAAAATCATGCAAGCGATTCTGTGAACCCTCTAGTAGAACGATACCCAAACTCGACTTTTTAGATCACAGAACTGCGGTAATACCCTAGGATTTGCCGCAGTTCCGTGGCGACGTGATTGAGGCATGGGTCGGCCTTTCTACGGATGGTTCATAGGAGCCGTGCCATGTTCTGGGTAATTTTTGAACTCCGCTCATGTGTTGAGCTTGTAGAGAAATTTTGAGTGTTTGCTATTCGATCGAAAAGTTTAACTTCGTCTAGCTATTTGTGATTGTGATATAATATTTGGAATCCACATAATTGGTTATGTGATAACTAGTTTGAATTTTATAAATCTAGCAAGTTAGTCTCAATTGATCGGTTGCCACGGGATTTTGATGTGATCAAAAATCCATCGCAATTACATAGTGTACGCGGATACTCGCCGGGTAACCTTGCTAGATAGCCACATCCCATAGCCCCGACCAAGTGACTATAGGAGAACCCCGTCGCTAAAAGCATCCGTTCGGGTGCTCGCGGCAACGGTGTTCTGCCTTAGTGTACTTCATCGACGGCATCGGGGGTGCGGCCGTCTACTAAAGTTTCTGATGAGCATTCGATCAGGTTATCAGGAATCTTGTTGAATTACCCGACAGGCTATTGGAAAGTGTTTTCAATATCGAGACTAAAATGCGGGGTTTATAATTGTTAGGCATGTGATGTCTAAGGAATTCATTTGGTTAGGCATGAGATCCAAACTATGTGATACATTGGGTTTATGATGTCTAAGGTGGTTGCGGATTCCAACTATTGTAGTTTTTCGCTTTCTTTTCTGTGACTGTTAGTGTAATATGTGGTGTATCGCCGGTTTCGGTGCTATATGTCAACGACAACTGGGATACGCATATTTACTTATGTTGATGACATGTGATGTTATGTGTTGCTATGATATGTTATATTGGATTGTCGTGCTCTGAATAGCCTTTTTTATGTGAGATGAGAGTTTTTCATTTTCATTCATGTAAAAGCTTGTATGTAATATTCTTTTATTGGGGCACTTCCGGGTTGAGGATGATGTCACCATTCATGTATATTATTTACTTTTCCGCATTAGGATAGACCCAATGCGTGGAGCACAAGTAACCGGGTTCTAGGGTCCAGTGGAAGACCATCTCGAGGAGTCGAGACCGGGTCTCCTAACTCTAGAATTGGTAAGGTTGCTTGCCGCTCTCGTAGAGGTCTAGAGATGTGGGTTTGGCTATTCATTACGACCATGGAATCTGCGTTTTTACTGGCTTAAATAAAATATGGAATTCCTAGTATATCCAATATTTCATATTTGATTCTTCTGCTGCTGATATTCTGTGATGTGATCACTTGTTTTGTTCTGAGACGAATGCCTATATTATATATATGATATATAATAACTATTGATGTTTTCGTTTCATATGTGATACTTGGGAAGCAAAATAAATGGGACTTTATTAATGAGATTAATGAAATAAAAGAAACCTAAAGATGTTGTAGAAACTTGTTTAAAAACTGGTAGCTCTAGTTCTTGCTTTGCATAGCGGTATTGCTTGTAGAATATCCAGCACCTTATTCAATAAGGAAAGAGCCGAGATCTTTTCACCGAGAGTGACCTCTTTAGAGAAACTAGCAAATGCTACAACCCACTCGGTTTGTATTTTGATTGCTTCTATAGTTTTTGCTTTGCATAGTGGTATTTATGAAATATCATGCACCTTATTCGATAAGGAAATAGCCGAGATCCCTTCACCGGAAGTGACATCTTTAGCGAAACTAGTAAAAGCCTAAAAACACTCCTTTTCAAAATCACTCGATTCTACAACGATATCAAGTTCATTACGCAAAAGGTTTTCTTAAAAACCTGCCGTATCCCTCCGTCATTTCAGATAAGTACTACTTAGTATTCGTGCTACGTTTGTTGGCCTGCGTCAAGACGTAGTGTGCGGTAGCTAACTAGTGCTTATCTGCAGCATACGATGCGATTGGATTAAGGTAGTTATGCGATTGTGTTGGCCTGCGTCAAGGGTCGTGCGGATTGGTTTAATTCAATCAGGAAATGTAAGGGTTGAAATTGACTAGCGGACTATGGTTTGTTGGTCTGCGTCAAGGTCATAGAACGCTAGGGGCAGAATATTATCGGGAATTTCAAGTATTGAAATTTGCAATGAGATTGCATACCTTCTATGAGATAGTTGGATCCCGATACCCACTGTGAGTAAAAGTTACTCCTGAGAGAGTTTTACACATTACAATTAGCTGATCAAGTAGGTGTCTAGAAAGGTGTTAACGGGGTTACGCCCCTGGGAAAATGAGGTTTATTTTAATTAGGTCCGTGCGAAAGCACGGGGAACCTCCCTCAAAGTACCAACACTGGCCTGGCTAAAAAATTGGCGAACTTGTAGGGTGTAATTAATCCCAACTAGTCTTACTTTTTAGAGTTTGAAGGAAGATTTGATAAAAACAGTGGGAGCCATCCTGATTAGATAAAATAATAACCAATCTAATCTTGCAAGAGCGCATGCAGAGTGCTTTCTTCTCTCCTGGTAGCAACCATGTCACGCCTTAATCAAGATAATAATATGGATGCATTGACCGAACCTCCTTATTATACTATGCTAGGGAATGTTGGTTCCGCTCCGACTTATAATTGTTATAAGTCTAAGCAGAAAATAAGGGAATATCCGGATTTCTATGCCACCTAACTGAAGAAAGTGCATGTTGATGCATCTTCTTCGGGTGTGTTCATTACCGAGAACTATATCTCAGTATCCTCTACGTCCTGGGTATGTGATATCTGATCAGGATCCCGTATATGTAATTTGTTACATGGGCTACAGAAAGGTAGAGAACTGGGAATATATGATATGTCTCTAACTGTAGAGAATGATGCAAGTGTTGCAGCTAAATCAGTTGGCAAATATCACCTTGTATTGATACATTGATTCTGAACGAATGTTATTACATACCGAACCTGATATACAATATTGCATCAGTTTCTTTAATGAGTTAAAGAAGGATATAATTCTGTATTGCAGGATAATGTTGTGAACATTTTCCTGAATTAAGAGTTGATTGGATCAGGCACGTTATATAATAGCATATACGTTCTAAATCAAACTACAGTTCAAAGTATATAGAACACACACAAGAGGAGTAATTCAGAAATGAATGAATCCTTCTTATGGTATTGTAGATTAGGTCATATCAATGCGACACGACCAGCTAAGTTACATAAAAATGAATATAAGAATCTGTTCGAATTTTCATCTTATGATACTTGCCGGTCTTGTCACAAAGGTAAAATGACCAATACTCCGTTTACTGGAAACAGAGAAAGAGTTACTGAACTCTTGGGACGGATACATGATGATGTATACAGTCCTAAGTCTACAAATGATAAGGTTGGTTCTTCGTACTTCGTTATATTCACTTATCTTCTCTCAGGATTCGGACATATGTTTCTGTTGAAACGCAAGTCTGAAACTTTTGAGAAATTCAAGAAATATAAACTTGAAGTTGAAGAACCAGACGGGTAGAAATATTAAAGTCCTTCGATGTGATCGAGAAGACAAATACTTAGGCATAGAGTTCCTGGATTTTCTAAAAGGAGAATGTGATTCTCTCTCAACTTACTCCTTCGTATACACCACAGCACAACGATGTATCGGGGCGGAGGCATCGCACCCTATGAGATATGGCGCGCTCTATAATGAGTACTGTTGAATTACCTGTTTTCTTTTGAGAGTTATGCACTTGAGAAGATGCATACCTATTGAATGGGGTTCCATCCAAATCAGTGCCTACCACTACATATGAGATATAGAATGGGAAGAGACCATATTTTAAACCAGTTAAGATATGGGTTGTCCGGCTTATGTTGAAAGACAAAATCCTTACAAGCTCGAGGCAAGGTCAGTTCTATAAATTTGTTGGATATCCCAAACATTGCGAAGGAATATCTACTACCACACTGAGGAGCAAAAGGTGTTTCGTTTCTCAGCATGCCGCCTTTTTAGAAAAGGAATTTCTTGTGAAGAAATTAGTGGTCATGAGGTAGAACTGGAAGTTGTTCCAGCTTGACAAACTAACAGCTGATGATTTGGTGAAACCAAAAGATTCAATATTCTCCAACGAACCTCAGTATCTCCGCGAATCTGGTAGGGTTCCTCATCCACTTAAGAGATACTACGGTCTTCTCGGTGACAGTGAGAGCGAGGATTGCATCATGGTTGATGATGGCCTAACTAGGTTCAGGCAGGCCATCACGAGTGGGGACTCAATAAAATGGCTGGATGCTATACGATCAAAGATGGAATCTATGTACACCAACAAAGTATAACTTTGCATGTAGCACCTGAAGGGGTAAAACCCATTAGGAGCAAATGGATCTTGAGATGATTCTTGGTGTAGATGGAAAAGTTGAGACTTTCAAACCTTTGCTTAAGTCCATCAGGATTAGAGCATGCATCGCGGAGTTGGTACATCTGTTTTGATATGGCAGTCAAAGAGTTTTACTTTATAAAAATGGTAAATGAACCTTGTAAATACAAGAAGGTTGTAGAGAGTAAGATTGTCTTCCATGTATTGTACGTAGATAAATATACTCTTGATAGAAAATGGTTTACTATGCTACACTCGGTCAAGCTTCTCTTATCACGGGGATTCTCCATAGAAGATCCGGATGATACCTACTAAATCTTGTTTTTTATGATCTATGATGATAGATCTAAGTGGATGTTGGGAGTGTCCCAAATCCAGACTAGATGTGCATGGCTCACTAGGTGTAGTGATCAGGAATCAATCGGATCTTGGGAGAATCACTGGACAGCTGTGGAGGACATTCTTAAGTACTTGAGAAGCGCTAAAAAAAAGTTCTTGGTTCTAGCTTCCAGAGTGATAAGTTCGATTGAAATTCAGTCACAGGCATTGTCTTTACCCTCAGTGGAGGGACGGTATGTTGGAAGAATTCCAAGCTAGATATTGTGACATACTAGACGATAAAGGCTGAATACATTGCTACCAACGATACTACCAAAGTGGCTGTCTGGACATTTCTTGTTCATGAGATGAACATGGTTCCTACCATTGAGCATCCAATAAGTGTTATTGAGACAAAAATGGAGTTGAGGCTTCGGCCTAGGAACGCCCGTCCCATCAGCGATCCAGACATATTCTAAGGCAAGTATCACCAAATCAAGGAGTGGTTGATCTCTAAGGGATCAAGGTCAGGAGAGTAGACTGTTCCCGCCAAAAATTTCTGCACAGAAGAGTCCAAGGTATCAAATGGCAGCTATACGCTTAAGAAAATGCGAACCAGTATCTTCCGGCCTGTATTTTGATAAACTCCCGAAAGAGGAACCAGTATCATTCAGTGATAAACTCCCGTCCCTTCGATTTGATATATTATGGGCTTCATAATTCATCCGGGATCAAAAGTTATGAGCAAATATGCTATGCACTGTTCCCTGATTAAAAATCAGGAATTACCTCAATGAGGTGTCACGTGCTCACACGTGACCAATGGTCACGTGTTGACACGTGATAGTTAAAACAGAAATAAAAAACAAACGGCTGAAGAAGGACCCAATTGGGGGTCACGTGCTCACACGTGACCAATGGTCACGTGTTGACACGTGACCAATGGTCACGAGTTGACACGTGATAGTTAAAACAGAAATAAAAACAAATGGCTAAAGGAAATACCTCAATGAGGTATCACGTGCTCACACATGACCAATGGTCACGTGTTGACACGTGATGGTTAAAACTGAAGCGTAAATAAACGCTGAGAAAAGGACTCAATTGGGGGTCACGTGTCAGCACGTGACTGGCTTCGAAAGCCTTACAGTTAATAGAATTAAAATTCTAAAAGTTTCTAAATCTTTCCAAATGGAAAAGGATTATGGGGACCGTTGGATTAAAGATCCAAGGGTGATTAAATATCACCAATTTATGGAAAAATCTTAGACAAGGAAAGATTTCCCCTGAATCTCACCGAAAATAACAAATAGAATATCTTTGGATTTAAAATCCAACGGTGAATAAAATTCACTGAATGATCTAAAAGATCATATTAATTATGAAAACAAGCAAAATCTTTCAATGAAAAATTTGCTAAACAAATTGATTCTTTTCCTCCTCCTATAAATAGGAGCCAAGAGAAGAGAAGGGGGATTGAATTGGGAAAGAGAAAACTTTGGAGAGAATTCTGGGATCTTGAAATTACAGAGAGAAAAGAAAGGAGAATTTAATTCTCAACAAAGAAAACCCTAGGTGAGAAAAGTGAAAAAGATCAACTTCAAAAAGAGAATTTAATTCTCAAAATCTAAGAGTTTAACTCTTCTGCAAATAAAGAACTTAGTTCTTCTTCTGGTCGAAGATCTGTACAGAGCACATCTCCCCATAGGATGAGAATTTAATTCTCATCGGGTTGAGATCCTGCCATGTAGATCCAAAACTTAGAGGGGGAATTGAGTTTAGAGAATTTAATTCTCCCAAAACAGAACTAGGGTTTAACCCTAATTGAGAATTTAATTCTATCAAATTCACAGGAATTTAATTCCTCTTAAAAAAATGAAATTAGGGTTTCACCCTATGCAAGAATTTAATTCTTTTACATATATGGGAATTTAATTCCTCCAAAATCATGATCAGGGTTTAACCCTACAGAGAATTTAATTCTTAAAAGATAAAGAGATCTTCAAGCATGCAAAGAACCAAGGTCACGTGCCCCACGTGACCCCTGAACAGATCCCCCAAAAATGAGAAGAGGAAAGCTTTGAGGCAATGCCTCACGTGCCCCCACGTGACCCTCATTATATATGGAACAAAAGCAAAGGCAGAAACAATTCTAGGCGCTCTCATGTGTTATCACGTGACCCCTAATAAATGTTCTAATAAATCAGGGCATGAGTATACATCACGTGCCCACACGTGATGGCTATGAAAATTAAAAGTGTTTAACACTTGTTTGCAGAACAAAATAAAAGGGATCTGGCCCCACTTTTTGATGCCATCACGTGCTCCCACGTGACCCCTTCCTCTTTTAGTGTTTAACACTAATTTTCAGTTTTTAACACTGTTATTTTCTAGTGTTTAACACTAATTTGAGAGTTCTGTCTCCAAAGTTTAACACTGTTGTTCTTTAGTGTTTAACACCACTTTTAGCCAAATTGGCTAATTTTCCAGAGGTAAAAGTCCCTCCTCCAAATAAATCTCAAAATTGAGGAAATCAAAGACAAAATGTTGTCAGAGCCTCCAAACCTCTGTTTAGCACTGCTGAATGATGAGGGGCTGAACCCAGACAAATGTCTAATGGTCCAACAGAGGACCCATATTTCAAACTTAAGTGGACTTAGCCCAAACTGGCCATAAGTCCTCAAATCATCTTGAACTGAGCACATCTGCTCTTTCAACCAACTCATTGGTTCAAGGGTACATCTCTGAGCTCCTTTGATATTTGTCGTTGTAATCCTTCAACGTCTTCAGAGAGGTGATGGGTCCCGACAGCCATACATTTTATGGACCACCATGTCCCTAAACTGGAAATGGAACACCATGTCCCTAAACTAGCAATGGACCCCTATGTCCCTAAACTGGAACAATAGAGCCCAAATGCTCTTTTGTCGGATCTAAACGATCCCGTTAAGTTGATCTTAGTCTCAAATTAGACTAACGTATCCTTAACAAACGTTTAAATCGATCTTAGTCTCAAATGAGGCTAACGTATCCTTAAATACAACCCCCAAACCCAAATCTAAGATAATACGGATTTGGACTAGTCCACGCCCTACGGGCGACGACATAACTCAGTCTCCGTATACAATCCACGGGCAATCAAACACAAAATAAACACACACGACACGAAGTGATCATCTGGAGAAGGAGAAAGTTGTTACCGCAATGCGGTAGCGTAATTAACTGCAGGGGCTTGCGCCTGCAGGGAAGAGCGTCCCCACAATCAAAAACCCCTCAAGCGAGGGGGAATCTGACGAAGTCTGCTACATCGGACGCATCCGTTTAAACCTTCGATACATGGTGCCATAAATCAACTTGGCATCTTCGGAGAGGTAAACGGATAGCACCAATTAGCATCTGCCCCGAATTTCAGGCAAGACGTCCGTCGCGCCGTCTTTCGGAGGGGAACATAGACACGGAGGTTAACACGGCAGATCCACTCACCAAGGACTGCTTTACCAAATACTATTTGAGAGATTTTAGGATGGTTGAGTATGGGATACTACAACCACTGCTAAATTGTTGGGTATGGGATACTACAACAGATGGCTTTAGTGTAAGTGGGAGATTGTTAGTTATATGTATGCCCTAGAGGCCATTACTGTACATGTGATGTATATTGTAGTGGATGCTTGGACATATATAGGGAGGACTTTCTTGCTCGACATGATAGTATACTATCTGGTTGCTCTTTGTCTTAACATGTAGATTTGTATTGTGATACTGTTTTGCTCTCACATGTTGATAAAGCCCTTAAGATGTGTACTTGACTACTAGGACTATGATGGAGATCATACTAGTGGGGCCAGGGTAGTCCATAAGTACACCCTATAATAGTTCCTAGTCATAGGAGTATCGAGATAGGGCATCGATACTCCAGAGTAGACTAGCGTATGCGCTTCTCGACCCATATGATGGGCGATGGATGATCCCATATCCATTGGTGTTTGACATCAGAGAAGGTATACAGGTGCTCAGTGGAGACTGGGTACACTGAACGAACTCGAGAACTCCTGGATGGTATTATACCTATCGTCGGATAGTAGTTCTCTGGTGACACTGGTACAGGTTAGTCTGTCGACCCGAGATCATCATAGAGTCTTGTGTGATTCCCACTATGCTTTGATTTCCACCATACCACGGTCAAGAGATCGTGCAAAAAGGTGGTTTTTGGGTACAGTCCCGAGTCACATGGAGGCAATGAGCGATAGGAGGGGATTCGTCTCTTCCGGTATTGGGAGTTGATGTTGCGCTATGCTCGATTGGCCATAATAGGAAATCCCTGGCCAGGGTTGCTGAGATCTACTGCTAAGTGTTATCAGTAGTTTCTCGAACCGTTATGGACCTTGTATCGGCATGACTTATCAGGCTATTGGGGTCTGACGTTATACCACCCTCAAGCTGTGATATGCGACATATCAGACGAAATGACCGGACTGTACGGTAGTGTTACTGATTGGATTCGCAGGAATACGAGCAGGCTTGCTTGTTGATCTTCTGATCGCTCAATACCCGGGTGGCCGTTATGTTTAGTAGACCGCTTGCGGCTTATAGGTGTTTGATATGATCATCACCTACTGCCGACCTATTGACGAGTCTTTAGATTCCTACACAAAGGTTTCCTGGTTCATGCGAAACGAAGTAAGAGAATATATGTGATATGTGAGGGACTGAGATTAATGCGCGTATGTGATACCGCATTCCATTCTCGCGATTTATGACATTGGTCGGTTATATATGATATAGCCGGGTTATCGGATCAAGTGTTGATTCGATAAGTTGTTATATATGATATTAGTCGGTTGTACATGATATAGCCGGATTATTAAATCAAGTGTTGATTTGATAATTTAATGTATAATTATATATGTGATATATTAATTTACATTAACTAATATTTGCTCACTTAAACATTTCTTTTTCTCACTTGTGTGCATATAGTATATATGTGATATATATTAATGTACATTTTATTGTGTCATGCTTGATGATACATGATATATGGGTGTATGAGACTTACACTATAGCTAGGATAATTCTAGGGTTTTTATTTATCAAAGTAATTCAAAATTGGTTGGATTTTGTCATGGTAGAAGCTTTGAGAAAGCTTGTGGATAACCATTGACTAAATCTACCATTTTTGTTTTGCTAAAGATATTTATTAACCCAACCTTTATCCTTACCCTAGTTAAGTTTCTACATGAGTTGGTGCATGATACTAACTCACCCATGGTTTATATTCTCACCTAATGAGTTCATTCTCTTGACTTGATTTCATTCTTCACTTGAGCTTCTTCTTCCTCATGAAAAACTTTCTAGCTTTTGAAAATGGTGAGAAAATATTGTGAGAATAAGAAAACTAAAGAGAGCTCATTTCCTACTTCATCATCCTCTACTATTAGTCATTTAATTTAGGGTGTTTGCTTCACTAAACCATAATTTAGTGAAGAGGTAGTATGATCTTGAGTCTCCTCGACGTAGATTATCTTCGGTCTTGAAGACTTCGAGCAAGTTTGCATCTTTCACCTTGTGGAGCCTCTCAAGAGTTCGGGAGATCACAAATTGCAGTGAAGGGACTTCTACACGGAGCATTTGAAGTGAAGGACCGGTCTACAAAGGTTGTATTCCTCATTCACTTAGACTTGCAAAGTTGTTTACATGATGTTTTGTTTATATCTCTAGTTAATATTCTTGGTTAGGGTTCTTTAGAAAAGCAAAAATTTGAAAACAGTATGAACGATGCCTCCCGAAACCTTGCTGCCTTGCTAAGTAACCCTACAAATACCATCTAGGAGTTCTCGGCGTGTCCTGTTCGGTGTACCTAGCCTCCACTGAGCACCCGTATACAATCTTTGATGTCAAACACCAATGGATGTGGGATCATCCATCGCCCATCAAATGGGTCAAGAAACGTATACGCTAGTCTACTCTGGAATAACGATGCTCTGTCTCGATACTCCCACGACTAGGAACAATTAAAGGGTGGACTTATGGACTACCCTGGCCCCACTAGTATGATCTCCATCATAGTCCTGGTAGTCAAGTACGCATCCTAAGGGCTTTATCAACATGTAAGAGAGAGATAGTATAAAGATACAAGTATACATGTTAAAATAATGACCAACCAGATAGCATAATATCATGTCGAGCAAGAAATTCCTCTCTATATATGTCCAAGCATCCACTATAATATACAATCTTGTACAATAATGGCCTCTAGGGCATACATACAATTAACATGCTACATATGTATAGATCGTAAAAATGTGAAGTAATAATATAACATTACTGATAAGCTTTTTCGTTTCGTGGATGCATTAGACATATCTACTTGGATTTCATCATCGATATCATTTCTATCCCATGTAACTTCACAATCAGTCGAAAACAACCCGTCTTTTGAAACAGACGGTCGGAGCACTCTAAGTCATCTCTCTTCTTCATCCTCATCGCTGTCCTCGAATTCTGGGACATCGTAAACATCCCTGGGTTTCCAACGGCATAAGACACTCCATCCCGGATACTTTAAGTACTGTGAGTAGTATACTTAGAACGCTTGGTTCGGAAAGATAAACGGATCGTCCTGACCGTAAAATCGAAGTGTGTTCACAATGGTCAATCCATATTCATCTTTCAAAGTCCCGAAATTGTTTCTCCACTTATCAGTATCGGTTCGTGTATCGTACCAAGTACACTGCAATATATAAAACGGTTTTGATCGGCCGGGATATTGGATACCAAGTATGCAATTTAAGTATCCATAATAAATCATACCATCCGATCCTACCGTCACAGTCCCACTATTCTGAGTGGTTCAAGATATTTCTATATCTTTAATTTCAAATTTGTATCCAAGGACACCGAATCCTTTATAATATGCAACGTCCATACTAGGAAACTGAGCTAAACATCTTGAATCACTCTCTAATGATGCAGACAAGTTTGAATCGTGGATCTGACAAAATAAATTTTTACGACAAATACATAATGATATAAGTTTAGATTAAGACTGGTAGCAATAACATGTTATTCGAACAACTTATATGATCTGCAATCCAATCGTAAAAGTTATCCTGATGATATTTTTCCAATAGTTCATCATTCCAATCAGGATGCCTCTCACGTACCTCATTAAAATGAATTATGTTCTCAACAATAAATTATGACATTAATATTATATCATTTCATACACACACAAACACAATATAACAATTAATCCAAAAAAACTTACTCTCTAATTTCTTCAAGACATGCGCTATTGAGGAGGATAAACCGATATATCTTGTTAATAAACATAGTGTCTATTCTCTTATAATCAGCTTTACCATATTGCTCGCCCTGAATTTTTCGAGGCCGGTTAACTTTCGTCTCAATGTTCTCGTCCAGATAGCGGGAACAAAATGTGGTTGCTTCATCTAGAAGATAACCTTGCATGATAGAACCCTCTGGTCGATTTCTATTGCGCATATACTTTTTTAGAGTGTAGAGATACCTAAAGAAAAATATGTTAAATAAATAAATACGGGCATATAGGAAAACAATAATTTTACAAATTGCGCGAAACAAAAAATTCCACGTACCTTTCGACGAGATACATCCATCGATATTGTACCGGTCCAACTAAGTTAGCCTCAGTTGCAAGATGAACTATCAGGTGTATTATGATATCGAAGAACGACGGTGGGAAAATACGCTCAATCTTGCAAAGTATCAACGAAATAGAATTTTCTAATTTCTCTAGCGTCATAACATCCAGGATTTTAGAGCACATTTATCTAAAAAAGTAACATAGGTCATTGATTACTAGACCAACCGATTTGGAAAGGGAAGTCCTGAGGGCTAATGGGAGAAGGTGATCCATAATAACATGGTGATCATAACTTTTCAGCCCATCGATTTTGCCTTTCACAATTTTTATCTTCTTGCTAAATGATCCTGAGAAACCTGTGGGAACTTTTAAATCATGCAACACCTGCAGGAATCTTTTCTTCTCCGGTTGTGACGTATGATATGCGGCATTGGGAAGTACAAACTTGCCTGGTTTATCCGCTATCAGTTTAGGATACAATTCAATTCTAATTTCCTAGTCCTGAAGATCCATCTGGGTAAGGAGGTTGTCTTTCGATTTTCCGTCTTTACAAAGAAGCAAGTTAAGTACGTGCTTGAATACTCCTTTCTCTATGTGCATGACGTCCAGACAATGACGTAATAAATTTGTTGACCAGCACGGAAGCTCGAAGAAAATGCTTAACTTGTTCCAGAAAGGTGGTTTGACCTGTTTTGTCGGATCTATCCCGAAGGTCACATTATTGTAACCATCCTACTGAGCAGTCACGTCCTCTCCGGAAAAAGGGGCTGGAGGCCCAAGAAGCTCCTGATGACCATCAAAGTGAGCAGCGTCTAACCTATAGGGATGGTCCAGTGGCAGGAAACGTCGATAGCCGCAATAACAAATCTTCCTGCTAAAATTCATGAATTTTGATGTTGTATATTGATGGCAATAAGGGCATGCTTTGTGACCATGTACGGACTAACCTGATAGCATTCCATACGCAGGAAAGTCATTAATTGTCCACATTAAAACCGCACGCAGTGTGAATGTTGTATTTGTGTTTGCATCGTAAGTCTTTACACCATCAATGAATAAATATTTTAACTCATCGATCAGAGGTCGGAGATAGTCGTCGATATTTTTTCCCGGTGAGTTTATTCTGTCTATAAGAAGAGGCATCATAAAGTAGGATTGATCCATAGCCAACCAAGACGACAGATTATAAACTATCATTACAACGGGCCATGTGTTGTGGCTTCCAGCCATATAGTTGAATAGGCAGAAGCCATCACTAGCGAGTCCGAACCTGACATTGCGAGGATCACTACTGAATATTTCGTGCCTCCTGTCGAAATCGTTCCATGCCGGTGAATCTCTTGGATGACTCATTTTTCCATCTTCACTTAGAGGAGCACGGTGATGCCAAATCATTGCCTCGGCTGTTTTCTTGCACCTGAATAGCCTCTACAAGCTCTGTGTTATGGGAAAGTATCGTGCTATCTTGACAGATATATCGGACTTCTTATCAGAATCTTTCGACTTATACCTGGCATCTCCGCATGTTGGATGCTCTTTCAAATCTGAATTCTCTTTCCAGTACAACACGCAATTTTTGGGACATGCTTGAATCTTCTCACACTTCAGACCCAAATCAGACATCATCTTCTGGACTCCGTACCAGCTTTCGGGCACGTTATTTCTAGGGGTATAGAATCTTTCAAGAACTTTAGGAGCATCATGAATGACTTTTTGCTCCATCCATTTAGGCACTTAATCTGGAAAAGTTGGACGAACCATGATAGGGTGAAATACTTTGGATTCTCATAAATTGGTCTTCTAGCATCATTCATGAACTTTTCATACTTATCCACACACGATCCTTGGCCGGAAGGAAGGTCATCTTCGGTAGGAATACTATCACCTAAAGCAGCCTCTACCATATCCTTCATTTCTTCTCCTGAAAAGAAGTTATCGTGTTCTTCTTCTTCCGCCGCATTACTGTCTTCTCCTTTTTCTTCTGCCGCATTACCGTCTTCTTCTTGTCCTTCCCCGTGATATAGCCAAGTTGTATAAGTCTTGTAAAATCATGTTTAACGATATGAAGCTCTATAACACGATCTTATTCCCATATCTATCGTACGGGCAGAGAATCTTCTCTAACACGATCTTATTATGTGCGCATGCAAATTCAATGGAAGCAGCAACTCCTGCGACAAACTTAGATTGCATACGTTTTTGCCAATCCACGTACATTCAGTCCTTAACTCTGATGTACTCATGGGCCATGTTAGACTGTATAACATATAAATTGTAGGTTATGATGACTATATTGAGAAATCTAAGAACTGGATGGTTACTGACAAAGAAGAAAATCCGTAGATACAAGTTTATTGTTGAAAAGAATAAATTATCGATAAACAAAGTTAGATTTGAAGATACCCAAGTATGATTTGTATTCTGTGTATCTGTGTTTCAATTTATGATTTCGTTTAAGTTTAGGGTTGTTAGTATGTATGTGCTTTGTGTAGGGTTGAAAAGAATAAATCTTCATTTTTTTGAAGAACTAAGTTCTTTATATAGAGTTAAACCCTAATTTTTGAAGGAATTAAATTCCCATATGTCCATATTATTTATTTTTAACATAGTTCTTTTCCCCTAAGGTTTGAATCTGCAGAACATAATCTCCCTGATAAGAATTAAATTCTCAACTTGTGGGGAGATTTGCTTCTGCAAATCTCAACCAGAGAAAGAACTAAGTTCTTATATGAAGGGTTAAGTTTACGGTAAAGTTGTGCGTTTACGTTATCATCGAGTATCCCACTGAAGAAACTAGTGCACCCTAAACCCTAACCCTAATTTTTGGAGGAATTAAATTCCCATGCGTCCCTGTTATTTCTTTTTAACCTAGTTCTTTTCTCCTAAGTTTTGAATCTGCAAAACATAATCTCCCCGATGAGAATTAAATTCTCAACTTGTGGGGAGATTTGCTTCTGCAAATCTCAATCAGAGGAAGAACTAAGTTCTTATATAAAGGGTTAAGTTTATGGTAAAGTTGTGCGTTTACGTTATCATCGAGTATCCTACTGAAAGAACTAGTGCACCCTAAACCCTAACCCTAATTTTTGGAGGAATTAAATTCTCATATGTCCATGTAATTTCTTTTTAAGTTAGTTCTTTTCCCCTAAGTTGTAGAACAAAATCTCCACGATGAGAATTAAATTCTCAACTTGTGGAAGATTTGTTTCTGCAAATCTCAACCAGAAGAAAAACTAAGTTCTTATATGAAAGGTTAAGTTTACGGTAAAGTTGTACGTTTACGTTATCATCGAGTATCCTACTGAAGAAACTAGTGCACTCTAAACCCTAACCCTAATTTTTGGAGGAATTAAATTCCCATATGTCCCTGTTATATTCTTTTCAACTTAGTTCTTTTCCCCTAAGTTTTAAATCTGCAGAATATAATCTCCCCGATGAGAATTAAATTCTCAACTTGTGAAGAGATTTATTTCTGCAAATCTTAACCAGAGGAAGAACTAAGTTTTTATATGAAGGGTTAGGTTTACGGTAAAGTTGTGCGTTTACGTTATCATCGAGTATCCTACTGAAGAAACTAGTGCACCCTAAACCCTAACCCTAATTTTTGGAGGAATTAAATTCCCATATGTCCCTGTTATTTCTTTTTAACTTAATTCTTTTCCACTAAGTTTTGAATCTGCATAACAAAATCTCCCTGATGAGAATTAAATTCTCAACTTGTAGGGAGATTTGCTTCTGCAAATCTTAACCAGAGGAAGAACTAAGTTCTTATATGAAGGGTTAAGTTTACGGTAAAGTTGTGCGTTTACGTTATCATCGAGTATTCTACTGAAGAAACTAGTGCACCCTAAACCCTAACCCTAATTTTTGGAGGAATCAAATTCCCGTATGTTCCTGTTATTTCTTTATAACTTAGTTCTTTTTCCCTAAGTTTTGAATCTGCAGAACAAAATCTCCCCGATGAGAATTAAATTCTCAACTTGTGGGGAGATTTGCTTCTGCAAATCTCAACCAGAGGAAGAACTAAGTTCTTATATAAAGGGTTAAGTTTACGGTAAAGTTGTGTGTTATTAAGGGTTCGAAGTTTTTAGTTTAGGGTAAATTTTTCTTGCATTTACGGTAAAGTTGTACGTTTACGTTATCATCGAGTATCCTACTGAAAGAACTAGTGCACCCTAAACCCTAACCATAATTAATCCAAATTAATCTAATTAACCCAAATTAACCATAATCATCACCCTAACTCAAATTATTCCTAATTAGTCCAAACTTAACCCAAATTAACTTAATTAACCCAAATTAACCCTAATCAACACCCTAACCCTTCAAATTATCACTAATTAACCCAAATTAACCCTAATCAACACACTAACACAAATACACTCTATTTTACCTAATTAACCTTAGCCCAAACCCTAACCCAAATTAACCTAACCCTAATCATCACCCAAACCCCAACATAAATTAACTTTAGCCCAAACCAAAATTAACCCTAATTAATCTAATTAACCCAAACCGTAGCCCTAATCATCACCAACCTTATTTTACCTAATTAACCCAAACTAACCCTAACCCTAACCCTACCTAATTAACCCTAACCCTAACCCTAAACCTAACTCTAACCCTAACCCTAATCCTAAACTGAACCCTAACCCTAAACCAAACCCTAACCCGAACCCCAACCCTACTTAATTAACCCTAACCCTAGCCCAAACCCTAACTCTAAGCAATTGTAGCAACCCAAAAATCAACAATAACACACAAAAAAATATAATTAGAAGTTAAAAATTGAAATTAACTCACCTTAGGCCGGCGATTCTACTGTCGACGAGGTGGAGAAGACCGGAGATTCCACTGTCGATGACTGCAGCTGGAGATCGGTGATGAGGAAGTCGATGATGAAGTCGGAAATGATGTCGACGATGAAGTCGACGACTGCAGTGGGATCCTACTGTCGACGAGGAAGTCGACGATGAAGTCAGCGACGATGAGGCGCGCATGGGTTGGGAAATCTTGGGAATGAGGAGGTGGCGAGGAGGCGCACGCGGGAGATCGGTGAGAGCGAGTTGGAAAATTTTTGGAATGAGGAAATTTTTGGGCTTTATTTTTTATAAGTAACCCATTTATACCCATACGGATCCGTAGGACCTTCTTTTGCGGCTCCGTAGGGCCAAATAAAAAATTACGTTTTAATATTTTTAAATTAATCCGTAGGGCACCATAGAGGCAACCATGTAGACCTACGGATTAATCCGTAGGGGCAATATAAAGTTGCCCTTACGGATTCCTATAGACGTAGGGGTAATCCCTTATTGTAGTACTGTAGGCTCAGAGCTTAGAACCTTTACCCTTGCAGGTGGTGAATACCTAGATTTTTTCCAAAAGGCTCCAGTCTGAAACCTTTTACATATACAGGTGGTGAACATCTAGACTTTTTCCCAAAGATAAAGTCTGAAACCCTTATAATATGAAGATCATAGATTTTTCTTCATTAGGCCATGCAGACAACATTTTTAACAAATCTTTTCAGAACCAACTATACAATCCTATTGATCTTATAGGATAAATCAAGTTTCGAATCAAAAGAGATAATGAATTGTGTTTTGGAGAATAAAAACTTTTAAGAACGATTTTAAGAAGTTTTTCAAATGATTAAGAAAGTTTTAAAAACAAAAACTTTTAAAGATATTTCGTTTCTAATAAATAGAATATTCTAAAGTCCTGAAAGATCTCTTCTCTCAAAAAGAGTACTAAAAGTTTAAGAACGATTCAAAGAAGTTTTTCAATAAGGATTAAGAACAGTTTAAAACAAACAAAACTTCTTTGCCAACTAGAGATTTTTTGTTTCTAATAATTAGAAAAATCTAAAGAGCTGAAAGATCAATTCTCTCTAAAAAATTAGTAAAAACTTAAGAACAAAAGAATGGCAGAATTTTCACGAATGGATTAAAGAATGAGAAAAACTGAACTCGTGAAAACGATAAAAAAGAAAATCGAGTTAAAAACTCTTTAGAAATGAGTCCTTTATATAGGATCTGAAAATGGTTAGTTGAGACAGTTGTAATAACTGCTCCTGAAAGTTAGTACAGTTATTTATAGTTAATAACCGTTGGTAGTTTGAAATTCAAACCAAAAACGGAATTTTGAAATTGGCTATAACTAGCATGGACGTCTGGAGGAACGTCCATAGTGACGTCTGTGTCTGATATTTCAGACACATATGTTCTAAGAAGTTTAAAAAGGTTTATAAAAACTTGATTTGATTTTTTGAAAACTCTAATCACAAGATATTGAGAATTAGGATTGGAAAATAGATTCTAACCATTGAGATCGACTCTAAATTCAAAGAAAATAAAAGTCTTGAATATTCCGATACGTGACTTCTTCGATATTTCCTTTGAACTTGTAATTTCAATCTTCAGAGTTGTTCTTCACTTGATGTTACTGTTGTGGTGCCAGTTGCAGTATTGATTGTTCTTTTTCTTAACTAAACCCATTGCTTGTAGCACTTTAACATATCTGGCATAGTTAGTAACATATGATATCTTTGAAATATTGTTTTTATAAAATAATCAAAACCAAAGAGAATGAGACTCGTAGGTGAACAAAGCAATTTCGGTAGAAGAGATTTTTATGGTTGAAAATATTAACGATGTTAGGGTTATGAGGTAAAGGACATATTTTTCAAGTTTAAGGTGATTTCCTGCTCTTCGGAGAAAGCTGAGAGGGGTTCCAGTACTTTACCCTAAAGAGTATAACTGGTATCGCATTGGTGTAAGAGAATAAAATAAAAATGGTATACCAGTAGTGTTAGAACAGGTAATAGACAAAAAAGAATAGTTTTCCTTGATGAATAAATGAGAGTATACATGGTCCTATTTATACAAGCTGGGGAACACCTAATTAGGCAAGTCCTAAGAAAAGAAGAAAAGCAGAAAATATGCAATCAAATATAATCAACAAATAAAGCAATTATATAATATATTTAACACCCCCTCAAACTCACGGTGGGTCGAATACCGAGAGTTTGGATTAAAAAAACTGAAACTGAGACTGTATTTGAGCCTCGGTGAAGAAATCAACCACTTGTTTTTTGGAAGAAACATAAGGAAGGGAAAGCCAATGATTTTGATATTCCTGACGAACGAGATGATAGTCCACTTTAATATGCTTTGTGCACTCATGAAATACTGGATTTGCTGCAATATGAATTGCACTTTGGTTGTCATGGTATAAGGGAATGTCAGGAGGTGTAATGACATCCATGTCTTGGAGCAGACTTCGTAGCCATTTGAGCTCAGCAGCAGTGTCATCCATGGCGTGATATTCTACTTCAGTGCTGGAGCGGGATACAATATCTTGACACTTATTTTGCCGAGATATAAGTGAAGAGCCTAAAAAGATACAATATCCGATAGTTGAGCATCGGGTGTCGGGATTGTCTGCCCAGCTAGTATTTGAGTAAGCTCAAAAAGAGAGAGACGAACCCAAGGGATAAAGAAGAGACCCGGTAATGGTGCCACGAAGATAGCGTAAAACACGCACTAAGCAGCACAATGTGTAGAGGTAGAGGCACCGACAAACTAGCTTGAAATATGCACTGCATGAATGATGTCCGGACGGGTGATCGATAGGTATATGAGGGCACCTATGAGTTCATAATAACGAGTCGATTATGAAAAAGGGTCACCATCAGTCCGACGAAGTTTCAAATTCATCTCCATTGGTGTAGAAACTGGAGTAGTGGAGTCTGTGAGAGCAGCGCACTGAAGTATGTCGGAAATGCACTTCTGTTGAGGGAGGAGATAACCTCAGGAGGAAGAAGCAACCTCAATCCCCAAGAAATAGCGAAGAAATCCAAGGTCCTTCATCTCAAACTGATTCTGAAGAAGTTACTTTAAGGAGATGATGGTGGAAGAATCACTGCCTTTAATGATCATATCGTCAACGTAGAGTAATGAGATGACATGACCTCGGGAGCATGAACGGTAGAACATGGCATAATCAGGAAGACTTTCAGTAAAGTATGCGGAAATAAGTGTTTGTCGGGATCTGGTTCTTGCTCACGGAAAAAAGTGCCACGCCAATTGTCATACCAAGGGGGCGGGGCCACCTCTTGAATCCGTGGGTGCCACCTCTTAAGTCCGTGGGACCCACTGTAGAACAATAGGGAATCTTCGGAACACATTCCGAAAGAGAACTGAACTGTATTATAAATGTAATGATACCACCCTTAATAATGTCGGGACCCGTTTCTTGCTTACGGAACAAAGTGCTACACGGAACAAAGTGTCACGCCAATTGTCATGCCAAGGGGGCGGGAGCCACCTCTTGAATCTATGGGGGCCACTTCTTGAGTCCGTGGGACCCACTGTAGAACAATGTGGAATCTTCGGAAAACATTCTGAAAGAGAACCAGACTGCATTATAAATGTAATGATACCACCCTCAATTACAGATGCGCCTTTTAAGTGAATCAACGCCACAGGAGCTTGAGAACTCTATAGTTAAACGTGCTCGGGCCAGGGAAGTTTTGGGATGGGTGGGAAGTGGCCCCTGGTCGGGTCCGGTTCGATCTAAAGGGCAAAACCGTACGGTTTCGGCCAGACCAGACAATACCATCTGTATTGGGATATGGGGTGTTACATTTATGTTGGCCCATGCAGGTCGCTCAGTAGTAGGTCTGTGGTTCGAGAATGAACCATTGTTCAAAGATGAGGAGAATGTCAGGACCCGGTTCTTGCTCGCGGAACAAAGTGCCATGCCAATTGTCATGCCTATAGGACGGGGACCACCTCTTGAATCCATGGGGGGCACCTCTTGAGTCTGTGGGGCCCACTGTAGAATAATCAGGAATCTTCAGAGCACATTCCGAAAAAGGACCGAACTGCATTATAAATGTAATGATACCACCCTCAATTACAGAGGTGCCTTTTAAGTGAATCGGCACCTCAGGAGCTTGAAAACTCTGTAGTTAAGCATGCTCGGGCCAGGGAAGTTGTCACGCCCCGCTTCCTAATGTACGGAGAAGTAGACGTGACGGGCCGTGACGTATTTACTCAGAAGTAAATACGCTAAGCGTAAATAAGCAATATATAAATAAAATGCACAAGAATGACAAGAGATATAATATAAACAGCAACTTTTATTAATATCCATTCTTTACATTACAACTGGTTTGAAAAGAAAAAAAATACAATACTGAAAGCAATGCCTAAACAGTGGCATATGAAATGGAAATAAGCACAAGTAAGCTAGTAGTCGAGCTACTCGGGTATCTGCTCCAATCACTCCTAGCTGGGCTTGGACTCCTGAAAGTCGGGTCCTTACGACGAACATTCCAAAGAAAGAATAGACAGAAATGTCTTCAGCGAACTAACGCTCGGTAAGTGCCAATGAAAGAATGAAATAGACAAGTAAAGAGAATAAAACTAGTAATTGATAGAAGTATATATGGCTGTTATACTAACGTAGTTGTTTGTAGCTTGATACAGAATGTATCAGTGTTTACGAGAGGAGTCCAACTATCCCATAGACTATGCGAAACAGAAAGTACAATGCCACGTCAATACCCACAGGACAACGGCATGGATGTTTATGCAGGTGTCTTTTAGTGTCCATCATGGTGACACTTTTAACACATTCCGTACCAGTCTACCCCGTTAAACCCCGTAATGTATATTGTATTGATTGTAGTTATCAGACTTGCCGAGACCATAGGTACAAGTTGTTCATGTAAACGGTTTCAGGATGTATCAAGTAGGCATATAATCAAGTCAAGATATAGCCATGGTTTTGTCAAGTCAAGTCAAATTTGCATGTTTTGATAATGTTCTGGCTTTCATGTTCAAGTTTGGCATATTGGATTCATGTTGAATTGGATTATGTGAATTGGATTCAGATTGATTTGGACTCAGACTTGAGTCAGACACTTAGAACAGAATTTGGATCCTGAATTAAGTTTATGAGTTATCGGTAACTGCTGCACATGGACGGCATGATTTGTGTCTTTTTCCAAAACAATTACAATTGATAACCCCGTTTTAGTTTTTCTACCTTAAATAGGCAAGCACCCACTTTCTCCGGCTCCCTGAGGCTCAAGAGAATTGTTCCCACTTAAACCTATATTTATTAGGGTCCTTAATGTGATTTTATATATCTCAAGGGGGTTTTATGAAAAATATTTTATATACTTTCAAAATAAATCTCAAGTAATTATTTGTGTTCTTTAGGATTTCCATGGATGTGAATTTTAAAGTATGAGGTGTATTAGTGAATAGTAACTTAGCTTGAATAGTTCATGGTATTTTAGTGTAACTTGTCTTGTATTGAAACTTGATGGTATTTTAATGAAACTTGTCATTCTTTTATTTTCTAAAAAACATGAAATTTTATTATATATTAAAAATATATGGTTTGATAATATTTATATAATTATTAAAAAATTAACTTTACTTATAAAGTAGAAAATCTCGTTTTTCTTAAAAATCGTATTAAAATTCTTTCAAGATCGTATGCTCCGTGAGGAGGTCTGTATCTCGCTCTACTAGTCCAAGGATGTGCGATAATCCATACCATCCAATACCAGGTTCCCCAAAATGGTTTATAAATGTATAATTGCAAAGAGTTTGATAATACAATTCGAAGAAAACGGGTTTTTATAGTTCAAGGTATTTTGATGAAAAATCGTATTTTGCCACAAAAATTATGTCTCAAGAGAACCGTGTTATGTCAATATATGTGTATGTGAGAGGTAGGTCGTTATCTCGTGAAGTTTTCTAAAGGTATGCTAAGCAAAATGTTTAAAAGATAACGTATATAAACTTCATGGTATTTAAACGTAAAAGCTAGGTTAAAATTATTTTACATGGATTTTTAGAGTGAAAATTGTTTCTAAATGTTAGTTTAATAATTAGCAAGTATGATGTAATAATATTCATGAAGAACATATAAGAAAAAGTGGATTTTATAATATTTTAAAGGAAGTGTCGGTATTAACTCCACTTCCGACATGTTTTATGAAAAGAGACTTTTTAAGATGAAAGAGTAGAATAAGAAATGAGATTTACTTGCTAGAAGGAAAAAGAGAAAGTAGAAGAAGATGTGGAAGCGTTCGTGGTGTCGTGGGGTCGCCGGAACTTACGTAGATCCTTACCGAAAGCCGACATCTTGCTAACTCCACTTGTACTCTTCTTGGACTTAGAAAATTTTGATAATTTTGACAAGAGATTTCAGAATGAGGAGGGGCTAGGGTATGGGGTTGTATTTATAGGGTGAAATTAGGGTTTTAGAATTGAAAGAATGAATTAAAAATTGGATTAATAGATAAAATTGAAGTCTCTGTTAATTTGCAGAGAAAACAAACAGTATGGGGATAATGGGGGTAGGCCAAGAGTCAGGTGTGCATAGTTTGGGGACCATTCCCAACGGGGGTGTCACGTCCCGCGTCCCAGAGTGCGCTAAGATCGACACGTGACAGAGCCAACCATGCTACCTGTAATTCATCCCTCCACAGTCACATTACTGCTGTCTATAAGATATTAAGAACAATAAAATAAAATGAACTATCTAGTACATGTCCATATGCCAGAATAAACGGGTCAAGAAATAATATGCGGAAGCAATAAATCCAATAAACAATAACATCAAGGAAGTACGTCCCAAATACGGGCTCACAACAGGAAATGAAAGTACGGCAATAAAACTAAACTAAACTAGATACTAACAGGATCCTCACTGCTCGTCCTGACGGTGGAAATACTCATGATCAGCCTGCGAAAGAGATAGAGAATCTGGGCCATGTAAAACTCAGACGTCGGTGCGTCATAATATCAAACAATAAAATATAATCATGAGGTAACAAGATATGCAGACATGAGTATGAACAGTAATGAGTGTATAATAGTAACACGAAAATTGAACAGTGATGTGTATGTGCATGCGGTTAGTAATCTATGCTGCTAGGTTAATAACTCTCAAGTCTTTAAAATCAATTTAATGAATCGTCGATGTAACTCAATAGTATCCCGTGCATACCTAGGACCACGGTCCGGACTCTCGAGGCTGAATCTGAGACGTGCCACTAAGCACAAAACAGGAAACATGTACAGACGAATGATGTCAGCAGCAGCATCCCGGGACTGGCCTAGCCCCCAAAACTGATCAGTATAAGCGTCGAACTGTTGAGTTACAAGTCAGGTTTCATTATTGATTTCCCCTTACCCCCAAAGTTATGTGTTCAAGTTAGGTATTGATAAATCGAGAGCTAATGCCGATACAGGATCAAACATGTACAGGTTTTGTCTATACAGACAACAGTAACGTCCATCGGGACAACAAGTCAGGGTTGTCGGCATTAGTAACAGGATCGGGTATCAAGTCAAGCAGTAGTGTATCAGGTCATGTCATGTGGTGCATATGTATCAAGTGGATGCCCAACAGTAAAATGTACAAGTATCGAATCACGGTAAAAGCACGGATGCACAAATGGAAATCGGCTATAACATATAATGAGTTCATGAGTCGTATGATGCATACTAGCAAGCATGGTATATGAATCTAGCAGTAACATGAAGCAATCAGGTTCCGGCATGCAACTAATTATGTAATATACAGTACAGATATGAACAGGTATCATGAAACAGTAAAACGGTAACATGGGATGCATAACTAAACAACATGTAATATTATTATTCACATGAATGTAAAATATATACCATAGCATGTAGCAAGATAAACTTGCATGCGACTAGATATGTAATAAACTGTATGGATGCGAACGGATATTGTAAAACTGTAACATAGAATGTACAATGTAATATTATTATTAATATGGATGCAAATATAATACATAGCATGTAGCAAGATAAACTTGCTGCAACTAAATATGTAATAAATGATACGGATACGAACGGTTATCCGAAAACAGTAAAACGGTAACATAGATATATAATGCAGTAAACATGTGATATTTTTATTCATATAGATGCAAAATATATATCATAGTGTTTCCCCAATCAGAGCAAAACTCTGTTCAAATTTTGAAATTTGAAATGAAGCAGCGTTTCATAGCAGCGCCAGCGCTAAGAGTCAAAGACTCTGATGCAGCGCTCACGTGCAAAGCACGAGAGCGCTCGCGCTAGCATCGCCAGCGCTGAGAGTCAAATACTCTGAGGCAGCGCTCACGTGCAAAGCACGTGAGCGCTAGCACTAAGAGCGCTGCACTCTAAGCAGCGCACCATGTGCAAAGCATGTGAACGCTAGCGCTAAGAGCGCTGCACTCTAAGCAGCGCACCACGTGCAAAGCACGTGAGCGCTAGCGATAGAACAAAATGTTCTCGGCCCTTAGATCAAAGATCCAACGAACATGATTAAAAATCATCAATTGACCAGAATAAATTTTTTTTAATGAAACATTCCTCAGAATCTTTCCAAACATGAAAGATTATGCTCTGAAAATCAGAGCACCGTTGGATCAATGATCCAATGGTGATTAAAAATCACCAAAATACAGAATAAATTCTGTCTGGGAAAAGATTTTCCAATCTTGTTAAAAAAAAAGAAGATTGCCTTCTGTGAAACAGAAGCCCTAGGATCAAAGATTCAACGGTGGGAAACATCCCCAAATCAATTAGAGAAAAGATCTTTTCAACTGATTCAACAAATCAGCCTCTATTATATAAAGGACCCAAGACTTCAAGTCTCACAAAGAGGAACCCCCCCAAACTTTGAGAAAGTTCAAAGAGAAGAGCAAGCTCTCGGCAGAAGAAGAATTTCTTTAAGGTAAAATAAAGAGATCAAACTATCTCATCAAAAAAAGAACTTAGTTCTTATGCTAGATCATAGATCTATAAGAAAAATGTCTTTCACAAAGAGATCATAACATCTCATTATAAAAGGGGGGAGAATAATTCAATTCTCTTAGGATCACAGATCCATAAAGGCAAAGCCTTTCACCAAAAACATGAGAGATTGAAATATCTCTTATAAAATAAGAACTTAGTTCTTAGATCCATGAGACAAAGTCTCTTATACGAGAGAATTTAATTCTCGGAGAGCAGAGTTGCCTAAAAAGAGCCTTTGTGCTCCAAATTTAAAGAAGCACCTCAGCGCTCACAGTCTGGCGCACAGCGCCAAGCGCGCCACGTGATCCTCACGTGTGCGCTAATTAAACAGAAGTGCTCTGCGCTCATTGACTGGCGCTCAGCGCCAAGCGCGTTACGTGCTCCTCATATGTGCGCTACTTAACAGAAGCGCTCTGCGCTCATTGACTGGCGCTCAGCGCCAAGCACGCCACGTGCTCATCACGTGTGCGTTGAGAGAACATAAACTGTTCTTTAAATAAATCTCCAAAACTATAATGAGTGCTCAGCACTCAATAAAAGACAAAAACAATTGTCAGAACCCAAACCAATGCTCAGCATTGTTAAATGAAAAAGGATTGAGCCTAATTAAATGTCCAACATTTTAACTGAATGGGCTGAGCCCAAGTTGGCCGCAGATCCCTAATTCAGATTAATTGAGCCCATATGCTCACAAATCTTTGATCTTAGTCCCAAATTGGACTACAGATCTCCCAACCAATATTGGTTCAAGGGTACATCTCTTCACTCCTCTGATATTTGTCGTTGTAATCCTTCAACAGCTTCAGAGAGGTGACGGGTCCCGACAACCAGACATTTCACGGACTTTGGGGTCCTTAAACTTAAGGACCATGATGTCTTTAAACTTTACAGACTATGATGTCTCTAAACTACCATGAACTGTGAGGTCCTTAAACTCATAGACTATGATATCTTTAAACTTTACAGACTATGACGTCTTTAAACTGGACTATGATGTCCTTAAACCCAATGGACCGCAATGTCCCTAAACTAAAACAATAGAGTCCAAATGATCTTTTGTTGGATCTAAATGATCCTGTTAAGTAGATCTTAGTCTAAAATTAGACTAACGTATCCTTAACAAACGTTTAAGTTGATCTTATTCTCAAATGAGATTAACGATCCTTAAACCCAACCCAAAACCAAATCTAAGAAAATACGGATTTGGACTAATCCACGCCCTATGGGCGATAACATAAATTAGTCTCCGTATACAATCCACGGGCAACCAAAAACAAAACAAACAAACACGACATGAAGTGACCTTCTGGAGCAGGAGAAAGTGGTTACCGCGATGCAGTAACGTAATTAACTGCAGGGGCTTGCGCCTGCAGGGAAGAGCGTCCCCACAATCAAAAAACCCCTCACAATGAGGGGGAATCTGACGAAGTCTACTACAACGGCCGCATCCGTCTAAACCTCCGATACATGGTGCCATAAATCAACTTGGTATCTTCGGAGAGGTGGACGGATGAAACTAAATAGCATCTGCCCCCAAATTCAGGCAAGACGACCTACGCGGTTTCGTCTCTGTTTTCGGCAGAGAACAGATTCTGGCACGCCCGGTGGGACTTTTTCCTCTTTTCACTCCACACTTCATGTGTCGTGTTTCGCGAATAAGTCACGGTTTGACATGGTTGCTTTTGGATGTGAAGTACTAAGATTTGGTATCTTATTCCATGCAGAAAAACAGAAGATTAATGGCTTCAAAATGCACTAATTGTAACAACTCCCACTCCGTCCTCGCCAGAGGAGTGACCTACGGGCCTCAAGCGGCATCCCTTTTTACGATGCCGATGGACCAGGTGACGCAAGCCACCACAGGGCTATTCTTTTGGACCATGCTCCCACCAATGAGCTTCAATGCCCCATTTCCGTCGCAAGAAGCTCCGAAGAAGTCGGTCTTTGATCGGCTTACAACTACCGCGGCCCCTCTCAACGGGTCGTCCAAGTCCAGTGCCTCAGTTTTCAACAGACTGGGCCAAAGCTCAAGTGGGCCCGTGAAGAAGCCCGCGATACCTGAAACGGCATCCCAAAGCGGATAGTCATTCCTGTTCCTGAAGTCATCAGAGCGACTTCCCCTGCTAAGGAGTCGGTCTTTGCAAGACTGACCGTTTCTGCTCCTGTTTAGGTGAAGTCATCAAAAATTCTCCCCCTGCGCAAAAGTCTGCTTTCGATAGATTGGCCATCCCCACTCAACGGACGTCGGTTTTCAAGAGGCTAACGCCGGCAGCAACCCTCCGCCAGAACAGGAGGCATGATGAAGCTACCCTCATAACTAAGTCGGTCCCGTCAGCACGACATGCTCGCCGTCGTCACTGGCGCCGAGTAAGGAAGGCTAGGGGCAACTCTCCTTCTGGACTGACTCCGCCAACTTCGATGGTGGAAATTGATGCTGCTGTTCCAACTGGGAACAACTTTGAATCACTTAGGAAGGTACGCAAGAACTCTCCGAAGGCCGTGCTAAAAAGATCTCCTCCACCTATGGAGAACACTACAAAGGTGAAGCCAGAGCAGCCCCCTCAGCAGCTGTCCTCTAAAATTCATAAAGTTTGGCGACAGGTCCAAGACTCGGTGATCAACCAAGACTACTCCCGCCAACCGAAGAAGATGAAAGTTCGGCAAGAGAAGGACCATCCTGTCATACCACAGGAGATGTCATCTATTTGGGTGCCCGATGCAACGGTTCCCTCAACTTCGACCGCCCACAAAAGAAGGAGGCCGGAAAAAGTCTCCATGTCCACGGAGAATCTTAAGAACACTGAATCTAAACGCCCCAAGTCTGGGGGTATGGTGGTGCACACTGTTTATATGGCATCCGGGAAAGAGGATAGCCGTATCTCTACGGGCCATCGACCACTCACCAGATCCATAACAAGGGCCCAGGAGCAACAACAGAAGCTCCAGGAAATGTTAACACAGATGGTCGTACTCACTGGGCTAAAAGAAAGCCCGGAAACGTTGTCAGAGCAGTATCATGAACAAGAAACCGATGTTGAGTTCCTCCGCAAAATCCTCGAGAAGAAGGACAAAGAGGCAGCGGAACAAGCTGCCAATATAAAACGAATGGCGCTTTTATTCCAAGACATGGTCGGGATGATGTTACAACCGGATCCTCTAGCTGAAGACCCTCCGATTATCCTCGAAGAAGACCGAGGGGAGACGTCAAACCCCATTCCTGCTTGTTCAGCAGCCAAGGAGGAGACCATCTCCAAATCCGCCTTGGATGACTATATCGCTCAGCAGATACGAGCTCATCAGGCGAGCAAAGCGGCTAACCAAATCGTTAAAACTGGACGACCCTATCCGAGTTGGTATGATCAAATAAAGTACCCGCCGGGATATACGATCCCTAAATTCCACGTATATAAGAGGATGGGAAATCCACACCAACACGTGGCTCAATTCAAGGCTCTGTGCGGCAACACCAGAGGTGACGATAAGCTACTGCTTCGCCAATTCGTTGGCAGCTTGAAGGAGACAGCATTCGAGTGGTATTCCGAGCTCCCGAATAACTCTGTCAAGACATTTGCAGAAATGGAGCTACTGTTTACACAGAGATCCGCCAGCGCTAGCGAACGCACCCCAATCATGGCATTGATCAATGCCAGGGTGAAGCCTGGAGAAACATGGGTTCAGTACGCGATACGGTGGCGGAACCTATGGTCGAAGTGCGAACAGCGCATAGAAGAGGCTCCTGCAGTAGGCATGTTCATGGGTACTCTTGATCCGCAGGCGACCATATCCCAGTTCATGATATTCTTCAAGCCAACTACTTTCCAGGCCTTGATTGACAAGCTGACCCAAATGGATCAGATGGGTCATAGACCATCTTCTTCGAAGATGGAATCTCGAAACGAAAAGGGAAAATGGAAAGCGACCTTCGTCGCCAATGCTCAGCAGCAGCCCAGTGGTCCAAAACCAACTGATCGCCAAGACGATAGGCGGCGGTTCTTTAATGAGAAACTGAAGCGTCCTTATTCATTTCCCCGAGATAAAACGAGCAAGTTTTTCTACCTGGTGGTGCGTAACAGGCTCATCATCTTGCCGGATCCAAAACGTCCATTACAGCGCGGCGATGCCAACAATTCTAATTATTGCCCTTACCACTGAGCAGTAAGCCATCCAATCAAAGATTGCTTCGTCTTCAAAGACTGGATTGAGGACCAATACCAGCAAGGCAAATTCGCGCTATCCGAAAATTAGAAAGTAAGCCCCCCCCCCCCAGCCGCACGCTCTTAAAAAGGCAGACACACCGGGGGCATCGTGCTCGTTTGTAGAAGAAGTTCCATGGGAGGTCGCTATTTCAGCCAAAACGAAAAAATGCTGAAAGATCTCTAAGTATGTCCGGCGATTAGGTGGAAGAGCCCGCTAGAATCCGAGATTATTAACGGGATGCTGAAGCCGCGTCCAACGCTGAAAGTTGGTGAAGGTGGACAAAACATTCAAGGCAAGCCTCCAAAGTCTTTAAAGAAAAAGAAGAAGGAAAAGAACCCCGTCCAACCCGAAGATAGCCTTACAGGTCTACAGAAATATATCGATGCACTGGAAGAATATAACCAGAAGGCACGAACCCCAATCGCATTGGATAAATTCTTTAAGCATGTTCTTGAGAATGAAGGCGATGACGCTAATGAAGGAGACGATTCTTCAGAAGGGTCTGAAGACTATGTGGCGAGCTGCCACATGATCTCTCACTTAATAAATGGCAAAGAAGCTCCTGATGCAGGAAAACCGGGGGCAGATCCCGAGCCGGAACTCCTAGAACCGTCAGACGAGATGATTGGCATGCTGCTGAACGAGGCCTGTCAAAAGAGCAAAACTGATCGAGAGCGCGAAATGGCCATATTTGAAAAGGACAAAAGCCGGTGACTGGACGAAAGGTTTAAAACACACCCACCAGATCAAAGCACATCCACCGTAGACAGAAGTAAGCTTAAGACGAGGAAACGATTCGCTAAAGCCCTGTCAATAGGAATGAAGCTGCCACCCTCCAAAGGGAACACTCCTGGTAGGATACACCCTGACGAAGCGGATGCACATCCTATCTACTGTTTATACCATCAAAGGATTGGACACCCTACTAAGAATGCATGGCCTTTAAAAAATGGTGGCAAGGGTATGTCGCTCACAGGCAACACTTCAAGAGGATTAAGCATGAAGCTTGCCGACGGCAGAGGAATACGACAGATGAACGCAAAAGAACTGCCGGCAACTGTCACATGGTTGACACTAAGGGATTGCAAGTTCTCACCTTTGGGAGCGATTCCGATGATGAAATAGCCCTCGGCCCTCTCTTCAAGGAATCCATCTTTGAAGCAGAAAAGACGAAGACCTGCAAGAACATTCAGCTGCGCAATCATACGCTACCCGAAAAGAATCTCGGACCCGCAAACAGGGGATCGGATAGAAAAGATAAAGGGAAGGAAAAAGTCCCTGAGGATATCGCCCTCAATGATCGACTCGTTGAAGAGCTGGCAGCCAAGGACCCGCCCAAGAAAAACAAGGTTGATTACAACGTTCTGGCACACCTGAGAAAGATACCCCCACAACTGAGTATTCTCGATGCGCTTCTGCTATCTAAAGAAGCGAGAGATTCTTTGATCAAGGCACTACAAGAGCCCGAGCAGTTCCAAGCTTCCCTTACCGAAGAAAAGATGAAGGACGAGCTGGAAGAAGTGCACACGGCTGATATCACTTTCGGCGATGAAGATCTCCTCCTCGGAACATGCGAGCACAACCGTCCCCTATATGTCTTCGGGTACTGTCATGACATCAAGATAGGGAAGATCCTAGTTGATAATGGGTCCTCTGCCAATCTCCTAAATATCAGAGTGCTAAAAGAAATTTGCATGAGTGTTCAGCACCTAGCTCGAGATAAAATTACCATCTCCGGTTTTGACTCACAGGCATCACGGACGCTCGGATCCGTAATACTGACGTTACGCTTTGGGCTGCTCGTCACTAACATCAAATTTCATGTCATTGACGCCAAGACTTCTACAACGCTTTGCTCAGTAGGCCTTGGTTACACGAGTACAATATCATCCCTTCTACACAACATCATTGTATGAAGTACTTCAAAGATAGTCTCGAATATACCGTGACGGGGGAGCTAAACCCATTCTCCGTGAATGAAGTCCGCAAATACGAGGACGCAAAGTACTTTCTGCCAGACTTTGAAGACACGGAAAGATGTCATAAGCTGGAGAATAAGCAAAAAGCTATCACCACTATTCCGGTCTTTGGGAAAGATACCGAAGAGGAGGAAGAGATAGTCTATTCAGGACCGCCCCAATGCACAAAGCCGGGACCGTCCACCCCTATTCTGGTCTTCGGCAGCGACTCTGAAGATGAGGTTAATGCAGTATTTTCTGTTCGGCCATCGATACAGACCCTTACTGGAGAAGATCAAAGCTTGAAAATAGCCATGGTTCCGCAAAAACATTACAAAGACCTCGACACACTCGATACCTATAGTGTACAAGAGCTGCAGACGTTCTACGTCCCTCCTAGGCGGAAAGATGAAAAGGTGATCCTCTTTTATCGATCCGCGGAGAATAAAGTGGAGAAAGAAATCTAGCATGGTGCCGATTCTATGCTTGACAAGCTCCATCCCATCCGTCTGCCTAGATACTACACGGAAGGATTAAAACGGCTGTTGAGGCCCCAAGGCGTACCCTTCAAACAAACTGCTCGACAGGCTCAGTTATACAACAAGATCTGGAACGTCCCTGGAACTCAGCAAAAATTGCCCAACGGGAGAATGGAAACGATCGGGCTTAGATATGTTCAATCTAAGAAACGGGAACGATTCCATAGCTGCTACGTTATACATGACTTTGATGAAGAAGGAGATGCTCTATTAGAAGACGCTAACCCTGAACCAAAACGAGGTCCTGCCATGAAAGTGACGAGTCCGTCGTTCAAAGAACAGATGGACAAGCTAATAAGGGAAGCAGGTTAAAAGTCCCGGGATGACCATAACCGCGAAATGGCCATCTACGAGAAAACCAGGACGCAACGCCTCCTTCAGCAAGCTACGGAAAATGACGATGCCCTGCGTCGCCAGCCCGTCATACAAAAGACCCGACGCGGAGGTAGAAACAAGCTAAAGAACGGAAAAACGTTCGACAGCAACAAAGCGGGTCCAAGAAGCCTCGCGATTGAAAATTGAGCAGCCGGGATCCGTCTCTTATAGAGAAGATGGGTCGAGCATATTCTTTTCCCCAAGACAAGACAAGAAAGATATTCGATCTTGTCATAAAATATCAAATGATTATGCTCCCGGAGTCTAAGCACCCTGAACAAGTAAGTAAGGTTCATCACCCAGATTATTGCTCTTATCACCGAGCGATAGGATATCCTCTCGAAAACTGCTTCACATTCAAAGATTGGGTAGAAGACCAGTATCAGTAAGGCAGGTTCGCTTTATCTAGCAGTTGGAGGGTAACCCCACCACAAATACATGAACCGAAAGCCACGTATGCAACGAGAGTAGAGCCGGATCAACATCGGTCTTGGAAGCGATCTCGTACCTGTCACACGATAACGCTGTCAGGAGAAGATGGCGGCAGGGTTGCAGGGGCGGGTTCTTGTCACGCCCCGCTTCCCAGAGTACGCAAGATTGGGCACGTGACATAGCCAACCATGCTACCTGTGGGTAGGAAATATCCATCCACAGTCACATTACGGTTGTAGAGATATCAAGAACAAAATAATAAACTAATCTAATACATGTCCAAATCCATAATGACAAGAATCAATAAACAATAAGTGCGGAAGCAAATGATCCAATACACTAAATAAACAGTACGTCCCATAATGCGGGCTCACATCTGGAAATGAAATGAAATAAATAAACTAAACCCTAAGGAACTCACAGTTCAGCCTGCTGGCTGAAGTGCTCCTGCTCGGTCGTCGACAGTGGTACGGAATCTGGGCCATGCAAAACCCAGACGTCAGCGCGTCATGTCAACCAATTAATATAATATAAACATGGTAATAAGCAATGCAGGTATGAACATGAAATAAGCAATATTATGAAACAACAGTGCAGGGTAATGTGCCATGGGTAACTAAACTGTTCTATCAGGTTTCTACTCTAAAGTCTTTGAAATCAATTGATGAATCGTCGATGTAACTCAATAGTATCCCGTGCGTGCCCGGGACCACGGTCAAGGTTCTCGAGGCTGAATCCGAGACGTGCCGCTAGTCAGTAAAGATAGGTAGTAGGATGGACGAGTGATGTCAGCATCATCACTCCCGGACTGGCCAAGCCCGTAAGACTGATCAGAACAAGTATCGAACTGTTGAGTTACAAGTCGGTTTCACCTTTGATTTCCCCATACCCCCAAGTTATGTATGTCAGGTCAGGTATTCAGTAGTCCAGGATTAATGTCAATCCAGAATCAGGTAAAAACAGGTATGTCTGGATAGACAGCAGGAATGGTCCATGAGGACCCCAAGTCAGGTTGTAGTCCAATAGGTTGAGTCAGTATGTATAGGGTGTCATGTCCGGTGTATCAGTACATGTGTCAGGTGTATCAAGATCGGTCAATATGTAATGCAATCAAATGTATGCTGATAACAGGTATAGTAACGAATAAGGAACAACAGCAGGAACAGTAAATAACAATATTATTCTATGTAAACACAGTGATGCTTTGTATTCTCTTATTAACAGGTTCAAGCACCCTTGGGGTGCAATAATTCCAGTGTAGCGCAATATTAATAACAGCAGACAATAAAGATATAAGTGTGCGACTATTATCCTCTAAGTAGTAAAATGATTAGCAGGTAGTTGTTATTAAGGTTACGGTGGCAAAATACGATTTAGGTGGCAGTATTATAATGTACATCATATTTCGTCCAATGAGACAAGTAGCAATACTTAGTTAATATAGCAAGTTTGTGAGTCAAACATTTAATTAGTTTAACGTAGCATGTAGCAAGAAATCTTGCCTCGACGGTTTCGCAAACCGGAAAGCACGGATGCAATGTCGGCAGAAAACACGAGACGGGTGCACGGGCCACGGATCGAGTCCTAACAGCGAACAGCGGGACCACACGGACCAGGGTACTTCGCTGGAGCGTCGGGTCCAAACTACGGCACGGTCGGATTCCGGCAAAAGTCATCGGCAGCGAAGTTAGCAACATGATATACGTAACAAAGATCAGCGGGGGGAAACTTAGCACAAAGGAAGGATAAGGGACGCTTACAGGGAGACACCAGGGGGCAACCACGGCGGGCTCGACGGCGCTGGGATGCCGGCGAGGCAGCGACGGCGGCTGCGACGGCTGGAAAGTTTCTGGGTTCGCTGGAAAGGGTGGTGCCGTGCGATGAGGGGAGGTAAAGGTCTGGTCTGGGTTGCAGGAGGGAGAGGAGGTGGTCGGCGGTGCGCTGGCGACGACGACGATGATCGACGGCAAGTTTCCCGGCGACCCAGGGGTTGGTGCTAGGGTCGAGCTCGGGTTCTGGTGGTGGTCCGGCGAGGGGAGGAGGAAGACGACGACGAGGTCGGGGCGAGGGTGAAGGGAGGAGGATTCTGGTGTCGTCGGCGATGGGAGGCGGCGGCGACGGCGAGACCTCCGGCTGGTGGTGGCGTCGGGGTTGGGTGCAGGCACGGAAGAGAACGGAGGAAGGAGGTAGGGGGTGCGGTAAGGCCGTGGAGGCGAGGACGGCGACGGCGAGGTCGCGGGGAGGTCGACGGCGATGTCCGGAGGTGGCTAGGGTTAGGGTTCGGGGTTCTCGTGGGATGGGGAGGAGACGAGGGCTGCGTAAAATATATAGGGAGAGAGAGAGAGGAATTGTTAAAGAAGAGAGAGAGAAAATATTAGATAGAGAGATTGTTGGAGAGAGATAGAGAGAGGCGGAGAGAGAGAGAGGGAAAGGGGGGCCCACGAGGGTAAAGCCCCTCGTGATGATTGGCTGGGAATTTAACAGAAGAAATTTTAAGAGATTTAGGAATATATGTTAACAGTAAAATATATGAAATTTTATAAGGTTTGAATATTTTATTAATTTTGGGATTTTGGCGCTAAAATGAAACATTTCCAAATCGCGCCCGGGTTGCGCCCAAATGTTTCAAATTCAAATTATAGGATTTTAAGCGGGTTCCAAATTTTGAAAAGAGGTGTTTAATGATTAAAATGCATGCCCCCAAGTCGGACACTTGCACGCGCGCGTAGTCGTCCAAACTGCACGTTTAGCCGAACGGGACGAAATCTCGACACGCGGACGCTACCACGCGACTAGTGGCGACGAGTAGGCCAACATGGATATTTTCAATTTTGTTTTAGGTGTTAAAATTTGTTATGTGCCAAAATGACTTAACCGGTTAAAAATTTAGCAATAAGCACCAAACCATCAGGATAAACGAAATGAGCAATGTATAACCCTCAACTAGAAATAGAAATAGTATTATTGGGCTCGGGTGTTACATCATACCCAACTACAAAAAGAATTTCGTCCTCGAAATTCCAAGAATACAAGATAGCTAACTATAGGAAAAGGTGAGGAAATTTCTGCCGGATCTCGTCTTCTCGCTCCCAAGTGGTTTCTCCATGCAATCGATTACCCCAAGAAACTAACACAAGAGGGATAACCTTGTTCTTAAGAACCTTTTCTCTTCGATCCTTGATTTCAACTGGTCGCTCCTCAAAAGTTAGGTCCTCCCGTACAGTCAACTCCGAATGATCCAAGACGTGAGTTTCATCGCGAACATACCTCCGTAGTTGAGACACATGAAACACATCGTGCACTCCTGCCAATGACTGTGGTAACGCCAAACGGTACGCTACCTCCCCAACACGCTCCAATGTCTCGAAGGGTCCAACGAATCGAGGGCTAAGCTTTCCCCGACTCCCAAAGCGAATCACCCCTCTAGTCGGTGATATCTTCAGGAATACCAAATCACCTACGGCGAACTCTAGAAGCCTTCTTGACGTGTCAGCCCAACTTTTCTGTCTGTCTTGAGCTGCCTTCATATGCTTCCTGATTGTATTCACCTTCTCGACTGTCTGTACCACCAAATCTGATCCTAGTAACCTTCGCTCACCAACATCATCCCAACAAACAGGTGAACGGCACTTACGACCATACAATGCTTCAAACGGAGCCATCTGAATAGTCGCTTGGAAGCTATTGTTGTACGAAAACTCCACCAGGTGTAAATGATCCTCCCAAGAACCTTTGAAGTCCAACATGCACGCCCTTAACATATCTTCAAGGGTCTGGATCGTTCTTTCCGATTATCCATCAGTCTGAGGATGATAAGCTGTGCTAAACTTCAATCGAGTCCCCAAACTTTCTTATAAACTCCTCCAGAAGTGCGACAAGAACCGAGTGTCCCGATCGGACACGATGCTTACCGGCACTCCATGCAATCTGACAATCTCCTGCATGTATCGCTCTGCCAAAGTCTCCGTCGATTGACCAACCCGAAAAGGAATAAAGTGAGCCGCCTTGGTCAACCGATCGACAATCACCCATACTGCATTGTTGCCCTTTGGACTCCGCGGCAAAGCCGTCACGAAATCCATGGTTATATGTTCCCACTTCCACTGAGGAATCGGAAGTGGTTGCAATAAACCAGCAACCCTTTGGTGTTCAGCCTTGACCTGCTGACACACCAAGCACTTAGCCACGAAGCGAGCAATCTCCCGTTTCATACCTTCCCACCAGAAGTGCTGTCGAATGTCTCGGTACATCTTTGTCCCTCCTGGATGTACAGAGTAAGCTGAACTGTGTGCCTCCTTCATAAGCTCTTCACGCACATCCCCTTTTGGCACACACACACGGCTACCATATCTCAACGAACCGTCTTCATGGATCAGTAAATCGGTTCGTAGTCCGGCTTCAACCTGCTCTCGAAACTTTTGCAGCCTAAGATCCTGCGATTGCGCCACTTTAATCTTCTCAACTAAGGACGATTGTACTTGCAATTGCATCAACTGCCCCGTAGCATGTGGTAGCACAACCTCCAAGTCAAATCTCCGAAAATCCGCAATGATCTCCCTCTGTGCAGTCAATATCTGAATTGCTGGTAGCCGACTTAGCGCATCTGGCACGACGTTAACTTTTCCCGGATGGTACTTAAGATCAAGGTCGTAGTCGGCCATCAGCTCCAACCATCTGCGTTGCCTCATGTTCAACTCCTTCTGAGTGAATACGTACTTCAAACTCTTGTGATCTGTAAAGACTTCGACTCTCTCGCCCAAAAGGTAGTGTCTCCAAATCTTCAGGGCGAAGATCACGGCTGCAAACTCTAAGTCATGAGTCGGATAGTTCTTCTCATGAGTCTTCAGTTGTCTTGATGTGTAAGCGACGACTTTCCCATTCTGCATCAAAACACATCCCAATCCTTTTCCGGATGCATCGCTGTGAATCACCAGTCCTCCTGAATTATCTGGTACAGTCAGGATCGGGGCGGTTATCAACTTCTGCTTCAACGTCTCGAAGGCCAATGCACATCCATCCGTCCAAACAAACGGTACCTCCTTGCGCATGAGCTTGGTTAACAGCTCAGCTACACGAGCGGAGTTCTCCACAAATCTCCTGTAGTATCCGGCGAGTCCAAGAAAACTTCTTATCTCCGCAACATTCTTTGGAATTGGCCAATCTCGAACTGCTGCAATCTTCTCGGGATCAACGGCGATTCCATCGCCCGACACGACATGCCCCAGAAACTTCACTTCTTCCAGCCAGAACTCGCACTTACTCATCTTCGCGAATAATTTCTCCCGTCTCAGCGTCTGCAGTGCGATCCTTAAGTGCTCAGCATGCTCCTCCGGACTCTTCGATTACACCAGGATATCGTCAATGAATACCACAATAAACTGGTCCAAGAATGGTGAAAAGATCCTGTTCATCAAATCCATGAATATTGCCGGCGCATTAGTCACTCCGAAGGGCATCACCAAATTCTCGAAATGTCCATATCGAGTTCGAAACGCCGTCTTGCAAATGTCTTCTGCTTTCACTCGGACCTGATGATATCCTGATCGCAAATCCAGTTTTGAGAATACCCTCGCGCCACTAAGCTGCTCAAAAAGTTCTCCAATGCGAGGGATCGGGTACTTGTTCTTAATAGTCACCCGGTTCACTTCTCGGTAATCAATGCACATCCTTCTCGTGCCGTCCTTCTTCTTTACTAAAAGAACTGGAGCTCCCCAAGGTGAGTTGCTGCTTCGAATCCATCCCTTCTCGAGTAATTCACCAACTTGTTTCTTAACTTCTTCCAATTCCACCGGTGCCATCGGATAATAAGATTTTGATACTGGCGCTGCACCAGGAATAAGGTCAATTGCAAACTCCACATCTCGCTTCGGCGGTAAGCCCGATATATCTGCAAATACATCCATAAAGTCGCGAACAACTGCCGGCTCTTCGTTACTATCAACTCCCATTGTCGCAAGAACACTGTTTGTCGGCCTAGCCCTAAACTCGACTGGCCCGACAGAACTGCTTCCTCCAGTGAAGGTAAACTCAGGGTGTCCGGAAATCTGGAAAATTACCTTCCTTGCCCTACAGTCAATGTGTGCGTGAAAAGTGCCAAGAAAATCCATTCCCAAGACTACTTCATAACTGCCCGTATCTATCACCAAGAAATCTGCAAAGAGCTTCCGTCCGCAAACAACAACTGTACAATCTCTACACTCCTTACTAGCTATGATTGTCCCATTCCCAGTGTGTATGTCCCAGAAACTAGACAGGGTCGTGCAGGTAATCGAGTGTGTAGTTATAAATTTGGATGACATAAAACAGTGGGATGCTCCGGAATCAAATAATGCCAATGCGGGAAAACCATGAACGAGCAAAGTACCTGAAACCACTTCTCCTGATGCCTTGGCTTCCTCAGCTGTCAACGTGAAAGCTCGAGCCTGCTTTGGTCCTTGAGTCAGCTGTTTCTGCCCTTGGAACGGTCTCTGCGGAGGCTTCTGTATATCATCTCTCGTGCGAAGCTTCGACGGACAAGCACCAACTGCGTGATCTGCCGCCCCACATCTAAAACAGAGTCCCAGCCTCTTACGACACTCCTTTCGCACATGTCCGGGTACATGGCAGTAGTTACAAATCACGCTCCCTTTCCGATCACCCACACTTGTTTTCTTCATTGGTGCTACGCTGCGCCTGTTCACCGGAATACTTCTACGTACAGACGTTTGTTTCAGTGCAGATGCTGGTTCCAGCTCGGTCTGTTCCTTTAGATTCTCCAGCAATCCCCTTATCACTCTACTCCTGGCGGCTATGACCGCACGTCTTTGGTCCATCTTCAAATTCTTACCGGCCATATTCCTGAAAATCAAAGTACCCAACATTAGCATGATGATAGATTCTGAGTATAGATCAAGGCTAGAACTCCAAGATACTTAAATAGAGTACAGCATTGTAGCTATGCCGCGGTATCATAGCCGCAATTACTTAACTCCACCCAAGTCGCCTAAGTCCTAGAGATAACAAGAAGTTAGGTTTATGAGTTGACAAATGCAAAGTAAGTTTGCATGTCGACATGATCCGGAAGAATGATTCAAGGATGGTAAAACGGTCAAGGTGGCAGGACATGTTTCCTAAACACGGGTATTCTGATTCGTGTATTAGGTACAATACATAACTACAAAAGAATCAACCCGACTATCCTATGGCTCTGATACCAAAAGAACCATGTCACGCCCCGCTTCCCAGAGTACGCAAGATTGGGCACGTGACATAGCCAACCATGCTACCTGTGGGTAGAAAATATCCATCCACAGTCACATTACGGTTATAGAGATATCAAGAACAAAATAATAAACTAATCTAATACATGTCCAAATCCATAATGACAAGAATCAATAAACAATAAGTGCGGAAGCAAATGATCCAATACACTAAATAAACAGTATGTCCCATAATGCGGGCTCACATCTGGAAATGAAATGAAATAAATAAACTAAACCCTAAGGAACTCACAGTTCAGCCTGCTGGCTGAAGTGCTCCTGCTCGGTCGTCGACAGTGGTACGGAATCTGGGCCATGCAAAACCCAGACGTCAGCGCGTCATGTCAACCAATTAATATAATGTAAACATGGTAATAAGCAATGCAGGTATGAACATGAAATAAGCAATATTATGAAACAACAGTGCAGGGTAATGTGCCATGGGTAACTAAACTGTTCTATCAGGTTTCTACTCTAAAGTCTTTGAAATCAATTGATGAATCGTCGATGTAACTCAATAGTATCCCGTGCGTGCCCGGGACCACGGTCAAGGTTCTCGAGGCTGAATCCGAGACGTGCCGCTAGGCAGTAAAGATAGGTAGTAGGATGGACGAGTGATGTCAGCATCATCACTCCCGGACTGGCCAAGCCCGTAAGACTGATCAGAACAAGTATCGAACTGTTGAGTTACAAGTCGGTTTCACCTTTGATTTCCCCATACCCCCAAGTTATGTATGTCAGGTCAGGTATTCAGTAGTCCAAGATTAATATCAATCCAGAATCAGGTAAAAACAGGTATGTCTGGATAGACAGCAGGAATGGTCCATGAGGACCCCAAGTCAGGTTGTAGTCCAATAGGTTGAGTCAGTATGTATAGGGTGTCATGTCCGGTGTATCAGTACATGTGTCAGGTGTATCAAGATCGGTCAATATGTAATGCAATCAAATGTATGCTGATAACAGGTATAGTAACGAATAAGGAACAACAGCAGGAACAGTAAATAACAATATTATTCCATGTAAACACAGTGATGCTTTGTATTCTCTTATTAACAGGTTCAAGCACCCTTGGGGTGCAATAATTCCAGTGTAGCGCAATATTAATAACAGCAGACAATAAAGATATAAGTGTGCGACTATTATCCTCTAAGTAGTAAAATGATTAGCAGGTAGTTGTTATTAAGGTTACGGTGGCAAAATACGATTTAGGTGGCAGTATTATAATGTACATCATATTTCGTCCAATGAGACAAGTAGCAATACTTAGTTAATATAGCAAGTTTGTGAGTCAAACATTTAATTAGTTTAACGTAGCATGTAGCAAGAAATCTTGCCTCGACGATTTCGCAAACCGGAAAGCACGGATGCAATGTCGGCAGAAAACACGAGACGGGTGCACGGGCCACGGATCGAGTCCTAACAGCGAACAGCGGGACCACACGGACCAGGGTACTTCGCTGGAGCGTCGGGTCCAAACGACGGCACGGTCGGATTCCGGCAAAAGTCATCGGCAACGAAGTTAGCAACATGATATACGTAACAAAGATCAGCGGGGGAAACTTAGCACAAAGGAAGGATAAGGGACGCTTACAGGGAGACACCAGGGGGCAACCACGGCGGGCTCGACGGCGCTGGGACGCCGGCGAGGCAGCGACGGCGGCTGCGACGGCTGGAAAGTTTCTGGGTTCGCTGGAAAGGGTGGTGCCGTGCGATGAGGGGAGGTAAAGGTCTGGTCTGGGTTGCAGGAGGGAGAGGAGGTGGTCGGCGGTGCGCTGGCGACGACGACGATGATCGACGGCAAGTTTCCCGGCGACCCGGGGGTTGGTACTAGGGTCGAGCTCGGGTTCTGGTGGTGGTCCGGCGAGGGGAGGAGGAAGACGACGACGAGGTCGGGGCGAGGGTGAAGGGAGGAGGATTCTGGTGTCGTCGGCGATGGGAGGCGGCGGCGACGGCGAGACCTGCGGCTGGTGGTGGCGTCGGGGTTGGGTGCAGGCGCGGAAGAGAACGGAGGAAGGAGGTAGGGGGTGCGGTAAGGCCGTGGAGGCGAGGACGGCGACGGCGAGGTCGCGGGGAGGTCGACGGCGATGTCCGGAGGTGGCTAGGGTTAGGGTTCGGGGTTCTCGTGAGATGGGGAGGAGACGAGGGCTGCGTAAAATATATAGGGAGAGAGAGAGAAAATATTAGATAGAGAGATTGTTGGAGAGAGATAGAGAGAGGCAGAGAGAGAGAGAGGGAAAGGGGGGCCCACGAGGGTAAAGCCCCTCGTAATGATTGGCTGGGATTTTAACAGAAGAAATTTTAAGAGATTTAGGAATATATGTTAACAGTAAAATATATGAAATTTTATAAGGTTTGAATATTTTATTAATTTTGGGATTTTGGCGCTAAAATGAAACATTTCCAAATCGCGCCCGGGTTGCGCCCAAATGTTTCAAATTCAAATTATAGGATTTTAAGCGGGTTCCAAATTTTGAAAAGTGGTGTTTAATGATTAAAATGCATGCCCCCAAGTCGGACACTTGCACGCGCGCGCAGTCGTCCAAACTTGCCCGTTTAGCCGAACGGGACGAAATCTCGACACGCGGACGCTACCACGCGACTAGTGGCGACGAGTAGGCCAACATGGATATTTTCAATTTTATTTTAGGTGTTAAAATTTGTTATGTGCCAAAATGACTTAACCGGTTAAAAATTTAGCAATAAGCACCAAACCATCAGGATAAACGAAATGAGCAATGTATAACCCTCAACTAGAAATAGAAATAGTATTATTGGGCTCGGGTGTTACAGTTCTTGCAGTGGTCGGGGTTAGGTTGCCCGGAAGAGAGGAGAGATGTGGGTCGAGTAGAGGAGGTGGTGACGAGGCGGACGAGGTGATCTGCGGTGAGGGCAGGGACGACGAGGGTTGAGCGAGGTATGGGTCGCTTGGTGGGTTCTTGGGTTCATCGCGGCGGGTGGTCGTAGTGTTGGGAGGAGGAGGAGAGGGAGATGAGCGGGGAAAGGAGGAGGTAAGGGTGGTCATCGGCGGTGGCGGCGATAGCGACGAGGCGGACGTGAGGCAGCGGCGTGGGTTCGAGACGAGGAGGCGGGAAAAACGAAAATGAGAAGGAGAAGGAAAGAGGACGTAGGTGAAGAATAATATTTAATAAAAAATATATATATGTTTATATAGGGCAGAGAGAGAGAGTCACGAGAGAGCTGTAGGATTCTAAAAATATATTTTTGTTAATAAAATATTTATAAACGTTAATATATAAACAATATTTATATAATGAATATAATATTGAATTTATTTGAGATTTTGGGTAATACAAAAATAGTCTAAAACATGTCTGGGGCGGGTCTAAAATTATGGTTTAAAAATACAGATAATATACGTGTCAACTAAACCAAAATAGGATATCTGGGTAACGAAAATGCATATCCCCAAGAACGGATACACGTAGCGTGCACGTAGCTATCCAAACGAGTCCGTTTCATTAAACGGAACGAGAACAAGTGTAACAACCCTAAATTTCCTGTACAACTTTCTGTAGAATTTTTTCAAAATTTAAAAAAAGGGGTACTTTTGTCTGAGCACAAGTTAAATATTTATTTTACTTATTAATTACAAGAAGGAGCTTGTAGCTTACTGATAAGACCTTGCACTGCTGAACCAAGCCATCAGAGTTCAAATCCTATACCCCACATTATTTTTAATATTGTTTTATTTTGGATTTTTAGAATACCAAGAGTGTACACGTGCATATCTCACAAAAACCCCACTACCCTAGAAAACTTAACTGTGCCAGAAGGATCACCAACCGACGGGGCACCCTCCGACCACCGGACTCGGCCCGGATCGGCCGACTCGGGCCGCCGCCGCTGGCCAGAGTAGCCGATTCTAGCGAGTCACCAATAGGAGAAGTGTGCCTCTTGGACTCCCCTGCACACCTGTATGGTTTAAATACATAGACCGGTAACAGAGCCCCTTTAAATCACATTAAACCCAATTTTTATTACGTTTTATTATATTTATCATATTTTTTCAATTAAACCTTTCATCTACACTAACCCTAGCCTAACCGTATAAATACAACCCCTACACACTACCCCCTCACTCCAAAATTCTGAGCAAACTCTCAAGAAAATTCCTAGAACCTTAGTGTGCTTTGAAGTGAGCAAAGAAGCGAAGCTCCGGCGAATCTTCCGACGATAACCCTAGGAGATCCCGGCGACGAAACAACGCACCAGCGAACTCTACCATTCCCTCTCCCTCTCCCTCTCCCTCTCCTCTTTAAGCTAAACCCGTAAGTCCCATCTCCTTCTCTCCTTTGCTACTCTAAAAACATCTTTTAATAAAACTCGACGGAATCGGAGTCAAACTGATTTCCGATTCGGTTTCTTTCTAAAAATCCCACTTTTCTTAAACACAGCCCTATTAAACCATTACATGTTGACTATTAATCATTAACAAACATGTTGAACAAGTTTCATGACAATCTATATCGTTTTGTAACTTTTATCGCTCTTTTTCAGTAAAATACCATGTAGTTTCATTTTGATATTAAATCATCACAATCTTGCGATACTTTTAAGTTAGATCACGAGGTAATGACCTACCTCCTCACAACACTCATATGCAACATAACACAAAAGCTTTCGGGAATATAGAATACGGGAAAACGAAACATTTCAAATAAATACCATTACTATTAAAATCGTTTTCTAAAAGATTAGTATTTTACACAAATCTTTGCAAAGCGCCGCTACAACCCATTTTGGGGAACCAGACCGGGATGGTGCGGATTATCGCACATCCCTGCGTTTAGTAGTGCGAGATGCAGACCTCCGCAAGGAGCATTCGGTCTCGAGAGATTTAAAATACGACATCTTAAGAAAATGAGATTTTTAGAAATATAAAATATATATTAAAACTATTTTTATATAATTATGTATATATGTATCATTAAAATATCTATTTTGAAATAATATAAATATTCCAACTCTTTTCAAAAATCACAAGAATCACTTTATATTAAAATACCATGAATTCCATACAAATGCAATATTACAATTTAATACCATATATTATGAAAATTAGGTTATTCTCATTAGGAATGTCACAAATATAAAATCTATAATTATTACAACTCTAAAGACGATAATTAAACACTTGGGGTGTATTTTGAAAATTATACAAAAGTATTTTTACATAAAACCCCTCAAGTTCTATAAATTACCCTGAGCATCCTAGTAAACATAGGTTTAAGCGGGACCAATCTCTTGAGCCTCAGGGAACCAGAGAAGTGGGTGCTTGCCTATCTATGGTAGACAACTTAACAACGGTGTTATCAATACGGTAATCGTCTTTGAAAAAGACACAAATCCTGCCGCCCACGTACAGCGGTTACCGATAACATCAAAACCATCAGGACTTCAATTTACTTTTCAAATTGTCTGACTCAGACTGAGTCTTATTAATAAACTGACTTGAATATGATTCAAGTACAATTTACAATCTACAATCTGCAATCTACAATATTACAATTGAACATGAATCCATTCAATCTATATTGACCGAACCGAACCATGGATATACTTCCATTTACATGATTCTCCAGTTACATCCATGATTCTACAGTTACATCCATTTACTGATATCATGGTTTCGGTAAGTCATCCAATTATACAATCTATACAGTTTACAATACAAGACAATACAATACAACTATACGAACAAGACATCTCGGGGTTTAAGGGGTAGATTGGTATGGAAGGTGTTAGAAGTGGCACGAGACAGTAAGATTATGACACCTAACCTATATTCCGTTGCTGTTGTACCGTGGCCCAACGATTCCTTGTACATTCTGTTTGCCTTAGTCTCTAGCATATAGAGACTCCTCTCGTATACACTGACATCCATCTGTACCAAGCTACAAACAACAGCGTTAACACCATATTATAATAATATAATACAACTTTAAAAGCTACCTTCTTATTCTGACTATTCTATTTTCTCACTTATCTTTGGGACTTACCGAGCGATCTGTTCGCTGACGACATTCTCTTCTTTCTTCTTTGAATGTCGTCAGGTGATCTGGATACGTCAGAGATCGAGCCCAGCGCTGAAGACTTAGATCATTTCGTTGAAGACCCAGAGCTTTAGTTCATTGTATACTTTTGTTTCAGTATCTTTCCTTTTCTGTTATGCCATTGTTTAGGCATTGCTTTATTTTAGTTGTATCTACATTTCCATGCATTGTACAGAAAGAATGTGAATAAATAAAGTTGCTGTTTTATTATATTTTATCTCTTGTGCATTTACTTTTATATTGCTTAGATACGCTTAGCGTATTTACTTCACAGTAAATACGTAGCGGCCTCGTCGCGTCCTCTGCCCATATACTGGGAAGCGGGGCGTGACAACAAGATATACGGATGCCACCACAGGGTTCAGGGTATGATACATGTCATGCTAGATATTTTTAAAATATACTATTTAATTATATTTGTATTATTAAAACATATGCAGATGCCAGATATAATGCAGATATGCAGGATATAAAACATGACAGTGCATGGATCCTCATAACTAGCCGGGATAAATCGTAAACAGGAATCAAGATGGGTTTCCCAGCATGCGGGTCGGGTCGGATGCAAACACGGATACCAATTACATTATTCGCACTCAAAACACAATAAATCAAGAAAAAGCCATAAATAAAGAAATACCCAAAAATAGGACTGGTATAAATGAACTAGGGTGTTACATTATTCCCAACTACAAAAAGAATTTCGTCCTCGAAATTTCCGGAACAAGAAAAGATAAACAAACATGAATCTTCGAGAAGAGGTGTGGAAACTTCTGTCGAATCTCATCTTCCCGTTCCCAAGTCGATTCTCCGTGTGAGTGATTCCCCCATGAAACAAGTACTTCAGGGATAACCTTGTTCTTGAGGACCTTTTCGCTTCGATCAACAATCGATATCAGTCGTTCCTCATAGGTCAAATCCTCCCTTACAGTCAGCTCCGAATGATCTAGCAAGTGCGTCTTATCTCCGAATGATCTAGCATGGAGTTGAGATACATGAAACACATCATGAACACTCTCCAAAGATGGTGGTAAAGGCAATCGATAAGCCACTTCTCCAACACGCTCAATAATATCGAAAGGCCCCACGAATCGAGGACTAAGCTTGCCTCGACTCCCAAAAAGAATCACTCTTCTAGTCTGTGATATCTTCAAGAATACAAGATCATCAACAGCGAACTTTAGAGATCTTCTCGATATATCTGCCCAACTCTTCTGTCGATCTTGTGCTGCCTTCATGTGATTCCGGATGGTATTAACTTTCTCCACGGTTTGGACGACTAGATCCAGTCCCAATACTCTTCGTTCTCCAATATCGTCCCAACAAACGGGTGAGCGACACTTGCGACCATATAAATCTTCGGATAGAGCCATCTGAATAATCGCCTGAAAGTTGTTATTATACGAAAACTCCACCAAGTGTAGATGATCCTCCCACGAACCCTTGAAGTCCAACATGCAAGCTCTCAACAGATCTTCCAGAGTTTGGATCGTTCTCTCTGACTGTTCATCTGTTTGAGGATGATAAGTGGTGCTAAACTTCAATCGCATCCCCAGACTTTCCTGTAAACTCTTCCAGAAGTACGATAAGAATCGGGTATCACGATCGGAAATGATGCTTATAGGTACTCCATGCAATCTCACAATCTCCTGCATGTACCGTTCTGCTAACGCTTCCGTCAACTGGCCAACTCTAAACGGTATAAAATGAGCTGCTTTGGTCAATCGATCAATAATCACCCAAACTGCATTATTACCCTTTGGACTCCGCGGTAAAGCTGTTACGAAATCCATGGTTATATGTTCCCACTTCCATTGAGAAATCGGAAGTGGTTGCAATAAATCAGCTACCCTTTGATGTTCAGCCTTAACTTGCTGACACACCAAACACTTCGCTACAAAGCGGGCAATCTCCCTTTTCATGCCTTCCCACCTGAAATTGTTGTTGTAGATCACGGTACATCTAAATTCCTCCTGGGTGTATGGAATATACGAAACTGTGCGTCTCCTTCATAACTTCTTCGCGAATGTCTCATTTCGGCACACACAAACGGCTACCATAACGCAACGAACTATCTTCATGAATTAACAAGTCTGTTCGAAATCCCGCTTCAACTTGTTCTCGAAACTTTTGCAATCTTGGGTCTTGTGACCGCGCTACTTTAATATTATCGATCAATGATGACTGTACTTGCAGCTGCATCAACTGTCCTGAAGAATACGGTAACACGATCTCCAACTCGAATCTCTGAAAATCATTGATAAGCTCCTTCTGTGTAGTCAACATCTGAATTGTTGGCAACCGACTAAGCGCATTCGGCACTACATTAACCTTTCCCGGATGGTACTTGAGATCGAGATCATAGTCAGCCATCAGCTCCAACCATCTACGCTGTCTCATGTTGAGCTCTTTCTGCGTGAACACGTATTTTAGGCTTTTGTGATCGGTGAATACTTCGACCCTTTCGCCCAATAAGTAGTGTCTCCAAATCTTCAAAGCGAAAATCATTACCGCAAGCTCCAAATCATGAGTTGGGTAATTCTTCTCAAGGGTCTTCAACAGTCTCGATGCGTAGGCTATATAACCTTCCCATGTTGCATAAGAACACATCCCAAACCTTTCCCAGATGCTTCGCTGTAGATAACCAATCCTCCGGAACCGTCTGGCACGATCAAAATAGGAGAGGTTGACAATCTTTGCTTTAACGCCTCAAAAGCTGACGCACAACTATTCGTCCAAACGAACAGTACCTCCTTCCGCGTAAGCTTGGTCAAAGGCTCAGCCAAACGAGCAAAATTCTCCACGAACCTTCTATAATATCCAGCAAGCCCAAGAAAACTTTGGATCTTCGCTACGCTCTTTAGAATCAGCCAATCATGAACTGCTGCAATCTTTTCAGGATCAACAGCGATTCCATCTCCGGATACGACATGACCCAAAAACTTCACTTCTTTAAGCCAAAACTCGCACTTGCTCATCTTTGCATATAATCTTTCTTTCCTTAACGTCTGCAGTGCGATCTTCAAGTGATCTGCATGCTCTTCTAGGCTTCTCGAGTAGACCAGAATATCATCGATAAACACCACAATAAACTGGTCCAAGAACGGTGAAAAGATTTGGTTCATCAAGTCCATCAATATCGCCGGTGTGTTTGTGACTCCGAATGGCAACACTAAATACTCGTAATGTCCATATCGAGTTCGGAACGCGTTCTTGCAAATATTCTCTAATTTAACTCGAACTTGATGATATCCGAATTGCAAATCCAGCTTCGAGAATACCCTCGCGCCACTGAGTTGCTCGAATAATTTGCCAATGCGAGGGACCGGGTATTTGTTCATAATAGTCACCCGGTTTAATTCTCGATAATTGATGCATATCCTCCGTTTGCCATCTTTCTTCTTGACTAGAAGAACTGGAGCTCCCTAGGGTGAATTGCTGCTGTGAATCCAACTCTTTTCTAGCAATTCGGTAACCTACTTCTTGACTTCTTCCAACTCCACTGGTGCCATTGGATACTACGCCTTTGAAATTGGCGCTGCATTAGGAACAAGATTAATCGTGAACTCTACATCTCGTTTTGGCGGTAAACCCGAGATGTCCTCAAACACGTCCATGAACTCTCGAACTACTGCTGGCGCTTCCTCCTTATCAACTTCCATCGACGAAAGAACGGCGTTTGTCTGCCTAGCCCTAAACTCGACTAGCCCGACAGAACTGCTACCTCCAGCAAAAACAAACTCCGGATGTCCGAGAATCTGGAAAATCACTTTTTTTTGCCCTGCAATCGATGTGAGCGTGGAAAGTGCCGAGAAATCCATTCCCAAGACGACGTCATAACTGCCAGTATCGATCACCAAGAAAGCCGCGAATAACTCTCATCCGTAGATAACAACAGAACAATCCTTACCCTCGCTACTAGATATGATCTTCCCATTCCCAGTGTGTATGTCCCAATAACAAGACAGGGTTGTGCAAGAAATCGAATGTGTAGAAATAAACTTAGACGACATAAAACAATGAGATGCACCAAAATCGAATAATACTAATGCGGGAAAAATCATGAACAAGTAGGATACCAAAAACGACTTCCTCTGATGCCAAGACAATGAAGAAGATAAGCACGGTAAACAGGATTCAAGTTTGCGATAAAATATGAACTGGTAAGCAATGAAACTGAGAGAAGCAAGGTAATATAACAACCATAAAACAAGGAGATGAATCAAGACTAGGATTCCAAGTTACTTAAATAGAGTACCGCATTGTAACCATGCTGCAGTTCATAGGTACAATCACATAACTCCGTTCAATTCGCCCAAATCCTAGTATCAGAATCAAAGGAATAGGAAGGGAGAAACAATAGGGAACCAAAAGATTTCAAGCCGAGATGCAAGGTCATTTGCATATCGTCAAGAAAAGGGTCAAGAGAAAGATAAGATTCAAGGATGATGACAACAATGTGGCAGGACATGTTCCTAATTACGGGTTTTCTAATTCATGTATTGGGTCAAATACCCAACTACAAAAGAATCAAACCCGATTAACCTAAATCATATGGCTCTGATATCAAACAAACTCTATCACACCCCACGTCCCAGAGTGCGCTAAGATCGGCACGTGACAGAGCCAACCATGCTATCTGTGGTTAGGAAACATCCCTCCACGGTCACATTACGGCTATCTATAAGATATCAAGAACAATAAAATAAAATGAACTATCTAGTACATGTCCATATGCCAGAATAAACGAGTCAAGAAATAATATGCGGAAGCAATAAATCCAGTAAATAATAATATCAGGGAAGTACGTTCTAAATACGGGCTCACAACAGGAAATGAAAGTATGGCAATAAACTAAACTAAACTAGATACTAACAGGATCCTCACTGCTCGTCCTGACGGCGGAAATACTCTTGATCAGCTTGCGAAAGAGACAGAGGATTTGGGCCATGCAAAATCCAGATGTCAGTGCGTCATAATATCAAACAATAAAATATAATCAGGAGGTAACAAGATATACATGCATGAGTATGAACAGTAATGAGTGTATAACAGTAACACGAATATGGAACAGTGAAGTATATATGCATGCGGTGAGTAATCTATGATACTGGGTTAATTACTTTCAAGTCTTTGAAATCAATTTAATGAATCGTCGATGTAACTCAATAGTATCCCGTGCATACCCGGGACCACGGTCCGGACTCTCGGGGCTGAATCCGAGACGTGCCGCTAAGCACAAAACAGGAAACATGTACAGACAAATGATATCAGCAGCAGCATCCCGGGACTGGCCTAGCCCCCAAAACTGATCAGTAAAAGCGTCGAACTGTTGAGTTACAAGTCAGGTTTCATTATTGATTTCCCCTTACCCCCAAGGTTATGTATTCAAGTCAGGTATTGATAAATCGGGAGCTAATGCCGACACGGGATCAAGCAGGTACAGGTTTTGTCTATAAAGACAACAGTAATGTCCATCGGGACAACAAGTCAGGGTTGTCGGCATTAGTAACAGGATCAGATATCAAGTCAAGCAATAGTGTATCAGGTCATGTCATATGGTACATATGTATCAAGTGGATGCCCAACTAAAATGTAACAAGTATCGAATCACGGTAAAAGCACGGATGCACAAATAGAAATCAGCGATAACATATAATGAGTTCATGAGTCGTATGATGCATGCTAGCAAGCATGGTATATGAATCTAGCAGTAACATGAAGCAATCAGGTTCTGGCATGCAACTAATTACGTAATATACAGTATGGATATGAACGGGTATCATAAAACAGTAAAACGGTAACATGGGATGCATAACTAAACAACATGTAATATTATTATTCACATGAATGTAAAATATATACCATAGCATGTAGCAAGATAAACTTGTATGCGACTAGATATGTAATAAACTGTACGGATGCGAATGGATATTGTAAAACTGTAACATAGAATGCACAATGCAATGAACATGTAATATTATTATTAATATGGATGCAAATATAATACATAGTATGTAGCAAGATAAACTTGCATACAACTAGATATGTAATAAATGATACGGACACGAACGGTTATCCGAAAACAGTAAAACGGTAACATGGATGTACAATGCAGTAAACATGTGATATTTTATTCATATGGATGCAAAATATATATCATAGCATGTAGCAAGATAAACTTGCCTGATCGGATCTCACGACGGGATGCGTACGCCGTGTACGGTGTCGGTAAATGTCGCGATGCACATACGTGCGTACAGAACTGAACCAGGCTAAGCAAGAACGTGACCACGCTGGCTGGGGATGTCTACTGGATCGCCCGGATCATCGGCGATGGCACGGCTCCGGCGATCACCGTAAAATGCGAATCCATGAAAGAGAAGAAGAAGAATAAAGTGAGTTGTGATCTGGTTTTGGTGTTCTGGAGTTGGCTCGAGGGTTCAGAGAAGTCGAGGACAGAGAGGGCGACGACGTTGACGGGTTTTTCGGCGAGGTTGCAGGCGAGGCAGTGGGGTTGCGGGTTCTTGAAGCCGGGATCGGGGTTCTTGGTGTTGGAATGTGCAGGGGAGAAGAAAGGTGATGGTGGTGATGGTGGTGATGAAGGGATGGCCGACGAGGTAGTCGGTGTTCAGGGCAATGGCGGTCGGCGATGGGAGAAGTTGGCGGCAGGGTTGCAGGCGCGGGTTCTTGCAGTGGTCAGGGTTAGGTTGCCCGGAAGAGAGGAGAGGTGTGGGTCGAGTAGAGGAGGTGGTGACAAGGCCAACGAGGTGATCTGCGGCGAGGCTACGGACGGCGAGGGCTGACCGAGGTACGGGTCGCTCAGTGGGTTCTTGGGTTCGTCGCCGCGGGTGGTCGTAATGTTGAGAGGAGGAGGAGAGGGAGATGAGTGGGGAGAGGAGGAGGTGAGGGAAGTCGTCGGCGGTGGCGGCGACGGCTATAATGCGGGCGCGAGGCAGTGGCGTGGGTTCGAGACGAGGAGGCGAGAAAAACGAAAATGAGAAGGAGAAGGAAAGAGGACGTAGGTGAAGAATAATATGTAATAAAAAATATATATGTTTATATAGGGTAGAAAGAGAGAGAGTCACAAGAGAGAGCTGTAGGATTCTAAAAATATATTTTTGTTAATAAAATATTTATAAACGTTAATATATAAACAGTATTTATATAATGAATATAATATTGAATTTTTTTGATATTTTGGGTAATACAAAAATAGTCCAAAACATGCCTGGGGTGGGTCTAAAATTATGGTTTAAAAATACGGATAATATACGTGTCAACTAATCCAAAATAGGATATCCGGGTAACAAAAATGCATACCCCTAAGAACGGATACACGTAGCGTGCACGTAGCTATCCAAACGAGTCTGTTTCATTGAACGGAACGAGAACAAGATGTACGGATGCCACCACAGGGTTCAGGGTATGATACATGCCATGCTAGATATTTTTAAAATATACTATTTAATTATATTTGTATTAGTAAAAGATATGCAGATGCCAGATATAATGCAGATATGCAGGATATAAAATACGACAGTGGACAGATCCCCATAACTAGCCGGGATAAATCATAAACAGGAATCAAGACGGGTTTCTCAGCATGCGGGTCGGGTCGGATGCAAACACGGATACCAATTACATTATTCGCACCCAAAACACAATAAATCAAGAAAGAGCCATAAATAAAGAAATACCCAAAAATAGGACTGGTATAAATGAACTAGGGTGTTACAGGGGGACCCGTCGCCGCCGGCCCAAATGGCCATCTCGCTGGCCAATCTTGAGGAGGGGACCGTCGGATGATTGCCACGTGTTCTACTCAGTTCATACAACATTTTGCACATGTTAGATTTCTCTAACTTTTCATTTTTACGTGTATTGCACGTGTAAACTTTTGGGCTTCCAAAAATTTTAAAAGAAAAATCAGTAAAATAATATGTGGCTGATGGGATTCGAACGCATGGGCTATGTCACAGCAGTACAAGACTTTACTAGTGAGCTATAAGCTATTTCTTACTGTTCTTAAACAAGAATAACTTTTAAATTGTGCTTTGGCTCGCAAACTCCTTTCTGTATTTTAAGAAGAAAATTTTATACAGAAAATTCAGGGTCGTTACATTCTACTCTCCTTATAAAAATTTTGTTCTCGAAATTTATAGAAAGTAGTTGTAACAGATTTAAGAAAAATTTGATTATAGCGGTGGTGAAAAGAACTACTGATATGGTACTGAAAGTGCAAGAAAATGAAAGAACGAAAAGATGTAAGGATGGTTTTCAATAAAGTTGCGAGCATGCAATCAAATAGAAGAAACGTAAATTAGAATTGGATTGTCAAGGATGGTAAAAAGATAAAAATTATAATTGAATAAAAATCAGGGAAGAATATGAGTTATCAAAGGAGATAAGATTCGATAATTATGGATATCTGATAGAACGTTGCTGAATCAAGAGGAAAGAGGCAGAACTCTAAGTCATTCAAGTAGAGTACCGCATTGTAATTATACTGCAGTTTATAGTTACAATCACATAACTCCATTTAAATCGCTCAAATCTTACCATCAGAGTCAAGATGATTAGGTTTAAGAAACAACCAAGAAAAATCAAAGGAAGATCAAGAGTTTGTAGTTTTGTGTTACGTCGAGATAAGATTATTAGGGAATACAAGAAAACATTCAAAAGAATGCAATCATGTTGCGGGCGTTACAGAAGTCTTGGGATGGGTGACTTCCTGGGAAGTGGCCCTTGGTCTGGTCCGGTTCGCTCTAAAGGGCAAAACCATGCGGTTTCAGGCAGAGTGGACAATACCATCTGTACTGGGGCATGCCGCGTTACAGTGTTTGACGGATGGATTCAAATCAGGCTCCAGCTTGTTTGAGACCATAGATAGTACGATGAAGACGGCAAATATGATTCTCCAGAGCGGAGAGACCTGGTGGAGGTTGCATATAACCCACCTGAGAGAGATCGCCGTTAAGAAAAGCATTCTTAACATCCATCTAATAAAGTGGCCAGTTTCTAGCAGCAGTGACCGCGATAAGAGTTCGAACAGAGGTCATTTTTTGCAACTGGAGCAATGGTTTCTTCATAATCGATTGGGAGAACCCACGAGCTACGAGCCGAGCTTTGTAACATTCGATAGTGCCATCAGACTTTGTCTTTATTGTGTAAATCCATTTGTAACCTACAGGTTTGACTTCGAATGGCAGCGGTATGAGATCTCAAGTGTTAGTGTGATGGAAGAACTCTAGTTCTTCTTGCATAGCCTATTGCCATTCTGGTATTTGTACATCCTCAGAGTAAGACTTTGGTTTCTGAAGAGAATGAATAGCAGTAAGAAAGGATACAAATTGAGGGGAATAAGAGTTAGTCATAGAAAAACCATAGCGAGCCGGAGGTTTCCGATATCGCGCAGGATTGCGATGAGGAGGAGAAGAATGCACTGCAAAAGACAGGTTAGCCGTAGAGGGAACATTGATCATTGGAGCATCTGTGGAAGGCATGATGGGGACAAAAGTAAGAATGGGTAGCAACTTAGAAGAACTAGAAGGAGAAGGCAAAGTAGACATATAGGAAGATGTGGGGATAGACGGTGAGATGGGTGAGTAAGGAGTTAAATCAAGAAAAGAGAGATCTGGTTGTGAGAAAGTAGTGAAGTAGGGTATATTCTCGAAAAAGGTAACATGTCGTACTATACGAAGGTGTTTTATGGTGGGATCATAGCAGCGGTAACTTTTATGAGCAAAGATATACCCTAGAAAGACACATTTGACTGACCGGAGAGAAAGTTTGTTTCTTTCATGTGGTTGGAGAAGAACAAAACAGACACAACCAAACGTGCATAGAAGCGAATAGTTGAAAGGAACGGCGTGGAGACGAGAATATGGAGAAAAATCTTTGAGAACAGAGGATGCAGTGATATTTATGAGTAGTGTGGCGGTCATAAGTGCTTCTGCCCAAAAAAAGGTAGGAACAGACGATGAAAGAAGCAGAGCACGAGTAGTTTTAAGGATGTGGTGGTATTTGCGTTCAGCAACACTATTCTGTTCATGTGTGTGAGGGCAAGATTGCCAAGGGATGGTGCCATGGGTCTTGAAAATATTTTGCATTGAGGATGAAACATATTCATGGGTATTATCTGATCTAAACGCTTTTATACGTTTGTGAAATTGAGTGTGAATCATATTAGTAAATTCCGTGTAAATGTAAATAAGATCGGACCTAGCACACATAAGATAAACCCATGTATAGCGTGAATAGTCATCAATAAAGTAGACATAGTATTTATAAGTAGACAAAGAAGAAGACGGTGCAGGTCCCCAAATATCGGAATAAATTAGTTCAAAAGGTTCAGATGACACATTATTACTTGATGAAAAAGATAAACCAACTTATTTAGCAAAGCGACAAGTACTACAGTTTGAACCAGAAACAAAACGAAAAGAGCCTAGTAAACCAGAGTCAGACAAAACTTTCAGTCGAGAACCAGAAAGATGACCTAACTGGTGATGCCAAATATCTGAGGTGGATAAACCAAAGCTGGCAGGAGGGATATGAAGATGCTCCAAATGATATAGCCTATTCACTATACGACTGATCCCAATCTTCTGTCCGGTGCGGGAATCCTACACATTACAAGAGGAAGATGAGAAAGCGACGGTATAACCAGCATCAGAAAGTTGACTTACAGACAACAAATTCATGGTTAATTTGGGAATAAGCAATATAGAGGATAAAGTCAAACAACCAGAGGTGTAAGAAACTGGAGTGATATCACTATAATGAGTTACCGCAAGAGATGTGCCATTTATAGTATGAATGAAAAGGGAAGATACATGCTTACAGTTAGTAAGGATAGTGGAATCGAAAGTCATATGATGAGAAACACCTGAGTTAAAAATCCAAGGAGTAGAAGTGGTAGAGGAAGCAGACAAGGCAGTAAAGTCAGAACTAGAGGAGGCACCATTGAGTCCAGGATTCCGAGTAACATAAGTGGCGATCTCTGCAAGCTGTGTCGAAATAAGGGAGCCCTGTGGTGGAGGTGCGGAAGGCATAGAAGACTGTGACGATGTTGAGAGTGGAGCAGGCGGCGGCGGCGGTTCAACTGAGGAACTGGTGATAGCAGCAACCGAAGGTACACGACGTTGGTAGGGTTGAAGCTTTGGTGGCCGAATCGAACAATTATGATTGAGGTGGCCTTCATTTTGCAATACCGACAGAAGAAGGGTTGCTCGATAGTGTTGTTAGGAGGGCCACAGAACGCTGGAGAGCAATGCTGTATAGCTAGAGTAGTGGTGGAGGAAGTAGTGCGTGAAGTCACAACCTGTGAGGATTTAAGCATCTAAGACGTATCTCTTCAGCCATGAATTCGGCAACAACATCCATAAGTTGTGGAAGAGGACTTCGATGCAGAATGTGACCATGCAAACCTTCGAACTCAGGACGGAGGCACATGACAAAATGATAGAGATGTTGCCTATTACGTTGTTTCTAAAGCCTGAGTGTTAAGTCAACTTGATCAGCATGGATGACTTCCTTCATGGTTTGCAACTCTTCCCAATAACCAGATAGAAGGATCTGAAACTCCTGAATAGAGCGATCGTCTTGATGAGCATCCTGAAGGGCCTGATGCAGCTGATATTCACGGGCAGCGTCGATTTGAACAAGCATGAAACTAAAGGCTAGCCACTGATCACGAGGAGTAGTTAACCGTCCAATGGAAATGCGAATGGGAATCGCAACTAAGCGCAAGATATAGGCTATAATTTGTTGGTCAGTATGAATCCATTGAATACTAGTCAGAGTAGACTCACCATCGGACACAGAGGACGAGGATGATCGTGTAGTCTGAACCATGGTAGTGGGGCACTTGGTGGAGCCATCAATATACCCTAAAGTGCGAACGCACGAAGATTGTACTACAAGGTGAGAGCCCATGCGGCATAATTCTTAGGATCAGTGAGTTGGACATCGAGCGAAGGAAAAGTGTAGAGGCTTTGCTTGTTCATGACTGCAGATGGAGATCAATTGCAGAAGTTGGAAACGGAGACGAACAACCATAGGTGGCTGCGGGTTGAGAGAAGCGTCAGTCGAAGAGGGAGGTGATTGGGGCCGAGCAAAGCAGCAGGGAGGAGGGCCAGAGGGCCGACAGGAGACGAGGTATAGGATCCGAGGGGGTGACCACGACGGGACGTGAGGGGGGTACGGGAGCCGAGTGGAGGAGGAGGCCGAGAGGAGAAAGCTGGGAGGAGGAGGCCGAGGTCGGGCCAGGTCCAGGGGAGAGGGGGTCATGCCGGAAAGGGTCACGCCTGGGAGGGGAGGGACGTGGGAGGACGAGGCAGCCGGGATCGGGAGGATGCCAGGATCAGGAGGACGGGACAACCAAGGTCGAAACTGGGTTGGGAGGGGGGCCGGAGAGGGTCGCGCGTAGGAGCCGGCCCTAGGAGGAGCAAGAGGGAGAAAGGGAAACATATTATTTTTGGGGGAAAAATATTATCGTTTTGATACCCATGTTAGAACATGTAATAGGCAGAAAAGTGTAGTTTTTCTTGATGAATAGATCAGAGTATACCAGGTCCTATTTATATAAGTTGGGAAACGCCTAAATAGACAAGTTCTAAGAAAGGAAGAAAAGCAGAAAATATACAATCAAATATAATCTACCAAATAAATCAATTTTATACTATATTTAACAAGCAGTATACCACAATGAAACTAGTTTGCGCTGTGGTGGTATAAAGATTGTCAGAATAAATCACACATTTTATCGAACTAGTAGCTATTGCTCGCCACATAACAAAGGCCGGAAGATTTTTGTTACAAAGTTGTGTCTCTCATACACTCTGGCTCAATAGAAAATATTGATGAAAAAACAATATAGTGTATGGCATAAGGTTCAAAACTAGCATAAAATCAAAATAGAAGCAAATTTAAAAATAAATGTGGACAGTAGATTTATTTTATAAGTGTTTTAATTTTAGATTTGTGATAGAAAATAAGAAAACTTCAACCATCGTATTTACCTACCAATTTGTCCATCCAAAAATGCATAGCCCCTTGGGCCTTATGGAATCGAACGAATTTAGCTTGGAGGCCTAATTAAAGAAAAGTGTAGACCCAAATGCCATTTAAAAGGGCAAATTGTCAAATAGCCCCCAACCTGCTCTGGACTTGTCCAAAAACCGCTGTAATTTTCAAAATTGTTAGGAAGGGCATGCTGTTCAAAATCCTTGAGCAAAAAAAAATCCTTGCCTTGCATTTTATTTAGGCCTTGAATTCCCTCAACTGCTTGTATATTACAGACAACTACTTAGATATTACAGACAACTGCTTGGATATTACAGTCAACTGGAACACTTAGATATTACAAGCAAATACTTAGATATTACAGCCAACTGTAGCTGCGTACAGGGGTTTTGATCAGGCCGAGAGGTTTTTTAACAATCAGCAAAAAGCCCAGGGGTTTTTACATACGGTTGAAGCGGGCTGGGGGCTTTTGACAATTTACCCTTGTTAAAAATATCAAATATCAAATGGTGCAAATTTCCATAATCAGTACTTTATGATGCAATTTTCATTTTCTTCTATATTCAACTTTAATTGGAAAAGTTACCAGATCGATAGCTTGGGATACCACAAGCAAATGATAAAAATGCACCGATTGGACTACGTTTCCAAACAAAAGAAACAATTATTAGGTAAAAAAGTTAATAATTTCCATATAGGAATTAGAGGAGTAGGTCGTACAAGCTACTTCCTAATGAATACACTCCAAATAGCGTAATTTACTCTTAATTTCTTTATTACGACTTTGACTAAGAGCAACAACTAATTTTGTATATTTTGTCAATTTAATCATTATCTGTACCTAATAACTAATTGATTTTTGTTAATTGAAGTTCTTTCCATGTGCAATGCACATGAGAAAAAGTAGTATTTTTTGGTATCCACTCGTAAACCCTAACATATGCATAAAACACACACAATGCACACATCACACACATCCACACTCAGGAGAAAAGTGTTAAACTGTGGTCACTTCCTTCCACTAGAGATTGAACTCTGCACTCTTGCAAGAGAAGGAAGTGTCATCCTACTCATTGGTATTTTTATATAATATTGTGTGTGGCTTGTTGGATAAAATAAAGAAATAATTGCTAAATAAAGTTAGAAAATCAAGACTGGCTGTAGAGTGTTTTTCGTCATCCTATCGAGATAGGAATGCATGTCGCTTGTTAGGCATATACAGATTCTCCCTGTTTAGCGTAAACTGGAATTTATTGATTGCGGGGATCCAAATGTTCGGCAGCCGCGGACAAAACTGTTAAGTAACACTCGCCTTTGGAGCGAAGGAACTTCTGATTAACGGATCAAACAGATCATGCGGAACTCAATGTGCAGTATGTGCGTGTTGTGTTTGGGAACAACTTTGAGGATGCTTTAGGTATATCGGAGGCCTCACCGAGTTTTTTATGGTTGGTCCCGCTATCCGGATAGCGGGTTGGAGATCAAGAGGGCTGTCCGGATAGCGGGTTGGAGATCAAGAGGACTAGCAGCTCCTTTGCAGGATGCAGTACAGCGTTTCGTTAGAAATTTTTTCTAACGAAAGAGTGTTTTAGTGTGTTATGAGCTCCGGAAAAAAAGAATGAAAGGAGGGCAGAAGTGGAACAAGCGTCCAAAAGGAATTGGCGCATATGGAAAAAGGGTTGGCGCTTGTGCATGCCAGCGTCACGAGTGGGCTGGCGCTTGAAAAAAGGAAAGTTTAAGCTTCGGAATAAGGAACTTAAGTTCCAGGCAGCAAGATGCTGGCGCACCAGGAATTTTAAGTTTCGGATATAAGGAACTTAAATTCCCGATAACTGGGCGCTGGCATACCAAGTAGCTTAAATTTTGAATACAGGGAACTTCGGTTCCAAGGATTTGGCGTTGGTGCTTTGGCGCCTAAGCCAAAGATTCCGGAACTTAAATTTCAGGAGGTTTTGACGCCTGAGCCAAAATTCCGGAACTTAAAGTCCTGGGGGTTTCCCCAAGGGGAAACATCCAAATGAAGCTTCCCTCGATGGGGTCACCCCCACCCTTCTCCAAATCTGATCCAAAAAGCTCTTTTGATTTTCGAATCCCCGGATTTTCAATCTTGGATGATGGAAAGGGTTTTTTCCCCCTTCTTCAAGCCTTAGATCTTATCAAAACGGGATTCTTGAAGATGAGTTCTCTTTCTTCCTTTTCTCTCAAATTAGATCTTGAGGAAGAAGGAGAAGATAGACAAAAATCCTTCATTTTGTGGATTTGATGAGATGGCTGTGTTTTCGTGCTAGAAATCTAATTTGTTTTAAAAAAATAAAAGCTTGAGCTTTTGGTTTAATTTAAAAAGAGAAAAAAATAAAGAACTTGAGGGGAGGGGGAGAGGATGAAGGCACATACCTAATTTTTGTGGCGAATGAAAGTTGTTATTGATTTTCTCACCATATTTGCTTTTTATAGACTACAGCTTTTACATATATTCTCTTGGGCTTTTCCAAATATTTGATTTTCTCATCATGTTTGCTCTTTGTAGGCTACACGTTTTACATATAGGCCCTTGAGCTTTTCCAAATGATAATTGTGCCTCTCCATATCTCATGTGCTTATTTCTTTTTGCATATAAGCCATGAGGTTTACAAAATTTTGGTTTTTTGCCTATTTTCCATATATTTATTTCTAAATTACATTAAATTTATTTATTGTCTCATTCTTTCGGCATGGGACCGCGACTCCTTCCATGCTCAGTCTGGACTTGGGCTTAGATCCGTTTGCTCATGCTCGGGTCCACTTGGTTTGGGGTTGATTTTAACTTGGTCAACATGATGTAATTTTTGACCCCAACGCCGAAGTTGGGAGGTACGCAGATAGCTGTGTTTCCCTAACAATGTATTGCCACTGCTCGTACAAATTGTATCGATAAAAACGTTTCCAAGGTACAACACTTCTCGGCCCGTCCGAATCCCCCAATGAGTACGATTCACAAGGGATGTTTTGGTTTTGATCTTGTAATCCTATAGGGTCCAAAAAAGCGAGAACAAAGCAAAACGAATCACCGAATTCGACATTGGAATGAAAAAGATATCAAATATCTAAAAGTTTAAAGAGTCCAAAAATTTAAATGTAACAATTGATATAATGTGGATTTTTCGGAAACGAGAGGATTCATTATTAGCTTTCTTCTTATTTCTTGAATTCTTTCTTCCCTCTAAGAAAAAAGCCATCAAATGATGAATTCATGATCTACAATCTTGGAGGTTGCATAATAGAAGTGGAGATGGGATGATACAATTAATAGAGGGATTCATAAACTGATGAATTTAGGTTTGTATAGTCATTCATTCTAAGCACTTAAGGAATTCATTTTTATAAGAGGGACAATGTCTCATGCCTCACAATATATAAAAACTCAAAAGTGTGAATTTTGTGTATAAGTTCTTTCATGATTTATGTAAACCCTTCCTTTGAAATGTTAATAATATCTGTGTGCAGTATATACCTTCTTGCAATTGGAAAAATGTCATGTTACTTTTTTTCAGCGAAACCTGTATTTTAACCTGGATTTTAACGGCATCTAAAATCAACAGAGAAATCTTTTCTTCCTATGAGAAAATGTGGAGTTATCCATAGAACGAGCAAGGGGGGTTGTGCAATCGCAGATACAAGGTCCAAAGTAAAGAAAAATTATATTAATTTAAAAAATTATTGTTATATAATTTGTAAGTTGTGATATCTCATATTTATGGATTTCATACGTATAATATGTGAAGAATTAACTTATAAATACTTCGAGATTTTTCTTCGGTTTTACAATATTTTTCATTTATAACATGCACGACAACAACAGCAGCTGAGCCTTTTATCCCAAGCATATGGGGTAGGCTACATGAACCAACATGAGAATCACGCCGGTTCCAGCACATGAATCCTCTGCTTCCACTCACTCTTATCGAACAATATACTTTCATTGAGTCCTTTGGCAACCATATCATTTCGTATCATCTCCATCCATGTTTTCTTCGGTCTCCCTTTTGCCCTTTTGTCATTGCCCATATCGAGAGTATCTATTCGTCGGACCGGTACTTCCAAAGGTCTGCGTCGCACATGACCAAACCATCTTAGCCGGTTTTCCCGCATCCTCTCCTCCACAGGTGCGACATCAACTTTTGTACGAATATCCTCATTTCGCACCTTATCTTTTCTAGTGTTACCGCACATCCAACGAAGCATGCGCATCTCCGCTACGTGCATCTTCTGTGTATGATGCTTCTTAGGAGCCCAGTATTCTGTACCATATAATAAGGCAGGCCGAATAGCGCTCTGATAAAACTTCCCTTTCAATTTTAACGGAAAGTTACGATCACACAAAATCCCTGTTGCACTCCTCCATTTCAACCAACTAGCTTGGATCCTTTGATTAACATCACTATCGATCTCCCTATTCTTTTGGATGATGGAACCTAGATATCTAAACTGGTCGCTCGGTGATATCTCTTACCCTTCCAATGTTATACCAATATGGTTTTGACTTCTCTGGTTACTAAATTTGCAATGTATATATGCTGTCTTGGACGTGCTCAATCTGAATCCCCGAGATTCCAATGTTTGCCTCCATAATTCCAATTTGGCATTAACCCCTGCTTTCGTCTCATTTACTAGAACAATATCATCAGCGAATAGCATACACCAAGGTACCTCATCTTAGATAGTTCTACTAAGCTCATCCATCACGATGGTAAACAGGAATGGACTTAATGCAGATCCTTGATGTAAACCAATTGTAATCGGAAAATCATCCGTTAAGCCGCCGCAAGTTCTGACATTTACCACTACTCTATCGTACATATTCTTGATTATGTCAATATACTTGACGGGGACCCCTTCTTCATCATTGTCCCCCATAATACCTCTCTAGGTACCTTGTCGTACGCTTTTTCTAAATCAATAAATATCATATGCAAATCTCTTCTCTTCTCCCGAAAACGCTCGACAAGTTGACGAAGCAAATGAATAGCCTTTGTCGTTGATCGTCCAGGCATGAACCCAAACTGGTTTTCTGTTATCTTAATATCCTTCCTTAGCCTGTGTTCAATCACTCTCTCCCAAAGTTTCATGGTGTGACACATAAGTTTTATTCCCCGGTAGTTTGAGCAACTTTGAATGTCACTCTTGTTCTTGTAGATAGGTACAAGGATACTTTTTCTCCTTTTTCTTGAGTTTTTTTGATATTTCGCTTCGCATAGAGCATACTTAATAATGAAATATAAAAAAAATCTTAAATTTTTTTGTTTTGGTCAAATTTCAGCATTTTGTACGCAAGCACACCAATATTGCAAAATTTTAAAAATCTTAAAATTTCAATTTTCTCCGGTTTTACAATATTTTGCTTGATATGTACAAAAATATCATTAAATTTCAAAAATAAAATAATTTTTGTTCTCTTTTGATTTTCATTTTTTCAGTATTATGCACAGTATCACACGAAAAGTGTAAATTTATTAAAAAAAATATTTTTTTCGTCTTTAATATTTTGAATGCTATATATAGCATATGAAAATCGCGAAATTTACAAAAATCCTAAAATTATTTGTTTTATTTAAATTTAGAATCTTTTGCATGTAACCACATGAAAATTGCATTAATTCAAAAATCTTAAATTTTTATGTTTTCTTTCATTTTTCAATATTTTAATTGTTATAATTCCCGAAAATTGTGCAATTTTCAAAATTATTAAAATTTTTTGTTTTATTTTATTTTTAAATATCATGTATGCACACAAAATCACAAAATTTTCAATATCTCAAAAATTTTCATTTTTCTTCGATTTTTCACTATTTTGCATGCCATAACACATGAAAATCGCTATATCTTCAAAATCTCAAAAATAAAATTTGTTCCTCAGTTTTTCAATATTTTGCTTATTATAACACATGAAAATCGCTATATCATCAAAATCTCAAAATTTTCAATATTTTGCATATAACATAAGAAAATCTCGAATTATTTAAATATTCAAAAAAAATCTATTTTTTCAAAATTTCGATGGTATAGCGTATGAAAATCTAGAAATTTTCAAAAATCTCAGTATTTTATGTTTTATTAGGTTTTTCAATACTTTGCTTACCAGCATACAAAGTTTGCGAGCTTTTCAAAAGCATCAAAATTTTCATTTTTCTTCTCTTTTTCGATATTTTGCTTCCTATAATGGTTTTTGTTTTCTCGATTTTACAATTTTCTGTACGCTAGCAAACAAAAATCCTAAAATTTTCAAAAACCTCAGAATTTTTCTGTTTTCTTCGTTTGTTTATTATTTTGTTTGCTATGTATAGTATGAAATTGCAATATTTTCAAAGATCTCAAAATATTTTATCTATCCAATTTTTTATCATCTAGATATTAATATTATTATTCCATGATGGTTCTCTCTCTTTTCGGGTAATTAAACCGGTGAGTCGGCGACCTCTCATTTTGAAGAGAAAATTGATCTTACGCATCAGCTATGTTTAATCAGTTGGTATTTATCTGTTAAGTACATACGAGTAAGAGCAAAAGCGGACAGAAAAAGTACTTTTTTCTGCTCTCTAAAACCGTTTGGCCGAAAATGGCCAGGAACACAAAGAGACAAGCTAAATTCAACAGAAAACCCTTTCAAGCGTACACTACTAAGCTCTTCTTGTCACTTAACGTCGGTTTTTTCTTCAAAGCCAAAAAGGTTCAATTATCGTATATTTGTTGAAGCAAGGTTTGATTTGACAAAAGTAAAATAAATATTAAAAAAAAATAATAATCGTTTTAAGTTGTGCATGCACTGTTCGAATACACAACGGAGTGGCCACAGCTGGACACGTGGCAGGAGGTAATTCGCCAGGAAATCACTTTCGTGATCTTTTAGATCACCATTTGTTCACCTCTCTACGTGCCCGTTAAAAGGCCCCTTTCTATATTTTGCTCACCGCCGGCGGAGGGCGGCTGCGCTTGCTGAAATGACCAAACTGCCCTCTTGAGGTTTAAATAACACACTCTTCTTAATTAATTTCCTCAATCTAATCTCCCATTTTTACTTAATGTCCAAAAGATAAGACACATAACGTACCGCAACATTAAGCCTCTCTAATTAAAGTCTTCGATCCAATTGCGCACACTCTAAAATAACACGCTCGGATCGCCGATTTAACCGATCGAAATGGGGTCATTGATAAGCTTGTGTTGCAGATCGGAGAAGGTCGAGCAAGGGTAAGATTAGTAGGCGGATTAATATTTTCTTCAAGATTAAGCTTCAGATAGTGAACGTTTAATTGCGAATTTAATTTAATTTTAATTTGGTCGTAGATATAGTGGAGGAAGGGATGGGGCGCCTATGACATGGAGAATGTTCAGCTACAAGGAGCTTTCTACCGCCACCGACGGGTACAGCGAGGATAATAAGCTTGGGGAAGGCGGCTTCGGGAGCGTTTATTGGGGGAAGACCAATGATGGCCTTCAGGTATATATCGTGCCTGCTATATATATATATATAAACATTAAGTTTGCTTGCTATACAGTGGCAATTTGTTTGAAGATTTTGTGATACAGATAGCTGTGAAGAAGCTGAAAGCCATGAACTCGAAAGCAGAGATGGAGTTTGCCGTAGAGGTGGAGGTCCTCGGACGTGTTCGCCACAAGAACCTTCTCGGCCTTAGAGGTTATTGTGCGGGAGCGGACCAAAGGCTGATTGTGTACGATTACATGCCCAATCTCAGCTTGCTCTCCCATCTCCATGGCCAATTCGCTACCCAAAATAGGCTAGATTGGAATAAGAGGATGAACATCATCTTCGGATCTGCTGCTGGCCTAGCGTGAGTTTTCTCTTCCTAATTTCATTAATTAGCCTCACCGTTATGATTTTCTTCATAAATTTGCAGTTGTGTTCGTAATCTTTTTACACACACAGATACTTGCACCACGAGGCCACGCCCCACATAATTCACAGAGACGTCAAAGCCAGCAACGTCCTCCTCGACTCAGACTTCGAGCCCCTGGTCGCCGACTTTGGATTCGCAAAGCTCATCCCGGACGGCGTAAGCCATTGTACAACTCGTGTCAAGGGCACCCTCGGATACCTGGCACCGGAATACGCAATGTGGGGCAAAGTATCAGAAGGTTGCGATGTATACAGCTTTGGCATCCTCCTCCTTGAGATAGTCACCGGCCGAAAGCCCATAGAGAAGCTGCCGGGTGGCCTAAAACGCACCATCACCGAATGGGCAGAACCCTTGATTGTTAAGAATAAAATCCGTGAGCTCGTCGATCGGAGGATTCGCAACAATTTCGATGAAGCGGAGCTTCGGAGAGTGATTGCTACCGCGGCACTTTGTGTGCAAGGGGAGCCCGAGAGAAGACCTACAATGAGAGAGGTCGTCAGGTTGCTTAAAGGGAACGAGGGGAGAATGAAGGAAGACGGGTTTAGGATATCGAGTGTTGGGTATGGGGAAGATCTTATGAATATGGATCAAACAAGCGGCGGCGAAGACGACGACGGTGATGACGACGACGACGATGATGGAAGAAGAAACAATAATGCTGGAATTGTTAGCGGTTTTGTGACTGATAGTAGTGTTTATGCAGTTTTTGGTAAAATGGAGGTGCAGACTATGAGGGATCCTTATGGGGATAGAAGGAAGGCTATGTATGGGTGATAGATTCATTTGGAGAGTTGGCGAAGAGGAAATATTTGCTGTAATATGTAGTTAATTTGTTTGCTTTATGATGCTTGTTTGAGTGTTCCATCATGCAAGGATTTTATTTTATTTTTGTTTCATTTTATCTTTACTCAATTCTATTTTGAATGTAAATTCCTAATGTGATGATACCAATGTAAAAGCCAGCTTATTATATATGTTTGTGATGCAGGGAATTATATATGTTGCAGCTTAAATTGCTGATTGTTTCCATCTTTGAAATGCCCATTTATATCTTCATGTTCCAAAATACAATTGGAATTGAAGTTGGAACTATTCTGGTGCCCAATCCATTCAAACACCTTTAAAAGGTTCAATTCAAAAAATAAATATATTTTTTAAAAATCCAAATTTTAACCATTTCTATCATTATCAATTATTGGTTCTTGATAATAACTTGAATCATAGAGTAGTGCTACTTGCTATCTGTGGTCAGGAAATATACCAAAGTAGAAGACCAAAAAACTTAATCCGCTAATTTTATCCACAAGGCCTTACAATTCTACACTGATTATTTATTTATTTATTTATTTATTTACTGCTTAAGGGTTATAAAATAAGAATTGACATGACCTTGCCTTTTGAATGTCTCCAACTTCACCAAATGCTTGCTTTTCAGGAAGAAAAGAGGAAACTGTCATTTTCCTGAACTAAAAGCTTAATCTCCCAAGTTTAGTCCCAAACTGCTTTAAAATCTTAATTCACATGAAATAAATGACGGCCCTCATTCTTCATGACAGGCAGAAATTACACAGTTCAAATTAACAGCCAATCAAGTTCCCTCAATCTCATCACATATGGATATATATAGCTGACTTTATTATGAATATAAACCTCATTTCGGGTGCTTACTCGCATTACACATAAAACGGTCTCGGGTGGAACATATGACGGACATATGAACAACAAACTGAGGTGAAAAATGTTATTCACGTTAACAAAAGAAAATGAGGAGAAAAGAGAGATGCAAGATGACCTCGAATTCAAGCCAGCGCTCTCCATCCAGAAACTGATTGAGGTTCATTCATTTTAATGGATATTAGATTTTCCCAAAAAATATTTAAACCGGAAGCGAAACACACGTAGGCCGTGGTAAGTTATAATGCAGCGTTAAGAACGTCACCCGTTGCCCAATCCATAAATCTCGAATTCCTATTATGAGCTATGTAAATATTTTTAATTAAAAATTTGTTAATTCAGTTAGAATAAGAATTTCATTTAATTTTTTTCCAAAAAGAATCCTTACTGAATCCTTATTCCAAAATTATTGCGTTTAGTTCCCTCCAAAATCTAAAAACAATAAACTCGTGTAATGAAGACTATCTTTTAGCCTAGACTTCTGATGTATTTTCTCCTTTGATTTGAAAATATGCAAGAACCAAACATCGATGATAATGGAAACAAAGCAGAATAATGATTATTCATCAAAACACCGCTTATAAAAATTTTCGGTATCATGCATATTATGTGTCCTGTTCACGTAAAATGCTTTCATTTTGATCATGTAAGAATCGTAATCACAATTCTAGCATTATTATAAAAAATACTTATCCATTACTAATCGGGTATGTTTCATGCGGTAAAAGAAAAAGAAAGCATTTAATGCATGTGCTTATCGGAAACTATCCAAACATGTAAAAGTATATTTTTTTAAAAAAAACCTTTAAATATTTTATTTAAGCAAATGCACATGAATTCCGAGATTTATTTATCCAAAATAGAATCTTTAGAATTATTTCCTACCTATCCAAACACGGACTCTAGTTTGGGCTTGATTAGGGTTTGGGTTTTTGTCATAATCATCTTTTGATCCTCATTTTAGAGTTTGGATTCGAATTAAAGTCGAGATTTCATGGGTCACTAGAGAGGCAGGGGTCGAACCATCAAATATGATAAGTTCTTTCGGATGGGTGGCGACTTGCCTAGATTTATGTTTATGCATACAAGCGGTAATCTTTTTTCCCCTTAACTTTCAATCATATCAAAATGGGCTGTCTCGCTTTCTTCACCAATTAGCCTAGCTTCTTTCCTGACTCGCTCAAGTGAAAAGAAGTAAACTTATTAATGAAATGCTTTTATTTATATTATCCTATCTATTTTTCTCTGGAACAATAAATTTAGGCTACAAATAAATAAGAAGTGTACCCGTGTGTCAAGAAAAATATATAACTTTTAGGGCTTAACAATTATGTTTCCAAAGAAGAAAATATTAAAACATGAAATTTTATTTTGGGCCGGCTCAAGATTGATATTTAGGCATGTTTGTTATGATTTATGCCTGGTACTGTCGCATGAATATGGTCCTTTGTGTTCATATTAGATTTTCAGAGATTGTAATTTTATTGTTCTTTCTGATTTTTTTTTAAATTAATGTTCTTTAAGAGTTTTATTCTCATATTTTCTTTTTCCACTATTTAATTTAAAAGGGAAATAATAAAATAAAATAAAATAGTAAAACTTTTCTATATGCTTTCTTCACAAAATGTAAAATAATATAAAAATTATATGTAAGGTATAGTATATATTTACCGGTAAAAGTTATTTGGGCCAAAGAAATGCTATCCCCACTCGGACCAAGACTTTGATAATTGATTAGAACTTTGATCCAGAATTAGAAGAAACTCTTTATCTACGGGACTCTGAAAAATATATTGGAAGATTGCTTTTCAAAAAAGCCCTTGCCAACTACAAAGATGCGAGAAAGATTCAGATTATGGATATTGGGAATATTTTTTTTCAGTGAAGGGAAGAAATAGAACATGACAGGAGATAAATATTGGCGTTTAAAAGTTTTATCAACCCATTCAATTTCGATGTTTTAAAGCTATGATGGTTGAAAATTATCTAAACTTATCATTTTGATATACAACATATTTTATTCATCTTTGAAAGAAGGGGAAGAAAAAAATAGAGGATGGAAAGTGGATGAAAGAAATACTTCAAATAACCTTTTAAATCAACTTTTAGGAAATCCTATCAAATTCATATCATACCAGGGACTGCTTTTTATGTGTTCCATAGTTTTGTTCTGAATTATATAATATATACCGCATATCAACCCTTGATATGAACTAATTTTGCTTCTTTCATATGCGATGCATGTAGTATAGGATGCCTAGTTTTGTATACTAGTCAGGGGAAATTTCACAACGGTAGGACGAATACTTTAAATCTTGTTGTGGGGCAAAGCAAATATTACAGTGGAGAACCTTAGAAATGACTTGGATGATTTGTCTGCAGCGAAAAAGGTTGGCATGGATCAAGTATTTCTTCCGGGTAACGTTCAGGGCCAAATCGACGAACTTGTGACAAAGGTTAATCTCTAGCTGATCGGTTTTATAGCCTGCTACACAAACAAAGCGTCATCGAGTGCCGAACGCGTCCCGGCCCCTAAGAAAACTTATTAAGTTTTTTTATTATAAAATTAAAGTGCTAAAAAAATTTAGCAAATTTCATAAACATCAGAGCAAAGGTAACATTGAGGGATTATTATATTAGAGCAATGCAGCTATTTTAAATCTGCGACAATTATTTACTTTGCATGTTAAAGTATTAAATTAAAATTAAAAACATTTAAAAATTAAGAATTGGACGGGGCCACGCATGCGCGTACCCCCAAAGCAACAAATAATGACGTCTACTCTCCCATCCATTCGGAAAGATAGTAGCTCAGTGCAGCCCCAAAATGCAATGCAGGCCCGCTAGGCTAGGCCTGAGCCTTCTTGATCATCCAAAGACCCCGTCCAGATAAGTATGTGTACACGTTAGCCCACCCTCTAATTTTATATCCATTTCCAAGACTTGTATTCCATCATACAGCCAATGTGGGACTAAAATTCCTTCTCTCCGTTCACTTCTAACCTTTTAAGTAACAGCCCCACGCCCAAATTTCTAATTTTTAGTAAATATCATCCCTTGGAGAACTAAACAATATATGATAACCATAAAATTGGGTCGAGCAATAAAGTAAATAAAGCACAGCTCTATGGATCTTTGTAGTGGGATAAATTAACCGTTTACAATGATAAGCTTATCCCTATTGCTTAGATGAAGTTTTCTCATTTTGTATACGGATCAAACCAAGCAGCAAAACTGTATTACTTTACTGTTTAAATTGCGAGGTTGCTGGTTTGAGTCCCAAAAGACATCCAAAAGGCAAAAACAAAAATACGGGTATGATCAAGTCCTAGATGGAGGTGCAGACTATGAGGGATCCTTATGGGGATAGAAGGAAGGCTATGTATGGGTGATAGATTCATTTGGAGAGTGGGAGATGAGGAAATATTTGCTATAATATGTAGTTAATTTGTTTGCTTTATGATGCTCGTTTGAGTGTTCCATCATGTAAGGATTTTATTTTATTTTTGTTTCATTTTATTTTTACTCAATTCTATTTTGAATGTAAATTCCTAATGTGATGATACCAATGTAAAAGCCAGCTTATTATATATGTCTGTGATGCAGGGAATTATATATGCTGCAGCTTAAATTGCTGATTGTTTCCATCTTTGAAATGCCCATTTATATCATCATGTTCCAAAATACAATTGGAATTGAAGTTAGAACTATTCTGGTGCCCAATCCATTCAAACACCTTTAAAAGGTTCAATTCAAAAAAATAAATATTTTTTTTAAAAATCCAAATTTTAACCATTTCTATCATTATCAATTATTGGTTCTTGATAATAACTTGAATCATAGAGTAGTGCTACTTGCTATTTGTGGTCAGGAAATATACCAAAGTAGAAGACCCTTGTATTGGAAAAAACTTAATCTGCTAATTTTATCCACAAGGCTTTACAATTCTACACTGATTATTTATTTATTTATTTATTTACTGCTTTAGGGTTATAAAATAAGAATTGACATGACCTTGTCTTTTGAATGTCTCCATCTTCACCAAATGCCTGCTTTTCAGGAAGAAAAGGGGAAACTGTCATTTTCATGAACTAAAAGCTTAATCTCACAGGTTTAGTCCCAAACTGCTTTAAAATCTTAATTCACATGAAAAAGATGACGAACCTCATTCTTCATGACAGGCAGAAATTACACAGTTCAAATTAACAGCCAGTCAAGTTCTCTCAATCTCATCACATATGGATATATATAGCTGACTTTATTATGAATATAAACCTCATTTCGGGTGCTTACTCGCATTACACATAAAACGGTCTCGGGTGGAAAAACACCTTTTCTGCTATGGCGATAGAATCCGTGTTGCCCACCAGACTTCTCATTCTCGTTTGATAGGAAGTATGGAATTGATATCCGATATCTAGTAACTTGCAACTTCTATTCTAGGTTATAACCAATAAGATCCAGTAGCATATGTGGATTGTACCACATGGGTAGGTAAAATATTTCTCTACTCTGATATCAACCGGAGAGAAGCTTACTGTTCAATACAGATTATCATATACCGCACTAAATCCACAAGAGTTTGGAGGTTGAAACAGTGGCCTGGCCTTAGCCAAATCACAATCCCTGGCCACGTAGTCTGTCTTCAATTTCAAGTTAAAATGAAACTCTCTTTTCTCAACCTTTGCTTCCATCACAAACCTTTACCAACCTACCCACTATAAACTATATCTACTCCAAAAAAACCATTGATGAGAAGAACATATTCTCTCCCTCCATTCCTACTAATCAAAATCATTCACATCCTTACTCTACTCTATGCTTCTTAAACAAGTCAAATTTTTTGAATCCTAGCTAACATACATAATTTTGAATAGCTATCCCTTTCCATGCACCTTTCTCCTCTACAAAATCCAATCCATTGGTACTAAAAGCAACAGGTCAAGCTTACATTCTTTCCAAAATGCATTCCATTGAGTCTTCTTCTTCTTCTTCTCCTTCTCCTTCTTTTTCTTCGTCCTCATCCTCTTCATCATCAGCTGCCAAATTACTAGTTGGCGTCTCTCTCGATGCCCGAAAATGCTCAGAGCTGCTATCATGGGCGATAGCCAATGCTCGATGCAACGACACCGTCATTGCATTGCATGTACTTGGTCGGTAATCAGTACAGTTTTATAAGTCCATAAAAACTTTTGTAATGATAATTACGTGTGTGTGTGTTGTTGTTGTTGTTTGATCTCTACAGTTGGAGAAGAAAAAACCAGACTCAGACCCACAAAGTCCTTTGTCATATCGATGCTTGGGGAATTTGCAAATATTTGCCAAGTTAAACAGGTATTATATTGCAAGATAGTTAATTAGTTTCAGTTAGCGGAACGGGTCTCATAATAATTTCTCATTGCTCAGGTGAAGTTAGAGGCTAAGGTCAAGAGCAATTCGAGCATCGGAAGAGGACTTACTGATGAAGCAAGTCTGCTCCATGCGAGCTTCCTCGTTGTCGGTGGCTCAAGGAAGCAAACTCAAAGGTCAGGCCTCAAATCATTTGGTTGAGTGTAGGTTTCTGTCAATTCATTTAGTTTGGTGGGTGTGATTGGTAATTTAATTGTAGAAGTTCCAACTAACTAGATTTTATTAGAATCATGTCATGGTCTGCTTCCTAATGTGGCTAATTAATTAGGCAAAGTTCCTAGTATATTTCTTTAATCAGCACATACCAAAGGTAGCAGTCAGTTTTGTGTTACTTAAATCATTTGCTTTGTCAGAGTTGTGTTCTTGGGTAAAGGATATTTGTTGGAGTGACAAGTGAGACGGGTTAGGATCCTATGCTTGGCAAGCACCCGGCATGCCATGTCTCAGCGTTGGATCCTCTCCAACCATGTGCCCCGCTGTTTTACCCTAATATCGACAGTAGGATTTCACAAGCAGGGGAAAAACATAGCAGAGGATCCGGATCCGAGTGAATCTCCCTGATCCTTATACATAACTAAAAAGTATTGGCAAAAATATCAACTGCTCAGTATGCTTAACAAGTAAATATATACTGGGCAATGGTTTTCACTTGATAAGGAATTGTATCTTTATAAACTCCTAATGGATTTGAAAGTGGTTGAAGCTAGCAGTAACTGATAAAGAATGGTCAAATACCTAAACTATAATTTATTTCTCCTAACCTAGACTAAATGAGAACCAAGACCGACTTGTCAATTTCTGATACATTTCCTTCATATTATGGATTAGGAATTCCTTTGAAATCACAAAGTACTGCTTCAAGCATGCTCCTCAAGGCTGCACAGTTATCGCTATCGGAAAACGGAACCTTGACACCAAACTAGAGCCAATGACTTATGAAGGTACAACGGTCGATAGTTAAGAATGATATCTTACTCGGTAAAGGGGGCCAAAAATATTGAATTCTGAAAATTTATACAGGAAATGATTCTTCAAGCCAATATTTAGGTCAAGCTCTCCCAACTCTCCACAAAATTCTAGGGTCCAAAGTAAAAAGAGACAAGAGACAGTCTCAAACTAAGACTATATGCGATGAGAGCAAGAAGAGCTCGCCAATACCTGTTTTTGAAGGACCCGTAGGAAATGAAAGAGAAGAATGCTTTAGCCCAATGAGCAAAGAGACCGAGATCCGACGTACTCATAGTAAGATTTGGAGGCGTTTATCAATCATCAAACTATTCTCTCCGTTCTTTCGATCATCTGAAGATCTAGGAGAAATCGATGAATGCTCGTCCAATTCTGAAGACCAGAAGCCCTCATGGAGGTGCTTCAGCTATGAGGAGATCTCACACGCTACGAATAACTTCCACCAAGGTGAAAATGAGAATAAATTAATATGTTTTCTCAACCTCACATATCAACTCATTACGGAGTTTCAATTGATTTATCAGATAACATAGTGGGAAGAGGAGGATACGCTGAAGTATTCAAAGGGAAACTTTACAATGGTCAGTGTGTGGCCGTGAAGAGAATAGCCGAAGGAAACAAGGATGGGAACAAGGAAAAAGAGTTTCTATCGGAGCTCGGCATTGTTGGGCATGTTTGCCATCAAAACACAACCTTTTTAATAGGATGTTGTATCGAGAATGGACTGCATCTTGTATTTGAATTTTCACCAAATGGAACTCTAGCTTCAGCCTTGCATGGTAAGCCCATATCAATAATTGTCGATTACCAATTAAGACTCAAGTTTGTATAAAAGACGTAACTTTGAGATTATCACAAAGATTTTTACAGGTTGAGAAGATTGTTAATATGGATTTTTCAGGTAGAAACAGTAAGTTACTAGAGTGGCAAACGAGGTATAAGATTGCAGTGGGAATTGCTCGAGGCTTGCATTACCTTCACAAATGCTGCAAGCGCCGCATCATTCATCGAGATATTAAGGCGGCCAATGTTCTCTTAGGACCTGATTTCGAGCCTCAGGTAAGATTGTAATCTCGGGAAGACCGTCTAGAAACAACCATGATTTGCCTAAATAGACAACTGATTGGTGTTGAGTAATTTTGCTATAGATTTCAGATTTTGGGTTGGCGAAATGGCTTCCAAAGCAATGGACCCATCACTATGTCAATCCGATAGAGGGTACATTTGGGTAAAAATGTCAAACTTTCTACCAGAAGTAAATCAGGAATAATTACAGGAGTAACTAAAAATTTTTGAGCAGGTATCTAGCACCAGAGTACTTCATGCATGGGATTGTTGATGAGAAGACCGATGTTTTCGCATTCGGTGTTTTGCTGATAGAGATCATTAGTGGCCGTAGACCAATAGATTCATCGAAACAGAGCCTGCTCTTATGGGTAAGCAAGCAGCATAGCAACTTCATACACAACTAGTTTGATTTTTACTATTTCAGGTTCATAGGTTGTTGTTAAGCTTTGATCAGGCGAGGCCACTTATGGAGACAGGGAACTTAACGGAATTAGCTGATCCTAAGATAAGGGGTAAGCTCGATATGGAGCAGTTGAAGCGGCTAGTGTTCATTGCTTCCTGCTGTGTAAGGCAGTCCTCTATTTGGCGGCCATCGATGAGTGAGGTAAGCCCTATGCATTGAGGACACGTGCCCGTGCACCACGCACGCGCAATAATGTACCATATGTATTTAGGTACTGAAGTCTTAATTATGCATTTTCTATAGGTAGTAAAGCTTTTGGCCGATGCGCATGACTCAGAGGCATTCGAGAGCTGGCGGATGACTGATTTGCAAAGTGACAAACTCGAAGATCATGCAAACATCTAGGCTCCCTTGTTCCCTTCCAGCATCTAATTTATGAAAAGTCCCCACTTTGATTTATTCTTTTTGTTCCAAAGTTTGGTTCTTTGTGAGTCATTTGATACATTTACTTCTTCAGAAGTGTTTTTGGTGCTTTACGATGATGATTCGATAATGTTAGACAAACCTATGGTTCAATGTAAAGCTGTATTGTGCTCATATCAACAACAATAGTGCACCCAAACATGCAAATTCAAATAAATACTGGCACATATTGGGAAATACAGCAGGGCAACAGTAAAATAAAAGGCTCTTGCAAAATTTATAAGCAGAGTACTTCAATATACAACAAAAGCGCGGGAAAAAAGAAAGAGAGAGGAGAAAGATAATCCTACAGTTTACAATAGATCGCTCCGGCAGCATTTGGGTCGGAGCTCAGAACGAAGGGACGACTCCGTACCCGTTAATGTCCACCATGAACGATGCCGCCGCTGCGGCAGCGGAGGAATAGATGGGATCCGCATCGGAGTCCATCTCGACCCGCTTCGCGAACCTTCCCTTGATCCTGGGACGAGTCTCTGCGTAGGCCTTTCTAGAAGCGTAGCGGATCGTCTTCTCGAACTTCCGCTTCTTCCGCTTCTCTCTGTACCTCATCACCCTCGCCTCTCGATCCATCGTCGCCACCGTTGGATTTGGATTTGGATTAGGGGCCTGCCCGAGACCGGACGGGTTCGACACGTCAGCCATCGTGCTTCCGCTGCCGCCGTCGGGGACCACTCCCACCTCCGATGACGACATCTGCGCCATCGATGCAGATGGATTCCATGAAAGAGGTTAGAATTTCCGCAATCAATTTTGCCTCTTTTTTTTTTCTCTTAATGTTTTGAAGTAGGAATTAGAGATCAGTCATCAATTTGATGTTCTTCGTATCTCTATCAATTTGAAATCAATTCTAGGTTTCATCTCAGATCTAGATCTGAACGTTAAAAATGCATTCAATCGTTCAACATTTTAAAAATTATATTGAAATCATAGAATTAAATATCTAAAATTAACGAAAAAGTTTGATCTTTATGCAAATCAAGTGAAAAAATATTCAAAGAATTTGGGTGATTACGCTTTGACTCAACGAATGGGCGTTGTACGAGCTATAAGAGGGCTTCCCAAGCGCGAAATCGAACTCCACGACGCCGTCAGGCACGATCATCGGCGGCGCTCCGCCTCCAAAGACGCCGGAGCCAGCCACCGGCTTCCCATGCACGGGGACGAGACCGTCCGCGTAGTCGAGGTCCAGATACGGATCCACATCCGTGAAGTTCAGATCCGGACCCGCCGCAGCCGCCTCCATCATCATCCCCTTGGCCTTCATCCACTTGGCGGCCTCCGATTGGTCCACCTCGTCATCGACGTCCCCGCAGCTGAAGACGCCGGCGTTGATGGCGTCCGAGGAAGGCTTGACGGCGGCGGAGACGAGGTCGTAGAAGGGGACGACGGGGACGCGCTCGTGGCGGCGGGCGAGGGGGTTGGCGGCGTGGATGTCGGCGTCGCAGGTGGTGCAGAGGGTGGCGGCGTCTGCCTTGCACGTGACGCTGGCGGGAGCGTGCTCGCAGACCTCGCAGAGCCACACGCGCTCGTGGCGGGACGCCAGGGCGTTGGCTGCGTGCACGCGGGAGTCGCACTCCCCGCAGAGGTAGGCGGCGTCGGCGCGGCAGAAGAGCACCGAGGGCGAGCTCTTGCATGAGTCGCACCGCTTCGCTGTCAGCCCCCAGTACTCTGCTTCTCTCGCCATCGAAAATCTCTCTCTCTCTCTCTCTCTCTCTCTCTAATCTTTTTGCTTTCTCTTTGGATCTTCTTTTCTTTTAGTATCGCTGCAGTGTTCTTCTTGGTTTTTCGATTGGGGATAGGGGAGCTATCTATCTTGTTGGGGGTTGAGGTTACGATTGGAGTGGGGATTAGACAGAGGGGACTGGGGGGCTGACGTGGGGCTTTAGAAGCCGCTTAAAATGGAGGGACTTGTGATTTATTTGTTATTTTAGGGGGAAATGGCTGACTCGCTTTGGACAGCCGTCCCTCCTCGTGCCCGCGCTGATGTGGGGCCCGCAACGGTTTGAGTATCTCTCGGTTCCAGCGGAGCTTGTTACGTGGCTTCCCTAAATATTTTCCTGAAATTGTATGATACACGGTTCCTAACTTGTAAATGGACTCAAATGCTCGACGCTTAGCTTAGCCTTGTTGATCTTGCTGCTATGTGAGAGTATTAAATAAGCTCGTTAAGGATTTGAAGGAAGAAGAAATCCTGATTCCACTTACTAAATCTGATTCCATCCTACGTCACAACCGAGGGAGGGGTGGTAATTTTGTATGAGTCACATATAAGATTTTATCACCGGTCACCATATCCTTTGGATGGTATACTACGGTGCTGTCATCTGATTCACGTGTGGAACTGTCACGCCCCGCTTCCCAGAGTACGCAAGAGTGGGCACGTGACATAGCCAACCATACTACCTGTGGGTAGGAAGTATCCATCCACAGTCACATTACGGCTGTAGAGATATCAAGAACAAGATAAAAAAACTATCTAACACATGTCCAAATCCAGAATAGCAAGAGTCAATAATAAATAAGTGCGGAAGCAAATGATCCAATACAATGATAGAAAAGTACGTCCCATAATGCGGGCTCACATCTGGAAATAAAATGCAAGAAATAAACTAATCACTACGGAACTCACAGATCAGCCTGCTGGCTGAAGTACTCCTGCTCGGTCAGCGACAGTGGTAAAGAATCTGGGCCATGCAAAACCCAGACGTCAGCGCGTCATGTCAACCAATAATATAATATGAACATGGTAATAAGCAGTGCAGAAGTAAACATGAAATAAGCAGTAGTATGTAACAAGCAGTGCAGGGTAGTGTGCAGTGGTAACTAAACTGTTCTATCGGGTTTCCTATTCTAAAGTCTTTGAAATCAATTCGAGTAATCCTCCATGTAACTCAAAGGATATGTCCCGTTACCCCCCGGGATCACGGATCAGGAAGATGGGAACCAATAATGGTTCTGTCCCGTTGCCCCCCCGGGACCACGGATCAGGAATGTAAGAGTCACGAATAGCTCTGTCCCGTTACCCCCCGGGACCACGGATCAAGTAATACCCTTTTAAGTTACACTTTAGATTACCCGTTTGATTTCCCCATACCCCCAGGTTATATGTGTGAAGTCAGGTATTCAGGAATCAAGGACTAATGCCAACACAGGATCAGGTAACAGGTCAGGTTTGTCTGGATAGACAACAGGAATGGTCCATGAGGACCCCAAGTCAGGTTTGTTGGCATTAGGCATGAGATCAGGTAACAGGTCAGGTCATGGTACATCAGGTTAAGTCGATAGTAAAGGGTACCATGTCCGGTGCATCGGTATATATATATGTCATGTGTAGCAAAGTCAAGTCAATATGTAACAAAATCGAGGGTGTGCTCACAACAGGCATAAAATCGAACAAGGAATAACAGCAGGAAATAGGCAATGAATTAAACAACACAAGTAGTTCATTTAATCACAATGATGCATTAATATAATGCAGTCGTATTATCATATTAACAAGTTTCGAGCACCCTTGCGGTGCAATGGATCACATGACGGTGCAATACTGTTATATCGATATCAGAATGTAATAGAGCTACAAGTGTAAGGTTACCGTCCTTTAAACGGTAAATGTGATTAACGGGTAACTTCATTATTAGGGTTAAAGTGGCTAAATGCGGTTTAGGTTAACTGTATCATGATATAAGTCATATTTCGTCCAAATGAGAAAAGTAACTACACCTAGTTAATTTTTGCAAGTTTAATGAGTCAAGCACACTTAATTTGTATAGCATAGCATGTAGCAAGTAATACTTGCCTCGACGGTTCGTGAACCGGGAAAAACGGACGTAACGTCGGCGGAAAACACGCGACGGACGCACGGGTCACGGATCGAATCCAAACAACGAACAGCGGGACCATGCGGACCGGAGTACCTTGCTGGAATGTCGGGTCAAGTCGTCGGCACGGCCGGATTCCGGCGAACCGCCAAAACAGCGACAAAATTTAGCAAATACTACGCACGGACAAATAACAACCAGCGAGGGGAAAAAGGAAGGGGAAAGTGAAGGGAAGCTTACTGGGGTTGCAAGTGTCGCGATAGCGACGGGGTCGACGGCGATGGGGCGCCGGCGAGGGAGCGGCGGCGGCAGACTCGGCTGCAGGTTGCTGGAGAAGGAGAAACGGTGAGGATGGAGAGGGAATGGCCGAGTCTGGGTGCAGGTGAAGAGGAGGTGGTCGGCGGTGGCGCAGGTGACGACGAAGAGGGTCGACGGCGGCGTTTTCCGGCGAACCGGAGAAGGTGATAGGGTTGCTGTTTGGGTTCTGTTGCGGCGCCGGCACTCGTGAGGGGGAGGAAGGTGTCGAGGTCGGGAAGAGGGGCGAAGGGGGAGACGTTGGCGTCGTCGGCGAAAGGGGAGACGCTGGCGTCGTCGGCGGGCACGGTGGGTGCAGGTGGCCACGGTGTTGGGTGCACGGGGAGAAGGGAGAGGAGGAAGGAATGGGTAGCGGCTGCGACGAGGGTGATGGTGGTGGTGGCGTCGGCGACGAGGGCGCGGCGGCGACGGGGAACAAGGCTGGGCTAGGGTTATGATGGGGTTAGGGTTTCGTGATCGCTCGGTGAAAAGAACGGGGACGAGGAATGTATTATATATAGGGATAGAGAGAGAGAGAGTTAGAGAGAGAGAGAGAAAGAGAAATCAGAGAGAGAGAGAGAGACAGAGGAAGAGAAAGATAGAGATAGGGAAAGAGAGAGGAGAGATAGAGAGAGGGAAAGATGGGGCCCACGGGGGTTTAAGTCCCCCGCGATTGGCTGAGGCGAGAAACAGAAAGAATTTAAAAGGATTACATAAAGATTAAATGGTTAAAAAGGTAACAGATGAATATATTATATAGTTTTAGAATATTTTATTAAATTGGGATTTTGGCGCTAAATGAAACATTTTCAAATCGCGTCCGGGTTGCGCCCAAAAATTTGAAATTCAAATAATAGGATTTTAAGCGGGTTCCAAATTTTAAAATGAAATGTTTTATGATTAAAAAGCATGCCCCCAAGTCGGACACCTGTACGCGCGCGTAGCCGTCCAAACTCGCCCGTTTCACTGAACGGGATGAAAACTCGACGCGCGGACGCTACCACGCGGCTAGGGGTGACGAGTAGGCCAATATAGATATTTTTAATTTTACTTTAGGTGTTAAAATTTTTTATATGCAAAACTGACTTAGCCGGTTAAAATTTTGCAATAAGAACCAAACAAGTAAGATAAATGAAATGAGCAATGTCAAACACTCAAACAGTAACAGAAATAGTATTATTGGGCTCGGGTGTTACATCATACCCAACTACAAAAGAATTTCGTCCTCGAAATTCCAAGAATACAAGATAGATAACTACAGGAAAAGGTGAGAAAACTTCTGCCGGATCTCGTCTTCTCGCTCCCAAGTGGATTCTCCATGCGATCGATTACCCCAAGAGACTAGCACAAGGGGGATAATTTTGTTCTTAAGAACCTTTTCCCTTCGATCCTTGATTTCAACCGGTCGCTCCTCAAAAGTTAGGTCCTCCCGTATAGTTAACTCCGAATGATCCAAAACGTGGGTTTCATCTCGAACATACCTTCGTAGTTGAGATACATGAAACACATCGTGCACACCTGCCAAGGACCGTGGTAACGCCAAACGGTACGCTACCTCTCCAACACGCTCCAATATCCCGAAGGGTCCAACGAATCGAGGACTAAGCTTTCCCCGACTCCCAAAACGAATCACTCCTCTAGTCGGTGATATCTTCAAGAATACCAAATCACCCACGGCGAACTCTAGAGGTCTTCTTGACGTGTCAGCCCAACTTTTCTGTCTGTCTTGAGCTGCCTTCATATGCTTTCTGATGGCGTTAACCTTCTCAACGGTCTGTACTACCAAATCTGGTCCCAATAATCTTCGTTCACCAACGTCATCCCAACAAACAGGTGAACGGCACTTATGACCATATAAAGCTTCAAACGGAGCCATCTGAATAGTCGCTTGGAAACTATTGTTGTAGGAAAACTCCACCAAGTGTAGGTGATCCTCCCAAGAACCTTTGAAGTCCAACATGCATGCTCTCAACATATTCTCAAGAGTTTGGATCGTTCTCTCCGACTGATCATTAGTTTGAGGATGATAAGCTGTGCTAAATTTCAATCGAGTCCCCAAACTTTCCTGTAAACTCCTCCAGAAGTGTGATAAGAACCGAGTGTCCCGATCGAACACGATGCTCACCGGTACTCCATGCAATCTTACAATCTCCTGCATGTACCGCTCTGCCAAAGTCTCCGTTGATTGACCAACCCGAAAAGGAATAAAGTGAGCTGCCTTGGTCAACCGATCGACAATTACCCATACTGCATTGTTGCCCTTTGGACTCCGCGGTAAAGCCGTTACGAAATCCATGGTTATATGTTCCCACTTCCACTGAGGAATCGAAAGTGGTTGCAACAAACCAGCAACCCTTTGTGTTAGTGTTTATGCTCTAGAAGGCCATTACTGTATCATACTAGTTTGTATATTACTTAATGGAAGCTTGGGATATTCACATGTATATAACAGTCTTGCTAAATATGGTAGTATGCTACTTGGTTTTTCTATCTTAATATGTGAGTATACGTATTGATAGAGCTCTTAGGATCTTGCTTGACTACTAGCGTTGTGATGGCAGTCACACTAGTGGGGGCTGGGTAGTCTACAAGCACATCCTTATTCAGGTCCCTGGTCGTTGGATTATCGAGACAGAGCATCGATACTCCGAAGTAGACTAGTGTGTACGCTTCTCATCCTAGTTGGGGAGATGGTCTGTCCCACAGCCGTCAGTATGTCGTACTGGAGATAGTATACAGGTGCTCGTTAGGTTTCGGGTACACCGGACATGACTCACAGGGAACTGTTGGTTGGTTTTATACCAGTCGTCAGTGAACAGTTCCCAGGTGACATGAGTACAGCATAGTCCGCAGACTTGACACTGCTACTTCGCCTCGAGTGTGTCCCACTGTTCTTAGATTGCTACCCTACCACGGCTCAAAGGAGTCGTGCAAACAGGTAGCAGTTGGGTGCAGTCCCGAGCACTTGGAGGCAGTGGCGGTTAGACAGGATTCGTCTCTCCCGGTATTGGGAGTTGATATCATGCTATGTCAGAGAGCCATTACGCAAAGTCCCTGGCCAGGGCAAGCGAGATTTGCTGGTAGGTTCCAGTAGTTTCTCAGGGTGTAATGGGCTTCCCTCCGACATGACTTATACCGCTATTAGGGGACTGACGCTCGCCGCCCCCTAGGCCCGATATGCGATAGTCTTGGACGAACGGACCGGACTGTATGGAGATTGTCACATCAGACTCAGTAGGAGTTCGGATGGGTTCCCTCATCGGCCTTCTTATCGACATCTACCTGGGGACCGTTACGTACAGCTAGTGCCGCTTGCGGTCTGTGGTTAAACCCACTGCCAGCGTAGTAGTCGAGTCTCTAGAGTCCCACACAGAGAGTTTCCCTACTCCAGGCGAAACGATATAGAGGTCGTATGGTTTTACGACAAGGGTTCGGACGCATACGTGCGTTTACGCGCGTACGACTTTCGGACAGTTTTTACCAGTCAGCTTTGGTTTAAGCCTGTTACTGGTATCCGGTTATTGGATTTATACAGTCTAAAGTTTTTCCGTATTTTTGCGGAAAGGAGGGGCGTTCTCGTAATTGCGCGTGAAGCTTCTAGAAGATGGTGACTAAGGAGGTTTAGGTGGCATATGCAATGAATGTGATTAGTGAGTTATATGGATGATTCATCCATGTCATTAATGCATGATAAATGCTTAATGACTCATGGAGTGAATCATCACTAGATATTATCAAGCATGGTTGCTAAATTCATTTCTTATTCTTTTCTTGATAAAAAGAAATGCTTGATATATATTATCATAACTCATTATTCTCACTTCATTATTATCCTCACCTTCTCTCTCCTCAAGCTCTCCCTCTTCAAACCCTAATCCTCCCCTCTCATGTGTTGAGTACAAGGATTAGTTAGACTACTTAATCCATAACCCTCTCTATATTACACCTAGCTTCTTTGATTAGCACTTAGAGAAGTTTAGTTGCCTCAAGTTTAGAGGCTAAGCTTGGAGTAAAGCTCTCGGGTGTATCATCTACTATTTCGAGAAGGCCGAGGAGGAGGTGGAGTTCGCAAAGACGAAGGACACGATTCGTTAGGTATAATCCCTAAACATAGTAGCATAGAAACTCTATGTTTTAAGTTAGTTATCGTTTAGCTTCGATTCAAGCGGTTAGTCGATGTTTGTTCACTAAACAAGTTTGTTTTTGAAAATTCCGCCTCCCCACAAGTATTGGGGTGTTGTACATCGACTTACAGTGGTATCAGAGCCTCGCTAAACAATAAATAACTTACTTGCAAATTTGTATGAATTTCGAACGGAAAAAACGAAACCGGAGAAACCCGAAAACACAAGTTTCTGTCGATTTTTAAATGAAGTCCTAAAATTTTTCAGGGAGGTTCAGAAAGCTTAAAATGACAGTAGAAGAACACCCAAGAAAATTGGGTACATGATTCGGCTAAAGCGCCGCGGAAACGCGGCGGATCCCACCGATCCGCCGCGGTTCCGCCGCCGAGTTGCCGAGTCATGAACCCAATTTTCCTGTGTTGGTTCTGTGTGATATTTGGGATTTTCTGGAATATTTAATTTTTGCTCAGGTTTCAGATTTGCAGAGCAGTATTGGAGCAAAATTAAAAGTGTTTAATCGATCGAAATTATACAGTATTTGCTTGTTGGATTATATCTGTGATTGTATAATGTGTTCGTAAACCTCCCCTAACTGCTAGTATGTCAGTTGGCAGGGGGTTGCACATTTCTGAAATGGATTTTTATCTGTTTGTGTATATGAACTGTGTTGGACTGTTGTGATGTATAGCCGGGGTTATGTGATGGGTTATTATTTAATTCATTTGATGTAAATGTAATTTGTTGTAATATTATTTTGCGGGGCACATCCAGGTTGCGGTTGTAGCCACCGTTGTATTATTTCATTTTACTGTTTTTGCTCCTAGGACAGACCCAAGGTGGGGTGCACAAACTGCCGGGCGGGTAGTTTGTCGCACCCGTAGGGGTCGTGGGTGGGGTAATGGCTATTCATCACAACTGTGTAATCCGTATTTTGTTGCAGGCTCAAAACAAACACGGATTGCTTGCAAATCCAATTAAGTTCATCTGTGATCTGGAATGAATATCATTGCGTCAGACGAATGTAAAATATCTATATATATGATAGCTATTTAGACGTCACTTATGTTTTACATCCGCGCTAGCCCAGCCCCCGCTCTGTCGTTAGTTAAGTAACCTAACGGGTAATGACGGGACCCCGTGGCGAATGCGGATGGCATAAGAGGACGTTGTATTTTCGTTGTTTTCTGCAATGATAGGTTAATGATGGGACGCATTATCTATAATGCAAAGAAAAACAAACAAAAGTTTAAATCGTTGGAACAATTTAAAAGAAACCACTCGGTTAATTTTAAAACAGATATTTTTAAATGCGGAGCTTTAACCACTCCTTTTAAAAGCTATCAGGTTCCTTCGGTTATATCAAGTTCACTACGTTCACGGTTTCGCCAAAACCAGTCGTAGCCCTCCGTCATTTCTTATGAATGGTCAGTAGTATTCAAGCTATATTTGTTTGGCCCTTAGTCAAGACATAGTGATTGGTAGCTGCTGGGGTATTCATTTGTTGCATAGATAGATGAGTTGGTTTGGGACACTCGTATTACTTTGTTTGGCCCTTAGTCAAGAGTATATATGGATGGGTTCAAATCAACAGGATAATGATGGGCAGAACTTGACATGTGACTTATGACTTGTTTGGCCCTTAGTCAAGATCATAAGAACATGGGGCAAAAATATATATCGGGAATTTCTAAAGAAACTGAAATTTGCAAAGAGTTGCATACCATTTGGAGTTTGATGAATGTTGGTAGGATTCCTTCAACATTATCATACAATAATATTTGGATCCCGATCCTACTGTGAGTATATGCTACTTATCAGGAGATTCGTCACTTAACGATCAATGCTATAAACCAAGTAGGTGTCAAGAAAGGTGTCAGCGGGGTTACGCCCCTAGAGAAAAGAGGTTATTTAATTAAGGAACTTCGCGAAAGCGTTGGAAAACCTCCCTCGAAGTATCGACACTGGCCTGGCTGAACGGTTAAGCAAGTATTGTACGATGAGAATAGTCTTGGCTAATTCTTCTTTTATGGTTTGAGGAAGGATTCGAGAAACAGTGGGAGCCATCCAGTTTAGATAAACTAAAAACCACTCTAAACTTGCAAGAGCATCATGCTAAAGAGTTTTCTTCTCTCTCTCCTAATTGCAGCGACCCTGAAAATGACTGGACTTAAGTTACTTTTAGAGAAAAATATACTGACAGGGCCAAACTATAAAGATTGGCTGCGGAATGTCAAAATGGTTTTGACCTATGACAAATTGGGGTACGTCCTCACCGCTACGGCACCTGCTGTCCCTGGTCCCAAATCCAGCAATGCGGATAAGGAAATCCGCAAAACCTGGGATTTAGATTGCGCGAAAGCCAAGTGCATCGTGCTTACCTCTATGAACAATGAACATCAGAGGAGGCACGAGGATATGACCCTAGATGGCATATTTCTCCATACAAAGGAACTTTATGGAGAGCAATCTCATATAGCAAGATACGAGACCTCTAAGAACTTGTTTCGAGCGAGGTTGGCTGTCGGGTCATCAGTAGGAGAACATGTCCTAAAGATGATCGGCTATATTGAAGAGCTCGCAGACCTTGGGACGACTTTGGATAATGAGCTCTATACAGACCTTATTCTCCAGTCCCTTCCTCACACCTACGCCCAGTTTATCCTGAACTTCAACCTTCAAAGAAAAGAAGTTGAACTTCCGGAACTCCTGAACATGTTAAGGAGTGCAGAGGGCACCTTGCAGAAAGCAAGGGAAACACCCGCTATGTTTGTTAGCGGTGCATCTTCTTCCGGGTCCAAGGCTAAGGCCAAAGGAAGGAAGAAGAAGGCCGCCAACAAACCTAGAGGAGGTGTTAGTAAGGTGGGAGGGAAGGGAAAGAAAAATTTTGCGGTACCGGTAGTTGGCCAGGATGAGTGCTTCCATTGTCACAGGAAAGGGCACTGGAAGAAGGATTGCAAGGCGTGGAACGCCAAGAACCAGGAACCGAAGCAAGCTGTGGCTTCAACTTCAGGTGTGTTTGTAATTGAGAATTGTCTGTCGATCAACTCTACTTCCTGGGTATTGGATACCGGATCAGGATCTCATATTTGCAATTCATTGCAGGCACTGAGAAACCGTAGAGTGCTGAAGGAAGGTGATATGACCCTAAAGGTTGCTAACGGAGCTAGCGTGGGAGCTGCGTCCGTCGGGGATTATCACCTAGGATTGGCGAGTGGACACATTTTGGTTTTACATAACTGTTTTTTTGTACCAAGCTTAACGTGTAATATCATATCAGTTTCCTTGTTATCAAATAAAGGTTATGATTTCACGTTTGTAAGAGATGTTGTCAACATCCACCTTAATCATGGTTTGATTGGGTCCGGTATACTAAATAACGGTATATATGTTTTAAACCAACTCCAAATTTTCAATATCCAGAACACACTAAAAAGAAAGTCTCCAGATTTAAATAAAGCTTTCTTATGGCATTGTAGACTGGGTCACATCAGTGAGAGAAGGTTGACTAAGTTGCATAGAGAAGGATATTTGGACTCATTCGAATATCAAACTTATGACACTTGTCAATCTTGTCTCAAAGGAAAGATGACAAAGACTCCATTTACTGGACAAGGAGTAAGAGCGAGCGAGCTCTTAGGACTCATACACAGCGATGTATGTGGTCCAATGTCTACACATGCGAGAGGTGGTTATTCCTACTTCATTACTTTTACAGATGATTTCTCTAGGTATGGACATGTTTTCTTAATGAAGCATAAATCCGAGGCCTTTGAGAAATTCCTGGAATACAAGAGTGAAGCGGAAAAACAAACAGGCAAAAGTATTAAGACACTGAGATCTGATCGAGGTGGAGAATACTTAAGTGCCGAGTTCCTAGGTTACCTAAAAGAGAAATGAATTCTCTCTCAGCTTACTCCTCCATACACTCCACAGCACAACGGTGTATCGGAGAGAAGGAATCGAACCCTATTGGATATGGTACGATCCATGATGAGTAATGCTGAGTTACCGCGATCTTTCTGGGGTTATGCGCTAGAATCAGCGGCATATCTTTTTGAACCAGGTTCCAACCAAGACTGTGCCTACCACACCATATCAGATGTGGAGTGGGAAGAAACCCTGTCTAAAACATTTTAGGACATGGGGGTGTCCAGCTTTTGTAAAAAAGCAGCATTCGGACAAGCTCGAGGCACGCTCAGTACAGTGTAAGCTTGTGGGATATCCAAAGAACTCCAAGGGATATTATTTTTATTACGCAGAGGAACAAAAGGTTTTTGTTTCTCGTCATGCCCACTTCTTAGAAACTGAATTTTTAGAAAATCAGAAGAGTGGGAGCGCAGTAGAACTGGAAGAAATTCCAGAACCACAAGCTGCTACTGAAAGTTTGGTAGAACCAGAGGCTCAAGAAGAACAGAACATTCCCGCACCCCTCCGCAGGAGTAGTAGGCCGTCTCATCCGCCTGAGAGATACTACGGTTTTCTCATAGATGGGGATAGAGAGGATTGCATCATAGATGATGATGAACCTACTGACTTCCAGCAGGCCATCCAGAGCGGCGACTCGGTATGATGGCTAGATGCAATGCGGACCGAAATGGAGTCCATGTACACCAACAAAGTATGGACTTTGGACTTTGCTCCAGATGGGGTAAAACCCATAGGATGCAAATGGATCTTCAAGAAAAAGATTGGTGTAGATGGACATGTGGAAACCTATAAGGCTAGACTTGTTGCAAAGGGTTTTCGTCAAAGACCTGGTTTGGACTATGACGAAACTTTTTCTCCAGTGGCTATGCTCAAATCCATTCGGGTCCTTCTTGCTATTGCTGCCTTCCATGATTATGAAATCTGGCAGATGGACGTAAAGACGGCTTTTCTGAATGGACATTTAGAAGAGAGCGTCTATATGGATCAGCCAGAGGGTTTCAATCAGAGTGGGAGCAGCGGGAAAGTATGCAAGCTACTTAAGTCCATTTATGGACTAAAGCAGGCATCGCGGAGTTGGAACATCTGTTTTGATGAGACAGTCAAAGAATATGACTTTATCAAAAATCCAGATGAACTATGCATATATAGTAAAGTTGTAGCCAGAAGTGTCGTATTCCTCGTCTTGTACGTGGATGACATTCTATTGATAGGAAATGACATTCCTATGCTACAATCTGTCAAAGGATTCTTGTCACACAGGTTCTCCATGAAAGACCTGGGTGATGCCTCTTACATTCTGGGGATCCGGATCTATCGTGATAGATCCAAGAGGATGTTGGGACTTTCGCAGTCCAGGTATATCGACACTGTACTGAAAAGATTCAGTATGGAAGATTCTAAGCGCGGTAATCTACCGGCTTGTCACGGAATCACCCTCTCCAAAGAGATGTCTCCCAAGACTGATTTGGAAAGGGAACGCATGTCTATTATACCCTACGCTTCTGCGGTAGGCTCTATAATGTATGCGATGTTGTGCACCAGACCAGATGTAGCTTACGCACTAAGCGTGGTAAGCCGGTATCAGTCAGACCCAGGGGAGAAGCACTGGATAGCAGTAAAGAACATTCTCAAGTACCTGAGAAGGACTAAGAAGATGTTCTTGGTTTACGGCGGAAAAGACCTCAGGTTGGAGGCCTTTGCTGATTCCGGCTTCCAGAGTGATAAGGACGATTCCAAGTCTATGTCGGGTTATGTCTTTACCCTCAATGGAGGGGCGGTGTGCTGGAAGAGCTCCAAGCAGGACATCGTTGCTGACTCGACGATGGAAGCGGAGTATATAGCTGCTTGCGATGCCGCAAAAGAAGCAGTCTGGATGAAGAAGTTCCTAACAGAACTTCAGGTGGTTCCTACCATAGTTGATCCAATACCTCTGTATTGCGACAACAACGGAGCTATAGCTTTAGCGAAGGAACCAAGGTCCCATCAGAAGTCCAGACACATCTTGAGGCGGTATCACCTGATCAGGGAGATCATTGATTGTCAGGAGATCGAGGTTCGGAGAGTTGCTTCTGAAGAGAACATTGCTGATCCATTCACGAAGGCCCTACCTCAGATTCAGTTCGAGAGGCTACTCGAGATCATTAGTCTTAGATATGCCAGTACATGGCCCTAGTGCAAGTGGGAGATTGTTAGTGTTTATGCCCTAGAAGGCCATTACTGTATCATACTAGTTTGTATATTACTTAATGGAAGGTTGGGATATTCACATGTATATAACAGTCTTGCTAAATATGGTAGTATGCTACTTGGTTTTTCTATCTTAATATGTGAGTATACGTATTGATAGAGCTCTTAGGATCTTGCTTGACTAAGCGTTGTGATGGCAGTCACACTAGTGGGGGCTGGGTAGTCTACAAGCACATCCTTATTCAGGACCCTGGTCGTTGGATTATCGAGACAGAGCATCGATACTCCGGAGTAGACTAGTGTGTACGCTTCTCATCCCAGTTGGGGAGATGGTCTGTCCCACAGCCGTCAGTACGTCGTACTGGAGATAGTATACAGGTGCTCGTTAGGTTTCGGGTACACCGGACAGGACTCACAGGGAATTGTTGGTTGGTTTTATACCAGTCGTCAGTGAACAGTTCCCAGGTGACATGAGTACAGCATAGTCCGCAGACTTGACACTGCTACTTCGCCTCGAGTGTGTCTCACTGTTCTTAGATTGCTACCCTACCACGGCTCAAAGGAGTCGTGCAAACAGGCAGCAGTTGGGTGCAGTCCCGAGCACTTGGAGGCAGTGGCGGTTAGACAGGATTCGTCTCTCCCGGTATTGGGAGTTGATATCGCGCTGTGTCAGAGAGCCATTACGCAAAGTCCCTGGCCAGGGCAAGCGAGATTTGCTGGTAGGTTCCAGTAGTTTCTCAGGGTGTAATGGGCTTCCCTCCGACACGACTTATACCGTTATTAGGGGACTGACGCTCGCCGCCCCCTAGGCCCAATATGCGATAGTCTTGACGAACGGACCGGACTGTATGGAGATTGTCACATCAGACTCAGTAGGAGTTCGGATGGGTTCCCTCATCGGCCTTCTTATCGACATCTACCGGGGGACCGTTACGTACAGCTAGTGCCGCTTGCGGTCTGTGGTTAAACTCACTGCCAGCGTAGTAGTCGAGTCTCCAGAGTCCCACACAGAGAGTTTCCCTACTCCAGGCGAAACGATATAGAGGTCGTATGGTTTTACGACAAGGGTTTGGACGCATACGTGCGTTTACGCGCGTACGACTTTCGGACAGTTTTTACCAGTCGGCTTTGGTTTAAGCCTGTTACTGGTATCCGGTTATTGGATTTATACAGTCTAAAGTTTTTCCGTATTTTTGCGGAAAGGAGGGGCGTTCTCGTAATTGCGCGAGAAGCTTCTAGAAGATGGTGACTAAGGAGGTTTAGGTGGCATATGCAATGAATGTGATTAGTGAGTCATATGGATGATTCATCCATGTCATTAATGCATGATAAATGCTTAATGACTCATGGAGTGAATCATCACTAGATATTATCAAGCATGGTTGCTAAATTCATTTCTTATTCTTTTCTTGATAAAAAGAAATGCTTGATATATATTATCATAACTCATTATTCTCACTTCATTATTATCCTCACCTTCTCTCTCCTCAAGCTCTCCCTCTTCAAACCCTAATCCTCCCCTCTCATGTGTTGAGTACAAGGATTAGTTAGACTACTTAATCCATAACCCTCTCTATATTACACCTAGCTTCTTTGATTAGCACTTAGAGAAGTTTAGTTGCCTCAAGTTTAGAGGCTAAGCTTGGAGTAAAGCTCTCGGGTGGATCGTCTACTACTTCGAGAAGGCCGAGGAGGAGGTGGAGTTCGCAAAGACGAAGGACACGATTCGTTAGGTATAATCCCTAAACATAGTAGCATAGAAACTCTATGTTTTAAGTTAGTTATCGTTTAGCTTCGATTCAAGCGGTTAGTCGATGTTTGTTCACTAAACAAGTTTGTTTTTGAAAATTCCGCCTCCCCACAAGTATTGAGGTGTTGTACATCGACTTACACTTTGGTGCTCAGCCTTGACTTGTTGACATACCAAGCACTTAGCCACGAAGCGGGCGATCTCCCGTTTCATACCTTCCCACCAGAAATGCTGTCGAATATCTCGGTACATCTTTGTACCTCCTGGATGTACAGAGTAAGCTGAACTGTGTGCCTCCTTCATAAGCTCTTCACGCATATCCCCCTTTGGCACACACACACGGCTACCATACCTCAACGAACCATCTTCGTGGACCAGTAAATCTGTTCGTAGTCCAGATTCAACCTGCTCTCGAAACCTTTGCAGTCTAGGATCCTGCGATTGTGCCGCTTTAATCTTCTCAACTAAGGACGACTGTACTTGCAACTGCATCAATTGTCCCGTAGAGTGTGGTAGCACAACCTCCAAGTCAAATCTTCGAAAATCCGCAATGATCTCCCTCTGTGCAGTCAATACCTGAATCGCTGGTAACCGACTAAGCATATCCGGCACGACGTTAACTTTTCCCGGATGGTACTTAAGATCAAGGTCGTAGTCGGCCATCAGCTCCAACCATCTGCGTTGCCTCATGTTCAACTCCTTCTGAGTGAACACATACTTCAAACTCTTGTGATCTGTAAAAACTTCGACTCTCTCGCCAAAAAGGTAGTGTCTCCAAATCTTCAAGGCGAAGATCACAGCCGCAAGCTCCAAGTCATGAGTCGGATAATTCTTCTCATGGGTCTTCAGTTGTCTTGATGCGTAAGCTACGACCTTCCCATTCTGCATCAAAACGCATCCCAATCCTTTTCCAGATGCGTCGCTGTGAATCACCAGTCCTCCGGAATTGTCTGGTACGGTCAGGATAGGGGCGGTTATCAATTTCTGCTTCAACGTCTCGAAAGCCAATGCACACTTATCCGTCCAAACAAAAGGTACTTTCTTGCGCGTAAGCTTGGTCAACGGTTCTGCTAAACGAGTGAAGTTCTCCACAAATCTCCTGTAGTATCCGGCCAAACCAAGGAAACTTCTTATCTCAGCCACATTTCTTGGAATAGGCCAATCTCGAACTGCTGCAATCTTTTCGGGATCGACGGCGATTCCATCGCCCGACACAACATGCCCCAGAAACTTCACTTCTTCCAGCCAAAATTCGCACTTACTCATCTTCGCATACAATTTCTCCTGCCTCAGTGTCTGCAGTGCGATCTTCAAATGCTCAGCATGCTCTTCCGAACTCTTCGAGTAAACCAGAATGTCGTCAATGAATACCACAATAAATTGGTCCAAGAAGGGTGAGAAGATTCTGTTCATCAAATCCATGAATATTGCCGGCGCATTCGTTACTCCGAAGGGCATCACTAGATACTCGAAATGTCCATACCGAGTTCGAAACGCCGTCTTGCAAATATCTTCTGCTTTTACTCGGACCTGATGATATCCGGATCGCAAATCCAGTTTCGAGAATACCCTCGCGCCACTAAGCTGCTCAAAAAGTTCTCCAATGCGAGGGATCGGGTACTTGTTCTTAATAGTCACCCGGTTTAATTCTCGATAATCAATGCACATCCTTCTCGTGCCATCCTTCTTCTTTACTAAAAGAACTGGAGCTCCCCAAGGCGAGTTGCTGCTTCGAATCCAACTCTTCTCAAGTAATTCACCAACTTGCTTCTTAACTTCTTCCAATTCCACTGGTGCCATCGGATAATAAGCTTTAGATACTGGCGCTGCACCAGGAATAAGGTCAATCGCGAACTCCACGTCTCGCTTCGGTGGTAAGCCCGATATATCTTCAAATACGTCCATAAAGTCGCGAACAACTGCCGGCTCTTCATTACTATCAACTTCCATAGCTGCAAGAACACTGTGTGTCGGCCTAGCCCTAAACTCGACTGGCCCGACAGAACTGCTTCCCCCAGTGAAGGTAAACTCAGGATGTCCGGGAATCTGGAAAATTATCTTCCTTGCCCTACAGTCAATGTGGGCGTGGAAAGTGCCAAGAAAATCCATTCCCAAGACAACTTCATAGCTGCCCGTATCAATTACCAAGAAATCTGCAAAGAGCTCCCGTCCGCACACAACAACCGTACAATCTCTACATTCCCCACTAGCTATGATTTTCCTATTCCCAGTGTGTATGTCCCAAAAACTAGACAGGGTCGTGCAGGTAATCGAGTGCGTAGTTATAAATTTGGATGACATAAAACAGTGGGATGCTCCGGAATCAAATAATGCCAATGCGGGAAAACCATGAACGAGTAAAGTACCTGAAACCACTTCTTCTGATGCCTTAGCTTCCTCAGCTGTCAAAGTGAAAGCTCGAGCCTGATTAGGTCCCTGAGTCAGCTGTTTCTGCCCTTGGAACGGTCTCTGCGGAGGCTTCTGTATATCATCTCTCGTGCGAAGCTTTGACGGACAGGCACCAACTGCGTGATCAGCTGCCCCACAAACCAGACAAAGTCCCAGCTTCCTTCGGCAATCCTTCTGCACATGTCCGGGCAAACGGCAGTAGTCACAAATCATGCCTTTTCTTCGATCAACGACCACAGGCTTCTTCATTGGTGCTACCCCACGTCGATCCACTGGAATACCTCTGCGCCCATGATCTCGGTTAGGTACAAATGCGGGCTTCCTGGCCGCAACTGCTGTCTGCTGTAGGTTCCCTTTCATTCCCGACAAACTCTGTTGCTCCCTGGCTGCCGTAAGAACCTGCGAGAAAGTGGTCAAACCCAGGGAGACAATCTGCCTCTGGATGTCCACATCCAAACTGCGCAAGAACCTTCGCGCCCTGTCTGCCTCGTTGGCGACTAAGGGTCCAGCGAAGCGGCTGAGTCTCGTCCACCCCGCTGCATGTACGTCCACAGGTGCTCCATTTTGCCTCAGCCCAATAAATTTCTCTTCCATTTCCTCCCGTGCAGTCCGCGGGAAAAATTTCTCCAGGAAACTCTTAGAGAAGTCCGCCCAACTGGTTGGCTTGGGCAAGCGGGTCTCCTCCACAAGCCACCACTCTCGGGCGTAATCCACCAGCTGAATGCGCACCACATCAACTCTTTTGTCCTCTGGGATCTGGGCCGCAATCAGCAAATTCTCCGTGTCCACTAGCCACTGCTCGGCTGGCAACGGCTCCTCCAGACCAGTGAAAGTAGTAGGACCCAAACGTCTGAAATCTGCCACGGTCTCTACCCGGTCAACTGGTTTCGCTCCAGCGTTGTTTACAGACTGCCGAATGGCCTGCAAACCCTCCTGAAATGAATCTGCTTGCTGCTGGATCAGCTCAGTATGCCTCTTCTGATTTTCCAACATTCCACGTATCACTCCCAACATGGCGGTTTCATCCACGCGCCTCTGATACGTCTTGAAATTCTTATCTGCCATATTCCTGAAATCAAAACACCCAACATTAGCATGATGATAGACTCAATATATAAATCAAGGCTAGAACTCCAAGATACTTAAATAGAGTACCGCATTGTAACTATGCCGCGGTATCATAGCCACAATTACTTAACTCCACCCAAGTCGCCTAGGTCCTAGAGATAACAAGAAATCAGGTTTTCGAGTTAACATGCAAAGTAAGTTTGCACGTCGACATAATCCGGAAGAATGTGATTCAAGAATGGTAAAACGGTCAAGGTGGTAGGACATGTTTCCTAAGCACGGGTATTCTGATTCGTGTATCGGGTACAATATCCAACTACAAAAGAATCAACCCAATTAACCTATGGCTCTGATACCAAAAAAACCATGTCACGCCCCGCTTCCCAGAGTACGCAAGAGTGGGCACGTGACATAGCCAACCATGCTACCTGTGGGTAGGAAGTATCCATCCACAGTCACATTACGGCTGTAGAGATATCAAGAACAAGATAAAAAAACTATCTAACACATGTCCAAATCCAGAATAGCAAGAGTCAATAATAAATAAGTGCGGAAGCAAATGATCCAATACAATGATAGAAAAGTACGTCCCATAATGCGGGCTCACATCTGGAAATAAAATGCAAGAAATAAACTAATCACTACGGAACTCACAGATCAGCCTGCTGGCTTAAGTACTCCTGCTCGGTCGGCGACAGTGGTAAAGAATCTGGGCCATGCAAAACCCAGACGTCAACACGTCATGTCAACCAATAATATAATATGAACATGGTAATAAGCAGTGCAGAAGTAAACATGAAATAAGCAGTAGTATGTAACAAGCAGTGCAGGGTAGTGTGCAGTGGTAACTAAACTGTTCTATCGGGTTTCCTATTCTAAAGTCTTTGAAATCAATTCGAGTAATCCTCCATGTAACTCAAAGGATATGTCCCGTTACCCCCCGGGACCACGGATCAGGAAGATGGGAACCAATAATGGTTCTGTCCCGTTGCCCCCCGGGGACCACGGATCAGGAATGTAAGAGTCACGAATGGCTCTGTCCCGTTACCCCCCGGGACCACGGATCAAGTAATACCCTTTTAAGTTACACTTTAGATTACCCGTTTGATTTCCCCATACCCCCAGGTTATATGTGTGAAGTCAGGTATTCAGGAATCAAGGACTAATGCCAACACAGGATCAGGTAACAGGTCAGGTTTGTCTGGATAGACAACAGGAATGGTCCATGAGGACCCCAAGTCAGGTTTGTTGGCATTAGGCATGAGATCAGGTAACAGGTCAGGTCATGGTACATCAGGTTAAGTCGATAGTAAAGGGTACCATGTCCGGTGCATCGGTATATATATATGTCATGTGTAGCAAGGTCAAGTCAATATGTAACAAAATCGAGGGTGTGCTCACAACAGGCATAAAATCGAATAAGGAATAACAGCAGGAAATAGGCAATGAATTAAACAACACAAGTAGTTCATTTAATCACAATGATGCATTAATATAGTGCAGTCGTATTATCATATTAACAAGTTTCGAGCACCCTTGCGGTGCAATGGATCACATGACGGTGCAATACTGTTATATCGATATCAGAATGTAATAGAGCTACAAGTGTAAGGTTACCGTCCTTTAAACGGTAAATGTGATTAACGGGTAACTTCGTTATTAGGGTTAAAGTGGCTAAATGCGGTTTAGGTTAACTGTATCATGATATAAGTCATATTTCGTCCAAATGAGAAAAGTAACTACACCTAGTTAATTTTTGCAAGTTTAATGAGTCAAGCACACTTAATTTGTATAGCATAGCATGTAGCAAGTAATACTTGCCTCGACGGTTCGCGAACCGGGAAAAACGGACGTAACGTCGGCGGAAAACACACGACGGACGCACGGGTCACGGATCGAATCCAAACAACGAACAGCGGGACCACGCGGACCGGAGTACCTTGCTGGAATGTCGGGTCAAGTCGTCGGCACGGCCGGATTCCGGCGAACCGCCAAAACAGCGACAAAATTTAGCAAATACTACGCACGGACAAATAACAACCAGCGAGGAGAAAAAGGAAGGGGAAAGTGAAGGGAAGCTTACTGGGGTTGCAAGTGTCGCGATAGCGACGGGGTCGACGGCGATGGGGCGCCGGCGAGGGAGCGGCGGCGGCAGACTCGGCTGCAGGTTGCTGGAGAAGGAGAAACGGTGAGGAGGGAGAGGGAATGGCCGGGTCTGGATGCAGGTGAAGAGGAGGTGGTCGGCGGTGGCGCAGGTGACGACGAAGAGGGTCGACGGCGGCGTTTTCCGGCGAACCGGAGAAAGTGATAGGGTTGCTGTTTGGGTTCTGTTGCGGCGCCGACACTCGTGAGGGGGAGGAAGGTATCGAGGTCGGGAAGAGGGGCGAAGGGGGAGACGCTGGCGTCGTCGGCGACGGGTTGCGGCGGCGACGGCGGGCACGGTGGGTGCAGGTGGCCACGGTGTTGGGTGCACGGGGAGAAGGGAGAGGAGGAAGGAATGGGTAGCGGCTGCAACGAGGGTGATGGTGGTGGTGGCGTCGGCGACGAGGGCGCGGCGGCGACGGGGAACAAGGCTGGGCTAGGGTTGTGATGTGGTTAGGGTTTCGTGATCGCTCGGTGAAAAGAACGGGGACGATGAACGTATTATATATACGGATAGAGAGAGAGAGAGTTAGAGAGAGAGAGAAAGAGAAATCAGAGAGAGAGAGAGAGACAGAGGAAGAGAGAGATAGAGATAGGGAAAGAGAGAGGAGAGATAGAGAGAGGGAAAGATGGGGCCCACGGGGGTTTAAGTCCCCCGCGATTGGCTGAGGCGAGAAACAGAAAGAATTTAAAAGGATTACATAAAGATTAAATGGTTAAAAAGGTAACAGATGAATATATTATATAGTTTTAGAATATTTTATTAAATTGGGATTTTGGCGCTAAATGAAACATTTTCAAATCGTGCCCGGGTTGCGCCCAAAAATTTGAAATTCAAATAATAGGATTTTAAGCGGGTTCCAAATTTTAAAATGAAATGTTTTATGATTAAAAAGCATGCCCCCAAGTCGGACACCTGTACGCGCGCGTAGCCGTCCAAACTCGCCCGTTTCACTGAACGGGATGAAAACTCGACGCGCGGACGCTACCACGCGGCTAGGGGTGACGAGTAGGCCAATATAGATATTTTTAATTTTACTTTAGGTGTTAAAATTTGTTATATGCAAAACTGACTTAGCCGGTTAAAATTTTGCAATAAGAACCAAACAAGCAAGATAAATGAATTGAGCAATATCAAACACTCAACCAGTAACAGAAATAGTATTATTGGGCTCGGGTGTTACAGGAACAAATCAACCGATTAAACTCAATATTTTATATTCGAGTGGTATATGAAATCCACTGGCGCAGATGTAATGCAGTTATAATAAGTTGAAAGTAGAGTTGGTAATTGTGTGTGGTCACATCAACAATAGCATGATATAATCCACATTTGTTAAACCCCCCAAAATGTCTATTGTTTAAAAGATGAATTATTAGAAAATGTATTAAATTTCAATATTGTATTACCTCTATTTCACAATTTAGGTATCTTTATGCTCCTTTTTGCCCATCAAAATATAGGTCCTTCTCGCTCGTCTCTAAGCTATTCTAAAGTCGAGCTTTCTCAGCCTTCCCGCTCGTCTCCGAGTTGTCACCAACATGAGTTTCCTCAGTCTCCTCGCTCGTTTCCGAGTTGTCAACGAGCTGAACTTCCTCAGTCTCCTCGCTCGTCTCCGAGCTATTATAGAGCCGAGCTTCCTCAGCCTCCCCGCTCGTTCCGAGCTATCACAGAACTGAGCTTCCTTAGCTCCTCCTCGCTCGTCTCTGAGTTGTCACCGAGCCGAGCTTTCTCAGCTTCCCCGTCTGGCCGGGAGCCCGGAACCCGAGCCCCCCCTTTAACGACTCCGTGTATCTCGCCGCGACAAGATTTCCGCCGCTCCACGTCCCGTATCCCATGCTAGCATATTTCGCCATTAATGAGTGTATCCCGTCATCAACACGAACGTGACGCAGGGGCGTAACAGACAGCGAAAATCTCGCATTGGCTCGCTCCAGATGACCTTTATATAAATCTCTCTTCTAGACGACTCAGGTATCTCGAAACGCATTCCAATACGCCGCTATCCTGCCATTATTTCTTGATACTTATTTGATCGTCGGAGGGTCCTACGGTGGTTTCCCATCCCGGGACTTCCCTTGCAGGTAGCCCGGCGTCGTAACAACCAACAAACTATTGAGATCCACACGCTCAACACTCATCTCAAATCTCTAACCGTTCGACACCATCGGCCGTAAGATCGACGGAGGACTACTTTTGAGGGAGAAATCGACCTCCATCGCAGGCTAAACAAAATAAAATTATCACGTCCCGCTTCCCAAAATACGGAATACGAGGGGTGACAAGGCCAGCCATGCTCCTACGGTCAAGGAAATATACTGCCGTAATCACACTTCGGCTTCTAGCATTACGTGGTAATCAGTAATTGTAGCACAAGTAATGAGAAATTCAGCCACTAATTCTATCAAAACAGATAAAAGATATACCAGATAGAGATCAAGGGAAAGATAGCACTAGCGTCGCCGATCTAGATGTCCGCAATATCCTCGAGGTACAATAGATCCTGATCCGAGCTGCGTCCACCTCTCACTCTAAGCATGCATACTCAGGTCGTCAGAGCGACACAATAGCAATATATATATATATATATATATATAATACTCAGGTCGTCAGAGCGACACAATAGCAATATATATATATATATATATATATAAACATATGTAAACACGTGCAATGATGATGAACATGAAACAGTAAATATGGAGTGATGACATGAGCATGAAGTAACCGGTACAGGTAAACAATAAAGCAGATATATCGAATCAGTAATCAATGCAATGTCCATGTCACTAAACCTATCAGTCTCTAAGTCTCACTGTCCAAGTTACTAAACATATCGTTAGTCCAAGTGTGAGCGTCAACCACCACAGGAGTATCCCCAACCCAAGGGTAGGCCCTAGGGGAACGGGAACACGGGCCCGAATCACGCTCGGTAATAATCAGTAATATCACCCATATAACTCCCAAAATCGCTGTATATACCGGCAGTGGGACTCCCGAGATTCCATTGATCGAACTTACACTCAAACTACCCCACACCCACGGTCTACATCAAACACCGACCATGAACCCGAATAATAGTCGCTCCATGACAAGTCTACGCAAGAACTGGAGACAAGGTCTCCAACAAGCATGTCTTGACTAGTATCCAAGATAAATGGACAATACTCGACGTCTTACCTATGACACTAATATAAGTGCTTCCATAACCGTCTCATACCAGTTATAGTTACACTTACACATGCCCCATAGGCGTCGACAATGCAATAATTTAACTGGTCCGCTGATTGTGTACAAGTACGTGTCACTTCATTTATTCAATCACGCTTTAACACTAACGTACTTGCCACAATCCAAACACTAATATTTATCACTGGGTAATATACATCGGACCCCGGGTGTAGTGAAAAATAAGCAAGGGTCGTCGTCCAGAAACGGCGCGCTACATCGGACCCCGGGTGTAGTGACAAATAAGCAAGGGTCGTCGTCCAGAAACGGCACGCTACATCGGACCCCGGTTGTAGTGACAAATAAGCAAGGGTTTCATAGGATCCGTCTAGCTTCCTGGAACATAGGTTCCCTTACGGGTAGAATAATAGAATTAGTGGAGGTGATAATTAGGAGGAGAGTTGGTATTATGTATTTGCAAGAAACTAAGTGGTAGGTGAAAAGAGTAGAGTCATAGAGCCTTGGGGTTATAAGCTTTGGTATACGGGTAGAGATAAAAATCGTAATGGAGTAGGCATAATCATAGATAGACGATTGCTTGAGGATGTAGTTGAGATTAGGAGAAAAGGTGATAGAATTTTACTGGTTAAGCTTATTCTAGGTGGAGAGATCCTTAATATTATTAGTGCTTATGCACCACAGATAGGTCTTGATGACGCTAGTAAGCGTCTATTCTGGGAGGATTTAGACGAGATGGTGTAAAGTATACCTAGTGGAGAGAAGTTATTTATTGGTGGTGATCTTAATGGACATGTAGGTACTAGTCGTAGTGGGTTTGATACTATCCATGGAGGTTTGGTTTTGGACAAAGGAATGAAGTAGGTGACTCGGTTCTAGATTTTGCCTTATCTTATGACTTGATCTTAGCAAACACCTGGTTTAGGAAAAGAGAGTCCCACCTCATCACTTTTAGAAGCGGATCAAGTGCTAGTCAAATAGACTTTTTTTCTTACGAGAAGAATAGATAGAGGTTGTTGTATCGACTGTAAGGTAGTGGCAGGTGAGAATGTAACCACTCAATATAGACTTTTAGTTCTAGACTTTCGATTTAGAAGAGAACTTAGGAAGATTAGACGTAAGGTAGAGCCTAAAATTAAATGGTGGCGATTGAAAGAAGGTAACCAAAAGGCTTTTATAAATCGTGTAGTCCAAGAAGCGGATTGGTAGTCGGAAAATGATTCAGACAGAACATGGAAAAAAATGGCTAGTTGTATCAAGAAGGTAGCTAGAGATTTACTTGGTGAGTCGAGAGGTGGTGCTCCACCATCTAAGGACACATCATGGTGGAATGAAGAAGTAAAGGCTGCTATTAAAATTAAAAGGGAATCTTATAAAGATTTGAAGAAAAGTAGAGATGTGGAGAGATTTGAGAAATATAAAATGGCTAAAAAGGAAGTTAAGAAAGCTGTTCGAGAAGCTAAATCTAAGGTCTACAAGGATGTGTACGAGAAATTAAACACTAAAGAGGCTGAAAATGATATATACCAGATTGCTCGGATGCGGGAAAGAAAGACTAGAGACTTATGTGCAGTGAAGTGTGTCAAAAATGAAAATCAGAAGGTTTTAGTTCGAGATAAGGATATCAAGGAAAGATGGAGAGATTATTTTGACAAATTGTTCAATGAGAGCTTTACTAAGAATTTGGATGGACTTGTCATTCAATCTCAAAATATAAAACGTGATTTTATGCGTAAAATAAGGCTGCCTGAGGTTAAAGAAGGTTTGAACAAAATGAGTTTAAAAAAAGCGGTTGGTCCTGACGGAATTCCTATCGAGATTTGGAGATGTTTAGGAGAAATAGGCGTTAAATGGCTGACAGCTATGTTTAATCTATACGATGAGGATAGATCATAGGAATGAATAGAAATACAATACATAAGAAATGTACATCCTAAGGCTTCTTAAGCGGAGCAGCGTATCATAAGTATGCCGTGGAACATACACACGGTACGTCACTCTCCTTAAGTCACCTACTCCATCAACCAAGGTCAATCTATGCGACGAAAGTTTGGGTCTAATACCCCCCCCCGACCAAGTCTAAGTTCCGTAAGGTTAAGCCTAGGTTCCAAATATATATATATATATATATATATATATATATATATACGCCCTAGACTCCGCATAGTCAAACCTAAACTCGAACCAAGATTAAACCTAGCGCTCTGATACCAATTTTGTCACGGCCCGAAATGGCACGTGACTGGCACTTGAATCATGTGAAGTCTATAGGACCCCACCAAATTCAAGCCAGCCAAAAGCCCAGAAATCTAAACCATTTAAAAGAAGGAGTGAAGGAATACTTATTTAAAAGTTAATAAATAAAGTCACTTTGAAAGTCATAGTAAGCATTTTTAAAAGCATCAAGTTTTTCCCAAAAATTTCGGCAGAGTTTCCTTTGTAAATACTGACCCCAAATGGGTACAAACAGGAATATACATAAGTAATGAATAAATGCATCCCTAAGCGGGACCTAGCTCTTCGCCAATTAGCGGAAACAACCACGCAAGCAATATAATATACAACGCCGAAGGGCGAGGATCAAAACTCAGAAAAAGTAAAGAACTCAACATCATCAAGGATGCCAGAAAACCATAATAATACAAGCGCGCGACTCTAAGGTCGAAAGAATATACAACTGATCTTCTAAGTCTATCAAATACACAAGTCTGGTTTATGGAGCTTACTAGATACAACTGAATTAAATAAAGTACAACGGTGGTCACGATGCAAGTGAACCCACCTACCAAAGCAATCACCCGGAAGAAAGCAGTGTGCCAACAAGCCGTAACGAAACCTGTACGGCCAAACCTGCAAGAAATTGTGGCACAACGGGGGTGAGTTGCCAACTCGTGAGTAGAAGACATCACCGGGAAGAAATCGCATGTATGACTCTCTTCTAGGTCATACACTAAAATACACAATACTACAACAATGGTGGCATCATATCATAAATGTGACATCAAGTACTCGTGTTTGTGTCAAGAATAATAATATATCATGTGTATCATGTATGAATACATCATCCAACGTATGTCCAGCAACGACACACAACTCACGATAAAACCTGAGTGTCCATCACCGACACTCGAAACATCCTGAAACTCGTGTCCATCATCTACACGTAAATCCTCATATCTCAGACGCTGCATCCTCAGATCGGCCCTTATATCCATCTCTTTCATAACCCCGAACGGTATCCTCTGGATATCCGTCGAGTTTTCATACAATCACCGGTCGGTAGTGCTCCCCTGCCGGGCTCAACGCATTTCTATACGATCCTCTTGCCCCGCGGTACCGCACCGGGTCCACTATGCACCCGCAGACGGTCCCTCCTCCTACCTCGAATCGGGTGTGTGATACCGCTCAAGAACCGAGAAAACTCATGGTGGACAACAAAAATATCATATCACGAGAAAACCGCAAATTTCTATTTTTAGAAATGATAATGAGTTTACAAATCCTCGCGGTTTTTCCAAATCCAGAAATCTCATGGAAAATCTGAATCCTATAATCAAGAGTTAATAAACAGTGAATACCGGCATAAAGCCTCACGTTATTGCATAACAGAATGAATGTATAAGTGCATGAAGTATCTAAATAAGAAATGCAATATCTAAGTTAGCATATGAAAGCAAGCGTACTAGTACTATATTGAAACTACCAGCTAGCAATTTATACCAGTGAAGTGATGTTTTTCTAATGAGCGCGTGACATGGAAATTACCGATGATGGTGTGTGAGCCGGCAAGCAAGTGTACGTGGAGCATACGCATCATCGGTAATGGTGCTGGTGTCCTGACAACAAGATTTCATAGTAATTAAAAAAAAACACATTTAAAAGCATGCAATGCGAAGATAACAGCATGAATATACGGAAAAGGATGTAGTAACCGCAACATTGAAGAATATACATTTCTATGTACGAGTCATACAGTTTTTGGTGTTGAAATCGCACGAATCATGGTTTTAGAAAAAATAGGGGCTACGGGGTCTTTGAGAAAAGATACATTCTTTGAAAAATCCGTAGTATCTATCGGCCTGTTTTTAAAATACTCACGATTCGTTAGTTTTGAAAATAAGTATGACTCGAGCCCAGTCTAAAATCTACCTAAAACAACTACAAGACTACACTAAGAGGCTAATCGAAAGGGTAAGGAAATCCACCTAAAGTCCGAGTCGATATATCTAGTAGTCGGCGCTCCTGCCTCAATAGCGTCTCGTACGGTAAAATATATAGTACGATATCCTCGAATCAAGAGTGCAGATCAATCATCATATCTATACCTTATACGGTAAAATCTATCGTACGACATCCCAAATCGGGGTACGGGTCAAATCTCATATATACCTCATTATTCATATAGTATCATTATCGCAAAATCATGAATTAGGGGCACCGCTCTAAAATCTAGTACATTCCAATATCATCAAACATATATCCTCGTGTGTATGAAAACACATCGACCAACGATCCGCTATAATATCATGTCGTATATCATATCACGACCTAATCACATATCACAAACTCACGGCATCATGCCCGATCATATCGGCCCATCTCCAACTATCATATATTATCCTCATCATCCGTGTATACGTATATGTATATATATGTGTGTGTACCAACGCATCCACACACACACACACACATATAAACATATACATCTAAACAAATCACGTGTGTGTATGTGTGTGTGTGTGTGAACTTTTACTCTAGGGTTTCGCGACTATGAAACTAAACTAACAACACTTTCTTGCTAAGTATTCACGTCTCACAATAACACATATGCATATATATCATAAACACATCCTATCCTACGAGATTTGCGGGGGTGTTATACGCCATCCACCCGTCTTCCCTCGTAGATATACATCTACTCACCTGGACACCTCGGTTAATCTGATCCGATTCCAGCTCTGCCATTTCCGCGCTACATCCGACGCCTCTGCATCCGATCCTAGAAATGTACACAAGTAAATAAGAGAATAAATATATCATTAGCCGCGGACACAACCAAAACAAGTCAACCACGCGCACTAACTAAACGCGCACGCACTTGGTGCACAAAACGCGCCCGCGACAACGCCACAAACCACAACTAGGGTCGCAATATGTGGCAACTACCAAACCAAAAACCCAATCGTATCAATCACGCATTCACAACACACTAAATTTTATATGAAATAGGTTGTATATCAACAAAACCTCAATTTTAATCAAATCGATTTATTCCAAAAACCTAGTAAGCATCTTTTAACCATTTTAGTACAAATCTAGATGTTTTAACAAAACTAGTGGCCACAATATTCATTTAATAACTTAATTAGGTCACACAAATATTAACTAGATTTTAATCTCACTTATTTTCATAAATTCTAAAGACCTAGTTTGCACAATTATATAATTTAGACAATTTTAAAGCAACAATTTGCAAACTAACAACTATTTTAGATTTTTCATGTCTCAAGATGTTAAACCACACTTTGTAACCATAATCACACGATAAAAAACCCTAACTTGATCTCAAACCCCTTTCATTAATTCACAAACTTGCAAACTAGAACCTTAATAATATTTAAATAAGTTAGCTTTAAGCAATTAACTAACAGATTAAGTGTTGGGTTAAGATTTATACCTCACTCTTTAGAGATCTAACTAGTGACTTAGCCTCCCCAAAATGGCCTTCTTGCTCCAACATCCATGTTAGAATAGGCCAAGGAAAAATGAGTAAGGGTTTAATTGAAGAATGAATGAGGTTTTTGTTGATTTTTAAAGGAATTTTGTGGATTTTTTTGTGGTGAAAAGAAGGGGAGAAACATGGAGAGGGGGCTGCTGGAAATGGGGGGCTCGGCCAATACTTCGGGGGGAGGGGGGAGAGAGAGAGAGAGAGAGAGAGAGAGAGAGTGTTGTGTTGGAAAAATCACAAGTCAACAAAATACCCCCATATCTCCTTTAATTATTACTTTTCTTTTCTCTTTTTTTTTTTGGTTGCAAGTGAGAAAGGTGAACGAAATGAGGGGGGAGGGGCTGCTGCTGAGTGATGTGAGGGAGAGGGAGAGTGGAAACAAATGTTCAAGCACACCATACCTCCATTATAACACCATGTTTGTATTAATGTTTTCTTTTTATTTTCTTTTCTTTTTAAAACTCTACTTCTAAAATTTCTAGAACCATCTTGGAAATTTCATTTAAATTCAAAAACAACCTGATACACTTTGGTTTAATGTGTTATGATGCACAAAGTTTGTATTAACCCATTCAAATTTGTGATTATCACTAATTAAATGTATTATTGAAAGCTTATAATAATATTTAAAATAATTAATTAAGAAAAATATTTAAGTAAACTAGAAATTTACAAGTGACCAATTAAATATCAAATACTAGCAATTATATAGTTAGAATAGATATATTTAAGTCTATGAAGAAAAATAATTATATCTTGGTTTTTACGGAAAACACCGGTTATTTTACCGATTATCGGAAATTTCATCTAAACGATTTTCAAAACGTTACAGTGGCGATCGCTCGTTGAAGGTATGTCGGTAAACGCCTCCGAGTAGAAAGGTATAGACTTGCCCATTCTCTCGAGTTGGACCGGCAACCACCTCTCCTAAGATTGGTCGGCGTTTACTGAGGTTGAGGGCTTCTGATCTTTAGTACAGATGGTTAGGGTGTTACCCACTAAGGATAGACCGAGCAGGGAAGCTGCTCGGTGTCCTCTTGATGAGGGCTTCGATCCTTAGCGTAGATGGGTAAGAAGTTACCCACTAAGAATGGACCAAGCAGGGAGGCTGCTCGGTGGCCTCTTGACGAGGGCTTCGTTCCTTGGCGTCGGTGGGTTGTAAACTACCAGCCATGGATGGACCGAGCAGGGAAGATGCTCGGTGGCCTCTTGATGAGGGCTTTGATATTTAGCGTAGATGGGTAAGAAGTTACCCACTAAGGATGGACCGAGCAGGGAGGCTGCTCGGTGGCCTCTTGACGAGGGCTTCGATCCTTGGCGTCGGTGGGTAGTAAACTACCAGCCATGGATGGACCGAGCAGGGAAGCTGCTCTGTGGCCTCTTGATGAGGGTTTCGATCCTTAGCGTAGATGGGTAAGAAGTTATCCACTAAGGATGGACCGAGCAGGGAGGCTGCTCGGTGGCCTCTTGACGAGGGCTTCGATCCTTGGCGTCGGTGGGTAGTAAACTACCAACCATGGATGGACCGGGCAGGGAAGCTGCTCGGTGGCCTCTTGATGAGGGCTTCGATCCTTAGCGTAGATGGATAAGAAGTTACCCACTAAGGATGGACCGAGCAGGGAGGCTGCTCGGTGGCCTCTTGACGAGGGCTTCGATCATTGGCGTTGGTGGGTAGTAAACTACCAGCCATGGATGACCGAGCAGGGAAGCTGCTCGGTGGCATCTTGATGAGGGCTTTGATCCTTAGCGTAGATGGTAAGAAGTTGCCCACTAAGGATGGACCAAGCAGGGAAGCTGTTCGGTTTTGCGAGGCGTGCCCGACCTTCCTTGGTGTATGAATATCGGGAAGGGTGACCATTGCGGGCGGTACGTGGCAGAAACGCATAGGTGAGGCGAGGCGTTCCAAGATCCGCGTCGTTCCGACTTCGATTCGCCGAGAAATACGGGATGCTCGCCACATAGCGGCACGGTATTGGAAGAATTGAGCGAATCCCAGGATTCGCGTCCATGCGCGCGCAAATTTAGGCTCTTGGGGATTCTGTGGAGGCTATAAATAGATAAGGAAATGGGTTTGTTTCAGCATTGCTTCTTCAAGATGGACGGGCGTATCTACGCGATCGAAGAGATCATTACTCCCGATGACGTTTACCTGTACGACCAGTCCGTTTCCGAGGAGAGGTACCGGGGCATGGTCCAGCGCCTCAAGGATCACATCAGCCGTCTACTTCTTCGCCGGTCACCCCTCCTCCAATTGCTGATGTAAGCAATTTGGAGGAGGTCCCCGGGGCTGTACAACCCCCTCTCCGAGGAGCTGCTGGACGAGGCGCTCGACAGAGTGTGCACGATCTACGTCGTCGGCCTCATCTCGAAGACCAGGCACGATCGATCTGTGGCCCTCATTTTGGAGTGCTTCCAAAAGAGACAGATCGTAAGCCAGGGCTCAGCAGGTGGAGCACCCGGTGCTTCCGTGGCGTCCCGAGTTCGTGGGTAGCATTATCGGGGACGTGTTGAAGAGGCAAGGGCTCGGCTGGCGGAGATCTCCACGGAGTATCACCAGCAGTGTTTCCTTGACCCTGTTCCCCCCTGTTGTAATTTTAATTTTTATATACGGCTGAGGAGCCCACAATATCTTTTGATAAGTAAATAAAGCTCTCATTTTTGCGATGTTCTATTGTTTCCTTTTCGTCTTCTGGGTGCATTTGAGTGTTTTCGCGAAACGAAATCCGTGAGCTTTGAACCGAGGAAGAAGGAAACACATAGGGGAAGTTCCTTTTTATTATTTAAAAACTTAGAAAAATTTGCATCGCTTTGTCAAAGAAGAAACATGTATTTACAGGTATACTTTTCAAAGGTACAACTTGAGCTTCTCGGCGTTGTAAGGTCATGGAAATTTACGACCTGCAGCGTCTTGTAGGCGGTAGGCCCTGCCGGGCAAGACTTCGGAGATGAGGAATGGGCCGTCCCACTTCGGAGAAAACTTATGCAATTTTCCCTGATCAACGAACCCGTCCCGCCTTAGGACTAAATCTCCGGTTTTGAAGGCGCAATGCTTGACTCGTGCGTTGTAGTAGCGAGTGGTTTGTTGTTAATAAGCGGCAGCTCTGATCTGTGCCCGGTCCCGCTTCTCCAACAAGATGTCCAAATTAGTCCGGAAGGCCGAAGTGTTTGCTTCGTCGTTGAAGTGATCGACCCTGTAACTGGGCAACCCGATCTCTGCTAGGACTATCGCCTCGGTGCCGTAGCAGAGACTGCAGGGGGTTTCTCCGGTGGGGGTCTTCTTCGATGTGCGCAAGGCCCATAAGACCCGGGGTAATTCGTCGACCCAACTTCCCTGTCGTGCTTCCAGGCGAGCTCGTAGGCCTCGGATGACGTCCCGGTTAGCGACCTTTGCCTGCCCGTTGCACTGGGGGTGCGCGACCGCGGCGAACTTCATCAGTATATGGTATTCGCTGCAGAATCCTTTAACTCTCTCGTTTTCGAAATTCGTCCTATGGTCGGTGATGATACACCTCGGGATCCCGAACCGGAATATTATGTTGTTTTGCAAGAACTTGATGGTCGTGGTGGCGTCCGGTTTTCTGATGGGGACGGCCTCGATCCACTTCGTAAAGCAGTCCACCGCGACGAGGAAGTATTTGTGCCCGCCCGTACCGGTAGGGAGTTGGCCTATCATGTCCATTCCCCACTGGGCAAACGGCCAGGAGGAGGTCAGAGTAGTTAGCTCGGTAGCCGGAAGGCGGGGTATGCTGCCGTGGAGTTGGCAGCTCTTGCACCTCCTGACGAGCTTCTGGGCGTCCTGATAGATGGTCAGCCAATAGTATCCTTAGAGAAGTGTCTTCTGGACTAAGGTGCGGGCCCCTTGATGTGCTCCGCCGACCCCTTCGTGAACCTCACGGAGGACATAATTTGCTTCGTGGGGATCGACGCACCGAAGCAGGGGTTGAGTGAAGGATTTCTTGTAGAGGTTCCCTCTGCTCCAAACGAAATGGCGGGCTTTGGCTCGGAGGCGGCGGGCTTCCCCTCGATCATCTGGGAGTGTACCCTCCTTCAGGAAGTCCACGAGGGGCTTCCTCCAATCTTGGCCTTTTTCCCGGGCCATGTAAACTTGGAGTAGGTACACTCTGTATTCCACGCTGGGCCGTGACAAGACCTCGAAGAGGATATTTCTCGTCGTTGGCCGTGTAGGAAGATGCTAGCTTGCTCAGGGCATCGGCCTGGGCGTTTAGGTGTCGGGGGATCTGCTCCACTTGAACTTCGTCGAAGTCCTTTCGTAGTCTTCTTACCTCGGTTAAGTATTTCACTATCAGAGGTTCCCGTGCCTCGAAACGGCCGGTCACTTGGCCAACAACCAGGGCGGAGTCACTGCGGATTCGGATCGTCTTCAGCCCTACTCCGGAGGTGATTCGCAGTCCAGCTTGGAAAGCCTCGTACTCTGCGGCGTTGTTTGAGGCCTTGAACCCGAGCTTCAAAGAATACTTCATCTCTGCATCGTTCGGCCCTCGAATGACGAGGCCCGCACCACAGCCTTCCTTGGTTGATGACCCGTCGACGTAAAGGACCCAATCAGGGACGGAGTCGGGCCTCTCTTCGGTCGAGGGTTGGGATCTGGGGACCGGCGCGGCCACCGCCTCCTTGTTGGGGATGGTGCATTCGATGACAAAATCGGCCAGGACTTGTGCCTTGATAGCCTGCCTCGGGCGGTATTTGATGTCGAATTGAGATAACTCCCACCTCCACTTCTCCAAATGACCAGAAGACTCGGGGGAGGCGAGTATGGCCCCTAAAGGGCGCTCAGTGAGAACGAGGATGGTGTATGCCTGGAAGTACTGTCGTAGTTTCCTTGAGGCCACTATAAGCGCCAAGACAATCTTCTCTATGGCCGGGTATCGTGTTTCCGCGTCCTTAAAGACGTGGCTCACATAGTAAACCGACCTCTGGACTCCCTCGACCTCTCGGACGAGCACTGAGCCTGCAGCTTGATCGGATACCGCCAGATTCAGCGATAGCTCGTCTCCTTCAATTGGCCGGTTGAGTAGTGGGGGAGTCGCCAGGTGCATTTTCAATTGCTCGAAAGCGATCTGACACTTCTTCGACCATTCGAACCTTGGGATCTTCGTAAGGGCTTTGAAGAATAGAAGGCACTTTTCCCCAAATCTTGACATGAAACGAATCAGAGCGGCTACCCTCCCCGTGAACCGCATGATTTCGGCGTTGGTCTTTGGCGCGGCCATGTTGAGGATGGCGCTGATTTTCTCCGGGTTAGCCTCGATTCCTCGATGGGTAACCATGAATCCGAGGAACTTTCCACTAGTGACACCGAACGCACACTTAGCGGGGTTCAGTTTCATTTTGTATTTGTGAAGGACGTCGAAAGTCTCGCTCAGATATTTGGCGTGTTCGTCTGACGAGGTTGATTTAACGAGCATGTCGTCGACGTAATCCTCCATGTTCCTACCGATCTGCAATTTGAACATCTTGTTGACCAAGCGTTGGTACGTAGCCCCGGCGTTTTTGAGACCGAAGGGCATCATTTTATAGCAGTATACCCCCGGTCCGTTGTGAATGCGGTGAGTTCTTCATCCGCCGGGTTCATACGGATCTGGTTGTAGCCGGAGAAAGCATCCATAAAGCTGAGCAACTCGTGGCCTGTCGAGCTGTCGACGAGCTGATCTATCCGGATAGTTGTCTTTCGGGCAGGCCTTGTTGAGATCAGTGAAGTCGACGCACATGCGCCACTTCCCGCTTGCCTTTATAACCATGACCATATTCGCCAACCATTCCGAGTATGTTACGTTCCGAATGAAGTTGGCTGCAAGCAGCCGGTCAACCTCGTCCTCGATCGCCTTTTGCTTGGTCGGAGCGAAGCTTCGTTTCTTCTGCCTAACGGGTCGGACCGCCGGGTCGACCCCGAGCTTATGTGATATTACTTTGGGGTCGATCCCAGGCATGTCGACGGGCGCCCAGGTGAACAGGTCTGAGTTCTCTCTGAGGAAGTAGACCAGGTTATCGCGCCGAGTCCCCGTTAAGAGTGACCCGATTTAGACGGTTCGTTCACTGTCCCCTTCGACGAGGGAGACCTCCGTTAGCGGCTCCACCGGGGCTCCTCGGATTTCCTTTTGCTCGTCTCGAGTATCCAAGGACCTCCTGAAATCATTCGTGCTTTCAAGGTCATCGCTTCGCTCCTCGGGCATAGATGTCGCTGCGAAGCAAATCTTTGCGGCTTGCTGATTCCCGTAGCTTATTCCATCTTGGTCGAGTGGAAATTTGATCGTGAGGTGCTAGGTCGATATCTGGGCCCGCAGGGAGTTTAGCGTCGGACGTCCCGGGAGGATATTGTAGGCCGATGGAATTCTGACGACGATGAACTCCATAGGCACGGTGCGCGTACGGCAAGCCTCCCCGATGTTAAGTAGGAGGGTGACCACTCCTTCTGCCGGGATGGAGTGGTTAGTAAACCCCGACAGGATGTGGCGATCGGCCTCAGGTCCGACGGGACGCGCCCCATACGTAGAAAGCAGTCGTAGAAGAGGATGTCTGCCGAGCTCCCCGAGTCGACCAGTATCCTCTGAACTTCGTAGCGGTGGACCCATGTTGTAATCACCAGGGGGTCGTTGTAAGGCAAGCATATCCCATGGAGATCCTCGTCGGTGAAGGTGATGGGCTCGGTCGCTTTGATCATCTTCCTAAGTTGGCTGCTAGTCCTCTCGACCGGCAGGGGGCGTATCTCGTCGGGAGCAGGCGAGCCTCCCGCCGATACGACCATGATTTGACCGATCGTCAATTCGCCGGGAGGGGGATGATGCTCTTGCTCTCGGTCCGCTTGTCGCTTCTCCCGTAAGTACTTTGCCAAGTGCCCCAAGCGAATCAACTCCTCGATGTAGTCTTGGAGCTGTTTGCAGTTCTCGGTGGGGTGTCCCTGCGACCTGTGGAAAGCGCAATAGGGGCCTCATGTCCTTTTTGCCGCCCTATTGTTGACCGGGTGGAGTTTGAAGAATCTCTAGCCCTTCGCCTCCTCTAACAGCTCTGTCTGAAAGATGTTGGGTAGGGTATACTCCTGGAACTTCGGGGAGTATGGGTTTGGCCGGTCAATCTTCTTTTTCTATTCTCTGGTTCTCTTCTTTTGATCGGGCTGGTCGGTCCCGGGTAGGTTCGCGTTGACCTCGAAATCGAGCTGGATCTCTCGCTCTGTCCAGGCTTTTACCTCGGCCATGGTCTTAGGTTGCGCTAATGCAAAGGAGCGGAGCCACTCCTTATGCCTAAGACCCGACCTAAGGGCCATGATGACCGTCTCGTCCCGGTGCTCCGGGACTTCAAGAAGAGCGTTGTAGAAGCGGGTGGCGTATCCTTTGAAAGATTCCTTGTCCGCGCTCTTTATAGTGAAAAGGTGGTTGACGGTCCGCTTTTGCCGTCTGTTCCCGACGAAATGGCCGAGGAATTGGGCGGCCAGCTCATCGAATGTAGAGATGGAGCGTGGCGTGAGTCCTCGGAACCAATCTCGTCCAGCGCGGATGAGAGTGGCGGGGAACGCTCGGCATTGGGCGGCGTCAGAGTTGTCGTGGAAGCTCATCCCTGCCGTGAACGCGTCCAAGTGGTCTTTCGGGTCGGACTTTCCGTCGAAAAGGGACACCTTTGGAGGCTTGTTCCAGGAGGAGACGCGAACATCAAGCAGCTCTTCGGTGAAGGGCTTCGTAAGCGAGTCTGCGGCATATCTAGCCCCCTCGCTTGAAGGGTGTCTCTCCCGATGTATACCCTCGATTTTCTTTTCGAGGGCATCGAGTCAGTCGTGGTATCCCGAGGATTCGTTATACTCGGAGTGATGGCCCCTCCCGCTGGCAGCTTGCGCCTGGCCGCGGTTCCAGTTTAGTTCTATGAGGTTCCTCAGATCCCCTGGCGAGGTCATCCTCGAGCTACCGTGGTGAGTCCCGTCCGCGCGACCCTGTCGAGGGAGAGGGTGTCGGCCGTGCCTGAGAGCAGGCGAGCTGACCGACACCTTCTCAGGAGGGACAGGAGCACGATGGGCCTCAAGGTGGTGTGCTCTTTCATGAGACCTCGGCGTGGAGCTGTGAAGCGCCCAGCGGGTCATTGAGTTGGTCGCCACGGGGGATCTGTGGCCGCCGGAAATAGAGAGGCGCTGCTCGGTCGTGCCAGCGTGGGCAGTGTCTTCCCCCCCCTCTGTGGAGGTCTCGGTCCTGAGGTGGGGGAGCGGCGACCTGAGGGGTTCATCCAGCCGTTTGGACACGGACGAGGGCATCCCCGATGGACGCGAGCCTGTCGATTCGTGTAGACAGGACGTGAACGGCGTTCGGGGGAGGAGAGGATTCATCCACGCCTCCGTTGTAGGGAGGGTGGCGGCTAGTATTGGGATCGTCGCGGTGATCACTCGCCATGAATTCGAGGTCGGAAGATCAACTTTCGTTGAGTGGAATTTTCGCCTTCCCACAGACGGCGCCAACTGATGGAGCTCTGGATCTCCTTCAGATGTTGTCTTCTTTTGATCTGTCGCGAGCGTTGATGAATGGTTGGGATTGGGTTTGAGGGTTGCTTGCTGAAGCGTGTGGATCTCAGTGGGCTTGATTAGCAACGAAGCCGATCTACCTGCAAGGAAGTCCCGGGATGGTTGTACCACCGTGGACCCTCCGACGATCAAGTTAGTAGAGGTATTTGGACAGAGTAGCGGCCTATTTAGACAGGAGTTGCCTTACCTGAGTCGTCTGAGAGATGGTTTATATGTGGCGGCCATGGGCTGGCGAACGCGAGATTTACGCCGGCCGTTACGCCCCTGGAGTCACGCCTGCACAAATAGCGGGATCCTCCATTAACGACGAGATATGCCCGTTAGCGGGGGAACACGATGGCATGGAACGCGGGATCGTGGGGCAGCGGATATCTCGCGTCTCGCGAGATTCGCGGAGCCATGGTGGGAACGCCTGCGGCCTGTGCTCCGGGTCAGTCGGTGAGACCGAGAAAGCTGAGCTCGGCGGGAGGCTCGGGGCGAGCGGGAGGCCGAGCTAGCTTAGTTCTGTGATAGCTCAGTGGCGAGCTAGGAGGGCTGAGGAAGCCTAGTGTGCAGGAGGGCTCGGAGGCGAGCCAATGGTTATTTGTAAGACGAGCATAGGGATGATCTGGGAGGCCGTCGAAGGTCGAGACAGGCCTTGGGGCGAAGGCCCGGGGTGCGTCTTCAATGTACCGTTCTTGCTCCTTTTTCGCAAGTTCCGGGACACGTCATCTGCCACGTGTTATGATCTGGAAAGTTCTCAGTATTGAGCATCATCAGGTCGAAATAACGCGAGTTGGTATAATCATGGGATCATGAAAAACTCTCATTATATGGGTGCACCAACTGAACAACATACAACTTGGCCACTAGTGAAAATTACGGGCCCTACCCCTCAAGTGTCCATTAGAACCCGTCCTTTTTCGACGCGACCCGTGAAGGCCACTTTCGGTATTTGGTAGTCAAATGACAACTGCAGTGCCGTCACAACTTTTTTGGTGACATCCCGTGTGCAGTAGCATACACTGTTTTCAGCTCAGCGTCCGACACGTGTGCATTACAAAGTTTGACTTTAGAAACCAAAACGGCGTTTACTAACACGTGTAGCTTTTTTATTCGCATAGAAATTGATTTTGTAAAGGACCTCAAGGGCAATTGTGTGCGCCATTAATTGGCAATTCATTAATTAAAATATTAAAATAGAGTTTTAAGGCTTTACAGGATATATCATGTTAGTGGGCCCTCACACGGTAATGGCAATGCATGGGGATAGATGTTGAAGGGACCAATTTTATGTCATGTTTTTCCTACTTATCATTATCCCAATTCCCTATTTTTATGCGGCCGAAAATTGATGGCCATGAAATATATTCAATTTGATTTCAACAAAATGATACAAAGAAATGGACATGCATTGTATCAGGTCCTTTCCCTTGTTAATTACTCCTATTGTTTTTCTTTTTCTTATTATATCTGATATATTTTTTAATTTAAGAGTGATATACACAATTATCTATGGATTTCGATAACCGGAGCTTTATAAACGTAATTAAACTAAACCCTAAAATTTTGGGATGAAGCCTTGTTGCTGCTGTTGCGTGTGACCACTCTCGAAAAACAAATCGGCGATATCTTACATTCACGAGAGAATTCTTACACCATAAGCTAATCCCATTTCGTTTCTTTTTTTATTGAGAGAGCGTGCGCGCAACAGAGAAGGATGATAGCAAGGATCAACCTGAGGAGTGTTGAGGGATCTACTTAATCCATTTAATATGATAACCAAAAGTAATTGTAAGGTCAAAACAGCAACCATCGCCATGAGATCTAATTACTCCATTTGTTCGGAAAACAAATAGAAAATTTTAGAGTCAAGATTTTAAATATCAGGGTATGTTTAAATTAGGGTTATCAGCCGGCTTAACTCGGTTGGTACCAATTTACTCTCCAATTTGGAAGGTTGAAAGTTCAATGCTTGAAAATGATTGATTTAAAAAAAAAAAAAGTATGCCTTAGTCGATAATTTCCAATGCAAATAAAAACTAGGTTTCAATTTCAATAGAATAAAAAGTAGTGTTGTGAAGATTGCCCGTTTCCAACTGTGAACAAACAAGATTTGGATACATGAGACCGAATTTGATAAATTTGATGATTATAATTTCATTGTCGGCAAAGAATATGAAGGGATTAAATAGTGGGAAGCCAGGGCACTTTCGTCATTTAGCGAGAAAGCGTGAAACAGGAGGGGGGGGGGGGCGCAGCTTTGAAGCCCCCGTCATTGTCAAAAGACAAGGAGTAACCTTTCACCGGAAGTGGAAAGGACAATAATATTCTTACTACATTGTTTGAAATTACAAAGTTGGGACTTAAGTCCACCTCTGCTTTTGTTTTTATTAGCGCCCAAGAGAGATGTGGTCGGATCAGCAACCTCTGCTATTTCAAAAATAACAGAATTGATGCTCTTATCCAATGCTGGTCACACATCATATGTGCAAAACATCCAATAATCATGCCTCCTGTTTTATACTGATCTCGACCGTTATTTTGAAAGAGACAAAATCTGGACCGTTGATTTTGATATCAGGAATTGCAGGGATCTAGGACTCCGGATCCCCGATCCGATGTGGTCATGTGGAGACAGCAGAGGTCAGTTCCCTGTGAACAAAGCGTCTGTTGCTGCAGTGCACGACACAATTAACAGTGCTCCACATGGCATGATAGTGTTTTGTTTCCTCGTGACCAAGGCAAAATAAACAGAGAAAAAGGAGATGAATAGTTGCACAATTGGGTGAATGAAGAATCTAATTCTCAAACAAACCACGTTCGTTTATTCAGTGCTAACTATTTTTCAAATTCTTGTCTAAATAATGTTTGGAATATACTGATGGCAAAGACGAGAGAGAGTGAAATGCAGAAAATACATTAGAGTATTAAGTAGAGAAAAATTACAAGGTAAAGCATTGAAAGATAATTAAGCAATTTACCCAACTAAAAGGGACATGTTATACCATAAGAATGTTGCACGACGAAAATTAGAAGCCGAAAGTTATCGCTGGACCTTTTCCTTGCACAGTCAACATCATCTAACTTAATGCGTAAAACATAAATATCCTAATTTAATATGTAATTTTAATAACCGTTAAACAATTTCTGGGACAAAAATAGAAAAACATTATTCCAACCAAGCAGTAAATCGCATTGAAACTTGATATATGAAAGAAGATGTATGGTGACTTCTAATATGATGGAAATCCTACCCAATAATAGATGACATGTTAAAAAACAATAGCATTGCATCTCTTTAAATAAATGGAAACGAATTTCTTCCTGATTCTAAATATCAAAAAACTTCAATCCTGCGAATTTCAACTCCAAATATTCTGTTTTCACTAAACACAAGAAGACAGTCCATAATAACTGAACGGAAAGTATCAACTTCTCATTCGCCAAACTTACTTCTCTTTAAGTTGCATATTTCCGTCCTCTGTTTTGACAATCTCTTACAATCATATAACCAAACTTTTATCAATGATCTTGAACACGCCGAGGAAAAAAGAGCATGAAATTAACTACTCTATTTTTCAAAGGAATTGGGGGAAAATTAATTAGAAAGAGTAGAAATCTCCAGTTCATTTATTTGTTTAAATTCCTCATACTAAACACACCATAAGTCAACATATCCACCAAACAAGCTTCTAATCCATGCACACGGTTCTCAAGTACAATGTGTGCATTCGATATTTTACCGCAAATTTACATCTATAATGAAAAAAGTAGCTAAAAAAGAAATGGAAAGAAAGATAAATGCACGGGTCTGCATGACTAATTAACCATAAGAATGATGATTATGTTACATCCTTAACAATCATGAAAATTAACAAGCCAGTTCCCCCCTCAAACAAGTTTAATTCACCTTACTTAGCCACCTCCAGACCTAAGTGTGTTGCAAAGCCTGCATAAGGTTAGAGGGTGGGAAATATGTATTAATGAAAAAGATAATTATGATATTTGCATGATCTGCTGGTGTCATGGCATAACTCTTTTGGCCTCAAAATGGGTGTGATATGAACAAAAGGTGGCTATTTTTCCTTCTATTGGGGGGAGTGTGTGTGTGTGTGTGGGGGGGGGGGTAGAATAAGTTTTGCCCTCTTGATAAAAGACTCGTTGTTTCATGACATCAGTCAACCCCCTCCTTAAATAGCATTACATTATGGTCGAGAAGACCACAGATACGTGTAAATAAATATGGTGTTTTCCAAATTCTTCTACACTGAAAAAGAAATCCATTTCATATATATAATATAGAAAGCCATGCGCAGCGGAACCGGCACTATTTTGTCATTTTTTGCCGGAAGATTGCCTTTAGACCCTTCGATTTTTAATGAAATTTACATTAGGCCCTTCCTTCTATACCCTGTGATATTTTGTGAAAAATTAGGTTCAACACCTTTGATTTTAATAAAATTTACATGCCCCTTCCTTCTGATCAATGCTGATTGTGTAGGCTGAAAAAATTAGCTTCCGCCCCTTACTATTTTAGGATATTTGCGTTTGGCACCTATATATCCTATATATGTATATAGAAGGCTGCAAGGGAATTGTATTCAGATTTTCGATGAGAAAGTTTAATCGCGATCTCTACAATCTTTATTACGGATGTAAATGGATATGGATAATTCCAATAGAAGTATTTGCATCCAATTTTTATCAAATACTGATATAATTTTTTTTGTCTGATGACAACTCGTATCTGTATTTGTATCCATCAACGTAACCAGATATGAATACTGTATTAGTATCCAACCTTATTCGAATATGGTTACCGGTTGTCATTATCCGTATCAGTAATTAAGTCCAAATGACTATCGTATGTGGATATGGTTACATCTATATCGGATCTATAGATCCATTTGCATCCCTAATCTTTATCCAAATCTTTTAAATTATTAGCAACTACATATAATTTAATGCTAATCACTTCAGAGAATAAGTGAAAAAGTCACCCGACTTTTCTCTTAAATTTTTTTTATTTAACAAGAAATTCGTAATGAACTGATTTATACACAATTGCTAGAAATGCATTATCAACAATGCTAAATATTGACACCTCATTTTAAGCTGCTATTCCATAGCGTGGGGGGCCTGCTAGAAAGCTATGTGGAAGAGGGGGGAAAAGAGCTCGATTTTCTCCTCTTCCGCATAGCCAAAGTTGCTTCGGCTGGGTCTCCTAATTGTAAAATTCAATTATGCCTCTCAATTGATGTTCCTTTAGTTTACCCCCTTATGTCGCCCAATCGATAAAAATTGCTAAATTAAGTTTAGGCCCTGCAATTGGTTTTATATTTAATTTCATTTGGAATTATGCGTATTTTATTCTTGATGAATAAAGGATAACTTCACAAAAATATCTTAATTTTTCAGCAATTAACAGATAAGTACATTAAATTACACGCAAAACTATGCAAACTGCATATAATCGTTGGGTTTTATCTTATCAACATTCAAACCATATAAAATTCTGACATTTTAACATACGGTATGGTCTTATAGCACCTTGCAGCACCAAAAACCGATGCCTCCTTGCACTTTTATTTTTATTATTATTTCTTCTAAATTTTCAATATCACGATATCAAAAAACAGATGCATTGCCACGACTTGCACTATGATTGTAGCGTATGGTCAAATTCCGGCATAGTTTTGATCTAGATTTTTCAAGAGAACGAGATGGATTTGGTTCGGTATACTAATGTTCAAATATTCAACCCAAAGAGGCCTTCAATTCCTGACATGAGAGTTATAATTATATCAGGAAAAGGACTATTGATACGAGACAACTTATTTCAAAATCGAAAGACTTCCCTGTGCGTGGACAGGGGTCTCATGCTAGTAAATGGAAAAGACGATAAATGGTTCCGAGTATTGCACTCAACTCTAAGGCATGGTTGAAACCAAGAGCAAAGCAGAGCACATTCTTACAGTTTTTACGAAAAATGGTTCAAAGAATTGAACTCGGCTGTAAGGCATGGATGGAAAACCAAGAGCTAAGCAGTGAAAAGGACAAAGACAACTTCCAACCAGACTGCAAAGCAAAGCACATTTTTACAGTTTTCACAATTAGCCAGCTTAAATTCGTCTGTCACAAAGCCATACTATAGATGTTCCAAACAACATTTTTTATTCCTTTTTATATAGGGTGAAGGATACCGATCAACATATTTTTATATGAGGTAAAGCCTTGAACCTGTTCGCCCAAACGACCCACGCACATTTGATAAGCTCAACTCTAGACTTCAGTGATCCTAGTAAGGAACAAAAATGTTGAAATGAATTTTATCTACACCACATTGCCTATCAAAAATCTTTCAAAGGCATAATACAATTATCAAAAAGCTATGGACATGCCATGCTTAAGCTCATTTTAAGGGTATTTTAGTGTAAGTTATGCTAACTAATATTGTTGCACAAAGGGATATATGAACAGTGATGAAATAAATCATAAAGGCTTTTTCTTTCTTCGTGGGATTGTGAAATCATAAGTATTGTTGTTTCTCTGTGTGGATGTTCTTTCTCTTTCCGTCCTTTTGCCACCTCGGAATGGGCCCCACGTGTTTAGTCATCTTTCTCTCAATATCTTTTTTCTATAGAGTTATAACTAGAACACATGAAACATCATATAAACTATATCTTTTTCTATAAGATAATACAAAAAAAAAATTCTTTCATGGAACTATAACTCCAAAGCATGTCAATTCATACCCTCAAACTGATGAATTTACTTTTTTATTCTTCCAACACTCAAATGGAAAAGTAATTGGTCGAAATGACTCAATTCTTTTTTTTCCAAAATGACCCTTAATAATTAATATATTTGTGCAAAATAGTTAAACAAGTTTCTAGACACACACATTACAACTATTTGTAACATAACCAACACATGAACCAAAAATTAATTGTTAATAGTATTATAAACATATTATATTTCTCCAAAAATAGAATTTGTGATGGAAATGAAACAGTATGTTGATAATAAGTGAAAACATTTAATTTTTTAATGAATATTAGATATTATATATTTTAAGAATTATAAATATATACTTTATGCTTATATTTTTATACGCATTCTTAACATACCCACGTGCAAAAATGCTTCGGTAACGCAACTCTCAAATCCTCACATACTTAACGGTACGAGAAAATTGAAGTACAAACTCCAATCCCTAGTAATCCTTCTTTTGAAATGTCCATATCTATAAACTTTATTGACCAAATTCTCGAAGTAGAAAAGGAATGGGGTAAGAATTTTGTACGTAAAAATAAGGTGAATATAATGATAACACTTTTCTTTTTCATCATATTGGATGCTTAATTATCTTTATTAATTATAGTAGCTGTTAATTTGCAGAATATTAACACACCGTATTAACGAGGAAAATATCAATTTGGGAAAGAGGCACTATATCGGTATCTATATATGGGCCTATCGAAAATACCTGAATCCGATTATCCGAACCGATAAAAGCGACACGAACCCGCCAAGTTTTCAATCGCATTAACCCGATCCGGCCTGTTTAATTAACGGGTCAGATATTCATGTATCATGCTGTGGGGACTTGAGAGTTGCGTTACTAAATATTAGCATTTTTGCATGTGTATATTAAGAATGCATATAAAAATATAGGTATAAAGTATATATTTAAAATTTAATTTATAATCCTTAAAATACATATCTAATTTCATTAAAAAAAATAAGTGTTTTCACTTACCATCAACATGTTCCATTTTTATGACCAATTCTATTTTTGGAGAAATATAGTATATTTATAATACAATTGGATTAATTTTTGGTTTATGTGTTGGTTATGTTATAAAAGTTGTAATGTGTGTCTATCAATTTGTTTAACTATTTTGCATAAATATGTTGATTATTAAGGTACCTTTTGAAAAAGAATTGAGCCATTTTAACCAATTACTTTTGCATTTGAATGTTGGAAGAATAAAAAATTAAATTCATAAGTTTGAGGGTATGAATTGGCATGCTTTAAGGCTCCATGAAGGATTTTTTTTTGTATTATCTTATGGAAAAAGATATAATTTAAATGACGCCTCATGTATTCTAGTTACAACTCTATAAAAAGTAGTCATTGATTGAATATTGATAGAAAGAGATAGCTTACCACATGAGCCCTTATTCCAAAATTTCAGAAAATATGTTTCATGGTTTAATAAATAAAATTATTTTATGATAAATAATGTTGGCAACCTAACACTAAATTATGCCTACATTGGTAGGGCTCACCAATCGTTTGTGCCATGCATTCGGATGCGCAGGGCTAGGGGAGCTCTCTAGACCTAATTTCTTCATAATGTTATGGTTTTATAATTAGTATTTAATATTTTGGCATGTGTGATGCATGTGATTTAATTAATAAAATAAAATTTGATTATACATACATATATATACATATACATACATATATATGCATATACAGATATATACATATACATATATATATAAACTAAATTAAGAGTAAACATAATATTGGAACCGAGAAAGGTGATGGATATGATTTTAAGATTACCATGGATAGGAGAACATAAATACATTTTAGAGAGATTTATTCTGTAATTATTTATCAAGAAAATATCTTTTCAAAAAAATTGTTATTAAATCTTTTGCTTTCACTTCCAAATCCTATTTACGCCCATTGTGACGATAATATCCGAAGTCACAATTTTTGCCCGCAACTTTCAAATTGGCTTCGTTCAAACACATCGTCTGTATATTTTGGCCTCCGCTGCCTCTAATTGCATTACTCTTTAACCATTGCGCTCATATCCCTCTTTATTGTATAGGTCCGAATATTCATACTCCAATTTCACTTCCCCCACCCATGTATCCATCCAAAATCTAGTCTCTCCCATTCCAAACAATATTCACTCTAGAATTGAGAAAGAATAACTCCTCCAACTAGGATACTCCTTTCCAAAAGAACGACGCATATGCCCCTTGGTGTCCTCTGAATCTCGTTTTCTTCCTTCTTAGATAGCATTCTAGCAATGTCCCTATATCTTATCTGGGAAATTTGTGATCCACCACTATCCCTGTATAGGTCTCTATTGAGCTCTTCTAAATTTATAATTTCCATTATACGATACTCACTTTTCTTACACTCTTTCTCAATTAACCAAATGAATTTTCCTTATTCTCAGTCGAGCTCCCTTTCCACAAAAAATCCATCCTCAATCGGTCAATAGCCTTCAGAACCCATTTAGGCATCAAAAAGACCGACATCATATGCAATGGTGTCTTAGACAATACTGAGTTGCATGACACGTCCCCCTAAAGACAAAAAAGTTGCCATCCAATTCGGCAACCTACGCCGAACCTTTTCAATAGTAGGTAACCAATCTGTTCTTAACAGATTACCGGTCTAATTGGAACCCAAAGATACATAAGGGGGAAACTATCAACTCGACACCCAAAAATCTCCGCAATATTCACACACCAAGACTGTAAACTTTAATGTTGCAAAGGACTTTTTGACAATATGACCCAAAAATAAATAATAAATAAAATTCATGTATATTATTTGGAAAACGCTTGTATATGTTTTTGGAGTTAACTAAATTTAAGAGCAAAATTACAGTAGAATGTCTCTATTTAAAAGATAAATTATTGTGATTGCAGCATGGCTAGCATCTAATTATGGGTTCGTGGTGTCTACTGATTTGTCAGCCACTGTTAAAATAAAAGACTTGCAATCGGAGATGTGCTTAGGAAAGTAAAAATTAAATATCAGGAAAAAGAGGTAAATACGACATTAGTAATTGATAATTAAAGCATTATAGAAACACTGCATTATCATATAAAGAAATTCGGGATACACATACTACAATAGAAGATGGTAGCAGCATTTCATAACAGGAATACCAAGTTGGTCGTTAGGTAAAAGCTCCATCGGTTATGGGTCTCAATTTTCATTGCTGGGTTTTCTTCGTAGAAATAGCAATCTTAACAACAAAAAATATATTTCTATTCCTAAGGCCATTAAGGCCACGAGCAATACAGCCGTTCTAATTTCTGGCTACCTAAACAGAAAATATGGCACTTAACTTGTACCCAGTTTCTTTGTAAAAATATCCGTATTTTAAATAAAATATTTTCCCTATATTTGTTCTATTTTATTTATCTCCTAATTCTATTTTCTTAAATAAATTCCCTATAAAATTTATTCTATATTTTATCTCCTATTTTTCTTACATCCCCCCCCACATATATAAATTAAAACCCTAAACCCTAACCCATGCCCGGCCCAAGGCCCATGAACCCTCATCCAATACCCAAACCCCCACCCGAGTCGTTTCCCTCACTCGACCCGACCCACTTCCTCCCCTCTTTTTCTTCCTCTCTTTTTCTCTTTCCCCACGTCTCCCCCTCCCTCACGCTACCCCTCGACGTCGCCGTCCCTCCGAATCTTGCGCCACCAAATCTAAGCTCCCCCTCAAACTGCCCTCAACAGCACCAAGCTTCCCCTCTTCATAGTTATATCTCTCTCCCTCTCTTTATCTCTCTCGTCTCATCACAATACCCTCCAACTGCCGCTCACTACCGGCGCTGCCACGACCTCACCGTCTTCGCCACCATCACCACCAACTCCCCCACTCCTCGACACCCCCACTCACTCCCTGAACCTCTCACCATCACCCTCTTCGAGAAACTCAACCCCTTGCCTACTTCACCACCGGAGCCGCCAGCATCTCCTCGTCGCCAACCTCATCTCCTCCCCAACCAGCATCGCTTGACACTCCCCACCTCTGCCCCGTGCCTCCCTGTGCCATGCACCAGAGCCTCCTCCGAGCTTCCAAGCCGAGCCCACCTCAACCACCATCGAACGCCTTAATGTAGCCAAGCCTCCAGCGACCCATCGCTTTTGCCATCGCCGAAGTTCCCTTGTTGCCACCTCAAGCCACCCTCCAGCGACCCACAACCTTCATGTAGCCAAGCCCCAGCACCTCCATCTCCTCGTCTCTGCGCCGTCAACCTCTGTCGGAGCTCCAGGTCTCCGCCGTCGAACTCCGGGCTACCAAGTCTCGTCTCCATCGCCGAAGCCAAGCTAAAGTTTAGCCGTAGCTAGTCGTGTCGTGCTCGCGCCGTACCGTAGTCGAGCCTCGCCGTGGCCGTATACGTACCGTTGCCGGTCGCTGTTGTGATTGTAAATTCTTCTTCAGGCAAATGAAAACCCCACTTGTTTATCATGTTATTTTTAAACGTTAACCGAAGCAATTTTGTAATAACTAGATATATATAACTAATTTAGATCATAACTATCTTTGAAATTGCATAGCCAACCATAGTGTCGTCTTATTGATTGAAGCTCGATTAGGATTTATTACCATGTTAGTATTACATAGAAGTTATATAGATAACATTTAAATTCAATTGGTTAAAGAAAACTTGTGTTTCGATTGTTTACTGAATACTACCCTAGGTGTTTGATGTGAACTGTAAACGATAACTAAATCAAATACGGCGGAACTTGTTGTAGATAAATCCGTTTACTGATAACGAACATCATGTAGGAATTTAGGTTGAAAATAGTGAAGTTTATATCATGTAATAACGCCCCAAAAAGACGACGTTGAATCTGGAATTCACCGCACATGCCACGTTCTAAAATCTATATTAAATTGAATACAATTCGTGACCTAATGTTCCAGAGCTCATATCGAAACCAACAGATAAACCTACAACACCCCTTAATTGATCTCTGAATTTTAATAAGTTATGACAACGAAAACTGAGGCAATTCATGGCTCTGGACCGCAGTCCAGAGCAGGAATCTCTGTCTTTACCTGTTTTAGAACGCATATATCTCACTGTTTAAGTGCGCAAGTGTGCGGAACCATATATCGAGGTGTGGGAATTTGAGTTAGCTTTCTAGTGACATTGGTTTCACCAAATTCCGGTGTCGTTTGATATTTATAACATATTTTACGCTGTTGATAGGTACGGATGATTATTGCAGTATCAGTTTTACGTAGCAACAGTAAACTGAGTATAACTCCTAGCACACGATGGCTATTTCTGATCCGCCTTGTGCGTTGAACTCCTTACTCATAACCCTAAAATACATTAAACTATAACGACGCCTAACTGTGACTGTAACTAGAGGTAAAACACGTTTGAAAATGGACTTTCCGTTCAGAACTGTAATTCCAGCAGCGAACACCAACATTTAAACAACCGTATCTCCCAAACCAGAAACCCGATTGACACAACCAATTTAGCTGTTAAGATAATTGAATATACTATTTACGCCTTTTATATTGTTTCGCCAAATTATGCACGTGTGATTTAATGTGATTTTCCTAATCCAAATGACACCGGCTGCTCATATATTGTTAGTAGTGTATTTTACTGTATCTCCACCATGTTGCATGACTGTTATACTCTCGGTAATTTAATGAACATCGCATCGATACCCTAATGACCGTTCTTTGATTACCAAAGTATTATTGATTAGATTGTGGTAAGTATATTAGTGTAAAAGTGTGAAGGAATAATGATCATGTCACGTACTTGTAAACAATCATCGCAACCATTTAATTATTGCATTGTCGACGTCTATAGGACATATAAAAGTTTAACTATAACTGGAATGAAACGGTTATGAAAACAGTTATATTAGTATCATAGATAAGACATCGGGGGTTGTCCACTTGTCTAAAGTACCGGGCTAGTCATGCTTGATTGAGATCGGTCTCCAATTTTCGAATAGATTTGTCATGACTAACCGGTATTTTGGTTCGTGGTTGGACCTTGATGTAGACTGTGGGTATTGGGATAGTTTGAGTGTGAGTTCGGTCAACGAAATCCTAAGGCCCATTACATGAGCGTGTACTGAATACAGATGAGGGCCCCTCAGGGTCTCATGTTCTTACGCTCAAACTGACGATAAAATAGTGACATGGACATTGAGACCCAGAGACTAATAAGATTAGTGACATAGACTTACATCGATTTACTGATTTGGTACTCATGGTATAGTGTTTACCTATGCCTGCTATTTCATGCTCATGTCTTTAATCTATGCTTGTTACTTCATGTTTATTATTATTGCACGTATTATATATTACTATTTTGTCACTCTGACGACATGAGTAAGCATGCTCAGAGAAAGAAATGGACCCATCTGATTTCGAGAAGGTCGTGGATATCTAGACCAGTGAGCCGGCCGTATTGTTCCTTTCATTATCACTGGTTAGTTATTTGTATTTGCTGCGCTCGGTTTTCTGTTCACCTGATAGTTTTAGTGACTGTATTATCTCATTATCTAGGTTAGAGTACTGCTACCATGTACTGCCAGAAGACGAAGTGTGATTACGGCAGGATTATTTCTTGACCATAGGAGCATGGTTGTCCTAGTCACCCTCGTATTCCGTATTTTGGGAAGTGGGGCGTGATATAACTAAAGAGAGAAAAATCGCATGATCATTACTTAGTTTAAGTCAGATATTTTCAGGGACAAAAAGTTACCAGTCCAAACCCTCAAATATCCCTTCTCCTTTGATAGCCGAAGATTTAAAGATGGCCCATTGACGGCTTTTGATCTTATGAAGTTCCAGGGCCTCAGTTATCGATGCATCATCAAGAGCACCTGGGAGATCCTGCAATGAGATACAAGACTAACAAAATGCAGATGAACAAGCATAATTATTATTTTATTTTTATTTGTGTGTGTGTTTTTCCGGGGTTGGGGGGGGGGGGTTTCTTTCTTTTTCAGTCATTATAGTAATTAAGGCTGATTGCTATATGATCTCACATTTATGTTAAGAGAACTCGTCTAATAAACCGAAATTTTTCATCATAACATGATTATTTTTATTTTAAGGTGTTCAGAATCTTTTTATATCGTGAACTTTCTACTCCTAAATACTAATCATATGAGAACAAAGTTTTTACGGTTTATACAAATTTCCTTGAGCTTGACTGCCAACTTCCAAAGAGAGCATGAAGTACACTTCTATGCTTCTTTTCTGCTCACCTAGCTTTATTTTGATTAGCAATGCCCTATATTATGACAAGTCATTTGAACCATAAATTAAGGTGATGCACATTAACCAACAATATAAACTGATGTCTGATTTTCACTTGCTTCTCCTGATTTCAATTTTAACACTGGTTCCTTTTACCATGTTGACTAATCTCCATATAATTTGCAATATATATAATAATGAAACCTACCTTAGCTTGTTATATGATCTCAATTACATGACGACATTTCCCTTTCAGTACCAAAAGATAGATCTGAAAGCCTAGTTCCTCCTTTCCACCTCACTCCTAGATGCTGGCATTTATGAACACATTCTCTCGAGTGCTTTCCACTCACCTATTTGCAAACTTCTGCTTTTAATTGTAACCAGTTAGAAATTTCATTATAAGCAAACCACTACTAAACGCCGCCAAACAAGATTTTGTTAAGTTTAGCAGAGTACAATATATGTGCAAGGGCCCCCTGCTTATCAAAAGTAATGAAACAGAATCATCAAAGATTTTTAAACGTCCAATTGCAATAAAAAGAAATTTAGCATAATTTCCAATGATTTGAACCTAATATAGTAATCAACTACCGACGAGTGACAGAACCCAAGTCACTCTGAGATTTACATGTTAATTATAGTTAGAAATGCTAACTGAAAATTACATACGGTAATAACCTCAAGAAAAAATCAGTGATGTTTGGGTGAATTTAGTGCTAATACTGAAAACCATTCTCACCTGCTTGTTTGCATAAATGAGGACTACTGCTCCTTTTAGTTCTTCTTCCTGGTGAGAAAAGAACGGCCATTAATGATTCATAATTAATTTAGGAGAGCAAAATCATATAGGATGTCTTCCACGAAAGGTTTTATCTAATTGGTCTCCAGAATAGCAACTCCTCTTAATAGATATAACAAATCAAATGTGACTAAAGCATCTCAGGTTAAGTTAGATAACAACCTATTTGTTGCATAATAAGATATCAGTATCACGTTCAATATAAGTATCAAATTAGGCTCAGTGTATGGGTAAACTTTATAAATTCTGTTGTATCATCTCGCCTACATTCGCTAGCTCATCTCGAAGCCATTAAATTGAATCCATATGAGCAGAACCATCTTTTAGATGGCTTTAGCAATGGAATTGAGAACCCAAGTTGAGGCTATGCTCCTGCTTGGAATTTCAAAAGAAACAGTCGCTAAAAATTTAATGTATATGCAGCAAAAAATCTGGTTGAGACTTGAAATAGTGTGTATTAAAATCATTAGTCAGTTAAAGTTGGTCCTAGATGAAACTTGCAGGCCAGGTTAGATAAGAGATCTGTATTAAAATCATAACATATCGAGATAATTGCTTATTGCCATTATAAAGAATCTATTAGGCTTAAATAACTCGTATAAAATGGGACAAGGACTAAAATACAATCAGAATCAGACTCGTTCTTTTTTTTTAATTTCAGAATTTGTAATCAGAATACAATGCTCGCCCTATGTTTTAGAATCAAAATAAGGATTTGTCAGCATTGAAAAGTGGATATAGAAATTAAGATCAAATGAAAACCAAATGCAAAGAACAATATCAAACGGACACAGATTACAAATGGTAACTAATATCCAATTCCATTCACAATATAACTTTTCCTCCAGAGACCAACTATATCAACATGAATTCAGGATTTCCAAATTGGGTTAAAGGTCCAACTGTAATAAAAGATAATCCATATCACAGGTGAAATAAATAACGGATTGAAATGAGAAGTTAACATTGAGATATCAACGAGAAAGGTGGAACATAAAAGAGATGTCCATTGAGTTCGATATTAAAGAACGACATCAAGTTGAAACTGAATAGTTTATCTAGAATTCTAGATACTATACTGATAAAATTTCAATGCAAAGAATAGGATAAAACTATGTTATTGGCCTTATATAAACAAATGAGATTGGAGAACGACAAAATTTACCCCAAGAGGATCAAGCTCAAAGTTGAAAGGAAGAAGTTGGTCAGATTTATTTAAGTATCCGCTATACTTCATTTCTAACTCATCTAAGTATAACTCAAAATACAAATTTCTGTCATGATTTCGTATCCATCTCAATGAAATCCTCATGCAAATTTTAGCTATTATAACTGGCATGATACCAATTTCTCCATGAACTACAGCCTTATCTTAAATGTCCTACAGACTTTCTTATCTATAAATCACTCCTCCCCAAAGAGAGAGGAACGGAAAAACCTCTCCCATCCTGGAAATTACTGATTGTGCATAAAGATTAAATTTCAAAATGCCCCATACCTCCAGTATGGCATGAAATTCCTCCTTCGCAGTTACCAACCTATCAGTATCGCTTGAGTCGACAACATATATAATAGCTTGAGTGTTTGGAAAGTAGCACCTCCAATATGGCCTGCACAAGTGAACATAAAATTTTATATCTTCATCAATTTCTTGGTTGCTTCACAGATGCTCATGATCATAGACAATGAATGAATAATTAAGATAAATAAAACATGTGTATGGATATACTTTTTCCATCACTAAGATCTATCATAAATGGAAATGAATGGGGAAAGATGATACATCGTGTCAAACTTCATGTTTATTGATGGCCAGAAAAGAATGGGAGATGTGAACCAAAGTTGGACTTTATTCTCAAAAAAGTTGGTCTTTAAATTGAACTGTAATCAATAACATATATACACAACTCTTCATTTTCCATCATGCATTATGTTCTTTTCCCTCTATATCTTGACAGAGGAGAAGATGAAGTGGTTATGTCATTCAATTACTTTCGATCTTCTTCATTTCCTCTCGCTGCCCAATAGTTCCTCACAAAGTTTTCTGCTTCTTACATTTAAAAATGGTTATAAAGAGAAACAAATAATCCATTGTGGTGCCATAAACGGTATGACAGGCATAACATACTTAAATAAGTTATTACGAAATATAGACGGTAAATGACACACATGAGAAACGAAACGCACAAGATCACAAAAGTGTTTGTGGTGTTTTTATTTGGTGGTAGATGAGAATGCTTAACCAATTATACCATTCATATAGCTTCATCTAGGAGATGTAATGCAAGATTAGATAATGGATATTGCTTCATGTACTAGATCAGGAACAACTATATGAACGGGTATTTTATTTGTGTGTGCATGAGCGCATACATACGTATATGTATATCCATATGTATGTGTATAGTTTATATGTATATGTATATATGTATATGTAATTATGTATATATGTATGCATGTATAACGGTGTGCGCGCGCGCGCGGATATATGTATATGTACGTGCATATTGTATATATGTATGTATGTGTACACATATATGTATGCCTAAACTAATCAATTCACTCACTGCCTACTAACTAAAAAGTAAGCAATTTTTCAATGATCCAAACCATTCATCTTGATCTACATGATTTAAAACATAAAAACAAAATTCATGCGGTTTTGAAAACATTTGCATATAGATCTAATGATTGCAAAATTAATGGTTTTTAGAGTATTGAAAAACCATGAATTTCACAATCCTTAAATCTATATATATGCAAACAATTCTGAAACTGCACAAGTTTAGCTGTACACAAGTAATTGACCATTTCGACTGACATGAACGGTTGGGCCTAAAGAGCCTAGAGGATTCCATCTCTCTCGCTATATAGGTGCTTAACCAGTAGTTGTTTAGCGTATACCACTCATCAATGGCAGATACTTCGGATGATCCTTATTTATTCTTAGGCATCAGTTAGACCTTAAACACCATTTTGGGGTGTTTTCTTTTCTTTTCTTTTCTTTTCTTTTTTTGGCGTGTGCGCGTTTTGTTTTGTTTTTGTTTTTGTTTTTTTTTGGGGGGGGGGGGGCAACACTTTTTCTTACAGACATGTGTATCTCAAGGACAATCACGCAGGGCTCACGCCATATAGATATTGATACTATACATGGGAGCACATCCTTATCATCTCTTAAAAACATTAGGTAGAATGGAGGTGGTTTCAAAAGTATTTTAAAAAATGATATGGACATGGGGGCATAGCAGACTAGAAACTTTTCTTTAAATTGGTGGTCTGCTTGATTATCTGTCTCCTTCTTTATACTATACACTATCTCTAGTTAGCCCAAAAAATTCTTAACCGAGATGGCATGCAGTTCTATGAATCTAATAATATATTATACACAAGTTTTACTAAATGGATCAGGTTGTCAGCTATAGAGCTTGTTGCCTGCGAACCACCTTGGCCCCTACAAACTGCTAAATGTTATTTGGAATGCTAACGCTTGCTGCCTGCATAAAGCATTGTCACCCATGCGGCCATGCCTTCATGTTTGCACCTTGCAGAGGCATGCAATAGGAGTTAGATCATAAAATGCCTAATATGGGGGGAAATTCTAGTGTTTAGCAACGATTGTTGCCTGAATCTCTAGGAAAAATAAAAAAGAGGAATTACAATAAGATAACCAAGAATAAAAGAGAAGGGGATTTGATAAATGGAAATTCAATCTTCATAACCTAAAACTTCAACTTATCCTCACTTCCCTTTTCAATGTATCCTTGGCCTTAGACCATACAATGACAAGGTTAACAGCAGACCTCAAGAACTTCAACTGCAAAAAATATATATATTATAAAAATGGTATTTGGCTTCATCTCATCTCTTAACACGTGGCGCAGGCTTCTTTTCTTAATCCATATCAAATTGTAACCCAAAAACTAGTCCATGGCCCATAAATCATAAAGTAGGTACTTGTAGGCACTCTAATTCTATTTCCTTTGTTAAATTAAGACTTTAATTGCTGTAAAAATCTTTACTAAGTACTCTATTCCTAATGCGAATCTACTAGTCTCCAAAATTATCTCAAGTTCCTGATTTAGCTCAGTCTCCAAGAACAATTTTTTGTAGAAAATCCCCAAGGTTAATTTTTTATTTATAATAATCCTAATTAATTAAAACCCCTAAAATTTCTTTTGGTAACAGGATCACTTAAAGCAGTCACAACACAACAATTTGTTAATAGGCAGTGCATTGAGCAAGCCAGTTTCACATGCACCAAAAATAAAAAGTAAAAAATATACAATTATATTCATTTGAAATACCTGATACTCGTTTGTCCACCTGTAACAACACAAAATCAAATGCTCATGTCAAAAGACAACTAAAGGATAGTATCTATTCAATATACTAAAGAACTCATCACTGGCAACCAAAACTGAAACGTCACCAAACATCAACACTTGAAATTTTTTGAAGATGTTCAATCCAAGCTAAAATTTTAAGACATAATGAAATTGAAAAGGAAAAAGGCAGCATACCGAGATCCCACACTTGGAACTTGATGTTGTTGTATTGCACAGTCTCGACATTGAATCCAATCGCTGAAATCACAAAAAAAAAACGCATAGCAATTAGTCAAATCCGATCAATGCGAGAGAGAATCAAGAATAGAGATGAACCTACTTGGTATTGTAGATACAACTTCCCCCATCTGAAGCCGATCTGAAATGAATCAAACAAAACACAGTTAATTCCCCAAAAAATGTGGACCAAAAAGAACGAGAGTGAAAGAGAGAGAGTACATAGGATGGTGGTTTTTCCGGCGTTATCGAGGCCGAGGACGAGGATTCGAGCCTCTCGATTGCCGAAGAGAGAAGCGAGCATTCGTGTGAAGAGGATCCCCATCGTCCTTTCTCAGATCTGACAGATCCGATATGCTTATCGGATCTGGATCTTGATGCGGATCCGCGAGCTCGAAACCCTAGCGATCTCTACGGGAGAGAAGCGTAAACCCTAGGGAAGAAATTGAAGCTCGTTTTTGTTAAACCCTAATTTTGAAAATTTCCGCAGTTTTTTCGTCTCTCGCGCTGGGATCGGAGAGTTTGAGAGCGGAGAACTGGACGGAGAAATCAGTTAAGAAAGAAAGCAAGTATCAGCTTGCGAAGATCGGTGTAAAACGGGTAAATTGCTTAATAATACAACAAATGTTACTCACTTTTAATATTTTTTCTTATTACTCATTTAATAACAGACAAGAAATTTTAACAAAAAAAATTGTTCACGATGAATAAATCAATGCAGAGCGGACACAGTAATAAAGACAGATGGTTATAAAATGCTAACCGGAAAATGCATTAGGGTATTTAAGTATTGAAAAGAAAATATAAGATATTAAAGTGCGGAAATGGTGAAATATTAAGGGATTATTAAGCAACTTACTCGTGGAAAATTATGACAGACGGACTGACGACATATGCAGTTGATCTTTATATAGTCTGCATTTTCAAATTTTTTTCCGTATACAAAATCAAATCCAAACAATGGAAAAGCAAAACATGGGTCTTTATCAGAAAGTAACTGAAAAACCTAATGATTTTATAACTCTTTTTGGTGCGTGAAGAATTTTTCCAACTCTACCTTGTATGAAGCAGCCAGTTAAGTGTGATCGATAAATTATTAACTCAAAGTGAAGGATAGAATATGAAACAGGAGTGAATCGTCAACTCATTAGATGTTGCAAATATCAATATCATGCATAACAAGCCATACCTGTTTTGAGACTTGTTCTATCGAGGGACAATCACAATCCGGAAAACATAGGAGCTCCAAAGCACTTCTTATTTAGTAATTTTTCTTCATGAAAACTCAACAAAACCCCACGCAACAACAACATAACAATCAATATTACAAATTTACAACAAGTGTAAGAATGATAACAATCAATATTACAAATTTACAACAAGTGTAAGAATGATACAGCAACAACAACATAAAAAACAATATTACAAGTTTACAAGTAGAAGAATGATACAGCGAGGACAAGCATTGTAAAGCCACCGGCAAAACAAAAGGCAGCAAGACATCTCCCCTGACACTGCTTTCATAGAGGGGATCTTTCTATCAATACTAAGGAGACCCTAACATCACCTTATTTTGGAAAAAACGAGTCCCTATAAGAATCATGAACCAATCTCATCTACAGCTCGAGGAAAACAAACTCCTCAACAGCAGGCACCTCCCCGATCTTCCTAAGTGTCTCCTTACTCGGCTGCTCATCTACCCCAATTGCCATAATCGCCTGCTTCCTCGGCAAAATTTGGCCGACGCTCATGAAGCTTATATTCACATTCGCCTCCCCAAGAATATTCCCAACTTGTCCAATCATCCCAGGCTGATCGACCTGCCTACACAAAATCAAATTCCCCTCAAGACTCACATCCACACTAAACGACCCCACTAAAGTCAAATGCGGGACCCCATCCTTAACTCTCCCTTCCACTACAATATCTCCATTATTAGAAATCGCACTGGCGAATTTTGATTGGACGTTGGAGAGGTGGACCCGGATGGAGTCAAGGGGGACCTCGCGGGGCCCATCGTGGGAGATGCGTTCTTCGCTGATGCGGAGCCCGCGTTGTTTAGCAGTGTAGTCAGCGTTAACGAGGTTGACAAAGACAGAGGAGATGGGTTCGATGATGCCTTTCGTGATCATGGCACGGAGGAGGCGGGTGTCGAGGTCATCAGAGTCACGGGCGGAGGTGTAGACGACTTTGATACCTTTGATGCCACTGCCGCCGGCGACGAGTTGGACGGCAAGGCGGCCAAGTTTTTCTGCCAGGACGACATATGGGGCTAGCTCGGACAGTACCTGAAAAACGGTTGTTCTTAAGTTCAGAGGGCAATTTGGCGGGCTTGAGTTAGAAATTCTGTTGCTGAAGGTGTTCTTTAATCTAATGCCAGCTCCAAAGAACACAAATAAATGTGGCGCATCAGCTACAACCTTTATAATCTTTTCTTAAACATGCAGTTAGGACAGTATTTCAACTAACCACAGAAATGTAGTTTAAACTGAAGGAGTTAGATTCGCATCTAGCTAGATGGGCATTACAACTGTTAACTACAATTTGAAAAAGGGAAAAAGAAAAATCACTCTAACAAGAATAAAGTGAAAACTAGGTGGTGTCTGGTATTTATAATTGTACTCCATCCTAACAAAGATAACTTTGAATTCAATAGTTGGATCTGCATATAGCTGAAAATGCAATGCATTTCTGCTGCAAAAAAACCAAGCACACCCTTGTAAGAAATTGAGAAAGGCAGACGGTGACTGGCAACTAAAATCATACTTCAACCGAGCAAAAGAATGTAGCTGATATGCATGTAGCTGTTGTGGATTGCATCTCTAGCTACAATAAACCATGCAAACCCTTGTAAGATTGGAATGAAATTTGGCAGAGATTAGTAGTTGGTATTTCGAACCGTATTTCAGCAAAACAAAGTTGTTTATACTGCACTAGTTGGACCTTTACGTAGTGAACATCCATCACATCTCTAGCTACATTAAGCCAAACACATGCATACAAGTATAGAGCAAGTCTGGTTCAAGAAAAGGTAAGAGGGTGAACTAAAGAACGAACAATTTAGAAATGGGTCAGTTTGAGAATCAAACTTCTGTGGTAATTGGGAGAGTCACTCCGGTGCGGAAGATTCTTTGGCCTCTAGCGGGCTGGTTGCCAAATTGGCACATCTCAGGACGTGTTTATCCAAAATGGGCAAAAGATAAGTTCGGTAGTATAAGAGACCAGAAGAGGGACCTAATAAACATATTTACGAGGTTGGAGGAGAAGGAAGAATTGGACGATTCGATGGATGGGAAGAGATGGATGAGATCCGGGACAAGATAGGGGATATTTATAAAGAGAAGATCATGTGGAGACAAAGGTCAAGGGTGCAGTGGCTCAAAGAGGGGGATGAGAACGCGAAATTCTTTCATCAAATTGCTAATGATAGGCGAAAGAGGAACATCATTACCACGATGGTTATTAAGGGCCAGGAAGTGGAGGATGAGAAAGTGAATCGATATCACACCAAGGACCATTTCAGAAACTTATTTGCCGCTTTAAATCCTATCGGTCCCGGAGCGAACTTGAATTTCTAGGAATTGGAAGATGCAATCACGACAGATCAAAAAGATGGGTTGGATGGTCCGTTTTCGGAGGAAGATGTTAAATGTGCGGTGTTCGGTTTAGGAGCGGATAAAGCAGCCGGACTGGACGGGTTCCCAATGTATTTCTTCCAATACTTTTGGGAACTCGTGCGAGAGGATACTTGTGATCTTATCAAACAATGGCACACTGATTGTAGGGAGGTACACATGTTCAATTATGCTAACATAGTGCTTATCCCTAAAAGAGAAGGTGCGGCTAGCATCAATGACTATAGGCCTATTAGTCTGGTGAATGGTGTTATGAAGATTTTCTCTAAATTAATGGCCACAGGAAAGATTATCAGACGGAGTTTATCCCGGGTAGATCGATCACAGAAGGAATGGTGACGGCATGGGAGATTATACAGAATTGTAAGCGAAGACGATTGAAAAGGTATATGCTAAAGCTGGACTTTGAAAATGCATGCGATAGAGTGGACTGGAGATGCGTTTTAAGGATTCTTAGCAACAGAAGATTCGGGAAAAGATGGCATGCCTGGATTTTGGATTGGCTCAGGTCGGCAAAGGTGGCTATTAATGTGAATGGTACGCTTACGGAACATTTTAAATGTAAGAGAGGATTAAGACGGGAAGATCCGTTGTCACCTCTGATCTTCATGTTGGTGGCCGATGGTTTAAACAAGATGATTAAGGTGGCCTGCAGGACTAGCGTGATTGAAGCTCTGAGTAGCTCGAGAATATTAATAATTAATTTACAGTATGCCGACGACACACTAATATTTGGCGTAAGGGACGAGGGTCAAGCACGAAGAATGAAAGGACTTCACTGTCTCTTTGAGGAATAGTCTGGGCTAAAAATCAATTATGATAAAATCTCGCTAACTTTGGTTGGGAGTGTCGAGGAGGATCGGCAGAACTTGGCAAATATTTTTGGTTGCAACATAGAGACCTTCGCGATTAAATATCTTAGACTTCCGTTACGACCGGAAAATAAAAAAACACAAACTGGGCACCAATCATTGATAGATTGACCTTGATGGTTTTAAGGAACGTCTGTTGTCTATTGGGGAGAGTGACACTGCTTAATGCAGTCCTTTCAGCAATACTGTTATATTACCTGGCAGTACATAAGCTACCGGTCAAAATCGAGAAGCGTATCGAGAAAATTCGCAAGAATTTTTTATAGTACGGGGGAAACGGAGATAAGGGTTATGGCTTTTTAAAATGGACGAAAGTATGCAAGCCAAAAAAGTTGGGAGGATTGAGGGTTATAAATCTGCGAGACATGAACCGGGCCTTGCTAGGGAAATGGTGGTGGAAGTTATTTGATGAGGACTCGCGCAGATGGAAGAGTATCATTAAGGAAAATTATTTGAGAAACGATACGTTCAGGGGCAAAATTAAGAATGGCGGCTCACGATCGAGCTTTTGGAGAGGCGTATACAAGAATAGAAAGATTTCCTATCGGGAATAATTTTCATGATTGGCGACAGACAGAAAATTAACTTGTGGAAAGATGTTTGGTATGGAGAAGTGGCATTACGGTATAGGTTCTCAAAAATATACGTCTTGGCCAGAGATAAGCAACTGAAGGTGGCAAGTGCCTAGAATGGAAGGGAGTGACGATCGACTTTTAGACGAACTCTTACGGCAAGAGAACGACAGGATATGGGGGAGCTCTCGCTATACTTAAAGGACTAGCAATCGAACAGCCAGAGTATGGACTGCCCGTGCTAGAGATGGAATAGCAACAGAAAGTTCTCCGTTAGATCACTTTATAAGATCATCAATGGAGGGACGAAGACGGGAGGAAACATACGACAGCCATGGAAGGCAAAGGTACCGAGTAAGATAAAGATTTTCAATTGGTTGGTGGGGAAGAAGGCGGTGCTAACTAGAGATAACTTGGCTAAACGGAAGTGGCATGGCCCTTTCGTTTGCGAACTTTGTCGACTGTCGGAAGAGACCGGGGATCATCATTTCTTCGGCTACCCTTTTGCTAAAGATGCGCGGTCACATTACTGTGCGAGAAATAATATTTTTAGATTACCTGCATCAGTTTATGATGTTTGGGGAGATTGGAGAAAAGGTCTAGGAGGGGGGAATAATAAAAAGTGGACATTATTGTTATGGGGGTAACTTGGGGTTTATGGAGAGAAAGAAACGATAGATTCTTTAGGAGGGAAATTAACTGCATTAATAATGTCGTCTTTCATATATCTTCTATGCTGCTCAGCTAGTCAAACTTGCTTGCAAATACTTCAAAACTAAAGATGAGAAAGATAATACCCGAGGCTGAGGAGACTGAGGAGGAGGAGTGCTCGGACGACGAAGAAGATGGGACTGATGGTGGGGCCTGATCGGCGTGGTCATAGTGGTATCTAGTGGGGTGTGTCTACTTGTATTTTGTATTAATGACTTGGTTACCATAGATGTTTTACTATGGTATTTGGTTGTAGGTTTCTTTTGGCGTTGACGACATGTGTGTTACATTAAAAGCTCTTTAATGCGATGGGGTGGCTAATTATCCACCTCTTTCCTCAAAAAAAAACTTTTGTGGTAATGATTACCTCGGCAGGAACCATGGGAGCATTTACAGCAGTTGCAGCAAGTTCACCTTTCAAAGCCCCAACTACAGCTTCTGCTATTTCAATAGCTACTCCTTCCTGAAATATTATTAGAAAAACGATTTCATTGATGCCGATATTGATTTTTAGGAAAAGGAAAACATAGAAATATTATAAAGAGAAAGCAAACCTGAGCTTCGATGGTGCTAGCTCCAAGGTGGGGAGTGACAGTAACATTCTCATGTTGCACCAACTTGCTTTCTGCTGATGGTGGCTCTTTTGTAAATACATCAAGTGCTGCCTGCTCAAGTTACAGATCCAATAAGTGAATATAAGCGCCTGCATTTGTTTCATAATTTAACTCTGGATAAGCATAATCAGATAAATATCCAGTTTGTTGACCAAACATGGTTTGGTAACAGATCGTTAGTTGGTAGTTAATGCACATGTTGTGGACAGCAAATGAATCGGTTTTAGCACTTTGAAATGCAAGAATTTAGCTGAAATTTTGTTTAAAGAATAATGTGGTTTGAATTTTTTAATATTGTCCATTAAAACCGTGGTCCTAGTTTTAATAACGCAATGCATTAGACATCAACCTGACAAACCAGTAATAGATCATATATGTAACTTCATTCATTAATAAATATGAATAGCTACAGATAAAAAGGGTATGTGCAGTGTTGAAAGTATAAAAAAAAACCAAATGATGGGACTTTAAAGATAGTCCCACATTGGAAATAACAAACGAAACACATGAGTATAAAATATAAAATGGGTCGCACCTAAATAAGGCTTGAGTTTTATTGTTGGAACCCACTTATCATTAAAAGCCCATGTAAAAGACCATCACTCCTCCAACTCTTGTCGAACTTCAAACTCTAGGTCACACCTTAACGAGGCTTGAGTTTTATTGTCGGAACCCACTTATGTCTAACAAATTTTTTTCCCTTTCATACTCATGTGCATGAAGTCAACTGTGGACACAATGGTGGAGGGCACATAACCCAGGGGAGAGGTTTGTGGAGGGAGACCCGGGATCGAACCTAGGATCTCCCATTTAGTGCTTCGAAGAGGGGCACGCGGGGCCGGTGGGCTTCGTTGCGGTCAATGGACATAATGATTGATTGGAACAGTATAGATCGTGAAGGGGAAATTAACAAAGAAGATAGTATCTTTGAGCATTTTAGTATGTAACATTTAAGCTCTAAGAAACAATATTAATCTGATGATCCTGAGAAGTGGGAGAGTTGGTTGGAGCATGAAAATCATGACAAGGAGGTTACAAGTTTTTAAACTCTAGGTCACACCTTAACGAGGCTTGAGTTTTATTGTCGGAACCCACTCATCATTAAGAACCCATGTGTAAAAGTTCATCACTCCTCCAACTCATCTTAACTTTAAACTCTACACTACTTTAAAAATAACTTTAACATGTCTAACAAATTTTTTCCCCTTTCATACTCATGTGCATGAAGTCAACTGTGGACACAATGGTGGAGGGCACATAACCCAGGGGAGGGGTTTGTGGAGGGAGACCCGGGATCGAACCTAGGATCTCCCATTTAGTGCTTCGAAGAGGGGCACGCGGGGCCGGTGGGCTTCGTTGCGGCCAAAAAAAACTGTGGACACAATGGACATAATGATTGATTGGAACAGTATAGATCATGAAGGGGAAATTATCAAAGAAGATAGTATCTTTGAGCATTTTAGTATGTAACATTTAAGCTCTAAGAAACAATATTAATCTGATGATCCTGAGAAGTGGGAGAGTTAGTTGGAGCATGAAAATCATGACAAGGAGGTTACAAGTTTATAAGGTAAGCAACCAACACAAATGGAGAGGAGGGCAACACTATCTATTTAGGAGGGGGTGGGTTGAGCCTAATTACTCAAAGGGGGGAAAACAATATAAATATGGGACCTAATTAAAAGAGAACAGGGTTCCAGACTGGATCAGCTAATTGAGTTAATATATAGTCTTATGAAGACCTTACTTAATACAGCCAAATATAAAGCCCTAAGCATGGATGACTACTAAAAGATCTCTAACTTTTATATATAAAGAAAATGGTAGCATTTCAATGTTTATAGAAACTAATTTAAGCACCTGAGCAACTGTTCCATTATCAAGGGCTCTGACTAAGGCATCTTCATCAATGACTCCACCTCGAGCAACATTAATGATCCGTACTCCCTTTTTCATCTTCCCAAAAGTTGCATCATTAAATATTTTCGAGGTAGAAGGGGTGAGTGGCATATGGAGTGAGATGAAATCTGCAGTGGATATGGCTTCGTCAAATGATACTAGCTCTGCACCAATGGCTCGAGCCCTGTCAGCAGGTGCATAGGGATCATGTGCAATCACATGCATCCCCAGTCCTTTTGCACGTCGAGCAACCTCTGAGCCAACCTTTCCAAACCCCATGACTGCTAATGTCTTACCCACAAGAGAGACACCAACATATTTGTTGCGTTGCCATTTCCCTGGAAAACAAGGCATGTTTGCATCATAGAAATGAATGTTCCAAACACGATCTTAACAAAATGCAGTGTGCATCTCATATGAATGAAAGCGGGCAGCCATTGCTGTAACCATTGACGCACAAAGAGCTCATGCCCAAAACTGAAATAGCTGCATCGGTCGTAGATACAAAAAGTAATATGTCAAACTTAATTGAGATATTCTTGGAAATGAATGTTCCAGACATGCCCTTAACAAGATGCAGTGTGCTTCTCATATGAATGAAAGCAGGCAGCCATAGCTGTAACCATTGACACACAAAGAACTCATGACCAAAACTGAAATAGCTACATCAGCCATAGATACAAAAAGTAATTATCATATATTTTAAGTAAGTAATTACAGATTTGAAGATTGAGCTATTGCCAAGTATGCAATATCTGATTTCAAATTCGATTGGCAAAGTCTCACAGAGAATATTTGCTACTAACAATGAATCCTGTTCCTAAGAAAGTCGAGCACCTAGTCATCTAGAAAGGACAGATAAGATATATTTAAACACAAGTCAAATAAAGAATGAGTAATCTCGGATCTGGGGTGGGTGCTATTTTGTGAGGATAGTATTGGTGCTATTGTTGATCTAATGGTGGCCAATAGGGTCAAGGGGGTGGGGGGGCATGTTATTGTGATCTTGATGTGTGGCTTGGATTCTAGAATAGCACCCACCCCAAATCTGAGTAATCTCATAGCCTTATTGATGCATCAGCCTGCATGACATTGCTATTAATTTAAATATGATGGTTGTAAACAAAATTGACTTGAATCAAACAATTCATATATACGACCACAATTATAGATAAAGGTACTCTATACCAAAAAGAGGCGACTTGCTTTTAAAAATAAGAAACAACCATTGGTGTAACTCTTGCATGACCATTGGCATGCTCTAGGAGACCTTTCGTTAACATTGGTAACTTTTAAATGATATAGGAGGGTACATTAACAAACTTTTTTTTAAAAAACAACTTGCAAAAACGAAAGGGTTTCCAAACTTTAACAAGAAGAGCCAAACTTTTAGAAAACGACATAGCACCACATTTAGGTAGGTGATGAAATCTCTCTCCTCTTCAATTTTCAGTTTCAAACTCCACACAAGCAATACATCAAACACGTACCAGGTCTAAAAGGTGTCTAACAGCGACTTCTCACAGATCCAAACCAAACACAACAAAAACAACAAAACAAATTAAAATTAAGTAAGAAATCGAGCATGAAACTCACCAGCCTTCATCGAGGCGTCGGCCTGCGCCACATTCCTCGACATCCCCGCCATGAGCGCGATACCGTGCTCCGCCGCCGCCACGGTGTTCGCCGTCGGCGCGTTGACGACGAGGCACCCGTACTCCGTCGCCGCCTGCAGATCCACATTGTCGATCCCGACACCAGCCCTGCCGACGACCTTCAGCCTCCCCTTCGCCGCCTCAAACACCGCCCTAGTCACCTTCGTCCCGCTCCTCACGATCAACGCATCGCAAGACGAGATCTTCGAGCAGAGATCCTCCGGGGACAGGTTGTACGAGCAATCGACGTCGGCGAACGATCGGAGCACATCCAGTCCCGCGTCGCCGAGCTTCTCTGAGACGAGGACCGTCGGCTTGGAATCCGATGCTGCTGCTTTGACGCGTAGATCTTGGACTGCGGTGGGATTGAAGGAAGAAGACGAGATCTTTAGGGTTTGGCCGATGAAATGGGATTGGGATCGAGAGGAAGGAGTTCTGAATGAGATTGAGGAGGCGGACTTGAAGAGAGAGAAGAGAGAGGAGTGCGTCGTTGATTTTGGAAAGATTAGAGCTTTCGAAGGAGCAATCGCCATGGCTGAGCTCGACGGGAGAGAGAGGGGAAGAGAATTTAGTTAATTATGGTTTGCGCCTTGTCTTTGGGGGTCAAAGAGCGGTGACATTTTATAGAGAAGGAGGGAGTGGATCCGAGTGGGACCCGCAATTTTGAACGGAATCTAATTATAGGCGGCCTGTCCTCCCTTTACAATAGATTTGTGTACTAAATTCTGGATTACGATTATTTTTATTGGTGTTGGGTTACAAATTAACTTTCATTTTAAATTGAAATTTATCATTTGGTTAGAAACACTAAAAATATCCCTATTAAATAATGTTAGAATATAAAATATGTTCATTCGATCACAGCTTCCGAGTTTTGATGCAGTGAAAAATACATTTTGCATGGTATCAGAGCAAACCAGGTTCGATTCCCACCCGGTGCGCATTAAATGCGATTTTATTTAAATTAAAAACACCGTTGCGCAAAAACCCAGGTTGGTCCAAATGGCTTTCGACATGCGGGGACGTGTTAGAATATAAAATATATTCCCTCAGCCTGCATCATAACTTCGGAGTTTTTACATGGTGGAATGGACTTTTCACAGTTAATGTATGTGTAAATCCCCAGTTCCATGTATATATATATTTTTTCCTTTCGCGTTTTTCCAGACTTTTCCTATTATTTTTCTTTTTGCACATTTTAAAATATTTTTTAATATTTTTTTATTTATTAATTTTTCTTAAACCCAAACCCGACCCGAACCCCGCTTTCTTCTTCTTCTTTTTTCCTTTTTCTTTCCCGCCTCTTTTTCCCACGTCTCTCTCCTCCTTCGTCACGACGTCGCCTTAAGATCCGCACCACCTCCGTAACGACCTCGTCTTGGGCCCAATGACCTACGCCTCTTCTCTCTTCCCCCAATGACTCTTTCCCTTCTCATCGCGCTGCCTCTGCGAGATCCACGCCACCTCGTCGCCAACGGCAGCGTGATCTGCACGCCGACCCCCACGATCTCCTCAATGGCGGTCTCACTCAACTGAGCCCCCTCCTCCTTATTTTCCCATCTTGCTCTTTCTCCTTCGTCATCTTTCTTCTTTGCCCCTCTAAGCTTTCTCCAACACAACAACCATCACCGGCGCTACCTTGAACCGCCGCCGACCTCGCCATCATCACCGACTCCCCACCGCCTCCGCTGCTGATCCTCACAACTGCAGCCCGCCACCTACAACCGAGCCTCTTTGCAGCTCCAGTCAAGCCCACACTCCTTCGTCGCCGACTTGCCTTCGTCGCCTTCTTCCCGGAGCTCAGCAACCCCAACCTCGACCAAGAACCCACACCGATATGCCATCACCTCCACCATCTTCTCCTACCTTGAACTCCGCCGCATTCACCCTTGCTGCCAATCTCTTCAGCGACCTCAAGCTCCTCTCCACGGCTTGCTGCTCAGACCACCTCCCCGTCATCAACTACGACCACCACCCATCTATCTACTTCCCCTCCAGCCCTCTAAAGCCACTGCCCAAGACCACTCGTCTCTGGACATCGCCGTCGTTGAGCCGCCTCCAACCGCCTCCCCAACGTCAACTACACCACAACAGAGCCCAGCTTTCAAGCCTTCGAGCTCACCGTCGCCAAGCCGTTGTCGTTGCTTGTGCTGTGTTATAGTCGCGCCAGTGCCGTCGTCATCGTCGTCGTGCCGATATTGTCGCCAAGCGAGTGAATATTCATCACTTGCTTATTCATGCTAATATAGTAGTTAAACAAATTGATAATGTTAATTGATTCGATATATATATATATATACCGATAAATTATGATGAGTAGATCGATGAGTTTAAACTATAGTACATTCATGCCTATGTCGTGTTGTGAACTATCCTTGAAGCTATAGGAGCAACTCCTTGTTATTGGCTATACTGGACGGAGCACACATAGGGTTTAATTATTTTGTTTTAATCAATTATAAGAAACTGACGACGATCGATAACCATATTTATAACCTAGGTTTGAAGAGATACATGCATGAAAATCTTGATTAAAGCGCCATGTTTTGTGACCGTCGAATCCCTTTACCATTAATGCATGTTAGGTAGGAACTTGAGTTAAAATATCCCGTTTATCATTATAAAAAGTCGCCCCCAAAAGATGATGTCAAATCTGGAAATCATCGTACATATCAAGTAAAATTAATAGTAAATTGGATATAACTCGTATCCTGACATGCTCAGGCTCGTTACGAAGAGGGATGTTTAATCTTTAAATCTATGAAAATAGTTGCAGGTTAGCATGTCTTTTAGATAGCGAAAACAGTGGCTCTGAAATGCAGTCCAGAGCAGTACTTCTTTTTGACACCTGAATCAATTTGTTTGTATACCACTATATGAAAATGAAAATATGCGAAACCCTATACCGTTTTGAAGTTTAATCTGTTAGATAACTATTGGAGATGGTTTCATTCGTTTTACCATCGTTTGCTATTTTAATCATATTTTAAATCATCAATACGTACTGTTGTCCTAAGCAGGGACAGAACGTATGTCCCGATCTTAAATAATGCATATCTTCCAGCACACAGTGGATATTGTCGATTCGTCTAGCGCGTTGGAAACCTGACTAATAAACCTAAATATTATATAACTGTAGCTTCGCCTAATTATGATCCCGACAGGGTGAAAACTGTGTTACGAAACGGACTTTCAGTTCAGGAACTGAACTTCCAGCAGAGAACACTTAAAAAGAAATGACCGTAATTCACGAAATCGAAACCCGATTGACTTGAAACTAATTTCGTTGAATTGCTGATTAAGTTTACATTTTACCCATTTTTGTATCATTTTGCTTAATTCTGATCGTACGATTTAATGTGATTTTTGTCTAAGTTCCTAGGACGTGTAATGACTTGTATTACATATGATTTGTTTAGCGGCATAATTCACATATTAACCGACTGCGATACCTTTAGCGATAGTGAGTGAAAGGTTATGTTAGCGCTTAAGCCATCTCCCGTGGCCGTTTGCGGAACAAAACTTTTGATAAAAGGCGCTATAATAACCCTAAACCGGATCTTTACCATAAACACGACTAGCTACAAATGATATCTATCTACTATGATAGAAATTTATACCATGAGAATCAAGTCCTTCGGGTCTTCAATCCTCTCCTCTATCTCTTCGAAGGAAGTACGGATCGTGCTTGAACTTCAGCTACTTCGCGTCATAGATGATCCACCCGAGAGTTCCGACTTTGAGCTCCTATCTCTAAAACAAAGTAACTAGGTTACTTAGCTTGCTAATCTAAATAGTCTAGAGTGTGTAGAGAGTGAAGATGAATTAGTTTCACTCTTGGAACCCTAGGTTCTCAACTCATAAGAGGTTTAGAGTTATGAGGAAGAAGAGAGAGCTTGCGGAAGAGCAAGTGAAGAAAAGGCTTGGATGAAGAATGAATGGCTCAAGTGAGATGATAATAAATATCTACGAAGCATATAATAATTGATGAGATAAAAATATCTCTTCAAAATATCAACCATGCCTCACAAATATCTATTTTGTCAAGCTATGAGTCATGCTTCATCCAAAAATATCTCCACCTTATTTCCTTCACCTCATTTATCTTTAATCTTTAATCAAAAGATTAAAAGGAAACCCTAATGAGGTGTCTCATTCTAGAAGCTTTCTCGAGTGAATTACGAGAATGCCCATAATCTGTATATACATACCCGTATCTGTATTCCGAAGAATACGAATACAATGAGACGGAAATAATCCATCAATAAAATACTAGGATCCGGCCTAAACCAAAACCCACTAGTATTATCCGCTCGAACATCACACGCATAAGTACATGTATGTGATCGAAGCCCTGCCGTAAAACCATACGGCCTCTACATCATTTCGCCCGAAGCAGGGAAACTCTCTGTGTGGGACTCTAAAGACTCGACAGTATGTTGGCAGTGGGTTTAACCACAAGCACGTCAGCGGCACTAGCTGTACGTAACGGTTACCCAGGTACCTGTCGAAAAGGAAGGCCGATGAGCAAACTCGTCTGAACTCCTACTGAGCCTATCTGTGACAATATCCGTACAGTCCAGTCTCTTTGTCAAAGAGAATCGCATACCGAGCCTAGGGGTGGTAAACGTCAGACCCTAATAACCAGATAAGTCGTGCTGATGTGGCTCAGGACCAATCCGGAAAACTACTGATCAACCTATCAGTAAATCCTAACTGCTTTGGCCAAGGTCTTATGGTCCTGACCAATCGAACACTGTGCGATATTGACTCCCAATATCGGGAGAGATGAATCCCCAACAATCGCTCACTGCTGATTTGATCTCAAAAACTATCTAATAACCGCAATCAAGAACGGCGTCGCTTTGCAGCTAGCCGGTGAGTACGGGTCGGTCCACAGGGATATTGTGAATCTCCTAATCGCGCTAACGAGTTAATTCCGAAGGGTGTTCGGATTGATTATTAAATCTAAAAACCTAATTTATTCTATACTACGATTATCTAGATCTAGTCTTGCTAGGGTTAGGTTTAGGGATGGTTTGGAAATGCAAGTAAACCTCAACGCTTTCTATACCCGAATGAAGATCTATGAGGAGTTATGGTAATTATCAATAAAGGGGATTAGATCCATTCGGGAAGGTGTTCCTTCCTCTAGGTTCTTGTCCTTCCTTTAGAGATCCTTACCCTAACCTCCATGAAAAACGCGCGCAACCGGGCTTTTACACTACGGTATCACCGCTACCTCAAGGGGTAGGGTGCTGTAGGGCACGGTGTGTACGTGTATGCATGGAGTCCTATTGAAAATATTTTATAGGCAAGAAAAGGATGAGAGATCCCATCTCTTAAAAGTCTTCCCCAAAGCTAACTCTAAACAATTATCTATGGTAAGGAATTAAATCTATCTAGGGCAAAGAATTTAAATCTAAACTAAAGCAATTAAATAAATCTACTTACAGATGTCTCTCTCCAAACATCAACGCAGGTTGTCAGATCTGAATTTCTGAATTGAAAAGAGGCACCGATGCTCTCCATAAAGAATTCTGAAATTTATTATTAAAAGGAGGCATAGGGAGGCATAGCCTTTATAATGATTTAGAGTTCCTATTTATAGACGATAGGAAACCCTAGGTTACAATTGATTCGCATGTCTACATATACCAAAATATCCTTAGGAAGACCTAGTCAAAGTAGACTTCAAGCTTCGGTAAAATTTTATGTCTCTGTCTCTTTTAAAAGGAAGTATTGGGCCTTGAAATTATTGGGCCTTGAAATTTCCTTTGTGGGTTCTTCTGTCTTTGGGCTTCCTTATTATTTGGTTCTTTTATTAAAATAGCTTCTATGTTTCTTCCAGATCTCCAGTGAATAATTGCAGTGGACTTTTAACCGTTCGCTTTGTAATTTTGGACCTTGCATTGCCTTGTACTTTGTGAATTTTATCTTTGATGTAGGCTTGATCAAGAGTCTTCTGTTTGTTGGTCAAAGTCCACTTTTTCATCGTCTTTTCATCGTTTTCACTGTTTTCTGTCCAAGAACCTGTAACCTGTAATATGTAGCAGACATGCGTCAAAAGCACCTGTTTATTTATAAAACGAATAAGAATGGGGAATATAATAATGCAATATTATGGTATGAACAAATATCCCCAAACTTATCTTTTGCTCGTCCTCGAGCAAACTTATTTTTTTATTCTCGACAAAAAAACCTAACCGCACTTTCGCAGGGAAACGCGATTGCACTGAGCTCGTGCAACAAGCCGTTAAATCTCTAGGTGTCCATAGTAGGAGGAGTGTTGTCTCCTGAGGGTTTTCAGCGGATACTACCCATAAAATCCTATCAATTCGGCCCATTAACTTTTATTCTCCAGTTAGGTTTTCTAACAAGGAATTTTATTATCTTCGATTCATAAATCATCCATCCATATTCTTCACGATTCCTCATTATTTAACTTAAGATCATATATATTATGCAGACCTACTTAGCTTTCGGCATTTCTTAAGTTTTCCTTCTAGGGTTCCATCTCCACTTAGGAATTTTTATCAACTCTACTAAAGATACAAGTTCTATTCTTCACTCCATTCTCTCATCTAAACTCCAATCACATATCCCCACGTGTATGTATAGATCACCCCTACACTTGGAAATTCAAATCAAGAAATCATACCCTTGTCCGTTGTCCAAAGTACTTATTAATTGGTGAATTTTTAATTGAATTTTGCTTACACATCCTTCATGCGACCGTTAATACTTCTTAAGGTACCAACAACCGATTACAAGATGTGTTTGCACTTTAAAGCGTACTTCCTAGTCTTGCAACACCCAAGGCTTTAGCAGTGACTCCCAAACCAGTTGGTCTAAGGCACTAGGTGATGAAGCACCCTCGCTAAATATTTTTCTTATTTTTTGCAGCCTCAAGTAATTACAAAAACCAGTGTTCATTTTTTTATTCTTTATTCACACTTGTATATTTTTTTCTTCGTACTAAGGACTTTAGACAAGAGCATTTCAAGGTCTCCTCTACTATTTCAAGTTTCAAGGTGCGTGATTGTGCAAATTGTAGGGTATACATTTTCAGAATCTAGACTTAAGGTAGGAATTATTTTTCAAACTTATACTCTAATAAAAATATCAATACTTTTCCTTTGCTTTGACTTAGCCCAAGAAGTGAACTCAAAATTTTCTTATTTCTAAATAAACTACAAAAACATATACTTTCTACCGTTAAACTTTAAGGAAGGTTATTTTTTAGGGTTTTTAATTTACTATGTCTAAGATCTAGTTATTCCTAGCCAGTTAACCTATTTGTCAAACTCTAGTCAAATAAGCCAAAATTGAATACAATAATTTTTATAATTTTTGAAATTTTTCAATTTTTATGGGTTTTCAAATAAGTATGCAAATGCAAAAATATGTACAAATGAATGCGAAGGAAGAAAACGAACCGAGCATACACCCAAACTTAAACTTGACAGCGTCCTCACTGTCATGCCACACCAAGAGGGTCAAAATTGTCGGTACTCCCCTGTTTATTTATTTATAACATTTTTAAAAATATTTTTTAATGTTTTGAAATTTTTTTATATTTTTTTATAGAAAAAGAAAACAAAAAATATATGTACATATATACAACAAGGTTCCCCCCCAAACTTAAGCTTGGCCTTACACAAGCCAAAGGGTAGCACCAACCATTCAAAAATCTTATCGTGGTAATGGCCGAGTTGGTGAAATAATGGGGTGTAGGAGAAAGAAATGAGAAACACACGAGACCGTGTGGGAAGAAGGGTAGAATAAGGTCTCGGTGGAGGAGAAGAATGGCGGAAAGGAGAAAGAAGTGGAGTACGATCTTGAGGGTGTAAATCGAGTGAATAAATTAGCGCAATTTGTGATGACCGATGTGTTAAAAGCGATTGCGCTAACCTATCAACTCATCGATAAATGGGGTCAAATCCCTCAAGATTCGCAAGAAAACATGGATACGTCGAACTTGGTATTGGAGATGAAAGCGCAACGGTCTCTTGTACAATCGGAACAATGGGAAGGACGAAAGGGAGTGCATTAGGAATAGTCGTACTCTCACCTAAGTAATCTGTCTCGAACTTGAAAGATTCCATCAATGGTTCGAAACAACTGTAAGCAACCGAGTCTGATGGTTCAACTAACTCATCTGAAAATGTAAAGGACTCAAACTCGGGAGGTGAGTTTTCAACATCGTCCGAAAAAGTGAAACACTCATAATCATTATCGTCTGTGAGAACTGTGTCAGATTCAAAGAGAAATTTTTCAAGCTCACAGTCTTCAAGCGTGATCTTTTGCGTAGTCGGAACGATGGAAAAGAGGGAGGGTGATATAACAGTTAAAGGTTCGGGAGGATGAATTGGAAAATCCGACACATCAAACAAAAATGATTCAACCTCAACATCATCCTCAATACTCTCCTCAATACTATCCTCATAATTCTCCTCAATATTTAACTTATCCATGCCATTATCATCAAAATCAAGACACATATGAAGTTCGGGAGAAGCATGTAATGACTCGGGATGATGAATTGGACATAAAATTTCAAGCAAATCGACAGGTTCATCATCCGAAATATTCCCGGCGTCTATATTCTCAATCAAGTGAAAATCAATTTCTTTAGACACCTCATCAAAAGCATGGATATTTATCAATTTAGGTTCTAGAGTGGAGGTGTAAAGGTCAAACGGATTAGGTGCGGTTTCACTCGAAAGGGGTTCCTCACAATTGGGCAAATCAAGCACTACAAAGTCGCACAACTCATCATTTTGGACACATGTTTGAAAATTGGAGTTGTTGGATTCAATTGGGTATGGGTAGGTTTGATTTGGAAATCCTCTCCCATTCTCACTCTGTCCATCCGCCTCCTTATACATTGAAAAATTTGAAGCTAGTGGGAAACTAGCTACCGGTTCACTAGATTGCATAAGGGCGGCCATGGACGCTTCCACGTTCCTAGTCATTTTGTCTGTTGCTAAGATATAAGCCTCCAACGACTCTTCCAAACTAGACTTGGGTGGTAAGGGTGTTTCGGTAAAAGATTCGAAATTGTTTGGATATGTGAAACTCCCTAATGGCCATGTAGAAACAGTGTCTAGTGAAGGTGGGAAAGTCGGGTAGGACTGGTAGGAAGTGGTTGGTTGGACAGGGATAGGGTCAACATGTGGATAAAAAGTTGAATAGTCTTGTGGATCCCTAGAACTAGATGTGTGGAGAGGGGTAAAAGATCGGCTACGAGATTGAGCAATATGCTCAGCAATGGACATCGGTTTAGGAGTTACAGCAGGACTTGAAAAAGTGGTATTAACATATGAAGGTGGTAAAGGGTGACTTGGTTGACACAAAGTGGGTTGCAAAGTCAAACTGTTTCTCCTAGACGCTTCTATTTGATCTTTCAAAGATATTTTAGGCATGGAAGGATCGTTTTTAAATTGACCGAAATAATTGACGTATGAAGCAAAGTTAGGTTCGGGATACCATAGTTCAGAAAGTGATTTATGATGTGGGGTACCCATATCAGAAGAAAGAGAAGAGAAAGAAAGTAGGTGGTGTAAGGATTTCTTAGCGGCAAAAATTTGCAAGTTGTTTTTAAAAGATTTTTCCTTTTTCCTCTTTTTTTTATTTGGAACTGTTTGCAAAAAAAAAATTTGATAAGGGCTAAGACACACTTTCGATCAACTAAAAATGCACAATCATGCCTACATCTAGGTCAGCTAGACAGCTCCTAACTGTTCCAAAGGGCTAGAGATAAGACCTCAAACCGCCTCTTTACCACCAATTGCGGCCAGGTAAGTGCCAGGTAAGTGGGAAGGAACCACAGTAGTGGGTCTAATTAATAACCACTAGCCTTTGACACACTTGCCTAGACACCGTAAAGTCAGGTTAGGATAAACGGTCGATGCCTATAACTAGTCCTCTGTCCTATTGAGCTCGAAATCCTTAGGGCTGAGTCTAGTATTTTTTTTAATTAAAAATTGGTCAATGCAAATGCCTTATGTGATTTCTGGGGTCCTGGGAAGGGTGATAAAATCCCCACCCAATCTGAATTGGTCAAAAAGCCCCTTAAAGTCCAATTAAAGATATGCAAAACAGTAAATCACTTGCAATCAAATATTTTTATTTTATGCGCGGCGCAAAGAATTCTGCACAAGATTTGTTATTGAGAAGGGGGAAGATTTTTTAAGCGCAAAAAATCCTGCAGGAGATTTTACAGAAGATATATCGATATTTGCAGAGGAGGAGATCAGAAGACTTACAGAGTTTTTTTTATGAACCGCAGAGGAAGTTTGGGGATCTGATCCGCTGATATGACCGCGGAACCGCCGCGTGTTGCAGCCTCCGACCGCGGATCCGCCGCGGTTTGGTGGCTTCGGCAGGTTTTTTTTTTCCTCTCCAGATCGGCGCAGTTCTTCTTGTTGACTCGGTCCTCCAAATTTCTTCTGTTGTCTATTGTGATATTCCTCTGCTTGTTCGGATTTGATATTTGCTGTTTTTATCTCTGTAGATTTCCAGATCCGAATTTGTTCGTAGATCCTGCAAAATTCACACAAAAATACCCTTCCCAAAAATAAAAGATGATAAATTTTTATATTTTTAATTTTTCAGTTTTTATGATTTTTTAATTTTAGATTAACCCGAAATTGCAAAAAGAAAATAACACACCATCCCCGGCAACGACGCCATTTGATTTGATCTCAAAAACTATCTAATAACCGCAATCAAGAACGGCGTCGCTTTGCAGCTAGCCGGTGAGTATGGGTCGGTCCACAGGGATGTTGTGAATCTCCTAATCGCGCTAACGAGTTAATTTCGAAGGGTGTTCGGATTGATTATTAAATCTAAAAACCTAATTTATTCTATACTACGATTATCTATATCTAGTCTTGCTAGGGTTAGGTTTATGGATGGTTTGGAAACGCAAGTAAATCTCAACGCTTTCTATACCCGAATGAAGATCTATGAGGAGTTATGGTAATTATCAATAAAGGGGATTAGATCCATTCGGGAAGGTGTTCCTTCCTCTAGGTTCTTGTCCTTCCTTTAGAGATTCTTATCCTAACCTCCATGGAAAACGTGCGCAACCGGGCTTTTACACTACGGTATCACCGCTACCTCGAGGGGTAGGATGCTGTAGGGCGCGGTGTGTGCGTGTATGCATGGAGTCCTATTGAAAATATTTTATGGGCAAGAAAGGGATGAGAGATCTCATCTCTCAAAAGTCTTCCCCAAAGCTAACTCTAAACAATTATCTATGACAAGGAATTAAATCTACCTAGGGCAAAGAATTTAAATCTAAACTAAAGCAATTAAATAAATCTACTTACAGATGTCTCTCTCCAAACATCAACGCAGGTTGTCAGATCTGAATTTCTGAATTAAAAAGAGGCACCGATGCTCTCCATAAAGAATTCTGAAATTTATTATTAAAAGGAGGCATAGGGAGGCATAGCCTTTACAATGATTTAGAGTTCCTATTTATAGAGGATAGGAAACCCTAGGTTACAATTGATTCGCATGTCTACATTTACCAAAATATCCTTAGGAAGACCTAGTCAAAGTAGACTTCAAGTTTTGGTAAAATTTTATGTCTCTGTCTCTTTTAAAAGGAAGTATTGGGCCTTGAAATTATTGGGTCTTGAAATTTCTTTTGTGGGCTCTTCTGTCTTTGGGCTTCCTTATTATTTGGTTCTTTTATTAAAATAGCTTCTATGTTTCTTCCAGATCTCCAGTGAATAATTGCAGTGGACTTTTAACCGTTCGCTTTGTAATTTTGGATCTTGCATTGCCTTGTACTTTGTGAATTTTATCTTTGATGTAGGCTTGATCAAGAGTCTTCTGTTTGTTGGTCAAAATCCACTTTTTCATCGTCTTTTCATCGTTTTCACTGTTTTCTGTCCAAGAACCTGTAATCTGTAATATGTAGCAGACATGCGTCAAAAGCACCTGTTTATTTATAAAACGAATAAGAATGGGGAATATAATAATGCAATATTATGGTATGAACAACTGCCTCCATGTGGCTCGGGACTGTACCCAACAAAAACCTGTTTGCACGACTCAGTAGAGCCATGGTAGGGTAGTGATCAAAGCACGGTGGGAACTCACACGAGTCAAATGACGATCTCAGGTCCGAAGACTAACCCATACTCTAACATTTCAGAAAAATAAAATATTATTTTTGGGAATTTATATAATTGAATAATAAATATTGTAGTACCCAGTCCCTTTTATACTAAAATCTGCATTTTGTTGCTCTAGAATCCTATTTACTGTTATTTATAATTTTGATGATTTTATTTATGATTTTTATCTATTCTTATATAATTAATTATTTATGTTAAAGTACCCTTTTATTCTTATTTGGAAGATTTTTCCCTTTCAACCATTTCCTCTATTTACTCAAAACTAAACCCAAAATCTATTTCTCAGCCCAAATCTATTTTCTCTTTTTTATAAACCCCAAGCCCATTCCTTATCTCATTTTTATCCTTTCATTCTTCATTCATCGGCCGGCCCATCAGTACTCAGCCATTCCTTTGATTTATAAATTTAATCTTTTATCCCCGGCCCGACCCTCATTCTTTCCATCACAAGTCTTTTATTTTCCTCAACCCAAAATCCTTCATCCGAGACCACTCCTTTTTATTTTTCATCCATTTTCCCTTTAAATCTCTCCAGCAACCCAGCCCTTTACTTTAAACCTAATTCCCTTATTATTCTTAAAACCCTCGGCCATGGAAACTCTCCCATTAAATTGAACCATTACACAAATTCTCCCTGGCCCAGCTCGTGTCTTCCTTTCTTTTATTTTGTTTTCTTTTGCAGGCCCAGCCCAGCTCAGCCCGGGCCCCTCTCTTTTGTTTAGTTGTTGATTTTCTTTTTAATTTCGTCGGCCCGGCCCGCTCCCGCGTCCCTCTCTCCAAGCCCACGCTCGCTCCCTCAACCCGACCCGCTTAGCCCCTATTCATCTTCTTAAAATCCCAACGGCTCTTTCCCCCTCTCGCGCGCTCGATCCACTTCCTACGCCTCCGTCCGCGCCCACGTCGCCGCTCATCACGCGCGACGAGCGTTACAACCGCGTTGCTCACCCCTCGTCTCCCCATCCTTTCCCCTCACTTCCCTCACACCCACGAGTCCCTGCACCCCATTTTCCCTCGTCGACGACGACGACGACACCTTCACCGAGCTCAATCCCCTCGCCCAACCTCGTCTCTTCACCACCTTCCCTCCCTCTTCTCTGCCCTCAATACCCCTGCACCAACCCAGTTTTTCCCCCGAGCTTCCCATTCGACTCATCGAGTCGAGCCCCTGCCGAGCACCATCACCGCCGGCGCCCCGTCTTCCCTTCGCAACCACCTCTCATTCTCCCAACTTTCACCTCCGGCCCCCTCGCTCAATCCCGAGCACTTTTCCTCTGCTCCCTGATCGCTATCTCTCTCTCACAGCCTAACTCTCTCTCTCTCTCTCATTCTCTCTCTCCTCCTCACTGTCCCTCTCTCTCTCTAACTCTCAGCTCTCTTTCTCCCTCCATTCTTTCCCTCTCTCACCCACTTACACTACTCCCTCCCCTCCTCCAAGTATCTCAGCAACACACCATTCATCCTCTCCCAAACTCACCACACCGACAACCTCACCATCAACGCTGACGGGCACTCGCTGCCACATCCGACGTGCCACTGTCTGAGTTACACCGGCGACCTTTAGCTCCTCCATACATCACTGGCCACCCGAATTCACAGCAGCCCCGCCATCAAAAGCTTCGAACACCGCAGACACCCCGATGACGCCGACGAGCCTCACTGCCCGAGCTCACCCGCTGCCGTCGTCGTGCCAGTTCGTCGTGCGCCCGTACTGTACCTCGCTGCCGTGCACCTCCAGGCAAGTTTTCGACTTGTTTACATGCTATTTACCTAAGTTACGATCTTTAATTACATATATTATAATGTTACAAGTTTAAAACTATTTTGTGCCGTATCTGTTCGATACTTGTTCCCTTAGGAAAACATTATCAAATTTGACAGAACTCAATGGTGTAGGTTGGCCCGTAGGGCTGTGAACATAGTGTGTGAATTTTGTTGGATGAGGTAATCGATAATGACTAAAACTACTACCGCCAGGTTTAATCGTAAAACCGTAATCCGGTTGTATCTGAAAATCGTTAAATTCACCATAAAACATATACATATTAGAATGGTGCGTTCGAGGGCTCAAATCGAAGCTAACTCGATGAACTTTAACCCTATACCAGTTTCCTGACATTCCTGTACTTAAATCGTGATGATAATTGTATCGGAGTGCGACTCTGGACTGCAGTCCAGAGCGACTCAAATTGTGCTTGCTGTTCCGTAATGGATACCATAGAATTTCCTTAACTCGTAGGTTGCGGAACTCCACTGCTTATTGTAGGTAACTCTATTAGCTAGACAACACATTTGGTTTCATTCTGTTTCGTTACCGTTTGATATTTAATCTGTAATTTAAAAGATCGGGACGCATAACAGTCCCGACAGAATCAGAACTGACATATTAGGGTTAAACAGATTATAACTCCTACCGTACAGACGCGATTGAAGATCCGTTTGTTGCGTTGAAAACTTTACTGAAAACCCTAGAATTCATTCAACTGTAACGTCACTAAATTATGAACCCAACTGGGCATAGAATGCGTTGCGAAATGGATTTCTGATTCTGAAACCGGATTTCCAGCCGCGTGCGCTTAAAATGAAATGGTTATAACTATTGATTCTGGAACCCGATTGGCTTGAAACAAAATTCTATGGATGGATAACTGAACATACTAATTACTACCTGTTTATTGTTTCGCTAAATTATATACGTACGTTTCATGATAAATCGTGCAAGTGATAGACTACTGTTTTTATGACACCTTAATTGTGCTTATATACTGTCCATGCATCATATCATGCCTATATCATTGTAGTGATAACCTAGTGACATCGTGCATTCACCCAGTGTTAGATTTTAGTGATGATTGTGGCAAGTACGTCAGTGTTCGTGTATACGTGATTAAGTGAAAGTGATGAGTACTTGTACACAATCAGTGACCTTATTGTTCTATTGCATTGTCGACGTCTGTGGGATGCGTGTACGTGTGACTATAAGTGGTATGGGACACTTATGGAAGCGCTTGCACGGGTGTCACAGATAAGGCATCCGACACTGCCATTTACTTTAGGTATTAGTCGGGACGTGCTTGATGGAGGTCCTGCCTCCAGTTCTCGCGCAGACTTGTCACGGATCGATTAGTATTTAGGGTGATGGTTAGCGTTTGATGTAGACCACGGAGTGTGGGGTAGTCTAAGTATGAGTTCAACAGAATCTCGGGAGTCCCATGCCGGCTTATATATTTAGGGAGTTATATGGAGATTTACAGGGTACGTGATATATACACCGTGATATTCTCGTTACATGTTGGGCCCGTGGTCCCTTACCCTTGGGTTCTACCCTTGGGTGGAGGACACTCGCGAGTGGTTGACTCTCACACTTGGACTGACGATAGGCTTAGTGACCTGTATAGTGAGACTTAGAGACTGATAGGGATACTGGCATTTTTATTCCTTATATATTGTGTGGCATACGTGACATATCGTTATACTGCTTTACTATTCCGCTGCATTGATTATTGCACATGCGTATTCATGATGTCATTTATTTACTGCTTCACATACCTATTATCACTGTTAGAACTGTCACTTGATTTTATACATATTATATTGCTATTGTGTCGCTCTGACGACCTGAGTATGCATGCTCAGTGTGAGGAGAAGATTTAGCTTGGATCAGAACTAGACGTGCATCACCGACTTCTTGACTTGCTACTCCGAGCTACTTTCGTTTGTTCCACTTCAGGTCAGTTTATATTATTGTACCTTTCAGTTACTGCATTTCTCATTACCTGTGCATCATTTACTGTTTACCATGATAAACTAGAAGCCGAAGTGTGACTACGGCAGGACATTTCCTTGACCGTAGGAGCATGGCTGGCCTTGTTTACCCCTCGTATTCCGTATTTTGGGAAGCGGGACGTGACATGGTTTAGTTGGTATCAGAGCCAGGTTTTGCATCAATTGGGATTGCAGTTTTCCGTATACAGTTTGGCAATCTAAGACACCCTTCGGTCTAGGTTGTAAACTGTCATTCTTGATTCATATTCACATCGTGCGTTCAGCTATCCATTCACTATGGTTTCGGGTGACTTGACAAGATTACGTGGTTGCAATTGTACTACCGAATTCTGTTTAGGTGACTTAAATTCATACGGTTGATTCTCCACTTGTAATAAAATTCATCATCTCTGATATTCTTGAATCCTTGTCCTATCCATATCATATTTTGATTCATTTAGCGTGTGACTCATATCATTCTCGAAATTGTTGTTTCAGGATCATGTCTTCCAACGACTCTTCATCTTTATCCGCTCCCCAGAATCAGACTGTTGAGATCCTTAGTGTACTACACGGTTTAAAGGAAGCTCAGAAGCGAACACACGACTTGTTGGCTGAAGGACTGAGAAGACAGATGAATCAGGCACCAGCGGCTGTCTCCAATCATAAAGGGATCCCCGTTAGACGAGGAAAAGAGAAGATGATGAAGCGCCAATTTGTTCCCCAGCGACAGAAGCAGCAGAAGAACCCTTGCTGTGGGTACTGTAAGAGGCCAGGACATCTTCAGAAGGATTGTCGCCGTGCCCAAGGGAAATGTCTGATATGCGGTTCCGACAAACATCTCATCAACGGCTGCCCGGAAAGGAAAGAACTACAAGGAGGAAACTCGTCCACACTCCCCACTTCTACCAAGTGAGGATCATCGCGTAGTTTGAACTTCGACCATAAGGCGGATCTAACGCAGGATTCAACTCGTGTAACGATGATGCCGCGTTCTGACAATCGAAGAAGAATTTTATGATTTCCAATTTCAGTAATAATGTGGTCATCTTTTATGAATATTTCTTTCCGTTTGAAACCTTGTATTCGTTTGAACTCGCGTAACTTTTAGTTGAATGCAATAAAATTTGAATCGAAATATATGTATCATTCTCTTGCCAATTCCCTTGTTCTTACTATTCAGTAGCATAACATTTTAATCTTGATTTTTCAATTCTTGACACCGCATGTCTTTCCATACTTTGCACACTTAGTCATTTTCCTTGTTCGTTCCATTGTCTAATCATGACTCTTTTCTTTCAGACCATGGCCCACCCTGGAGCAGCGCCGCATTTAGATGAGGATACACAATCTTGCGTTTCCTTAGACCGCACGCTGATAGTTCTGACGATGAGATCGACGGACCTCAGGTCAATTTCGGAAACAACGATTCAGAGGACGAAGGAGTAGTCGCCCCAGAGTGTGGCATGATAGCTGATTCCGACGAAGAAGAAGTAGATCCTGAAGAGAACCCGATAGAGGAAGATTCCGAGGAAGACTCAATGGAAGAAAACCCAGTGGGGGAAAATCCCATGGAAGAGAATGCAGAAGAAGAAAACCACGTGGGATCGGACCTCGATGAAGAAGTTCTATCCGGGACCAGGAGATCAATACCCTGCCATGGAAGAACTTCCTTTAGCGGTCTCCACGAGACGCTATAGAAATGGACGTCCCTACCTGAGTGAGTGAGCCTACCGCAACCTACTGAATCCCCACAACCGCGACTGACGAGATTTCTTTTAGATGTTGTTTGTTCCGGCCAAATAAAACTGTGTATAGTTTAGGGCCACTTTTCGCCTTTGGGGATGCCTCGTTTCAAATTATCTGGAATGAAATGAATCTTTTGTATTCGTAAACCTTTTGATTATTGTTTCACTTGATACTTATTTATTGCCCATATCTATTCGTCTGCTGTGTTCCCTGACTGTCCACCCTTACTCATTGTTTAGTTTTCACCCCGTTTCGATTAGAAAATACCGCACCCTGATCCTTGGAATGAGCCACCGTTCATCATTCGTCTGTACCTTGTTTGAGATCCTTCTGGGAGGAGGACCTTCCTTATGAATTACCGAGTTCATTAACTTTTCAAATTTTTGATTCACACGACGTACCGACCAGTATCCTCCCCATGCATTTTCTTCTTGAAGTCCTTTATTGCTCACCCTTATTTTCTGTGCTGACCCGATCCAAATCTTCTTGATCTTCAGTCTAAAGCCGACACACTACGACCTTCTGATTGGGCCACACCTTCTTATAATCACTACCCTAGCTAGCCCTATTCATATTGGTGATTTCTCTATTACCCCAAATATATATACTTAGAGACACTATTATTCGAGGTTTAGTTTTCATTATTTTAAATTTATCAAAGAGTGGGTGTTATTGATTACTCTGTTTTACGTATTTTAAGAACACTATTAGTACTCTCATTTTCAGTAGCGCAACCTTACACCGTGCATATTTTGTTCCATGTTCCTTATTTTCACGATACGAGTTTTCTAAGTTATTTTAAAACTATTTGATCGATATTATCCTAAAATGTTTTAACCTACCGACTAATTTTCACCACTTTATCCCTGTTATTTTAGTTTCGGGTTTTGTGCCAATGTTTACCAGTATATATGGTTGTGCCTTATACCTATTATTCCTGATGAGTTACTTTTGATATACTTATATGGGCACATATTTGGGTTTCGAATTTACCTAGTACATTTTGAATATTATTGTTCGTTACTATTATTATTCCTATTCTCGTATAAATGTAGTTGATTTATTGATTGTTCTTGCATTATATTTTCGACCTATATTTTTGGTATATTCGTATTGTATATATATACCTTCAAAATTTATCCACCCGTTTTAAGTAAACCACTAGTGTCCAATATAGTAACTTTTCGCTTATTTACTTATAGTTTGTCGTTCTTTGAAATTTCGAGGACGAAATTTTTGTAAGGGTGGTATGATGTAATACCCAGTCCCTTTTATACTAAAATCTACATTTTGTTGCTCTAGAATCCTATTTACTGTTATTTATAATTTTGATGATTTTATTTATGATTTTTATCTATTCTTATATAATTAATTATTTATGTTAAAGTACCCTTTTATTTTTATTTGGAAGATTTTTCCCTTTCAACCATTTCCTCTATTTACTCAAAACTAAACCCAAAATCTATTTCTCAGCCCAAATCTATTTTCTCTTTTTTATAAACCCCAAGCCCATTCCTTATCTCATTTTTATCATTTCATTCTTCATTCATCGGCCGGCCCATCAGTACTCAGCCATTCCTTTGATTTATAAATTTAATCTTTTATCCCCGGCCCGACCCTCATTCTTTCCATCACAAGTCTTTTATTTTCCTCAACCCAAATCCTTCATCCGAGACCACTCCTTTTTATTTTTCATCCATTTTCCCTTTAAATCTCTCCAGCAACCCAGCCCTTTACTTTAAACCTAATTCCCTTATTACTCTTAAAATCCTCGGCCATGGAAACTCTCCCATTAAATTGAACCATTACACAAATTCTCCCTGGCCCAGCTCGAGTCTTCCTTTCTTTTATTTTGTTTTCTTTTGCAGGCCCAGCCCAGCTCAGCCCGGGCCCCTCTCTTTTGTTTAGTTGTTGATTTTCTTTTTAATTTCGCCGGCCCGGCCCGCTCCCGCGTCCCTCTTTCCAAGCCCACGCTCGCTCCCTCAACCCGACCCGCTTAGCCCCTGTTCGTCTTCTTAAAATCCCAATGGCTCTTTCCCCCTCTCGCGCGCTCGATCCACTTCCTACGCCTCCGCCCGCGCCCACGTCGCCGCTCATCACGCGCGACGAGCGTTACAACCGCGTTGCTCACCCCTCGTCTCCCCATCCTTTCCCCTCACTTCCCTCACACCCACGAGTCCCTGCACCCCATTTTCCCTCGTCGACGATGACGACGACGACACCTCCACCGAGCTCAATCCCCTCGCCCAACCTCGTCTCTTCACCACCTTCCCTCCCTCTTCTCTGCCCTCAATACCCCTGCACCAACCCAGTTTTTCCCCCGAGCTTCCCACTCGACTCATCGAGTCGAGCCCCTGCCGAGCACCATCACCGCCGGCGCCCCGTCTTCCCGTCGCAACCACCTCTCATTCTCCCAACTTTCACCTCCGGCCCCCTCGCTCAATCCCGAGCACTTTTCCTCTGCTCCCTGATCGCTATCTCTCTCTCACAGCCTAACTCTCTCTCTCATTCTCTATCTCCTCCTCACTGTCCCTCTCTCTCTCTAACTCTCAGCTCTCTTTCTCCCTCCATTCTTTCCCTCTCTCACCCACTTACACTACTCCCTCCCCTCCTCCAAGTATCTCAGCAACACACCATTCATCCTCTCCCAAACTCACCACACCGACAACCCCACCATCAACGCTGACGGGCACTCGCTGCCACATCCGACGTGCCACTGTCTGAGCTACACCGGCGACCTTCAGCTCCTCCGTACATCACTGGCCACCCGAATTCACAGCAGCCCCGCCATCAAAAGCTTCGAACACCGCAGACACCCCGATGACGCCGACGAGCCTCACTGTCCGAGCTCACCCGCTGCCGTCGTCGTGCCAGTTCGTCGTGCGCCCGTACTGTACCTCGCTGCCGTGCACCTCCAGGCAAGTTTTCGACTTGTTTACATGCTATTTACCTAAGTTACAATCTTTAATTACATATATTATAATGTTACAAGTTTAAAACTATTTTGTGTCGTATCTGTTCGATGCTTGTTCCCTTAGGAAAACATTATCAAATTTGACGGAACTCAATGGTGTAGGTTGGCCCGTAGGGCTATGAACATAGTGTGTGAATTTTGTTGGATGTGGTAATCGATAATGACTAAAACAACTACCCCCAGGTTTAATCGTAAAACCGTAATCCGGTTGTATCTGAAAATCGTTAAATTCACCATAAATCATATACATATTAGAATGGTGCGTTCGAGGGCTCAAATCGAAGCTAACTCAACGAACTTTAACCCTATACCAGTTTCCTGACATTCCTGTACTTAAATCATGATGATAATTGTATCGGAGTGCGACTCTGGACTGCAGTCCAGAGCGACTCAAATTGTGCTTGCTGTTCCGTAATGGATACCATAGAATTTCCTTAACTCGTAGGTTGCGGAACTCCACTGCTTATTGTAGGTAACTCTGTTAGATAGACAACACATTTGGTTTCATTCTGTTTCGTTACCGTTTGATATTTAATCTGTAATTTAAAAGATCGGGACGCATAACAGTCCCGACAGAATCAGAACTGACATATTAGGGTTAAACAGATTATAACTCCTACCGTACAGACGCGATTGAAGATCCGTTTGTTGCGTTGAAAACTTTACTGAAAACCCTAGAATTCATTCAACTGTAACGTTGCTAAATTATGATCCCAACTGGGGTTAGAATGCGTTGCGAAATGGATTTCTGATTCTGAAACCGGATTTCCAGCCGCGTGCACTTAAAATGAAATGGTTATAACTATTGATTCTGGAACCCGATTGGCTTGAAACAAAATTCTATGGATGGATAACTGAACATACTAATTACTACCTGTTTATTGTTTCGCTAAATTATATACGTACGTTTCATGATAAATCATGCAAGTGATAGACTACTGTTTTTATGACACCTTAATTGTGCTTATATACTGTCCATGCATCATATCATGCCTATATCATTGTAGTGATAACCTAGTGACATCGTGCATTCACCCAGTGTTAGATTTTAGTGATGATTGTGGCAAGTACGTCAGTGTTCGTGTATACGTGATTAAGTGAAAGTGATGAGTACTTGTACACAATCAGTGACCTTATTGTTCTATTGCATTGTCGACGTCTGTGGGATGCGTGTACGTGTGACTATAAGTGGTATGGGACACTTATGGAAGCGCTTATATGGGTGTCACAGATAAGGCATCCGACACTGCCATTTACTTTAGGTATTAGTCGGGACGTGCTTGATGGAGGTCCTGCCTCCAGTTCTCGCGCAGACTTGTCACGGATCGATTAGTATTTAGGGTGATGGTTAGCGTTTGATGTAGACCACGGGATGTGGGGTAGTCTAAGTGTGAGTTCAACAGAATCTCGGGAGTCCCATGCCGGCTTATATATTTAGGGAGTTATATGGAGATTTACAGGGTACGTGATATATACACCGTGATATTCTCATTACATGTTGGGCCCGTGGTCCCTTGCCCTTGGGTTCTACCCTTGGGTGGAGGACACTCGCGAGTGGTTGACTCTCACACTTGGACTGACGATAGGCTTAGTGACCTGTATAGTGAGACTTAGAGACTGATAGGGATACTGGCATTTTTATTCCTTATATACTGTGTGGCATACGTGACATATCGTTATACTGCTTTACTATTCCGCTGCATTGATTATTGCACATGCGTATTCATGATGTCATTTATTTACTGCTTCACATACCTATTATCACTGTTAGAACTGTCACTTGATTTTATACATATTATATTGCTATTGTGTCGCTCTGACGACCTGAGTATGCATGCTCAATGTGAGGAGAAGATTTAGCTTGGATCAGAACTAGACGTGCATCACCGACTTCTTGACTTGCTACTCCGAGCTACTTTCGTTTGTTCCACTTCAGGTCAGTTTATATTATTGTACCTTTCAGTTACTGCATTTCTCATTACCTGTGCATCATTTACTGTTTACCATGATAAACTAGAAGCCGAAGTGTGACTACGGCAGGACATTTCCTTGACCGTAGGAGCATGGCTGGCCTTGTTTACCCCTCGTATTCCGTATTTTGGGAAGCGGGGCGTGACATGGTTTAGTTGGTATCAGAGCCAGGTTTTGCATCAATTGGTATTGCAGTTTTCCGTATACAGTTTGGCAATCTAAGACACCCTTCGGTCTAGGTTGTAAACTGTCATTCTTGATTCATATTCACATCGTGCGTTCAGCTATCCATTCACTATGGTTTCGGGTGACTTGACAAGATTACGTGGTTGCAATTGTACTACCGTATTCTGTTTAGGTGACTTAAATTCATACGGTTGATTCTCCACTTGTAATAAAATTCATCATCTCTGATATTCTTGAATCCTTGTCCTATCCATATCATATTTTGATTCATTTAGCGTGTGACTCATATCATTCTCGAAATTGTTGTTTCAGGATCATGTCTTCCAACGACTCTTCATCTTTATCCGCTCCCCAGAATCAGACTGTTGAGATCCTTAGTGTACTACACGGTTTAAAGGAAGCTCAGAAGCGAACAAACGACTTGTTGGCTGAAGGAATGAGAAGACAGATGAATCAGGCACCAGCGGCTGTCTCCAATCATAAAGGGATCCCCGTTAGACGAGGAAAAGAGAAGATGATGAAGCGCCAATTTGTTCCCCAGCGACAGAAGCAGCAGAAGAACCCTTGCTGTGGGTACTGTAAGAGGCCAGGACATCTTCAGAAGGATTGTCGCCGTGCCCAAGGGAAATGTCTGATATGCGGTTCCGACAAACATCTCATCAACGGCTGCCCGGAAAGGAAAGAACTACAAGGAGGAAACTCGTCCACACTCCCCACTTCTACCAAGTGAGGATCATCGCGTAGTTTGAACTTCGACCATAAGGCGGATCTAACGCAGGATTCAACTCGCGTAACGATGATGCCGCGTTCTGACAATCGAAGAAGAATTTTATGATTTCCAATTTCAGTAATAATGTGGTCATCTTTTATGAATATTTCTTTCCGTTTGAAACCTTGTATCCGTTGAACTTTTAGTTGAATGCAATAAAATTTGAATCGAAATATATGTATCATTCTCTTGCCAATTCCCTTGTTCTTACTATTCAGTAGCATAACATGTTAATCTTGATTTTTCAATTCTTGCCACCGCATGTCTTTCCATACTTTGCACACTTAGTCATTTTCCTTGTTCGTTCCATTGTCTAATCATGACTCTTTTCTTTCAGACCATGGCCCACCCTGGAGCAGCGCCGCATTTAGATGAGGATACACAATCTTGCGTTTCCTTAGACCGCACGCTGATGAGTTCTGACGATAAGATCGAAGGACCTCAGGTCAATTTTGGAAACAACGATTCAGAGGACGAAGGAGTAGTCGCCCCAGAGTGTGGCATGATAGCTGATTCCGACGAAGAAGAAGTAGATCCTGAAGAGAACCCGATAGAGGAAGATTCCGAGGAAGACTCAATGGAAGAAAACCCAGTGGGGGAAAATCCCATGGAAGAGAATGCAGAAGAAGAAAACCACGTGGGATCGGACCTCGATGAAGAAGTTCTATCCGAGGATGAAGGACCAGGAGATCAATACCCTGTCATGGAAGAACTTCCTTTAGCGGTCCCCGCGAGACGCTATAGAAATGGACGTCCTTACCTGAGTGAGCGAGCCTACCGCAACCTACTGAATCCCTACAACCGCGACTGACGAGATTTCTTTTAGATGTTGTTTGTTCCGGCCAAATAAAACTGTGTATAGTTTAGGGCCACTTTTCGCCTTTGGGGATGCCTCGTTTCAAATTATCTGGAATGAAATGAATCTTTTGTATTCGTAAACCTTTTGATTATTGTTTCACTTGATACTTATTTATTGCCCATATCTATTCGTCTGCTGTGTTCCCTGACTGTCCACCCTTACTCATTGTTTAGTTTTCACCCCGTTTCGATTAGAAAATACCGCACCCTGATCCTTGGAATGAGCCACCGTTCATCATTCGTCTGTACCTTGTTTGAGATCCTTCTGGGAGGAGGACCTTCCTTATGAATTACCGAGTTCATTAACTTTTCAAATTTTTGATTCACACGACGTACCGACCAGTATCCTCCCCATGCATTTTCTTCTTGAAGTCCTTTATTGCTCACCCTTATTTTCTGTGCTGACCCGATCCAAATCTTCTTGATCTTCAGTCTAAAACCGACACACTACGACCTTCTGATTGGGCCACACCTTCTTATAATCACTACCCTAGCTAGCCCTATTCATATTGGTGATTTCTCTATTACCCCAAATATATATACTTAGAGACACTATTATTCGAGGTTTAGTTTTCATTATTTTAAATTTATCAAAGAGTGGGTGTTATTGATTACTCTGTTTTACGTATTTTAAGAACACTATTAGTACTCTCATTTTCAGTAGCGCAACCTTACACCGCGCATATTTTGTTCCATGTTCCTTATTTTCACGATACGAGTTTTCTAAGTTATTTTAAAACTATTTGATCGATATTATCCTAAAATGTTTTAACCTACCGACTAATTTTCACCACTTTATCCCTGTTATTTTAGTTTCGGGTTTTGTGCTAATGTTTACCAGTATATATGGTTGTGCCTTATACCTATTATTCCTGATGAGTTACTTTTGATATACTTATATGGGCACATATTTGGGTTTCGAATTTACCTAGTACATTTTGAATATTATTGTTCGTTACTATTATTATTCCTATTCTCGTATAAATGTAGTTGATTTATTGATTGTTCTTGCATTATATTTTCGACCTATATTTTTGGTATATTCGTATTGTATATATATACCTTCAAAATTTATCCACCCGTTTTAAGTAAACCACTAGTGTCCAATATAGTAACTTTTCGCTTATTTACTTATAGTTTGTCGTTCTTTGAAATTTCGAGGACGAAATTTTTGTAAGGGTGGTATGATATAATACTCAGTCCCTTTTATACTAAAATCTGCATTTTGTTGCTCTAGAATCCTATTTACTGTTATTTATAATTTTGATGATTTTATTTATGATTTTTATCTATTCTTATATAATTAATTATTTATGTTAAAGTACCCTTTTATTCTTATTTGGAAGATTTTTCCCTTTCAACCATTTCCTCTATTTACTCAAAACTAAACCCAAAATCTATTTCTCAGCCCAAATCTATTTTCTCTTTTTTATAAACCCCAAGCCCATTCCTTATCTCATTTTTATCCTTTCATTCTTCATTCATCGGCCGGCCCATCAGTACTCAGCCATTCCTTTGATTTATAAATTTAATCTTTTATCCCCGGCCCGACCCTCATTATTTCCATCACAAGTCTTTTATTTTCCTCAACCCAAAATCCTTCATCCGAGACCACTCCTTTTTATTTTTCATCCATTTTCCCTTTAAATCTCTCCAGCAACCCAGCCCTTTACTTTAAACCTAATTCCCTTATTATTCTTAAAACCCTCGGCCATGGAAACTCTCCCATTAAATTGAACCATTACACAAATTCTCCCTGGCCCAGCTCGTGTCTTCCTTTCTTTTATTTTGTTTTCTTTTGCAGGCCCAGCCCAGCTCAGCCCGGGCCCCTCTCTTTTGTTTAGTTGTTGATTTTCTTTTTAATTTCGCCGGCCCGGCCCGCTCCCGCGTCCCTCTCTCCAAGCCCACGCTCGCTCCCTCAACCCGACCCGCTTAGCCCCTGTTCATCTTCTTAAAATCCCAACGGCTCTTTCCCCCTCTCGCGCGCTCGATCCACTTTCTACGCCTCCGCCCGCGCCCACGTCGCCGCTCATCACGCGCGACGAGCGTTACAACCGCGTTGCTCACCCCTCGTCTCCCCATCCTTTCCCCTCACTTCCCTCACACCCACGAGTCCTTGCACCCCATTTTCCCTCGTCGACGACGACGACGACACCTCCACCGAGCTCAATCCCCTCGCCCAACCTCGTCTCTTCACCACCTTCCCTCCCTCTTCTCTGCCCTCAATACCCCTGCACCAACCCAGTTTTTCCCCCGAGCTTCCCACTCGACTCATCGAGTCGAGCCCCTGCCGAGCACCATCACCGCCGGCGCCCCGTCTTCCCGTCACAACCACCTCTCATTCTCCCAACTTTCACCTCCGGCCCCCTCGCTCAATCCCGAGCACTTTTCCTCTGCTCCCTGATCGCTATCTCTCTCTCACAGCCTAACTCTCTCTCTAACTCTCAGCCTCTCTCTCCTCCTCACTGTCCCTCTCTCTCTAACTCTCAGCTCTCTTTCTCCCTCCATTCTTTCCCTCTCTCACCCACTTACACTACTCCCTCCCCTCCTCCAAGTATCTCAGCAACACACCATTCATCCTCTCCCAAACTCACCACACCGACAACCTCACCATCAACGCTGACGGGCACTCGCTGCCACATCCGACGTGTCACTGTCTGAGCTACACCGGCGACCTTCAGCTCCTCCATACATCACTGGCCACCCGAATTCACAGCAGCCCCGCCATCAAAAGCTTCGAACACCGCAGACACCCTGATGACGCCGACGAGCCTCACTGCCCGAGCTCACCCGCTGCCGTCGTCGTGCCAGTTCGTCGTGCGCCCGTACTGTACCTCGCTGCCGTGCACCTCCAGGCAAGTTTTCGACTTGTTTACATGCTATTTACCTAAGTTACGATCTTTAATTACATATATTATAATGTTACAAGTTTAAAACTATTTTGTGCCGTATCTGTTCGATACTTGTTCCCTTAGGAAAACATTATCAAATTTGACAGAACTCAATGGTGTAGGTTGGCCCGTAGGGCTGTGAACATAGTGTGTGAATTTTGTTGGATGAGGTAATCGATAATGACTAAAACAACTACCCCCAGGTTTAATCGTAAAACCGTAATCCGGTTGTATCTGAAAATCGTTAAATTCACCATAAATCATATACATATTAGAATGGTGCGTTCGAGGGCTCAAATCGAAGCTAACTCGACGAACTTTAACCCTATACCAGTTTCCTGACATTCCTGTACTTAAATCGTGATGATAATTGTATCGGAGTGCGACTCTGGACTGCAGTCCAGAGCGACTCAAATTGTGCTTGCTGTTCCGTAATGGATACCTTAGAATTTCCTTAACTCTTAGGTTGCGGAACTCCGCTGCTTATTGTAGGTAACTCTGTTATCTAGACAACACATTTGGTTTCATTCTGTTTCGTTACCGTTTGATATTTAATCTGTAATTTAAAAGATCAGGACGCATAACAGTCCCGACAGAATCAGAACTGACATATTAGGGTTAAACAGATTATAACTCCTACCGTACAGACGCGATTGAAGATCCGTTTGTTGCGTTGAAAACTTTACTGAAAACCCTAGAATTCATTCAACTGTAACATTGGTAAATTATGATCCCAACTGGGGTTAGAATGCGTTGCGAAATGGATTTCTGATTCTGAAACCGGATTTCCAGCCGCGTGCGCTTAAAATGAAATGGTTATAACTATTGATTCTGGAACCCGATTGGCTTGAAACAAAATTCTATGGATGGATAACTGAACATACTAATTACTACCTGTTTATTGTTTCGCTAAATTATATACGTACGTTTCATGATAAATCGTGCAAGTGATAGACTACTGTTTTTATGACACCTTAATTGTGCTTATATACTGTCCATGCATCATATCATGCCTATATCATTGTAGTGATAACCTAGTGACATCGTGCATTCACCCAGTGTTATATTTTAGTGATGATTGTGGCAAGTACGTCAGTGTTCGTGTATACGTGATTAAGTGAAAGTGATGAGTACTTGTACACAATCAGTGACCTTATTGTTCTATTGCATTGTCGACGTCTGTGGGATGCGTGTACGTGTGACTATAAGTGGTATGGGACACTTATGGAAGCGCTTGCACGGGTGTCACAGATAAGGCATCCGACACTGCCATTTACTTTAGGTATTAGTCGGGACGTGCTTGATGGAGGTCCTGCCTCCAGTTCTCGCGCAGACTTGTCACGGATCGATTAGTATTTAGGGTGATGGTTAGCGTTTGATGTAGACCACGGGGTGTAGGGTAGTCTAAGTGTGAGTTCAACAGAATCTCGGGAGTCCTATGCCGGCTTATATATTTAGGGAGTTATATGGAGATTTACAGGGTACGTGATATATACACCGTGATATTCTCGTTACATGTTGGGCCCGTGGTCCCTTGCCCTTGGGTTCTACCCTTGGGTGGAGGACACTCGCGAGTGGTTGACTCTCACACTTGGACTGACGATAGGCTTAGTGACCTGTATAGTGAGACTTAGAGACTGATAGGGATACTGGCATTTTTATTCCTTATATACTGTGTGGCATACGTGACATATCGTTATACTGCTTTACTATTCCGCTGCATTGATTATTGCACATGCGTATTCATGATGTCATTTATTTACTGCTTCACATACCTATTATCACTGTTAGAACTGTCACTTGATTTTATACATATTATATTGCTATTGTGTCGCTCTGACGACCTGAGTATGCATGCTCAGTGTGAGGAGAAGATTTAGCTTGGATCAGAACTAGACGTGCATCACCGACTTCTTGACTTGCTACTCCGAGCTACTTTCGTTTGTTCCACTTCAGGTCAGTTTATATTATTGTACCTTTCAGTTACTGCATTTCTCATTACCTGTGCATCATTTACTGTTTACCATGATAAAATAGAAGCCGAAGTGTGACTACGGCAGGACATTTCCTTGACCGTAGGAGCATGGCTGGCCTTGTTTACCCCTCGTATTCCGTATTTTGGGAAGCGGGACGTGACAAATATTATGAATATTTTAATGTGTGGAGATTAGCTTTAATGATATGATATAATTATATGCCGATAAATTGAGAAATATTTGGAAATTGATAAGAATTATTGAATTGAGGGTGTTTTATATGATATGAACATTAATAGATTTTTAAATACTCATTTGTAAAAGGGTTAAGTGCTAAACTCGATTTATTTTCACTAATCTTGCGTTAATCCAGTTTATATGCATATGACATGAACCATGACATGTTTCAAAACACATTTTTCAATTTGCATGAACCATGACATCTTATATTTTCTTTTTTATGTGTATGGTTTTGTGTTTGGTTTTAAATTAAAAGAAAAAGGCAAAAGAAAAGAAAAAGGAAAAAGATTAAAGAATGAGGTATGTGCAAGAGAGAGAGAGATGGGGTGAGGGGTCAAGTGAACTATGCCTGTTTCCCGCCGAAAACAGAGACAGAACCGCGTAGGTCGTCTTGCCTGAATTTGAGGGCAGATGCTATTTGGTTTTATCCGTCAACCTCTCCGAAAATGCCAAGTTTATTTACGGATGCGGCCGCTATAGCAGACTTTGTCAGATTCCCCCTCATTGTGAGGGGTTTTTGATTGTGGGGACGCTCTTCCTTACAGGCGCAAGCCCCTACAGTTAATTACGTTACCGCATCGCGGTAACCACTTTCTCCTTCTCCAGATGATCACTTCGTGTCGTGTGTATTTGTTTTTATTTTGGTTGCCCGTGGATTATATACAGAGACTAATTTATGTTGTCGCCCGTAGGGTGGGGATTAGTCCAAATTCGTATTTTCTTAGATTTGGGGTTTGGTTTGATTTAAGGCTCATTAATTTCTTTTGAGATTAAGATCAACTTAAACGTTTATTAAAGATACGTTAGTCTAATTTTAGACTAAGATCTACTTAACATGATCATTTAGATCCAACAAAAGAGTATTTGGGCCCTATTGTTTTAGTTTAGGGACATTGCGGTCCATAAGTTTAAGGACATCATAGTCCATGAGTTTAGGGACCTCATAGTCCGTAAAGTTTAAGGACATCATAGTTCAGTTTAAGGACGTCATAGTTTGTGGGGTTTAGTTTAGGGACGTTGCGGTCCATATGTTTAAGGACATCATAGTCCATGGAGTTTAGGGACCTCATAATCCGTAAAGTTTAAGGACATCATAGTCTAGTTTAAAGACGTCATAGTCTATGTGGTTTTGGTTCAACCTTTTGGGGATGCGCCAAAAGTTTTTGGTTATTGGGACCCTCCATCTCTCTGAAGACGTTGATGAATTATATCAGAGGTATGAAGAGATGTACCCTTAAACCAATGTTGGTTGGGAGATCTGTAGTCAAGTTTGGGACTAAGATCAGTTAAAAAGATTTATGACCATATGGGCTCAATTAATCTGAATTAGAGATCTGTGGCCAACTTGGGCTCGGCCCACTCAGTTAAAATGTTGAATATTTAATTAGGCTCGGTCCTTTTTCATTTAACATTGCTGAGCATTGGTTTGGGTTCTGACAACATTTTTGTCTTTTTGTTGAGTGTTGGGCTGACATTATGGCTCTAGGGCTTTATTTAAAGAACAGTTTATGTTCTCTCAACGCCTACGTGTGGAGCACGTGACGCGCTTGGTGCTGAGCGCCAGACTTAGAGCGCTAAGGCGCTTCCCGTGAGACAGCGCACACGTGAGGAGCACGTGGTGCGCTCGGCGCTAAGCGCCAGTCAATGAGTGCAGAGCGCCTCTTGTGAAATAACACACTCGTGAGGAGCACGTGGTGCGCTTGGCGTTGAGTGCCAGCCAATGAGTGCAGAGTGCTCTTGATCAATTTTGTGCTCTGAGAATTAAATTCTCGTTTATAAGAGACTTTGTCTCACAGATCTAAGAACAAAGTTCTTATTTTTATAGAAGATATTACAATCTCTTATGTTTTTTGTGAAAGACTTTGTCTTTATCTTATAGATCTGTGATCTAAAGAGAACTAAGTTCTTCTCCCTCCCTTTTTATGATGAGATACTATGATCTCTTTTTATGACAGACCTATGTCTTATAGATCTATGATCTAGAAAAAGAACTAAGTTCTTCTTCTTTTATGAGATGTTTTGATCTCTCTGTTTTATTTACCTTGAAGAAATTCTTCTTCCGAGAGCTTGCTCTTCTCTTTGAAATTTCTCAAAGTTTGTGGGGGAGGGGGTTCCTCTGTGCAGGACTTGAAGTCTTGGGGCCTTTATATAGTGGAGGCTGATCGGTTAAGGCAATCTTTTTCTGATTGATTTGGGGATGTTTCCCCACCATTAGATCTTTGATCCTAGAGCTTCTGTTTTACAGAAGACATCTTTCTTGTTATTAACAAGATTGGAAAATTATTTTCCCATACAGAGATTACTCTGTATCTTGGTGATTTTTAATCACCATTGGATTTTTGATCCAACGGTGCTCTGATTTACAGAGCACAATTTTTCTTTTTTGAAAAGATTCTGAGGAGTATTTCCTTAACAGAATTTTATTCTGGTAATTTGATAATTTATCATCTCCGTTGGATCTTTGATCCAACGGTGGAGAACATTTAGTTCTAGTGCTTGGCGCTCTCGTGCCTTGCACGTGAGCGCTGGCGCACTTGGCGCTAGCGGTCTCATGCCTTGCACGTGATCGCTGCCTCAAAGACTTTGACTCTTAGCGCTAGTGCACTTGGCACCAGCACTTTCATGCCTTGCACGTGGGCGCTGTCTCAAAGTGTTTGACTCTTAGCGCTGGCGCTCTTGGCGCGAGCGCTCTCGTGCTTTGCACGTGAACGCTGCCTCAGAGTCTTTGACTCTTAGCGCTGCTTCATTTCAAATTTCAAAATTTGAACAGAGTTTTGCTCTTATTGGGGGAAACAAATGCCCCCCACCATTGCGCTCAGTGGTTTACACGTGAATGCAGCGGTGGCAGCCTTTCCACCGTTGGATCAACTTAGAAGTTGAACGGCTCTCAGTGCCTATAAATAGGGCCTTTGGCCCTTGAGATGACTGTTTGTTCATCTTCTTTCTTATTTTTCTGAGAATTAATTCTCTTTCAGAGCCATTCTCTTTTCCTTAAAAAATTTCTTAAGAGTCGAAACTCTGCCCAAATTCGGTAAGAATTGAACTTATTAACAGAGCTTCGCTCTTCTCAGATCACAGATCTTAAAAAAAAATTTAGGGTTTTTTACCCATTAATAGAGCCTTGCTCTCTCAGAACATACATCTGTTCATCTTCCATGAAAAACCCTTTAGAGTTTGTTCGTAGATCTTGAAGATCTTGGAGTTTTTAACTTAGTAAAAGCTTTGCTTTTTAGGGTTTTTGATGGATTACTCCATCATCTTCACAGAGCATAGCTCTTCAGAATTTTTTTGAGGGAAATTTTATTCCTTTCATCATTAATTATGACAGATATCTCTGTTGTAGAGCGTTGCTCTCAAGGGAGATTAACTCCTTGGCCCGAGAGGCTTCTCATTAAATGAGAATCCTTTTAGGATTTCTCATTTAATGAATGACTGTCTCATCAATGATGAGACTGTCATCTAGATTTTGTGGGTCCCCTTTGGCCCCCTTCCACTGCATTGCAGTGCAGTACAAATTTAAAGCACCAAATACCAAAACTTGAGCTGTAGCATTGATGGCTAACTTTTGCTCTTTTTTGTGCAGGTACTATGTCTTTCGATACTTCTTTCCCCTTTGTCCAGTCGGAAAGCGGATTCCCTGAAGCGTCTGTGGATAGGGAAGTCTTCACGTTAATCAAAGTTCATGACCCGGAGCAAAAGAATCTTCATTTATGGGAAACATGGTACAATCAGATCATCAGGGGTCGGCGGAGCTTTTCTTGCGCAGCACCTTCGGAGCCTATTTCGGCGATCCATTATGCTGACGCACCTCCGATGAACTATGCCGCGGAGGAGGTCAACTGGACCTCAGAGGGTTGCTTTCAACCCTCTATGGCCGCGATACCCGTACAGCCCCCGACGGTTTTGGATACTCTGGGGTGGCGCATATGTCAGGGCGAGTCGCGCTCTTGGGGACAGCCGTACATGATAGGCCTAACTCCTCGCCATCCAGCTGGGTATTTTCAGTGGGCCCGCTACATTTTGTCGGCCAAGAGATCGTTGCTGCTGAGGCTTGGGTTGTACCCCGCCATTTATGTGTCTCTCTTCCAATATTCCACGCCTCCTGTATGGTGGGTCAAGGCTTTTCTAGAGCAATAGAATATTCCGACCTACACCTTCCTTCTATCGGATCGAGAAGTCTCAATCTCTTTAGAGGAGTTTGCAGAGATTTCTGGCTTACCCGTTAGGGGAGAACACTACGAGGGGCTGCTTTCTCCGGATGAGTACATCTTTGCCACCAAATCAGTGGTAATGGGTCTTACCCCGGAGAACGCCATTCAACACCAATTCCCGAGCTTGATCAAGGTGTTGAATATCTACGAAAGTCTATTTCTGGAGTCCGGAGGGCATGGAATCAGCTACGCAGAGTTCATCGCTCGCTTTCTTCGTCCGGAAGTCTTATCGAAGCAAGCTGCGCTGTTCGCCAAGCTTGACGATCCATTTGGTTTTGGTTTGGATAACCAACCGACAACGGAGGCGGATTTAAAAAGTTTCTTTATTCCGGATGCTCCTGTCGTTCCCTTCGCGAAGCTTGCTGCTCCGGATGTTGATGAAGAGACGTTTGTGCTGGGGTTCATTGGCTTATGGCTAAACTGGTTCGTGCTTCCAATGCATCCTCGTTATATGAGGCCATCAGTCTTTTACCCAGCCCATCGTATGGTTGCGGGAATGCGAGTGGCCATCGGGATTGCTGGGTTGGCACACCTGTACCATAGTCTCAGCTTAGTGGCGGACACCACTCAGCCGGGGGTATAGCCCTTCACTTTCTCGCTGCATTATTTTACGTCATGGATCGAGCTGCACGTACTTGGCGCTTTTGGTGCCCATAAACGACCTCGTTTCTATGACAGTTATAACTTCCCTCGGATTATGCGCCTAGTTGATGCGTCCGTTTTAAATCCATCACAGCGGGAGGCCAGGGGTTTGATCCTTCGTCTGCGTACGGTTGGAGATGGCATGACCTTTGTCGATAAGGTTTTAACCATCGGCAAAGAATCCGCAAAAACGGTGCAGCCTCTGCACGACACTTTTAAAGATGGGGCCTCTACCTTGAAAGCTCGGGAGATTCTTTATTTATATTCAATTAGGATAGGCTTTCTAGTGTTTAGGCAGAACGATTCGGCGTTGTTCATGAGGTACAACCCGCACCATTTCGCCCAACAATCAAGCTATAATCAGGGCATCCCGCTTGAGGCCTTCCTAGCTGAGCCAGTTGCCACAGAAGAAGGTATCCGCAACGCATTACACCATTTTATGCGGTTGAACACCGGCTCCAATTTCTTTATCAGTGAGCCGAGTTGTGTTCCGCGAATCTTAAACGCGTATGTAACGTGGTAGCAGCATTCGATGGGCGCCGTTATTAGGGAAGAAAAGCGATTATTGCTTGATCGCAAGGGCGCCGGCCCCGCTGGTAATCCAGCCATTCTCTTGAAGCGACGGACCATCGTCTGTCCTCCCTTGAGAGAAGCTGCTGCGGCTGTGATACCACGTGTTATGCCTGAGCTACCCCTACCCCGTGCTCCTGTAGAAGCGGTAGCTATAGCGTCTCCTGAGTCTGGCATGGGGACTGAGATCGAGACTCGTCGCCCTAAATTTCCCGCCAAGCGCAGGCTCGTGTTATCGGCTGCCGGCGTTAAGTCGCAGAAAAAGAAGAAGTCACTATTTTCTGCAGACGTTGCATTTGGCCAGGAACCTCATGCTCCTTACAGCGAAGGCTTAAGCAAATACGGGACCAATGAGGGCCTATTTATTGCGCCGGATGATACTAATCTGGTGGCTGCCATCGCGTTTTCCGAGCAGCTGGCTCGCGATGAAGCAGCACTGATCACCATCGCACAGTCAGGTAGACTTCAGTCATATCTTTCCATGGTTATATTTTTTATTACTATGCTTTGACTGACGCTTTCTTCTTCAACAGGTATCTCCGCCGAAAAGGCTCTTGCGGCTTCCCTCAAGACTTTTGAAGAGGAAGAGAGGCTCCGTACTTTTTGGGCCTTGGTATACTTCGGCTCATTATGCCTTTATTTTCTTTTCCTTTATTCATGGTCTAACCCTGCTCCCGCTAAAATTTTCGGCCAAGAGCTACTTGTTCTCTTACAAAAAAGGGAGAATCTTAAAAATCAGGCATCACGTGTAAAACATGTGGGTGGACATATGCAAAGCATATGAGCGCTGAACATAAATAACCAAGGGCCAAACAGACATCACGTGTAAAACACGTGGGCGCACATATGCAAAGCATATGAGCACTGAACATAAATAACCAAGGGCCAAACAGACATCACGTGTAAAACACGTGGGCGCTCATATGCAAAGCATATGAGCGCTAAAGATAAATCGCTAATGACCAAACAGGCATCACGTGTAAAACACGCGGGCGCTCATATGCAAAGCATATGAGCGCTAAACATAAATCGCTAATGACCAAACAGGCATCATGTGTAAAACACGCGGGCGCTCATATGCAAAGCATATGAGCGCTGAACATAAATCACCAATGGCCAAACATGCATTACGTGTAAAACACGTGAGCGCTCATATGCAAAGCATATAAGCGCTGAACATAAACATCCTAAAACCCACAGCAGGGGTCACGTGTTAAACACATGAGTTCTCTTGCCTCTCACATGCAAAGCATGTGAGCATCCCAATTTAAAATGCTCCTATCAAATTCTAGAATTAAATTCTATTTTGGGAAATATTTTCTTAATCTTCCTTAAACTAGAAAGATCTTCTCTGTTAAACAGAGGACCCTTGGATCAAAGATCCAGCGGTGATCATTTGATTGAATAAAAATTTATCATAAGAAAATATTTTCCTAATCTTATAACAAGAATAAGATTCTATGTTAACAAGATATCCATGTTAAGAAAACATATTTCTGATCTTGTTAAACTAAAAAGGTATGATAGAATAAAATTCTAATCTTGTTAAAACTATCAAGATATTCATAATCTTATTAAACAAACAAGAAATCTTCTCTGTTAAACAGAGGGCCTTTGGATTAAAAATCCAACGGTGAATAAAATTCACCGAGTGATCTAAAAGATCATGTTGATTATAAAATCAATCAAAATCTCTCAATGAGAGATTTGCTGAACAAACTGATTCTTTTCTTTCTCCTATAAATAGGAGTCAAGAAAGAGAAAAAAGAGAGACAGAGAGAGGGGGGAAGAAAAATAGAAAGAGAATTTAATTCTCTAAAGAAGAGGAACCCCTCCCAAAAACTCCCACAAAAAGAGAATTTAATTCTCAAACCAAGAGTTTAACTCTTCTAAAAGAACTTAGTTCTTCCTTTGGTTAAGATCTGCAGAAGCGGATCTCCTCACAAGTTGAGAATTTAATTCTCATCGGGGAGATTTTGTCATGCAGATTCAAAACCTAGGGGAAAGAACTAAATCCAAAAGAGTTTAACTCTTACAAAACATATAGGAATTTAATTTGTCTGAAACTAGGGTTTGACCCTTTAAAAAGAATTTAATCCTTTTAAAGAACAAAAGGAGAACTTGATTCTCCAGAACCATAGAAGAACATCCTGGTGATTCATTAGCGTTCAACGCTACACAATAAAAGCTCACGTGTTCCCACGTGAGCACCTTTGAAGAACAAAAAAGGAAAGACTGAGATCTAGCCACGTGACTCCACATGACCCCTAAGAAGTGCTCAGCACTTATAAAAGAGAAAAGGGAACAAACCCTATTTTTGGAGCGCCTCACGTGATCCCATGTGAGCGCCTCAAATTCTTAGTGTTTAACACCATTTCAAGCGCCTCACGAGAGAGCACGTGAGCGCTGATCATACACTAGTGTTTATCACTACTTTAAGGCCTCACGTGGGAGCACGTGAGCGCCGATCATATATTAGTGTTTAACACTATGAGAGGCCAATATTAGCTAAACTTAAATCAAATCTCCCGAGAACAATCAATCGAGCTCCTCATGCTCAGGGTCCCCCAAACCGATCTCAGTTCCAGAGATAGATAATGAGCTCCTAATAGATGGTATCTAAAATGATGTTCATCCCACCATGATCTCCCCCCTCGATCTGGAATTTGGTTCAAGGGTACATCTTTCCACACCTCCGATACATGTCGTTGTAATTCTTCAACGTCTTCAGAGAGGTGGAGGGGCCCAATAACCAATAACTCTTGGCGCACCACCGAACAAGCTTTTTAAAAAGGGGAGTAAATCTAAAACACATCTCAATTTGGGGGCGCCTCACGTGGCCTCACGTGATCCCTTGATAGTGCTTAGCACTCAGAAAAAGAAAAGGAGAATAAAACAAAGGAAATCTTCATTCTTCAGAGTGCCTCGTGTGCTCTCACGTGACCCAATAGTGCTTAGCACTCAGAAAAGGAAAAAAGGTAATAAACCCAAGATAGCTCCTATTTTGGAGGCACCTCACATGTTCCCACGTGACCCCCAAACAGTTGTGTATTAAAGAGGAAGAAAATTCCAAAGACATCGCTCACATTTTGAAGGCATCTCACGTGTATGCACGTGACTGTTTGATGAACCAAGTGCTTAGCAAAGAGGAATAAAATCCAGAGAACAGTTCTCACCTCGGGCGTCTCACGTGCTCACACGTAAGCCAAGTGCTCAGCACTTTTATATATATATATATATATATATATATATATATATATATATATATATATATATATATATATATGAGGGAATAAACTCAAGGAACAATGCCCACTTCGGGGCCCCTCACGAGTTCACACGTGAGCTCCTCCAAAGTCCAGTGTTTAACACTGATTCAGTGCTTAGCACTATGGGGTGACTAAGGGAAATCAACATTAGCTCAAATTAGCCAAGTCTTCCGAAGCCAAGACCCTTTTTGTCACCAATCAACCGATCCCCCATGTTCAGGTCTCCCCAAACTAATCCTAGTCTCAAAGATGACTAGTGTTCTCCTAACAGATGACATCTAAACTGATGTTCATCCTATTCCCCAAATCGGGATATTGGTTCAAGGGTACATCTCTTCATACCTCTGATACATGTCGATGTAATCCTTCAACGTCTTCAGAGAGATGGAGGGTCTCAATAACCAATAACTTTTAGCGCATCCCCAAACCGTGGAGCCAAAATACCACAGACTACGATGTCTCTAAACTAGACTATGATGTCTCTAAACTAGACTATGATGTCTTTAAACTCCATGGACTATGATGTCCTTAAACTTATGGCCCGCAATGTCCCTAAACTAAAACAATAAAGCCCAAATGCTCTTTTGTTGGATCTAAATGATCCTGTTAAGTAGATCTTAGTCTAAAATTAGACTAACGTATCCTTAACAAATGTTTAAGTTGATCTTAGTCTTAAATGAGATTAACGATCCTTAAACCAACCTAAACCTAAATCTAAGAAAATACGGATTTGGACTAATCCCCGCTCTATGGGCGACAACATAAATTGGTCTCCGTATACAATCCACGGGAAACCAAAAATAAAACAAACATACATGACACGAAGTGACCATCTGGAGAAGGAGAAAATGGTTATCGTGATACGGTAGCATAATTAACTGCAGGGGCTTGCGCCTGCAGGGAAGAGCGTCCCCATAATCAAAACCCCCTCACAATGAGGGGGAATCTGACGGAGTCTGCTATATCGGCTGCATCCGTCTAAACCTTCGATACATGGTGCCATAAATCAACTTGGCATCTTCGGAGAGGTGGACGGATAAAACCAAATAGCATCTGCCCTCAGATTCAGGCAAGACGTTTGTTTTCCCGGTTTCCGGCGGTAAACAGTTTCTGGCACGCCCGGTGGGACCTTTTCCTCTTTCCACTCCACACTTCGTGTGTCGTGTTTTTCCACGATCAAATAATCGCGGTATATATATTTGTGGTTGCCCTTAGGGGAGGGGATACTGAAGCCGGCGTTTCATCTTTATGAAGAATGGCGTTTGCTCCCATCTTAGCAACTCAGGCTCTGTCATATCTGGTGGAGTCAAGTACGGGCCACTTGCAGGCTCAAATCTCTGCAATCCGGCTCTTCAAGAAATCAACGGGCTTCTCTTTGGGTCGATGTTCCCACCTCCCACCCTCGGTGCCTCAACGCCGATGGAGGAAGCCCAGAGAAAGTCTGTCTTCCACAGGCGGGCTCTCCAAGCAGCAGCTTTGCCGACGGAATCAGTCCTCTAACAACTGACACCTGCCAAGGACCAAGGTCGACGCAGGGAGCAGAATATTTAGGCTCTCAAAAGAAACAGGGGGCAGGCACGGCAAAATCCTGGAGCTAATCAAATCCCGGCTGTATGAAACGGTCAACATCAATATCGACATCATACAAAATGAGCTGGGGGCAGTTCTCCGCATGGTCCTGTTTCAACCCCAGTGGTGCATGTTGTTGTTCCAACTGAGAACAGCTTCAAACTGTTGCGAAGAGTCAGACAAAATTCTCCTACCGCAATATTGAAGAAGTCTCCACAGCCCATGGAGATCCCACAAGAGCAGAAACCAGTTCGCTCCCTGAGACAACTTTCCTCATCTATATATAAGGTGTGGAAGAAGGTGAAGGGACTCACCCTAAGACGGATTCTGATACAGCGGTTTCTTCCAAAACCAAAACGGCTTTTCATAAAAAAAGGAGGCCCAATAAAGCTCAAGTGCCCGAAGCAAACTCCAAAGGCCAAAAACTCCAAACTCCCCAAGTCTGGGGGTATGGTAGTTCACATAGTCTATGTGGTGAATTTCAAAGACAAAGTTCGAGCTTCTACTAGTCACCGACCTCAAACTCGGTCCTTAACAAAAGTTCAACTGCAACGTGAAAAGCTGCTCAGGCAGCACCACTCGTTAATCCATCGTTTAAGGCAAATCCCGAAGACGCACCTGGAGAAAAAATAGAGAAGAAGTCGGATATTGATTTCCTAAAGCGCGCTCTGAAAAAGGGAGATGCAGAAGCGGCAGAAATGTCCACTAAAATGAACCAGATGGCCCTTTTGATTCAGAATATGGCTGGAATGATGGTTCAATCGGAACCACTGGCAGATGAACTGTCGGTAGTCACTCTTAAAGACAAGGGTGCTATTTCAAATCCTCTACGAGTCTCATCAACAGCCGAAGAGGAAATGTTCTCAAAAGCAAAGCTGAACGAATATGCCGCTCAGCAAATCAAGACTCACTACTCCAGTGAAGCCGCAAATAGATCAATCAAGATCGGTCGACCGTATCTAACATGGCACAATCAAATACAGTACTCGCCAGAGTACACACTTCAAATGTGCCACATGTACAAAGGAACTGAGAATTCTCGCCGGCATATTGCACGATTTGAACCCATGTGCGGCAATACTGATATACTTCTCCTCTGACAGTTCATCGGCTGTCTGGCAGGCGTTGCCTTCGAATAGTATGCGGAACTCCCGAATGACTCCATGAATACCTCGACGAAATGGAGATGCCCTCCTGTCAGAGATTCGCTAGTGTGAATAAACGCACTACCGTGACGGCACTGGTCAACGAAAGGGTTAGACCGAATGAGACTTGGATGGCGAAATCTCTGGTCGAATACAAGCAACGCATCGATGAAGTTGCAGCCATGGGACCCAAATTCAAAGGCGTCCTCGTAAATGGCCCTCTTCAAGACGACAGCCTTCGAAGAGCTCATGGATAAAATGACTCGATTGGATGAGTCAAGACCCTTCATCATCTGATGAAGATGAATGAAAAGCGAAGGTAAGGTGGTATTTATCGCCGACGCTCAACAAAAAAATGAGCGAATTTGAAACAACCTGTCACCAAAATAGCGACGGTGTGGGTACTCGCCCCCCCGATGTATACACAAGGGGCATATTTCTCACTGGAGGAAGAATCTTTACGTAAGATGGTCCTTTCTTCTCAAAGAATAGAAAGGATATCAAGGGGCTTACAAATGAGTCCTGCAGTCAAATGGAATATCCCACTTGAAACGCAAAAAAAAGGTACGTCCATAAGCAAGATGGGCACGGATGAAAACCCGAAAGGGCTCTGTAAGTAAAAAAAAAGAAGGACTACCGGCGAGTTTGTGAAAACCCGAAAGGGCGCAATCTCGTTAAAAGACACTTGCAATGTCCTCTCGACCCTGTAAGGAGAAAACACCTGCGTGAGATCCTTACGACTCACAAGGGAGCAACACACTTAAGAATTTCCACGATTCCTAAAGAGAAAACACACTTTCAAGATCCTTACGACTCGTAAGGAGAACCCTCTTATCAGACCCTCACGGCTCATAGGATTCAAAAGCCTTAAGCTACAGGGATCTGAACCTGTTCTTAAGCCATCACAATCCCCAGACCGCCCTACAAGCGTTTCAATATTGACCCTTGTATACAATCCACGGGCATGAATAAACATTTCCCTAATAGAGTCCCACCACTGACGAGGGATATCTTCATATGGCGAACGACACCTGTAAGTCCTCTCGACTTATAAAGAGAAAACACTCTTGTAAGATCCTTACGACTTATAAGAGAACACACACTTAGGAATCCTCACGATTCCTAAGGAGAAAATGCACCTACGAGATCCTCACGACTCGTAAGGAGAAATACCTTTATGAGACCCTTACGGCTCGTAAAGTCAAAAAGCCTTAGTCAACAGGATCCTAACCCTGTTTGCTAAGCCACTTTTGTTCGAATCGACAAAGGCAAATGATGATTCGCTCCTGGCAATGTCCCAGTGGTAGCGATGATGATGCCTAAATTGGTATCAAATTCCAAGTCCTTTCACGGCAAATGATGATTCGCTCCTTGCAATATTCCAGTCGTAGCGATGCTGATGCTGAGATTGGCATCAGATTCCGAGTTCCATACCCGCGATAAAAAAATCAGTGAGCCATACATGTATATGAAATAGCCGAAATGATTGGGCAACTCGCAATAAAAATCAGCGAGTAAAACATACATGCATATGAAATAGCCGAAATGATTGGGCAACTCGCAATAAAAAACAGCGAGTAAAAAAAAAACAGCCGAAATGATTGGGTACCGCGAAAAATACCCGAAATGATTGGGCAATCGCGACTTTCGCGATATAAAAAGCTGAAATGATAGAGCATTGCGGAAAGAAAAGAAAATGAAAGAATGAAACTTTTTCCCTACATGTGAGTCCATACTAACCCCTGTATACAATCCATGGGCATAACCAAAAAGGGGACCATATTTCCCCACCAGACCTTGTCAAAGGGAGAGTCAGATCTCGATGGCAATAGCTGCATCCCAGAAAAACAACAATGGCGTTTCTCCTCATTCTAGCAGGATTCGAACACGACGTCAACAAAACGGAGCCACGGCAAAGTCCCTAGTTCCAAGACTCTACGGTCCACAGACAACCTAGAGTCAACCAATGACCTTCCTGCCGGATCAACGCTCCGTCTCGGAAACAAGTCAACCAACCCCAGGGAAATCAGCGTCCTTGGTAAATACCTCGATTCAGGGAAATCAACGTCCTTGACGAGAGCACCTCGATTCGCATCGACCCGCAAGGAAATCAGTGTCTTTGCAGGAATACCTCGATTCGTTTCGACTCCAGGGAAATCAATGTCCTTGACAAAATCTCGATTCAGGAAAATCAGCGTCCTTGACGAGAGCACCTCGATTCGGGTCGCCCCGCAGAGAAATCAGTATCTTTGCAGGAATACCTTGATTCATTTCGACTTCAGGGAAATCAGCGTCCTTGACGAGAGCATCTCGATTCGCGTCGACCCACAGAGAAATCAGTGTCTTTGCAGGAATACCTCGATTCGTTTCGACTTCAGGGAAATCAGCGTCCTTGACGAGAGCATCTCCGAGGAAATCAGTGTCCTTGGCAAATACCTCGATTCAGGGAAATCAGCATCCTTGACAAGAGCATCTCGATTCGCGTCGACCCGCAAGGAAATTAGTGTCCTTGCAGGAATACTTCGATTCGTTTCAACCTCCGAGGAAATCAGTGTCCTTGGCAAATACCTCGATTCAGGGAAATCAGCGTCCTTGATGAGAGCATCTCGATTCGCGTCGACCCACAAGGAAATCGGTGTCTTTGCTAGAATACCTCAATTCGTCTCAATTCCGATGAAATCAGTGTCCTTGGCAACTACCTCGATTCAGGGAAATCGGCGTCCTTGACGAGAGCATCTCGATTCGCGTCGACCCGTAAGGAAATCAGTGTCTTTGTAGGAATCTCTCGATTCGTCTCAACTCCGAGGAAATCAGTGTCCTTGGTAAATACTTCGATTCAGGGAAATCAGCGTCTTTGATGAGAACATCTCGATTCGCACCGACCCGCAGAGAAATCAGTGTCTCTGCAGGAATATACAACGTCAGCCAAACGGAGCCACGGCAGAGTCCCTAGTTCTAAGTCTCGACGGCCACATCTACAGTCTAGAGAACCACAACAGCGTTCCTCTTCATTCCAGCAGGATTCGGATGCGACAATCAATCTTGGAGCTACGACAAAGTCCCTAGTTCCAAACCTCGATGGTTCACAGGCAACCTAGAGACAACCGCGACATTCGTCTCGTTACAGCAGAAGCGATGCCAGCAAACGAAGCAAAAGAAAATCCCTAGCTTCAGGGTCTTGAAGACAACTCAAATAAAACCTGAAAGACTATCGAAGATCATCCCACACCAGCGCGGAGTGGTTATGACTCATCGGGGCTCCCAAACTGAGCCTAACCTCAAGTAAAAAGCGACATGGAATATCCCTAACGCTTGCTCTTTCGACGGTGATACTACCTGGAAGATTTCTTGAAGACGTCTTGTCCAGCCTCCGAAGGGATCAGAGACATGACAGTCGCAAGGCTACTCGAATAGCAAGATTATGCATCGAGGAATACACCAGCCAACGCGACGGTGCGACGGGTAGAAAACCTTAATACCACAGACCCTAATAGACTTCTATTAGCATGAGTTAACTGTGACGTTAGGAAACCCTTGCGAGAACTTCTCGATTCAACTCGACTCGTTAGGAAATTAGTGTCCTTGCGAGAACTTCTCAATTCGTCTTGACTTGTAGGGAAAAGCCTTAGGCAGTGGGGATTAAAAAAAACATGTTTCCTAAGCAATGGGGCCCTACAAGTCAGTCTAAGATGGGCGCTTGCATACTATTCACGGGCCACACTCTCTGAAGCCGAACATCGATAAGGAGGGAAACAACCACTTATGAGTCCTCTCGACTAGTAAGCGGGAAAATTCTCTTGTGAGATCCTTACGACTCTCAAGAGAAAACACACTTACGAATCCTCACGATTCCTAAGGAGAAAATACACCTACGAGATCCTCTCGACTCGTAGGGAGAAAAGTCTTTATGAGACCCTCATGGCTTATAAAGTTGAAAAGTCTTAGGCGGCAGATCCGAACCTGTTTCCTAAGCCATCGCTGCTCTAAAGTTGAAAAGTCTTTATGAGACCATCTGCGGGTTTCATTTGCCAAAGCCACATTCGCCGTTGAAGTAAAGAAGCTACTTACAAGTCCTCACGATTCGTGAGGAAAAATACCCGAGTGAGATCCTTACGACTCACGGAGGCGATGAACACTTAAAGATCCTCACGATTTCTAGAGAGAATTTACACATACGAGATCCTCTCGAATTGTAGGGAGAAAAACCTTCTTGAGACCCTTTACAGCTCATGAAGATGAAAAAAGTCTTAGGCTACAAGGACTCTAAATTGTCCCCTAAGCCGTCAATTCTATTGCCATACATAACTCTGCACTACTTCACCCACGTACATGCTTACGTGGGCAAAGTAGCGGGGGGCATTTGTTCCCGCCAAAATTTTCGGCCAAGACCTACTTGTTCTCTTACAAAAAGGGGAGAATCTTAAAAAAACAGGCATCACGTGTAAAACACGTGGGCGTACATATGCAAAGCATATGAGCGCTGAACATAAATAACCAAGGGCCAAACATGCATCACGTGTAAAACACGTAGGCGCACATATGCAAAGCATATGAGCGCTGAACATAAATAACCAAGGTCCAAACATGCATCACGTGTAAAACACGTGGGCGCTCATATGCAAAGCATATGAGCGCTGAACATAAATCACCAATGGCCAAACATATATCACGTGTAAAACACGTGAACGCTCATATGTAAAGCATATAAGCGCTGAACATAAACAGGCTAAAACCCACAGCAGAGGTCACGCGTTAAACACATGAGTTCTCTTGCCTTTCACATGCAAAGTATGTGAGCATCCAAATATAAAATGCTTCTATCAAATTCTAGAATTAAATTCTATTTTGGGAAATATTTTCTTAATCTTCCTTAAATTAGAAAGATCTTCTCTGTTAAATAGAGGACCCTTGGATCAAAGATCCAGCGGTAATCATTTGATAGAATAAAAATCTATTATAGGAAAATATTTTCCTAATCTTATAACAAGAATAAGATTCTATGTTAACAAGATATCCATATTAAGAAAACATATTTCTGATCTTGTTAAACTAAAAAGATATGATAGAATAGAATTCTAATCTTGTTAAAACTATCAAGATATTCATAATCTTGTTAAACAAACAAGAAATCTTCTCTGTTAAACAAAGGGCTTTTGGATTAAAAATCCAACGGTGAATAAAATTCACCGACTGATCTAAAAGATCATGTTGGTTATAAAATCAATCAAAATCTCTCAATGAGAGATTTGATGAACAAACCGATTCTTTTCTTTCTCCTATAAATAGGAGCCAAGAAGGAGAAAAAATAGAGACAAAGGGAGTGGGGAAGAAAAATAGAAAGAGAATTTAATTCTTTAAAGAAGAGGAACCCCTCCCAAAAGCTCCCACAAAAAGAGAATAATTCTCAAACCAAGAGTTTAACTCTTCTAAAAGAACTTAGTTCTTCTTCTGTGTAGGGTGTTTTTCGTCACCCCATTGAGATGGGAATACGCGCGCTGGTCAGGCACACTACAAATTCCCCCTGCCTAGGGTAGGCCGGGGTTTATTGATTGTGGGTATCCGAATCTCCGGCAGCCGCGGATTAAGCTGCCGTTAATTACCCCCGCCTTTGAAGCGAGGTAACCTCCGATTGACGGGTCAAACTGGATATGCGAACTCAATGCGGTGTGTTGTGTTTTGAAAGGAGTTTTTGGATGTATCGAGGGCCTCATAGAGTTTTTACGGGGGTCCCGCTACCCGGATAGCGGGCTGAGGGTCAAAGGAGCTAGCAGTCCCCTTGCGGGGTGTGGGGCAGCGCCCCGTTAGAAATTTTTTCTAACGGGGGAGACACATTTTGTGTGGAGTGCACAAAAAAAAGAAGGGAAAAAGCATCTTAAAGACGCGTGCGTAGCATGTGGGTGCATGGTGCCCGGGGTCACGTGGCGCACACGCGACCATTGGGCGCCTCAGCGCCCGGGGTCATGTGGCACACACGTGACCATTGGGCGCCTCAGCGCCTGGGGTCACGTGGCGCTCACGTGACCGATGGGCGCCTCAGCGCCCTGGGGTCACGTGGCGCGCACGTGACCGATGGGCGCCTCAGCGTCCCGGGGTCACGTGGCGCGCACGTGACCATAGGCGCCTTAGCACCCGGGGTCATGTGGCGCACACGTGACCACTGGGCGCCTTAACGCCCCGGGGTCACGTGGCGCCCATGTGACCGACGGGTGCCTTAGCATCCCGGGGTCACGTGGCGCCCACGTGACCGACGGGTGCCTTAGCATCCCGGGGTCACGTGGCGCACACATGATCATGGGAAACACCCGCGGGAAGGGGCTTAGCCCTTAGGCTGGGGAGTAGAACTCCCAAAAAGTTTTTGGAGTTGAACTCTTAACAGAAACTGATTTATGGAGTTAAACTCCAACAGATCTAGAAAGGAGTTAAGCTCCTGGGGATTTATTGCTCTTCTTTTGAGCCTTGAGTCTGTCCAAAGTTAGATTTTTGGAGATGAGTCTCCTTCTTCCTTCTCTTGATCGGAGGGATCTTAGAGAAAAGGGGGTGAGACTTGAAAGTCCCTCCCTTTTTCGAGATCTGATTGGAGATCCGAGCTCCCCTTCATGGGTTTTGTGGTGAAAAACTATTTATCTTTGAGAAAGGAAGAGTTAAACTCTTAATTTAATTCAAAAAAGAGGAAGAGGGTTTTAGACCCTTTAAAAAGGGGAAGGAGGCACAAACCCTAGTTTTAGGGAGAATGAAGAGTGTCCCTTTATTCATCATCATGTTGCCTTATATAGGCTTACACATTTACATATAGCCCCTTAGGCTTTACAAAATGGCATTTTTCCCATCCCATGTCTCGTGTGCTATTTCTTTTTGCACATAAGTCATGGGCTTTACAAAAATTTGGCTTTATGCCCATTTTGCTTATATTCATGCATAAAAAATTACATAAAAATTATTTATTATATGATTTCATTTTGGCATGGGAAAGGCCGGCCGCGGGGCTCGACTTGGGCATGGACCCACTTGCTTAGGCTTGGGCCCGCCTGCTTGGGCTTGGGCCCGCTTGCTTGGAGTTGATATTGACTTTTGACCTGGTCAACTGGGGTGCAAATTTTGACCCCAACAAAGTGCCCCCCATCAATAAATGCACACTGCACATTTGATTTGTGTGCATAAAATTGATGGATCTTGAAGCTGGACTTCGAGGTGGAACATTATTCTAGGGGCGGAGCATCCCTCGGGGAGCATGATTCCCGGGGATCGGAGATCATTCCGATTTGCGGAGCATAATTCCAGAGTCGGAGTATCATTTTGAAGAGTCGGAGTATCATTCCGAAGAGTCGGAGCATAATTCCAAGGGTTAGAGCATAATTCCAGGATCGGAGCATCATTCCTGAAGAGCGGAGCATGATTCCAGGGATCGGAGCATCATTCCGAAGAGCGGGGCATGATTCCAGGGATTGGAGCATCATTCCGAAGAGTCGGACCATAATTCCGAGGGTGGGCGCATAATTCCGGGATCGGAGCATCATTCCTGAAGAGCGGAGCATGATTCCAGGGATCAGAGCATCATTCCGAAGAGCGGAGCATGATTCCAGGGATCGGAGCATCATTCCGAAGAGCGGATCGGAGCATCATTCCGAAGAGCGAAGCATGATTCCAGGGATCGGAGCATCATTCCAAAGAGCAGATCGGAGCATCATTCCAAAGAGCGGAGCATGATTCCAAGGATCGAAGTATCATTCCGAAGAGCGGAGCATGATTCCAGGGTTCGGAGCATCATTTTGAAGAGCGGATCGGAGCATCATTCCGAAGAGCGGAGCATGATTCTAGGGATCGAAGCATCATTTCGAAGAGCGGAGCATGATTCCAGGGTTCGGAGCATCATTCCAAAGAGCGGAGCATGATTCCAAAGGGATCGGAGCATCATTCCGAAGAGCGACAGACATTCTGACCGAAGCATAATTTCAATGCAGAGATTGATTCCCAGGCGAAATATAATTCCGACAGGGAAAGCAGATAATCCGAGGCGAAGCATGATTTTGACACGGGGTACACTCTGAGACGAAGCATGATTCTGACGCAGAGCTTGTTTGTCGACTTGATTTCGAGGCAGAGCATAATTCCGACGGGGAGGTCGCTGGTTGATTCCGAGCCGAAGCATAATTCCGACAGGGAAGGCAAATACTCCACGGCAAAGCTTGATTTCGACGCAGGGTACACTCTGAGACGAGGCATGATTCCTACGCAGAGCTTGTTGGCTGACTTCCGATACGAAGCATAATTTCGACAGGGAAGCCACCGGTTGATTCCGAGCCGAAGCATAATTCCGACAGGGAAGGCAGATACTCCGAAGTGAAGCTTGATTTCGACGTGGGGTACACTCTGAGACGAAACATGATTCTGACGTAGAGCTTGTTGACTGACTTGATTCCGAGACGAAGCATAATTTCGACAGGGAAGCCGCTGGTTGATTCCGAGCCGAAGCATAATTTTGACAGGGAAGGCAGATACACCGAGGCGAAGCTTGATTTCGACATGGGGTACACTCTGAGACGAAGTATGACTCCGACGCAGAGCTGGTTGGTTGATTTGATTCGAGGCGGAGCATAATTCCGGCAGGGAAGGTAGATATCCCAAGGCGAAGCATGATTTTGACATGGGATAAATTCTGGGACGGAGCATGATTCCGCCGCAGAAGTTGTTGGTTTGGTTTGATTTGGGTTGACATCAGCATCGCTATACTGGAATATGGTACCAGAAGCGAATCATCATTTGCCATGAGAGGATTTGGGGATTTAGGTTTTTGTTTGGCATCAGCATCGCTACACTGGAATATGGTATCAGGAGCGAATCATCATTTGCGTTTGCTTGTTAGGAAGCGATGGCTTAGGAGACAGGTTTTAGGTCCCCATCACCTAAGACTTTTCAATTTTGTGAGCCATAAGGGTCTCACAAAGCATTTTCTCCCTACGGGTCGTAAGGATCCCGTAGGTGTATTTTTTCCTTAGGAGTCGTGGGGACTCCTAAGTGTGTTGCTCCTTTGTGAGTCGTAAGGATCTCACGCGGGAATTTTCTCCTCACAAAGTCGAGAGGACTTTGCGAGTGCATCTCATCTCTTTTTCACGAGTTTGCGCCCTTTCAGGTTTTCACAAACTCGCCGGCAGTCCTGCTGTTTTTACTCACGGAGCCCTTTCGGGTTTTCATCCGTGCCCATTTTGCTTGTGGACATACCCTTTTTTTTAATCTTCACCGCCGGTGGGACTTTGAATGTGGTCTCGCCGACAGGACTTGGGAGAGATTGGGATCGTTTTACGCCCGTGGATTGTATACGGTTTTGCAAGATGTATGATCCAGACCGTAGAGCCGGAAAGATTTCGGGACTTTGTTGGTGTCTGCATCGCTGCACTGGAATATGGTACCAGGAGCGACTCATCATTCGCCGTTAGGGTATGCGATTTGGAATTTGGTTGGCATCTCCATCGCTGCACTGGAATATGGTACCAGGAGCGACTCATCATCCGCCATTGGGAATTTAAGTTTTGGACGGCGTCTGCATCGCTGCACTGGAATATGGTACCAGGAGCGACTCATCATCCGCCATTGTTTTTTCTTTTTTCCTTTTTTTTACCGCGATTGCTCTATCATTTCAGCTTTTCTTATCGCGAAGGTCGCGATTGCTCTATCATTTTGGCTTTTTATTCGCGGTTGCCCCATCGTTTCGGCTTTATTTTTCATGTTTATTTTTACTCGTTGATTTTTATTGCGAGTTGCCCCATCATTTTGGCTTTTTATTTTTTATATATATTTTTGTTTTATTTACACACTTTTACATTCCTAGTTTAACGACTTAGAGGTCGATTATTCTCAGTTTAATGACATGGTGGTCAACTGTTTTCAGAGAAAGGCAGACGTGAGAGAATCAGTTTCACGAAGAACTTCGGTCTCCGTTTGTATGAAATTGGCGGTCGCAGCTTGACTGTTTACTAACACGCCTTTAGACAAATCTATCTCTCCTGCCTTGTATTGCTTTTCGACCCAATCTTTGAAGACGAAGCAGTCCTCAATGGCATGACCCATCACTCTGTGATAGGGGCAGTATTTGGGGTCGTCGATCATATTCGCTTCCCGCGGACATTTTGACTCTGGCAGTTGTAGACTGTTTCTCACGGCGTCTTTGAATATTTTACGGATTTTGTCCCTTTTGAAGGAATAGACCTTATCCAGCTTCTCTTTCAGTGGAGATTCTCCTCCCTCTCCGAACATTAGCTTCTAAGGCTGGTTGGCACTCGGCCCTCTCATCTTATTTCGGTTAGCCGAAGTGTTGAAAGATTCATAATCGTTGAAATTTCCGCCTTTGTGATTATCGTCCTTTCGGTTTCTCCAGGACCTATTGTTATTTTGGGAATCCGAGGAGGACTCCTGCTTTGATCGCTCCAGCATCTGAACTTTCTTGGTCATCTCTTGGAATCTTTTGAGACCCGCGGTGCATAGGAACGGAGCCATCCAATTGTTGAGATTTCCGACAAGGAGACTGACAGATTGGTCATGCTCTATCGGCGGTTCACATTTGATGGAGAGATTGCGCCATCGGGTTATAAAATCTGTGCTGCTTTCGTTGTTCTTTAGCTTGGTCCTTACGAGCTCGGCAATGGTGATCTTATCGCTGACGCTCATGAACCTCTGCCGAAACAGAGACTCCATTTGGACGAAGGTCGTGACGGAGCTATCCGGTATGCTCGCGTACCAGTCAAAAGCAACATCAGCCAAGCTATTAACGAACTGGCTGAGGAGAAGCGCGTCATTGACTCCAGTATTCCCGCATGAGGCTTTAAAGTGGGCGATGTGCTGATTCGCATTTCCCGTCCCATCGAATCTTCTGAATTTAGGGATGATATAGCCGCTAGGAAATTCTACCAGATCATACCGAGCAGGATATGGTCTCCCGCTACTGCTAACATCTTTTTGCGCTTCGGCTTCAGCTACCAATGATTTGACTTTGTTGGCAACCAAATCCATGATTTGATCTTGAGTTAGCGGGCTACTGTCATCGGTAGCCAAGAAATTTCCTGAGATAGGATACGACTGACTTTCATGCGGTCCGCCCACCTTCGGATTTAGGGGAATAGGCGTCGGCTGCCCTGGGACACCGTTTCCCGGTTCATGAGTAGAGCCCTATACTTGATTGGGCGGCTGAGAGGCAAGTCGGTCCGTGAGCTGCAAGACGACGTTCGTCAAGTCGTCAATTTTAGAGTAAAGTTTGGCCATCTCCTTGTCTTTTGCTTCTGAGCTGTTTTCGGAGCTCTTGGAGAAGTTGCTGCTCTGCATTCTTGGGACGGAAGATTGGCTCCTCTTCGCTTTCTGAGCCCGGCTCCTCATGAACCGAGGGTTCTCTCTGCTTATCAGCCTCACTGGAAGGGTCTTCATTGTCTTCCAGAGGAGGCCGGTCTTGGAATGTGGCAGCCAAATTCACACTGGATTGGATTTGAGACGTGGTGGCCCCATCCTTGCTTTTGCTGCGAAGGTTGTCGCTGGGACGCGTGCCCACCATGTAGATGGTGTGGATAGCATATTCAGCCATCCTTTCATCACTGGCAGCTGGTTTCGTGGAGCGGTCCGGGCTTTGGAAATTCATAAATCTTAACATGTCCAGAGCCCTAGCCCTTTTGTTGGCTCTGTATCTGAGCCGCTTCTTCCTCAGCTTCTCTCGCTAGGCAAGCTTCTGCTCTTCGGGAAGCCGCCATAGGCGGAGTGATGGGGAGGCTTGAGAAGACATCCGCCCGCATGTCCGTCGAAGGTATCGCCTGGGTTTGCCCACGATGTCTGGCAACTTCTTTTGTTCTGACGGCTTTGCCCCCAGCTGGGGCCATGGAGAGCCGTTTGAGCACCGACTCGCGTTTAGGTTGGGGCGCCTGTTCCCCTCCGAATGATGGCCAAGACGACGTGGGGACATCTTGCCTGAGATTCGGGGCAGATGCTAATTGGTGCTATCCGTATACCTCTCCGAAGATGTCAAGTTGATTTATAACACCGTGTATCGAAGGTTTAAACGGATGCGTCTGATGTAGCAGACTTCGTCAGATTCCCCCTCGCTTGAGGGGTTTTTGATTGTGGGGACTCTCTTCCCTGCAGGCGCAAACCCCTGCAGTTAATTACGCTACCTCATTGCGGTAACAACTTTCTCCTTCTCCAGATGATCAGTTCGTGTCGTGTGTGTTTGTTTTGTGTTTGGTTGCCCGTGGATTGTATACGGAGACTGAGTTATGTCGTCGCTCGTAGGGCGTGGACTAGTCCAAATCCGTATCTTTCTTAGATTTGGGTTTGGGGGTTGTGTTTAAGGATACATTAGCCTCATTTGAGACTAAGATCAACTTAAACGTTTGTTAAGGATACATTAGTCTAGTTTTAGACTAAGATCAACTTAATGGGATCGTTTAGATCCAACAAGAGAGCAATTAAGGGGGGGCCCTGTTGTTTAGTTTAGTGACATTGCGGTCAATAGGTAGTTTAAGGACATTGCGGTCCAATGTTAGTTTTAAGACGTTGCGGTCAAGGTTAAGGACATCATAGTCCGTGGATTTAAGGACTCCACAGTCCGGCGTTAGTTTTAAGACATCACGGTCAAGGTTAAGGACCTCATAGTCCGTTGTTAGTTTTAAGACATCCCAGTCAAGGTTAAGGACATCATAGTCCGTGGATTTAAGGACTCCATAGTCCGGCGTTAGTTTTAAGACATCACGGTCAAGGTTAAGGACCTCATAGTCCGTTGTTAGTTTTAAGACATCCCGGTCAAAGTTAAGGACATCATAGTCCGTGGATTTAAGGACTCCACAGTCCGGCGTTAGTTTTAAGACATCACGGTCAAGGTTATGGACCTCATAGTCCGTTGTTAGTTTTAAGACATCCCGGTCAAGGTTAAGGACATCATAGTCCATGAGTTTAGGGACCCCACAGTCCGTTAAATGTGTGTGGTTAGCGGGACCCGTCACCTCTTTGAAGACGTTGAGGAATTACAACGACAAGTATCAAAGGAGTGAAGAGATGTACCCTTGAACCAAGGTAGATTAAATAATCTTTGGCCCAATTTGGAACTAAGACCAATTAATTATATTATGAGCCCATTAGCCCAGTTAAGTTTGAATTGAGGACTTACGGCCAGCTTGGGCTAAGTCCAATCATGTTTAGAATATTGGCCCTCTGTTGGTTCATTGAAGGAGAGGCTTTGCCTTTAGAAACTTAGCCAATTAGGCTAAAACTAGTGTTAAACACTAAAGACCAACGGTGTTGAACACTGAGAATAAGATTAGCAAGTTAGTGTTAAACACTGAAAGATAATCAGTGTTAAACACTAGCAACAGGGCTTTCAAATTAGTGTTAAACACTAAAGCAAATCAGTGTTAAACACTGGGAACAGAGTTTTCAAATTAGTGTTAAACACTAAGCAAATCAGTGTTAAATACTGCAAATAGAGATTTTCCAAATTAGTGTTAAACACTAAGAAGATCAATGTTAAACACTGCAAATAGAGTTTTCCAAATTAGTGTTAAACACTAAGAAAATCAGTGTTAAACACTGGGAACAGAGAAAATTAGTGTTAAAGTCTTCAGATTAGCGTTAAACACTAAGGAGAGAGGGGTCACGTGTGGACACGTGAGAGCGCTCTGATTCCCTTTATTTTAACACTTTTAATTCTGACGGCCATCACATGTGAGCATGTGATGGAGGCCCACGCTCTGGTCTGTTAGAGTGCTCATTAGGGGTCACTTGGTGACACGTGAGGGCGCCCTAGAGCTCTTTTCTGTTTCTTTTACCTTTTTCTCTGTGTGCTTCAGGGGTCACGTGGGGCACATGGGGCATTGCCTCAAAGTTCTTTTCCGTGGATCTTTACAGGGGTCACATGGTAGCACGTGACTCTGGCTCTTTGCATATTTTAAAGATCTGTTCATCTTTTAAGAATTAAATTCTTCATAGGGTTAGACCCTAGCAATAAACTTTAGAGGAATTAAATTCCTGTTTTCTTCTGAAGAATTATATTCTTAGATAGGGTTAAAACCTAATTTCCTTTCTGTAAAGAATTAAATTCTGGTATAGGGTGAAACCCTAATTCCTTTTTTTAAGGGAATTAAATTCCTGTGAGAGAGTTAAGTTCTCAATTAGGGTTAAACCCTGGTTCTGTCCATTTTTAAGGAATTAAATTCCTATAATATAGGGTTAAACCCTAACTTTACTTCAAAGGAATTAAATTCCCATAATTCTGTGAGAATTAAATTCTCAAAACTCAGTTCTTCCTCTGTGTTTTAGATCTGCATGGCAGGATCTCAACCCAATAAGAATTAAATTCTCAATTCATGAGGAGATGTGCACTTTGCAAATCCTCAACCAGAGAAAGAACTAAGTTCTTTTCTTTATATAAGAGTTAAACTCTTTTGAGAATTAAATTCTCTTTTGAAGCCTCTCTTTTCTTACCTAGGGTTTTTCTTTTGCAGAGAATCAAATTCCTCTTTCTGAATTTTCAAAATTCCCCTGCTCTATATCTCTTTCTCTGTATGTCTCTCTCTATCCCCCCACAAAACTCTCTCCTTTGGCTCCTATATATAGGAGAAGAAAAAGAATCAATCTGTTTTGTAAATCTCTCATTGAAAGATTTGATTTATTTATTGAGAGATTTGATTTATTTTCATCATTGATCTGGGCCTTTAGATTATTAGGTGAATTTTATTCACCGTTGGATTTTAAATCCAAAGTTGTCTCTTTGTTATTTCGGTTAGATTTAGGGGGAAATCTTTCCATGTCCAAGATTTTTTCATAAATTGGTGATGTTTAATCATCTTCAGATTCTTGATCCAACGGTTTCAGATAATTCTTCTCCATTTTGGAAAGATTTGAAAGATCTCTCCTCAGAATTTAATTCTGTTAAAGAATAAGGCTTTTAAAGCCGGTCACGTGACCCCTGGTCACGTGTGAGGTGTGAGCACGTGACCCCTGGTCACGTGTGAGCATGTGACCTCTGGAATGGGCTTCTCTTCTTCTGCGCTCTGTTCTCTGGCCGCTACTTAACCATCATGTGCCAACACGTGACTACTGGTTACGTGTGAACACGTGATGCCTCTTCTGAAGCTTTTCCTGATTTTTTAAACAGGGAACAAATGCCCCCACAGCGTTGTTCTCACGTGTCTGCACGTGAGTGCAACGCTGTCACTTTTGTGACCGTTGGATCTGCCTTGGGAGTAGGGGAGATAAAGTGTTTCCATCACATCCTATAAATGCAGGGGTCTCTTCAGAAGCGCCTCCACTTTTCACTTTCCTCATTTGAGAACTTTCTTCTTTTGAGAATTTAATTCTCCTTTTCCAGAGCTTAGTTCTCTGCCTTACAAATTTTGCAGAGTTTAACTCTGTTAAAAGATTTCCTTTTCTTTAGGTACTACTCTTGAACGAACGAATAACTTTCACAGAAATCACCATGGGATTTTAAATCCACACCAAGGGTTTTCCTTTTTGACAAGAATCCATCTTTTAAGTTCCTTAATAAAAACAGGAAACCATCTAATCTTCAAATACTAGATCTTTTAAAGTTTCTCTGATCTTTAGGGATCGTTGGTGGTGTCTGTCTTTCCCGTGGAATTTAATTCCATCCCAAGAATGTTTCTGGGAATTTAATTTCCCCCTTTTTAACACGGAATTTAATTCCTACGAAGAACTCAATTCTTCCTAGAGAGCTTCTTGGGGTTTTCTTGCCCTGAGTTGTCTCTTGTAACCAAGAGGGAGAATCTTGCAATGGTGCCTTTCCCTAAGGAGCGTACAGAGTTGCTTGAAATCCTTTGTTTATTTAGACAAGTATTCTTCTTGATTGGCTTGTCTATTAGATTCTCATGATCTTTATTTCAGGTATTATGGACGCCCATTTGTATGATCTTGATGAAATCATTTCTTACGGAAATATTCGTGCACTGGGCCGCAGCCAGAACCAGGAGTTCACCAACGCTCAGTGTGCTGAGATCATGAGCCGCTTTGACGAGTACAATGGTCGGCTACTCCCTCGTCGCTCTTCTCTTTTAAAACTCATCGTGCTGGCGATCTGGGAGGCGCTCCCTCTTTTTTGCACCGGCGTACCGCTCGGGGCATTGGATGCCGCCGAGGATAAAGTGCATTCGGTGTATCTGAAGAGCCTAATTTCGAAGAGAAGGCGAGACAATCTCATTGATCTCTTGCATCAGGCTTTTCAGCAGTCGGCCATACTTGCTGCTTATCGAAGGGTGGAGGATATCCGTGAGGATCCCGACGCTTGTGATCACGAGAGGAAACATACTAGGATGGTTCGAAATGCCTGGAAGATCTTGGACAAAGTCACGTTTGAGTTTCTCAATCCATGTCCCGCATCTGAGGTCATGCCATTGTAATCGTTTCTTTTTATTTTGTATGAACTTTTAAAGTATGAGTGATAAGTTTTATCGTGCCCTTCTGTGTTTGCATGCCCTTTTTTTTTGATTTTGTCATTTTTTCTATTGTTGCTGCTGATGTGTTTAGCGTGTAAGACACTATTTCACTTTTTAGTACACATCAAGTGTGGTGCTCACGTGCTCTACACGTGGGGCCCTCTTGATGGGGCTGTTTAATTTTTCATGCCATATTTTTTGTGCACAGCATTAAATGCAGAAAAGGAGCCTTGGAAATAGTCCCATCTTCTCGATTTCCAATGCCTTCCTTTTTTTGGGCCTTCGAAATAGTTCTACCATGCAATATTCTCCCTGCACAGCATTTAATGCTCCTCTTTATAACCTGAGGCCATAGCCTTCTTTTTCTCTTCACAGAGAAATCTATTCTCAATTTAGTGTGGTTTATCTTGGGGAAACAACTGAGTGCCATGGCCTGCAACTGCTCCCATGCTCATCGACAGCCGTGGGAAGTGCCTATCGAGGAGATGATTCCTCGCTTTGCTGCGTGATTGGTGGATCCCCTTCTTACCGATGACGAATGTGATTCAGCGACATATGAACTCTCGATCCGTAAGGGGTCCCCTCTTCCAATTGGATCCCTTTGGCTCCGGATGATTCTTGCTGCCGTGCTTGCTGATATCCCTCCTCACCCAGCGGAGATGACCCTGGCGATGCTTGACACAGCTGAAGACAAGCTCGAGTGTTTTCACGAAGTGTGTCTGATCACTCAGGCTCTGAAAGATTGCTCGGTTCACCTGTTGGGCTAAATAAGAGCCCGGCAGGCTATTATATCTGCTTTTGCAGACGAACATGGCGCCAATCGGTGGGGAACCACTCCTCATGAAAATCGTCGCTTCGATGTGCTGGAGAAGGCGGCGAGGGAGTTAGAAAATTTTGAATACTGTTTTGTTCACCCTTGTGCCACTGATCCCTTGTTTGGCGATCTTTTCCCGGTAGTGTAGTATGCTTAAATCGATGTACTCTTTTTGTCATTGGCTGTTGTATGCTTTTCTGTTGAATTTTCATGTTTGCCGGGTACTCATATGTGCGTCTTGCTTGCGTAAATGAGCTTCATATTTTTCCATGGAAATTTTCTTTAATTGCGAGCACTATCGTTATGTTGCATGCACATCAGAGCTTTGGGTATCATTTCCTTTTGAATATTCATATAGTTGTAAATGCATGCTCGGTAGGATATGCATCGGAGATTTTCCTTGTTGCCTCCCATATCAGGTAATTAGTGTATGTTCTAGATCGAGTATCGCCGTCGAATGGAGGCTTGTTTATACAGTGCTCGAGTGTACCCGTCTTTCCTCGGAGGTTGTGGCTGCGAAAGTAGGTTTGCGAGGTTTGATTGAGCGGTGCACGGCGAACATGGTGTCTTGCGAGACGAGGCTCGGCCGCGAATTCTCGGAGAGGGAGCTGGCGTCTAAGGCGCTGAACGAGCTTCAAGCCAATCTTACCGCCTAGGCCAACAAAACGTATGAACTCTGGCGAGTGCTTCAAGAGGCCATCAAGGAGGTAGTGGCCATTGATAAGGCCGCCGAGTTTACTCGCGAGAGGGTTGAGGCTCACAAGGCTACCGAGAAAGAGCACGAAGGCCAGCTTGCCTCGTATCAGGCCCAGAAAGCCCAGGCGGAGGCCCGTCTTCTGGCGATCCTGAATTATGAAGCCGTGACTCAGCAGAAGAAGGACGAGCTAGTAAAATTGCTAAACCGCCCGCCGGCTTGAAGACTTGTATCTTTTCCTTTCTTTTTGTACATACTCCTGAATGAGAGCATTTTCTTTTTGTTCTTTCATGAATTGTACTTTGTATCCATTTCGGTTTATGAATAAAGACATATTTTTTCTTCTCAATGGTGTGTCTCCTTTTTATTGAATGTGTTCTGTGGACAATTTATCTTGGTCTCTTTGCAGGGCAGCGATGGCATAGGATTCAGGGTTAAGATCTGCCTCGTAAGACTTTTGAGCTTTACGAGCCGTGAGGGTCTCATAAAGAGTTTTTCTCCCTACAGGTCGAGAGGATCCCGTAGGTGTAAGTTCTTCTTAAGAATCGTGAGGATTCTTAAGCGGGTTTTCTCTTGAGAGTCGTAAGGATCTCACAAGAAAGTTTTCTTCCTTACAGGTCGTGAGGACCCGCAAGTGCTGGGTGCGGTCGCCCTTAACCGTATTTCACGGGGTCAGGGGTTGGTTTGGGATGGTTTCCAGGGTATTGCAGTTTAAAGACATTGCGGTCAAGGTTAAGGACCTCATAGTCCGTGGGTTTAAGGACTCCATAGTCCAATGTTAGTTTTAAGACATCACGGTCAAGGTTAAGGACATCATAGTCCGTGGATTTAAGGACTCCACAGTCCAATGTTAGTTTTAAGACATCACGGTCAAGGTTAAGGACATCATAGTCCGTGGATTTAAGGACTCCACAGTCCGACGTATGGTTACCGGGACCCGCCACCTCTTTGAAGACGTTGAGGAATTACAACGAAGAATATCAAAGGAGTGAAGAGATATACCCTTGAACCAAGGTAAATTCAGTCTAGAATCATGGTGGTTGATCGTTAGTTTTAAGACATTACGGTCGAGGTTAATGACATCATAGTTCGTGGATTTTAAGGACTCCACAGTCCGATGTTTGCTCTGGATGCTTCACACAGGTTCACTGCCGTGTTCGGCGAGGACCAGGCTCCGCTCTGGGCGTTTTCCGTGGGGTCAAAGAGTGACGTTATCCGCGTTCCACGTGACCAGGAATTTTGCACTAGATGCTTTACACGGGTTCACTGCCGTGTTCGGCGAGAACTAGGCTCCGCTCTGGATGCTTCACACGGGTTCACTGCCGTGCTCTGCGAGGACCAGGATCCGCTCTGGACGTTTTCTACGGGGTCAAAGAGTGACGTTATCCGCGTTCCACGTGACTAGGAATTTTGCTCTGGATGCTTCCTACGGGTTCACTGCCGTGTTCTGCGAGGACCAGGATCCACTCTGGACGTTTTCCACGGGGTCAAAGAGTGACGTTATCCGCGTTCCACGTGACCAGGAATTTTGCTCTGGATGCTTCCCATGGGTTCACTGCCGTGTTCTGCGAGGACCAGGCTCCGCTCTGGACGTTTTCCACGGGGTCAAAGAGTGACGTTATCCGCGTTCCACGTGATCAGGAATTTTGCACTAGATGCTTCACACGGGTTCACTGCCGTGTTCGGCGAGGACTAGGCTCCGCTCTGGATGCTTCACACGGGCTCGCTGCCGTGCTCTGCGAGGACCAGGATCCGCTCTGGGCGTTTTCCACGGGGTCAAAGAGTGACGTTATCCGCATTCCACGTGATCAGGAATTTTGCTCTGGATGCTTCCCACGGGTTCACTTCCATATTCTGCGAGGACCAGGCTCCGCTCCGGATGTTTTCCACGGGGTCAAAGAGTGACGTTATCCGCGTTCCACGTGACCAGGAATTTTGCTTTGGATGCTTCCCACGGGTTCACTGCCGTGTTCTGCGAGGACCAGGCTCCGCTCTGGACGTTTTCCACGGGGTCAAAGAGTGACGTTATCCGCGTTCCACGTGACCAGGAATTTTGCACTAGATGCTTCACACGGGTTCACTGCCGTGCTTGGCGAGGACTAGACTCCGCTCTGGACGTTTTCCACGGGGTCAAAGAGTGACGTTATCCGCGTTCCATGTGACCAGGAATTTTGTTGATTATATCCGCATTTCATGGAGTAGGGATTCGGCTCTCGGTCATTTGTATATCGCCGGGCCATGGAACTGGGAGTTGCCGCTGTTCCACTTCGCTCGAGGCCGTATTTTCCGCAACGAGACAGATGTTGAGACGATCTCTAGGTCACTTGTGGCCCGTCGAGATTTGGCTTCTTCTTTTGATGAAACCTGAGGGGGTGGAGTATGATCCCTTCTTTGTTTGCGCCCCTGGATTGTATACAGGGATTGATGTAACGTCACCTGTAGGGCATAAATTTCATTTTTATTTTATTTCTTTTTCCGCGATGCTCTATCATTTCAGCTTTTATATCGCGAAGGTCGCGATTGCCCCATCATTTCGGCTATTTTTTCGCGGTGCCCAATCATTTCGGCTATTTATTTTATTTTTTACTCGCTGCTTTTTATTGCGAGTTGCCCAATCATTTTGGATATTTCTCATGCATACATTTTTACTTACTGATTTTGTCGCAAGTTGCTCGATCATTTCGGCTATTTCGTATGCATGTATGGCTTGCTGGCTTTTCGCTGCAAGCTTGGATTTTAGACACCGATTTCGGCATCAACACCACTACAATTGGGATGTTGCTAAGAGCGCATCATCATTTGCCTCTGTCGATGTTGGACAAAGGTGGCTTAGTAAACAGGTTAAGGGTCCTGTCGACTAAGGCTTTTGACTTCATGAGACCTAAGGGTCTCACAAAGGTATTTCTCCCTACAAGTCGTGAGGATCTTGTAGGCGTGTTTTCTCCTTAGGAATCGTGAGGATTCCTAAGTGCATGTTCTCTTGCGAGTCGTAAGGATCTTACAAAAGGGTTTTCTCCTTATAAGTCGAGATGACTTACAAGGGTTGTTCACCATATGAACATATCCCTACTCACGGATAAGACTTGGTTAGGGAAATGTTTATTCGCGTCCGTGGATTGTATACAAGGGTCAGTGTTGAGCCGCTTGTAGGGCAGTATCGAAGGTTGGGGGGTTTGCTTAAGAACAGGTTCAGGTTTCTGTAACTTAAGACTTTCAAATCTTATGAGCCGTGAGGGTCCCATAAGAGAGTTCTCCTTACGAGTCGTGAGGATCTCGCAAGTGCAATTTCTCCTTAGGAATTGTGAGGACTCCTAAGTGTGTTGCTCCCTTGTGAGTCGTAAGGATCTCACACGGGTGGTTTCTCCTTACAAGGTCGTGAGGACCCTGCAAGTGTCCTTTAACGAGGTTGCGCCCTCTCGGGTTTTCACAAACACTCGCCGGTAGCCCTGCTGTTTTTACTCACGGAGCCCTTTCGGGTTTTCATCCATGCCCATTTCGCTTATGGACATACCGTTTTTATTTTTTTATTATTATATATTTTTTATTTTATTTTTTTTATCGGCTTTTTAGGACATAGTGGTCCATTGCTAGTTTAAGGACGTTTCGGTCCGTCGTTAGTTTAAGGACGTTTCGGTCCGTTGTTAGTTTAAGGACATTTCGGTCCGTTGTTAAAGAAGGCCTGTCACTACTTTATAGAGTTTAGGCTTAGGAAGATAGCGAGCAGATATAGTCGTCGTCATCTATCATTAACCTAGGCCGTGACTCGTCAAGCATAGTACTTCTTCAGGAAGCGACCGTTTATTGGCCTGAAAGGCCTTTCACCATGCATGTCCATGAGTAGACAGGCTCCACCCTGGTAGACCTTGTCTATGATGTACGGGCCTTCATAATTCGGCTCGAATTTTCCCCGCTTGGCGTGATTGGGGATCATAGGTCTTTTGACCACTAGCACGAGTTCACCCTCTGGCGGAATGTCCTTGGCCTGGTCAATCTTTTGTAGGAGCGCGTCATCTTTTCTTTATAAGCCTCTAGATTTTGTTGCGCTATGAGCCGGATTTCATCAAGGGCGTCAAGCTCCTCAAGCCGAAGGTGAGCATTTTCTTCGTCCGTCAGCTTGTAGTGGACTGCCATTCGTAGAGAAGGTAGCTCTATCTCGAGGGGGAGTACCGCTTCTGTACCGAATACCAACGCGTACGGCGTTATGTTCGTGGCCGTCTTGAACGTAGTTCGATACACCCAGAGAGCTTCTTGTAATCTCTCGTGCCAGTCCTTTTTATTTCGGGACACCGTCTTCTTTACGATCTTCGTCAAGGTCTTGTTGAAAGCTTTAGCTAGACTGTTAGCTCGCGGATTATAAACTGAGGAATATCTCCAATCTATGTTGTGTTGTTGTGCGAAGCGGCTAATCTTGTGGCTTCTGTAGGCTGGCCCGTTATCGGAGATGATTCGTCTCGGAGTTCCGAACCTGTAAATGACGTGCGTCTTGAAGAAATGGAGGATATTCTCCGTCTTCACTTCCCTCAGCGGTACTGCTTCTGCCCATTTGGAGAAGTAATCAGTTGTTGCCAAAATGAATCGATGTCCTCTGGACGATAATGGTTCGATGGGGCCGATTATGTCAGTCCCCCACATTTCGAACGGCCAGCTAGCCACCGTTGGATGTAGTGGATTTGGATGCTGGTGGATAAACTCCCCATGAATCTGGCACGAGTGGCATTGCTTCGCATACTCGAGGCAGTCCTGGATCATTGTGGGCCAATAATAACCCATTCGTTTAATCTTCAACTTTATCTTCGGGCCCGCTTGGTGAGAACCGCAGAGTCCATCGTGAACTTCCTGAATGACTCTTTTTGCTTCGTCAGGTCCCAGGCATCTCAACCACAGAGAATCAAATGACCTTTTATACAGAGTATCATTGACAAAGGCAAAAGACAGAGCTCGTTTCATAAGCTGATGCCTTGAGGACGCATCTTCAGGCGTTTGACGGGATTTGAAGTAGTCTATGAAGAATTCTCTCCAATCTTCCACCTTTTCCTGGTCTTTTATTTGCATAGCCATTTGCTCAGTCGATTCCTTTTCCTCAGATGATTCCGGAGATATTTCTGCCGGTGTGAGGACTCAACGGTTTTGTACCACGATTCTGACGTCATCGAGGTTCTCATCAGCCAGTTCCTTAGCAAGCTTGGCTAACGCATCCGCCTTGCTATTTTCTGCACGCGGTATGCTTTCCAGCATGTAGTAGGGAATTTGAGTTAGCAATCGATGTACTCTCTCGCCATATTTGACCAATTCGGGTTTTCAGGTTTGGTAGTCTCCATTCACTTGGCTAACGACAAGTTGGGAGTCTCCATATATGAGGAGGTTTTCAATTCCTATGTTAATGGCGATTTTGAGACCTGCTATCAAAGCTGCGTATTCGGCTTTATTGTTCGTCCTTAGATCTGTCAAGGAGAAGGCGAATCGCATTATCCCTCCTTGTGGGGTTACGAAGATGAGGCCTACCCCTGATTTGATTATAGGTGTGTTTTGTTTGCGCTTCTTCATGGAAGACACTCCGTCAAAATAGAGTTCCCACCGAGTACCACTTCCGCCGATCGTGTCAAACGCATGCTCGTCTGGCAGCTCGCAATCCAAAGGAGAGTCGGCAGGTATTGGGTGCTCAGCGAGAAAGTCGGCGATGGCTTGGCCTTTCACTGCCTTAAGAGGCTGATAGGTTATTGAAAACTCCATTAAGAGTAGGGCCCATTTAGCGAGTCTCCCTGTCAATATGGCCTTCGACATCAGATATTTGAGGGGGTCCACCTTCGATATGAGACGGACTTCATACGCCAACGCATAGTGCCTGAGCTTCGTTATCGCAAAGATCAGCGCCAGGCAGTGTTTTTCAATGGGGGAATAGTTGCCTTCTGCCCTCAGTAGAACCCGACTCAAATATTAGAGAGCTCTTTCTTTCCCTTGGTCGTTCTCTTGTGCCCATAATGCATCTAAGGAACCTTCGAGGGAAGTTGTATAAAGAATAAGAGGTTTTCCTTTGACTGGAGCAGCTAACACAGGCGGGTTCTGCAGGTACTGCTTGATGTCGTCCAGTGCGCCTTGGCATTTGTGATCCTAGACGAACGGGGTTCCCTTCTTCATCAGGTGACTGTAAGGGCGGCACTTGCCTGAAAGGTTAGCTATGAATCGCCGGATGTACGCGAGCTTCCCTTGGAGAGACTGTAATTGTTTGAGAGTCCTTGGCGGTGGCATTTCCATGATCGACTTAATCTTCGACGGATCTATCTCGATACCCCGGTGCCGGACAATGAACCCTAGGAACTTGCCTGAGGATACCCCGAACGTGTATTTGAGGGGGTTCATCTTCAAGTTGTATTGCCGAAGGCGTTGAAATACGGTCTTCAGATGCTCTAAATGCTCCTCGTACAATTTTCTTTTCACCACGAGATCGTCGATATAACATTCGACGAATTCATGTATGAGATCATCGAAGATCTTCGTCATGGCCCTCTGATAGGTGGCATCGGCGTTCTTTAAACCAAATGGCATAACTTTGTAGCAAAATATACCCAGAGGAGTCCGGAAAGCGGTGTGCTTCTGGTCTTCGGGATGCATCTTTATCTGATTGTATCCTGATGAGCCATCCACGAATGAGAAAACCTCGTGAGTGGACGTGTTATCTATCATCAGCTCGGTGACCGGTACTAGGAAGTTGTCCTTCGGGTAGGCTTTATTGAGATCCCGGAAGTCCACGCATATGCGTACTGTCCCATTCTTCTTCATCACTGGGACGATGTTGGCGATCCAATCGGGATACTGAACATCTTGGATAAACCCAGAGTCGATTAGCTTCTTGACTTCGGCATTGATGCTCATCTCAAGCTCGAGCCGCATTCTTCTCGGCGCCTGTTTGACTGGCTTAACATCCGGGGATATTGCCAATTTATGGACAACTATTTCTGGATCCAGTCCTGGCATTTCGGAATAGCTCCATGCGAAGCAATCTCTATGCTGCATAAGCACGTCTTTTAACGCAGCCATCCTTTTTTCAGATAGCAGCTTGGTAACGAATGTCGGTCGTGGGTCGTTCGCCGTCCCTAAGTCAATTTTCTTGAGGTTATCTGCGGTGGTATGTATTCCATCTTCCGGCTCTTTCGGCGCTGGTGGAAATTCTGAGATCACCTCATCATGATTGTTTTTGAAGCACCAAGGAAGGTCATCCATATTCTCGGGCTCCCCTTTTTATATTCCTATCATATGACAAGTATGAACTCACTTCCAAGACCGATGTGGATCTGGTTCTGCTCTTGTGGCTTTGGGTCCATGCTTTTGTGGCGGCATTACCTTCCAACTGCTGGATAGAGCAAACTTGCCGAGCTGATACTGGTCTTCAACCCAGTTCTTAAAGGTGAAGCAGTCTTCGAGAGGGTGTCCTATGGCTCGGTGATAAGAGCAATAACCCAAATGAGAGACCTTGTTAGCTTGCTCAGGGTGCTTAGACTCCGGAAGTGTAATCATTCAATGTTTTAAAGCGAGGTCAAGTATCTTCTTCGTCTTGTCTTGAGGGAAAGAATACGCTCGACTCATCTTCTTCATGAGGGACAAATCCGGACCGTGCAATTCCCGATCACATGACTCTTTGATCCCGCGTTGTCGTTGTCGAATCCCTTTCCTGCTCTTTGACTTATTTCTGCCTCTGCTTCAGGCCTTTTGCACAGCAGGTTGACAGGGATGAACATTTTCATCTTTTGCAGCCTGTTGAAGAAGACGTTGCGTCCTGGCTTTCTCATAGATGGCCATTTCGCGATTATGGTCGTCCCGGGCTTTCCGACCCACTTTCCTGATAAGCTTGTCCATTCGCTCTTCAAATGACGGACTCGGCATTTTGATTGCGGGATCTAGTTTTGATAAGGGGTCGGCGTTTTCTGACAGGGCGTCCCCTTCTTCATCGAAGTCATATATGACGTAGCTAGCATGGACTCGTTCCCGTTTCCCGGATTTCACATATCCAAGCCCGAGCGTTTCCATTCTCCTATTGGGCAGCTTGCGCTGAGTCCCAGGGGCATCCCAAATCCTGTTGTAGAACCGAGCTTGTCGGACAGTCTGTTTTAAGGGTACCTCTTGGCGCTTCAATAGCCTTTTTAGTCCGTTCGTATAATATCTGGGCAAACGGATGGGTTGGAGCCTGTCAAGTGTAGAATCTACGCCATGCCAGATTTCTTTCTCCATTCTTGTTTCCGTGGATCGGTAGAATAGGATCGCCTTTTCACCTTTTCGCCTGGGAGGGACGTAAAACGTCTGCAGGTCTTGCACATTGTAAGCTTCAAGTGCGTCGAGGTCTTTGTAGTGCTCCCGCGGAATCATGGTGACTTGCAAACTCTAATCATCACCAAGGAATTCTTGTATTGACGGCCGACTGGAGAACACAGCATTAACTTCATCTTCCGAGACACTTCCGAAGATTAATATGGGGGCGGACGGTCCCGGGTTGTTGTGTCGAGACGGCCCTGCGTAAACTATCTCTTCTTCTTCTTCGGTATCACTCCCAAAAACAGGAATGGCGGCGGCGGATTTGTTCTCCGGTTTGCGACACCTCTCCGTGTCCTCAAAATCTGGCAAAAAGTACTTTGCATCTTCGTATTTGCGGACTTCATTCATGGAGAATGGATTCAGCTCTCTTGTCACGGTGTACTCGAGACTATCCTTGAAATATTTCATACACTGATGTTCCGTAGAGGGGATGATGTTGTACTCGTGTAACCAGGGACGACCGAGCAAAGCATTATAGCAGGTCTTGGCGTCAATGACATGAAATTTAATGTCTGTGATAAGCAGTCCGAAGCACAGCGTCAGTATTACAGACCCAAGGGTCCGTGATGACTGGGAGTCAACCCGGAGATGGTGATCTTATCACGAGTGAGGTGTTGAACGTTCATGCAGATTTCTTTCAACACTCGCACGTTGAGGAGATTAACGGAAGGCCCATTGTCGACCAGCATTTTGCCTATCTTTATATCGTGGCAGTATCCTGAGACATAGAGGGGACGGTTGTGGTCGCACGTCCCAAGGAGAAGATCTTCATCACCGAACGTGACATCGGCTGTGTGTACTTCTTCCAGTTCATCCTTCATCCTTTCTTCGGTAAGGAAGGCTTGGAATTGCTCGGGCTCTTACAGCGCCTTGATTAATGAATCTCTCGCTTCTTTTAATAATAAGAGGGCGTTGAGAATGCTGAGCTGAGAGGGTTGCTTCCTCAGGTGCGCTAGGATGTTGTAGTCCACCTTACTCTTCTTGGGTGGGTCCTTGGCAGTCAGCTCTTTCATGACTTGGTCATCTAAGACGATATCATCAGTGGCCTTTTCCTTTCCCTTATCTTTTCTAGTTGCGGGTCCGAGATTCTTTTCCGGGAGCGTGCGATTGCGCAGCTGAATGTTTTCACAGGCCTCTGGTTCTTCTTCTTTCCCCAAGATGGGTTCTTTAAAGAGAGGGCCCAGAGCCATTTCCTCATCAGAGTCGCTCCCAAAGGTGAGAACTTGTGATCCTTCGGCGTTGATCGTGTAACAGTTACCGATAGTTCTTTTGTGCCCCTCAGTCGTACTTCTCTGCTCTCGACGAGTTCTGCGTTTCATTCGCTTAAAATGTTGCCGGTGAGCAACATATCTCTGCCACCATATCTTAAAAGCGTCACACTCCTCAGTGGGGTGTGAAATCTTCCGATGATATGAGCAATAATTAGGGTGCCTCTCCGCCCTATTGAACGTGTTTTCTTCCGAGGGTGGTAGCTTCATTCCCATTGACATGGCTTTGGCAAACCTTTTTCTCGTCTTGAATATGTTTTTATTCACATCGGATGTCTTTTGATCTGGCGGGAGTGCTTCGACTCTTTCGTTTAGTCGCCTGCGTTTGGTTCCTTCTGATGCGGCCATCTCACACTCCCGATCGGCTTTACTTTTTAAACGAATCTTGTCTAGAAAGGCGTCGATCATTTCTTCTGTCGGCCACACAAGTTCTGGTTCAGGCTGTGCCCCCAGTTTCTCAGTGCCAGGAGTTTTTTCATCGTCCGTAAATGAGTGGGAGATCACATGACAACTCGCCCATATCCTTCGGATTCATCCGAAGAGCTCTCCCCATTATCTTCCTCCTGAAAGACGTGGTTGAGGAACTCTTGGAGTGTGATGGGAGTCCGCGCCTTTTGATTGTACTCCTCCAGCGCGTCAATCTGTTTCTGCAAGTCCGTGCGCTTGTCGCCAAGCTTCCCGGGCTTTTTGGATCTCTTCTTCTTCTTCTTTGAAGATTTCGACGGCTGGGTGTGAGTACTTGGGCCATCACCACCGATCTTTGAAGTTGGGCGTGGCTTTAGCATCCCTTCAATGATCTGGGGGTCCAGCGGGTTCTTCCATCTGATCGCCGGGCATGTCTGGAGCTCATTCAACATTCTTTTGGTTTTTGCTGAAAGCACGATTTCCCATGGAGCTTCTTCAATGAAAGAACAAGTTGCCCCCGGTGTGTCCGTCTTCTTAGGAGTGTGCGGTTGTGGCGGGTTCACCTTCCACTTCTCGGACAGCACAAACTTGCCCTGTAGGTACTGATCTTCAATCCATTCTTTGAAGACGAAGCAATCCTCAATCGGATGGCTTACCGTTTGATGGTAAGGGCAATAATTGGGGTTATTCACCTCACTGGGTTGCGGCGGTTGTCTTGGGTTTGGCAAGTTGATAAGCCTGTTGCGTACCACCAGCTCGAATAGCCTCTTCGTCTTATCCCGTGGGAATGAGTAGGGGCGTTTCATTTTCTCATTATAATACTGCCGTCTTTCTTCCAGTTGATCCGCTAGGTTTGGGGCACTGGATTGCTGCTGAGCGTTCGCAACGAAGGTTGCCTTCCCTTTACCCTTGTCATTCCGAGGTTCCGATTTTGGGGGAGACGGTCTGTGACCTATCTGGTCCATCTAGGCCAACTTGTCGATTAAAGCCTGGAACGTGGTTGGCTTAAATAACATCATGAACTGTAAGATAGTTGCATGAGGATCTAGGGTACCCACAAACATGCCCACCGTGGGCGCTTCCTCAATGCGTTGTTCGCATTTTGACCACAAGTTTCGCCAGCGTATAGCGTACTGGACCCACGTCTCTCTCGGCTTCACCCTGGCATTAATCAACACCGTTATCAGGGTGCGTTCGCTAGCGCTCGCGAATCGCTGCGTAAATAGCAGCTCCATCTCCGCAAAGGTCTTAATAGAGTCGTTTGGGAGTTCGGAGTACCACTTGAATGCTGTCTCCGATAAGCTACCGACGAACTGGCGAAACAACAATTTATTATCACCGCCGATATTACCACACAGAGCCCTGAACTGGGCAACATGTTGATGGGGATTTCCAGTCCCCTTGTACACATGGAATTTCGGTATTGTATATCCCGGCGGGTACTTGATCTGATCATACCAGCTCGGATATGGTCTCCCCGTCTTGACAACTTGACCGGCTGCCTCAGTTGCCTGGTGAACCCGTATCTGCTGAGCTATATATTCGTCCAGGTCAGCCTTGGAAATTGTCTCCTCCTTGGCTGTTGACAGAGCTGGTGAAGGATGTGACGTCTCTCCTCTATCATCTTCAAGGACGATCGGAGGATCTTCAGCAGGAGGATCCTGCTGGATCATCATACCCACCATATCATGGAATAGAAGGGCCATTCGTTTTATATTGGTTGCTTGTTCCGTAGCCTCTTTATCCTTCTTTTCCAGTATCCTCCGAAGGAACTCGGCGTCGGTTTCTTGCTCCTGGCGTTGATCCGAGGACGCTTCGGGGCTTTCTTTTGGCCCAGTGAATGCGGCCATCGCATTCATCATTTCTTGGAGCTTCTGCTGCTACTCCTGAGCTTTAGTCATCGATCGCGTAAGCGGTCTATGGCCTGTGGATATACGGCTATCCTCTTTCCCAGAAGCTATATAAACGGTGTGCACCACCATGTCCCCAGACATAGGGCATTTAAGCTTACTGTCTTTGACATTTGCAGCAGGCGTGGGGACTTTCTCCGGCTTTCTTCTCTTTTGAGCAGTCGACGTGGCGGGAGCCGTTGCAGCGGGCACCCAAGTAGTTGACGTCTTTTGCTGTTTGTCCGGACGGTTCTTTTCTTCGTGAACCTTCACCCTCTTCTGTTGGCGAGAGTGATCTTGGTCAATTACTGAGTCTTGGACCCATCGCCAAACCTTATAAATCTTGGAGGACAGCCGTTGAGGAGGCTGCTCTGGCTTCGCTTCTGTAACACTCTCCGTAGGTGGAGGAGATCTTTTCAACGTGGCAGTCGAAGAGTTCTTACGTACCCTCCTTAGCGGTTCAAAGCTGTTCCCAGTTAGAACAGCAGCATCAATTTCCATCATCGGAGCCAGTGGAGTTAGCCCTGAAGGGGAGTTGCCCCCGGCCTTCCTTACTCGGCGCCAGTGGCGACGTCGAGCGTGTCGAGCTGTTGGGACTGGCTCGGCGATAGGGATAGTCTCGTCTTGCCCCCTATCCGGATGAGGCACCGCTGGTGCCAGCCTCTTGAAGGCTGATGTCTTTTGAGTGGCGATGTTCAATCTGTCAAAAACAGACCCTCGAGCAGGAGCAGGAGCCGGAATAGTTAGCCTTGAAAAGACCGACACTTTAGCAGGAGAATCCGTCTTGACGACTTCAGGAATGGAGATGGCTGTCTTCTTTGCGATGGCCATGTCAGGGGTCACGGGCTTCTTGGTAGGCCCATTAGAGTTCAGGTTCGGCCTGGTAAAGACCGAGGTTGCCGGCTTGACATTGGATGACCCATTGAGAGGGGCCGTTGTAGCAGTGAGCCGATCGAAGACCGACTTCTTTTGCGCTTCCGGTGCGGGCACTGGAATGGTGAAGCTTGCAGGCGGGAGCATGGTCCCAAAAAATAGACCGGTGGTGGTCTGAGTTACTTGTTCCACCGACATGGCAAGGATGGAGACCGCTTGAGGCCCATAGGCTACACCTCTAGGTGAGGCGGAGCGTCGGTTGCACTTGCACTTCGAGCAGCTCGAGCAGTTGGATGCCATTGATGGTTGATTTCTGCGCCAGGCAAAAGTCCAAATCTTAGTAACTTGAAACCCAAAGGCAACCATTAACGAACCGCGATTCGTTAGCGAAGACGACATACGAAGCGTGGAGTGGAAAGAGGAAAAGGTCCCACCGGGCTTGCCAGAATCTGTTCCCTTCCGAATGACGGCCAAGACGACGTGGGGACGTCTTGCCTGAGATTCGGGACAGATGCTAATTGGTGCTATCCGTCTACCTCTCCGAAGATACCAAGTTGATTTATGACACCGTATATCGAAGGTTTAAACGGATGCGTCCGATGTACCAGACTTCATCAGATTCCCCCTCGCTTAAGGGGTTTTTGATTGTGGGGACGCTCTTCTTTGCAGACGCAAGTCCCTGCAGTTAATTACGCTACCGCATTGCGGTAACAACTTTCTCCTTCTCCAGATGATCACTTCATGTCGTGTGTGTTTGTTTTGTGTTTGGTTGCCCATGGATTGTATACGGAGACTGAGTTATGTCGTCGCCCGTAGGGCGTGGACTAGTCCAAATCCGTATCTTTCTTAGATTTGGGTTTGGGGGTTGTGTTTAAGGATACGTTAGCCTCATTTGAGACTAAGATCAACTTAAACGTTAGTTAAGGATACGTTAGTCTAGTTTTAGACTAAGATCAACTTAACAGGATCGTTTAGATCCAACAAGAGAGGAATTAAGGGAGGGCCCTGTTTTTTAGTTTAGTGACATTGCGGTCAATAGGTAGTTTAAGGACATTGCGGTCCAATGTTAGTTTTAAGACGTTGCGGTCAAGGTTAAGGACATCATAGTCCGTGGATTTAAGGACTCCACAGTCCGGCGTTAGTTTTAAGACATCACGGTCAAGGCTAAGGACCTCATAGTCCGTTGTTAGTTTTAAGACATCCCGGTCAAGGTTAAGGACATCATAGTCCGTGGATTTAAGGACTCCACAGTCCGGCGTTAGTTTTAAGACATCACGGTCAAGGTTAAGGACCTCATACTCCGTTGTTAGTTTTAAGACAACCCGGTCAAGGTTAAGGACATTATAGTCCATGGATTTAAGGACTCCACAGTCCGACATTAGTTTTAAGACATCACGGTCAAGGATAAGGACCTCATAGTCCGTTGTTAGTTTTAAGACATCCTGGTAAAGGTTAAGGATATCATAGTCCATGAGTTTAGGGACCCCACAGTCCGTTAAATGTGTGTGGTTATCGGGAACCGTCACCTCTTTGAAGACGTTGAGGAATTACAACGACAAGTATCAAAGGAGTGAAGAGATGTACCCTTGAACCAAGGTAGATTAAATAATCTTTGGCCCAATTTGGAACTAAGACCAATTAATTATATTATGAGCCCATTAGCCCAGTTAAGTTTGAATTGAGGACTTACGGCCAGCTTGGGCTAAGTCCAATCATGTTTAGAATATTGGCCCTCTGTTGGTTCATTGAAGGAGAGGCTTTGTCTCTAGAAACTTAGCCAATTGGGCTAAAGCTAGTGTTAAACACTAAAGACCAACAGTGTTGAACACTGGGAATAAGATTAGCAAGTTAGTGTTAAACACTAAAAGATAATCAGTGTTAAACACTAGCAACAGGGCTTTTAAATTAATGTTAAACACTAAAGCAAATCAGTGTTAAACACTGGGAACAGAGTTTTCAAATTAGTGTTAAACACTAAGCAAATCAGTGTTAAACACTGCAAATAGAGTTTTCCAAATTAGTGTTAAACACTAAGAAGATCAGTGTTAAACACTGCAAATAGAGTTTTCCAAATTAGTGTTAAACACTAAGAAAATCAGTGTTAAATACTGGGAACAGAGAAAATCAGTGTTAAAGTCTTCAGATTAGCGTTAAACACTAAGGAGAGAAGGGTCACGTGTGGACACGTGAGAGCGCCCTGATTCTCCTTATTTTAACACTTTTAATTCTGACGGCCATCACATGTGAGCACGTGATGGAGGCCCACGCTCTGGTCTGTTAGAGTGCTCATTAGGGGTCACGTGGTGACACGTGAGGGCGCCTTAGAGCTATTTTCTGTTTCTTTTGCCTTTTTCTCTGTGTGCTTCAGGGGTCACGTGGGGCACGTGAGGCATTATCTCAAAGTTCTTTTCTGTGGATCTTTACAGGGGTCACGTGGTAGCACGTGACTCTGGTTCTTTGCATATTTTAAAGATCTGTTCATCTTTGAAGAATTAAATTCTTTATAGGGTTAGACCCTAGCAATAAACTTTAGAGGAATTAAATTCCTGTTTTCTTCTGAAGAATTATATTCTTAGATAGGGTTAAACCCTAATTTCCTTTCTGTAAAGAATTAAACTCTGGTATAGGGTGAAACCCTAATTCCTTTTTTTAAGGGAATTAAATTCCTGTGAGAGAGTTAAGTTCTCAATTAGGGTTAAACCCTGGTTCTGTCCATTTTTAAGGAATTAAATTCCTATAATATAGGGTTAAACCCTAACTTTACTTCAAAGGAATTAAATTCCCATAATTCTGTGAGAATTAAATTCTCAAAACTCAGTTCTTCCTCTGTGTTTTAGATCTGCATGGCAGGATCTCAACCCAATGAGAATTAAATTCTCAATTCATGGGGAGATGTGCACTTTTCAGATCCTCAACCAGAGAAAGAACTAAGTTCTTTTTTTTTATATAAGAGTTAAACTCTTTTGAGAATTAAATTCTCTTTTGAATCCTCTCTTTTCTTGTCTAGGGTTTTTCTTTTGCAGAGAATCAAATTCCTCTTTCTGAATTTTCAAGATTCCCCGGCTCTATATATCTCTCTCTGTATGTCTCTCTCTATCCCCCCACAAAACTCTCTCCTTTGGCTCCTATATATAGGAGAAGGAAAAGAATCAATCTGTTTTGTAAATCTCTCATTAAAAGATTTGATTTATTTATTGAGAGATTTGATTTATTTTCATCATTGATCTGGGCCTTTAGATTATTAGGTGAATTTTATTCACTGTTGGATTTTAAATCCAAAGATGTCTCTTTGTTATTTCGGTTAGATTTAGGAGGAAATCTTTCCATGTCTAAGATTTTTCCATAAATTGGTGATGTTTAATCACCTTCAGATTCTTGATCCAACAGTTTCAGATAATTTTTCTCCATTTTGGAAAGATTTGAAAGATCTCTCCTCAAAATTTAATTATGTTAAAGAATAAGGCTTTTAAAGCCGGTTACGTGTGGCCACGTGACCGTTGATCACGTGTGAGCATGTGACCCCTGGTCACGTGTGAGCACGTGACCTCTGGAATGGGCTTCTCTTCTTCTGCGCTCTGTTCTTTGGCCGCTGCTTAACCATCACATGCCAACACGTGACCACTGGTCACGTGTGAATACGTGATGCCTCTTCTGAAGCTTTTCCTGATTTTTTAATCAGGGAACAACACCCTTGAGATCAACACATTTGGCCTTTTGCCTTTCGAGGCCGGTCTGTCAGTTACCGGAGCTTGAGGAGCTGGGACGGCGTTAACTGACACGAACATAATAGAGCCAAATGGTAGCGGCGGCTCCACCCATTGCCGCTCGAGACTGGTCGGAAGGACCGTCTTGGAGTCTATCTTCATCGTGTAGGACACGGGAGCCGTGCTGAGAGCTGAGTTCATCTTTGGAGATATTGTTGAAAATCGATTGCTTGAAAACCTGCATGAAAAAGCATTATTTTAGTATAAATATAGATATGCATATTGATTGAGTTTGCATAGATATTTAACCCGAAATATGGGAGGAGAGATAGGTTCCATCGGGCGTACCAGAATCTGTAGGGTGTTTTTCGTCACCCCATTGAGATGGGATTACGCGCGCGCCGGTCAGGCGCACTACAGATTCCCCTTGCCAAGGATAGGTCGGGGTTTATTGATTGTGGGTATCCGAATCTCCGGCAGTCGCGGACTAAGCTGCCGTTAATTACCCCCCGCCTTTGAAGAGAGAGAACCTCCGATTGACGGGTCAAACTGGACATGCGAACTCAATGCGGGGTGTTGTGTTTTGAAGAGGGTTTTGGACGTATCGGGGGCCCCGCAGAGTTTTTACGGGGGCCCCGCTACCCGGATAGCGGGCCAGGGTTCAAGGAGGCTAGCAGCCCCCTTGCGGGGTGCGGGGCAGCGCCCCGTTAGAAATTTTTTCTAACGGGGGAGACACATTTAGTGTAGAGTGCACAAAAAAAAGAAGGGAAAAAGTGTCTTAAAGACGCGTGCGTAGCATGTGGGCGCATGGTGCCCGGGGTCACGTGGCGCACACGCGACCATTGGGCGCCTCAGTGCCCGGGGTCACGTGGCGCCCACGTTGACCATTGGGTGCCTCTGCGCCCGGGGTCACGTGGCGCGCACGTGACCGATGGACGCCTTAGCGCCCCGGGGTCACGTGGCGCACACGTGACCATGGGCGCCTTAGCACCCGGGGTCACGTGGCGTACACGTGACCACTTGGCGCCTTAACGCCCCAGGGTCACGTGGCACCCACGTGACCGACGGGTGCCTTAGCGTCCCGGGGTCACGTGGCGCACACGTGATCACGGTAAACACCCGCGGGGATGGACCTAGCCCTTAGGCTGGAGAGTTGAACTCCCAAGAAGTTTTTGGAGTTGAACTCCTAACAGAAACTAATTTATGGAGTTAAACTCAAATAGATCTAGAAAGGAGTTAAGCTCCTGGGGATTTATTGCTCTTCTTTTGAGCCTTGAGTCTGTCCAAAGTTAGATTTTTGGAGATGAGTCTCCTTCTTCCTTCTCTTGATCGGAGGGATCTTAGAGAAAAGGGGGTGAGACTTGAAAGTCCCCCCTTTTTCTTGATCTGATTGGAGATCCGAGCTCCCCTTCATGGGTTTTGTGGTGAAAAATTATTTATCTTTGAGAAAGGAAGAGTTAAACTCTTGATTTAATTCAAAAAAGAGGAAGAGGGTTTTAGACACTTTAGAAAGGGGAAGGAGGCACAAACCCTGGTTTTGGGGAGAATGAAGTGTGTCCCTTTATTCATCATCATGTTGCCTTATATAGGCTTACACATTTACATATAGCCCCTTAGGCTTTACAAAATGGCATTTTGCCCATCTCATGTCTCATGTGCTATTTCTCTTTGCACATAAGCCATGGGCTTTACAAAAATTTGGCTTTATGCCCATTTTGCTTACATTCATGCATAAAAAATTACATAAAAATTATTTATTACAATGTTTCATTTTGGTATGGGGAAGGCCGGCCGTAGGGCTCGACTTGGGCATGGGCTCACTTGCTTGGGCTTGGGCCCGCTTGCTTGGGGTTGACCTTGACTTTTGACCTGGTCAACTGGGGTGCAAATTTTGACCCCAACACTCTGGTTAAGATCCGCAGAAGCAGATCTCCCCACAAGTTGAGAATTTAATTCTCATCAGGGAGATTCTGTCATGCAGATTCAAAACTTAGGGGAAAGAACTATATCCAAAAGTGTTTAACTCTTACAAAACATATAGGAATTTAATTCCTCTGAAACTAGGGTTTGACCCTTTAAAAAGAATTTAATCCTTTTAAAGAACAAAAGGAGAACTTGATTCCCCAGAACCATAGAAGAACAACCTGGTGATTCATTAGCGTTCAACGCTACACAATAAAATCTCACGTGTTCCCACGTGAGCATCTTTGAAGAACGAAAAAGGAAAGGCTGAGATCTAGCCACGTGATCCCAATTGACCCCTGAGAATTGCTCAGCACTTATAAAAGAGAAAAGGGAATAAACCTTATTTTTGCAGCGCTTCACGTGATCCCATGTGAGCGCCTCAAATTCTTAGTATTTAACACTATTTCAAGCGCCTCACGTGGGAGCACGTGAGCGCTGATTATACACTAGTGTTTAACACTACTTTAAGGCCTCACGTGGGAGCACGTGAGCGCCGATCATATATTAGTGTTTGACACTATGAGAGGCTAATATTAGCCAAACTTAGATCAAATCTCCCGAGGGCAATCAATAGAGGCTCTCATGCTCAGGGTCCCCCAAACCGATCTTAGTCCCAGAGATAGATAATGAGCTCCTAACAGATGGTATCTAAAATGATGTTCATCCTACCATGATCTCTCCCCTCGATCTAGAATTTGGTTAAAGGGTACATCTTTCCACACCTCCGATACATGTTGTTGTAATTCTTCAACGTCTTTAGAGAGGCAGATGGTCCCAATAACTAATAACTCTTGGCGCACCACCGAACAAGCTTTTCAAAAAGGGGAGTAAATCTAAAACACATGTCAATTTGGGGGCGCCTCATGTGACCTCACGTGATCCCTTGATAGTGCTTAGCACTCAGAAAAAAAGGTAGAATAAAACAAAGGCAATCTTCATTCTTCAGAGTGCCTCACGTGATCTCACGTGACCTAATATTGCTTAGCACTCAGAAAAGGAAAAAGGGAATAAACCCAAGATAGCTCCCATTTTGGGGGCACCTCACATGTTCCCATATAACCCCCAAACAGTTGTGTATAAAAGAAGAAGAAATTTCCAAAGACAACGCTCGCATTTTGAAGGCACCTCATATGTCTGCACGTGACTGTTTGATGAACCAAGTGGTTAGCAAAGAGGAATAAAATCCAGAGAACAGTTTTCACCTCAGGCGCCTCACGTGCTCACACGTGAGCCAAGTGCTCACACGTGAGCCAAGTGCTCAACACTTTTATATATACATGAGGGAATAAACTCAAGGAACAATGCCCCCTTTGGGGCCCCTCACGAGGTCACACATGAGCTCCTCCAAAGTCCAGTGTTTAAAACTGATTCAGTGCTTAGCACTATGGGGTGAATAAGGGAAATCAACTTAGCTCAAATTAGCCAAGTCTTCTGAAGCCAAGACCCTTTTTTTCACCAATCAACTGAGCCCCCATGTTCAGGTCTCCCCAAACTAATCCTAGTCCCAAAGATGACTAGTGTTCTCCTAACAGATGACATCTAAACTGATGTTCATCCCATTCCCCAAATCGGGATATTGGTTCAAGGGTACATCTCTTCATACCTCTGACATCATGTCGTTGTAATCCTTCATGTCTTCAGAGAGATGGAGGGTCCCAATAACTAATAACTTTTAGCGCATCCCCAAACCGTGGAGCCAAAATACCACAGACTACGATGTCTCTAAACTAGACTATGATGTCTCTAAACTAGACTATGATGTCTTTAAACTCCATAGACTATGATGTCCTTAAACTTATGGGCCGCAATGTCCCTAAACTAAAACAATAAAGCCCAAATGCTCTTTTGTTGGATCTAAATGATCCTGTTAAGTAGATCTTAGTCTAAAATTAGACTAACGTATCCTTAACAAACGTTTAAGTTGATCTTAGTCTCAAATGAGATTAACGATCCTTAAACCAACCTAAACCCAAATCTAAGAAAATACGGATTTGGACTAATCCCCGCCCTATAGGCGACAACATAAATTAGTCTCTGTATACAATCCATGGGCAACCAAAAATAAAACAAACATACACGACACGAAGTGACCATCTGGAGAAGGAGAAAATGGTTACCGCGATGCGGCAGCGTAATTAACTACAGGGGCTTGCGCCTGTAGGGAAGAGCGTCCCCATAATCAAAAACTCCTCACAATGAGAGGGAATCTGACGAAGTCTGCTACATCGGCCGCATCCGTCTAAACCTTTGATAAACGGTGCCATAAATCAACTTGGCATCTTCGGAGAGGTGGACGGATAAAACCAAATAGCATATACCCCCAGATTCAGGCAAGACGTTTGTCTTCCCGGTTTCCGGCGGTAAACAGATTCATCTTCTCCTTTATTTTATTGCAGGGATTATCTCGACTCAGGTTATTCCAAGTGCAATACCGATCGCGAGTGGTGACGCGGTGACGCTTCTAAAGTCGGCTGTTGAGGTCCCAGCTCCCCCAGTATTGCCGCAAGAGGCTTTGCTTAAGCAGCCAATGACGGATACCGTAACGACTCCAGAGGTAGCTCTTGGCTCGGACGATGACGTCCCTCTGACGGAGGTCTTGAGGAGATCACTTCTGACTGCTAAGGCCAACAATAAGCGTAGGAAGCGTGCGGCAAGAGAACACGATGCCAGGTTGGCTGTGGGTGCAGGTTCAAGCACCACCTCTTCTGTCGCTATTCCTCCGGATGATGCTCCAGCTGCACTGTCAGTCGCTCATAGACAGGTCGTGCGCGCGGCTCGGGAGGCAACCCAGAATCCATCGTCTGGTAATGTAATGCCCGGTCTTCTCATTTTCACTCGATTCGCAAACTCTAATGTACCATATCTTGCAGGGCCAAGCATTGGCGATGAGGTAGCAGGTGAGAAGATGGCGACCACAGAGCCCAAAGCGGGTACTCTCTCGAGAGAGTCTGGGACTGTCCCAACTGCCGCTCTTTCTCCTCATGGCTCCCAGGTATTGGCGGGCATCGCAAGCGTCACAACGGCTCTCGTCGAATCAGGGGACAAAGCCATGGGCGCAGAGACTATCCCTTTGCGGGGAAGCGAAGAAGCCACAACGACTGGTGATATTTCCGTCGCGGTTTTGGTCGATGACCCCTCAAGTAGGTCTTGGGCCACTGTTTACTTTTTATTTCGCAATCCCTTTCAGTCTTTTCTAATGACATTTTATTTGTTTTGAATGTAGGTGTGGTGAGCGCTGAGGTTGTGCCACCCGAAGAAACGTCACCAGTTGCTACTCTGACGGTCGTCGTCCCTTCGCCTTCTCTCTTGTCCTCTCAAATGCTGGAAGGTGTGGGTTTGCGATTTACCTGGTCAAATTGTGGATACCATCTTCCTTGTACTAACAGTACATTGTCTCAACTTTGCAGGTGTCCTTTTTGACCACCTATATCTGGTGCTGAGCCCGCATTTCTCCTTCCAGTCGGAGATTGCTCCATCTGGTTATGTTGGTGAGAATAGTCTTTAGCTAATATCTTTTTCCTTTCTTTTACGGGCAGCTAAGTCATTGCTAATTCTTCTTTGCATCGATTGCAGCATTACAGATTGGAGGAGGGGACGAGAGAATAGTCACGCCACCGGTACTCCCAACTTTGCTACCTGTCGTAGCCGGTATAATAGCCTTCACCGCTCGTGTGGTTTCTTTATTTCGTGAGTCAGCTTTTAACCGTAATTCATCTTGCAGAAATTGCACCGGCTCCTGCTCCCTTCGAGTCTCGCATCCTAATGCCGGCAGGGCCCTTTTCTAGACGTCCATCTTCCAAAGGCGCTGTGACTAGCCTGCGTATGTTGAGTGAATCCATTGAAGATCTTGACGCGTAGGCCCCTACATTCGCTGCAGATTTTGCTGCCGAGGTTAATCCAATGCTGGCGACGCTCGTGAACTTCCATAACGAAGGAGTCGTTGAGTCTTGGGTTAATCACTGCAGGAAGATTGAGGTCAGTAGCGAATCATCATTTGCCTTCGTCAGTTCGAACAAAGGTGGCTTAGCAAACAGGGTTAAGGTCCTGTCGACTAAGGCTTTTGACTTCACGAGCCGTAAGGGTCTCACAAAAATGTTTCTCCTTACGAGTCGTAAGGATATCGTAAGTACGTTTTCTCCTTAAGAATCATGAGGATTCTTAAGTGTATGGTCTCTTACAAGTCGTAAGGATCTTACAAGAGTGCTTTTTTCCTTATAAGTCGAGAGGACTTATAAGTGTTGTTCACCATATGAGGATATCCCTCGTCGCTGGTGGTACTCTGTTGGGGAAACGTTTATTTGTGCCCATGGATTGTATACAAGGGTCAATATTGAAACACGTGTAGGGCAATATTGGGGTGTATGACGGCTTAAGAACAGGTTCAGATCCCTGTAGCTTAAGGCTTTTGAATCCTATGAGCCGTGAGGGTCTCATAAGGGAATTCTCCTTACGAGCCATGAGGATCTCGTAAGTGTAACTTCTCCTTAGGAATCATGGATCCCTAAGTGTTTTGCTCCCTTGTGAGTCATAAGGATCTCATGCAGGTTTTTTCTTCTTACTAGGTCGAGAGGACCTTACAAGTGTGTTTTAACGAGATTGCGCCCTTTCGGGTTTTCATAAACTCCCCGGTAGCCCTGCTGTTTTTACTCACGGAGCTCTTTCGGGTTCTCATCCGTGCCCATCTCGCTTATGGACGTACCGTTTCTTCTTCTTCTTTTTTTTCTTCTTCTTATTTTTATTATATTTTTTTGCGTCAGCCTTAGGATACTGCGGTTCGTAGTAGTTTACAGACGTTTTGGTCAGTAGTTAGTTTTAGGACATCTCGGTCCGTTGTTAATTTTAGGACATCTCGGTCCGTAGCCTTGGAGGCGAGGTTTCGCTGGGCACTACTTATAGAGTTTGGACTCAGGAAGATAGCGAGCGGACATAGGCGTTGTCATCTATCATTGACCTGGTTCGTGACTCGTCAAGCGTAGTACTTCTTAAGGAATCGGCCGTTTATTGGTCGAAAGGGTCTTTCGCCATGCATATACATGAGCAAGTAAGCCCCATCCTTGTAGACTTTGTCTATGATGTATGTGCCCTCATAGTTCGGCTTGAATTTCCCCTGTTTAGCACGATTGGGGATCATAGGTCTTTTGACCACTAGCACGAGTTCGCCTTGGCGGAACGTTCTCGGCCTAGTCAATCTCTCATATGAGTGCGTCATCCTTGCTTTATAAACCTCAAAGTTTTGTTGCGCCATGATCCGAGTTTCATCGAGGGCATCGAGCTCCTCAAGCCGAAGATGAGCATTCTCTTCGTCTGTTAGCTCGTAATGAACCGCCACTCGTAGGGAGGGTAGCTCTATCTCAAGGGGAAGCACCGCTTCTGCGCCGAATACCAATGCATACGGCGTTGTATTTGTGGCCGTTTTGAACGTAGTTCGATACATCCAGAGAGCTTTATGCAATCTCTCATGCCAGTCCTTTTTGTTTTTGGACACCGTTTTCTTTATGATCTTCGTCAAGGTCTTGTTGAAAGCCTCAGCCAAACCGTTAGCTCGGGGATTGTAGACCGAAAAGTATCTCCAGTCTATATTATGTTGCTGTGCGAAGTGGCTGATTTTGTGACTTTTATAGGCTGGCCCGTTATCGGAGATAATCCGCCGCGGAGTGCCGAACCGATAGGTGACGTGTGTCCTAAAGAAATGGAGAATGTTCTCCATATTCACTTCCTTTAGCGGTATGGCTTCTACCCACTTGGAGAAATAATCAGTTTTCGCCAATATGAACCGATGTACTTTGGATGATGCTGGTTCGATGGGCCCAATTATGTCAGTTCCCCATATTTCGAACGGCCAGCTAGCCACCGTTAGGTGTAACGGGTTTGGATGTTGGTGGATGAAGTCTCTATGAATTTGGCACGAGTGGTACCGCTTCGCGTATTCGAGACAGTCCTGGATCATCGTGGGCCAATAGTAGCCCATCCTTTTGATCTTCAGTTTCATCTTTGGCCCAGCTTGATGAGAACCGCAGAGTCCGTCGTGAGTTTCTTGGACGACTTTCCTTGCTTCTTCTGGTCCCAGGCATCTTAGCCATAGAGAGTCGAATGATCTCTTATATAGAGTATCATTAACGAAGGCGAAAGACAGAGCTCGTTTCATGAGTTGATGTCTTGAGGATGCATCTTCAGGTGTTTGACGGTATTTGAAGTAGTCTATAAAGACTTCCTTCCAATCCTTAGCCTTTTCCTGGTCTTTTATTTGTAGGGCCGTTTGCTTGGTCGCTTCCTTTTCTTCAGATGACTCCGGAGATATTTCCGCTGGTGCAAGAACCCGACGGCTTTGTACCACGATCTTTATGTCATCGAGGTTTTCGTCAGCCAGTTCTTTGGAGAGTTTGGCTAATGCATCCGCTTTGCTATTTTCTGCACGCAGTATGCTTTCCAGGGCGTAGGCGGGAATTTGAATCAGTAATTGTTGCACTCTCTCACCGTACCTCACCAACTCTGGTTTGCACGTTTGATAGTCGCCGTTTACTTGACTAACGACCAGTTGGGAGTCTCTGTATATGAGGAGGTTTTCGATTCCCACGTCGACAGCGATCTCAAGACCTGCTATCAAAGCTTCATATTCAGCTTCATTGTTTGTCCTTGGCTCTGTTAAGGAGAAGGCAAAGCGCATTATCCCTTTTTGTGGAGTCACGAAGATAAGGCCTACCCCCGACTTGATTATAGGAGAGCTGTGCTTTCGCTTCTTCATAGAAGATGCCCCATCGAAATAGAGTTCCCATCGGGTATCACTCTCTCCTCTTTCTTTGTCGATCGTGTCAAACGCGTGCTCGTTTGGCAATTCGCAATTTAGGGGTGAATCGGCAGGTATCGGATGCTCAGCGACGAAGTCAGCGATGGCTTGGCCTTTCACTACCTTGAGGGGTCGATATGTTATAGAAAATCCCATTAAGAGGAGGGCCCATTTAGCAAGCCGTCCCGTTAGTATGGATCTTGACATCAAGTATTTGAGAGGATCCACTTTTGATATGAGGTGGACCTCATGCGCCAACGCATAGTGTCTGAGCTTCGTTATCGCGAAGATTAACGCCAGGCAGTGTTTTTCGATGGGGGAGTAGTTGTTTTCTGCCCCTAGGAGAACTCGACTCAAATAGTAGAGGGCTCTCTCCTTCCCTTGGTCATTTTCCTGTGCCCATAGTGCGTCTAAAGAACCTTCAAGGGCAGTTGTGTACAGGATGAGGGTTTTCCCTTGACCGGAGCGGTTAGTACCGACGGATTCTGCAGGTATTGCTTGATTTCGTCGAGCGCACTCTGGCATTTACGATCCCAGACGAACGGGGTCCCCTTCTTCATTAGGTGACTGTAGAGACGGCATTTGCCGGAGAGGTTAGCTATGAACCGTCGGATATAAGCGAGCTTTCCTTGGAGAGACCGCAGTTGTTTCAGAGTCCCTGGCGGAGGCATTTCCATAATCGCCTTGATCTTTGACGGGTCTATCTCGATGCCCCGATGTCGTACGATGAATCCTAGGAATTTGCCGGAGGAAACCCCAAACGCGCATTTCTGAGGTTCATCTTCAGGTTGTATTTCCGAAGGCGCTGAAACACGATCTTCAGATGCTCCCAATGCTCCTTGTACGATTTACTTTTCACTATGAGGTCGTCGAGATAGCATTCGACGATTTTATGTATGAGGTCATCGAAAACATTCGTCATGGCCCTCTGATAAGTGGCGCCGGCGTTTTTCAGACCGAAAGGCATCACTTTGTAGCAGAATATGCCCAGCGGGGTCCGGAAAGCGATATGCTTCTGGTCTTCGGGATGCATCTTTATTTGATTGTACCCTGATGATCAATCCATGAAGAAGAAGACTTCGTGAGTGGACGTGTTGTCTATCATCAGCTCGGTAACCGGTACGGGAAAATCATCCTTCGGGCAAGCTTTGTTGAGATCCCGAAAGTCCATGCATATGCGCATCGTCCCATTTTTCTTCATCACTGGGACGTTGTTGGCGATCCAGTCAGGGTACTGAACCTCTTGGATGAAGCCGAAATCGATTAGCTTCTTGACTTCGGCGTTGATGCTCATTTCAAGTTCGAGCCGCATTCTTCTTGGCGCTTGTTTGATTGGCTTGACGTCCGGAGATATCGCCAATTTATGCACTGCTATTTCTGGATCTAGCCCCGACATCTCGGAATAGTTCCACGCGAAGCAGTCTTTATACTGCATGAGCACGTCTTTTAGCGTAGTTACCTGTTCTTTAGACAGTAGCTCGCTGACGAACGTTGGTCGCGGGTCGTTTGCCGTCCCCAAGTCGATTTTCCTTAGGTTGTCCGCAGTAGTATGTATTCCGTCTTCCAACTCCTTTGGCGCCGGTAGAAATTCTGAGATCAATTCCTCTTCATCCTCGTTTTCGAAGCACCAGGATAGGTCATCCATATTCTCACGTTCCCCTTCTTCCGACATCGTTATCACGTGACAGGTGCGAGATCGCTTCCAAGACTGATGTTGATCCGGTTCTACTCTCGCTGTATACGTGGCTTTCGGTACATGCTTCTGTGGTGGGGTTACCCTCCAACTGCTGGATAGAGCAAACCTGCCTTGCTAATACTGGTCTTCTGCTCAGTCTTTGAATGTGAAGCAATCTTCGAGAGGATGTCCTATCGCTCGGTGATATGAGCAATAATCTGGTTGATGAACCTCGTTTTCTTGATCGGGGTGTTTGGACTCCAGAAGCGTAATCATTTGATGTTTTATGACAAGATCGAATATCTTCCTTGTCTTGTCTTGGGGAAAAGAATATGCTCGACCCATCTTTTTTATAAGAGACGAATCCTGGCTGCTCAATTCTCGATCGCATGGCTTTTTGGACCCGCTTTGCCGCTGTCGAACGTTTTTTCCATTCTTTAGTTTGTTTTTACCTCTGCGTCGGGTCTTCTGTATGACGGGCTGGTGACAAAGGACATCGTCATTCTCCGTAGCCTGTTGAAGGAGGCGTTGTGTCCTGGCTTCCTCGTAAATGTCCATTTCACGGTTGTGGTCATCCCGGACCTTTTGACTCGCTTCCCGTATTAGGTTATTCATATGTTCTTCAAATGACGGACTTGGCATTTTTACGGTAGGATCTCATTTTGGTTCAACTGCAGTGTCTTCTAACAGAGCATCTCCTTCTTCATCGAAGTCATGTATAACGTAGCAGCCATAGAATAGTTCCCATTTCTTAGATTGAACATATCTAAGCCCGATCGTTTTCATTCTCCCGTTGGGCAATTTTCGCTGAGTTCTAGGGACGTTCCAGATCCTGTTGTAGAACTGAGCTTGTCGAGCAGTCTGTTTGAAGGGTATGCCTTGGCGCCTCAACAGCCTTTTTAATCCTTCCATGTAGTATCTGGACAGACGGATGGGCTGGAGCCTGTCAAGTGTAGAATCGGCACCATGCCAGATTTCTTTCTCCACTTTGGTTTCCGTGGATCGATAAAAAAGGATCGCCTTTTCATCTTTTCGCCTGGGAGGAACGTAGAGCGTCTGCAGTTCTTGCGCATTATAGGTATCAAGTGCGTCGAGCTCTTTGTAGTGTTTTCGCGGAACCATAGCGATTTGCAAACTCCGTTTGTTGCCTGGCACGGCTTGTATGGATGGTCAAACAGAAAATACTGCATGGACCTCATCTTCAGAGTCGCTGCCGAAGATCAACATAGGGGTAGACGGTCCGGGCTTGTTGTATTGGAGCGGCCCCAAATAGACTATCTCTTCCTCATCCTCGGTATCGCTTCCAAAGACCGGAATAGTGGTGATAGCTTTCTGCTTATTCTCCGGCTAATGGCATCTTTCCGTGTCTTCAAAGTCCGGTAAGAAATACTTTGCATCTTCATACTTTCGGACTTCATTTATGGAAAATGGGTTCAGTTCCCCTGTCACGATGTACTCGAGGCCATCTTTGAAATACTTCATACACTGATGTTGTGTAGAAGGGATGATGTTATACTTGTGCAACCAAGGCCTGCCGAGCAAAGCGTTGTAGCATGTCTTGGTGTCAATGACATGAAATTTGATGCCAGTGACAAGCAGCCCAAAGTGTAACGTCAGAATTATAGACCCGAGCGTCCGTGATGATTGGGAGTCGAATCCGGAGATAGTGATTTTATCCCGAGCGAGGTGTTGAACGCTCGTGCAAATCTTCTTCAACACTCTTACATTGAGAAGGTTGACGGAGGACCCATTGTCAACCAGGATCTTGCTTATCTTGATGTCATAACAGTATCCGGTGACATACAGGGGACGGTTGTGCTCGCATGTCCCGAGGATGAGGTCTTCATCGCCGAAAGTGACGTCAGCAGTGTGCACTTCTTCTAGCTCATCCTTCATCTTTTCTTCGGTAAGGAAAGCTTGAAACTGTTCAGGCTCTTGTAGTGCCTTGATCAGAGAATCTCTCGCCTCTTTAGATAGCAGAAGGGCATCGAGAATGCTTAGTTGCGAGGGTATCTTCCTCAGGTGTGCCAAAACGTTGTAATCCACCTTGTTTTTCTTGGGCGGGTCATTGGCTGCCAGCTCTTCGACGACTCGGTCATTGAGGGCGATATCTTTAGGGACTTTTCCTTTCCCCTTATCTTTTTTGTTCGATCCCTTGTCTGTAGGTCCGAGATTCTTTTCGGGTAACGTGTGATTGCGCAGCTGAATGTTCTCGCAGGTCTTCATCTCTTCTGTTTCGGAGATGGATTCCTTGAAGAGAGGGCCGCGGACTATTTCTTCATCGGAATCGCTCTCGAAGGTGAGAACTTGCGATCCCTTGCTCTCAACCATGTGACAATTGCCGGCAGTTCTTTTATGCTCATCGGTCGCGCTTCTTTGCTCTCGACGAGTTTTGCGCTTCATCCGCTTGAAATGCCGTCGACGAGCAACATATCCCTGCCACCAATTTTTAAAGGCCATGCAATCCTCGGTAGGGTGCGCGATCCTCCGATGGTATAAACAGTAGTTTGGATATGCATCTAGTCCGTCGGGGAACGTATTTTCTGAAGTATCTTCTTTGAAAGGTGGCAACTTCATTCCCATCGACAGGGCTTTAGTGAATTGCTTCCTTGTCTTAAACCTGCTTTTGCTGGCGGTAGAAGTGCTTCTATCCGGTTGGGGTACTCTATGGCTTCTCAATACCAGAGCTTCTTTAACGTGACGCCGACGCTTTGCCATTTTATATATGGCTGTTTCACGCTCTCGGTCAGATTTGCTTTTTTGACGGGCCTCGTTCATTAACATGTTAATCATCTCATCTGACGGTTCTAGGAGTTCCGGTTCGGGATCTGCCCCCAGTTTCTCTGCATCAGGAGCTTCTTCACCATCTATTGACGAGTGAGAGATCATGTGGCAGCTTGCCACATAATCTTCGGGCTCTTCTGAAGAATTGTCTCCTTCATCAGCGTCATCGGCTTCACTCTCAAGAACATGCTTAAAGAATTCATCCAACGTGATTAGGGTCCGTGCCTTCTGGTTATATTCTTCCAGTGCATCGATGTATTTCTGCAGACCTGTACGGCTATCTTCGGGCTGGATGGGCTTCTTAGCCTTCTTCTTTTTCTTTAAAGACTTTGGAGGCTTGGCCTGAATGTTTTGTCCACCTTCACCAACTTTCAGCGCTGGGCGTGGCCTCAGCATCCCCTCAATAATCTCGGGCTCCAACAGGCTTTTCCACCTGATTGCCGGGCATGCTTGGAGATCCTTTAGCATTCTTTTTATTTTGGCTGAAAGAGCGACCTCCCATGGACCTTCTTCTATAAAAGAGCACGATGCTTCCGGCGTGTCCACCATTTTAAGAGCGTGTGGCTGGGGCAGGTTTACCCTTCAGTTTTCAGAAAGCGTGAATTTGCCTTGCTGGTACTGGTCCTCAATCTATTTTTTGAAGACAAAGCAATCTTCGATTGGATGGCCCTTTATTCGATGGTAGGGGAAATAGTTGGGACTGCTGACGTCACCGTGCTATAGTGGGTGTTTTGGATCTGGCAAGGTGATGAGCCTATTGTGCACTGCTAGCTCGAACAGTCTCCTCATTTTATCCCGGGAAAACGAATAAGGGCGCTTCAGCTTCTCGTTAAAGAATCGCTGTTTATCGTCTTGGCGATCAGTTGGTTTTGGACCACTGGGCTGCTGCTGAGCATTGGCGACGAAGGTCGCTTTCCCATTTCCCTTTTCGTTTCGAGGCTCCATCTTCGAAGAAGACGGTCTATGACCCATCTGATCCATTTGGGCCAGCTTGTCAATCAAGGCCAGGAAGGTAGTCGGCTTGAAAAACATCATGAACTGGGATATAGTCGCTTGCGGATCAAGGGTACCTACGAACATGCCTACTGTAGGAGCTTCTTCAATGCGTTGTTCTCATTTTAACCATAGGTTCCGCCACCGGATTGCATACTGAACCTATGTTTCTCTCGACTTCACACTGGCATTGATCAATGCCGTGATTGGGGTGCGTTCGCTAGCACTTGCGAACCTTTGTGTAAACAGTAACTCCATTTCTGCAAATGTCTTAACGGAGTCATTCGGGAGTTCAGAGTACCATTCAAACGCTATCTCCGACAAGCTGCCAACAAACTGGCGAAGCAGCAGTTTTTCGTCACCCCCAGTATTTCCGCACAAAGCTCTGAATTGAGCAACATGCTGGTGTGGATTCCCGGTCCCCTTATATATATGGAATTTAAGGATCGTATATCCCGGCGGATACTTTATTTGGTCGTACCAACCCGGATAGGGTCGTCTAGTCTTAACAATTTGGCCGGCCGCTTCGCTTGCCTGATGAGCTTGTATCTATTGAGCGATATAGTCATCCAGGGTGGCTTTGGAGATCGTCTCCTCTTTGGCCGCTGATCGAGCCGAAAGAGGGTTCGATGTCTCCCCTCTGTCGTCTTCAACGATAATCAGGGGGTTTTCAACTGGAGGATTCGGCTGTATCATCATCCCGACCATATCATGGAATAAAAGCGTCATTTGTTTTATGTTGGCCGCTTGTTCCGCGGCCTCTTTGACTTTCCTTTCGAGCATTCTTCGGAGGAATTAGGCATCAGTTTCTTGTTCTTGACGCAGTTCCGATGATGTTTTCGGGCATTCTTTTGGCCCAGTGAGTGCGGCCATCTTTGTTAGCATCTCTTGGAGCTTTTACTGTTGTTGCTCTTGAGCCTTTGTTACTGATCGGGTGAGCGGTCGGTGACCCATAGAAGCACGGATTTCCTCTTTTCCGGAAGCCATATAAACAGTATGCACTACCATGCCCCCAGACTTGGGGCGTTTGGATTCAATTCCCTTGCTATTCATCGCAGACGCAGGGATCTTCTCCAGCCTTCTCCTTTTGTGGGCGGTCGAAGTTGAGGGGGCCGTTGCAGCGGGAACCCAAGCAGATGACACCTTCTGTGGTACGACAGGGTAGTCCTTCTTTTGCCGAACCTTCATTTTCTTTGGTTAGCGGGAGTAGTCTTGGTTAATCGCAGAATCTTGGACCCTTCGCCAGACCCTGTGAATTTTGGAAGACAGCCGCTGAGGGGGCTATTCCGGTTTCGCCTTTGTGATCTTTTCAGCAGGCGGAGGGGACTTTTTCAGCACGGCGGTTGGCGAATTCCTGCGCACCCTGTTAAGTGGTTCAAAGCTGTTCTTAGTTGGAACAACAACATCAATTTCCACCATCAGAGCTGGTGGAATCAATTTCCACCATCAGAGCTGGTGGAATCAATCCAGAGGGGGAACCGCCCCCAGCTTTCCTCACTCGGTGCCAGTGGCGACGGCGAGCATGCCTTGTAGACGGTATTGGCTAAGCTATGGGGGTGGTTTCATCATGCTCCTTGCTCTGGTGAAGGGTTGCCGCCGGTGCCAGCCTATTGAAAACTGACATTCGCCGAGAGGAAGCGTCCAACCTATCGAAGACTGACTTTCGGGCAGGGGAAGCAGCCTTTGTGATTTCGCCTGAAACGGGAGTTGTAATTGCCAGTCTTGTGAAGACCGATCCCTTAGTAGGAGAAGTCTCTCTGATGACTTTATTTACTAGAGCAGGGATGGCTATCCGCTTCGGGATAACCCCTTCAAGTATAGCGGGCTTCTTCACGGGCCCGTTGGAGCTTTGGCCTAGTCTATTAAAGATCGAGGCGTTGGATTTGGGCGACCCATCGAGAGAGGCCGCGGTAGTTGTAAGCTGATCAAAGACCGACTTCTTCGGATCTTCTTGCGACGGCAGTGGGGCGTTGAAGCTTATTGGTGGGAGCATGGTCCCAAAGAACAGCCCAATGGTGGCTTGCGTCACCTGTTCCACTGACATCGTGAAAACGGAGGCTGCCTGAGGCCCGTAGGTCACTCCTCCTACGAGGACGGAGCGGGAGTTGTTGCAATTGTTGCAGCTGGAGCAGTTAGAAGCCATTGATCTTCTTTTTCTGCACGGAGCAAGATACCAAATCTTAGTACCTCGAATCCAGGGGCAACCATATTAAACCGTGATTCATTCGCAAACACGACACACGAAGTGTGGAGTGGAAAGAGGAAATGTCCCACCGGGCTTGCCAGAATCTATTTCCCACCGAAAACAGAGACGAAACCGCGTAGGTCGTCTTGCCTGAAGGGGAGTTGCCCCCGGCCTTCCTTACTCGGCGCCAGTGGCGACGTCGAGCGTGTCGAGCTGTTGGGACTGGCTCGGTGATAGGGATAGTCTCGTCTTGCCCCCTATCCGGATGAGGCACCGCTGGTGCCAGCCTCTTGAAGGCTGATGTCTTTTGAGTGGCGATGTTCAATCTGTCAAAAACAGACCCTCGAGCAGGAGCAGGAGCCGGAATAGTCAGCCTTGAAAAGACCGACTCTTTAGAAGGAGAAGCCGTCTTGACGACTTCAGGAATGGAGATGGCTGTCTTCTTTGCGATGGCCATGTCAGGGGTCACGGGCTTCTTAGTAGGCCCATTAGAGTTCAGGTTCGGCCTGGTAAAGACCGAGGTTGCCGGCTTGACATTGGATGACCCATTGAGAGGGGCCGTTGTAGCAGTGAGCCGATCGAATACCGACTTCTTTTGCGCTTCCGGTGCGGGCACTGGAATGGTGAAGCTTGCAGGCGGGAGCATGGTCCCAAAAAACAGACCGTTGGTGGTCTGAGTTACTTGTTCCACCGGCATGGCAAGGATGGAGGCCGCTTGAGGCCCATAGGCTACACCTCTAGGTGAGGCGGAGCGTCGGTTGCACTTGCACTTCGAGCAGCTCGAGCAGTTGGATGCCATTGATGGTTGATTTCTGCGCCAGGCAAAAGTCCAAATCTTAGTAACTTGAAACCCAAAAGCAACCATCAACGAACCGCGATTCGTTCGCGAAGACGACATACGAAGCGTGGAGTAGAAAGAGGAAAAGGTCCCACCGGGCTTGCCAGAATCTGTTCCCCTCCGAATGACGGCCAAGACGACGTGGGGACGTCTTGATTGAGATTCGGGGCAGATGCTAATTGGTGCTATCCGTCTACCTCTCCGAAGATGCTAAGTTGATTTATGACACCGTATATCGAAGGTTTAAACGGATGCGTCCGATGTACCAGACTTCATCAGATTCCCCCTCGCTTGAGGGGTTTTTGATTGTGGGGACGCTCTTCCCTGCAGACGCAAGTCCCTGCAGTTAATTACGCTACCGCATTGCGGTAACAACTTTCTCCTTCTCCAGATGATCACTTCATGTCGTGTGTGTTTGTTTTGTGTTTGGTTGCCCGTGGATTGTATACGGAGACTGAGTTATGTCGTCGCCCGTAGGGCGTGGACTAGTCCAAATCCGTATCTTTCTTAGATTTGGGTTTGGGGGTTGTGTTTAAGGATACGTTAGCCTCATTTGAGACTAAGATCAACTTAAACGTTAGTTAAGGATACGTTAGTCTAGTTTTAGACTAAGATCAACTTAACAGGATCGTTTAGATCCAACAAGAGAGGAATTAAGGGAGGGCCCTGTTTTTTAGTTTAGTGACATTGCGGTCAATAGGTAGTTTAAGGACATTGCGGTCCAATATTAGTTTTAAGACGTTGCGGTCAAGGTTAAGGACATCATAGTCCGTGGATTTAAGGACTCCACAGTCCGGCGTTAGTTTTAAGACATCACGGTCAAGGCTAAGGACCTCATAGTCCGTTGTTAGTTTTAAGACATCCCGGTCAAGGTTAAGGACATCATAGTCCGTGGATTTAAGGACTCCACAGTCCGGCGTTAGTTTTAAGACATCACGGTCAAGGTTAAGGACCTCATACTCCATTGTTAGTTTTAAGACATCCCGGTCAAGGTTAAGGACATTATAGTCCATGGATTTAAGGACTCCACAGTCCGGCATTAGTTTTAAGACATCACGGTCAAGGATAAGGACCTCATAGTCCGTTGTTAGTTTTAAGACATCCTGGTAAAGGTTAAGGACATCATAGTCCATGAGTTTAGGGACCCCACAGTCCGTTAAATGTGTGTGGTTATCGGGAACCGTCACCTCTTTGAAGACGTTGAGGAATTACAACGACAAGTATCAAAGGAGTGAAGAGATGTACCCTTGAACCAAGGTAGATTAAATAATCTTTGGCCATATTTGGAACTAAGACCAATTAATTATATTATGAGCCCATTAGCCCAGTTAAGTTTGAATTGAGGACTTACGGCCAGCTTGGGCTAAGTCCAATTATGTTTAGAATATTGACCCTCTGTTGGTTCATTGAAGGAGATGCTTTGTCTCTAGAAACTTAGCCAATTGGGCTAAAGCTAGTGTTAAACACTAAAGACCAACAGTGTTGAACACTGGGAATAAGATTAGCAAGTTAGTGTTAAACACTAAAAGATAATCAGTGTTAAACACTAGCAACAGGGCTTTTAAATTAATGTTAAACACTAAAGCAAATCAGTGTTAAACACTGGGAACAGAGTTTTCAAATTAGTGTTAAACACTAAGCAAATCAGTGTTAAACACTGCAAATAGAGTTTTCCAAATTAGTGTTAAACACTAAGAAGATCAGTGTTAAACACTGCAAATAGAGTTTTCCAAATTAGTGTTAAACACTAAGAAAATCAGTGTTAAATACTGGGAAAAGAGAAAATCAGTGTTAAAGTCTTCAGATTAGCGTTAAACACTAAGGAGAGAAGGGTCACGTGTGGACACGTGAGAGCGCCCTGATTCCCCTTATTTTAACACTTTTAATTTTGACGGCCATCACATGTGAGCACGTGATGGAGGCCCACGCTCTGGTCTGTTAGAGTGCTCATTAGGGGTCACGTGGTGACACGTGAGGGCGCCTTAGAGCTCTTTTCTGTTTCTTTTGCCTTTTTCTCTGTGTGCTTCAGGGGTCACGTGGGGCACGTGAGGCATTATCTCAAAGTTCTTTTCTGTGGATCTTTACAGGGGTCACGTGGTAGCACGTGACTCTGGTTCTTTGCATATTTTAAAGATCTGTTCATCTTTTAAGAATTAAATTCTTTATAGGGTTAGACCCTAGCAATAAACTTTAGAGGAATTAAATTCCTGTTTTCTTCTGAAGAATTATATTCTTAGATAGGGTTAAACCCTAATTTCCTTTCTGTAAAGAATTAAATTCTGGTATATGGTGAAACCCTAATTCCTTTTTTTAAGGGAATTAAATTCCTGTGAGAGAGTTAAGTTCTCAATTAGGGTTAAACCCTGGTTCTGTCCATTTTTAAGGAATTAAATTCCTATAATATAGGGTTAAACCCTAACTTTACTTCAAAGGAATTAAATTCCCATAATTCTGTGAGAATTAAATTCTCAAAACTCAGTTCTTCCTCTGTGTTTTAGATCTGCATGGTAGGATCTCAACCCAATGAGAATTAAATTCTCAATTCATGGGGAGATGTGCACTTTGTAGATCCTCAACCCCAGAAAGAACTAAGTTCTTTTTTTTATATAAGAGTTAAACTCTTTTGAGAATTAAATTCTCTTTTGAATCCTCTCTTTTCTTACCTAGGGTTTTTCTTTTGCAGAGAATCAAATTCCTCTTTCTGAATTTTCAAGATTCCCTGGCTCTATATATCTCTCTCTGTATGTCTCTCTCTATCCCCCCACAAAACTCTCTCCTTTGGCTCCTATATATAGGAGAAGGAAAAGAATCAATCTGTTTTGTAAATCTCTCATTAAAAGATTTGATTTATTTATTGAGAGATTTGATTTATTTTCATCATTGATCTGGGCCTTTAGATTATTAGGTGAATTTTATTCACTGTTGGATTTTAAATCCAAAGATGTCTCTTTGTTATTTCGGTTAGATTTAGGAGGAAATCTTTCCATGTCCAAGATTTTTCCATAAATTGGTGATGTTTAATCACCTTCAGATTCTTGATCCAACGGTTTCAGATAATTCTTCTCCATTTTGGAAAGATTTGAAAGATCTCTTCTCAGAATTTAATTCTGTTAAAGAATAAGGCTTTTAAAGCCGGTCACGTATGGCCACGTGACAGTTGATCACGTGTGAGCACGTGACCCCTGGTCACGTATGAGCACGTGACCTCTGGAATGGGCTTCTCTTCTTCTGCGCTCTGTTCTTTGGCCACTGCTTAACTATCACATGCCAACACGTGACCACTGGTCACGTGTGAACACGTGATGCCTCTTCTGAAGCTTTTCCTGATTTTTTAATCAGGGAACAACACCTTCGAGATCAACACATTTGGCCTTTTGCCTTTCAAGGCCGGTCTGTCAGTTACCGGAGCTTGAGGAGCTGGGACGGCGTTAACTGACACGAACATAATAGAGCCAAATGGTAGCGGCGGCTCCTCCCATTGCCGCTCGAGACTGGTCGGAAGGACCGTCCTGGAGTCTATCTTCATCGTGTAGGAGACGGGAGCCGTGCTGAGAGCTGAGTTCATCTTTGGAGATATTGTTGAAAATCGATTGCTTGAAAACCTGATTGAAAAAGCATTATTTTAGTATAAATATAGATATGTATATTGATTGAGTTTGCATAGATATTTAACCCGAAATATGGGAGGAGAGATAGGTTCCATCGGGCGTACCAGAATCTGTAGGGTGTTTTTCGTCACCCCATTGAGATGGGAATACGCGCGCGCCGGTCAGGCGCACTACAGATTCCCCTTGCCAAGGGTAGGTCGGGGTTTATTGATTGTGGGTATCCGAATCTCCGGCAGTCGCGGACTAAGCTGCCGTTAATTACCCCCCGCCTTTGAAGAGAGAGAACCTCCGATTGACGGGTTAAACTGGACATGCGAACTCAATGCGGGGTGTTGTGTTTTGAAGGGGGTTTTGGACGTATCGAGGGCCCCGCAGAGTTTTTACGGGGGCCCCGCTACCCGGATAGCGGGCCAGGGTTCAAGGAGGCTAGCAGCCCCTTTGTGGGGTGCGGGGCAGCGCCCCGTTAGAAATTTTTTCTAACGGGGGAGACACATTTAGTGTGGAGTGCACAAAAAAAAGAAGGGAAAAAGCGTCTTAAAGACGCGTGCGTAGCATGTGGGCGCATGGTGCCCTGGGTCACGTGGCGCACAAGCGACCATTGGGCGCCTCAGCGCCCGGGGTCACGTGGCTCCCACGTTGACCATTGGGTGCCTCAGCGCCCGGGGTCACGTGGCGCGCACGTGACCGATGGGTGCCTTAGCGCCCGGGGTCACGTGGCGCACACGTGACCATGGGCGCCTTAGCGCCCGGGGTCACGTGGCGTACACGTGACCACTTGGCGCCTTAACGCCCCAGGGTCACGTGGCACCCACGTGACCGACGGGTGCCTTAGCGTCCCGGGGTCACGTGGCGCACACGTGATCATGGGAAACACCCGCGGGAATGGACCTAGCCCTTAGGCTGGAGAGTTGAACTCCCAAGAAGTTTTTGGAGTTGAACTCCTAACAGAAACTAATTTATGGAGTTAAACTCAAATAGATCTAGAAAGGAGTTAAGCTCCTGGGGATTTATTGCTCTTCTTTTGAGCCTTGAGTCTGTCCAAAGTTAGATTTTTGGAGATGAGTCTCCTTCTTCCTTCTCTTGATCGGAGGGATCTTAGAGAAAAGGGGGTGAGACTTGAAAGTCCCCCCTTTTTCTTGATCTGATTGGAGATCCGAGCTCCCCTTCATGGGTTTTGTGGTGAAAAATTATTTATCTTTGAGAAAGGAAGAGTTAAACTCTTGATTTAATTCAAAAAAGAGGGAGAGGGTTTTAGACACTTTAGAAAGGGGAAGGAGGCACAAACCCTGGTTTTGGGGAGAATGAAGAGTGTCCCTTTATTCATCATCATATTGCCTTATATAGGCTTACACATTTACATATAGCCCCTTAGGCCTTACAAAATGGCATTTTGCCCATCTCATGTCTCATGTGCTATTTCTTTTTGCACATAAGCCATGGGCTTTACAAAAATTTGGCTTTATGCCTATTTTGCTTACATTCATGCATAAAAAATTACATAAAAATTATTTATTACAATGTTTCATTTTGGCATGGGGAAGGCCGGCCGTAGGGCTCGACTTGGGCATGGTCCCACTTGCTTGGGCTTGGGCCCGCTTGCTTGGGGTTGACCTTGACTTTTGACCGGGGTGCAAATTTTGACCCCAACACTCTGGTTAAGATCTGCAGAAGCAGATCTCCCCACAAGTTGAGAATTTAGTTCTCATCGGGGAGATTCTGTCATGCAGATTCAAAACTTAGGGGAAAGAACTAAATCCAAAAGTGTTTAACTCTTACAAAACATATAGGAATTTAATTCCTCTGAAACTAGGGTTTGACCCTTTAAAAAGAATTTAATCCTTTTAAAGAACAAAAGGAGAACTTGATTCCCCAGAACCATAGAAGAACAGCCTGGTGATTCATTAGCGTTCAACGCTACACAATAAAATCTCACGTGTTCCCACGTGAGCATCTTTGAAGAACGAAAAAGGAAAGACTGAGATCTAGCCACGTGATCCCAATTGACCCTTGAGAATTGCTTAGCACTTATAAAAGAGAAAAGGGAATAAACCTTATTTTTGCAGCGCCTCACATGATCCCATGTGAGCGCCTCAAATTCTTAGTATTTAACACTATTTCAAGCGCCTCACGTGGGAGCACGTGAGCGCTGATTATATACACTAGTGTTTAACACTACTTTAAGGCCTCACGTGAGAGCACGTGAGCGCCGATCATATATTAGTGTTTGACACTATGAGAGGCTAATATTAGCCAAACTTAGATCAAATCTCCCGAGGGCAATCAATAGAGGCTCTCATGCTCAGGGTCCCCCAAACCGATCTTAGTCCCACAGATAGATAATGAGCTCCTAACAGATGGTATCTAAAATGATGTTCATCCTACCATGATCTCTCCCCTCGATCTAGAATTTGGTTAAAGGGTACATCTTTCCACACCTCCGATACATGTTGTTGTAATTTTTCAACGTCTTTAGAGAGGCAGAGGGTCCCAATAACTAATAACTCTTGGCGCACCACCGAACAAGCTTTTCAAAAAGGGGAGTAAATCTAAAACACATGTCAATTTGGGGGCGCCTCACGTGATCTCACGTGATCCCTTGATAGTGCTTAGCACTCAGAAAAAAAAAGTAGAATAAAACAAAGGCAATCTTCATTCTTCAGAGTGCCTCACGTGATCTCACGTGACCCAATATTGCTTAGCACTCAGAAAAGGAAAAAGGGAATAAACCCAAGATAGCTCCCATTTTGGGAGGCACCTCACATGTTCCCACGTGACCCCCAAACAGTTGTGTATAAAAGAAAAAGAAAATTCCAAAGACAGCGCTCGCATTTTGAAGGCACCTCATATGTCTGCACGTGACTGTTTGATGAACCAAGTGGTTAGCAAAGAGGAATAAAATCCAGAGAACAGTTTTCACCTCAGGCGCCTCACGTACTCACACGTGAGCCAAGTGCTCAACACTTTTATATATACATGAGGGAATAAACTCAAGGAACAATGCCCACTTTGGGGCCCCTCACGAGGTCACACATGAGCTCCTCCAAAGTCCAGTGTTTAAAACTGATTCAGTGCTTAGCACTATGGGGTGAATAAGGGAAATCAACTTAGCTCAAATTAGCCAAGTCTTCTGAAGCCAAGACCCTTTTTTTCACCAATCAACCGAGCCCCCATGTTCAGGTCTCCCCAAACTAATCCTAGTCCCAAAGATGACTAGTGTTCTCCTAACAGATGGCATCTAAACTGATGTTCATCCCATTCCCCAAATCGGGATATTGGTTCAAGGGTACATCTCTTCATACCTCTGATACATGTCGTTGTAATCCTTCAACGTCTTCAGAGAGATGGAGGGTCCCAATAACTAATAACTTTTAGCGCATCCCCAAACCGTGGAGCCAAAATACCACAGACTACGATGTCTCTAAACTAGACTATGATGTCTCTAAACTAGACTATGATGTCTTTAAACTCCATAGACTATGATGTCCTTAAACTTATGGGCTGCAATGTCCCTAAAGTAAAACAATAAAGCCCAAATGCTCTTTTGTTGGATCTAAATGATCCTGTTAAGTAGATCTTAGTCTAAAATTAGACTAACGTATCCTTAACAAATGTTTAAGTTGATCTTAGTCTCAAATGAGATTAACGATCCTTAAACCAACCTAAACCCAAATCTAAGAAAATACGGATTTGGACTAATCCCCGCCCTATAGGCGACAACATAAATTAGTCTCTGTATACAATCCACGGGCAACCAAAAATAAAACAAACATACACGACACGAAGTGACCATCTGGAGAAGGAGAAAGTGGTTACCGCGATGCGGCAGCGTAATTAACTACAGGGGCTTGCGCCTGTAGGGAAGAGCGTCCCCATAATCAAAAACTCCTCACAATGAGAGGGAATCTGACGAAGTCTGCTACATCGGCCGCATCCATCTAAACCTTTGATAAACGGTGCCATAAATCAACTTGGCATCTTCGGAGAGGTGGACGGATAAAACCAAATAGCATATGCCCCCAGATTCAGGCAAGACGTTTGTCTTCCCGGTTTCCGGCGGTAAACAGATTCATCTTCTCCTTTATTTTATTGCAGGGATTATCTCGACTCAGGTTATTCCAAGTGCAATACCGATCGCGAGTGGTGACGCGGTGACGCTTCCAAATTCGGCTGTTGAGGTCCCAGCTCCCCCAGTATTGCCGCAAGAGGCTTTGCTTAAGCAGCCAATGACGGATGCCGTAACGACTCCAGAGGTAGCTCTTGGCTCGGACGATGACGTCCCTCTGACGGAGGTCTTGAGGAGATCACTTCTGACTGCTAAGGCCAATAATAAGCGTAGGAAGCGTGCGGCGAGAGAACACGATGCCAGGTTGGCTATGGGTGCAGGTTCAAGCACCACCTCTTCTGTCGCTATTCCTCCGGAAGATGCTCCAGCTGCACTGTCAGTCGCTCATAGACAGGTCGTGCGCGCGGCTCGGGAGGCAACCCAGAATCCATCGTCTGGTAATGTAATGCCCGGTCTTCTCATTTTCACTCGATTCGCAAACTCTAATGTACCATATCTTGCAGGGCCAAGCATTGGCGATGAGGTAGCAGGTGAGAAGATGGCGACCACAGAACCCAAAGCGGGTACTCTCTCGAGAGAGTCTGGGACTGTCCCAACCGCCGCTCTTTCTCCTCATGGCTCCCAGGTATTGGCGGGCATCGCAAGCGTCACAACGGCTCTCTTCGAATCAGGGGACAAAGCCATGGGCGCAGAGACTATCCCTTTGCGGGGAAGCGAAGAAGCCGCAACAACTGGTGATATTTCCGTCGCGGTTTTGGTCGATGACCCCTCAAGTAGGTCTTGGGCCACTGTTTACTTTTTATTTCGCAATCCCTTTCAGTCTTTTCTAATGACATTTTGTTTGTTTTGAATGTAGGTGTGGTGAGCGCTGAGGTTGTGCCACCCGAAGAAACGTCACCAGTTGCTACTCTGACGGTCGTCGTCCCTTCGCTTTCTCTCTTGTCCTCTCAAATGCTGGAAGGTGTGGGTTTGCGATTTACCTGGTCAAATTGTGGATACCATCTTCCTTGTACTAACAGTACATTGTCTCAACTTTGCAGGTGTCCTTTTTGACCACCTATATCTGGTGCTGAGCCCGCATTTCTCCTTCCAGTCGGAGATTGCTCCATCTGGTTATGTTGGTGAGAATAGTCTTTAGCTAATATCTTTTTCCTTTCTTTTACGGGCAGCTAAGTCATTGCTAATTCTTCTTTGCATCGATTGCAGCATTACAGATTGGAGGAGGGGACGAGAGAATAGTCACGCCACCGGTACTCCCAACTTTGCCACCTGTCGTAGCCGGTATAATAGCCTTCACCGCTCGTGTGGTTTCTTTATTTCGTGAGTCAGCTTTTAACCGTAATTCATCTTGCAGCAATCGCACCGCCTCCTGCTCCCTTCGAGTCTCGCATCCTAATGCCGGCAGGGCCCTTTTCTAGACGTCCATCTTCCAAAGGCGCTGTGACCAGCCTGCGTATGTTGAGTGAATCCATTGAAGATCTTGACGCGTAGGCCCCTACATTCGCTGCAGATTTTGCTGCCGAGGTTAATCCAATGCTGGCGACGCTCGTGAACTTCCATAACGAAGGAGTCGTTGACTCTTGGGTTAATCACTGCAGGAAGATTGAGGTCAGTAGCGAATCATCATTTGCCTTCATCAGTTCGAACAAAGGTGGCTTAGCAAACAGGGTTAAGGTCCTGTCGACTAAGGCTTTTGACTTCACGAGCCGTAAGGGTCTCACAAAAATGTTTCTCCTTACGAGTCGTAAGGATATCGTAAGTACGTTTTCTCCTTAAGAATCATGAGGATTCTTAAGTGTATGGTCTCTTACAAGTCGTAAGGATCTTACAAGAGTGCTTTTTTCCTTATAAGTCGAGAGGACTTATAAGTGTTGTTCACCATATGAGGATATCCCTCGTCGCTAGTGGTACTCTGTTGGGGAAACGTTTATTTGTGCCCATGGATTGTATACAAGGGTCAATATTGAAACACGTGTAGGGCAATATTGGGGTGTATGACGGCTTAAGAACAGGTTCAGATCCCTGTAGCTTAAGGCTTTTGAATCCTATGAGCCGTGAGGGTCTCATAAGGGAATTCTCCTTACGAGCCATGAGGATCTCGTAAGTGTAACTTCTCCTTAGGAATCGTGGATCCCTAAGTGTTTTGCTCCCTTGTGAGTCATAAGGATCTCATGCAGGTTTTTTCTTCTTAGTAGGTCGAGAGGACCTTACAAGTGTGTTTTAACGAGATTGCGCCCTTTCGGGTTTTCACAAACTCGCCGGTAGCCCTGCTGTTTTTACTCACGGAGCTCTTTCGGGTTCTCATCCGTGCCCATCTCGCTTATGGACGTACCGTTTCTTCTTCTTCTTTTTTTTCTTCTTCTTATTTTTATTATATTTTTTTGCGTCAGCCTTAGGATACTGCGGTTCGTAGTAGTTTACAGCCGTTTTGGTCAGTAGTTAGTTTTAGGACATCTCGGTCCGTTGTTAATTTTAGGACATCTCGGTCCGTAGCCTTGGAGGCGAGGTTTCGCTGGGCACTACTTATAGAGTTTGGACTCAGGAAGATAGCGAGCGGACATAGGCGTCGTCATCTATCATTGACCTGGTTCGTGACTCGTCAAGCGTAGTACTTCTTAAGGAATCGGCCGTTTATTGGTCGAAAGGGTCTTTCGCTATGCATATACATGAGCAAGTAAGCCCCACCCTTGTAGACTTTGTCTATGATGTATGTGCCCTCATAGTTCGGCTTGAATTTCCCCCGTTTAGCACGATTGGGGATCATAGGTCTTTTGACCACTAGCACGAGTTCGCCTTGGCGGAACGTTCTCGGCCTAGTCAATCTCTCATATGAGTGCGTCATCCTTTCTTTATAAACCTCAAAGTTTTGTTGCGCCATGAGCCGAGTTTCATCGAGGGCATCGAGCTCCTCAAGCCGAAGATGAGCATTCTCTTCGTCTGTTAGCTCGTAATGAACCGCCACTCGTAGGGAGGGTAGCTCTATCTCAAGGGGAAGCACCGCTTCTGCGCCGAATACCAATGCATACGGCGTTGTATTTGTGGCCGTTTTGAACGTAGTTCGATACGCCCAGAGAGCTTTATGCAATCTCTCATGCCAGTCCTTTTTGTTTTTGGACACCGTTTTCTTTATGATCTTCGTCAAGGTCTTGTTGAAAGCCTCAGCCAAACCGTTAGCTCGGGGATTGTAGACCGAAAAGTATCTCCAGTCTATATTATGTTGCTGTGCGAAGTGGCTGATTTTGTGACTTTTATAGGCTGGCCCGTTATCGGAGATAATCCGCCGCGGAGTGCCGAACCGATAGGTGACACGTGTCCTGAAGAAATGGAGAATGTTCTCCATATTCACTTCCCTTAGCGGTATGGCTTCTACCCACTTGGAGAAATAATCAGTTTTCGCCAATATGAACCGATGTACTTTGGATGATGCTGGTTCGATGGGCCCAATTATGTCAGTTCCCCATATTTCGAACGGCCAGCTAGCCACCGTTAGGTGTAGCGGGTTTGGATGTTGGTGGATGAAGTCTCTATGAATTTGGCACGAGTGGTACAGCTTCGCGTATTCGAGACAGTCCTGGATCATCGTGGGCCAATAGTAGCCCATCATTTTGATCTTCAGTTTCATCTTTGGCCCAGCTTGATGAGAACCGCAGAGTCCGTCGTGAGTTTCTTGGACGACTTTCCTTGCTTCTTCTAGTCCCAGGCATCTTAGCCATAGAGAGTCGAATGATCTCTTATATAGAGTATCATTAACGAAGGCGAAAGACAAAGCTCGTTTCATGAGTTGATGTCTTGAGGATGCATCTTCAGGTGTTTGACGGTATTTGAAGTAGTCTATAAAGACTTCCTTCCAATCCTTAGCCTTTTCCTGGTCTTTTATTTGTAAGGCCGTTTGCTTGGTCGCTTCCTTTTCTTCAGATGACTCCGGAGATATTTCCGCTGGTGCAAGAACCCGACGGCTTTGTACCACGATCTTTATGTCATCGAGGTTTTCGTCAGCCAGTTCTTTGGAGAGTTTGGCTAATGCATCCGCTTTGCTATTTTCTGCACGCAGTATGCTTTCCAGGGCGTAGGCGGGAATTTGAATCAGCAATTGTTGCACTCTCTCACCGTACCTCACCAACTCTGGTTTGCACGTTTGATAGTCGCCGTTTACTTGACTAACGACCAGTTGGGAGTCTCTGTATATGAGGAGGTTTTCGATTCCCATGTCGACAGGGATCTCAAGACCTGCTATCAAAGCTTCATATTCAGCTTCATTGTTTGTCCTTGGCTCTGTTAAGGAGAAGGCAAAGCGCATTATCCCTTTTTGTGGAGTCACGAAGATAAGGCCTACCCCCGACTTGATTATAGGAGAGCTGTGCTTTCGCTTCTTCATAGAAGATGCCCCATCGAAATAGAGTTCCCATCGGGTATCACTCTCTCCTCTTTCTTTGTCGATCATGTCAAACGCGTGCTCGTTTGGCAATTCGCAATTTAGGGGTGAATCGGCAGGTATCGGATGCTCAGCGACGAAGTCAGCGATGGCCTGGCCTTTCACTGCCTTGAGGGGTCGATATGTTATAGAAAATTCCATTAAGAGGAGGGCCCATTTAGCAAGCCGTCCCGTTAGTATGGATCTTGACATCAAGTATTTGAGATGATCCACTTTTGATATGAGGTGGACCTCATGCACCAACGCATAGTGTCTGAGCTTCGTTATCGCGAAGATTAACGCCAGGCAGTGTTTTTCGATGGGGGAGTAGTTGTTTTCTGCCCCTAGGAGAACTCGACTCAAATAGTAGAGGGCTCTCTCCTTCCCTTGGTCATTTTCCTGTGCCCATAGCGCGCCTAAAGAACCTTCAAGGGCAGTTGTGTACAGGATGAGGGTTTTCCCTTGACCGGAGCGGTTAGTACCGACGGATTCTGCAGGTATTGCTTGATTTCGTCGAGCGCACTCTGGCATTTACGATCCCAGACGAACGGGGTCCCCTTCTTCATTAGGTGACTGTAGAGGCGGCATTTGCCGGAGAGGTTAGCTATGAACCGTCGGATATACGCGAGCTTTCCTTGGAGAGACCGCAGTTGTTTCAGAGTCCCTGGCGGAGGCATTTCCATAATCGCCTTGATCTTTAACGGGTCTATTTCGATGCCCCGATGTCGTACGATGAATCCTAGGAATTTGCCGGAGGAAACCCCAAACGCGCATTTCTGAGGGTTCATTTTCAGGTTGTATTTCCGAAGGCGCTGAAACACGATCTTTAGATGCTTCCAATGCTCCTCGTACGATTTACTTTTCACTATGAGGTCGTCGAGATAGCATTCGACGATTTTATGTATGAGGTCATCGAAAATATTCGTCATGGCCCTCTGATAAGTGGCGCCGGCGTTTTTCAGACAGAAAGGCATCACTTTGTAGCAGAATATGCCCAGCGGGGTCCGGAAAGCGATATGCTTCTGGTCTTCGGGATGCATCTTTATTTGATTGTACCCTGATGATCAATCCATGAAGAAGAAGACTTCGTGAGTGGACATGTTGTCTATCATCAGCTCGGTAACCGGTACGGGAAAATCATCCTTCGGGCAAGCTTTGTTGAGATCCCGAAAGTCCATGCATATGCGCACCGTCCTATTTTTCTTCATCACTGGGACGATGTTGGCGATCCAGTCAGGGTACTGAACCTCTTGGATGAAGCCGAAGTCGATTCGCTTCTTGACTTCGGCGTTGATGCTCATTTCAAGTTCGAGCCGCATTCTTCTTGGCGCTTGTTTGATTGGCTTGACGTCCGGAGATATCGCCAATTTATGCACTGCTATTTCTGGATCTAGCCCCGGCATCTCGGAATAGTTCCACGCGAAGCAGTCTTTATACTGCATGAGCACGTCTTTTAGCGTAGTTACCTGTTCTTTAGACAGTAGCTCGCTGACGAACGTTGGCCGCGGGTCGTTTGCCGTCCCCAAGTCGATTTTCCTTAGGTTGTCCGCAGTAGTATGTATTCCGTCTTCCAACTCCTTTGGCGCCGGTAGAAATTCTGAGATCAATTCCTCTTCATCCTCGTTTTCGAAGCACCAGGATAGGTCATCCATATTCTCGCGTTCCCCTTCTTCCGACATCGTTATCACGTGACAGGTGCGTGATCGCTTCCAAGACTGATGTTGATCTGGTTCTACTCTCGCTGTATACGTGGCTTTCGGTACATGCTTCTGTGGTGGGGTTACCCTCCAACTGCTGGATAGAGCAAACCTGCCTTGCTAATACTGGTCTTCTGCTCAGTCTTTGAATGTGAAGCAATCTTCGAGAGGATGTCCTATCGCTCGGTGATATGAGCAATAATCTGGTTGATGAACCTCGTTTTCTTGATCGGGGTGTTTGGACTCCAGAAGTGTAATCATTTGATGTTTTATGACAAGATCGAATATCTTCCTTGTCTTGTCTTGGGGAAAAGAATATGCTCGGCCCATCTTTTTTATAAGAGACGAATCCTGGCTGCTCAATTCTCGATCGCATGGGTTTTTGGACCCGCTTTGCTGCTGTCGAACGTTTTTTCCATTCTTTAGTTTGTTTTTACCTCTGCGTCGGGTCTTCTGTATGACGGGCTGGTGACAAAGGACATCGTCATTCTTCGTAGCCTGTTGAAGGAGGCGTTGTGTTATGGCTTCCTCGTAAATGTCCATTTCACGGTTGTGGTCATCCCGGACCTTTTGACTCGCTTCCCGTATTAGGTTATTCATATGTTCTTCAAATGACGGACTTGGCAATTTTACAGTAGGATCTCATTTTGGTTCAACTGCAGTGTCTTCTAACAGAGCATCTCCTTCTTCATCGAAGTCATGTATAACGTAGCAGCCATAGAATAGTTCCTATTTCTTAGATTGAACATATCCAAGCCCGATCGTTTTCATTCTCCCGTTGGGCAATTTTCGCTGAGTTCCAGGGACGTTCCAGATCCTGTTGTAGAACTGAGCTTGTCGAGCAGTCTGTTTGAAGGGTATGCCTTGGCGCCTCAACAGCCTTTTTAATCCTTCCATGTAGTATCTGGACAGACGGATGGGCTGGAGCCTGTCAAGTGTAGAATCGGCACCATGCCATATTTCTTTCTCCACTTTGGTTTCCGTGGATCGATAAAAAAGGATCGCCTTTTCATCTTTTCGCCTGGGAGGAACGTAGAGCGTCTGCAGTTCTTGCGCATTATAGGTATCAAGTGCGTCGAGCTCTTTGTAGTGTTTTCGCGGAACCATAGCGATTTGCAAACTCCGTTTGTTGCCTGGCACGGCTTGTATGGATGGTCAAACAGAAAATACTGCATGGACCTCATCTTCAGAGTCGCTGCCGAAGATCAACATAGGGGTAGACGGTCCGGGCTTGTTGTATTGGAGCGGCCCCAAATAGACTATCTCTTCCTCATCCTCGGTATCGCTTCCAAAGACCGGAATAGTGGTGCTAGCTTTCTGCTTATTCTCCGGCTAATGGCATCTTTCCGTGTCTTCAAAGTCCGGTAAGAAATACTTTGCATCTTCGTACTTTCGGACTTCATTTATGGAAAATGGGTTCAGTTCCCCTGTCACGATGTACTCGAGGCCATCTTTGAAATACTTCATACACTGATGTTGTGTAGAAGGGATGATGTTATACTCGTGCAACCAAGGCCTGCCGAGTAAAGCGTTGTAGCATGTCTTGGTGTCAATGACATGAAATTTGATGCCAGTGACAAGCAGCCCAAAGTGTAACGTCAGAATTATAGACCCGAGCGTCCGTGATGATTGGGAGTCGAATCCGGAGATAGTGATTTTATCCCGAGCGAGGTGTTGAATGCTCGTGCAAATCTTCTTCAACACTCTTACATTGAGAAGGTTGACGGAGGACCCATTGTCAACCAGGATCTTGCTTATCTTGATGTCATAACAGTATCCGGTGACATACAGGGGACGGTTGTGCTCGCATGTCCCGAGGATGAGGTCTTCATCGCCGAAAGTGACGTCAGCAGTGTGCACTTCTTCTAGCTCATCCTTCATCTTTTCTTCGGTAAGGAAAGCTTGAAACTGTTCAGGCTCTTGTAGTGCCTTGATCAGAGAATCTCTCGCCTCTTTAGATAGCAGAAGGACATCGAGAATGCTTAGTTACGAGGGTACCTTCCTCAGGTGTGCCAAAACGTTGTAATCCACCTTGTTTTTCTTGGGCGGGTCATTGGCTGACAGCTCTTCGACGACTCGGTCATTGAGGGCGATATCTTTAGGGACTTTTCCTTTCCCCTTATCTTTTTTGTTCGATCCCTTGTCTGTGGGTCCGATATTCTTTTCGGGTAACGTGTGATTGCGCAGCTGAATGTTCTCGCAGGTCTTCATCTCTTCTGTTTCGGAGATGGATTCCTTGAAGAGAGGGCCGCGGACTATTTCTTCATCGGAATCGCTCTCGAAGGTGAGAACTTGCGATCCCTTGCTCTCAACCATGTGACAATTGCCGGCAGTTCTTTTATGCTCATCGGTCGCGCTTCTTTGCTCTCGACGAGTTTTGCGCTTCATCCGCTTGAAATGCCGTCGACGAGCAACATATCCCTGCCACCAATTTTTAAAGGCCATGCATTCCTCGGTAGGGTGCGCGATCCTCCGATGGTATAAACAGTAGTTTGGATATTCATCTAGTCCGTCGGGGAACGTATTTTCTGAAGTGTCTTCTTTGAAATGTGGCAACTTCATTCCCATCGACAGGGCTTTAGTGAATTGCTTCCTTGTCTTAAACCTGCTTTTGCTGGCGGTAGAAGTGCTTCTATCCGGTTGGGGTACTCTATGGCTTCTCAATACCAGAGCTTCTTTAACGTGACGCCGACGCTTTGCCATTTCATATATGGCTGTTTCATGCTCTCGGTCAGATTTGCTTTTTTGACGGGCCTCGTTCATTAACATGTCAATCATCTCATCTGACGGTTCTAGAAGTTCCGGTTCGGGATCTGCCCCCAGTTTCTCTGCATCAGGAGCTTCTTCACCATCTATTGACGAGTGAGAGATCATGTGGCAGCTTTCCACATAATCTTCGGGCTCTTCTGAAGAATTGTCTCCTTCATCAGCGTCATCGGCTTCACTCTCTAGAACATGCTTAAAGAATTCATCCAACGTGATTGGGGTCCGTGCCTTCTGGTTATATTCTTCCAGTGCATCGATGTATTTCTGCAGACCTGTACGGCTATCTTCGGGCTGGATGGGCTTCTTAGCCTTCTTCTTTTTCTTTAAAGACTTTGGAGGCTTGGCCTGAATGTTTTGTCCACCTTCACCAACTTTCAGCGCTGGGTGCGGCTTTAGCATCCCCTCAATAATCTCGGGCTCCAACAGGCTTTTCCACCTGATTGCCGGGCATGTTTGGAGATCCTTTAGCATTCTTTTTATTTTGGCTGAAAGAGCGACCTCCCATGGAGCTTCTTCTATAAAAGAGCACGATGCTTCCGGCGTGTCCACCTTTTTAAGAGCATGTGGCTGGGGCAGGTTTACCCTCCAGTTTTCAGAAAGCGTGAATTTGCCTTGCTGGTACTGGTCCTCAATCTATTTTTTGAAGACAAAGCAATCTTCGATTGGATGGCCCTTTATTCGATGGTAGGGGAAATAGTTGGGACTGCTGACGTCACCGTGCTATAGTGGGTGTTTTGGATCTGGCAAGGTGATGAGCCTATTGTGCACTGCTAGCTCGAACAGTCTCCTCATTTTATCCCGGGGAAACGAATAAGGGCGCTTCAGCTTCTCGTTAAAGAATCGCTGTTTATCGTCTTGGCGATCAGTTGGTTTTGGACCACTGGGCTGCTGCTGAGCATTGGCGACGAAGGTCGCTTTCCCATTTCCCTTTTCGTTTCGAGGCTCCATCTTCGAAGAAGACGGTCTATGACCCATCTGATCCATTTGGGCCAGCTTGTCAATCAAGGCCTGGAAGATAGTCGGCTTGAAAAACATCGTGAACTGGGATATAGTCGCCTGCGGATCAAGGGTACCTACGAACATGCCTACTGTAGGAGCTTCTTCAATGCATTGTTCTCATTTTAACCATAGGTTCTGATTGGTAGAGATTTTACGATCAAAAATATAATTACCGCAATCAGGACGGCGTCGCTTCGCAGCTAGCCGGTGAGTACGGGTCGATCCACAGAGACGGGTAAATTCCTTTAGTGTGTCTTAACGAGTTGATTCTATTTGTCGTTTTGGTTTTATAAAAATCTAGATCTAAAACTTAATTAATCTAATTTAAATTCTTGCTAGGGTTAGGCTTAGAGGAAGTTTTGGAGATTGATGTTTCCTCACCGCTTTCAATGCCGTATTTTAGATCCATTAGGTGTTATAGTAATTATCGATAAAGTGGATACGACTCTTTTGGGAAGATGTTTTCTTCCTCTAGATTCGTATCCTTCCTTTATCGTTAATTACCCTAACCCCCATGGAAAACGCGCGCAACCGGCCCTTTATACTGCGGTTCACCGTTACCTCGAGGGGTAGGGTGCCGCAGGGAGCGGTTGTGCGCGCATGCATGGAGTTCTTAATGGGTTAGTTTAATATGGCATTGAAAGGGGTGAGAGATCTCATCTCTCAACCCTTTCCCTAAGGCTAACCCTAACAAGCGAGGAGACTACTCGCTCATTAGGGGATGAAATAACATTAAAAGAATAAAAGAAAAATACTTACTAATGGTGATGGCTCCCGGGCTAATGGTGATGGCTCCCTCCAAGCGATAAAGAACAGATCTGAATGTCACTTCCAGAATTTCTGAATTTTATTTATTGAAAAGAGGCATACAATTTTTAGATCTAAGATTACAATTTATAGGAAAATAGAAAACCTAGGGTTACAGACTCTCGCACATGCGCAATTACTGATTTGACCCCTGAGAATCCCAACACCAGAACCGTCGCAGCAACAGAAGAAATCTCCACCGACACGGGTATTAGACGGCCGCGGATCCGCGGCTCCAGCATGGGTTTGGCCGCGGATCCGCGGCCAAACTTTGGACTTGGGCTGTGAGATTTTGTGGGCTTTCTTCTGGGCTTCTTGGCTTTCTGTTTCTATAGTCCTTTTCTCTGTTAGGCTTCTAGGTATTCTCCAGATATTTCAGTGAATATTCGTAGCGATCTTTCAACCGTTCTCATGACATTTTGGACCTTGCACTGTTCTCTGACTAGGCGTGACTAGTATCGGTCTGCTTGTTGGTCAAAAGTCCCTTTTTCTGTTGTTTTGTGTCTTTTTCACTGTTTTTGCTCCAGAAACCTGTATCCTGTAATATGCAACAAACATGCGTCAAGAGTACCTGTTTATTTATAAAAATGATAAGAATAGGGGAATGATAAATGCAATATTATGGTCTGAACAAATACCCCCAAACTTACCTTTTGCTCGTCCTCGAGCAAACTTATTATTTTATTCTCTAAAATCCTAACCGCACTTTCGCAGGGAAACGCGATTGCACTGAGCACGTGCAACAAGCCGTTAAACCTCTAGGTGTCCCTAATAGGAGGAGTGTTGTCTCCTGAGGGTTTTCAGCGGATTACACCCACAAAATCCTATCAACTCGGCCCATTGATTTTAGTTCTCCAATTAGGTTTTCTAATAAGGAATTCTATTATCTTCTACTTGTAAATCATCCACCCATATTCTTCACGCTTCCTCATTATTTAACTTAAGATTATATATGTTATGTAGACCTACTTAGTTTTTCGGCATCTTTTAAGTCTTCCTTCTAGGGGTTCATCTCCACTTAGGAATTTCTATCAACTCTATTAAAGATATAAGTTCTATTTTTCATTCCTCTCTCTTATCTAAATTCCAATCACATACCCCTACGTGTGTGTATAGATCACCCATACACTTGGAAATTCAATTCAAGCAATCATGCCCATGTCCATTGTCCAAAGTACTAATTAGTTGGTGAATGAAATTTGCTTACACATCCTTCATGCGACCGTTAATACTTCTTGAGGTACCAACGACCGATTACAAAATGCGTTTGCACTTTAAAGCGTACTTCCTAGTCCTTGCAACACCCAAGGCTTTAGCAGTGACTCCCAAACCAGTTGGTCTAAGGCACTAGGTGATGAAGCACCCTCGCTAAATATTTTTCTATTTTTACAGCCTTAAGTAATCACAAAAACCAGTGTCCATTTTTTTTTATTCACACTTTTTCTTTTATTTTCTTCGTACTAAGGACTTTAGACAAGAGCATTTCAAGGTCTCTTCTACTATTCCAAGTTTCAAGGTGTGTGATTCTGCAAATTATAGGGTATATATTTTCAGAATCTAGACTTAAGTTAGGAACTATTTTTCAAACTTGTACTCTAATAAGAACATCAATACTCTTCCCTCATTTTGACTTAACCCAAGAAGTGAACCCAAAATTTGCCTATTTCTAAATAAACTACAAGGCATATACTTTCTACCGTTAAACTTTAAGGAAGGTTATTTTTAGGGTTTTTAATTCACTAAGTCTAAGATCTAGTTGTTCCTAACCAGTTAACCTATTAGTCAAACTCAAGTCAATTAGCCAAAATTGAATACAATTATTTTTATAATTTTTCAAATTTTTATGGGTTTTCAAATAGGTATGCAAATGCAAAAATATGTACAAATGAATGCGAAAGAAGAAGACGTACCGAGCGTACCCCCAAACTTGAACTTGACAGTGTCCTCACTGTCATGCTAAACCAAGAGGGTCAAAATACCGATACTCCCCTGTTTATTTATTTATAATTTTTTTTATTGTTAAGAAAAACAAAAATATATACAAAAAGGCCCTCCCCCAAACTTCATTTAAACTATGTTAGACATTACTGCCAAACTTTGCCTAGACCAAACGTCAACACCAACCAGTTGAAAAATTTATCAGTAAAGAATATTGGGTGGTGGAAAAATAAGTTGTGGGGGTCCGCAAAGAATTGGGAAAGATAGAAGTAATGGTATGGGAGGTGTGGAGGTAAATATACAGGTGATGGTGATGCATCGAAATGAGAATGTAAGTGATCAGCAATCAGTGGAGTGTTGGCATTCTCATACCTTATTAAAAGAAATGGGGGTATTTCAACTTCTAAGGGAGGAAGTTGGCTCACCACAATACCCCCAAGATGTTCCCGTGTGTCCTCTATTGACATGGCATCATCCATCAATTGTGTATGATATTCAATTATGAGGGAACTGATCTCCTCGATGTCCGCCATAGTCCTACCGAAAACTTGCCGCCTATCTTGTAAGACCGTTAAGAGGGCATTCTCTTGCTCGAGGGCTAGAGAGGCCGATATGATAATGGGAAAGGTCTCATTCTCACCTATGTAAGCATATCTAAGGTGAGACGGCAAGGGCGTGAGTTCGAGTTTCGGAGGCGAAAGAATCATTGCGGAATCTACCTCGAACTCAAAGGACTCCAACACAGGTTCGAAATCACTGCAAACAACCGATTCGGATGGTTCGACTGACTCATCCAAAAATTCAAACGACTCATATTCGGGCTGTGAGTCGTCATCATCCAAAAAAGTGAAACATTCATAATCAACATCGGTTGTGTCAACGGTGGTAGGCTCAAGGAGGGATGCACTAGTGGCGTCAAAACTGTTTTCATCATATAGAAATCTTTCAAGCTCGCAGTCCTCCTGCGTGATTTCGTGAATAGAGCAAACTTCTCGTGTACTACTTTTAGGTACGGGAGGCAGACTTCCCATCTTATAAATATTGAACTCACTAGACCTCTTTCCGAAGGATAGGGTCATGGAGCCATTGCGACAATTTATTACGGCATTGGAAGTGGCCAAAAATGGTCGACCAAGAATCACCAGAATTTGGTTTATTGGGTTAGCAACAGGTTGTGTATCCATAACGATAAAATCAACGGGGAATATGAATTCCCCAACTTTGATCAACACATCCTCTAGTTGACCCCTTGGATAGGTGATTGATCGATCAGCCATTTGGAGAGTGCAACGAGTGGGTTTCAACTCTCCAACCCCTAATTGTTCGTACACGGAGTAGGGAATCAGGTTAACACTAGCCCCAAGATCTAAAAGTGCTTGATTAATTTTCTTATCCCCAATTGTAATTGAAATCGTAGGACAGCCGGGGTCCTTTCGTTTTTGGGGTAAGGTTTGATGGTGGTTAATAGCATTGCTCACTGCACTAGCCACTAGCACTTTCTTGGGTACTTGAGATTCCTTTCTCTTTGAAGTGCATAATCCCTTTAAGATTTTCGCATATGAAGGGACTTGTTGGATAGCATCCAAGAGGGGTATATTTATGCTAACCTGCTTAAATATCTCCACAATCTTCTCCACTTGTGTATTTGGTTTATTAGGACTCAACCTGTTTGGAAATGGTGCATTCTGAAAATTTGTTGAGTCAAAAGTCTGTGGAGTAGAATGTGGAATAGGAACGGATCCCAGTGTGGATGCGTTCGTGTTGTGAGAAATGGGTCCGTTCGAGTCAGAAGAAGTAGAGCCGTGTGAAGGATGGAGAATAGGCTCTAAAGAAAAAGGTGAAGAAGGAAGTGAAGAAAATGAAGAAGGGGAAGAAGAACCACCGGCGGGGATGTCATCACTAGTTTCCACATTATTTTGCAACTCTCTTCCGGATCTCAACGTGGTCACCGCATTTACATTGTGATTGTGATATGCGTTTTGTGCGTGACCGGGATTGGGCAATGGTTGAGATGGAAGCTTTCCCTTTTCTCTCTCGCTCAACGCAGCAGTTAATTGTGCAATTTGTGCCTCAATAGATTTGATACTTTGATCGTGTGAGGCATTGTTATTCATTAAAGATTGCACATAACTTTCAAATCTTGCTGCGGATTCTGTGGTTTGCTTGAGAAATGCTTCAAGACTTTTCTCGAGCGAGCTAACCTTATCATCATTAGGTTGAACCAAATTGTTCGTTTGATTTGTATAAGGTTGTTGTTGGAAAGGTTGCTGGTTTTAAGTTTGTAAGGGTGCTTGTTGTTGTTATGGAGGAGGTCTTTGAAAATTATTGTTCCCTTGGACTTGTTGATTTTGGTTCCAAGCGAAATTCGGGTGACTCCTCCACCCCTGATTGTATGTCGAAGAGTAAGGATCATTTCTTTGTCGTTGCTGGAATGCAGCATTGACTTGATCCTGTCCTTGAATAGGTGCATTATAAGGACACTCTTCGGTTAAATGCGATGGGTTCGAACAACAAGCACAAACAGTTCGTGTGGGTAGAGTAGGGGCAGGAGAAGACGATGAGATTTTGGTCTCAATGGCTTCTAGCTTTTTCATAAGTGAGGCCATTTCGGCCTTCATAGCCATCGACATATCTATTTGATGTATGCCTGCCCTAGATTGACCAGCTGAAGAAGATGATGTGGTCTTGGTACTCTCCCACTGAATTGTTTGCTCACTTAGGTCCTCAAGAAACTGCCAAGCTTCGTCGCTAGACTTAGAGAGAAAATGACCTTGACATATTGTTTCTAGCAACTGCTTCGTTGCTGCGTTCAATCCCTCGTATAAAGTTTGGCAAAGTTGCCAATTTTCTATCCCATGATGAGGGCATTGAACAAGTAGGTCTTTAAATCTCTCGAAGCATTTCCAAAATGGTTCGGAAGGAAGCTGTGAAAATTGTATAATCTCGTTTCGGATTCTAGCAGTTTTGTGGTGAGGATAGAACTTTTTCAGAAAAGCTCTCACAAACTCGTCCCAATTTCTAATGGAGTGTGATGCGGTGCTGTATAGCCACTTCTCGGCTAGGTTACATAAGGTAAAAGGAATGACCCTTAGCCTTATTGCGTCATCACTTAATTGGGTTGTCTTCATCATGGCGCAAACGTTTTGGAATTTATTAATGAAAATATATGCATCTTCGGATTCCAAACCATGAAACTTAGGCAGCATATTGATGAAGTGTGGTTTTATTTCAAAATTATCCCCATTTGCCGGTGGGGGTGAAAGACATGTGGGTAAAGAAGTGCGGACGGGGTAGAAAAGATCCTGGAGCGCGACTCGTGCGGGCGCTACAACAGGCGGAAGATTCGGGTTATTCGCACCTGGCGGAGGTGGAATCATTCCCGTCGTTAAGGTATCGTTGGGGTTGAATCCCGACATACCTTCGAAAGAAGAATTTGAATGTGGAGGTAAGGAAGTGGACGGAATGTCGACGAAGGGTTCGTCGAAGGGTTCGTTGGTCGGTACTAACGAAACACGGACTAATCGGGCGTTAGTATCCCTAGTCCAAAATGACATACACTAAAGGGTAGTGCAGTCAGAAAAAAGAGAAAAACAGAATGTGGGGGTAAGATAACGTCAGTGAGAAGAAGTGGTGGAAGTGAGTTTCAAGTTTCTTCGCGACAAGTTGCAAGTTTGAAAAGATTTTTCTTTATTATTTTTTTTTATGTGTGAGTTTTGCAAGGAGATTTTTTTTGAAAACGGACTCGTGACACAACTGAATCAACCACACATGCACAATCAGGCCTAGATCTAGGGTTGCCTAGGTCTACTAGACAGCTCCTAACTAGGGCTAGAAATAGACCTCAAACCGCCTCTTCACAGACAAATACGGCCAGGTAAGTGGGAAGGAACCACCACTACAGTGGGCCTAATTAATAACCACTAGCCTAGACACCGCAATGTCGGTTAGGATAAACGGTCGATGCCTACCCTAGTTCTTTTCCTATTGAGCTCGCTGTCCTTAGGTCTGAGTCTAATCTTTTTTAATTAAAGGTGGTCGATGCAAAATGCTTTAGGTGTTTTCTGGGGTCCTGGGAAGGGTGATGAAATCCCCACCCAATCTGAGTTTGGTCAAATAGCCCCTTAGAATCCGGTTAAATTATGCAAAACAAATAAAATTTCACTTGCAATCAGAATTTTTTTTTATAGCGCGGCGCAAAGAAACCTGCAGAAAATCTGTTATTTAGAAGGGGGTAGAAGATTTTTTTAGCGCAAAGAACCCTGCAGAAAATTTTTACAGATAGAGATATGGAGGTTGCAGAGGGGGGAATGAGGAACAAACCCAAAAAATTTCAGGTGCTGACGTGGCAGAACAGGCGCGGATCCGCGGCGGGAACCCTGTTTACGCGGCGGAAGCGCGGTCCTTTGGTGGGATCGTGCTCTGGAAAAATTTATGTGGTTCTGCACTTTCAATTGCTGTCTGTTCTTATGTACCAAATTTTTATTTGCCCTCTGTAAAATTCCAGATCCTTGATTCTTCGCTGTTCCTGCAAGATCCAAAAGATACACCCTTCAAACAGATCAAATTTGATTATTTTTTATATTTTTTATATTTTTATATTTTTATAATTTTTAAAATTTATATCAACCCGAAAATTCACAAAAAGAAAGATTACGCCGTCCCCGGCAACGGCGCCATTTGATTGGTAGAGATTTTACGATCAAAAATATAATTACCGCAATCAGGACGGCGTCGCTTCGCAGCTAGCCGGTGAGTACGGGTCGATCCACAGAGACGGGTAAATTCCTTTAGTGTGTCTTAACGAGTTGATTCTATTTGTCGTTTTGGTTTTATAAAAATCTAGATCTAAAACTTAATTAATCTAATTTAAATTCTTGCTAGGGTTAGGCTTAGAGGAAGTTTTGGAGATTGATGTTTCCTCACCGCTTTCAATGCCGTATTTTAGATCCATTAGGTGTTATAGTAATTATCGATAAAGTGGATACGACTCTTTTGGGAAGATGTTTTCTTCCTCTAGATTCGTATCCTTCCTTTATCGTTAATTACCCTAACCCCCATGGAAAACGCGCGCAACCGGCCCTTTATACTGCGGTTCACCGTTACCTCGAGGGGTAGGGTGCCGCAGGGAGCGGTTGTGCGCGCATGCATGGAGTTCTTAATGGGTTAGTTTAATATGGCATTGAAAGGGGTGAGAGATCTCATCTCTCAACCCTTTCCCTAAGGCTAACCCTAACAAGCGAGGAGACTACTCGCTCATTAGGGGATGAAATAACATTAAAAGAATAAAAGAAAAATACTTACTAATGGTGATGGCTCCCGGGCTAATGGTGATGGCTCCCTCCAAGCGATAAAGAACAGATCTGAATGTCACTTCCAGAATTTCTGAATTTTATTTATTGAAAAGAGGCATACAATTTTTAGATCTAAGATTACAATTTATAGGAAAATAGAAAACCTAGGGTTACAGACTCTCGCACATGCGCAATTACTGATTTGACCCTTGAGAATCCCAACACCAGAACCGTCGCAGCAATAGAAGAAATCTCCACCGACACGGGTATTAGACGGTCGCGGATCCGCGGCTCCAGCATGGGTTTGGCCGCGGATCCGCGGCCAAACTGTGGACTTGGGCTGTGAGATTTTGTGGGCTTTCTTCTGGGCTTCTTGGCTTTCTGTTTCTATAGTCCTTTTCTCTGTTAGGCTTCTAGGTATTCTCCAGATATTTCAGTGAATATTCGTAGCGATCTTTCAACCGTTCTCATGACATTTTGGACCTTGCACTGTTCTCTGACTAGGCGTGACTAGTATCGGTCTGCTTGTTGGTCAAAATCCCTTTTTCTGTTGTTTTGTGTCTTTTTCACTGTTTTTGCTCCAGAAACCTGTATCATGTAATATGCAACAAACGTGCGTCAAGAGTACCTGTTTATTTATAAAAATGATAAGAATAGGGGAATGATAAATGCAATATTATGGTCTGAACAGGTTCCGCCACCGGATTGCATACTGAACCTATGTTTCTCTCGACTTCACACTGGCATTGATCAATGGCGTGATTGGGGTGCGTTCGCTAGCACTTGCGAACCTTTGTGTAAACAGTAACTCCATTTCTGCAAATGTCTTAACGGAGTCATTCGGGAGTTCAGAGTACCATTCAAACGCTGTCTCCGACAAGCTGCCAACAAACTGGCGAAGCAGCAGTTTGTCGTCACCCCCAGTATTTCCGCACAAAGCTCTGAATTGAGCAACGTGCTGGTGTGGATTCCCGGTCCCCTTATATACATGGAATTTAAGGATCGTATATCCCGGCGGGTACTTTATTTGGTCGTACCAACCCGGATAGGGTCGTCCAGTCTTAACAATTTGGCCGGCCGCTTCGCTTGCCTGATGAGCTTGTATCTGTTGAGCGATATAGTCATCCAGGGTGGCTTTGGAGATCGTCTCCTCTTTGGCCGCTGATCGAGCCGAAAGAGGGTTCGATGTCTCCCCTCTGTCGTATTCAACGATAATCAGGGGGTTTTCAACTGGAGGATTCGGCTGTATCATCATCCCGACCATATCATGGAATAAAAGCGTCATTTGTTTTATGTTGGCCGCTTGTTCCGCGGCCTCTTTGACTTTCCTTTCGAGCATTCTTCGGAGGAATTAGGCATCAGTTTCTTGTTCTTGACGCAGTTCCGATGATGTTTTCGGGCATTCTTTTGGCCCAGTGAGTGCGGCCATCTTTGTTAGCATCTCTTGGAGCTTTTACTGATGTTGCTCCTGAGCCTTTGTTACTGATCGGGTGAGCGGTCGGTGACCCGTAGAAGCACGGATTTCCTCTTTTCCGGAAGCCATATAAACAGTATGCACTACCATGCCCCCAGACTTGGGGCGTTTGGATTCAATGCCCTTGCTATTCGTCGCAGACGCGGGGATCTTCTCCAGCCTTCTCCTTTTGTGGGCGGTCGAAGTTGAGGGGGCCGTTGCAGCGGGAACCCAAGCAGATGACACCTTCTGTGGTACGACAGGGTAGTCCTTCTTTTGCCGAACCTTCATTTTCTTTGGTTGGCGGGAGTAGTCTTGGTTAATCGCAGAATCTTGGACCCTTCGCCAGACCCTATGAATTTTGGAAGACAGCCGCTGAGGGGGCTGTTCCGGCTTCGCCTTTGTGATCTTTTCAGCAGGCGGAGGGGACTTTTTCAGCACGGCGGTTGGTGAATTCCTGCGCACCCTGTTAAGTGGTTCAAAGCTGTTCTTAGTTGGAACAACAACATCAATTTCCACCATCGGAGCTGGTGGAATCAATCCAGAGGGGGAACCGCCCCCAGCTTTCCTTACTCGGTGCCAGTGGCGACGGCGAGCATGCCTTGTAGACGGTATTGGCTAAGCTATGGGGGTGGTTTCATCATGCTCCTTGCTCTGGTGAAGGGTTGTCGCCGGTACCAGCCTATTGAAAACTGACATTCGCCGAGAGGAAGCGTCCAACCTATCGAAGACTGACTTTCGGGCAGAGGAAGCAGCCTTTGTGATTTCGCCTGAAACGGGAGTTGTAATTGCCAGTCTTGTGAAGACCGATCCCTTAGTAGGAGAAGTCTCTCTGATGACTTTATTTACTAGAGCAGGGATAGCTATCCTCTTTGGGATAACCCCTTCAGGTATAGCGGGCTTCTTCACGGGCCCGTTGGAGCTTTGGCCTAGTCTATTAAAGATCGAGGCGTTGGATTTGGGCGACCCATCGAGAGAGGCCGCGGTAGTTGTAAGCCGATCAAAGACCGACTTCTTCGGATCTTCTTGCGACGGCAGTGGGGCGTTGAAGCTCATTGGTGGGAGCATGGTCCCAAAGAACAGCCCAGTGGTGGCTTGCGTCACCTGTTCCACTGACATCGTGAAAACGGAGGCTGCCTGAGGCCCGTAGGTCACTCCTCCTACGAGGACGGAGCGGGAGTTGTTGCAATTGTTGCAGCTGGAGCAGTTAGAAGCCATTGATCTTCTTTTTCTGCACGGAGCAAGATACCAAATCTTAGTACCTCGAATCCAGGGGCAACCATATTAAACCGCGATTCATTCACAAACACGACATACGAAGTGTGGAGTGGAAAGAGGAAATGTCCCACCGGGCGTGCCAGAATCTATTTCCCGCCGAAAACAGAGACGAAACCGCGTAGGTCGTCTTGCCTGAATTTGGGGGCAGATGCTATTTGGTTTTATCCGTCAACCTCTCCGAAGATACTAAGTTGATTTACAGATGCGGCCGATATAGCAGACTTTGTCAGATTCCTCCTCATTGTGAGGGGTTTTTGATTGTGGGGACGCTCTTCCCTGCAGGCGCAAACCCCTGCAGGTAATTACGTTACCGCATCGCGGTAACCACTTTCTCCTTCTCCAGATGATCACTTCATGTCGTGTGTGTTTGTTTTTATTTTGGTTGCCCGTGGATTGTATATGGAGACTAATTTATATTGTCGCCCGTAGGGCGTGGATTAGTCCAAATTCGTATTTTCTTAGATTTGGGGTTTGGTTTGATTTAAGGCTCGTTAATCTCTTTTGAGATTAAGATCAACTTAAATGTTTGTTAAGGATACGTTAGTCTAATTTTAGACTAAGATCTACTTAACAGGATTATTTAGATCCAACAAAAGAGCATTTTGGCTCTATTGTTTTAGTTTAGGGACCTCATAGTCCGTAAAGTTTAAGGACATCATAGTCCAGTTTAAAGACGTCATAGTCTGTCGGGTTTAGTTTAGAGACGTTGCGGTCCATAAGTTTAAGGAAATCCTAGTCCATGGAGTTTAGGGACCTTATAGTCCGTAAAGTGTAAGGATATCATAGTCCAGTTTAAAGACGTCATAGTCTATGTGGTTTTGGTTCAACCTTTTGGGGATGCACCAAAAGTTATTGGTTATTGGGAGCCTCCATCTCTCTGAAGAGGTTGAAGAATTACAACGACATATATCAGAGGTATGAAGAGATATACCCTTGAACCAATGTTGGTTGGGAGATCTGTAGTCAAGTTTGGGACTAAGATCAGTTAAAAAGATTTATGAGCATATGGGCTCAGTTAATCTGAATTAGGGATCTGTGGCCAACTTGGGCTCGGCCCACTCAGTTAAAATGTTGAACATTTAATTAGGCTCAGTCCTTTTTCATTTAACAATGCTGAGCATTGGTTTGGGTTCTGACAACCTTTTGTCTTTTGTTGAGTGTTGGGCCCTCATTATAGCTCTGGGGCTTTATTTAAAGAACAGTTTATGTTCCCTCAGCGCCCACGTGTAGAGCACGTGGCGCGCTTGGCGCTGAGCGCCAGACTTAGAGCGCTAAGACGCTTCCCGTGAGATAGCGCACACGTGAGGAGCACATGGCGCGCTCGGCGCTGAGCACCAGTCAATGAGTGCAGAGCACTTCTTGTGAAATAGCGCACTCGTTAGGCGCACGTGGCGCGCTTGGCGTTGAGCGCCAGCCAATGAATGTAGAGTGCTCTTGATCAATTTTGTGCTCTGAGAATTAAATTCTCGTTTATAAGAGACTTTGTCTCACAGATCTAAGAACAAAGTTCTTATTTTTATAGGAGATGTTACAATCTCTTATGTTTTTTATGAAAGACTTTGTCTTTATCTTATAAATCTGTGATCTAAAGATAACTAAATTCTTCTCCCTCCCTTTTTATGATGAGATGCTATGATCTCTTTTTGTGACAAACCTCTGTCTTATAGATCTATGATCTAGAAAAAGAACTAAGTTCTTCTTCTTTTATGAGATACTTTGATCTCTCTATTTTATTTACTTTAAAGAAATTCTTCTTCCGAGAGCTTGCTCTTCTCTTTGAAATTTCTCAAAGTTTGTGTGTGTGTGTGGGGGGGTGTTCCTCTGTGCAAGACTTGAAGTCTTGGGGCCTTTATATAGTGGAGGCTGATCAGTTAAGGCAATCTTTTTCTGATTGATTTGGGGATGTTTCCCCACCATTGGATCTTTGATCCTAGGGCTTCAGTTTTACAGAAGACATATTTCTTGTTATTAACAAGATTGTGAAATTATTTTCCCATATAGAGATTACTCTGTATTTTGGTGATTTTTAATCACCATTAGATCTTTGATCCAACGGTGCTCTAATTTACAGAGCACAATCTTTCTTATTTGGAAAGATTCTGAAGAGTATTTCCGTAATAGAATTTTATTCTGGTAATTTGATGATTTATCATCTCCGTTGGATCTTTGATCCAACGGTGGAAAACATTTAGTTCTAGCGCTTGGCGCTCTCGTGCCTTGCACGTAAGCGCTGTTTCAGAGTCTTTGACTCTTAGCGCTGGCGCACTTGGCGCCACCGCTCTCGTGCCTTGCACGCGGGCGCTGCTTCAGAGTCTTTGACTCTTAGCGCTGGCGCTCTTGGCGCCAGCGCTCCCGTGCTTTGCACATGAGCGCTGCCTCAGAGTCTTTGCTCTTAGCGTTGCTTCATTCAAATTTCAAAATTTGAACAGAGCTTTGCTCTGATTGGGGGAAACAAAAAATCTTGCTCCATCATTCTCTCCTTCATCATTCTCCTTCCTCTTCTCTCCCTCATGGCTACCCCTCCCTCCACCACCTCTACCTCCTCATAACACCCACATTTCTATATCAAAACACCTATTCCCTTTCATTAAAAATGTGCACAAGCTCACTACAAGCATGGAGAACCAAGAAAGTTGGGATTTTGAAGACTTGGGGCAACTCAAGAATTTTCTTGAGTTGCCAAATAAGGTATTCCTTTCACCATTAGTATAGTTATTCATTTCCTTTAGCATCCATATTAGTTTAGAAGTGATTAAGTGAGGTTTAGTGATGTCGGAAAATTCCAAGTTGAGGTTTAGGGTGGTATTATGAATTGTGATTGTGTATTGAGGGTAATTGGTGGCTACAAACCCCGCTTAAATGTTAAAAATCCAGATCAAACCAGTGACTTACCCTAAAACTTGAAATTTAAACTTTCCGTATCGGTTTTGTGATATTTTGGGGGTCTACAGGGAATCTGGAGCAACCCGGAAACTTTATAAAATAATTAAAAATATACATTAACCTAGTTAGACCGATAGGAGACCACTACGAGAAGACGAGGCCCAAATTCCTAGGTGGGGCCAGCCCCAGCGGTTACTGTAGCCACTTTGGTCGGTTACTGTAGCAGTTTTGGTGCTGGAGTGTCACGCCCCGCTTCCCAAAATACAGAATACGGGAGGCGACTAGGCCAGCCATGCTCCTACGGTCAAGGATAATCCCTCCGTAGTCATACTTCGGTTTCTAGCATTACATGGTAATCAGTAATTACAGCACAGAAGTAAAGGAAACACATCACTAGTTTATTACACCAACTTTCATTGTTCCCAGCTTACAATAGAATGAAATAAAAGAAACTACTAATCAAGTGTGAATACAAGATTGATTTATGGAAAGCGGTAAAAGTACTGAAGGCACGACCGTCTAGATCTCTCCGAGCTCGAAGGGTAGGACTGACTCCTAAATCTGGTCCTCTTCAAACTTTGAGCATGCATACTCAGGTCGTCAGCGCGACGTAATAGCAATATTATAATAATCATAAAAGACAAGAAAAATAAAAGTAATAACGGTGGAGATAATAAATGCAAGCAATCAATATGTCATTAACTGATGCAATATATGATCTGTGTCCCTATCGGTCTCTAAGTCACTTTGAAATCGAGTCGTGGAAAAGAGTGATCAATATGTCACTAACTGTAGCAGTTTTGGTGCTGGGGTTTTGGCTGTAGCTCACATACCTTATAACATAGCTATTGTATTTTTTTTTGTTCCATATTATTTGACCCAAAATCCGGGAGCATATTGGGATGGTTTTGGGTTATGTTTTCCATATTTTGGAATTCTTGGTTTTGATATTAGTTATGAGATTTAGTTGTTTGTTTGTACGTCAACGAAGAGTGTTGTTTGGTTGTTTTTGCATGCGTAGGCTATAGGTTCTAACCTATGAGCACCTCGCGTGTCGTGTCGGTTTTTGAGTCGGATTTTGATAAGATACGATGTATTTTGTGATATGTAGGTAATTCGCGTGGACTTCAGGATGACAAGGTAAAACGAGCGTCATCGACTTCGAAAAGCAACGATCAAGGTGAGTAGATATATATCTACGGGGGAAGTCGGGTGGATGGCGTATAGCACCCCCGCAGTTTCGTAGTGTAGCATATGATATTTATATATATAATTATGCGTATAGTGGTACGTGAATATTTTGGAGGAAAGGCTTTAGGAGATCATGGTTAGTTTAGCGTAATTGAAATTCAGTGTTCTTAGTTTAGTTCCTTAGTTGTGAAACCCTAGTGTAATGGGTCACACACATACACACATGCACACAAGTGTTATGTTTTTTGTGTATATGATATATGTGTGTGCGCGCGTGCGCGCGCATGTGTGGATGTGTTGCTATATATACACATATACATATATGTATACACGTATGATGAGGATAGTATATGATATTCGGAGGAGATTCGATATGATCGGGCATGATACCGTGAGATCGGTTATGTGATTTGGGTCGTATTATGATATACGATATGATATTAGCGGATCGATGGGCGATGTGTGGTATTCACACGCGTATATATGTTTTATGATATTGGTATGTTCTAGACTTGGAACGGTACCCTAATGCAGGATATGATGATAATGATACCGGATGAATAATAGGGTAAATGTGATATTTGACCCATACCCCGATTTTGGGATGCCGTACGATGGATTTTACCGTACGAAGTATAAATATGATGATTGATCCGCATTCGTGACTCGAGGATGTCGTATTATATATTTTATCGTACGTGACGCTATTGAGGCGGGATCACCGACTACTAGATATATCGACTCGAACTTAGGTGGTTTTCCTTACCCCTTTCGTTTAGTCTCTTAGCTTCGTCCTGTAGTTTACTTGGTAGATGTTAGACTGGGCTCGAGTCATACTTATTTTCAAACCAATGAATCGTGAGTATTTTAAAGACAGGCCAAGGGATACTACGGATATTTCAAAAGACGTACATTTTCTTAAAAACACCGTAGCCCCTATTTTCTAAACACCACGATTCGTGCTATTTCAAATGCCAAAACTGGATGACTCGTATATAAAAGTGTATATTCTTCATTGTTGCGATTACTATTCATTCTCCGTTTAATTCATGTTGTTCATATCGCATTGCATGTTTATACCTGCGTTTTCTTCAGTCATTATGAATCCTATTGTCAGGACACCGGCACCATTACCGATGATGTGTATGCTCCACGTACACTTGCTTGCCGGCTCACACACATCATCATCGGTAATTTTCATGTCACGTACACATTAGGAAACACTACTTCATTGGTATAAATTGCTAGCTGGTAGTTTCGACATAGTACTAGTACGCTTGCTTTCATATGCTAGTTTAGACATTGCATTTATTACTGAGATACTTCATGCATTTATACGTTCATGCTGATATGCAATATTATGGGGCTTTATGCCGGTAATTCACTGTTTATTTACTCTGGAGTTTGAGATTTGGATTTTCCATGAGATTTCTGGATTTGGAGAAACTGCAAGGATTTATAAACTCATTATCATTTCTAAAGATAGAAATTGCGGTTTTCTCATGATATGATATTTGTGATTTCCACCATGAGTATTCTCGATTCTCGAGTGGTATCATACACCCGATTCAAGGTAGGGGGACGGACCATCTGCGGGTGCATGGCAGACCCGGTGTGGTACCCCGGGGCAAGATGGACGTATTGAGAAGGCGTTGAGCCCGGCAGGGGAGCACTACCAACCGGTGATTGTATGGGACTCGACGGATATCCGGAGGATACCGTTCGCAGTTATGGGCCGATCCTGATCATGCGGAGCCCGAGATATTAAGATTTGATGATACGGGCCAGTCCGGATTGCCGGAGCCCGAGATATTGAGATATTGGGATATATATTTTGTGTCGATGCTTGACACGGATTCGCTGTTGATTTCATTTATGATACTTCAGTTTTATACAGAAATCTCACCGAGATAAGAAAACAGTTTTCTCGTACGAGATGTATTTTACTTTTATTCTTAATACATTCATACATCATATATATGCGACATCTTGCTACCTGAGGCACTGACACGAGCACTTGATATTACACTTATGTTTAGATGTTTCAGGTTATATTTTATATTGGGGATATTATTATTGTATGACCTAGGAGAGAGTCATACATGCGATTTCTGCTCGGTGATGTTTTCTACTCACGAGTTGACAACTCACCCCCGTTGTGCCACAGTTTCTTGCAGGTTTGCCGTACAGGTTCCCTTGGCGGCTTTGCTGGCACACTACTTCTTTCCGGGTGGTTGCTTTGGTAGGTGGGTTCACTTGTATCGTGACCACCGTAGTATTTGTATTGACATTCAGTTGTATCTAATAAACTCCATCAACCAGACTTATATTAATTTATAGACTTTGAAGACAAGTATGTATATTCTTTCGGCCTTAGAGTCGCGCGCTGTATTATTATATTTTTCTCTGATTTTCTTGATGATGATGGTTTTCATTCTGAGTTTTGATCCTCGCCCTTCAGCGTTGTATATTATATTGTATTGCGTGGTTGTCTCCGCCGATTGGTGAAGAGCTAGCTCCCGTTTGGGGATGCCTTTATTCTTTATGTATATCATTCATGTTTGTACCCGTTTGGGGCCAGTATTTACAAAGGAAACTCTGCCAAAATTTTTGGAAAGGACTTGATGTTTAAAAATGCTTACTACGGCTTATTTTGTTAAAACACTTGCTTAAAAACTAAGTTTTTTTTCACTTCTTCTCTTAAATGGTTAGATTTATGGGATTTTGGCTTACTTGAATTAGATGGGGTCCTATACACTTCATATGATTCAAGTACCAGTCGCGTGCCATTTTGGGTCGTGACAAAGTTGGTATCAAAGTGCCAGGTTTAACCTTGGTTCGAGTCTAAGTTTGACTATGCGGAGTCTAGGGCGTATATATATATTCGGAACCTAGGCTTAACCTTACAGAACTTAGACTTGGTCGGGGGGTATTAGACCCGAACTTTCTTCGCATAGGTTGACCTTGGTTGATGGAGTAGGTGACTTAAGTAGAGTGACGTACCGTGTGTATGTTCCACGGCATACTTACGATACGCTACTCCGCTTAAGAAGCCTTAGGATGTACATTTCTTTGCACATCATTCTATTCGTTCCTATGATCTATCCTCATCGATATCGGTTGTGGTTTGTGTTACCACGGTTGCACGGGCAGAGAGAGTTGCGGCTATAGTTGCGGTCAGCATGAGCTCGTTATGGACAAGAACTGACCAGGGCATGATTCCAGTGACACACGATTGCATAGATGTGTCGTTTTATTGTATTTTTTGCGACATGAGCATTTCAATATGTCATTTTACTATGTTTCTCGTGGACGCGAGCGTTTGATATCTACACCAGATGATTGGGCTACTGCTAGAGGCCAGCTAGAATGTGATGACCGTTAATGTATCGTCTATTCTTGAGGATTGAGGCACTGTTCAGCGTGCCGATGAATGAGCCAGCTGTTGCTACGAATGACAAGATATCGTCCTAGATGTTTGAAGCTATTGCAGCACGAGTTGTACTTAGAGATGTGATAGAAGATCGCTAGTCACCCATGGGTGAATGACTAGGACGTGTGGTTCATTTGCATACCCCGATGCGAGGTCATCAGATTGATTAATTTTAGCTAGAGAAGACTTCACACAGGCATGTTGTGAGTCGAACGAGAGAGGACGAGCGTAAGCACATCACTCTGAAAATTTGAGTGAGTTCTCGAGAAGGTAATTGACAAGATGCCTACTACAGGATAACTGAGCTGTCGAGTTCGTAGTTTCAGAAGGGAGACTCCAGAAATAAGTATAGCCGTCGTAGCGCAGTCCATACAGCTACGAAAAGACGAGTCTGAATCTGTCCACATTAGAGAAAAGTGGAGTAAGAGGTTCGTACGAGATTTTGATGAGATGACGTTCCACTCCGTTGATATCAGAGATGTGACACGCATACAGAGGCGTTGAATATGGATATATCTTAGAAGAAGTCGTGATGAGTATGCAGCTGTTCTGGAACAAGAAATGGATTTAGTAAAAGGTGATAACTTCCGGACAGTTCGACAGGAACGAGATTGGGAGAGACCCCGACAGAATCTTTCTGAAATACTACACGAGAAGAATTGGACCCAGGACCGGTCGTATTATGCACACCCAATAGGCCAGAGTTCGGCATCATCGACAAGACATGTTGTGAGTGACCATGATAGTTGACCGGAGATCTTTAGAGGATGTGCCAGAGCTGGACTGTTTCCATCATCGTTCCATATTGGGCCGTTGAGCCGATGAGTTATGTAACTGGCAATTCGTAGTGAGAGACGAGATCTTAAGGGCAAAAGGCGCTAGACCATGAAAAGGAGGCAAGTAGATATCTTGCTCTGCTAGCTTTGAATGCACCGACGCCTTCTCGATTTTGAAGGAAGGACATATCGACGACAGTGTTTATGAGTTGTGATTTGGTGATTCGAATATCACGTATCCGTCATTTTGGATTTTGGTAATTTGGGCGATTTATTTGCATGATTGAGTTTTCGTGTACCACAGTTGCACTCGGTTTCGATTTGATATTATTCGAGATGTTTGATTTTGATTTCATGCCTATGGTATGTATGTGATTTGACTTGTGCCTTCGGTGTAGTTTCATGCGCTTTTATTACTTTGATTCGATTTTGTGCACGCTGATGCACATAGTTGTGAGATTATATACCACGGTATACCTGATTTGGGTTGAGATATATTGTATCGTCAATTTCGATTGAGATATTTGATATTTGTTTTCATGCACCTTGTACATTTGAGTTGGATTTTTGCGCATACTGGGCGCGTTTGATGCGATTTTGGTGCACACCAGATGCACTAAGTCGGGATTCTTCGTGCATATCAGATGCACCTGATATTGCTGTCAGGCACACTCGTTGCCCTTGACAGGTGTTTTCGTGCACACCCGTTGCACTTAAATTTGGTTTCTGTGCACATGTATGGCACATTCATTGATTTCGATTTCTGTGCGCACCAGACTCTCGTGGCATTCTTATACGCATTTTTAGGATTTGTTTCTTTTGGAGCAGTATATTTTATGATATTTACTATTTGGTATAGTAACTGAACAGGACTAGTCAGAGGACAGGACCTGGACATGTTTTTGCATGCATCGATAGTTACCGAAGGGATTTCCAAAAAAGGGCTATAGTCACAATATTTTTCCTATGTGTCCGAGATGACACGAAACACTTTACAAAGGAAACCCTTCTAAATTTTTTTTAAAAACGGCGGGACGTGTATGTTAAACAAAGTATATATATGTATATAGAGTTATTTTCTTACATTAAACGTCCGCTACTTGTGCCGTGATACGCGCATCGCACAACAACTTGAAAAAAGGGAGGGTTTGGCATGTATTTCTGTTTAGATGTTTTACGAGTTTACAACGATGCGTACTATGTGCATGTTATAGTTTTGATGTATATCATGTTGGTTTTCGTATTGGACTTTGACATTGGTATCTTCACCATAACTCCGATGATTGTGTGATGCTTGACGGAGTTTTGATTTGAGTCATATACTCTTTTTTCATGCGCATGTATTGCGCTACGATATGTTTTAAGTATTAACGACTTTGGAGCCCCGATGACTTGAGTGTTTTGCTGAAACGTTTTAGTATTTGAGGGATTTAAATTTAAATTCGGAGACCGAATTTATTTAAGGGGGGAAGACTGTAACATTTCAGAAAAATAATATATTATATCTTGGAATTTATATAATTGAATAATAAATATTATGAATATTTTAATGTGTGGAGATTAACTTTAATGATATGGTATAATTATATGCCGATAAATTGAGAAATATTTGGAAATTAATAAGAATTATTGAATTGAGGGTGTTTTATATGATATGAACATTTATAGATTTTTAAATACTCATTTGTAAAAGGGTTAAGTGCTAAACTCGATTTATTTTCACTAATCTTGCGTTAATCCGGTTTATGTGCATATGACATGAACCATGACATGTTTCAAAACACCTTTTTCAATTTGCATGAACCATGGCATCTTATATTTTCTTTTATATGTGCATAGTTTTGTTTTTGGTTTTAAATTAAAAGAAAAAGGCAAAAGAAAAGGAAAAGGAAAAAGATTAAAGAATGAGGTATGGACAAGAGAGAGAGGGTAAGGGGTCAAGTGAACCATGCCTCTTATTCCATCTTTCTCTCCTTCATCATTCTCCTTCCTCTTCTCTCCCTTATGGCTGCCCCCTCCTTCCACCACCTCTACCTCCTCATAACACCCATATTTCCACATCAAAACATCTATTCCCTTTCATTAAAAATGGGCACAAGCTCACTACAAGCATGGGGAACCAAGAAAGTTGGGATTTTGAAGACCCGGGGCAACTCAAGAATTTTCTTGAGTTGCCAAATGAGGTATTCCTTTCACTATTAGTATAGTTATTCATTTCCTTTAGCATCAATATTAGTTTAGAAGTGATTAAGTGAGGTTTAGTGATGTCGGAAAATTCCAAGTTGAGGTTTAGGGTGGTATTATGAATTGTGATTGTGTATTGAGGGTAATTGGTGACTACAAAACCCCCTTAAATGTTAAAAATCTAGATCAAACCAGTAACTAACCTTAAAACTTGAAATTTAAACTTTCCGTGTCGGTTTTGTGATATTTTGGGGGTCTACAGGGAATCTGGAGCAACCCGGGAACTTTATAAAATAATTAAAAATATACATTAACCTAGTTAGACCAATAGGAGACCACCACAAGAAGACGACGCCCAAATTCCCAGGCAGGGCCAGCCACTGCGGTTACTGTAGCAGTTTTGGTGCTGGGGTTTTGGCTGTAGCTCACATACATTATAACATAGCTACTGTATTTTTCTTTTTGTCCCAGATTATCTGAGCCAAAATCTGGGAGCATATTAGGATGGTTTTGGGTTATGTTTTCCGTATTTTGGAATTCTTGGTTTTTATATTAATTATGAGATTTGGTCGTTTGATATTTGTACGTCAACGAAGAGTGTTGTTTGGTTGTTTTTGCATGCGTAGGCTATAGGTTCTAACCTATGAGCACCTCGCGTGTCGTGTCGGTTTTTGAGTCGAATTTTGATGCGATAAGATGTATTTTGTGATATGTAGGTACTTCGCGTGGACTTCATGATGACAAGGTAAAACGAGTGTCATCGACTTCGGAAAACAATGATCAAGGTGAGTAGATATATATCTACGGGGGAAGTCGAGTGGATAGTGTATAGCACCCCCACAGTTTTGTAGTGTAGTATGTGATATTTATATATACAATCATGCGTATAGTGGTATGTGAATAATTTGGAGGAAAGGCATTAGGAAATCATGGTTAGTTTAGCGTAATTGAAAGTTAGTGTTCTTAGTTTAGTTCCTTAGTTGCGAAACCCTAGTGTAATGGTTCACACACACACATGCACACACGTGTTATGTTTTTGGTGTATATGATATATGTGTGTGTGTGTGTGTGGATGTGTTGCTATATATATACATATACATATACGTATACACGTATGATGAGGATAATATATGATACTCGGAGGAGAGTCGATATGATCGGGCATGATGCCGTGAGATCGGTTATGTGATTTAGGTCGTATTATGATATACGACATGATATTAGCAGATCGATGGGCGATGTGTTGTATTCACACGCGTATAGATGTTTGATGATATTGGTATGTTCTAGACTTAAAACGGTACCCTAATGCAGGATATGATGATAATGATACCGGATGAATAATAGGGTAAATGTGATATTTGACCCGTACCCCGATTTGGAATATCGTACGATGGATTTTACCGTACGAAGTATAAATATGATGATTGATCCGCACTCGTGACTCGAGGATGTCGTATTATATATTTTATCGTACGTGGCGCTATTGAGACGGGATCACCGACTACTAGATATATCGACTCAGACTTAGGTGGTTTTACTTACCCCTTTCATTTAGTCTCTTAGCTTCGTCCTGTAGTTTACTTGGTAGATGTTAGACTGGGCTCGAGTCATACTTATTTTCAAACTAACAAATCGTGAGTATTTTAAAGACAGGCTGATTGTGCTAAGTTTTGCGATCAAAGAATTTAATTACCGCAATCAAGAACGGCGTCACTTGGTAGCTAGCCGGTGAGTATGGGTTGGTCCACAGGGATTTTGTGTATTCTCAAATTGTTCTAACGAGTTAATTCCAAACGGTGTTGGGTTGATTATCACTAAAACTAAAATTGATTTAAACTAGGATTAGAATCTTGCTAGGGTTAAGTTTAGGTTAAGTTTGGAAATTTCAGATTTCCCACCGCTTTCAATGCCCTAATTTAGATCTAATTAAGTGTTATGGTAATAATTAATAAAGTGGATTAGTACCATCGGGAAGAAACGATATTTCTTCCTCTAGGTTTTTATCCGTCCTTTCTTAATTCTTACCCTAACCAACATGGAAGACATACGTAACCGGTCTTTTAAACTACGGTATCACCACTACCTCGTAGGTAGCGGTGTGTGTATGTATGCATGGAGTTCTATAAAAATATGTGATGGGCAAGAAAGGGGTGAGAGATTTTCATCTCTCAAACCTTCCCTATTCCTAACCCTAACAAGTGAGGAATTACTCACTTATTAGGGAATTGATAAACATGTTCTAAACTAATTAACTAGGACAGATAATAAAAATTATACTAAGGCAGAAATAAAATTAAGAACTAGGGCAGATAATAAAAGATCTTACTTTATTTGATGGCTCTCTCCAAACATTTACACTGAATTTAAATTCTGAATAGATGAAATAAAAAGAGGCATACCTCAAATAGAGGTTTAAGGTTTCTATTTATAGATCATAGAAACACTAGGGTTACAATCGATTCACATCCGCATTTACAAATATGCCCTAACGAAGCCTAGTCAACGCACCGCCAGATCGTCAAACGACGCACCGACACGGGCCTAGCACGGCCGCGGAACCGCGGCCGTATGCTTTGTTTGGCCACGGTTCCGCGGCCATGTAGAGCGGTCATTGGCTGAATTTGACTGGTTTTCTTCCTGTTGCATTTTCCTACTTGTTTCTTCACTTGGTTTCTCAGATTGTCTTCTAGTTTTCTTTCAGATTTCCACAGTGCATAATGTAGTGGACTTTATCGTTCGCTTCGTGTCGAAGTCTTGAACCTTGCGCTGCCTTTGTACTTTATGAACTTGTTTATTGATCTTCGTTTATTTTCTAAACTGTAGGCTTGATCAAGATTCTTCCATTTATTAGTCGTAGTCTCACTTTTGTATCGTCTTTTCATCTTTTTCACTGTTTTTGTTCCGAGAACCTGTAACCTGCAACTATGTAGCAGACATGGATCAAAAGCACATGTTTATTTGTAAAATGATTAAGTATGGGGAATATAATAATGCAAAATTATGATATGAACAAATACCCCCAAACTTATCTCTTGCTCGTCCTCGAGTAAACCTAGTTTTATTCTTGAAAAAGACCTAGCCACACTTTCGCAGGGAAACGCGATTGCACTGAGCTCGTGCAACAAGCCGTTAAACCTCTAGGTGTCCCTAGTAGGCGGAGTGTTGTCTCCTAAGGGTTTTCAGCGGATACTACCCACAAAATCCTATCAATTCGGCCTATTGACTCTCATTCTCCAATTAGGTTTTCCAACAAGGAACTCTATTATCTTCGACTCAGAAATTATCCACCCATATTTTTCACGCTTCCTTATCATTTAACTTAAGATTATACATGTTCTGTAGACTTACTTAGCTTTTAACATCTTTTAAGTTTTCCTTCTAGGGTTCTATCTCAACTTAGGAATTTTTATTATTTCTATTAAAGATATAAGTCATATTCTTCATTCCTATTTCTTATTTAAACCCCAATCACATACCCCTACGTGTGTGTATATATCACCCCTACACTTGGAAATTCAAATCAAGCAATTATACTCTTGTCCATTATCCAAAGTACTTTTCAAATGGTGAATTTTTAGATGAAATTGCTCACACATTCTTCATGTGACCGTTAATACTTCTTGAGGTACCAACGATCGATTACAAAATGTATTTGCATATTAAAGCGTAATTCCTAGTCTTTGTAACACCTAAGGCTTTTAGCAGTGACTTCCAAACCAGTTGGTCTAAGGCACTAGGTGATAAGGCACCCTCGCTTTAATGCAGCCTTAAGTAATTACAAAAACCAGTACTTCCAAACCAGTTGGTCTAAGGCACTAGGTGATAAGGCACCCTCGCTTTAATGCAGCCTTAAGTAATTACAAAAACCAGTGTTCATTTTTTTTATCTCTTTATACACACTTGTATTTTTATTTTATTTTTCTTCGTACTAAGGACTTTAGAAAAGAGCATTTCAAGGTCTCTTCTACTATTCCAAGTTTCAAGGTTCGTGTTTGTGCAATTTGTAGGGTATATATTTTCAGAATTTAAATTTAAGCTTATGAATTATTTTTCAAACTTATACTTTAATAAAGATATCAATACTTTTCCCTTGTTTTAACTTAGCCCAAGAAGTCAACTCGAAATTTGCCTATTTCTAAATAAACTTAAAAAACATATACTTTCTACCGTTAAATTTTAAGAAAGGTTATTTTTAGGGTTTTGAATTTCCTAAATCTAAGATCTAGTTGTTCCTAACTAGTTAATCTTTTTGTCAAACTCAAGTCAATTATGGCCAAAATTGAATGTTTTAATTTTTATAATTTTTCAAAATTTTCAGTTTTTATTTGATTTTTATTTTTCTAATTTTTATTTTTTTTCAATTTTTTCAATTTTTATGATTTTTATATAAGGATGCAATGCAGAATTTAAACATGCAAAAGAAAAAGAAAAAATATATACAAATTTTTTTTAAAAAAATGCAATGTAAAAGATAACTATATACAACCACCAACTCTCCCAAACTTAACCAAAGCAGTGCCCTCACTGTTCGGCCCAACGTCGCGCTCTCGAGCGTGAACGTGAACGCTCCTCCCTAGCCAGCAGGGTTCGAATCCCCTGCTCTACCTCCGTCAACCTCTTATCGTGCTCCCTCGATGTCGCTCTCAACTCCTCTATGCCCCTAACATCTCTCCTCATCAACTGTGCATGTTCTAGAGGGGTCATTTCTCCTTCGCTCGCGGTCGAGCTAGAGCTAGGTGTGCGGGCGGGTACATGCTCCGCCGGTTCGGTCCTCGATCATACATCTGTCAATCGTGAATAGGACGTATAAACGCCCTCAATAAGAGGCCGGACAGGTATGCCTCCCATCATGTAAAATTCGAATTCCTTTACGGGGAGGAAATATCGACAAAGCTGTGTGACAAGCATTGGACAAGGGTAATTTGCGGCTCGTTTGCTCACACTTATGGAGTTTAGCAAAACTGTGCACATGTCGAAACGGGGGTTCTTTGTCATAAGAGTATGCACAATATGCAAGGAGGGTGTAAAAAATGTTGTGTTGTGGGAGCTACCGAAAATATTATTTTGTGCCCATCGGCACACAGTTAAGACATTTGCGAAAAGGGTTCTTGCTTGGATACCCTTCCGCGGCTCCCTTGAGCAATCGTTGCCCATCAAGGGCATATAATCCTCAAATTGCAAAGGTTGGTCATGTGCTGGTATGCGAGGGATTAGTGTGACTTCGTGTATAATATCCCTATCAATGATAATTTCTCGATCAATGATAATTTCTCGATCACCCCATTGCAATTTAATAAACCCAAATTGGTTTAGGCACCCATCCTCTATACACTCGTAAAAACGAGTGACTAATTCCGGCAATGCATACGCATGAGGGTGATTATAAATCAGAAAGTTCCAACCCCTACGCGCGATTTCGTTCGCAAAATAACTACCGTACAGCTCGTGTGAAAATACTTGTGAAAAATCGCGTTCAAGCTGCATGTTGTGTGCCATTGGGTGTTCTACAGATCTAGAAATTTGAAAAAACAGAGAGGGAATGAGAGATCGTACCTCCCCTGAAAAATTCAGGGGGTGTAGATAGCAGGCGGCGGCGGATCAGCGGTGGGAGCGCGCGTCTGCGGCGGTTCCGCAGCGGCGGGAGGGGATCTCGCTGCAGAAATTCGAGGGGTGGCGGCGCTAGGGTTTTAGAAGATGAAAATTAGGGTTGTGAGCAGAGAGAGGGGTCGGGGGTATTATATAGGGGGAATTTATGGATATTTTCAGATAAATCCCTCTAAAAAGAGGAATTTATTTGCAAATAAAAATTTTATTTTATTTATTTAATCTGCAAATTTACAAAAATACCCCAAAAAAAATTTCTTTTCAATTTTTAAATTTTTTTTATTTATTGTTAAAACAAAACAAGGTCCCCCCAAACTTAAGTTAAACGATGTTACAAGTTAATGCCAAACTTGGCAAAGACCAAAAGTCAATACCAACCAGTTGAAAAATTTATCTATGTAAAGTATCGGTCGGTGGAAGAACATGTTATACCGAGCCAAGAAGAAGTGGGGAAAAGATAAGTGGTGGTATGGAAAGTGTTCGCATATACATGGAAGTGAAGAGATAGAAGGTGATGATGAATAAAAACGAGAATGTGAATGATCAGAAATCGGTGGAATATTGGCATTATCGTATTTTATTAGAAGAAAAGGGGGTGGTTCAACTTCTATAGGGTGAGGTTGATTAACCACAAAAAACCCGAGATGTTTCTGTGGATCCTTTACTGGCTTGGCATCATCCATCATATGCATATGATATTTAATTATCAGGGAACTAATCTCCTCGATGTCCGCCATAGTCCAGCCGAAAGCTTGCCGGTTATTTTGTAAGACCATTAAAAGGGCATTCTCTTGCTCGAGGGGTAGAGAGGCCGATATGATAACGGGAAAGGTCTCATTCTCGCCTAGGTAAGCGTATTTAAGATGAGACGGCAAAAGGTTGAGTTCGAGTTTCGGAGGCGAAACAATTGAAGGTAAAATTGGGAGGCTATCTCGAACTCAAAAGATTCCAACAATGGTTCGAAATCACTGTAAGCAACCGAATCGGATGGTTCAACTAACTCATCAAAAAATTCAAAGGACTCATACTCAGGCGGTGAGTCGTCAAAATCATCAGAGAAAGTGAAACACTCGTAATCGTTATCGGTTGTGCAAACTGTGTCAGATTCAAGGAGGGACGCACTAGTGGCATCAAAACTGTTGTGATCAAACATAAATTTTTCAAGCTCCCAGTCCTCCTGCGTGATTTCGTGGATCGAGCAAACTTCTCGTGTACTAGCTTTAGGCACGGAGGGCAGACTTCCAATCTTGTAAATATTGAACTCACTAGACATCTTTCCGAAAGATAGAGTCATAGAGCCATTGCGACAATTTATTACGGCATTGGAAGTGGCCAAAAATGGTCAACCGAGGATCACCGGAATTTGGTTCCGTGGGTTAGCAACAGGTTGTGTGTCCATAACAATAAAAACAACGGGGAATATGAAGTCTCCTACTTTGATCAACACACCCTCTAACTCACCCCTATGATGGATGATTGATCGATCAGCCATTTGGAGAGTACAATGAGTGGGTTTTAACTCTCCGACACCTAATTGCTCATACACAGAGTAAGGAAGCAGGTTAACACTAGAACCAATATCTAAAAGTGCTTGATTGATGTTCTTATCCCCAATTGTTATTGAAATTGTAGGACAGCCAGGGTCCTTTCGTTTTTGGGGTAAGGGTTAAGGTTGGTTAATAGCATTGCTCACGGCACTAGCTACTAGCAATTTCTTGGGTATCTGAGACTCTCTTCGAGGTGCATAAGCCCTTTAAGATTTTTGTGTAAGAAGTGACTTGTTGGATTGCATCCAAGAGAGGTATATTTATGCTAACTTGTTTGAATAACTCCACAATCTTCTCCATTTGTGGAGTTGGTTTATTGGATCTCAACCTGTTTGGAAAAGGAATATTTTGAAAATTTGTTGAGTCCAATGTCTGTGGAGTAGAATGTGGAGTTGGAACGGATCCCAGTGTTGGTGTGTTCGTGAAGTAAGATGTGGGTCCGTTCAAATTAGAAGAAGTAGAGTCTTGTGAAGAATGAAGAATAGGCTCTAACGAAGAAGATGAAGAAGAAGAACCACTGGCAGGGGTGTCATTACTAATACCCACGTTATTGTGCAACACTCTTCCAGATCTCAACGTGGTCACAGCATTCACATTGTGATTTTGTTGTTCATATGCAACATGTGCGTTATGTGTGTGACCGGGATTTGGCAATGGTTGAGATGGAAGCTTTCCCTTTTCTCGCTCGCTCAACGCAGCATTTAATTGTGCAATTTGGGCCTCAATAGATTTAATGCTTTGATCATGTAAAGCACTGTTGTGCACCAAAGACTGAATGGAAGTCTCCAACTTTGCTGCGGATTGTGTAGATTGTTTTAGAAACGCATCTAGACTTCTTTCTAGCGAGGTAACCTTATCGTCATTTGGTTGAACAAAATTGTTTTGAGGATAAGAGTTATTGGGCACAAAATTATTCATTTGGTTTGGGTAAGGTTGTGGTGGGAAAGGTTGCTGGTATTGAGTTTGTTGTGGTGCTTGTTGTTGTGGAGGAGGAGGCCTTTGAAAGTTGTTGTTTTCTTGGAATTGTTGATTTTGATTCCAAGCAAAATTTGGGTGGCTCCTCCATCCCGGATTATAGGTCGAAGAGTATGGATCATTTCTTTGTCTTTACTGAAAGGCAGCATTGACTTGATCTTGTCCTTGAACAGGTGGATTGTAAGGACACTCTTCGGTAAGATGTGATGGATCCGAACAACAAGCGCAAACAGTTCGTGGGGGTAAAGCAGGGGCAGGAGAAGGTGATGAGATTTTGGTCTCGATTGCTTCTAGCTTTTTCGTAAGTGCGGCCATTTCGGCCTTCATTGCAATCGACATATCTAATTGATGTATGCCTGCCCTAGACTGACCAACCGAAGAAGATGAGGTGGTCTTGGTGCTTTCCCACTGAAGTGTTCAGCAAGATCCTCGAGAAACTGCCAAGGTTCTTCACTAGATTTTGTTAGAAAGTGACTTTGACAAATAGTTTCCAACAACTGCTTAGTTGCTGGGTTCAATCCTTCGTATAAGGTTTGGAAAAGTTGCCAATTCTCTATATCGTGGTGAGGGCATTGAACAAGTAGGTCTTTAAATCTTTCAAAACACTTCCAAAAAGGTTTGGTAGGAAGCTGGGAAAATTGAATGATCTCATTGCGAATTCTCGCGGTCTTGTGATGTAGATAAAACTTTTTAAGAAAAGTTTTAACAAACTCTTCCCAATTTTTAATTGAGTGTGATGCTGTACTGTATAACCATTTGTCGGCTAAGTCACATAAGGTGAAAGGAATAACCCGTAGCTTAATAGCATCATCAGACAGTTGTATTGTCTTCATCATTGCGCAAACGTTTTGGAATTTGTTTTTGAAGATATAGGCATCTTCGGATTCCAGTTAGTGAAATTTTGGCAACATGTTGATGAAGTGGGGTTTTATCTCAAAGTTTTCCCCATTTGCCGGTGGGAGTGAAAGACAAGGGTGCGGATAGGGTAGAAAAGATCCTGGAGTGCGATTCGTTGGGGCGCTTCAACAGGCGGGTGTTGTGGGTTATTCGCACCTAGCGGAGGTGGAATCAGTCCCGTGAGTAAGGTGTTGTTAATATTAAATCCCGACGTCTCCTTAGAAGACGAAGAATGTGAAGGTGAAGGTAAGGAAGTGGGAGGAATTTCGACTTCGGAGTCGAAAGCGTCGTCGGTCGGTACCAACGAGACACGGACTAATCGGGCACTAGTGTCCCTAGTCCAACCGGACATACACTAAAGGGGTAGTGTAGTCAACAAGGTGAAAAACAGAAGGTGGGGTAAGAAAACGTCAATGAGAAGAAAGTGGGTGTAAGTGGGGTGCACGGATTTCTTAGCGACAAGTTGCAAGTTTTTGTAAAAAAAAAAATTCTTTTCTCTTTTTGTGTTTTTTTTGTGGAGCTTTTTGCAAAAAAAATATTTTCGATAAAAGGCTTAGACATACGTTCAATCAATCACAAATGCACAATCAAGTCTAGATCTAGGGTCACCTAGGTCAGCTAGACAGCTCCTAACTGTTCCAAAGGGCAAGAAGTAGGACCTCAAACCGCATCTTCACCGCCAATTGTGGCCAGGTAAGCATAAGTAGAGAAAGGAGGGATCCGCTCACGAATCACCGTGATACGGGCCTTTTAAAGTTACCTTTCACTACTTGTCTAACCTAGGCACCACAAAGTCAGGTCAGGATCAACGGCCGATGCCTACAACTATTCGTTTGTCCTATTGAGCGCGAAGTCCTTAGGGCTGAGTCTAATCTTTTTTTAATTAGATTTATGGTCAATGCAATATGCCTTATGTGATTTTTGGGGTCCTGTAAAGGGTGATGAAATCCCCACCCAATTTGGATTGGTGTTCAAGCCCCTTAAAGTCAATTTAGATATGCAAAGCAGTAAACACAATCACTTGCAAACAAAATTTTTTTTTTAGCGAGGCGCAAAGAATCCTGCACAAGATCAATTATTGGAGAAGGGGAGAAATTTTTTTTGGCTCAAAGAATCCTGCAGGAAAATTTTACAGAGGAGATATTGGGGTTGCAGAGAAAGAGAAAAGAAGCTTACAGAGGGTTTTCCACCAGCTGACATCACCAACTGACCGCGTTTCCGCCGCCAGATGTGCTTCCTTACCGCGGTTCCACGGTTGAATTTGCGGTTAAGCTCCTGAAATTTCTTCTGCTCCTCTGTTGTTGTAATCCTCTGTTGTTCAGATCTTCAGTTTTCTGTTTTGCTCTCTGGGTTTTTCCAAATCCGAACTTGTTCGTCGATCCTGCAAAATTCCAACGAAACACCCTTCAAACAAAAACAAGATGATAAAATTTTTATATTTTTTAATTTTTCAGTTTTTTATGAGTTTTATGATTTTATATTAACCCGAAATTGCAAAAAGAAAATACTACGCCATCCCCGGCAACGACGCCATTTGATTGTACTAAGTTTTGCGATCAAAGAATTTAATTACCGCAATCAAGAACGGCGTCGTTTGGTAGCTAGCCGGTGAGTACGGGTCAGTCCACAGGGATTTTGTGTATTCTCAAATTGTTCTAACGAGTTAATTCCAAACGGTGTTGGGTTGATTATCACTAAAACTAAAGTTGATTTAAACTAGGATTAGACTCTTGCTAGGGTTAGGTTTAGGTTAAGTTTGGAAATTTAAGATTTCCCACCGCTTTCAATGCCCTAATTTAGATCTAATTAGGTGTTATGGTAATAATTAATGAAGTGGATTAGTACCATCGGGAAGAAACGATGTTTCTTCCTCTAGGTTTTTGTCCGTCCTTTCTTAATTCTTACCCTAACCTCCATGGAAGACATACGCAACCGGTCTTTTAAACTACGGTATCACCGCTACCTCATGGGATAGGGTGCCGTAGGGAGCGGTGTGTGTATGTATACATGGAGTCCTATAAAAATATGTGATGGGCAAGAAAGGGGTGAGAGATTTTCATCTCTCAAACCTTCCTTATTCCTAACCCTAACAAGTGAGGAATTACTCACTCATTAGGGAATTGATGAATATGTTCTAAACTAATTAACTATGACAGATAATAAAAATTATACTAAGGCAGAAATAAAATTAAGAACTAGGGCAGATAATAAAAGATCTCACTTTATTTGATGGCTCTCTTCAAACATTTACACTGAATTTAAATTCTGAATAGATGAAATAAAAAGAGTCATACCTCAAAAAGAGATTTAGGGTTTCTATTTATAGATCATAAAAACTTTAGGGTTACAATCGATTCACATCCGCATTTACAAATATGCCCTAAAGAAGCCTAGTCAACGCACCGCCAAATCGTCAAACGACGCACCGACACGGGCCTAGCACGGCCGCGGAACCGCGGCAGTATGCGCTGTTTGGCTGCGGTTCCGCGGCCATGTAGAGCGGTCATTGGCTGAATTTGACTGGTTTTCTTCCTGTTGCATTTTCCTAGTTGTTTCTTCACTTGGTTTCTCAGATTGCCTTCTAGTTTTCTTCCAGATTTCCACAGTGCATAATGTAGTGGACTTTACCGTTCGCTTCGTGTCGAAGTCTTGAATCTTGCGTTGCCTTTGTACTTTGTGAACTTGTTTATTGATCTTCGTTTATTCTCCAAACTGTAGGCTTGATCAAGATTCTTCCATTTGTTGGTCGTAGTCTCACTTTTGTATCGTCTTTTCATCTTTTTCACTGTTTTTGTTCCGAGAACCTGTAACCTGCAACTATGTAGCAGACATGGATCAAAAGCACCTGTTTATTTGTCAAATGACTAAGAATGGGGAATATAATAATGATAAATTATGATATGAACACTGGCCAAGGGATACTACGGATATTTCAAAGGACGTACCTTTTTCTAAAAACACCGTAGCCCCTATTTTCTAAACACCACGATTCGTGCTATTTCAAATGCCAAAACTGTATGACTCGTATATAAAAGTGTATATTCTTCATTGTTGTAATTACTATTCATTCTCCGTTTAATTCATGTTGTTCATATCGCATTGCATGTTTATACCTGCGTTTTCTTCAGTCATTATGAACCTTATTGTCAGGACACCAGCACCATTACCGATGATGTGTATGCTCCACGTACACTTGCTTGCCGGCTCACACACATCATCATCGGTAATTTTCATGTCACGTACACATTAGGAAACACTACTTCATTGGTATAAATTGCTAGCTGGTAGTTTCGACATAGTACTAGTACGCTTGCTTTCGTATGCTAGTTTAGACATTGCATTTATTACTGAGATACTTCATGCATTTATACGTTCATGCTGATATGCAATATTATGGGGTTTTATGCTGGTAATTCACTGTTTATTTACTCTGGAGTTTGAGATTCGGATTTTCCGTAAGATTCTGGATTTGGAGAAACCGCAAGGATTTATAAACTCATTATCATTTCTAAAGATAGAAATTACGGTTTTCTCGTGATATGATATTTGTGATTTTCACCATGAATTTTCTCGGTTTTCGAGTGGTATCATACACCCGATTCGAGGTAGGGGGAAGGACTGTCTGCGGGTGCATGGTGGACCCGGTGCGGTATCCCGGGACAAGATGGACATATTGAGAAGGCGTTGAGCCCGGTGTTCCCGCCAAAAAAATTTCTGCTCAAAAGAGCCCAAGGTATCAAATGGCAGCGATATGTTTAACAAAATGTGAACCAATATTTTCCGGGATGTATTTTGACAAACTCCTGAATGTGAAACAACTAAATTCTGATGGTATCGAAAGCGTCTCGAAAATGCCTTCGATTTGATATATTATGACCTTCATAATTCATCCGGGATCAAAAGTTATGAGCAAATATGCTATGCACGTGTAATCTAAGGAAGAAAATGCGAACCAGTATTTTTCGGGCTGCATTTTGATAGACTGCCGAATGAGAAACAGCTAAATTCTGATGGTATCGAAAGGTCTCGAAAAATCCTTCGATTTGATATATTATGGGCCTTATAATTCATCCGGGATTAAAAGTTATGAGGCATCACGTGCCCACACGTGACCGGGCATCACGTGCAGACACGCGACCATTTACAGGCAAAGCCTGTAGGCACTGAATAAAATAAATAATTGGAAATAATTAATCAGTGGGGTCACGTGCCAACACGTGATAGGCTCCTAAACCCTCTGAAACAATAGAATTAAATTCTAATTAAATAATTAATCAGTCGGGTCACGTGCCAACACGTGATAGGCTCTTAAACCCTCTGAAACAATAGAATTAAATTCTAATTAATTGGTCAATCAGTGGGGTCACGTGATAGGCTCTTAAACCTTCTGAACTAATAGAATTAAATTCTAATTAAGGGAAATCAAAAACCCTAGTTGGAAAAATATTTCCCCAGATCTTTCCAAACAAAAAGATTATGCTCTGTAAGTGGAGCACCGTTGGATTAAAAATCCAATGGTGATTAAAAATCACCAATTTATAGAAAGATTCTATACAAGGAAAGATTTCCGTGAAATTTTCCAGGAATAACAGATAAAAAATCTTTTGGATTAAAAATCCAATGGTGAATAAAATTCACTGAGTGATCTAAAAGATCATGTTGGTTACAAAATCAATTAAAATCTTTCAATGAAAGATTGACTAAACAAACTGATTCTTTTCCTTCTTCTATAAATAAGAGCCAAGGGGGAAGAAAAGAGAGAGAGAGAACAAAAGATAAGAGAATTTAATTCTCCAGAGAGAAAAAAGAAGAGAATTTAATTCTCCAGAGAGGAAGAAGGTTTTTTTTTTTGAGAAAAGAAAGAAATCCTAGGTGATAGATCATCCTATAAGCTCTCATAAAATAAAAAGAGAATTTAATTCTCAATCTAAGAGTTTAACTCTTCTGAATAAGAACTTAGTTGTTCCTTTGGTCGAAGGTCTGCAGAAGCAGATCTCCTCATAAGTTGAGAATTTAATTCTCATCGGAGAGATTCTGCCATGCAGATCCAAAACCTAGAGAGAGAATTGAGTTTAGGGAATTTAATTCTTCCAAATTCATAGGAATTCAATTCCTCCAAATGAAACTAGGGTTTAACCCTATATCAGAATTTAATTCTTCCAAATTCATAGGAATATAATTCCTCCAAATGAAACTAGGGTTTAACCCTATATCAGAATTTAATTCTTCCAAATACATAGAAATTTAATTCCTCTAAACAGAACTAGGGTTTAACCCTATAAAAGAATTTAATTCTTAAAAACAAGAGACTTAAAGCTCTCCATGCACATAAAGATCAAAGTATCCAACGTGATCACGTGGTAACACGTGACCCTTCATCCCAACGAATGAAAAAGAACGAACAAGACTAGGTCACGTGCCCCCACGTGACCCTTAAACAGACTCCTCAAAATGAGAAAGAAAAAACTTGGAGGCAATGCCTCACGTTCTCACACGTGACCCTCAAAGCAAAAGGGGGAAGAAAAAAGAGAATTTAATTCTTCAGAGAGAAAGAAGGTTTTTTTTTAGAAAAGAAAGAAATCCTAGGTGATAGATCATCCTATAAGCTCTCACAAAATAAAAAGAGAATTTAATTCTTAATCTAAGAGTTTAACTCTTCTGAATAAGAACTTAGTTCTTCCTCTGGTTGAAGGTCTGCAGAAGCAGATCTCCTCATAAGTTGAGAATTTAATTTTCATCGGGAAGATTCTGCCATGCAGATCCAAAACCTAGAGAGAGAATTGAGTTTAGGAAATTTAATTCCTCCAAATTCATAGGAATTTAATTCCTCCAAATGAAACTAGGGTTTAACCCTATATCAGAATTTAATTCTTCCAAATTCATAGGAATTTAATTCCTCCAAATGAAACTAGGGTTTAACCCTATATCAGAATTTAATTCTTCCAAATACATAGAAATTTAATTTCTCCAAACAGAACTAGGGTTTAACCCTATAAAAGAATTTAATTCTTAAAAACAAGAGACTTAAAGCTCTCCATGTACATAAAGATCAAAGTATCCAACGTGATGACGTGGTAACACGTGACCCTTCATCCCAACGAATGAAAAAGAACGAACAAGACTAGGTCACGTGCCCCCACGTGACCCTTAAACAGACTCCTCAAAATGAGAAAGAAAAAACTTGGAGGCAATGCCTCACGTGCTCACACGTGACCCTCAAAACAAAAGGGAACAAATCCAAGAGAAGAATCAATTTTGGGTGCCCTCACGTATCCCCACATGACCCCTAACAAATCCTTTTAAATCCAGTGCATGGATGCCCATCACGTGATCACACGTGATGGCCTCGAAGACTAAAAGTGTTTAACACTTATTTGAATATTCTGGGAAGAAAATAAAGGAAGTCTGGCCCCCATCTTCAGACGCCTCACGTGACCCCATGTGACCAATTAAACTTTAGTGTTTAACACTACTTTAAGCGCTTCGTTCTTAGTGTTTAACACTATTTTCAACACATCACGTGGGGGCACGTGATCGCCAAATATTGTCACGCCCCGCTTCCCGGTGTACGGCGAAGGGGATGCGACGAGGTCCGCTGCGTATTTACTGTGAAGTAAATACGCTAAGCGTATCTAAGCAATATAAAGATAAATCACAAGAGACAAGAGATATAAAAATAACAACAACTTTATTAATAACACTCTTTTGTACAATGCATGAAAAATAAATACATTTGGAATAAAAGCGATGCCTAAATAATGTCATAACAGGAAATGAAAATACTGAATAGAACAAGGTACAATGTCTAGAGCCCGGGGTCTTCGTGGAACTGATCCAAGTCTTCACCGGTGGGATCGATCTCTGACGGGTCCAAAACACCTGACGACATTCAAAGAAGAAAGAAATAGAATGTCGTCAGCGAACAGGTCGCTCGGTAAGTCCCAAAGATAAGGAAGAATTAGAAAAGACAGAATAAGAGGTATCTTCTAAAATTGTATAATATTGTAGAATATTGTGTTTATGCTGTTGTTTGTAGCTTGGTACGGAAGGGTGCCAGTTTATACGAGAGGGGTCTCAGTATGCTAGAGACCAGGGTAAACGGAAAAACTTGAGGGGGTTTTATGTAAAAATACTTTTGTATAGTTTTCAAGATACACCCCAAGTGTTTATTATTCGTCTTTATAGTTATAATAAGCGTAATTTTATTTTGTGATATTTCTAGTGAAAATATCCTAATTGAATAAATAAAGGTATTTATCTGTAATATTGATTTATTTGAAATTCATGATATTTTAATGTAAAATTTATTCTTGTGATTTTTAGAAAAAGTGGAATATTTATATTATAACAAAATAGATCTTTTAATGATAATATACATATATTTATACAAAAATAATTTCAATAAATATTTTATATTTTAAAAGTCTCATTTTCTTAAGATGTCGTATTTTAAACCTTTCGAGACCGAATGCTCCTTACGGAGGTCTGAATCTCGCACTACTAAGCCGAGGGTGCACGATAAACCGTACTATCCCTAACGAGTTCCCCAAAGGTGGGTTGTAGTGGCGCTTTGAAAATATTTATAAATACTAAACCTTTAGAATACGGTTTTATTAAAAGTAAAAGATATTTATTTGCAAAAGTCGATTTTCCGTATTTTAGGTTTTAGGGTTTTCTATTTCAACTAGACTATTTCTAAATGATCTAAATAACAAGTTGTTAGAAGCCTCAAATGCAGACCGGTACTCTATTAAGTCTCACAATTTCCTGTATGAGTTCATGGGTATCAGAGATAATACATTATGAAGAGTTTAAATTTTAATTAGATTATTACCTCCATGTATTTCTTTGCTAGTATCTCAGTAGATTGGCTAACTCGAAATGGGATGAAGTGGGCCGACTTTGTGAGTCGATCCACAATGACCCATACAGCATTGTTACCCTTTGTGCTGCGAGGAAGAGCAGTCACAAAATCCATCATGATGTGTTGCCACTTCCATTCTTGGATTGGTAACGGTTGAAGAAATCCAGCAGTCCTGTGATATTCAGCCTTTACTTGCTGACACACCAAGTATTTTGCGACGCTTCTGGCTACTTCACGCTTCATTCCATGCCACCAATAATTCTGACGTAGATCTTTGTACATTTTGGTACCTCCAGGGTGTACTGAATAGGGAGAGCTGTGAGCTTCTTTCATTAACTCTTCCCGAACATGACCTTTTGGTACACAAAATCTGCTGCCGTATCTCAAACATCCGTCTTCATGGATGATGAAGTCTGTTCTGAGTCCATTCTCCACTTTTTCTCTGATCCTTTGCAACTTAGCATTACTCGCTTGAGCTGCTTTGATCTGATTGACAATTGTTGATTGAACTTGTAAATTCATCAAACTTGAAGTATTACCTGGTATGAGTACTTCAATCTCCATCTGATGCAAATCTTGTTGAAGCTTCCACTGAGCGGTGAGATTCATCGATAATGGTTGGCGACTAAGAGCATCAGGTACTACATTCACCTTCCCTGGGTGATATTGCAAGTTGATGTCAAAGTCCGCCATGAGTTCTAACCATCTTCTCTGCCGCATATTCAACTCCTTCTGAGTAAACACGTACTTCAGGCTCTTATGATCTGTGTAGATGTTCACTCGTTCACCAAGTAGATAATGACGCCAAATCTTGAGAGCAAAGATGACGGCTGCCAATTCCAAATCATGCGTCGGATAATTGCGCTCGTGAATCTTCAGCTGTCTTGAAGCATAAGCCACAACTTTACCGTGCTGATGTAGAACACATCCTAATCCTATACCGGATGCATCGCAATGCACTTCGAATCCTCCAGATTAATCCGGTATGACGAGAATAAGTGCTGATGTCAACCTTGACTTGAGTTCTACGAAAGCTTGTTCGCATGCTTCTGACCACATAAATTCTTCATCTTTACGTGTGAGCTTGGTCAGGGGCGTTGCTATCTTTGAAAAGCCTTCAATAAATCTTCTGTAATATCCAGCTAAATCCAAGAAACTTCGAATATCCTTCACTGATTTTGGTGTAGGCCATTCGCTAACTGCTAAAATTTTCGCTGAATCCACAGAGATTCCTTCTCCTGATACGATATGTTCACGAAAACCAATTGGCTTTAACCAAAACTCTCACTTGCTATACTTGGCATAAAGCTGATGTTGTCGAAGAGTTTCTAGGACAATTCGTAGGTGCTCTGCATGTTCTTTCCGACTCTTAGAATACACCAGGATGTCGTCGATGAAGATGACAACAAACCTGTCTAAGTACTCCCGGAAAACTCGATTCATTAGGTTCATGAATATTGCGGGTGCGTTGGTCACTCCAAATAGCATCACTAGAAATTCGTAATGTCCATAGCGAGTTCTGAAAGCTGTTTTGTGAATATCAGCTTTCTTAACCTTCACTTGATGATAACCTGAACGAAGATCTAATTTAGAGAAAACACAAGATCCACTTAGCTGATCGAATAGATCATCGATGCGCAGGAGTGGATACTTGTTCTTTATAGTGACTTCGTTCAAGGCTCTGTAATCGATGCACATTTTGTATGAACCTTCCTTCTTCTTCATAAGTAGTACAGGTGATCCCCAACTTGAAGTGCTGGGACGAATCCATCCTTTCGCCAATAATTCGTCCAACTGTGTTCGGACTTCCTTCAAACCTTCCAGACTTAAACGATAGGGTGCTTTGATCACCGGTTGTGCTCCTGGTACTAAATCAATACTGAATTCAAGAGCTCGATCGGGAGGAAAACCTGATATATCGTCAGGAAATACATCGTCGAACTCTCGAACCACATCTGGCCTTGATTCTTCCTCTGCTTGAGCTGCTGCAACTACTGCTTCTCTTGGCTTCGCTTTGTAGGTACTTGGCTCCAATGTACGGTCTCCGCTTTTGAAATAGAAGACCGGATGGTCTGGAATCTCGAATACTATGCTTCTTTGACGACAGTCAATGGTAGTATAAAAAGTTCCAAGCCAATCCATTCCTAGAACCACATCGAAGTTCGGTATGTCCAGCATTTTGAAGTCAGCACAAAACTCTCTGCTGCAGACGATAACTGGACACAAGCTGTATCCCATAGTTGCCTTTAGAACGCCATTTCCTGAACTGACATTCCAGCTGGATACAAGCGGTGAGACTGGAATCGCATGGGTTCGGACAAACCGTTGCGACATAAAGCAGTATGATGCTCCAGTATCAAACAGTGCTAGTGCAGGGATTGAGGATACTAAGATTGTACCTAAGGTATGTGGGATATGTTTTAGTGGTGTTGTTCGGGAAATCCATAACCTTGAAGAAAAATTTGGGTTAGGCCAGATTCAAGTACATGAAATGATAAGATTCAAGGAATAGAAATTTGTAAGATTCAAGAAACATGAATTGTAAAGAATGTTTTAGTTGCTGGTTCTTGTGTTATATTGCTTAGGTTGTTCATGCAGAACAGAACTGCATACTATGGTTCTATACAGCTCGAACCTGCATGGGCCACCAAAAAAACCTATCACGCCCCGCTTTCCGGTGTACGGCGAAGGGGATGCGACGAGGTCCGCTACGTATTTACTGTGAAGTAAATACGCTAAGCGTATCTAAGCAATATAAAGATAAATCACAAGAGACAAGAGATATAAAAATAACAACAACTTTATTAATAACATTCTTTTGTACAATGCATGAAAAATAAATACATCTGGAATAAAAGCGATGTCTAAATAATGGCATAACAGGAAATGAAAATACTGAATAGAACAAGGTATAATGTCTAGAGCTCGGGGTCTTCGTGGAACTGATCCAAGTCTTCACCGGTGGGCTCGATCTCTGATGAGTCCAAAACACCTGACGACATTCAAAGAAGAAAGAAATAGAATGTCGTCAGCGAACAGGTCGCTCGGTAAGTCCCAAAGATAAGGAAGAATTAGAAAAGATAGAATAAGAGGTTTCTTCTAAAGTTGTATAATATTGTAGAATATTGTGTTTACGCTGTTGTTTGTAGCTTGGTAAGGAAAGGTGCCAGTGTATACGAGAGGGGTCTCAGTATGCTGAAGACCAGGGTAAACGGAATGTACAAGGAACCGTTAAGTCACAGTACAACAGAAACGGAATATAGGTTAGGTGTCTTAATCTTACCGTCTTATGACACTTCTAACACCTTCCGCACCAATCTACCCCTTAAACCCCGTAGTGTTTTGATTATATTGTTATATTGTATTGTATAAGTTGGATGACTGATCAAAACCATGATACCAGTAAACAGATGGTAACTGCATAATCAGGTAAATGGAATAACTGGATAATGGATGTATATCCATGGTTTGATTCAGTCAAGTTGTATAGATTGATAACTGGATTCTGGGATTCATGTGTTCATATTGAATTGGAATATTAAATAATGTAGATTGACTTGAATCATATTCAAGTCAGAAAAAATCAGACTCAAACCCGAGTCAGACAAAAGTGTAGGGTTGCTAAGCACGTGCACAAGGGTCTACGAGGTATCAACCATGCCCGATTACAAATTTAGCCGTGCCGAACAATCCGAATACGGATCTTTAAACTAGAGATTAGGCGAAAACTAACATGTTAACAACTTTAACACTAAGTGAGAGGGATTGGAACCTTTGTAGATCCGGTCCTTCACTTCATATGCTCCGTGTTTTGGTCCCTTCGCTGCGATCATCGGGTTCCGGACTCTCGAGAGGTTCCACGAAGAGAAAGATGCAACCTTTGCTTCCGATCTTCGATACTAAGATGATCTACCTTGAAGTTCCGTTAACACAAGCTAACACTCATGAAATGATGTGAACACCCTCATCTAAATGGCAAGAGAAGATGAGGATGATGAAGTAGGATTTTTGCTCTCTTTATTTATCTTTTTCTCATATATTTTCATCACAAATCAAAATCAAGAAAGCTTTTCCATGAAAAGAGAATGAAGAAGAAGATGAACAATAATAGAATTGTGATGAATAATAAAAGTTATCATAATCATTTATGCAACCATGGTTGTAGTAACCATTGTAGAGAGTTTACTAGGGTTAGGGTTTGGGTTAGGTCAAAGGGTGAGTCACAAAGAAATATCTATCATAATATCTTAACAAAGACAAAGTAAAGTTTCTAGAATCAACTAGAAGGTTTAACCCTAATCCAAACCCTAATCATATTTAAACTCCTCTAAACATGTTGCATTAATAATTATAATATATTACAATATTATATATCACATATACAATATTTATTGTAACAAAATAAAATAATACATTTAACATATATCGCATATATATCAATGTATTACCCGAGTGAGAAAAAGAATCTTTTAGTGAGCAAATATTAGTTAATGTAATTTAATATATCATATATATTATTATACATTAAATTATCGAATCAACACTTGATCCGACAATCCGGCTATATCGCATATAACCGACTAATATTTATCCGTACTGATTCATCGAATCAACACTTGATCCGATGACCCGGCTGATATCAAATATCGCGAGAATATAATACGGTATCACATATCGCATTATCCTCGGTCCCGCACATATCACATATGTGCTCCTACCCCGTTTTGCCTGAGCCAAGAAACCTCTGTGTAGGACTCTAAAGAATCGTCAATACGCCGGCAGTAGGTGATGATCATATCAAATACCCACAAGCTGCAAGCGGTCAGCTAAACGTAACAGCTACCCAGGTATTGAGCGCTCAGAAGATCAACAAGCAAGCCTGTAACTTCTCCTGTGAATCCAAACAGTAACACTCCCGTACAGTCCGGTCTCGTCGTCTGATATGTCGCATAACTAGCCTAGGGGTGGTAAACGTCAGACCCCAGTAGCTCGATAAGTCGTGTCGATATGAGGTCTATAACAGTTCGAGAAACTACTGATAACACTTACCAGTAAATCTCAGCAACCCTGGCCAGGGATTTCCGGTTATAGCCAATCGAACACAGCACAACATCAACTCCCTATACCGAGAGAGACGAATCCCCTCCTATCGCTCATTGCCTCCATGTGATTCGGGACTGTACCCAAAAGCCACCTTTTTGCACGCCCTCTTGGGCGTGGTATAATGGAAATCAAAGCACAGTGGGAATCACACAAGACTCTATGACGATCTCGGGTCAACAGACTACTCTGTACCAGTGTCACCGGAGAACTGCCATCTGACGTATGGTATAATACCATCTGGGAGTTCTCGGCGAGTCCGTCCAGTGTACCCAGTCTCCACTGAGCACCCGTACACCATCCTTGATGTCAAACACCGATGGATATGGGATCATCCATCGCCCATCATATGGGTCAAGATGCGTATACGCTAGTCTACTCTGGTGTATCGATGCCCTGTCTCGATACACCCTCGATTAGGAACAGTTATAGGATGTACTCGTCGACTACCGTGGCCCCACTAGTATGATCTCATCATAGTCCCAGTAGTCGAGTACATATCCTAAGGGCTTTATCAACATGTAACATAGAGACAATCAGAGTACATGTTAAGATAAAGTACAACCAGATAGCATACTATCATGTCGAGCAAGAAAGTCCTCCCTATATATGTCCTAGCATCCACTACAATATACATCGTATGTACAGTAATGGCCTCTAGGGCATACATATAACTAACAATCTCCCATTTGCACTAGGGCCATCTGTTATGGTATCGCATACCCAACAATTAACTGCGGTTGAAGTATCTCATACTCAACCATCCCATAAAAGTCTCTACTGGGAAAAAGGCCTTTGTGAATGGATTCGCGCTGTTGTCCTCTGTGTCTACTCTCCTAACCTCGATCTCCCTGGAGATCAACCATCTCCATGATCAGATGATACTGCCTAAGAATTATATCTGGATTTCTGATGGGACGGTAGTTCCTTGGCTGAAACCACAACTCCATTGTCACACAATGGTAGGAACGAAGCTCATCTCATGAACTTATATATCCAGACTGCCTCTTTGGTAGCATCCTTGGTAACGATGTATCTTGCCTTTAATCGTCTAGTAAGTCACGGTATCTAGCTTGGAACTCTTCCAACATACCGTCCCTCCACTGAGGGTAAAGACAATGCCTGCGACTGACATTCAGTCGTCCTTATCAGCCTGGAACCTTTCCAGTGATTCTCCCCAGGATCAATTGATACCATCTCACTACAACTAGTGAGAATCCTAACATCCAATTAGATCTATCTCATAGATCCAAAAACCCAGGATTTAGGAGGTATCACTTTGATCCTATATGGAGAATCCTTGTGATGAGCGGAGATTGACCAAGCGTAGCATAGGAAACTCCTTCCCTATCAAGAGTATGTCATCCACGTACTCTACGAGGATCACCACCATACTCCCTACTACCCTTTTTGTATATACAAGGTTCATCTACCATTTTGATGAAGTCAAACTCTTTGACTAGCACATCAAAACAGATGTTCCAACTCCGCGATGCCTGTTTTATCACATAAAACATCTTGCGCACGTTTCCGCTGCTCCCACTGTCTACGATGCTCTTTGGCTGTGTACTTATAGACGCACTTTTCTAAAACATCATTTAGAAAAGCGGTCATGACACCCAACCACCAGATATCGTAGTTATGGTATGTAGCCGTGGCAAGTAGGATCTGGATGGACTTAAGCATTGCTTTGAAAGTCTCAACTTTTCCATGTACTCCAAGTAATCTTCTCAAGATATACTCGCTCCTGATGGGAATTTAACCCTTCAGATAAAGCAACCAAAGTCCATACTTTGTTGGTGTATAAGGATTCCATCTCAGATCGATAAGCATCCAGCCATTCTTACAGAGTCTCACTCCTGATGGCCAGCTCGAAACTAGTTGGGTCATCATCTCATGATGCAATCCTCGCTCCCACTGTCATAGAGAAACCGAAGTATCTCTCAGGTGGGTGAGGAACCCTACTAGATCGGCGGAGAGGCTGAGGTTCGTTGGAAACTATTAATCCTTTGGTTCTACCAAATCATCAGCTGTATTTTGTATAGCTGGAACCTTTCCAGTTGTACATAACAGACCTTGCCTCGAGCTTGTCTGGATTTTGCTTTTAGACATAGGCCGGACAACCCCAAATCTTAACAAGCTTAAGATATGGGCTCTTCCCTTTCCATATCACATATGAAGTGGTAGGCAACTGATTTGATTTGAACCCTATTCAATAGGTATGCAGATTCTCAAGCGCATAACACCCAAAAGGAAATAGGAAACTCAGTAGTACTCATCATAGAGCACACCATATCACATAGGGTGCTATTGCTCCGCCCCGATATACCGACGTGCTGTGGTGTATACGAAGGAGTAATGCTGAGAGAGAATCTCATTCTCCTTTAGAATAGTCCAGGAATTCCGTGCTCAAGTATTCTCCTCCTTGATCACATCAAAGGACATAATACTTTTACCCGTATTTTTGGTTCTCTACTTCTAACCCATATTCTGTGAATATCTCAAAAGGTTCGGACTTGTGTTTCAACAGGAACATATGTCTGAATCTTGAGAGATCATCAGAGAATGTAATGAAGTACAAAGAACCAGTCTTGGCATGTGTAGACAGGAGACTTTCATACATCAGCATGTATCAATTTCCAAGAGTTCACTAACTCTTTCTCTGTTTCCAATAAACAGAGCTGTGGTCATCTTATCTTTGTGACATGACCGGCAAGTTTCATAAGATGTAAATTCAAACTAATTTAAATATGCATCTATATGTAACTTCAGCCAGTCGGGTCGCATTGATATGACCTAGTCTACAATGCCTCAAGAAGGATTCGTTCATATCTGAACTCTTCCTCTCGTGTGTGTTCTGTATACTAAGAATTGTAGTTTGATTTAGAACGTCAATGCTTTTAGATAACGTGCCTGAACCAATCAACTCTTGATATAGGAAATGTTCAAAACATTATCCAATCAATACAAAATTATATCCTTTCTTTACTAATAAAGAGACTGATATGATTTTGTATATCAGGTTCGGTATCTAATAACATTTGTTCAGAATCAATGTATTCTGGTAATACAGGGTGATAGTGACCAACAGACTTGGCTGCAACACTTGCACCGTTTTCTGTCTCATGAAACTTATCACCCGTTCTCAGTTCTCTACCTTTCTGTAGCCCATGTAACAGATTACATATGCGGGATCCTGATCTGGTATCTCATACCTAGGACGTAAAGAATACTGAGAAATAGTTCTTTGTAATGAACACACCCGAAAAAGATGCATCAGTATGCACTTTCTTCGTTTGGGCGGCACGGAAAATCTGGTATTCCCCAATTTCCCGCTCTGTCTTATAACAATTATAAGTTGGAGCGGGACTAACGTTCCTCAGCTCAGTATAACAAGCAGGTTCGGTCAATATATCCGTTTTATTATCTTGATTAAGGCGTGATATGGTCGCTACCTTGAGAGAGAGAAGAAAACACTCAGCGTATGCTCTTGCAAGATTAGATTGGTTATCTAATATATCTAATCAGGATGTCTCCCACTGTTTCAGTCAAATCTTCCTTCAAACCCTAAAAGGAAAGATTAGCCGGGATTAATTACACGCTACAAGTTCGCCAATCTTTCAGCCAGGCCAGTGTCGGTACTTTGAGGGAGGTCCCCCGTGCTTTCGCACAAACCTAATTAAAGTAAACCTCGTTTTCCCAGAGGCGTAACCCCGTTAACACCTTTCTAGACACCTACTTGATCGGCTAATTGTAATGTGTAAAACTCTCCCAGGAGTAACTCTTACTCGCAGCGGGTATCGGGATCCAACTATCTCATAGAAGGTATGCAATCTCATTGCAAATTTCAACACTTGAAATTCCCAATAATATTTTGCCCCTAGCATCCTATGACCTTGACGAAAGCAAACAAACCATAGGCTACTAGTCAAGTCCAACCCGTCATTTCCCGATTGAATTAAACCCACCCGCACAACCCTTGACGAAAGCCAACAAAGTCGCACGACTACCCTAACTCAATCGCATCATATGCTAGCAGATAAGCATAAATAGCTACCGCACACTACGCCTTGACGAAAGCCAACAAACACAGCACGAATACTATGAAGTACTTATCTGAAATGGCGGAGGGCTACGACAGGTTTTTAAGAAAACCTTTTGCGCAATGAACTTGATATCGTTGTAGAATCGAGTGATTTTTAAATGGAGTGTTTTTTAGGCTTTTCTAGTTTTGCTAAAGGGGTCACTCCCGGTGAAGGGATCGTCGGCCCTTTCCTCATCGAATAAGGTGCAGGATATTTCACAAATATCACTATGCAAAGCAAGAACTATAGAAGCAATCAAAAGACAAACCGAGTTTGTAGCATCTGCCAGTTATTGCTAAAGGGGTCACTCCCGGTGAAGGGATCTCGGTCCTTTCCTTATCGAATAAGGTGCTGGATGTTCTACAAGGAACACCGCTATGCAAAGCAAGAACTAGAGCTACCAGTTTTTAAACAAGTTTCTACAACATCTTAGGTTTCTTTTATTTTATTAATCTCATTAATGAAGTCCCATTTTATTATGCTTCACAAGCATCACAGTTGAAACGAAATCTGCAATATAACATATATCTCATATATATAATATAAACATTCGTCTCAGGCAGTAATATGATCTCATCACAGAACAATGTAGCAGAAGAACATATATGAAATATTGGATATACTGGGACGTCCGTGTTTTCAATACGAGCCTATATAAAACACGGATTCCACGGTCGCGATGAATAGCCAAACCCACATCCCTAGACCCTTACGAGAGCGGCAAGCAACCCTGCCAATTCTAGGGTTAGGAGACCCGATCTTGACTCCTCGAGATGGTCTCCCACTGGACCCTAGAACCCGGTTACTTGTGCTCCCCGCCTTGGGTCTACCTAATGCGGAAAAGTAAATAATATACAACGGTGACATCTTCCGCTACCTGGAAGTGCCCCAATAAAAGAATATTACATACAAATGAATTTTACATGAATGAAAAAGAAACAACTCTCATCTCACATAAAACCCCCCGGCTATTCAAAAACGACGATCCAATACAACATATCACAGCAACACATAATATCTCATATCATCAACGTAAGCAAGTATGCGTATCCCGATTGTCGTTGATGTATAACAACGAAGCCGGCGATACACCACATACTACGCTTACGGTCACAGAAAAGAAAGTGTAAAACTACAACAGTTGGAATCCGCAACCTCTTTAGACATCGCATGCCTAACCAAATGAATTCTTTAGACATCACATGCCTAACAATTATAAACCCCGCATTTTAGTCTCATTATCGAAAACTCTTTTCAATATCAACTCGGGCAATTCAACAAGATTCCCGAAATCCTGATCGAATGCTCGTCGCAAACTTTAGTAGACAGCCGCACCCCCGAAGCCGTCGACAAAGTGCACCAAGGCGGAACACCGCTACCGCGAGCACCCAAACGGATGCTTTCGGCGACGGGGTTCTCCTACAGTCACTTGGTCGGGGCTATGGGGCGTAGCTGTCTATTAAGTTTACCCGGCGAGTATCCGCGTACGCTACGTGATTGCGACGGACTTTTGATCACATCAAAATTCCGTGGCAACCGATCATCTGAGACTAAGCTGCTATGTTTATAACATTCAAATTAGTTATCTCATAACTACCTGTGGATTCCAAATATTGTATCACATTCCAGATAAATAGACAAAGTTAAACTTTCCGATCGAATCATCAAACACCCAAGATTTCCCCAATATATCTCAACACTTGAAATCAGTTTTAAAACATTCATCACATGCCACAGTACCAATGGTCCAGCCGTAGAAGGGTCAAGCCAACGCCTCACATGTGGCACGCCGTACTGCCCCAAACCCTAAGGTTCAAAAGGCAGTTCAAGACGGTCACATAATCGAGTTAAGGTTTGTTGTCTTCTAGAGGGTCCACCGCGTTACTTGCACGACTTAGAACATTCTTAAACACGAGAAAAAATCCAACTTTTGAAAAATTTTCCGACAGGGGAAAAAGTGAGTTATTGATATCCGTTCGAACTTTTTAACAGTTTCTAAAAGTTATCCGGAATCACACAGAGACAAAATTAGACAATCCGATCGAATCTACGAATTCCCTAAGCAACCCCAGAAAACTCAACTGTAGAATAAATATTAAAATATTCCAGAAAATACAGCACAAGAAATTAGGAATTACTGTGCAAATTAAAATGGCTCATGTGACAACTTGGTCGCGGAACCGCCGCACAAGCCAGCTTGTGCCGCGGTTCTGCCGCACTTTGGAGGATTCATGATCACGTGCTCCACAGTAATTCTTCAAATTCCCTGCTGATTTTTCTGCATATTTTTAATTTCGAAAAGACCAGATTTCAGAAAAAGTACAGAGAGCATTTTGGAAATCGGATTTCGGTACGATCGGACTTCAAACTTCGTCTAGACTTCGCCTAAAACTCTAGCTTGGCTCTGATACCACTGTAGGGTTGCTATGCACGCGCACAAGGGTCTACGAGGCATCAACCATGCCCGATTACAAATTTAGCCGTGCCGAACAACCCGAATACGGATCTTTAAACTAGAGATTAGGCGAAAACTAACATGTTAACAACTTTAACACTAAGTGAGAGGGATTACAACCTTTATAGATCCGGTCCTTCACTTCATATGCTCCGTGTTATGGTCCCTTCGCTGCGATCATCGGGTACCGGACTCTCAAGAGGTTCCACGAAGAGAAAGATGCAACCTTTGCTTCCGATCTTCGATACTAAGATGATCTACCTTGAAGTTCCGTTAACACAAGCTAACACTCATGAAATGATGTGAACACCCTCATCTAAATGGCAAGGGAAGATGAGGATGATGAAGTAGGATTTTTGTTCTCTTTATTTATCTTTTTCTCACATATTTTCATCACAAATCAAAATCAAGAAAGCTTTTCCATGAAAAGAGAATGAAGAAGAAGATGAACAATAATAGAATTGTGATGAATAATAAAAGTTATCATAATCATTTATGCAACCATGGTTATAGTAACCATTGTAGAGAGTTTACTAGGGTTAGGGTTTGGGTTAGGTCAAAGGGTGAGTCACAAAGAAATATCTATCATAATATCTTAACAAAGACAAAGTAAAGCTTCTAGAATCAACTAGAAGGTTTAACCCTAATCCAAACCCTAATCATATTTAAACTCCTCTAAACATGTTGCATTAATAATTATAATATGTTACAATATTATATACCACATATACAATATTTATTGTGACAAAATAAAATAATACATTTAACATATATCGCATATATATCAATGTATTACCCGAGTGAGAAAAAGAATCTTTTAGTGAGCAAATATTAATTAATGTAATTTAATATATCATATATATTATTATACATTAAATTATCGAATCAACACTTGATCCGACAATCCGGCTATATCGCATATAACCGACTAATATTTATCCGTACCGATTCATCGAATCAACACTTGATCCGATGACCCGGCTGATATCAAATATCGCGAGAATATAATACGGTATCACATATCGCATTATCCTCGGTCCCGCACATATCACATATGTGCTCCTACCCCGTTTTGTCTGAGCCAAGAAACCTCTGTGTAGGACTCTAAAGAATCGTCAATACGCCGGCAGTAGGTGATGATCATATCAAACACCCACAAGCTGCAAGCGGTCAGCTAAACGTAACAGCTACCCAGGTATTAAGCGCTCAGAAGATCAACAAGCAAGCCTGTAACTTCTACTGTGAATCCAAACAGTAACACTCCCGTACAGTCCGGTCTCGTCGTCTGATATGTCGCATATCTCGCCTAGGGGTGGTAAACGTCAGACCCCAGTAGCTTGATAAGTCGTGTCGATATGAGGTCTATAATAGTTCGAGAAACTACTGATAACACTTACCAGTAAATCTCAGCAACCCTGACCAGTGATTTCCGGTTATAGCCAATCGAACACAGCACAACATCAACTCCCTATACCGGGAGAGACGAATCCCCTCCTATCGCCCATTGCCTCCATGTGATTCGGGACTGTACCCAAAAGCCACCTTTTTGCACGCCCTCTTAGACGTGGTATGATGGAAATCAAAGCACAGTGGGAATCACACAAGACTCTATGACGATCTCGGGTCAACAGACTACTCTGTACCAGTATCACCGGAGAACTGCCATCTGACGTATGGTATAATACCATCTGGGAGTTCTCGGCGAGTCCGTCCAGTGTACCCAGTCTCCACTGAGCACCCGTACACCATCCTTGATGTCAAACACCGATGGATATGGGATCATCCATCGCCTATCATATGGGTCAAGATGTGTATACGCTAGTCTACTCTGGTGTATCGATGCCCTGTCTCGATACACCCTCGACTAGGAACAGTTATAGGATGTACTCGTCGACTACCGTGGCCCCACTAGTATGATCCCATCATAGTCCCAGTAGTCGAGTACATATCCTAAGGGCTTTATCAACATGTAACATAGAGACAATCAGAGTACATGTTAAGATAAAATACAACCAGATAGCATACTATCATGTCGAGCAAGAAAGTCCTCCCTATATATGTCCTAGCATCCACTACAATATACATCGTATGTACAGTAATGGCCTCTAGGGCATACATATAACTAACAAAAAGAAATGTAAATCGAAGTTCTATAATTTACTAGGGTTCTTATTGTAATTTATAAAACTTGAGGGGGTTTTATGTAAAAATACTTTTGTACAGTTTTCAAGATACACCCCAAGTGTTTATTATTCGTCTTTATAGTTATAATGCGCGTAATTTTATTTTGTGATATTTCTAGTGAAAATATCCTAATTGCATAAATAAAGGTATTTATCTGTAATATTGATTTATTTGAAATTCATGATATTTTAATGTAAAATTTATTCTTGTGATTTTTAGAAAAAGTGGAATATTTATATTATAACAAAATAGATCTTTTAATGATAATATACATATATTTATACAAACATAATTTCAATAAATATTTTATATTTTAAAAGTCTCATTTTCTTAAGATGTCGTATTTTAAACTTTTCGAGACCGAATGCTCCTTACGGAGGTCTGAATCTCGCACTACTAAGCCGAGGGTGCACGATAAACCGTACTATCCCTAACGGGTTCCCCAAAGGTGGGTTGTAGTGGCGCTTTGCAAAGATTTATAAATACTAAACCTTTAGAATACGGTTTTATTAAAAGTAAAAGATATTTATTTGCAAAAGTCGATTTTCCGTATTTTAGGTTTTAGGGTTTTCTATTTCAACTAGACTATTTCTAAATGATCTAAACAACAAGTTGTTAGAAGCCTCAAATCGCCTCTTCACCGCCAATTGTAGCCAGGTAAGTACAAGTGAGGAAGGAGGGATCCGCTTACGAATCGTGAGACGGGCCTTTTAAAATTACCTTTGCTCACTTGCCTAGCCAAGACACCACAAAACCAGGTTTAGATAAACGATCGATGTCCACAACTTATCATATTTTCCTATTAAATGATATTTGTTTTAAAAGTGTAGCAACCTAAAACTTTTAGAAAAGGTTTTATTAAGAAAATGGTATTTAATTGTAAAATCTTGTTTTATCATATTCTAAGTTTTCAAGGTAGCGTGTTATGTTTGCATATGAGTGTGTGAGAGGTAGGTCATTACCTCGTGATCTAGTTTAAGGTATAGCAATGTTAAGGGGTTAAATGTGAAAACGAAACGTTGTGGTATTTAAGCGGGAAAAATACGATAAATGGAAACGTTATCATTTCATGTGATAAAACTTGTTCAAAATGTTTGTTAAATGATTAATAGTCAACATAAAGATGTTTAGGCATTATGGAATTGGTGATAAGTGAGATTTTATAGAAAACCGAATCGGAAATCGGATTTGTTCCGATTCCGTCGGGTTTGTAACTTCGTAATTTTATGGAAGGAAAGAAAGATAGAAGAGGGGACTTACGGGTTTGGACAACACTAAAGAGTGAGAGGAAAGTAGAGGGCTTGCCGGTGCGTCGAATCGTCGTTGAGAGCTCCTAGCACGATCACCGGAATTTCGCCGTCGATTTCGTCAGCGCTCCGCCTTTTGCTCGTTTCCAACGTACCAAAGTTCTGTTGGAATTTTGAGAGAGTGGAATCAGAAATTTAGAATGAGAGGGTAGAGGGTAAGGGGTGTATTTATAGGGTTAGGCCAGGGTTAGGGTTTTTAATTAAAAAATGTAAAAATTATATAAAAATCATTAAAATTTGGAGTAAAAGAGATTTAATGTGCCCTCTGTAACCGATCTAAAAATTTAGTGTGTGCAGGGGGGTTGACCAAGTCAAGATGCTCATCTTCGATGTTGACGACTCGGCCGTCCGGCCAAGTCTGGCCGGCGGCGCCGGACCAAGTCGGGCCGAGTCGGAGGCTCGGGGGGTGGAGGGTCTCCTGGGGGGGATTTATGGTGCATCTAACTTTTTATGTGTAGAAGAAAATTTGTGAGAAACGCACGAGTAACGGTTGGTATTCTAAAAAATCAAAAACAAAATAATATTAAAAATAATGTGGGACAGAGGATTTAAACTCTGGTGGCTTGGTTCAGCAGTGCAAGGTATTACCAATGAGCTACAAGCTCCTTCTTGTAATTATGAAGTGAAATAAATACTTAAAGAGATATCAGTAACAATAAATACTCTAAGTATACATTGAATTTAAATCAATTCTTTGTACATTAAAAATGGAGTTGTTACAAATATTCTCTAGTGTTTAACACTGTTCTAAAGCCAAGTTTAGCCCGAATTGACTAAATTTTCCAGAGGCAAGACTTCCCTTTGACTGAGCCTCAAATATACCATTGTCTTCCAAGATTGATCATCTCATATGGCATATGAGTGCTCAGCACTCAATAAAAGATAAAGATATGGTCAGAACCCAAACTCCTGTTTAGCATTACTAAATAATGGGGTGCTGATCCCAGACAAATGTTCAACAGTCCAACAAAGGGCCAACATTTCAAATCTAATTGGACTTATCCCAAGTTGGCCATAAGTCCTCAATTCAGATTCAACTGAGCCAATGTGCTCATAATCTAATTAATTGATCTTAGTCCCAAATTGGACTACAGATTTCCCAATCAACTTTGGTTCAAGGGTACATCTCTTCACTCCTTTGATATTTGTCGTTGTAATCCTTCAACGTCTTCAGAGAGGTGACGGGTCCCGATAATCAATCATTCCATGGATTGTGGGGTCCTTAAGCCCATGGACTATGTTGTCCTTAACCTCGAACTGTGGGGTCCTTAAGCCCATGGACTATGATGTCCTTAACCTTGGACTGTGGGGTCCTTAAACTCATGGACTATCATGTCCTTAAACTCTATAGACTATGACGTTTTTAAATCGGACTGTGGGGTCCTTAAACCTATGGACTATGGTGTCCTTAACCTCGGACTGTAGGTCCCTTTAAACCCTCGGACTGTGGGTCCTTAACCTTGGACCACCATGTCCTTAAACCGGTAATCGACCGCAATGTCCCTAAACTAAACAATAGAGCCCAAATGCTCTTTTGTTGGATCTAAATGATCCTGTTAAGTAGATCTTAGTCTAAAAATTAGACTAACGTATCCTTAACATACGTTTAAATTGATCTTAGTCGCAAATGAGACTAACATATCCTTAAACCCAACCCCAAGCCCAAATCTAAGAAAATACGGATTTGGACTAATCCACTCCCTACGGGCGACAACATAAATTAGTCTCCGTATACAATCCACGGGCAACCAAAAACAAAACAAACACCCACGACACGAAGTGACCATCTGGAGAAAGAGAAAGTGGTTACCGCAATACGGTAGCGTAATTAACTGCAGGGGCCTGCGCCTGCAGGGAAGAGCGTTCCCGCAATCAAAAACCCTTCATCATGAGAGGGAATCTGACGAAGTCTGCTATATCGGCCACATCCGTTTAAACCTTCGATACATGGTGTCATAAATCAACTTGGCATCTTCGGAGAGGTGGACGGATAGCACCAATTAGCATCTGCCCCTAAATTCAGGCAAGACGAACCTACGCGGTCGTGTCTCTGTGTTTCGGCGGAGAACACCCGGCAGGGGAGCACTACCGACCGGTGATTGTATAGGACTCGAAGGATATCCGGAGGATACCGTTCGGAGTTATGGGTCGATCCTGATCATGCGGAGCCTGAGATATTGAGATTTGATGTTATGGGCCAGTCCGGATTGCCGGAGCCCGAGATATTGAGATATTGGGATATATGTTTTGTGTCGATGCTTGACACGGATTCGCTGTTGATTTCATTTATGATACTTCGGTTTTATACAGAAATCTCACTGAGATAAGAAAACAGTTTTCTCGTACGAGATGTATTTTACTTTTATTCTTAATACATTCGTACATCATATATGTGGCATGTTGCTACCTGAGGCACTGACACGAGCACTTAATATTACACTTATATTTAGATGTTTCAGGTTATATTTTATATTGGGATATTATTATTGTATGACCTAGGAGAGAGTCATACATGTGATTTCTGCTCGGTAATGTTTTCTACTCACGAGTTGGCAATTCACCCCCGTTGTGCCACAGTTTCTTGCAGGTTTGCCGTACAGGTTCCCTTGGCGGCTTTACTGGCACACTACTTTCTTTCAGGTGGTTGCTTTGGTAGGTGGGTTCACTTGTATCGTGACCACCTTAGTATTTGTATTGACATTCAGTTGTATCTTGTAAACTCCATCAACCACACTTGTATTAATTTATAGATTTAGAAGACCAGTATGTATATTCTTTCAGCCTTAGAGTCGCACGCTGTATTATTATAGTTTTTCTCTGGTTTACTTGATGATGATGGTTTTCATTCTGAGTTTTGATTCTCGCCCTTCGGCGTTGTATATTATATTGCATTGCGTGGTTGTTTCCGCCGATTGGCGAAGAGCTAGCTCCCGCTTGGGAATGCCTTTATTTTTTATGTATATCATTCATGTTTGTACCCGTTTGGAGCCAGTATTTACAAAGGAAACTCTGCCGAAATTTTTTGAAAGGACTTGATGTTTAAAAATGCATACTGCAACTTATTTTGTTAAAACACATGTTTAAAAACTAAGTTTTCCTTCACTTCTTCTTTTAAATGGTTTAGATTTTTGGGATTTTGGCTTACTTGAATTAGATGAGGTCCTATAGACTTCATATGATTCAAGTGCCAGTCGCGTGCGATTTCGGGGTGTGACACGTACACTTGTCACCTGAGAACTTCTATCTAACGATAGGTATAGTACCATCTGGATGTTCTCCGCGAGTCCGTCCAGTGTATTCACACCCAGTGAGCACATGCATACGATCTTAGGTGCATCTGACCAATGGCTGCGGGACCAACCATTGCCCCTTGTCGGGGCTAAAAATGTATACACTAGTCTACTCTGGAGTATCAATGCCCAGTCTCGATACTCACGCGACTAGGGACCATTTAAGGATGTGCTTATGGACTACCCTGCTCCCACAAGTATGATCGTCATCACAACGCATGTAGTTAAGTAAGATCCTATGGGCTTTATCAACATATAACCGCAATATGTAATAACATGTATACCATATGCCATATTAAGATAAAGTCAAACCATAATAGTATATTACTGTTTCAAGTCTTTATCAATATGTGCAAGCTGGATAAAATATGAATAAAAACAAATGCACATATACTGATAAAAGACAACTGAAATAATATACTATATAACTGAGCAAGAATGTTATGTACATACATATCCCTAGCATCCACATGTATGCATATACAATAATGGCCTCTAGGGAATACATATCCAACAATCTCCCTGTTCCCGCCAAAATTTTGGCTCAAAACTTGCTCCCTTATAAAATAATAACAATAAAATAAAAAGAAAAAGAAAAATAAAGGGAAAGCTCCATATGCAAAGCATGTAGGTACTGCCTCGGATAGAATTAAATCCTATGATGGCGCCTCACGTGCTCTTCACGCGGGCGCCAATGTGCAAAGCACAAAAAGAAATCTATTAAATAAGAGTTAAAAACTCTGAGGTAGCGTCTCACGTGCCTTGCACGAGGGCGCCAGCGTCAAGAGTTAAAAACTTTGAGGCAGCGACTCACGTGCCCCACACGAGGGCGCTGGCGCCAGAACTAAAAGTTCTCTGCCGTTGGATCAAACATCCAACGGAGATGATAAATCATCATCAGAGCACAAAATTAAATTCTGATTGAGGAAATACTTCTCAAATCTTTCTAAATAAGAAAGATTGTGCTCTGTAAATAAAAGCACCGTTGGATTAAAGATCCAATGGTGATTAAAAACCACCAAGATACAGAATAAGCTCTGTATAGGAAAATACTTTCTCAATCTTTCTAAACAAGAAATATTATGCTCTTTAAATCAGAACACCGTTGGTTCAAAGATCCAATAGTGATTAAAAATCACTAAGATACAGAATAAGCTCTGTATGGGAAAATATTTTCCCAATCTTTCTAAACAAGAAAGATTGTGCTCTGTAAATCAGAATATCGTTGGATAAAAGATTTAATGGTGATTAAAAATCACCAAGATACAGAATAAGCTTTGTATGAGAAAATATTTTCCCAATCTTTCTAAATAAGAAAGATTGTGCTCTGTAAATCAGAGCACCGATGGATCAAAGATCCAATGGTGATTAAAAATCACCAAGCTACAGAATAAACTTTGTAGGGGAAAATATCTTCTCAATCTTTCTAAACAAGAAGGATTACCGTTGGATCAAAGATCCAATGGTGATTAAAAATCACCAAGATATAGAATAACCTCTGTATGGGAAAATATTTTCCCAATCTTGTTAAAAACAAGAAAAATATATTCTGTAAAACAGAAGTCCTTGGATCAAAGATCCAATGGTGGATAAAATCCCCAAATCAATTAAGAAATCTCTCAATAAGAGATTTCCTTAACTGAATCAACAAATCTGCCTTTACTATATAAAGGCCCCAAGACTTCAAGTCTTAAAGAGAGAAACCCCCAGATAAACTTGAGGTTAAAAAAAAGAAGGGCAAGCAAAAAGAGCTTTAAGAGAGAAGAAAGAAGAAGAACTTTCTTCAAGGTAAATAGAGATCAAGCATCTCATTTGCATACCCAAGGGTTTAACCCTTATAAAAAAACATAGTTCTTTTCCTGGATCTGAGATCCATGAGACAAGTCTCCCACAAATGAGAATTTAATTCTCGTGGGGATGAATTTGTTCTTGGGGATTGAAGATCCAGGGGAGAACAAAGAATTGAACTCTTCAAGAAAATGCACAAAGAAGAAAACAGCGCCGAGCGCCTTACGTGCCCTTCACGTGGGCACTGCTTAATAAGGAGTGCCTAGCACTCAGCGGTTGGCGCCCAGTGCCGAGCGCCTCACGTGCTTCTTACGTGGGCGCTGCTAAAATAAAGAGTGACTAGCACTCAGCGGTTGGCGTCCAGCGCCGGGTGCCTCACGTGCTCCTCACATGGGCGCTGCTAAAATAAAGAGTGCCTAGCACTCAGCGGTAGGGGCCCAGCGCCTCACATGCCCCTCACGTGGGCGCTAATAAAATGAAGAGTGCTCTGCGCTCAATGGTCGGCGCTCCGCGCCAAGCGCCTCACGTGCCCCTCACGTGGACGCTATTTAACATAAAGCGCTCTACAAACAGAGCCCAGAGCCATAAAGAGTGTTTAACACTCCATAAAAAAAAAGAAATAGGGTGAGCGCCAGAGCCTATATCAATGCTCAGTATTGTTGCACATAAAAGGGACCAAGCCCAAACAAGTGTTTAACACTTTATTCAAAACTGAGTGGGCTGAGTCCAAGTTTGACCAAAAGTCCCTAATTCAGATCAACCGAGCCCATGTGCTCACAACTTTTCTAAAATTGGTCTTAGTCCCAAACCCAACTACAGATCTCCCAACTGACATTGGTTCAAGGGTACATCTCCCCACACCTCTGATACATGTCGTTGTAATTCTTCAACGTCTTCAGAGAGGTGGCGGGTCCCGACAACCAACAGCTTTTGGATGCACTCTCAAATCCATGAGCATATCCCAATAGACCGTAATGTCCTTAAACTAGCCCAATGGACCGTAATGTTCTTAAAACTAACAATGGACCGTAATGTCCTTGTACTAGCCATAGACCGTAATGTCCTTAAACTAGCCATAGACCGTAATGTCTTTAAACTAACCCATAGACCGTAATGTCCTTAAACTAGTTATGGACCGTAACTTCCTTAAACTAAAACTATAGAGCCCAATGCTCTTTCATTGGATCAAAAATGATCCTGAACCCCCGTTAAGTAGATTTTAGTCCAACATCGGATTAACGTATCCTTAACAAATGATTAAGTTGATCTTAACCCCAAACAAGGTTAACGATCCTTAAATTAAACCAAACCCAAATCTAAGAAAATACGGATTTGGAATAATCCACGCCCTACGGACGACAACCCAAATTAGTCTCCGTATAAAATCCACGGGCAACCAAAAATAAAATAAAACACACATGACACGAAGTGACTTTCTACAGCAGGAGAAAGTGGTTATCGCTACGCGGTAACATAATTAACTGCAGGGGCTTGCGCCTGTAGGGAAGAGCGTCCCCCAATCAAAAACCCTTCACAAACGAGGGGGAATTTGGCGAAGTCTGCTACAACGGCTGCATCCCTCTGAACCTCCGATACACGATGCCATAAATCAACTTGGTATCTTCGGAGACGTGTTCGGATAATCCTAAAATAGCATCTGTCCCCAAATTCAGGCAAGATGTCTGTCTTCCCGGTCTTCGGCGGCAAACACTCCCACTTGCACTAAAGACCAGTAATTGGTGTACCGCATACCCAACGTCTGCACTAAGGCCAGCTGCTGGCATACCGCATACCCAATAGCTCAAAAAGTCGCTCGAACTACGCTTGAGGGAGGGCCTTTGTAAATGGATTCGCCGTGTTTTCTTTAGTGTCCACTCTCCGCACCTCGATCTCCTGGCGATCAATGACCTCCCTGATCATGTGATACCGCCTTAAGATGTGTCTGGATTTCTGATGGGACCGTGGTTCCTTCGCTAAAGTTATAGCCCCATTGTTATCGCAATACAAAGGTATCGGATCAACAATAGATGGAACCACCTGAAATTCAGCAATGAACTTCTTCATCCAGACCGCTTCTTTTGCGGCATCGTTGGCAGCAATGTATTCAGCCTCTATCGTTGAGTCTACGACGGTGTCCTGTTTGGAACTTCTCCAACACACCTCCCCTCCATTGAGGGTAAACACAAAATCGGAGACAAACTTGTTGTCATCCTTATCACTCTGGAAGCTTGAATGGGTAAAGGACTCGACCCTGAGGTCTCTATTACCGTAAACCATGTACATCTCCTTAGTCCTTCTCAGGTACTTGAGAATGTTCTTCACAGCTGTCCAATGGTTCTCACCTGGGTCTGACTGATACCGGCTCACCACGCTTAGCGCGTAAGCTACATCTGGTCTTGTACATAGCATCGCATACATTATAGATCCTACCGCCGAAGCGTAGGGTATAGTGCTCATGCGAACCCTCTCCTCGTTAGTCTTGGGAGGCATCTCCTTAGAGAGGGTGATTCCGTGCAATGTGGGTATGTTACCGCGCTTAGAATCTTCCATACTAAATCTCTTTAGTACAGTCTCAATGTATCTGGACTGCGAAAGTCCCAAAATCTCTTAGATCTATCTCTGTAGATCTTGATCCCCAGAATGTACGATGCATCACCCAGGTCCTTTATGGAGAACCTTTGTGACAAGAACAGCTTGACCGATTGTAGCATAGGAATATCATTTCCTATCAAAAGAATGTCGTCCACGTACAAGACTAGGAATACGAAAGTTCGTCCTACAATTTTCTTATATATACATGGCTCATTCTCGTTCTTGATGAAGTCAAATTCTTTGACAGTTTCATCAAAACAGATGTTCCAGCTCCGCGATACCTGCTTTAATCTATAAATGGATTTAAGCAACTTGCACACCTTCCCGCTGCTCCCACCGTCTACAAAACCTTCTGGCTGATCCATATAAACGCATTCTTCCAAACTTCCGTTTAGAAAAGCCGTTTTTACGTCCATCTGCCAGATCTCATAGTCATGGAAGGCAGCAATGGCAAGTAGGATCCGAATGGATTTGAGCATAGCCACTGGAGAGGTTTCGTCATAGTCCACACCTGGTCTTTGACGAAAACATTTTGCAATGAGTCTAGCCTTATAGGTTTCCACCTGCCCATGTACACCAAGTTTCCTTTTGTAGATCCATTTGCATCCAACGGGTTTTACCCCAGATAGAGCAATATCCAAGGTCCACACTTTATTGGTGTACATGGACTCCATTTCGGATCACATAGCATCCAGCCGCTCATCAGAATTCCTATTGATAATGGTATGCCTGAAACTAGTATGATCATCTTTTTCCAAGATGCAATCCTCTCGATCCCCGTCTATGAGAAAACCGTAGTATCTCTCGGACGGATGAGAAATCCTAATAGATCTGCGGAGTGGCTGAGGTTCGTCGGGTATTACTGAATCTAGCAGTTCCACCAAATCTTCAGTTATAGTTTGTGTTTCTGGAACTTCATCCAGTTCTACCGCGCTGCCACTAATATTTTTACAAGAAATTCTTTTTCCAAAAATGCGGCGTTCCTAGAAACAATGATCCTTTGTTCCTCTGCGTGGTAGAAAAGATACATATTAGAATCCTTTAGGTATCCTACAAACTTACATAAAACTGACTGTGTCTCGAGTTTGTCTGGGTTCTGGTTTTTGACATCAGCAGGGCAACCACAAAACTTAACACGTTTAAGATACAAACTCTTACCACTCCATATTTCATACGGAGTCTTAGGCACGAATTTGGATAGAACTTGATTCAAAAGATGTGTCGCTGTTTGAAGCGCATATCCCCAGAATGAAAGAGGCAACTCAGTATTACTCATCATGGAGCGAACCATATCCAATAGGGTATGATTCCTCCGCTCCGATACACCGTTGTGTTGTGATGTATACGGATGAGTAAGCTGAGAGAGAATACCATTCTCTTTTAGAAAGTCCCGGAATTCCGTACTTAAGTACTCCCCTCCTCTATCAGATCAGAGGATCTTGATACTTTTGCCAACCTGGTTCTCTACTTCGTTTCTAAATTCTTTGAATTTCTCAAAAGCTTCAGATTTGTGTTTCATCAGATACACATATCCAAACCTAGAGAGATCGTCAGTGAATGTGATGAAGTACAAGAACCCACCCCTTGCATATATAGAAATTGGACCACATGCATCACTGTGTATGAGTCCCAAGAGCTCTGCTGCTCTTTCTCCGTGTCCGGTGAACGGAGATTTGGTCATCTTTCCCTTGAGACAAGACTGACAAGTTTCATAAGATGAAAATTCGAACGTATTCAAAAGTCCATCTTTATGCAACTTACTTAGTCTTTTCTTTCCGATATGACCAAGTCTACAATGCCACAAGTAGGATTCGCTCGTTTCTGAACTCTTCCTCTTGCGCGTGTTTTGTATATTCAAAACTGCATTTTGATTTAGAACATAGATACCATTACACAGTGTACCTTCTGCAACCAATACCTGATTAAGGCAAATGTTCATGATATTTCTATCAAGAACAAACTTATATCCATCTTTATCAAGTAAAGAAACTGTTATGATGTTGCAAACCATGGAAGGTATATAGTACCAATTGTTCAAAATCATAGTATTACTATTTGGCAACACAAGGTGATATTCATCGATGGCTGCAACATCAACTTGTGCTCCGTTCCCTAGTCTGAGGGACATATCACCAGGTCCAACCATCCTACTTTTACTCAGTCTCTATAATAAATTACAGATATGAGATCCTGATCCGGTATCTAGTACCCAGGAGGTAGGACTGACCAAAAAGCAGTTCTCAATTACAAGAGCACCTGAAGTAGATGCAATAGTATGTTTCTTCTTCGTTGGGGTCTCCAAGGAATTCAGACTATCCTCTTTCCTCTGCTCATACTTATGATCGCCATCATAAGTTAGAGCCAAACCGACGTTCCCCAGCCCCGAATAAGAATTCGGATCGGTCAAGCGATACATTTTATTATCTTGATTAGGGCGTGAAATGGTTGCTACATGGAGAGAGAGAAAAGAAACACTTAGCGTGCGCTCTTGTAAGATTAGGTTGGTTATTAATTTATCTAACCAGGATGGCTCCCACTGTTTTCTCGAATTCTTCTTCAAACCTTAAAAGAAGAACTAGTCAGGATTAATCGTACGTCACAATACTTGCTTAACCTTTCAGCCAGGCTAGTGTTGGTACTTCGAGGAAGGTTTTCCAATGCTTTCACGAAATTCCTTAATTATGTAACCTCTTTGCCCTGGAGGCGTAGCCCCGCTAACACCGTTCTAGACACCTACTTAGTTTATAGCATTGATTGTTAAGTGAAATAATCTCCCGAGAGTAATCCTACTCATCAGTGGGATCGGAATCCAACTATCATTATGTGATAACCTAGATGGAATCCACTCTAGTCACTACACTCCAGAAGGTATGCTAAATCTGCAAGTTTCCTATATATTTTAAACTCTCGATGTGGTTTTTGCCCCTAGCGGTTTCATGACCTTGACAAAGGCCAACAAATCATAAACCCCTAGTCAAGTTCAACCCATCATCATCCTGGATTAATCTAGACCCACCCATATAAACCCTTGACAAAGGCCAAAAAGGCTATATGACTGTCCTAGATAATCGCATCTATTTATGCAACAGACAAGCAATATCTAGCTACCGTACACTACGCCTTAACAAAGGCCAACAAACGCAGCATGAATACTAGGTACTACTTATCCAAAATGACGGAGGGCTATGGCTGGGTTTTTGGCGAAAAACCCGTTAATGTAATGAACTTGATATCGTTGAAGGAACCCGATAGCTTTGAAAAGGAGTGATTTAAGCTCTGCTTTTTGAAAAATTTTGGTTTTGAAAAAACCAAGTAATCTATAGTATAGTCTCTTGCTCAAGAGGTCATTCCCCGTGAACGGATCTCGGCTCTTGCCTTATGGAATGAGGTGCAGGATATTCACGACCGAATACCACTATGCAAAGCGAAAGAATATAACTGTAGTTTTTCGAAATTTATTCCAACAATATCTTTTAGGTTTCTTTTCTTGCATTAATCAAAATTAATGCGGTCCCATCAATTAACCTATCATACCAGAAAAGAACGAAAATATGATGTGCGTATATGCCATCCGCATTCACCACTGGGCCCCGTCATCACCCGTTAGGTTACTTAACTAACGACAGAGCGGGGGCTAGACTAGCGCGGGTGCAAAACATATACAATATCTACTAGTATATATATAAATATATACAACATTCGTCCCAGGCATGATAGTAAGCAACATCACAGATCTCAGCCAACAATACAGAATAGTGGATAATCTTGGAGCTCCGGGTTTCATTTGAGCCGCAAATAAAACCCGACGTTCCCGGTCGTGTGGATAGCATGTGCAATATAAACCTAGACCCCTACGAGCACGGCAAGTTACCCGCCAATCCCAGAAGTGAGGCAGCCCCTTTCATCAAGGTGAATGGGCCACCCAGCACTTCACGAAATCCGGTAACTTGGGCGCCCCACCTTGGGTCAACCTATACCCCCTACGAGTGTGGCGAATAGCCCATCAATTATAGAATGAATCCCCATCCATCTCAACGCCATGAGATGCGGGCTTGTTGCCTTCTAGAACCCGGCTATTCGTGCACTCCACTGTGGGGTAATCCTAGTACAGAAAATGAAATAAATATATACAATGGTGACATCGACTTTAACCCGGTCATGCCCCAATCAAATAATATACAACCCGGCAAAGACGGTAGTCCACATGTCGGACGCTCGCCCCGCAATATCAAATGTACAAATGAATCTTAACTGTACCACTAATATTGCACCACAAGCTATCCACCACGAATATCCAACCACAATCATAGCACAAACACAGAACATCAACGTGAATGTCATGTTCGAAAACCTGTATAAAAGAACATATAGCAATTAGACGGGTTATACCGCTCTAGTGACATTCACGGTCGCAAATAATAATATAGGCATTGAAACTTAACGCATTTTAAAATTTCGATATATAAAAAACTTTCGTATTGGCCCCAAGTGCAATCCATAACTCAAACAAATCCGGGCCAGAAACTAAATGTTCCAGAAATCACTTCTCCAAATACTAGAACACCGTATGAAATTTTATGCACTAATTCCCTAAGTTGACCACGGAACTGCCGCAAACAAGGTGTTTCTGTCGCGGTTCCACGGCCTTCTTATGGTAACACGTGTCCAAATTTCATATGGGGTCCTAAAATACCCTGCACGAATTTCTGAGATATAGGCAAATAATTTTTGAACGCATTTAAAAATCGGCCGAGAACCCAAGTTTGAAAATGTGATTACGGAAAGTTTTTTCGATCGAACTTTTAAGCACGTTAGAACTAGCTAGTTTAGGTTTTATGGGTTGGCTCTGATACCATGAAAGGTTATGTTAGCGCCTAAGCCATCTCCCATGGCCGTTTGCGGAACAAAATTTTTGATAACGAACAAAACTAGGCGCTATAATAACCCTAAACCAGATCTTTACCATAAACACAACTAGCTACAAATGATATCTATCTACTATGATAGAAAGTTATACCATGAGAATCAAGTCCTTCGGGTTTTCAATCCTCTCCTCTAGCTCCTCGAAGGAAGTACGGATCGTGCTTGAACTTCAGCCACCTCGCGTCATAGATGATCCACCCGAGAGTTCCGACTTTAAGCTCCTACCTCCGAAACAAGGTAACTAGGTTACTTAGCTTGCTAATCTAAGTAGCTTAGAGTGTGTAGAGAGTGAAGATAAATTAGTTTGTCTCTTGGAAACCTAGGTTTCTCAACTCATGAGAGGTTTAGAGTTATGAGGAAGAAGAGAGAGCTTGAGGAAGAGCAAGTGAAGAAAAGGCTAGGATGAAGAATGAATGGCTCAAGTGAGATGATAATAAATATCTATGAAGCATATAATAATTGATGAGATAAAAATATCTCTTCAAAATATCAATCATGCCTCACAAATATCTATTTTGTCAAGCTATGAGTCATGCTTCATCCAAAAATATCTCCACCTCATTTCCTTCACCTCATTTATCTTTAATCTTTAATCAAAAGATTAAAAACTTTAATCATTAATCAAAAGATTAAAAGGAAACCCTAATGAGGTGTCTCATTCTAGAAGCTTTCTCAAGTGAATTACGAGAATGCCCCTCATCCGTATATACATACCCGTATCCATATTCCGAAGAATACGAATACAATGAGACGAAAATAATCCATCAATATAATACTAGAATCCAGCCTAAACCAAAGCCCACTAGTATTATCCGCCAGAACATCACACGTGCATAAGTACATGTATGTGATCGAAGCCCTGCCGTAAAACCATACGGCCTCTACATCGTTTCGCCCGAAGCATGGAAACCCTGTGTGGGACTCTAAAGACTCAATAGTACACTGGTAATGGGTTTAACCACAAGTACGTCAGCGGCACTAGCTGTACGTAACGGCTACCTAGGTACCTGTCGAAAAGGAAGGCCGACGAGCAAACTCGTCCGAACACCTACTGAGCCTATCCGTGACAATATCCGTACAGTCCAGTCTTTTCGTCAAAGAGTGTCGCATACCGGGTCTAAAGTGTGATAAATGTCAGACCCTAATAACCCGATAAGTCGTGCTGATGTGGCTCAGGACCAATCCGGGAAACTACTGATCAACCTATCAGTAAATCCCAACCGCCTTAACCAAGGTCTTATGGTCTTTACTAATCGAACACTGTGCGATATCGACTCCCAATAACGGGAGAGACGAATCCCCAACAATCGCTCACTGCCTCCATGTGGCTCGGGACCGTACCCAACAAAAACCTGTTTGCACGACTCAGTAGAGCCGTGGTAGGGTAGTGATCAAAGCACAGTGGGAACTCACACGAGAAAAATGACGATCTCAGGTCCGAAGACTAACCCGTACACATGTCACCTGAGAACTTCCATCTGACGATAGGTATAATACCATCTGGATGTTCTCCATGAGTCCGTCCAGTGTACTCACATCCAGTGAGCACCTACATACGATCTTAGGTGCATCTGACCAAAGGATGCGGGACCAACCATTGACCTTTGTCGGGGCTAGAAACGTATACACTAGTCTACTCTGGAGTATCAATGCCCAGTCTCGATCTCACGCGACTAGGGACCATTTAAGGATGTGCTTATGGACTACCCTGCTCCTACAAGTATGATCGTCACCACAACGCAGGTAGCCAAGCAAGATCCTACGGGCTTTATCAATATGTAACCGCAATATGTAATAACATGTATAACACATGCCATGTTAAGATAAAGTCAAACCATAATAGTATATTACTGTATCAAGTCTTTATCAATATGTGCAAGTTGTATAAAGTATGAATAAAAACAAATACACATATACTGATAAAAGACAACTGAAATAATATACTATATAACTAAGCAAGAATGTCATGTACATACATATCCCTAGCATCCACATGTATGCATATACAATAATGGCCTATAAGGCATACATATCCAACAGTGAGCGGTCTTATTAATTCTCAGTGTATAATGCATTGTCGAACGTGGGTGATATCGGTTTAGTTGTGTCGAGTATGCTGGTAAAAAGTGAATGAATTGTGATAGTGAACACCACGGTGAATAGTGAATAAAGCAGTGTTATTGGTGCGTACTTATAAACAACCGGCCCATACCTATAGATAGTGAAATCTGGGGATAAAGAGGAAATCGAAATGAAAAGGAACCTGTATTTAGCGAGGTTAGCGATTTAGAGAATAATCATTCGAAAGCGACTCTTATATATATTAGGTTTGGACTTAGCGGTCCGACTGATAGGGTTATATCCTGGGCAACAATGGGCCTTAGTCTCTGTCACGCCCTACTTCCCAGAGTGCGCTAAGATCGGCACGTGACAGAGCCAACCATGCTACCTGTGGCTAGGAAACATCCCTCCACAGTCACATTACGGCTGTCTAGAGATATCAAGAACAGGAAAAATAAAAGAAACTATCTAGTACATGTCCATAAGCCAGAAATAACGAGTCAAGAAATATTATGCGGAAGCAATAAATTCAAATAACAATGACAGTCTGGAATGTACGTCCCATAATACGGGCTTACATCAAGAATGGAAACACGAAATAAAACTAAACTTGTTGGAGATAGTGCCCTCAAAGTCAATTATTGGATCGCAGGTACGTGATTGCAATGATTGCGGCAGGACCTATACCGATATAACAGTCTTGCTCGAGATTATAGTATGATATCTGGTTTGTCTTTATCATCGTATACATGCTTTAGTTCACTATTGCATGATGATAGAGCCCATAGGATTCTGCTTGACAGCCAGCAGTATGATGGTGATCATATACGTGGGAGCTGGGGTCTATAAGCACATCCTTAAAGTGTCCCTAGTCGTAGGAGTTTCTAGATAGGGCATCGATACTCCAGTGTAGACTAGTGTATACATTCGAGACCCCGACGAGGGGCGGTGTCCAGTCTCACAAGACACTGGTGTCAATTAGATCACCTAAGATGTATACAGGTGCTCATTAGGATATGAGTACACCGGACAGGACTCGCCGGGAATATGCTAGTTGGTATTATACATATCGTCATATAGCAGTTCCCTGGTGACATGTGTACAGGTTAGTTCATCGACCTGAGCTCATCATTTGTCTCATGTGAGTTCCCACTGTGCTTTGATTTCTACCCTACCACGGCTCAAAGGAGTCGTGCAAACGGGTCTTTTTGGGGTACAGTCCCGAGCCACATGGAGGCAAGTGAGCGGATCGGCAGGGGATTCGTCTCTCCCGGTATTGGGGGTGAGATCGCGCTGTGTCTAGGAGAGCCATTACACAAAGCCCTCGGCCGAGGCAGGAGATTTACTGGTAGATACTCCATTAGTATCTCAGGGTGTTCTGGGCCACTCTCTGACACGACTTATACTGCTATTGGGGGTCTGACATTACCAGCCCCTAGGCCGATATGCGATACTCATAGACGAACGGATCGGACTGTATGTATATTGTCACTGTTAGGCTCAGTAGGGTTTATGGATGAGTTCGCTCGTCAGCTTCCCTTCCAATCAACACATAGGCAACCGTTACGTACAGCTTGTACCTCTAACGTGCTAGAGGTTATACCCAGTGCCAGTGTGTTGATGAGTCATTAGAGTCCCCCACAGACAGTTTTCCAACTTCGGGCGAAACGTTGTAGAGATCGTATGGGTTTATGGTAAGGTTCGGAAAATGCACGTATGTTTTCGTACGTGTCGTTTTTCGGGCAGATAATACTGGTCGGCTTTGGTTTAAGCCGGATCTGAGTATTGTGCTGCGTAGATATAATATCTTTGTCTCGGTTGCATTTGTATTCGGTCATAATACAAATGCGGGTATGTTTATACTGATACGGGGTTATCCTGAAATTCGTTTCAGGATCACTTTTGGAAGTTGCCAGTTTCCAGTTTTCTATCAGCCGTATTTAACATTCGGTTAAATGCGGATTTATCTTTTCTTCTTGAAGGTGAGTCATGAGGTGAGTCATGAGTGTGGAATGTTCTAGAATGGTGACTAGGTAAGTGACTCATTAAGTTGCATTAATGAGTTGATGAGGTGTTTAAGTAAGTCACCTTTTGCATTAAAGTTTCTTATAATGCTTAAGGATATTTGTTGTTGATCTTTTCCTTTATGGTTACCACCTTGCTCCTACACTCACCTCCCTCCCCTTTAAGAATGGCCGGCCCCCTCTTGCTTGTGTTCATGGTTGCTAGAAAAAAGATTATGATAGTTTGGATTCATGGAAATTAGATAGCCTCATTTCTCATTTACCCGATTCAAATGGCAACTTCATTAACCGTTCGTCCATAGCTTTGGACGTAACGAGATAAAGTGTTCTACTCATTCTCCACATCAATTTTGGTCATCTCTTTTAGCAAACTTGATGATCGAGTTGCCTCGGTTCAGAGGCGGGAGCCCGTTTAAAGATCCGTCGACGTGGTGCCACCTGGACGAGAAGACTGGAGATCGAGGAGATCGGAGCAGCCGCAACAAGCGTGGGATGATGGTTGAAGACCGAAGGACTCGGATCGTTCGGTATAACTCTTCTACCCACTTGGTAGTTTGTTGTTTTAGCTTTAATGGCAGATCCGGGTTATAGCACGCGATAGCGCCGGTTGTAAAAAGTTTTTGTTCCGCACTTGGCGTCTGTTAGACGGCCGGGACGCTACCGTGGACTTACAAAAATAACTAAAAACTAACAAGATCTTCACTGCTCAACTTTTTGATCAAAATACTCCTGAACTGACTGCGAAAGAGATAGATGATCTGGGCCATGCAAAACCCAGACGTCCGTGTGTCCATGCAAAACCCAGACGTCCGTGTGTCATGATATCAAACAATAATGAATGAACAGGATACACGAGATATGCAGGCATGAATCATAAACAGTAACATGAATGTAATAAGTAAACACGGATATAGAACAGTGACGTGCATCAATATATATGACGTGCAGTGATCAGTCTAAACTGTGCTACTGGGTTATCTATTCTAAAGTTTATTTGAAATCAATTAGTGTAATTCTCCATGTAACTCAAAGGATATGTCCCGTTATCCCCTGGGACCACAGATCAGGTAGTGGGAGTCATGAATAACTCTGTCCCGTTATCCCCCAGGACCACGTATCAGGTAGTGAGAGTCATGAATGACTCTGTCCCGTTATCCCCCGGGACCACGGATCAAGTAAGAATCACGAATGATTCTGTCCCGTTATCCCCCGGGACCACGGATCAAGTAATACCCTTATAAGCTACACTTTAGTTTACACTTTTGATTTCCCCATACCCCCAAGGTTATGTGTTCAAGTCGGGTATTGAAAATCTGTAGCTAATGCCAACACAGGATCAAGCAGGTATAGGTTTGTCTAAATAGACAACAGGATATGTCCGTAGGGATAACAGGTTAAGATTGTCGGCATTAGTAACAAGATCAGGTATCAAGTCAAGCAGTGGTATATCAGGTCATGACAGGTAGTGCACATGTGTCAAGTGGATGCTCATAATAAAACTGTAGCAAGTACGGATGCACGGTAAAAGCATGGATGCACAAATATTTTGTCAGGGGTTACACCATGACTATGTAGGATGAACAATATCAAGTATGGGGTACTAATGTATTAATAATATAGGTTAATGTAATATGAGGTGTAACTATGTATGCAGAATTAATGGTATGGATATACAAATAAATATGGATGCATAACAAACTATTAGGGATTGCAACTATAGCTTCATTACTAAGTAGGATGCACATTTTCTAGCATGGGTGTTAATGTAGCAGTAATATGAAATAACGTGACATGGAATGCAAATAGATATAAAATTAATGGTATGGATGCACAAACATCGATTAGGGTTACATTTACAGTTCTAAAACTAAGCGGGATGCACATTATTAAGTATGGGGTGTTACTACGATAATAATATGAATTAATGTGATTTATAAATGCAGTTATATATATTTTAAATGATATGGATGCAAACGGGTATCCGAAAACTGTAAAATTGTAATATGGATGCACAATGTGATAAACGGGTAACACCTTACTCATATGGATGCACAATACTATATCTAGCATGTAACAAGATGAATTAGCATGCATCTAGATATGTAAATAATGATATGGATACAAACGGACGTCGTAAAACTATAAAACTATAACATGGGATGCATAATTTAAAATACATGTATTATATTTATTCAATGGATGTAAATAGAGTAACATAGCATGTAGCAAGATAAACTTGCCTCGATGGATCACGATACGGATACGCACGGCACTTCCGACGTCGGTAAAACGTCGCAACGCACGCACGGCATACGGGACGGGTCCAAGCAAAGCGAGAGGGTGATCATACAGGTAAGGTACGTCCACTGGGTCGACTGGAACGGCAACGGCATCACGGCTCCGATGATCTCTGAAATTCCAAGATTCAAGAATAAGAAAAGAAAGGAAAAAGAAGAGGAAGAAGAAAGGAGAAGGGTTGTGCTCATTGGGTTATGCACAGGGGTCAGAGAGACGATGTGAGGGCGACGATGAGATCAATGGTGCTCCGGCGATGCAATGCGCAGTGGGTGTGCAGGGTGTTCGGCTGTTAGGGTTTGGGTGCAAGGCTGGTGCTTAGGTGTGCAGGCTCCTTGGTGTAAGAGGGAGAAGTGCAGAGGAGAGGGAGAGGAGAAGAAGAAGGAGAAGGTGATGAAGGTGGAGGCGAGAGGAGGAGGTGATCGGCGGCGATGGAGGTGTGCAGGGTGGTGGTGATGGGTTCTCGGGGTTTTGTGGGTGCAGGGTGTAGTGCTGGGGAAAGGAGGAGAAAGAAGAGAGAAGAAGGAGATGGCGAGAAGGAGGAAAAGATGGGGCTCGGTTGAGGTCGATGGTGATGATGAGTTAGGGTTAGGGTTTGAGGAGGCTGGGTTTTCTCGTGGGGCTCGAGGGTTTAAAAAGAGAAGAAGAAGAAGATTAGAAGGAGGGAGGTGACCGTAGCGCGCGGGCGGTGACGCGACTCGAGGAATGAACAGTGAATGCGAGAGGGGAGAGAGAGAGGCGTGAGAGGAGAGAGAGAGCTACGGAGAGAGAGAGAAAGAGAAAGAGAAAAGAGAGAGAGGGCTGGTGGGGTCAGACAGAAGGAAAGAGAGAGTTGTTTAAAATCGTTTTGATTTTAAATTGAAAATGATTTGTCAGTTATATTAAATTTTAAACCGTTAAAATTTTAAATTTAATAAAGATATTATATTTAATAAAATTGGATTTTCTGGTAAATACAAATTTATTCCAAAACACGTCCGGGTCAGGTCTAAAATTTCAGTTTTAAAATACGAAAAATATATGCGATGACCAAAGTTAAAAATGAATATCCGGGTAACGAAAATGCATACCCCCAAGAACAGATGCACGTACGTGCGCGTAGTCATCCAAACAAGTCCGTTTCACTGAACGAGGCAGGAACAAGATGCGCGGATGCTACCATGGGGTTAGGGGTGTCATGCAGGCCATGCAATGTATTTTTAAAATATTTTATGTGACTTAAAATGTTATATTATAAAATGCAATTGCTAGATAAAATGCGAGTATGCAACATTCATGAAAGTGCAAATGTCAATGTAACAAGTCAGGATAAACCATAAACATGAATCAAACAGGTTTTAAGCAAGAGGGTTGGGTCGGATGCAATACAATGTCAAAACACTATCCGCACCCAAAATACAGTAAATCACGAAAATACCATAAATAAAGAAATACTTGAACTAGAACTGGTATAAATGAACTAGGGTGTTATATTATACCCAACTACAAAAAGAATTTCGTCCTCGAAATTCCAGAAATAAGAAAAGATAAACAATCAAGAATCTACAGGAATAGGTGTGGAAACTTCTGTCGAATTTCATCTTCTCGTTCCCAAGTCGATTCTCTATGCGAGCGATTTCCCAAGAAACAAGTACGAGAGGGATAACTTTGTTCTTAAGGACCTTTTCTCTTCGATCAACAATCGATATCGGTCGTTTCTCAAAGGTTAAATCCTCTCTTACAGTCAGCTCCGAATGATCTAGCACGTGTGTTTCATCTCGAACATACTTACGGAGTTGAGATACATGAAACACGTCATGAACATTCGCCAAAAATGGTGGTAACGCCAATCGATAAGCCACTTCCCCAACACGCTCCATAATCTCGAAAGGCCTGCCTCGACTCCCAAAACGAATCACTCCTCTAGTCGGTAATATCTTCAAAAATACCAGATCACCAACCGCGAACTCTAGAGGTCTTCTCGATGTGTCGGCCCAACTCTTCTGTCGAGCTTGTGCTGCCTTCATATGATTCCGGATAGTATTAACTTTCTCTACTGTTTGCACGATCTACTGTTTACACGATCAAATCCGATCCTAACAATCTTCGTACTCCAACATCGTCCCAACAAACAGGTGAACGACACTTGCAACCATATAATGCTTCGAATGGAGCCATCTGAATAATCGCCTGAAAGCTGTTGTTGTACGAAAAATCCACCAAGTGTAGATGATCCTCCCACGAACCCTTGAAGTCCAACATGCAAGCTCTCAATATATTTTCAAGAGTTTGGATCGTTCTCTCCGACTGGCCATCTGTCCGAGGATGATAAGCTGTGCTAAACTTCAATCGCGTCCCCAAACTTTCCTGTAAACTCCTCCAGAAGTGCGATAAGAATCGGGTGTCACGATCGGACACGATGCTCATAGGTACTCCATGCAATCTTAAAATCTCCTGCATATTCCGTTCCGCTAACGCTTCCGTCGATTGACCAACTCGAAATGGTATGAAATGAGCTGCCTTGGTCAATCGATCAACAATCACCCAAACTGCATTGTTGCCCTTTGGACTCCGCGGTAAAGCTGTCACGAAATCCATGGTTATATGTTCCCACTTCCAATGAGGAATCGGAAGTGGTTGCAATAAACCAGCAACCCTTTGATATTCAGCCTTAACTTGCTGACACACCAAGCACTTCGCTACAAAGCGGGTGTTCAGTTGATAAAACTGCACATTTAATGACATTTTTCCTACTATTTCTATATAGTAAAAGGTGTTTATTATAAATATGACACATATGAAGGTTTATTTGCAAAAATAGTATTTTTATGTGTTTATATATTATAATTATCATTATGTAGGAAAAAGTAAGCATATAATATCCATGTAACATTTGGTCTATTTAAATATGCTTACCTTATTAAATATCTTTGACCAATTCTCTTAAAACTAAAATATCATGACAAATGGTTAAAGATAATATCTCAATAAAAATAAATTCTACTAACATTATTTATTGAGATAATTGTGCAGAAATTATTTCAGGACTAGAATCAAGGAAATCCGAGTTATTGAGATCAAATCTGCCGAAATAGTAAAGTAAATTGAAGAAATCAATTCTGGTAGAGACGGAGAGAAGATTTTCAGATTTCAGATACCAAAATAGTCTACATGTGTCACCAGAAGAAGTCTCAAGAGAAACGAACCCACGATCCTCCTAATCCACCGCGGATCCCAATCAAGGAAAGATCCCAATGGGGCATCACGTGTCTACATGTGTCCAAGGGTCACGTGCTGACACGTGATGATTCCTTAGTTCTGTAAAACGGCAGAATTAAATTCTGGATAAAATATTTAATCAGGGGGGTCACGTGTCAACACATGATGGGTTCCTAAACTCTTAATTAATAGAATTAAATTCTATTTAAATGATCAAACAGTGGGATCACGTGCCAACACGTGATAGGCTCTTAAGCCTTCTGAACTAATAGAATTAAATTCTAATTAAGGGAAATCAAAGACCCTAACTGGAAAAATATTTTAGATCTTTCCAAACAAAAAGGATAGTGCTCTGTAAAGTGCAGCACCATTGGATTAAAAATCCAATGGTGATTAAAAATCACCAATTTATAGAAAGATTCTGTACAAGGAAAGATTTCCCTGAAATTCACTAAGAATAACAAACAAAATATCTTTTGGATTAAAAATCTAATGGTGAATAAAATTCACTGAGTGATCTAAAAGATCATGTTGGTTACAAAATCAAATAAAATCTTTCAATGAAAGATTGAATAAACAAACTGATTGTTTTCCTTCTCCTATAAATAGGAGCCAAGAAGAAAAGAGAGGGGGATCGATTTTTTTTTAAGATACACAATAACAGAGGAAAAAAAGAGAGGAGAATTTAATTCTCAAGAGAGAAAAGAAGATCTCTTCAGAGAAAAAACTCTAGGTGAGAAGAAAAAGAAGAAGTTCATTCTACAAGCTCTCACAAAATAAAAGAGAATTTAATTCTCAAACTAAGAGTTTAACTCTTCTGAATAAGTACTTAGTTCTTCCTTTGGTTGAACGTCTGCAGAAGCAGATCTCTCCATAAGTTGAGAATTTAATTCTCATCGGGGAGAATCTGCCATGCAGATCTAAAACCTAAGAGAAGATCTAAGTTTAGAGAATTCAATTCTCACATCAAAGCAATCAGGAATTTAATTCCTTTAAGTGAAATTAGGATTTAACCCTATATAAGAATTTAATTCTTACATATATCTCAAAACAAAATTAGGGTTCAACCCTACAAAAAAATTTAATTCTTAAAAACAAGAGGCTTGAAGCTCTCCATGCACGTAAAGATCAAGTATCCAACATGATCACATGGTAACACGCGACCCTTCATCCCAACGAACAAAAAGGAATGAATAAGGCATGCTCACGTGCCCCACGTGACCTTTTAATGGACTCCTCAAAATAAGAAGGAATTAGCCCAGAGGCAATGCCTCACGTGCTCCCACGTGACCCTTTAATGGACTCCTTAAAATAAGAAGGAATTAGCCCAGATGCAATGCCTCACGTGCTCCCACGTGGCCCTTAAAATAAAAGAGAACAAAGCCAAAGGCAGTACTGATCTAGGGCGCCTCACGTGTCCCCACGTGACCCCTCACAAACACTCTTTTCAAAAGAATAAAATAAGGGAAGACAGAGAAATTGATGCCCAACGCAGAAGCATTGTCACGTGTCCACACATGATGATTCCAGAGGCCAAGTGTTTAACACTTATTTGCAGATTTTGAGAATAGAGTAAAGGAGGTTTGACCCACTTCTCAGGCGCCTCACGTGACCCCACGTGACTACCTCACTTTTAGTGCTTAACACTATTTTGAGTGTTTTGTCCCTAGTGTTTAACACTATTTTAAGCGCATCACGTGGGAGCACGTGACCACCAAATATCCTCTAGTGTTTAACATTATTTAAAAAACCAAGCTTAACCCAAATTGACTAAGTTTTCCAGAGGCAAATCTCCCCTTTGATTGAGCCCCAACTACATTATTCCAAACTTGATCATTTCATGTAACATTCAAAGTAAAGTCCAGAGCTATAATGAATGGCTAGTGCTCTGCCAAAGACAAAATGTTGTCAAAGCTCCCAAACCCCTGTTTAGCATTGCTAAATAATGGGGAGCTGAACCCAGACAAATGTTCAACAGTCCAAACAAAGGTCCAACATTTTAAACTTAATTGGACTTAGCCCAAGTTGGCCATAAGTCCTCAATTCAGATTAACTAAGCCCATGTGCTCATAATCCAATTAATTGATCTTAGTCCCAAATTAGACTACAGATTTCCCAATCAATTTTGGTTCAAAGGTACATCTCTTCACTCCTTTGATATTTGTCGTTGTAATCCTTCAACGTCTTCAGAGAGGTGACGGGTCCCGATAACCAATCATTTCACGGACTGTGGGGTCCTTTTAAACCCATGGACTATGATGTTCTTAACCTGGACTGTGGGGTCCTTAAACCTATGGACTATGATGTCCTTAACCTCGAACTGTGAGGTCCTTAAACCCATGGACTATGATGTCCTTAACCTCGGACTGTGGGGTCCTTTTAAACCCATGGACTATGATGTCCTTAACCTGGACTGTGGGGTCCTTTTAAACCCATGGACTATGATGTCCTTAACCTTGGACCGTAATGTCCTTAAACTAATCAGCCGCAATGTCCCTAAACTAAACAATAGAGCCCAAATGCTCTTTTGTTGGATCTAAATAATCCCGTTAAGTTGATCTTAGTCTAAAATTAGACTAACGTATCCTTAACTAACGTTTAAGTTGATCTTAGTCTTAATGAGACTAACGCATCCTTAAACCCAACCCCCAAACCCAAATCTAAGAAAATACGGATTTGGACTAATCCACGCCCTACGGGCGACAACATAAATGAGTCTCCGTATACAATCCACAAGCAACCAAAAAAAACAAAACAAACACACATGACACGAAGTGACCATCTGGAGAAGGAGAAAGTGGTTACCGCGATGCGGTAGTGTAATTAACTGCAGGGGCTTGCGCCTGCAGGGAAGAGCGTCCCCACAATAAAAAAAAACCCTCGACGAGGGGGAATCTGACGAAGTCTACTACATCGGCCGTATCCGTTTAAACCTTCGATATATGGTGTCATAAATCAACTTGGCATCTTCGGAGAGGTGGACGGATAGCACCAATTAGCATCTGCCCCTAAATTCAGGCAAGACGAACCTACGCGGTCGCATCTCTGTGTTTCGGGGGAGAACAGATTCTGGCACGCCCGGTGGGACCTCTTCCTCTTTCCACTCCACACTTCGTGTGTCGTGTTCGCGAACGAATCGCGGTTTAATATGGTTGCCCTTGGATTCGAGGTACTAAGATTTGGTTTTGCTCTCGTGCAGAAAACAAAACATCAATGGCTTCTAATTGCTCCAGCTGCAACTGCAACTCCCGTTCCGCCTCATCTGGAGGTGTAACCTACGGGTCCCAAGCGGCCTCCCTGTTCAAGATGCCAGTGGAGCAAGTAACTCAGGCCACTACTGGGCTGTTCTTTGGGACTATGATTCCACCGATGAGCTTCAGTGCCCCGCTGTTGCCGTAAGAAGCCCCAAAGAAATCGGTCTTTGATAGACTCACCACTGTAGCCCCTCTCAACGGGTCGTCCAACTCCACTGCCTAAGTTTTTAATAAACTGGGCCAAAGCTCCAACGGGCCCATGAAGAAGCCCGCAATACCAGAAAGGGTTATTCCAAAAAGGATAGCCATTCCTGCTCTCGAAGTCATCAAAGCGGCTTCTCCCGCCAAAGGTTTGGTCTTCACAAGACTGACTGTTCCGGCTCTCGCTCCAGACGAAGTCCTCAAAGCTTCTTCCCCTACCCTGAGGTCCGTCTTTGACAGATTGGACACTGCTTCTCAACGGACATCGGTCTTCAAGAGGCTGACAACGACAACTTCTGACCAACACAGGGGGCATGAGGAAGTCATCCCTATAGCTGAACCAACTCCATCTGTAAGACACGCTCGATGTCGCTACTAGCGTCGAGTGAGGAAGGCTGGGGGAAACTCCCATTCTGGACTGACTCCGCCGGCTCCAACGGTGGAAATCGATGCTGCTGTTCCAACTGGGAACAGCTTTGAACCGCTAAGGAGGGTGCGCAAAAACTCTCCGACTGCCGTGCAGAAAAGATCTCCCCCTCCTATGGAGAATGCTACAGAAAAGAAGCCGGAGCTGCCACCTCAATGGTTGTCCTCTAAAATTTACAAAGTCTGGCGACAGGTCCAGGAATCGGTGATTGATCCAAATTACTTCCACCGACAGAAAAAGATAAAGGTTCGGCAAGAAGAAGACCATCCTGTCAAGCCACAGAAGATGACAGCTACTCGGGTGCCCACTGCAACGGCCCCCTCAACTTCGACCGCTTACAAGAGGAGAAGGCCAGAGAAAATCCCTGAGTCTGCGATGAATCGCAAGACCACTGAGCCCAAATGCCCTAAGGCTGAGGGCATGGTGGTGCATACCGTCTATATGGCATCCGGGAAAGAGGATAGCCGTATCCCTACGGGTCATCGACCGCTTACGCGATCTGTAACAAAGGCCCAGGAGCAACAACAGAAGCTTCAGGAAATGCTAACGCAAATGGCCGCACTCACTGGGCCAAAAGAAAGCCCGGAGGCATCATCAGAGCAGCGTCATGAACAGGAAACCGATGCTGACTTCGTCCGCAGAATCCTTAAAAAGAAGGACAGAGAAGCAGTGGAACAAGCGGCTAATATAAAACAAATGGCGCTTCTCTTCCAAGACATAGTCAGGATGATGATACAACCGGATCCTCCGGCTGAAGACCCTCCGATTGTCCTTGAAGATGACAGAGGGGAGACATCGAACCCTCTTCCGGCTTGTTCAACAGCCAAAGAGGAGACCATCTCAAAAGCCGTCCTGGATAATTACATCGCTCAGCAGATACGAGTTCATCAGGCGAATGAAGCGGCTGGGCAAATCGTTAAAACTGGATGACCCTATCCGGATTGGTACGACCAAATAAAGTACCCGCCGAGATACACGATCCCCAAATTCCACATATATAAGGGGACGGAAAACCCGCACCAACATATTGCTCAATTTAGAGCCTTGTGCAGTAATACTAGAGGTGATGATAAACTACTGCTCCGCCAGTTTGTTGGTAGCTTGTCAGAAATAGCATTTAGGTGGTATTCGGAGCTTCCCAACAACTCCGTCAAAACTTTTGCAGAGATGAGCTACTATTCACTCAACGTTTTGCGAGCGCTAGCGAACACACCCCAATCACAGCGTTAATCAATGCCAGGGTGAAAACAGGAGAGACATGGGTGCAGTATGCAATCCGGTGGCGAAACCTGTGGTCAAAGTTCGAACAGCGCATAGAGGAAGCTCCAGCCGTAGGCATGTTCGTAGGGACCCTCGACCCTCAGGCGACCATTTCTCAATTCATGATATTCTTCAACCCGACCACTTTCCAGGCCCTGATCGACAAGCTGGCCCAAATGGACCAGATGGGCCATAGACCGTCCTCCTCAAAGACGGATCCTCAAAATGAAAAGGGGAAAGGAAAAGCAACTTTCGTCTCTTATACTCAACAATAGCCGAGCAACTTAAAGTCGGTTGTTCGCCAAAACAACGTGCGTTCACGCCCATCCCTCTAGGAGAGACTTGGACGTCCTTACTCGTTTCCCCGGGATAAAACGAGGAGACTGTTCGAGTTGGCAGTGCGCAACAGACTCATCAATCTGCCGGATCCAAAACGTCTGTTGCAGCCATGCGATGCCAACAATCCTAATTACTGCCCTTACCACCAAGCAGTAAGTCATCCAATTGAAGATTGCTTCATCTTCAAAGGCTGGATTGAAGACCAATACCAACTGGGTAAATTCACGCTGTCTGAAAACTGGAAGATGAACCCACCACAACCACATGATCCGAAAAAGATCGACATGCCGGGGGCATCGTGCTCATTCATAAGATTCAAAAGTCTTAAGCTATAGGGATCTGAACCTGTTCTTAAGCGACCACCACAACCTCTAATGCTGCCCTACAAGTGGCTCAATGCTGACTTTGTATACAATCCACGGGCGCGAATAAACATTTCTCTAACAAATTCCCATCCGTGACTAGGGATATGTCTACATGGTGAACAGCCCTTGTAGGTCCTCTCGACTTATAAGGAGAAAATACTCTTATAAGATCCTTACGACTTATAAGAGACCATAGACTTGGGAATCCTCATGATTCTTAAGGAGAAAACGCACTTATGAGATCCTCACGACTCGTAGGGAGAAATACCTTTATGAGACCCTTACGACTCATAAAGTCAAAAGCCTTAGTCGACAGGATCCTAACCATGTTCGCTAAGCCACCTTTGTTCGACGTCGACAGAGGCAAATGATGATTCACTCCTGGCAATATCACAGTAGTAGCGATGCCGATGCCTGAATCGGTATCAAATCCCAAAACTCGTAGTGAAAAGCCAGCGAGCCACAAATGCATATGAAATAGCCGAAATGATTGGGCAACTTGCAAATCAGCAAGTAAAAATGTATGCATGCGAAATAGCCGAAATGATTGGGCAACTCGCAATAAAAAGCAGCGAGTAAATAAAACAAATAGCCGAAATGATTGGGCACCGTGAAAAATAGCTGAAATGATTGGGCAATCGCGACTTTCGCCATATGAAAGCTGAAATGAAAGAGCATCGCGGAAAGAAAAATATATAAAATGAAACTTTTTTCCCTACAGGTGAGATCACATCGATCCCTGTATACAATTTATGGGTGCAAACAAAGAGGGAACCATATCATCCCACCAGGCTCCATCAGAAATAGAGCCAAGTCTCGACGATCACATCTGCATCCCAGAAGACCAACAACAGAGTTCCTCCTTATACCAGCAAGGCACGGAAGTGACACAACGAAACGGAGCCACGGTATGGTCCCTAGTTCCAAATCATAACGGCAATATCTACAGCCTAAAAATCAGCAATGGTGATCCTCCTCATTCCAACAGGACTCGGACACAACATCACCAAACGGAACCACGGCATAGTCCCTAGTTCCAAGTCTCGACGGTTTACAGACAACCTAAAGACCACCTCGACTTTCATCTCGTTACACCAGACGCAATGTCAACAACGGCGTTCCTTCGCAGTCCAGCAGGATGCAAATGCAACGTCAATGAAAGACCTCACGGTCGAAACAAAGCGGAGTGACGGCAAAATCCCAGCTCCACCTCAGCATTCGTCTCGTTACACCAGACGCAATGTCAACAACGGTGTTCCTTCGCAGTCCAATAGGATGCAGATGCAACGTCAATGAAAGACCTCACGGTCGAAACAAAGCGGGGTGATGACAAAATCCCAGCTCCACCTCAGCATTCGTCTCGATACAGTTGTTCCCCGCCGAAAGACGCGGTAAGACGCGGCGAATGTCTTGCCTGAATTTTAGGGCAGATGCTAATTGGTGCTATCCGTCCACCTCTCTGAAGATGACAAGTCGATTTATGGCACCATGTATTGAAGGTTTAAATGGATGCGGCCGATGTAGCAGACTTCGTCAGATTCCCCCTCATTTGAGGGGTTTTTGATTTTGGGGACGCTCTTCCCTGCAGGCACAAGCCCCTGCAGTTAATTACGCTACCGCATCGCGGTAACAACTTTCTCCTTCTCCAGATGGTCACTTCGTGTCGTGGGTGTTCGTTTTGTGTTTGGTTGCCCGTGGATTGTATGCGGAGACTAATTTATGTTGTCGCCCGTAGGGCGTGGATTAGTCCACATCCGTATCTTCTTAGATTTGGGTTTGGGGGTTGGGTTTAAGGATACGTTAGCCTCATTTGAGACTAAGATCAACTTAAACACTTGTTAAGGATACGTTAGTCTAATTTTAGACTAAGATCAACTTAACGGGATCGTTTAGATCCAACAAAAGAGCATTTGGACTCTATTGTTTAGTTTAGGGACGTTGCGGTCGATTAGTGTAAGGACATTACGGTCCAATGTTAGTTTAAGGACATCTCGGTCCAATGTTAGTTTAAGTATATCTCGGTCCAGGTTAAGGACATCATAGTCCGTGGGTTTAAAGGGACCCCACAGTCTGAGGTTAGGGACATTGTAGTCTATGAGTTTAAGGACCCCACAGTCCATAGTTTAAAGACGTCATAGTCTATAAAGTTTATGGACATCATAGTCCATGAGTTTAAGGACCCCACAGTCCGTGAAATGTGTGGTTGTTGGGACCCGTCACCTCTCTAAAGACGTTGAAGGATTACAACGACAAATATGAGAGGAGTAAAGAGATGTACCCTCGAACCGGTGTGAGTTGGTTGAAAGATCTGTAGTCCAATTTGGGATAATGATCTGTTAAATATTCTTGAGCAGATGGGCTCAATTAAATATAAGTTGAGGACTTATGGCCAATATTGGGCTAAGTCCAATGAATGTTTAACATTTTGTTGTTCTGGGCTGTTGAGCCTTCATTTGGGCTTGGCCCTTTTAATCAATGTTGAGTATTAGATCTTGACATTTTTTTGTCTTGTATTGAATGCAGAGCATCCATCAGAACAATTTATGTTCTGACAGCGCAACACTTGGCGTGCCAGACGCTTTGCGTCAGTCAAAGAGTGCAGTGCGTTTCTGCCAAGTAGCGCATATGTGAAGGACACGTGTCACGCTTGGAGCTAAGCGCCAGATTATGGGCGCATTGTGCCAGTTTATGAGCGCTAAGCGCTAATTTATGAGCGCATTGCGCTTTCAATTTAGTGGCGCACACGTGAGTGACACGTGGTGCGCTTGGCGCTGAGCACCAGCCCATGAGCGCAGTGCGCTATTTCAGAAGCGCAAAGCGCAAGTTGCATACGTGGTTGACGCGTGGGGCATTTTGGTGCTGAGCACCGGTCCAGAGAGCGCAGAAGCGCTGTTAAAGAGCGCAAGGCGCATTTCAATAGCGCAAACCGCATTTAATCAATTTTTATGATCTGTGAACAAATTTATGTTCTTTTAAACAAGACTTTGTCTCAAGATTCAAAAACAACAGTTCTTATTTTTGAAAAGGCTTTGCCTTTATAGATCAATGATCTGTGTAAAGAATATGTTCTTCTTTTATTATGTGATAAGATCTTTTGATCTTTTTTATGAAAGACCTTCGTCTTTGTAGATATATGATCTTTTAAGAAGATAATTCTTCTTTTTATGAGATGATTTCATCTCTGTGTTCATCCTTCATCATCTTTATCTTGAAGAAATAATCTTCTTTCAAGAGCTTGCTCTCTTTCTTTGAATTTTTCAAAGTTTATGGGTTTTTTTTCTATATCAGACTTGAAGTCTTGGGGCCTTTATATAGGGCAAGCTGATCTGTTGAATCAGTTAAAGAGATCTTTCTCTGATTGATTTGGGGACGTTTTCCCACCATTGGATCTTTGATCCTAGGGCTTCTGTTTTACAGAAGACAATCTTCTTGTTTTTAACAAGATTGAAAGAAAATCTTTCCATAACAGAATTTTAATTCTGCTTAATTAATGATTTATCATTATTATTAGATCTTTTGATCTAACGGTGGGGAGTTTTTTAATTCCAGCGCTGGCGCACCCGTGCTTTGCATGTGGTGCGCTGCTCAGAGCGCAGCGCGGCCTGCGCTGGCGCATCCGTGTTTGACATGTGGCGCGCAGCGCGCCTAGCGCTAACGCACACATGGTGCACTACCTAAGGCGCAGCGCACCTGGCGCTAGCGCATCCGTGTTTAACACGTGGCGCGCAGCGCGCCTAGCGCTGGATCTGAAGCGTTGCTTTAATTTTTGAATTTTGAATTTTAAAATAAAGATTTGCTATGATTGGGGGAAACAAATGCCCCCTACCATTGCGGTCACGCGGCCCACACGTGAGTGCAGCGGTGGTAGCATCTGCGCTCTTGGATCAACTCAGAAGTTGAAGAGGCATTTCAATGCCTATAAATAGGACCTTTGGTCCCTTAGATGATTTTCATCTCCTTGTTTTCTCAGAATTTCATTCTCCCACAGAGTATAGCTCTCTTATTTAAGAACTTTTTAAGAGTCAAAACTCTATCAGAACTTAGGTAAAGTTTAGAACTTTTAATAAATTAGGGTTTTACCCATTAACAGAGCCTTGCTCTTCATAGATCTTTAATCTAAAGAAAACCCTTTTAGGGTTTCATTAATAGAGCTTTGCTCCCTTGAACCCATAGATCTTAAAGAGATCTTTTCTTAGGGTTTCTTAGCCCATGAACAGAGCTCTGCTCTTTTGGTAACATGTATATTTCCTAATCTCTTGTGAAGAACTCTTAAGAGTTTGTTCATGGATCTTGAAGATCCCAAAAAAATTGATTTTAATTAAATTTTTTCTGATGGATTTTTCCATCATCATTACAGAGCCAGGCTCTTGAGGAATTTTATTCCTTCATGATCAGAGTTTGACAAGTGTCACTGTCATAGAGCATTGCTCTCAAAGGGAGATTTTCTCCTTTTCCCAGGGGATCTCTCATTTAATGAGAATTTTCTTGAGGATTTCCTCATTTAAATAACAGTCTCATCCAATGATGAGACTGTTTTATTAATTATTAATTGATGAATTGTCATCCAGATTTTTTGGGCCCCTTTGGTCCCTCTCCACTGCATTGCAGTGTTATACAAATTTTAAAGTACCAAGTGTCAGAATTTAAAATTAAATTATAGCACTAATAGTTGACTTCTGTTCCCTTTTTTTTGCAGGTGACATGTCTTTCGATGCTTCGTTTCCGTTTGTCCGTTCAGAAGGAGGATTCCCTGAGGCGCCTGTGGACCGGGAGGTTCTCGCGCTCATCAAAGACCATAACCCGGAACACAAAAAACATCACTTGTGGGGTAGATGGTACGACCAGATTATCAGAGGTCGTCGAAGCTTCTCTTGTGCGACGCCTTCAGAGCCTATCTCAGCGATCCCGTATGCAGATGCACCCCCGGTGAACTATACCGTGGAGGTGGTTAATTGGACTTCGGAGGGTCTCCTTCAGCCTTCGATTGCCGCCGTACCCGTGCAACCGCCGGCGGCTTTGGACACCCTAGGGCGGCGCATATGCCAGGGTGAGTTGCGCCCTTGGGGACAACCCTACAACATCGGGCTAACTCCTCATCATCTGGCCGGGTACTTGCAGTGGGCCCGGTATATCTTGTCGGCGAAGAAATCACAGCTGCTAAAGCTTGGCTTATACCCTGCGGTCTACGCTTCGTTGTTCCAGTATTCTGCACCTCCCACATGGTGGATCAAGGCGTTTTTGGAGCAGTGGAACATCCCGACCCATACCTTCCTTCTATTAGATAGAGTGGTCTCCATTCCTTTGGAAGAATTCGCCGAGGTTTCTGGTTTACCAGTTAGGGGGAGCACTACGAGGAGCTGCTTCCTCCGGACGAATATGTTTTTGCCACCAAGCCTGTGGTGATGGGCCTAACCCCAGAGAACGCTATTCAGCACCAGTTCCCAAGTCTGATAAAGGTGTTGAACATGTATGAGAGACTCTTCTTTGAATCCGGAGGCCGAGGGGTCAGCTTTGTGGACTTCATTGCCCATTTTCTTTGCCCGGAGATTTTGTCGCGACAAGGCGAAAAGTTTGCTAAACTTGATGATCCCTTCAGCTTTGGCTTGGACCATTAGCCGATACTGGAAGCTGATCATAAGGGCTTCTTTCTTCCCGACGTCGCAATTGTCCCTCTGTCAGAAATCGCCGCCCCGGGCATTGATGAAGAGGCGTTCTTTCTCGGGTTCCTCAGTTTATGGTTAAGCTGGTTGACGCTCCCTATGCATCCTCATTGCATGAGGCCTTCCGTCTTCTACCCCGCGCATCGCATGGTTGCCGGAATACAAGTGGCCATCGGGATCACCGAGTTTGCCCACTTATATCACGGTCTTAGCGTAGCAGTGGATACTATTGAACCAGGGGTGCATCTTGCCAACTTCCCAATGCATTACTTCACTTCATGGATAGAGTTGCAAGTGCTTGGGGTCTTTGGCATCCATAAAAGACCTTCGTTTTACGACAGATGCAAGTTCCCTAGGATCATGCGGCTGGTTGACGCCTCCATCGTGAGTCCGTCACAGCGGGAAGCTAGAGGCTTGCTCCTTCGTCCGTGCACGGTCGGAGGTGGTATGTCTTTCACAGACAAAGTCTTGACCATCGGCCAGGAAACTTCAAAGGCGGTGCTGCCCTTGCGAGATATCTTTAAAGATGGGACCTCCGTGTTGAAAGCCCGAGAGATTCTCCATTTGTACTCCATCAGGCCAGGCTTTCTTGTATTCGGGCAAAATGATGCGGCTCTATTCATGAGATACAACCCCCATCGTTTTTCCCAGCAGCTGAGTTACAATCAGGGAGTCCTACTGGAGGCTTTCCTGGTAGAACCTGCTGCCACCGAAAAGGGAATGCGGGGTGTGCTGCATCATTTCATGCGCTTGAATACGGGGTCTCACTTCTTTATCAGCGAACCTAATTGTGTCCCGAAGGCCCTTAATGTACACGTGGCCTGGTACCAACATGCAATGGGTGCTGTATCAGGGAGGAGAAGCGACTGCTACTCGACCGCACGGGTGCACCCCCTGCTGGTGATCGAAACATCCCCTTGAACCGACGGACCATTGTCCTCCCTCCGCTAAGAGAAGCTGCCGTGATTGAAGTCCCCGACGACAGGCCTGAGCTACCGGTGCCCCGTGCTCCCATGGAGACGGCAAATGTACTACCGGTGCCCCGTGCTTCCATGGGGACGGTAAACGTAGCTTCCCCTAGTCTGGCATGGGCTCAGATATCGGGACTCGTCGCCCCAAAGTGCCCACCAAGCGTAAGCTTGTGCTGGCTGCGACTGGAGCTCGCTCGCAGAAGAGGAAGAAGAAGTCGGTCCTCTCTATAGACGTTGTACTCGGCCTGAAGCCTCATGCTCCTCACAGAGAGGGCCTGAGCGAATATGGGACCAACGAAGGTCTATTCATAGTGCCGGAAGATACTGATCTCGAGGCCGCCATTGCAGCTTCTGTGCGATCAGCAAGCCACAAAGCGGAAATGGTCGTCCTCGCGCAATCAAGTGAGTATAATCCATAACTTCTGTTATTGCATTATATTTTTATTTTTATTATCATGTCTTGACTGACATTCTTCCTTCTGTAACAGGCTTTACCACTGAAGAAGCTCTAGCGGCTTCTCTTAGGACCTTTGATGAGGAGGAGAGGACTCGCGCTTTGTTGGGAGTTGGTATGTCCCGGCTCATTGAATCTTCATTCTCCTTTCTTATGGACAATCTGACCCCTTCTTTATATTATCGCAGGGACTACAATGCCAATCCCGCAAGGTGATGCAGAGATGCTTCCCGGGCCAGCCATCGAAGTCCCGGCCTACTCAGGACTGCCGAAAAAGGCATTACTCAAACGACCGATAACGGATGCCATAACAGATCCAGAGGTAACCCTTGGCACGGACGATGACATCCTGTTGATGGAGGCTTCTAGAAGATCCGCTCTAACGGCCCGAGTGGAAAGGAAGCACAGAATGCGCGCGGTAAGGGAGCGTAGTGCTGCCTTGGCCGCGGGTGCAGGTTTTAGCACCGCTACACTTGCCCCTACTCCTTCAGAAGATACTCCGGCTGCCTTGTCCACCGCCCACAGACGGGCAGCATGTGCGGCTCGGGAAGCAATCGGAAGACCAATTCAAGGTAATGTGACATTGGGTTCTGTTGTCAAAGTTTTAACTTTCAGTTCTCATATATCCTATCTTGCAGGGCCGAGTCTTACCGAAGAAGTGGCGGCGACCACTGAGCCTGGAGTAGAGGTAGAGGAGGTAGCCATGATCGCCGAACCCGAGGCAACGATAGGCGAGATGGCTACAATTGCCGAGCTCGAGGTAGCGGTGGGTGAGACGGTCACGATCGCCGAGCTCGAGATGGCGGTAGGTGAGATGGCTACCATTGTCGAGCTCGAGGTAGCGGTGGGTGAGATGGCTACAATTGCTAAGCCCGAGGTGGCCGCTTCCTCTCAAGAGTCGAGCACCGTCCCAATCATCATTCTTTCCGCCTGCGGCTCTTTGCCATCTCCTGGCGTCGCAAGCGTTACGACGACTCTCGTAGAGTCAGGGGATGAAGCGACGGGAGGTGAGACCATCTTGCTGGAAAAGGGTGAAGCAGTCGCTATATCAAGTGACGCCCTTGTTGCGGTTCCGACCGGCAACTCACCAGGTATATTTTGGGTCATTGCCTTTTATTTTATTTTATTCTGCAATCCCTTTCAATCTTTCCTGACGGTATTTATCTCGTTTCTAATGCAGGCGTGGCAAGCGTTGAGATTGCGCTACCTGAGGCAACGCCATCAGTTACCGCTTTGACGGTGACCACTCCTCTACCTTCTCTCATACCATCTCAGATGTTGGAATGTGTGGATTTGTGACCCATCAGTCCTATTTATAGGCTGTATAATTTATGTACTGACATTGCATTACTGCGTCCTTGCAGGAGTCCTTTTTGATCACCTGTATCAGGTGTTGCACCCACACTTATCTTTCCAATCAGAGATTAGTCCGCCTGCTGGTGTCGGTGAGTATCTTTTTTAAACGACGTCCTTTCTTTAACGGGTAGTCACATTATTGCTAATTCTTCTTTGTATTGCTTGTAGCCTTACAAATTGAAGGAGGGGACGAGGGTATCGTTGCGCCACCAGTACTCCCAGCTCTGCCCTCTGTTGTAGCCAGTATAGTGGACTATATTGTTCGTGTATTTTCTTTATTTCTTGAGCCGACATCTAACTATGATTTATTTTGCAGCAATCACGTCGACTCCAGCCCTGTTCGAGTCTCGCATCACAATGCCAGCAGGCCCCTTTTCTCGACGTGCATCCTCGAAAGGCGCCACGAATAGTCTGGGCATGTTGAGCGACTACATTAAGGAGCTTGACGTGGAGACTCCCACATTCGCTACGGATTTTGCCGCAGAGGTTAACCCTATGCTGGCGACGCTCGTGAAATTTCATAGTAAGGGCGTCGTTGAGTCTTGGGTTAATCACTGCAGGAAGATTGAGGCATGCCTGTGTGAGCTTGAGCTTAGGCGTCCTGATCCAGAGGTCCTGGCTGTGAACACTCAACAGGCTGCGTGGGTCGAGCAGAACACTTCTTATTTCCTCCATCTTGAACAAGAAGTGGCCTTAAAGCATAAGGAATGTAAAGAAACTTCAAGTGAATCTGCCCGACTGCATACTCATGTTGATGCAAATGCTGCACAGTTGAAAGTTATTTTTGAAGGCCTTCTGCGATGCATCTCTGACGGGTTAACACTGAGGCAGAAGCTCGACATCGTCGAGTGGGATGCATAAAATCATGAGGCAGCTCAGCAGGCCGTCGAAGAACAACTTTCATCTTACTTACAGCAACGAGCCTAAGTCAAAGCAGAGTTGGCTGCGACAGATGATCAAGAAAAGGGGCGGAGGGAAGTACGCGATCGGCTGATCGGACTATTGAAAGCACTTCCCTCTCAATAATTGTTTTTTGTACCATTTGCAATTTTGAATAAAATGTATTCATTTTTTATTCTTTCATACGATGTATTTTGTACCGAATTGAATTCATGAATAAAAGATACATATTTTCGCAATGTCTTGTGCCATCTCTCTGCTTTCTTCTTTCTTTTGTTATCAGCATGTCACCTTAGCAAGTATAGCCGGCAGATGATAGAGTGGGCATCTTGTTTTGGCTTCTTCGAGGGGTAGTGATGGCTAGAAAGCAGGTTCAGATCTGCTGCCTAAGACTTTTCAACTTCATGAGCCATGAGGGTCTCATGAAGATTTTTCTCCCTACGAGTCGAGAGGATCCCGTAGGTGTATTTTCTCCTTAGAAATCGTGAGGATTCCTAAGTGCGTTTTCTCTTATAAATCGTAAGGATCTTACAAGAGGGTTTTCTTCCTTACGGGTCGAGGGGACCTGTAAGTGTTTGATGAGATCGACATCATCCGCGTTTCACGGAATCAGGAGTTGCTCCGGGCGTTTCCCCCGGGGTCAAGGTTAACTTTGGCCGTGTTCCACGGAGTCGTTGAATGACGTATTTCCGAGGCGGGGTCATGTAGATGACGTATTTCCGCGACGGGGTCATGTGGATGACGTATTTCTACGACGGGATCATTAGGATGACGTATTTCCGCGACGGGGTCATGTGGATGACGTATTTCCGAGACGGGGTCATGTAGATGACGTGTTTCCGCAACGGGGTCATGTGTGTAGGGTCCCTAGGCACCCTAGTGAGGTCTCACAAGGCATCGAACATGCCAATATAAAAATTTACGGGTGCCGAGAGACCCGACTACGGATCGATGGCTAGAAATCTAGGCGAAAAAGCTAACTAGTTAACACTTAACTAAGGGATATGGATATACAACCTTTGTAGATCCGGTGCTCCACCTCCAAAGCTCCGCAACGAAGTCCTCTCCGCTGTCCAAAAGGAATCCGGGCTCTAGCGTCGACTTCATCGGAAAATAAGCGAGCTAGGTCGTCGATGTCCATGCCGAAGATGATCTACGTCGAGGCATCGCTAAATCAAGCTCCGACTTCACCAAGTCAAGAAACTTGTGAAGAAAACACACTCTACTACTTGGCAAGAGGTAGAGGATGAAGAAATAGGAAGTGGGTAGACTTTAGATTTGGATTTCTCACTCTTTTTCATCACTTGCCATTGATGGAGGCAAGCTTTCTTCACTTGAAGAAATGAAGAAGAAGAAGGAAATTGTTATGATAAGTTATTAGAAAAGAAAAGAAAAATCCATCCTTATCATATTATGAACCATGGTTAGATGTAGAGAGCTAACTAAGGTTTAAGTGAGTGGTTAGGGTTAAGCATGAGACAAAATGGTCATAAAGTCAAAGTCTTCATGAATGTTCATGAATGAACAAAAGAAAGCAACCATTTTCCTCATTTTGCCTTTTCTTTTTCCAAAAAGATAAATGAATAAAATGAAATCAAAAACCCTAATCACCCACTTAACTATAGTTTAATTCTTTACACTTAACCATAAGGCATGTATCATCAAACATGATACAAGCAAGTGCACAAAACTATATCGAATATACAATGTGCACACCCGAGCGAGAAAATCCATTTAAAGTGAACCGATACTAGTTAATGCAAAGTAATATATCAAATATATAATTATGCATTAAATCATTAAATCAACACTTGATTTAACGATCCGGTCATATCGCATATAACCGACTAATCTCAACAGTAACAACTTATCGAATCAACACTTGATCCGATAACCCGGCTATATCGCATATAACCAATCAATGTCACATATCGCGAGAATCGAATACAGTATCACATACTGGTATCATTCTCGGTCCCGCACATATCTCATATGCACTCCTATTTCGTTTCGCTTGAGCCAGGAAACCTCTGTGTAGGACTCTAAAGACTCGTCAATACGCCGGCAGCAGATGATGATCATATCAAACACCCACAAGCCGCAAGCGGTCTGCTAAACGTAACGGCCACCCGGGTATTGAGCGATCTGAAGATCGAAGAGCAAGCCCGCTCACACTCCAGTGAATCCGACCAGTAACACTACCGTACAGTCCGGTCTGATCGTCTGATATGTCGCATATCTCGCCTAGGGGTGGTAAACGTCAGACCCCAATAGCTCGATAAGTCGTGTCGATATGAGGTCTATAACAATTCGAGAAACTACTGGTAACACTTACCAGTAAATCTCAGCAACCCTGGCCAGGGATTTCCTGTTATAGCCAATCGAACACAGCGCAACATCAACCCCCTATACCGGGAGAGACGAATCCCCTCCTATCGCTCATTGCCTCCATGTGACTCGGGACAGTACCCAAAAACCACCGTTTTGCACGCCCTCTTGGACGTGGTAAGATGGAAATCAAAGCACAGTGGGAACCACACAAGACTCTATGACGATCTCGGGTCAACAGACTACTCTGTACCAGTGTCACCAGAGAACTGCCATCTGACGTGAGGTATAATACTATCTGGGAGTTCTCGGCGAGTCCGTCCAGTGTACCCAGTCTCTACTGAGCACCCGTATATCATCTCTGATGTCAAACACCAATGGATATGGGATCATCCATCGCCCATCTGTATGGGTCGAGAAGGTATACGCTAGTCTACTCTGGTATATCGATGCCCCGTCTCGATACACCCACGACTAGGGACTTTAAAGGATGTACTTATGGACTACCATGTCCCCACTAGTATGATCCGCATCATAGTCCAGGTAGTCAAGTACAGATCCTAAGGGCTTTACCAACATGTAACAGAGAGACAATCAGTATACACGTTAAGGTAAAGTTCAACCAGATAGCATACTATCATGTCGAGCAAGAAAGTCCTCCCTATATACGTCCCAGCATCCACTACAATATACATCCTATGTACAGTAATGGCCTCTAGGGCATACATATAACTAACAATGTGGATGACGTATTTCCACGACGGGGTCATGTGGATGATGCATTTCCGTGACGGGGTCATGTGGATGACGTATTTCCGCGACGGGGTCATTTGGATGACGTGTTTCCGCGACGGGGTCATTTGGATGACGTGTTTCTGCGACGGGGTCATGTGGATGACGTGTTTCCGCGACGGGGTCATGTAGATGATGTATTTCCGTGACGGGGTCATATGGATGACGTATTTCCACGACGGGGTCATTTGGATGACGTGTTTCCGCGACGGGGTCATTTGGATAACATATTTCAGATACGGAGTCATGTGGATGACGTATTTCCGAGACGGGGTCATGTGGATGACGTATTTCCGCGACGGGGTCATGTGGATGACGTATTTCCGCGACGGGGTCATGTGGATGACGTATTTCCACGACGGGGTCATGTGGATGACGTATTTCCGAGACGGGGTCATGTGGATGACGTATTTCTGCGACGGGGTCATGTGGATGACGTATTTCCGAGACGAGGTCATGTGGATAACGTATTTCCATGACGGGGTCATGTGGATGACGTATTTCCGCGACGGGGTCATGTGGATGACGTATTTCCGAGACGCGGTCATGTGGATGATGTATTTCCGCGACGGGGTCATGTGGATGACGTATTTCCGCAACGGGGTCATGTGGATGACGTATTTCCGTGACGGGGTTATGTGGATGACGTATTTCCGTGACGGGGTCATGTGGATGACGTATTGTCTGTTGTAATGAGATGAATATCGAAGTGGTCTCCAGGTTGTCTGGGAACCATCGAGATTTGGAGTAGGGGTTTTGCCATAGCTCCAGGGTTGATTGCAGCGTCTAAATCCTGCTGGAATGAAGAGGAACATTGTTGATCATCTCTAGGCTATCCTTGAACCGTCGAGATTTGGCTTCGTTTTCTGATGGAGCCTAGGGAAGGAAGGCGTGATTCCTTCTTTGTTTGTGCCCCTGGATTGTATACAGGGATTGATGTGATATCATTTGTAAGGCAAAAAGTTTCATTTTATATTTTTCTTTCTTTCCGCGATGCTCTATCATTTCAGCTTTTATGTCACGAAGGTTGCGATTGCCCAATCATTTCGGCTATTTTTCACGGAGCCCAATCATTTCGGTTATTTATTTTATTTTTACTTGCTGCTTTTTATTGCGAGTTGCGCAATCATTCCGGCTATTTTGCATGCATACATTTTTACTTACTGATTTTTTTTTGCAAGTTGCCTCATCATTTCGGTTATTTCGTATGCATGTGTGGCTCGCTAGCTTCTTTGCTGCAAGCTTGGAGTTAGACACCGATTTTGGCATCAGCACCGCTACAACTAGAATATTGCCAGGAGCGAATCATCATTTGCCTCTGTCGATGTCGAACAAAGGTGGCTTAGCGCACAGGGTTAGGATCCTGTCAACTAAGGCTTTTGACTTCATAAGCCGTAAGGGTCTCATAAAGGTTTTTCTCTCTACGAGTCATGAGGATCTCGTAAGTGTGTTTTCTCCCTAGGGATCGTGAGGATTCCTAAGTGTGAGGCTTCTCGTAAGTCGTAAGGATCTTACAAGAGTATTTTCTCCTTATAAGTCGAGAGGACTTACAAGGGTTGTTCACCATGTAGACATATCCCTAGTCACGGATGCGACTTTGTTAGGGAAATGTTTATTCGCGCCCGTGGATTGTATACAAGGGTCAGCGTTGAGCCACTTGTAGGGCAGCATTGGAGGTTGTGGTGGTCGCTTAAGAACAGGTTCAGATCCCTATAGCTTAAAACTTCTGAATCTTATGAGCCGTGAGGGTCTCCTTACGAGTCGTGAGGATCTTGCAAGTGTAATTTCTCCTTAGGAATCGTGGGGATCCCTAAGTGTGTTACTCCCTTGTGAGTCGTAAGGATCTCACGCAGGTGGTTTCTCCTCACAAGATCGAGAGGACCTTGTAAGTGTCTTTTAACGAGATTGCGCCCTTTCGGGTTTTCACAAAACTCGCCGGTAGCCCTGCTGTTTTTACTCACGGAGCTTTTTTAGGTTTTCATCCGTGCCCTTTTTGCTTATGGACATACCGTTTTTCTATTTTTTATTCTTGTATTCTTCTCTTTTTTTTGTATCAGCATTGGGATGTTGTAACCCACAGTAGTTTATTGACGTCTCGGTCAACAGCTAGTTTTAGGACATAGTGGTCCATCGTTAGTTTGAGGACGTTTCGGTCCATTGTTAGTTTTAGGACATTTTGGTCCGTTGTTAGTTTTAGGACATTTCGGTCCGTTGTTAGTTTAAGGATGTTTCGGTCCGTTAGCTGGCTACTACTTATAGAGTTTGGGCTTAGGAAGATAGCGAGCGGACATAGTCGTCGTCATCTATCGTTGACCTAGGCTGTGACTCGTCAGGCGTAGTATTTCTTTAGGAAGCGACCGTTTATTGGCCTAAAAGGTCTTTCACCATGCATGTCCATGAGCAAATAGGCCCCACCCTGGTAGACCTTGTCTATGATATACGGGCCTTCATAGTTCGGTTCGAATTTCCCCCTTTTGGCACGATTGGGGATCATAGGTCTTTTGACCACTAGCACGAGTTCGTCTTGGCGGAATGTTCTTGGCCTAGTCAATCTTTCGTATGAGCGCGTCATCTTTGCTTTATAAGCCTCCAGATTTTGCTGCGCCATAAGCCTGGTTTCATCAAGGGCATCGAGCTCCTCAAGCTGAAGGTGAGCATTCTCTTTGTCCGTTAGCTCGTAATGAACTGCCACTCGTAGAGAGGGTAACTCTATCTCGAGGGGGAGTACCGCCTCCGTACCAAATACCAATGCATACAGCGTTGTGTTAGTGGTCGTTTTGAACGTAGTTCGATACATCCAGAGAGCTTTATGCAGTCGTTCATGCCAGTCCTTCTTATTTCGAGACACCGTCTTTTTCACGATCTTCGTCAAGGTCTTCTTAAAAGCCTCAGCTAGACCGTTAGCTCGGGGATTATAGACTGAGGAGTATCTCCAGTCTATGTTATGCTGTTGTGCGAAGCGGCTGATCTTGTGGCTTCTGTAGGCTGGCCCGTTATCGGAGATAATCCGTCGTGGAGTTCCAAACCGATAAATGACGTGCATCTTGAAGAAATGGATGATATTCTCTGTCTTCACTTCTCTTAGCGGTACTGCTTCTGCACATTTAGAGAAGTAATCAGTTGTCGCCAAAATGAACCGATGTCCTCTGGACGATACTGGTTCGATAGGGCCGATTATGTCTGTCCCCCACATTTCGAATGGCCAGCTAGCCACCATTGGATGTAGTAGATTTGGATGCTGATAGATAAAGTCCCCGTGAATCTGGCATGAGTGGCACTGCTTCGCGTATTTGAGGCAGTCTTGGATCATCGTGGGCCAATAATAACCCATCCGTTTGATCTTCAGCTTCATTTCGGCCCGGCTTGGTGAGAACCGCAGAGTCTGTCGTGATTTTCTTGGATGACTCTCTTTGCCTCTTCAGGTCCCAGGCATCTTAACCACAAAGAATCAAATGATCTCTTATACAGAGTATCATTGACGAAAGCAAAAGACAGAGCTCGTTTCATAAGCTGATATCTTGAGGACGCATCTTCAGGTGTTCGACGGGATTTGAAGTAGTCTATAAAGACTTCCCTCCAATCCTTAGCCTTTTCCTGGTCTTTTATTTGTAGAGTCGTTTGCTCGGACTCTCCCTTTTCTTCGGATGACTCCAGAGATATTTCTGCCGATGCGAGAACCCGACGGCTTTGCACAACGATCCTCACGTCATCGAGGCTTTCGTCAGCCAGTTCTTTAGCGAGCTTGGCTAATGCATCCGCTTATTTTCCGCGCGCGGTATGCTTTCTAGGGTGTAGGAAGGAATTTGAGTCAGCAGTTGCTGTGCTCTCTCACCGTACTTCACCAACTCTGGCTTGCACGTTTGGTAGTCGCCGTTTATTTGAGTAATGACCAGCTGAGAGTCTCCGTATATGAGCAGGTTTTCAATTCCCATGTCGATGGAAATCTCGAGACCTGCTATCAAAGCTTCGTATTCGGCTTCATTGTTCATCCTCGACTCTGTCAAGAAGAAGGCGAAGCGCATTATCCCTCCTTGTGGAGTTACAAAGATGAGGCCTACCCCCGATTTCATTATAGGGGTACTTTGTCTGCGCTTCTTCATGGAAGACGCCCCATCAAAATAAAGTTCCCACCGGGTATCACCCCCGTCGATCGTGTCAAACGCATGTTCGTCTGGCAGTTCGCAATTCAAAGGAGAATCGGCAGGTATCGGATGCTCAGCGAGGAAGTCGGCGATGGCCTGGCCTTTTACTGCCTTAAGAGGCCGATAAGTTATCGAGAATTCCATCAAGAGCGGGGCCCATTTAGCGAGTCATCCTGTTAGTATGGCCTTCGAAATCAAATATTTGAGAGGATCCACCTTCGATATGAGATGGACCTCATGTGCCAACGCGTAGTGTCTGAGCTTCGTTATTGCGAAGATCAACGCCAGGCAGTGTTTTTCAATGGGAGAGTAATTGCTTTCTGCCCTCAGGAGAACTCGACTCAAATAGTAGAGGGCTTTCTCCTTCCCTTGGTCATTCTCTTGTGCCTATAATGCGCCTAAGGAACCTTCAAGGGCGGTTGTATACAGAATAAGAGGCTTTCCCTTGACCGGAGCGGTTAGCACTGGTGGATTTTTAAGGTATTGTTTGATTTCGTCCAGTGCGCTTTAGCATTTGTGATCCCAGATGAACGGGGTTCCTTTTTTCATCAAGTGACTGTAGGGACAGCACTTGCCTGAGAGATTGGCTATAAATCGCCGGATATACGCGAGCTTCCTTTGGAGAGACCGCAATTGCTTGAGAGTCCTTGGCCGAGGCATTTCCATAATCGCCTTGATCTTTGACGAATCTATCTCGATGCCTCGGTGTCGGACGATGAATCCTAGGAATTTGCCCGAGGAAACTCCGAACGTGCATTTGAGAGAGTTCATCTTCAAGTTGTATTGCCGGAGGCGCTGAAACACGATCTTCAGATGCTCTAAATGTTCCTCGTATGATTTGCTTTTTATTACGAGGTCGTCGATATAGCATTCGACGATTTCATGTATGAGGTCATCGAAGATCTTCGTCATGGCCCTCTGATAGGTAGCACCGGCGTTCTTTAGACCGAAGGGCGTCACCTTGTAGCAGAATATGCCCAAAGGGGTCCGGAAAGCGGTGTGCTTCTGGTTCTCAGGATGCATCTTTATCTGATTGTATCCTGATGAGCCGTCCATGAAGGAGAAAACTTCATGAGTGGACGTATTGTCTATCCTCAGCTCGGTGACCGGTACTGGGAAGTCATCCTTCGGGCAGGCTTTATTGAGATCCCGAAAGTCCACACATATGCGCACCGTTCCATTTTTCTTCATCACCGGGATGATATTGGCGATCTAGTCAGGATATTAGACCTCCTGGATGAAGCCGGAGTCGATTAGCTTTTTGACCTTGGCGTTGATGCTCATCTCAAGCTCGAGCCACATTCTTCTCGGTGCCTGTTTGATTGGCTTGACGTCCATGGATATCGCCAATTTGTGCACAGCAATCTCTGGATCTAATCCTGGTATCTCGGAATAGTTCCATGCGAAGCAATCTTTATGCTTCATGAGCACGTACTTTAGCATAGCCACCCTTTCTTCAGACAACAGCTCACCGACGAACGTCGGCCGCGGGTCACTTGTCGTCCCCAAATCAATTTTCTTGAGGTTATCTGCAGTAATATGTATCCCATCTTCCCGCTCTTTTGGTGCCGGTGGAAACTCTGAGATTACCTCGTCATCATCGTTTTCGAAGCACCGGGGGAGGTCATCCATATTCTCGGGTTCTTCTTCGACAACATTATCATATGACACGTACGAGATCGCTTCCAAGACCGATGTTGATCTGGTTCTGTTCTCGTGGTTTTTGGTTCATGCCTCTGCGGCGGGGTTACCCTCCAGCTGCTGGATAGAGTGAACCTGTCTTGCTGATACTGGTCTTCTACCCAGTCTTTAAATGTGAAGTAGTCTTCGAGAGGATGTCCTATTGCCTCGTGATAGAAGCAATAGTCCGGATGAGAGACTTTGCCTGCTTGCTCGGGTTGCCTGGACTCCGGGAGTGTCATCATTTGATGTTTTATGACAAGATCGAATATCTTCCTTGTCATGTCTTGGGGAAAAGAATATGCTCAACCCATCTTTTTTATAAGAGACGAATCTGGACTGCTCGATTCCTGATCACGTGGCTTCTTAGACCCGCTTTGTCGCTGTCGAATGCCTTTCTCATTCTTTGGTTTGTTTCTGCCTCTGCGTCGGGCCTTTTGTACAACGGGTTGACAAGGAGGAGCATTTTCATTTTTCACAGTCTGTTGAAGGAGGCGTTGCGTCCTGGCTTTCTCGTAGATGGCCATTTCGCGATTATGGTCGTCTCGAACCTTTTGACCTGCTTCCCTTATAAGCTTGTCCATTTTTTCTTCGAACGACGGACTGGGTATTTTCATGGCGGGAGCTCTTTCTGGTTCAGGGTTAGCATCTTCCTACAGAGCATCTCCTTCTTCATCAAAATCATGTATGACGTAGCAGTCGCGGAGTAGCTCCTGTTTCTTAGATTGAACATACCCAAGCCCGGTCGTTTGCATTTTCCCGTTGGGCAACTTTTGTTGAGTTCCGGGGACGCTCCAGATCCAGTTATAGAACTGGGCTTGTCGAGCAGTCTGTTTGAAGGGTACGCCTTGGCGCCTCAACAGTCTTTTTAATCCTTCTGTGTAGTATCTGGGTAGACGGATGGGTTGGAGCTTGTCAAGCGTAGAATCGGCGCCATACCAGATTTCTTTCTCTAGGTGCATCTTCGAGATTTGCCTTAGATGATGGATTAGCGAGTGGTCCTGCCTGTGCAAGCATCTCCTGCAGCTTTTCACGTTGCAGTTGAACTTTTGTTAAGGACCGAGTTTAAGGTCGGTGACTAGTAGAATCTCGAACTTCGTCTTTGGAATTCACCACATAGACTATGTGAACTACCATGCCCCTAGGCTTGTGGTGTTTGGAGTTTTTGGCCTTTGGAGTTTGCTTCGGGCACTTGAGCTTTATTAAGCCTCCTCTTTTGTGAAAAGCCGCTTTGGTTTTAGGAGGAGCCGCTGTATCAGGATCCGTCTTAGGGTGAGTCCCCTTCACCTGCTTCTACACCTTATATATAAATGAGGAAAGTTGTCTCAGGGAGCGAACTTGTTTCTGCTCTTGTGGGATCTTCATGGGCTGCGGAGACTTCTTCAATATTGCGGTAGGAGAATTTTGTCTGACCCTTCACAACAGTATGAAGCTGTTCCCAGTTGGAACAACAACATTCACCACTGGGGTTGAAACAGGACCATACGGAGAACTGCCCCCAGCTCATTTTGTATGACGCTGATATCGATGTCGACCGTTTCTTACAGCCGAGATTTGATTAGCTTCAAGATTTTGCCGAGCATGCCCTCTATTTCCTTTGAGAGCTTGAATATCCTGCCCCCTCCCAGCGTTAGCAAAGCTGCAGCTTGGGGAACCAGCCTGCAAAAGACATACTTCCTCTGGGCTTCCTCCATTGGCGTTGAGGCACCGAGGGTGAGAGGTAGGAGCACCGATCCAAAGAGAAGCCTGTTGATTTCTTGAAGAGCCGGATTGTAGAGATTTGAGGCTGCAGGTGTCCCATACTTGACTCCACCAGATGTGACAGAGCCTGAGTTGGGGTGAGTAAAAGCAAACGCCATTCTCAGAAAAGACGAAATGCTGGCTTCAGTATCCACTCCCTTAAGGGCAACCACAAACATACACACCACGATTATCTGATCGCGGGAAAAACACGACACATGAAGTGTGGAGTGGAAAGAGGAAAATGTCCCACCGGGCGTGCCAGTATCTGTTCCCTGCCGAAAGACGCAGTAAAACGCGGCGAACGTCTTGCCTGAATTTCGGGACAGATGCTAATTGGTGCTATCCGTCCACCTCTCCGAAGATGACAAGTTGATTTATGGCACCATGTATCGAAGGTTTAAACGGATGCGGCCGATGTAGCAGACTTCATCAGATTCCCCCTCATTTGAGGGGTTTTTGATTGTAGGGACGCTCTTCCCTGCAGGCGCAAGCCCCTGCAGTTAATTACGCTACCGCATCGTGGTAACAACTTTCTCCTTCTCCAGATGGTCATTTCGTGTCGTGGGTGTTCGTTTTGTGTTTGGTTGCCCGTGGATTGTATATGGAAACTAATTTATGTTGTCGCCCGTAGGGCATGGATTAGTCCAAATATATATCTTTTTAGATTTGGGTTTGGAGGTTGGGTTTAAGAATACGTTAGCCTCATTTGAGACTAAGATCAACTTAAACATTTGTTAAGGATACGTTAGTCTAATTTTAGACTAAGATCAACTTAACGGGATCGTTTAGATCCAACAAAAGAGCATTTGGATCTATTGTTTAGTTTAGGGACATTGCGGTCGATTAGTTTAAGGACATCTCGGTCCAATGTTAGTTTAAGGACATCTCGGTCCAATGTTAGTTTAAGGACATCTCGGTCAAGGTTAAAGACATTATAGTCCGTGGGTTTAAAGGGACCCCACAGTCCGAGGTTAGGGACATCGTAGTCCATGAGTTTAAGGACCCCACAGTCCGTAGTTTAAAGACGTCATAGTCTATAAAGTTTAAGGACATCATAGTCCATGAGTTTAAGGACCCCACGGTCCATGAAATGTGTGGTTGTCGGGACCCGTCACCTCTCTGAAGACGTTGAAGGATTACAACGACAGATATCAGAGGAGTAAAGAGAAGTACCCTCGAACCGGTGTGAGTTAGTTGAAAAATCTGTAGTCCAATTTGGGACTAAGATCTGTTAAATATTCGTGAGCAGATGGGCTCAATTAAATATAAGTTGAAGACTTATGGCCAATATTGGGCTAAGTCCAATGAATGTTTAACATTTTATTATTCTGGGCTGTTGAGCCTTCATTTGGGCTTGGCCCTTTTAATCAATGCTGAGTATTAGATCTTGACATTTTTTTTTCTTGTATTGAATGTAGAGCATCCATCAGAACAATTTATGTTCTGACAGCTCAGCATGTGGCGCACCAGACGCTTTGCGTCAGTCAAAGAGCGCAGTGCGCTTCTGCCAAGTAGCGCATATGTGAAGGACACATGTCGCGCTTGGCGCTAAGCACCAGATGATGGGCGCATTGCGCCAGTTTATGAGCGCTAAGCGCTAATTTATGAGCGCATTGCGCTTTCAATATAGTGGCGCACACGTGAGTGACACGTGGTGTGCTTGGCGCTGAGCGCCAGCCCATGAGCGCAGTGCACTATTTTAGAAGCGCAAGTTGCATACATGGTTGACACGTGGCGCATTTTGGTGCCGAGCACCGGTCCAGAGAGCGCAGAAGCGCTGTTCAAGAGCGCAAGGCGCATTTCAATTGCGCAAAGCGCATTTGATCAATTTTTATGATCTGTGAACAAATTTATGTTCTTTTAAAAGAGACTTTGGCTCAAGATTCAAGAACAACGGTTCTTATTTTTGAAAGGGTTTTGCCTTTATAGATCAATGATCTGTGTGAAGAATATGTTCTTCTTTTATTATATGATAAGATCTTTTGATCTTTTTTATGAAAGACCTTGGTCTTTGTAGATCTATGATCTTTTAAGAAGATAATTCTTCTTTTTATGAGATGATTTCATCTCTGTGTTCATCCTTCATCATCTTTACCTTGAAGAAATAATCTTCTTTCAAGAGCTTGTTCTCTTTCTTTGAATTTTTCAAAGTTTATGAGGGTTTTTTCTATATCAGACTTGAAGTCTAGGGGCCTTTATATAGGGCAATCTGATCTGTTAAATCAGTTAAAGAGATCTTTCTCTAATTGATTTGGGGACGTTTCCCCACCATTGGATCTTTGATCCTAGGGCTTCTATTTTACAGAAGGCAATCTTCTTGTTTTTAACAAGATTGAAAGAAAATCTTTCCATAACAGAATTTTAATTCTGCTTAATTAATGATTTATCATTATTATTAGATCTTTTGATCTAACGGTGGGAAGTTTTTTAATTCCAGCACTGACGCACCCGTGTTTTGCACGTGGTGCGCTGCTCAGAGCGCAGCGCACTTTGCGCTAGCGCATCTGTGTTTGACACGTGGTGCGCTGCTCAGAGCGCAGCGCAGCCTGCGCTAGCGCACACGTGTTTGACACGTGGCGCGCAGCGCGCCTAGTGCTAGCGCACACATGGTGCACTGCCTTGGGCGCAGCGCACCTGGCGCTAGCGCATCCGTGTTTGACACGTGGCGCGCAGCGCGCCTAGCGCTGGATCTAAAGCGTTGCTTCAATTTTTGAATTTTGAATTTCAAAACAGAGCTTTGCTCTGATTGGGGGAAACAACAGTAGACGCAATGTCACCCCAGCGTTCTTCCTCCAACAGGATTCGGACACGCCAAAGCAAACGAAGCGAAAGACAAATTCCTGGCTTCAGGGTCTTGACGGCAACTCATATAAAACCTGAAAGATTATCGGAGATCATCCCACACCAGCGTGGAGTGGTCACCACCTCGATGTTCATCTCGATACAGCAGACGAGATGTCACTACAGCGTTCTTCCTCCAACAGGATTCGGTCACACCAAAGCAAACAAAGCAAAGGCCAAATTCCTAGCTTCAGGGTCTTGACAGCAACTCATATAAAACCTGAAAGACTATCGAAGATCATCCCACACCAGCGTAGAGTGGTCACCACCTCAACGTTCGTCTCGATGCAGCAGATGAGATGCCACTATAGCGTTGTTCCTCCAACAGGATTCGGACACACCAAAGCAAACGAAGCAAAGACCAAATTCCTAGCTTCAGGGTCTTGACGGCAACTCATATAAAACCTGAAAGACTATCGGAGATCATCCCACACCAGTACGGAGTGGTCACCACCTCGACGTTCGTCTCGATACAGTAGACGCAATGTCACCCCAGCGTTCTTCCTTCAACAGGATTCGGACACACCAAAGCAAACGAAGTAAAGGCCAAATTCCCAGCTTCAGGGTCTTGACGGCAACTCATATAAAACCTGAAAGACTATCGGAGATTATCCCACACCAGCGCGGAGTGATCACTACCTTGACGTTTGTCTCGATACAGCAGACATGATGTCACCACAGCGTTCTTCCTCCTGCAGGATTCAGACGCGACAATCAAACAACAGAGCCACGGCGAAATCCCTAGTTCGAAACCTCGACGGTTCACCCGCAACCTAGAGACAACCGCGACATTCGTCTCGTTACAGCAGACGCAATACCAAAGCAAATGAAGCAAAGGCCAAATTCCTAGCTTCAGGGTCTTGACGGCAACTCAAATAAAACCCGAAAGACTATCGGATATCATCCTACACCAGCGCGGAGTGGTTGTGACTCATCGGGGCTCCCCAAACTGAGCCTAACCTCAAGTAAAAAGCGGCATGGCAAAATTCCTAACGCTTGCTCTTTCGACAGTCAAACTGCCTAGGAAGATTGCTTGAAGACATCTTGTCCAGCCCCTGAAGGGATCAGAGACACGACAGTCGCAAGGCTACTCGAACAGCCGGATTGTAGAGATTTGAGGCTGCAGGTGTCCCATACTTGACTCCACCAGATGTGACAGAGCCTGAGTTGGGGTGAGTAAAAGCAAACGCCATTCTCAGAAAAGACGAAATGCTGGCTTCAGTATCCACTCCCTTAAGGGCAACCACAAACATACACACCACGATTATCTGATCGCGGGAAAAACACGACACATGAAGTGTGGAGTGGAAAGAGGAAAATGTCCCACCGGGCGTGCCAGTATCTGTTCCCCGCCGAAAGACGCGGTAAGACGCGGCGAACGTCTTGCCTGAATTTCGGGACAGATGCTAATTGGTGCTATCCGTCCACCTCTCCGAAGATGACAAGTTGATTTATGGCACCATGTATCGAAGGTTTAAACGGATGCGGCCGATGTAGCAGACTTCATCAGATTCCCCCTCATTTGAGGGGGTTTTGATTGTAGGGACGCTCTTCCCTGCAGGCGCAAGCCCCTGCAGTTAATTACGCTACCGCATCGTGGTAACAACTTTCTCCTTCTCCAGATGGTCATTTCGTGTCATGGGTGTTCGTTTTGTGTTTGGTTGCCCGTGGATTGTATACGGAAACTAATTTATGTTGTCGCCCGTAGGGCATGGATTAGTCCAAATATATATCTTTTTAGATTTGGGTTTGGGGGTTGGGTTTAAGAATACGTTAGCCTCATTTGAGACTAAGATCAACTTAAACATTTGTTAAGGATACGTTAGTCTAATTTTAGACTAAGATCAACTTAACGGGATCGTTTAGATCCAACAAAAGAGCATTTGGACTCTATTGTTTAGTTTAGGGACATTGCGGTCGATTAGTTTAAGGACATCTCGGTCCAATGTTAGTTTAAGGACATCTCGGTCCAATGTTAGTTTAAGGACATCTCGGTCAAGGTTAAAGACATTATAGTCCGTGGGTTTAAAGGGACCCCACAGTCCGAGGTTAGGGACATCGTAGTCCATGAGTTTAAGGACCCCACAGTCCGTAGTTTAAAGACGTCATAGTCTATAAAGTTTAAGGACATCATAGTCCATGAGTTTAAGGACCCCACGGTCCATGAAATGTGTGGTTGTCGGGACCCGTCACCTCTCTGAAGACGTTGAAGGATTACAACGACAGATATCAGAGGAGTAAAGAGAAGTACCCTCGAACCGGTGTGAGTTAGTTGAAAAATCTGTAGTCCAATTTGGGACTAAGATCTGTTAAATATTCGTGAGCAGATGGGCTCAATTAAATATAAGTTGAAGACTTATGGCCAATATTGGGCTAAGTCCAATGAATGTTTAACATTTTATTATTCTGGGCTGTTGAGCCTTCATTTGGGCTTGGCCCTTTTAATCAATGCTGAGTATTAGATCTTGACATTTTTTTTTCTTGTATTGAATGTAGAGCATCCATCAGAACAATTTATGTTCTGACAGCTCAGCATGTGGCGCACCAGACGCTTTGCGTCAGTCAAAGAGCGCAGTGCGCTTCTGCCAAGTAGCGCATATGTGAAGGACACATGTCGCGCTTGGCGCTAAGCACCAGATGATGGGCGCATTGCGCCAGTTTATGAGCGCTAAGCGCTAATTTATGAGCGCATTGCGCTTTCAATATAGTGGCGCACACGTGAGTGACACGTGGTGTGCTTGGCGCTGAGTGCCAGCCCATGAGCGCAGTGCACTATTTCAGAAGCGCAAGTTGCATACATGGTTGACACGTGGCGTATTTTGGTGCCGAGCACCGGTCCAGAGAGCGCAGAAGCGCTGTTCAAGAGCGCAAGGCGCATTTCAATTGCGCAAAGCGCATTTGATCAATTTTTATGATCTGTGAACAAATTTATGTTCTTTTAAAAGAGACTTTGGCTCAAGATTCAAGAACAACGGTTCTTATTTTTGAAAGGGTTTTGCCTTTATAGATCAATGATCTGTGTGAAGAATATGTTCTTCTTTTATTATATGATAAGATCTTTTGATCTTTTTTATGAAAGACCTTGGTCTTTGTAGATCTATGATCTTTTAAGAAGATAATTCTTCTTTTTATGAGATGATTTTGTTGCGCCACGGCAGCGCCCCTGCCGTCTTATTCGAGGCCAAAATGCGGAATCAAAATTTTTCCTTACTCGGAAACCGGCGCTACCGCGGACAAAGAAAACCCGGATCATAACCATTAACCTAACGCTAGCAATCAAGAGATAGGGTGAGAAGTATACCGAGTGATCCGAGTCCTCCGGTCTTCTCGTCATCGTCCTGATCTCTCGCGGAAAGTCTTGCCTCCACATCGTCGCCTCCTCGCCGGAAAGTGCACCACAACGCCTGCGTCTTTTACGGGCTCCCGCCTCAATACCGAGGCAACTCGGGCATGAAGCCGGCAACTCGACATGCTCAAGATATGCTGTAGAATGTGTAGTGTAGTGTCTCACTTGGGTTTTGGTTGCCTTGATGGAGGAAATGAGATAAGAAAAATGGTGCTTGCATTTTTCTAACATGAATGAGATCAAGAAGATGAAACTCTCAAGAATGAAGAACTCTCTCCTTCTTCTTCTCTCTTTCTTTTTCTTCTTCTCTCTTTTCTTATGAAAAACTTATCATCTCAATGAGAATGGTGGAGGAGGTAATATGAAGCAAGAAGGGAGGTGAGTGTAGGAGTGAAGAAAAGGTGACCACATCAAGAGACAAAGAAACATCAACCATGCTTCACACATATAAACCCATACCCTTTCATAAATCACAATAAATGCAAGTGATGGAGCAAAAGATATGAAGCTATCATAATCAATACTTTTGCAAGAAACCCCCTCCTCAAAAGTTATTTGCAAACTTGCAAATAACCCCCTCCATCGGAAAAGTCCGGCCGGGAAAGAACAAAGGAAAACCGGCCGGAACAGAATGCAAACTGGCAACTCCAGAAAACTGGTCCCGTAATAAATTACAGGAAAACCCCAACACTGTGCATACACACCCGCATCTGTATTCCGACCGGATACAAATGCAATGAGACAAAATCTACACTGTACTAAACTAGGATCCGGCTTAAACCAAAGCCGGCTAGTAATATCCGTTCGATCCTGATCCGTGCAATACCGCACGTATCTGATCGAACCCTGCCATATAACTATACGGCCACTAGTACAAAACTGTCCGATCCTGATCCGTGCAATACCGCACGTATCTGATCGGACCCTGCCATATCTCCATACGGCCTCTACAGCGTTTCGCCCGAAAGCTGAGTAACTGAAAGTGTGGTGGACTCTAAAGACTCGTCAATACAATGGCTGTGGATTTAACCACTAGCACGTCAGAGGTATAAGCCAATACGTAACGGGCCACCAGCTATTGACCAAAAGGGACGTCGATGAGCGAACTCATCCTGACACCCTACTGAGCCTGTCAGTGACAATATCCGTACAGTCCGGTCCGTTCGTCTATGAGGATCGCATGTCGGGCCTAGGGGGTTGGTAAAAGTCAGACCCCCAAAGGCGGTACAAGTCGTGTCGGAGTGTAGCCCAGAACGCCCTGAGATACTACTGGAATACCTACCAGTAAATCTCCTGCCTCGGCCGAGGGCTTTGCGTAATGGCTCTCCTAGACACAGCGCGACCTCACCCCCAATACCGGGAGAGACGAACCCCTGCAGATCCGCTCACTGCCTCCATGTGGCTCGGGACTGTACCCAACTAAAACCTGTTTGCACGACTCCTTTGAGCCGTGGTAGGGTAGTAATCAAAGCACAGTGGGAACTCACACGAGACAAATGACGATCTCAGGTCGATGAACTAACCTGTACACATGTCACCAGGGAACTGCTATCTGACATCTGGTATAAGACCAACTAGCAGGTTCCCGGCGAGTCCTGTCCGGTGTACTCATAACCCAATGAGCACCTGTATACATCTTAGGTGAACCAACTGACACCAGTGGCTTGTGAGACCGGCCACCGCCCCTCGTCGGGGTCTCGACTGTATACACTAGTCTACTCTGGAGAATCGATGCCCTGTCTCGAAACTCCTACGACTAGGGACCTTTTAAGGATGTGCTTATAGACCACCAGCTCCCACGTATATGATCGCCATCATACTGCTGGTAGTCAAGCAAGAATCCTAGGGGCTCTATCAACGTGTAATAGCGACATGTCAGGTCACCTAAAGCAGTACACGATGATAAAGATAAACCAGATAGCATACTATCATCTCGAGTAAGACTGTCCTATCGGGATAGGTCCTCCCTCAATCATTGCAATCACGTGCCTGTGATCCAATAATTGACTCTGAGGGCACTATCTCCAACAATCTCCCACTTGCACTCAAGGCTAATTATTGCGATGTCGCATACTCACAGCCCGTGTGATACCGAACACCCAACTCCTCTACTAGTCAGTCTCACAAAACCCGTTTGCGAAACTATTGCGTTCGAGGAATAGCCTCAGTGAGTGGATCCGCAGGGATGTTTCTTTCTATGTCTCTCTATATCTCATGTTCGCGGAGAAAGCCATCTCCCGAAATGAGCAATACCTGTCTTAGAATATGTCTGGATGTCTGATGGGACCTAGCTCATAAATGAACTCCAAATCCAAACTTCTTAGACAGTATCGTCAACTGAACTTAATCAGTATCTTGCGCCATGCCACCCTCAGTATTGCCTTGGACCACCTGTCCAAAATGCTGCCCCTCGTCAGAAGGAAAACTATAACTCTGACAACCTCCTTGTCGTCCATGTCACCTTGGAAGCCTGGAATGATAACTGTCTCCCAAATGAGCCTGTCGTTATCATATCCCTAGAACATCCACTTATGTTCTAAGACTGCTTCCGACTGTTTCTCCAGGATTGGATCAATATCAACTTATTGCATCTAGTGCAAGAACAACATCTGGTGCGGTACTTGACATCTCATGATTGACTCAATTGCCTAAGCAAGTGATCTGCCAATCATGAGTATCCCTCTCTCCTTTAGTCTATAAGACACCTTTAGAAAGGGTGACTCCATCAACTGCAGGTGCACTACCGTGTCAGGAGTCGTCCATTCTAAATACTCATAGAATGCTGTCAAGGTACCCAGATTGGGAAACCACCCAAATCTAGATCTAAAACCATAGATCTAGTAACCAGTATGTCTGATATAATATCCAAGTCCCTTGTGGAGAAACCACTGTGTGACGACCAAAGTATAACCGATCGTGGTATAGGAATATCACTTCCTACTACCTTCTCAACAGATCCATCCCCTATTCTGATGACGTCAAACCTATGACTGTCACATCAGAAACAGATGATCTAACTCCGCTATATCTGCTTTAGTCTATAAATAGACATAAGCCTGAAGTCCACCAATGCTTCCGCTGCTCCCACTGACTACGACAACCCTCTGCCAGAGTCATATAGACGTGCACTTCTAAAGCTAGTTTAGAACGACGCTATACTCATCCTCCTGCCGGGTCTCGCAGCCTGGAACAACAACAATGGCAAGTGTGGGTAAACAAGAACTTCCCTGTCACCGTCCTTGAGGCTACCGGAGTACCTCTCGGGTGCCTGAAGTTACCCACCTTATCTGCGGAGTGGCCAATGGAATGTCAAAACAGATTGAATCTTTAGGTTCCTTATCAAATCTTCAGTAATCGTTTGCGGTTCTGGAATCGCTTCCAGTTCTACCATACTCCCACTTCTGTTTTTCTGAAAAAATAACCATTTCCTTTTAAAATGTGGCGAGTTAAGAACAATATCACTATTGATCTTCCAGATGGTAGAAAATCAACCCTCATCATAGCCTGGGTCAACCCACAAACAGCCATTACAGAAACGTGCCTTGAGTTGTCCAGTGTCTGGTTTTAATCATAAGCCGGACAACTCCCCGTACCTTAACATCGTCAAGATATGAACTGTTCTATATCTAATATAGAACCAGAGGCACTGATTTAATTGAACCAGATTCAAATCATGCAGCTATCTCCAGTGCATGTAAACTAAATGGAGAGAGGCCGATCAGCGTTACTCAACTTAGGAATGCTTCCAATTATGAGTAACCTGAAAGAGAAGCAATTTCTCTTAATCATTACTATCAATTGAATACCATATACAAGTATCTATATCTTCGATCACTTTGAAGAATCCCGATACTTGCAATACCTGGTTCTCTACTCTATTCAAATACCTATAACTCCTCAAAAACTTAGACCCTGTGTTTCTACGAAACACATGTCTAAGAACTAGAGAAGTTAAAAGTAAACAGAATATAGTATGAGGACCAACCCCTCTGTCCTAATGGACACTGGACAACATACAATACTCTGTATAAGTCCGCTGAGTCTAACAACTCTTTCACTGTGCGTCGTAGGTTGAAAACTGTACTTATGGTTAAGAAGAATTACACCGCTGTTTAATGCTCCTTACCTAACCATCCACTGATATAGGTAAATATCATCGACATAATATCAAAAGGTATATCTCACTCTATGAAAATAGACGTACAGATATATCAATTTGAAATTGGTGCACAACAGCGGATATTCAAAACCAAATATTTGCCGTCCGGCAAAACAACCCAGGTGACTTCCTCAAAATATCACCGATTAACAACGAATCCCGATATAATGAGGATGGTCACCTAATTCCCAATAACTTACTCCCACTCATCATCTGTAAAACCATACAGATGTGAGAATCTAACCTGGTAAATGCATACCTTGGAGCAAGTGTCTAATCGGGAAATCAGTTTTCTTTTAACAGTACACAGTTGAACTGAAACATTGAAATGTTTCGATGGGGTATTCTGGTATTCCTAGTAATGCCTCTACCATTTATCCAGATTCACAACTATAACCGTATAATTCTTTGCCACCTCTCCAAATCCCTTTATATGTCTTTAGTCATTACCTTCTGCACACCCCTTAGGCCAAATGGTTTTCTTCCTCCCCTACCATTCGGCACCAGCCTATGGTTTGGAAGAAGACTATCCAATAAGCATAAAGGGTGTACTGTCCTAATCCTAGGAGCACTCGCAAAGCGAGAGAAGGTGAAGATAAAAGACAACCGAATAAACCTTATTCCTATTTCTCCTGAACCAGAATCCATCCCCGAACTGGAACAAGTTCCTTTCGAGTTCGTATATAACCATACGATGGAGTATCCAATAAACTGTGGATCTTCGTAGTGATACGGAGTGTCCTGGAGAAATGCAAAGGTGATTTAGGATTGGCGAAGAAATACTTGGTTTGGTCGTGAATATCAGTCGCAATTTACTTTGCCCTCCTACTAATCCCTTGCTTTGTCTTAACTTAATACCTTCTGTACACCGTTTTAGGCTAACTGGTTTTCTTCATTCCCTACCGGTCGGCACCAGCCTATGGTTTGGAAGAAGACTATCCAATTTGCGTAATAGGTGTACTACTCCTAAACCAAGGAGTACTCGCAACCTGAGAGAAGGTGAAAAGAAAAGACAACTGAATAATCCTATCCGTTTTCTCCAGAACCAGAAACCATCCTCGAAGTCCTTCGAGTTCGTATCTAACCATACGATGGTTTTGTCCAATGGAAGTGGACGTTCGTAGCAATACGGGGTGTCCTGGAGAAAAGGGTAAAAGTAGGAGTGGCAATGAGGTTTGCAACTCTGACAATCCAAAAGCCAGTGTTAAGAAGGTTCGGTCAACTTGGTTACTGAGTCAAAATCCAGGGTCGGGTCAATGGTCGCTGCCAAAGAGAGAGAGAAAAGAAAACACTCAGCGTGCACTCTAACCAAGATCAGAATGGTTATCACTTTTTCTAATCAGGAATCCTCCCACTGTACCTCAAATTCTCCTCCAAACCTGAAAGAAGAATTAGTCGGGATCACCCGAGGAGTAAACCAACTCATCAGTGGGAATCGGGATCCAACTCTCATCGCATGATAACGTGACGGAATCCACTCACGTCACCACACTCCAGAAGGTATGCTCATGCCTGGCAAGTTTCAGTTCTTTTGAAACTCCCGATGTGTGTTTTTACCCCTAGGACTCAAGTGACCTTGACGGAGTCAACAAATCAAAGAGTCCTAGTCAAGTTCATCCCGTCATTATCTGGATTGCATTAAACCCACCCGTACGTGCCCTTGACGGAGTCAACAAGGCCGCACGACTGTCCTAACCTATCCCATTTATGCAACAAACAAGCACTACTTAGCTACCGTACACTACGCCTTGACGGAGTTAACAAACGCAGCACGAATACTAAATAATACTCATAAGAAATGACGGAGGGCTACGAATGGTTTTTGGCGAAAAACCTTTAATGTAAAGAACTTGATATCGTTGAAGGAACTGCATAGCCTTTTATAAAATATAGTGACGAAAACCTTTACTAAAGAGGTCACTCCCGGTGAAGGGATCTCGGCTCTTTACCGGTAGAATGAGGTGCAGGATATTCCAACTGAATACCACGATGCAAAGCAAAAGTAATCGGCTATAGTGAAGTTATTGCCCTGACGCAAACTTCTGTCCAAGGGGTCACTCCCGGTGAAGGGATCTCGGCCCTTGCCTCGTCGACTGAGGAGCAGGATATTCCAAATGAATACCACGATGCAAAACAAAAGTGAACGTCCTTGCAATAACAGCTTTTTTGAAAAATGTTCCAACAACATCAGTTTAGGTTTGTTTATCTTGCATTGATCCGAATCAACGCAGTCCCATCAATTAATCACACCACAAAGAACGAAAATATACTGACGTACGTATATGCCATCCGCATTCGCCACTGGGTCCCGTCATCACCCGTTAGGTTAGCTTACTAACGGCAGAGCGGGGACTGGACTAGCGCGGATGTAAAACATATACAACATCTACTAATATATATACCAATATATTATATTCGCTCAAGGCGTGATAAGAAAGCAACATCACAGAAATGTACAGCATCACAGAACAATACAGATATCTGGAAGCCCCGGGTTTCACAGAGCCGCTGCTGAAACCCGACGTTCCCCTGGTCGTGTGGATAGCCTGTGCAAAGAAATCCTATACCCCCTACGAGTGCGGCGAATAGCCAGCCAATCCTGGAGTGAAGCCCCCTCCGTCCCAATGCCATGAGATGCGGGCTTGTTGCCTTCTAGAACCCGGCTATCCGTGCACCCCTCCGCGGGGTAACCCTAGTACAGAAAGTAAAATATACATACACCGGGTACATCGACCGCAACCAGGTCGTGCCCCAAAAGAATAATACAATCAGGCAGTGACGGCAGTCCACATGTCGGACGCTCGCCCCGCAATATCAAATGTACATAATACAACAAAACTGTACTAGCATTGCATCCAGGCTATCCCCCACGACCGATCCGCAACATCACAGCATAAACATACAACATCAACGTGAAAATCACGTTCGCAAATCCGTCTAACCGGGCTATAGCAGTTAGACCGGATTTACCGATCGAGTGACATTCACGGTCGCAGATATAATGTAAATACTGTGAAAAATGTGTTTAAAATTTTCCGATTGACCAAAAATTAACAAGTGGGCCCCCAATCAAAACTGTAGCACTCACAGAAAACCTGGGCCCAATTTTAATATTCTAAAACCCCTAATTTTAGCCCATAAGCCCACTGCAAAAAAATAATCATACGAACCCACAATCCTGCGGCGGAAGAGCGGCCAAAAGGTGGTTTTGGCCGCCCTTCCGCGGTCGTACGGAGGAATCGTGTGACCAACTTTTTCCAGTGTTCTTAGAACTCCCTGAACATCATTCTGAGACCACCTGAAAAATTTTTAGACTCCAAAAAATTTCGACAGAAACTGATGTGCTAGAAAAATACGGTTTTTGGAAATTTCGGTCGATCGGAGACGCAAACACATCAAACGAAGCTAGGTAAGGTTAATGGCGTGGCTCTGATACCATGTTGCGCCACGGCAGCGCCCCGGCCGTCTTACTCGAGGCCAAAATGCGGAATCAAAATTTTTCCTTACTCGGAAACCGGCGCTACCGCGGACAAAGAAAACCCGGATCATAACCATTAACATAACGCTAGCAATCAAGAGATAGGGTGAGAAGTATACCGAGTGATCCGAGTCCTCCGGTCTTCTCGTCATCGTCCTGATCTCTCGCGGAAAGTCTTGCCTCCACATCGTCGCCTCCTCGCCGGAAAGTGCACCACAACGCCTGCGTCTTTTACGGGCTCCCGCCTCAATACCGAGGCAACTCGGGCATGAAGCCGGCAACTCGACATGCTCAAGATATGCTGTAGAATGTGTAGTGTAGTGTCTCACTTGGGTTTTGGTTGCCTTGATGGAGGAAATGAGATAAGAAAAATGGTGCTTGCATTTTTCTAACATGAATGAGATCAAGAAGATGAAACTCTCAAGAATGAAGAACTCTCTCCTTCTTCTTCTCTCTTTCTTTTTCTTCTTCTCTCTTTTCTTATGAAAAACTTATCATCTCAATGAGAATGGTGGAGGAGGTAATATGAAGCAAGAAGGGAGGTGAGTGTAGGAGTGAAGAAAAGGTGACCACATCAAGAGACAAAGAAACATCAACCATGCTTCACACATATAAACCAATACCCTTTCATAAATCACAATAAATGCAAGTGATGGAGCAAAAGATATGAAGCTATCATAATCAATATTTTTGCAAGAAACCCCCTCCTCAAAAGTTATTTGCAAACTTGCAAATAACCCCCTCCATCGGAAAAGTCCGGCCGGGAAAGAACAAAGGAAAACCGGCCGGAACAGAATGCAAACTGGCAACTCCAGAAAACTGGTCCCGTAATAAATTACAGGAAAACCCCAACACTGTGCATACACACCCGCATCTGTATTCCGACCGGATACAAATGCAATGAGACAAAATCTACACTGTACTAAACTAGGATCCGGCTTAAACCAAAGCCGGCTAGTAATATCCGTTCGATCCTGATCCGTGCAATACCGCACGTATCTGATCGAACCCTGCCATATAACTATACGGCCACTAGTACAAAACAGTCCGATCCTGATCCGTGCAATACCGCACGTATCTGATCGGACCCTGCCATATCTCCATACGGCCTCTACAGCGTTTCGCCCGAAAGCTGAGTAACTGAAAGTGTGGTGGACTCTAAAGACTCGTCAATACAATGGCTGTGGATTTAACCACTAGCACGTCAGAGGTATAAGCCAATACGTAACGGGCCACCAGCTATTGACCAAAAGGGACGTCGATGAGCGAACTCATCCTGACACCCTACTGAGCCTGTCAGTGACAATATCCGTACAGTCCGGTCCGTTCGTCTATGAGGATCGCATGTCGGGCCTAAGGGGTTGGTAAAAGTCAGACCCCCAAAGGCGGTACAAGTCGTGTCGGAGTGTAGCCCAGAACGCCCTGAGATACTACTGGAATACCTACCAGTAAATCTCCTGCCTCGGCCGAGGGCTTTGCGTAATGGCTCTCCTAGACACAGCGCGACCTCACCCCCAATACCGGGAAAGACGAACCCCTGCAGATCCGCTCACTGCCTCCATGTGGCTCGGGACTGTACCCAACTAAAACCTGTTTGCACGACTCCTTTGAGCCGTGGTAGGGTAGTAATCAAAGCACAGTGGGAACTCACACGAGACAAATGACGATCTCAGGTCGATGAACTAACCTGTACACATGTCACCAGGGAACTGCTATCTGACATCTGGTATAAGACCAACTAGCAGGTTCCCGGCGAGTCCTGTCCGGTGTACTCATAACCCAATGAGCACCTGTATACATCTTAGGTGAACCAACTGACACCAGTGGCTTGTGAGACCGGCCACCGCCCCTCGTCGGGGTCTCGACTGTATACACTAGTCTACTCTGGAGAATCGATGCCCTGTCTCGAAACTCCTACGACTAGGGACCTTTTAAGGATGTGCTTATAGACCACCAGCTCCCACGTATATGATCGCCATCATACTGCTGGTAGTCAAGCAAGAATCCTAGGGGCTCTATCAACGTGTAATAGCGACATGTCAGGTCACCTAAAGCAGTACACGATGATAAAGATAAACCAGATAGCATACTATCATCTCGAGTAAGACTGTCCTATCGGGATAGGTCCTCCCTCAATCATTGCAATCACGTGCCTGTGATCCAATAATTGACTCTGAGGGCACTATCTCCAACAGATTTCATCTCTGTGTTCATCCTTCATCATCTTTACCTTGAAGAAATAATCTTCTTTCAAGAGCTTGTTCTCTTTCTTTGAATTTTTCAAAGTTTATGAGGGTTTTTTCTATATCAGACTTGAAGTCTAGGGGCCTTTATATAGGGCAATCTGATCTGTTAAATCAGTTAAAGAGATCTTTCTCTGATTGATTTGGGGACGTTTCCCCACCATTAGATCTTTGATCCTAGGGCTTCTGTTTTACAGAAGGCAATCTTCTTGTTTTTAACAAGATTGAAAGAAAATCTTTCCATAACAGAATTTTAATTCTGCTTAATTAATGATTTATCATTATTATTAGATCTTTTGATCTAACGGTGGGAAGTTTTTTAATTCCAGCATTGACGCACCCGTGTTTTGCACGTGGTGCGCTGCTCAGAGCGCAGCGCACTTTGCGCTAGCGCATCTGTGTTTGACACGTGGTGCGCTGCTCAGAGCGCAGCGCAGCCTGCGCTGGCGCACATGTGTTTGACACGTGGCGCGCAGCGCGCCTAGTGCTAGCGCACACATGGTGCACTGCCTTGGGCGCAGCGCACCTGGCGCTAGCGCATCCGTGTTTGACACGTGGCGCGCAGCGCACCTGGCGCTAGCGCATCCGTGTTTGACAAGTGGCGCGCAGCGCGCCTAGCGCTGGATCTAAAGCGTTGCTTCAATTTTTGAATTTTGAATTTCAAAACAGAGCTTTGCTCTGATTGGGGGAAACAACAGTAGACGCAATGTCACCCCAGCGTTCTTCTTCCAACAGGATTCGGACACGCCAAAGCAAACGAAGCGAAAGACAAATTCCTGGCTTCAGGGTCTTGACGGCAACTCATATAAAACCTGAAAGATTATCGGAGATCATCCCACACCAGCGTGGAGTGGTCACCACCTCGACGTTCATCTCGATACAGCAGACGAGATGTCACTACAGCGTTCTTCCTCCAACAGGATTCGGTCACACCAAAGCAAACAAAGCAAAGGCCAAATTCCTAACTTCAGGGTCTTGACAGCAACTCATATAAAACCTGAAAGACTATCGAAGATCATCCCACACCAGCGTAGAGTGGTCACCACCTCAACGTTCGTCTCGATGCAGCAGATGAGATGCCACTATAGCGTTGTTCCTCCAACAGGATTCGGACACACCAAAGCAAACGAAGCAAAGACCAAATTCCTAGCTTCAGGGTCTTGATGGCAACTCATATAAAACCTGAAAGACTATCGGAGATCATCCCACACCAGTACGGAGTGGTCACCACCTCGACGTTCGTCTCGATACAGTAGACGCAACGTCACCCCAGCGTTCTTCCTTCAACAGGATTCGGACACACCAAAGCAAACGAAGTAAAGGCCAAATTCCCAGCTTCAGGGTCTTGACGGCAACTCATATAAAACCTGAAAGACTATCGGAGATTATCCCACACCAGCGCTGAGTGATCACTACCTTGACGTTTGTCTCGATACAGCAGACATGATGTCACCACAGCGTTCTTCCTCCTGCAGGATTCAGACGCGACAATCAAACAACAGAGCCACGGCGAAATCCCTAGTTCGAAACCTCGACGGTTCACCCGCAACCTAGAGAAAACCGCGACATTCGTCTCGTTACAGCAGACGCAATACCAAAGCAAATGAAGCAAAGGCCAAATTCCTAGCTTCAGGGTCTTGACGGCAACTCAAATAAAACCCGAAAGACTATCGGATATCATCCTACACCAGCGCGGAGTGGTTGTGACTCATCGGGGCTCCCCAAACTGAGCCTAACCTCAAGTAAAAAGCGGCATGGCAAAATTCCTAACGCTTGCTCTTTCGACAGTCAAACTGCCTAGGAAGATTGCTTGAAGACATCTTGTCCAGCCCCTGAAGGGATCAGAGATACGACAGTCGCAAGGCTACTCGAACAGCAAAATTGCTTATCGAGGAATACATCAGCCAACGCGACGGTACAAGGGGCAAAACCCTAGTACCACAGACCCTAACGGACCTCTGTCGTAAAGAGCAGAGGTTAACTTTGACGTTAGGACATTCTTACGAGAACTTCTCAATTCGTCTCGACTCGTGAGGAAATTAGTGTCTTTGTGAGAACTTCTCGATTCGTCTCGACTCGTAGGAAAAAGCCTTAGGCAATGGGGATAATGACTTGTTTCCTAAGCATTAAAGCCCTACAAGTCGGTCTAAAATGGACTCTTGCATACTTTTCACGGACCACACTCTCCAAAGCCGAATCTCGACAAGGAGGGAAACAACCACTTATGAGTCCTCTCGACTTGTAAGAGGGAAAATTCTCTTGTGAGATCTTTACGACTCTCAAGAGAAAATACACTTAAGAATCCTTACGATTCTTAAGGAGAAATTACACCTACGGGATCCTCTCGACCTGCAAAGAGAAAATTCTTTATGAGACCCTCACGGCTCATAAAGTTGGAAAGCCTTAGGAGGCAGATCTTAACTTGACTCCTAAGCCATCGCTGTCCTACAAGGAGATCAAAATAGATTATCCACAAAAGGCATTTACTAAAAGGGACACCACCATCATGAAACAAAATATGTCTTTTATTCATGAATTAAAATGAATACAAAGTACAATTTAGGAAAAAATCAAAAAAATACTCTCATTCGGGAGTATGCACAAAAGAAGAATAAAAAAATATACAATTCTTCAAGCCGGTGGACGATTCAATAGGTTTGCCAGTTCATCCTTTTTCCGCTGGGCTTCAGCTTCATGATTTATTATCGTTAAGAGACGGGCCTCCGCTTGAGCCTGTTGGGCCTGGTACGAGGCAAGCCGACTTTCAAGCTCCTTTTCGGTAACCTTATGAGCTTCGACCATTTCGCGAGTGAAAATGACGGCTTTATCAATGGCTACTACCTCCTTGATAGCTTCTTGAAGCACCCGCCAAAGTTCATATGCCCGAGTGGTCTTGGCCGTAAGAGTAGCTTGAAGTTCGCTCAGCGCTTTGAAAGCCAGCTCCCTCTTCGAAAACTTTCGGCTGAGCCTCTTCTCGCATGATAGCATATTCGCAGCGCACCGCTCAATCAGCCCCTGTAAGCTCGCCTTTATAGCCACAACCTCCGAAGGAAGGCGTGTACATTCAAGAATATGCAAGCAAGCTTCCACCTGACGACATAACTCAACCCAGACTTGCACCAATGTTTCACTATGGTAAGTAGCAATAAAGGTAAGAGAACCGTTGGCTTCAGCGGCAAATGCTTCGGCCTTGATCAGACTGCCAGCACGAAGGTCTTCAATCAGAGCTGACAAGGAGTGAAGGCTTAGCTTTGCTATCCGTTCTGAGGCACGTAGAGCATAGGGACCGGGCGACATCACGATGCGAGATTCCAGCGTGGTAAGAACTGGCAAAGCTGTTAAGATTCATAGAAAACAATCAGCGAGACTCGCAAGTAAAGAGCGGGTGGAACAACATTGAAACTTTACTTACCCACGATCATGCAAGAAGGGTCTGAAGGCTCCCCAGGCCCGTCAAGAATCTCAACTTCGTCATCGGCCTCCAGAACTGCATAAGGCATCAATATCATTATACAAAATAATGATAATGCCGTGAGGAGTAGGCAAATAACACTAACCCTACCCGGAAGAGAGGACGATACGTTGAGGGGATATCGCCTGCGGGGCAGCCATCTCTAACAGACGCTGAAAAGACTTCCTGGGGGACAAGTCCACGATGGACGCCGCCAATTTGCGCAATTCTAAAAAAAGACAGAAAGCGTCAGATAATGGAGAGATTATTAATATAAAATATAGAAGGCTACCTTCGATGCTCCTCCCACTCTGGACTGGAGGGATAGCAGCTTCGGCGGCCTCCTTCATGCCCCCAGGCACATCATCGGGAACGTCGGTCGATATAACAACTTCCAACTGAGGAGCGGCGGCCACCACTGCGGGCTCCAATGAAAGGACGGTAGTCTCGACTACCTGTCCCCTAGCCTCCAGGCCATCCCCAGAAAGATCCATTGAATCCGCGGCCGATGAAGATGCCTCTTCCGGGGGAGCAAGCACCAGGGGAACGGGAGTCACCGAAGGGAGCTCCGTGGTAGGAAAAACAGTTGTATCGACCCCCTCCACATTTACTAGTGTCTCATCGGGGATATTTGCGGAGTCCATAGTCAAGGCGCGACCCGAACTCAGATCCTCTACCATTGCCGAAGTCCCTGCGAAGTTTTCACAAGGATAAGGATGTATACATATAAAGCAGTGCAAAATACTAAAAAAAGGGAGGGAAATATAAATGTACCAATGTGCAAAGGAGCTTCTATTATGGATTTTTCAAGCCGACGTTCCTTCCTGAGGAGGTATGCTCACCGGGGTTCGAGGGTAGACTCGTGGCCTCCGGTCCACAACGACAACGCATCTTCGGCATCGGCCGAAATAGGCTGCTTAAGGGCTCTCTCGCTTCACTCTTCCAAAGGACCTATAAATATCCACCGTATCGATGGAGGATATTCATAGAAGATGACGGCAGGATAAGGCCTCTTCGGGACCCTTACATTCTCAGTTTCATCCTGATAGTGTCTTATAGCCTCAGCCAATTGTGCGGCTTCCTCGGCAGATGAACCCGGGAAAAAAAGACCACCATCTGGCTCTTGCATAGCTAGTGGTTCATCTTGAAAGATAGGCTCTGATTCCACTAAGAAGTCGAGCAGATTGGTGACCCTCTTCTTTCGCCTCTTTGACCCAGAACTAGCACCAGAAGACGATTGCTTCTTTCCCCTCAGTGCTTTGCTGCGGCGTTGACCCACTTCGCCTTCAGTATCCTCTCTCGGCGGTGCTACTGATGAGGATACTGCCATCGCTGACGCCGGAGCCGATGAAACTGCTACCGGCGCCTTTTCAGAGGTCCTTGCCTGAGCTCTGGTGCGCATTGGCATACCAACTGTTGGAGTCAAGTCCACATCCGCCGCCTCAGGAATGAGTACAGTACCAGTATCCCTCAAGGGAAGGCGAACCATTGTCCGCGATCGTGGTGGGACTCCCGTAGCCTGGAGCGGGGCGGGAGATCTAAGCCCAAAAAGTATTCTCCTCTCCTCGGAAATTATTGGACTAACCCGGTGGCGATACCAACCCGTGAAAGCCCCCATGCACCTCGGAATGTAATCAACCTCGGGGATCATGAAATGAGAACCGGTGTTCAGCCTCATGAAATGGGGGGTGGCGTCACGAACAGCTTCCAAAGAAGGGCTGGGCTCCATTGTGAATGCCTCGAAGGGAATACCCTGATCATATTCCAATTGTCGGGCAAAGCGGTGTGGGTTGTACCGCATGAAAAGGGCTGCATTGTTTTGACGGAACACCAGATAACCGGGTCTGATTGAGTACAGATGCATGGCTTCCTTGGGCTTCAAAGATAGTGCTCCCTCTTTCGACAGATCGAATAACTGTTGAACAGGTCCCGAGGGAGCAGAGAGGATTCGATCATTAAATACCATTCCGCCTTCCTTAGTATATGGATTGAGCAGCACGCGAAGAGCCCCTAATTGAGTCGGATCAGGAGCAGAGGCGTCCACTAACCTCATGAGCCGCGGAAAGGTATAGGCATCATAAAAGCTGGGTCTCTGATGCACGGCAAATGCCTCTAGCACGTGCATCTCAATCCATGACGTAAAATAATGAAGAGAGAAATTCACTACGTTCACGCCTGGGGTTGAGGTATTAGCTGCACTGCTTAGCCCATGGTACAGATGCGACAGCCCTGCAATGCCCATGGCTAGTCGCATCCCTTCGGCGATGCGATGAGCAGGATAAATGACCGAGGCTCTCATGAATCGACGGTGCATTGGAACTACAAACTGGCTGAGCCAAACGCTGATAAAGCCAATGAAGAAAGTCTTTTCATCCATGCCAGGAGCTGCGATCGACTCGAAAGGTACAGCTGACAAGATTGGAATGCAGAATTGGAGCAAATCCTCTTCTCTAGCTGGTAGCCTATTTAAACCAATCCCGAAGGGGTCATTGATATTCGTGAACTTCGGAGCCGCCTTTGATAGAACGTCTCCACGAAGAAAGCAGGCAATAAAGCTTTTGAAAGTGACGCCCTGTTCTTCTGATTCTGTGAACAGCTTCTCAAAAATCCCCAGTCTTAATCAGACTCGGGTACTTTTGGCGGACGGCGTTTTCAGTCGACAAGCCGTCAAGCATAGCGGGCATAGTCTCGAAAACATACTCGTCAGGGGGCAACAATTCTTCATAAGGCGTTCCCCTGATCGGTAAACCCGAGATCTTGCGAAACTCTTCCAAAGAGATCGAAACTTCATGGTCCCCTAATAAGAAAGTATTTGTGGGAAGATTTCATTGATTTAGGAAAGCTTTAACCCACCATACATGGGGAGATTGATAATGGAAGAGGGACGCATACACCGCTTGGTAAAGCCCGGCCCTCTGCAGTCGCGCACGATGAGCGGATAAGATGTAACGAGCCCAGAGAAGGTAGCCCGTGGGATGGCGAGGGGTAAGCCCTATCTTGTAAACTTGTCCCTAAGGCTGAGCTTCACTTTGGCAAATACGATTCCCCAAGATGTCTATGGCCGGCACAGGCTGATTTGGTATCCCGGTTGTCGAGGGTTCGAGCCAGCCGGTAGGGGTCCAATTTGCCACCTCCACAGCAAAAGCAGTCCGCGGACGGTCCATCGGCAAGAATGGGTGGATAGGCTCCATTGGTATCTCGCAAAGAAAGCTGCGGCGACCACTGATGATATGACCGTACCAGGTCCCCCATAAAAGCAAGTTGGTGCAATTAGGGTCGTGAGCTCTAATCATCGCCATCACCTCTTCATCAAACGGTGACTGAGGAAAGGCAGCCTCCGAGCAGGTGAAAGGAAAGTACGGAAGAGAAGCCATTGTTCCTGAAATAGATGAAAGGAAACTGTTAATAAAGCCCACATGTGTATATATATTTTTATAAATATATATATATATAAAAGGACAGTGGAAGAAAACGATAAACAACTTATTTTATGGGACCATTGTTTACAAAACACAGGGGCCCCACAAAATCAAAATGGCGGCTCACTAATGATGAGGCAGGGTAATCATTATGGGAATAAAAGGAAGATTCTCAATAAATGAACAGTGGATTACAAACAACTCTACACGTTTCCCAAGGAGAAAACCCACTGCAAGAACTCTATGCAAATCATGAAGGGTCTCTATGGAAGCATTTTTGCAAAGAACAACTCAGGGCAAGAAAATCCCAAGGAGTTCTCTGTGAAGAACTGAGTTCTTTAGAGGAATTCAATTCCATTTGAATAGAGGAATTAAATTCCCAGAAAATATTTTTCAGAGCCAAAGCTCTTTGGAATGGAATTAAATTCTAGAGAGAAGACAAATATCACCATCGATCCCTGAGATCAGAGAAGCCCTAACAAAAAGAGTTTATTATTTAAATGTTGGACATTATTTTAAAGAATTTGGAAAGATGGGTTCTTGTTAAAGGGAAAAAACCCTTGGTGTGGATTTAAAATCCAAAGAAAATTTCTACAAGAAGTTCTTCAGCCGTTCAAGATCCTTACCTGAAAAAGAAAATCTTTTGTTGACAGACTTAAACTCTGGAAATTTTTGCAACAGAGAACTAAGCTCTGAGAGAGAGAATTAAATTCTCAGAAGAAAACGAGCAAGGAAGAAGATGGAAAAAAGTGGAGGCGCTTCTGAAGGGACCCCTGCATTTATAGGATGTGATGGGAAACGGTATATCTACCCCCCTTCCTTAGGCAGATCAACGGCCACAAAAAATGACAGCGTTGCACGCACATGCAAACACGTGAGAACAACGCTGTGGGGGCATTTGTTCCCTCATAAAATATCAGGAAAACCCCCAATGGGGTATCACGTGCTCACACGTGACCAAGGGTCGCGTGCTGACATGTGATGGTTTCCTAGGGACTCTGTTATAAGAGAATTGAATTCTAATCAACAGGAGTCACGTTTCCACACGTGATGGGCCTTTAAAAACCCACTGAAGGAATTAAAAGGCATGATAAAACAGCAAGGAAAGATCCCAATGGGGCATCACGTGTCTACACGTGACTAAGGGTCACATGCTGACACGTGATGATTCCTTAGTTCTGTAAAACGGCAGAATTAAATTCTGGATAAAATGTTTAATCAGGGGGGTCACGTGTCAACACGTGATGGGTTCCTAAGCTCTTAATTAATAGAATTAAATTCTATTTAAATGATCAAACAGTGGGATCACGTGCCAACACGTGATAGGCTCTTAAGCCTTCTGAACTAATAAAATTAAATTCTAATTAAGGGAAATCAAAGACCCTAACTGGAAAAATATTTTAGATCTTTCCAAACAAAAAAGATGGTGCTCTGTAAAGTGGAGCACCGTTGGATTAAAAATCCAATGGTGATTAAAATCACCAATTTATAGAAAGATTCTATACAAGGAAAGATTTTCTTAAAATTCACCAAGAATAACAAACAGAATATCTTTTGGATTAAAAATCTAATGGTGAATAAAATTCACTGAGTGATCTGAAAGATCATGTTGGTTACAAAATTAATTAAAATCTTTCAATGAAAGATTGACTAAACAAACTGATTGTTTTCCTTCTCCTATAAATAGGAGACAAGAAGAAAAAAGAGGGGATCGATTTTTTTTTAAGATACACAACAACAGAGAAAAAAAGAGAGGAGAATTTAATTCTCAAGAGAGAAAATAAGATCTCTTCAGAGAAAAAACTCTAGGTGAAAAGAAAAAGAAGAAGTTCATTCTACAAGCTCTCACAAAATAAAAGAGAATTTAATTCTCAAACTAAGAGTTTAACTCTTCTGAATAAGAACTTAGTTCTTCCTTTGGTTGAAGGTCTGCAGAAGCAGATCTCCCCATAAGTTGAGAATTTAATTCTCATCGGGGAGATTCTGCCATGTAGATCTAAAACCTAATGGAAGATCTAAGTTTAGAGAATTCTATTCTCACATCAAAGAAATCAGGAATTTAATTCCTTTAAGTGAAATTAGGGTTTAACCCTACATAAGAATTTAATTCTTACATATATATAGGAATTTAATTTCTCAAAACAAAATTAGGGTTCAACCCTACAAAAAAAATAATTCTTATAAACAAGAGACTTGAAGCTCTCTATGCACGTAAAGATCAAGTATCTAACATGATCACGTGGTAACACGTGACCCTTCATCCCAACGAACAAAAAGGAATGAATAAGGCATGCTCACGTGCCCCCACATGACCCTTTAATGGACTCCTCAAAATAAGAAGGAATTAGCCCAGAGACAATACCTCACGTGCTCCCACGTGGCCCTTTAATGGACTCCTCAAAATAAGAAGGAATTAGCCCAGAGGCAATGCTTCACGTGCTCCCACGTGACCCTCAAAATAAAAGAGAACAAAACCAAAGGCAGTACTGATCTAGGGGGCCTCACGTGTCCCCACGTGACCCCTGACAAACACCCTTTTCAAAAGAATAAAATAAGGGAAGACAGAGGAATTTATGCCCAACGCAGAGGCATTGTCACGTGTCTACACGTGATGATTCTAGAGGCTAAGTGTTTAACACTTATTTGCATATTTTGAGCATAGAGTAAAGGAGGTTTGGCCTACTTCTCAGGCGCCTCACGTGACCCCACGTGACTACCTCACTTTTAGTGTTTAACACTATTTTGAGTGTTTTGTCCCTAGTGTTTAATACTATTTTAAGCGCATCACGTGGGAGCACGTGACCACCAAATATCCTCTAGTGTTTAACACTATTTAAAAAACCAAGCTTAACCCAAATTGGCTAAGTTTTCTAGAGGCAAATCTCCCCTTTGATTGAGCCCCAACTACATTATTCCAAACTTGATCATTTCATGTGACATTCAAAGTAAAGTCCAGAGCTATAATGAATGGCTAGTGCTCTGCCAAAGACAAAATGTTGTCAAAGCCCCCAAACCCCTGTTTAGCATTGCTAAATAATGGGGGGCTGAACCCAGACAAATGGTCAACAGTCCAAACAAAGTTCCAACATTTTAAACTTAATTGGACTTAGCCCAAGTTGGCCATAAGTCCTCAATTCAGATTTAACTAAGCCCATGTGCTCATAATCCAATTAATTGATCTTAGTCCCAAATTGGACTACAGATTTCCCAATCAACTTTGGTTCAAAGGTACATCTCTTCACTCCTTTGATATTTGTCGTTGTAATCCTTCAACATCTTCAGAGAGGTGACGGGTCCCGATAACCAATCATTCTACGGATTGTGGGGTCCTTTTAAACCTATGGACTATGATGTCCTTAACCTGGACTGTAGGGTCCTTAAACCCATGGACTATGATGTCCTTAATCTCGGACTGTGAGGTCCTTAAACTCATGGACTATGATGTCCTTAACCTCGGACTGTGGGTCCTTTTAAACCCATGGACTATGATGTCCTTAACCTGGACTGTGGGGTCCTTTTAAACCCATGGACTATGATGTTCTTAACCTTGGACTGTAATGTCTTTAAACTAATCAATCGCAATGTCCCTAAACTAAAAATAGAGCCCAAATGCTCTTTTGTTGGATCTAAATGATCCCGTTAAATTGATCTTAGTCTAAAATTAGACTAACGTATCCTTAACTAACGTTTAAGTTTATCTTAGTCTCAAATGGGACTAACGCATCCTTAAACCCAACCCCCAAACCCAAATCAAAGAAAACACGGATTTGGACTAATCCACGCCCTACGGGTGACAACATAAATTAGTCTCCGTATACAATCCACGGGCAACCAAAAAAAACACACACGACACGAAGTGACCATCTGGAGAGGGAGAAAGTGGTTACCGCGATGCGGTAGCGTAATTAATTGCAGGGGCTTGCGCATGCAGGGAAGAGCATCCCCACAATAAAAAAAACGCCTCGACGAGGGGGAATCTGACGAAGTCTGCTACATAGGCCGCATCTGTTTAAACCTTCGATAAATAGTGTCATAAATCAACTTGGCATCTTCGGAGAGGTGGACGGATAGCATCAATTAGCATCTGCCCCCAAATTCAGGCAAGACGAACCTACGCGGTCGCGTCTCTGTGTTTCGGAGGAGAACAACCTTGTATTCGCACTTGGTTAGTAGTTTCTTTTTTTTGAACTATTGTAAACTGTGAACAACGAAATTTGATATAATAAACTAGTGATGTGATTCCTTTACTTCTGCGCTGTGTTTACTGATTACCATGTAATGCTAGAAACCAAAGTGTGACTACGACGGGATTGTTTTCCTGACCGTAGGAGTATGGCTGGCCTAGTCGCCTCCCGTAGTCCGCATTTTGGGAAGCGGAGCGTTACAACATGACTAGTATTTTGCACGTGCAATGTGTTAGTAATATGTATGCCCTAGAGGCTATTATTGATGATATAGTGGATGCTTGAACATATATATAGAGGACTTTCTTGCTCGACATGATAGTATGCTATCAGGTTACCTTTATTTTAACATGTAGACTGATGTTTATACTGTCTGTCTCTTACATGTTGATAAAGCCCTTAGGATATATACTTGACTACCAGGACTATGATGAGATCATACTAGTAGGGACAGGGTGGTCCACAAGTACATCCTTTAATCAGTTCCTAGTCGTGGGAATATCGAGACCGGGGCATCGATATTCCAGTGTAGACCAGTGTGTACGTTTCTTGTCCCTTAGAGGGCGATGGTTGATCCCACAACCATTAGTGTGTGACATCAAAGATTGTACACAGGTGCTCATTGGAGGATGGGTACACCGAACAGGACTCGCCGAGGACTCCTATATGGTAGTATACCTATCATCAGACAGCAGTCCTCTGGTGACACTGGTACAGGTTAGTATGTAGATCCGAGATCGTCATAGAGTCTTGTGTGGCTCCCACTGTGCTTTGATTTCCTCCCTACCATGGCTCAAAGGAGTCGTGCAAGTAGGTGGATTTTGGGTACAGTACCGAGTCACATGGAGGCAATGAGCGATAGGAGGGGTTTTGTCTCTCCCGGTATTGGGGGTTGATGTTGCGCTATGCTCGATTGGCTATAACTGGAAGTCCCTGGCCATGGCTGCTTATGAGATTTACTGATAAGTGTTATCAGTAGTTTCTCAAACCGTTATAGGCCAGACATCGGCATGACTTATCACGTTACTGGGGACTGACGTTTATCATCCCTAGACATGATATCCGATATATCAGACGAAGAGATCGGACTGTACGGTAGTGTTACTGATAGGCTTTATGGAGACTATGGACAAGCTTGCTTGTTGATCTTCATATCGCTCAATACCCGGGTAGCCGTTACGTACAGCTAGTGCCGCTTACGGCTTATAGGTGACTGATGTGATCATCACCTAGTGCTGGCGTATTGACGAGTCTTTAGAGTCCCACACAGAAGTTCCCTGGTTCAAGCGAAACGAAGTAGGACACATATGTGATATGTGTGTGGGCCTAATTAAATACGCGTATGTGATACCGTATTGTAATCTGGCAGTTATCTGTTGTCGGTTTGGTTATATGTGATATAACCAGATTGTTGAATCAAGTGTTGATTTAATAATGTGATATACAGATAAATGATATTAGTCGGTCATATGTGATATAACCGGATTATTGAATCAAGTGTTGATTTAATAATGTGATATATATTATATGTGATATAATTATATCTTAACTAATATCATTAGCTCACTAATTATTCTTCATAATATATATATATATAATGAAGCATGGCTTGATTTTCTATTTTTAAGAAAAATAGAAATGAGGTGTAAATTGAGAGCATGGTAGCAAGCATGAGAGTTATATTTGTTTATTCATCTTGACTCACTATTCAAGCATGGTTGCAATTTTATATTGCAAAATTCCATGCTTGAATAAGTAGGGTCAAGAGTTTTCATTCATTCTAGTCTCATTCTCAACACTTAGCCATTTTCATGCTTTGCTCCCATGGTTGCGCTCTAACTTCTTCTTCTTCCTCAATTGCTATAGTTCAAGCTTCAACCCTCACATGCAATGTGAACCATGAAGCTTGAACACAAACCTAGTGAACAAATTAAACCCCTACTTCACCATCACATATTCTATTAGCAATTTGATGTGGAGTGTTGCCTTCACTAATGAGATTAGTGAAGGATTAGCTTGAGCTTGTGGACTTCGGATGGATCGTCTTTGGCGCGAAGATCACGAAGGAGGTTCGTTCAACTCGAAAAGGAGCCTAGTAGAGTCACGTGGACTTCAACCCGGAGCTATTGAAGAGAAGGACTCGAACTACAAATGGTGTATACTCTTTCCTTCTCACAAAGGCAAACCCTTAATAATCTAGTAAAGATCTTGTTAGTCTAAGTTAGCACCTAATAAAAATTTGAATTGGCATGCTTGATACCTCTAGAACCTCATGGTGGTGCTAAGGTCGACTTTCACGATGCACGCATGTGTATTTTGAACAAGGTGTATATTAAAATCATGTGTAAAGTTTTTACTAAAGGTGATCTTTGAAATGCTAACTTTTACCATATATGTCATCCATTTTGGACTTCAGATAACCACGAAGTTGAGATCACTACGGTAATCTAAACTCCAATATATTCTAAGTTTACTAAACTCCATTTTCCCAAACACATCTTTACAAACATAACCATAGTTTATTTGAAATGGAGTTCGAGACTTGCAAATCATAGTTTGCATCCCCTGCTTCCACTTAAAAATAATCTCTAGTTTTCCTAACTTTATATATATACAAACAGTGCCTTAGTTTTGTTCTAAACTTAAAAATATAGATTAGGAAATGGGTTAGTAATCTATGGTTTTTTCTCTGAATGAAATCCCAAAATTTTTGTTTTGTTGCACGGAATAAAACATGGTTTGGCTAAAAAATCTCAGTTCCCTTGTTTCGTTGGTGATGGAGCCTGAAATCTCCTTCAGATGTTGCCTTCCGTTAATCTACTGATGGCGGCGATGGGCGGCAGAGATTGGATCTGGAGGGTATTGCTCCTGAAGCGTGTGGATCTCAATGGGTTGAGGTTGTGGTTGCCAAGTTACCTGCAAGGAAGTCCCGGGGTGGTTGTACCACCGAGGACCCTCCGATGATCAAGTTAGACTAGAGATCCAAGCAGAGTAACGGCTTAGTGGAGTAAAAACGGCTTACTTGAACCGTCTAAAGAAGGGGTTTATATAGCGGTGGCAGCAGGCGAGGCAGGCGTGAGAATCACGCCGACCGTTACGCTCCCGATGTCACGCCCGCATGATGAGCGGGACCTCCCATTAATGGCGAGATAGGCTCGTTAATGGAGGATCGTGGTGGCGTGGAACGTGGGATGTGGCTGGCAGATATCACGCGCATGGTGATATTCGCGGGATGGCGGTTACGCCTGCAAGCAGTGCTGTTGGTCGGTCGATGAGACCGAGGAAGATGACATCGGCGGGAGAGCTCACGGAGGAATGGGAGTGCCGAGGTATCTTGGTTCTGCTCGAGCCCGGAGGTGAGCTGAGAGGGCCGAAGAGGCTCGGGCCTGTGATAGCTCGGAGACGAACTGTGAGGCCGAGGGGGCCAATTGTGCTGGGGGCTCGGAGGTGAGCCAGCGTTTGCTTGTAGGACGGGCATAGGAGTGGTCTGGTTGGCCACTGTTGATCCTTTCTTGCGAGCCCCGGGACACGTCATCTGCCACGTGTCCTGATCTGGGAGATCACCGATATCGAGCATCATCATTAGCCCCCCACTCTCGTCCCGACCAGCCGACGGGTCGGGTCGAGAGTGGTTTGCCGGCTCACCCGAGGTGGGCTCCTTTCCGAAGATATCGTCGGGCGTGTCTCCAGGCAGTTAGTTTTCTTTTCGAGATGAGGCCAGTGAATCAAGGCGAGATTCTTTGCATTAAAGAGGGTGTGCTGGATCATGTGCTCTTTGGTGAAGCGATGAGCCACGTGTCGGGTGCCGGTTGGCTGATGTGACGTGCCGCAGGCTTCAAGCATCCGATGGGACGCTGCCAATGTGTTTACGACAGGTGGAGCGATCATGGCTGTTGAGTGCAGCGAACCGTTTTGGCGGGAGTCGACCGTCGCCATTGGGTGAGGACGCCGGCTGTATAAATCGAGGGGAGGCCTGATTCGGGGTCTCTCTCTCTTCACATTTTCTCATTCTGAGTCTTGTTCGCTCGGCGCTCTCCCCTTAAGTCGGATCTTAGCGTTTTCTCTTCTCAAGGATTTCTTCCCATCATGTTAGATGTCTTGTTTTGAGGAGTTTTTAGATGTCGTAGGGGTGGATACTAGGGATTCTTCCCCTGGGTTGGAGCCCCTCGGGAAGTTAGGGTCAGATCCTCTCCCCAGGGGCACGCGTCTGGGGCGGTTCCGGGAGCAGTGGCAGCGGACGCTCCTGGTGCGTCATCCTCGGTAAGATATGAGGACGAGCTTGCCACCGCTCGGGCTCGTTTCCATATTCCCTCCGGCTACACACTGCAATTGGCCGAGGAAGGAGAGAGGGCAGATCAGGTGAGAGGTAGAGAGACCGCCTTGTACCTGGAAGCCTTCTGGGCCGGAATGCGCTTGTCTTTCTCTCCCGAGGTTGTACCTGCGTTAAATTATTTTGGGTTAGCCCCGGGCCAGCTAGTGCCGAACTCCTGGAGAATTCTCCTTGGGTTCCTAGTCTGGCTGAAGTTGCAGAAGATCCCCTTTAGTCTGTCTATCCTTGCCTCCTCCCTTATCTATAAAAGTCACCCCGGAACTCGTGCGGGCGACCCGAGGTGGGTTTACCTCTCCTTTAGGAAACAGCGGGGGAGTGTAGCCTGGTCAAGGGTTGTCTTCCTGCCTTCTTCCATCTACGGTTGGAAGAAAAAGCTTTTCTTCGTCGGGCCGCCAGAGGGTAAGGACGCCCGTACCCGTCCAGTGGTCAGGGATAGGTGCTGGCAGGGAAATCCGTCCAGTGACCCCGACGCGGCGAGAGTTGTGGCGTAGGAGCCTATTCCTCGGGCTGATGTGCTGCTTTCTGAGTGGGCTCTCAGTTGGGCCAGGCTCAGCCCTGCCCAGTTCGTCGATAAGTTAGGAGCTAGTATTTGTTTTTACTTTGCTTGTGTCACTGATTCCACTATATCTTTTCTTCTGCAGAAATCATGGACGCGGGCCTCCTCCGAGCAGCTATGTGCAAGCCAAAGAAGGGGTCGAAGGCTGGAGGGGCCATCTCTTCCCGTCAGACGTCGGTCCCGGCTTCCCCAGCAGCCATCCCGCCCCAGCGCTCGAGTGCGGATCGCGCCCCGGGACCAGCCAGGTGCCAAGCAGAAAGAGGGCTCGGGGAGAGGATGCCCGAGCTTCGGAGGTGGAAACGAGCTCTCCGCCGTTGTCTCTCAAGAGGTTCCCCTGAACAGTTGCGCGGACCCCGGCCTCTCCGATCTTGGTGGACGAGGGGGAGCTCCGCTTTGAGGTGCCCTCGGGGCTTTCCGTCGCTGACACCTTGCTGCATGACATGGAAAGGCCGGCCGGGGGCCGGGTCGCTGGGGGGACGCTGAAGGCACAACCGGCGTCCATCGCCCAAGAGTCCCTGCAGGTTAGCGCTCGTACATCGTCTCATTGTTTGCAAGATTTGGTGCCCCTTTTTGTTTATGACCCCCCTCCGATTTCTTCACGTCCTCCAGCACGTCGCTAACGCCGCCCGGATGAAGGAGGAGGAGATAGCCCCGGCGATGCGGGCCACGGGCGAGTTCTCCTCGCTGGGGGAGAGCTCGAAGCGGAAGCTGGAGGCGTCAATGGCGAGGGTCGCTGCCCTTGAGGGCGAGGTGGCTACCGCGAAGCAGGAGGCGGTGGCCGCAAAGCAGGAGGTGGCGGCCTCGAAGCAGGAGGTGGCCAGGTTCCGCGAGGCCGCCGAGGCCAAGCTTCACGGCTCCGAGGTGCTTGTCGGCACCATGAAAAAGTCAGTGGGCACCCTCCGAAAGGAGTTGGGTGCTGCGGTAGAGGCGGCGAAGAGAGCCGACCTCAGGGCGACGCATGCGGTGGAGAACTTCCATAAGTCGGAGCAGTTCTACATTGTCCTAGCCTCGGCGACACCCTCATCTGGCACGAGGCTCTCGACGCCGTTAAGGCCCCGGTGCCGGAGTTTGCTGATGAAGAGCTCCGAGCAGAATATCCCCGCGGGGATGACAAGCAGAGAGATGCCGCTGGGATCCCTACCGGGGAAGGGACTCTCGGTGAGGGCGATGCGGAGGCTCCTGCGACGGACGCATCCCCAGTCGCGGTGGACGTCGAGCTCATCAGTATCGTGCTCGGCCCTGGGGCCTAAAGCCCTTCGTCTTCCCTTTGTCTTTTCTTTTGTTGTGTCGGGTATTTTGTAGGCCTTCGGGCATTTTTGTAAGGCTGGGGAGCTCACAGTACCCTTGTAAAGACTTTTGGTTTTTTGAATAAAGACTTTTTATTTTTGCAGTAGTGTTTGTGCTTGTACTTCCTTTTGTTGGTAGGTACTTGTATCTGCACAGTACTGCTTTTATGGTCGGCATGTTCCTCGTCTAGCGATTACCCATCGACTTGACTTTGATCATTTACCGAGTGCGTGAGGACCGGTGGGAAGATGGTATCTCCATGGGCCCGAAGTCTAAGTGGAGATCGCTAAGACGTTGATAGACCAAATGCCTCTTTTTGAGTTCATGTTCCTCAGTTGTTGGAGGGGCCGTGAGTGACCTACTAAGGATGGTGCCGAGCAGGGTAGCTGCTCGGTGCCTCTTGGTGATGGCTTTGATCCCTGGTTTGTTAGGGTAAGGAGGTACTAGCCAGAGATAACCGAGTAAGGGCGGTCCCGGTTACCTCTTGCGGGGCTTTGATCCTTAACGCCGGAGGGGCCGTGAGTGGCCTACTAAGGATGGTGCCGAGCAGGGTAGCTGCTCGGTGCCTCTTGGCGAGGGCTTTGATCCTTGGTTTTTTAGGGTAGGGAGCTACCAGCCAGGGATAAGCGAGCAAGGGCGGGCCCGGTTGCCTCTTGTGAGGGCTTTGATCCTTAGCACGGAAGGGGCCGTGAGTGGCCTACCAAGGATGGTTCCGAGCAGGGTAGCTGCTCGGTGCCTCTTGGCGAGGGCTTTGATCCCTGGTTTGTTGGGGTAGAGAGCTACCAGCCAAGGATAACCGAGCAAGGGCGGGCCCGGTTGCCTCTTGCGAGGGCTTTGATCCTTAGCGCGGGAGGGGCCGTGAGCGGCCTACTAAGGATGGTGCCGAGCAGGATAGCTGCTCGGTGCCTCTTGGCGAGGGCTTTGATCCCTGGTTTGTTAGGGTAGGGAGCTACCAGCCAGGGATAACCGAGCAAGGGCGGGCCCGGTTGCCTCTTGCGAGGGCTTTGATCCTTAAGGACGGACCGGGAAGGGTTGCTGCCCGGTGCCTCTTGGCGAGGGCTTTGATCCGTAGTTTGTTAGGGAGCTACCAGCCAGGGATAATCGAACAAGGGCAGGTCCAGTTGCCTCTGTTAGGACTTTGATCCCTGGTTTGTTGGGGTAGGGAGCTACCAGCCAGGGATAACCGAGCAAGGGCGGGCCCGATTGCCTCTTGCGAAGGCTTTTCATCCTTAGCGCGGGAGGGGCCGTAATTAGCCTACTAAGGATGGCCGAGCAGGGTTACTGCCCAGTGCCTCTTGGCGAGGGCTTTGTGTCACGCCCCGCTTCCCAGAGTACGCTAAGATGGGCACGAGACATAGCCAACCATGCTACCTGTGGATAGGAAAAATCCTTCCACAGTCACATTACGGCTGTAGAGATATCAAGAATAGGAAAGTAAACTAACTATCTAGTACATGTCCATAAGCCAGAGTAAAAGAGTCAAGAAACAACAATATGTGGAAGCCAAAAGATACAATAAATGAAACACCTGGAAGTGAAACTACATACCAACAGGAACTTCACCGCTCGTCTAACAGCGGCAATACTCCTGATCAGTCTGCAACAAGGTAGAAGAATCTGGGCCATGCAAAACCCAGTCGTCAGCGCGTCATGTCATCAAGCAAAAAAATAAACAGGGTAACAGGCAATGCAAATATAATCATGAATGAAAAGCAGGTGTAACAGTAAGGTAAATCATAGCAGTGAAGGGTAATGTGCAGTGAGTAAACTAAACTGTTCTATTGGGTTATCTATTCTAAAGTCTTTGAAATCAATTTGATGAATCCTCCATGTAACTCAAAGGATATGTCCCGTTACCCCCGGGGACCACGGATCAGGAATATGTAAACCAAGAGTGGTTCTGTCCCGTTACCCCCCGGGACCACGGATCAAGAATATGTAAGTGTCACGAATGGCTCTGTCCCGTTACCCCCCGGGACCACGGATCAAGAATATGTAAGAGTCACGAATGGCTCTGTCCCGTTACCCTCCGGGACCACGGATCAAGTAATACCCTTTTAAGTTACACTTTAGTTTACACTTTTGATTTCCCCATACCCCCAAGTTGTGTATGTCAAGTCAGGTATTCAGTAATCCAGAACTAATGCCAACACAGGATCAGGTAAGAGCAGGTTTGTCTGGATAGACAACAGGAACGGTCCGTGAGGACTACATGTCAGGTTTGTTGGCATTAGACACAAGATCAGGTAACGGGTCAAGCCATGGTACATCAGGTCAATCCAGGTAATGTATAAAGGTGCCATGTCATGTCAGGAGTGTACGGTACCATGTCATATCAAGTATGCAGTGTATCAGGTCATGTCGGGAGCACAAGATGTCATGTGGGTACTCATGATCGAACTAAAAAAACAAGATTATAAATGAACCAGCATGAATACTATCAGAACAATAAACTGGCATATGTAATATGGCATGCAAATAGGTACAGGTTAAATTATTAGACGTACGGTTATCAGTTTGGCTTAAGGAATACTTTTAACGTTTCAGGGATGCAGTATAACACGTGTGAATGATGAAATCATATTAATATGTGTTAAAACCATCTAGAGATGCAATTGAATGTGAATAAAGCTAAAGGTATGCAATCGGTCGTCCAATAGGACAAAACTATAAAAGGGTAATATAACTAATAAACGATTATGAGTATGTGATTTAACATTTAAATGTGATTATGTATGCTTAGTAAACTAATTGCAATGGTTACCTTTCAAGTTCTAGAACTGGAATAATATAAATAGATACAACGGGACATCGAGATGTCATAAAACAATGCATGGGTGCTAAATTCAAACTACAGGTATGTTATATATAGAATAGGTATAGAATTGATTCAAATAGCATGTAGCAAGATTAACTTGCCTCGACGGGTCGCGAAACGGAAAACGGAACGTTACGCGTCGGCGGGGAAAAATCGCGACGCGCGCACGGTTCACGGAACGAACCCAAACGACGAACAGTGGAGTCACACGGGTCGGAGTACCTGCTGGGTCGTTGGAAATGTCGTCGGCACCATCGGATTCCGACCATAAGGAAAACAGTAAATCCAGTGTACACTAAAGATACTACAGGAAATGCAAAGAAAATAGACAGAGATCGAAGGATATAGAGGGAGGAACTTACCCACTGGATTGTAGAGGGATGGCTGCGTCGTTGGAGTGTCGTCGACGGAGCTCCGGCGATCTACAGAGGATTCAAATATTCAGCAGAGAGAAAACTTAAGATGAAAAGAGAGAAAGAAGAAGAGGAGGAGGAAGAAGAAGAGGACGGTTGCTTACGGGGTTTGGGAGACGGCTGTGCAAGCCAAGGTGGGTGGTCGTCGGCAATGATCGCCGACGAGATCACGGCAAGTCGACAGATTCCAAGTTGTAGGGAAAGATGGCTCGGCTAGGGTTTTATCTGCGATGGGTTTAAGATAAGGAGGCGCAGGGTTTTTAAAAGAGAAAAAGAAGGGAAGGTGAAGAGAGGTGACCGTAAGCGAGAGACGGTGACGAGATCCGAGAAGCGAACAGTGTTCGTGAGAGGAGAGAGAGCGAGAGGAAAGAGAAAAGAGAAGGAGAGAGAGAGAGAGGGAGAGAGCTGCGGAGGAGAGAGGAAGAGAGAAGAGAGAGAAGGAGAAGGAGAAAGGAGAGAGATAGAGAGAGACGGTGGGGCCCAGGGGTTTAAATGAATTGCTCTGATTGGCTCGTGGCCGAATAAAGGAAAAAGAAAGATTTGTGGGGAATAAAAGAGAAAGAAGAAATAAGAAGGGAGAGATGGGGCCCAGGGAAAAGAAATGGAGATTTCTGATTGGTTGAAAACCATAGTAGAGAGATAGTAGAGAGGGAGGAAATCTGTGTAGTTAAAGAAAAACAATTTTAAAAGATTCTTAAAAATCGTCTTAAGCAATTTGATGAACTGAAAGATTTTTGGAAATAAATTTTAAAATTCAAACATTTGAATTTTAGCGGGACATAAAATATTTCAGAAAAGCGCCCTGGTCGGGTCCAAAATTTTGAATTGGAAATATAGAAATTATCAGCAAGTTCCAGAAATTTAAAATGAAGGATTTTGCGAAAGAAAAGCATACCCCTAAGAATGGACGCACGCCCATGCGCGTAGCCGTCCAACACGCCCGTTTCACCGAACGGGACGAGAACACGATGTAAGGATGCTACCACAGGGTTAGGGGTATCAAGCATGAAGTGTCAAGTAATTTTAATTTATTTTAAAAGACTTAAATTGTTATATGCAACAGATGCGATACTAGATAAAATGCCAGTAAATACTAAATTTTGAGATGCACTAGTTTGTTCCCCTCCGAATGGTGGCGGAGACGTGAGGACGTCTTGCCTGAGATTCGAGGCAGATACTATATGGTTTTATCCGTCTACCTCTCCGAAGATACCAAGTTGATTTATGACACCGTGTATCGGAGGTTTAGACGGATGCGGCCGATGTAGCTGACTTCGTTAGATTCCCCCTCGCTTGAGGGGTTTTTGATTGTGGGGACGCTCTTCCCTGCAGGCGCAAGCCCCTGCAGTTAATTACGCTACCGCATCGCGGTAACAACTTTCTCCTTCTCCAGAATTTCGCTTCGTGTCGTGGGTGTTTGTTTTGTTTGTGGTTGCCCGTGGATTGTATACGGAGACTGAGTAATGTCGTCGCCCGTAGGACGTGGATTAGTCCAAATCCGTATTTACTTAGATTTGGGTTTGGTGTTTTTAGTTTAAGGATACGTTAGCCGTATTGAGGCTAAGATCAACTTAAACGTTCGTTAAGGATACGTTAGTCTTGTTTGAGACTAAGATCAACTTAACGTGGTGATCTGTTTAATATATAGCCGTCAGGACTCATCATCTCTCTGACGTCGTTGAAGGATTACAACGATAGGTGTCAGAGGAGTTCAGAGATGTACCCTCGAACCAAAATCGATTTGAAGTTTTATAGTCCATTTAAATGTTTAAGGATACGTTAGCCGTATTTGGGGCTAAGATCAACCTAAACGGGACCGTTTAGATCCGGCAAAAGAGCATTTGGAAGCACTATTGTTCCAGTTTAGGGACGTAGTGGTCCATAGGTAGTTTAAGGACGTTGCGGACCATGTTCCAGTTTAGGAACGTGGTGGTCCATGTTCCAGTTTAGGGACGTGGTGGTCTCCATGTTCCAGTTTAAGGACGTGGTAGTCCATCATTAGTTTAAGGACGTTTCGGTCCACCATTAGTTTAAGGACGTTTCGGTCCAATATTAGTTTAAGGACGTTTCGGTCCACGAGTTTAAGGACCCCGCAGTCCATATTCATGTATGGTCGTTGGGACCCGTCGCCTCTCTGACGTCGTTGAAGGATTACAACGATGGGTGTTAGAGGAGTTCGGAGATGTACCCTCGAACCGGATGTAAATTGATTTAAGAGAGCAGCTGTGCTCAGTCAATTTAGTTTGAGGACTTACGGCCATGATTGGGCTAAGTCCAGTTTCAATATTTTTTGTCTTTGGCCTGTGCTAGGGCTTTACCCCTTTTTAGTAATGCACTGCATTATTCTTGTTTTGTTTGGGCTCTGCCCTTTTATAAATGATGCAGAGCATCTATTTTTTTGTTTGGGCTTGGCCCCCCTCCTTTTTTTTAAATGCATAGCATTTTATTTATTAGGCCTGTTAGGCCTTTTAATTGGGCTCTGTCCCTTTTCTTTAATAATGCAGAGTATTAAATACTCTGACAGTGCCCCACGTGGCTTGTCAGGCGCTTTGCGCTAAGTAATGAGCGCAAACTTATATGGTGGTGACACGTGACACGCTCTGGTGAGCGCAAGCGCAACAGCGCAGTGCACTGTGTCAGTGCGCTGCGCTGCTGCGCTGCTGACACGTGGCGCTTCCTGGTGGCTTGCGCCAACACAGGAGCGCAACAGCGCAGTTTGCAAGTGCAAAGCACTATAATTTAATAATCTTTTAAATTCAAGAACCAAAGGTTCATAACAGAAGTGCAAAGCACTATTTGATTTCTTGATCTATTTTAGATCAAAAAAAAATAAGTTTTTTCTTATTTCAGGAACCAAAGGTTCACAAAAAAGTGCAAAGCGCTCTTCTTTATTTTGTTTTTTCTTGTTTTAAAGAACCAGTGGTTCTTAAGAAGTGCAAAGCACTGTTTTTAGATCATTGATCTTGTTTTTAGATCAATGATTTGTTCATAAGAGAACTTTTTTCTAAAGGTTTTTTTTACCTTTTTTTTTTCTTGAGGAGTTCTTCAGAGTTCTCTCTGTTTAATTTCTCTCCAAATGTTTCTCCTTTGATTTGAGGTCTAGGGTCCTTTTTATAGTGCCCATAAATTAGTTAAATTTGTTAAAGAGATCTTTCTCTGAGTGATTTGGGGAATTTTCCCCACCGTTGGATCTTTGATCCAAGAGTTTCTGTTTTACAGAAGAAAATCTTCTTGTTTTAACAAGAACAGAAAGATTTCTTTACAATCTTAATTCTATTTGGCGCAAATGCCCCAGCGCGTGACACGTGTCAAGCAGCGTACAGCGCAGCGCAACTGCGCTTGCGCAACTGCGCTGACACGTGTCGCGCTCCGCACAGCGCAGCGCAACTGCGCTCCGCACAGGGCAGCGCAACTGCGCTGACACGTGTCGCGCAGCGCACAGCGCAGCGCAACTGCGCTGCCACATGGAGTGCAGCGCAGAGCGCAGGCCAGCTGAAGCGTTGCTTTTTTAATTAAAGTTTGAATTTTCAAAGTAGATCTTTGCTCTGATTGGGGGAAGATGAAGCGTTGCTTCATCTTCCGCCTTGGAATTTGAACAGAGCTTTCCTCTGATTGGGATAAACAAATGCCCCCCCACCGTTGCGCTTACGTGGCCTCCAAACGTGAGCGCAGCGGTGGCAGACTCCCAACCGCCGCGCCATCCCTTGGAAGCTAAAAGGGCATTTGATGCCTATAAATAGGACCTTTGGTCCCTTAGATGATTTTCATCTCTAAAATTTTACTATTAGAACTCAGAGCCCTGCTCTTTATTTTCAAGAATCTTCAAGAGTTAAACTCTTAAAACTTTTAGGTGAAAATTTTAATTTGGATTAAATTAAATTAAATTAATTTTCATTGATAGAGCCCCACTCTCAATAGATCCCTGATCTAAAGGAAACCCATTTAGGGTTTCACTTAGCAGAGCTTTGCTCTACAGGTCTTAAAGGGATCTAAAGAGAACTAAAGGGGACCCTATTAGGGTTCCATAGAGCTCTGCTCTCTGAAAAACTTTCCTTGGATTTTCTTAATTCATTAATGGAGCTTTGCTCCTTCCAAATCATACAACAGAACTCTTAGGAGTTTTTCATTGATCTTGGAGTTTAAAGATGGCATTTTATTCCTCAGTGCATTACATCGTTTTGCTTAATCATTCTTTCTGATCATTTTGTTGATTTTCTTTCACAGAAACAATGGACGCCCATATGTATGCTCTTAACGAGATTATCTCTTACGGTGACATCCGCCGACTTGGCCGTTCTCAAAATCGAGAGTTCACAAATGCGGAGTGTGCTGAAATCATGAGCCGCTTCGACGCATACAACGGTCCGCTGCTTCCTCGACGTTCCTCTCTCCTTAAGCTTATCGTGGGAGCCATCTGGGAAGCGCTTCCCCTATTCTGTTCCGGTGTGCCGCTTAGGGCGTTGGATGCCGCCGAGGATAAGGTGCACTCGGTGTACCTGATGAACTTTATCTCGAAGAGACGGCGAGACAGTCTCGTCGATCTCTTGCACGAGGTCTTTCAACAGTCTGCCATCCTCGCTGCTTATCGGAGGGTGGAAGACATCAGGGGGGATCCTGACGCTTGTGCTCGTGGAAGAAAGCACACCAGGATGGTCCGCGAGGCTTGGAAAGTCACAGATAGGGTTGCTTTCGAGTTCCTTAATCCATGTCCTGGGTTCGAGGTTATACCTTTGTAAACATTTTAATAATGTTATTATCCATTTCTCCGTGATTGTAAGAACCCCTTTTTATGATATGAATAGAAAATTTCCATTTCAGCTTGTCTTATCCCTTGTTCTGAATCTTTTGTACATGCATGAATGAGTGTGTCTCGAACGCTTGATCAAATGCAAATCGGATGCTTTTTCTGTCGCCTCCCTCTTTCTTTTATTATCAGTATACTGCTTTAGTAAACATGGTTGATAGGTGATAGAGCGAGCATCCTGTATTGGCTTCTTCAAAAGGCAGCGATGGCTTAGGTCGCAGGTTCAAATCTGCCGCCTAAGACTTTTCCACTCTATGAGCCGTGAGGGTCTCATAGAGACTTTTCTCCCTACAGATCGAGAGGATCTCGTAGGTGTATTTTCTCCTTAGGAATCGTGAGGATTCCTAAGCGCGTTCTCTTGAAAGTTGTATAGATCTCACAAGAGAATTTATTCCCTTACGGGTCGTGAGGACCCGCAAGTGATGGGTGAAGTTGTCCTTATCCGCATTTCACGGAGTCAGGAGTTGCTCTGGATGCTTCCCACGGGTTCACTGCCGTGTTCGGCGAGGACCAGGCTCCGCTCTGGATGCTTCGCATGGGTTCACTGCCGTGCTCTGAGAGGACCAGGATCCGCTCTGGACGTTTTCCACGGGGTCAAGATTGACATAAGCCGCGTTCCACGTAGCCAGGAATTTTGCTCTAGATGCTTCCCACGGGTTCACTGTCGTGTTCGGCGAGGACTAGGCTCCGCTCTAGACGCTTCGCACGGGTTCACTGCCGTGCTCTGGGAGGACCAGGATCCGCTCTGGACGTTTTCCACGGGGTCAGGATTGACATAAGCCGCTTTCCACGTAGCCAGGAATTTTCGCTCTGGATGTTTCACACGGGGTCAGGATTGACGTAAGCCGCGTTCCACGTAGCCAGGAATTTTTGCTCTAGATGCTTCCCACGGGTTCACTGCCGTGTTCGGCAAGGACTAGGTTCCGCTCTGGATGCTTCGCACGGGTTTACTGCCGTGCTCTGCGAGGACCAGGATCCGCTCTGTACGTTTTCCACGGGGTCAGGATTGACATAAGCCGCTTTCCACGTAGCCAGGAATTTTTGCTCTAGATGCTTCCCACGGGTTCACTGCCGTGTTCGGCGAGGACTAGGTTCCGTTCTGGATGCTTCGCACGGGTTCACTATCGTGCTCTGCGAGGACCAGGATTCACTTTGGATGCTTCTCACGGGGTCATAGCCGTGTTCTGCGAGGATCAGGATCCGCTCTAGACGTTTCCCACGGGGTCAGGATTGACATGAGCCGCTTTCCACGTACCAGGAATTTTTTGCTCTGGATGTTTCACACGGGGTCAGGATTGACATAAGCCGTGTTCCACGTAGCCAGGAATTTTTGCTCTAGATGCTTCCCACGGGTCCACTGCCGTGTTCGGCGAGGACTAGGTTCCGCTCTGGATGCTTCGCACGGGTTCACTGCTGTGCTCTACGAGGACCAGGATCCGCTCTGGACGTTTTCCACGGGGTCAGGATTGACATGAGCCTCTTTCCACGTACCAGGAATTTTTTTGCTCTGGATGTTTCACACGGGGTCAGGATTGATATAAGCCGCGTTCTACGTAGCCAGAAATTTTTGCTCTAGATGCTTCCCACGGGCTCACTGCCGTGTTCGGCGAGGACTAGGTTCCGCTCTGGATGCTTCGTACGGGTTCACTGCCGTGCTCTGCGAGGACCAGGATCCGCTCTGGACGTTTTCCACGGGGTCAAGATTGACATGAGCCGCTTTCCACGTACCAGGAATATTTTTTGCTCTGGATGTTTCACACGGGGTCAGGATTGACATAAGCCGCGTTCCACGTAGCCAGGAATTTTTGCTCTAGATGCTTCCCACGGGTTCACTGCCGTGTTCGGCGAGGACTAGGTTCCGCTCTGGATGCTTCGCACGGGTTCATTGCCGTGCTCTGCAAGGACCAAGATCCGCTCTGGACGTTTTCCACGGGGTCAGGATTGACATGAGCCGCTTTCCACGTACCAGGAATTTTTTTTGCTCTGGATGTTTCACACGGGGTCAGGATTGACATAAGCCGCGTTCCACATAGCCAGGAAATTTTTCTCTAGATGCTTCCCACGGGTTCACTGCCGTGTTCGGCGAGGACTAGGTTCTACTCTGGATGCTTCACACGGGTTCATTGCCATGCTCTGCGAGGACCAGGATCCGCTCTGGACGTTTTCCACGGGGTCAGGATTGACATGAGCCGCTTTCCACGTACCAGGAATTTTTTGCTCTGGATGTTTCACACGGGGTCGGGATTGACATAAGCCGCGTTCCACGTAGCCAGGAATTTTTGCTCTGGATGCTTCCCACGGGCTCATTGCCGTGTTCGGCGAGAACTAGGTTCCGCTCTGGATGCTTCGCACGGGTTCACTGCCGTGCTCTGCGAGGACCAGGATCCGCTCTGGACATTTTCCACGGGGTCAGGATTGACATGAGCCGCTTTCCACATACCAGGAATTTTTTTTGCTCTGGATATTTCATACGGGGTCAGGATTGACATAAGCCGCATTCCACGTAGCCAGGAATTTTTGCTCTTGATGCTTCCCACGGGTTCACTGCCGTGTTCGGCGAGGACTAGGTTCCGCTCTGAATGCTTCGCACGGGTTCACTGCCATTCTCTGCGAGGACCAGGATCCGCTCTGGACGTTTTCCACGGGGTCAGGATTGACATGAGCCGCTTTCCACGTACCAGGAATTTTTGATTGTATCCGTATTTCATGGAATGAGGGTTTGACTCTTGGTGATATGTATATCACCGAGCCATGGAACTAGGAGTCGCCGCTGTTCCGCTTCGCTTGAAGTTGTGACCGTTGTTACGAGACGAGTGTTGAGATGACCTCTAGGTCATTTGCGACCCGTCGAGATTTGGCTTCTTCTTATGATGAAACCTAGGAGAGGAGTATGATCCCTTCTTTGTTTACGCCCTTGGATTGTATACAGGGCTTAATGTAACATCACCTGTAGGGCATAAATTTTATTTTTATTTTATTTCTTTTTCCGCGATGCTCTATCATTTCAGCTTTTATATCACGAAGGTCGCGATTGCCCCATCATTTCGGCTATTTTTCGCGGTGCCCAATCATTTCGGCTATTTATTTATTTATTTATTTTTTACTCGCTACTTTTTATTGCGAGTTGCCCAATCATTTCGGCTATTTTTTTTTATGCATACATTTCTACTTGCTGCTTTTTATTACAAGTTACCCCATCATTTCAACTATTTCGTATGCATGTTGGCTTGCTGGCTTTTCTCCGCAAGCTTTGGATTAGACACCGATTTTGGCATCAGCACCGCTACGACTGGGATATTGCTAGGAGCTAATCATCATTTGCCTCTGTTGATGTCGAACAAAGGTGGCTTAGCGAACAGGGTTAGGGTCCTGTCGACTAAGGCTTTTAACTTCATGAGCCGTAAGGGCCTCACAAAGGTATTTCTCCCTACAAGTCGTGAGGATCTTGTAGGTGTGTTTTCTCCCTAGGAATCGTGAGGATTCCTAAGTGTATGTTCTTCTGTAAGTCGTTAGGATCCTACAAGAGGGTTTTCTCGTTGTAAGTCGAGAGGACTTACAAGGGTTGTTCATCATGCGTACATATCCCCAGTCACGGATGGGACTTGGTTAGGGAAATGTTTATTCGCGCCCATGGATTGTATACAAAAGCCAGTACTGGACCACTTGTAGGGCAATATCGAAGGTTGTAGGGGTTGCTTAAGCACAGGTTTAGGTCTCTATGACTTAAGACTTTCAAATCTTATGAGACGTGAGGGTCTCATAAGAGAGTTCTCCTTACGAGTCGTGAGGATCTCCCAAGTGTATTTTCTCTTCAGGAATCGTGGGGATCCCTAAGTGTGTTGCTTCCCTGTGAGTCGTAAGGATCTCACACGGGTGGTCTCTCCTTATAAGGTCGAGAGGACCTTGTAAGTGTCTTTTAACGAGGTTGCGTCCTTTCGGGTTTTCACAAACACTCGCCGGTAGTCCTGCTGTTTTTATTCACGGAGCCCTTTCGGGTTTTCATCCATGCCCATTTTGCTTATGGACATACCCTTTTTTTTTAAAAAAACGAGGTCGCGCCCTTTCGGGTTTTCACAAACACTCGTCGGTAGTCCTGCTGTTTTTACTCACGGAGCCCTTTCGGGTTTTCATCCATGCCTATTTTGCTTATGGACATACCCTTTTTTTTAAAAAAGAGGTCGCGCCCTTTCGGGTTTTCACAAACACCCGTCGGTAGTCCTGCTGTTTTTACTCACGGAGCTCTTTCGGGTTTTCATACGTGCCCATTTTGCTTATGGACGTACCGTTGTTTTTTTTATTATTGCGTCAGCCTGAGGATGCTGCGGTAGTAGTTTTAAGGACGTTTCGGTCCGCTTGCAAGTTTTAGGACATTGCGGTCCATCATTAGTTTAAGGACATTTCGGTCCGCCGTTAGTTTAAGGACGTTTCGGTCCGTCGTCGCCGTATTTGAGGCGAACATCTAGTTTATGTAGGGTTCCTAGGCACCCTAATGAGGTCACACAAGGTATCAACCATGCCAATTTCTAATTTTAACGGTGCCGAGAAACCCGACTACGGATCGTTGGCTAGAAAACTAGGCGAAAAAATGAAACTAGTTTACAACTAAACTAAAAGAAAACGGAAATACAACCTTTGTAGATCCGGTGCTCCACCTCCATAGCTCCGCAACGAAGTCCCCTCGCTGTCCAAATGAATTCCCGGGCTCTAGCGTCGGCTTCGTCGGAGAAATGGCGAGCTAGGTCGTCGATGTCCATGCCGAAGATGATCTACGTTGAGGCATCGCTAGATCAAGCTCCACCTTCACCAAGCTATGAAAACTTGTGAAGGAAACACCCTATACTACTTGGCAAGAGGCAGAGGATGAAGAAATAGGAAATGGGTTCACTTTAGAATTGGATTTCTCACTCTTTATCATCACTTGCCATTAATGGAGCAAGCTTTCTTCCATGAAGAAAAAATGAAGAAGAAGAAGAAGAATCTTATGATAAGTTAAAAGAAAATAATACTTATCATATGATAAACCATGGTCAAGTGTAGAGAACTAACTAAGGTTATATGAATGGTTAGGGTTAAAAGAACAAGACAAAATGGTCAATTGGTCAAAGCTTCATGAAGCTTCAAAAAGCTTCATGAAAGAAAAGAAAGAAAGAAACCATTTTGCTTTTTCTTTTTATGCTTTTATTAATATCCATAATGAATAAACAAATAATAAAATGAAAAAGCAAAACCCTAATCATTAAGGTAACCATGGTTCAATTCTATACACTTAACCAAAGAAGCATGTATCATCAAACATGATACAAACATGTGCACAAAAGTATATCACATATACAACTTGCACATATCAAGTGAGAAATACCATTTAAAGTGAACCAATACTAGTTAATGCAGAGTAATATATCAAATATATATAATTATGCATTAAATCATTAAATCAACACTTGATTCAATGATCCGGTCATATCGCATATAACCGACTAGTATCCAATGTATCGGCTTATCGAATCAACCCTCGATTCGATAACTAGGTTATATCGCATATAACCATTCGATACATTCATCGCGAGAATGGAATATGGTATCACATACACGTATTATTCTCGGTCCCGCACATATCTCATATGCGCTCCTATTTCGTTTCGCTTGAGCCAGGAAACCTCTGTGTAGGACTCTAAAGACTCGTCAATACGCCGGCAGCAGGTGATGATCATATCAAACACCCACAAGCCGCAAGCGGTCTGCTAAACGTAACGGCCACCCGGGTATTGAGCGATCTGAAGATCGACGAGCAAGCCCGCTCACACTCCAGTGAATCCAACCAGTAACACTACCGTACAGTCCGGTCTGATCGTCTGATATGTCGCATATCTCATCTAGGGGTGGTAAACGTCAGACCCTAATAGCTCGATAAGTCGTGTTGATATGAGGTCTATAACAATTCGAGAAACTACTGGTAACACTTACCAGTAAATCTCAGCAACCCTGGCCAGGGATTTCCTGTTATAGCCAATCGAACACAGCGCAACATCAACCCCCTATACCGGGAGAGACGAATCCCCTCCTATCGCTCATTGCCTCCATGTGACTCGGGACTGTACCCAAAAACCACCGTTTTGCATGCCCTCTTGGACGTGGTAAGATGGAAATCAAAGCACAGTGGGAACCACACAAGACTCTATGACGATCTCGGGTCAACAGACTACTCTGTACCAGTGTCACCAGAGAACTGCCATCTGACGTGAGGTATAATACTATCTGGGAGTTCTCGGCGAGTCCGTCCAGTGTACCCAGTCTCTACTGAGCACCCGTATATCATCTCTGATGTCAAACACCAATGGATATGGGATCATCCATCGCCCATCTGTATGGGTCGAGAAGGTACATGCTAGTCTACTCTGGTATATCGATGCCCCGTCTCGATACACCCTCGACTAGGGACTTTGAAGGATGTACTTATGGACTACCATGTCCCCACTAGTATGATCCGCATCATAGTCCAAGTAGTTAAGTACACATCCTAAGGGCTTTACCAACATGTAATAGAGAGACAATCAGTGTACACGTTAAGGTAAAGTTCAACCAGATAGCATACTATCATGTCGAGCAAGAAAGTCCTCACTATATATGTCCCAGCATCCACTACAATATACATCATATGTATAGTAATGGCCTCTAGGGCATACATATAACTAACAGTTTATTGAATTTTCGGTCCCTGGGGCCTTCCCTATTAATGAGCATGATGCCCCCGGCGTCTCCATCTTTCCTGATGCGTGCGGTTGTGGCGGGCTTACCTTCCAGTTTTCGGAGATGACGAACTTGCCTTGTTGGTATTGATCTTCAACCCAGTTTTTGAAAACGTAGCAATCCTCGATCAGGTGACCCAGTACTCGGTGATAGGGACAGTAGTTGGGCTCATTGACGTCATTTGGTTGCGACGGACGTTTTGGCTCCGGCAGATTTATGAGTCGGTTGCGCAACGCCAGCTCGAACAGTCCCCTTGTTTTATCTTGCGGAAATGAGTAAGGACGTTTCAACTTTTCTTGGAGGGGTTGCTGCTTGTTGTTTCGGCAAACAACCGGTCTAGGGCCACTCGATTGTTGTTGAGCATTGGCTACGAGGGCTGTTTTTCCCTTCCCTTTATCTTTTTTACTCGATCCATTGTTTGCGGGGCCGAGATTTTTTTCGAGCAGCGTGCGATTGCATGGCTGAACGTCCTCACAACTTCTCAATTCTTTCATCTTCGAAATGGATTCCTTGAGGAGAGGGTTGAGGGCAGCCTCTTCGTCAGAGTCGCTTCCAAAGGTGATAATTTGCGATCCTTTGGAGTCGGCTATATGACAGTCGGCGGCGGCTCTTTTGCGCTCATCTATCGCACTTTTTCGACGTCTACGAGCTTCACATTTTGTCCTGTCGAAGTGTTGCTTTTGAGCGACATACCCTTGCCACCAACAGTTAAAGGATTCGCAGTCTTCAGTAGGATGTATGATCTTCTGATGATATAAGCAGAAGTTAGGATGCATCTCTACTCCACCGAAAGTATTTTCTTCAGAGGGCGGTAGCTTCATTCCCGCTGATAGGGCTTTGGCGAACCTTTTCCTCGTCTTGAATTTGTTTTTATCTGCAGTGGATGGCTTTTGATTTGACGGGAGTGTCTTGGCTCTTTCTAGTATGGCCATCTCACGCTCTTGATTGGCTTTTGCTTTCAGACGAATTTCATTTAAGAAGATATCGATCAACTCGTCTGACGGCCGTAGAGTTTCCGGCTCAAGGTTCGCCCTTGGTTTCTCGGCACGAGGAGCCTCTTCATCATCCGCCAGTGAATGAGAGATCACATGACAAGTCGCTACGTAGTCTTCGGATTCGTCTGATGAGTTTTCCCCATCGTTTTCATCCTTGACAAAAGAACAAGCTGCCCCCATCTTGTCCGTCTTCTTTGGAGTGTGCGGCTGGGGTGGATTTACCTTCCACTTTTCAGATAGGGCAAACTTGCCTTGTAGGTATTGATCTTCAATCCATCCCTTGAAGACGAAGCAATCCTCAATCGGATGGCTTGCCGTTTGATGATAAGGGCAATAATTGGGGTTATTCGCCTCGTTGGGTTGTGGCGGTTGCCTTGGATTTGGCAAGTTGATAAGCCTGTTGCGCACAGCCAGCTCGAACAGCTTCTTCGTCTTATCCCGCGGGAATGAGTAGGGGCGCCTCATTTTCTCAATATAGAACCGCCGTGTCTCTCCCGATTGATCTGCTAGCTTTGGGGTGCTGGGTTGTTGATGAGCATTCGCAACGAAGGTTGTCTTCCCTTTACCCTTGTCGTTCTGCGGTTCTGGCTTTGGGGGAGAAGGTCTGTGACCCATTTGATCCATCTGGGCTAGTTTGTCGATCAAAGCCTGGAATGTGGTCGGCTTAAAGAACATCATGAACTGTGAGATAGTGGCATGAGGGTCTAGGGTACCCACGAACATGCCAACTGCAGGCGCTTCTTCAATGCGTTGTTCACATTTCGACCACAAGTTTCGCCAGCGTATAGCGTACTGGACCCACGTCTCGCCCGGCCTTACCCTAGCATTAATCAGCGCTATTATCGGGGCCCGTTCGCTGGCTCTCGTGAATCGCTGAGTGAATAGCAACTCCATTTCAGCGAACGTCTTGACAGAATCGTTCGGGAGTTCGGAATACCATTCGAACGTTGTTTCTGACAAGCTGCCGATGAATTGGCGAAGCATCAATTTGTCATTGCCTCCCGTATTGCCGCATAAGGCCCTGAATTGAGCGACATGCTGATGCGGATTCCCTGTCCCTTTATATATGTGGAACTTAGGTATTGTATAGCCCGGCGGGTACTATATCTGATCATACCAGCCCGGATATGGTCGTCCTGTTTGGACGATCTGACCGGCTGCCTCAGTCGCATGATGAACCCGTATCTGTTGGGCTATATATTCGTCCAGGTCAGCTTTGGAGATTGCTTCCTCCTTGGCTGTTGACAAAGCCAGTGGAGGATTTGACGTTTCTCCCCTGTCGTCTTCAAGGACGACCGGAGGATCTTCAGCAGGAGGGTTCTGCTGAATCATCATCCCTACCATATCTTGGAAGAGAAGCGTCATTTGTTTTATATTAGCCGTTTGCTCTGCGGCTTCTTTGTCCTTCTTTTCGAGGACTCTGCGTAGGTAATCAGCGTCAGTTTCTTGTTCATGACGCTGCTCCGATGATGCCTCTGAGTTTTCTTTTGGCTCTGTAAGTGCGGCCATTGCAGTCATCATCTCCTGAAGCTTTTACTGCTGCTCCTGAGCTTTGGTCACGGATCGGGTGAGTGGTCGGTGACCCGTCGAAACATGGCTTTCCTCCTTTCCAGAAGTCATATAAACAGTGTGCACCACCATGCCCCCAGACTTGGGGCGTTTGTGCCCATCGCTTTTACGGTTCGCCTTGTTCACAGAGGATTTTTGCGGCCTCCTTTTCTTTTGCGTGATTGACGTTGAGGATGTCGTTGCAGTGGACACCCGAGTAACCGTTGCTTCTTTCGACCTGACAGAGTAGTCTTCCTCCTGTCGAACCTTCGTCTTTTTCTGTCGGCAGAGATAGTTTTCATCAATCACCGACTCTTGGACCTGTCGCCAGACCTTATAAATTTTAGAGGACAGCCGGTGAGGGGGCTGCTCTAGCTTCTTCTCTGGAGTATTCTCCACAGGTGAAGGAGTTCACTTCAGCACCGCAACAGGAGAGTTTCTGCGCACCGTGTTCAGCAGTTCAAAGCTATTCCCGGTTGGAACAGCAGCATCGATCTCCACCGTTGAAGCTGGCGGAGTTATCCTAGAGGGGGAGTTTCCCCCAGCCTTCCTCACTCGGCGCCAGTGGCGACGTCGAGCGTGTCTTGTGGATGGAGTTGTTTCAGCTACACGGGTGCTTCGTCATGCCCCCTGTTTTGAGAAGAGACTGTTATTGGTGCTAGCCTTTCAAAGACTGACATCCGTTGAGAAGTAATGTCTAATCCGTTAAAGACAGATCTCTGGGCAGGGGAAACAGCTTTGAGGACTTCGCCTCGAGCAGCAACCGGAATGGTCATCCTTGTAAAGACTGACTTCCTGGAAGGAGGAGCCCTTCCAATGATTTTGTCCGCTTGAACCGGGATGGCTATCCGCTTTGGGATGGCAACTTCGGGTATCGCGGGCTTGTAGACGTTCTGGCCCAGTCTGTTGAAAACTGAGGTAGTGGAGTTGGGTGACCCGTTGAGAGGGGTCGCGGAAGTGGTAAGTCGATCAAAAACTGACTTCTTTGAAGCTTCCGGTACGGGTATTGGCAAGGTGAAGCTTGCAGGAGGGATCATGGTCCCGAAAAACAGGCCGGTGGTGGCCTGAGTCACTTTCTCCACAAACATAGTAAGGACGGAGGCCGCTTGAGGCCCATATGCTACACCTCCAGGTGAAGTGGAGTGTCGGTTGCATTGGCACTTTGAGCAGTTCGAGCAATTTGAGGCCATTGATGCTTGATTTCTATGCCAGGCAAAAGACCAAATCTTAGTAACTTGAAATCCAAAGGCAACCATTAACAAACCGCGACTCGTTCGCGAAGACGACACACGAAGTGTGGAGTGGAAAGAGGAAAAGGTCCCACCGGACGTGCCAGAATTTTTTCCCCTCCGAATGGCGGCGGAGACGTGAGGACGTCTTGCCTGAGATTCGGGGTAGATGCTATATGGTTTTATCCGTCTATCTCTCCGAAGATGCCAAGTTGATTTATGACACCGTGTATCGGAGGTTTAGACGGATGCGGCCGATATAGCAGACTTCGTCAGATTCCTCCTCGCTTGAGGGGTTTTTGATTATGGGGACGCTCTTCCCTGCAGGCGCAAGCCCCTGCAGTTAATTACGCTACCGCATCGCGGTAACAACTTTCTCCTTCTCCAGAATTTCGCTTCGTGTCGTGGGTGTTTGTTTTGTTTGTGGTTGCCCGTGGATTGTATACGGAGACTGAGTAATGTCGTCGCCCGTAGGACGTAGATTAGTCCAAATCCGTATTTACTTAGATTTGGGTTTGGTGTTTTTAGTTTAAAAATACGTTAGCCGTATTGAGGCTAAGATCAACTTAAACGTTCGTTAAGGATATGTTAGTCTTGTTTGAGACTAAGATCAACTTAACGTGGTGATCTGTTTAATATATGGCCGTCAGGACTCATCACCTCTCTGACGTCGTTGAAGGATTACAACGATAGGTGTCAGAGGAGTTCAGAGATGTACCCTCGAACCAAAATTGATTTGAAGTTTTATAGTCCATTTAAATGTTTAAGGATACGTTAGCCGTATTTGGGGCTAAGATCAACTTAAACGGGACCGTTTAGATCCGGCAAAAGAGCATTTGGAAGTTCTATTGTTCCAGTTTAGGGACGTAGTGGTCCATAGGTAGTTTAAGGACGTTGCGGTCCATGTTCCAGTTTAGGGACGTGCTGGTCCATGTTCCAGTTTAGGGACGTGGTGGTCTCCATGTTCCAGTTTAAGGACGTTTCGGTCCAACATTAGTTTAAGGACGTTTCGGTCCAATATTAGTTTAAGGACGTTTCGGTCCACCATTAGTTTAAGGACGTTTCGGTCCAATATTAGTTTAAGGACGTTTCGGTCCAATATTAGTTTAAGGACGTTTCGGTCCACGAGTTTAAGGACCCCGCAGTCCATATTCATGTATGGTCGTTGGGACCCGTCGCCTCTCTGACGTCGTTGAAGGATTACAACGATGGGTGTCAGAGGAGTTCAGAGATGTACCCTCGAACCGGATGTAAATTGATTTAAGAGAGCAGCTGTGCTCAGTCAATTTAGTTTAAGGACTTACGGCCATGATTGGGCTAAGTCCAGTTTCAACATTTTTTGTCTTTGGCCTGTTCTAGGGCTTTACCCCTTTTTAGTAATGCACTGCATTATTCTTGTTTTGGTTGGGCTCTGCCCTTTTATAAATGATGCAGAGTATCTATTTTTTTGTTTGGGCTTTACCCCCCTTTTTTTAAATGCATAGAATTTTATTTATTAGGCCTGTTAGACCTTTTAATTGGGCTCTGTCCCTTTTCTTTAATAATGCAGAGCATTAAATACTCTGACAATGCCCCACGTGGCTTGTCAGGCGCTTTGCGCCAAGTATGAGCGCAAACTCATATGGTGGTGACACGTGTAACGCTCTGGTGAGCGCAAGCGCAATAGCGCAGTGAACTGTGTCAGTGCGCTACGCTGCTGCGCTACTGACACGTGGCGCTTCTGTAGGGTTCCTAGGCACTCTTGTGAAGGTTCATAAGACATCAAACATGCCCGGATAAAAATTTAGACGTGCCGAACAACCCAAAGCCGGGATCTTTGCTAGATTATTAGGGTTTAACATGCAAGATGATAACTTTTATCTAAGTGTGAGGGATTACAACCTTTGTAGTCCGCTCCTTCGCTTCACAAGCTCCGAGTAGTAGTCCCTTTGTCGCGATCCACGATCTCCCGGACTCATGAGAGGCTCCACGACTCGAACGATCCATGCTAGCTTGAAGTGTTCCAAATCTCCGATGATCTACGTCGAAGTTGCAAAGACTCAAGCTTTCTCACTCTAAAGAGATGAACACACTAATCTCATGGGCTAGATGAGATGAGGATGAGAGAGTAGTATTTTTGCTTTCTTTTTAAATCATTTTCTCATATTTATTCATCACATAAAGATTTTCTAGTAAGCTTTTTCAAGAGAGAAGAAGATGATAATGGAAAAGATAATGATTAATCCTTTTGTGATGAATAGAAAGAAATGTATATGATTGATATATAAACCATAGTCAAGGATGAGTGGCTAAGATTGTGTAGAGAATAAACTAGAGTTAGGGTTTGGTTGGGTTAAAAATGTGTCATCCAAAAATATCTTAACAATGACAAAAGAAAATGCTTCTAGAAGGTGCATGAAGCATCTAACCCTAATCAAACCCTAACCTCAATTAATCATCCTTAAACATGTTTAACAATTAATCATATCATGTCACAATAATATATATCACATATATATTATATATTTGCAACAAAAGAAAATAATACAATTAACATATATCGCATATATATCAATATATCATCCAGTGAGAAAATGAAATAATAAAGCGAGCCAATATTAGATAATATAATACAATATATCATATATATTATTATACATTAAATCATCGAATCAACACTTGATTCGATGATCCGGCCATATCGAATATTACCGACTAATATATTATATACCGATTCATCGAATCAACACTTGATCCAATGTCCCGGTTCATATCTAAATATCGCGAGAATATAATACGGTATCTCATATCGCATTATTCTCGGTCCTGCATATATCACATATGTGCCTCTACTCCGTTTCGCCTGAGCCAAGAAACCTCTGTGTAGGACTCTAAAGAATCATCAATACGCCGGTAGCAGGTGATGATCATATCAAATACCCACAAGCTGCAAGCGGTCAGCTAAACGTAACAGCCACCCAGGTATTGAGCGATCAGAAGATCAACAAGCTAGCCTGTGCGTTCTCCTGTGAATCCAATCAGTAACACTCCCGTACAGTCCGGTCTGTTCGTCTGATATGTCGCATATCAAGTCTAGGGGTGGTAAACGTCAGACCCCAGTAACCGATAAGTCGTGTCGATGTGTGGCTCATAACGGGTCGAGAAACTACTAGTAACACTTACCAGTAAATCTCTATATCAGCCCTGGCCAGGAACTTCCAGTTATAGCCAATCGAACACAGCACAACATCAACTCCCTATACCTGGAGAGACGAATCCCCTCCTATCGCTCATTGCCTCCATGTGATTCGGGACTGTACCCAAAAGCCACCGTTTTGCATGCCCTCTTGGACGTGGTAAGGTGGAAATCAAAGCACAGTGGGAATCACACAAGACTCTATGACGATCTCGGGTCTACAGACTACCCTGTACCAGTGTCACCGGAGAACTGCCATCTGACGTGTGGTATATCACCATCTGGGAGTTCTCGGCGAGTCCGTCCAGTGTACCCAGTCTCCACTGAGCACCCGTACACCATCTCTGATGTCAAACACCGATGGATATGGGATCATCCATCACCCATCATATGGGTCAAGATGCGTATACGCTAGTCTACTCTGGTGTATCGATGCCCTGTCTCGATATACCCTCGACTAGGAACAGTTATAGGATGTACTCATCGACTACCGCGGCCCCATTAGTATGATCTCATCATAGTCCCAGTAGTCGAGTACAGATCCTAAGGGCTTTATCAACATGTGAGAGTAAAACAGTAAACCAATACAAGTCAACATGTTAAGATAAAGTGAAACCAAATAGCATACTATCATGACGAGCAAGAAAGTCATCTCTATATATATCCAAGCATCCATTATAATATACATCATATGTACAACAATGGCCTCTAGGGCATATACATAACTAACAATCTCCCACTTGCACTAAGGCCAGCTGCTGTAGTATCTCATACCTAGCATCCCGAATAATCTCTCAAACTGTATCTGGGGAATAGCCTTCGTGAATGGATCCGCAGTGTTGTCCTTCGTATCTACTCTCCTGACCTCGATCTCCCGGCGATCAACTATCTCCCTGATCAGGTGATACCGCCTCAGAATATGTCTGGACTTCTGATGGGACCTGGGTTCCTTGGCTAACGCCACAGCTCCATTGTTATCGCAATACAGAGGTATTGGATGCTCAATGGATGGAACCACACCAAGTTCACTAATGAACTTCTTTATCCAGACAGCCTCCTTGGCAGCATCGTTGGCAGCGATGTATTCAGCCTCCATCGTTGAGTCTGCAACGGTATCCTGTTTGGAACTCTTCCAACATACCTCCCCTCCATTGAGGGTAAAGACAAAACCCGAATGCGACTTAGAGTCGTCCTTATCACTTTGGAAGCTGAAATCGGTAAAGGACTCCATCTGGAGTTCTCCGTTACCATACACCAAGAACATCTCCTTAGTCCTTCGTAAGTATTTGAGAATGTTCTTCACTGCTGTCCAATGACTCTCTCCAGGATCTGCTTGATACCGACTCACTACACTTAGTGAGTATGCTACATCGGGTCTGGTACATAGCATCGCATACATGATAGAGCCTACTGCCGAAGCATAGGGTATCCCTTGCATGCGAGCTCTCTCCAAATCAGTCTTGGAAGACATCTCTTTGGAGAGAGTGAGTCCAGAGATCGTGGGTTGGTTCCCACGCTTGGATTCTTCCATACTAAACCTCTTTAGTATGGTGTCAATGTACCTGGATTGGGACAATCCCAGTATCCATTTAGATCTATCTCTATAGATCATGATTCCCAATACGCAGGAGGCATCACCTAGATCTTTCATTGAGAATCTCTGTGATAAGAAGAGCTTGACTGATTGCAGCATAGGAATATCATTTCCTATCAAGAGTATGTCATCCACGTACAATACGAGGAAGACAACCTTACCCTCTGCTACCTTCTTATAGATACAAGGTTCATCTATATTTTTGATGAGGTCAAACTCTTTGACTACAACATCAAAACAGATGTTCCAACTCCGCGATGCTTGCTTTAACCCATAAATGGATTTAAGCAGCTTGCACACCTTTCCGCTGCTCCCACTATCTATGAAGCCTCTGGCTGAGTCATGTACACGCACTCTTCTAAATCACCGTTTAGAAAGGCGGTCTTAACATCCATTTGCCAGATTTCGTAGCCATGGCATGCAGCAATGGCAAGTAAGATCCGGATGGACTTAAGCATAGCCACTGGAGAAAAGGTTTCGTCATAATCCACACCTGGTCGTTGACGAAAACCCTTTGCTACAAGTCTAGCTTTGAAAGTCTCAACTTTTCCATCTACACCAAATTTCTTTTTAAAAATCCACTTGCTCCCAATGGGTTTTACCCCTTCAGGAGCATTTTCCAAAATCCATATTTTATTGGTGTACATGGATTCCATCTCAGATCGCATTGCATCCAGCCAATTCACAGAGTTACCACTCGTGATGGCCTGCTCGAAACTAGTCGGGTCATCATCATCCATGATGCAATCCTCGCTTCCACCATCAATGAGAAAACCATAGTATCTCTCAGGTGGATGAGAAACCCTACTAGATCGGCGGAGAGGCTGAGGTTCGTCGGGTACTACTGAATCCTCTGGTTCCACTAAATCATCTGTTGTAGTTTGTGTCGCTGGAACCTCTTCCAGTTCTACCTCATTGCCATCAATTTCTTTTGCAAGAAATTCCTTTTCCAAAAAGGTGGCATGTTTAGAAACAAACACCTTTTGTTCCTCAGTGTGGTAGAAGATATACCCTTGTGAGTTCTTGGGATATCCTACAAACTTACATAAGACGGATCTTGCCTCGAGTTTGTCCGGATTTTGTCTTTTGACATAGGCTGGACAACCCCATATCTTAACATACTTAAGAGATGGTCTCTTCCCTTTCCATATCTCATACGGAGTGGTAGGCACTGATTTAGTAGGAACCATATTCAATAGGTGTATGGCTGTCTCAAGCGCATACCCCCAGAAGGAAATAGGTAACTCAGCTGTACTCATCATTGAACGCACCATATCTAATAGGGTGCGATTCCTTCGTTCCGATACACCGTTGTGCTGTGGTGTATAAGGTGGAGTAAGCTGAGAGAGAATCCCATTCTCTTTTAGATAATCTTGGAACTCATTGCTCAAGTATTCTCCTCCTCGATCAGATCGAAGGATCTTAATACTTTTGCCCGTTTGGTTCTCTACTTCGTGCTTATATTCTCTGAATTTCTCAAAAGCTTCAGACTTGTGTTTCAACAGGAACACATGTCCGTATCTAAAGAGATCGTCAGTAAATGTAATGAAGTAGGAAGAACCGTTCCTGGCATGCGTAGACATGGGACCGCATACATCACTATGTATCAGTCCTAAGAGTTCAGTAACTCTTTCTCCGTGTCCACTAAACGGAGCTTTGGTCATTTTTCTTTTGAGACATGAATGGCAAGTATCATAAGATGATAATTCGAATGGATTCAAATAACCATCTTTATGTAACTTAGCCAGTCGTGTCGCATTGATATGACCAAGTCTACAATGCCACAAGTAGGATTCGTTCATATCTGAACTTTTCCTCTTGTGTGTGTTTTGTATATTTAAGACTGTATTCTGATTTAGAATGAATATGCCATTATGTAACGAGCCTGATGCAATCAACTTTTGATCTAGGAATATGTTCATAACATTATCCTGTACTACAAAATTATATCCTTCTTTACTTAATAAGGAGACTGATATAATGTTGCACATCATGTTCGGTATATAATAGCACTCATTTAGAATCAGTGTATTACGACTTGGCAATACAAGGTGATATTCGCCAACTGCTTTGGCCACAATACTTGCACCGTTCCCTACTTGAACGGAATGATCACCTTTTCCTAGTTCTCTACCTTTTCGTAGCCCATGTAATAATTTACATATGTGGGATCCTGATCCGGTATCTAATACCCAGGACGTAGGGTGAACTGAGAAACAGTTCTCAATAACTAACACACCCGAAGAAGATGCATCAACATGCATGTTCTTTTGGGCGGCTTGAGAATCCAGATATTCTTCTGTTTCCTGTTCAGTCTTATAACTCTTATAAGAAAGAACGGGTCCAACATTCCCTAGCTCAGTACAATAATTGGGTTCAGTTAATACATCCATATTATTATCTTGATTATGGCCTGACATGGTCGCTACCTGGAGAGAGAGAGAAGAAAACACTTTAGCGTATGCTCTTGCAAGATTAGATTGGTTATTATCTTATCTAATCAGGATGTCTCCCACTGTTTTTATCAAATCTACCTTAAAACCCTAAAAGGTAAGATTAGCCAGGATTAATTACACCCTACAATTTCGTCAATCTTTCAGCCAGATCAGTGTCGGTACTTTGAGGGAGGTTCCCCGTGCTTTCGCACGGACCTAATTAAAGTAAACCTCGTTTTCCCAGAGGCGTAACCCCGTTAACACTTTTCTAGACACCTACTTGATCAGCTAATTGTCCTGTGTAAAACTCTCCCAGGAGTAACACTTACTCGCAGTGGGTATCGGGATCCAACTATCTCATAGGAGGTATGCAATCTCATTGCAAATTTCAACACTTGAAATTCCCGATAATATTTTGCCCGTAACGTTCTATGACCTTGACGAAAGCCAACAAACCATAGTCCGCTAGTCAAGTTCAACCCGAACATTTCTTGATTGAATTAAACCCAGCCGTACGTCCCTTGACGAAAGCCAACAAAGCCGCACGACTACCCTAACCCAATCTCATCATATGTAACAGATAAGTAATAATTAGCTACCGCACACTACGCCTTGACGAAAGCCAACAAACGTAGCACAAATACTAAGTATTACTTATCTGAAATGTCGGAGGGCTACGCAGGTTTTTCAGAAAACCCTGAGCGTAATGAACTTGATATCGTCGTAGAATCGAGTGAAGTTTTGAAAAGGAGTGTTTTTTAGGCTTTTCTTAGTTTCGCTAAAGGGGTCACTCCCGGTGAAGGGATCGTCGGCCCTTTCCTCATCGAATAAGGTGCAGGATATATCATATATACCGCTGTGCAAAGCAAAACTCTAAAAGCAATCAAAAGACAAACCGCGTTTTGTAGCATCTGCCAGTTTCGCTAAAAAGGTCACTCCCGGTGAAGGGATCGTCGGCTCTTTCCCCATCGAATAAGGTGCAGGATATATCATATATATCACTGTGCAAAGCAAAACTGTAGCTACCCTTTTTATAAAGTTTTGATTCTACAACATCTTTAGGTTTCTTTTCTTTTTATTAATCTCATTAATAAATATCCCATCAGCTTATGCTTCCTAAGCATCACAGAAGAAACGAAAGCAGTAATATTTATATATCAGCATATATATATAGTATAAGTATTCGTCTCAGGCAGTAATATGATCCCATCACAGAACATTGCAGCAGAAGAACATATATGAAATATTGGATATACTAGGATGTCCGTGTTTTCAATACGAGCCTGTATAAAACACGGATTCCACGGTCGCGACGAATAGCCAAACCCACATCCCAAGACCCCTACGAGAGCGGCAAGTAACACTGCCAATTCTAGGGTTAGAAGACCCGGTCTCGACTCCTCGAGATGGCCTCCCACTGGACCCTAGAACCCGGTTACTTGTGCTCCCCTCCTTGGGTCTACCTAATGCGGAAAAGTAAATAATATACAAGGGTGACATCAACCTCAACCTGGAAGTGCCCCAAATAAAAGAATATTACATTACAAATGAATTTTATATGAATGAAAATAAAAACCCTCATCTCACATAAAACCCCCGGCTATTCAGAACGCGACGATCCAATATAACATATCACAGCAACACATAATATCTCATATCATCAACGTAAGTAAATATGCGCATCCCAATTGTCGTTGACATATAACAACGAAACCGGCGATATCACATATTACACTTACGGTCACAGAAAAGAAAGTGTAAAACTACAATATTTGGAATTCACTATCACTTTAGACATCATAAATCCGAAATATCACATACTCCGCATATCATGCCCAACTCTATGAATTCCACATATTGTATCACATTCCAGGTAAATAGACAGTATTAAACTTTCCGAACAGATAATCAAATACCCAAAATTTCCCAAAGTGCTCAACTCTTGAGCGGAGTTCAAAAAATCCCAGAATATGTCAAAGTACCAGTGATCCAGCCGTAGAAGGGTCAAGCCAACGCCTCACATGTGGCACGCCGTACTGCCCCAAACCCGAAGGTTCAAAAGGCAGTTCAAGATGGTCACATAATCGAGTTAAGGTTTGTTGTCTTCTAGAGGGTCCACCGCTTAACTTGTACAATTTTTCTGAAAGATTTATACCCAATAAAAATTCAACGCTTGAAAGTTTTACGTGCCGGGATAAAGTGGGTTAATGATATCCGTTCAACTAGTTTAACAGTTTCTAAATATCCGGAAAGAAATACGAATTTAAAATTTCCGATCGAGTCCACGATTACAAAAGAAACCCCAGAATACTCAACACTTGAGTCAGAATAAAAATACCCATAAAATATATCTCACAGAACAATTAATTACTGTACAAAACAAATTCCTTGATCTGTTCATACCGCCGCGGTTCCGCGGCCCAAGCAAGCTAAGACCGCGGTTCCGCGGCGCTTTGTACGGATCAGGGGATAATTTTTCCACCGTAATTCTTATATTTTCCTGTAGTATTTTTCAGGTATTTTTAATTCAGAAAAAACCCAGTTTTTGAAAAATTTCCAGAGAGGGGGTTAAATTTGTCGGTTCGGGTTCGATCGGAGTTTTAACTTCGTAAACACGTCGCCTAATGCTCTAGCTTGGCTCTGATACCAATGTAGGTCAGGCAGCCACGCCATCCAATGGGGTCGCCGTGGCACCAACGGGTCCCTCAGCCGCTACTTTTTACGCATGCCCCCTCACGAGGACTACAACCCGCCGGAACACCTTCCGGTCTCGGGACACCCTGGGGGTAAGAGCCTATGCTTCGCCACACTGTCACACAGTGAGAACCCCCCATAGGTCGACATCTAATGCTTAGTAGCTCTGATACCACTGTAGGGTTCCTAGGCACTCTTGTGAAGGTTCATAAGACATCAAACATGCCCGGATAAAAATTTAGACGTACCGAACAACCCAAAGCCGGGATCTTTGCTAGATTATTAGGGTTTAACATGCAAGATGATAACTTTTATCTAAGTGTGAGGGACTACAACCTTTGTAGTCCGCTCCTTCGCTTCACAAGCTCCGAGTAGTAGTCCCTTTATCGCGATCCACGATCTCCCGGACTCATGAGAGGCTCCACGACTCGAACGATCCATGCTAGCTTGAAGTGTTCCAAATCTCCGATAATCTACGTCGAAGTTGCAAAGACTCAAGCTTTCTCACTCTAAAGAGATGAACACACTAATCTCATGGGCTAGATGAGATGAGGATGAGAGAGTAGTATTTTTGCTTTCTTTTTAAATCATTTTCTCATATTTATTCATCACATAAAGATTTTCTAGTAAGCTTTTTCAAGAGAGAAGAAGATGATAATGGAAAAGATAATGATTAATCCTTTTGTGATGAATAGAAAGAAATGTATATGATTGATATATAAACCATGGTCAAGGATGAGTGGCTAAGATTGTGTAGAGAATAAACTAGAGTTAGGGTTTGGTTGGGTTAAAAATGTGTCATCCAAAAATATCTTAACAATGACAAAAGAAAATGCTTCTAGAAGGTGCATGAAGCATCTAACCCTAATCAAACCCTAACCTCAATTAATCATCCTTAAACATGTTTAACAATTAATCATATCATGTCACAATAATATATATCACATATATATTATATATTTGCAACAAAAGAAAATAATACAATTAACATATATCGCATATATATCAATGTATCATCCAGTGAGAAAATGAAATAATAAAGCGAGCCAATATTAGATAATGTAATACAATATATCATATATATTATTATACATTAAATCATCGAATCAACACTTGATTCGATGATCCGGCCATATCGAATATTACCGACTAATATATTATGTACCGATTCATCGAATCAACACTTGATCCGATGTCCCGGTTCATATCTAAATATCGCGAGAATATAATACGGTATCTCACATCGCATTATTCTCGGTCCTGCACATATCACATATGTGCCTCTACTCCGTTTCGCCTGAGCCAAGAAACCTCTGTGTAGGACTCTAAAGAATCGTCAATACGCCGGTAGCAGGTGATGATCATATCAAACACCCACAAGCTGCAAGCGGTCAGCTAAACGTAACAGCCACCCAAGTATTGAGCGATCAGAAGATCAACAAGCTAGCCTGTGTGTTCTCCTGTGAATCCAATCAGTAACACTCCCGTATAGTCCGGTCTGTTCGTCTGATATGTCGCATATCAAGTCTAGGGGTGGTAAACGTCAGACCCCAGTAACCGATAAGTCGTGTCGATGTGTGGCTCATAACGGGTCGAGAAACTACTAGTAACACTTACCAGTAAATCTCTATATCAGCCCTGGCCAGGGACTTCCAGTTATAGCCAATCGAACACGGCACAACATCAACTCCGTATACCGGGAGAGACGAATCCCCTCCTATCGCTCATTGCCTCCATGTGATTCGGGACTGTACCCAAAAGCCACCGTTTTGCACGCCCTCTTGGACGTGGTAAGGTGGAAATCAAAGCACAGTGGGAATCACACAAGACTCTATGACGATCTCGGGTCTACAGACTACCCTGTACCAGTGTCACCGGAGAACTGCCATCTGACGTGTAGTATATCACCATCTGGGAGTTCTCGGCTAGTCCGTCCAGTGTACCCAGTCTCCACTGAGCACCCGTACACCATCTCTGTTGTCAAACACCGATGGATATGGGATCATCCATCACCCATCATATGGGTCAAGATGCGTATACGCTAGTCTACTCTGGTGTATCGATGCCCTGTCTCGATATACCCTCGACTAGGAACAGTTATAGGATGTACTCATCGACTACCGCGGCCCCACTAGTATGATCTCATCATAGTCCCAGTAGTCGAGTACAGATCCTAAGGGCTTTATCAACATGTGAGAGTAAAACAGTAAACCAATAAAAGTCAACATGTTAAGATAAAGTGAAACCAAATAGCATACTATCATGACGAGCAAGAAATTCATCTCTATATATATCCAAGCATCCATTATAATATACATCATATGTACAACAATGGCCTCTAGGGCATATACATAACTAACAGCTTCCTGGTGGCTTGCGCCAACACAAGAGCGCAACAGCGCAGTTTGCAAGTGTAAAGCACTATAATTTAAGAATCTTTTAGATTCAAGAACCAAAGGTTCATAACAGAAGTGCAAAGCACTATTTGATTTCTTGATCTATTTTAGATCAAAAAAAATAAGTTTTTTCTTATTTCAGGAACCAAAGGTTCACAAAAAAGTGCAAAGCCCTCTTCTTTATTTTGTTTTTTCTTGTTTTAAAGAACCAGTGGTTCTTAAGAAGTGCAAAGCACTGTTTTTAGATCATTGATCTTGTTTTTAGATGAATGATTTGTTCATAAGAGAATTTTTTCTAAAGGTTTTTTTTTACCTTTTTTTTTCTTGAGGAGTTCTTCAGAGTTCTCTCTGTTTAATTTCTCTCCAAATGTTTCTCCTTTGATTTGAGGTCTAGGGTCCTTTTTATAGTGCCCATAAATTAGTTAAATTTGTTAAAGAGATCTTTCTCTGGGTGATTTGGGGAATTTTCCCCACCGTTGGATTTTTGATCCAAGGGTTTCTGTTTTACAGAAGAAAATTTTCTTGTTTTAACAAGAACAGAAAGATTTCTTTACAATCTTAATTCTGTTTGGCGCAAATGCCCCAGCGCGTGACACGTGTCAAGCAGCGTACAGCGCAGCGCAACTGCGCTTGCGCAACTGTGCTGACACGTGTCGCGCTGCGTACAGCGCAGCGCAACTGCGCTGACACGTGTCGCGCAGCGCACAGCGCAGCGCAACTGCGCTAGCGCGACTGCGCTGCCACGTGGCGTGCAGCGCAGAGCGCATGCCAGCTGAAGCGTTGCTTCTTTAATTAAAGTTTGAATTTTCAAAGTAGAGCTTTGCTCTGATTGGGCTTCATCTTCCGCCTTGGAATTTGAACAGAGCTTTCCTCTGATTGGGGTAAACATAGTTCACGCAACAAGTTAAGGTAATTTATAAATAAAAGTTAACCGGGTTTAAGCAAGCGGGTCGGGTCGAATGCGAAATAATATGTAAAATACCATTCGCATCCAAACACGCTAAATCAAGAAAGACCATAGATAGGTAAATATGGAATACTGGAATTGGTACAAATGAACTCGGGTGTTACATTATACCCAACTACAAAAGAATTTCGTCCTCGAAATTCCAAGAACAAAAAAGGATAAACAAACAAGAACCTACAAGATAGATGGGAAATCTTCTGTCGGACTTCATCTTCTCGTTCCTAAGTTGATTCTCCATATGAGCGATTACTTCAAGGAACAAGTACAACAGTGATAACCTCGTTCTTAAGAACCTTTTTCCCCTCGATCCACAATTGACATCGGTCGCTCCTCAAAGGTTAAATCTTCTCGTACAGTCATCTCCGAAAGATCCGATACATGTATTTCCTCTCGAGCATACCTACGGGGTTAAGATACAAGAAACTCGTCATGAACATTCTCCAAAGCTTGCGGTAATACCAAACGATGCGTCACTTCTCCAATACGCCCCAAAAATCTGAAAAGGTCCAACGAATCGGGGACTAAACTTTCCTCGACTTCTGTAACGGATCACCCCTCTAGTCGGTGACATCTTCAAGAATACTAACCACCAACAGTGAACTCTAGAGGTCTTCTCGATATAACTGCCCAACTCTTCCGTCTGTCTTGAGCTGATTTCATATGGTTTCTGATTGCGTTAACCTTTTCTACTGTCTGCACAACCAAATCTGGTCCCAACAATCTTCATTCACCGACATCGTCCCAACAAACAGGTGAACGGCATTTGCGACCATACAAAGCTTCAAATGGAGCCATCTGACTAGTTACCTAGAAACTGTTGTTGTAAGAAAACTCCACCAAATGTAGATGATCCTCCCAAGAATCCTTGAAGTCCAACATGCACGCTCTCAACATATCTTCAAGAGTTTGGATCGTTCTCTCCGACCGGCCATCAGTTTGAGGATGATAAGCTGTGCTAAACTTCAATCGAGTCCCCAAACTTTCCTGTAAACTCCTCCAGAAGTGTGATAAGAACCGTGTGTCCCGATCGAACACAATGCTCACCGGTACTCCCTGCAACCTTACAATCTCCTGCATGTACCGCTCCCCCAAAGTTTCTGTTGATTGACCAACTCGGAAAGGGATGAAATGAGCTGCCCTGGTCAATCGATCCACGATCACCCAAACTGCATTGTTGCCCTTTTGGACTTCGCTGTAGAGCTGTCACGAAATCTATGGTTATATGTTCCCACTTCCATTGAGGATTCGGAAGTGGTTGCAATAAATCAGCAACCCCGATGTTCAGCCTTAACTTGCTGACACACCAAGCACTTTGCTACAAAGCGGGCAATCTCCCGTTTCATACCTTCCCATCAGAGATGTTGTCATAGATCACGGTACATCTTCGTGCCTTCTAGATGTACGGAATACGCGGAACTGTGTGCCTCCTTCATAACTTCTTCACGAATATCTCCATTTGGCACACACAAACGGCTACCATATCGCAACGAACCATCTTCATGAATTAATAAGTCCGTTCGAAGTCCAGCTTCAACCCGTTCTCGAAACCTTTGCAATCTTGGGTCCTTCTATTGTGCTGCTTTAATACTCTCGATCAATGACGACTGTACTTGCAGCTGCATCAACTGTCCCGAAGAATGTGGTAGCACGATCTCCAACCCGAATCTCCGACAGTCTTCCATAAGCTCCTTCTGTGCAGTCAACATCTGAATTGCTGGCAACTGACTAAGCGCATCTGTCAAAACATTAACTTTCCCCGGATGGTACTTAAGATCAAGATCGTAGTCAGCCATCGACTCCAACCATCTACACTGCCTCATATTAAGCTCCTTCTATGTGAACATGTACTTTAGGCTTTTCTGATCGGTGAATATTTCGACCCCTTACGCCCAATAAGTGGTGTCTCCAAATCTCCAAAGCGAAAATCACAGCTGTTAACTCCAAGTCATGAGTTGGGTAATTCTTCTCATCGGTCTTCAACTGTCTCGATGCGTAAGTCGTAACCTTCCCCATGCTGTACCAATACACATCCCAATCCTTTCCCAGATGCGTTGCTGCGAAACACTAATCCTCCGGAACTGTCTGGCACGGTTTAAACAAAAGCGGTCATCAAACCTTGCTCCAATGCTTCAACGGCTGACGCACAATTATTCGTCCACACAGATGATACCTTCTTGTGCGTAGGCTTGGTCAGAGGCTCTGCCAATGAGCAAAATTTCTTCACGAACCTTCTATGGTATTCCGCAAGTCCAAGAAACTTCTGATCTTTGCAACGTTCTTCGGAATCAGCCGGTCTTGAACTGCTGCAATCTTCCCTGGGTAAACGGCGATTCCATCTCCAGCTACGATATGTCCCAAACTATACCTCTTTAAGCCAAAACTCGCACTTGCTCATCTTTGCATATAATCTTTCTTGCCTCCAAGTCTGTAGTGCGATCTTCAAGTGTTTTGCGTGCTCTTCAATGTTCCTCGAATAGACCGAAATATCTTCCATGACCATTACTAAAACTGGTCCAAGAATGGTGAAAAGATTCGGTTCATCAAGTCCTTAAATATCGTCGGTGCATTCGTTACTCCGAATGGCATCACTAAAATACCCGTAATGTCCATACTGAGTTCGGAACGCAGTCTTGCAAATATCCTCTGATTTAACTCGGACCTGATGATATCCGGATCGCAAATCCAGTTTCGAGAATACCCTTGTGCCACTAAGCTGCTCGAACAATTCACCAATGCGAGGGATCGGGTATTTGTTCTTAATAGTCACCCGGTTTAATTCTCGACAATCGTTGCACATCCTCCTTGTGACATCATTTCCTTTACTAGAAGAACTAGGTGAGTTACTGCTGCGAATCCAATCCTTCTCAAGTAATTCAGCAACCCGCCTCCGGACTTCTTCCAACTCTACTGGTGCCATTGGATAATACGCCTTTAAGATTGGCGCTGCACCAGAAACAAGATCAATCGCATCCTCCACATCTTGTTCTGGCGATAAACCCAAGATGTCTTCGAACACGTCCCTGAATTCTCGAACTATAGCTGGCGCTTCTTCCTTAATAACTTCCATCGACGAAGGAACACTGTTTGTCGGCCTAACCCTAACTCGACTGGCCCGACAGAACTGTTTCCTCCAGCAAAACAACTTCCGAATGTCCGGGAATTTAGAGAATCACCTTCCCTTCCTTACAATCAACAAGAGCGCGAAAAGTGCCGCGAAATCCCATTCCCAAGACAACAACAAACAAGGAAATGCACCTGGATTGAATAATCCTAACGCGGGGAAAAACAAGAACGGGAAGATACCAAGATGACTTCATCCGAAGTCAAGATACTGAAGAGGGTTAACCACGGTAAACATGATTCAAGCTGGTGATGAAACAATAACTGGTAAGTAATGAAACCGAGAGAAGCAAGGTAATATAACGATCATGGAATACGGAAGTGAATCAAGACCAGGACTCCAATTTACTTAAATAGAGTACCGCATTATAACCATGCTGCAGTTCATGGGCACAATTACATAACTCCACCCAAGTCGCCCAAATCCTAGTATCAGAATCAAGAAACAGGGAGAAACAATAGAGAACCAAAAGATTTCAGGTCGAAATGCAAAATGGTTTGCATATCGCCCAAACAAGGGATCAAGAGAAGAATATGATTCAACAATCACGGTAATCAAGGTGGCAGGATATGTTCCTAATCACGGGTATTCTAATTCGTGTATTGGGTTAAATACCCAACTACAAAAGAATCAACCCGATTAACCTATATCCTATGTCTCTGATACCAAAAGAACAATGTCACGCCCCGCTTCCCAGAGTACGCTAAGATGGGCACGTGACATAGCCAACCATGCTACCTGTGGATAGGAAAAATCCTTCCACAGTCACATTACGGCTGTAGAGATATCAAGAATAGGAAAGTAAACTAACTATCTAGTACATGTCCATAAGCCAGAGTAAAAGAGTCAAGAAACAACAATATGCGGAAGCCAAAAGATACAATAAATGAAACACCTGGAAGTGAAACTACATACCGACAGGAACTTCACCGCTCGTCTAACAGCGGCAATACTCCTGATCAGTCTGCAACAAGGTAGAAGAATCTGGGCCATGCAAAACCCAGACGTCAGCGCGTCATGTCGTCAAGAAAAAAAATAAACAGGGTAACAGGCAATGCAAATATAATCATGAATGAAAAGCAGGTGTAACAGTAAGGTAAATCATAGCAGTGAAGGGTAATGTGCAGTAAGTAAACTAAACTGTTCTATTGGGTTATCTATTCTAAAGTCTTTGAAATCAATTTGATGAATCCTCCATGTAACTCAAAGGATATGTCCCGTTACCACCCGGGACCACGGATCAGGAATATGTGAACCAAGAGTGGTTCTGTCCCGTTACCCCCCGGGACCATGGATCAAGAATATATAAGAGTCACGAATGGCTCTGTCCCGTTACCCCCCGGGACCACGGATCAAGTAATACCCTTTTAAGTTACACTTAAGTTTACACTTTTGATTTCCACATACTCCCAAGTTGTGTATGTCAAGTCAGGTATTCAGTAATCCAGAACTAATACCAACACAGGATCAGGTAAGAGCGGGTTTGTCTGGATAGACAACAGGAACGGTCCGTGAGGACTACATGTCAGGTTTGTTGGCATTAGACACAAGATCAGGTAGCGGGTCAACCCATAGTACATCAGGTCAATTCAGGTAATGTATAAAGGTGTCATGTCATGTCAGGAGTGTACGGTACCATGTCATATCAAGTATGCAGTGTATCAGGTCATGTCGGGAGCACAAGATGTCATGTGGGTACTCATGATCGAACTAACAAAACAAGATTATAAATGAACCAGCATGAATACTATCAGAACAATAAACTGGCATATGTAATATGGCATGCAAATAGGTATAAGTTAAATTATTAGACGTACGGTTATCGGTTTGGCTTAAGGAATACTTTTAGCGTTTCAGGAATGCAGTATAACACGTGTGAATGATGAAATCATATTAATATGTATTAAAACCATCTAGAGATGCAATTGAATGTGAATAAAGCTAAAGGTATGCAATCGGTCGTCCGATAGGACAAAACTATAAAAGGGTAATATAACTAATAAACGATTATGAGTATGTGATTTAACATTTAAATGTGATTATGTATGCTTAGTAAACTAATTGCAATGGTTACCTTTCAAGTTCTAGATCTGGAATAATATAAATAGATGTAACGGGACATCGAGATGTCATAAAACAATGCATGGGTGCTAAATTCAAACTACAGGTATGTTATATATAGAATAGGTATAGAATTGATTCAAATAGCATGTAGCAAGATTAACTTGCCTCGACGGATCGCGAAACGGAAAACGGAACGTTACGCGTCGGCGGGGAAAAATCGCGACGCGCGCACGGTTTACGGAACGAACCCAAACAACGAACAGTGGAGTCACACGGGTCGGAGGTACCTGCTTGGTCGTCGGAAACGTCGTCGGCACCATCGGATTCCGGCCACAAGGAAAACAGTAAATCCAGTGTACACTAAAGATACTACAGGAAATGCAAAGCAAATCGACAGAGATCGAAGGATATAGAGGAAGGAACTTACCCACTGGATTGTAGAGGGATGGCTGCATCGTTGGCGTGTCGTCGACGAAGCTCCGGCGATCTACAGAGGATTCAAATATTCAGCAGAGAGAAAACTTAAGATGAAAAGAGAGAAAGAAGAAGAGGAGGAGGAAGAAGAAGAGGACGGTTGCTTACGGGGTTTAGGAGACGGCTGTGCAAGCCAAGGTGGGTGGTCGTCGGCAATGATCGCCGGCGAGATCACGGCAAGTCGACAGATTCCAAGTTGCAGGGAAAGATGGCTCGGCTAGGGTTTTATCTGCGATGGGTTTAAGAGAAGGAGGCGCGGGGTTTTTAAAAGAGAAGAAGAAGGGAACGTGAAAGGAGGTGACCGTAAGCGAGAGGCGGTGACGAGATCCAAGAAGCGAACAGTGTTCGCGAAAGGAGAGAGAGAGCGCGAGAGGAGAGAGAAAGGAGAAGGAGAGAGAGAGGGAGAGAGCTGTGGAGGAGAGAGGAAGAGAGAAGAGAAAGAAAGAGAAGGAGAAAGGAGAGAGATAGAGAGAGACGGTGGGGCCCAGGGGTTTAAATGAATTGCTCTGATTGGCTCGTGGCCGAATAAAGGAAAAAGAAAGATTTGTAGGGAATAAAAGAGAGAGAAGAAATAAGAAGGGAGAGATAGGGCCCAGGGAAAAGAAATGGAGATTTCTGATTGGTTGAAAACCATAGTAGAGAGATAGTAGAGAGGGAGGAAATCTGTGTAGTTAAAGAAAAATAATTTTAAAAGATTCTTAAAAATCGTTTTAAGCAATTTGATGAACTGAAAGATTTTTGGAAATAAATTTTAAAATTCAAACATTTGAATTTTAGCGGGACGTAAAATATTTCAGAAAAGTGCCCGGGTCGGGTCCAAAATTTTGAATTGGAAATATAGAAATTATCAGCAAGTTCCAGAAATTTAAAATGAAGGATTTTGCGAAAGAAAAGCATACCCCCAAGAATGGACGCACGCCCGTGCGCGTAGCCGTCCAACACGCCCGTTTCACCGAACGGGACGAGAACACGATGTAAGGATGCTACCACAGGGTTAGGGGTATCAAGCAGGACGTGTCAAGTAATTTTAATTTATTTTAAAAGACTTAAATTGTTATATGCAACAGATGCGATACTAGATAAAATGCCAGTAAATACTAAATTATGAGATGCACTAGTTCACGCAACAAGTTAAGGTAATTTATAAATAAAAGTTAGCCGGGTTTAAGCAAGCGGGTCGGGTCGAATGCAAAATAATATGTAAAATACCATTCGCACCCAAACACGTTAAATCAAGAAAGACCATAGATAGGTAAATATGGAAACTGGAATTGGTACAAATGAACTCGGGTGTTACACTTTGATCCCTGGCATTGTGGGATAGGGAGCTACCAGCCAGGGATAGCCGAGCAGGGTAGCCGCTCGGCTGCCTCTTGCTGACACACCAAGCATTTTGCGACGCTTCTGGCTACTTCACGCTTCATTCCATGCCACCAATAATTCTGACGTAGATCTTTGTACATTTTGGTACCTCCAGGGTGTACTGAGTAGGGAGAGCTGTGAGCTTCTTTCATTAATTCTTCCCGAATAGGACCTTTTGGTACACACAATCTGCTGCCGTATCTCAAAGATCCGTCTTCATGGATGATGAAGTCTGTTCTGAGTCCATTCTCCACTTGTTCTCTGATCTTTTGCAACTTAGCATCGCTTGCTTGAGCTGCTTTGATCTGATTGACAATGGTTGATTGAACTTGTAGATTCATCAAACTTGAAACATTACCTGGCATGATTACTTCAATCTCCATCTGATACAAGTCTTGTTGAAACTTTCACTGAGCGGTGAGATTCATTGCTAATGGTTGGCGACTAAGAGCAGCAGGTACTACATTCACCTTCCCTGGGTGATATTGCAAGTTGATGTCAAAGTCCGCCATGAGTTCTAACCATCTTCTCTGCCACATATTCAACTCCTTCTGAGTAAACACGTACTTCAGGCTCTTATGATCTGTGTAGATATTCACTCGTTCACCAAGTAGATAATGGCGCCAAATCTTGAGAGCAAAGATGACGGCTGCCAACTCCAGATCATGCGTCGGATAATTATGCTCATGAATCTTCAGCTGTCTTGAAGCATAAGCCATAACCTTACCGGGCTGATGTAGAACACATCCTAATCCCTTACCGGATGCATCGCAATGCACTTCGAATCCTCCAGATTGATCCGGTATGACGAGAATAGGTGCTGATGTCAACCTTGACTTGAGTTCTACGAAAGCTTGTTCGTATGGTTCTGACCACACAAATTCTTCATCTTTACGTGTAAGCTTGGTCAAGGGCGTTGCTATCTTTGAAAAGCCTTCAATAAACCTTCTGTAATATCCAGCTAAACCCAAGAAACTTCGAATATCCTTCACTGACTTTGGTATAAGTCATTCGCTAACTGCTGAAACTTTCGCTGGATCCACAGAAATTCCTTCTCCTGATACGATATGTCCAAGAAAACCAACTTGCCTTAACCAAAATTCGCACTTGCTGTACTTGGCATAAAGCTGATTTTGTCGAAGAGTTTCTAGGACAATTCGTAAATGCTCTGCATGTTCTTTCCGACTCTTAGAATACACCAGGATGTCGTCGATGAAGATGACAACAAACCTGTCTAAGTATTCCCGGAAAACTTGATTCATTAGGTTCATGAATATTGCGGGTGCGTTAGTCACTCCAAATGGCATCACTAGAAATTCGTAATGTCCATAGCGAGTTCTAAAAGCTGTTTTATGAATATCAGCTTCCTTGACCTTCACTTGATGATAACCTGAACGAAGATCTAATTTAGAAAAAACACAAGATCCACTTAGCTGATAGAATAAATCATCGATGCGCGGGAGTGGATACTTGTTCTTTATAGTGACTTCGTTCAAGGCTCTGTAATCGATGCACATTCTGTATGAACCTTCCTTCTTCTTCACAAGTAGTACAGGTGATCCCCAACTTGAAGTCCTAGGATGAATCCATCCTTTCGCCAGTAATTCGTCCAACTGTGTTCGGACTTCCTTCAAACCTTCCGGACTTAAACGATAGGGTGCTTTGATCACCAGTTGTGCTCCTGGTACTAAATCAATACTGAATTCAAGAGCTCGATCGGGAGGCAAACCTGATATATCATCAGGAAATACATCGTCGAACTCTCGAACCACATCTCGCCTTGATTCTTCCTCTGCTTGAGCTGCTGCAACTACTGCTTCTCTTGGCTTCGCTTTGTAGGTACTTGGCTCTAGTGTACGGTCTCCGCTTTTGAAATAGAAGACCGAATGGTCTGGAATCTCGAATACTATCCTCCTTTGACGACAGTCGATGGTGGCATAAAAAGTTCCAAGCCAATCCATTCCTAGAACCACATCGAAGTTCGGTATGTCCAGCATTTTGAAGTCAGCATAAAACTCTCTGCTGCAGACGACGACTGGACACAAACTGTATCCCATAGTTGCCTTTAGAACACCATTTCCTGAACTGACATTCCAGCTGGATACAAGCGGTGAGACTGGAATCGCATGGGTTCGAACAAACCGTTGCGACATAAAGCAGTGTGATGCTCCAGTATCAAACAGTGCTAGTGCAGGGATTGAGGATACTAAGATTGTACCTAAGGTATGTGGGATATGTTTTAGGTATAGAAAATATGTAGCTAAGTAGTAGGATAGAAAAGCAAAGTTTAAAAAGAAAAGTTTACCAGTGATGACTTGGCCAGTGGCCTCAGCTTCTTCCACGGACATCGTGAAAGCCTGGCGCCTTGGTATATTCCTCCTGGCCTGAGGAGCATTCCTCGGAACATTCCTTTGAGCTTGATGAAACTGACGAGGAGGTGGTGCAGCTTGTGGTCCTCTGGATGGTGCAGGTAGTGCAGGTCTTGGAGTAGGTGCCTGAAGAGCTGGTCGCTGTGGATAGGTAATTGCTGGCCTGGGTGCAGCAACTGGGTTTTGTCTTTGGGGACAAGACCCAATATCTGTAAGTGCACGGCGGCGCCTCGGCCGTCAATCCGACGCCAGAATCTGGAAACGAAACTTTTCTAAAAACTAGAAACCGGCACCACCGCGCACTAAAATCCCGGATCGGGCCATTAACCTAACTCTAGCAAACTAGAAAAGGAGTAGAGAAGCTATACCAAGCGATTCGTGTCTTTCGGTCTTCGCCTCCACTTCGATCTCCTCGCGGAATCTCCGTTCATCGCCTCCTCGTCGAAACGGGCACCACATCGCCGGATTCTTTTACGGGCTCCCACCTCTGGACCGAGGCAACTCGGGCGCGAAGTTGGCTAGAGGACGCGTCCAAGGTTGAAGTAGATGAAGTGTAGAATCCATTGTCTCATTTGGGGTTTATGTAGTTGCCATGGTAATGGAGGAATAGAATGGAATGAACTTTCAAGTGGAGCTAGAATTTGTGTAGGAAGAAAATGAGATGATCAAATTTCCCTCATCAAAAATGAAAAACCCTTTCTCACTCCAATTGTGGCCGGCCCCCCTAAATGGAAAATGAGGAGGATAAAAACCAAAGCATGAAGGGAGGTGAGTGTAGGGAAAGAAAATGGTGACCACACCCAAAAGCAAGCCTCACATCATTTCCAACCCATTCTAATCTCAATTAATGAAAGCAAGTGATGGAAAAAGAATCTCATCATGCAAGAATCATCATGATGCCACCATTTCACAAAGAAACCCTCCACAAAAGATAATTTGCACAACTGCAAATAACCCCCTCCATCGGAAAAGTCCGGCCAGGAAGGAACAAAGGAAAACTGGCCGGAACGGAATGCAAACTGGAAACTTCAGAAAACTGATCCCGTAATAAATTATAGGAAAACCCCACGACTGCATATACATGCCTGCATTTGTATTCCCACTGAATACAAATGCAAAGAGACAAAATCTACACTGTCTAATACTAGGATCCGGTTTAAACCAAAGCCCGCTAGTAAAATCCGTCCGATCACGATCCGTGCAATACCGCACATATCTGACCGAACCCTGCCATATCTCCATACGGCCTCTACAGCGTTTCGCCCGAAACTTGAGAAACTGGTCTGTGGGGGACTCTAAAGACTCGTCAACACCTTGGTTGTGGATTTAACCACTAGCACTTCAGAGGTATTAGCCTATACGTAACGGGCTACCAGGTATTGACCAAAAGGGACGTCGATGAGTGAACTCATCCTGACACCCTACTGAGCCTGTCAGTGACAATATCCGTACAGTCCGATCCGTTCGTCTATGAGCATCGCATGGCGGGCCTAGGGGGTTGGTAAAAGTCAGACCCCCAAAAGCGGTACAAGTCGTGTCGGAGTGTAGCCCAGAACATCCTGAGATACTACTGGAATACCTACCAGTAAATCTCCTGCCTTGGCCAAGGACTTTTCATGTACTGGCTCTCCTAGATACAGCGCGACCTCACCCCCAATACCGGGAGAGACGAACCCCTGCAGATCCGCTCACTGCCTCCATGTGGCTCGGGACTGTACCCAACTAAAACCTGTTTGCACGTCTCTTTTGAGCGTGGTAGGGTAGAATCAAAGCACAGTGGGAACTCACACGAGACAAATGACGATCTCAGGTCGATGAACTAACCTGTACACATGTCACCAGGGAACTGCTATCTGACATCAGGTATAATACCAACTATCATATTCCCGGCGAGTCCTGTCCGGTGTACTCATAACCCAATGAGCACCTGTATACATCTTAGGTGAACCAACTGACACCAGTGGCTTGTAAGACCGGCCACCGCCCCTCGTCGGGGTCTCGACTGTATACACTAGTCTACTCTGGAGAATCGATGCCCTGTCTCGAAACTCCCATGACTAGGGACCTTTTAAGGATGTGCTTATAGACCCCAGCTCCCACGTATATGATCGCCCTCATACTGCTGGTAGTCAAGCAAGAATCCTAGGGGCTCTACCAGCGTGTAATAGTGACCTGTAAGGTCACCTAAAGCAGTACACGATGATAAAGATAAACCAGATAGCATGCTATCATCTCGAGTAAGACTGTCCTACTGGGACAGGTCCTCCCTCAATCATTGCAATCACGTGCCTGTGATCCAATAATTGACTCTGAGGGCACTATCTCCAACAATCTCCCACTTGCACTCAAGGCTAATTATTACGATGTCGCATACTCACAGCTCGTGTGATACCGAACACCCAACTCCTCTACTAGTCAGTCTCACAAAGCTTGTTTGCGAAACTATTGCGTTCGAGGAATAGCCTCAGTGAGTGGATCCGCTCTGATGTTTCTTTCTATGTCTCTCTTTATCTTAAGTTCGCGGAGAAAGCCATCTCCCGAAATGAGCAATACCTGTCTTAGAATATGTCTGGATATCTGATGGGACCTAGTTCACAAGTGAACTCCAAATCCAAACTTCTTAGACTGTATCATCAACTGAACTTAATCAATATCCTGCGCCATCCTTCCCTCAGTATCCACCTGGACCACCTGTCCAAAATACTGCCCCTCGTCAGAGGGAAAACTATAACTCTGACAGCCACTCTGTCATCCATGTCACCTTGGAAGCCTGAAATGATAACCGTCTCCTAAAAGAGGCTGTCGTTATCAAATCCCTAGAACATTCACTTATGTTCTAAAACTGCTTCCGAATGTTTCTCCAGGATTGGATTAATATCAACTCATTGCACCTACTGCAAAAACAACATCTGGTGTGGTACTTGACATCTCATGATTGACTCAATTGCCTAGGCAAGCGATCCGCCAATCATGCACATCCTTCTCCCCTTTAATCTGTAAGACACCTTTAGAGAGGGTGACTCCATTTCCTGCAGGTACACCACCATGCCAGGAGTCGTCCATTCTAAATACTCTTAGAATGCTGTCTAAGTACCCTGATTGGGAAACCACCCAAATCTAGATCTAAAACCATAGATCTAATAACCAGAATGTACGATATAAGATCTAATTCCTATGTGGAGAAACTACTGTGTGACAACCAAAGTATAACCAATCGTAGTATAGGAATATCACTTCCTACTCTGTGTATGTCATCAAATACCAGGACATCACACCCTACTACCTTCTTAACAGATCCATCCCCTATTCTGATGAAGTCAAACCTATGACTGTCACATCAGAAATAGATGATCTATCTCCGCTATATCTGCTTTAGTCTATAAATAGACATAGGCTACTTGTCCACTATGCTTCCGCTGCTCCCACTGACTACGACAACTCTCTAGCAGAGTCATATACACGTACACTTCTGAAGCCAGTTCAGAACGACGCTATACTCATCCTCCTGTCGGGTCTCATAGTCTGGAACAACAGTAGTGTCAAGTCTGGGTAAACAAGAACCTCCCTGTCACCGTCCTTGAGCATACTGAAGTACCTCTCGAGTGCCTGAGGTTCCCCACCACATCTGCGGAGTGGCCAATGGAATGTCAAACCAGATTGAATTTTTAGGTTCTTATCAAATTTTCAGTAATCGTTTGCGGTTCTGGAATCACTTCCAGTTCTACCATACTCCCACTACTGTTTTCTGAAAAAATCCATTTTTATTAAAACTGTGGCGAGTCAAGAACAATATCACTATTGATCTTCCAGATGGTAGAAAGTCAACTCTCGTCATAACCCGGGTCAACCCACAAACAGCCATTACAGAAACGTGCCTTGAGTTATCCAGAGTCTGGTTTTAAGCATAAGCTGGAAAACTCCCCGTACCTTAACAATGTCAAGATATGAACTGTTCTATATCCAATATAGAAACAGAGGCACTAATTTAATTGAACCAGATTCAAATCATGCAGTTGTCTCCAGTGCATGTCAACTAAATGGAAGGATGCCGATCAGCGTTACTCAACTTAGGAATGCTTCCAATTATGAGTAACCTGAAAGAGAAGCAAGTTCTCTTAATCATTACTAACAACTAAATACCATTCACAAGTATCTACATCTTCGATCACCTTGAAGAATCCCAATACTTGCAACACCTGGTTCTCTACTTTACTCTTATACCTACAACTTCTCAAAACTCAGAACCTGCATTTCTACGAAACACATGTCTAAGAACTAGAGAAGTCAAAAGTAAACAGAATAAAGTACGAGTACCAACCCCTCTGTCCTAATGGATACTGGACAACATACAATACTCTGTATAAGTCCCCTGAGTCTAATAACTCATTCACTGTGTGTTGTAGGTTGAAAACTGTACTTATGGTTAAGAAGAATTACACCGCTGTTCAATGCTCCTTACATAACCATCCACTGATATAGGTAAATGTCATAGACATAATTTCAAAAAGGTATATCTCACTCTATAAAAATAGACGTACAGATATATCAATTTGAAATTGGTGCATAACAACGGATATTCAAAACCAAATATTTGCCGTCCGACAAACAGCCCAGGCGATTTCCTCAAATATCACCAATTACAACGAATTCCGATATAATGAGGATAATCACCTAATTCCTAATAACTTACTCCCACTCATCATCTGTAAAACCATACAGATGTGAGAATCATACCTGGTAAATACATACCCTGGAGCAAGTGTCTAATTGGGAAATCAGTTTTCTTTTAACAGTATACAGTGAAACTGAAATATCGAAATATTTCGATGGGGTATCCCGGTATTCCTAGCAATGCCTCTTCCATTATCCAGATTCACAACTGTAACCGTATAATTCTTTGTCATCTCTCCAAATCCCTTTATATGTCTTTAGTCATTAGCTTCTGTACACCCCTTTAGGCCAAATGGTTTTCTTCCTTCCCTACCGTTCGGCACCAGCCTATGGTTTGGAAGAAGACTATCCAATAAGAATAATGGGTGTACTGTCCTAATCCTAGGAGCACTCGCAATGCGAGAGAAGGTGAAGATAAAAGACAACCGAATAAACCTTATTCCTATTTCTCCTGAACAATAATCCATCCCCGAACTGGAATAAGTTCCTTTCGATTTCGTATATAACCATACGATGGAGTATCTAATAAACTGTGGATCTTCATAGTGATACGGAGTGTCCTGGAGAAATACAAAGGTGATTTAGGATTGGCGAAGAAATACTTGGTTTGGTCATGAATAGCAGTCGCAATTTACTTTGCCCTCTTACTAATCCTTTTATATGTCTTTACTTAATACCTTCTGTATACCATCGTTATGCTAATTGGTTTTCTTCATTCCCCACCGTTCGGCACCAGCCTAAGGTTTGGAAAAAGACTATCCAATTTGCGTAATAGGTGTACTATCTCCTAAACCAAGGAGTACTCGCAACCTGAGAGAAGGTAAAAGGAAAAGACAACTGAATAGTCCTATTCGTTTTCTCCAGAACCGGAAACCATCCTCGAATAAATTCCTTCGAGTTCATATATAACCATACGATGGTTTTGTCCAATGGAAGTGGACGATCGTAGTAATACGGGGTGTCCTGGAGAAAAGGGTAAAAGTAGGAGTGGCAATGAGGTTTCCAACTCTGACAATCCAAAAGCCAGTGTTTTAGAAGGTTCGGTTAATTTTGGTTACTGAGTCATAGTCTAGGGTCGGGTCAATGGTCGCTGCCAAAGAGAGAGTGAAAAGAAACACTCAGCGTGCACTCTAACCTAGATCAGAATGGTTATCACTTTATCTAATCTGGAAACCTCCCACTGTAACGTCAAATTATTTCCCAAACCTGAAAGAAGAATTAGTCAGGATCACCCGAGGAGTAAACCAACTCATCAGTGGGAATCGGGATCCAACTATCATCGCATGATAACGTGACAGAATCCGCTCACGTTATCACACTCCAGAAGGTATGCGCATATCTGGCAAGTTTCAGTTTCTTTAGAAACTCCCGATGTGGATTTTTACCCCATGCTCTTATAACCTTGACTAAGGCTAACAAATCATAAGTCACATGTCAAGTTCTATCCGTCATTGTCCAGGTTAATTTGAACCCACCCGTACAAGCCCTTGACTAGGGCCAACAAGGCTGTACGACTGTCCCAAACCAACGCATCTATCTATGCAGCAGAAAGGTAACAAGCAGCTACCATACACTATGCCTTGACTAAGGCCAACAAACATAGCATGAATACTACGTGCTACCCGTCTGAAATGACGGAGAGTTACGAATGGTTTCTGGCGAAAACCTTTAACGTAATGAACTTGATATCGTTGAAGGAACTGGATAGCTTTAATAAAAATATAGTGACGAAAACCTTTGCTAAAGAGGTCACTCCCGGTGAAGGGATCTCGGCTCTTTCCCCGTGGAATGAGGTGCAGGATATTCCAACTGAATACCACGATGCAAAGCAAAAGTAATCGGCTATAGTGAAGTTATTGCCCTGACGCAAACTTTTGTCCAAGGGGTCACTCCCAGTGAAGGGATCTCGGCCCTTGCCTCGTCGACTGAGGAGCAGGATATTCCTAACCAAATACCACTGTGCAAAACAAAAGAGAACGCCCTTGCAATAACAGCTTTTTGAAAAATGTTCCAACAACATCAGAATAGGTTTGTTTAGCTTGCATTGATCCGAATCAACGCAGTCCCATCAATTGATCACACCAATAAAGAACGAAAATAATGATGTACGTATATGCCATCCGCATTCGCCACTGGGTCCCGTCATCACCCGTTAGGTTACTTAACTAACGACAGAGCGGGGACTGGACTAGCGCGGATGCAAAACATATACAACATCTACTAGTATATATATCAATATATAATATTCGCTCAAGGCGTGATAAAATGCAACATCACAGAAATGTAATAAGCATCACAGAACAATACAGATATCTGGGATCCCCGGGTTTCATAGAGCCGCTACTGAAACCCGACGTTCCCCTGGTCGTGTGGATAGCCTGTGCAATGAAAATTCTAGACCCCTACAGGCGCGGCAAGTTACCCGCCGAAACCTGAAGCGAGGCAGCCCCCTTCAGCAACGTGAATGGACCACCCAGCACTTCACGGAATCCGGTAACTTGGGCACCCCTCCTTAGGTCAACCTGTACCCCCTATGAGTGCGGCGAATAGCCCTGCCAATTCTAGAGTAAAACCCCCTCCGTCTCAATGCCATGAGATGCGGGCCTGTTTCCCTCTAGAACCCGGCTATCCGTGCACCCTTCCGCGGGGTAATCCTAGTACAGAAAGTAAAATATACATACAACGGGTACATCGACCTCGACCCGGTCGTGCCCCAAAAGAATAATATACAAACAGGCAGTGACGGCAGTCCACATGTCGGACGCTCACCCCGCAATATCAAATGTACATATAAAATAAAACTGTACTACCATTGTATCCAGGCTATCCCCCACGACCAATCCGCAACATCACAGCACAACACAGAACATCAACGTGAATGTCACGTTCGCAAATCTGTCTAAAAGGGCTATAGCAGTTAGACAGGATTTACCGATCAAATGACATTCACGGTCGCAGATATAATGTAAATACTGTGAACTAACATGTTTAAAATTTTCGATTGATCAAATTTATCGAAGTGGGCCCCAAGCACCACTGTAGGTCTCACAGAAAATCTGGGCCCAAACAGAACATTCCAAAACCCCCATTTCCTTGTAAAAAGCCTTCTGCAAAAATTTAGCACAGCAAGGAGTTCTTTCCACCACGGAATCGCGGCCAAACCAGGGGTTGGCCGCGTTTCCATGGTCAACCTGAAGTATTGCCCAACCAAATATTTGCAGATAGTTTAAAATTCCCTGCACATGTTTCTGCAACGCACTGAAAAAATTTTGGAGCCAAAAAAAATTCGACAGAAACTTATGCTAGAAAAAATACGGTTTTTGGAATTTTTGTTCGATCGAATTCTAAACATACTAGAGCAAGCTAGACTAGGTTAATGGCGTGGCTCTGATACCAATGTAAGTGCACGGCGGCGCCCCTGCCGTCAATCCGACGCCGAAATGCGGAAACGAAACTTTTCTAAAAACTAGAAACCGGCACCACCGCGCACTAAAATCCCGGATCGGGCCATTAACCTAACTCTAGCAAACTAGAAAAAGAGTAGAGAAGCTATACCAAGCGATCCATGTCCTTCGGTCTTCGCCTCCACTCCGATCTCCTCGCGGAATCTCCGATCGTCGCCTCCTCGTCGAAACGGGCACCACATCGCCGGATTCTTTTATGGGCTCCCACCTCTGGACCGAGGCAACTCGGGTGCGAAGTTGGCTAGCCGACGCGTCCAAGGTTGAAGTAGATGAAGTGTAGAATCCATTGTCTCATTTGGGGTTTATGTAGTTGCCGTGGTGATGGAGGAATAGAATGGAATGAACTTTCAAGTGGAGCTAGAAGTTGTGTAGGAAGAAAATGAGATGATCAAATTTCCCTCATCAAAAATGAAAAACCCTTTCTCACTATAATTGTGGCCGGCCCCCCTAAATGGAAAATGAGGAGGAGAAAAACCAAAGCATGAAGGGAGGTGAGTGTAGGGAAGGAAAATGGTGACCACACCCAAAAGCAAGCCTCACATCATTTCTAATCCATTCTAATCTCAATTAATGCAAGCAAGTGATGGAAAAAGAATCTCATCATGCAAGAACCATCATGATGCCACCATTTCACAAAAAAACCCTCCACAAAAGATAATTTGCACAACTGCAAATAACCCTCTCCATCGGAAAAGTCCGGCCGGGAAGGAACAAAGGAAAACTGGCCGGAACGGAATGCAAACTGGCAACTTCAGAAAACTGATCCCGTAATAAATTACAGGAAAACCCAACGACTGCATATACATGCCCGCATTTATATTCCCACTGAATACAAATGCAAAGAGACAAAATCTACACTGTCTAATACTACGATCCGGCTTAAACCAAAGCCCGCTAGTAAAATCCGTCCGATCATGATCCGTGCAATACCGCACGTATCTGATCGAACCCTGCCATATCTCCATACGGCCTCTACAGCGTTTCGCCCGAAACTTGAGAAACTGGTCTGTGGGGGACTCTAAAGACTCTTCAACACTTTGGTTGTGGATTTAACCACTAGCACGTCAGAGGTATTAGCCTATACGTAACGGGCTACCAGGTATTGACCAAAAGGGACGTCGATGAGCGAACCCATCCTGACACCCTACTGAGCCTGTCAGTGACAATATCCATACAGTCCGGTCCATTCATCTATGAGCATCGCATGGCGGGCCTAGGGGGTTGGTAAAAGTCAGACCCCCAAAAGCGGTACAAGTCGTGTCGGAGTGTAGCCCAGAACACCCTGAGATACTACTGGAATACCTACCAGTAAATCTCCTGCCTTGGCCAAGAACTTTTCATGTACTGGCTCTCCTAGACATAGCGCGACCTCACCCCCAATACCAGGAGAGACGAACCCCTGCAGATCCGCTCACTGTCTCCATGTGGCTCGGGACTGTACCCAACTAAAACCTGTTTGCACGTCTCCTTTGAGCGTGGTAGGGTAGAATCAAAGCACAGTGGGAACTCACACGAGACAAATGACGATCTCAGGTCGATGAACTAACATGTACACATGTCACCAGGAAACTGCTATCTGACATCAGGTATAATACCAACTAGCATGTTCCCGGCGAGTCCTGTCCGGTGTACTCATAACCCAATGAGCATGTGTATACATCTTAAGTGAACCAACTGACACCAGTGGCTTGTGAGACCGGCCACCGCCCCTCGTCGGGGTCTCGATTGTATACACTAGTCTACTCTGGAGAATCGATGCCCTGTCTCGAAACTCCCACGACTAGGGACCTTTTAAGGATGTCTTATAGACCCCAGCTCCCACGTATATGATCGCCCTCATACTGCTGGTAGTCAAGCAAGAATCCTAGGGGCTCTATCAGCGTGCAATAGTGACCCGTAAGGTCACCTAAAGCAGTACACGATGATAAAGATAAACCAGATAGCATACTATCATCTCGAGTAAGACTGTCCTACTGGGACAGGTCCTCCCTCAATCATTGCAATCACGTGGCTGTGATCCAATAATTGACTCTGAGGGCACTATCTCCAACAATATCATGAGTAGCTGAGCCGCAAACTAAGCAAAGACGGTTGGCTCGACGGCAGTCTTTCATCATATGTCCAGTTCTCTTGCAATAGGTGCAAAAGGCTGGGCTGAGACGATGGTTCGGTACTCCGGGTCGCCTTGGCATGAAAGGTGGCCTGGACGAGGCTCCACCTGCCATCTGGTTGGCAGGGCGCTTGACTCCTGCAGACTGAGGTATGCCCCTTGCTTTTATCACTGCCTTATAACTGCGAGCAGCTTCAAGAGCATCCTCATGAGTCAGAAATTTTCCCGTGGCTAGAGCAGCCTGAATCTCCGTGTCCAGTCCTTGTTGAAAGCGACGGGCTCTGATCTCGTCCTTCGGTATCAAGTGTGCCGTGAATCTGTTTAAGGATTGTGTTAGCTGTGTAGTATGTGAGATTTAAAAATTGAACTGTTGTGACATATCTTACCGGCTTAGCATGGTGAATTCGGCGTCGTACTCATCTACTGATTTGTCCCATATCGAACCTTGTTGTAGATGAATGAACTGCTGCTCCATGGCAAACCTGGCAGTCACAGGGAAGTATTCGAGTCGAACTTCTCGCGAAAAGTCTTCGATTCAATAGGCTGTACCAGACGGCTTTCTTCCGCCTTCCACCAATTGCGAGCATTGTCCGTGAGCTGTAGTTTCGCTACACGAACCCAAGCTATGTCTGGCACTTGTGCTACTGCCAGATCATCTTCTATACTTTGTGCCCACTCTTCAGCTTCAAGAGGGCTTCCTTTTCCAGAGAACTGCTTGGTATGTAAAGCCCTGAATTGCTTTACCCCCGGTGCGTCGGTCTCAGAACGGATCAGGAGTTGTTGTTGTCCCTCAAGAAGGCTGCGGATCGCCTCAAGTAGCACTGTTTGTTCGGTGGGTGGCGCAGGAACAGCTGGTGTGAGAGGTAGTGCTGGAGGTGTGTTGTTGACGTTGGTGCTGGTGTTGTTCGGGGAATCCATAACCTTGAAAAAAAATTTGGGTTAGGACAGATTCAAATATATGAAATGATAAAATTAAAGGAATAGAAATTTGTAAGATTCAAGAAACATGAATTATAAAGAATGTTTTAGTTGCTGGTTCTTGTGTTATATTGCTTAGGTTGTTCACGCAGAACAGAACTGCATAGTATGGTTCTATACAGCTCTGACCTGCATTGGCCACCAACAAAACCTGTCACGCCCCGCTTCCCAGTGTACGGAGAAAAGGACGCGACGAGGTCCGCTTCGTATTTACTGTGAAGTAAATACGCTAAGCGTATCTAAGCAATATAAAGGTAAATCACAAGAGACAAGAGATATAAAATAACAGCAACTTTATTAATAACATTCTTTTGTACAATGCATGAAAAGTAAATACATCTAAAATAAAAGCGATGCCTAAACAATGGCATAACATGAAATGAAAAATACTGAATAGAACAAGGTACAATGTCTAGAGCTCGGGGTCTTCATGGAACTGATCCAAGTCTTCACCGGTGGGCTCGATCTCTGACGGGTCCAAAACACCTGACGACATTCAAAGAAGAAAGAAATAGAATGTCGTCAGCGAACAGGTCGCTCGGTAAGTCCCAAAGATAAAGAAGAATTAGAAAAGACAGAATAAGAGGTATCTTCTAAAGTATAATATTGTAGAATATTGTGTTCACGCTGTTGTTTGTAGCTTGGTACGGAAGGATACCAGTGTATACGAGAGGGGTCTCAGTATGCTAGAGACCAGGGCAAACGGAATGTACAAGGAACCGTTAAGCCACGGTACAACAGTAACGGAATATAGGTTAGGTGTCTTAATCTTACCGTCTCGTGCCACTTCTAACACCTTCCGCATCAATCTATCCCTTAAACCCCTTAGTGTTTGGATTGTATTGTTGTATTGTATTGTATAAGTTGGATGACTGACCAAAATCATGATATCAGTAAACTGATTGTAACTGCATAATCAGGTAAATGGAATAACGGGATAATGGATGTATATCCAAGGTTTGATTCAGTCAAGTTGTATAGATTGATAACTGGATTCAGGGATTCATGTGTTCATATTGAGTTGGAATATTATAGATTTATATCTAACTTGAATCATATTCAAGTCAGATTATGATCAGACTCAAACCCGAGTCAGACAGAAGTAATGTAAATTGAAGTCCTATATTTACTAGGGTCCTTATTGTAATTTATAAAACTTAAGGGGGTTTTATGTAAAAATACTTTTGTATAGTTTTCAAGATACACCCCAAGTATTTATTATTCGTCTTTGTAGTTATAATGAGTGTAATTTTATTTTGTGATATTTCTAGTGAAAATATCCTAATTACATAAATAAAGGTATTTATCTGTAATATTGATTTATTTGAAATTCATGGTAGTTTAATGTAAAATTTATTCTTGTGATTTTTAGAAAAAGTAGAGTATTTATATTATAAAAAAATAGATCTTTTAATGATAATATACATATATTTATACAAAAATAATTTCAATAAATATTTTATATTTTAAGTCTCATTTTCTTAAGATGTCGTATTTTAAACCCTTCGAGACCAAATGCTCCTTGCGGAGGTCTGAATCTCGCACTACTAAGCTGAGGGTACACGATAAACTGTACTATCCCTAACGGGTTCCCCAAAAGTGGGTTGTAGACGCGCTTTGCAAAGATTTTATAAATACTAATCCTTTAGAAAACGGTTTTATTAAAGTAAAAGGTATTTATTTGCAAAAGTCGATTTTCCGTATTTTAGGTTTTAGGGTTTTCTATTTCAACTAGACTATTTCTAAATGATCTAAACAACAAGTTGTTAGAAGTCTCAAATCGCCTCTTCACCGCCAATTGTGGCCAGGTAAGTACAAGTGAGGAAAGGAGGGATCCGCTCACGAATCGTGAGACGGGCCTTTTAAAGTTACCTTTGCTCACTTGCTTAGCCTAGACACCACAAAGTCAGGTTTAGATAAACGATCGATGTCCACAACTTATCGTATTTTCCTATTAAAAGATATTTGTTTTAAAAGTGTAGCAAACCTAAAACTTTTAGAAAAGGTTTTATTAAGAAAATGGTATTTAAATGTAAAATCTTGTTTTATCGTATTCTAAGTTTTCAAGGTAGCGTGTTATGTTTGCATATGAGTGTGTGAGGAGGTATGTCATTACCTCGTGATCTACTTTAAGGTATATCAATGTTAAGGGGGGTTAAATGTGAAAACTAAACGTTGTGGTATTTAAGTGAAAAAATACGATAAATGGAAACGTTATCATTTCATGTGATAAAACTTGTTCAAATTATTTGTTAAGTGATTAATAGTCAACATAAAGATGTTTAAGCATGATGGAATTGGTGATAAGTGAGATTTTATAGAAAACCGAATCGGAAATCGGATTTGTTCCGATTCCGTCGGGTTTGTAAATTCGTATTTTATTATGAGAGAAAAGGAAGATAGAAAAAGGGGGACTTACGGGTTTGGACAACACTAGAGAGTGAGAGGGAAGTAGAGGGTTTACCGGTGCGTCGATTGGTCATTGAGAGCTCCTAGCACGATTACCGGAATTCGCCGTCGATTTCGTCAGCGCTTCGCCTTTCGCTCGTTTCCAACGTACCAGAGTTCTCTTGGAATTTTGAGAGAGTGGACTCAAAAATTCAGGATGAGAGGGTAGAGGGTAGGGGGTGTATTTATAGGGTTAGGGTTTTTAATTAAAAAAATATAAAAATTATATAAAAATCATTAAAATTTAGAGTAAAAGAGCTTTAATGTGCTCTCTGTAACCGATCTAAAAATTTAGTGTGTGCAGGGGGGTTGACCAAGTCAAGATGCTCATCTTCGATGTTAGCGACTCGGCCGTCCGGCCGAGTCCGGCCGGCGGCGCCGGACCGAGTCGGCCGGTCCACCGGCCGACTCGGCCGAGTCGGAGGGTCGATGGGTGGGGGGTCTCCTGGGATGATTTATGGTGCATCTAACTTTTTATGTGTAAAAGGAATTTTGTGAGAAACGCACGTGTAACGGTTGGTATTCTAAAAAATCAAAAACAAAATAATATTAAAAAATAATGCGGGGCATGGAATTTGAACTCTGGTGGCTTGGTTCAGTAGTGCAAGGTATTACTAATGAGCGATAAGCTCCTTCTTGTAATTATGGAGTGAAATAAATACTTAAAGAGATAACAGCAACAATAAATACTCCAAGTATACATTGAATTTAAATCAATTCTTTGTACATTAAAAATGGAGTTGTTACACCTGCGGTGAATGCATCCAAGTGGTCCTTCGGGTCAGATTTGTCGTCGAAAAGGGAGACCTTTGGGGGCTTGTTACGGGAGGAGACTTGGACGGCGAGCAGCTCCTCGGTGAACGGTTTGGTGAGCGAGTCAGCGGCATACTTAGCCCCGTCGCTCGAACGGTGACCTTCCCGGTGCAGACTCTCGATCTTCTTCTCGAGGGCGTCGAGTCGGCCATGGTACCCCGACGAATCGGCGCATTCTGATCCCAGGCCTCTGCTGTTGGAGGCCTGCGTCTGGCCGCGGCTCCGGTTCCACTCAATGAGGCTCCTTAGATCCCCCGGCAAGGTAGTCTTCGAGCCGCCGTGGTGAGTCTCGTCCGCGCGACCCTGTCGAGGGAGGGGGTGTCGGTCAGGCTTGGTAACAGGCGAGCTGACAAACATCTCCTCGGGAGGGACGGGTGCACGAAGGGCCTCGGGACTCGGCGCTCTGGCGGTGGACCTCGGCGTTGAACTGTGAGGCACCCAGCGGGCCTCAGAACGTATTGGCCCGGGAGATCTGCGGCCGTAGGAGGTAGCGATGCGGTGGTCAGCAGTGCCGACACGGACGGAGTCTTCTCTCCCCCTCTAGGGGTCCTGGTCCCGAGGCGGGGGAGCAGCGACCTGGTGATCTTACCCCGCCGTTTGGACGCGGATAAGCGCCTCTACAAAGGACGCGAGTCGGTCTATTCGGCCGGCAAGGGAGTTAATGGCATTCGGCGGAGGAGGTTCGTCCGCGCCTCCTTTAAGGGGGAGGCGGCGGCTGGTGCTTGGATCATCGTGATGGTCGCTCGCCATTAGCTTGAGATCTGAAGGCGAACTTTTGTTTTTGTGGAATCAATAACGTTTTCCCACAGACGACGCCAGCTGATGGAGCCTGAAATCTCCTTCAGATGTTGCCTTCCGTTGATCTGCTGATGGCGGCGATGGGTGGCTGAGATTGGATCTGGAGGGTGTCGCTCCTGAAGTGTGGATCTCAATGGGTTGATGTTGTGGTTGCCGAGTTACCTGCAAGGAAGTCCCGGGGTGGTTGGACCACCGAGGACCCTCCGACGATCAAGTTAGACAAGAGATCCGAGCAGAGTAACGGCTTAGTGGAGTAAAAATGGCTTACTTGAACCGTCTGAAGAAGGGGTTTATATAGCGGTAGCAGCAGGCGAGGCAGGCGCGAGAATCACGCCGGCCGTTACGCTCCCGAGGTCACGTCCGCGTGATGAGCGGGACCTCCCATTAATGGCGAGACATGCTCGTTAATGGGGGATCGTGGTGGCGTGGAACGTGAGATGTGGCCGGCGAAGATCATGCGCATGGCGAGATTCGCGGGATGGCGGTTACGCCTGCAAGCGATGTTGTTGGTCGGTCGATGAGACCGAGGAAGATGACCTCGGCGGGAGAGCTCGTGGAGGAGCGAGAGAGCCGAGGTATCTTGGTTCTACTCGAGCCCGGAGGCGAGCCGAGAGGGCCGAGAGGGCCGAGGAGGCTCGGGCCTGTGATAGCTCGGAGACGAGCTGTGAGGCCGAGAAGGCCCATTGTGCTGGGGGCTCGGAGGTGAGCCAGCGTTTGCTTGTAGGACGGGCACAGGAGTGGTCTGGTCGGCCACTTTTGGTCTTTTCTTGCGAGCTCCGGGACACGTCAGCTGCCACGTCCTGATCTGGGAGATCACCGATATCGAGCATCATCAGTTGGCCAAAATAAGAAACTAGAATTCTAACGCAGGAATTGAGATTACAATCACCATAGTAAGCATAAGAACAAAAAACCTCCAAATTTTGCAATTAATTGAATCATATGGAATTGAAAAAAGTTCAGCATTATAAAAAATAAGTCAATATTAAAGACATAAATCCTCTCATTTTGCTTTTACAGCAATAAATCCATCCACCAAATTATCGGTGTCAATCAAACAATTAATCCATCCACCAAAAAATTATTATTGATAAATCCATCCACCAAGAAAGTTAAGAGAAAAATTGGTTGGAACCAAGCTTAAAGTCTAAGAACTCACAAGATAGCTAGGAGATTTTTTAATCTTGTTAAAATGGCAATGGAAACCCATATCCTCGCTGCGATCCAAATTAAATAAAGGGCCTCAAAATCTAAGGAAAATGGCCTGACTCTTGTATATTCTTTTTTTGATGAACAAGAGCTTTTCTCCTTTGCAAAAAGGATCAATCCAAGCATACCTTTTTTGATAATATCCAATCCAAGCATATCTAAGCCAAGGTTGAAGATGAAAGAACTGCCGCTAGTTCGTGTGAAATGTGTCTTACACAACATCAAAACTCTCAACTTATGATGAAGTTATCAAGAATGTATTTTATATCTTAATACTCGTCTCGCAGCTCAAAGGCCCTTTGGACGAAACCTATGATATTGCGCATCGATATTTGTAATTTAATTAAAACTGCATTTAATATCCGTCCGGAGGAAATTGAACCTAGGCTATTCTGATAGCATATGAAATGCTCCTTCCACCATATCAAAACTCCAATTTATAGGATTATGGTTGAGCGATCCCTAAATCGCCGATCAACCCATGCGGATCCGAACTACAAGAGAATCTCATATAAATAGAAGAAACAAATATCAATTAGTATTCTACAAGTACTAAGATCTGTATACCTTTGCAGGGTAGTAGGTCATTTGAAATACCCTTAAACCGTTGATCCGTTCTTCATGGTTCTCTTCTTTTTCAGATGGCCGTGCGGGGATCAATCACGGTTTTATTCGGAAAGTCCTCAATTCACCGCGGCTATTAGAGACTTTGAGGAAGACAATAAAAAATCTTGAAACCTTAATCTCTAGTGGTTGCGCTCACATGTATCCATCAATATTATCATTGGACAATATTATGATCATTCATCAATAGTTAACATTAAGATCATTAGTCATTAGTGCAAATCCTATCCTCTACGTATTGTATATATAGGTAGAGGGGGAAACGCACGGTTGAGACTGTGTCGGGTCCAAAACCTTTTAATAGGGTTAAACCATCTCCTAGGTTGACCCCATCATGAAGCTTGAGTCCAACTAAGACTCGGCTTCCTATAACGGGTCGGCTCGGCCGACCTCTAGACCCGCCCACTCGATCGGGCAGGATATTATGCCGACCTACTCGGCCTAATGCCAACAGTTTTGCTAATTTAGTGCGAAAGGAGCCGATTTCAAAATCCGGATTTCGTGACTTTACATCAACGTTTTGGTATCGGAAATGGCTCTTCTAAGTTTGCAAACAAACACGGGCTTTCGATTCCAAGTGGATCTCATTCTATTATGTTCTATTCCCACTTAAACTGTACAGGTCCAATCGTTCCATCCTCGCTTTAATCAGAATTCTAACATAACTATAAATTTCTAATTATCTATTTCACCTCTTCTAAATTTCTAAATGTTTGTTAGCACTTTTAATACTTTTCTTCAATTATTCAGAGTTTTTTTTTGAAAATTTGTGTGTGTGGACTTTTTTTATGATCTCTCGGATTATTTTTCAGAATCGAAAGGAAGTATATACGGAAAACCACTTTAGCATACGAATCCTTGTAGGTTTGAATAAAATATCAACTATACACAGATTAATAATTCCTAGTATTCATAAATTTCATTGATACTCAAATCAAATTTACAGTAATTAAACTGCTAAAATTGCATAAGAATAAAAATGTCCACATTTGTATTTTGGAAGGTATACAGATAATCACATTAATTATCTCATTTTTTTCGCCAGCATCTTCAACGCTCTCCCGATCGGTGCTCCTGGACATATACGTTTTTTTCTGCTAAAAAATGAAACATCAAATTAGAAGGACAAAAAAGAAAGAAAAGCTCAAAGAAAAAGAAAATCTAAACAAGAATCAAAAGACTTCGACATGGAAGGCAGAAAGGAGAAGGAATGTCAGGGTTGAAGATGTAGTCATGGTTAATAGTTAAATTAAGAGCATTTTGGGGATGGTATTTGACACTATATATATATGGGACGAAAGTTAGGAATGTTTACTGCAATTTAGCCTAAAGATTAATATCTTTGGACTTTGAAGAGAATATATACGCATGTTTACTGCAATTCATCTCTTTCTATTCTTAAAGCATGCTTTTTATTGCATAACTCTATGATCAATTTATATATGCATGCAAATCGGTGATATTACCGATCAAATTTACAAAAAGACCACTTCTCAAAACAAGTAATCTTAGACCACACAGCAAATGAAACTACTTAAAAAAACGAGGAACATAACAAGCCGGGCAGATGGGTCTCGCCTGCCAAGTAGGTCCCACCCCGTCGACGTGAATTTATGCTTGCTTCGCAGGCGTTGGGCCCGGGGAGCTTCCCAAGCCTAGTGACCTTAATTTTTTAGAATATTACATTTCGAGTGAATTTACACTTAATTATCCTTGGCTATCATAATTTTCAGTAAACCACGTTTAAAGGTTTTTTTTTGGCATGCGTAAGGAATCAAATTCGTGATCTCTTATATTTTACTTTGGAAAAAAAATTATTACCACATTACATTAATTATTAGAGTTTATTCAGAATTCCTTGACTTTAATTATATATCAAACCATATCCATAATTTTATAACCTGCATAAAATTGGGAACAAGGAGGGAATAAAATTGGGAACGATTAAAGAAAATAATTAGGAATTCCACCTTAAAATAAATTTCATTAATGGCTGCTTAAACAATCTTATGAACCTTCCTTCTGTACTTTTAATAAATCATTCAAGAGCAAATCATGCATGCATTCAGCTTTAGCTCAATTAACAGATAGCCTATAAATAATGAATCGATATTGGAGATACTGTTTTGTTACTTGATACAAATAGTTGTTTGTTCAAAAAATTTCATCGATTTTTTTGTAAAAAAAAAAGATATTCAAATACTATTTTAGTATATCATGTCATGTAGGAACGCAACGTATAAGCATATCATCGGTGGTCGCTAAGTGACTCGAAATGCCACCAGGCTCTAGACCTATAAATAAGTAGGTTTTCGTGGACATGATATATATTAGATAATAGTGGATGGTTATTATTTATTGGTAACTATTGTAAGAGCATAGCATAACACGAGTAGTTACTATTGGGCAAAGTAATCTGGAAATTAATTTATTTGATGATGAAATGACGACCTATATGTGATTATATTTAATTTTCTTAAGCCAATTTAGTATATCAACTAAGAGGTCGATCGGATTTCCATTTGGGTAACCAACTCGTGTTCTTGTTAAAATAGCATAGATAATTTTTTTCAGGATCTGCAAACCATACATTTCCGTCATCGGTCATGGAACCGTCTTCATCGATCTTTGTCTTTTTTATTTGATCTCAATATTTGCTACAATATACCTAATCTCAATACGTCAATACGTCTATATTCATTATTAATTATCAAATATTGTAAGTACATGTAATTCAAGATCAATAAGGAAAACTTGAAAACCACGTGCATGCTTTCGCATCCAAGAAAAAAATGGCAATAAATTTAAGGAATTCAAATTATAAATGGTAACGCTTTATCACTTGACTTCATATGGCCCTCGTGACACATCACACATCAAAGCAAACCAATGTTTGATATTTGCACAAAGGTACGTCCCATTTTGAAATTTGCAAATCAAACAAGTTCCCTAAAAACAAAAAATGCTTTCTACATTTTTACAAAATTAAATTACTCCTCTTTTTGTCGGTGCATGTTGCTGTCTTTTTCCCCCCTTCAATTAAAAAGGAATATGGCGTGTTACCCACTGTTTTACTTGAAATTAATTTGTTAAAAAATTGATACTATCAGCAATTAAAGCTTGAAAATCGAAAAAAGAAAACATTGTTGCTATATTCAACAGTATTTTAGAGTGCATGTAATGAAGCCAAGCAAACATACTTGGAGCCAGAACCATAAAAGTAGCAATTTTTCGTTTGAAAAAAATAACTAAAATTAAGATGAATCCTGAGTCAGCAGTAGTCGTATAGATGGTTGCAGAGCAAATCGAATAAGCTAAGTCTACAAATTGATCAAAGGTTTATAAAGTTATATGTTACTCGCGTGTCTTGAGGGCTTAATGCCGTCATATATATATAGAAGATACAGGTTGATGTCGTTGTTCGGGATATATCGTAAATTAATAATCATGTGCCTGTTAGCTAACCGTGAGTGTTTTTTTGGACGCTGGGCCGTAAGCCCCAACCTATGAATACAACACATCCACGCACACATCACACACTAGCACACATGGAACCATGAATTGCTATGAAAGCATTAATTTGCAGTCACTTTCTCTCTTGGGGTTCCAAGGATTCGAACCCGTACTCTCTTCAAGCGGGATATATAGTGCCCATAACAATTGAGCTATGGCTCATTGGTTGCTAAAATGTGAGTTGATTTCTCAATTTTTTAAGAGAAAAAATAAACATTCATGAATAAGAGAGAATTAATGGCAGATGAATATTTGATATTGCACTAAAAAAATTTGTGAAACAGTGAAAAATTGCAAATAAGCATAATGAAGATGGTGATTTCTTGAAAATGCCTGATTCAGAGTAAATAAGCCTTCCATTCAAATCACGTTGCCGGTTCCTTTTCTCTCTCTCTCTCTCTCTCTCTCTCTCTCATAGCCATTGATTGGGGGAAACTCATAGTATTTAGTCTCTATCATTTCATGCTTGTTTAAAATGAACCACTACAAATCAATCTAAGGGCCAAATCATCACCAAATTTGTTGAAATCACAATCAAGCATCCAAAGCCACAATTCATTAAAGAGATAGACATATAGCATTATATAGCAATTAAGATTTCATATTGATATATATGCCTATTTAGTTATTATCAAGTTTAGTTCTTGCTTAATTATTCTATTGCAAGAAGAGAGAGATGGGCTTTTCGAGTAGCATCGGGAAGTATCAGCTCGGCCGAACAATCGGCCAAGGCACCTTCGCAAAGGTCAAGTTGGCGGTGGACTCCGAGACAGGGCTGTGCGTTGCGATCAAAGTCTTTGATAAGAAAATGGTGCTGAACAACAAACTTATGTATCAGGTGTGTGAGCAAATTCAAAAATGTTTCATTTATTTTTGTGAATTTAAACCTTTTTTTTATTTTATTGATTAACGGTTTGAAGTTAGAGATTGCTGATTTGATATAGCCTTGTGGTATTAATTTGGGTGTATTGATATATATTTTAATTTTTATTGATATTAGTTAATTTGTATTATTAAGAGATAAAGAATCCATTTTTAACTTGGTTTTTAATTTTAATCTTATAATTGAATTCATTTTCTCAGGTCACGAGGGAAATCAGCACGATGAAGCTATTGCAGCATCCTAACATCGTCAAAATTTATGAGGTCTGCGGCCTTCTTCATTCTTTGTTATTATCAAATGATTATTTGATCTCAACACCAAGTAAAAAAAAAATAGATATAAAAGTAAAATCTTAAACAGGTGATCGCGACAAAGACTAAGATTTATCTTGTGATGGAATATATTTCTGGAGGCCCACTCGCCGACAAAATGGTGAGAAGTATATACATCCGCTAGAAACTTACAGGGTTTGAATTTGAATTTAATCCAACCATGACTGCGCCATTGATCACAGTGTTATTTCAAGAAGTTTGGGGAAAGGGAAGCAAGAAAATATTTCCAACAGTTGATTGATGCCGTCGAATATTGCCATGCTAGAGGAGTTTACCATCGAGATCTCAAGGTTATTTAATTTCACTCTAATTTTTCAAAATATACCTTTTGAATTTTACCTGAACTCTGACTTAGTACTAAATCAAATTAACAGCCAGAAAACCTGTTGTTGGATAATAATGGCAACCTTAAAGTATCGGATTTCGGGCTAAGCGTCCTAAAAAAGGTGAGACTAGTCACAAATTTTCTCAAATGAGAAATATCTTAATCTGATATAAAAAAAATTTAACAAATGATCGCAGCCTGGGGACTTGTTATCGACTGCATGTGGATCGCCGAGCTATGTTGCTCCTGAGGTGCTCAGAGTAACCCCTTTGTTATTTTTTCCCCCTCGATTTTCGGTATGCAGTAAATTTCAGCTTGCAATCTGAATTTGCTGACAGGTGATTGTGCACAGGCATTATGAGGGGACGGCGGCTGACATATGGTCATGTGGTGTGATTTTGTTCGAGTTGCTCGCCGGTCATTTGCCCTTCGAAGATCGTAGCCTGATGAATTTGTACAGAAAGATTTCGAAAGCGGAATATAAATGCCCATATTGGTTCAGCTCTTCTCAAAAGAAGTTTATCTCTAAGATATTGGATCCACTTCCTAAAAGGGTACCTCTCTCTTAAGTCTCATTAGCTAATTTTAATTGTCAGAATGCAAATTTAGTTTCTGCCTTTGATTCAGAGACTACTCGTTGAACTTCTAAAAACGCGAAAGAAAATCCAAGCTAACGTGCACATATATACATGCTTGATAAATGTTATGCATGGTTACTGAAAACTTTGCCGATACAATAGTTCGAAGAAATTATATGAAAAGAAGCTTACTTTTGCTCTCAATATAGCGAGCCACGATAGCAGAGATTGTTGAAGATGAGTGGTTTCGAATCGATTACCATCCTTCATCCGGAATAGAGGACGACGACGCTACAAGCTTGTTTGATGATGACACCTCGGTCGACAGTGTAAGAGCCTATTCCCATCAATCATTATTTCCCAAGATTTTTAAAAACGAACTTAATTATGTACAGGATAATAGCAACCCCAAAGAGAACGATGGCTCTGAGAGTTTTATCAATGCTTTCCATATCATTGCTATGTCTAGTGACTTTGATTTATCAGGCCTTTTTCGCGAAAAGGTGATTAAATATTGTATTGAATATTTTGTTTTCTTTTAATAAAATTTTTCATAAAAAAGACTGATTTTGTTAGCTAAATTTCTTCAAGGACAACGACCAGCATAAAACAAAGCTAGGATCGGTGCATTCCGTCGATGAGACCATCGAAAAAATTGAGGCAGCTGCAAAAGATGTTAGCCTTTCAGTAGAGAGAATGAGCAATTCCAAGGTCTGAAACTAAAGTTATCTAGCTCATATATCACTTAATAATGCTGAAATCAACCATTTGTTACGTAATTTGTTTTAAATTTCTCAGGTAAAACTCCATGAACAAAACAGGCTATCTAGAAGTAGACCTCATGCAATTCTATCAGCTGAGGTAAAACCTCAGTGTTTTTTTCATACCTCTTGGGCTCGATTTGCGAATTTTGTTTACGATTTGAAATCTGCAAATCTCAGGTGATTAAGATTGCTCCAGCTCACTGTGTGGTAGAGGTATCTAAACAAGTTGGAGAAATAAGAGTGTACAAAGAGGTATAATTATTTTTCAATTTCTCCCCTGAACTTCATTAGGGCGAAAAAAATTGAAAAAAGCATTATGAGATATACTCATATTTACACTTTTTTTTTTACATGAGCAGTTTTGCAGTAGCCTATCGAGTGTGCTTGCGAACAGTGGTGAATCAGGTAGGACGATACGTTAAAATAGTATATATCCTGGAAAACTCTTGTTTCGAATGTCTGCTTATTCGTCCTATATATTTTGAAACAATCCACTTTACATATCATCTTCGGAATTATATACTTCAATACTAGATTTTTGGCATGTAAGATATCTGTGAATAAAATCTAACACCCCAACTATTAATAGATTTATATATAAGAAGAAAATCTAATCAAACATGTAATCAAATTGGATTATATATAAATTAACTCAATAAGGATCCGTGTCCCAAAAGAAATTTATAAATTAACAATAAGATTTATGACGAATTAAAATAAATTTAGAGGATATATCCATTCTTGTAAGTTGGCTTATAAACAATCATTTTAAAATGAATTTATAAAGAATTTTATTGAAAATAAAGAACAATCGTAAAGTATTTTGTACAAATAAAAATTCTAATCATGAATTCTGTTGAGTTTGCCTTGTATTCTCAACCCTCGTGTGTATGAGATGGCTCAAAATGGGTTAAGGCGCCGGCTTACAAGTTATTTGGAATTAGCATCTGTTTTCTGGATGCAAAAGACAACTCAGGACAATCTTGAGCCGGCTCAGATCGGCCAAATTCAGGACTGTTTTGGAAATATTCATTTTGAAGATTAATTAGGAGAATTTGTTAGAGATTTATTTGAAGATTTTATAAAAGGTTTTTCAGGAGCTTACTTAGAGAGTTTGTTTGAAGAATTATTTGAAGGTTTGTTAGAGATCGTTTTGGATTTTTGATGAGATCCTGATTGGAGTAGGAGTTCTATTATTTTGTGCTATAAATAGAGAATGGTTTTATCAAAAAAAAGTGGCCTAACATGAAGAAAAAGAATAAGAAGAAGAAAAGAGAAGACGAAGGCAAAAGCGAATGGTAGTTATCCACAGGTGAAGGTGGAACACCGGAATAGTAGTTTTTGTATTTATATGAATAGAAGAAGGTAGAGACGAATGACAGTTATCCACAGATGAAGGTGGAGGAATTTACCCAGAGTGGTTTTTGTGTCTGTATGAACGTTGAGATGTGAAGAAAGATGAGAGAGAATATAAAATATACCGGTGTTCTTGATCATTAATAAAGATATTCTCATGTTTGTCCCGTGAATGTAGGCCGTTGGTCGAACCACGTTAAATTTTGGTGTTTCGTGTTCTTATTTTTGCCCGTCTTTTTGTCCGTCTTTCTTCCATGCCTAGCGAAAACCCTAACAAATTCTAATCTAAATATATATATTTTAGAAAAGCTTTTCCTTTCATGGGCTCTATCTAAAGGGACTTATTAAATTCTAGTAAAAAGAAAATAACGAAAATATATAAATTTCAACCATGTGGACATGCACTTTTTGTTTTGAAAAAAGAGAAGTTTTTGTAACCCAAGATCACAGCCACAAAATTTCAAAGCTCTCACCATGGGGCTGCCAATATAATTTGTTAAGTTAAGCTGATTAATGAAATTTAACCGCGTCAAAGTTCACAAATCACATTTTCTATACCAAAATTCTCAGATCCAAGTGACGCAAGCGTCTAATCTGGCCTCTACAAGTATCCACCCCTGCTTGCAAAAAAATCCGGGAGCTCATTGGATATGCAGACACAATGTAACATTGATGAAGACTCGATGGTAATTACAAAGTCATATTTGTATTGCTTGATTCACAAAACTAGTCCTGACAGCTGATAAACCTCCGACATTTGCAGCTTCAATGAAGTCGATATCTATCCGACGGAAAAGTTTCCAGGTGATACTTCGGCTCACTGGGACAATATTATTACCTCGAAAAAGAGTTCGACATAAAGCCACACAAGAATTTCATTTTGTATTTTACGAATTTGTTCAATTCCACTGGTTATAGGTCAGACCCTTGCAAAAATAAGAATATTTTTTTAACCTCTTTTTAGAAGCTTTGGCTGTAAAAAGAGAGAGAGAGAGAGAGAGATTTTACTAGGAGGAAGAATTAAAATTTTAAAAAGAAAGAGTTGGCATGTGTTTCTAAGAGTGAAATAAATTATCATGAATTTCTTTTTTTATCAACATATTCTAGAAAGCAAAAGCCATCATATGAGCTACACAATTTTATTTTATTTTTGTAAAAAATGAGCTACACTGTTGATGGTGGATTTGTACTCCCTTAATTAATTTTTCAACGAAAAAGCGGGAAAATCTAAAGCGGACCGGGCTTTGTTGGGTTTAACTGAACCGGCCCATTAATTTCGCTGCAAGCTCTGGCTCGCCCCGCCACCCCCACAAAATGATCGAGGAACCGCCGGTGAGCGAAACAGAGATCATCGATGGAAATAAACGGAAAGGAATCGCTGGAGCTCGCGTTTCAGATGTCTAATATACTGGGCACAGGATTGGATCGGCATTCACTTTCTCTTCTCATCGAGCTCTGCGATCGCGGCACCAACCCCGAAACCCTAGCCGCCCTCGTTCGTGAGATATCGCCGCCGCCGATGGATCCCGTCACCGCCTCAAACTCTAATTCTTGAAATCCTTGAATCAGGTAACAATCTTTTCAATTACTATTTCGATTTGTGCTAGGTCGCTGGAAAATAGTATAAATGCTAATCTTTTGCGTGGCATCAATTGCGGTTTACATTCGTCAATGCAAACTTTTTGTTATATACTTTCAATAGGGATCCAGGGGAGGAATGCGTTCTAATAAAAAATATATACAATAAATAGTCACTTTCTTTGTATATTATGGCTTATGCGGCCATCTGTCCGCTCCGCTGCCGGCCTCGCTGATCGTCGTCCGCTGGTCGGCCTTTCGCTGCCGGTCTCGCCGCTCGTCGTCTGCCGCTGGTCGACGGGTTGCACATACATATATTACCGGGAATGATTAAAATGTACGAAGCACGGTGATTTAACGTTTCTAAGACGTGTAATTGGTCGATATCATGATTTGTAAATTGTTGCCTTTATCCTTGGGTAGAAATTTTGAATGGACTAGTACCTCTGAGTTCAGGATTGATGAGTAATTAAGTTGGCCTCGTGTCAGAATTGAGAAGAATTGGAGCGAAATTGAAGCTTTCTCAGATTAGATAAGCATGTGATACCCATGGGGGAAGAACCCCCAATATGGAGTTTACTAACCAACCGAACCCCCGATGTTATCTCACAGTTTAACATCGGCAAAGAGAGAGCTATTCGTAAGTTAGAATCTAAATGAACTTCTATATTTTTTTTGAGAAAAATGGATAGGGTCAAAAAGGCCCTAGCCGGATAAACATCTCATTAAAATTATGAAATGAAAGAAAATACAAGATAAAGATGAAAGATATAGTATTTGAATCTCATAAGATTTACAGGTAACTAACATTAGATAACCTAAAAGATTCAGAAATACTCTACAACTCTATATAGAAGATATCCGTTTTCTTTTCGAAGCGTTTGTCCAAAACTTCAGAAGCATGTTGATTTTATGAAGGACAGTCAAAGAAGATTTTTCTCTTTGAAAACTTTGACAATTCGTTCAACCCAAATACACCAACAAAACGCAATGACAAACATATCCCAAATATCTCTAATTTTCTTGTTTACATGTTTTATTCTCCACATAGTCCATAATGGAAACATTGAACCAGATTTTCCTTTAATTTTCCATAAATGTCTTTTATTAGCTCATATAGATTTTACAAAAGCACATTTTAGGAAAATATGTTCGACGATCTCCGCTTTCTTGTTGTACAGAACACATAGAATTCCTTTATCAACTCATTTTTTCTTCATCACATCCAAAGTAATAAATCCCTCTCTTATTACAAGGCACATGTGAATCTTAAATTTAGATAGAACATTGCATTTCCATAGCACCTTGGTAATTGGACAATTGCATCCACCAAAAAATAAGTGTCTGTAGAGATTTAACAGTAAATCTTTCGTCCGCGTTCCAATTCCGGCTCCAGATATCTGTTTCTCTTGAGTGGTGAGAAGGAAATAATTGAAATAAGAGAGTTAATTCATTTTGATATTTTTCGGTAAGATTGTAGGGTGTTTTTCGTCACCCCATTGAGATAGAAATACGCGTCGCTTTTCAGGTGTACTACAGATTCCCTCTGCCTAAAGTAGACCAGGGATTATTGATTGTGGGGATCTGAATCTTCGGCGGCCGCGGACTAAGCTGCTGTTAATTATCCCTTATCTTTGGAGCGAAGGAACCTCCGATTGACATGTCAAACTTGTCAATGTGCGTGTGTTGTGTTTTGAGGGGTCCTGGGTATATCGGGGGCCTCGCAGAGTTTACGGAGGTCCCGCTAACCGGATAGCGGGCTGGAGGTCAAGGGGGCTAGCAGCCCCCTTGCGGGGTAGGGGATAGCGTCCCGTTGGAAAAAAATTTCTAACGGAGATAGTGTTGTGGAGTGTGTATATATAAAAAAAGAGGACATAGCGTCCAAAGGACGTGTGGGCACCAGTGCCTCACGCGCCGGGCGCGGACGCTGGACGCCCGCAGGAAAAGGGGCTTAGCCCTCTATACTGGGCTTACAAATTTACTCATAGCCCCTTAGGCTTTACAAAATGGCATTTTATCCCTCTCATGCCTATGTGCTCATTTCTTTTGTACATGAGGCATGGGCTTTATAAAAATTTGGCTTTATGCCCATTTTTCTTACATTTATTCATAAAATTTACATCAAAATTATTTATTACATAATTTTCATATTGGTATGGTGGAGGCTGGCCATGGGGTTCAACTTGGGCATGGGCCCATTTGACCTGGGGTTGGGTCCGTTTACTTGGGGTTGACTTTGACTTTGATTTGGTCAACCGGAGTGTAATTTTTGACCCCAACAAAGATAATATCTGAATCATGGACACCAAAACCATTCTCCGTTTCTGAATTCTCTCACAAAAGAAACTAATGTTTCTCGATTCGATGTCAAACTGAACAACAATGGACAACTGATAGTAAGTGGTAGATCACCCAACCATGCGTCTTTTTAGAATCTAACAGTGTCACCCTTTTTGCATATCACTTTAAGATCTTTGGAAAATGGCTGAAAACTTTTAATGAAGCCTCTCCAGAAAGAGGAAATGAATGAGGAATGCAACAACTCTGAATCCCAAAATGATCTTCTGTAATATGAGTTTAATATAATTCCACACCATGAAAGCGAAGGTTCAGAGATAAATTTCCATATCCATTTAGCTAATAAAGCAGTGTTTATTTCCTTGATATTGAAAACTCCCAAACCACCGAACTTTTTTGGTATGCATATCTCTTCCCACTTAACCAGGCAATAAAATCCAGAAATATCATCATTCCCCCTTCAGAAAAATGATCTTCTAATTTTATCGATTCTCTCTCACCCAAGTAGGCGTCACATAAATAGACATCATGTAAAGAGGAATGGAAGATATAACAGAATTAATTAAAACCAAACGACCACCTATGGATAAGATTTTACCCTTCCATCCTGTCTATCTGGAATCAATTTTTTGAATAATAGGATACTAATCCTCATGCAAACCTAAAGGTCTAACTGGAACAACTAAATGTTTCAAGCGGAAAAAACCTCTACTACTATTAAAACCTTGAGCTGAAGTGATCTACAATTCTTCAAAGCCTTCAATCAGCAATAATTGTGTTTTCCCTAAATTTACCTTTAAGCCGGATAACGACTCAAAGGAAAAAACGAAAAATTTAATCAGAGCTAATTGTGTTAAAGAAGGATAACAGAATAATAGAGTGTCATCAGCGTATTGGAGATTTAAAATACCTATATTGTCATTATCATCACTTTCTAGACTCTCCAATAATTGCAACTCTTTAGCTCGTCTGATGATTCTAGAAAATACACCTGAGACAAGCACAAATAGCAATGGAGATAACGGATTTCCTTGTTTAAGCTCTCTTTTGCAGTTAATAAGATTTCCTTTAACACCATTCACAAGAACCGATGTGTTTCCATTTGTAAGTGTTAGCATAATCCAAGACACCCATCTGGTTCCGAATCCCCCCGTGAGTAACAATTCTTCCAAGAACTCCCAACTGACCATGTCATATGCTTTTTCAAAATCGATTTTCAAGGCCAGTGGTTTCCTTTCTTCTATGACAACCATTTATGACTTCTTGAGCAGCAGCCACACTATCAAGAATACCCTGTCCTTCAATAAATGTCGTTTGAAACTTATCAACTAATAGACTCGTTTTATTTCTAAGTCTTTTAGTCAGAACTCGGGTCATAATTTTAAAAACATCATTTAGAAGGTTTATAGGTCTAAACTCCAATACGCTACTTGCACCCTCTTTTTTTGGAGCCAGAGTGATGAAAGCATAGTTTAGCCCTTTTAAATCGGTTATTTCATGATATAGATCCGTAAAAATAGTCATGATCTCATATTTCACTAAGTCCCAAAACTCTTGAAAGAACAACAAAGGAAAGTCATTCGGACCAGAGGATTTATCTCCAGCTAAATCAAATATTGCTATCTTAACTTACTCAATAAAGAATGGATTCTCCAACTCTTGCGCATTCCAATTGTCATTTCCATATAAACCATTCCAATCGCAAGACATGGCAGGAGTGGCTTTATTGCTAAAATTGCCCTTGTAATAAGAAGTAAACAACTCCAAAGGGTTTTTTTTTTATCAAAAACTTATTGCCCTTCATGGATTATAAGGCAAATTTTGTTATTTCTCATTCTTCCATTAACAATTTTATGAAAATATACAGTGTTTTAATCCCTTCCTCCAACCATGTCACTTTAGACCTTTACCCCCACATGATTGCCTCTTTGTTCAAGATTTCATCCAGTTCCAAACTCAACACATCTCGTTTTTGTTTACCTGTAGTGGTAATTATTTTTCTTTCCTCAAACACATCAATACTTTTTATTTGTTCCAAGTTGTCTTTTTTACCCCGGATAATGCTGCCAAAACATTGAGAACTCCATTGTTGCAATTTTTTCTAATCCATCTCAACTTGTATACAATATTATCTGTAGAACTAAGCATGACCGAAACCTCCTTCCACCAAGAAGCCACCAATTCTTTAAAACCTTATTCTTTTAATCACATAATTTTGGGATGCACCTCATGAACACCTGAGTCTATAACTACAGGAATGTGATCGGATATTTGCTGGCTAGACCTTGTATAAATGTAAGAGGAAAAAGATTTTCCTATTTCATAAAAATATAATATCTATCCAATCTTGCCAACGCAGGAGAATCTCTTTTATTGCTCCATGTAAAGTTTCTGCCACCCATAAGAAGATTAATGAGATTTAAATCTCGGATCATATTAGCAAAACCATCCATATCTTCAGGGTGTTCAATATTATCCAATCTTTCACCAGTAGTCAAAGTACCATTGAAGTCTCCTGCAATAATCCAAGGTACATGATAGTTGCTTCTGAAACTTCTGATTTCTTCCCAAAAGTCTTTTCTAAGACTTTTAATATTAGGTCCATATACCAATGAGACAATCCAACTGATACTAGAGTTTCTATCCTTTATCTCTACTGAAATCAAATATTCTTCCATCCAAGTGTTTTCCGCAACAAAGTTATCATTCTTCCAACCAATCAATTGCCACCTGTAGAACCAACATCATCCATGCTACACCATCCTTCTAATATATTCCCTCCCAAAGATCTCAAAATCACATGATCGGGATTTTTCAATTTCGACTCTTGCATACAATGGATGTCAATCTTATAGATTTTGAAATAGTCTTTATCGTCTCTTCTCTTCTTAGACTCACCCAAACCATGTACATTCCAAGATAATATGTGCATAACAACCAAATTAACCGATCCACCCAACATATTCAAAATACAGATGACTTAATCAGCCCTCCGCACCTCCATCTCCCGAATATTGTCAATCAACACTTCTCCATCTCGACCAGAGGGCACCTTAATTCCACACATATTACTAATAGAGATATATTCTGCATTCTTAACGGAACTGAGAATTGCTCTAGCATAGGAAGATCCTAAATTAGTTGAATTTGTGTTAACATAAGAGGATGAAGGTCTAGCCTCCAACGACTTCATCATTCGTAAATCCATCAGCCCTCTGCATTTCTGGATATGAAGTTATTGTTGCTGGGGTTGAAATTTACATCTCATTGACCAAAGGTCAAAATCAAAGTCAAACCACGGATAGATAGGCGGGCCCTAACGTCGAATCCAAACCGGGCCTATGCCCGAATCCAAGTCCAAGCAAGTAGGTCCATGCCCAAGTCGAGCCCAAGTAGGAAGAGGTCGACCCCCCATGCCAAAGGAATAATTTTTAAAGCATAATTAGGCTTAATATAATTTCTATGAATAAATGTAATAAAATAGACAACAAACCCAAATTATGTAAAAACTCATGGCTTATCTGCAAAAAAAAGAAAGAAAACAAATGATATGGAAAAGGCATATGTGCCATTTTGAAAGGTCCAAGGGGCCATATGTAAAATGTAAAGCCTATATAAGACATCATGATGAATGATAACAAAAGGATTCTTTTCATATCGATTTAGGGTTTTGTATCTCCTTCTTCAAGGTTCAGAGCCCCTTCTTCTTTTCTTTTTTGAATTAAATCAAGAGTTTAACTCTTATTTTCTCAAAAGTTAATAGTTTTCCACCATAAAATCTTTGAAAGGGAGACCAAAATCCCATCAAATTCCTAGAATGAGAGATTTTAAATCTCACCATCCTTCTCCAAGATCAAAAAAAGAGAGGAGGAAGAAGAAGACACATCTCTAAAAAAAAAACTCATCTTGGGGCGGATCCAAAACTCAAAGAGAAGAAAAGGGTCCTTTTTCATCATCCAAGACAGAGATTTTGAAACTTCAAGAGACCTCTTTTTGTTTTTTTTTAAAATAAAATTCTTTTAGAAGTTTAACTCCAAAATAAACTTTTTTAGGAGTTTAACTCCAAATAAAATCTTTTGGGAGTTTAACTCTAAATAAAATTATTTTGAAAGCTTAACTCCATCAAAATCCTCATAGAGTTTAACTCCATTTAAAATCCTTTTAGGGGTTTAACTCCAAAATAAAATCTTTTGGAAATTTAACTTCAAATAAAATTATTTCGGGAGTTTAACTCCACATAAAAACTTTTGGGCAAAATCCTCTTTGAGATTAAATCCATTTAAAATCCTTTTAGAAGTTTAACTTCAAAAGAAAATATTTTGGGAGTTTAACTCTAAATAAAATTGTTTTGGGAGTTTAACTCCATATAAAAACTTTAGGAAGTTGAACTCCAAATAAAATTGTTTTGGCAGTTTAACTCCATCAAAAACCTCTTGGAGATTAAATCCATTTAAAAATCCTTTTAGGGGTTTAACTTCAAAACAAAATATTTTGGGAGTTTAACTCCAAATAAAATTGTTTTGGGAGTTTAACTCCATATAAAAACTTTAGGAAGTTTAACTCCAAATAAAATTGTTTTGGGAGTTTAACTTTATTTAAAATCTTTTGGAGTTTAACTCCATAATAATAATAAAAAAATGTTTAGGAGTTTAACTCCAAATTCAAGGGTTTAGCCCTCTTTCCGGTCCGCAGACACCCTCCGCTTCTCATATGAGTGAGATTCCCTATCCCACGTGAGGGGGAGGCTCCCATTAAGTGGAAGCCCCCTGCTCCCTCTCAAGGGAAGCTCCCCCACCAAGTGGGAGCTTATCCCTTCCCATCACGTGAGGGGAGGAGCCCTGCTCCCTCTCATGTGAAGAGGAGCGAAACTCCCACTAATTGGGAGCTCGCCCATCACGTGAGGGGGAGGCTCCCACAAAGTGAGTGCCCCATGCTCTCTCTGACGTGAAGGGGAGGCTCCCACTCAGTGGGAGCTCATTTTTTCTGTTTTATAAAAAAAGATTTAAAAATTTAAAAAATAAATTATTAAAATATAAAAAAAAATGTTTCTTTGAATAATTTTTTTCCCCGTCACAAATAGAATAAAATAAATTGAAATGAACACTTCGCAATTGAGTTCGCATGACCCGTTTGATCTGTTAATCGGAGGTTCTCTTACTCCAAAAGCGAGGAGTAATTATCATCAGCTTAGTCCACGGCGGTCGGAGATTCGGATTAACACAATAATTAAACTCCAGCCTTCCTTAGGCAGGGGGAATCTGTACGACGCGTATTTCTATCTCAATAGGATGGCAAAAAACACTCAACAATTGTTAAGATGGTTAATTATGTTATTATATGTTCTGATTAGATGCTGCATGACGACTAACATAGTTGCCTACTTGCATCAACAATTCCTAGTAGGATTTTAGTAGCTTGGATGTATATTCTTGAGAAGCTTAATGCTAGATGACTGACACTAGAATAATAACAGAATTGAGTACTTAATCATGTTTCCTGCTTGCCCTGGATCACATCAATTGCTTGTTCAGAATTCAGTTGTTTGTGATCATATTGATAGATTTCGTATCCGCGTTTAGTTGCTGGGTCCATGATATATGATTCGACTTTGATAAGCTTTCCCATGAGCACATTTGCAGTTTGTTACACTCACCCCTTCACAAAATTTGCTGTGACAATAATAGATTTTTTAATCATTTTTAAGACTAATGTGTTATTTGATTCCCTTTGGTTGATCTTGTTTTGTGCTTCTTCTTCTTCGGCTTGGTTGGACAGCTACAGAAGTTCCAATGTTCATATTTTTGTTGGATCCTTGGTAATTAAATTGCAAGGAGAAATTAGCGTATCTATATGAAATTGGAGGGTGGCCAAGGATAGATCGAGGAAGTAATTGAGATAATTTTGGCGTGGGGAACGCAATGACTGGGACTGATGATCCTTCCAGTTGTAAGGACTATCATGATTGTTGTTGTTTTTTTCCTAATGAAATGTTGAGCCGTCACCTCAACAGTATATTAAAAACAGTAAAAGGTTCTATTACATCCGAAACATATGTTGGTAGAGATTAAAAAAAAGTCAAAAGTTTCAAAACTTGTTTGTAAGAAACTCTTTGATCTTCACGTTTGCTTCTGTTGTCCAGAATTCAAAGAGAAATTCAATACTTAACAATATATAATACTAGGATATTTTTTTACGATTGAATTTTTTTGAATTCCTTCTGTTCCATAAGCAAGAGCAGATGATTATCTTTTAAGTTATTCCAACAAAAAGAAACCTTCACATTTTGTGGGTCCCAGTTAGAAAGCTATTTTCTCAATCCCGTCGGGTGGCTTTGCAAATTCCGAACGCTCTTGCCATTATCGTCCAAAACTCGACACTCAAAGGACAATATAGAAATAAATGATTATCTGTTTCTTCATATGATCTCCAAAACTCACATGACTAGTCTCATGCCTATCCTTTCCGTCTCATATATGATCTCGTTAAAAGTCGTCCGTTGAGAAGAATCCAAGAAAAAACCTTGACTTTTAATGGAGCTGCCGACTTTCAAATAAAATCATACCAAGGAGCTTGAAGGCCTTCAAAATTTAAGAATTTAAAACAGCTTTGTATCAAAAATTTACCACCATTGTTAAGTTTCCACACTACACTATCTTCTCTTTCTGTCGATGAAATTTCATTAAGCTCGGTTAAAAGACTTCTCCGTTCTATTACAACTTCATAATTTCGCCACGAAAAATTAGATAATCTCCACCGCCATCCCGTTGAAGATATGTATCCCATCTCGCTAACAATAACTTCATTATTTGTCAGCGATTCAAAAGCTTTCAGGAATCTAAACTTTAACCCAGAATCGAATTGATTTGCCTTTTTATCCCAGACCTAATGACAATTTACAGACAATAATATCTCATCTGGAGCCATGTTTTTACATACCATATTATTTCCTGTATTGAGTAACTTCCAAATTTTTGTAGTAGGATAATAGGATCTCCAACATATGACCCAAAGCACATTATCATTGTTCAGAATTCTCCACACGTATTTTACAAGAAGACTCGTATTGAAATCTTTCAGATCAAGAACACCAAGACCTCCATGTCGTTTTCTTTTACAATTCTATTCCACACCCAAATCTTTCACTATCATGATTGTTGTTAATTTATCTAATTATTTAATATTGGCAGCTTAGCCAAATAGATGAAAAATATTCATGCTCGTAATCACAAAATTCTGGTATTAGAACTTGCGACCTTTCATTTTTTGCATGTCAATTTTAGATTGCTTATCTATTTATCTATTTGTTTGGGTAGTAGCGGATCGTCTAGGTTAATCACTATTTCATTAAGTATGATGTCTTTATCTTATATTACTCTTTTCTCATGTATAATCTTTTAATCGACTTGAAAATATGTAATTAAGGTAATTTAATTATTACTATAGCAATGTCATCAAGTTCATCATGGTAAAGATTGGTGGAGTCATATAGCCGTTGCTAGTTTGTAGTTAATCACACATGGGTACTCACAGGTTTATTATTACAACAACATTCTAACGATAATTCTATATTGTGATGCAGTCAAACTCCAGTAAGAAGTTCTAGGGGTTGGAACATGCATGATTCTTCTTTTGCTGACGACGCGGTAATTCATCAAATTTTCTATAGCTGCTGAATATTTATCGGTGGGTGAATCTACGGTGAAGAAAAACAATTGCATTCTTTAAACATAAGATGCGTTTTCCCCCCTCTTAGCTTGCAAACAGGAATTTATGGAGCACACATGCTTAATAATTACCAACACGACGCTTTCTAGAGCAACAAACAAACACAATTGTTTGTGCATCATTAATCGATACTGTACTTCATTTATTGATTTCTGGTGACTTTTAATGCTAACTCCTAAAGCGACCTTTGATGTAGAAAGCATCGAAAATTTAGCGCCTTATATAGCCAAGCCAAACCAATCCAAACCAAAGCCATACCAACTCCGATGTCGCTATCAAAGCTCCTCCTAAAACTTTAGCGAAAAAAACAAACCCACCCTGCTCAACCTCCGATTACCATCTCCACCAAACCCTCAAAATTCCGAACCGAGCTCCCTTCCGGTCCCACCGCTCCGACCGCCATGTCCTTCAACCTCCCCATCCTCCCCCTCATTTCACTCCCCTCCTCGCCCTTCACCGCCTTCTGCAAAGCTCTCGCCACCTCGTCCTTCTTCATCGCCCCGCCCTCAAACCCGACCCCGACCTTCCACACGTGCGACACCACCCGTGCGTTCACCATCTGGTCCCCTAAGAACGGCCTGCACACCATCGGCACCCCGCACGTGATGCTCTCCAGCGTAGAGTTCCACCCGCAGTGCGTCACGAACGCAGCCACCGCCGCGTGTTTCAGCACCTCGATCTGTGGGGCCCACGAGACCACTAAACCCCGGCCCTCGGTCCCGTCCAAGAAGCCGACCGGCAACCGGTCCTTGACAAAGTCCTTCATAGACCACACGAAGGGGACCCCGCTCGCCTCGAGCCCCTCCGCCAGCTCAGCTAGCTCCGACGGGGGCAAGCTAATGACAGTGCCGAAACTTATATACACGACCGTGTTAGGTTCGTGCCGGTCGAGCCACTCTACGCAACCGAACCGGTCGGATACCGTTTGGCTCGGGTTTAAGAGATTGAGCGGGCCGATCGGTAAATATTTCTTGAACTTGGAGGCGAAGTCCGAGTCGAGCTCAGGGTCGAGGCCTTCGAAGGTGTTGATAGCGACGGTGTCGGCCGAGGGGAGCTTGCGGCCCATCTGATGGAGGAGCCTCGCGAATCCGCTTTCGAAGTCGCCGGAGACGATTCCTTCTGGGAGATCGCGGACCCTGAGACCGGAAAGCCCAGGGACAAAGCCGAGATCGCCGTCGTCGGCATCGGTGTGCTTTCCTTTTTCACGGAGCAGATCTGTGTAGAGATGGGCGGAGAGGCTGCACGGCCCACCGGTCCAGAGCGCCACCCACGGCACCCCCATCTCCGCCGCCATCTCCCCGGCGAACCAGATGAAGGCGTCGCTGACCACGCACGTGACGGCGGCGCCACCGGCGGCCTCCACCGCGGCCTTCATGGCGTCCTTAAAGTTCCCTGGTGTCCTCATCATGAAGCGCTTCACCTCCTCCTGCGGGTGCTCGTGCCCTGTCACGTGTCCGGGGATGGAGCCGTCGTCGAGCTCGATGACGCGGAGGTTGGGGAGCTGGGGGCTGGAGAGGGAGGCGGCGGAGCGGGCGGAGGTGACAAAGGAGAAGGTGGCCCCGGCGGCGGGGGAGGCGGCGGCGAGGGCGCGGGCGAGGGAGAAGAGAGGGGCTGCATGCGTGCCGAAGGGGAACGCCAGGAGAGCCACGTGGCGGCGGTCGGTGGATCCCATGGCCAGAGCACGTTAAGCGAGGGCAGCGCACGATGAGAGAGAGAGAGAGAGAGAGCGCTTCGAGATTTGGATGGAGCTCCGAAGGAAGCGGGTGTGGATTTTCTTTAAAAGGAAGAGAGGGGGCTGAGGGGTGGGTAGCATCAGCTGTGTTGGCTCCAACAGCGTTGAGGCATGCACGGTGACGTGGATCCCGTCGTATTGCGTGCTTGAAGTGGACCCCACTTATGTTGCCACGGGACACGTCATAGGCAGAGCGTCGCGGGCAGGAGCTCAGCTGTGGAAGGAAGCTGGGGGTTGGGTAGGGGATTCATGGAGCGGTGGCTGGCGCGTGATCTGGTTGTGGTTTTGTTTAGGAGACGTGGGTTCATCACAACCGTCGGTTCATGCTTAGCGCTTATAAAAATGCAAATGCAATGGGAATGGGGGATGGGCACGTGAAGTGGTTGTATTGTTACATCTTGGCCACTGCTTTTGCATGTTCAGGGGTCTGTTTGGTATTTAAGATTAGAAGCTTCTACAAATGATATAATTTGTCCATTTTGTTATGATTATTTCCTTAAATAATAACTAATTAATTTATAGATTAATTAAAAAATAATGTGTTATCGCTGTTTTACCTCAGCTTTTTATTTTTATTTGCGTGCTAACTCTAAATTTAATTTAGAAAGTAGATTCTGAAGGATGTCCTGTATATGAAGTAAAACGACATATCGTTTTTAGCTATTTTTCATGGTTCTGTCCGTAACGGAAGAAAGACCTTTTTTCTCTTACTTTCTCATCTTCCATTAAACCTCAAGCAATGTGTCCCATAATGCTATGGTTGAACTGTAGTTATGATGCTTTAATAGTTTGTTATCCATCTGGTCAAAAAACTTTATTCTGCCACATTCCATAAAGTGCATGCTTGAGGAAGGATGCGCCTCTAAGCAAAGTGTTTCTTAAACTCGATCACAGCAGCAACGCCTAGCCGCCTTCCGTATGTGATGATGCTCTATATTGGCGATCTCCCAGATCAGGACACGTGGCAGATGACGTGTCCCAGAACTCCCTTTACCCGACCTTGTTGGGGATAGTGCGCTTAGAGTCAATTATTAGGTCACAGGTACGTGATTGTAATGATTGAGGGAGGACCTATCCCGGTAGGACAGTCTTACTCGAGATGATAGTATGCTATCTGGTTTACCTTTATCATCGTGTACTGCTTTAAGTGACCTGACACGTCGCTATTACACGTTGATAGAGCCCCTAGGATTCTTGCTTGACCACCAGCAGTATGAGGGCGATCATATAAGTGGGAGCTGGGGGTCTATAAGCATATCCTTAAAAGGTCCCTAGTCGTGTGAGTTTCGAGACAGGGCATCGATACTCCATAGTAGACTAGTGTATACAGTCGAGACCCCGACGAGGGGCGGTGGCCGGTCTCACAAGCCACTGGTGTCAGTTGGATCACCTAAGATGTATACAGGTGCTCATTGGGTTATGAGTATACCGGACAGGACTCGCCGGGAACATGCTAGTTGGTCATATACCAGACGTCAGATGGCAGTTCCCTGGTGACATGTGTGCAGGTTAGTTCATCGACCTGGGGATCGTCATTTGTCTCGTGTGAGTTCCCACTGTACTTTGATTACTACCCTACCACGGCTCAAAGGAGTCGTGCAAACAGGTTTTAGTTGGGTACAGTCCCGAGCCACATGGAGGCAGTGAGCGTATCTTCAGGGGTTCGTCTCTCCCGGTATTGGGGGTGAGGTCGTGCTGTGTCTAGGAGAGCCATTACACAAAGTTCTTGGCCAAGGCAAGGAGATTTACTGGTAGGTATTCCAGTAGTATCTCAGGGTGTTCTGGGCTACACTCCGACACGACTTGTACCGCTTTTGGGGGTCTGACTTTTACCAACCCCCTAGGCCCGCCATGCGATACTCATAGACGAACGGACCGGACTGCACGGATATTGTCACTGACAGGCTCAGTAGGGTTGTCAGGCTGAGTTCGCTCACAGACATCCCTTTTAGTCAATACCTGGTAGCCCGTTACGTATTGGCTTATACCTCTGACGTGCTAGTGGTTAAATCCACAACCATGGCGTTGACGAGTTTTTAGAGTCCCCCACATTTCAGTTACTCAGCTTTCGGGCGAAAGGTTGTAGAGGCCGTATGGAGATATGGCAAGGTCCGATCAGATACGTGCGGTATTGCACGGATCAGGATCGGACAGATTGTACTATAGGCCGTATGGTTATATGGCAGGGTTCGATCAGATACGTGCGGTATTGCACGGATCAGGATCGAACAGATATTACTAGCCGGTTTTGGTATAAGCCGGATCCTAGTATAGTACAGTGGAGATTTTGTCTCATTGCATTTGTATTTCGGTCGAAATACAGATGCGGGTGTGTATGCACAGTATCGGGGTTTTCCTGTAATTTATTACGGGACCAGTTTTCTGGAGTTGCCAGTTTGCTTTCCGTTTCGGCCAATTTCTATTGTTCCGTTCATTGGCCGAAGATTGGTGGAGGAGGGTTTATTTGCATTGTTGCAAATAGGCTTTTTGTGGAGGGGGTCTTTGCTTATTGTAGCATCATGATGGTTTTCATGATGTGCACCATCATTGACTTCTCATTCTCATGATGGCTTGACTTTTAGTGGGCATGATGGTTGATGATGATGAGGGGTGAGATTGGTTGAGTGTGGGTTTATTGTTGTGATCATTTTCCTTTTTTTTGCATGATAGCCTTCTCTCTCTCCATTGCATTATGGAATGGCTCTCTCCTTTTCTATCATACTCTCCCTCATTCTCACTCACCCTCATTGGAATGGCCGGCCACTTCCCTATAGGGGCTGTCCAAGTTTTTGGGTGTGGGGTTTTTGTTCATTTTATGTTCCCAAAATCCCCAAAGTTCCTCCACATTGTTCTTGTATCATCCCTCCACCAAAAAGGCAATTCCGATAACCCCAAATGAGACTTGCTCGCTACATTCTACAGCGAACCTTGGGCACGTCGAGTAGCCGGCATCGTGCCCGAGTTGCCTCGGCATTGAGGTGGGAGCCCGTAAAAGAAGTAGGCGGTGTGGTGCACTTCCGGCGACGAGGAGGAGACGGGACATTCCGCAGGAGATCGGGACGATGACGAGAAGACCGGAGGACTTGGATCGTCGGTATATCTCTAACCCGTCTTGTAGTTAGCTAGATCTAGTTTAATGGCCCGATCCGGAGTCTAGTGCGCGGTGGTGCCGGTTTGCAAAGTCCGCAAAACCAAAGTTTATCACCGTTTCCGCATTTGGCCGTCGGATCGACGGCCGGGGCGCCGCCGTGCACTTACAGTGGTATCAGAGCCTCGCCATTAACTTAGTCTAGCTTTGTGTAATGTGTTTTTTAGTTCCGATCGATCGAAATGTCCAAAAACCCGTATTTGCCCACATCAGTTTTCTGTTGGAAATTTTTGGTGTCGAAAATTTTTTCAGGTTGTAAAATATTGATGTACTGGAAAATCTAAGAGCTCTGTAAAAATTCGACGAAGTAACTCCACAGTGGGAGCGCGGAACCGCCGCGAAAACCCCCTTCCCGCCGCCCTTCCGCCGCGCACTGTGGAGATCACTTCACCAATTTTTTACAGAGGCCTTCTGGGCTTAAAATATGGGTTTTGGAATATTAAAATTGGGCCCAGGTTTTCTGTGAGTGCTACAGTTTTGATTGGGGGCCCACTTGTTAATTTTTGATCGATCGGATATTTTAAACACATTTTTCACAGTATTTACATTATATCTGCGACCGTGAATATCACTTGATCGGTAAATCCGGCCTAACTGCTATAGCCCGGTTAGACGGATTTGCGAACGTGACTTTCACGTTGATGTTCTATGTATTTGCTGTGTTGTTGCGGATCGGTCGTAGGGATAGCCTGGATGCAATGCTAGTACAGTTCTGTTGTATTATGTACATTTGATATTGCGGGGCGAGCGTCCGACATGTGGACTGCCGTCACTGCCCGTTTGTATTATTATTTTGGGGCACGACCTGGTTGCGGTCGATGTACCCGTTGTATGTATATTTTACTTTCTGTACTAGGATTACCCCGCGGAGGGGTGCACGGATAGCCGGGTTCTGGAGGGCAACAAGCCCGCATCTCATGGCATTGAGACGGAGGGGGCTTCATTCTGGGATTGGCGGGCTATTCGCCGCACTCGTAGGGGGTACAGGTTGACCCAGGAGGGGTGCCCAAGTTGCCGGATTCCGTGGAGTGCTGGGTGGTCCATTCACGGAGCTGAAGGGGGCTGCCTCGCTTCAGGTTTTGGCGGGTGACTTGCCGCGCCCGTAGGGGTCTAGGATTCTCATTGCACAGGCTATCCACACGACCAGGGGAACGTCGGGTTTCAGCAGTGGCTCTGTGAAACCCGGGGATCCCAGATATCTGTATTGTTTCTGTGATGCTGTACATTTCTGTGATGTTGCATTTTATTCACGCCTTGAGCGAATATAATATATTGGTATATATATTAGTAGATGTTGTATATGTTTTGCATCCGCGCTAGTCCAGTCCCCGCTCTGTCGTTAGTTAGCTAACCTAACGGGTAATGACGGGACCCAGTGGCGAATGCGGATGGCATATACGTACATCAGTATATTTTCGTTCTTTTTGGTGTGATCAATTGATGGGACTGTATTGATTCGGATCAATGCAAGTTTAAAAACAAACCTAATCTGATGTTGTTGGAACACTTTTCAAAAAGCTGTTATTGCAAGGACGTTCACTTTTGTTTTGCATCGCGGTATTCATTTAGAATATCCTGCTCCTCAGTCGACGAGGCAAGGGCCGAGATCCCTTCACCGGGAGTGACCCCTTGGACAAAAAGTTTGCGTCAGGGCATTAACTTCACTATAGCCGATTACTTTTGCTTTGCACCGTGGTATTCAGTTGGAATATCCTGCACCCCATTCTACGGGGAAAGAGCCGAGATCCCTTCACCGGGAGTGACCTCTTTAGCAACGGTTTTCGTCACTATATTTTCAAAAAGCTATCCGTTCCTTCGACGATATCAAGTTCATTACGTTAAAGGTTTTCGCCAGAAACCATTCGTAGCCCTCCGTCATTTCAGTTAAATATTCGGTAGTATTCAAGCTATGTATTTTGACCTCACGTCAAGGCATAGTGATTGGTAGCTGCCGGATATTTATCTGTTGCATAGATAGATGCGTTGGTTTGGGACAGTCGTACTACTATTTTGGCCTACGTCAAGGGTATGTACGGGTGGGTTCAAATTAACCTGGATAATGACGGGCAGAACTTGACATGTGACTTATGATATTTTGACCTCACGCCAAGGTCATAAGAGCATGGGGCAGAAATCACATCAGGAGTTTCAAAAGAACTGAAACTTGCCAGATATGCGCATACCTTCTGGAGTGTGATACCGTGAGCGGATTCCGTCACGTTGTCATGCGATGAGAGTTGGATCCCGATTCCCACTGATGAGTTGGTATACTCCTCGGGTGACCCCGACTAATTCTTCTTTCAGGTTTGGAGGAGAATTTGAGGTACAGTGGGAGGTTTCCAGATTAGATAAATTGGTGACCATTCTGATCTAGGTTAGAGTGCACGCTGAGTGTTTCTTTTCTCTCTCTCTTTGGCAGCGACCATTGACCCGACCCTAAGACTTTGACTCAGTGACCAAGTTGACCGAACCTTCTTTAACACTGGCCTTTTGGATTGTCAGAGTTGCAAACCTCATTGCCACTCCTACTTTTACCCTTTTCTCCAGGACACCCCGTTTTACTACGAACGTCCACTTCCATTGGACAAAACCATCGTATGGTTAGATACGAACTCGAAAGAATTTATTCGAGGATGGTTTCAGGTTCTGGAGAAAACGGATAGGATTATTCAGTTGACTTTGCTTTTTACCCTCTCTCAGGTTACGAGTACTCCTTGGTTTAGGGGTAGTACACCTATTACGCAAATTGGATTGTCTTCTTCCAAACCTTAGGCTGGTGCTGACCGGTGGGGAATGAAGAAAACCAATTAGCATAACGATGGTGTGCAGAAGGTATTAAGTTAAGACAAAGCAAGGGATTAGTAAGAGGGCAAAGTAAATTGCAACAGATATTCACGACCAAACCAGGTATTTCGTTACCACTCCCACATCACCTTTGTATTTCTCCAGGACACTCCGTATCACTACGAAGATCCACAGTTTATTTGGATACTCCATCGTATGGTTATATACGAACTCGAAAGGAACTTGTTCCAGTTCGGGGATGGATTCTGGTTCAGGAGAAATAGGAATAAGATTTATTCAGGTGTCTCTTATCTTCACCTTCTCTCGCATTGCGAGTGTTCCTAGGATTGGGACATTACACCCATTATGCTTATTGGATAGTCTTCTTCCAAACCATAGGCTGGTGCCGAACGGTAGGGAATGAAGAAAACCATTTGGCCTAAAGGGGTGTATAGAAGGTAAAGACTAAAGACATATGAAGGGATTTGGAGAGGTGGCAAAGAACTATACGGTTACAGTCGTGAATCTGGAAGAGGCATTACTAGGAATACCAGGATACCCCAACGAAACATTTCAATGTTTCAGTTTCACTGTGTACTATTAAAAGAAAACTGATTTCCCGATTAGACACTTACTCCAGGGTATGTATTTACCAGGTACGATTCTCACATCTGTATGGTTTTACAGATGATGAGTGGGAGTAGGTTATTGGGAATTGGGTGACCATCCTCATTGTATCGGGATTCGTTGTAATCGGTGATATTTGAGGAAATCACCTGGGCTGTTTGCCGGTCGGCAAATATTTGGTTTTGAATATCCGCTGTTATGCACCAATTTCAAAATGATATATCTGTACGTCTATTTTCATAGAGTGAGATATACCTTTCTGAAATTATGTCTACGACATTTACCTATATCAGTGGATGGTTAGGTAAGGAGCATTAAACAGCGGTGTAATTCTTCTTAACCATAAGTACAGTTTTCAACCTACGACACACAGTGAAAGAGTTATCAGACTCAAGGGACTTATACAGAGTATTGTATGTTGTCCAGTGTCCATTAGGACAGAGGGGTTGGTCCTCATACTATATTCTGTTTACTTTTAACTTCTCTAGTTCTTAGACATGTGTTTCGTAGAAACACAGGGTCTAAGTTTTGAGAAGTTATAGGTATTTGAATAGAGTAGAGAACCAGGTGTAGCAAGTATCGGGATTCTTCAAAGTGATCGAAGATGTAGATACTTGTGTATGGTATTCAGTTGATAGTAATGATAAAGAGATCTTGCTTCTCTTTCAGGTTACTCATAATTGGAAGTATTCCTAAGTTGAGTAACGCTGATCGGCCTCCTTCCATTTAGTTGACATGCGCTGGGGACAGCTGCATGATTTGAATCTGGTTCAATTAAATCAGTGCCTCTGTTTCTATATTGGATATAGAACAGTTCATATCTTAACGATGTTAAGGTACGGGGAGTTGTCCGGCTTATGATTAAAACCAGACACTGGACAACTCAAGGCACGTTTCTGTAATGGCTGTTTGTGGGTTGACCCAGGCTATGACGAGGGTTGACTTTCTACCATCTGGATGAACAATAGCGATATTGTTCTAGACTCGCCACAGTTTTATTAAAAATGGAATTTTTTTTCAGAAAACAGTAGTGGGAGTATGGTAGAACTGGAAGTGATTCCAGAACCACAAACGATTACTGAAGATTTGATAAGGAACCTAAAGATTCAATCTGGATCGACATTCCATTGGCCACTCTGCAGATACGGTGGGTAACTTCAGGCACCCGAGAGATACTACGGTAGCCCCAAGGACGGTGACAGGGAAGTTCTTGTTTACCCACAATTACCATTGCTGTTGTTCCAGGCTGCGAGACCCGGCGGGAGGATGAGTATAGCGTCGTTCTAAACCAGTTTTAGAAGTGTACGTCTATATGACTCTGCCAGAGGGTTGTCGTAGTCAGTGGGAGCAGCGGAAGCATTGGTGGACAGGTTGCTTATGTCTATTTATAGACTAAAGCAGATGTAGCGGAGATAGATCATCTATTTCTGACGTGACAGTCATAGGTTTGACTTCATCAGAATAGGGGATGGATCTGTTGAGAAGGTAGTAGGGTGTGATATCCTGGTATTTGGATGATATACACAGAGTAGGAAAAGAAACTCCTACACTACGATCGGTTATACTTTGGTCGTCACACAGTTGTTTCTCCACAAAGGAAATGGATTTTATATCAGATATACTGGTTACTAGATCTATGGTCTTAGATCTAGATTTGGGTGGTTTCCCAATTAGGGTACTTGACAGCATTCTAAGAGTATTTAGGATGGACGACTCCTGGCACGGTAGTGTACCTGCAGGTAATGGAGTCACCCTCTCCAAAGGTGTCTTATAGACTAAAGTAGAGAGGGATGTGCATGATTGGCAGATCACTTGCTTAGGCAATTGAGTCAATCATGAGATGTCAAGTACCACACCAGATGTTGTTCTTGCAGTAGGTGCAATAAGTTGATATTGATCCAATCCTGGAGAAACAGTCGGAAGCAGTTTTAGAACATAAGTGAATGTTCTAGGGATATGATAACGGCTGCCTCCTTTAGGAGACGGTTATCATTCCAGGCTTCCAAGGTGACATGGATGGCAGAGTGGCTGTCAGAGTTGTAGTTTTCCCTCTGACGAGGGGCAGTATTTTGGACAGATGGTCCAAGGTAATACTGAGGGAGGCATGGCGCAGGATACTGATTAAGTTCAGTTGACGATACAGTCTAAGAAGTTTGGATTTGAAGTTCATTTATGAGCTAGGTCCCATCAGACATCCAGACATTCTAAGACAGGTATTTCTCATTTCGGGAGATGGTTTTCTCCGCGAACTTGAGATATAGAGAGACATAGAAAGAAACAACTAAGCGGTTCCACTCACTGAGGCTATTCCTCGAACGCAATAGTTCCGCAAACGAGCTATGTGAGACTGACTAGTAGAGGAGTTGGATGTTCGGTATCACACGGGCTGTGAGTATGCGACATCGCAATAATTAGCCTTGAGTGCAAGTGGGAGATTGTTGGGGATAGTGCCCTCAGAGTCAATTATTAGGTCACAGGTACGTGATTGTAATGATTGAGGGAGGACCTATCCCGGTAGGACAGTCTTACTCGAGATGATAGTATGCTATCTGGTTTACCTTTATCATCGTGTACTGCTTTAAGTGACCTGACACGTCGCTATTACACGTTGATAGAGCCCCTAGGATTCTTGCTTGACCACCAGCAGTATGAGGGCGATCATATAAGTGGGAGCTGGGGGTCTATAAGCATATCCTTAAAAGGTCCCTAGTCGTGTGAGTTTCGAGACAGGGCATCGATACTCCATAGTAGACTAGTGTATACAGTCGAGACCCCGACGAGGGGCGGTGGCCGGTCTCACAAGCCACTGGTGTCAGTTGGATCACCTAAGATGTATACAGGTGCTCATTGGGTTATGAGTATACCGGACAGGACTCGCCGGGAACATGCTAGTTGGTCATATACCAGACGTCAGATGGCAGTTCCCTGGTGACATGTGTGCAGGTTAGTTCATCGACCTGGGGATCGTCATTTGTCTCGTGTGAGTTCCCACTGTACTTTGATTACTACCCTACCACGGCTCAAAGGAGTCGTGCAAACAGGTTTTAGTTGGGTACAGTCCCGAGCCACATGGAGGCAGTGAGCGTATCTTCAGGGGTTCGTCTCTCCCGGTATTGGGGGTGAGGTCGTGCTGTGTCTAGGAGAGCCATTACACAAAGTCCTTGGCCAAGGCAAGGAGATTTACTGGTAGGTATTCCAGTAGTATCTCAGGGTGTTCTGGGCTACACTCCGACACGACTTGTACCGCTTTTGGGGGTCTGACTTTTACCAACCCCCTAGGCCCGCCATGCGATACTCATAGACGAACGGACCGGACTGCACGGATATTGTCACTGACAGGCTCAGTAGGGTTGTCAGGCTGAGTTCGCTCACAGACATCCCTTTTAGTCAATACCTGGTAGCCCGTTACGTATTGGCTTATACCTCTGACGTGCTAGTGGTTAAATCCACAACCATGGCGTTGACGAGTCTTTAGAGTCCCCCACATTTCAGTTACTCAGCTTTCGGGCGAAAGGTTGTAGAGGCCGTATGGAGATATGGCAAGGTCCGATCAGATACGTGCGGTATTGCACGGATCAGGATCGGACAGATTGTACTATAGGCCGTATGGTTATATGGCAGGGTTCGATCAGATACGTGCGGTATTGCACGGATCAGGATCGAACAGATATTACTAGCCGGTTTTGGTATAAGCCGGATCCTAGTATAGTACAGTGGAGATTTTGTCTCATTGCATTTGTATTTCGGTCGAAATACAGATGCGGGTGTGTATGCACAGTATCGGGGTTTTCCTGTAATTTATTACGGGACCAGTTTTCTGGAGTTGCCAGTTTGCTTTCCGTTTCGGCCAATTTCTATTGTTCCGTTCATTGGCCGAAGATTGGTGGAGGAGGGTTTATTTGCATTGTTGCAAATAGGCTTTTTGTGGAGGGGGTCTTTGCTTATTGTAGCATCATGATGGTTTTCATGATGTGCACCATCATTGACTTCTCATTCTCATGATGGCTTGACTTTTAGTGGGCATGATGGTTGATGATGATGAGGGGTGAGGTTGGTTGAGTGTGGGTTTATTGTTGTGATCATTTTCCTTTTTTTGGCATGATAGCCTTCTCTCTCTCCATTGCATTATGGAATGGCTCTCTCCTTTTCTATCATACTCTCCCTCATTCTCACTCACCCTCATTGGAATGGCCGGCCACTTCCCTATAGGGGCTGTCCAAGTTTTTGGGTGTGGGGTTTTTGTTCATTTCATGTTCCCAAAATCCCCAAAGTTCCTCCACATTGTTCTTGTATCATCCCTCCACCAAAAAGGCAATTCCGATAACCCCAAATGAGACTTGCTCGCTACATTCTACAGCGAACCTTGGGCACGTCGAGTAGCCGGCTTCGTGCCCGAGTTGCCTCGGCATTGAGGTGGGAGCCCGTAAAAGAAGTAGGCGGTGTGGTGCACTTCCGGCGACGAGGAGGAGACGGGACATTCCGCAGGAGATCGGGACGATGACGAGAAGACCGGAGGACTTGGATCGTCGGTATATCTCTAACCCGTCTTGTAGTTAGCTAGATCTAGTTTAATGGCCCGATCCGGAGTCTAGTGCGCGGTGGTGCCGGTTTGCAAAGTCCGCAAAATTAAAGTTTATCACCGTTTCCGCATTTGGCCGTCGGATCGACGGCCGGGGCGCCGCCGTGCACTTACAGACCTGCAAGCACAAGCTGGAGGGAGCCCATCCGGACGGCCCGGCAGTCCACTCTTGACCCGACCCGTCAGCTGGTCGGGACAAGAGCGGAGGGCTAATGATGATGCTCTATATTGGCGATCTCCTAGATCAGGACACGTGGCTGATGACGTGTCCCAGAACTCAGAAGAAAGGGTCCACAGGGGCCGACCAGACCACCCCTGTACCCGACCTGTGAGCACAAGCTGGCTCACCTCAAAGCCCCTTGCAAATTGGCCTCCTCGGCCTCTCAGCTCGCCCCGAGCTACCACAGGACCAAGATGCCTCGGCCCTCCCGCTCGTTCCCAAGCTCTCCCGCCGAGGCCATCTTCCTCGGTCCCTCCGACCGACCAACTCCACCACTCACAGGCGTAACCGCCGCTCCGCAAATCTCGCCATGTGCGGATTCTCCGCCGGCAACATCCCACGTTCCACGCCATCACGATCCCCATTAATTGGCGATCCGCTTGTTACGGGGGCGTGACGTCGGAAGCGTAACTACCGGCGAGATTCTCACGCCTGCTACTGCGTGCTGCCGCCACTATATAAACCTCCGTCACAGAGGGGTCAAGTAAGCTTCTTTTCACACCACTTAGCCGTTACTCTGCTCGGATCTTGTGCTAACTTGATCGTCGGAGGGTCCTCGGTGGTACCAAACCACCCCGGGACTTCCTTGCAGGTACTCGGCGCAAACTCCTCAAAACCACCAATCTCCTCAAAACCCATTGAGACTCACACGCAACAGAAGATCACCTCTAAGATCCACCGGAAGATCAACGGAAGACAACATCTGACGGAGGCCCGAAAAGGACCTCCATCAGTTGGCGCCGTCTGTGGGAAACTAAAACTCCACAAAAACAAAAGTTGGCCTTCCGATCTCCATCCACATGGCAAGCGATCACCCAGAAAATCCAAGTATCAGCCGCCGCCTCCCCCTCACCGGAGGCGCAGGTGAACCTCCTCCGGCGACCGTCATCAACGCCCTCGCCGGCCGAATAGACCGACTATAGTCCATCATGGAGGCGCTCGTCCGTGTCCAAACGGCCGGGCCAGGATCCTAGATCGCCGCTCCTCCGCCTCCAGAAGACTCTGCCCTCGTCGGCACGGCTGACCACCGGCAGGTTATATCCCATGGCCACAGATCTCACGGGCCGATACTCTCTGAGGCCCGCTGGGCGCCCCACAGCTCCACACCAAGATCCGCCGTCAGAGCGCCTCGCCTCAAGCCTCCTCACGACCCTCACCCCCCTGAGGAGATGTCGGTCACCTCGCCTGTCCCCAGGCATGACCGACACCCCCTCCCTCGACGAGGTCGCACAGAAGGGGCTCGCCATGGCGGCTCGAGGGCTACCTCGTCCGGGGATCTGAGGAACCTCATCAAGAGGAACCGGGGCCGCGCCCAGACGCAGATCTCCCACAGCAGAGGCCAGGGATCACAAGGCGCCGAATCCTCGGGGTACCAAGGCCGACTTGACGCCCTCGAGAAGAAGATCGAGGGCATACGCCGAGAAGGTCACCTCTCGGGCGACGGGGCTAAGTACGCCGCCTACTCGCTCACCAAGCCATTTACCGAGGGACCGCTCGCTGTTCACGTCTCCTCACGCAACAAGCCCCCGAAGGTCTCTCTGTTCGACAGGAAAACCGATCCGAAAGACCATTTGGGTGCTTTCACCGTGGGGATGAGCTTTCAGGACCATTCCGACGCCGTCCAGTGCAGAGCCTTCCCAGCCACCCTCATCCGCTCTGGTCGGAACTGGTTCCGAGGACTCGAGCCCCGCTCAATCTCGACCTTTGACGAGCTGGCTACTCAGTTCCTCGGCCATTTCGTCGGGAACCATCGGCAGAAGCGCACGGTCGACTACCTCTTCACAATTAAGAGCGGGGATAAGGAGACGTTCAAAACTTACGTCACCCGCTTCTACAACGCCCTCCTCAAGGTCCCCGAGCACCGGGACGAGACTGTAATCACGGCTCTCAGATCTGGTGTTAGGCACAAGGAGTGGTTGCGCTCCTTTGCATTGGCGCAACCTAAGACCATGGCCGAGGTCAAGACGTGGACCGAGCACGGGGTCCAGCTCGAGTTCGAGGTGAACGCGAACCTTCCTCGAGTAGAACGGTCCGACCAGAAGAAGAGGGCTCGGAAAGAGAGGCCGGAGCGTCAGCAGCCCTATCACCTGAAGTTCCAGGAGTACACCCCGCTCAACGTCTCCCTCGCAGTGTTACTAGAGGAGGCCCAGGGCGAGGGGTTCTTCAAGTTCCCTCTAATCCCGCGTCAGGCCTCGAAGCGAACCCGGGGCCCCTACTGCGCCTTCCACCGGACGCTGGGCCACACCACGGAGGATTGTAAGCAACTCCGGGACTACATTGAGGAGCTCATACGATCAGGGCACCTCCCCGCCTACCTGCAACGGGATGGTCGGGCAAAACCTCATGAAGAATCGGCCAAGCATCTACCATGCTCGGCTATCCCTGGCCGATAGCTTCCCTACACGCAACGCCGGGGATCAAAGCTCTCGCTAAGAGGCAACCGCACAGTTTCACTGCCCGGCTATCCTTAGCAGGCCTCCTACCGCCCCTCCAACGCTAAGGATCAAAGTCCTCCTTAGAGGCAGCCGAGCAGCTTCCCTGCTCGGCTATCCCTGGCCGGTAGCTTCCCTACTCGCAACGCCAGGGATCAAAACCCTCATCCAGAGGCAACCGCGCAGTTTCACTGCCCGGTTATCCTTACCAGGCCTCCTACGGCCCCTCCAATGCTAAGAATCAAAGTCCTCCTTAGAAGCAGCCGAGCGGCTTTTCTGCTCGGCTATCCCTGGCCGGTAGCTTCCCTACTCGCAACGCCAGGGATCAAAAAGTCCTCCAGAGGCAGTCGAGCCCGACCCTCACTCGGCTATCCCTGGCTGGTAGCTTCCTACCACAACCGACAGGGATCAAAAGCCCTCCCAGAAGCAGTCGAGCCCGACCCTCGCTCGGCTATCCTTCAGGACAAAAGCCTTCGCCAAGAGGCACCGGGCAGTAACCCTGCCCGACCAAGGGTCCTCGGTAGGCTTCTTACAACCCCTCCCGCGCTAAGGACCAAAGTCCTCCTTTGAGGCGGTCGAGCCTGACCCTTGCTCGGCTATCCCCGGCTGGTAGCTTCCTACTACAACCGACAGGGATCAAAGTTCTCGCCAAGAGGCACTGGGCAGCAACCCTGCTCTGTCCCCGTCCTGAAGAATCAAAGCCCTCGCAAGAGGCAACCGAGCCCGACCCTTGCTCTGTCATCTCCGGCTGGTAGCTCCCTACCCATGACGCCAGGGATCAAAGCCCTCGTAAGAGGCATCTGAGCGGTTAACCCGCTCGGTCATCCCAGGCTGGTAGTTGCCTACCCACGACGCCAGAGATCAAAGCCCTCGCCAAGAGGCAACCGTGCAGCTTCACTGCCCGGTTATCCTTAGCAGGCCTCCTACGGCCCCTCCAGCGCTAAGGATCAAAGTCCTCCTTAGAGGCAGCTGAGCAGCTTCCCTGCTCGGCTATCCCTGGCCGGTAGCTTCCCTACTCGCAACGCCGGGGATCAAAGCCCTCGCTAAGAGGCAACCGCGTAGCTTCACTATCCGGTTATCCTTAGCAGGCCTCCTACGACCCCTCCAACGCTAAGGATCAAAGTCCTCCTTAGAGGCAGCTCAGCAGCTACCCTGCTCGGCTATCCCTGGCCGGTAGCTTCCCTACTCGTAACGTCAGGGATCAAAAAGTCCTCCCAGAGGCAGTCGAGCCCGACCCTCGCTCGGCTATCCCCGGCTGGTAGCTTCCTACCACAACCAACAGGGATCAAAAGCCCATCCAGAGGCAGTCGAGCCCGACCATCGCTCAGCTATCCTTCAGGACAAAAGCCCTCGCCAAGAGGCACCGGGCAGTAACCCTGCCGGGCCAAGGGTCCTTGGTAGGCTTCTTATAGCCCCTCCCGCGCTAAGAACCAAAGTCCTCCTTTGAGGCGGTCGAGCCCAACCCTTGCTCGGCTATCCCCGGCTGGTAGCTTCCTACCACAACCGACAGGAATCAAAGTCCTCGCCAAGAGGCACTGGGCAGTAACCCTGCTCGGTCCTCATCCTGAAGGATCAAAGCCCTCGCAAGAGGCAACCGAGTCCGACCCTTGCTTGGTCATCTCTGTTAGGGTCGAAAATTGCACCCCGGTTGACCAAGTCAAAGTCAAGGTCAACCCCGAGCCAAGTGGGCCCATGCCCAAGTCGAGTCCGAACATGAAGCGGCCGACCCCCCTCCATGCCAAAATAAAAATCATGTAATAAATAATTTTGATGTAATTTTTTTATGCATAAATGTAAACAAAATGGGCATAAAAGCCAATTATTTGTAAGCACGTGGTTTATGTGCAAAAAGAAATAGCACATGAGTCATGGGATGGGCAAAATGCCATTTTGGAAAGCCCAAGTGGCTATATATATATATGTGTGTGTGTGTGTGTGTGTAAGCCTATATAAGGCAACATGATGATGAATAAAAAAGACAACTTTTCATTCTCAAAAATTAGGATATGTGCCTCTTTCTCCTTCCTCAAGGTTCTAAAAGCTTCTTCTTTTTTTTGAATTAAATCAAGAGTTTTACTCTTCCTTTTCGAAAACTAAATAGTTTTTCACCACAAAACCCATAAAGGGGAGCTTGGATATTCCATTAGATCTCAAAAAGGAGAGATTTTTTTAAATCTCATCCCTTTTCTCCAAGATCCGGCCAAACGACAGGAAGAAGAAGGGGACCCATCTCCAGAAACCCCATTTTGGGGAAGATCCAGGACTCAAGGGGAGAAGCCCCTTCATCAGCTTCAAAATTTCCTAGGAGTTTAACTCCTTATATATATATATATATTCAAAATAATAAGTGTTCCTTTCTGAGAGTACAACTCCCATTGCAGGGACCAAATCCCTTTTGCCTCCCGAGCGCCCACGTGCCTGGCACGTGAGGCGCTAATGCCCACGTGCCTGGCCCGTAAGGCGCTAGCGCCCAAAGCGCTAGCGCCCGAGCGCCTAAAGCGCAAGCGCTCTTGCGCTCAAAGTGCTTGCGCCTAAAGCGCTAGCGCCCGAGCGTCCACATGCCTGGCACGTGAGGCGCTGGCGCCCAAAGCGCTAGCGCCCGAGCGCCCACGCATCCTTTGGATGCCATTTCCCTTATATATATACACATACATACACACACACTCCACAACACTGTCCCTGTTAGAAAAAAATTTCTAACGGGGCGCTGCCCCGCATCCCGCATGGGAGCTATTAGCCCCCTTGACCCCCATCCCGTTATCCGGGTAGCGGGACCCCCGTAAAAACTCTGCGGGCCCCCCGATATATCCAAAACCCCTCCAAAACACAACACTGCATATTGAGTTCGCATGACCAGTTTAACCCGTTAATCGGAGGTTCCCTCGCCCCAAAGACGATGGCTAATTAACGGCAGCTTAGTCCGCGGCTGCCGGAGATTCGGATCCCCACAATCAATAAACCCCAGTCTACCCTAAGCAGGGGAAATCTGTAGTACGCCTGACCAGCGCGCGCGTATTTCCATCTCAATGAGGTGACGAAAAACACCCTACAGATTCTGGCACGCCCGGTGGAACGATTCTCTCCTCCCATATTTCAGGTTAAGCTTTCAGCGAACTCAATTAATATGCATATCAATTGCCTGTACTAAAATCATGTTTTTTTGTAGGTTAACGTTCTCCAATTGCAATCTTCGAACGCAGCAAAGATGTCTCCAAGAATCGGCCCAGCTCTCGACACAGCTCCCATCTCCTACACGATGAAAATGGACGCCAGGACGGTCCTCCCGGTCAGTCTTGGGCGACAATGGGAGGAGTCGCTGCTACCATTTGGCTCTATTATGTTCGTGTCAGCTAACGTCATCCCAGCTCCTCAAGCTCCGGTAACAGACAAACCGGTCTCAAAAGGGAAAAGGCCGAATGTCATGGTTGTGAGGGCACCTCTACCCAAGCACAAATCCATTTCCAAACAACCCTCCATCGCTCCAGCTGGGGGCAGGGCCATCAACGCCAACGAAGTAACGGGGCATCTCGGGCAAGCTCCAGCGGTACCCCCGACAACTGCTCGATCGGGTATCTTCTTTAAGTTCCCTATCAATCGACTCACGGTGGCTTCACAGAAAACGGATGTCTGCCAAGCCCTCAAAATCAAGAAGCTAAGGCAGAAAAGGCTCAGATACAGAACCAACAGAAAGGCTAGGGCTCATGCTAGGCTGAGCTTCATGAAGCTCCAAGAACGGGGTTACCCCGCCAAAAATAAAGAGACGGCTGGATATGTGGTCCACACTGTCTACATGGTCGGACATGAAGAAACGAACCCTCCTATGCTTCACAGCCAGGGTGATGATACGGTGGACGCTACTCAATGTCAACTCGGTCTAAATGACGAAGAGCTCGCTCATGCCGATAAGCCAAAAGAGCCTGGGGTTCCTGCGGAATTGAGCTCAGGCAATAAGGATGACCCGGTTGTCATAACCGGAACTAAAGAACAAGCATTATTCTGATGGCTTCAGAGGCAGCTTCAGGACAGGGATGAGAAGTTAGCCAAGGTACAATCTAAGGTCGACGAATTGGCAAACGTCACGGCAGATCTCGCGACCCAAGTCGTCTGATTGCAATTATAGCAGAATCAAATTTTGGTTCATGAGCCAGGGATTGATACCCAGAGGCAACCAACTGATACACCCTTCAACCTAAGAGCGGAGCGCCTTCGTGAAAAACAGCCGTGATCTGCCTTCAGTCCTTCCGATACTTACACCGGAGGAGAATCTCCACTCAAAGAGAAGCTGGATAAGGACTATTCCTTCAGAAGGGACAAAATCCGCAAAATATTCAAAGACGCCCTAAGGAACGGTCTATAACTGCCAGAATCAAAAAGACCGCAGGAAACGAATATGACCGACGACCCCAAATACTGCCCCTATCATAGAGTGATAGGTCATGCCATTGAGGACTACTTCGTCTTCAAAGATTGGGTCGAAAAGCAATACAAGACAGGAGAGATAGAACTGTCTAAAGGCGTGTTAACAAACAGCCAAACTGCGACCGCCAACTTCATACAAAGCAGTCGACCACCACGTCATTAAACTGGGAACAATCGACTTCTAAGTCGTTAAAGTGGGAATGTAAAAAAATGTGTAAATAAATAAATAAAAAGAAAAGCCGAAATGATGGGGCAACTCGCAATAAAAATCAGCGAGAAAAATAAAGATGAAAAATAAAGCCGAAATGATAGGGCAACCGCGAATAAAAGCCGAAATGATAGGGCAATCGCGACCTTCACGAGAAGAAAAGATGAAATGATAGAGCAATCACGATAAAACAAAAAAAATGGCGAATAATGAGTCGCTCCTGGTACCATATTCCAGTGCAGCGATGCAGACGCCAACCAAAATCCAATTTCCCAAAATTCTCCCAGCCCTACGGCCAGTCCCCAAATTGACTACCGTATACAATCCACGGGCTCAAATAATTCTCATCATACCCATACCCCACCGCAATCACCAGTCCAGCGGTTGGTCTCCATCCTTAGAATTAGGCTTCATTGGGAAGACCCACTCATGTATCCCCACGATACATGAGGAGAACAAACCTTCGTGGGATCCTTACGACTCACAAAGGAAAGACACACTTAGGAGTCCTCACGACTCCTAAGGAGAAAATACACCTACGAGATCCTTTCGACTCGTATGGAGAAAATGCTTTTATGGGACCCTTACGGCTCATAAAATTGAAAAGTCTTAGGTGATAGGGACCTAAACCTGTCTCCTAAGCCATCTCTTCCCATACCCCAACGGCGAATGATGAGTCGCTTCTGGTGCCATATTCCAGTGCAGCGATGCAGACGCTAACCAAATTCCAAATCCCATATCCTAACGAGAATGGTGAGTCGCTCCTGGTACCATATTCCAGTGCAGCGATGCAGACACCAACCAAATTCCAAATCCCATACCCCAACGGCGAATAATGAGTCGCTCCTGGTACCATATTCCAGTGTAGCGATGCAGACACCAACAAAGTCCTGAAATTTTTCCGGCCCTACGGTCTAGTTCATACATCCTGCAAAACCGTATACAATCCACGGGCGTAAAACGATCCCAATCTCTCCCAAGTCCTACCGGTGAGACCACATTCAAAGTCCCACCCAAAATAAATAAAAATAAATAAATAAATGAAAAAATGGTATGTCCACAAGCAAAATGGGCATAGATGAAAACCTGAAAGGGCTCCGTGAGTAAAAAGAGCAGGACTGTCAGCGAGTTTGTGAAGACCCGAAAGGACGCAAACTCGTAAAAGAAAGAGATGAAATGCACTCGCAAAGTCCTCTCGAGTTTATGAGGAGAAAATTCCCGCGTGAGATCCTTACGACTCATAAAGGAGCAACACACTTGGGGGTCCTCACGACTCCTAAGGAGAAAATACACCTACGGGATCCTTACGACCCGTAGGGAGAAAATGCTTTGTGAGACCCTTACGGCTCACAAAATTGAAAAGTCTTAGGTGATAGGGACCTAAACCCTGTCTCCTAAGCCATCGCTTCCTGATAAACAAGCGCAAATGATGATTTGCTCCTGGTACCATATTCCAGTGTAGCGATACTGATGCCAAGCAAAAACCAATTCCCAAATCCTCCCGGGGCAAATGATGAGTTGCTCCTGACATTATTCCAGTGCAGCAATGCAGATGCCAAACAAAAACCAAAATCCCAAAATCCTCTCAAAGACATATGATGATTCGCTCCTGGTACCATATCCCAGTGTAGCGATGCTGATGTCAACCCAAATCACGATCAACAAGTCAACTTCAACTCCGACACCGCAGAAAGCGGAGCAAGTCAGAATCCAATCTCGACACCGCAAGAAGCGGAGCAAGTCAAGTTCATCCCTGACACTGCAGGAAGCAGAGCAAGTCAAATCGAGCGTCGACTGTCCATGTCGCAAAAAGGGCAGTGCAGGCTTCCCACAAATCGGGAACCAAATCGCTCCGGGTCAGGCCGTCGACTGTCCATGTCGTAAAAAGGGCAGTGCAGGCTTCCCACAAATCGGGCAAGCGTCGACCGTCCATGTCGTAAAAAGGGCAGTGCACGCTTCCCACAAATCGGGCAAGCGTCGACCGTCCATGTCGTAAAAAGGGCAGTGCAGGCTTCCTACAAAGCGGGAACCAAATCAAGTCGACAGTCCATGTCGTAAAAAGGGCAGTGTAGGCTTCCTACAAAGCGGGAACCAAATCAAGTCGACCGTCCATGTCGTAAAAAGGGCAGTACAGACTTCCCACAAATCGGGCAAGCGCCGTCCGTCTATGTCGTAAAAAGGGCAGTGCAGGCTTCCCATAAATCAGGCAAGCGTCGACCGTCCATGTTGTAAAAAGAGCAGTGCAGGCTTCCCACAAATCGGGCAAGCGTCGACCGTCTATGTCGTAAAAAGGGCAGTGCAGGCTTCCCACAAAGCGGGAACCAAATCACTCCGGGCCAGGGAAACGCCTACCACGGACACTCCGCTTCAAAGACGCGTCAAGCGTCGACCGTCCATGTCGTAAAAAGGGCAGTGCATCCCAAAAAGTGAGAACCAAAGCAAGTCGCCTCCACGCGAAAGAAAATCCATCAATTTCATGCACACGACCCACATATGTGGTGTGCATTTATTGATGGGGGCACTTTGTTGGGGTCGAAAATTGCATTACGGTTGACCAAGTCAAAGTCAAGGTCAACCCCGAGCCAAGTGGGCCCAAGCCCAAGTCAGGTGGGCCCATGCCCAAATCGAGTCCGAACATGAAGCGGGCCCCCTCCATGCCAAAATAAAAATCATGTAATAAATAATTTTGATCTAATTTTTTTATGCATGAATGTAAGCAAAATGGGCATAAAAGCCAATTTTTTGTAAGCACATGGCTTATGTGCAAAATGAAATAGCACATGAGTCATGGGATGGGCAAAATGCCATTTTGGAAAGCCTAATGGGCTATATGTAAATGTGTAAGTATATATAAGGCAACATAATGATGAATAAAAAATACAACTTTTTCATTCTAAAAAATTAGGTCCTGTGCCTCTTTCTCCTTCCTTAAGATTCTAAAACCTTCTTCTTTCTTTTGAATTAAATCAAGAGTTTTACTCTTCCTTTTCCAAAACTAAATAATTTTTCACCACAAAACCCATGAAGGAGAGCTTGAATCTTCCATTAGATCTCAAAAAGGGGAGATTTTTTTTAAATCTCACCCCCTTTCTCCAAGATCCGGCCAAACGACAGGAAGAAGAAGGGGACTTATCTCCAGAAACCCCATTTTGGGGAAGATCCAGGGCTCAAAGGGAGAAGCCCCTTCATCAGCTTCAAAATATCCTAGGAGTTTAACTCCTCACACACACACACATATATATATACAAAATAATAAGTGTTCTTTTCTGAGAGTACAACTCCTATTGCAGGGACCAAGTCCCTTTTGCCTCCCGAGCCCCACATGCCTGGCACGTGAGGCGCTAGCGTCCAAAGCGCTAGCGCCCTTACGCTCAAAGCGCTAGCGCCCAAAGCACTAACGTCCGAACGCCGCTAGCGCCCAAAGCGCTAGTGCCCTTGCGCTCAAAGCGGATGCGCTCTTGCGCTTAAAGCACTAGCGTCCAAAACGCTAGCGTCCGAGCGCCCACGTGCCTGGCACGTGAGGCGCAAGCGCCCCGACGCCCAAAACGCTAGCTCCTAAAGCGCTAGCGTCCGAGCGCCCACGTGCCTGGCACGTGAGGCGCTAGCGTCCTGGCGCCCAAAGCACTGGCGCCCAAAGCGCTAGCGCCCGAGCGCCCACGTGCCTGGCACGTGAGGCGCTAGCGCCCTCGCGTCCAAAGCGCTCGCGCCCAAAGCGCTAGCGTCCGAGCGCTTTCTCCCACGCATCCTTTGGATGCCCTTTTCCCTTATATATATATGTATATATACATATACACACACATACTCCACGACACTGTCCCTGTTAGAAAAAATTTCTAATGGGGCGCTGCCCCGCACTTCGCAAGAGGGTTGCTAGCCCCCTTGACCCCCATTCCGCTATCCGGGTAGCGGGACCCCGTAAAAACTCTGCGGGGCCCCCGATATATCCAAAACCCTTCCAAAACACAACACTGCACATTGAGTTCGCATGACCAGTTTAACCAGTTAATTGGAGGTTCCCTCGCACCAAAGGCGAGGGGTAATTAACGGCAGCTTAGTCCGCGGCTGCCGGAGATTCGGATCCCCACAATCAATAAACCCCTGCCTACCATAAGCAAGGGAAATCTGTAGTACGCCTGACCAGCGCGCGTGTATTCCCATTTCAATGGGATGACGAAAAACACCCTACAATCTCCGGCTGGTAGTTGCCTACCCACGACGCCAGAGATCAAATTTCTCGCCAAGAGGCAACCGCGCAGCTTCACTGCCCGGTTATCCTTAGTAGGCTTCTTACAGCCCCTCCAACGCTAAGGATCAAAGTCCTCCTAGAGGCAGCCGAGCGGCTTCCCTGCTCGGCTATCCCTGGCCGGTAGCTTCCCTACTCGCAACGCCAGGGATCAAGATCCTCACCAAGAGGCAACCGCGCAGCTTCACTGCCCGGTTATCCTTAGCAGGTCTCCTACGGCCCTTCCAACGCTAAGGATCAAAGTCCTCCCAGAGGCAGTCGAGCCCGACCCTTGCTCGGTTATCCCCGGTTGGTAGCTTCCTACCACAACCGACAGAGATCAAAGCCCTCGATAAGATCAACCGAGCAGCTTCCCTGCTCGATCATCCCCAGCAGGCATCCTCTTGCCCAACAGATACTGCGGATTTGTAGCCCTCATAACGAGGCCACCGAGCCCCTTTATGCTCGGCACAACTACGACGGACATCCCTCTGCTCATCACATGCAGCGGATCCGAAGCCCCAACAAGAGACATCAGGTCTATCCAAGTCTGAGTGATCCCCCCTCGACTTCGGGGCCATGGAGACGCCTCCTTCTCAGCAGCGCTTGGCACACTTGGCAAGTGATCGAAATCAACTGACGCAGCATCACACACTGGGCCGCATCCCGTCAGACGCCGCAGGTCTGCACACGTCGCATCGGCCAACCGACGCTTGACACGCGGACCGTCGCTTCTGTGACAGGATGCACGAATCGGCGCACCTTCCTTAAATGCAGAGATCTTGCCCTGGTTCGCTGGCAGAGAAGACAGCTGACGGCCCGGGGACGCGTCCCGACGAAATCTTAGGAGGGAGCTCACGGGCGGCCCGGCAGTCCACTCTTGACCCGACCCGTCAGCTTGTCGGGACAAGAGTGGGGGGCTAATGATGATGCTCTATATTGGCGATCTCCCAGATCAGGACACGTGGCAAATGATGTGTCCCAGAACTTCCTGTACCCGACCTGCAAGCACAAGCTGGAGGGAACCCATCCGGGCGGCCCGACAGTCCACTCTTGATCTGACCTGTCAGCTGGTCGGAACAAGAGTGGGGGGCTAATGATGATGCTCTATATTGGCGATCTCCCAGATCAGGACACGTGGTAGATGACGTGTCCCAGAACCCAGAAGAAAGGGCCCACAGGGGTCGACCAGGCCACCCCTGTACCCGACCTGCGAGCACAAGCTGGCTCACCTCAGAGCCCCCTGCAAATTGGCCTCCTCGGCCTCTCAGCTCGCCTCGAGCTACCACAGGACCAAGATGCCTCGGCCCTCCCGCTCGTTCCCGAGCTCTCCCGCCGAGGCCATCTTCCTAGGTCCCTCCGACCAACCAACTTCACCACTCACAGGCGTAACCGCCGCTCCGCAAATCTCGCCATGCGCGGATTCTCCGCCGGCAACATCCCACGTTCCACGCCATCACGATCCCATTAACCGGCGATCCGCTTATTACGCGGGCGTGACATCGGGAGCGTAACTGCCGGCGAGATTCTCGCGCCTGCTACTGCGTGTTGCCGCCACTATATAAACCCCCATCACAGAGGGGTCAAGTAAGCTTTTTTCACACCACTTAGCCGTTACTCTGCTCGGATCTTGTGCTAACTTGATCGTCGGAGGGTCCTCGGTGGTACCAAACCACCCCGGGATCGAAAGCCACCAATCTCCTCAAAACCCATTGAGACCCACACGCAACATGAGGTCACCTCCAAGATCCACCGGAAGATCGACGGAAGACAATATCTGACGGAGGCCCGAAAAGGGACATCCATCAGTATGGTTCTCCAGAAAATCGAAATATGAAAGATGTGGATGCTTCTTGCACTTGAATTGTAGCGTTTCAAATTTAATGATATACTGAAAAAATAACATTTTCTATATAGGCTGGAAAGTAAATTTTTTTTGAACCGTGTAGGTGGCTTTTTTTTTTTGCTGTGGGACAGAAATTTTTTCTTTTATTATTTAAAGCTTTAAATACAAAAAGTTATCCGTGTTCTTGTGAGTGTAATAAATGATTGAGATTTTTTTTTGTTTTTATAACCTTTTCTAAGAAAAAAGAGGACATTTATCTTAGCTACATAATTGCTTGTAATTTTGATGGCACCCAAATGAGTTGTCCTTATACTATTATACTAGCGTAGAAAGAAATAAAAGGGTAAAAATGATGGGACAAAAAGGGTAAATTGTCAATGGGCCACAATAAATCTATGGGTCTTTTGCTCTTGACCCATAGGCCCAATTAAAATCCATTTTATAGTGCTGGTTGTTTGTAATATCTGAGCAGTTGGAGATAATAAATGCTTAAACCAAATGTGATCCAGGGATTTTTTTCGCAAAGATTTTGAACAATGTCCTCTTCCCAACTATTTTAAAAATACCAGGGTCTTTAGACAACTTCCCCCCAGCGCCATTTCGATCTCACCAAAATTTCTTGGGTTTCATCTAAAACCCCAAAATGGTTCGAACCTCTCTCTCTCTAAAATTTTCTAGGGGTTTTCTTCTCTTTAAAGTTATTTTTCTTCGATTGGATCCTTGTTAGGTTCTCCTAAACGACATTGATTTGTTATTTAGATCTCTTACTCAAAACAAATATTCTATTACCACTCTTTATAATGTTAACCTTTTCATCAAGTAGCTGAAATCCAACTGTTTTCTAGTAAATAAAACAATTTTCTCCACTTGATTTAGGTAAAGACTAAAGAGTAATCGATGAGGCTCATATCGGTGACTTTCCGGATACTCACACGTTGCAGATGACGTGTCCCAGAACCTACGAGAAGGGATCAGGGACTTCAGTTGGGATCACATCTCGGTCCTCCGGCCCGAGGAGTATCCTGACCTTTGGTGACCTTCCAGACCTCCCCCGGCTCACCTCCGAGCTATCACGGAACCAAGATGCCTCGACCTCCCGCTCGTGCCCGAGCCTCCCGCCAAGCTCATCTTCCTCGGTTTCACCCAGACCGACCCACAACGCTGATCACAGGCGCCTACGCCACGGCTCCGCGAATCTCACCATGCGCGAGATATCCGCCGTCCATGATCCCGCGTTCTATGCCATCACGATCCCCCATTAACGAGCTTGTCTCGTCATTAATGCGGGACCCCGCCAATCACGCGGGCGTGACGCCAGGGGCATAACGGCTGGCATGATTCTCGCGCTCGCCTGCCCTTTGCGGCCGCTATATGAACCCCTCTCTCAGACGATCGAAGTAAGGCATTTCTTTCCACTAAGCCGCTACTCTGCCCAACTTGCACCACTAATTTGATCGTCGGAGGGTCCTCGGTGGTACAACCATCCCGGGACTTCCTTGCAGGTTGCTCGGCTTCACCTCAAATCCAAGCCCATTGAGATCCACACTCTAAAGGAGACAACCTCCAGATCAAATCTCGGCCGTTCGTCAACACGCGAAGAGATTAACGGAAGATAACATTTGAAGAAGATCCTGAGATCAATCAGTTGGCACAGTCTGTTGGAAGCTTTCCACTCAACCAAAAGTTCATCTTCCGATTTCGACTACATGGCGAGTGGTCACCGTGACGATCTAAGCACTAACCGTTGGCCTCCCCACGGTGAAGACGAGGGAGAATCCATTCCTCCACCAAACGCCACTCACGCCCTATCCGCTCGGATAGATCGACTCACGTCAGTTGTGGATGCGCTCGTCCGTGTCCAAACGGCCGGACAAGCTCCCCAGGTCGCCGCTCCTCCTCCGCGGGACCGGGACCCCTACAAAAGGAGAGAAGACTCTGCCCGCGTTGGCACGACCGATCACCGCTTCACTGTCTCCGGTGGCCGCAGATCCTCTGGACCGACATATTCAATGACCCGGTGGGCGCCGCACAGTTTAACTCCGAGGTCTTACGCCAGAGCGCCTCACCCCGAGCCCCATCATGCCCCCATCCCTCCTGAGGAGGTGTCGGTCAACTCGCCTGCACCCAGGCATGACCGACACCCTCTCCCTCGACGGGGTCGCGCGCACGGGACTCGCTACGGTAGCTCGAAAATGACCTCGCCAGGAGACCTGAGGAACGTCATCGAACGGAATCGGGGCCGAGGCCACGCAGAGGTCTCTGGTAACCGAGGCCAAAAATCGGAGTATGCCGACTCATCGGGATACCACGGCCGACTCGACGCCCTCGAAAAGAAGATCGAGAGCATGCATCGGGAAGGTCGTCATTCAAGCGACGGGGCTAAGTACGCCGCCGACCCACTCACGAAGCCTTTCACAGAAGAGCTACTTGCCGTCCATGTCTCCTCCCGGAACAAGCCCCTGAAGGTCTCACTCTTTGATGGGAAGTCCGACCTAAAGGATCATTTGGACGCGTTCACAGCCGGGATGAGTTTCCAGGACTGTTCCGACGCCACCCAATGCCGCGCTTTCCCATCCACTATCATCCGCTCCGTCAGAGACTGGTTCCGAGGACTCGCGCCACGCTCCATCTCAACCTTCGATGAGCTGGCCATCCAATTCCTCGGCCATTTCGTCGGGAACAGACGGCAGAAGCGGACCGTCGACCATCTCTTCATAATAAAGAGCGGGGACAAAGAAACCTTCAAAGGATACATCACCCGCTTCTACAACACCCTCCTCGAAGTCCCAGAACACCGGAACGAGACGGTCATTACGGCATTTAGGTCGGGTCTTAGGCACAAGGAGTGGTTACGCTCCTTTGCATGAGCGCAACCTAAGACCATGGCCGAGGTGAAGGCCTGGACTGAACGTGAAATCCAGCTCGAATCCGAGGTGAACGCCAATTTGCCCCGGGCAGAATAAACTGATCACAAGAAAAGGGCCCGAGAAGAGAAAAAGAGGCTTGAGCGGCTAAAGCCTTACTCCCCGAAGTTTCAGGAGTACACCCCGCTCAACGTCTCTCAGACGGTGCTGCTGGAGGAGGCTAAGGGCGAGAGATTCTTCAAACTCCCCCCAGTCTCGAACAGGGCAGCAAAGCGCACTCGGGGCCCCTACTGCGGTTTCCACAGGTCGGAGGGCCACTCCACTGAGAACTGCCAGCAACTCCGAGACTATATCGAGGAGTTAATCCGCACGGGGCATCTGGCAACGTACTTGCGAGACAAGCGTCAAGCCGACCATGAAAAAGAGCACCACTCCACTCCCGGCGAGTTGACAATCGGCCAAATCATGGTCGTGTCAGCGGGGGTATGACGGGTACCAATAAAGGCCTCGACGAGATATCCCCTCCCTCGGATATATCGGCTCGTTGAAAATTCGGCAGGCCGCGAGCTACTTAGTTTCATGGATGATTTCTCCGGCTACAACCAGATCCGTACGAATCCGGCGGACGAGGGTCTCACCACATTCACAACGGACCGGGGGGAATACTATTATAAGGCGATGCCTTTCGGCCTCAAAAACGCAGAGGTTACGTACCAATGCTTGGCTAATCGAATGTATATTTCTTCTTTCACCAAAGCGATGTAAATTCTTCTGAGTTCTTTTTCTTAAATAATAAGAACACAATAGAGCATTGTAAAAAAGAAGAATTTTATTCATTCAAAAAGGTATTATAGGCTCCTCAGTCGTACATTGAAAAAGAAAAAAAATTACAGTAGCGGGGGAAGGGGGTGCAGGAAACATTGCTCGTGGTACTCCGAGCATATTTCCACAAGCCGGGCCCTCACCGTCTCGGACCTCTGCCTCTGATGCCGTCCGCGAACATTGACATGGTGCCTCAGTTGGTAGCACTCGAGGATGAGTGTCACCGAACGATCCCGCCGAGCCATCGAGATCAGGCCGAAGCGGCACAAAGACCTCAGCTTGCCAACCGTCTCATCTTTCTGCTGCTCGGACAAAAGGTTGTGCAGCTCCGGCGATGCCCTCCAGATTGAGTACATCAACAGCTGGAGCAGGAGTAAGCGCCGGGAAAGCAGTCGGCCGAAATGATCCTCAATACGGGCTACAACTACTTGCACCGTATCCTCAGTGCAATACTGGTCATACAGGTACACGTCCTCGAAATTTATGATGTCGGGGATAGTAAAAAGGAAGTCCTCCATTCTTACGTTTTGGGTGTGAAGAAAAGAGTGATCAACGCTCCCTCAATTTTATTTCCCCACAACGCCCCAAGAGTCCAATAGTCGCTCGTTTCTTCCGCAACTGTACCACCACCCAGCGGACATCCCGTCTTTCTCGGTAAAATCGGAACGACGCGGCTCTTACGCTTCACCTCCTCCCACGCGTTCATGACACGTGTCGACCGCGACAGTCACTCTTCCCGATGTTCAAACACCGGGGAAGATCGGACAGAACCTCACGACTCAACCGAGCAGCTACCCTGCTCGGACCATCCTTGGCTGGTAATTCCTTACCCCACGACGCCAAGGATCAAAGCCCTCATCAAGAGGCCACCGAGCAGCTACCCTACTCGGTCCATCATTGGCTGGTAATTCCTTACCCCACGACGTCAAGGATCAAAGCCCTCATCAAGAGACCACCAAGAAGCTACCCTGCTCGGTCCATCCTTGGCTGGTAATTCCTTACCCCACGACGCCAAGAATCAAAGCCCTCATCAAGAGTCCAACCGAGCAGCTACCCTGCTCGGTCATCCTTGGCTGGTAATTCCTTATCCCACGACGCTAAGGATCAAAACCCTCATCAAGAGGCCACCGAGCAGCTACCCTGCTCGGTCCATCCTTGGCGGGTAATTTCTTACCCCACGACGCCAAGGATCAAATCCTTCATCAAGAGGCCACCGAGCAGCTACCCTGCTCGGTCCATTCTTGGCTGGTAATTCCTTACCCCACGACGCTAAGAGTCAAAGCCCTCACCAAGAGGCAACTGGGCAGTAACCCTGCTCGGTTATCCCTGGTTGGTAATTCCTTACCCCACGACGCCAGGGATCAAAGCTCTCACCAAGAGGCCACCAAGCAGCAACCTTGCTTGGTCTATCCTTAGCAGGCCTCCCAATGCCCTCCCGCGCTAAGGATCAAAGCCCTCTCCAAGAGACAATAGGGCAGCAACCCTGCTCGGTTATCCCTGGCTGGTAATTCCTTACCCAAAGACGCCAAGGATCAAAGCCCTCACCAGGAGACCACCAAGCAACAATCCTGCTTGGTCCATCCTTAGCAGGCCTCTCAACGCCCTTCCGCGCTAAGGATCAAAGCCCTCACCAAGAGGCAATCAGGCAGCAACCCTACTTGGTTATCCCTGGCTAGTAATTCCTTATTCACGACGCCAGGGATCCTCGCCAAGAGGCAACTGGGCAGTAACCCTGCTCGGTTATCCCTGGCTGGTAATTCTTTACCCCACGACGCCAGGGATCAAAACCCTCGCCAAGAGGCAACTGGGCAGCAACCCTGCTCGGTTATCCTTGGCTGGTAGTTCCCTACCCACCGACGCCAGGGATCAAAGCCCTCACCAAGAGGCAACTGGGCAGAAACCCTGCTCGGTTATCCTGACTGGTAGTTCCTTACCCACCGACGCCAGAGATCAAAACGAGGCCACCGAGCAGCTACCCTGCTCGGTCGATCCGTGGCTGGTAATTACTTACCCCATGACGCCAGGGGTCAAAGCCCTCATCCAGAGGCCTCCGAGTAGCTACCCTGCTCGGTCCATCCACGTCTAAGCAATCTCCACCTCAAGTTCGGGGCCATGGAGATACCGACCTTACACCGGTCTTTGCATACTTGGCAAATGGTCGACTTCAACTCTCAATTCGACGTGCAATCGTTAGACGGAAAACCAACCTGACATGAAAGAAGTACTGCGCAAAAATGTTTACCACAAACAAAAGAACACTGCAAAATGGATTTTCTATTCAGAAGTTGTTTCCCCTCAATCAGAACAAAACTCTACTTCTAAAACTGAAAAGTAAAGCACTGCTTCATAAAAAAAAAAGACTGAACACCAAAGGCAATTTACCCGTGCAAGAATCACATGCACTTAATGATAGCAAATTAAATCATACGATGCACAAGCACAGCGGAGAGCTAAAATAAAAAGAAAACTTAACAGATAATAAAATACTTAATTAAAACATTTATTTATTTATTATTACATTCAAAAAAGATCACCAAATATGGGATCGGAAAGACAAGGGTTCGCAAAGATAAAAAGAAGATTCCCCAGCTCCCTTTCTGTCTTCTCCACCACATCGAAGCGGCGATCCTCTCGAGGGGAAGACATCCAACGATCGTCGCCACATTCATTGGAAAAGGTGGCGATGACAATCCGGCGAGCCCGTATCTGGCTCAGCAAGTGGAAAGAGCAGTCCCCCAGGGCTTTAGTGATCAAGAGCGTTTCGAAAAAGCTCTCGATCTTATCCTCGGCTGCATCAAGTATTGCCGAGGACATCTCCGCCGGAGGAGGGGGAATGTCGGCGAGCACCGAGGCAAGAATCATCCGAAGCCAAACGGAATGCGGAGGAAGAGGAGACCCCACACGAGTCAAAAGTTCGTGCATTGCAGCATCGCATTGCTCGTCCGTAAGAGAAGGGTCCACCAGGCGCGCAGCAAAACGGGGAACAATGTCCCGGATCGGCACTTTCCATGGTTGACGGCGGGCGTGAGGGCGGTTGCAAGCCATGATAGAAGAAGTTCTCTGAAGATGAGAGGAGAAAAGGCTCGGCCTTGAACTATATATAGACCCGAGCACAAAAGATTCTGTGCACAATGGACCCGGGAAATCAAGATGTTGGAAATACAAGTTTGGCTTGAAAAAAGGAGATGAAAAGATATCTCAGGAGAAGCAACGCTTCCGATTCCCCCAATCAAAGCAAAGCTCTACCTTGAAAATCTAAGTTTTAATAAATGAAGCAACGCTTCAGATCCTCTGCGCTGCGCGCAAAGCGCCACGTGCCAGAAGTTGATGCGTCAACACAGCGCCCAAGGCAGTGCGTCCAATCAGAGCAAGGCTCTTTAAAAATAAAAGTAAAGGAAGCAACGCTTCAGCTGCGCAAGCGCTGCACTGCGCGACACGTGTCTGCGCAGTTGCGTAAGCACAGCTGCGCAAGCGATGCGCTGTATGACGCGTGTCCGCGCAGTTGCGCAAGCACAGCTGCGCAAGCGCTGCGCTGCGCGACACGTGTCACGCGCTGAGGCGTTTGCGCCAAACAGAATTAAGATTTCAAAGAATTCTTTCCTGTTCTTGTTAAAACAAGAAGATTTTCTTCTGTAAAACAGAAGCCTTTGGATCAAAGATCCAACGGTGGGGAAAATTCCCCAAATCACTCAGAAAAAGATCTCTTTAACTAATTTATGAGCACTATAAAAAGGACCCCACACCTCAATTCAAAAGCATCAACATTTTTGTGAAAAATTAAACAGAGGGAACTCTGAAGAATTGGAGAGGAATCCTCAAGAACAAAGAAAAAGGTAAAAACCTTTAGAAAAAGAGAAAATTCTCTCATGAACAGATCATTGATCTGAGAACAAGATCAAGGACCTCTAATGAAAAAGAAAATAAACAAATAAAAAACAGTGCCTTGCACTTCTTTTTATGAACCATTGGTTCTGAATCTAAAAGATTCTCAAGATAACAGTGCCTCGCACATTTTATGAACCACCGTTTCTTTAAAAAACAAGAAAAAAAACTTGTTTTCTTTAATCTGAAATTGATCCAAAAGAATAAGAACAGTGCCCAGCACTTGCCAAAATAGCACTATTGCGCAAACCGCTAGGAAGCGCCACGTGTCAGCAGTGCAACAGCGCAGCGCATTGACGCAGCGCACTGCGCTGTCGCGCTTGCGCTCACCAGAACTTGACACGTGTCACTTCCATGAGCGCTTGCGCTCATTAATTGTGCAAAGCGCCTGACAGGCCATGTGGGGCACTGTCAGAGTATCTAATGCTCTGCATTATTAAGAGAAGGGCCAAGCCCAATTAAAAAAGGCCTGACAGGCCAAATTAAATGCAATGTATTATTTTAATGAAGGGCGGAGTCCAAACAGATGCTCTGCATCATTTATAAGGGGACATAGCCCATATCAAAAAGGCCTAGCAGGCCAGAATAAATGCACTGTATTATTTAAAAAAGGCAGAGCCCTAGCACAGGCCTAATAGGCCAAAAGCAAATAAAATGCTGAACTTTTTCAACTGGACTTAGCCCAATCATGGCCGTAAGTCCTCAAATTAAATTGACTGAGCACGGCTGCTCCTTAAATCAATTTACGACCGGTTCGAGGGTACATCTCTGAACTCCTCTGACACCCATCGTTGTAATCCTTCAACGACGTCAGAGAGGTGACGGGTCCCGACGACCACACATCAATATGGACTGCGGGGTCCTTAAACTCGTGGACCGAAACGTCCTTAAACTAATATTGGACTGAAACGTCCTTAAACTAATAACGGACCACCACGTCCTTAAACTAATAACGGACCACCACGTCCCTAAACTGGAATTAACACGGACTACCACGTCCCTAAACTGGAACATGGACCACCACGTCCCTAAACTGGAACATGGACCGCAACGTCCTGAAACTACCTATGGACCACTACGTCCCTAAACTGGAACAATAGAGCACCCGAATGCTCTTTTGCCGGATCTAAACGATCCCGTTTAAGTTGATCTTAGCCTCAAACACGGCTAACGTATCCTTAAACATTCAAATGGATTATAAGACTCCCAATCAACTTTGGTTCGAGGGTACATCTCTGAATTCCTCTGGCACCTGTCGTTGTAATCCTTCAACGACGTCAGAGAGGTGACGAGTCCCGATGGTCATATATTAAATGGATCTAGACGATCCCGTTAAGTTGATCTTAGTCTCAAACGAAACTAACGTATCCTTAACGAACGTTTAAGTTGATCTTAGCCCCAAGCACGGCTAATGTATCCTTAAACTAAAAACACCAAATCCAAATCTAAGTAAATACGGATTTGGACCAATCCACGTCCTACGGGCGACGGTATTACTCAGTCTCCGTATACAATCCACGGGCAACCACAAACAAAACAAATACACATGACACGAAGTGAAATTCTTGAGAAGGAGAAAGTTGTTATTGCGACGCAGTAGCGTAATTAACTGCAGGGGCTTGCGCCTGCAGGGAAGAGCGTCCCCACAATCAAAAACCCCTCGAGCGAGGGGGAATCTGACGAAGTCTGGTACATCGGCCGCATCCGTCTAAACCTCCGATACACGGTGCCATAAATCAACTTGGCATCTTCGGAGAGGTGGACGGATAAAACCAAATAGCATCTGCCCCGAACCCCAGCGTCAGGACCTCGCGGTCTTGTGCGCCGCCGTTCGGAGGGGAACAGATTCTGGCACGCCCGGTTGGATCTTTTCCTCTTTCCACTCCACACTTCGTGTGTCGTCTTCGCGAACCAATCACGGTTTGTTAAATGGTTGCCTTCGGATTTCAAGTTACTAAGATTTGGTCTTTTGCCTGGCGCAGAACTCAAGATTCAATGGCCTTTAACTGCACCAACTGCTCGAAATGCCACTGCAACGGACGCTCCACTTCACCAGGAGGTTAGCATATGGGCCCCAAGCGGCTTCCTTCCTCGCTCTGCCGGTAGACCAGGTGATCCAAGCCACCACTGGCCTGATCTTCGGGACCATGATCCCACCTACAAGCTTCTCGACGCTAATACCTGCACCTGAAGTGAACAAAAAGTCGGTCTTCGACCGGCTCACTGCTACGACGACCCCTGTCAACGGGTCGCCCACTGCCAAACCAACAGCTTCGGTTTTTGCCAGGCTGGATCAGAATTCTAAACTGGCTGTCCCAAGGAAGGCAATGACTGCTGCTCCAGAAGTCGTCAAGGCGGCTTCCCCTGTCAAAGAGTCAAGTCTTTTCAAGACTGACGATTCCTGCTCCTGTCCCTGCTCGAAGATCTGTCTTCGACAGGTTAGATATCATCCCTCAAAAGATAACTTCAGTCTTTAAGAGGTTAACACCAGCGGCGCCTCATTTAGACAGGGGGCAAAAAGAAGTTGTCTCTATCTCCAAGCCAGTTCCAACGGCTCGTCGTGCTCGACGTCGCCATTGGCAACGAGTGAGAAAGGCAGGGGGCAACTCCCCCTCAGGGCTAACTCCACCGGCTCCAGTAGTGAAAGTCAACGATGCTGTTCCAACCGGGAACAGCTTTGAACTGTTGAGGAGGGTACGTAAGAATTCTCCCGTCTCTACGTTGAAAAGATCTCCTCCGCCCGCGAGGAGAGTTCTGGAAACAAAGCAAGAACAGCCCCCTCAACGGCTGTCCTCAAAAATTTATAAAGTTTGGCGGAGAGTTCAAGACTCCGTAATCGACCCAGATCACTCTCGTCAACAGAAAAAGGCGAAAGTGGAAAAAGAAAAGGACCGTCCGATCAAACAGGAAAGGATGACAGTCGCTAGGGTGCCCACTGCAACGGCCCCTTCAACTTCAATGGCCCACAAAAGAAGGAGGCCGGAGAAAACCCCAGCGCCGACGACAAATATCAGAGGTGGTGAACCCAAACGCCCTAAGTCAGGGGGCATTGTAGTTCATACCGTCTACGTGGCGTCTGGTAAAGAGGACAGTCGCATATGTACGGGTCATCGACCGCTTACGCGATCAGTGACCAAGGCGCACGAGCAACAGCAAAAGCTCCAAGAGATGATGAACGCTATGGCCGCACTTACAGGGCCAAAAGAAAACCCTGAAACATCCTCGGATGAACGCCAAGAGGAGGAAACCGACGCCGAATTCCTTCGTCGGATATTGGAGAAGAAAGACAAAGAGGCTGCTGAACAAGCAGCCAACATACAGCGTATATGCCTCCTCTTCCAAGACATGATAGGGATGATGATACAACAAGATCCTCCGGCCGAAGAGCCTCCGATCGTCCTTGGAGACGATAGGGGAGAGACATCAAATCCTCCGCCAGCTCTGTCCACGGCTAAAGAAGATACAATCTCTAAAGCTGATTTGGACGAGTACATAGCCCAACAAATACGGGTTTATCATGCGACTGAAGCAGCCGGCCAGGTCGTAAAAACGGGGCGGCCATATCCAAGTTGGTACGACCAAATCAAGTACCCGCCCGGTTACACAATTCCCAAGTCTCATGTCTACAAGGGGACGGGCAATCCTCACCAGCATGTTGCCCAGTTCAGAGCACTCTGCGGCAACACCGGCGGTGACGACAAGCTGTTGCTTCGCCAGTTTGTTGGAAGTTTATCAGATACGGCGTTCGAGTGGTACTCTGAACTCCCGAACGACTCTATCAAGACCTTCGCCGAGATGGAGCTACTGTTTACTCAGCGTTTTGCAAGCGCCAGTGAACGTACCCCGACGACGGCACTGATTAACGCCAGGGTAAAACCAGGCAAGACGTGGGTTCAATATGCTATACGGTGGCGGAACTTATGGTCGAAATGCGAGCAGCGCATTGAAGAAGCTCCCGCGGTGGGAATGTTTGTGGGAACTCTTGATCCGCAAGCAACTATCTCGCAATTTATAATGTTTTTCAAGCCGACTACCTTCCAGGCCTTGATTGACAAGCTAGCGCAAATGGATCAAATGGGCCATAAACCCCCTCTTCCAAAGCCGGACTCCCGAAATGACAAAGGGAAGGGAAAAGTGATCGTTGTCGCTAATGCTCAACAACAACCGAGCGACTCGAAGCCGGTTGCTCGTCAAAATAATATGCGTCCGTACGTAGCCCTTGAGGAGAGGCTGGACGTTCTTACTCTTTTCTCCGCGATAAAACGAGAAGGTTATTCGAGCCGGCGTTGCGCAACCGACTCATAAATCTACCAGATCCGAAACGTCCATTGCAACCAAGTGATGTCAACGAGCCCAACTACTGTCCTTATCATAGAGTACTGGGTCATCCGATCGAGGTATGCTACGTTTTCAAATTTTGGCTTGAAAACCAGTACCGACAGGGCAGATTCGTGTTATCTGACAAATGGAAGGTGAATCCCCCGCAGCCCCACACCTCTAAGGGGACGAATACGCCGGGGGCAACATGCTCCGTCGTTGAAGAAGCTCCTTGGGAGGTTGTATTATCAACCAAGACAAAGAGAATGCTAAACGATCTTCAGACATGTCCCGCGATTAGGTGGAAGAGCCCGTTGGAACCGCAGGTCGTTGAAGGGATGTTGAAGCCACTTCCAACTCCAAAGACCGGCGGTGATGGCTCAAGCACTCGCAACCAACCGTCAAAATCTTCGAAGAAGAAGAAAAAGAAATCAAAAAAGCCCGTGAAGCCTGGCGACAAGCGCACGGACTTGCAAAAACAAATTGATGCGCTGGAGGAATACAACCAAAAGGCACGGACTCCCATTACATTCCAAGAGTTCATCGACCACGTCTTTCAAAAGGAAGATGAGGGGGATAGTTCGTCAGATGAATCTGAAGAATGCGTGGCGAGCTGTCATGTGATTTCCCATTCGTTCATGAACGATGAGGAGACTTCTTGTACTGAAACGCTGGGGCAGATACCGAATCAAAAATTCCGGTGCCATCAGATGAGATAATTGACGCATTCCTTAATGAAGCTCGGTTGAAAAGTAAAGCTGATCGAGAACGTGAGGCAGTCATATTTGAAAGAACCAAGCGCCAGTGACTTGATGAAAGACCTGAGACGATCCCGCTGGAGCAAAATACCTCCATTACTGAAAAAAGCCAATTCAAGATAAGGAAAAGGTTTACTAAGGCCATATCAATGGGCATGAAGCTACCATCCTCCGAAGGAAAAATTACTGGTGAAATAGAAATGCACCCCTCCTATTGCTTATATCATCAGAAGGTGTCGCACCCCACTCAAGAGTGCAAAGCTTTCGACAGATGGTGGCAGGGATATGTTGCTCATCGACAACATTTTAAGCGGGAAAAGCGCAAGACTCGTCGGGAGCGAAGAAATACGACCGAAGGGTTTAACAGAATTACTGGTGATTGTCGCATGGTTAACGTCGGGGATCACAGGTGCCTACATTCGGGAGCGATTCTGATGAAGAGCTGGAACTTTCCCCTCTCTTTAAAGAGTCCACTTCGGGAAAAGAAGAAGAGCCGAAGGCCTGCGAAAATATGCGGCTGCGTAATCGCACGCTGCCCGAAAAGAACCTCGGACCCTCAAACAGAAAAGATAAAGGGTAAGAAAAGGTCTCTGAAGATATCGTCTTAGATGACCAAGTGGTGGAAGAGCTAGCTGCCAAAGACCCGCCAAAGAAGAATAAGGTGGATTACAACGTCTTAGCACATCTGAGGAAGCTGCCCTCACAGCTCAGCATTCTTGACGCCCTTTTGCTATCAAAAGAGGTGAGAGATTCGTTGATTAAGGCACTCTAAGATCCAGAACAATTCCAAGTATGCCTGGCCGAGGAAAAGATGAAGGATGAATTGGAGGAAGTGCACACGGCAGATGTCACCTTTGGTGATGAAGACCTTCTCCTTGGGACGTGCGAATACAATCGCCCCCTTTATGTCTCAGGATACTGCCATGATATAAAGATAGGCAAAATCCTGATCGATAACGGATCCTCCGTTAACCTCCTCAATGTGCGGGTGTTAAAAGAAATCTGCATGAGCGTCCAGCACCTTGCTCGGGACAAGATCACCATCTCCGGGTTCGACTCCCAGTCATCAAGAACTCTTGGGTCTGTGATACTGACGCTACGCTTCGGGCTACTCGTCACGGACATTAAGTTCCACGTCATAGACGCCAAGACATGCTACAACGCTCTGCTCGGCCGACCATGGTTACACGAGTACAACATCATCCCTTCTACACAACATCACTGTATGAAGTATTTTAAGGATGGTTTTGAGTATACCGTGACGGGAGAACTAAACCCGTTCTCTGTGAATGAGGTCCGCAAATATGAAGTTGCCAAATACTTCTTACCGGATTTCGAAGACACGGAGAAGTGTCACAAGCCGGAGAACATAGCTAATGCCACCATCCCTGTCTTCGGCAGTGATACCGAGGAAGAAGAGGAGATAGTGTATTCGGGTCCATCCCAACACAACAAGCCAGGGCTGTCCGCTCCTACGTTGATCTTTGGTAGCGACTCGGAAGATGAGACCCATGCTGTATTCTCTGCTCGACCTTCAATACAAACGTTCGCCGACGAAGAGCAAAGTCTACAAGTCGCCATAGTGCCGCTTAAACACCGTAAAGAACTAGATGCACTTGATATTTACAACGTAGAAGAGCTACAAACGTTCTATATCCTTCCCAGACGAGAACGCGAAGAAGCAATTCTGTTCTACCGCTCTGAAGAAACCAAGGTGGAAAAAGAAATATGGCATGGCGTGGATCCTACGCTCGACAGGCTTTAGCCTATCCGTCTTCCCAGATATTATACGGAAGGTTTGAAAAAGCTGCTGAAACGCCAGGGGATATCCTTCAAGCAGACCATTCGAAAAGCCAAGTTCTATGACAAAGTCTGGAACGTTCCCGGGACTCAACGCAAACTGCCTAATGGGAAAATGGAGACAATCGGGCTTGGATACATCCGGTCAAAGGAACGAGAGCTACTAAACAGCTTCTATGTCACGTATGACTTCGATGAAGAAGCGGATGCTCAATGGGAGGACGCTAATCCTGAGCCAGTGAAAGTTCCAGATGCAAAAGAGTCCAGTCCGTCGTTCGAAGAACAAATGGACAAGCTTCTAAGGGAAGCGGGTCAAAAAGTCCAAGACGACCATAACCGCGAAATGGTCATCTACGAGAAAGCCAAAACGCAACGCCTCCTCCAACAGGCCGTGAAAAATGAAAATGCCGCGCCTTGTCAACCTGTTATAAAGAAGGCTCGACGCAAAAGCAGAAATAAGTCGAAAGGCCAAAAAGGCGCTCAACAGCAACAAAGCAGGGCTAAGAAGCCACGCAAACGGGAGTCGAGCGTTATTGATCTATCCCTCATGAAGAAAATGGGTCGAGCATACTCTTTTCCTCGGGATAAGACGAAGAAGATACTTGATCTTGCTCTAAAACATCAAATGCTTACACTGCCGGAGTCTAAACACCCCGAACAAACGGGCAAAGTCTCACACCCGGACTATTGCTCTTACCATCGAGTAATAGGGCATCCTCTTGAAGATTGCTTCACTTTCAAGAATTGGGTTGAAGATCAGTATCAACTTGGCAAATTCACTCCGTCTGACAACTGAGAGTAGCGCCGCCACAGAAGCACGAGCCCAAGGCCACGAAAGAAGAAACAGTTCCACATTGTGATTGGAAGCGAATTCGTACTTGTCACGTGATAACGATATTAAAAGAAAAGCCCGAGAACATGGATGACCTTCCCTGGTGTTTCGAAAACAACGACGACGAGATAATCTCAGAATTTCCACCAGCGCCAAAAGAGCTGGAAGATGGGATCCATACCACTGCAGATAACCTTAAGAAAATTGAGTTGGGAACGGCAAATGACCCGCGACCGACATTCATCAGTGAGCTGCTATCTGAAGAAAGTGTGGCTGCGTTAAAGGACGTGCTTCTACAGCATAGAGATTGCTTCGCGTGGAACTATTCCGAAATGCCGGGACTAGATCCAGAAATTGCTGTGCACGGATTGGCGATATCCCCGGATATCAAGCCAGTCAAACAGGCGCCGAGGAGAATGCGGCTCGAGCTTGAGATGAGCATCAATGCTGAGGTCAAGAAGCTAATCGACTCTGGTTTCATCCAGGAAGTTCAATACCCTGAATGGATCGCCAACATCGTCCCGGTGATGAAGAAAAATAGGACAGTGCGCATATGCGTAGATTTCCGGGATCTTAATAAAGCTTGCTCGAAGGATGATTTCCCGGTGCCAGTCACCGAACTAATGATAGACAATACGTCCACTCATGAGATTTTCTCCTTCATGGACGGCTCGTCGGGATATAATCAGATAAAAATGCATCCCGAAGAGTAGAAGCACACAGCCTTCAGGACCCCTTTGGGAATATTTTGTTACAAGGTGATGCCCTTCGGTCTAAAGAACGCCGGCGCCACCTATCAGAGGGCCATGACGAAGATCTTCGACGACCTTATACATGAAGTCGTCGAATGCTATATCGACGATCTCGTGGTTAAAAGCAAATCATACGAGGAACATCTCGAGCATTTGAAGACCGTATTTCAACGTTTTCGACAATACAACTTGAAGTTGAACCCTCTCAAGTGTGCACTCGGAGTTTCCTCGGGCAAATTCCTGGGATTCATCGTTCGGCATCGAGGCATTGAGATAGATCCGTCAAAGATCAAGGCGATCATGGAAATGCCTCCGCCAAGGACCCTCAAACAGCTGCGGTCTCTCCAAGGGAAGCTCGCGTATATACGGCGATTTATAGCTAACCTTTCAGGCAAGTGCCGTCCTTACAGCCACCTGATGAAGAAGGGAACCCCGTTCGTCTGGGACCAAAAATGCCAAAGCGCGCTAGACGAGATCAAGCAATACCTGCAGAGCCCGCCAGTGCTGGTTGCTCCGGTCAAAGGAAACCCCTCATTCTTTATACAACTGCTCTCGAAGGCTCCTTAGGCTCATTATGGGCACAAGAGAACGATCAAGGGAAAGAAAGAGCACTCTACTACTTAAGTCGAGTTCTGCTGGGGCAGAAAGCAACTACTCTCCCATTGAAAAACATTGCCTGGCGTTGATCTTTGCGATAACAAAGCTTAGACACTATGCGTTAGCGCACGAGGTCCGTCTCATTTCAAAGGTGGACCCCCTTAAATACTTGATGTCGAAGGCCATATTGACGGGACAATTTGCTAAATGGGCACTGCTCTTGATGGAGTTCTCGATAACCTATCAGCCTCTCAAGGCAGTGAAAGGCCATGCCATCGCCGACTTCCTCACTGAACATCCGATACCCGCCGACTCTCCTCTGAATTGCGATCTTCCAGAAGAACATGCGTTTGACGCGATCGACGGTGATAATACCCGATGGGAGCTTTATTTCGACGGAGCATCTTCCGTGAAGAAGCGCAAACAAAGTACCCCTATAATCAAATCGAGGGTAGGACTTATCTTTGTAACTCCACAAGGAGGGATAATGCGCTACGCGTTCTCCCTGATGGAGCCGAGGACAAACAACGAAGCCGAATACGAAGCTCTGATAACAGGCCTCGAGATCGCCATCGACATGGGGATTGAAAACCTCCTCATATATGGAGACTCTCAACTGGTCGTTAGTCAAGTAAACGGCGACTACCAAACGTGCAAACCGGAGTTGGTAAAGTACGGCGAAAAAGTGTAACAATTGTTGACCCAAATTCCCTCCTATACTTTGGAGAACATACCGCGCGCGGAAAACAGCAAAGCAGATGTGTTGGCCAAACTTGCTAAAGAACTGGCTGACGAGAACCTCGATGACGTTAGAATCGTGGTACAAAGCCGTCGGGTGCTGGCCCCAACAGAAATATCTCCGGAATCATCCGAAGAGAAGGGAGTGACTGGACAGACGACCTTGCAAGTAAAAGGTTGGGAAAATACCGATGATTGGAGAGAAGTCTTCGTAGATTACTTTAAGTCCCACCGATTGCCTGAAGAAGCGTCCACAAGACATCAGCTCATGAAACGAGCTCTGTCTTTCGCCTTCGTCAATGATACTCTGTACAAGAGGTCGTTTGATTCTCTGTGGCTGAGATGCTTAGGACCTGACGAAGCAAAAAGAGTCGTCCAGGAAGTTCATGACGGACTCTGCGGTTCTCACCAAGCGGGCCCAAAGATGAAGTTGAAGATCAAACGGATGGGCTACTATTGGCCCACGATGATCCAGGACTGCCTCGAATATGTGAAGAAATGCCACTCATGCCAAATTCATGGGGACTTCATCCATCAGCATCCAAATCCACTACATCCAACGGTGGCTAGCTGGCCATTCAAAATGTGGGGGACTGATATAGTCGGCCCCATCGAACCAGCATCGTTTAGAGGACATCGTTTCATACTGGCGACGATTGACTACTTCTCTAAGTGGGCGGAAGCAGTACCACTGAGGGAAGTAAAGACGGAGAATATCCTCCATTTCTTCAAGACGCATGTCATATATCGGTTTGGAACGCCAAGACGAATCATCTCCGATAACGGGCCAGCCTACAGAAGCCACAAAATCAGTCGCTTCGCGCAACAGCATAATATAGACTGGAGATATTTCTCAGTTTATAATCCGCGAGCTAACGGTCTAGCTGAGGCCTTCAACAAAACCTTGACGAAGATCATGAAGAAAACGGTGTCACGAAATAAGAAAGGCTGGCACGAAAGACTGCAAGAAGCTCTCTGGGCGTATCGAACTACGTTTAAAACGGCCACGAACGCAACGCCATATGCGTTAGTATTCGGTACAGAAGCAGTACTCCTTCTCGAGATAGAATTACCCTCTCTACGAGTGGCAGTCCACTACGAGCTGACGGACGAAGAAAATGCTCACCTTCGGCTTGAGGAGCTCGATGCTCTTGATGGAACCCGGCTCATAGCGCAACAAAATCTGGAAGCTTATAAAGCAAAGATGATGCGCTCATATGAAAGATTGACCCGACCGAGGACATTCCGCCAAGGCGAACTTGTGCTAGTGGTCAAAAGGCCTATGATTCCCAATCGCGCCAAGCGGAAAAAGTTTGAGCCAAACTATGAAGGCCCGTATATCATAGAAAAGGTCTACCAAGGTGGAGCCTATCTACTTATGGATATGCACGGTGAAAGGCCTTTCAGGCCAATAAACGGTCGCTTCCTAAAGAAATACTACGCTTAATGAGCCACAGCCTAAGTCAATGATAGATGACGACGACTATGTCCGCTTGCTATCTTCCTAAGCCCAAACTCTATAAGTCGCAACTGGCCTTCTTCAGCACCGGACCGAAACGTCCTTAAACTAACGCCGGACCGAAAAGTCCTTAAACTAATAGCGGATCGAAATGTCCTTAAACTAACAGCGGACCGAAACGTCCTTAAACTAATACCGCAGCATCCGTAGGCTGACCAAAAAAAAAAGGTATGTCCATAAGCAAAAAGGGCACGGATGAAAACCCGAAAGGGCTCCGTGAGTAAAAACAGCAGGGCTACCGGCGAGTGTTCGTGAAAATCCGAGAGGGCGCGACCTCGTAAAAAAAAGAGAGAAGAAGAAATAAAAATAAAATAAAATAAAATAAAAAAATTAAAAAAAATAAAAAAAGTATGTCCATAAGCAAAAAAGGGCACGGATGAAAACCTGAAAGGGCTCTGTGAGTAAAAACAGCAGGACTACCGGCGAGTGTTTGTGAAAACCCAAAAGGGCGCAACCTCATTAAAGGACACTTACAAGGTCCTCTCGACCTTGTAAGGAGAAATCACCCGCGTGAGATCCTTACGACTTACAAAGGAGCAACACACTTAGGGCTCCCCACGATTCCTAAGGAGAAAATACACTTGCGAGATCCTCACGACTCGTAAGGAGAACTCTTTTATGGGACCCTCACGGCTCATAAGATTTGAAAGTCTTAAGTTACAGAGACCTAAACCTGTGCTTAAGCAATCCCCACAATTTCCGATATTGCCCTACAAGTGGCTCAATACTGGCCCTTGTATACAATCCACGGGCGCGAATAAACATTTGCCTAACCAAGTCCCATCCGTGACTGGGGATATATGCACATGATGAACAAACCTTATAAGTCCTCTCGACTTACAAGAGAAAACACACTTCGGAATCCTCACGATTCCTAAGGAGAAAACACACATGCAAGATCCTCATGACTTGTAGGGAGAAATACCTTTGTGAGACCCTTACGGCTCATGAAGTTAAAAGCCTTAGTCGACAGGACCTTAACCCTGTTCGCTAAGCAACCTTTGTTCGACATCAACGGAGGCAAATGATGATTCGCTCCTGGCAACATCCCAGTTGTAGCGGTGCTGATGCCGAAATCGGTGTCTAACTCTAGGTTTACGGCAGGAAGCCAGTAGGCCGCGCATGCATACGAAATAGCCGAAATGATGGGGCAACTTGCAACAAAAAAACAGCGAGTAAAATGTATGCATGCAAAATAGCCGAAATGATTGGGCAACTCGCAATAAAAAGCAGCGAGTGAAAACAAAATAAACAGCCGAAATGATTGGGCACCGCGAAAAATAGCCGAAATGATTGGGCAATTGCGACCTTCGTGATATAAAAGCTGAAATGATAGAGCATCGCGGAAATAAAAAAAAAATTAAAACGATGATAAAACTTTGGCCCTACAGTTAAGATCACATCGATCCCTGTATACAATCCATGGGCGTAAACAAACAAGAGGGAACCATACTTTCCCAACAGGCTCCGCCAGAAAACGAAGCCAAATCTCGACGGTTCATTCCAACTCCGAAGAAACCAGTGTTTTCAGCAAATATCTCAACTCAAGGAAACAAAACTCCTTGACGAGAGCCTCCTGATCCGCGTCAACTCGCAGAGCAACCAGTGCCTCCGTGGGAAATTCTCGACTCGTTTCAACACCAAGGAAACAAATAATCCTTGGCGCTAGGGAAACAAATAATCCCTAGCAAACACCTCAACTCACGGATACAAACACTCCTTGATGAGAGCCTCCTGATTCGCGTCGACTCGCAGAGCAACCAGTGCCTCCGTGGGAAATTCTCGACTCGTTTCAACACCAAGGAAACAAATAATCCTTGGCGCTAGGGAAACAAATAATCCCTAGCAAACACTTCAACTCACGGATACAAACACTCCTTGACGAGAGCCTCCTGATTCGCGTCGACTCGCAGAGCAACCAGTGCCTCCGTGGGAAATTCTCGACTCGTTTCAACCCCAAGGAAACAAATAATCCTTGGCGCTAGGGAAACAAATAATCCTTAGCAAATATCTCAACTCACGGATACAAACACTTCTTGACGAGAGCCTCCTGATTCGCGTCGACTCGCAGAGCAACCAGTGCCTCCGTGGGAAATTCTCGACTCGTTTCAACCCCAAGGAAACAAATAATCCTTGGCGCTAGGGAAACAAATAATCCCTAGCAAACACCTCAACTCATGGATACAAACACTCCTTGACGAGAGCCTCCTGATTCGCGTCGACTCGCAGAGCAACCAGTGCCTCCGTGGGAAATTCTCGACTCGTTTCAACACCAAGGAAACAAATAATCCTTGGCGCTAGGGAAACAAATAATCCCTAGCAAACACCTCAACTCACGGATACAAACACTCCTTGACGAGAGCCTCCTGATTCGCGTCGACTCGCAGAGCAACCAGTGCCTCAGTGGGAAATTCTCGACTCGTTTCAACCCCAAGGAAACAAATAATCCTTGGCGCTAGGGAAACAAATAATCCCTAGCAAACACCTCAACTCATGGATACAAACTCTCCTTGACGAGAGCCTCCTGATCCGCGTCGACTCACAGAGCAACCAATGCCTCCGTGGGAAATTCTCGACTCGTTTCAACCCCAAGGAAACAAATAATCCTTGGCGCTAGGGAAACAAATAATCCCTAGCAAACACCTCAACTCATGGATACAAACTCTCCTTGACGAGAGCCTCCTGATCCGCGTCGACTCACAGAGCAACCAGTGCCTCCGTGGGAAATTCTCGACTCGTTTCAACCCTAAGGAAACAAATAATCCTTGGCGCTAGGGAAACAAATAATCCCTAGAAAACTCCTCAACTCAAGGAAACAAACACTCCTTGACGAGAGCCTCCTGATTCGTGTCGGCTCGCAGAGAAACCAGCGTCTCCGCGGGAAAACTCCTGATTCGTCTCAACTTACAAGATGAAGCCTCAGGCAGCAGGGACTAAAAAACTTGCTTCCTGAACAATGGGACCCTGCAAGTCGATCTGAACGGTCTCTTGCATACTATCCACGGGTCTCACTCTCTGAAGTCAAGTTTCGACAAGGAGGGAAACAACCGCTTACGAGTCCTCTCGACTCGTAAGAGGGAGAAATTCTCTTACAAGATCCTTATGACTTAAAAGAGAAAACACACTTAGGAATCCTCACGATTCCTAAGGAGAAAAACCTACCTACGAGATTCTCTCGATCCGTAGGGAGAAAAGTCTCTATGAGACCTTCACGTGTCATAAAGTTGAAAAGTCTTAGGAGGCAGATCCGAACTTGCAGCCTAAGCCATCGCTATCCTATGAAGAAATCAAGAGGCCTATTCTATTATATACTAATTGTGACGACATGCTGAGAAAGAAGAAAAGCAACAGAAAGAGCATCCGATTTACATTTGATCAAGCGTTCAAGACACATTCATTCATGCATGGGCAAAAAGACTCAGGACAAAAGATATATAATAAAGACAAGTTGGGATAAAAAAATTTCCATTAATATTGCCCGAAGTTCTTACAGTCATAAAAACAATAAACGAAAATTATAATGGAATAACCTCAGATCCAGGGCATGGATTGAGAAATTCAAAAGCGACCCTATCTATGACTTTCCAGGCCTCGCGGACCATCCTAGTGTGCTTTCTTTCGCGAGCACAAGCGTCAGGGTCCTCCCTGATATTTTCTACCCTCCGATAAGCAGCAAGTATGGCGGACTGTTGAAAAACCTCGTGCAAGAGATTGATAAGACTGTCTCGCCGTCTCTTCGAGATAAAGTTCAACAGGTACACCGAGTGCACCTTGTCCTCAGCGGCATCCAACGCCCTAAGCGGCACGCCAGAACAGAATAGGGGAAGCGCTTCCCAGATGGCTCCCACAATAAGCTTAAGAAGGGAAGAACGTCGAGGAAGCAGTGGACCATTGTATGCGTCGAAGCGGCTCATTATTTCAGCACACTCCGAATTTGTGAACTCTCAATTTTGAGAGCGGCCAAGTCGGCGGATGTCCCCATAAGAGATGATCTCGTTAAGAGCATACATATGGGCGTTCATTGTTCCTGTAAAAGAAGATCAACAGAGTTAGTAGACCGACTGATTAAGTGAATTCTTGTTAAAAAACGAGCACCGAGAGTTAAACTCCTCAAGAGCAATGCTCTACGAACGGGAGTGACTATCAAAATCCTAATAAAGGAAATTATTAAAAAAAAAGTCCCCCAAGACTCTGAGATCATTATCATTAAGAAATGATATATGATATAATCCATTAAAACACAAAATTCCATTTTTAATTTTCATTATCCATATTGAAACTCTTAAGAGTTCTTTTTTTTAGATCAAAGGGATCTATGTTTTGCCAAAGATGCAAGGTTTTGTTCATGGGTCAAGAAACCCTGAAACAGATTCTTGAGAGCAAGGCTCTATTGGTGAGACCCCAAAGGGGTTTTTCTTTAGATCAAAAGATTTATGAGAGCAAGGCTCTGTTAATTAAACTTAATTTAATTTAACTTAAAATTTTACCTAAGAGGGTACTGGGTTCTGAACTCTGAAAGTTCTTAAAAATAAATGAGAGCAAGGCTCTAAAAGTTCTTAAACAAGAGCAAGGCTCTGAATTTCTGAAAATAAAATTTTTGGAAGATGATGATCATCTGTGAAGGACCAAAGGTCCTATTTATAGGCATCAAGTGCCCTTTCAACTTCCAAAAGCTACCGCAACGGTGGAGGGGTATTTGTTTACCCCAATCAGAGCAAAGCTCTGTTCAAATTCCAAAGCGGGAGATGAAGCAACGCTTCATCTTCCCCCAATCAGAGCAAGGCTCTACTTTGAAAATCTAAGTTTAATAAATGAAGCAACGCTTCAGATTCTCTGCGCTACGCGCAATGCGCCACATGGCAGGCACGGACACATCAGCGCAGTGCCCAAAGCAGCACACCCAATCAGAACAAAACTCTATTTAAAGCAAAAATTAGAGGCAGCAACGCTCTAATTGCGCAAGCGCTGCGTTGCGCGACACGTGTCTGTGCAGGCACAGCTGCGCAAGCGCCGCGCTGCGTGTCTGCGCAGTTGCGCAGGCACAGCTGCGCAAGCGCCGCGCTGCGTGTCTGCGCAGTTGCGCAGACACAGCTGCGCAAGCGCTGCGCACGACGCATGTCTGCGCAGTTGCACAAGCACTGCTGTGCAAGTACAGCTGCGCAAGCGCTGCGCTGCGCAACACGTTTCTGAAAATGAAAATTTTAAATAATCATCTGTGCAGGACCAAAGGTCCTATTTATAGGCATCAAGTGCCCCTTTCAACTTCAAAAGGTTGCCACAACGGTTGGAATTCTGCCACCGTTGCGCTTGCGTTGGGAACCATGCAAGTGCAACGGTGGGGGGCATTTGTTTCCCTTCAATCAGAACAAAACTCTACTTCTAAAACTGAAAAGTAAAGCACTGCTTCATAAAAAAAAGAGACTGAACACCAAAGGCAATTTACCCGTGCAAGAATCACATGCACTTAATGATAGCAAATTAAATCATACGATGCACAAGCACAGCGGAGAGCTAAAATAAAAAGAACACTTAACAGATAATAAAATACTTAATTAAAACATTTATTTATTTATTATAACATTCAAAAAAGATCACCAAATATGGGATCGGAAAGACAAGGGTTCGCAAAGATAAAAAGAAGATTCCCCAGCTCCCTTTCTGTCTTCTCCACCACGTCGAAGCGGCGATCCTCTCGAGGGGAAGACATCCAACGATCGTCGCCACATTCATTGGAAAAGGTGGCGATGACAACCCGGCGAGCCCGTATCTGGCTCAGCAAGTGGAAAGAGCAGTCCCTCAGGGCTTTAGTGATCAAGAGCTCTTCGAAAAAGCTCTCGATCTTATCCTCGGCCGCATCAAGCATTGCCGAGGACATCTCCGCCGGAGGAGGGGGAATGTCGGCGAGCACCGAGGCAAGGATCATCTGAAGCCCAACGGAATGCGGAGGAAGAGGAGACCCCACACGAGTCAAAAGTTCGTGCATTGCAGCATCGCATTGCTCGTCCGTAAGAGAAGGGTCCACCAGGCGCGCAGCAAAACGGGGAACAATGTCCCGGATCGGCACTTCCCATGGTTGACGGCAGCCGTGAGGGCGGTTGCAAGCCATGATAGAAGAAGTTCTCTGAAGATGAGAGGAGAAAGGCTCGGCCTTGAACTATATATAGACCCGAGCACAAAAGATTCTGTGCACAATGGACCCGGGAAATCAAGATTTTGGAAATACAAGTTTGGCTTGAAAAAAGGAGATGAAAAGATATCTCAGGTGAAGTAACATTTCCGATTCCCCCAATCAGAGCAAAGCTCTACCTTGAAAATCTAAGTTTTAATAAATGAAGCAACGCTTCAGATCCTCTGCGCTGCGCGCAAAGCGCCACGTGCCAGAAGTTGATGCGTCAATACAGCGCCCAAGGCAGTGCATCTAATCAGAGCAAGGCTCTTTAAAAATAAAAGTAAAGGAAGCAACGCTTCAGCTGCGCAAGCGCTGCGCTGCGCGACACGTGTCTGCGCAGTTGCGCAAGCACAGCTGCGCAAGCTCTGCGCTGCACGACGCGTGTCTGCGCAGTTACGCAAGCACAGCTGCACAAGCACAGCTGCGCAAGCGATGCGCTGCACGACACGTGTCCGTACAGTTGCGCAAGCACAGCTGCGCAAGCGCTGCGCTGCGCGACACGTGTCAAGCGCTAAGGCGTTTGCGCCAAACAATATTAAGATTTCAAAGAAATCTTTCCTGTTCTTATTAAAACAAGAAGATTTTCTTCTGTAAAACGAAGCCTTTGGATCAAAGATCCAACGGTGGGGAAAATTCCCCAAATCACTCAGAAAAAGATCTCTATAACTAATTTATGTGCACTATAAAAAGGACCCCATAACTCAATTCAAAGGCATCAACATTTTTGTGAAAAATTAAATAGAGGGAACTCTGAAGAATTGGAGAGGAATCCTCAAGAACAAAGAAAAAGAGAAAATTCTCTCATGTACAGATCATTGATCTGAGAACAAGATCAAGGACCTCTAATGAAAAAGAAAATAAACAAATAAAAAACAGTGTCTTGCACTTCTTTTTATGAACCATTGGTTCTGAATCTAAAAGATTCTCAAGATAACAGTGCCTCGCACATTTTATGAACCACCGTTTCTTTCAAAAACAAGAAAAAAAAACTTGTTTTCTTTGATCTGAAATTGATCCAAAAGAATAAGAACAGTGCCCAGCACTTGCCAAAACAGCACTATTGCGCAAGCCGCTAGGAAGCGCCACGTGTCAGCAGTGCAACGGCGCAGCGCACTGACGCAGCGCACTGCGCTGTCGCGCTTGTGCTCACCAGAACGTGACACGTGTCACTTCCATGAGCGCTTGCGCTCATTAATTGCGCAAAGCACCTGACAAGCCATGTGGGGCACTGTTAGAGTATCTAATGCTCTGCATTATTAAGAGAAGGGCCAAGCCCAATTAATTTGGCCTGACAGGCCAAATTAAATGCAATGCATTATTTTAAAGAAGGGCAGAGTCCAAACAGATACTCTGCATCATTTATAAAGGGACATAGCTCATATCAAAAAGACCTAGCAGGCTAGAATAAATGCACTGTATTATTTAAAAAGGGCAGAGCCCTAGCACAGGCCTAATAGGCCAAAAGCAAATAAAATGCTGAACTTTTTCAACTGAACTTAGCTCAATCATGGCCGTAAGTCCTCAAATTAAATTGACTGAGCACGGCTGCTCCTTAAATCAATTTACGACCGGTTCGAGGGTACATCTCTGAACTCCTCTGACACCCATCGTTGTAATCCTTCAACGACGTCAGAGAGGTGACGGGTCCCGACGACCACACATCAATATGGACTGTGGGGTCCTTAAACTCGTGGACCGAAACGTCCTTAAACTAATATTGGACCGAAACGTCCTTAAACTAATAACGGACCACCACGTCCCTAAACTGGAATATGGACCACCACGTCTCTAAACTGGAACATGAACCACCACGTCTCTAAACTGGAACATAGACCACCACGTCCCTAAACTGGATTTAACACGGACCACCACGTCCCTAAACTGGAACATGGACCACCACGTCCCTAAACTGGAACATGGACCGCAACGTCCTGAAACTACCTATGGACCACTACGTCCCTAAACTGGAACAATAGAGCCCCCGAATGCTCTTTTGTCGGATCTAAACGATCCCGTTTAAGTTGATCTTAGCCTCAAACACGGCTAACGTATCCTTAAACATTCAAATGGATTATAAGACTCCCAATCAACTTTGGTTCGAGGGTACATGTCTGAACTCCTCTGGCACCTGTCGTTGTAATCCTTCAACGACGTCAGAGAGGTGACGAGTCCCGATGGTTATATATTAAATGGATCTAGACGATCCCGTTAAGTTGATCTTAGTCTCAAACGAAACTAACGTATCCTTAACGAACGTTTAAGTTGATCTTAGCCCCAAGCATGGCTAATGTATCCTTAAACTAAAAACACCAAATCCAAATCTAAATAAATACGGATTTGGACTAATCCACGTCTTACGGGCGACGGCATTACTCAGTCTCCGTATACAATCCACGGGCAACCACAAACAAAACAAATACACACGACACAAAGTGAAATTCTGGAGAAGGAGAAAGTTGTTACTGCGATACAGTAGCGTAATTAACTGCAGGGGCTTGCGCCTGCAGGGAAGAGCGTCCCCACAATCAAAAACCCCTCGAGCGAGCTGACGAAGTCTGCTACATCGGCCGCATCCGTCTAAACCTCCGATACACGGTGCCATAAATCAACTCGGTATCTTCGGAGAGGTGGACGGATAAAACCAAATAGCATCTGCCCCGAACCCCAGCGTCATGACCTCGCGGTCTTGTGCGCCACCGTTCGGAGGGGAACAGAAGTCTTTACAGAGGTATTTTCGGCTCCCCAGCCTTACAAAAACACCCGGAGGCTTACAAAATTTTAGCGCAAAGAAAATTAGGAGGCGGGAATGTTCAGGCCTCAGGGATGGAGCGAACCCTAATGAGCTGCGTGTCCACTATGACCACTGGGGCGGCGTCTTCAAGGTCGGTACCCGCCACAGGAGCCTTGGCATCGGGAGCCGGGGCGACCGACTTGTCCCCCACGCTCCCACTGAGAGCCTCTCCCCCGCGACGTTTCTAGGGACGTTCCCCTGCGCGTCTTCCACACGAGGGTACTCCTCCCGGAGCTTGCCGTCGGGGAACTCTAGCATCTGGGCCTTAACAGCGTCGAGGGAGTCGTGCCAAATGATGCCAGCGGCTTAAGCAAGGTCGGCGTAGAACAGATCCGACCCCTTGTAGCTCTCTACCGCCTTCGATGCCAGAAGCTCAGCCTTCGATGGCCGAAGCTCGGCACGCCTCGTCCCCTCCTTCACTGCCTCATTCTCCCTTCGGAGGGTGTTCACCGTCTTCTTCAAGGTAGCGACGAGCATCTGGGAGTCTTCCAACTGGGTCTCGACGGCTCGAGAGGCCTATCGGCACTTGGCGAGCTCCCGATTCGCGGCCGCCATCCAATCTTCAAAGGCAGCGACCCTCTCCCTCGCCTCCTCCAGCTCCAGCCTCGAGCTCTCCTCCCGCGAGGAGAACTCGTCCGCGGCCCGCATCGCCGGGGCAATCTTCTCGTCCTCCATGTTGACGACGAGGACGACGTGCTGGAGGACCTGAAGAGAAAAAAGGGTTAAAAAGGAAAGAGAGGCACCCAACCACATGAGCAAAAATACTAAATGAAGAATCAAGTGGAGTGCAAACACTAATCTGCACGGCCTCTTGGGTTATGGCCGCCATTTGGGCACGGAGAGTCCCCCGAGGGATTCTGCCCCTGGCCGACCTCTCCATCTCCGAGAGCAGGCTGTCGGCGACGGAAAGCCCCGAGAGCACCTCGAAGCGAAGATCCCCATCGTACATGAGTATCGGGGAAGCCGGGGAACGGGGCGTCGTCCTGTGAAACCTCTTGAGGAGCGACGCGGGAGAGCCAGTCTCGACTCCCACCTCGGGAGCCCAGGGCTCTTGCTCCCTAGCACGCTTTCGGACTGGCGCACGGCTGGACTCGGGGGCCCGGGGCGCGTTAGGCGCCTGGATAGAGCGACCACCGGCACAGCCGGTACCGACGACAGGCGAGAAGGGCCGGCGCCTCCGGCCTTCTTCCCCTTCTTCACATCAACCACGGTAGCCCAGAACTTGCTTATCTCCATAGGTCCTGCATAAGACAAAAATACAAGGAGTCAGTAATGCCAGGAAAAACGAAAGAATCCACAAGTCTAAACGGGTCGCCTGAAAGCTCCTAACTTACCCGCGTAATTGGCGGGGCTGAACTCGACCCAACTGAGGGTCCGCTCAGACAGCAGCACATCAGCCCGAGGGAGGGGCTCCTACTTCGCCACCGCCACCACGTTGGGATCATTCGACCGACTCACCCGCGGGCATCTGGCCCCTTGCCACTGGGTGGGCACGGGCCAATCCTCACCTTCGGGCGACACAATAAAGAAAAACTTATTCTTCCATTCGTGAATGGAAGAAGGTACCATGACGACCCCCGACCCGGCAGCGTCCTCCCGTTGTCTCCTAAAAAAGATGTATACCCAGCTCGGCTCGCCCCTGCGGACGTCAGGATGGTTTTTGTAGCAAAGAGAAGAAACGAGAAGGCTCGGGCTGAAGGGGATCAGACTCAGTTTCAACCGGACCAGGAACCCGGGGAGGATCCTCCAAGAGTTCGGCACTTGTAACACCCGAGTTCATTTATACCAATTTCAGTTCTCGTATTTTTCTTTATTCGTGATATTTCTTGATTTAGCGTATCTTGGGTGCGAATGGTATTTTACAATTTATATTGCATTCGACCCGACCCGCTTGCTTGAATCTGTTTGACTCTTATTTATAAATTATCTTGACTTGTTGCATGGACTAGTACATCTCATGATTTAGTATATACTGATATTTTGTCTAGTATCGCATCTTTTGCATATAACAATTTAAATCACGAAAAATAATTTAAAATTGCATTTCATAGCCTGCTTGATACCCCTAACCCTGTGGTAGCGTCCATGCATCGTGTTCTCGTCCCGTTCAGTGAAACGGACGTGTTTGGATGGCTACGCGTACGTACGTGCGTCCGTTCTTGGGGGTATGCATTTCTGTTACATAATCTTTCATTTTAATTTTTGGAACTTGCTAATAATTTTCATATTTCAAATCCAAAATTTTAGACCCGACCCGAGCATATTTTGGACTAAATTTTTATTTATCAGAAAATCCAATTTTTATTTCATCTAATATCTTTATTAAAATTTAACAGTTTAAAATATTTATAACTTACATAATCTTTTTAAATTAAAATCTAAACCTTAATAACAACCCTTTTCTCTCTCTCTCTCTCCCCCCTCTGCATATATATATTTATATATGTTTTATTTATTTATTTTTCTTTTCTTATTTAATACACAGCCTCTTCTTCTTCTTTTTTCTTTCTTCTTTCTTCTTTCTTTTTCTTGATCTTGTTTCTTGATTCCGGTGATCACCGCCGGAGCCGTGCTCGTCGCTGAAGATTCGAGTGATCCAGTGAACGTACCTAAGTTGCGTGATCACCCTTGTGCGTTGTTTAGAACCGTTCCGTGTACCGTGCGCGCGTCGCGACATTTCGCCGAAGAAGGACGTTCCGTACACATCCGTTCTTGTTCCGTCTAGGCAAGTTTATCTTGCTACATGCTATATAATTCATTTTATACATATTTAAATAAATACCATACCTATAGTTTAAATCTAGTACCCCATGTTTAATTTATAACGTTTCGATATTCCGTTTGCATCCGTTTATATCATTTTAAATCTAGATCATGAAAACATATCTTGTGACATACTAGTTTACATTATACTGCATCCATATCATTTAAAATATATATCGTCATAATATTTCTTATTATTATCTTTAATTAGTTTATAATCTGCATTTTATAATGTTATACATTTGAAAATATTATAGTTTACGCATGAAACGTCGCCGCAAAGTGGATACGACAAATCTGAAATTTACTGTATACCTTACCTTATAAAATTCATTATAAATCATAGAAAAATCATTAGTATACGTTCTTTAGTTCGTTGCGAAGATAATTCAGAGTACTATTACTCTATGAAATATTTACTTGGAAAATAAATTGTTTAAATAACGTAAAATGTAAATGATTATGTCTCTAAACTGCTGTCCAGGGAAATTCCAGCAGCAAACTTTCAGCTTCGAATATTTATAGCTTTTTGTAGGGACAACCTGAAATACTTATACTTATAAAAATGAAAACCTTATTGAATTATATTTGTTTTGGTATAAGACACGTCCCTTTTGGAGAACGTTTGTTATTTTTAAGCAATTTTATAAATCAGGGTGACGCTGAATTTCTGAACGGAACTTTCTTGTGCATGGTTAATCAATACCACTTTTATAGTTATTAATCGCTTTGAATATGCTATCCATACTAATATTATGATATTATATTTATATCACATATTGCTTAGTTATACATCCCACGTTACCATTTCATAGTTTTATAACTTTTCGGATACCCGTTTGCATCCATCGCATTTAAGATATATATAATTGCATCCATAGATCACATTACTACATAATACTGTGATATTAACACTCCATGTTTAATAAATTGCATCCTAATTAATATTGGAACTATAAATGTAACCCTAATCGATAACTGTGCATCCATATCCTTGAAATTATATCTATTTGCATACCATATCACATTATTCCATTTTGTTGTTATATTAGTACCCCATACTTGTTTTGTGTACCCATACTGATTATAATTTGATTATGAGCACCCACGTGATACTTGTGCACCCTGACATGACTTGCTACACATATTACCTGACCCGACATGGTACCGTACACTACTTGACTCGACCTGATGTACCACGGCTTGACCCGTTACTTAATTTCGTGTCTAATGCCAACAAACCTGACATGTAATCCTCACAGACCGTTCCTGTTGTCTATCCAAACAAACCTGCTCTTACCTGATCCTGTGTTGGTATTAGTTCTTGATTACTGAATACCTAACTTGAACACATAACCTTGGGGGTATGGGGAAATCAAAAGTGTAAACTGAAGTGTAACTTAAAAGGGTATTACTTGATCCGTGGTCCCGAGGGGTAACGGGACAGAGCCATTCGTGACTCTTACATCTTGATCCGTGGTCCCGGGGGATAACGGGACAGAACCACTCTTGGTTCATATATTCCTGATCCGTGGTCCCGAGGGGTAACAGGACATATCCTTTGAGTTACATGGAGAATTACATTAATTGATTTCAAACAAACTTTAGAGTAGACAACCCAGTAGCACAGTTTAGATTGATCACTGCACGTCACATACACTGATACACTTCACTGTTATACATCCCTGTTGACTTGTTACTATTTATGATTCATTCCTGCATATCTCGTGTATCCTGTTCATTTATTATTGCTTGATGTTATGACGCGCTGACGTCTGGGTTTTGCATGGCCCAGATCCTCTATCTTTGTTGCAGACTGATCAGGAGTTTTGCCGCTGTTAGATCGAGCGGTAGGGATCATGTCGGTATCCAGTCTTACTTTCCAGGTGTTTATTTGATCTTTTGCTTCCGCATACTATAGCATTTCTTAACTCTTTTACTCTGGCTTATGGACATGTACTAGATAGTTAGTTTACTTTCCTGTTCTTGATATCTCTACAACCGTAATGTGACTGTGGAAGGATTTTTCCTAACCACAGGTAGCATGGTTGGCTATGTCACGTACCTATTTTAGCATACTTTGGGAAGCGGGGCGTGACATGGTTCTTTTGGTATCAGAGCATAGGATATAGGTTAATCGGGTTGATTCTTTGTAGTTGGGTATTGGACCCAATACACGAATCAGAATACTCGTGATTAGGAACATGTCCTGCCACCTTGATTATCATGATTGTTGAATCATATCCTTCTATTGATCCTTTGTTTGGGCGATATGCAAACCACTTAGCATTTCGACCTGAAATCCTTTTGGTTTTCTATTGTTTCTCCTTGTTTCTTGATTTTGATACTAGGATTTGGACGACTTGGGTGGAGTTATGTAATTGTGCCCATAAACTGCAGCATGGTTACTATGCGGTACTCTATCTAAGTAACTTGGAGTCCTGGTCTTGATTCACTTCCATGTTCCATGATCGTTGTACTACCTTGTCCCTCCCGGTTTCATTGCTTACCAGCTATTGTTTCATCGCCAGCTTGAATCATGTTTACCGTGGTTAACCCTCTTCAGTATCTTGACTTCGGATGAAGTCATCTTGGTATCTTACTCGTTCTTGTTTTTCCCCACGTTAGGATTATTCAATCCTGGTGCATTTCCTTGTTTGTTGTTGTCTTGGGAATGGGATTCCACAGCACTTTTCACGCTCTTGTTGATTGTAAGGAAGAGAAAGTGATTCTCCAGATTCCTGGACATTCGGAGGTTGTTTTGCTGGAGGAAGCAGTTCTGTCGGGCCAGTCGAGTTTAGGGCTAGGTCGACGAACAATGTTCTTTCGTCGATGGAAGTGGGTAAGGAAGAAGCGCCGGCAATATTCGAGAGTTTCATGGACGTGTTTTAAGACATATCAGGTTTACCATCGAGGCGAGACGTGGAGTTCGCACTTGAACTTGTTCCTGGTGCAGCGCCAATCTCAAAGGGCATATTACCCGATGGCACCAATGGAGTTGAAAGAAGTCAGGAAGTAGGTTGCTGAATTATTTGAAAAGGGTTGGTTCGCCGCAGCAACTTAACTGGGGAGCTCCAGTTTTTCTAGTCAATAAGAAAGATGGCACAAGGAGAATGTGCATCGATTATCGAGAATTAAACCGGGTGACTATTAAGAACAAGTACCCGATTCCTCGCATTGGCGAATTATTTGAGCAGCTTAGTGGCGCGAGGGTATTTTCGAAGCTAGATTTGCGATCCGGATATCATCAGGTCCGAGTGAAAGCAGAGAATATTTGCAAGACGGCGTTCCGAACTCGGTATGGACATTACGAGTATTTAGTGATGTCCTTCGGAGTTACGAATGCACCAGCGATATTCATGGACTTGATGAACCAAATCTTTTCGCCATTCTTGGACCAGTTTATGGTGGTGTTCATTAAAGATATTCTGGTCTACTCGGGGAGTATTGAAGAGCATGTGGCACACTTGAAGATCGCACTGCAGACATTGCGGCAAGAAAGATTATGTGCAAAGGTGAGAAAGTGCGAGATTTGGCTTGAAGACGTGAAGTTTTGGGGACATGTTGTAGCTGGAGTTGGAATCGCCATTTACCCAACAAAATTGCAGCCGTTCAAGATTGGCCGATTCCGAAGAGCGTAGCAGAGATCAAAAACTTTCTTGGACTTGTCGGGTATTACAGAAGGTTAGTAGAGAATTTTTCTCGTTTGGCTGAGCCTCTGACCAAGCTGACGTGCGTAAGCTTTTGAGGCGTTGGAGCAAGGTTGATAGCCGCTTTTGTTTTGACCGTACCAGACGGTTCCGGAGGATTGGTGATTCACAGCGACGCATCTGGGAAAGGTTTGGGATGTGTTTTGATACAGCATGAGAAGGTTGTAGCTTACGTGTTGAGACAGTTGAAGACCCATGAGAAGAATTACTCAACTCTTGACTTGGAGCTTGCGGCTGGGATTTTCGCTTGAAATTTTGAGACACTACTTATTAGGCGAAAGGGGTCGAAATATTCACCGATCACAAAAGCCTAAAGTACGTGTTCGCTCAGGAGGAGCTAATTGTGAGACAACGAAGATGGTTGAAGCTGATGGTTGACTACGATCTTGATCTTGAGTACCATCCGGGAAAGTTAATGTTGTGCCGGAAGCGCTTAGTCGGTTGCCAGAAATTCTGATGTTGACTGCACCAAGGGGACTTATTGAAGACTTTCGGAGATTCGAGTTGGAGATCGTGCTACCGCGTTCTTTAGGATAGATGATGCAACTGCAAGTACAGTCATCGTTGATCGAGAATATTGAAACAGTGCAATTGCAGGACCCAAGATTGTAGAAGTTTCGAGAACAGGTTGAAGTTAGACTTCGAACGGACTTATTGATTCATGAAGATGGTTCGTTACGGTATGGCAGTCGTTTGTGTATGCCAAAGGAAAATATTCACGAAGAAGTTATGAAAGAGACACACAGTTCAGCATATTCCGTACATCCAGGAGGTACAAAGATGTACCATGATCTACGACAGTATTTCTGGTGGGAAGGCATGAAACGGGAGATTGCCCGCTTTGTAGCAAAGTGCTTGGTGTGTCACCAAGTTAAGGCTGAACATCAACGGGTTGCTGGTTTATTGCAACCACTTCCGATTCCTCAGTGGAGGTGGGAACATATAACCATGGATTCGTGACGACTTTACCGCGGAGTCCAAAAGGCAACAATGCAGTTTGGGTGATTGTTGATCGATTGACCAAGGCGTCTCATTTCATACCATTTCGAGTTGGTCAATCAACGGAAGCGTTGGCAGAACGATACATGCAGGAAATTGTGAAATTGCATGGAGTACCTGGGAGCATTGTGTCCGACCGTGACACCCGATTCTTATCGCGCTTCTGGAGGAGTTTACAGAAAAGTTTGGGGATTCGATTGAAGTTTAACACATCGTATCATTCTCAAACTGATGGCCAGTCGGAGAACGATCCAAACTCTTGAAGACATGTTGAGAGCTGCATGTTGGGCTTCAAGGGTTCGTGGAAGGATCATCTACACTTAGTGGAGTATTCTTACAATGACAGTTTCCAGGCGACTATTAGGATGGCTCCATTCAAGATTTTATATGGTCGCATGTGTCGTTCACCTGTTGTTGGGACGGTGTCGGTGAACGAAGATTGTTGGGACCAGATTTGATTGTGCAAACAGTTGAAAAAGTTATTACTATCCGGAATTTTATGAAAGCAGCACAAGACCGACAGAAGGAGTTGGGCAGATACGTCGAGAAGACCTCTAGAGTTCGCCGTGGGTGTTTTAGTATTCTTGAAGATATCACTGACTAGAGGGGTGATTCGTTTCGGAAGTCGAGGAAAACTTAGTTCTCGATTCGTTGGACCTTTTGAGATTTTGAGCGTATTGGAGAAGTTGCATATCGTTTGGTGTTACTACAATCTTTGGAGAATGTTCATGACGTATTTCTTATGAACAAAATTATCCCTCTTGTACTTGTTTCTTGGGGTGATCGCTCACATGGAGAACCAACTTGGGAACGAGAAGATGAAATCCGGCAGAAGTTTCCACATCTATTCTTGAAATTTCTTGTTTGTTTATCCTATCTTGTTCTTGGAATTTCGAGGACGAAATTCTTTTGTAGTTGGGTATAATGTAACACCCGAGTTCATTTATACCGATTCCAGTTCTCGTATTTTTCTTTATTCGTGATATTTCTTGATTTAGCGTATCTTGGGTGCGAATGGTATTTTACACTTTATATTGTATTCGACCCGACCCGCTTCCTTGAACCTGTTTGACTCTTATTTATAAATTATCTTGACTTGTAGCATGGACTAGTACATCTCATGATTTAGTATATACTGATATTTTATCTAGTATCGCATCTTTTGCATATAACAATTTAAATCACGAAAAATAATTTAAAATTGCATTTCATAGCCTGCTTGATACCCCTAACCCTGTGGTAGCGTCCTTGCATCGTGTTCTCATCCCGTTCAGTGAAACGGACGTATTTGGATGGCTACGCGCATACGTACGTCCGTTCTTGGGGGTATGCATTTCTGTTACATAATCTTTCATTTTAATTTTTGGAACTTGCTAATAATTTTCATATTTCAAATCCAAAATTTTAGACCCGACCCGGGCATATTTTGGACTAAATTTGTATTTACCAGAAAATCCAATTTTTATTTCATCTAATATCTTTATTAAAATTTAACAGTTTAAAATATTTATAACTTACAGAATCTTTTTAAATTAAAATCTAAACCTTAATAACAACCCCTTTCTCTCTCTCTCTCCCCCCTCTGCATATATATATTTATATATGTTTTATTTATTTATTTTTCTTTTCTTATTTAATACACAGCCTCTTCTTCTTCTTTTTTCTTTCTTCTTTCTTTTTCTTGATCTTGTTTCTTGATTCCGGTGATCACCGCCGGAGCCGTGCTCATCGCTGAAGATTCGAGTGATCCAGTGAACGTACCTAACTTGCGTGATCACCCTCGTGCGTTGTTTGGAACCGTTCCGTGTATCGTGCGCGCATCGCGACATTTCGCCGACGAAGGACGTTCCGTACACATCCGTTCTTGTTCCGTCTATGCAAGTTTATCTTGCTACATGCTATATAATTTATTTTATACCTATTTAAATAAATACCATACCTATAGTTTAAATATAGTACTCCATGTTTAATTTATAACGTTTCGATGTTCCGTTTGCATCCGTTTATATCATTTTAAATCTAGATCATGAAAACATATCTTGTGACATACTAGTTTACATTATACTGCATCCATATCATTTAAAATATATATCGTCATAATATTTCTTATTATTATCTTTAATTAGTTTATAATCTGCATTTTATAATGTTATACATTTGAAAATATTATAGTTTACGCATGAAACGTCGTTGCAAAGCGGATACGACAAATCTGAAATTTACTGTATACCTTACCTTATAAAATTCATTATAAATCATAGAAAAATCATTAGTATACGTTTTTTAGTTCGTTGCGAAGATAACTCAGAGTACTATAACTCTATGAAATATTTACTTGCAAAATAAATTGTTTAAATAACGTAAAATGCAAATGATTATGTCTCTAAACTGCTGTCCAGGAAAATTTCAGCAGCAAACTTTCAACTTCGAATGTTTATACCTTTTTGTAGGGACAACCTGAAATACTTATACTTATAAAAATGAAAAACCTTATTGAATTATCTTTGTTTTGGTATAAGACACGTCCCTTTTGGAGAACGTTTGTTATTTTTAAGCTATTTTACAAATCAGGGTGACGCTGAATTTCTGAACGGAACTTTCTTGTGCATGGTTAATCAATACCACTTTTATAGTTATTAATCGCTTTGAATATGCTATCCATACTAATATTATGATATCATATTTATATCACATATTGCTTAGTTGTACATCCCACATTACCATTTTATAGTTTTATAACTTTTCGGATACCCGTTTGCATCCATCGCATTTAAGTTGCATATAATTGCATCCATAGATCACATTACTACATAATACTGTGATATTAACACTCCATGTTTAATAAATTACATCCAAATTAATATTGGAACTATAAATGTAACCCTAATCGATAACTGTGCATCCATATCCTTGAAATTATATCTATTTGCATACCATATCACATTATTCCATTTTGTTGTTATATTAGTACCACATACTTGTTTTGTGTACCCATACTGATTATAGTTTGATTATGAGCATCCACGTGATACTTGTGCACCCTGACATGACTTGCTACACATATTACCTGACCAGACATGGTACCGTACACTACTTGACTCGACCTGATGTACCACGGCTTGACCCGTTACTTGATTTCGTGTCTAATGCCAACAAACCTGACATGTAGTCCTCACAGACCGTTCCTGTTGTCTATCCAGACAAACATGCTCTTACCTGATCCTGTGTTGGCATTAGTTCTTGATTACTGAATACCTGACTTGAACACATAACCTTGGGGATATGGGGAAATCAAAAGTGTAAACTGAAGTGTAACTTAAAAGGGTATTACTTGATCCGTGGTCCCGGGAGGTAACGGGACAGAGCCATTCGTGACTCTTACATCTTGATCCGTGGTCCCGGGGGGTAACGGGACAAAACCACTCTTGGTTCATATATTCCTGATCCGTGGTCCCGGGAGGTAACGGGACATATCTTTTGAGTTACATGGAGAATTACATTAATTGATTTCAAACAAACTTTAGAGTAGACAACCCAGTAGCACAGTTTAGATTGATCACTGCACGTCACATACACTGATACACTTCACTGTTATACATCCCTGTTGACTTGTTACTATTTATGATTCATTCCTGCATATCTCGTGTATTCTGTTCATTTATTATTGCTTGATGTTATAACGCGCTGACGTCTGGGTTTTGCATGGCCCAGATCCTCTACCTTTGTTGCAGACTGATCAGGAGTTTTGCCGCTGTTAGATCGAGCGGTAAGGATCATGTCGGTATCCAGTCTTACTTTCCAGGTGTTTATTTGATCTTTTGCTTCCGCATACTATAGCAACTTGACTCTTTTACTCTGGCTTATGGACATGTACTAGATAGTTAGTTTACTTTCCTATTCATGATATCTCTACAACCGTAATGTGACTGTGGAAGGATTTTTCCTAACCACATGTAGCATGATTGGCTATGTCACGTGCCTATTTTAGCGTACTCTGGGAAGCGGAGCGTGACAGCACTAACTGACCCGGGACTAATCCGAAACAATTCAAGCCGCACTCACCTTGGGGAGAAGGGCATACGCATCCCGGCCCAAAAGGCTTTCAGGTACAAGGCAATCTCATTGCCCCGTACCTGGTCTGCCCTCTCCCCCTTCTCGGCCAGACGAAACGAATAGCCGGGAGGAATCAGGAAACGAATCTTGATGTTGACGAGCTCCTCCGCACGCCTCGGCGAGAATCGCATGCCAAGAACACCCGCGACCTGTGCTCTGGGGACCGCCCCTGTCACACGACCCCGGGAAGCATTACAAACCCTAACTCCCCGGGAGGACTCCGACTCAGAGGAGGAAGAGGAAGAAGTAAAAGAGGAAGCTTCGGAAGACTCCCTAGATTCTACCCGCACTACATCTATAAACTCCTCGGAAGAAAACATCTAACCTGATCAAAGAGAGGTGTTTTCGGAAAATCAAAAGCAAAGAATCCGACCTGAGAAGAAGAGCGCCGAGCTAACACGACCAGGGACGAGGAAACTATGAAGAGGTATGAGCCCTGATGGGGATCCCACCTCTATTTATAGCTGCCGGCGTGCATATCCTACGGCTGCGATCACTTCCCGCCAAAACAACGTTTCGCAATCAACGACCGACGACGTTCCACCTGTCGCACTCATATTGATCGTGTCTCTTCGGGCGCGGGAACTCCTGCGGCACATCTCGCCAGCCAACCAACGCCAGACACGTGGGCCGACTCTTCGACGAACGTACGCACGATCTGACGCTTCCCCTTTAATGCGAGATCTCTCCCTTGATCCGCTGACGCCTTCAGGAAAATACTATTCTTTGCCCGGAAATACGCGCCGACGATATCTTCGAATAAAAGCTCATCCCGGATGATCGGTCAGACCACTCTCGACCCAACCCAGGAACGGGTCGAGACGAGAGTGGGACGCTAATGATGAGGCTCGATATCGATGACTCTCCAGATGCTGACACATTGCAGATGACGTGTCCCAGAACCTACGAGAAGAGATCAGGGACTTCAGTTGGGATGACACCTCGGTCCTCCGGCCCGAGGAGTATCCCGACATTTGGTGACCTTCCAGACCTCCCCCGGCTCGCTTCCGAGCTATCACGAAACCAAGATGCCTCGGCCTCCCGCTCGTTCCCGAGTCTCCCGCCAAGCTCATCTTCCTCGGTCTCACCCAGACCGACCCACAGCGCTGATCACAGGCGCCTACGCCACGGCTCCGTGAATCTCGTCATGCGCGAGATATCCGCCGCCCACAATCCCGCGTTCTACGCCATCACGATCCCCCATTAACGAGCATGTCCGTCATTAATGCGGGATCCTGCCAATCACACGGGCGTGACGCCAGGGGCGCAACTGTCGGCGTGATTCTCGCGCTCGCCTGCTTTTTGCTGCCGCTATATAAACCCCTCTCTCAGACGATCGAGGTAAGGCATTTCTTTCCACTAAACCGCTACTCTGCCCAACTTGCACCACTAACTTGATCGTCGGAGGGTCCTCGGTGGTACAACCATCCCGTGACTTCCTTGCTGGTAGCTCGACTTCATCTTAAATTTAAGTCCATTGAGATCCACACGCTAAAGGAGACAACCTCCTCAGCCGTCCGTCAACACGCGAAGAAATCAACGGAAGATAACATCTGAAGGAGATCCCGAGATCCATCAGTAATGAAATTATTTCAGGAAACCGATTAACCCTCCAAGTTAAACTTGTGTTCTTTTTAACCTAGAGCTGACGAAAATTTACCGGATTTTAAAATTTCGAGTAATTTAATTTGCACTGTCGCAGCTTGAAATCAATAGAATTGGTTGCATTTCTCTAACAAATACGAGTGATAGGGATGTAAAGTGTAGGTATCGAAACTACCAAGGATTGTATATTTGTATGTACTTTTCCATAATATATTGATGATAGCAAGGCACTTCAAATTCAATCCATTGAATGCCCTCGTTTGCTTGCTGAATTACTTTCTAAATATTTCCCCCCCCCTTTTCTATCTGGATGTCGAGAAACTCATCCTGTGAATCCTTTTACTTTGTTGACAGGATAGAAGCAAATGGTTCAAGGAAATTGTAAGTTGCCTTCACATCATTTTTTTTAAAATTTTGTGTTGTGGTCATTCATTGTGTGGTTAATTGAGAATGTATAATTTTTACCCATTATATATTCTTCGTTAATTTTGTGTATTGCATGTACTTGTAGCCGTGGGAAGATAAACTGCAGAAGGCTCATGAACAGGGAACATTGATGTTACTTCAGAATTTAGACCGATCCCTCTCATCGTCAGCTTTAGAGATACTATTTTAGTTCTCTTGACTTTGGTAATAAGAAGTTCCTTTACTTGTGTTCTATATTGGACCTTTGTTTACTGTTGTTGATATAAATGTTCGTTTAAATTTAGTTATTTTAGGTTATATTTGTGACATGCTGGGCATTCATAACATGTATGGTCTAGTTTACCAGGGAGGGTTACATGTTAGCGAAAGATATTCTTCTAATTTTTCATCCATATACTTGTATATATTGATAGGAGAAGTGGTCAAAATTCTCACTCAACTCTTTTTGCTCATCTCTTCCTCGCTCTCACACAACCTTAACAACTGTATTCTAAATCCAAACAACCTTGACTACCGGGTATATTGGGGGGAAAAAGCACTGCGGAGTAGGACCAAATTAAAATGAATTTGGTGCTATCTAATTCATTTATGCAATATGCACGATTCTAGAATTTGGATTAGATCTCTAATGTGCCAAAAAAAGAAAATTATTTCTCATATTCTTTATAGACGTTTTACAATCCTCCCGATTTTTGTGGTCACGCTCACAATTCTTGTCACACACACTTTATGCCTATAGATGGTTTCCTTTGTTATCTAGCTCTAATATTCCCCACCCAATTATCACTACAACAAATGTGGTCTTTAGCGGCTGGAAGGACTGCCGTTATAGAACCAATTATCAACCACTGTATATCTAGCGGTGTTCTTGCTGCGCTTTTTAAGGACCGCTGCAATAAGTCTAATTGTTATAGTTACCATAGCTATAGCGACACTCCAGAAGGCCACTATAGGTGGAGTATAGCAACAAAATACTAACATGTATAGAGGCCGTCCTGATTGTCACTACAGACCCCATTGCATATAGTGGCGGTTTAGATTGCCGCTATACATACCCCTTTATTTTTAAGATGCATAATGAGGCAGTTTGGAACGCCGCTATTAGTCTGCCATGTTCGAGAATCTATTTACAAAAATATGCACAATCATATGTAAAAACAGTTGTTAAGGTTCTTACTAATACTCTATGTTATACTGTCTTGGCATTATTAGTATTTTCATAACCTGCACACCATACACTATTATGTATCTGATTGATTACATAGTTATTTTATGCAGCTCTCCCTTATGGCAAGTAAAGGTATGTTGCAACTGCCTCCGAAGCTGATTACATTCCCAGGCCATTTGTCGTTTAGCAATCGTAAGAATTTGCCAAGAGAGGACTCGGTACTGTCCTTGCTGATTTCATTCCCATAAACATATTCATACAGTTTTTGCTTTTCTGTAAGCGTATGCCCAGTTGTGTGTTTTCAGAGAAAAGCTGTGTCGACGTCACATTGCTCTCAGCCGAACACTATAGGGCACGAGATGGCAATGGAGTGGATTCTGGTGCAAGAGAGAACTGCCTACCGTTTTAATCGGCTACATAAGGGTGCAAACTTTTACGGAAATAGTTGAGGCGTGGTATTATTAATTTCAATGCCTCCATCCTCGGTACTTATAAATGTTTGCCATTTGTTTGCCATTTGTTTGCAGAGGCGTCAGGATGATGTGACGAAAGTCAACCATGCCATCAATCCCTCATCAAGTATGAAAATGCTGTTTTATTCTTGCTTTTGAAGACCCGGGTTTTAAAACTACTTCATTTTCGTGTACTTGGATAACCACAAACAGTAATATATTTTGCAGGGCCGCCCGATTTTGCTAGAAGGGTGGCATCATGCCAATGCTATATTAACATTATGTTTATGTTTATGAGATTAAGTGAACATGTAACTTGGTGGTAACCTTTCTATTTTCATGTGGAGCGTAACATTTTTGTCTGGGGGGCTATGGAGAATCTGCATTGTCTTTTTACTGTCTGCTTATTTGATTTCATGCCATGATGCCCCCCTGCTTTCATTGACACAATAAACACTCACTTTGACATCCTCACTGTGCTACAATGTGCCAACAAAAATTAGTCTCTGTATTCCTTTTTCTTCCTTCTTTCTTCTTTTTCCTCTTTTTTTAGCTTCTTTTGTAAAGATGCAGTTATGTGCATGTGTGCACAGAAGCTGGCGGTTTTGTTGTTGTGTAATATTTTTTGCTGCATTACAGTTTGTTTTTTGGTTGTATTTTTTTGTTTTGGTTGTATTTTTTGTATTTTTGGTTTGATCTATAAATATCATGGGCGGACTCACTTGAGTCTTGCGCTTTCTTCAAAAACAAAAAAAAAAAAGGAAAGAAAAAGAAAAATTAGTCATATAAATTGGATCATGTATTCTTCCTCCCAAGTTGACAGCAAATTAATCACTTATGCCCAATTCATATTTTATGAAAGTTAAGGGTGAAAAAGTTGAAAATAAATAACAGAAGAAAAAGGGTAAATTGTCAAAAAGCCCCGGCCCCTTCAAACTTGTGTAAAATCCCTTGGGCTTTTTGCTCTTACATGTTAAAAAATCCCGAGCCCAATCAAAGCCCCATGTATACTAGTTGACTGTAAAATCTAAGTAGTTATCTGTAATATCTAATCAGTTGCAGTTGTTTGTAATATCTAAACAGTCAGTTGCTTTTAATATCTAAGCAATTGCTTGTACTATCCAAATAGTAGAAGGAATATAAGGCCTAAATGAAATACATTCCAACAATTTCAAAAAACACAGGTGTTTTTAGACAACTTCTGAGCGGGTCCGGGGCTATTTGACGATTTTCCCATAGGAAAAAGGGCACAGGGTTACTTTTTTCTTGGGCCAAATTGGAGGCGCCTATTTGGATCGAAGGCCCATACAAAAGACACGATATCGGTTTATTAATTAACTATTTATTGCCATCTTCGTCTCTTCATCTTTGCTTATTACTCAAGCCTGCTCTCTCTCTCTCCCTCCTCCTCCTCCTCCTCCTCCTCCTCTCTCTGAACCCTAGAATCCCTCCACCACCAACAACACGATGGGCCAAGGAAGCCCCGGCAGCATTGGCGGGAGGCAAAATCCTGGCGAGCGAAGGAACGACGGCGACAACAACAAAAGGGACAAGCCCTCAGCCCATCCTTCTCGCGTCGGCCGCAAGAAACGCAAGCAGAGGGGCCCTCAGGCCGCCTCCAGGCTCCCGCACGTGACCCCTATCACCAAATGCAAGCTCCGATTGCTCAAGCTCGAGCGGATCAAAGATTACCTCTTGATGGAGGAAGAGTTCGTGGCAAACCAGGAGAGGCTGAAGCCTCACGAGGAGAAAGCGGAGGAGGATCGATCGAAGGTCGATGGTATCAGGGGATCGCCGATGAGCGTTGGGAACTTGGAGGAGCTCATTGATGAGAATCACGCCATCGTTTCGTCTTCGGTGGGGCCTGAGTATTACGTTGGTATACTCTCGTTTGTGGATAAGGATCAGTTGGAGCCTGGATGCTCAATCTTGATGCATAATAAGGTGAGCTTGATGATTTTGTTTGCAGATCTAGGGGTTTTTTGTTGATTTATTTTGGTTTCGATCACCAATTGATGAGATTGTGGATTGGTGTATTGCTTTCTTTAGATTGTTATCTGATTGCTGAATTAGGGTTTTGAAGAGATTACTTCGTAATAGAAGTTAGTGTGGATGAATGAATTGATGGTTCGAAGGTTTATTATAGCAGAAGAAATTTGGAAATTAGCGTACAGATGAAATATATATGATCTTAGGCATATGCTTGTTTGCTGCAAGTTTTTATCATTTTGTCCTGATAAAAACAATACATATGGAGTAAGGAAGTGTCTCTAGAAATAAGAAGTATAAAAACAAAGTGTAATGATTAGTTGGTTCTCTGCTTACAATTGAATTAACCGCGGCGCTGCTGGATATTTTTCGTAGCCTAGAGGACTGAAAATTGGTCTAGCCAAGAAAACAATCAATGCACATAGATTTACAATCAGAATCAAAGGTTGAGTAGCTAAATGTGCTTTAACTCTTGTTGCCATTGTCATTAGCTAGGCTTATTTTATTATATATTTGTATTGTTCAGCTATGCCACAAATCTTATCAGTTCCTTTAGAATCATAACCAAAAATATTCACAGAAGATGTTGCTACCAACATGCTTCGATTCATCTAACGTAAAGGTTTCCATCAATCACAAACATGATCTGGAGACCGGAGGTTTTGAAGGAAGTTTTTACATTAGAAGGGATGGATAAGGTACTTGATTTTTGCTATTAAGTTATGCTTTTCCATGCTCTGATAATCTCAGCCTTTAACAAAGGATTCAAACAACCACATACCCCTGGGCCCTCACACCAACTGCAGCTGTTGATTAGGCATAATATTATCCATTATATTGTTTCATAATAGCAAGGAGCTCAAATTCAACAAATAGCATGCATTAGTGTAGTCCTGCACTAGCCCCTTAATAGCAAACTAAGGTAAATTTACATTTACCTCTTGCGTATGCTACCTGTTGTTTAACGTTTGCCTATAATGCCATAATATACTAGAAAGCTACGTGGGCATTCAAGAATGTATTATTTAGCATACGCACGTGACTTGTTTTTTTTGTTGTTTTTTTTGCCCTCATATTTCAACCAATGAATACTAATTCATGTATCTACCTCACCGCTGATTATTTTTCTCCTTCCTCTTGCTTGGTAGCTGTTAGTGAAAATTGGGGTCTAGTAATTTATTGTTGTTCCATTTCAGATGAACCAGTTGTTTCAGAACTTCTATGGCATGTCTTGTTGTCATTTAAAATACAAATAATGTCAGATTAAAGCCCACCACTAAAGACTCAAAGAGGAAGGAATTAAAAATCTTGGCAACAAGCAATGTCAGACGAGATTGATGCACTCCAAAATAACCATATGTGGTGTTTCCTTACCATCTGTCTCAAGACAAAGCTATTGGCTTAAGAGTTGGATGGATAAGGACCCGGAAAAAAAGATGGCATTTCCGTGATCATGTTCATCCGACAATACAATAAGAGGGCAAACAACATATATAAGATAGCTCCGATCAGGAAACCGTATCCAAGCACTGCGGCTCGTCTGCGCTCTTTGGACTTTTCAAACTTACCGACACTGGGTTAGCTCAGTGACAGAAAGCCATCTTGGGGTCGGCAGTGACCGTTGGGGGTGAACACTTGCTGACTTGTATGAGTTAACAAGCAAGGGATGGGCGCGACTTAATACAAACAAAACTAGAAGTTCATTCACGTTTATTACTACCTAACTGATATAGCAATGCTGTCAATTCTTTACCGAAAGTTGTGCACTGATGAAACTCCATAGAAACACCATAGACGTTCTTAGGGGCTCTCTAAGCATTTCATGGTTATATTTATTTCACATTATTGTACTTTGCAGATTCTTTCGGTCGTAGGTCTTCTTCAAGATGAAGTTGATCCTATGGTTTCCATCATGAAAGTTGAAAAAGCTCCTTTGGAATCTTATGCTGATATTGGTGGTTTGGATGTACAAATTCAAGAAATCAAGGAAGCAGTTGAACTTCCTCTGACCCATCCAGAGTTATATGAGGACATTGGTATTAAGCCTCCGAAGGGAGTCATATTATATGGAGAGCCTGGAACAGGAAAAACTTTGCTTGCAAAGGTTAGTGGCTTAGTGTTTTTCTTTAATATTACACGGTTTATTCCTTTTTGCCAATTGCAACTATCTTGTTTAATATGTCAGGATGTATTTATAAACCAATCCTACTTCTTCCTTATGATATTTAAACGGAAAATGGTTGATACTTGATTGTAAACAGCAGGACACTTTTAGACTATACCATCCATGCATAGGCTTTGAATTGTTCTTGAATACGAGCACAGACCTCAGAGGGTGATAAAAAAATTTGTAAACCATTCAAATATATACCTTCATGTCACTGTGTCTGCAAATGTGCACTTTTATATATGCTTGCTCATATATGTCAACAACTTCCGATACTCTCCTAAATATGCATCATAGTAAATGTACAAGGAGATTTTCAAAGTATAGATCTAGAGTGAAGCTTTGATAGGTTTAGATTAGGATGAAAGAAGCTATAAAGTATGGACTAAAAGAAAATGACATAAGCATTGAATCGCATCTAAGAAACAAACTAGGATGATTGCCTAGACTTATGCACAATTGAATGATAATCTTCGTTTCCAGACTATGAGTTATCAGCATGGTAGTTTCAGTTCCCATGTTGAACCAGTTTATGGTGCACTATATGACTATTATGCAATAGTCAATGTTGCTACGAGCAACTTGTAGTTTTGCAGAATTGATTAACTGGATTTTGATTTTTGACTATTCTCAGGCTTATCAGTAAGTACTACTATAAAACAGACATGTTGTAACACAAAAATTTCAATATGAATTGATTGTTCTAAACCATTTGAATATGTTGCAAGATATATAATCTATTATCATTTATTTACGACTTATAAACTTTGATCATTGTATTAGATTCTTGATTTATAAGTTTTGTCATGTGCCTTGATACCCAGAACCATCTATTTTTGTGATCAATTGGTGAACAAGGAAAACACTTGCGATGTAGCTTATATGTTTTTTAAAACATTTCCAAAGTTGTAGCTGAATTATTGTTATTTCAGTTTTTTTGGGTAGCTATTATACCTTGTACTGTTTAAAAAATAATTTGTTTTATGATTGATTGCTGTGTGTATCAAGACTAGAATATTCATACCTTTATTTTTTTTAACTTAAATGGGGAGAAAGGTCCATAGGCAGGCTTGCATGATGATGGATGAGGAAGACAGGCGATGAGAATGGTGTCATGTTTAATAGAGAAGAGAAAAGGCTCCTATTAAGGGAGAAAGAACTCTCCTTTAAAAGAGAGAAATCATTAATTTGACTGGTCCTCCTATACATTGATCACTACAAGCCTTATAATTTGCTAATTGTCTCATGCTTCATCAGTCTCTCTCTTTAAATCAACTACTGGCAAAATTCTCTTTGCCACTACAAGGGAGATTTGAACAGAAAACTTCTACCAAAGATGATATTATAGTACCTAAGTCAAGTTCATTTGGCGTTTTATACATTATCTTTCCATTTAGCACGACCCTTTCTTGTGAGTTTGCCTAGATATCGTACACAATTAAATGAGCTGCATGTCACAGTTGATAAATTTATAATAGATTCCTTCTACTAAAAGTTACTCTTGCTAATAAAGAAATATTGTCTTAGGAGTTATCCTAAAGTATGATTTGGTTTCATATATAATAGGAATGTATCTTCTTATATTGTTCTAATGCCATACATATGGTAGAATGTCACTCTTATGTGATCTTAAGCACTGAGCTCTGTTCTTTCGTTTGTATTTTCATAGGCTGTCGCTAACTCTACATCAGCAACTTTCTTGCGTGTTGTGGGAAGCGAATTGATTCAGAAATACTTAGGCGACGGCCCAAAACTTGTTAGAGAACTCTTTAGAGTCGCTGATGATCTCTCTCCATCAATAGTCTTTATTGATGAAATAGATGCTGTTGGTACTAAAAGGTAAAGTCAGTGAAGGTGATTATTGTAAGCGCTACCACTTTTATCTTGTGTATTTGCAAAAATGATATCCTGTTGGGCTTTGTGTAGGTATGATGCTCACTCAGGAGGAGAGCGTGAAATACAGAGAACCATGTTGGAATTGCTGAACCAGTTAGATGGTTTTGACTCAAGAGGGGATGTTAAGGTTATCCTTGCAACAAACAAAATTGAAAGTCTTGATCCGGCCTTGCTTCGGCCTGGGCGAATTGATAGAAAAATTGAATTTCCCCTTCCAGATAATAAAACGAGACGCCGAATTTTTCAGGTATGCTCATATCCTGGGTGGGGTCCTTCACAAGAAAGTATATTCCATGCTTGTAGATGATTCCCTTGCCAGTCTTTAGACTGCAGCAAGATCCTGTTTTGACTTTTTTCTGGCTGCAATTGCATCTTTAGTTCATTGATTCTTTTCTTAAAGCGTGCACTGTATTTATGTAGATACATACATCCCGAATGACATTGGCTGATGATGTCAACTTGGAAGAATTTGTAGCGACTAAAGATGAGTTTTCTGGAGCTGATATAAAGGCGATCTGCACAGAAGCTGGCTTACTTGCTCTAAGAGAGCGCAGAATGAAGGTGAGGACTGTGTTTTGAATGTTAGAGATAGTAGAAGTTTGCCATTTCATAGCTAGGTGTAATCATCCAAACTACTTTATAAGTATACACTGTAAGAAAACTCTGAAACATACACGTCTTCTTCGACAGAAACATGATTACATAGGTGGCTCACTGCTACGTATTTAAAGTGTTTATTAATGATGTGGACGCACTAAACATATTATTGCCAGTCGGTGAAGTTGCAAAATTTCATATTTTTAATGTTAAAGTGGAGTTCCGGTTGTTTTTCATTTGCCTAAACACATTCGTAATAAGGTTTTTCTATATTGCACGCAAATTTTTTATTATTTTTTAAAAACGCCCAATCCGAGTAAGTTATCTCTCACGCTAAAATCTATAAGTTACTTGTAAAATCACCTACAATCTTGTTATTTTTACTTTTCACCTTTTCTTGGTAAAAAAAAGAAAGAAAGACTCCCTTTGATTTAGATTTTTGTTTTTCACCCTTGTGTTGAAGTGGAGGCTTTTGTTTTCACTTTTGAAGATCTCTTCCTCAACAAAAAAATAAGATTATGGGTGCTTTTAAAATAGATGAGTTATTTAAGGTGAAATTTTAAAATAGTTGGATGGAGGCGATACGAAAAGATATGGATGCCGAAGGCCTTAATGAAAGTATATTGTTCGATAGGAGTGAGTGGAGGCAGTGGATTCATGTGCTTGACCCTGCGTGATTCTCATGTTGGTTCATGTAGCCTACCCTATATGCTTGGGATAAAAGGTTCAGTTGTTGTTGTTGAGATTAGACAGTTATTTAAAATAAACAGAATTTGGGGATGTGCAATCAAAACATATCCAAGATTTACGGGTGGAATTTAAAGAAACTAAGAGCATGGGGTGTTCTTCCAGATAAAGAACAGTTCAAGGGTGTGATATGACTGAAAAAACCCTTCAGATATTTCTAAGTAGAAGAATCGCATCCTAAAAACTATCCTGATTGTGGACTTGATATTCCTTGTGCCTGTATATTAGGTTGAGACATTTAGATTGTGTCTCAAATGAATCTAATTCTACTTGTTTGATAGACTTATGGCATAAAATGTATTTGTTTGTTCATAAAGTTTTTCGTTTATACAATATTAATTGGTGGTTGATTCAGGTTACTCATGCTGATTTCAAGAAGGCCAAGGAGAAGGTCATGTTCAAGAAGAAGGAAGGGGTACCTGAAGGACTTTATATGTGAGAACTGCGTCTCTAAAGGTTTTGGAGTAGCAGGTAATGTATGCACCTATCTTCATACAGTGTCAGGAAATGAAGTTTTATTAAGAGCAAATTGAAGTGAGGTAAATTCGTATTATTTTGCTTGTTGCACAGTCTTGAACCAACATGGGAAGAAAAACAAAATTACTAATATACTAGATTTTGACCCCACGCGTAACATATGAGATCAAAGATGATCGAATATATTTATAGACGAATATTATTTTTTGCTATATTTAAGAAAAATATACAAATACTATTTTTATACATGTTTTCATTATGTTTGAAAAAAAATGATGTTGTTAGTTATTTTTTGTTATTTAGATACAATAAATCTTTGAGAAATAACACAATCATGATTTTTTTTTGAAGGAAATCATGAACCTTTTTCTTTGCAAAAAAACTCAATATATGATGTCCCAAGGATAAATCTTTGCAAAAAATTCAATCATGAACATTTTTCAAATTTTGAAATAAAAAAATAAGGGAAAAATTACTTGATTATTTTTAGTTATGAGAAAATCTTGAGAAATAACTTTTTATCCAAGTGAATTAAAATAAAATAGAAACCTAATTATTAAAAAAGAAATATCCCATAAATTAATTTTCTTTTGTTCTTGGGTCTCATATTAATTGGACTTTTGAAAATGAATAATGGAAAAGGATATGGAAATAAATATAGGGAAAGAGAAGGGTAAAAGGGGAAAAGCCATAATTAGTGCTTTGTCTTGCAAAAGAGTCCTTGACCAACCCAACTTTGTATTAGAGTAATAGAAGTAATAGATAGATACCAGTTGTAAGCTCAAAAGATTTTAACTTTTCTGAACATAAAAATTGCTTTTGCTTACAGGTGATACTTCCCTATCTAATCAACTCTAACCTTAAGATCAAGGTTCTCTTAATCTTGAGTTGGAAACATTTTTCCAAGCTTTCTTTTTCTTTATCCCCCCCCCCCCCAAAACCACACACACACACACAAAAGAAGAAAAATAATTGCTTTGATGGATATTCAATGTTTAAAGTCGTCTCGAGGACCTAGAAACTTGGAGCCGACTTGAAGTCTTCTTCCTGCATCCAATTTGGATGTGTAGTTCCAAAAATGTCTTTATATGCACTACCTCGACATATTTAGATATTCTTTACTCAGGAAAGGACACATAACTAGCTTCACCGCTACTGCATCCCGTGTTAGGAGAAGCGTATTAATCCTAAATGAGCCCATCTGATATATGCATTAATATGACTGTAGGTTTGCAAATAATAGAATTAAAATACTGAATAATGGAAAATATAAACGGTTAGGATGGTAATCGTAGTTATAATCATTTGGTTGACATTTTCAAGATAAACTGTGTATGCACATGATGAAATGTCAGAAGAATTGTTATACTGAAGATGCAATTAATTTTCAGTTGCTAAATGCCCTTTTTTATCCACGCAGATAAATAAATGGAAGACACAATGTAATCACTTCATTAATGAATTTGATAATGTTCCTTTACATTATGCCATGCTCAATTTGCAAGTGGTTCCTTTACCGAAAGTGGTCGATTTTTCCCCCTCTGATAGAATTCATTTCTAGCTTAGTTGTGATTGCAGTATGTAGTGAATTGGAATCCAAAAATGAAATGGACAAGGCAGAAGGAAGCTATCTGAAAAAATATGCTTTGCTTAAAAAAAAGGACCAGGCCACTTAATATCATTGAGAGAAATATTTGTAATAACCAACAATATCTATATTTAATTACATTACAAAACTATATTGTATATGAATTAAAACCTTTTGTTATAGATTCCACCGTGGAGGAAAAAAGTATGTTCATAAGACTCAGAATAGTAGAGAAACCGATCATCGTTAGGTGCTTGTTTCATTCATCTTTCCCATTGCTTAGTGCAGTTTTCATGTAGTTTTATCGCACCAATGATAAATATCTTCCTACCAACTCGCTATGATCTTGTTTCAGGTGCTGAATTGTCAAGACCTTGAGGAGTGATACATAATGCAATTCCTATTCTGGGGCGAGTTTTCAATGACCTTCGTATGCAAGGAATTGTCTTGCTCTGGCGTTAAAAGTTCCTTTCCTCAGTAGCGTGTTTGCGTTTCGTTTATCCAATACTGTACGAAAAATGAGTGCGTAATAACTCTTCTGAATGTTCACATTCTTTTTTCTTATATAGTTCTTTTCCAACTGACCTGTATGTGGGCACAACTGTATCCGTCATTCTAGGTAGATACACTAGTGAATAGTAGACAAGGTAACGTGCTTTTGCTGAATAGAATTGAATTTTGCGACGCATTTTTTGAAGGCAGTCGAAATCTGTAGCTTTCAGGTGTTACTGTCTGCTCTCTATGCAACTGGTTGCTAGAGGCCCAGGTGGTGAGAAGTGTAATCTTCAAGTTGTGGTTTGAAAGAGTGACCACTGACCAAGCTGAAAGTAATAGTAGCAGTTCATTCAAATGTAGTTATAAATGCTGAGGTTAGACATCAAGATTTTGAAGGAGACTGACAACGGCAGGGGCGTCTTTTTCTCTGCTTTTCATTCAAAGATCAGAAATTTGATCAGCATGGGGAATTAAACACAAAACTTGGCAACATATTTCTTGGAGAGACTCTTGCTGAAAAAATTACTCAGATCTTTCACATCAAGGAGCAATGCTCTTTTTGGTGATCACAGGATAATCTTAGGTTCCTTTTCTCTGACAAATAGTTGTGTCAGCAGTGTTTAGATGAAAATTAGGATAAGGATAGTTCTCTGTGTTGTGTGGTTTAATTGATCTAAATGACCAATGAGCTATAGCTCAGTTGCTATGGGCACTTCCCGTTTTAGAGAGAATGCGGGGTTCGAAACCAGGAGGGGTAGTGCCCACAAATTAACGTTTTCGGGGTTCGTGGATCCTCTAGGTGTATGTGTTGTGTGCTTGTGTGTGGTGTGTGTGGGTGTGTGGTGTGCATAGGTTAGGGCTTACGGGCCGGTGAAAAAAAATGATCTAAATGTAATTAACATGGTAAAACACTAAAAGATATTCTGAGGATGTAAAGAAGAAAACAGGTCATGATGGGGTCCGTGGTGGCCTACCATCTTTGTCACCTGTGTCGACCTTTTTTACCTGTGAATTCGGCGGAGGTGTGGAGTTTCCAGTCCACACGTTTCCGCATTCTATCATTTTCATTCTTCCACTTCCTTTTATTTTATATATTTCTTGTCCTTTATCCTGTCATTCTTATGTGAACTTATCTTAGGCTCCTCATTTATAGTTATTTTTTTCTACCTAAAGTCCTACCAGCATCCTTCCTCGTATATATAATAACATAGATCTCCTGATATGTGCATCTATTTGCAATTTTATATTATTGGAATGCATAAAGTAAAGATACATCTATCTATATTATCGTGTGTGGGGTGCGGGGGGGGGGGGGGGGGGTGTTTCAATTTCTTAGCCGATTGTAAAAGTTTGGTGAGGTTGAAAGAGTTCTTCCTGTGCCTTATGCTAGTTACAGAAGATTTAGGACTACAATATTTTAATTTAAAAAAATTGCACGAGACAGGTGTATTTTTTTTTGTCTTGCCTGCCTTAAGAAAAAAAAAGTTAGAATTAAGATTTAAACTTGAGGCTTTTCATATTTTACTCTTTTATCTTTTACTAATTAGTTGTGCTTGGCAGTCTTCATGGGTATAACTGTGCCTTGGATATAGCCATTAAATGATACTCTGGCCTAGGTTTTAATATAATGGAACTCACCCCAGTTGAGATCCCCCCCCACCCCCACCCCCTCCCCCTCCCCCTCCAGTAATCAGCCGTAACTCGGTGGAAACAGGATTTGAACCGGACGTTCTCTGGCTTGAATAAGTAATTATATTTATGAAAATAGGAAATTAGAGGCGACGACCATCTAACGGCCCACTTTGTATTTGGCATTATGTGTGGGCAGCTCGTACTTGACATTCATTTCCCTTGGGTTTGGCGTATGTTAGTGCTTGAATTCTTGCTGCTTTCGAGCATTACTATGTCTTCGTAGCCATTATTTCTTTGCTCTACAGTTTATTACATTCGTTTGCTTTCAGAGAATTCTGCTCTTTTGGGCAACTGCATTGTCATTCTCATGTTTTGTATTGACTATGCCACTTCATGGCTTTGCTATTGACACTTCTGTTTAGTGTTTCATTTGTTTTCTTTTTTACATACATCTTCAAAGTAATTCCTTTTTCTATATTTTCCTCCTCTTTGTTGTTGGTAGACGCTCGTGCTCGTATCGTTAATTTGCTGCTAAGACGGAATACAAAACGAAATTTTTTAAAACTTGAGCACGAACTCTACGACGGAGAATCGAATCCAAACACTAAACTAGAAAACACTAGGAGTTTCGCAACTCGGTTAGTAATTACAACCTTTCTAGTTGTGTTTTTCATTTTCTATGCCATTTCTTTAACTCCTAGGTCATCGGGAACGAGCTTGAAAGTCGATCTTCCTCGTCGAAGATGACCTATCTGAAGAAACCCAAACCTGCCCTCTAGCTTCACTAATAATCAAAGTGAGGCAACCTGTGATCAAAACTTGCTGAGAATTGATCATTAGGATATAGTAGTGGCTAATATTTAAATGTTTTATCATTTTCTTTTTTCTTTTTCAAGTTGCAAATATCAAGAGGTAGAAAAAGAAAAGGGTGAAGAGCAAGTGAGGAAGCATGGCTTCTAAAAAAAATCATCTTTCTTTTCTCTCATCTCTATTTCAATAAAAGATGCGAGTGCCCACACCCTTCTTGTAAAAGCATGAAGAGATGAGAAAGAGAAGAAGGCCACCTCATTTGCACACACATATACATACATACCCCAATACAAGTATATGCTATAAATACATACACCTGTATTCGTATCAAAATACAGATACCGTATACGTATCAAATGCGAATAACCGTATTTGTATTTTGATACGAATACTCGTATTTATATTTAAACACAAATACATGTATTTATACGTATACCCGTATTCGTATAACGAATACCGAAAAGAGAAATACTAGAAAGAGATATATAATACCAACTCACATTTTATCCAAATGTGATAATGTGACTATCTTTCAAACGGTTAGTATTAATAAAATGTCCGAATAAAAGTACATATGCAAAAACACGTGTTTTAATTGAACCTAAGTATGTAAAATACGTACATTATATCGTTTCGTCTAAACTGAGAAACCCTATGTGTGGGACTCTAAAAACTCGACAATACGCTGGCAGCAAGTTTAACCACAAGTATGTCAGTAGCACTAACTGTACGTAACGGCTACCGAGATATTGAACGAAAGAGGAAGGTCTACAAGTAAACTCGTCCGAATCCCTACTGAGCCTCAAAAGTGAGTCTCCGTACAATCAGGTCTGTTTGTCTAAGAGTATCGCATATCGGGTTTAGGAGGGTGGATAAAGTCGGACCCCTAATAACGCAATAAGACGTGTCGGTGTGAAGCCCATCAGCTACTGAGAAACTACCGATCCAAATCAGTAAATCTCGTCCACCTTGGCCAAGAATTTCTGGTGATGGCCACTCGTGCACTGCGTGACATCTACCCCCAATACCGGGAGAGACGAATCCATGACGATCCTCTCACTGCATCCATGTGGCTCGGGACTGTACCTAACTAAAACCTATTTGCACGACTCAGTAGAGCCGTGGTAGGGTAGTAATTAAAGTATAGTGGAAACTCACACGAGACAAATGACGATCTCAGATCGACAGACTAACCTAAACTCATGTCACCAGAGAACTGCTACCTGACAATATGTATACTACCATCTAGCATGTTCCCGACGAGTCCGTCCAGTATAACTCATAACCCAATGAGCATCTATATACAATCTTAGGTGACTAACTAATGCCAATGGCTGTGAGACCGGCTATCACCCCTCGTTGGGGTCAAGAAACGTATACACTAGTCTACTCTGGTTTATCGATACACAGTCTCGATATTCCTACAACTAGAGACATTTAAAGATATGCTTATAGACTACCCAGTTCTCACAAGTGTGATTGTCACAATAACCCTAGTAGTCAAACATGAATCCTAACGGCTCTATCAACATGTAATAGTGATTCGTAATACCACATAATACATGTACATGATGATATAGATGAACCAAATATACTATTATCTCGAGTAAGATTGTTCTACCTGTATAGGTCCTCTCTCAATCATCTTAATCGCATGTCTGCGAATACAATAATTGCCTTGAAGGCACTATAGCCAACAATCTCCCACTTACACTTAACGCTAATTATTGCGGTGTCGCAAACTCACAGCTCGTGTGCTACCGAGCCCCCAACTTCTCCATACATCAGTCACGCAAAGCATGTTTGCGAAACATTCGTGTTCGAGAAATAGTCTCAGTGAGTGGATCCGCTCCAATGTTTTTATCTTTATCTCTCTATATCTCAACTTCGCGGAGAACGACCATCTCCCGAAATGAGCGATACATGTTTTAGAACTTGTCTGGATATCTGATGGGACCAAGTTCATAACATGAAAATCAAATCCAACAAACTTCTTAGACTATATCTTCCACTGAATTTAATCAGTATACTGCGCTATTGTCACGCTCCGCTTCCCAAAAGTACGAAAACAGTGACGTGCCAAGATCCGCAACCTAACTGAGTCGAGGGTGGTCTTTTCTCGATACAGTTACGTTAAGCGTATAAATCATGCTGGCAATGTACCAAAACTGATAATAAAAGCAGAAGCATTTATTTCCATTAACTAAAATTATTATATCCCAAAGTACTGAAAACAAACTAAATAGTTTGATTACATTGATTAAAAGAAAGCAAGCCCTAAACATGTGGGAGTTTGATTACATTGATTAAAAAAAGCAGGCCCTAAACATGTGGGCAATAGAAAAGCTATCCTAATACTCTTGCGTTAACTCCGCATAGTCTTCATTAATGGGCTCCAGTCCATCGCCTCCTTCTTCATTAACCTCGTCCTCATCCAACGGACATTCCAAGGATAGAGAAAAGGGAAAGAAAGTCCGTCAGCGAGTTACACTCGGGTAGGATTTTCTCAATAGAAGGTAATGGTAAAGAGAACAAGTGTCTGTAATATATGATGTAATATGTATGCAGAAGTATGATGGATGTATTGTAAGCCTTTGGTAAATTAAGCTATATTGCGTGCGGCAACTACAGATAATATGTTCATTTAGTTTGTTAAACAAGAGTAGCGGGTTCTCGAGATTATTCCATTCTAACCACGGAATATGGTTGGGGAAGGTGAAATGTTCTATTCCACTTTCCCGGATCTGATCGGGTAATAGGGGAATCCGACTTCGTATACTACCTTGTCAAATCAAACTATCCAGCCCCATTTTATTTGGTGTGAAGGTTTTGCGAATTAGAGTTAGTGTGTATATTATCTAGGCATGGAATGTCATTTGTTCATGTTGAGGCTGTTCAATTCATTCGTAATAGTCCGTCCATGTTGGGACTGTTCAATTCATTTGTAGTAGTAGTCCATGTTAGGACTGTTCACCCTACCTGCAGAGATCTTCATTTATAATAGTATTCCATATCTAGGTTCGCGTATTCTAACCCTAACCGCATTGTAGGTCATGTCGTGTGATGTGTCGAAAGTTGGATTTAAGTAGATGATATCTCAGTCGATATGGACTTCCACAGTCATAGGTTATATCTCGTTCCATTATATTTGTAAAGTAAACACAGTATTTTATAGAAACCTTAGTTTATAATAGACTATGATATTTTATCGTAATTATTGTTTATATAAAAACAATGGTATTATAAAGGTTGTGGTATTTTAATAAAAAGAACCTCCTTTATAAAAAGGTAAGAGTATTTTAGTGAAATTCTAAAACTTAACTTTCGAAATTAGGGGTATTTTTGGTAAGGTTTTATGTAACAACCCTAATTTTTTTTATACACTTTTTCCTACACAATTTTTTTTTCAAAATATTTTTTTTTAAAAATCCACAAAGGGGTATTTAAGCCTGAGCACAAGATTTAGGTAATTATTTTTGTTTTTAATTACAAGCTACAAGAATGAAATAACTTCATTTTTAGTGTACAAGAAATTACTTTAAATTTAATGTATATTAGGAGTATTTATTATTGCTGCTATCAGTTTAAGTAATTAAAAACCACAATAATTACAAGAAGGAGCTTGTAGCTCATCGGTAATACTTTGCACTGCTGAACCAAGCCACCGGAGTTCAAATTCCATGCCCCACATTATTTTTGTATTTATTTATTTTTATTTTTTTTGGAAGTCAACGGTAAAAAGGCCATAACTCCCAAAATATGTACTGGACAACAAAAAGTAAAAATACCAAGTTGTTCCTCAGGAAACCCCCCGGCCATTGGACCCTTGACTCGGTCCGACTCGGCGCCGCCGGCCGGCGACTCGGCCGACTCGGTCCGGCGCCGCCGGCCGGACGGCCGAGTCACCAACTGAGAAAAGTTGGCTCTTGACTTGGTCAACCCTCTTGCACACTTATTATACCTGGATCGGTTTTGATTTGGCCAATAAATCCCTTTTACTCCTAGATTTAATGATTTTTAATGAATTTTTAATGTTTTTTAAATATTTTTTAAATATTTTTTTAATCCAAACCCTAACCCTAGCCTAGCCCTATATAAAGACCCCTATCCTCTACCTTTTCTCCTCACAACTCTAAGTCCACTCTCTCAAATTCTCGAGAACTCGGTACGAAGAGCGAGAAGCGAAGCGCTGCCGAAATCGACGACGGATTCCGGCGACCGGATCAGAACCTTCGCGACGTTTTCGACGAATCGACAACCACCACATCCCTTAGCTTCCTTAGCTTGTCCAAACCGTAAGTCCCATCCCCTCTATCTCTCTTTTCTATAAGTATAAAAATACGACTTTTTGGAACCCGACGGAAATCGGACAAACCGATTTCCGATTCGGTTTTTCTATAAATTTCCACTTGCCACCTAATACATACTATCTACCCATATTCATGTTGACTATTAATCACCCATAAACCAATTTAATCAAACTTTTTCACATAAAATGATAACTTCTTTGCAAAACCGTATTCTTTTCATAAAAATACCATGAAGTTCATTTTTCTTAGTTTAATTAATTCCCTCACTCCTAAATAGGTTTATCTTGATCACTAAACTTGTAGAATCCAATTTAAATGAAATTTCACACATAAAATGATAACGTTTTTAAATACCGTATTCTTGCACTTTAATACCTTCAACTTTAACTTGTCATGTTTTACCTTTAAACTTCACCAAAACTTAATATAAGTCACGGGGTAATGACCTACCCCTACACACACTCAATATAACCCTAATTGATAAATATCAAAAATACAGAATACGAAATTACAGGACTTTTCACTAAAATACCCTAATCTTTATTTAAAGCTTTAAGTTATAAACTTTCCTAGATAAAATCTTTTAGTAAAATGAAAACACGATTGGTCATGGATATCGATCGTTTATCTAAACTGTCTTGTGGTGCCTAGGCAAGTGTGTCTAAGGCTAGTGGTTTTTAATTAGGCCCACGACTGTGGTTCCTTCCCACTTACCTGGCACTTACCTGGCCGCAATTGACGGTGAAGAGGCGATTTGAGGCTTCTAATGACTCATCGTTTAGACTTACAAGTAGGCTAATTGGCTTAGGAAACCCTAATAACTAAAATACGGAAAACTGTACTCTTTTGCAAATAAATACCCCATATTTATAAAACCGTTTTCCCAAATGAAAAGTATTTATAAACGTAAGCAAAATGCCGCTACAACCCACTTTTGGGGAACCTGTTAGGAATAGTACGGTTCATCGTGCACCGCAGGCTAGTAGTGCGAGATTCAGACCTCCGCAAGGAGCATTCGGGCTCGAAGGGTTAAAAATACGACATTTAAGGAAAATGAGATTTTTTTGAAAATAAAATATTTATTTAAAATTATTCATGTGTTAATATATATATAATCATCATTTAAACACCTATTTTATCATAATATAAAATTTTCACATTTTTCTAAAAATTACAAGATTAAAAGTTACACTAAAATACCATGAATTTCAGATAAGATAATTAATACTTTTATTAGGATATATTCACTAGAATAACACAAATAAAAATTCACATTCATGATAACAATTAAGACGATTATTAAATACTTGAGGTGTATTTTGAAAACCATACAAAAGTATTTTTACATAAAACCCACTCAAGTTTTCCAAATTACAATAAGGCCCCTAGCTAATATTGAACTTCAAATTCTCTTCTTTTAGTCTGACTCGGGTTAGAGTCTGACTATTTCTGACTTGAATATGATTCAAGTCAATCTATATTCTTTTATATTCCAATACAATTTGAATACATGAATCCCAGAATCCAGTTAACAATCTATATAACCTGACTGAACCGAACCATGGATATATTCCTTTTACATGTTTCCCAGTATTCCATTTACATGACTCTACGGTTATAACCGTTTCCTGATATCATGGTTTCGGTCAGTCAGTCAATCAATCATGCAATCAATACAAATTTTACAACATAACAATACAAACAAGACATCGCGGGGTTTAAGGGGTAGATTGGTACGGAAGGTGTTAAAAGTGGCACGAGACGGTCAGATTTAAGACACCTAACCTGAATCCAGTTGCCGTTGTTCCGGGTTGTATAACGGAGCCTTGTACTCTATTTCCGTTTGCCCTGGTCTCTAGCATATAGAAACCCCTCTCGTATACACTGGCATTCTTCTGTACCAAGCTACAAACAGCAGCGTTACACAATGTTCCATAATATTCAACAATATAAAACTTTAGAAAATACTGTTACTCTATCATTCTCATTCTTCTTATTCTTTTGGGACTTACCGAGCGACCTGTTCGCTGACGACATTCTATCTCTTTCTTCTTTGAATGTCGTCAGGTGCGTTGGACCAAGTTGAGATCGAGCCCACCGGTGAAGATTTGGAGCAGTTCCAGGCAGACCCAGAGCTCTAGATAATTGTACCTTGTTCTTTCCAGTTTATTTTATTTCCTGTTATGCCACTGTTTAGGCATTACTTTTTCATTCCAGTTGTATTTTCTTTTCCTGCATTGTAAAAAGAATGTTATTAATAAAAGTTGCTGTTATTTCCATATTATTCGTCTCTTGTGATTTACTTTATATTGCTTAGTTACGCTTAGCGTATATACTTCTGAGTATATACGTAGCGGGCCTCGTCGCGTCCACTTCGCCGTACACTGGGAAGCGGGGCGTGACATTTTATTTCTTAAATGTATTTAATAAAAATCTAGTTTTAGGATTATTATTGATTTTTTCAAGAAAACCCTGGCTTTTAAAAGTTCAGAATATTTTAATAAAACTAATTACTCTACCAAGTTCATGGTATTTTCATAAAAATTTATGATTCAGAAAAGTTCATGGTATTTTAATAAAAATATCACTTCAAAAGGTTTAAGGTATTTTAAGGAAAATACTATTTTTCCAAAGTTCGTGGTATTATAAAGAAAATATAGATTCTTGGGAGTTGATGGTATTTTTGTGAAATACCCATTTTAATGAAAATATGGTTTTACATGTTTTCCATCAATTTTATTTTTAAAAAAACAATATATAAAAATTTACTATAATTTTTCCATATTTTAATAATTAAGGAACCAATTATCGATAATCTTTATTTAAACACCGTAGAATAATTACATTTATTCCTGCAAAAGTTGTCCCGATCATGATAGTCGCTTTACGACTTAGTTCCATATGTCCAAGCATGAATCTGGGGTTGTCTGTACCCCGTGATTTTATCATGAAGGATAACCGCTAAAAGTTCGTTATATTATTAGGGTTTAATATCATTTTTAATTGTTAAACCCCGTAAAATAGATAATGCAGTTAAAACATCATAATTAGGTCCTGAAATTTTTTTCACAGATAAATATTTTTATAATGAAGATAATAGGGGGTCAAGTGTTGAGAGATCCTATCTGAAATGAGTTGGGAAAAAGAAAATCGGCGAGTGTCGAGTTGTACGAGAAAAGGTATATAATGAAGCCGAGATATTTTTTGCCTTTGGGACTTGGTCCAGAGTGTAGAAGACTCAAATACAAAGCTCTGGAATTTTTTTGAGATTTTTGTGTCGAACGGATATTTTTTGGGGGATTTTAGAAGCTCAGGACTATTTATAGGGATTTTCTGGGATTAAAAATCCATATTAATTTCCCCAGCCGCTACAGGAGCCGACCCCATGAGCCGATCGGATCCGGAACGTCGCTCGACCAGATCTAATGACCCACATCACGTCGCGCATAAGCTGGCGTGGGACCCGGCTCGAGTTGGCTCTGACGATCGTTGACCGTTGGAATCCAACGGTCCAGATCAAAGGCGCATATATATATATATATATATATATATATATATATATATATATATATTTTCTTCTAAAAAAACTGTCGGCAGAATCTGGGCCGTTAGTTTTTAAATCCGACGTTCCAGATTCATTCCCGCTCTAAAAATTTAATAAAATTTGTTTTTAATATTTAAAAATTGTTTTTGGCTTCTAAAAATTATTTTAAAATAGTTAAAAATATTTTTAAAATCTCGAAAAATTATAGAAAATGTATTTTGATATTTTATATCCTTTGCAATGAAATTTGGTCCAAAATAGCTCCCCTTGTCAGTTTTAAAAACTTTTCCCTTCGATAAAAAATCCATTTAAATTATTAGAAATTCCCAAAATTTCCTAAAATATCCTAAAAATCATATTAATTCATTTTAATCATGGAAAAATATTTTTAAAGTGTTCTCTACCAATAGAAGCAGTAAAATAAACGTTTTGACCTCGAGAAAAATTATAAGCGTTTTTATTACGTATTTAGGGTACACGGTTGTTACAGCCATGCTTTCCTCAGTTTCCAATTGGACCCCTGTCCAACATACCACCCATTAAAAGAGGGTAAACTTTAAGTCTGGCAGCCACTCTGTCATCCAGATCATCTTGGAAACCTGAAATGATAATTGGCTCCTAAAGTAGGCCATCGTTACCATACAACAAAAACATTCTCTCAGGTTCATAACTGCTTTCTAATATTTCTTCAGAATTGGATTAATATTTGCTTATTGCAACTAGTGTAAAAACAATATCTGGTGTGGTATTTGACATCTCATGATTGACTCAATTACGTAAGCAAGTGATATGCCAATCATGCAAGTCCCTCTCCAGATCAGTCTGGAAGACATCTCTTTAGAGAGGGTGAAACCATTACTTGTGTAGGTACACCACCATGCCAGAAGTCATCCATTCTAAAACACTTTAGAATGGTGTCAAAGTACCCGAATTGGGACACTTCCCAAATTTAGATCTAAAACCATAGATCTAGTCATCAGATTATCTGATATTTTATCCAAATTCTTTGTGAAGAAATATCTATGACAACCACAGTTTTAATCGATCATAGTATAGAAATAACACTTCCTATCAGGAGTATGTCATCCAAAAACTAGGACAGTACTCTTTACTCAAACTTCTTACCAGGTCTATCTATCATTGTTTGATGAAGTCAAACTCTATGACTGTCACATCAAGAATACATGACCTTTCTCCGCTCTCCTTACTTTAGTCTATAAATAGACATAAGCATCTTTCCCACCATGCTTTCGCTGCTCCCACTGACTACAACCATCCTCTGCCAAAGTCATATACACGTAAACTTCTAAATTGAATTTAGAACGACGTTATAGTTATCCACCTGCCAGATCTCATAGTTAAGGACAAAGTAGTGATAAGCTTGGGTCATCAAAACCTCTCTGTCACCGTCATTAAGGAAACTGAAGTATCTCTCGGGTGGTTGAGCTTACTCACTAAATCTGCAGAGTAGCTAATGGATTGTCGAATCCAATTGAATTCTTAAGTTCTACTAAATATTCAGTATGCGTTTGTGGTTCTGGAATCACTTCCAGTTCTACCATACCCCGCTAATATTTTCTAAAAAGAATTCATTTTACCAAAAAAGGGGCGAGCCAAAAAAATATAACTATTGATCCTGCAAATTGGAGAATATTAACTTTCGTCAAATCTCAGGATAACTCACAAACTGTCATTACTGAAACGTGTCTTGAGTTATCCGGATTCTGGTTTTAAGTATAAACCGGACAACTCCATTGTTGGGGTAAAAAATTACACTCTGGTTGACCAAGTCAAAGTCAAAGTCAACCTAAGTAAGCGGGCCTAAGCTCAGGTCAAGTGGGCCCATGCCCAAGTCGACCCCCGCGGCCGGCCTATCCCATGCCAAAAATGAAAATTATGTAATAAATAATTTTGATATAATTTTTATGAATAAATATAAGAAAAATGGGTATAAAACCAAATTTTTGTAAAGCCCATGGCTAATGTGCAAAAGAAATGAGCACATAAGGTATAGGATGGGCAAAATGCCATTTTGTAATGCTCAGGGGGCTATATGTAAATTTGTAAGCCTATATAAGGCAACATGATAAAAAAATTAAAAAAAATTAATTCATTCTTCTCAAAAGTAGGGGTTTTGTGCTTCCTTTCATCATCTCCGAAAATCTTTTAGGAGTGTAACTCCACAAAAAAATAATAATAACAAATCTTTTTTTTTTTTTGGAGTTTAACTCCAAAAGTCAATTAAGAGTACGACACCCAGCACATGGGCTAAGTCCCTTTTTCCGCAGGCGCCCAGCGCCCACGTGCCGGGCGCGTGAGGCGTCCAGCGTCCAGCGCCCACGTGCCGAGCACATGAGGCGCCCCGCGTCCCGCGTCCGTGTGCTGGGAATGTGAGGCGCTGACGCCCACGTGTCCTTTGGACGCTATTCACCTTTTATTTATATACTCCACAACACTTTCCCCGTTAGAAAAAATTTCTAACGGGGCACTACTCCGCACCCCGTAAGAGGCTGCTAGCCTCTTTAACCCTCAGCCCGCTATCGGGGTAGCGGGACCCCCGTAAACTCTGTGAGGCCCCCGATATACCCCAGACCCCTCAAAACACAATATACGCACACTGCACTTTGAGTTCGCATGACCAGTTTGACCCGTCAATCGGGGGTTCTTTCGCTCTAAAGGCGAGGGGTATTTAACGTCAGTTTAGTCTGCGGCTGCCGGAGATTCGGATCCGCATAATCAATAAACCCCAGCCTACCCTAGGCAAGCCTATCCTAGGCAGAAAGAATCTGTAGTACGCCTGGTAAGCGACGCGTACTCTCATCTCAATGGGGTGACGAAAAACATCTTACATCCATATACCTTAATATCGTTAAGATATGAATCCATTCTATATCTAATATAGAAACAAAGGAATTATTTAAATTGAAACCAGATTCAAAAATTATGCAGCTGTTTTCAGTGCATATCGACTAAATGGAAAAAGACCATGCAACATTACTCATCAAGGAGTGCACCCACGGATGAGTAACTTAGGAGAGAAGCAAGTTCTCAAATATATTATTTACGACGGAATACCTGGTACAAGTATCGACATCTTCGATTACCTCGAAGAATCCTGATACTTCCAACGTATGGTTCTCTAATTTATTCTTATATCTATAACTTCTTAAAATTTGGTCCTTATATCTCAACGAAATGCGTGTCTAAAACTAGAGAAGTTATAAGTAAATGGAATATAATACGAGTACCAACCCCTTGTCCTAATGGATATTGGACAACATACAATACTTTGTATAAACCCTCTGAGATTAATAACTTAAATCCTGTGTGTCGTAGGTTGAAAATTGTATTATGGTTAAGAAGAATTACGCTGTTATTGAATGCATCGTACCTAATCATCAACTGATAAAGGTAAATGTTATAAACATAATTTCAAAAGGTTATATCTCCTTTTATAAACGTACAAATACATCAGTTTGAAATTGGTGCATAACGAATATTTAAAATCAAATATTTGCTGTTAGGCAAACACCAGGTGATTTCCTCAAAAATACCAATTATAAAGAATTCTGGGTGTAATCACCCAATTTCCAATATTCTACTCCCACTCAGTATCTGTAACGTCATACAGATGTGGGAATCAAGTCCGTAAATACATACCCTAAACTTAGAATCTAATTAGGAAAGCGGTTTTCAATTAACACCGCACAGTAAAACTGAAATATGAAAATGTTTCGAGGGATGAACTGGGTATTCCTAGTAGTACCTCTTCCAATACCAGACTCATGACATTAGTTACAATTTCCATTGCCCTTACTCCAATCCCTTTATATGTCTTTACTTCTTATCTTCTGTCCACCATATTTTGTCTAATTGGTTTTTTCTTTCCCTACCTTTCAACACCAGTCTAAGTTTTGGAAGAAAACTATCTAATAAGCATAATATGTGTACTCTCCTAATACCATGAGCCCTTACAACTGTATGGTGTTTTTCATCACACCATTAAGATAGGAATACGCGTCGCTTGTCAGGCGTATACAGATTCTCCCTGCCTATGGTAGATTGGGGTTTATTGATTGTGGAGATCCGAATCTCCGGCAGCCGCGGACTAAGCTGCCATTAGTTACCCTTTGCCTTTGGAGTGAGAGAACCTTTGATTGACGGGTAAAACTGGTCATGCGAACTCGATGTGCAATATACGTGTATTGTGTTTTGAATATGTTTTGAACGTATCGGGAGCCTCGCAGAGTTTATGGGGGTCCCGCTATCCGGGTAGCGGTTGGGGATCGAAGGGGCCAGCAGCTCTCTTGCAGGGTGCAGAGCAACGCCCCGTTAGAAATTTTTTCTAATGGAGGACGTGTTTTGAGTGCAGAACGTATAGGAAAAAGAAGGGTGGGGAGCGTCCTAAGAACACGTGAGTTGACACGTGGGCGCCAGCGGGCCACGCGCCCTGCACGCCGGCGCTGGACGCCAGCGGTTCACGTGCGTGCGCCCTGCACGCCAACGTGTGGGCGTTGGCGCCAGCGGGTCACGCGCTCTGCACGAAGGCACTGGGCGCTGGCCAGTGGTTCACGTGCATGGTGCGTGAGCACTAGCGGGTCATGCGTCCTGCACGTGGGCGCCCGCGGAAAAATGGGCTTAGCCCTTGGACTGGGAGTTGAACTCCCGAGTGACTTTTGGAGTTAAAACTCCTAAAAAAATGGATCTTTTGTAGAGTTAAACTCCTAATAGTTCTAGATTTTTGGGATTCAACTCATTCGGGGTTTGGATTTAGAGTTAAACTCGTTTCAGAATTTGGATTTTGAAGTTGAACTCCTCAAAGATTTTCGGAGATGGTCAAAAGCAACCCCTTTCTTCTCCCTTCAGCCTTAGATCCTCCCAAAGAGGAATTTTGGAGGTGGGTCTTCTTACTTCTCCTCTCTTTTTGCTGGATGTCAGAGAAAAAGAAATGTGAGATTAAAAATCTCCCTTTTAGGGATTTGATGGGAAATCTGAACTCCCCTTCGAAAGTTTTATGGTGAAATCTTTTTTTTTCCTGAGAAAAAAAGAAATAAGCTCTTGATTTAATTGAAAATGAAAAGAAAGAGGAAGAACTTGAGAGAGAAGAGATGGAGGCACAAACCATAATATTTTTTAGGGGAATGAGTATGCTCTTTCATTTCATTGTCATATTGCCTTATATAGGCTTACAAGTTTACACATAGCCCATTGGGCTTTACAAAATGGCATTTTACCCATCCTATGCCTCATGTGCTTATTTTTTTTTTTGGCACATGAGCCATGAACTTTACAAAAATTTGGCGTTTTACCCATTTATTTTACATTCATGCATGAAAATTACATCAGACTTATTTATTATATAATTTTCTTCTTGACATGGGGGAGGCCGGTCTCTTCATGTTCGGGCTCGATTTGGGTTTAGGCCCACTTGACTTGGAGTTGACTTTGACTTGGTCAACTGGAGTGTAATTTTTTACCCCAACAGCAATTTGAGAGAAGGTAAAGAGAAAAAACAACCGAATAATCGTATTCAATTTCCCCAGAGCCGGAATCCATTCTCGAATTGTAATAAATTTCTGCGAGTTCGTATGTAACTATACGAGATGGTTTTATCCATTCTATATGGATTTTCGTAGTGATACGGAATGTTATGAAGAAAGAAAAGGGCAAAGCATGAGTGGCATGGGTATATGAGACTTTGTCATGAATCTTGATAAAACAAAGCCAAGTTTGTAAAAAAGGTTCAGTCAATTTGGTTTACAAGTTTTAGTTTAAGATGGGTCATGGTCGCTGCCAAAGAGATAAAAGAAACACTCAGCGTGCACTCTATCACAATTAGATTAGTTAATCACTTTATCTAATCAGGATGGCTCCCACTGTTATCTCGAATTCTCCTTCAAACTCTAAAAGGAGAACTAGTCGAGATCATTTATACCTTACAAGTTTGTTAACCGTTCAGCCAGAACAGTGTTGGTACTCCGAGAGAGGTTCCCCGTGCTTTCGTATGGACCTAATTAAATATCCATGTTTCCGCAGAGACGTAAACTTTTTAACACTTTCTAGACACCTAATGGGTTAACTAGTTGTGAAGTGAAAATTTCCCGAAGAGTAATACCTACTCACAGTGAGAATCGGGACCCAACTATCATTGTGTGATAAGTTTGACGGAAGCCGACCAAAATTATCATTCCATAAGGTATGCGCATACTAGGCAAGTTTTCTTTATGTTTGAAACTCAAGATGTGGTTTTTACCCCAAGCGTCTTATGATCTTAACAAGGTCAAAATGTCATAAGTCGCAAATCAAGTTCAACCCATCATTATCCTGGATTAATTTAAACCCACACGCAAGCCCTTGACAAGATCAAAATGACCGTGCGACTGTCCTAAATAATCGCATCACTATGCAACAAAAAAAGCATTACATAGATACCTAACACTACGTCTTAACAAGGTTAAAATACGTAGCACGAATATTGGGCAATACTAATTTGAAATGACAGAGGGCTACGGCTGGTTTTTGACGAAAAATCTTTAACGTAATGAATTTGATATCGTTGAAGGAACTCGAGTGGTTTTGCAAAGGAGTGGTTTAGGCTTCGTTTTTAAAACGTGTGGTTTTGAAGAAAACCGAATAGTTTTAAAAATTGGTTCCGACAATATCAATTATGTTTGTTTTCCTTGCATTAAACCTATAATGCGGTACCATCAATTAAGTTCCTATGCATCACAGAAACAACCAAAATAGAATGTACGTATATGCCACCCGCATTCGCCACAGGGTCCGGAGACTTCACTGTAAGGTTACTTAATTTACGGCAGTGCATGGGCAAGGCTACCGCGGGTGCAAAACATATACAACATTGATATATATCATCACAGATAGATAATAAATATCACATGCATGCGATAAACAAGATGGAATAGCGGATAAACTAGAAGACCCGTGTTTCGTTTGAGCCGCAAACGAAAACCAACGTTCTCCGGTCGTGCGGATAACTCGAACATCACCTAAACCAAAAACTCCTACGTGCGCGACAAGCTACCCGTCAATTTTAGAAGTGAGGCAATCATCACTCAATGACATGAGTGGGTCACCCGCCACTTTAAGGAATCTGATAACTTTTGCACTCCACCGTGGGTCTATCCTAAACTTCTACAAGTGCGGCGAATAGCCCGCCAATTCTAGAGCGAGGCAGGTTGAACTCACCACTGCGAAATGACCACCTAACACACTCTAGAACCCAGCTATTCGAGTACTTCTCCGTGGGTTATCCTAATACAAGAATGAATAAATATACAGTGGTAATATCGACCTCAACCCGGTCGTGTTCCAATAAAAGAATATATATCAAGCGGTAATGACGACTACAATCCGGCCGCTCGTCCTGAATAAACAAATATACATCCAATCTACGATGTGGCGCTATCCACAACGACTATCCGATAAAACATCGCAAGATATACATCAAGCATAGCGAAAGCAAGTATTTGCAACCTTGTCTAATCGACCTATAACAATTAGACGATGTATATAAAAACAAATACAAAACACAAAGATATAAACGATGCAAAAGTTTCAATTTAAAACTTTCTGTGTTTCCTGAATACAAAGATAACACTAAATGAAATCTGGGCCAAACAAACATAACCAAAAACCAAGTTTTAATGAGTTAAAGCACCTGGAAAAAAATGGAGTCCAGAGGACTCAAGTCAATCGACCAGGTCGGTCAAATGGCACATTTGGGCGGTTTACTTATGGAGTTAGGTCCTCGAGTTTCTTCCCTGATTCTTATATCTCATAACAAGATCTTTGTACTTGTTTCAAAAAAATTCAGAGATCAAAACAATTTCGACAAAAACTTGATTTTTAGTTTTCAAAATATGGAAATTTTTAGTTTCGAAACGTATACATCGTCTAATACTAGTTCTAGTGTTTGGGTGGCTCTGATACCATATTGGTAGACGCTCGTGCAAAACGAAAATTTTCAAAACATGAGCAAGAACTTTACGACCTAGAATCGAATCCAAACATCAAACTAGAAAACACTAGAAAGAGTTTAGCTATTTGGTTAGTAATTACAACATTTGTAGTCGTGTCTTTCGTCTTCTATGCCATTTTTTTAGTTCTTAGGTCGTCGGGAACGAGCTTGGGAGTCGGTCTTTCTCGTCGAAAATGATCCACCTGAAGGAACCCAAATCTAGGCTCTAACTTCACACAAATAATCAAAGTGAAGCAGCTAGTGATCAAAACTTACTAAGAATTGATTATTAGGATGTAGTGCTAGCTAATCTGTAAGTGTTTTCTCATTTTCTTTTTCCTTTCTTAAGTTGCAAAAATCAAGAGAGAGAGAAAGAAGAAGCAAAGGGTGAAAAGCGAGTGAGGAAGCATGGCTTCTAAAAAAATCATCATCATCTTTTCTTTTCTCTTCATCTCTTTTTCAATACAAGATGTGAGTGGAATTGTGACTCATAAGGCCACACCCTTCTTGAAAAAGCATACAGAGATGAGAAAGAGAAGAAGGCCATCTCATTTGTGTACACACACTAATACAAGTATATGCTAAAAATACATACATCCGTATTCGTATCAAAATATAAACACCGTATTCATATAAAATACACAACAACAATAACAACTGAGCCTTTTATCCCAAGCATATGGGGTAGGCTACATGAACCAACATGAGAATCACGCCGGGTCCAGCACATGAATCCTCTGTCTCCACTCACTTCTATCGAATAATATACTTTCATTGAGTCCTTTGGAAACCATATCATTTCGTATCACCTCCAACCATGTTTTCTTCGGTCTCCCTTTTGCCCTTTTGCCATTGCCCATATCGAGAGTATCTATTCGTCGGACCAGTGCTTCCATAGGTCTGCGTCGCACATGACCAAACCATCTTAGCCGGTTTTCCCGCATCTTCTCCTCCACAGGTGCTACACCAACTTTTGCACGAATATCCTCATTCCGCACCTTATCTTTTCTAGTGTTACTGCACATCCAACGAAGCATGCGCATCTCCGCTACGTGCATCTTCTGTGTATGATGCTTCTTAGGAGCCCAGCATTCTGTACCATATAATAAGGCAGGCCGAATAGCGCTCCGATAAAACTTCCCTTTCAATTTTAACGGAAAGTTACGATCACACAAAATCCATGTTGCACTCCTCCATTTCAACCAACCAGCTTGGATCCTTTGATTAACATCACTATCGATCTCCACATTCTTTTGGATGATGGAACCTAGATATCTAAACTGGTCGCTCGGTGATATCTCTTGCCCTTCCAATGTTATACCAATATGGTTTTGACTTCTCTGGCTACTAAATTTGCAGTGCATATATGCTGTCTTGGACCTGCTCAATCTGAATCCCCGAGATTCCAATGTTTGCCTCCATAATTCCAATTTGGCATTAACCTCTGCTTTCGTCTCATTTACTAGAACAATATCATCAGCGAATAGCATACACCAAGGTATCTCATCTTGAATAGTTCTAGTAAGCTCATCCATCACGATGGTAAACAGGAATGGACTTAATGCAGATTCTTGATGTAAACCAATAGTAATCAGAAAATCACTCGTTAAGCCGCCGCAAGTTCTGACATTTGCCACTACTCCGTCGTACATATCCTTGATTATGTCAATATACTTGACGGGGACCCCCTTCTTCATCATTGTCCCCCATAATACCTCTCTAGGTACCTTGTCGTACGCTTTTTCTAAATCAATAAATATCATATGCAAATCTCTTCTCCTCTCTCGAAAGCGCTCGACAAGTTGACGAAGCAAATGAATCGCCTCTGTCGTCGATCGTCCAGGCATGAACCCAAATTGGTTCTCTGTTATCTTAATATCCTTCCTTAGCCTGTGTTCAATCACTCTCTCCCAAAGTTTCATGGTGTGACACATCAGTTTTATTCCATGATAGTTTGAGCAACTTTGAATGTCACCCTTGTTCTTGTAGATAGGTACAAGGATACTTTTCCTCCATTCATTTGGCATATTTTTTGTCTGCCAAATCTTATTAAACAGATCTGTCAACCATTTAACGCCTATTTCTCCTAAGCATCTCCAAATCTCGATAGGAATCCCGTCAGGACCAACCGCTTTTCTCAAACCCATTCTGTTCAAAGCTTCTTTAACCTCAGGAAGTCTTATTTTACGCATGAAATCACGGTTTATATCTTGAGATTGAATGACAAGTCCATCCAAATTCTTAGTAAAGCTCTCATTGAACAATTTGTCAAAATAATCTCTCCATCTTTCCTTGATATCCTCATCTCGAACTAAAACCTTCTGATTTTCATTTTTGACACACTTCACCGCACATAAGTCTCTAGTCTTTCTTTCCCGCATTCGAGCAGTCCGGTATATATCATTTGCAGCCTCTTTAGTGTCTAATTTCTCGTACACCTCCTTGTAGACCTTAGATTTAGCTTCCCGAACAGCTTTCTTAACTTCCTTTTTAGCCATTTTGTACTTCTCAAATCTCTCCACATCTCTACTTTTCTTCAAATCTTTATAAGAATCCCTTTTAACTTTAATAACAGCCTTTACATCTTCATTCCACCATGATATATCCTTAGATGGTGGAGCACCACATCTCGACTCACCAAGTAGATCTCTAGCTACCTTCTTGATACAACTAGCCATTTTGTTCCATGTTTTGTCTGGATCATCTTCCGACTGCCAATCCGCTTCTTGTACTACACGATCTATAAAAGCCTTTTGGTTACCTTCTTTCAATCGCCACCATTTAATTTTAGGCTCTACCTTACGTCTAATCTTCCTAGGTTCTCTTCTAAATCGAAAATCTAGAACTAAAAGTCTATGTTGAGTGGTTACACTCTCACCTGGCACTACCTTACAGTCGATACAACAACCTCTATCTATTCTTCTCGTCAGAAAAAAGTCTATTTGACTAGCACTTGATCCGCTCCTAAAAGTGATAAGGTGAGACTCTCTTTTCCTAAACCAGGTGTTTGCTAAGATCAAGTCATAAGATAAAGCAAAATCTAGAATCGAGTCACCTACTTCATTCCTTTGTCCGAAACCAAAACCTCCATGGATAGTATCAAACCCACTACGACTAGTACCTACATGTCCATTAAGATCACCACCAATAAATAACTTCTCTCCACTAGGTATACTTTGCACCACCTCGTCTAAATCCTCCCAGAATAGACGCTTACTAGCGTCATCAAGACCTATCTGTGGTGCATAAGCACTAATAACATTAAGGATCTCTCCACCTAGAATAATCTTAACCAGTAAAATTCTATCATATTTTCTCCTAATCTCAACTATATCCTCAAGCAACCGTCTATCTATGATTATGCCTACCCCATTACGATTTTTATCTCTACCCGTATACCAAAGCTTATAACCCCAAGGCTCTATGACTCTACTCTTTTCACCTACCCACTTAGTTTCTTGGTATTCATATAAAATATGAATACCCGTATTTGTATTAAGAGACAAATACCCGTATTTTTATTAAGACAAAATACCCGTATTGGTATTAAGACACAAATACCCGTATTTATACAAATACCCGTATTCGTATAAATACCGTATTCTGTCAAGATACGAATACCGAAAAGAGAGATACTAAAAAGAGATATATAATATTAACTCACATTTATCCAAATGTGATAACATAGATATCTCTCAAATCGGTTAGTATTAACAAAACGTCCGATTAAAAGTACGTGTACAAAAACACGTGTTTTAATCGAACGTAGATACGTATCAAAATACGTACACTACATCGTTTCGCCTGAGCTGAGAAACTCTCTGTGTGGGACTATAAAGACTCGACAATACGCTGGCAGTGGATTTAAGCACAAGCAAGTCAGCGGCAATAGCTGTACGTAACGGTTACCCAGGTATTGAACGAAAGGAAGGTCGAGAAGCAAACTCATCTGTATTCCTATTAAGCCTGAAAGTGACAGTCTCCGTACAGTCTGTTCTGTTCGTCTAAGAGTATCGCATATCGGGTCTAGGCGTTGGATAAAGCAAACTCGTCTGTATCCCTACTAAACCTGAAAGTGACAGTCTCTGTACAGTCCGTTCTGTTCGTCTAAGAGTATCACATATCTAGTCCAGGGGGTTGGATAAAATCAGACCCCTAATAACGTGATAAATCGTATCTGTGTGAAGCCCATCACCCACTGAGAAACTACAGATCCAAATCAGTAAATCTCATCCAACTTGGCCAAGGATTTCTGGTGATGGCCACTCGTGCACTGCGCGACATCTACCCCCGATACCGGGAGAGTCGAATCCCTGACGATCCGTGCACTGCCTCCATGTGACTCATGACTGTACCCACTAAAACTTGTTTGCACGATTCAGTAGAGCCGTGGTATGGTAGTAATCAAAGCACAGTGGGAACTCACACGAGACAAATGGCGATCTCAGGTCAACAGACTAACATGTACTCATGTTACCAGAGAACTGCTACCTGACAATAGGTATAATATCATCTAGCATATTTCCGGCGAGTCCGCCAGTGTAATTCATAACCCAATGAGCACCTGTATACGATCTTTGGTGACTAACTAACACCAAAGGCTGTAAGACCGGCCATCGTCCCTCGTCGGGGTCAAGAAACGTATACACTAGTCTACTCTTGAACATCGATGCACAATCTCAATATTCCCATGACTAAGGACATTTAAGGATATGCTTATAGACTATCCAGTTCTCACAAGTGTGATTGCCACAATAACCCTCAAGCATGAATCCTAAAAGCTCTATCAATATATAATAGTGATATGTTACACCACATAATACTTGTACATGATGATAGAGATGAACCAGATAGCATACTGTAATCTTGAGTAAGATTGTTCTACCCGTATAGGTTCTCCCTTATTCATCATAATCGCCTGTCTGCAATTATATTAATTGCCTTGAGGATAGTATAGCCAACACCCTTTTCATTATTTTTTGTAATTATATCTTTGAGAACATTGTCTTAAACTAGAATTTCTTGTTACATCTTATCGATTATTTTTAAATTTCCGATTGACTGTCTACAAAACTTAATAAGAACATATTAGGAGGTTTCTTGTGGATATCTTTGGTGGCTCTTCCTTTTCCAGCTCTCCCATCCTTGTTTGTAATATTTTTATGTCCCGCCTGATAAAGACATGACAATCAAATTATCTTTTTTTTCATTTGAATGTAAGCCGGTTTTTGTCATTCTTTTCCTTAGATCTCGTGAAAAAGCACCTCTTATCATATCAATTGGAGACGAGATTTGAACTTGTCGCCTATCTATGTCTTTGATCACATATCACTAACGTTCTTCAAGTCACTAATGCTCCAAACTGGAAATGTGAATCATAGAAGATCCGAGGAGTGTGTCTGAGGTGAGGAGTGTTTCTGTAGATCTCATCTCATCGGAGACTATTCGGCTTAGCATTTGTTAAGCTATCCAATCTCAGTCTTTTCTTTTTCTTGCCTCCTTATTTCTTGCTTGTCATATCTCTCCTTTGCCTTTCTTGCCCTGTTAAATTTCAAACATTTTAGTTTTTTGACATAATAATTATTCTGCCTCCTTTCACTTGATGACAACTGTTGTAAATTGAGTAAAAGATGAGAGATTGTTCCCATCCTAACAGAATCTCGCATTGCTACCGTTCCTTTTCCCCTGCACTTGATACATAAAGATATGAGTTGCTATAATCATGCCAAAAGAGATCAAAGTAAAGCATCATTTCGAATCTAACCATTAGTCCTCTTTATATCTAAAGATTGGACATCTCCAAATGCCAGTACATGAGTTTGTCTCAAAGCTCCTTTTCATTTCTAGATGCCAGTCATTTGCTATTGATTTTGTGCTCAAAGATGCATCTTGAATGATCAAGTATAATTTGAATGATCAAGTATAATCATCTCTTAATTTTCCGTTTGTTTATATAAAACTGGTTGATCGATATGTATTTATTCTTCTAGATGATTGGATAATACCGAATTTTTTAGATTTTCATCTTTCTATTCTGAAGACATTTAAATGAGTACCGCATCATCTGTGTATCTGTGAATTCGATTCATGCATAAAAGTTTTGATTGCTTATTTTGAATACGAGAGATTGACGGTTAATTCAAACTTCACGGGAGACCGAAGAAAATGAAAACAAATTGAATTGATACTATGTGAGCTTGCTTCCAAATCAATTAATATTTGTGGACATGTGTTAGCTTTGAAACGTGTATGTAACATCGACCATGTAATGTGAAAATTGAAGAACACCAAACACCTTGGCCCCCACTCTCACTTTCTCTCTCATGCATCAAACAATCAATTTTTAAGCCATTAACATAGCCTTATCTTTGTTCTTCTTTTCTCTTTAACCTCTTCTTATCTTTTACTTGATGAAGAAAAAGCATTTTCAACTTGAATCATGGGGGACAGGGGCACATTTCCTTAATTTAAGCACGAGGACAAACACCACCCCTTTGAGGAGCTAAAAGGAAAATTGACACCAAAATCTATGCAGTCATCAATAAAGGACTCATTTTAGTGCCACCCTAAAATCACTAATGGCCTGTTTGGTAGCGGTATTAGTATGAATTTGGCTCGTGGAATCTTAGGATTCCATAATTTTGTGCTCGTGGAATCTTAGGATTCCATAATTTTGTGTTTGGTTGATAGATTTGGATTTCTAGGATTCCTTTGTTTTTTATGGGACGCCCATCACAAAACAAGGATTCTTGAATCCTAAATTTTTTTAAGGATTTTCAAAGATTTGGCATTATTTATTGTACTTTTAGATGGGACCCATCTACTTTATTTATTTAATAATCCTCTTTATCTCTCTCTCTCTAAAATCCTCAAATCCAAATCCCACTTTATTTTCACCGACCAAACAAAAATTACAAGAATCTACAAATCCAATACTAAAAATCTAAAACCAACCAAACAACAAATTACCAAATCCAGAAATTTCAATCTTACAGTTTTGGAATCCAAATTTCATAATCTTGCAACCAAACATGCCCTAAAATCCCTAAAACATGGGACAGGCAGCAATTATGTATCACCATCAACAGGCTAATCATCATTATTTATCCAAGATTCACACTAATTAAAGTTTCACAAAGATTCTCACTAGACTAGAAACATTATTTCCCCCGAATAGAATATAAACATTGAAGGGGGTGTGAAAATTGATATAAATACGCCACCACCTCAAGGGTATAAGAATATTATTCTTTTGTCAATATTTTGGATAGCAAATTAAAAATAGAATCAGAAAAGGAAAAATGTTTCTCAAAACGTGGTTATATGGAAAAGTTATTTATATAGTGTGAAATGCCAACACATTATCTACAATCATAAAAGAAACAAAGATTAAACGGAGCCAACTGTAATGGCTATCGATATTCAAAACCATCATTTTATTGCTTCTTTTTGTGTGAAGTATGATGTTTCTAACATACATGTAGTGAATCCTTTTATTTTTCTTGAATAATTTGTAAGCCGTATATTATTATGAAAAATTAGAATGTAATTTATATTTTACTCCCCCTCACCTCGCAACACACATACACAAACGAAAAAAGAAACAGAAAAAGCAGAAGTCCAACACCCCCACCATTGGTTTCTTCCTATAAATGAAATAATGTCAAGTTAACTCCAGACCTTATATTCGAAAAGGGATCCTGATCAAAAAGCGAGGACCACTGACTATATGATGTCAGTTATTAAACTCCCCAAGCTTTAGGGATGATAATGATATGATTGGTGCTTTGCTTAATCTTAGGATGGTGTATATCTTTGCTCTTCTCCGTGTATAAATTTGGTAAATTTGGACTTGTATATAATACTCTCTCATTCTCATCAGCTTCTTTCTTGTGGATCATTCTCACTCAATGCAAGTTATGATGCTCAATATTGGCGGTCTCCAAGATCTGGACACGTGGCAGATGACGTGTCCCAAAACTCAGAAGAAAGGACCACAGGGGCCGACCGGGCAACCCCTATACCCGGCCCACAAGCACAAGTCGGCCCTTCTCGGGGCCCTCTGCAAGTCGGCCTCCTCGACCCCCCTTGCTCATCTTCGAGCTCCCTAGCCGAGGCCGTCTTCCTCGGTCCCTCCGACCAGCTACACCGTTCACAGGCGTAACCGTCGCTCCGCGAATCTCGTCATGTGCGGATTCTCCGCCAGCAACACCCCACGTTCTACCCCCCGCGATCCCCATTAATGGGTTGATCCGCTCTCTACGCAGGCGTGACGTCGGGAGCGTAACTGCTGGCGAGATTCTCGCGCCTGCTGCTGCGTACCATCACCGTTATATAAACCCCTATCACAGAGGGGTCAAGTAAGCCATTCTTTACTCTACTAAGCCGTTATTCTGCTCGGATCTCATCACTAACTTGATCGTCGGAGGGTCCTTGGTGGTACCAAACCACCCCGGGACTTCTTTACAGGTACTCGGCCCCCAAACTACTCATACCACCTCTTTCACCAAAACCCATTGAGACTCACACGCAACAGAAAATCACCATCAAAATCCACCGGGAGATCAAAGGAAGACAACATCTGACGGAGATCTGAAAAGGACCTCCATCAGTTGGCGTCGTCCGTGGGAAACAACTCCACAAAACACAAAGTTGGCCTTCCGATCTCCGCCCACATGGAAAGCAACCATCCTAAAGATCCCGGTACCAGCCGCCGCCTTCCACTTACCGAAGGCGGGGATGGGCCTCCTCCAGCGACCATCATCAACGCCCTCGCAGGCCGGATAGATCGGCTACAATCCCTCATGGAGGCGCTCGTCCGCGTCCAAATGGCCGTGCTTGGGCCCCCGATCGCCGCTCCACCGCCTCCGGAAGGCTCTGCCCCTGTCTGGACGGCTGACCACCAGCAGGCTACGACTCCTGGCCACCGATCTCTCGAGCCGGTACTCCCTGAGGCCCGCTGGGCACCCCACGGCTCCACGCCGAGGTCCGCCACCAGAACGCCTCGCCTCGAGCCTCCTCGCGACCCTTATCCCCCTGAGGAGATGTCGGTCACCTCGCCTATCCACAGGCGTGGTCGACACCACCACCCTCGGCGGGGCCGCACAGAAGGGGTTCACCTCGGCGGCTCGAGAGCCACCCCGCCCAGGGATCTGAGGCACCTCATCGAGAGGAACTGGGGCCGCTCCCAGACGCAGGCCACCCGTAGCGGAGGCCAGGGATCCCAAGACGCCGATTCCTCGGGATACCACGGTCGGCTCGACGCCCTCGTGAAGAAAATCGAGGGCATGCGCCGGGAGGCTCACCTCTCGAGCGACGGGGCTAAGTACGCCTCCGATTCGCTCACAAAGCCGTTCACCGAGGAACTGCTCGCCATCCACGTCTCCTCGCGCAACAAGCCCCCAAAGGTCTCTCTGTTCGACGGGAAAACCGACCTGAAGGACCATTTGGATGCTTTCACCGTGGGGATGAGCTTCCAGGACCACTCCGACGCCGCCCAGTGAAGGGCCTTCCTGGCCACGCTTATCCGCGCAGGTCGGGACTGGTTCCAGGGGCTCGAGCCCCGCTCGATCTCGACCTTCGACGAGCTGGCCACTCAGTTCCTCGGCCATTTCGTTGGGAACCATCGACAGAAGCGCACGGTCGACTACCTCTTCATGGTTAAGAGGGGGGACAAGGAAACGTTCAAGGCCTACATTACCCGTTTCTACAACGCCCTCCTCAAGGTGCCCGAGCACCGGGACGAGACCGTCATCACGGCGCTTAGATCTGGTCTAAGACGCAAGGAGTGGTTACGCTCCTTTGCATTGGCATAACCTAAGACCATGGCCGAGTCCGTGTTACGAAGGTTTGCTAGTAATGGTTTAGACACGATTCATGCGCTCAAGTCCGTGTTACGAAGGTTTGATAATCGTTTTTCATATATTCCGCCTCCCCGCAAGTTAGTGGGGTGCGTGACATGGACTTACAATACTCCTGGAACTTCGGGTGGTAGGGATGCTGACGCTCTGGCCTCTCCTCCCGAGCCCTCTTCTTTTGGTCGGATCGTTCTGCTCGGGGGAGGTTAGTGTTCACCTCGGATTCCAGCTGAACCTCGCGCTCGGTGTCTTTAGAGTCCTACACAGAGGTTTCCTGGCTCAAGCGAAACGAAATAGGGGCGCATATGAGATATGTGCGGGACCGAGAATAATACCAGTATGTGATACTAAATTCTATTCTCGCGATTTGTATCATTGGACGGTTATATGAGATATAGCCGGGATACCGAATCAAGTGTTGATTCGGTACATTGATTCACTTGATATTAGTCGGTTATATGCGTCATGACCAGATCATTAAATCAAGTGTTGATTTAATGATTTAATGTATAATTATATATATGATATATTACTTTACATTAACTAGTATTTGTTCACTTAAGATTGATTTTCTCACTTGATGCGCACAAGTAGTATATGTGATATATTTTTGTGCACTTGATTGTATCATGTTTGATGATACATGCAAACTTGGGTGTGTGTATGCTATACACCATGTTTAGTAAATGGTTAGGGTTTTATTTACCTTATTTATTTTTGGTTAAAAAGAAAAAACTAAATGGTTGCTTTTGTTTTATACAAGAAGCTTCTTGATGCTTCATGCATCTTTGACAAAGTAACCATTTTGTTTTTATTCCTTAACCCAACCATTAGCCTAAACCCTAGTTTACTCTCTACATGAGTTTACTCACCCATGGTTGCTAAATGATAGACATCACTTGATTTATTATTCTGTAGATAATTCTTTTTCCTTCTTCTTCATCATCTTTTTTAAGTGAAGAAGAAAGCTTTCTTGAAAATTTCTAAGTGATGAAATCAAGTGAGAAATCTAAATCAAAGTGAACCCACTTCCTATTTCTTCATCCTCTACCACTTGCCATGTAGTAGAGTGTGTTATCTTCATAAGTTTCATGACCAAGTGAAGATGGAGCTTGAGTTAGAGTTGCCTCGACGTAGATCATCTTCGGCATCGAAGTCAACGACCTATCCCGCTCATTTCTCCGACGAAACCATCGCTAGAGTCCGGGATCCCGGTGATTGCAGCGAAGGGACGTCATCACGGAGCTAATGAAGTGGAGAACCGGATCTACAAAGGTTGTATTTCCATTCACTTAGTAGCAAAGTAGTTTGCTTGCTTGTTTGTTTCGCCTATCCTCTAGTTAACGATCTATATTAGGGTTTCTCGGTACATAAAATTTGAATTTGGCATGGTAGATGCCTTGTGGAACCTCTTGAGTGTGCCTAGGAACCCTACAGTGGTATCAGAGCCTAGTTAGAGCTTTAGGCGAAGTGTAGACGAAATTAGAAACCCGATCGAACCCCGAAACCCCGATCAAAACCCTTCTCTGTACATTTTTTCAAACTGTGGATTTTTGTGAATTAAAAATGCTCAGAAAATTAAGCAGGAAAATCTAAGAATTACTGTGAAGTACGGACCTCTAACTCAAAAATTTGACCGTGGAACCGCGGCCAAAACAAGGGTTTGGCGGCGGTTCCGCAGCCAAAATTGTGAATTAGTCCCTCAAACTTCACATATTTATTCTTAAGTCCTTTCTTGTCATTTTTTTCTGGGAATTTTTTAATTCCGCTCAAGTGTTGAGTTTTCTAGGGTTTTATTGGGGACTCGTTAATTCGATCGGATAATTTAACTTCGTTTATGTTTTTCCGGATATTTTAGAAACTGCTAAAAAGTTCGACCGGATATAAATACCCAATTTTTCCCCTGCCGGAAAATTTCCAAGTGTTGGATTTTTCCCTAGTTTAAGAACGTTCTAAGTAGTGCAAGTAACGCGATGGACCCTCTAGAAGACAACAAACCTTAACTCGATTATGTGACCGTCTTGAACTGCCCTTTGAACCTTAGGGTTTGGGGCAGTACGGCGTGCCACATGTGAGGCGTTGGCTTGACCCTTCTACGACTGGACCGTTGGTACTGTGGCATGAAGTGAATGTTTTTAAACTTATTTCATGTGTTGAGCTGTTTCGGGAAAACTTGGGTGTTTGATTGTTCGATCGGAAAGTTTAACATTTCCTATTTATCCGGATTGTGATACAATATTTGGAATCCACATGTAGTTATGAGATAACTGATTTGGATGTTATAAACATAGCAGTTTAGTCTCATTGATTGGTTGCCACGGGATTTTGATGTGATCAAAAGTCCGTCGCAATCACGTAGCGTACGCGGATACTCACCGGGTAAACTTAATAGACAGCCACGTCCCATAGCCCCGACCAAGTGACTGTAGGAGAACCCCATCGCCGAAAGCATCCGTTCGGGTGCTCGCGGCAGCGGTGTTCCGCCTTGGTGCACTTCGTCGACGGCATCGGGGGTGCGGCCGTCTACTAAAGTTTGCGACGAGCATTCGATCAAAATGTCGGGAATCTTGTTGAATTGCCCGACTTAATATTGAAAAGTGTTTTCGATAATGAGACTAAAATGCGGGGTTTATAATTGTTAGGCATGCGATGTCTAAGGAATTCATTTGGTTAGGCATGCGATGTCTATACAGGTTGCGGATTCCACCTGTTGTAGTTTTACACTTTCTTTTCTGTGACCGTAAGTGTAATATGTGATATCGCCGGTTTCGTTGCTATATGTCAACGACAATTGGGATGCGCATATTTACTTACGTTGATGACATGTGATATTATGTATTGCTGGATATGTTATATTGGATCGTCGTGTTTGAATAGCCGGGGGGTTTTTATGTGAGATGAGTGTTTTTCATTTTCATTCATGTAAAAACTTGTATTTAATATTCTTTTATTGGGGCACTTCCAGGTTGAGGATGATGTCACCATTTGTATATTATTTACTTTTCCGCACTAGGATAGATCCAAGGAGGGGAGCACAAGTAACCGGGTTCTGGAGTCCAGTGGGAGACCAACTCGAGGAGTCGAGTCCGGGTCTCCTAACTCTAGAATTAGTAGGGTTGCTTGCCGCTCTCGTAGGGGTCTAGGGGTGTGGGTTTGGCTATTCATCGCGACCGTGGAATCCGTGTTTTATACTGGCTCGTATTGAAAACACGGACGTCCTAGTATATCCAATATTTCATATGATATTTTCTGCTACGTTATCTGTGATGTGATCATGTGATATGTTCAGATAGATATTGTATATAGTATATATGATATATTATATAGACGTTGCTTATGTTTTACACCCGCGCTAGCCCTGCCTCGCTCTGGCGTTAGTTACCTAACCTAACGGTGCAGACGGGACATCGAGGCGAATGCGGATGGCATAAGCGTACGTTATATTTATCTGTAATGTTTAGGTGGACTTATATGATGGGACTTCATTAATGTGATTAATGAAAGAAAAGAAACCTAAAAGATGTTGTGGAATCGAATTTTCAAAAACAGGTAGCTACAGTTCTTGCTTTGCATCGCGATGTTCCTTGTAGAACATCCTGCACCTTATTCGATAAGGAAAGGGCCGAGATCCCTTCACCGGGAGTGACCCCTTTAGTAATAACTGGCAGATGCTACAACCCTCGGTTTGTCTTTTGATTGCTTCTATAGTTTTTGCTTTGCACAGCGGTATATATGATATATCCTGCACCTTATTCGATGAGGAAAGGGCCGACGATCCCTTCACCGGGAGTGACCCCTTTAGCAAAACTAGAAAAATCTCAAAAACACTCCATTTAAAATTCATTCGATTCTACAATGATATCAAGTTCATTACGCAATGGGTTTTCAGAAAAACCTGTTGTAGCCCTCCGTCATTTCAGATAAATAGTAGTTAGTATTCGTGCTGCGTTTGTTGGCCTTTGTCAAGGCGTAGTGTGCGGTAGCTGACTAGTGCTTATCTGTTTATGCACATGATGCAGATTGAGTTAGGGTAGTCGTGCGACCTTGTTGGCCTTTGTCAAGGGCCGTGCGGGTGGGTTTAATTCAATCAAGAAATGACGGGTTGAACTTGACTAGCAGCCTATGGTTTGTTGGCCTTTGTCAAGGTCATAGGAGGCTAGGGGCAAAATATTATCGGGAATTTCAAGTGTTGAAATTTGCAATGAGATTGCATAACTTCTATGAGATAGTTGGATCCCGATACCCACTGCGAGTAATTGTTACTCCTGGGAGAGTTTTACACATTACAATTAGCCGATCAAGTAGGTGTCTAAAAAGGTGTCAACGGGGTTACGCCTCTGGGAAAACGAGGTTTACTGTAATTGGATCCGTGCGAAAGCACGGGGAACCTCCCTCAAAGTACCGACACTGGCCTGGCTGAAAGATTGGCGAACTTGTAGCGTGTAATTAATCCCGGCTAGTCTTTCCTTTTAGGGTTTGAAGGAAGATTTGATAAAAACAGTGGGAGCCATCCTGATTAGATAAAATGATAACCAATCTGATCTTGCAAGAGCATACGCTGAGTGTTTTCTTCTCTCTCTCTCCAGGTAGCAACCATATCACGCCTTAATCAAGATAATAATACGGATGTATTGACCGAACCCGCTTGTTATACTGAGCTGGGGAACGTTGGTCCCGCTCCAACTTATAATTGTTATAAGACAGAGCAGGAAATTGGGGAATACCAGATTTTCCGTGCCGCCCAAACGAAGAAAGTGCATGTTGATGCATCATCTTCGGGTGTGTTCGTTACATAGAACTGTTTCTCAGTATCCTTTACGTCCTGAGTATGTGATACCGGATCAGGATCCCGCATATGTAATCTGTTACATGGGCTACAGATAGGTAAAGAACTGAGAACGGGTGATAAGTTTCATAAGACAGAAAACGGTGCAAGTGTTGCAGCCAAATCTGTTGGTCACTGTCATCCTGTATGACCAGTACATTGATTCTGAACGAATGTTATTAGATACCGAACCTGATATACAAAATCATATCAGTCTCTTTATTAGTAAAGAAATGATAAAATTTTGTATTGTTGGATAATGTTTTGAACATTTCCTATATCAAAAGTTGATCGGTTCAGGCATGTTATCTAAAAGCATTGATGTTCTAAATCAAACTACAGTTCTCAGTATACAGAACACACACAAGATGAAGAGTTCAGAAATGAACGGATCCTTCTTGAGGTATTGTAGACTAGGTCATATCAATGCGACCCGACTAGCTAAGTTGCACATAGATGCATATTTAAATCTGTTTGAATTTACATCTTGTGAAAACTTGCCGGTATTGTCACAAAGATAAGATGACTACAGCTCTGTTTATTGGAAGCAGAGAAAAAGTTAGTGTACTCTTGGGATGATACATGTTGATGTATGAAGGTCCCCTGTCTACACATGCCAAGACCGGTTCTTTGTACTTCATTACATTCTCTGATGATCTCTTTAGATTCAGACATATGTTCCTATTGAAACACAAGTCCGAACCTTTTGAGATATTCACAGAATATAAGTTAGAAGTAGAGAACCAAAATGGGTATAAGTATTATGTCCTTTGATGTGATCAAAGAGGAGAATACTTGAGCACAAAATTCTTGGATTATTCTAAAAGAGAATGAGATTCTCTCTCAGCATTACTCTTCCGTATACACCATATCACGTCGGTGTATCGGGACGGAGCAATAGCACCCTATGTAATATGGTGTGCTCTATGATGAGTACTACTGAGTTTTCTATTTCCTTTAGGGAGTTATGCACTTATGAAGTTGCATAACTATTGAATAGGGTTCAAATCAAAACAGTTGCCTACCGCTTCATATGTGATATGGTATGGGAAGAACCTATCTCTTAAGTAAGTTAAGATTTGGGATTTTCCGGCCTATGTCAAAAGCAAAATCCGGACAAGATCGAGGCAATGTCAGTTCTGTACAACTGGAAAGGTTCCAGCTATACAAAACTGCAGCTGCTGATTTGACAGAACCAAAGGATTCAATAGTCCCCGACGAACCTCAGCCTCTCCGCCGATCTGGTAGGGTTCCTCATCCGCCTGAGAGATACTTCGGTTTCTCGATGACAGTGGGAGCGAGGAATGCATAATGAGATGATGACCCAACTAGTTTCGAGCAGGCCATCGAGAGTAGGGAATCTGTAAGAATGGCTGGATACTAAGCGATCTGAGATGGAATCCATGTACACCAGCAAAGTATGGACTTTGGCTGCTATATCTGAAGGGTTAAATCCCCATTAGGAGCAAGTATATCTTGAGAAGATTACTTGGTGTAGATGGAAAAGTTGAGACTTTCAAAACTAGACTTGTTAAAGGTTTTCGTCATCGACCAGGCGTGGATAATGATGAAACCTTTTCCAGTTTCTATGCTTAAGTCCATCCGGATCCTACTTGCCATTGCTACATACCATGAATACGATATCTGGTGGTTGGGTGTCATGACTGCTCTTCTAAATATTGATTTAGAAGAGAACGTCTATAAGTACACAGCCAGAGGGCTTCATAAACAGTGCGAGCAGCGGAAACGTGTGCAAGTTGCTTTACAGAATAAAGCAGGTATCGCGGAGTTGGAACATCTGTTTTGATGTGGTAGTCAAAGAGTTTGACTTCATCAAAATGGTAGATGAACTTTGTATATACAAAAGGTAGTAGAGAATAAGGAGGTCATCCTCATATTGTACGTGGACAACATACTCTTGACAGGAAAAGAGTTTCCTATGCTACGCTCGGTCAATCTCCGCTTATCACAATGATTCTCCATATAGGATCAAAGTGATACCTACTAAATCCTGGGTTTTGGATCTATGAGATAGATCTAATTGGATATTAGGATACTCGCTAGTTGTAGTGAGATGGTATCAATTGATCCTGGGGAGAATCACTGGAAAGGTTCCAGGGTGATAAGGATGACTGAATGTCAGTCACATGCATTGTCTTTACCCTCAGTAAAGGGACGGTATGTTGGAAGTGTTCCAAGCTAGATACTGTGGCATACTAGACGATAAAGGCTGAATACATCGCTACTTAAGATGCTACCAAAGAGGTAGTCTGGGTGTATATTGGTTCATGAGATGAACTAGGTTCCTACCATTGTGTGACAGTGGAAGTGTGGCTTTGGCCCAGGAACCCCGGTCCCATCAGTGACCCAGACGTATTCTGAAGCAGCATCACCTGATCATGGAGATAGTTGATCTCCAGGGTGATCGAGGTTAGGAGTGTAGACTCAGAGGACAACGCGGCGGATCCACTCATGAAGGCCTTTTCCCAGAGAGAGACTATTATGGGATGGTTGAGTATGAGATACTGCAACCACTGCTACAGATGGCCCTAGTGCAAGTGGGAGATTGTTAGTTATATGTATGCCCTAGAGGCCATTACTGTACATATGATGTATATTGTAGTGGATGCTGGGACATATATAGGGAGGACTTTCTTGCTCGACATGATAGTATGCTATCTGGTTGCTCTTTATCTTAACGTGTACACTGAGTGTCTCTCTGTTACATGTTGGTAAAGCCCTTAGGATGTGTACTTGACTACCTAGACTATGATGCGGATCATACTGGTGGGGACATGGTAGTCCATAAGTACATCCTTCAAGGTCCCTAGTCGTGGGTGTATCGAGACGGGGTATCGATATACCAGAGTAGACTAGCGTATACCTTCTCGACCCATACAGATGGGCGATGGATGATCCCATATCCATTGGTGTTTGACATCAGAGATGATATACGGGTACTCAGTGGAGACTGGGTACACTGGACGGACTCGCCGAGAACTCCCAGATGGTATTATACCTTACGTCAGATGGCAGTTCTCTGGTAAGACTGGTACAGGTTAGTCTGTAGACCCGAGATTGTCATAGAGTCTTGTATGATTCCCACTGTGCTTTGATTTCCACCTTACCACGTCCAAGAGGGCATGCAAAACGGTGGTTTTTGGGTACAGTCCCGAATCACATGGAGGCAATGAGCGATAGGAGGGGATTCGTCTCTCCCGGTATAGAGAGTTGATGTTGCGCTGTGTTCGATTGGCTATAACCGGAAATCCCTGGCCAGGGCTGCTGAGATTTACTGGTAAGTGTTATCAGTAGTATCTCGAACTGTTATAGACCACGTATCGACACGACTTATCAAGCTACTGGGGTCTGACGTTTACCACCCCTAGGCGAGATATGCGACATATCAGACGAACAGACCGGACTGTACGGTAAGTGTTACTGGTTGGATTCACAGGAGTGTGAGCAGGCTTGCTCGTTGATCTTCTGATCGTTCAATACCCGGGTGGCCGTTACGTTTAGCAGACCGCTTGCGGCTTGTGGGTGTTTGATATGATCATCACCTACTGCCGGCGTATTAACGAGTCTTTAGAGTCCTACACAGAGGTTTCCTGGCTCAAGCGAATCGAAATAGGGACGCATATGAGATATGTGTGGGACCGAGAATAATACCTGTATGTGATACTAAATTCTATTCTCGCGATTTGTATCATTGGACGGTTATATGAGATATAGCCGGGTTACCGAATCAAGTGTTGATTCGGTACATTGATACACTTGATATTAGTCGGTTATATGCGTCATGACCGGATCATTAAATCAAGTGTTGATTTAATGATTTAATGTATAATTATATATATGATATATTACTTTACATTAACTAGTATTTGTTCACTTAAGATTGATTTTCTCACTTGATGCGCACAAGTAGTATATGTGATATATTTTTGTGCACTTGATTGTATCATGTTTGATGATACATGCAAACTTGGGTGTGTGTATGCTATACACCATGTTTAGTAAATGGTTAGGGTTTTATTTACCTTATTTATTTTTGGTTAAAAAGAAAAAACTAAATGGTTGCTTTTGTTTTATGCAAGAAGCTTCTTGATGCTTCATGCATCTTTGACAAAGTAACCATTTTGTTTTTATTCTTTAACCCAACCATTAGCCTAAACCCTAGTTTACTCTCTACATGAGTTTACTCACCCATGGTTGCTAAATGATAGACATCACTTGATTTATTATTCTGTAGATAATTCTTTTTCCTTCTTCTTCATCATCTTTTTCAAGTGAAAAAGAAAGCTTTCTTGAAAATTTCTAAGTGATGAAATCAAGTGAGAAATCCAAATCCAATGTGAACCCACTTCCTATTTCTTCATCCTCTACCACTTGCCATGTAGTAGAGTGTGTTATCTTCACAAGTTTTATGACCAAGTGAAGATGGAGCTTGAGTTAGAGTTGCCTCGACGTAGATCATCTTCGGCTTCGAAGTCAACGACCTAGCCCGCTCATTTCTCCGACGAAACCATCGCTAGAGTCCGGGATCCCGGTGATCGCAGCGAAGGGACGTCATCACAGAGCTAAAGAAGTGGAGGACCGGATCTACAAAGGTTGTATTTCCATTCACTTAGTAGCAAAGTAGTTTGCTTGCTTGTTTGTTTCGCCTATCTTTTAGTTAACGATCTATATTAGGGTTTCTCGGCACATAAAATTTGAATTTGGCATGGTAGATGTCTTGTGGAACCTCTTGAGTGTGCCTAGGAACCCTACATTAAGAGCTCGCTCGCTCTTACTCCGTGTCCAGTAAACGGAGTCTTTGTCATCTTTCCCATGAGACAAGATTCACAAGTGGCATAAGATTGATATTCGAACGGATTCAAATATCCTTCTCTATGTAACTTCGTTAATCGTGTTTCATTGATGTGACCTAGTCTACAATGCCATAAGAAAGCCTGATTTATTTCTGGAGACTTTCTTTTAAGTGTGTTTTGGATATTGAAAACCTGAGCTTGATTCAATATGTATATACCGTCATCTAATATACCGGACCCAATCAGAACTTGATTTAGGTGGATGTGAACTACATCGCTTACAAATGTAAAGTCATATCCCTCTCTTGAAAGTGAGGACACTGATATGATATTACAAGTCAAACTAGGTACATACAGACAGTTACGTAGAATCAATATCTGCCCACTTGTCAAACCTAGGTGATATTCTCCCACGGATTCAGCGTCCACGCTCATTCCGTTTGCAACTCTGAGAGACGAATCACCTACCCTTATAACTCTACGGTTTCTCAAAGCATGTAATGAATTACAGATATGAGATCCTACTCCGGTATCTAGTACCTAGGAAGTAGAGTTAATTGACAAACAGTTCTCAATTACAAACACAGTTGAGGCTGAAGCCACAACATGCTTCGTATCCTGGCCACAGGCTTCCAGAGCCCTGCAATCCTTCTGCCAATGTCCGTTCCCATAACAATAGGAACATCCCTTGTTACCTACACCAAGTCCCGAAACTTTTGCTCTTACCTTTCCTCCTACTTTACTGACACCGTATATCGGCTTTGTAGATGTCTTCTTCTTTTCACCCTTTGCTTTCGCCCTGGATGTAGAAGAAGAAGGTCCCCCATTAAGCAGAGCTTGTGTCTCCCTGGTTTCTTTCAGGGTGTAAGTAGAGGGTAGGGACTGTAGAAATAAGTCAGCATATGACCTTTTTCCCAACGTGGTCTCCAGGTCCTTGAGCTCATTAATATAGCTAGTCATCGTAAGGACGTTGTCCCCTACTGATGACCCGACAGCCAACCTCGCTTGAATTAATTCGTTCGAGGCCTCATATCTTGCGATATGAGATTGCTCTCCACATAAATCTTTGTTATGGAGAAAGATGGAAACTGAGTCCATCTTCTCGTGCTGCTTCTGGTATACACCATCAACTGAAGCCAATACGAGGCACTTGGCTTTCACTTTATCCTTTTCCCTTGTCTGACGGATATCCATATCCGCGACGGTGGAAACTGGACCTGGGACGGCGGGATCTTGAGTAGTAATAGGGTGGTCCAGTTTGTCATAGGCAATGGACATCTGGACAGACCTTTGCCAGTCATATAAGTCAGATTTAGTCAAATTGTTATCTAGATGTAACATAGTCATGGTCATAAGGTCGCTGCAATGAGAGAGAGAGAAGAAAACACTTTAGCATGATACTCTTGCAAGTTTAGATTGGTTTTTAGTTTATCTAAACTGGATGGCTCCCACTGTTTCTCGAATCCTTTCTCAAACCATAAAAGAAGAATTAGCCAGGATTATTCTCACTGTACAATACTTGCTTAACCGTTCAGCCAGGCTAGTGTCGGTACTTCGAGGGAGATTTTCCAACGCTTTCGCGAAGTTCCTTAATTAAATAACCTCTTTTCTCTGGAGGCGTAGCCCCGCTGACACCTTTCTCGACACCTACTTGGTTTATAGCATTGATCGTTAAGTGACGAATCTCCTGATAAGTAGCATATACTCACAGTAAGATCGGGATCCAAATATCATCGTATGATAATGTTGAAGGAATCCTACCAACATTCATCAAACTCCAAATGGTATGCAGCACTAGCAAGTTTCAGTTTCTTTAGAAACTCCCGATGTGGATTTTTGCCCCATGTTCTTATGACCTTGACGAAAGCCAACAAATCATAAGTCACTGTTCAGTTGATAAAACTGCACATTTGTATTACATTTTTCCTACCATTTTCATATTAAAAAAGGACTTTAATATAATATATTATACATATGAGGGTTTATGTGTTAAAACACCATTTTCCATGTGTTAATATATTTTAATTAGCATTTGGTAGGAAAATGTATGCAAATAAATCCATTGACCATATCCTAGCAGAAATAAGCCTACTAAATATTATTTGAGATTATTGTGCAGAATTTTCCAAGTTGTTATGCAGAATTTATCAAACAAACCAAGTTGTTGAAGAAAACTTGCCAAATTAAGAAGCAAAACTTGGAGACCAAGTCTGGAAGCAACCGAGAGAAGATTTCTGAATTATGATGGTGCCTAGGATTGCCACATGTCACAAGATGCAAGCCCAAAAAATTCTGTCAAGAGATCCTTACTTTTGAGCGCGGATCCGCGGCCAAACCCCCCATTGGGTCGCGGATCCGCCGCAATTCTAGGGAGTTAGAGCATGAAATTTCTTGGAATGAATCTATGATGAATTTTACCAAGTTTTCAACAAGAAGATTCTGGTTTTGCACTATAAAAGGGCACCGAGAGCCTCTTGGAAAAGTTATCAAGCCGACGAGATCACAAAGTCCCCGACGCTCACGCATCCAGGCTGGTCATCAACTGTTCATCTACCTCCTTAGGAAAGATCGAGAAGCAACTAGTTTGTAATCATTTTCTACGGAATAAAAGTGTAGATTGTTCAAGTTGATTAATAAAGGTAGTTATTTTATTTAATTTTTTTTGCATTTACATTATGTTTTCCCTCTCTGTCTTTTCATCTTCTTCTCCCAACATGCGCGAATAATTCTCCGCTTGTTAGGGTTCGTAGGATTAGGGTAGGCTAATGGACGATAAAAATTCCTAAACCTTTTTTAAGTCCTATAAAGTTTATGAACTTTATCAGAAGAATTATTAACATCCTAATCGGGCGCGCTAGCAATTCTTTGCTAGATCCGACCGCGATTAGAGATTAGATTAATGATTGTTTTGGTAAAGGCTAGATAATGAACGGAGTTCCGTGTCGAGATAAGGGTTAAGAGTGGGATTCTTTTTCCCTCCAGAAACCCTAATCTACACGCATCACCGTCGTTCTAGTTATAAATCTATTAAAGGATAAAAGGGTAACTTTTAATTAATCGTCTATGACTACTAAATCCTAACGAACCCTACAAGCCCTCTTATTATATTATCTACATCTCTAAAATAATCTAGATCTATATTTTTGCATTCTTGCTTAACGTAGATCTAGAAACTTTTCACAAAATTCTTATTTCCTCCCCTCTTTCAACACATCTAAAGTAAGAGTAAAAGGTTCCACGTTTCCCTGAGGACGACCCGTACTCACCTCGGTCTAGCTACGCGCGACACCGTTCTGATTGCGGTTAAACTACAAACACACTTTCTCGAACCAATCGGTCACATATCAAGTTCTGCCCATCATTATCTTGTTAATTTGAACTCATCCGTACATACCCTTGACGAAAGCCAACAAGGTAATACGACTGTCCCAAACCAACTCATCTATCTATGCAACAAATGAATACCCCAGCAACGACCAAACACTATGCCTTGACGAAAAGCCAACAAACATAGCTTGAATACTACCGACCATCCATAAGAAATGACGGAGGGCTACGACTGGTTTTGGCGAAACCGTGAACGTAGTGAACTTGATATAATCGAAGGAACCTGATAGCTTTTTAAAAGGAGTGGTTAAAGCTCCGCAATTAAAAATTCTGCTCTTTTAAAATAACCGAGTGGTTTCTTTTAAATTTGTTCCAACGATTCAACTTTGGTTTATTTTCTTTGCATTAAAATAATGCGTCCCATCATTTAACCTATCATTGCAGAAAACAACGAAAATACAACGTCTTCTTATGCCACCCGCATTCGCCACTGGGTCCCGTCATCACCCGTTAGGTTACTTAACTAACGACAGAGCGGGGGCTGGGCTAGCACGGGTGTAAAAGATAAGTGACGTCTAAATAGCTATCATATATAGATATTGTACATTCGTCAGACGTAATAATAGGCATTCCAGATCACTGATGAACATTATTGGATATACAAGCAATCCGCGTTTGCTTTGAGCCTGCAACAAAAGAAGGATTACACAGTTTGTGATGAATAGCCATTATCCCACCCTAGACCCCTATGGGTACGGCAAACTACCCGCCAAGTACCCGAAGTGAAACGGTCTCCCTCAACGACGTGAGTAGGCCACTAAACACTTCAAAGTACCCGGTAGTTTGTGCACCCCACCTTGGGTCTATCCTAGGAGCAAAAAACAGTAAAAGAAATAATACAACGGTGGTTACAACCGCAACCTGGATGTGCCCCGCAAAAGAATATTACATCATTTTACAATTTACATCGAATAAATGAATATAAAACCCATCTCAAACCCCGGCTAATCATCACAACGATCCAATCAAGTTCATATACACAAACAGTAAACATTACAGAAATGTGCAACCCCCTGCCAACCGACATACTAGCAGTTAGGGGAGGTTTACGAACACATTAAACATTACAGATAAAAACCCGATTAGCAAATAACTTAGAATATCGATCGACAACCTTTTTCCGTGTCTACCCCAAATGCAAGCCAGCACAGAAGTAACCTGGGCAGAAACAGAATATACAGGAAAACAAAACACCATAAAATATGAATTTCTGTGAAACTACGAGTCAACTCGGGGTTGACTCGGAGGCGGATCCGCGGCCAAAAGCACCATTTGGCCGCGGTTCCGCGGCCGTATTGCCGAGTTGTGTCCTCGTATTTTCCCAAAATTCTTATAATTCCCTGCTGTGAATTTTAAGGCATATCAAATATTTTTTTCAACACGTTTAAAATTTACAGAAACTGTTAGGGATCCCGGGTTTCGTTTTCGTGTTTTCCGTCGATCGACCTTCTAATTAGTTGCTAACAAGCTAGTAATGGTTTAGTTGGCTCTGATACCACTATAAGTCCATGTCACGCACCCCACTAACTTGCGGGGAGACGGAATATATGAAAAACGATTATCAAAGCTTCGTAACACGGACTTGAGCGCATGAATCGTGTCTAAACCGTTACTAGCAAGCTACGAAAGGTTTAACTACTCGGATTCGAAGTTATACCTCACGTTACTTGTCCTTCGGGTCTTCATCGCTGTCCTCCACTCCTCGTAGGCTCTTTGGAACGTCGGCACCTCAACGGCCTCCTCGAGTCAAAGACGATCCACCCGAGAGCTCCTACTCCAAGCTTGACCTCTAACTTGAGGTAACTAGGTTACTCAAAGTGCTAATCTAAGCAACCTAGGTGATATAGAGTTGGATTATGGATGTATTAGTCTAGCTAACCCTTGATCTCAACACATGAGAGGTTAGGGTTAGGGTTTGAAGAGAGAGAGCTTGAGGAGAGAGAAGGTGAGAATGTGAATCCTTTTGGATGAATGAATCATATGTGTATATATGAAACATATCATATATATTAAATGAATAACAAATAATGATATATCATCATGTTTCATTAATACATTAAGTGATTCATCACATGAGCCATATAAATCATAAATGATTCATTAACTCCATGTATGAATCACACCATGACTCATTTATCCAATTAATGCAAATGCCACCTTAACCCCCAAATCACCATGCTTCTAGAAGCTTCCCGAAAAATTACGAGAACGCCCCTCCTATCCGTGAAAACACGGAAAAACTTTAGACTGTATAAATCCAATAATCCGATACTAGAATCTGGCTTAAACCAAAGCCGACTAGTAAAATCTGTCCGAACATCGTACGTGCGTAAAAACACGTATGCGTCCGAACCCTGTCGTAAAACCATACGACCTCTATATCGTTTCGCCAGAAGCAGGGAAACTCTCTGTGTGGGACTCTAAAGACTCGACACTACGCTGGCAGTGGGTTTAACCACGGACCGCAAGCGGCACTAGCTGTACGTAACGGTCCCCAGGTAGATGTCGATAAGAAGTCCGATAAGGAAACCCATCCGAACTCGTACTGAGTCTGATGTGACAATCTCCGTACAGTCCGGTCTGTTCATCTAAGACTATCGCATATCGGGCCTAGGGGGGCGGTAAGCGTCGGTCTCTTAATAGCGGTATAAGTCGTGTCGGAGCGTAGCCCATTACACCTTGAGAAACTACTGGAAAACCTACCAGTAAATCTCGCTTGCCCTGGCCAGGGACTTTGCGTAATGGCTATCTGATACAGCGCGATATCAACTCCCAATACCGGGAGAGACGAATCCTGTCCAACCGCCACTGCCTCCAAGTGCTCGGGACTGCACCCAACTACTACCTGTTTGCACGACTCCTTTGAGCCGTGATAGGGTAGCAATCTAAGAACAGTGGGACACACTCGAGGCGAAGTAGCAGTGTCAAGTCTGCGGACTATGCTGTACTCATGTCACCTAGGAACTGTTAACTGACGACGGGTATAATACCAACCAACAGTTCCCCGTGAGTCCTGTCCGGTGTACCCGTAACCTAACGAGTACCTGTATACTATCTCCAGTACGACATACTGATGGCTGTGGGACAGACCATCTCCCCAACTGGGATGAGAAGCATACACACTAGTCTACTCCGGATTATCGATGCCCTGTCTCGATAATCCTACGACTAGGGACCTGTATAGGATGTTGCTTATAGACTATCCAGACCCCACTAGTGTGACTGCCATCACAACGCTGGTAATCAAGCAAAGATCCTAAGGGCTCTATTAATATGTATAAGCGATACGTTACAAGAAACATATGCACATATTAAAGTAGACACAAACCAAGTAGCATACTACCATTTTTAGCAAGACTGTCAATACATCTATGAATATCCCAAGCTTCCATTAAGTAATATACAAACTAGTATGATACAGTAATGGCCTTCTAGGGCATAAACACTAACAAGTATACCCCCCTCAACGTCTCCCTCCCAGTATTGCTAGAGGAGGCCCAGAACGAGGGGTTCTTGAAATTCCCTCCGATCCTGCGTCAGGCCGCAAAGCGAACCCGGGGCCCCTACTGCGCTTTCCACCGGGTACTGGGCCACGCCACGGAGGATTGCAAGCAACTCAGGGACTACATCGAAGAGCTCATCCGATCTGGGCACCTCGCCACATACTTGAGGGACAAACGGCAGGCCGACCGCGAGCAAGAGCAGCATCGCCCTTCCGCCGACCGGATCATCGGTCAGATCATGCTCGTGTCAGCGGACGGCCAGCCCGGAACTCAAGGAGCCTTGCACCCTGTGCCAAGAACGGGGGCCAACAGTCCTTCAGGGAGCTCGGGCCAAGCCATTAAAGTCATCTACTAGCATGTACCTTTCTTTTAGAGCAATGTAAACTCTTCCTAGGATCTGTTGTTAATTTAATAAAGATCAATGGAACATTGCGGAAAAGAAGGAAAAACCTTGTTTATTCAAAAGGTATTATGGGCTCCTCGGCCGTACATGCAAAAAGGAAGAGGAAATTACAATAGTGGCGGGTAGCTTCCCTACCGCAACGCCAAGGACCAAAAATCCCTCCCAGAGGCAGTCGAGCCCGAGGATCTCTCGCTCGGCTATCCCCAGCAGGCAACTTCCCTGCCGCAACGCCGGGGATCAAAAAGCCCTCCCAGAGCCAGTCGAGCCTGAGGATCCCTCGCTCGGCTATCCTTCAGGACAAAAGCCCTCGCCAAGAGGCACCGGGCAGTAACCCTGCCCGGCCAAGGGTCCTTGGTAGGCTTCTACAGCCCCTCCCGCGCTAAGGACCAAAGTCCTCCCAGAGGCAGTCGAGTTCTTGCTCGGCTATCCCCGGCTAGTAGCTTCCTACCACAACCGACAGGGATCAAAGTCCTCGCCAAGAGGCACTGGGCAGTAACTCTGCTCGGTCCCCGTCCTGAAGGATCAAAAGCCCTCACAAGAGGCAACCGAGCAGCTACCCTGCTCGGTCAACTCCTGCTGGTAGCTCCCTACCCACGACGCCAGGGATCAAAAGCCCTCACAAGAGGCACCAAAGCGGCTACCCCGCTCGTCCATCCCAGGCTGGTAGTTGCCTACCCACGACGCCAGAGGTTAAAGCCCTCGCCAAAAGGCAATCGCACAGCCTCACTGCCCGGTCATCCTTAGTGGGCTTCTTACAGCCCCTCCAGCGCTAAGGACCAAAGTCCTCCCAGAGGCAGTCGAGTCCTTGCTCGGCTATCCCCTGCTGGTAGCTTCCTACCACAACCGACGGAGATCAAAGCCCTAGCCAGGAGGCAACCGCGCAGCTTCACTGTCCGGTCATCCTTAGTGGGCTTCTTACAGCCCCTCCTGTTGGAGATAGTGCCCTCAAAGTTAATTATTGGATCGCAGGTACGCGATTGCAATGATTGAGGCAGGACCTATATCGATATGACAGTCTTACTCAGGATGATGGTATGTTATCTGGTTTGTCTTTATCATCGTATATATGTTTTAGTTCACTATTGCATGATGATAGAGCCCATAGGATTCTTGCTTGACTACCAGCAGTATGATGGCGATCATATACGTGGGAGTTGGGGTCTGTAAGCACATCCTTAAAAGTGTCCCTAGTCGTGGGAGTTTCGAGACAGGGCATTGATACTCCAGAGTAGACTGGTGTATACAGTCGAGACCTCGACGAGGGGCGGTGGCCTGTCTCACAAGCCACTGGTGTCAGTTTGATCACCTAAGATGTATACAGGTGCTCATTAGGTTATGAGTACACCGGACAGGACTCGCCGGGAATCTGTTAGTTGGTATTATACATATCGTCAGATAGCAATTCCCTGGTGACATGTGTACAGGTTAGTTCATCGACCTGAGATCGTCGTTTGTCTCATGTGAGTTCCCACTGTGCTTAGATTACTACCCTACCACGCTCAAAAGAGTTGTGCAAACAGGTTTTAGTTGGGTACAGTCCCGAGCCACATTGGAGGCAAGTGAGCGGATCGTCGGGGATTCGTCTCTCCCGGTATTGGGGGTTGATGTCGCGCAGTGCACGGGTGGCCATCACTAGGAATCCTCGGCCGAGGTAGTGGAGAATTACTGATTTGTATCAGTAGTTTCTCAGGTGGTGATGGGCTTCATGCCGACACGATTTATCGCGTTATTAGGGGTCTGACTTTATCCACCCCCTAGACTCGATATGCGATACTCTTTAGACGAATGGACCGGACTGTATATACATTGTCACTGTCAGGCTCAGTAGGGTTTATAGATGAGTTCGCTCGTCAGCTTCCCTTCCAATCAATACATAGGCAAAACGTTACGTGCAGCTTGTACCTCTGACGTGCTAGGGGTTATACCCAGTGCCAGTGTGTTGATGAGTCATTAGAGTCCCCCACAGACACTTTCCCAAGTTCGGGCGAAACGTTATAGAGGCCGTATGGTGATATGGCAAGGTTCGGAAAAAGCACGTGCGTTTTCGCACGTGTCGTTTTTCGGGCAGATAAAACTGGTAGGCTTTGGTTTAAGCCGGAACCCAGTATTATACTGTGTAGATATAATATCTTTGTCTCAGTTGCATTTGTATTCGGTCGTAATACAAATGCGGGTATGTTTATACTGATACGGGGTTATCCTGAAATTCGTTTCAGGATCACTTTTGGAAATTGCCAGTTTCCAGTTTTTTATCAGCCGTCTTTTAACATTCGGTTAAAGACGGATTTATCTTTTCTTGATGAGGTGAGTCAGTGTTCTAGAAGGTTCTAGAGAGGGTGACTGAGCTTGTGAGTCATTAGGTCATTAATGGTGTAATTAATGACATGGTGACTAAGTTAATTTTGATTGGTTTGCTTTTAATACATTCATACTTTGTGTTCACACTAGATATTTTGCTTATTGTCACCTCCTAGCTCCTACACTCACCTCCCTCCTCTCCTATAAATGGCCGGCCTTCCCCCCTCTCTTGGATCATGGTTATTGTTCACTAGAAAAAGATTATGATAGATTCGGGTTCACGAAAAATAGATAGCCTCTTTCTCATTTCACCCGATCCAAAAGGCAACTTCCATAACCGTTCGTCCGTGACCTTGGACGTAACGAGATACAGTGTTCGACTCATTCTCTACTTCATCTTGGTCGTCTCTTTTAGCAAACTTGACGATCGAGTTGCCTCGGTTCAGAGGCGGGAGCCCGTTTAAAGATCCGTCGACGTGGTGCCACCCAGACGAGAAGAACGGAAATTCAGGAGATCGAAGTGGCCGCAACAAGCGTGGGATGATGGTTGAAGACCGAAGGACTCGGATCATTCGGTATAACGTTTCTACCCCTTTGCAATTTGTTAGTTTAGCTTCAATGGCCGATCCGGGTTACGGTACACGATTGCGCCAGTTTCGTTAAAAGTTTTTGTTCTACATTTGGCGTCTGTTAGACGGCCGGGGCGCTACCGTGGACTTACAGTGGTATCAGAGCCTCACCATTAAGCTATACTAACTTGTGCTAACGCGTTTAGAATATCGATCGAACCGAATTTCGAAAAACACAATTTTCAAGCTTATCAGTTTCTGTCGATTTTAAATGATGTCCTAAAATTATTCTACATATCACAGAAATCTGTGCAGGGTTTTCTAAGCACACCGTACAAATTTGGGCACGTGATGTAAGTCCACGTTGCGACCCCCGGTTCTTACGGGGAGGCGGAAACGGTATAAAATCAAAATTTTAACGCAAGAGGCAACATGGACTAAGCTAGGTCGGGATCTTTACCTAAACTAAAACTAGCATACTAAGCTAAAGATATTTAGCTACTCGGATGAAGATGGTTATACCTAAACTTGAACTCCTTCTCTTCAAGCTCCGATGGTGGTTCGATGGCTCCTTCTCGTTGTCTCCGTACGCCGAAGATAGATCCACTTGAAAGCTCCAACCTTTAGCTCCTTCTTCGTTCTTTGAAGAAACTAGTTCACTTGGTTTGCTAAACCTAGTGAACTAGAATGAGTAGAGATGATTTAGAATGGGATTTTATCTATGGTTCTTGATTCTCAACTCATGAGACAAGAGAACCATAGATCAAGAGAGGGAGCAAGAGGTTGAGGGTGAGAGCAAGAGGAGAGCTCAAGAACAAGAGAGAGAATGAGCAAGAAAAGAATGAGCAACTCTTTTGTCTTTCACCCTCTCATAATCCAAAGTGATCATAACTCATCATATCAAAAAAGTCTTATGTGATGGTTTGAAGCAACCATAAGCTTATCATGTCATGCACTCATTTTACTCAAATGAGCAAGCAAGAAAAAGTCTTTGGCATGAAATGATAACCATGGTTATCATGATGGTCAACTAGTCAAGCCTAGTCAACCGGTCAACAAGTCAACAAAAGTCAACAAGTCACCAAAATCAACAAGTCAACAAAAGTCAACAAGTCAACAACCATATCACCATAATACTTAATTAATATAATAGTTAATCACATATCATATTCTCATTAGGGTTGAGCATAAAGTCAGAAAGTCAACGGTCAACTGTCAACAACCCTAATGAGAATCCGCTGCCTCTGCCTCCCTGTCAACTGTGCATACACACCCGCATCCGCGTTCCGAGGAACACGAATGCAAACTGGATAAATCCAATCCCATAAGGTACACTAGGATCTGGCTTAAACCAAAGCCCGCTAGTGTAAACTGTCCGGACACTGTACGTGCACAAGTGCACGGATGTGACCGAACCCTGTCGCAAAACCATGCGACCTGTCGCAATACCATGCGACCTCTACTCTTTTGCCTAAAGACGAAAAGCTTTCTGTGTGGGACTCTAAAGACTCGACACTACGCTGGCAGTGGGTTTAACCACAGACCGCAAGCGGCACTAGCTGTGCGTAACGGTCCCCAGGTAATGCCGACAAGAAGACCGACGAGGCGAAACCCATCTGAACTCCTACTGAGCCTGAGCGTGACATTCTCCGTACAGTCCGGTCTGTTCGTCTGATACATCGCATGGCGGGCCTAGGGGGCGGTAAACGTCAGTCCCCCAATAGCGGTACAAGTCGTGCCGGAGTGAAGCCCAATACACCCTGAGATAACACTGGAAACCTACCAGTATATCTCGTTTGCCCTGGCCAGGGACTACTCGTGTAATGGCTCTCCTAGACACAGCGCGATGTCAACCCCCAATACCGGGAGAGACGAATCCTGTCTAACCGTCACTGCCTCCAAGTGCTTCAGGACTGCACCCAACCACCACCTGTTTGCACGACTCCTTTGAGCCGTGGTAGGGTAGTGATCAAAGTACAGTGGGAACACACTCGAGGCGGAGTGACAGTGTCAAGTCAGCGGACTAAGCTGTACTCATGTCACCTGGGAACTGATAACTGACGATAGGTATAATACCAACTAGTCAGTTCCCGACGAGTCCTGTCCAGTGTACCCGTAACCTAACGAGCACCCGCATACTATCTCAAGTACGACGTACTGACGGCTGTGGGACAGACCGTCTCCCACACTGGGATGAGAAGCGCATGCGCTGGTCTACTCCGGAGTATCGATGCCCTGTCTCGATAGTCCTGCGACCAGGGACCTGAATAAGGATGTGCTTATAGATTACCCAGCCCCCACTAGTGTGACTGCCATCACAACGCTGGTAATCAAGCAAAGATCCTAAGGGCTCCACTAATGCGTATAAGTGATATACTGAAATAAACACAAGTACACATTGAAGTAGAAACAAACCAAGTAGCATACTACTATTTTGAGCAAGATTGTATATACAAGGTGAATATCCCAAGCATCCATTAAGTAATATACAAACTAGTATGATACAGTAATGGCCTCTAGGGCATATACACTAACAATCTCCCACTTGCACTAAGGCCATGTACTGGCGTATCGAAGACCTATCATCTCGATCAGCCGCTCGAACTGAGTCTGGGGCAGGGCCTTGGTGAATGGATCAGCAGTGTTATCTTCTGAAGCGACTCTCCGAACCTCGATCTCCTGGCGATCTACGATCTCCCTGATCAGGTGATACCGCCTCAAGATGTGCCTGGATCTCTGATGGGACCTGGGTTCCTTCGCTAAAGCTATAGCCCCATTGTTGTCGCAATACAGAGGTATTGGATCAACAATGGACGGAACCACCTGAAGTTCTTTCAAGAACTTCCTCATCCAGACAGCTTCTTTTGCGGCATCAGATGCAGCGATGTATTCCGCTTCCATCGTCGAGTCTGCAACGGTTTCTTGTTTGGAACTCTTCCAACACACCGCCCCTCCATTGAGGGTAAAGACAAAACCCGACATGGACTTGGAATCATCCTTGTCACTCTGGAAGCTGGAGTCAGCAAAGGCCTCGATCTGGAGGTCTTTTCCGCCATACACCAAGAACATCTCCTTAGTCCTTCTCAGGTACTTGAGAATGTTCTTTACCGCTATCCAGTGTTTCTCCCCAGGGTTTGACTGATACCGGCTTACCACACTCAGTACATAAGCTACATCCGGTCTGGTACACAACATCGCATACATTATAGAGCCTACCGCAGAAGCGTAGGGTATAATAGACATGCGATCCCTCTCCAAATCAGTCTTGGGAGACATCTCTTTAGAGAGGGTGATCCCGTGACAAGCCGGTAGGTTACCGCGCTTGGAATCTTCCATACTGAATCTCTTCAGTATGGTGTCGATGTACCTGGACTGTGAAAGTCCTAATATCCTCTTGGATCTGTCACGGTAGATCCGGATACCCAGAATGTACGAGGCATCACCCAGGTCTTTCATGGAGAACCTGTGTGACAAGAACCCCTTGACAGATTGTAGCATAGGAATGTCATTTCCTATTAAGAGAATGTCATCCACGTATAAAACGAGGAATACTACAGTTCTCGCTACAAATCTACTATAGATGCATGGTTCATCTGGATTTTTGATAAAGCCAAATTCTTTGACCGTCTCATCAAAGCAGATGTTCCAACTCCGCGATGCCTGCTTTAGTCCATAGATGGACTTAAGCAACTTGCACACCTTTCCGCTGCTCCCACTCTGAATGAAACCCTCTGGCTGGTCCATATAGACACACTCCTCTAAATTTCCATTTAGAAAAGCTGTCTTTACGTCCATTTGCCAGATCTCATAATCGTGGAAGGCAGCAATGGCAAGAAGGATCCGAATGGATTTCAGCACGGCTACTGGAGAAAAGGTTTCGTCGTAGTCCAAGCCAGGTCTTTGACGAAAACCCTTTGCTACCAGCCTAGCTTTATAGGTCTCAACCTGTCCATCTACACCAATCTTCCTTTTGAAGATCCACTTGCATCCTACGGGTTTTACCCCATCTGGAGCAATGTCCAACGTCCATACCTTGTTGGTGTACATGGACTCCATTTCGGTCCGCATTGCATCCAGCCATTTCACTGAGTCAACGCTCTGAACGGCCTGCTGGAAGCTAGTAGGCTCATCATAATCTATGATGCAATCCTCTCTATCCCCGTCTATGAGAAAACCGCAGTATCTCTCGGGCGGATGAGTCTGCCTACTACTCTTGCGGAGTGGCGCAGGAATGTCCTGTTCTGTTGAACCCTCTGGTTCCACTAAGCTTTCAGTAACAGTCTGTGGTTCTGGAACTTCTTCCAGTTCTATTGTGTTCCCACTTATCTGGGTTTCCAAAAACTCAGTTTCCAAGAAGCGGGCATGCTGAGAAACAAAGACCTTTTGTTCCTCAGCTGAATAGAAAAGATACCCCCTAGAGTTCCTTGGGTATCCCACAAACTTACACTGTACTGAACGTGCCTCAAGCTTGTCCGCATGCTGCTTTTTTACAAAAGCTGGACATCCCCATACCTTAAGATACTTAAGACAGGGTTTCTTCCCAGTCCACATCTCATATGGGGTGGTAGGCACAGTCTTGGTGGGAGCCTTGTTCAAGAGATACGCAGCTGCTTCTAGTGCATATCCCCAGAATGATCGCGGTAACTCAGCGTTACTCATCATGGACCGAACCATATCCAATAGGGTTCGGTTCCGTCTCTCCGATACACCATTATATTGCGGAGTGTATGGAGGAGTAAGCTGAGAGAGAATACCATTCTCTTTTAAGTAATTCAGGAATTCGGCACTTAAGTATTCTCCACCTCGATCCGATCTTAGAATCTTAATACTTTTGCCGGTCTGTTTCTCTACTTCATTCTTATACTCCTGGAATTTTCCAAAGGCCTCGGACTTATGTTTCATCAAGAAGACATAACCGTACCTTGAGAAGTCATCCGTAAAAGTAATGAAGTAAGAATGTCCGCTTCGGGCATGTGTAGACATTGGACCGCACACGTCACTGTGTACGAGTCCTAAGAGCTCGCTCGCTCTTACTCCTTGTCCAGTAAACGGAGTCTTTGTCATCTTTCCTTTGAGACAAGATTGACAAGTGGCATACGATTGATATTCGAACGCATTCAAATATCCTTCTGTATGTAACTTAGTCAGCCTCCTCTCATTGATGTGACCCAATCTACAATGCCATAAGAAAGTCTGATTCATTTCCGGAGACTTTCTTTTGTGTGTATTCTGGACGTTGAAAATCTGTGGTTGGTTTAACACGTATATACCATTACTCAATGTACCTGACCCAATCAAAACTTGATTAAGGTGAATGTTTACAACATTACTTACAAACGCAAATTCATAACCTTCTTTAGAAACTAAAGATACAGAAATGATATTACAAGTTGCGTTAGGTACAAAAAAGCAATTACGCAAAACCAAAACATGTCCATCTGACATTCCCAGGTGATAGTCCCCCACGGCTTTAGCATCCATGCTAGCTCCGTTCGCAACTTTGAGGGTCATGTCACCTGCCTTCAAAACACTACGGTTTCTCAACGCCTGCAAAGAATTACAGATATGAGATCCTGATCCGGTATCCAATACCCAGGAAGTAGAGTTTATTGAAAGACAGTTTTCAATAACATACACACCTGAAGCTGAAGCTGCAACCTGCTTCAATTCCTGTGTTCTGGCCTTCCAGGCCCTGCAATCATTCTTCCAGTGTCCTTTCTTATGACAATAGAAGCATTCTTCCTTATCCACAAGCTTCCCCGCTATCTTTGTTGCTTTGCCTTTTCCCTTCGTATCCACTTTACCAACACCGCCCCTTGGTTTGGCGGGGGCCTTCTTCTTCTTTCCCTTGGCTTTCGCCTTGGACCTAGAAGAAGATGATCCTCCTACAAACAAAGTGGATGTTTCCCTACCTTTCTGTAGGGTGCCCTCTGCGCTCCTCAGCATGTTGAGGAGCTCTGATAGTTCAACCTCTTTTTCTTGTAGGTTGAAGTTCAGTATAAACTGGGCGTAAGTGGAAGGAAGGGACTGGAGAACTATATCCGTATATAGCTCACTCTCCAATGTGATCCCTAGGTCAGCGAGCTCCTCAATGAAGCCGATCATCTTTAGCACATGCTCGGCTACTGATGATCCGACGGCCATTCTTGTCGAAAATAACTTTTTCGACGCTTCGTATCTTGCGATACGTGATTGCTCTCCATACAGTTCTTTTGTATGGAGCAATATGGACTCCATGTCCATATTCTCATGCCTCCTCTGATGTTCGTTGTCCATCGAGGCAAGCAGGAGGCACTTGGCCTTCGCGCTATCAATCTCCCAAGTCTTGCGGATTTCCTTATCCGCGACACTGGAAGTTGGACCAGGGACAGGGGGAGCTTTGGTGGTAAGAAGATACCCCAGCTTGACATAAGTGATTGCTATCGTGACATTCCTGAGCCAATCTTTGTAGTTTGGCCCTGTCAGTTTGTTTTTATCTAGGAGTAACTTAAGTCCAGTCATGTTGATTGGTCGCTGCAATTAGGAGAGAGAAGAAGAAACACTCAGCATGATGCTCTTGCAAGTTTAGAGTGGTTTTTAGTTTGTCTAAACAGGATGGCTCCCACTGTTTCTCGAATCCCTCCTCAAACCATAAAGGAAGAATTAGTCAGGATCAATCCCACCGTACAATACTTGCTTAACCGTTCAGCCAGGCCGGTGTCGGTACTTCGAGGGAGGTTTTCCAACGCTTTCGCGAAGTTCCTTAATTAGAGAACCTCTTTTCCCTGGGGGCGTAGCCCCGCTAACACCTTTCTAGGCACCTACTAGGTTTATAGCATTGATCGTTAAGTGAGAAATTTCCCGAGGAGTAGCATATACTCACAGTAGGATCGGGATCCAAATATCATCGCGTGACGAAACTGAAGGAATCCTACCAGAATCATCACACTCCAAATGGTATGCAAATCTAGCAAGTTTCAGTACTTATGAAACTCCCGATGTGGATTTTTGCCCCATGCTCTTATGACCTTGACGAAGGTCAACAAATCATAAGTCACATGTCAAGTTCTGCCCGTCATTATCCAGGTTAATTTGAATCCACCCGTATATACCCTTGACGAAGGTCAACAAGGTAATGCGAATGTCCCAAACCAACGCATCTATCTATGCTACATATGAATACCCAATAGCTACCAATCACTATGCCTTGACGAAGGTCAACAAACACAGCTTGAATACTATTGAATATTCATACGAAACGACGGAGGGCTACGAATGGTTTTGGCAAAACCGTGAACGTAGTGAACTTGATTTGGTCGATGGAACGAGATAGCTTTTAAAAGGAGTGGCTCAAGCTCCGCATTTTAAAAGTTGTTTTTGAAAAGAACCGAGTGGTTTTTCGAAAGTGTTCCAACGACTTTAGCTTGGTTTATTATCTTGCATTAGTTCTTTTAATGCGTGATATTCTTGCATTAGTTCTTTTAATGCGTCCCATCATTTAATCCTACCATTGCAGAAAACAACCAAAATATGACGTACGCTTATGCCATTCGCATTCGCCACGGGGCCCCGTTATTACCCGTTAGGTTACTTAACTAACGACAGAGCGGGGGCTGGGCTAGCGCGTCTGTAAAACATAAGCAACGCCTAAATAATATCATATATAGATATACTGCAATGATAAACATTTCAGATCACAGATAAATACATTGGATATACTAGGAATCTGTAATTTGTACGAGCCTGTAACAAAAACAGATTACACGGTCGCGGTGAATAGCCAAAACCCCACCCAAGACCCCTACGGGTGCGGCAAACTACCCGCCAAGTACCCGAAGCATAGCAACCTCCCTCATCTCCATGAGTAGGCCACTCGACACTTCGGCATACCCGGTAGTTTGTGCACCCCTCCATGGGTCTATCCTAGGAGCAAAAACAGTAAAAAGAAATTATACAATGACGGCTACAACCCCGACCCGGTTGTGCGGCCATACAAATAATTATTACATCAATTTACAAATTTACATGAATTGCAAGAAAAGAAAACTCTCGTCTCACAACCCCCGGCTATTCACCCGCGACAATCCAACATATTTATATACACATTCCAGCACATTACAGATCATGTATAACCCCGACCAATCGGCTTATAGCGATTAGCCGACGTTCAATACATGCAAACATCACAGATATAACCATCAAAGTCAAAGTGCAGTGAAGTTCGGAAAAAAAAATACGGAATTATAGGACCCCAAAAGGAAATTTCTTTTCTGGAAAATCTGGGCACATATAATATATTCCAAAAATCCCAAAACCAACACAGACACACACTGCACGAAAAACGATGCAGAGAAGACGACAAACCGCGGCGCTTCCGCGGCACATGCCTACCTCGTGCGGCGGAAGCGCGGCGGTTTGAACGAATTAAGGCAACGTTTTTCTTGGGTGTTCACACAAAACCCTGAGCCGAATTTACAAGTGTAACGTTTTGCATTTTGAGCCAAAAAAAATTCAACAGAAACTCAGTTTTTGTAAAAGTTTGGTTTTTGGATTTTTCCGGTTCCGAACTTCGTTACACTTCACTACCAAGCTAGTTTAAGTTTAGTTAGTCTCTGATACCACTGTAAGTCCACGTTGCGACCCCCGGTTCTTACGGGGAGGCGGAAACGGTATAAAATCAAAATTTTAACGCAAGAGGTAACATGGACTAAGCTAGGTCGGGATCTTTACCTAAACTAAAACTAGCATACTAAGCTAAAGATATTTAGCTACTCGGATGAAGATGGTTATACCTAAACTTGAACTCCTTCTCTTCAAGCTCCGATGGTGGTTCGATGGCTCCTTCTCGTTGTCTCCGTACGCCGAAGATAGATCCACTTGAAAGCTCCAACCTTTAGCTCCTTCTTCGTTCTTTGAAGAAACTAGTTCACTTGGTTTGCTAAACCTAGTGAACTAGAATGAGTAGAGATGATTTAGAATGGGATTTTATCTATGGTTCTTGATTCTCAACTCATGAGACAAGAGAACCATAGATCAAGAGAGGGAGCAAGAGGTTGAGGGTGAGAGCAAGAGGAGAGCTCAAGAACAAGAGAGAGAATGAGCAAGAAAAGAATGAGCAACTCTTTTGTCTTTCACCCTCTCATAATCCAAAGTGATCATAACTCATCATATCAAAAAAGTCTTATGTGATGGTTTGAAGCAACCATAAGCTTATCATGTCATGCACTCATTTTACTCAAATGAGCAAGCAAGAAAAAGTCTTTGGCATGAAATGATAACCATGGTTATCATGATGGTCAACTAGTCAAGCCTAGTCAACCGGTCAACAAGTCAACAAAAGTCAACAAGTCACCAAAATCAACAAGTCAACAAAAGTCAACAAGTCAACAACCATATCACCATAATACTTAATTAATATAATAGTTAATCACATATCATATTCTCATTAGGGTTGAGCATAAAGTCAGAAAGTCAACGGTCAACTGTCAACAACCCTAATGAGAATCCGCTGCCTCTGCCTCCCTGTCAACTGTGCATACACACCCGCATCCGCGTTCCGAGGAACACGAATGCAAACTGGATAAATCCAATCCCATAAGGTACACTAGGATCTGGTTTAAACCAAAGCCCGCTAGTGTAAACTGTCCGGACACTGTACGTGCACAAGTGCACGGATGTGACCGAACCCTGTCGCAAAACCATGCGACCTGTCGCAATACCATGCGACCTCTACTCTTTTGCCTAAAGGCGAAAAGCTTTCTGTGTGGGACTCTAAAGACTCGACACTACGCTGGCAGTGGGTTTAACCACAGACCGCAAGCGGCACTAGCTGTGCGTAACGGTCCCCAGGTAATGCCGACAAGAAGACCGACGAGGCGAAACCCATCTGAACTCCTACTGAGCCTGAGCGTGACATTCTCCGTACAGTCCGGTCTGTTCGTCTGATACATCGCATGGCGGGCCTAGGGGGCGGTAAACGTCAGTCCCCCAATAGCGGTACAAGTCGTGCCGGAGTGAAGCCCAATACACCCTGAGATAACACTGGAAACCTACCAGTATATCTCGTTTGCCCTGGCCAGGGACTACTCGTGTAATGGCTCTCCTAGACACAGCGCGATGTCAACCCCCAATACCGGGAGAGACGAATCCTGTCTAACCGTCACTGCCTCCAAGTGCTTCGGGACTGCACCCAACCACCACCTGTTTGCACGACTCCTTTAAGCCGTGGTAGGGTAGTGATCAAAGTACAGTGGGAACACACTCGAGGCGGAGTGACAGTGTCAAGTCAGCGGACTAAGCTGTACTCATGTCACCTGGGAACTGATAACTGACGATAGGTATAATACCAACTAGTCAGTTCCCGACGAGTCCTGTCCAGTGTACCCGTAACCTAACGAGCACCCGCATACTATCTCAAGTACGACGTACTGACGGCTGTGGGACAGACCGTCTCCCACACTGGGATGAGAAGCGCATGCGCTGGTCTACTCCGGAGTATCGATGCCCTGTCTCGATAGTCCTGCGACCAGGGACCTGAATAAGGATGTGCTTATAGATTACCCAGCCCCCACTAGTGTGACTGCCATCACAACGCTGGTAATCAAGCAAAGATCCTAAGGGCTCCACTAATGCGTATAAGTGATATACTGAAATAAACACAAGTACACATTGAAGTAGAAACAAACCAAGTAGCATACTACTATTTTGAGCAAGATTGTATATACAAGGTGAATATCCCAAGCATCCATTAAGTAATATACAAACTAGTATGATACAGTAATGGCCTCTAGGGCATATACACTAACACGTGATTCAACAAAACCGCCGCGGAATCGCGGTCAAACCTATGGTTTGACCGCGCAACCGCGGCCATTCTGTAAGATCATGGCTCCAAATTTGCACAGTGTCTTCTTCTCTGGAAATTGGGGGTTTTGGTATATGTTGTTTGGGCCCAAATTTTGTTACTGTACACCAGATGTACGTGGGGCCCACTTCGTGATATTTAGTCGATCGAAATTTTAAACTTGTTAGTTTACAGTATTTACATTATATCTCCGACCGGGATTGTCATTTGATCGGTAAACCGCGTCTGATTGCTATAGTTCTTTTAGATGGGTTTGCGAACATGACATTCGCGTTGATGTTCTGTGTTGTGCTGTGATGTTGCGGATACGTCGTGGTGGATAGCAGTGTGCAATGATAGTGCAGTTTGGATTTATTAGTACATTTGATATTGCGGGGCGAGCGTCCAACTTGTGGACTGCCGTTACTGCCTGTATGTATAATATTCTTTTGGGGCACGACCGGGTCGAGGTCGATGTACCCGTTGTACATATTTTTCATTTCTGTACTAGGTTTATCCCTCGAAGGAGTGCACGGATAGCCGGGTTCTGGAGGGCAACGGGTCCGTATCTCATGGCTTTGAGAGGCAAAGGGACCTCACTCTAGAATTGGCAGACTATTCGCCGCACTCATAGGGGGTACAGGTTGACCCAAGGAGGGGTGCTCAATTTACCGGATTCCGTGAAGTGCCGGGTGTTCCATTCACTATGCTGTGGGGACCACCTCGCTTCAGGTTTTGGCGGGTAACTTGCCGCACCCGTAGGGGTCTAGGTTTCATTGCACAGGCTATCCACACGACCAGGGGAACGTCAGGTTTCAGCAGCGGCTCTGTGAAACCCGGGGATCCCAGATTATCTGTATTGTTCTGTGATGCTTATTACTTTTCTGTAATGTTGCATATTATCACGCCTGGAGCGATTATTGTATATTGGTATATATATTATTAGATGTTGTATATGTTTTACACCTGCGCTAGTCCAGCCCCCGCTCTGTCGTTAGTTAAGTAACCTAACGGGTGATGACGGGACCCAGTGACGAATACGGATGGCATATACGTATATTTTATTTTTCGTTCTTTTCTGGTGTGATTGATTGATGGGACTGCATTGATTCTTATCAATGCAAGGATAAAACAAACCTATATCTGATGTTGTTGGAACAAATTTAAAAAAGAGTTATTACAAAGATGTTTCCTTTTGTTTTGCATAGTGATATTCAGTTAGAATATCCCGCACCTCATTCGACGAGGCAAGGGCCGAGATCCCTTCACCGGGAGTGACCCCTTGGGCAGAAGTTTACGTCAGGGTAATAACTTCAATATAGTCGATTACAAGTTGCTTTGCATCGCGGTATTCAGTTGGAATATCCTGCACCTCATTCCACGATGAAAGATCCGAGATCCCTTCACCGGGAGTGACCTCTTTAGCAAAAAGTTTTCGCCACTATATTTTTATAAAAAGCTATCAGGTTCCTTCAACGAAATCAAGTTCATTACGTTAAAGGTTTTTTGCCAAAAACCAGCCGTAGCCCTCCGTCGTTTCTTATGGATGGTTAGTAGTATTCAAGCTATGTTTGTTGGCCCTTAGTCAAGGCATAGTGTTTGGTAGCTGCTGGGTATTCATTTGCTGCATAGATAAATGCGTAGGTTTGGGACAGTCGTATTACTTTGTTGGCCCTTAGTCAAGAGTATGTACGGGTGGGTTCAAATTAACCAGGACAATGATGGGAAGAACTTGACATGTGACTTATGATTTGTTGGCCCTTAGTCAAGGTCATAAGAGCATGGGGCAAAAATCATATCGGGAGTTTCAAACATACAGCAAACTTGCCAGACATGCGCATACCTTCTGGAGTGTGATAACTTGAGTGGCTTCCATCAAGTTATCATGCGATGATAGTTGGATCCCGATTCTCACTGATGAGTTGGTATACTCTTCGGGTGATCCCGACTAATTTTTCTTTCAGGTTTGGAGGAGAATTTGAGATTATAGTGGGAGGTTTCCTAATTAGATAAAGTGATAACCATTCTGATTTAGGTTAGAGTGCACGCAGAGTGTTTCTTTTCTCTCTCTCTTTTTGGCAGCGACCCTTTGACCGACCCTAGACTATGACTCAGTGACCAAGTTGACCGAACTTTCTTAAAAAATATTGGCTTTTGGATTGTCCAAGTTGCATAAGTCATTGCCGCTCTTTCTTTTACCCTTTGTATTTCTCAGAACACCCCGTATTACTACGGACATCCACTTCCATTGGATAGATCCATCGTATAGTTATATATGAACTCGAAGGGACTTCTTCGAGGATGGATCCAGGTTCAGGAGAAATAGAATTGGTTTATTCAGTTGTTTTTTATTATCACCTTCTCTCAAGTTGCGAGGGCTCCTCAGTTTAGGAGAGTACACCTATTGCGCTTATTGGATAGTCTTCTTTCAAACCATAGGCTGGTGCTGAAAGGTAGGGAATGAAGAAAACCAATTAGCCTAAATAGGGTGTACAGAAGGTAATAGCAATAAAGACAAAATAAAGGGATTAGAAAGAAGGCAAAGTAAATTGCGACTGTTATCATTCACGACCAAACCGCGTACTTCATCGCTACTCCTATTTCACCTCTGCTTTTTCCCGAGTTCGGGAGAAATAGAATAAGGTATTATTTAGATTGTCTTTTATCATCATCTTCTCTCAAGTTGCGAGTACTCCTAGGATTAGGAGGGTACACCTGTTATGCTTACTGGATAGTCTTCTTCCAAACCATTGGCTGGTGCCGAACGGTAGGGAAGGAAGAAAACCATTTAGCCTAACGATGGTGTACAGAAGGTAACGACTAAAGACAAATAAAGGGATTTGGAGAGATGGCAATGAAATATACGGTTAAAGTCATGAATAGGATTATGGAAAAGGCATTACTATGAATACCAGGATATCCCTACAAAACATATTCATGTTTCAGTTTAACTGTGCATTGTTGACTGGAAAAGTGATTTCCCGATTAGCTACTTACTCCAGGGTATGTATTTACCAGGTTTCATTCTCATATCTGTATGGTTTTACAGAAGATAAGTGGGCGTAAGTTATTGGGAATTAGGAGATCATCCTCATTATATCGGAATTCGTTGTAATTGATAATATTTGAGGAAATCGTCTGGGTACAGTTTTCAACCTACGACGCACAGGTTTTGAGTTATTTAACTCAGCGGACTTATACAGAGTGTTGTATGTTGTCCAGTGTCCGTCAGGACAAAGGGGTAGGTCCTCATACTATGTTCTGTTTACTTATGACTTCTCTAGATTTTAGACAAGTGTTTCGTAGAAATACAATGTCAAAGTTTTGAGAAGTTGTGGGTATAAGAATAAAGTAGAGAACCAGATGTCGCAAGTATCGGGATTCTTCAAAGAGATCGAAAATGTAGATTCTTGTGATTAGTATTCAGATGAAAGTAATGGTTTTGAGAAACTTGTTTCTCTTTCAGGTTACTCATAATTGGATGGATTCCTAAGTTGAGTAATGCTGATTAGCCTCTCTCCATTAAGTTGATATGCACTGGAGACAGCTGCATGGTTTGAATCTGGTTCCAATTAAATTAGTGCCTCTGTTTCTATATTGGATATAGAATGGTTCATATCTTAACGATGTTAAGGTAAGGGGAGTTGTCCAGCTTATACTTAAAACCAGACACTGGATAACTCAAGGCGCATTTCTGTAATGGCTGTTTGTGGGTTGACCCTGACTTTGACGAAGGTTGACATTTCTACCATCTGGAAGATCAATAGTAATATTGTTCTTGACTCGCCACAGTTTTATTAAAATGGAATTTTTCAGAAAACAGTAGTGGGAGTATGGTAGAACTGGAAGTGATTCCAGAACCGCAAACGATTACCGAAAATTTAATAGGATCTATATATTCAAATCAGGTTTGACATTCCATTAGCCACTCCGCAGATATGGTGGGTATACTCAGACACCCAAAAGGTACTCAGGTAGCCTCAAGGACGGTGACAGGGAGGTTCTTGTTTACCCAGACTTGACACTACTGTTGTTCCAGACTATGAAACCCGGCAAGAGGATAAGTATAACGTCGTTCTAAACTAGCTTTAGAAGTGTACGTAGATATTATTCTGCCAGAGAGTTGTCATGGTCAGTGGGAGCAGCGGGAGCATAGTGAGCAAGTAGCTTATGTCTATTTATAGGCTTGAGCATATATAGCGGAGATAAGATCATCTAATTTTGATGAGACAGTCATGGTTTTGAATTCATCAGAATAGGGGATGGATCTGTTAAGAAGGTAGCAGGGTGTGATGTCCTGGTATTTGGATGACATACACAGAGTAGGAAGTAAAATTCCAATACTACGATCGGTTGTACTATGGTCGTCACACAGTTGTTTCTCCATAAGGATATGGATATAATATCAGATATTCTGGTTTCTAGATCTATGGTTTTAGATCTAGATTTGGGTAGTTTACCAATATGGGTACTTTGACAATATTCTAATAGTATTTTAGAATAGATGACTACTGGCATGGTGGTGTACCTGCAGGTGATGGAGTCACCCTCTCTAAAGGTGTCTTACAGACTAAAGGAGAGAGGGAAGTGCATGATTGGCAGATCACTTGCTTAGGCAATTGAGTCAATCATGAGATGTCGAGTACCACACCAGATGTAGTTTTTGCACTTGATGCGATAAGTTTATATTAATTCAATCATGAAGAAACATAAGGAAGCAGTTTTAGAACATGAGTGAATGTTCTATGGATTTGATGACAGCAGCCTCCTTCGGGAGACGGTTATCATTCCAGGCTTCCAAGGTGACATGGATGACAGAGTGATTGTCAGAGTTATAGTTTTTTCCTCTGACGAGGGACAGTATTATGGACAGGTGGTCTAAGAGGATACTGTGGGAGGCATGGTGCTGGATACTGATTAGGTTCAGTTATCGATACTGTCTAAGAAGTTTGGATTTGGAGTTCATTTATGAACTAGGTCCCATCAGATATCCAGACATATTCTAAGACAGGTATTACTCGATTCGGGATATGGTTTTCTCCGCGAACTTGAGATTAAGAGAGATATAGAAAGAAACATCAGGGCGGATCCACTCACTGAGGCTATTTCTCGAACACAAGAGTTTTACAAACTAGCTTTGTGAAACTGATTAGTAGAGGAGTTGGATGTTCGGTATCACACGGGCTGTGAGTATGCGACATCGCAATAATTAGCCTTGAGTGCAAGTGGGAGATTGTTGGAGATAGTGCCCTCAAAGTCAATTATTGGATCGCAGGTACGTGATTGCAATGATTGAGGCAGGACCTATACCGATATGACAGTCTTACTCAAGATGATAGCATGCTATCTGGTTTGTCTTTATCATCGTATATATGCTTTAGTTCACTATTGCATGATGATAGAGCCCATAGGATTCTTGCTTGACTACCAGCAGTATGATGGCGATCATATACGTGGGAGCTGGGGTCTGTAAGCACATCCTTAAAAGTGTCCCTAGTCGTGGGAGTTTCGAGACATGGCATTGATACTCCAGAGTAGACTAGTGTATACAGTCGAGACCCCGACGAGGGGCGGTGGCCGGTCTCACAAGCCACTGGTGTCAGTTTGATCACCTAAGATATATACAGGTGCTCATTAGGTTATGAGTACACCGGACAGGACTCACCGGGAATCTGCTAGTTGGTATTATACATATCGTCAGATAGCAATTCCCTGGTGACATGTGTACAGGTTAATTCATCGACCTGAGATCGTCGTTTGTCTCATGTGAGTTCCCACTGTGCTTAGATTACTACCTTACCACGCTCAAAAGAGTTGTGCAAACAGGTTTTAGTTGGGTACAGTCCCGAGCCACATTGGAGGCAAGTGAGCGGATCGTCGGGGATTCGTCTCTCCCGGTATTGGGGGTTGATGTCGCGCAGTGCACGGGTGGCCATCACTAGGAATTCTCGGCCGAGGTAGTGGAGAATTACTGATTTGTATCAGTAGTTTCTCAGGTGGTGATGGGCTTCATGCCGACACGATTTATCGCGTTATTAGGGGTCTGACTTTATCCACCCCCCTAGACTCGATATGCGATACTCTTTAGACGACTGGACCGGACTGTATATACATTGTCACTGTCAGGCTCAGTAGGGTTTATAGATGAGTTTGCTCGTCAGCTTCCCTTCCAATCAATACATAGGCAAAACGTTACGTGCAGCTTGTACCTCTGACGTGCTAGGGGTTATACCCAGTGCCAGTGTGTTGATGAGTCATTAGAGTGTTAGTTGTATGTATGCCCTAGAGGCCAGTATTATACAGATGATGTATATTATATTGGATGCTTGGACATATATAGAGATGACTTTCTTGCTCGACATGATAGTATGCTATCTGGTTGCCATTTATCTTAACATGTACACTAGTCTCTTTATACTGTCTTATAGTTACATGTTGGTAAAGCCCTTAGGATTTGTACTTGACTACCTAGACTATGATGCAGATCATACTAGTGGGAACATGGTAGTCCATAAGTACATCCTTCAAGGTCCCTAGTCGTGGGTATCTCGAGACGGGGCATCGACATACCAGAGTAGACTAGCGTATACGCTTCTCGACCCATGTGATGGGCGATGGATGATCCCATATCCATTGGTGTTTGACATCAGAGATGGTATACGGGTGCTCAGTGGAAACTGGGTACACTGGACGGACTCGCCGAGAACTCCCAGATGGTATTATACCTCACGTCAGATGGCAGTTCTCAGGTGACACTTGTACAGGTTAGTCTGTAGACCCGAGATCGTCATAGAGTCTTGTGTGATTCCCACTGTGCTTTGATCTCCACCTTACCACGTCCATGAGGGCGTGCAAAACGGTGGTCTTTGGGTACAGTCCCGAGTCACATGGAGGCAATGAGCGATAGGAGGGGTTTCGTCTCTCCCGGTATTGGGAGTTGATGTTGCGCTGTGCTCGATTGGCCGTAACAGGTAAGTCCCTGGCCAGGGCTGATCAGAGATTTGCTGGTAAGTGTTACCAGTAGTTTCTCGACCCGTTACGAGCCTCATATCAGCATGACTTATCGGGTTATTGGGGTCTGACGTATACCACCCCTAGACTTGATATGCGACGTATCTGACGAAGAGACTTGACTGTATGGTAAGTGTTACTGGTCGGATTCGCAGGAGTGTGAGCGGGCTAGCTCGTCGATCTTCTGATCGCTCAATACCCGGGTGGCCGTTACGTTTAGCAGACCGCTTGCGGCTTGTGGGTGCTTGATATGATCATCATCTGCTACCGGCGTATTGACGAGTCTTTAGAGTCCTACACAGAGGTTTCCTGGCTCAAGCGAAACGAAATAGGAGCGCATATGAGATATGTGCAGGACCGAGAATAATGCGTGTATGTGATACCGCACTTCATTCTCACGATATATGTTTCGATTGGTTATATTCGATATGACCTAGTTATCGAATCATTGATTCGATAAATCGATACATTACATACTAGTCGGTTGTATGCGATATAACCGGATCATTGAATCAAGTGTTGATTTAATGATTTAATGTATAATTATATATTTGATATATTACTTTGCATTAACTAGTATTGGTTCACTTTAAACGGATTTTTCTCACTTAGATTGCACATTGTATATGTGATATACTTTTGTGCACTTTTTGTATCATGTTTGATGATACTTGATCATTAGTTAAGTTTATAGAATTAATCCATGGTTAATATGATAATTAGGGTTTTGCATTTTCATTTATTTACTTATTTATTTATTTATTTATTTGGAAAACAATAAGATGAGAATGGTGGCTTTCTTTGTCATTTTATTGAAGCTTCATGAAACTTTGACTATGCTAACCATCCTTATCTTCATGCTTAACCCTAACCCATCAAAGTGACCATGGTTAATTCTCTACACTTAACCCTAGTTCAAGTTATGATAAGTTTTGTTTTATATTTATTTTTAATAGAATACTTATCATAATTTTTCTAGAGCTCATCTTCTTCTTCTTCTTCAAGCTTGCTACTCCAATGGCAACTTGAGCTTTAGTGAGTTAAATCCAAATCCAAAGTGAACCCACCTCCTATTTCTTCACCCTCTACCTCTTGCCAAGTTGTTTTGGGTGTTTACTTCACAAGTTTCACAAGTTTGTGAAGTCGGAGCTTGAGTTTGTGCAACCTCGACGTAGATCGTCTTTGACACAAAGCCGACGAGCTATTCCGCTTGCTTTCCCGATGAAGCCGATGATCGAGTCGAGGATTCATGATGGACAGCGAGGACATGACGTTGCGGAGCCGTGGAGGTGGAAATCCGGATCTACAAAGGTTGTATATCCGTATCATAGTAGTTAACTGTTAACTAGCTTTCTATTTCGCCTAAACATCTAGTTAAAGATCCGTAGTCTAGGGTTTCTCGGCACTAAAATTTTTAATTTGGCATGTTCGATGCCTTGTGAGAACCCACTAGGGTGCCTAGGAACCTTTCACTGGTATCAGAGCCTAGCTAGAGCCTTAGGCGAAGTCCCGACGACGTTTGAAACCCGATCGAACCGAAATCCAAAACCTAAAAATGCTCTCTGGACTTTTTCTAAAAATTCGGATTTTTGTCAATTAAAAATATGTAGAAAATCAAGCAGGGTCTTATATGAATTACTGTGAAATACGAGGACTTGATTCAATTTTTCCACCGCGGAAGCGCGGCACATGCTAGGCATGTGCGGCCCTTCCGCGGCCGTACTGTTCCTTTATGGGTATTTTCCTGCACAGTAACTCATATAATTCAATGCTGAGTTTTCTGGGATATTTTTATTGTGACTTTACAGAAGAGTATTTTGGGGTACTATTGGGAATCAGTATTTCGATCGGATTATCAAATTTCGTCTTTAGTGTTTTTCCAGATAATTGTAGAATATGTTAAAGAGTTCGACCGGATATAAATACCCAGGTTTTCCCCTGCCGGAATATCCAAGTGTTGGATTATTGTGTGGTTAAAAGACGTTCTAAGTAGTGCAAGTAACGCGATGGTCCCTCTAGAAGACACAAACCTTAACTCGATTATGTGACCGTCTTGAACTGCCCTTTGAACCTTCGGGTTTGGGGTAGTACGGCGTGCCACATGTGAGGCGTTGGCTTGACCCTTCTACGGCTGGACCGTCGGTACTGAGGTATGAAGTGAATGTCTTTGAGCCTATTTCATGTGTTGATCGGTGTCGGGAAAACTTGGGTGTTCGAATGTTCGATCGGAAAGTTTGATATATTCTATTTATCCGGAACTGGATACAATAATTGGAATTCACAAAAAGGTTATGAGATAACTGGATGGATGTTATAAATCTAGCGGTTTAGTTTCATTGGATATCGAAAAGAGTTTTCGATGATGGGACTAAAATGCGGGATTTATATCTGTTAGGCATGCGATGTCTAAAGAGATTGCGGATTCCAATTGTTGTAGTTTTACACTTTCTTTTCTGTGACCGTAAGTGTAGTATGTTCATATCGCCGGTTTCGTTGCTATACGTCAACGACAATTGGGGTATGCATACTTACTTACGTTGATGACATGTGATGTTATGTGTTGCTGGATATGTTATATTGGATCGTCGTATTCGAATAGCCGGGGGTTTTTATGTGAGATGAGTGTTTTTCATTTTCATTTTTGTAAAAACTTGTATGTAATATTCTTTTATTCGGGGCACTTCCAGGATGCGGGAGTTGTCACTCTTTGTATATTATTTACTTTTCTGCACTAGGATAGACCCAAGGAGGGGAGCACAAGTAACCGGGTTCTGGGGTCCAGTGGGAGACCAACTCGAGGTGTCGAGTCCGGATCTCCTAACCCTAGAATTGGCAGGGTTGCTTGCCGCTCTCGTAGGGGTCTAGGGGTGTGGGATTGGCTATTCATCACGACCGTGGAATCCGTGTTTTATACTGGCTCGTATTGAAAACACGGACGTCCTAGTATATCCAATATTTCATATGTTTATTCTGCTGCGATATCTGAGTTGTGATTCTGTGATGGATATAGTATATAGTATATATGATATATTATATAGACGTTACTTATGTTTTACACCCGCGCTAGCCCTGCCCTGCTCTGTCGTTAGTTACCTAACCTAACGGTGCACGAGGGGACATCGAGGCGAATGCGGATGGCATAAGTGTACGTCATATCTATCTGTGATGTTTAGGTATTAAATGATGGGACTTCATTAATGTGATTAATGAAAGATAAGAAACCTAAGATGTTGTGGAATCGAATTTTAAAATAAAAAGGGTAGCTACAGTTCTTGCTTTGCACAGCGGTATATATGATATACCCCGCACCTTATTCGATGAGGAAAGGACCGAGATCCCTTCACCGGGAGTGACTCCTTTAGCAATAACTGGCAGATGCTACACACTCGGTTTGGTTTTGATTGCTTTTAAGAGTTTTTGCTTTGCACAGTGATATATATGATATATCCCGCACCTCATTCGACGAGGAAAGGACCGAGATCCCTTCACCGGGAGTGACTCCTTTAGCAAAACTAGAAAAGCCTCAAAATCACTCCATTTCAAAAACTTCATTTGATTCTACAACGATATCAAGTTCATTACGCTCATGGTTTTCAGAAAAACCTGGCGTAGCCCTCCGTCATTTCAGATGAGTAGTAGTTAGTATTCGTGCTACGTTTGTTGGCCTGCGTCAAGGCGTAGTGTGCGGTAGCTAACTAGTATTTATCTGCTTATGCATATGATGCAGATTGGATTAGGGTAGTCGTACGACTTTGTTGGCCTGCGTCAAGGGTCGTACGGGTGGGTTTAATTCAATCAGGAAATGACGGGTTGAACTTGACTAGCGCACTATGGTTTGTTGGCCTGCGTCAAGGTCATAGGACGCTAGGGGCAAAATATTATCGGGAATTTCAAGTGTTGAAATTTGCAATGAGATTGCATACCTTCTATGAGATAGTTGGATCCCGATACCCGCTGCGAGTAAGAGTTACTCCTGGGAGAGTTTTACACAGTGCAATTAGCCGATCAAGTAGGTGTCTAGAAAGGTGTTAACGAGGTTACGCCTCTGGGAAAACGAGGTTTACAGTAATTAGGTTCGTGCGAAAGCACGGGGGACCTCCCTCAAAGTACCGACACTGGCCTGGCTGAAAGATTGGCGAACTTGTAGTGTGTAATTAATCCCGGCTAGTCTTTCCTTTTAGGGTTTGGAGGAAGATTTGATAAAAAGCAGTGGGAGCCATCCTGATTAGATAAGATAAAAACCAATCTGATCTTGCACGAGCTTACGCTAAAGTGTTTTCTTCTCTCTCTCTCCAGGTAGCGACCATTTCATGCCTTAATAAAGATAATAAAATGGATGTATTGACCGAACCCGCATGTTATACTGTGCTGGGAACGTTGGTTCCGTTCTTTCCTGTAAGAGTTATAGGAATGAACAGGATATAGGGGAATACCAGGATTCCCATGCCACCCGAATGAAGAAAGTACATATTGATGCATTTTCTTCGGGTATGTTTGTTACTGAGAACTGTTTCTCCATTTGCTCTACGTCCTGGGTATTGGATACCGGGTCAGGATCCCATATATGTAATCAGTTACATGGGCTTAGGAAAGGTAGAGAACTTGGAGAAGGTGATAAAGACATTAGAGTTGGAAATGGTGCAATTGTTGCAGCCAAGACTGTCGGGGAATATCACCTTGTATTACCAACTGGTAATACATTGGTTCTGAACGAATGCTATTACATGCCGAACCTGATATGCAACATTATATCGGTTTCTTTATTAAGTAAAGAGGGATATAATTTTGTATTACAGGACAATGTTATGAACATTTTCCATAACCAAAAGTTGGTTGGATCAGGCACGTTGTGCAATGGCATTTATGTTCTAAACCAATCAACAGTCCTGAGCATAACAAACACACACAAGAGGAAGAGTTCTGAACTCAACGAATCCTTCTTGTGGCATTGTAGACTGGGTCACATTAATGCGACACGACTAGCTAAGTTGCATAAAGATGGATATTTAAATCCATTTGAATTTTCATCTTATGACACTTGCCAGTCATGTCTCAAAGGCAAGATGACCAAGACTCCGTTTACGGGACACGAAGAAAGAGTTACCGAACTCTTAGGACTGATACATAGTGATGTATGCGGTCCCATGTCTACACATGCCAGGGATGGTTCTTCATACTTCATTACATTCACTGACGATCTCTCTAGGTTCGGGTATGTGTTCCTGATGAAACACAAATCGGAAGCTTTTGAGAAATTTAGGGAATATAAACAAGAAGTTGAGAACCAAACCGGAAAAAGTATTAAAATCCTACGATCTGATCGAGGAGGAGAATACTTGAGCATTGAATTCCTGGACTTCCTAAAAGAGAATGGGATTCTCTCTCAACTAACTCCTCCATATACACCACAGCACAATGGTGTATCGGAGCGGAGAAACCGCACCCTATTGGATATGGTGCGCTCTATGATGAGTGTAGCTGAGTTGCCTATTTCCTTCTGGGGATATGCACTGGAAACAGCTGCAGACCTATTGAATATGGTTCCCACCAAAACCGTGCCGACCACTCCATATGAGATATGGAAAGGAAAGAGACCATATCTTAATTATGTTAAGATATGGGGTTGTCCAGCCTATGTGAAAACACAAAATCCGGACAAACTCGCGGCAAGGTCCATTCTGTGTAAGTTTATTGGATATCCCAAACATTCGCGAGGGTATATCTTCTACCACCCTGAGGAACAAAGAGTGTTTGTTTCTCGGCATGCCACCTTTTTAGAAAAGGAATTTCTTGAAAAAGAGATTAGTGGTCATGAGGTAGAACTGGAAGAGGTTCCAGCTGCACAAGCTACAACAGAAGATCTGGTGGAACCAGAGGATTCCATAGTTCCCGATGAACCCCAGCCACTCCGCCGATCTAGTAGGGTTCCTCGCCAACCTGAGAGATACTACGGTTTTCTCATGGACGGTGGGAGCGAGGATTGCATCATGGAGGATGATGACCCAACTAGCTTCGAGCAGGCCATCACGAGTGGGGACTCAGTGAAATGGCTGGATGCTATGCGGTCCGAGATGGATTCCATGTACACCAACAAAGTATGGACTTTGGAAGTTGCTCCTGAAGGGGTAAAACCCATTGGGAGCAAGTGGATCTTTAAGAAGAAACTTGGTGTAGATGGAAAAGTGGAGACTTTCAAAGCTAGACTCGTAGCAAAAGGTTTTCGTCAAAGACCAGGTGTGGACTATGACGAGACCTTTTCTCCAGTGGCTATGCTTAAATCCATCCGAATCATGCTTGCCATTGCTGCCTTTCATGACTACGAAATCTGGCAAATGGATGTTAAGACCGCCTTTCTAAATGGTGATTTAGAAGAGTGCGTGTACATGACTCAGCCAGAGGGCTTCGTAGACAGTGGGAGCAGCGGGAAGGTGTGCAAGCTGCTTAAATCCATTTATGGATTAAAGCAAGCATCGCGGAGTTGGAACATCTGCTTTGACGTCGTTATCAAAGAGTTTGATTTCGTCAAAAATCCAGATGAACCTTGTATTTACAAGAAGGTGGCAGAGAGTAAGGTTGTCTTCCTCGTATTGTACGTGGACGACATACTCTTGATAGGAAATGATATTCCTATGCTGCAATCGGTCAAGCTCTTCTTATCACATAGATTCTCAATGAAAGATCTTGGTGATGCCTCCTGCATATTGGGAATCAGGATCTATAGAGATAGATCCAAACGGATTTTGGGATTGTCCCAATCCAGGTACATTGACACCGTACTAAAGAGGTTTAGTATGGAAGAGTCCAAGCGTGGGAACTTACCCACGATCTCTGGAGTCACTCTCTCCAAAGAGATGTCTCCCAAGACTGATTTGGAAAGAGCTCGCATGCAAGGGATACCCTATGCTTCGGCGGTAGGCTCTATCATGTATGCGATGCTATGTACTAGACCCGATGTAGCATACTCACTAAGTGTAGTGAGCAGGTATCAAGCTGATCCTGGAGAGAGTCACTGGACAGCTGTGAAGAGCATTCTCAAGTACTTGCGAAGGACTAGAGATATGTTCTTGGTGTATGGTAACGGAGAACTCCAAGTGGAGTCCTTTACCGATTCGAGCTTCCAGAGTGATAAGGACGACTCTAAGTCGCAGTCGGGTTTTGTCTTTACCCTTTACGGAGGGGCGGTTAGCTGGAAGAGTTCCAAGCAGGAAACCGTGGCAGACTCGACGATGGAGGCTGAATACATCGCTGCCAACGATGCTGCCAAAGAGGCTGTCTGGATCAAGAAGTTCATTACTGAACTTGGAGTGGTTCCATCCATTGAGCATCCAATACCTTTGTATTGCGATAACAATGGAGCGGTGGCTTTGGCCAAGGAACCCAGGTCCCATCAACGGTCCAGGCATATTCTGAGGCGGTATCACCTGATCCGGGAGATAGTTGATCGCCGGGAGATCGAGGTCAGGAGAGTTGACACGAAGAACAACACGGCGGATCCACTCACGAAGGCCATTCCCCAGATACAGTTTGAGAGACTCTTCGGGATGCTCGGTATGAGATACTACAGCAGCTGGCCCTAGTGCAAGTGGGAGATTGTTAGTTGTATGTATGCCCTAGAGGCCAGTATTATACAGATGATGTATATTATATTGGATGCTTGGACATATATAGAGATGACTTTCTTGCTCGACATGATAGTATGCTATCTGGTTGCCATTTATCTTAACATGTACACTAGTCTCTTTATACTGTCTTATAGTTACATGTTGGTAAAGCCCTTAGGATTTGTACTTGACTACCTAGACTATGATGCAGATCATACTAGTGGGAACATGGTAGTCCATAAGTACATCCTTCAAGGTCCCTAGTCGTGGGTATCTCGAGACGGGGCATCGACATACCAGAGTAGACTAGCGTATACGCTTCTCGACCCATGTGATGGGCGATGGATGATCCCATATCCATTGGTGTTTGACATCAGAGATGGTATACGGGTGCTCAGTGGAAACTGGGTACACTGGACGGACTCGCCGAGAACTCCCAGATGGTATTATACCTCACGTCAGATGGCAGTTCTCAGGTGACACTTGTACAGGTTAGTCTGTAGACCCGAGATCGTCATAGAGTCTTGTGTGATTCCCACTGTGCTTTGATCTCCACCTTACCACGTCCATGAGGGCGTGCAAAACGGTGGTCTTTGGGTACAGTCCCGAGTCACATGGAGGCAATGAGCGATAGGAGGGGTTTCGTCTCTCCCGGTATTGGGAGTTGATGTTGCGCTGTGCTCGATTGGCCGTAACAGGTAAGTCCCTGGCCAGGGCTGATCAGAGATTTGCTGGTAAGTGTTACCAGTAGTTTCTCGACCCGTTACGAGCCTCATATCAGCATGACTTATCGGGTTATTGGGGTCTGACGTATACCACCCCTAGACTTGATATGCGACGTATCTGACGAAGAGACTTGACTGTATGGTAAGTGTTACTGGTCGGATTCGCAGGAGTGTGAGCGGGCTAGCTCGTCGATCTTCTGATCGCTCAATACCCGGGTGGCCGTTACGTTTAGCAGACCGCTTGCGGCTTGTGGGTGCTTGATATGATCATCATCTGCTACCGGCGTATTGACGAGTCTTTAGAGTCCTACACAGAGGTTTCCTGGCTCAAGCGAAACGAAATAGGAGCGCATATGAGATATGTGCAGGACCGAGAATAATGCGTGTATGTGATACCGCACTTCATTCTCACGATATATGTTTCGATTGGTTATATTCGATATGACCTAGTTATCGAATCATTGATTCGATAAATCGATACATTACATACTAGTCGGTTGTATGCGATATAACCGGATCATTGAATCAAGTGTTGATTTAATGATTTAATGTATAATTATATATTTGATATATTACTTTGCATTAACTAGTATTGGTTCACTTTAAACGGATTTTTCTCACTTAGATTGCACATTGTATATGTGATATACTTTTGTGCACTTTTTGTATCATGTTTGATGATACTTGATCATTAGTTAAGTTTATAGAATTAATCCATGGTTAATATGATAATTAGGGTTTTGCATTTTCATTTATTTACTTATTTATTTATTTATTTATTTGGAAAACAATAAGATGAGAATGGTGGCTTTCTTTGTCATTTTATTGAAGCTTCATGAAACTTTGACTATGCTAACCATCCTTATCTTCATGCTTAACCCTAACCCATCAAAGTGACCATGGTTAATTCTCTACACTTAACCCTAGTTCAAGTTATGATAAGTTTTGTTTTATATTTATTTTTAATAGAATACTTATCATAATTTTTCTAGAGCTCATCTTCTTCTTCTTCTTCAAGCTTGCTACTCCAATGGCAACTTGAGCTTTAGTGAGTTAAATCCAAATCCAAAGTGAACCCACCTCCTATTTCTTCACCCTCTACCTCTTGCCAAGTTGTTTTGGGTGTTTACTTCACAAGTTTCACAAGTTTGTGAAGTCGGAGCTTGAGTTTGTGCAACCTCGACGTAGATCGTCTTTGACACAAAGCCGACGAGCTATTCCGCTTGCTTTCCCGATGAAGCCGATGATCGAGTCGAGGATTCATGATGGACAGCGAGGACATGACGTTGCGGAGCCGTGGAGGTGGAAATCCGGATCTACAAAGGTTGTATATCCGTATCATAGTAGTTAACTGTTAACTAGCTTTCTATTTCGCCTAAACATCTAGTTAAAGATCCGTAGTCTAGGGTTTCTCGGCACTAAAATTTTTAATTTGGCATGTTCGATGCCTTGTGAGAACCCACTAGGGTGCCTAGGAACCTTTCATAGAGTCCCCCACAGACACTTTCCCAAGTTCGGGCGAAACGTTATAGAGGCCGTATGGTGATATGGCAAGGTTCGGAAAAAGCACGTGCGTTTTCGCACGTGTCGGTTTTCGGGCAGATAATACTGGTAGGCTTTGGTTTAAGCCGGAACCCAGTATTATACTGTGTAGATATAATATCTTTGTCTCAGTTGCATTTGTATTCGGTCGTAATACAAATGCGGGTATGTTTATACTGATACGGGGTTATCCTGAAATTCGTTTCAGGATCACTTTTGGAAGTTGCCAGTTTCCAGTTTTCTATCAGCCGTCTTTTAACATTCGGTTAAAGACGGATTTATCTTTTCTTGATGAGGCGAGTCAGTGTTCTAGAAGGTTCTAGAGAGGGTGACTAGGCTTGTGAGTCATTAGGTCATTAATAGTGTAATTAATGACATGGTGACTAAGTTAATTTTGATTGGTTTGCTTTTAATGCATTCATACTTTGTGTTCACACTAGATATTTTGCTTATTGTCACCTCATAGCTCCTACACTCACCTCCCTCCTCTCCTATAAATGGCCAGCCTTCCCCCCTCTCTTGGATCATGGTTATTGTTCACTAGAAAAAGATTATGATAGATTCGGGTTCACGAAAAATAGATAGCCTCTTTCTCATTTCACCCGATCCAAAAGGCAACTTCCATAACTGTTCGTCCGTGACCTTGGACGTAACGAGACAAAGTGTTCTACTCATTCTCTACTTCATCTTGGTCGTCTCTTTTAGCAAACTTGACGATCGAGTTGCCTCGGTTCAGAGGCGGGAGCCCGTTTAAAGATCCGTCGACGTGGTGCCACCCAGACGAGAAGAACGGAAATTCAGGATATCGGAGTGGCCGCAACAAGCGTGGGATGATGGTTGAAGACCGAAGGACTCGGATCATTCGGTATAACGTTTCTACCCCTTTGCAATTTGTTAGTTTAGCTTCAATGGCCGATCCGGGTTACGGTACACGATAGCGCCAGTTTCGTTAAAAGTTTTTATTCCGCATTTGGCGTCTGTTAGACGGCCGGGACGCTACCGTGGACTTACACCTCCGACGCTAAGGATTGAAGCCCTCGCAAGAGGCAACCGAGCAGCTACCCTGCTCGGCCGTCCCTGGCGGGTAGCTTCCCTACCGCAATTCCAGGGATCAGAAAGCCCTCGCAAGAGGCAACCGAGCAGCTACCTTGCTAAGTCACCCCCGGCTGGTGGTCGATGCTAGCGTTGGCAGAGGTCAAAAGATGGCGCCCCCCCATGTAGCAGGCGCCCACTCACGCTCGGCTCAAGTACGGTGAACAGCGCTCTGCCCGTCACCCGCGGAAGATCTGAGACCCCAGTGAGGGGCATCAGATCTATCCAGGTCTAAGCGATCTCCCCTCGACTTCGGGGCCCATGGGGATACCTCCTCGGCAGCGTATGGCATGCTCGTCGGCAAGTGATCGAAATCAACCCGACGGGTGATTGCTAGACAAGTGGCAAACCTAACATGAAAACACAACGGTGCAAGCAGAGATATCTTACAAGCATTCTTCACAAACAAATGGTAGAGCGTGATTCGATGAAGCCAAAGAAAATTTTTATTACTACTAAAGACAAAAGCTTTACAAAGGGTATTTTTTGGGGCTCCCCAGCCTTACAAAATTCAAAAAACAAAATAAAAGGAGGAAAATGGAGGCTCTACACCTCGGGGCCAGGTACGACCTCGAGGTCCTCGACCTCCACCGCGTGATGCGCGGGGTCCTCGGTGGCTTCCTCGCCAGGAACCTCTTGTTAGTTATATATATGCCCTAGAGGCCATTGTTGTACATATGATGTATATTATAATGGATGCTTGGATATATATAGAGAGGACTTTCTTACTCGTCATGATAATATGCTATTTGGTTTCACTTTATCTTAACATGTTGACTTATATTAGTTTACTGTCTTACTCTCACATGTTGATAAAGCCCTTAGGATATGTACTCGACTATTGGGACTATAATGAGATCATACTAGTGGGGCCAGGGTAGTCAACGAGCACATCCTATAACTGTTCCTAGTCGAGGGTGTGTCGAGACAGGGCATCGATACACCAGAGTAGACTAGCGTATACGCATCTTGACCCATATGATGGACGATGGATGATCCCATATCCATCGGTGTTTGACATCAAAGATAGTGTACGGGTGCTCAGTGGAGACTGGGTACACTGGACGGACTTGCCGAGAACTCCCAGATAGTATTATACCTCACGTCAGATGGCAGTTCTCTTGTGACACAGGTATAGGTTAGTCTGTAGACCCGAGATCGTCATAGAGTCGTGTGTGATTCCCACTGTGCTTTGATTTCCACTCCACCACGTCCAAGAGGGCGTGCAAAATGGTGGCTTTTGGGTACAGTCCCGAATCACATGGAGGCAATGAACGATAGGAGGGGATTCATCTCTCCCGGTATAGGGAGTTGATGTTGTGCTGTGTTCGATTGGCTATAACTGGAAGTCCCTGGCCAGGGCCGATATAGAGTACTACTGGTAAGTGTTATCAGTAGGTTCTCGACTTGTTAGGAGCCTCACATCGACACGACTTATCGGTTACTGGGGTCTGACGTTTACCACCCCTAGACCAGATATGCGACATATCAGACGAAGAGACCGGACTGTACGGTAGTGTTACTGATTGGATTTACAGGAGAATGTACAGGCTTTCTTGTTGATCTTCTGATCGCTCAATACCTGGGTGGCTGTTACGTTTAGCTGACCGCTTGCAGCTTGTGGGTGTTTGATATGATTATCACCTACTGCCGGCGTATTGACGATTCTTTAGAGTCCTACACAGAGGTTTCTTGACTCAGGCAAAACGGAGTAGGAGCACATATGCGATGTGTGCAGAACCGAGGATGATACGTTATGAGATACCGTATTCTATTCTCGCGATATTAGATATCAGCCGGGTATATGTGATATAGCCGGGTCATCGGATCAAGTGTTGATTCGATGAACTGATACAGTTTATATTAGTCGGTTATTTGAGAAATAGCTGGATTGTCGGATCAAGTGTTGATTCGATAATTTAATGTATAATTATATATGTGATATATTAAATTACATTATCTAATATTGCCTCGCTTTATTGATTCATTTTCTCACCGGGTAATACATTGATATATATGCGATATATGTTAATTGTATTATTTTCTTTTATTACAAAAATATATTATATATGTGATATATAATATTGTAACAAGTTATGTTTACAAATGCAACATGATTAGTGGAGATTTAAACATGGTTAGGGTTTGAATTGGGTTAGACTTTTCTTGAAGCTTCTAGAAGCTTTTGTTTTGTTTTAACCTAAGATATTATGTGTTGATATTTTGGAGATATTATTTAACCCAACCCAAACCCTTAACCCTAGTCAACTCTCTACATGAGTTAATACTTGATATTATTAGCTCAATGTTCATTTGTAAGCATAGTAACAATTTTATTATTCATTACAAAAGAAATCATCTTCTTCTTCCTCCTTGAAAAGCTTACTAGCTTTTGATTTTGTGATGAATTAGTGTGAGATCTTGAAAATAAAAGAGAGAATAATTCCTACTTCATCATCCTCATCTAATCTAGCCAATTAGATTAGGGTGTTCACTTCATTAATACTTGATTAGAGAAGTGAGAGCTTGAGTTAAAGAAACTTCAAGATAGATCATCTTCGAAAAGGAAGACTTCAAGTAAGCATGGATCGTTCGGGTTGTGGAGCCTCTCTTGAGTCCGGGAGATCATGGATCGCGGCGAAAGGACTACTACTCGGAGCTTATGAAGCGAAGGAGTGGACTACAAAGTTTTTAATCCCTCTCTCTTAGATGTAAAGATGTTTACATGTTTAGTTAACCCTAATAATCTAGCAAAGATCCTCGCTTTAGGTTGTTCGGCACTTCTAAATGATAAATCGGGCATGGTTGATATCTTATAGACCCTTATAGCAGTGCCTAGTAACCCTACACCTCTTCCCCTTGCTCATCGGCGTCCGTGAGGGGGAACTCGGCCCGAAGATCTTCGTCGGCAAACCCCGGCATCCGGGCCTTAACGGCATCGAGGGCGTCGTGCCTAATGCGGGTCGTAGCCACGGCCAAGTCGTCATAGAAGTCCTTCGACTTCTTATAGCCCTCCACCGCCCTCAGTTCAGCCGACTTGGCTGCCTCGGCCGTCGCCCCCAGCTTCTTTCGGAGGGTCTTCACCGTCCTCTTCAGGTTGCCGGCGAGCACCTAGGCATCCTCAAGCTTGACCTCGGCAATCACGGCGGCCTCGCGGTGCCGGGCTACCTCCCGTTTCCCGGCCTCCACCTCGCCTTCTAAGGCAGCAACCCTCGCCGTCATCGTCTCCAGCTCCCGCTTGGAGCTCACTTCCAACGAGGCGAGCCGGCCCGCAGCCTCCAACGCCGGGGCTACCATCTCGGCTTCCATAGGCAGGGCGAGGGCAACGTACTGGAGAACCAGGAAGACACGAAAAAGATCAGAAATATGAAGGAGGCACCGAATCTCACAATGAACCAAACATTTACCTGTACGGACTCTTGGGCGATGGACGCCAGCTGAGCCCTGAAGGTCCCCCTGGGAACTTTACCCCCGGCCGAGGTCTCTATCTCATGCAGAAGGCTATCCGCAGCGGATAGCCCCAATGGCACCGCGAACCGGAGGCCCCCTTCCTCCACCATGGTCGGCGAGGACTGGCCCCGGGAAGGTCCCCGGGAGCTCCTTTTGAGAGGCTCCGAGGGAGAGCTGATCTCCTATTCCGAGGCCGGGTCCTCCAGAATCAGGGCCCGCTTCCGGCCCGACACTCTGCTGGGACCCGGGGCGGGATCCGCCCCCGAGCGCTCGCGGGACACCGCCACAGGAGCAGTGGGAGCCAGGGCGGGCTTCGCGCGAGAAGAACTGGCGCCCCCAGCCTTCGTAGCCTGCCTCGACTGGCGCATGGAGGCTTTGAGCGAGTCGAAGTCCATTGATCCTGCACAAAACAAATACCCAACAAATCAGCGACACGAGCAAAACACAAGCCAAAAAGCAAGCATAACTTATCGATGAACTCGATGGGGCTAAGCCCGGCCCAGCTCAGGACCCTCTTAGACAGTAGCACGTCAGGTCGGGGGATGAGCTCCCACGACGCCACTCTCACCGCGGCGGGGTCATCAGACTGGTTCCCCGGCAAACATTTCTCCCTTGACCACTTGGTAGGCACGGGCCAGTCCTCGCCCTCGAGAGGGGAAACGAAGAAAAAATTCTTTTTCCAATCATAAATAGAAGAGGGCAAGGCCACGACCCCGGTCCCGGCAGCGCCCCCCGGCCGCTTCCTGAAAGAGAGATAAACCCATCTCGGGTCGCCCGCTCGACTACCAGGGTGACTTTTGAAGACGAGAAAAGAATCGAGAAGGGAAAGGCTGAAGAGAACCGCATGTAACTTCAGGCGGATCAAGAACCCGAGAAGAATCCTCCAAGAGTTCGGCACTAGCTGGTCGGGGGCCAAACCGAAAAAATTCAGTGCAGCGACGACCTCCGGAGAGAATGGCAGGCGCATTCCGCCCCAAAAAGCTTCCAAGTACAGGGCGATTTCCCTGCCCCGTACTTGGTCCGCCCTCTCTCCCTCCTTGGCCAGCCGGAGCGTGTAGCGCGAGGGGATGTAGAAGCGAGCCCGAGCATTGGCGAGTTCGTCCTCATGCCTCACCCAGCACGAGGAGCCAGGGGCCGCATCTGCCGCCTCCTCCCTGGAGGCTGCCCCCGCCTCATGATCCCGGGGAGAGGATCCAACCCCTACTCCCCGGGGGGACTCAGACACAACTAAAGGGACCTTAGAACCTACTCCTATAACATCTACTGACTCTACAAAGGAAGACATCTAACCTTGGAAAAAGGAATCTTCAGAGGCCGAAAGCGGGAGAAAGGAGACGAGCGCCGAGCAATCAGGACTTAAGAGAGGAAAATATGAAGGAGTAAGAGCCCAAGGGCGGGCCCCACCCCTGTTTATTGCTGCGAATGACCTCATCCAATGACGCCCGTCATCTCCCGCCGAAACGACTCCTCGCGCCCAGCGGCTCCGATCATTTCACGTGTCGATCCTGCGCTGGACCGCATCCCATCAGACGCCGCAGGCCTGCGTACGTCGCGTCAGCCAATCGACGCTTGACGTGTGGACTGTCGCTTCAGTTGCGGAGTGCACGAACCGGCGCACCTTCTTTAAATGCAGAGATCTCGCCCTGATTCGCTAGCGGAAAAGACAACTGACAGCCCGAGAACTCGTCCCGACAAAGCCCTAGAAAGGAGCTCACCTCGGCCTGGCAGTCCACTCCTGGCCCGACCCGCTAGCTGGTCGGGACAAGAGTGGGCGGCTAATGATGATGCTCAATATTGGCGGTCTCCAAGATCTGGACACGTGGCAGATGACGTGTCCCAAAACTCAGAAGGAAGGGCCAAAGGGGCCGACCGAGCAACCCCTATACCCGGCCTACAAGCACAAGCCGGCCCTCCTCGGGGCCCTCTGCAAGTCGGCCTCCTCGACCCCCCTTGCTCATTTTCGAGCTCCCTAGCCGAGGCCGTCTTCCTCGGTCCCTCCGACCAGCTACACCGCTCACAGGCGTAACCGCCGCTCCGCGAATCTCGCCATGCGCGGATTCTCCGCCAGCAACACCCCACGTTCCACACCCCCGCGATCCCCATTAATGGGCGATCCGCTCTCTACGCGGGCGTGACGTCGGGAGCGTAACTTCTGGCGAGATTCTCGCGCCTACTGCTGCGTGCCATCACCGTTATATAAACCCCCATCATAGAGGGGTCAAGTAATCCATTCTTTACTCTACTAAGCCGTTACTCTGCTCGGATCTCATCACTAACTTGATCGTCGGAGGGTCTTTCGTGGTACCTAACCACCCCGAGACTTCGTTGCAGGTACTCGGCGCTAAACTCCTCATACCACCTCTTTCACCAAAACCCATTGAGACCCACACACAACAGAAGATCACCATCAAAATCCACCGGGAGATCAACGGAAGACAACATCTGATGGAGATCTGAAAAGGAGCTCCATCAGCAGCAGGCTTTTTCACATATATAAAAAGAAGCTTCATGCCTGTTGATGTATGCTTCTTTTAGCTCTCGCCGATGGATGAAATCAAAAGATAATGAGAGGTGTCTTATACAACTTAGGAAAGTGTGGTACAGTTTTGCTATAAAAATTGCGTTAGATTACGAACAGACAAAGACTATAATTTTCGATAAGAAAATTGATATATTCAATTGATGCTCTCTCTTTTTAACTAAGGAATTGTTATTGTAGTAATGAGCAAAATCATCCGTCTTATTTCTCACTTCAATAGCAATTTTTTTCTTCTAATCAGTCTAATAGCCGATAGAAAAGCCATGAGGCCAAACATAACAACCAACCCCAGCCATGTACCTAGAAAAGTATTGCTCTTCAATATGTTCATATCATTATCGTATTTGACTATTTTAAAACCCTTTTAAGTTCAGCTTCTTACACGCTTGTTTTTCGACTCTTATCGAGAGCCCGATATGCAAGCCGTTTCTTTTTATATCCAGAGACTATTATGAATTTCTTTATAAAATTAATCTTTGATCACAAAGGATTGATCTTAACTATGCAATCGTATACCTTCATCGTAGCTTTAAAGAAACTACTTTGACATGAGGTTAAAAATATTTTATTGGTGGAAATCCAAATTTTTCCACTACAAATAGAATAATGATCAAAGAAACCATTCACGTGATGGACTAATCTCCCGTTCAACCACAAATAAGAAGGGAAAAAAAGGTTGGGGGAAAAGGAAAAAACAAAAATAAAAGAGTCGGTTCTTCAATATTAAATTCACTAGTTCGAGCTTTGAACGTGTGTGTAGAAAAAAGAAAGGGAAAATAAAGGACAATAAATTTAAATAAAATAATATTTAAAGATTTAAACAAAGTTGAAATAAATCAAAGCAAAATTGAAATGAATGAAGTGGGACCCACACACCCTGGCACAGCTTTACCGATATAAATAAATGGGCCCACGCACCTCACACGTCGCGACAAAAACCAATCCCTCTCTTCCATCTCCATCCACCACCAAATCTCAATCTCAATCTCAATCCCAATCTTCTATAAAAATCAACTACTATAAATAAATCCCAAAACCTCAACCCCAATCCCAAATCAACAGAACCCCCATCTCCATTTTGAACCTCGATCCCAATGAAGCTCATCTCCTCCACCGCCGGCGCCGGCGTCGTCTCCGACCTGATCCCAGGCCTCCCCAACGAGGTGGCGGAGCTCTGTCTCCTCCACCTCCCCTTCCCTCACTTCTCCCTCGCCCGCTCCGTCTCCTCCACCTGGAACCAAGCCCTGTCGAGCCCTAGCTTCCTCAGATCCAAATCCAGCCTCTCCCTCTCCCTCCCTCACCTCTTCGTCCTCGCCTTCGATCCTGCTGATCATCGAATCCAATGGCAGGCCCTCGACCCCCGGTCTCGCCGCTGGTTCGTCCTCCCTCCGATGCCCGCCGACGACGCCGGTGAAGGCGGAGGCGTAAGGATCTGCGGGGCGTCGCTGTCGTGCGCCGCGGATCAGGAGAGAGGGGAGATTTATGTCATCGGGGGGCTGAAGGGGGAGGAGATCGACGACTCGGTGGCGGTGTACAACGCGGCGAGCAACTCGTGGAGGGTGGGGAAGGGGAGGATGAAGACGAGGCGGGCGTTCTGCGCTGCGGCGGCGATTGAAGGCAGGGTTTTCGTCGCCGGAGGCGGGGACGGCGGGGTGTCGACAGAGGTGGAGTGCTACGATCCGGTGAGGGATCGCTGGGATGACGTGGCTGGGATGACCTGTGGAATCGCAAGGTAATTTGCTGGTTTTATTTTACCTTTTTGGGAAATTTGGTAACTGGATTTGTAGCAAGGATCAGCTAGAATTCACATTTTTCACTAAAATACCTTGAAGTACTTTTATTACAGTTAAGTACCTTAACTTAACCACTGGTTTTTAGGGTATTTTTAGAGAGAAGAATTTCCATTAAAATCCATAGTTTGAGGTATTTTACTGTAATAAAGAAACAGTGAGAGTTGAGGTACTCTAGAGTACTTCATCCTCTTACATTTTAGGTCGAAACGCATAATAGACGGAAGGACTGGTGACATTGAAGTAGAAATATGCTTTTCTCTGGTGTAAAATTTAAACCGTCTTGATAATACACAAACCTACTAAAAATATCAAATGTGAATTCTACATATCCTTTTGGTCTTTTTTCAATCATAGTCATAAATTCGTGATTCGGCAATAATTCGGCGAGGTCGAAAATTCGGATTCGGAAAACTATTCGGAAAAAATCGGCAGGTATACAGGAAAGATTCGGTAAGTGTTCGGAAAATTTTCGGGAAGGATTTCGAGCAAAAAATTAATATAAAATTAATATATGAGACGCTAGATTTTGATTTCGTGAATTATTTGCTGTTTTTTGAGTAATTCGTTTTTTTCCGAATAATTCGGCAATAATTCGGCGGTTCGGTGATGGCGAATAATTCGCAAATTTAATCGGCAGTCACATAATTCGCGAATTATTCATGAATTCGCCGAATAATTCGCGAATTATGTGACTATATTTTCAATAGACCTGAGTTTCTAATTCATTGAAGGGTGTTAATAGACTCATTACTGCTTTGTTCATGAATCTTATATCATGGCAATAACCGGAAAGAAACAGACAGATAACTGTTTGTCTCCTGCGGGACATTCTTAGCATTTTGTTTTTAGTAAAATTGTCCACAAGTTCCTAATTTTGGAACTTAGTCCTTTTTTCTTTTTCTTTTTTTTTTTTGGGATGCAAAACGCTTCTTAGGACCTGAAGCAATCATGGCTGTCATTCCAAACCAACTACAATAATGAACCTAGTCCTTATGAGTTGAACAAACCATTATGTGTATTCATCAAAATTGGGTTTTAAAGAGAAGTTAATCAGATGTAAAAAAATTGGATGTAGAATTTTGAGCAATAAATGGGCTTACTTCTTGGCAATTTACACTGTAAGCAAATGAGTGATAAATTATTTCATACTTGTAACTCTTATTTTCAATCCCAAAGTTTCCCTTCGACAAATCTGAAGATTTAAGCAAATCTATTTCTATTATAAATTTCAATTCGTTATTGCTTTTTGAGAAGTGTTTTTATGTCAAATGAAGAGTCAGCAAGCACTTTCCCTCAGTTTCTTCCCCCATTATATTATTATTTTGTTACCCTTTTGTTAAGTAATCATTAACATTCTTACTAAAAACCCTGTTCAATGAACTTTGTACGAATGCTAGCTAATCTAAACGTTTATCCCATTATTATATCATGCTATATATAATAAGGACCAATCTCTTGATTCAATGGTCCAAATCTCATTATTTAATCATCAACAAGGTACGATGCGGCAGTAGTGGGAAGAAAGCTACTGGTAACGGAAGGCTGGACGTGGCCCTTCAACTTCACTCCACGTGGCAGCATCTACGACGCCAACCTTGACACCTGGCAAGACATGAGCCCTGGAATGCGCGAGGGCTGGACCGGGGCCAGCGCGGTGGTGGGCCCCACGCTTTTCATCGTCCTGGAGTACGGCGAGGGCAAGGTGAAGGCCTATGACCATGTGTCCGACTCGTGGTCTGACGTGGCGGGAAGCGGGATTCCGGCGGGAGTGAGGAAGCCGTACACGGTTACGGGAGCTGAGGAAGGGAGGATTTATGTGGTTGGGAGAGGGTTGGACGTGGGAATCGGGAGTGTGGTTGAGGAGAAGAAAGGGAAGTGGAGGATTGAGTGGGAGGTGGTGAAGGGGCCGAGGGCTTTTGTCGAGTTGGCTCCTTGCAGTTCTCAGCTCCTTTATGTATGAAAACTTCGGAGTTTTGGTACACAATAGGCATCATCGGATTCTATGTTAAACAAGCTCTCAAAGCAATGTCATTGCACAAAAAGCTCTGGTTTCGACATATGAAAGCATGCGCAACATCTAAGTGTAGCAGAGACACGGTTTCTTGTTCATGGAAGAAGTTGTATAAGAGTTTTATCAATATTTCTTTTTGGGGTTTTGTTAGAGTTGAAATTTTTATCGAAATATGCTTGAAGAGAAGAAACAAGAGTATCTGCCCATAAAAGCATTTTAATTACTAGATCTTTTACTGCAAATTGGAATTTTGTTATAGAAATGGAATTTAAATGGTATATAGATTAGAAACCCTACAATATTTCAATCTATTTGTAGATCTCAGACGAGAATGGTTTTTAAGTAGCAAGATCGGGTCTTGATATAGGGTGGCAGAATACGAAAGTATTTTTATTCAATTGTGCCTTCTTATGTTTTGAGCATATTAAGATATTTGGGTGAGATGTGTTAGCTTGCTATTGGATTTCTTACTGTGTGTTGACAATGAAACCGTGGCTGCATTCAGAGCAAGGAGTAAATTGGCTGCTTATGCTTCTGAAAGACCGTGAATGTGGCAGCTAGGAAATTATTTTGGTGAACAGTTCAGAGAAGGAGGCGACATCCAATGAGAATATTGGAAGTTAGTCACGGTATCAATTGGATTGGAGAGGTGAGGAGAGCAAACTCTCACGTGTTTGTAAAGAATGTTTGGTTATTTTTATGACTGTTGAGTTTTTGTTTTGCTTATTACAAATAAAGCTAAATAAAAATAAGGGAAAGAAAGGGTTGAAGGATGTTTTCCGGAAATGGTTTTGCTGAGAGTGCGCTAAGGGCAGGCGTTAACCCTCAATTAATGGACTGGCTTTTTCTTGTTCCAAAGCTAATTAATTCTTTTCGTGCTGCATTTTATTGTAACTTATGTAACTGATATAAATGTTGTATTTGATTTTTCTTTTGTTCCCAAATTACTCTTCTTTTCTAAATTTATTTTATTTTCTCGGCCTATTTGTTTCTCTTTCCTGCGTTTATCCTAAAAATCTGGAGTATTTGTTTTAGAAACTATCTCTTTTTTAAGCGAATGAAATCTCTTTTCTAACAAAAATATGGAATATAAAAAAAAATTAAAACGAAAATTGAATTAGTGGCATTTGGTATGTAATCTATTCTGGTATTATATTGCAATTATCAAAAAATTAAAAAAAACGGCCTTAAAAAGTTAGTCAAAACCCTGCCAAAAAAGTTTTAAGTTGTCAATAAACTCCTTAGCTGTGATATCTAGTAGTTGCTTGCCATATCTAAGCAGTAGCCAACAATAACTAAGCAGTTGCTTGTGATATATAAACCGTTTCATGCGATATCTAAATAATTTGTATGAATTGGTTAAATATAGCAAGCTGCTATGTAGATACTGCGGAAGGGGTTTTTGTCTACCCGTTTCGAAGCCATGGGTTATTGACAGCAGAAAAAAGTGTTTTTTTTTTTTGGACAATATACCCTAGTTTTTAACCCATCTTCTAAAAAATACGTACAAGGGCACTAATAACGTCATTTCAATTTTTTCCGTTAAAGCCGTGTACAGGAGCAAAGCGCAAAGTTTGTACTTTAGACTATTTTAACATAGCAAAATAAACAGTAGGAGTGTAATTTTCAGGTATCATATAGCAATCATCCCAAAATAAAGAGACCATTGTATGAATCAGCAACCCTGACTTGAGATTAATTAAATCATGAACAAACCACCGCTTTAAAAATAATTGAAACTAAAAATTTCAAGCTATTACTAAAAGGTTACATTATAACTCTAACAATGGAGTTAGAAGTAAAAATAAGACAGTATAAACTAAGGTAGGATATTCAAACCAATAATTAATGTTCAAATCATACCCATAACCATTCTATACAATCTGGTGTCGTAATCAAACCAATTATTAGTTTATGGTATTCATTAATTAGTTTAAATCAAGCTAAATGACAACTTCTTCTTCTTTTAGCTTAAACCCCCTAAAACCTTCCCTGTTTTCCTCGTCTATTTCCAGAATAAAAGGTTGTAACCTACCCAACTTGCAAAATTAAACAAATAAGCTGCGTTTGATTGCAATCCCTTCTCATGAGAAAGGACATATTTATTAACTGGGGACTTGCCGGTCCTTTGAATTTTGTTGTTTTGTCTATTAATTAACCAAAACAATACTTACTCTCATGCACTGTTTGGAAAGAAAATAAGTCTGTGGAGGATGACGATAAAATTCGGCTCGCTTCCATCCTACTTCTTGATTGAAGACTTCTTTTTTTTATTTCTACCCTTCCCCTTCTTTTTGGGATAGGACCGGCATATTTTAACAAATTTAGTTTACCAGCTTTCGTTTGTAATTTCTCTTCTTATAAATAAAAATTTCTTTATTCGGGAATTCCCTACCTTCTCTGGTCCAAAATAATACCTACGGTTTTTTAAGTATTTTATAAAATCGGTCTCCATCTGTTTATGTTATTAATTGATGGGAAACGGTATAAAGATGGTATTTGCGAACCTTGAATTGAGCATGGCCTTCACAGTTGGCCGTACGATCACATTGGAAAATATGCACACTTATACCGATTAAATACCCCTTCCTTTTTAAAGGATCTTAGGGTCGAAGAATTTCAATCAATTTGGAAGAGAGAACATGATTAGCATATTTCTATAGAGAACTCTTTTCTTCTCAAAACATATATAGAAATTGATTTTAGACGGTTAATTAAATGGTTTGCAAAACTCTCCTAACAGCTTAGATATGAGTTGGGCCAGAAGATCATCGACATACAATAGCCAAATTCTTAAAAATTGAAGACCGAAATGTTTTAATATTATTATTTATACCTGATGTCTCTACAAGGCAAAATAGGAATTAAGTCACCTGGCTGTTCCTCTCTAAACGTGTGCATCTGGGTGCTTGTTTTATTTCTCTAATAAGATTATTTGAACTCAACAGTATAGTTTAAATATGCTCAGGCCTTTTTCGATTGATATACAAATACATGCTACAAATCCGCATATCAATTTTTCAAGCCTAAAAGAGTATAAATCCATGCACAAAAAATTCCGAGCTTAAAACGGTAAGATGCCGCACTAAAGCCTTTTGTAGAGACTGAATATTTGATTCCTTGATTATTCTTTCTTCTGAATAAAATGTTCCAATTTATGAGGCGTCCTCCAAAAAGACTCCTAAATTAAGTGAAATGTTAAATAGCCAAATTTTAGATGGGTCGCTTCAATCTGGATGCTGTGGGTCCCCTAAAAAAATACGAGGTTAGAAAAATATTCATTTTGTGACTAAAATTTCAATCTCTTTTCCTAGTTCAAAACAAATCATATCAATGATAAGATTCCATAATTAAATAGTTAAAATATAGTGAAGTGAAGAATGAGATTATCTCGAGACAGCTAAGTTGGCAATTAAAAGAGATATGAGATGAAAGCTAAATTTTCAGTTGTTTCATTCGAAAAATCAAAATGTCATTATACGGCAGAAAAAGGGCACTCTGATAGTGAGTGGATTGGTTTTCTCCTAATGACAAATTAAGCATCATTAGCTTTAGGCATGCCTATCCCACGTGCATTGTTAATCACCAAAGTTGTTTTAATTTAAGAGTTTATTAATGTGTTTGGTTTGCCACGTATATTTAAGATTTAACAATCAAATATTTATTTTCTAGCTATGGGCCTTTAATTTATCTATTTTCCCCAATCACATTAATATTATTCATCACTTTACCTTTTTAATTCTAAATTCAATGATTCTTAGATGTTCAAATATACATGCACAATGATTAACAAATAATTTGTTTCCATGTGTCTCACCAACCACCAATATAGCAAATTTGTATGCTTTGTTTTCACTTCTTCGTCTCTATTTTCACGGCAAAAATGACCATGCATAAATGAGGCTAAACCTTTACTTTCTTATTTACCCTTCTACAAATACTACAAATAAATAGAAGGGGCAGCATTTAAAGCCTTCTCTTTCTCTTGTCTCTCTCCTGTTTCTCTCTCTCTCTCCAACCTAAGCTACATCCCATGGGAGCTAAATCTTCACAATATCCATTCTATTGTTTTTCCAATTTTTTTATTTTTATTCCATTTTTGCCGCCTTATTTCCAACATCCATATAGCTAGCTTTCATTGTGGATTTGAATCTCTTCCTAAGATGAAAAAAAACTTTGCACCGCTTCAATTTCGCCGACCTATTCACCCTCTTCTTCTTCACCATCATCTTCACCATCGGAGCCGCCGCAGCCGCCATCCCAATTCAGCACCGAGCCCATCCTACTCCAAAGCGGCGAACATCCTACTTCGCCAGCGTCGAGCCCACATGATGGAGGCGTAGATCTCCTTCAGATGTTGCTTTCCTTTGATCTGTTGATGGCGGCGATGGGTGGCTGAAACTGGATCAGGAGGCTGTCGCTCCTGAAGCGTGTGGATCTCAATGGGTTTGAGGTTGTGGTTACCGAGCTACCTGCAAGGATGTCCCGGGGTGGTTGTACCACCGAGGACCCTCCGACGGTCATGTTAGACTAGAGATCCGAGCAGAGTAACGGCTCAGTGGAGTAAAAATGGCTTACTTGGACCGTCTGAAGAAGGGGTTTATATAGCGGTGGCAGCAGGTAGGGCAGGCGCGATAATCACGCCAGCCGTTACGCTCCCGACGTCACGCCCGCGTGATGAGCGGGATCTCCCATTAATGGCGAGACATGCTCGTTAATGGGGGATCGTGATGGCGTGGAACGTGGGATGTGGCCGGCGGAAATCTCGCACATGACGAGATTCGCGGGATGGCGGTTGCGCCTGTAAGCGGTGCTGTTGATCGGTCTATGAGACCGAGGAAGATGACCTCGGCGGGAGAGCTCGCGGACGAGCGGGAGAGCCGAGGTATCTTAGTTCTGCGGTAGCCTGCAATGAATACAAGAACCCTTTCTTCAATCCCTTCATCACAGCGAGAGAACCTTTGGTTAGCTTCAAGACCGCGCCTTCAGCGGAAAATCTGTAACCCTTGTCATCGAGTGCACTTAAAGAGATGAGATTATTCTTCAAGTCGGGTACGTGTCTGACTTCCACCAATATCCTCACAACACCGTCATACACTTTGACTTGGAAATTCCATTTTCTACTAGCTCGACACGAACTATGATGCCTATCAAAACCACTCCACCATCTACGGACTCATAAGTGGTAAACAAATCTCTATTAGGACACATGTGGTAAGAACAATCCGAATTCATAATCCATTCTTCCTTAGATCGATGTGTGCTGTTATGAACCATAAGAAGGTCTCCTTCTCCTTTCGCTATACCCGCCTCAGCCGAAGACTCTTTCTTCATTTGTCTTCTTGCTTCAGCTTGTTCCGTAACTTAAAGCAACCGACCTTGAAGTGCCCCTTCTTCTTACAGTAATTGCAGGTCACGTTCTAAGCCTTGGATTTCGACCACGATTTCTTCCCATTTGCTTTCAAATCTCTTTTCTCCGCTCGCTCTCGAACAAATAAGCCAAACGATGAACCATCCGTTTCGGTGGAAATCAACTTATTGTCGATCTTCTCTTTGTTTATCAAATTCTCCTTGACATCTTTGATTGAGATTGTGTCTCATCCACAAACCATGGTGCCATATAAGTGCTTATAAGAGATTGGCAATGAACACAAAAAGAGCTGAGCATGATCTTCATCATCTATCTTAATGTTGATTTTACCCAGATCCGTAATGATCGTATTAAACTCACCGATGTGAGATTTTATTGGAGAGCCTTCTAACATGCAAAGTGTGTAAAGACGCTGTTTTAACATGAGTCGATTCGTGAGAGATTTCTTTAAATATATCTCCTCTAATTTATTCCACAAATCAGCCGCCGTCTTCTCCACCAAAACTTTTTGTAGAACTTCGCTAGTCAGACACAAGTGGATAGCCGTAAGGGTCTTGTCATCCATCTCCTCCCAATCTTCCTCCGTCCTAGTGGAAAGCTTTTTATCCTTCTCTAGAATCTCTTTCTTCAGATTGTTTTGAGTTAAAACAGCAACCATATAGACTTGCCACAAACTAAAACTCATATTTCCATCAAACTTCTCGATATCGAATTTCATAATTGTTAGAGACATGATGTAGGATCAAATAAAAATGCGATTGAAGCCTAAAATTCAAAAATCACGATTTAAGAAAGTGGGGAAGATGATGTAATTGGCTTTACCCATCGTTGACCTAGATCACAAGATCGAAGACCTAATGGTTCAATCCAAAAAGATCACAAAGAAAAAACAATGGCTCTGATACTAGTTTGTTGCAGATAAGTCAATCACAAAGTATAAACTAAATGATAACGAGAAGCAATCAAAACTACAGGCAAGATAGAAATAAGAAAACTTACTAATTGGTGAAGGCGAAGCTTTATTAATAATCAAATTTGGAGGAGTACAAATTGATGGAGAATACAAATCCCTTTTAAATAAACCCTAACTCTCTCAAAACAATGAGTTCTCTCTAAATTATCAAAAACTATCACAAAGGTAATCAGATCTAGGGTTAAAACAAACAATCATATATATAGCATACAAAAGCTTTATCCAAATAACAAATTTTCTAATTAAGCAAATAACAGCTGGCCCAATACGACAGACGACTTCATAAAAAATGAGAAGACGTCTGTCCAAATATCTTCGAAACTTCAGAGCGTAACCAAGCGTCTCAACAAAGATGTATAGACATATGATCTTCTCGTCCAAAACTGCAAGAGTGCTCGCAGACGTCTGCCTTTCGAGAGACGTCTGAAGCTCTTAGCTCCAGACTTCTGTTCACAGATAATATCGAATCTCTGCTGCTTCGCGATAACGTCGGATCATAGGGAAAGGGATTGAATGTGACGCGTCACAACAAACAAAAAACATTAAAACCTAAGGGCATCAATAATTGCTCCAAATGTAATATGGCGGCTGTCATTGTTCCTTTATTTTCAACTTGCATTTCAATGCAAAGCAAACGAGAGAGAGAGAAAGAGAAAGAAAGAGAGAAGGAGAATGAGAATGAAAGCCTTTTCAAGCACATTTCTTAACCCATCCAAACAATGTAAAGCTGAAATAGGAAATGGGTGGATCTGCATTTCCTAGCTTTCATTATTCTCGTTACAATGAACCAAACAGGCCCTAAATCAAAACAGAGGAGAATCGGTCATCAGAAAACTATGGATCTGAATGTAGATAGAAAGAGATCCATCGGTGAAGCTAAACTATGAAATCTGAATATAGCTTTTGGGAAGTGAGATACCAAGGTAATGAGCACCAGAAATCACCCAAACAAACTGATAAAAGCGATATTCAACATCTTGATTGGAGCAAAATAGTATCAAAAACCTATTTTTAAGGTGGACAGACATATTAACACGCTGCTACATTTTTTTTTGAGGAATAGGTGGATTATTAACCATCCAATTTCATTAAACGTGCCGCTACTTCTTGCAAAGGGACCATAAAAGCTCATTTAGGAACCCACGAGATCATAATTTACCATCATATAATCAAGTGTTGCCACCAAGACATACATGTAAAGCTTGCTTAGGCAGCAATCAAGCCATATAAAAGTGCTGGCATTAATATTAGTATTTGTTCATATCCTCTTGTAATCTTTAGAGCTTTTATCATAATTAAGAAAACAAGGCTTATTTCATGGAAACCATCATGTGATTTGCTCGACTTCTAAGAAACCACACTCATATCTAAGCCCGTTATCAAAAACCCCCGAACCTTTGCTCCATTAAACAACCACCCTTTACTATTAATTAGCGAAATAAATGATCACATCACCCTCCTCTTTCTCTGAGTAAATTTTATCTGTCCATTTGCCCTAATGTTAAGGCTGCGATAAGCCCTAAAAGTTCCAACATTGACTCCTTCTGAAATTTTACCTAATTCTTCCGAAATTTTACACAACTCTTCCGAAATTTTGACTCGAGTTGGGCCAGGGGTCTCAGACAATTTACTCAACTTTTAAAGGGTAAATCTCGAAAAACGCCTGGCCCGCTTCAAACTTGTGTAAAACCTCCTAGGCTTTTTGTTGTTGTTAAAAAAAACATAGGCCCAATCAAAACCTCGGTGTATATCAGTTGCCTGTAATATCTAAGTAGTTGTATTTGCTTATAGTATCGAAATAGTTGCTTGTAATATCTAAATAATTGCATGTAATATTTAAGCAGTTGAGAGAATACAAGACCTAAATGAAAATACAACCCAGGGGTTTTTTCACAAATTTTTTGAACAGTATGCCCTTTCCAACAATTTCGAAAATTACAGGGGATTTTAGACAACTCCCGAGTGGGTGGGGACTTTTTGAGAATTTACTCAACTTTTAAATTGATTGGGCCTAACCATGGCTTATTTATACGAGTCGCGCAAAGATTCGAATGTGGTTAGCTTTAGAATGTGACAATTTCAAATAAGAACTGTAATTGGTAGTTCTTTTTTCCCCATCCTGTTCAATTGGGCATTTAAACATAACCCGGGCCTATTGTTTCTTTTCATTAAAGCCCTGTTTTCACTTGGGCCACTTAAACAAGGCCTTGTAATGTATTGTTCCTTTAAGCCTGTAATTTGCTTCGCTAATCGCCATCGAGCAAGGTGAACTACAATTACCTAAATACCCCTCTAGTTTAGGCGCCATTCTCCTTCGTCTATAATTAAACAAGCTCCTCTCTCTCTCTCTCTCTCTCTCTCTCTCTCAAAGACCTTAACCCCAACCAACTCCTCACCCATCAACAAATCTCTCTCTCTCGATTTTCCCCCAAATCCAAGAAAATGGCGATCGATCCCATCTCCCTCCTCGTCCTCCTCCTCCTCTTCTCTCAATTCGCTCCCTCGTCTCAACAGCAAGGTAAAGATTCCCTCAAACACTAACCCTAACCCTTCAAAAATGTTCGATCTTTAACCGTTTCTTGATCGGTCGATCCACAGGCGGCGGCGGCACCACCACCACCACCCCAAGCTACGCGCGCTTAACCTTCGACGCCTCCCTCTTCCCGCCAGAGGCCGACTACGACTACATCGTCGTCGGCGGAGGCACCGCCGGCTGCCCCCTCGCCGCCACCCTCTCCGCATCCCACCGCGTCCTCCTCCTCGAGCGAGGCGGCTCCCCTCAGGAGTTCCCCACACTCCACTCCCAGGACGGCTTCCTCCAAACCCTAACCCTAGCCGCCTCCAACTCCCCTGACGCCCCCGCGCAGCCCTTCGTCTCCGACGACGGCGTCCCCAACACCCGCGGCCGCGTCCTCGGCGGATCCTCGGCGATCAACGCCGGCTTCTACAGCCGCGCGCACCTCGAGTTCTACAGGGTCTCCGGCGTCGCTTGGGACCTTGACCTCGTCAACGCCTCGTACGAGTGGGTGGAGCAAGCGGTGGCGTTTCGGCCGGAGCTGAGGAGCTGGCAATCGGCGGTGAGGGATGGCCTGATCGAGGCCAACGTGAAGCCTTACAATGGGTACACTGTGCATCACGTGGAAGGGACCAAGATTGGGGCTTCGACCTTTGATTCGAGTGGGAGGAGGCACAGCGCTGCCGATCTGTTAGGGTTAGCGAATGGGGACAATCTGAGGGTGGCCACGAGAGCCAGCGTGGATCGGATCCTGCTGAATTCCAACAGCAATCCTGCAGGTGATTAGCTTTTCTTGATTTCCTTTTGGCAGTCAATTAATTTAATCGCTTTCTTGATTGGTATGGTTTTGATTCGAGTAGTTTGATCGTGTCCTGTTCTTGCTTTTAGGCAAATAAATCAAGAATCCCTTTTTAATCGTTAACTGCATTTAGATTGGTTAGTTATGTGAATTGTCACTCACTGGTGGGTTGTAATTTTTGCTTAGATTGTCGACCTTTTCTTTTTCTGCGTGATTTAATCTAAAACCCTGTTCTAATTGTTACTGCAGAAAAAGAATTTTACAGACCAATGTGCTGTGATCAAACATTGCCGTTCATCAATTTTAGTATTCATTCTAGGCACAAAAGATTGTATGTGATCCATCTTTTTCACCCTTTGTGATTTTTTATGAATCTTGTGTCCTATTTGTACACATTTTGTGGACACGTTCGATCCTTAAATTTTGGAAATATTTTCTGTTCCACTTTTCAATTTTATGTGTGCGTGCTGCAAAGAGTTGAATGAATAGTGGATTTATATTTTTCTCTTTGGTTGCAGGATTATGGAATTTGGATTCCAAAAATAGTACGGTTGAAATTTCTAGATTTGGTAATTTGTTGTTTGGTTGGTTTTGGATTTGTAGATCTGGATTTGTAGATCCTTGTAATCCTTGTTTGGTTGTTGGAAAAAAAATAGGATTTGGATTTGAGGATTTTAGAGAGAGATAGAGAGAGATTGATTGTTAAATAAATAAAGTGCATGGGCCCCATCTAAAAGTACAATGAATAATGCCAAATCCTTGAGAATCCATGAAAAATTTTAGGATTCATGAATCCTTCTTTTGTGGTGGGCCTCCTATATAAAACAAAGGAATCCTAGAAATCCTAATCCTGCAACCAAACACAAAATTGTGGAATCCTAGGATTCCACAATCCAAAATCCAAATCCAAACCCATAATCCTGCAACCAAACAGGCCCTTAGAGAATTCGATTTCTGCGGCTGGTTTTTAGTGATTATGGCATAGTTGTCCAGATCAAAATAGTGAGTAGTACATCAAGCTGAGCGTTAATTGTAAAACCTTGTTAAAATTTATGGTGGACTCTAAATGATGCTCTGTCGAATAAAATTAAAGCGAGTTCTAAATATTCGTTATCTTTATAATCATGTGAGTATTACAAGAGTCTGGAGATTCTTGCAATCTTATTAGCTTAGACTTCATATGGTAGCATTTTAATTTAACTTAGAAGGGTTGCATTTCTTTGTGATCGTAATTTTTCAATTGATCAATTGATAGCTGTTGAATCTCTTTTCTGTTATGCATTGTTTGGTTGTTTTATCTTGGTGGGTGGTGTGTTAAAAAAGGAGCATCAGAACTAGTTCATTTTCAAAACCGGCTCTTAATTATTTTTTTAAACAAAGAAAGAGAAAAATTGAAATTCACTAGGAAATCGGAGTTTTTTATTCCAAGTTAAGTAAACAGTAGATTTTAGCTCATTTCAATTACAACCCAAACACTAGGAATTAAGTTTAGTCATAACTGTCATTTGTTGCTTGCTCAATGCTGACAGATTCATGTTGACTTAATTACGTATGTGACAACAGGATCCCGTCACCGGAACCGGAACCGGAACCAGCAGCTCCCCTCTGCAGCCGGAGTAGTCTACCGTGACACACTAGGCCGCCACCACCATGCAATGATCCGTGCTGATGGCGAGGTTATTCTCTGTGCGGGCGCCCTTGGCAGCCCACAGCTCCTCCTCCTGAGCGGCATTGGGCCCCGGCCCTACCTCTCCTCATGGGGCATCCCCGTCTCCGCCCACAACCCCAACGTGGGCCAATACCTATATGACAACCCCCGCAACGGCATCTCCATCATCCCCTCTGTTCCCCTCGACCACTCTCTCATCCAGGTCGTCGGCATCACCCCCAACGGCACCTTCCTTGAGGCCGCCTCCAATGTTGTGTCCTTCCGCACGCCCTTCCTCTCCTTTGCCCCTCTCTACCTCACCGTCGCCTCTGTCATAGAGAAGGTCGCCGACCCCACCTCGACGGGTTACCTCCGCCTTTCCAGCCTGGATGTGCGTGACAACCCCATTGTCCGCTTCAACTACTTCTCCACCAGGCAGGATTTGGAGCGGTGTGTGGCTGGGGTGAGGAAGGTGGCAGATGTGCTGGAATCCAGGGCCATGAAGGAGTTTCGAATGTCGATGGGGTGGACAGGGACCAGGGAGTTTAGGGTTGTGGGGGCCACATTGCCGGTGAATAGGACGGATGATGTGGCCATGGGGGAGTTTTGTAGGAGGACAGTGTCGACGATATGGCATTATCATGGTGGTTGCTTGGTTGGGAAAGTGGTGGATGGGGAGTATAGGGTGATGGGTGTGGCTGGCCTTAGGGTTGTTGATGGGTCTACTTTTAGCGTGTCGCCGGGGACCAACCCTCAGGCCACTCTCATGATGATGGGCAGGTCTGTCACAGTTAAATTTAACCGTCACAGTTAAATTTAACCTGTAATGTTACTGTTTTTGCAGTAAGTATTTTTCTGAACCAAACTGAGCTGATATTTATGTATTTTTGTTTTCTATGTATATTGAAGGTATATGGGGATGAAGATTAGCCAGGATAGGCGAAAGGCGAGGAATAGTGCTGCAAGCAATAGGAAAGGAGTTACAGCAGAGCCTCCTCGAGTTTGGCACAGAATGAAGAAAGAACAATCGTAGGAAGGAAATTAATCAGGGAAGAGGCGGTAGTTTCTCGCTACTGTCTGCCAGAGAGCTAGACTTAGCACACCCAGGTCAAGTGCTGTTTTTCACTTGATGTATGTTCCTAAAATGCACAAACTTTTCTTCTACAGCTTATGTTTGTGGAAACAGGCAGATGTGAAACAAAGTTTCTACCTATGCCTACACTTGTTGTTGGATATATGTTGTCCATTTGTTGTTTGGATTTATGTTCTTCATTCGATGTTTGAATATATGTTCTTCATTTGTTGTTTAGATATAATGATGCACACCAAAAGGATTTACCAATTAATTGAGCTGCCCTTTGTGGTGAATATATCTGTGTTTTTTTTGTCTTCTCTGTATAAAATCTGAATGCGTGACAAAAGTTGTATCAGTTTCAAATAGATTTGCTCTACAGATTGGAAATACTCCATCTCTTCCGGTGATGCAGTGTGCGTATTTATCTTCGAACTATTTCGAGAGCGTTCATGATATCTGGGTATTGGTTAGTAAACGCCAAATGTTAACCTTGGGCACTTGCAGTCAAATAGAAGCATGCATCTGATTCGGCAATGCCTGTAACTAAAGCAGTTTTGAGAACAAAACAGGGGAGAATCGGTCATCGGAAAACTATGGACCTGAATGTAGATAGAAAGAATCCATCAGTGAAGCCAGGCTCTGAAATCTGAATATAGAAGTAAGATACCAAGGTAAAGAGCACCAGAAATCACCCAAACAAACTGAGAAAGAGATTCAGCCCCCAGCGCCCCTGAATAGATTATAGACGTGTTTTCAGGGCCTATGGTTCTCTTTGGGGGAAAGTTATCCAGTACAGCAAGGAGACTTTTGATTTTGAGACCAAGAGGAGGGATCACTGTTGACTTTGTGCCTACCTAATGCAAGACAAAAGGTGTGAAACCACATATAGTTTGTTTATCTATATATCTAAACAATGAAGATCCCTATAAACGAATTCGATCTAAGTATTGTCGAGCTGATATTTAAAAACGAATCGATCGAGCATATATCTTCTTATGAGTCGCTCTACTAATTCAAGGACTTATTGTCCATTTGGTGGTACTCAAAACGAAAATTGTTGTAGATTGGTATCCTACTAAAGATTTTTCGAGAAATGGGCCAGACCCGAAAATATTCAAGCACACCATCTAAGGACACCAATGCTTCTGCTTGGATCTAAAACCTAAGTATTGATGTTTGAGATTTTAATACTCAAGCCGATGATTTGAAGTACATGCATCGAAAGTATTCAGTGTTCATCTTGATGAACTATCTTATCGCCTTCTGAAGTTTCTCTGTTTTCCCAAAATACAACCAAAACTTCGAAAGTTGCAGACATTATGATTATTGCCAGTGTGTTCAATGCTGTTCTAAATGACATTTTATATAGTCTTAGTTGCATATTTTTAAAGCTCTAAAGGTGTTTAATTCACATTTTTTTTATGTTTACTGAGAAAGCTCAGTGCTGTAATTTCTACATTTTATTTGTTAAAAAATTACATTAGGTTGCAATTTTGAAGTTCAATGATGCAATGTAATTATCTAGAAAGTAATTAATTATTATTATTATTTTAAAAAACAGGGCACTATACAAATTTAACCGCGGAGATACCTTATGATCCCTCAGTTAGCCATTCGCGGTAACTGTATAATGCGTTGATTTAACGCTTTGACTAGTCATCTCAATTTAAACACATCCTCACTCTCACTCCTCACTCTCCGCCGCCGCCACCAACGAAGACGATGCTCCGCCTCTCTCCCCTCCGCCTCCTCCTCCGCCGCTCTCTCTTCCTCGTCTCCTCTCGCTCCCTCCACTCACTCGATCTCACCGATCCAACCTTCATCATCTTCGCATCCAACACCGCCCTCGGCAAAACCCTAGTCTCCGCCGGATTCGCCAACTCCGTCCTCTCCTCCGCCGCCTCCTCCGCCTCCTTCCTCTACCTAAAGCGTCTCCAAACCGGATTCCCAACCGACTCAGACTCCCGCTTCGTCTATCGCAAGATCACCGACCTCTTCCGCCTTCGATCGACAATGGATTCATCCCTCTTCGCTTCGAATCAAACGATTCGGGCCTTGATTCCTGCGAGAAAGGAGGTTCTAGGGTTTGGATCACGGGAGGGAGAGGAAGGGGACTTAGGGGAGAGGGGATTGTGCTCGTACGAGGAGATTAGTGTTGGGGAAGCTGAGAACGAGAAGACAAAGGGGAGATTGGATTGCAAGACGATTTTTGGATGGAATGCGGCGATTTCACCGCACTTGGCGGCGGAGAGGGAGGGGATGGTGGTCGATGATTCAACGGTGAGGGAAACGGTTGGAAAGGGATTGGAGGTTTGCTCAGGAGACGTGAGAGATGGAGGGGTTTGGAGAGTGATCTAGACTGCTGGTGGTGTTGCTAGCCCCGGGCCTTCGGGCACTCTCCAATGCGATTTGTATAGGTTTGCGCTCGTTTGTTCCTTTGATATTTGACATGATGCAAACGTTAACCCATATCGAGATTAATCCTCGGAATCGTATGTGCTAAACATATTGTTGATAGGTTATATGGATTTAAATCTCTTGTTTAGTTTATTCTCATTCTTGATAAGGTGACATTATTGTATATTTCCCTTGATCGCTATCTCATCAGTCCTAATTAACCCCTTGATCGGCTTACTGGCACCCAACATCCCTTGAATTTTCCGTTGTAATGCAGCCATTCAAGTGAGTTCAATTTGGTTACAAGGTTCCAATCATGCAAGACAAATAATGATAAGGTTTCTTGTATGAAGACATATTTATTAATATTAGTTCTTTTGAGTTTTGATGGAAACTGATATAAATTAAAAATTAAGTTGATTTAGTATATATGGCGCTTTGCTTGTAGGGTGTGTTCTTCTACATATTGACTACATTATGAATTCTATAAAAAAATTCTCAATTGCATTGAATCTAATATAATATCGATGTGCACATTACCAATATTTCGCATTTGATATTGCTATGTAAACCGAAACAGCCGAAGTTCAATCAAATTCTTCTCATGTTATTGTTAGTTGACTGCAAGTCAGCATAATCCTTCTTTCAAATCTTCATTCTTGATCCTTCCGATTTGCTAATTTCAAGTGTACCTTTATTTCTAGTTTTCTCCCCTCTTAAATATGATTTATAAATTGCTTTACTGTCTCTAACTATACCTAACACATGTTCCTGTGCCAGGCCTTTCAGGTTACCTGTTGTTCTTGTTGGAGATGGCCATTTGGGTGGCATATCTGCAACTATATCTGCCTACGAGAGTTTGAAGATCAGAGGCTATGATGTTGTAGCCATTGTTTTAGCAGATCATGGCTTGTCTAATGAGGTTCCGCTGATGTCGTACTTGAGAAAGGGGTAATAAACTAAGGTATATTGTATTCTAAAAGGTCTCTCCCTTTCTTTAGCTATTAGTCATTTTATCACCTCTTAGGTTTGCTCATGAAGCCTAAATGTTCCTTGTTATAAAAATCCTATTTAGACAATTACCTAGTTATTTTGACGTGCTGTTTATGCTATGCTGGATTGATAACCCATATTATGTTAAATCTTCTTAGTTGATCCAGATTCTTATTATAGCCTGTTTTTCCTTCTAGGGTGGATGTCCGTGTCTTGCCACCTCTTCCAGACGATCCCTCAAACAACTTGATTGATTGGTTTAATGAATCTAGCAGAGTATTTAATTCTCTCCTGGGGATTTTGTTGTCTGCTCATTTAAAAAAGATTCAAAGACTGCATGAAATGCCAATAAAGGCAGCGAGCGTTTTTTGGTGGCCATTTACTCAACATAAACTTGTTCCTGAACAGACTGTTACAGTGATAGACTCACATTATGGTGAGAATTTTGCTGTACATAAGGTTTGAGCAATTAAATCTTTAATATTTAATACTAATAAGAAAATACATATTGTATTATTGTAACTGTTCTGAAAATTCTCTTGAATATTTATGCAACTTGATATAAGGCACGTACCTTTTTGTTTCATGACGTGGTTTCTTGTTATCAGTTACAACTTTGTTTGTAAATTCTGTAATTCGCCTGCCTGATTTACTTTCAGCATAATTGGTAGAAAATGTTCTTGACTTGATTCTGTCTTCTAGGTTTGTAACAATCGGGAAATGATTATTCCACAATTTGATGCTTGTGCTAGCTGGTGGACTCAAGGTCCTGATGCAACTTTGCAGGTCAGTTCTTATATAAAGCTAACTTCCTCTTCATGAAGCATTCTTTTTGTCAGTTCTTATGTCATACAACACATAGTTTGAAATCTTAGCCGATCCTGATCTTAGATGGCCGTCTCCTATCCCAAAACTAACCATCCTACTTCCGAGACTGATAGTGTCTGAAGCAAAGTAATATTGTGTTTTCCATTTGACATTGGGGTTTTCACATTAAGTTTATTAATAATTAGTACGTTTTTCGTTCAAAAAATAACCAGTAGGTTTACTAATGGGTTAATGGGTTCATTAATGGCTTAATGTGTTTGTAATAGGTTATTAGGTTATTACGCTTAGTTTGACATTATTAATACGCCTTTTGATATCATTAATTACAAAAGAATTTAACAAATTGTTTATAGATACTTTAAATGTTTGTTTAAAATGTTCTCCTAATTCTTAAAAATTCTTTTTCAATTGATATAAAATTTGATATTCTGATCCAATACGGCCGAGATTACCAACTCCGATCCCAAAAGTGACTATCCTATAATGAATGTGATATCGAGATTTTAAATCTTGATACAACATCCTTTTTGCCTGTAGGCCCGGTACTAAGTTTGTAGGTTCTATTTTTCTGTCTTGTTATTTAATGGTTAAGGACAAGTTTAATCTTAAGTTCAAGATTACTGGAATATTTTGTCCAAAGATTACTAGAATAGTCACATATACCTTTTAGGTTTGTACCCCATTCATGTTGTCGGGTGTCCACTAAATTGAACACCAAGGGCAAATAACAAGATGCGGGCACACAAGTAGCGGCAATCGAATTTATGACCAGGATGAAGCTCGGTGAAACTAAGTGGAAGTCTGAACCGACTGATGGTGAGAAATCAGTGGATGAGTTGAGGTTAGTAGTGAAATGCCACTCGAATAAATCGATTTACTTTGAAAGGTCATGGAATGACCCTACGAATGAAGCAGGAACATCTGGACACACGCAAATGCATGCACCTTTACTTATGCCCGCCTGCTTACACTTCTATTACTTTATCTATTAGCGCATAATTAATTTCAGTACTCCTTCCAAGTTCCAACACAATTTGGCTGTATTTTTTCCTGATTGTGCCCTTTAGGCTTTGCTAAAGAGATTTTCTGGGCCGTCCAATTGTGCTTTGGGTTGGTCCGCTCATTTCGACTCCTAATCCTAATTTCATCTGGAAAAACTAAAGAGACAATGGGTTTCAGGGGCATAGTTGAGTCTGTGGTCTTACTTTGTGAGCAAACATAGCATGATCACCCCACCCCCTTTTGCCGCCTCACTAGAAAGCATGATTATGATGAAACATGCATAAGCTAATCATTGGTTGATTCATGTTATGGATAAGTTAATAGAAAATAAGATCAAAGTTTCAGTGTCGCAGACTAATATAGTATTTCAAAAGTTTTTATATTCATACATGCAAAGTCCGTGTTATAGTGGTAGTGTGGCGTGGAAATGTGGAGAAATCTGGATTCCAGTTAATGTTAGATATTTTTGAGATAATTACATTTTTACATGCTTGTATTCTATGACAATGTTGATCATCTGTTATTAATTTTTCTGTTCTTTATGTTCACTATGGTTTCACTGTTAGGTGGTTTCAGGTCGAGCTTGCCAGAGAGATGGGCTATTTTACTGCAAGATATGGTCATGTGATCTTTCCTGAGAATGTCTATGAGCCTGCTCTTAGATGTGCAGAACTTCTACTTGAAGGAGTTGGGAAAGGTTAGTTGAGTATTGTACTTTTGCTGACAATTCTACTTCTTGTTATAGTTTTTATGTCAGCACTTATTTTTTTCTTCTTGTTGAAGGTGGGTAAAAAGATTTAGGTTCTTGTGGGGTCCGAACAAGTGGTTTTCTGTTCTGACAATACCTTGATGAGGTGTTTGACCTTGAAGAGCGTCTTGTTTTACACTTACTTATGAGAAAGATTACGGAAGGGGAGACACAATTTGGGTGCAAAAAATACCACATTATTATTGATCGTGGAATGAAGTGCCCCAATCCAAACAAAATTTATCTTCTCCTCTAACAACCACCATTTTTTATTAGCATGCGATATGAATATGTGGAACACCATTTTCAGAGAGGGACCTTGAATTAACTATCTAGAAGGACCAATCAGTGTTGCTCAGTAATTATAATTTAAATGTGTCGAGTTTTGTAGATTTGATGTACGACAGATCATTATCTATGTAATGCAGATTTTGGTCAGCAGTTGTTAGTTTTGACTTGTGATATGTTTTACTATAAAAACAAAATGAAGGGATGGGGTTCTGCAGTCTGAGATGAGAGGTCAGCACCTAAAAGATGTGCTGAGAATGTAAATATATTTGTAATGCTTATGGGTACTGATTATTGTAGAAATATAATAGTTATTTAGTTACCTTCCACATGTACTATGGTAAAGTGCATCCAATTAGTTGTTGCCTAGCAATCTAGCAGTTACAGCTGTAAAGCTGAGATAAGTTGTAAAGGGTGGGAGAGTAGGCATAGCCGTAGAGCATGAGAATTGTGGCAATCGTGACAAGGAGGTTACAAGGTGAAGACACACAACCACGAAAGAGATGAGAAGACCAATCCTATTTCTCTGGGGGAAGTAATGGGTCCAACCTTTAATTAAAGATATGTTGGTAGCTTGGTTTGCCAACATGAATGAAATTTTGGTGTCAATTCTCACGTTGCGAGGTCCATAAGTTTCATTCGAGCGTGCAACTCTATTTAAGGATCGCTAGTCTCATCTGAGAGCTAAAATCAACTTAAATAACTTGGTCATATTTTGAGAACATCGTTCTTTGTTGGTCAATTTTACCGCCGAAGACCAGGAAGACGAACGTCTTGTCTGAATTTGGGGGCAGATACTATATGGAACATATCCATCCACCTCCTCGAAAATACAAGTTGATTTATGGTATTGTCTATCGGAGGTTTGGATAGATGCGACCGTTTTAGCAGACTTATCGGATTCCCCTTCATTTATGAGGGGTTTTTGATTGTGGGGATGCTTTTTCCTGCAGGCGCAAGCTTCTGCAGTTAATTACGTTAGCGCAAAGCGATAACAATTTTCACCTTCTCCATGGATATCACTTCGTGTCATGTTGTATATTGTTTATTTTAGGGTTGCTATTGGATTGTATACGGAGATTAATTTTGTCGTGCTCGTAGGGTGCGAATTAGTCCAAATCTTTACATTAGATTTGGGGTTTTGAACTTAGGACGTAGATTTCATATAAATGAGGTCCATAAGTTCAGGGATTTAATGATCCTTAATCTTGTTTTAGATTAAGATTGACTTAAACATGTGATTAAGAACCGTTAATTTAGTTTTAGATTAAGGTTAACTTAATCGTGCGAGTATATGGGCTTAAAGAAGTTTAAACTTCACAAACTTAGGCAATTTGGGCCGAAGATTGGGCTTCAATAGTGCTAAGCACTCAAACATACAACGCTCACGTGGACATCACGTGAGATGCCGAGTCTCAAGTGTTCACGTGGATATTACGTGAATCACTGTCTTCATGTGCGCTTACGTGCCTTTCACGTGAGATACTGTCTTCATGTACGCTCACGTGTGCTTCACGTGAGGCGTCGTCTTCATGCGCGCTCACGTGATCTTCACGTTCGGCAAGATCTTCATGTGCGTTCATGTGATCTTCACATGAGGCATAGAGTCTTGGATGCTCACGTGGTATCACGTGAGTTGCGCACTTGTTTGTCTTCTTACGTGGATATCACGTGAGACACGCATTTGCATTTCTTCTTAGCGCTTACATGCTCTTCACATGGGCCGCTGTCTTCAAATGCTCACGTGGATATCACGTTAGACGTTATCTTCAGGTGCGCTCATGTGCTATCACGTGAGCCGCTGAGTCTTGGGCTCTTACGTGCCATCCATGTGAGGCATTAAGTTCAGGGTGCTCACGTGTATTTCACGTGATGCGCATGTCTTTGAGTGCTCACGTGCTTTCACGTGAGACGTTAAGTTTTGGATGCTTACGTGCTATTACGTGAGATGCTGGCTTTTTAGGTGCTCACGTGATTTGCACGTGATGCGCATGTCTTCCTTAGAAATTAAATCTCTGTTCATCATTTTAAAGAAATTTAACTTCTGTTAATGGTATTTTGATCATTAACGATCATCAAGATCAATATTTTGATGATCTGGGATCATATTATGAAGGAACTAAGTTCCTGAAGTATAAACTCTATATTTTCACGTTCTTCTTTCATCATCGTTCTTTTCAACATCGTTCTTCTTTAGATCTTTGATTCTCAAGAACATGATCTTCCCTATGAGAATTAAATTCTCTTTTTGGGAGATTTGTCTTGTGGATCTCAGATCCAGAAGAACTTAGTTATTTTGAAGGGTTGAACACTTATATATGATATGATGGGTAAAGGAGAGATATTTTTATCTCTGTATTTTCTCTACTTAGGGTTTGAGCCGGAAGGAAGATCTTTTTCGAAGAGAATTAAATTCTCTGTTGCCGAACCTTATGTGTAGGACTGGTGTATTTTTACAGAAGCTTATGAGGAGGTTTCCTCTATCTGAGATTTAATCTCCTCGCTCCTATTTATAGGAGAAGTAGAAAATCAAGTTGTTTGAAAAAATATCTCATTAAGAGATCTTGATTGATTTTATAATCAATCGGAGATATTTAAATCACCGTTGGATATTTGATCCAACGGCTCTCTGTTTAACAGAGAATATATTTCTTGTTTGTTTAACAAATTAATTGGTGATTGTTTTATCACCAGTGGAATTTAAATCCAAAAATTCTTTGTTAGAGAAAAATCTTTCTATATTAGAAAGATCAAGGAAAATATTTTCCAAATAGAATTTAATTCTATTAGACGATTATCTTATTAGGAAAATATTTTCTTAACATAGAATTTAATTCTATCATAAGCTAATGCTTCAAATTGGGGCGCTCACGTGCTATCATGTGAGCGCTGCAATATACGTATATGGCAGCGGCGCTCACGTGCTTTGCATGTAAGCGCCCACGTGTTTAACACGTGGGTGCTGTGAATTTGCTAAGTTTCAAGCTTTAGCTTGGATTCATGTGCGTTTGCGCACTTATGTTGCACCCATCGCCTGCTCACGTGTGTTGCACGTGATACGCATGGCGCTCGGTGGGACCAAGGTTGGCACTTGTGCTTAACGCTTGCTTACGATGCACGCTTGTTTTGTGAAAAGTGTTGCTTTTCAGGAAAGCTTTGCTTTCAATTAAGCCAAGGCTTCTAACTTTTTGGGATGCGCTTGCGCTTTTCATGGTGCGCAAGTGCGCTCAAGATTAGGACGACCCCGGTTTGTGAAAGTTGGTAACTTTCCAGAAAGATTTGCTTTCAATGGAGCCAAAGCTTCATACTCGTTCTTTTATCCATGTTGACGAAACCGAAGCGTCTATTTTTATGTGTCTAGATATCTTTTAATAGGACTTTTTCTCCCCAAGGTCTTGGATCTTGGGATCAACGCCTTTATGAGAGTCTAGACTCTCGTAGAGAAGAGATAAACCCCAAGATCTTTAGATCTTGCTTGTAGAGTCGAAATTTTAATGAAACCGAGGTTTCGAAGTGAAAGAGATGAGAGAATTTTCTCTCTTTATTTACCTAGTTTTGATTAGGGTTTTCTTGTAGAAGAACTTCTTGATGGATGCTTGGTGTCCTTGAGAAAATTTTCTCTGTTGATATTTCTTTGGAAAAAGAAGATAATCCAAAAAAAGATGGAGGTTTTTCTCCTAAGGCTCCTATTTATAGGAGAGTAGTTAGGGTAAATCCATAACTACAATATTTGAATTGATATGTATCAATTCAGGATGCACTGTGCACCGTTGGATCGTTGATCCAGAGATCTTGTTCAGAAAGATCAATCAGGAAGATTTTCTTCCAAGTGAAGCTTTACTTCGATCCGAAGCTTGCGTTTCAAAGGGTTGCGTTTGTGCTACGTGCATCGCACGTGACGCAACGCACTTGCTTATGGCATATGCGCAACGTGCGTAGCGCTGCGCATAAGCAGAAGGAGTTTGTGCAACATGCATTGCACGTGAAACTTGTACAAGTGCGCACTGTAGAGTGCGCTCCAAGCATGGGTGCACCCTAATTTTGGGCAGGAACAAATGCCTCCCCCACCGCGTTCACGTGTATTACACGTGGGTACAGCGGTGTCAAGCTGCGTGCTGTTGGATCTGTCTCGAGATCAGGGGAATTCGAACCGACCCCACTCCCCTATAATTAGAGCCAACGCTTTAAGGGTTAAGGCTGCGCCTTTTTAATCTTTCTTGATTTTCTTGAGAACTTGTTCTCCTCGGAGCCTTTGCTCTCAACAAAGCTTAAGCTTCTTTCTCTTTTGATTTTTAACAAAGAACATTCTTTGTCAAATCAAGGTGACGATCTGGTCTTCCATAGAGTTTGCGTTCCAGCCTTAGTTAAAACGCTTTCCCTTTAGAGATTTTGGAGCTTATGCTTAATTAGAAAATCTTTAGATTTTCTATGGAGCACGCGCTCTATGGCCCCAACCTTAGTGGGTCAACTTTGACCTAATGGGGTCTCTTAGCTCTAAAGCTAGAGACTCCACACTATCAATTTACAGTGTTTTCCTGTACTTTGAACCGACTCTCCTTTTGCCTTTCTTTCTCAGGTACCATGGATGATCATCTGTACGACATTAAGGATATCATCTCTTATGCCAATATCCGCTCTTACGGGCCAGACTATACTGATGCCCAATGTGAACCTGTGCCATGCCGTTTCGAGGATTATTGTGGACGATTGCTTCCTCGCTGCTCCGTCCTTCTGCAGATGATTTTTAAATCGATCTCGGATGCTTTGCTTGAGCTCTCTGAGGCAATGCCACTCCAGGCACTTGATCAAGCCAGAGACAAAGTGCACCCGGTCTATCTAATGGGTCTGATCTCCAAAAATCGGAGGGACCGCACGATTACTCTCTTGCACCAAATTATTAGCAGAGGGCAATCATATCCTTATATGCGGGACCCCGAAGCTTGTCTTCGTGAACAGAAACATAAGGCAATGGGAGAGGATGCCAGGGAGGTCTTGTTTGTCTTTATTTTCGAGTTTATTAACCCTTGTACCGATGCTAGTATATTGCCTCTTTGAGCTTTGACCGATATTCGTCTTTTATTTCCTTGCACTTGTTTCATATTGGTAGTATTTTTTCTACTTTTGATGTATGAATGAAAAAACCTTTTTGTGCGTTTAATATTGTGCTTTTGCGAACTGCACTTCTTTCTTTCTGTTTGTGCTTGAATGACCTGACTTAGTTTATGTACTCGTCTTGGAGCATTCAGTTTATCCGCTTTTTAGGTATGAATAAACTCATCCTGACATCAAACATAGAACCCCCGTTAACATAGGAGGCTGTCAGGTTTGTGGTATTGGGTGTAGTCCGTCGCACCGTTGCGTTAGCTGATTTCTTCTCGATTTGTATCCTTCAAAACGCGGTTCAAGTAGCCACACACTTGTATCTTCAATCCCTTTCGAGTCGGGATACGTCCCAAGTAATCTTCCTAGGCAAGTATATATGGCCATCAGGGGATTCAGTGTTTGGCGCTGCCACGATACTTTACCTTGGGGTGAGACTCTGAGTCCCAGGAAAGTCAAGTCTACAACCTTTTGAGGTAAGATGACATCCAATGGTTTTTAGGCATGTATGTACTGCCATGGAGACATGGAGTTAGGAATTTGCCGTCAATCCGCTTTGTCTTGGCTCGTTGAGCCTTGCTGGTGTCACGTCTATGTTTTGTCGGTATGAGACGGACGTCAAGATAGTCTCTAAGCTGAATGCATTACCGTTAAGACTTGATTTTTTTTTTGGCGAAGCATAATGGAACATGTTGCCCACTTTCATTCGTTTATTGTATACAGGAGTCATATTGACCTGTTTGTAGGGCAGAAAAATTTTCTTCCTTTTTTATTATCTGCGATTGTTCTATCATTTCAGCCTTTCTTATTGCGGAAGTCGCAATTGCCCTATCATTTCAGCTATTTATTTGCGGTCACCCTATCATTACGGCTATTTATTTTTATTTTACTCGCTGATTTTTATTGTGAGCTGCCCCATCATTTCTGCTATTTATTTTTTATCTTCTTTTTTTATCTCTTAGTTTAACGACTTGGGGTCGATATTTTGGACTTCCGGTTGGCATCAGCGTTGCTAACACTGAAACACGTATGTAAGGAGCAATTCATCATCTGTCTGGAGAAACTTAGAATTTGGACTTTTGGACGACAACATCATCTCTAACAATGAAGCGCAGTGCCAGGGGTTACTCATCATTTGTCGTTGCTCATTGGAGAGTGATGGTTTAGAAAACAGATTTAGGTCCCCGTCGCCTAAGGATTTTCAATTTTTATGAGCCGTAAGGGTCTCATAAAAGTATTTTCTTTATATGAGTCGAGAGAATCTCATATGTGTGTTTTCTTCTTAGGAGTCGTGAGGACCTCTAAGTGTATTTTCTCTTGTAAGTCGTAAGGATCTTACAAGAGCGTTTTCTCCTTATAAGTTGAGAGGATTTACAAGTGACTCTCATCTCACATTGAGAGGATTGCTCGCCTTCGGTGGGACTTTGTCGAAACTTTGTTTCTTTTTCTTTACGAGTTTGCGTCCTATCGTGTTTTCACAAACTCGCGGGTAGTCCTGCTATTTTTACTCATGGAGCCCTTTCGGGTTTTCATCCGTGCCCTTTTTGTTCGTGAACTAACCCTTTTTTACGCACTGTTCTTATTTGTCGTGAGGATACATGAGCGGGTCTTCTCCTCGTTGGTATCTTGTTTGGCCAATAGAGAAGGTCTTGAATGCAACTTTGTTGCGGATAGCTCATGGATCGTATACGATGGTCAATTTGAAGACCAGCTGCAGGGCAATAAATATCTTAAGGAGCATTGTTCCCCTGGTAGGACTGGGGGGGTGCAACTTTGCTGCGGGTAGCCCGTGAATTGTATACGGTAGTCAATTTGGAGACTAACCGTAGGGCAACTTTGAAGACTTCGTCTCGAACACGGCTTTGTCACTGGGGTAACTTTTGATGCAATCTTATCGCAAAAAGCCCATGGATGGTATACGATAGTCAATTTGAAGACATTCCGCAGGGCATCGGATATTTAGGAAGCACCGATCACCATGATAATGCTTTTAGGTCTTGACTTAGGAAGATAGGGAGCGGACATAGGCGTCGTCATCTATCGTTGACCCAAGTCGTGACTCTTCAAACATAATACTTCTTAAGGAAACCACCGTTTATCGGCTGAAAGGGTTTTTCTCCATGCATGTTCATCAGTATGTAGGCTCCACCTTGATAGACTTTGTCTATGATGTATGGGCCTTCATAGTTTGGTTCGAACTTCTCACGCTTTGCACGATTGGGGATCATTGACCTTTTGACGACCAGGACGAGTTCGTCTTTGCGAGATATTCTCGGCCTGGTTAGCCTTTCATATGCTTGAGTCGTCTTCGCCCTAAGAGCTTCCGGACTTTGTTGTGCTGCAAGACGGGTTTCATCGAAGGCGTCGAGTTCTTCGAGCCGGAGATGAGCATTTTTCTCGTTAGTAAGCTCGTGTTGGATTGCCATCCGTAACGACGGGAGTTCGATCTCTAATGGGAGCACCGCTTCGGCGCCGAACACCAGGCATAAGGTGTTGTCTTTATAGCTGTCTTGAACGTTGTTCGGTAAGCCCAAAGAGCTTCATGCAGCGTTTCGTGCCAATCCTTCTTGTTCTTGGACGCCATCTTTTTTATGAGCCTGGTCAAGCTCTTGTTGAAGGTTTCAGCTAGACCGTTGGCTCGGGGATTGTAGACGGACGAGTATCTCCATACTATCTTATGTTGTTTGGCGAAGCGGCTTATCTTGTGACTTCTGTATGCTGGTCCATTGTCCGAAATTATTCGATGCGAGACTCCGAACCGGTAGATGACATGAGTCTTGAAGAAATGTAGAATGTTTTCCGTCTTCACTTCTCTCAGCGGTACTGTTTTTGCCCATTTAGAGAAATTGTCGGTTGTTGTCAGGATGACCCGATGTCCTTTGGATGATACTGGTTCAATATGGCCGATTATATCCGTTTCCCACATCTCAAAAGGCCAACTGGCTACGGTTGGGTGCAAAGGATTGGGATGCTAATGGATGAAGTCTCCATGTATTTGGCATGAGTGACAACTTTTGGCGTACTCCATGCAGTCTTGAATCATGGTGGGCCAGTAGTAATCCATTCTTTTGATTTTTAGTTTCATCTTTGGACCCGCTTGATGGGATTCACAAAGTCCGTCATGAACTTCTTGGATGACTTTCTTTGCTTCTTTCGGCCATAGGCATCTTAGCCATACATAATGGAAAGATCTTTTGTACGGGGTTCTATCGATAAAGGCGAAAGAAAGAGCTCGTTTTACGAGCTTGCGTTTTTGCGATGCATCTTCAGGTACTTATTGAGACTTGAAGTAATCAATGAAAACTTCTCTCCGGTCTTCTTCTTTTTCTTCTTCTGTTTCTGATTGGAGAACCTTTTCTTCGGATGTTTTCCTTTCTTCGGATATTTCCGTTGGAGACTCCGAAGGCAACTCTGCTAGCGCTAGGATCTTGTGGCTTTGGACAAAGATTCTTACGTCATCAAGATTTTCATTTGCCAGTTTTTTGGCGAACCTGGCTACTGCGTCCGCTTTGCTGTTTTCCGCTCACGGCATGCTCTCCAACGTATATATAGGATTTGCTTTAGCCACTCCTACATCTTTTCGCCATACCTTACAAGTTCAGGCTTTCATGTTTTGTAGTCGTCGTTAACTTGACTGACGATCAGCTGAGAATCTCCGTATATGAGAAGATCTTCGATGCTCATGTCGATCGCAATTTCGGGACCGGCTATGAGGACTTCATACTCTGCCTCGTTGTTGGTTTTAGGTTCCGTCAACGAGATAGCGTAGCGCATTATTCCGCCTTGCAGGGTGACGAAGATTAGGCTTATTCCGGCCCTAATTATAGGAGTATTCCTCTTTCACACCTTCATTGAGGATGCTCCGTCGAAGTATAGCTCCCACCGACACTTTTCTTTTCCTTCTTTGTTGGTAATTGCGTTGAATGCATATTCATCAGGCAGTTCGCAATTTAGCGGGGAGTCGGCTGAGATAGGATGCTCAGCAAGGAAGTCAACGATGGCTTGTCCTTTTATTTCTTTGAGAGGCCGATATGTGACTGTGAACTTCATCAGCAGAAGGGTCCATTTGGCAAGCCTTCCCATCAATATAGCCCTTGTCATCAAATACTTGAGAGGGTCTTCTTTTGAAATGAGGTGAACTTCATGCGCCAAGACGTAATGTCTGAGTTTCATGACTGCGAGGATCAGCGCTAAGCAATGTTTCTCGATGGGGGTGTAGTTGCATTCTACCCCCAGCAGAACTCGACTGAGGTAGTACATGGCTCTTTCTTTTCCCTGCTCATTCTTTTGTGGTTATAAAGCGCCTAAAGAATGATTGAGTGCGGTTGTGTACAGAATAAGGGGTTTTCCTATGATTGGATCAGCTAACACTGGCGGATTTTGCAGGTACTGCTTGGTCTCCTCTAACGTCCTTTGGCATTTTCCATTCCATATGAACGGGGTTCTTTTCTTCATGAGGTGGGAGAAAGGACGGCATTCGCCGGATAAGTTGGCGATTGATCGTCGGATATATGCGAGCTTCCCTTTGAGCGATCGCAATTGTTTGAGATTTCTTGGCGGGGGCATTTATGTAATTGCCATGATTTTGGAGGGGTCGATTTCAATCCCTCAGAGGCGAACTATGAATCATAGGAATTTGCCAGAGGAGATCCTGAAGGTGCATTTTAGTTGGTTCATCTTCAAATTATACTTTCGGAGGCGCTTGAAGACGATCTTGAGATGCCCCAGTGTTCCTCATGTGACATGTTTTTGTCCACAAGATCATCGATATAAGCAATAAGCCTTCCTGCTTGCTTAAAACCTAGTTTAAGAGGGGCTAGGTGCCTCGCGGACCAGAAGACAAAGATAGATAAAGGTGATGATATAAAGGCTAGCTAACAATCGGCCACTCTCTTTATTTCAATTCTCGATCATCGATTTGTGTTTGAGATTATAAGACCACGCGTCGACCAAGGCTAACTTGACCTTCCGTACCGGGGACGGTGAAGGACGCTCAAACGAGGATCCTTCGAAAGAATCCAATGTGTAAAGTATATTGATTTGATGCGACCTCTATTTTACTGATCCAGCCCGGGATCGCCTCGAGGATGAAACATTCAACGATCTCATGGATTAGGTCGTTGAATATGTTGGTGATCGCCTTTTGATATGTCGGTCCGACATTCTTTAATCCGAAGGGCATAAATTTATAGCAGTAAACGCCCATCGAGGTGCGAAAGGCTGTGTGCTTTTGGTTTTCGGGCTCCATCTTGATTTAGTTGTATCTGGAAGACCCATCCATGAACGAGAAGACCTCATGAGTGGAGGTATTATCGATCATGAGCTCCGTGACCGGTACGGGGAAGTCGTCGTTCAGGAATACTTTGTTTAAGACCCGGAAGTCCATGCTGATCCGAACTGTTCCATTCTTCATCATGGGAACGATGTTGGCAATCCAGTCGGGATACTGTACCTCATGGATGAACTCGACGTCTATTAACTTCTTGCCTTCGGCATTAATGCTTTTTTCAAGTTCGAGCCGCATCCTTCTTTGTGCTTGTTGATAGGCTTTGCCCCGTGCGTTATGGCCAGTTTGTGCACTGTAACTTCTGGATCGAGTCCCGGCATCTCGGAATAGTTCCAGGCGAGGCAGACTCTGTACTCCATAAGTTCGGTTTTCAGAGTGGCCCCTTCTTTTGTTAGCAGCTTACTGACAAACGTAGGTCGATGACCATCTTCCGTTCCTAAGTTTATTTTCTTAATTCATCTGCCATGGTATGGATCCCATCTTCGAGCTTTTTTGGTGCTGGAGGCATTTCAAAGATCTCTGTCTTCATTGGTGAAGCAATTGAGGAGCTCAAGCATTTCTTTGTCTTCTTTCTCATTTGAGTCTTATTATATGGCAGGTATGAGCTTGCTCCATCCTTTTGGATTGAGTCTATCCCAGTTCGGTAGTATCGGCTTTACCATTAGGGCCGACTCTATGAGTTCCGGGCACTCCCCAACTTCTTTTGCAGAACTGGGCTTTTCGAACAGTTTGTTCGAAGGGTACTCTTTGACACCTTAGGAGTTTCTTTAAGCTCTTTGAAAAGTACTTTGGCACACGGAGAGGCTGTAATTTGTCGAGGTTCGGTTCAAGCCCCGGCCAGATTTCTTTTTCCACTTTATTTTCTTTGTAGAAGAGAATTGCCTTTATGCCTCTATTTTTGGGAGGCACATAGAAAATCATCAACTCATACCTTGTGGATGCTGATAGTATCGAGCTCTTTGTAATGCCGTGCTTGGGTCATAGTGACATGCAAGGCCCGATCGACCTCGTTAGGGTTTTTTTATATAGTGTGTGTGGAGAACACTACCCCAGCTTCATCTTCTGAATCACTCCCGAAGGTCGGGATGATGGTTGGCGAGCTTTGCCCATTGCTTCCCACCTGAGATTGGTTTGGGAGTATTGTCTCCTCTTCATTCTCGGAGTCACTTCTGAATACCGGAATGGTAGCCACCTACTTCTTTTTGCTTTTCCCTTCTAATGCGGGTTTACCACTCCTTTCCAAGTCTTCAAAATCAGGAAGGAAATACTTAGCGTCTTTGTATTTTCGTACTTCATTCACCGAGAAGGGATTGAGCTCCTCTCTGATGGTGTGCTCTTTATCATCTTTGAAGTATTTCATACACTGATGTTGTGTAGAAGGGATGATATTGTAGCCAAGGTCTACCGAGTAGAGCCTAGTAGTAAGTTTTAGCATCAATGACATGAAACTTGACGTTAGTGATGGGTTGTCCGAACCGAAGTGTCAGCATTACAGACCCACAGGTTTGCGAAGATTGGGAGTCGAATCCAGATATTGTGATCTCTCGGGCAAGAAATCTGGCGTCCATGGCCAGCTCCTTGAGCACCCTCACATTTAGTAGATTGACCGAGAATTCATTGTCGACAAGGTTTTTATTTATCCTGACGTCAGTAGCCGGTCACATAGAGCGGTCGATTATGTTCGAACGTCCTTAGCAGGAGATCTTCGCTGAAAGTGATGTCGGTAGTATGAGTTTCTACCGATTCATCTTTCATTACTTCTTCGGCAAAGAAAGCTTGGAACTGGTCAGGCTTGTTTAGAGCCTTGGTTAGAGCCTCCCGTAGTTCTTTTAACAGGAGTAGAGTATCGTATATGCTCAAATACGACGACAACTTCCTCAAACGCGCTAGAACGTTGTAATCCATCTTGATCTTCTTAGACGGGTCCTTGGCGGTGAGGTCTCTGGCAACTTCTTCGTCATCCTCAATCTCTTCAACCACCTTTTCTTTTCCCTTATCTTGCTTCTTTGAAGCCTTATTTGTGGGCCTGAAATTTTTCTCGGGAAGGGTGCAATTTCGTAGCTGGATATTGTCACAGGCTTTCGTCTTTTCTTTTTCCGATGAGGAGCTTGCGAAAAGGGGATTGCAGATGACTTCTTCAGAGTCACTTCCGAAGGTAGAAACTTTGCCACCTTCATTTGGAGATCGGGCCTTATTTAGACTGTCACTGCTTTGAGAAATCATGTGGCAGTTTTATGCCGCTGATTCCGTTTGACCGACTGCTTCAAGCTTATTGTTCTCTAGTTGATAATCGCGAGCCTTTCGCTTTTCTTTCTTCAGCCTTCTTTCATGAGAGATATAGCCTCGCCACCATTTCTTAAATGCATTGCATTTGTTGATTGGGTGTGAGATTCTCCGATGATAGAGACAATACTTCGGGTGTTCTTTCCCCTCGACGATGTATGAGACTCCAGGGGTATATAGCACGAGAGGTGGCGGCTTCATTCCCATTGACATGGCTTTAGCGAACCATTTCTCAACATTGGTCTTGCATGTAATCTTTCCGACGGGAATTTGCTTCGTTTGGGGAACGTCACAACCCGTCCCTTCCGCAGCTTGCTTGCTTAGGCGTAGCTGTTTAGCATTTTCATATATGGCCATTTCATGCCTTAGGTTGCCTTCACCTTCTTGAACAGCTTCTTTTATCAACGTGTCAATCGGGTCTTCTAATGGCGGGTTTGGAGTGTTATGTGCTGACCGTGCCTCTTGCTCAGTCATGTCACTTTCTGATGCTGATGGGGCACTTCATCATATACAAAAGAAAGGGAGACCACGTGGTAGCTTTCCACACGCTTTTTCGTTTCTTCTGTTAAGTCTTCTTCAACATTGCTGTTTTCGGAAAGATGCTGAAGAAATTCCTCGAGCGCAAAAGGAACGCGCGCCTTTTAGTTATGTTCTTCCGGCGCATTAATATACTTCTGAAGGTCTGTACGTTTGTCGACATATTAGCCAAGTTGTATAGGTTTCTTGGAATTCTTCTTCCTTGAAGAGTTGATTGGGAGATTTTTCTCCTTGTCATTGGTCTTTGGAGTAGGACGTGGTTTTAACATCTCTTGGATGATTTGCGGTTCAAGCGGGTTTTCCACTTGAATGCGGGACATGCTTGTAGCTCTTTTAGCATCTTCTTTGTTTTTGACGAGAGGACCATCTCCTATGGAGTTTCTGCTACCATCGAGCAAGATGCCCCTGCCGTATCAGTCTTCTTAGAGACGTGTCTTTGCGGCGGTTCCACCTTCCTGCTATCCGATAACATAAATTTGCCCTGTTTGTATTGGTCTTTGACCCAGTTTTTAAATACAAAGTAGTCTTCGATCGGGTAACTTTTGACCCGATGGTAAGGACAGTAATTGGGATCGTTGACCGCATTGGCTTGTGTTGGTCACCGTGGCTCGGGCAATGACAGCATGTGGTTCTTCATAACAAGCTCGAACAACTTTTTCGTCTTGTCACGAGAGAATGAAAACCCGCGTCCCAACTTTTCTTCGAGGATGGGACCCGAACGGTTATCATTTTGACGACTTGGTGCTTTAGAGCCACCTTGTTCTTGTTTTTGTTGTTTCGCGATTCTCTTTCTGCAGAGGAGACCCGGTTAATTTGCTCCAGTTGAACCAGCTTGTCAAGGAGCTTTTGATAGGTAGTAGGTTTGGCGAAAGACAAGAAAGGTAGACCTTCGATCGCGGGTCGAGAGTGCCTTTGAACATCCCGACGGATGAGGGATCAACGATGGGCTTTTCACATTTTGAAGCAAGGTTTCTCCATTGGATAACATATTGTGCCAATGTTTTGTTTGACTTCACCTTTTCGTTGATTAACGAGGAGATCGTAGCACGCTTGCTTGCGTTGACGGACCTCTGTGTGAAGAACCGCTCCATATCATCAAAGGTCTCGACAGAGTTATTTGGGAGCTCCGAGTACCATTCGAAGGTAGTCTCTGTCAGGCTACCGACGAACTGTCGGAGGAGTAGCTGATTGTCGCCTCCAGTGTTACTGCACATTGGTTTGAATTGTGCGATATGCTGGTGGGGATTCACCGTTCCTTTGAAGGCGTTGAACTTCGAGAATACATATCCCGGAGGGTATTGTTTCTGGTCATACCATGCTGGATATGGATGACCTGTTTTCATTAGTTTGGTGGCTGCTTCACTTGCGGAGAAAGATTTGACCTGTTGGGCGATGTACTCATTGAGTTGCGTCTTTGAGATCATATCATCTTTGACGGCTGATGGGGCTTGCGGAGGATTTGTAACATCCATTTTTCATTGTCAAGGACCACTGGGGTATCTTCTACCGGCGGTTCAGACGTTTGAGCCATCACCCCACACATTTGCTGCATGAGAGCCATTTTATTCATATTAGCAGCCATATCCGCCGTTTTTTTGCTTTTCTTATCGAGAGCACGTTTTAAAGAGTCAACTTCAGATTCTTGTCCTTTAGGATTTTCTTGTTTGTCCTCTGGATGCGCTATGGGTGGTGGACTGACGAGTGCTGCAGCTTGAACGGCCATTTCTTACTGCCGCCGCCGCTTTTGAGCCACAATCAAAGATCGAGTTTGGGGTCGATGACGGGTGGAAGCGTTGTTTTCACTTCCATTGAGATGTATCATTCGCACGATGTGGATTATTTCAGTGTTTGAAATCTCTCCCTTTAAGATTCGACTTGGACGATTGAATTTTTTCTGGCATGTCTTTTATAAGGAGCCACCTTGGGTTTGAAAGAGAGGTTGTCGGCCTCTGGTTAACTCTTGAGCTTCTTTAACTTGGGAAATGAGCAGTCGTTGATGACAGAGCCCCTGACTTCTTTCTAGACTTTGTAAATCGTCGAGGAGAGTTATGGAGGTGAGCGCACCGGCTTTGGCTCATTTGGTGCCTCCACGGGTGGTGGAGACTTTTTTAGAACAGTAGTAGGTGAGTTCCGCCTGACCCTATTTAGTGGCTCAAAGCATTCTCCGTTGAAACAGCCGCTTTGATAGTTGGCATCTGCGGAGTTAGTCTAAATGAGGAGCTGCCCCTAGCCTGCCTTTGTCGGTGTCAGTAACGGCGTCGTGCTCCTCTTGAGGTCGGCACTTCATCATCTTTAAGAGCCTCACAGACATGCCCTCTGTGTGGCTTTGAAAATTCAGTAGGTGACTGACATCTTCGGTTGCGTCGGAGCATTGAGCGCTAGTCTGTGGAAGACAGACCTTCTCGGGGGTGAAGCATCTTTTGGCGTTTTTGGGGGTAGCGGGAGCCAACCTTTTGAAGATTGAGCTCTTAGGATTCATATGCTTCTTTGCTAGGCCCGTGGAACTTGGATTCAGCCTCTTTAAGACCGAGCCTTTTGGTTTCGTGGGCTTCTTGGATGAGCCTGCGGAGTTTGTTGTCAGCCTGTCGAAGACTGACTTCTCTGAAGCAGCTTCCTTTGGCGCTGAGGCACTATTGGTTGAGCAGAGCGGGGTGTAAGACCCGAATTGGAGCCCATTCCACTCTTGCGTTATTTGAGCAGCTAGAATGCAAAGCAGTGGGGCCATGGCTTGCCCAGAGATGATTACCTGAGGTGGAGCAGTGGCGGTGGAACCGGATTTGCAGGTACAGTTGTAGGATGCTATTGAGATCTGTATAGAAGATAAAACACCGGCTTCAATATCCCGAATCCAAGGGCAACCATAAACATAAGAAGCCATGATTTTATTCGCGAAAACACGATACACGAAATGTGGAGTAGAAAGAGAAAATGGTCCCAACGGGCTTGCCAAAATTTGTTTACCGCCAAAAACCGGTTAGACGAACTCGAATTGGATGTCTTGCCTGAATTTGGGGCAGATGCATAGGTTTGATCCATCCACCTCTCCGAAAACACTAAGTTGATTTATAGCGCCGTATATCGGAGGTTTGGAAGGATGCGACCGATGTACCTGACTTCAGATTCCATCTCACGAATGAGAAGTTTATTGATTGTGGGGACGAATTTTTCCTACAGGCACAAACCCCTGTAGTTAATTATTTTGTTGCATACGAAAACTTTCTGCATTTCAGGTTCTTTGCTTCGTGTGTCGTGTTTTTATTTGCTTATTTTGGGTTGCCCTTAAATTGTATATGGAGACTAATTTTGTCGTCGCCCATAGGATGCGGGTTAGTCCAAATCCTTATATATATCATATGATTTGGGTTAAGCATTTGCTTGATAGGGTCCACGTTGGTAGCTTGGTTTGCCAACAGGAGTGAACTTAGATTTTAGTTCTCACATTTGTGAGGTCTATCGGTTCATATGAAAGCGTAAGGTTTATCTAAGGACGTGTTGGTTTCTTTTGAGAACTAAGGTCAAACTTAGAGGGTTTTGGGTCAAGCATTTGCTTGACAGGGTCCACGCTGGTAGCTTGGTTTGAAATTATGGTGATAATTCTCACGTTGTGAGGTCCATACATTTCATACGAGAGTGTAAACTCTATTTAAGGATTGTTAGTCTCATTTGGGAGCTAGGATCAACTTAAATAATTTGGTCATATTTTGAGATCATTGTTTTCTGTTGATCAATGGATCGCAAATGAAGCATAGGCTTCTATACTTATCTAATTTGCCAAGTCTCAAGATTTAGCTTGGTATTCATGTGCGCTTGCGCATTTATGTTGTGCTCGTCGCCTGCTCACATATGTTGCACGTGATGGCATGACGCTCGGTGGGACCAAGGTTGGCACTTGTTTAGTGCTTGCGCACTTGTTTTGTGAAAGGTGTTGCCTTTCAGGAAAGTTTTGCTTTCAATTAAGCCAAGGCTTCTAACTTTTTGGGATGCGCTTGCACTTTTCATGGTGCGCACGTTTGTATGGAGTGCGCCCAAGATTAGGGCGAGCATTGGTTTTTGAAAGTTGGTAACTTTCAAGAAAGCTTTGCCTTTAATGGAGCCGAAACTTTATACTCGTTCTTTTATCTATGTTGACGAAGCCGAAGCTTTTATTTTTATGTGTCTAGACATCTTTTAATGGGAAATTTTTTCCCCAAGATCTTGGATCTTGGGATCATTGCCCTCATGAGAGTCTAGACTCTCGTAGAGATGAGACAAAGCTCAAAATCTTTTGATCTTGTATGCTGAGTCGAAATTCTAATGAAGCCGAGGCTTCGAAGTGAAAGAGATGATAGAATTTTCTCTCTTTATTTATCTAGAGTAGGGTTTTCTTGTAGAATTTCTTAAGGCTTGTTCACCGCCGAAACACGCGACTGGGACGTTAGGACGTCTGGCCTGAATTTTGGGGGCATATGCTATTTGGATTTATCCGTCCACCTCTCCGAAGATACCAAGTTGATTTATGGCACCGTATATTGGAGGTTTGGACGGATGCGGCCGTTGTAGCAGACTTCGTTAGATTCCCCCTCGTTTGCGAGGGGTTTTTGATTGTGGGGACGCTCTTCCCTGTACGCGTAAGCCCCTGCAGTTAATTACGTTACCGCATCGCGATAACCACTTTCTCCTGCTCCGGAAGTTTACTTCGTGTCGTGTGTTTTTTTTGTTTGTTTGGGTTGCCCGTGGATTGTATAGGGAGACTAATTTATGTCGTCGCCCTACGAGCCATTTGGATTAGTCCAAATCCGTATATCTTAGATTTGGGTTTGTTTTATTTAAGGATCGTTAATCTGGTTTGAGATTAAAATCGACTTAAATGTATGTGAGCAGTTGGGGCTCGGTTGGTTTTTTGTTAAGGACACGTTGGTCCAATTTGAGACTAAAATCTACTTAACAAGGTTTTAGGATCATTTTTGTTTCAGATCCAACAAGAGAGCATTTGGGCTCTGTTGTTTTACTTTAAGAACGTTTCGGTCCGTTATCGCCATTTTAGAGGCGAAGTTTTAGTTTGAGGACATCTCAGTCTGTTGAGGTGAGGTTTTAATTTAAGAACGTCTCGGTCTGTTGATCACCATTTTGGAGGTGGGGTTTTAGTTTAAGGACGTCTCGGTCCGTTGTCCATCTTACGCGCACGTGTATTTGTTACGTGACGGGATGAACAACGATAATTTGGGATGCACCCAGTTTGGGGTGCGATCTGATTTGAGGTGTGCATATCAGTTTGGAAGTGCACCAAAAAAGCCGTTGGTTGTTGGGAACCGCCACCTTTCTGAAAACGTTGAGGAATTACAATGACGTGGATCAGAGGTGTGGAGAGATGTACCCTTGAACCAATTCCCGTATTTGAGGGAAAAAGGAGTTAGTGATAAATCCGGAAATCATTAGTCATATTTTGAGATTAAGATTTCCTCGGGAGGATGTGGGATGAGTATCGTTTTGGATATCATCAGTTGGAAGATCGATAGTCATATTTGTGACTAAGATCAGTTTGGGAAATCATGAACACATAGGCTCAGTTGATCTGAATCAGGAAGGTTTTATCCAAAGGGGACCTAGCCGCTTGGTCCATTCAGTTTTTTTATTGAAAAGTGCCAAACACTTGTTTAGGCTCTGTTTGATCAGTCCATTTTTGTAAAAGGGCTGGGCACTTATATAAGTTCTGACGCTCATGTATAACCATGTGGGCTTTCAGTCATGGGGATTGCCCAATAAGCGTTAAACACTTTACCCCCTTTTTGTCTTTGTATGGAGTGCTAAGCACTCTTCCATTCTGTGGCGCCCACGTGAGGGACACGTGAGGCGCCGGGCGCAGCTCATTGAGTGCTAAGCACTCTTCTATGTGGCGCCCACGTGAGGCGCCGGGCGCAGCTCATTGAGTGCTAAGCACTCTTCTCTGTGGCACCCATGTGAGAAACACGTGAGGCGCTGGACGCTGAGCGCCGCTCAATGAGTGCTAGGCACTTTCCTCTGTGGCGCCCACGTGAGGAACACGTGAAGCGCTGAGCGCAGCTCATTGAGTGCTAAGCACTCTCTTTTGTCGCGCCCACGTGAGGCGCTGGGCGCAGCTCATTTAGTGCTAAGCACTCTTCTTTGTGGCGCCTACGTGAGGAACACGTGAGGCGCGGGGCGTTGGGTTCTTTCTTATATGAGGACCAGATTTCTCTCAAGAACAAGTTTCTCCCGATGAGAATTAAATTCTCAACTTGTGAGAGACTTGTCTTATGGATCTCAGATCCAGAGAAAGAACCAAGTTCTTTTTTTAAAAAGGGTTAAACCCTTTAGATATGTAAGCGTGATGATCTTTGTTCTTCTTATTTACCTAGAGTTTTTTGAGGGAGATCTCTCTTTCTTTTTGAAGCTCTTTTCTTCTTTTTTAAAAGCTTATGGGGGCTTCCTCTCTTCAGACTTGAAGTCTTCGGTCCTTTATACAGTAAAGGGAAGTTTGTTTAATTCTGAGAAAATCACTTATTGAGAGATTCTAATTGATTTAATTGGCCTCAAAATAGAGTTGGGGAATTTCAAGCACCGTTGGATCTTTGATCCAAGGACTTCTGTTTTACAGAAGATATTGTTCTGGTTTTTAACAAGATTGGAGAAATATTTACCCATATACAGAATTTATTCTATAGAACGGTGATTTTTTAATCACCATTGGATTTTAATCCAACGGTCCTCTGTTTTACAGAGGGTATAGAATTTTATTCTATGATCCCACCGAAGGTATATTTCTTGTTTTAGAAAGATTTGAGTAATATTTTCTCGCAACAGAATTTTAATTCTGAGTCTTGATGATTTATCATCTCCGTTGGATCCAACGGCTCTGTTTAACAGAGAATAGAGTTTAATTCTACCTGGGCATTGGCGCTCACGTGTTGTGCATATGGGCGCTAATTAAGGTTTTAATTTCTTTATGTGCTTTGCACATTGGCGTCCACGTGAGGAGCACGTGCGGTGCCAATATAAGAGTTTTTGACTTTGACGCTGGCGCCCTTATGGAAGGCACGTGAGGCGCTGCCTCTTAAATTTTGAAAGCTCTTTTATTGGAGGAAACAAGGCTTGGTCTCCTTAAGAAATTTTTCTCTGTTGATGTTTCTTTGGAAAAAGAAAATTATCCAATAAAAAGATGGAGGTTTTTCTCCCAAGGCTCCTGATCATAGGAGAGGAGTAGTTAGGGTAAATCCCTAGTTACAAGATTTGAATTGATATGTATCAATTCAGGGTGCACTGAGCACCGTTGGATCGTTGATCCAGAGATCTTATTCAGAAAGATTTTCTTCCAAGTGAAGCTTTATTTTGATTCGAAGCTTGCGCCTCAAAGGGTTGCGCTTGCGCTACGTGCATCGCATTCGGCACATGTGCAATGTGCGCAGCGCTGCGCATATGCATATAGAGTTTGCGCAATGGGCATTGCACGTGAAACTTGTGCAAGTGTGCACTGTGGAGTTTGCGCTCCAAGCATGGACGCACCCAAATTTTGGACGGGAACACCTACCAGTTAAACCAATGTATGCACTCATGCAGGTTGGGCTTCTTGATCCTTCTTTTCTGACAATGGATCCGCTGCAATTGAAATTGCACTCAAAATGGAATTTTCTCAAATGCTCATATGATCACGGGATTCATCAGGACTCCAGCAAGGTCTTCAGTGGAAGACCAATTGAGTTCAAGGTGGGTTCAAATTCCATGTTGTTATTCAGCGGATATAAGTATTGGCTGCATTGTGTATTAGATATATTTATTCTTGTATGTGTTTACTAAAATAGATTGTCTTTAGTGTGTTAGTTTAATCATTGCTGGTTAACTTAATGTTTAAATATGCGACAGATAGATTCTCTGTTGACTAAACATCTTAGAGGCAATCTGATACTGTAATGTTTAAAGGTCAAAATATTCAAACTTTTCAATTTTTCTTGTCAGCTTATATTGCATTACTTCTATCGTGATATTAATTAAACCTGCTTCATCTAAAAATGTGTAATACAAGTTCTTGGTAGTCAGCATTGCACTTTGCCACCAAGCAAGCATATAAGCCATTTGGACCATCTTTAACGACGGCTTGCCATGATGAGATTAAGAGAGAAGAAGGGAAGGTGAAAGCTCGTAAACAGGTTATGCAATGAAGATTATAAAATGTGTAAAGAGCTTCCTAATACCATGTAAAAAGTTTTGAGTAGAGTAAAGTTGAGGGAGTGATGTGCTTTTTATAGGTACACATGGGCCTTTAATATAAGTAGGTTCCAACAATAAAACTCAAGCCTCGTTGAGCCTGACCCATCTTATATCTTATACCCATATACTCTTGTGTTTCTTTTGTTGTTCCCAATATGAGACTATATTTAAAGTCTCATCATTTGGTTTTACTTTCGACACTCCTCCTCACATGCAACCATCACTTTTTCTTGGTGTTGTCACGTGGAAAGTACGAGTAGAATTATGTGCAACCATCATTTTTTTTGTTGTGGTTTGTAAGAAACTAGAGAGGAGAGAGAGATAGAGAGAAAATGATTAGGAAAATGTAATGGGTAAATTAGCTTAAGGCTAATTTCCCTATTTATATAGGAAAACACATTATGCAATTATATCCTTATTATTATCCTAATTACATATAACCCCGTATATAATACGGGTTAAACATGCCCAGCTTGTTACAAAGAAATTGCACTTTATTCTTTCCTGAGGGTTTTGTGAATAAGTCTGCAAGTTGATGTGCCGATTGAACATAGTAGGCATCAACAATCTCATTTTCAACTTTCTCCCTTACAAATTGGCAATCCACCTTAATGTGCTTCGTTCGTTCATGGAACACAAAATTGGAAGAAATATAAATCGCAGATTTATTATCACAATATAGCCGCATAGGTAAGGTGGAGTCAAAACCAAGCTCTTCCGGTATAAATCGAATCTACACAAGCTCACAAGTGGTATTCGCCATGTCTCAATATTCTGACTCGGCGTTGGAGCGGGACACAACGCTTTGCTTCTTAATTTTCCAGGAGATCAAGTTACCTTCTATAAATATGCAGTATCTTGTGGTAGATCTGCGATCAGATGGAGATTCGGCCCAATCTGTATCTGTAAAGCCCGCCACTCTTGAATGGTCATGATCTGAGTACAATATGCCCTTTTCTGGAGCATTCTTCAAATAACGAGATATGCGAATCACTGCATCCCAATGAGTCACCTAAGGATCAGCCATAAATTGGCTCATAACGCTAACATGATATGAGATGTCCGGTCGAGTGATAGTGAAATAATTCAATTTGCCGACCATTCGTCGGGATCTTCAACCAAGTCATCTTGTCCCGGAAGCAGTTTGGTATTCAGATCCATTGGAGCCTCTATGGGTTTGTATCCCAACATCCCAGCTTCAGTCAACATATCCAACATATAATTCAGTTGTGAGATGTAGATACCCTCTTTTGACCGAGCAACTTCGGTGCCTAAAAAGTACTTACCCAAGATCCTTAGTTTGAAACTTCGTTTGTAGGTGGTGCTTAAGTTGTGGAATACCAGCTCCATCATCGTCTGTAATCACTATGTCATCTACATACAACACCAAAAGAATACGAAGACCATTGGTGTTATTACGATAGAACATCGAATGGTCATGTGCACATCGTTTGAGGCCAAACAAAGTAACCACCTCAGTAAATTTCCTAAACCAAGCTCGAGGGAACTGTTTCAAGCTATGCAATGACTTTTTCAATCGACAAACGAGATCAAACTCCCCCTGAGCAACAAACCCAGGCTATTGCTCCATATATACCTCCTCGACCAAAGAACCATGAAGGAAGGTATTTTTCACATCAAGCTGATGCAATGTCCAATGGTGGGTAGCGGTAAGAGATATAAACAGACGAACATAAGTCATCTTCTCCACAGGAGAAAAATTCTCCTCATAATCAACTCCATAGTTTGTGAATACCCTTTTGCAACCAAACGTGCTTTCAAACGGGAAAGTGTCCTATCAGGGTGAAACTTCACAGTGGATACCTAGAGACATCCTACAGCTTTCTTTCTAGCCAGAAAAGGAACCAAATCCTATGTTTGATTCAATTTGAGGGTAAGCATCTCATCAATCATAGCATCGGTCCACCCTTTATGAGACAAAGCATCCGAAAGAGACTTGGGTAGAGCATGAGAGTTGAGTAAGGAGATAAATATGCGATACGTCGAAAATAAGTGAGATGTGGCCACATGGTGAGCTATAGAGTGAGAAGTACAGCTCCGGGTCCCTTTCCGTAAGGCAATAGGGAGATCAATATCACTCTCCGGCGGAGCTTGAGACTCTGGAAGAGCAACAAGAGGCTGAGGCTCAGGAGCAGGCTGGGGTTCGGGAGTTGTACGGGCACGACGAGCATATACCCTCGTAATCGGTGGAGCGGGATCCAATAGTGGAGAGTCAGGAGTAGCAGGTGGCTCAATAGGAATGGTGCGGGTGATTTTCAATACAGGAGATGGAGAAGTAACCGACTAAGACGGGATGTCATGTGACGAAAACAGGAGAAATCTGAAGGAACGTCATTGTCCATGTCAACAGGAGTGCGATCTAGAGAAGTATGAAGTGGACTCATGAAAAATCATGTCAGCTGATATAAATCGACGACGTAATTCAGGACTACAGCAACGATATCCTTTTTAAGCCCGAGAATATCTAAGAAAAATGTACTTAATGGCCTTAGGGTCTAGTTTAAAACCCCACCGGTAGTAGATCATGGACAAAACAAACACATCCAAATACCCGTGGAGGGACAGAATAAGAAGAAACTATCGACGGGAATAATATGAAATGAGAAATCTGTCCATCGAGGACTGATGTGGGCATATGATTAATCAAGCGATTAGCAGTAATGACATCTCCCTAAAAAGATTTAGGCACTCGCATATGAAATAGGAGAGTTCGAGTGACCTCTACCAAATATCAATTCTTCCTTTCTTCCATTCTATTCTGTTGAGAGGTATAAAAACAAGATGATTCATGAATAATTCCAAGTTGCTCTGTATATGCCCGAAAAGATATACTAAAGTACTCCTTGGTATTATCACTCCTCAAGTTACGAACACCGACTCTAAATTGAGTCTTCACTTCAGAACAGAAAGTCTGGAAATTAGAAAACACCTCACTCCTGGATTTCATAAAAAATAACTGCGAGACTCGAGAAAAATCATCGATGAAGGTCACAAAGTATCGAAATCCTCCCTGAGCAACAACAGGGCATGGCCCCCAAACATCAGAATGAACTAAATCAAAAGGTTTGTCCACTCTCTTATTAATACGAGATGGGTAACTGGAGCGATGATACTTATCCAACTCACATGATTCACATTCTAGAGTAGACAAGGAACCAAGAGATATAATCATTTTCTTCAACGTTTGGCTGGATGGGTGACCAAAACGGCAATATGATCATCAAAAGCTGATGTAGGGCTCGATGTTGGACATGCTATAGGACGTGGATGCTCATCAAGGTAGCATAGTCCATCATTCTCTGGCTTAGTGCCAATCGTTCATTTCGTCTCACGCTTCTGAAAAACACATCCTCCATGAAAAAAGGTGACGCTCCAATTCAATTACCGAGTCAGTTGGTTAACGGATAATAAGTTGAAAAAAAATCGAGGCAAGTATAGAACATAACACGGAGGTAATTGTGATGTAGTCTGAACTGAACCCGCTCCTACAATTTCAGCTGTAGTGTCATTTGCTAAAGTGACCGGCGTGGTTCCATGTCTCTCCTTGTAGGAAGACAATCTATTTTGCTCCCCTGTCATGTGATCTGTAGCGCCAAAATCAATAACCAATGGACGAGGCACATTTGTTGGCGAGAGACAAGATATACGATTGCCTCTTGTCTTGATTAAATCTGAAGTGAGTGAAGACACAAGGAGACGAAGTCTTTGCATTTCATCATTTACGCAGAACCCTTCCAAATTAGGAGACGATGCAGCCGATGTCATCATCATAGCTACTCGTAAACAACAAAGGTTATCAATCAATCTATCAAACACCTGATGGGGTGGTTTAAGCTCACCAGTTTCAACCACTAAATAACAAGAAATGGTGCTCTCGAAATCGAGGCAACCCGCAAAATAATGCTCGTATATGCAAACGGGCTTGAATCTACGCACCAAAAGAAAGAGATCTCCAAAGATCTCACCCAAATACAATCAAGAATGCCAACCAATCAAGCAAAGAAAGGAATCAACAAATGATTCCACCCAAAATGTTAGGATTGATCCTCCATGATCCAATCCACACATAAATTCAATCGGATCCGAACACGGACTCCGATGACTCCAAAACTCCAACAATACAATCAATCGAGTAACTCATAAGGAAAGTAGACGTAATCGCCATCAAAACGTGCGAGAAATTACCTTAGATCCTTGGGTTACTATAGAAAACAACGAGAAATTCGACCAAAGACACCAAGTCGGGCTCTAGAATCACTAAATCAAGCACCAAATATGCAAGAGCAGCTCACCTAAGAGTAATTCGAGCCTAAGAACAGCAAGTCGAACTCAAATCGATCTCAAATCGGCAAGTTTCCCCAAAATCGACCAAATCAAGCTCCAAATCAGCCCCAAGTCGAGATCGATTCATCAAACTAGCAATCGATCCCCAAATAAAATTAACTTCGAGTCAAGTTGATTCCCAAAACTCTCAGTCGAGCCATGTCAATTCTTCACAATTTCAGATTTGAGAGAATCAACGCTGGAGTGGCTCGACTTGGTCAGAACGATGTCGATGGCGTCGTGGAGATCCAACGAGGGGTTCTAGTACTCCGGAGAGGTCTTAAGAGGTCTGGTGAGGGCTTCTGGTGCTTCGGCGAGGTCTTAGGAGGTCCGGCGAAATCGAAGGAGGAAGATGAAGGGAGGCGGCGTCTTGTTAGGGTTAGGTGTTTGGTTATGGGATAGATGGTTCAGATTAAGATCTGGAGTGATGAATGACTCAGATTAGATCTGAGGGCTCTGATACTATGTAAGAAACTAGAGATGAGAGAGAGATGAGAGAGAATGGTTAAGGAACTGTAATGGGTAAATTAGCTCAAGGCAAATTTCCCTATTTATACAGGCAAACATATTATTCAATTACATCCCTATTATTAGCCTAATTACATCTAATCCTGTATATAATACGGGTTATTCTTAATATGGTTGTCACATGCAAAGTACGAGAAGACTGTGCAACCATCACTTTTTCTTGGTGTGGTTGTCACGTGAAGGATCGAGCCATTGGCTCTGATACCATGTTAAAGATTACAGTTTATTTTTAAAGTAGAGTAGAGTTTAAAGTTAGATAAGAGTTGGAGGAGTGATGGACTTTTACACATGGGATTTTAATGATAAGTGGAGTTTTTATGAGAAAAATCATCTTAATTTATACAACTCCAAATATACTGATTGATAACCAATAATCATAACAACCTAACTAATAATATATTATAATCCCAATACATTGAATAGAAACTAAACTTATTTTTGATAACAGTAATATCCAGCAGTTACATGAAAGTATTTCATAATCTAACAGCCTCTCTCAAACTCACAGTGGATAACCGAGAGTTTGCATAATATATTCCGTCTGGATATGTAGCCTGCAAAAAGAAAGATGAAGAAAAACAATTTCTTATGGCATAAAAAGGTGGACGTGACCTCCTGTCTCTTTCGCATAAGTTAGGTGGACCGAACATCGAAATATGTAGTCTCTTTCGCATGAGCTAGGTGGACTGAACTTCGAAATCTCTTTTACTAGAAATGCCTTATGGAGAAGCGTCATAAATAAGGATGGTTGCGCAGATTTGATCTTGATGGAGGCTGCTGTTGATGATTCATAGAAGAGAAAAAACTTCAAACCGGATATTGTTGTAGAATTTATTTATTTTGGATTAATAGACAATATAAATGAAGATAAATTTTGGATCACGCATCTGTAAAGAGTTTCCTGATACCATGTAAAGAGTTTTGAGTAGAGTAAAGTTGAGGGAGTGATGAGTTTTTTATAGGTATACACGGGCCTTTGATATAAGTGGATTCCAATAATAAGACAAGCCTTGTTGATGTTTGACCCATCATATATCTTATATTTATGTGTTTCTTTTATTGTTTCCAATGTGAGACTATCTTTAGAGTCCCATCATTTGGTTTTACTTTCAACACTCTTCCTCACGTGCAACCATTATTTTTTCTTGGTGCGGTTGTCACGTGGAAAGTACGAGTAGAGTTGCGTGTAACCATCACTTTTTCTTGGTGTGGTTGTACGTGCAAAGTACGAGAAGAGTTACGTGCAACCATCACTTTTTCTTGGTGTGGTTGTCACGTGGAGGATCGAGCCATTGGCTCTGATACCATATAAAGAGTTTCCTGATACCATGTAAAGAGTTTCGAGTAGAGTAAAGTTGAGAGAGTGAAAGGCTTTTTATAGGTGCACATAAGCCTTTGATATAAGTGGGTTCCAACAATAAGAGTCAAATCTTGTTGAGATTTGATCCATCTTATATCTTATACCTATGTGTTTCTTCTGTTGTTTTCAATGTGGGACTATCTTTAAAGTCCTAACATTTGGTTTTACTTTCAACATAATGGAAGTAAGAACTTCGAACAGGAAAAGAAATTACTGGAGTGTTAGCTTGAGTAAGCTAGCTTAAAAGTAATAAAATTACCTTGATTACATTTACATTCTTGTGTTACCAAGTTAACATTTCTTTCCTCCATAAATCTACATTTATTTTGGAATTTTTCTTAACACGAAAGCACATGTAATTAATGTTCATATTCTTCTCATTCCTTGCAAGAAAAGAAAAATAACTATACCTTCCCTAATTTAGCATCAACCCTCAAACTTTTACAATATATGATTCCTAATCTTGTAGGTTATGCGCCTTATGGCTTAAAATACTTTGAAAAAATGAAAATTAATTTTCGTAATGCTTTCCATATCAATTAGAGCTAATTTTGGTGGCACTAATATGTCTCCTTCTAATGTTAGAATTCTAAAGACCCCCCAAATGTACAACAAGAAAGGTATATTTCATAACTCATATATACAAAATATATCATGCATGAATAGTGATTGTTGTGAAAAATTGAGTTTTTATGTGTCCTAAATACCACAATCAACACAGTGTTGCAATAACTAGCCACGGTGAGAATGGGTCGTCGACAGGGAGATAATAACTTTATTTTTAATGTTTTAGACGAGTTAATTAAAAAGATTTGATTTTGTTTGTTTTAAACTAAGTGAGATTTAAAATTTTATGAAAGTAACTCGTTAGGATTAGGAAGCACAAGTGATGTATTAAATATTATATTCCTCTTAACCTCTTATTGTGTTGATGCTTGAGTAATGGCAAACAAAGAAGATAGGGTATTTAAAAGGGTACTAGGGATTCTCTCTATTGATTCTTGTCCTTCTTTTGAATGTTCTTATCATCAAGCCTTCAACATAGCAAACACAACTTATCTTGTATTTGGGTCGCAACTATCATTGAGAGAGAGAGCGTCCAAACAGAGAAAGTTGTACTTGTCTAGGATAAAGTTCAAAATCAATATGTTGGGTAAAGAGGAAACATAAGGGATTTTTCCATCACACATGCATCCCTTTCCTTAACCCTAAAGAGTGAGATACTGTACTCACCCATTAAAAATAAAATAAACCAAGAAGAAGAGTAGAACGATCGAAGGATAATACGTATGTTGACTCCTAGGGCTCTCACGATAGCGATGAGCATCCATCGAATATCATCACATATAAACAATTAAAACAAAATGGAAAGAGGAGAAGAAATTTAAAGGCTAGTTTTTAAGATCCCTCACAAAAAGTAAGAAGTTTCTATTGATAGCATCATCACTTTAGAATAATTTGGAAGGAAGAAAGGAGAAGAAAACCATAGAAAACCATCATCTATCTATTAAAAAGATTTGTAAGATAATAAAAGCACAAGAGAAAGTAAGTGTAAGGAATTTAAATTGTGATTTAAGAAGAGACAAGAATTAAATAAATTACTCATCTTTTATTGATCAAACTTGAAGTTTCATTACAATTTAAATGGCTAATGAAAAGGAGGCTATAAATTCTAAACAAAATAAAAACCCTAGACGATCTGTGTTGGGTGCTGCTCGCTGCCATTTATAGGCCCCAAAAGGTGAAACCCTAGCTTCGATATCGATACACATGAAAAGAAGAATCTTCCTCCGAAACCCTAACTCGTGCGGTGCTAATGTTGCTGCGGATCCGCCGCGATGTCTTCATAAGTTGCCGTGGTTCCGCTGCAATATTGAGGGTTTGGGATTCTAGTTTTTTTCTGTGTTTTCGCAACTTTAGAGAGCCTTTTAGCTAGTCATAACTTAATTTTGCTATCATCGAAATTTGCAGGTTTGACTCTGTTGACTTTGACTGTGACTAGATCGATCCGGTTTATGCTTGAAAAGCCCGTCATCCGCCCCAAACCTGTTTCCCTGCACTAATGTAGCAAACACGGATTAAAAGCACCAATTTTTAGGCAACATTATTCAGAAAGGATGGTATTAAAATGCAATATTATGATGTGAATAGATAGCTACATGTACATTACTCTTTTACAAGCATAAATGTAGCGTTGAATGTATGCATATGCCATACGCACATAATACATTAGAGACACTAGCCACACTGATATAGACACATGTACCTAGGTTTTCATGGCTGTCCTTTTTAATCCTAATTTTTTAAACCTCATTGTATCGTATCACAGTGACATCCTCTAGGTATAATGAGAACTCAGTCCCCATTGTTATGGGTTCTCTACGGCTGCTTGATTGGAATAGTTACTCAGATGTTTTCTTTTAGTTTCTAAATCATTGATCCTCATGACCGGTTCATAGTCTCGAATAAAAAAGTGGGCGTCGTTATCTTTCTTGTTCAGGTTTTAGCTCTAAACGGATCCTATCATTGCGATACTTTAGGTGCAATGGAAGCGCAGGCCCCTTCACCTTACACAAGTTTTCTACAACAGCCTTGGTAATTAAAATTGGTAATTAAATATATATTAGCTAATAGCTCCATTAGTTGTATATATTGTTTGAGTAAAGGCAACTTGACATCCTTTCTTGTTTCATGATGGTTGTATTTCGATTCTATTATGACTTGATAGATTAATTAGCTAAAAGAATAATATTTGTACTTCATTAACATTTTTTCCCTAATTGCCATCACCATTCGATGGTTGTTTAACTTCCAGTAAAAGTATAATTTATTCACTAGGGTATGGCTCCTTCCCTTCTCTCCAATAACCTCTGCATAATCACATTGCCTATTTAGTGTCCTTTCATGCTCGGAATGACTAATGTCATAACTCCATTTTCAGAACCCGTAATGCTATTAGCTATTATACTATGAACCATTTGTTGCATCTCATCATTCGTTTCTCTAAAGCATGCACTGAGATCTATACAGTTTGTTGTCGGATTTTATTATATAATGAAACAAGAGGATTGCTTGCTTTAAGAAATCAGATGCTAAGGCTTTAAACGGTCAGGAAAATAGTAGTTAGCTTATTTAGGTGAGTAGGGTAGGCAGTTCTTTGATGGACAGTCATTGTAAAGTTGCCTCCAGAACTTAAGGTTGTAGTTTCCGTTGAGAGCAGAAAATTGATTTTAAGTGTTGTCTTTTGGTAATGGATTCAACTGATTGGAGGTTGCCGACTTTGATTCTTCGTAGAGGTGATGATGGTGCTTGTTGGATGTGGCTAAGGGGCCCACATGGCTTCGGAAAAGGCTAATGGGCCCAAGCAATTGAAAGGGATGTTTTTTCTCACTTTGGTATATGGCAATCTGTAACAATCTGGAACTTTGGAGATTCAATCAATGGGTGAGAATTGTTTGAGGGGGTTTATAGATAGTTGAATTTTGATCAGGGTTAGAACAAAATATCGGTTAGGGCCTCAAGAAAAGAGCTAATATACAACTCTGGCAGTCAAAATCTCATTGATCTTCTCAAATAAAAATTTAGAATAAAGATAACATTTTATGTAAATAGTTAAGTACTCCTCTGATAACCCAACTTGAAATATATCTGATGGTCGAGCATCAATACTTTTAATTTTTCACATTGTAGATATTATTTTGAACATTCATCTTATTTCTAATCATCATCATCATCATCATCATATATATATATATATATATATATATATATATATATATAAACTTCTTAGCTCTTAGAAAAATGCTAAAACACATGGGAGTGGTGTCACATTGTACTCAAAATTTAATATAAATAAGTCTATAAGCTCCTTTATATCTCTTAACTGACGTGCAATTTAATGCGCCTCGAACTTCTAAAATGTTATTACATGCCCTTCAGTGGTTTTGGGAGCATACTTTTCCTTGGGAGGAGCATGTTAGTATTGTCTTTTGTATACATAAACTTGCCATTTTTGAAAATTAGTCTACCTTACTTGCAGTTTATAGATATTATTTTGATGTACTTTTTTTTTTATCGTGCTTCAAATTTCTGCCAAGATCTATGACATGGAGTTACTGTTGTCTTGTGCTGAACCTCTTCTCTTTGTAGGTACTCAGGAAGAGGCCTCTTCTTAGACCCACCTACAATTTTTATTTGCTACGAGATTTGGAATCTTTCTATACCAGATGCCATACAATTTGATCACCTCAAGCGTGAAGATATGTGTTAGGTGTATATCTTGTCTTACATTTGTACCTTTTGCTCTATTTTATTTGTGAAGATACTCAGTTTACATTTTATACATTTTGCTTTCCCCATTCAGGATTTAGCTCCCGTGATGAATTGTTTAGTCAGTGTAGAGACTCTTCAGCTGTTACTGGGAGCTATGCTGCTTGCTTATCCAATCAATTATTACAATTTTCTGAGCTGGGCCATTCTACTCATACTGGAGCTCTTGTCATAGAACCAGGCAAGTGAAGCGTTTTTTTCCCCCTTGAAAAATTTCCCACTTAAATTCTCTATATGTTCTGGTCCTTCTGGATGAAATTGGTATTTGCAGGAAACTGGTAGTTAAGACTCTCATCCTCTTATTTAGTTTGTTTAAGAATCTGTGTGTACTTCTAGTTCCTAGAAATTTAGTTGTAGTTGATTTAATTTCTTAGTTTCTATTGGCTCTGGTGGATTCCTTGATCAATTGGTTAATGGGTGTTCCCCATCATTCTTTCAACCTAGGCCAGCATTCTTCCTCCGGTTTCATTTTACCATACTTTTTTTGTCATAATCAAAACGTTCTTACTACTATATAACCATGGCATTTTATGCCATTTTTCCTTGTGAAGTATAATGGAGGTATAAACGGCTTTTTGTGTCAGCCATCTCTCATTCGTAAATTTAATGTGTTCTTACTACTATATAACCATGGCATTGTATGTCATTTTTCCTTGTGCAGTATAATGGAGGTATAAATGGCTTTTTGTGTCAGCTGTCTCTCATTCGTAAATTCCACTAGTTCTTACTTTCTTCTCTTCAGTCTTTTATGGTGGTCCCATAACCTCGTTCTCTCATACCTATTAATAATCAATCATCTACCATCTCAGTTCTGCATATTGTCAAGCAGGTTTCGATTTTTTAATGCAATCGTTTCCTTTGCTTATAGTTAGAATTGACTGTAAAGGTGTGAAGTTCAACAATTTACATTGTTTCCTCTATTAGCCTATTATTATTTTTACTTGCTATTTATGTTTTATCTGGTTATTGCATGATGCCTACTACTCTGTTCAAAGTAACAATCAGAGGGATCACATTTCTGACTGTATGAAGAGAATTATCAGAAGTTCCAATTATCCATTTTGTCCAGGTGAATGGTTTAAAATATTAATTTGAAGTTTGAATTTCAAAGAATCAGATTAGGTAGGCACTACAATGAGAGGAGATATTTTCATGAAGCATATAGAATGTGCTCCTAGACGTTGACTAATTAATAAACTTTCCACATCCATAAGTCACTATCCTGTTCTATAAAGTGCTCGGTCCTGGGGAACCTATGTGCCTGTGCACTCCTCTAACAAAGGCATGCAATCAGAATTGAAGCCCAAATGATGTTACCAATCTAACATTCTAGCGTTGCATATGGAATTGTATAGGAGTAGACACAATTTAAGGGTAGTAGAACAGTGAGGAGACGATTGAAAAGAATGTTAATGAGCAGGTAAAGGCTCATAGAATTCAATTTTTTTTAGGGTTTTAACGACATTTTAAAGTACCACCATGTACTATGTGTTTGTATAATGGCTTGGATCTTTATGTTACAGTCACAGATGGAAACAGCTCACTGTTTATCTGCATTTCTATTATTGAAATAAATGAGGTGGTTAGCAGTTAACATCAGAAAACTAAAGGCGAAGTTTTTATGCAGTTGTACAAGGTGCTGGTGGAACGCACATGATTGATCCTATTTTTCAGCAGATTCTTCTTAGAGATTGCCAACTTCATAAAATTCCAGTCATATTTGATGAAGTGTTTACAGGTTTTTGGCGCCTTGGAAGAGAGGTGAGCTGCAGATATGATGGTTGATAATATCTTTTGTAAACAGTTACATGTATCGATTTTGAATTTGACATATACATTTTACAGTCTGCTGCTGAATTACTGGGCTGTGTACCAGATATTGCATGTTTTGGAAAACTAACGAGTGGAGGGGTTATACCATTGGCAGTAACTTTAACAACAAAAGCTGTTTTTGAAGTATTCGAAGGTGACTCAAACGTATTTTTCAGGTTCAAATCGCCAAAAAACTTTCTTTTTGTATGCTTCTGAAAAGAAGATTATTTTGATCGGCCAATTTGAACTCCTTTGCTTTTATTAGTGTGGATGCATCTTCTTTTCCAGTATATGATAGTGTCTATAGATGAATTGATAATTTTCTCCGTAATGGTTCAGCTTATGGCTCTTTTACATGGTCACTCATACTCTGGCCATGCTATCAGTTGCAAAAGCTATACAGTGGTTCAAAGATCCATGTACAAACATCAATATTGAGCCTGAAGGGAAGAAATTGAAAGAGGTAAATGTAATTGAGTCTGACTAATTGTTATTTTTACTAAAATTGCTGCTGCTGCACTTTATTGATACCCAGTATAAGATTGGCTTTATCTGCTACATGTCAAGAACCACTTATCTCAAACCTTAGGTTGATTGGTTTTGAATTAAAAACTGTATGTATTACTATATAAAGCTAATTTGACTCATAACATCCCCCCTCTCATGGGTATGTGGACATATGGGCAAAAAAGGCTCCAAAGGAAACATCGCTTGTTTGGAAAAATAAAAAATGGAATAAATGGGTGTAAATAATTATTTTAAATTGTCAGTAATGAGGTTTGAACGTACTTTCGACATCTTTGAACCTGGTGCTCGGATACCATGTCAATAACCATTTAACCTGACAGCTTAAATTGATCGATTGCTGGGTTATTAATGTATATCAAGCTAATTGAACTTTATTTGTAACCGAGTACGATTAAATTTAAATTTCCTACACTTAATCAATACCCAGTATATAATTGAAGTTATTTTCTGCACTTCATTGATACTTAGTAGAGATAAAATTGTATTTGCATGCTATGACCTCTTTCCTGCAACTGAATCATACTGTTCCTTGCAGGTGGTTGCAATTCCATTTGGTCTTTACTCTTTCCTGGCCTAGAGTAATAGGAATGCTTGCTCACTGCTTCTTGGTTGTGCATTGTCTTAACCGCCTGGAAAAGGTTGGCCTACCTTCCCCCAAGAAGCTTTTTTGGTCACCTTAAGTTATTCTCTTGTTCATAGGTTCCTGATCAGGAAACTCATCTAGGATCAGTATTAGCATGCCGCTGGTCACTATGAAGCATGTATACTCCAAACAACCTCACGAATCGTACCCAAATGCGTATCGGATACCGATACTCTCGGAAACGCGAATCCCCTATTTTTTATTTAAACAAATAAAAAAATATTTAGAAACTTTGGGATACTTCTTGATTTGCGAACCGGATACCTCACCCGATTCATGATAGTTTTTTTTTTTCAATTCGAGATTGATATTTGACCCAAATTACTTGTACCTTTAACTTTGATACCTCTAGAGTTTTTAAAATATCGACAAATTTTAAGACTGGTCCTGCGTCTCTCTCGGATCTGAGACCCCACCGGAGATCGCATGTGACTTGAGACCTCGCCACAGCCTCCTTTGGTTTGAATCAACTCTCTAGTTTATGGCTAGATTTACGATTTAATATTATGATGCCCAATTTTCAATTGTTCAGTTAAAAGTAATTGAATGTTATTTGAGAGAATTAGTATATGATGGGATCGAATTGATATTTGAAATCAAAGCCTTTGGATATAGAACATGATAAATGAGAATTCTACAATTGTTTTCTTAGAATAGCATGCTAAAGTGTTAATGGAATATATGTGGTGTAATCTTGCCCTTCTATCTATTTATATATTTATGTATATATTAAAATTAAGAGAGTAATGGAGGAAAGAGGCCCTAGGAGGCTTTTTCGTTAGGCGGCGTTGAAATCTACGTCCTCCACCATTTTATTCGACGATCGGCACCACCCATCTTGATCTTCATCGTTAAAGATGCCAATACACCAAATTTCATGTGATTTTAATATTTTTTTACCATTGATTTAGTGGGTTCCAAATTAATGGTTTACCGACAATAGAACTTTTTGCATTGTTAAATCAACGGTGAAAAGGTGTTAAAATCACATGAAATTTGGTGTATCGACATATTAGACGATGAAGTTCAAGATAGGCGGTGCTGATCGTTGAATAAAATGATGGAGGATGTAGATTTCGATGCCACCGGACGAAAAAAGTCTTTTAGGGCCTCTTTCCTCCATTATTCTCTAAATTACACACACACACACACACACACACATATATATAGTTAGAAAAATTCAATATAAAAACGTATCTTATATCCTAGGTTTTTGGAAAATTGTGTTTCCGCGTATCCGTATCGTATCGGATACTCGTACCTATTTCCGTGCTTCATAGGAGCCTGGTCATATAATTTTGGTAGTGGTTTTGGTGTCATAATGCATTGCCCATGCTCTAATGCTAAAAGAGTGTCAATATAATGTTCAAGTTTCTCTCTTATTTCTCTTACCATGCACTCAAACAAAGTTGAAGGCTTATTCTGTTTGCTGGCTAGAAGCAACTTCCACATTCAAAAAGCCCTTTGATATTTGAGATTGAACAGGGAAGCATGAGGTTTAAGGTTATCTTGATTACCTTTCTTGTATGAACATTATTCCAATGTTACGTGGAATGTTGTACGCTTTGGTATGGAAAACAAAAAATGGGAACGCAGTTTGCCACTCGTTATGGAACATGGTATGGCAGTGGTAGTTTTCTTATGCACACTTAGTCGCTACGGAACGGAAGACGTAACTCTAGAATGTTGAGTGATTTTGGATCATTTGTATATGTGTGGGTATGCATGTATAATATACATATACTTAATGTTAATTTATTTTGCTATCTATATTTAAATTCCTGAAAAAAATTAGTGCCCATTTAACTAAAATTCTTAATGGGTTGATTTGCCTCTTTCAACCTAAATCGGACTTGATGCCCATTAAACTAAAATTCTTACCGGGTTAATTTGCCTCTTTCAACTTAAATCCGACAACGATTGTTCCAAGCCGGAACACTAGTTCCCTGATGGGAACTATTGTTCCAGATCGCAAAGCACTAATGGTTTAGCGATTATTCAGTTGATTGGACTCTTATACTTTCAGCAGATATGTTAGTTTAGTAGTTTATGTAGATGGGAATGATATTATGGTTCTATACAACAATTGAGATTGCTTAAAGACGAGTCAATTGAGAATCTGAGAATAAATTGCTGTATTTTAAATGATAAATTATTTTCATTGTTATCAAGATATTTTGATTTTTTATGTATGTATGCAAGTCATTGTTGATTGGTGAAGTTAGTACCCTAGATATGAGAATCAATTCCATTATTTTGATTCGGAAGTTATCAGATATGCATAATGACATGTATTATTCTCAATCATCTGTAGGATTGCTGTTTATTTTTAGGAATTTTCTTTAATACATGTTTGTGATCCTTCTTCCTTCAGATAGCCAACTATCAATAAACTCATGCTTAAATATATTGACATCATGGCTATGATAGTCTATTCTGTCATCTGCTAACAGGCAACTGTTATGAAATTCAGGTTATAAGTTGCTGCCAACTTGTCTTACTTCAGATAGCCAACCATCAATAAACTCATGCTTAAATATATTGACATCATGGCTATGATAGTCTATTCTGTCATCTGCTAACAGGCAACTGTTATGAAATTCAGGTTATAAGTTGCTGCCAACTTGTTGCTTTTGTATCTAACAATCAGTATTTGATTGTTATTGAGAGGGAAAATCCTCTTGAAGTATTAGTTTCAATAAATATCTGCAATTTACAGACTAGGGGAAAGAGGGAAAGTAGCAAGCACTAGGGGAAGTTACTAGGAGCGTACTAGATTATTTCAGTAACTACTGTGATTCTCACACACACACATAATTAAATGAAGGTGCCAAGACTGAAGGTTGCGCCCATTTCTTTTTTACTTTCCAATCATTAATTGCATTTGATATATCCTGTTAGAATCCATATCTGTTCGGGGTCTGAGCAGCTGAACAGCAATTTTTTCGTATATGTATCTACATAAAGGAAACTAATACATACACAATCACACATTTACCTACTCCCTTTGCAGCCTTACCTTACCTCCAGTTGGCTCAAAGTCAGATTGAAAAGGTGGGAAATTGATGACTTCTGAGAATGTAAAGCTCCTTTCTCTCATTTTTCCCACCTAAAGAACACACTCTTCAATGATATTCGAAGATTACAGTGAATGAAGATTGATGCGTTGTTATTTCTGTGCTCTCGCTTACCTTTTTTAGGAAGTACGAAAATACCTGCTGCTTGATTTCCAAATTTGTTGGTACCTAGAAAATGTATAGTTTTGAATGAGAGGTCCACATGAATTGCAGTCTTTTTCAATATTTTCGGATTAGGTAAATTGAAATCCTTGGCCTTGTGGCATCACTTGTGCGAAAGTTGGAGATCCTCCTGAGTCCTGAATCATAAGTAATGTGGCAATATACCAGTCAAATCGAGCAAACATTAGATGAGCTAATATAGTGATATGAGATTATTGATTAATTCCTTTTTAAGCTGATGTCACTTTGAATTGTCCTTAATTTACTTCAGAAATGAGTAATTTCTCATTCAACTTCAACGGTGGAAATATTTTTCCTTCATTAACTGTTTCATTGTGTTAAAACCTTTTTTTGTTTATGAGTTTGATTTAGTTATATGACAGAATCCCCTTTTGTTATTGCTTCGTGATTCTGCAGTTATGGGATATGAAACTTGTGCTCAAGATATCTTCTGTTCCAGCTGTGCAAAAGAGTAATAGCCTTGGGAACTCTTTGTGCTATTCAACTCCGAGCTGAAGGCACTGATGCTGGGTATGTTGCTCTATAGTTTCATTTTCTTATTACCTTTTATGAGACCACATTGGATTGTTGTGTTTAACAGGAAAGGCGAAAGAGGCTTATCTTCTGATTCCATTTCCTTCTAGTTCTCTATAAAACTTGATCAAATATATGCTTACATTTCCTGCATGCTTGAGCACCCTTTTTCATGGATCAAAATCTTGCCATTTGTTCTTTATTTCTTATTTCCTTTTTAAAATAAATCGGCTGTGATGGAGGTTGGAATCTTCCTCAAATATTGTCCTCTGTCGATCTGGCTGTAAGCGGTTGAGATTGGGTATGGGAATTGTTGTGTGGATCTCAATAGGTTGTTGGATGTTGTTGACGCCAAGCTACCTGCAAGGGATGTCCCGGGGTGGGAAACCACCGTAGGACCCTCCGACGATCAAGTTAGTACCGTAGAATAAGAGCATGGTAGCGGTGTATCAGAATGAGTTCGAGTTACCTGAGTCGTTTGAAAGAGGGGTTTATATAGTGGTCGCATGGAGTGAGTCGGCGCGAGATCCTTGCCGTTCGTTACGTCCCTGTGTAACGCCCACATCAATGGTGGGATTCGTCCATTAATGGCGGGATACGCTCATTAATGGAGGGAAGTGTCAGCGTCGGACACGGAACGTGGGGCGGCGGATATCTCGCTATGGCGTGATACACGGAGCCGTTGCGGGGGCGTTTGGGCACCGCGCTCTCGGTTGGTCGGGAAAGCCGAGGAAACTCAGCTCGGTGGATGGCTCGGAGACGACCCGAGGAAGCTCAGCCATGCAACAACTCGGAGACGAGCAAAGGGGGTGTAAACTCGGCCGCTGGATTGTGTCGGGCCGAGGAAAGTCCCTAATGCACCACATTGATTCTACTTCCGCAGCCACCAGGAGCTAAGTGGGTTTACGTGGACGACATGTCGTCTGCTACGTGTCATAATGTGGGGAATTCCCGTTCATGAGCCTTATCAGGCTGTAAATGCGTTCCTGGTGCGAGTGGAAATTGGGTGGCTCTAACTATCAGAAATTACCAAAAATGTGGAAGCGGTCATGTCAGGCCGTCAGGGATTATATAGAGAGAGAATAATGAAGAAAAGAGGCCATATTAGGGAATTTCCTTCTATGGTGTCGAAAAAATACACCCTCCACAATTTTTCCTGACGATCGGCACCAATCATAGTGATCTTTATCATCTAAGATGTGGATACACCAAATTTCATATGATTCTTCTACTTTTTCACCAGAAATTCACAATGTAAAAAGTTTTATTGTCGGTAAACCGTTAATTTTGCACTCACTAAATCGATGGTGAAAAAGTGTTAGAATCATATGAAATTTGTTGTATCCACATCTTAGATGATATAGATGATGATGGGTGACGATCGTCGGAGAAAATCATGAAGGGTGTATTTATTCGACGCCGTAGGAGAAAATTCCTTCCCATGGCCACACACACGCTCTCTCTATATATATAATGGAGGAGGCTTTTTCGTCAGGTGGCATCTATAATCTATATCCTTTGCGACTTTTTTCACTAGCTAACTGTTTATAGGTCTCGTTTCGCTACGGGGTTACAGTTTCCGTAATCGTTGTTTAGTGAGGTTCGAGGCTAAACTCCAAAATTTGTAACTGAAGGCCCGTTTGGCAAACAAAATGGAGTTTCCAAAACCGTGGTTTTAAAAAGTTCCGAGGGCTCGAAACTCCATTTTTCTAAACCTAGAGACTAGAGTTTCAAAAGGTTTCAATCTTCCTCCTCTCTTTCTTCCCCGTTTTGAAAAATTAGTTGTCTCTTTTTAAACACCTTCTCGCTCTCTCTAACCCCTGCCCTCTATAGATCTCTCAATATTTAACTCTAATCTCATTTCATCCCTTGCAGATCATTTCTTCTCTCTTTCGATCTCACTCATATCTATGATCTCTTCTCTTTTCTAACTTCTTTCTTTTATTTAAATTTAAAAAATTATGTCATAGATTTCGTTGTCTTGACCCGCCAAAGTGATCCCACAAAGAAATAATATTTATTCATTTACTATGATTTATTCATAATAAAAGACGGTGCTAATTAAAAATGCTATTTTTAATTAAGAAAATTAGTTATATGGAACCTTGGTTTCAAAGCTATGTTGCCAAGACCCTAAACTTTGTAAAATCCCATTTTTATGAAACCGCGGTTAGTATGCTTGCAAACTGCGGTTCGTTTTAACCTAAACGAAACCGTGGTTTCCGAAACCTTGTTGCCAAATTAGGCTTATTGTTTGTGATTAATCTCTTCCATTCTCTCTATCTTCCTCTGCTTCCACAACTATAGTTATTTATAATTTAGATGAATAACAGGTTATCTTAATGTTAAATGCTATTATATCAATCTCTTTTACCGAGTACAAGCAGAAATATCTGCTTCAAACCACAATGCTTTGCAGGAAGCTATTGTATAAGAACGAAAGATTCTGCATCCCTTCTGAAACCAATGTTTTCCTGTAACACCTTAGTGCATTTATACTATATATTTGGGGTATTTCAAATCTTGCGGTAAATTTCTTTCCTATTGTTGCTTTTGGGTTGCGGATAGTGCAATTGGTAGTTATGGTTATTATCCGACCCGTCCTGCATGTTTGAAACTCATCATGGTTTAAGATTATATCAAATATTTGCTAGTACAGAGAATCCATGCAAATCTAGATTTTATATACATATATAATATATTTTAGTACCCACATATCTTTTTAAAATACAATATAAAATCAAATAATATATTATAATCTCTAGCCTTGCATGCCATCACACCCCATATCATGTGGTTGCACCTATATATCGTGTTCATACTCTAATTGCTAAAACACTCGTTATTGATCGCTACGTATATTTACGTAGATCCGTACATAGGGGTATACATTTTTATTGACTGGATATTGCATTATGGTTTAAATTTTTACGTATATTCTCCATATTTAGAAACTAAATTTTTGGATGGTTACGGGTAATATTCGGAGCAATTTGATATTAGCTGTAAAATCCTATATATATAAAATATTTTATATAACCTATATATATAATCTGTTAAATATATATATATATATATATATTAATTAAACTAATAACTCTCTCTTTTTCTCACATCTCTCTGTCTCTCTCTCTCTATATATATTATATACTTATAAAACCTATTATATTAAAACCTAACCCGCACTTCTCTCTTTCCTCTCTTCTGCTTCTTTCCACGAGCACCAATCCAAGGAACCCCATCCTTGCCGCCATTCGCCCTCGTCCTCACCATCACCGCCCCTTTTGATCTCACCTCCATTACCTCCTCTCCTTCCCGAGCACCACCCTGCACCTTTTCCGACCCAAGAAAACCCACACCCCGTCGGCAACCCTCATCGTCGGTAGACCTAACCACCATCACCGTTTCCCTCTTCACCTCCTCTCCCTGCACCCTCAGACCACCACCACCACCGACTCTACACTTTGTCCCGATCACCATTCAAGGTTCATAGCCACACCTCGCCGACGGCAGCCCATCGTCGCCTTACCCCATTGCTTACCCTTCCTATGTCCTCGCCAACCCCATAACCACCAACAGTTATAAGTCCTCTCTTCTCTTCTTTTGTTTCTTTTCTTTCTTGCCGGCCGTCTCGCCGGAGTTGCGCGCGTCGCCGACGATCTGGACGACCCAGCCACCATCGTCGTCCAGTCCAGCCACCATGTCACGCAGCTTCTCAGTCAGGTCCAGTCCTGCGCGCGCAAGTTGCATCGCAACGTTATTTCGATGTCAGAACGTGGCATCCGTATCTCGACGTGAGATCTGATCAGGCAAGTTATAAACTTGCAATATGCTATGTTATTATATCAATATTTATTTAATAAATGATAGTGCATGGGTTTTACTATTCAGCAAATATTACCGATTTACAGTTTTATAACATCCGTCTGTATCCGTACCGATAATAGTTTATCTAGTTGCTTACCGGATTGTCACAATATTATTATACTACTATATCGGTACAGTATGCTATCTAGTTTGCATCATACATGGTAATAGACGTGTAATGGCTATCACAGATAGGTACATATACATCCTGGTATTAATAATATTTCGATATTGATTACGGTTTTACATTTGGCATCTATTGGGTAATATATATTACATGACATGTTCACGACCCACTACCAGACTTGTTACTTGGATTTTATTGCAAATGCCAACAATCCTGACTTGTTCCGACGGACTTGACTTGTTGTCTACATAGACAAGACTTGTACCTGCTTGATCCTGTATTGGCATTAGATTTATATCATCAATACCCGACTTGAATACAAAACCTTGGGGGTAAGGGGAAATCAATTATGAAACCTGACTTGTAACTTAACAGTTCGATACTTATACCGATCTGTATTTACGGGTTCGGCCAGCCCCGGAATGATGCTGCTGACATCATTCATCTGTACATGTTACATATTTACTGCTTAGCGGCACGTCTCGGATTCAGCCCGAGAATCTTGACCGTGGTTCCGGGCACGCACGGGATACTATTGAGTTATATCGACGATTCCATTAAATTGATTTTAAAGACTTCTAGAATAGATAACCTAGAGACACAGACTTTAGGATACATATCTGTGACGACTCTGAATTTACTGTACAAAATTTTTCGGTTTAATGTACAGAAAGGAGTTTACAAGCCTGAATACAATTTATAAGTTAATTTTTTTAAGAATAGCAAGAAACAACTTGTAGCTCACTGGTAAAGCTTTGCATTGCTGTGACGTAGCCCCTATGTTCAAATCCCCTCAGACACATTTATTTTTCTGATTTATTTTTAAAACTTTTTAGAAGCCCAAAAGTTTACACGTGCAATGCACATAAAAATGAAAAGACAGAAAAATCATACATGTGCACAATAATTTAAATACAGAGATGTACATGTGGTTTCAATCCGACGGCTCCCCCTCACCAAACGACCGGCGAGATCATCAATTGGGCCAGCGTCGACTGTCCCCCCTAAGCCAATGGTGCCCGTGCTTGCACACACGACTTTTTCCCTACCCCTAACTCCCCTGCACTGTAATCAAACAGAGACCCTTCAATTCCCCATTTATTATCTTTTTGATACATTTTAATTCATTTTTTTAATTCCAACCCCCTAATTCCACACTATAAATACTATCCCATGCCCTAGCCCTTTCTCATTCTGAAAATTATAGCCAAAATTCTCAAAATTTTCTAAGTACAAGAAGAGTACAAGTGGAGTTAGCAAGAGATCAACTTCCGGCGAGTATCGAAGCAAGTTCCGGCGACCCCACGACGTTACGAAGACAACCCCTCTTCATACACTTTCCTTCTAACCACTTCACTGGTAAGTCCTTTTCAATTTCTCTTCTCTTTGAAAAGTTCTTTTTTCAAAACATGTCGGTAAGTGGAGTTAATACCGACATTTTATTCTAAACCCTAGAAATTACACTTTTTCTTAAGCATTGCTCATTCATATTTCTACACCTTGCTTGTTAACATAAAACTAATGTTTAGAGCCAACTTTCACTCAAAAATATCATGAAACATATCTTTAATTTATCCTGTACATTAAAATACCATGAATTTTAGATATGTCATCTTATATTCCTTTGTTTAAACATACCTTTAGAAACCTTCACGGGGTAATGTTCTACCTCTCACAAACACACATGGTTCCATAGCACAATACTCTTTGAACGTATTTTTATGGCGAATACAATATATTTCATTAAAATACCATTTACTTTAAAAACTGTTTTCTTTGGAATTGTATTTTAAAATTCCTTTGCAAATAAACCTCCACAACCCTTTTTAGGGGACCCGCTATTGGATGGTACGGATTATCACACATGCTTGGGCTAGTAGAGCGAGATGCAGACCTCCTCATGGAGCATTCGGTCTCGAAAGGTTTTTAAATACGTTTTTTTTAAGAAAAACGCATTTTTCTATTTAATAAAATTTAATTTTTATAAATATATAAATATTACAAATCCATATATTTTCAAAATATAACAAACTTGCATTTTTTTCTAAAGATGAAAGTTTACAAGTTCACTAAAATACCTTCAAGATATCAATACAAGACAAGATTACAGTAAAATACCATGAACTATTCAAGTTAATGTAATTATCACTAAAATACCTCAAACCCTTAAAATTTACATCCATAGAAACCCCAAATAATATAAATAACTTCTTGAAGTTATTTTGAAACTATATATTAAAAATATTTTTCATAAAACCCCTTTGAGCTATATAAAACACTATTAAGAACTTTAGTAAATATAGGTTTAAGCGGGATCAATTCTCTTGAGCCCCAGGGAGCCGGAGAAAGTGAGTGCTTGCCTATTTAAGGTAGAAAACGTAACGGTGTTATGAATGGTAATTGTCTTGGAAAAAGACACAAATTCTGCCGTCCATGTGCAGCAGTAACCGATAACTCCCGAATATAATTTAGAATCCAAATCAGTTATAAGTGTCTGACTCAAGTCTGAGTCTAAATCAAACTTGAATTCAATTCAAACCAGAATTCAATTCAAATATAAATCCAAACTCTAACATGTATACTTGAACATGAACCTGAATATCAAACCTGAATACAAGACTTGACTTGACCGAACCATGGCTATAATTTGACACGACTACAAGCTTACATCCTGAACCTAACTACTTGAACAACTTGTATCCATGGTTTCGGCAAGACTTGTAAATATAAACTATACAATACATTTCGGGGTTAAAGGGGTAGACTGGTACGGAATGTAAAGCGTGGCACGAGATGATTACTAAATGACACCTACATAAACTTTCGTGCCGTTGTCCCATGGGTTTTGACGGGGCCTTGTACTATATGTTACCATAGTCCACGGAAAAAGATGGACTTCACTCGTATACACAAATACCTTCTGTACCAAGCTACATACAACTACGTTAGAATATCAATCTTATACCTGTACATCTTACCTGTTAAATTCTCATTACTTGCTATATTTTTTTCTTTCTTTTGGGACTTACCGAGCGTTAGTTCACTGACGACATTCATATCTATTTCTTTCTTTGGAATGTTCGTCAGGAGGACATGACTCTTTCGAGATAGAGTCTTGCCAGGAGGACGTGGACTAGCTCACTTCCCAGCAGGACTTCTAGCTTTTTGTACTTTTCATTTGGTATGCCACTGTTTAGTGATTGCTTTATATCATTGTACTTTCCTTTTCAAAGCAGTTGTATTGTAAAGATGAATGTTAATAAAATCTGCTGTTCATTTTATATCTCTTGTCAATTCTTGTGCATTTTTACATATATTGCTTATTTACGCTTAACGTATTTATTTCTTAGTAAATATATTGCGGGCTTGCCACGTCACTACTTCCGTACGCTGGGAAGCGGGACGTGACAATATCACATACATGCAGCTCAATGTTTTATACCTGTGTTTATTATTTGTACGCATGTTTAATAATAGTATCATATCCTGCTTACTACTATTAATTTTGATATTATGACGCACTGACGTCTGGGTTTTGCATGGTCCAGTTCCTCTACCTTTATCGCAGGCAAATCAAGAGTACTTCAGCAATCAAGCCCAGCAATGAGGAGCTAGCTATTTAGTTTAGAGACTCTTAGTTTATTTATTTCAGCAGTGTTATTTCTATTGATGTGAGCCCATATTGAGACGTGATTCAGATGTTATTGTTTTATTGGATCTTGATTCATTTCCGCTACATTTATTTCTTGATTTTATCTACTGTGGCAGATGGACATGTGATAGATTTAGTAGTTTTACTGTTCTTGATATCCGCTTGACAGCCGTAATGTGACTGTGGAGGGATGATTCTTAATCACGTGTAGTATGGTTGGCTCTGTCACGTGCCGTGTTTACATATTTTAGGAAGCGGGGCGTGACAGGATTTGTTTGGTATCAGAGCCCTAGGATTTAGCGTTGGTCGGGTTTGGTTCTTTTGTAGCTGGGTATTGAACCCAATACGCTGACCAAAGAACCCAGAATTTTAGGAACATGTCCTGCCATATTATTGACTTGTCATTCAAATTCTTGAATTTTATCTCTCTTAACTCTTTTATCTTGAAGATATGGAATGATATTGCATCTCGGCTTGGAATTCTTTTGTTTCCTTATTGTTTCTCCTATATCATTCCCTCAATTCTGATATTAGGATTTGGGTGACTTGAATAGAGTTATGTAGCTGTAACTATGTACCGCGGAATGGTTACAATGCAGTACTCTATTTAGGTAATCTGGAGTCCTATTTTGATTCATTCTCTTGACTTATGGTTGTTGTACTATTTTGTTTCTCTCGATTTCATTGCTTACGAATTTATACCTTATTGCGAGCTTGAATCCAGCAACCGCGTTATATCTTTCCTCTCGAACCAATCCGTTTGCGTTTCGAAGAACAAAGAGAAACACATGAGAACATATGATGATTGCAGTAGTTTGAGATTAACCCCAGCGGAAGCTGGTACAGACCGCTTCAAGGATGATCAGATGTTCGATTGAAGAAGTTTTGACAGACCCGTCTCAAGTTATCAGAGTAGCGCAGCGGAAGAGAGATGGGCTGATAACCCATAAGTCTTGGAACAAACTTACAAATTCATGATGAAGGGGACTGTTTACTGAAGGGTGAAGATCGTAAACAAGTTGCAAATGAAACGCCAGTAGTAATTCGGGATTTTATGGATGTGTTCGAGGACATCTCGGGTTTACCGCCAAAACGAGATGTGGAGTTCGCAATTGATTTTATTCCTGAAGCAGCACCGATTTCAAAGGCTTATTATCCAATGGCGCCGGTAGAATTGGAAGAGATAAAGAAACAAGTTGCCGAATTGCTAGAGAAAGATTGGATTCGTAGCAGCGGTTCACCATGGGGAGCACCAGTTCTTCTAGTAAAGAAGAAGGATGGCACGCGGAGGATGTGCATCGATTATCGAGATTAAACCGGGTGGCTATTAAGAACAAGTACCCAAGCCCTATCATTGGTGAATTATTCGATCAACTCAGTGGCGCGATGGTATTCTCGAAGTTGGATTTACGATCCGGATATCATCAAGTTCGGGTGAAATCAGAAGATATTTGCAAAACAGCGTTCCGAACTCGATATGGGCATTACGAGTACTAAGTGATGCCATTTGGAGTTATTAATACACCGGCAATATTTATGGACTTGATGAACCGAATCTTTTCACTATACCTGGACCAGTTCGTAGTGGTGTTTATTGATGATATTCTAGTCTATTCAAGGAGCAAAGAAGAGCTTGAAAACCACTTGAGTATCGCACTACAAACGCTGAGATAAGAAAAGTTATATGCTAAGATAAGCAAGTGCGAGTTTTGGCTCGAAGAAGTGAAGTTCTTGGGTCATGTTGTATCCGGAGATGGAATTGTCGTTGACCCCGAAAAGATTGCAGTTGTTCATGATTGGCCAATTCCAAAAAATGTAGGGGAGATCAGGAGTTTTCTTAGGTTTGCCGGATACTATAGGTTTGTGGAGAACTTCGCTCGAATAGCAGAACCATCGACCAAGCTAACACGAAAGGAGGTATCGTTCGTATGGACCGAGAAATGTGCGTCAGTTTTTGAAGCGCTGAAGCAAAAATTAACCACCGTTCCTATTCTGACAGTGCCCGATGGTTCCGGAGGGTTAGTTATTTACGGCGACGCATCTGGGAAAGGTTTGGGATGTGTTCTAATGTAACATGTGAAGGTCACGGCTTATGCGTCGAGACAATTGAAAACTCATGAGAAGAACTACCCAACTCATGATCTGGAGTTAGCAGCAGTGATTTTTGTTCTGAAGATATGGAGACACTACTTCTTGGGCGAAAGGGTAGAAATAATTACCGATCACAACAGCCTAAAGTATGTGTTTACACAGAAAGAGCTCAACATGAGGCAGCGTAGATGGTTAGAGTCGATGGCTGACTATGATCTTGATCTAAAATACCATCCGGGGAAAGTTAATGTCAGCAAGTCAAGGCTGAACATTAAAGGGTAGCTAGTTTGTTGCAGCCACTTTTGATTACTCAATAGAAGTAGGAACATATAACCATGGATTTCGTGACAGCATTACCACCGAGTCCGAAAGGCAATAATGCAGTTTGGGTGATTGTTGATCGATTGACCAAGACAGCTCATTTTATATCGTTTTGAATTCGTCAGTCGACGGAAGCTTTGGCAAAGCGGTACATGCAGGAGATCGTGTGATTGCATGGGGTACCCGTGAGCATCATTTCCGATCGTGATACTCGATTTCTATCACACGTTTGGAGGAGTCTACAGAAAAGTTTGGGAACTCGCTTAAAGGTTAGCACAGCCTAGCATCCTCAGACAAAAGGCTAGTCTGAAAGAACGATCCAAACTCTTGAAGATATGTTGAGAGCGTGCATGTTAGACTTCAAGGGTTAATGGGAGGATCATTTGCACTTGGTGGAGTTTTCTTATAATAACAGTTTTCAGGCGAATATACAGGTGGCTCCATTCGAAGCATTATATGGTCGTAAATGTCGCTCGCCTGTCTGTTGGGACGATATTGGAGAAAGAAAATTATTAGGTCCGGATCTTATTGTGCAAACAGTGGAGAAAGTTAACGTGATCTGAAATCATATGAAGGCGGCACAGGATCGACAGAAAAGTTAGGCTGAAACAGAACGAAGACCTCTGGAGTTTGCAGTTGGTGATCTTGTATTTTTGAAGATATCACCAACCAGAGGAGTGATCCGATTTGGCAGTCGAGACAAGCTTAGTCTTCGATTCGTGTGGCGGTATTATCAAGCGTGTTGGAGAGGTAGCCTATCGATTGGCGTTACCGCCATCCTTGTCGGGTGTTCGTGATGTGTTTCATGTATCTCAACTCCGCAAATATGTTCGAGATGAGATGCACGTCCTAGATCACTCGGAACTAACAGTAAGAGAAAATTTAACGTATGAGAAACGACCAATGGCGACTGTGGATCGACGAGAAAAAGTCCTTAAGAATAAAGTTATCCATTTAGTACTCGTTTCATAGGGGAATCGTTCACACGGAGAATCTACTTAGGAACGTGAAAACGAGATTCGACAGAAGTTTCCACATCTCTTTTCTTAGATTCGTGTCTTATTGTATCTTTTCTTGTTCCGTGAATTTCGAGAACGAAATCCTTTTGTAGTGGGGTATAATGTAACACCCTAGTGCATTTATACTATATATTTGGGGTATTTCAAATCTTGCGGTAAATTTCTTTCCTATTGTTGCTTTTGGGTTGTGGATAGTGCAATTGGTAGTTATGGTTATTATCTAACCCGACCCACATGTTTGAAACCCATCATGGTTCAAGATTATATCAAATATTTGCTAGTACAGAGGATCCATGCAAATCTAGATTTTATATACATATATAATATATTTTAGTATCCACATATCTTTTTAAAATACAATATAAAATCAAATAATATATTTTAATATCTAACCTTGCATACCATCACACCCCATATCATATGGTTGCATCCATATATCGTGTTCATACCCTAATTGCTAATACACTCGTTATTGATCGCTACGTATATTTACGTAGATCCGTACTTGAGAGTATACATTTTTATTGACTGGATATCGTATTATGGTTTAAACTTTTACATATATTCTTCATATTTAAAAACTAGATTTTTGGATGGTTACGGGTAATATTCGGAGCAATTTGGTATTAGCTGTAAAATCTTATATATATATATATAATATTTTATATAATCTGTTATATATATATATATATATATATATATATAAAATCTGTTAGAGAGAGTTATTAGTTTAATTAATATATATATATATATTATAATTATAAAACCTATTATATTAAAACCTAATCCATTCCTCTCTTTCCTCTCTTCTTCTGCTTCTTTCCACTAACCCAACGTACCCCATCCTCACCGTCGTTCACCCTCTCGTCCTCGTCCTCACCATCACCGCCCCTCTCGACCTCACCTCCATTACCTCCTTTCCTCTTCTCTTTCCTGAGCACCACCCTGCACCTTTCCCGACCCAAGAAAATCCATACCCCGCCGGCAACCCTCGTCCCCGGTAAACCCAACCACCACCACCGTCTCCCTCTCAATCTCACCCTCTTCACCTCCTCTCCTTGCACCCTCAAACCACCACCACCACCGACTCTACACCTTTTCCCGAGCACCATTCAAGGTTCACAACCACACCTCGCCACCTCGACGATGGCAGCCCATCGCTGCCGTTACTCCGTTGCTTACCCCAGCTCTATTCTCGCCAACCCCATTACCGCCAACAACAATAAGTCTTCTCCTCTCTTTTTTCTTTTCTTTCTTGCCGGCCGTCTTGTCGGAGTTACGTGAGTCGCCGACGATCTGGACGATCCAGCTACCGTCATCGTCCAGCCTAGTCACCACATCACGCAGCTTCTCAGCCAGGTCCAGTCATGCGAGCGCAAGTTGCATTGCAACATTATTTCGACGTCGGAACGTAGCATCTGTACCTTGACGTGAGATCCGATCAGGCAAGTTATAAACTTGCAACATGTTATGTTATTATATCAATATTTATTTAATAAATGATAGTGCATGTGTTTTACTATTCAGCAAATATTACCGATTTACAGTTTTATAGCATCCGTCTGTATCCGTACCGATAATAGTTTATCTAGTTGCATGCCGGATTGTCACGATATTATTATACTACTATATCGGTACAATATGTTATCTAGTTTGCATCATACATAGTAATAGACGTGTAATGGCTATTACAGATATATACATATATATCTTGGCATTAATAATATTTCGATATTGATTACGGTTTTACATTTGGCATCTATTGGGTAATATATATTACATGATATGTTCATGATCCACTACCAGATTTGTTACTTGGATCCTATTGCTAATGCCAACAATCCTGACGGACGTGACTTGTTGTCTACATAGACAAGACCTGTACCTACTTGATCTTGTATTAGTATTAGATTTATATCATCAATACCTGACTTGAACACAAAACCTCGGGGGTAAGGGGAAATCAATAATAAAACATGACTTGTAACTCAACAGTTCGATACTTATACTGAACAGTCTTTACGGGTTCGGCCAGTCCCGGAATGATGCTGCTAACATCATTCATCTGTACATGTTATCTGTTTACTGCTTAGCGACACATCTCGGATTCAGCCTGAGAATCTTGACCGTGGTCTCGGGCACACACGAGATACTATTGAGTTATATCGACGATTCTATTAAATTGATTTCAAAGACTTCTAGAATAGATAACCTAGAGACACAGGCTTTAGGATACACATCACATACATTCAGCTCACTGTTTTATACCTGTGTTTATTATTTGTACACATGTTTGATAATATCATCATATCCTGGTTACTACTATTAATTTTTATATTATGATGTACTGACGTCTTGCATGACCCAGTTTCTCTATTTTTATTGCAGGCAAATCAAGAGTACTTCGGCAATCAAGCCAAGCAATGAGGAGCTAGCTATTTAGTTTAGAGATTTTTAGTTTATTTATTTTAGCAGTTTTATTTCTATTGATGTGAGTCCATATTGGGACGTGATTCAGATGCTATTGTTTTATTAGATTTTGATTCGTTTCCGCTACATTTATTTCTTGATTTTATCTACTGTGGCAAATGGACATGTGATAGATAGATTTAGCAGTTTTACTGTTCTTGATATCCGCTTGACAGCCGTAATGTGACTGTGGAGAGATGATTCCTACCTACAGGTAGCATGGTTGGCTCTGTCACGTGCCGTGTTTACGTATTTTGGGAAGCGGGCGTGACATTTCCACTTGTTAATTCAAATTGTTACGTTAATGTTTCTTCAAAGTACCGAATGTTAACCCCTATTATAATCTGGATTATGTCCTTCATAATAATTTCTTATAAAGTTTCAAATTGGCTTTACCTTTGAACATACTGATTGAGTGCTTTCAATGTAGGTATGCATCTTTATATGCAAGTTCTCTTGTTCAAAGACTTCGGGATGATGGTATTTACATGAGGCCTCTAGGAATGTGATTTATCTGATGTGTGGTCCTTGCACATCACCACATTTCTGCACTCAACAGCTCACCAAAGTTTACCAGAGAATTGGTGAATTGTGCAACTCAGATGAAAAAATGTCAGTCACATCAGAGGTATGCAAACCATGAACCCTAGGCTATAAGCTTCTGGAAACATGCCAGCAAGCGGGCGCTTTCATTCTTGGAGGAATAAATAAGTTTTCGATTAATTGTCGTATGAACTATTTAATTATATAAATAATTGGCCTCTTGTTTCTTTTCAACTTTCATGAAATGCATCCTTGCCAGGCCTTTTTTTATTGCTTAGCTAAATCAAATGGTAGCGTTATGATTTGCAAAATGTCGGTCCAGATAATGTAGATGTTATCTATCCAAATGTTTACTATAAGTACCGAGTCCATTTTTCTCTCTGTTGGAATTATATATTGGAGAGTTAATGATTAAGACCAAATCATCCAATTTCAAGTGGTGAGCGGTAAAAAAAAACTCATTTATACTCAATGATCGCATGCGTGGCAATCATTTTATTATCCCATACACTTGAAACACTGCAGCCACTCATAAAGCAGTGGATAATTGCGATGTGTCCATGTGACAGATATAACACAGAGGACGACAACGTACTAATTTATCGTTTTGGTATTATATCCTTACATTGTATATATATTCGCTCGAGTCCCGATGATTCTGTGACCCCATCCGCTGGAAACACTGCTACCTCTCATAAAGCACTAAATAATTGTGCTGCATCATGTCCATCTAGAACTAAGAGAGCATACACACCAAGGGGTCGACATTATACTGAATTTGTTTTTTGGTATTACATCCTTACAATGTATTGGAAATGACATAAAAGATAACATTATATGGTGTGTGTGTGTGTGTGTGTGTGTGTGTGTGTAACAAAGGGGCATGTGAAAAGCAATTAACAAAGAACAGAAGGCCCAATGCAATTTGATCACATATGCTTCCAGAAATGTACCATGTCAGTTGATTCTCTGTAGATTAGTACAGCATCCATATCTGTTGCTGAGTTGGGACAACAAATCGTGTAAATATCAGCATATTTCAACTTTTTCGTTCTCTCTCATCAAAGTTTGCAACTTTTCCTCCATTGCTAACTTTCTGAGAAGTTTCTTGTTTGATTTTCCCAAGTTTCCATGTGTTCAATGTTACATGCAGGCCAGAGGAACAGACGGCCTACTTTGAATTAAACAATGATCATCAAATAAAAACACACATTATAGTTTTGTACCAGCTAAAATGAGTGTACCAAATTAACTCATGTATCTGTCTTCATTTTTCTGAAAGCATATAGTCTATTTTAATGATACATACTCCTTCAGATGATGTGCACCTTTGTCGATTGTACATGTGATTATGTTTCTTAAAAGAAAATGTGGAGCTAAAATATTGTCTTGATCAAGTAGATAATCATTAATATCACTCGGTGTCCTTAATAGAAATTCCTGCAATGGCTTTATTAAAATGGAACAGAAACCATTTTTTTTATAATTGTTATAATGTAATATATGTGGTTATGTTGCTCCTTTCTGCTCAAAAAGATAGAGAAAGGATTTTTTCTGCAACACGATAATGAATTGTATTGCATACTTTTGAGTAATAACAAAATAGGCTCAATTGTTGGTAACATGTACTATTTTATTTGAGCGGTAAGCCTATTTAGATGCTCTCAGTATGATTTAAATACAGGATGCTCCAGCCTTTATGCGTTAATTCCTCCAAAGATAAAAGACATAAGGCAAACAACCATCTTTTAATTTTAGTAAGTCGACTTTCCGCATGCTCAAGATTTTGTCCAAGTAGAAAAAGTTAGGACAACCGCTTGAATTAATTTATTACATCTTTTTCTGAAGTAAAATTAATTTAATAGATCTGAGGCATGCAGTTAACCACTCTTCTTTAAATTTAACTAATGTAATTGGACTAGGCATATTTATGTTCACCTTAATAGTACATAATGCATCACATCATGAATTAGAGTGAAGTGTTCTTGCAGGGTGCATGTGTTGTATGATTTCATTGAATTATGTATGGTGATTTTGCGCTTGAGTCTTTTTATCCTTTTCATTGGGCTTTGCACTTAACTGTAAACGCCATGTAAAATCTAATGAAGGGATGCCGTTTATACTTATTCGTTGTAGGGTGCATCTTATTGGGAAACTTTAGCCAAAGTTTTATAAATAGGAGCATATGACTTCCACTCGTTTTACAATAGCTAATCCTCAAGAGAGAGAGAAAAGGAGTGCTTGCTGATGTTAGTAAATATTAAATGCCTAATTTAAGTGGGTAGCTATTAACCTTGGAAGCCGGTCATTTCTTGTCTTGGATCCAACAACTAGACAAAATAACAACAAAAATTTTCCCAACAAATTTTAAGCACTGATTAATTCTATGCTCCCTTCTCTCTTGGCACGTCTCCTTTCTAGGGGTCATTGCTATCAAAGTTGCTATCGATCGTTATCGATTGGTTTGATGTCAACATGCGATGCTCAGCAGATATGGCATGTCTCTAATGGAATCCAACTTGCAATTCATTTCTTGATTTGGCCATCCCTTTTTGTTTCTTTCTCCTCTATTGTTTTATCTAGTAGATTTAAAAAAAAATCATTCGATTGCATTGCAAGGCCAAGGAGTGAGTTTTTTGGGTGTCTCTTGATTATAAAATTCCCTTTTCTATAATTGCTCTCCCTCTCTCTCTCTCTCCCTCTCTCTCACTCACTCACGTATCCTCAGTTCTCATTGAACTAGACACAATTTGTTCAGTGATATCAGAGTTATATCAAACTAGATACCATTGTTGTGCAGTTTTCAACTCATAAAAGTCGATTTGGATAAAGATGGTCAAATATAAATACATATATTCAACTTCGATCATAACTTCAAAGTTTTGGTATGCCATGGACTCTAAATTAAGTAACGATGCGTTTGTATTTAGGATTTAAAAAAATGAGTAAGCAGCGTTGTGTGTTAAATGTTTCCGGATCTAAATTTAATCTGTTGTTGCCTACCTTGAGACAGCCCATGGAGGGCAACCCTTTAGAAGAGAAATCGTTTGTGGCCAATTTGATTATCATGTGAGGAAGAAATAAAAACGAGCATATTTCCCATGCTGGTTATGAAAGGTGTCCTACATGGAGAATTTAAAATTTTAGAAAGTGCAAGTAAAAAGAGTTCAAAAGAAGCTGAAGCTTAATATAAAAAGTTGGGATCCTTTGTGCCTGGATCTAAACTAAGCAATTTACGCACCTATGTAAATCAAAAAAGTTTTGATGATTCAATCCGTTTATCTTGATCTATATAGTTAGAAACATAAGCACACCAAAATTTGTGAGCTTTCAAATTTGTTTACTTATAGACCTCATGATCCTTCTTTTATATGGCTCACCCTCATTTCTTGCAAAATTAATGGTTTCTTTGTAATAGAACATTTTAAAAAAAAAAAAAAAATCAACCTATTTCGGGGATTGAAGTTTCGACATCTCACATTAGAGTCGAAATTGGTATCAAATGAGCTAATTCTAGTTGATATAATAGAACCCTTTGCATCTTGGATTTAGAATCAAATGGTTTCAAAAACTCACATATTTTAGTGTACCTCATGTTTTAAATGGATGCATGAATTGCTTAGTTCATGTCCTGTCCCGGTTTAGAGGATCCCAACTTTAATATAAATGTTTTGCGATGCCAACAAAAAAAAAGTTGTTTATTTAGCAGAAAGGTGGAGAAATCATGCATGCTATTTTGATTAAGGCCAGCAAAATAAATCAAGAAGGCTAATAGAAAATATGCCATAATGATGTATGAGGATCTTTTTGTTATCGCGTGGAACAATGATGTATGGCTCGCTGGCAAAAAGAAGCAAAGGAGAAAGATAAATTGAAAATTGAATTCTTTCAAAAGAAAGGAAGAAATTAAAGTGTGCATGAATATGATTTTTTTTTTTTTTTTTTTTTGAGAAAAGGACCGGGTCAATAGAACTCTAGCCAAATAAAATATTTCATAATAAAATATTTCATTAAAATATGAAATGAGAAAGGTTAAAAAATCAAGTAATGAATGGAAAAAAACAAATTCAAGAAAATCGCCTCTACTGACAACAAAAAAAATTAACTAAAAAACGATTTAACCCATTTCTCCACAAAGTTCTTTAAAAAACGTAGATTATGTAGATATAGGCATCCTCCTTTTCAAAGCGCTCGTCTAAAAGTCCAGCAGAATATTAACTTTACTAAGTACAACTAAAGAAAAGCACTTTTTATTATGGAAGATCCTGGAATTCCTTTCGGCCCAAATATACCAACAGGATACCGTGACAAATATATTCCAAACGTTACTAATTTTCTTTTTGACCCTTTTGATTCTCTACTTCGTCCACAATAAGAGCATTGATGCTGGATTTTCTTTAATCATTCATAAATGTCTTTTATTATTCCATATCGATTTTACAAAAGAACATCTTAAAAAATATGTTTAATTGTTTCAGATTCTTTATTGCACAAGACACACAAAGTGGATTTAATAGAAAATTAGCCATCAATTCCATCTTGTTGAGAATGTGGTTAACATAGTCCCACATCGGGAAAATTGTGGGATGCATATGGGTATAAAATATAAGATATGATAAATCTTTATAAGGTTTGAATCTTTTGGATGGAGTCCCTCTATATTAAAATGCTATGTCATTGTCCAATGCTCTGGTGGTTGTTTGTCCCACCTTGCACATTAAGGTTTGAGCCCTCGCGTGTGAGGGGGAGCCATCCAGAATGATGGGATAAATTTTCATGGATTGATTGATTTACTAATAATAAAAGAAAACGAATGATCATAAACACTCCATCTCGTTGAAAATATGGTTAACATATTCCCACATCGGGAAAATTATGGGATGCATATGGCTTGACCATAAACACTCCATCATGTTGAAAATATGGTTAACATATTCCCACATCGGGAAAATTATGCATATGGCTTGAGTATAAGAATGGAAAAAATCTAATTTGCAATCATGAATAATGGTTTTTGTTGTTAAAAATATGGTTAACATATTCCCACATCGGGAAAATTAAGAGATGCATATGACTTGAGTATTTTAGATGGAGTCCATCCATATTAAAAACTCATGTGCATCCATCTATGGATCCATATATTGTGGGCCCAAGTTTTACAGGGTACCAGAGCTTGGGTTTTTGTTTGTCCATAATGCACATGAAGTTTGAGCCCTCGCATATAAAGTTTTCTTTGTCCACGTGCAATGCAAGTAAGAGAGAGTGCTGAGAATGTGGTTAATATAGTCTCACATTAGGAAAATTGTGAGATGCATATCGGTATAAAATATAAGATGGGATAAATTTCCATAAGGCTTGAGTTTTTTTGATTGAGTCCCTTTATATTAAAAGCCCATGTGCATCCATGTATAGGCCCATATATTGTGGGTCCAAACCGAGTCTTCCCATCATTGATTGATTGATTTACTAATAATAAAAGAAAATGGTTAATGGAAAGAATCTAATTTGCAATTATGAATAATGTCTTTTGTTAGGCCATCAACACTCCATTTTGTTGAGAACATGGTTAATATATTCTCACATCGGGAAAATTGTGGGATGCATATGGTTTGAGGTTTTTTAGTTGGAGCCCATTTATATTAAAAACTCATGTGCATCCATCTGTGGGTCCATGTATTGTGGGCCCGAGTTTTACAAGGTATCAGAGCTCGGGTTTTTGTTTGTCCACGTTGCACATGAGATTTAAGCCCTCGCACATGAAGTCCTTTTTGTCCACATGCAACGCACATAAGAGAGAGTGTTGAGAATGTGGTTAACATAGTCTTACATCAGGAAAATTGTGGGATACATATGGGTATAAAATATAAAAAGGGACAAATTTCCATAAGATTTGAGTCTTTTGGATGGAATCCCTTTATATTAAAAGCCCATGTGCATTCATGTGTAGGCCCATATATTATGGACCCAAACCAAGTCTTACAATCATGGATTAATTGATTTGCTAATTATAAAAGAAAATGGTTAATGAAAAGAATCTAATTTGCAATCATGACTAATGTCTTTTGTTGGGCCATCAACACTCCATTTTGTTAAGAATGTGGTTAACATAGTCTTACATCGGGAAAATTGTGGGATGCATATGGGTATAAAATATAAGATGTGATAAACCTTTATAAGGCTTGGGTTTTTTTGATGGAGTCTCTCTATATTAAAATCCCATGTGCATCCATGTGTGGGCCCAAACCAAGTTTTATATGGTATCAGAGCTAGGATGTTTGTCTGTACACGTTGCACATGAGATTTGAACACTCGCACGTGAAGTCCTCTTTGTCCATGTGCATTAAAGTATTGGGAATGTGGTTAACAAAGTCTCATATCGGGAAAATTGTGGGATGCATATGGGTATAAAATATAAGATGAGATAAATTTTCATAAGGCTTGAGTCTTTTGGATAGAGTCCCTTTATATTAAAAGCCCATGTGCGTTCATGTGTGGGCCCATATATTGTGGGCATGACACGCCGCTCTTCATAAAAGAAGGAAGTAGGCACGTGACGAGACTCGCGACGTATTTATTTTGACAAGGTCATTTCTCGCAATAAATACTCTAAACGTTTATAAGCAATAAGAAATGACAAGAAATAATAAGTGCATTGAAATCCAACATTATTTTACATTCACAATACACGGAGTTTTGATACAAGGTAACTTAAAACAAAATACAATAACAAAAGATGCCTTAAACAAGTAGGCGTACCGGGAAGTAAATGCTGACAGAAATCTAGTAGTCGGTCTGCGATGCAAGCTGAATGGTAATTTAGCATGAAAAATAAATTATATATATATATATTAAATAAGTATTAGCATATGTATCCTATACACGTACATATCATGTATCACATATATGAAATGCCATCAATATCTTCTCAGTATCATGTACTGTAGAGAATGTGTGTATCATATACACTATACTAGAAATCGCATCATAAATACGGTTATCAAGTCAACACTTGACTTGATATTCCGGCTTTTAAACCGGCTAGTATAACAGTCGTCCGATTAAACATGTATATCCAATAAACATGTTTTATCGAACTTATAATTTTAGACTAAGATCTACTTAACAGGATCATTTAGATCCAACAAAGAGCATTTGGGCTCTATTGTTTAGCTTAGGGACATTGCGGTCTACATTCAGATGCAAGTATGGGTTTGGAAATGCACCAGATAGTTATTGGCCATTGGGACCCACCACCTCTCTGAAGTTGTTGAAGAATTACAACGACATGTATCAGAGGTGAAGAGATGTACCCTCGAACCAAAATTGATTGAAAGGGTTCTGAGAATTATTTTGAATGTCAAGAGTATGGTTGGAGTTCAGTTTCAGAAGATCTTGCCTCTGGAAAACTTAGCTAGTTTAGGCAAAGATTGGTTTGGATATAGTGTTAAACACTAGAGTATACTCGTCTATCACGTGCTCCCACGTGATGCACTTAAAAGGATGCAGTGCACAAAATAGTGTTAAACACTAAAAAAAGGAACGCTCACGTGGGGTCACGTGAGGCGCTTGAGTATTGGGCCAGACTTCCCTTATTTTATTCTCAGAATATTCAAATAAGTGTTAAACACTTAATCACGTGTGGGCACGTGATGGGTACCCATGCACTGGATATTAAAAGGATTTGCAAGGGGTCACGTGGGGACACGTGAGGGCGCCCATGCGTTGGATATTAATTCTTCAGCTTTTTCCATCTTCTCTTTAAAGAGGTGTTAGTCAGGGGTCACGTGGGGACACGTGAGTCATCCAAAATCGATTCTGCCCTTTTTATTTAGAGAAGTCTATTCAAGGGTCACGTAGGAACACGTGATCTAATCTTATTTGTTCTCTTTTGGTCATTGGAGGGAGGGTCACGTGTTGCCACGTGATCATATTGGGTACTTGATCTTTTTACGTGCATGGAGAGATAAATTCCTTATTTAAGAATTAAATTCTTCTATAGGGTTAAAACCTAATTTTATTTAGAGAAATTAAATTCCTATGTGTTCGAAAGAATTAAATTCTTTAAACTCAATTCTCCCTCTAAGTTTTGGATCTGCATGGCAGAATCTCCCCGATGAGAATGAAATTCTCAACTTATGGGAAGATCTGTTTCTGCAGATCTATTACCATGAAGAAGAACTAAGTTCTTATATTAAGGGTTAAAACCCTATCTTTGTTGGAGGAATTAAATTCCCATGTGTTTTGTAGGAGAACAAAATTCTCTGAATTTAGGTCCTCCCTTAGGTTTTAGATCTGCATGGCAGAATCCCCCCGATGAGAATTAAATTCTCAACTTATGGGGAGATCTGCTTTTGCAGATCTTCAACCAAAAGAAGAATTAAGTTCTTATTCAGAAGAGTTAAGCTCTTAGTTTGAGAATTAAATTCTCTTTTTGTTTTGCGGGAGCTTATAGAATGATCTCTTTCCCTCTCTTACCTAGGGTTTATTTCATTTCTGAAGAGATCTTCTTTTCTCTCTGGAGAATTAAATTCTTTTTTTTTTGTATTCTCTCTCTGTTGTTGTCTCCCTTCTTTTTTTCCTCTTCTCTTCTTGGCTCCTATTTATAGGAGAAAGAAAAGAATCGGTTTGTTTAGTCAATCTTTCATTGAAAGAGTTTGATTAATTTTGTAACCAACATGATCTTTTTGATCACTCAATTGTTCCCCTCCAAAAGACGGTGCGACAGGAACGTCTTGCCTGAGATTCGGGGCAGATGCTATTTGGTTTTATCCGTCCACCTCTCCGAAGATGCCAAGTTGATTTATGGCACCATGTATTGAAGGTTTAAACAGATGCGGCCGATGTAGCAGACTTCGTCAGATTCCCTCTCGTTCGAGGGGTTTTTGATTGTGGGGACGCTCTTCCCTGCAGGCGCAAGCCCCTGCAGTTAATTACGCTACCGCATCGCGGTAACAACTTTCTCTTTCTCCAGATGGTCATTTCGTGTCGTGGGTGTTTGTTTTGTTTGTGGTTGCCCGTGGATTGTATACGGAGACTAATTTATGTTGTCGCCCGTAGGACGTGGATTAGTCCAAATCCGTATTTTCATAGATTTGGGTTTTGGATTTTATGTTTAAGGATACGTTAGCCTTATTTGAAGCTAAGATCAACTTAAATGTTCGTTAAGGATACGTTAGTCTAATTTGAGACTAAGATCAGCTTAACAGGATCGTTTAGATCCGACAAAAGAGCATTTGGGGGCTCTATTGTTCTACTTTAGGGACATAGTAGTCCATTGCCAGTTTAGGGACATGGTGGTCCATGGAATGTATGGCCGTCGGGACCCGTCACCTCTCTGAAGACGTTGAAGGATTACAACGACAGATATCAGAGGAGTTCAGAGATGTACCCTTGAACCAAAGTTGGTTGGGAGATCTATAGTCCAATTTGGGACTAAAGTCTGTTTGAAGGTTTGTGAGCATATGGGCTCGGTTGAGCATTTTATTGTTCTAGCTGTTGAGCTTTTATTTGGGCTCTGCCCTTTTATAATGCATAGCATTCATTTTTGGTCTGTTAGACCTTTATTTGGGCTCTGCCCTTTTTTAATAATGCACAACATTTAAATTTGGCCTGTTAGGCCTTTTAATTGGGCTCTGCCCTTTTTTAATAATGCACAGCATTTAATGGTCTGACAGTGCGCCACATGGTCTGTCAGGCGTTTTGCGCCAATTAAAGAGCGCAAGGCGCTAGCGCAGGTGGAGGTGACACGTGCCACGCTCTGCTGAGCACAAGTCTGTTAGCGCAGTGCGCTGCGCCCGTGCGCTGCGCTAGTGCGCTGCTGACACGTGGCGCGCTCTGGTGACTTGCGCCAATCCAAGAGCGCAGTGCTCTGTTTTAGAACCGCAAGGCGCAGATTTGTTCTGTGATTGACACGTGGCGCTCTCTGGTGAGTTGCGCCAATCCAAGGAGCGCAACAGCGCAAATTAAGAGTGCAGGGCACTGTTCAATAGCGCAGAGCGTATCTTGATCAAATTTAGATCAAAGAAAAGAATCTTTTTAGTTCTAAAGAGGTTCTACCTCAAGTTTTCAAGAACCAATGGTTCATCAAAAGGCTGTGCCTTTATATAGATCAAAAGATCTAATGATGAAGTAAATTACTTCTTTTATCTTTTATAATTGGATCTTTTTTTGATCTTTTTCTTTTTATTGAAGATCTTGATCTTGTTCTTAGATCATTGATCTTTTTAGAAGAAATTCTTCTTTTTTCAATGGTTTACCTTTTTTTCTCTTTGAGTTCTTCTCAAAGTTTTTAGAGGAGCTCTGTATCTCTGAAACTTGGAGTCTAGGGGCTTTTATATAGGGCCAATTAGTTTGTTAGGTTAGTTACAGAGATCTTTCTCTGATTGATCTGGGGATATTTCCCCACCGTTGGATCTTTGATCCTAAGGCCTCTGTTTTACAGAAGATAATCTTCTTGTTTTAATAAGATTAAAAAGATCTTTCTAGAATTTTAATTCTGATTAAATAATTCATTATTTAAGTTTAGTGCTGGCACAGTTGGCGCAAGTGCACCTGCGCTGACACGCGTCGCGCAGCGCAGAGCGCAAGTTATCTGAAGTGTTGCTTCCTTTATTTTTTAAAATTTAAATTTTAAAACAGAGTCTTGCTCTGATTGGGGTGCGCTGCCTTGGGCGCAGCGCCCCTTGCGCTGGCGTGTCTACTTTTGACACGTGACGCTCTGCGCGCAGCGCAAGAGATCTGAAACATTTCTTCACCTTTTGAATTTGAAATTCAAACAGAGCTTTGCTCTGATTGGGGGAAACAAATGCCCCCCCACCGTTGCGCTCACGTGGCGCACACGTGAGTGTAGCGGTGGTAAGATCCAGACCGTTGGATCAACTCAGGAGTTGAAGGGGCGCTTAAGCGCCTATAAATAGGACCCTTGGTCCTCAGTAGATGATTATCATCTTCAAGAATTTTATTTTCAGAGCCTTGCTCTTGTTTTCAAGAACCTCAGAGCCTTGCTCTTGTTTTCAGAGTTAGAACTCTAGAAATATCTTAGGTAAAAATTAACTTAACTTAATTAAATTAATTTTAATTAATAGAGCCTTGCTCTCATAGATCTTTTGATCTAAAGAAAACCCCTTGGGGTTTCACAAACAGAGATTTGCTCTCAAGAATTTGTTTTAGGGTTTCTTAACCCATGAACAGAGTTTTGCTCATTGACAAAACCATAGATCTTTCGATCTTCTGGTGATGAACTCTTAAGAGTTTTTTCATGGATCTTTAAGATCCTAGAACTTTAATTTTTTTTTAGAAATTAATTTTTTTTTCTTTGATGGATTTTTCCATCATTATTACAGTGCTAGGCTCTTTAAGGAATTTTATTCCTTTGTGACCAGAGTTTGATAAGTGTCACTCTGTGACAGAGCTTTGCTCTGAAAAGGGAGATTTTCTCCTTGTCTCAAGAGATTTCTCATTTAATGAGAATATTCTTTTGAGGATCTCCTTATTAATTGACAGTCTCATCCAATGATGAGGCTGTCTTATGAACTGATGCATTGTCATCTAGATTTTGTGGGCCCCCCCTTTGGTCCCCTCTCCACTGCATTGCAGTGTGGTATAAATTTTAAAGTACCAAACGTTGGGATTAAAATTAAATTATGATATTGATAACTGAATTTCGTTTTTCTTTGCAGGCAACATGTCTGCTGATCTTTCATTCCCGTTCTTCTGCTCAGAAGGAGGTTTCCCTGACGCGCCGGTGGACCGGGAGGATCTCGCTCTCATTAAGGATCACGACCCGAAGTATAAGAACCTTCATCTGTAGGGCAGATGGTACAGTGAAATCATCAAGGGTCGCCGAAGCTTCTCTTGTGCGACGCCGTCAGAGCCGATCTCATCGATCCCATATGCGGATGCACCCCCGGTGAACTATGCCGTGGAGGTTGTAAATTGGAACTCGGAGGATCTTCTCCAGCCTTCGATTGCTGCCATCCCTGTGCAGCCACCGGCAGCTGTGGACATTTTGGGGCGGCGTATATGTCAGGGTGAGGCCCGCCCTTGGGGACAACCTTATAACCTCGGATTGACCCCTCGACAATCGGCCGGGTATTTGCAGTGGGCTAGGTATATCTTGTCAGCGAAGAAGACACATTTGATGAAGATTGGTCTGTACCCCGCAGTCTACGCCTCACTGTTCGAGTACCCTGCTCCTCCGACGTGGTGGGTTAAGGCCTTTGTGGAACAATGGAACACCCCCACCCATACTTTTCTTCTGACGGACAGGGAAGTCTCCATCCCCTTGGAAGAATTTGCTGAGATTTCCGGTCTGCCGGTGAGGAGGGAGCACTATGAAGAGTTACTTCCTCCGGATGAATATGTCTTCGCCACCAAGCCTTTGGTAATGGGCCTAACGCCGGAGAATGCTATTCAGCACTAGTTTCCGAGTCTGGTGAAGGTGCTGAATATGTATGAAGGTCTCTATTTGGAATCGGGAGGCCGGGGAGTCAGTTTTGCAGATTTCATCGCCCGCTTTCTTCGACCGGAGATTCTATCGCAGTGGAGTGAAAAGTTCGCCAAGCTCGACGACCCCTTCGGCTTCGGCTTAGATCGTCAACCAGCATTGGAGGATGACCAAAGGGGTTTTTACCTTCTTGATGCTGCAATCATGCCCTTATCGGAAATCGCCGCCCCGGGCATTGACGAGGAGACCTTTTTTCTCGGGTTTCTGGGATTATGGCTGTGCTGGTTCGCACTCCCCATGCACCCGCGCTACGTGAGGCCGTCCGTCTTTTACCCAGCGCATCGGATGATGGCTGGCATACAATTGTCGATCGGAATCGCCGGGCTGGCTCACCTGTATCATGGACTCAGCGTGGCGGCGGACGCAAATGAACCTGGGGTGCAACCTGCCAATTTCCCGATGCACTACTTCACTTCGTGGATTGAAATGCATGTGCTCGGGGTATTTGGCATTCATAAGAGCCCCTCGTTTTTCGAGAAGTGCAGACTCCCAAGAGTTATGCGGCTGATTGGCGCCTCTATTGTGAATCCGTCTCCACGGGAGGCTAAGGGGTTGCTTCTTCGTCCGCGCACGGTCGGAGCGAGCATTTCTATCACGGACAAAGTCGTGACCATCGGCGCGGAGACCTCCAAGGCGGTGTTGGCGTTGCGTGATGGTTTCAAGGACGGGGCCTCCGTATTGAAATCCCGGGAGATTCTTCACTTATACTCCATCTGGCCGGGCTTCCTGGTGTTCAGGCAAAACGATATGGCGCTCTTCATGAGGTACAACCCCCATCGATTCGCCCAACAATCAAGCTATAACCAGGGGGTCCCACTGGAGGTGTTTTTAGAAGAGCCTGCGGCCACCAGGGAGGGGATACGGAGCGCGCTGCACCACTTTATGCGGCTAAACACGAGCTCCCACTTCTTTATCAGCGAGCCGAGCTGCGTCCCACGGGCCCTCAACGTGTACGTGGCTTGGTACGCGCACGCGATGGGCGCTGTTATCCGGGAAGAGAAGCGGTTGTTGGTTGACCGCAAGGGTGTGCCCTCTGGTAGCGACCGCAAAGCTCCCCTGAGGCCAAGGATCCCTGTCGTTCCTCCGCTGAGAGATGCTGGAGCTGAGCCACCGCGCGTGCTGAGCCCTCCGCGCGGATTGCCTCGTGGTACCGTGGACGTGCCCCCAGTGCCCCGTGTTCCGGTGGAGACGGTGAATGTGGTTTCGCCGGAGTCCGGCGTGGGCTCGGACATCGGGACCCGCCGTCCTAAGGTGCCTGCGAAGCGTAAGCTGATTTTAGCGGCGACCGGGGTCCGCGCGCAGAAGAGGAAGAAGAAGTCCATTCTTTCTCTTGATGCCGTGCTCGGCTTAGAGCCTCAGGCCCCTCTTACCGAAGGCCTAAGTGAGTACGGAAGCAACAAGGGTTTCTTCGTAGATCCAGCAGACACCGATCTGGCGGCCGCCATCGCGGCTTCTGAGCGATCGGCAAGGCTCGAAGCATGGTTGGCTAAACTCGCGCAATCAGATAATCACTAGTTGTATTCTTCGTCATTTCATCATACTTTTATCATTGTCTTTGACTAATGCTTTTCCTTTTTAAACAGGCATTTCTACCGAAGAAGCCATCGCTGCTTCTCTCAAAACTTTCCAGGAGGAAGAGATGAAACGCACTCTATCGGGCGTTGGTACGTCTCTGTTCACTGAGTCTTTATTCTCCTTTTTATGGCCAATCTAACCTTTTCTTTGTCTCATTGCAGGGACCGCAGGACCTACTTCGCAAGCCGATGCAGGGATTCTCCCCGGGCCAGCTACCAAAGTCCCGGCCTCTTCGGGGTTGCCGCGAGAGACCCAACTCAAAAAGCCGATGATGGATGCCTTGAAGGCTCTGGAGGCAACTTTGAACGCGGACGACGACGCCTTGCTGAGGGAGGCTTCAAAAATGTCCGTCGTGACGGCCCGGGAGGAGAGGAAGCGCTTGAGGCGCGCAGCGAAGGAGAGTAGCGCTGCTTTGGCCGTGGGAGCGGGCCCAAGTGCCGTTACTCCCGCTGCTACTCTTTCCGAGGAGCCCCTGGTCGCCTTGTCTACCGCTCATAGACGGGAGACGCGTGCAGCTCGGGAAGCCAACGATCAATCCACCTCAGGTAATGTGTTTTTCGAGGCTTCGTTGTAAGAGTTGTAAAACTATCGGTTCTTATACATCTTGTCCTGCAGGGCCGAGTCCCACTGAAGGAGTGGCGGAAACTGTTGAGCCTGAGGGGACGGTGGAGAAGGTAGCAGCTGATCCCGAGGCGACGGTAAGCGGTGCAGCCGTAGTCGCCGGGGCTGAGCTAGTGGCTGACGAGACAGTCACGACTGCCATGCCCGAGAAGGCTGCCGATGTCGAGCCCGAGGGGGCGGCGGGTGAGACGACTGCTACGGCAGAGCCTGAGGCAGTAGTGGATGAAACGGCTGCTACGGACGGGCCTATGGCAATGGTGGACGAGACGGCTGCGACCGCTGAGCTCGAGCTGGTAGCGGATATGTCACGCCCCGCTTCTCAAAATACAGAATACAAGGGTGACAAGACCAGCCATGCTCCTACGATCAAGGAAGAATCCTGTCGTAGTCACATATCGGCTTCTAGCATTATATGGTAATCAGTAAATACAGCACAGAAATAAAGGAAAACAATACTAGTTTATTACACCAACTTTCATTGTTCACAGTTTACATCAGGATGAAATGAAAGAAACTACTAACCAAGTGCGAATATAAGGTTGATTTATGGAAAATAGTAAAAGTACCGAGGGCACGACCGTCTAGATCTCTGCAAGCTCGAAGGATAGGTCTGTCTCTTGAATCCGGTCCTCAGCAAACTCTGAGCATGCATACTCAGGTCGTCAGGGTGACGCAATAGCAATATCATAATAATCATGAAAGACAAGAAAATAAAGCAATAACAGTGGAGGTAATAAATGCAGGCAATCAATATGTCATGAACTGATGTAAGGTATGCTCTGTGTCCCTATCTGTCTCTAAGTCATTTTGAAATCGAAATGTGGAAAGGAGTGATCATGTTTAACAAGGGTCTCGTACGTACCCGAGACTACGGTCCGCTGTTGCCCGGGACATAACCCTGTCAGCCGGACCGCTAGGTCCAAACCTAATATATAAGAGTCGCTGTTCGAATGATCTTCCTCTAAATCACTGACCTTGCTAAATACAATTTCCTTTTCACTTCGATTTTCCCTTTTCCCTAGGTTTACACTATTTATGATTATGAGTTAGTCGTGTACAAGCATACCAATGGCACGGTTTTATCACTGTTCACTGTATTAATCACTGTCATGAATCATTCACTTTCCATTGGTGTACTTGACACTTCTAAACCAATATCATTCACGCACTATAATGCAATGTCCACCGATCACTAACACGCACTAACACTATGTATATGGCAATTGGGTAAGAGATGTGTATGTTTGTCGTTAACAAGTCATGTATGTTATGAATCAATATGCACATCATAAACTTACAAAAATTGCAGTAATTCATATGTTCAGAATTCAACGAAATGATACAAATACGATGATGAGTACACTCTATCAGCAGTTCATTAAAATTGGTTTCATTTCTATCGGGTTTCCGGTATTCAAGTTGCAGCCGTTTCACTTTAAGTGCTCGCTGCAGGAAATTCAGTTTTTGAACTGAACGTCCGATTCGCGACACGAATTTCACCCAGTTGGGATCAGAATTAGGCGACACTATAGTTGAACAATTTTTAGTTCTATCAGTTATGTTTCCAACGCAATTTGCGGATCAGTAATATTCTATTTCAACATGGAGTTATGGTCATGTTAAGTTCAATGTGTAAAATATGCCACTGCAGAATTCAGCAAAACACATCGTCGTTATAAAATATGTTAAAAATATCATACAGTTAAGGAATCCAATGAAACTAGTGGGGTAAGAAAGCTAACTCAGTTTTATACATAACGATATAGGGTTCCACACATTTTCGCATTTTAGAAATGTTATACGGTGATTTCAAAACAAGGGTGAACTGGGATTACTGCTCTGGACTGCAGTCCAGAGTCGTAATTCTCCCCAGTTTTCTCTATCATAAATAGTTCAAATTTTGAAATAAATTATAGAGTACTGTAGGTTAATTTGTTATCTTCAGTACGAGCCATGGAACGCTCCAATCCGGTTTGTAAAAGATTTATCGTGAATTTAACGGTCTAGTGTGTTCAGACAAATTCTGATTCCGCAATGGTTTTCGGGGTAACATTTTATGGGTGAAATAATATTTATTTTCAACCAAATTTCAGCAGCACCTATGTAAATAGTAATCGGGTTTAACGAACACAAGTTCCGCCATTTACAGCTAGGTTTTCACGTAACGTTTAGTATCAACTACTTATTTTAAATGTATGGCAATCAGAGCTTTTGTTTCGTTTAATCGGTCAATATATTTCGTACATGGTTAGAGCCGAATAAAAGCTCGACTTATAAACTATGTCAAACAATGTATAAGCAGGGGATTGTGAGACTTATCCAAAATCCATGATTTTCTAATTAACTTGATTGTTAAATACAATATATATATATAACTATGTGATAAGAAAACTAGTAGCATGTGAAGCAAGTGATGATCACTTGCCTGAAGACGATGATGGCGGCAACAGCTACGGCGGCGATACCCACGGCGACAGAGGCGACGCTGTCAACGGCGAAAATGACAAAGGCGGCGGCGATTGCAACAGCTGCAAGGGGTGTTCGGTTCCAGAAAGGAGGGGTGAAGGCTCGACGTTGTGCAGCGGGGAGTTCGACATTGGTGGTTGTGCTGGTGGATGGCCGGAGCTTGCAGGCGATGGTCGCCGGAATTTGCAGGGAGCTCGGTCGCGGTTGGGTGTGTCGCGGCTGTGAAAAGAGGAAGGAGTGGGGAGGAGTGGTGGGTCGTCGAGGAGGTCGCACGGTGATCGGTGGTGGCAAGCGAGGTGGAGGAGCTCGGCGGTGGTTGGGACAATGGTGAGGGGAGGGAGGTTGGGTCGGGTGTGCAGGCGAGGTGGGAGAGATCGGCGGTGAAGTTAGGTCTCGGAGTTTTGGAGAGAGGAGAGAGGGGCAAGGGTGATGTCGGCAATGGTGGCGGGGCGAGCGCGGCATCGGTGCGGTGTGACATGGGTGCGGGTGAGGGAGCGGGAAGAGAGTTGGAGGAAGGAGAAAGAGAGAGAGATGGTGGGGAAAAGAAGAGGAGTGAGAATAGATGGAGAGAGAAGACGTGAATGATATTGAAAAGGAATTAAAGGAAGAGAGAGAGAGAAATAATCATGGGTAATAATTAAAGGAATTAAGGGAGAAAGAAACAGTGAGTTAACGGGAAAAAGTTTTTCTTATGAGGATTAATGGAAATTTAATTTGGTAAGATTTTGGGTTTAATTGAGAGTATAAAATTTGAATTTTGAAAAGGGAGGAAAGAGTAGATAATTTGAATATAATTGTTTTTTTTTTTGAAATAAAGATTTGGGTTGTTGGGCTTGGGCTCAATAAAATTTTAAAAGAAAAAATGTGGGATTTAGATATGGACTTGGGCTTAAGGCTGGGTTTATAGGAAAACAAAAGTAATTAGAAATTAATATAAAGTGTAAAATGGATAAAATATTTTATTTGAATACGGGTATTGGCGTAGATGTAGACTGGATATTACATCATACCACCCTTACAAAAATTTCGTCCTCGAAATTAAAGGAACGAAAAAGAAAACGGCGATACAAAACGGTCACTCGAAAAGATGTGGAAATCGTGAACGGATATCGTCCTCACGTTCCCAGGTAGATTCCCCCGGCGAACGGCCACCCCAAGACACTCGGACTAACGGAATGACTTTATTCTTCAGTATCTTCTCTCTACGGTCGAGTATAGTAGTAGGCTGCTCCACATAAGTCAAATCAGCACCCAAGGACAATTCAGAATGATCGAGAACATGACCATCGTCTCGGACGTAACGCCGCAACTGTGACACATGAAATGTGTTGTGTATGCCCGCTAACGAAGGGGGTAAGGCAAGTCTGTAAGCCACTTCTCCGACCCGTTCCAAAACTTCGAATGGTCCGATGAATCGGGGACTGAGTTTCCCGCGACTTCCAAACCTGATAACACCACGGGTAGGAGAAATCTTCAGAAACACATGATCTTCGACCTCGAATTCTAGTGCTCTTCTGCTAGTATCCGCCCAACTCTTCTGTCGGTCCTGAGCCATCTTAAAGCACTGTCTGATCATCTGAACCTTATCTACCGTCTGAACAATAAGTTCGGGACCCAATAGTCTTCGCTCACCCACGTCATCCCAACAAACAGGAGATTGACATTTCCGTCCGTACAGTGCTTCGCATGGGGCCATTTGGATGCTCGCTTGAAAACTGTTGTTATAAGAGAACTCCACTAGATGGAGGTGATCCTCCCAAGAACCTTGAAAGTCAAGCATGCACGCCCTCAACATGTCCTCGAGCGTCTGAAAAGTACGCTCGGACTGTCCGTCCGTCTGTGGATGGTAAGCCGTGCTGAACTTGAGACGTGTACCAAGACTCTCCTGTAAGCTCTTCCAAAAGTGCGAAATGAATCTGGTGTCCTGATCTGATACTATACTCACCGGAACCCCGTGTAGTCACACTACCTATTGCATGTATTTCTCCGCAAGCGACTCTGTCGATTGCCCCACCCGGAAGGGTATAAAGTGTGCTGCTTTTGAAAGTCTGTCTACAATAACCCAAACGACGTTGTTGCCTCGTGGGCTCCGCGGTAAAGCGGTCACAAAATCCATAGTGATGTGCTCCCATTTCCATTCCGGTATTGGGAGTGGTTGCAGTAGTCCAGCCGTTCTCTGATGTTCAGCCTTTACTTGCTGACACACTAAGCACTTGGATACAAACCGTGCAATCTCTTGCTTCATCCCGTTCCACTAATAATGCTGCCTCACATCTCGATACATTTTCATGCCTCCCGGATGTACAGAATAAGCTGAGCTGTGAGCCTCAGCTAGCACTTCTTCTCTAATATCTCCCTTGGGAACGCAGAGTCTGTTACCGAATCTCAAAGAACCGTCTCGATGTATAAGTAAGTCTGTCCTCAGCCCGGCTTCCACTTGCTCTCTGAACTTCTGCAGTCGAGGATCGTCAGCTTGCACAGCCTTAATACGATCTACAAGGGAAGACTGCACCTGTAACTGCCAAAACTGTTTGATTGCACTTGGTGTAACAATTTCTAGTTCAAGCTTCTGAAAATCCTCAATGATTTTCCTCTGCCTGGTCAACATCATGACCGCTAGCTTGCGACTGAGGGCATCGGGTACGACATTTACCTTTCCCGGATGATATTGTAAGTCCAAGTCGTAGTCCGCCATTAGTTCAAGCCATCGGCGTTGCCTCATATTTAGTTCTCTTTGAGTGAACACGTATTTCAGACTCTTGTGATCTGTGTATACCTCTACCTTTTCTCCCAGTAGGTAATGTCTCCAAATCTTCAATGCGAAAACTACTGCAGTTAACTCTAAGTCGTGAGTTGGGTAGTTCTTCTCGTGATTCTTTAGCTGTCATAAGGCATAAGCAATTACCCGACCGTGCTGCATCAAAACGCAGCCTAAACCTTTTCCTGAAGCATCGCCGTGTATCACCAAACCACCCGAATTGTCTGGCACGGTAAGAATAGGTGCCGTGGTCAACTTCTGCTTCAGTACTTCAAAAGCCTGAGTATATTCTTCCGTCCATACGTACGGTACTTCCTTCCGCGTCAGTTTTGTCAGAGGTTCGGCGACTCGTGCAAAATCCTGAACGAACCGCCGATAATATCCCGCCAAACCCACGAAGCTTCTGATCTCGGCCACTGACTTCGGTGTCGGCCAATCTCTAACGGATTCTATCTTTGCTGGGTCCACTGAGATGCCTTCGCCCGAAACAACGTGTCCCAAAAATTGCACTTTGTCGAGCCAGAACTCACACTTGCTCAATTTCGCGTATAGCTTCTCTTCCCGAATAATTTGTAGTACCGTTCGCAAGAGTTCGGCGTGTTCCTCTCGAGTCTTAGAGTAGACTAGTATGTCGTCGATGAATACAACGACAAAAGTGTCCAAATATTTTGCAAACACTCTATTCATCAGATCCATAAATATAGCTGGGGCATTGGTGACGCCGAACGGCATCACTAGAAACTCATAGTGTCCGTATCGGGTCCTAAAAGCCGTCTTGCATACATCTTCGGCCGTTACTCTGATCTGGTGATAACCCGAACGAAGGTCCAGCTTCGAAAATACCTTGGCACCACCCAACTGATGAAATAAATCGTCGATGCGTGGAATGGGGTATTTATTCTTTATCGTTACTCTGTTCAGCTCTCGGTAGTCTATGCACATTCGTAGTGACCCATCTTTTTTCTTCACCAACAAGACTGGTGCACCCCACGGCGAAGCGCTTGGGCGAATAAATCCTTTCCCCATGAGTTCTTCAATTTGTTTCTTCAATTTATCTAACTCCACTGGTGCCATTCTGTACGGTGCCTTGGAAACTGGAGATGTACCTGGGATCAAATCTATCGAGAACCCCAAAATGCGTGGAGGTGGTAGGCCTGGTAAATCTTCAGGAAACACGTCAAGGAAATCCCGAACGATTTCTGGTGCAGAGTCTTCATCAACCTCCATAGCCGTCAATACTTGTTTTTTAACGCAGGTGCGGCCAGTGCTGATGCCCTATTGCTCGAGAGAGCGCCGTCAGTTACTGCCTTGACGGTGGCCACCTCTCTACCTTCTATCGCACCGTCGCAAATGCTGGAAGGTATGGATTTATAACCCATTAGTCTTATCTCTCGGCCGTATAATTCATGTATTAACGTTGTACTACTGCATCCTTGCAGGAGTGCTTTTTGATCACCTGTACCAGGTGCTGCACCCACACTTTTGCTTCCCGTTGGAGCTTGCTTCCTCCAGTGGCGCTGGTGAGTATAGTTTTCAATTGACGCCCGTTCTTTTTTCAATAATGGAATTATTTCTGATTCTTCCTTGCCCTGATTGCAGTGCTACAGATCGAAGGAGGAGATGTAAGATCGGTCGCGCCACCGGTCCTCCCGGCTTTGCCACCCGCTGCAGCTGGTATAGTAGACTCCGTCATCGATGGCCTTTTATATTTCTTGAACCATCATTTGATTGTGTTTTGTTTTTCAGCTGTCGTTCCGATTCCGGCCCCCTTCGAGTCTCGCATCATGATGCCGGCAGGCCCATTCTCCAGACGTCCATCCTCAAAGGGTGCTGCGATGAGTCTGAGTATGCTAAGCGAATGCGTCAAGGAGCTTGACGCAGAAGGTCCCACATCTGCCGCAGATTTCGCTGCCGAGGTTAATCTGATGCTGGCGACGCTTGTAAATTTCCATAATGAAGGCGTCGTCGAGTCTTGGGTTAACCACTGCAGGGAGATCGAGGCCCGCCTGCATCAGCTGGAGCTTATGCGCCCTGCCCCCGAGGTTTTGGCCACGAGTACTCAACAGGCGGCATGGATCGAGCAGAGCGCTTCTTACTTCCGCCATCTGGAACAAGAAGCGGCTTTAAGGCGGAGGGAATGCCAAGAGATCTCAAGCGAGTCTGCTCGACTGCGTACCGAGGTCGACGCGAACGCTGCCCGGGTGAAGGCTATCTTCGAGGGCCTTCTGCAAAGTATTTCTGATGGGCTAACATTGAAGCAGAAGCTCGATGCCGTTGAGCATGATGCCCAAGGTCGCGAAGCAGCTCAGCGAGCCGTCGAAGAACAACTTTCATCTTACATGCAGCAGCGGGCCCAGGTGGAAGCAGAATTGGCTGCGGCAGCCGCTCAGGAGGAGGTGTTGAAGGAAGTGCGAGAGCAGCTTGCGGATTTGTTGAAGATGCTTCCTTCTCCATGAACATTTTGTATCATTTGTAATCGTAAATAAAATGTATTTGTTTCTTTTATTCTTTAACACAATGTATCTTGTACTCAATCGAATTTATGAATAAAAGATATACATTCTTCATAATGTCTTGTGTCATTTCTCCGCTTTCTTCTTTCTTTTATTATCAGCATGTTACCTTAGTAAACATGGTCGATAGATGATAGAGCGAGCATCCTGTCTTGGCTTCTTCAAGAGGTAGTGATGGCTTAGGAGGCAGGTTCAAATCTACTGCTTAAGGCTTTTCAACTTTATGAGCCGTGAGGGTCTTACAAAGACTTTTCTCCCTACGGATCGAGAGGATCTCGTAGGTGTATTTTCTCCTTAGGAATCGTGAGGATTCCTAAGTGTGTTTTCTCTTATAAGTCGTAAGGATCTTATAAGAGAATTTTCCCTCTTACGAGTCGAGAGGACCCGTAAGCGGTTGTTTCCCTCCTTATCGAGATTCGACTTTGGAGAGTGTGACCCGTGAATAGTATGCAAGAGTCCATTTTGGATCGACTCGCAGGGTCCCAGTGCTTAGGAAACAGATTTTTTTTAATCCCCGCTGCCTAAGGCTTTATCTCACAAGTCGAGACGAATCGAGAAGTTCTCGCAAAGACACTAATTTCCTCACGAGTCGAGACGAATCAAGCAGTTCTCACAAGAATATCCTAACATCATAGTTAGCCTCTACTCTTTACGACAGAGGTCCGTTAGGGTCTGTGGTACTTAGGGTTTTGTCCGTCGTACCGTCGCGTTGGCTGATGTGTTCCTCGATAGGCAATCTTGCTGTTCGAGTAGCCTTGCGACTGTCGTGTCTCTGATCCCTTTGGGGGCTGGACAAGACATCTTCAAGCAATCCTCCTAGGCAGTTTGACCGTCGGAAGAGCAAGCGTTAGGAATTTTGCCATGTCGCTTTTTACTTGAGGTTAGGCTCATTTTGGAGAGCCCCGATGAGTCATAACCACTCCGCGCTGGTGTGGGATGATCTCCGATAGTCTTTCAGATTTTATATGAGTTGTCGTCAAGACCCTGAAGCTAGGAATTTGTCCTTCGCTTCGTTTGCTGGCATTGCGTCCGCTATATCGAGACGAATGTCGCGGTTGTCTTTAGCTTGTTGGTGAACCGTCGAGGTTTGGAACTAGGGATTTTGCCGTGGCTCCGTTGTTTGATTGCCGCGTCTGAATCCTACTAGAGGAAGAACGCTGGGGTGACATCTCGTCTGCTGTATCGAGACGAACGTCGAGGTGGTGACCACTCCGCGCTGGTGTGAGATGATTTCCGATGGTCTTTCAGGTTTTATATAAGTTACCGTCAAGACCCTGAAGTTAGGAATTTGGCCTTCGCTTCGTTTGCTTTGTCACGTCCGAATCCTGTTGGAGGAAGAACGCTGTCGTGACATCTCGTCTGTTGTATTGAGACGAACGTCGAGGTGGTGACCACTCCGTGCTGGTGCGAGATGATCTCCGATTATCTTTCAGGTTTTATATGAGTTGCCGTCAAGACTTGGCTCCGTTTTCTGATGGAGCATGGGGAGGGAAGATGTGTTTCCTTCTGTGTTTGTGCCCCTGGATTGTATACAGGGATTGCTGTGATATCGCCTGTAGGGCATAAATTTCATTATATATATTTTTCATTTTATTTCTTTCCGCGATGCTCTATCATTTCAGCTTTTATATCGCGAAAATCGTGATTGCCCAATCATTTCGGCTGTTTTTTTTGCGGTGCCCCATCATTTCGGCTATTTATTTTATTTTCACTCGCTGCTTTTTATTGCGGGTTGCCCAATCATTTCGGCTATTTTGCATGCATTCATTTTTACTTGCTGGTTTTGTTGCAACTTGCCCCATCATTTCGGCTATTTCGTATGCATGTGTGGCTTGTTGTCTTTTCGCCGCAAGCTTGGGATTAGACACCGATTTCGGCATCAGCACCGCTACAACTAGGATGTTGACAGGAGCGAATCATCTTTTGCCTCTGTCGATGTTGAACAAAGTTGGCTTAGTAAACATGGTTAGGATCCTGTCGACTAAGGCTTTTGACTTCATGAGCCGTAAGGGTTTCACAAAGGTATTTCTCCCTACAAGTCGTGAGGATCTCGTAGGTGTGTTTTCTCATTAGGAATCGTGGGGATTTCTAAGTGTATGTTCTCTTATAAGTCGTAAGGATCCTACAAGAGTGCTTTCTCCTTATAAGTCGAGAGGACTTACAAGGGTTGTTCACCGTGCGAACATATCCCCAGTCACGGATGGGACTTGGTTAGGGAAATGTTTATTCACGTCCGTGGATTGTATACAAGGGTCAGTATTGAGCCACTTGTAGGGCAATATCGAAAGTTGTGGGGGTTGCTTAAGAACAAATTCAGGTCTCTGTAACTTAAGACTTTCAAATCTTATGAGCCGTGAGGGTCCCATGAGAGAGTTCTCCTTACGAGTCGTGAGGATCTCGCAAGTGTAATTTCTCCTTAGGAATCGTGAGGATCCCTAAGTGTGTTGCTCCCTTGTGAGTCGTAAGGATCTCACGCGGGTGGTTTCTCCTTACAAGGTCGAGAGGACCCTGTAAGTATCTTTTAACGAGGTTGCGCCCTTTCGGGTTTTCACAAACACTCGTCGGTAGCCCTACTGTTTTTACTCACGGAGCCCTTTTGGGTTTTCATCCGTGCCCATTTTGCTTATGGACATACCGTCTTTTTTTTTTATTCTTTTTATTCTTTTTTCTAACGAGGTTGCGCCCTTTCAGGTTTTCACAAGACTCGCCGGTAGCCCTGCTGTTTTTACTCACGGAGCCCTTTCGGATTTTCATCCGTGCCCATTTTGCTTATGGACATACCGTTTTTTTTATTCTCTCTTTTTTTTTTATTCTTTTTATATAACGAGGTTGTGCCCTTTCGGGTTTTCACAAACACTCGCCGGTAGCCCTGCTGTTTTTACTCACGGAGCCCTTTCGGGTTTTCATCCGTGCCCATTTTGCTTATGGACATACCGTTTTTATTTTTATTTTTATTCTTTTTTTTTGTATCGGCTTCGGGATGTTGCAATCCACCGTAGTTTATCAACATCTCGGTCAACAGCTAGTTTTAGGACGTAGTGGTCCGTCATTAGTTTAAGGACGTTTCGGTCCGTTGTTGAAGAAGGCCGGCTACTACTTATAGAGTTTGGGCTTAGGAAGATAGCGAGCGGACATAGTCGTCGTCATCTATCATTGACCTAGGCTGTGACTCATTAAGCGTAGTATTTCTTTAGGAAGCGACCGTTTATTGGCCTAAAAGGTCTTTCACCGTGCATATCCATGAGTAGATAGGCTCCACCATGGTAGACCTTGTCTATGATGTACGGGCCTTCATAGTTCGGCTCGAATTTTCGGCTCGAATTTTCCCCACTTGGCGCGATTGGGGATCATAGGTCTTTTGACTACTAGCACGAGCTCGCCTTGGCGGAATGTCCTCGGCCTGGTCAATCTTTCATATGAGCGCGTCATCTTTGCTTTATAAGCCTCCAGATTTTGTTGCGCTATGAGCCGGGTTTCATCAAGGGCATCAAGCTCCTCAAGCCGAAGGTGAGCATTTTCTTCGTCCGTCAGCTCGTAGTGGACTGCCACTCGTAGAGAGGGTAATTCTATTTCGAGGGGGAGTACTGCTTCTGTACCGAATACCAACGCGTACGGCGTTGTGTTCGTGGCCGTCTTGAACGTATTTCGATACGCCCAGAGAGTTTCTTGCAGTCTCTCGTGCCAGTCCTTCTTATTTCGGGACACCATCTTGTTCACGATCTTCGTCAAGGTCTTGTTGAAAGGCTCAGCTAGACCGTTAGCTCGGGGATTATAAACTGAGGAATATCTCCAGTCTATGTTGTGTTGTTGCGCGAAGCGGCTGATCTTGTGGCTTCTGTAGGCCGGCCCGTTATCGGAGATGATCCGTCGCGGAGTTCCAAACTGATAAATGACGTGCGTCTTGAAAAAATGGAGGATATTCTCCGTCTTCACTTCCCTCAGCGGTACTGCTTCTGCCCATTTGGAGAAGTAGTCAGTCGTCGCCAAGATGAATCGATGTCCCCTGGACGATGCTGGTTCGATGGGGCCGATTACGTCAGTCCCCCACATTTCGAACGGCCAGCTGGCCACTGTTGGATGTAGAGGATTTGGGTGCTGATGGATAAAGTCCCCATGAATCTGGCATGAGTGGCATTGCTTCGCATATTCGAGGCAGTCCTGAATCATCGTGGGCCAATAGTAGCCCATCCGTTTAATCTTCAACTTCATCTTCGGGCCTGCTTGGTGAGAACCGCAGAGTCCGTTGTGAACTTTCTGAACGACTCTTTTCGCCTCTTCAGGTCCCAGACATCTCAACCACAGAGAATCAAACGACCTCTTGTACAGAGTATCATTGACGAAGGCGAAAGACGGGGCTCGTTTCATGAGCTGATTTTTTGAGGACGCATCTTCAGGCTTTCGACGGGATTTGAAGTAGTCTATAAAGACTTCTCTCCAATCCTCAGCCTTTTCCTGGTCTTTTATTTGCATAGCCATTTGCTCAGTCACTCCTTTTTCTTCGGATGATTCCGGAGATATTTCTGTTGGGGCAAGCACCCGACGGCTTTGTACCACAATTCTTATGTCATCGAGGTTCTCGTCGGCCAGTTCTTTAGCGAGCTTAGCTAGTGCATCTGCTTTGCTATTTTCCGCGCGCGGTATGCTTTCCAGCATGTAGGAGGGGATTTGAGTCAGCAATTGCTGTACTCTCTCGCCATACTTTACCAGTTCGGGTTTGCACGTTTGGTAGTCGCCATTTACTTGACTGACGACCAGTTGAGAATCTCCGTATATGAGGAGGTTTTCAATTCCCATGTCGATGGCGATCTCGAGGCCTGCTATCAAAGCTTCGTATTCGGCTTCATTGTTCGTCCTCGGCTCTGTTAAGGAGAAAGCAAAGCGCATTATCTCTCCTTGTGGAGTTACGAAGATGAGACCTACCCCCGATTTGATTATAGGGGTGTTTTGTTTGCGCTTCTTCGTGGAAGACGCTCCATCAAAATAGAGTTCCCATCGGGTATCACTACCGTCAATTGCATCAAACGCATGTTTGTCTGGCAGTTCGCAATTCAAAGGGGAATCGGCCGGTATCGGATGCTCAGCGAGGAAGTCGGCGATGGCCTGGCCTTTCACTGCCTTAAGAGGCTGATAGGTTATCGAAAACTCCATTAAGAGCAAGGCCCATTTAGCGAGTCTCCCTGTCAATATGGCCTTCGACATTAAATATTTAAGGGGGCCCACCTTCGAAATGAGACGGACTTCATGCGCCAACGCATAGTGCCTGAGCTTTGTCGTCGTGAAGATCAACGCCAGGCAGTGTTTTTCGATGGGGGAGTAGTTGTTTTCTGCCCCCAGGAGAACTCGACTTAAGTAATAAAGAGCTCTTTCTTTCCTTTGGTCGTTCTCTTGTGCCCATAATGCGCCTAAGGAACCTTCGAGGGCGGTTGTATAAAGAATGAGAGGTTTTCCCTTGACCGGAGCAGCCAACATTGGCGGATTCTGCAGGTATTGCTTGATTTCGTCCAGCACGCTCTGGCATTTGTGATCCCAAACGAAAGGGGTTCCCTTCTTCATCAGGTGACTGTAAGGGCGGCACTTGCCTGAAAAGTTGGCTATAAATCGCCGGATGTACGCGAGCTTCCCTTGGAGAGACCGCAATTGCTTGAGAGTCCTCGGTGGAGGCATTTCCATGATCACCTTGATCTTTGACGGATCTATCTCGATACCTCGGTGTCGGACGATAAATCCTAGGAATTTGCCCGAGAAAACTCCGAATGCGCACTTGAGAGGGTTCATCTTCAAGTTGTATTGTCGAAGGCGTTGAAATACGGTCTTCAAATGCTCTAAATGCTCCTCGTATAATTTGCTCTTAACCACGAGGTCGTTGATATAGCATTCGACGATTTCATGTATAAGTTCATCGAAGATCTTTGTCATGGCCCTTTGATAGGTGGCACCGGCGTTCTTTAGACCGAAGGGCATCACCTTGTAGCATAATATATCCAAAGGGGTCCGTAAAGCGGTGTGCTTCTGGTCTTCGGGATGCATCTTTATCTGATTATATCCTGATGAGCCGTCCATGAAGGAGAAAATCTCGTGAGTGGACGTGTTATCTATCATCAGCTCGGTGACTGGCACTGGGAAATCTTCCTTCGGGCAGGCTTTATTGAGATCCCGAAAGTCTACACATATGCGCACCGTCCCATTTTTCTTCATCACCGGGACGATGTTGGCGATCCAATCGGGATACTGAACTTCCTGGATAAACCCAGAGTCGATCAGCTTCTTGACTTTGGCGTTAATGCTCATCTCAAGCTCGAGCCGCATTCTTCTCGGTGCTTGTTTGATTGGTTTAATGTCCGGGGATATCGCCAATTTATGCACAGCAATTTCTGGATCTAGTCCTGGTATTTCGGAATAGTTCCATGCGAAGCAATCTTTATGCTGCCTAAGAACGTCTTTTAATGAAGCCACCCTTCCTTCAGACAACAGTTCACTAACGAATGTCGGTCGCGGGTCGTTCACTGTCCCCAACTCAATTTTCTTGAGGTTATCCGCAGTGGTGTGTATTCCATCTTCCAGCTCTTTCGGCGCTGGTGGAAATTCTGAGATCACCTCGTCATCGCTGTTTTCGAAGCACTAGGGAAGGTCATCCATATTCTCGGGCTCTTCTTTTGATATCGTTATCATATGACAAGTACGAGCTCGCTTCCAAGCCCGATATGGATCTGGTTCTGCTCTCGTGGCTTTGGGTTCATGCTTCTGTGGCGGCGTTACCCTCCAGCTGTCAGATAGAGCGAACTTGCCGAACCGATACTGATCTTCGACCCAATTCTTGAAGGTGAAGCAATCTTCGAGAGGGTGTCATATTACCCTGTGATAAGAGCAATAGTTCAGGTGTAAGACTTCGCCTGCTTGTTCAGGGTGCTTGGACTCCGGAAGCGTAATCATTTGGTGTTTTATAGCTAAGTCAAGTATCTTCTTTGTCTTGTCTTGAGGAAAAGAGTATGCTCGACTCATCTTCTTCATAAGGGACAAATCCGGACCACTCGATTCCCGACTGCATGGCTTCTTGTTCCCGTTTTGTCGTTGTTGAATGCCTTTTTCGCTTTTTGAATTGTTTCTGCCTCTGCGTCGGGCCTTTTTTACAACAGGTTGACAGGGAGCGGCATTTTCGTCTTTCACAGCCTGTTGGAGGAGGCGTTGCGTCCTGGTTTTCTCGTAGATGACCATTTCGCGGTTGTGGTCGTCTCGTACTTTTTGACCAGCTTCTCTTATAAGCTTGTCCATTTGTTCTTCAAACGACGGACTGGGCATTTTTACGTCGGGGTCCTTTTCTGGTTCAGGATTAGCACTCTCCCATTAAGCATATCCTTCTTCATCAAAGTTATGCACAACATAGCAGTCGCGGAGTAGCTCCCGTTTCTTGGACCGAACATATCCAAGCCCGATTGCTTCCATTCTCCCATTGGGCAACTTGTGCTGAGTTCCGGGAACGTTCCAGACCCTGTCATAGAATTTGGCTTTTTGAGCAGTCTGTTTGAAGGGTATCCCTTGGCGCTTCAACAGCCTTTTCAATCCTTCTGTATAATTTCTAGGCAGACGGATGGATTGAAGCCTGTCAAGTGTAGGATCCACGCCATGCCAGATTTCTTTCTCCACTTTAGTTTCCCCAGAGCGGTAGAATAGGATCGCCTTTTCGCCTTCTCGTCTGGGAGGGACATAGAATGTCTGCAGCTCTTCCACACTGTAGGTATCAAGCGCGTCCAGCTCTTTATGATGTTTGGGCGGAACCATGGCAACTTGCAAACTTTGCTCTTCATCAGCGAATGTTCGTATTGGAGGCCGAGCAGAGAATATAGCATGGACCTCATCTTCCGAGTCGCTGCCAAAGATCAACATAGGAGCGGACGGTCCTGGCTTGTTGTACTGGGGTGGTCCTGAATAAACCATCTCTTCTTCTTCCTCAGTATCACTCCCGAAGACAGGGATGGTAGCGATAGTTTTGTTTTCCGGCTTGTGACATCTTTCTGTGTCCTCAAAGTCTGGTAAGAAGTATTTTGCATCTTCGTACTTGTGTACTTCATTCACGGAGAATGGATTCAGCTCTCCCGTCACAGTGTACTCGAGGCCATCTTTAAAATACTTCATACACTGATGTTATGTAGAAGGGATGATGTTGTACTCGTGTAACCAAGGCCGGCCGAGTAAAGAGTTATAGCATGTCTTGGCTTCAATAACATGGAATTTAATATCTGTGACGAGCAGCCTGAAGCGTAATGTCAATATCACAGACCCGAGAGTCCGCGATGATTGGGAGTCAAAACCAGAGATGGTGATATTATCGCGAGCAAGATGCTAGACGCTCATGCAGATTTCCTTCAACACTCGCACGTTGAGAAGATTGACGGAAGACCCATTGTCGACCAGGATTTTGCCTATCTTTACATCGTGGCAGTACCCTGAGACATAGAGGGGACGGTTGTGCTCGCATGTCCCAAGGAGGAGGTCTTCATCACCGAAAGTGGCATCGGCTGTGTGCACTTCTTCCAGCTCGTCCTTCATCTTTTCTTCGGCGAGAAAAGCTTGGAATTGCTCTGGCTCTTGTAGCGCCTTGATCAGTGAATCTCTCGCTTCTTTGGATAGTAAAAGGGCGTCGAGAATGCTGAGTTGCGAGGGTAACTTCCTCAAGTGTGCCAGAACGTTGTAGTCCACCTTATTCTTCTTTGGCGGGTCCTTGGTTGTCAGCTCTTTCATGACTTGGTCGTCCAGGGTGATATCTTCGGAGACCTTTTCTTTTCCCTTATATTTTTTACTTGTGGATCCGAGATTCTTTTCTGGAAGCGTGCGATTGCATAGCTGGATGTTTTCACAGGCCTTCGGTTCTTCCTCCTCTCCCAATGCAAATCTTTAAAGAGGGGGTCAAGAGCCATTTCTTCGTCAGAGTCGCTTCCGAAAGTGGGAATTTGCGATCCCCCGGTGTTGACCACGCGACAGTTACCGGAATCTCTTTTATGCTTTTCGGTCATACTTTTATGCTCCCGACGAGTTTTGCGCTTCTCCCGCTTAAAATGTTGCCGGTGAATAACATACCCCTGCCACCATCTATTGAAAGCGTTGCACTCCTCAGTAGGGTGCGAAATCTTTCGATGATATAAGCAGTAGGAAGGGTGCATTTCTGCTTTGCCGGCAGTGTTTCCTTCAGAGGGTGGTAGCTTCATCCCCATCGATATGGCTTTAGCAAACCTTTTTCTCATCTTGAATTTGTTTTTATCCGCAACGGATGTCTTTTGATTTGACGGGAGTGTCTCAACTCTTTCGTCTAGTCGCCGGCACTTGGCCCTTTCAAATATGACCGTCTCGCGTTCCCGATCAGCTTTACTTTTCAAAAGAGCTTCGTTGAGGAATGCATCAATTGTTTCATCTGATGGCCCCAAAATTTCCGGTTTAGAATCTGCCCCCAGCTTCTCAGTGCAAGGAGTTTTCTTATCATCTATAAACGAGTGGGAGATCATATGACAACTTGCTACGTAACCCTCATATTCATCCGACGAGCTTTCTCCCTCATCTTCCACCTGAAAGACGTGGCTGAGGAACTCTTGGAGCATGATGGGAGTCCGTGCCTTTTGATTATACTCTTCCAGCACGTCAATCTGTTTCTGTAAGCCTGTGCGCTTGTCGCCAGGCTTCACGGGCTTTTTGGATCTCTTCATCTTCTTCTTTGAAGATTTTGACGGCTAGGTGTGAGTGCTTGGGCCATCACCACCGATCTTTGGAGTTGGGCGCGGCTTCAGCATCCCTTCGATGATCTGGGGTTCTAGCAGGTTCTTCCACCTGATCGCCGGGCATGTCTGGAGATCATTCAGCATCCTTTTGGTTTTGGCTGATAGCACAACCTCCCACGGAGCTTCTTCAACAAGGGAGCACGTTGCCCCCGGCATATTCACCTTTTTAGGGGTATGAGGTTGCGGCGGGTTCACCTTCCATTTTTCGGACAACGCGAACTTGCCTTGTTGGTATTGGTCTTCAATCCAGTTTTTGAAGACGTAGCAATCTTCGATCGGATGACCCAATACTCAGTGTTAGGGGCAGTAATTAGGATCATTAACGTCGTTTGGCTGCAACGGACGTTTTGAATCTGGCAGATTGATAAGTCTGTTGCGCACCGCCAGCTCGAACAGTCTTCTCGTTTTATCTTGAGGAAACGAGTAAGGACGTCCTAGGCTCTCCTCGAGGGATAGGCGTGGATGCATATTGTTTTGACGGACAACCAGCTTCAAGTTGCTCGGCTGTTGTTGAGCATTGGCGACGACGATCGCTTTTCCTTTCCCCTTCTCATTTCGAGAGTCCGGCTTTGGAGGAGACGGTCTATGGCCCATCTGGTCCATTTGGGCTAATTTGTCAATCAAGGCCTGGAACGTGGTTGGTTTAAAGAACATCATGAACTGTGGAATAGTTGCATGGGGATCTAAGGTGCCCACGAACATGCCCACCGCTGGTGCTTCTTCGATGCGCTGTTCGCACTTCGACCACAAGTTCCGCCATCGGATTGCATATTGAACCCAAGTTTCACCCGGCTTTACTCTTGCATTGATCAAAGCTGTTATTAGAGTACGCTCGCTAGCGCTTGCGAAACGCTGAGTAAACAACAACTCCATTTCAGCAAAAGTTTTGACGGAGTCGTTCGGAAGCTCGGAGTACCATTCAAATGCCGTCTCTGATAAGCTGCCGACGAATTGGCGAAGCAGGAGCTTATCATCGCCGCCGGTATTGCCACAAAGACCCCTGAACTGGACAACATGTTGATGGGGATTGCCTGTCCCCTTGTAGACATGGAATTTTGGGATCGTGTAGCCCGGCGGGTATTTGATCTGATCATACCAGCTCGGATATGGTCGCCCCGTTTTGACAACTTGACCGGCTGCCTCAGTTGCCTGGTGAACTCGTATCTGCTGAGCTATATAGTCATCCAGGGCAGCTTTAGAGATTGTTTCCTCTTTGGCTGTTGACAGAGTCGGTAGAGGATTCGATGTCTCTCCTTTGTCATCTTCGAGGACAATCGGAGGATCTTCAGCAGGGGGATCCTGCTGGATCATCATACCCACCATGTCCTGGAACAGAAGGGCCATTCGTTTTATATTGGCTGCTTGTTCCGCAGCCTCTTTGTCCTTTTTTCCAGTATTCTCCGAAGGAATTCGGCATCGGTTTCTTGCTCCTGGCGTTGATCCGAGGATGCTTCTGGGCTTTCTTTTGGCCTGGTGAGTGCGGCCATCGTAGTCATCATTTCTTGGAGCTTCTGCTGCTGCTCTTGAGCTTTAGTCACCGATTGCGTAAGCGGTCTATGACCTATGGATATACGGCAATCCTCTTTCCCGGACGCCACGTAGACGGTATGTACCACCATGCCCCCAGACTTAGGGCGTTTGGGTTCAGTGCCTTTGACTTTTGTCGCCGGCACAGGAATCTTCTCCGGCCTTCTTTTCTCAGGAGCGGTCGAAGTTGAGGGAGGCGTCGAGGTGGGCACCCAGACAGCTTTTCGTGGCTTAGCAGGATGGCTGACTTCCTTTTGGACCTTCAGTTTCTTGTGTTGACGGGAGAAATTTGGATCGATCACCGAGTCTCGGGCCTGCAGCCAGACTTTATAGATTTTGGAGGACAGCCGTTGAGGGGATTGGGGATGTTCTGGCTTTGCTTCTACAGCCTTTTCCAGCTGAGGGGGAGACCTTTTCAGTACAGCGGTAGGAGAATTCCTACGCACTTTATTTAGCAGTTCAAAGCTATTCCCAGTTGGAACAGCAGCATTAACTTCCGTCGTCGGGGCTGGTGAAGTTTACCCGGAAGGGGAACTACCTCCGGCCTTCTTCACTCGGCGCTAGTGGCGACGTCGAGCATGTCGAGTTGTGGGAATTGGCTCGGTGATGGATACGGCCTTGTCTTTCCCCCTGTTCAGGTGAGGGGCTGTAGCCGGTGTCAGCCTATTAAAGACTGATGCCTTTTGAGTAGCTGGAGCGGGAGTAGGAGTTGGGACGGTCAGTCTTGCGAAGACCGACCTCTTAGCAGGAGAAGCCGCCTTGACGACTTCAGGAGCAGATTTGGTTACTCTCTTTTGAATAACCTTCTTTGGGACCGCAAGCTTCATCGTGGGCCCGTAGGAGTTTTGGCCTAGTCTGGAGAAGACCGAGGCATTGGTGTTGGGCGAACCGTTGAGAGGGGCCGCAGCAGCTGTAATTCGATCGAAGATCGACTTCTTAGGACCTTCCGGTACGGGCACTGGGGCAGTGAAGCTCATTGGCGGGAGCATGGTCCCGAAAAATAGTCCAGTAGTAGCCTGGGTAATTTGTTCCACCGGCATCGTGAAAAGTGATGCCGCCTGAGGTCCATAGGCTACACCTCCAGGTGAGGCGGAGCGTCGGTTGCAGTTGCAGTTGGAGCAGTTCGAGCAGTTGAACGCCATTGCTGTTTGCTTTCTGCACCAAGTAAGAGACCAAATCTTAGTAACTTGAAACCCGAGGGCAACCGTTAACAAAACGCGATACGTTCGCGAATACGACGCACGAAGTGTGGAGTGGAAAGAGGAAAAGGTCCCACCGGGCGTGCCAGAATCTGTTCCCCTCCAAAAGACGGCGCGACAGGGACGTCTCGCCTGAGATTCGGGGCAGATGCTATTTGGTTTTATCCGTCCACCTCTCCGAAGATGCCAAGTTAATTTATGGCACCATGTATCGAAGGTTTAAACGGATGCGGCCGATGTAGCAGACTTCGTCAGATTCCCCCTCGTTCGAGGGGTTTTTGATTGTGGGGACGCTCTTCCCTGCAGGCGCAAGCCCCTGCAGTTAATTACGCTACCGCATCGCGGTAACAACTTTCTCTTTCTCCAGATGGTCACTTCGTGTTGTGGGTGTTTGTTTTGTTTGTGGTTGCCCGTGGATTGTATACGGAGACTAATTTATGTTGTCGCCCGTAGGACGTGGATTAGTCCAAATCCGTATTTTCATAGATTTGGGTTTGGGATTTTATGTTTAAGGATACGTTAGCCTTATTTGAGGCTAAGATCAACTTAAACGTTCGTTAAGGATACGTTAGTCTAATTTGAGACTAAGATCAGCTTAACAGGATCGTTTAGATCCGACAAAAGAGCATTTGGGGGCTCTATTGTTCTAGTTTAGGGACATAGTGGTCCATTGCCAGTTTAGGGACATGGTGGTCCATGGAATGTATGGCCGTCAGGACCCGTCACCTCTCTGAAGACGTTGAAGGATTACAACGACAGATATCAGAGGAGTTCAGAGATGTACCCTTGAACCAAAGTTGGTTGGGAGATCTATAGTTCAATTTGGGACTAAAGTCTGTTTGAAGGTTTGTGAGCATATGGGCTCGGTTGAACATTTTATTGTTCTACCTGTTGAGCTTTTATTTGGGCTCTACCCTTTTATAATGCATAGCATTCATTTATGGTCTGTTAGACCTTTATTTGGGCTCTGCCCTTTTTTAATAATGCACAGCATTTAAATTTGGCCTGTTAGGCCTTTTAATTGGGCTCTTCCCTTTTTTAATAATGCACAGCATTTAATGGTCTGACAGTGCGCCACATGGTCTGTCAGGTGCTTTGCGCCAATTAAAGAGCGCAAGACGCTAGCGCAGGTGGAGGTGACACGTGTCACGCTCTGCTGAGCGCAAGTCTGTTAGCGCAGTGCGCTGCGCTAATGCGCTGCTGACACGTGGCGCGCTCTGGTGACTTGCGCCAATCCAAGAGCGCAGTGCTCTGTTTTAGAAGCGCAAGGCGCAGATTTGTTCTGTGATTGACATGTGGCGCTCTCTGGTGACTTGCGCCAATCCAAGGAGCGCAACAGCGCAAATTAAGAGTGCAGGGCACTGTTCAATAGCACAGAGCGCATCTTGATCAAATTTAGATCAAAGAAAAGAATGTTTTTAGTTCTAAAGAGGTTCTACCTCAAGTTTTCAAGAATCAATAGTTCATCAAAAGGCTGTGCCTTTATATAGATCAAAAGATCTAATGATGAAGTAAATTACTTTTTTTTATCTTTTATGATTGGATCTTTTTTTGATCTTTTTCTTTTTATTGAAGATCTTGATCTTGTTCTTAGATCATTGATCTTTTTAGAAGAAATTCTTCTTTTTTCAAAGGTTTACCTTTTTTCTCTTTGAGTTTTTCTCAAAGTTTTTAGAGGAGCTCTGTATCTTTGAAACTTGGAGTCTAGGGGCCTTTATATAGGGCCAATTAGTTTGTTAGGTTAGTTACAGAGATTTTTCTCTGATTGATCTGGGGATATTTCCCCGCCGTTGGATCTTTGATCCTAAGGCCTCTGTTTTACAGAAGATAATCTTCTTGTTTTAATAAGATTAAAAAGATCTTTCTAGAATTTTAATTCTGATCAAATAATTCATTATTTAAGTTTTAGTGCTGGCACAGTTGGCGCTAGCGCAAATGCGCTGACACGCGTCGCGCAGCGCAGAGCGCAAGTTATCTGAAGCGTTGCTTCCTTTATTTTTTTCAATTTTAAATTTTAAAACAGAGCCTTGCTCTTATTGGGATGCGCTGCCTTGGACGCAGCGCCCCTTGTGCTGGCGTGTCTACTTTTGACACGTGGCGCTCTGCGTGCAGCGCAAGAGATCTGAAGCGTTGCTTCACCTTTTGAATTTGAAATTCAAACAGAGCTTTGCTCTGATTGGGGGAAACGTCAGTGAATTTTATTCACCATTGGATTTTAATCCAAAAGATATTTTATTTGTTTTTCCTGCCATATTTTAGGAAAATCTTTCCTTGTATAGAATCTTTCTATAATTTGGTGATTTTTAACCACCATTGGATTTTTAATCCAACGGTGCTCCACTTTACAGAGCGCAATCTTTTTTGTTTGGAAAGTTCTAAAGAAATACTTTTCCAATTAGGGTTTAATTCCCTCTTAATTAGAATTTAGTTCTATTAGTTCAGATGGTTTCAGAGTTTATCACATGTTGGCACGTGACCCCATTTGATAAAGCATTCAAATTAGAATTTAATTCTATCGTTTCAGAGGGTTTAAGAGCTTATCACGTGTTGGCATGTGACCCTACTGATTAAACAATCAATTTAGAATTTCATTCAGTGTCTACAGACTTTGCCTGTAAATGGTCACGTGTCTGCACGTGAGACCTGGTCATGTGTTGACACGTGACCCCACTGACACAGCATTTCCAATTTGTTTATTTCATTCAGTGTCTACAGGCTTTGCCTGTAAATGGTCACGTGTCTGCACGTGAGGCCTGGTCATGTGTAAGCACATGATGCCAGGTCACGTGTGAGCACGTGATCCCCCCTTTGGGGGTTTTCCTTGCTGCTTTATTTATATATTTTATTCAGTTCCTATGAGAGAACAAATGCTTTTAATTCCTTTTAATCAGAATTTAATTCTATTAATTCAGTGGGTTCAAAAGCCCATCACGTGTGGGCACGTGACTTTATCAATTAGGTATTCAGGCGCAGATAGAATCTGCCCATAAAAAGGTCACGTATTTGCACGTGAGGCCTGTTTGGCCATTGGTGATTTATGTATGCTTTGCATACGTGCGCCCATGCGTTTTACACGTGATGCCTGTTTTTTGAGGATTCTCCCCCTTTTTTATAAGGGAACAAGTAGCTCTTGGCCGAAAATTTTGGCGGGAACAAATGCCCCCCACTACTTTGCCCACGTAAGTATGTACGTGGGTGAAGTAGTGCAGAGTTATGCATGGCCATAGAATTGAGGGCTTAGGAGACAAGTTTAGGGTCCTTATAGCCTGAGACCTTTTCATCTTCATGAGCCGTAAGGGTTTCAAGAAAGTTTTTTCTCCCTACACGTCGAGAGGATCTCATAGGTGCATATTCTCCCTAGAAATCGTGAGGATTTCTAAGTGTTCATCGCCTCCGTGAGTCGTAAGGATCTCACTCGGGTATTTTTCCTTACGAATCGTGAGGACCCGTAAGTAGCTTCTTTATTTCAGTGGCATATAATTTTGGCAAATGTGGCCCATAGATAGCTCATCTTGACCTCCTTGTAGGGTAGCGATGGCTTAAGAAACAGGTTTGGATCTGCCGCCTAAGACATTTCAACTTTATGAGCCATGAGAGTCTCATAATGACTTTTCTCCCTACGAATCGAGAGGATCTCGTAGGTGTATTTTCTCTTTAGGAATCGTGAGGATTCTTAAGTGTGTTTTCTCTTGAGAGTCGTAAGGATCTCACAAGAGAATTTTCTTCCTTACAAGTCGAGAGGACTCATAAGTGTTCGATGAGTTGACCTATCCCTGAGTCAAAGCATTGCTTTGACGGGAAGGCCGAGGATTGACTTTGGCCATATGGGGTTAAGATTGACTTTAGCCATACGGGGTCAGGATTGACTTTGGCCGTACGGGATCAGGGGTTGACTTTAGCCATACGGGGTCAGGATTGACTTTGGCCGTACGGGGTCAGGGGTTGACTTTAGCCATACGGGGTCAGGATTGACTTTGGCCGTACGGGGTTAGGGGTTGACTCTCGGTTGTCTGTGCACCGCCGAGTCCTGGAACTGGGAACTTTTCCGTGGCTCCGCTTTGCTGACGTTGCGCCTGTTGTAACGAGACGAATGTCGAGGTAGTCTCTAGGTTATCTGTGAACCGTCGAGATTTGGAACTAGGGACTCTGTCATGGCTCCGTTTTGTCGTATATTCCTGCAGAGACACTAATTTCTTTGCGGGTCGGCGCGAATCGAGATGTTCTCGTCAAGGATGCTGATTTCCCTGAATCGAGGTATTTGCCAAGGACACTGATTTTCCTGGGGTTGAGACGAATCGAGGTATTCCTGCAAAGACACTGATTTCTCTGCGGGTCGACGCGCATCAAGATGCTCTCGTCTAGGACGCTGATTTCCCTGAATCGAGGTTTTGCCAAGGACATTGATTTCCCTGGGGTTGAGACGAATCGAGGTGTTCCTGTAAAGACACTGATTTCTCTGCGGGTCGATGCGAATCGAGATGCTCTCGTTAAGAACGCTGATTTCCCTGAATCGAGGTTTTGCCAAGGACACTGATTTCCCTGAGAGTTGAGTCGAATCGAGAGATTCCTGCAAAGACGCTGATTTCCTTGCAGGTCGACGCGAATCGAGAAGTTCTCGTCAAGAACGCTGATTTCCCTGAATCGAGTTTTTGCCAAGGACACTGATTTTCCTGGGGTTGAGACGAATCGAGGTATTCCTGCAAAGATACTGATTTCTCTGTGGGTCGACGCGAATCGAGGCGCTCTCGTCAAGGACGCTGATTTCCCTGAATCGAGGTTTTGCCATGGACACTGATTTCCCTGGGGTTGAGACGAATCGAAGTATTCCTGCAAAGACACTGATTTCTCTACGGGTCGATGCGAATCGAGATGCTCTCGTCAAGGATGTTGATTTCCCTGAATCGAGGTATTTGCCAAGGACACTGATTTCCTTTGGGATCGGTTGACTTGTTTCCGAGACGGAGCGTTGATCCGGCGGGGAGGTTATTGGTTGACTCTAGGTTGTCTGTGGACCGTAGAGTCTTGGAACTAGGGACTTTGCCGTGGCTCCGTTTGGTGATGTTGCGTCCGAATCCTGTTGGAATGAGGAGGATCATCGTTACTGATTTTTAGGCTGTAGATGTTGTCGTTAAGATTTGGAACTAGGGACTTTGGCATGGCTCCGTTTCGTTGTGTCGCTTCCATGCCCTGCTGGCATAAGAAGGAACGCCGTTGTTGATCTTCTGGGATACAGATGTTACTGTTGAGATCTGACTTTCCCTTTTGACAGGATCTGGTGGGGGACATATGGTTCCCTTTTCGTTTATGCCCATGGATTGTATACAGGGGTTAGTATGGACTGCCTGTAAGGCAAAAGTTTCATTTCACATGTATTTTTTTGTTTTCTTTCCGCGATGCTCTATCATTTCAGCTTTTTATATCGCGAAAGTCGCGATTGCCCAATCATTTTGGCTATTTTTCGCGGTGCCCAATCATTTCGGCTATTTTTGTTTTTTACTCGCTGCTTTTTATTGGGAGTTGCCCAACCATTTCGGCTATTTTGTATGCATATATTTTACTTGCTAATTTTGTTGCAAGTTGCCCTATCATTTCGGCTATCTCATATGCACTTTTGCCTCGCTGTTTTTTTTATTGCGAGTTTAGATTTGGAATTCGATACCGATTTAGGCATCAGCATCGCTACGACTGGGATATTACCAGGAGCGAATCATCATTTGCCTTTGTCAGTTCGAACAAAGGTGGCTTAGCAATCAGGGTTAGGATCCTGTCGACTAAGGCTTTTAACTTCATGAGCCGTAAGGGTCTTATAAAGGTATTTCTCCCTACGAGTCGTGAGGATCTCGTAAGTGCATTTTCTCCTTAAGAATTGTGAGAATTCCGAAGTGTATGGTCTCTTATAAGTCGTAAGGATCTTACAAGAGTGTTTTCTCCTTATAAGTCGAGAGGACTTATAAAGGTTGTTCACCGTGTGAGCATATCCCCAGTCTCTGGTGGGACTTTGTTAGGGAAATATTTATTCGTGCCCGTGGATTGTATATAAGGGTCAATATTGAACCGCTTGTAGAGCAGTATTGGAGATTGTGATTGCTTAAGAACAGGTTCAAATTCCTGTAGCTTAAGGCTTTTGAATCCTATGAGCCGTGAGGGTCTCAAAGGGGAGTTCTCCTTACGAGTCGTGAGGATCTCGTAAGCGTAATTTCTCCTTAGGAATCGTGGGGATCCCTAAGTGTATTGCTCCCTTGTGAGTCGTAAGGATCTCACGCAGGTATTTTCTCCTCACCAGGTCGAGAGGGCCTTGCAAGTGTCTTTTAACGAGATTGCGCCCTTTCGGGTTTTCACAAAACTCGCTGGTAGCCCTGCTGTTTTTACTCACGGAGCCCTTTCGGGTTTTCATCCGTGCCCATCTCGCTTATGGACATACTGTTTTCTTTATTTTCTATTATTATTATTATTTTATTATTTTTTTTGTCAGCCTTGGGATGCTGCGATTTGGTAGTAGTTTAACGACGTTTCGGTCAAGCGTTAGTTTAGGGACGTTTCGGTCCATTGTTAATTTTAGGACGTCTCGGTCCGTTGTTAGTTTTAGGACATCTCGGTTCGTGGGGCTTTCTCTATGAATGAGCACGATGTCCCCGGCATGTCCATCTTTTTCGGAGCATGTGGTTGTGGCGGGTTCATCATCCAGTTTTCGGACAGCGCGAACTTGCCCTGTTGATACCGGTCTTCAACCCAATTTTTGAAGACGTAGCAATTTTCAATCAGATGGCCCAATACTCGGTGGTAGGGGCAGTAAATGGGATCGTTGACATCGTTCAGTTGTAGTGGGTGTCTCGGCTCCGGTAGAGTGATGAGCCCGTTGCGCACTGCTAATTCGAACAGTCTCCTTGTTTTATCCCGGAGAAACAAGTAAGGACGTCTCAACTTCTCATCAATGTATTGCTGTCTGTTGCTTTGGCGAACAACTGGTCTCAGGCTACTTGGTTGTTGTTGAGCGTTGGCGACAAAAGTTGCTTTCCCTTTCCCCTTCTCATTCCGAGGATCGGTCTTTGAGGAGGATGGTCTATGACCCATCTGGTCCATTTGGGCCAGCTTGTCGATCAAGGCCTGGAAGGTGGTCGGCTTGAAAAACATCATGAATTGGGAGATGGTTGCCTGAGGATCAAGGGTCACCACGAACATGCCTACTGCAGGTGCTTTTTTGATGCGCTGCTCGCATTCCGACCATAGATTTCGCCATCGTATCACGTATTGGACCCATGTCTCGTCCGGCTTCACCCTGGCATTAATTAATGTTGTGATTGGGGTGCGTTCACTAGCGCTTGCGAAACGCTGGGTGAACAGCAGTTCCATCTCTGTAAAAGTTTTAACGGAGTCGTTGGGAAGCTCCGAGTACCATTCGAATGTCGTTTCCGCCAAATTGCCGACGAACTGACAAAGTAACAGTTTGTCGTCACCTTCGGTATTGCCGCAGAGAGCTCTGAACTGAGCGACATGTTGATGGGGATTGTCTGTCCCCTTGTATACGTGAAACTTAGGAATCGTGTATCCTAGCGGATACTTGATCCGATCGTACCATCCTGGATATGGTCGCCCAGTTCTGACGACTTGGCTGGTTGCTTCATTCGCTTGATGAGCTCGTATTTGTTGAGCTATATAATCATCGAGCATAGCTTTGGAGATGGTTTCCTCCTTGGCTGCTGAAAGAGCTGGAAGAGGATTTGATGTCTCTCCTCTATCATCTTCAATTATTACTGGAGGATCTTCGGCTGGAGGGTTCGGCTGGATCATCATGCCCACCATATCTTGGAATAGGAAGGCCATTTGTTTTATGTTGGCCGCTTGTTCCACAGCCTCTTTGTCCTCTTTCTCAAGCATTCTCCGAAGGAATTCAGCATCTGTTTCCTGCTCACGACGCTGCTCCGATGATATCTCCGGGCTTACTTTTGGTCCCGTGAGTGCGGCCATGGCTGTTAGCATCTCTTGGAGCTTTTGTTGTTGTTGCTCCTGAGCCTTAGTCACTAATCACGTAAGCGGTCAAAGACCTGTGGAAATACGGCTATCCTCTTTTCCGGATGCCATATAGACGGTATACACCACCATGCCCTCAGACTTAGGGCGTTTAGGCTCAGTGCCCTTGACGTTTGTCGCCAAAACGGGGATTTTCTCCGGCCTTCTCTTTTTGTGGACTAGTGACGTTGAGGGGGCCGTTGCAGCGGGCACCCGGGTAGACGACACCTTCTGTGGTACAACAGAGTGGTCCTTCTCTTGCCGAACCTTTACCTTCTTCGGTCGATGGGAGTAATCTTGATCAATCACCGAGTCTTGGACTTGACGCCAAACCTTGTAAATTTTAGAAGACAGACGCTGAGGGGGCTGCTCCAGCTTTGCCTTTGTGATCTTTTCAACGGGCAGAGGAGACTTTTTTAGCACGGCAGTTGGCGAATTCCTGCGCACCCTGTTAAGTAGTTCAAAGCTGTTCCCAGTTGGAACAGCAGCATCAATTTCCACCATCGGAGCTGGTGGAGTCAGTCCGGAAGGGGAGCTGCCCCCAGCTTTCTTCACTCGACGCCAGTGGCGACGTCGAGCATGGCGAGCGGCCGGGACCACCTCCATTGTTGGATCAGCTTTTCCATGCCCTCTATTCTGCTGAGAGCCTGTTATTGGCACCAGCCTGTCAAAGACAGACGTCCCGCCCTTCGAGTAGGGAGAGCAGCTTGGACGACCTCAAATGTAACAGGAGTTGGAGTTTCCTTCTCTGATATTGCATGCCTTTTTGCGGGCCCGCTTGATCTTTGACTCAGCTTGTCGAAGACTGAGGCATTGGAGTTGGACGACCCGCTGAGAGGGGCCGTGGTGGTTGCAAGCCGATCAAAGACCGACTTCTTCACAGCTTCCTGTGTCGGCATCTGAACGCTGAAGCTCATTGGTGGGATCATGGTCCCGAAGAATAGCCCGGTGGTGGCTTGGGTCACTTTTTCCACCGGCATTGTGAAAATGGAGGCCGCTTGGGGCCCGTAGGTCACTCCTGCGGTGGGGACGGAGTGAAAGTTGTTGCAGTTGTTGCAGTTGTTGCAATTTGTGCAGTTGAAAGCCATTGATCTTCTATTTTCTGCACGGAGCAAGACTCCAAATCTCAGTATCTCGAATCCAGGGGCAACCATAGCAAACCGCGATTCGTTCGCGAAACACGACACACGAAGTGTGGAGTGGAAAGAGGAAAATGTCCCACCGGTTGTGCCAGAATCTGTTCTCCGCCGAAAGACGCGACCGGGACGTTGGGACGTCCGGCCTGAATTTCGAGGGCAAATGCTATTTGGTGCTATCCGTCCACCTCTCCGAAGATACCAAGTTGATTTATGACACCATATATCGAAGGTTTAAATGGATGCGGCCGATGTAGCAAACTTCGTCAGATTCCCCCTCGTTGAGGGGTTTTTAATTGTGGGGATGCACTTCCCTACAGGCGCAAGCCCCTGCAGTTAATTACGCTACCGCATCGCGGTAACCACTTTCTCCTTCTCCAGATGATCACTTCGTGTCGTGTGTGTTTGTTTTGTTTTTGGTTGCCCGTGGATTGTATACGGAGACTAATTTATGTTGTTGCCCGTAGGGCGTGGATTAGTCCAAATCCGTATCTTCTTAGATTTGGGTTTGGAGTTGGGTTTAAGGATACATTAGTCTCATTTGGGACTAAGATCAACATAAACATTTGTTAAGGATACGTTAGTCTAATTTTAGACTAAGATCTACTCAATAGGATCATTTAGATCCAACAAAAGAGTATTTGGACTCTGTTGTTTAGTTTAGGGACATTGCGGTCCACAGGTTTAAAGGACCCCACAGTCCGAGGTTAAGGACATCACAGTTCATGGGCTTAAGGACCCCACAGTCCGAGGTTAAGGACATCATAGTCCATGGGCTTAAGGACCCTACAGTCCGTGGAATTTCTGGTTGTCGGGACCCGTCACCTCTCTGAAGACGTTGAAGGATTACAACGACAAATATCAGAGGAGTGAAGAGACGTACCCTTGAACCAATATTGGTTAGGGGATCTGTAATTGGATTGATTTAAGGATCGTTAATCTCGTTTGAGATTAAGATCAACTTAAATGTTTGTTAAGGATACGCTAGTCTAATTTTAGACTAAGATCTACTTAACAGGATCATTTAGATTCAACAAAAGAGCATTTGGGCTCTGTTGTTTAGTTTAGGGACATTGCGGTCCACGTTCAGATGCAAGCATGGGTTTGGAAATGCACCAGATAGTTATTGGCCATTGGGACCCACCACCTCTCTGAAGACGTTGAAGAATTACAACGACATGTATCAGAGGTGTGAAGAGATGTACCCTCGAACCAAAGTTGATTGAAAGGGTTCTGAGAATTATTTTGAATGTCAACAGTATGGTTGGAGTTCAGTTTCAGGAGATCTTGCCTCTGGAAAACTTAGCTAGTTTAGGCTAAGATTGGTTTGGATATAGTGTTAAACACAATAGTATACTCGTCTATCACGTGCTCCCACGTGATGCGCTTAAAAGGATGCAGCGCACAAAATAGTGTTAAACACTAAAAAAAAGGAGCGCTCACGTGGGGTCACGTGAGGCGCTTGAGTATTGGGCCAGACTTCCCTTATTTTATTCTCAGAATATTCAAATAAGTGTTAAACACTTAATCACGTGTGGGCACGTGATGGGTACCCATGCACTGGATATTAAAAGAATTTGCTATGGGTCACGTGGGGACACGTGAGGGCGCCCATGCGTTGGATATTAATTCTTCAGCTTTTTCCATCTTCTCTTTAAAGAGGTATTTATCAGGGGTCACGTGGGGACACGTGAGTCATCCAAAATCGATTCTACCCTTTTTATTTAGAGAAGTCTATTCAAGGGTCACGTGGGAACACGTGACCTAATCTTATTTGTTCTCTTTTGGTCATTGGAGGGGAGGGTCACGTGTTGGCACATGATCATATTGGGTACTTGACCTTTTTACGTGCATGTAGAGATAAATTCCTTATTTAAGAATTAAATTCTTCTATAGGGTTAAACCCTAATTTTATTTAGAGGAATTAAATTCCTATATGTTCGAAAGAATTAAATTCTTTAAACTCAATTCTCCCTCTAAGTTTTGGATCTGCATGGAAGAATCTCCCCGATGAGAATTAAATTCTCAACTTATGGGGAGATCTGTTTCTGCAGATCTATTACCATGAAGAAGAACTAAGTTCTTATATTAAGGGTTAAATCCTATCTTTGTTAGAGGAATTAAATTCCCATGTGCTTTGTGGGAGAATAAAATTCTCTGAACTTAGGTCCTCGCTTAGGTTTTAGATCTGCATGGCAGAATCCTCCCGATGAGAATTAAATTCTCAACTTATGGGGAGATCTGCTTTTGCAGATCTTCAACCAAAAGAAGATCTAAGTTCTTATTCAGAAGAGTTAAACTCTTAGTTTGAGAATTAAATTCTCTTTTTGTTTTGTGGGAGTTTATAGAATGATCTCTTTCCCTCTCTTACCTAGGGTTTATTTGTTTTCTGAAGAGATCTTCTTTTCTCTCTGGAGAATTAAATTCTCTTTTTTTTTGTATTCTCTCTCTGTTGTTGTCTCCCTTCTTTTTTTCCTCTTCTCTTCTTGGCTCCTATTTATAGGAGAAAGAAAAAAATCAGTTTGTTTAGTCAATCTTTCATTGAAAGATTTTGATTAATTTTGTAACCAATATGATCTTTTTGATCACTCAGTGAATTTTATTCACCATTGGATTTTAATCCAAAAGATATTTTATTTGTTGTTCCTGCCAGATTTTAGGAAAATCTTTCCTTGTATAGAATCTTTCTATAAATTGGTGATTTTAATCACCATTGGATTTTTAATCCAACGGTGCTCCACATTACAGAGCGCAATCATTTTTGTTTGGAAAGATGTAGAGAAATATTTTTCCAATTAGAGTTTTTAATTCCCTCTTAATTAGAATTTAATTCTATTAGTTCAGATGGTTTAGGAGTTTATCACATGTTGGCACGTGACCCCATTTGATAAAGAATTCAAATTAGAATTTAATTCTATCGTTTCAGAGGGTTTAAGAGGCTATCACGTGTTGGCACGTGACCCTACTGATTAAGCATTCAATCTAGAATTTCATTCAGTGTCTACAGGCTTTGCCTGTAAATGGTCATGTATCTGCACGTGAGATCCGGTCACGTGTTGACACGTGACCCCACTGACACAGCATTTCCAATTTGTTTATTTCATTCAGTGTCTACAGTCTTTACCTGTAAATGGTCACGTGTTTGCACGTGAGGCATGGTCATGTGTGAGCACGTGATGCCCGGTCACGTGTGAGCACGTGATCCCCCTTTGGGGGTTTTCCTTGCTGCTTTAGTTATATATTTTCTTCAGTTCCCATGAGAGAACAAATGCTTCTAATTCTTTTTAATCAGAATTTAATTTTATTAATTTGGTGGGTTCAAAAGCCCATCACGTGTGGGCACGTGACTTTATCAATTAGGCATTCAGGCGCAGGTAGAATCTGCCTATAAAAAGGTCACGTGTTTGCACGTGAGGCCTGTTTGGCCATTGGTGATTTATGTATGCTTTGCATACGTGCGCCAACGCGTTTTACACGTGATGCCTTTTTTTTAGGATTCTCCCAATTTTTTTTAAGGGAACAAGTAGCTCTTGGCCGAAAATTTTGGCAGGAACAGATCCTCATTTAATGAGGGCCCCTCGGGCCAAGGAGTAAAACTCCCTTGAGAGCAGCGCTCTGCAAGCAAGAGTGACATATGTCAACTCTAATCATGAGAGGAATAAAATTCCTTAAAAAAAGTTTAAGAGCTATGCTCTGTGAAGACGATGGAATCATCCATCAAAACCCTAAAAAATCAAAGCTTTCACCAAGGTAAAAAAAACTCCGAGATCTTTAAGATCTGCAAAATGAACTCTAAGAGTCCTTCTTTAATGGGTTAATAAATCCTAAGAAAGATCTCTTTAGATCTATGATATCAAAAGAGCAAAGCTCTGTTAAGAAAATCCTAAAAATTTCTTTAGATCTATGATCTGAAAAGTGCAAGGCTCTGTTAATGGGTGAAACCCTAGATTATGAAGTAATCCCTTCAAAGATTTAATCTTTACCTAAAATTTTCGACAGGGTTCTGTCTTTAAGAGAGTTCTTAAGACAAAGATCTATGCTCTGAAGAGAGAATAAAATTCTCAGAAAATAAGAAAGCAAGAAGATGAACAGAGGTCGTCTCAAGGGACAAAGGCCCTATTTATAGGCGCTGGAAGTCGATCCGACTTCCAAGACAATCCAATGGTGGAAAAGATACCACCGCTGCACTCACGTGTGAGCCATGTGAGCGCAACGGTGGGGGAGCATTTGTTTTCCCCAATCAGAGCAAAACTCTGTTCAAATTATGAAATTTGAAACGAAGCAGCGCTTCATAAAAGCGCTGGCGCCAAAGCACGAGAGCGCTAGCGCCAAGAGTCAAAGACTCTGAAGCAGCGCTCTCGTGCTTTGCCAAGAGTCAAAGACTCTGAGGCAGTAGCGCCAAGTGCGCCAGCGCTAAGAGTCAAAGACTCTGAAGCAGCGCTCACGTGCAAAGCACGAGAGCACTCGCGCCAAGTGCGCCAGCGCTAAGAGTCAAAGACTCTGAAGCAGCGCTCACGTGCAAAGCACGAGAGCGCTAGCACTAAGTGCGTGATTGATTGAGATTTTGCGTATGCGTTCGTTTTAAAATGTAAAGAATACCGCAATCAGGACGGTGTTGCTTGGTAGCTAGCCGGTTGAGTACGGGTCGGTCCACAGGGAAATGGTGTTCTTTCTTTAAGCTCTAACGAGTTAAGTCCTATTTTTGGTAGGTTTTGTTTTAAAAACTAAGAATGAAATTCAATCAATTTAAAGTCTTGCTAGGGTTAGGATTAGGTTAGTTTGGAAAAAGGATTCTACTCACCCCTTTTAATGCCCTAGTTAAGAACATAGGTGTTAGGGTAATAGTCAACAAAGGGGATTAGCACGACTAGGAAGAAACTTCGTTTCTTCCTTTTGGTCCATATCCGTCCTTTCTTAACTCTTAGCCCTAACCTCTATTTGAATCAACCACAACCGGTCTAAGTAGGGAATCACCGCTATCTTGTAGTATAGGGTGCCGTAGTGAGCGGTGTGTGGTTAATTCAAATAGAGTCCTAATTAAAATATTATATGGGCAAAAAAAGGAGTGAGAGAGATTTTCTTCTCTCAAACCTTCCCTATCCTAACCCTAACAAGTTAGGAATTACTCATTCATTAGGAAAGTTACTATAAAATTCATTTTATATAATTTTATTTTAATGACCTAATTTGCTGATAATAAAAGACAGATAATAAAATTGTAGAAATTAAATTCAGATAAAAAAAATGCAAGATAGAAAAAGAACTTACTTTATTAATACCTCTTCAACGATTACAAGGAAATAAAATTTTAGATCTAGAAAATAAAAAGAGGCATCCTCCAAAGAGGTGTTGGGGTAAAAATTTACACCCCCGGTTGACCGAGTCAAAGTTAAGGTCAACCCCAAGCCAGGTGGGCCCAAGCCCAGGTCAAGTGGGCCCATGCCCAGGTCGAGTCCGAAACATGAAGCGGCCGACCCTCTCCATGCCAAAAATGAAATCATGTAATAAATATTTTTTATGTAATTTTTTATGCATGAATATAAACAAAATGGGTATAAAGCCAAATTTTTGTAAGCTCATGGTTTATGTGCAAAAAGAAATGGCACATGAACCATGGGATGGGCAAAATGCCATTTTGTAAAGCCCAAGGGGCTATATGTAAATGTGTAAGCCTATAAAAGGCAACATGATGATGAATAACAAGAACACTTTTTCATTCCCCCAAAAACTAGGGTTCTTTGTGCCTACTGCTCCTTCTCCAAGGTTCTAAAAAACCTTCTTCTTCCTCTTGAATTAAATCGAGAGTTTAACTCTTCCTTTTCCCAAAATAAATAGTTTTCCACCATAAAACCCACAAAGGGGAACTTAGATCTCCCACCAGATCTCGAAAAGGGGAGACTTTTAAGTCTTACCCCCTTTTCTCCAAGATCCCGCCGGTCAAGAGCAAGAAGAAGGAGACCCATCTCCAAAAATCTAACTTTGGACAGACCCAAGGCTCAAAAGAAGAGCAATAAGTCCCCAGGAGTTTAACTCCTTTCTAGATCTGCTGGAGTTTAACTCCATAAATCAAATTTCTGCTAGGAGTTTAACTCCAAAAATCCCCTTTGGGAGTTTAACTCCCCAACCCAGGGGCTAAGCCCCCTTCCTGTGGTCACGTGGGTGCCACGTGACCCCGGGGCGCCAAGGCGCCCATAGGTCACGTGTGCCCACGTGACCCCCGGGCGCCAAGGCGCCCAATGGTCACGTGTGCCCACGTGACCCCGGGCGCTGAGGCGCCCAATGGTCACATGTGCGCCACGTGACCCCGAGCGCCAAGGCGCCCTTGGGTCACGTGTGCCCACGTGACCCTGGGGCGCCAAGGCGCCCTTGGGTCACGTATGCCCACGTGACCCTGGGCGCCAAGGCGCCCTTCGGTCACGTGTGCCCACGTGACCCCGGGGCGCCAAGGCGCCCCTTGGTCACGTGTGCCCACGTGACCCCGGGCGCTGGGGCGCCCAATGGTCACGTGTGCCCATGTGACCCCGGGCGCTGGGGCGCCCAATGGTCACGTGCGCGCACGTGACCCCGGGCACTAAAGCGCCCATGCGCGCGCACGTGACCCCGGGCACCATGCCCCATATGCCATGCACGCGTCTTTAAGACGCTTTCCCCCCTTTTTTTTATGCACTCCATACTAAATATGTCTCCCCCGTTAGGAAAAATTTCTAACGGGGCGCTGCCCCGCACCCCGCAAGGGGGCTGCTAGCCCCCTTGACCCCCAGCCCGCTATCCGGGTAGCGGGACCCCCGTAAAAACTCTGCGTGGCTCCCGACATATCCAAACCCCCATTTCAAAACACAACACACGTACACTGCACATTGAGTTCGCATGACCAGTTTAACCCGTCAATCGGAGGTTCCCTCGCTCCAAAGGCGAGGGGTAATTAACGGCAGCTTAGTCCGCGGCTGCCGGAGATTCGGATCCCCACAATCAATAAACCCCGGCCTACCCTAGGCAGGGGGAATCTGTAATGCGCCTGAAAAGCGCGCGCGTATTCCCATCTCAATGGGGTGACGAAAAACACCCTACAGATTCTGGCACGCCCGGTGGGACCAATCTCTCCTCCCATATTTCGGGTTAAACGTTCATGCGAACTCAGTCAATATATATACCTAAATTTATACTGAAATAATGCTCTTTCATGCAGATTTTCAAACAATCACCTTCTGATGATGTCTTCGATGATGAACTCAGCTCCTGTCTCCTACACGATGAAGATAGACTCCAGGACGGTCCTTCCGGCCAGTCTCGGGCGACAATGGGAGGAGCCGCTGCTACAATTCGGCTCTATTATGTTCATGCCTGTTGGCACCATCCCGGCTCCTCAAGCCCCGGTGGCGGACAAACCGGTCTCGAGAGGCAGGAGACCAAATGTGGTGGTCGCGAGGGCACCTCAGCCCAAGCACAAATCCGTTTCCAAACGACCCTCCATCGCTCCAGCTGGGGGCATGGCCATCAACGTCAACGAAGCAACTGGGCATCTCGAGCAAGTTCCAGCGGTACCCCCGACAACTGCTCGATCGGGTGTCTTCTCTAAGCTCCCCGCTAATCAACTCACAATGGCTTCCCAAAGAGCAGAAGCCTGCCAAGCGCTTAAGGCAAAGAAGCTGAGGCAGAAGCGGCTCAGATATAGAGCCAACAAAAGGGCTAGGGCTCTAGCCATGTTAAAATTTATGAATTTCCAAAGCCCGGACCGCTCCGCGGAACCAGCTGCCAGTGATGAAAGAATGGCTGAATGTGTTATCCACACTGTCTACATGGCCGGACATGAGGAAACAAACCCTCTTCTTCTTCACAGCCATGGTGATGATACGGTTGACGCTACCCAGCATCGGCTCGATCTAAATGATGAAGAGCCCGCTCAGGCCGATAAGCCAGAGGATCCCGTGGTTCCTATGGAATGGAGCTCAGGTAATAAAGATTACCCGGTTGTCATAGCCGGAACTACAGAACAGGCATTATTCCAATGGCTTCAAAGGCAATTTCAGGACAGGGATGAGAAGATGGCCGAGGTCTATTCCAAAGTCGACGAGCTGGAAAACGTCGTGGCAGATCTCGCGACCCAAGTCGCCCGATTGCAATCACAGCAGAATCAAATTTTGGCTCATGAGCCAGGGATTGGTACCCGGGAGCAGCCAACTGATATCCCTTTAAATCTAAAAGCGGAGCGCCTTCGCGAAAAACGGCCGCAATTAGCCTCCAGTCCCTCCGATACATACGCCGGGGGGGAATCGCCTCTGAAAGAGAAGCTGGAAAAGGTCTATTCCTTCAAGAGGGAAAAGGTCCACAAGATATTCAGGGACGCCCTAAGAAACGGTCTACAACTGCCAGAATCAAAGAGACCGCAAGAAGAGAATATGATCGACGACCCAAAATATTGCCCCTATCATAGGGTGATAGGTCATTCCATTGAGGACTGCTTCGTCTTCAAAGATTGGGTCGAAAAGCAATACAAGACGGGAGAGATAGAACTGTCTAAAGGCGTGTTAGCAAACAGTCAAGCTACGACCGCCGATTTCATGCAAATGGAGACCGAAACCTTTCGGGAACCTAACCCTCCCAGACATGCGCAGGGCGAACCAAAGATTGATCGGCCTCAGGGACCGGCGTCAGTAAGGGCACCTACTCTGATGGAGAGAAGGAAGAAGGTGTACTCCTTTAGGAGGGATGAGGTCCGCGATATATTCGAGGAAGCCCTGAACAATGGCCTGCAATTGCCTATTCCGAAGAGGCCACATGAAATGAATATGACTGGCAATCCCATATTCTGCCCATACCATAGAGTGCTGAGTCATACCATTGAAGACTGCTGTGTTTTCAAAGATTGGGCAGAGGACCAATATAAGCTTGGAAAAACCTCTCAATCCTCGGACGTATCGGCAAGCCACGGAGCTAGGCCATCAGCACAGCTCCGCCAAGATCAATGTTCAAGGAGCTGGGATAAGCAAAGAGGACCACCACGTCGTTAAACTGGAAACAGTCGACCTCTAAGTCGTTAAACTGGGAATGTAAAAAAAATGTGTAATAAAAAAAATGTGTGTAAATAAAAAAAAAAGAGAAAAGCCGAAATGATGGGGCAACTCGCAATAAAAATCAGCGAGTAAAAATAAAAATGAAAATAAAGCCGAAATGATGGGGCAACCGCGAATAAAAGCCGAAATGGTAGGGCAATCGCGACCTTCGCGATAAAAAAGCTGAAATGATAGAGCAATCGCGGTAAAAAAAAAAAAAAAAAAAAACGGCGAATGATGAGTCGCTCCTGGCACCATATTTCAGTGCAGCGATGCAGACGCCAACCAAAATCCAATTTCCCAAAATTCTTCCGGCCCTACGGCTAGTCCCCAAATTGACTGCCGTATACAATCCACGGGCTCAAATAATCCTCGGCATACCCATGCCCCACCGCAACCACCAGTTACGCGGCTGATCTCCACCTGTGGAATTATGCTCCATTGGAAAGACCCACTCATGTGTCCTGGCGCCTCTGCTTCAGTGTTAGCAACGCTGATGCCGGCCCCTACCCTAAAATTCTAAGCTAGCCATCAAAAGACCTCTAAGTCTTTAAACTGGAAACATATGACCTCCAAGTCGTTAAACTGGGAACAGATGACCTCTACGTCTTTAAACTGGAAACAGATGACCTCTAAGTCGTTAAACTGGAAACAGACGACCTCTAAGTCATTAAACTGGGAACGAGAGAAATCCACTCATGTGTCCTCACGATACGTGAGGAGAACAAACCTTTGTGGGATCCTTACGACTCACAAAGGAAAAGCACACTTAGGAGTCCCCACGACTCCTAAGGAGAACATACACCTGCGGGATCCTTACGACTCGCAGGGAGAAAATACCTTTATGGGACCCTCACGGCCCATAAAATTGAAAAGTCTTAGGCGATAGGGATCTAAACCTGTCTCCTAAGCCATCTCTCCCCAACCCCCAAGTGGCGAATGATGAGTCGCTCCTGGTACCATATTCCAGTGCAGCGATGCAGACGCCAACCAAATTCCAACTCCCATACCCCAACGGCGAATGATGAGTCGCTCCTGGTACCATATTCCAGTGCAGCGATGCAGACGCCAACAAAGTCCCGAAATGTTTTTGGCCCTACGGTCTGGATCATACATCCTACAAAACCGTATACAATCCACGGGCGTAAAATGATCCCAATCTCTCCCAACTCCTACCGGCGAGACCACATTCAAAGTCCCACCGGCAGGGAAGATTCCAAAAAAAAAATGAAAAAAAAAATGAAAAAAAAGAGAAAAAAAAGGGAAAAAAAAAAGAAGAACGGTATGTCCACAAGCAAAATGGGCACGGATGAAAACCCGAAAGGGCTCCGTGAGTAAAAAACAGCAGGACTGCCGGCGAGTTTGTGAAAACCCGAAAGGGCGCAAACTCGTAAAAAAGAAGAAGAAGAAGAAGAAGAAGAAGAAATGAAATGCACTCGCAAAGTCCTCTCGACTTTGTGAGGAGAAAATTCCCGCGTGAGATCTTTACGACTCACAAAGGAGCAATACACTTAGGAGTCCCCACGACTCCAAGGAGAAAATACATCTATGAGATCCTTTTGACTCGTAGGGAGAAAATGCTTTTATGGGACTCTCACGGCCCATAAAATTGAAAAGCCTTAGGTGACAGGGATCTAAACCTGTCTCGTAAGCCACCAATTCCCAAATCCTCTCGGGGCACATGATGAGTTGCTCCTGGCATCATTCCAGTGCAGCAATGCTGATGCCAAACAAAATCCAATTCCCAAATTCTCCCGGGGCACATGATGAGTTGCTCCTGGCATTATTCCAGTGCAGCAATGCAGATGCCAAACAAACCAAATCCAAATTCTCTCGGGGCACATGATGAGTTGCTCCTGGCATTATTCCAGTGCAGCAATGCAGATGCCAAACGAAAAAAAAACCAAATCCAAATTCTCCCGGGGCAAATGATGAGTTGCTCCTGGCATTATTCCAGTGCAGCAATGCAGATGCCAAACCAAAACCGAAATCCTCAAATCCACTCATTGCAAATGATGATTCGCTCCTGGTACCATATTCCAGTGTAGCGATGCTGATGCCAAACAAAAAAAAACCAATCCCCAAATCCTCTAATGACAGATGATGATTCGCTCCTGGTACCATATTCCAGTATAGCGATGCTGATGTCAACCCAAATCAAAATCAACAAGTCAGCTTCCACTCCGACACCGCAGAAAGCGGAGCAAGTCAGAATCCAATCTCGACACCGCAAGAAGCGGAGAAAGTCAAGTCTACCCCTGACACTGCAAGAAGCAGAGCAAGTCAAATCAAGTATCGACCGTCCATGTCGTAAAACGGGCAGTGCAGGCTCCCGCAAACTGGGAACCCAAATCGCTCAAATCAAGCGTCGACCGTCCATGTCGTAAAATGGGCAGTGCAGGCTCCCGCAAATTGGGAACCCAAATCGCTCCATAACAGAGCGTCGACCGTCTATGTCGCAAAAAGGGCAGTGCAGGCTCCCGCAAATTGGGAACCCAAATCGCTTCGGATCAGAGCGTCGACCGTCTACGTCGCAAAAAGGGCAGTGCAGGCTCCCGCAAACTGGGAACCCAAATCGCTTCGTAACAGAGCGTCGACCGTCTATGTCGCAAAAAGGGCAGTGCAGGCTCCCGCAAATTGGGAACCCAAATCGCTCCGGATCAGAGCGTCGACCGTCTATGTCGCAAAAAGGGCAGTGCAGGCTCCCGCAAATTGGGAACCCAAATCGCTCTGGATCAGAGCGTCGACCGTCTATGTCGCAAAAAGGGCAGTGCAGGCTCCCGCAAATTGGGAACCCAAATCGCTGCGTAACAGGGCGTCGACCGTCTATGTCGCAAAAAGGGCAGTGCAGGCTCCCGCAAATTGGGAACCCAAATCGCTCCGTAACATAGCGTCGACCGTCTATGTCGCAAAAAGGGCAGTGCAGGCTCCCGCAAATTGGGAACCCAAATCGCTTCGGATCAGAGCGTCGACCGTCTATGTCGCAAAAAGGGCAGTGCAGGCTCCCGCAAATTGGGAACCCAAATCGCTCCGGATCAGAGCGTCGACCGTCTATGTCGCAAAAAGGGCAGTGCAGGCTCCCGTAAATTGGGAACCCAAATCGCTCCGGATCAGAGCGTCGACCGTCTATGTCGCAAAAAGGGCAGTGCAGGCTCCCGCAAATTGGGAACCCAAATCGCTTCGGATCAGAGCGTCGACCGTCTATGTCGCAAAAAGGGCAGTGCAGGCTCCCGCAAATTGGGAACCCAAATCGCTCCGTAACAGAGCGTCGACCGTCTATGTCGCAAAAAGGGCAGTGCAGGCTCCCGCAAATTGGGAACCCAAATCGCTTCGGATCAGAGCGTCGACCGTCTATGTCGCAAAAAGGGCAGTGCAGGCTCCCGCAAATTGGGAACCCAAATCGCTTCGTAACAGAGCGTCGACCGTCTATGTCGCAAAAAGGGCAGTGCAGGCTTCCTACAAAGCGGGAACCAGATCGCTCCGGGCCAGGGAAACGTCTACCACGGACACTCCGTCTCGGAGACGCGTTAAGCGTCGACCGTCCATGTCGTAAAACGGGCAGTGCGGGCTCCCCACAAATCGGGAACCAAATCACTCCGGGTCAGGGAAACGTCTACCACGGACACTCCGTCTCGGAGACGCGTTAAGCGTCGACCGTCCATGTCGTAAAACGGGCAGTGCAGGCTCCCGCAAATTGGGAACCCAAATCGCTTCGTAACAGAGCGTCGACCGTCTATGTCGCAAAAAGGGCAGTGCAGGCTTCCTACAAAGCGGGAACCAGATCGCTCCGGGCCAGGGAAACGTCTACCACGGACACTCCGTCTCGGAGACGCGTTAAGCGTCGACCGTCCATGTCGTAAAATGGGCAGTGTGGGCTCCCCACAAATCGGGAACCAAATCACTCCGGGTCAGGGAAACGTCTACCACGGACACTTCGTCTCGGAGACGAGTTAAGCGTCGACCGTCCATGTCGTAAAACGGGCAGTGCAGGCTCCCGCAAATTGGGAACCCAAATCGCTTCGTAACAGAGCGTCGACCGTCCATGTCGTAAAAAGGGCAGTGCGTCCTAAAAAGTGGGAACCAAAGCAAGTCGCCTCCATGTGAAAGAAGATCCATCAATTTCATGCACACGACCCATATATGCTGTGTGCATTTATTGATGGGGGGCACTTTGTTGGGGTAAAAATTTACACCCCCGGTTGACCGAGTCAAAGTTAAGGTCAACCCCAAGCCAGGTGGGCCCAAGCCCAGGTCAAGTGGGCCCATGCCCAGGTCGAGTCCGAAACATGAAGCGGCCGACCCTCTCCATGCCAAAAATGAAATCATGTAATAAATATTTTTTATGTAATTTTTTATGCATGAATATAAACAAAATGGGTATAAAGCCAAATTTTTGTAAGCTCATGGTTTATGTGCAAAAAGAAATGGCACATGAACCATGGGATGGGCAAAATGCCATTTTGTAAAGCCCAAGGGGCTATATGTAAATGTGTAAGCCTATAAAAGGCAACATGATGATGAATAACAAGAACACTTTTTCATTCCCCCAAAAACTAGGGTTCTTTGTGCCTACTGCTCCTTCTCCAAGGTTCTAAAAAACCTTCTTCTTCCTCTTGAATTAAATCGAGAGTTTAACTCTTCCTTTTCCCAAAATAAATAGTTTTCCACCATAAAACCCACAAAGGGGAACTTAGATCTCCCACCAGATCTCGAAAAGGGGAGACTTTTAAGTCTTACCCCCTTTTCTCCAAGATCCCGCCGGTCAAGAGCAAGAAGAAGGAGACCCATCTCCAAAAATCTAACTTTGGACAGACCCAAGGCTCAAAAGAAGAGCAATAAGTCCCCAGGAGTTTAACTCCTTTCTAGATCTGCTGGAGTTTAACTCCATAAATCAAATTTCTGCTAGGAGTTTAACTCCAAAAATCCCCTTTGGGAGTTTAACTCCCCAACCCAGGGGCTAAGCCCCCTTCCTGTGGTCACGTGGGTGCCACGTGACCCCGGGGCGCCAAGGCGCCCATAGGTCACGTGTGCCCACGTGACCCCCGGGCGCCAAGGCGCCCAATGGTCACGTGTGCCCACGTGACCCCGGGCGCTGAGGCGCCCAATGGTCACATGTGCGCCACGTGACCCCGAGCGCCAAGGCGCCCTTGGGTCACGTGTGCCCACGTGACCCTGGGGCGCCAAGGCGCCCTTGGGTCACGTATGCCCACGTGACCCTGGGCGCCAAGGCGCCCTTCGGTCACGTGTGCCCACGTGACCCCGGGGCGCCAAGGCGCCCCTTGGTCACGTGTGCCCACGTGACCCCGGGCGCTGGGGCGCCCAATGGTCACGTGTGCCCACGTGACCCCGGGCGCTGGGGCGCCCAATGGTCACGTGCGCGCACGTGACCCCGGGCACTAAAGCGCCCATGCGCGCGCACGTGACCCCGGGCACCATGCCCCATATGCCATGCACGCGTCTTTAAGACGCTTTCCCCCCTTTTTTTTATGCACTCCATACTAAATATGTCTCCCCCGTTAGGAAAAATTTCTAACGGGGCGCTGCCCCGCACCCCGCAAGGGGGCTGCTAGCCCCCTTGACCCCCAGCCCGCTATCCGGGTAGCGGGACCCCCGTAAAAACTCTGCGTGGCTCCCGACATATCCAAACCCCCATTTCAAAACACAACACACGTACACTGCACATTGAGTTCGCATGACCAGTTTAACCCGTCAATCGGAGGTTCCCTCGCTCCAAAGGCGAGGGGTAATTAACGGCAGCTTAGTCCGCGGCTGCCGGAGATTCGGATCCCCACAATCAATAAACCCCGGCCTACCCTAGGCAGGGGGAATCTGTAATGCGCCTGAAAAGCGCGCGCGTATTCCCATCTCAATGGGGTGACGAAAAACACCCTACAAGAGGCATACCAAAAAGAGGCACATTTTATTTGGTTTTGAGCCCTCCTATTTATAGATAGGAAAACCACTAGGTTTACATTCTGATCCATACATGAAATTACAAAACAATCCCAAAGACCGAGTCAAAGCTCCGACACCCCACCGACACGTGCATTGCACGGCCGCGGAACCGCGGTAGAAAGCCATGTTTGGCCGCGGTTCTGCGGCCATATTGAGGGATCTCTGGCTCAAACTTCTAGGGTTGTTTTATGTTGCTTTTGCCTTCGGTTTTCTTCACTTGGTTCCACAGAAGCTCTTCTATTTTCTTCTAGATTTCCACAGTGCAGAATGTTGTAGATTTTTACCGTGAGCTTCACATTGAATTCTTGAATCTTGTGCTGCCCTTGTGCTTTGTGCATTGAACTATCTACTGATTTTCATTTGTTCCTTGAACTGGTAGGCGGTATCATACGGATTCATCTATTGTTGGTCGTAGTCTTACATTTGTAACATCTTTTTATGAATTTCACTGTATTGTTCTGAGAACCTGTAAGCTGCAACTATTTAGCAGACATGGATCAAAAGCACTTATTTATTTGTAATATGATTAAGAATGGGCGATATAATAATGCAAAATTTTGATATGAACAAATACCCCCAAACTTATCTTTTGCTCGTCCCGAGCAAAGCCAATTTTATTCTCGAAAAAACCTAACCTCACTTTCGCAGAGAATCGCGATTGCACTGAGCTCGTGCAACAATCCGTTAAACCTCTAGGTGTCCCTAGTAGGAGGAGTGTTGTCTCCTGAGGGTTTTCAGCGGATACTACCTACAAAATCCGATCAATTTGGCATGTTGACTTTCATTCTTCAATTCAGTATTCTAGTAAGAAATTCTATTATCTTCAACTTAGAAATTATCAACCCATATTTTTCACACTCTCTTATCTTTTAACTTAAGATTGTATATGTTTCACAAATTTATAAAGTTTTCAGCATCTTTTGAATTTTCCTTCTAAGGTGCAATCTCAACTCAAGAATTTTTATCATCTTTATTGAAGATATAAGGCCTATCTTTCATTCCTATCTCTCATCCAAACCCCAATCATATACCCCTACGTGTGTGTAATTTTTACCCCTACATTTGGAAATTCAATTCAAGCTATCATACTCTTGTCCATTTTCCAAAATACTTTTAGTTGATGAATTTTAGATGAAATTGCTCACACATTTTTCATGCGACCGTTAATACTTCTTGAGGTACTAACGACCGATTACAAAATGTGCTTGCGTATTTAGGCGTAATTCCTCGTCTTGCAATACCTAAGGCTTAGCAGTGACTCCCAAACCAGTTGGTCTAAGGCACTAGGTGATAAAGCACCCTCGCTATATTTTTTTATTTGTGCAGCCTTAAGTAATCACAAAACCAGTGTTCATTTTTTATCTCTTTATTCACACTTATACTTTTATTTTCCTTCATACTAAAGATTTTTGACAAGAGCATTTCAAGGTATCCTCTACTATCCCAAGTTTCAAGGTGCGTGTATGTGCGAGTTGTAGGGTGTATATTTTCAAAATTTAGACTTAAGGTTCGGAATTATTTTTCAGACTTACACTTCAAATAAAAATTTCAATACTCTTCCCTTATTTTGACTTAGCCAAAGAACTGAACTATAAATTTGCCTATTTCTAAATAAATAGCAAGGACATATATTTTCTATAATTAAAATTTAAGAGAGGTTATTTTTAGGGTTTTTAATTTACCAAGTTTAGGATCTATTTTTTCCTAACCAGTCAACTGTCATGTTGAACTTAATTCAAATATGGCCAAAATTGAAATTTTCATTTTTTATAATTTTTTTAATTTTATTTTTATTTTTATGGGTTTTAAAATAAGTATGCAAATGCAAAAATATACATATGAATGCGAAGAAAGAAAGCTTACCGAGCACACCCCCAAACTTAAACTTAACAGTGCTCTCACTGTCAAGCCACACCAAGAGGGTCAAAATTGTCGGCATTCCCCTGTTTGTTTATTAATTTTTTTTTATTATTAACAGAAAAAGAAAACAAAATATACATACACAAAAAGGTCCCCCCAAACATAAGTGAAACAGTGTTTTCACTGTTGCCATATATATATATATATTTTTTAAATCTCATAAACCTGTAATCTTGGGAGGAAAAATTTATTAACGGGGACATGAAATATGATTGTGAAAATCTCCCCCAAACTTATTTTTAGCTCACCACTTTGAGTTAAAAATAATTATTTTCAAGAGCCAAATCATCCCCCCCCCAAAACTTGAGTTAAACAATATTAAGCTTTTAAAGAGGGGGTTCAAAGTTATTGGTCAATGCCAAACTTTGCATAGATCAAAAGTCAATATCAACCATTTGAAGAATTTATCAATGTAACGTATAGGTCGGTGGAAGAACATGTTATATAGAGCCAAGAAGAAGTGAGGAAAAGATAAGTGGTGGTATGGAAAGGGTTTGCGTGAACGTGAATGTGAGGAGATAAGAGGTGATGATAAATAAAAATGAGAATGTGAATGATCAGAAATGAGTGGAATATTGGCATTCTCGTATTTTATAAGAAGAAAGGTTGGTGGTTCAACTTCTATAGGTGGAGGTTGATTCATCACAAAATCCATGTTGTTTAGGAATGCAAGTTCGTCAGCGAAAAGTTCTTCAAAACTCTCATCGATGAAATTGAACATTTTACTGTCAGTAAGTTTTGTGCCAGAATTCATCATACTTGATTTGTTAAAAATTATGGAGGTAGGAGACTCGAAAAACTCATCTACCTCATTTTCAAAAGTATCCAAATCAAGTTGGCTTTCTGGAATGATCAAACTTGAATTATCGGATTGTGATTCATCAACACTCACTGAAATTATAGGAAGAATAGAAGAAGAACCTGAGAAAGTGGGAGAAAGAAGTTGAATACGAACTTGAGGGTGGAGATGGAGTGTATAAATTAGCACAATTTGTAATGACCGATGTGTAAAAAGCGATTGTGCTAATCTATCAACCCACTGAGAGATGAGGTTAAATCCCTCAAGATTCGTGAGAAAACATGGGTACGTCGAACTTGGTAAACCAGACATAAAAAATGAAAGTGATACGGTTTCTTGCACGGTCGGAACGATGGAAAGGATGAAGGGGGTGATTTAGGAAAGGTAACAGTTAAAGGTTCAGGAGGGTGTACACAGTCAGTGGAAGGGACAGGATGAATTGAAAAATCCGACTCATCAAGCAAAACTGGTTCATCCTCAATACTATCCTCAAAATTTCCCTCAAAAGTTATCTCATTCATGCATTTATCATCAAAATCCAGATGCATATGAAGTTCGGGAAAAACAGTTAATGACTGGGGATGATGAATTGGAGAGAGAAACTCATCCAAATCTGTGGGTTCATCATCCGAAATATTCCCAGCGTCGATATCCTCAATCAAGTGAAAATCAATTTTTTCAGACACCTCATCAAAAGCATAGATATTAATCAATTCAGGTTCTAGAGTGGAGGTGTAGAGGTCAAAAGGATTGGTGATGGTTTCACTCGAAAGGGACCATTCACAATCAGGTAAATTAAACACTACAAAGTCGCACAACTCATTAAACGTTCTATTTTCAACTGGTAAATCATTTGGGGGTTTTGATAGACATTCAAAACCGGAGTTATGGGATTCAATTGGGGATGGGTAGGTTTGATTTGGAAGGGTGCACAGCACACTCTCTCCACTCAAATTCTCAATCTGTCCTACCGCCTCATCATACATTGGAAAATTTGGGGCTAGTTGGAAACTAGCTACCGGGTCACTAGGTTGTATAAGGACGGCCATGGACGCATTCAAATCCCTCATCTGTTGGCATGACACTACCATAAAGTCTTCCAACGACTGTTCCAGACTGGACATGAGTTGTGACGGGGTTTCAGTAAAAGATTCAAAGTTGTTTGGATACGTGAAACTCCCAAATGGCTGTGTAGAAGCAATGTCTAGGGATGGTGCGAAAGTCGGATAAGATTGGTAGGAATTGAATAGTTGGACAGAAGTAGGTTCAATATTTGGATAAGAAGGTGAATGGAATTGTTGATCCAAAGAATTCGCAGTGGTGAAAGGAGTATCAACGTAAGAAGGTGGTGAAGGTTGAAATGGTTGATATAAGGTGGATTGCGGAGTCCAACTGGTTGTCCTAGATGCGTCTATTCGATCTTTCAAAGAAATTTTGGGCATGGAGGGGTCGTTCAAAATTCGACCAAAACAAGAAGCGTAGGAAGTAATGTCTGGTTGAGGGTACCAAAGTTCGGTAAGAGTTTTGCGAAGTGGGGTACCCATGATGTGATGAGAGAAAGGAGAAGAAAAAGAATGTGTTTTTTTTTAATTTTATTTTATTTTATTTTTATATTTTATTTTTAAAAAAAATTGTTTGTGTTAGGAGTTTTGAATTTTTTGAAAATGTTTTTTCTAGAAAGAGTTTTTGCAAAATTTGTACGGAACTACGGCACAATTTCAAACAACCACAATTTAAACATGCACAATCAAACCTAGAGATAAGGTCTCCTAAGTCAAGTAAACTGCTCCTAACTGTTCCAAAGCGACAAGTTGTGAGATATCCCTCAAATCGCCTTTGACCGCCAATTGTGGCCAGGTAAGCACAAATGAAGAAAGGAGGGTTCCGCTCATGAATTACCGTGAGACAGGCCTTTTAAAGTTACCTTTCTCACTTGTCTAGCCTAGGCACCACAAAGTCAGGTTTAGATAAACGACTGAATGCCCACAACCTTACTCTTGTCTAATGAGCGCGACAGTTCTTAATTGGCTGAGTCTAGATATTTTTTAATTAGCTCAAGGGTAATGCATATGCTTTTTATGATTTCTGGGGTCTTAGGAAGGGTGATGAAATCCACACCCAATCTGAGTTGGTGTTATAGCCCCTTAAATTCCGTATTAATTATGCAAAGCAGTTAACACACCAAAAATCTAAAACACTTGCAAAATTTTTTTTATTTGGCAGCGCAAAGAATCCTGCACAAAAACAATTCATTGGATAGGAAGAAGAAGTTGCTGTGCAAAGAATACCTGCAGGAAAATTTTCAGTGGAGTTCAAGGGGGTAGGAGATAGAAAAAAAAATACTCACCGAGAAATTCGGGGTGCTGACGTCACAGGTTCCGCGGTCAACTGCTTGAATCTGTCGCGGTTTCGCGGCGGTTTAGTTGGTTTAGATCTCCAAAAATTTTCTCTGTGTTGTTTTGGTTCTCCCCTGTCTGTTCAGATACTCTGTTTCTTGATTTGTTCACTGACTTGCTCCAGATTTGAAATAGAGTTTGCTCCAAGCCTGTACACTTGCACAAAAACCTTTCAAAAAGAACAAGATGTTTTTTATTTTTTTATTTTATTTATTTTTTTTTGTTTTAAAATTTTTCAATTTTTTATTTTTTTTTAAATTTTTTTTTAATTTTTTTATTAACCCGAAATTACACAAATAAAGAGACTACCGTCTCTCCGGCAACGGTGCCATTTGATTGATTGAGATTTTGCGTATGCGTTCGTTTTAAAATCTGAAGAATATACCGCAATCAAGACGGTATCGCTTGGTAACTAGCCGGTTGAGTACGGGTCGGTCCACAGGGAAATGGTGTTCTTTCTTTAAGCTCTAACGAGTTAAGTCCTATTTTTGGTAGATTTTGTTTTAAAATCTAAGAATGAGATTAAATGGATTTAAAGTCTTGCAAGGGTTAGGATTATGTTAGTTTGGAATAGGGATTCTACTCACCGCTTTTAATGCCCTAATTAAGAACATAGATGTTAGGGTAATAGTCAACAAAGGGGATTAGCACGACTAGAAAGAAACTTCGTTTTTTCCTTTTGGTCCTTGTCCGTCCTTTCTTAACTCTTAACCCTAACCTCTATTTGAATCAACCACAACCGGTCTAACTAGAGAATCACTGCTATCTTGTAGGATAGGGTGCCGTAGTGAGCGGTGTGTGGTTAATTCAAATAGAGTCCTAATTAAAATATTATATGGGCAAAGAAAGGAGTGAAAGAGATTTCCTTCTCTCAAACCTTCCCTATCCTAACCCTAACAAGTTAGGAATTACTCACTCATTAGGAAAGTTACTATAAAATTCATTTTATATAATTTTATTTTAATGACCTAATTTGCTGATAATAAAAGACAGATAATAAAATTGCAGAAATTAAATTCAGATAAAAAATGCAAGATAGAAAAAGAACTTACTTTATTGATATCTCTTCAACGATTACAAGGAAATAAAATTTTAGATCTAGAAAATAAAAGGAGGCATCCTCCAAAGAGGCATACCAAAAATAGGCACACTTTATTTGGCTTTGAGCCCTCCTATTTATAGATAGGAAAAACCCTAGGCTTACATTCTGATCCATACATGAAATTACAAAACAATCCTAAAGACCGAGTCAAAGTACCGATACCCCACCGACACGTGCATTGCACGGCCGCGGAACCGCGGCAGAAAGCCATGTTTGGCCGCGGTTCCGCGGCCATATTGAGGGATCTCTGGCTCAAACTTCTAGGGTTGATTTATGTTGCTTTTGCCTTCCTTGTGCTTTGTGCATTGAACTGTCTACTGATTTCATTTGTTCCTTGAACTGGTAGGCGGCATCATACTGTCACGCCCCGCTTTCCGGTATACGGGCAGAGAACGCGACGAGGCCGCTACGTATTTACTGTGAAGTAAATATGCTAAGTGTATCTAAGCAATATAAAAGTAAATACACAAGAGACAAGATATATAAACTGAACAGCAACTTTATTTATTAACATTCTTTTGTACAATGCATGAAAAGTAAATACAACTGAAATAAAAACGATGCCTAAACAATGGCATAACAGGAATGTAAAGTACTGAAAGGAAATGTGTACAATGAAACTAAAGCTCTGGGTCTTCAGCAAACTGATCCAAGTCTTCAGCAGTAGGCTCGATCTCTGACGTGTCCAAATCACCTGACAACATTCAAAGAAGAAAGAAAGAGAATGTCGTCAGCGAACAAATCGCTCGGTAAATCCCAAAGATAAGGGAGAAAGAGAATAGACATAAAGAGAGAGAGAGTGTAGCTTTTAAAGTTGTATTATTTTGTTATAATGTTGTATTTAGTGTTAACGCTGTTGTTTGTCGCTTGGTACAAAAGATGCCAGTGTATATGAGAGGAGTCCCACTTACACCGGGGATTTTGGTAACCCGTAGTACAAGGCTCCGTCGATAATACCACGGAACAACGGCATGGATGTAATTACGTCTTAAGTGACCACCTCGTGCCACCTTTAACATATTCCGTACCAGTCTACCCCTAAACCCCGTAGTGTTTGATTGTATTGTTGTATTTTATTGTCTTGTGTGTAAACTGTATAGATTGTATAATTGGATGACTGACCGAAACCTTGATATCAGTAAACGGATGTAATTGGAGAATCATGTATGTAACTGTAGAATCGTGGATGTAACTGTATAATCATGTAAATGGAATGTATATCCATGGTTCGGTTCAGTCAAGTTGATAGATTGAATATCTGGAATAATGGATTCATGGATTCATGTTAAATTGTAGATTGTAGATTGTAGATTTTACTTGAATCATATTCAAGTCAGATAATACTGAGACTCAAACTGAGTCAGTCAATTAGAAAAGTAAATTGAAGTTCTGATTGTTTTAATGTTATCGGTAACCGCTGCACATGGACGGCAGGATTTGTGTCTTTTTCAAAGATGATTACCGTATTGATAACACCATTATTAAGTTGTCACTTTAAGTAGGCAAGCACCGACTTCTCCGGCTCCCTGAGGCTCAAGAGATTGGTCCCGTTTAAACCTATGTTTACTAGGGTCCTCAGGGTAATTTATAGAACTTGAGGGGGTTTTATATAAAAATAATTTTATATACTTTTCAAAGTACATCCCAAGTATTTATTAATCGTATTTAGAGTTATAGTGAATGTAGATTTTATATTGTGATATTTCTAGTGAAAATATCTTAATTTCAGAAATAAAGGTATTTATTTGTAATATTGGTTTTGTATGGAATTCATGGTATTTTAGTGTAAGATTGATTCTTGTGATTTTGAGAAAAAGTGGAATATTTATATCATAACAAAATAGGTATTTTAAGGATAAATATACATATATTTATACAAAAATAATTTTAATATATATTTTATATTCTAAAAATCTCATTTTCTTAAAATATCGTATTTTAAATCTTTCGAGACCGAATGCTCCTTGCGGAGGTCTGAATCTCACACTACTAAGCCCGAGGATGTGCGATAATCCGCACCATCCCGAACGGGTTCCCCAAAATGGGTTGTAGCGGCACTTTGCAAAGATTTGTATAAATACTACATCATTAAGAAAAACGGTTTTATTAATTATGGTATTTAAATGAAAAAGTGTCGTTTTCCGTATTCTATGTTCCAGGGTCTCCTAAGTCAACTAGACTGCTCCTAACTGGTCCAAAACGACAAGTTATGAGATAGCTCAAATCGCCTCTTCACCGCCAATTGTGGCCAGGTAAGTACAAGTGAAGGAGGGATCCGCTCACGAATCACCGTGAGACGGGCCTTTTAAAGTTACCTTTCTCAATTGCCTAGCTTAGACACCAAAAAGTCAGGTTTAGATAAACGACTGATGTGTTCCCTGATTAAAAATCAGGAAAAGATTCAGAAGAGGCATCGCGTGCTCACACGTGACCAGTGGTCACATGTTGACACGTGATGGTTAAGCAGCGGCACGGAGCATATTTGTTCTCTAATTAAAAGTCAAGAAGAAGCTTCAGAAGGGGCATCACGTGCTCACACGTGACCAATGGTCACGTGTTGGCACGTGATGGTTAAACAGCGACCAGAAAACAGAGCGCAGAAGAAGAGAATCCCATTTCAGGGGTCACGTGCTTACACATGACAAGGGGTCATGTGCTTACACGTGACAAGGGGTCACGTGCGCACATGTGACCAACGGTCACGTGGCCACACGTGACCAGCTTTAAAAGTCTTATTCTTTAACAGAATTAAATTCTGAGGAGAGATCATTCTAATCTTTCCAAAATGGTGAAGAATTATGGGAAACCGTTGGATTAAAAAATCCTAAGGTGATTAAATATCACCAATTTATGGAAAAATCTCGGACATGGAAAGAATTCCCCCTAAATCTAACCGAAATAACAAAGAGATATCTTTGGGTTTAAAATCCAATGGTGAATAAAATTCACCTAATAATCTAAAGGCCCAGATTAATGATGAAGGTAAATCAGATCTCTCAATAAACAAATCAAATATTTCAATGAAAGATTTACCAAACAGATTGATTCTTTTCCTTCTCCTATAAATAGGAGACACATACAGAGAGGAGAGATATAGAGCCTTGGGATATTGAAAATTCAGAAGGAAGAATTTAATTCTCTGCAAAGAAAAACCCTAGGTAAGAAAGGAGAGGCTTAAAAAGAGAATTTAATTCTCAAAAGAGTTTAACTCTTATATGAAAGAAAAGAACTTAGTTCTTTCTCTAGTGGAGGATCTGCAAAGTGCACATCTCTCCATGAATTGAGAATTTAATTCTCATTGGGTTGAGATCCTGCCATGCAGATCTAAAACATAGAGGAGGAATTGAGTTTTGAGAATTTAATTCTCACAGAATTATGGGAATTTAATTCCTTTGGGATAAAGTTAGGGTTTAACCCTATATCATAGGAATTTAATTCCTTCAAAATGGACAGAACTAGGGTTTAACCCTAATTGAGAACTTAATTATCTCAAACTCACAGGAATGTAATTCCATTAAGAAAAGAAATTAGGGTTTTACCCTACCTAAGAATTTAATTCTTAATCCTACAGAGAATTTAATTCTCAAAATAAAATGAAGAGACTTAAAAGATCTCCATGCATGCAAAGAACCAGAGTCACGTGTTACCACGTGACCCCTGTAAAAATCCACAGAGAAGAGCTTTGAGGCAACGCCTCACGTGCCCCACGTGACCCCCAAAGCACACAAAGAAAAAGCAAAAGAAAAGAAGCTCTGGGGCACCCTCACGTGTCACCACGTGACCCCTAATGAACATTCTAACAGATCAAAGCATGAGCCCCCATCACGTGCCCACACGTGATGGCTTTCAGAATTAAAAGTGTTAAACACTTATCTGTAGAACAAAATAAAGGGGATCTGGCCCCACCTTTTGGACGCCTCACATGCTCCCACGTGATCTCTTCTCTGACAATATCCAACATCAAACTGATGATTTGCTCCCAGTGTTTAACACTGATTTTCTTAGTGTTTGACACTAACGTGGAAAACTCTAGTTCCAGTGTTTAACACTGATTTTCCTTAGTGTTTAACACTACTTGAAAAATTCTACTTGCAGTGTTTAACACTGATTTACCTTAGTGTTAAACACTAACTTGGAATCTCTGTCTCCAGTGTTTACTAGTGATTTGTTTTAGTGTTTAACACTAATTTGAAAGCCCTGTTGCTAGTGTTTAACACTGATTATCTTTTAGTGTTTAACACTGTTAGTCTTTAGTGTCTAACTCTAGTTTTAGCCCAATTGGTTAAGTTTCTAGAGGCAAAGCCTCTCCTTCAATGGACCAACAGAGGGCCAATATTCTAAGCATGATTGGACTTAGCCCAAGATGGCCATAAGTCCTCAATTCAAACTTAACTGGGCTAAAGGGCTCATACCATAATTAATTGGTCTCGGTCCCAAATTGGGACAAAGCCTATTTAATCTACTTTGGTTCAAGTGTACATCTCTTCACTCCTTTGATACTTGGCGTTGTAATTCCTCGACGTCTTCAAAGAGGTGACGGGTCCCGATGACCACACATTTGATACGGACTGTGGGGTCCTTAAACTCATGGACTATGAGGTCCTTAACCTTGACCGAGATGTCATAAAACTAACGCCGGACAGTAGGGTCCTTAAACTCATGGACTATGATGTCCTTAATCTTGACCGGAATGTCTTAAAACTAACAACGGACTATGACGTCCTTAACCTTGACCGTGATGTCTTAAAACTAACGCCGGACTGTGGAGTCCTTAAATCCACGGACTATGATGTCCTTAACCTTGACCGCAACGTCTTAAAACTAACATTGGACCGTAATGTCCTTAAACTACCCATTGACCGCAATGTCACTAAACTAAACAAAAGGGCCCCCCTTAATTGCTCTTTTGTCGGATCTAAATGATCCCGTTAAGTTGATCTTAGTCTAAAAACTAGACTAACGTATCCTTAACTAACGTTTAAGTCGATCTTAGTCTCAAACGAGGCTAACGTATCCTTAAACCCAACCCCCAAACCCGAATCTAAGATAATACGGATTTGGACTAGTCCACGCCCTACGGACGACGACATAACTCAGTCTCCGTACACAATCCACGGGTAACCAAACACAAAATAAACACGCACGACACGAAGTGATCATCTGGAGAAGGAGAAAGTTGTTACCGCGATGCGGTAGCGTAATTAACTGCAGGGGCTTGCACCTGCAGGGAAGAGCGTCCCCACAATCAAAACCCCCTCAAGCGAGGGGGAATCTGACGAAGTCTGCTACATCGGACGCATCCATTTAAACCTTCGATACATGGTGCCATAAATCAACTTGGCATTTTCGGAGAGGTGGACGGATAGCACCAATTAGCATCTGCCCCGAATTTCAGGAAAGACGTCCGTCGCGTCTCCGTGATTCGGAGGGGAACAGATTCTGGCACGCCCGGTGGGACCTTTTCCTCTTTCCACTCCACACTTCGTGTGTCGTCTTCGCGAACGAATCGCGGTTTGTTAATGGTTGCCTTTGGGTTTCAAGTTACTAAGATTTGGACTTTTGCCTGGCGCAGAAATCAAGCATCAATGGCATCCAACTGCTCGAGCTGCTCGAAATGCAAGGACAACAGACGCTCCGCCTCACCTGGAGGTGTAGCCTATAGGCCTCAAGCGGCCTCCATCCTCGCCATGCCTGTTGAACAGGTGGCTCAGGCCACCACCGGTCTGTTCTTCGGGACCATGCTCCCGCCTGCAAGCTTCACCATGCCAGTGCCCGCTCCGGAGGCGAACAAGAAGTCGGTCTTCGATCGGCTCACTGCTACAACGGACCCTTTCAACGGGTCGTCCAATATCAAACCGGCAGCCTCTGTCTTCACCAGGCTGAACCAGAACTCTGATGGGCCCGCCAAGAAGCCCATGAACCCTGAAATGGCCATCGCGAAGAAGACAGCCATCTCCATTCCTGAAGTCGTCAAGACGACTTCCCCTGCTAAAGAGTCGGTCTTTTCAAGGCTGACTATTACGGCTCCTGCTCCTGCTCGAGGGTCTATCTTTGACAGACTAAACATCGCCACTCAAAAGACAACATCAGTCTTCAAAAGGCTGACGCCAACGGCGCCTCATCCAGACAGGGGGCAAAACGAAACCATCCCCATCACCGGACCAACTCCAACGGCTCGACGCGCTCGACGTCGCCACTGGCGTCGAGTGAGGAAGGCCGGGGGCAACTCCCCCTCAGGGCTAACTCCGCCTGCTCCAGTGGTGAAAGTTAATGCTGCTGTTCCAACTGGGAACAGCTTTGAACCACTAAGGAAGATACGTAAGAACTCTCCAACTGCTACGCTAAAAAGATCTCCTCCACCTGCGGAGAGGGTTACAGAAACGAAGCTGGAGCAGCCTCCTCAACGGCTGTCCTCCAAAATTTACAAGGTCTGACGGAGGGTTCAAGATTCCGTAATCGACCAAGATCACTCTCGCCAACAGAAAAGGGCGAAAGTGCAAGACGCAAAGAACCGTCCGGACAAACAGCAAAGGACGACGGCTACTAGGGTGCCCGCTGCAACGGCCCCCTCAACTTCAACGGCCCATAAGAAGAGGAGGACGGAGAAAATCCCTACACCTGCAGCGAATGCCAAAGGCGATAGGCCCAAACGCCCTAAGTCCGGGGGCAGTGTAGTCGATACTGTATACATGGCGTCGGGGAAGGAAGACAGCCGTGCATCTACAGGTCATAGACCGCTTACACGGTCAGTGACCAAAGCTCAGGAGCAACAGCAGAAGCTCCAGGAAATGATGAACGCGATGGCCGCACTCACTGGGCCAAAAGAAAGCCCCGAAGCGTCCTCGGATGAACGCCAGGAGCAAGAAACTGACACTGAATTCCTTCGCCGGATATTGGAAAAGAAGGATAAAGAGGTTGCTGAACAAGCAGCCAATATAAAGCAAATGGCCCTCTTATTCCAGGACATGGTGGGAATGATGATCCAACAAGATCCTCCTGCTGAAGATCCTCCGATCGTCCTTGAAGACGACAGGGGAGAAACGTCAAATCCTCCACCGGCTCTGTCAACAGCCAAGGAGGAGACGATCTCCAAAACTGACTTGGACGAATATATAGCTCAGCAGATACGGGTCCATCAGGCAACTGAGGCAGCTGGTCAGGTCGTAAAAACGGGGCGACCATATCCAAGCTGGTACGACCAGATCAAGTACCCGCCGGGCTATACAATACCGAAATTCCATGTGTATAAGGGGACAGGCAATCCCCACCAGCATGTTGCCCAGTTCAGGGCCCTTTGCGGTAACACCGACGGTGACGATAAATTGTCACTTCGCCAGTTCGTCGGTAGTTTATCGGATACAGCATTCGAGTGGTACTCCGAGCTCCCAAACGATTCTATTAAGACATTTGCGGATATGGAGCTGCTGTTTACCCAGCGTTTCGCAAGCGCCAGCAAACGCACTCCGATAACGACGTTGATTAATGCCAGAGTGAAACCAGGCGAGACGTGGGTCCAGTACGCTATACGCTGGCGAAACTTGTGGTCGAAATGCGAATAATGCATTGAGGAAGCGCCAGCGGTGGGCATCTCCCCATGAATTGAGAATTTAATTCTCATTGGATTGAGATCCTGCCATGCAGATCCAAAGTATAGAGGGGGAATGAGAGTTTGAGAATTTAATTCTCACAGAATTATAGGAATTTAATTCCTTTGAAATAAAATTAGGGTTTAACCCTATGTTATAGGAATTTAATTCCTTCAAAATGAACAGAACCAGGGTTTAACCCTAGTTAAGAACTTAATTCTGTCAAAATAACAGGAATTTAATTCCCTCAAGAAAGAAGAAATTAGGGTTTAACCCTAGGATAGAATTCAGTTCTTCACATACATCAGGAATTTAATTCCTACAGAAGAAAAGCCGGGGTTTAACTCCATCTAAGAATATAATTCTTCAAAAAGAAAGTGGGAATTTAATTTCTCTAAAGTTATAGCTAGGGTTTAACCCTATGAAGGATTTAATTCCTAAAAGATAAACAAACATGCAAAGAAGCAGGGTCACGTGCTACCACGTGACCCCTGAAAAGTTCCACAGAGAAGGGCTTTGAGGCAATGCCTCACGTGCCCCACGTGACCCCTTGGCAGAAGCTCTAACAGACAAACATTTAAATGCCCATCATGTGACAGCACGTGACGCTCCAAACTATTCAATACTTTTGGCAGAATAAAATGAATTGAGGGCGCTCTCACGTGCTACCACGTGACCCCTCTTGCCTTAGTGTTTAACACTAAAGTTGAAACTTCTATATCCAGTGTTCAACACTGATTTTCTTAGTGTTTAAACACTAATTTAGAAAACTCTATTTACAGTGTTTAACACTGACTTTCTTAGTGTTGAACACCAACTTGGAAAACCTTGTTTCCAGTGTTTAACACTGATCTGCCTTAGTGTTAAACACTAATTTGAAATCTCCACTGCCAGTGTTTAACACTGATTTGCGTTAGTGCATAAACACTAATTTGAAAGCCCTGTTGCTGGTGTTTAACACTAACTATCTTTTAGTGTTAAACATTAACTTGTCAATCTCATTCTCAGTGTTCAACACTGGTTGGTCTTTAGTGTTTAACACTAGCTTCAGCCCAATTGGCTAAGTTCTAGAAGCAAAGCCTCTCCTTCAATGGACCAACAGAAAGCCAATGTTCTAAACATGATTGGACTTAGCCCAAGCTGGCCATAAGTCCTCAATTCAAACTTAACTGGGCTAATGGGCTCATAACAAAATTAATTGGTCTTGGTCCCAAATTGGGCCGAAGACTATTTAATCTACCTTGGTTTTAGGGTACACCTCTTCACTCCTTTGATACCTGGCATTGTAATTCCTCAACGTCTTCAAAGAGGTGGCGGGTCCCGATGACCATACATTGATACGGACTGTGGGGTCCTTAAACTCATGGACTATGAGGTCCTTAACCTTGACCGTGATGTCTTAAAACTAATATCGGACTGTGGAGTCCTTAAATCCATGGACTATGAGGTCTTTAACCTTGACCGTGATGTCTTAAAACTAACGTCGGACTGTAGAGTCCTTAAATCCATGGACTATGAGTTCCTTAACCTTGACCGTGATGTCTTAAAACTAACGCCGGACTGTGGAGTCCTTAAATCTACGGACTATGATGTCCTTAACCTTGACCGCAGCGTCTTAAAACTAACATTGGACCGCAATGTCCTTAAACTACCTATTGACCGCAATGTCACTAAACTAAACAACAGGGCTCCCTTAATTGCCCAATTGTTGGACCTAAACGATCCCTTTAAGTCGATCTTAGTCTAAAAACTAGGCTAACGTATCCTTAACAAACGTTTAAGTTGATCTTAGTCTTCAATGAGGCTAACGTATCCTTAAACCCAAACCTAAATCTGAGATAATACGGATTTGGACTAGTCCACGCCCTACGGGCGACGACATAACTCAGTCTCCGTATACAATCCACGGGCAACTAAACACAAAATAAACACACACGACACGAAATGACCATCTGGAGAAGGAGAAAGTGGTTACCGTGATGCGGTAGCGTAATTAACTGCAGGGGATTGCGCCTGCAGGGAAGAGCGTTCCCACAATCAAAAACCCCTCAAGCGAGGGGGAATCTGACGAAGTCTGCTACATCGGACGCATCCGTTTAAACCTTCGATACACGGTGCCATAAATCAACTTGGCATCTTCGGAGAAGTGGACGGATAGCACCAATTAGCATCTGCCCCTAATCTCAGGCAAGACGTCCTAACGTCGTCGCCGTCTTTCGGAGGGGAACAGATTCTGGCACGCCCGGTGGGACCTTTTTCTCTTTCCACTCCACACTTCGTGTGTCGTATTCGCGAACCAAACACGGCTCGCTAATGGTTGCCCTTGGGTTTCAAGGTACTAAGATTTGGCGTTTTGCTTATTGCAGAAAGCAAAGAGTCAATGGCTTCCACTTGTGTGAAATGCTCCAACTGCAACTGCAACCGGCGCTCCGCCTCGCCAGGAGGTATAGCCTACGGGCCCCAAGCTGCTTCGCTGTTCACAATGCCTGTGGAACAGGTCACTCAAGCCACCACAGGATTGTTTTTCAGGACCATGCTCCCGCCAATGAGCTTCACCGCTCCTGTGCCAACACCGGAAGCTCCTAAGAAGTCGGTCTTCGATCGGCTTACAGCTAATGCGGCCCCTCTCAACGGGTCGTCCAACTCCAGCTCCTCGGTCTTCGCCAGACTGGGCCAAGATTCCTGTGGGCCCACAATGAAGCTTGCAATCCCAGAGAAGGTTATTCTGAAGAAGATAACCATCCCTGCTCCTGAAGTCGTCAAGGCGGCTTCTCCTACCAAAGGGTCAGTCTTTACAAGATTAACGGTTCTAGCTCCCGCTACGGTTCCTGTCCCTGCTCAGAAGACTGTTTTCAACCGATTGGATACTGCTTCTCAAAGGACATCAGTATTCAACAGGCTGACACTAGCAGCGACCCCCCACCTACACAGGGGGCAAGACGAGGCTATCGCCCTCACCGAATCGATTCCATCGGCACGACACGCTCGACGTAGCTACTGGCGCCGAGTGAGGAAAGCCGGAGGCAACTCCCCTTCTGGGCTAACTCCTCCAGCCCCGACGACAGAAGTTAATGCTGCTGTTCCAACTAAGAACAGCTTTGAGATGCTGAATAAGGTGCGTAGGAATTCTCCTATCGCGGCGCTAAAGAGGTCTTCCCCTCCGCTAAAAAAGGCCGCGGAAATAAAGCCAGAACAGCTCCAATCTCCTCAACGGCTATCTTCCAAAATCTATAACGTCTGGCGGCAGACCCAAGACTCGGTGATCGATCCAAATTTCTCCCGCCAGCACAAGAAGCTGAAAATTCAACAGGAAGTCAGTCATCACGTTAAGCCACGAAAAGCTGTCTGGGTGCCCACCTCAACGGTCCCCTCAACTTCCACTGTTCATAAAAAGAGGAGGCCGGAGAAGATCCCCGGGCCGGCGACGAGAGCTAAAGGCGCTGAGCCCAGACACCCTAAGTCTGGGGGCATGATGGTCCATACTATATACATGGCGTCGGGGAAGGAAGATAGCCGTGCGTTTACAGGGCATAGACCGCTCACACGGTCGGTGACCAAAGCTCAGGAACAACAGCAGAAGCTCCAAGAAATGATGACCGCGATGGCCGCACTTACTGGGCCAAAAGAAAGCCCCGAAGCGCCATCCGATCAACGCCAGGAGGAAGAAACTGACGCTGAGTTCCTTCTTAGGATACTGGAGAAGAAGGATAAAGAGGCTGCTGAACAAGCAGCCAATATACAACGAATGGCCCTTCTGTTTCAGGACATGGTGGGTATGATGATCCAACAAGAACCCTCTACTGAAGATCCTCCAATCATTCTTGAAGACGACAGGGGAGAAACGTCAAATCCCCCACCCGCTCTGTCAACGGCTAAGGAGGAGACAATCTCTAAGGCTGACCTAGACGAATACATAGCCCAACAGATACGCGTTTACTAGGCGGCTGAGGCAGCTGGTCAAGTTGTCAGGACAGGAAGACCATATCCGAGCTGGTATGACCAGATCAAATACCCGCCGGGCTACACAATACCAAAATTCCATGTCTATAAGGAGACAGGCAATCCCCATCAGCATGTGGCCCAGTTCAGGGCGCTTTGTGGCAACACTGGTTGCGACGATAAACTGTTGCTTCGCCAGTTCGTGGGCAGCTTATCAGAAACGGCGTTCGAATGGTATTCAGAACTCCCAAACGATTCCATCAAGACGTTCGCTGAAATGGAATTGCTATTCACTCAGCGATTCGCAAGCGCCAGCGAACGCACTCCGATAACAGCATTAATTAATGCCAGGGTAAAACCAGGCGAAACGTGGGTTCAGTACGCTGTACGCTGGCGAAATTTGTGGTCGAAATGCGAACAACGCATTGAGGAAGGGCCCGCGGTGGGCATGTTCGTGGGTACACTAGATCCTCATGCAACCATCTCACAATTCATGATGTTCTTTAAACCAACCACATTTCAGGCTCTGATCGACAAGTTGGCCCAGATGGACCAGATGGGTCACAGACCGCCTCCCCCGAAGCCAGAACCTCGGAATGACAAGGGTAAAGGGAAGGCAACCTTCGTTGCGAACGCACAGTAGCAACCCAGTGCCCCTAAGCTGGCGGATCAGCTGGAAGAAAGACGGCGGTATTACAACGAGAAAATAAAGCGCCCCTACTCATTCCCGCGGGATAAGACAAAGAGGCTATTTGAGCTGGCAATACGCAACAAGCTTATCAACTTGCCAAACCCGAGGCGGCCGCCGCAACCCACTGAGGTGAATAACTCCAATTATTGCCCGTACCATCAAACGGTAAGCCATCCGATTGAGAATTGCTTCGTCTTCAAAGGATGGATTGAGGATCAATACCTCCAGGGAAAGTTTGCGCTGTCTGAAAAGTGGAAGGTGAACCCGCCACAGCCGCATACTCCCAAGAAAGCAGATACACTGGGGGCAACTTGTTTCTTTATTGAAGAAGCTCCATGGGAGGTCGTGCTATCAGCTAAAACCAAAAGATGCTGAGTGATCTTCATGCGTGCCCGGCGGTCGAATGGAAGAACCCCCTTGAACCTCAAATTATCGGAGGGATGCTGAAGCCGCGTCCAACTACAAAGAGCGGTGGTGATGGCCCAAGTACTCACGCCCAACCGTCAAAATCTTCGAAGAAAAAGAAGAAGAAATCCAAAAAGCCCGTGAAGCCTGGAGACAAGCGCACGGATTTGCAGAAACAGATTGACGCGCTGGAAGAGTACAATCAAAAGGCGCGGACTCCCGTCACACTGCAAGAGTTCCTCGACCACGTCTTTCAAGAGGAAGATGGTGGAGAAAGCTCGTCGGATGAGTCCGAGGGATATGTAGCGAGTTGTCATGTGATTTCCCACTCGCCTACGGACGATGAGAAAATTCCTGGCACTGAGAAACTGGGGGCACAGCCTGAGCCAGGACTTGTATGGCCAACAGATGAAATGATCGACGCCTTTCTAGACGAGATTCGTTTGAAAAGTAAAGCCGATCAGGAGCGTGAGATGGCTGCATCGGAAGGAGCGAAACGCAAGCGGCTAAACGAAAGAGTCAAAGCACTCCCGCCAGATCAAAAGACATCCGATGTGGATAAAAATATATTCAAGATGAGGAAAAGGTTTGCCAAAGCCATATCGATGGGAATGAAGCTGCCACCCTCGGAAGAAAACACGTTCGATGGGGCGGAGAGGCACCCTAATTATTGCGCATATCATTGGAAGATTTCGCACCCCACTGAAGAGTGCGACGCTTTTAAGATGTGGTGGCAGGGATATGTTGCTCACCGACAACATTTTAAGCGCATGAAACGCAAAACTCGCCGAAAACAAAGAAGTACTACCGACAGGCACAAAAGAACTACCGGCAACTGTTAAATGGTCTACGCTGGAGGATCGCAAGTTCTCACCTTTGGGAGCGACTCTGATGAAGAAATGGCTCTGGGCCCTCTCTTTAAAGAATTCTTTTTAGGGAAAGAGGAAGAACCAGAGGCCTGCGAAAACATTCAGCTGCGCAACCGCACACTCCCGGAAAAGAATCTCGGGCCCGCGAATAGAAAAGATAAGGGTAAGGAAAAGGTCACTGAGGATATCGCCTTAGATGACCAAGTCATGAAAGAGCTGACTGCCAAGGACCCTCCCAGGAAGGGTAAGGTGGACTACAACATCCTAACGCACCTAAGGAAGCTACCTTCTCAGCTCAGCATTCTCGATGCCCTCCTATTATCAAAAGAAGCGCGAGATTCATTAATCAAGGCGTTACAAGAACCCGAGCAGTTCCAAGCTTTCCTGGCTGAAGAAAAGATGAAGGATGAATTGGAGGAAGTGCACACGGCCGATGTCACTTTCGGTGACGAAGACCTTCTCCTCGGGACGTGCGACCACAACCGTCCCCTATACGTCTCCGGATATTGCCACGATATCAAGATAGGCAAGATCCTCGTGGATAATGGATCCTCCGTCAATCTCCTTAATGTTCGGGTGTTGAAGGAAGTCTGCATGAGCGTGCAGCACCTCGCTCGTGACAAAATTACCATCTCCGGTTTCGACTCCCAGTCATCACGGACTCTCAGATCTGTGATATTAACACTACGGTTCGGGCTGCTTGTCACGGACATCAAGTTTCACGTCATTGACGCCAAGACCTGCTACAACGCCTTGCTCGGTCGCCCTTGGTTACACGAGTACAACATCACCCCTTCTACATAGCATCAGTGTATGAAGTACTTTAAGGATGGTTTCGAGTATACCGTAACAAGTGAGCTGAATCCATTTTCCGTGAATGAAGTCCGCAAGTACGAAGATGCAAAGTACTTTTTGCCAGATTTCGAGGATACAGAAAGGTGTCGCAAGCCGGAGGACAAAGCCACCGCCACCATCCCTGTTTTCGGGAGCGATACCGAAGAAGAAGAAGAGATAGTTTACGCTGGTCCGTCCCAACACAACAACCCGGGACCGTCCGCCCCTATGTTAATCTTCGGAAGTGACTCGGAAGATGAGGTTAATGCCGTGTTCTCCAGTCGGCCGTCAATACAAGCATCCCCTGGCGATGATCATAGTTTGCAAATCACCATGGTGCCGCGGGAACACTACAAAGATCTTGACACACTTCAAGCTTACAATGTGCAAGACCTGCAGACGTTTTACGTCCCTCCTAGGCGAAAGGGTGAGAAGGTGATCCTATTCTATCGATCCTCGGAAACGAGAGTAGAGAAAGAGATTTGGCATGGCGCGGATTCTACACTGGACAGGCTCCAACCCATCCGTTTGCCCAGCTATTACACAAACAGGCTAAAGAGGCTATTGAAGCGCCAAGGGGTACCCATAAAACAGACTGTTCGACAAGCTCGATTCTACAACAGGATTTAGGATGTCCCTGGAACTCAGCGCAAATTGCCCAACGGGAGAATGGAAACGCTCGGGCTTGGATATGCGAGATCCGGGGAACGGGGACGAGTCCACGGTAGCTACGTCATATATAACTTCGATGAGGAAGAGGACGCCCTGTCGAGAGATGCTAACCCCTCGTCAAAACTGGATCCCGCGAGCGAAGTGCCGAGTCCGTCGTTTGAAGAACGAATGGACAAGCTTATCAGGAAAGCGGGTCAGAAAGTTCGGGAAGACCATAATCGCGAGATGGCCATCTACGAGAGGGCCAGGATGCAACGTCTGTTTCAACAGACTGCAAAAGACGAAGATGCTCCTCCCTGTCAACCCATTGTGCAAAAGGCCCGACGCAGAGGCAGAAGTAAGTCCAGAAGCGGAAAAAGGAGCCGACAACAACGACGCAGGATTAGAGAGTCATGTGATCGGGCATTGCGCGGTCCGGATTTGTCCCTCATGAAGAAGATGAGTCGAGCGTATTCCTTCCCTCGAGACAAGATGAAGAAGTTACTCGAGCTCGCTATAAAACATCAAATGATCGCACTTCCGGAGTCTAAGCACCCTGAGCAATCTAACAAAGTTTCTCATCCGGGCTATTGCTCTTATCACCGAGCCATAGGACACCCCCTCGAAGACTGTTTTACCTTCAAGAACTGGGTCGAAGACCAGTACCAGCGGGGCAGATTTGCTTTATCCAGCAGCTGGAAGGTAACGCCACCACAAAAGCACGAACCCAAAGCCACAAGAGCATAACCAAATCCACATCGGTCTTGGAAGCGGATGCGCACTTGTCACATGATAACAATATTAAAAGAAGAGCCCGAGAACATGGATGACCTTCCCTGGTGCTTTGAGAACAGCAATGACGAGGCGATCTCAGAATTTCCACCAGCTCCGAAAGAACTAGAAGATGGCATACATACTACTACAGATAACCTCAAGAAGATTGAGTTGGGGTCGGCAGATGATCCGCGACCGACATTCGTCAGCGAGCTGCTGTCTGAAGAAAGGGTGGCTACGTTAAAGGATGTGCTTCTAGAGCACAGAGACTGCTTCGCATGGAACTATTCCGAAATGCCGGGATTAGATCCAGAGATTGCTGTGCATAAATTAGCAATATCCCCGGATATCAAGCCAGTCAAACAGGCGCCAAGAAGGATGCGGCTCGAGCTTGAGATGAGCATTAACGTCGAAGTCAAGAAGCTGATCGATTCTGGGTTTATCCAGGAAGTACAGTATCCTGACTAGGTCGCCAACATCGTCCCGGTGATGAAGAAAAATGGGACAGTACGCATATGTGTGGACTTCCGAGATCTCAATAAAGCCTGCCCGAAAGACGATTTCCCAGTGCCGGTCACCGAACTGATGATAGACAATACGTCCACTCATGAGGTTTTCTCCTTTATGGATGGTTCATCAGGGTACAATCAGATAAAGATGCATCCCGAAGATCAGAAGCACACCGCTTTCTAGACTCCTTTGGGTATATTCTGCAACAAAGTTATGCCCTTCGGTTTAAAGAACGCCAGTGCTACCTATCAAAGGGCCATGACAAAAATCTTCGATGATCTCATACATGAAATCGTCGAGTGCTATATCGACGACCTCGTAGTAAAGAGCATGTCATATGAAGAGCATTTAGAGCATCTGAGGACCGTATTTCAACGCCTTTGGCAATATAATTTAAAGATGAATCCTTTCAAATGCGCGTTCGGAGTCTCCTCGGGTAAATTCCTGGGATTCATCATCCGACACCGAGGTATCGAAATAGATCCATCTAAGATCAAGGCGATCATGGAAATGCCACCGCCGAGAACTCTCAAACAATTGCGGTCTCTCCAAGGGAAGCTCGCGTAAGTCCGGCGGTTTATCGCCAACCTGTCAGGCAAGTGCCGTCCTTACAGCCACCTGATGAAGAAGGGAACCCCGTTCGTCTGGGACCAAAAATGCCAGAGCGCGCTAGATGAGATCAAGCAGTACCTGCAGAACCCACCGGTGTTAGCTGCTCCAGTCAAGGGAAAGCCCCTTATTCTTTATACAACAGCCCTTGAGAATTCCTTAGGCGCATTATGGGCACAAGAAAACGACCAAGGGAAGGAGAGAGCGCTCTACTATTTAAGCCGAGTTCTTCTGGGGGCAGAAAGCAATTACTCCCCTATCGAAAAACATTGTCTGGCGTTAATCTTTGCGATAACAAAACTCCGGCACTATGCATTGGCACATAAAGTCCGTTTTATATCAAAGGTGGACCCCCTAAAATATCTAATGTCAAAGGCCATATTGACAGGGAGACTCGCTAAATGGGCCCTGCTCTTGATGGAATTTTCAATAACCTATAAGCCGCTTAAGGCATTGAAAGGCCAAGCCATCGCCGACTTCCTTGCTGAGCATCCAGTACCTGCCGGTTCTCCTCTAAATTGCGACTTGCCGGACGAACATGCGTTTGACGCGATCGACGGTGGTGATATCTGATGGGAACTTTATTTCGATGGAGCGTCCTTGTAAGTCCACGTTGCCCACCCCGGTGCTTGCGGGGAGGCGGAAAACGGAATAAAAATCGGATTTTTATCGAACTAGGCAACATGGACTAGCTAAAGGAGGATCTTTGCTAAACAAAAACTAACTAAAAGCTAACTAGAAATTAGCTTCATGGAAGAATGGTTATACCTTGGGCTTTATGTTCTTCTCTCCTTGCTCCTTGGAGTGGAAGAAAGAGATCACCTTGTCGCCTTCTCTAGTCGAAGAAGGATCCACCCGAGAGCCTCAACCTTTGGCTTCAACTTCAAGCTAGAAGTAACTAAGGTGCTAGAAGTGCTAACCCTAGAACCTTAGATGAGAGTAGAGATTACTTTGGAGAGGTTTGACTCAAGCTCAAGTGTTTCTCAACACATGAGAGGGGAGAGCGTGAGAGAGAGGAAGAGGAGGAGAGAGAATCAATATGATATAATGAGAGAATAATAGAACCATTCTCACATATATGTGTGAATTAAGTAAATTGATAATTAGCAAGATAATTGTCATGGCTTAATCAAGACATGACCATTATCATTTCATATTTAATGCAAATTGCAAGGATCAAATAGCATCTTTTATATGGAATGATGATGGTCAAAGTGTCAACCTAGGTCAACAAGTCAAGATAGTCAAATGGTCAACAACCCTAACCATGCACAATTATATTTAACTAATATCAATTAATCATAATACACACATAAGCATTAGGATTAATAAAATGACAATGGTCATTAACCCTAATCAAAGTCCTCTCCCTCTGTCTCAATCAACTGTGTATACGCACCCGTATTCGTGATCCGAGGAACACGAATACAAAGTGATAAAACCAATCCCAAATCATATACTAGGATCTGGTTTAAACCAAAGCCCGCTATTATAAGCTGTCCGGACAGCAAACGTGCACAAGTGCACGGATGTGAACGGACCCTGTCACAAAACCATGCGACCTCTACTCATTTTGCCTAAAGGCGAATAACTCTCTGTGTGGGACTCTAAAGACTCGACACTACGCTGGCAGTGGGTTTAACCACAGACCGCAAGCGGCACTAGCTGTACGTAACGGTCCCCAGGTAGATGTCGATAAGAAGACTGACGAGGTGAACCCATCTGAACTCCTACTGAGCCTGTATGTGACAGTCTCCGTACAGTCCGGTCTGTTCGTCTGATACATCGCATGGCGGGTCTAGGGGGCGGTGAACGTCAGTCCCCTAATAGCGGTACAAGTCGTGTCGGAGTGTAGCCCAGAACACCATGAGATAACACTGGAAACCTACCAGTATATCTCGCTTGCCCTGGCCAGGGACTACTTGCGTAATGGCTCTCCTGGACACAGCACGATGTCAACCCCCAATACCGGGAGAGACGAATCCTGTCTAACCGTCACTGCCTCCAAGTGCTTCGGGACTGCACCCAAAAACTACCTATTTGCATGACTCCTTTGAGCCGTGGTAGGGTAGTAATCAAAGTGCAGTGGGAATACACTCGAGGCGAAGTGACAGTGTCAAGTCAGCGGACTAAGCTGTACTCATGTCACCTGGGAACTGATAACTGACGATAGGTATAATACCAACCAACAGTTCCCGACGAGTCCTGTCCAGTGTACTCGTAACCTAACGAGCACCCGCATACTATCTCAAGTACGACGTACTGACGGCTGTGGGACAGACCGTCTCCCACGCTGGGATGAGAAGCGCATACGCTAGTCTACTCCGGAGTATCGATGCCCTGTCTCGATAGTCCAACGACTAGGGACCTGTATAAGGATGTGCTTATGGATTACCCAGCCCCTACGAGTGTGAGCGCCATCACAACGCTGGTAATCAAGCAAAGATCCTAAGGGCTTCACTAATGCGTATAGGTGATATAATAAAAGAAACACATGTACACATTAAAGCAGAGACAAACCAAGTAGCATACTACCATTTTGAGCAAGATTGTATATACAACTGTGAATATCCCAAGCTTCCATCAAGTAATATACATACTAGTATGATACAGTAATGGCCTCTAGGACATATACACTAACAATCTCCCACTTGCACTAAGGCCATGTACTGGCATATCGAAGACCTATCATCTCGATCAGCCGCTCGAACTGAGTCTGGGGTAAGGCCTTCGTGAATTGATCTGCAGTGTTATCTTCTGAAGCAACCCTCTGAACCTCGATCTCCTGGCGATCCACGATCTCCCTGATCAGGTGATACCGCCTCAAGATGTGTCTGGATTTCTGATGGGACCTGGGTTCCTTCGCTAAAGCTATAGCCCCGTTGTTGTCGCAATACAGAGGTATTGGATCAACAATGGACGGAACCACCTGAAGTTCTTTCAAGAACTTCCTCATCCAGACAGCTTCTTTTGCGGCATCAGATGCAGCGATGTATTCCACTTCCATAGTCGAGTCAGCAACGGTTTCCTGTTTGGAGCTCTTCCAACACACCGCCCCTCTATTGAGGGTAAAGACAAAACCCGACATGGACTTGGAATCATCCTTGTCACTCTAGAACCTGGAGTCAGCAAAGGCCTCAATCTGGAGGTCTTTTTCGCCATACACCAATAACATCTCCTTAGTCCTTCTCAGGTACTTGAGAATGTTCTTTACCGCTATCCAATGTTTCTCCCCAGGGTTTGACTGATACCTGCTTACCACACTCAGTGCATAAGCCACATCTGGTCTGGTACACAACATCGCATACATTATAGAGCCTACCGCAGAAGTGTAGAGTATAATAGACATGCGATCCCTCTCCAAATCAGTCTTGGGAGACATCTCTTTGGAGAGGGTGATCCCGTGACAAGCCGGTAGATTACCGCGCTTGGAATCTTCCATACTGAATCTTTTCAGTATGGTGTCGATGTACCTAGACTGTGAAAGTCCTAAAATCCTCTTGGATCTGTCACGGTAGATCCGGATCCCCAGAATGTATGAGGCATCACCCAGGTCTTTCATGGAGAACCTGTGTGACAAGAACCCCTTGACAGATTGTAGCATAGGAATGTCATTTCCTATTAAGAGAATGTCATCCACGAATAAAACGAGGAATACTACAATTCTCGCTACAAATCTACAATAGATGCATAGTTCATCTGGATTTTTGATAAACCCAAATTCCTTGACCCTCTCATCAAAACAGATGTTCCAACTCCGCGATGCCTGCTTTAGTCCATAAATGGACTTAAGCAACTTGCACACCTTTCCGCTGCTCCCACTCTGAATGAAACCCTCTGGCTGGTCCATATAGACACACTCCTCTAAATGTCCATTTAGAAAAGCGGTTTTTACGTCCATCTGCCAAATCTCATAATCGTGGAAGGCAGCAATGGTAAGAAGGATCCGAATGGATTTCAGCATAGCTAATGGAGAAAAGGTTTCGTCATAGTCCAAACCAGGTCGCTGACGAAAACCCTTTGCAACCAGTCTAGCTTTATAGGTCTCAACCTGTCCATCTACACCAATCTTCCTTTTGAAGATCCACTTGCATCCTACGGGTTTTACTCCATCTGGAGCAATGTCCAACGTCCATACTTTGTTGGTGTACATGGACTCCATTTCGGTCCGCATTGCATCCAGCCATTTTACCGAGTCGACGCTCTGAATGGCTTGCTGGAAGCTAGTAGGCTCATCACAATCTATGATGCAATCCTCTCTATCCCCGTCAATAAGAAAACCGTAGTATCTCTCGGGCGGATGAGACTGCCTACTACTCCTGCGGAGTGGCATGGGAATGTCCTGATCTTTCGAACCCTCTGGTTCTACTAAGCTTTTAGTAATAGCTCGTGGTTCTGGAATTTCTTCCAGTTCTATTGCGCTCCCACTTATTTCTTTTTCTATGAACTGGTGTTCTAGAAAGTGGGCATGGCGAGAAACAAAAACCTTTTGTTCCTCTTCGCAATAGAAGACATATCCCTTGGAGTTCTTTGGATATCCCACAAACTTGCACTGTACTGAGCGTGCCTCGAGCTTGTCCGCATGCTGCTTTTTGACAAAAGCTGGACATCCCCACGTCTTAATGTGATTAAGATAGGATCTCTTCCCACACCACATCTGATATGGTGTAGTAGGCACAGTCTTAGTAGGAACTCGGTTCAAAAGGTATGCAGCTGATTCTAGCGCATATCCCCAGAACGATCGCGGCAACTCAGCGTTACTCATCATGGACCGTACCATATCCAATAGGGTTCGGTTCCGTCTCTCCGATACACCATTATGTTGCGGAGTGTATGGAGGAGTAAGCTGAGAGAGAATTCCATTCTCTTTTAAGTAACCCAGAAACTCGGCACTCAAGTATTCACCACCTCGATCAGATCTCAAAGCCTTGATACTTTTGCCTGTTTGTTTTTCTACTTCATTCTTATATTCCTGGAATTTTTTAAAAGCCTCGGATTTATGTTTCATTAAGAAGACATAACCGTACCTTGAAAAGTCATCCGTAAAAGTAATGAAGTAAGAATAACCGCTTCGTGTATGCGTAGACATTGGACCGCACACGTCGCTGTGTACGAGTCCCAAGTGCTCGCTCGCTCTTACTCCGTGTCCAGTGAACGGAATCTTTATCATCTTTCCTTTGAGACAGGATTGACAAGTTGCATATGACTGATATTCGAACGGATCCAAATATCCTTCTGTATGTAACTTAGTCAACCTTCTCTCATTGATGTGACCCAGTCTACAATGCCATAAGAAAGTTTTATTGATTTCTGGAGACTTTCTTTTGTGTGTATTCTGGATATTAAAAATATGTGGTTGGTTTAATACGTATATACCGTTGTTTAATGTACTTGACCCAATCAGAACTTGATTAAGGTGAATGTTCACTACATTACTTACAAATGCAAATTCATAACCTTCTTTAGATAATAAAGATACAGAAATGATATTACAGGTTGCATTTGGTACAAAATAACAACTACGCAAAACCAAAAAGTGTCCATCTGACATTCCCAGGTGATAGTCCCCCATGACCTCAGCATCCATGCTAGCTCCGTTTGCAACTCTGAAGGTCATGTCACCTGCTTTCAAAAACCTACGCTTTCTCAACGCCTGCAAAGAATTACAGATATGAGATCCTGATCCGGTATCCAATACCCAGGAAGTAGAGTTTATTGATAGACAGTTTTCAATAACATACACACCTGAAGCTGAAGCCGCAACTCGCTTCAGATCCTGGGTTCTGGCCTTCTAAGCCTTGCAATCCTGTTTCCAGTGTCCACTTTTGTGACAGTAAAAGCACTCTTCTTTCCCCACAAGCTTCCCCGCTACCTTTGTTGCTTTTGCCTTTCCCTTCGTATCCACTTTACTAACACCGCCCCTTGGTTTGGCGGGGGCTTTCTTCTTCTTTCCCTTGGCTTTCGCCCTGGACTTAGAAGAGGAAGATCCTCCTACAAACAAAGTGGATGTTCCCTATCTTTCTGTAGGGTGCCCTCTGCACTCCTCAGCATGTCGAGGAGCTCTGAAAGTTCAACTTCCTTTTCCTGTAAGTTGAAGTTCAGGATGAACTGGGCGTAAGTGGAAGGAAGGGACTGGAGAATCAAGTCCGTATAGAGCTCATTCTCCAACGTGGTCCCAAGTTCCGCGAGCTCCTCTATGTAGCCAATCATCTTAAGCACGTGTTCTGCTACCGATGATCCGACGGCCAACCTTACCGAAAACAACTTCTTCGACACTTCGTATCTGGCGATACGAGACTGCTCTCCATACAGTTCTTTTGTATGAAGAAATATGGACTCTAGGTCCATATTCTCGTGCCTCCTCTGATGTTCGTTGTCCATCGAGGCAAGCACGAGGCATTTGGCCTTTGCGCAATCTATTTCCCAGGTCTTATAGATTTCCCTATCTACGACACTGGTTTTAGGACCTGGGACAGGGGGAGCTTTGGTGGTGAGGAGATACCCCAACTTGTCGTAAGTGATTGCCATCTTGACATTCCTGAGCCAATCTTTGTAGTTTGGCCCTGTCAGTATGTTTTTATCTAGTAATAACTTAAGTCCGGTCATCTTGAATGGTCGCTGCAATTAGGAGAGAGAAAAGAAACAATTTAGCATGATGCTCTTGCAAGTTTAGAGTGGTTTTTAGTTTGTCTAAACAGGATGGCTCCCACTGTCTCTCGAATCCCTCCTCAAACCCTAAAGGAAGAATTAGTCGGGATCAATCTCACCGTACAATACTTGCTTAACCGTTCAGCCAGGCCAGTGTCGGTACTTCGAGGGAGGTTTTCCAACGCTTTCATGAAGTTCCTTAATTAAGTAACCTCTTTTCCCTGTGGGCGTAGCCCCGCTAACACCTTTCTAGACACCTACTAGGTTTATAGCATTGATCGTTAAGTGAGAGTTTTCCCGAGGAGTAGCATATACTCACAGTAGGATCGGGATCCAAATATCATCGCGTGATAAAACCGAAGGAATCCTACCAGAATCATCACACTCCAAATGGTATGCAGCGCTAGCAAGTTTCAGTACTTATGAAACTCCCGATGTGGATTTTTGCCCCATGCTCTTATGACCTTGACTTTGGCCAAAATATCATAAGTCACATGTCAAGTTCTACCCGTCATTCTCCTGGTTAATTTGGACCCATCCGTACCTACCCTTTACTTTGGCCAAAATGGCAGCACGACTGTCCCAAACCAACGCATCTACCTATGCTGCACATGAATACCCAATAGCTACCAATCACTATGCCTTGACTTTGGCCAAAAAGCATAGCTTGAATACTTATCGACCATTCATGTAGAATGACGGAGGGCTACGAATGGTTTTGGCGAAACCATGAACGTTGTGAACTTGATATAATCGATGGAACGAGATAGCTTTTAAAAGGAGTGGTTCAAGCTCCGCATTTAAAGTTTGGTTTTGAAAAGAACCGAGTGGTTTTCAAAGTGTTCCAATCGACTTTTACTTGGTTTATTTTCTTGCATTAGTTCTTTTAATGCGTCCCATCATTTAATCCTACCATTGCAGAAAACAACCAAAATATGACATACGCTTATGCCATTCGCATTCGCCACGGGGCCCCGTCATCACCCGTTAGGTTACTTAACTAACGACAGAGCGGGGGCTGAGCTAGCGCGGATGTAAAACATAAGCATCGCCTAAATAGTTATAGTATATAGATATATAGCAATGATAGACATTACAGATCACAGATGAATACATTGGATATACTAGGAACCCGCAATCCGTTCGAGCCTGCAATGAAAAGCGGATTACACGGTCGCGGTGAATAGCCAATACCCCACCCAAGACCCCTACGGGTGCGGCAAACTACTCGCCAAGTATCCGAAGCGAAGCAACCTCCCTCAACACCGTGAGTAGGCCACTCGGCACTTCGAGATACCCGGTAGTTTGTGCACCCCCTCCATGGGTCTATCCTAGGAGCAAAAACAGTAAAAAGAATTATACAATGACGGCTACAACCCCGACCCGGTTGTGCGGCCATACAAATAATATTACATCAATTTACATGTTACATGAATTGAAAGAAAAGAAAACTCTCGTCTCACAAAACCCCCGGCTATTCACCCGCGACAATCCAACGCATTCATATACACATACCATCAACAAACACAGATCACAGATATGTATAACCCCCACTAATCGACGTATAGCGATTAGCAGACGTTCAATACATATAAACATCACAGATATAACCCAATAGTCAAAGTATAGTGAAGTTCGATAAAAAAAAATACGGATTTATAGGCCCCCAAATACAAATTTCTTTTCTGGAAAATCTGGGCACAAATAAACCATCTTAAAAATCCCAAAACCTTACCATAAGAATACTGCACCAAACCCGGTTCAGAACAGAGTCAAAACGGCCGCGGTTCCGCGGCAATAGGCATGCTTTTGCCGCGGAACCGCCGCGCTTTGAACTGTTCACTTGACCGTTTTTGGTGTGCTTCTTCACAAAACCCTGAGTCGATTTTTGAAGTATGATTTTTTATTTTTTGAGCAGAAAAAATTTCAACAGAAACTTAGGGTTTTGCATTTTTAGTTTTGCGATTTTTTCGATCGAACTTCTATACACTTTACTAACTAGCTAGTTTATGTTTAGTTAGGCTCTGATACCACTGTAAGTCCACGTTGCCCACCTCGGTGCTTGCGGGGAGACGGAAAACGGAATAAAAATCGGATTTTTATCGAACTAGGCAACATGGACTAGCTAAAGGAGGATCTTTGCTAAACAAAAACTAACTAAAAGCTAACTAGAAATTAGCTTCATGGAAGAATGGTTATACCTTGGGCTTTATGTCCTTCTCTCCTTGCTCCTTGGAGTGGAAGAAAGAGATCACCTTGTCGCCTTCTCTAGTCGAAGAAGGATCCACCCGAGAGCCTCAACCTTTGGCTTCAACTTCAAGCTAGAAGTAACTAAGGTGCTAGAAGTGCTAATCCTAGAACCTTAGATGAGAGTAGAGATTACTTTGGAGAGGTTTGACTCAAGCTCAAGTGTTTCTCAACACATGAGAGGGGAGAGCTTGAGAGAGAGGAAGAGGAGGAGAGAGAATCAATATGATAGAATGAGAGAATAATAGAACCATTCTCACATATATGTGTGAATTAAGTAAATTGATAATTAGCAAGATAATTGTCATGGCTTAATCAAGACATGACCATTATCATTTCATATTTAATGCAAATTGCAAGGATCAAAGAGCATCTTTTATATGGAATGATGATGGTCAAAGTGTCAATCTAAGTCAACAAGTCAAGATAGTCAAATGGTCAACAACCCTAACCATGCACAATTATATTTAACTAATATCAATTAATCATAATACACACATAAGCATTAGGGTTAATAAAATGACAATGGTCATTAACCCTAATCAAAGTCCTCTCCCTCTGTCTCAATCAACTGTGCATACGCACCCGTATTCGTGATCCGAGGAACACGAATACAAAGAGATAAAACCAATCCCAAATCATATACTAGGATCTGGCTTAAACCAAAGCCCGCTAGTATAAGCTGTCCGGACAGCAAACGTGCACAAGTGCGCGGATGTGAACGGACCCTGTCGCAAAACCATGAGACCTCTACTCATTTTGCCTAAAGGCGAATAACTCTCTGTGTGGGACTCTAAAGACTCGACACTACGCTGGCAGTGGGTTTAACCACAGACCGCAAGCGGCACTAGCTGTACGTAACGGTCCCCAGGTAGATGTCGATAAGAAGACTGACGAGGTGAACCCATCTGAACTCCTACTGAGCCTGTATGTGACAGTCTCCGTACAGTCCGGTCTGTTCGTCTGATACATCGCATGGCGGGCCTAGGGGGCGGTGAACGTCAGTCCCCTAATAGCGGTACAAGTCGTGTCGGAGTGTAGCCCAGAACACCCTGAGATAACACCGGAAACCTACCAGTATATCTCGCTTGCCCTGGCCAGGGACTACTTGCGTAATGGCTCTCTTGGACACAGCACGATGTCAACCCCCAATACCGGGAGAGACGAATCCTGTCTAACCGTCACTGCCTCCAAGTGCTTCGGGACTGCACCCAAAAACTACCTGTTTGCACGACTCCTTTGAGCCGTGGTAGGGTAGTAATCAAAGTGCAGTGGGAATACACTCGAGGCGAAGTGACAGTGTCAAGTCAGCGGACTAAGCTGTACTCATGTCACCTGGGAACTGATAACTGACGATAGGTATAATACCAACCAACAGTTCCCGACGAGTCCTGTCCAGTGTACTCGTAACCTAACGAGCACCCGCATACTATCTCAAGTACGACGTACTGACGGCTGTGGGACAGACCGTCTCCCACGCTGGGATGAGAAGCGCATACGCTAGTCTACTCCGGAGTATTGATGCCCTGTCTCGATAGTCCAACGACTAGGGACCTGTATAAGGATGTGCTTATGGATTACCCAGCCCCCACGAGTGTGAGCGCCATCACAACTCTGGTAATCAAGCAAAGATCCTAAGGGCTCCACTAATGCGTATAGGTGATATAATAAAAGAAACACATGTACACATTAAAGCAGAGACAAACTAAGTAGCATACTACCATTTTGAGCAAGATTGTATATACAACTGTGAATACCCCAAGCTTCCATCAAGTAATATACATACTAGTATAATACAGTAATGGCCTCTAGGGCATATACACTAACAGTCCTCCATAAATAAGCGCAAACAAAGTACCCCAATGATCAAATCGGGGGTAGGCCTCATCTTCGTAACTCCACAAGGAGGGATATTGCGCTTCGCTTTCTCCTTAACAGAACCGAGGACGAACAATGAAGCCGAATACGAAGCTTTAATAGCAGGCCTCGAGATCGCCATCGACATGGGAATTGAAAACCTCCTCATATACGGGGATTCTCAACTGGTCGTTAGTCAAGTAAACGGCGACTACCAAACGTGCAAACCGGAGTTGGTGAAGTACGGTGAAAAGGTGCAACAACTGTTGACCCAAATTCCCTCCTATACTTTGGAAAGCATACTACGCGCGGAAAATAGCAAAGCGGACGCGTTAGCTAAGCTCGCTAAAGAACTAGCTGACGAGAACCTCGATGACGTCAGAATTGTGGTACAAAGCCGTCGAGTGCTCGCCCCAGCAGAACTATCTCCGGAATCATCCGAAGAAAAGGGGGCGACTGAGCAGACGGACCTACAAATAAAAGACCGTGAGAAGGCCGAGGACTGGAGGGAAGTCTTCATAGACTACTTCAAGTCCCACCGAATGCCCGAAGAAGCGTCCTCAAGACATCAGCTCATGAAACGAGCTCTATCTTTCGCTTTCGTCAACGATACTCTATACAAGAGATCGTTTGATTCTCTATGGCTGAGATGCTTAGGACCTGATGAAGCAGAAAGAGTCGTTCAGGAAGTTCATGACGGAATCTGTGGTTCTCATCAAGCAGGCCCGAAGATGAAGTTAAAAATTAAACGGATGGGTTACTACTGGGCCACGATGATCCAGGACTGTCTCGAATATGCGAAGCAATGCCACTCATGCCAAATCCATGGGGATTTCATCCATCAGCATCCGAATCCACTACATCCAACGGTGGCTAGCTGGCCATTCGAAATGTGGGGAACTGACATAGTCGGCCTCATCGTACCGGCATCGTCCAGGGGACATCGTTTCATCTTGGCGACGACTGATTATTTCTCCAAATGGGCAGAAACAGTACCACTGAAGGAAGGGAAGACGGAGAATATCCTCCACTTTTTCAAGACGCACGTCATTTATCGGTTTGGAACTCCGCGACGGATCATTTCCGATAACAGGCCGGCTTACAGAAGCCATAAGATCAGCCGCTTCGCGCAACAGTATAATATAGACTGGAGATATTCCTCGGTTTATAATCCATGAGCTAACGGTCTAGCTGAAGCCTTCAACAAGACCTTGACAAAGATCATGAAGAAGACGGTGTCCCGAAATAAGAAGGACTGGCACGAGAGACTGCAAGAAGCTCTCTGGGCATATCGAACTACGTTCAAGATGGCCACAAACACGACGCCATACGCATTGGTATTCGGTATGGAAGCAGTACTCCCCCTCGAGATAAAGCTAGCTTCTCTACGAGTGGCAGTCCACTGCGAGTTGACGAGCGAAGAAAATGTTCACCTTCGGCTAGAAGAGCTTGATGCCCTTGATGAAACACGGCCCGTAGCACAACAAAACTTAGAGGCTTACAAAGCAAAAATGACACGCTCGTATGAAAGATTGACCAGGCCGAGGACATTCTGCCAAGGCGAACTCGTGCTAGTGGTCAAAAGGCCTATGATCCCCAATCGCGCCAAGCGGGGAAAATTCGAGCCGAACTATGAAGGCCCGTACATCATAGACAAGGTCTACCAGGGTGGAGCCTATCTACTCATGGATATGCACGGTGAAAGGCCTTTCAGGCTAATAAACGGCCGCTTTCTCAAGAAATACTACGCTTAATGGGCCACAGCCTAGGTCAATGGTAGATGACGACGACTATGTCCGCTCGCTATCTTCCTAGGCTAAAGCTCTATAAGTAGTAGCCGGCCCTCTCTCAGTGACGGACCGAAACGTCCTTAAACTAACGACGGACCGAAACGTCCTTAAACTAAAGACGGACCGAAACGTCCTTAAACTAATGACGGACCGAAACGTCCTTAAAACTACTACCGCAGCATCCTTAGGCTGATGAGATGAATAAAAAATAAATAAAAAAATAATTTAAAAAAAACAAAAAAAAACGGTATGTCCATAAGCAAAAAGGGCACGGATGAAAACCCGAAAGGGCTCCGTGAGTAAAAACAGCAGGGCTACCGGCGAATGTTCGTGAAAACTCGAAAGAGCGCGACCTCGTAAAAAAAATAAAAAAAAATAAAAAAATAATAAAGGTATGTCCATAAGCAAAATGGGCACGGATGAAAACCCGAAAGGGCTCCGTGAGTAAAAACAGCAGGACTACCGGCGAGTGTTTGTGAAAACCCGAAAGGGCGCAACCTCGTTAAAGGACACTTGCAGGGTCCTCACGATCTTATAAGGAGAAACCACCCGCATGAGATCCTTACGACTCACAAGGGAGCAATACACTTAGGGATCCCCACGACTCCTAAGGAGAAAATACACTCGCGAGATCCTCACGACTCGCAAGGAGAACTCTCTTATGGGACCCTCATGGCTCATAAAACTTGAAAGTCTTAAGTTACAGAGACCTAAACATGTGCTTAAGCAAAATCCCCCATAACCTTCGACAATGCCCTATAAGCAGCTCATACTGACCCTTGTACACAATCCACGGGCGCGAATAAACATTTCCCCAACAAAGTCCCACCCGTGACTAGGGGTATGTCCCTATGGTGAACAACCCTTATAAGTCCTCTCGACTTATAAGGAGAAAGCCCTCTTGTAAGATCCTTACGAATTACAGAGGAACATACACTTAGGAATCCTCACGATTCCTAGGGAGAAAATACACCTACGAGATCCTCACGACTTGTAGGGAAAAATACCTTCGTGAGACCCTTACGGCTCATGAAGTCAAAGGCACATTAGTTCCCTGATCAAGTCAAGAAAAAGGCTTCAGAAAAGGTCACGTGCTCACACGTGACCAGGGGTCACGTGTTGGCACGTGACGGTTGAACAGCTGCCAGAAAACAGAGCGCAGAAAGGAGAAGAAAGCTCGTTCCAGGGGGTCACGTGCCTACACGTGACCAGGTGTCATGTGCCTACACATGACCAAGGGTCACGTGATCACACGTGACCGGCTTTCAAAGCCTCTCTATTTAACAGAATTAAATTCTAAAAGGCATTCAAATCTTTCCAAAGGAAAATGATTATTTGGAACCGATTGAATTAAAAATCTAAAGGTGATTAAATATCACCTATTTATGGAAAAATCTTGAACTTGGAAAGATTTCCCCTTAAAATCTAACCGAAATAACAAAGGAATATCTTTGGATTTGAAATCCAATGGTGAATAAAATTCACCTAATAATCCAAAGGTCCAGATGAATGATGAATGCAAATCAAATCTCTCAATGAAAGATTCACTAAAACTAATTGATTCTGCTCCTCCTCCTATAAATAGGAGCCAAGAGATATACACAGAGAGAGAGACGGAGATAGAGAGACATAGAGAGAGAGAAATATAGAGCCTTGAGACTTTGGAGGAATTTGATCTTCTGCAAAAGAAAACCTTAGGTAAGAAAAAAGAGAATTTAATTCTCAAAAGAGTTTAACTCTTATATTAAAAAGAAGAACTTAGTTCTTTCTCTAGTAGAGCATCTACAAAGTGCACATCTCCCCATGAATTGAGAATTTAATTCTCATTGGGTTGAGATCCTGCCATGCAGATCCAAAGTATAGAGGGGGAATGGGAGTTTGAGAATTTAATTCTCACAGAATTATAGAAATTTAATTCCTTTGAAATAAAATTAGGGTTTAACCCTATGTTATAGGAATTTAATTCCTTCAAAATGAACAGAACCAGGGTTTAACCCTAGTTAAGAACTTAATTCTGTCAAAATAACAGGAATTTAATTCCCTCAAGAAAGAAGAAATTAGGGTTTAACCCTAGGATAGAATTCAGTTCTTCACATACATCAGGAATTTAATTCCTACAGAAGAAAAGTCGGGGTTTAACTCCATCTAAGAATATAATTCTTCAAAAAGAAAGTGGGAATTTAATTCCTCTAAAATTATAGCTAGGGTTTAACCCTATGAAGGATTTAATTCCTAAAAGATAAACAAACATGCAAAGAAGCAGGGTCACGTGCTACCACGTGATCCCTGAAAAGTTCCACAGAGAAGGGCTTTGAGGCAATGCCTCACGTGCCCCACGTGACCCCTTGGCAGAAGCTCTAACAGACAAACATTTAAATGCCCATCACGTGACAGCACGTGATGCTCCAAACTATTCAATACTTTTGGCAGAATAAAATGAATTGAGGGCGCTCTCACGTGCTACCACGTGACCCCTCTTGCCTTAGTGTTTAACACTAAAGTTGAAACCTCTATATCCAGTGTTCAACACTAATTTTCTTAGTGTTTAAACACTAATTTGGAAAACTCTATTTACAGTGTTTAACACTGACTTTCTTAGTGTTGAACACCAACTTGGAAAACCATGTTTCCAGTGTTTAACACTGATCTGCCTTAGTGTTAAACACTAATTTGAAATCTCCACTGCCAGTGTTTAACACTGATTTGCGTTAGTACATAAACACTAATTTGAAAGCCCTGTTGCTGGTGTTTAACACTAACTATCTTTTAGTGTTAAACATTAACTTGTCAATCTCATTCTCAGTGTTCAACACTGGTTGGTCTTTAGTGTTTAACACTAGCTTCAGCCCAATTGGCTAAGTTCTAGAGGCAAAGCCTCTCCTTCAATGGACCAACAGAAAGCCAATGTTCTAAACATGATTGGACTTAGCCCAAGCTGGCCATAAGTCCTCAATTCAAACTTAACTGAGCTAATGGGCTCATAACATAATTAATTGGTCTTGGTCCCAAATTGGGCCGAAGACTATTTAATCTACCTTGGTTTTAGGGTACATCTCTTCACTCCTTTGATACCTGGCGTTGTAATTCCTCAACGTCTTCAAAGAGGTGGCGGGTCCCGATGACGATACATTGATACGGACTGTGGGGCCCTTAAACTCATGGACTATGAGGTCCTTAACCTTGACCGTGATGTTTTAAAACTAATATCGGACTGTGGAGTCCTTAAATCCATGGACTATGAGGTCCTTAACCTTGACCGTGATGTCTTAAAACTAACGTCGGACTGTGTAGTCCTTAAATCCATGGACTATGAGGTCCTTAACCTTGACCGTGATGTCTTAAAACTAACGTCGGACTGTGGAGTCCTTAAATCCATGGACTATGAGATCCTTAACCTTGACCGTGATGTCTTAAAACTAACGCCGGACTGTGGAGTCCTTGAATCCATGGACTATGATGTCCTTAACCTTGACCGCAACGTCTTAAAACTAACATTGGACCGCAATGTCCTTAAACTACCTATTGACCGCAATGTCACTAAACTAAACAACATGGCTCCCTTAATTGCCCTATTGTTGGATCTAAACGATCCCGTTAAGTCGATCTTAGTCTAAAAAATAGGCTAACGTATTCTTAACAAACATTTAAGTTGATCTTAGTCTTCAATGAGGCTAACGTATCCTTAAACCCAAATCCCCAAACCCAAATTTAAGATAATACGGATTTGGACTAATCCACGCCCTACGGGCGACGACATAACTCAGTCTCCGTTTACAATCCACTGGCAACTAAACACAAAATAAACACACACGACACGAAGTGACCATCTGGAGAAGGAGAAAGTGGTTACCACGATACGGTAGCGTAATTAACTGCAGGGGCTTGCGCCTACAGGGAAGAGCATTCCCACAATCAAAAACCCCTCAAGCGAGGGGGAATCTGACGAAGTCTGCTACATCGGACGCATCCGTTTAAACCTTCGATATACGGTGCCATAAATCAACTTGGCATCTTCGGAGAAGTGGACGGATAGCACCAATTAGCATCTGCCCCGAATCTCAGGCAAGACGTCCTAACGTCGTCGCCGTCTTTCGGAGGGGAACAACAATAGTCGATTTAAAGCACGCGCACATCACATGGTATGGAAAGCAACCGGAAAAATTTCCGATGTGTATCCTATCAAGCATGCATTCAAAACTATATGAATATTCGAAAAGAAATGATACCCGAAGCTCTGATGTGCACGCAACATAATGATAATGTTCGCAATTAAAGAAAGTCCTCATGGGAAGAATACAATGCTCATTTATGCAAGCAAGACATACATACGAGTACCCAGCACACGCAAAAATTCAACATAAAGCATGCGAAAACTAATGTGAATATACTACGCTAGCGGGAAAAGGTCACCAAAAACGGGATCAGTAGCACAAGGGTTAACAAAACAAAGAACAAAATTCTCCATCTCTCTCTCTCTCTGCTTGCTCCAATATATCGAAGCGACGGTTCTCGCGAGGAGTCGCTCCCCATCGATTGGCGCCATGTTCGTCCGCAAAAGCAGACATGATAGCCCGCCGGGCTCTTATTTGGCTCAACAGGTGAATCGAGCAATCCTTCAAAGCTTGAGTAATCAGGCACGCTTCGTGAAAACCCTCGAGCTTTTCTTCAGCCGCGTCAAGCATCGCCAGGGTCATCTCCGCCAGGTGAAGAGGGATGTCGGCAAGCACGGCAGCAAAAATCATCCGGAGCCAGAGGGAGCCCATTGGGAGGGGAGACCCCCTGCGAATCGAGAGTTCATATGCCGCTGAGTCGCATTCGTCGTCGGTAAGGAGGGGATCCACCAATCGTGCGACAAAGCGGGGGATCATCTCCTTAATGGGCACCTCCCATGGTTGCCGGCGAGCATGAGGACGATTGCAGGCCATGGCACCCAGTTGTTTCCTCAAGATAAATCGCACTAAATTGAGAATAAATTTCTCTGTGAAGAAGAAAGAAGGCCATGGCCTCAGGTTATAAAGAGGGGCATTAAAAGCGGCGCACGGAGAATCCTGCATGGTGGAACTATTTCCAAGGTCCAAAAAAGGAAGGCATTGGAAATCAAGGAGATGGAACTATTTCCAAGGCTCCTTTTCAGCATCTAATGCTGTGCACAAAAAATATGGCATGAAAAATTAAACAACGCCATTAAAGGGCCCCACGTGCGGAGCACGTGAGCATCACACTTGATATACATTGAAAAGTGAAATAGTGCCTCACACGCCAGACACATCAACAGCAACAATGACAAAATGATGAAATCCCATGAAGAAGGCATATAAACACAGAAGGGCACGATAAAATTTATCATTCATACTTTAAAAAGTTCATACAAAATAAAAAAAAAGGAAAAAACGATTACAACGGCAACACCTCAGACACGGGGCATGGATTGAGAAACTCGAACTTGGCTTTGTCCAAGATCCTCCAAGCATTTCGAACCATCCGAGTATGTTTTCTCTCGCGGTCACATGTGTCAGGGTCCTCACGAATGTCATCCACCCTCCAATAGGCAGCAAGTATGGCCGACTGCTGAAAAGCCTGATGCAAGAGATCAATGAGGTCGTCTTGCCTCCTCTTCGAAATTAGGCTCATCAGGTACACCGAATGTACCTTATCCTTGGCGGCATCCAATGCCCTGAGCGGCACGCCGGTGCAAAAAAGAGGGAGCGCCTCCCAGATCGCCAGCACGATGAGTTTTAGAAGAGAAGAGCGACGAGGGAGTAGCCGATTGTTGTACTCGTCGAAGCGGCTCATGATCTCAGCACATCGAGCATTGGTGAACTCCTGGTTCTGACTACGGCCCAGTGCACGAATATTCCCGTAGGAAATGATTTCGTCAAGATCATACATATGGGCATCCATAATACCTGAAATAAAGGTCATGAGAATTATTACAAGCTTCTTCCTCATTGATTACAGAAGGACAACCCAGGGCAAGAAAACCCTAAGAAGCCTCCATGGGAAGAACTGAGTTCTTCACAGGAATTAAATTCCTTACTGAGAGAAGGGAATTAAATTCCCAGAAACATTTTCTTTAAATGGAATTAAATTCCTTGGAAAGGCAACGGATCTCATCATCTCCCTAAAGATCAAATGAACCCTAGGGGATCTACTGTTCGAAGATTAAATGGTTTTATACTCCTGTTGAAGAACTTAAAGAAAATGGGTTCATGTTAAAAGGGTAAAAACCCTTGCTATGGATTTAAAATCCAGAGAATTTTATGTATGAAAGTTCTTCGTTCGCTCAAGATGATTACCTGAGAGAAAGGAATCAGTCAACAGAGTTAAACTCTGGAAAATCTTTGGAACAGAGAACTAAGCTCTGGAAAGGAGAATTAAATTCTCAGAAACAAAAAGTATGCAAGGAGGAAGATGAGCAAAGTGGAGGCGCTTCTGAAAAGACATCGGCATTTATAGGATGGGATGGAAAACGTTTCATCTACCTTACTCCCAAGGCAGATCCAATGGTCACAAAAGTGACAGCGTCGCACTCACGTGCAGACACGTGAGAGCAACGCTGTGGGGGCATTTGTTCCCTGATTAAAAATCAAGAAAAGATTCAGAAGAGGCATCACGTGCTCACACGTGACCAGTGGTCACATGTTGGCACGTGGTGGTTAAGCAGCGGCATGGAGCATATTTGTTCTCTAATTAAAAGTCAAGAAGAAGCTTCAGAAGGGGCATCACGTGCTCACACGTGACCAATGGTCACGTGTTGGCACGTGATGGTTAAACAGCGGCCAGAAAACAGAGCGCAGAAGAAGAGAATCCCATTCCAGGGGTCACGTGCTTACACGTGACAAGGGGTCACGTGCGCACACGTGACCAACGGTCACGTGGCCACACGTGACCAGCTTTAAAAGCCTTATTCTTTAACAGAATTAAATTCTGAGGAGAGATCATTCTAATCTTTCCAAAATGGAGAAGAATTATGGGAAACCGTTGGATTAAAAAATCCAAAGGTGATTAAATATCACCAATTTATGGAAAAATCTCGGACATGGAAAGAATTCCCCCTAAATCTAACCGAAATAACAAAGAGATATCTTTGGATTTAAAATCCAATGGTGAATAAAATTCACCTAATAATCTAAAGGCCCAGATTAATGATGAAGGTAAATCAGATCTCTCAATAAACAAATCAAATCTTTCAATGAAAGATTTACCAAACAGATTGATTCTTTTCCTTCTCCTATAAATAGGAGACACATACAGAGAGGAGAGATATAGAGCCTTGGGATCTTGAAAATTCAGAAGGAAGAATTTAATTCTCTGCAAAGAAAAACCTTAGGTAAGAAAGGAGAGGCTTAAAAAGAGAATTTAATTCTCAAAAGAGTTTAACTCTTATATGAAAGAAAAGAACTTAGTTCTTTCTCTAGTGGAGGATCTGCAAAGTACGCATCTCCCCATAAATTGAGAATTTAATTCTCATTGGGTTGAGATCTTGCCATGTAGATCTAAAACATAGAGGAGGAATTGAGTTTTGAGAATTTAATTCTCACAGAATTATGGGAATTTAATTCCTTTGGGATAAAGTTAGGGTTTAACCCTACATCATAGGAATTTAATTCCTTCAAAATGGACAGAACTAGGGTTTAACCCTAATTGAGAACTTAATTATCTTAAACTCACAGGAATGTAATTCCATTAAGAAAAGAAATTAGAGTTTTACCCTACCTAAGAATTTAATTCTTAATCCTACAGAGAATTTAATTCTCAAAATAAAATGAAGAGACTTAAAAGATCTCCATGCATGCAAAGAACCAGAGTCACGTGTTACCACGTGACCCCTGTAAAAATTCACAGAGAAGAGCTTTGAGGCAACGCCTCACGTGCCCCACGTGACCCCCAAAGCTCACAAAGAAAAAGCAAAAGAAAAGAAGCTCTGGGGCACCCTCACGTGTCACCACGTGACCCCTAATGAACATTCTAACAGATCAAAGCGTGAGCCCCCATCACGTGCCCACACGTGATGGCTTTCAGAATTAAAAGTGTTAAACACTTATCTGTAGAACAAAATAAAGGGGATCTGGCCCCACATTTTGGACGCCTCACGTGCTCCCACGTGATCTCTTCTCTGACAATATCCAACATCAAACTGATGATTTGCTCCCAGTGTTTAACACTGATTTTCTTAGTGTTTGACACTAACTTGGAAAACTCTAGTTCCAATGTTTGACACTGATTTGCCTTAGTGTTTAACACTAATTGAAAATTTCTACTTGCAGTGTTTAACACTGATTTGCCTTAGTGTTAAACACTAACTTGGAATCTCTGTCTCCAGTGTTTACCACTGATTTTCTTTAGTGTTTAACACTAATTTGAAAGCCCTGTTGCTAGTATTTAACACTGATTATCTTTTAGTGTTTAACACTGTTAGTCTTTAGTGTCTAACTCCAGCTTTAGCCCAATTGGCTAAGTTTCTAGAGGCAAAGCCTCTCCTTCAATGGACCAACAGAGGGCCAATATTCTAAGCATGATTGGACTTAGCCCAAGATGGCCATAAGTCCTCAATTCAAACTTAACTGGGCTAAAGGGCTCATAACATAATTAATTGGTCTCGGTCCTAAATTGGGACAAAGACTATTTAATCTAGTTTGGTTCAAGGGTACATCTCTTCACTCCTTTGATACTTAGCGTTGTAATTCCTCGACATCTTCAAAGAGGTGACGGGTCCCGATGACCACACATTTGATACGGACTGTGGGGTCCTTAAACTCATGGAAATTGAGGTCCTTAACCTTGACCGAGATGTCTTAAAACTAACGCCGGACTGTGGGGTCCTTAAACTCATGGACTATGATGTCCTTAACTTTGACCGGAATGTCTTAAAACTAACAACGGACTATGACGTCCTTAACCTTGACCGTGATGTCTTAAAACTAACGCCGGACTGTGGAGTCCTTAAATCCACGGACTATGATGTCCTTAACCTTGACCGCAACGTCTTAAAACTAACATTGGACCGCAATGTCCTTAAACTACCCATTGACCGCAATGTCATTAAACTAAACAAAAGGTCCCCCCTTAATTGCTCTTTTGTCGGATCTAAATGATCCCGTTAAGTTGATCTTAGTCTAAAAACTAGACTAACGTATCCTTAACTAACGTTTAAGTCGATCTTAGTCTCAAACGAGGCTAACGTATCCTTAAACCCAACCCCCAAACCCGAATCTAAGATAATACGGATTTGGACTAGTCCACGCCCTACGGGCGACGACATAACTCAGTCTCCGTACACAATCCACGGGCAACCAAACACAAAATAAACACGCACGACAGGAAGTGATCATCTAGAGAAGGAGAAAGTTGTTACCGCGATGCGGTAGCGTAATTAACTGCAGGGGCTTGCGCCTGCAAGGAAGAGCGTCCCCACAATCAAAAACCCCTCAAGCGAGGGGGAATCTGACGAAGTCTGCTACATCGGACGCATCCGTTTAAACCTTCGATACATGGTGCCATAAATCACTTGGCATTTTCGGAGAGGTGGACGGATAGCACCAATTAGCATCTGCCCCGAATTTCAGGCAAGACGCCCATCGCGTCTCCGTGATTCGGAGGGGAACATGATGCCTACAACCTTATCCTTTTTTCATAATAAGTGGTATTTATTTATAAAGATATATCAATACTAAATCTTTTAGAAATGGTTTTATTAAGTAAAGGGTATTTAAATGAAAATGTTTGTTTTCTCGTATTCTAGGTTCTCGAGAGTATCGTGTTATGTTGCGTATGAGTGTGTGAGGAGGTAGGTCGTTACCTCGTGATCTAGTTAAAGGTATATAGCATGTTTAATGGAGTTAAATGTAGAATTGAAATAATGTGGTATTTAAGTGAAAAAATACGATAAATTGAACTAGCCATCATTTTATGAAATAAATCTTGATCAATTTGGTTGATTAGTGTTTAATAGTCAACATGAGAGAGTTTAAGCATAATTGTATTACGAGAAGTGAAGTTTTATAAGAAACCGAATCGAAAATCAGATTTGTTCCGATTCCGTCGGGTTTTGTAAATCCGTATTTTTAGATAGAAGAGATAGATAGAAAATGGGACTTACGAGTTTTGGACAACTAGGTGAAAGAGATAGGACGGGAGGAGTCGCCGGTGCTCCTAAAATGATCGTCGAAAGTTCGCCGGAAAATTCGCCGTAGCTTCGCTTCGTGCTCGATTTCAAAGTACAGAAGATTTCTTGAGAATTTTTTAGAGTTGGCTCAGAGTTAGAGATGAGAGGGTAGGGGTGGTATTTATAGGGTTAGGCTAGGGTTAGGGTAGATGAAGAGTTAAATTGAAAAATATAAAAATAATGTGATAAATTGTAATAAAATGGAGTAAATAGGACTTTATGACCTTTCTAGAACCGATCTGGGAAAATGAAGTGTACAGGGGGTTTAGAAGATGAAGAGCCCCAATTTTGATGTTGGGGACTCGGCCGTCCGGCCGAGTCCGGTCGGCGGCGCCGTCCCGAGTCGGCCGGTCCGCCGTCCGAGTCGGAGGTCAGGGAGGTGGGGGTCGTCTGGTGTAGCCTCTGGTATATTTAGTTTTTTATGTGTAGTGGAAAATTTGGGAGTTATCACGTATTGACTGTTGGACTTCTAAAAAATTTAAAACAAATAAATATTAAAAATAATGTGGGGTATGGGATTTGAACTCTGGTGGCTTGGTTCAGCAGTGCAAGGTATTACCAATGAGCTACAAGCTCCTTTTTGTAATTATGGAGCTATTTAATTACTTAAAGTAATAACAGAAAATGTAAATACCCTAAACATACATTATTTTTTTTAAGCAAATTTTGTACACTAAAAATGGAGTTGTTACCTTCTTTTAACTTGTAATTAGAAAGCAAAATAACTACTTATATCTTGTGCTCAGGCTAAAATACCCCTTTATGGATTTTGGAAAAAATATTTGAAAAATTTTATATAGGAAAATTAGGGTTGTTACACATACAGACTCATCTATTGTTGGTCGTAGTCTCACATTTGTAACATCTTTTCATGAATTTCACTGTATTGTTCTGAGAATCTGTAACTTGCAACTATTTAGCAGACATGGATCAAAAACACCTATTTATTTGTAATATGATTAAAATGGGCGATATAATAATGCAAAATTCTGATATTTTCAGTGCGCCAGCACTAAGAGTCAAAGACTCTGAAGCAGCGCTCACGTGCAAGGCACGAGAGCGCCAAGCGCTAGAACTAAATGTTCCCCACCGTTGGATCAAAGATCCAACGAAGATGATAAATCATCAAATTACCAGAATAAATTTCTGTTAAGGAAACACTCCTCAGAATCTTTCCAAACCAGAAAGATTGTGCTCTGTAAATCAGAGCACCGTTGGATCAAAGATCCAATGGTGATTAAAAATCACCAAGATACAGAGTAATCTCTGTATAGGAAAATAATTTCCTGATCTTGTTAGTAACAAGAAAGATGTCTTCTGTAAAACAGAAACCCTAGGATCAAAGATCCAATGGTGGGGAAACATCCCCAAATCAATCAGAGAAAGATCTCCTTAACTGATTCAACAAATCAGCCTCCGCTATATAAAAGACCCAAGACTTCAAGTCTTGCAGAGAGGAACCCCCCTCCCCCCACCACACACACACACAAACTTTGAGAAATTTCAAAGAGAAGAGCAAGCTCTCGGAAGAAGAATTTCTTCAAGGTAAATAAAACAGAGAGATCGAAGCATCTCATCAAGAAAGAAGAAGAAGAACTTAGTTCTTTTTCTAGATTGTAGATCTATAAGACAGAGGTCTTTCACAAAAAGAGATCATAGCATCTCATCATAAAAAGGGAGGGAGAAGAACTTAGTTCTTTTTAGATCACAGATCTACAAGATAAAGATAAAGTCTTTCACAAAAAATAAGAGATTGTAGCATCTCCTCTTAAAATAAGAACCTTGTTCTTAGAGCCACGAGACAAAGTCTCTTATAAACGAGAATTTAATTCTCAGAGCACAGAACTGACCAAAACGGCCAAAGGAGCGCTTCAGTGCTCTAAGACTGGCGATTTGCGCCAAGCACGCCACGTGCTCCTCACGTGTGCGCTACTTCATAAGAAGCGCCTTAGCACTCCAAATCTGGCGATCAACGCCAAGCGCGCCACGTGCTCCTCACGTGTGCGCTGCTTCATAAGAAGCGCCTTAGCGCTCCAAATCTGGCGATCAGCGCCAAGCGCGCCACGTGCTCCTCACGTGTGCGCTATTTCATAAGGAGCGCCTCAGCGCTCCAAGTCTGGCGCCCGGCACCAAGCGCTCTACGTGCTCCTCACGTAAGTGCTGAGTGAACACAAAGTGTTCTTTGAAAAGTAAAGCCCAGCGCCATAAAGAGTGTTCAACACTCAATAAAAGACAAAAAGGGTGTCAGAACCCAAAGCAATGCTCAGCATTGTTAAATAAAAAAGACTGAACCTAATTAAATGTTCAACATTTTAATTGAGTGGGCCGAGCCCAAGTTGGCCATATATCCCTTATTCAGATTAATTGAGCTCATATGCTCATAAATCTTTTTAACTGATCTTAGTCTCAAACTTGACTACAGATCTTCCAACCAACATTGGTTCAAGGGTACATCTCTTCATACCTCTGATATATGTCGTTGTAATTCTTCAACGTCTTCAGAGAGATGGAGGGTCTCAATAACCAATAACTTTTGGCGCATCCCCAAATGGTTGAACCAAATCCACCTAGACTATGACGTCTTTAAACTGAACTATGATACCCTTAAACTTTATGGACTATGAGGTCCCTAAACTCATGGACTATGATGTCTTTAAACTATGGACCACAACGTCCCTAAACTAAACCCTATAGACCATGACGTCTTTAAACTATGGACTATGATGTCCTTAAACTTATGGACCGCAATGTCCCTAAACTAAAATAATAGAGCCTAAATGCTCTTTTGTTGGATCTAAATGATCATGTTAAGTATATCTTAGTCTAAAATTAGACTAACATATCCTTAATAATCGTTTAAGTTGATCTTAGTCTCAAATGAGATTAACGATCCTTGAACCCAACCCAAATCCAAATCTAAGAAAATACGGATTTGGACTAATCCACGCCCTACGTTCGACAACATAATTAGTCTCCATATACAATCCACGGGCAACCTAAAAAAACAAACATACACGACACAAAGTGACCATCTGGAGAAGGAGAAAGTGGTTACCGCGATGCGGTAGCGTAATTAACCGCAGGGGCTTGCGCCTGCAGGGAAGAGCGTCCCCACAATAAAAAAAACCCTCACAATGAGGGGGGATCTGACGAAGTCTGCTACATCGGCCGCATCCATCTAAACCTTCGATACACGGTGCCATAAATCAACTTGCCATCTTCAGAGAGGTGGACGGATAAAACCAAATAGCATCTGCCCTCAAATTCAGACAAGACGTTTGTCTTCACGGTTTTCGGCGGCAACCAGAGGTGATGTATGCCGATCGTCGAAAAAAATTATGGAGAGTGCATTTTTCCGACGCCATAGGAGGAAATTCCCTCCTATGGCACCTTTCCTCCATTAACCTCATATATATATATATATATATATATATATATAGAAAGAGAGAGAGAGAGAGATGGAGGAAAGAGGCCATAGGAGAGAATTTCCTCCTATAGCGTCAAAAAAATACACCTTCACTCATTTTTTCCGACGATCAGCACCCACCATCTTCATCGTTATCATCTAAGATATGGGTACACCAAATTTCATGTGATTCTACAACTTTTTCACCGTTGATTTAGTGGGTTCAAAATTAACGGTTTACCGACAATAGAACTTTTTACATTGCTAAATCAACGGTGAAAAGGTTGTAGAATCACATGAAATTTGGTGTACTGACATTTTAGATGATAACGATGAAGATGGTGGATACCGATCGGCGGAAAAAATGAGAGAGGGTGTATTTTTTCGACGCCATAGGAGGAAATTCCCTCCTATGGCATCTTTCCTCCATTATTCTCATATATATATATATATATATATATATATAAGTATTAGTACATGTATCCTATACACGTACACATCATGTATCGCATACATGAAATGCCATCAATATCTTCTCCGTATCATGTATTGTAGAGAGTGTGTGTATCATATACACTATACTAGAAACCGCATCATAAATACGGTTATCAAGTCAACACTTGACTTGATATTCCGGCTTTTAAATCGGCCAGTATAACAGTTGTACGATTAAACATGTATATCCAATATACATATTTTATCGAACTCATGCACGTATCCCTATACGTACGTCACATTGCGTTTTGTCCGGGCAAGCACTTTCTTTGCGGGACTCTAAAGACTTGTCAATACGCTGGCAGTGGGTTATACAGAATTGTATCCGATTGAATCTGAAACACTTTCAAATTCAAGCTCTTTTCGGGTTAATCCACAAGCTCGTCAGTGGTACTAGCTGTACGTAACGGCTACCCAGGTATGAGAAAGATAAAGGCAAGTCGACGAGCGAACTCATTCGGATCCGACAAAATTAATAAGTGACAGTCACCGTACAGTCCGGTCTCTTCGTCAAGGAGTATCACATACCAGGTCTGGGGAGTGGAATCTGTCAGACCCCCCAATAAACCGATAAGTCGTGCTGACAGAGGACTCATAACCAAAGAGATACAACTGGTAACACTTACCGGTTTATCTCTACTGCCGTGGACACGGACTTCTGACTATAGTCGTGTTCTGCACAGTGTGATATCGACTCTCAACACCGGGAGTGACAAATTTCCTTGACCGCTCACTGCCTCCATGTGCTTCCGGACTGTACCCAACTAAAACTTATTTGCACGACTCAGTAGAGCCGTGGTAGAGTAGTAATTTAAGTACAGCGGGAACACACACAAGACACTGTGGCGATTTCAGGTCTAGAGACTACCCTGTACTCATGTCACCAGAGAACTGCTATCTGACATTGGTATAATACCATGTAAGAGTTCTCGTCGAGTCCATCCCTCATCCAACGAGCACCTGTATACAATCATCAGTTTCAAACACCAATGGCTATGGGATCGGCCATCGCCCCGTACATGGTCATGAAACGTATACACTAGTCTAAACTGGAGTACCGACGCCCAGTCTTGATACTCTTAAGACTAGGGACATTTAAAGATGTGCTTATAAACTACCAGGCCCCACTAGTATGATCCATATCATATTCCCGGTAGTCAAGCAAAGATCGTATGGACTTTATCTCATATATTAGTGATACTCGATAACTAGCAACACGTATACACATGACGGATGAAGACAAACCAGATAGCACACTATTATCTCGAGTAAGATTGTTCTCTGTATAGGTTCTCATGAATTCAGTAATTGCATTCCTATAATTACTATAATTACCTTGAGGGCATCTATATCCAACAGCAAATAGCAGCCAGAATGGATTTTTAGGCGGCCAGGAGTGGCCCCCAGGGAGTTGATGCTTCATCTGGATAGGGAGAGGAGGTCTCTGGCATACTCTAAATTTTTTTTAAAGTCACAGACCAGTTCCTGAAGTGACTTGATTAGCAAAAACTTATCCAGTTAAGTTTCGATTACTACTTTATCGTATTGTTTAAACAAGTAAAAGTTTTTGGGTAGGGTTTGATACCACTGTAAACATGTTATAGACTCAAGTGACGGTTTTAAAGCAAGCGGAATCATCAAATTTTAAAAATTTATGACACCTATAGCATGCAAACCCTATAGATCAAACCAAAGACTATAACTTGACATTAAAAGAGAGAGCTAAACTACTAAGTGTAGAGTCTACAACTTTTGTAGCGTGATAGCCTTCTTTCCTTGACTCTGGTGATGCTCCTAGCCCCCGGGATCGAGCTTGAAATCGGTCTCCTTGGTCGAAAACGATCCACCTTGAGATTGCACCAACTTAAGCTTCCACTTCACAAGCTAAAGTTGTAGTGAAGCAACTATCTAAACTATTTTGCTAGAATGGTTTGGATAGATGATATAGGATTTTATCTCACCATTTTTCTTCTCTTCTCTTTTCTTTCTCACAAGAATAAAAACTCAAGAGAGAGAAATGTGAGATGAGAATGTGCTTAGAATTAGGATGAGATCAAGCGATTAACCATACTTATCTCTTTAGGAAAAGCAAGAATGAGTCATAAATTCTACACACATCCACTAAAAATGACTCATTCTTTTATCCAAATAAATAAATAAATAAATCATTTGTTCTCATCTTATTCTTAATGTAATTCTCATATACACAATTACCATGTATTAGCTAAACTTGTGTGTGCATCCATTACACACAACTCACATGTATAAGCTAACATGATTCATATATTTATATCATATATAAATATATATAAAGAGAAGAAATAATAAAGTGAACATGATATTAGTTTAATATATATCTATATCATATACAAGTATATATCTAATTACTAAATCAACACTTGATTTGATAATCCGGTTATATCATATATAATCCAGCTAATATCATCAAACGCCTAATTATAATGCGTGTATCACATACACGTGTATAATCGTACTCCCGCACGTATCCCTATACGTGTCCTACATCATTTTACCTGTGCTGGGAAACCTCTGTGTGGGACCCTAAAGACTCCACAATACGCTGGCAATATGTCAGGATCATATCCATAGTCCACAAGCACGTCAGCGGTACCAGTTGCACATAACGACTACCTAGGTATTCATCGAAAAGAAGATCGACAAGCAAGCTCATCCGAAATCCTATAGAGCTAGAAAGTGATAGTCGCCGTACAGTCCGATCTCTTCGTCTTATAATGTTCCATATCAAGTCTAGAGGGTGAAATCCGTCAGACCCCCAATAACTTGATAAGTCGTGTTGATGTCTGACTCATAACCACCTGAGATACAACTGATAACACTTATCAGTTTATCTCAACCGTCCTGATCAGGGACTTATGGTTTTAGCCAATTCAGCACAGCACAACATCAACTCTCTGTACCGGGAGAGACGAATCCCTTCGATCGCTTACTGCTTCCATGTGCTTCGGGACTGCATCCAACAAAAACCTATTTTCACGGTTCTTTAAAACCGTGGCAGGGCGGTAATCAAAGTACAACGGAAATACACACAAGACATTATGACGATCTTAGGTGTACAGACTACCCTGTACTCATGTCACCAGAGAACTGCTATCTGATGATGGGTATAATACCATCAAGAAGTTCTCGGTGAATCCGTTCGAAGAAACTCATTTTTCAATGAGCACCTGTATACAATCTTTGGTGTCAAACACCAATGGTTATTTATGGGAACAACCATCGTCTCGGTCGGGGTCAAGAAACGTATACACTAACCTACTCTAGAGTGTCGATGCACAGTCTCGATATTCCCACGACTAGGAACATTTAGGAATGTACTTATGGATTATCCATGCCCCACTAGTATGATCTCTATCGTAATCCTGGTAGTCAAGCAAAAATCCTACGGGATTTATCAACATGTATTAGTGATAGTAATAATAAGTAGAAACTATACACATGAATGATAAAGACAAATCAAATAGTATACTATCATATCGATCAAAACTGTCCTCTGTGTGTCAAATAGTATACTATCATATCGATCAAGACTGTCCTCTCTGTGTGTATATCGATCAAGACTGTCTTTTGTGTGTGTGTGTGTGTGTGTGATATACTGAAGAAAAAGAATATACAGAAATACCTAAATACAATATTTTATCGATATGAAGGTATAGGGATTTTAAGGTCGTTACGGGGCCCAAACCGAGTCTTGCAATCATGGATTGATTGATTTGCTAATAATAAAAGAAAATGGTTAATGGAAAGAATCTAATTTGCAATCATGAATAATTTCTTTTGCTAATACATCTCCAATTCCAAATGCCTTTATGCTCTGATAAATTAGCTGAAAGGAGTAATGTTCTTCAGTAAGATAGTATCTAATTCAGGACCCCAAAACCATACTTCATTTCTAAACTCTCTCATAAAAGATACCAATGCTTCTTGATTCCAAGCCAAATTGAATAATTGAGGGGATAAAGTAAAGAAAAATCTCCCTACCATAAATCTTTCTAAAATCTAATCGTATCTCTATTGTTGCATACCACCTTAAGATTTTTGGAGATTGGCAAAACAGCTCTTGCAACACCTCTCCGGAAAGAGGAAACAACAGAAGAATACAATAAATCATAATCCTAAAAAGGCCTTCTTTCATAAGATGAGCTAAACACTAATTCACACCAAGAGAGAGAAGGATCGAAGACAGGCTTCGACATCCATTTTTCTAGTAAAGCAGTGTTCATATTCTTGGGATTCAACACTCCTAAACCACCAAACTCTTTTGGTCTGCAAAGCTCCTTCCAACCAACTAAGCAATGAAAATCGGATACATTATCTTTCCTCTTCCAAAAATTCGCCCTTCTAAATTTATCATTATTTTCTTTCACCCAAACAGACGTCGTATGAATATGAAATTGAGTTATTGAACTCCAAGTTGAGAGATTAGAAGTGGAGAGGATTAATCAATCGAGCTTCGCTCATGTGGTATGGCTTTTCTCTCCAGATGAGAGGTTATCGGTTCATTTTCCAAAAGAGTCGCACACAAAAAGGGTAAAAAACAGATGGCTCATTTTATGGTCATGTTGAAAATTTATTTGCGTCTTTACGCATAAAAATTATTCAAACAAACATTTCAAAACAATTTAATTTATATTTTCAACATACAAATTAAAATTGCACATTAGACTTTTGATGTAGATCTTGTAGAATGCTTGAAATCTCTATACCCATCATCGCTTGTTCAACAAATTTCACAACTAACCTCATATTAAGTTCAAAATCAATTTATTTATGTAAACAAGTATTTTGCCGAATCGACCCATGCATGTATTTTTCGGCCTAACCGAAATCCAAACTAAAGAGTCACTTAATTAAGCATAGAGTTCTAGTTACAACGGTAAAGATAGATGTTGCAGAATTCGGATCCTCTACCATTTTTCTTACCTTCTCTGAAATTTCGACGGTCAAGATACATGTAAAACAGGGACCTAAGGTTTGATGGGCTCAAGAAGAGAATCCAACGGTTTAAAAGGAGAAAGAGAATGGCTCTATTGATCGAAAAATGGTAGAGGATGCATGTTGCATGCAATAAATAATACAATTTTTTAAAATAAAAAAAAACTAATGGAAACAATTAGCAAAAAAGATGGTTCCATTTTATGTGATGATTAAAAAAAAGCTTAAAAAAGGCAAATTTTTCTTCCACCTTGCTGTGGGGCCCACATAAAGATATTATTATGATGGCAAGTTCAATTGAGACCCAGAAGCAAATTTCCACGCCATTTCACCTCCATCCCTCACGTGGGCCACATGGGCTCGAGCCAATCACATGATCGCGGTCCGGCCCTTCATCTTCGTCAGACGTTGCAAAATGCAAACAAATCAACTTCTGCAATTAATTGATTAAATTAGATTAGATTAGATTAGATTAATCAGACCGCAAAAGAGGCGTGCAAAAGACGCGTCAACAAAGCGGGGATAAGTACATCCACTCTCGCTCAAAAATCTCCTCAGCCGCCTTCGGGTTAAAAAGGAAGAAGAAGGATCCCAATTGAGTCGCGTAAATTTCCAATCTTTACTATATTTTTTATTTTATTAGAAAAAGATGTTTGCAGAGGATTAACACATGTTTGAATTGTGACTTACTCTATGTGATTGCGTGCTTTGAAATTGAAGTTTTGATTTTTTGGGGGGATTTGATTGATTGTGCTTGTTTTCAGATCTGAGAAGGGATCTAGGGTTTAGGGAATGCAGAGGCCTAGCAAGTGTTTTGAAAGGAAAATGTCGATGACGAGGGAGAAGCGGGGTTTGGATCCTGCCGATGGCGAAGATAATAAGCAATCTGAACCCAAGCGCCCAAAAGTCCCAGCTCTTGCTAGGTAATTTTTCTTTTTTTTCCCCTTCCTTTTTTTTTATTTAAAAGAAATTGTATGATTCTGAGATTGATATATGAATGAGCTGAGATTTTAATTTGATTGGTTTGAATGAATTCTCTTAGAGCTAGATAACAATTGTAGATTAACTTATGCAAAGAGATGAAATTTGTTCTATAAGGTTTTTTATGTTTTCAAAACTTCTTTTTTTGGTTTGGAGTGGGGTGGGAGTGGGGTTGGGGGTTGGGGTGGAGGTGGTGGTGGTGCATAAGGGCACTCCATGAAAGGATCAATGGACAGTTAATCTATAAGAAATGGGGGAAGTTAACTCAAAAAAATGGAGAAAAAAAATGAAAACTTTGAATCGGGGAAACTGCATACTACAAGGAATTATTTTGCGTAATCTTAATTGCTTATGAATGGGAAATGTTATCGCAAAGTTATTAGCTCGTTGCTACTTGAATGGGTTGTTGAGTTTGTGTGAATTTTGTGTGCAGTTGGTTTATATGTATTAATGACGAAGCGACTAAAATTTAACCAACATATGCCTAGAATATACATTTATGGGATTTGTGTGGGAAGGAAGAGTATATCACTGGTATACATGCTTCGTTTTCTATTTGTGTTTTCATGTCAAGTTTATGAAATACTTCCTTTCCTGTGTTTTTTTAGAATATACAATTAGTATTTCTTAGAATTTTTCTCCCTTGAATGGAGTAGATAAATTCACGGGTTGGATATGTTGGAATGTTGGATAGTATTTCTTTATTTCTTCCAATCATTTGGAGGAAGACATGATGGCTCGCTTTTTCCTTCTTTCTTGGAGGAAGACTGGATGATACACTTTGCTGTTATTTACAGCATACGATGACTATAGGATTTTGATGCGATGCTCAAAACTATTTACAACATTTTCTGTCTATATTTTAGTTTCCTTTCACCATTTTTTCCCCGAAAATTTTGAAGCTTTGTAGCTCATATTGTAGTCAAGTTTTCTGTATAATATGTTATTAAACTTGGATAGCTAACCATTTCTTATTACTTGTATTGTTCCGTTCTGCTTGAATTCTGCGTTTGTTTGTTGAGGATTTGTTATTTTTGGGCAGTGTAATTGTTGAAGCACTCAAGGTAGATAATTTGCAGAAGCTATGTTCATCATTGGAGCCTATCCTTCGCAGAGTTGTAAGATATATGACTTTTTCCTCTGGTACTTAAATTTATCTCATCACATGCTACTGAGTTCTATGATCGGCAGCTGAGATAAATTGTGGTTGTTTTCTTAAACTTTTCAACCTTTTGTGTTCAACAGTATCATTTCAAGAAATTTATCCTTATACTATTCATAAAATGAAAATGGTTTTTTTTTTGAAATAGAACCCTTATGGGAACTCTGCCCTTTATGATATCTTTTTTTTTAATTATATTTTCTCCTGAAGAATATCACTTCACAAATCTGTCTGTATTTTGAAAATCTATCCTGTTCTTTAAGTCTATTCAAAACACGCCTTTCCATCTGTTATGCATTTTCATTTTGGTGAAATTTTCATCTGCAAGTTGTACTAATATCTTTTAGAAACTGTTTTGTCCCCGACTATTGCCTTTCTTTATTAATTCCATGTTCTATTGTTGTGTTCCTTGCTGAATGTTTTGTGTTGCACGTATGCTTGTATAGGTTAGTGAAGAAGTGGAGCGTGCTTTGGCGAAGTTGGGCCCTGCTAGGCTTGGTGGAAGGTGTGGGATTTTGATACTCTGGAATTTGTTATGATTCGATCTCATTTAACGTAAAATTAAGTTTACTGGACAATTATTGAGTTTCAGATATAGAAATATAAATTAGGTTAGTTACTCATTTGGATAGCCAAGTGTTTTATATCGTGCTTTGTTACATTCTGAATCTCCTATTGTAAATATCTCGAAGAAAAACCCATCATCTTGATGAAACTGCAGGTCTCCTCCAAAGCAAATAGAAGAACCAGATGTAAAAAACCTGCAACTTCATTTTAGGTCAAGGTTGTCCCTACCTCTTTTCACAGGAGGTAAAGTTGAAGGGGAGCAAGGAGCAGCAATTCATGTTGTGTTGCTTGATGTAAATACTGGGCATGTTGTAACATCTGGACCCGAGTCATATGCAAAACTAGATATTGCTGTTCTTGAGGGTGATTTCAACAATGAAGATGATGATGGATGGTCCGAGGAAGAGTTCGAAAGTCATGTAGTCAAGGAACGAGAAGGCAAGAGACCACTTTTGACTGGAGATCTACAAATATCGTTGAAAGAAGGCATAGGAACCCTAGGAGAGCTCACATTCACTGACAATTCTAGTTGGATACGAAGTAGAAAGTTTAGGCTTGGCCTGAAAGTTGCCTCGGGGTTCTCTGAGGGATTTCGCATTCGTGAGGCAAAAACGGAAGCTTTTACAGTCAAAGATCACAGAGGGGAATGTGAGTAAGCTGCTTGTTTTATAAGGGCATTGCACAAAACCCGTTATAGTTTACCCCAGATAACACTGTACCCCCTCAAGTAACATATTACCCCAACACCTTTATGGCTTTATAGACCAAAACCATTAACTCTACTCATATTTTTACTCTGAACATCACAAACAAGTTCTACAGTCAAATTAGCTGCTGGAGTTGTTTAGAGTTGAATTTTAGTGTTTTAAGTGATTTTATTTTTTTAATTTTATTTTATTGGGGGTGGGGGGGGGGGGGGTGCGCGTTGCGCTAATAAATCATTTGAGGGGATATAATTGCCACATGAGTGAAATATACAGCGGTTTGTGAAATTAACCCTTTAAAATCAATTTTCTGCTTTATTCATCTAGAAATTGGCATTGAACATTAATTTTAGTGTACAAGAAACACTACCCACCTGCTTTAAAGGACGAGGTCTGGAGATTGGAAAAGATCGGCAAGGATGGTTCATTTCACAAACGGTTGAATAAGTCTGGAATATTTACAGTTGAAGACTTTCTCCAGCTTGTTGTCAGGGACTCTCAAAAGCTGCGCAATGTGAGATTTAAGAGCTGTGAACTTTATCTTGTTGTTTGTTTGTTACTTTGCTGATTTATTTATTTATTCATTTATTTATTTTTTGTGGTTTTAGATCCTTGGAAGTGGGATGTCGACTAAGATGTGGGATAGCCTCGTGGAGCATGCTAAGACTTGCGTTTTGAGTGGAAAACATTATATTTACTATTCTGATGAGACTAGGAGCATTGGTGCTGTATTTAACAATGTCTATGAGTTCACCGGCCTCATTGCTAATGGGCAGTATTATTCAGCCGAATGTCTTACCGACAATCAAAAGGTTGGCATGCTTTTTCTTTGTAGTTCTTATATGCTTGTAATTCAGCTTCAATTTTAATAATGAAGATGCTATTGGGCCGAAGATGAAAGCTTCAAGCTTTATATCATTCTTAATTCTACATCTTATTTATGGCTTTCTTAAATAAATCAACTCTCTAGCTTTAAGTTTTCAATGTTTGACTGAATATTTTTCAGTAAGCAGAAGAGTAAGCTAGAACTGTGGAACACTAGCAGAGCGCAACTAAATATATTATATTATAGATTAGAATTCACAAGTATTTTATGTTCATATAAAATTTTAATGTTGCATTTTGATCCTGTCATCAATTGTTCGCTGTATATAACAATTTACAGTAACTAATATTGCAACATCTTTAAATGGATATAAATATAATCTAAAATTGTTAATATTTTATGCTGTTTGATGACAATTAACGTCGACTTGCCCACCCTATTTACTTATGACAATTCAATACTTTACAAGTCCGGGAATAATTAGAAAAAAAATTAAATGTTTCTTTTTAGGTCTTTGTGGATACACTGGTGAAAAAGGCGTATGATAATTGGATGCATGTTATAGAATATGATGGCAAAGCTCTATTGAACTTCAAGGAGCAGCAGCAGCAGGAATCCGCATCTCCTAACATAGCTCAATCAGTTTCACCAACTTATCCTGCATCATATGATCCCCAAGTTGCTCCGCCTCAGGTGTATGTATCGGTTCCTGCAGTGCAACCTTTACTGGATGTTGGGGTGGCACCAAGCGGTAATGATCTCTTAAGAACTCCTAGAATAGGAATAACCAGATTTTAGCTCATTATCTGTCGTCTTGGTATCGCTGGTTACTAAAACTAGGCAGTTGTATGTATCTGGACTAAAAAATCACAGGGCATTGCTTGTTGTTGACCACTTTCTGTTTTTTTTTTAATTAATCAGGTGCAGTTTCTTCTGGGTACAATGGAGACCAAGGTACTCAAATTCACCCTACGTCCAATCTCAACATGCAATTTGACGAATCTTCATACATACCCCAAAATCACTTCATCAGCTCTAACCAAACCCAATTCATGAGAAACGATGGCATGACCCTAGCTCTCGCTCCACCTCAACAACAAAGCTTCGAATTTCAACCCATGACATCAAATGCTAGCTCATACGATGAGTTATTCTCAGAGGATGAAATCCGAATGAGGAGCCACGAAATGTTGGAGAATGAAGACATGCAACACTTGCTACGTGTATATAGCATGAGGGGATCTAATATACATGAAGATGGAGGTTACGGGTTTTCTTCGTATGTGCCTTCGCCTTGTCCAAACTTCAATTTTGACAAGGGGCATGGGCGTTCATCGGGAAAAGCTGTTGTTGGATGGCTTAAGCTCAAGGCATTGATGAGGTGGGGTATCTTTGTTAGGAAGAAGGCTGCTGAGAAAAGAGCTCAACTTGTCGAGTTGGAAGATTAGCAAGTTTTTTAATGCAGTATTTAACTTTTTGTGGCTGATTACCATGTATTGTATACAGATTCTGTACAGTTGGTTTACCATGTGAAATCTTTCTGTGTTTTTGATTGTATGATGTTTTGTCGTATTACTATGTGTACCCTTGAAGGGGTTTTAGTAGAAGAATCAATTTGAAGGGTGTTGTGACCTTATGTATTGACACTTCAATTTAATCATGATTTGTTGTAATGATGACTGGTTAATTTTGAGATTATATCTGTGAGATTCAATTAAAATTTACTGAATGTCGGGAAAATAAAAAAAGGGATGTGGCATCTGCAACTCACATGGGAAAAGAATGAAACATCTTCAAGAAACGTAAGAATGCTGGCAAAGCATGGGGTCGTTAGACGAATGGATTAATTTCCACGGCGCTTATTGAATGATGGGCTGCCAAAAAGTTGATGGCTTTAATAATAGGATGATGAGCTGCCAAAAAGTTGATGGCTTTAATAATAGGAGGATTTCAGTGCCAATTCGCTGCTCGCTGTGTGAAGGTGCTTCTATGAGGATAGTAAACATTTTTTCCCCACGATTGTCGAAGTTGGAAGCATTACATTACCACTGCTAAACAGATCAAACTCGGTAGTCAAGCCAAAAAAAAGGACAGTTATCCAGACAGGAAAAAACAAGTATTCTTGAATCCTAAAAGTCTTCAAGAATTTTCAAGGATTTGCACTATTCATTGTACTTTTAGATGGTATCCGTGTACTTTATTTATTTAACAATTCTCTCTCTAAAATACTCAAATCCAAATCCTACTTTTTTTCTACCAACCAAACAAAGATTACAAGCATCTACAAATCCAATACTAGGAATCCAAAGCCAACCAAACAACAAATTATCAAATCCAGAAATTTCAACCGTACTATTTTGGAATCCAAATTCCATAATCCTGCAACCAAACAGGCCCTTAAATCCTCTCCATCACTTAAATCGCCTGATCAGAAGACAGACGCCTTATCTGTTAGGCCACGGGCGCTTCTTGTTTAATTATTGATTTATATAGTTTAATCGTAGGATTATTGATTTATATAGTTTAATCATGTGACCCCAGTATTATATACTTCACTTAAATCCCCTCCATCTTCGCCGATTTTTCTCCCGCCTCGGCGAAACCCTAAACTCAAACAAAACGCTAATAATCGCCTCCTCCTCCTCATCTCGGATCCTGGGATTACCTAATCTCCGGATCCGAACAGACCCGTTACCGCTCCTCTGCCTCCCCTCCCCTCCCCCATGGCATCTTCTCCCTCTATTGCCGCTTCGATCCCAACTCCCAGACCCTCGCCTGGCTAGCTCTTCGTCCTCTCAGATCCTCTTCTGATCTCGGGACAAGGTACTTATAATTATGATCTATTCCGTTATCGTTTTGCTTGTTTGCATAAAAAGTTGTTGATTCGATTTTTCTGTGCATCAATTTCTAGCCTTAATACGAGGTGAGGAGTTTTTCCGACAGAATCGATCGGCGCTCTCGTATCGAACTCGGATGGCGCATTCATCATTGGCGGCGGTTCTTGTTGTGGAATTTATCTATGGGAGGTAAACTTTTCTTCTTTGATCTAGGATAAGAGATTTTGAATGGTTGTGTGATCAATTTGAATTGAAGCCACATCCTAATGGCGTGCTGATCTTAGGGTTTTAGAATTCTACTCTAAAGCATCAAACTTTGCATCTTTAGTTCCGTTTTAGTAGTTAAAATAATAAAGAATGTCTTTTTTGAAAACTTAACCAAGCTTGGTGCAGTAAAAAAAGAAGGAAAGAATGAGTGATGTTGGATACAACGAAGAAGCCGAAGACGTAGTGATGCAACATATTTGTCAAGATTGAAAATTTGAAAAACCATGTGTGCATATAAAGTGTTTATATGATAAGTAACTTGTAAAATCTTTTTCGGGATGTGTTTCATTCTTGTTTATGCATGCTTATGTTTTAGAATAACACCTTAAAGTAGCAATTGAACAAATGTCTCATTTCCGTGATCGAACTTTCTAACTAAATACCGTCAACTAATCACCAGGCTATTAAATAATTTACCAGAAGATTGTTGTTTTAGTTTTGTGTTGCTTTAAGCAGAGTGTCATATGCAATCATCAACATGATATTTAACTTTCAAGGTAGTTGTGTTTTACACTAACGTTTACTGACTCTACCTTCACAACCATCAAAATTTCTTTGAACCACGTGGCTAGTGGCATATTGCTCAACAAGTGGTAGGCATATTGCTCAACAAGTGGTACGCAAACTACCGGTCAATCATTACCCTCACGATCTCTAATGATGAATCGATATGAATATCAGGATTAGAGGATGGATGTGTCAGAGTTTGGTTCCTTTTAATGAGTTGGATTTTCCCTATTTTCAACTATTAACTATTATTTTCTTTTCTATTTTTGGATTGTTCAGTTTTTTGGAAATAAACGGTGATTAACACCATTGTTTTATTAGTAAGATCATAATGAAACTCGACCTCCCAACAATGGATTGTTCAGTTTGTTTTCATTTTCGTGATATAATGGCGCAATATGTTGTTTGATGATTTGGGGGAGGCAACTGCCAGGCATCTCTACAAATATAGTTTCTCAGAGCAAACTTTATGTGTCACTGACAGCTATGGACTTTGCAACCCCATTGTTTTCTCATCCTCCGAGTTTTGTACATCTATGCTATTATTATACCCATTAACGAATTCTAATTATTGAAAACGGCAGTTTAAGATATAATTACAGCTAAATCTCACTATATTGGTGTTTTGATTTGCAAAATGATGCTATTTTGTTGGCAATTCTATTAAGGATTCAAATATTTTCATGCTCTGACAAGTGCTACACAATGGGTAACACATAACTATCCTGAAGTTTATTTGCTTCAATATATCTCTACACATAAACTATCCTGAAGTTCTTCCACAGAATCTTTTGCTGTTCGATATCCTAGTCCTAACATTAGGAATTTAGTTTATTGCATTTTAAAATTATTTTCAGGCATATTTTCTAAGTCACTGCGACTTCCTCATGATAAAAATATCCTAATAACAATACAATCTGAGTATGTACCATAAATCATGACTAAAATATCATTCCTTGTTACAATAGAGATAATCTATCTCCATTGTAAACTACTTTAAATCATATAGATAGAGAATGGCAGATAGACTCAAAAATGCATGCATTATTTTTTCCTAATAACTTGAAAGGCACATGAATTGGTCTGTGTAGCTGATTTCTTATTTCCTAAGGTATGCATGCATTATGCAATCCCCGACACTGAAAGCATTTATGTACTTTGCTAGCCTAAATGTTTGAATTATCCACAATAGTAAAATCATCCAGACAGATATTGTTCGTACTGCAATATCTAAGATGATATTAGTAGGAGCAGCTAACCTGTCAAAGGCATATCTAAGAGAAAACGCTATATATTTAAGGATTTATACCAAGATTACGAGCCTATGTTATATGGAAGCATTGTAATATTCTTAAGAAGTAATAAATTCATGAAGTGCCAAGAAACCGTGGTCATTTGTCTTAATAGCTAAGATGATGCTTTCACCGTTAAACTAGCAACGCACCCGCGCTACGCGCGGAAAAGCATAAATTAAGGACCATGGGATGAGATGATGAAAACTACTTTAAAGTGATTTTGAATTCTATTTGTACTTTATGCTCTAATTCCAAAACCAGTTATAACACACTTAATCATTCAAAACAATTGATGAGGTTATAAGATATATTTCTATTCTAAATAAGATTTAAGAATCTTATCATTAGTTCGAATAGAGAAGTCATGCAAAGCAGTAGTTAATAACCCCTTTAGGATGCGCTTGATAAGTGGTAATCCTACATTCCCATGAAATATTACCAAACTTATTTTGATACAAAAAATATTTCCGGGAATATAAGATTAGCATGTTAATTTAATGCCCCAAATTATGAGAATCTTATTTCCACCCAGTTCCCTGCCTATTACAAAGTTATACCCAATTATTCCCATCTAACAGAAAATTTGCTATCCGTCTGCCTATCGCGGTCTAGTCGACGCCTCACGCTGACCGACCGGTTGGCCGTCGATAGTCTATTGGCCATCTGACGCCGACCTTCCCTTTTGCCACTTTCCGCTAGTCCGTAGGCACACTACTCGCTGGCCGTCTTTTGCCATCCATCCACACCGACGAGACTGGTTGAATACACCAATCCATAATGACAAGAAAAATGATAGCTCATCTTATAATTGTTGAGATTTTAAAGTATTGTTAGAACTTAAAAACATAAGTAATGTAATTTTGTTAATATACAAATAAATGTATATGATAAGAATAATAACTTACAATCTTCGCGTTAACGGACATGTTATTAGACAGATTGTTGTGGTCGATGCAAGGATGCACAAACTATTTATAAGGATGAAAAAGTAGTAGTTGTTGTAGGAGACTGAGTAAAATCACCCAATATCTTAAATGTAGCACAGTACATACCGGAATTGCATGTTGCAGTGAAGGTGGTTGAAAATAAATTATTGTGTGTGAAACATGAAAAGGAGCATACATAAATTGAATTATTGCAGACAAAATATGTGTTGTTGCATGCTTTTAATTGTGAAGGTGGTTGAAAATAAATTATTGTCCTTATTGATGACTATGGTGGTTGAAGTATGAAATTGAAGGTCATTTTTACATCAACAAATAGTATGCTTGTTGAAATTCTATGTTTGCTTCACTGCACATATTAAATTCATTTGTTTGTTTGTCATGTTCTTTCACTTCACAGCACATAGTTTGACATAAATTATTGTCCTTATTGATGAGTATGGTGGTTGAAACATGAAATTGAAGGTCATTTTTATATCAACATATAGTATGCTTGTTGAAATTCTATGCTTGCTTCACTGTACATATTAAATTCATTTGTTTGTTTGCATTGTTCTTTCACTTCACTGCACAGTTTGACATAAATTATTGTCCTTTTTGATGATTATGGTGGTTGAAACATGAAATTGAAGGTCTATGCTTGCTTCACTGTACATATTAAATTCATTTGTTTGTTTGCTATGTTCTTTCACTTCACTACACATAGTTTGACATAAATTATTGTCCTTATTCATGACTATGGTGTTTGAAACATGAAAAGGAGCATACATAGATTGAATTATTGCAGACAAAATATGTGTTGTTGCATGCTCATAATTGCATTTGCTGAATCAAATAATTGAGCATGGGCAATTTGGGAAATAGAGAAAATCTGCCATCCTTCTATAGCTTTACATTATGTATATGACATAAATTATTGTCCTTATTGATGACTATGGTGGTTGAAACATGAAATTGAAGGTCATATTTATATCAACATATAGTATGCTTGTTGAAATTCTATGATTGCTTCACTGTACATATTAAATTCATTGTTTGTTTGCCATGTTCTTTCACTTCACTGCACATAGTTTGACATAAATTATTGTCCTTATTCATGACTATGGTGTTTGAAACATGAAAAGGAGCATACATATATTGAATTATTGCAGACAAAATATTTGTTGTTGCATGCTTATAATGCATTTGTGAATCAAATAATTGAGTAGGGGTAATTTGGAAAATAGAGAAAATATGTCACCCTTCTATAGCTTTACATTATGTATATAGAAGGTTTTGAGCCTTTGGCGGCTTGATATTATAGGTTAAACTCCGTGGAGACATTATCCTAACTGCCTTCTCTACATTTGGGAGGTTATCCCTAGACTTGCTGAGATTGTTTGTCAAACTTGCTGGGTTTAGCAATTTAGGCTGGTGCAGCCACTGAATGGTTTCTGTCACCATTTTAAACCCCAATTATAAGACTAACATTTCATGCCGTGTTCAATGTCAATCCAAGGGGGTCTTTTATTCGTAATCTCTCAAAAAGAGAGAACATATCCCTTTGAGTGGTTTCAATTTTTATATGTAGTTGTTTTCCCTTGATGATATGTATGACAGTTTTCCTTCCAAAGGATTGATGTCTGTCAAATCTCAAATGTGTAAGCTATTTATTCATGATAAGTCTGTTTTGTTCCCTTTGGCAAAAACTAAGTGTAATCCTGTCCCTTATCTAATTATCTTGATGCATAGGTCTATATATGTTAAACATACGTATGTCTAGACAACTAACTCATATATAGAGGTCTGATATCAAGATTTGAGGACTTGCCTGTCTGGAAATCCCATATTACCTGGTTACAAATGTTGTGTCCAATCTACAAATAATTTCTAACCAAATCAGAAACAAATGTTTTTTTGTGCGCTGGCCAGGTGATAATACTGTAAGAGATGAGATAAGAAATAAGCGATTTCGTAAGAAATTAGAGGCACCTCCTAAAGAGATTGATTGGAATGGTTTGGACATCTCCAATAAGGTCAATAAATGTGCCGTTGATGGAATTGTGGCTAATGCAGTGATGCAAGTGTGAGCACAGTCAGAAAAAAATAGTGTCGGTTGTTAAATTATTTAAGGAGATTATTCTTAATTAATTAGATTAAGAAAAGGATTTACATAGCCGATCCAAAAGTTTGGAATAAAGGCTTGTTCTTTTTGTGTTGTCACCGGATTCCTCAACAATTTCATTTTTTCCAATCAAGCTTGGTTTTTTGGTTCAACTTATATTCCTGCAGCAACATGGCTCTTCAGGTGCTGCAGAAATGGTGTTGAAAGACACAGGCAGGAATGCAAGAGATCATTGCAAATGGTCCAGCAATGGAAGAAGTTGTATCTGGACCTGCAACAAGTTTGAGTACAGTGAAACCTAATCAGGGAACAGCTGAGGTAACAACCCCAATTTTATAGTTCATCTCTTTGTTGATCTTATATCAATCCATTTTGTTATGTAAATGGTTAAAGGGACATCGGTCCCCTATATGCACTTTTTGAGAGAAAACCCCCTATATGCACTATCATTCTTCTTAGTTTGGGAATACACGGAACTACGAGACAATATTGTAACTGTTTCTCTTGTGCATAAGAAAAGCACTGGTTCTTTGCTTACAAGCATCTTTGCTGATTTAATTCATTTTTTTGAATATCTGAGCTGTATTGATAGCAGTCCATTCAATCCAGATAGTTGTTTATCTATGGTAGTGAGTTTCGGTTTGGTTACGTAGTATATTCAATTATAGGATATGAAGCTGTTAGCCATCAGAAAATTTGGCACCCTTGTAATTAGTTGATTAACATATATTTTTATCTCAGGATGAAAGATTTAGCGAAATTGCATGCTCAGCGACAACATATTTGTGAGCTACAAGTGTGCCTAGCATCAACAAATTAAAGAAATCCACTTCCCCCAAAAAATAAAAATAAATAAAATTAAAGAGATCAGGTGAGATGAATATTTATATCCTTGAAACCTATCAAAACTCATTGAAATAAATAGCATTATATCTCACATATCTTGAGATATGGGTACAAAAAATAAGCTACTCTGACATGATGATATGACATGACTTCTGTTATTCAAGTTTGATTGATCCAACAAGATGTAATATTACAGTCACCATCAGTCGTGGTATGTGAATAGAGGAAAAATATTAAAGCCTCATAAATTTTTACACCAGCATCGATAACCACATGTCGTTAGTGTTGTGCAATCGTTACTTATGATGAATGCACATTATTGTGCTAATTAAACACAAAGAAGGGTGTGTGTTGGTCTGATGTGATATTTTCTCTGTGTCCAATGATTTGAATCTGTGACAGATTTTCCCTAACCTATTATGGTATTACCACATTGGATTGTTTAGTTAAACTTTATTATGATGAGCATTATAATTTCTGTATATATTTATCCATGCATTCTACATCTATTGCTCGATTCTTGTTTATTGAGGCATGTATACATTCATTTTTCTTTCTGTAGTTATTTTTCTCACTCAGATTAAAAATTTGCACGATCTACAACAGATATACACATTTCTCTGTGATGCCATATTGACGCATTCTAGTTTTTCTTGGAGCAAGAACAACAAGCATCGATCTCAAACTTCTGGGGTTAGCTGCATGAATCCACCCCCCACCCTGCACCCCCCTCCATTCAGCTTGTTCTTCTTTTTCACTAGCGGTCCTTTGTTACCTGATCAATGTCAAACCCTATCTAGAAAACTTGTGTATATAAAGCAAGAAAAGCTCACATCAAATGAACAAAACCCCTTCAAAAGTGATTGCTCATTGGTGAACAATTGTGGTTCCCGTCATGAGCACTTGGCCCTTGCGGTGCCATAGAACACACAAATGATTCATCTCCAGAGAATAATCTGATTCAAATGTAGCTGGTTGAAATGAGTTACTGATGCCGAAAAGGAGAATTTCTAGGTTACCTTTCCTTCTAATGCATTTTCTTCATCCCGTTGGTAGATTTTTCATAAATATTATCCTGACTATGTTCTATGTTGGTTTCAGCTACCTAACACAATCCTTCTATTTTATCCTAGTTCGAGATAGATGACGATAGAATGAGACAGAAAACTATCGGGGCTGCACAAATTGTGTTAATTGGATTGGGGCCATGTAAATCCCCAGTTCCTTGTATTTTCACGTATTTTTATAAATATTTTTCCAAATTTTTTTCTTATTTTCTTTCTATCTCAATTTTATTTTCTTTAAACCCTATTTCTTCATCTAAACTAAACCCTAACCCTTTTTAATTTCCTAACCCTAATCCCAAGCCCATGCCCGTCCCATGAACAAAACCCAACCCAATTCCCTCTCTTTCTTTCTTTTCTACCTTATAACTCCCGACCCGATTCCCAAACCCAAAACCCAGACCCGACCCGACTCCCCCTCCTTCTCCTTTCCTTTTTCTTTTTCCCTTCGAAAAAAGAAAAGCCCCACATTTCCTTCTTCCTCGCAACCCCCTTCGAGGTCTGCTGTCACGTTCCGCTTCTTAAAATACGGAATACGAGGAGTGACTAGGCCAGCCATGTTCCTACGGTCTGGGACTAATCCCGCCGTAGTCACACTTCGGCTTCTAGCATTACATGGTAGTCAGTATACAGTACTTGAGTAAAGGAAAATTATAGCTCACAACTTTATTACATTGTAAATAAAAGAGTTCGAGGTACATTTATTTTACAGAATAAAATAAACTAACCAACAAACAAGTGCAGAAGTAAAAGAGAAGGCATTGATGAAGCAGTCTAGGTCTCCGCGATCTCGAAGGGCAGGTCCTGCTCCTAGGCTGGATCCATTTCGTCCTCTGAGCATGCACACTCAGGTCGTCAGGGCGACACACACACACACATACACACACACACATATATATATATATATATATATATATATATAATGGGCATGCAATATTAGTAAACATGAGTAGTACCATGAATTGTGGAACATGAATAAAATAAACATCGACTGAATAAGAATGGTGCAATGTAGGTATCATATCAATAACTAGGCCATATGCATGTCACTACTTATCGGTCACTAAGTCAATGAAATCAATTGGTGGAAATGATGCTCGTGTTTAACAAGGGTCTCGTGCATGCCCGAGACTACGGTCTACTGTGTCCGGGACATAACCCTGTCAGCCGTGCCGCTAGGCCCACGACCTAATGTGTGTGTGTGTGTCAGTAATAGCGAATGATCATCCTCTAAATCACTGTACCTCGCTAAATACGAGTTCAATTCCACATTGATTTCCATTCTTCAGGTTATAGTATGCATTCAGGTATCAGATAGGTTGTGAACAAATACGTATTGCTGTCACTTTCAATCGCTTTTCCACTTAGCAGTATCACTGTCGTATTTGCCACCACCCAATCACTAACACTAATATATCGACAATGCAATTCAGTCTCTAGGTTCCAACGTGAATGATCACTAGGCAACAGGTATAAAGCAAACACGAAAATATGCAGAAATGCACTGACATGTATTTACTATTTCAATGACGACCAATGCCATATAACTTATTAAATTTACGATAAATCACACGTATAGAATCGGCCAAAATAATATAAAAGCCGTACATAGTACACTTGATCATCTAAACAGTAAAATTAATTTCAGGTCAATCGGGATTCAGGTTAGGGAATTATCATCATTTGAAGGTAGCGATCGATTGCTGAAATTCCAATTTCAGAACTGGAAGCCCAACTCGCGCACGTTTTATCAGTGTTTGTGTTCAGATTTAGGTGTTTCCCCAGTTGAATGAAATATAGTTCTATATGTTAAGTTCCAACGCATCTAACGGATTATCATTAGCAGTTCTGTATTGAAAGTTATGTTCTGTTAATGTGATGGTGTAAGGAACATTTCTGCAGAAACTACAGAACACCGCGACACTCTAAAATACAGTTTAAATATCAAACGAAGGTGAAAAAGCCTGGGACCAGATTCCTGTGTTAGCTAGTTAAGTTATCTATGCGACCCTATGAGACTCCGCGCATTTTCAGTTTTATGCAGGTATGTACAGGTGCTTAAATTCAGGTTTCCGCGTAGAATGTTGCCTCGGACTGCAGTCCAGAATTGCATTCTTCTTCATTTTTCAGTGTTATGATATTGCAATATTCAATAACTAATTACATAGGATTATAGGTTATCTAATTAGGTTCGATACGAGTACTGGAACACTATGATTAGATTTATATTTAATTAACTACTAATTTTACAACGTGATATGTACGGTGATTTTCAGATTTGACGTAACCAATTGGGATGTCATTTATATTCGTCGGTGCTTTAACTATTTGATCTCGATTTCTTATACGTCATTCGTTAACAACAATCGAAACTTCTAATAATAAAATTGGGGATTTTAATAGGGTCTTGGATAGGATAATTGCATCGATCACTCGATGCGTGTATGTGAACGCTATCTATTTTTACACACCCATCATACATTTACCAATTAAGTTACCAAACTATATTTATTAAACTATATATGTACATAGCATGATTTGAACAAGTGAAGGAGCTTCACTTGCCTGTGACGAAGTCGATGGTACGGCAGTGACGACACAGCAGCAACGGCAACGAAATGGCACGAGCAGCAACAACATAAGCAGTCGCAATAGCACGAAGGCTAAGGTTTGGGCTCGGCTAGTCTCTACCCCGCAGCGGGGAGCTCGAGTCGATGTGACGCTAGGGAACTCCGGTGAGGTGGCCATGGACGGAGGTTATGTAGTGAGGAGGTGTGGTGGCCGGTAGTAAGGGGATCTCGGGTGCAGTAGGTTCCTCAGGTTGGAGCTCGGCTGCTCTGGTCTTCCGAGGAGGTGGGCACAACGACGGATGATCGGAGCTTGGAGGGCTGATGCAGGCGAAGAGATAGCAGCAACGGTGATGGGTTGCAGTGGAACTGATGAGGGATCTCAGTTTGGGTTGAGTGAGATGGAGCTCGGTTTTCGTGGTGTTGGTGGAGACGTGCCAGCAGGTGGTCGTCGGCGAGAAGAAGGGGAGCACGTCGGCGTCGAGGCAATGGTGGTGAGCAATTAGGAGGGGCTCACCGTTGATGGAGGTGGCTCTAGTGGCGGTGCTCAAGTGGCGGCGAGTTGCAAGGAGCTCGGTTGATGGGTTAAGTGAGTTGGGTTGCTTCGAAGAGGAGGGTGGTGATGAGACGATGGTGGAAGCGAGGAGGTGAGTGGTGGGTTGCTGGCAGGGATCTTTGAAGGGGGAAGTGGGGAGCTGAGAAGGCTGGAGATGATGGATAGAGAGAATTAGAGAGAAAGACAAAGAAATTGAGATAGAGATGGAGAAAGAGGTTGTTGAGGAGATGAGAGGCGATGCGAGGAGATCTCAGAGTCGTTGGGCGAGCAGGTCACGGGGGTGGTTGCGAGAATGGAGGAGGAAGGAGTCGTCGTTGTGATGGTTTGTGGGCGACGAGTCGTGGCCGTTGTGGCGTGGGTGCGAGTAGCGGGGAGAGACGTGAGGGAGCCGTTGGAGGAAGTGCCTGTTGGGGAGGTGAGCGGGTCAAGGGGAAGATGGACGCGAGGAAGTTGGCGAGCGGGCGTGGGGTGCGGTCGTCGCGGGCGCGAGAAGCGGGGACGTTGGTGGAAAGGGCGGGAAAACGAGAGGAAATGAGGAAGAAGGGGAGGGGGAAAGCGGGGTCGGGTTGGTCGGCATGGGGCGGGTCGGGTACGAGTAAGTTAGGATTTAAGAGTTTAGGGATTAATTCAAATATAATATTATAAATTATATAAAAATGAAAAAAGAATAAAATCTGGAAAAATACGGAAAAATTTTATTCGGAACTGGGGATTTACATCATACCATCCTTCAGATGTAATCTTCCGTTGATCTGCTGCTAGCGCTGATGGACGGCTGGGATTGAGTTTGGAGGGTGGACTCCTAGAGCGTGTGGATCTCAATGGGCTTTGTGTGGTTGAGGCCGAGCTACCTGCAAAGAAGTCCCGGGATGGTTGTACCACTGAGAACCCTCCGACAATCAAGTTAGATGGAGTATTTTGGCAGAGTAACGGCCTAATGGAGTCAGAATCGCTTACCTCGATCGTCTGAGGGAGGGGTTTATATAGCGGCAGCAATGGGCGGGCAGACGCGAGAATCACGCCAGCCGTTACGCCCCTGGCGTCACGCCCGCATGATAAGCGGGATCCCGCATTAATGACGAGACAAGCTCGTTAATGGGGGATCGTGATGGCGTGGTGGAACACGGGATCGTGGGCGGCGGATATCTCGTGCATGGCGAGATTCGCGGAGCCGTGGCGGAGGCGCCTGTGATCAGTGTTGTGGGTCGGTCGGTGAGACCGAGGAATATGAGCTCGGCGGGAGGCACGAGCGGGAGGCCGAGGCGTCTTTGTTCTGTGACAGCTCGAGGTGAGCTGTGAGTGGTCTGGAAGCCCCAGAAGGTCGGGAAACTCCTCGGGAACTCTAACCGAGGTTCCAGATCTTTTCTTGTAGGTTCTGGGACACGTCATATGCAACGTGTCAGCATATGGATAGTCATCGATACCGAGCCTCATCAGAATTTGAACACAATTACTGTAAAACGCGCGCGAAATTAGGCTTCCAGTTCTGAAGTTGGAATTCCAGCAATCGATTGCTACCTTAAAATGTCGATAATTCCTAACATGAATTCCGGTTGACATGGAACTAATTTTACTGGTTAGATAATCAAGTGTACTTCGTACGTCTTTTATATTATTTTGGTCGATTCTATACGTGTGATTTATCGTAAATTTTACAAGTTATATGGCATTGGTCGTTATTGAAATAGTGAATACCTGTTCAGTGCATTTCTGCTTATTTTTCGTGTTTGTTTTATACCTGCTGCATAGTGAGCATTCACATTGAAATCTAGCGATTGATTTGCATCGTCAATATGTTAGGGTTAGTGATTGGGTTGTGGCAAATACGACAGTGATATTGATAAGTGGAAAAGTGATTGAAAGTGACGGCGATACGTATTTGTTCACAACCTATCTAATACATGAATGCATACTATAACCTGGGGAATGGGGAAATCAAGATGGAATTGAACTCGTATTTAGCGAGGTACAGTGATTTAGAGGATGATCATTCGCTATCAGTGACACACACACACACACTTTACGTCGTGGGCCTAGCGGTACGGCTGACAGGGTTATGTCCCGGGCACAGTGGACCGTAGTCTCGGGTATGCACGAGACCCTTGTTAAACACGAGCATCCTTTCCACATTGATTTCATTGACTTAGTGACTGATAGGAAGTGACATGCATATGGCCTAATTTATTGACATGGTACCTACATTGTACCATTCATATTCAGTCAATATTTATTTTACTCATGTTCTGCAATTCATTGTATTCCTCATGTTTAATAATATTGCATGCCCATCATATATATATTTATTGCTATATGCGTCGCCCTGACGACTTGAGTGTGCATGCTCAGAGGACGAAGTGGATCCAGCCCAGGAGTAAGACAGCATACTTATATCGAGGATAGTGCGGACATCTACATAAGCGACGCCAGCGCTATCTTTCCATTGATCTCTATCTGGTATTTCTTTTATCTGTTTTGATAGAATTAGTGACTGCATTTCTCATTACCTGTGCTACAATTACTGATTACCACATAATGCTAGAAGCCGAAGTGTGACTACGGCATGATATTTCCTTGACCGTAGGAGCATGGCTGGCTTTGTCAACCCCTCGTATTCCTTATTTTGGGAAGCGGGGCGTGACATGGTTTTGATGGTATCAGAGCTAGTCCCTCAATAGTAGTCTATGGTTTGAGGACGAACCATTGTTTAAAGGTGGGGAGAATGTCGGGACCCGGTTCTTGCTGACGGAACAAAGTACCACACGGAACAAAGTGCCACGCAAAGTGTCATGTTTAAGTGGGCGGGGGCACCTCTTGAATCAGTGGGACCCACTGTAGAACAATGGGAATCTTCGAATACATTCCGAAAGAGGACAGGTCTATACTATAAATTGAATGATCCCACTCTTTAATACAGAGGCGCTTTTTAAGTGAACCGGCACTACAGGAGCTTGAGAACTCTGTAGTTAAGCGTGCTCGAGCCAGGGAAGTTCTGGATGGGTGATCTCCTGAGAAGTGGCCCTGGTCGGGTCCGGTTCGCCCCAAAGGATAAAACCGTTCGGTTTTGGCCAGAGCGGACAATACTCTCTGTATTGGGGGTGGGGCGTGAACACCCGCTCTTCGCATCCGCTCCCTTCAACAACTTCCCCGAAATCCCGTCAATCTTCCCCTCGTTCTTCCACGTCTCTCTCTCCATCTCTCTCTCTATCTCAATCCTCACTCTCTACCTCCACCCATCAAACCCCATTGTCGGCGACCCTTCCTTTCTTTAACCTCCCAACCCCCTTCACTGCGACCTCTCACTGCCACTCTCATCTCGTCACCACATTCATCTCCTCCACTTCACCCATTGAAAAAAAAACCATCTCCTCCGGTCCTTCTCCGGCGTGCCCTCAACACCGTCGACCTACCTCAAGCGATCATAGACTCCGCAAGCTCTCTCGCCGTCGAGACCATCTTTTCTCGACCTTCACTCACCTCAACCGAGTTACAACTCCCTCCACTGCAACCAAACCGCCGCCGCGCCATCGCCGGAGCTACCTCCGCCAACCACCTAGCGCACCCCCACGACGCCACCACGAGCTTCACAGCACCCCACTTTGCCCCCAGTGATCACGAGCCGCCGTTGAGCGTAGCCGAGCCTAAGCTGTTACCTTCGTGTCGTGCCTAGCCGTGCGTGCGTCGAACCCGTACCATCCGTCATCTCCAGACAAGTGAAAATCTTCACTTGTATTCCATGCTATAATATGGAGAAATTATATTATACCTAGATACAAAAATAAGTACAACTGCATCAATATATATACATACTTGAATTTGGTGTAGCGAACTATCGTGTCGTTGTATTCTGAGTAGAGCCCGATTAGGGCTTATTACTGTATTGGTAACCCATATAGGTTAAATAGGTGACGACTAGTTCAATTAGTTAAAGGAAACGGTAAATTCGATCGATAACCAAATGTTATCTTAGGTGTTCGATACGAACCTTAAGTGAAAACTTAATCGAATGTCACGGCCCGAATATGTGGAACGTGACTGGAACTTAAATTACGCAACGTCTAGAGCGTAATGTAATCTAAGTAAGCCAATACCCAGAAATCTAAATCGTTTAAATAAATAGAGTGAAGGAAAACTTGTTTTAGAAAGGTGATTTAAATATAGAAAAGCTACTTTGAAAACCCCTTACAATAACTTAAGTTTTATAAAAATTCGGCAGAGTTTCCTTTGTAAAAACTGACCCCAAATGGGTACAACATAGAATATACATAAGCAATGAATAAAGGTATCCCCAAACGGGAGCTAGCTCTTCGCCGAACGGCGGAACACAACCACATACAAGATATATCATCATAATATAAAATCAACATTAAAAGCAAGAAAACAGTAACCAAGAATAAAGTCGGCGCACACGAGCTCGACACCAGAATCAGAATATATATATAAAAATCTCACAAGCTCACAGTCTAAGTCCAATATACAAATGGTGGGAATGGTAGAAAGGGAGATGGAGTGTACTAGATACAACAGTAAATACACAAGGTCAGAACAAAAGAGTATCCTCACAAACCCACTTACAAGCAAGCCGTAAGTCGATGCAAAGGAGCAGAAGAGGAAGTACGCCCGCCGCTACTATGCTGACGGGTCGGACTTACAAGTTACTGTGGCACAACAGGGATGAAGTTGCCAACTCGTGAGTAATAGGTATATCTAATAAGGCTATCGTAAGTATGTACGCAAATGCGTCACAACCTACATATACAATTATGATGCAATGCACTAGTATGAATGCGACATGAATGAATAATCAAATACGAAATCTGGATATATCTGGTATAAGAAAATCTGTATTCTTATCTTAGTAAAACTTTGTATAATAAAACTGGAGTATCATCAGTGAAATCGACAGAAAATCCGTGTCAAGTATCGACACAATATCCTCAATATCCGGGGCTCCGTCAGTCCGGATCGGCCCATATCATCAAATCTCACGACTACGGTCGGTATACTCCGGATATCCGCCGCGCCAAATATCACTGCTAGGTAGTTCTCCTTTGTCAGGCTCATCGTCTACAACTTGAGCTTCTTGCCACGGGGTACTTTACCGGGTCCACCATGTACCCGAGACGGTTCATCCTACTCCTCGAATCGGGTCTCAAAAACCAACTCAATCAAGAAAACTCATGGTGGACGCCATATACATCATATCACAAGAAAACCGCAACTTGCATTTTTAAAATGATAATAGCTCTATAAAATTATTGCGGTTTTCCCCAAAGTCCAGAAATCTCATAAATACTGAAATCTCCAAGAAGAATTACAATATATGAACATGTCGGTAATGATGGATGTCTATGATATCGATAATATACAATGCGATGTATGACTAGAAGCTATGTATGAATAATGATGCGATGAGTATATGACTAACAAACCTATATATCCATTCTGATGCAATGAAAATACAACTAAAAGTCTACATATAATCATGACGCAAATGCACATATACCGATTTTAGCAAGTTCTATAGTGTTCGTGACATAGCAATTACCAATGGCGTGTGTGTTCGCATAAAATAGTGCACGTGCGGTATGAACCAATGGTAATGGTGCAAGTGTCCTGGGTAATAATATCATATGTAAACGATGCAATGTCATGATATGAATGATTGAGAAACTACGCATATGAATACAAGAACTACTAATAATCCTAACTATCGGGCGTCTTGCGCCATCCAGACGATCCCCCCATAGATGTGTGCATCTACTCACCGGAACGCCTCGGCTAATCTGATCCAATCACAGCCTTTCATTTCCGTACCGCGTCCGACGTCTCCGCAACCGATCATAGAATCACACAATTATCAATATATAGAAAGCTAAACATTCGATAAAACGCGAAGACAAAACGATACGAAAGAATTAACTCCACTTGTTAAAATACGTGTATACTTGGTGCACAGATGTGCGTGACATCGTTCAACCCAACCCGATTTGGCTGATCTCATAGAAACGCCCAACCATGACTCGAATCGTATGTATCGCGCAAGACACAACACACAAAATATAGGTAAATGGCTCCAGATTTGATACGAGTGAAAATAGACAAAGTTGCACACACCAGGGACCTAGAATAAACAACATACATAACCTCTAAAGACCCCAGCACCAAAGCCTCACCTCTGCTGCAATTTGCGGCCAGAACTTCCAAATTTGCGGCCACCAAAAAGAATAGGGGTTCATGCTTCGAGGGTGAGTTCCTAGTCTAAAACGAATCCTCCAGTAATTGCAACTTTCATCTGAAGCAGCGGGGTTAACAGCAGACCACAAATGGCACTAAACTTAACTAAAAACCGTATTAAAACACTAATTTAAAACATTAAGGTATTTAGTGCAATAAGGTGGGTTAATAAGACTATTAGAGATTAAACTACACTAAAACTACCCTAATAAGACATTAAAACCCTAGACTTGACCTAACCTCACTTAAACACTACACTAATACTACTTAAACACCAAGAAAAGGCTAATTAAAGCAAATGATCAGCAAAGTTATAAGTAAACTTGCTTTTCATACCTCAATATTACTAAGACCCACTAATCAGTTTGCCAAAAAAAGATACTTGTATCAAGAAATCTGTAAGAACTATAAGGTATTGGAAGAATTAGATTTTGCAAAGATTAGTGCAAGGATTAGTGTTGAATTTTTGTAGTGTTTTGGAGATAAGGTAGAGAGATTTGCTTGAGTGAAAGGAAAAGAAGGAGAGGTGGCTGCCTTGGTGAGGGAAAGAGGGGGAAAGAGTGAGAAGTGAAACACCAAGGCATGGCATGCAATTAATGCACCATGCCTCCCCCTTTTTTCTTTCTTTTTTGTTAAAAAAAACTCTAGAACCATCTGAAGCTTTTAAAGAAAAGAACATCTAACAAGGTGATTAAGTTGTCATGGTGTCTAAACTTGTATCAACACATTGTTAACCTAGGGTAACACTAGATTAGTGTGCAATGTGCATGTTAAAATAATATCTAAATAATTAATACATAAGAAAATAATTAAATGAACAATTGATTAAATAAATAACTAATAAAAACACAAATAATTAGGTAATTACAAAAGTAAAATAATTACATTTAAGTCTATTATGAAAAATAATTATAATTAGGTTTTACGGAAAACACGTGCTATACTACTAATTAATACATAATTAACCTAAAAGATTTTTAAAACGTTACATCGAATATGGCGGAATTTATGACTACTGGATTCCTTTAGTGATAATGAATAACACGTAAAAAGTTGGGTTAAAATACGGACTTAAACACCATGCAATGACACCCCCATTAGACCCGTCAAATATGAAATTCCTCTGAAATTCCTCGCACACGTAGCTTGTGAAAATCATAGAAAATTAGATACGTACCGGAATGTTGTGTTCGAGGGCTCGTATCGAAGCCGACTCGACATTCTAGAAGCCTCTGTATTTTATATTTCAATACGGTTATAACACAATGACGGAAACTGAATTGAAATACGGCTCTGGACTGCAGTCCAAAGTATTTTATATTGACACTTGAATCAATTTGTTTGTATACCTCTGTATGAAAATGAAAATATGCGGAATCCTATGCCGTTGCAAAGATAATCCTGTTAGCTAACTATAGGTGATGGTTTCGTTCAATTTTACCGTCGTTTGATATTTTAACTATATTTTAAACCGTCGATACGTACTGCAGTTTCATGCATAGACAAAATATATACCTTAATCTTAAACATTGCATATTTCTTGCATACAGCAGATATTTTCAATCCGTTTGGTGCGTTGGAAACATAATCGATAAATCTAAATATTATCTAACTGTAACGTCGCCTAATTATGATCCCAACAGGGTGTAAAATGTGTTACGAAACGGACTTTCAGATCAAGAACTGGATTTCAGCGGTGAACACTTAAAATGAAATGACCGTACTCGCAAACCTGAAACCCGATTGACTTGAAACCAATTTTGTGGATTGCTAAGTTTACTTTCTACCCCTTTTGTATCATTTTGCCAAATTATGATCGTATGATTTAATATGTTTTTCTGAACTCATAATGCACATTGTGATTCATATCGTACATGACTTGATGTGTGGCATAATTCTCATATTTACCCGGCCATGATACCTTTAGTGATAGCGAGCGTTCATAGTGATTTTAACGAATATTGCATTATCGAACGTGAGTGGTATTAGTTTAGTTGTGCCAAGTACGCCAGTGATAAGTGATTAATTCGTGAAAGTGACGGTGCATTGAAAAATGAATAAAACCGTGTTATTAGTGCGTACTTGTACACAACTAGCCCCATATATATAGTTATTGAAATCTAGGGAAAAGGAGGAAGTTGAAGTGGAATGGAACTATATTTAGCGAGTTTAGCGATTCAAAGGATGATCATTCGAACGACGACTCTTATATATACTTTAGGTTATAGACTTAGCGGTCCGGCTGACAGGGTTATGTCCACGGCGACAATGGATCGTAGTCTCGGGTACACACGAGACCCTCGTTAAATATGATCGTTCTTTTCCATAGTTCGATTTTAAATTGATCTAGCGACCAATAGGGACATAGGTCATGTACTGCATTGATTGTTGATACACTGATTACCTGCATACACTGTCTTTACTGTTATTACATTTCGTTTCATGCTTATTATACTGCTATTATATCATTGCTATTGCGTCGCCTTGACAACCTGAGTATGTATGCTTAGAGGTTGGAGAGAACGCCGCTCAGGAGTCGGATCTACCGTTCGAGATTGCAGAGATCTAGACGGTGTTACTTCAGCACTTCTACTGCTTTCCCTAAAAGCAATCTGGTATTCGCATTTGATTAGTAGTTTTCTTTCTGTTGAACTATTGTAAATTGTAAACAATGAGAGTTGATGTAATAAACTAAGTGATGTGGTTTCTTTACTTCTGTGTGTGTTTAGTGATTACATGTAATGTTAGAAACCAAAGTGTGACTACGATAGGGTTATTTCTTGACCGTTAGGAGTATGGCTGATCTAGTCGTCCACGTATTACATAACATATTTTGGGAAGGGGATGTGAGAGACCATATTGACCATATTGTTGGGAGTGTGATTATGGGTCCAAGCCTTGAGTGAGACATCCTTTTCACTAGCTTTATAATATTGTTTTTATTTAAACAGAATGACGATCCTAACTTGATGCAAGCTGGATTTAAACCCCAACCTTTCTGCTCAAGAGATCCTTTACTACTTTGCTTTATAGAAACTCGTATATTATTTGTCGATTTCGACAACGACAATGAAGAGATTTGTCTTGTGCGGACATCGGAATGACAGAAAAGGAGGTATTTTATCCAATCTGGCTCGCCCTAAATATCCATATTTCCCCCCTTATTGATTTAGAAACATTCAAGATGTTAGTGCATGCTATTAGTGAAAGCGATAATACCGTATTGCATTAGAGTACCCTACAATAAATTATAAAATCTGAATGTATGAAATGCATTATTGTATGCATGGAGATTTGGTACAAGACTGAGGGAGATGTTTTTTATGCGAAGTGAAGTGAGACTTGTTACAGTGTTCATTTTGATACAAGTTTGCTGCTAGCTTACTTGTCTTAATTGCAGACCAATATGGCCCGGCCCACTAGCTGTACTGGGAAGGCCTCATCTGCGATGGTTTTTGTTTAGCTACTTAAGGTGGTGACGTGTATCATACATACATTTGAGCAAGGTTGTCCTTGATCCACGTATCCTAGTGATGAGCCAGTTAAGTATCATACAATTTTGATATTTCGACATTTCTGTCAGAGGAAGATGCATTCTGTAATATATTTTCTTCGGTAAGTTTTTGAGACTACCAATATAAATTTCTGAAACATCTCCGCACCATCAGGGTGGAATCAGGGGGCTAGGGGGGGGGGGACCTTTAGCCCCATCAAAACCCCGAAAATACCATATATAGTGCTCATCGGTTTGTTGTAGATTACTATAAATATATATATTGTTAAAGCTTTCAACTCATTTTGTTTAGGCTTTTAGCCTGGTGGTAAAGAAGTAAACTTTTGGCCTGAAGGCATTGGTTCAAATCCCGACTTCATTTTGTATAAAAATATTAAAGTCCATATTTTGATCTTTACAGCTTCATTACCTAAGAGTTGAAATGGTAAAGCTTATTATCAAATTATGGTTTTTAAAATATTTTTACTATTATGTACTTAACTTGGCCTTTTTGAAAAAAAAATTCTGATTCTACGGGCGCTATATAACTTTATATCTTTACGGGTAGAAAAGTAATTTTTTTTTGGCTTGTACCGGTAAGAGTATGTTATTACGTAGATATAGATATAGAGTTGAGAAAATATTTATATAGAAATAGATATGTAAAAATGTGTACATAGATAAAAACATATGTACAGCTAATTAGATGGTGTTATGTATATTTTATGCTTCTTGTTTATATTTGTTTATATGAGATAAAGCCTAATGATTTAACTGTAGCGAATTCGCTGCTGTCGCATTACCTAGCCCCTAGGTGGGTCCCACTCCAATATAACCTTGGGGATCAACCCTTGTGTACCTTGTTAATGCTGCAACTACCGTAGCGGCATGAGCTTCAAACCAAATTTCATGACTTAAGTAGGGAATATATACGACCAGAGCAGGTCTTCGGATCGGTTGTTTTTTATAATATACCATTTGGTTCTTATTTAAATTTTTGGGTCCTTTCGCACTTAACTTTCTTAACATTTTGATGATTCTCACAAGTGGGAATTCCCCAGATCAAGACACATAGCGGATGACGTTTCCCAGAAAGCTACGGAGCTGGAATGAGCCTGATGCATTGGAGACATTCCTCGGCACCTCGCCTCCGAGATTGCATCCGGCCTTTCGGAAACCTTCCCGGAATATCTTCCATATTCGCCTAGCAACGAGTCATCAGCTCAACTCCGAGCAATCTTACAACCGAGCTCCCACAGCCTCCTTGCTCGTCTCCGAGCTGTTGCAAGTCCGAGCTTTCTCGGCCTCCCGGCCTGTCTCCGAGCCATCTGACAGGTTGAGGTTCATCGGCCTCCCGGCCCGTTCTGAGCCATCTGACAGGCCGAGCTTTCTCGGCTTCCCCGATCTACCAAGAGCGAGCCCAAGCGTCTCCGCAACGGCTCCGTGTATCTCGCCAAAGCGAGATATCCGCCGCCCCACGTTCCGCGTCTCATACGGGCGCATTCCCCTATTAATGAGCAGATCCCGCCATCAACGCGGGCGTAATGAGAGGGCATAACTGACGACGAGAATCCAGTGCCGGCTCGCTCCTCGCGACCACTATATAAACCCCTCTTTCAGACGACTCGGGTAACTCGAATCATTCCAATACGCCGCTACTCTGCTCTTATTCCACGGTGCTAACTTGATCGTCGGAGGGTCCTACGATGGTCGCCTACCCCGGGACTTCCTTGCAGATAGCTCGGCGTCGATACCAACTCATTGAGATCCACACACTCAACCCTCAAATCAATCTCAGCCGCACAAAATCACCCGCACTAGATCGACGGAGGAGAATATCTGAGGGAAATCACAACCTCCATCAGTTGGCACCGTCTGTGGGAATCTTTCAAAGCTTCTCCACCCATAAAATTGATCTTCCGCTCTCGACCCGATGGCGAGCGACAACCGCGACGATCCCAATACAAACCGTCCCACCCTCCATAACGGAGGCGGGAGCGGTTCTACTCCCCCTCCAAACGTCGTCAAAACCTCATCACAAGGCCGCCGGATAGCTTCCTGTTCGGCCAATTCACAGTGGGTAGTTTTCTGTCCAACGAAAATGTGAATCTAAAGCCTTCATCCTGAGGCCGCTGGAAGCTCCTGCTCGGCCAATCCACAATGGGCAGTTACTACCCAACGAAGACGTGGATCTAAAGTCCTCATCACGAGGCGACTGGGTGGCTTCCTGCTCGACTCATCTACAGTAGACAACTTCCTGCCCAACGAAGACGTGGATACAAAAGCCCTCACCACGAGGCAGCAGAGTAGCTTCGTGCTCGCCTATTCACCATGGTAGCTTCTGCCCAACGAAGACGTAGATCTAAAGCCCTCATCATGAGGCCGCCGGGCAGCTTCCTGCCCAGCTCGTCCACCGTGGGTAGCTTCCTGCCCAATAAAGACGTGGATCCAAAACCCTCATCGAGAGGCCACCGAGTAGATTCCTGCCCGGTCCATCCACAATGGGTAGCTTCCTGTCCTACAAAGGTGTGGATCTAAAGCCCTCATCGGGATGCCGCCGAGTAGATTCCTTCTCGATCCATCCACAACGGGTAGCTTTCTGCCCTACAAAGGTGTGGATCTGAAGCCCTCATCGTGAGGCCACCGAGCAGATTCCTGCTCGGTTCATCCATAATGGGTAGCTTCCTGCCCTACAAAGAAGTGGATCAAAAGCTCTCATCGCGAGGCCACCGAGAAGATTCATGCTTGGTCCATCCACAACTGGTAGCTTCCTGCCCTACAAAAAAGTGGATCTAAAGCCTTCATCGCAAGGCCGCCGAGTAGCTTCCTGCTCAGTCCATCCACAACGGGTAGTTTCCTGCCTACAAAGGTGTGCATCTAAAGCCTTCATCACGAGGCGGCCGGGTAGCTTCCTGCTCGGCCCATCCACAACGGGTAGCTTCCCGCCCTACAAAGATGTGGATCCAAAGCCTTCATCGCGAGGCCACCGAGTAGATTCCTGCTTGGTCCATCCACAACGGGTAGCTTCCTACCCTATAAGGATGTGGATCCGAAGCTCTCATCGCGAGGCCACCGAGCAGATTCTCTGCTCGGCCCATCCACAACGGGTAGCTTTCATGCCCTACAAAAAAGTGGATCCGAAGTCCTCATCGCGAGGCTGCCGAGTAGCTTCCTGCTCGGCCCATCCACAATGGGCGGCTTTCTGCCCTACAAAGAAGTGGATTCAAAGCCCTCATCGCGAGGTCGCCAAATAGCTTCCTGCTCGGCCCATCCACAATGGGCAGCTTCATGTCCTACAAAGAAGTGGATCAAAAGCCCTCATCGCGAGGTCGCCGAGTAGTTTCCTGCTCGGCCCATCCACAATGGGCAGCTTCCTTCCTTACAAAGGTGTGGATCCAAAGCCTTCATCGCGACCCCGCCGAGTAGATTCCTGCTCGGCCCATCCACAACTGATAGCTTTCTGCCTACAAAGGTGTGGATCCGAATCCCTCATCGCAAGGCCACCGAGCAGATTCCTGCTCGGTCCATCCACAACGGTAGCTTCCTGCCCTACAAAGAAGTGGATCCGAAGCCCTCATCGCGAGGCCACCGAGCAGATTCCTGCTCGATCCATCCATAATGGGTAGCTTCCTATCCTACAAAGAAGTCGATCAGAAGCCCTCATCACGAGGCTACCGAGCAGATTCCTGCTCGGTCCATCCACAATGGGCAGCATCCTGCCCTACAAAGAAGTGGATCTAAAGCCCTCATCGCGATGCCGCCGGGTCGCTTCCTGCTCGATCCATCCACAACGGGTAACTTCCTGCCCTACAAAGGTGTGAATCCAAAGCCCTCACTACGAGACCATTGAGCAGATTCTTACTCGGTCCATCTACGATGGGTAGCTTCCTGCCCTACAGAGAAGTGAATTTAAAGCCCTCGTCGTGAGGCCGCCGAGTATCTTCTGCCCTACGAAGACACGGATCCAAAACCCGCACCAAGAAAGAGTCGAAGGACACCGACCTATCCAGACTTGGCTAACGCACGATCCATACTCGATTCCGGGGAAAAGAAGGATACCGGCCTATCCAGACTTGGTTAACGCACGATCCATACTCAATTCCGGGAAAAGGGAGGATACCGATCTTCCTACACTTGGCTATCGCTCGATTCATGATCGATGCACGACCGAATTCTCGACTCCGGGGAAAGGAGGGCTCCGGCCTACAGGAAGATTGCGTTACGCGCACTGGATAACTTTTGCACTTACGAGCTAAAAAAAGAAGAAAAACTTTTGGCTTGAGCAAATATCTGTACTTTATTTACGATCAAAATTATATACGAGGTATTGTGGGCTCCTCAGCCTTACAAAAATGCCGCAGGCTTACAAAAGTTCTAAAAAGAAAAAAAAGAAGAAGGGGAATAGCTCAAGCAGTTCGCTCGGCCGCCACCTCTCCTGGCTTTGCACCTCCATCGGGGACCACAACGTCCTTCCGGCGGCCACCACGGCTTGTACGACCAACTCGGCGCCGCCCTGTGGCGCTTACTCGGCGAGGGGAACCCTTGCTCGGAGTTCACGGTCGACGAACTCGGGCATAGCTCTTTGACAGCGTCGAGGGCATTGTGCCACCCGACGGCCATGGAGTATGCGAGATCGAGGTAAAACTGATCAGACGCCTTGTACCCCTCCACGACCCTCTCCGCCCTGCTCTTAGCAAGCTTCGCCACATCACAAGCCGTCTGGGCATCCTTTTTGAGGGCGTCTCTCGACCTTTTCATGGCATTGTAAAGCCCGTTCGCCTCCTCCATATGGGCCTTGGATAGCCCGGTTAGATTCGATTAGAAATCGATGGAACTCCTTCAGCTTGGAAGTCATCATCCCCTCGGCGACCAATCTCGAGTCAAGGAGGGCCACCTTCTCCTCCGCTTGCTGTACTTAAAGAAGAAGCTCTTCCTCTCGCGAGGAGGATCCGCCCGCCTTCTTCATTGCCGGGATGATCTCCTCGGACTCTATGGCGAAAAGGAGGAGCGCGGTGCTGAAGGACATGCGGAAAACAACACAGTTGGGGTTAAAAATTACACTCTGGTTGACCAAGTCAAAGTCAACCCCAAGCAGGTGGGCCTATGCCCAAGTCGAGCCCCGCGCCCAGCCTCCCCATGCCAAAATGAAAATTATGTAATAAATAATTTTGATGTAATTTTCATACATGAATGTAAGAAAAATCGACTGGCGAATTGTTGTAAAGCCATGGCTCATGTGCAAAAGAAATGGGCATATGAGGCATGAGATGGGCAAAATGCCATTTTGTAAAGCCCGAGGGGCTATATGTAAATTTGTAAGCCTATAAAAGACAACATGATGATGAAATGAAAGGATAATTCATTCTTCCCAAAAATTAGATTTTTTGTGCCTTCTTCTCATTGCTCAAGGTTCTAACCTTCTTCCTTTTTTTTTGAATTAAATCAAGAGTTCCCCTCTTCCTTTTCCAAAAAAATAGTTTTCACTACAAACCCTTGAAGAGCAATACGGATCTTCTATCAAATCTCCAAAAGGGGAGATTTTTAAAATCTCACCTTCTTTCTCCAAGATCCAGCCAATAGAGAGGAGGAGGAAAAAGACCCACCTCCAAAAACCCCACTTTGGGAAGATCTAGGCTCAAGGAGAAAAAAGGGGTCCCCTTTTATCAGCTCCAAATATATTTTAGGAGTGTAGGGTGGTTTTTGTCACCTATTG